>FR990105.1:16567500-26247500 GCA_905404275.2 Hedya salicella | reverse complement strand
CCCCTCCATTTGCCGCCTTTGTGCTATAAGGCGAGGCTGCGGGAACGCCTGAGCACACTACCACAACCTCGCCAGCGGCCGTCCGTACTCCGGACCCGTCTCTGGGAAGACGTTTCTTCCCTTCCTCATCCATAGGGGCGTGCCGGGATGCAGCACACCTGCCTCTCAGGGACCTTCTTGCAGGCGGCAGACGTCCCCGTATCTACCGCCCGCAGGTGCCCTTAAGGGGGAAGTCGACGGTCGTAGGCCAGTCGCCGACGTCCCACTCGCTTACGGCGCATTGGCTGAGAGGCCGGATCGTCCTCCCTCCCACGCTCTGCCGCTTCCTTCTGCGCCATTACACCCTCGCAGAAGGAGGCAACCGCCTTCCACGACCTGTCGCTACCGACCATGGCTTCCACGACGGTGGGCAGGGAGAGGTCGTGCCCTACTACGGCCACAAGCGCAGCCCGCTGCTCGGCCCAAACTGGGCACACCGCCAGCGTATGCTGTGCCGTATCTTCGGCGTCACCGCACGCATGGCATGCTTCTGTGGGTTCCCGTCCTGCCACCCTGCACAGGTATTTGCCGAAGCAACCATGCCCCGAGAGGACCTGTGTAAGGTGGAAGGAGAGAAACCCCTCTCTCCTTTCGACCCATCTTTCCAGGACGGGCCGGATCGCTCCGATGGTCCAGTGGCCTGCCGTTGGCACCTCCAGCCTTTCCTGCCACTTCTGGAGGAGGAAACGGCGAGAGTCGAGCCTCCACCGCCTGATCTCCTCTGGGAGTGGTTGAACCCCTCTGGCCCGCGCTTCAGTTACATACCAATATATATCGGCCAGAACTGAAGCGTCTAGGTCCCAGGGCGGAGTCCCTGCCAAGACGCAAGCCGCCTCGTACGAGACGGTCCGGTATGCCCGCGCCATCCTGACCGCCATAACCCGCTGCGGCCTTCGCAATTGGGCTTGATTCTGGGCGGTCAGGGTTCCGGCCCAAATGGGCGCCCCGTACAGTGCCATCGATCGCACTACTCCCTCGTAAAGTTTGCGGCAGCTTGCGTTTGGCCCACCCACATTGGGTAGCAGTCGGCTAAGTGCCGACGCCGCCCCGACTAGTTTGGGAGCAAGGCACTTAAAGTGCTCCCGGAACGTCCAACGGCTATCGAGGACTATGCCCAGGTACCGTATAGTCGACTTCACCTCTATGGACGTTCCACCCACCACCAGGTTGGAACCCGCCGGAGGAGCCTTCCGGGGCCCATGAAAGCACAGGGCCTCCGATTTATTCAGGGCCACCTCTAGCCCCAGCCTTCTGATTCGGGCTACCACCGTTGCCACGCCTGCCGTGGCCCGAATCGCCGCCTCCCGAAACGTGCTTCCACGGGCTGTCACTAGGGTGTCGTCAGCGTAGCACGTCACCTTGACCCCCGGCGGATTTCTCCCCCTCAGCACCGAGTCGTACCTGATGTTCCACAGGAGCGGCCCAAGAACTGACCCCTGTGGAACACCGCACGACAGCCGCTTCTCCTGCCACTCCTCGCGCGAAGGGTACCTGACGGCTCTATCGGTGAGATAGTCCTCAACCGTCTTCCGCAGGTACTCAGGTACGGCATGGCGCCTCAGTGCCGCCGTGATGCAGGCCCAGGGTAGGGAGTTGAATGCGTTGGCGATGTCAAGGGACACCGCCAGTACCACCTCTCCCTGTGACACTGCTTCATCCCCCAGGGCCCTCACACGCGCGATGGCGTCAATGGTGGACCTGCCCCGGCGAAATCCAAATTGGTGGTCACTGAGGTCCGGACCCACTTCCTCCAGATGCCGGTTGAGACGAGCGGCCACCACTCGTTCCAACAATTTGCTGGCCTCGTCCAGCAGCACTATTGGCCTGTAGGCCGAAGGCGAGTCTGCCGGTCGCCCCTCTTTGCGTAGAAGGACCAGTTTACCCGATTTCCACGCACTCGGAAACTGTCCCTGCGCCAGGCATGCGCTAAATAGCGTCCTCAAGCGTGTCTCTAGTGGGCCCAGGGCCAGAACCCAGGCCCGTCCGGGAACTCCGTCGGGACCGGGAGCAGTATTTTTGGCTCGGAGCCGTAGCACCGCTGCCCCCAGTTCACCCTCCGTTACCTCCGGTGCATCGCTTGAGTCCATGTCCCTCCCCCTAGGGGGTGGCATGCGTGGAAGTGTGTGCTCCTCTCTCGTCGGGAACAGGCCGTCGACCACCTGTTTGAGGAGCTGTGGCTGGAGACTTTGCGTGAGTGGGGGTGTCCAGGGGCGAAGCTTGCGCCTCACCATCTTGTACGGCCTTCCCCATGGGTCGCTGTTAAGTGTCTCCAGCATCTCATGCTGGGCTAGGTCCTTCGCCTTGCCGATTGCCCCCTGCAGCAACTTGACGGCCTTCGAGTATGCGGCATATAGGCGCTCCTCCCCTGGCACGTCCCGTGTTCGCCGCCTCCGGCTGCGAGTGTACTCGCGTCTTGCAGCAACGCAGGACTTCCGTAGCTGCGTGAGTTCCTCAGACCACCAGTACACTCTGCGCCGAGGGGGAACCCGGCCGACACGTGGCATGCCTGCATCGCACACCTCCACCATGGCACTCCCTAACCACTCTGCCTCCGCGTTCACGTCCATCGGACCGCTTGACGCCGGCAGCCATGCCTGTACCAAGGCTGCCACCTCTAAATTTTCTCGGTCCAGGCGTTTGAGCGCCCAACACGGGCCATCCTCTCGCTGGGGCCGGCTCAGGCCACTCGGGTCAGCCGGATGAGTGGAGACTTTGAACCGGATGTATCGGTGGTCCGATAATGTTTCCACTTCATCCAACACCTCCCAGCCTTGAACAAGGCGCGCCAGGGCGGCGTTGGCGAACGTGACATCCACAATGGAGCCGCCCTGTTGCCGCACGCATGTGTTGGTCGACCCCTGGTTGAGAACAACCAGTCCGGTAGCGACCGCCCATTCCTCCAACTCCGTCCCGCGGGCGTCCGTTTCCGGGGATCCCCATGCCGTGCACTTGGCGTTGAGATCCCCGGCCACCAGCACCATGCCAGGACGACTCCTGCCGATCGTTGATCCGATCGCCACCAGAAACTGCTCAAATTGAGCCAGAGGTCGATTTGGCGAGAAATACGCTCCCACCACCATGATATCACCAATCCACGCTGCAACAAATCCGTGGCCCCGTTCCACTCTTTGCGGCGGTGGGGAACCAGCAGCAGAACTGGTGACAATGGCCACTAGGCTGTCCAGGTCTCCGACCCAATTGTCTCCGGGAGGGACGGAATAGGGCTCGGCGACAATAGCCACTCCTATCAGCCATTCTGCCAGGCTCTGAGTAAGCAGGTCCTGAGCCCTGGCGCAATGGTTTATATTCGCCTGGAGAAAACGAGTGTCCATTATCCTATGGCCATTTCTTCCGCCACCTCGCTGCAAACCTCGGGTGTTGTTGAGGCTGGCTGGGAACGCTCCGAGGAGGCCCGGGGGCCATCACCAGCGTTATTTTTTCTTCTCGGTCGTGGGGCGGAGCACAGCTTAGAGCCCAGCACGTGCTCAGCTGATTTTCCCACAGTTTTGCACAGGACGCAATGAGGCGCAGCCGTGCACTGCGCCGACTTATGACCGGGCTGACTGCAGCGGTAGCACAGTTCACTGCGGTCTATCTGCGCCTGGCACTGAGCCCTGACATGTCCGCTCTCCAGACACCGGAAGCACCGCATTGTCCTCGACTCGAGTATCCTGACCTGAGCCGAGGACCACCCCACCAAGAAACGGCCACCTTCGGCCACCTTTTTCGCCGCCGTAACTGGGCAGCGCACCCAAATCGTGCCGAGACCGGTATGGTCCGGACGAATATCTCCGGTTTTTACTTGGTCTTCGGTGCAGCCGCCAGCTCGTACTACGGCGGTAACCACCTCCGCGGGAGTCACGGAGTCGTCCAGGTTAGACAGACGCAACTCCGCGCATTTCGTTGGTCTGGAGATCCGAACCCCCTTCCCCACCTTTTCGGCCAGCTCTGTTGCCAGCTTGTCAGCCTTTTCGCCACTTGTGGCTCCCGGCAACTCCAGGACCAGCGCACCAGTGACTGCACGTCGGAAACGCAGGCTCGCGATGCCAAGATCATTGAGGTTGACCTTTCTCTTGGCCTCAGCGATCACTTTTGCGAAAGTCACGCCTTCGGCTTCCGCATCCGGCAGCAGCGTAAGCACCACTGCAGCAGATCGTGGGGGGCGGAGCTTGCGACCGCTCGTTTTAGCGCGTGGTTTCGGTTGCGACTTCGCCGTGGGTTTCGAGGACCCTGAGCCAGCCACTTTGTTCCACTGCCGGTTCATAGGTGCCGGCGGCAGTGGTCTCGGCTCCCTGGTTGCCGGGCCTTCGCTGTTGACAGTGGGCTGGGAGCTCTTTTCCTTATTCTTCCTGCGACTCCTGCCACTTGTCTGGGCGCCTGGGGCCATGAGAGGCGCTTTGTTGGCAGCTGGTACTGCTGCCGGTGGCTTTGCGGGTGGCGCAGCGGGATGCTCCGCGCCATCTATTCGCTTTTTGCCGGCCGCTAATTTGGGCCGCAGGTTTTTAGCGGGCAGTAGTCGCCCTTCCACCTCCAACGCCTCGAACCGGGCATTTATCATGGCAACGATTGTTGCCCGGTCCGTAGGCGGCTCATCATGCTCCACGCGAGGGAGCTGAATCGGCGAGGCCTCGATCTGGGAGTATGCCCTGGGTTCCGTGCTTATTTCGGCTTCCAGGCGGGCAAGCCTCACTTTTACTTCGGCTAGCTCTGCTTGAAGTCGTGCGTTGCACGCTTCCAAGAGCTTGACCTCGTCCGAAGTCGTGCGCTTCTCTAAGACGCCGAAGGCATCCTTGATGGCATTGCAAGCATCCTTAAGTTTACGTTGGTGACCGCCTTTAAGGTTGCCAGACGTATTTTTAACCCTTTCGATGACGGCCACGCTGTCCATTGCTTGCTTACGTAATACTACAGCTGGTACCTCTACTTCGTCTCCTGATATGTCCGACAAGGAGTGGCGTGTTTGTATCGTCATTTTGCTGACCTCTTCCTCCGCCCTCAACTTCAGCGTCTCGCGCACCTCCGCATTGTATTGCGCCTGAGCGGCTGCCCTGTTCATAAATTCCGTTTTGTTTCGCGGTTTTGCTCCAATAAATGGAGAAGGCGCCAGATTTGGCATCTCTGGTCTCTCTTCTTTACTACCGGATTCTGCCACCGCAAGCTTCAATCGCTTCGTATCGGAGCGCCAGAGGCGCCCCATCGGTGACGACGAACGCGACCGCACAGTGAGTAGGCTGTCGTTGTCTTGCGACTCTGACACCATCCTGCTACTCGTCGGTGTTGGCGCTTGGGAGCTTTTTGCCGTCCTTAGGCTCGTACAAGACGAGTCCGACTCCGAAAGTCGTTCCAACCTCACGCGAAGTTCCTTGAACATGCCAATGTCATAGGTTTCAGCGCGCGCCATCGGGGCGCCCGCTTCCGCCGCTATTTCGTCAGTTGCCACTTCGTTTGCCTTCTCGGTGTCCTTTGTCGATAGATTTTGAGACATAATATCTGGATCCCACGAGTGTGGGGGATAGTGGTCCACCCAAGCGGTGCCCCCTGCACCTGGGTAACCCTATTACCACTGGGGGGTCGGGCGGTGCCCCAGGGTTGGCCACTAACGACTGGATACCCTCCAGCCACTCTCAGAAGGTGACAACAGGCACAGGCTCAAGCACGCCCAGTCCGGACAGGTCCTCCCACTCCAACACAAGCCTCCCCAAGTAGAACCCCTCGCTGTGCCCAGGATCTGCGCAACCTCCAGGAAAACGATTCCCCCACTCCCCCGACATTAACCATGACCCAGAAAGATTATAAGCGCTTTCCATTTGCTCAGCAAATGGAAGAACGCAATCTACCCTAGGTCAGTGAATAATGCCTGGCGGGTGGAGGTTCGTCAGTCCAGAGGCTGCTCACATCCGCAGCACACGAGAGGCCACTCGAGCAGACTACGGTTGTCAGAGCGGATGAACCGGTCCAAGCTACACGCGCAAGAACCTGTTCCTGTTGTCACCCTCCATCGAGTTCCCCGACGCCATGTACCGCAGCGTCGGGAATTGGGGTTTTTTATAGAGGTTTTCTCCTCGCAGTCCAGCCAATGAAGGCAAGACCCTCGCTCCCGTCCAAGCCGCGAGACGTGTCCACGACACTCGAAACGGGATTGCGAGTCCAGCGGTGGCACGTACGGGATAAACCTCCCAGTGCCTGCCCGACGGCAGGGTTAGTGCACGCCGGGCCCGCCCTCCCTCGGTTCCTCCTCTGCGCCCTCTGCTCAGTCAGAGGGACGAGCGGAGAACCATCTCTGGCAGGCCTCTGCAGGCCCCGCCGGGTTGTGCCGCTCTTCGTCTGGTCCCTCCCCCCTCGCCTTTCCGGTATGGGTAGCCCTGTCCGGTATAGCCTTGGGGATCACAGGAACACGCAAGCCCCCCCACCACGACAATGTGGCAGCACGTCGGGAGGGAACCTAACCTAACCTAACCTAACCTAACCTAACCTAACCTAACCTAACCTAACCTAACCTAACCTAACCTTTTTTTTTTTTTTTTTTTTTTTTTTTGACGGAGTGGAAATGCCTTACGCATCCCCCCGGGCCCGGGGCAGGCCATAATGGGGGGTATGTGGGACTCACCCCTCTACAGGAAGGGCATACCCACTAAAACCACTCCGGCGTTACCGTCACTGCCGTTTTGGGGATGCCTTGGGATCGCGACCATGCCACCATGACGTCCTCCGGCGGCCCCGGCTACACCATACCGGGGCACCCGCGCCAAAGGAGGGGAGAGTCAGCAACGCTTGACCCTCCCCCCAGACGTGTAGGGCCGTGCAATGTGGGTCCCCAACCCACTGGCCCTACTGGGGGAGTGCTGCGGCGAACCGCGCCCGTGCTCTCCCCCTCCGTCTGCGCCGGAGCGGGTGCGCATCTGCCCTATCTTCGCGCTCCCGCTCCGCGGCCTCCTTCTGTGCGATGATGGTCTCGCAGAAGGAGGCCACCGCCTCCCAAGTTCTTTCGCTCCTCAGCATGGCTGCTACGACGCTGTGGAGCGAGAGATCGCCCACTCCGATGACCCCAGTCATGGCACGGCGCTCGGCGTCCCAGCGACTGCACACCTCTAGGGTGTGCTGGGCCGTGTCGTCCGGTTCTCCGCACTCGAGACAACGTGGGCTTGGCTCCCTCCCAATGTTGCACAGGTAATGGCCGAAGCATCCGTGTCCGGTCATTACCTGTGCCAACCTGAAGCTCATAGCTCCGAACCCTCTGTCGAGCCATCGGTCGAGCGACGGGAGGAGCGCCTCTATGGTGCGGACTCCATAGGGGGAGTCCTCCAAGTCACTCTTCCAACGGTCCCTCATCCGCCGCTGAGCAGACCGACGGGCCGCCTCCACCTCCTCTGGAATAGGGACTACTCCTCGTGCCCTGCTCTCAGCCCTCATTTTGTGTGCCTCGGCCAGCATCTGGGCATCCAATTCCCAGGGAGGGGTGCCAGCCAAGGCACACGCCACCGCCCATGCCACCGTCGTGTAGGCCCTTATCATTCGGAGGGCCACAATCCGCTGCGGGCGCCGAAGCTGGGCCTTGTTCTTCTGGCCCAACTTGTCGGCCCAGATGGGTGCCCCGTATAGCGCCATGCTTCGCGCTACTCCCGCATACAGGCGCCGGCATGGGATGCTCGGTCCTCCGATATTGGGCAGCAGGCGGCCCAGAGATGACGCCGCGCCCACGATTCGTGGAGCAAGTAGGCGGAAGTGCTCCACGAAATCCCACCTCCGGTCGAGGGTAAGACCTAGGTATTTAATATGGGCCTTTACCCGGACCTCTTCCCCGCTCACTCGTAGTGTGGCCCCAGCCGGTGGCCTCCATCCCCGGCCGCCAAAGACAATGGCCTCTGTCTTTGTGAGGGCCACTTTCAACCCTAGGAGGCGAATGCGGGTAACCATGAGGTCGGCCACAACCGCCGCAACCTAACCTAACCTAACCTAACCTAACCTAACCTAACCTAACCTAACCTAACCTAACCTAACCTAACCTAACCTAACCTAACCTAACCTAACCTAACCTAACCTAACCTAACCTAACCTAACCTAACCTAACCTAACCTAACCTAACCTAACCTAACCTAACCTAACCTAACCTAACCTAACCTAACCTAACCTAACCTAACCTAACCTAACCTAACCTAACCTAACCTAACCTAACCTAACCTAACCTAACCTAACCTAACCTAACCTAACCTTTTTTTTTTTTTTTTTTTTTTTTTTTAAGAGGGGAAAATGCTTTACGCATACCACCAGAGTGCGGGGGCGAACTCTGGTGGTTATGTGGGACTCCCATGTCGGCTGATGAGACCTATATGGTGTACCCACTAAAAACCCCTCTATGTGCCGCCTCCTGTGCTGTAAGCGAGGTCACGGGGACGCCTGAGCACACTACCGTAACCTCGCCAGCGGCCGTCCGTACTTAGGACCCGTCTCTGGGAAGACTTTTCTTCCCTTCCTCATCAAAGGGGTGTGCCGGAATACGGCACACCTGCCACTCGGGGACCTTTGTGCGGGCGACAGACGTCCCCGTGTCTATCACCCACGGGTGCCCTTAAGGGGGAAGTCGGCGGTCGTAGGCAAGTCGCCGTCGCCCCAAGCGTTTGCGACGTATTGGCTGAGAGGCCGGATCGTCCTCTCTCCCACGCTCCGCCGACTCCTTCTGCGCCATTACATCTTCGCTGAAGGAGACCGCCGCCTTCCACGACCTGTCGCTACCGACCATGGCTTTAACCAAGGCAGGCAGGGAGAGGTCATGCCCTACCACGGCCACAAGTGCGGCCCGCTGCTCCGCCCAAGCTGGGCACACTGCAAGCGTGTGCTGTGCCGTATCTTCGCTATTGCCGCACGCGTGACATTCTTCAGTAGGTTCCCGCCCCACCACTCTGCACAAGTATTTGCCGAAGCAACCATGCCCAGTCAGAAGCTGCGTAAGATGGAATGTGGGTGCTCCGTGTTTTTGTTCAACCCATTCTTTGAGGACGGGCTGAACAGCGGCCACCAGTTCCCGGCTAGCTCCCGGGACTTCGAGCCTCTCCGACCATCTCAGGAAGAGGTCATCTCGAGCCTCATCTCGCCACTGCCGGATTTCCCGTGGATGGGGCCAGTTTCGTTCCTCTTTTGCTGCCAGCACCCGCCAATACACCTCGGCTAGGGCCTCGGCTTCAAGGTCCCAAGGCGGGCTACCAGCAAGCAAGCAGGCGCCAACGTACGACACAGTGCGGTACGCTCGAGCCGACCTGAGCGCCATCGCCCGCTGCGGACGTCGCAGCAACGCGACATTACGGACGCTCAGACCACCCGCCCATATCGGCGCCCCATAGAGCGCCATGGAGCGCACCACACCGGTATAAAGACGACGGCATGCCCCTCCTGGTCCTCCTACGTTTGGCAGGATCCGTCCTAGCGCTCCGGCTGCAGCCACCAATTTTGGGGCCAAGCGCCGGAAGTGCTCTTCGAACTTCCATTTGCCGTCGAGGACGAGTCCAAGGTACTTCATCGTCGACCCGACGGCAATGGTAGTACCACCCACCGTTATGCTGGACCCAGGCGGTGGCGCGTTCCGAGGGCCATGGAAGACTAGGACCTCGGACTTATGAAGGGCCACCTCCAGGCCCAACGCACGGATCCTGCGGACAACGTGTGCCACACCAGCTGTGGCAAGATAGGCCGCCTCTCTATGTGTGCTGCCTCGTGCTGACACTAGGGTATCGTCAGCGTAGCAGGTGACGCTGACTCCCCGCAGAGTGGTTCCACGTAGCACCCAGTCGTAACCGATGTTCCACAGGAGCGGCCCCAGTACCGAACCCTGTGGAACACCGCACGACATGGCCCTTCTGCGCCACCCGTCCTTGGTTGGGTAAGCAACTTCTCTCCCTGCGAAATAGTCCACAATTGTTCTTTGCAGGTATTCTGGCACGTTGTGGAACCGAAGCGCAGCCTTGATAGTCTCCCAGGGCAGAGTGTTAAAGGCGTTGGATATGTCCAAGGACACTGCCATTACTACTCCACCCTGGGAGATTTCCTCCGCTGCGAGATCTCTGACGCGAGCTATTGCGTCGAGGGTCGAGCGTCCGTGGCGAAATCCAAATTGCCAGTCACTCAGGTCTGGCTCCATGCACCTGACGAGACGCGCAGCAAGCACGCGCTCAAATAGCTTGCACGTCTCGTCAAGCAGCACGATAGGGCGATAGGCAGACGGCTGGTCTTGTGGACGCCCCTCCTTCCGCAGGAGCACGAGTTTCCCCGTTTTCCACCTTTGAGGGAATCGACCCTGAGCAAGGCACGCGGAGAAAAGGGCTCTGACCCTATCGCCCATCTCGCTCAGCGCGATTGCCAAGGCGCTCCCTGGTATTCCGTCCAGTCCTGGGGCTGTCTTTTTTGATCGTAATTTTTGAACGGCCGCACCAAATTCCGCCTCAGTTACCGGGGGCGCCTCCACCTCAGCTCTCTCTGGTCTGGTGGTGGCTACCATCAGGGGCGGTACGAAACCTTCACGCTCAGGGAAAAGAGCTCCCACCACTTGCTCCAAGAGCTCTGGTTGGAGACTGCTTGTCAGCGGAGGAGTCCAGGGTCGGAGTTTTTGCCTAACGACCCGATATGGTCTCCCCCACGGATCTCTGTTGAGAGTCGCCAGCCATTCCTCCCACGCCACCTCTTTGGCCTGCGCGATGGCTGTCTGCAGTGTTTTGCAGGCTGTCCTGTAGGCGTCGTAGCGAGCGTTCTCTTCGGTTTGGTCGCGAACCCTTCGTCTCCTGTATCTGCTGTACTGGCGGCGAGCAGCGACGCAGTTGCTTCGCAATTCCCGTAGTTCCGGTCGCCACCAGTACACTTGGCGTCTTGGGGAGATTGGGTTTGCCCTCGGCATCGCCGCGTCGCACACTCGGGTGAGAGAGATGGTAAGCTGCTCGGCTTCTTGGTCGACCTGTTCCACTGCGCCCGAGCTAGACACCCAGGATTCAACTATGGCCGCCTCTTTGGCGACCTGGCTATCTAGCCGCCCTAACACCCAGCGCGGGCTGTCCCCTACCGACGATCGGTTTTCTTTCGGCATAGGAGGAGTGGGAGACGTGGAAACAGTGAACCGAATATATCGGTGGTCTGACAAGGTTTCCACTTCTGTCTCTACTCTCCAATCCAGAACACGGCGGGCCAGGGCGCGGGATGCGAACGTTATGTCCACGATCGATTCGCCCTGCTGCCGCACGCACGTGCTCTCCGAACCCCGGTTGAGGATCGCCAGCTCTAAAGCCACTGCCCATTCCTCGAGCACCTCGCCCCGGGCATCGGTCGCGGGAGAGCCCCACGAAGTCGATTTGGCGTTGAAGTCTCCCGCGACTAAGACGGGAGTAGGATGCACCTGCGCCACTAGCGCTCCGACCTCTGCGAGCATTTGCTCAAAGTCAGCAAGGGTACGATTAGGTGAAAAGTATACCCCAACTATTGCCATGCCAGCCATGATGCCCAACACATAACCTTTCCCTTTTGTGACCCTCTCAAACGACAGGCAGCTAATCGTTGAGGTTACGATAATGGCTACATTGCTATCGTGGTCGGAGGCCCAATCACTCCGAGTTGGTATAAAATATGGCTCCGATACTATCGCCACTTGGACTTGCCACTCAGTCATGGACTGGATCAGAAGGTCCTGAGCCCGAGCGGAGTGGTTAATGTTCGCCTGGAGGATTTCTAAAGCCATTTTAGTGTGCGGTTTCCATGGGCTCCTCCTCTCTTTGCTGGGACGACCGACTGGGTATCGTGCCCTTCGCCACCATCTTTCGCGCTGATTTGGAATTTCTTGTGCTTCCCGGACACTGTTTGCTACCAATAGCATGTACCGCAGGCTTACCGGCTGTTACACATATAGCACAGCTCGCATCAGCAGCAGTGCATTCACGTGCCTTATGGCCGGGCTTACCACAGCGGAAGCAGACATTGCTGCGATCCACCTCCCTGTCGCACTTCGTCCCTACGTGACCTGTTTCCAGGCATCTGTAGCAACGTAGGGGCCTTTGTTCGAGCAGCACCACTCGCGCTGAGACCCATCCTACTTTAATGCGACCTACTTCCACCAGTTTCTTTGCCGCAGATATTGGGCAGCTCAACCACAGTGACCCCAAGTTACTTGGGCCTCGGGCCACTATACCTGGCTTGATTGCCTCGGTGCTGCAACCTCCGTCTCTAGCTACAGCCGTCACGACTTCCTCTGCTGTCACCGAGTCATCCAGTCCCGTGACTCGTATTTCAGCGCACTTCACTGGTCGATGTATTTGGACAACATCGGTGCTGAAAACCTCACGGAGCTTGGCTGCAAGCGCATCTGCTGCTTTTTCGGCGTTTTCAGTGCCCGGAGGAATCTCAAGCATCCGGGCTCCAGTCACTGCAGTCCGAAAACGTACCTGAGTAAGGCCGACCTCCTCGAGTGCTATACGACTCTTGGCTTCAGCCAAGAGTGTGTCGTATTTGTACCCCTTTTCGGCAGCACCTGGTTTTAGGGTGAGTGTAATCGCAGATGTGCGAGGCGAACGAAGTTTTTTCTTTTTTTGAGGAGCCTTCTTAGGTGCATTGTTGGCCTCGGCGGTCTTCGCCGCGGTGTTGGCTGTCTTCTTCTTGATGTTCTTGGCCACCACAGTACTCCACTGCTTTTCTGCACGTTCAGGTGCTTTTGGCAGTGGTTGGGTTTGCCTTGTTGCAGCAGCTTCCTGTGCCGCCATGCTTCCACGTTTTGCCTTTTTCCTTCTTTCCTTTTTCTTTGTCGTTGTACTACTGTTTTCTCCAATATTTTCAGCAGTCCCGATGACTGGAGGCTCGCGTGCTGTAGTCTGAGAAAGAGGAGAGGCCGAAGCACCAACGTCCTTCTGAGGGACAGCTGGCATTGTTCTTCGATCGGCCGCTAATGATGGTCGCAAGCGTGGTTCCGCAAGGAGGCGGCATTCGATGGCTTCCAAGCGGGCATTTAGCATCATGCTGAACTGTTCACGGTTGGAACGTGAGACTTCATCTATTAGGCGCCGGAAGTCGCCCTCAGCTGCCCGAGCGGGCTGATTTCGCATCTCGGCGACCTCCCGACGCAACTCCGCCAGCTGACGTGACAGTTGTAAATTGTCTGCCTCCAGACGGGCAATTTCTTCCGTCACAGTCAGGGTTCTTAGCTCTGCAACAGCCCCTTTTATTGCGTCTGCCGCAGTTTTGAGGGCCTTGACAAATGTCCCTTTCATGTTGCCGGACTTGTCGGCAACTCGGACCACCACATCTAGTGCCTCCTGTATTTTTGCGCCCAGTGCAACGGAAGTCTGCGCTGTGTCCACGTTCTGTCCAAGCGGCTGGCGTTGTTTTAGACGAGCAGCTCTGTTCTCATTATCCACTTGTGCCGAGCGGTTATATGCCTCTAGCTCGTCTTCCGCAAGTAGACGCTGCTCCTTCGCCCTCTCGTTACTTAGCTCCCTCTGATGTTTGTGAAGCCCTACATATTTGCCTGTCGTGGGAGGACGACCCCTGCCCATTTTGGGCGTTGATTTAAGCCACATACTTTTTGACGTCTGGGTAGGTGAGACATCCCCGCTTTCATCTGGCTGCGCCCCAACATCACTCTCTGATTCTGAGGAGAGCAATGGTGCAGGCCTCTTCTCACCCTTCCGCCAGTATGTATCGCGCATAGAGTCATTGGACTCTTTCGAGGCCACCGTTACCATACTGGCAGCCGAGGAGTCCGACTCAGATAGCCGAGTATGGCTAAAGGGGAGTTGCTTGTTGACAACCTCCTGTCTATCGTTATTGGAGTCGCTGTTTGTTTTATCTGTTTCCGGTGCTAAAGCTACAACAGGGTACTCAAACGTGACTCCAAGCGCTGCCTTGTCCATATTTTCGAGTCGCGTCAGCTCAACTCGTAGTTGCGGTTGCGCCGACTGCGCGCTCTTGCCACTGTCAAAGGTATTGGCGCGCGCCATCAGGGCGCTCGCCGCTACCGCTTCATCATTTTCATCATGCATCGGTGTCCTTATTATTGCCAGGTCGTCGGTAGAAGAATTCAAAAGGTTGTTTGCCATTTTTGTTCCCACGAGTGTGGGGGATAAACGGTCCACCCAGGCGGTGCCCCCTGCACCTAGGTAACCCTATTACCACTGGGGGTCGGGCGGTGCCCCAGGGTTGGCCACTAGCGACTGGATACCCTCCAGTCACTCTCAGAAGGTGACAACAGGCACAGGCCCAAGCACGCCCAGTCCGGACAGGTCCTCCCACTCCGACACAAGCCTACCCAAGTAGAACCCCTCGTTGTGCCCAGGATCTGCGCAACCTCCAGGAAAACGATTCCCCCACTCCCCCGACATTAACCACGACCCAGAAAGATTATGAGCGCTTTCCATTTGCTCAGCAAATGGAAGAACGCAATCTACCCTAGGTCAGTGAATAATGCCTGGCGTGTGGGGGTTCGTTAGTCCAGAGGCTGCTCACATCCGCAGCACACGAGAGGCCACTCGAGCAGACTACGGTTGTCAGAGCGGATGAACCGGTCCAAGCTACGCGCGCAAGAACCTGTTCCTGTTGTCACCCTCCATCGAGTTCCCCGACGCCATGTACCGCAGCGTCGGGAATTGGGGTTTTTTATAGAGGTTTTCTCCTCGCAGTCCGGCCAATGAAGGCAAGACCCTCGCTCCCGTCCAAGCCGCGAGACGTGTCCACGACACTCGGAATGGGGTTGCGAGTCCAGCGGTGGCACGGGCGGGATAAGCCCCCCAGTGCCGCCTGACGGCAGGGTTAGTGCACGCCAGGCCCGCCCTCCCTCGGCTCATCCACTGCGCCCTCTGCTATTCAGAGGGACGCGCGGAGAGCCCCTCCCGGGCCGAAGCCCCCCATTTCCCCCCCGGTGTTTGGTTCGCGGGACTACCGTCCTACCCCGGCTCGACTGCAACGGCGAGTCGGAGCGTTCCCCTATCCACCACCTGGGGACGCGCCACGTCGGGGTTCACCTCCCCGCCCACTCGGACAACCGAGCAGGTCCGTGGAACCTAACCTAACCTAACCTAACCTAACCTTTTTTTTTTTTTTTTTTTTTTTTTCGGAGTGAAAACGCGTTACGCGTCCCCCCCAGGCCCGGGGCAGGCCATGGCGGGGGGTATGTGGGACTCACCCCTCAACGGGAGGGGCATACCCACTAAAAACACTCCGGCGCCACCATCTCTGCCGTTTTGGGGGTGCCATGGGGTCGCGACCATTCCACCACGACGCCCCCCGGCGGCTCCGGTTCAATTGCGGAAGCACCCGCGCCACAGGAGGGGAGAGTCAGTAACGCTTGACCCTCCCCCTAGACGTGTTGGGCCGTGCACTGTGGGTCCCCAACCCACTGGCCCTACTGGGGGAGTGCACGGTTTACGGCAGCAAACCGCGCACGTGCCCTCCCCCTCCGTCTGCGCCGGAGCGGGTGCGCATCTGCGCTATTTTCACGCTCCCGCTCCGCGGCCTCCTTCTGTGCGATGACTGTCTCGCAGAAAGAGGCCACCGCCTCCCAGGCGTTTTCGCTCCCCAGCATCTGCGCCACCACGTGGTGTAGAGGGAGACCCCCTCCCACAGCGGTCCCAATGACCGAGACTACGGCTCTCCTCTCGAGGTCCCATTGGTTGCACACCTCGAGGGTGTGCTGGGCCGTGTCGTCGGGATCCCCACAGTGCGCACATCTCGTGCTGGGCTCCCTCCCGATATTGCACAGGTAATGACCGAAGCACCCATGTCCGGTCATTACCTGTGCAACCCTATAGCTGACAGCTCCGTGGCGTCTGTCAAGCCACTGGTCCAGCGACGGGAGGAGCGCCCCTATGGTGCGGACTCCATAGGCGGACTCCCCCAGGTCAGCTTTCCAGCGGTCTCGCATCCGACGCTGCGCGGCCCGACGGGCCCCCTCAACTTCCTCGGGAGCAGCGACAGCTCCCCGTGCCCTGCGATCCGCTCTCATTCGGTATGTCTCGGCCAGCACCTGGGCGTCAAGCTCCCAGGGAGGAGTGCCCGCCATGACACACGCCGCTGCCCAAGCCACAGTTGTGTAGGCCCTCACTATCCGGAGAGCCACGATCCTCTGAGGTCGCCGAAGCTGGGCTTTGTTCATGGCGCTCAGTTTGTCCGCCCAGATTGGCGCCCCGTACAACGCCATACTCCTCGTAACCCCCGCGTAGAGGCGCCGACATGGGGCGCTTGGGCCGCCCACATTGGGTAGGAGACGGCTCAACGCCGACGCTGTGCCCACAATTCGCGGGGCGAGTCTACGAAAGTGTTCTTTGAAGTCCCACTTGCGGTCCAGTGTTAAGCCCAAGTACTTAATATAGGCCTTAACCTGGACCGCCTCCCCGCTAACCCGTATGAAGGCCCCAGCTGGTGGCCTCCACCCTCTCCCCCCGAAGACAATGGCTTCGGTTTTGGCGAGGGCCACCTTCAGGCCCAGGAGGCGGATGCGGGTGACCATTAGGTCAGCCGCAATCTCCGCCCTGCGCAATGCCTCCTCCAATTGTTTCCCCCGCACAGCCACCATCGTGTCATCTGCATAGCAGAAGATGGCCATACGGGGAAGCAGTGCCACCCGGATTGCCCAATCATACCCTATGTTCCATAACAGGGGTCCTAGAATGGACCCCTGAGGTACACCACAGGTCATGCGTCGCTCGCAGATACGGCCGCCCGCTTGCTGGTAGAGCACTACTCTGTCGGTCAAGTAGTGCCCCACCAACCGCCGCAAATAGGGTGGCACCGCGTGGTATCTGAGGGCCTCCTCAATCACCGAATACGGGAGGGAGCCAAACGCGTTGGCGATATCCAAAGACACCGCCACTACTCCCTCACCTCGCCTCGCGGCATCTTCGCTGAAGGCCCTCAGCGCTCCAAGTGCGTCTATGGTGGAACGGCCGGTGCGGAACCCATATTGGCAGTCTGATATGTTGGGGCCTGCACCCTCAAGGTGCCCGACGATCCGGGAGGATATAATGCGCTCGAATATCTTCCCGGTCTCGTCGAGCAAAACAATCGGCCTCCACCCGGACGGGGAGTCCGCCGGCCGGTCGGCCTTTCGCAGGAGGCACAGTCTGCCCTCCTTCCAACAGCGAGGGAACCTTCCTATTTTTAGGCAGTCGTTGAAGAGGTCCCTCAGCTGACACCCTAGATGTTTCAACGCCAGCGGCAGCAGCTTTCCCGGAATTCCATCTGGACCCGGGGCCTTCCGGCAGGATCGAAGACGCAATACCGCTGGCACCAACTCCCCATCCGTGATGGGAGGCGTCACGAATGTCTCGTCCTCATGGTCCTCCATGGGGCCTGTCATCCTGGGGGGATCTATGCCCGGCGCTGGGGGGAAGAGGCCTTCCACTACTCTCGAGAGAAGTTCCGGCTCCAGGGACTCGATGGAGGGGCCGTTCTGCAGTTTGTTGCGCACCATCTTATACGGTCGCCCCCAAGGGTCCCTGTCTAGTGCGGCTAGGAACTCCTCATGAGCCGCATCTTTGGCCTTTGCGATAGCCGTCTTAAGGGCCTCTTTGGCCACTTTTAGGGCTTCGTGGAGAGCCTCTTCTTCTTCTAGGCAGCGTCCTGCCCGGCGGCGGCATCTAGTATATGCTCGGCGGGCACCGTTACTGGCTAATCGAAGTGCAGCAACCTCCTCCGACCACCAGTAGACGCGCCGCTTCGCTGGCAACCGCTTCACCCGTGGCATCGCCGCGTCGCACACTTCCGTCAGAGTGGCGCGGAAACGGGCAGCCCTTTCCTCAACTTCAAGGGACCGATCCGGAGGGGGACCCCACGCTGCCACCATAGCGGCTTCTTCCACCATTTCCCTGTCCAGACCGGCCAGACTCCATCGGGGGAAGGCGTTTTTGGCTCTATCCGGGTTGGGCGCCGGGGCCCTCATTTGGCAGACCCTCATCCGGATGTACCTATGATCGGAGAGGGTCTCCACCTCTTCCAGGACACGCCAGTTCATGATGCGTGTGGCAATGGGGGGGGACGCAAACGATACATCCACTATGGATTCCCCCTGTGGTCGCACACAGGTACTGGCGTTGCCCTGGTTGAGCACCTCTAGCCCTGTGACCAACGCCCAATCCCGGAGGGCCTCCCCCTTTGGGTCCGTCTCCCGGGAACCCCAAGCCACGCATTTGGCATTGAGGTCCCCTAATACCATCGCTGGCGCCGGTGATGCCCTTCCTATTGCCCTGCCCAATACCTCCAAGAATTGTTCGAAGGCGAACAACGGCCTATTGGGGGAGAAGTACACAGAGATTAGTACAATGTCTCCCCATTTGGCCACTACATAGCCCGGTCCGCCTTCGAGTTTGGTGATTGGGCGGTTACCCGCGACAGGCACCACCAGCGCCACCAGTCCATTGCTGTCCTGGACCCAATTCGATTGGGGCGGAACAAAATACGGTTCGGAGACTGCTACCACATCTATCCCCCACTCCGCCATGTACTGCATCAGAAGATCTTGAGCTCGCGCGGAGTGGTTGATATTACACTGTAATATTTCTTGATTGTGTACTGACATTAGCAGTCCATATCTTGTTCCGCACCACTTGTGACTTCCACCTCGACCGCTTTAAGGGAGACCGACGGGGCCCCTAGGGGGGCCTGCTTTCTTCTAGCCTGCGGAGGGTTGCAAGCTGGCCCGCCCATAATATGGCCTGTGGGGCGTCGTGCGCTGTGGCAGACCGCACACCAGGGCTCTGCGCTGCATTCCCCGGATCGATGGCCAGGTTTCCCACATCGAAAACACAACTCGCTCCTATCGACCGGGGATGGGCAGAGTGCCCTGGTGTGACCCGTGCCCATGCATTTGTAACAGCGCATGGGCAGTGGGTCGAGCGCCACCACAAGTGCCGAAGACCAGCCCACCGTCAGTCGGCCCGCAGCAATTAAAGCTCTCGCCGCCGCTACCGGGCACTTGGCTAGGACCGCCCCAGTACCGTTTGCCATCCATCGGATAGCACCCAGTTTGACCTGCTCGGGAGAGCACTTTCCTTTTGCTACCACCTCCGCTTTGACCGCCTCTTCGGTAACCGACTCGTTTAGGCCCGATATTCTTATGTCTGCCGTCCTAAACGGTCGGTGGACATCGGCCACGTCACCGACAAGGGTTCTCAATCTGTCCGCGAGCTGGTCAGCGGCAGTGCCACTACCCGCTCCGGGCACCTCAATGATGCGGGCCCCCGTGGCCGTCTTCCTGACCCTTACGTGGTTCAGGCCTACCTCCTCGAGTTTGAAGCTGGTCGCCTTCTTCATTACCGCGGTGTAGTCAACGTTAGCATCAGGCTTGAGTTTTACTACCACCGCGGTTGTTTTGGGCACTGCTGGCAGTTTCGTCCTTGGCACCGGTTTGGGTGCTAGCCTGGCCTCGGTTGCTGGAACCATCCCTGGGGTGGGCTTTTGTTTCACCTTCCCCTTTCTCTTCACTACCGTTGTCCAGGGCTTCTCCAGTGCAGGTGGGTCAGTCTCTCTTGCGGTCTCCCCATGTGTTGCAGGGGCAACAGTAGAGGCAGCAGTAGTGACGGTGGTGTGGGAGGTGACAGTAGCAGCCGGAGTCCTCTGCGATCGTTTGGCCGGAGCCGGAGCGGTGGCTGGCGCTGCTGGCTTTTTCTTTTTCTCCGGGCGTTGCAGTTTTGGTGGTGCTGGGCTCAATGCCTCTGTATTTTCGCCCGCGGAGCGATTACCAGCCGTAATCCCTTCCGAGTCCCCAGCTAGCGGAGGACGGAGTCTGGGCTCGGCCGGGAGTCTTCCCTCCAGGTGCTCGAGGCGGACATTTACGAAATTGGCCAGGGCCCCCACCCGAAGCTCGATCATGTCCCCGACGGTGACGAGCAGATCGCGTTTTAGCTCCCTGAACAGTTCGGAGAGCTCGGTCGCCTCCCGTGGAGCCGTCTTGGAAGTGATCGCAAGGGGCGTCGTTTGCTCCGAAAAGGCGGTCTGTAGCGCCTTGGTCTCTGCCTGCAGGTGCGCAAGCTGCACCTGCATGCGCTTGTTGTCCGCCTTTAAGATGCGAACCTCTTCAGACTCCCCGCGGGACTGCAGGTGATCCGCGGCTTCCAGGATCTCTCTGCAGGCCGCGTTCATCCGTCCCCAGACTTCTCCTTTTAGGCGACCGCATTTGGCGGCCTCGTCCATAATTACTTGAGCGCCGCGTCGAGCACTCTCAATTAGTACGTCGCTCGGTACCCCAGCCTCGTACCTGGGACGCTGCTCCCTCAGACCGTTTCCTTTACCCTTTTTTGTCCCTTTCTTTTTTGCCCTCTCTTGGGGTTGGACGTCTCGGTACATTAGGCGGTACTCCTCCTGCTCGGCAGCACTCAAAGACTCTTGGGCTTTATCCGTTGGTGGGAGGTCTTTTCCGCGCTGCCCAGTTGCTGCTGTCTCCGATTCCTCCTCATTATCCTCTCCGGATAGCTGAGATCCCTCTTCGGCGACTCTTTGCCTTTTCGGGGCGCGAGCTTTGGTGATCCGGCGTCTAGATGCAAGGGCGCTACGGCCAGCAGCATTTATTTTTGGCTCATTTTTGGACTCCTTTGAGGCCACCGTCACCACACTGGCAACTAAGGAGTCTGACTCAGATAGCCGGGTATGTCTCACACGGCCGCTTTGCAGTATCAAACCCGTGACAGGAGCTTCAAAAGTGGCCCCAAGTACCGTCTGATCCATATTTTCGAGCCGTGTCAGCTCAACCCGCAATTGTGGTTGCACCGACTGCTCGCTCTTGCCACTGTCTCCGGTATTGGCTTGCGCAATCGGGGCGCCCGCCGCTACCGCCATTTCGTCAACATCTTTATCGTCACGTATCGGTGTCCTTATTATTGCCAGGTCGTCGGTCGAAGAATCGAAAAATTGTTCTGCCATTATATTCCCACGAGAATGGGGGATAGTGGTCCACCCAGGCGGTGCCCCCTGCACCTGGGTAACCCTATTACCACTGGGGGGTCGGGCGGTGCCCCAGGGTTGGCCACTAACGACTGGATACCCTCCAGCCACTCTCAGAAGGTGACAACAGGCACAGGCCCAAGCACACGCAGTCCAGACAGGTCCTCCCACTCCGACACAAGCCTACCCAAATAGAACCCCCCGCTGTGCCCAGGATCTGTGCAACCTCCAGGAAAACGATTCGCCCGCTCCCCCGACATTAGCCACGACCCAGAAAGATTATGAGCGCTTTCCATTTGCTCAGCAAATGGAAGAACGCAATCTACCCTAGGACAGTGAGTAATGCCTGGCGGGTGGGGATTCGCCAGTCCGGAGGCTGCTCACATCCGCAGCACACGAGAGGCCACTCGAGCAGACTATGGTTGTCAGAGCGGATGAACCGGTCCAAGCTACGCGCGCAAGAACCTGTTCCTGTTGTCACCCTCCATCGAGTTCCCCGACGCCATGTACCGCAACGTCGGGAATTGGGGTTTTTTATAGAGGTTTTCTCCTCGCAGTCCAGCCAATGAAGGCAAGACCCTCGCTCCCGTCCAAGCCGCGAGACGTGTCCACGACACTCGAAACGGGGTTGCGAGTCCAGCGGTGGCACGTACGGGATAAACCTCCCAGTGCCTGCCCGACGGCAGGGTTAGTGCACGCCGGGCCCGCCCTCCCTCGGTTCCTCCTCTGCGCCCTCTGCTCAGTCAGAGGGACGAGCGGAGAACCATCTCTGGCAGGCCTCTGCAGGCCCCGCCGGGTTGTGCCGCTCTTCGTCTGGTCCCTCCCCCCTCGCCTTTCCGGTATGGGTAGCCCTGTCCGGTATAGCCTTGGGGATCACAGGAACACGCAAGCCCCCCCACCACGACAAGGTGGCAGCACGTCGGGAGGGAACCTAACCTAACCTAACCTAACCTAACCTAACCTAACCTAACCTTTTTTTTTTTTTTTTTTTTTTTTGACGAAGTGGAAATGCATTTACGCATCCCCCCCAGGCCCGGGGCAGGCCAAACGGGGGGGGTATGTGGGACTCACCCCTCAACGGGAGGGGAATACCCACTAAAACCACTCCGGCGTTACCGTCTCTGCCGTTATGGGGACGCCATGGGGTCGCGAACATTCTACCACGACGTCCCCCGGCGGCCCCGGCTATACTATGCCGGGGCACCCGCGCCAAAGGAGGGGAGAGTCAGCAACGCGTGACCCTCCCCCCAGACGTGTAGGGCCGTGCAATGTGGGTCCCCAACCCACTGGCCCTACCGGGGGAGTGCTGCGGCGAACCGCGCACGTGCCCTCCCCCTTCGTCTACGCCGGAGCGGGAGCGCATCCGCCCTGTCCTCTCGCTCCCTCTCCGCGGACTCCTTCTGTGCAAGGACAACCTCGCAGAAGGAGTCCACCGCCTCCCAAGATCTCTCGCTCCTCAGCATGGCCGCCACGACGCTGTGGAGCGAGAGATCACCCACCCCGAGGGCCCCAGCCATGGTGCGGCGCTCAGCGTCCCAGTGACGGCACACCTCAAGGGTGTGCTGGGCCGTGTCATCTGGGTCGCCGCACTCATGGCAGGCCGGATTCCTTTCCCTCCCTATTCGGTGCAGGTAATGACCGAAGCAGCCGTGTCCGGTCATTACCTGCGCCATCCGGAATCCGACCCTCCCATGCCGCCTGTCTAACCAGGCGTCCAACGAGGGGAGGAGTGCCCCTATGGTGCGGACTCCATAGGGGGACTCCTCCAGCTCCGTTCTCCACCTGTCTCGGGCCCTCTGTGTCGCCTGCCGCCGCTCTTCCCTCAGCACCTCAGGGGGGGGGAACTCGCTGGCCGCCCTGCGCCTGACCCGCTCCTTGTGCGCCTCCGCGAGCACCTGGGCATCCAGCTCCCAAGGCAGGGTGCCCGCCAAGGCGCACGCCGCCGCCCACGCCACCGTGCAGTAGGCCCGTACTGCACGGATGGCCACCACTCTCTGCGGTCTCCTCAATAGGGCCCTGTTCGCCGCGCCAAGCCGGTCAACCCAGATTGGCGCGCCGTACAGGGCCATGCTTCTCGCCACCCCGGCGTACAGGCGGCGACACACCGCACTGGGCCCCCCCCACGTTCGGCAAGAGTCTCCCCATGGCCGACGCTGCAGCCACTACTCGGGGAGCAAGTTGGCGGAAATGCTCCCCGAAGTCCCATTTGCGGTCCAGATGGATGCCCAGATATTTAATGTGGGCCTTCACCTGGACCGCTTCCCCCGCGACTGGTATGGTGGCTGCCACAGGCGGTCGCCACCCCCCCCCCCCCAAAGACTATCGCCTCCGTTTTCTGGAGGGATACTTTCAGCCCCAGGAGGCCGATGCGGTGGACCATCAGGTCCGCCGCGACCGCTGCCCTCCGCAGGGCCTCCTCCAGCTCTGCTCCCCGGACGGCCACCATGGTATCGTCGGCGTAACAATATACCGCCATCCGGGGGAGCAGGACCCCTCTTATGGCCCAGTCATAACCCAGGTTCCACAAAAGGGGCCCGAGCACGGACCCCTGCGGAACCCCACACTCCATCGGCCGTACCCGCCGCTGCCCGTTTTTGTCCTCGTAGAGCACTACCCGTTCAGTCAGGTAGTGCTCCACGATGCGCCGCAAGTATAGAGGCACTCCGTGATACCGGAGTGCCTCCACGATCACCCCGTATGGGAGGGAGCCAAATGCGTTGGCGATGTCCAAGGACACCGCCACGACCCCCTCCCCCCTCCCAGTTGCCCGCTCACAATATGCGCGGAGGGCCCCCAGCGCATCCATAGTGGACCGCCCAATTCGGAATCCGAACTGGCGGTCCGAGATATTGGGGCCCTCACCCTCTAAATGTTGGACGATCCGGGAAGCAATGATGCGTTCCAGCATCTTCCCGGATTCGTCCAACAGCACAATCGGCCGCCATCCGGAAGGCGAATCCGCAGGCCGATTCTCCTTCCGGAGGAGGCAAATCCTCCCCTCCTTCCATATTCTCGGAAACCGCCCCACCCCCAGACAGTCGTCAAATAACTCCCTGAGGCGGTTTCCGAGATGTCCCAGCGCCACCGGCATCAGGCGACCAGGCACGCCGTCAGGGCCAGGGGCCTTTCTACAGGCCCTGAGCCGGTGTATTGTAACCCCTAATTCCCCCTCGGTTACCGGCGGGACGACGCCAGGCTCCTGCGGCTCCTCCGCTGGGGCGACCATGCACGGTGGGGTAAATACCGGCGCAGGAGGAAACAAGCCTACCACTACCCTGTCGAGGAGCTCCGGTTCCAGGGAGGCCATGCCGGGGGCGTGCCGCAACTTTTGTCGGACCATTTTATATGGCCGCCCCCATGGGTCCCTATCCAGCGTGGCCAAGAACTCTTTGTGCGCGGAGTCCTTGGCCTTGGCTATAGCGCAGGATAGGGCGCCCTTGGCCTCCCGCAGGGCCTCGTAGAGGAGCTCCTCCTCCCCGACCGTATGGTGCCTCCGCCTTCTGCACCGGGTATAAGCCCGGCGCGCCCTGTTGCTTGCTAGACGGAGGGCCGCAACCTCCTCCGTCCACCAGTAGACCCCCCGTTTCGGCACCTGTCGCCCCACCCTGCGCATCGCCGCGTCGCACACCGTAGTGAGCGACGCGCGAAATTGGACGGCCCTCGCCTCAACGTCCGCGTCCCGGTCCGGTGGAGGAGCCCGCCACGCCTCCACCATTGCCGCCTCCTCAGCGCGGTCCCTGTCGAGCGACCCCAGGCTCCACTTCGGGAACCGTTCCCCCCTTCTCCTCCCCTGGCCCCCGTCAACAGGGACTCCGGGTAGTGCTGGGCTGGGTTTGGAGACCCCCATCCTTATGTAAAGGTGGTCCGAGAGGGTCTCCACCTCCTCCAGCACCCGCCAACCCGATGTGCGCGCCTTTACGGCAGGGGTCGCGAACGTAATGTCCACGATGGACCCCCCCCTGCTGGCGCACACATGTGTTGGCATTGCCCCTGTTGACCACCTCTAGCCCCATTGCCACCGCCCAGTCCCTAAGTGTGTCCCCCCTCAGATCCGTGGTCGGGGATCCCCACGCCGCACTTTTGGCGTTGAGATCCCCGAGCAACATAATTTGGGCCGGGGCCGCGGCCCGGACTACCCTGCCGAGCCTCTCTAAATAGAGTTCGAACTCAAACAGCGGCCTATTTGGGGAGAAATACGTCCCGATCAGTACGATATCTCCCCATTTGGCCGCTGCGTAGCCCGGCCCGCATCCCATTTTGGTGAGTGGCGGGTGGTCACCCATTGGTGGAACCATTATGGCCACCAGGCCACTCGTGTCCCCAACCCAGTTTGGCTGCGGGGGGACAAAATAGGGCTCCGCCATCACCATGGCACCGATGCCCCACTCCGCCACGTGCTGCAAGGCGAGGTCTTGAGCACGCGCGGAGTGGTTTGCGTTGCACTGCAACACTTCAATTGGTGGTGGTTGCAGTGCTGGCATCGGTGTCCATACTTTGACCCTCTACATTTTGCCTCGCGGGGGGCGCCTGGGTTTTGCCGGGGGCCTCCCTACCTCTTATACGTGGGGGGGTGCACGAAGGTCCCCCCATCGTATGGTCGGCCGGCAGTTTGGCGTGGTGGCATACCGCACACCACGCCTTCGCCGCTCCACATTCCCTAGCGGTGTGGTCCGCTTTCCCGCAGCGGAAGCAGAGGCCGCTCCTATCTACGGGCGAGGGACAGAGCGCCCTCGTGTGTCCCGTGCCCATGCAACGGTAACACCGCATGGGCAGGGCGCTCAGACCCTCGACTCTGGCCGACGACCATCCGATTAGGAGGCGTCCCGCCTCTATGGCCGCATTTGCCGCCGTGATTGGGCATACAACTATAACCGACCCGGTTTTGTTGTATGCCCATCGTATTCCCCCTACCCTAATTTTTTCGGGATCGCAATGCCCTATTTCAGCAACCACCGCTTTTATTGTATCTGGGGAGGCTGCTTCATCAAAGCCGGAGATTCTAATCTCCGCCGTCTTCTCCGGACGGCGGATCTCCGCTATCTCACCTACGAGGTCCCTTAGTCTCGCCGCCAGATTGTCCGCTGCCGCACCGTTTCCCGCTCCCGGGACCTCTATGATGCGGGCACCAGCCGCCGTGCTCCGCACCTTTACGTGGGCTATCCCCAACTCGCCCAGTTTGAGTGTCGTGGCCTTCGCCATTATTGACTTATAGTCAGTTTTAGCCTCAGGCTTCAGCGTGACCACGACAGCGGCCGATGTGGGGACAGCGAATTTTTTAATAACGGCCGGTGTTGCCGGCGCTTGTTTGGCCGCAGAAGCGGCCACGGCCTGCGCGAAGGAGGGCTTCTTGGGTTTTCCCCCCTTTGCCACCTCAACCCACGACATTTCCTTCGGTGCGACTACCCCCGCTGTGGGTTCCTTAGCCTTGGAGGGCACTGCAGGGGCCTTCGTTGCTGTTTTGGTCTTTGCCGCGGCTTGCCGTTTGGCAGGGGCCGGCGGTGGCGGCGGCTGGACCGTCGGGCGGGCCATATTTGTTTTTGTGGCCTTAGCGGCCGCGTCCGCTCTCCGGTCCGCCGCGAGAGGAGGACGCAAAGGGCGGGTGGGCACCTCCGGCGACAAAAGCCCCTCCGGGAGCCTCTCTATGAGGCTCCTCAAGCCCTCAGTATTTTTCCTCTCCGCCTCCTCTAGCCTCGCAGAGACCAATTCTCCTAGAGAGACAAAGAGATCCCGTTTTAGCTCTCCCAATAGGTCAGCAAGACCAGTGTCTTTATGGGAGGCTTTTTCTGACTCCGCCGCAGGCGCCTCATTTCTTTCCGCGAAGGCAGTCCTCAAGGCCTTCGTCTCCGCATGAAGGTGCGCCAGTTGTTCCTTCATGCGTTTATTGTCGGCCTTGAGTATGCGGACCTCCTCCGACTCACCTCGGGACTGCAGCAACTCCGCCGCCTCTAAGATGTCCCGGCAGGCCGCATTCATGCGGCCCCAGACCCCTCCCTTTAAGTTGCCGCATTTGGCGGCCTCCTCGAGAATAGTCTCCGCGCCGCGTTTGGCGGATTCTATTAGCCCGTGTGCGGGCAGCTCAGTCGGATCGGGTTTGGCGCTGTGTGGGCTACGCTCCCTCGTGCCGCCGTCTTTGCCGTTCCTTCCCTTCTTCTTTTTTGCCTCCCTCTGGGGCTGGGTCTTAACCTCCCTATACCTCAGGAGGTACCCCGAGGCCAGATCCGCCTCCGTCTCGTACTCCTCGAATTCCGAGTCCTTGAGTTTGGCCTTCGCCGCACTCAGTCCCACATAGGCCCCCTTGAAACTACGGCCCCTCCTAGCCGTGTTAACCTTGGCCTCCGCTTTCGAGGGGTACTCGTCCTCATCCTCCTCCTCATCAAGATTGTCCTCCGGTGTGGGCTCTCTAGCCCTTTTAACCGTGCCCGAGGTCCTCCCGGAGCCCGTCTGGGAGTTCGACGACATGTCTACTTCCTCGAAGATTTCGTCTTCATCAGACGAATCCGACAATCGTAAGCACGGATATCCCGCTTGGGGGGGGGGTTCGCCCCCCTCCTTCATTTTCGTTTAGTTTCAACTGGACGTTGCCAGTCAAAAATGCAAGAAAACAAACAAAAACCAAAAATAATACTAAAAACGGTCAAGTGCGAACCGTCGAAATATTTACAAATTTAAAAAATACCCAGCTGTTTCGCTATAGCGCACGCCTGGTAAACCCCACAGACCTGCACAAGGTGTCCCTAGACGCCGCTCCCTACCCCCTATTTGGCCCCGCAATCCGTTTATTGCTATCTTATTCCAAACCGACGCAACGAATTTTTAAACGCAAGTACAAACTTACGTTTGCGGTCCGAAGCGCCTGTTGAAATAAAATAGCAATAAAAATTCGCCCCGTAACTTTTGAACCGTAGGTTCTAAAATTACGGGGAAAACTGATATGGATAGACCTCCGTAAATAGAATTAAACTACACAAGAAAAAATACAAAAATACAAAACCAAAATTATTTACAGAATTTTCAAAAAATTTATACAAAAACACACAACTTTTTTGGGCTTTATCAAAAACCGCGTTTGGTCTAATAACTTTTGGACGGATTGTCCAAAAGCTATGCGACAAACGGGAGCTTGTAGAGCCCAACGAAAGCTAATTTTAAAAACAAAAACAAACCAAAATTTTCCAAAACAAAAAAAGATATGAATTTTTTACAACACAAAATCTGAACCAGTCAAAATGCAAAAATCAAGAATCCGAAAAAGAGTGCCAAATCATAAGAATAAGTGTAATCAGAGTCAGTAGTAAGATCGCCAAGGTCAATTTACGTTTTGATTCCAATTTTCACTTCAATCCCTCAAAATACACCCTTTCAAAATCCTCAACCTAACCTAACCTAACCTAACCTAACCTTTTTTTTTTTTTTTTTTTTTTTTTTTTTTTGACGGAGTGGAAACGCGTTACGCGTCCCCCCCGGGCCCGGGGCAGGCCATAGTGGGGGGGTATGTGGGACTCTCCCCTCTGAGGGAGGGGCATACCCACTAAAACCACTCCGGCGTTACCGTCGCTGCCGTTTTGGGGATGCCATGGGGTCGCGAACACTCAACCACGACATCCCCCGGCGGCCCCGGCTATGCTATACCGGGGCACCCGCGCCAAAGGAGGGGAGAATCAGCAACGCTTGACCCTCCCCCCAGACGTGTAGGGCCGTGCAATGTGGGTCCCCTACCCACTGGCCCTACCGGGGGAGTGCTGCGGCGAACCGCGCACGTGCCCTCCCCCTTCGTCTACGCCGGAGCGGGAGCGCATCCGCCCTGTCCTCTCGCTCCCGCTCCGCGGACTCCTTCTGTGCAAGGACAACCTCGCAGAAGGAGTCCACCGCCTCCCAAGATCTCTCGCTCCTCAGCATAGCCGCCACGACGCTGTGGAGCGAGAGATCACCCACCCCGAGGGCCCGAGCCATGGTGCGGCGCTCAGCGTCCCAGTGACGGCACACCTCAAGGGTGTGCTGGGCCGTGTCATCTGGGTCGCCGCACTCATGGCAGGCCGGATTCCTTTCCCTCCCTATTCGGTGCAGGTAATGACCGAAGCAGCCGTGTCCGGTCATTACCTGCGCCATCCGGAATCCGACCCTCCCATGCCGCCTGTCCAGCCAGGCGTCCAACGAGGGGAGGAGTGCCCCTATGGTGCGGACTCCATAGGGGGACTCCTCCAGCTCCGTTCTCCACCTGTCTCGGGCCCTCTGTGTCGCCTGCCGCCGCTCTTCCCTCAGCACCTCAGGGGGGGGGAACTCGCTGGCCGCCCTGCGCCTGACCCTCTCCTTGTGCGCCTCCGCGAGCACCTGGGCATCCAGCTCCCAAGGCAGGGTGCTCGCCAAGGCGCACGCCGCCGCCCACGCCACCGTGCAGTAGGCCCGTACTGCACGGATGGCCACCACTCTCTGCGGTCTCCTCAATTGGGCCCTGTTCGCCGCGCCAAGCCGGTCAACCCAGATTGGCGCGCCGTACAGGGCCATGCTTCTCGCCACCCCGGCGTACAGGCGGCGACACACTGCACTGGGCCCCCCCACGTTCGGCAAGAGTTTCCCCATGGCCGACGCTGCAGCCACTACTCGGGGAGCAAGTTGGCGGAAATGCTCCCCGAAGTCCCATTTGCGGTCCAGATGGATGCCCAGATATTTAATGTGGGCCTTCACCTGGACCGCTTCCCCCGCGACTGGTATGGTGGTTGCCACAGGCGGTCGCCACCCCCTCCCCCCAAAGACTATCGCCTCCGTTTTCTGGAGGGATACTTTCAGCCCCAGGAGGCCGATGCGGTGGACCATCAGGTCCGCCGCGACCGCAGCCCTCCGCAGGGCCCCCTCCAGCTGTACTCCCCGGACGGCCACCATTGTATCGTCGGCGTAACAATACACCTCCATCCGGGGGAGCAGGACCCCTCTTATGGCCCAGTCATAGCCCACGTTCCATAGGAGGGGCCCGAGGACTGACCCCTGCGGTACCCCGCACTCCATCTGCCGTACCCGCCGCCACCCGTTTTTATCTTCATAGAGCACTACCCGTTCAGTCAGGTAGTGCTCCACGATACGCCTCAAGTATAGAGGCACTCCGTGGTACCGGAGTGCCTCCACGATCACCCCGTATGGGAGGGAGCCGAATGCGTTGGCGATGTCCAAAGACACCGCCACGACCCCCTCCCCCCTCTTATTTCCCCCCTCGCAATATGCGCGGAGGGCCCCCAACGCATCCATGGTGGACCGCCCAGTTCGGAATCCGAACTGGCGGTCCGAAATATTGGGGCCCTCACCCTCTAAGTGTTGGACGATCCGGGAAGCAATGATGCGTTCTAGCATCTTCCCGGATTCGTCCAACAGCACAATCGGCCGCCATCCGGAAGGCGAATCCGGGGGCCGATTCTCCTTCCGTAGGAGGCAGAGCCTACCCTCCTTCCATATTCTCGGAAACCGCCCCACCCCCAGACAGTCATCAAATAACTCCCTGAGGCGGTTTCCGAGATACTCCAGCGCCACTGGCATTAGGCGGCCGGGCACGCCGTCAGGGCCCGGGGCCTTTTTGCAGGCCCTGAGGCGGTGAATCGTGACCCCCAATTCCCCCTCAGTTACCGGCGGGACGACGCCAGGCTCCTGCGGCTCCTCCGCTGGGGCGACCATGCATGGTGGGGCGAACACCGGCGCAGGAGGAAACAAGCCCACCACCACCCTGTCGAGGAGCTCCGGTTCCAGGGAGTCCATGCCGGGGGCGTGCCGCATTTTGTTCCTTACCAGTTTGTAAGGCCGCCCCCATGGGTCCCTGTCCAGGGTGGCCAAGAACTCCTCGTGGGCGGAGTCCTTGGCCTTGGCGATTGCCACGGACAGGGCACCCTTGGCCTCCCTGAGCGCTTCATGGAGGAGCTCCTCCTCGGCCACGGTGTGGTTTTTTCGCCTCCTACACCGGGTATACGCTCGGCGTGCCCTATTACATGTTTGACGGAGGGCCGCTACCTCCTCCGTCCACCAGTAGACTTGCCTTTTCCCCACCGGTCGCCCCACCCTGCGCATCGCCGCGTCGCACACCGTGGTGAGCGACGCGCGAAATTGGACGGCCCTCGCCTCCACGTCCGCGTCCCGGTCCGGTGGAGGAGCCCGCCACGCCTCCACCATCGCCGCCTCCTCAGCGCGGTCCCTGTCGAGCGACCCCAGGCTCCACTTCGGGAACCGTTCCCCCCTCCTCCCCCCCTGGCCCCCGTCAACAGGGACTCCGGGCTGAGCTGTCCTAGGTTTGGAGACCCCCATCCTTATGTAAAGGTGGTCCGAGAGGGTCTCCACCTCCTCCAGCACCCGCCAACCCGATGTGCGCGCCTTTACGGCAGGGGTCGCGAACGTAATGTCCACGATGGACCCCCCCTGCTGGCGCACACACGTGTTGGCATTGCCCCTGTTGACCACCTCCAACCCCATTAGCGCCGCCCAGTCTCGGAGTGCCTCCCCCCTCGGGTCCGTGGTCGGGGATCCCCACGCCGCACTTTTGGCGTTGAGATCCCCGAGCAACATAATTGGGGCCGGGGCCGCAGCCCGGACCACCCTGCCGAGCCTTTCGAGGTATAGCTCGAACTCGAACAGCGGCCGATTGGGGGAGAAGTACGTCCCGATTAAGACGATATCTCCCCATTTGGCCGCTGCATAGCCCGGCCCACATCCCCTTTTCGTAAGCGGCGGGTGGTCACCCATTGGTGGAACCATTATGGCCACCAGGCCGCTTGTGTCCCCGACCCAGTTTGGCTGCGGGGGGACAAAATATGGCTCCGCCATCACCATGGCACCGATGCCCCACTCCGCCACGTGCTGCAAAGCGAGGTCTTGAGCACGCGCGGAGTGGTTTGCGTTGCACTGCAACACTTCAGTTGGTGGTGGTTGCAGTGCTGGCATCGGTGTCCATCCTTTGTCCCTCTACATTTTGCCTCGCGGGGGGCGCCTGGGTTTTGCCGGGGGCCTCCCTACCTCTAATACGTGGGGGGGTGCACGAAGGTCCCCCCATCGTGTGTTCAGCCGGCAGTTTGGCGTGGTGGCATACCGCACACCACGCCTTCGCCGCTCCACATTCCCTAGCGGTGTGGTCTGCTTTCCCGCAGCGGAAGCAGAGGCCGCTCCTATCTACGGGCGAGGGACAGAGCGCCCTCGTGTGTCCCGTGCCCATGCAACGGTAACACCGCATGGGCAGGGCGCTCAGACCCTCGACTCTGGCCGACGACCATCCGATTAGGAGGCGTCCCGCCTCTATGGCCGCATTTGCCGCCGTAATTGGGCATACAACTATAACCGACCCGGTTTTGTTGTATGCCCAACGTATACCCCCTACTCTAATTTTTTCGGGATCGCAATGCCCTATTTCAGCAACCACCGCTTTTATGGTATCTGGGGAGGCTGCCTCATCAAAGCCGGAGATTCTAATCTCCGCCGTCTTCTCCGGACGGCGGATCTCCGCTACCTCTCCTACGAGGTCCTTTAGTCTCGCCGCCAGATTGTCCGCCGCCGCACCATTTCCCGCTCCCGGGACCTCTATGATGCGGGCACCAGCCGCCGTGCTCCGCACCTTTACATGGGCTATCCCCAACTCGCCCAGCTTGAGTGTCGTGGCCTTCGCCATTATTGACTTATAGTCAGTTTTAGCCTCAGGCTTCAGCGTGACCACGACGGCGGCCGATGTGGGGACAGCGAATTTCTTAATTACGGCCGGTGTTGCCGGCGCTTGTTTGGCCGCAGAAGCGGCCACGGCCTGCGCGAAGGAGGGCTTCTTGGGTTTCCCCCCCTTTGCTACCTCCACCCATGGCAGCTCCGTGGAGGAAGCGGCCCCGGCTTTGGGTGCCTTGGCCTTAGAAGGCACTGCTGTGGCCTTGGGCGCGGCGGCTGCTGCCTTGGTTAAGGCTGTCCTCTTTGCAGGAGTCGGCGGTGGCGGCGGTTGAACCGTAGGGCGAGCCACCCTAACCTTTGCCGCCTTTGAGGCTGCATCTGCCTTTCTGTCCGCTGCGAGTGGGGGACGCATAGGGCGGATGGGCACCGCCGGGGAGAGGAGTCCCTCTGGGAGCCTCTCCAACAGGTTCCTCATCCCCTCCGCACTCTTGCGCTCAGCCTCTTCGAGCCTCGCGTTGACAAGTTCCCCGAGGGAAACAAATAGGTCACGTTTAAGATCTCCTATGAGATCGGCCAGATCAGAATCCCCTCGGGGTGCCCTTTCAGGGGCCGGAGTAGGCGCCTCGTTCCTCTCAGCGAAGGCGGTCCGGAGAGCCTTCGTCTCCGCATGAAGGTGCGCCAGTTGTTCCTTCATGCGTTTATTGTCGGCCTTGAGTATGCGGACCTCCTCCGACTCACCTCGGGACTGCAGCAACTCCGCTGCCTCTAAAATGTCCCGGCAGGCCGCATTCATGCGGCCCCAGACCCCTCCCTTCAAGTTGCCGCATTTGGCGGCCTCCTCGAGAATAGTCTCCGCGCCGCGTTTGGCGGATTCTATTAGCCCGTGTGCGGGCAGCTCAGTCGGATCGGGTTCGGCGCTGTGTGGGCTACGCTCCCTCGTGCCGCCGTCTTTGCCGTTCCTTCCCTTCTTCTTTTTTGCCTCCCTCTGGGGCTGGGTCTTAACCTCCCTATACCTCAGGAGGTACCCCGAGGCCAGATCCGCCTCCGTCTCATACTCCTCGAATTCCGAGTCCTTGAGTTTGGCCTTCGCCGCACTCAGTCCCACATAGGCCCCCTTGAAACTACGGCCCCTCCTAGCCGTGTTAACCTTGGCCTCCGCTTTCGAGGGGTACTCGTCCTCATCCTCCTCCTCATCAAGGTTGTCCTCCGGGGTGGGCTCTCTAGCCCTTTTAACCGTGCCCGAGGTCCTCCCGGAGCCCGTCTGGGAGTTCGACGACATGTCTACTTCCTCGAAGATTTCGTCTTCATCAGACGAATCCGACAATCGTAAGCACGGATACCCCGCTTGGGGGGGGGGTTCGCCCCCCTCCTTCATTTTCCTTTAGTTTTTACTGGACGTTGCCAATCAAAAATGCAAGAAAAAGAACAAAAACCAAAAATAATACTAAAAACGGTCAAGTGCGAACCGTCAAAATATTTACAAATTTAAAAAATACCCAGCTGTTTCGCTATAGCGCACGTCTGGTAAACCCCACAGACCTGTGCAAGGTGTCCCTAGACGCTGCTCCCTACCCCCTATTTGGCCCCGCAATCCGTTTATTGCTATCTTATTCCAAACCGACGCAACGAATTTTTAAACGCAAGTACAAACTTACGTTTGCGGTCCGAAGCGCCTGTTGAAATAAAATAGCAATAAAAATTCGCCCCGTAACTTTTGAACCGTAGGTTCTAAAATTACGGGGAAAACTGATATGGATAGACCTCCCTAAATAGAATTAAACTACACAAGAAAAAATACAAAAATACAAAACCAAAATTATTTACAGAATTTTCAAAAAATTTATACAAAAACACACAACTTTTTTGGGCTTTATCAAAAACCGCGTTTGGTCTAATAACTTTTGGACGGATTGTCCAAAAGCTATGCGACAAACGGGAGCTTGTAGAGCCCAACGAAAGCTAATTTTAGAAACAAAAACAAACTAAAATTTTTCAAAACAAAAAAAGATATGAATTTTTTACAACACAAAATCTGAACCAGTCAAAATGCAAAAATCAAGAATCCGAAAAAGAGTGCCAAATCATAAGAATAAGTGTAATCAGAGTCAGTAGTACGATCGCCAAGGTCAATTTACGTTTTGATTCCAATTTTCACTTCAATCCCTCAAAATACACCCTTTCAAAATCCTCAACCTAACCTAACCTAACCTAACCTAACCTAACCTAACCTAACCTAACCTAACCTAACCTAACCTAACCTAACCTAACCTAACCTAACCTAACCTAACCTAACCTAACCTAACCTAACCTAACCTAACCTAACCTAACCTAACCTAACCTAACCTAACCTAACCTAACCTAACCTAACCTAACCTAACCTAACCTAACCTAACCTAACCTAACCTAACCTAACCTAACCTAACCTAACCTAACCTAACCTTTTTTTTTTTTTTTTTTTTTTTTTTTTTTTTTTTTTTTTTTTTTCGGAGTGAAAACGCGTTACGCGTCCCCCCCAGGCCCGGGGCAGGCCATGGCGGGGGGTATGTGGGACTCACCCCTCAACGGGAGGGGCATACCCACTAAAAACACTCCGGCGCCACCATCTCTGCCGTTTTGGGGGTGCCATGGGGTCGCGACCATTCCACCACGACGCCCCCCGGCGGCTCCGGTTCAATTGCGGAAGCACCCGCGCCACAGGAGGGGAGAGTCAGTAACGCTTGACCCTCCCCCTAGACGTGTTGGGCCGTGCACTGTGGGTCCCCAACCCACTGGCCCTACTGGGGGAGTGCACGGTTTACGGCAGCAAACCGCGCACGTGCCCTCCCCCTCCGTCTGCGCCGGAGCGGGTGCGCATCTGCGCTATTTTCACGCTCCCGCTCCGCGGCCTCCTTCTGTGCGATGACTGTCTCGCAGAAAGAGGCCACCGCCTCCCAGGCGTTTTCGCTCCCCAGCATCTGCGCCACCACGTGGTGTAGAGGGAGACCCCCTCCCACAGCGGTCCCAATGACCGAGACTACGGCTCTCCTCTCGAGGTCCCATTGGTTGCACACCTCGAGGGTGTGCTGGGCCGTGTCGTCGGGATCCCCACAGTGCGCACATCTCGTGCTGGGCTCCCTCCCGATATTGCACAGGTAATGACCGAAGCACCCATGTCCGGTCATTACCTGTGCAACCCTATAGCTGACAGCTCCGTGGCGTCTGTCAAGCCACTGGTCCAGCGACGGGAGGAGCGCCCCTATGGTGCGGACTCCATAGGCGGACTCCCCCAGGTCAGCTTTCCAGCGGTCTCGCATCCGACGCTGCGCGGCCCGACGGGCCCCCTCAACTTCCTCGGGAGCAGCGACAGCTCCCCGTGCCCTGCGATCCGCTCTCATTCGGTATGTCTCGGCCAGCACCTGGGCGTCAAGCTCCCAGGGAGGAGTGCCCGCCATGACACACGCCGCTGCCCAAGCCACAGTTGTGTAGGCCCTCACTATCCGGAGAGCCACGATCCTCTGAGGTCGCCGAAGCTGGGCTTTGTTCATGGCGCTCAGTTTGTCCGCCCAGATTGGCGCCCCGTACAACGCCATACTCCTCGTAACCCCCGCGTAGAGGCGCCGACATGGGGCGCTTGGGCCGCCCACATTGGGTAGGAGACGGCTCAACGCCGACGCTGTGCCCACAATTCGCGGGGCGAGTCTACGAAAGTGTTCTTTGAAGTCCCACTTGCGGTCCAGTGTTAAGCCCAAGTACTTAATATAGGCCTTAACCTGGACCGCCTCCCCGCTAACCCGTATGAAGGCCCCAGCTGGTGGCCTCCACCCTCTCCCCCCGAAGACAATGGCTTCGGTTTTGGCGAGGGCCACCTTCAGGCCCAGGAGGCGGATGCGGGTGACCATTAGGTCAGCCGCAATCTCCGCCCTGCGCAATGCCTCCTCCAATTGTTTCCCCCGCACAGCCACCATCGTGTCATCTGCATAGCAGAAGATGGCCATACGGGGAAGCAGTGCCACCCGGATTGCCCAATCATACCCTATGTTCCATAACAGGGGTCCTAGAATGGACCCCTGAGGTACACCACAGGTCATGCGTCGCTCGCAGATACGGCCGCCCGCTTGCTGGTAGAGCACTACTCTGTCGGTCAAGTAGTGCCCCACCAACCGCCGCAAATAGGGTGGCACCGCGTGGTATCTGAGGGCCTCCTCAATCACCGAATACGGGAGGGAGCCAAACGCGTTGGCGATATCCAAAGACACCGCCACTACTCCCTCACCTCGCCTCGCGGCATCTTCGCTGAAGGCCCTCAGCGCTCCAAGTGCGTCTATGGTGGAACGGCCGGTGCGGAACCCATATTGGCAGTCTGATATGTTGGGGCCTGCACCCTCAAGGTGCCCGACGATCCGGGAGGATATAATGCGCTCGAATATCTTCCCGGTCTCGTCGAGCAAAACAATCGGCCTCCACCCGGACGGGGAGTCCGCCGGCCGGTCGGCCTTTCGCAGGAGGCACAGTCTGCCCTCCTTCCAACAGCGAGGGAACCTTCCTATTTTTAGGCAGTCGTTGAAGAGGTCCCTCAGCTGACACCCTAGATGTTTCAACGCCAGCGGCAGCAGCTTTCCCGGAATTCCATCTGGACCCGGGGCCTTCCGGCAGGATCGAAGACGCAATACCGCTGGCACCAACTCCCCATCCGTGATGGGAGGCGTCACGAATGTCTCGTCCTCATGGTCCTCCATGGGGCCTGTCATCCTGGGGGGATCTATGCCCGGCGCTGGCGGGAAGAGGCCTTCCACTACTCTCGAGAGAAGTTCCGGCTCCAGGGACTCGATGGAGGGGCCGTTCTGCAGTTTGTTGCGCACCATCTTATACGGTCGCCCCCAAGGGTCCCTGTCTAGTGCGGCCAGGAACTCCTCATGAGCCGCATCTTTGGCCTTTGCGATAGCCGTCTTAAGGGCCTCTTTGGCCACTTTTAGGGCTTCGTGGAGAGCCTCTTCTTCTTCTAGGCAGCGTCCTGCCCGGCGGCGGCATCTAGTATATGCTCGGCGGGCACCGTTACTGGCTAATCGAAGTGCAGCAACCTCCTCCGACCACCAGTAGACGCGCCGCTTCGCTGGCAACCGCTTCACCCGTGGCATCGCCGCGTCGCACACTTCCGTCAGAGTGGCGCGGAAACGGGCAGCCCTTTCCTCAACTTCAAGGGACCGATCCGGAGGGGGACCCCACGCTGCCACCATAGCGGCTTCTTCCACCATTTCCCTGTCCAGACCGGCCAGACTCCATCGGGGGAAGGCGTTTTTGGCTCTATCCGGGTTGGGCGCCGGGGCCCTCATTTGGCAGACCCTCATCCGGATGTACCTATGATCGGAGAGGGTCTCCACCTCTTCCAGGACACGCCAGTTCATGATGCGTGTGGCAATGGGGGGGGACGCAAACGATACATCCACTATGGATTCCCCCTGTGGTCGCACACAGGTACTGGCGTTGCCCTGGTTGAGCACCTCTAGCCCTGTGACCAACGCCCAATCCCGGAGGGCCTCCCCCTTTGGGTCCGTCTCCCGGGAACCCCAAGCCACGCATTTGGCATTGAGGTCCCCTAATACCATCGCTGGCGCCGGTGATGCCCTTCCTATTGCCCTGCCCAATACCTCCAAGAATTGTTCGAAGGCGAACAACGGCCTATTGGGGGAGAAGTACACAGAGATTAGTACAATGTCTCCCCATTTGGCCACTACATAGCCCGGTCCGCCTTCGAGTTTGGTGATTGGGCGGTTACCCGCGACAGGCACCACCAGCGCCACCAGTCCATTGCTGTCCTGGACCCAATTCGATTGGGGCGGAACAAAATACGGTTCGGAGACTGCTACCACATCTATCCCCCACTCCGCCATGTACTGCATCAGAAGATCTTGAGCTCGCGCGGAGTGGTTGATATTACACTGTAATATTTCTTGATTGTGTACTGACATTAGCAGTCCATATCTTGTTCCGCACCACTTGTGACTTCCACCTCGACCGCTTTAAGGGAGACCGACGGGGCCCCTAGGGGGGCCTGCTTTCTTCTAGCCTGCGGAGGGTTGCAAGCTGGCCCGCCCATAATATGGCCTGTGGGGCGTCGTGCGCTGTGGCAGACCGCACACCAGGGCTCTGCGCTGCATTCCCCGGATCGATGGCCAGGTTTCCCACATCGAAAACACAACTCGCTCCTATCGACCGGGGATGGGCAGAGTGCCCTGGTGTGACCCGTGCCCATGCATTTGTAACAGCGCATGGGCAGTGGGTCGAGCGCCACCACAAGTGCCGAAGACCAGCCCACCGTCAGTCGGCCCGCAGCAATTAAAGCTCTCGCCGCCGCTACCGGGCACTTGGCTAGGACCGCCCCAGTACCGTTTGCCATCCATCGGATAGCACCCAGTTTGACCTGCTCGGGAGAGCACTTTCCTTTTGCTACCACCTCCGCTTTGACCGCCTCTTCGGTAACCGACTCGTTTAGGCCCGATATTCTTATGTCTGCCGTCCTAAACGGTCGGTGGACATCGGCCACGTCACCGACAAGGGTTCTCAATCTGTCCGCGAGCTGGTCAGCGGCAGTGCCACTACCCGCTCCGGGCACCTCAATGATGCGGGCCCCCGTGGCCGTCTTCCTGACCCTTACGTGGTTCAGGCCTACCTCCTCGAGTTTGAAGCTGGTCGCCTTCTTCATTACCGCGGTGTAGTCAACGTTAGCATCAGGCTTGAGTTTTACTACCACCGCGGTTGTTTTGGGCACTGCTGGCAGTTTCGTCCTTGGCACCGGTTTGGGTGCTAGCCTGGCCTCGGTTGCTGGAACCATCCCTGGGGTGGGCTTTTGTTTCACCTTCCCCTTTCTCTTCACTACCGTTGTCCAGGGCTTCTCCAGTGCAGGTGGGTCAGTCTCTCTTGCGGTCTCCCCATGTGTTGCAGGGGCAACAGTAGAGGCAGCAGTAGTGACGGTGGTGTGGGAGGTGACAGTAGCAGCCGGAGTCCTCTGCGATCGTTTGGCCGGAGCCGGAGCGGTGGCTGGCGCTGCTGGCTTTTTCTTTTTCTCCGGGCGTTGCAGTTTTGGTGGTGCTGGGCTCAATGCCTCTGTATTTTCGCCCGCGGAGCGATTACCAGCCGTAATCCCTTCCGAGTCCCCAGCTAGCGGAGGACGGAGTCTGGGCTCGGCCGGGAGTCTTCCCTCCAGGTGCTCGAGGCGGACATTTACGAAATTGGCCAGGGCCCCCACCCGATGCTCGATCATGTCCCCGACGGTGACGAGCAGATCGCGTTTTAGCTCCCTGAACAGTTCGGAGAGCTCGGTCGCCTCCCGTGGAGCCGTCTTGGAAGTGATCGCAAGGGGCGTCGTTCGCTCCGAAAAGGCGGTCTGTAGCGCCTTGGTCTCTGCCTGCAGGTGCGCAAGCTGCACCTGCATGCGCTTGTTGTCCGCCTTTAAGATGCGAACCTCTTCAGACTCCCCGCGGGACTGCAGGTGATCCGCGGCTTCCAGGATCTCTCTGCAGGCCGCGTTCATCCGTCCCCAGACTTCTCCTTTTAGGCGACCGCATTTGGCGGCCTCGTCCATAATTACTTGAGCGCCGCGTCGAGCACTCTCAATTAGTACGTCGCTCGGTACCCCAGCCTCGTACCTGGGACGCTGCTCCCTCAGACCGTTTCCTTTACCCTTTTTTGTCCCTTTCTTTTTTGCCCTCTCTTGGGGTTGGACGTCTCGGTACATTAGGCGGTACTCCTCCTGCTCGGCAGCACTCAAAGACTCTTGGGCTTTATCCGTTGGTGGGAGGTCTTTTCCGCGCTGCCCAGTTGCTGCTGTCTCCGATTCCTCCTCATTATCCTCTCCGGATAGCTGAGATCCCTCTTCGGCGACTCTTTGCCTTTTCGGGGCGCGAGCTTTGGTGATCCGGCGTCTAGATGCAAGGGCGCTACGGCCAGCAGCATTTATTTTTGGCTCATTTTTGGACTCCTTTGAGGCCACCGTCACCACACTGGCAACTAAGGAGTCTGACTCAGATAGCCGGGTATGTCTCACACGGCCGCTTTGCAGTGTCAAACCCGTGACAGGAGCTTCAAAAGTGGCCCCAAGTACCGTCTGATCCATATTTTCGAGCCGTGTCAGCTCAACCCGCAATTGTGGTTGCACCGACTGCTCGCTCTTGCCACTGTCTCCGGTATTGGCTTGCGCAATCGGGGCGCCCGCCGCTACCGCCATTTCGTCAACATCTTTATCGTCACGTATCGGTGTCCTTATTATTGCCAGGTCGTCGGTCGAAGAATCGAAAAATTGTTCTGCCATTATATTCCCACGAGAATGGGGGATAGTGGTCCACCCAGGCGGTGCCCCCTGCACCTGGGTAACCCTATTACCACTGGGGGGTCGGGCGGTGCCCCAGGGTTGGCCACTAACGACTGGATACCCTCCAGCCACTCTCAGAAGGTGACAACAGGCACAGGCCCAAGCACACGCAGTCCAGACAGGTCCTCCCACTCCGACACAAGCCTACCCAAATAGAACCCCCCGCTGTGCCCAGGATCTGTGCAACCTCCAGGAAAACGATTCGCCCGCTCCCCCGACATTAGCCACGACCCAGAAAGATTATGAGCGCTTTCCATTTGCTCAGCAAATGGAAGAACGCAATCTACCCTAGGACAGTGAGTAATGCCTGGCGGGTGGGGATTCGCCAGTCCGGAGGCTGCTCACATCCGCAGCACACGAGAGGCCACTCGAGCAGACTATGGTTGTCAGAGCGGATGAACCGGTCCAAGCTACGCGCGCAAGAACCTGTTCCTGTTGTCACCCTCCATCGAGTTCCCCGACGCCATGTACCGCAACGTCGGGAATTGGGGTTTTTTATAGAGGTTTTCTCCTCGCAGTCCAGCCAATGAAGGCAAGACCCTCGCTCCCGTCCAAGCCGCGAGACGTGTCCACGACACTCGAAACGGGGTTGCGAGTCCAGCGGTGGCACGTACGGGATAAACCTCCCAGTGCCTGCCCGACGGCAGGGTTAGTGCACGCCGGGCCCGCCCTCCCTCGGTTCCTCCTCTGCGCCCTCTGCTCAGTCAGAGGGACGAGCGGAGAACCATCTCTGGCAGGCCTCTGCAGGCCCCGCCGGGTTGTGCCGCTCTTCGTCTGGTCCCTCCCCCCTCGCCTTTCCGGTATGGGTAGCCCTGTCCGGTATAGCCTTGGGGATCACAGGAACACGCAAGCCCCCCCACCACGACAAGGTGGCAGCACGTCGGGAGGGAAAAACCTAACCTAACCTAACCTAACCTAACCTAACCTAACCTAACCTAACCTAACCTAACCTAACCTAACCTAACCTAACCTAACCTAACCTAACCTAACCTAACCTAACCTAACCTAACCTAACCTAACCTAACCTAACCTAACCTAACCTAACCTAACCAGTCGCGCACCCTCCGCCACCGAAAGCGCCACGTTTCTGAGTCGCTCCGCTTTTAAAAAATCAAAAACCGCGGTTTACTCCGTCCGATTTTCGTGATCGAGGTACCAAAATTTGTGGGAAAGTGCAGTGCATACGATAGTGAAGTGCAAATTAGCCGCAGTGCCTCAACTTAGCGGCAAACCTCAAAAAGTGCTTAATAAGTGAGGTTAACATTCTATTGAGTGAAAATTTTGGGAGTTGCTGCAGCGGTACCATCTCGAGCAATACGTCTTTTAAAGCGCCTCAGCAGGCGCTATAAGAAGACATCAACACCACAGAGCTCCGACTTTCCAGCGAAGTACAATCGGCAAAAAAACAACTTCCACGTGGCGGCGTGGTACCAGAAGGAGTGGAGCTACGACAACATTATTCAGCAGGCTGGTAGACCTGCTCACCTGGACTATAACGGTACTTTTTAAAAAATTTTTTGGCTTAAGTTTCCTGAGAAAAGTGATTTTGAAAAATTGAACTTTGACCATTAATAGCGCGAAAAGTTCAGGCAGACCACATACTTTTTAGTGACTCGTCTGTTGCGCGCTCGTCTCAAGAATATCCCTGTGAAGTGACAACAATTTTGGACACTATCAAACCCAAAATATAATTGTTTTTGTAAAAAATTTTTAGTTTGAAATTTTAATATTTTAATCTTATCTTGTTTTAACTGTGTATATGTTAAGACTGTTAAGCGTGCTTTTCTACGATTTATGCCGTTTTTTGTAGATTTTTAGGACTGGTGGTTTAATAGATATTGAATTTTTTACATTTTTTAACAATAAATCAAAGATTAATAGAAATAATTTTAAATTAACGCATACAATACCTTTAGACACCATAGGGCAACCAGTTTAAGCCCAAACTCGACCCCTGTAGCATTAAAAATACGCAGAAACCAGAAAGTCGGCCATATTGTTTTTTCGAAACCCGATTTTAAAAAATTAATACCTCTTGAACCAGTAGACTTGGAAACCTGAAAACTTCACAGCTGTACTTAATAGACGTGTGTCTATAGAATTTGTATAATTTTACGTAAATAGGACAAAAAATTTTATTTAGAGCTTTGCATACCCTAATCTGACAGAAGGATTAAAGACCTATACAACAGTGAAAGTCCGGTCTTTCTGAGACCGCTCGTTCGGAAGATATAGCCATTTTAAACCGGACTTTGACAGTTAGGCGGCCATATTGGTTTTCTTTGCAAAGCAATATCTCAGAGCTCAGGTACCGTGGAAATTTGCGGTTTTCACCTTAGGGGATCAAATAAAGTAGAGTACCCCCCCCGCCAAGTCAAATTCGGGAACTGGAGATCCAAAAAGTGGAAACTCGGAAACGGTCCTATTAAACCGACAAGGTCCAACTTAGCATAAACCGTCGAAATCCCGAGTTTCTACGACCCACAGGAGCGGCACTATCGCCCAACGAACTTTGACTTTGACAGCTCGGCGGCCATTTTGTTTTCGGAAAAACGACCGCAGCTCCTAAACCGAGAGGCGTAGAGAGACGGGATTTGGACTGGGCATAGCAGCGCGACATTCTTCACCTGACCCGTGGGTTTTCGGACGGATTTAAGACCCAAGAAATTTCAGGCCTGAATACCGCATCACACGATAGCCCTCGACGAGCCGAGCAAAACGAGCCCAAGCACGGGCTTCCTGGATCGAAAACACCGGAGTTATTAACAGATACCCATTCAGAAACCGGAAACCGAAACTGAAACCGGTTTTTTCAAAGCGCCATAACTCCGGCACCCATTGAGGTGGTTACCCCGTGTTTGGTATCGTTAGAAAGGGCTCAAGGAGAGCTATCTGTTGGACCTAAAAATTTGACTCTACATAGAGTCAAGTTTTTAAACTCGGCCGGAACCGGGTTTTCTCCCTAACGGAGGAGTTGCGACACATAGATTATAAGATTAGACGTAAAGAACAACGACTCTATAATATTCAATAGTAGAGCATACATATACATTTAGTTTACACATTCCCAAATCGGGAAAAAGGACAGAGTCAGAGACTCATTATACAATATATATTTGACTGTTACCTCCTCTTTACAGAGGTGAAAATTTAAACAGACCCTAGATATTATAAAACATCAACAAACTTACTTTAACAGCGGTTTTTTGACCAACAATAAGGATGTTTGGTTTTAGAACGCCGAAAGGGACGGGAGCAAATAATGACCCCCAATCCCCGAGCAAAAATAACGGCACGGAGGAGCTCGTAAAAACCTCGAAGGTCAGACTCAGCATCGGGGAATGGGAGGCAGGAAAGCCCGAGGCCCCGCACACGAGGCCCCCCTGCACTCACGCAGAGGCGAATGCAGCTAAGGTTAACGCCTCTGGTTTATCGCAAGAACCAAAGCAGGACTCTGCCGCACCACCGGAAAAAGAGAGGAGGAAGGCGGTGGAAGCGCCTAAGAACCCGCTGGCGTCGGAAAAGTACGCAAACCGTACCACGGAGGCAAAAGCATGCCTAACTAAGGCGAAAATGCAGCTGGCCTCGGCGAGGAACCTCAGGACCGAAATAAAGATAGAGGTGACCCATTCCGTGGAGAGACTCTATCAACTGGTGAAGGACGCAGAGACCCAGAAAGGGAAAGTTAGGACAGAGGAAGGGGAAAATACCCTGACAAAAGAAACAGGAACGAAAAGTAAAGCTGAACGAGAACAAGGAAGTATGGAAAGGAGTGAAAGCGGGAAAGCAATGATAGATAGGATGGAAGAGATGATGAAAGAAAGCGGAAAACGAATGAAAGAGAGTGAAAAAAAGCAGCAAGAACATATAAAAAAGATGGAGGAACTCAAGGAAGCATTAGAACAGCACAAAAAAAACGGTCACCTATGCGAGTGTAGCGGCGAGCCGCCCCGAGAGGAGTCCCTCTGGGGGCCAGACGCTGCACTCCATGGTGATCACGGCGAAAGATGAGACAGAGACAGGAGAAGAAATAATAGAAAGAGTGAGGAAAGCCGCGAGAGAAAGAGAAGGAGGGATGGAAATAGACAGAATCAGAAAGACGAAAGATAGAAAAGTAATACTTAGCTGCAGATCGAAAGAAGTAAGAAAGGGAGTGAGAGAAGGACTGGAAAGAGATGAAGTTGGGCTTCAGGTCGAGGAGGTGAACAATAAGGACCCCCTTCTGATCCTGAGAGATGTGCTGCAGAGCAGCACGGACGACGAAATTGTCCAAGCCCTCCGGAAGCAGAATGGGGACATCTTCAGTGGCCTCGACCTGGAGAACGACAGGATGAGTGTTAAGTTCAGGAGACGAACCAGGAACCCCCACCTGACTCACGTGGCCCTGACGGTTTCGCCGCAGGTGTGGAGGCGAGCGCTGGACAGAGCCTATGTCCACTTGGACATACAGAGAGTCAGGGTGGAGGACCAGTCCCCGCTGCTCCAGTGCTCGGTGTGCCTGGGCTTCGGACACGGGCGTAGATTCTGTAAAGAGACAGTAGAAAAATGTAGCCACTGTGGAGGTCCCCACCTGAGCGGACAGTGCGAGGAGAGAGCAGAGGGTGCCCCGCCCTCCTGCATTAACTGCTGTAAAGCAGGAGCAAAGAACGCCAACCACAATGCGTTCGACTCGCAGTGCCCGATCAGGATGAGATGGGACGCTCTGGCGAGAGCCAAAGTATCCTACTGCTAAGGGCACCCCAGTGACTAACCCACCGGCAAGAAAAAACAGAACCGAATCAGACGGACCCCGAGCACTGGCGGTGATGCAGGCCAACCTCCAGCGGAAGAACCTCGCCACAAGTGAGATGTACCTTGAAGCGGCAAAAAGGAGGACAGCCATAGCGTTGGTGCAGGAACCCTACGTGGGTGGAGGGAGCAAAATGAAGGGATGCGGTCCAGCGAGACTGTACCAGAGTGCCGGGCAGGAGGAAGGGGTAGTCAAGGCTGCCATCGTAGTCTTCGAGGCAGACCTTGATGTAGAACAGATCCCCGAGCTCACGACAAATAACATCGTGGTCGTGAGGATCCGGACCGACACCTGGTGCATCAGCGTGGCATCGCTTTATTTTGAGCCCACCGCCCCTATGGAGCCCTACATCGAGCATATGATGAGGATTCGAGAAAAGATAGGCACGACGAACCTCATCATAGCAGGCGATGTAAACGCTAAGAGCATCTGGTGGGGTGGTGCCGGTACGGACTGGAGAGGTCAGGAACTGGCAGGAGTCCTTCACGAGATGCAGCTGCACGTCATCAATACTGGAAGCACACCTACCTTCGAGGTAGAAAGACAGGGAAGAACCTGCACCAGCATCGTCGATATAACGGCCTGCACATCGGATCTCCTGGGCAATATTAATAATTGGCGGGTAGACAGGGAGGTGACAGGGTCGGACCACAACACGATACTATTTGAGATTAATATGGGAAGAGGCGCATGCATAACAATAGACCGGACTACACGCAGATACAACACAAAAAAGGCAAACTGGGATGAGTTTGATGACAAACTCACCCAATTGCTTACACTCAACAAAATAGACGCACACAATATAGACACAATAAACGATAAGACACAGTTTGAACAGATTATTGACATGTACACAAAACAAATAACACACGCATGCGCCCAACACATACCGCTCAAAAAATGCAATCAAAAACTCTCTTTCCCGTGGTGGTCCGACGAACTGTACCAAATGAAGAAGCACGTCAATACCATGAAAAGACGTATCCGTTGTGCAGCACCGGTTCGACGTGCAAAAGTGGTGCAGGAATACCTCGAAGAAAAGGAGAAGTACGAGGCGGCAGCAAAACAAGCCCAAATTGACAGCTGGAAGGACTTCTGCCAGAAACAGGAGAAAGAAACGGTGTGGGAGGGGATATACCGGGTAATAAAAAAGACCGAGCGACGAACAGAGGACTTACCGCTCAAGAAAGAGGGAAAGGAACTGGATATGGAAGAGTCTGTAAAATTGCTAGCAGAAAAATTTTACCCACTCGACGACAGGACGGAGGAGAACCCAGAGCATATGGAGACGAGAAGGCTGGCGCATACAGTAAATAAACAAGGACATGCTGAGTCTCATGACCCAATATTTACTCTAGGAGAAATGCAAAGTGCCGTTAAGAGCTTCAACCCCAAGAAGGCCCCGGGCGGAGATGGTTTCACCGCAGACATATGTCAAAGGGTCATCGGGAATCACCCCAGCGTCTTTCTAGCCTTGGCAAACAAATGTCTAGAAATAGGATATTTCCCAATGGCATGGAAGAGGGCGGTGGTGGTGATCCTGAAAAAGCCTGGAAAAGACGACTACACCGACGTGAAGTCATACCGGCCTATAGGCCTTCTTCCCGTCCTGGGAAAAATTTTCGAGAAGATGGTGATAAACAGACTCAGACACCACCTAGTACCGAGGCTCAGCCCCAGTCAGTACGGGTTCATGCCCCAACGCAGCACCGAAGACGCCCTCTATGTTCTTATGGAACATGTAAGGCAAAAGCTATCTCAAAAAAGAATTATAACCATCGTCTCATTGGACATAGAGGGGGCCTTTGACAGCGCCTGGTGGCCGAAAATAAGGACCCGACTGGCTGAAGAAGAATGCCCGATTAATATACGCAGGGTGATAGATAGTTACCTTGAGGAAAGGAGCGTGGAGGTCAGATACGGAGGCAGGAAGGCTGATAGGAAAACAGAAAAAGGCTGTGTCCAGGGCTCCATTGGCGGACCGGTTCTGTGGAATCTGCTCCTCGACCCACTCTTGCAGCAACTACACAAAGAGGGGCACTACGTGCAGGCTTACGCGGATGACGTGTTGATGGTGTTTGATGGGGACTCAGGACTGGATGTCTCTATGAAAGCAAACGGTGTGCTCTCACGTGTCTGGAATTGGGGTGTCATGAATAAGCTGAAGTTTGCACCGAACAAAACGGTAGCCATAACGGTCACAAAAAAGCTGAAATATGACACCCCAAATCTAGAGATGGGGGGACGTGACATCGAAATGTCTAGACAGATGAAGGTCCTGGGACTTACCATCGACGATAAACTCACCTTCAACACTCACGTCGCGAACGTCTGCCGGAAAGCCCTAAATCTTTACAAAAAACTGAGAACTGCGGCAAGGGTGAGCTGGGGATTGCACCCGGAGGTGACGCGCATAATCTATACTGCGGCAGTGGAGCCAGTTATTACATATGCGGCCGCGGCGTGGGCTCAGGCTTCCGAAAAAATAGGCACCCAGAAAGAGCTGGCAGCGGTCCAGAGGGGCTTCGTCCAGAAGCTCTGCGGAGCATACCGCACAGTGTCCCTTAACTCAGCCCTAGTGCTGACGGGAATACTGCCCCTGGACTTACGTATCAAAGAGGCAGCGGCGCTCTATATGGCGAGGAAGGGGCGGACGCAGGCTCTACCGGACGATAGGGAGATGGAGATTTCTGCAAATTACGCAGAGATTCCCCATCCAGCGCGGTGTCTGGATCTTACCTTCGAAGCTCTGGAGAGTCAGGGAGACTTGGACAGGTGGACGGTGCAGGACGTCCAAATATACACTGATGGCAGCAAAATAGACGGCGGAGTCGGAGCCTCCCTCTCCGTATGGAAAGGTGAGGAGGAAGACAAAGCCATCAAAATCACTCTAGCCGACTACTGCACCGTCTACCAGGCCGAACTCCTGGCCATCTGCAGGGCATCGGAGCATATACTACGGAGAAGTGAGACGAGCTTTGGCATCTTTAGCGACTCAAGATCAGCACTTGAGACGTTGGCATGTCGAGGCTCGTATCAACAGTTAGCACTCCAAACAAGGGTCAATATAAAAGCAGCCTTGGACCAAGGCAAAACTGTGTCTTTGTTTTGGGTCAAGGCACATGCAGGCCTGCCCGGTAACGAACGCGCTGACGAGCTTGCGAAAGCCGCGGCCGCATCCACGCGGAGGAAGTTAGACTACGCCCGATGTCCTGTCTCATTCGCCAAACGACATATCCGTGAGGAGACGGTTGGGGAGTGGGCCAGGAGATATGGCGCGGGGTCGACGGCCTCCGTGACTAAGATATTCCTTCCGGATGCGGTAGCAGCATATAAACTGGTGCAAAAAATTAGACCAACGGGATTCACCACGCAATTAATGACGGGGCATGGCGGGTTCGCCTCGTACCTGAACAGATTCAGGTGCAGGGAGAGCCCATCATGCGTCTGCGAACCGGATGTGAATGAGACCGTAGAACACATAATCACAGAATGCCCTGTTCATGCATATGAAAGAATGAAGTGTGAACAAGAAATCACCGACACCATAACCATCGATAACATATGTAAAATAATAGCTGACAATAACAAAAGAACAAAATTCCTAAAATATTGTAGTAATATTGTAAAAATAGTTAAAAATAGAAATAAGTAATATATGTTCTCACTTGTATAGTAATAGTATACGTAGGAGTAACATATAATATGTAAAATGTCATTAGTAATAATTAGGAAACTAGTACGTAATAAAATAAGCATAGTAAACATGTTAATAACAATGTGAGAAATAAAATAGAATATAATCATAACCTCTGTAATAGTAATAAGTAAAGAAAAGTCTCTGACCTTACCCACGTCAGAGGAGTTGTAAAGATCGTGCAAAAGGTTTTTAGCCAGTAAAAGTCTCGGCACTGTCTGGGCCCTCCCTTCCCAGTCGTCCTATGAGGATTTTCCTCTTGCGCGTTCTATAATAATAAATAAAAAAAAAAAAAAAAAAAAAAAAAAAAAAAAACCTAACCTAACCTAACCTAACCTAACCTAACCTAACCTAACCTAACCTAACCTAACCTAACCTAACCTAACCTAACCTAACCTAACCTAACCTAACCTAACCTAACCTAACCTAACCTAACCTAACCTAACCTAACCTAACCTAACCTAACCTAACCTAACCTAACCTAACCTAACCTAACCTAACCTAACCTTTTTTTTTTTTTTTTTTTTTTTTTTTTGACGGAGTGGAAACGCGTTACGCGTCCCCCCCGGGCCCGGGGCAGGCCATAGTGGGGGGGTATGTGGGACTCTCCCCTCTGAGGGAGGGGCATACCCACTAAAACCACTCCGGCGTTACCGTCGCTGCCGTTTTGGGGATGCCATGGGGTCGCGAACACTCAACCACGACATCCCCCGGCGGCCCCGGCTATGCTATACCGGGGCACCCGCGCCAAAGGAGGGGAGAATTAGCAACGCTTGACCCTCCCCCCAGACGTGTAGGGCCGTGCAATGTGGGTCCCCTACCCACTGGCCCTACCGGGGGAGTGCTGCGGCGAACCGCGCACGTGCCCTCCCCCTTCGTCTACGCCGGAGCGGGAGCGCATCCGCCCTGTCCTCTCGCTCCCGCTCCGCGGACTCCTTCTGTGCAAGGACAACCTCGCAGAAGGAGTCCACCGCCTCCCAAGATCTCTCGCTCCTCAGCATAGCCGCCACGACGCTGTGGAGCGAGAGATCACCCACCCCGAGGGCCCGAGCCATGGTGCGGCGCTCAGCGTCCCAGTGACGGCACACCTCAAGGGTGTGCTGGGCCGTGTCATCTGGGTCGCCGCACTCATGGCAGGCCGGATTCCTTTCCCTCCCTATTCGGTGCAGGTAATGACCGAAGCAGCCGTGTCCGGTCATTACCTGCGCCATCCGGAATCCGACCCTCCCATGCCGCCTGTCCAGCCAGGCGTCCAACGAGGGGAGGAGTGCCCCTATGGTGCGGACTCCATAGGGGGACTCCTCCAGCTCCGTTCTCCACCTGTCTCGGGCCCTCTGTGTCGCCTGCCGCCGCTCTTCCCTCAGCACCTCAGGGGGGGGGAACTCGCTGGCCGCCCTGCGCCTGACCCTCTCCTTGTGCGCCTCCGCGAGCACCTGGGCATCCAGCTCCCAAGGCAGGGTGCTCGCCAAGGCGCACGCCGCCGCCCACGCCACCGTGCAGTAGGCCCGTACTGCACGGATGGCCACCACTCTCTGCGGTCTCCTCAATTGGGCCCTGTTCGCCGCGCCAAGCCGGTCAACCCAGATTGGCGCGCCGTACAGGGCCATGCTTCTCGCCACCCCGGCGTACAGGCGGCGACACACTGCACTGGGCCCCCCCCACGTTCGGCAAGAGTTTCCCCATGGCCGACGCTGCAGCCACTACTCGGGGAGCAAGTTGGCGGAAATGCTCCCCGAAGTCCCATTTGCGGTCCAGATGGATGCCCAGATATTTAATGTGGGCCTTCACCTGGACCGCTTCCCCCGCGACTGGTATGGTGGTTGCCACAGGCGGTCGCCACCCCCTCCCCCCAAAGACTATCGCCTCCGTTTTCTGGAGGGATACTTTCAGCCCCAGGAGGCCGATGCGGTGGACCATCAGGTCCGCCGCGACCGCAGCCCTCCGCAGGGCCCCCTCCAGCTGTACTCCCCGGACGGCCACCATTGTATCGTCGGCGTAACAATACACCTCCATCCGGGGGAGCAGGACCCCTCTTATGGCCCAGTCATAGCCCACGTTCCATAGGAGGGGCCCGAGGACTGACCCCTGCGGTACCCCGCACTCCATCTGCCGTACCCGCCGCCACCCGTTTTTATCTTCATAGAGCACTACCCGTTCAGTCAGGTAGTGCTCCACGATACGCCTCAAGTATAGAGGCACTCCGTGGTACCGGAGTGCCTCCACGATCACCCCGTATGGGAGGGAGCCGAATGCGTTGGCGATGTCCAAAGACACCGCCACGACCCCCTCCCCCCTCTTATTTCCCCCCTCGCAATATGCGCGGAGGGCCCCCAACGCATCCATGGTGGACCGCCCAGTTCGGAATCCGAACTGGCGGTCCGAAATATTGGGGCCCTCACCCTCTAAGTGTTGGACGATCCGGGAAGCAATGATGCGTTCTAGCATCTTCCCGGATTCGTCCAACAGCACAATCGGCCGCCATCCGGAAGGCGAATCCGGGGGCCGATTCTCCTTCCGTAGGAGGCAGAGCCTACCCTCCTTCCATATTCTCGGAAACCGCCCCACCCCCAGACAGTCATCAAATAACTCCCTGAGGCGGTTTCCGAGATACTCCAGCGCCACTGGCATTAGGCGACCGGGCACGCCGTCAGGGCCCGGGGCCTTTTTGCAGGCCCTGAGGCGGTGAATCGTGACCCCCAATTCCCCCTCAGTTACCGGCGGGACGACGCCAGGCTCCTGCGGCTCCTCCGCTGGGGCGACCATGCATGGTGGGGCGAACACCGGCGCAGGAGGAAACAAGCCCACCACCACCCTGTCGAGGAGCTCCGGTTCCAGGGAGTCCATGCCGGGGGCGTGCCGCATTTTGTTCCTTACCAGTTTGTAAGGCCGCCCCCATGGGTCCCTGTCCAGGGTGGCCAAGAACTCCTCGTGGGCGGAGTCCTTGGCCTTGGCGATTGCCACGGACAGGGCACCCTTGGCCTCCCTGAGCGCTTCATGGAGGAGCTCCTCCTCGGCCACGGTGTGGTTTCTTCGCCTCCTACACCGGGTATACGCTCGGCGTGCCCTATTACATGTTTGACGGAGGGCGGCTACCTCCTCCGTCCACCAGTAGACTTGCCTTTTCCCCACCGGTCGCCCCACCCTGCGCATCGCCGCGTCGCACACCGTGGTGAGCGACGCGCGAAATTGGACGGCCCTCGCCTCCACGTCCGCGTCCCGGTCCGGTGGAGGAGCCCGCCACGCCTCCACCATCGCCGCCTCCTCAGCGCGGTCCCTGTCGAGCGACCCCAGGCTCCACTTCGGGAACCGTTCCCCCCTCCTCCCCCCCTGGCCCCCGTCAACAGGGACTCCGGGCTGAGCTGTCCTAGGTTTGGAGACCCCCATCCTTATGTAAAGGTGGTCCGAGAGGGTCTCCACCTCCTCCAGCACCCGCCAACCCGATGTGCGCGCCTTTACGGCAGGGGTCGCGAACGTAATGTCCACGATGGACCCCCCCTGCTGGCGCACACACGTGTTGGCATTGCCCCTGTTGACCACCTCCAACCCCATTAGCGCCGCCCAGTCTCGGAGTGCCTCCCCCCTCGGGTCCGTGGTCGGGGATCCCCACGCCGCACTTTTGGCGTTGAGATCCCCGAGCAACATAATTGGGGCCGGGGCCGCAGCCCGGACCACCCTGCCGAGCCTTTCGAGGTATAGCTCGAACTCGAACAGCGGCCGATTGGGGGAGAAGTACGTCCCGATTAAGACGATATCTCCCCATTTGGCCGCTGCATAGCCCGGCCCACATCCCCTTTTCGTAAGCGGCGGGTGGTCACCCATTGGTGGAACCATTATGGCCACCAGGCCGCTTGTGTCCCCGACCCAGTTTGGCTGCGGGGGGACAAAATAGGGCTCCGCCATCACCATGGCACCGATGCCCCACTCCGCCACGTGCTGCAAAGCGAGGTCTTGAGCACGCGCGGAGTGGTTTGCGTTGCACTGCAACACTTCAGTTGGTGGTGGTTGCAGTGCTGGCATCGGTGTCCATCCTTTGTCCCTCTACATTTTGCCTCGCGGGGGGCGCCTGGGTTTTGCCGGGGGCCTCCCTACCTCTAATACGTGGGGGGGTGCACGAAGGTCCCCCCATCGTGTGTTCAGCCGGCAGTTTGGCGTGGTGGCATACCGCACACCACGCCTTCGCCGCTCCACATTCCCTAGCGGTGTGGTCCGCTTTCCCACAGCGGAAGCAGAGGCCGCTCCTATCTACGGGCGAGGGACAGAGCGCCCTCGTGTGTCCCGTGCCCATGCAACGGTAACACCGCATGGGCAGGGCGCTCAGACCCTCGACTCTGGCCGACGACCATCCGATTAGGAGGCGTCCCGCCTCTATGGCCGCATTTGCCGCCGTAATTGGGCATACAACTATAACCGACCCGGTTTTGTTGTATGCCCAACGTATACCCCCTACTCTAATTTTTTCGGGATCGCAATGCCCTATTTCAGCAACCACCGCTTTTATGGAATCTGGGGAGGCTGCCTCATCAAAGCCGGAGATTCTAATCTCCGCCGTCTTCTCCGGACGGCGGATCTCCGCTACCTCTCCTACGAGGTCCTTTAGTCTCGCCGCCAGATTGTCCGCCGCCGCACCATTTCCCGCTCCCGGGACCTCTATGATGCGGGCACCAGCCGCCGTGCTCCGCACCTTTACATGGGCTATCCCCAACTCGCCCAGCTTGAGTGTCGTGGCCTTCGCCATTATTGACTTATAGTCAGTTTTAGCCTCAGGCTTCAGCGTGACCACGACGGCGGCCGATGTGGGGACAGCGAATTTCTTAATTACGGCCGGTGTTGCCGGCGCTTGTTTGGCCGCAGAAGCAGCCACGGCCTGCGCGAAGGAGGGCTTCTTGGGTTTCCCCCCCTTTGCTACCTCCACCCATGGCAGCTCCGTGGAGGAAGCGGCCCCGGCTTTGGGTGTCTTGGCCTTAGAAGGCACTGCTGTGGCCTTGGGCGCGGCGGCTGCTGCCTTGGTTAAGGCTGTCCTCTTTGCGGGAGTCGGCGGTGGCGGCGGTTGAACCGTAGGGCGAGCCACCCTAACCTTTGCCGCCTTTGAGGCTGCATCTGCCTTTCTGTCCGCTGCGAGTGGGGGACGCATAGGGCGGATGGGCACCGCCGGGGAGAGGAGTCCCTCTGGGAGCCTCTCCAACAGGTTCCTCATCCCCTCCGCACTCTTGCGCTCAGCCTCTTCGAGCCTCGCGTTGACAAGTTCCCCGAGGGAAACAAATAGGTCACGTTTAAGATCTCCTATGAGATCGGCCAGATCAGAATCCCCTCGGGGTGCCCTTTCAGGGGCCGGAGTAGGCGCCTCGTTCCTCTCAGCGAAGGCGGTCCGGAGAGCCTTCGTCTCCGCATGAAGGTGCGCCAGTTGTTCCTTCATGCGTTTATTGTCGGCCTTAAGTATGCGGACCTCCTCCGACTCACCTCGGGACTGCAGCAACTCCGCCGCCTCTAAGATGTCCCGGCAGGCCGCATTCATGCGGCCCCAGACCCCTCCCTTCAAGTTGCCGCATTTGGCGGCCTCCTCGAGAATAGTCTCCGCGCCGCGTTTGGCGGATTCTATTAGCCCGTGTGCGGGCAGCTCAGTCGGATCGGGTTCGGCGCTGTGTGGGCTACGCTCCCTCGTGCCGCCGTCTTTGCCGTTTCTTCCCTTCTTCTTTTTTGCCTCCCTCTGGGGCTGGGTCTTAACCTCCCTATACCTCAGGAGGTAACCCGAGGCCAGATCCGCCTCCGTCTCGTACTCCTCGAATTCGGAGTCCTTGAGTTTGGCCTTCGCCGCACTCAGTCCCACATAGGCCCCCTTGAAACTACGGCCCCTCCTAGCCGTGTTAATCTTGGCCTCTGTTTTCGAGGTGTACTCGTCCTCATCCTCCTCCGCATCAAGGTTGTCCTCCGGGGTGGGCTCTCTAGCCCTTTTAACCGTGCCCGAGGTCCTCCCGGAGCCCGTCTGGGAGTTCGACGACATATCCACTTCCTCGAAGATTTCGTCTTCGTCAGACGATTCCGACAATTGTAAGCTCGGATATCCCGCTTGGGGGGGGGGTTCGCCCCCCTCCTTCATTTTCCTTTAGTTTTTACTGGACGTTGCCAGTCAAAAATACAAGAAAAAGAACAAAAACCAAAAATAATACTAAAAACGGTCAAGTGCGAACCGTCAAAATATTTACAAATTTAAAAAATACCCAGCTGTTTCGCTATAGCGCACGTCTGGTAAACCCCACAGACCTGTGCAAGGTGTCCCTAGACGCCGCTCCCTATCCCCTATTTGGCCCCGCAATCCGTTTATTGCTATCTTATTCCAAACCGACGCAACGAATTTTTAAACGCAAGTACAAACTTACGTTTGCGGTCCGAAGCGCCTGTTGAAATAAAATAGCAATAAAAATTCGCCCCGTAACTTTTGAACCGTAGGTTCTAAAATTACGGGGAAAACTGATATGGATAGACCTCCCTAAATAGAATTAAACTACACAAGAAAAAATACAAAAATACAAAACCAAAATTATTTACAGAATTTTCAAAAAATTTATACAAAAACACACAACTTTTTTGGGCTTTATCAAAAACCGCGTTTGGTCTAATAACTTTTGGACGGATTGTCCAAAAGCTATGCGACAAACGGGAGCTTGTAGAGCCCAACGAAAGCTAATTTTAGAAATAAAAACAAACTAAAATTTTTCAAAACAACAAAAGATATGAATTTTTTACAACACAAAATCTGAACCAGTCAAAATGCAAAAATCAAGAATCCGAAAAAGAGTGCCAAATCATAAGAATAAGTGTAATCAGAGTCAGTAGTACGATCGCCAAGGTCAATTTACGTTTTGATTCCAATTTTCACTTCAATCCCTCAAAATACACCCTTTCAAAATCCTCAACCTAACCTAACCTAACCTAACCTAACCTAACCTAACCTAACCTAACCTAACCTAACCTAACCTAACCTAACCTAACCTAACCTAACCTAACCTAACCTAACCTAACCTAACCTAACCTAACCTAACCTAACCTAACCTAACCTAACCTAACCTAACCTAACCTAACCTAACCTAACCTAACCTAACCTAACCTAACCTAACCTAACCTAACCTAACCTAACCTAACCTAACCTAACCTAACCTAACCTAACCTAACCTAACCTAACCTAACCTAACCTAACCTAACCTAACCTAACCTAACCTAACCTAACCTAACCTAACCTAACCTAACCTAACCTAACCTAACCTAACCTAACCTAACCTAACCTAACCTAACCTAACCTAACCTAACCTAACCTAACCTAACCTTTTTTTTTTTTTTTTTTTTTTTTTTTTTTTGTTGACGAAGTGGAAATGCATTTACGCATCCCCCCCAGGCCCGGGGCAGGCCAAACGGGGGGGTATGTGGGACTCAACCCTAACCTAACCTAACCTAACCTAACCTAACCTTTTTTTTTTTTTTTTTTTTTACGAGGGGAAATGCGTTACGCATCCCGTCCTTAAGGTGGTAGTAAAGGACGGGTATGTGGGACTCCTGGTCTCCAGTCTACCCACTAAAACCCCTCGGTGCGACCTCGCTCCGCCTGGAGTGGGGCTAGGGGAACGCTTGGCGCCTACCCCGGCTCCCACATATGGCGTTGTGCCCTTTCGGGCCCGGCTCTGCAGGCTTCTGAGCCCACCCCCTCACCATGAGGCGACCTCACCTACAGCCGCCTTTCCACCTCGGGACGTTACTCGGCGGGCAGCCAATTTCCCAGTCAGCTGCCCGAGGTCCCGGTTAGGGCGGTATTTGGCGGTCGTAGGCGGCCCGCCTTCGCCCTGGTCTTCGTCGGCGGATAGGTGGTGCGAGGGGGTCGTCCTCTCGCTCTCTCTCCGCCGCCTCCTTCTGGGACATGACGGTGTTGCAGAATACAACGACCGCCTCCCATGCGGCCCTGCTGCGTGCCATCGCGCCAGCTATAGCCGGGAGCGACAAGTCCACCCCGATGGCCGCGACAAGCTCGCGTCGCGGTGCTTCCCAAGTAGGGCACACGGTGCGGGTGTGCTGCGCCGTGTCCTCAACTCCACTTGTGCAGTGTTTGCACACTGTGCTTTCCTCGCGGCGGGCCACCTGACACAGGTATTTGCCAAAGCATCCGTGCCCGGTGAGTACCTGTGTCAGGTGGAACGTCATCTCTCCAAAGTCGCGGCCTAGCCAGTCCTTGAGGACCGGCCGTACGGCGCCCACCACCTCCCGGCTTGCGCTTGGGGCCTGCAGTCGTTCGTCCCACTTCCGGAGGAGATCATCCTTGGCTTCGTCCCTCCAGAGCTTGATCTCCTCCGGATGTGGGCGAGTGCCCTCCGCTCGCACTGCTGCTACTCGCCAGTAGACCGCAGCAAGGACCCCGGCTTCGAGGTCCCACGGCGGGCTACCAGCCAGAATGGTTGCCGCTTCGAACGAGACTGTTCTGTACCCTCGGATCGCCCTAGTGGCTATAACCCGTTGGGGTCGGCGCAACAGGGCCACGTTGTGGGCGTTCAGGGCCTCTGCCCATATGGGAGCCCCGTACATCGCCATAGAGCGCACGACCCCCTGGTACAGGCGACGGCATGCGCTGCCCGGCCCCCCGATGTTCGGGAGCAGCCCCCCGAGTGCTCCGGCTGCAGCCACCAACTTTGGCGCCTTGCGGGCAAAGTGCTCCGTGAACCTCCATCGCCCATCGAGGACAATGCCTAGATAGCGAAGCGTCGGCTCGATGGCGATGGAGGTGCCCCCCACAACGATCGCCAGGCCAGGAGGCGGCGCATTTCGAGGCCCATGGAAGAAGAGGGCCTCGGACTTGCTCAGGGCCACCTCGAGCCCCAAGGCCCTAATGCGGCTCACCACGTGGGCAACCCCCGCTGTGCCTAGCAGGACGGCTTGTCTGTGGGTGCTCCCGCTCGCGGTGACGAGAGTGTCGTCGGCGTAACAGAGTACGCCGACGTCCCGCAGATTGGTACCGCGGAGCACCCAGTCGTATCCGATGTTCCACAAGAGTGGTCCAAGGACCGACCCCTGTGGAACACCGCATGTGACCCTCCTGTTCGACCACCCATTCTGTGTCGGGTAACCAATGGCCCGATCTCGGAAGTAATCCCCCACTAGGATTTGCAAGTACCGGGGCACACCGTGGTATTGTAGCGCTGCCCTGACTGTCTCGAAGGGCAGGGTGTTGAAGGCATTCGCTATGTCTAGCGACACTGCCAACATCACTCCGCCCTGCGAGACAGACTCCTCGGCGAGGACCCTCAACCGCGCAATGGCGTCTATCGTCGACCTTTCCCGCCGGAAGCCGTACTGGCAGTCATGCAGGTCGGGTCCTACCTCCTCGAGATGCTTGACGAGACGGGCAGCAATCACCCGCTCGAAAAGCTTGCCCATCTCGTCAAGCAAGACGATGGGGCGGTAGGCCGACGGCGACTCCGCTGGGCGCCCGTCCTTCTGAAGAAGGACGAGCTTGCCCGTCTTCCAGCTCCGCGGGAACTGACCTCGGTCGAGGCATGCGCTGAAGAGGGCCCTCACCCTCTCCTCCAGCTCCTCCGCCGCAAGCGCGAGCACCAAGACACGCCCGGGTACACCGTCTGGTCCGGGGGCGCCATTTTTCCTCTTCAGCCTTAGAATTGCGGCCCCAAGCTCCGCCTCCGTTACAGGCGGTGCGTCGTCCTCATTTCCCAGAGGGTTCCCCCCCATCGCCGGTGGATTCCATGTACCCCTTTCGGGGAATAGGACGGAGAGGATCCGCTCTAGAAGGAGGGGCTCGAGAGTACTGGTCAGCGGGGGGGCCCAAGGCCGGAGTTTTGCCCTTACAGTCTTGTAAGGGCGCCCCCATGGGTGTAAGTCCAGCATCTCCAGCCACTCCTTCCACGCTGCCTCCTTCGCCCGTGCTATTTCCGCCTGGAGCTGGTGGCATTTGGAGCGGTAGTCAGCGTATAGCGCCTCCTCCCTGGCTGGGTCTCGCACCCTTCTCCGCCTGCTCCGGGTGTACTGGCGGCGCGCCTTCGTGCACTCGTTCCGTGAGACGCGGATCTCCTCGCGCCACCAGTACACGCGACGACGAGGCGGGTTCGGCCTCGCTCGGGGCATTGCAGCATCGCAAATCCGGTGTAGGGCAGCCATCTGATGGTCGGTCTCTGCGTCAATGTCGTCTATGGGCCCAGCCCCGACCTGCCAGGTCTCGACAAGGGCTACCTCTAGGGCCATCTCCCTGTCGTATTGGGCCAGCCGCCAGCGCGGCCCTTCCCCTGCTGGGGATCGACTCGTTCTCCTCGGGGTGTGAGGGGAAGTGGAGACCTCGAATCGGATGTAACGATGGTCCGAGAGCGTCTCCACGTCCGTCCTCACCTTCCAGCCCGTAACACGTCGTGCAAGAGCGGGGCTGGCCATTGTTATATCGACAATTGACCCTCCCCGCTGTCGCACGCACGTGTCTGTTGATCCCCTGTTGAGGATCAGTAGCCCCACTTCCACCGCCCATTCCTCCAGAGCCTGCCCCCGCGCGTCAGTCGCTGGAGATCCCCATGCCATAGACTTGGCGTTGAAGTCTCCAGCGACTAGCAGCTGCCCAGGGCGATTTCCGCCGAACAGGGAACCCACCTCGTCAAGAAAGGACTCGAACTCGGCGAGGCTCCTGTTCGGCGAGAAATATGCCCCAACCACCATCGTGTCCCCTAAATATGTTGACACAAAGCCGCGGCCTTTAGTGACGTTTTGGTGAGGCGCGGATCCCGCTTGCGGCTGGGTGACCACTGCCACCAGTCCCTCTCTATCTCCAACCCAGTTATCTCTGGAGGGGACCGAGTACGGCTCGGCTACTACTGCGACCTGTATCAGCCACTCCGCCATGCTCTGGAGCAGAAGATCTTGAGCTCTGGTGGAGTGGTTGATGTTCGCCTGTAGGTATCGCGTGTCCATTGCTATTCGGTGGCCATCCGATCCTCCTCAATCCTGGGCTCAGGCCTTGGTGGGCGACTAGGCTGCGAGGAGGCTTTGGCTCTGTCGGCAGCTGGTCTCTTTCGTTTGGGTGGGTTGCAAGAGATGCTTCCCACCCTGTGACCCGCGGGGACGCCCGCGTCCGCGCACAGCGCGCAGTGGGCGGCGGCGTTGCAGTCACGTGCGATATGGTCCGTCCCACTGCACCGGTAGCACATGAGGCTGCGGTCCACCTCGGACTTGCACGTGGCGCGCATATGCCCCACTTCCATACATCGGAAGCACCGCATGGGCCGGGTCTCGAGCAGCTTGACCTGCGCTGACACCCATCCTACGCGGAGTCGTCCGGCCTGGGCCACCTTTTTTGCTGCCGCGATAGGGCACCGCAGCCACACAGTGCCCAGTCCTGAAGGGCCGAGCGTGACTTCTCCGGCCTTGATGTCGTCCTCCGCGCAGCCGCCCTCTCTTGCCACCGCCGCGACCACCTCCGGGGATAGCACTGAATCGTCCAGGCCTGAGATGCGCATCTCCGCACATTTAGTTGGCCTGGAGATCCGAACTACGGTGGGATCCACCACCTCCCTTAATTTGCTTGCGAGAGCATCGGCCTTTTCGCCACTCTCACCGCCGGGTATCTCGAAAATGCGGGCATTCGTGGCGGTCCTTCGGACCCGAACACCCGAGATCCCAAGCGCGTTAAGGTCTACCCGTTTTTTGGCCTCCCCGATGATGGCCGCGTACCTCTCTCTTTCACTCGTGTCCGCCTTGGGCTCCACTAATGTAACGACTACCGCCGTAGACCGGGGGAGGCGCAGCTTACGGGCCTTCTTTTTTGGGGCTGCCTGGTTTGTAGGACCGGCCTCCTTCTTCTTCTTCTTGGTTTTGCCCTTTACCACGGTCCAGGGCTCGCTTGGCGTAGCAGGCGCAGGCGCAGGCGCAGTTGTTGCGGGGCCTGATTCTCCTGGGGCAGGGATTGTCCTGGAGGAATCTCCTTTTCTGCCTTGCTTCTTCCCGCGCTTTACGGCGCCCGAGTAGGACGCTCCACTTCCAGAAGCGATGGCAAGAGCGTGATCTCTCGAAGGAGCGCTTGCGAGGGCAAGGCCCGCTGCTTCTAGCTCTATCCCCCCACTTTCGCTTCGGGTAGCCCGCGGAGCCCGCACCCTCTTCTCTGGAAGGAGTCTGTCGCTGATTGCGGCCATGCGGGCGTCCAAATACGTCCCGACCTGGGCCATGACCGCACGACAGATCTCCTCAGTTATGAGGGCAGAAGGAGTGCCGCGGCCGTCTCTCCGTCCCCTTGGGGAGGGCAGCGCGGGGGGCTGCACCTCCTCGTTGCGTCTGGGTGGCGAGGATGTGTGACCATCCTGCTTCCGCATCCCCTCCAGTTGGGCCTTAATTTCGGCCATCTCCTTTCGCAAACTGGCCATTTCGCTCCTTAGCCGGTTGTTATCGGCTTGGAGCCGCGCTGTCTCTTCAGAAGTGGTGCGTTTGCTGAGTACAGCAAACGCATCCGATATAGCGGATGCGGCGTCCTTTAGGCTCCGAATGTACCCGCCCTTCAGGTTTTTTGAGGTGGCCGCCACTTTTTCGATGACTGCCAAGCTGTCTGCCACCTGCTGGCCAAGTTCCTTGGTGGCTGCGGCCTCTTCGAGATTCGGCCCTGGTGGAGAAGGAGTGCACTTATAGAACCCTTGACGGGTTCTGATGCGCATCTCCTGCACCTCTTTCTCCGCCTCGAGGCGGATCTCCTCACTCAGGGCGCGGTTGTAGGCCTCCTTTGCCTTGGCCAGGCCCACATATTTCCCCGTGGTGGGGGGCCGGCCTCGTCCTTTCGAAGTTTGCGACGAGCCCTCGCTTGCGGCGGACGGAGAGGAGGCAGACTCGCTCTCGCTGGATCCCGACTGGGAGCTGGAGTGGCGCGGCCTTTTGCGACAGTTTTGCCACATCCGACCACTCGTCGTTAGGCTATACTTTCCCTTTTCGGGAGGACCCAGCTTCTTTCCCGTGCTGGACGGGCCTGCCTTCAATCTGTTGCCGTCCTGCCCCAGTGCCAGCTCCAGATCTGTCAGTAATGTTGGGGAGTTCGGCGACTTTTGCCCCCCTTCCACATTTGTTGACTTAAACGGCGTTTGTGTGCGTAGACGCGTCTTTGCCTTACCCCTAGGTCCTGGTTTTTCCGGCGGCAGGTCTGTCTTCTCGCGACTTGGGGAAGTCGCTGGCGTCGAGAATCTGTCGGGGGCCTGTGCGGGACCCCCACGCGCTGGACTCACCTCCTCCAGCTGGGTGAGGACTACCTGAGCGATCCTCTCGACCTTCGCGACCGGTGCGCACAGCTCGGCGTTTTTGGAAGTGCCTGCGCTTTCCCCTATCGCGTAAGCCTCTCCGCCCTCTTCTGTCGTCGTACGCCGCACGAAGCGGCCGTGGCGGTCGCGCGTTGGGGCGCTGACTGCTTCCCTCACCGGGATCTGGATGGCGGCTGAGCTCAAATCGATCCGTGGACTTGGGTAGCCCACTTGACCATCGTCATCCCCTCGCACAGGTGACCGCGCCAGGGACACTCGAGGACGGAAAATTTCCTCCTCGGCCTCACTTAATCCTAAACTTATGTCTAAGCCTAATCCTAATCCTAATCCTACGTTTTTGTTGGACATTTTGATTTTGTTCCCACGAGTGTGGGGGAAAAACGGTCCACCCAGGCAGTGCCCCCTGTACCTGGGTAACCCTAAATACTCCGTGGGGGCGGGCGGTTCCACGGGAAAAACCTAAAACTAGTGCGGGCCGGCCAATTAAGGCAAGCCCTCCGGTCCGCAGTGCCTCCCGTACCCCATTGACGCCTGTACTGGGGGTCGTTGGGACGACACAGCGGGTTCCGGGATTCAAGGAGAGCTGGCGTGGACTCCCCTGTCGGTAGCTCCCAGTCCAGGAACTACCCTCAGTCACCCATTTACGGGAAAACCGCTACTCGGCTCCTCCTCTGCGCCCTCTGCTCAATCAGAGGGACGCGAGGAGAGCCACCTCAGGCAGGCCTCTGCAGGCCCCGCCGGGGTGTGCCGCTCTTCGTCTGGTCCCTCCCCCCTCGCCTTTCCGGTATGGGTAGCCCTGTCCGGTATAGCCTCGGGGATCACAGGGACACGCAAGCCCCCCCACCACGACAAGGTGGCAGCACGTTGGGGGGGAACCTAACCTAACCTAACCTAACCTAACCTAACCTAACCTAACCTAACCTAACCTAACCTAACCTAACCTAACCTAACCTAACCTAACCTAACCTAACCTAACCTAACCTTTTTTTTTTTTTTTTTTTTTGTTGACGAAGTGGAAATGCATTTACGCATCCCCCCCAGGCCCGGGGCAGGCCAAACGGGGGGGTATGTGGGACTCACCCCTCAACGGGAGGGGAATACCCACTAAAACCACTCCGGCGTTACCGTCTCTGCCGTTATGGGGACGCCATGGGGTCGCGAGCATTCTACCACGACGTCCCCCGGCGGCCCCGGCTATACTATGCCGGGGCACCCGCGCCAAAGGAGGGGAGAGTCAGCAACGCTTGACCCTCCCCCCAGACGTGTAGGGCCGTGCCATGTGGGTCCCCAACCCACTGGCCCTACTGGGGGAGTGCTGCGGCAGCGTACCGCCCACGTGCCCTCCCCCTCCGTCTACGCCGGAGCGGGTGCGCATCCGCCCTGTCTTCGCGCTCCCGCTCCGCGACCTCCTTCTGTGCGATGACCGACTCGCAGAAGGAGGCCACCGCATCCCATTCATGCTGCCCCCGCAGCATGCCCGCCACCACATGGTGCAACGCCAATCCCCCCCCCTGCGTCCCACCCGATCGCGGCGACCACGGCCCCCCTCTCGAGGTCCCAACGGTTGCACACCTCGAGGGTGTGCTGGGCCGTGTCGTCGCGATCCCCACATTCTTGACATCGGGCGCTTGGCTCCCGCCCGATGTGGCACAGGTAATGACCGAAGCATCCGTGTCCGGTCATTACCTGTGCCATCCTAAAACTGACCTCCCCAAATTTGCGGTCGAGCCACCCGTCCAATGATGGGAGGAGTGCCCCTATGGTGCGGACTCCATAGGGGGACTCCTCCAGCTCCGCCCTCCACCTTTCGCGAGCGCGCGACTGGGCCTGTCGGCGCTCTTCCCTTAGTGTTTCGGGAGCGGGGAATTGATTAAGGGCCCTACGCCTCACCCGCTCCCTGTGGGCCTCGGCGAGCACCTGGGCGTCCAAGTCCCAGGGCAGGGTACCCGCCAAGGCACACGCCGCCGCCCCCGCCACCGTGCAGTAGGCCCGTACTGCACGGATGGCCACCACTCTTTGCGGCCTCCTCAACCGGGCCCTGTTTAGCGCACCGAGCCGGTCCGCCCAGATCGGTGCGCCATACAGGGCCATGCTCCTCGCAACCCCCCGCATAAAGGCGGCGGCACGCCGTGCTGGGCCCCCCCACGTTGGGCAACAGTCTCCCTAGCGCCGACGCCGCCGCCACGACCCGGGGAGCGAGCTGCGCAAAGTGCTCTTTAAACTCCCACTTGCGGTCCAGGTGAATGCCCAAGTATTTTAAGTGGGCCTTCACCTGGACCGCCTCTCCCGCCACTCGGATGACTGTTGCGGCAGGCGGCCGCCACCCCCTTCCCCCAAACACTATGGCCTCCGTCTTCTGGAGGGAGACCTTTAGCCCTAACAGGCCTATGCGGCGGACCATGAGGTCCGCCGCAACCGCAGCCCTTCTCAGGGTCCCCTCAAGCTCTGCTCCCCGGACGGCCACCATCGTATCATCGGCGTAGCAGTACACCGCCATCCGGGGTAGCAGGGCCCCTCTTATCGCCCAGTCATAACCGACATTCCATAAGAGGGGCCCGAGCACAGACCCCTGTGGTACCCCGCACCCCATCGGTCGCGTCCGCCGCCTCCCGTTCTGGTCCTCGTAGAGCACTACCCGTTCGGTCAGGTAGTGCTCTACAATGCGCCGTAAGTATGGAGGCACTCCGTGGTACCGGAGTGCCTCCACGATCACCCCGTATGGGAGGGAGCCGAAAGCGTTGGCTATGTCCAAGGACACCGCCACGACCCCCTCCCCCCGCTCCGTTGCGCGTTCGCAATATGCGCGGAGGGCCCCCAGCGCATCCATGGTGGACCGCCCAGTTCGGAATCCGAACTGGCGGTCCGAAATGTTGGGGCCCTCACCCTCCAAATGTTGGACGATCCGGGAAGCAATGATGCGTTCGAGCATCTTCCCGGATTCGTCCAACAACACAATCGGCCTCCATCCGGATGGAGAATCGGCGGGACGATTCTCCTTCCGGAGGAGGCAGAGTCTACCTTCCTTCCATATTCTTGGAAACCGCCCCACCCCCAGACAATCGTCGAATAATTCCCTGAGGCGGTTTCCAAGATGTTCTAGGGCCACCGGCATCAGGCGACCGGGCACTCCGTCAGGGCCAGGGGCCTTTTTATAGGCCCTGAGCCGGTGTATGGTTACACCAAACTCACCCTCTGTAACCGGCGGCACGGTTTCCGGCTCCTGTGGCTCCTCCCGTGGGACGACCATGCGCGGCGGGGCGAACACCGGCGCAGGTGGAAATAACCCCCCCACTACCCTGTCAAGGAGCTCCGGCTCCAGGGAGTCCATGCCGGGGGCGTGCCTCATCTTATTTCTTACTAATTTGTAAGGCCGCCCCCATGGGTCCCTGTCCAGGGTGGCCAAGAACTCCTCGTGAGCGGAGTCCTTGGCCTTGGCGATTGCCTTGGACAGGGCTCCCTTGGCCTCCCTAAGTGCTTCGTGGAGGAGCTCCTCTTCGGCCGCGGTATGGTTTCTCCTTCGCCTGCACCGGGTATATGCCCTGCGCGCCCTATTACTGATTAGACGGAGGGCCGCCACCTCCTCCGTCCACCAGTAGACCTGTTTCCTCCCCACAGGTCGCCCCACCCTACGCATCGCCGCGTCGCACACCGAGGTGAGCGACGCGCGAAATTCCGAAGCCCTAACCTCAACATCCGCAGCCCTGTCTGGTGGAGGGGCCCGCCACACCTCCACCATTGCAGCCTCTTCGGCTCTGTCTCTGTCCAAGGTGGCCAGGCTCCACCTTGGGAATCTATCCCCCCTACCCCGGACCCCTGGCGTGGTAGGCTGGGCCTGTGTCGTTTTGGAGACCCTCATCCGAATGTATAGATGGTCGGAGAGGGTCTCGACGTTTCCCATTACCCTCCACCCCGAGGTCCTCCTCACTACGGCAGGGGTAGCGAACGTTACGTCCACTATGGACCCCCCCTGCCGTCGCACACAAGTGTTGTCCGTGCCCCTATTGAGGACCCCAAGCCCAGCCGCCACTGCCCAATCCCTGAGGGCTGCACCTCTTGGGTCTGTCGTTTGAGACCCCCAAGCCGTGCACTTCGCATTAAGGTCCCCCAGTAGCATTACGGGGGACGGCACAGCCCTCGCAACCACCCTCCCGAGCTCGACGAGGTATTGCTCGAAAGCGAACAACGGCCGGTTTGGGGAGAAATACACGGCTATTAGCGTGATATCCCCCCATTTGGCCGCCACATACCCATGTCCGCTTCCGAGCTTTGTAAGGGGAGGGTGGTTCCCTATCGGTGGAGCCATCATGGCTACCAAACCGCCCGTATCCCCAACCCAATTAGGCTGGGGAGGCACAAAATATGGTTCCGCGACTACGCAAACGCTTATGCCCCACTCCGCCACGTTTTGGAGCATCAGGTCCTGTGCTCTGGCGGAGTGGTTTGCGTTGCATTGCAGCACTTCCAAAGCTTGGGTTGGTTGTGCTGACATTTATGTTTCCATATTCTGACCCTCCCCAGCCTGTGACCTACTAATCTGACGGGCGTCCTGTGCTCTGGTGGGCGCCCGGGCTCCGGTGGGGGCCACTTTACCTCTCGTGTGTGGGGGGGTGCACGACTGTCCCCCCATCACGTGGTTGGCCGGCAGCTTGGCGTGGTGGCATACCGCACACCACGCCTTTTCGGCCAGGCAATCCACCATCATGTGGCCCTCTTTGCCACATCGGTGGCACAAATGGCTCCGGTCCACCTGAGATGGACAGAGGGCCCTGGTGTGCCCCGTTCCCATGCACCTATAACACCGCATGGGGAGCGGGTCCAGGGCCTCTACGCGGGCAGATGTCCAACCCACCATTATTCGGCCCGCTGTTATTATTATACGTGCCGCCGCTATTGGGCACTTAACAATCACGGCACCAGTGCCATTTTCCATCCACCTAATGGTCCCTATCTTAACCTGTTCCGGAGAACACTTTCCCTTTACTGCAATCTCCGTCTTGACGTCATCCTCGGACACCGACTCATCCAGGCCGGAGATTCTTAAATCCGCCGTCCTGAATGGTCGGCGAACATCCGCCACCTCCCCGACAAGCGTACGCAGCTTCTCCGCTAGGTTGTCGGCGGCTGTGCTGCTGTCCGCTCCAGGCACCTCTATTATTCGGGCCCCCGTGGCCGACTTCCTAACCTTGACATGATCAAGGCCAAACTCCGCCAACTTAAGGCTTGTAGCCTTTTTCATTACCGCGGCGTAATCCATTTCCACCTCAGGCTTCAATGTGATTACCACCGCGGTCGATTTCGGCACTGCCGGCAGCTTGGTCCTTGGTGCCGGCTTGGGAACTGCCCTGGTTTCGGTTGCTGCAGACTTGGTTGGGGAAGTTTTGGTATTCCCCTTACGCCTCACAACTTCCGTCCAACTCTGCTCCCTTGCGGGTGGGGCCGTCTTTTCCACGTTATTACGTGGGGCCGGTACAGGTGCAGGGGCGCGGGAGGGGGCAGGACTGGCCACAGCAGACGTGGGCCTTGCAGCGGCTTGCGCTGTCGGCCTTTTCGTCGAAGAGCGCCCTTGAGGGGCTCCGATTGCCGACAGTGTCGGCTCAATGGCAGCAGCAGCAGCAGGACGCGGCGCTTTTGCAGTCCTCAATGTGGACTGACTTGCTGCCTTTGGAGCTGTCACCTCCGCCTTCTTGTCCGCCGCCAGAGGGGGGCGGAGTCTGGGCTCTGGTGGGAGCCGTTCTTCCAAGTTCTCCAGGCGGGTGTTGACATAATTAGCCAACGCTCCCACCTGGAGATCAATCATTTCTCCCAGACCAGACAGGAGCTCTCTTTTAAGTTCTCCAATTGCCTCGGAAAACTCATTGGCAGACGAGGAGGCTGGCTCGGGAGTCGAATCATTGTTTTTCCTCTCGGAGAAGGCCGTCCTCAAGGCCTTTGTCTCGGTTTGGAGCGCCGCCAGTTGCTCCTGCATCCTCTTATTATCGGCCCTGAGGATCCGGACCTCCTCCGATTCACCGCGGGACTCCAAACGGCTTGCGGCCTCTAATATGTCCCTACAGGCCGTATTCATCCGGCTCCAGATTGTCCCCTTCAGATTTTTGCATTTCGCAGCCTCCTCCAATATTGTTTCTGCCCCTCGCCTCGCGCACTCAATTAGGTCGTGGCTGAGAGCAACTGCCGCTTCGTTAGGGCCACACTTAGTTGCTCTATTGAGCTCCCCCTTTTTTCCCCCCTTTTTGCCCACATTGCTGGGCTCAACGTCTCTAAAAACGAGGCGGTACCCCGAAGTTGCGTCAGCTTCTTCCTCATATTCCGACATACCGGAGTCCTTCAGCTGGGCTCTGGCCGCGCTGATGCCTACGTAAGCTCCTTTGGAGCCACGTCCCCTACGCGCAGTATTTACTTTTGCCCCTGATCTGAGCGTTAAGCCGGAATCCTCTGCTTCGTCCACCTCATCATCACCCTCGGGGGTGGGTACCCTAGTCCTTTTAATTGTCCCTAGAGACCTCCTAGGATCCGTCTGGCTGTCCAAAGACATTTCAATGTCCTCAAAAATCTCCTCATCGGACGAATCCACCAATTGTAAGAGCGGACCTTCCGCTTGGGGGGGGGGTTCATCCCCCTCCTTCATTTCCCCTAGTTTTTACCGCACTTTTCCGGTCAAAAACACGAGAAAATAAACAAAAACCAAAAATATATACAAAAACGGTCAAGACCGAACCGTCAAAATATTTACAAACTTAAAAAATTAACAGCTGTTTTGAGATAACTCACGCTTAGTTTATCTTACAAACTAGTTTGAGGTGTCCCTAGACGCCGCTTCCTACCCCCTATTTAGCACAACAATCCGTTTATTGCTATCCTATCCCGAACCGACGCCACGAATTTTTAAACGTAAGTACAAACTTACGTTTGCGGTCCGAAGCGCCTGTTGAAATAAAATAGCAATAAAAATTCGCCCCGTAACTTTTGAACCGTAAGTCCGAAAATTACGGGGAAAACTAATATGGATAGAGCTCCCCGAATGCAACTAACCTACACAATAAAAATTTACAAAATACCTAACCAAAAATATTTACAAAGCTTTTAAAATATTTACACTAAAACACACAACTTTTTTGGGTTTTAACAAAAACCACGTTTTGTCTAATAACTTTTGAACGGAATGTCCAAAAGCTATGCAACAAACGGGAGCTTGTAGAACCCAACGAAGTCTAATTTTTAAAACAAAAAACGAATCAAAACTTCCCAAAACAAAAAAGATATTAATTATTTACAGCCGAAAAATTAACCAGTCAAAAAGCCAAAATCGAAATTTCCAAAAAAGAGTGCCAAGTCGTAAGAATAAGTGGATTCAGAGTCAGTCGTAAGATTGCCGGGGTCAAATTACGTTTAACTTCCAAAAATCACTCAAATCGCACAAAATTCACCCTTTCAAAAACCTCGACCTAACCTAACCTAACCTAACCTAACCTAACCTAACCTAACCTAACCTTTTTTTTTTTTTTTTTTTTTTTTTTTTTTTTTTTTTTTTTTTTTTTTTGACGGAGTGGAAACGCGCTACGCGTCCCCCCCGGGCCCGGGGCAGGCCATAGTGGGGGGGTATGTGGGACTCTCCCCTCTGAGGGAGGGGCATACCCACTAAAACCACTCCGGCGTTACCGTCGCTGCCGTTTTGGGGATGCCATGGGGTCGCGAACACTCAACCACGACATCCCCCGGCGGCCCCGGCTATGCTATACCGGGGCACCCGCGCCAAAGGAGGGGAGAATCAGCAACGCTTGACCCTCCCCCCAGACGTGTAGGGCCGTGCAATGTGGGTCCCCTACCCACTGGCCCTACCGGGGGAGTGCTGCGGCGAACCGCGCACGTGCCCTCCCCCTTCGTCTACGCCGGAGCGGGAGCGCATCCGCCCTGTCCTCTCGCTCCCGCTCCGCGGACTCCTTCTGTGCAAGGACAACCTCGCAGAAGGAGTCCACCGCCTCCCAAGATCTCTCGCTCCTCAGCATAGCCGCCACGACGCTGTGGAGCGAGAGATCACCCACCCCGAGGGCCCCAGCCATGGTGCGGCGCTCAGCGTCCCAGTGACGGCACACCTCAAGGGTGTGCTGGGCCGTGTCATCTGGGTCGCCGCACTCATGGCAGGCCGGATTCCTTTCCCTCCCTATTCGGTGCAGGTAATGACCGAAGCAGCCGTGTCCGGTCATTACCTGCGCCATCCGGAATCCGACCCTCCCATGCCGCCTGTCCAGCCAGGCGTCCAACGAGGGGAGGAGTGCCCCTATGGTGCGGACTCCATAGGGGGACTCCCCCAGCTCCGTTCTCCACCTGTCTCGGGCCCTCTGTGTCGCCTGCCGCCGCTCTTCCCTCAGCACCTCAGGGGGGGGGAACTCGCTGGCCGCCCTGCGCCTGACCCTCTCCTTGTGCGCCTCCGCGAGCACCTGGGCATCCAGCTCCCAAGGCAGGGTGCCCGCCAAGGCGCACGCCGCCGCCCACGCCACCGTGCAGTAGGCCCGTACTGCACGGATGGCCACCACTCTCTGTGGTCTCCTCAATTGGGCCCTGTTCGCCGCGCCAAGCCGGTCAACCCAGATTGGCGCGCCGTACAGGGCCATGCTTCTCGCCACCCCGGCGTACAGGCGGCGACACACTGCACTGGGCCCCCCCACGTTCGGCAAGAGTTTCCCCATGGCCGACGCTGCAGCCACTACTCGGGGAGCAAGTTGGCGGAAATGCTCCCCGAAGTCCCATTTGCGGTCCAGATGGATGCCCAGATATTTAATGTGGGCCTTCACCTGGACCGCTTCCCCCGCGACTGGTATGGTGGTTGCCACAGGCGGTCGCCACCCCCTCCCCCCAAAGACTATCGCCTCCGTTTTCTGGAGGGATACTTTCAGCCCCAGGAGGCCGATGCGGTGGACCATCAGGTCCGCCGCGACCGCAGCCCTCCGCAGGGCCCCCTCCAGCTCTGCTCCCCGGACGGCCACCATTGTATCGTCGGCGTAACAATACACCTCCATCCGGGGGAGCAGGACCCCTCTTATGGCCCAGTCATAGCCCACGTTCCATAGGAGGGGCCCGAGGACTGACCCCTGCGGTACCCCGCACTCCATCTGCCTTACCCGCCGCCACCCGTTTTTATCTTCGTAGAGCACTACCCGTTCAGTCAGGTAGTGCTCCACGATACGCCTCAAGTATAGAGGCACTCCGTGGTACCGGAGTGCCTCCACGATAACCCCGTATGGGAGGGAGCCGAATGCGTTGGCGATGTCTAAAGACACCGCCACGACCCCCTCCCCCCTCCCAGTTGCCCGCTCACAATATGCGCGGAGGGCCCCCAGCGCATCCATAGTGGACCGCCCAATTCGGAATCCGAACTGGCGGTCCGAGATATTGGGGCCCTCACCCTCTAAATGTTGGACGATCCGGGAAGCAATGATGCGTTCCAGCATCTTCCCGGATTCGTCCAACAGCACAATCGGCCGCCATCCGGAAGGCGAATCCGCGGGCCGATTCTCCTTCCGGAGGAGGCAAATCCTCCCCTCCTTCCATATTCTCGGAAACCGCCCCACCCCCAGACAGTCGTCAAATAACTCCCTGAGGCGGTTTCCGAGATGTCCCAGCGCCACCGGCATCAGGCGACCAGGCACGCCGTCAGGGCCAGGGGCCTTTCTACAGGCCCTGAGCCGGTGTATTGTCCCCCCAAACTCTCCCTCTGTTACCGGCGGGACGACGTCGGGCTCCTGTGGCTCCTCCGTTGGGGCGACCATGCACGGTGGGGTAAATACCGGTGCAGGCGGAAACAACCCCACCACTACCCTGTCGAGGAGCTCCGGTTCCAGGGAGGCCATGCCGGGGGCGTGCCGCAACTTTTGTCGGACCATTTTATATGGCCGCCCCCAAGGGTCCCTATCCAGCGTGGCCAAGAACTCTTTGTGCGCGGAGTCCTTGGCCTTGGCTATAGCGCAGGATAGGGCGCCCTTGGCCTCCCGCAGGGCTTCGTAGAGGAGCTCCTCCTCCCCGACCGTATGGTGCCTCCGCCTTCTGCACCGGGTATAAGCCCGGCGCGCCCTGTTGCTTGCTAGACGGAGGGCCGCAACCTCCTCCGTCCACCAGTAGACCCCCCGTTTCGGCACCTGTCGCCCCACCCTGCGCATCGCCGCGTCGCACACCGTAGTGAGCGACGCGCGAAATTGGACGGCCCTCGCCTCCACGTCCGCGTCCCGGTCCGGTGGAGGAGCCCGCCACGCCTCCACCATTGCCGCCTCCTCAGCGCGGTCCCTGTCGAGCGACCCCAGGCTCCACTTCGGGAACCGTTCCCCCCTTCTCCTCCCCTGGCCCCCGTCAACAGGGACTCCGGGCTGCGCTGGTCTGGGTTTGGAGACCCCCATCCTTATGTAAAGGTGGTCCGAGAGGGTCTCCACCTCCTCCAGCACCCGCCAACCCGATGTGCGCGCCTTTACGGCAGGGGTCGCGAACGTAATGTCCACGATGGACCCCCCCTGCTGGCGCACACATGTGTTGGCATTGCCCCTGTTGACCACCTCTAGCCCCATTGCCACCGCCCAGTCCCTAAGTGTGTCCCCCCTCAGATCCGTGGTCGGGGATCCCCACGCCGCACTTTTGGCGTTGAGATCCCCGAGCAACATAATTTGGGCCGGGGCCGCGGCCCGGACTACCCTGCCGAGCCTCTCTAAATAGAGTTCGAACTCAAACAGCGGCCTATTTGGGGAGAAATACGTCCCGATCAGTACGATATCTCCCCATTTGGCCGCTGCGTAGCCCGGCCCGCATCCCATTTTTGTGAGTGGCGGGTGGTCACCCATTGGTGGAACCATTATGGCCACCAGGCCACTCGTGTCCCCAACCCAGTTTGGCTGCGGGGGGACAAAATAGGGCTCCGCCATCACCATGGCACCGATGCCCCACTCCGCCACGTGCTGCAAGGCGAGGTCTTGAGCACGCGCGGAGTGGTTTACGTTGCACTGCAACACTTCAGTTGGTGGTGGCTGCAGTTGTGCTGGCATCGGTGTCCATGCTGGTTCCCTCTCTGAATAACCTCGCGGGGGGCGCCTGAGTCTTGCCGGGGGCCTCCCTACCTCTGGTACGTGGGGGGGTGCATGAGGGTCCCCCCATCGTATGCCCGGCCGGCAGCTTAGCGTGGTGGCAAACTGCACACCACGCCTTTTCCGCCAGACAATCTGCCATCAAGTGGCCCTCCTTGCCACATCGGTGGCACAGCGTGCTCCGGTCTACTTGCGATGGACAGAGGGCCCTCGTGTGCCCCGTCCCCATGCAGCGATAGCACCGCATGGGCAGTGCACTCAGACCCTCGACCCGGGCAGATGACCAGCCAATGAGCAAGTGCCCCGCAGCTATAGCCGCATTGGCCGTTGCAATTGGGCACACAACAATGGCGGACCCGGTCTTATTATACGCCCAGCGTATACCCCCCACTCTAACCTTGGCTGGATCGCACCCCCCTTTTTCCGCCACCACCGCTCTAATGGCTTCCGGGGTAGCCGCCTCATCGAAGCCAGAGACCCTGATTTCTGCGGTTTTCTCCGGGCGGCGGATTTCTGCGACCTCACCTACGAGACCCTTCAGACGTTCGGCTAAGTTATCCGCCGCCGCGCCGTTCCCCGCTCCAGGGACCTCGATTATGCGGGCGCCGGCCGCCGTGCTCCGCACCTTTACGTGGGCTATACCGAGCTCCGCTAATTTCAAGGTCGTGGCCTTCTCCATTATGGCTTTGTAATTTGTTTTGGCCTCCGGCTTGAGGGTTATGACGACGGCGGCCGATGTGGGCACGGCGAACTTTTTTATTATAGGTGGCTCTTGTTTTGTGACAGGAGCGGCCACTGCCTGCGCGAAGGAGGGCTTTTTGGCTTTGCCCTTCTTTGCCACCTCTACCCACGGCAGCTCTGCAGTGGTGGTTGCAGTCTCCGCTCCGGGCACGTTAACCCTGGGGGATACTGCAGCGGCCCTCGGTGTGGCGGCTGTTGGTTTTGCAGCAGCCGGTCGCTTGGCAGGGGTAGGCGGTGGCGGTGGCTTCACCGTCGGGCGAGCCGGTTTAGCCTTCGCAGCCTTAGCCGCCGCATCCGCTTTTCGGTCCGCCGCGAGAGGAGGACGTAAGGGACGGGTGGGCAGCTCCGGCGACAGAAGCCCTTCTGGTAGCCGCTCCATGAGGCTCTTTATACCCTCTGCATTTTTTCTTTCGGCCTCTTCGAGTCTCGCGGAGACCAGCTCTCCTAGCGAGACAAAAAGGTCCCTCTTAAGGTCTCCCAGGAGATTGGCGAGATCTGGGTCCCCTCGGGGTGTTTTCTCAGGGGCCGGTGTTGGCGCCCTACTCCTCTCTGCAAAGGCTGTCCGGAGAGCCTTTGTCTCCGCATGCAGGTGCGCTAGTTGCTCCTGCATGCGTTTGTTGTCGGCTCTTAAGATCCGGACCTCCTCCGACTCGCCTCGTGACTGCAGCAACTCCGCCGCCTCGAGAATGTCACGGCAAGCCGCGTTCATGCGGCCCCATACACTTCCCTTTAAGTTGCCACATTTGGCAGCTTCCTCCAGGATGGTCTCGGCGCCACGTCTCGCGGTCTCGATGAGTCCATCAGCAGGCAGAGTAGCGGGATCCACATTATGTGGGCTACGTTCCCTAGTGCTACTGCTACCCTCCTTCCCCTTCCTGGCACTTTTCCTCCCCTTTTTTCCCCCGAGAACCCCTTGGGGCTGGGTTCCTACGTCCCTGTACTTCAAGAGGTAACCCGAGGCAATATCCGCCTCTGCCTCGTACTCCTGGAATTCGGAGGTTTTGAGTTTTGCCTTAGCGGCACTCAGTCCGGCATATGCACCTTTAGCGGAGCGGCCCCTCCTCGCCGTGCTGACTTTCGCCTCCACTTTAGAGGTAGGCTCCTCCTCGTCCAGGCTGTCCTCGGGGGTGGGCTCCCTGCCCCTCTTAATAGAGCTCCTGCTCCCCTCCATCCGCATGTCTTCCGACATGTCTACACCGACGAAAAAATCGTCCTCATCCGACGAATCCGATAGGGATATCCGCGAAGATCCCGCTAGGGGGGGGGGTTCACCCCCCTCCATCGTTACCCTCGGATTCGACCTACCCTTACCGGGCAAAATCTCAAAGAAAATTGAGAAAACCCACTTTAGCCCAAAAACGGTCAAGTTCGAGACGTACAAATGTGTACAAACTTAACAAAAACCCCCCCTTTTTTTATTATAACTCGCGACCAGTGAACCCTAAAAATGTGTTCGAGTCCACAAACGCCGCTTGCTATACCCTACACGCCCCCGTGATCTGTTTATTGCTATCTTATTCCGATCCGACACTACGAATTTTCAAACGCAAGTACAAACTTACGTTTGCGGTTCGCAGCGCCTGATGGAAAAAAATAGCAATAAAAATTTGCCCAGTAACTTTGGAACGGTAAGTCCTAAAATTACGGGGAAAAAAGATCTAAATAGAGCTCAGCGAGCACTACTAACCTATGCAATAATAAAACACAAAAAACCAAAAACCAAATTAATACACAATTTTGAAAATTTTAAAACCAAAACACGAAACTTTTTATGGGTTATAACAAGTAACCTTGTTTCGTCAATAACTTTTGGATGGTTAGTCCAAAAGCCACCGAACAAAAAGGAGCTTGTAGAACCCACAAAAAGACAATTTTTAAAACCAAAAACTAGCAAAAAACTCAAAAAACAAAGAAGATATTAATTTTTAACCACAATAAATTTAAACCACACAAAAAGCAAAAACGAAAATCCAGAAAGAAAGCCAAAATATCGAGAGAAAGTGTATTCAGAGTCCGTAGTACGATTGCCCAAGTCAAGTTACGTTTAGATTCCAAATTTCACTAATATCCCTCAATAATCACCCTTTCAAAAACCTCAACCTAACCTAACCTAACCTAACCTAACCTAACCTAACCTAACCTAACCTGACCTGACCTGACCTGACCTGACCTGACCTGACCTGACCTGACCTGACCTGACCTGACCTGACCTGACCTGACCTGACCTGACCTGACCTGACCTGACCTGACCTGACCTGACCTGACCTGACCTGACCTGACCTGACCTGACCTGACCTGACCTGACCTGACCTGACCTGACCTGACCTGACCTGACCTGACCTGACCTGACCTGACCTAACCTTTTTTTTTTTTTTTTTTTTTTTTTTTTTTTTTTTTTTTTACCCAGGAAAAATCTTCGAAAGATTCCACCACGCCACAGGGAGACGCGGTGGATATGTCGGATTCATACCGACTAAAAAACCTGGGGTGTCCTTCACGCTGCCTACGGTGGAGCCACGGGAACGCTTTCGCATGCTACCGTGACTCCGCCAGCAGCTGTCCATTTTGTGGACCCGTCTTCGGGGGGTTTGAGTTTCCCCCTTTTGCCACTAGGGGGCGTGCCCGGACACCCGACACGCCTTCCATCCCGAGGACCTCCTCCGATGGGTGACAGACGTCCCCGTGGCTGTCACCCGGAGATCCTCTTTACGGGGGCAGGCGGCGATCATGCGCCAGCCGTCTGCGCCCAACACGCCTGCGGCGCCGTTGGTCGGCTGCTGCGTCATCCTCCCTGGCCCGCTCCGCGGTCTCCTTCTGCCGCATCACCTCCTCACAGAAGGAGAGCATCGCCTGCCACGCCCTGTCACTGCCAACCATGGATCTGATCACTGCTGGCAGTGACAGGTCGTTTCCTACGGACGTCGTCAGGCGGGCACGCTGCTGCGCCCAAGCCGGACAGGCCTCCAGGGTGTGCTGCGCCGTGTCTTGCGCGCAACCGCACTCATGGCACTCTTCAGTTAGTTCCCTTCCGGCGATAATGTGCAGGTACCTCCCAAAGCAGCCGTGCCCCGAAAGCACCTGCACTAACCGGAAGGTGAGTGAACCATGCTCCCGTTCCAGCCACTGCGGTAAAACTGGCCGTACCGCCTCCACCGTGCGGATGCCTGCGTTTGGATGCGCCAGCCTCATCCCCCACTCCATTATCGCTTCGCGGCGGAACTCCTCCTGCTTGGCTGAGACCTCTTGCGGTGCTGGCCAGAAGTCGCGGGCTCGCGCCTCCTCGCGCCAGAAAAAGGCTGACGCAAGGGCTCTCGCGTCCAAGTCCCACGGGAGCGACCCGGCCAGCAGGTATGCTGCCTCTGCGGAGATCGATCGATAGCCCCGTATCACCCTTGTCGCCATCACCCTCTGCGATTGCCGCAGTTGGGGGGTATTGTGACGGTCAAGGGCGTCAGCCCACACTGGGGCTCCGTACAGGGCCATCGATCGAACGACGCCCATGTATAGGCATCGGCAAGATGCCCTAGGCCCCCCCAGATTCGGGAGAATCCGCCCAAGGGCAGCGGCCGTGCCCACCAGTTTGGGTGCTAGGCGCTGAAAGTGCGCGCGGAATGTCCACCGACTGTCGAGGACAATGCCAAGGTACCGCATCGTCGACTCGACAGCGATCCGGACGCCTCCCACCACGATGTGCGCACCGGCTGGAGGTGCTTTCCGAGGGCCATGAAAACAGATGGCCTCGGATTTGCTCAGAGCGACCTCCAGCCCAAGCCGTCTTATTTTACCCACCACGTGGGCGACACCTGCTGTCGCTAGCACGCAGGCGTCCCTGAATGACCCTCCACGAGCTGTCACCAGCGTATCATCTGCGTAGCAGGTGACGTCCACTCCTCGTAGATTCGCTCCACGCAGCACCCAGTCATACCCGATGTTCCACAAGAGCGGTCCAAGGACTGACCCCTGTGGAACACCGCATACCATCTGCCGCTGGCCCCACTGCTCTTGCCCAGGAAACGAAACGAACCTCTCAGAGAGATAGGCCTCTATAATTCTCTGGAGGTGTTTGGGCACTTGGTGGAATGAGAGCGCCTCGATTATGCAGGGCCAGGGGAGGGTATTGAAGGCGTTAGCGATGTCCAGGGACACCGCCAAGACTACCTCGCCCCGCGTCACGGCCTCGCTTGCCAGTCCTTTTACACGCAGGATCGCATGGACGGTGGAGCGGCCGCTGCGAAAGCCGTACTGGCAGTCGGCCAGGTCTGGGCCCTCACTATTGAGGTGCTTGATAAGGCGGTTTGCGATAATTCGCTCAAAGAGCTTGCCCACCTCATCAAGCAGCACAATCGGGCGGTAGGCCGACGGGGAATCCGTAGGGCGTCCTTCCTTCTTAAGCAGGACCAGTCGACCCATCTTCCACGTGCTGGGGAAACGAGACTGTTCCAAACAGGCGCTGAACAGTCGTCTCAACCTCGGCTCTAGGGCGTCCATGGCCAGAGCCCACGCCCGTCCAGGGATGCCATCAGGTCCTGGGGCAGTGTTTTTGGCCCTAAGTCGCAAGACTGCAGCCCCCATCTCGCCCTCAGTCACGGGCGGCACCTCGACCTCCTCCTGCCTGTCTTCAGGTGGCGGTGCCATGGCCGGTGGTTCCGGAGCCACTCTGTGTGGAAACAGAGCCGCAACTACTGCGTCCAGGAGCTGAGGCTGGAGACTTTGTGTTAGTGGGGGCGTCCAAGGCCGAAGCTTCTGCCTCACCAGCTTGTACGGCCTCCCCCACGGATCTCTATTGAGGGTCTCCAGGAACTCCTCGCGAGACCGCTCGATGGCTCTACTGATGGCAGATGTTAGTGCCGTTTTCGCTTCTTTGTACAGCGAGTACAGCTCTGTTTCCGCTGATACATCGCGATGCGCGCGCCGTCTGTGCCGTGTATATTGGCGTCTCACAGCCACGCACCCGTCGCGTAACTGTGTGAGCTCTGCGGACCACCAATACACACAGCGCTTGGGAGTTCTGGCCTTGACCCGCGGCATTGCGGCATCGCACACCTCTGTCATGCCCTCCCGAAACCAATGAGCTTCGTCCTCGACGCTTATGGGCGCCTCCGGTATGGGTGCCCACGCCCGCACCATCGCCGCCAGCTCCAGCGCCTCCCGGTCGAGTTTTTTAACCGCCCAACGCGGGCCGCCCTCTGCTGGGCCACTCCGGCTTGAGTTGGGCGAAGATGACGGGGGACCGGACACTTCGAACCGGATATACCGGTGGTCCGACAGGGTCTCCACGCCCACCATCACCTCCCAACCCTGAACACGGCGCGCCAGGGCACATCCAGCAAACGTGACGTCCACTATAGAGCCACCCTGTTGGCGCACGCACGTGTTTGCCGTTCCTGTGTTCATAACCGACAGATTTGAGGCGACTGACCAGCGAAATAGAGCGTGGCCCTTGGCGTCTGTTGCCGGACTTCCCCACTCAACGGACTTCGCATTCCAGTCGCCTGCAACGATGACTGGGGTAGGGTGCAATCGACCGATCAGTGCACCCACCTGCGCTAGGAACTGTTCGAACTCCGCCAAGGTTTTGTTCGGGGAGAAGTAAACGCCAACCACAGCCAGTTCCCCACATGTCGCCGCGACGAAGCCGTGGCCCCTGATGGCGTTCGCGAACGGGCAAGAGCCGGCTGCGCTCCGCGTGACTAGGGCCACCGTGCCGTCCAGGTCCCCAACCCAGTCGTCCTGTGGAGGGACCGAGTATGGCTCCGCCATCACCGCGATGTGAATCAACCACTGCGCCATGCTCTGGAACAGGAGGTCCTGAGCCCTGGCGCAGTGGTTGAGGTTCCCCTGGAGGAATTTGACGGCTGCCATCAGTCGATGACCATCAAGCCAGCCTCCTCGGTTGCAGCCTCCATCTGGGGGGGCGACTGGACAGGCTGTGAGGGGGCCCGGGGGCCATCACCAGCTTTCGTCCTCTTTCCTTTTTTGGCAGCATTGGGTGCGGAACACGCTTTGCTGCCCATCCTGTGGGCAGCGGATTTCCCTGCTGCCGCACACCCTGCACAGTGCGCCGCTGCTGAGCACTGGGCCGCCTTGTGACCAGGTTTACCGCACTGGAAGCAGAGTTCGCTTCGGTCTACCTCCGACTGGCACTGAGCCCGGATGTGCCCACTTTCGAGGCAGCGAAAGCAGCGTAGGGGCCTCTGCTCCAGCAATTTAACTTGGGCAGAGACCCAGCCCACCAGTAAGCGACCGCCCTTCACCACTTTCTTTGCTGCTGGGATCGGGCAGCGCACCCAAATAGTGCCAAGGTTGTCGAAGCCCGGGCGTACTTCGCCAGCCTTCACCGCGTCTTTGTGACATTCGCCAGCCGTAGCGATCGCAGTCACCACTTCTTCGGCAGACACCGACTCATCCAGGCCTGAGACGCGGATTTCTGCTGTCTTTATTGGTCTCACCACCCGCACGTCCTCTCCGCTGAGCTGCTCCCTGATAGCAGTGGCTAGCTTGTCGGCTTTGTCACCGCTTGCTGCTCCGGGAACCTCGAGGATGCAGGCGCCAGTGGCTGCCTGCCTGAACCGCACTCCTCCTACAATATCAAGGTCCTTGAGCTGGACCTTGGCTCTGGCCTCCGCCAGGACTTTTTTATAAGTCACTCCGCGGTCTTCGGCGCCCGGCTGCAGAGTGATCACTACGGCCGCTGAGCGAGGGGTGCGAAGATTGCGAGCGTCTCCTTTCCGCTTCGGCTGCTGCGGATTTTTTTGCGCAGCGGCGGCGGCTTTGGCAGCTTTCCTCTTCTTTTTTCGACTGCCGGCTTTCTTCCACTCCCCGCTCAGCGGCTCGGGTGCGGGTGGTAGCGTGCAAGGCCCGTCTGAGTTTAAGGTTTTGGCGGGCTTCTGGGTGCCGCCTGGCTTCTTGCCAGCGCTTGGTCCTTGACCGGTCTGAGGTCCTTTCGGCTGGCTGGAGCTGGGACTGTCCTTTCCGAGGCCACCGTTGGTGGCAGCCGCTCCATTCGCCAACCGCTTTTTATCTCCAGCTAGTGGTGGCCTCTTTCTCTTGGCGGGGAGAAGCCGGCCGTCGGCCTCCAGACCCTCCAGTCGGGCATTTACAATGGCTCCCACTTGCATCGACACGGCGCGTATAAGCTCTTCGCTAACAATAGCAGGAGCCTTGTCGGCTGCAAGTGGGTCCCGGCCCGCTAGCTTCCGACTGATGGGAGGTCCGGTCTGGATCGCTTCTTCCCGCATCGGTACTGCAGCGAGTGGGTTGTCAGTAGGCCGAGACAGTAGGCTATTCGACCTCCTGTTTCTCTCGACCTCCGCTCGTAGTTGGGCGAGTTCTTCCCGGAGATCCGCCATTTCAGCTTGCAGGCGTCGGTTTGCCACCTGCAGGTGACGGGTCTCGTCTGTTATAGTGCGCGCACTCAGGTCCTCGACAGCTCCGGTTATAACCATTGCTGCCTCTTTGAGTGCACGCACGAAGGTGCCTTTTAGGCTGCCGGATTTTGCGGCAACTTTTTGTATTATGTCGACCTGGTCGACCACCTCTTTTCTCAGGTCCAGTGTCGTTTTGTCGCTAGTCACAGCCGACGTCGGCGACTCAGAGCGCCGCAGGGCCCTCTTCGCCCTCAGCTCAGCCGCTCTGTCGAAGACCTCTTTCTCCGCTTGGAGCTGTCGTTTTTGTCGCTGGGATGCCGCGTGGGCCTCTTTAGTCCTCACTAGGCCAGAGGTTTTATCGGCAGTCGGTGAATTTACAGCCTCACTTTGTTGGGACGACGATGGTTGGGGGCCCTCTGCCTCCTCTTCGCTCCCAGACAAACATATTCTTTTGGCCCCATCCTCCGCCCAAAAGCGGCGTTTTCTGGGACCTACAGATGACCCCGATCCTGACCTGGATCTCGCAGACCGTAGACTGGTGTCCGAATCCTCGCTGGAGACCTGGTATTGGACAAAGAGCTCCCTGTCATTATTTGAGTCACTGATTGTTTTGTCGGTTTTCGGTGTTAAACCCACGACAGGGTACTCAAACGTGACTCCAAGCGCTGCCTTATCCATATTTTCGAGCCGCGTCAGCTCGACTCGCAATTGCGGTTGCGCCGACTGCGCGCTCTTGCCACTGTCAAACGCATCGGCGTGCGCCATCAGGGCGCCCGCCGCTACCGCCTCGTCATTTTCCCTGCACATCGGTGTCCTCATTATTGCCGGGTCGTCGGTATCAGTATCCAAAAAATTGTTTGACATTTTTGTTCCCACGAGTGTGGGGGATAGTGGTCCACCCAGGCGGTGCCCCCTGCACCTGGGTAACCCTATTACCACTGGGGGGTCGGGCGGTGCCCCAGGGTTGGCCACTAACGACTGGATACCCTCCAGCCACTCTCAGCAGGTGACAACAGGCACAGGCCCAAGCACGCGCAGTCCAAACAGGTTTTCCCACTCCGACACAAGCCTACCCAAGTAGAACCCCCCGCTGTGCCCAGGATCTGTGCAACCTCCAGGAAAACGATTCGCCCACTCCCCCGACATTAGCCACGACCCAGAAAGATTATAAGCGCTTTCCATTTGCTCAGCAAATGGAAGAACGCAATCTACCCTAGGTCAGTGAGTAATGCCTGGCGGGTGGGGGTTCGTCAGTCCAGAGGCTGCTCACATCCGCAGCACACGAGAGGCCACTCGAGCAGACTACGGTTGTCAGAGCGGATGAACCGGTCCAAGCTACGCGCGCAAGAACCTGTTCCTGTTGTCACCCTCCATCGAGTTCCCCGACGCCATGTACCGCAACGTCGGGAATTGGGGTTTTTTATAGAGGTTTTCTCCTCGCAGTCCGGCCAATGAAGGCAAGACCCTCGCTCCCGTCCAAGCCGCGAGACGTGTCCACGACACTCGGAACGGGGTTGCGAGTCCAGCGGTGGCACGGGCGGGATAAGCCCCCCAGTGCCTGCCCGACGGCAGAGTTAGTGCGCGCCGGGCCCGCCCTCCCTCGGCTCATCCACTGCGCCCTCTGCTTTTCAGAGGGACGCGCGGAGAGCCCCTCCCGGGCCGAAGCCCCCCATTTCCCCCCCGGTGTTTGGTTCGCGGGACTACCGTCCTACCCCGGCTCGACGACTGCAACGGCGAGTCGGAGCGTTCCCCTATCCACCACCTGGGGACGCGCCACGTCGGGGTTCACCTCCCCGCCCACTCGGACAACCGAGCAGGTCCGTGGGACCTGACCTAACCTAACCTAACCTAACCTAACCTTTTTTTTTTTTTTTTTTTTTTGTTGACGAAGTGGAAATGCATTTACGCATCCCCCCCAGGCCCGGGGCAGGCCAAACGGGGGGGTATGTGGGACTCACCCCTCAACGGGAGGGGAATACCCACTAAAACCACTCCGGCGTTACCGTCTCTGCCGTTATGGGGACGCCATGGGGTCGCGAGCATTCTACCACGACGTCCCCCGGCGGCCCCGGCTATACTATGCCGGGGCACCCGCGCCAAAGGAGGGGAGAGTCAGCAACGCTTGACCCTCCCCCCAGACGTGTAGGGCCGTGCCATGTGGGTCCCCAACCCACTGGCCCTACTGGGGGAGTGCTGCGGCGGCGTACCGCCCGCGTGCCCTCCCCCTCCGTCTACGCCGGAGCGGGTGCGCATCCGCCCTGTCTTCGCGCTCCCGCTCCGCGGCCTCCTTCTGTGCGATGACCAACTCGCAGAAGGAGGCCACCGCATCCCATTCATGCTGCCCCCGCAGCATGCCCGCCACCACATGGTGCAACGCCAATCCCCCCCCTGCGTCCCACCCGATCGCGGCGACCACGGCCCCCCTCTCGAGGTCCCAACGGTTGCACACCTCGAGGGTGTGCTGGGCCGTGTCGTCGCGATCCCCACATTCTTGACATCGGGCGCTTGGCTCCCGCCCGATGTGGCACAGGTAATGACCGAAGCATCCGTGTCCGGTCATTACCTGTGCCATCCTAAAACTGACCTCCCCAAATTTGCGGTCGAGCCACCCGTCCAATGATGGGAGGAGTGCCCCTATGGTGCGGACTCCATAGGGGGACTCCTCCAGCTCCGCCCTCCACCTTTCGCGAGCGCGCGACTGGGCCTGTCGGCGCTCTTCCCTTAGTGTTTCGGGAGCGGGGAATTGGTTAAGGGCCCTACGCCTCACCCGCTCCCTGTGGGCCTCGGCGAGCACCTGGGCGTCCAAGTCCCAGGGCAGGGTACCCGCCAAGGCACACGCCGCCGCCCCCGCCACCGTGCAGTAGGCCCGTACTGCACGGATGGCCACCACTCTTTGCGGCCTCCTCAACCGGGCCCTGTTTAGCGCACCGAGCCGGTCCGCCCAGATCGGTGCGCCATACAGGGCCATGCTCCTCGCAACCCCCGCATAAAGGCGGCGGCACGCCGTGCTGGGCCCCCCCACGTTGGGCAACAGTCTCCCCAGCGCCGACGCCGCCGCCACGACCCGGGGAGCGAGCTGCGCAAAGTGCTCTTTAAACTCCCACTTGCGGTCCAGGTGAATGCCCAAGTATTTTAAGTGGGCCTTCACCTGGACCGCCTCTCCCGCCACTCGGATGACTGTTGCGGCAGGCGGCCGCCACCCCCTTCCCACAAACACTATGGCCTCCGTCTTCTGGAGGGAGACCTTTAGCCCTAACAGGCCTATGCGGCGGACCATGAGGTCCGCCGCAACCGCAGCCCTTCTCAGGGTCCCCTCAAGCTCTGCTCCCCGGACGGCCACCATCGTATCATCGGCGTAGCAGTACACCGCCATCCGGGGTAGCAGGGCCCCTCTTATCGCCCAGTCATAACCGACATTCCATAAGAGGGGCCCGAGCACAGACCCCTGTGGTACCCCGCACCCCATCGGTCGCGTCCGCCGCCTCCCGTTCTGGTCCTCGTAGAGCACTACCCGTTCGGTCAGGTAGTGCTCTACAATGCGCCGTAAGTATGGAGGCACTCCGTGGTACCGGAGTGCCTCCACGATCACCCCGTATGGGAGGGAGTCGAAAGCGTTGGCTATGTCCAAGGACACCGCCACGACCCCCTCCCCCCGCTCCGTTGCGCGTTCGCAATATGCGCGGAGGGCCCCCAGCGCATCCATGGTGGACCGCCCATTTCGGAATCCGAACTGGCGGTCCGAAATGTTGGGGCCCTCACCCTCCAAATGTTGGACGATCCGGGAAGCAATGATGCGTTCGAGCATCTTCCCGGATTCGTCCAACAACACAATCGGCCTCCATCCGGATGGAGAATCGGCGGGACGATTCTCCTTCCGGAGGAGGCAGAGTCTACCTTCCTTCCATATTCTTGGAAACCGCCCCACCCCCAGACAATCATCGAATAATTCCCTGAGGCGGTTTCCAAGATGTTCTAGGGCCACCGGCATCAGGCGACCGGGCACTCCGTCAGGGCCAGGGGCCTTTTTATAGGCCCTGAGCCGGTGTATGGTTACACCAAACTCACCCTCTGTAACCGGCGGCACGGTTTCCGGCTCCTGTGGCTCCTCCCGTGGGACGACCATGCGCGGCGGGGCGAACACCGGCGCAGGTGGAAATAACCCCCCCACTACCCTGTCAAGGAGCTCCGGCTCCAGGGAGTCCATGCCGGGGGCGTGCCTCATCTTATTTCTTACTAATTTGTAAGGCCGCCCCCATGGGTCCCTGTCCAGGGTGGCCAAGAACTCCTCGTGAGCGGAGTCCTTGGCCTTGGCGATTGCCTTGGACAGGGCTCCCTTGGCCTCCCTAAGTGCTTCGTGGAGGAGCTCCTCTTCGGCCGCGGTATGGTTTCTTCTTCGCCTGCACCGGGTATATGCCCTGCGCGCCCTATTACTGATTAGACGGAGGGCCGCCACCTCCTCCGTCCACCAGTAGACCTGTTTCCTCCCCACAGGTCGCCCCACCCTACGCATCGCCGCGTCGCACACCGAGGTGAGCGACGCGCGAAATTCCGAAGCCCTAACCTCAACATCCGCAGCCCTGTCTGGTGGAGGGGCCCGCCACACCTCCACCATTGCAGCCTCTTCGGCTCTGTCTCTGTCCAAGGTGGCCAGGCTCCACCTTGGGAATCTATCCCCCCTACCCCGGACCCCTGGCGTGGTAGGCTGGGCCTGTGTCGCTTTGGAGACCCTCATCCGAATGTATAGATGGTCGGAGAGGGTCTCGACGTTTCCCATTACCCTCCACCCCGAGGTCCTCCTCACTACGGCAGGGGTAGCGAACGTTACGTCCACTATGGACCCCCCCTGCCGTCGCACACAAGTGTTGTCCGTGCCCCTATTGAGGACCCCAAGCCCAGCCGCCACTGCCCAATCCCTGAGGGCTGCACCTCTTGGGTCTGTCGTTTGAGACCCCCAAGCCGTGCACTTCGCATTAAGGTCCCCCAGTAGCATTACGGGGGACGGCACAGCCCTCGCAACCACCCTCCCGAGCTCGACGAGGTATTGCTCGAAAGCGAACAACGGCCGGTTTGGGGAGAAATACACGGCTATTAGCGTGATATCCCCCCATTTGGCCGCCACATACCCATGTCCGCTTCCGAGCTTTGTAAGGGGAGGGTGGTTCCCTATCGGTGGAGCCATCATGGCTACCAAACCGCCCGTATCCCCAACCCAATTAGGCTGGGGAGGCACAAAATATGGTTCCGCGACTACGCAAACGCTTATGCCCCACTCCGCCACGTTTTGGAGCATCAGGTCCTGTGCTCTGGCGGAGTGGTTTGCGTTGCATTGCAGCACTTCCAAAGCTTGGGTTGGTTGTGCTGACATTTATGTTTCCATATCCTGACCCTCCCCAGCCTGTGACCTACTAATCGGACGGGCGTCCTGTGCTTTGGTGGGCGCCCGGGCTCCGGTGGGGGCCACTTTACCTCTCGTGTGTGGGGGGGTGCACGACTGTCCCCCCATCACGTGGTTGGCCGGCAGCTTGGCGTGGTGGCATACCGCACACCACGCCTTTTCGGCCAGGCAATCCACCATCATGTGGCCCTCTTTGCCACATCGGTGGCACAAATGGCTCCGGTCCACCTGAGATGGACAGAGGGCCCTGGTGTGCCCCGTTCCCATGCACCTATAACACCGCATGGGGAGCGGGTCCAGGGCCTCTACGCGGGCAGATGTCCAACCCACCGTTATTCGGCCCGCTGTTATTATTATGCGTGCCGCCGCTATTGGGCACTTAACAATCACAGCACCAGTGCCATTTTCCATCCACCTAATGGTGCCTATCTTTACCTGTTCCGGAGAACACTTTCCCTTTCCTGCAATCTCCGTCTTGACGTCATCCTCGGACACCGACTCATCCAGGCCGGAGATTCTTAAATCCGCCGTCCTGAATGGTCGGCGAACATCCGCCACCTCCCCGACAAGCGTACGCAGCTTCTCCGCTAGGTTGTCGGCGGCTGTGCTGCTGTCCGCTCCAGGCACCTCTATTATTCGGGCCCCCGTGGCCGACTTCCTAACCTTGACATGATCAAGGCCAAACTCCGCCAACTTAAGGCTTGTAGCCTTCTTCATTACCGCGGCGTAATCCATTTCCACCTCAGGCTTCAATGTGATTACCACCGCGGTCGATTTCGGCACTGTCGGCAGCTTGGTCCTTGGTGCCGGCTTGGGAACTGCCCTGGTTTCGGTTGCTGCGGACTTGGTTGGGGAAGTTTTGGCCTTCCCCTTACGCCTCACAACTTCCGTCCAACTCTGCTCCCTTGCGGGTGGGGCCGTCTTTTCCACGCTATTACGTGGGGCCGGTACAGGTGCAGGGGCGCGGGAGGGTGCAGGACTGGCCACAGCAGACGTGGGCCTTGCAGCGGCTTGCGCTGTCGGCCTTTTCGTCGAAGAACGCCCTTGAGGGGCTCCGATTGCCAACGGTATCAGCTCAAAGGCAGCAGCAGCAGCAGGACGCGGCGCTTTTGCAGTCCTCAATGTGGGCTGACTTGCTGCCTTTGGAGCTGTCACCTCCGCCTTCTTGTCCGCCGCCAGAGGGGGGCGGAGTCTGGGCTCTGGTGGGAGCCGTCCTTCCAAGTTCTCCAGGCGGGTGTTGACATAATTAGCCAACGCTCCCACCCGGAGATCAATCATTTCTCCCAGGCCAGACAGGAGCTCTCTTTTGAGTTCTCCCATTGCCTCGGAAAACTCATTGGCAGACGAGGAGGCTGGCTCAGGAGACGAATTATTATTTTTCCTCTCGGAGAAGGCCGTCCTCAAGGCCTTTGTTTCGGTTTGGAGCGCCGCCAGTTGCTCCTGCATCCTCTTATTATCGGCCCTGAGGATCCGGACCTCCTCCGATTCACCGCGGGATTCCAAACGGCTTGCGGCCTCTAATATCTCCCTACAGGCCGTATTCATCCGGCTCCAGATTGTCCCCTTCAGGTTTTTGCATTTCGCAGCCTCCTCCAATATTGTTTCTGCCCCTCGTCTAGCGCACTCGATCAAGTCGTGGCTAGGAGCAACTACCGCTTCGTTAGAGCCACACTTAGTTGCTCTATTGAGCTCCCCCTTTTTTCCCCCCTTTTTGCCCACATTGCTGGGCTCAACATCTCTAAAAACGAGGCGGTACCCCGAAGTTGCGTCAGCTTCTTCCTCATATTATGACATACCGGAGTCCTTCAGCTGGGCTCTGGCCGCACTGATGCCTACGTAAGCTCCTTTGGAGCCACGTCCCCTACGCGCAGTATTTACTTTTGCCCCTGATCTGAGCGTTAAGCCGGAATCCTCTGCTTCGTCCACCTCATCATCACCCTCGGGGGTGGGTACCCTAGTCCTTTTAATTGTCCCTAGAGACCTCCTAGGATCCGTCTGGTTGTCCAAAGACATCTCAATGTCCTCAAAAATCTCCTCATCGGACGAATCCACCAATTGTAAGAGCGGACCTTCCGCTTGGGGGGGGGGTTCATCCCCCTCCTTCATTTTCCCTAGTTTTTACCGCACTTTTCCGGTCAAAAACACAAGAAAATAACCAAAAACCAAAAATATATACAAAAACGGTCAAGACCGAACCGTCAAAATATTTACAAACTTAAAAAATTTACAGCTGTTTTGAGATAGCTCACGCTAGGTTTATCCTACAAACTAGTTTGAGGTGTCCCTAGACGCCGCTTTCTGCCCCCTATTTAGCCCCGCAATCCGTTTATTGCTATCCTATCCCAAACCGACGCCACGAATTTTTAAACGCAAGTACAAACTTACGTTTGCGGTCCGAAGCGCCTGCTGAAATAAAATAGCAATAAAAATTCGCCCCGTAACTTTTGAACCGTAAGTCCGAAAATTACGGGGAAAACTGATATGGATAGAGCTCCCCGAATGCAACTAACCTACACAATAAAATTTTTCAAAATACCTAACCAAAAATATTTACAAAGCTTTTAAAATATTTACACTAAATCACACAACTTTTTTGGGTTTTAACAAAAACCACGTTTTGTCTAATAACTTTTGAACGGAATGTCCAAAAGCTATGCAACAAACGGGAGCTTGTAGAACCCAACGAAGTCTAATTTTTAAAACAAAAAACGATTCAAAATTTCCCAAAACAAAAAAGATATTAATTATTTACAGCCGAAAAATTAACCAGTCAAAAAGCCAAAATCGAAATTTCCAAAAAAAGAGTGCCAAGTCGTCAGAATAAGTGGATTCAGAGTCAGTCGTAAGATTGCCGGGGTCAAATTACGTCTAACTTCCAAAAATCACTCAAATCGCACAAAATTCACCCTTTCAAAAACCTCAACCTAACCTAACCTAACCTAACCTTTTTTTTTTTTTTTTTTTTTTTTTTTTTTTTTTTTTTTTTTTTTTTTACGAGGGGAAATGCGTTACGCATCCCGTCCTTAAGGTGGATGTAAAGGACGGGTATGTGGGACTCCTGGTCTCCAGTCTACCCACTAAAACCCCTCGGTGCGACCTCGCTCCGCCTGGAGTGGGGCTAGGGGAACGCTTGGCGCCTACCCCGGCTCCCACATATGGCGTTGTGCCCTTTCGGGCCCGGCTCTGCGGGCTACTGAGCCCACCCCCTCACCATGAGGCGACCTCACCTAAGGCCGCCTTTCCACCTCGGGACGTTACTCGTCGGGCAGCCAATCTCCCAATCAGCTGCCCGAGGTCCCGGTTAGGGCGGTATAAGGCGGTCGTAGGCGGCCCGCCTTCGCCCTGGTCTTCTTCGGCGGATAGGTGGTGCGAGGGTGTCGTCCTCTCGCTCTCTCTCCGCCGCCTCCTTCTGGGACATGACGGCGTTGCAAAATGCAACGACCGCCTCCCATGCGGCCCTGCTTCGTGCCATCGCGCCAGCTATGGCCGGCAGCGACAGGTCCTCCCCGATGGCCGCGATAAGTACGCGTCGCGGTGCTTCCCACGTTGGGCACACGGCGCGGGTGTGCTGCGCCGTGTCCTCGTCTCCGCCTGTGCAGTGTTTGCACACTGTGCTGTCCTCGCGGCGGGCCACCTGACACAGGTATTTGCCGAAGCATCCGTGCCCGGTGAGTACCTGTGTCAGGTGGAACGTCATCTCGCCAAAGTCGTGGCCTAGCCAGTCCTTAAGGACCGGCCGTACGGCACCCACCACCTCCCGGCTTGCGCTTGGGGCCTGCAATCTTTCATCCCACTTTCGGAGGAGATCCTCCCTGGCTTCGTCCCTCCAGAGCTTGATCTCCTCCGGATGTGGCCGATTTCCCTCCGCTCGCACTGCTGCTACTCGCCAGTAGACCGCCGCGAGGACCCCGGCTTCGAGGTCCCACGGCGGGCTAACCTAACCTTTTTTTTTTTTTTTTTTTTTTTTTACGAGGGGAAAATGCGTTACGCATCCCGTCCTTAAGGTGGTAGTAAAGGACGGGTATGTGGGACTCCTGGTCTCCAGTCTACCCACTAAAACCCCTCGGTGTGCCCTCGCTCCGCCTGGAGTGGGGCTAGGGGAACGCGTGGCGCCTACCCCGGCTCCCACATATGGCGTTGTGCCCTTTCGGGCCCGGCTCTGCGGGCTTCTGAGCCCACCCCCTCATCATGAGGCGACCTCACCTAAGGCCGCCTTTCCACCTCGGGACGTTACTCGTCGGGCAGCCAATCTCCCAATCAGCTGCCCGAGGTCCCGGTTAGGGCGGTATAAGGCGGTCGTAGGCGGCCCGCCTTCGCCCTGGTCTTCTTCGGCGGATAGGTGGTGCGAGGGGGTTAGGGGGGGGCTAACCTAACCTAACCTAACGTAACCTAACCTAACCTAACCTAACCTAACCTAACCTAACCTAACCTAACCTAACCTAACCTAACCTAACCTTTTTTTTTTTTTTTTTTTTTTTTTTTTTTTTTTTTTTTTTTTTTTTTTTTTTTTTTTTTTTTTTTTTTTTTTGTTGGGGAGGGGGGGGCTAACCTAACCTAACCTAACGTAACCTAACCTTTTTTTTTTTTTTTTTTTTTTTTACCGGGGAAAAATCCTGCATTGGATTCTACACCCCGCCACGGGGGGACGAGGTGGATATGTCAGACTCTTACTGACTAAAAAACCCCGGGTGTTCTCCCACCGCTGCTATACGTTAGGAGAGCTACAGGCACGCTAAAGCACTCTTCCATAGCTCCCCTCACAGCCGTCCGATTTCGGACCCACACTGATGGTGCATTTACCGCCCACAAATACTTACGGAGGCGTGACCGAACACCCGACACGCCATCCAACTCGGGGACCCCTCTCCTTCAGACGACAGCCGCCCCCGTGACTGCCGTCCAGAGGTCCTCGTTAAGGAGGCAAGCGCCGCTCGTGCGCGACTCGCCTGCGCCCCACTCTTTTTCGGCGCATTGGGTGCGACGTCCCATCGTCCTCCCTTGCCCGCTCTGCCGCTTCCTTCTGGGACATTACTGCCTCACAGAAGGAAGCTACCGCCTTCCAGGCTGTTTCGCTGCCAACCATCGCCTCAATGACTCTGGGCAAGGATAGATCATTCCCTATCACCGTTAATAACCGGGCACGGTGCTCGTCCCACCCGGAGCACTCCTGAAGTGTGTGCTGCGCAGTATCTTCACCACTATCGCAGTGGTGACACCTCCGTGTTGGCTCTCTGCCTGCCACATTGCACAGATACCGCCCGAAACAGCCATGTCCGGTGAGCATCTGTGCAAGATGAAAGGTGAGAACCCCTCGTTTCCTGTCAACCCACTGTTCAAAAACAGGTAGGACCGCCTCGATGGTGTAGTGGCCAGCACTTGGATCAACCAACCTCTCCTTCCACTTGCGGAGGAGGACAATACGTGACTCAAGCCTCCAGAGTCTGATTTCCTCCGGAAAAGGCAGCTCACCCCCAGATTGATACTGAGCACAGCGACGATAAACGTCTGCCAACACGCCAGCATCTAGGTCCCACGGTGGGGTCCCCGCCAAAAGACAAGCAGCCTCGTAAGAAACTGTGCGGTACGCCCTGACCACCCTCTGCGCAATGACGCGCTGAGGTCGCTGCAGCAAGCTCCTGACGTTCTGCCCTGTCAGAGCATCCACCCAAATTGGAGCCCCATATAGGGCCATTGACCGCACTACCATCGTGTAGAGCCGTCGGCAAGGCACGCTCGGGCCACCCACGTTGGGAAGCAATCGCCCCAAAGCTCCAGCTACACGAATGAGCTTTGGAGCAAGCCGCAGAAAGTGCTCATGGAAGTTCCATCGGCTATCGAGGACAAGTCCCAGGTACTTCATCGTCGACCCGATGCCGATGGAAACATCTCCCACCATTAATTGTGCCCCAGCAGGAGGCCGGTTACGAGGTCCGTGAAAACACACAGCTTCCGTTTTCTCCAGGGCTACCTCCAAACCCAACCGCCTAATCCTGCTGACCACATGAGTCACGGCTGCCGTGGCTAGAGCAACTGCCTGCGGGTAGCTACCAGCGCGTGCTGTGACAAGGGTGTCGTCCGCGTAACACACCACATCCACTCCCCGCAATAGTGCCCCTCGCAGCACCCAATCGTATCCGATGTTCCACAGGAGTGGGCCTAAAACTGACCCCTGTGGAACACCGCATGACACCTCTCTCTGACCCCAGCCTGACCCAGTAGGGTATCTGATGACTCGCCGGGACAAGTACGCCTCAACAATCCGCCGCAGATACCCGGGGAAGCCATGGTATCTTAGGGCCTCTTTAATAGTTCCCCAAGGTAACGTGTTGAAGGCATTTGATATGTCTAAAGACACCGCCAACACCACGTCACCCTGGGAAACAGCCCGCTCTGCTAGGTCCTTCACCCGAGCAATCGCGTCAATTGTTGACTTGCCCCGACGAAAGCCAAACTGATTTGGGCTTAAATCCGGCCCTGGTCTACCCAGATGACGCTGAAGGCGAGCCGCTAGAATGCGCTCAAAGAGTTTGCTCACCTCGCTGAGCAGGACGATAGGCCTATAAGCCGATGGTGAGTCAAGCGGGCGGCCAGCCTTCTGAATCAAGACCAGCTTGCCCGCTTTCCATTCGCCCGGAAAGACGCCCTGCTCTAAGCACGCACTAAACAGAACTCTCACGCGTTCTTCTAACGGCCCGCCCAACGCGCGCACCCACACACGCCCCGGAATCCCATCAAGTCCAGGGGCAGTGTTCTTGGTTCGCAGCCTCAACACCGCCGCTCCCAGCTCACCCTCTGAAACCTCCGGGATGTAGTCACCATCAGCGTCCACCGTGCTGAGGCCCACCGCCATTGCTGGGGGCTCGTGCACCAGAGCGCTAGGAAACAAATTCTCCACTACATGGCACAATAGCTGTGGCTGAAGAGTCTGGGTAAGGGGGGGCGCCCACGGCCGCAGTTTTTGCCTTACTGCCTTGTAGGGCCTCCCCCATGGATCGTTATCCAAACTCTCCAGCATTTCGCGCTCCGCATCTTCCTTTGCCTTGGCAATGGCCACCCGAAGAGAGCCTAAGCACTCGCGGTAAGTCGCATATAGCCCCGCCTCGTCAGGTTGAGGTTCACCGGTGGGTGAGTTAAACCGCCTTCGTCTCCGGCACCTAGTGTACGCGCGCCTTGCCACAACACATTCCCTGCGGAGCTGCGCAACCTGGGAATTCCACCAATACACCTGGCGCCGAGGCGGATGTGACGTAACTCTCGGCATAGACGCATCACAGACCCGTGTCATGGCATCACCCAGCCACTTGGCCTCCTCCTCAACATCTATCTGTCCCAGAGGCACACTAGGCCCAGGAGCCCAAGACTGGACGATGGCAGCCTCTTCGAGCAAATCCATATCCAAGGACTTGACAGACCATCGTGGCCCTTCCCTAACCAGAGCACGATTCTGACTCACAGCAACCGGAGTCGTAGGAAGAGCGGAAACACTGAACCGAATGTAACGGTGATCTGAGAGTGTTTCCACATCTTCCCTTACCACCCAGCCCTGGATTCGGCTTGCTAGGGCAGAACTGGCAAAGCCAACATCCACAATCGACCCACCTTGTTGACGGATGCACGTGTCAACAGTTCCCTTATTAAGTAGCTCGAGTCCTGTCGATACCGCCCATTCCATCAGCACCTCTCCTCGAGCGTCTGTTGCTGGAGAACCCCATGCCACTGACTTGGCATTAAAGTCTCCAGCTACAAGCACATGAGTAGGGCGAGCAGCCCCAATTGTCGCTCTCACTTCCACCAAAAACCGCTCAAACTCTGCTAAAGTACGGTTTGGTGAGAAGTATATCCCAACTACGAGGATGTGCTCAATTAGAACGGCGACATGTCCGTGACCGGTCGACACCCTGCCAGCGGGTGGCGAACCCGAAGCAGCACGACGAATAATCGCAACTGTTCCCGTGTGGTCACCAAACCAGTCATCCCTCCCAGGTACAGAATATGGCTCTGCGACAATCGCCACCTGGATTGACCACTCGGCCATGCTTTGGATCAAAAGATCTTGAGCACTGGCGCAGTGGTTCAAGTTGGCTTGAATAAAGTTTACTTCCATTATTCAGTGGCCATATCCTCCACCTGGGTCTGGGAACTGGTACCCGAGACAACGTGTTGCGAGGGGGTTCCGGGGACCTGGCCCGCCTTCCTCAAGCTACCGCCCACTTTGGGGTCGCCGCAGAGTTTGCTGCCCAGCCTATGGTCCGCAGGTCTACCAGCCGCAGCACACAGAGCGCAACGGGGGGCAGCAACACACTGCCCAGCTTTGTGACCAGGCTGCGCACAGCGGAAACACAAGCCACTACGATCCTCTGCTGAAGTACACTGCTCCTTTACATGCCCCACTTGCAGACACTTGTAACAGCGGATGGGCCGAGCCTCCAGCAACCTCACCTGCGCCGAGACAAACCCGACCAACAGCCTACCACTCTCAGTAACCTTCTTAGCGGCCAGAACCGGACAGCTTAACCAAACCGACCCGAGACCAGAGAGGTCTGCCCTTACCATGCCCACCTTAATTGAAGCCGGAGAACACTGCCCAACTCTAGCTACGGCTTGCACCACATCATCTGCCGTTGCAGAGTCATCCAAACCAGTGACTCGCAATTCCGCGCATTTCACAGGTCTAGAAATCTGCACCAAGTCTTCACTGAAGCACTCTTTTAACTTTTGCGCTACCGCATCAGCTTTATCCCCACTCATCACACCGGGCACCTCCAGCAATCGAGCACCATTGGCAGCACGGCGAACCCGCAAACCACCCTCAATATTAAGGGCAGCAATATCCAACGTGCTTCTAGCTTCAGTCATTACCTTGGCGTAAGTTATCCCTCTCTCTACAGCAGCTGGCTGTAATTTTAAAACCACTGCAGAGGATCGCGGGGGTTGGAGCTTGCGAGGCTTTACCTGAGCAGAAGGTGGCTGCGAGTTTGTATTGCTTTTAGCAACAGCCGCCTTTCCCTTATTGCGCACCACCGTGGTCCAACCATGTTCTTCGGGAGCTGAAGGAACCGAAACTGGGGGACTCACCACCGCCATGGTAGCCACTGAAGGCGGAGGCCTGCGACCTGCAGCCTTTTTCCGCTTCCTGGCATTCTTCCTCTGCCTTGCTTTACCTGCTACAACTCTTGGAGGTACTGCCTTAAGTGCCTTCGATACCGAAGCCCCCGAAGCGAATCCAGCCGCAGCATTTACTCTGTCGGAAGCCAGAGGGGGACGTGAAGTCCCACCCGACAGAGCAGCTAACCTCGCATCAAGCCTTGAGTTCACGATGGCACCCATCTGCACAATCATCTCCGTTTTGAACTGCTCCATGTACGAAAGCACCGCCTCAGGCATTGCAGGTCTCACATCACTCACAACTTCCATCGGAGGAGCACGAGACCGCTGAGTCTGTACCTCACCTCGCAGTTGTTCAAACTCCTTACGGATCTCAGCCAACTCAGCTCGCAAGCGATTGTTGTCGGCCTGCAGTCTCAAAGACTCTTCCGAATGCGACCTTTGGTTGAGTTCAACGACCGCTGCACGAATCGCCTCAGCAGCCTCTTTCAAGTCTCGGACAAAGGTCCCCTTGAGATTTTTAGACTTCGTCGCAATCGACGTAATCAGGTCTATATTGGCTAAGGCTGTGCCACACAAATCAGAGGCCAAGGACTCTCCACTTTCCGTTGCTTGTGAAGACAGGTTAATCCTGGCAGCCCGCAACCTACTGCTAACTTCAGCAATCTCCCTTTCATCTGCCAGCCTTAATTCCTCCTGCGTGGCCGCATTCAAAGCAGCCTTGGCCTTTGCCAAGCCAACGTACTGGCCCGTAGTTGGTGGACGACCCCTTCCCCGTACAGAGGTAGCAGCAATGATTTGGGGCTCCTCCCCTTCCTCTCCAGAAACCTGGGACTCGCTGCCACCCACTCTTCGCCGTTTTGTGCCCCCCTTAGTTTTTCTCACCATTGCAGGACGAGAATTACCCACTCTTGGAACAACACCGCTAATTAACGTAACCTAACCTAACCTAACCTAACCTAACCTAACCTAACCTAACCTAACCTAACCTAACCTAACCTAACCTTTTTTTTTTTTTTTTTTTTTTTTTTTTTTTTTTTTTTTTTTTTTTTTTTTTTTTTTTTTTTTTTTTTTGTTGACGAAGTGGAAATGCATTTACGCATCCCCCCCAGGCCCGGGGCAGGCCAAACGGGGGGGTATGTGGGACTCACCCCTCAACGGGAGGGGAATACCCACTAAAACCACTCCGGCGTTACCGTCTCTGCCGTTATGGGGACGCCATGGGGTCGCGAGCATTCTACCACGACGTCCCCCGGCGGCCCCGGCTATACTATGCCGGGGCACCCGCGCCAAAGGAGGGGAGAGTCAGCAACGCTTGACCCTCCCCCCAGACGTGTAGGGCCGTGCCATGTGGGTCCCCAACCCACTGGCCCTACTGGGGGAGTGCTGCGGCGGCGTACCGCGCACGTGCCCTCCCCCTCCGTCTACGCCGGAGCGGGTGCGCATCCGCCCTGTCTTCGCGCTCCCGCTCCGCGGCCTCCTTCTGTGCGATGACCGACTCGCAGAAGGAGGCCACCGCATCCCATTCATGCTGCCCCCGCAGCATGCCCGCCACCACATGGTGCAACGCCAATCCCCCCCCGGCGTCCCACCCGATCGCGGCGACCACGGCCCCCCTCTCGAGGTCCCAACGGTTGCACACCTCGAGGGTGTGCTGGGCCGTGTCGTCTCGATCCCCACATTCTTGACATCGGGCGCTTGGCTCCCGTCCGATGTGGCACAGGTAATGACCGAAGCATCCGTGTCCGGTCATTACCTGTGCCATCCTAAAACTGACCTCCCCAAATTTGCGGTTGAGCCACCCGTCCAATGATGGGAGGAGTGCCCCTATGGTGCGGACTCCATAGGGGGACTCCTCCAGCTCCGCCCTCCACCTTTCGCGAGCGCGCGACTGGGCCTGTCGGCGCTCTTCCCTTAGTGTTTCGGGAGCGGGGAATTGATTAAGGGCCCTACACCTCACCCGCTCCCTGTGGGCCTCGGCGAGCACCTGGGCGTCCAAGTCCCAGGGCAGGGTACCCGCCAAGGCACAAGCCGCCGCCCCCGCCACCGTGCAGTAGGCCCGTACTGCACGGATGGCCACCACTCTTTGCGGCCTCCTCAACTGGGCCCTGTTTAGTGCACCGAGCCGGTCCGCCCAGATCGGTGCGCCATACAGGGCCATACTCCGCGCAACTCCTGCGTAAAGGCGGCGGCACGCCATGCTAGGCCCCCCCACGTTGGGCAACAATCTCCCTAGCGCCGACGCCGCCGCCACGACCCGGGGAGCGAGCTGCGCAAAATGTTCTTTAAACTCCCACTTGCGGTCCAGGTGAATGCCCAAGTATTTTAGGTGGGCCTTCACCTGGACCGCCTCTCCCGCCACTGGGATGACCATTGCGGCAGGCGGCCGCCACCCCCTTCCCCCAAACACTATGGCCTCCGTCTTCTGGAGGGAGACCTTAAGCCCTAATAAACCTATACGGCGGACCATCAGGTCCGCCGCAACCGCAGCCCTTCGCAGGGTCCCCTCAAGCTCTGCTCCCCGGACGGCCACCATCGTATCATCGGCGTAGCAGTACACCGCCATCCGGGGTAGCAGGGCCCCTCTTATCGCCCAGTCATAACCGACATTCCATAAGAGGGGCCCGAGCACAGACCCCTGTGGTACCCCGCACCCCATCGGTCGCGTCCGCCGCCTCCCGTTCTGGTCCTCGTAGAGCACTACCCGTTCGGTCAGGTAGTGCTCTACAATGCGCCGTAAGTATGGAGGCACTCCGTGGTACCGGAGTGCCTCCACGATCACCCCGTATGGGAGGGAGCCGAAAGCGTTGGCTATGTCCAAGGACACCGCCACGACCCCCTCCCCCCGCTCCGTTGCGCTCTCGCAGTATGCGCGGAGGGCCCCCAGCGCATCCATGGTGGACCGCCCAGTTCGGAATCCGAACTGGCGGTCCGAAATGTTGGGGCCCTCACCCTCCAAATGTTGGACGATCCGGGAAGCAATGATGCGTTCGAGCATCTTCCCGGATTCGTCCAACAACACAATCGGCCTCCATCCGGATGGAGAATCGGCGGGACGATTCTCCTTCCGGAGGAGGCAGAGTCTACCTTCCTTCCATATTCTTGGAAACCGCCCCACCCCCAGACAATCGTCGAATAATTCCCTGAGGCGGTTTCCAAGATGTTCTAGGGCCACCGGCATCAGGCGACCAGGCACTCCGTCAGGGCCAGGGGCCTTTTTATAGGCCCTGAGCCGGTGTATGGTTACACCAAACTCACCCTCTGTAACCGGCGGCACGGTTTCCGGCTCCAACCTAACCTAACCTTTTTTTTTTTTTTTTTTTTTTTTTTTTTTAAGAGGGGAAAATGCGTTACGCATACCACCAGGGTGCAGGGACGGACCCAGGTGGTTATGTGGGACTCCCATGTCGGCTAATGAGGCCTATGGTGTACCCACTAAAAACCCCTCCATTTGCCGCCTTTGTGCTATAAGGCGAGGCTGCGGGAACGCCTGAGCACACTACCACAACCTCGCCAGCGGCCGTCCGTACTCCGGACCCGTCTCTGGGAAGACGTTTCTTCCCTTCCTCATCCATAGGGGCGTGCCGGGATGCAGCACACCTGCCTCTCAGGGACCTTCTTGCAGGCGGCAGACGTCCCCGTATCTACCGCTCGCAGGTGCCCTTAAGGGGGAAGTCGACGGTCGTAGGCCAGCCGCCGACGTCCCACTCGCTTACGGCGCATTGGCTGAGAGGCCGGATCGTCCTCCCTCCCACGCTCTGCCGCTTCCTTCTGCGCCATTACACCCTCGCAGAAGGAGGCAACCGCCTTCCACGACCTGTCGCTACCGACCATGGCTTCCACGACGGAGGGCAGGGAGAGGTCGTGCCCTACTACGGCCACAAGCGCAGCCCGCTGCTCGGCCCAAACTGGGCACACCGCCAGCGTATGCTGTGCCGTATCTTCGGCGTCACCGCACGCATGGCATGCTTCTGTGGGTTCCCGTCCTGCCACCCTGCACAGGTATTTGCCGAAGCAACCATGCCCCGAGAGGACCTGTGTAAGGTGGAAGGAGAGAAACCCCTCTCTCCTTTCGACCCATCTTTCCAGGACGGGCCGGATCGCTCCGATGGTCCAGTGGCCTGCCGTTGGCACCTCCAGCCTTTCCTGCCACTTCTGGAGGAGGAAACGGCGAGAGTCGAGCCTCCACCGCCTGATCTCCTCTGGGAGTGGTTGAACCCCTCTGGCCCGCGCTTCAGTTACATACCAATATATATCGGCCAGAACTGAAGCGTCTAGGTCCCAGGGCGGAGTCCCTGCCAAGACGCAAGCCGCCTCGTACGAGACGGTCCGGTATGCCCGCGCCATCCTGACCGCCATAACCCGCTGCGGCCTTCGCAATTGGGCTTGATTCTGGGCGGTCAGGGTTCCGGCCCAAATGGGCGCCCCGTACAGTGCCATCGATCGCACTACTCCCTCGTAAAGTTTGCGGCAGCTTGCGTTTGGCCCACCCACATTGGGTAGCAGCCGGCTAAGTGCCGACGCCGCCCCGACTAGTTTGGGAGCAAGGCACTTAAAGTGCTCCCGGAACGTCCAACGGCTATCGAGGACTATGCCCAGGTACCGTATAGTCGACTTCACCTCTATGGACGTTCCACCCACCACCAGGTTGGAACCCGCCGGAGGAGCCTTCCGGGGCCCATGAAAGCACAGGGCCTCCGATTTATTCAGGGCCACCTCTAGCCCCAGCCTTCTGATTCGGGCTACCACCGTTGCCACGCCTGCCGTGGCCCGAATCGCTGCCTCCCGAAACGTGCTTCCACGGGCTGTCACCAGGGTGTCGTCAGCGTAGCACGTCACCTTGACCCCCGGCGGATTTCTCCCCCTCAGCACCCAGTCGTACCCGATGTTCCACAGGAGCGGCCCAAGAACTGACCCCTGTGGAACACCGCACGACAGCCGCTTCTCCTGCCACTCCTCGCGCGAAGGGTACCTGACGGCTCTATCGGTGAGATAGTCCTCAACCGTCTTCCGCAGGTACTCAGGTACGGCATGGCGCCTCAGTGCCGCCGTGATGCAGGCCCAGGGTAGGGAGTTGAATGCGTTGGCGATGTCAAGGGACACCGCCAGTACCACCTCTCCCTGGGACACTGCTTCATCCGCCAGGGCCCTCACACGCGCGATGGCGTCAATGGTGGACCTGCCCCGGCGAAATCCAAATTGGTGGTCACTGAGGTCCGGACCCACTTCCTCCAGATGCCGGTTGAGACGAGCGGCCACCACTCGTTCCAACAATTTGCTGGCCTCGTCCAGCAGCACTATTGGCCTGTAGGCCGAAGGCGAGTCTGCCGGTCGCCCCTCTTTGCGTAGAAGGACCAGTTTACCCGATTTCCACGCACTCGGAAACTGTCCCTGCGCCAGGCATGCGCTAAATAGCGTCCTCAAGCGTGTCTCTAGTGGGCCCAGGGCCAGAACCCAGGCCCGTCCGGGAACTCCGTCGGGACCGGGAGCAGTATTTTTGGCTCGGAGCCGTAGCACCGCTGCCCCCAGTTCACCCTCCGTTACCTCCGGTGCATCGCTTGAGTCCATGTCCCTCCCCCTAGGGGGTGGCATGCGTGGAAGTGTGTGCTCCTCGCTCGTCGGGAACAGGCCGTCGACCACCTGTTCGAGGAGCTGTGGCTGGAGACTTTGCGTGAGTGGGGGTGTCCAGGGGCGAAGCTTGCGCCTCACCATCTTGTACGGCCTTCCCCATGGGTCGCTGTTAAGTGTCTCCAGCATCTCATGCTGGGCTAGGTCCTTCGCCTTGCCGATTGCCCCTTGCAGCAACTTGACGGCCTTCGAGTATGCGGCATATAGGCGCTCCTCCCCTGGCACGTCCCGTGTTCGCCGCCTCCGGCTGCGAGTGTACTCGCGTCTTGCAGCAACGCAGGACTTCCGTAGCTGCGTGAGTTCCTCAGACCACCAGTACACTCTGCGCCGAGGGGGAACCCGGCTGACACGTGGCATGCCTGCATCGCACACCTCCACCATGGCACTCCCTAACCACTCTGCCTCCGCGTTCACGTCCATCGGACCGTTTGACGCCGGCAGCCATGCCTGTACCAAGGCTGCCACCTCTAAATTTTCTCGGTCCAGGCGTTTGAGCGCCCAACACGGGCCATCCTCTTGCTGGGGCCGGCTCAGGCCACTCGGGTCAGCCGGATGAGTGGAGACTTTGAACCGGATGTATCGGTGGTCCGATAATGTTTCCACTTCATCCAACACCTCCCAGCCTTGAACAAGGCGCGCCAGGGCGGCGTTGGCGAACGTGACATCCACAATGGAGCCGCCCTGTTGCCGCACGCATGTGTTGGTCGACCCCTGGTTGAGAACAACCAGTCCGGTAGCGACCGCCCATTCCTCCAACTCCGTCCCGCGGGCGTCCGTTTCCGGGGATCCCCATGCCGTGCACTTGGCGTTGAGATCCCCGGCCACCAGCACCATGCCAGGACGACTCCTGCCGATCGTTGATCCGATCGCCACCAGAAACTGCTCAAATTCAGCCAGAGGTCGATTTGGCGAGAAATACGCTCCCACCACCATGATATCACCAATCCACGCTGCAACAAATCCGTGGCCCCGTTCCACTCTTTGCGGCGGTGGGGAACCAGCAGCAGAACTGGTGACAATGACCACTAGGCTGTCCAGGTCTCCGACCCAATTGTCTCCGGGAGGGACGGAATAGGGCTCGGCGACAATAGCCACTCCTATCAGCCATTCTGCCAGGCTCTGAGTAAGCAGGTCCTGAGCCCTGGCGCAATGGTTTATATTCGCCTGGAGAAAACGAGTGTCCATTATCCTATGGCCATTTCTTCCGCCACCTCGCTGCAAACCTCGGGTGTTGTTGAGGCCGGCTGGGAACGCTCCGAGGAGGCCCGGGGGCCATCACCAGCGTTATTTTTTCTTCTCGGTCGTGGGGCGGAGCACAGCTTAGAGCCCAGCACGTGCTCAGCTGATTTTCCCGCAGTTTTGCACAGGACGCAATGAGGCGCAGCCGTGCACTGCGCCGACTTATGACCAGGCTGACTGCAGCGGTAGCACAGTTCACTGCGGTCTATCTGCGCCTGGCACTGAGCCCTGACATGTCCGCTCTCCAGACACCGGAAGCACCGCATTGTCCTCGACTCGAGTATCCTGACCTGAGCCGAGGACCACCCCACCAAGAACCGGCCACCTTCGGCCACCTTTTTCGCCGCCGTAACTGGGCAGCGCACCCAAATCGTGCCGAGACCGGTATGGTCCGGACGAATATCTCCGGTTTTTACTTGGTCTTCGGTGCAGCCGCCAGCTCGTACTACGGCGGTAACCACCTCCGCGGGAGTCACGGAGTCGTCCAGGTTAGACAGACGCAACTCCGCGCATTTCGTTGGTCTGGAGATCCGAACCCCCTTCCCCACCTTTTCGGCCAGCTCTGTTGCCAGCTTGTCAGCCTTTTCGCCACTTGTGGCTCCCGGCAACTCCAGGACCAGCGCACCAGTGACTGCACGTCGGAAACGCAGGCTCGCGATGCCAAGATCATTGAGGTTGACCTTTCTCTTGGCCTCAGCGATCACTTTTGCGAAAGTCACGCCTTCGGCTTTCGCATCCGGCAGCAGCGTAAGCACCACTGCAGCAGATCGTGGGGGGCGGAGCTTGCGACCGCTCGTTTTAGCGCGTGGTTTCGGTTGCGACTTCGCCGTGGGTTTCGAGGACCCTGAGCCAGCCACTTTGTTCCACTGCCGGTTCATAGGTGCCGGCGGCAGTGGTCTCGGCTCCCTGGTTGCCGGGCCTTCGCTGTTGACAGTGGGCTGGGAGCTCTTTTCCTTATTCTTCCTGCGACTCCTGCCACTTGTCTGGGCGCCTGGGGCCATGAGAGGCGCTTTGTTGGCAGCTGGTACTGCTGCCGGTGGCTTTGCGGGTGGCGCAGCGGGTTGCTCCGCGCCATCTATTCGCTTTTTGCCGGCCGCTAATTTGGGCCGCAGGTTTTTAGCGGGCAGTAGTCGCCCTTCCACCTCCAACGCCTCGAACCGGGCATTTATCATGGCAACGATTGTTGCCCGGTCCGTAGGCGGCTCATCATGCTCCACGCGAGGGAGCTGAATCGGCGAGGCCTCGATCTGGGAGTATGCCCTGGGTTCCGTGCTTATTTCGGCTTCCAGGCGGGCAAGCCTCACTTTTACTTCGGCTAGCTCTGCTTGAAGTCGTGCGTTGCACGCTTCCAAGAGCTTGACCTCGTCCGAAGTCGTGCGCTTCTCTAAGACGCCGAAGGCATCCTTGATGGCATTGCAAGCATCCTTAAGTTTACGTTGGTGACCGCCTTTAAGGTTGCCAGACGTATTTTTAACCCTTTCGATGACGGCCACGCTGTCCATTGCTTGCTTACGTAATACTACAGCTGGTACCTCTACTTCGTCTCCTGATATGTCCGACAAGGAGTGGCGTGTTTGTATCGTCATTTTGCTGACCTCTTCCTCCGCCCTCAACTTCAGCGTCTCGCGCACCTCCGCATTGTATTGCGCCTGAGCGGCTGCCCTGTTCATAAATTCCGTTTTGTTTCGCGGTTTTGCTCCAATAAATGGAGAAGGCGCCAGATTTGGCATCTCTGGTCTCTCTTCTTTACTACCGGATTCTGCCACCGCAAGCTTCAATCGCTTCGTATCGGAGCGCCAGAGGCGCCCCATCGGTGACGACGAACGCGACCGCACAGTGAGTAGGCTGTCGTTGTCTTGCGACTCTGACACCATCCTGCTACTCGTCGGTGTTGGCGCTTGGGAGCTTTTTGCCGTCCTTAGGCTCGTACAAGACGAGTCCGACTCCGAAAGTCGTTCCAACCTCACGCGAAGTTCCTTGAACATGCCAATGTCATAGGTTTCAGCGCGCGCCATCGGGGCGCCCGCTTCCGCCGCTATTTCGTCAGTTGCCACTTCGTTTGCCTTCTCGGTGTCCTTTGTCGATAGATTTTGAGACATAATATCTGGATCCCACGAGTGTGGGGGATAGTGGTCCACCCAAGCGGTGCCCCCTGCACCTGGGTAACCCTATTACCACTGGGGGGTCGGGCGGTGCCCCAGGGTTGGCCACTAACGACTGGATACCCTCCAGCCACTCTCAGAAGGTGACAACAGGCACAGGCTCAAGCACGCCCAGTCCGGACAGGTCCTCCCACTCCAACACAAGCCTCCCCAAGTAGAACCCCTCGCTGTGCCCAAGATCTGCGCAACCTCCAGGAAAACGATTCCCCCACTCCCCCGACATTAACCATGACCCAGAAAGATTATAAGCGCTTTCCATTTGCTCAGCAAATGGAAGAACGCAATCTACCCTAGGTCAGTGAATAATGCCTGGCGGGTGGAGGTTCGTCAGTCCAGAGGCTGCTCACATCCGCAGCACACGAGAGGCCACTCGAGCAGACTACGGTTGTCAGAGCGGATGAACCGGTCCAAGCTACACGCGCAAGAACCTGTTCCTGTTGTCACCCTCCATCGAGTTCCCCGACGCCATGTACCGCAGCGTCGGGAATTGGGGTTTTTTATAGAGGTTTTCTCCTCGCAGTCCAGCCAATGAAGGCAAGACCCTCGCTCCCGTCCAAGCCGCGAGACGTGTCCACGACACTCGAAACGGGGGGATTGCGAGTCCAGCGGTGGCACGTACGGGATAAACCTCCCAGTGCCTGCCCGACGGCAGGGTTAGTGCACGCCGGGCCCGCCCTCCCTCGGTTCCTCCTCTGCGCCCTCTGCTCAGTCAGAGGGACGAGCGGAGAACCATCTCTGGCAGGCCTCTGCAGGCCCCGCCGGGTTGTGCCGCTCTTCGTCTGGTCCCTCCCCCCTCGCCTTTCCGGTATGGGTAGCCCTGTCCGGTATAGCCTTGGGGATCACAGGAACACGCAAGCCCCCCCACCACGACAATGTGGCAGCACGTCGGGAGGGAACCTAACCTAACCTAACCTAACCTAACCTAACCTAACCTAACCTAACCTAACCTAACCTAACCTAACCTTTTTTTTTTTTTTTTTTTTTTTGACGAAGTGGAAATGCATTTACGCATCCCCCCCAGGCCCGGGGCAGGCCAAACGGGGGGGTATGTGGGACTCACCCCTCAACGGGAGGGGAATACCCACTAAAACCACTCCGGCGTTACCGTCTCTGCCGTTATGGGGACGCCATGGGGTCGCGAGCATTCTACCACGACGTCCCCCGGCGGCCCCGGCTATACTATGCCGGGGCACCCGCGCCAAAGGAGGGGAGAGTCAGCAACGCTTGACCCTCCCCCCAGACGTGTAGGGCCGTGCCATGTGGGTCCCCAACCCACTGGCCCTACTGGGGGAGTGCTGCGGCGGCGTACCGCGTACGTGCCCTCCCCCTCCGTCTACGCCGGAGCGGGTGCGCATCCGCCCTGTCTTCGCGCTCCCGCTCCGCGGCCTCCTTCTGTGCGATGACCGACTCGCAGAAGGAGGCCACCGCATCCCATTCATGCTGCCCCTGCAGCATGCCCGCCACCACATGGTGCAACGCCAATCCCCCCCCGGCGTCCCACCCGATCGCGGCGACCACGGCCCCCCTCTCGAGGTCCCAACGGTTGCACACCTCGAGGGTGTGCTGGGCCGTGTCGTCTCGATCCCCACATTCTTGACATCGGGCGCTTGGCTCCCGTCCGATGTGGCACAGGTAATGACCGAAGCATCCGTGTCCGGTCATTACCTGTGCCATCCTAAAACTGACTTCCCCAAATTTGCGGTCGATCCACCCGTCCAATGATGGGAGGAGTGCCCCTATGGTGCGGACTCCATAGGGGGACTCCTCCAACTCCACCCTCCACCTTTCGCGAGCGCGCGACTGGGCCTGTCGGCGCTCTTCCCTAAGTGTTTCGGGAGCGGGGAATTGATTAAGGGCCCTACGCCTCACCCGCTCCCTGTGGGCCTCGGCGAGCACCTGGGCGTCCAAGTCCCAGGGCAGGGTACCCGCCAAGGCACAAGCCGCCGCCCCCGCCACCGTGCAGTAGGCCCGTACTGCACGGATGGCCACCACTCTTTGCGGCCTCCTCAACCGGGCCCTGTTTAGCGCACCGAGCCGGTCCGCCCAGATCGGTGCGCCATACAGGGCCATACTCCGCGCAACTCCTGCGTAAAGGCGGCGGCACGCCATGCTGGGCCCCCCCACGTTGGGCAACAATCGCCCTAGCGCCGACGCCGCCGCCACGACCCGGGGGGCGAGCTGCGCAAAATGTTCTTTAAACTCCCACTTGCGGTCCAGGTGAATGCCCAAATATTTTAAGTGGGCCTTCACCTGGACCGCCTCTCCCGCCACTGGGATGACCGTTGCGGCAGGCGGCCGCCACCCTCTTCCCCCAAACACTATGGCCTCGGTCTTCTGAAGGGAGACCTTAAGCCCTAACAAGCCTATACGGCGAACCATCAGGTCCGCCGCAACCGCAGCCCTTCGCAGGGTCCCCTCAAGCTCTGCTCCCCGGACGGCCACCATCGTATCATCGGCGTAGCAGTACACCGCCATCCGGGGTAGCAGGGCCCCTCTTATCGCCCAGTCATAACCGACATTCCATAAGAGGGGCCCGAGCACAGACCCCTGTGGCACCCCGCACCCCATAGGTCGTATCCGCCGCCTCCCCATCTGATCCTCGTAGAGCACTACCCGTTCGGTCAGGTAGTGCTCTACAATGCGCCGTAAGTATGGAGGCACTCCGTGGTACCGGAGTGCCTCCACGATCACCCCGTATGGGAGGGAGCCGAAAGCGTTGGCTATGTCCAAGGACACCGCCACGACCCCCTCCCCCCGCTCCGTTGCGCGTTCGCAATATGCGCGGAGGGCCCCCAGCGCATCCATGGTGGACCGCCCAGTTCGGAATCCGAACTGGCGGTCCGAAATGTTGGGGCCCTCACCCTCCAAATGTTGGACGATCCGGGAAGCAATGATGCGTTCGAGCATCTTCCCGGATTCGTCCAACAACACAATCGGCCTCCATCCGGATGGAGAATCGGCGGGACGATTCTCCTTCCGGAGGAGGCAGAGTCTACCTTCCTTCCATATTCTTGGAAACCGCCCCACCCCCAGACAATCATCGAATAATTCCCTGAGGCGGTTTCCAAGATGTTCTAGGGCCACCGGCATCAGGCGACCGGGCACTCCGTCAGGGCCAGGGGCCTTTTTATAGGCCCTGAGCCGGTGTATGGTTACACCAAACTCACCCTCTGTAACCGGCGGCACGGTTTCCGGCTCCTGTGGCTCCTCCCGTGGGACGACCATGCGCGGCGGGACGAACACCGGCGCAGGTGGAAATAACCCCCCCACTACCCTGTCAAGGAGCTCCGGCTCCAGGGAGTCCATGCCGGGGGCGTGCCTCATCTTATTTCTTACTAATTTGTAAGGCCGCCCCCATGGGTCCCTGTCCAGGGTGGCCAAGAACTCCTCGTGAGCGGAGTCCTTGGCCTTGGCGATTGCCTTGGACAGGGCTCCCTTGGCCTCCCTAAGTGCTTCGTGGAGGAGCTCCTCTTCGGCCGCGGTATGGTTTCTCCTTCGCCTGCACCGGGTATATGCCCTGCGCGCCCTATTACTGATTAGACGGAGGGCCGCCACCTCCTCCGTCCACCAGTAGACCTGTTTCCTCCCCACAGGTCGCCCCACCCTACGCATCGCCGCGTCGCACACCGAGGTGAGCGACGCGCGAAATTCCGAAGCCCTAATCTCAACATCCGCAGCCCTGTCTGGTGGAGGGGCCCGCCACACCTCCACCATTGCAGCCTCTTCGGCTCTGTCTCTGTCCAAGGTGGCCAGGCTCCACCTTGGGAATCTATCCCCCCTACCCCGGACCCCTGGCGTGGTAGGCTGGGCCTGTGTCGCTTTGGAGACCCTCATCCGAATGTATAGATGGTCGGAGAGGGTCTCGACGTTTCCCATTACCCTCCACCCCGAGGTCCTCCTCACTACGGCAGGGGTAGCGAACGTTACGTCCACTATGGACCCCCCCTGCCGTCGCACACAAGTGTTGTCCGTGCCCCTATTGAGGACCCCAAGCCCAGCCGCCACTGCCCAATCCCTGAGGGCTGCACCTCTTGGGTCTGTCGTTTGAGACCCCCAAGCCGTGCACTTCGCATTAAGGTCCCCCAGTAGCATTACGGGGGACGGCACAGCCCTCGCAACCACCCTCCCGAGCTCGACGAGGTATTGCTCGAAAGCGAACAACGGCCGGTTTGGGGAGAAATACACGGCTATTAGCGTGATATCCCCCCATTTGGCCGCCACATACCCATGTCCGCTTCCGAGCTTTGTAAGGGGAGGGTGGTTCCCTATCGGTGGAGCCATCATGGCTACCAAACCGCCCGAATCCCCAACCCAATTAGGCTGGGGAGGCACAAAATATGGTTCCGCGACTACGCAAACGCTTATGCCCCACTCCGCCACGTTTTGGAGCATCAGGTCCTGTGCTCTGGCGGAGTGGTTTGCGTTGCATTGCAGCACTTCCAAAGCTTGGGTTGGTTGTGCTGACATTTATGTTTCCATATCCTGACCCTCCCCAGCCTGTGATCTACTAATCGGACGGGCGTCCTGGGCTCTGGTGGGCGCCCGGGCTCCGGTGGGGGCCACTTTACCTCTCGTGTGTGGGGGGGTGCACGACTGTCCCCCCATCACATGGTTGGCCGGCAGCTTGGCGTGGTGGCATACCGCACACCACGCCTTTTCGGCCAGGCAATCCACCATCATGTGGCCCTCTTTGCCACATCGGTGGCACAAATGGCTCCGGTCCACCTGAGATGGACAGAGGGCCCTGGTGTGCCCCGTTCCCATGCACCTATAACACCGCATGGGGAGCGGGTCCAGGGCCTCTACGCGGGCAGATGTCCAACCCACCGTTATTCGGCCCGCTGTTATTATTATGCGTGCCGCCGCTATTGGGCACTTAACAATCACAGCACCAGTGCCATTTTCCATCCACCTAATGGTGCCTATCTTTACCTGTTCCGGAGAACACTTTCCCTTTCCTGCAATCTCCGTCTTGACGTCATCCTCGGACACCGACTCATCCAGGCCGGAGATTCTTAAATCCGCCGTCCTGAATGGTCGGTGAACATCCGCCACCTCCCCGACAAGCGTACGCAGCTTCTCCGCTAGGTTGTCGGCGGCTGTGCTGCTGTCCGCTCCAGGCACCTCTATTATTCGGGCCCCCGTGGCCGACTTCCTAACCTTGACATGATCAAGGCCAAACTCCGCCAACTTAAGGCTTGTAGCCTTCTTCATTACCGCGGCGTAATCCATTTCCACCTCAGGCTTCAATGTGATTACCACCGCGGTCGATTTCGGCACTGTCGGCAGCTTGGTCCTTGGTGCCGGCTTGGGAACTGCCCTGGTTTCGGTTGCTGCGGACTTGGTTGGGGAAGTTTTGGCCTTCCCCTTACGCCTCACAACTTCCGTCCAACTCTGCTCCCTTGCGGGTGGGGCCGTCTTTTCCACGCTATTACGTGGGGCCGGTACAGGTGCAGGGGCGCGGGAGGGTGCAGGACTGGCCACAGCAGACGTGGGCCTTGCAGCGGCTTGCGCTGTCGGCCTTTTCGTCGAAGAACGCCCTTGAGGGGCTCCGATTGCCAACGGTATCAGCTCAAAGGCAGCAGCAGCAGCAGGACGCGGCGCTTTTGCAGTCCTCAATGTGGGCTGACTTGCTGCCTTTGGAGCTGTCACCTCCGCCTTCTTGTCCGCCGCCAGAGGGGGGCGGAGTCTGGGCTCTGGTGGGAGCCGTCCTTCCAAGTTCTCCAGGCGGGTGTTGACATAATTAGCCAACGCTCCCACCCGGAGATCAATCATTTCTCCCAGGCCAGACAGGAGCTCTCTTTTGAGTTCTCCCATTGCCTCGGAAAACTCATTGGCAGACGAGGAGGCTGGCTCAGGAGACGAATTATTATTTTTCCTCTCGGAGAAGGCCGTCCTCAAGGCCTTTGTTTCGGTTTGGAGCGCCGCCAGTTGCTCCTGCATCCTCTTATTATCGGCCCTGAGGATCCGGACCTCCTCCGATTCACCGCGGGATTCCAAACGGCTTGCGGCCTCTAATATCTCCCTACAGGCCGTATTCATCCGGCTCCAGATTGTCCCCTTCAGGTTTTTGCATTTCGCAGCCTCCTCCAATATTGTTTCTGCCCCTCGCCTAGCGCACTCGATCAAGTCGTGGCTAGGAGCAACTGCCGCTTCGTTAGAGCCGCACTTAGTTGCTCTATTGAGCTCCCCCTTTTTTCCCCCCTTTTTGCCCACATTGCTGGGCTCAACATCTCTAAAAACGAGGCGGTACCCCGAAGTTGCGTCAGCTTCTTCCTCATATTCCGACATACCGGAGTCCTTCAGCTGGGCTCTGGCCGCACTGATGCCTACGTAAGCTCCTTTGGAGGCACGTCCCCTACGCGCAGTATTTACTTTTGCCCCTGATCTGAGCGTTAAGCCGGAATCCTCTGCTTCGTCCACCTCATCATCACCCTCGGGGGTGGGTACCCTAGTCCTTTTAATTGTCCCTAGAGACCTCCTAGGATCCGTCTGGCTGTCCAAAGACATCTCAATGTCCTCAAAAATCTCCTCATCGGACGAATCCACCAATTGTAAGAGCGGACCATCCGCTTGGGGGGGGGGTTCATCCCCCTCCTTCATTTTCCCTAGTTTTTACCGCACTTTTCCGGTCAAAAACACAAGAAAATAACCAAAAACCAAAAATATATACAAAAACGGTCAAGACCGAACCGTCAAAATATTTACAAACTTAAAAAATTTACAGCTGTTTTGAGATAGCTCACGCTAGGTTTATCCTACAAACTAGTTTGAGGTGTCCCTAGACGCCGCTTTCCGCCCCCTATTTAGCCCCGCAATCCGTTTATTGCTATCCTATCCCAAACCGACGCCACGAATTTTTAAACGCAAGTACAAACTTACGTTTGCGGTCCAAAGCGCCTGTTGAAATAAAATAGCAATAAAAATTCGCCCCGTAACTTTTGAACCGTAAGTCCGAAAATTACGGGGAAAACTGAAATGGATAGAGCTCCCCGAATGCAACTAACCTACACAATAAAACTTTACAAAATACCTAACCAAAAATATTTACAAAGCTTTTAAAATATTTACACTAAATCACACAACTTTTTTGGGTTTTAACAAAAACCACGTTTTGTCTAATAACTTTTGAACGGAATGTCCAAAAGCTATGCAACAAACGGGAGCTTGTAGAACCCAACGAAGTCTAATTTTTAAAACAAAAAATGATTCAAAATTTCCCAAAACAAAAAAGATATTAATTATTTACAGCCGAAAAATTAACCAGTCAAAAAGCCAAAATCGAAATTTCCAAAAAAGAGTGCCAAGTCGTCAGAATAAGTGGATTCAGAGTCAGTTGTAAGATTGCCGGGGTCAAATTACGTCTACCTTCCAAAAATCACTCAAATCGCACAAAATTCACCCTTTCAAAAACCTCAACCTAACCTAACCTAACCTAACCTAACCTAACCTAACCTAACCTAACCTAACCTAACCTAACCTAACCTAACCTTTTTTTTTTTTTTTTTTTTTTTTTTTTTTTTTTTTTTTTTTTTTTTGACGGAGTGAAAACGCATTACGCGTCCCCCCCAGGGCCCGGGGAAGGCCATGGCGGGGGGGTATGTGGGACTCACCCCTCAACGGGAGGGGCATACCCACTAAAAACGCTCCGGCGCTACCATCACTGCCGTTTTGGGGGTGCCATGGGGTCGCGACCATTCGACCACGACGCCCCCCGGCGGCTCCGACTCAGATGCCGAAGCACCCGCGCCACAGGAGGGAAGAGTCAGTAACGCTTGACCCTCCCCCCAGACGTGTAGGTCCGTGCACTGTGGGTCTCCAACCCACTGGCCCTACGGGGGGAGTGCACGGTTTACGGCAGCAAACCGCGCACGTGCCCTCCCCCTCCGTCTACGCCGGAGCGGGTGCGCATCTGCGCTATTTTCACGCTCCCGCTCCGCGGCCTCCTTCTGTGCGATGACTGTCTCGCAGAAGGAGGCCACCGCCTCCCAGGCGTTTTCACTTCCCAGCATCTGCGCCACCACGTGGTGCAGTGGGAGACCCCCTCCCGCAGCGGTCCCAATGACCGAGACTACGGCTCTCCTCTCGAGGTCCCATTGGTTGCACACCTCGAGGGTGTGCTGGGCCGTGTCGTCGGGATCCCCACAGTGCGCACATCTCGTGCTGGGCTCCCTCCCGATGTTGCACAGGTAATGACCGAAGCACCCATGTCCAGTCATTACCTGTGCAACCCTATAGCTGACAGCTCCGTGTCGTCTGTCAAGCCACTGGTCCAGCGACGGGAGGAGCGCCACTATGGTGCGGACTCCATAGGGGGACTCCTCCAGGTCCCCTTTCCAGCGGTCCCTCATGCGCATTTGCGCAGTTCGCCGGGCCCCCTCGACCTCCTCCGGAGCAAGGACAACTCCCCGTGCCCTGCTCTCCACCCTCACTTTGTGTGTCTCGGCTAGAACCTGGGCGTCTAGTTCCCAGGGGGGAGTGCCAGCCAAGGCACACGCCGCCGCCCATGCCACTGTTATGTAGGCCCTCACAATTCGGAGGGCCACTATCCGCTGCGGCCTCCGCAGTTGGGCTTTATTGGCAGCGCCCAGTTTGTCCCCCCAGATTGGCGCCCCATATAACGCCATGCTGCGTGTAACTCCCGCATAGAGGCGACGACACGGGGCACTCGGGCCTCCCACATTGGGCAGTAGGCGGCTTAGAGCCGACGCTGTGCCCACGATTTTCGGAGCCAGTCTGCGGAAATGTTCCTTAAAATTCCACTGGCGGTCCAAGGTTAGGCCCAGATACTTAATATTGGCCTTAACCTGGACCGCCTCCCCGCTGACCCGCAGTACTGCCCCGGCTGGTGGCCTCCACCCCCTCCCCCCGAAGACAATTGCCTCCGTTTTGGTGAGGGCCACCTTTAATCCTAGAAGGCGGATGCGGGTGACCATAAGGTCGGCCGCAACCGCCGCCCTGCGTAGCGCCTCTTCCATTTGTCTTCCTCGCACGGCCACCATAGTGTCGTCCGCATAGCAGAAGATGGCCATGCGGGGAAGCAGTGCCACCCTTATCACCCAATCGTACCCAATATTCCATAACAGGGGTCCTAGGACGGACCCCTGGGGTACACCGCAGGCCATGATGCGCTGTCGTATACGGCCGCCCTCCTGCTGGTAGAGCACTACCCTGTCCGCCAAGTAGTGCCCCACCAGCCGCCGCAGATAGGATGGCACCCTGTGATACTTGAGGGCCTCCTCAATTACTGAGTACGGGAGGGACCCAAACGCGTTGGCGATATCTAAAGACACCGCCACTACTCCCTCACCCTGTCCCTCCGCGTATTCAACAAATGCCCTCAGGGCCCCGAGAGCGTCTATGGTCGATCGACCGGTGCGGAACCCATATTGGCATTCGGACAGATTGGGGCCCGCACCCTCAAGATGCCCGACGATCCGGGAAGATATTATGTGCTCGAATATCTTCCCGGTCTCGTCGAGCAGTACAATCGGCCGCCATCCATCCGGAGAATCTGCCAGTCGGTCTGCCTTCCTCAGTAGGCAAAGTCTTCCCTCTTTCCAGGCGCGAGGGAACCTCCCAACCTTCAGGCAATCGTCGAAGAGGTCCCTCAGTTGGCACCCCAGGTGCTTCAGTGCCAGCGGCAGCACCCTACCCGGGACCCCGTCTGGACCTGGGGCCTTCCGGCAGGAGCGAAGGCGCTGCACCGCTGGTACCAACTCCCCGTCCGTAACGGGTGGTCCCTCCAACGCCTCATCCTCTACATTATCCAAGGGGCTCGTCATCCTCGGGGGATCAATGTACGGCGCCTGCGGGAAGAGGCCCTCGACAACTCTTGTGAGGAGTTCTGGTTCCAGGGACTCAATGGTGGGGCCGTTCCGCATTTTATTCCGCACCATTTTGTACGGTCGCCCCCACGGGTCCCTGTTTAGTGCGGCCAGGAACTCCTCATGCGCCAAATCCTTTGCCCTCCCTATCGCCTTTTTGAGGGCCTCTTTGGCCTCTCTAAGAGCCTGGTGGAGGGCCTCCTCCTCCTCCCGAGTGCGTCTTGCCCGGCGGCGGCACCTGGTGTAGGCACGGCGGGCATTGTTACTGGCTGATCGGAGGGCCGCGACCTCCTCCGACCACCAGTAAACGTGCCGTTTCGCCGGTAACCTCCTCACCCTTGACATGGCTGCGTCGCATACGTCCGTTAGGGTGGCGCGGAAACGGACAGCCCTTACTTCCACGTCAATGGACCGGTCAGGTGGGGGGCTCCAAGCTGCCACCATGGCAGCTTCCTCCACCATATCCCGGTCCATGCTAGCCAGGCTCCACCTGGGGAAGGCGCTTACGGGTCTTTCAGGGAGAGGCGCCGGGGCCCTCGTTTCGGAGACCCTCATCCGGATGTACCTGTGATCGGAGAGGGTCTCTACCTCCTCCAGGACACGCCAGCCTGAGACGCGTGCGGCAATAGGGGGGGACGCAAATGATACGTCCACTACGGACTCCCCCTGTGGCCGCACGCAGGTGCTGACGTTGCCCTGGTTGAGGACCTGCAGCCCTGTGACCGCCGCCCAATCCCACAGGGCCTCCCCCTTTGGGTCCGTCTCCCGGGAACCCCAAGCCACGCATTTGGCATTGAGGTCCCCTAAGACCATTACTGGCGCCGGTGATGCCCTCGCGATTGCCCGCCCCAAATCCACCAGAAATTGCTCGAAGGCGAACAGAGGCCTGTTGGGGGAGAAGTACACTGCGAACAGTGCAATATCTCCCCATTTGGCCGCTACGAAGCCCGGTCCGCCTTCGATTTTGGTGATTGGGGGGCTGTTCCCCGCGGCAGGCGCCACCAGCGCCACGAGTCCGCTATTGTCGCCGACCCAGTTTGGCTGGGACGGGACAAAATATGGTTCGGCGACCGCCATCACCTCTATCCCCCACTCCGCCATGTGCTGCATGAGCAGATCCTGAGCACGGGCGGAGTGGTTGATGTTGCTCTGCAATAATTCTCGGTGATGGTGTACTGGCATTAGCACTCCATATTTTGTCCCGCACTATGTGTTCCCTCAGCAACAACGCCTGTGGGGGGGGCCGACTGGGAGGTCGCCTGGTAAGCCGATCGGGCCCCTCTGGGCACCTGCATGTCTCTTGCCTGTGGAGGGTTACAGGCAGGCCCGCCCATAATGTGGCCCGTCGGTCGCCGAGCACTGTGACAGACCGCACACCATGGCTCTGCACTGCACTCCCCCGATCGGTGCCCGGGCTTTCCGCACCTGAAGCATAGTTCGCTTCGGTCGACCGGGGATGGGCAGAGAGCCCTAGTGTGGCCCGTGCCCATGCATTTATAGCAGCGCATGGGCAGCGGGTCTAGTGCCACCACAAGTGCTGAGGTCCACCCCACCGTTAATCTGCCCGCAGTTATTAAGGTACGTGCCGCCGCTACTGGACACTTGGCGATCACCGCACCGGTCCCGTTCACCAACCACCTTATGGCCCCTATTTTTATTTGATCTGGAGAACACTTTCCTTTTCGTGCGATTTCCGTTTTTACTGCCTCTTCGGTCGCCGACTCATCAAGGCCGGAGATCCTTAGATTTGTCGTTCTAAATGGTCGGTGTACGTCTGCCACATCACCCACTAGGGTCCTCAGTTTATCCGCTAGATTATCAGCGGCTGTGCTGCTGCCCGCTCCAGGCACCTCTATTATGCGGGCCCCCGTGGCCGTTTTTCTGACCCGCACATGCTCGAGGCCCAGCTCCGCAAGCTTAAGGCTTGTCGCCTTTTTCATGACAGCGGCGTAGTCCATGTTGACCTCTGGTTTTAATGTGACCACCACCGCGGTTGATTTCGGCACCGCTGGAAGCTTTGTCCTCGGTGCTGGCCTAGGAGCGGCCCTGGCCTCAGTCAGTGCGGGCTTGGTTGGGGGAGTATTTTTCTTCCCCTTCCGCTTCACAACCTCGGTCCAAGTTTGTTCCCGAGCTGGCGGGGCTTTCTCTGTCGCATTACCGCGACGTGGGGCCGGAACGGGAGCGGGAGTGCGCGAGGGAGCAGGGGTGACTGCAGCAGAGGTTGGCCTTGCAGCAGCCTGCGCGGTCGGCTTTTCCGCCGAAGGACACACCGGAAGCGCACGCGGCGACAGGGTGTCAGCTGGCATCGGTGTCAGTTGAGAGGTCGCAGGGCGCGGTAACTTGGTGGCCTTTGGTGCGGGCCTACTGGCCGATCCGGAAGCAGCCTCTACGCTCCCGTCTGCGGCCAGCGGAGGACGGAGTCTGGGCTCGGCCGGGAGTCTTCCCTCCAGATGCTCAAGGCGGACATTAACGAAATTGGCTAGGGCCCCCACCCGAAGCTCGATCATGTCCCCAACGGTGACGAGCAAATCTCGTTTTAGCTCTCTGAACAATTCGGAGAGCTCTGTCGCCTCCCGTGGAGCCGTCTTGGAGGTGATCGCAGGAGGATTCGTTCGCTCCGAGAAGGCGGTCTGTAGCGCCCTGGTCTCCGCCTGCAGGTGCGCTAGCTGTACCTGCATGCGCTTATTATCCGCCTTTAAAATGCGGACCTCCTCGGACTCCCTGCGGGACTGCAGGTGATCCGCGGCCTCCAAGATCTCTCTGCAGGCCGCGTTCATCCGTCCCCAGACCTCACCTTTTAGACGACCGCATTTGGCGGCCTCGTCCATAATTACTTGAGCGCCGCGTCGAGCACTCTCAATAAGTACGTCGCTCGGTACCCCCGCCTCATACCGGGGACGCTGCTCCTTCGCACCATTTCCTGTCCCCTTTTTTGTCCACTTCTTTTTTTTTGCCTTTTCTTGGGGCTGGACGTCTCGGTATATTAGGCGGTACTCCTCCTGCTCGGCAGCACTCAGAGACTCTTGGCCTTTAGCCGTCGGTGGGCGGTCTTTGCCGCGTTGCTCAGCTGCCGCTGCCACCAATTCCTCCTCCTTTTCCTCTCCGGATAGCGGAGATCCCTCTTCGTTGACTCTTTGCCTTTTCAGGGCGCGAGCTTTGGCAATCCGGCGTCTAGGTGCAAGGGCACTACGGCCAGCAACATTTATTCTTGGCTCCTTATTGAGCTCCTTTGAGGCCACCGTCACCATGCTGGCAACTGAGGAGTCTGACTCAGATAGCCGGGTATGGCGCATACAATCGCTTTGCGGTGTCAAACCTATGACTGGCGCTTCGAAGTTGACTCCAAGCGCCGTCTGATCCATGTTTTCGAGCCGTGTCAGCTCAACTCGCAATTGCGGTTGCACCGACTGCTCGCTCTTGCCGCTGTCACAGGTATTGGCTTGCGCCATCGGGGCGCCCGCCGCTACCGCTATTTCGTCCTCGTCTTTATCGTCATGCATCAGTGTCCTTGTCATTGCCAGGTCGTCGGTGAGAGAATCCAAAAATTTAAGTGCCATTTTTATTCCCACGAGTATGGGGGATAGACGGTCCACCCAGGCGGTGCCCCCTGCACCTGGGTAACCCTATTACCACTGGGGGGTCGGGCAGTGCCCCAGGGTTGGCCATTAACGACTGGATACCCTCCAGCCACTCTCAGAAGGTGACAACAGGCACAGGCTCAAGCACGCGCAGTCCAGACAGGCACTCCCACTCCGACACAAGCCTATCCAAGTAGAACCCCCCGCTGTGCCCCGGATCTGTGCAACCTCCAGGAAAACGATTCCCCCACTCCCCCGACACTAACCACGACCCAGAAAGATTATGAGCGCTTTCCATTTGCTCAGCAAATGGAAGAACGCAATCTACCCTAGGTCAGTGAATAATGCCTGGCGGGTGGGGGTTCGTCAGTCCAGAGGCTGCTCACATCCACAGCACACGGGAGGCCACTCGAGCAGACTACGGTTGTCAGAGCGGATGAACCGGTCCAAGCTACGCGCGCAAGAACCTGTTCCTGTTGACACCCTCCATCGAGTTTCCCGACGCCATGTACCGCAACGTCGGGAATTGGGGTTTTTTATAGAGGTTTTCTCCTCGCAGTCCAGCCAATGAAGGCAAGACCCTCGCTCCCGTCCAAGCCGCGAGACGTGTCCACGACACTCGGAACGGGGTTGCGAGTCCAGCGGTGGCACGGGCGGGATAAGCCCCCCAGTGCCTGCCCGACGGCAGGGTTAGTGCACGCCGGGCCCGCCCTCCCTCGGCTCATCCACTGCGCCCTCTGCTCAGTCAGAGGGACGAGCGGAGAACCATCTCTGGCAGGCCTCTGCAGGCCCCGCCGGGTTGTGCCGCTCTTCGTCTGGTCCCTCCCCCCTCGCCTTTCCGGTATGGGTAGCCCTGTCCGGTATAGCCTTGGGGATCACAGGAACACGCAAGCCCCCCCACCACGACAAGGTGGCAGCACGTCGGGAGGGAACCTAACCTAACCTAACCTAACCTAACCTAACCTAACCTAACCTAACCTAACCTTTTTTTTTTTTTTTTTTTTTTTTTTTTTTTTTTTTTTTTTTTTTTTTTTACGAGGGGAAATGCGTTACGCATCCCGTCCTTAAGGTGGATGTAAAGGACGGGTATGTGGGACTCCTGGTCTCCAGTCTACCCACTAAAACCCCTCGGTGCGACCTCGCTCCGCCTGGAGTGGGGCTAGGGGAACGCTTGGCGCCTACCCCGGCTCCCACATATGGCGTTGTGCCCTTTCGGGCCCGGCTCTGCGGGCTACTGAGCCCACCCCCTCACCATGAGGCGACCTCACCTAAGGCCGCCTTTCCACCTCGGGACGTTACTCGTCGGGCAGCCAATCTCCCAATCAGCTGCCCGAGGTCCCGGTTAGGGCGGTATAAGGCGGTCGTAGGCGGCCCGCCTTCGCCCTGGTCTTCTTCGGCGGATAGGTGGTGCGAGGGTGTCGTCCTCTCGCTCTCTCTCCGCCGCCTCCTTCTGGGACATGACGGCGTTGCAAAATGCAACGACCGCCTCCCATGCGGCCCTGCTTCGTGCCATCGCGCCAGCTATGGCCGGCAGCGACAGGTCCTCCCCGATGGCCGCGATAAGTACGCGTCGCGGTGCTTCCCACGTTGGGCACACGGCGCGGGTGTGCTGCGCCGTGTCCTCGTCTCCGCCTGTGCAGTGTTTGCACACTGTGCTGTCCTCGCGGCGGGCCACCTGACACAGGTATTTGCCGAAGCATCCGTGCCCGGTGAGTACCTGTGTCAGGTGGAACGTCATCTCGCCAAAGTCGTGGCCTAGCCAGTCCTTAAGGACCGGCCGTACGGCACCCACCACCTCCCGGCTTGCGCTTGGGGCCTGCAATCTTTCATCCCACTTTCGGAGGAGATCCTCCCTGGCTTCGTCCCTCCAGAGCTTGATCTCCTCCGGATGTGGCCGATTTCCCTCCGCTCGCACTGCTGCTACTCGCCAGTAGACCGCCGCGAGGACCCCGGCTTCGAGGTCCCACGGCGGGCCACCAGCCAGAAGGGTTGCCGCTTCGAACGAGACTGTTCGGTACCCTCGGATCGCCCTAGTGGCTATAACCCGTTGGGGTCGGCGCAACAGGGCCACGTTGTGGGCGTTCAGGGCCTCTGCCCATATGGGAGCCCCGTACATCGCCATAGAGCGCACGACCCCCTGGTACAGGCGACGGCATGCGCTGCCCGGCCCCCCGATGTTCGGGAGCAGCCCCCCAAGTGCTCCGGCTGCAGCCACCAGCTTTGGCGCCTTGCGGGCAAAGTGCTCCGTGAACCTCCATCGCCCATCGAGGACAATGCCTAGATAGCGAAGTGTCGGCTCTATGGCGATGGAGGTGCCCCCCACAACGATCGCTAGACCCGGAGGCGGCGCGTTTCGAGGCCCATGGAAAAAGAGGGCCTCGGACTTGCTTAGGGCCACCTCGAGCCCCAGGGCCCTGATGCGGCTCACCACGTGAGCAACCCCTGCTGTGCCAAGGAGAACGGCTTGTCGATGGGTGCTCCCGCTCGCGGTGACGAGAGTGTCGTCAGCGTAACACAGTACGTTGACGCCCCGCAGGTTGGTACCGCGGAGCACCCAGTCGTATCCGATGTTCCACAGGAGTGGTCCGAGGACAGACCCCTGTGGAACACCGCATGTGACCCTCCTATTTCCCCATCCGTTTTGGGCCGGGTAGACGATGGCCCGATCCCGAAAATAGTCTCCCACCACGTTTTGTAGGTACCGGGGCACACCGTGGTATTGCAGCGCTGCCCTGACTGTCTCGAAGGGCAGGGTGTTGAAGGCATTCGCTATGTCTAGCGACACTGCCAACATCACTCCGCCCTGCGAGACAGACTCCTCGGCGAGGACCCTCAACCGCGCAATGGCGTCTATCGTCGACCTTTCCCGCCGGAAGCCGTACTGGCAGTCGTGCAGGTCGGGTCCTACCTCCTCGAGATGCTTGACGAGACGGGCAGCAATCACCCGCTCGAAAAGCTTGCCCATCTCGTCAAGCAAGACGATGGGGCGGTAGGCCGACGGCGACTCCGCTGGGCGCCCGTCCTTCTGAAGAAGGACGAGCTTGCCCGTCTTCCAGCTCCGCGGGAACTGACCTCGGTCGAGGCATGCGCTGAAGAGGGCCCTCACCCTCTCCTCCAGCTCTTCTGATTGGAGCGCGAGCACCACGACACGCCCAGGCACACCATCAGGTCCAGGGGCGCCATTCTTTGCCTTAAGCCTTAGGATGGCGGCCCCAAGCTCCGCCTCCGTCACAGGAGGCACATCACCGTCATGTCTTGATGGGTTCCTACCCATCGCCGGTGGACGCCATATACCCCTTTCGGGGAACAAGCTGGACAGGATCCGCTCTAGGAGGAGAGGCTCGAGACTGCTGGTCAGCGGAGGGGCCCAAGGCCGGAGTTTTGCCCTTACAGTTTTGTAAGGGCGCCCCCATGGGTGTTGGTCCAGCTTCTCCAGCCACTCCTTCCACGCCGCCTCCTTCGCCCGTACGATATCCGCCTGAAGTTGGTGGCATTTGGTGCGGTAGGTGGCATATAGCGCCTCTTCCCTAGCTGGGTCTCGCACCCTTCTCCGCCTGCTCCTGGTGTACTGACGGCGCGCCGCTGTGCACTCGCTCCGTGCGACGCGGATCTCCTCGCTCCACCAGTACACGCGACGACGGGGCGGGATTGGCTTCGCTCGAGGCATTGCGGCGTCACAGATTCGGTGCAGGGCAGCAATCTGATGGTCGGTCTCTACATCAGTGTCGTCAATGGGCCCAGCCCTGACCTGCCAGGACTCCACAAGGGCTGCCTCTTGGGCCATCTCCCTGTCGAATTTGGCCAACCGCCACCGCGGCCTTTCCCCAGCAGGGGGTCGACTCGCGCTCCTCTGGGTGAGAGGGAACGTGGAGACCTCGAATCGGATGTAGCGATGGTCCGAGAGCGTCTCCACGTCTGTCCTCACTTCCCAGCCTGAGACACGTCGTGCGAGAGCGGGGCTGGCCATTGTTATGTCCACAATTGACCCTCCACGCTGTCGCACGCACGTGTCTGTTGACCCCCTATTGAGGATTTGTAACCCCACTTCGACCGCCCATTCTTCCAGTGCCTGCCCCCGCGCGTCAGTCGCTGGAGATCCCCACGCTATAGACTTTGCGTTGAAGTCTCCAGCGACCAGCAGCTGCCCAGGGCGATTCTCGCCAAACAGGGAACCCACCTCATCAAGAAAAGTCTCGAACTCGGCTAGGCTCCTGTTAGGCGAGAAATATGCCCCAACCACCATCGTGTCCCCTAGATGTGTTGACACGAAGCCGCGGCCTTTGGTAACGTTTTGGTGAGGCGCGGATCCCGCTTGCGGCTGAGTGACCACTGCCACCAGTCCCTCTCTATCTCCAACCCAGTTATCTCTGGAGGGGACCGAGTACGGCTCGGCTACTACTGCGACCTGTATCAGCCACTCCGCCATGCTCTGGAGCAGAAGATCTTGAGCTCTGGCGGAGTGGTTGATGTTCGCCTGTAGGTATCGCGTGTCCATTCCTATTCGGTGGCCATCCGATCCTCCTCAATCCTGGGCTCAGGCCTTGGTGGGCGACTAGGCTGCGAGGAGGCTTTGGCTCTGTCGGCAGCTGGTCTCTTTCTTTTGGGTGGGTTGCAAGAATTGCTTCCCACCCTATGGCCCGCGGGGACGCCCGCCTCCGCGCACAGCGCGCAGTGGGCGGCGGCGTTGCAGTCACGTGCGATATGGTCCGACCCACTGCACCGGTAGCACATTAGGCTGCGGTCCACCTCGGACTTGCATGCGGCGCGGACATGCCCCACTTCCATGCATCGGAAGCATCGCATGGGCCGCGCGTCAAGCAGCTTAACCTGTGCAGAGACCCATCCCACGCGGAGACGCCCGGCCTGAGCCACCTTTTTAGCTGCCGCAATAGGACACCGCAGCCACACAGTGCCTAGTCCTGAGGGGCCGAGCGTGACTTCTCCGGCCTTGATGTCATCTCCAGCGCAGCCACCCTCTCGTGCTACCGCCGCGACCACCTCCGGAGATAGAACGGAGTCATCCAGGCCCGAGATACGCATCTCCGCACATTTGGTGGGCCTCGAGATCCGGACTACGGCAGGGTCCATCACCTCCCTGAGCTTGGTAGCGAGGGCATCGGCCTTTTCGCTACTCTCACCACCGGGAATCTCGAATATGCGGGCATTCGTGGCGGTCCTTCGGACCCGAACGCCTGAGATCCCCAGCGCATCGAGGTCGACCCGCTTTTTGGCCTCGCCGATGATTGTCGCGTAACTATCCCTGTCGCTATTTGTGTCGGCCTTCGGCTCCAGTAGCGTGAACACCACTGCTGTTGACTTGGGAAGACGCAGCTTCCGGGCCTTCTTTTCTGGAGCTGCCTTGTTTGTAGGGCCAGCTTCCTTCTTCTTGTTTTTCTTCCTTTTGCCTCTGACCTCAATCCAGGGCTCGCTTGGCGCAGGCGTCGTAGCTCCAGGGCCTGCTTCTCCAGGGGCAGGGACTTTTTCGGAGGAATCTTCCTTCTTATTTGGCTTTTTGGTGCGCTTTACGGCGCCCGAGTAAGACGCTCCAGATGCACTGGCCAGGGCGCAGTCTTCCAAGGGAGCACCTGCGGTCGCCACACCAGGCTCTGGCTCTGCTCCCCTAGTTTCACTCCGGATACCCCGCGGAGGCCGCACCCTCTTCTCTGGGAGGAGTCTGTCGCTGATTGCGGCTATGCGAGCGTCCAAATACGTCCCGACCTGGGCCATGACCACGCGACAGATCTCCTCAGTTATAGCAATAGAAGGGGTGCCGCGACCGTCTATCCGTCCCTTGGGGGAGGGCAGCGCAGGGGGTTGCACCTCCTCGTAGCGTCTGGGTGGCGAGGATGTGTGACCACCCTGCTTTCGCATCCCCTCCAGTTGGGCCTTAATTTCGGCCATCTCCTTTCGCAAACTTGCCATTTCGCTCCTTAGCCGGTTGTTATCGGCTTGGAGCCGCGCTGTCTCTTCGGAGGTGGTGCGTTTGCTGAGTACAGCAAACGCATCCGATATGGCGGATGCAGCGTCCTTTAGGCTCCGAATGTACCCGCCCTTCAGGTTTTTTGAGGTGGCCGCCACTTTTTCGATGACTGCCAAACTGTCTGCCACCTGCTGGCCAAGTTCCTTGGTGGCTGCGGCCTCTTCGAGATTCGGCCCTGGCGGAGAAGGAGTGCACTTATAGAACCCTTGACGGGTTCTGATGCGCATCTCCTGCACCTCTTTCTCCGCCTCGAGGCGGATCTCCTCACTCAGGGCGCGGTTATAGGCCTCCTTTGCCTTGGCCAGGCCCACATATTTCCCCGTGGTGGGGGGCCGGCCTCGTCCTTTCGAAGTCTGCGATGAGCCCTCGCTTGCGGCGGACGGAGAGGAGGCAGACTCGCCCTCGCTGGATCCTGACTGGGAGCTGGAGTGGCGTGGCCTTTTACGACAGTTTTGCCACATCCGACCACTCGTCGTCAGGCTATCCTTTCGCCTTTCTGAAGGACCCAGCTTCTTTCCCGAGCTGGATGGGCCTGCCTCCAGTCTGTTGCCGTCTTGCTCCAGTGCCTTCTCCGAATCTGCCAGTATGGTTGGGGAGTTCGGTGATTTTTGCCGCCCTTCTACATCTGTGGACTTAAACGGCGTTTGTGTGCGTGGACGCACCTTTCCCTTACCCCTGGCTCCTGGTTTCTCCAGCGGCAGGTCTGTCTTCTCGCGACTAGGGGAAGTCGCTGGCGTCGAAAAAGTATCGGCAGCCTGTGCGGGATCGCCACGCACTGGACTCACCTCCTCCAGCCGGGTAAGGACAACCTTCGCGATCCTCTCGATCTTTGCGACCGGTGCGTGCAGCTCGACGATTTGGGAGGGGTTTGTGGAGGTGCCTGCGTTGTCCCCTATCTCGCAAGCCTCTCCGCCCTCTTCTGTTGTCTTACGCCGCACGAAGCGGCCGTGGCGATCGCGTGTTGGGACGCTGGCCGCTTGCCTCGCCGGGATCTGAATCGCGGCTGAGCTCAAGTCGATTCGTGGACTTGGGTAGTCGGCGTAGGGATCTTCGCTATCTCCTCGTATAGGCGACCGCGCCAGGGATATCCGAGGCTGGAAGATATCCTTCTCGGCCTCTCTGGCGTCGACGGTCGCCGCCTCACTTAGAGCTAAACTTATATCTAAGCCTAATCCTACGGTTTTTGGGTTTGACATTTTATTTGGTTCCCACGAGTATGGGGGAAAAAAACGGTCCATCCAGGCAGTGCCCCCTGTACCTGGGTAACCCTACATACACCGTGGGGGCGGGCGGTCCCACGGGAAAAAACCTAAAACTAGTGCGGGCCGGCCAATTAAGGCAAGCCCTCCGGTCCGCTGTGCCACCCGTACCCCATTAACGCCTGTACTGGGGGTCGTTGGGACAACACAGCGGGTTCCGGGATTTGAGGAGAGCTGGCGTAGACTCCCCTATCGGTAGTTCCCAGTCTAGGAACTACCCTCGGTTACCCATTTACGGGTAAACCACTGCTCGGTTCCTCCTCTGCGCCATCTGCTCAGTCAGAGGGACGCGAGGAGAACCACCTCAGGCAGGCCTCTGCAGGCCCCGCCGGGGTGTGCCGCTCTTCGTCTGGTCCCTCCCCCCTCGCCTTTCCGGTATGGGTAGCCCTGTCCGGTATAGCCTCGGGGATCACAGGAACACGCAAGCCCCCCCACCACGACAAGGTGGCAGCACGTCGGGGGGGAACCTAACCTAACCTAACCTAACCTAACCTAACCTAACCTAACCTAACCTAACCTAACCTAACCTAACCTAACCTAACCTTTTTTTTTTTTTTTTTTTTTTTTTTTTTTTTTTTTTTTTTTTTTTTTTTTTTTTTTTTTTTTTTTTTTCGGTGCGACCTCGCTCCGCCTGGAGTGGGGCTAGGGGAACGCTTGGCGCTTACCCCGGCACCCACATGGCGTGCTGCCCGTTCGGGCCCAGCTCTGCAGGCTTTTAGCCTACCCCCTCACCATGAGGCGACGTCACCTAGAGCCGCCTTTTCACCTCGGGACGATGCTCGTCGGGCAGCCAATCTCCCAATCAGCTGCCCGAGGTCCCGGTTAGGGCGGTATAAGGCGGTCGTAGGCGGCCCGCCTTCGCCCTGGTCTTCTTCGGCGGATAGGTGGCGCGAGGGGGTCGTCCTCTCGCTCTCTCTCCGCCGCCTCCTTCTGGGACATGACGGCGTTGGAAAATGCAACGACCGCCTCCCATGCGGCCCTGCTGCGTGCCATCGCGCCAGCTATGGCCGGCAGCGACAGATCCGCCCCGATGGCCGCGATAAGCTCGCGTCGCGGTGCTTCCCACGTGGGACACACGGCGCGGGTGTGCTGCGCCGTGTCTTCGTCTCCACCCGTACAGTGTTTGCACACCGTGGTCTCCTCGCGGCGGGCCACCTGACACAGGTATCTGCCGAAGCATCCGTGCCCTGTCAGTACCTGTGTTAGGTGGAACGTCATTTCGCCATAGTCACGGCCTAGCCAGTCCCTGAGGACTGGCCGTACGGCGCCCACCACCTCCCGGCTTGCGCTTGGGGCCTGCAGTCGTTCGTCCCACTTCCGGAGGAGGTCCTCCCTGGCTTCGTCCCTCCAGAGCTTGATCTCCTCCGGATGTGGCCGATTGCCCTCCGCTCGCTCTGCTGCTACCCGCCAGTAGACCGCCGCAAGGACCCCGGCTTCGAGGTCCCACGGCGGGCTACCGGCCAGTAGGGTTGCCGCCTCAAAGGAGACCGTCCTGAACGCTCGTATCGCCCTAGTGGCTATGACCCGTTGGGGTCTGCGCAACAGGGCCACGTTGCGAGCGTTCAGGGCCTCTGCCCAGATGGGAGCCCCGTACATGGCCATAGAGCGCACAACCCCCTGGTACAGGCGGCGGCATGCACTACCCGGCCCCCCGATGTTCGGGAGCAGCCCCCCAAGTGCTCCGGCTGCAGCCACCAGCTTTGGCGCCTTGCGGGCAAAGTGCTCCGTAAACCTCCATCGGCCATCAAGGACAATACCTAGGTATCGCAGCGTCGACTCAATGGCGATGGAGGTCCCACCCACAATGATGGCTAGAGCAGGAGGCGGCGCGTTTCGAGGCCCATGGAAGAAGAGGGCCTCGGACTTGCTTAGGGCCACCTCGAGCCCCAGGGCCCTAATGCGGCTCACAACGTGAGCAACCCCCGCTGTGCCCAGAAGGATGGCTTGTCGATGGGTGCTCCCGCTCGCGGTGACGAGAGTGTCGTCGGCGTAACAAAGTACGTTGACGCCCCGCAGGTTGGTACCGCGGAGCACCCAGTCGTATCCGATGTTCCACAGGAGTGGTCCGAGGACAGACCCCTGTGGAACACCGCATGTGACCCTCCTGTTCGACCACCCATTGTGTGTCGGATACCCAATGGCCCGATCCCGGAAGTAATCCTCCACTAAGATTTGCAGGTACCGGGGCACACCGTGGTACTGCAGCGCTGCATTGACTGTCTCGAAGGGCAGGGTGTTAAAGGCATTCGCTATGTCTAGCGACACTGCCAACATCACTCCGCCCTGCGAGACAGCCTCCTCGGCGAGGACCCTCAACCGCGCAATAGCGTCTATAGTTGACCTCTCCCGCCGGAAGCCGTACTGGCAGTCGTGCAGGTCGGGTCCTACCTCCTCGAGGTGCTTGACGAGCCGGGCAGCGATCACCCGCTCGAAGAGCTTGCCCATCTCGTCAAGCAAGACGATGGGTCGATAGGCCGACGGCGACTCCGCTGGACGCCCGTCCTTTTGAAGAAGGACGAGCTTACCCGTCTTCCAGCTTCGCGGGAACTGACCTCGGTCAAGGCATGCGCTGAAGAGGGTCCTCACCCTCTCCTCCAGCTCCTCCGCCGCAAGCGCGAGCACCAAGACACGTCCGGGCACACCGTCTGGTCCAGGGGCGCCGTTTTTCATCTTCATCCTTAAGATTGCGGCCCCGAGCTCCGCCTCCGTTACAGGCGGTGCGTCGCTCTCATATCCCGGTGAGTTCCCGCCCATCGCCGGTGGATGCCATGTTCCCCTTTCGGGGAACAGGACGGAGAGAATCCGCTCTAGGAGGAGGGGCTCGAGAGTACTGGTCAGCGGGGGGGCCCAAGGCCGGAGTTTTGCCCTTACAGTCTTGTAAGGGCGCCCCCATGGGTGAAGGTCCAGCATCTCCAGCCACTCCTTCCACGCTGCCTCCTTCGCCCGTGCTATTTCCGCCTGTAGCTGGTGGCATTAGGTGGCGCGAGGGGGTCGTCCTCTCGCTCTCTCTCCGCCGCCTCCTTCTGGGACATGACGGCGTTGCAAAATGCAACGACCGCCTCCCATGCGGCCCTGCTGCGTGCCATCGCGCCAGCTATGGCCGGCAGCGACAGATCCGCCCCGATGGCCGCGATAAGCTCGCGTCGCGGTGCTTCCCACGCGGGGCACACGGCGCGGGTGTGCTGCGCGGTGTCTTCCTCTGCGCCCGTGCAGTGTTTGCATATTGTGGACTCCTCCCGGCGGGCCACCCGGCACAGGTATCTGCTGAAACATCCGTGGCCGGTAAGTACCTGTGTCAGGTGGAACGTCATCCCGCCGAAGTCGCGGCCTAACCAGTCCCTAAGGACCGGCCGTACGGCGCCCACCACCTCCCTGCTTGCGCTTGGGGCCTGCAACCTTTCGTCCCACTTCCGGAGGAGGTCCTCCCTGGCTTCGTCCCTCCAGACCTTGATCTCCTCGGGATGTGGCCGATTGCCCTCCGCTCGCTCTGCTGCTACTCGCCAGTAGACCGCCGCAAGGACCCCGGCTTCGAGGTCCCACGGCGGGCTACCGGCCAGTAGGGTTGCCGCCTCAAAGGAGACCGTCCTGAACGCTCGTATCGCCCTAGTGGCTATGACCCGTTGGGGTCTGCGCAACAGGGCCACGTTGCGAGCGTTCAGGGCCTCTGCCCATATGGGAGCCCCGTACATGGCCATAGAGCGCACAACCCCCTGGTACAGGCGACGGCATGCGCTGCCCGGCCCCCCGATGTTCGGGAGCAGCCCCCCGAGTGCTCCGGCTGCAGCCACCAACTTTGGCGCCTTGCGGGCAAAGTGCTCCGTGAACCTCCATCGCCCATCGAGGACAATGCCTAGATAGCGAAGCGTCGGCTCGATGGCGATGGAGGTACCCCCCACAACGATCGCCAGGCCAGGAGGCGGCGCGTTTCGAGGCCCATGGAAGAAGAGGGCCTCGGACTTGTTTAGGGCCACCTCGAGCCCCAAGGCCCTAATGCGGCTCACCACGTGGGCAACCCCCGCTGTGCCTAGCAGGACGGCTTGTCTGTGGGTGCTCCCGCTCGCGGTGACGAGAGTGTCGTCGGCGTAACAGAGTACGCCGACGCCCCGCAGGTTGGTACCGCGGAGCACCCAGTCGTATCCGATGTTCCACAAGAGTGGTCCAAGGACCGACCCCTGTGGAACACCGCATGTGACCCTCCTGTTTGCCCATCCGTTTTGGGCCGGGTAGACGATGGCCCGATCCTGAAAATAGTCTCCCACCACGTTTTGTAGGTACCGGGGCACACCGTGGTACTTCAGCGCTGCCTTGACTGTCTCGAAAGGCAGGGTGTTGAAAGCATTTGCTATGTCTAGCGACACTGCTAACATCACTCCGCCCTGCGAGACAGCCTCCTCGGCGAGGACCCTTAACCGCGCAATGGCATCTATCGTCGACCTTTCCCGCCGGAAGCCGTACTGGCAGTCGTGCAGGTCGGGTCCTACCTCCTCGAGATGCTCTACGAGACGGGCAGCAATCACCCGCTCGAAAAGCTTGCCCATCTCGTCAAGCAAGGCGATGGGGCGGTAGGCCGACGGCGACTCCGCTGGGCGCCCGTCCTTCTGAATAAGGACGAGCTTGCCCGTCTTCCAGCTTCGCGGGAACTGACCTCGGTCGAGGCATGCGCTGAAGAGGGCCCTCACCCTCTCCTCCAGCTCTTCTAATTGGAGCGCGAGCACCACGACACGCCCAGGCACACCATCAGGTCCAGGGGCGCCATTCTTTGCCTTAAGCCTTAGGATGGCGGCCCCAAGCTCCGCCTCTGTTACCGGCGGTGCGTCGTCCTCATTTTCCGGTGGGTTCCCGCCCATCGCCGGTGGATGGTATGTACCCCTTTCGGGGAACAGGACGGAAAGGATTCGCTCTAGGAGGAGGGGCTCGAGACTTCTGGTCAGCGGGGGGGCCCAAGGCCGGAGTTTTGCCCTTACAGTTTTGTAAGGGCGCCCCCATGGGTGTTGGTTCAGAGTCTCCAGCCACTCCTCCCACGCCGCTTCCTTCGCCTGAGCGATGTCCGTCTGCAGCTGGTGGCATTTTGCTCGGTAGGCAGCGTATAGCGCCTCCTCCCTGGCTGGGTCTCGCACCCTTCTACGTCTGCTTCTGGTGTATAGGCGGCGCGCCGCTGTGCACTCGCTCCGTGACACGCGGATCTCCTCGCGCCACCAATACACGTGACGACGAGGCGGAGTCGGCTTAACTCGGGGCATTGCGGTATCGCATATTCTGTGAAGGGCAGAGACCTGAAGCTCCGTCTCGGCATCGATGTCAACTATAGGGCCAACCTTAATCTGCCAGGTCTCGACGAGGGCTGCCTCTTGCGCCATTTCCCTGTCGAGTTGCCGCAGCTGCCACCGCGGCCCTTCCCCAGCAGGGGGTCGATTCGTGCTCCTCAGGGTGAGGGGGAGCGTGGAGACCTCGAATCGGATGTAGCGATGGTCCGAGAGCGTCTCCACGTCCGTCCTTACTTTCCAGCCAAAAACACGTCGTGCGAGAGCGGGGCTGGCCATTGTTATGTCCACAATTGACCCTCCCCGCTGTCGCACGCACGTGTGTGTCGACCCCGTGTTAAGGATCAGCAGCCCCACCTCTACCGCCCATTCCTCCAGAGCCTGCCCCCGCGCATCGGTCACTGGAGATCCCCACGCTATGGACTTAGCGTTGAAGTCTCCAGCGACCAGCAGCTGCCCAGGGCGATTCTCGCCAAACAGGGAACCCACCTCATCAAGAAAAGTCTCGAACTCGGCTAGGCTCCTGTTAGGCGAAAAATATGCCCCAACCACCATCGTGTCCCCTAGATGTGTTGACACGAAGCCGCGGCCTTTGGTGATGTTTAGGTGAGGCGCTGATCCCGCTTGAGGTTGAGTGACCACTGCCACCAGTCCCTCTCTATCTCCAACCCAGTTGTCTCTGGAGGGGATCGAGTACGGTTCGGCTACTACTGCGACCTGTATCAACCACTCCGCCATGCTCTGGAGCAGGAGATCCTGAGCCCTAGCGGAGTGATTGATATTCGCCTGTAAGTATCGGGTGTCCATTCCTATTCAGTGGCCATCCGATCCTCCTCGACCCTGGGCTCAGGCCTTGGCGGGTGACTAGGCTGCGAGGGGGCTTTGGCTCTGTCGGCAGCAGGTGTCCTTCTTTTGGGTGGGTTACATGACAAACTTCCCACCCTGTGGCCCGCGGGGACGCCCGCCTCCGCGCACAGCACGCAGTGTACGGCCGCGTTGCAGTCGCGGGCGGTGTGGCCCGACCCGCTGCACCGGTAACACATGAGGCTGCGGTCCACCTCGGACTTGCACGCAGCTCGTACATGCCCCGCTTCCATGCATCGGAAGCATCGCATGGGCCGGGAATCGAGCAGCTTGACCTGCGCCGACACCCATCCCACGCGGAGACGTCCGGCCTGAGTCACCTTTTTCGCTGCCGCGATAGGGCACCGCAGCCATACAGTACCCAGTCCTGATGGGCCGATCGTGACTTCTCCGGCCTTGATGTCGTCTTCCGCGCAGCCGCCTTCTCTTGCAACCGCCGCGACCACCTCCGGAGATAGAACAGAATCGTCGAGGCCCGAGATGCGCATCTCAGCGCATTTAGTGGGCCTCGAGATCCGGACTACGGCAGGGTCCATCACCTCCCTGAGTTTGGTAGCGAGGGCGTCGGCCTTTTCGCCACTTTCACCGCCGGGAATCTCGAAAATGCGGGCATTCGTGGCAGTCCTTCGGATCCGAACGCCCGAGATCCCTAGCGTGTCGAGGTCTACCCGCTTTTTGGCCTCGCCGATGATGGCCGCGTACCTATCTCTATCGCTAGTAGTGTCTGTCATTGACTCCCGTAGCGTGAACACCACTGCTGTTGACCGAGGTAGGCGCAGCCTCCGGGCCTTCTTTTTTGGGGCTGCCTGGTTTGTAGGGCCAGCCTCCTTCTTCTTCTTCTTGGATTTGCCCTTCACCACGGTCCAGGGCTCGTTTGGCGTAGCAGGCGCAGGCGCAGGCGCAGTTGTTGCGGGGCCTGATTCTCCTGGGGCAGGGATGTTCCTGGGGGAATCTCCTTTTCTGCCTTGCTTCTTCCCTCGCTTTACGGCACCCGAGTAGGACGCTCTTTGAGAAGCGATGGGAAGGGCGTGGTCTCTTGAAGGAGCGCTTGCGAGGGCAGGGCCAGATTCTAGCTCTGTCCCCCCACTTTCACTTCGGGTAGCCCGCGGAGGCCGCACCCTCTTCTCCGGGAGGAGTCTGTCGCTGATTTCAGCCATGCGGGCGTCCAAATACGTCCCGACCTGGGCCATGACCACACGACAGATCTCCTCGGTTATAGGGATAGAAGCGGTGCTTTTGGCGCGATCGTCTATACGTCCCCTGGGGGAGGGCAGCGCAGGGGGCTGCACCTCCTCGTTGCGTCCGGGTGGTGAGGATGCAGGTCCACCCTGCTTCCGCATCCCCTCCAGTTGATGCTTGATATCAGCCATCTCCTTGCGTAGGCTGGCCATTTCCTTTCTCAGCCGGTCATTGTCGGCTTTCAGCCGCGCCGTTTCCTCGGAAACAGTGCGTTTGCTGAGTACAGCAAACGCATCCGATATGGCGGACGCGGCGTCTTTTAGGCACCGGATGTACCCGCCCTTCAAATTTTTTGAGGTGGCCGCCACTTTTTGAATGACAGCCACACTGTCTGCCACCTGCTCCCCAAGTTCTTTTGTGGCCTCATGATGCGGCCCAGGCGGAGAGGGAGTGCACTTGGAGAACCCTTGTCGGGTTCTGATGTGCATTTCTTCTAACTCTCTCTCCGCCTCGAGGCGGATCTCTTCATGCAAGGCGCGATTGTACGCCTCCTTAGCCTTGGCCAGGCCAACATATTTCCCCGTGGTAGGGGGCCGGCCTCTTCCTCTTCCTTTTGAGGCCTGCGACGAGCCCTCACTTGCGGTGGACGGACAGGACTCGTCCCCGCTAGATCCCGACTGGGAGCTGGAGAGGCGCGGCCTCTTACGGCTGTTCCGCCACATCCGACCGCTCGTTGTTGGGCAATCCGTTTCAGGTGGACCCAGCTCCTTTTCTGTGTCGGTCGGGCAGGCTTCTACTCTTTCTGCCTCGTGCTCAACTGCCTCTTCCGCATCCGATTGAAGCATTGGGGAGTTCGGTGATTTACACCCTCCCGCTGCGCCTACGGGCTTAAAAGGTGTCTGCGTCCTTGGGCGAGCCTTTCCTTTCCCTTTCTGTCCAGCTTTTGGCGGTGGCAGGTCCGTACTCTGGCGACTTGGGGAGGTCGCTGGTGATGAGTAGGAGGACCGCACAGTATACATGCTGTCGTCCGTATCCTGTGCGGAATCCCCACGTACTAGGATCCGCTCGTCCAGCCGGGTGAGGAGAACCTGCGCGACCCGCTCAAATTTGGCCTCGCGCCCACCCTCTCGCACCACGATCGGTGCACGCAGCTCCTCTCTTTGGGCGGAGTCCTTAGAGGTGGTGCCCTCGTCTCTCACTCCTATCTCGCGGGCTTCTCCCCCCTCTTCCGTCGTCTTACGACGCGTGAAGCGTCCGTGGCGGTCGCGTGTAGGGACGCTGGCCGCTTCCTTAGCCGGGATTTGAATTGCGGCTGAGTTCAAGTCAATTCGTGGACTTGGGTAGTCGGCGTAGAAATTTTCGCCATCTCCTCGTACAGGTGACCGCGCCAACGATGTGCGGGGCCGGAAGATTTCCTTCTCGGCCTCTGTGCCGTCGACGGTCGCCGCCTCACTTAAAGCTAAACTTATATCTAAGCCTATTCCTACTGTTTTTGGGTTTGACATATTGGTTTTGATTCCCACGAGTATGGGGGAAAAAACGGTCCACCCAGGCAGTGCCCCCTGTACCTGGGTAACCCTACATACACCGTGGGGGCGGGCGGTCCCACGGGAAAAAACCTAAAACTAGTGCGGGCCGGCCAATTAAGGCAAGCCCTCCGGTCCGCTATGCCACCCGTACCCCATTAACGCCTGTACTGGGGGTCGTTGGGACAACACAGCGGGTTCCGGGATTTGAGGAGAGCTGGCGTAGACTCCCCTATCGGTAGTTCCCAGTCTAGGAACTACCCTCGGTTACCCATTTACGGGTAAACCACTGCTCGGTTCCTCCTCTGCGCCCTCTGCTCAGTCAGAGGGACGCGAGGAGAACCACCTCAGGCAGGCCTCTGCAGGCCCCGCCGGGGTGTGCCGCTCTTCGTCTGGTCCCTCCCCCCTCGCCTTTCCGGTATGGGTAGCCCTGTCCGGTATAGCCTCGGGGATCACAGGAACACGCAAGCCCCCCCACCACGACAAGGTGGCAGCACGTCGGGAGGGGTCGGGAGGGAACCTTTTTTTTTTTTTTTTTTTTTTACGAGGGGAAATGCGTTACGCATCTCGTCCTTAAGGTGGATGTAAAGGACGGGTATGTGGGACTCCTGGTCTCCAGTCTACCCACTAAAACCCCTCGGTGCGACCTCGCTCCGCCTGGAGTGGGGCTAGGGGAACGCTTGGCGCCTACCCCGGCTCCCACATATGGCGTTGTGCCCTTTCGGGCCCGGCTCTGCGGGCTTCTGAGCCCACCCCCTCACCATGAGGCGACCTCACCTAAGGCCGCCTTTCCACCTCGGGACGTTACTCGTCGGGCAGCCAATCTCCCAATCAGCTGCCCGAGGTCCCGGTTAGGGCGGTATAAGGCGGTCGTAGGCGGCCCGCCTTCGCCCTGGTCTTCTTCGGCGGATAGGTGGTGCGAGGGTGTCGTCCTCTCGCTCTCTCTCCGCCGCCTCCTTCTGGGACATGACGGCGTTGCAAAATGCAACGACCGCCTCCCATGCGGCCCTGCTTCGTGCCATCGCGCCAGCTATGGCCGGCAGCGACAGGTCCTCCCCGATGGCCGCGATAAGTACGCGTCGCGGTGCTTCCCACGTTGGGCACACGGCGCGGGTGTGCTGCGCCGTGTCCTCGTCTCCGCCTGTGCAGTGTTTGCACACTGTGCTGTCCTCGCGGCGGGCCACCTGACACAGGTATTTGCCGAAGCATCCGTGCCCGGTGAGTACCTGTGTCAGGTGGAACGTCATCTCGCCAAAGTCGTGGCCTAGCCAGTCCCTAAGGACCGGCCGTACGGCACCCACCACCTCCCGGCTTCTGCTTGGGGCCTGCAATCTTTCATCCCACTTCCGGAGGAGATCCTCCCTGGCTTCGTCCCTCCAGAGCTTGATCTCCTCCGGATGTGGCCGATTTCCCTCCGCTCGCACTGCTGCTACTCGCCAGTAGACCGCCGCGAGGACCCCGGCTTCGAGGTCCCACGGCGGGCTACCAGCCAGAAGGGTTGCCGCTTCGAACGAGACTGTTCGGTACCCTCGGATCGCCCTAGTGGCTATAACCCGTTGGGGTCGGCGCAACAGGGCCACGTTGTGGGCGTTCAGGGCCTCTGCCCATATGGGGGCCCCGTACATCGCCATAGAGCGCACGACCCCCTGGTACAGGCGACGGCATGCGCTGCCCGGCCCCCCGATGTTCGGGAGCAGCCCCCCAAGTGCTCCGGCTGCAGCCACCAGCTTTGGCGCCTTGCGGGCAAAGTGCTCCGTAAACCTCCATCGCCCATCGAGGACAATGCCTAGATAGCGAAGTGTCGGCTCTATGGCGATGGAGGTGCCCCCCACAACGATCGCTAGACCCGGAGGCGGCGCGTTTCGAGGCCCATGGAAAAAGAGGGCCTCGGACTTGCTTAGGGCCACCTCGAGCCCTAGGGCCCTGATGCGGCTCACCACGTGAGCAACCCCTGCTGTGCCAAGGAGAACGGCTTGTCGATGGGTGCTCCCGCTCGCGGTGACGAGAGTGTCGTCAGCGTAACACAGTACGTTGACGCCCCGCAGGTTGGTACCGCGGAGCACCCAGTCGTATCCGATGTTCCACAGGAGTGGTCCGAGGACAGACCCCTGTGGAACACCGCATGTGACCCTCCTATTTCCCCATCCGTTTTGGGCCGGGTAGACGATGGCCCGATCCCGAAAATAGTCTCCCACCACGTTTTGTAGGTACCGGGGCACACCGTGGTATTGCAGCGCTGCCCTGACTGTCTCGAAGGGCAGGGTGTTGAAGGCATTCGCTATGTCTAGCGACACTGCCAACATCACTCCGCCCTGCGAGACAGACTCCTCGGCGAGGACCCTCAACCGCGCAATGGCGTCTATCGTCGACCTTTCCCGCCGGAAGCCGTACTGGCAGTCGTGCAGGTCGGGTCCTACCTCCTCGAGATGCTTGACGAGACGGGCAGCAATCACCCGCTCGAAAAGCTTGCCCATCTCGTCAAGCAAGACGATGGGGCGGTAGGCCGACGGCGACTCCGCTGGGCGCCCGTCCTTCTGAAGAAGGACGAGTTTGCCCGTCTTCCAGCTCCGCGGGAACTGACCTCGGTCGAGGCATGCGCTGAAAAGGGCCCTCACCCTCTCCTCCAGCTCCTCCGCCGCAAGCGCGAGCAACAAGACACGCCCGGGTACACCGTCTGGTCCGGGGGCGCATGTTTTCATTTTCAGCCTTAGAATTGCGGCTCTGAGCTCCGCCTGCGTTACAGGCGGTGCCTCGTCCTCATATCCCGGAGGATTCCCGCCCATCGCCGGTGGATTCCATGTACCCCTTTCGGGGAATAGGACGGTGAGGATCCGCTCTAGAAGGAGGGGCTCGAGAGTACTGGTCAGCGGGGGGGCCCAAGGCCGGAGTTTTGCCCTTACAGTCTTGTAAGGGCGCCCCCATGGGTGTAAGTCCAGCATCTCCAGCCACTCCTTCCACGCTGCCTCCTTCGCCCGTGCTATGTCCGCCTGGAGCTGGTGGCATTTGGCGCGGTAGTCAGCGTATAGCGCCTCCTCCCTGGCTGGGTCTCGCACCCTTCTCCGCCTGCTCCGGGTGTACTGGCGGCGCGCCTTCGTGCACTCGTTCCGTGAGACTCGGATCTCCTCGCGCCACCAGTACACGCGACGACGAGGCGGGGTCGGCCTCGCTCGGGGCATTGCGGCATCGCAAATCCGGTGTAGGGCAGCCATCTGATGGTCGGTCTCTGCGTCGATGTCGTCTATGGGCCCAGCCCCGACCTGCCAGGTCTCGACAAGGGCTGCCTCTAGGGCCATCTCCCTGTCGTATTGGGCCAGCCGCCAGCGCGGCCCTTCCCCTGCTGGGGAACTCGTAGTCCTCGGGGTGTGAGGGGGCGTAGAGACCTCAAATCGGATGTAACGATGGTCCGAGAGCGTCTCCACGTCCGTCCTCACCTTCCAGCCCTTAACACGTCGTGCGAGAGCGGGGCTGGCCATTGTTATATCGACAATTGACCCTCCCCGCTGTCGCACGCACGTGTCTGTTGATTCCCTGTTGAGGATCAGCAGCCCCACTTCCACCGCCCATTCCTCCAGAGCCTGCCCCCGCGCGTCAGTCGCTGGAGATCCCCATGCTATAGACTTAGCGTTGAAGTCTCCAGCGACTAGCAGCTGCCCAGGGCGATTTCCGCCGAACAGGGAACCCACCTCGTCAAGAAAGGACTCGAACTCGGCGAGGCTCCTGTTCGGCGAGAAATATGCCCCAACCACCATCGTGTCCCCTAAATATGTTGACACGAAGCCGCGGCCTTTGGTGACGTTTTGGTGAGGCGCGGATCCCGCTTGCGGCTGGGTGACCACTGCCACCAGTCCCTCTCTATCTCCAACCCAGTTATCTCTGGAGGGGACCGAGTACGGCTCGGCTACTACTGCGACCTGTATTAGCCACTCCGCCATGCTCTGGAGCAGAAGATCTTGAGCTCTGGCGGAGTGGTTGATGTTCGCCTGTAGGTATCGCGTGTCCATTGCTATTCGGTGGCCATCCGATCCTCCTCAATCCTGGGCTCAGGCCTTGGTGGGCGACTAGGCTGCGAGGAGGCTTTGGCTCTGTCGGCAGCTGGTCTCTTTCGTTTGGGTGGGTTGCAAGAGATGCTTCCCACCCTGTGGCCCGCGGGGACGCCCGCCTCCGCGCACAGCGCGCAGTGGGTGGCGGCGTTGCAGTCACGTGCGATATGGTCCGTCCCACTGCACCGGTAGCACATGAGGCTGCGGTCCACCTCGGACTTGCACGTGGCGCGCATATGCCCCACTTCCATGCATCGGAAGCACCGCATGGGCCGGGTCTCGAGCAGCTTGACCTGCGCTGACACCCATCCCACGCGGAGTCGTCCGGCCTGAGCCACCTTTTTTGCTGCCGCGATAGGGCACCGCAGCCACACAGTGCCCAGTCCTGAAGGGCCGAGCGTGACTTCTCCGGCCTTGATGTCGTCCTCCGCGCAGCCGCCCTCTCTTGCCACCGCCGCGACCACCTCCGGGGATAGCACTGAATCGTCCAGGCCTGAGATGCGCATCTCCGCACATTTAGTTGGCCTGGAGATCCGAACTACGGTGGGATCCACCACCTCCCTTAATTTGCTTGCGAGAGCATCGGCCTTTTCGCCACTCTCACCGCCGGGAATCTCGAAAATGCGGGCATTCGTGGCGGTCCTTCGGACCCGAACACCCGAGATCCCCAGCGCGTTAAGGTCTACCCGTTTTTTGGCCTCCCCGATGATGGCCGCGTACCTCTCTCTTTCACTCGTGTCCGCCTTGGGCTCCACTAATGTAACGACTACCGCCGTAGACCGGGGGAGGCGCAGCTTACGGGCCTTCTTTTTTGGGGCTGCCTGGTTTGTGGGACCGGCCTCCTTCTTCTTCTTCTTGGTTTTGCCCTTTACCACGGTCCAGGGCTCGCTTGGCGTAGCAGGCGCAGGCGCAGGCGCAGTTGTTGCGGGGCCTGATTCTCCTGGGGCAGGGATTTTCCTGGAGGAATCTCCTTTTCTGCCTTGCTTCTTCCCGCGCTTTACGGCGCCCGAGTAGGACGCTCCACTTCCAGAAGCGATGGCAAGAGCGTGATCTCTCGAAGGAGCGCTTGCGAGGGCAAGGCCCGCTGCTTCTAGCTCTATCCCCCCACTTTCGCTTCGGGTAGCCCGCGGGGCCCGCACCCTCTTCTCCGGGAGGAGTCTGTCGCTGATTGCGGCCATGCGGGCGTCCAAATACGTCCCGACCTGGGCCATGACCGCACGACAGATCTCCTCAGTTATGAGGGCAGAAGGAGTGCCGCGGCCGTCTCTCCGTCCCCTTGGGGAGGGCAGCGCGGGGGGCTGCACCTCCTCGTTGTGTCTGGGTGGCGAGGATGTGTGACCATCCTGCTTCCGCATCCCCTCCAGTTGGGCCTTAATTTCGGCCATCTCCTTTCGCAAACTGGCCATTTCGCTCCTTAGCCGGTTGTTATCGGCTTGGAGCCGCGCTGTCTCTTCAGAAGTGGTGCGTTTGCTGAGTACAGCAAACGCATCCGATATAGCGGATGCGGCGTCCTTTAGGCTCCGAATGTACCCGCCCTTCAGGTTTTTTGAGGTGGCCGCCACTTTTTCGATGACTGCCAAGCTGTCTGCCACCTGCTGGCCAAGTTCCTTGGTGGCTGCGGCCTCTTCGAGATTCGGCCCTGGCGGAGAAGGAGTGCACTTATAGAACCCTTGACGGGTTCTGATGCGCATCTCCTGCACCTCTTTCTCCGCCTCGAGGCGGATCTCCTCACTCAGGGCGCGGTTATAGGCCTCCTTTGCCTTGGCCAGGCCCACATATTTCCCCGTGGTGGGGGGCCGGCCTCGTCCTTTCGAAGTCTGCGATGAGCCCTCGCTTGCGGCGGACGGAGAGGAGGCAGACTCGCTCTCGCTGGATCCCGACTGGGAGCTGGAGTGGCGCGGCCTTTTGCGACAGTTTTGCCACATCCGACCACTCGTCGTTAGGCTATACTTTCCCTTTTCGGGAGGACCCAGCTTCTTTCCCGTGCTGGACGGGCCTGCCTTCAATCTGTTGCCGTCCTGCCCCAGTGCCTGCTCCAGATCTGTCAGTAATGTTGGGGAGTTCGGCGACTTTTGCCCCCCTTCCACATTTGTTGACTTAAACGGCGTTTGTGTGCGTAGACGCGTCTTTGCCTTACCCCTAGGTCCTGGTTTTTCCGGCGGCAGGTCTGTCTTCTCGTGACTTGGGGAAGTCGCTGGCGTCGAGAATCTGTCGGGGGCCTGTGCGGGATCCCCACGCGCTGGACTCACCTCCTCCAGCCGGGTGAGGACTACCTGAGCGATCCTCTCGACCTTCGCGACCGGTGCGCGCAGCTCGGCGTTTTTGGAAGTGCCTGCGCTTTCCCCTATCGTGTAAGCCTCTCCGCCCTCTTCTGTCGTCGTCCGCCGCACGAAGCGGCCGTGGCGGTCGCGCGTTGGGGCGCTGACTGCTTCCCTCACCGGGATCTGGATGGCGGCTGAGCTCAAATCGATCCGTGGACTTGGATAGCCCACTTGACCATCGTCATCCCCTCGCACAGGTGACCGCGCCAGGGACACTCGAGGACGGAAAATTTCCTCCTCGGCCTCACTTAATCCTAAACTTATGTCTAAGCCTAATCCTAATCCTAAGTTTTGGTTGGACATTTTGATTTTGTTCCCACGAGTGTGGGGGAAAAAACGGTCCACCCAGGCAGTGCCCCCTGTACCTGGGTAACCCTAAATACTCCGTGGGGGCGGGCGGTTCCACGGGAAAAAACCTAAAACTAGTGCGGGCCGGCCAATTAAGGCAAGCCCTCCGGTCCGCAGTGCCTCCCGTACCCCATTGACGCCTGTACTGGGGGTCGTTGGGACGACACAGCGGGTTCCGGGATTCAAGGAGAGCTGGCGTGGACTCCCCTGTCGGTAGCTCCCAGTCCAGGAACTACCCTCAGTCACCCATTTACGGGAAAACCGCTACTCGGCTCCTCCTCTGCGCCCTCTGCTCAATCAGAGGGACGCGAGGAGAGCCACCTCAGGCAGGCCTCTGCAGGCCCCGCCAGGGTGTGCCGCTCTTCGTCTGGTCCCTCCCCCCTCGCCTTTCCGGTATGGGTAGCCCTGTCCGGTATAGCCTCGGGGATCACAGGGACACGCAAGCCCCCCCACCACGACAAGGTGGCAGCACGTCATGCATTTACGCATCCCCCCCAGGCCCGGGGCAGGCCAAACGGGGGGGTATGTGGGACTCACCCCTCAACGGGAGGGGAATACCCACTAAAACCACTCCGGCGTTACCGTCACTGCCGTTTTGGGGACGCCTTGGGATCGCGACCATGCCACCATGACGTCCTCCGGCGGCCCCGGCTACACCATACCGGGGCACCCCCGCCAAAGGAGGGGAGAGTCAGCAACGCTTGACCCTCCCCCCAGACGTGTAGGGCCGTGCAATGTGGGTCCCCAACCCACTGGCCCTACTGGGGGAGTTACTTAAAGTGCTCCCGGAACGTCCAACGGCTATCGAGGACTATGCCTAGGTACCGCATAGTCGACTTCACCTCTATGGACGTTCCTCCCACCACCAGATTGGAACCCGCCGGAGGACCCTTCCGGGGCCCATGAAAGCACAGGGCCTCCGATTTGTTCAGGGCCACCTCTAGCCCCAGCCTTCTGATTCGGGCTACCACCGTTGCCACGCCAGCCGTGGCCCGAATCGCCGCCTCCCGGAACGTTTTTCCGCGGGCTGTCACCAGGGTGTCGTCGGCGTAGCACGTCACCTTGACTCCCGGCGGATTGCCTCCTCTTAGCACCCAGTCGTACCCGATGTTCCACAGGAGTGGCCCAAGAACTGACCCCTGTGGAACACCGCACGACAGCCGCTTCTCCTGCCACTCCTCACGCGAAGGGTACCTGACGGCTCTATCGGTGAGATAATCCTCAACCGTCTTCCGCAGGTATTCAGGTACGGCATGGCGCCTCAGTGCCGCCGTGATGCAGGCCCAGGGTAGGGAGTTGAAAGCGTTGGCGATATCAAGGGACACCGCCAGTACCACCTCTCCCTGGGACACTGCTTCATCCGCCAGGGCCCTCACACGCGCAATGGCGTCAATGGTGGACCTGCCCCGGCGAAATCCAAATTGATGGTCACTAAGGTCCGGACCCACTTCCTCCAGATGCCGGTTGAGACGAGCAGCCACCACTCGCTCCAACAATTTGCTGGCCTCGTCTAGCAGCACTATTGGTCTATAGGCCGAAGGCGAGTCTGCCGGTCTCCCCTCTTTGCGCAGAAGGACCAGTTTGCCCGATTTCCACGCACTAGGAAACTGTCCCTGCGCCAGGCATGCGCTGAATAGCGTCCTCAAGCGTGCCTCTAGTGGGCCCAGGGCCAGAACCCAGGCCCGTCCGGGAACTCCGTCGGGACCGGGGGCAGTATTTTTGGCTCGGAGCCGTAGCACCGCTGCCCCCAGTTCACCCTCCGTTACCTCCGGTGCATCGCTTGGGTCCGCCGCCCTCCCCCTAGGGGGTAGCATGCGTGGAGGTGTGTGCTCCTCTCTCGTCGGGAACAAGCCATCTACCACCTGTTCGAGGAGCTGTGGCTCGAGACTTTGCGTGAGTGGGGGTGCCCAGGGGCGAAGCTTGCGCCTCACCATCCTGTACGGCCTTCCCCACGGGTCGCTGTTTAGAGTCTCCAGCATCTCCTGCTCTGCTAGGTCCTTCGCCCTGCCGATTGCCCCCTGCAGCATTTTGACGGCCTCCGAGTATGCGGCATATAGGCGCTCCTCCCCTGGCACGTCCCGTGTTCGTCGCCTCCGGCTACGAGTGTACTCGCGTCTTGCAGCAACGCAGGACTTGCGTAGCTGCGTAAGTTCCTCGGACCACCAGTACACTCTGCGCCTGGGGGGAACCCGGCCGACACGCGGCATGGCTGCGTCGCACACCTCCACCATGGCACTCCCTAACCACTCTGCCTCCACGTTCACGTCCATCGGACCGTTTGGCGCTGGCTGCCAGGCCTGCACCAAGGCTGCCACTACTAAGTTCTCCCGGTCCAGGCGTTTGAGTGCCCAACGCGGGCCATCCTCTCGCAAGGGCCGACTCAGGCCGCTCGCGTCAGCCGGATGAGTGGAGGCTTCGAACCGGATATATCGGTGGTCCGATAATGTTTCCACTTCATCGAGCACCTCCCAGCCTCGAACAAAGCGCGCCAGGGCAGCGTTGGCAAACGTGACGTCCACAATGGAGCCGCCCTGTTGCCGCACGCATGTGTTGGTCGACCCCTGGTTGAGAACAACCAGTCCGGTAGCGACCGCCCATTCCTCCAACTCCGTCCCGCGGGCGTCCGTCTCCGGGGATCCCCACGCCGTGCACTTGGCGTTGAAATCTCCGGCCACGAGCACCATGCCGGGACGACTCCTGCCGATCGAGGATCCGATCGCCACCAGAAACTGTTCAAATTCAGCCAGGGGTCGATTCGGCGAGAAATACGCTCCAACCACCATGATGTCACCGAACCACGCTGCGACGAATCCGTGGCCCCGTTCCACTCTTTGCGGCGGTGGGGAACCAGCAGCAGAACTGGTGACAATGGCCACTAGGCTGTCCAGGTCTCCGGCCCAATTGTCTCTGGGAGGGACGGAATAGGGCTCGGCGACAATAGCCACTCCTATCAGCCATTCCGCCAGGCTCTGAGTAAGCAGGTCCTGAGCCATGGCGCAATGGTTGATATTCGCCTGGAGAAAACGTGGAACCTTACCTAACCTAACCTAACCTAACCATTTTTTTTTTTTTTTACATGGAGAAATCCTCATAGGATCCCCTCTCCACGGGGAGGAGAATGGGTATGTCGGACTCCACTGAGAAGCAGTGACCTACCGACTAAAACTCCATGGTATGCCCACCGCAGCATTGGCAGGGGTGACACGGGAACCATAAGACGCCTCCGCGAACACCCCCTGCTGCCAACAGCCGAAGCCGTCCCAACTTTGGTGGATGGCCCGGAGGCCCCACCGCGTCAGACACATGCGGGCGACACCTCACGCATCCGACGCACCCTCACCTGAGGACCTCCACTCCGGGAGAGCGGCGAACGACCCCGTGATCGCCCTCTCAGGTCCTCCGTGTTATGGGGCAATGCCGTCCGGGAAAACGTCCCTTTCTGCAAACCCCATTACACCACCGTCCCAAATCAGCAGTGAACTCTGCTGTTGCAGAGAAACACGCTGAGGGACCATCCGGGTGGGCGGGAATAGCCTCCAGGAGCGGGTCACCGGCCCTCTGCCTATCCACATCCCTTCGAACAATCCCCACCCCTCCCGCACGTACCCCCCACTAATCTACTCTGTTGCCAGAGAGCTCGTGGAGGGACCCCTCAGGTGGAGGGTCAGCTTCCAGTAGCGGGTCACCGGCCCTCTGCCTATCCGCGTCCCTTCAGCCAACACCTCCTCCCGCCCGTCATCCCCACTAATCTACTCTGTTTCCAGAGAGCTCGTGGAGGAACCCTCCCCTGTCAGGTTATTGGCCACCAGCAAGCAATGGCCATTGCTTGCTGTTGTTACCAGGGTGCACCGGCCCAAGTCCTACCCTTTCACCTGGATCAACCGGATCAAGGTGAATTGGTAAAACTCGAGCACACGAGGAGGTTACCTGACTTCGCACCCCATCCTTTTTTTTTTTTTTTTTGAAGAGGGGAAAATGCTTTACGCATACCACCAGAGTGCGAGGACGTACTCTGGTGGTTATGTGGGACTCCCATGTCGGCTGATGAGACCTATATGGTGTACCCACTAAAAACCCCTCTATGTGCCGCCTTTGTGCTATAAGGCGAGGCCACGGGAACGCCTGAGCACACCACCGTAACCTCGCCAGCGGCCGTCCGTACTCCGGATCCGTCTCTGGGAAGACTTTTCTTCCCTTCCTCAACAAAGGGGTGTGCCGGGATACGGCACACCTGCCACTCGGGGACCTTTGTGCAGGCGACAGACGTCCCCGTGTATCGCCCGCAGGTGCCCTTAAGGGGGAAGTCGGCGGTCGTAGGCCAACCGCCGTCGCCCCACGCGTTTGCGGCGCATTGGCTGAGAGGCCGGATCGTCCTCCCTCCCACGCTCTTGCACCTCCTTCTGCGCCATAACGTCCTCGCAGAAGGAGGCAACCGCCTTCCACGACCTGTCGCTACCAACCATGGCTTCCACCACGGCGGGCAGGGAGAGGTCGTGCCCTACTACGGCCACAAGTGCAGCCCGCTGTTCGGCCCAATCTGGGTACACCGCCAGCGTGTGCTGTGCCGTATCTTCGGCGTCGCCGCACGCGTGGCATACTTCCGTCGGTTCCCGTCCTGCCACCCTGCACAGGTATTTGCCGAAGCAACCATGCCCCGAGAGGACCTGTACAAGGTGAAAGGAGAGAAACCCCTCTTTTCTTCCGACCCATCTCTCAAGGACGGGCCGGATCGCTCCGATGGTCCAGTGGCCTGCCGTCGGCACCTCCAGCCTTTCCTTCCATTTTTGGATGAGAAAACGGCGGGAGTCGAGCCTCCACCGCCTGATATCCTCCCGGAGTGGTTGGACCCCCCTGGCCCGCGCTTCAGTGACATACCAATATACATCGGCCAGAACTGAAGCGTCGAGGTCCCAGGGCGGAGTCCCTGCCAAGACACAAGCCGCCTCGTACGAGACGGTGCGGTATGCCCGCGCCATCCTGACCGCCATAACCCGCTGAGGCCTTCGCAATTGGGCTTGATTCTGGGCGGTCAGGGATCCGGCCCAGATGGGCGCCCCGTACAGTGCCATCGACCGCACAACTCCCTCGTAGAGTTTACGGCAGCTTGCGTTTGGCCCGCCCACGTTGGGTAGCAGCCGACTGAGTGCCAACGCCGCCCCGACAAGTTTGGGAGCAAGGCACTTAAAGTGCTCCCGGAACGTCCAACGGCTATCGAGGACTATGCCTAGGTACCGCATAGTCGACTTCACCTCTATGGACGTTCCTCCCACCACCAGATTGGAACCCGCCGGAGGACCCTTCCGGGGCCCATGAAAGCACAGGGCCTCCGATTTATTCAGGGCCACCTCTAGCCCCAGCCTTCTGATTCGGGCTACCACCGTTGCCACGCCAGCCGTGGCCCGAATCGCCGCCTCCCGGAACGTTTTACCGCGGGCTGTCACCAGGGTGTCGTCGGCGTAGCACGTCACCTTGACTCCCGGCGGATTGCCTCCTCTTAGCACCCAGTCGTACCCGATGTTCCACAGGAGTGGCCCAAGAACTGACCCCTGTGGAACACCGCACGACAGCCGCTTCTCCTGCCACTCCTCACGCGAAGGGTACCTGACGGCTCTATCGGTTAGATAATCCTCAACCGTCTTCCGCAGGTACTCAGGTACGGCATGGCGCCTCAGTGCCGCCGTGATGCAGGCCCAGGGTAGGGAGTTGAAAGCGTTGGCGATATCAAGGGACACCGCCAGTACCACCTCTCCCTGGGACACTGCTTCATCCGCCAGGGCCCTCACACGCGCAATGGCGTCAATGGTGGACCTGCCCCGGCGAAATCCAAATTGATGGTCACTGAGGTCCGGACCCACTTCCTCCAGATGCCGGTTGAGACGAGCAGCCACCACTCGCTCCAACAATTTGCTGGCCTCGTCCAGCAGCACTATTGGTCTATAGGCCGAAGGCGAGTCTGCCGGTCTCCCCTCTTTGCGCAGAAGGACCAGTTTGCTCGATTTCCACGCACTAGGAAACTGTCCCTGCGCCAGGCATGCGCTGAATAGCGTCCTCAAGCGTGCCTCTAGTGGGCCCAGGGCCAGAACCCAGGCCCGTCCGGGAACTCCGTCGGGACCGGGGGCAGTATTTTTGGCTCGGAGCCGTAGCACCGCTGCCCCCAGTTCACCCTCCGTTACCTCCGGTGCATCGCTTGAGTCCATGTCCCTTCCCCTAGGGGGTAGCATGCGTGGAGGTGTGTGCTCCTCTCTCGTCGGGAACAAGCCATCGACCACCTGTTCGAGGAGCTGTGGCTCGAGACTTTGCGTGAGTGGGGGTGCCCAGGGGCGAAGCTTGCGCCTCACCATCCTGTACGGCCTTCCCCACGGGTCGCTGTTTAGAGTCTCCAGCATCTCCTGCTCTGCTAGGTCCTTCGCCCTGCCGATTGCCCCCTGCAGCATTTTGACGGCCTCCGAGTATGCGGCATATAGGCGCTTCTCCCCTGGCACGTCCCGTGTTCGTCGCCTCCGGCTACGAGTGTACTCGCGTCTTGCAGCAACGCAGGACTTGCGTAGCTGCGTAAGTTCCTCGGACCACCAGTACACTCTGCGCCTGGGGGGAACCCGGCCGACACGCGGCATTGCTGCGTCGCACACCTCCACCATGGCACTCCCTAACCACTCTGCCTCCACGTTCACGTCCATCGGACCGTTTGGCGCTGGCAGCCAGGCCTGCACCAAGGCTGCCACTACTAAGGTCTCCCGGTCCAGGCGTTTGAGTGCCCAACGCGGGCCATCCTCTCGCAAGGGCCGACTCAGGCCGCTCGGGTCAGCCGGATGAGTGGAGGCTTCAAACCGGATATATCGGTGGTCCGATAATGTTTCCACTTCATCGAGCACCTCCCAGCCTCGAACAAAGCGCGCCAGGGCAGCGTTGGCAAACGTGACGTCCACAATGGAGCCGCCCTGTTGCCGCACGCATGTGTTGGTCGACCCCTGGTTGAGAACAACCAGTCCGGTAGCGACCGCCCATTCCTCCAACTCCGTCCCGCGTGCGTCCGTCTCCGGGGATCCCCACGCCGTGCACTTGGCGTTGAAATCTCCGGCCACGAGCACCATGCCGGGACGACTCCTGCCGATCAAGGATCCGATCGCCACCAGAAACTGTTCAAATTCAGCCAGGGGTCGATTCGGCGAGAAATACGCTCCAACCACCATGATGTCACCGAACCACGCTGCGACGAATCCGTGGCCCCGTTCCACTCTTTGCGGCGGTGGGGAACCAGCAGCAGAAATGGTGACAATGGCCACTAGGCTGTCCAGGTCTCCGGCCCAATTGTCTCTGGGAGGGACGGAATAGGGCTCGGCGACAATAGCCACTCCTATCAGCCATTCCGCCAGGCTCTGAGTAAGCAGGTCCTGAGCCCTGGCGCAATGGTTGATATTCGCCTGGAGAAAACGAGTGTCCATTATCCTATGGCCATTTCTTCCGCCACCTCGCTGCGAACCTCGGGTGTTATTGAGGCAGGCTGGGAACGCTCCGAGGAGGCCCGGGGGCCATCGCCAGCGTTATTAGTTCTTCTTGATCGTGGGGCAGAGCACAACTTAGAGCCCAGCACATGATCTGCTGATTTGGCCGCAGTTTTGCACAGCACGCAGTGAGGCGCAGCCTTGCACTGTGCCGACTTATGACCGGGCTGACTGCAGCGGTAGCACAGTTCACTGCGGTCTGTCTGCGCCTGGCACTGCGCCCTGACATGTCCGCTCTCCAGACACCGGAAGCACCGCATTTTCCTCGACTCGAGTATTCTGACCTGAGCCGAGGACCACCCCACCAAGAAACGGCCACCTTCGGCCACCTTTTTCGCCGCCGTAACTGGGCAGCGCACCCAAATCGTGCCGAGGCCGGTATTATCCGGACGAATATCACCGGTTTTTACCTGATCTTCGGTGCAACCGCCAGCTCGTACGACGGCGGCAACCACCTCCACGGGCGTCACGGAGTCGTCCAGGTTTGAAAAGCGCAACTCAGCGCATTTCGTCGGCCTAGAGACCCGAACCCATTTCCCCACCTTATCGGCCAGTTCTTTTGCCAGCTTGTCCGCTTTTTCGCCAGTGGTGGCTCCCGGTAACTCCAGGACCAGCGCACCAGTAACTGCACGTCGGAAATGCAGGCTCGCGATGCCAAGATCATCGAGATTCACCTTTTTCTTGGCCTCAGCGATCACTTTCGCAAAAGTCGCTCCATCGGCTTCCACCGCCGGCAGCAGCGTCAGCACCACTGCAGCAGATCGTGGGGGGCGGAGCTTACGACCGCTCGTTTTAGCGCGTGGCTTCGGTTGCGGCTTTGCCGCGAGTTTCGAGGCCTTCCCGCGCTTCGCCTCTGAGCCAGCAACTTTGTTCACTGCCGGTCCATACTTGGAGGTGCTGGCGGCAGTGGTCTAGGCTCCTTGGTTGCTAAGCTTTCGCTATTAACGGCAGGCTGGGAGCTTGTTTTCTTTTTCCTTTCATTATTACCACGTCTCCTGTTTCCTGTCTGGGAGCCTGGGGACGCGAGAGTCGCCTTGTTGGCAACTGATGCTGCTACCGGTGACTTTGCTGGCAACACTAATGGTCGCATCTCACCAGTTGTCCGACTTTTGCTGGCCGCTAGTTTGGGCCGCAGGTTCTTTGCGGGTAGTAACCGCCCTTCCACCTCCAACGCCTCGAACCGGGCATCAATCATGGCAACAATTGTTGCCCTGTCCGAAGGAGGCTCCGCATGTTCCACTCGAGGGAGCGGTCTTAGCTGAGCCTGGACCTGGGTGGGTGCCCTGGGTTCCGTTGTCATTTTGGCCTCAAGGAGAGCCAGTCTCTGCTTGACTTCGGCCAGCTCTGCTTGCAATCGTGCGTTACATGCTTCCAATTGCCTGACCTCATCCGATGACGTGCGTTTCTCCAGGATATCGAAAGCATTCCTGATGGCATTGCAAGCATCCTTCAGCTTCCGCTGGTGACCGCCTTTAAGGTTGCCAGACGTTTTCTGGACCGTTTCAATGATGGCCACGCTGTCCATCGCTTGCTTGTGCAGCACAGCAGCTGGTACCTGCTCCGCTTCGTTACCCGGCTTGTAGGACAGGGGGGTTTGTATAGTCATTTTACTGACCTCCTCCTCCGCTCTCAGCTTCAGCATCTCACGCATTTCGGCATTGTACTGTGCCTGTGCGGCTGCCTTGCTCATATATTCCGCTTTGCTTCGAGGTTTGCCTCCTCTAATTGGAGAAGATGCCCTATTTAGCATCTCCGGCCCTTCATCTTCGCTGCCGGATTCCGCTGCCGAAAGCTTTCTTCGCTTCGCTAAAAAAAAAAAAAAAAAAAAAAAACCAAGTACCACGTGGACTACAGCTTGGCGATCCAGACGCGTGCGGCTACTTTTGAAGCTGTGAAAAGAAGCTCTTTACAGCGCGGAGTAAAACGGTACTTTCACAAAAATTTTTGGACCTATACTTTTTATTTTGACCCCTGGTATTAAACCTTGGATATAGAACCAAGACGCAATGCTCTGACAGAAACAGAGACCGAAGTCCTCGACTCTACAAATTATATTATACTGTATTTTAAGTTTTTCCTGAATTTGTTTTATTGTTTTTATTATTTTTGAAAATTGTCTGGATTTTGTGTTTTATTGTGTTACTTACCCCCTGTAACCTTAGTGGCAGATAAACTGTATGTGAAAAAGTCCTTGACTATTAAGATTGAATTGAGATTGACTACTAGAATAAGATAACCGTGCTATATATTGTGTACTCGTACTCCACAGATCTTTACAACTTATACAAACTGATAATACACATATATACATATAGCATAATTCGACAGCTTCTGGTTCCTATTGACCAACACAACTGACTACCTTCTACAATGTTTCCCGGTATTAGGACCCCCGTGACCCACAAGCAATCGGGCAGCCAATCTCCTCCCAAAACGAGGGAAACACCAGAACAGAACGTGAGAAAGAGTATAGGAGAGTGGGAAGCCGCGTGCATAGACTCTACCCCCACTCTCACGCCCATCGCTACCCCAACGACAGAGCAGGCAGGCCCTGCGAAGCCGAAGATACCATCGTCGCAAGATAACAAAAAAAAAGCGCAAAAGCCATTGCACAGCCCGTCTGGCAAAGGGATCTACGCTACTAAAACGGCAGAAGCAAGAGCCTGCCATGACAAGGCAAAGGCCAGCATAAACACGGGGAGAAATATCAGAGCGGACATAAAAAAGGACGTGATTGAAGCCCTAGACAGGCTATATCAGCTCGTAAAGGAGACTGATGTGGAGTTGAGGAAGGAAAAGCCTGGGGTCAGCAAAGGGGCACCCAAGGAAAAGACAGGAGCCAACACCACTTTCGTGTTGGGCACGGATTCCGATCCCATTGAGTCCAAGATCGAACATCAAACGGCAATGATCTAGGAGAACTGTGAAATGCTGAAAGCCGTAATAGAAACACAGAAACAAATACTGGAAAGGGTGGCAGCAACGGCGACATATGCGAGCGTAGCAGCGGTGACCTCTCACGCGCCCTCTAATGCGATCAAGAACGCAAAACCAGACCCTAAGAGAACCACACTGCACTCCGTCGTTGTCACCTCGAAACAGGACACTGATAGTGGGGAGGAAGTCTTAGATAAAATAAGAAAAGCGGTTGACGCCAAAGAGGGATGGGTTAAAGTAGAAAGAGTGAGAAAAGCCAAAGATCGGAAGGTAATAATGGGCTTCCAGACGGCAGGAGACCGCGACAAGTTCAAAGAACGAATGGGAAACACAAAAATCGATCTCACGATAGAGGAGGTGAAAAACAAGGACCCGCTCCTTATCCTTAAAAACGTCCTCACCATAAACACGGATGAGGACATTCTCAAAGGCCTCCGGAACCAAAACCGGAGCGTCTTTCAAGATCTTGGTGAGGGAGACGATAGAGTGGAAATTAAATAGTGGAAATTAAACGCAAGACAATAAACCCCCACACGTGCCACGTAGTGATCGGTGTTTCTCCCATAATTTGGCAAAGGGCAACAGTATGTGGAAGCGTGCACATTGATCTCCAGCGCATCAGGGTTGAAGACCAAACGCCGCTGCTGCAGTGCACGCGTTGCCTTGGCTATGGGCATGGGAAACGGTTTTGCACTGAGGCGGCGGACCTGTGCAGCCACTGCGGAGGACTCCACATGAAATCTGAATGCGAGGAATGGCTGGCCGCAGTACCGCCAAAATGCCGAAACTGCTCTAAAGCCAATATGGAGAACATCGATCACAATTCGTTTAGTCAGACTTGTCCGGTACGGCGCAAATGGGATGACTTGGCCAGATCAACAGTAGCTTACTGCTAAGGGCACCCCAACAGAAACAATACCCTACCGGGTAGTGCAAAGCAAATCTCCAACGGAAGAAGCTAGCAACCGACGAACTCCTCTTCGAAGCGCAAAAGCGAAAGATTGCAGTGGCGCTTATACAGGAACCCTATGTAGGTGGAGCTAAAGAAATGAGGAGTCATAGGGGTGTACGAATCTACCAGAACTCTGGTGTGGAAGAGGGTACTGTCAAAGCGGCCATCGCAGTTTTCGACGACGGCCTAGACGTCATACAGTATCCAAAACTTACCACTAATAACTTTGCAGTGGTAGGGATCCGCACCAGAACCTGGGAGATAACACTAGTCTCCCTTTATTTCGAGCCAGACCAGCAAGCCGAAATATATCAAGAACACCTAGCGCACATGCATATGGTAAAAAAGGGCAAAGGTTCAAATATCTGGCTAGTTGGAGGCGATGCAAATGCAAAGAGTACATGGTGGGGAAGCCCTGAAGAGGATCCCAGAGGACTCGGTCTGTCTGGCACTTTGGAAGAGCTTGAACTCAACATACTGAATCTAGGGAAAATTCCAACCTTCGACACCATCAGGGGAGGCAAAAGGTACTCCAGCTTCGTAGATATAACAGCATGCTCTACTGATATACTGGACTTGGTAGACGACTGGAGAGTAGATGAAGGTCTTACGAGTTCGGACCACAACGGCATACATTTTAACATCCATCTGAAAAGAGCACCAAGAATTAAAATCCAAAGAACTACTAGAATTTTCAACACCAAGAAAGCTAATTGGACTGAATTTTTTGAAAAATTTAGCCAATTGATGCTAGAGCAAAAACTACAAAAAACAGATTTAAAATTACTACATAATACTAATCAAATAGACGACGCAGTAGAGAAATTAAATAGAATCATAACAGACACATGCAACGCGACTATCCCAAAAAAGAAAAACCAAGAAAAACTTACCTTGCCGTGGTGGTCCGAGGAACTCGCTGAGTTGAAGAAGAATGTCGCTACCAGGAAACGAAGAATAAGGAATACTGCTCCCGTCCGAAGGCAAAAGGTTGTCGAAGAGTACCTGAAAGCAAAAGAAGAATATGAGATGAAAGCAGCAAAAGCCCAGACAGACAGTTGGAAGGACTTCTGCGGGAAACAGGACAAGGAGGGAATGTGGGAGGGTATTTACAGGGTCATAGGTAGAACGAGGAAAAGGGAAGAAGATTTGCCGCTGGAAAAAGATGGAAAGCCACTGAGTACAACGGACTCTGTCAAATTGTTGGCACAGACCTTTTACCCAAGGGACTCCACCAACAGTGACACAGAACATCATTGCCAAACGAGAGTGAAGGCCGACAAAGTGAATGCTGAGGAGCAAGATGAGCTGTGCGAACCACCATTCACGATGGAAGAACTTATATGGGCCAGCGACTCCTTCAACCCAAAGAAGGCCCCGGGAGCAGACGGATTTACATCTGACATATGCCGGCAAGTCATCGGAGCCAACCCCGAGGCCTTCTTAGAACTCCTGAACAAGTGCCGGTCGCTCCACCACTTCCCAAGGACCTGGAAACAGGCAACAGTCGTGGTATTGAGAAAGCCAGGAAAGACGACATACACCAGTCCAAAATCATATCGCCCGATTGGACTCCTCCCAATACTGGGAAAAATATATGAAAAAATGCTGGTGGCCCGCTTGAAACACCACCTGATCCCAAGAACAAGTCGCCGTCAGTATGGGTTCATGCCGCAGAAGAGCACCGAAGACTCCCTCTATACCTTAATGCAGCACATCCGCACAAAACTGAGAGAAAAGAAAATCGTTACACTATTGTCACTGGATATAGAGGGAGCCTTTGATAACGCATGGTGGCCAGCCATACGGGTACGTCTCGCAGAAGAAAAATGCCCAATCAGCCTGAGGAAGATTCTCGACAGTTACCTTAGCGACAGAACAGTCAAAGTGAGGTACGCAGGCGAGGAATTTAGCACAAACACGAGCAAAGGCTGCGTTCAAGGCTCAATCGGCGGACCAATCCTCTGGAATCTCCTGCTGGACCCACTCCTAAAAAGTCTGGAAGCTATGGAAGTATACTGTCAGGCATTCGCAGATGATGTCGTGTTGGTTTTCGATGGTAAGACAGCACTGGACATTGAGGAACGTGCTAATGCCGCCCTCGCTCATGTTCGTGAATGGGGTATCCACAACAAACTCAATTTTGCAGCGCACAAAACCAACGCTATGGTAATTACCAAGAAGTTAAAGCACGATACCCCACGATTGAGCATGGGCGGGAGTGACATAGCAATGTCCAAAGAAATAAAAATGCTGGGAATTACTATTGACGAAAAACTAACCTTCAACTCACACGTCTCGAATGCCTGCAGAAGGGCCATAGCCATCCACAAACAACTCACAAGGGCCGCAAAGGCGAGTTGGGGACTCCATCCCGAAGTAATCCGCACTATATATGTGGCAACTGTGGAGCCCATAATTTTGTACGCCGCCAGCGCATGGGCGCCAGCAGCCAATAAACTGGGGATTCGAAAACAGTTGGGAGCCGTACAGCGTGTAATTGCTCAGAGGCTTTGCAAAGCCTACCGCACCGTCTCACTGGATTCAGCCCTGGTGTTGGCTGGAATACTCCCTCTCGATCTACGAATCCAAGAGGCGGCATCATTGTATGAAGCCAAAAGGGGAGTACTCCAGCCCGCACTGGGAGATAGAACAGTCGAGCGGATGCCATCATTTACTGAAGCTCCTCACCCAGCAATGCGCAGCGCCATCAAAATTGAGAAACTGGTAGACCAAGAACAAGTCGACCTGCACAGCGGCTATGAAGTCCGCATTTATACCGATGGCAGCAAGATTGAGGGCAAGGTAGGAGCAGCGCTCTCCATATGGAAAGGAGAGACAGAAACCAGAACCCTCAAACTCGCGCTCTCAAGCTACTGTACAGTCTACCAGGCGGAACTCTTGGCGCTGTGCAGAGCATCCAGAGAAGTGAAGAAGATGATAGCCAAGTCAATCGGAATCTACAGTGACTCTATGGCCGCCCTCCAAACCGTCATAAACCCCTCATGCCTCCATCCCCTGGCTGTCCAGACGCGAGAAAACCTTCAAGCTGTTTCTCTCCAAGGCAAAATTGTACGCTTGCACTGGATAAAGGCTCACGCAGGATTGGAGGGCAACGAGAGAGCGGATAGACTGGCCAAAGAAGCGGCTGTGGGTTCCAAACGAACACCGGACTACGACCTATACCCGGTCTCAGGCGTCAGGCGAAATCTTAGAATCGCTACGCTTAACGAATGGAACCAAAGATACACCACTGGTCAAACGGCGTCCATCACAAAACTGTTCTTTCCAGGTGCGATAAAAGCGTACAAAACTGTTAGGAAACTTAAAACATCTTATCTAGGGACGCAAATAATGACGGGGCATGGTGGGTTTTCGGAGTACCTGCACCGGTTCAAGTGCAAAGAAAGCCCATCATGCATTTGCGATTCCACAAAAGAAGAAACAGTGCCACACATCCTACTCGAGTGCCCCGTACATGAGACAGATAGATACGAGGTTGAGCAAAAGCTAGATATAAATCTAAGCAAGGACAATATACAACAAATAGTTGCTGGAAAAAATAGGGACACATTCTTAAAGTACTGCGAAAAAATAGCTACACAAGTAGTCAATAGGAACAAATAAGTATATAAATTTATGCTTTCATAATATAATTGTATATTAATGATAAGCATAGGTTGCATAAGATCTGTGGAAAACTATGTACCAAATGTGTTTAGAATAAGTTTCAATGATGTTATATAAATAAGCAAATAAGAAATAAGTTTTAAGAAAACATGAAAACTGCTCACTGCGCAGAATGCGCAATACTGTGTATATTATCGTAAAATAAAACCTGTCACCGTGTTCAGTTATTCAATCCCTTAAAATAAAATATGTACAGTAGGCGAACAGCATAGGTGGGAATCCCGCCCACATGAGAGAGAAAGGTGAAGAAAGACGGAAAGACCATCTATGAAGTATGAAAGTGCGAGAGGAATAAAAGCGAGAACTGGAACGAATGAAAAACTGTAGACATAGGCTCCGATACTGTTGGAGGTAGAACAGAAAAAAAAAAAAAAAAAAAAAAAAAACCAGGACTATCGAGGAGTGGCAGGAGCGCTATACCCAGTCAGAAACGGGATCGGGAACAAGATTGTTCTTCGACGACGTAAGGAAAGCGAAGTCACTCCTGGCCAAGATAGAGGTAAATAATATAAACGCCCAATTATTTACTGGTCATGGTGGGCTTAGACAATACTTACATCGATTTAATTTGGCAAATTCACCTTGCTGCTCTTGTGATGACCAGTCCGAAAAGACAATTTCGCATATAGTTGCAGATTGCCCAATATATGGGAGAGATAGACTGGACTGCGAGAGCAGGATGGGGATAGCCAGGCACCAGGCAATTTCAATATAATACAGGATGACAGTACCCGGAGTACTTTTATAGACTTTGCAAGACGAACCCTTTGTAAGGCAGCAAAAGCAAATGGGTCAAAGATAGTTTAGTAGTGCCATTGAGTGAAAGGAAAAGGCGGGGTCGCAACGGATAAGTTGGCCTTACAACAGCACAAAAACAAATCGAACTAATTACAAGAGAAAGGGAAATCGGCATGTAAAGTGACATTAATGGCTCATGTAATGTTCAATATTACGTAAAATATGTATAACTTATACTAGCAACCGTATAAAAGTAATAATGAATAAAGTATCAAATATAATTAATAATAATGAATGAATAATGTTATGTAATAAATATCTATACTTGTGAAAATTGTAAATTCTATTGCAAATTGTAATTTGTAAATCCTATTCTATAAATAATTTGCGCAAATTATTTACAACTAACTTTAGCCACTAAAGAAAGACAATAATGTAGTAACGAATATTGTAGCTAAGGCGATAAACAATAATGTATTATTAATGATGTAAAAATGGTTAATATGTTTAGCAATAAATAATAACAAAAAGTATAAAGAAAATGGAAATGTAAAAATTCAGAAAGAATTTTGAAGTACATAACCTCCCAGCATCTCGAGAGAATATTGCCACACCATTATGTTTATTACCAGTGTCATTCCTCTCAATACTATAACCTTTAATGTTTAATCGTTGATTAGGTCTTAACCAAGTTTTTGAATTTATTATACCAATATGAATATTGTGGTCATAAAGAAAATTTGACAATACTAGTCTATTGCTAACAATACTCTGAGCATTCCATTGCATAATATTCAATTTATTATCCATAAAAATGAAATAAATAATACAGTTTAATTTAATTTTATTTTATTTTATTTTATTTAGAATTATTGATAGAAATTATTTAAGTAGACTAGATATTTATAATAATTATGCTGTCTATTCTGCCGTGCAGTACTTAAACGACAGCAAGTGCTACATGCTGTTGCTAGCACCTACCGTCGTTTAAGCACTGCACGGCAGTATTGGGTATATTTGTTTCATGTTTTCTTTTTTGTCATTGTCTCCAGTAAAATATCTTTAATACTTTGAGTGCTTATCGGTTTTTGATTAGTTTTATTTAAGCTGACTATTTTAACTATTGCTTCTATTAATAAGTTACTTTGACAGATTACGTTTGTAACATTAGGCGCCGATTGTTTAAAATTTGGTGCAACTATTAATTAAAAATGGATATTTCGACGATGAGGACGAAATAATAGAGTTCATTAATAGACCAGTTATACTATGGGAAATTATTACAAGCACCAATTTATTTGAGACGCTCAATGACAAGAAAATCATAAGAAGGTTCCGACTACGAAAACATACCTTACAAAAACTCTAATAATAACTAAAGAACACGAACACACAGCACCACACTCAGCAGTACGAATAGTGATGGCAGCAGGAGTCGGTTTATTTACTTTAGTTGGTTGTTAAATTTAGCGGCAATACTTTGCTATATTTGTTTATAATTTGATTTTACAATGACAACCAACTAATTAAATGTTGAAATGCGCGCGCACGTCACTTTGTGTCAAAATTAAACGGCCCGTTCCTATTTACGCATACTCGTCGCGTGGAAATGATTAATTTTAGTTAAAAAGATGGCGTATTTCGCCATTTACGTACAACGAAACGTAGGAAAACTGTTTTACCGACACATTAAACGCGTTTAGTTAAATAATCTTCAAAACAGCTTGGTGCAAGATATCACTAAAAGCAATTATGTTAATCGCATTTAACGATATAAACGTGTTTAGTTAAATTTGTTTAGCATATATTTAAACGAAATTTGGTGCAAGTCGCCCTTAGTCTCGCTGGCAATACTTCCTTCAACCTCTCTACGATTCACTCTCTCTCTCTTCCTTATGTGTGCTGATAGCGAATGCCTTCCACCATCTGTTAAAGTTATGTTACAATGTTACTGACGCCCAGTGTTCCAAGTATTTGGACTCCACACATTATATACTTTAATATAGAGTATTTATTTATTACTATTTTCATTACTGTCATGAGCATCGTCTCTCTATTTATTTATTTATTTATTTAAACTTTATTGCACAAAACAAAAGTAAGTACAAATGGCGAACTGAATGCCAAAAGGCATTCTCTACCAGTCAACCATAGGGCCAAACAGAGAAGCATGAAAATGGTGCAGTGGGGAAAAACATTCAGTACTGAGAGCGTTAGGACACACAAGCAAATAATGCATACAAAATTGCTTATACCATGCTATATATATATATATATATATATATTGTATATGGTATACAATATATATATATATATATATATTACATATAAATAATAAATACAAAATATACATTACCCTCAAGCAGCTACCGAGGACTACACCCGTTGAAATCTTGACCGTGACTTTAGGTCCTCACAGAAACGTGGCTCACCGGCGGGGAGTCGAACCCCGGTCTCCCGCTTGACAGGCGGGGATACTTACCACTGTACTACCGAGGACCACTCCCTTTAGTTAACCCTGACCATGTCATTCCGGCCCCTATCCACAAGGCAGTATTGCTTTCAAGCACCTACCGATGTTTCCTCCTTTGGTAACACTGACTAACGTCGCCTACTCTACCCATGTTACTTAGCAAGTAATGGCTTGTAGCTACACCCTAAACAGTCGACTGTTCCTGCCTGCGTACCGCAGCATAACAGGCTGAGTGGTTCCCAGGTGCGTGCCACCTAGGCCTCGGTATATATCTAGGCACGGTCGTCCGAGATATCTAACCTACCCACTCGGTACCTATGACACGACATAGATCGATCTCATTCAGTGCATAGGGTAATTGCATATGCTTTAATATTATAAGAGACCCAGAATACCAATTTCACCAGGTATCCAAATACTCAAAACACTAGGATACTCAGCTTTCGTTATCTCCACGCCGGGCAACTGGCAGCAAGAAGTTGCAGACAGTCAGGAACAACACACAGTCTTTAGACACTATTACTATTACTTAGAGAAGTGTTAACGTGTTCGCGCCATATTCGAAAAGACAGATAAAATTCTTTATGTGCTTACCATAGATAATCATAGATGGTATTTTATTATAGTATGTCTGCGTTTGGTTTCGCGCTCGTCGCGACAGGAGTAGAACGACCGGCGGGGTTATTGCCTAACGAAATTTTGACACTTGGTATCGGAATCAACTGTCATAGCCCATAGAAAATCATGACACTTGATTCTGATTGCGAGCGTCAAACGCGTTAGGCAATACGGGAGCAGGTGGGCCGATTAGCGGTTCTAAAACTAAAGCTTGTTTAAATCACGTTCCGAATTTAAAATGTGAACTTCCGAGTTATCGTCTTTTCGGACGTGAATCTTGCAGTATCTGACCCACACGTGGATATAACCTTTGGGTTTCAACGTCGATTTAGTAAGCGTTAATAGTTTCTTATTCTCAGGTGTCAGGTGTTCGTTTATATACACGCTCTGAGTATTTCCCTCGAAGCCAAGATCCTCCGCTGTGATAGTCTTCTTGAGTCTCGCTGAGGCTATGAAGTTCTCTTTAATGTAACGGTTGTTGAAATTCACAATGAGTAGTTTCTCTTTAGAATTATGTATAGGAACTCTCGATATACATATAGCTAACGCAATTCTTGTCAATACTGTAATTAATCGTAGTACAAATATTCCCTAAGACTGGGAATAAGTTTTCGTTCTTTTTGAGTGGAACTCCCTTAATCTCGACGTTGTTAAGACGCAACAGCTGATCATTGTGGGCAAAGTTTTCTTTTAGGGAGGATAGCTCATTGGTCAGCGCATGAACTTTATCATGCAACGCTTCTAATTCTGGCATTCTCTGTTCCACAGCAGTTAAACGTGACGAGCATTCGTCAAGCTTTGCGCTCGTAAAACTGCAGGAGTCTTTAACCTCGGATAATTCCGTTTTAAGGATTTTCATGTCTCTAGCTAGCCCTGGAAGACACGAAAGATGTTGCTTCATATCCCGTAATTCGATCATAATTGTATCGAGATCAGTATTTTCCGTCTTGGCCGATGATGATATGTGTTTCACCGGGACTGACGTTGAGAGCTCAAACTGTGCCTGAGTGGAAGTTGATTGCTTCACTGAGGCCGAGGCCGTGGGTTTTGCGGAGGCTGGCGCAGAGGGTTTCGTTGGGGCTGCCGTTGATTGTTTGGCTGGAGCCGCCGAAGCCTCTCTCCTGCAATTAAGGCATTTCCATGTCGCTCTGCGATCCACTCCAAGTCGTCTGTACCCTTGCTCAGATATGTTCGCGCAGCAGTAGCCTATATCCTTCTTACATGCTGAGCACTGAGCACCATCACTAATAGAATTATCACAGGTAGCACACTGCATTGTGATGTGAGGTTTGAGAAACACTGGAGAAAAAACGTATAGCAAAACGACGTCAGCTCTAACCGTCGACAGGTGCGTTCGTGACGAGTGCGCGCACCGTACTATAATTATAGTAATAGTGTATTTTCAACGATTCGCACAATCATGCCCATATATTTGTTCAGTATACTATAAATATCTGATATGCAAGCTTGAAGTTCGTTTGGCGCCATTCCACTCACTCAAATAAAGTTAAACTCGAGAGCGAGAGGGATCGCACGATACGAATTTAATTTAATTTTGGATTGGGAATTATTGAGTGCAATATCAAAAATATTTATTTCGCTTTTGGGAACATTGTCGAATCGTAAACCGAACAAACGTCATAGTCATAGGCCCATCCCAACATTTTCATTTTCACTCTATGTATCAAAAATATTTTTAGTCTGTGGTTCACAGAGAAAAGTGGACGCCAGTTATTGGTTTGTACATTATTGGGTTGAGCAATATAGAGCCGAGCATTATCGGTACGGGGTGATAATTCGCGACCGGATGGTCACGAATGTACATGAATTATTGGTCTGGTCATATTTGGTATAGGGAAGTCACTTTTCCACGGGACAATAATGCTCAGCCCAATAATCCGTGACCATTTTCTTAGACTCCAATTATTGGGCTGTACATTCCATGGCTGTAAATTAACAAGACCCAACTCCTAGTAAATTAAAAAAAATCAGTCAGTCAAACTCAAACTAAACAATATTGTAGTAGTGTCGGAAATATACTTGTTTTTATTGTTTATATATCCACATTTTTAAAGAAAACAACTACATGATGACAAAGACTCCCGTTTAACCGTCCCTCGCAATCAATTGCTTCAACGACTAGGGCACGAGAGTAATCGTGAGAGTTGACATTACCCAAGTGTTTGTTAAAATGTGATTGTTCCTCGTATTTGGCTTAGTGCCATGGTATTAATGGGCGTTTTAACAGAAATAGGCTTAATGAGGTGTTCCGTGCTAGTGGTGTTGTCTGTGTGGTGCGGTGGCGCGGTGGCGAGCTGTCCGTCTCTGTGCTCGTGCCGGGGCGCCGCGAGCGACGGGCCCGCCAGTGCTGCGGGCGTCGAGCCGCCGCCCGGCGAGCCCCTCAGGCTGCGCTGCGGCGGCGGCCCAGTGCAGATCACCGAGCTGAAGGAAATCGACTTCAGCAACATTTGGGGCTCTGTTGTCAGCTTGTGAGTTATAATAGGGCAATTTGCGATCTTGCGATAGAGAGCGTATTTAAGACGACCGCCCGACCTTGGTCCCCGCCCAGTCGGTCGACCCAGGTACCACTGGGATGACAGTGGAGCTGGATCTGCGTTAGCTTCAAGTCAATAATTGGCAGGAAGCTGTACAGGATAGGTAGCAAGCTCTCATTTTGAAGACTAATACCCTATTTGGATTGCTGTGCCAAAATAGTGAGTTAATTTGCAACCTATTCAAACAGGTCTTGAATATTCATTGTTTACAGTAGTGCACTATGTCAACAATAATTATCATAACTTTGTGGTACCTTTACATTTGCACTTCAATCTAAGATATTGCATAAAAGTGAGGTGCAAGCAAGCTTCAGAGTGCAACCAACACTTTAGTGTCTCATTCCATACCGGAGAAGCATAACTCTGTCACTCCATAGCAGTTGTAGTGTTCAGTTAATTTACATATTTATTCAAAAATATGGCATTTAATCAAGACACTAGTTTCTGCAACAGCAAAGGAACTATTCCATTAATTTTTGATAGTTCCTGAAGGTGTGCATTTTGATCACTAGGTGACAATGGTGGCAAGACTAACAATGATGTAATGTAAAAAAAGTTCGAGCACCTATGTTGCAGTTAATTTGATGTTTGTGAAGAACCGAAAAGTTTCATACCTTTGTTTCAGAAATATGTCCGGCAATGCTATCAGCACACTGTCCAGAGAGCTACACCTGCCTAATCTACAGAAGTTGTGAGTTTATCATAATTTTGTCTCATATATCTATACTAATCCTTACTGGGAGATAGTTTGAGACCCTGCGAGGGGTATAGGATAGTTTTAATCCCGGAAATTATCCTTTAACAAGGTGAAAAGTGGGGTGGGAGTTTGTAGGCGGTATTAATCATTAAAACATAGCAGAGACACATCTCCATTATTTTTAGTATAAGCTTTTTTTTATATAATGTCTCTATTTTTATTTATTGTTTCTTTTTTTGATGCCTAGGGACCCATTACATCTCTGAAAGTATAGGTTAAGGTATATAATTTGATGGACTAGGAGACCACATAGGTACATCTTCCTGTTAAGTGTGCTCACGTATTTGTTTGTTGTATTAATATTGTTGCTAACTATAATGTCACTATGCACAGGCATCAGCACTTCAGCATGTCTTGTTTATGTCAACATTTTTGGTGCAAGGATAGTTAGGCATCTGAGGATGGATAAATAAAATACACTTGTTAACCTAGACTTTGCTCAATGAATCAATTGACCAATTTTGGTGCCGTGAGAGCTGGATAGCTGTATTCATATATGCAAAGATGGTTATAGGATACCTACTCTTTAGCTTTTTTATAGGATCTTAGGTAACAAAATGGGTCAGAGGTCATAATTTTTTCAACCCGCCAAACTAAAATATCTTTTAGTGCAACATTAAACTCGAGGAAGGGAAATTTATCAAAGAAACCCCACAGTCCTGCCACTCATCTCTTCATTCAATTTCGATGTCGGCGCTCGCAATATAAATTGGCAACATTTTAAAATTACAGAGATTTGAGCGGGAACCAGATAAGTCTCATAGAGTCGGACGCGTTCTACAACATCACGAGCGTGCAGCGGTTGGACCTGTCGCACAACCGGATCAGCTCCGTGTACAGGGAGATGTTCAAGGGGCTGGAGCACCTGGAGCGGCTGCTGCTGGCGCACAACCTGCTGGCCGCCCTGCCCGCCGGCACCTTCGACCACCTCGTGGCGCTCAAGCAGCTGTAACTACCCTCCACGTCCATTCGCTATTTAAAAACCGTCCGTCTCGACTCTCATCGAGACTCGAAAAATGTGAAAAGCGGTAACGATCGGGTTTCCGCGCAGAGACATAACGGAGAACCGGCTGGCGTGCGACTGCGCGCTGCTGTGGCTGGGCTCCTGGCTGCGCGGCGCGGGCGCGCGACTGGTGGGCGCGCCGCGGTGCCGCTCGCCGGCCGCGCTGGCCGGCGCGCCGCTGCGCAAGCTGCGCGTGCTGCTGGCGCCCGCCGCCTGCGACCCCCCCCCCCCCCCCCCGCGCCGCCACTGCGCCTGCGCCCCGCCCGCGACCAGCTCGTGTTCGCGGGCGACGCGCTCGCGCTCGTGTGCGCCGCGCCCTTCGCCTCCGCGCTGCCGCACTACGAGCTGCGCTGGCTGCACCCGCCGGAGGCCTGCGACGTCAACGTCACCGCCACCGACGTGCTGGACGAGGGCGCGGCCGAGACCACCGCCTTCCTGCCCAACGTGTCGGCGCAGCACGCCGGCGACTGGACGTGCGTGTACAGCGACGCGGACCGAGTGCGGCACAACCGGACCGTCAAGGTAACGGCCCCGATGCTCGACGTTATTTAGGGTTCCGTACCGAAAAGGTGAAAAAGGAACCCTCATGGTGCGACTCTGTCTGCCTCTCCGACTTTTAGAGATATCTCAAAAACTACGTATACTACGCCCACATGTATTACAAATTAAATATTATTAATATATTTTTATTTACAAAAACGATGAATATGGGGGGGGGGGGGGGGCATAAATATTACACGAAATTTCTAGTCTCTGCTTGCATTTGTTGCGTTAAGTTTTCACCTCATTTTTATGCAGTACTATAGATATCAGGTGCAAACTTAACTCGACCGGATCGGGTAATAAATAATGTCAGGGTAAGTGCAAGTTCCTACGGAACCCTCGGTGCTCGATTACGACTCGCACTTGGCCGGTTTTTTACATTTGTATAACCGTGTATAGCGAATAATAAATTACTTACTTATAAATACTCACATGACTTGACGAGGAGCATTAAAGCGAGAGGACGGCCAATTGACATGCTTTGAGCCGTGTCTCGATCTTTAGTTCCGTAATGAAAGAATTGCGGCGTTGCCTGTAACAAAATTTAATGAAACTCAGTAGACGATCATTCTTTCTTTCTTGTGCTTACAACGCCATCTGGATCAAATTTGCTGCAATGATGCATACACATAAACATAAGTTACTTGATACGCTTTTGTATTTCTGGAGCAAAATTTGTGTAGATGGCAATTAAATCTCAGACGAGAACAGTAAAAATATAGTTAACTAGCTGTAAACCCGGCTTCGCTCGGGTAATTATAAAGAATGACACTATTATACTCATCACATTTTTTTATCTATCAGATATTTTGATAAAATAGATATATAAAAAAAATGTGAGGACTATTAATATTGTTATCTACTTACCATTTATTTATTGTATTGAAAAATAACATAATATAATTTTCATCACACTTGTTCGTAAACGGTGTCATTACACGCAGGCAAAACGAGCGACAAGGTCGTAATGTAAACCATGGGCTTTTTATTAACGCCATGGGCGTAATAACTTTTTTAAATTATTTTTGAGTGCATTCGTTACTGCAATATGCCTGGTTTAGAACGGAACCGAACGGAATTAGTCAAAATCAATATTATTATTGTTTACCTCGAAAATTTGAATTATACATAATGTAATATCAATTTATACACGTCGACGATATAGTTTAATACATTAAAATAGTGTGTTTATACTATTTTACAATTATGAATTTACGCAAAAGATTGTATGCAACAAAACTGAAAAATAGTTTCGGAACGAAACCTTTGTTATCTATGAAATGAGATTTTACCAATCACGACATGGCACTTTATGACACAATGTTGCACTTGTGACACTTGAAAGTAACAAGCTTTTTATGACTTAATAATTTATTCGTTTTCTCACAAGTGTGATGAAAAACGTTGTGTGTTACTCGGGCGGTACCGGAATTACAACTCGAGTCATTAAAGCCCTCAGCCTGCATACGTCACATTTTTGACTCAAAACGTTTAAAGTTTAATTATGGCAATAATTTTGTAAGGACGTAAGTTGTCTTGTCACCCGTTTTCTTTTTTTTTTGACAGACTATGGATTTATGTACCCAAATGTCACAAATGTGACTGTACAGTCAGCAACCAAACTCGATTAACTGTATTCACAATAATTTTATACAAATATAGACGATATAGTGTTCATGGGCTTTCGTTGCTGGTCAGCAACGAAAGTACATAACATATATTTTGGTCTTTTTATTAAAATAAATCAGCAAAAGCTTTTAAAATTACTATAATTAATCAATAGAAGATGCGTGCAATGTTGTCGCATCGAACTTACTAAATTTTCGCAGAGGTTTTTGCCCCTGAAGGATTCCCATATATACGTGTCGGTTTAAGTCCTCCCGTGTTCTCGCTTGCGAGGTATCCCATTGTTGTACCATTTTTCCCCACAAATTCTCGATAGGGTTAAGATCCGGACTCTTAGGTGGTAATTTTATCAACGTTAATCCTCCTCTCCGTTGTAGACGATCAATCCAGTTTTAGACTATATGCGAATTGTGAATCGAACTATTGTCCTGAATGAATGTAATATGTTCACCGGGATACACCACCTGAGCTGTCGGCAAGAATGAATCTTCTAGGATGCTTTTATATTGCATTGAGTTCATTCTGCCTGAAATTTCAACTAGCTCCCCGAGACTATTTTTGGACATCCACCCCCCCTATGCATTGGTAATACGACCGCTTCGCTCGTTTAGTAAAATATTCCGCTCGTGGTATCTTGAGTTGTCTACTCTCCATAAACTGACTCGTCCGTTATCAGAGGAGCAAAATACTTTCTCATCCATGAAACATACCTTGCTAAAGTCGTAGTTAAGGTATCTTGCCGCGAATGCTAACCGGAGATCTTTGTGCCTTTATGTTAAAACTGGCTTCTTGGCCGGTATCCTATGCTTCAGACCGCTCTCATTCAGTCTTCGCCTTACTGTGCTGTTAGATATTTGTATTTGAGCAGCGATCTGCGTCGTATTCACGAATCGATCTGCTCGTGCCCTTTCCACAATGAGCCTGTCTTGGTTGACATTAGTACACCGGGGGCGGCCTGTAGTAACATGGCAATTCAAATTTCCTTCATATTGCCACCTTTCCAGCCAAAGGTAAACAGTATTCCTCTGAAAGAGAATAATAAAATGTACACCATCCATTGTATTATGTTTAAGATATTTAGCAATGTGAGCCGAATTAGTAAAAAAAAACAATACTTACTGATACACCTATTTCATCCGAAATATCAGTAACACACAGACCAGCGTTCTTCAAATCAATAATTTTCTTTTTGGTTTCTTGGTCTATTCGAAGCATGGTTATAACGGTATACAAACCAAATAATGAATTAGTATGGCTTCACGAACAATATTCAATGAACAATTAGAATTCTAAGAACAAAACTCGACAGAAGACGGTGACATTGACAAGTAAAATATAAACCTATAGATTTCAAATACATTCTCTAGCTAGCCACTTGCTGATAAAATGTATTTTTAAGAAAAGAGGTGTTACATACTCAAATTCAAGTGGCTTCTTAGAAGTACATAACATACTTACTTGTGGCTGCATCTGCCGTCCAGCAGCAATTATATTTATTATTTTATATTCACATGGACCGTTGGGACTATTCTGATGTATAAGCTATAATGTTGTAAAGTTTCATCGCTATTCATTCAGTAGTTTTTGCGTGAAAGAGTAACATGTACAGTCAGCTGCAGAGATAACGACCCCCCTTGCATAGGAATCTGTTCGGCAGTTACTTATCTCTGCAGCTGACTGTACCTACATCCATACATTTTTTCAAATTTTCGAGTTTAAAATATTAGTAGGATGGACGATTATTATTATATTATAGGACATTTTTTTACACAAATTGACAAAGTCCCGCAGTAAGCTCAAGAAGGCTTGTGTTGCGGGTACTCAGACAACGATATATATAATATACAAATACATAAATACATAGGTAACATCCATGATTCAGGAACAAATATCTGTGTTCATCACACAAATAAATGCCCTGACCGGGATTTGAACCCGGGACCGGCTTAGCAGGCAGGGTCACTACCAACTACGCCAACCGGTCAGTCAAATCAGATTTTTGTTTTAACTTTGAGAGTTTTTTTTACGTCAATTCACAGGATTAGGTTGTCAAGTGGACTCCAAGCCCGTTCGGGCAAAAACATGGGACAAACGCTAGGGCGATGATTATGACGTAGAACTTAGGGACATATTTGCTGTCTCAAAATTGGCCTGAACCATACCTAAATAAGTATTATGACAAACACTTACAGCAATATTTTTAAAAGTTAATCATATAAAACGTCTATGCTTAGTTACCTTGGAAATAACAACTGCTTAGCAACTTGTGGCACCCTGGCTGCTGACGTACGTATTTGAGTGCTTAGTTACCACTGACGTTCTAAACGTTAATGTCATTGTGATTAAATAAAGGTGTATGTATATTAAAGAACAACCCAAAAGTTAAGACATATGTGACGAACTGAAAGCCTACGTGAAAATTACATCTTGGATGTTCATATTTTTCTGACGATTGAAGTGTGTACGTTTTATTGGGTACCCTGCCCGCTCAGGTATATCTGCTGCTGACTGTACAAGCAAAGCGAAATCATAGCGAACAACTTCTCCGTTACAAAGATGTTCAGAGGAGACATATGAAGAGATGCAATATAATACAATAGATAGAGCAAGTTTTTAAAAGCCAAACGGTAATTTTTTTTAATGTGATTTTATCTTTTTAAAGACCATGAAGTTGTGAACATATTGGGTAATTTTATCATTCTTGGCATTTAATTTTTTTTTATCCACTCAAAGATCTAACGATAGTAAATGTTACCATACTGAATTGGCCTATCTATCAGCTTAGCACACAAAAAAAATCAAGCATCTACCGCAATAATTCACGTCACCATAAATAAAAATCTCATCGTACTCGGCGATAGGTGAAAAATAAAAAAAAAAGTCATAACTCCGAAAATACGAAAAATCGCGGAACATACATGGGGGTGATTTAGATAGCCCTCTAGGTCCTCTACCTCCCAGCTTCAGTATATCACTACTTCTTGGGACACCCTGTATAAAAACTATGAACATTTAAGCTAAGCTTTAAGAGCTTTACTAGACAAACAAGCTCAATACCTAATACACAATAACAATATAACACAAACACTATAAGAATCGCTACAAACTAACTACAAATAAGAATCGCTCATTCTAAAAACGCTCTAATTAAATTTCGCTTCACAGAAGGAATAACACAATTAAATATATCTATATCAAGCTCTCTCGTCACATTATTCAAATTACGACTAGCACGGTTAAGGAAACTGTTCCGTCTGTATTTGGATGATGTAGGCCTTAGATGGATAGGGGGGGAGGGAAGTGCCTTTGTATTTAATTTTTGAAATTACGCGACTAATCGAATTTTGCGCATATTAGTTCCCGTATCAGAATGGATTGTTTTTTTACGTAGAACAGTTTGGTATGCGTTTCGTCGAGGTCTAACGTAGACCTGTACTTTTTTTTTCGTTCGTCCTTCTGGACAGGCTAAGACCATAGGCCACACCGCCTCGTTTTCAGTATTTTTTCCCAAAGTGTAAATCCAGTAAGACATTTCTTCAGTTTTTTCCCCCTTTGAGATAGTCAAATGAAATTGGAAAGTCTTCCGTTTTATCCATATTAAAATAAACTCCGAAAGTCATTATTATATCATTTCATTACCCCAGTCTGTGTCTGCGGACACCCAAATCAGACCATCGATCACGTAGTCACGGAGTGCGCCTTAACTAAATACACAGGCCATTTAGATGATTTCAAGGACCTCCCCCCGGCAGCAGCTGTCTACCTGAAACTGGCAAAATTCTGAAGAGGTCCCTTTTTTCGTTTTTTTATTTTTATTCTTTCAATTAATTCGTCATGAACCTATTCCAGTGTATATAATGCCATACGATAAATAAATAAATTCATTATCGTAGACCTGTACGCAATTATATATATAGATTAAGGATTGTAATTGGGAAAACTCGGATACTCTACAAGTCCCGAAGTGTCAATCAATTATCGAGTTTAATGGTCGACGTGCTATGTCCATTAATATGAAACTTTATTAGTGTAATGACACTTGACATTTGTAGGTATACTAGGTATAAAATCGCAAATCAGTATGTATTTCGTCATCATCATCACTATTTCAGCCATAGCTAGGAACGTCTACTGCTGGACACAGGCCTCCTCAGTACATTTCCACATTCAGCGAGTCCCTGCGACCCTAATCAGGTCGTCCGACCACCTTGCTGGTGGCCTTTCTGCGCTTGCCGGTACGCGGTCTCCACTCGAGAACCTTTCTGCCCCAACGGCCATCGATTCTTCGATCTATGTGCCCTGCCCATTGCTACTTGAGGTTGCTTTGTCGGTGCTATGTCGGTGAACTTGGTTCGTCTACGAATATCCTCATTTCTGATTCGATTTTGTAGAGAGATTACGAGCATAGCCCTTTCCATAGCTCACTGAGCGACTCTGAGCTTACTTAAGAGGCCCATTGTTAGAGATAGAGACCACGTCTCGGCTCCGTAGGTCACCACTGGTAATACGCACTGGGTGAAGATTTTTGTCTTCAAGCACTGAGGTATCTGACCTTAACATTTGATCTTCAAGATGTGCATGCGGTTCTTGTCTCAGAATCCTGGCTTAAGCCATGTCATTCTTCTACTTCTTACTCTCTGCCTGGTTTCACTTTGATTAGGAATGACCGCTCTTTAAGGGGTGGCGGTGGAGTTGCAATTTACCTTCGGTCACATATCCCTTATTCTATCGCTTGCATGTCAGTGGAATCTCCTTCTTCGGATGCCGCAGAGTACTTATTTCTTGACGTAGCTGTTTCACATTCCAAATTTCTCCTTGGTGTATTTTACTCACCGTCTCTTAACGTTGATTACTTCGCTTGTTTAGAAAAACTCCTTGAAGATATTATGCCATCCTATAATCATCATGTCATAATGGGTGATTTTAATACATGCCTCCTCAAAGATGATCATCGGTCAAGATCATTGAGATCTATAGTATCCGCCTGTAATATGATCATTCTTCCTTCTCGTGCTACGCATCACTTTCCGAATTGCTCTCCTTCACTTTTAGATATCACCCTGACATCATCTAAAGCCCATGTTGCCAAATTTGGACAGTACTCTGCGGATGCGTTTTCATATCACGATTTACTTTTTTTGTCATATAAAATTCGACCTCCTAAACTCAAACCTAAAACCTTATTCCAGCGCAATTTTAGTCGGATTGATGGGGATAAGCTTCGTAATGATGCGATGAAGGTGGACTGGAGTGTCATCTCTGGGGCTGACACGATTGATGAAAAGATTTCTTTATTTAATTCGCTTCTTACTCAGCTCTATGACGTGCACGCTCCAGTTCGGCCTATCAGGGTGAAACATCTTCCTGCTCCCTGGCTCACTAATGAGATCAGAACGCTTATTGAGAAGAAAAATTTGGCCAAGTCTAGGTATAAAAATGACCCTTCTGTTAAGAACAAAACACGTTACCACACTTTGCGCAACCGTTGTAGTACTGTTTGCCGTGATGCGCAAAGGCGCCATATTCACCAGTCTGTTGAAAATGGTGATCCTTCTAAAGTGTGGAAATTTCTTAAGTCGCTAGGAGTTGGGAAATCTCAGCAGGATTCCTGTTCTAAAGACCTCAATATTGATCAGCTGAATCAGCATTTCTCTTCTTCTTCCGTTTTTAGCGGTCCTGTTAAGACCAGGACCCTTGATTATCTTTCATCTCTCCCAACTCCAGACTTTAATCCTTTTTCTCTAACTCAATTTTCCGACAGTGATGTTAAGAAAAACGTACTAGCCATTACTTCCAACGCCGTTGGTGTTGATAATGTGAGCCGTAGTATGATCCTTCCTCTGCTTGACCTTCTTGTTCCTGTAATTACCAGTATCCTGAATGCTTCTGTTTCATCTAGTGTCTTTCCTGCTATCTGGAAGGATGCTGATATAATTCCCTTACCGAAAAAATCCAATCCTGCCACCTTCTCAGATTACCGACCTATTTCCATTCTTCCTTTCTTATCCAAAGTCCTTGAACGTTTAGTATTTCAGCAACTTACTTCTTTTCTAAATCGGAATGATCTTCTAAATCCATATCAGTCCGGTTTCCGATCAGGTCATAGTACGACTACTGCTCTCGTAAAAATTACGGATGATATTCGGTCGGGTATGAATGACCGGAAATTGGCTATATTACGTTCTCTTAACATATCTCCTGCGGTTATTGAATGGTTTCATAGTTGCCTAACTAATCGTCGGCAGCGTATAAAGGTGAATACTTCCCGATCTCATTGGTGCAGCATACTTTCTGGCGTTCCGCAAGGCGGTGTGCTGTCTCCACTGCTATTTTCAATTTTTATTAACTCCATTACTCATAATCTGTCTTCTTTTTATCACCTTTATGCTGACGATCTCCAAATATATTCACAGGGTGTACTCGGCGATCTCCCGTCGGTTATAGCCATGGCAAATTGTGACTTGGAGCTAATTTCGGAGTGGACTAGTAGCTATGGCCTGAAAGTTAATCCTACGAAGACGCAAGTTATCATCATTGGCAGCTCAAAGATGATTTCTAAAGTTGACTTTGCTGGCCTCCCAAGAATTGTACTTAATGGTGTTCAAATTCCTTTTTCTCACTCTGTAAAGAATTTAGGTATAATCTTGGATCGCACTCTTTCCTGGGTGCCGCAGCTGAATGAGGTTAGCAGGAGGGTGTTCGCCGCAGTGGGATCACTGAGAAGGCTTCGTAATTTTCTTCCTATCGCCACTAAAATTGCGCTTGCTCAAACACTACTCCTTCCCATTTTTGACTACGCTGATGCTGCCTATCTAGATCTTTCAGAGGAGCAACTTAACAAACTTGAGCGAATTCAAAACATGTGTATTAGGTTTATATTTGGGTTACGCAAGTATGATCATGTGTCAAGTTTCTGTTCACAACTCAAGTGGCTTCCTATCCGTCTTCGTCGTAACACTCACATTCTTTGTCTTCTCTATAATACACTCTTTCATCGTGCGACTCCCCGCTATCTCAAAGAACGTTTTAGTTATCTTCTATCAGCAAGGTCCGCTCAAAACTGTCTTCTAGCTGTTCCATCATCAAAGTCAAAGTTTTATACAAATTCTTTTCCATTCCGGGCTACTGTGTTGTGGAATTCTCTTCCACTCGATTTAAGGCAAGCGAAGTCATTGCCTATTTTTAAAACTAAGTTAAAGTAACATTATTTATCTCTCCCATAATTTATATTTTTAATTCTGCTTCTGTTTTTCTAATCACTTTGATGTCAACTGTATCATAGTTTTCTTTCTTACTTTGTATATATATATATATATATATATTTATAGTAGTATGTATGTTTAGTATATGTATATGTTTGTTTGTTTTTATTTATTTTTGTATTATATGTAATCTTATCTCACCACCTACTCATTTCTAGCTATTTTATGTCATTTCCGTTACCCAAAGGTTGTCTGGAAGAGATCGCTCTTTAGCGATAAGACCGCCTATTGTTTACCTATTTTATATTAAGGCTCTATTGTATTGCTTCTATTGTTGGTGTGCAATAAAGAATTGTTGTTGTTGTTGTATCCTGGACGAGAAGACACTTTGCAGTTTCCAAAACGATGCCGATCCGAGTTGGATCCGTCGATTGATCTCTTTCTCGAAGTTGGACCTGCCTAACTGGATTGTTTGTCCTAGATAGACATATTCGTCGACAAATTCGAGGACCGAGTTACCAACCAATACTGGGGTGGGTGCTACATGGACATTCGACATGATCTTCGTCTTGTCCATGTTCATCTTAAGGCCCACCTGTTGGGATACTCTGTTGACATCTTCGAGCATCATACCGAGATCCTTCCAGCGTCTCTGCCATGACCACTATATCGTCGGCTAACCGAAGGTGCGTGATGTCCTCGCCATTAATGCTGATGCCGAGTCCTTGCCATTCCAAGAGCTTGAAGGCGTCTTCCATTACGTTGGTGACGAGCTTCGAACATATTACATCTCCTTGTCTCACACCTCTCCGCAACGGAATCGCCTCCGTAAACTGGTCTTGTACTCGGACCGACATACTGGCGTTGTTGTACACACTCCTCAGCACCTCGATATACCGATACTCAATCCGGCATCGCTGGAGCGACTGCAGTACTGCCATGTCTCGATAGGATCAAAGGCCTTCTCATAGTCCACAAACGCTGAGCAAAATGGCAGATTATACTCCTCGGTTTTCTGTATAACTATCTGCAGTGTGGTCTATGGTGAAGCCTTTTCGAAATTCGGCTTGTTCCGGAGGCTGGAATTCATCAAACCTGCTTGAGAGACGATTCGTGTTGATCCTGGACAGGTATTGAAGAGCTTCTGAAGGACCTTAAGTACCGGTGTTCCACCCGCTTTTAGAAGCTCTGAAGTGATCCCATCATCACCCGGCGCCTTGTTATTCTTGAGCTGTTGTAGGGCCATCTTAATCTCGTGCAGGCTGATGTCCGGGATATCTTCGGTAGAGTATCGGGTAAGCTTGGCTCTCGGGGGATTTGGCCAAGTTATGAACAGGTTTGGCAGCCGAGGTATATTACTACTACGCATAGAACCTCTCGATCTCTCTCAACACCTCTGGCTTCTTCGTCACCACACTGCCGTCTTCTGTCTTCAGCTTCGTCAGATGACTTTGCCCAATAGACGGGTCCCTTGAAATCACTTTGGAGCCTTTGTTCCGCTCTACGTTTATTTAATATGGTTAGTATTAATGAGACGAATATCGTGCCGTATGGACCGATGGATCCGTCTATTGAGCTGCCCGTGTACGAGCTAGCGTATACGTACATCGTATAGCATTTAGTATAGCTTTGTCTTTTATACGTTTTACTTTTTGTTTTCACATAAAGAGTTGCGTCATTTTCAAATCGGCCGTTAACAATTTAGACTGAAATTTTGATCTCATCGTTTACGCGTTTCGGAATCGGCGAAATCGGTAATTCGGAACGTCTCACGCGTCGTCTTGCGACGTAGAAAGTTTCGAGACGACGACTATACATTCGGGAAGATAGATTCCGTCAGCTTTAACCATCGTCTGCGGCAGGTGGTGGTGATATCGAACGACACGCGCTACTGCGCCACGGACTACACGGCGGACAACAAGGGGCTGTACGCGTGGCCCACGCTGCTGCTGAACCGCACGGCGCTGGTGCCGTGTCGCGCGGGCGAGGGCCTCGCCTCGCGGCTGTGCGGGCCCGACGGCGCGTGGCGCGAGCCCGACACGGCCGCCTGCGGCTACCTCAGCAACGTCACCAAGCTGCTGCAGCAGTTCGCGCTGCTGGACGCGGGGCTGGTGCGCTACTCGGCGCTCAACGCGTCGGCGCGGCTGGCGGCGCTGCTGCGCGACCACGCCGCGCTGCAGGACCCCGACGACGTCATGTTCGTGGCTCGCGCCGTGCGCAGCTACGTGCGCTACGTGCCCGAGGAGAAGGATCTCGGTGAGTGTGCTCCGCGCGTCGGCCGCCGAGGCGACGTACCGAGCCGCTGCTGCGCGACCACGCCGCGCTGCAGGACCCCGACGACGTCATGTTCGTGGCTCGCGCCGTGCGCAGCTACGTGCGCTACGTGCCCGAGGAGAAGGATCTCGGTGAGTGTGCTCCGCGCGTCGGCCGCCGAGGCGACGTACCGAGCCGCTGCTGCGCGACCACGCCGCGCTGCAGGACCCCGACGACGTCATGTTCGTGGCTCGCGCCGTGCGCAGCTACGTGCGCTACGTGCCCGAGGAGAAGGATCTCGGTGAGTGTGCTCCGCGCGTCGGCCGCCGAGGCGACGTACCGAGCCGCTGCTGCGCGACCACGCCGCGCTGCAGGACCCCGACGACGTCATGTTCGTGGCTCGCGCCGTGCGCAGCTACGTGCGCTACGTGCCCGAGGAGAAGGATCTCGGTGAGTGTGCTCCGCGCGTCGGCCGCCGAGGCGACGTACCGAGCCGCTGCTGCGCGACCACGCCGCGCTGCAGGACCCCGACGACGTCATGTTCGTGGCTCGCGCCGTGCGCAGCTACGTGCGCTACGTGCCCGAGGAGAAGGATCTCCGACGATTGTGACTAGGGACGTCATTTAGAGGATCGTCATGCTTATTTCACATTTTCGCGATTATCTTCAAAATTAGGTGCCATAAATATTTTAAAATTTGAAACGTTTCTCAGAGGTCGTTTCGATAGTTGTCGACATCCTTATTGAGTTCGGTCGTGTGTGCCAGGGTCGGCGCTGTTGGACGTGATCAGCGCGACGATGCTGGTGGCGCCGGCCGTGATGGCGCGCGCCGAGGCGCAGTACGGCGCCTGCACCGCGCTGCTGCGCGTGACCGAGCTGCTCGCGCCGCTGCACACCGACAAGCAGAAGGTGCGTACACCGCGCTGCTGCGCGTGACCGAGCTGCTCGCGCCGCTGCACACCGACAAGCAGAAGGTGCGTACACCGCGCTGCTGCGCGTGACCGAGCTGCTCGCGCCGCTGCACACCGACAAGCAGAAGGTGCGTACACCGCGCTGCTGCGCGTGACCGAGCTGCTCGCGCCGCTGCACACCGACAAGCAGAAGGTGCGTACACCGCGCTGCTGCGCGTGACCGAGCTGCTCGCGCCGCTGCACACCGACAAGCAGAAGGTGCGTACACCGCGCTGCTGCGCGTGACCGAGCCGCTCGCGCCGCTGCACACCGACAAGCAGAAGGTGCGTACACCGCGCTGCTGCGCGTGACCGAGCCGCTCGCGCCGCTGCACACCGACAAGCAGAAGGTGCGTACACCGCGCTGCTGCGCGTGACCGAGCTGCTCGCGCCGCTGCACACCGACAAGCAGAAGGTGCGTACACCGCGCTGCTGCGCGTGACCGAGCTGCTCGCGCCGCTGCACACCGACAAGCAGAAGGTGCGTACACCGCGCTGCTGCGCGTGACCGAGCTGCTCGCGCCGCTGCACACCGACAAGCAGAAGGTGCGTACACCGCGCTGCTGCGCGTGACCGAGCTGCTCGCGCCGCTGCACACCGACAAGCAGAAGGTGCGTACACCGCGCTGCTGCGCGTGACCGAGCTGCTCGCGCCGCTGCACACCGACAAGCAGAAGGTGCGTACACCGCGCTGCTGCGCGTGACCGAGCTGCTCGCGCCGCTGCACACCGACAAGCAGAAGGTGCGTACACCGCGCTGCTGCGCGTGACCGAGCTGCTCGCGCCGCTGCACACCGACAAGCAGAAGGTGCGTACACCGCGCTGCTGCGCGTGACCGAGCTGCTCGCGCCGCTGCACACCGACAAGCAGAAGGTGCGTACACCGCGCTGCTGCGCGTGACCGAGCTGCTCGCGCCGCTGCACACCGACAAGCAGAAGGTGCGTACACCGCGCTGCTGCGCGTGACCGAGCTGCTCGCGCCGCTGCACACCGACAAGCAGAAGGTGCGTACACCGCGCTGCTGCGCGTGACCGAGCTGCTCGCGCCGCTGCACACCGACAAGCAGAAGGTGCGTACACCGCGCTGCTGCGCGTGACCGAGCTGCTCGCGCCGCTGCACACCGACAAGCAGAAGGTGCGTACACCGCGCTGCTGCGCGTGACCGAGCTGCTCGCGCCGCTGCACACCGACAAGCAGAAGGTGCGTACACCGCGCTGCTGCGCGTGACCGAGCTGCTCGCGCCGCTGCACACCGACAAGCAGAAGGTGCGTACACCGCGCTGCTGCGCGTGACCGAGCTGCTCGCGCCGCTGCACACCGACAAGCAGAAGGTGCGTACACCGCGCTGCTGCGCGTGACCGAGCTGCTCGCGCCGCTGCACACCGACAAGCAGAAGGTGCGTACACCGCGCTGCTGCGCGTGACCGAGCTGCTCGCGCCGCTGCACACCGACAAGCAGAAGGTGCGTACACCGCGCTGCTGCGCGTGACCGAGCTGCTCGCGCCGCTGCACACCGACAAGCAGAAGGTGCGTACACCGCGCTGCTGCGCGTGACCGAGCCGCTCGCGCCGCTGCACACCGACAAGCAGAAGGTGCGTACACCGCGCTGCTGCGCGTGACCGAGCCGCTCGCGCCGCTGCACACCGACAAGCAGAAGGTGCGTACACCGCGCTGCTGCGCGTGACCGAGCTGCTCGCGCCGCTGCACACCGACAAGCAGAAGGTGCGTACACCGCGCTGCTGCGCGTGACCGAGCTGCTCGCGCCGCTGCACACCGACAAGCAGAAGGTGCGTACACCGCGCGAGCGGCTCGGCCACGCGCAGCAGCGCGGTGTACGTGGTCAGCGCGACGATGCTCGAGTCGCCGGCCGTGCTGGCGCAGAACGGCGCTGCCTCGTGACGGTACATTCTCATATCGCACGCTACGTCGCCCATTACTTTTCACCGGACGTGCGCGGCTTGACGGAGTTTCGTTCTGGTTGCAGTGGAACCTGGCGGTGGAGAGCTTCCCGGTGCGGCCAGGCTTCGGCGGCGCCACGTGCGTGTGGTACAGCGCGGGCGCGGCGCCGCCTAAGCTGCACTGCACCACCACCAACCGCACCGTGGCGCGCCTGCTCAGCTTCGCCGACGCGCAGGTGCACGCCAGCGTGCAGGTGGGTGTGCGCGGCCGGGGTGGCGTGGCCGGGGGGGGGGGGGGGGGGGGGGGGCGCGGCCGGGGGGGTGGCGCGGCACGGCACAGACAGTGAGCACGCGGTGTGTTGCAGGTGCCGGCGTCGCTGGCGCTGGCGCTGCCGCGCGACACGGCGGCGCGACTGGTGGTGGGCGTGTTCCTGGACGCGGCGCTGTTCCCGCTCATGCCGCGCGACGAGGAGCCCGACTCGCACCGCGCCAAGGACTACTACGGCCGCAGCACCAAGCGCGAGGACATGAACATGGAGATCACCTCGCCCGTCGTCTCCGTGCAGCTCCGTGAGTGCCGCGCTCGCTCCCCTCGGCCGCCGGGGACCGCCCCGCTCCCCGGCTGCCGGGGACCGCCCCCGCCCTCCCTCGAGGCCCCGACGTCCTTCGACGCTTCGACGAAGCTGTCGCCAAATTTAGCGGAAGTTTGAAGTGCGCAAAAACCGACAGCGATCGGAATTCGGACGAGGTGAGGCGAGATTGTGCCGAGCGAAGTGAAGTTTGTTTCTGAATTATTCGTCTCATATTCGCCTAACCTCGATCGAATTCGCGAGTAAGGTGAGGAGACTTTAGCAGAATATAGTTTCGAATTTCGAATCCGGAATTTTAGGATCGACCCGGACGTTCGATATCTCCCAAAAGACCGTTCGAACCGTGAAACGAATGATCTAAAACCGGGTTTAAGATTCGGCGAAACCGATAATTTCGGTTTAATCTCGATTATTATTTTTTAGAGGAATTTGGCACCATAAAGGTGCCACGCCACTGATATATACGTTGATGAAATTTGGAGTAAAGGTGTCTTATAGAAGCCGCTGCTTAGTTTGGTAGTTAAATAATAACAATAAACATTCAAAAGCCAGGCTTGCCCTACTGAAATAGCTATCAAGAATATCTACCATAAACAATTTTAAATTCGCGCTTTTATTTCTTAAAACTTCGTATAAGTAGTGCGGTTCGAAAATGAACCGCACACCGCCTTGAGCGGCAAGCGGCGCCACCATCGCGTCCTCTATCTCTAGCCGAGCCTCGGACCGTGTTGGGATCTGAGATTTTGTGTTATTTATCTCACTCGGCTTTGATTCCGACTAGTCCTTTCTCTTTCTTACCTACGAAAAGTATACCATAATGCGACATAACTATTTGTAGGTTCTTATGGCAAATAATAATATTAAGCCGGCCTTTCGCATGAAGTTGCACGCGGGAGCCGGTGTTGACAATGAAGATCATACGAACAAACTTTTTTTTCACTTTATTTAGTTTAGTAGATTACTTGTAGTGAAAGTATTGTTTTGTTTATCGTGATTGTGAATTTTAATAGTACATTACTGCAGAGGCTGCGAAAAAGGGGATTGCCGGCCGAGTAGTTATAGATGCCATCTAGAGATACGAGGCCGACAATCCCTGTTCGCGTCCAGGCTTGCATAGTACTTTTCTCAAACATGCATTGAAATAAAAAACAATATTTTTTTATACAGGGTGGCAAATTTATATCGGTCAGTATGTGAAAGTCTGAAACTATAAGACATACGAAAATCTGTTCTTAGGAACCATCTCATCGATTTTAATCATAAGAAAAACTGCAGTCCTACATTATCACCGTCACCATCGTCATCATCATCATCATCATCATCATCATCATCATCATCATCACCATCATCATCACCATCATCATCATCATCATCATCATCATCATCGTCATCGTCATTTCAATATACATATTTATTCGTTCTTTTCGCCGCCGCATCTCAACTAAAATGGTAATGGGCCGGACACATTAAAGAACTGGCGATGGAGCCAGCCCGTTCTACACTTAGTATTTATTAGACGGCAAACGTTGTGTTGTAAAATACTCGAGTACTTGGAGTCCTTTTATTACGACTCGGCTCACTAACTACAACTGCAACTGTGACTGGACTCATTTGTTAGAACTCTGCTTTAAGCGTGGCTTCCAAACAAGTGAGTCGCATGAGCTCAGCGAGCTTCACATTAAGACTCGAGTCTTATTTCTGCGTGAGTTGTTTGGTGTGGTGAGTCGTGCTCGAGCTGCATGGAAGGACTATAGTCTTACTTTTGCCTTAACGATACCAGGTTGCCCAAAAGAGTATGTTGTTTAGACAGATTTCTAAATACACTTTTTTTTAAGATTACACCAAGTTTTTTTTAATTGTTGCGATGTTTTCTGTTGCGAAGTTGACTGACATCCCATTTATTATCATCGAGGGTGTGGTTTTCCAGGGTTTTGACGAAGCAGATTTCGATAATGGCGTAAATGGCTGTCGTTTTCTAAAGTTTTGGGGGTGAATATTCTAAAAATGGCATCCTTTTTGGATTTCAAAATGGCGGATGTGGCTTTTAAAAAAAAATCGTTATGGGGATCGTTTTCTAGGTTTCTGGGGGTGAATATTCCAAAAATGGTATCCATTTCAAGATAGCGGACGTTACTTTTTTTAAATCGTTAAGGGTATCGTTTGCTACGTTTCTGAGGGTCGACGGCCAGGGCTGTCAATACCGCTGCCCACTGGGCATCCGTTATTTGAGGAACCTCGACACGAAAGAAGAAGAGGGTGAATATTCCAAAAATGTCATCCATTTTGGATTACATGATGGCGGACGTCACTTTTTCAAAAAATCATCATGGGTAGCGATTTCTGGGTATTTTTGTGGTGCAAATTCCAAAAATGGCATCCGTTTTGGGTTTCAAGACTGGGAACGTTGTTTTTTTTTTTTTCAAATAATTGTCATGGTTGTCGTTTTATAGGTTTTTTTGGATGCAGATTCCAAAAATGGCATCGAGTTTTGGATTCAAAATGGTAAACGTCACATATTCTTGAAAATCGTCATTGGTCTGGTCGTTTTAAAGGTTTTTTTTGGGGTATAGATTTGGCGGTCAGTAATATGACGTCACTTTTTTAGAAAATCGTGAGAATTCGTTTTCACATGTACCTACTTCACACACAATGGAAATTGTTTTTGAATGAATAAATGAAAAATTAAATGAAATCTATATTTTAAAGGAATAGATTCCATAAAAGTACGTCTGATATCTTGTAATTCAAAATGGCTGCCATTTTTGAAATCTGCACCCCCAAAAACCTAGAAAACGACACTCAAGACGCTTTTTTCAAAAAGTCACATCCGCCATCTCGAAATCCATAACGATTGTTATTTTTGAAATCTGCACCCCCAAAAACCTGAAAAACAACACCCAAGACGACATTTTCAAAGAGTTATGTCCGCCATCTTTAAATCCAACATGGATGTCATTTTTGGAACATACTCCTCAAAATGTTTTAGTGTAGTTTTGTCGACCATAGCGATTTTTTTGAGTAAAATAATATGTCCGCCACCATAAAACCCAAAATAGGCGTCGTTTAATATAATCTACACCCAAAACCTAACAAGCACCTCAAGCCAAAGGAAACAAATTTAAAAAAGTACCGAAGTAATTCATCGTCATGTTCATTTTTCTTTTTCCATATTTATCAATCTCCCAAGGCACGATTACTCCGCATGTTAGATTGTAATGAGTAGAACATTTATGGGTTTCAATGTTTCAATAATAGACTACACCAACCGCTGACTTGAGTCTTCTAGTGAATCCAAGCTGCGAGTCTAATATTATAACTAATCGTGACAGAGAAAAACTACAGTCTGTTCAGAAACTCGAACTGTCTAAAAAACTCCAGTCGTTGATGAGATTACTCACGCTCGGCTAGACTCGGGACTCGGAGTCTTTGAATTCACAGAGACTTGTACAATTTGAGTCGAGTCTTCAAGAATAGAACTTTATTTATTTAGCCCTAGTGTCAGCCTGGGCCCCGAAACTACCACAATCAACCTGTGTCAAATACTTGGGTTTCCACCTGGACCGAAGGATGACATGGAAGGACCACATCAAAAACAAGCGCAACGAGATTAATCTTCGTTTTAAAAACTTACTCTTCTCGGAAGGCAGTCTGCCCTATCCCTATCTAACAAGCTGAGAATTTACTGCTCGATAATAAAGCCGATTTGGACATATGGGATTCAACTCTGGACAACCGCTAGCAAATCCAATATTCTGTGCCTCCAGAGAGCACAAAACAACATTTTGCGGGTTATATCATCAGCGCCCTGGTATGCTCGCAACTCAGAAATCCATGAGTACCTGGAGATCCCCACAATCTTAGAAGAGGCGAACCGCTACACCGCAACCTAAAAGAATCGTCTGATAACTCACCCAAACCCACTTTCTCACACGCTTTTGGATACGAATCGTGTTAAAAGACTGAAAAGAGCCGACGTGCTGATTAATTGAGAGGAGTTAGGACAGTGGTTCTACCTCTTCAAACGCCTATCTCCTTCAACACACCTGCTTTTAGTCCATTGGACTGCTCGCAGATGCAAGTTATATAAATATATATATATATATATATATATATATATGACTGTTTATTATGGGACTACTTTCTTAATAAACTAAACAATAATAACAAAACAATGTTAATTTATATTTGTCATTTGTTCATTATATCATGTTTACATTTATATACTTTTTGACCGTTGTACATTTTGACCCATTGAACATTCCGGCACTTGTACCAACGTTACCCATTACCATTTTGTCGTTTATTCTTACAAACATGTTGACATTAATATACTTTTTGACTTTTGTACAATTTGACCATTTATCTTTTTGTACGTTATGTCTCTCATACAATTAGGCTCTTTTTAAGTTTTTGCGACATTTAATTGTTACGTCTTTAGTTCATTATAACATGTTTACATTTACATACTTTTTGACCGTTGTGCATTTTGATAATAAGACATTTAGAACCATTATACATTTAGACATAAGTACCAAAATTACCTGCTACCCTCAACAGACACATTTTCAAAGGCGATATTTAATTCCTGCGTTCTCCCTCTGGCTGTGCAGAATGGAGAATGGATGAAAAAATTTAAATCGCTTGATTTTTTTTCATTCATGGGAATAACCTCCCTCATTCCTGGAAAAGAGTTACAGATTTTTCTGTAGCTTAAAATAATTATAAAAAATAAAAGTATTTTTACTGTCCCCGTTCGGGCCTGGGACGGTCAGCTGGACGCTTTCCTTAGTCACTCAATTAGTACATAAAAATAGAAAAAAATATCTATGCTAAATGTCAGATTGACCTTGTCAACTCGTCATAAACGCACCGTTATTTTTAAAGTTTTCGTAATATAATGGGATTTTATTTAAATTAGAGCACTGTTTGCTCACCACCGGACTTTTGATTGCCTGCTTCGATGACTACTTTCGTTTTGTACCCCGGATTTGACCTTGATAACTTTTACGACGAGCATTGTAACTGAAATTGGATTTTGAAACCAGGACTGGATAATATTGTTTTTGTTAAAGCGGATTCTTCCAATCTACCAAAAGCAGACACTTTTATGCTAATGGAATTCATGAAGTATAGTGACAAACAACATCGCAGAAGTAAGAGGCGTCAAAGCATTGATGTAAGTACAATGCAAGTGTGTAACATTGCATATGGATGTTGTGTAAGATGAAGCCTAACACCTGTAAGACACGTTTGAAAACATTAACCAAGGCACTTTAATTATTTATGTTTATGTAGTATTTGGAAGAAAGAATGCCCCATTGTACTTATTTGAGAAATACTCTGTTTATTGTAATTATAATTATATTGAGATCTGCTTGGATTTTATAACAGTTCGTTATTCTAACCTTCACTTATTTTAAGGTCTTCGCGGGAATCACACGTGGAAAATGCAGTTGGATATGTTGAAGTGAAAAGGGCCGGAAGCCTATGTGATGTCCGAGCTAAAATTGTACCTGAATATAAAATATCAAAGAAATATTACATTGTGATAGTCCATTTTGGCGACACAAATAACACTATTACGGATACATCTTGCGATCTGGAAATAAAATCATTGTTATTGCTCACCAACAAGAGAACTTAGGGTTTTTATAATAAGTATATCAAAGTAAAATACAGGATGTAAAAAGGTTACATTATAAGTAACCTAATCTAGGGTGCTGCCGGCAGCAAGTAGCACAGAGGAACCTCCTGACAATGTGCACCGTGTCTAGGTACTGCCTTCTGTAGTCTATCTCAAGACCGTTTACCAAAACAAGTACTGGGACAATGATCGTCAAATCGACATAGGTTTATATGATTTTGTTATATAGACTATGGGCCAGCACTCTTCTCTCACCTATTGATGTGCAAATTGCAGAAACTTAAAAACTAGCACGACGGCATGCCCACACATAAGGATTTCAATGTGGGTATAATCTTCGTAAAAAAACACCCGTATTAAATCAATATTCTTTTATTATTTCAGGTGATACATATTAATTGTAACAAAATATTGGAAGTATTAAAAACTGTAAAATATGCTCCTATGTATTATGTTTGAATCGACAGCAGCACCTCTAGCACAACTGTGGTATGCGACTCTTTGTCGCGCGACAAAGATAGTCTGTCTCTTCCCTTTCAATACAATGCGAGAGGGACGGGTGATGCTATGTCGCGCGACAAGCGTAGTCGCGGAGAGTTGTGCTAGACCGGCAGATTCTGGAAAACATCCACTTAAAGCTGTGTCACCAAGCCTTCATTCATAATGCCCTGATTTTTTTCAAGAAAATGCCATTGCATATAGTTCACGATCACTTACGTTTATGTGTTCCTCGCAAATGTAAAGCCGACCATTTTACTTTCGAAAGAAAGAACTTTGAACCTGGATTTTTTTACATCATTATTGGACCATGTTGATAAAAAACATGGTTTGGGTTCCTTAAATTGTTGATATGCGGGGCCATCCATGGCAAAGAATGTTAATAAAACGACAAAATAACAGAAGTCCAGTTTCCGTTCCTATGGTCATCGTAAAAGCTATCAAGGTCAAGTCCAGGGTCCAAAGCGAAGGTAGTCATCACAGCAGACAATCAAAATTCCGGTGGTGAGCAAGCAGTGGTCAAATTTAAGAAAATCCCATTAAATTACGAAAATTTTAAAAGTAACGGTGCGTTTATGACGAGTTGACAAGGTCAATCTGACATTAAGCGTAGATAATTTTTTCTGTACTGATTGAGTGACTAAGGAAAGCGTCCAGCTGGGTTTATCATCAAATTGACGACACTCACTTCGCCGAATTTCATTTCAAAGTCAACGTTTCATGTATTTTCATTTCGTCGACAATTCAGTTCGTGGAATGATCATTACAAGTAATTTTAAATCGTGTATTTTTACTTGTCGGATGATTCATTACATAGTTGTATTATGTCATGGAAAACGTTTTGTGGTTTATTGTTTCAAGTATTTTTAATTAACATATAAATTATTACAAGGATTATTATTTAAATTTAAGATAGTTGGCATACAAAGTTATCTATGACATTATGGTGAGAACGGAACGCAATGTGTGCCGGAGGGCACAATTGCATCGTTAGCAAAACGTGACTCGATGCATGCGAGCCAGTCCTGCGCCACAACTCGCGAATATCACTTGTCTGTACATTATCGTGTCTTGGACAATATAGTCATTTGGAACCGTGACCTTGTGTTATTCCTCGTCGCACCTCATCCCACACCAGGAGTCAGATACACGAGGCATTAGCGAACATTGGTGACCCGCGACTGGAGAATATCGGAAACACTCAAGGTTAGGCGCGAAGGTGATGTCATACCCGAACCAGCAAGGAACAACCGCAGGACCACCGCCCGTGGCAATCCAAGGTCAGACGGCGCCAACCAACACGGGGATCACAACGATGACTGACACCAACACAGCGGCAACCGCGGACGTCATGGCTGTGTCGCTGACGGCAAGGATACCAGAGTTCTGGACGGACCAACCGCGCGTTTGGTTCATCCGGGTAGAGGCTGTGTTGGCACCGCAGAAGATGGGCGACGACGCTAAATTCGATTTAGTGGTGTCGAAGCTGCCAAAGGAGGTCATAGTGAACATCACAGACTTCTTGACGAGACCTCCCAGCTCGGGCAAATACGAGGCCCTCAAAGCGAAGCTACTCGGAATACTAGAGGACTCCAAGAACAGGCAGATCGAAAAGCTGCTCAGCGAGATGGATTTGGGAGACCAAAAACCCAGTCAGCTTCTGTTACAGATGCGGAATCTCGCAAAGGACAAATTTCCCGATGATACAGTACGCATCATGTGGCAGAATCATCTGCCCACAACAGTCCGAGCGGTGCTGGTGGCGTCTCAGATTACCGACCTTGACAATCTGGCGGAGGTCGCGGACAACGTGACGGAGGCCACGCGGTCAGGACAGATCGCCCAAGTCACGCAAAAGCCATCAGCAGCGGCAGCGAGCGACACTACAGCGGTAATCTTGGCGGAAATAGCGAAGCTCAGTGTCAGGGTCAATGAGCTGGAGCGAGGTCGATCCGGGCAGCGGAATTACGGCAGAGGACGCAGCAGCTCGCGCTCCGCGTCGCGAGGACGCAGCATGTCTAGGCGTCGGAACGACCCGAACAGGCTCTGCTACTACCATTATCGATTTAGAGACGCGTCTACGAAATGCCGATCGCCGTGTGCTTGGAAGAAGCAGCCATCAACGTCGGAAAACTAGTGAGCCTGGTGCAGACACCGTCGGAGGTCTGCACCATTGCAACCGGCAATAGACTTCGTGTGACGGATCATAATAGTGGGTTACGTTTTCTAGTAGATACGGGGGCAGACATTTCCGTTTTACCCGCTACTAGAAAAACTCGTGTTAACGCGTGCTCGAACTATAAACTGTTTGCCGCCAACGGGACGGAAATAAAGACTTATGGCGAGAAATCGTTAGTGCTAGACTTTAAGCTACGACGACCGTACCGGTGGAACTTCGTGGTTGCAGACGTTAAGCAGCCAATACTAGGCGCAGACTTTTTAAACCACCACAAGTTATTGGTAAATGTGAGTGAACGCAAGCTGATAGACCGAGTGACAGACCTGAACGTGACCGCTGTATCTGTAAGTAGTAAACAACCTTCTATCTATACGATCGTTGAGAGCCATCCGTATCACGAACTGTTATCTCGTTTTCCGGCAATAACCAAGCCACCGTCGTTCAAGGAAACTCCCACGCATAACGTGGTACACCACATCGAAACAACCGGACCTCCGGTATACGCTCGCGCGAGACCTTTACCACCCGATAGGTACAAAAAAGTCAAGGAAGAATTTCGACTAATGCAAGAATTAGGGATCTGTAGGCCATCAAAGAGTGCGTGGGCCTCTCCATTACACGTAACATTAAAAAAGAATGGCGAAATTCGACCTTGCGGGGACTATCGGATGTTAAATGCAATCACAAAACCAGACCGTTATCCTATACCGAGGTTACACGATTTTACCTATATACTAGCTGATAAAAAGATATTTTCCAAACTAGACATCAATCGCGCATATCATTGTGTTAGCGTAGCACCGGAGGACGTTGAAAAAACGGCGATAATTACACCGTTCGGTTTATGGGAGTTCCCCCGGATGAGTTTCGGGCTCAGGAATGCAGCCCAGTCGTTCCAGAGGTTCATGAGCAGCACAGTGCTGCAAGGGCTAGACTTCCTATTCAACTACCTAGACGATGTAATCATCGCCAGTGACGATGAGGTACAGCACAAAGAACATCTCAGGCAAGTGTGTGAACGCTTCGAAAAATACGGCATAACGATAAATTTAACCAAATGTAGTTTCGGTCAAGCTAAACTAGACTTTTTAGGACATGAGGTCTCTCAAGACGGAATCAAACCGTTAGCGGAGAAAGTTCAGGCGATAGTAGATTTCCCAAAGCCTGAAACCGTAGAGCAACTACGTCGTTTTTTAGGCATGTATAACTTTTTCCGCCCTCATATTCCTCACGCAGCGCAAGCCCAGTCGGAGCTAGATAAATATTTAATTAATACTCGGAAGCGAGATAAGACTCCGATCGCGTGGACAAGCGAGGCGGACGCTGCATTCCTACAATGCAAGTCCGGCCTCCAAAACGCCGCTATGTTAGCGCACCCGCGGCAGGACGCGATTCTAGCCCTAATGTCAGACGCCTCTGATACCGCAGCAGGTGCAACGTTACAGCAACGTTTAGGCAATACGTGGCAACCGCTAGGATTTTATTCTAAAAAGTTTAGTGCAGCCCAGCGTAATTATTCCACGTACGACCGTGAACTCACAGCCATATATCTAGCCATAGTTCATTTTCGTAAGATGTTCGAAGGTCGACCACTGACAATTTATACAGACCACAAAGCCCTATGTTACGCATTTCAAAATTTCGGAAACAGCAACAAAGAATTACCTAGACGCACACGTCAGTTATCCTTTATTAGCGAATTCACAACAGACATTAGGCATATTAGTGGCAATCAAAACATCGTGGCCGACACATTATCGCGCATCGAAACGATAAGCTGTCCTACTGTACTTGATTTCGAGGAACTCGCCGTCGTGCAATCTAGCGACGAGTACCTACAGCAAGCAATGCAAAATGGGGATCGCGCGGCAATAAGTAAAATCAGTTTAAAAGCATTAATGGTTCCGACATGTAGCAGACCAATTGTTTGCGAAATGTCAACCAATGAAGCAAGACCCTATTTACCAGAAAAATTCAGACGAATAGCTTTCGACAGTTTGCATAGCTTAAATCATCCCGGGATCCGCAGCTCAAAGAAATTAGTTAAGCGAAAATACTTTTGGCCCGGTTTAGAAAAAGATGTAGGCATATGGGCTAGGGCATGTATACAATGTCAGCGGTCGAAAGTCAATCGTCATACGATATCAGGATTAGGTAGTTTCGAGGAATCAGATCGCTTTGATCATCTCCACGCCGATATCGTCGGTCCATTGCCGACGTCTCGACAAGGATATCGCTACTTAGTTACTATGATTGACAGAGCTACACGTTGGCCTGAGGCTATTCCAATCGTCGAAATGACTGCGGAAGCCGTCGCCAAAACGATATTCGAGACGTGGATAGTGAGATTCGGCTGTCCACTCAAACTCACTACCGACCAGGGAACTCAATTCGAAAGTAACCTATTCAGAGAATTAATGAAGCTGTTAGGGGTCAATAAACTAAGGACCACGAGTTATCATCCTCAATCTAACGGGATCGTAGAACGGTTACATCGTTCCATGAAGGCAGCCCTTATGGCTAGGATAGCACATAATACCTCATGGATCGACGAACTTCCTATAGTCATGTTAGGGTTGAGAGCAGCAGGTCGTAGCGATAACGGCGTAAGTCCCGCGGAAATGACTTACGGTAAGGTTTTACGGTTACCAGGTCAATTTTTCAGTAATTCAATGAATACAGAACCAAAGGAATCGTCAGAGCTAGTTAAAAAAATTCGCGATAACATACGCAAGCTCAAACCAATACCGACGACCGCGCGCGATAACAGAACGTTATTTATTCACCCGGACCTGAATACATGCGAGTATGTTTTTGTGCGGAATGACACGGTACGCAAATCACTGCAACAACCATACGATGGACCGTACAAAGTACTAGAAAGGAACCCTAAAGTATATTTGATTCAGTTAACAAACGAGCAGGCTCGAGTCTCGATCGATCGGCTGAAACCAGCTTACTTGTTAAACGTACCAGGCGGTGGTGCGAGTGCAAGCGACGCGGCACCAGCGGACAACTCGTCCCCGCCCACCGACGCGAGCAATACGGTTATAAGTCCGCGTACGAAGGACCCAGTACCATCATCGTATGTAACTAGGAGCGGACGAGTAGTAAAAAGACCTGTAACGTTTAGGGATACCTACTATAGAAATAGTTAGTTTTTAAGCTACGTGAACTGATAAGTAAACTTTTTACAGACTCGTACGGCTCTCACGAAGGTATGGTAGAATATTGTTTATTACCAAGTAAATAAGTAAGATAATCCTTAGTTTGATAAGTATACCTACCTACGTACAATTAGTTTCACAGTCCCGCATAAGCGGAAGCGATTTACATGATTATCACGTGGACCCGACCCTACTTAGGAATAGCACCTAAGTAGAACACTAGCGTAAACAAACGTAAGTAATGTAAATGTAATTTAAATGTATTTTTTTTTACTTTAGTGAACATGGCAAGTAATAATATTTCGTAACTATTGTTTTCGTGACAATTCTAGAATATGCAAAATAATGATCTTTTTTTCCGCAATTCGTTATTGTTCCAATTAAAATGTGGAAAATAATGAAAAGCAAGCACACTTTATTCATTATATAAAGATAAAAATAAAGTTAAAACTCATACATTACGAGACCGTCACGAGATTAAACCGAAAACAATCGGCAGTTATATATTTATCACGTATCAACATGGGCTATAATCAAAGCAAGGAGAAAGAGTCCCATGACACGATAGCCATCGCTACAGTAAAAAATATATCGGGCCAAGTGGAATCGAAGCTGAACTACCTAGCGATAGGTACCATAGTAATGTGTGTTGTGCTGACACTATTACTGTTATACCTCATCAGGAACAAGTGCAAAAAAGGCGCAAGGGCCTGGGTGACGAGGACGGTCGAGAGAGCGACACCACCTCTCGCAATGGTACGAGTCCAGAAGGAAACGTCGCCAGGACCTGTTCCTCAACAGCAGTTCACTTACCAACAGTAAAACTAGCATGTAAGTTTTAAATACCTAATGGTTTCATTTTAAGGCTCCAAAAGAGAAGCTAATGTAAAGATTTCAACATAATTAGTGTAAGTAATTCTTCAATACCTATTGTATAAACAACTGTTTCGCAATCAGCACCTACTAATGTTACAAGGTATTCGATATCATGCAACTGCGTCGTAACGCTGACTATAGCGACAATGCAGCTGCATGAAAAGAATAACATGCCTATCGAATACAACCAATGTAATAATTAATTATAGTTGTAATATTTAAAAAATGAACTTAGAAATTTCATTTTTTTTTGTTAGGAGGGGGTTGCTGTGCCGGAGGGCACAATTGCATCGTTAGCAAAACGTGACTCGATGCATGCGAGCCAGTCCTGCGCCACAACTCGCGAATATCACTTGTCTGTACATTATCGTGTCTTGGACAATATAGTCATTTGGAACCGTGACCTTGTGTTATTCCTCGTCGCACCTCATCCCACACCAGGAGTCAGATACACGAGGCACTAGCGAACAAATGCTAGTGGATCCACGCGCTAAATGTGGGTACTTGAGATTTTAAGTTGTTTCTCTTGACACATAACTAGTCATTGGAGTGTTTTGTTGTTATTGTGATATTATTGTTATAAAAATGAGTGATTCACAAAAAAATATTTTTCATTTCCATATAACTTATATATACACGGTAAAAAACGGTCCATTGCGTTAGAAAAAAATAAGATGTACGACTAGGACACTTAATGTGCCCAACCCTGTATTTTCATTTCATCGTGAACCTTCTCAACCTTGTTGGTTCTGGCGTTTCGCTCGCTCGCTTCGCTCGCTCGTTAGGGTCACAGTTCTACCTAACACTCCTCCTCGCTTCGCTCGTCGTCGTACCTAACCTAACCGAAGTCTGACCTGCCTTAAAGTAGAATACGTAACGCTTCTGACTTCACGCCTACCATAGTTTAGTTTAGGTGCTGTAAGTGTAGCCAATTTAATAATAGGCAAAAGTTCTGGCGTTTCGCTCGCTCGCTTCGCTCGCTCGTTAGGGTCACAGTTCTACCTAACACTCCTCCTCGCTTCGCTCGTCGTCGTACCTAACCTAACCGAAGTCTGACCGGCCTTAAAGTAGAATACGTAACGCTTCTGACTTCACGCCTACCATAGTTTAGTTTAGGTGCTGTAAGTGTAGCCGATTCAATAATAGGCAAAATAATTCTTAGGACAATTCATGTTAGGAATAGTATACTTTAGGTAATTCGATTTTAGAGTAATCAATATTAGGACAAACTTGCTTTAGGACTTTAAATGAGTATGCGCCAAAATTATTAGGACATACGAGTAGTATGCCATTCAACAGTATGCCAAACATTCTCGGTCAAACATTTTTAGCACAAAAAACGTTATGCGAAACGACAGGCACCCGTTCATTTGCCATTGAAATTTACATGTATTCGATTATATAAGAATGAGTTGAAATAAAACGTCGAAGAACTGAAAATCGATGTAATGTACTTCCTCCATTTAAAAAATATACGAAATGAATCATCGATCAAATAATATTCCTTGAAAATTTTTTCTACGAATTAATAAAAGTTGAAATGAACTGTTGATGAGATAAAATTACACTAAATGAAAATACGCGAAGTAAGAATTTGGCGAAACGTTTTCGGTGAAATGATATTCGATGAAAAGTTTGTCGGCGAAACAAGGGGCACCCGTCCAGCTGACCGTCCCAGGCCCGAACGGGGACAGTAAAAATACTTTTATTTTTTATAATTATTTAAAGCTACAGAAAAATCTGTAACTTTTTTCCAGGAATGAGGAAGGTTATTCCTATTAATAATAAAAAAATCAAGCGATTAAAAAAAAAAATCCATTCCCCATTGGATGTAATTAGTTTAATTTATATTTACTTTCAAGTTATTTATTCTTAACAATTCAACCGTATTAGTCAGGGCCTTATTTAAATCGTCATTATACGTTAATAAATCCTTACATTCTATAATAATTGATGTGCCTGTCTGCAAATAATATACTATTGTGCGGCAAGCATTTTGGCAAATCATTTATATATATTAAAAATAGCAGAGGTCCCAGGATACTACCCTGTGGTATTCCATGGTTATTATTCTTAAATAAAGACCTATAAGAGTTCATAGTTTTAGAATTAGGGTAATATTTCCAAGATCTCGACACACTGATTTCTCTCACTAAGGTATGTGTTAATCCAATCAAACGCTGGGCCACGCACACCGTATCTGTATAGTTTGGTTACTAATCGCTTATGACAAACTAAGTAGAAGGCCTTGCTCATATCCATGAACAAGACCGTGACGGGTACCTTATTATCTACAGCATTCAGAATGTTTTTTATCAATTTGAATGCCGGCAAAGTGGTGCATCTTGATTTGCGAAAACCATGTTGTTAAGGTATAAATAGAAGAATATTTCTATTTCGTCATTACAATTTTATTTTTTTACTTTATTTCTGATGAGTAAAGCTCTCGTCTTACATGAGGGCGGATATTTGCAGAGAACGGCAGCCTGGTCGGCGAGCTGGTGGAGCCCGTGATCGCCACCGTGCGTGCGGCCGGCTGCGGCGGGGCCGCGCGCTGCGCCGTGTGGGACCCCGCCTCCAAGCGCTGGCAGCACAACCGCACCGGTGAGTGTCCGTGTCCGGCCGCTGACGTGTCCGTGTAGCGGAGGGCCGCGCGCCGCGCCGTGTGGGACCCCGCCTCCAAGCGCTGGCAGCACAACCGCACCGGTGAGTGTCCGTGTCCGGCCGCTGACGTGTCCGTGTAGCGGAGGGCCGCGCGCCGCGCCGTGTGGGACCCCGCCTCCAAGCGCTGGCAGCACAACCGCACCGGTGAGTGTCCGTGTCCGGCCGCTGACGTGTCCGTGTAGCGGAGGGCCGCGCGCCGCGCCGTGTGGGACCCCGCCTCCAAGCGCTGGCAGCACAACCGCACCGGTGAGTGTCCGTGTCCGGCCGCTGACGTGTCCGTGTAGCGGAGGGCCGCGCGCCGCGCCGTGTGGGACCCCGCCTCCAAGCGCTGGCAGCACAACCGCACCGGTGAGTGTCCGTGTCCGGCCGCTGACGTGTCCGTGTAGCGGAGGGCCGCGCGCCGCGCCGTGTGGGACCCCGCCTCCAAGCGCTGGCAGCACAACCGCACCGGTGAGTGTCCGTGTCCGGCCGCTGACGTGTCCGTGTAGCGGAGGGCCGCGCGCCGCGCCGTGTGGGACCCCGCCTCCAAGCGCTGGCAGCACAACCGCACCGGTGAGTGTCCGTGTCCGGCCGCTGACGTGTCCGTGTAGCGGAGGGCCGCGCGCCGCGCCGTGTGGGACCCCGCCTCCAAGCGCTGGCAGCACAACCGCACCGGTGAGTGTCCGTGTCCGGCCGCTGACGTGTCCGTGTAGCGGAGGGCCGCGCGCCGCGCCGTGTGGGACCCCGCCTCCAAGCGCTGGCAGCACAACCGCACCGGTGAGTGTCCGTGTCCGGCCGCTGACGTGTCCGTGTAGCGGAGGGCCGCGCGCCGCGCCGTGTGGGACCCCGCCTCCAAGCGCTGGCAGCACAACCGCACCGGTGAGTGTCCGTGTCCGGCCGCTGACGTGTCCGTGTAGCGGAGGGCCGCGCGCCGCGCCGTGTGGGACCCCGCCTCCAAGCGCTGGCAGCACAACCGCACCGGTGAGTGTCCGTGTCCGGCCGCTGACGTGTCCGTGTAGCGGAGGGCCGCGCGCCGCGCCGTGTGGGACCCCGCCTCCAAGCGCTGGCAGCACAACCGCACCGGTGAGTGTCCGTGTCCGGCCGCTGACGTGTCCGTGTAGCGGAGGGCCGCGCGCCGCGCCGTGTGGGACCCCGCCTCCAAGCGCTGGCAGCACAACCGCACCGGTGAGTGTCCGTGTCCGGCCGCTGACGTGTCCGTGTAGCGGAGGGCCGCGCGCCGCGCCGTGTGGGACCCCGCCTCCAAGCGCTGGCAGCACAACCGCACCGGTGAGTGTCCGTGTCCGGCCGCTGACGTGTCCGTGTAGCGGAGGGCCGCGCGCCGCGCCGTGTGGGACCCCGCCTCCAAGCGCTGGCAGCACAACCGCACCGGTGAGTGTCCGTGTCCGGCCGCTGACGTGTCCGTGTAGCGGAGGGCCGCGCGCCGCGCCGTGTGGGACCCCGCCTCCAAGCGCTGGCAGCACAACCGCACCGGTGAGTGTCCGTGTCCGGCCGCTGACGTGTCCGTGTAGCGGAGGGCCGCGCGCCGCGCCGTGTGGGACCCCGCCTCCAAGCGCTGGCAGCACAACCGCACCGGTGAGTGTCCGTGTCCGGCCGCTGACGTGTCCGTGTAGCGGAGGGCCGCGCGCCGCGCCGTGTGGGACCCCGCCTCCAAGCGCTGGCAGCACAACCGCACCGGTGAGTGTCCGTGTCCGGCCGCTGACGTGTCCGTGTAGCGGAGGGCCGCGCGCCGCGCCGTGTGGGACCCCGCCTCCAAGCGCTGGCAGCACAACCGCACCGGTGAGTGTCCGTGTCCGGCCGCTGACGTGTCCGTGTAGCGGAGGGCCGCGCGCCGCGCCGTGTGGGACCCCGCCTCCAAGCGCTGGCAGCACAACCGCACCGGTGAGTGTCCGTGTCCGGCCGCTGACGTGTCCGTGTAGCGGAGGGCCGCGCGCCGCGCCGTGTGGGACCCCGCCTCCAAGCGCTGGCAGCACAACCGCACCGGTGAGTGTCCGTGTCCGGCCGCTGACGTGTCCGTGTAGCGGAGGGCCGCGCGCCGCGCCGTGTGGGACCCCGCCTCCAAGCGCTGGCAGCACAACCGCACCGGTGAGTGTCCGTGTCCGGCCGCTGACGTGTCCGTGTAGCGGAGGGCCGCGCGCCGCGCCGTGTGGGACCCCGCCTCCAAGCGCTGGCAGCACAACCGCACCGGTGAGTGTCCGTGTCCGGCCGCTGACGTGTCCGTGTAGCGGAGGGCCGCGCGCTGCGCCGTGTGGGACCCCGCCTCCAAGCGCTGGCAGCACAACCGCACCGGTGAGTGTCCGTGTCCGGCCGCTGACGTGTCCGTGTAGCGGAGGGCCGTGTGGGAGCCCGCTGACGCGCGTGTCGTGTTGCAGAGTGCGTGGTGCTGCACGCGGCGGGCTGCACGGCGGTGCTGGCGCTGGCGCGGCCGGGTGTGGCGGCGCTGCTGGCGCGCGCCGAGCGCGGCATCTACGGCGCGCGCACGGACGGCGCGCGCTTCAAGGTCAGCCACCCCGCCGTGTACGTGGGCTCGCTGCTGCTGCTGGGCTGCCTGGCCGCCGCCGCGCTCACCTACGTCGCCGCCTTCCCCGCGCTGCGCATGCCGCGCCGCGCCAAGCACGCGCTGCTCAACACGTGGCTGGCCGTGGCCGCGCTGTGCCTGCTGTACACGCTGGGCGTGTACCAGACCGAGGACGCGCGTCTGTGCCGCGCGCTGGGGCTGCTGCTGCACTACCTGTCGCTGTGCTGCCTGCTGTGGATGTGCGTGGCGGCCGACGCGACGCGCGAGGCGGCGGCCCGCGGGCCCGCGCCCCCGCCCGCGCCCCCCCGGCCCGTGCTGGGGCCGTACCTGGTGGGCTGGGGCGCGGCGCTGGTCGTGTGCGGCATCTCGGGCGCCGTGGACCTGCGCCAGTACGCGGGCTACGCGCAGTGCTTCCCCGCCTCGGCCGCGGCGCTGGGCGCGCTGCTGGTGCCGGCCGCGCTGCTGCTGCTGCTGCTGGCGACGCTGCTGCTGCTGGCGCACTGCGCCGCTCGCCGGCCGGTCGCCGAGGCCGTGGAGCTGGCCGCGTGGGGGGCGGAGGCCCGCGGCCCGGGCTCGGCCGCGTCGGAGGCCGAGGACGCGGAGCGCGCGCCCGCCGTGCAGCTGCGCGCGCAGGCCGCCGTGCTGGCGCTGTTCCTGGCGGCCTGGGCCAGCGGCGCCGCCGCCGTGTACCGCCCGCTGCCCGCCTACCTGCCCTACCAGGAGGACATCTGCAGCATCCTGTACGCCGTGTGCGCCACCGTGCTCGGCACCTTCGTGCTGTTCTTCTACGGCATCGCGCGCGGCGACGTGCGCGCGCAGTGGGCGCTCGTGCCGCGCTTCCTGCGGCGCGAGCGCTGCTGCCGCGGCCGCGGCGTGGGCGACGCGCCGCCCCCGCCGCCCTCGCCGCCCTCGCAGCCCTCGCAGCCCTCGCACCCGCCCCCGCCCCCGCTCAAGGGCGTCGAGCTCGACGGCCACGCGCTGCGGAGCGACACGCCGAGGGGCTCGCGCGGCAAGTCGCCCACCGTCAACCTGGTCGTGCTGCACCGGCGGCAGTACCGCTCCGACGGCTCCATGACGACGTACCCGGCGGGCCGCGCCGCCGGCCCGGAGGCGTTCTACAACCCGAACCAGATGAACGTCGCCAAGAAGTTCTTCAAGAAGCAGAGGCAGCACGTGAAGCGGAACCACCTCGAGCTGCCCGCGCGGCGCGACTTCGACGACGACTCGCGCGCGTCGCCGCCGCCGCCGGCGCGCCGGGCCCGCGCCGACGGGCTCTCCTCGGGCTGCGAGGCGGCGTGCGACGTCGACGTCGACGGCGGCGTCGGGGACGCGAGCCCGCCGGGGGCGGACGCGCCGCTCGTCAACATCTACACCAACGTGCCGGAGACGCGCGTGCCGCAGCACCACGTGGCGGGCCGCCGCAGCGCCTCGGCCGAGTGCCTGCCGCCGCGCACGCGCAGCGTGTCGCAGCAGTGCAGCCTCGACTACAGCTCGGCCTCCGAGCCCGCGCTGCCGCACGCGTGCTCCGACCGCACGCTCACGCACTCCGAGCTCACCGAGCCGACCGAGCCGCCCGACGCCAGCGTCGACGACGTCACCGACACCGAGAGCTTCGGCCGGTACGTCGACTGCCTGCAGCCGCCGCGCGAGCGGGAGCCCGACAAGTCGCTGCGGGACATCTCCGAGGAGTGCACCGAGCGCGACTCGGCCGAGGAGCGCCCGCCCGCCGGCGAGCGGGAGGATTTCTTCGCGGCCAAGACCGTCTTCGACTTCGAGACCTGCAGCACCAACGCGAGCGAGCAGGGCTTCGAGAACGAGAGCGACATCTACTGCCCCAACTACCAGATGTCCGAGGTCAGCATCCGCAGCCACGGGCTGTACGCGCCCTCGCCGTCCTCCATGTGCCCCCACGAGATCAGCTTCAGCGCCGAGGACGTGTCCAACGCGGAGAGCCAGTACGTCAACTTCGACCCCGGCTGGCGGAAGACGCCGAAGGGCGAGCCGCGGGGGGGCGGGGCCGTCCCGACGCCCGCCGGCAGCTGCCCGGAGGTGGGCCGCGAGAGCCCCGCCTCGTTCGCGAGCGACCTCGACGAGCTGTACACGCAGATCACGAGCAAGGACAAGGAGCGGACCGCGCGGCGCGAGCCTGCCCTGGACGTGACGGTCACCAGCGACGTGACGCTGCGCCCCGACAGCGACAGTGCCGTCAGCGAGGCGCTGTCCGAGACCGCCGTGTGACGCGAGCCGGGGCCGGCCGTGACGGTGACCGGCGACGTGACGCTGCGCCCCGACAGCGACAGTGCCGTCAGCGAGGCGCTGTCCGAGACCGCCGTGTGACGCGAGCCGGGGCCGGCCGTGACGGTGACCGGCGACGTGACGCTGCGCCCCGACAGCGACAGTGCCGTCAGCGAGGCGCTGTCCGAGACCGCCGTGTGACGCGAGCCGGGGCCGGCCGTGACGGTGACCGGCGACGTGACGCTGCGCCCCGACAGCGACAGTGCCGTCAGCGAGGCGCTGTCCGAGACCGCCGTGTGACGCGAGCCGGGGCCGGCCGTGACGGTGACCGGCGACGTGACGCTGCGCCCCGACAGCGACAGTGCCGTCAGCGAGGCGCTGTCCGAGACCGCCGTGTGACGCGAGCCGGGGCCGGCCGTGACGGTGACCGGCGACGTGACGCTGCGCCCCGACAGCGACAGTGCCGTCAGCGAGGCGCTGTCCGAGACCGCCGTGTGACGCGAGCCGGGGCCGGCCGTGACGGTGACCGGCGACGTGACGCTGCGCCCCGACAGCGACAGTGCCGTCAGCGAGGCGCTGTCCGAGACCGCCGTGTGACGCGAGCCGGGGCCGGCCGTGACGGTGACCGGCGACGTGACGCTGCGCCCCGACAGCGACAGTGCCGTCAGCGAGGCGCTGTCCGAGACCGCCGTGTGACGCGAGCCGGGGCCGGCCGTGACGGTGACCGGCGACGTGACGCTGCGCCCCGACAGCGACAGTGCCGTCAGCGAGGCGCTGTCCGAGACCGCCGTGTGACGCGAGCCGGGGCCGGCCGTGACGGTGACCGGCGACGTGACGCTGCGCCCCGACAGCGACAGTGCCGTCAGCGAGGCGCTGTCCGAGACCGCCGTGTGACGCGAGCCGGGGCCGGCCGTGACGGTGACCGGCGACGTGACGCTGCGCCCCGACAGCGACAGTGCCGTCAGCGAGGCGCTGTCCGAGACCGCCGTGTGACGCGAGCCGGGGCCGGCCGTGACGGTGACCGGCGACGTGACGCTGCGCCCCGACAGCGACAGTGCCGTCAGCGAGGCGCTGTCCGAGACCGCCGTGTGACGCGAGCCGGGGCCGGCCGTGACGGTGACCGGCGACGTGACGCTGCGCCCCGACAGCGACAGTGCCGTCAGCGAGGCGCTGTCCGAGACCGCCGTGTGACGCGAGCCGGGGCCGGCCGTGACGGTGACCGGCGACGTGACGCTGCGCCCCGACAGCGACAGTGCCGTCAGCGAGGCGCTGTCCGAGACCGCCGTGTGACGCGAGCCGGGGCCGGCCGTGACGGTGACCGGCGACGTGACGCTGCGCCCCGACAGCGACAGTGCCGTCAGCGAGGCGCTGTCCGAGACCGCCGTGTGACGCGAGCCGGGGCCGGCCGTGACGGTGACCGGCGACGTGACGCTGCGCCCCGACAGCGACAGTGCCGTCAGCGAGGCGCTGTCCGAGACCGCCGTGTGACGCGAGCCGGGGCCGGCCGTGACGGTGACCGGCGACGTGACGCTGCGCCCCGACAGCGACAGTGCCGTCAGCGAGGCGCTGTCCGAGACCGCCGTGTGACGCGAGCCGGGGCCGGCCGTGACGGTGACCGGCGACGTGACGCTGCGCCCCGACAGCGACAGTGCCGTCAGCGAGGCGCTGTCCGAGACCGCCGTGTGACGCGAGCCGGGGCCGGCCGTGACGGTGACCGGCGACGTGACGCTGCGCCCCGACAGCGACAGTGCCGTCAGCGAGGCGCTGTCCGAGACCGCCGTGTGACGCGAGCCGGGGCCGGCCGTGACGGTGACCGGCGACGTGACGCTGCGCCCCGACAGCGACAGTGCCGTCAGCGAGGCGCTGTCCGAGACCGCCGTGTGACGCGAGCCGGGGCCGGCCGTGACGGTGACCGGCGACGTGACGCTGCGCCCCGACAGCGACAGTGCCGTCAGCGAGGCGCTGTCCGAGACCGCCGTGTGACGCGAGCCGGGGCCGGCCGTGACGGTGACCGGCGACGTGACGCTGCGCCCCGACAGCGACAGTGCCGTCAGCGAGGCGCTGTCCGAGACCGCCGTGTGACGCGAGCCGGGGCCGGCCGTGACGGTGACCGGCGACGTGACGCTGCGCCCCGACAGCGACAGTGCCGTCAGCGAGGCGCTGTCCGAGACCGCCGTGTGACGCGAGCCGGGGCCGGCCGTGACGGTGACCGGCGACGTGACGCTGCGCCCCGACAGCGACAGTGCCGTCAGCGAGGCGCTGTCCGAGACCGCCGTGTGACGCGAGCCGGGGCCGGCCGTGACGGTGACCGGCGACGTGACGCTGCGCCCCGACGGCGAGTAGCGTGGCATCAGAAACATTTTTTATCGATATCGAGTAAGTTTTGGCTAAAAAAAAACATACCGATATAATATTTTCTTCTGTTTCCGCGATTATTACTCATTGAAACTAAAATGAGATAATATACGCGATATAAACCGTTAAATTGTTTTATTTCATACCGATATGTTTAGGTACATTATTTTATAATCATTCACGCCAAACGCAAAAGAAGTGGTAAGTTAAGGGTTTGTTTTATGTGTTATTCCATCTAAAACGCAACGTAACGTATATTATACCAATATCAATGAGTTTTATAAATTTGCTCCCTTGACGTCGAGTGAATTCGAACGTTAATTTAGTATACATAAACGGCTTTATAGTGATAAACGAAACAGTCTTCTCCCAGAGAATGTTGAAAAATTAATGATTATCTACTCCTATCACTATAACCCAATAAGATGTCATGTGCTGTTGTGTGTACTGACGTGGATTTCGAGGAAGAAATTGCATCTGTATCTGTATAGTTATACAAACCTATGTGAAATTTTGTATTATTATGTTTTTGATTTGGTGGGCCGTTTTTTCTCATATTACACAACTATCGATATCGATAAAAAAATGTTTCTAAAACTAGTTTCATTGCGACAGTCTTTTGTTTTGCTATGGATTTTCCGGGCTCTGATGATTATACTCTGAGTAACTCGTGCTGTTAAAAATAAGCACCAATGATGATTTTATGAACCGCCGCTAATGCCCCTCATGGACAGATTGATATCACGGGAGGCTATTTATTCTTTTGTAGACAACCGACTCATAAAATGTTTTACTCCAAAGAATTGACATTTCGTATTTGTACAAACATTTCTAGTGCATATACGAGGGTCGTCTGAAAAGTTTCTGACCTGACATGAAAGAAGTGTTTTTTTGATCTGATTTTTTTGTACTTTTCGACATAGTCACTTTTCAAGTCTGACTCCTGATTTTTTGCGAATGCGGTCGTTTTTAGTAGTGGTTCGGACCAGCCTTCAGCTTGTCAAGTAACGATGAATAATAAGCTCCCATTATAGTTTTTCCTTTTCCTAGATAGTCAACGAGCATAACTCCATCACTATCCCATAATACGGTAGCCATCACATTAACGGCGAATGAAACCGTCCTCTCCTTTGGAACTTTGGAGCAGGCTCATTTTTCGCAGTCCACTGTTTGGAACGTGCTTTTGTCCCAGGCGTGAGGTGGCGAATCCACGCTTCATCAACTTTTTTAGATTTTTTTGAAAGTTCTTATTTTATAGTGAGGCTTGATTTTTTTCAGACTGCCCTCGTAATGTTTTTCCATCGAGAAAGTGCTAATCATGGTTTGTCCATTAATTCGAGATGTAGAAGTGAAGATCGACATATAACATTGATCAATTCAAAGTCCTAATGAAGATAAAATAATGTCATTAACTGTTATTATTTATGTTAAGTTATCAAATAAGGTTAGTTTTGTAAAAAAATACAAAAAATAAGGGTTCAGAAAAATGCTTTCCAAGGAAATATATTTTATGAAATAAAACATTTTATTAGTAAGGTATTTTTTTATCACTACATCGACATAAATACGTACAACAAATACGTAACTTTTATACGTAAGTAAGGTTTTTTTACTTCAATTGTATTTATTGAACTTTTTGCTAATGTAAATATGTTAGATACGGACTGAAAATATGTTTTATTTGACCGAAGTTAAGTTTCAAAATAGTGCCATTAATATAAGTCTGTATAGCGGTAGGCTAAGTTGTACATTGGTTAGTTGTATATTAATTTATTGGTAAGTGCAGGCGGCCCGCAGCGGTCCCGTCGCTCACGTCGGCCGCCGCGTGGACAGGCGTCTTCCATGCACTCTACCGGCGAACACTGACCGACCCGTTTTTACTCAATATCCCGTTTAAGCAACAAATCTAGGCGTTTTTTATAACGATTTTATGTATTAAATTGTGTGCCACATTACATGTTGGAATGTTTTAACGCTATGAATGTTTCATACGTACGCGGGGTCCGGCGAGGAGCCCTCCCTCCCGCAAGGGCGGCTCCCACGCTTAGACTGCCGCGGGTCGCTCGGCCGTAAGGAAGTGGATTTCGTTTATTTACATGCTATTTTATTTCGGGCGCCGCCGGCATATATCTTAAGTAAATTTTTCTCTAATCCTTCGGGAACACGAGTTGCCCGAATAAGTCTAGGTCATTCACGTGACAACAATGGAAAAATTTTAATTAATAAAAGCCGTTTTCCAGATGGTCTAAGATACGGGATGAGAAATATATACCCTCATCTGTTTTTTGAAGATGACTAAAATGATATATTATACAAGTAATATATAAATCGATACATCGCAAATGGGTTGCCTTGCTAAATCACATGCTGAAAAAAAATTACATTGTTAGCCACATCGGTGGCTGCCTTGATTTCAGAGTTTTCCTAAAATAACATTTTTCCGATTGTGTCGGCTAATGCTCGATTTTTACCATTCACAAATCTAGGAAGGTAACTCCAAAAATGTTATTTGTTTTTTTTATTTAACAGCTCCAGTAGGTACGCGATTTAACCAACCTTACCTTTAGGCAACCCATTTATTTAAACAAGTATGTAACTAACAATACAGTATTTACATTAAGAAATTTTTATGGAAACAGAAAAGCGTTTAACTCCTCGTATACGGCCCGAATCAGTGCAAAGCAATTAAACTCTACGTTTAAATTTCATCTAGTCTCAATTTGATTGGGAAATTTTTGACATCGCATACGAGCGGTTAATGACATATAGTGTGCAGTAGCAGCCCAAAAAGAACGGGGCCTAAACTAGGGCTAGTTACGTAAGTATTGTATATTTTAGAGATTCAAACGTGTGGCCAAATAAGATATATTTTAACCTAATTTAACTAAGCTTAGCTAATGCGATGTATTAATTTATATATTATCTTAGTCATTTACGATGAGGGTATGTATTTCTAATAGCGGATCTGGCACTAGGAAATGCCTAGCATAAGCTAGAGCAAGACTACTTCAGAGCACAACGTCTCGGGAAAATGTTGTCGGCTATTATTATTTGATTCGTGGCTGGCGCGGCCGAAGCTGCTCACTTACGACCGAGCTGTATCATTTATCGTTTTATAACAACTAAACTATCATATAAATTGGATTGACGTTGTACCCCGCCTTACTCCTTTCTAGTCTACTTTTTGGCAGTTTTGTATGTATAAAGTTGTGACAATAAGCATGAAACCCGCGAACTTGTGCAGGAAGTATTATCTGGGAAATAAGATTTCGCCGACTACTGTTTCCCATTGCCACAAGTACTTGCAGCCAGCAGTCGGCGTCATCATATTTCCACGACCAAACATGATTACACGCGTGTCCCGCTGTTGTTGACGCGGCGCCTCACTATTCATGGAAATTGTCACATCTCGTAAACAAATTTAATGTAAGCAAGTTAGTGGAAGCATTGCGCAGCTAAAGTGTGCCTCAAATCGATGTTGTACTTGTAGGGCCAAAACTTGTATTGGCGTTTCGACGGCGCAGCGAGCGAGATATTAGTATTTGCAAGTGAGCCGTTACATTTACTTGTCCTTTGAGGTCGTTTGTAGACTACCTAGAGGGAACTTTTTGTAAAAATCAATATCAAGCGGGATCGTAACGTAAACTCGGCAGTGAAGCTCAAGATCCAGTGTCAATTAAGGTATATTTATATACTCGTCAATAATGTGGTGCCTCGCTCGCCGCGCGAGTCGGGAGGGTTATCGGCCGGCGTCCGCATGTTGCACATTCTGTATTTTACATTTGTTTATTAAACGTAATTCTTGTGTCATTGTTTAAAATTTGGTATAACATGTATAAAATGAAAGCATAAAGGGCAGGAATTGACAAAAACTTTTATTTTTTATTTTATTTTATTTTTTATATATATATATATATATATATATATTATTTTAAAATCGATTTTGTTTGTTGAACTCCATTATTAATTAAATTACTAACTCGTTGTGTTTACATGTGACTATAGTCATATATGCCTCGTGACAAGGTAAATAATGTAATTACTTCGTAACAGTTTCTTCACCGGCGTGTGGCTTGTGCGCGTCCCCGCCGCGAGCCTCCCGCGGGATGCCGCGAGCCGCCCGCGGGATGTCGCGAGCCTCCCGCGGGATGTCGCGAGCCTCCCGCGGGATGCCGCGAGCCGCCCGCGGGATGTCGCGAGCCGCCCGCGGGATGCCGCGAGCCTCCCGCGGGATGCCGCGATCCGCCCGCGGGATGCCGCGAGCCTCCCGCGGGATGCCGCGATCCGCCCGCGGGATGCCGCGAGCCTCCCGCGGGATGCCGCGATCCGCCCGCGGGATGCCGCGAGCCTCCCGCGGGATGCCGCGATCCGCCCGCGGGATGCCGCGAGCCTCCCGCGGGATGCCGCGATCCGCCCGCGGGTGCCCCGATCCCTGCCTCGGCAGGTCTCGGGGCACTCGGCTGAGGCGCGGGCAGATATTATCTACTTAAATCATTTTGAAAACTATTGACATTTTGTGAATATTTTATATATCGATGATAGTGAAAATTTATAAATGGTTAGCTTTTGTGGGCATATTGCGAAATAAAAATGCATTTGCACGTGTTCTGTGGTTTTATTTTTTATATTAAAAGTTAATAAAAATAAATTATTCGATTTCACAATTTCTAACGACGGAAGATCTTTGGTGACAATAAACTTTGAATTACATAACGATTTGGTAAATTCCTTTCGGCAGTAACGCGGGAAAGGACGACTACACAACGGCCAAATGGCACCATGCCCAACAATGCAATCAAGCCACTAGCTAGGAGCAGAGCTCGCGGCGAGGCTCGCCGCGCCTGCGGAGAGGGGGCCGGTCTCCACTTCTCTGATTAATTAGGCCCAAATTTAGAAACTATAGTTCGGGAGACAAACGACATCAATCCGTATGCACTGCAGAGTACGGGTTGTGTCTCCACAACCATGGCTTGTGCTTATTCTCGATTTCGATTAAAAAATACGAAAAGTTCGCATATTATTAAATTGTATGAAAACCTACTTGGAAAAAATACAAGCTAGGTTTGTTTCACGAACTATGGATTCTAGTTTAATAATAATAACAGTACGGCAGGTGCCTAAGAGGGATGAGACGATACCGGTTCGGCTGCCTTTTTATACTTATTTACTAAGATCATCCGCACCACACATCAATCCTGACGGCCCTCGGGGCCATCTCACAAACGAGGCTTTCATAACCGACCACTTCAATAACAGGCTACACTACTCACACACACCCACACGTGTCCCACTCGCCCACTGCTGGGCACATCGGAGAGGACTGTAACGTTACAACAATATTTATAACAGGAATATTCAGGTTCAAGCAATAGGAACTAAGATAATCTCAATAATCGCAATTTAAGAAAAATTAAATTGATAAACACATTATTAAATCAGCAACACATTAATTTTAATAGAATTAAGTAAATATGTACTTTGCTCATAACATATTGGTAAGGTATCCAAGAACATTAAAACAAGAGTACCTACTGACAATCAACAAACAAAAAGCTGTTCCTCGATATTTACCACCCCATCTATGTATAGGCATTCTTATTTACAATTATTCAACTTGAAAGCGTGACCCAGTATTTAAATGTTACGATTTATTTATTAAAAGCCGTTTACAAACGAATTATTACTGTACTTTGTTGCTTTGTTTAATTATAACATCGTTAAATGTTTAGTTTTAAAGCGCCATCTAGTTTTTGTCTGAACTTCTCCTTGCGGTCGGGGCATTATTCAAAGTACGGCAATTGACAGTCCTCTTGTTTTAATGGTCCTTGGTAAGTATCTTACGGTTAAACTTCAAAAGACACACGTTTGAATAAATTATTATCGTCGTAAGAAAATCATTGTTCAGCAAAATAAAATTGCCGAATAATGATTTCCTTAGGTTTAAGGAGAAAGCTAGACGTAGAATAAATATTTTCGTCCATCAATATGATAAACTGTTGGATTATATTTTATTCACCCATTACACAAGCAAGACTAGACGTTTAATGGATATAATTTATGGAAGTGAAAATTAAAGCTTGTGTTTCTATTATTTTAGTATTTAGTTAAAAAAATAAATAAAAAAGCTGTGCTCTAAACATGGGCTAAAACAAAAAAAAAACATTCAAATAAATAAATGTCACTTAGTATTAACTGATCGTGTAGAGTCTACACTGTACAGTACGATTACTTTGAGTTTACCACTGACATATGCTTTTATTCCATTGGATAATCGACTTTAACACTAATGTAAGAGTTTATATTACTTACACACTGTCTAAACGTCGTTTGTTTGTAATAGAAACTCTTTTGTATTAGTGTTAAAGTCGAATATCCAATGCAATAAAAGCATATGTCAGTGGTAAACTCAAAGTAATCGCACTGTAGACTAGTATATTGATAGATGATGTATTTATCACAATCAGCCATTACGGAATCCAGAAATCTAGATTTCCGTGATAAATATGGCACCTACCGTCATCCACCAATACACAATTCTAGAATAAATAAATATCAGGGACAACCTAATCGACTAGTACCAAACTATGCAAAGCTTGTACTATGGGTATTAGGCGACGATATACATAATATATCGACAAATTATAATACTTAAATACATACAAAAAAAATCAAGACCCAGGAACAAACATTCGTGCTCATCACACAAACACTTGCTTCGGCCGGGAATCGAACCCGGATCCTCCAGCTTTGTAAGTCGTACAGCAATCAACTAAGCCGAATGTGTCGTTTACTAGAACATTAATAAATACCACGATATTTGATAAAAAATAGTAGATAACAGTATTTATTGTACGTTTAGTCTTCGCCCCGCCACGGGCCCACAGCGCTAGTGCGCGGGCAGCACGAAGCGCGCCGACAGCTCGCGACCGCGGCCCGCCACGGGCCCACAGCGCTAGTCCGCGGCCTGCCACTAGCCCACAGCGCTAGTCCGCGGCCCGCCACGGGCCCACAGCGCTAGTCCGCGGCCCGCCACGGGCCCACAGCGCTAGTCCGCGGCCTGCCACGAGCCCACAGCGCTAGTCCGCGGCCTGCCACGAGCCCACAGCGCTAGTCCGCGGCCCGCCACGGGCCCACAGCGCTAGTGCGCGGGCAGCACGAAGCGCGCCGACAGCTCGCGACCGCGGCCCGCCACGGGCCCACAGCGCTAGTCCGCGGCCTGCCACGAGCCCACAGCGCTAGTCCGCGGCCCGCCACGGGCCCACAGCGCTAGTCCGCGGCCCGCCACGGGCCCACAGCGCTAGTCCGCGGCCTGCCACGAGCCCACAGCGCTAGTCCGCGGCCTGCCACGAGCCCACAGCGCTAGTCCGCGGCCCGCCACGGGCCCACAGCGCTAGTGCGCGGGCAGCACGAAGCGCGCCGACAGCTCGCGACCGCGGCCCGCCACGGGCCCACAGCGCTAGTCCGCGGCCTGCCACGAGCCCACAGCGCTAGTCCGCGGCCCGCCACGGGCCCACAGCGCTAGTGCGCGGGCAGCACGAAGCGCGCCGACAGCTCGCGACCGCGGCCCGCCACGGGCCCACAGCGCTAGTCCGCGGCCTGCCACGAGCCCACAGCGCTAGTCCGCGGCCCGCCACGGGCCCACAGCGCTAGTCCGCGGCCTGCCACGAGCCCACAGCGCTAGTCCGCGGCCCGCCACGGGCCCACAGCGCTAGTGCGCGGGCAGCACGAAGCGCGCCGACAGCTCGCGACCGCGGCCCGCCACGGGCCCACAGCGCTAGTCCGCGGCCTGCCACGAGCCCACAGCGCTAGTCCGCGGCCCGCCACGGGCCCACAGCGCTAGTCCGCGGCCCGCCACGGGCCCACAGCGCTAGTGCGCGGGCAGCACGAAGTGCGCCGACAGCTCGCGACCGCGGCCCGCCACGGGCCCACAGCGCTAGTCCGCGGCCCGCCACGGGCCCACAGCGCTAGTGCGCGGGCAGCACGAAGTGCGCCGACAGCTCGCGACCGCGGCCCGCCACGGGCCCACAGCGCTAGTCCGCGGCCCGCCACGGGCCCACAGCGCTAGTGCGCGGGCAGCACGAAGTGCGCCGACAGCTCGCGACCGCGGCCCGCCACGGGCCCACAGCGCTAGTCCGCGGCCCGCCACGGGCCCACAGCGCTAGTGCGCGGGCAGCACGAAGCGCGCCGACAGCTCGCGACCGCGGCCCGCCACGCTCCCCGCCACGGTCCCCGCCACGGTCCCCGCCACGCTCCCCGCCACGCGCCCCGCCACGGCGCCCAGCACGCGCCCCACCAGCCCGCCGCGCGCCGCCGGCTCCGCAGGACTCGCGGGCTTGGTCGCGGCTGCAACGGAGGGCACGGTTCTCATCCCGACATCGACATCGTAGGGTGTAACGTAAGTCACCCCCGCGTACACCTCGCGGTCTATATACTCACGCTGCAGGAAGTCGAGCAGCAGCGCGGGCAGCTGCGGGTCGGCGGGCCCCGCGCGCGCCACGAGCCGCAGCGTGGCGGCGACACAGTGCCGCGCGGAGCCCACGAGCTGCGCGGCGGCCTGCGCGTCGCCCACCAGCAGCGTCGGTGACGTCAGCGGCGAGCCCTCGCGCACGCGCCACCACGCCGCGCCTGCAAAACTCTTCTGAAGTCATCGGAACGAGGAACGAGTCGTCATACATATGACTGAAACACATTATCGGCCTCGTCCGGAGCCGCTGGCCGCCTCCGAGGACCGCTCCCGATACATGCTCGCGCGGCACCGAGGACTGTTCCCGCGTGCGGCCGAACGTTTATACGACTTTAGAATGATTGAAGAAGACGTTAAGTAATAATTTCGATTTTTTTTGCAAACGTTTTAAATTTTTTACTACATTGTGTCGCTACAGACGTGACCTTTAATGTGATGTACGGGTATTGATCGACGCCATGGCGATCTAGTCTTCGACCACAGTTCAGTAGAAGCGCAAAAAAAATAACCAAAAATAATAAAAATCAACTCTCAAAATATAATCATAATCTTTTCTTCTGCTTCCGCGATTATTACTCATTGAAATAAAACAATTTAACGGATTATATCGCGTATATTATCTCATTTGAGTTCCCGACGTTTCGGAAGCTTTCCAGCTTTCCATGGTCACGGGTGGTCCATATTTCAATGTATAGTCATCAAAATTTCGGCCACGCCTACTTCGGGACACGGACCTCTTCGAGAGATTCCACGTATGCCGGATAGATATAGAGGCGACCCGCATCCTTAGCCGGGTCGTCCGACCACCTTGCGGGTGGCCTCGCACGCTGCGCTTGCCGGTACGCGGTCTCCACTCGAGAACTTTTTTGCCCCAACCGCCACCAATTCTTCAAACCAATGCCTAGCCCATTGCCACTTCAGTTTGCTTACCCTGTTTACTATGTCGGTGACCTTGGTTCGTCTACGAATCTCCTCAATTCTGATTCGATCTCGTAGAGAGATGCCGAGCATAGCCCTTTCCGTACCTCGTTGAATGACTTTGAGCTTCGTTAAGAGCCGAGAAGTGGTCTGACCAGACCACTTTTCGGCTCCGTAGGTCATCACCGATAATACACTCCGGATGAAGACTTTCGTCTTCAAGCACCGAGGTATCCTGGACGCGAAGACACTTTGCAGTTTCCCAAACGCTGCCGATCCGCGTTGGATCCGTCAATTGATATCTTTTTCGAAGTTGGACGCCTAACTGGATGTTTTGTCCTAGATAGACGTATTCGTCGACAACTTCGAAGACTGAGCTACCAACCAATACCCCCAGTATTGGGCGCTATATAGACATTCGACATGATCTTCGTCTTGTCCACGTTCATCTTAAGGTGGGCCTGTTTGGATACTCTGTTGAGATCTTCGAGCATCATACCTAGATTCTCCGGCTTGTCTGCCATGACCACGATATCGTCGGCAAACCGAAGGCGCGTGATGTACTCGCCATTAATGCTGATACCGATTCCAAGAGCTTGAAGGCGTCTTCCATTGCGTTGGTGAAGAGCTTCAGAGATATTACGTCTCCTTGTCTCACACCTCTCCGCAACGGAATCGCCTCCGTAAACTGGTCTTGTACGCAGACCGACATACTGGCGTTGTTGTACACACTCCTCAGCACCTCGATATACCGATACTCAATCCGGCATCGCTGGAGCGACTGCAGTACTGCCCATGTCTTGACGGAATCAAAGGTCTTCTCATACTCCACAAACGCTAAGCAAAGTGGCAGATTATACTCCTCGGTTTTCTGTATGACCTGCCGCAGCGTGTGTATGTGGTCTGTGGTACTGAAGCCTTTTCGAAACCCGGTTTGTTCGGGAGCCTGGAATTCATCAACCTCCTTGAAAGACGATTCGTGATAACCCTGGAAAACAGCTTGTAGACATGCTTGCTCTGAAGTGATGTCGTCATTACCCGGCGTCTTATTATTCTTGAGCTGTATAAGGGCCATCCTTATCTCGTACAGGCTGATGTCCGGGATATCTTCGGTATAGTGTCGGGTATGCTCGGCTCTCGGGTCTTTGGCCAAGTTATAGACAGGTTTAGCAGTCGAAGTATATTATAACTGCCCATAGAACCTCTCGGTCTCTCTCAACACCTCTGGCTTCGTCCGCCAGCCAGCGCTCCGGGAAGTGCGGCCACTGCAACACGAGTCCGTCAGAGCCGCGCGTCGCGACCCTCGCCCCTCGCCCCCCGCCCCCCGCCCCCCGCCCCCCGCCCCTTACCTCTGACGTAGTGCAGCGCGCCGAGCCAGTCGCGGGCGCGCGAGCTGCCGCGCGGGCCGCGCTCCGCCAGCCAGCGCTCCGGGAAGTGCGGCCACTGCAACACGAGTCCGTCAGAGCCGCGCTGACCACCCCATGGGTCCCGCGATACCGCAGAGGACCTCATGATAGGCATGTCAAATTTTACAGCCTACCGATTACATGATTAAAAATACCGTTGCATCATGAAATAGAGAACGAATATCTAAATGGCTTTGAAATACAAAACTTCAAAGATACGTAACGGTCGTGATTATTATAAAAGTCCAAAATCAAGATTTAAGTTTTTTTCAAATCCATACTAATATTATAAATGCGAAAGTGTGTTTGTCTGTCTGTCTGTTACCTCTTCACGCTTAAACCACTGAACCGATTTGGATGAAATTTGGTATGGAAATAGTTTGAGTCCCGGGGAAGGACATAGGCTACTTTTTACCCCGGAAAAATACCTTTTTCCGCGATAAACGAATTTAAGACGGACGAAGTCGCGGGCAGAAGCTAGTTCCTTATAATTCCATAAAACAATAATTGTGTGGCAACCATGTAGTTGAACGCAATTTTACCGAACCGAACAGAACCATAACGGGCAGCATGCAGAGAGACAAGATCATCGCGTCGCTGCAACCGCGCTCAATAATACAACAACCTCCTCCATGTTCAGGGGATTTACTTCAGTCAAATAATTTTCTAATTTTAAATATCATATCATTTATTCAACTTGTAGTTAGTATGTAACCAAAATCATTTTATTTAACTGACAATTTGTTTTGTATAAAATTATTTTCCACATCTCTTATCAATTCTCATCTCCTGGCCGGGAATATGTACAAAGCAAACATCGCACATTTCACGAGTCGGTATTAAATATGATGACTCTATAATAATTGCTGTATCCGCAATTATGCTACTTATGAAATTATGAATTAGTCTACGTTTATACGTGCTCCTAGCTGGTACTCACGCAAAATACCTTGGTTATCAATAAAATTATAAATTAACATCAGTGTTTCTATCAAGACTACTATCAACTATCAACAATCGAATCAGTTCAGGTGTGCGAACCGTACAGTATGTATGTATGTAGGTTCCTATCTGGCACTCTAGAGACCAAACGCGTGGACCGATTTTGATGATTCTTACGACAATCGATTCTTCTTAATTGGGTGAATGTCACTAAAGACATGAAAATGATGAAAACTCAAAATGGCGATAATGAGACGCCATATTGTGAAAAAGAAAAAAATGAAAATCGACGTACTATGTCGAGTGGGGTATCATTGAATAGGGATTTAAAAATCATTATTAGGCTTTTTGATCATTTTTAATTTTGAATGACCAGTTAGGAACTATAACGATTTAAAGTTGGTTAGCAACCCGTTCTCACTAAATTTTCATTTCATTGTAATAAATCTGTGCAAGCTTCTCAATAACCCCCACGATAAAGATTGCGAAATTTACTGACTTATAATTATAACTAAAAATTATAAAATAAAAATAATAATTAAAAAAAAAAACAATAAACCCGACTGCTTTAAAAAACTAAAAAGAAAAAAACAAGTCCAGTACCTACCCTTGTTAAGTTATAATGTAAATGTTTTATGATTCATGATCGGTACTCACATAAAACAAATAATAAATTCTAATGTGGAACATAGCGGTTTAAACAGTCGGGACCCATAAGAAAACTAGATCGACGCAAATCTTCCCAAAAATGGGTCCCGACTGATTAAAATCGCTATGTTCCACATTAGAATTTATTATTTGTTTTATGTGAGTATCGATCATGAATCATAAAACATTTCCATTATAACTTAACAAGGGTTTTTAGTTTTTTTAAGCAGTCGGGTTTTTGTTTTTTTTTTTCAAGTATTATATGTACCCATAGTACAGGCTTTGCTTAGTTTGGGACTATGTCGATTTGTGTAAGATTATCACTGTGTTAAAAAAAAAAAACTTTAGAACACAGCGTCACAATCATTCTATCCAGCGCGAGAAGGGACCAAATCGAACACGATCTGAATCGCCTCATACGTTCCCTCGGAGACCCTTTACGTGAACCGATCTCTAGATATCGGAGTGGGTTGGAGGGATACGGGGCGTACCTGCATGAAGTGGATCGCGTCGCGGCAGAAGTCGGCGGGCGGGAACTGCCAGTACAGGTTGGGGTGCGGCGCGCCCACCACCGCCAGCCTGGCCACCAGCGGCGGGTGGCAGTGCGCCAGGTACCTGCAACACGCGTGAGGGACTGTACTCGGGCACACAGCGGAGGCTGAGCATGGCGTCTCTCTTGCAGAGCGTCGGACAACGCAAACGTCGGCCGAAGGGCAAAAGGGAAGCGCGATTTTAGTTTTTGTTGTGATCTTGACAACAATAAAATTACAATTGGTACGCCTCTCGATCTGTCGACGATAGTCTAGTAATCTAGTTCGAAATTAATAATACCCGGTAGCGTGTAGTGTACAAGTCCCGGCAGAACTCTCCACCTAGAGGTCTAACGCTCAACCGAGTCTGTTCCTGAGGTATGGGAGCGGTACGGGAGGGGTGACAAACAGAGGAGCAGAGGCGTTGCGTCAGGAAAATTACAAGGGAAGCCGAACCGTATTCATTTACTTATATTTCAAGAAATAGGAAGTTATAAGCCTTTCCTTGGGCAACCCGGTGAGAATCTGCAAATATGGACGCCACGCCACTGGTGACGAGTGACGTTACTTAATTGGTTAATAAGATCTGTTACTAGGTTTTATGCAAAAAAAATTCTGTATTTTTTATATAATTGCCGTAAATCAATTTAAGGCCTAGTTTTTGCCAACTAAGAAAACATACAATTTACTCAAATTTACTCCCTCTACTTTCTTTGCTAACTCTTAAGCTTCGAGATATACCACCGCTGCAATTACGCGCAAGATTTAATGAAAATCTCTTGTTAAAAGTGATCTAGAACCAATGTCTAAAATGGTTAAGAAAGGAAATGTTATAATTTTCTGAAACTTCTATGTTAGGGCTTCTTTTGCAATAGCAATATTTTTTTTGCATCCATCCCTACACTAAATGTTCCAATCAAGAAGTTAATGGATTTTTTTTGTTTAGCACAGAATACAGTAATTTCGCTAGCGCGCAACTGAACAAAGTACCTAAAACACGGATACTGGCGATTGTGTCGCCTTGGCTTACATAAATTGCATCTTAAAATAAAGATGAATATCTGTTTAAAGTCCTTCATAACCATAAACTCTACACAGAAACTGTATTTCAAATTAGGGACCGATTTTCCACTTAACTCTTGTGCGTATTTTTATAGTATGTTTGTCTCAAGGTTTCATAGGCAGGTAAAGAAAATTGCGACGCCATATTTTTTGATTTGATTTGATTTTAAATCACTATTTCCTAAATGGCAAAAACTAGGCTTTAAATTGATGTACGGTAATAACATAAAAAAATACCGTAATTTTATTTATTTGCAAAAAACTGAGTAACAGAACTTATTAACCAACTAAGTACGTGACTTGTCCTGTCTCGCTATACACATGTACATCACTTGTCACCCCTCCCGTACCGCTCCCATACCTCCGGAACAGACTCAGTTATACGTTAGTTCTAAAACTTGCAATTATTTTCAAGCGATTCAATATTCAATTTTGCCTTTCCCACGCAGCATTCCGAAAATAGGTGACAATTTAAATATACGCGATAAAAATTCTTAAACAAAAGTGACCGATAACTTTGTTTGTTACTGTCGTTATTGAGATAATTTGTTTAAAGTAAATTGTTTTGGTGGTATCTTATCGGCGGGCATCGGCGCTCGTTACCGATGGGCGGACTTCGGCTCGCGATAACGCGAGGACGTGCCGGCTCGCGGTGGTCGGCCGAGGCCCGCGAACACAACATAGGGTACATCGCCAATAACTATTGATTTGAATAATTGATTTAACTATACAACTAAATACGAGATGAGTGGCTCGGTGGTATCAATAAGGAGGAGGCTCACATGTGCAATAATTCGCCCAGGTAGTGCTTCATGTTGGGGAAGTACTTCTGGAGAATACAAACGGTCTGGTTCGAAAAACTGGTTATTTATTTGATTACTGGCCACTACTTTAGTCAGCGTCTACTACGAGATTTGTAAAAATATTCCCAGGGATATTTATAAGAACATATAGTTATTATTTAAAGTCTAATTTTAGTACATATTCTTTATCTAGACCCTAACTACAAATCATATCTTTGCGATTTGGCCAGTAGCCGGAGGATGGCCCCTATGGTCAGTAATAGGCAATTTACCCTATTACGCCATCTTCATTGATTTCGCCCAAGACTCGTGTAAATGTTTCAACTTCCAAATTTTTCATATTTCAACCTTGTGGGAGTCGATTTTCGGAATATTATTTTTTAGCTTTAGCCTCTCCTTTAAGAAAAACAAATACGCGTTACAATTGTTATGCCGTTATCTTTAGCTGTTGACGCCGGACGGTTCTGTCGTTGGTTCGCTCACGGAACTGTTTTATATCATTGGATTAAGCACATTGTTCCTAACAGACATAATAGTATAGGTACACTAATTTGTTAGCTAGATACTTGACATTCGCTTACCTACATCTACATACACGCACCTATGTTCATACGTTTACTGACGCAATTTAATGCGTCATACAAATTTACGATGTCCAAGTTGGAGTTTGATTGATCGATTTTCTTGAACCTGGAGGGTAATTATATAAGACGCCGTTAAAAGTAGGCGGTATAATTAAGTCTTATTTCAAAGGCATAACATCACAAATTATCCTCCTTTCTGACCAAGTGATCGCGTTATAGGAGAGTGCCAGCATGTCGTGCGTATCTCGCACCGAGTTGTGCACTACGCTTATCACAAGCGCACCAAACGATTGACGCATTCAAGTTACCTCTAACCTTTACACTTGTACCATGCCTGCCTGCCTACTAAACATTAATCGTTGAGAAAGTTAGAAACAGAAAGATAGCCATGTCTATGCTGAGGACACAACAAACACAACTCATTTTAGTTATGATTAAAATTCTGTAATGCTAGCAATCCGTAAACTGATTTGCTGTGGATTATAATTGCCAGTGCCACATCCTTATGATTCAAGTAATGCAGTAGGAGAAATTATAAAATATGACCGTGCAGAAAACTTAACGCGCCCTGCGTGAGTCACCGCGAGCGCGAGCCGCCTCCGGTAGCCCTTCGCCACTCACAGACGTGTACACTAATGTTACATTAATACAAAGGCTCACGCAATATCTATATACTGTTGAATTAGGAAAACGATGACTTTTTTTTTAGATAAGTCAAATAAGGATGGACAGACTATCAATACGATTGCATAAAGGTTACCTAAAATAATAGTTTATTGATTACTTATAAAGGAAAAGCTTTGACTCGCTCACTGACTCATCAGTTCTCAGGCCAGCATTCTATATAGTACAGTCAGCAGCAGAGAAATGTGACCCCTCTGCCACATAATGTTAGTAAGGCAGGGGGGTTACTTTTCTCTGCAGCTGACTGCACATTCCATTTAGGCCTCAAATACTCAATAGTATTTGTCTATATTGTAAAATGGACTCTTTACATCAGTTAAACTGCCATGTCAATTTTTCTCATATGGTTTTTTTGCTTAATATATATGCTGTATATGCATTGGAAGGTCAGCTGGCTTCTGACATAGAGTGATAGTAGTCCCTCATAGTTGACTCACCAAGTTAGCATTCCACCAATCCCAAACCCAATGACAATGGCAGGGTTGTGTTCTGAAACACCTAATCCTGTCATCAACATGGCCAGTTCTTCCACTGCCCTTGGTGGAGACAGGTCCCTTCGGCTGCCCCCCTCACTGCCGCCGGTGCCTCTGAGGTCCAGTGTGACAACATGGTAGTCCAAGTCGGCAAGCTTCTTCACTACAAAGGTCCAATTTGGCCCCCAGAGATCAGCAGTCTCCGGGGCATCACAGAGCACCAGAACTGTCTGACCAGTTTTAGGACCAGTTTCTACATAGTGGTATTTTACACCCTGGAATTAACAAAACAGCAATAGTTAGTTATAACTAATACAATGCATTTGTAATGAATGTGTGTGTTTTATAGGAAGCAGTAATCCACAAGTAGGTAACATTAATTAGGCCAAAAATGGAACTCCTCAGAGGGCAGGATATCCTGCCCTTGGCCACTGCTGCCACTCCCCAGCAATATTACACCCTCAGTAATTGGACATTTACTCAGTTAAGTAATTGTATCTTTGTTAATCTTATGATATTTTAGTATCCATAACAGAGTTTCTAAACCATAAGTATTCAAATGTTCTATGTCTCAACTGTGAGACATATCTTTTAACATGAATGTGGCATTTATTTATTGAAACTTTATTGCACAACACAAAAATAAGTACAAATGGCGGATTTAATGCCAAAAGGCTTTCTCTACCAGTCAACCACAGAGCCAAACAAAGATGCATGAAAATGGTGCAGTGGGAATATTCATTCAGAACTGACTGTCAAGACACACAAGCAAATAATAAACTGTAAAATTAAGGACCATTGTAGAATTAATTTGATTTTTGAAACATAACTTTATGCAATTGTGTTTTTGTTAATTATTTATTATTTTCTTTCAGACTTGATTGATTAAATAATTCATGAAAATTGTTATAATGGGTTTTAAATGTCTCACAAATCACACTTAAAAGACAGTGTGTATTACAACCTACTTATTATGGCACAGTAAAAGTATGAATATCGACTCACCATAATCTTAATGTAGCAGTGCCTGCCGACGGCGGTGTCCACCGTGACCTCCACCTGCGAATGCTTGGACGGCTTTCTACGGTGCCCTTTCCATAACCTTTTCACTGACATCTGAATGAATTGGTAAATACCGAAGAAGAAACACTTTAGGGCCAATTCCACTGCTGGCCAGCCAGACACCACTTGTAAGACCTCCCTCCTGGCGCCCATAACGACAGTCGCTTCAACACGGGTTAAGTTTTATTCAAATTCACAGGAATTGTGCAGCGGTGTGTATCGTACGATAAACTCAAAGGTCTCCGCTCAAGTGATCTTGCGGCGTTCGACACATTCTTATCAACTTTTATCAAACAATTTCGAAGCAAACGAATGTGATGTTAGGCGCGTGCAGTGCAGCTGTCAATGTCATGCTGTACTGTCATGCGTTTAACGTTTCGTTCAGAAATAAAAAGTTTGACCTAGTTCTGTTTCGTGCAAATGATAAATGATTCAAATGATTTTTATTCATTGTTATAGGCCACAAGGGCACTTTTACAAGTCTGACTCTACGGCGTTTCCCAAGAGGAGACCACTGAAGAGAAGAAAGCCGAAACAAACTCATCAGTCAGTATTCTTTCGAAATAACTCTTATATCTATTACAATATTTGTACTTAGCCTATCCTAAATATATGTTTTGAGTATATAAACTCAATGCGTATGTAACAGCTGGGAGATCGAAGCACCAGTAAAAAGTCCAAAATACACGAGAAATGTATATATTTTTTTAAAAACATGGTACACATGCAAAAGTATGAGCGCAAGAGACGTGCGGCGGTCGCGAAATATAGCTCGGCACCACCCGGGTTCGCTCGGCTGACCTTAGACGCCCTCCGCGCACCCCGCGCCTCTCTCAGCTCTTACAATCAAGTACGGTAGCATTATATACTTGGGGTTACGTCGCGAACAGCGTAGTTCTTCAAGAAAACATATCAAAACTTATAAAGTAAAAAAAATATAGAATATAAAAAAGCAGAATAGTGATTTTTTATTTCAAACAACTTACATACGTTTGATATGCCACCTTATAAGAACCGTGTCCCGGTAAAAATAAATTATTTGGTTTCTGTTTTGGGCCATGCATTTTTGTCTGTTAAATAGTCCTCTACCCTATAATAAGCCTTTGCCATTAGGGACTCTTTTAAGTACTTTTTGAGAGCTGGAAACGATAATTTCAAAGCATCATCAGCTTATTATAAAAATGTATACATTGGCCTACTTTACGAACGCGGAACTTTCTAATAGCGATTTTGTTTATATTTCTAGTATTAAAATTGTGGATATCTGAATTCTTAGTAAAATACTCTAGGTTCTTCATAACATAAATAATATTCTCATAAATATATTGGGACGCTACGGTTAATATGTTGATGTCTTTAAAAAGTTCTCTTAAGAAGTCACGGGAGTTCAAGTTATATATAGAACTAATCGCTCTTTTTTGTAACACAAATATAGTCTGTATGTCAGCTGCTTTGCCCCAAACCAGAATACCGTATGACATGATACTATGAAAATAACTATGATACTAAGCGAGCAGTATCAACATTGGTCAATTGTCTAATTTTTCTAATAGCGTAAGCTGCTGAACTTAATTTACCTGCAAGTACTGCTAAATGGGGACTCCATTGCAAGTTATTGTCCAGTATTATACCTAAGAATAATGCCTTATCCACAATTTCTAAACATTCACCATTGAGCGATATAGTAGAATCCACTGCTCTAACATTCGGTAAAGCAAATCTAACACATTTCGTTTTCTTAGCATTCAATACAAGATTATTAATATTAAACCAGTCAAGTACTTTAACTAGTACACTATTAATTTCGGCATAGTCTGTTGCTTTCCGGTCAACTTTGAAAATTAATGATGTATCATCAGCAAATAGTACTATATCACAAAGATTTTCTACTATAGATGGTAAGTCATTTATATAAACCAAAAATAGAAATGGCCCTAAGATAGAGCCCTGTGGCACTTCTAGCTTAACTGCAGCTCCACTGGATTGGGTTCCATTTACAACAACTGTTTGTGTTCTATTGCTGAGATATGAAGACATAAGGCTTAAAGCATTTATAGACAGGCCATAATGTTCTAATTTCAAAATGAGTGTTCCATGATCAACGCAATCAAATGCCTTAGAAAGGTGCGAAAAAACTCCAATTACATTACAGATGTTGTAAATATGTTTAATGAGTGCAGATGCTACATCAGCCGTCGAACAGTTTATTTCTATTGAAGTGTCCCAGCAGATTCATCAACATTAACTTTTCGATAACTTTACTTAATATAGATATCGGACGGAAATTAGTCAAGTCACTCAAGTCACCTGATTTAAAAAGAGGTATGACTTTACTAAGTTTCATAAGATCTGGAAACACGCCCTCTGATATGCAATTATTATAAATGAAGGCTAGATAGGGTGCAATTGAATCTATGATATTGGTGGACACAACGCCGGCCCGTAAACAATACGACGGAGAGCGCGGCTTGGAGTACCGCTAACCGACAGCGACAGCGAACGGGGAGCGGCCGCCGCGCGACACTTCACCGCGCGCCTCGCCTTGCACAAGCACGATCTGACATTGTACGCACCGCGATCCGCGACCATTGTATATAATATAAGTGTTTACAGTCCACTACGTTTTTCTTATAGTCTAGATATCCCTCTACTTAGACTCAGGGCACTAGACGCAACATATGGTCCTTAACTCGCCGAAATAAGCGACCAATTCTACGTGGACTCGCGGTATTAATAATCAACCGAACTTTGCAGCCGTCTTAAGATACTCTTTCGTCGTCGAGTGGATTCCTCAGTGCGACGACATTCCGAGTGCAGTTCGAGTTCCAGCAGTGGATTACAAGACGTGCATCCTTCGACGCCCGTATTCAGTGGACTTCGGGTTTGGCCGCTTATGCAGAAGTCTTCGAGGATCACTCAACTTCAACATTCCAGCAACGGCCGTCCCACCCCAAAGAATTAATAGTGGCATAGCAACGGGCGGACTTAACGCGAGAACGAAGTCATCATTGCACGAGAAATATCAATAATCTTCACACGAAATATCCCCAGGAAGAATAATAGGACAAGAACTTCTAAAATCGTCGGATAATCAGACAGATTGGGATATCATTAAAGACAGTGAGGCCATTCCAATTTTAATTTTACAAACTTGAAACTATCATTCATACTTCATTTTAAATCATAATTTTATTCGTTCAATTACAAATTCATATAGTTATTTACTTGCGTAATCGCAAGAAAATAACAATTAATAGTGTTTAAGATCGCTTCATTATTAAGTAAATACGATATACATGTTTACTTACCACGTCTTAAACCAGGAATTATATATAATTCATATTCTACGTATAAATTATTCTATTTTTATTTTTTAATCAAGTCGAATTAAACATAATTACAATTTTATTATCGATACATTATTTATATAAACAATCCTAATCAATTATATCTTAATTATTACCATATTTATACACCTAATCATATTTTACAAGTTTTAATCATCATTATTTTGTCGTTTACACAAAGTTGCTATTTGTTATAATCGAAGTCAGTAATTGTACACAGTGATAACAATTAGGTCACAAAAGCTATTCATTTCATTTCTTAGTTATAAAGGCATAAAAACATTAACAGATCATAAAACGTTGCTAATTCATTACGGTGGTGCATAAAAAGTTCATATCAATTTATACATAAGTGGGTACACAATAAACATTGTTTCTATGTATGGCCATATTAGCACTCCTGTTGAAATAAATTAGCAATTTCATCGAGGACAATATTGCGCCTGATTAAAGTTTCATAGCAAACATTTTTACGTCGATCGTACGCTTATTATTTTATTCTCGCAGTGTCGTTACATAGTGTCTAGTAAACAAACAAGAGTTCATCTTATTATTTAATTTAAGGTTTTACATTTTTTTTCTTGATTTCACAGAATGGCTAGTGAGCTTAGATTCAAGGAATTAGTGAAAAAGCGAGCCACTATTAAAACAAAGCTTACACAATTTACTTCTTACGTAAATACAGCAAAATCTTGTGAGCAGTTAAGTGACTTGCAGTTGGTGGAACTTGATATGCGTATAAAAAAATTGGATCTTTCTTACGAATGTTTTGATTCCTACCAGAGCGAGTTGGAGATGCTAGCGGAGGACCCTTGCGCGCAATACGAAGAACGGGAACATTTTGAGCGTGCTTACTACCTAGAGCTAGCGGTTGCTCGTGAGCTGGTCGACAGGCACCGCGCTCAGCGCGACAAAGATGCGCGGTCTGACACGGGCTCCAATGAATGCCACACAGCGATTTTTCACAAACAAAACAATGTTAGATTACCTAAAATCAATTTACCTCACTTTAGCGGCGGCTATCAGAATTGGTTGGAGTTCAAGGATATTTATGTTTCATTAATTCATTCGGAGGCAAGTATAGACAACATAAATAAGTTTCATTACCTGCGTGCTTCTCTTCACGGAAGCGCAGCGTTAGTGATTAGAAGCTTAGATTTTAAAGGCGATAATTACGAGTCTGCCTGGAAGCTACTATGCGACAGGTACGACAACAAGCAGCTACTTATTAACAATCACGTCCAGGCACTTTTTAATATAGAGGCAATCAGCAAAGAGTCCAGTCAAGGCCTGCGACAGATTGTTGATACCACAAATAAAAATCTAAGAGCCTTATCGACACTTGACCAACCAACTGAACACTGGGGTACATTAATTATTCATATGATGGCTTCTAAATTGGATTCTATTACAAGTAGGCACTGGGAGGAACATAGGAACTCATTGGAGGAATATCCTAGTCTAGATAACTTTATAACCTTTTTGAGTAATAGATGCAATCTTCTCGAAACATTGGAAGAGGCCAAAAATAATAAAGTTAAGTCGGATACTACTTTTAGCAAGCCCAAAAGCTTTTTAGTGTCCTCAAATAATGAAGGTCAAAAGGTTAAAACATATAATGTCTCTTGCCCTTTATGTCGTAAACCTCATTATGTATTTAATTGCGACGCTTTCAGGTCTTTGCCAGTTGAGCAACGCTTGATGAAGGCTAAAGAATTTAAGGTATGCATGAATTGCTTACGCCCAGGCCACATGGACAGTAAATGCAAGCTCAGTCATTGCAAATATTGCAAAGTTAAACATAATACTTTACTTCACATTCATAATGAACCTACAAGAAAGCCTGAGCACGTAGCATTGACTGTCAATGATCAAGCCGTCAATAACTTATCACAGCATGTACTTCTTTCCACAGCCGTGGTCAGGGTGTGTGACAGCGAGGGACAGTTGCACAGGGCCAGGGTCTTATTGGATAATGGTAGTACGGCCAATTTCATTGCGCAGGACTTATCGAGTAAGCTTCGCTTGCCCACTCGACCTGTCAATTCAAAGGTTACTGGGATAAACAGTCAGGAATCTAGTAGTGCACAATCTTGCTCTCTTAAATTGGAGTCTTACGATGGCAGCTACAAGACAGAAATTGATTGCCTAGTATTACCAAAAATTACATCTGCAATTCCTAATAAATACTTACAAGTAGAAAATATACAAATACCGTCCGGAATTTGCCTAGCCGATCCTTCATTCCATGAACCTTCTTCAGTCGATATTCTTGTCGGCGCACAGGTCTTCTGGAGCGTTATCGGCACTAACCGCATAAACTTAGGCAAGCATAATCCGACTCTTTTTGAAACGAAGCTTGGCTGGCTCTTATCAGGCGTCTTATATCAGCCAAGCTCTGTTAAGCCCGTGTGCTTGTTCCTAAATGACGAGCAATCGGAACCATCTCTAACACGTTTCTGGGAACTAGATACCATCTCCCCAAAGCATAATCTCACGGTTGAAGAGAATGTGTGCGAAAACAATTTCGTCAATACCACGAAGAGGAACGGCCAAGGGCGATTCGTGGTAACAATGCCTTTAAAAGAGTCTCCTGAAGCGTTAGGGTGTTCTTATGAAATGGCCAAGCGAAGGTTTTTATCGCTCGAACGTAGGTTAGATAGGGACCCCGTTCTTAAGGAACGTTACGTTCAATTCATGGAGGAATACGAGGCATTGGGTCATATGAGCGAGATGATTCCATGTTCTTGGTTACCGTCTTATTACTTGCCGCATCACGGAGTCTTGAGGGAATCGAGCAGCACCACAAAGCTTCGTGTGGTGTTCGACGGATCCGCTGTCACCACCACAGGGAAGTCCATAAACGATATCCAGTTGATAGGGCCCAGAATACAGGACGACTTATTTTCTATCTTACTTCGGTTTCGGCAACATAAGTATGTCGTGTCCGCGGACATTGAAAAAATGTACCGACAAATCTTGATTGAGGACCAACGTCCTTTACAACAGATCCTATGGCGGTCAGACCCTTCAAAACCACTTAAAATTTTCTCCTTAAATACCGTGACATATGGCACGTCGTCCGCTCCGTTCTTGAGCATACGATGCCTCTTGCAGCTGTCACAAGAATCACCAGACATACAAACCCAAGAAGCAATCTCTAGAGACTTTTATGTCGATGATTTCCTGTCTGGCTCAAACTCAATTAATGACACAGTTGCATTATGTCGTAAGGTGTCAAATACTCTTAAATCTGCATGCTTTAATTTAAGAAAATGGCAGTCGAATAATCCGGAGATACTTATGGCTATTTCTGATAACGCTTCTGGTGCAGAATCTCTTAACTTAAGTGAGAATGAGTTGTCTAAAACATTAGGCATTAAGTGGCAGTGCATTCGTGACACTCTTACCTTTAGGATAAATATAGCTTCACCAGCCGTAGTCACAAAACGCCACATTCTTTCAGCAATCGCACAAATTTTTGACCCACTAGGTTTAGTTATGCCTTGCGTCGTGCAAGCCAAAATCATCATGCAGAAATTATGGGTAAATAAATGTTCATGGGATGAGCCACTTACGGGGGACATATTGGCGTCGTGGAATAGTTTTGTTAGCACGCTTCCTAACCTCAATGATGTAAATATACCCAGATGGGTATTATGTGAGTCACCTGTTGCCATGGATTTTCACATCTTTTCCGACGCTTCTGAAAAGGCATACGGAGCTTGCCTGTATGTCCGCTCCGTGGCGGGGGATGGGTCTGTGTGTATTCGTCTTCTAGCATCCAAAAGCAAAGTAGCGCCAATCAAGGCCACGACCATTCCTCGTCTTGAGCTTTGCGGAGTCTTATTGGGAGCAAGATTGTGCACTAAGGTTCTTGATTCTCTTAGTCAAAAACCCGATCGCTGTGTTTTTTGGTGCGACTCGATGATAGTAATGGGTTGGCTATCGTCTAATCCAGCTCTTCTACGGCCTTTTGTTAAGAACCGCATATCTGAGATACAAGAAAGCTACAGCCATGATTCCTTTCACTACGTGCCATCAAAGGAAAATCCCGCTGACCTTGTATCTCGTGGACTTAGCGCTGATCTTATCTCGGAAAATGAGTTATGGTGGACGGGACCGGCTTTCTTGAAGCAGGATCCGTCTCTCTGGCCGAATCCTCCAAACTCTGACAGGATTGTTCCGTTGCCAGAGACCATAACCAATAGGGCCTTGATCGTGTGCTCTAACTCACCTGAAGTTCCTTCATCAAATCCATTGCATGCATTAATCTATAATAAATCAACCTACTCTAAATTGCAAAGAATCGTCGCATACATTTCGAGATTTATACATAATTGTAGGAACGCTGACCGCAGGCTGATAGGTTCTCTTACATCTTCTGAATTAGCGTCTGCTTCGAGTCTTCTCATCCGCATATCTCAACAAGACTCATTCCCTGAGGAGTATGATCTGCTTAAGGCAGGTAAGAGCTTGCAAAGTAAAGGCCGGCTCTGTTCACTTTCACCTTTCTTTGACTCTGGTCTTATCAGAGTTGGAGGCAGGCTGGAGAACTCCTTCTATGACTACGATGTTAAGCATCCCATAGTTCTTTGTAGCAAACACCCAGTTTCGAAGTTGCTCTTCAAAATGTACCATAAGTTAACATGTCATGCACCCCCACAGTTGTTGTTAAGTACGATTAAGCACAATTACTGGCCTTTAGGAGGTAAAAACCTAGCAAAACATGTTGTCCGCACTTGCATCCGATGTCTTAAGTTTAAGGGTGAAACGGTGCAACCAATAATGGGCAATCTGCCCAAGGAAAGGTTACACCTCGAATATCCATTCTTTGAAACTGGCACCGATTACGCGGGCCCAATTCTGCTAGCTGACCGCAAAGGTAGAGGATGCAGATTAGTAAAGGCATACATATGTATCTTCGTGTGTTTAGCTTCTAAGGCACTTCATTTGGAGCTTGTCTCTGACTTAACCAAAGAGGCGTTTATCGCAGCTCTTAACCGATTCGTGGCTCGTCGTGGTAAGCCAAAAACCATCTTTTCCGATAACGGTACTACCTTCGTTGGCACCTTCAATGAACTCTCTAGAGTGCTGAAGCAAGATTTTGCTGTAGACATGGCGAATGAAGGAATCAATTTTTCCTTCATTCCAGCATACACACCTCATTTTGGAGGACTATGGGAATCAGCCGTCAAATCAGTAAAACATCACCTGCGGCGAACCCTAGGCCTTACACATCTTACTTATGAGGAGATGTCGACGTGCTTAATTCAAATTGAAGCCATCTTAAACTCACGTCCTTTAACGTCACTTTCTGATGATCCTTCTGATCTTGCGCCGCTGACTCCAGGCCATTTCCTAATTGGTAGGTCTCTTATGTCTGTTCCTCATCCCCAAGTCACCGACCAGAAGATCACTTCACTTCAAAGGTTCCAACGCGTCGAGTTTCTTAAGCAACACTTCTGGGCAAGGTTCTCCGATGAATACGTCTCTGGACTTCAGCAGAGAACGAAATGGCGCAACTCAAAGGGGCAGCTAAACGTCGGAACCATGGTAGTGATCAAGGAGAAGAATTTACCTCCTCTCATGTGGCTCCTAGGTCGCATCGTACAAGTGTTGCCTGGTAGAGATGGCATAGCCAGAGTGGCTGACATCAAGACGAAGAAGGGAATCATCCGTCGGGCCTTCAACACCATCTGCCCTCTTCCTATTCGTACTGTTGAAGACTCAAGCTCTTCAACGGCGGGAGTATATGGTGGACACAACGCCGGCCCGTAAACAATACGACGGAGAGCGCGGCTTGGAGTACCGCTAACCGACAGCGACAGCGAACGGGGAGCGGCCGCCGCGCGACACTTCACCGCGCGCCTCGCCTTGCACAAGCACGATCTGACATTGTACGCACCGCGATCCGCGACCATTGTATATAATATACGTGTTTACAGTCCACTACGTTTTTCTTATAGTCTAGATATCCCTCTACTTAGACTCAGGGCACTAGACGCAACAGATATGATGAACAGTTTTTACTGAAGTTCCCCATAAATCCTGTTTTCTTTAAATGCAGTGACTTAAATGTTTTAATAACTTCTATTGAATTTACTTGACTAAATTCAAAGTTTACATTGCATTTGCTAAAATTAACATTAAGTAACAAATGGGCTTCGGTCGCAGATGATTGAAGATATCTTGTAGTATTCATTGCAATATTGGAAAAATAAACCTCGAATGCCGAGGCAACATCGTGGTTCGACATAATCTGACCATTTCCTGTCATAATGGTGACTTGACTAATGCGAGTTTTTGTTTTATCAGTTTCCCTATTAATAATATTCCAAACAGTTTTCACTGTATTGTCAGACATTTTGAGTTTAGAACTAATATAATTTGCCTTAGCGGCTATGCACACTTTCTTAAACATTTTTGAATAATTCTGGACATAGTCCAGGAAATCAGTAGTCCAGGAAATCATAGTTTTCATTCTGAATTGAGTATTAAATTTATTTATAATTATGCCAAATAAATTTTTGTAAAAACAATTTAGGTCATCATGTGAAAGGGTAAAAGTAATAAATAACATCTTACCGATATGTACAATTTTAAATTTTTCCTATCTAAATAATAACTAATACGAAAACAAAAATGAAACAGAAAAAATTAAGTATTACGTTCATTATTTAGTACTCTCAATTATGTTTTATAGGGGAAATGTTATTTTAAAACTGGACATATTTTCATCCATATAGGTAAGTACATATACTTGTACATATCGTAAGGAACCAGTAATTTACATGGATCCAGTTATGTACAAAATTGTATTTAAAAGCGAAAATTAAGAAAAAGGAGACAAATTAAGCAGTAACAACATTTGGATCATAAAGTATAGACTTTCTATAGACGATGGAAAAATATGTCATGCGCGCCGGCCATTTTGTTCATAAAAAATAAGATAAAGAAAATTGTGCTGCTGTGTTCTTTTATACTTATGCAATTTTCTTAACAAAATCGTTAAGAAGTTTGAGTTAAGTTTTTGTGTTTATTTTTTAATTTCTTTACATAAAATTATTTCGTAAGAAACGTAGACATTAAAATAAATAAATAAATATTACGGGACAATTTTACACAAATCGAACTAGTCCCATGGTAAGCTCAATAAGGCTTGTGTTATGGGTACTAGACGACGATATATTTAATAGACATATTACTTATATACATAGAAAACATCCAAGACTCAGGAACAAATATTTATGTTCATCACACAAATATTTGCCCTTACCGGGATTTGAACCCAGGACCTCAGCTTCGCAGGCAACGTTACTCCCACTGAGCTAAACCGGTCGTCAAAACATTGAAAAAATATTATTCGAAGGTTAGGGCGCGCTAGAATATAAATGGAATTAATTAGAGACATTGTTTATTACTGGATCATATTTTTTGTAGATATCCAATCTTGGACCATTGTACATAATTGGCATTTTTTGATGGCTATTCAGTGATGTACAAATTGTTAAAATGAACTAGAAAATTTCTCATCAAATTAGAAACCTAAAAAAAACGAAGCTGCCGAGAAAAAAACTTGTTTTTGAGGGCACAAATTTTGAAAATGGCGTCCATTTTGAAATTCAACATGGCGGAAATCACTATTAGTACAAAAATATATCATGGGAGTCGAATTGTAGATTTTTTGGGGGTGCGGATTCCAAAAATGGCGTCCATTTTGAAATTCAAGATGGACTTTATGGGAAAAAGTCGTCATGGGAGTAATTTCCTAGGTTTTTAGGGGTGCAGATTTTGAAAGTAGCGACTATTTTGGAATTCAAAATGGCAGACATCACTTTTAATGAAAAAGACATCATAGGTGATGTTTTCTAGGTTTATGAGGGCGCCGATTTGGCACTCTATAGTGGCATCTATTTTAAAATTATGTCTACCCCATCTTGAATTTTCGAATTCTGGATCCCCAAAAAAACAATAAATAATCATTAAAAGTGATTTCGGCCATCTTCGATTCTAAAATAGACGCCACTTTGAAAATTTGCACCCCAAAAAATTTACAAAACGACACCTATGATGACTATTTCACTAAAAGCAAAGGCCGCCATCTTGGATTACGAAATCGACGCCATTTTCGAAATGCGCACCCCCAAAAACCTAGAAAACGACTCCTATGATGACTTTTTCGTTAAAAGTGATGCCCGCCATCTTTAATTCCAAACAGGACGCCATTTTCGAAATCCGCATTTCCAAAAACTTTGAAAACGACACCTACAAAAAAATCGTTTTTTTATATATATATTTTTCCCTTGTCTTAAAGAATGTTTATTCAGGGATATTTTACTGTATTCACTAACCGTTAAACTTAAAAAGTGAACGAAATATAACCAAAAGAAATCCAAAAGATCCTTTACCCGTCCATTATAAACTAAGAGTAATCAGTACATTAAACATCTATACTATTATAAAGTTGTAAAAATGAAATGTCTGTACATTGAAGATATTTTCGAAAAATTGTTTTTTACGGACTATGTGGAGGTCACTAAAACGAATTTTTTTTTAATATTTTATGTATGTTTGTATGTGTCGTTGTGGCTTCATCACGCAAAATCGGCTAAACAAATTTCCACAATTTTTGGTACACGGGTAGCTGGGTATCTCTAGATGGTTATAGGATACTTTTTACCCGACTACGCTGAAGAAAAAACTACAGGTTATGACTTTTTCTCCTCCGCGAACGAAGTTGCGGGCATCTTCTAGTATATCATAAAACTTTTGGAAATAAATTAATAGATAACTTATAAAGGTTATTGTCCAACACAGGAATAGGTATTGTTATCACAGGAATCTCTTGTTCTATAGATACCTACACTTATACCCAAAGCCGAGGGTTTATTCATTTTGTTTGGTCCAGTATTATATTTTGATAACAAAATGTTACACAAAAAAAGCTTTGATTACACCAACATTTTGCGATCAAGTCATTATGCTACCTCGTCTTTTTGATATGTGCACATATCGACACACATCGATAATTGTCCATGGACAATTATCGATGTAATCTTCACAAGAACCAGTCGTGTTGATTCCTTGCTTAGTCATTCGGAAATATGGGGCTTTCTACAGAGATTTCATTTTGAGATCTGGACCTTATGGTAATTTGGTCGTTGTGACAATGTCGCCGTTATGATCCCAACCCGTCAATTGGTAATTTGGTCCGTGCATACTTTCGTAAACCAGTATTTTTGAAAAGTTATTAGTAGATAATTATGGTTTCTTAAAGTGAAAGCACCGTACTAGCGGCTGAAATGACATTAACAGATAGTATAAGTGAGATATCTTATCTACGTCGTCGCGTCAACACGTGCGGTCTGGAACTTAACGTCACATTCGTAACGATTCGCGCGTTCTGGAAATGCGAAAAGAGATTAAATTAAAACCTCACATTGTTTTTCTTGACACCATATGTATGTTTTACTTATGACGTCATTGACAGTTATTGTGACCGTGAATTTTGTTTATAAAAAATATAAAATACAGATCTTATTATGGTGCTCCCATACATCAGTTAAGCGTTAGACCTGTAAATTAACACACACACGCGTAGCGGGCGCGGTAGCCGTAGCGCTACGAAAAGCTTGGCAATGAAAGTGTTGAGAATTACGTATGGAACAGTGAAAGATAATGTTGATAGGTATAATAAGTTTTAAAATGGGTAGTAATAAAACATATGCTCGGAACTCTAAGCACTTTACGTGACTATGTTGGCCCATATATGCATAGAAAAATTACTTTACCGCACGTGTACGGTAAGTAGCACTTTACGTGCCAAAGTTGGTTCATACAAAGCGGCAGTTTCGGGGCATATGCATTGAAAAACGTTGTACGATACACGCGCGATTAAGTATTTTCCAATACCTAAATAACTATTTCAACACATTTGTTCGTAAAGTGGCTCTTGTTAGACCGTTTTTATGGCTATTGGCTATAATGCACTCTATTAAACACGTGTGCTTTTTACATTACATAATCGCTCTAGGGGCTTTTCATTATCATTACTTTTGTGTTTGAACGTCAGCAAAGAGTTTTTATTTACCTACAAGAAAAATAATAAGTAAATTAGGAGTACAGTAAAGGTTCTTTTAATAGAACTTCACTGTTGTATAAAACTACCTATATGGATATATTTTATTTAGTTATATACTATGCATAATATAAATATTATTTATTTATTCATATACGTTTAGTTTTAGTGTTTACATGGTGTTAGTTTGTCTATCTTCTTCATTTCTTCACTCACTTGCTTTGAGCTTATCTGGAAGAGATTCCTTATAGGGATAAGTTTGCCTTTGTACTTGTATCACCTTCCTTAATTGTATTTGTTACTGGTTATTATGCGCAATAAAGTGTTAACACACATACAAGATTTTGAGGAAATCTGAGGGCCCGGTAGTGCCCCCGCCTAGACGAAGAAAAAAGAAGCGGGGCACTACCTACCTTATCCAGAACCGTTTCGTCTCATTTTCAAACCCTCATAGCTTTGTCCCAGTTAACACCTGAGAGCCTAAAATCACAGGTTAAGATGAAATCGGGGAACATATGAAATGCACTAAATTTCATTGATCTAGCTTTCATACTTTAGGTTTTATTGATACCTAAAGTACGCCGATTTAGTTACTGATTATACTTTATTGCGACTTCGTGGTGTGGGCTGCAATACAAGATCACTCAGGCAATATCATTTCAACTTAACTATCAGAGTTCGGCTTATAAATAAATAATTATTCGAAATAGCTACTTTAATCCAAGTTTCACCTATATCCATAATATTAATATAATATCCCAGACGTATTAGGTATCTATCGCCTAACTTAATCCAAATCATTAAACGTGCGTATGTTTATAAAATACAACGCCCATCACTCTCCTGTGTACGCGTTCGTAAAAGGGTTTGTTTAAAAACAAATTAAGCTGTGAGCCGAGGCACTCTGGCTGAGAGGTTAATGACAAACGCAGAAACGCCAGTCACGAGCGCTAACGACGGCTGTCGGCCGCCGCGGCCGCGGCGCATGCGCGGCGCGGAGGAGCTCCACGCGCGATATTGCCACGTCCACCATACCCTGACCCTGCCCTACCCTATTATAAAGTTGTAAAAATGAAATATCTGTACAGTAGGATACAGCCACTGTACACGGAAAAAATCGCGTTGGAAGTATATGCAGCAGATAATACGCGGCTTTAATTTTACCTAGCTTCATGGTTATTGTTGTTAAGAAGGGGATTTCACAGCTCTATATTAATATCCGTGATAATACAAATAAAATGAAGCTTTTTGATTTTTCTATGATTGAATTGTAATTAAGAGCCCTATCACGAATCACGCTCGCGCGGTAGGTACTGAGCGCTTTTCCCATAGGTATACAACTTCTGAGTAATTAACACTTTCGCTGACAAGCATTTGATAGCGCTAGGCTTTTTTTCTACATACAGGGAAATACATGGTATCGATCGGCTACGCGTCTACGAGCAGAGCGCCCGCTAGGCGGGTTCCTGGCAGTGAATGTGTTAAAAAAATGTTCTATAAGTTTTTTTTTTACTGAATTGTGTCGTTAAAAATATTTGCTTTATTATGTACGATGCATAATATTAATAATTCAACGATGATAAGAAAATTGTTGGGATTTCAGTGAGATTTTGTTTAAAAATATGATATAATAAAAACGATTTTTATATGTATATATACAAAATAAGGAACATTTGAGGCCGTAGTGTAAAATAATAATATATTTCAATTGTAAATAAATATTGAAACAAATAGGTTTTAAATTATGACTTCGCGCGCTCTTCAGAAAACTACTGTTGGTAATCAAGCTAAAATATTCAATGTTTCTAAAGTTTTGCAGCTACTTACAAAGTAAGAAATTATGTTATGCAAACAACTAATCAGAATTTAAAAATATCTCATTGAAATAAAACAATTTAACGGATTATATCGCGTATATTATCTCATTTTAGTTCCCGACGTTTCGGAAGCTTTCCAGCTCTCCATGGTCACGGGTGGACTGACAAAAGATGTATTTTCCTCTGTCAAAGTTACAATTTGTGCAAACTACCCATTTTTGGAAAAACAAATAAAGGTGTACATACATGCCAGATGGGCCTAAGCTGTATAGACAGTCACACATGTGCCAGAAGGGCTTAATTATTTTATTTTAATAATTTACCAAGCAACATTTCACAAATGAGGCGTACTGAGGAGAAAAGAAACCTGCACACCGACAGCAAACGAACTGCGCAGTTGGTTTGCAGTTGCTGCAGTTATGTCAACTGCAACAGAACAACATTCAAACTGCCCAGCTGAAATGCAGTCCGTCTGTATCGACCCTTATTATTTTCGCGTGCCTCCAATAATAACCGAAGCCTACTCTAAAAGTAGCTATCACATAATTATCTGTGGATATGACTAGCTACCCGTGTTCCAGAAATGGTTGAAATATATCCAGCCGTCTTGACTTTATGAAAAAAAAATGAACAATTAAAAATATTTATTCAGTATCTTAAAACTATTTCATACAATTAGAGTTGGTGCCTCTTTTTAAGCAATAGGTATGCTTGTGTTAAGAGACACCGCTCCTCCACACGTTGTAACTGTTTATATCTACAAAGGTGTGTAAAATAAAAATATACACCTTACTTAAAACAATTAAAAACTAAAGTGTACATCTTTGTTCATTCTTTGATTCATTTGCACAAAAATAATCCATTCTACTTAGTTTTTAAAATACCTTCAATGTATAGTTCATTTTTACAAGTATAGGACAGTGTAGATATGGGACTATTTTTGTATTTCCATCTCCCGCTGGTTCAGTGGTCCGTGGGCCGCGCTCGCCTCGTCACGAAGGACTCTCGATTGATATTGAATTGATATTACTGCGCCTCGAGAGGTATCTTAGCAACGCGAGGTTGTTTTGTGCCCGTCAGCAGTCTCCGCGCCATCACCTGCTTCCCGCGCGGGTGCGGCCCGCTGGGGTTCGTGGGAGTTCTCTCGCAGCAGTTTGGTGCTCATTATTTCTTGCCTAATCTACAGATAATTATTGCTTCCATCCGATGCTGTAAGTGTACTGGTACTGCTTTTTTCTTGAATGTTTGATACTATTTCTCCTTTACCATACCGCGCGATTGTATAAATATAGCGTATATTTCATATTACGAATATAATTGATGTGTCTAATATTTTGTTAATAAAATTAAACGGTTTTTTTTTACAAAATAGTTCGTCTCGCTGTACCGTAACAACTGTTATTGTCATCGGTACCTACAACGTGTTTGCATTGCATTGCTTAATCTACAAGGAAACTTTAAAAAATAATTAAAGTCTATTATTATTAAACAGTAATTGTTATCGTCGAACGTAATCTAAATTGGCTTACCTAAGGAACTAAATGACGATATTAGGTTATTATTTATTTACTTGGAGAACCAACAGCTTAAACTATGTTAGTAGTGTCTTAAATAGTAATAGACAGCCAATTATAGGATCTCACTTATAGCACCACGATCGTATTTAACTTGTTAAACAATACGCATGCACCAGCCTTACGTTACATAGGTATGCACTTAAAATAAATACCCAAAACATATGAAACGTATGGGTTGGTTAATGGTAATGAACAAACAATAATATAATGGCGATACATAGTTTCCATTTCACCAAAACAATGGTAAGTACTTTACAATGGTTGTTATTGTTAGTAAAAGTCCCTAAAGTTATTATGTACCTCTATGTATTTAAAAAATTGGAACGAGATTATGAAACTACCCCATTATGTAGTAAATTACAGCCAATGGAATAATATCTACTCGCTTCGCTTCATTTATTTGCAGTAAAATATATTGATGATACTATACGTCATACTGTTGGTAATTGATCAAAGGCAAAAGGAATCTCTCGCTTTGCCCTTTACGTCAGCCCAAAGAATAAAATATTAAGAACCTAGAGTTTTTTACTAGGAATTCAGATATCCACAATTTTAATACTAGAAATAAAAACAAAATCGCTATTAGAAAGTTCCGCGTTCGTAAAGTAGCCAAATCATTCGTAGGCCAATGTATACATTTTTATAATGAGCTACCAGATGATGCTTTGAAATTATCGTTTCCAGCTCTCAAAAAGTACTTAAAAGAGTCCCTAATGGCAAAGGCTTATTATAGGGTAGAGGACTATTTAACAGACAAAAATGCATGGCCCAAAACAGAAACCAAATAATTTACTTTTACCGGGAAACGGTTCTTATAAGGTGGCATATCAAACGTATGTAAGTTGTTTTAAATAAAAATCACTATTTTGCTTTTTTATACTCTAGATTTTTTTTTTACTTTTATAAGTTTTGATATGTTTCCTTGAAGAACTACGCATTGAGTTTATACTCAAAACATATATTTAGGTTAGGCTAAGCACGAATATTGTAATAGATATAAGAGTTATTTCGAAAAAATGACTGACTGTTGAGTTTGTTTCGGCTTTCTTCTCTTCAGTGGTCTCCTCTTGGGAAACGCCGTAGAGTCAGACTTGTAAAAGTGCCCTTGTGGCCTACTTACAGAATAAAGATCATTATTTCATTATTATTTCATTAAAGTAAACAGTTTTGAAAAATCCAAATTACAAATTAATGTGTATATACATTCAGATGTGTCTGCCTATGTCACTGACCAATATAAAATGACTGCGTACATTTTGTTCAGGAACAGGGCTCTACTAACACTGCACTTTCATGCATATATAAGGCCGTTTCTCGATTTTATTTAATTCGGAACCCTTTGTGCACGAGTATGACTCGCACTGAGCCGGTTTTTTTTTCAATAGATACAAAATGTTTTTTTTTGGCTCTTCTGAAATACGCTGGCCGAACGTGGCACTCTTTTGTTGAAACACCAATTCAAGCCATGGTTAATTAAAATGTATACTCGTATAAAGTACACATCTCTTGCTACCATGCAACCAGCAACAGAATCTATTGACGCGCTGACTTAAGTAGCAACGAGTCTCACAGCGGGAAATAGGTATGCGAATTGTAAGCGTTTGCGAGTAGGCGCCGCAGCAGAAGCCGAGCCGACTGTACCTGTGTAACTGATGGTTGTTCACGCCCTTACAAATAACCAGAATATTATTTTACTAATACTTGTTCTTCTAAAATATATACTTAGACTGCTAAAATCATAAACATTTTTTGCTTGATCGTAGTCGGGTAAAAATACAATTGTAAAACTGATATCGATACCTACCGTTATGAATTATCATGAACGACACGAGGCGGGTACTAATTATTTTTCAGGATATCCGCAAGTGGAATCCGAATTGCCGGAAGAAGTATTAATTGGAGCGCGTCATTAGTGGTCGGGCATTGCCTTCGTTAGCGCCGAGAGCCTCCGCGCCGTCCGCTGGAGCCGGACTGCGGCTCCAGAGGGCCCGCCCGCCCCACCCGTGCTCCCTTTTGACCAATTATTTACTTTATTTCATTCGTGTATGTATAACATATATCATATCATATACATTAGGTGCCATCTTTTTTCAGTAGGTCTAGCAAAAAATGAATGCATCTTAATCGCGATAAAGTATTGCGCCCCAACCCGTGTTCTTGCACAAGCACAACATTCCGCCGCGTGACAGATCGCCACCGCAAAAACGAACTAATAAAATGACTCGGCGTAACTCCACGACGCGTCTTCACGTCGACATGCACTGCCCGCTACATCGCGACGCGACCTATATTTCTATTCCCCCTTACAAAAGTAGGAAAGCCGCGGAGCTGGCTAGAGTCGATAGAGCGCGGACGTATGTTCATTCTGATTGTAATAAAATTAAATCCCGATCATACCATATAGTCATGTCACATAAAAAGTACATGAGCGGGTGTAAAAATAACATTTAAAATAAATCTTTGTACTGGGGCGGCATCGGCAGCGGGCGCGAGCGTGACAATGCGGCGCACCCTCGACAGGAAAATCAAAACGCGCGCTCACACGCGAGCAGCGCGGACGTCGGCGCCAACTTTATTCTATTTTTACAATTTTTCACTTCAAATCAGCGTTGAGCTGGGTAACAGGGCCGAGACCTTGCAATGGTAAATACCCTACCGAAACGAAAAGTCAAGAAAGTAAAATAAAAACAAATCGATAAGCCTGATGACCCGTTACCAATCGGAACAGTAGATGTACAAATTTTATATATTAGAACTATCTTACTGTAGATTTTATAACATGAATATAATATAATTTATAAACAATAGATATACTTATAGAAGGTACCTAAGACATATACACAACGAAGGGCGTCGCCTATTCTGTTTCAGTTTCTGCGTAGGCACATAATCTATTTTTAAGTTCGATAGGCGATATATTCAAGTTCTATAATTCGTTAATTCTAAGTGGTCACGCTGCTGAACATTGTGACTCTTAACGTGAGCGCCCCGCTTCTCCCTGACGGTGGCTCTGTGGAGTCCGTAGAGAACGCTGCTTTGGTAGGATTTCTGGCCGCATCATCGCGGTGAACTTTTCCCCCGAATCATCTACTACAGTCCATCTTGTCAATCAACATTGGTCTCTGCGGGCTAATGTTACTAAATTTACAGGTGATTAACGTTAGGTTGAATAAAAAACCCCTAAACTAAAGGACAACCGTCGTCGGCGGTCGCTTTTCCTGCGTCTCACTGTAGGTACTACCCTTCGGTAGGTATACTATACGTATATTTGTCCGAAGTGTCCCCTTTGCTCGCGAGCGCGCGCGACAGACGCTTGCGTTCACAAACGAAGTTACACAGTCAAGTAGGTAACGAGTGGCCCTCGGCATTGTGAGCAGCACGTAACGCAGTTAGACGTAACGTAACGCAGTTACCGGTGCCCCGCGCCGCGCCCCGAATACTAATGCCACACGAGTAAGAAAAAAATTACAAAAATGGCGGACCGTCCACGTCCGCCGGCCGCCCGTCTGTAAACTGGATTCCGGTTTTTTGCATTTCTGTACGAGTGCTGAAAATTGGTTTTTAGAACTGGTTTCCCGCGATTTATCCCGGAAAATTAGAAAGGAACATTAAACTTGGTTATTTTAGGTTATTCTTTTTGGGTCTTCGGTACGGAAAATCTCAACATGTATCTCGGTATTTTCGTCTATAAACTTACAAAATGGACAAACTTATTAATAACATTTTAACAATAACATTGTTATCGTAGATCATATTTAGTTCAGTAAAAGAATTTCGAACAGGCATTTCATACAGTCTGGTCCATTGTCGATACGTTTGGCTCAGTTGTTTGCACAACGGCCCACGAAGCAGGCGGTTCTGGGTTCGAATCCCAGCCAGGGCAAGTGTTTGTGTGACGAGTACAAATGTTTGTTCCTGGGGCTTGGATGTTGTCTATGTATTTAAGTATTATAATTTATCTTTATTTTACGTATATCGTCGCCTGGTTGGTGCCCATACTGGTTGGTACTATGGGTATAGTACAAGCTTTGTTCAGTTTCCGGGGAACAAGGTCGATTTGTGTAGGATTGTTTCTGATATTTATTTATATTATTTATTTATTACATAACTTCTGTAATTATTCTATTACTTGCTTGCGTACTTCAGCACCAAAAAATCAAAATAAATGATCGTGGAAAGGGGCCACGGTACTTATTACTTTGGTATAGGACCACGTACCAATGTTAACTATTTATGTATTAGGTCCCTATATTATTAAGATATTATCGGAAAAAATTGCGCGTGACATGCGCAAATTGATAGGCACTATTATAATATACTAATAAAAACCTTATGTGTTACGTCGGATATTTATAGGCATTTATCCACTTACAAGTATCTTTGTAGGCATTTATCCACTTACAAGTATCTTTGTAGGCATTTATCCACTTACAAGTATCTTTGTAGGCATTTATCCACTTACAAGTATCTTTGTAGGCATTTATCCACTTACAAGTATCTTTGTAGGCATTTATCCACTTACAAGTATCTTTGTAGGCATTTATCCACTTACAAGTATCTTTGTAGGCATTTATCCACTTACAAGTATCTTTGTAGGCATTTATCCACTTACAAGTATCTTTGTAGGCATTTATCCACTTACAAGTATTTTTGTAGGCATTTATCCACTTACAAGTATCTTTGTAGGCATTTATCCACTTACAAGTATTTTTGTAGGCATTTATCCACTTACAAGTATCTTTGTAGGCATTTATCCACTTACAAGTATTTTTGTAGGCATTTATCCACTTACAAGTATCTTTGTAGGCATTTATCCACTTACAAGTATCTTTGTAGGCATTTATCCACTTCCAAGTATCTTTGTAGGCATTTATCCACTTACAAGTATCTTTGTAGGCATTTATCCACTTACAAGTATCTTTGTAGGCATTTATCCACTTACAAGTATCTTTGTAGGCATTTATCCACTTACAAGTATCTTTGTAGGCATTTATCCACTTACAAGTATCTTTGTAGGCATTTATCCACTTACAAGTATCTTTGTAGGCATTTATCCACTTACAAGTATTTTTGTAGGCATTTATCCACTTACAAGTATCTTTGTAGGCATTTATCCACTTACAAGTATCTTTGTAGGCATTTATCCACTTACAAGTATTTTTGTAGGCATTTATCCACTTACAAGTATCTTTGTAGGCATTTATCCACTTACAAGTATCTTTGTAGGCATTTATCCACTTACAAGTATCTTTGTAGGCATTTATCCACTTACAAGTATTTTTGTAGGCATTTATCCACTTACAAGTATCTTTGTAGGCATTTATCCACTTACAAGTATTTTTGTAGGCATTTATCCACTTACAAGTATCTTTGTAGGCATTTATCCACTTACAAGTATCTTTGTAGGCATTTATCCACTTACAAGTATCTTTGTAGGCATTTATCCACTTACAAGTATCTTTGTAGGCATTTATCCACTTACAAGTATCTTTGTAGGCATTTATCCACTTACAAGTATCTTTGTAGGCATTTATCCACTTACAAGTATCTTTGTAGGCATTTATCCACTTACAAGTATCTTTGTAGGCATTTATCCACTTACAAGTATCTTTGTAGGCATTTATCCACTTACAAGTATCTTTGTAGGCATTTATCCACTTACAAGTATCTTTGTAGGCATTTATCCACTTACAAGTATTTTTGTAGGCATTTATCCACTTACAAGTATCTTTGTAGGCATTTATCCACTTACAAGTATCTTTGTAGGCATTTATCCACTTACAAGTATTTTTGTAGGCATTTATCCACTTACAAGTATTTTTGTAGGCATTTATCCACTTACAAGTATCTTTGTAGGCATTTATCCACTTACAAGTATTTTTGTAGGCATTTATCCACTTACAAGTATCTTTGTAGGCATTTATCCACTTACAAGTATCTTTGTAGGCATTTATCCACTTACAAGTATCTTTGTAGGCATTTATCCACTTACAAGTATCTTTGTAGGCATTTATCCACTTACAAGTATCTTTGTAGGCATTTATCCACTTACAAGTATCTTTGTAGGCATTTATCCACTTACAAGTATCTTTGTAGGCATTTATCCACTTACAAGTATTTTTGTAGGCATTTATCCACTTACAAGTATCTTTGTAGGCATTTATCCACTTACAAGTATTTTTGTAGGCATTTATCCACTTACAAGTATCTCTGTAGGCATTTATCCACTTACAAGTATTTTTGTAGGCATTTATCCACTTACAAGTATCTTTGTAGGCATTTATCCACTTACAAGTATCTTTGTAGGCATTTATCCACTTACAAGTATCTTTTATTCGTTTAAATAGCATACAATGTACGCAGCCTAAAGATAAACATTATCTACTTATCTTCATCATCGTTAAGTAATTCCCTGTGTCCACGAATTCACTCAAATTACTTAGCATTTTACAATTCAAATGACAATCGGAATGTCTCTTACCATTATGGCAGTCCATTATTGAATACAAACTAGACCCGTACGATAGCGAATAATAATAGGTAAGAAAGTATACAGATTTGAAACTTATTCGGCGGACATACGAGTACGCCGTACTCCGCGGCTCGCTGGAGGGCGCGTGGGACGCGAGACTCCGTAATCGGATTTGGCCGCGAAACGACACCCCTATTAAACATCTGATGTGCAAAATCCATTCGACAATACGTCTGCGGTCTACTGCAAACATAACTCTACACTCGCCCCGCCGCTGCGGCGGCACAGCACGAACACGTCGAGGCCGTCGGCTAGTCGCGACGACGGCAATGACAAGTTGGTCGCATCGCGTTACGGAGTATAGAAATATGAGCGGCTTACCTGGCTTGATAAATATCTCAATAGCTGTGCATTTGAAGGCGTTTATTTTATAAGAAATGTTGACAAAAAAAGCTAAATGAAGCTATTGTGGTTTGGTTTAAGGAATCTGGCCGCATAGCATGTCAACATTTCCGTTAATTCCATGTTGCAGAAGAGTCGCAACCAAGCCGGAGCATTAGCGCGCTTCGTTTTATTCAATGTCTCAATTCAATAGCTAGGGAGCAAGTCGCTGCTGCCTGTATATCCTAACTATACAGGGTGATAAATCCAAATGGGTCAGTATAGGGAGAACTCAAAAACTATGAGAGATATAGCGAAATCTTTTCTTAGGAACCATGGCGTCGATTTTAAATTTAATAATTTAATGGCATAAAATTTTGTAAGTCTAGAGAGAATTAATCTTTGCAACCAGGAAAATGGCTGCATTTTGAACATTTCCTTAAATAAAATAATTATCTTATTTTGAGTTTTTTTAGTGTTTGTTTTAAATAAGATTCCATTTAAAATGTATTCCTTGTGACTTATTATTCGCATCATCGACAATAACAACGAAAAAATTTGCAGAATTCATTTTATAACATTGTTTACAGAGATTTTGACCAGGTTCCATTCTCGGCTATGTATGAGTAAAAAAATGAATGCCATTATTATTAAATCTAAAATCGACGCCATGGTTCCTAAGAACAGATTTCGCTATTTCTCATAGTTTCTGACTTCTCCATACTGACCCATTTGGATTGATCACCCTGTATAAATATCCGGCGCTAGGAATCTTTCCTAGCGCCGAATTGTTTGTTAATCACAAATACACTCTTGTTACATCTTCGTGTACATACCTGAAATATCACCAGACCTTTTTGTACAACTAATTCTACTTAAACCGTTCATTACCGTAAGACCCTCCCACTACTATAGTATTAACCTACTTATTAATTATAACTTAAAATAAACTTCGGTTTTTACTTTGTCAATGTTCATAGTGGCTGTATTCGTAGAATAAGGCTCTGAATTTAGAATTTAGCGAACTGTTATCATTCTATCGTATTAGATATAAGTAAGATGTATTTTTAAGCTTGGGCTGCATAAAGTGATATGCTCCGTCGTAGCTTGGCTCTCAACCTGATGCCGTCGGGCTGATGATGGAGTGAACTAGAAGCGAAATAATCCTACCGGGAAGGGTCGTAGGTATAGGTATATGGCTGACAATTCCAAATATATTATAAATAAATTATCTACGCGTTTTTAAAATAGTTACATAAGTAGGTAACAAGATTTGAATATAAGTATATTGATTATCAAATTTAATTGCTGGTAGTAGGTATCTACGATGAGGAATGTCGATGTCGTCTCATTTTGCGTTTCACAAGGAACAAAGAATCGTATGGAGCTATCGCAATCTGCGCAGTCCGTTATGTGCTTGCATAACGCACATACATAGAGTGGCGAGGCACTCGTATCAGATGGAACGTGACAAAATCAGCATGCAGCCGCAGCCGCGCTCCCTCTGGCGATTATTAATCATCTGCAGATGCCCCTCCCTCGGATTTACATGACAATCCGTCCCCTGCGACGGCGACAATGTGCCATTAGCGGCTATGTGCTGCGCGGTCGATTCGGGCCGCTGCGTGGCCGCTGCGTGCGCGCTGCGTTCAGGGTGCGGCGACACTGTAGGCGGGGAAACGGTCCACTCAACACAAAGTAGGTATGTGAAGTTTGTCAACTTTGAACTTACTCGAAACCACTAGTAAGTAAGAACATCTCTTTAGGTACTATAGACTCCTCTTGGAGCTGTGTTGTGGACTGTGGAAGACAAACGAAACCAGAAACCTACTTTATTGCATTGGTCGAGTCCTAGGCATCAAGAAGATTGCCGACTACAATCTCTATCAAGTAAGTAATCAATGTAATTATTCGTATTCATATTCATTTATTAAATGCATTTGTGTGTACAAAGGTCATAAATTTCTAATAAGTTCCAACACGAACCCTGTGAGAGGACTGCACTACCATTTTTTTGACTTAAGTATATTTAAAAATAAACATAGTCTAGACCTACACGAAGAGTATATTTTCTTCGTTTATGATATTAAACCATTTGAGAGAACGACTGTAAGATAAAATAATAACTAGGTATACCTTGAATGAGAAGGAACATAAAGTGCTATGCGGGGAAGCCGAATATCACCTGAAATTATTCTGTTTATTACCCTCTCGTCAGAGACAATTTGTCGGTAGCGTAAATCAGTCAGCGTTCAGTACTGAAAGCCATGAATTGGCATTAGCGGCAATATTCTTATGGACCTAGAATACTCGTATAGATAAAGATATGTCCCACTGTCGCAGTGGAGACCTCCGCGGGCACTGGCGCCGCTGGCGCGGCGCGCGCGCCGCGGGAGCTCACTCGTGCTGCGCCATTCTCATTTGCTGGATGCCAATTTATATGATTACTTACGAGTACCTTTGTTCCCTAATTACGGTTTGTACATCATATAACAGATCCAATAATAGGTAATGGCATATTTAAGTATTTAGCTCGCACCCGCCGCTACTCTCAGAAATACCTCCCCATTTACGTAACATTACGTTTTACTAATGACATGGGTAACGGTACATACGTCGCAACATTTGAACGTGCTGGTACATTTTTCGAACTTGACGCTTGTGAAATTACTTATTTAAATATATTTTTTTTAGGATTCCTCAAAAGGAGAAAACGGGTCACCCTTAGGGCCCGGCCACGACAACGCGCGACCAGCGACGCGGCGAACGAATACTCTCTTCATTACGCTCCCAGCACAGCAGTTAGTTAGCATCACACGCAATGTATTAGGAATTCGCTTTCTGCGCCGCCGCTGGTCGCGCGTTGTCGTTGTCGAGCCGCGACGCGGGCACCGGGCACGAGGGGCACGACATTGCGCGAATAGGCGATGACGGGTGACAGTCCGTCAGTTACATAGTAAGTACGAAAATATAGGACACGTATTTTTTGCTTTTTCTAAATAATAAGAAAATACTCAGATAAATCGCATTAAAGTTTAGGAGTGGGGCTCGTGACGTCATTCCTAGGTAAAATTAGTACTTAGGAGTGACGTCACGCGACATTTTGACTCAATGTATATTGAGTCATTCAGTTTATTTTTTAATTACGTAAAAAAAATAAAAATACGTGTCCAATATTTTTTATTAATCTACAAGGCGACGGACTTATTATTACAATGTCGATGTCAGTACAAAGGCGGAGTTCTGCGATCTCTTACAGTTGTCTAAAGACGGAGGTCTATGATCTCTAATAGATGTACAAAGACGGAGGTCTGCGATCTCTTACAGGTGTACAAAGACGGAGGTCTGCGATCTCTTACAGCTGTACAAAGACGGAGGTCTGCGATCTCTTACAGCTGTATAAAGACGAAGATCTTTGTACAGCTGTACAAAGACGGAGGTCTGCGATCTCTTACAGCTGTACAAAGACGGAGGTCTTCGATCTCTTACAGCTGTATAAAGACGAAGATCTTTGTACAGCTGTACAAAGACGGAGGTCTGCGATCTCTTACAGCTGTACAAAGACGGAGGTCTGCGATCTCTTATAGCTGTACAAAGACGGAGATCTACGATCTCTTACAGCTGTACGAAGACGGAGGTCTGCGATCTCTTATAGCTGTACAAAGACGGAGATCTACGATCTCTTACAGCTGTAAGAAGACGGAGGTCTGCGATCTCTTATAGCTGTACAAAGACGGAGATCTACGATCTCTTACAGCTGTACAAAAATTAAGCCTCTTAATAGTGTAAGTCTAAGTGAACTCAAGTTTCTGTGAAAAAAATATGTTTGTAACAAGCTTTTATTTCCGACTGTACTTTTCGTTGAACATCCCTCAACTAGGTATGTACTCATTGAGATGATTCTAAAATCTTACTCGGTACGATTGCGCTATTTTATTATAGAATTCATTGACCACTGCACCTTCCGTCATCCCATCATCTGATCAGCTCGATGATATCAAAATGTTGCATTGTCCCCTAACTTGTAGGTATGCCAAATTTTACCTCGTAGGTAACCAGGACACAAGTGATTTTGACAAAAAAGTTGAAGTTGACAGAAAAGAAATTTTTCTCAGTTTGTGGCTGTTGCCGTCCAGTTTTGTCCAAATGTAATTTGCGACATAGTCAAGAGAAATATTGTTAACTTCGATAGAGTCCTGAATGTGGTTTGTCATAACTTTTGTTTTAGAGGTGTTAAGTTCAAGACCTATATTGTGACTTGCGATGTGAATATCTTTTATCATAGATTGCAGTTGTACGGTTGTTTTAGAGAAAAGTACAATATCATCCGCAAATCGCAAGTTATTGAAAAATTTCCCTTGTATCTTTATACTTTTATCTATATGTTCATAATATGTAATTTCACTTTACTGACGCTTTTAGCATAGATATCTTGAATTAGCTCTATTACTCTGGACGGGACACCGAATTCGTTTAGAGCTATCCACATCCTGGAGTGTGAAATCGAGTCGAAACCTTTGGCGTAATCTATAAAAGCGAGGTATAGGGGACGTCTCTGTTCTTGATACTTCTCTATTATTTGATCTAAAACATGCACGTGAACCATAGTAGAGGAGCCCTTCCTGAACCTTGGTTGCTCTACTGGTTGGTGTTCTTCAGTGAATGTTGAGAGTCGTTGTTCTAACATACAGGCGAACAGTTTATAAAGAGTAGGTTGTAAGCTGATAGGCCGATACTTACTTATGTCCGCTGGGTCACCTTTTTTATATAATAAAATTATATCTAATTTTGCCCTTTCATTGGGGATTGTCTTCGAGTCTAAAATGTTGTTAAAAAGAGTCGTCAATGCTTCATTGCTGACCTCATCAGAACCGCTGCTCGTGTCTATTTTTAACGACTCTATCTTTTTTAGTGTCTCATATCATATTTACTGAACCTGTTTATGCGTGCGTACGCGAGGAAGCTGTTAAATTAATTATACGATAGTTCGAGTAAACATATTTCTTCCTCTTCATTTAATCAAGATCTGTTAGATATTGTATAACATGTGATTCAACTTTTTATATTGGTTTCTTATACTTAGAAATTTATTATATTTTCATTTGATAGATTCAGGCCGTGAGTATCATCACACATTCCTCCGTCCCCTACACCTCCTGCAGCGTGTGCTGCTGCTTCCATATTTCCGTGGCCACAGCGTCTGCGCCGGAAAGCGGAACTGGCGCATGTCGGTGCCAGCGATGGGCATGGGACGCTTCCGCCCGCTATCTTGCGCACACCGACGGTTATGCTTTATGGCCCCGTTTGTTACAATTGTAAATCATGTTAGTCGGTGACTGGGTGGACATAAACAGTGTAGCCACACGCAATAAGAGCTATTTCACGATATTTATGGTGTTAATGTGGGATACGGAGGTATACCTACTCGTACGATAAGTACGTTGTAAATAATTATCTTATCTTATCTTACTACTAGCACAGACTACTATACTAGAACTACTAGGGTGCCTTACGCATACACTTCGACACAACAATGGGATCTTTTGTGTAATTAATCCTTCTTGCTGCTGAGTGGTTTGTTCTACGTTCCACCACCTCCATAGAACGGATGACAGGTACCGCTGTACCGATGGTAGAGTTTGGAATTCCTTTGGCTGTTCGGCATATACCCAATACCAAATTCCCTCATGCTCTGTCTGGCGAGGGCATGACATTCACAGAGTAGAGTTCCACTGTTTCTGCCTCCTTACCGCACATTCTACAATCCGTATTGTCGGAACGTCCCAGTTTGGCCAGGACTCTTTTGACTCTACTGGTGACATGTTGAACACCCTAATTATGATTTTAAGTTGCCTTATGCTATATTGCCAAAGTTTCTTGTACCAGCCTGATTCTACTTTTAAGTACATTGTAGATATTATATTGAATGATAATGATTGTTGAACATTTAAAACCAAACCACGTAAAAAAGTGTCCCGTAAATAAATATATACTATGGTTTTATTTCATTACCAATATCTCCGTATGTTTATTTAGAAATAGACAGCTGAGCAAACGCGAGCACAATAGTTATGGACACCAAATTGAGCCGCATTCTTCGTGCACTCGCTGGTCAAGTGCCGGCTTTGTCTCTGGTCACGTCCGCCATTGTGCCGGCCGCGCTCCAGCCGCGGGATGCTGTGTGTGTTGTTCCAACTGGACCGCGCGTGACTAGCTTGCGCATTTGGCTGCATTCACTCTGTAATTAGGGTCCTTTGCTAATGTTTTGATTGGGCATTTTATTTACATTTTAATACTCTCATGACAGTATAAAAGAATTTATTAATATTAAGCATAATAAACGGAAGTTTGTTTACTCAGTAGATGTTCTTGGGGGGGGGGCTGGCTAACCATCTCTGTAATAGCAACTTCTGCTTCGTTGCAGCCTAATTGACTTGTGTTGAGTGCCTAAATTTCTGTTTCCCGGCATTTGGAGTCGTGGTCTGATGACTTCCATGTTCTGCCATTCTGAAGACGGAAATGTAATCAGAGTTACATCTATACTATTATAAAGTTGTAAAAATGAAATGTCTGTACATTGAAGATATTTTCAAAAAAATAATTGTTATGAACTATTTGGAGTTCACTAAAACGATATTTTTTTTGGATTTTATGTATGTTTGTATTGTATGTGTCGTTGTGGCTTCATCACACAAAATCGGCTAAACTGATTTCAACTATTTTTGACACACGGGTAGCCGGGTATCTCCAGATGGTTATAGGATACTTATTACCCGACTACGCTGAAGAAAAAAAAGAGGGTTTATGACTTTTCCCCCTCCGCGTACGAAGTTGCGGGCGCCTTCTAGTTTTTAATAATTCCGTCAGAATACCTGATTCAATTTTTATCCGAATATTGCTCAGGTCCTTTTATTCTGGTAAAAAATTCAAATATTCTGGCGAAATACTCACGGGAGGACATCGTAGGTATGAAATAGTTTTGTTTCAATAAATAGGTAGGACTATAATTTACGAGCCCACGCTTATAAAATGATGGATTTAGAGGCACTATTAAAATATCTGATCTGATGTCTGACCTAAATGAAACATACCTGAATCACTAATGTTCTCTAAAAGAGAGAGGTAGGTATACTACTCGATCGACAAAAGGAGAATATTACAAAATCATCACACAGACCCTACACTATGCTACTGCAAGTATACGTATCTACCTCGCTCGCTCGCTATACTCGAGTACATGGTAGCTATTACGCGAGTGTTGATTCTGACCGTTGGCGCTGACACGGCAGTAGGTGAGTATTTTTTCATGTCGCGGCGCTAGGAGGGCGGAGGGGACGGCGGGTAACGGCCGCGGCCGCGATACCATCGCAGCTATGGGCCAGAGGAGCCGACTGCGCCGCGCTCCCCAGCGCCCCCGTGCGTCCCTGCGACAACAGCGGTGACAGCTCTGCTGGCTCAGACAGTATAACGGCGTCAAGCTTCCACCATACATTCGTTCATTTTGCTTCCGGAGCGAAGCATCGATGGTCGCCCAGCTTTCGTAACGCACATTCCATGCCATAATGCTACATTCACTTGAAGTAGTAATAATATTCAACGATGCGATGAAGCGGCGTCGGCAAGTCGAATGCGACCTCACCCTAATCCAGGGGTCGGCAGCCTTTTGAGTTGCAAGACTCAAAAATTGCAATTTACAAAATTTCAAAGTTTTTAAAGAACCATAAAAAAAATTATCGCCCACAATATATAGTACGTTTTGACTAATAAAAGTAATCTATAGAGCCGCAGCTTCACATCCAAATGAAATTTGGCTCGCGAGCCGCAGCAGGTTGCCGACCACTGCCCTAATAAAATATGAGCGACAGTTGAGGGAAAAATTTAGGTATCTACTCTATCCCCCTTGCTCAAAAAGTTGTGAGAATGATGATGAATTAAAATTAATCGTACAACCGCACATTATACTTAAGAGACAGAGAGCAGACGCAGTAGGGATTGGGAACACTTCAGCATAACCGGAGTTTTAGGAATTTTTACTAGAGTGGTGAAAACGTACTTATAGTTGGGAGTGTGGCTCCTACGTATGAGGTTTTTTAGGAAGGTAATAGTTAGATATAATATAAGACAGAAAAAAGTAAACAACGGACCGTTTAGATTACATGGTCATTCATAGAACATCCTGGTGAACGTGTTCACTCCCCTTGTTAATGGATTGGTATGATATTTAGAGACTTGACGCGCACCGTCGGCGTCGACGACGCCGTTTTGACAGCCGCGAGCTGTGAGGTGACGACACGTGACGTGGAGGATGGTGCGCGTGGTGGGTGTGGGTGGCGAGCTCGCGGGGCGGAGCCCGACCAGCCAATCCTGTAACCGATACCCTACTTCTTGTGCACTCCAGCACGGCCGAAAACCCGCCGTGCACCCGCCGCACACGGTCGGTATTTCAATCGCAGCGGCGGCCGATTGTGTAAACGATACCCTAGTTCTTCTCGTCATTGCGAACGAGTTTCAACCGTGTATATCGATTTTGAAGGTTGAAATTGGCCTGGGGTGGTTTGTAATGGATAGGTTTGGTTTAGGTGCCGTAAAGGTTTTATGGCGTTAGTTATTGGGCGCGGGCGCGGGGCCGCTGCACGCTGGTGACGGTGTAAATAATCAGGACTTACAACTGGAAGATTTGTTATGGGTTGACAACGACAGTTAGGTAACAGGGACTTTTTGGTGATGGTTAAGTTATTACTGGGGACCATCCTTCTTTACCAAAAATCGCTTCTTAACTCAGACAACATTGGAGCCGTGCATTTCGGAAAAATTTACTAACCCACACCTATCCGACTACCTACTGACAAAAACCTCTAGCCTCTACCTTGAGGTTTTTGTCAGCCTACCTAAAGTAATACTTATACTTAGGTACTTACAATTTTTAACATTGATGATGTGAACATCGGTATTATAATAGTAGTAGTTAACTTAACACTTCACTACCAGGAACCTGCTAATAGGTGGGCGCTCTGCTCGTAGCCAGTTTTCGCTACCTACCTCGCATTTTTCCTTCTTATATATATCGGCTACGCGTATAGCGCTACGAAGATCTTGGTAGTGAAAGTGTTAAGGGCCATAGGGATATATTTATATAGGTACCGACACGAACAAACTGACAAAATGACCTGTACCTATACATGTCAATTTTAGAAAGAATAGAAATATCTCCTATAAATTAAATAGATATTAACTTAAAAGTTTCACGCAAAATGCAGTTGGCAAGAAGTAGGGTAGGCTATTAAGATAGGAGATCTACATAAGTGCATGTACACATTTGTATGTAGTAGATATTGGCATAATGACTAATGACAATGCGATGCCATATTTAAAATAAAATTATAGTCAGTAAAAACTCCTGTCAAATTATTGACCCTAAATCGACGTAAGTAAAGAAATTTCATCAACAAAAGAGTCCGTTAGTAAACAAATGTAGAAATAAGCACCTGACGCAGGAAGTCATTAGTAAATAGATGGCGATAGGGCCCCACTCCCCGAAATGAGCAGCGACCGTGGTCGCGGGCCGCCGCGCGCCGCACTCGCGACCCTATGTCTGGGGACTACGGGCGCGACGCCCCCAAGCACCTGCAAACACAAGTTTGCCGTTGAGTAATGACTAAATTATCGCTGCCGTTGAATACTATTTGAAACCCAAACGGAATCTTAACTGGAGTAGGTAAGATACTGTTTTGAAGTGATTTCGTTTCCTGACATGATTGTAACGTGGTGTGTTTTTTTACAAAATATGGCTCCGGCAACACCCTATTGACCGTAACCGTTATCCGGCGCATCTCCGCGGCTCCGGCCCCGCGGGAGTGAAGGGGGGTGTCGCGAGCTATTGTTACACGGAGCCTTGAGGCTTTCTGCAGAGGTCGGCGTCATCGCGCCATTACTGTATTAGTTTTCATTCGACTCGAAGTGTGCTGAACAACTGAGCTCTTTAGATATTTTTACCTGTCCAATCCAACGACACCTAGTATGTTCAAATCCATTAAAGGCGTTTAGGCTGCAGAGCGTGCCAAACAAATAGTCACACAAGTGTACTTTGTATGTACATACACTCTTATAAGCATTCTAATAGAGTCTGGTAATAAATAAGTAACATTAATTGTATCACACACATTGCGCAGAGCCGAAAGCTTATTTTCTTTATTATATTTTGCTTTTAGATGGTGGGCAAGCAGAAGTAGATTTGGCTTATTTTTGCCAACAGCCCATTGTCTTTCTAGTTTCCGTCTTCATCCAAGTTTAACAACAATTTTGTTTTCCCATAGTAGCGTTTTCCGTGTTTGGATTTATGCGAAGTAGGCATGGAGAGGCTCACTTTCCGTGATTGTCTACTCAAATTAATCACTGAAAAAAACTGGCACAAGTTTTTAAAAACTTAAGGACCTACCTACTTCGTTATGGTCCAAATGATGTAGGATACTGATGAAAATAATTATAAGTAATAAGTTTCTATCATAATTTCATTTTATAAAAAAGAAAAACATTTTTGTGACAAGCTTTTATTGCCGACTGTACTTTTCTTTTAACAGCCATTAGCTATTCACAGACCATTCTAAAGAGCCCAAACTCGGTACGATTGCATTATTTTATTACAGAGTTCCTATGACCACCTTCCTGCTCCATAAACAGATCAGCTCGATGGTATCACTATTGCATTGTTACCGAGCATATACATATAAGTATGCGTAGGCTGAGTTTTAGCTCAATCGGAAACCGGGAAGTCAAATTTAACTTGCAAGATTCCACCTAAACGAACATAGTTGCATACATACATACTTTGCACGTTATAAATAAACAATTTAAACGGATTTATTATTATATCATCTAATTTCAGCTCTCAACGTTTTGGAAAAATATAAATAAATAAAAGCTTGTAAAAAACCTACAATTTCTACCAAAACATAGTAGTAGTCGCAGAACATAGATGGGGGTCAAGTACGAAGGCTGATAGAGCCGCTCAAAACCTCTTAAGGTTATCGTCGGGCTCTGCTGTCGACTATACCATGACTATACCTACTAATCTACTAACTGAAGAAAATTAATAGTCTTAAAAACCGTACAGAATATAAACTTAATAAATCTCTTGGCACAAGTTACACAAGGTTAAGAGTAGAAGAGTAGAAGTCTCTCGTGAAGTTTCTAAAGTGCACGAGTAAAGTAATAATGTCTAATGTAATTAGTTATTAGGAGCCATCAACCCGTCGACAGCTTCCGCCCGCCCGCCGCCCGCCACCCGCCGCCCGCCGCCCGCGCCAATCAGGGCCGGACCCCGGCGGCAAAGCTAACAGCAGTGCGCGTCGCAGAGAGGGCGCCAGTTTGTTAGCTCTCCAAAACCAACAATCGTGATTAAATCGCGCGTGCACTAATAAAATAATAAGACTGTGGTTAGCGCGGGGCTACATGCCGCGCGGGGCGCATGCGCTCCATGCGGATGCCACGTGACCGACGTCGTGTGTCGGAGCGGACTCTGCAGAGTACACAGCACTCGGAGCGGTATCCAGCTGCCACTGGAGGAACAGCGGTGCATTAGTGCCTCTCGTTGGAGAGTTAATGTAGCAATATCGGCAGATTCAAACTTGTAAAAGTGTGAGGTCAAACGGCCTATTTACGAAATAGAGTGCATAATATCATCGTAGATATACATACCTACTAACGACCGTATACAATGAATATACTCGTAGGAATACGTAGTTTATTGAACGATTAGCCCTCTCAGTTTCCATTAATTACAAATACAAAGTCCAATTTACGCAAAAGATTAACCAGTAGGTAATTGCAAAATTTGTTGCAGAAAATCGTTCCTACAAAAAAACTGTGTTAAGTACTAAATTCATATTCATAGTAGATTTTACGATTGATTAATTATACCTACACAAGGGGCTAAAACACACTTCCACGTTACGAAGTTATTAGGTAACCTGACTAGCTTTGGCGCTTTGCTTTTCACTTCGATTATAAATGAGAAAACAGTCAAAAAACACGCGATCCTGACGCAAAACTAAAATGAGGCACAATTCGAGTAAGAAAAAAGATATTTTCCCAGGATGCTACGCGAGGCTATTGAGATTAAAAAGCATCCTAATTTCAATAGAGAAGATGGATTGTCACTACCACCAGCTTGGGATCCTGTAATACATCTCATCAAGGAACAAGCGAGACACAGGACTGCAAAACCTTAATTTCCGAACGGTGTAAAATATCTTATCTGTTTAAAAGTAGTTTAATAGTCTCTGTTTTTTAAATATTATAATTAGTAATGAGGTAGCCTGGGAGTTTTTTTTTGCAGCGTTTCTTTTCTCCTCAGTACGCCTCATTTGTGTAATGCTGCTTGGTAAATTATTAGAATAAAATAATTAAGCCCTTCTGGCACATGTGTCACTGTCTTTACAGCTTAGGCCCATCTGGCATGTATGTACACCTTTATTTGTGTTTTTTCAAAAAAAGGGTAGTTTGCACAAACTTTGACAGAGGAAAATACATCTATTCTCAGCCCTCCCGTGACCATGGAAAGCTGGAAAGCTTCTGAAACGTCGGGAACTAAAATGAGATAATATACGCGATATAATCCGTTAAATTGTTTTATTTCAATGAAGAGTGAGTTACTTTTCTTTTTAATCTTCTTAGAAAACTATGGTATGGCTTTCATTTAAACCACACTGGCTTATAAGCGATCACCCTCGCCCTACTACACCAAGCTAAAATCAGTTATTGCCAAGCACTGGAATTCAATAACAGGTTTGCTAATTTAATAATAGGCTTAAGCTAGTCTTAAGTAAATTGTTTTTTTTTTTATTGTTGTGTTGACATGATTTTGTAATTTTTCAAATTAAATAATTTATTATTGTTTTGTTGAATATTTAATAATCAGGTTTTGTAATGATCAAGCTTTTTGAAATAACTCAAATAACAAAACGTCGAGGTAATTGCAATTGACGTTTAATTTTTTAACCAGGTTTTTTTCTATAAAATCATATAGAGGATAAATATAACCAACCATAATTTAAAAATATCGAAAATATCCCGATTTCATAGTGAAATATCAATTTCAAAAGTTTCTCATTCTAAAAGAACGTAGGTGACAAGTAGAGCGTAGCGTAGAGCGTAGGTGACAGTCACAGTGTAGAAAATCATACAGAAGCACTATTAATAAGACAGATTTAGTATAGAGATTGTACTGCTGTTCTTCTTGTGTACTGTGACTGTGTCATATCTACCTAATGACGTCACTTAGAGAGTCGTATGCTTCCTACAAATTGTCCCAAATATCAAAATGAGTTGCAAGAAAGAATATTGTTGGGTTCCTTGATAAGTCATTAACAAAATGTGTGTCGATTTAATATTACTTGGAAATTTGAAATGTTGTCAATTATTGTCATTGCGATGTTACATAAATTAAGCGCTGTGACAGGTCACGTCACCGCTGCGATGGCCACCTCCCGGCGTCGCCATGCAAGCCCACTCTTACCGCAAATTCGATTACAATTAGCACGATGAATAATTCAGCCGCAAACAGCGAAGGGTTGATTGCGCGCTGTGCGCTCGTTGTTTGCCGGCGCCACTCATTTGCCTTCTAACGAGCCGGCACAGAGCATGCTCAGTGCCTGGTTATTAGTGCCACGGACAATCAGTCGGTTACTGTGGTGTAGTAGCTAGATACTATCTAACCAACGCTGACGAAGAGCTAAACTACAGCTATCTTCGAGTCAGCTAACAAAAATGGGCTTTGCGTTTTAGACCTCCTTAGTACACACTTTTTGCGTCGGCATCAGGCGTAACAAAGAGAGAGATTAATATACCTGTACACACACAACACAAACCCACAAGTACAAACGTAGTTAGTTCGGTTCTCAGTCTCTGAACTTCGAGATGCATCGAGCGCCCCGGCGACTCATCACTACTATAAGTCTTTGCGGGCTCTGAGTCTTGAGTTTGGCGGGTCGGACTGCCAGGAGATCGAAAAATATAATTATTTGCGAATCGTTTCAAGAGTTCAAAAATCCACGAGGTTCTTGTGCTTGTAGCATGCGTAAATTTCTTAAAATAAGAAATGTTGACAGACCAAAGAGGACAAATTACTAACAAAGACACAAGGTTCGTAAATATTCTTAGATGGTGGTGAGATGTCAATTTAAATATAGCCGTGACGTGTTGACACTGTATTTAGCAGTTCATTACGGATGCGATCTCCTGAACCTGCGGCTCGGGTTACCGGGGCCACGCCACGGGCGGCAGCGAGCGCGGCATTCACCACGAGCGACAGCGGAGGCGGTAGCAGCAAAACCTCGAGCGCTGATACTCGAAAGGTGTTCCACGTTGCATATTTATGATCTCAAAGGAACTAGGACGCACCGATCTTAATTACCCTTCAGGCAGCCGTCTCCACCACTATTGATCAACCCGCTGAAATGAGTCTATCTATTGCCATGTGCCTATACGCCTTACATCTTCTGTGTAATCTACGCCAAGCATTTCATGCGTTTAGGGACAAAGGCCTCCGCCTTGGAATCTTATCCAGATCTTCGGTGCGTCTTGGTGGAGGCCTGTTCGTGTATTTGAGATATTAGCTGAGTTTAAGTGTTCTTGTGTTGTTCGTGTACTCGTCGCTGGCCGCCCGTGTTCCGCGCCGCGGCGCGCGCGCACTCTGTCCGCGCCGGCTGCGCGGCGCCGGCGCCGCTTCCGTCGCTCGCACCCCAGGTTACACTAACACGCTTTTTGTCCCGGGCGCGTCTACTCCTTGTCAGCTCGCATTCTGACAGTGTAAGCTTATCTCCTTGTATGCGAGTTAATAAGTAAGTGCTCCGTCCCATTCTTGGTAAATCTTAGGTCAAGGTAAATAAGAAGGAACTGAACCTCGCTACCATGTCTTTAGCAGATCACCAGACCACAGAAATCCAGTTTCAGTATGGAAATCACGGGGCAATTTGGCAAGTGTCTAATTAGTCCTAGGAACGGTGCCCCGGGCGGATCCGACATAGAAGGGGACACATCTGATATATTTTTTAGTTTTCATTTGTACAGTCAAGGGCAAAGATATATACACCACAAAATCTCAAAAAGGTGTCATCATTAATATCATAAATTGTGGAACATCGAAAGGTTTATAAATAGGTATGTATACGTTGTGTTAAGGATAAGTATATAAGCAGCAGGTGCAAAATTATGTCCTCATCAATCAACGCATAAATTTAGACACAGCATAAAATTCATAAATATGAGTACATACAAAGGGCAAAACTATGTAATCGTACATAATTTCAAAAATATGTAAACACTACTTTATTGACTTGTGTCATCACACACTATAAAGGTGCGTCCACATTTGTATCATTTGCCCGTATCAGATCACCGTGCCGTGGCATGACTGCGTATCGCGCTGCTTGGACGCTTACTGCCGGCGCGGCGATCATGCCGCACTCGACCGATATAAGTGTGTCATACACGTAGCAACACGGATTTCGAGCGATCGGATCGGCCCAACGTCCAAACGCGTGATCGTGACACGCGATCATGCCACGGAACGAAGATCTGATCGGGCAAATGTTACAAATGTGGACGCACCTTAAGACGTCGATTAAACGATGCTGGGCTGCATCACAGAGTGCCTGCGAAAAAGCCGCTTCTAACAGACGGACACAAAAGACTGAGGTTGAATTTTGGCCACACACACGTATTTAGACTACGATTTTAATGACGTTTTGTTTCTCGATGAAAAGGTGTTCACGTCTGCAGCAGATGGCCGACTTAGTTTATGGCGTGTCAACCATAGCTGATATTCAGACGGCAATGTACTCCCCAACTGCAGGAGTGGCCGCATTTCTGTCGGATATTGGGGTTGGATGGGTGCGAGTGGACCAGGAGAACTTGTTGAAATATCCGGTCGGTTAGAAGGTCCGGCTTATAAAGATATTTTAGAACAAGTATTAGTTCCGACAGCAAATTCTGTTTACGGACACAGACCGATTAAATTTGTCCGACCGAGTAAATCTGGATTCAGAACCAAAATGATCTTCACTTAATCAATATGCCACCCAAAAGTCCGGACATCAATCCCATCGAGAATTTGTGGGGGTTGATGGTCCAAAGCTGGGATTCTTCGATGGCGAGAACGACCTAAAACTTGAAAAATCACGTGTTCTCGATGTTTGGGACTCGTTTAGAGGTACGGAAATAGGTATGCTCAAAAATGGTTGGCTCAATGAGAAGCAGGCTTCAAGCGGTTATTGACGCTGATGGAGGCTCGTTATTAAGTACTAGCTTCTACCCACACGACTTCGTCCGCCTTAATTTCGTTTATTGCGGATAAGGGTATTTTCCGGGATGAAAAGTAGCCTTTTTCCTTCCTCGGGACTCAAACTATCTCCATACCAAATTTTATCCAAATCGGTTCAGCGGTTTAAGCATGAAGAGTTAACAGACAGACAGACAGACAGACAAACAGACAGACACACTTTCGCATTTATAATATTAGTATATACTATTAGTATGGAGAATGGATTTTAGAATTTGTATGTATTATGAAATGTATGAAAATAGATATTTTAAGTTGAGTCTGGATGGTTTAATAGGAAGTTCTGTCACGGGTAGAGCTTCCAAACCCGGGATTTCCTGAATGGATAATCCCGGGATCCCGGGATTGGAAGCCCTAGTCACGGGTGGACTCCACCCGTCCACCCGTGACCATGGAAAGCTGGAAAGCTTCCGAAACGTCGGGAACTAAAATGAGATAATATACGCGATTTAATCCGTTAAATTGTTTTATTTCAATGAGTACTAATCGCGGAAACAGAAGAAAATATTATGTACTAGCCTTTGCCCGCGACTTCGTCCGGCTTGAATTCGTTTATCGCGGATAAGGGTATTTTTCCGGGATAAAAAGTAGCCTATGTCCTTCCCCGGGACTCAAACTATCTCCATACCAAATTTCATCCAAATCGGTTCAGCGGATTAAGCGTGAAGAGTTAACAGACAGACAGATAGACAAACAGACAGACACACTTTCGCATTTATAATATTAGTATATACTATTAATATGGAGAATGGATTTTAGAATTTGTATGTATTATGAAATGTATGAAAATAGATATTTTAAGTTGAGTCTGGATGGTTTAATAGGAAGTTCTAAGCTTTTAAGTTAAGTTTAACACAATGAGCGACTTAATACATTTGCCGGTTTTATTATTATTACGAGTGGGAACGCCGGTACTTAGCTTCACGTAGTCTGACGGGTGGAAGAATGAATAATTAAGCTTTCCAAAAAAAACTGTGGTTTAATAACCATAAAAAATATATACAATAAAGTTGTTGCACGTATGGCGGGTTCAGCAGTGGGTGGACGAGTGAGAGGCGCGATCGCCGCTCGTAGATTCTGCATTCGCTGTCGTACGTGTGTGTGCGTGGTCGCGTCGGTAAAACGCACACATACTAGGCGTTAACATGTTGCCGCCCCAGGAACGGAGTCCTGTTCTATGACTGGTAGCGGGCACAGTCGGTTAAAGGCTCGTCGAAGAGTCCCCGAAGAGGTGAGCACGTCGACTACGCGGGTCACACCGTCGGAGCCGGGATACAGGCGCGTCACGCGCCCCAGCAGCCATCGGTTGGGAGGCAGCCGGTCATCTTTCACCAGCACCATCTCTCCAAGATGGAGTTGCTCTCCTTGTTTGCGCCATTTCTGTTTTTTCTGGAGTTCTGTAATGTATTCTATATAGTAACGGGACCAGAAATGGGCTTTTAATTGTTGTATTCTCATGTATCGTGATAAAGTAGGTATCACCGCAGGGTCAATGTCCTGATGAGGAGAAGGCAAAACCGTTAACGTTCGTCCAATGAGAAAGTGTGATGGAGTGAGAGCCGTGAGATCTGACGGATCGGAAGATAACGGAGTGAGAGGTCTAGAATTCAGAATAGCCTCGATCTGTGTAAGAACTGTATACATTTCTTCGTAAGTTAAATTGGCTAAACCAAAAATTCGCTTTAAATGATATTTTACAGATTTTACGGAACCCTCAACTAATCCGTTAAAATGTGGACTATATGCCGGTGAAAATTTAAAGTTAATTGATAACTCAGATGCTTTAGAGCCGATGTTATCGGAATTCGACTTTAGAAATCTGGACAATTCATTGCATGCACCGGTAAAGCAAGTACCATTATCGGAATGTATGGTTAGAGGTTTCCCTCTGCGGTCAACGAACCGAGCTAACGCATCTAAGAATGTTGCACTGCTCAAATCGGTGACAAGTTCTATATGAACTGCTTTTATGGCCAGACAAACAAATATACAAAGGTATGATTTTATTAATCTGCCACCTCTGCCTTTTCGGTTCAGTATCATAACAGGTCCTGCATAATCAACAGCAGTGTTTGCGAACGCAAAGTCTGCGTGCAGGCGACATGGCGGAAGATTGCCCATAACAGGCTGAATGGTTTTTCCTGAAAAACGACAGCATTTAATGCATTTATGGACAGTTTTTCTTGCAAGATTACGGCCGTCTATGAACCAAAATTTGTGACGTAGTGTTGCAAGTAGCAATTGCGGAGGTGCATGCAGTAATATTATGTGATAGTGTCTGAATATCAGTGTGGCAATATGATGCCGTGAGTCGAGAAGTATAGGATGTTTAGTGTCGTAATCATAAAATGAGTTACTGAGTCGACCACCTACTCTCAATAATTCGTCATTTGTGTTGTAGAATGGACTTAATTTAAGTAATTTATTGTTTACTGACAATTGTTTGTTTTCTTTTAATAAGTAGTATTCTAGATTAAATACTTCCAATTGTACAAATCTGCACAATGAATTAAGAGATGAATTAAGTTCATGAATTTTGAAAAACCCAGTTCGTTTGTTTTGAGGATTAAGACAGTTGAAAATAAATCTATGTACATATGCAATCACTCGTTGTAACTTACTTAAATTGGAAAAACTATTAATAACGCTTGAGTAATGCGAAATATAATCGGTACGGTCTGTATTCAAATTGCAACTGACCTTGAACTCTGGCAATTCAGTGTCATTTAAGTGTGATGGTTGCTTAGGCCACAACAATTCGTCTTGTATAAGAAATGGCGGCCCTGACCACCATAAGTTGCTATTTTCTAACTGCTTGGCATCTGCCCCACGTGAGCCAATATCGGCTGGGTTAGATTTCGTAGGCACATAGCGCCATCTATCGGACTCAGTTTTTTCAACTATTTCACTAATTCTGTTAAACACAAATGGTTTAAGTAAGTGCGCTTTGGGTGATTTTATCCAAGCTAGGACGATTGTAGAATCACACCAGTAGGTAAAACTACTTATTTGAAGTCTGAGTGATGATTTTACTTTGTCTGCTAAGCGGACAGCCAGAAGAGCCCCACACAGCTCGATACGAGGCACCGTCATGATGGGTTTCAATGGAGCAATTCTGCTCTTTGCTGTCACTAAGTGAACAGATACATTATTATTATTATAATTATTATTAACGCATCTTATATATACACATGAACAATAACAATAAGTTGATGCGTCACTAAAAATGTGAAGCTCAATCGAAAATGGAGAGTTGCTTAAGACATATCTAGGAATTCGAATATTGTTTATGTAATGTAATGATTTTATAAATTTAAGCCACATGTTTTCAATATCTGAAGGCACAGCTTCATCCCATTTAATTTGAGAGGCCCACAACCTCTGTAATATTCTTTTTGCTAAAAGTATGCATGGATTTATCAAACCTAACGGATCAAAAATTTGGGATATGATTGATAAGATAGTACGTTTAGTAACACCTTTATTTTCATCTATATTGACGGAAAATAATAATTTGTCTTCTTTAGGCGACCAAAGTAGTCCTAACGTTTTTGAATATTCATTATCGCATAAGTTGAGTAATTTATCAGTATTATTTTCACCGACAATTTCGGTGACAACATGAGAGCTGTTTGACTGAAATTTGCGTAGATGAAACTGACCACTTTCTAACTGTTTTATGACACCTTTAGAAATATCTACGAGTTGTGCTTCAGTGGCGCCCCCTGTAATTAAATCGTCAACATAAAAGTCATGTAAGATGACTTCTGCGACCTTTTTATCAGGGCAATCGAAACCAAGTTGCGTCAAACACCTTGTCGCGAGAAAGGGTGCAGACGCAGTTCCGTACGTGACTGTATGCAATTTATACTGCCTCAATTGTTCATGGGGTTTGAAACGCCATAAGATTGGCTGAAGCGATTGCTGTGACTGTTTAACGTTTACCATTCGGTACATTTTTTCTACATCACCAATTACGAGAAACCTATGCTGGCGCATTCTAATTAAGATACTGACTAGATCATCTTGAACTGGCGGACCAACCATTTGAATTTGATTGTATGAGACGCCAGATATCGTTACTGATGAAGCGTCGTATACGACTCTTAACTTTGTCGATAAACTTGAGTCACGCACAACTCCGTGATGAGGTAAAATATAAGAATGAGTATCCTTGTCAGGATTTTCATTTAATGACATATGATTCAATGAAATGTATTCCTCAATGAATTTACAATATTTCTCTTTAAATTGTGGTTCACGTTTAAATCTACGCTCCAAGGATAAGAATCTGGACAGAGCCTGTTCGTAAGAATCGCCAAGTTTATTTGGTGACTCTTTTAATGGAATCATCACTTCAAACCGCCCATCTGGCAATCGAGTGGTATTATTTATGAAGCTTTGTTCACATTCTTGATCCTCTTTGGATATTTGTTTACGAGTTGCAACTGTTTCTAATTCAAAGAATTGTGATAACTGATTATGCAGTTGTTTATCGTTATTTTTTAAAGCAAGATGATTGCAGTGGACTGTATTTATTAATGATGAATGTTGTATTTGTACTGGGCCTGAAATCAAGAAACCCAGTTTAGTTTTACTTAAGGTAGGTTTGTTTTTACCCAATGATATATTTTGAGAGCTAAGGATTGTCCAAAATATATCGGCTCCAAGTAACATGTCTACTGGACCAGGATTATGGAATGTGGGGTCCGCCAAAGTAATGTGAGACGGAATATTTAATGATTTGTAGTCAACTCTTGTTGTTGGTAATAATTGAGTAATACGCGGAACGACATGACAGGATATTTTCTACGTCGCAACGCTTTGTTACTTGTGATGATTGACAATTTAACCCTTCGACTGTCGTCGAAGTTGAGGAAGTAGGTAAGGTAAGTTTAGCGCATAAGTTTTCAGTAATGAAACTTGAAGTTGAACCGTTATCAAGCAAAACACGTACTTTATGTTTATTACCGCTGTGGTCTGTCACATTAATTAAGGCTGTAGACAACAACACACAATTATTATGAATAGCTGATAAGGCTATGTCTTGAGAAGGACTAAGATGTTGTCCTTGCGTGTCAGGTTCCGGCAAAGTTTGCAACATGACGTTGCTGGTAGATGGAATAGGCGATGTAGGAGCCTTATGCTCATGCAATAAACTGTTGCGTCGCAAGCCGCACGAACGGCATGAATTTAACCTACACACATTATGATTGTGACCTTGACGCAAACAGTTCAAGCACAATTTAAGAGCTTTAGCTTTGTCAACTCGAGTTTCTAAGGGCAATGATTTAAACTTTTGACACAGATAAAGTGCATGATTATTTTTGCAGTAAGGGCAAAGATAATTACGAGCTGGGGGTGAATATGATGAGTTGGCTATAAATGTTTTGTGGCGAACGTGCGTAGTATCGCTCGATCTACGTTTTTTGTGATCATTATTATCCTGTGTTTCCAAAAAGTCAGCACGATCTTTCAGGAAATCGGTGAACATTGCGAAAGTAGGCAACTCTTTTAATTTACTACGATAAGATTCCCACTTGTGACTCGTAGCTATATCGAGTTTATTTGATATGATTTGTATGATAAGTACATCCCAGTGCTCAGTAGGGAGGTTAAGTTTTTTAAGTGCTCTGAGATTTCTATTAACCGTGTCAACTAAGTTGCGTAAAGATCTAGGCGATTCCCTTGATAATTGTTCCAAATTGAAAATTGCCTTTATGTGATTGTTTACTAATGACCTTTTATTATTATATCGATCGCAAAGTAGCTCCCAAGCTACCTCATAATTGTCACTCGAAAAATCTAAAGACTGAATAATTAGAGCGGCACTATCCTTAAGAGCGGCCCGTAAATAGTGAAATTTATTAATTTTAGGTATCGAGTGATCCGAGTGGATGAGACTAGTGAATGTGTCGCGAAACTCAAGCCAGTCATGATACTGACCCGTAAAGGTCGGCAGATTTATAGTAGGTAATTTAAGTTTTGGCCCACCTTTGTGCGCAGTACAACAAGAACCTGTCTCCGAACGGTCGCTGCCCGCAGGGTCGGCCGCGGCCGGCGCCAGCAGCCCGCGCGCGCTCGCGATGGCTCCGAAGTACTTGCTTTCGAAGTTCTCGCGTTCTTGGTATTGTTCACCTGGAATTTCCGTCAAATTTTCTATATCACACTGAACGGAATCGAATTCGGGATATAGTTCTTCTATTTTTGATAAGCGGACATTCAGTTCATTTATTTGTAATCTACTTAAGCGCTCACAACTCTCAGCAGTGCTTAAATATGATTCAAATTGCGTAAGCTTAGCCTTGTATGATGCGCGTCTTTTAATTAAGGATTTAATGTCCATAATGAGGTGAAATAAATGATGTAATGGTCAGAAGTAAGTTTTAAGTTCTAATAAAAAGGCAAGTAAGTTTGAGTTTTAATAGTAATAATATTACGTTTATATTACCAGCCAATGCGATGCAATGAGTTGCTAGAAAAAATCAAAGGCGTTAAGTGAAATTCAGTTAAAAGAGAGAAAAAGATTCGGAACAAATACTTAAATTGGCATAAATGAAGCGGAGTGAGGGTATGTGCGTAAAACTGTGCGATAAGCAAGCGATGAGCTGAGCGTAAACAGCGACCTTGCGATGCCCGCCGCCCGATCCAGCGCGAGCGCAAGCAGAAGTCGATGGAATGCACTAGAACATGCAAAATAATAATCGTTAAAGTACTCAAGTTATATACTTCTTACACATACCGATACACCCTGGAATATCTAGAAACTCTGAAGCACGATTGATTTAAGATTAAGAATGTATATAGATTGAGATATTTTTTATTTCTCTCAAAATTAAGTTAAATATGTTTTTACTGAGCGTAATTAAGTAATGTAGAAATATGCTACTACAGCGTATGCTAATGTTATCAGTTTGGGATGTAGGTATTGCTACACAATGCAATAATAAGGAAGCCCGTTAACAGAATAAAGGATCTGTAACGATTTAAGTATGAAATGGATCACAAAATAAAGGATTTGTGAATAATGTTGTAGTTCAACACAAAATAAAGGATTTGTGGCTATAGATTTGATTTCCACAAACTAAAGGATTTGCAGAAATTACAAAAGAACACAAAATAACGGATTTGTGTATAAATTCCACAAACTAACGGATTTATGGATATAAACTCGACTTTCGCAAAATAAAGGATTTGCGTATAAAGATTTAAGTTTCACAAAATAAAATATTTGTGAATTGAATTAACTGCTTACAAAATAAAGGATTTGTGGTCGAAATTTAAGGGGACTTCGGACAAATTGGAACGAACTTACAGTAACGCAACCCTCAGGATCTCACTTATGACCTTCGTTGTTGGTACAAATTCCTTTAATTTCCAATTTCTATCTCGATGATTGTCTTGATGTTTTCACGATATATTTCTCCGATGATAACTTCGCTTGTAGAAGTATTATGTATAAATTTGGATGACTCGTCCCTTTGTTGTAATATCGTGAAGAATAAAGATGACTCGAAGAATTTTGAACACGATGTATGTATGAAGTTCCACGTAATGGCCGTCGACACGTCAGCGCAGTATTTCCTTTGTTCTTGATTCGTAGGCTAGTCCAAATATTCGGTTCGGTAGGATCAAAATGGGAACGCCGGTACTTAGCTTCACGTAGTCTGACGGGTGGAAGAATGAATAATTAAGCTTTCCAAAAAAAACTGTGGTTTAATAACCATAAAAAATATATACAATAAAGTTGTTGCACGTATGGCGGGTTCAGCAGTGGGTGGGCGAGTGAGAGGCGCGATCGCCGCTCGTAGATTCTGCATTCGCTGTCGTACGTGTGTGTGCGTGGTCGCGTCGGTAAAACGCACACATACTAGGCGTTAACAACGAGTATTCACTTTATTTATTTGTAGTCATAAGTTAGGTGTTTTATAAAATGGATATAAAAAGTAAAATACTAATACAAAATATAAACACATTATAAAAACCTAACCTAGAGTGCCGCCGGCAGCGGGGCAGGGCCCAAGCTACCGGTAGTTAGGGCTGCACAGAGAGGAACCTCCTGACGATGCGCGCCGTGTCCAGGATTACTGCCTTCTGCACCTGAACCTTGATCCAGCCATCTAGCGAGAGTTTCTTAAGATGTTGGTCGAGACTCTTCGCTATAAGACCCTTTGCTGAAACGAATATCGGGACAATAATCGTCGAATCAACATCCCACATGGCGGTCACCGCCCGTGTAGCTCTTTACTCTTCCATACGTCCTTGCGGTCTACAGTGCTAAGCACCGTTGGTCTGCGCCAATTCTCGTTTACCAGGGACAGAGGGGTGAGGCCTTTGTCTACTGCCACTACATCGCGATATATCCCACACTCATTGTTTAGGAAATACTCCCTGAGACTGCACACCTCGCGGTTATGGAGGTCCTTGGCGTTTAAAAAGCCACACGGCCCCCACACTTACGCGGGATGTACAGTCTCATAACTGACGAGCGTGGGTGTAGCATGCGGTGTGTTTATTATTATTATTATATTCTTATTTATTTGGAATCTTAGGGTACCTAGGTTCTTTACAATATATATACATAAGAAGTAAAATACAAAAAGCAAATACAAAATATAAACACATTATAAAAAACCTAACCTAGGGTGCCGCCGGCAGCGGGGCAGGGCTCAAGCTACCAGTGGTTAGGGCTGCACAGAGAGGAACCTCCTGACAATGCGGGCCGTGTCCAGGATACTGCCTTCTGTAACTGACCCTTGATCCAGCCATCTAGCGAGAGTCTCTTAAGATGTTCGTCGAGACTATTCGATATAAGACCGTTTACCGAAACGACTATCGGCACAATGATCGTCGAATCAACATCCCACATGGGGCGGTCACCTCGTGAGCCAAATCAAGGTACTTGCTGAGTTTGTCCTCCTCGGCCTTCACGAGGTTCTCGTCATGTGGTATGGTAATGTCAACGAGCATTGCCCGGCGCTTAGATCGATCTACCAGCACGATATCAGGCTTATTGGCTACAATAGTCCTGTCCGTGATGATAGATCGATCCCAATACAGCGTGGCACGACCATTTTCGAGAACTGGCATCGGTGCATACTTACAGGGCGGTCGTCTCGGCCGCCTGGCTGACGAAGGACTGTGGTCCACTGTCTCATACATGCGTCTAAGAAGGATCTTAGAGCTGCATCTACTTTGTACAGCTCCAAAATCTTCTCGAGCCATGAATGAGGCACCGAATCATAGGTCTTCTTGTAGTCAATCCAAGCGGCAGAGAGAGACCCCTTGCTCCGCCGAACTTGTTGGCAAATGGTCGTGTCAATGAGGAGGAGCTCCTTAGTACCACGGAACCCAACTCTACATCAATTTTGAGAGCTTGTAGAGCGTAGGCAAGCACGTGATGGGTTCGCTTCCGTGGTACTACCGGACTTGTAGAGCAAGAAGGTAACACCAGTTGTTAAGAAAGATGGCAGGGAACCAAGCTCGAGGGCTTGTTGGAATTGTGTTGCCAGTCGTTCGTGTGAGCATCGAAACCACTTAACCCAGAAGTTGTGCAACCCGTCCGGCCCTGGACTTTTCCAGTTCTGAGTCGTACGAGCCGCACAACTCACGTCATCGGGGCTGATAGTAAAAGCCCCCATGGCTTCGATGGGCTCACACTCGCGCTCGATAACAGTCATCCACTCGCCCTCTGTGTGATCGACTGGCACCGACCAGATACTACGCCAGAAATTAATCATAGCATAGCATAGGATCCGGCAGCTGCCCGTCGGTCACACGTTGGTCGGTTCCCTCCCACTTTCGGTATACCTTCGCCTCTTCCAGAGCGATCAAAGCTCTGGAAGAGGCGATTCTGCTGGAATCGATCCACACGTTTTCTGTAGCGACGAATACGGCTTGCCCACGCATAGACTTTCTGCTTCAAGAAGTCGATGCGCTCCGTGACACAGGTCATGTAATTACGGGGACTGACATCAGTCCCCGCAAAGGCCTGTGTTTCGTAGCGCATGACACGAGGGCGGTTGTTGCCCCCCCTGAAGCAGATTAGCTTTGCAATGAGAGTCCTGAACACCACCGGCAGTCCGCGGTGCTCGGTCAGCGTCCGGGAACTTGACACGAGCAACGCTGCACGCCGCGATGCCCCCGCGGTACATGATCGAGTGGGTATCAGCTAGATCTTCGCTAGCCCGCATATACGGGACTAGCAAAGCGTTCAGGGCTCCCACTAGCGCTAAGTTACGTTTATTCGCGTGCAAGCGTGGTAATCGCGGCCTAGAGTCAGGTGCGAATCGATACCGCTCAATCGTCTCTACCAGTCCTCCTCAATTGCTCATTGGCCTGGGTACTTACGCTACTCGCGCAGTGCTCTTCGTCAGAGTCGGGATCGTCCCGCGGCGCCCGCGGCACCAGGTCGAGTGCTGGCGCCGGAACCGGCGACGTAGCTGGTGGATTCCGAGACGACGTGGAGGCTGCGCGAGCAGCCAGTACTTCCAGGCGATCAAGCGTCGCATCGTCCAACAGCTTACGCCGTTGAATGGCGCGCACTTGATCCGATAGCCGTTGCGCAGATACGGCGATGGCCGGTTCGAGGGTCTGGAACAGGAGGAGCATCCTGTCCCGGTATGCAGACAGGTGGGTTCCCCCCTCTGTAGCCCATAGTATGCGCGCATGACGTTCTCGTTATTGGCTTGAGACCATCGCATGCGACGCACTATACCACCGGTAGCGCGAGCCGTGGGCGGAGCAGAGTGCCCCGCAGGCCCCAAGCGTGCCGGCAGCGGTGGCCGCCCTCGTCGCGCAGGTGGTCGTGGCGGCGGGGGCGGCGGCCCGCACTCGTCGTCGCTCGACTCGCTCGTGTCGGGCGCGGTGGCGAAGTCGTCGCTCGATGCCGATGGTGAGCAAGACGAGGCGGGCGGGGGTGTTGGTCGTGCGTGTGTTGGCGTGGCAGCTGTGCTTATTTTTCGCGTATTTTGGCTCCTCGTGAAATAGCGTTGCATGATTTAAACAGCATTTACATATTTTAACGTTGACATTTTTGACACTTCACAAATTCGGTTTTTCGTCCATAATTACCGTTTCTGAGCTGTGTTTTTACTATGTCCGTGGTTATTGAGAATTTTCTTCGGTTTTTCATGACAGTTAGGTAAACATAAAAAAATATTAAATATAAGCGGATAAAATTTGGTATGGAGATAGTTTGAGTCCCGGGGAAGGACATAGGCTACTTTTTATCCCGGAAAAATACCCTTATCCGCGATAAACGAATTCAAGGCGGACGAAGTCGCGGGCAAAAGCTTAATATTTTTGGGCGGGCATAATATTTTCTTCTGTTTCCGCGATTAGTACTCATTGAAATAAAACAATTTAACGGATTAAATCGCGTATATTATCTCATTTTAGTTCCCGACGTTTCGGAAGCTTTCCAGCTTTCCATGGTCACGGGTGGACGGGTGGAGTCCACCCGTGACTAGGGCTTCCAATCCCGGGATCCCGGGATTATCCATTCAGGAAATCCCGGGTTTGGAAGCTCTACCCGTGACCATGGAAAGCTGGAAAGCTTCCGAAACGTCGGGAACTAAAATGAGATAATATACGCGATATAATCCGTTAAATTGTTTTATTTCAATTGCCATATACATATTTATGGGTTCATTGACGTTTGAATATGTTTGAGCCTTTCAATGAGTATATATAATTGCGAGCTCTTTGCTTCATTCACATACTAGCGCTAATAGGTCCGTTAGTCAATTAAATAAGCTTCGTTCCTGTAAAACATATTTTTAGGAAATCGATCAGTTTGCTTATAAAGTGCTTATTTTAAAATGCCACAGTGATCGCTGTTTTGATAACCCTGGTTATAGGTGCCGTTACTTTAAATTATTTTTCCCCTGAAATACGTTGATAAAATTAAGTTTCTGGGTTCATCAGGACCTTAATTGTAAAAACATGTTAATTGATTCCGAAATTGAGTTAACACGGTAATTTGTTTAATTAATTCCATCTATTCATATCTAGATACCTCAGGTTATTAGGTATATTTATACGCCTGGGCTCAATGTCGTGGTGAGGCGCCGAGCCCATTGTGCGTTCTCGACACAACTTAAACCAACGAATCCACCGATAAAAGGGACACCGAAGCTCTCACTTAGATCAACATCTTATAGCCTAATGTTTTCAATATTTGCAGTGATGACAACCGAGCGTGTAGTGTATTCTTTTGGCCAAACACGTCTCCGTGTGTCTGCTCTGCGTGCCTAAACAAACAGCGCAGCTTCCGCTATGACATTAGACGTTTTGCAAAAAATAAACATAAGTATTAAATTGCAGAGTTTATCCCAAATTCGGGATTCTCACGAGGTGGCGCCAGTTTTTTTTCTCAAATTGGCTCTTTGCGGTGCGTAAATAATAGTTTTAAACCTTTCTCCGCGTTTTTCGAGTATAACACGAAAGTGGAGACGGATCGGTTGTTATATTTTATATTTTTGTGCGACTGAAGTGAAGAAGTAGACATTAAAGCATAGCCCTTAATTGTACGATGCCATCAGGCGGCTTCTGTCCACGCCCGTTTGTTCATATTTTTTTGTAGGGTTCAGAACCTTAAAGAGAAAAAAACAGAACCTAACTCATATATAGATATCCGTTTGTGCGACAATTCCGAATAATATACGAATTTATTTTTGTTTTTTATTATATACAACAAGGAAACTAGCCCAGGAACCGTACGAAATGTCGTGAGACTCCTTCCAACAATGATTGGAGTTCTTTGTAACAACCCCCTGCATGAAAATATTACCGATTTGAATAATTAGCTAACGTTTCTTATCTTTAGCTAGTAGCTTTCTCCAGCCCTCTGATCGATATCGAAGCAGTTAATGGAGAGGGAATACGCTGTAGACGCAAATCCTTTTACTGCAGAAGCAGCTTTTCATTAAGTACAACTGCAATGTAACTTACTCGGATTATAACTAGACATAAACATTAGGGGACTTTTAACACAAATGGAACTAGTCCCATGGTAAGCTCAATAAGACTTGTGTTTATGAGTACTAGACGACGATTATATATATTTCATTTATTTATATGTATACATAAAGACTGAAACCAACCAACAGCGAGTCGAAATCCCGAACGTATATAGGGTTCAAGAGCATACCAGTGGCAATTCAGAATCGGAATATTACACCTAAAAACACGCTCCTCGCATGTGAACCTCTCTAATTTTAAATTTTATGATGATTATTAATTTTATTTTCCATTTATTTAAGATTTGTTATGGCACTCTAAAGTTCGTTTTGTTTTAAATTACCAGAATTAATCGAATTTCCACAAAAGAAAAATCTAATATTTGCTATCCCTAATAAGACCTAGAATTATAAAAATTGTATATCACTAGCACATCACAGTATAGAAGTTCAAGCAACTTATTTATGAGCTGTACGTAAATAAAAATCGGTGATTTCATAAAGTAAGGAACGGGAATTTGCCAAATCCGTACTAATCCGTACTTAATATTATAAATGCGAAAGTGTGTCTGTCTGTCTGTCTGTCTGTCTGTCTGTTACCTCTTCACGCTTTAACCGCTAAACCGATTTGAATGAAATTTGGTATGGAGATAGTTTGAGTCCCGGGGAAGGACATAGGCTACTTTTTTATCCCGGAAAAATACCCTTATCCGCGATAAACGAATTTAAGGCGGACGAAGTCGCGGGCAGAAGCTATAGTAACATATAAATAAGGTTGGAGCTTCAATTTAATTTAAAATAAACATGATCAAAACTACCGCGAGAAAATTTATAAACATATGATGGTAGGTACTATGATATAAGCCGAGCTTCCTCGAAGCGCACAGTCGACGTGACACGCCGGGAACGTTTTTTAATTCAAAGGAAGCGTTGTGATGAAGTCGTCGTTATAAGAGCAGGCGGCCGCCGTGATGGCCCCGCGGTCACTCGGGGGTTTTACAATCTTTTTACTGTAATTGTGACAATTTTTTTACTGTAATTTAAAAAACAAAATCTCAAGTGGTAAATCCTAATAATAAGAAAGAAAGAAAGAAAATATATTTATTGCCACAACCAAATGATATAATATACAGAAACAAAAAAATATATACTTAATCTAGCAATAACTTAAGTTACTCATCTATACATAACCCATCAAAGAAAAAAAACTAAGTTTGTGGCAAACGGTTTAGGCGTCAGCATAGTGCTGATCGTGCCGCCTCCTGAGCGACCCTCCAGTGCTGTTTTTCAGCCGAAACCTGAAAAACTAGACTAAACCTTAAAACGTAAACTATGAACTCCACATAATCACTTACTCTACCCGTGTCTACATCATACATTTATGTTGCGTAAATTTAATCAGAACGAAAAGAATCAGCAAAAAATACTTTAGAAGAAAAAAACTGTCCGTTATGTTACCAGTGCTAAGCCGAATCCGCCTATCAGCGCATTACAATAAATTTCGCCGACTACTCGGTTTTAATTACTATTTTTCACCTCCGTAAGGGTTTGTGTAGCGACAGAGAGACATTTTATCCTACTACAAATGACTCTCGCTATTTTCCATATTCCTGAACTATAATCAATATAAAATAAAACCCATAATTTATCTTCGTATTTAGAGTAAGTACATTTCCAAAAACAAAGATATTTTTAGTGGTTTGTACACAAATAACTGTACTGGTGGAATTATTTTACAAAGGAATGTATAGTCTTGCAACCTAACTAATATGACTAGAATCATGTAGAGCGTTTTTAGGAACTGATTATGTTTGAGAAAAAATCATATTGAAGGATATATAAATATGTATTACGATAAGGGTGGCGAATGCATTGCTACGGACGTCAAATACCGCTTTCAGTATGTTGATTGCAGTGCTTTGCTTGTTTTTCGTCCTAATAGCGTAACTAGGCGACGATGAAGGCGCGGTAAATAGAGTCATGCGCCTACCGCAGCTATTTATAGTGTGAGTGTCGCCATAAATCCGCCGAAATGAGCCCGACTGGAGCTCGCGGATTCTTTGATCGCTGCTCTCCGTCACAAAAGAATTTTTCCTTTGTCAGTATCGGCGATGATTGACGGCCTGTTCGCGGCGCGAGGTCGCCGCCACGTCGCCGCAGCCGCCGAACTGAGTCACCAAGAAAATTCACACTTACTATCTCAGACATAAAGAAATGGGATCACAGTTTACACGTGCAGTAATAATGTTGCCAATGCGTAAAGAAACAAATGAGCATTTACGATATTCCAAAGCAAAACAGCATTATTTTGGACCGAATCCGTTCTATCTTAAGGTCTACTGCGATTCTCCTGACGTCATTATAAGTGTGCGTTAGTCTAATAAGTGTAGAGGCTTCGTCTTTGGAAAATGAGTTTCCTTGCGGGGGCGCGAGGTGTGCGCGAGGCGCGCGGGGGGTAATTGTCGCGGGATCAAAGCGGCGGCTGATCGCGCGACAAGGGCGTAAGCGCCGCGAGCTGGTGACGCGCGTGGGGCATTCTGTGCCTGCGCGGCGCATCGCGGCTTATCTGGCAGGCTCTACCTCGTGCGGGACCTCCGCATTTGGTCGCTGTCGGTCCTCGGAAGACTTCATCAAGAAAGGTTTTACCATATTGCCTGACCAAACTTTGAAAACGAGAGTTGCTGATACTTACATTAAAGCCCAATTTCACCGCTGATCACGCCCGTCAATGCTCAATGTTGGCAGGCGTAATTAGATAGATGAAATTGGGTTTTTAGCTGGATTTTAAGATCGATTCTTTGAGTCTATAGGTATAATCCTTTACAGCTCCCGGCAAACATAAAGGTGTTTTAAATTTTAAACCTCTGTCCGTTCTCTAAATCAATTACTTATCATCTCATACAGTCAAGGGCAAAGATAAATATACACACAAAGTTCCAAAATATGTATACCTACATAAACCTTACTGCCATAATAATAAGACCTGTATACATATTTTTGATACTTTGCGGTGTATACATATTGGTGACCTTGACTGTACATATACAATTTGAATTTGTCTTCTTATAGACGGTGTCAGATAACCATATTAGAAGATGTTGGGGGTTTTCTGAAATTGTTATTAGTTTAGCTTACTCCATAACTCTTATAGTTAGAGAGCCAGGAACTATAGAAAGACTACTGCCACGGAATAAGACGCCAGTAGTACATGTAATCAGGTATGCAATGCACTAGAAGAGACCGATAAAGGCACGACGGAGGTCGCGAATCCGCACGCCGCGCCGCACGGGGAGCGCGCCGCGCGGCGCCTTTTGATTGTTTCCCAGTTTTTGCCACCTGTCGCGCGGCGGTTATTTACGCGTCGCCGGCTCGTTACCGTGTCGTGTGACGTCGCGCTGACAGCGACACCTACACTGCGACTAGTCGGTCACCAGTCTCCCTTAATGATAATTACTGCAGCGTGCCACAACCGCTCCTAGACAAAAGAGGCTTATCCGTGCAGTTGGCAAACCGGCAACACTTGCTCTCCTTGTGGTACGTGTAACGCCCAACTTGCCAACAAAATACTTATTTACACCGCATCGCCCACCAGCTAAGAGCTTTCGATTTTTGTGCCATCAAGTCGAGATCCAGACTTATTTCAGAGATCCAAACGATAGGCATTTCCCAGTGGGAATCGTAATTAGGCTGTGACATTTTTTGGAGTGATGTGGATTATGGGGGGATTTATTACAAAACATCGAAATTAGAGAAACGTTATGAAATCTTAATAGAGATTGTGGATCAGTATTGCCAAAGATAAAATGTAGCTCCCGTCTTCCTCGTGCGCTCAGACAATCTGCGTCTTTGTGAAGTTCTCCCAACGGGCGGTGTGGATGTTGACAGCCGATCACGGCTCTTCCCGAGGAGGTTCCTCCGGCACAGGGGTGTTTGCGGGCGGGGCGGCGGGCGGGGGCGCCGTATTGTTTTAAAGCCGATCCGAAACCCGAGCGCGCTTCTATTTGCTCAGTTTAAAAGACACGTCAACAGGGTTGGACGATAGGGCTGGCGACTGGAACTTGCTAAAATAAGATTTTGAAAAAAAATAAGCTTTTCAGGTTAGCTATTGCCTGAGGGCTCTACTGGTAGATTTGAAATTTGTACTGATAATTGTCAGTCCGCCTGTCAGTTTTTCTGTTGGTAAGTGTAACGAGCGATATAAGTTTGAAAGTGGAAATTGGACCATTTGAGTTAAAATTCACCATCATGGGTATTTTTAATGCAATGCAATAAAGGATTTTGATTTGATTCGATTTGATTTGATTAACATTTAATGCTGAAAATTAAGTTGTAGATCTTGGTTATCGCAGCAATCATCAGAATAAAACAATTGTAATGGAATACTTACAAAAGAAAGGTCTTTGCCCAGCAGTGGACACTCTTAATACGCTAAACATTTTGGTTAAAGTTTGGTTTGAATAAAGTCTGTAATAAAGCTTTTGCTTGCAAGCCAAGTGGCAGCCCTGTTCTGCTGACGGTGTAGAAATAAATGCGAAACTGGCCCGGGTTACGGGTGTTGTTTTAAAACAGCTCGCGACAAGGACGAACAAACAGACGAGCAAGGCGCCGCTGGACGACGGCGACGCTCTTCCCACGGCTCCCACAGATCTTATTAGTTGGAAAAAATATTTCATCAAACATGCAATGAAGTATTGACGTTGTGTTCCTTATAATAGGCCCCGAAGTCTCACGTTTTGGATTTGAATTTTCATGGATTTCACTGTTGGGTTTATTATTTTATATTTCACTGCATGTTTGAGGAAACCACTATACATACCTCGGCGTGAAAATGGATTGCCAGCCTCGTATCCCTATCCGTATACCTATGGCTGGCAATCCCTATTTTCACTGCTTCCGCACTAATGTACTGCAGAGTCAAACAAAACAGAGTCCAAGTATTTTCCGTCACCATTTCGTAGCGTTTTTATTCGTTTTTACAAGAGAGGTGCGTTCTTATCCATAATATTTGATTGGAAAATGAGGAACGACCGCCATCTGACCGCGTACCGCGTAATCTCTGCGACTGGGAAACTACAGTTGCCAACATCGATGGGATCCTATAGCTACACATTTAGGTATCTAGGTGCAGGATTGCTCACGGTTGAAAGAGTATGCTGTATCTACAATAGTCAATAAGTTAAGTAGTGCCTGTGGTAGTTACAATAGTAAGTACTTCTATAGCAGGAGGACGATACATTGTCACATCTACTATCTTTGAGAAGGTCGAGTGAGTTAGCATTGCAACGTTGGATAAGTTGGGATTACAATGGTCTTCGTGGCGGTGAAGGCTCCCTCAACTAACACTATCTACCATTACCATGGTCTTGGTTGGCACAGGCTCCATAAACGAGATCATGTCAAGGCGCGCAAGCAATACCACTTGTTCTCCAAATGTGGGTCTAAAGTATATTAAACTTCGAATGCATCGATCAATTCGTCATGTCACGGGCACTACTGATTGACAGGTGACCTGACGGTGACAGCCGGCAGCTGTCACGTGTACGAGCTGTAAAAAGGTTGTTGTGTACGCTGGGGTTGGGATTTTGTCTCTGTGTATAAGATATCCATGCCATTAAGACTGATTTGTATCGACCTCTGTTTTATTCAATAAGTTTTGAACGTTTTATGTTACTTAGAGCTTTTCATATTTCTTTATTTGTCAGGGCAGGGACAGCTGATATGTGTAGTAAATTACGCAAATTGACAAAAGAATGTAAGACCGATATCAAAAACATTCCACCCGAGTGTGTAAAAAAATCTGTTCTTTAATCGTCCTCAGACCGACGACACAAAGCAGGACGGCCGTGCACCGCGCGGCGGCGGCGCGAGCAGCGCGCGCGCATTGTTCTACGCCGGCTAATTGAGCAGCGCGGCGGAAGCGTCGAGTGTCGCGCGATGCGCCCCGCGCCCTCGCCGGCCGCGTGGCTCCTGCTCAGCCGCAGCTGAAAACAACCCTGTGAATGTCGAAACTAAACTCAAAGCCCCAAGGCCCATCACACCAGAATAGGAGCTCGCGAAGGTTACTTCTCATAAAGAGCGAAAGACTGAACGAGAGTTGAATGGCATTGTGGAGAGGAAATAGAGCGAGCGTATTGCGCGACAAAGGCGCCGAATTGTATGCGTTTGGCAGAGTGCATGCGAAATGGAGGCGCAATGAGTAGTTGTGCTAAGGTTATCACGTTTCTGTAATTCGAGTTCCGCCCCTGCACTGGAGGAAACTGCTCGATGACGCCGAGTCCGTAATCGACGGTGGCAGAAGGGTAAGGTAATTAATGTGCTTGAGAGCTTATGGCCACGGCAACGTGTTAGGAAGTTAAAGTTTTCACAAGGCCGAAATTCAACCCGCGAACAAGTCGACGGAGTCCCGTATCATAATTGATACATGAAAATACACATTCTTCTACGAAATTAATGAGACGTACGCACCCATTATCAAAATGGATACGTCTGCATAGTTACGACGGGCTTTATTCTACGTGTCGTATTTCTCTTAGGTGTTTTGAGTTCCCGCTGTAGATTTTTTAATTTCCCTGCAAAAGCCAATTGCAACCGGCACACTGTTGCGAGTGGGCGAGCGATGCGCCGATAGCAGCGGAATGCGTCTGGTTACGCTAACCCGGGTATCTACGTAAACATGGTTTTCGCCAATCGCCTATGATCAAAAAAAGACAAAAAAATCAGATAAGCAGTAAGGAAATCGGTCAAGTGTGAATAGTCTTCAGTGCACCGAGAGTTCCGTTCCGTTGTGAACATAAATATGAGGGGTCTAACTAATGTGAGCGCAGTCCGCTCTGTTGCTAGATAATATCTTTAATCAACTGGCTATTGAACATTCACCTTTTCGCTGTAGGTCCTATCCATACTAATATTATAAATGCGAAAGTGTGTCTGTCTGTCTGTCTGTCTGTTACCTCTTCACACTTATACCGCTGAACCGATTTGGATGAAATTTGGTATGGAGATAGTTTGAGTCCCGGGGAAGAACATAGGCTACTTTTTATCCCAGAAAAATACCCTTATCCGCGATAAATGAATTTAAGGCGGACGAAGTCGCGGGCAGAAGCTAGTAATTAATATTTTCCCTATATTTTTTTTTATATATAGTATAATTCAGCGACACGTATCAACAATAAATAATAAAAAAAAACTAAATTAGGAATAAAGTCAATACATGATATTGATTTGTTGATGATCTTGATGATAGTGTTACTTAGTTGTAAAGTATTAAAATAAATAAATATCACGGGACAATTTTAACACAAAGCGAATTAGTTCCATAGTAAGGAGAATAAGGTTTAGGTATGTTATGAGTAACTAGTCAACGATATATTTATTATATACATATAAAACATCCAAGACTTATTGATGCTCATCACACAAATTATTGCCTTTACCGGGATTTGAACCCAGGACCTTCAGCTACGCAAGCAACGTTACTCCCGCTGAGCTAAAGCGTATTTGATATACAAATATACCGTATTTGATATGTTTGGTGTTAATGTATGTAATTTTCACAAAGCCTACCTGTATCCATACTAATATTATAAATGCGAAAGTGTGTCTGTCTGTCCGTTACCTCTTCACGCTTAAACCGCTGAACCGATTTGGATGAAATTTGGTATGGAGATAGTTTGAGCCCTGAGGAAGGATATAGGCTACGTTTTATCCCGGAAAAATACCTTTATCCGTGATAAACGAATTTAAGGCGAACGAAGTCGCGGGCAGAAACTAGTCATTTATTAAAATATTCTTTACAAATGGTAATAACTTTTTAGACAGACGGATGGATAGGAAGAAGGGTTTCTGTAGAGTTTTCTTATTATTAAACTAAGTTAAAGGATCATTATTTATCTCTCCCATAATTTATATTTTTAATTCTGCTGCTGATTATCTAATCACTTTGATGTCAACTGTATCATAGTTTTCTTTCTTACTTTGTATATATATATAAATTTATAGTAGTATGTATGTTTAGTATATGTATGTGTATAATATGTACGTTTGTTTTTATTTATTTTTGTATTATATGTAATCTTATCTCACCACCTACTCATTTCTAGCTATTTTATGTCATTTCCGCTACCCAAAGGTTGTCTGGAAGAGATCTCTCTTTAGCAATAAGACCGCCTATTGTCTACCGTATTTTATGTTAAGGCTCTATTGTACTGTTTCTGTTGTTGGTGTGCAATAAATAATTGTTGTATTGTAATGTATTGTGTTATTCGGACCCTAAAGAAGCCGTATTCGTCGTGGCTGTCCCCACGCGGCGACATCCGCGAGCCATTAAAACGTCCTCATTATTGTTTAATTCGCCGGAGCAGCAAGCGAGAGCTCGATAATAACGTTATTATAACGCCATTATGCAGAATCGTTGTATCGCGCAATATGCATATGTGCGAAAAGGGCACCAGTATCTACGTGTATTAAAAATGTACTTTTATCTATATCCATATAGTAAACCCTCTTTTGTGTTTTAAGCCCATAATAGGTAACGACCAGCTTTTAACTACTAAATTTTCACATTCTCATAACTGCAATGTTATCCAAGATGATGTTATTCAACCCGGCGTGCATATATAATTCGTATACGATGTCGTTATGAGATCATTACAGTATATGTAGATCCGGGCCGCCGCCGCCACTCACCTAAGGTGCGTCCACATTTGTATCATTTGCCCGTATCAGATCATCGCCGCGTGGCATGATCGCGTGTCACGATCACGCGTTTGGACGTTGCGCCGATTGGATCGCTCGAAATCCATTTTGCTACGCGTATCACACAGTTATATCGGACGAGAACGGCATGATCGGCGCACCGACTGTAAGCGTCCAAGCAGCGCGATACGCAGTCATGCCACGGCACGGTGATCGGATACGAGCAAATGATACAAGTGTGGACGCACCTTTAGGCTCGTTTCATAAAGCCAGACTAGTGTTTTAAGGCCTCTTATTTATTATGTACTAGCTTTTGCCCGCGACTTCTTCCCATTTAAATTCGACTTCTTCCCCTTTAGATTAGTAATTCGTAAAGGAAAAGGATAAAGGTATGCATTTTTCCGCGATAAAAAGTAGCCAATGTCCTTCCCCGGGACTCTAACTATCTCCATACCAAATTTCATCCAAATCGGTTCAGCGGTTTAAGCGTGAAGAGGTAGCAGACAGACAGACAGACTGACACATTTATAATACTAGCTTCTGCCCGCGACTTTGTCCGCCTTAAATTCGTTTATCGCGGATAAGGGTATGTTTCCGGGATAAAAAGTAGCCTATGTCCTTCCCCGGGACTCAAACTATCTCCATACCAAATTTCATCCAAATCGGTTCAGCGGTTTAAGCGTGAAGAGGTAACCGACGGACAGACATACAGACAGACAGACACACTTACGCATTTATACCTAAACATTAGTATGGATAGTATGGATTAGTATGGATTCGTATGGATCAGTTGCATAAACTACTATTCTTGTGGTAGAGGAAAGAAAACCACGTCTCCCACTACCCAACTAAAAGTTGTCTGGAAGGTATCGATGTTTGCGATAAGACCGCCTGTTGTTTACTTCTCCTTGAACGTATTGATTTTTCTGAAGGTACTCTGTTATGTGTGGTGTGCAATAAAGAGCAGGTATTGTATTGTTGACATGCCGAGTTGAATTACTTTAAAAGCAGTTTGGTGTATGTGAGCTGTACAGATACAGATACAGATACTATTTAGAAAGTTAATTAATTTTGCACTTGCCACATTTAGATTTCAATTTTTTGATTGAAGTTTTATGAATAATAAAATGAAATTTTCAGGGTAGCTACCTGATAGATAGAGCAAGTGTAAAAGCCAAACGGTATTTTTTTTTAAGTGATTTTATCTTTTTAAAGCCCCTTGAAATTGTAAACATATTGGGTAATTTTATCATTCTTGGCATTTAATTTTTTTTTATTCCATTCAAAGATCTAACGATAGTAAATGTTACCATACTGAATTGGCCTATCTATCAGCTTAGCACACAAAAAAAATCAAGCATCTACCGCAATAATTCACGTCACCATAAATAAAAATCTCATCGTACTCGGCGATAGGTGAAGAATTTAAAAAAATGTCATACCTCCGAAAATACGAAAAAACATACATGGGGGTGATTTAGATAGCCCTCTAGGTCCTCTACGTCCCAGCTTCAGTATATCACTACTTCTTGGGACATCCTGTATACTTAAATTGGGAAGGAACTGGCTCTCAAGGCACATGGAAACCTATTTTGAGAGTCAGGGTATTGTTAAAATGTATGTACCTTGAAGTTACAATAAAGAATTGTTATTATTATTATTATTAATCTGGACACAGCTTATGTGCATGTACATTAACCCCACAGTTACATTTTACTGACATCCAGTGAACCGATCGACTTCAAATTTGATGTGTGAACGTAGGTCCGATGACAATTAGTTAATAAAGTAGGTACTAGTAATGAAAATGTGTAGAATAGAAATAAAAGACTGGAAAATCTGGGATATTCTAGTAGCTGGTGTCGATATTTGACGAGTGCTGATTGTAGTGAGCGCGGTGCAGTGGCAGCGTGTAATTTGGCGTATCATCTCGCATTAAAGTTTCAGCGGCGGCGGCGGCGGCGGCGGCGCGGGCGGCGCGTGGCGCGTCATCAGCCGCCTTTGTGCGCGAGGGCTGTCGGGGGGTGGGCCTAGGCGACAGCGATTATCGCCCAATAGGATGCGTAGTGAATCAAGTCAGCTATAGTTTTGACACTAACAGCCACGACCTTCAAAAAACTCAAATCTAATTGCTTATGTATGTACTAAGCTTACTTACTTACAAATTCTTTGCTTTCCTGGGAGTATCTTCCAATCTTGTTTCTTAATTATGCTTAGGTATAGCTTACTACTATATACAGATTCTTAATTTCGTGTTACTACATTAAGTATAGGTACGTTTTCGTAGATTTTCACCAGGATTGTGAAGTATTTACAGAGCTGCAATAAACAGGATACAAATTATATAGTCATACCTATTTTGTAGGTAATACATAACTTATATAGGTATAGCATGATAGTCCGAAATCGTTGCAAGCGGCTGATCTCCACAGTGATATCGGTGAAGTAAAAAAGTCACCTAATTTGCTTAGCCTAGATTGCAATATGAAGTATAAATATCTTACACATGCAGTTGAGAAGAAAATGTCGCTGTTACGATAATCGCTAGCGAAGTTCGCCACGGCGAATGTAGCCGCGCGCCGGGCGGGCCCGCGGTGTAATTGTCAAATTAGCGCGCAGATCAAAGGATTCGGCGATTTGACGCTTTTTGATAATGTGATAAGTTTCGCGCGCGATTACTTCGAGGCGGGGGTGCGTTGCTAGCGGGGCTAACTAGGGTATAAAAATAGGGTGTCATAGTTGAGAAGGAACGGATAAGTAAAATAAATATTAAAAAAAAAAATGAACTCCAAAAATATTACTTACAAAGTAAAAAATAATGCATATTTATTTTAAGTTTTTTACTTTGCCACCCAAAGAAATTGTTAATTTTCAAAATTCAAGAAGTCAATTGTCACACGCTGGTACCGATTCCAAAATAACATTAATAGAAAATGAGAAAAGATTACTTCACCAAAAGGTCGATTTTTTTGTACATATTGCTAACTTAGTTAGCCTTAGTAGTTAGTTAAATCCCGTGGAATAGTCAAAATTCATTTAAAAACGACGAATAAAACATATTAAAATGAAAGTTTTTTTTATTAAGGTCTAAATGGTCCAACCACAACAATGACAGGATGCTCTGAGCCAGACATTTGATTTCTTTAATTCCGTTCATGTACATAATACTTGTCTCATTCTAAATTAGGGAAGACCGAGGTGAGTTGTGACAGAGGAGAGTTTAGACATCGACATTTGTTGGGTTAAGTTTCGAGCTAACGCACACTGTAGCGAGCTCGCTAACTGTTAGTCTTCTTATCTGGCGCTACACTCTTGTCAAAGTAGTCGGGGTGGTTGTCTGGACAAGGTATGTACGTAAGAAAATGTAGAAAAAAAATGAAGGAAATAAGTGAAAGTTTTGGGTTAGAAAATCTCCTTGGATCCGTTTCAGCCGAACCTTTACTTTTAAGGACACGTTAAATAATTAGTTAAATGTCCGTTTACATTAGGTGCGTCCACACTTGTATCATTTGCTCGTATCCGATCACCGTGGCGTGGCATGACTGCGTATCGCGCTGCTTGTACGTTCACTGTCGGCGCGGCGATTACGCCGCGCTTCTCCGATCTAAGTGTGTGAATACGCATAGCAAGATGGATTTCGAGCGCTTGGATCGGCGCAACGTCCAAACGCGTGATCGTGACACGCGATCATGCCACGCGACGAAGATCTGATCGGGCAAATGATACAAATGTGGACGCACCTTTACAGGTCATTACAGATTATGTAGAAACTATAGAAAAGAAGTTTTTATCATGTTAAAACTTGTTCCCCAATTATATCTTTGTCTTCAATATGTTTCCTTTTTAAAAATGGAACCCTTATAGTTTCGTCATGTCCGTCCGTCCGTATCTGTAAACTATTTAAAAAATCAACAATTTGTGAAGTGACGACATACTTCTAAATTAACACCAAGACTAACAGTCTCAATAAAGATAGATAAATTATTTTACACCGTGACATCACATAACACAGCCGGCCGCCTGCGAACTTCGGGACGTGCCGAGAGAAAATATCCGAGCGAGGCAAGCCGAGTGTACCCGGGTCAAACCGATCGCGAAGAACGCGATCATATAAGTTTCGGCCAGGCCGAAGTTTATTCGCCCAAAACCGAAACTTCGGTTGGTCACTAAAATTAAGTGAGTGAGTGCGAGACAAAAGACATAAGAGAATAAATATTTAATTACATAGTTCATCCAGTAAACTAGTACCTAAAGGGAAGCTTAGGTCTCATCTTTTTCCTTAGTACACCCGTGCAAAGCTGGGGCGAGCAGTTAGTATTTAAATAGATAACTTAATGTATTACGCGTCGAACTAGTCCGTGAGTGATATGTATTAAGGACAATAAAAACAAAAATTAAAAGAAATGAGAAGAGAAATCGGTTATCACTTATCAAGATCAGCTTCGACATAGCGAAAGTTGGAAAGAGGACATAGCGGATCCCGTGCCTTGCTGGCATTTATGTGAGTTGTTAAACTAGACCCGCTGTAAGTGTAGGCACACTGCGCGCCCCCTCGCGAATACTTTCTCCTATATCCCGGCAATTTCATGTCACGGCGCGAGTCGGTCGAGTGGCGCAGATCACGGCTGCTGGCGAAGGGTACCGACATTTTATTATTTCGCTTGATACGGGACACCTGACTACTGGGACGAAACAGTCACGAGATCCAACGACTTGTTTAAAAATTCAAGACGTAGATTACAGGACACAAGTTTTGTTACATAGACGCTTGTCATGCGAATTATTTCCACGTCTTTCTCGAGGGACTCGTGTGATATGTTGTAGAAGCATGTGTAGGTGCAGCAGGAAGATTGGCTTGTGCAGGAGTGGTGGACATCCGCCAATCAGCGCGGCCGGCGCATCCTCATTGCGCGGGCGCAGGAAGACGCCAATTCGCCGCCCATCGGTCGCGCGAGGAAGTCCTCGTCCGACCACTTATACCACATGCACCTTCACTGAGTTTAAAATACAGGAGTGCATCCAAAAAGTACATACATATATCTATAACTACTTATCTATCTATATTAACTTTCAGACAACCAGGAAATACCAACCATGCAGAAATAACGAATTAGGAAACGGGCTAATCTTTGTTACCAAGGGATTTTACTGCTTTGTCCACATATTATTGCACTCGTGAATTTAGATACCTTTGATAAATTTGTCATGACAAGAAAAATAAACGGAAAAGTACTCATTCATGGCACATTACCGCGATCGGTGGCACTAGGTGTCTGCCTAATGAATACAATTTTTTTGACGCGCACGTATTAGAAGAGGAAATATTAACTACATTTACTTACTTGAAAATTAACCTGCCATTATATTATTATTCTCAAAGCTGGAGAGCAAAAGCGCTCTGTGAGTCGGCATGGTTACAGCACCATAAAGCACCATCAAAACATGTTTTTGTTACCAGTTTAATTTATTTGATACTTTATAACTCTAGAGTTCGACTTACACAAGATTTCCGAAACTGCATAGCGGTACCCAAAACTGAAATTTCAGTCGGTCACTATTTATAAGCCAAAAAGTTGCAAGACCGGCAAGATTTTCACGCATATGTAGTTAAACAGCTTGAATTTAACATTTATTGATAAATGATTACGGAAGAACCACCCTTATTTTGAAATAGCTACTGAGTGGCTGTAGTGGCATGTTTACAAGCTAAACACGGCCTAAGCGTTGGCTGACAGTTCCCGCCCCAGGCAATAAGTCACCCGCTGACACTTGATCAATATTTATAGTGCCGCGTCAACGGCCGAGAGCCGCCTTATTGTTGCCGACTGAGGCCACTCCCGACACCAGTGGGTTCTACTTAACCTGAGCCTTCAAAAATTAAGGCATTTAGCTAACTGTACGAGTAAAATGTAAAGCTAAATTAAACACGTGTACTCAAATCAAACGAAATTTTGAGGATTGACAAGATATGTGTAATTTATATTTACAGAAATTTGAATTTAACAACTCTTACAGCACTATATGTGAAATGAAATACAGACAGGTGATAAATTATACCTACATTTTAGGTATAATTTATCACCTGTCTATTCACTATTTTTTTTACATCATGCTCTTAAGAGTCCGCAGCAAGCTCGAATTTCACCTTCCCATACAAACGGAGGTTCGTTCTCATTTTAAAACTACGTGTTGGATTGTAACAAAACTTTGCATATATAATGACATGAGGTATATCTAGGGCGGAAATTAGTTTATATGGCTCCAGTTTATAAAACAAACAAAATACAGTAAAAATAAGTTTTGTATGAAAAACTTAAATTCGCTGTATTTTTGTTACAATGGTATCTGAAGCTACATAAACTAATTACAGGCCTGAATATACTTTAACTTATTCTAAGTACAAAGTTTCATAGGAAATTAGCCAGTCGTTTTAAATGAGAGCTTAACTACGTTTGTATGGAGAACCGAGCTTACTGCGGACTCTCAATTCGATAACTAATACAGTTAAACCGCAGGTTCGTTTAATTTCATTCCCAATCGCAGTCATCAGTTAAGACATAGCTCGCCTCGCCCCAACCAGCACAGTAGCGAGTGCATCGGATGCGGACAGTTCACACATGAAAAGGGACACTAAACCAGCTACTTTCGCTAATGGCGGAGGTGGCGTATTGTCTACGACTCACACACGACTTTATGACCTTTTGAAAGTCTATTTAAGGCAGTAGACTTGCCCGAGCCACCGAGAAATGGACTTTTGTCGATGTCGTCATGTCGTGGTAACTTCTACATTGGCCCTCTCTACGCCTGTGAAACAGCTATGATAGTAGTACCAGTATTTTCATTGAATGCCATTCGGTGCGACGGCCTTCAGTTTCAAATAATGATCTTTATTCTGTAAGTAGACCGCTAGGGTACTTTTACAAGTCTGAGAGTAGCACGCGTCTGTTGTATAGCAGCTGATTAATTGATTCCGATACGCTTAAAGCTGAATAAAAAGTCTGTGGGTACTTATAACAGCTGAATAGTTGTCTATTCAGATGTTATAACTCTTAAATGGCACAAATTATTCAGCCCTAAGGTCACATAGCTGTTTAAGAACATTATAGCAGCGAATTAACAGAGTTACAAGGAATAACAGCCGTTATGAGTACTGAATATCGACTGACTAAGAGAGCACACTTTTTCTTTATTCAGAAAATATTTAAGCTGACACAATTAAATATTTTTCGTAATAGTTGATACCTCTACCACACAATTGTAAGTTAATAAGTCATCTTTATGCATAATGCAATAGGTTTATTACGCAAAGAGCTTTAAATAATATTTAAAGCTCTGTGCGTATAAATACATTTATAAGAGTTTAATTCCGATGACGAGTACTTTATACAGCTATCTGTGTAGTTGGGAGTCTACCGGAACTTCCCAAGAGAAGACTAAGTACTGTTGAGAAGAAATCGGAAACAAACTCAACAGTCAGTCATTTTCAGCCAAAACGAATAGGAAATTTTAATATGAAAATCTTTAGGAAATCAATCAAAAAAGTATATACATATACCTAAGATTTGGTTTGGTTGAATACGTACATATAGAAACACAAAGTACCTATTATCTATTTGAAACATGGAACGAACTTCCAAAAAGACTGGCTTAGTAAGAAGGAACGAATATGCATTATGTTATTAATGAGGTTTTATAAAATTAAGTAACAAATTGCTTTTTTTATTTTTTATTTATCGATTATTGGCAAATTAATTAACATAATGTCTTAATGAAGTGGCTTTCTGAACCAAAATCTAAATTAAACAAAGTCCCTCAGTAACAAATTTTGCACTAGCTAGACATTTACTTTTAATTTATATAGTTATACATGTCGAGTAGGATGCCTACCAGAGTTAAGATACTGCACTCAACATAGCATTCGGTGGCTGTCCACGCCGCCTGTCACGGCACAAAAGAAAATTAATAAGAAATAATAATCGGTAGCCGAGCTGTCAGGCTTTGTGCTCGGCCCCCGCTAACGAGCCTCGCTGCGCTCGCGCTCTGGCTTCCGTTTACCACGTTTGTTTATCCTATTGTGCGTAAGCAGATCGTTCTGCCCTCCCCCGAACAGAAGCGCTGTAAGAATGAGCGCCGTGGAAGGGCTGTTAAGACCTTTCGGCGCGGGAGCGGCCTAATTGTTGAGCTGGTTTTTTAACGTTAATCAAATAAACATTAATTTGGAACGTCTGAGGCGATTACTGCGTTGTTGTTCTGTGCGTCGACGTGTGAACGAAGTAACGGATGAATTCATTTTAAATGGGACAGGTGAGTTTTTTTGGGTATTTAATGCTAAGGCTACTAACAAATAGGTAACAAACAAATATTGGACGTCTGAGGAAGTAGAGGCAAGCGTCGAGCGGAAACCCATTTCACGTCGAGCCCAAATCATCTTCATGTATTTTTAGTTTATATTTTTGTGCTGCAGGCAAAAGTAGTTTAAAAGCTTTTACTTAACATATTATAAAATATAGGTACTAACAAATTTAAATTACATCTGATTTGTTTATTAAAATGTACTATAATACAGCATTAATTATTGCATGTATTTAGATAACTGGAAGCTTTATTGAAATATGATTTTTGTTATTACATTTTGTATTTATGTAGCATAGACAATTTACTAATTTGGCAGTTCGCGTGCTTCTTCTCGCGAACTGCTCTATTCATAATGGATAAAATTTGGCGGGAACCGGAAACGCATGCGCTAACAACTTGAAGACACAGGGTTTCTTGTTCGTGTTATAATTGTAAACTTGTAAAAAGTAGACTAAGAGAAAAATATATCTGGATAATCTAGTTTTCATTCCTGGCCTTCATGTATTAAGTTTATATTATACTCGTATTATAGCCTTATCGGTCTGGTAGCAAAGTAGCTGCCGACCCATACGGCCAAACGGCGCAAATATGTAACCCTCACCGAGGGCCGCTTACTTGCAGCTAGGCGGCGCCGCCGTCGCTCCGGCCCTGGAAGAAGTGCCATGGAGATGTCCCAGGTAAGTGTCCTGCCCACCTTCCACAGAACGACCCCACTTCCACACAGCGTCGTGGCTCTTGCCGTCGTCGCGTGCGATACCGTTCTGCTCTAAGATGGCCGGCATGTAGACGGAGAAAAACTCAACATGACGCCGCGCCGTTTTGGTATTAAAATGTGTACCCACCGATAGGAAACAATTTTAAATGTGAAATCTTGACTGGTCTTCATATTTTGTATGCAATCGCGATATACGAGTGAACCTATATACCAGGCAGGGTCCACACGGCTTCTAGAGACAATGGCACATACCTACATCAAATTAAAACGGGCAGTTAAAATGGCCAGCAGAAAAAACGCATGGTCTAATTAGGTCCCTAGTTTAATTAATATCATCTAATTTAGGTCATCTGTCGATCTAGAACGACGGGCGCTGATGTTTCACAATAAACAAAGATAACGACAATTAGGAGCCACCAGAATGGCTTTCCGGATATTAATAATGGCATTAATATTGCATTACTCGCAGGCAACAATGCACCAGCAACAACATTATAATAATGAAGTCACTCCTCAATCAATATCATACTTTTTTGGGCTACATTAGGGATACATGGGTATTCTTTTATGACGCTAAAAGGGGTTAGCAGGGCATTAAGTGCATAATAAAGCCCCTGGTATACAATTTTATAGAAATAATAAAATATGATGGGCACGGTCCTACTCGAGTTTCTTTTGCCTTTTTCCTCAGCGTTTCTACAGCTACTGTTCCGATAAAAAACATTTTGTACTGAATTTATTTATAAACTACACATTGTGCAAGCCCGTTATAGGTTAATTTATTTTTCAAAAGCGATGCTATGACTCTTTGTATCAAAAAACTCACGCCTTTGGGTTAGGTATATGTACTAATTCAAACTTATGTTGCGCTGCAGTAGCCTAAGCTTACAATATGATAGTCACAAATATAACTCTTCAATTCATCTCCCGTAGTTTATTTATACTCAATTTTATTTTCCTCAAGCAAACGAAGTCGAATTACTTTAAAAAAGAAAAACAATTTAAGCTGACAGAAGCTCATTGAGCAGCGAAACGTATTCAAATATCGAAATTGTTGACAAATTAAGTTCCCTGCGAGACTCCAACTCCCTTACCACTTGACGACTCGCCTCTCCTAAATTGTACAACTTGGCCACACTCGGCTGCGGCCCCGGGCTACCACCGGGCCGCTATCGGGAGGGCTCAGGGCTGAAATCGGAACGGGAATCACTTTACCGTACGAACATTGGCCTTGGTCATTTTATACGAAGGGACGGGACAGCCGTTCGTTTTACTAGTTACTCAATTAGGCCCTTTGTATTTGTTTATCTGAGTTTGTATAGCCGGCGCGAGCGGGACACGCATATATCTGGCCCGCGGCCTGAGAAGGACGGCCTGTGTAAAGTAATTTGAGACAGTTCTTTTCACCGGCGCGGTAATACGTTCCTATTTTGAATGGCAACACGAAACGGCGGGAAATGCATTTACATTTTTTCGTTTTCTAATTTGTGTAATGGCTGTCACCGATTTTCTTTGATACATTCCCGTTTGGAAAGTTAATGCGGTTCTTTGATGGTTTGTGACTGCTAAAAATGTTTATATTGGCTTTAATGTGGTAATGTGACAGTCAGTTTCGGAAAAGCGGTATAAGTAATGGTTTCTAACGGAGCGCCGCAGCGCTACAGGTTCAAGCGTTTGCTTAAGGTGCGTCCACATTTGTATCATTTGCCCGTATCAGATCATCGTCGCGTGGCATGATTGCGTGTCACGATCACGCGTTTGGACGTTGCGCCGATCGGATCGCTCGAAATCCATTTTGCTACGCGTATCACACAGTTATATCGGACGAGTACGCATGATCGGCGCGCCGACAGTAAGCGTCCAAGCAGCGCGATATGCAGTCATGCCACGGCACGGTGATCGGATACGAGCAAATGATACAAGTGTGAACGCACCTTCAGTTAGTGATTACACAAACAAATCAACGTACAGATCTTCAACTTTCACTGACACTCGAACTTTAGGTATCTATACCTACCTACTCATATTGTGTGATAAAGCCATTGAAATCGATGACAAGGTGATCACTAGCGCCAGTCCCATGCACGCTGTATTGTCAGTACATTGAAATTTAGAAAATTATAATGGTTGTCAATATTGTCAATATTTTAAGGCCAAAAGTTAAGTACTTAACTTTTGGCATGAATTTAATAGTAAAGCTATACTAATGGGGCTTACTATTTCAAACGTTTTTAGTTGAGCCGACGTAATAACTATAAGACTGACGAGTCGTCGTCCCGCCACGCAAATAATCAATCACGAAATTCACATTCAATTTGCCTCAAACTAGAGCCCCAATATTGACTCGCGTTTTGTATTCGTGTCATACATGACTTTAGGTGTTACAAAAAAGATTTCCTTCCCCCCACTCCGCGCGCGGGGCTCTAACACGACGATCGCGACCGATGGTGCATAAAACATCGCGGAGTCAAACAAAAACCGGACGGCGGCGTGCAACAGGGGGCCAAGAGCGATAAGCAGCATTGATAAATTATTATACTGAATAAATGACCTGTATATAAAAAATGACCGATTAAAGATATTAAAATAAACGCTTATAGCGCCTACTAATTTCTCATTAGTATCAGCGTAATTACTTCATACTAAAAATAACTTATATTCGTAAAGCCTTAAAGTGTCAAATTGGCAAATTATAACACCAAGAAAATTGTCGTCTATGAGCTCTAGCGTAATAGCGGACAATTCGTAGGAACGAATTAATTTGTTCAAGTCAAAAAAATACGACGTGTGCACTGCACACAGTACTTGTTAATCAATCAAAAGATACAACGTAAGAAAGAATACTCCATCTTTTTTCTAGTTTTATAATTATCATTTTTGCAATTATTCACATAACATTTTAGTAATTGTTGACAACTGGCAGCGTCAATGGTCGAAACAAGACTAATCGCAAAGCTACCGCAATGGACGATATTGTACGATAGTGTTGTGTTGAGTGGCTAATTTTTTCCGACTGATTGTGCGTCCTTATGTTATATGGAATGACGTTAAGGATCAAGTAAAGCAACTATGTTATTGGAATTGCATCACTTACGTTGACGTATATTTATTAATTGTTGGGATAACATGCCATTGATTTGATCACCCTTTGTGGCTCACATTCTATATATTTGTGAGGGTTACGCTGAGCGGCGTGGTCTTGGGTATATTGCAATAAAAAGTGAGTTAGTTATTTTCAAAGCGTTCAAATACAACACAACTACAGTGCCTACGATCATGCTGGGAGGGGTGCCCCTGGTGACGTCCACTTCCTTGCGTCGTACCCGGGGGCGTATTTACCCTAGGGCCAAGAGGGCCATGGCCCGGGGCGGCAAACAGCCACGGGCGGCGTAGCGACCCTCGGTGCGCGAGTCCAACTCGAACTTGGCCAGTTTTTCCTTAACTTCTGGGGCGGCGAAACTTATTGGCCCTGGGCGCCAAATTTTAAATTGTCGTACCTACTCCTTAGTAATGAGGGTCATTAACTCCCTTCTGCATGATTTTCTCTCGAATGATCTTTCTCCGTCTGTTTTTGTGTCTGGCGGTGTGGAGGGCGTTGTGGACTGTAGGATCAAGAGCGGTGCGGATCTAGTCAGACCAACATATTGGGCTGCGCCCACGAGGTCTTGCTTTGTATGGTGGTTGCAGTTAGGTTTAAATACTGGGGCGTATACTCACAGAGGATCTATCCGAGGACCTGGACCTAGAGCGGGAGAGGAGAGCTAGGTATGGCTACCCGAGGAAGCATATCGCACGCAGATTTTCACGTAGTTATGCAAGTAAAATTGACGCTATTTAAAGTCTACTGTCAGATATTTTACACGTGCAGTCCGTGGGCGAGATTCACGCAAATTTGCGTGCAATATAATAACATCCTGTTCGGGCTGCCGAAGCACTGAAGTGCGTCCGTCAGTAGACCATAGCTTCCTGAGGAAGTTGCCTGAGCGCCTCTATAATCTCTGCGGGAGTAGCAACAGCATCCTAAGCATGATAGCTAACAAGCTAGACTGTCCTCTGTTGTGGAGAATGCGTCGGAGGACTAAATCAGTCTTGTGTATTAATTATTAAGGAACTAACATTAGAATAAGTAAATACTAATATTGTTTGGACCACTCTGTTGTCTTTAAATAAATCGATTATTATTATTATTATACACTTATTTATTTTCAATCTTAGGTAGGTTTTTTACAATATATATATATAAAAAGTAAAATACAAAATGCAAATACAAAATATAAACACATTATAAAAAACCTAACCTAGGGTGCCGCCGGCATCGGGGCAAGGCTCAAGCTACCGGTGGTTAGGGCTGCACAGAGAGGAACCTCCTGACAATGCGGGCCGTGTCCAGGATTACTGCCTTCTGTATCTGACCCTTGATCCAGCCATCTAGCGAGAGTCTCTTAAGATGCTCGTCGAGACTCTTCGCTATAAGACCGTTTACCGAAACGACTATTGGCACAATGATCGTCGAATCAACATCCCACATGGCGGTGACCTCGTGAGCCAAGTCAAGGTACTTGCTGAGTTTGTCCTTCTCGGCCTTCACGAGGTTTTCGTCATGTGGGATGGTACTGTCGACGAGCATTGCTCGGCGCTTAGATCGATCTACCAGCACGATATCAGGCTTATTGGCTACAATAGTCCTGTCCGTGATGATAGATTGATCCCAATACAGCGTGGCACGACCATTTTCGAGAACTGGCATCGGTACATACTTATAGTATGGCACCTCAGACCCCACAAGACCGTATTTAACAGCAAGTTGCTGGTGAATAATCCTGGCTACTTGGTTATGTCTGTGCAAGTACTCGCCGTTAGCAAGATGAGAACAACCGGACATGATATGCCTGAGTGACTCTCCGGGACGGCGGCATGCCCGACAAATGTCGACCGTACCGTCTTTCAGGATATACCTCCGGTAGTTGTTCGTCATGATATCTTCGTCCACAATTGCACAGGAAAAACCTTCGGTTTCCCCGAAGAGATCGCCGAAACGTAGCCAGTTCACCGACGCGAGCAGATCCACATCGGGTCCTGTAAGGGCCTTGTAGAACCGCCCGTGTAGCTCCTTACTCTTCCATACGTCTTTGCGGTCTACGGTGCTAAGCACCGTTGGTTTGCGCCAGTTCTCGTTTGCCAAGGTTAGAGGGGTGAGGCCTTTGTCTACTGCCACTACATCGCGATGTATCCCACACTCGTTGTTTAGGAAATACTCCCTGAGACTGCACACCTCGCGATTATGGAGGTCCTTGGCGTTTAAAAAGCCACGGCCCCCACACTTACGCGGGATGTAAGTACAGTCTCATTACTGACGAGCGTGGGTGTAGCATGCGGTGTGTAGTATTATTATTATTATTATTATAACCAGCTCGTTAGGTACTCGGTGGAAGCTAGTTGGGGAGGGAGGGGCTAAATAGCAATTCATTACCTCATACTCATATGTATACTAACATAGTTTTAAAATGTATGTTAAGTATATCATATTCTAACAACACGATATGGATCACACTGATTTAAATTAAGCGAATTTTATTTTTATTTTATTATTGCATTAATGAAAAAATTTACTCCAACCCTATCTATGCCTTATGTTGTAAACTAGTAAACCCATCACTAACAAACGCACTTTTGTATTTACTTATGATATGGATAAGTTTGCGACATAGTACCAGTTGCATAAGGCGATCCATATATGCACAGCACCCTCGCACCCTTCGCGAGTTGAACCCGGGTTCATAACGAGCCACGCGCCGCCGGCGCGCCGGAGTCGACCTTATTCCCTAGCCGCAAGGCTCAGAGTGCGCATACGCACCGAGAGGGGCCACTGTACACTTCGCATCTTATCAAGTTTTTTTTATAATACCCGTTAGCGCTGTTGACTTTAAATCATGGAGTGTTTATTGACTCGACTAATTTGAGCCGGTTTTGCATTCCGTTTCAGAAGCTCCTAGGTGCGTGAAATAGGGATAGGTATTATAGACAAAGAATCTAACGTTCAACTTCAAAAGCATTATTTTGTAATTACGTGAGAATATTTACCGTTCTTTCAATACTATCTCAAATTAAATTAATACAAAAAACCGGCCAAGAGCAGGTCGGAATGTGCTCAGTGTAGGGCTATCCGCAGCTTACTACAGAGAAATGCGCTCCAGAATATAAAAATACTTACGATGTGAAAAAGTGCATCAGTAATGTATTTTTTCTACTCCTGTACTTCTTTCTGTCATTTAAATGGTTACCAACTCTAATATAAAGACATACATTACTTAAGGCTTGCAAAACTCTATAGTCTATTTCCCAAAAAAGCACTACTAAGCGTGTCACAATGTCGCTATTAACGTATTGGTGCCATAGAGTACAAAATTTCAATCTAATAATTTCTATTTAGTGAGACTAATGTTATTTGAAATAATTTATATTACCAACTTAACAAACCGCCGAATTGCTGCCAACTGAAAAAAAAACAATTTACGTACACATATGTGTATACATTCTTTGCGTACACATTCTTTGGGGCAACTGTAAATACATAAACCATTTGTTCAAATTACAAAAAAAGTGTGTAAGGATTATCTGTGGTGCCAAATGCAGAGATTCATGTAGACCCCTATTTTGGCAACTTGAAATATTAACAGTCCCTTCGCTGTATATCTATGAAGTCTGTTTATATGTAAAAAGAAATATTCACAAGTTTAAAATTCAGTCACATAATCCAAGGCAAGCTTCAAAGTTACATGGTCTTAACTTATGCTATCCTGATCACCATAAAACAGCGTACTTCCGGAAAAGCATATCCTATATGTCAGTCTGCATATTTAATCACTTGCTAAACTGTATCAAGACCTTAGAATTTCCTGAATATAATCAGAAATTATATAAGTGGTGCATGGAGAAGGCGTACTATAACATCCACGAATATTTGTCTGAACGCCAAATAGCCATATAACTATAATTCAATTTATAATGAAATAATTATCTTTATTCTGTAAATAGGCCGCAAGGGCACTTTAACAAGTTTGACTCTACGGCATTTCCCAAGAGGAGACAACTGTTATATAATGTTAATATTTACTTTACTCTATTGTACTCGTGTCTCATATATTTCAATGTTTTGCTTTTATTTATTTTGTTACATTCAGTGACAATTATTTAATAATTTAATTTTAACATAACATTGTACGCCGCATAGCGGTTGATTGTGACGTACTTAACTTAACCTTAAGACCTTTATAACTAACTCACAATATGACAATAAAATATTTGAATTGAATTTTTTTTGAATATTTTATCGCCTATTTTTTTCAAACCATAACATGTTTTCATCACTGGCAAGTATACGCGAATTTAAAAAATAAGAAAGCCATAGATATTGATTGACAGCTCGCTTTTTTAATTTTCTTCGTGGCGCTAAATTTTATTCAACTTGAAGTTGACTTGGTATAAACTGTTGAAAGTGAGAAAAATGTAGGAAGACGCGCCTAATTGTACTTATTTTTTTATTTATGCATTTATTATAGGTTTCAACCTATAATGTGTTTTAACAATGTTAATAATAAAAATAAGATTAGGTGTTAGTAACAAACAAATTCAACACATTAAAAAAGTTGAACAATTACACATAAAAAATTACACATAAAATTTCACATAAAAAATAAAAATAAAAATACTTACTACCGAAGAAATTTAAATATTTAGACTTTTTGTGTTTTATTAAAAAGTGCTTAGGGGTCATTCATTAATTACGTAGAGATCCCTGGGGGGGGGGGGGGAAGATTTTAGAAAAATCTGTCGTAATTAATTAATGGCCCCTTAGATGTAGAAAAACTATTGTTTGCAACGTTGTATAATTCGCTCTAAAACGCTCGTGGCGTCTTTCTTTGCGATACTCGCTATTGTCCTTACGTAATTAGTAAATGGCCCCTTAGTCGTAGAAAATTGTATGCAACGTTGTATAATTGTGTCAAAAAAACACTCGTGGCGTCTTTACTTGCGCACCCACGACATTCGTCTTTTTTGACCCCTATTATACAACAGTTGCATAAAATACTATTATGCAACTTTCGGATCGATTATTTCCGATAATATTTACCTACAATATCATTTTTCTTTTAGAATCTTCAAAGTATTTTTAGAAGGGCAGTCGAAATATGTGCCACAGTTTGATCATTGTAAAAAAATATATATTTCAGCTTCGGTTTCATGTATAGAGTGCCCCCCCTAGAACTCATTTTTGTTGTTTAACTATTAAACTAAGTAGCGGAAGAGGCTTCTTCAAGACACCTATACCAACTCCAAATTTCATCGATATAAATCTTGGAGTTTTTGAGTAAACTGCCTGTGACATACGGACGGACATGACGAAAATATTACCCTTATTGGTGTTCGTCTATGCCATTCTAGCTACGGAACCCTAAAAATGACGCAATGTATATTTTCACACTGAGTATGCGTTTTGAAGCGTGAGAAAATAAGTATCTCAAAGTATCTATCGATACATATAACACCACAAAACCCGACATAGGGATGTAAATTTGCATGACGTCTATAACTACATTATAAAGTAGTAAAACGGAAATGTCTGTACATTGAAGATATTTTCAAAGAATATTGTAACGGACTATTTGGAGGTTAATAAATCATTAATTTTAAATTTTTTGTATGTTTGTATATGTGTCGTTGTGGCTTCATCAGGCCAAATCAGCAGATTCTAACTATTTTTGGTACACTTCACGGATATTCTATTCTAGGCTATAGGATACTTTTATCCGACTACGCTGAAGAAAAAAATAGGGGTAATGGCTTTTTCTCCTTCGCGAACGCACCTTCGAGTACCTAAATCTACATAATTTCCAAACATTCACTCGACCGAAACCTAGCGATGGTGCAAAATTGGAAAGAGATCAAAGTTAAACTCTGCAATGAGAGCGCCGGCCGCGAGAGGGCGCTCGACGCCCCGAACATTTAACGAGCATTCATTAGAGTTAAAAAACCGGCCAAGAGCATGTCGGACCGTGCTCAGTGTATCCGTTACTAAAAAAAGTGCACAAGCAAAAGGGCGTATTTTCGTGGTACTTACGTCCTTTGCTAAGTGCAGTTTTACAGTATAACTCATAAACGGTATATCCGATTATGTTGAAAATAATTCTCGTTTAAACTTTATCGTTGTAATTTTTGTTTTTTTTCTTACTTACTTTGTATATATATATATATATATTTATAGTAGTATGTATGTTTAGTATATGTATATGTTTGTTTGTTTTTATTTATTTTGTATTATATGTAATCTTATCTCACATTTCTAGCTATTTTATGTCATTTCCGTTACCTAAAGGTTGTCTGGAAGAGATCGCTCTTTAGCGATAAGACCGCCTATTGTTTACCTATTTTATGTTAAGGCTCTATTGTATTGCTTCTATTGTTGGTGTGCAATAAAGAATTGTTGTTGTTGTTGTTGTTGTTGTTTTTTTTTACGAAAATCTTAATGTTTTACTATCACCATCTTCGTGATTTTTAAAGTGAATTTCTTCACTAAGAAACTATATTCTTAGAAATAAAGAGATCTAAAATGAAAAAAAATCAAGACTTCGACTGGATTTGAACCAGTGCCTTGTGCCTTGCCTGGACGCACGCTCTGCCAATTGAATTACAGAGTCCAGTCAGCTTGTCTTCAAATTTCGTCACTATTTTATCTATAACAAAAATGAAATCCAGTAATAGTGATTATTTTCGAAAATATTGACTGTATCGAAAAAAAAAGATTAACCTCAAAATGTTTTTAAAAAACTGTCGAAATATATGCCACACATTGATATCCGTTGTTTTTTTTTCAGTTTGGGTTATATGTATGGACGCCCCCCTAGAAATATATATTTTTTGCTATTTAAATATCAAACTAAGTAGCGGCTTATACAAGACACTTATACTCCAAATTTCATGACTATAGATCGTGTAGTTTTTGAGTAAAAAGTGACATACGGACGGACATGACGAAACCATAAGGGTTCCGTTTTTGCCATTTTGGCTATGGAACCTTAAAAACTGCTGCTGCAGACAGACAGGCTGACAAAAAGTCACTGGTTCCTATTTAGGCACCTCACGAATCCTAAAACAAGGGCAGATGTATTCGATCGTCAGTTACAATCGGAGAGGTTAGGTTAGGTTAGGTTAGGTTAGGTTAGGTTACGTTGGGGTCCACGGACCTGCTCGGTTGTCCGAGTGGGCGGGGAGGTGAACCCCGACGTGGCGCGTCCCCAGGTGGTGGATAGGGGAACGCTCCGACTCGCCGTTGCAGTCGTCGAGCCGGGGTAGGACGGTAGTCCCGCGAACCAAACACCGGGGGGGAAATGGGGGGCTTCGGCCCGGGAGGGGCTCTCCGCGCGTCCCTCTGAATAGCAGAGGGCGCAGTGGATGAGCCGAGGGAGGGCGGGCCCGGCGCGCACTAACTCGGCCGTCGGGCAGGCACTGGGGGGCTTATCCCGCCCGTGCCACCGCTGGACTCGCAACCCCGTTCCGAGTGTCGTGGACACGTCTCGCGGTTTGGACGGGAGCGAGGGTCTTGCCTTCATTGGCCGGACTGCGAGGAGAAAACCTCTATAAAAAACCCCAATTCCCGACGTTGCGGTACATGGCGTCGGGGAACTCGATGGAGGGTGACAACAGGAACAGGTTCTTGCGCACGTAGCTTGGACCGGTTCATCCGTTCTGACAACCGTAGTCTGCTCGAGTGGCCTCCCGTGTGCTGTGGATGTGAGCAGCCTCTGGACTGGCGAACCCTCACCCGCCAGGCATTACTCACTGACCTAGGGTAGATTGCGCTCTTCCATTTGCTGAGCAAATGGAAAGCGCTTATAATCTTTCTGGGTCGTGGCTAATGTCGGGGGAGTGGGCGAATCGTTTTCCTGGAGGTTGCACAGATCCTGGGCACAGCGGGAGGTGCTACTTGGGTAGGCTTGTGTCGGAGTGGGAGGACCTGTCTGGACTGCGCGTGCTTGGGCCTGTGCCTGTTGTCACCTGCTGAGAGTGGCTGGAGGGTATCCAGCCGCTAGTGGCCAACCCTGGGGCACCGCCCGACCCCCAGTGGTAATAGGGTTACCCAGGTGCAGGGGGCACCGCCTGGGTGGACCGTCTATCCCCCATACTCGTGGGAACATCAATAAGAAATGTCCGAAACGCTATCGACGAAGGATACCGAGCAGGCACGTGATTTGGCAAACAATGAAATAGCGGTGGAAGCGGGCGCCCCGATGGCGCGCGCTGAAACCTACGAAACTGGCAAGTTCAAGGAACTCCGCGTGAGGTTGGAGCGGCTTTGTGAGTCGGGGTCATCCGCAGGTCCCAGAAAACGCCGCTTTTGGGCGGAGGATGGGGCAAAAAGAATATGTTTGTCTGGGAGCGAGGAAGAGGCAGAGGGCCCCCAACCGTCGCCGACCCAACAAATTGAGGCAGTAAAACCACCGACTGTGGATAAAAACGTTGGCCTATTGAGAACTAAAGAGGCCCTCGCGGCCTCCCAGCGACAAGAACGCCAGCTCCAAGCGGAGAAAGAGGTCTCCGACAAAGCGGCTGAGCTGAGGACGGAGAGGGCCCTATGGCGCTCTGAGTCACCGTCATCAGCTATGACTAGCGACAAGACGACACTGGATCTGAGAAAGGAGGTAGTCGACCAGGTCGACATAATACAAAAAGTAGCCGCAAAATCCGGCAGCCTAAAAGGCACCTTCGTGCGTGCACTAAAAGAGGCAGCAATGGTCATAACCGGGGCTGTTGAAGACCTAAGTGCACGCACAATAACGGACGAGACCCGTCAGCTGCAGGTGGCAAACCGTCGTCTGAAAGCTGAAATGGCCGACCTGCGAGAGGAACTCGCCCAATTACGAGCGGAGGTCGAGGAAAACAGGAGGTCCAATAGCCTTCTGTATCGGCCTACTGACGTACCACTCACTGTAGTACCGATGCGGGAGGAAGCGATCCGGGCCGGATCTTCCATCGGTTCGAAGAAAGGGCGCCGGGACCCACTTGCAGGCGACAAGGCTCCTGCTATTGTCAGCGAAGAACTCATACGCGCCGTGTCAATACAAGTGGGAGCTATTGTTAATGCTCGACTGGAGGGTCTGGAGGCCGATGGCCGGCTTCTCCCAGCCAAAACACAGAGGCCTCCACTGGCCGGAGATAAAAAGCGGCTGGCAAATTTAGCGGATGCCACTTACGGCGGCCTCGAAAAAGATGATTCCAGGTCTAGCCAGCCGAAAGGACCACAGACCGGTCCAGGACTAAAAAATGATAAAAAGAGAAACGGCACCCAGAAGCTTGCCGAAACAGTACCACCAGACGGGCCTCGTACGCTATTACCCGCATCCGAGCCGCTGAGCGCGGAGTGGAAGAAAGCGGGAAGTCGCAAAAAGAAAAGGAAAGCTGTTAAAGCCGCAGGCGCTGGAAAAACGTCGAAACAAAAACAGCAGCAGCCCAAATTGAAAGGAGACGCTCGCAATCTTCGCACCCCCCGCTCAGCGGCCGTAGTGATCACTCTGCAGCCGGGCGCCGAAGACCGCGGAGTGACCTACAAAAAAGTCCTGGCGGAGGCCAGAGCCAAGGTCCAGCTCAAGGACCTTGATATTTTAGGAGGAGTGCGATTCAGGCAGGCAGCCACTGGCGCCTGCATCCTAGAGGTCCCCGGAGCGGCAAGCGGTGACAAAGCCGATAAGCTAGCCACTGCTATCAGGGAGCAGCTCAGCGGAGAGGACGTGCGGGTGGCTAGACCCACAAAGACGGCAGAGATCCGCGTCTCAGGCCTGGATGAGTCAGTGTCTGCCGCAGAAGTGGTGACTGCAATCGCTACGGCTGGCGAATGTCATAAAGACGCGGTGAAGGCTGGCGAAGTACACCGGGGCTTCGACAACCTTGGCACTATCTGGGTGCGCTGCCCGATCCTAGCAGCAAAGAAAGTGGTGAAGGGCGGTCGCTTACTGGTGGGCTGGGTCTCTGCCCAAGTTAAATTGCTGGAGCAGAGGCCCCTACGCTGCTTTCGCTGTCTCGAAAGTGGGCACATCCGGGCTCAGTGCCAGTCGGAGGTAGACCGAAGCGAACTCTGCTTCCATTGCGGTAAACCTGGTCACAAGGCGGCCCAGTGCTCAGCAGCGGCGCACTGTGCAGGGTGTGCGGCAGCAGGGAAATCCGCTGCCCACAGGATGGGCAGCAAAGCGTGTTCCGCACCCAAAGCTGCCAAAAAAGGAAAGAGGACGAAAGCTGGTGATGGCCCCCGGGCCCCCTCACAGCCTGTCCAGTCGCCCCTCCACATGGAGGTCGCACCCGAGGAGGCTGGCTCAATTGTTATCAACTGATGGCAGCCGTCAAATTCCTCCAGGGGAACCTCAACCACTGCGCTAGGGCTCAGGACCTTCTGTTTCAGAGCATGGCGCAGTGGTTGATTCACATTGGGGTGATGGCGGAGCCATACTCGGTTCCTCCACAAGACGATTGGGTTGGGGACCTGGACGGCACGGTGGCCCTCGTGACGCGGCGCGCAGCCGGCTCTTGCCCGTTCGAGAACATCATCAGGGGTCACGGCTTCGTCGCGGCGACTTGTGGGGAACTGGCTGTGGTGGGAATTTACTTCTCCCCGAACAAAACCCTGGCGGACTTCGAGCAGTTCCTTGCGCAGGTGGGGGCGCTGATTGGTCGATTGCACCCTGCCCCAGTCATCGTTGCAGGAGACTGGAATGCGAAGTCCGTTGAGTGGGGAAGTCCGGCAACAGACGCCAAGGGCCACGCTCTATTTCGCTGGTCAGTCGCCTCAAATCTGTCGGTTATGAACTCAGGAACGGCAAACACGTGCGTGCGCCAACAGGGTGGCTCTATAGTGGACGTCACGTTTGCTGGATGTGCCCTGGCGCGCCGTGTTCAGGGTTGGGAGGTGATGGTGGGCGTGGAGACCCTGTCGGACCACCGGTATATCCGGTTCGAAGTGTCCGGTCCCCCGTCATCTTCGCCCAACTCAAGCCGGAGTGGCCCAGCCGAGGCCGGCCCGCGGTGGGCAATTAAAAATCTCGACCGGGAGGCGCTGGAGCTGGCGGCGATGGTGCGGGCGTGGGCACCCATACCGGAGGCGCCCATAAGCATCGAGGACGAAGCGCGATGGTTCCAGGAGGCCATGACAGAGGTGTGCGATGCCGCGATGCCGCGGGTAAAGGCCAGACCTCCCAAGCGCTGTGTGCATTGGTGGTCCACAGAACTCACGCAGTTACGCGACGAGTGCGTGGCTGCGAGACGCCAATATACACGGCACAGACGGCGCGCGCACCGCGATCCATTAGTGGAAACAGAGCTGTACTCGCTGTACAAAGACACGAAAAAGGCACTAACAGCTGCCATCAGTAGAGCCATCGAGCGGTCCCGTGAGGAGTTCCTGGAGACCCTCAATAGAGACCCGTGGGGGAGGCCGTACAAGCTGGTGAGGCAAAAGCTTCGGCCTTGGACGCCCCCACTAACACAGAGTCTCCAGCCCCAACTCCTGGACACAGTGGTTGCAGATCTGTTTCCGCACAGAGTGGCCCCTGAACCACCGGCTATGGCACCACCACCTGGAGACAGGCAGGAGGAGGCCGATGTGCCGCCCGTCACTGAAGGCGAGATGGGTGCTGCAGTATTGCGACTGCGGACCAAAAATACGGCACCAGGACCTGATGGCATCCCTGGACGGGCTTGGGCTCTGGCCATGGACGCCCTAGAGCTGAGGTTGAGACGACTTTTCAGCGCCTGTTTGGAGCAGTCTCGTTTCCCCAGCACGTGGAAGGTGGGCCGACTGGTCCTGCTTAAGAAGGAAGGGCGTCCTACGGATTCTCCGTCGGCCTACCGCCCGATTGTGTTGCTTGATGAGGTGGGCAAGCTCTTTGAGCGAATTATCGCAAACCGCCTCATCAAGCACCTCGATAGGGAAGGCCCAGACCTGGCTGACAGCCAGTACGGCTTTCGCAGCGGCCGCTCCACCGTCCACGCGATCCTTCGGGTAAAGGAACTGGCGAATGAGGCCGTGGCGCGGGGTGAGGTAGTCTTAGCGGTGTCCCTGGACATCGCTAACGCCTTCAATACCCTCCCCTGGCCCTGCATAATCGAGGCGCTCTCATTCCACCAAGTGCCCAAACACCTCCAGAGAATTATAGAGGCCTATCTCTCTGAGAGGTTCGTTTCTTTTCCTGGGCAAGAGGAGTGGGGCCAGCGGCAGATGGTATGCGGTGTTCCACAGGGGACAAAAAAAAAAAAAAAAAAAAAAAAAAAAAAGGTTACGTTGGGGTGCGGTCATGAAGAAGGCCACCAGCTTTAAGCTGGAGGAGTTGGGGCTCGACCACGTTCGGGTGAGGAAGACGGCCAGTGGGGCTCGCATAATAGAGATCCCTGGAGCGGGCAGTGGCATTGCCGCCGACAACCTCGCTGACAAGTTGAGAGGGCTTATCGGGGATGTAGCAGACGTGCACAGGCCATACAAGACGGCAGAGCTCCGAATATCCGGGCTCAATGAGTCTGCGACCGAAGAGATGGTGCAGGCTAAGGTGGTGGAAAAGGGTAAGTGCCCACCTGAACAGGTGAAGCTGGGAGCCATCAGATGGGCATCAAATGGGACCGGAGCGACCATCGTTAAGTGCCCGATAACGGCGGCGAGGGAGCTAATTGCCGCCGGACGACTAACGGTGGGGTGGTCCTCCGCGCTGGTGGTGGCGCTCAAGCCGCTGCCCATGCGATGCTACAGGTGCATGGGCACGGGGCACACTAGGGCGCTATGCCCGTCTCCTGTGGACAGAAGTGAGTTGTGTTTCCGCTGCGGGAAACCTGGCCACAAAGCCAGAGAATGCAGTGCGGAACCCTGGTGTGCAGTGTGTCACAGCGCACGGCGTCCGACGGGCCACGTGATGGGTGGGTCGGCGTGCAACCCCCCACTATCTAGAGGACAGCAGGCCCCCCGAGGGACTTCATTAAGCTCCCCCAAAGAGGCGCAGGTTGTGGCGGCAGCTGAAGAGGGACAGAGTATGGACTGCTAATGCCAGCACACCACCATGAAATCCTGCAGTGCAACATCAATGCAGCATATGGCGGAGTGGAGCATAGACGTGGTGGCAGTGGCGGAGCCGTACTTTGTCCCGCCGCAAGCTAATTGGGTCGGGGATACTGACGGGCTGGTGGCGTTGGTGGTGCCGACCATGGGCAATAGCCCCCCGCTCTCCAAATTTGAAAGTGGACCGGGTTATGCAGCGGCCAAATGGGGGGATATAGTCCTGATCGCCGTATATTTTTCCCCCAACAGACCGCTATTCGCCTTTGAGCAGTACCTGGTGGTGCTGGGAGGGATGATTGGGAGAGCGGCACCGACGCCTGTGATGGTGTTGGGGGACCTAAACGCCAAATGTGTGGCGTGGGGGTCCCCAGCAACAGACCCAAAGGGGGAGGCCCTCCGGGACTGGGCGGTGGCGACAGGGCTCGAAGTCCTAAACCTGGGCAACGCCAGCACCTGCGTGCGACCACAAGGGGAGTCTATCGTTGACATATCGTTTGCGTCCCCGGCCATTACTGCACGCACTTCGAGCTGGCGTGTCCTGGAGGGGGTGGAGACCCTCTCGGATCACAGGTACATCCGTATGAGGGTCTCCCAAATGAGGAGCGCCCAGGCACCCGCCCCCGCTCCTGCTGGAAGGGAGGGCTCCTTCCCGAGATGGAGTCTGGCTGGTTTGGACCGAGAGATGGTGGAGGAGGCCGCCATGGTGGAGGCTTGGTGTACCCCTCCTGGCACCACCTTAGATGTTGAGGAGAGGGCGGCCCGTTTCCGCATTGCACTAACGGCGGTGTGTGATGCGGCAATGCCCCGCGTAAGGCGGCTGCCAACTAAGCGGCGCGTTTATTGGTGGACAGAGGAGATTGCCGCCCTCCGGAACGTCACGAATAGCGCCCGCCGCGAGTACACAAGGTGCCGTCGAAGAAGGCATACCATAGCGGAGGAGGACACCCTCCACGAAGCCCTCAAAGCGGCCAAGAAGGCCCTCAAGACGGCCATAATGAAGGCCAAGGATATGGCCCACGAGGAGTTCTTGGCCACATTGGACAGGGATCCATGGGGGCGGCCGTACAAAATGGTACGCAACAAGCTACGAAACGCCCCTGCTATGGAGTCCCTGGAGCCGAAGCTTCTCAAAAGTGTGGTAGAGGGCCTCTTTCCAATGGCGCCAGACCTCGATCCTCCGAGAATGACAGGCCCCTTGCAGGAACAGGCAGAGGAAGTGTTTGTGGCACCACCTGTCACGGATGGGGAGATGATGAAAGGGGTAATGCGCCTTCAATCAGGCCGGAAAGCCCCGGGGCCGGATGGGGTCCCTGGGAAAGTGCTGTCGCTGGCACTAAAACATCTCGGGTGTCAGCTGAGAGACCTTTTCGATGACTGCCTGAAAGTCGGAAGGTTCCCTCGCTGCTGGAAAGAGGGCAGACTCTGCCTCCTAAGAAAGGCCGGTCGACCGGCGGACTCCCCGTCCGGATGGAGGCCGATCGTGTTGCTCGATGAGACCGGGAAGATATTTGAGCGCATTGTGTCTTCCCGGATCGTCGGGCACCTAGAGGGTATTGGCCCCAACGTGTCAGACCACCAATACGGGTTCCGAACCGGACGGTCGACGATAGACGCCCTCGGGGCTCTAAGAGCCTTCACTGAGGACGCAGTGGGACTTGGTGAGGGAGTCGTGGCTGTGTCTCTGGACATCGCCAATGCGTTCGGCTCCCTCCCGTACTCAGTGATCGAGGAGGCTCTCAAATATCATGCAGTGCCACCCTATCTGCGGCAGCTGGTCGGGCACTATCTGACTGGCAGGGTGGTGCTCTACCAACAGAAGGCAGGCCGCATCCAGGAGAGAAATATGACCTGCGGTGTTCCCCAGGGGTCCGTTCTAGGGCCCCTGTTGTGGAACATCGGCTATGATTGGGTCATACGGGTGACGCTGCTTCCCCGCATGACCGTTATCTGTTATGCGGACGACACGATGGTGGCTGTGCGGGGACGAGAAATGGAGGAGGTGATGCGAAGGGCGGCGGTTGTGGCCGACCTCATGGTTACCCGCATTCGCCTCCTAGGTTTGAAAGTGGCCCTCACAAAGACAGAGGCCATTGTCTTTGGCGGCCGGGGATGGAGGCCACCGGCTGGGGCCACACTACGAGTGAGCGGGGAGGAGGTCCGGGTAAAGGCCCATATTAAATACCTAGGTCTTACCCTCGACCGGAGGTGGGATTTCGTGGAGCACTTCCGCCTACTTGCTCCACGAATCGTGGGCGCGGCGTCATCTCTGGGCCGCCTGCTGCCCAATATCGGAGGACCGAGCATCCCATGCCGGCGCCTGTATGCGGGAGTTGCGCGAAGCATGGCGCTATACGGGGCACCCATCTGGGCTGATAAGTTGGGCCACAAGAACAAGGCCCAGCTTCGGCGCCCGCAGCGGATTGTGGCCCTCCGAATGATAAGGGCCTACACGACGGTGGCATGGGCGGTAGCGTGTGCCTTGGCTGGCACCCCTCCCTGGGAATTGGATGCCCAGATGCTGGCCGAGGCACACAAAATGAGGGCTGAGAGCAGGGCACGAGGAGCAGTCCCTATTCCAGAAGAGGTGGAGGCGGCCCGTCGGTCTGCTCAGCGGCGGATGAGGGACCGTTGGAAGAGTGACTTGGAGGACTCCCCCTATGGAGTCCGCACCATAGGGGCGCTCCTCCCGTCGCTCGACCGATGGCTCGACAGAGGGTTCGGAGCTATGAGCTTCAGGTTGGCACAGGTAATGACCGGACACGGATGCTTCGGCCATTACCTGTGCAACATTGGGAGGGAGCCAAGCCCACGTTGTCTCGAGTGCGGCGAACCGGACGACACGGCCCAGCACACCCTAGAGGTGTGCAGTCGCTGGGACGCCGAGCGCCGTGCCATGGCTGGGGTCATCGGAGTGGGCGATCTCTCGCTCCACAGCGTCGTAGCAGCCATGCTGAGGAGCGAAAGAACTTGGGAGGCGGTGGCCTCCTTCTGCGAGACCATCATTGCACAGAAGGAGGCTGCGGAGCGGGAGCGCGAAGATAGGGCAGATGCGCACCCGCTCCGGCGCAGACGGAGGGGGAGAGCACGGGCGCGGTTCGCCGCAGCACTCCCCCAGTAGGGCCAGTGGGTTGGGGACCCACATTGCACGGCCCTACACGTCTGGGGGGAGGGTCAAGCGTTGCTGACTCTCCCCTCCTTTGGCGCGGTTGCCCCGGTATGGTGTAGCCGGGGCCGCCGGGGGACGTCATGGTGGCATGGTCGCGATCCCAAGGCGTCCCCAAAACGGCAGTGACGGTAACGCCGGAGTGGTTTTAGTGGGTATGCCCTTCCTGTAGAGGGGTGAGTCCCACATACCCCCCACTATGGCCTGCCCCGGGCCCGGGGGGATGCGTAAGGCATTTCCACTCCGTCAAAAAAAAAAAAAAAGGTTACGTTGGGGTGTGACCCGCTCCTGGAGGCTATTCCCGCCCACCCGGAGGGTCCCTCAGCGTGTTTCTCTGCTACAGCAGAGTTCACTGCTGATTTGGGACAGGTGGTGTAATGGGGTTTGCTGGAAGGGACGTTTTCCCGGACGGCATCTCCCCATAACACGGAGGACCTGAGAGGGCGATCACGGGGTCGTTCGCCGCTCTCCCGGAGTGGAGGTCCTCAGGTGAGGGTACGTCGGATGCATGAGGTGTCGCCCGCATGTGTCTGACGCGGTGGGGCCTCCGGGCCATCCACCAAAGACGGGACGGCTTCGGCTGTCAGCAGCAGGGGGTGTTCGCGGAGGCCTCTTATGTTCCCGTGTCACCCCTGCCAATGCTGCGGTGGGCATACCATGGAGTTTTAGTCGGTAGGTCACTGCTTCTCAGTGGAGTCCGACATACCCATTCTCCTCCCCGTGGAGAGGGGATCCTATGAGGATTTCTCCATGTAAAAAAAAAAAAAAAAGGTTAGGTTAGGTTAGGTTAGGTTAGGCTGGCACCCCCCCGACGTGCTGCCACCTTGTCGTGGTGGGGGGGCTTGCGTGTTCCTGTGATCCCCGAGGCTACACCGGACAGGGCTACCCATACCGGAAAGGCGAGGGGGGAGGGACCAGACGAAGAGCGGCACACCCCGGCGGGGCCTGCAGAGGCCTGCCCGAGGTGGTTCTCCTCGCGTCCCTCTGATTGAGCAGAGGGCGCAGAGGAGGAACCGAGCAGTGGCTTACCCGTAAATGGGTAACCGAGGGTAGTTCCTGGACTGGGAACTACCGATAGGGGAGTCTACGCCAGCTCTCCTCAAATCCCGGAACCCGCTGTGTTGTCCCAACGACCCCCAGTACAGGCGTTAATGGGGTACGGGTGGCACAGCGGACCGGAGGGCTTGCCTTAATTGGCCGGCCCGCACTAGTTTTAGGTTTTATCCCGTGGGACCGCCCGCCCCCACGGTGTATGTAGGGTTACCCAGGTACAGGGGGCACTGCCTGGGTGGACCGTTTTTTCCCCCATTCTCGTGGGATTAAAATGTCGAACCTAAAAACCGTAGACTTAAGTTTAGGACTAAGTGTAGAATTAAGTGACGCGGTGACTCCTGACAGCAGAGAGACCGAGAAAGAGATCTTCCACCCTCGCTCATCCCTGGCGAGGTCACCAGTGCGAGGGGACGGCGTGGACTATTACGTGGACTACCCAAGTCCTCGTATTGACCTAAGCTCCGACGCGATTCAGATTCCGGTGAAGAAAGCGGCCTGCGTCCAAACGCGTGACTGCCACGGCCGCTTCACGCGTCGTAAGACGACAGAGGAGGGGGGAGAAGCCCGCGAGATAGGTGTGAGAGACGAGGGCACCACCTCTAAGGACTCCGCCCAAAGAGAGGAGCTGCGCGCACCGACCGTGGTGCGAGAGGGTGGGCGCGAGGCCAAATTTGAGCGGGTCGCGCAGGTTCTCCTCACCCGGCTGGATGAGCGGATTCTATTACGTGGGGATTCCGCACAGGATACGGACGACAGCATGTATACTGTGCGGTCCTCCTACTCATCCCCAGCGACCTCCCCAAGTCGCCAGAGTATGGACCTGCCATCGGAGGAGTCCGGAGCAAAAAAAGGAAAGGGGAAGGGGAAGGCGCGCCCACGGACGCAGACGCCCTTCAAGTCCGGAGACGCAGCAGCGAGGCGCCAATCGCCGAACTCCCCTATGTCACAGCCAGATGCAGAGGATGCACCGAGGCACGAGGGAGAAAAAACGGAGGCATACCCGACCGACAAGGGGCAGGAGCCAGTTCTTCTGGACGCGGATAGCCCGACAACGAGCGGTCGGATGCGGCAGAACGAACGTAAGAGGCCACGCCATTCCAGTTCTCAGTCGGGATCCAGCGGGGACGAGTCCTGTACCGGCGCCCTTGCAACAGCGCCTGAGGTTGGCACCGCCCACAGGGAACGAGGCCCCAAAGGGGCGCAAACCGGGCTCAGCGCAGCAGGGACCCTTCTGAGGGCCTCCGGTCCGTCGCAGCGTGAGGGGGAGGCGGACATGGCTTTGGGCTACCGTCCCAACTACAGACGCGTTGAACCTCAGAAGAAGAAGGCCGGAAAAAAAGGGGGAAAAGGAGGAAAGAATGGCGGCACTAATGAGCCTAGCTCTATGGAAGCTCCGAGCCATAAGCTCTTAGAGAGCGCCCAACAGGGTGCTCGGATTATACTGGAGGAGACCGCCAAATGTCGTAATTTAAAGGGAGAAGTGTGGGGAAAGATGAACGCGGCCTGCAGGCAAATCTTGGAGGCTGCGAGCCTCTTGCAGTCCCGCGGAGAGTCAGAGGAGGTCCGCATATTAAAAGCGGACAATAAGCGGATGCAAGACCAGCTGACGGCCCTCCAACTGGAAACTAAGGCCCTGCGGACCGCGTTTTCTAAGAGTAAGACCCCGACAGCGGCTTCCAAACCGGTCCCCCCGGTGGTGACCGAGCTCTCAGCAGCAATTGGGGAGCTCAAGCGAGAGCTGTTATCTGGCTTGGGTGACATTATAGATCTCCGGGTAGGTGCGTTGGCAAACTATGTCAACGCCCGCCTGGAGAATCTCGAGGGAAGGTTCCCAAGTGAGCCTAGACTCCGCCCCCCGCTGGCAGCGGACCTGATAAACTTTGCGGCCGGCAGTCACTTCGAGAGTTGCGCCACACCGACGAGCCCAGCGGCAATGCAGCCGTCAGCGGCACCACAGCCGTTGCCAAGACCACGACGCTCGGCAAAAAAGCCGAAAGTGTCAGCCACTGCTTCCGTGCTGGCAAAACAGGCAAGTAGGGACACCGCTGCTGCTGCTGCTGTCACACCTACTACGGTTGCCACTGCTGTCCCAGCCTTACGACGGGACGATATGGAAGAGACGGCAAACACGCAAAACGAGCTGCAGTCTTTACCATCTGCCACCATGCCTTTCACCCAGGGCTGGAACAAGGTGGTCAGCCGTAGCAGCAAAAGAAAAGCTGCTACAGCCAAAACCATGGCACGGCAGCCGACCCAGCAACAGTCAAAGTCGGCAAGGGAGGCGCGCAAACTTCGTGCCCCACGATCTGCCGCCGTAGTGTTGACCCTGCAGCCTGGAGCTGAAGAGAGGGGCGTCACCTTTAAAAAGGTACTGACCGAGGCAAAGAGCAAGGTCCAATTAAAAGACCTTGACATCCCGGGCGTGCGCTTCAAGCGAGCAGCTACCGGTGCCTGCGTCATAGAAGTCCCGGGAGCAACCAGCGGCGATAAGGCTGACAAGCTGGCTGCTGCAATAAAGGGGCAACTCAGTGAGGAGGACGTCCGGGTGTCCAGGCCCATGAAAACCGCGGAAATTCGTATATCAGGCCTGGACGACTCGGTGTCCGCTGAAGAGGTCGTCGCTGCGGTGGCCACAACGGGGGGATGTTCGTCCGACCTGGTAAAGGCTGGCGACGTACGTCAGGGCTTTGCAGGCCTAGGTACAGTATGGGTGCGCTGCCCGATCCCAGCGGCCAAAAAGATAGCTGTGGGAGGACGACTCCTAATTGGATGGGTCTCCGCGCAAGTCAAGTTGCTGGAGCAGAGACCAGTGCGATGTTTCCGATGCCAAGAGAATGGGCATATCCGGGTACAGTGCCAGTCAGATGTAGATCGGAGCGAGCTTTGCTTTCGATGTGGCAAGCCCGGTCACAAAGCAGCCCAGTGCTCAGCTGCGCCTCACTGCGCCGGGTGTGCGACGGCGGGTAAATCGGCAAGCCACAGGATGGGTAGCAAAGCTTGCGCTGCACCCAAGGCCGCCAACAAGAAGAGGAGAACGAAAGCTGACGACGACCTCCGGGCCCCCTCGCACTTTGTTCAACCGCCCACCAATGTGGTGGACGCGGCCGAGGAGGCTGGGAGAATGGCTGTTGATTAATGGCAACCACCATCAAGTTCTTGCAGGGGAATCTCAATCACTGTGCAAGGGCTCAGGACCTCCTGCTCCAGAGCATGGCACAGTGGTTGATTCACGTAGCTGTGGTGGCGGAGCCATATTTCATTCCTTCTCGGGATGACTGGGCCGGAGATCTGGACGGCACAGTAGCCCTTGTGACGCAGAGGACAGCGGGCTCGAGTCCGTTTGATAGCGTCACAAGAGGTCATGGTTGCGTCGCGGCTGAGTGTGGAGAGTTGGGATTGGTGGGAGTTTATTTTTCACCAAACAAGAGCTTAGTCGAGTTTGAACAGTTCCTCGCTGCGGTGAGCACTCTGCTGGGCCTACTGCACCCCAGGCCTGTTATTGTTGCAGGGGATTTTAACGCCAAGTCCATGGCCTGGGGATCCCCGGCCACTGACGCACGAGGCCAAGCTCTACTCGAGTGGGCGGTCACCTCCAACTTGGCACTTGTCAACACGGGGAACACAAACACATGCGTGCGGCAACAGGGTGGTTCAATTGTGGACATCACGCTTGCTGGTTCTGCCCTAGCGAGCCGTGTACGGGACTGGGAGGTACTGGCACATGTAGAGACACTATCGGACCACCGATACATTCGGTTTGAAGTCTCTGCACTCCCAGTAGCTCCAAATAACCCAAGTCGCAGTAGCCCAGCCGATAGCGGCCCGCGGTGGGCACTCAGAAAGCTTGACCGGGAAGCGCTGGAGCTGGCGGCAATGGTACAGGCATGGGCACCGGAGCCAGAAGATCCAACAGACGTGGAGGATGAAGCCCGCTGGTTTCAGGAGTGCATGACCGAGATATGCGACGCGGCCATGCCCCGGGTTAAGACTAGGCCATCAAAACGCTGTGTGTATTGGTGGTCCGCAGAACTTGCTCAGCTGCGACAGGAATGTGTAGCAGCGAGGCGCCAATACACACGGCAGAGGCGACGTCGTCAACGAGACGAAGCAGCTGAAGCGGATCTTTATGCGCTCTACAAGAACGCAAAGGTGGCACTTACAACTGCCATCGGGAAGGCCAAGGATCAGTCTCGCCAGGAGTTTCTGGAGACTCTTAACAGCGATCCGTGGGGGAGGCCGTACAAGTTGGTGAGGCAAAAGCTTCGACCCTGGGCCCCCCCAATAACGCAAAGTCTCCAGCCTCAACTACTGGAGAGAGTGGTGGCAACCCTGTTCCCTCACACAGGGCAACAAGAGCCTCCGCCTATGGTGCTACCACGAGCTGGCGGGAGGCAAGAGGAAGAGGCAGTGGTGCCACCCGTCACCGAAGGCGAGTTAGGCGCAGCAGTCCTACGGCTTCGGGCTAAAAATACGGCCCCTGGGCCGGACGGAATCCCTGGCCGGGCCTTGGCTCTGGCCACTAATACCTTGGAGGCGAGGCTGAGACGGCTCTTGAGCGCCTGCCTGGAACAAGCGTGCTTTCCCAGGTCATGGAAAACTGGCCGGCTAGTGCTGCTCAAGAAGGAGGGACGCCCAACAGACTCACCCTCGGCCTATCGACCCATCGTGCTACTGAATGAGATGGGCAAGCTCTTTGAGTGAATCATCGCGAGCCGTCTCAACAAGCACCTTAGCAGGGAGGGGCCTGATTTGGCTGATTGCCAGTATGGCTTCCGCAGTGGTCGCTCAACTGTGGATGCGATCCTCCGGGTGAAGGGGTTTGTTGAGGAAGCCGTATACCGGGGCGAGGTTGTCTTGGCGGTGTCATTAGACATCGCCAATGCCTTTAATACCCTGCCCTGGGGCTGCATAAAGGAGGCGCTCCTGTACCATCAGGTGCCCCAACACCTCAGCCAAATAGTGGAGGCTTACCTCTCTGAGAGGTTTGTGGCCTTCCCCGGGCGAGACGAATGGGGCAGGAGGGAGATGGTGTGCGGTGTTCCACAGGGGTCGGTTCTAGGGCCACTCCTGTGGAATATAGGATATGACTGGGTGCTACGAGGGGCAAACCTGAGAGGAGTGGAGGTCACGTGTTACGCGGACGATACGCTCGTGACAGCAAAGGGGGCCTCATATAGGGAAGCTTCCATTCTGGCGGCAGCTGGTGTTGCTCAGGTGGTGGGACGGATAAGGCGGTTAGGGCTGAAGGTAGCTCTTGACAAATCAGAGGCCGTTTGTTTCCACGGCCCTCGAAAAGCGCCTCCAGCCGGTGCCCATATCGTGGTGGGAGGAGTGCGAATAGCTGTCGAGCCGACGATGCGGTACCTGGGCATTGTCCTCGACAGCCGGTGGACCTTCCAGGCGCACTTCCAACGCCTTGCGCCGAGATTGCTGGGTGCAGCTGCCGCTCTTGGGCGCCTACTCCCAAACCTCGGGGGGCCCAAAGCCTCCTGCCGGCGGCTATACGCGGGGGTCGTGCGATCGATGGCCCTGTACGGTGCTCCAGTGTGGGCCGACGCCCTTAACAGGCGAAACACCGCCCAGCTGCTTCAGACGCAACGGGTGCTGGCAATAAGGGCTATCCGAGGCTATGGGACGATCTCTGCGGAGGCGGCATGTCTGCTGGCTGGGTCCTTGCCCTGGGACTTGGATGCGAAAGCCCTGGCGTCGGTTTTCTTCTGGCGTGAGGAGGAACGAGCCCAAGATCTCAGGCCAGCGCCCAGAGAAGTCGACGCAAAGCGCGCTGAGTTTCACCGCAGGGCGATCGGAGTGTGGGCAGTCAGGTTGGCGCAACCAAGTGCTGGCGTCCGTACGGTGGAGGCGATCAGGCCAGTCCTAACACAGTGGTTGGATCGAAATCATGGCACTCTCACATTCCGGCTCGTGCAGGTGCTTTCAGGGCATGGTTGTTTCGGGAGATACCTGCACAAAATTGCCGGAAGAGAGACAACTCCGGAGTGCCATGAGTGCGGCTGCGCAGAAGAAACGGCGCAGCATACCCTGGAGGCGTGTCCAGCCTGGGCGCAGCAGCGCACCAGCCTGACGGCGTGCGTAGGAAACGACCTGTCGCTGTCAGCAGTGGTCAGATCCATGGTTGACAGCGACAAGGCGTGGCAGGCGGTGCTCTCCTTCTGTGAGGAGGTGATGCGACAGAAGGAGACCGCGGAGCGGGCCAGGGAGGACGACGCAGCAGCCGACCAACGGCGCCGCAGGCGTGTTGGGCGCAGACGGCTGGCGCATGATCGCCGCCTGCCCCCGTAAAGAGGATCTCCGGGTGACAGCCACGGGGACGTCTGTCACCCGTTGGAGGAGGTCCTCGGGATGGAAGGCGTGTCTGGTGTCCGGGCACGCCCCTTAGTGGCACAAGGGGGAAATGCAAACCCCCCGAAGACGGGTCCACAATAATGGACAGCTGCTGGCGGAGTCACGGTAGTATGCGAAAGCGTTCCCGTGGCTCCACCGTAGGCAGCGTGAAGGACACCCCAGGTTTTTTAGTCGGTATGAATCCGACATATCCACCGCGTCTCCCCGTGGCGCGTTGGAATCTTTCGAAGATTTTTCCTGGGAAAAAAAAAAAAAAAAAAAAAAAAAAAAAGGTTAGGCTGGCAGCGGCGGGCGGCGCCGGCGTTGTCGCGGTTGCGTCCTTCGGAGATCCCGTGGCCGCGCCCCATGCGGCGGTGCGCAGGCACACCGTTCGTTTTTTAGTGGCTAGCGGCGTCGTGTGTCGAGTCCCACATAACCCGCATTTCCTCCCCCGAGGATGCGGGTATGCATTAAGCATTTTTCCAAAACAATAAAAAAAAAAAAAGGTTAGGTTAGGCTGGGGTGCGAAGTCAGGTAACCTCCTCGTGTGCTCGAGTTTTACCAATTTACCTTGATCCGGTTGATCCGGGTGAAAGGGTAGGACTTGGGCCGGTGCACCCTGGAAACAACAGCAAGCAATAGCCATTGCTTGCTGGTGGCCAATAACCTGACAGGGGAGGGTTTCTCCATGAGCTCTCTGGAAACAGAGTAGATTAGTGGGGATGACGGGCGGGAGGAGGTGTTGGCTGAAGGGACGCGGATAGGCAGAGGGCCGGTGACCCGCTACTGGAAGCTGACCCTCCACCTGAGGGGTCCCTCCACGAGCTCTCTGGCAACAGAGTAGATTAGTGGGGGGTACGTGCGGGAGGGGTGGGGATTGGTCGAAGGGATGTGGATAGGCAGAGGGCCGGTGACCCGCTCCTGGAGGCTATTCCCGCCCACCCCGAGGGTCCCTTAGCGTGTTTCTCTGCAACAGCAGAGTTCACTGCTGATTTGGGACGGTGGTGTAATGGGGTTTGCTGGAAGGGACGTTTTCCTGGACGGCATCTCTCCATAACACGGAGGACCTGAGAGGGCGATCACGGGGTCGTTCGCCGCTCTCCCGGAGTGGAGGTCCTCAGGTGAGGGTACGTCGGATGCATGAGGTGTCGCCCGCATGTGTCTGACGCGGTGGGGCCTCCGGGCCATCCACCAAAGACGGGACGGCTTCGGCTGTCAGCAGCAGGGGGTGTTCGCGGAGGTGTGTTTTGTTCCCGCGTCACCCCTGCCAATGCTGCGGTGGGCATACCATGGAGTTTTAGTCGGTAGGTCACTGCTTCTAGTGGAGTCCGACATACCCACTCTCCTCCCCGTAGAGAGGGGATCCTCCGGGAGGGGAGGATTTCTCCATGTAAAAAAAAAAAAAAAAGGGTTAGATTAGGCTGTTTCGGAAGGTACCTGTGCAAGGTGGCAGGCAGAGAACCGACTGCGAGGTGTCACCACTGCAGCTGCAATGAGGACACAGCGGATCACACGCTGGCTGTGTGCCCCGGGTGGGATGGACCACGCGTCCAATTGGTGGCAGTGGTGGGGGCGGACCTCTCACTACCCACAGTTGTCAGTGCCATGGTCGGTAGTGAGAGGTGCTGGCGGGCAATGGCAGAGTTCTGCAAAACTGTCATGGCCCAAAAAGAGACTGCTGAGCGTGCCCGGGAGGAGGACGCATCATCCCACCCGATGCGGCGCAGACGGGTCGGGCGCAGACGGGTCGCCCATGACCGTCACCTGCCCCCATAATGAGGACCTCCGGGCGGCAGTCTTGGGGACGTCTGACGCCCATGAATTAAGGGTCCTCGAGCTGGTGCGCATGCCTATGGATTGGGCATGCCAAGAATAGGGAATCTGGGAGTTTATCCCAGCGTGGTGGGTCCGATCTGTCGGACAGCTGCGGGGGGAGCTACGGAGGAGTGCAGTTGCGCGCCTGTAACTCCCCCAATGTAAAAGCAGCGTGTGGACACCCGGGGGGTTTTAGTGGGTAGACTGGAATCCAGGAGTCCCACATACCTGTCCATATACCCGAGGACGGGATATGTAAAGCATTTCCCCCCGAAAAAAAAAAAAAAAAAAAGGTTAGGTTAGGTTAGGTTCGGAGCAACGGTTCTGATTTCAAAATCATTAACGTTACTAATAATAAAAAGAAACAGAGATTGTGCGTGAAACGAGTCCTTACTAGAGGTCTTTTGATTAAATGTATGAAGGAATGTACCTTTTTATCCAAGTTTTCGTGGCATCTGGGATTGCGCCTGCATCGCCGCCCATCACTCCACGACACATTGAGCACACCTAAGCATGGAAATTAGCGGATACTTTCTTTCAGCAAACTATTCTTCCCAAAGTGCCTCAATTCCCAAATGTTTCATTTCCCAAACTCGCGCTTTTCTCCGTAACCGAAGAAAATCGAGATATTTTTTTAAGCCATTGTGCAGAGCTTAATAGGTTAGGTTAGGTTTGTTTTATAGAAATTCTAAAAATTTTACTGTTTTCGAAAAAACCTAAGTTTGGGAAATGATATATTTGGGAAGTGAAACAGTTTGGGAAATATAATTTGCCAAACATTAGTAAACCGGAAATTAGACCTGGGATTGAAATGGAAATATTCTATCATAGTGCAGACAAACTAACGGATTTCATGCAATAATGCAGTGAAATTGGAGAGTGACCAAAAGGCCGACAAAGTTGGCGGAGAGCGCTCGAGGAGAGGAGGCTGCGAGCGGCGGCCATTAGCGCGCCCAAAAATGCAAGACGACTAACTTTTCAGTTTTAATTGACCGAGCGTGGACGGTGATAATTTGGACGCCGCTCGCAGACTGAAAAACTCGGAGCGGATTGAAAAAACGGGGCAGGGTTGTGAGTATTACAGTTGTGTTTTTTAATAGGAAGAAAGTATAGTATTTATTCTGGTAAATTCCTCTTTTGTTGTAGTTTCGTGTTGTTAGGTGATTGAGTTGCCAAAATAGCAGGCAGTGATGATTAAGTAGAAAATTTGTTAAATTTTGGAGTTTTCTATGTGCGATAAAAACATCAACATAAAGTACCTATTGTTATTTCATTTCATTCTACGAAAAAATTTAAATTTCGTGTCTAATCTGACAATCCAATCTACCTAGAAACTAGCAAAATGAAATTCGGCCCATTATACTTCACGAAATCTTTCAATTTCATAAAACCCGCCCGTAACGTAAACATTTTAAAACAAGCCGAGGTCTGATTTATAGGTGCACTTATCTCGCACCTTGTGAGAACATTTTTACAAACCGACTGCAAAATTAATCCCTTTGTTTCCAAACCTTTCAGAAATAGCGTTTGTACTTTAAAGAGTCAAAAAGTCGCAAATGTTCCCACCGATACGAAACAATTTAAAACTGTAAAACAAAGTGCGAGCCCTACGAAGCGCCCCGAGTCCCGACGACCCTCGCGCGGCGCTCGCCGAGCCCTCGAGCCCCCGAGACAATGCGCGCGGCCGCCACTCCATTTAACTCTATTTTGCAAACAGTACGCTATTCCACTTCACCTCGAGAGCAATTCCTTCACATTTAATTCTGTTTCAAATTCTCCGAGTAATACTCCACGTGGGAATTTCGTTTGATTGCCGGTTTGTTCGAGTTCTGGTCTTAACTGAGGCGAAGTCAAGAGAGGCTCGAAAATTGTTCTTTGATAGTTTTCTATAATTCCACTTGATGTTAAGAAATTCTGCAGCTTATGTATGGGCACTTACTTTTGAAAAGTGAGTTTACTTTGTTTTAATTGGGTCTTTAGATGTTAACTTTTCTCACAGACCTTATAATTAAGTGTCATTAAGTAAGTCAAGTAAAAAGCGTTACAGAATACGTAAAGGGAGTAATAGTTTTCTTAGTTAGATTAGACTAGTACGTTTTATGCTTATACATTAAAGCTTTCCTAAAGTCAGCCAGTGTCTACGTAGTATGAGTAACTATGCGTTGATATTTGGTATCTCATTGTGAGCGCCCGGCCCGCGGGCACGTAACATTTTCTCATTTATATTACCCCGCGAGGACAGACGTTTTGTATTAGGCTGGAAGAGCGATTTGCAAACACACAGATATCCAATTTTCCCTCATTTGTGCGGTATTTCCTCGGCTCGTCGCCGTAACAGACTCCGCGCCGCCGGCGCCGCCCGCGGCTCCGCGCCGTCGCCCGCGCACGCCGCCGCCGCCGAGCCGTGCTCATCTCGTTATGACGTCGTTATATCACTCCACCGTGTTATTATCCCTTTAATAATATCTTAATGAACATTCCGAGTCAGTCTGATGACATTTTAGGGGATATCTTTTGAAATGATGTGATTTTGGATATTTTCGACTTTTACGTCCGTCTAACTGACAACAAATCAGTTGTGCCAGTTTGCACAGAGAAAATAAGTGAGGTATTTTAAAACTTTTACTATATATTTTTAATTACACTTTATTGCTATCGATTCTTTAAATCTAACACTGAAGATTTCGTAAAGGATTTTTGGAAATTTCCGATGTTACTGTAGGTACTTGCATTATAGGTTAGAGATTGATCGCATCCCTCGGGTGACTCTTATTAACCCGAATTTTTCAATCGGGGTAGTATCAGATTGAAAAATCTCTTATAACTCTTTTTACAGTAATTTAGATCTGTGAATTGTTTTGTCTACCGGCGAACCGCTCATCCTTCTTTATTGTAATACTGCCATCGTTTTCGCTTAGGACCTTAATTAATATAAACCGGAAGTTTGTGAAACAGCGAAGTAGCAAACGCTGGTAATGCTATCAAAGCGGAAGAGCGTGCCGGCGGCGGCGGCGACGACGGCGGCGCAGGCGCCGCGGGCGGCTCATCGCTGGCGCTCAAAGGAGCTCGTTTACCGACCGCGGCGGCTAATTGTGGGGTAATGGAGTGTTAGATGATGCTGCGCCGGGGGCAGTGTCAGCCGGTTCGCGATTACACTGTAAAGGACACGCGGTATCCGATTACTGAAAGTATGTCGGCTCTCTCAAACAAGATTAACAAAATATCATCTTCATTTTCGAGCAAAACGTGGTGCTATCAAAATATAAATAAGTACTTAATTTAAATATGAATTGTATCAGCCGCCGTTACATTAATTGTTATTTTATCGAACGTAAAACCTTTCATTTATGACATTTATTGCAATATATTATAGTGTAATTATATTAATTGATTCTTCAGCAGGAAAACTGTTTCTGCAGCTTGCTCGTCACGTGGTTGCGACTCGTTTGCACAAACGATGGACAATACGACTTCGGTTCACTAGAGATACTACAGGTACTTTAGTGGATTCTAGATGACATTATCTTATGGTAAATAATGAAACTTACCCGTGAGGTGTCCATTATGTCCCAATAACAGCTTACAAGACGTTAGTAGATACGGCGAAGTAAACAAACTAACTCAACAAACCTAAACTAGAGTCGAATCCTACTACAACAGTTACATTTATCATTCATTTTGTCTAATATTCAATTTCAAAAAAAATCAAGTTGGATTCAATTCAGTCAATATGCTAACATGATCAGAATCGGCCCCGTCCCGGCGGGCGGACGCGACCCCCGCAACCCGATACCCTAATCCCGCACTATTATGCTCTCTGGTATCTGCTTAATGAGAAAATAACCCGATGTTTCATGCTCGCTGCGCGGGCGCGGGCGGCCCTCAAACTTTGCACGGGGCGGGCGATGGAGCTATTCTCTTGCCGTAAACAAACTCGTCGCTTACTTAGCTACAATAATCCTCCTTATTTCATGCATGCATGACGTTGTGTACATTTTGTAGATAACCATAAAACTCTACACCTAATTTGTCCCAAACATTTATACTAGTGGCTCTGTGAGCTGTAGACCTCGCGAGTCTTTCAACACCCATATCTCCGCCATTAAAAAAACAAAAATCAAAAACTGAATCGACACAAAAATCTATAAATATTGAACCTGCTCACACAAAATATGACAAGAATCGATTGAGAAATGCGACTTGTAGAGGAAAACAACCGGAAAGAAGGCGTACGGAAGTTTTTTTAACCGACCTGAAACGGACACGATTCGCTCGCTATAGGTTACGCTCGCTCTCGCTCGGTCAATTATACTTACTTATACATAAATTGACTTCGGTGACCCTCTCTTAAATATATGTCGTGAACATTAAAGTAAATTTCTAACATGTTCGTTATCAGTACAACAATGTCGATCCAACTCTTACACGGTTATAATGAATAAGTCATCACCATCATCATCATTATCAGCTTAAAGACTGATGGACAACGGCAATAATCTTCACAACGACCGGTCGTGCGCTATCCTAGTCCAATGGTATTCCGCAGTCCTAATTAGATCGTCAGTTCATCTCGTTAGGGGCCTTCCCGCTACTTCATCCGCATTGGTACGCGGTGTCTACCATCAAGCAGTTAAGAACCAAAAAAATATCTTCGTAAGAGCCAAAAATGTGAATTTAAGTATATTTGCTGCTGGTTGGTATCCTATATTGACGAAAACATGTACATATGTGAACTTGAATGACTTTGGTATTTCTAAAGTCAGGTGATTCCTAAGTTTTAGCGTGTGATGTAGCGGCTTGACAGACGTTTGAGAAGCGCAGCGTGAAGTTGGCGCATATAATACTATTCCGGATCAGGGATGCTTTGTATTAGGTTTTAATGAAATTATGAGGGTGATGCGGTTCCGACCCCGCACGGAGCCTCGAGGCTCCGCGCGCCGCCGAGCCGCGCCGAGCCACGCCGCGCTACGAGCACTGTACTGACAGCTAATTGCCCTTAATCGCGACAAATAAGCTTAAATGGCCAACAGGCTTCAGTGGGGCGATCCGCGGAATTGCCAACATGCACCAAATGTCACGGGTCAACATTCTAAAATGACATTTCTGGTGCAAGTTCGATGATTAAATTAAACCTAAATGATCTTCAAAAGAATAAATATTAGATTTTCGTAAATGAAGACTAAGAACACTCTCTACTTACAAAAAAAATATCATCCAGTTAAATGCTAAAATACCACAAACAAACACACAAGTACACGTGAGGTTATACTTATAACATACGAGTACCTAATTTCATTTTTTCGTGGGGGGTTAAAATGCAGATAACGCTGAGTGTTGCTTGTAATTATTTATTGGATGCTAGTGGCCACTCAACTAAATTTAAATTCATTAAAAACTCGCGCGGCTAGATGTTTACATGATAACCGTCGCATGAATGCCGCCTCATCAGTCCGTTTCAGACCTTCGTCCTCGCGACACGTCCAACGATGTAAAATAAGTAACCTTTTTACCTCAGCAGCTCAAACATGTAGGTTTTGCTGCGAGCTAGTGTGCAATTTTCGTGCGAGCGAGAGGCAAAGTAACTCTTCATTTCTAACCGACTCCCAAAAAAGGAGGTGGTTCTCAATTCGGTTGTATTTTTTTATTTTATACTAGCTTCTGCCCGCGACTTCGTCCGCCTTAAATTCGTTTATCGCGAATAAGGGTATTTTACCGAGATAAAAAGTAGCCTATATCCTTCCTCGGGACTCAAACTATCTCCATACTAAATTTCATCCAAATCGGTTCAGCGGTTTAAGCGTGAAGAGGTAACAGACAGACAGACAGACAGACACACTTTCGCATTTATAATATTAGTATGGATTTAGAATGCCGCGACTTGTAATTTTTCAGTGCTGGTGCTGGATCTCTGACAGAATTCGAAATATTTGAACTTTGAAGCGCTCTGTATCTTTCATATCCTTATAAAGAAAGCAATTTACAAGAACTTTCCAGTTCGAATTTCGATTTTTGAATTGGACCCAGTAAAAAGAACTAAACCATAACGCGTTGGGATGGGATACAAGTAATCCTACACTAGAAGTTAAAAAGAAAAAAACACTTCAATAGCGATTATTTTTATAAAATTACTATATTGAGTACTTTCCTTTAATCCTAATGTAAAATTTGATGGTCTGCCTTTTATTTAAGATGCTATGTTACCTTGAAAAGTAATCCTTCTGACTAAGCCTTTTCATCGGTCTCGTACAATTATGGATGTCTTTTTTTACCATTTGATGGGTTCACTTCCCGGTTCAAACAGGCGATTATTCAAAAATCTTTGAATGCAGTTCAAATTCAAATTGTTGTTAAAATGAAAATGAAGTCTTTTTTCTGTAAAATTGACTATTTAAGATACTTTCCCTCCATGTGGCATAGTGGGATAGGGACACCCTGTATTTATTTACAGATCGGTACCTATGTTGCAGAACCCGGAGCCGCGGTAAATATCGTTTAGGATCCAAAAATTGAACTCCATAATTTGAATTGCACTGTATTATCACGTTTTCCGCACGCGCGCACGCGCCCGACCGCCGGACAATCACCCGGCTTTTGTTTCGGTGTCTAATGGTGCACTAGATCCCAGCAACACGGGGCAGCCTTGGTGTTGCTAATATAAACCTCCTAATGTAAACCTTCAACTAAATGAGCCAGTTAATTACTTATGTGTCATTTTGATGACTGATGACGTTTGGCTTGATATGGAAATGTATGTGTGGTTAAGATACCTAGACATTTTCTGATAGCAACAACTATATTACCAACTATACCAACAACATGTTGGCATGTCAAATCTGCATCAGGTTCTTATAGCACAAGGAACGAACAAATTTATGAAACGACTTTTACTCTGAAACCGTGATAGCCAGTGCGATATTCATGAGCGTCTTGGGTAGGTAATAGGTCAGGTACAGTACAACTGTAGAGGTTTACATATGGTTTATGCGATTGTGTGATCCGTATGGCACTGCTACACAGACACAAGCAATCACGGAAACAATTGATTAACTGAATTTGATTTTATGATAAGAAAATTAAATCAAAGATCTCAACAATTATTTTCCTCCCTAATTATAATGAAGTCGTCGACGGAATGAAATAAGGAGAGCCAGTGAGTAGCGAGCTGAGATTCAATTACATTGTTATTCCATTTTTAAATTGGCTGCTTGATAATCTGGGATTGAGTTAGCGACGTAGCAAACAATACGGGGATCTCGTTAAGACGTCAGTCAGTCCGGGAAATTCAATTAAGCGATAATATCTAATGTTTTTATAGTGATAAACAACCGTACGGCGTGCTTGATCGTAAGCTTAGTTTTCTGATTTGCAGCCTATGGACGCTATGCAACGCCAGAAGCAGCACGCGCGTGCTGTGCTCCCCAGTGTGTCGGAATTCTATGTAAAACGATCAAAGTCGAAGGGTCAGACAAAGTCGATTTCGTCCGAGTGTGTCACAATTGTCAGCGCTGATGACATTTTGCAGTATTTGCATAATGATAAGTATGTGAACCTCCGGAGAAACTCGCGGCAGTCGCCTCTGCGCGGCGAGGAAGTGGAAAGGTCGCGGCGGGCGCGTGGGAAGCGCGACACTTGCTGGTGGCGTCAGAGTTTCTCAATTAATGACGTATGCGGAAACTGATAAAAGTATATTATGCTATTTGCATATACTATTACTAAACCGATTTATCAAATTTTCATTTTTTTTATCATATATAAAAAAAATAACATTTATTTACCAAGCATTTAGGCAGGGTGCATGTGAATGATGGTCAAATTGCCTTAAGTCGTTTGATAGATTATTTTAACTTTTGGTTGCCGTTGGATAACAGTTTTTGCTACAGAGCTTGTGGTTTTGTAGGTACTTGATTGACAATACAAGTGCATCTGGATATCTGGTATTGAATTGATATACATTTCTTAATTCTAGAAATAGTTCAGGATATAATCGGATAAATGTACAAGCTTCAAAAATATAAGCCAACGATTCTGGAAATATGAGCAAAATTTTCTTGCTCAGGCAGAATTATAGCGTTCTCTCTATATTCCGTACCGTAGTTCAAGATGTTGTTAGTCTATCGGGTTGTGGAATCGAAACATGGCATCCGGGGTTGGAGGTCATGTGTCATGGTCATGGTCATGTGTGGGTACACGCAGAGCATCTTGGTCTCCAGAAGGCTTAGAAAATCAATGTATTCGTAACTTCTATCTATGATAATTGGTTCAAAAAAGTCTGGAACGCTGTAGTCTAGAGTCTCCGTCGCAATTAACAGTGCCCGGGGCGTCGAGCAAACATGTCGCGCCTTGTAGCTAACCGTGTCCGCCCGCGGGGTTGTCCCGTCGGCTGCCGGCAGCGTGGCCCGGGGCTCCGCTCGACGCGAACCAATATTTTTATGAGTCATCTACCTTTAAGAATTTTGACGTAATTTAAACGTTAGACGAGCGTATAAAATGTTCCTTGCGTTGGAGGAACAATTTAAAACATAACTGTAATTAGCAGGGCACATCATTATTTGAGGTTAAGTAACTTGAATCGGGGTTCTTGACGGCGTCGAGGAGGCACTACTCGTAGCACTGGTCTCGATTAGGGCATAAACTTTTCCAATTGCCGTTTTTTTATTTCGAAATAAAAAAAACGAAAGGCAGGCATTGATCACAATCTCCTCTTTCGTTAGATGAAGTTTGCGTTTAAGAATACTTACTTAGAAAATGAGTAGGTATTCATCTCTCGACTACGAGAAAGCCCTTATATATTTTTCATCTCTCCTGTTCGGAAAGTTTAATTTTCATGGGCATTTAGCCGGGTGGAAAATAGCTATTCCTAGGATGGAAAATATTTTATTGTTACGATTAGCCACAGAGTCGAAGATAATTGAGTTACGTCATATTATTAACACAAAAGCTTTTTACTCGTAAACTGAGATGTCGTTGTCGTGTAGTTCAGTATTTTTTTGGTTATATGTATATATTTTTATATATGTTTATTTGTATTTTATATATTTATTTATTACTATTTAGTATCTTTGTATGTATCTGTATTGTTCCTTTCTCTTTTTTCCTTATGGTTTTAATTTATGATTTGTCTCATCTTCTTGTGCACCATCTCTAGTACCTTAAGGTTGTCTGGAAGAGATCGCTTTTTAGCGATAAGACCGCCTGTTGTTTACCATTTCTGATACTGTTTTAGATTTAAGTTTCTGATGTTATTTTCTTTTGGTGTGCAATAAAGAGTACTTATTATTATTATTATCGCGATATTGCAATTGCGATGATGATGATGATGATGATAATGATGATGAGTATTTTTATTATTTTTATTTTCCTTACAGTCGAAATGAAAAGTAGAGTGAAATTACTCATTTCACCTTCAAACTATTGGCGATCTCACTTCGTTCTCATCTCGGGTGAAATGGGTTACTTTCAACTCTTGGTTAACAATCTACTAATATTTTACTTTGCAAATAAAAAATGTAAAATGGTCAGCGGAACCCGCTTTCAAGGCGGGAACCACGCAAGCCGGCGCAGTAACATCTGCTTTGTATTATTAAAATGCGAAATGAGTTTAACAAAATTGCATTTATAACGAGACGGCTTTAATTGCATTATCCAGTTTAGGCGGGACGCTGCGCCGCTGCGCCGGTGCGCAGTGTTGACACAACTTGCCGGCCGTCAGCAGCTAATATCTGCACCGGCGAACAACTCAAAAAGATGGATACAAGACAAGACACAAGTATTTTGAACATAGTTAAGTACATTTGTAGTAATAAGAATTATTTGGCGCTAATTGTACCCAATTAGTAACCCATATTGACCGAGACACTGTTTCGTGTAATAGCAAAGGAACGCAAAGTAACACCTGAAACTATCAATTATTCAAAATAGTATTATTATTACATATCGTCGATATCGTCATACTCGCGTGTGGAGTGCCGACGTCAGCAGTCAAATTAATGATTTATTTGTAGCGACTTGGAATCGGTAATAGTCTGAATTATGATAGGGAGTAAATAACAGAGAGCTTTGTTGGCTCTAGGAAATTGGGTAGCAAAATGACTGATGTATTTGGTTCGTTGTATGAGTATCTTTACCCTGACTAGAAACAAATAAGATTAATAAAAGACTTCTTATCTCAAGTTAACCGAATTGTATATATTTCGAAATGTGGCGCACCGTACATATCGTATGTCACATAGAAATTAGGTGGACGGATGCAAGCCCCGCAGGAATGCCGAGTCAATAAACAACACATAATAAAGTTATTTACTTAAAGAGCAATGAGTTAATTACGAAATTGCGTTTCACTACTGGTAAGTGGTAGATACTTGACCATATATGGACGTGTCCTTGTGGGGCGCGCGGGACGATGATTCCTGTTCACGGAGACTAAAAAACATTATAATTTATATTTATTATATCTTTGCAACTAAATAGATTTATTAATTATGTCGGTCATTCTCAATATTTGTGACTGCCGTTGTGTATAATTGCCGCAACCTTTTACATAGGTAGATATTTTATATGGATTTAAGGTAATTAGACGCAGACAAATCCGAAAAGTGGCTGGCTGTTAAATATATTGATTGGTTAATGTATGTGAATCTATCATAACAAGAGTAACACCCGTTTGTTGTTTAGAGGTTTACTTGCATTTTTAATTGAAACATCGCACTAAAACGTTACTTTTTTTAATTAAGTATGGATTTTTATAGTCTTTTTCAAGACTACTGTAAAATTTAGGCATGCAATAAGTACTACTCGTACTCAGATCGTTTCTAGCCGGCGAGGGCTGGAAGAAAGATGCAAATGGCGACATTTTACCTCTGCCCGCGGCGTTGAAGCTCGAGTGCTATTCTAATTGACGCTGAGTGTACATTTATTGTTTTAGGGGCCTTCTGTCTTACGCCGGCGGCCGCGGCCCGTCGGGCATCGCTCGCATCTCCTCAGGTTTTACGGCGCGCGTGCCAATCTCTCCGCCGACACTGACAACTAACTTTACGCGTCTGCAACGACCATCAACCCCAACAAAGTCACACTTACAAACAGGACATACAATATAGCCCTCAAGAAGTTCTCGCGGACTTGGACCGTAACAATTTATAGATAAAGTTGTCATGAGAAGCAGTCGTTGGTCGGTTAGGCCGTTGCGTAGGCGGCGGCGATCCTCGGCACGCAGAGCTTTGTCCACATTATTGCAGTGTTATTCAATCCGCGAGCGCCGTAAAATGCGCTTTGATTACCTCTGCTCGCGCGAGGGCCGGCGCGAGGAAATTGGAAAGTAAGCGCTGCATAACGTATGACCAGATTTACAATGGCAAATATTTCTACATGGCTTGGGTTGGGCTGAACATATCCAAAAATAAAATGAAGTTTTAAATTGTTCAAATGCATTGACTATACATGTTAAGTATAATAGGGATGTTGACTGTACTCAAGTAATAATAAAATTTTGATTTGAAAGTAGTTTTTAGGGAGAAAATCCTAAAAAAAAATTGAAGTCCGATACCTATATTTCCCATATAAGGTAGGAAGGTGTGACGTCACGCCTTCCTATGGTTTAGTATGGACCGTTTTTGAAAAAAAAAAACAAAAATATGATTCAAACGTAGTCGTATCTCGGGGAGTTTTTATGAGATTGAAATGGTTTTTTCACCATTCTATTATTGAGAGGTCGATCTATACCAATACCACGGAAAAAAATTGAAACATCCCTATTATCATATTCCCTATACATGTAGTTGTGTTCACCGACTCCTATACATACAGTAAAATTCACATCTAAAGCCTTCTCAAGATACTATAGCTACGCATCTAGAATCGGGACACTGCGTCTCCCGGTACGTGGTTCGGCGTATTGCTCAAGAACCTTTGTACTCCATTGGGCATTTATTTGAAACATACCTAGCATACCTACATTCATCCTTTAAAATTTCTGGCAAACATCGGTGGCAGCCCTAACCCTAGCCGAATCGTTTCATTCTGTCCGCCCGCGGCGCGGACGAGGAGACACGAAATGATTCGGTTAACTTAGCGAAAGGATTATTGCGCATTGGGACTCATTCCGCCCGTAATGGAGTCCCGGCGACGAGTCGTATGCGCCGCGTGTGTATACGTGAGTGTGGGGGGACGGTAATGAAGTTTACCTGCCATTGTGCATTGTGGTGCAGGCAAGCTCACAGGATTTCCTAAAACGTTATTATGCATCATTTGTAAATACTATCTTTCAAACCAGACTTAAATTGTGCAAGTAGATTTGCAAATGCAATGGCCATAGTTTGCTAATGTAACACCCGGATACCCAGGGCCGGAATTAAACTTATGTCGCCCCTGGGCACAGGAAAAAATGCCGCCCCATTAGTGAAACTTTACTCAATGTCATATTAATTTTTAATTAAAAGAATTAAATGATCAATTATATTGAAAATTCTTGATAGGAATGGGATTTTTTTTACACTTTCCAAATTTTGCTGCCCTGGGCACTAGCCCCGACTGTCCCTGATATAAATCCACCGCTGCGGATACCTCCTTTAGTCTCAGTCTGTGTTTTCAAGCTCTCAGAGCCAGTATAAATAAACTTTTTCCGGCGTTCCTGTCTACTCAGCTACCGAATGCCTGATAGTACTAGTATCTACCTTTTTATGACCTACTTTTTTCACGTCGCGCATTGCTTTTCTTTTATTAATCTTTTCTCTTTGATTTCACCATAATACAGAATAATCAAAATATTACTCTGGTTATCTGGGGTTACCACGGTTCGAGCTTAAATGCATGAATAAAAAAAATGAAAGTAGAGCATCTTAAGAAATAATTGATCCATCCGCCTGTTCAATAAAGTGGTGCGATAAATTGGCCAGGAAGCTGCGACGGCACCGCTGGCTGTGCTGATGGACACTTGCCACCAAGTGGCGACACTTCGGGTCAAGTGCCGATGACTCGACGGCGGCGGCGTCTGCGCATCACGCTGCGGCGGCGAGCTGGCGCGCACCACAATTGATCGTTTGCCGCAGCGCGGATATCAGTTCATTAAGTACAAGGTCTAAGGCAAATTCAAACATCACTCTACTATTTACTCCTCACATGAGGCCGCGACCGTGTATCCGGAATAGAAAAAATAAATAAACATATGCATATGACTAAATATGGTTTTATTGTTTTTCAAAATATTCTCCGTGATGATATGCACTTTTGCATACTTTGAAACCAAATTTGAAAACAATTTTTCTACTCTGGCTGAGGTAAGTATGTCCCAAAAATGCTGTTTGAAATATGTCTTATTAATGCTCGTTATACATAATATGCCCAGAGCCGCCTCTATCTCGTGAATTCGTAATACGTAACATAATATGACGGTCATTGGAACTACAAGTTTTCGCACAGCGTCATACCTTGTGGTAGGTATGTACGACCGATTTCGGGCGACCTTCCTTATCTTCACAAAGACACAGTGATACACTGTGGTTTTCGATGCAGCTTCGTCACTGAAAGTTAATTGATCTATGCACCGTTGTTGCGTTAAGCCACGCCGAAAATAGTAATAAATCATAGCACAAATATTTTCACGAGTTAGTTCCATTCTTGCATCGAGAAGACATTTTTTAACCCGCCAAAAAAAGACTGGCTTACGTAGGAAATAAAACATATAGCGGCCAGTATTAAGAAAAAAGTTAAAATGGAGGTCAGCTAAAGCTAATATGGAACATAGCGATTTTAAACAGTCGGGACCCCCTGTTGGGAAGATATGCGTCGATCTAGATTTCATATGGGTCCCGACTGTTCAAAATCGCTATGTTCCATATTAGAAATTAATTATTATTTTATTTATTTATTTTATTATTATTAATTATTAAGAATTTATTATTTATTGAAATAAAACAATTTAACGGATTATATCGCGTATATTATCTCATTTTAGTTCCCGACGTTTCGGAAGCTTTCCAGCTTTCCATGGTCACGGGAGGACTGAGAAAAGATGTATTTTCCTCTGTCAAAGTTACAATTTGTGCAAACTACCCATTTTTTTGAAAAAACACAAATAATGGTGTACATACATGCCAGATGGGCCTAAGCTGTAAAGACAGTTACACATGTGCCAGAAGGGCTTAATTATTTTATTCTAATAATTTACCAAGCAGCATTTCACAAATGAGGCGTACTGAGGAGAAAAGAAACGCTGCAAAGAAAAACTCCCAGGCTACCTCATTACTAATTATAATATTTTAAAAACAGAGACTATTAAACTACTTTAAACAGATAAGATATTTTACACCGTTCGGAAATTAAGGTTTTGCAGTCCTGTGTCTCGCTTGTTCCTTGATGAGATGTATTACAGGATCCCAAGCAGGTGGTAGTGACAATCCATCTTCTCTATTGAAATTAGGATGCTTTTTAATCTCAATAGCCTCGCGTAGTATCCTGGGAAAATATCTTTTTTCTTTGGCAAGGATAGAAGGTTTATCAAACTTAATTGAGTGGTTTGGTTTGTCAATGACATGTTCACAGACTGCAGACCTATTACACCGACGGTGCTTGACATCTGCTATGTGCTCCTTCACCCGGGTTGATACACTGCGTTTCGTTTGACCAATGTATGAAAGACCACACTCGCAGTCTAGCTTATAAATGCCTGCACTCTGCAAAGGGGTGCTACTCTTCACGGGTCTAAGGTATTGAGACACCTTCTTCAACGGCTTGAAATATGTTTTTATAGAAGCACGCTTCAAGATGTTTCCGATCTTGTCTGTGACCCCTTTCACATATGGTAATACGGCAGGTTTACGCTCGACTGTTGGTTTCTTCATACTGGGATTCTGCTTGGAACGTGGTATCTGGAGCTCGTTGGCTCGAAGCGCACGTTTGACATTCTGCAACTCAGCAGTCAGATGTTGATCGTCGCAGATACCCCTGGCTCTCTGAAACAAAGATTTACCCACTGTAGCAAGTTGACAGGGATGGTGGTGAGATTTGCCATTCAAATACCTATCTGTATGCGTAGGTTTCCTATATACAGTATGACCTATGTCATTGTTAGGACCTCTAATTACTAGCACATCTAAGAATGCAAGTGAATTTTGATTTTCCAACTCCATAGTGAATTTAATTTTACTATGCATGGAGTTCAGATGGTCTAAGAAAGCTGAAACACTAGATCTAGGTAAAATAGTAATGGTATCATCTACGTATCATTTAAAAATACTCGGCTTGACAGGTGCCAATGAAAGCGCTCTCTCCTCGAAGTCTTCCATGAAAATATCTTACCTAAAATAAAAAATATTTTACCTAGATCTAGTGTTTCAGCTTTCTGAGACCATCTGAACTCCATGCATAGTAAAATTAAATTCACTATGGAGTTGGAAAATCAAAATTCACTTGCATTCTTAGATGTGCTAGTAATTAGAGGTCCTAACAATGACATAGGTCATACTGTATATAGGAAACCTACGCATACAGATAGGTATTTGAATGGCAAATCTCACCACCATCCCTGTCAACTTGCTACAGTGGGTAAATCTTTGTTTCAGAGAGCCAGGGGTATCTGCGACGATCAACATCTGACTGCTGAGTTGCAGAATGTCAAACGTGCGCTTCGAGCCAACGAGCTCCAGATACCACGTTCCAAGCAGAATCCCAGTATGAAGAAACCAACAGTCGAGCGTAAACCTGCCGTATTACCATATGTGAAAGGGGTCACAGACAAGATCGGAAACATCTTGAAGCGTGCTTCTATAAAAACATATTTCAAGCCGTTGAAGAAGGTGTCTCAATACCTTAGACCCGTGAAGAGTAGCACCCCTTTGCAGAGTGCAGGCATTTATAAGCTAGACTGCGAGTGTGGTCTTTCATACATTGGTCAAACGAAACGCAGTGTATCAACCCGGGTGAAGGAGCACATAGCAGATGTCAAGCACCGTCGGTGTAATAGGTCTGCAGTCTGTGAACATGTCATTGACAAACCAAACCACTCAATTAAGTTTGATAAACCTTCTATCCTTGCCAAAGAAAAAAGATATTTTCCCAGGATGCTACGCGAGGCTATTGAGATTAAAAAGCATCCTAATTTCAATAGAGAAGATGGATTGTCACTACCACCTGCTTGGGATCCTGTAATACATCTCATCAAGGAACAAGCGAGACACAGGACTGCAAAACCTTAATTTCCGAACGGTGTAAAATATCTTATCTGTTTAAAGTAGTTTAATAGTCTCTGTTTTTAAAATATTATAATTAGTAATGAGGTAGCCTGGGAGTTTTTCTTTGCAGCGTTTCTTTTCTCCTCAGTACGCCTCATTTGTGAAATGCTGCTTGGTAAATTATTAGAATAAAATAATTAAGCCCTTCTGGCACATGTGTAACTGTCTTTACAGCTTAGGCCCATCTGGCATGTATGTACACCTTTATTTGTGTTTTTTCAAAAAAATGGGTAGTTTGCACAAATTGTAACTTTGACAGAGGAAAATACATCTTTTCTCAGTCCTCCCGTGACCATGGAAAGCTGGAAAGCTTCCGAAACGTCGGAACGTAGATCTAGTGTTTCAGCTTTCTTAGACCATCTGAACTCCATGCATAGTAAAATTAAATTCACTATGGAGTTGGAAAATCAAAATTCACTTGCATTCTTAGATGTGCTAGTAATTAGAGGTCCTAACAATGACATAGGTCATACTGTATATAGGAAACCTACGCATACAGATAGGTATTTGAATGGCAAATCTCACCACCATCCCTGTCAACTTGCTACAGTGGGTAAATCTTTGTTTCAGAGAGCCAGGGGTATCTGCGACGATCAACATCTGACTGCTGAGTTGCAGAATGTCAAACGTGCGCTTCGAGCCAACGAGCTCCAGATACCACGTTCCAAGCAGAATCCCAGTATGAAGAAACCAACAGTCAAGCGTAAACCTGCCGTATTGCCATATGTGAAAGGGGTCACAGACAAGATCGGAAACATCTTGAAGCGTGCTTCTATAAAAACATATTTCAAGCCGTTGAAGAAGGTGTCTCAATACCTTAGACCCGTGAAGAGTAGCACCCCTTTGCAGAGTGCAGGCATTTATAAGCTAGACTGCGAGTGTGGTCTTTCATACATTGGTCAAACGAAACGCAGTGTATCAACCCGGGTGAAGGAGCACATAGCAGATGTCAAGCACCGTCGGTGTAATAGGTCTGCAGTCTGTGAACATGTCATTGACAAACCAAACCACTCAATTAAGTTTGATAAACCTTCTATCCTTGCCAAAGAAAAAAGATATTTTCCCAGGATGCTACGCGAGGCTATTGAGATTAAAAAGCATCCTAATTTCAATAGAGAAGATGGATTGTCACTACCACCTGCTTGGGATCCTGTAATACATCTCATCAAGGAACAAGCGAGACACAGGACTGCAAAACCTTAATTTCCGAACGGTGTAAAATATCTTATCTGTTTAAAGTAGTTTAATAGTCTCTGTTTTTAAAATATTATAATTAGTAATGAGGTAGCCTGGGAGTTTTTCTTTGCAGCGTTTCTTTTCTCCTCAGTACGCCTCATTTGCGAAATGCTGCTTGGTAAATTATTAGAATAAAATAATTAAGCCCTTCTGGCACATCTGTAACTGTCTTTACAGCTTAGGCCCATCTGGCATGTATGTACACCTTTATTTGTGTTTTTTCAAAAAAATGGGTAGTTTGCACAAATTGTAACTTTGACAGAGGAAAATACATCTTTTCTCAGTCCTCCCGTGACCATGGAAAGCTGGAAAGCTTCCGAAACGTCGGAACGTAGATCTAGTGTTTCAGCTTTCTTAGACCATCTGAACTCCATGCATAGTAAAATTAAATTCACTATGGAGTTGGAAAATCAAAATTCACTTGCATTCTTAGATGTGCTAGTAATTAGAGGTCCTAACAATGACATAGGTCATACTGTATATAGGAAACCTACGCATACAGATAGGTATTTGAATGGCAAATCTCACCACCATCCCTGTCAACTTGCTACAGTGGGTAAATCTTTGTTTCAGAGAGCCAGGGGTATCTGCGACGATCAACATCTGACTGCTGAGTTGCAGAATGTCAAACGTGCGCTTCGAGCCAACGAGCTCCAGATACCACGTTCCAAGCAGAATCCCAGTATGAAGAAACCAACAGTCGAGCGTAAACCTGCCGTATTACCATATGTGAAAGGGGTCACAGACAAGATCGGAAACATCTTGAAGCGTGCTTCTATAAAAACATATTTCAAGCCGTTGAAGAAGGTGTCTCAATACCTTAGACCCGTGAAGAGTAGCACCCCTTTGCAGAGTGCAGGCATTTATAAGCTAGACTGCGAGTGTGGTCTTTCATACATTGGTCAAACGAAACGCAGTGTATCAACCCGGGTGAAGGAGCACATAGCAGATGTCAAGCACCGTCGGTGTAATAGGTCTGCAGTCTGTGAACATGTCATTGACAAACCAAACCACTCAATTAAGTTTGATAAACCTTCTATCCTTGCCAAAGAAAAAAGATATTTTCCCAGGATGCTACGCGAGGCTATTGAGATTAAAAAGCATCCTAATTTCAATAGAGAAGATGGATTGTCACTACCACCTGCTCGGGATCCTGTAATACATCTCATCAAGGAACAAGCGAGACACAGGACTGCAAAACCTTAATTTCCGAACGGTGTAAAATATCTTATCTGTTTAAAGTAGTTTAATAGTCTCTGTTTTTAAAATATTATAATTAGTAATGAGGTAGCCTGGGAGTTTTTCTTTGCAGCGTTTCTTTTCTCCTCAGTACGCCTCATTTGTGAAATGCTGCTTGGTAAATTATTAGAATAAAATAATTAAGCCCTTCTGGCACATGTGTAACTGTCTTTACAGCTTAGGCCCATCTGGCATGTATGTACACCTTTATTTGTGTTTTTTCAAAAAAATGGGTAGTTTGCACAAATTGTAACTTTGACAGAGGAAAATACATCTTTTCTCAGTCCTCCCGTGACCATGGAAAGCTGGAAAGCTTCCGAAACGTCGGGAACTAAAATGAGATAATATACGCGATATAATCCGTTAAATTGTTTTATTTCAATGAGTAATAATCGCGGAAACAGAAGAAAATATTAATTTATTATTTGTTATATTGTTAGTAGCGATCATGAATGATGAAAGATTTCCATTATAACTTAACAAATTTCTAGGGCACTGGACTTGTTTTTTTCTTTTTAGTTTTTTACGCAGTCGGGTTTTTTGTTTTTTTAATTATTGAATTTGATTCTATTAGGACTGGCGATTGCGATTGGTGAGTAGGTGAGTAGGTAAGTAGGTAGGTAGATAGTTACGTAGGTAGGTAGGTAGGTGGGTAGATAGGTAGGTGGGTAGATAGGTAGGTGGGTAGGTAGGTAGGTGGATAGGTAGGTAGGTGGGTCGGTAGGTGGGTTGACAGGTACGTGGGTAGGTAGGTAGGCGGGTAGGTAGATAGGTAGATAGGTAGGTGGATAGGTAGGTAGGTGGGTAGATAGGTAGGTAGGCGGGTCGGTAGGTGGGTTGACAGGTACGTGGGTAGGTAGGTAGGCGGGTAGGTAGATAGGTAGATAGGTAGGTGGATAGGTAGGTAGGTGGGTAGATAGGTAGGTAGGTAGGTAGGCGGGTAGGTAGGTAGTTAGGTGGGTAGGTCGATAGTTAGGTACGTAGGTCGATAGGTAGGCAGGTAGGTGGATAGATAGGTGGGTAGGTAGGTAGGCGGGTAGGCAGGTTGGTTACACGGTAATTTTATATTGGTTATTGACATAGACAGATAGACGTAGAATTATTCTGTGCGCGCACGAAAAAGTTTTCAGAATTTTTGTCTGTTTGTCTGTTTATCCGTTTATCTGTTTATCTGTTTGTCTGTTTATTTGTACGCGCTTCACGTAAACACGGCTGAACAGATTTTGATGCAAACTTTACGAATCTGTCGAGAATATCCCCGGCCAGGTTATAGGCTATAAAAATTCAACCCCTAAAAGGGGGGGTAGCCACTACACTTAATTATAATGAAATAATGATAATGAAATAATGATCTTTATTCTGTAAGTAGGCCACACGGGCACTTTTACAAGTCTGACGGTGTTTCCCAAGAGAAGACCACTGAAGAGAAGAAAGCCGAAACAAACTCAACAGTCAGTCATTTTTTCGAAATAACTCTTATATAATAATCTCTATTACAATATTCGTGCTTAGCCTAACCTAACTATATGTTTTGAGTATAAACTCAATGCGTAGTTCTTCAAGGAAACATATCTAAACTTATAAAAGTAAAAAAAAATATAGAATATAAAAAAGCAAAATAGTGATTTTTATTTAAAACAACTTACATACGTTTGTTAGCCACCTTATAAGAACCGTGTCCCGGTAAAAGTAAATTATTTGGTTTCTGTTTTGGGCCATGCATTTTAGTCTGTTAAATAGTCCTCAACCCTATAATAAGCCTTTGCCATTAGGGACTCTTTTAAGTACTTTTTGAGAGCTGGAAACGATAATTTCAAAGCATCATCTGGTAGCTTATTATAAAAATGTATACATTGGCCTACGAATGATTTGGCTACTTTACGAACGCGGAACTTTCTAATAGCGATTTTGTTTTTATTTCTAGTATTAAAATTGTGGATATCTGAATTCTTAGTAAAAGACTCTAGATTCTTAATAACATAAATAATATTCTCATAAATATATTGGGACGCTACGGTTAATATGTTGGTGTCTTTAAAAAGTTCTCTGAAGGAGTCACGGGAGTTCAAGTTATATATAGAACGAATCGCTCTTTTTTGTAACACAAATATAGTCTGTATGTCAGCTGCTTTGCCCCAAACCAGAATACCGTATGACATGATACTATGAAAATAACTATGATACTAAGCGAGCAGTATCAACATTGGTCAATTGTCTAATTTTTCTAATAGCGTAAGCTGCTGAACTTAATTTACCTGCAAGTACTGCTAAATGGGGACTCCATTGCAAGTTCTTGTCCAGTGTTATACCTAAGAATAATGCCCTATCCACCATTTCTAAACATTCACCATTGAGCGATATAGTAGAATCCACTGCTCTAACATTCGGTAAAGCAAATCTAACACATTTCGTTTTCTTAGCATTCAATACCAGATTATTAATATTAAACCAGTCAAGTACTTTAACTAGTACACTATTATTTTCGGCATAGTCTGTTGCTTTCCGGTCAACTTTGAAAATTAATGATGTATCAATAGCAAATAGTACTATATCACAAAGATTTTCTACTATAGATGGTAAGTCATTTATATAAACTAAAAATAGAAATAGCCCTAAGATAGAGCCCTGTGGCACTTCTAGCTTAACTGCAGCTCCACTGGATTGGGTTCCATTTACAACAATTGTTTGTGTTCTTTTGCTGAGATATGAAGACATAAGGCTTAAGGCATTTATAGACAGGCCATAATGTTATAATTTCAAAATGAGTGTTCCATGATCAACGCAATTAAATGCCTTAGAAAGGTCACAAAAAACTCCAATTGCATCACAAGATTTCTCCCAGATGTTGTAAATATATTTAATGAGTACAGATGCTGCATCAGCCGTGGAACGTCCCCTTGTGAAACTGAACTGTTTACTACTAAGCACTTTATTTCTATTGAAGTGTCCCAGCAGATCCATCAACATTAATTTTTCGGAAACTTTACTTAATACAGGTAGTATAGATATCGGACGGAAATTTGTCAAGTCACTCAAGTCACCTGATTTAAAAAGAGGTATGACTTTACTAAGTTTCATAAGATCTGGAAACACGCCCTCTGATATGCAATTATTATAAATCAAGGCTAGATAGGGTGCAATTGAGTCTATGATATGATGAACAATTTTTACTGAAGTTCCCCATAAATCCTCTGTTTTCTTTAAATTCAGTGACTTAAATGTTTTAATAACGTCTATTGAATTTACTTGACTAAATTCAAAGCTTACATTGCATTTGTTAAAATTAACATTAAGTATCAAATGGGCTTCGGTCGCAGATGATTGAAGATATCTTGTAGTATTCATTGCAATGTTGGAAAAATAATCCTCGAATGCCGAGGCAACATCGTTCTGACCATTTCCTGTCATAATGTTGACTTGACTATTGCGAGTTTTTGTTTTACCAGTTTCTCTATTAATAATATTCCAAACAGTTTTCACTTTATTGTCAGACATTTAGTGTTTAGAACTAATATAATTTGCCTTAGCGGCTATGCACACCTTCTTAAACATTTTTGAATAATTCTTGACATAGTCCAGGAAATCAGTATTCTTGTTTACCTCTTTCTCTCCATATAATTCATAAAGCCTATTTCTACTTCTATGAATGCCGACGGTAGCCCATTCACTAAACTTCGTTTTTGACCCAGAAATAGTTTTCATTTTGAAATGAGTATTAAAATTATTTATAATTATGCCAAATAAATTTTTGTAAAAACAATTTAGGTCATCATGTGAAATGGATAACATACATAGATCATTATGAACTTCATTTTTGAATAGTTCTAAACGATAACTAGTTATGGGTCTGTATGTTATAGTTTGTGGTATTTCTTGGAAAGTGTTTGGGAAAGATGCTCTCTGACCTCTATATTGCCTTATCCAAGCATTTACAATCACAAAAAATATTATCTAGACAGGTTTCACTACTAATTCCCACGCGGGTTGGCTCAAAAAACAAATTGACCAAGTTAAAAGATTTAAACAAACTTAACAACTTCACAGTGTTACTATTCGATTCAAGTAAATTAACGTTGAAGTCTCCACATACTATAACATGTTTTTTGCCTTTACAAGCTATTTTTAAGACATTTTCCATAGTGCATTCAAATGTATGGAAATCAGCAGAAGGTGGTCTGTAAATACATATAATTAAATAGGTCTCTAATTCTACACAAGCAATTTCTATAATCCGTTCTATTGATAATCTAACAATATCTTCTCGCTCTTTGGATTTCATGGAACTTTTAACAATTATAAGAGAACCCCCATGAATGGCTAATTTTCTAGCAAAGACACTTACTAACTTAAAGTTAATAAAATCAAAAAGTAATTGTTCCTGTTTTAGCCAGTGTTCAGTAATACACATAACTTCAATATTATTATTATCTAAAAATAAACCTATTTCTAATTCCTTGCTGGAAAAACCCTGAATATTCTGGTGAATAATGTTAATATTCAAAGGTGTTTCCGCTGTCTTACAATTTAGTTTAAATGTGGCTTGGATCTATTACCACTATGGGCATACTGGGGACTAGCTAATGTGGTATTATATTTATTCGGTTCTATGTTAAATGCTAAAAGATCTGCTATGGTCAAAATATATTTCTTTGGCAAGATATTTCTTTCTGACATTAGCGTGAAGCGCTTGACAAATTTATTTAAGTCAAAATTTGATTGAGTTAAGTTTGCATCTGAATCTTATGACGCTACTTAGGAAGGAGGTGCAAACTTTTCTCAAACCTACTTTAGCTGTTTCTCGAGCCTACGAACTATCGAGTACCCCAGTTAACTACTAGGTGGCGCTAAAATAAATATCATATGATGTAACTTAAGCCACTGAAGAAGCATTTTGCCAAATTAAAGTTTAGAGGAGCGGGTACGGATATCGGCAAATTTAATTGAATAATTGATTTAATAATACAACAAAATACGAGATAAGTGGCTCGGTGGTATCAACAAGGAGGAGGCTCACATGTGCAGGAATTCGCTCAGGTACTGCTTCAGGTGGGAGAAGGACTTCTGGAGGAAACCAACGTTCTGGTCCGATTACCAGAGACGTTATGCAGGATCATTCCGTCCCATGAAGACTACATTCGGAGCGTATAGGGAGACCTGAGCCAGGTGACGTGACGTGAGAACTCTTGGGTTTGTGAGAGAGCTGTTAATGCGCGGATATTAGTGGAAATCGAAGGTGAACAGGCAGTATATAATAACACTGTCGTGGATGAAGGCAACGTCACAACAAACCCGATGGAGTTCCTAAACTCATTGAGCGCTTCAGGACTCCCAGCACACACAATGGGGAATGGATGAAAATTTTCAAAAATCTTGAAATTTAGTTTATAGGTAGATAAGCCTCCTTATTGTCAGAAAAAAATTACAGATTTTTCTGTGGCTTATAAAAAAAAAGATGAAAAGGCGTTGGTGGGCCTATATACCTACAGCATTGATATTTTCGATTAAAAAAATTTAAATAAAAAAAAAACCAACTTGAAAATAAACTAAAAAGCCAAAAATAATATTTTCTGTACGGTATACGGATCACATTTGAATCACCTTTTTTAGTCGGTGCCAATCCATTCATTTATTACTATTAAGAACCGCGGCGGCGAGCCTTTAGTTATTTTCCACCTACATATATATTTAATCATAGTAATTCGTATTTTTGATGTATAAAGAACTTTATTTACATCAGGTTTGGCACCGACTTCAAAAGGTGATTCAAATGTAATCCGTACCGTACATAAACCATTATTTTTGGGTATTTAGTTTATTTTGAAGTCAGTCCTTTTTTGATTATTATATTTTTATTTTTTGCTTTTTAGTGATGGATTTTAGTAGTGATATAAAGTATTTTGTAGAGCCCAGAATTGGGAATATTGAGAAGGCACTTTGCACGCATCTCGAGTCTGGAAGTAAGAAATGTAAAAGTTGGTTAGTTCACTGTACCTTCCATCATCAGCTCAGCATGAAATGATGACAACCAGAGGAAAACAACTGATAACTTTAGAAAAATATATGCAAAACATTGTTAGTGCCTATAATATTTGAGGGTTTCTCTCGATTTCCCTGGTAATCCATCATCTTATCCTGACTTGGTGTCTCACCATGCCGGTCTCAGCCAAACTTACCCAAAGTAAAAATGCATAATATCTGTCTAAAGGGTATGAAATATTATTATTACCCTATACGATATATTGCTGGCCCCGTAGTCAACGATATAACCCAGAGTTTCAGCAACAGAACCATAGCTATTTTTGTTATTAGTGATGGACTGATGTGAAGGTACATGGTTACCGTCTAGTCAAGTCAAAATACTGGAGAGGTAGAGCGCGAGTTCGTTGCACGGCATGCGTGGACATCGTTACCCAGGAATGGCCGCCCGCGCTTGCGCCTGCGCCGGAGCCTGCTGCGGAATAGCGCGCATTCTGCCACTTCCACCCAACTCGTTCCACTTGCGGGGCGGTGATGCGACAACTTTAAAGAGTTTAAAAGCGATACCTCTCACGCGATTAAGACTAATGAATCGCGGTTTTTGACTTAATCGTGAATTTCTCAAAAAGTGCTAAGGTAAAAAATTGTAAAAAAAAGTTCGGAAAGGCTAAGTCGCCAAAGTAATTAAACAGTTATTTTTGGGCTATGGTTCTGATTGTAATAAATCCTTAAAGCTGCCTTTAAAGAGGCTGTTTGGTCTAATACTTAAGTGGATTTCTATTGAAGTGATAAAAGTCATATTGATATTATTACGTACATCTCTCGATGGAGATGCAACTTATTGGACTCCAGGATTCAGCCTCCAAACATCTTTGGCTCTTTTCTATAAAAATAGCGGCACGGCACTCGTTCACTATTTTCTACACTATCATCAGTTCAAGATCTACAGACGAGTTCGTGTAGTGTAGGGGTGTGTCCGTATATCGATTTCGTAACGAAGGAGGTAACAAAAGGTGTGGGTGCGCGCCGCGGGCGCCGCAGTATTTATCGCGGAGCAGATAACGCCACGTCTCTATTAGCGAATCATTTGGGGCAGAGCGCAACCGCTTATTACCGGCCGAGGGAAACTTGAGGCATGCAACCAACTTGTTCGCTATTTGGAATAAATTCTAATAATTGGGCTCAAAGCGTACAATAGTAGGGCATGATTTGATTTCAAAGTTTTACAATTTACAAAGAATCTTCCAAGGCGCCCTTTTTATGCACCTGATTTTGAACTGCTAGACAAGCATTCTCCTCGTCTCCTCTTTGCTAGTGATCAGTCACAATAAAGTAACGCAAACCCACGATTGCAAGGCGAGAGAAGGAGAAAGATTGGCCCAGCCTTTCTGTTGAGCCTATTCAGCTAGAAACGCAGCAGAGACTGTTCAATGCTTTGCAACATTATTTAATTCCTTTAATTTCTCATTCTCCAAATTCTTTTCTTGTGGAAATTGGGAACATGGCGTATTTCCCACATGTCCACGGTACGCCAGCGGACGCCGGTCGGGTTCAGCGCATGACCCCATCCGTCAGGGCGCGGGCGGGCCGGGGAGTCGCGGCACGTAATTAATGGACCCCTAATTGCCGATTGAGACCTCGGTTTGACGGTCACCACTATTGATTAACAGTTATTACAGGACTGTTGTTCTGCATTTGATTTGTGACGTGTAATTAAGAGGTTTTAGAGTATGAGCGGCCCACCGGTTTATCCCACTAAGGTGATGCTACGGGGAGGGTAAAATGTTTCGTGCGGACCTGTTTAAGAACGTAAAAGTCAGTCTACGTACAGATCTGTAATACTTTAAATTGTCTAGATAATGTATAATCATGAGACGCCCACATATCAGTATAGAAATATCAACAGTAGGCGAGTATCGACAGCGGATTCTCCCGAGTGCCGATCTTCGTGCGAGTTAACAAAAAGATGAAAAGTAAATCTGTGAACTAGTGACACTATAACTGCGTACATTATTCTATAACAATCTGCAAAAGATTTCGTATCCAGACGAAATGGCATCGGTAATTCTGGGCACGGGCGAAGTTTTTCACCGCTCGCGCCATAAGCATTCAGCGGGCGTCGCGCGCCCATCTGCATACGGTGCCGCGTAGGGCCGCGCATGATGTGCGCAAAAATCGAAAAGCAAGCTTACTTAAGGTGCGTCCACACTTGTATCATTTGCTCGTATTCGATCACCGTGCCGTGGCATGACTGCGTATCGCGCTGCTTGGACGCTTACTGTCGGCGCGCCGATAATGCCGCACTCTTCCGATACAAGTGTATGATACGCGTAGCAAATGGATTTCGAGTGATCGGATCGGCGCAACGTCCAAATGCGTGATCGTGACACGCGATCATGCTACGCGACGATGATCTGATACGGGCAAATGATACAAATGTGGACGCACCTTTATGTGAACATTTGACGGGCATTGTAAGTATTTGTGGTCGAGTTTAATAGATTTTTTTTATTATACTAGTAGGTGCCCGTTACTTCTTCAGCGGAGGAGAGAAAAATTATAATCGTCTTCTTAGGGTTCCGTAACCAAAATGGCAAAAACGGAACCCTTATAGATTCGTCATGTCTGTCTGTCTGTCTGTCCGTCCGTATGTATGTCACAGGCATTTTACTCACAAACTATAGGATGTACATTGATGAAATTTGAGGTGTCGTGTGTTAACCGCTACTTAGTTTAATAGTTAAAAAAATATATATATATATATATATTTCTAGTTTTCTAAACGGTAATTTCAAAAAATATGAAAAAAAAAATACAAATATAAAGCTTAATAAATACTTCCAACGAAAATTGTTTTCAACATAATCGGACGTACCGTTTTTAAGTTATTGCCAAAAAACTGCGTTTCTCAGCAAAAGGACGTAAGTGCCGGAGAGATACGCTCTTTTGTTAGTGTTATTTTACATATCGTATTTTTTTTCATCTGTAGTGCATTTTTTTTGTATAAACGGCTGCGGAACCCTTCATGGGCGAGTCCGACTCGCACTTGGCCGCTTTTTTGCTTGAGCGTAGCCGGATAAAAATAATCCTATAACTATCTGTGCTGCTACCCGTATGCCAAAAATAGTTGACATCCGTTTAGCTGGTTTGTCGTGATGATTACAATAAATCCAAAAATTACTTTTTTTTATTCAATGACCGTCATATAGTCCGAATCAGTTTTTTTCGTAATATCTTCAATGTACATTTAATTTTTATAGCTGTATAATAGTGTAGATTAGAAAGTGTCCGCAATTTCGCTAATAAAAACGTTTTTTATGCAGCGTAGTCGGGTAAAAAGTATGATAGCCACGTATCAAAAATGGTCTAAATTCATTTTGAGGTGGCGAGGCCACACAGACACAATGTAACCTACAAACCAACTACACAAAAAAAAAACAAGTCAGTGACAATCAAAATATTATTAGTATCTTCTACAGAAATTTTACAATTTTCACAACTTAATAATAATATCTATATTATTATCAAGTTGTGAATATGATAAATACCTATACTCGTATAATAATGAAATAATGATCTTTATTCTGTAAGTAGCCCGCAAGGGCACTTTTACCAGTCTGACACTACGGCGTTTCCCAAGAGGAGACCACTGAGGAGAAGAAAGCCGAAACAAACTCAACAGTCAGTCATTCTTTCGAAATAACTCTTATATCTATTACAATATTTGTACTTAGCCTATCCTAAATATATGTTTTGAGTATAAACTCAATGCGTGGTTTTTCAAGAAAACATATCAAAGCTTATAAAAGTTAAAAAAATATATAGAGAATATAAATAAGCAAAATAATGATTTTTTATTTAAAAACAAAAGTTTATATACAAACAAAAGTTCAAAAAACTTCTAAAGAAATGTTGTTCGGAGTAATTTCTTAGATTCCTATTATCAATGACGTTTTTATATTTCCCATATTCCCTGTGTAATGAGTAAGAGTAAGTCATTTTCGTTACACGTTTTAGATAATCACATTCGGCAATGAGATCCGAATAAGTTGCTCGCGGGGCATTCTGAACCTGCTTTCCCTTCTTCTTATTTATAATATATTGCTGTGGAGATACATGACTGAGGGTCGCTTTTATTTCCTAGCACGGTTTCCCGCGTTCACTTACGACCATGCTCCCAGACCTGATTATTAACATTGGCGCGGCACATCTGAGCCCCGCACTTTCGGACCCCGGCTGACCTCGTTAATAATAATAATAATAATAATAATAATGGTTCACCAGGGCAATCAGTCAACGCAGGGCAGCTTGTGGCGAGCTGTTGGGGAGTAGCGACCCCATGTACCTGAGTGCTCCTGGGGGACCCTGACGGAAGGTGTTGGGTCAGGACCCCCACCTCTGGCTTGCCTTAACCGGCCGGTCAGAGTGGAGTCGCTAGAGCTGATGCTCGAGGGTGGACGTGGAACGTAAGTGGCGAGTTGGCTTCGGTAGAAAGTCCAGTGACACCTCTCCGTCCTTAGCCCTCCGCACCGATGTTGCCCTCAGGCCACTATATGTGTCGCTATTTACGGGGGCCCATCTAGCGGTGGGCAAGTCATCGTCTACCAGTGCCTTTAGCCATGGGGCACTTTTTCCTGGTAGACGTCCGATTGTCTCAAGCAATAGCCCAGTATTTAGTCCATCATTTCAATCCCATAACCCAGAATATTTAGATCTCATCACTCTCCAATAGTTCTTGCATCTAGCGAGTGCTGTCTCTGTGCGCGTCCCATGATACGGGCAGGAACAGCACCCGCGCGGTGTACACCTTACATTTCATTAAATTGTCGAAAGGGCCTCTACGCGTTGGCTTCGGCTCCGCGCACGCCTCCCAAAGGTCCGGGACACCATTGTCCCGTGAGCGGGTGCGACATACATAATAATAATAATAATAATCGTTTATTTGTTCAGCATAGGTAGGTGCTAAAATACATTAGGGTCTTAAAAATTAAATACAGTATCACTATGTTGGGCCCTCAGGCATACAAAATTTATGTGTAATTTGGTGTGAGCCGTGTGGTACACATCTCCACTAACTACATGGTGTCTGTTAAGAAATCTATCACTTTATAATAGGCTTTACTAACAAGAAATTTAAACAATGCTTTATAAAATCAGCTATGGTTTCTATATTAATAATTTCTTTTGGAACCTTGTTGTACATTGTAGGTGCTGTATCAAGTACACTTTTACGACACAGAGCGGTTTTACAGGACATTGCGACTAATTTATTCCTTAGACGTGTACTATTAAAGGTCTGGAACAAATGCAAGTTACGTTTTACAAACAATATGACTTCGTAAATGTACAGGCAAGGTAGAGTTAAAATTCCTAATTTTATAAAGTATGATTTACAAGAATCACGATGGTGTAGACCACACAAAGATCGAATGCACCTTTTTGGCGCTTTGAATGCAATTTCTCTATCAACCGAGTTTGCCCAGAATATAACTCCATACCTTAAAGTTGACGTTACATATGCTTGATAGGCATTAAAAACTACATTTTCGTTAACAACTTTTCTTAATTTATATAGTGCGAAGGAGAATTGATTTAACTTTTTACATACTATGTCGATTTGGTTTCTCCACGATAGCTTATTATCAACACTTATCCCTAAAAATTTTGTAATGTCAGTTTGTTCATGGTGCATTGAGAAAACTAAGTACTCGCAATCTTCAGAAGAGGTTGGTATCCTGAACTTGTGCTATTGCAGCTCATACATTGCACGCCAGGCGCACTTTGCCGGCACTATGAGTGCATATACGAGCGCGGCAGCCAGCCGCGCCGCCGCGGGCGCCCACTCTCGGCCATAACACCTTTATTTGCGTAAATTAAACACCGATATTCAAATGTTATGGTATCTCTTTTCTCTTTAATTGCCGTCGGGCACACGCCGCCTTATTCTGCAAGCCGACTTACTTGTACCTACCTATAACTATTTTAATTTCAGAACAGATTATTATGCGCTACCGCTTAACTAAAGTTTTCGCGCCCTGCCAATCGAATCAATTAGGTGCCGTTGATTACGGCTACACTTTATTGACATGGTTAGATCTGAAAATTTTAATCACTACGTTAAGAGGAATCATTAATTCCCTTTAATTGAACTTCTAGTCATGGACAACACTGCCTAACACAGCGTAAGCGTTCAACCAATTCATGATCTCTTGAATAGAATATCAAGAGGTTTATGATAAGTCTACCGTTCGCGGTGCGGGATTTAATTAAGCATTTATTGCACTCTCATGCAACGAAACAAAAGGTGATCACGGAATACGGACATGGCTTCTGGCAACGCTCCTCGAAACTGACTGGTATCCCGTCTCCTTAAAAACGAGTATGGCGTGGTTCGGCGTTCTCAAAGCCGGTATCAAGATGTACCGATAGGAGGTGGTTAGCGTGATGCATGGGGGGCGGACCCGCAAGAGGTGTGGAATAAATCTAAGAGATTGAAATCAAACCGCTGTTTTTGTTCAAATCGATTGATACTGATACACAATGAGGAGATTAGCTCGAAATTATACCGAAATAAACTGCGAGAGAAATGCCCGCAGTCCTGAAATTAAACTGGCGCTTTATCGCGACAGCGCGATGCACTTCGTGGGTCATATTGGATAAACAGCTCATATATTCGTTATACAAATGAAACGAAAAATGTAAAGAAATATATTATTTTTATTTTATTTTTAACCGACTTCCAAAAAAAGGAGGAGGTTCTCAATTCGACGGAATGTTAATTTTTTTTTTTTTTTTTTTTATGGATGTTCACCGATTACTCAAAGACTATTTGACCGATTTCAAAAAATTTTGTTTGGTTTTATAGAAGGTACCTTCTAGCTGGTCCCATTTAAACAATTAATGTTATTTTGGAGTCGGTGCCATCGTGTCACAGCTTACTAAAATCGTAAATTTTCAATATTTTACACATTCTTTATATGGCACCGACGCCAAAATAACATTAATTGTATACTGTATAGATTGAGTATACAAACGGTTACTTGTAAGTAATTTGAAGAAACTGAATTATGGCGTTATTTTTTACTTTTTAGTTTTTTTGGAGTCAGTTTAATTTTTTTGTTTAAAAGTTTATTACTTATTGGCTTTCGAAAGAATGCAGGTATATAGGAAATGACATTATGGCCGCTAATAGTTGCTCAGCTGATAGTGAGGTTGGGTCGAGAGGTTTGAAGTTCGAATCTTTGCATGATTTGTTTGGCCTTAACTTCATTTTTCTTGTTTCTTTGATCTTAGCTTTGGTAACACTAATATCAATGTTAAGTACCTACCTAGAGGAACCACAGTTTTTTTTTTATTTCTGGAGTTATATTTTAGAAACACAATTGTATGTTACAGAATGCAATGGAAATAGCAGCGGTAGCCATCGCTTGATCCCAAAATGGGACGGGACATTCACTGTCGTTTTTGTTTCCTGAAAAAGGGGTACGTTATTAAATCTATATATTTCCAGACGGGCACAAAAACGCCGTATAAAATCCGCTTCTGATCGTATATACGCTTTAGATCGCTTACAGCGTGGCGCGGCCATATGCGGCGGCTGACATCGACGCGCTCCGGTTTTTGCGCGCGCGCCTTCGGCGCTGCTTTATGACGTGCTTTACGCGCGAGTGAGATATATCCCGTTTATGGACATAATTCGAGGTGTTCACCCGTTTACACATCACGTATTTGGACGTATTGTCGGGTCGGTCAATTGTAAAAATATTTCATCGACAGATGTCTGCTCGGAACTTTATCAAGTTATCCGGCGAAAAATTATCTATAGGTACTATTATATAGTTGTAAAATTGAAATGTCTGTAAATTGAATATATCTTGAAGAAAATAAGCGAAACGGACTATTAGAGGTCAATGAATCAACTTTTTTTTAAATGTGTAGTTTCATCACGCCAAAGCGGCTAAAAATGCATTTCAACTAGTCTCGGTAGGTACACGGGAACCTGGGGCAGCGGGTCGATTCCCGTAGCAATTACGGCGGAACTGTATCGGGATCGCGCCCGCGCAGTAATTACCCGCAATCACACTTCGTTAGCGTGAATCTGGACCGATTAACACTTTCTTGGCTTTTTACCGGCCTCAGCCAATCGCGGCGGCCATTTCGCGTAATTACCTCTAAACAAAATGGCGGACCAACATGGCGGACGATGTTTGCGAGTTTTTGTGCCGATAATTGTATGTGAACAGTACTTACGAATTAACGAAGATGTAGAATTTATTAAATAGTGGGCAGCCACACGTTTAATTGGTGACAGAAGCCGCTCTCGTTCCCAGGCTCGGCGGCATTAAGTGATTAACACTATACTTAATTGGAGGCTGGGTATTTTAGAAAATAAATAAGCCTAAGGGGATGTACTGTAGCCAGTAGTTCCCCTTGACTTCACGACTTCCTCTCACCGGCCGCTAGCACACAACTAATCACAATTCACAACAAATGGAAGCGTGTTTATCTAAGCTTACTGAATAGTGCTGGACCTGAATCACTTTCCAAGGCGACATGGACGCACCCGTCGACACTTAATTGAATCGCCCGAGTTGACGGCAAATTAGAGCCCAAAGTAATAAGTAGGTATTTGTGAAGGCCGGCCTAAAGACACACATTATGCCGCCGGTCGCAGGGAAGGGTTTGCTAATTTGATTTGAACGCTTTGACACCGAGCTCGGCAGCGGAGTTTGTCACCGCACTTGGAGTCCCGACCGGGGTCATGAGTCATGAACTTTGATAAAGGGTTAAAATAATAATGCAAAACCAAAGGTTATCAATGTAGTAGCTCTTATTTCAAGATTACGAAACAATATTGTGCTGAATGTGCATGTTACCGTTTAGCTTTTCTCCACACCCACTTGAACGCGGCACAGAAGCCGGGACAACACATGGCCAATAAATAGCAACGGACACTAATCCAGCGACTATATAGGCACGGTGTGCTTCTACTGAATATTTGTATCGGGCAGCTGATATCCACAGGAATGGTTGTGGATTTACAATTGGATCATGTATTACTGATGTAGCTACACTTACAATCCTCATCAAGCCGTCCGCTCCAGGAACAACTGGCGGTTAACCCTTCCCCTAACGTAGGGTGGATTTGCTGCCAAGGCACATATTTCCAACACCTTACTGGTAATATACATATACATAGGTATCAAACGGCCATATAATCAACAGGAGCTAAACTGTGATTCTTTACAGAGTACGTAGAGCAATATTATGTCATAGTTTTGGGTAGGTCAGGTGGTCAAACGTATTGTGCTGTGAATATTTTTCTGTTTAGTGTAAAATCTGTCCTGTAGAAGTGGCCTACTTGCAGAATAAAGATTTGAATTGAATTTGTACGTTCAAGAGCAAAGAAAGAAGGTAAATATTGCAATTATATTAGCGGTAACTCCCTTGCGAGGGTCCACTCGTGTCTCATAACTAAGGTCCTCGGAGTGGACCAAAACATGACGAAGTCACAGTAGGCCTCGGCTTTTACAATATGAGTAACCGCTAATGTCATTTAAATGTCTTATTCTCACGGTATGTTTCTATAGTTAAAAAAAAACCGGTCAAGTGCGAGTCGGACTCGCGCACCGAGGGTTCCGTACAAACTTTCACATATTCCGGCTTAACTTGCCGGTTGAGGTAAGTTTGCCTGTTATCTGGTATCTATGGCGTGAAATACAAATGAGGGGCAAACATAACCAAACCAGGTTATTCAAATATTATTTATGGCGATTAAAAAAAAAGTAACACAGACATATATGCGGTTATAATTTTTTTGCGTGTAATATTCATATTAAATTATATAATTCCAGAAAATTTCAGAGTTTTCGCTTGGTAAACTTCGGAGATAAAGGGGGGAATGCAATTTTTTCCACATTTTCCATAATACAACGAAATTTAAGCACAATAAAAAAAAATGTTCGTGAATTTGACCTAGTGGCTAGATTTTTATTTTTTGCCCCCTCTATTAAATATAATTGATAGATATATAAATAAATTGGTATTTTTTTTAGAAAATAAAAATACATTATGCAATGTTTTTCTTTGCAGTACATGTGGGCTGACCATGCTTATAAATATTTCAAATTTCAAATAGATATCATAAGTAGTTTTTGAGATATGGCGCTGTAATAGTCGGACAGACAGACAGTCACACCATAAGGGTTCCTTTTTTTACCTTTTTGGTAGAGAACCCTACATGTACGGTAGATAAACATTGTATAAAATGTCTTCTTTACCTATACGTTCTATCTGTTGTGATTACGACCACCTTCGTGTATCCACTTCAATATTAGTCTAGTTTATTTCTACATTACTATGTGTCGAAGACACTGCTAAACACCGCCGGACACGGTGTCGTCACACCGTGTCGCTACGGGTGTCGCTAGGGGAGCGCCCCGCTACCATACCAGAAGCTATCGGTCCGCGGTCAAGCGCACATCTAATTTGTACATACTATTTTCTTTGTAAATATTTAATCAAGGCAATTAAACCTTCTTGTTATTAGAAGTTGGTTAAATTATTGAAGAGAACCCCAGAAACATCCACAACACTATCTTCTATGAACTCTCTCGATGCCCTATTAATTTAATATCTTATTTAGCCACGTATAGTTAGCTTTTTCCACAGTTTATGGTATTTGCAGATGGCTGCGCAAAAACGGCGGGGCGCATCCGCACAGCGCTCGATTATGTCATTAAAGGACGCCGGAAAAAATGAAAGGGCATTTTAGTATGCGATGATACCGCGCAATTAAGTTTGGGTTTCGGTGCGATCGCATAGCGCGCGCGCGCCGCCGCGGCCGCTCGACGGAAAAAGGCGGCGGCCGAAAGACGAACTGTCGCGAAAGAAACTCCGCTGCGGCACAAACTGGGGCTCGGACAACTTCTGGGCCCTTTGATAAGCATTTAAAATGTATGCACATGTAAGCCACGCAGGCCCTTGATCAGTGGGACGTGGGACTGTACGTATTGGCAAGACGGCTTCTAATCTACCGCAATGAAACGAAGTACAAAACTAATTCAAGTCCAAAAAGAGATAGATTAGGTATAGGTACCTTGCCTAGCGACTACTCGTATTGCAGAATGTGAATTAAAATTAATTAATTTGCTTATTATGGGTATACATAGGTGTTGAAGTAAAAGTTTTTGTCAACCATAACAAGAGCGGTTACTCCTAAACTCGAAATTCGAAGTTCGTAACGTACCGTCTCTCTCTCGCTCTTATGTTAAGCTGTATTTGAGTGAGCGGGATGGCGCTATACGAACTTCGTTTTTCGGGTTTCGGAGTAGCCCCTCTGCTTAAATTAGCATGCTATATATAAATAAAGTCATTTTCTTGAAAATATATCAAGACTTTAAGAAGCATAGTCATAAACTAATTACATTTACAAATTTTCGTCTTATTTTTTACACTGTTGTACAATAATCTTCGAATGAAGCTTACTCATATAATATTGATCGAACTTCACTTCGAAGTTCGTTTGATCATATATCATATTCTATGGAAATATGCTGTCCAAATTATAATATTAAATAAGTAGCAAAATTAAACTTGCAAAGTTATTATTAAAACAAATCATGTCGAATTAATTATTGTGCGAAATTATAATTAGGAATATGTGGAACCTTATATGTACAGTGTACAGTGAGCTGAATCAATATCTGCCATAACAAAGCGGGCAAAAATATCTGACGCGTCCTAACGGGCCTAAAACTGACTCGTGTCAGATATTTATACGCGCTCTGTTGAGGCAGATTGTAATGCTGGTGACTGTACATATCGTTACTTTAGATTTTAATGCTGGTGACTGTACATATCGTTACTTTAGATTTTAATGCTGGTGACTATACATATCGTTACTTTAGATTTTAATGCTGGTGACTATACATATCATTACTTTAGATTTTAATGCTGGTGACTGTACATATCGTTACTTTAGATTTTAATGCTGGTGACTGTACATATCGTTACTTTAGATTTTAATGCTGGTGACTGTACATATCGTTACTTTAGATTTTAATGGTGGTGACTTTACATATCGTTACTTTAGATTTTAATGCCGGTGACTGTACATATCGTTACTTTAGATTTTAATGCCCGTGACTGTACATATCGTTACTTTAGATTTTAATTCCGGTGACAGTACATATCGTTACTTTAGATTTTAATGCCGGTGACTGTACATATCGTTACTTTAGATTTTAATGCCGGTGACTGTACATACCGTTACTTTAGATTTTAATGCTGGTGACTGTACATATCGTTACTTTAGATTTTAATGCTGGTGACTGTACATATCCTTACGAAAAAGCTTGTCTCTGAACGACCTGAGGAAAGAATAGACGTAAGTACATACTAGGTTCATATACAATCACGGCGTTTTCACTTGGAGCAAAATGAAATACGAGTATTTTTCAAAGTAGGTAAGGTAGTGACGATATTTTCAGATGATAAGGCGCTAGACATGTGTACGGTTTCATCACCGTACATTTCTTTGTGCTTACTTGCGACCTACTTTGAGTCGCACGGCAACGATTACTCATTCATAAATAATATAATATATGGCCACTTCGGTCAAGCACGTTGAACTTAACGCACATAGAGAAAGAGAACCAACTTATTAACTGTTTATTAACATTTGCTCAATACATTCTCTATAATTCTCATTATCTTTCACCAAACTCCAACTACATACCCTAAACTACAAATCAAGTGTAGCAGCTAACTGGCCGCTACATTAAATGCTCCTTCGAGCCGGATTTTTCGTATTGGGTTCCGTATCTAAGTTTTGTGATTGCTTGAAATCTTCAGTTAGTTTCAATGGGGAGTGGCGAGAGTTTGACGATGGGACGTTTAGTGATTCCCGATTTTGTTTTTATAGTTGTCACTCTTACGTAACCGTCGCTGCCTGGGTGAGTTTCCAATACGCGTCCCATTGCCCATTTTCCGGGCGGCAGGTTGTCTTCTTTGACGAGTACGATGTCGTTAATCTCAATGCTTTTCGTGGGTTTGTTCCATTTGCTTCGACGTTGTAGCTGAAATAAATAGTCACTGGACCAACATTTCCAGAACCGTTGCATCATATGTTCAATAAGTTGCAATCGTCGGCGTAGGTCGATGTTATGGATGTCGATGTGATCTGAGTGGGGTAGAGATACAGTAGGAGAGTCCGTCAAAAAGTGTCCGGGAGTTAAACAGTTATAGTATTCGTCTGGATCTTCCGGTAGAGCGCATAGTGGCCTTGAATTAAGGCATGCTTCGATTTTGGTCAACAGCGTGGTTAGTTCTTCAAAAGTTAGATTTTGCTCTCCGAGCACTCTTCGTAGGTGGTATTTCATTGATTTCACAGCTGCTTCCCAGATGCCTCCTCCGGAAGGCCACGCAGGAGCATTAAAGTGCCATTCGACCTCTTTTTTGCCAATCTCGTCGAAAAAGTTGGAGTTATGTAGCATTTGTTTGAATTGTTCAAACTCTGCGCGTAAGACCTTTGATGCTCGAACAAAGTTCGTACCACAATCTGTGTACATGTGTTTTGGTGTCCCACGTCTGGAACAGAAACGTTCGAACGCAGCTAGAAATGTTTCGGTGCTCATGTCTGATGTAAGTTCTATGTGTACAGCTTTTGTGACTAAACACACGAATATTACTATGTATCCTTTTGAAGTTTTGACACCCCTGCCTTTGTTGATTTTAACTTCTACGCTTCCTGTGAAGTCAGCACCGGAATGCGTAAATGGCCTTGAGGGGTTGATTCTTCGCGGTGGCAAATCCGCCATTAGTTGATTATGGTCGGAAGGCTTGAAGCGATGACAGCGTATACAGTGTTGTAGTTGATTTTTGACAGCCCTGTTGCCGCCGATGATCTAATAACGCTGCCTTATGTAGTTAAGGGCTTTGCGCGCTCCGCCGTGTAATGTTGACATATGCCCATGATGAATCACAAGATGAGTTATTCGTCCCTTCCTAGGAAGTATCGTAGGATTCTTCATGCCTGGAGGTAAGTTAGATTTGTTTAGTCGTCCGCCGACACGAATGATTCTAGGTAGGGCTGTAGCTTGTACATACAGCTATGTTTAGTTATAGATTTGTTCTTTGATAATAACTTGTATTCGTTTGGAAATGCCGCTTTCTGAGCGCATTGTATTACTAGTTCATTAGCTTCCATTAGTTCGCATGTATTTGGGTAGTCGGTGTCATGGTGCTGTTGGCGACGTAATTTTGCAGCGAATCGCAATATCCACGCGGTGACCCTGATTACCCGTGTCAATGAACTGTATTTTTCTAACAATCCGTCAATAAAATAATCATTTTGTTTTGTTTCTAGGGTTGGGTTTTCAGATTTTGAAGTTCCGATGTTAGTTGTAAAATGACAATTTATGATTTCAGACTCTTGTTTGGTGTCAGGTTTCGGAAGTGACGGGGGTCCGTGCCACCAGAGGTCGAAGTTGATGAGTTTGCTCGGATACATTCCTCTTGAAGCGCAATCAGCTGGGTTTAACTCAAATTTGATGTATTGCCATTTTTCAGCTGGTATTATCTGTATGATTTTCGTGACTCGATTAGCCACGTATTTTTCCCACCGTGAAACATCTCCTTGCAGCCACGCTATGACAACTTGAGAGTCACACCATGCTTGAATGTTTATTTCGAAATCTTGATAGGTTTCTGCGACCTTGTTCATCAGTTGGGATAAAAGTAGCGTGATATCTCAGATAGTAGAACGCGTTTTGTTAGTGGAGATTTCGTTTTTTCACCCAGATTCCAATTAAACATAAAGGTATCTGTGTTGGAGTTCTAGCCGAGGCCTAACGTTTTCATGGAGTCTTCATGCTTGAAATCAAATATTTTCTTTGTAGATATCTGATCTTCAGTTAGGTTTTCAAGTAAAGCTAGATGATTTGCAGACCATTTTCGTAAGTTCATGCCGCCACCGCGAAGTAGGTTTATTAATGATGTTTGTAGGTATTTAGCTTCCTCAATCGAGTTGTGGCCGCTAATGAGATCATCGACGTAGAATTAGTTTTTTAGTGTTCCGGCTGCTGCGGGGTATTTATGCCCATCGTCAATAGCTAGTTGTTTGAGAGTTCTCATGGCGAGCCACGGCGGGCATTTTAACCCGTAAGTTATGGTGCAAAGTTGATACTCCTGAAGTATTTCTGACGGTGAGTTTCGCCATATTATCTTCTGAAGTTGTTGCTGATCTTCAGAAATCCAGATACATCGGTACATCATCTCCACATCAGCCGTGTAGCTATATTTGTAAGATCTCCACTTCAAGATCAGTGCCTGTATGTCCTTTTGTAGGTTAGGTCCTTTTTCTTGCAGGCTGTTAAAGCTGTATCCAGCAGTTGTCTTTTGGGATGCATTGAATACGACCCTCAGTTTTGTGCTAGTAGCGTTGGCCCTCAGTACCCCGTGATGTGGCAAAAAACAATCTTGGGCGGAAGATGAAGTTGCTGGTTTCATATGCTGAAGGTCAGAATACTCTTTTATGAAATCTTTATACATTTTTGCCAGTTCAGTTTGCCTCTGGAGTCTCTTTTCAAGTTGAAAGAATTGGGATATGGCAATTTGTTTCGAATTCCCGAGATTTCCTTTGAAGTTTGAAGACAAGGGCATTTTCACGATGTATTTCCCGTCTAAACCCCGCTGGACTGTTTTTTGATAGTTTTCTTCGCATTCCTCGTTCCTCGGGATGTCCTGAGTATTTTGGGCGATGTCCTCATTTTCCCAAAACTTTGTTAGCTCGTTCATGTTTATTAAAGTTACGTGGCAATTGAAAGTTATCAATTTCCCACAAAGAATCCATCCCAAATGAGTTTGTTGTGCGATGGGAGCCTGTTCGCCTTTCAGTACACCGTCCATTATGATGTCAGCGTACACGTCTGCCCCCAGAAGCAGATCCACGGGGCGTGACAAGTTAAAGTCGGCGTCGGCTAGTTTTTAGTTTACCAAATGCGACCAATTAATTTTCTTGAATGTGGCATTGGGTAAATTGTTCGTGATTTTGTTAAGGATTAACGCTTCTGTTTCAAATGTATAATCTGAATGTAAGGACTTGCATGTTAGTTGCGTTTTTCCTTTGCAGTTGCCGGATAGGCTTCCTATACCGGATACAGTTGCATTTAGTTTCATCCTGGGTAGTTTGAGTAGTTGGGCGGAATTTTCAGTTATCAGGTTTACTTGAGAGCCTTGGTCTAGTAGCGCCCGCAAGGTTATAAAGTTTCCATCGAAAGATTGAAGTTTAAGTTGAACCGTAGTAAGCAAGACTTCCATATCCTTTGTGGCTAAGTGATGATTAGAAGCTTGTTGAGTTGAAGTTGAGGTGGAAGGCCTATGCTCAAAGTTATGTTTGTTATATGTTGATAATTGTTTTTTCATTGAATTGTGCAATAATGAATGGTGTTTCAAGTTACATTCTTTGCACGTTTTGTTGGATTTGCATTCCTTGTCGCCGTGACTGAACAAGCAATTTTTGCATACTTTTAGTTTCGCAACAGTATTATTCCGATGCGGTATATCTAGGTCGATGAACTTCTGACATTGCATCAGCACGTGTGGGCCATCGCAAAATGGGCATTGTCCGTATGCTGTATGATATGTTTTTGAATTCGTCTTGCTGAAGTTGTAGTTAGGTTTCCTGGATGAATATTCCTTGTTGAAAGGTTTCACTAATGATGGTTTCTGCTGTACGATGACGTCCTTCTTGGTGCGTTTTATGGTTTCGTAAGCCATAAACTTGCTCTCGAGAAAGTAGAGGAAGTCACTTAAAACCGGAACTTCCCTGTGATCTTGGAGATCCTTCATGTAGTCGTTATGAGTAGTGGTGTCAAGTTTCTGCGTCATTAAGTATACAATGATCAGATCCTAAGTTGTAATATCTAAGCCGATGTTAGTTAATCCGCTTAAACATTCAGTTATGACGTCATGCGTTTTCTTCAAGTTGTAGGCGTCCGGCTGCTGAATAACAGGGAGCTGCAGCATAGTATTCATGAATGAAATGAATTGAAGACGACGATTATCATACCGTTGGTTCAGTATATCCCAGCAAGTATTATAGTTATCCGCGTTGATAGTTAGATGCTGGACCAATCTTTCCACTTCACCTCATAGTTTTGTTTTGAGATGCTGCATCTTTTGGGCCTTGTTGATGGTTGGGTTATTGTAGACAGTTTCTATAAAAAGATCTTTAAACGAAATCCACTGATTGTAACTTCCCGAGAACTCTGGAATTTCAATTCTTGGTGCAGAGCGCTGGTAGTGTACCGTTGACCAAATCTTGCTGCTAAGCTCTTTCCTCAAGGAGTCGTACTTGCCCTCGATGTCAACAAAAGTGGTGTAGTATGTTTGATGAGATCCTTTTAGTACGCCGTCAATCTCCCAGTGCAATTTGTCTACATCTGACCATTTTGACTTGAGAATGTTAAGATTGTCTTCCATCTCCCAGTTTTCGTAGCTAGTTTTAATGTCAATTTTTGACATAGCCCGGTCAATGGCTCTGAAGTTGCACTCTTGTTTGTGAAGTAGAGTGGTGATGTTCACGTCGTCGTTCTTCTCTGAGTCTGGTAGCTCAGTTAAGTCAAATTTGGCCGAAGTTTGGTTTTCCGTAAGTTGATGAATACGATTCAATATATCGGACTTAGTTGTTTCGTACATACCCTTTGTTTTTCCATAATATCTTCCAAGAAGTAGTTGATGTCTTTATTTTCAATTTCCACCTCAAGGGCAGAATGTAAGTTTCCGAAATCACCCCATAAAGCGTCGAGGGATGACAGCCGCTTATTCAGATAGTCTTGAGTTTTTCTGGCAGTGCCATCCTTTTTGTAGTTGACGCACAAAGTTTTTATGCTCTCAAAACAGGATTGCTGTTACTGAAGCTTGTTCATGTTGAGTTAGTTAGTTAAAAGTTGATAGTGAAAATGAAGTTTTTTGGTAAAAGTTGATGTTGGATTCAGCAGCACTGAAAAAGTCTTCTCGGCGCTGTACAGCCAACGATAGTTCTTGAGTTCCACGAGTTCACGACACGAAGACTTTGAGTTTTTTCCCAATCATGGTATCCGCACGTAGTTGTCGATGTGGACGTTCCGGGCCGGGATGGTCGCTTTTGGTAATCAGTGTAATTGCACTCGGATTACGATATTTGTGTGCGCCTTCTCAATTCACTGGTGAGACCCGCTTGTGGGAGGCCAGCAAACCGTAATTTAAGTACAAAAAACACTAAAATACCTGGTTAGTTCGAAGGACCATTTAATGTAGCGGCCAGTTAACTCTGCGTCATTAGCCGCATATTTGCTAATAAAAAATCTGAGAAGTATTCAAGAAATGCTGTTCAACACACTAACATACGTCTACAAAGGACACATAGATGTACATCTCGTCACGCCGGTCAACTTGGTCAAGCAGCTCAGCGCGATCTCCGGACGACTGCCGAGAATGTTGTCTCTTCCGATAGAAAACATAAGAGAAGATATTAAGGATCTCTACAAGCTACTTTATGTAAAGACAAGAGTGACAGACAGCTACTTCCCGTTTGAGGTTCACATACCACTAATTTCTGACGGGGAGTCCGTTTCTACACAGTAAGACAGTGACGTGAGGGAAGAGCTGTTCCAATTCTACCTCACTCGTTGAAGCAGTACTTACTGACTCGAAGCTACGTCAGCTATTGTGGATCGCAAACGACGCCATTTCGTCTTTTCGGGCTGAAACAATGCCTTTCATCGGAGCACACGCTCTCATAAGCCAGCAACCTAGCTACCAGGGCGAACATTCCTTAGGTATATGTATCGACGCGCAAATCGCATCGCAATTCATTCCGGAGCATCCCCGACTCACTGAGGGACTCTGAGAAATCGCAACAAGCAAACAATGGTTCTCCTTTTCTAAACAATGTTCTTTCTTTTCTTTTCTTTTAAGGGTTGCCAATATGTACGGTTTCATCACCGTACATTTCTTTGTGCTTACTTGCGACCTACTTTGAGTCGCACGGCAACGATTACTCATACATAAATAATATAATATATGGCCACTTCGGTCAAGCACGTTGAACTTCACGCACATAGAGAAAGAGAGACGGAACTCAAGATTCTTACTATTCCATGTATATATATTTTAGAACTATGTAAATTTGTCCGAAAATTTCCCGACCTCTACACCAAAAGAGGGGAAATATGTAAAACATTGCGCTATAAGAATAAATTATTATTGCCATCATCACGACTCAAGCTACACTCATCCGGCCCTCTTGTAATGTCTATCAAAATATACAACAAATTACCTAATAATATAAAAGACGAAAAAAAAGATTCCATATTTATAAATAAATTAAAACAATTATTAATCATAAAATCATATTACACGGTACAGGAATATTTAAATGATAATCTATTGTAATATTTTCTATTGTATCAATTATTGTAATTTATTAATTTTTGTATCAATATTGCTCAGTTTTGTATGACATGTGTATTAAATTAAGTTTTATTTTTTATATTAAATTGTAATATTTAAGTTACCTCCAATTGCTGCACCCAATCAACTGGGTACATAATGTGATCGCATTGATGTAAATAATGTAACACCTGTAAAACCATTATGTGCAATAAAGTATTGAGTATTGAGTATTGAGAACAAACTTATTAACTGTTTATTAACATTTGCTCAATACATTCTCTATAATTCTCATTATCTTTCACCAAACTCCAACTACATACCCTAAACTACAAATTAAGTGTAGCAGCTAACTGGCCGCTACAACATGATTTTTTTTATTATTTATCTATTATACTACTTAATGGCCTACATTACCCACGCCGTGACAGCTACCAAAGCAGAGGCAGACCAAACAGGGGAAAGAAGGATGACGATATCAACGTCATAAAGAAATCCTTAATTCCTTACTTTATTATAAACGTGAAAGTATGTATGTACCTTCCACATAATCTTAAAAACTACTGGACGATTTTTTATGAAACTTTCCAGTTATGTACCTTATACATAATAATAGGACATAGGCTACAATTTATGTCAAATTTCATCCCTTTTAGGGACGAAAAAGGGAATGAAACTTTGTAGGCTATAAATTCCATCTCTACGCGGACGAAGTCGTGGACAACAGCTAGTACTATATACTTTCATCGCGGGCGCAGGAAGGATCCTGGAACAATTTTTGTAGGTACAGTTTATTCCTATCAATTAAATATGCTTTTGAAAATTTCTCCAGACTATCAAGAAAATGAGAGCTACAGGCTACCCTGTAGCTCTCATGACACCCTGATGACACTACTGTCATCAGGCATTCCTTGCATATATATATGTATATACTTACACATAGAAATAGAAATAATTTATTAATCAATTCGTTACAAAGTTATAATTACACTGAGTTAAATATAAAATGCAACAGAACGATACGTCAAATCAGAATTGGGCATTTATAACATATTGCAATTTTATATTCTAATGGATAATAACATTAAATTAAATCATGATTAGCTTATACTATTATTATACATTTATTTATTTTGTATCATATTGTGGTATTTTAGATTTTCATATTTCTATTCAATATTGGATGTCATATATTCATCACTATTATAAATTGTATTGTTCAACAGTATATACATACACATACCTACACATACTAAGTTATATAACTATTGGACCAAGGTGAAGCTCAACTACTATGTAAGCAGGCAGGTTCCCTGCAGTTAGACTGACTTGGGTATGAATATACCCATGTCAGTCTTACAGGTACAAAACAAGAAAAAAAAGTGTGGAAGGGCATTAATGCAGGTTTTTTTAGGAATAATTGACAGCCTATTACATCTGTCACCGTTTACATGACGGATGAGCGACAGTAATCGAGTTATTAAAAACACGTTTATTGCTTAAGAAATGGCCTTTAATTCAATTCACAAAAAAATGATCGGCTACGGTAAGTAAGAAACAATGATCTATGAATTGTTTTCAATGTTGCATTGTTTAATACAAAGTTTCGTATAAAAACCAATCATAATTGTAGCGTGACAATCGAAGAGCTAATTACCATGAATCGATAAAATTTTGTCGAGACAATAATCGATAAAATATTTATATTCGTGAATAATAAAAACTGCAATCCATCACTCGCGTCTTCGCTACACGTTCCGCGGCCGCAGTAACGTCGTATGCCACCCAGCTGAGAGCCGGCAGAAGCGGTCTTGCGCCACGGGGATAGGGTACGATTTTCATAGGATTCCTGGCGTACGTTAAGAGTTTATGGGAGTAATTAGAGGCATATTCAGTTAGCATTAAACGGAAATTGGTCTTCATTAGATCTAACTTGCAGATCCGCTGCAGATGAAGTCATCGCGAGCTAGGAAACATAGGGTGGTTCATTGGCGCGGGAGCCGAGCGGTAGTAAATCAATTTTTTTTTTATTGTAACGCTTAGGGTCACTAACAGTTTCGTTTTATTCTAGAGATTAGATTTTAGAACTATGAACTAGATAGTAGGTAGTAGTCGGAACATTAGTTACTAAATTAATATGTAACTGATTTTCTTATAACTATACCTACTACATATTATAAAGTTGTAAAAATGAAATGTCTGTAAATTAAAGATATTAAAAACAAAATTGTAGCGGAATATTTGGAGATCACACTGAATCGAACAATTTTATGTTTTGTATGTTTGTATGTGTTGTTGTGGCTTCATCTCGCCAAATCGGCTTAACAGATTTCAACTATTTTTGGTGCACGGGCGCCTTCTAGTATTTGTATATAATAATTGGGATCAAATTGTGACCACCTGAAAAAACTTACTACCTAAGATCACATCTCGACTTGGATAAAGTTGTCCGGGGTCAGATTATATTTTTGGAAATAAAAAAAATCAATGAGTAATGTAACAAAATTCTTTATAACACATGTTTCGTCCAGTAAATGTAAAATTAAACTTGACTTAATTATGACTTGTGGCCGCAGACCAGCGCGATGTACGAGCTTACTTCCTCCTGAAGATAATGAAAATCTCTTTCCATGAGACTTTGACTGGCGACATTCAATTTCCCAGAGGTTGCATATTGTCGACTTTCTTCCAAATTTGGAATGTAGGTACACATAGTTCATTTTTAAGTTATGTTGAGTTTTACAAGCTTTTTATAAGGGCCATCTCTAAATAAGTATGTACGTATGTAATGTTGCATGAGCAGTAAAATTGCATGGATAGATGTGGACCCTATTGACTGGTGTGAGAGCTAATCTAAATTTCATCCGGGAGAGTTAATGTGCCATCATTAACTCTCCCGGATGAAATTAACTGCAATCAAACATTCCTACATTCCGAATTCCCCGCCACCCTGTAGCGTGTACAATAGACAATAAACCATCACATTAACACCTAGAACGGCTCGAACAAGAAAATTTCACGGTCTGCCAGCGCATTCCCAGCCCCGGCAATAACAGCCGCGATAGCGTTAAGCGGATGAGCTATTACTGCCTAAAAAGGACAGTTTTACGAGAAAAATGTGCTCCTCGCGCATGCGCCATGCGCTGAATGGATCATTAACATTCTTTCCACACGATGGAGAGGCTATAAATCAAGGCGGAGAAACGCTGTAGGAGGCGTGCGTGTCGCTTTCCTTCCTCGCTGGCTGCTGGTGCTGGCTGGCGCTCCAACCATTGCAGATCCACACCGCGTTGAGTCTCATCTGAGTGGGTGGATCGGTTGCTAATTTAACGGGCAAATTATTATTTCCAAACTCTTTCATTTCCCAACCTTAGTATTTTCTGAAACAGTAAATTATTCACAAATTGTATAACACAAACCAAACCTAACCTATTGAGTTCTACTTAAATATAATAATATATTTGGTTTCAGTGAGAAGCATGATATGGGAAATGAGAATGAGACACTTTGCACGGGCCTTGCTATATCGGTTTTAGGAAGGTGACTCCATAAATGTGTGAGCTCTTGACAGCAGTTCTAGAAGTTCAGACGAAGAAAACCTAACTAAAAATGTCGTTGTTTTTTTTTGTAATGTCTCCTAGCATGATTACCAACAAAAAGTAGAATTTCAGATGAGGTTTTAAAACCAAGGAGGAAACTGGTGTTGAGTGTGGTGTGGTTCATCCATAGTTCATCGGGCCGGAAAATCAGACGCACCAGAGACGAGGCCCGAGCCATCCGAGCCCAGAATTATAGATAAATTAATCGGAGCTCTGAACGCACCAGCGTTCGCTGCTGACCGGTTCATTGGTATAATCTAATTAGAGGCCGGGGAAGATTGCCCTCCCTGGGCAAGAGGACCGTGACGTAAGTTCCGCGCGTCACGGCAACCCGCAATCAGTCCAGTCGCGCGAGGCAGCCAGGCGCCGCTCGAGAGACCAAGGGGAAACTGAGGAGAGAAGGACCGCATGACTTGAAACGCATACAATAAAATTGAATCAAACAAAAGATCACAACACAGTAAGTACTATTATTGTCTTAGGAACATCATCAATTTTTCAATCATTAAGAGTTCAGAGTAGAGAGACTGGTCTCCCTTTTTTAAGCGAAGTTTTTTAAATTATTGGTCTGACACAATTAACCTCTATTTTTTCCTACATTATTTCAACCTTTATTCCAAAAATTAAAAGTGTTGACATTACCATCGCTATATATCTTTGAAATAGGACTATTTGCCAAACAGAACATAGGCTTATTTACAAATAAGTCATCAACCACAAGATATCCTTCTCGACATGGCACTACTCTTTGTTACCCTTCGAACTCAAAGACTGCTTTCTTTGCAAGAAATATTTTATGTATGCCAGTAAAAATATTCAATCATTTACCTGTATAAATAAGAAACTCAGACATGCCTGAATTTAAATGCAAATTACACAAATTTTGTTTGGACCAGTGTTATTATAGTATAAATGATTATTTGAGATGAAACGATATTGTAGTAAAGGAATTATATAATTTCTTAATTAGTAATATTATACAACATATAGCTTTAAGTATTTAGTTAAGTAATAAACAAAATTTGCATGCTTCTTTAAGTAAAATGTACGCACTTTATATGACATTCTATTCCATCTGTACCTATTTACCACTACATTTTTGCAAATATATCTTTTTCTTTTATCTGGTCACACTAACTAATAAGCCGACAGGCGTTCCTTTTTCTCTGTTTCCCTAAATTTATCCCTGTATCATCTATTGTTTGAGATAGCTATGACCTTCCATCTTTCCTTTTCAGTTTCTATAGCATATAGGTAATATTTGTTCACTGGCTCGGAAAAGTATCCTTTGTAACGCCAGATCTGCGCGCAAAATTTCATTTTACCTGTTAGTGTGTAAAATTCATTTTAAATTCGAACTTTATTTTTCTCACATTATGAATGTGTTTTGTAAGTTCACTATCACTATACCACAAGGGATTGTTAAATTTGTATTGTTCTTTTTGGATGTTGAATTTTATGCGCTGGTGTAAGTCGTATCCCTCACGGCTGCAAAATTTTATAGCGACCCGTGCCTGAAAGCCTTACTTAGCTTAGAAAAATTTTTTTGAAACAATCTTAGATTCCGTCGTTCGAAACGCCAAATAACACTTTGCAGCCGTCCATATAGACAAATAACTAAGATTTTTACACTTTTCAACGAATGAAACGTATTCCTTCCATTCTTGTCTAGGAAGGACCACATGCGTTGCTGTTTTTACTGAGTTGTTTCAGATTTGAATAAATTTACTGTTTAGTTAAAATCTTAAAAGTAAGTTACAATAATTCCGTTTCCTGTCTAGTGTTTTGGTACGTGCAGTATCATGGCTGCCGTTCGTACACTGACATGACGTATGCAATGCCAATTTGTTGAATGCGCGGCAGAGTGCTTAAGAAAACTTGCCTGACAAATACCTTGTATAAAATTAACATTATCGTATATGTTTTTTTACTTAATGAGACTAACTGTAGTTTGTTTCTTCTCACATGTTTTGAAACTCTAATTAGACCATTAATTATGTCCACCTGCTGACATACTTACCTGCAGAACCAAGCTTAGAGCTTAAATTCAGTGCCGTGAATTTCGCAGAACTCTCAGTCCCGTTCCGCCTCGGCCCAGTGTCCTCTCCGTGCTCTTCACGCTTGATCGACAGCGCTTCGGTTTTTAGTTTTTACGCGCGCTATAATACCAAACTAGTAAGCCTATATAGGTCGAAAAGTGAGTGTCTATAAATAATTAATACGACATAGATGTATGCTTAAGTCATTAACTTTATTTTCTAATTAAATGCCGATAAAGAAACCATACCATTATTGCGTGTCGCAAGTTAAAAGATATTTGACTAAATTAGAAAAATTCAAAACTACGCACTGGAAGATGCAGCGTGGGCTGATGGCCTGGCGGAGCTCGCTGCCTATGTCCAGCACTGAAAGTCTTGGCTGATGATGATGATGATGATGATGACATAACTACGACCAAGATGAGACGGTTAATAAATATTATTTATGTTTAGAAATGAAATAGGTGCTAAACAAAAAAAATAGGACACCATAAATATGAAATACCTAGTGAAAAAGTTTTCAAAGAGTGTTCTTTAAATGTACAGCTAACAAACAAACAGGGCCTCCAAGACAAATCAATCATTTTACATCGGTACAGCAGCACTATGTTCGTAGTTCGTACGTTAAAAACTATACTTACATCGGAGTTACAACTTTTTTTTACATGGAAAATAAATATTTTCGTGGTTCGTTGCACCAAAAAGTTAAATGAAATATACAAGTAGATAACGTCTCTCTATAGTCTAGTGTATGTAAAGAAATGCGATGAGTAGATAATTTTTGCCGTCATAATACTAACCCAGTTAATGACATGAAAAATTGTATGGAACTTATTTGTGGCTCATTCCAGTTTTTTTTTAGTTTTTTTTCCAAATGGTGTACATAACTTCATGCAACTTAAATTAACTCGCCAAACTGCTAAAACTGTTTGTTGGCGAGATCCACTCACATCCATTATTTTTAGCTATATGCACTAATAGTTCTTTGGGCATATATTATATCAAATATTTTTCTTTCGTTATTTAAAATAAAATAAAATGAAAAAGACTTCAAATTTTCGAAAGATTTTTCGCAACAAGTAAATTGTTTTCGGTGTTAGCGACGGGCGCAAGCGGCAGCGGGCGCGGGTAGTGCGCGTGCGTTGGCCGGCGCGGGCGCGCGGGTGCGATGCGACAAAAACTGCCCGGACCTGTTGTAACGGCCGCGCTCCCGCTACCCAGCGGACATCACCAAGTGTGGCTAACACCACCGCACAGTCGCACACCGCCTGTGTTCGATTCTCTTCGCATCGATTCAATATCTCTTTCTTCGACTAAATATACCAACCAATTCAACCCACATATTGAGTCCTTTTGCCAAAAAACTTATTATTTTACAGATTACAGACGTCTTGGAACTGAGAATAATTAGCGATCGGTTGCTTATGGGTAAACTGACGATTTCATTCTGTTTGATAAAAAAAAACATAAACAAATTTTAACGGATTATGCCGGACATATTATTAAATTAAATATGAAATAATCAAACACTTGGTAATCCTGCGATACATTTTCTGTACTAACTCGTCATAGAAAGTAGGTGCTCTTTTTCAATTTACGAATCATAAAGTATTTGCATAGATTTATCGCTAGTGTTCCTACAGCTACTTATTAAAGAAAATAGTATTATGCCTTGATCAACACTATGTGCAATATACCAGTATAACAAGGAGTGTAATTAAAATCGCGAACTGCTCAAGCGCTCATATATATATATATATATATATATATATATATGTGTGTATCATAATATGAATTTGGAATAAATTACAGCTAAAATAACTTATATCTTATTTAGTAGTATAAGTATACAAATAGTACATTATGACACGAGTGTGTTATGTTGGCCATTACACTCAAGGCTATTATGCGGCGCAAATCAAACACGAGCAATGCACACGAGCAGGACTCGGATCCGGTATTTATAAATCTTCTAAAATACACGCTTATTCTAGAATGTTTTAAAAGAATATTTACGAGTAGACAAATATATTTCGAAACACCTGATTCAAGTTCTAGAAAATATACGTATAAAATACCGGTTATTTAGTATTAAAAAAGTCGCAGGTACCTCATTTTCAAGTACATAAAACTTCGGTAAGGTTATATTTGGGTAAACAATGCTGTAGTCCATAAGTTTTACATAAATCCGTCATCAGTTTCAGTTCCTCAAATTAACAATTTATTTTATTTTAAATTTAATTGTTTGAAATTATTTACACTTTAGGGTCATTTTTAATGGATTGTTTTTTATAAGTACCATGATAGATTTATTAAAATACCTCTACTGTTTCTTAAACTGAAAAACTCGTTGCTGACGTTTAAATAGACTGTAATAAAAAGGCATTAGTCCAATTATGTAATATATTATGTAATTATAAAAATAAACACGTGTGCTTAATGGTGTGGATAACAGCCTTAAAAACGGTGTACCAAGAACCATTTTACAAGCGACTGTGTTGAAAAATATTTTTAAAACACGGAACTCATTCTACATTCGCACGAGCAGCTCTGTAACAGTTCCCAGCGAGTAAAACTGTTGCAAAATAGCGATTTTTATGAAAATCGGTCGCAATTAGTAAAATGCGCCTGAGTCGGTATTAATTGCTGTATAGATGAGTTACGAGCCGTAATTAGCGATTACACCGGCGTCGCGCCCCGCCGCCCGCGCACCGCGCAGCGCGCATGCGCGAGATGTGCCAGCACGGCCGTGCTGCCGCGGTTCGCCGTACGGCCCACTGTTGGGCTCAGTTGCTAAATTTATTACGCAGCTATTTAAAAAAAAACAAGTCATTCGCCTACCTACCTATATAGGTACATATGAATATATGTTCATATGTAGAAAAGGCGGTTTTTAGGGCAACTTGGATTCTACCAGTTTATCAAACAGTCAAAGATAGATTAATGCTTTCCTGCTGTTTTTAATATTGTAGACAAGAGTAATATAGGTACAGCAGCAACACAACATGCAAAAATGTATCACTGCTTGACCGTTGATTGGTAGAAAATGAACCATTTCGAGTGACTGCATCCCTACATACCACATAAGTGACGGGTTGAACTCGCAATCACGGGTATACTGGAATTCAAATTTGAATGGTTTTGTAACAAGCAAGCATTAATAAAACAACAGAGTATATAAAAAACAAACAATCTTTGTAACTTATCATTCCTTAAAATGTACAAACAGTTTATTTTTCCGTGGCTGTGTGATAGCTCCTGCGCGACTGCAGCGTTGAAGAGTTGGTTCAACTAAGAATTCGATCCTTCTTTACTGGTAATGGCAGCCAGCTTTGCAAATTTGGCTATCGTCAGCCCTAGCGACAATTATGATATTACATTAAATTAGGTGGACGTTACGGAGGTCTCATATCTCTGGTCTCGATAAGACCGAGAACGAGACGAGGTCGAGGAGAATGTCGAGGCAATTTAATAACTCATATTCACAAGCACAAACAAAATTCTGTAACTTTAAATGTTTTAAAAAAGTGATCAAATATTCTTTGTAGGCATGTGGGAAGAAGACGACAAGACTGCCAAGCAGTCGCTGTGTCTGGCTTTGACAATGACAGCTACGCCGTGACCGCACGGCAACCGCTCGGCACCCGCACGGCAACTTGGCGTCAACGCCAGCAAGTCACGGTGCCCGCTGGTGCCTGTAATTCCCGCGGCTAATTGCACCCTCCGCGAGCCCATGCTAATTAATAACAGTTTCGACTCCAATCAAGCGGACAGATAAGAAAAAATGTAAACCTAGGTTACAGCTTAGTATGATAATTGTCTACATATAAAATTCTTTACTCATACAAGTCAAAAAAAAAAAAGTAATAAAAAATACTGGTCTTCTATAAATCAGTTTTTAAATAAATAGTTTATTTAGTTGGGATTATTGATATATCTGGTATATTTTAATTATTAGATACCTACAGGTATGTATCTCATATTCGTATCTTTTATTTTTATTAGAAAACGAATTGCACGCCCCGGCTTCGCACGGGTTTTTTTTACTAAGGCAGAAGATGAAATCTAAACTTCTGTATACTGTATGACAGACAATGAATGTATTAAATATTTTTGGAATATTTCCCTATAACTTTTGTCTCACTTGCTTCTTATATGGAGATTTTCAAGTGTAAAATTTTCGCTTTTCCTTGCAATGTTTAGTAGGTATATTTTCTTACTTACAAACCTTGTCTTGACAATTAGAATTTCTGAACACAGCAAAAAAAAAAATTAGTTAAATAGTTATAGCCGTTCTGAAGTGCTGCACGAACACGCATCTCTTCTATTGATTTTTATTTATATACATTTCAATCGTGAATAATTATTTGAACGACGTAAATAAACAAGCACATTGCTGTTCAAAAACGCTGTCTCGTCATAGACACAGTGACGTGACTTAAGCGACATGATTTTACGGTGCGTCAGCTAATTTTTTTGTGGTGTGGTTATTCTTTAAAATAGTGAGACAAGCTATTTATAGTAGTCGCGGTCGTGTACGGAACACTCGCCTAACTGATACATTTAGCTCAACACATATACAACATATGTTTATACGTAAGAACTGTTTCAAATGCAGTTTGCAGAAAAACTAATACAAGTACTAGTAGATACGCTATTGTAGGTTTTTTGTCGAAGGAGCCGGACCCCTATCAATTACGGTTATAGCGCACTCATTAAAGCGATCGGCTCTAATTACAGGCACTGGCCGGCCGGACACTAGCGGTGTCAAGACATCGCTTCTTATTTGCTCGCCAAAGGGTACTTTGCTAATTTATAATCACATGTTCCCGTATCGTTTGTTGCATTTCATAACTGTTTGTTAATTGTTTTCGTTTTACTGCAGGTTTTACTTTGTACCGTTGATAAACGCAAAACGCGGGGACGAACGAACGAACAGCGCCCCTGAGGCAAACTGTGTTCTGCCCGTTTACTACTTAAAAAGTAAACTTTATTTCGTCCATTTCCGTGTTTTCTATTCATGTTTTCCAGTTGATTGGTTCCGCAGCGTATGATTACTGGTATCGCGATAAGGCCGCGCCGCACCGCAAGCAAACGTCACGTGCGTCGATCTACGTGATCGATTTCACACCTCCCAGCCCAGCCGCCGGGTGGCACTGCGCAGTTCGCAACTCTCTAGCATGCCGGTGTTCTGCGGATCTGAGGCTACGTACAAGGGAGATTCCTGCAGCGATACACTTAAGTAAATTATCACTGCAAAAGGTGAGACTAAGCTTGCAAGAGTTCCAGACAAAGATTAAAAAGATGGTAAACAAACTCAAATTAAAACCACTATATGGCACCACACAATAGACCGACCTATCTCTAACAAAAATCGATCCTTTCCTGGTAGGTATATTCCACGAGTGATATAATACCTACAGTCGTGCTTTAAAGACAGGACAGCATTAGAGATCGACTCCGATATCACTCGAGGCTGTGCAACAGCGTATTATATATATAGTAGGTATAGCAACTGAAGTGAACAGCCGTAACCCCTTACATGGTCTACCAGACGGTCACAAATTTTGAGCGATCTGAACAGAACGGCCATTCATTCTGACTAGGACACTCGATCAAGTCCAAGGACATTCGAGTGGGTGAACGTTAATTGGTTCCATGGTTACAAGACCAAGAAGTCGGCCGATGAAATTGGTTACGGATGAAAAGGTAGCCTTGCCTTGAATATATCTTAAATTAAGCATAATTGTCTGGAAATTTGAGAACGACGTGGTAGTCCTCAAACATCCCCAAGCCGGCCATGCTAGCGCCGATATGCTCACACCCGCAACAATTAGAACATAATGGCGGTCACCAGGGGGCGCTGCGGTCAGCGCGGGACCGGCGGCGGGCGGCATGAGACCTTTGCGTAATTGCTGAACTTTGCACACCTAACGTACTAATTATAATAACTCACTTCACATGCACACGTTTTAATTGTTTGCACTAATTTGCTGAAGCCCTAACACTGAGTTCACATATATATCTATAGATATGATGTTGCGAGTACACATGGTTTTATTTCCAAGTTAGAAAACAATTGTCTCACCTAATTAAGCACTATTCGAGTGCAAGGGTCGATGGGCGCGAAGCTTCGTTTTAAAACGGACATGTAGCTCCATCTCCTACAGTCGCCTTTTCCCAGAGACGATGGGGCCACGAGCCAGGAAAAAGTTTTTTTTTTTTTTTATTCTCATTTATTTTATAAGCCATACATCTTATGATTAAGTAGGCTTAAAAATAATAACAATGTTACTTAAACTTTAGGTGTAACTATAAACATTGGAATTGGAACTTAAGGATTGTTTTTATAATATTCAAATCTTAGGTTCAGTGAGAGATTAATGAAACTTAAAAATGTACCACTGTATTCAGTAGTGAACCCTGAGCTTAAGATTTGATGAAAGAAGAAGAGGAGATCCCCCGCAAAGCACCCGGTTTCTTTTAAGAGATCCGACCTTGATTGTTCGTTGATTTTACATTCTAGAACTAAGTGGAGGAGGTCCTCTTCTTTGTTACATTTTGTACAGTTTGGATTGTCTCTTTTTTTCATGATGTAGTTAAACTTGTTGAGTGGTGTATGGTAAGTTCGTGTTCGGAAGCAAATAACTAATTCTTTTCTATTGAGGGTTCGTGAGGCAAACCAAGGAAAGCGAGGTGGTTCGTCTACAATGGATCTGTACCAGATGCCCTTGTTTTGAGAGCGCTCATTGAAATAGGATTTGAATTTAGTATAATTGTCCATTTTCACTTTTGGAAGATGATCAGTGTAATGCGGTACCGTATCGAGAGGTATACCGGTCTGTAGAGCCTCGCATGCGAGTGAGTCTGCAACCTCGTTGCCCCTGACGCCCACATGTGAAGGGATCCATTGTAGATGAACTTCAACCCCATTACGTATCAGTCTATGGATACATTTAATAATGAGGTAAGCTTCGTGTCTACCGACACTACCGCCCTTAGCACTTCCCAACAAATGTTGTAGACTGCTTTTTGAGTCTGTAAAGATAACAATTTTCTGGTATGGCGTCGATTCTAAGTAATGTACTGCTTCATTAATTGCTGTCAGTTCGACTCCCATTATGGGTATACATGGATTATCAATAAGAAATTTCGCTCCAAAATCCGCAGCTTCATCGTAAAACGCGCAACTAGAACCGTGTCTTGTTTTGGATCCGTCAGTGTAAATGTGTATGTGACCTAAAAACTGTACTTTTATCATATCTTCGCAGCGTTGTTTTAGGTCCTGACTGGGTAGATTAGCTTTAGGTCCATTAATAGCGTTCACTTTGAGTGTTATTATTTTATCCCAGGGAAGAGTTTTAATGTCATAGGGAAGTAAAAATAGGGGCGAGGTCTCAAATTGTGACATAGGAAGATTGGAATATTTTCTGTAACTATCAAGCAAAAGTGGGAGTTGGTTATTGCGCCAATATCTTGCGCCCGAAATTAATGTGTTGTCTAATGCTTTTATTTGTTTACTCAGATAATCGAATGTTCTAGAAGAGAGTTTCAGGAAGTATTTGTCGCTTAAATAAATTCTTCTAAGATTTAAGGGTGTGATACAAAGCTCGCCTTCCATTGTAAAAATTGGGGTGTCGCGAATAAAGCTTCCACAAAGGCGGAGACATTGGTTTTGGATTACGTCCAACCTCTGGAGGAGCTTAGAATTGGCGTTGCCGAAGATGATACATCCGTAATCAAGTCGAGATCGTACCAATGTTATATAGTCTCCTTCAGTGAATTGGATGGACACCCCACTTTGAACTACTTATGGCACTAAGGATATTAACGTATTTAATACATTTTTGGGCAGTTTCTAAAACATGTCGCGTCCAGTTCAGGCGGCTGTCCACCCAAACACCCAGAAACTTTGTACTATTTATAACCTCGATTTCAGTGTTATTTATTCGTAGATCAGTAATAGGCACTTTGTATTTTCTAGTGAACGTGCAAAGTTTAGTCTTTGAGAGAGAAATTTCCAGTCCAATTTCCTCAAGCATTGACATCAATATGTTAAGACTGGCTTGCATGACATTGGCACAAAACTCAATACTTTGGTTAATACAATACAAAGCGAAGTCGTCGGCGTATTGTGAGACCTTGACTGTCTTAACGAGTGTGTTGCATAACTTTATTGTAATTATATTAAATAAGATAGGTGACATTGGGTCACCTTGAGCTAAACCCTGTCGGCATGTTCTTATTATCTCCCGACCCGTAATCTATATATCAAAAATCTCTCTTTTAGGAATTCTCTTATATATCTACATAGGAGAGGATCCACATCAAATTCAACTAAAGTAGATATAAGAGGTTCTATTTCCACATTGTTATAAGCGTTACTTATGTCAATGAACGCGCATACAACGTATTCTTTGTTTATAAACGCCGTTTCTGTATCTATAATAAACCTACCAAGATTGTCTTGACATGAGAGTCCACGACGGAAACCTAGAGTACTATCATTAAGTAATTTGTTGCATTCGAAATGGTTTTCCAGGCGACGAGTTATCGACGAGATAGGACGGTACTTATGAGTGTCGGCAGTTTTTTTAGGGATGGCAATAAGCTTGATTCTACGCCATTGCTCTGGTATCTCACCTTTTTTGTAGATGATGTTAAATATATGTAAGAGGTATTCTTTTGCGTTCTCCGGTAAATGGTTAATCATAGAATAAGTAATATTGTCTAAACCAGCCGAAGTGTCTACTCTTTTTAGAATAAGATTTAGTTCGGAAAGTGTAAAAAGATGGAGGATGGGTTCATTAGTTTTAAAATCTAGGGGCTGTAAGGAAACACTATCAGGCGTGAGTTCTGTTACAAAAGAAACTGCGGTACTTTCCGGTAAATAATCTTTGGGACTACGGTGACCTTTAAGCCATCAAGTCTCCTCCAAACCTCACTGCTGGGTGTATTGCAGTCTAAGCTGTCACAAAACTATTGCCAGGAATTCGTTTTTGCAAGTTTTATTAGTTTTCGAGCAACAACTACTTTTTCTCTGTAAATTAAGTAATTTTCAACCGTGCGTAGTTTCCTAAAGTGCTTTAGAGCTAGTCTTCGTTCCGCTACTGCTTTCGATAGATCAGGGTTCCACCAAGGTTTTGGCTTAAATTTGTCAGAGTTAATACTGGTTTTAATATAAGGAATGTTTTTATTAGCACCTTCCTCAATTGTCTCTACGAGCTTATCGTAATTGCTCTGTACATTGTCTCCGAAATCTACTCCCTCAAGTGCAGTTTGTATGTGCTGTGTATATTCTACCCAGTTGGCCCTTTTGATGTTTCTTTTTAATTCGGGGCTAATTTGAGTACTGTCTAACGTTTTAATAGAAATAATGAGGTGATCACTACCAAAAGATTCGTTAGTGACGTTCCAATCAAAATCGAGTGAGATATCAGCACTACAAAAAGAAATATCAGGTGATGTGCACACTATACTATCATTTAGTTTAGCGCAACGGGTAAAATTTTGATTGTTAAGAAAAGCGTAATTATGTTTTAAGCTAGTGTCGGATAAAAGTCTACCCCGAGTGTCAGTTGTGTATGACCACGCCGTGTGATGAGCATTAAAATCGCCGACTATGAGAGTTTTCCCAGAGAAGTGGCTGAAAAGTTCCTGGTAGTCCCCAGCGTTCACTGTGACATTTGAGGGAGAGTAGACACCTATGATATGTTGAAGATTATTGCTGTTAAGGACTTCAAGGCATAAAATGTCAATATTATCATGATTTCTTAGAAGAGTTTTGATAGTACAGTTAATAGATTGATGAACCAGGATCGCTAAACCTCCATATCCATCTGTTCGATCCTTTCTAAAGACAGAGTAACCTGTAAAGCTAATTTTATTTTCGCATTTAAGCCAAGTTTCGGAAAGAAAGTATATGTGTATTTTTTCGTTATGTAGGTATGAATCCAAATCACTTAATTTTGGTATTAGGCTTTGACAGTTCCATTGAATAATATTAAGCTTGAAACTTTTAGTCAAATCCATTGAATAGGAATAAATAAGTCATTTGTGTGTATATATATATATAAGTATAAATATATATTATGTACCTACCTAAAAGAGACTTACTTATTTGTTGTGTGGTTTTCCTTAACAGGTAAGCGCTTTAGTTTACTTACAATACATGAGAGTCTATTCTTAACACTGCGACATGCTATATTAGGTATCAAATCCGTAAACATTTCACTCAGGGCATCAATTTCTTCTGTGTAACTGTAGGTGATTTCCGATATGTCCTTAACTCCATATGTGCGTCTGAGATATTCTTTAACTTGTTTTACAGACAGTGGGTACGTTTTGCAGGGATCGGTTATAGAGTTTTCCACGTGGTCCCAATTAATTGAATCCAGATCACTGTGTGGTGTTCTCTTGGATTTCTTTCCATTCTTGTGTTTGTAGACCTCGTCCGAGCTAGACCAGGAGAGATTATCAAAGTCGTCGTCACTGTTTTCGTTGCTAGATATACGGTCTTCTTTTGTTGTTTCGGATTCCATGAAATCAGTAGTAGTCGAAGATTCAGTGGGTGGATGCGGACGCTTGAACATTGATGTCTCCGTAGACTCCTGTGTGTTTTTGGTTTAAAACATTCATGTCGTTAGTGTTATCTGGGCATTTAGATGCTACGTGTCCGTCTTTTTTGCAAATAAAACAAGTCATTGTATCCGATGAGAAATAAATCCAGTAATTCGTTTCTTCAAAGTCAATACATATTTTTTCTGGAATTCCGGTGAAATCCTCAGGAGTAACGTAAACTTGTCTTCGGAAACTTAGAATGTGATTGTAGCCCGTTTCATTGAGACCAGCAAGAAGGAAAGATATGGGTGACAGTGGCGTGATATGCATTTCTATCAGTTTCTTTTCTATTTCGGTGTGCGGTATAATAGGGCATACGTTAGATATAATGATACGCTTGTTTCTGTTGATCAGCGGTCGGATGGGTAGTTTTTGATTTTGAATTGTGACAAACTTTTTATTGTCAATGATCTCATCAACGATTAACTTCGAGGAAACGTAGATACATATTCTATTGTTTGATATTCTTGACAGAAAACGGATTTGCGATGGGTCGATTATTTTTCCTAGAGCTTGAGCATAATCTTTGATTTGTACATTTTCTAAAGCATCGATGATGATTGCTTGATCCTTTTTAGGAAACGTGGGGATTTGTGTCACGGTAGCATAACTAGGGTTATTGTCTAACGTTTGGGAGTTCATTTTGTTCCTGTAGTCAGAAACGATTGCAAAGTTGCGATGTAGACACTTACTTGAAAATCAAAAAGTCCGATTCCATCATTAGGCACTTTTACACAGTGAGGGTAGAAGTCAAACTCGTGAGAATATATATCACTAGCGCGCGCAGGTAAAGACCGGTCTCGATGACAGCTCAACGCGGAATGTGTGAGCCAGGAAAAAGTTCTTGTTTCTAAATTCTATTGATTTAATTTCGCATGCATTTCAGTAGGTTGAGTAAATGGTCCTAGAACTAGAACATTTACCAGCGAGCCTATGATGGTGGCGTTTATCACGAGATAAATGATATGATAACGCGTCTGTGACAAATGCAACCATCATAGGTCCACAGTACGTATTTACACTGTCACTGTACTCGTATTTAATGATATTTGATGCCGTGTCATCTTGAATTGAAATAAAAAAAAACTGGCAAATAAATTAAGTGAATTCGAGCGTTTCAACCGCCCGTCTGTCGTGGACACATTTTCGACAGTGTCTGTCAGGTTTTTGAGAAAGTTTTAGCTATTCGGTGGAGATCCCGGACTTCATGTAGTCTTCGTGGACTTTAGTAATTTGACATCAAATTAGACATTAAAATCTACTAGCATTTCGACTAAATGGCGTTCGCGGAAGTGAGAACAAACGGATGAGTCTGACTCACGAGCTGAAGGCGAGGGCGATAAACTTGCAGTCTGAGAGTTTTGCTGGTAAGGAACCAAGCCGTGGTGTGTAGAAAATGGAAAGTCTTGCCATGGCCAGGACGTGGAATTTTTATATAGGGCTTACGGATCGAGCGGAGCGAATAAGCCTTACGCACATTAATTTTACATGAAGAAACAGTTCTAAAAAAAAATACTTAAGTACAATTGATTAACAAACAGTTGCTAATGAAATTCTGTTCAATGTTTTTTTTTGTCGCCTGACATGATACGACATGTCCTGTGTTCAACCTGTCCATCGCCGCCGGTTCGACTTTTACTAGATTTTAATTTATCTTTAAATTAATCGGCTTTAATCAACCTTGTTGGGAAATAAAGTCTCATTAAACATTGAAATATTCAATTGAAACCTGCGATCGAAACATACAATATACTATACTCGTACTCTATGATTATTGGGCTTAGATGGCATTCCTAAATGTTGTTTGGAAACAAAAATGCATCACGCTTTCAAGATATGTTATAAGCTTAACCAATTATTGAGGAGAGACGACTCAGACGAGTCGGTGTTGGCCCTCGAGCTGCTTTTCGAGCCATAGTGAAAAAAACAGGGTTCTTAAATTTCAATAACATGTAGGCAACTTCATAAGCGTTGCATTCTGCAAATGTCAACCACCAGTTCCGATTTCCAAGCAATGAGCTCGTCTGCTCGTTGTTTTTAACAGTTTACTATGAAGTAATCTTCAACTATATATTACGATATTTTAAGATTTATGATATACGGCGGAACCCAGGTGTACGGCGATCCCAGTCGGTTTTAAAAAGGTCAAAAACAGGTCATCTAATTTCCTATTATAAATCATAGGTAAGTAAAAGGAGATTTATTGCCTACTATATTCCTGCCGCATGAAGAAATAGAGTGAATAAATCTAGTTTCCGTAATTAAGTTGCTCGCGGTAGTACTAGTACTACCGTATTTGCATACGCATATATAATATTGGAGACGGCATGTATTAGGGGCCACACCGACCGACCCGTATCGCGCTATGTTTAAATCTGACCAAAAAAGTGTGAAAATGTCATGGGTTCGTATTATACTACCTTTGAATCTACCTACTACACGTAGAATACGTTGCCATAATACTAATAAATAATAATGTTTATTGTACAAAAGAGTAGAAAACATCTATACAATAACAATTTAAAAATATTTTGTTTGCACATAAAGTCTTAGAAGTAAGGTCGAGCTTTCGACCCCTAAACTAGGTGTAACCTGTGACTTAGGGGCCTGAGTTCGTCCGTATAGTGTCTGATACAAACTACAATTGTACAAGATGTTTAGGTTAGCAGATCAGTTGATTGAACAATAATATGATATAAGTAAAAATTAATTTGGTACTCTACAGGAAGAATTTAAGTTTGAGTTCACATCACTCACTATGTAATATTTTATTAAATAAAAGTTTGAGGTCACTGCAATAAACATAATTTATATGTATTTAACGCTGTTTATTGAATCAATCCCTCTCTTAATGCTCATCACTATAACCTTAATAAAAAGATGGATAAGATCCAGACTGGCTTCGTCTCAGTATTTCACGAATAAACAAAACAGGATAAAAAAAACAATGAGGCATGGGGATATTATAAAAAATAATGTCACATTATTTCATTTATTTTATAGACCTAGATGCCCAAAGGCGGCTTCTTCCTTTACGTTTCCATCGACGGCTACATTTTGCTTTTACTCTGAGTGAGTATTTACGACAACGTGACCAAAGCCGAAGCATGTCGTAAAGTTAGCCCACATCAGAGGCCAAACCTGGGGACCAAGCGTCCTCTCATTCTCAACTGGTTACCGCGTAGCCTCTGGGTTACTCTGGAGTTTGAAATTCGAAGTTTGTGTTGAGTGCGCCATCCTCCTCGCTCTTGTATTAAATTGTATTTGCGTAAGTGAGACGGCACCATACGAACTCCGAATTTCTAACTTGAGAGTAGTCCCTCTCATTTGGTAACCGGGGCTCCCCGTGTGGTCACCCCGCACGCGGCTGTACAAAAATTTCCCAACAATGGCTGTCAAGTGTTAATAAGCCAGTTTGCATATTATGATTATGACAGTGGGTAGTGGCGGTGTTAGGAAACGAAACTGAACGTATGCAGATCGTTTATGTAACGTTCCGGCCGCTGCGCGCGCTCATGATATGCATTTCATGAATTTCTGCATAAATCGCTATTGTTGCTAGGTTAAACATTGCGGCTGGAAGTGCAAGCAGAAAGAAGGTTCCGTATAAATCAGTCAATCATTCGTACGGGTACTTCTTGCATGTCGGCTCTATCGAGACAATTGATGACGAAAAGACATGCGATGGTCAGGTGAGGCTTTGGCGTGAGATGGTCATAAGTTTAGGCTAATAATATCCTTACTTGTCCTAAATAGTGAACATTCTAATCTAAAAATATGCAATTAATGCAAATACCAGCTGTTTTCCCGCAAGGAAATAAATGGAATGTATGAAATTGGCAGTGTGGCACCAAAAATATGTATTTTTTAAATGGGAGTTTAAGACAAAAAAGGTGTGCTTTTAGGTTAGAATGTTGTTTACTATTTAGGACAAGTACGGATAAATAACCTATAGATACTAGGATATGTAATAATTAACGGTAGTTCAGTCCCACCATGGTATAAATCTGACACATACTTATACAGGGTGTCCCAAGAAGTAGTGATATACTGAAGCTGGGACGTAGAGGACCTAGAGGGCTATCTAAATCACCCCCCTGTATGTTCCGCGATTTTTCGTATTTTCGGAGTAATGACTTTTTTTTTAATTCTTCACCTATCGCCGAGTACGATGAGATTTTTATTTATGGTGACGTGCATTATTGCGGTAGATGCTTGATTTTTTTGTGTGCTAAGCTAACAGATAGGCCAATTCATTATGGTAACATTTACTATCGTTCGATCTTTGAATAGAATAAAAAAAAAACTTAAATGCCAAGAATGATAAAATTACCCAATATGTTCACAACATCAAGGGGCTTTAAAATGATAAAATCACATTGAAAAAATTACCGTTTGGCTTTTAAAAACTTGCTCTATCTATCAGGTAGCTACCCTGAAAATTTAATTTTATTATTCATAAGGCTTCAATCAAAAAATTGAAATCTAAATGTGGTAAGTGCAAAATTTTAATTTACATGATGATTAATACAAACAAAGTAAAACCAATTACAAGGTGTTTAATTACAAGAAATTAGAAAATGGCTCCCCTGTTGCTCAATGCAAGTGCGACATCGCCGAAAAAAGTTGTCTTGAAACGTCTGAATGCACTTCTATTATTTTTAATGGTTTCTTCTGCTACTCTCAATTTCCGGGTTAACTCGTCCAAATTGCGGCATTATCTTGAGTAGACGAGGTCTTTGTAGTATTCCCATACAAAAAAATCAATGGAGTTTAGGTTGGGGGACCGTGGAGGCCAGGCTATAAGGCAGGCGTCACCCCGGCCGCAACGACCAATCCATCTTTCGGGGTATCTTTGATTGAAATAGTTTCTTGCGTCCAAGGCAAAATGGCACGGTGCACCATCACACTGCAGTACTATGCTACTGCGTGTCTCCAATTCCACATCTTCTAACAGCAGGGGCAGATCGACGCGTAGAACATTTAAAAAGTGATTGCCGCCCAAGCGGTCTGGCAGCTGAAAGGGCCCGATTAGCTGACCGTTAAGTATGCCAGACCAAAGGTTAACACTAAAGTGTTCTTGGAATGTCGATTTCCTTTTTAAATTTGGATTTTCAATTGCCCATGAGTGAGAATTGTGCATATTAAAAATCCCATTGCGTCTAAAGTGGGATTCATCCGTCCACAAGATTTGGTTAAAAAAGTTTTTATTTTCAGCTTGTCTCCTCAGCATTTCCTGACAGAATTCAATTCGCCGATTGTAATCTTCCGGTTTCAACTGTTGCACTTTTCTAATGTGAAACGGATGATATCCTACGCTCTGTAGTGTACGGTGTACCTGAGATTTAGAAAGTTTCACAATGGTCGACGGGTCTCTTTCTACTTCTTCAATCACTGCATCTACTACATCAGGATCCGGCATAGCGGCCATACGGCCTGATCTGGTACCCGGTATGTAACCTTCCAAATACGCATTATGTACTCTTAAGATCATGCGATAGTCAGGAAACGTTTCAGGTTGAGGCCCGCCTCTTCGTTCCACATGTTCCCGGTACAGCCTTGAAGCTTACGCCGCATTCCCCCTAGCATAACCGTAATAGTAATGCATTTCTGCGTAGTCACGTGAAGTAAACATGATCACTTACACGCAAACTCAAGTCCAGTTAAATAATGCCAAGTCGTCGATTCCAGGTAATAACACTAATCCTAATCGTAATGCAAGTCAAAGTCCATATGAATAGCCAAAATGATTAGAGAAACGAACAATTAGCAGTATTAAAACACAATTTTTAAAGTATTGAAAAGTACCAACGATGACCAAACAACGTGAAAATTTTCTCATGCGTCAACCGTCTTTTGTTTTTTGTTCTTTTTCTATTGATGGCCAGTGCGTGATTTAGAACGAAATTTATTTAGAAATTAATTTTGCACTTGCCACATTTAGATTTCAATTTTTTGATTGAAGTTTTATGAATAATAAAATTAAATTTTCAGGGTAGCTACCTGATAGATAGAGCAAGTTTTTAAAAGCCAAACGGTATTTTTATAAATGTGATTTTATCTTTTTAAAGCCCCTTGATGTTGTGAACATATTGGGTAATTTTATCATTCTTGGCATTTAAGTTTTTTTTTTATTCTATTCAAAGATCTAACGATAGTAAATGTTACCATACTGAATTGGCCTATCTATTAGCTTAGCACAAAAAAAAAATCAAGCATCTACCGCAATAATTCACGTCACCATAAATAAAAATCTCATCGTACTCGGCGATAGGTGAAGAATTTAAAAAAAAGTCATAACTCCGAAAATACGAAAAATCGCGGAACATACAGGGGGGTGATTTAGATAGCCCTCTAGGTCCTCTACGTCCCAGCTTCAGTATATCATTACTTCTTGGGACACCCTGTATATGAGACACACGGCAGGGTGTCTGCCATGTTCGCAAAGCAAAAAAGGCGACACACTGGCCGTGGGATATATTACACGAACCATTTTGGGCCATTTTTGTTGGCTTTCACAATTTTGCGTGTCTTATAAGACCAATCTTCTAATCACTGAATCTTAATTTTCTATGCGGTGTTAATTTTCCCACATTAAAAACACAGAAACACAAAAACAGTCAATTTCATTCCATAAAATAATGTATAATTCTAAGTATTCCTTAACAGAAAAATCCTAAATATGTTGTTTCAACTTACTACCTACACGTTGGTTGTAAGTACATGCTTGTTAACGTGTAGCATCCGATGTATTCCACTTTTTATTTGTTAGATTGAGCGATGTGATACTACATAAAGTTCTGTTTTCCACACGGAACGCTAAAAAATATTACGATTATGAGCATGTGTGTAAAATGTCTTACTTATGCTCCCTGGCTGATACACGAGCTAGTGCAGGGGTCCGTGCGGGACGCGCCCGCCGGAGGCCGATGTTCTAATCAGGACGGACCTTATACGCCATAATTAATTACGAATTGACAGAGTTACTGATACTTAGGCGTACCTATAATAATACTATGTGAGAGCTGCACTACACCTTTACCCGTATCATACTTACATTTATCGCCTTCCGCGCTGACAAGACGCGGAATAATATTGATAACTATTTTATTTACACCTCTTAGGGCACACAGTTTTATGCAAAGTGAACTACTCACAGTGTTATGATGAGTACCTACTAGACGAATATTAGATATATACACAGGAAACACCCAAGTCAGGAACAAATATTAATTACTCATTATCAGACTAATATTTGCCATTACCGGAATATGAACCCAAGATACCGGCTGATCTTAAATATATATATATATTTTATTAAAGTTCCAAAAGTAATATATAACAGGGTACCTATATAGTGGTTACTACTTACAGGCTGTCATTTGGCAAGGAGTAGTTTTGTTTTGCAATGAATTCTTAGTTAAAGAACTACACTTTCAGGAATAAGTTCCTACCTTGTAATCTAGATCAATATAAGTCCTTCCAACCAGACTTCTAAGATAAATATCACGCGAGTTGTATCAATTCCAAAACGACGATTACGTCCGTACCCAGTCGTCATTGAATTCGCTCTTTGGTGATTTTATTGGAGAGATCTCGGGCTAAAGAAATCGGCTTCCACGATCGATGCTCGAAATTTCAAGAGTGCGGGTGCGCAGTGCACCGCTAATTCCGCTCCTCGTTTTATTTATGTCTTCATACGCGCCGCCGATAGGGCCTAATTACGCGCTCCGCAAAAACACTAATCGCGCATCGTGCGCGCTCCCACCCCGCCGCGCGCCGCAACATCCAACCGGGGCACAACCCCGAACCTGCCTTACGTATGGCTCGTAGCGTTGGGTCTGGAAGCCACGGCTGTGCTGCTTGAGGCGTTTTGATATGTTCCAATTAAGCTATCGCGAGAAGACAAACGTCATACCGAACGCGTTTTTTATGTTCAAAAAGGAAACGTAAACGGATGCAGGCAAAGATGACTTTACCACGAACATAATTGCCAAAGCAGATTGGACACTTCTATTTAAGAATCGAATTACCGCGTGGTTCCAAATGCTACCGTACGCTACAGGATCGATGATCGACTATCGGGCGTCGATTTGCGAGGACCGAGGACGTTCTCGATGTGAGATTTAGAGATGACCGGGAGAAGCGTTAATGAGCGAAGGTTCCGTCGGATTCCTTTTCAGAAATGTTAGTGTATCGGCTTTTGTCGGCGAGCCATGAGTTTTTGCGATGGCCAATGATAACAATGAGCGGTGTTAAGAAAAGTGGGATGCGAAATTCTATAGAGATTACAAGAAACCAGATAATGGCAAGCTTAATTAATTAACGTTTTGCCCGCAGCGTGCAGTACGACGCAAGTTAAGTAGTGCGGTGCGATCAGCAATCGATCGCTAGCGGATTTCTGCGCCATTTGCAAGTTGGTGCCGCGTTTGCTGGGGCTTCTTGGTGCTTGTACTCGACCACAGTTCCCAGACTACTTCTCACACGTGAAAGGAACTACGCCAGCAGAAGTCAAGTAGATGTGTGGCTCACTAAATATATGTATATCATTATCCCTATGTATAGATTTAACAGATAAGAATGTATACAGTGTAACATGCGAGATGCCTTTTATACTTTATTCTTTAATTACGGAGATTTCGGATTTTTTGTCGGATTTTCTGGAATATTTAAACTAAATTATGGTGTAATTAAACTAAAATTCAGATAAATGGTATACAGGGTGGCGTGACCTACGATACTCCGAAGAGGGCTGATAAAGCAGCCCAAAAGCTATCGATTTGACCCACATGTATGTTCTGCAATTTTTAGTAGTTTCCGAGGTATTGACAATGTTAGTAGCAATATTTCTCCTTCCATTTCTTTGATCTGTTCAGACGGAGCTCTAGCAGCTAAGATATAAAAACTAAGTTACTTTTGTTACAAATTCTTCCATTATAAGAGAGGTGCTATGTCTAACGACAAGTTCACAGATTAAACAACAATTTAACATACATATAGTTGTGATTTCAATCAACCTACTTAAAGCAGTCGCATTCACAAAACTTTCCCATCAACATGCCGCATAATCTATTCATCAGCGAGTTAAAATAAAGACCCCCGGTAATGTATGCAGCCGATACAAGATAGTATACGGGGAACCGCGGCCAGCGCGCCCTCGCCGCGCGTCCTTATCGCAATTACAAAAAGGCTATTATTGCTTGATAAGAACCACAGATAGGTCGCAAGGTTTGTTCCGATGCTGCGAGACGCGGTATCAGCAAACCGCGGATCAATATTCCGCGCCGAAGTCAGAACGTCGCAAGCAGCCCGAGGAGTGTACTCTCATGCGACATGCTCCTCCGTGGGTGCGAATTGTAGTTCCAATTTACTTATAAATAATTATCGATGTCCAAACGGCGCGGTTATCGCGTATCGCGCCAAATGGAGTTATTTAGCCGGCGCGTACGCAGCAGGCTTTAATTACAGCGCATAACTCAGCCCGCCGGACCCTGCAATTCCTGTTGGTTTATTTCTTTACGCTAATTTGTTTAAATGCTATCTGATGGCGGTTCGACGACTTAATTATGAATTTTTGACTTGGCCTACTATTGGTACGTGAATGTAAAATTATAATCTTTAAAATAAATTGCAGAGTAAAGTTTATTTAAAAACAATTCAAGATTTATGGAAAGTTTAATGTACTTGAAGGTTTGCATTTGCATGGACGAACGGTCCAGGACCAAATTATCCCGGAGGACTGTGGATACTTACCTTTTTACTTACGGTCCGCCAAGAAATTGGTCTACCACTTTTGAACTTTAATACACGTGAAACAAATTCGAAAAGAGGTAGACCAATTTCTTTGTTGACCGTACGGGGGTACAATCGGTAACCCTACTTTTCGCAATAACCATTTTTCTCAAACTGTTTAATATCTCTACCATTTTCATTGTCCAACTCACCTTTTTTTCAGAAACCGTTTTTTTTGTTTAGTAATAATGTAGTATTAAGTTGAAGTTGTCAACTAATAAGGACCTGTCAAGCTCTGGAACAAAGTTCTGGAAAGTAAACGAAACCTTTGGGAAATAGATCAGTTTTGTAAAATAACCATAAACCGGTACAATTACGACACCCACAAGTACCTACACGTCACAATTAGGGTGGCTACATTGATATTTTCTCTTGGGAAGAAACCTTGTGATTTATGGAAATCATTAAAATCTAACAACATCAGTTGTAATGTACCACAACAGCGACATGATTGTAAAGCCTATTGTTTTGTGTATGAGAGCTCATTTGAGATCCACGGAAATAATAATTGAACATTGTAGAGTCCAAAATAAAATTGCACTAAATAAAACATATATACACACATGCGACTATTAAAGAGAACTTATTAATTGTAGTGATTAGTGTAATATCATTCGAAATTGTTTTTTTTTTTAACAGGCATTTTGGCTGAGGATGAGTGTAAAAAGTGCTAGGACTAGGAGTGACACCAGACACCGCGTCGCGATGCGTCCTCGTCCCCACGCACACGCGCAGGCGCAGCCCAACAGCATCGTTTTTGTGCCCGACCGCGGCTCCACGGGCGCTCTCGTTACAGCTAGCTGTCTTGAAAAGGCATGATAGCGCTAATTACTGAGAAGAATGAGGCTTCCCGGAACGCGAAATATATCGAACCCGTTTGTCTTGACATCGATCACCATCGATCGATTTTACTTACCTCTGTGAGTTACGTTGGTACCAGTACATAAAATAATCCCTTCGTTTGTGATTGAGGACAAAAAGCTGATCGATTGTATATTCTATCCGCAACCGACGAAGCCTCTCCCTGATAACTCATCGTTGCAGCCAAACAGCAGACAAAGAAATGGCGCAATTAAGTTGTAATTTATTGATTATCAAACGTTGAAAGGGATTGTACTGTGGGTTCGCGGGAGTGCGGCGCAGTGCGGCGCCTGCGCACGGTGCCATAATTAAGTCCCGTGCGTGTACAAATTAAATTATGTCCAAAGGAAGGCTTGTTTGTTGGTACTTCAGGAAACGATCTCTTGCCGAGTATGGGCAATGGCTAGCGGGGATTTTGAAGCAAGAAATTTGCAGGATGCACTGCCTTTACTGGATTCAGATTACATTGATAATGAATACTCGTAAATTTGAATTGCAGCACCCACGGATTGACTTGAAAAGAACTTTGACAATACGCTGAGAAGAGGCTTAAATTATGAAATTTTGACAGGCGTTAAATACACCAATACCTCTCCGAAAAACAAACAACTGGGTCTGGTGCAGGAGTTAAATTATTCTCGTAATTATTAGGCGAAGTGGACACTGAATTGTTAAGATCAAATTAGGTAATTGAATTGGAAATCGTAGAACAATAAAAAATAATGCAATTATCGCATTCATTGGGCTGGCCGCCGGCTGCATCTCAACTCTGCAAAACAAATACTATATACGAATTACGAACCCCTGTCTGCATAACACGTGAAAAAGGAATGCAAATATTCATATCATAATCGATATCGAACACATAAACGTAAAAACCTATTACGTAATTAAATAGTAATTTATTGATAATCAAACAGCGCGGCCCGTACGGTCGCTGTCGTACGGCCGCTGTTCGATATCGCGGGATATCATAATTAAGTCGCGGTGCGTGTTCAAATTAAATTATGTCGGAATGAAAGGTTACGGCGTCGTAAATATGGCGGCGCGGCTCGCCGGCGCGGGCGCCGCCGTTACGCGCCCTGATGAATCGCGGCACACCTATCCCGGGACTCCGCCTAACACATCGGCAAACAGCGATTATTCCCTTTTTTCAGCATCTTCCTTGGGTACTAGCTGTTGGACCATCCGAAAACCCCATTATCCCGTTGAAAGTATTGATAAGTACGTAAAACTGGTACCACTGCCAACGCAAAGAGATATCACATGACTCGTCAGATTTTTCCTGAAAGTGTTGTTGGGACATTAAGTAAGAAGCCGGCTGGTGGATATCATAGTCTTCATCTTTCTTGAAATGTTGGAAGAGGAAGGCCTAGACGAATGTTTCGCGATCAGATTGGAGACATTCTGAAAAAAGGCCAAGTGAAAAGTACTCTAAACCGGCGAGAATGCATGAAGGGAGATTAATGAATGTTGATGAAGCGGCAGTTGTATGCCAGGACCGTAGCAAGTGGAAGGAGGTAGTCTCTGCCTACCCCGTAATGGGAAAATGGCGTGATTGTATGTATGTAAGTATGTTCATCTTTCTATCTCTAAATTTACGACGCTATATGAGATAATGTCATAATGCCAGTTCGTTCCTATCGGAGCTTGCGTATTAAACAGGTTCTATATTCAAGTGCCCTACCCTGCCTTTCTTAGAAATCTGCGCCACTGCTGCTTCTGACTAGCTTAATCGATTCATACTACTCGTACATGTGTTTTTGGCTGGACTGAGTGTAAGTAATATGATATCGTATATATTCTCTCGTAACTTGCGCCGCGTACAAAATGAAAATATATAACTTAATCTGCGGCCAGCTTCCATTTAACTCGCTGTTTGTTTTTGTTTCTCTGAATCAATAACGTGAATGGATACTCGTATTGAACTCAAAACACCCGTTTGCGGCCGCGCGGCGTGTTCAACTTTATTTTGATCCCCGGGACACTCGCGCCGCCAAGGCTCGTCGAATCTTAATTTTAATTTGATTAAGAATTCAGAGATGGATGGAAATGAAATCGTCAATACCGCATAAGGAATCGATCATACGCTGGCTTGGAGCTTCAGCTTGGAGGTAGACTGAAGAGCCCGTTCAACTTAATTATTCTGTTCTGTAAGCATATAAGCTACCAAGCCAACTTTGTTACGCGACTTACAAAAATCATTCATCCCACTTTAGGTATTATCAAATAAGCATAGAATAGAATGCTATTTGGCAGTAATAAGCGAATTCACTCTTCGTCTTTCTTTCCTATCAGTCCGTTTTAGAACTGCGTCATGTGACAAAAGCATCTATGTAATCTCTGCGTAGCTCGTCCAGTGGCATTCGGTGTTGTATGACTCCGACAGGGAACTGTATCGATGTCCGGTGCATGCCCAAAGTTGGGCCACGCTGGGACCCTGCCGCTGGCCCAGCTAACGTCAGCCGAATTTCTTAAACTCCTCTTTTCACAATAGGGTTAGCAGACGCGGCGCCGACTTGCAGTCGGCGGGCAGTTGGCTTGCAGTTCTCATACAAGTCACAGTTGTAACGCAGTCCATCTGTTGGAACCTCTATCTTTTCCTTTTAGCTACATCGTCCTCGCTGCGTCACGCGCTCCGCCAGGTCGCGCGGTTTGCCTGCGCAGGCGCAATTAGCCGGTGACATCTAATAATTCACTCCACTCAACGTTTTTTGCGTCTGCGTCACTCCTTATTAAGCTGATGCAATTCAGCTGGGTAAATAGTAAATTGTCAAGGCAGTATTGGAAAAATATAGATCATCCTTATCGTCATTAGTCATTATCGAGTTTTTCGATCTACCCGTGCTTGATGTTTATTATTAGGATGTATACTACGGTCGTCACTAGACCGACACACTACACTCACGACGTCAGGCAATTTATCGTATGTTATATGATGTTGCTTACATTTACTAATTACTATCCAGTAATTAGTACGTAATAAGCACCATTTCCACGAAGATGAAAGCTTGAAACCATCTTCCCGGTTGAAATTTCGGTGTTTCTGGATTTCAATTCCTTCACGCACGATTCTACAATAGTAATTACGTTCCGTAGAAAGGATCTTGGGATTATGAAGCTCAATCCAGTGATTTGGTCCCGCTTCTAATAAATGTTCCGCAAGAGCGGTCTTATTCACCTGGCGGTTCTTAACAGCCGCGATATGTTCCTTGACTCTTTCAGCAATGGTGCGCTTCGTCTGTCCAATATAAGAACTCCCGCAACTTCAATCAATCTTGTAAACGCCAGGTGATTGGAACCGAATAACATCCTTAGGTGATCTTACATGCCCTATGACCCTAGATAACGGCTTGTACACAGTTTTTTCTCGAGTACTTTTGTAGTACTGTGCCAATTTTGTCCGTTATTCCTTTTACGTAACGCATGAGTGCTGGTTGCCTCCAAACGTCAGGATGTTCACGTTTCGGTTTTCGTCTGTGCTGCTGTCTGTTCACCTCATACCCATTCCATCTAAGGACCTTTTGAATCTGTGAGACCTCACTATCTAAGAGTTCCGGGTCGCAAAGGTGACGTGCCCTGTTATAGAGGGAACTCACAACAGCTTGGAGGTGAAGAGGATGATGATGAGACAACGCTTTAAAATACCTGTCGGTGTGTGTCGGTTTCCTGTAAACAGTATGCGTCGTCAGGGAGCCATCTACTCGACCTGTCACTTTTACGTCCAGAAAAGGCAAGCTACGTTCCAGTTCCAATTCATAAGTGAACTTAATTTTGGGACGAAAGGACGATTCTTTTCATCCCAAAATTAAGTTCACGTAGATACTGCTGTAATTGCTCAACCTCCTGTTTGCCACCCTTCATAACGCAGGAAACATCGTCAACATATCGCTTCCACAACTTCACTGCCCATGGTCGCAGATCTAAATTGGCTTCAAAATTTTAAGCCCCGTTTTGTCGTGTTGTAATGATGAGTGAAGATCGTGTAAGTTTAAATCAATACATATTTTATCGTTACCTGCATGAGCTGGAAAATATACACTTCACATAGCAACGTAAAAATTAATGCAGCTTACCCCAGCTCGTTAGAAAATGCACCTCTTGTCTTCGTTCACATAGAGCGTTTAGTAAATTAGATAATTAGCATTCCTGCGCCGGCGCGGTAATCATATGCGCGGGAATAATTATTAAACAATAAATAAAATTAAATGGCTCGATTAGATATCGTATCAGCGTCGGTGCGCGGCGCATACACGCAGGGGAGCGGCGCAGTGCTAGCGGGGCCTGACATTCCTGTATTAAGCAGATTTATGTGCCTACGTCTAAATACTTACGGAGTTTCGGCATCCAAATATCCGCCGGAGTGTTGCCAGCGATGGAAGCTTACAAGTAAACGGGTAACGGGTGGGATAGTGATTTATACAACTGGATCAGCATTCAAGAGTCTCTCTCACTCAACAGTTATATTTACTGTTAAATTACAAGCATGCCTAATAACTTTATATGGCGACTCGTTAAATTTAGTGATAGTTTAACATTTTTCGAATCTCTACAGCAACATATTGTCTAGCTAGTGAAGCTTAGACAGGTAGCCGACTATCAGTGGCGTATCTAGGTAACAACCAAAGGTACTAATGCAGAAGAAACGATTGCGATATAGATAAAAGTACCTAAGTCAGGTAACCGTCCTTCAAACGTATCCAGGGCATCTAACTCTGAAGTACGTATTGTGCTTTCCTTATCTCTCCCCAGATAAGCAACATTTGAATTAGTGATACGCAGTAGCGTGCACATATTTTTTTGGCCAAGATAGGCAGTTTTCTGTGCCTATAAGGAGCCATGGTCCTTCAGGGTAGGCAGTTTCTCTGTGCCTGTATGGAACCTTGGCCGTTCAGGGTAGGCAGCGTCTTTGTGCTTATATGGACGGCACGCCACTGGTGATACGAAGTATAACCGAACTCCAACCTTCCAGTCCAGCCCTGTCTCTGGGTCTACCCAAGATCTAGCTTGGACTGCAAAACCGCTGCAAATGGGACCGCAGCGCTTGCGCCAGCGCAGCGTGTCCCGCTCCCGCGCCGCCGCCGCATCATCATGCGCCCGCGCCTATGCAAATGTATGAAAGCAACACTGCTACCGCTGCGCGCAACAACACGGCGACCGGCGACCCACGTGCCTCGCGGCCGCGCCTGCGAAAAAAACCCGTATGGGTTATTCTGCACAAATCAATACATAATTAAGTATTCAATCCAATACTTAGAAATGTGTGGTAAGTGCAGCTGTGGGCCTGCAGTTGCAATGGCAATAAAGTTAAACGGTACTTCGTCAGTTACACCAGAATTCAACTTTTAACTTGAAATCGATACTGACTGTTGACAGCTGCTATCATCGGTTATAGAAGTTACACTACTATGCAAAGGAAAAATACACGCAACGGCAGAAAAAAAAAACCAACAGAAAACATATGTTAAGAACCTCGGTCTGCTTGTTTTGTTAACTGTATATTACAGTTCATCAATTGATGGACAAGATAAATTATAAATATTATATTGAATTGGATTGGACGACATGATTAATTTGTAAGCACTGGAACTTAACATGTTAACTTTAAATAAACTATTTAGTGTTATGCTGCCGTAATGGTTAAATGTAGAATGCAAATGGACTATACTAATAAAATTATAAACTTGATTCCAACGAATTGAGAACCTCCTCCTTTTTGGGAGTCGGTTAATAAGATGTACTTACCTACATAAACGTAGCCGCAATCATAAGAAGCAAAAGAGCAGCAAGTTAATACCCATATTGTTTCTATCTTCATTTATTATCGACTCGACATAACACACAAATATTTAATTTTTTGTAATTTTCCCGAATTCAAACTAAAAGAAACTTAACTGAAGTAAACTTTGAAGGGTAGGTACTACTTTATTTGCATATTTTGCAGGTGGTCATTTGCTTCCGCTAGGCTATCTAACTGTCGTAATTTCAAGTTCACACTTGTCCCTTTGTCAACAACCTGTAAAAACGTTGGCACCAGTTACCCGGCGCTGGCCGGGAGCAGCCGAGCGTTTTCTAAGTTTTTGCGTCCGTAATTACACCCCCACAATTGCGCTCTATTGTTCGACAACAATTATCAATATAATAAGAAGCTACTAATGCACCGGCTTATTGTTTTTATTATAAACGCCACTAACTATCTGTTTATTTACCATTATTCAGTTTTAACACGTTCACTGCGATATAAGGCTTAAATGCCCGATGCATGTACTCCCGCTCCGTGCGGAGGCGAAAAACGGTGAACTTCCCCTGGTGCGGGGGGTGTATAATGAGAATTTCTATATGTACAAAAGAGACAAGTATAGGTTTGAGTTTAGGACTTTAAGGGCTACTAAATAAAGCATTAAAACTGTGGTAAGGTTTTTCGGCCTGATAACGCACTGATTAATATTTTTTTCGATTCCTTGCGGGTAATAGGCCGTAAGGCCCGACATAGATCACAAGGTCTCTCCACCCCTTCCCGCACTGTTGTAGGTGATAGAATACTTTACTTCCGATTAGTGTCGTGACATCATTAGCGGGAATAGACGTAAATACGATAGTGCACTATTCAAGTGTTTGTTTACGTTTTTGTGATAGTTAATGTTGAATGTTTAATGTTGAATGAAGAAAATATTATAGTTAATGTTGTTTTATCAGTTATTATGCCTCGGTCAAATAAACGGTGCAGAAGAATGCTGAAATTATCGTTTCAGCAAAATGAAAACAGTGAAAGTGAAAATTCTGATGCGGATAAATCGAGATGGAGAAAAGTGTTTATCAAAAATAATATAAAAAATAATGACTCGCAGCAAAATCGATGCGAAATAAACATTGTCAATCCTGGGCCAAGTAAGGAACCGGAAACTGTCCCAGAGCTACAGCGGAACTACGTGAGTAGAGGAACAGCGAGCACAATAACAATTACCGCTCCTAAAAAACGCAAATATAATGTTCCAAAGCCTGACACCAGCCGACTTTCTCCAATTCATTTGAAACCGTTATTTCAAACCGATCTAGAAAATACCCCTAGAGCCCGGAAAGTACAACTGTTGAACGAAGGTGACAAAGAGTCGATTTACGTGAGCCCTAGTACTGGTAAAACCTTACAAGTTTTAGAAAATGCTGAACCGTTACCAATAAACAACCCACAAACTCAATCCATTTTCCGTTCGCCGGCAGTCTATGGCACTAAAAACGCGTCGACGTTGACAAGCAGGTGTAGTTCCGTAAGCGATATATCGTGTGCAAAATCTCTTCCGTGCTCGTTAAACAAAGATGCAATTGATGAATTATTAGCTGGACCATCTTTTGGAGACCAACAAAACGAATCGTTTTTGGAAACCAGCTCTAATAACATGAATGCAGCCTCTCCAGCCCAATCCCCAAATCTTTGCAAGACCGTTCGTAGTCCGTTAAATAATGATGCAATTGATAATATAGTAGCAGGACCATCTTTTGAAAACCATAAAACGAATCGTTTTTGGAGACCAGCTCTAATAATGTGAATGTAGCCTCTCCAGCATATTCCACAAATCTTGATAAGACTACTCGTAGGATAGGGGAACTGGTTGACATAGAACCTACCAATGAAGACCACTCGGACACGGATGAAGATTTTAACCCAAATCTAATTCGTTCTCAATCAGATACCAGTAGCACTTCTTCCGGAAGCAGTTTCTCGGTTAGTGAAGATGATTCCGAAAATGTCGAAGAAATGCAATCCAACGTAATTCCTCCAGTAGCAAATTTTAAGGACGAAGATGAGTGGCAAGATATTGATGATACAATTCCTAATTTCGAAGAATTCACTGAAAATTGTAAGATAAACATTCCAGATGATGCAGTCACCCCTGAAGATTATTACAATTTATTTGTTACAAAGGATATTATTGCTAAGATGGTCGTAGAAACAAATAATTATGCCCAAAAATTCATAGCAGGTAATCAAGTTAAGCCCAAATCACGAATTCGAGCTTGGATTCCTACAGATCAAGAGGAAATGAAAATGTTTTTGGGCGTGATTATGGTGATGGGTTTAGTAAAACTACCACACATAAATGATTACTGGTCGAGAAAGAGTATTTATAGAAATCAGTATGTGGTTTCAGCTATGAAGAGAGACCGATTTCTGCTAATTTTGAAATTTTGGCACTTTAGTCAAGAGGACCCTGATGATAGAAATAAACTTGCTAAAATTAAAGATGTGTTTTCTATGCTGCTTCAGAGATTTCACACGGTCTTAATACCCGGAAAGTATTTAGTAATCGATGAATCGATGATACCATGGGGGGGACGATTAAAATTTCGACAGTATTTAAAAGGCAAGTCCCATAAATACGGGGTGAAGCTGTATAATTATGTACGCCGGATGGGTATACTTTTAACGTGAATGTTTATACTGGCAAAGGTGATAATGGCAGAGAGTTAAATCACGGAAAAGAGACTGTTTTAAGATTAATAAGGGGCCTTGAAAATGAAGGAAGAACCGTAGTGACTGATAATTTCTACAATTCAATAGATCTTGCAGAGGAGCTTATACGCAAAAAACATTCCTTTGAGATTACCAAGCTAATAGGCCTGACTCGGTGACTTAAAGTAAGTCTTGGCCCGGAATACAATAACCTGAAACTTCGCTCAGTCATCGACCTGCAGAAGGTCACCGTGGATTACCCTCATCTGGCATAAACTTTTTGTCATAGGTAATCATCATTTGGCATAATTCATCATTTGACATAAAAAATGTATTGTGTACTTTGCGTCCAAATCGGAAAGGTCTCCCAAAACGCATAGTAGCATCAAAACTAAAAAAAGGCCAAATAACCGGTACAATGAATGAGAATGGGGTTCGAATTATAAAATGGGTGGATAAGAGACCAGTTAATATGATTTCTACATGTCGGGATCATGATTTGACGATAAAGGACACCGGTAAGATAAGACGTACTACTGGAGAAGCAATTGAAAAACCACAGTGCATCATGACCTATAATGAAAATAAAAAGGGTATAGACTTTAGTGACCAGATGTCATCGTACTACACAACCCTAAAGAGAGGAATCAAGTGGTTTCGTAAAGTCATGCTTGAATTGCTATTTGGGACAGCTTTGGTCAATAGCTGGGTGGTTTACAATATTCGGCAGCCAGTTCCAATTTCAAAGAAAGATTTCATCGAAACAATCATAGCAGCATATACCAAAACGCCAATCACGGATACTAACTCAGGTAAGTTTATTATTTATTATTTCAATCATTTAACGTCACCCGAGGCAAATGCAACTATGAAGGTAACGTAATGAATTAAAATTGCTCTCAATTTGATATATAATTTTTATAAAAATCAAGCTTTGTTTTACTTTGACAAAACAATAATAGGTCTATGTTCGCTCCAACAGTTGTTGGGTCTTACAAATTGGATTAAATTAAAATATATTTCGATTAGTTACATTTGCACTTACGCAACTATGACATAAGTGCATATACATAATTCGTATTGTATGAAATATTTATTTAATAATACCATGAGTAATTTTCATGCAGTTATATGGTAATATTATGTATCTATTTATATACAGAACTAGCTTCTGCCCTATGTCCTTCTCCAGGACTGAAATTATGTCCATACAAAATCGGTCCAGCGGTTTAGGCGTAAAGAGATAACATACAGACAGATAGATAGTAGTTTCGTATTTATAATATTAGTATGGCAATAGATCCCGCAATGTAAATCTAGTTCCCGCAAAACAAGCCTTACAGTTAATTGGTGGGTAAGGCAAGAATTATTAGTGAAAAAATCATACCATATTAATAATATATATTATATACTTTCAGATGGTCAAAATGAAGTAGTCTTAAAGAAAAAACACACCTTCGAAAAGAAAGGCGAGAAGAGGAGAATTTGTGCCGGCTGCTACCAAAAGCTGCGTGGTACACTCAACAGCCGAGAAGCAAATAGAAAAGTAAAGAAAATAAAATCTTTCTGCGTAGTATGTAAGAAAGGATACTGCTTGTCATGTTTCTATAAAACTCACATGTAATTAATTAAGTTTTCACATATAATGTGAAAAATAATACTGGCTGTCTATTTTTTTTTGTTTCTTTAATAAATGATATAAAAATAATATGTCGATAACTTATTTCCCATCACTAATACTTCCTAAAATAAACCTATTATTCAGTGCGTCATCGGGTTACAAGGCCTTACATGTATTTTTGTATATATCTCTCAAGTAAATAGTAGGAACCCGTGGCGAAGCAAGTACTGTAACCACCAACTCGTCGACTATCGATATTGATAGGGATGTGTCCACATTTTTCCCTTTTTGTATAATTATAGTCATTTATATCAGTCGATACCTTACTAGGTCAATGAGCCCTCTATCGCCGCGGCGTAAACATTGAGAATCAGGCCAATCGGCCATTTAACGCACCATATAAAAAAACGTCAGTTTTAGTTCCGCAGCGAACGTGTTAATGTAAATGTGGAAAAATTACATTTCCTATTTCTTATTTTTACAATTGACAATCTTGAACAAATTAACTTAAAAGCGAGCGATTTACTACCAGGATGTCCCGACCGCAATCCTGCACAAGTTTTTGAAACGCGCAGGTGAGGGTTGTTTACATCGCGTTTGGTTTTCAGTCGCCAGCCTGTGAACGGTACAGTCACCAGCATGCAGTATTTGCCATCACAAAGCGGACGAAAATATCTGACACATCCTAACAGCCCTAGAAATAGAGTCGATGTCAGATATTTATGCGCGCTTTGTTGTGGCAGATATTAATGCTGATGACGGTATGTACAGACCAGGTACACAGGTACTTGCAGCAGCGTTGGGCAACGGCCCTGCGCCGGCGCGCAATCGTCGCAGTGACAAAAACACACACACTACAGTTACTGCTGCGCTGATACTACAATTAGCTGCCACACAAACATTAACTCGACATATTACGTGCCTAATATTTACCAATAGGTACATTTTTATAAATTATACGATCTGTGGTGATCAGATCACCAATAAAAACACTGCAAGCGGATGTTTTACTGTTGTTAATTGAACCCTACCTGACCCAACTTAAATTCATTTATCACAAATTAATCCTCATAGACCTAGAGGGAACTCTTTAGCCAAGTGTATCTACATTGTGCAATGTACGCCCTGCATTCCTCTTGCTGGACTAATCAATGTGGTGATCGTTGAAGTGTATCTTCAGTTTCACGATTTAAATTCCACCAACGGACATCCTCATCCTTATATTATGTTGTCGACATTTATTCGTATTCTGATCTGTATTTCTTGACTTATTATTTAGACGTTTTCAATGTAAGTGATATTTAACCAGCGAACCACATCTTCGATCGCAGTGAAGTAGGTACCTTTCTACCTTTATATGTATAGGTAAGTACAACCGGGTCAATTTTTGGTTATTTGATAAATAAATAAAAAGAAAAGTTTGTGGGGCGAGCGGGCTCGACCGAGATCGCGGAAACAAAAACGTCTCCCACGGCGCTGATCGATCGACGATCAGAACTAACAGATTGCTTAGTGATACAACTGTGGTTGCCAGTCGCGCCAGTCTTGTGCCGCTGCTGCCGATTGCGCTAATTACTTACACTACGCGGCTAAAAAATGTGCGCTTTGGCAGTAAATCATTCGTTGGAAATACCAGCACTTCCCGTTGGAATTTCAATAATTAGTTAAGTATGTTTTTATGCTCAGTTTGATAATGTCTTCTTTCATCCGCTCCTACTTAAGTAGTTAATACTTATGTAACATTCAACATATACGTATATTTGGTTCACACATGACTTATTTTAATTTCTTTTATGTGCAGTTTACAAATGTTTATCATCATCAAAGAAACATCGAGAGTAGTTTCTGTACTTTTGGTTGTTATTGATAGACTTGATTGAACTTGTTTTAACTATTTACAGTCAGAAACAAAGTAATCCACAGTCGTTGGTGTGTTTATATGTATAGCGGGGTGCTATGCATACATCTCGATTTGACGAGGGTGCATAATTCAGTCAGCAATCAGGAAATGTAAATGTAAAGAGTTCTTAAGTTTGGTGGTACGTCTTAAAGACTTTACGTCATAAATTTTTGACCGCACCAAATACGGGTTGAGCATCGTGAGCGCGAAACGCTATCGTGTGTAGTATTGATTTAGAAACAACGCAGCTCGTGACGAAATCTGCCGTATATGTAAACACTCACAGCATCCTCCTCTCATTCATCCCTGTCGGCGCGAAGTCTCGCGCGCTATCCGCGGCAGCACGCGAGCCGTACAAGGCGCCGCGTCATTAACAGCCGCCATATTAGTCTCGTTTGCATTCGACCATCTCGGGGACGCTCGGCGAATCTCCGGAGATGATCGGCCCGAGCGCGAATGTTAATTGTTCGTCCCGACGTGAGCGAGATAGCCTTGGGTCGCCGGACACACTGGAGAAAAGGACCTCTGTGATATTCTAGATTACCAAGCTAATAGGCCTGACTCGGTGACTTAAAGTAAGTCTTGGCCCGGAATACAATAACCTGAAACTTCGCTCAGTCATCGACCTGCAGAAGGTCACCGTGGATTACCCTCATCTGGCATAAACTTTTTGTCATAGGTAATCATCATTTGGCATAATTCATCATTTGACATAAAAAATGTATTGTGTATTTTTAAAATGTCCTGAAAATTCTATGGTTTCAGAAAAAAAGCGTTATGCCAAATGATGAATTATGCCAAATGATGATTATAACGAAACAGTTTATGCCAAAAGTGGGTAAACGGGTCACCGTCCATCAGCTAATCCACCCAAGTACTCTCTTTTCGATCCTACCCCAATTATATAAGACGGTCAAACTAAAGTTGATTCTGCCTCATCTTCTTGTGCACCACTTACTTACTCATTGGTTGTTTACTTTACGCCATCTCTACTACCTTAAGGTTATCCGGAAGAGATCGCTTCTTAGCGATAAAACCGCCTGTTGTTTACCATTTCTCATACTGGTTTAAATTAAAGTGACGCATGTTATTTTCTTTCGTTGTGCAATAATGTATTGTTGATGAACCTTGTCTCGTCAACAGTGCGCATGTGCTCACATCATAAAAATATATTTTTACTAGCGGCCGCCCGCGTCTTCGTCCGCCATTCGTTTATCGCGGATAAAAGGTATTTTTCCGAGATAAAAAGTAGCTTATGTCTTTCCCCAAAACTCGATATTTTACTAATTTAAATGTGAAGCATAGGTATTACCAAGATTTCAGGTTCCTAGCGTAAAAAAATATTTACTGTCCATACAAATTTTCATCCCCTTTTTCGTCCCTACAAGGGATGAAATTTGACATAAATTATAGCCTATGTTCTATTCTGATATATAAGGTACATAACAGGAAAGTTTCTTAAAAATTCGTCCAGTAGTTTTTGTGATTAAGTGGAACGTACATACATACTTTCACGTTTATAATATAGTAAGGAGTAAGGATGTAATACCCAAGTTTCCCGTCCAGGTCGTCGGTGTGTCCTCGCCGCAACCGTACGGCGTGCACGCGGAACCGCCCTATCTGATATTTGCGCTTTGTTAGTCGGCGCCCGCTGACCCGGCTCAAAGGAGAAGCGCACAAATCACGAATCCTATTCACTAAGACAACGTTCCGTCTAAACTTACGCATATATTCCGTGTGATGTTACTGTTCTGAGAACGTTTCTACAACATACAATCAGTAAACAGAGCTGAGGTCTACTACATGCTTTACCAGGAGGAGTCACAGATCGTCTCGCATAATTTTTAATCATTTGAGTGATTTCCGTTTGGGAGAAGAAAACAGTGCTACTTCCTTCCTTTTTCATGATTTCACACTCGGATTCGTTAAAAGCTTGATACCCAAGAAAAAATACCGTTTTGTGCTCAGAAAATAGCAATGAATTGAGAGTAGGAATTCCCATGATGTAGCAGGAACGTGCTTAGCACTTGTTAGGCGTTAGGTGCAGAGCCGTGGGTGTTTATGCGTGCTACGAGCGCAGGCACAAATGCGCGAGTCTTGTGCCAGTAACATTGTATCGGTTACTTGTCGGCGCGGTTTTTTGTACGCCCGCGCTCCCGGGGAGGGGGGACTTATTGTCGTGTTTTCTAATTGCCTCATTACAAAGACATAGTAGAGACAATGTGAGTGGGCCATGTGTCAACTAGACGAGACTATCTAAGCCACCAGAAGTCTATTCTGTAACGATTTCACATGCGCCTCTCAAATAATTGTATGGTCCAATTAAGTTCTGTTAAAACCTCATGAAATCAAAATTCACCTCTAAAAAAAATATGGGTCTGTATTTCATGGCAAAGAGTAAACTGCCATTTATCAGCATACATCTTAGGTGAAACCTTGCAGTGGTGTGGAAAGAACTCGCATGTAGGTACCCGTGCTCAATAATTCCGCGGATTCTCTGAACCTAATAGTAAGTAAGTAGTAAGTAAGGATCCGACGAGCGAGCCTGCTGGCCGCCTGTTTGCCGCCTGCGCCGTGTGACACAGTGCGCTGCCTCGGTTTTTAATCGATATTAATTGAATGCGATTCGATCTTATCTGCAGAAGTTCATTGTCTCCGATTGACTGAGACTATTGTTGTGTCTGTGGAAAATTGCCGTCATTATCGACTCACAGACGTGATCGAATAATTGTTAGTAGCTCTGTCAATAATATCTATCTCTACTGATGAGGTGCTCAAAGATTGTCACACAAAACACGATGTTAACACTTTATATGTACGCTTGTGGACTTAGATATTATATGTTTTTGATGGTTTAGCTCAGCGCGACTGACGCTGCCTGCGATACTCGTTCGATTACCATTTGTCTAAAATCTCCCTACCTACCCCTAATATTTATTTACTTATTCATAAGTAGGCCTAGGTATTTGAAGTTGTGGGAAAGTGTCTGTATCTCATATCAAGCATCATATACATAAATTCTGCTGTCGTTGGTGGTTAGGCGTTTCGAGGTGACGAATCGATTAAAGCAAGTTTTAAGTAACATGATTATAAGATAGATATTAATAAGTAAGATAGAAGAGCCTTTTTTTAAGATTTCAGGTAGGTACCTAGTTATTAAATCTACGTCATAAAAATATTAATTTCCTGTCACTTGACATTCAATATATAATTCGCATTCACCTCACGTTGTAATCTGTCGAATCGTTAAAACACCAAGAAACAAAAGAGACCTAAGTAAAGAACGTAACTACCAGTAATTTACACCCAAAGTAACTGAAGTAAAGTTTATTTTCTGTTGTACTTACTGTTATTTTTACTGTTTTTAGGTTCGGAAGCAGTGCCAGCTGAGCGAGCCCCTCGTGACGTCACCCCCTCATCGATTTAATCATCGGAACTAGTTTGACAAGCAGCGGCGATGCACGTCACGCGCAGCGGTCAGCGCGGCTTTGTGCTGCCGTGGGGAGCCAGGCCGAAGGAGCCGGGCCGCGACCGGCACACGTCACGCAGGCTGTGGGCACGACGCAGCGATCCTGAGTGTACCTACGAGAAGAAAAACTAACCCGCACCCGTACCTAATCAACTCAAGCAAAGTGTTCAACCCTTAAGAGATTATTTTTTCCTATAAATTGATAACAAGGTCGTTTAAAAAAAATACATATCTCTAACAATACATAGGTATTACTTTAACAAATTTCGAATTAATGCCTTTGTGTAACGAAAGTCAGTCATACAAAATATATTGGTAATTTTCGTTACACAACGAAATCAATTAAAATTTGTTTTAATTAAAGCCCTTCCAAGACGAACCAAATACCACATAGCAAACGGGGTCAGCAAACTGAAGTGGCAATGGGCAGGGCACATAGTTCGAAGATCCGATGGCCTTTGGGGCAGAAAAAGTGGAGACCGCGGAAGTGGAGACTGCGGTTGGCCTTCCCAAGCGCAGCGTGGGAAGGCCAACCGCAAGGTGGTCGGAAAACCTCGTGAGGGTTGCGGGGACTCGCTGAATGCGGGTCGCCTCTATGCGGCCCTTGTGGAGATCTATTTTAGAGGCCTGTGTCCATCAGTGGACGTCCTATAGCTGAAATTATGAAAGCCTTTTAACTAGGGTAATTCCGGGGTAGATGGCCATAAGTTTAAGATGGCCAGGCGAAATTTTAATAATTAAACTATTTTTAACTTATAGGATGTTAATATCACCTGTTTCACGTAAACTTTAATCGTTCAGAATATAACACCTGATATAAGTGGAAAAACAAATAGTTCAAAAGAAAAACTCTCATGAAAAATAACTTTATTTAAAATACGCTACTTGAAAATTTCTAAAGAGATTGCCGATGTATATCGTCACTCTATTTGTTTTTTAACTAACCCAATAATAATGATTATTTTAGAAAGTATTGAGATTTTCGCACATATTAAATTTAAAATAACTTGAATAAGCTCAGTACTTTTTTTTATTCGTTGTTATAATGAACCGGCTACAACGGGAGAGATGGCCATAGGCAACTGCCTATTAACTATTTAGTACTGGAAATCCATGAACTGGGATCTCAGATACATAAAAAAAAAATAGATGTTATTAATTAAAATCATAGCAGTAGTAATAATAATATGCGAGAGACGACAAATACATTACTATAAATCCAGATGTACAGATATCTACGGTGGGTTCATTAAAATTGTACCGAATTAAAAAAAATGTTTATTTTATTAAGAAGAAGGAGAGAAATGTGCACAAAAATAGAAACATTTAGAAATCTACTCATATTCAATGTTATGGCCATCTTTCCCGGACATATCCGGGAGAGATGGCCAACCCTATTTTAATTTCAAAATATTGTTTGACCACGTTCGCTTAGTTTTAACAATGTTTGCGGTTTTGTTAACGTTAGATAGATAATCTCAGTTTAATTTGCAACTAAAATCAAAATTCTAATGTTCATAGTTTCCGCATAATCGAGCTTGGAAAAAACTATGGCCATCTACCCCGGACTTACCCTATGTAAACATTTTTTGAAAACGACCCTAACTAAGATCACCCTGAAAATGAAATGAAAAATGAAAATGAAAATTTATTTTGCTTGAGACATGACATTAGTTGTGATGGTATAAATTTGACAATAAGGCACGCATATCTCGCCAACAATTCTGGCATGCAAATGTTAAATAACGTACAATCTAATCATACAATCATAATCACATTATATGATATTATACCTAAAATGTCAATAATCTGAAATATTAGTATTTTATATGTCTCGGCATACAATAAATAAATATTACGGGACAATTTTACACAAATCGCTCTAGTCCCATGGTAAGCTCAATAAGGCTTGTGTTATGGGTACAAGACGACGATACAATGGGTGAAGATATCGCGTAACAAGTATACCTACGACGAAAAAACGTGTATTACGTATACACGTTCGAATTGGAAGCTTCTTCCTTAAAAAAGGAGGTTCTCAAGTTATTATACATAAGTTACACTTAAACGTTATACAGTGGCAGTGGCATGCGACCCATACAATATGTAAGTAGGTACCTGCTGAGCCGAACTAAGGAGTATCTCCTACTACCTACTCGTCGTCATCAAACATTTTACCTGCCTACCCTGTCCGACAACTTTATTCTCTCAAGCAATATTTGAGATCAGATTTTTATTTTTTAGGTAAGATTTTTCCGTGCCTATATCAGAATGGATCAAAGTGGGATGTTATACCCGTAGGTACATTTTTTATTTCGTTGTTATGATACATAGTTTATTGAACAGATAGACATACGTAATTAATTATTCATCAATTAACTGGTTCAGCGGAACGACGCAACATTGTAGTAATTTGTGCATTCCACTTAGCATAATACTGTGGTGGAGTCCAGGAAACCTCCATTAACTATAGTTTACAAGTTTGGCATTTTGCTTTGTACAATTTTACTACTTAATTCTCTAGCATCACTTTGATATCTTTAATCACTCTCCAGCCCTCTCATAGTCTTTGTTACAACAAACTAATTAACTCTGCTCGTCTTCACTAAAATATTCACTAGAAAAGCCTTAGATATCACGGTCAAATAGGATTTCATCTCTTCCCACCCGGTGGCTCCTGAAGGCGCCAATTTTGTGAGAAAAGTCGCCCATCGGGCACAGTGCGACATTACCTTTTATACGACCCGTCCACTCACCTGTCCCTTCACAAGCCTGGGATAACCTTTGAAGAACCTTCCGTCTTTTTCAAACTTAACAATATTACATGAGAGGAAAAGGGATGGCAGGGGGAGACTTACGTTTGGGCGCATGAAAATTGTATGGGCATAGTTTGTTAAAGAGGCGGGTGTTTGTAAATAAAATTGAATATGCAGAGAGGAGTCGTGAAATCACTGTTATCTGGGCTGATGGACTTACTGCCCCGACGGTATCGCGTGTGCTCGTCGCTTTGAGCAGTCGCTATCGCGATAGCCTTCAGAGATCGTCCACTTGACGCGGCACAAGTCAATAGCAGTATCTTGCATGGTATGTTTACTTAGCTATTATAAGTAACCAATTTATGATATTTGATACGACATTGATGTGATATGTTATTTACAATCATATGTCGTGGCGACGATAATCATCATATCAGCGAATGTACGTGCACTGCTGGACAAAGGCCTCCCCCAATGATCTCCACAGCAACGGCAACGGCCGTGCACTACCCTTTGTCATCGGTCCCTCGTATTGGGGGCCTTCCCACGTTGCGTCGTTCTGTACGCGGTCGCCACTCGAGAACCTTTCTGCCCCAGCACGTTCCTCTATCGGTTCTAAAAATGTATCCCGCCTACTGCCACTTAAGTCTAGTAACTCTCTGAGCTATGTCGCCGGCCTTTTCTTCCGCGGACGATAATCATTGCACAAGAAAACCCACACCATAACCCATGAGGTACTCCTGTAATAACTATTATGGGGTTTCAAGTTCGAATTGTAACTTCATGGGAAAACTATGAATGTGCAAATTTTCCATAGCAATACTTTGATGGGTCACGTAATAGGGTCCGTCGGGCTAAGCCCGCCTGTCGAGGGTAAATTAAATTTGCCGCGGCGGCTGACAACGGCTCATTTTTCCGTCGTCTCCTCTCGCCCCCGCCCCCGCCGCCCGCCCCGCGCCGTGATACAACGGATTTAGACTCCAACTAAATCGAGATTTGGAGGGAAAAAGAAATGGGGAAATGGAAAAGAACTAATTTGAGTTGTCGAGTTTGCGTTATTCTTTGTATATAGATAGAGTATAAGTGAGAAGGTAACTAATATATTATCTTACCATATGTTTAGCAAGCAGTATTAACAGGACTTTTTGCTGTGATAAAAAAATGTATGTCACTCAGAATTTACATATGCCTATATTTTATGTCTATACCAAAAAATATTGAATCCTTAGTCCGTTGGTGCGAGGAAAGGACAAGCCAACTATTATATTTCGCATAAGTAAGGGCAAGGATTATTGTTATTTGAATAACATTACATTTAAATCATACGAATTTAAGGATAATGTTGAATTAAATGTGTAGCTCTGCCACGTACTGTCTGGTATATATGTTAACTCTAACATCTGGTACCTTATTAATCCCATTAGACTTATAGTCTGATTGTACTGAATATTTTATCTCCCTTGAATTTTTAAACAAAACCTGCTACGCCGAGACAAACTGTCTTAATTCAAACAAAAACATTTATAAAGCCCTACTTACAAGCGTAAGGCAACACGCACCCGACGACTACACACTGTCAACAGTATTAGCGCGTGGCGTTTTAACTTGCGCAAACACACGACCCATCCTCAACGCAAGAACGCCGTACGTCGACAATTCAGTAAACGTCATTTAGAACCGTAACAGACTCTCTTTGAGTTTAAAGCGAGAGTGTGGTGCGGGTGGGTGTGATGCGCTATTGTTTCGAGGGGGCTTGAGCGCGACACTAGGGCACCATTGTCTTAAGCACTCGGTGTGATGGGATGTCACAATAGCACTGCGCATTTCGCTCCCGGGGGCGCTTAGTTAAGTGAGTGGAAGGTAAATAAGTACTACATTAAAGTAAATTAATAATGAATCAATAAACTGGTGACAAAAGGAGACCGTGGGCGCGAAGAGCAGCGGAGTGTCGAAGCAGATTATTGATGACTAATAATTACTCATATTAAAATATAGCGAATGTCTCTTGTTAAATAATATTATTGTCTATGAATATAGATCACTCTAAATAATAGTTCCTGCATATATATTGTATAGTAGTATAAGTTTAGGACAGATCTAGGTGGCGACACACGGTCCGGAGCATATGTGAGAGAGTTTAGTAAAACGTCCCACTTTGTCGATTCTAGTTACGGAGTTACGGGCCGTTTAGTGAAATATGGCAAAACCTACTGAAAATCGACTTTCAATGAAAAGTGATAAAACATACTGTAATAAACCTACGATTTTGATGTCGACCCATAAATGTCTAATTTAAGCACCTTTTTAAGGCCTCAAAGTTTAGTGCCCAGCGTCCCAGTTTATCGAATAACTAAAAGAATCGTCGATATCATATTTGTGCCTGTTATAGGGAAAAATTTCTACTTTATCGATATAGAGTTATGAGTAGTTTGTAATAGAACAAAGCATAAGCTATCTTTCATTGAAAAAATTATGTCTCTAAGTGCTATAGTTTTTTTATTTTTATTCTTCAAACTTGCAAAAGTGTAAAAGCGACAATTGAGAAAACGTTGGTTAAAGTTTGGGACGACAAAAAACACACTTGTACTTTGAAGTTATGGAGTGGTTAGTATCAAATGAATTAGCATACTTTAAGGATTTCAAATTAGTCAAAATCATGTATGTAACCTTAGTGGTTTGAATGTTACGGAGGCTTGAACATAAAAACAGAACGAAAATATGTCAATCCTGAATATGGGTTTAATTTCTATATTTATAACACGACACGCAAATTTATCATTAAAGTTGTATTTATAAATGTATTCTTATGCTAAAAAAGACAGAAATAATTCTATGGATCCCTTTAGTTACTTATTATATCAAAAAGTTCATAAAAAAAGAATTGAAAAGTACAGCATAAAAAATACGAATAAAAAATATTGTTTGACAAGGGGCTAAAATAAGTCATTACTCGTATGACATAAAGTGATTCTTTGGATGAGCTCACGAAGTGAGCGAGGACAAATATATCTGAGTGTCATATAATGGCTTTTAGCCACGTGTTAAACACTCTGCTTTTCACTTCGACTGCAGAAAATAAAAAAGACTTAACATTAAAATTGTATATTTCATAAAAAACTAAAAGTACAGTTTGAGCATTTCTATCAGAAAGTTTGGCCAATCTGATCAGGTTTGTTTGTTTGTTTTTAATTATTTGTAAGGAGTATGTGTTTTTGCCGCAAGTGTTTTTTTTCAGTGTCATAGAATTTTGTATGGGATTATATGGCTTTATTTTATACCCTAGGGGCTAAATGTAGTATTTTAGTGTCACTTCGCGAAGCTAATATGACGTACTTTTTAAGCAGGAGAAGTGAAAAATGTGAAATATGAATAGTAAGGTTTTGTAACCATCGATATTAGACTTTTTTATTGATGATTCCGCTAAATAAAAAAGAGTATTATTTTAAAAAAATATAACTAAGCGATAGATATAAAAAAACATTTATATGTATAAATACTAACTCGAAAAACATTACACCTATGTTTTAAAAGCTGATTATATACTTGTACTTAGTATTTTTTTAAGGATGAGCGTACGAACGAAACCAAACCGTCAAAGTGGGACACTAAACTTGAGTCGGAAATAAATTCCGTTCAAATTCCGTAAAAAAAGATCAAGCAAACGACATTAGTATTCAAATCAAATCAAATCAAAGTATTCTTTATTCAAGTAGGCCTAGTTACAAACACTATTAATGACTATTAGATTAACAATAACAAACCTTTATCTCATACATAAAATGGAATAAATATACCAAACACATACATTTCACTGAACGAGCTCTAAAGTTTAGTAAATCGACAAAGTGGGACGCTCCCTATAGAAAATCACTAAACTTTATAATGCATAAACAAGTACTTAGAATTTGATATTAATACTTTTTATACTTGATAAGTGTGTTTTTTAAGTAATCTTATGTTATATAATAAAATACACATGTCATTTGTATTCTTTATGCTGTACTGTTCAATTCATTTTTTATTAACTTTTTGACATAATAACTAACTAAAGGGATCCATAGCATTATTTCTGTCTTTTTTAGCATGAGAATACATTTAGAAATACAACTTTAATGATAAATCTGCGTGTCGTGTTATAAATATAGAAAATAAACCCATATTCAGGATTGACATATTTTCGTTCTGTTTTTATGTTCAAGCCTCCGTAACATTCAAACTACTAAGGTTACATATATGATTTTGACTAATTTGAAATCCTTAAAGTATGCCAATTCATTTGATACTAACCACTACATAACTTCAAAGTACAAGTGTGTTTTTTGCCATCCCAAACTTTAACCAACGTTTTCTCAATTGACGCTTATTCACTTTTGCAAATTTGAGGAATTAAAAAAAAAAACTATAGCACCTAGAGACATATATCTTTCACCAAAACATAGCGTTTGATCTGTAGTATTAGGAACTACTCATAACTCTATATCGACAAAGTGGGACCTTTTCCCAAAGACTGTCACATATAATGACCCAGCAACGGGGGGATCACGACCGTCAGTAATGAGGATATCGACGCGAGGAGGAGGAGGAGGAGGATATAAGTTTAGGTTAAGGGATGTCCATTAATTACGATTTTCCAAAATGGTGAGATTTCGTGAGAATTGGCCCAACCCTTCCACCCCGTGCTCCAATATCAGAGTTTTTTTTCAAAATGTGTGTTTCTTATGTGAATGCGTCGAATTTATTCTAAAAATCATAATTAGCTTAATATTTTTATCTAAAACATCGCAATGCTAGGATAAATAATTATTCTGTAAGGTTTTGCGATATTGTACTGATGGAACATGTGGTACTTAATTTAACCCAAATTGACGCGCCCTATCAAATTCTAATGATTGAAGGTATTGTTCTCAATTAGAACTAATTTCAATATTATATATTATATATTGTATATTCAAATTAAGTTTCAAAAATGTCCGCGACGAACTGGCCCCTATTGCACAATCGTGACAATTGTCAAGTGACAACGGCAATTTTAAGGTCACGGCGATCCCCGCAACCTCGATACATCTTCTTACTTTGTACTGGGCACGCAATGTAAATACGTGAAATTGTCATTGTCACCCGACATTTGTCACGATTGTGAAATAGGGGCCCTGTTACCTACTTGCAGGTAATTATTTGATATAGTGTTTGTATCTAATAAAGAGGACCCAATTATTTATCTAGCTATGTTTATAAACACTTCATATCGTTTTATATTAATAATATGCAGTATAAGCAAAGAGTACTAATTAAATTGTATGTTGCCCTTTTTACTACGTAAAATAAAACATAAAAAACGAATACTCAATCTATGCTAAGGTCAGAAAAACGAAACTTGAGCATACCTCCTTCAAAGATTGTATCAAAGCGAGTGCTTTAATGAAATTTTGCAGTGTTTTTGATTGACGCCGATCGAATTGGGTGATTGAGCCGCACTTGTTTGAAGTCGGCAGCGCGCGTAGGGTTGCCGCGATAGGTGCAGCAATCACGCGCTAATCGAACGCGGACGTAATCCGGGAGAGTGCGAACAGATTTGCTCGCGCCAAACAGAGGGTGGGGCACCCCTACTGCTGGTGCGTTCCTGCTATAATGTCTCTTTTATAAGGAATTCGTCACGCGACCCAAAAACTCTTAAAATTATACCTAAAGTAACAAAATTGCATTAGGCATTCCCTGGATTGCATAGGCACTGCCTACCCTGAACGACCATGGCTCCATATCGACAGAGAGTGACTGCCTTCCCTGAAGCCCCCCGTCTGAACGATCATAGCTTAATATATAGGCACAGAAAACTGCCTGCCTTGGCCAAAAACCCTGTGCCCGACACTGTATAGAGGGGGAGCTGTCCTTCACACTTAATACGAGTACAGTCAACTTTCTTAGCAGTTGCAGACAGCGTGAATCAAAATCCAAATCATCATTTACTTGCATCGTACCCTGCGGCTTTCCGGGATCCTCGCAGTTGTCAGCCCGCCTTGTAGGTCTCCCACGCTGCATCTTCGTGGTCGCCATTCGAGACTCCAGTAACCATCGCTTCTAGAGCCATCACAACTTCGATTCTTCAATTATTCATGCTATTTGAGTTTGTTTTGTTCGCCTACGAATTTCGTCTCTTTCTCGTTCGATCACACAGCATTGTTTTTATGGCATCATTAAAATCTGGATCGATTGACTTGAAAAAACTCACAATGAGAATACTCAGTAACTATACAAATCAATTTAGGGCTATATTTCGCGTAGGATTTAAATTGCGTAAGCCGTCCGGCGCTCTAAGTTTCGTGCGCCGGTGGTAGGGGCTGGCTACAGGCCGGCTACACGGCGCGAACACATCCGATTAATCGATTGCTGCACTCGTTACCGGCGAGCTGGGAGCGAATCAGCGACACCGCCGGCAAATAAGCGCCGGCTTTTTTCCAATCAGCTGCGGATTCGCCTCCAAAGCTGTATCACCGTGGCTACGAGCTGATTCCTACTTAAGTACGAGAAGCTCACAGTGATCAAGAGCAACCAAACAATTTGAAATCGTTTTGTAAAAAAAACAATTATGTTTTTCTCCTTGAACTTATATTCCGGGTCTCAGGACACGAGATTGGATGAATATAAGAGACATACATTTGATGTAAATCTGGTAAATTTTGAAATGGGCATAGGAATAGTAAGAGAGTTACTCGGTATAACCAAAAAGTATGCACCTTATACATAAATTTAGAAAGTCGAAAGTAAGGGCTGGACTCAATTTGTATAAATTGTATACGTATGGCCCAACCTGAGACCAAAGTTAATATGAGGAGACATAATTAATTAATGTATTGAATCATTGTAATTCGATATAATCCAAGTGTCCTCGTACTAGCTTAATAATGTCTTGTCTACACGGGCTGTTGTGTCGAGTTAGCACTTAGTTTAAGTTGAGTTATACTGCTTCTGTCCGTGAGTTCCTGTAATTGGCTTTTTTTTTTCTATCGTAATTATATTTAAGTTATGTAAAGCTTTTGGTTCTCCAAATAAATATAAATTAAGTAAATAAATAAATAAATATATCGGGCTTTGGTGGTAAATACCGATTATTAATTATTTATTTATTGATTTATTTAATTTTACAAACAAGTTACTTATATATCTCTTTGAATTCATTATTCACATTAATAAAAGCTAATGGTCCAGGCAAGCGTTTAATGACATAGTGTGCAGTAACCGCCCAAAAAGACCGGGGCCTAAGTTGATCAGACCATATAAGACCAAACCCATAAATATCACTATAATAAAACCAACGCTATAACGAAAAAACGAAATATCTTTTTCACTTCTCCTGCTCCAAATGTAGGTCATATTAGCTTCACGAAGCGAGACTAAAATAGTACGTTTAGCCCCTAGGGTTTAAAAGAAAGCCATATAATCCCATACAAATTTCTATGAACCTGAAAAAAAAACTTGCGGCCAGCTACATACTACTTACGAATAATTAAAAACATACAAACCAACCTCATCAGATTGACCAAAATTTCTGATCGTATTGCAGCCCTTCACATTAAAAAGCAAAAATTGTCTATGGCCATTATTAGTTTAAAAAATATATAAGCTGTCAATCTAACTATAAAAAATTGCTCAAACTGTACTTTTTATTTTTCATTAAATATACAATTTTAGTGTTAAGTCTTTTTTTATTTTCTCGCATTCGAAGTGAAAAGCAGAGTGTTTAACACGTGCCTAAAAGCCATTATGACACTCAGACATATAATCACTTCGTGTCATAATGGCTTATTTTAGCCCCTTGTCAAACAATCTACTATTTTTGCCTAATCTATAATTTTCAAAAATTTTGACTAAAAATACTGCTATCCTTTAAACGGTTACAGAAAATCATTTTACTCACTTCCAATTTATCTTGCAGAAATTATAATCGTTTTGTGATGACGTCACTTTTTCTCGTAGATCCACATCGCGTCAATTTCTAATATATGCATAATAGATGAATTTGTGAGTTCTTAAGTTCAAGAAAGTTGTAATTTTGAACATCAACTTTATATCTATTAAATAACATGCAAAACTATGAAATACCTAAACCATTACCAAACGCACAACTTTATAACTTCTATCGTTTTAAAAATATATCAATTGACATAATCAATTCACTCAGCAAAAAGGAAAGACATCCGAATTATCAAAGGTTGCAAATCTAAAATACAGGACTAGGTATAGTTACGTATTGTGTGACAGATTTGTCGGAGAGCGATCGGTGTTTTAGAGCATCAAATGTGCGGTCAAATTAGATATCATATGTGACAGTTTTTGGGAAAAGGTCCCACTTTGTCGATATGGAGTTATGAGTAGTTCCTAATACTACAGATCATACGCTATCTTTTGGTGAAAGATATATGTCTCTAGGTGCTATAGTTATTTTTTTTAAATTCTTCAAATTAGCAAAAGTGAAAAAGCGACAATTGAGAAAACGTTGGTTAAAGTTTGGGACGGCAAAAAACACACTTGTACTTTGAAGTTATGGAGTGGTTGGTATCTAATGAATTGGCATACTTTAAGGATTTCAAATTGCTCATGCTAAAAAAGACAGAAATAATTCTATGGATCCCTTTAGTTAGTTATTATGTCAAAAAGTTAATAAAAAATGAATTGAAAAGTACAGCATAAAAAAATACGAATAAAAAATAGAATATTGTTTGACAAGGGGCTAAAATAAGCCATTATTATGACACAAAGTGATTATTTGGATGAGCTCACGAAGTGAGCGAGGCTTTTAGCCACGTGTTAAACACTCTGCTTTTCACTTCGATTGCGAGAAAATAAAAAAGTCTTTAAAACTGTATATTTCATGAAAAACTAAAAGTACAGTTTGAGCAATTCCATCAGAAAGTTTGGCCAATCTGATCAGGTTGGTTTGTTTTTTCAGTGTCATTGAAATTTGTATGGTAATTAAAAGAAAGCCATACATTTCTTTTAAACCCTAGGAGCTAAATGTACTATTTTAGTCTCGCTTCACGAAGCTAATATGACGTAAGTACTTTTTGAGCAGGAGAAAAGAAAAATACGAAATATGAATAGTAGGGTTGGTTAACCATCGATAATGGACTTTATTATCGATGATTCCGCTAAATAAAAAACAGTATTATTTAATATACAATTAACCGATTGATATAGAAGAACATTTATATAAATACTAACTCGAAAAACATTACACCTATGTTTTAAAAGCTGATTATATACTTGTAGTATTTTTTTAAGGATGAGCGTACGAACGAAACCAAACCGTCAAAGTGGGACGAGAATTATTTCTGTCTTTTTTAGCATGAGTATACATTAATAATACAACTTTAATGATGAATCCGCGGGTCGTGTTATAAATATAGAAAATAAACCCATATTCAGGATTGACATATTTTCGTTCTGTTTTTATGTTCAAGCCTCCGTAACATTCAAACTACTAAGGTTACATACATGATTTTGACTAATTTGAAATCCTTAAAGTATGCCAATTCATTTGGCACTAACCACTCCATAACTTCAAAGTACAAGTGTGTTTTTTGTCGTCCCAAACTTTAACCAACGTTTTCTCAATTGTAGCTTTTTCACATTTACAAGTTTGAAGAATTAAAAAAAATAACTATAGCACTTAGAGACATAATTTTATCACCGGAAGATAGCTTATGCTTTCTTATATTACAAACTACTCATAACTCCATATCGACAAAGTAGAAATGTTTCCCTATAGCAGGCACAAATATGATATCGACGATTTTTTTCGGTATTCGACAAAGTGGAACGTTGGGCACTAAACTTTGAGGTCTTAAAAAGGTGCTTAAATTCGTCATTTATGGGTCGACATAAAAATCATAGGTTTATTACAGTATGTTCTATCAGTTTTCATTGAAAGTCGATTTTCGGTAGGTTTTGCCATATTACACTAAACTGCCCGTAACTCCGAAACGAGAATCGACAAAGTGGGACGTTTTACTAAACTCCCTCACAAATTCTCTTTTGTTTCCGCGATTGTCACTAATTTAAATAAAACAATATAAACGGATTATATCGCGTATACCTATTATCTCATTTGAGTTCCCAACGTTTCATAAGCTTTGCAGCATAAAGTTTTATTTAACAAATTAGATATATATAATGATGTTTGGCTTATCTTACTTAATTCGAGGTTTTATACTTAATTTGGGGGTCGCCGTTGCTCTACGTCCGTAGGAATTACCTTAGATAACCCTACACGTGACCCCTGGGTGGTGCTAACAGAGCAACAACTTAGGCAGCTGCACTGTCCCTCGGACCTCGCAGTGCCCACTGGATACAAAACACATGAAATAATGCCTACTCTTAAACAAATACATACTGTCAAGACAGACGCAGACCTGCGTCCTGTGACAAGAGACATTGGGCCTTCTGTCCGAGTCTGCTCATTTAATATAGAGGGCATAATCCTAGCTAAATCCGAATGCATGTCAAGAATTTTAAAAGAACATGACGTGGATATTGCCCTCCTTCAAGAAACTCACACAAAGGACCTGCAACAACTAAGTCGAAGAGGTGATATCGCCGGATACTCAATGATCGCAGCTACTTACCACGGTCAATATGGTACCGCTGTCTATGCCCGGCAAGCAATCGCCCACACCTGCATCGTACATGGCAATATTAGTAGCGCAGACAACATTGCAACAACTATGGTACAAGTAGGTGAGATACAGCTCTGTAATATCTATAAGCCGCCACACAGCAAATGGCCTACACCTGCACTCCCGAAGCTCGCGCACCCTGCCCTTTACATCGGCGATTTCAACAGTCATCACTCCAACTGGGGCTACAGAGACATCGACGAGAATGGCCAAAAGATTGCAGAATGGGCCGAACACGCAAACACATTCCTGCTGTTCGATAAAAAGAGCAAGGGTACATTCCAGTCAGCCCGATGGGGAAAGAATACAACCCCGACCTCGTATTTACTACAAGGGATACGCACGACCAACCTGTAACAACTACCAGGACCGTCCTTCAAAACTTCCCCCACAGTCAACACAGACCGGTACTCCTTGAAATTGGCCTGAAGATTCCCATTGTCCCGTCGTACCCGGTCCCCCGCTGGAATTTCCAAAAGGCCAATTGGAAGACTTTCAGTGAGGACTTGGACCACTGCGTTAGGTGGATACCGCCTTGTCCCAGTAACTACGAGCGATTCAGGAAGCTTATAATCGCAACCGCTAAGAAATCAATACCAAGAGGGTTCCGCAAAGATTATATACCGTGCTGGAATAGTGCAACCGAAGAGAAGTGGAAAGAATTTCAAAAAACAGGAGAACCTCACGTTGCCCATGAACTGCTTAAGTCACTTGATGACGCAAGAAGGCAAAAATGGGAAGAAACAGTTCAGAGGATGAATTTCACACACTCTAGCAAAAAAGCGTGGCATCTCGTCAGAAGACTCACCACCGGTACTGCCCCGACTCATAGGCAACCAAAGGTCCACCCTAATGAAATAGCGAACAGACTGGTTAAACTACCAAAAGCTCCAAACCAGATACCATCTGCTCTTAAGCGTTCCAAAATAATAGCGATGCTTAAACCAGGTTAACCAGAGGATAAACCAGATAGCTACCGACCTATCGCCTTGCTAAGCGTCGTGTATAAATTGATGGAACGGATACTCTACAACCGCATCCAAGACACCATCAATGCTGTAATACCACCGGAGCAGGCTGGATTCAGACCAAGCCGTAACTGCTGTGATCAAGTCCTAGCGCTGACTACGCACATCGAAAATGGGTACAATAAAAACCTTAAATCATCTGCAGCTTTTATCGATCTCACAGCAGCCTATGATACCGTCTGGAAGCAAGGACTGCTTTACAAGCTCCTCAAGGTCATCCCATGCGGCAAACTCTACAGGCTTATACAGGACACCCTTACAAATAGGACTTTTCAGGTATTCCTGGGCGAATCCTTGAGCAAAGTGAGAGTGCTTAATAATGGCCTGCCCCAGGGCTCCGTCTTAGCTCCGTTGTTGTTCAACCTCTACATACATGACATCCCCGACACCACATCACGACAGTTCGGTTATGCTGACGACCTCGCACTTGTAACCCAGCAGCGAAGCATTGAAGCCACGGAACCTACACTTGAAAAGGACCTGGCAACTCTAGACGACTTTTTCACATGTTGGCGCTTGTGCCCAAACCCTACAAAGACCGAGGTTTGCTGTTTCCACCTGTCCAACAAGCTCGCCAATAAGTCTCTGAATGTGAAGTTTCGCGGGTCAATTCTGCAACACAATGAGTTCCCCAAGTACCTCGGTGTTACGCTGGACAGAAGCTTGACGTACAGGGTACACACCGAGAAGCTAAGAAGTAAAGTAAGGACCAGAAACAACCTGGTCCAGAAACTTACCGGAACCACTTGGGGAGCCTGTGCGTCCTGCTTGCGCACTACCGCCTTGGCCCTGGTTTATCCCACGGCCGAGTACTGTGCTCCGGTGTGGATGAACAGTGCACATGCTTCTTCCGTGGATGTGCAGCTGAACGAAACCATGCGACTCATTACTGGCTGCCTCAAACCAACTCCAACATTCTAGCTCCCAGCCCTCAGAGCGATAGAGCCACCTCATTTGCGGCGGAAAAAGTGTCAACTCCGTGAGGCAATAAAAACCAACTGCCAGCCCAAGCTGCCTATCCATAAAGATCTCACGGATTTCGGAGAAAAACGACTCAAATCCCGAAACCCACCAGCCCTAAGTATGATGCAGCTAAGGAACAGCAACTGGGACTTACACGACTCATGGCTGACCGAGTGGAACGAACAATTCAAGAGCGGCAACTTTTACACGCATTGCCCAAAAGCCCGCCCGCCTGGCTTCGACCATCCGCGAAGAGTCTGGTGCCAACTAAATCGCATTAGAACAGGTGTTGGAAACTGCGCCTACCATTGGTACAAATGGGGCTGGTGTGACTCCCCTCAGTGTGTGTGCGGTGCACCCGAGCAGACACATGGGACACAGTGGAACACATGGTTCTGGATTGCCCCGTCACCAAATTCCAGGGACAGGCAGATGACCTCGCAAGCCTCAGCAAAGCAGCCACTGAGTACTTGAAGAAGGCTAATCTTAACATCTAGTTTAAGTTATATTAATATTATTATTATTTTTTGTTTTTGAAATCATATCCAGTGACTAATGCCATACGTAAATAATACTTAATTCGATGAAATAAAGACGAAAGCGTTTCTCTGTAAATACAAAAGATTTATTTAAGATGTGTTCTTTAAACATTTTACCGATTACAATATCCTTAACGTAAACAAACTATTCACTCACCTGTAAATACAAAAGAAACAACATGTAAAGACTTTATTTCAAGTTTAGTTATTTGTTGGAAACGTTTATCTATCAGAGTAATTATTTCGTATCTCATCCAAAATGTCACAACTGTCAGGTCGAGCTGTCACTGTCAAGTTGGCTCGGTCTATAACGCGGCAAATTCATACTTAAAGAAAACGACATTATAATGCTACAATATAACTGTAGTGGTTTTCTTTACATATATCATAACTTTTATGTTAATTTAACTAAGCTTAGCTTATCAATATAGCATAACTTTTATTAGCATCCACACAGTTACCACACATATATAGTAATTATGCTATATTGCTATGAAAAATGGAGTTATAAATATACATAAATGTATGACAAATATATTGCATACGTATTTGAGTAAATATATGCGCGCATTAACATAAAATACAATGATAAATTACAATTTTGGTATATAATAAAATTCTAGCGAAACTATTACGGTGCAAAACAGTCTCTCTAGGACCGGATCCTTTGTACGTACTATAAATAGTAATGGCTTTGGTGCAGATAGACAGATGTAATACCAGCCACGTCCATATGTGTGAAATGTTTGAGTAGTTCCGTCATCAGTCATTGAAATCAGTGCATAAAGCGGGCGCAGACCGGCACCTGCAGCCCCGATACGGAGTCAATCCAATATGTGTGAGTCCGCGCCTAGTGTGTGCGGCGCAAGCCACGAGGGGCCGGCGGGGCTACAACTCACTCATACTTCCAAAGCCTTTCAGTGTTTGTATTTTGATTTAAGGCGGGTCCGCTGCGACGTGTTTTTGTGTTTTTCTAACACCTAACATGTTATTCTAACATAAAAGGGGCGTGGCCCATATGTTTTGGTTAGCAAAAACACTCAAACATGTTTGCCGCGACGGATGGAAAACATTCCCCGCGTACGCCTGCGGAGGGGGGTGCAGCGTTCATTTCGTGTTTGACCGTCGTTAAGATAACACGTCTTTTTTGTCAGAATTCGTTTTGACTTGTGTGCGTGAACAATGTTTTGGCTCACAAAAACGTTGTTGCAACAGACGGGAAGTTTTGCTAACATGTTATACAAACAACAGCAACAACAACAAAACATGTTAGCTAAACTTCCCGTCTGTTGCAACAACGGTTTTGTTGTTGCAACAGACGGGAGCGGGAGCGGGTTGTGAGCCAAAACATTGTTCAAGCACAAAAGTCAAAATTAATTCCGACGAAGAAGACGTGTTATTTGTGTTGACAGTGGTAGATTTAGACCTAAGTCAAATAAAAAAAATAGATTTTGTATCAAGCCTTACTTGCAGCAACGCTCTTTTAACATATAACAAGAATTATTAATAGCACCCGACACAGTACCAACGACGGTCAAACACGAAATGAGCGCTGCACCCCCTCCGCAGGCGAACGCGGGGGATGTTTTCCGTCCGTTGCGGCAAACATGTTTGAGTGTTTTTGCTAACCAAACATTTAGGCCACGCCCCTTTTATGTCAGAATAACATGTTAGGTGTTAGAAAAATACAAAAACATGTCGCAGCGGACCCGGCTTTATGTAAAAGTTCTGCGTGGATAGCGTATACAATTATACCAACCGATTTCAATTGCGAAATTATTACGTAAACTCCTGCGGAGTTTACGTAATAATTTTGTAAGGATTATCCGAAATTTTCATGTAGACTCTTTGCGATTGTACCCTTGTCTCAATTTTTATTTAATTTTTTCTAACAGTATGTTTGTATTATTGGAAATTAGACCAGTTGAATTTAGCGTCCTTGATTCGTTCTCGTACGAGTAGAGTTCATCGTCCTGCCTTTTTTTTTGGAAATTCGTCTGGCTTAAGGACTGGTTCGATCTCTAACTTTTCTGATGCATCCAATGTTCTATTGTTTTTCCACTCATTCCTTGCAAGGTCTTTACAAAAACTTGCATCATCGCCGCAGAACGCGAAATGATCCTCTTTTTGTAAACTTCAATAATGTTCACTCTATTAATCTCACGAAAAATGTTGTAACAAATTGTTAAGTTTAGGATAAATTTAAAATCCATTACCGCATGTAGTAAATGACCAGTTTCGTACTTAGATTCTGCGGCTAGAGAGGATTCTTTAATTTATTCCAGAGCTTTAACGATTTCCGGTAAATTATTCAAAAGAGCAGTAACAGCTTGGTGTTCAGCTGACCATCTGGTTTGACAACTTTCTTTTACACTGGTTTTTGTAAACTTGTGTTGTGTTTTTGTACACTTTTTCATTATTTTCTACACTGTGGTGTATCCATCAAAGAAACAATAAAGTTATTGTACAAGCCCAAATAGGCTAACTTGCTTCTGGAATTTACGTGGTCTAACTGGTACTTTAGAGTAGGATCGTATTTAGCAAGCAGATTTTATCAAATTAAGAAAATATCCTTGACTTGAGAGCCTCTAAAAGAAAGATTGCGTAGCAAGATACATGACAACGACCATTACTATATGTAGAATTTGTCTCCACTTTTTTTTCTCAAGATGAATTAATAGCTCTATGTTGCGATCTAACGCGATTTCATTTATCACAGAGGATTCAACTTGTGAAGCCCCGAGCTTCTGGATGAGACAGGGGTGGGATTCCCTTGCAACGTTCAATAATGAACCTAGGATACTTTCATAAAACTTAGAGCGCATTCCGAAATGTGAAATAATATTTTTTAAATATTTTTTTGATTGCATTTTGAAATGAACCCTTAGGATTTAGGATACGTTCAAAAGCCAACGAGCGTTGAAAAATGAAATGATGAAAACACACTTCATTATTTTAGTGTTAGCAGGTCAAGCTTTCAGTCGCCCACGCTCGAACCTTGCCAGGTTTCGATTTTGTCCAATTATTTTACCACTTACTTAGTTGGTTGGCAGTCCACAAATGTGCGTTTTGTTAGAAATTTCCTGCCTCGCACTACTGAACTGAGGAATAAATTGTGGCCGGCAGTATTTCCGGATCGATACGACCTTCAAGCCTTCAAGGAAAGAGCGTACTCCGACCTAAAAGGCCAGCAACGCAGTTGTGACTCCTCTGGTGTTGCAGGTGTCATTAAGTAAAATAAAAAAAAAAATTATCTCATACTTTCTGTTACTATATCTTAAAGCTGTTTCCAAACTGGTCTGTCTTGGCTTGTCATTTTATTTGCTACCAGCTATGCCTAGCTATAATGGCAAGTATCCCAAGTTTCGGCAGCCGCTGGCGCCCGTCGCTTGCGCCGGCGCGGCTGTCACCACCAAGAATCGCACAGTGATTAATGCGTGCGACAGCGCAGCGCACAGCGGCGCAGGTGAGTGCGCTTAATTGCGAGCTTCATAAAGCTCATTGTGCTTCTGATTGAACCTTTAATTTACAAGCTTTTGTTGAGAAAGCTCATTACGCGAGTGTAAACTCGGAATTGTTGGTGTGATTGGACTCCGATTCGTTTTGTGCGAAGATGATCCAATCGAAGATGTAATAATTGCGCTTTCACGAGCTATCGATCTCGGATGACCTGGATGATGGCTCTTGGGAAGCCCAACCATCAGCCATCTTGTTCTTCCATTACCGTAAAACCTTTTTTAAATCAGTAATGTTAATATAACAATTTAAAAAGGTGCTTGCTTGTAACAATGAATAATTGAACAAAATGCATAAACCTGAACAAAAACAAATAAATTTGAACAAAATGCATTCAGTAATCGTTTATCGTCCGTATTAAACTGCAATGTTTTGAATTCGTTACCGATCAAAAATATTGCATGGCCAATTGACAATTTCATCTTCAAAGTCTAAAATCTAAATCTAACACAACCTCTTATTAAAAATAGGTTTTGGGTCTTGCCAAAGCCTGTTACTGTAAGATTAAATTTGTAATTGGTTATACACAGCTTTTACACCCACATTCCTGCCATTTGAATGAGTTATTAAATTAATATAACCACAGCCAGAGCAACACTAACTAGGTAACAATCAATTTACGATTATTTCTAAAGCGTGTACTTTAGAACTGAACACAAAACAAACAAACGTTATAACTTACCGATTACTGAACAACCGTTTGGTTTTTTATGTCTTTACATAATCTCTCACGATTTATCTTTAACAAGCGTTATCATTAACGCTTTAAATAAGCCTTATCATTAATTCATGACGCCGTAACCAGGCGCTATCGTTAATGATTTAAGACATTTTGGAGCTGGCAGCGCAGCGCCGGAATAAGCCCAGACTTAACCTTTTTGCCGCCGCTTGAGCCGCGCCGCGGTCACCGCCGGGGCTGAGCGACATTCGATAGCCGGGGCCTTGCTAGCCATTCACACGTAAACCTTGCTTGGCATACAGGTTAGCCTTGATTTTTAAATATTAAATGTATACCTAGTTACTTGACCTTTAAGATGGAATACAGCCTGGAGACGCCAAGACTAGAAACTGTAATAAAAGTGTTAAGGAAAAACATAAGTCCAGGACTGAGATGATTTTCAGACAACTCGTAATAATTATTCATAGTTCATACTTCATAGTTCTTTATTTGCAATCATGAATATTAACGCATGCAACTTAATGCTAGGTACAGTACAGGAACCCTGTTAGGGCATACCAAATTATTAAATAATTAAATTATGACATTAATTGAATTTATGTTACATGCATACATTTATAATATATCATAGAAGTACCTTGACAATACGCTCAAATTTAAACGTCCTGAAACCAAGATTACTTATTTCTAATATAACTGATGACGGCAATAATACGAGCAGTTTGAATATTTAGTGTAGGTACCTACGTCGTGTTCCAGAATCTATGGATGAATAGAAGTAATACTATGTTAATAAAATTAAAGCCACTTACCTAGCCCAATAACTTAAGTTGTAAGATTTGTAAACCGCAGGCACTCCGGCACAGAGCGACCCTTCTGTTATTAGAGCGGATCGGCGTCCTAAACGAATCAACACTCGTACTAATTATTTTATTTATTTGCCCCTTTGTTTTGAGTAAATTCAAAGCCCCGGATCGGTTGTCTCCGTTCATTCAGCGAGTGAATGGTTCACATGAACGAATGGAACGCGATAGCCGGCTAATGTGTGCAGATATTCGTACTTAGTGCGTAACCCGACACGCCTGTGTAACAATAAAGCAGGTATAATAATAAATACACCTTTTGATTAATTAAGAAACGCGATCGCTCCATTGAGCGCGGGCCATCTTGCGCTGAATGCTCATTTGTTTACGGCGCGCTGCACTCTCCACAATGCCACCATTATTCGCCTCCTTTATTTTGCTTGTTCAATTTTTAAGATCCCTTGATAAATCTTGTATATTTTATTTCTAACAGACCAGACTGAGTCACTAAACAAATGTATAGGTGTACCTATTGCGAAGAATAGCAAATTGCGAGAAATCTTGTTGGAATTGGTCTGTCAGAATCAAAAAAGAAAAAGCTGACAAGAAAAATTATCCACAACGGCCACAATGGGCTGCCATCAAAAGAAAACAGTCGAAGGTTAATCATAAACTAATTCCGCGGCCATCGGTCAGCGCCGCGTTGTCAGCGGCACACCTTCCTTCGCACGCCTAATAAGCCTCTACTGCTTAGAAAAACAACACGCCACGGCCCTAACCACCAAGGAACCCTCGTTTGAAAAACCCCCTAAAATTCCTCGGACACTAAGGCCAGAGTCGTGTGGGGTGTCGGTTGGAGCCGGGGCCGTCAGCGCTATTGCGGCCGTCAAATCGGAGTAATGCGTCAGTGTCGGCGGGAGATTGTCGCTGTTTTTCTTGTTAATTGGGCGAAGGGAAGTGTCGCTGGCGACGGCGGAGAGCATTGTTCCGCGCAGATTGGGCTGCTGCTGAGGGATTAATTAGATGTGGGGTCAATATGTGTAGCGTGATTCTGTGGCTCTATTCACGCTCTCATCAAATATAACTACTTATGAGAAGCAAGCTGTATGAGCGTAGAGCGTGGTAGCCTGTGTTGTTGTTTACGCGATTTTATGTTCATTGGTTGGATCGGATCACAATAGATAGGAATCATTCTATGACTTCTGATTTTGAAATTGTTCTTGGCTCCGATAGTACCCCTTGTGTTGTGTAGCAGTCTACTGGTAGAAACGACAAACTTACTAAAATCGTCAATATTCAATATTTTACACATTCTTTATCAAAATACCACCGACGTCAAAATAAAATTAATTTTATATGCTGTATAGATTGACTAGACAAACGGTTATTACTTGTAAGCAAATCGAAGATACTTATGAAGTTATTTTTTACTTTTTAGTTTTTTTTGGACTCGGTTTAATTTTTTGATATAAGTCTATGTAGATAGATAGATTGTCATTATCATCAAAATAATTTTCTTACCATAGTCCGTTGCTAAACAGAAGCCATTTTAAGTTCACACACCATAAAGCACGATCTGCGTCACCCAATCTCATTCAGATCTGGCCAGCCACTCTGCGTAGATCCTCGCTCCACTCAGTCTGAGAGCGCCCCGCACCCGCACTGCCGGCCGGGCGGCAGGTGGTCGCGGATAGGTTATCCGCGATTTTCACTCAACAACTAATGAATGTTTACTCCTACGCTCGTAAGCATAATATAGGTACCTTCGTTTATAAAAAGGTCAGGTTGTCAGTTTGACTGCCCTGGCGAATATACATTTTCTATCAAGTAATTTAATTAAAAGCGGTCACTTGACGGCGACGGTTGCCCGGAGCTAACCCGTTGCCAACGAGGTGCCAATAAATCATCCCCGCCCCTGATTTAATATTGTCGTGACGATAAAAACGCGCGTTAGCGCTCACTGAGTAACCGCTCCCTCCCAAGACCACGCGTGCCAGAGGCGACGTGGTTATTGCGCCTACACGTACCCCTACCTCTACTAAGTTTTGGGCGGTTAAGGTGACCTCCGGTTTGTAATGGATGACTTGTATATTTGGGAAAAAAGCATACATATTTTAATAATATATCTTACTAACTTGAGTAAAATGTGTGAGTTTTGAAGTCAAGTCGCGACTGCACAATAGGGTACATGCATGAATTTTTGATCGCTTTTCTTAACTAAATATCAAAATACCGTAAAAACTATTTCAAAATATGAAATTTAAATTTAAATCGGCCAAGAAATACGCATAATACATATAGGCATTTTAAACTAGTAATTAGACAGAGAGGTCCGATATGCACTGTTACGTCACAATGCACCCCGGCCATATAAACCCCATATTAAATTCTGTTTTGCAAGAAAGAGATAGAATGAAATGTTTGATGGCTTATATCTTGGTTATTTTTATAGCTATTCGATTTTTTTTTGTATATTGTTTGTTACATGAATGAGCTCTTAATAAAGCAATAATAAAAAAATCATGCATATTCCATATTCTTCTTTATTACCTTCTACTGTAGAAAGTTGTAGTCTAGACTACATTTTACTGTTCCTATGTGAAAGTAAAGCGAAAGGGAAGGAAAACAAATCCCCCTTTCTTAAGTTGTTTTAATCAAGCCCCAGTAAATGTACTTAAAATGCGTTAAACCCTTATTCTTTCAAGGAACATTAGCAGTCGAAGCAGACACACGAGATACAAACACCCACAGGCCACACAACAACGGGTAGACCTACATGCATATTTATGCTATAGACAATTTGCTTATAGATGAATCCAGATAATAAAGAAACATAATACTGTTTTTTTTTAATGGCAAGTCTGGCTTAGGCGTCAGTGTCGAATAAAAATAATTAGAACGGGGCGATAATGTTAATGTACGGGCAAACGATCGATGATAATAATATTTTCTTCTGTTTCCGCGATTATTACTCATTGAAATAAAACAATTTAACGGACTATATCGCGTATATTATCTCATTTTAGTTCCCGACGTTTCGGAAGCTTTCCAGCTTTCCATGGTCACGGGTGGACCAACGCCCGAAGCTTCCGAAACGTCGAGAACTAAAATGAGATAATATACGCGATACAATCCGTTAAATTGTTTTATTTCAATGATCGATGATAATGTTATTCTTAGGGATTAAAACCACTACACTGGATAAGTTTAAATATAAATCCATGCAAGAGAACATATATCCAACAGTAAACATAACAACATGCTGAGAGGTTGAAGAAGTATAACTTACAGGATCAACCAGTTAAGTTTACAAATGCTTGCCGCCTAGAGGCAAACGGTACAAACGTCCGCACCACTACGACCATGCGCCTCTGCGGCCGCGCAGCCTGCGCCCGTGCACCGCCATCTCCGTGTTTCGACTCTGATGACCTTTTTTGTCCCAGTTCGGCGCTTTTGACACCTGCCGCGGGTCGGTACCACATCAATAACACTTAGGTGGGCCCCGTCATTAACACTATTGATACATTAGCATACATTTAATGATCTATTAGGAAGTGCTTCCGAGTCCACTATCAGCTGTTTTGCCATCAGGGAAAAAAGGTCATTAAGGTCTGTTTTCAGAAGGTAATGGATAACCTCCATAATTTGCCTGTGTCAGTCATAGTGATATAGGACCGTTAGCAATTGACTATTCATACCTATCGTGTATAATCTTCTGGAGATTTCTTACTTATTGACGTACCCAAGTAATAAGAAAGATATTACAGAAGAGATTTTAAACTCTATTTTCATTATACTCGTAACTCGTAATAGGCGGCTCATAAACGAAACCTCTAAACCGTGTTCTTTATGTTGGCACGAAACTAAACCAATGCGACTCTTTCTTGAAGGCCTATTGTATAATTTATGATTATAATATATGTATTATATATGTATCTATCTAAAGTTACTCCGTTCCATGCGCAGCTTGGGTCGCTGGTGTTTATAATAATACACAAGTCGTTTACTAATCTACCATCAATTGCTTTCACTTCAATTACAAGTTGAACGTCGGTCGTACATCACTACGGGCCTCAGTTAGGCATTTAACCTAGGTACAGCTATATTGACTAGTTTGATTAGGTACATGAAATGATGTGTTTCAGCTGTCTCCACTATCATATCATAACGACCCGTTATTCTATAACTAATATGAATGTGCCACAGCAACCACCTGCACTCACTACGAAAAATTTTTTTTTGCGATTTGTCTGAGTAAGTATATTTAGATTTGAGAGAAACATTTCTTTCTAGCTATATAGCTTTACAGTTCGTCCTGGTTTTGTTGGATGTAGTGGTTTTTTCCCTGGAAAATAAAACGGCTTGCCAGGTTGGCAAACATACCCTAAAATCTGCTTTTGAACCTGATGATAATTTGTGTGTCTGTTATTTATTTACTAAGCAATTTAACCAAGCGAAGTTAAAACTACTATATTAGAAAATTATTATAAAATGTTTAGAAATAACTTTTTGCGCCCCATTTTCGAAACTCACCTGCCGCCGCTTTTTCTGTTAATTGTTAATATCTGGGGGCGTTCGGAGAGTGTCTAATCATCGGGCGCATTAAGGGCGCTAATTATTCGCCCGCCGACGACCATCCCCCGCCGACCAGCGACCAGCGACCAGCCACCAGCTACCAGCCATGACAGGTTGATTGCGGGAGGGATGCTAATTGTTTCGACTCCAGCACCTTGCACTCAACTGTCAACGTAAACTAATTGAAGACAAACGCGAAAACTATAATTGTTAATAATATCTTGTTGATGAGTTTTTTCTACTAAGTGCTAGCGCTAATTTCCGGATACATGTGACAGGCGTTCTCGTTTTAATTTTGAACTCTTATCGGTCTTATAAACAGCCTTTACCTGACTCTGAAGAAAGAGTGGATTATTAATTAATCGTACTGGATCCTAGTGATAACCACAATATGATAGAATATTATGTGCTACGAGTAATATACTGCATAGAGATGAAAGTCTTGAGCAAGCTCGTAATCTGATGACAGGATCTGAATAAAAGGACGACAGTGGGAAGTCATCTCCTAGGCTCGAACAAATGCACCTACTTCGGAAATGTTGAAGACCGATGTGGGTACTAGCAACTTTTAACCGATGTTTCACACTATGGCGTAAATCTCCATAATCACTAATCTCACAGTTAACACATTGGGACTTTATTAGTGTGACAAGTATCTACTAAGCACTTAGCTATTAAGCTCGTGTAGACCAGCCTTAAATAAAGTACGAATATATACTGTTACTCCCAACGATCCATTAGAAACGTGCAAATTCTATCGGGGTGTCATTCTTAAATTTCGCACTCGACCGCCTTCAGTTCATCCCTAATAGAACTAGACCCGTGAAGTAGTGGAACATGTTCCAGGTTACAGGTCAAAATATATTGGTCTGTCAAGTAGGTTTTCAAAACTGACTGAAGAAAACGGAGGCAAGGGACCTATGAAAACGAATAGTGTAAGGAGATGTAGGGATCATATTATAGTAGCGACGAGTCTGTCAGTGCGTCGAACGCGACGCTGACGCGCATTTTGTGAATGCTAAGGTCCTCCGCGGCGGGCCGTATCGTCCGGCGCGGACTAAGACAGGACAATACAAATGTGAGCATGTTTCATTAGTTCATTACGGATCCGTCTCCACGGAATATTAAACGTGGAATGGTGGTGCGATCCATCAGTCACGTCGCGCGGCATCGCCGCGAAGGCGCGGGAATGCGACATCCATGTATCAAATTTGATACAGCGCTCGTTACACGCTGCGGTAAAAACTGTGAACTTGACGGATTTCGGCGGCAGGCGTGGGGCATGAGACGGAGCGGGTGGAGATGCGATCGATGTAGGTTTTTTTATATAAAAAAAAAATTGGGCATCAAAAAGTTATTCTGAACACAGTTGTAGCTTGTACCCCAGGCAGAACAGCAAAAGTTCCCTTCTTCCACGTAAGTCGAACTTTTTAGTCCAACTCATCCAACTGGTTTGACCACGGGGAATTATGCTTCCTCATGGTCAAAGTTTTAGGAAAATCAACGTGACGATAAGGTAAGATAAATTGCGTCTGCAAATAAAATCAGGAAATAAGATTTATCCTGATTGAAATAAAACAATTTAACGGATTATATCGCGTATATTATCTCATTTTAGTTCCCGACGTTTCGGAAGCTTTCCAGCTTTCCATGGTCACGGGAGGACGATATGATGGAAAGCTGGAAAGCTTCCGAAACGTCGGGAACTAAAATGAGATAATATACGCGATATAATCCGTTAAATTGTTTTATTTCAATGAGTAATAATCGCGGAAACAGAAGAAAATATTAAGATTTATCCTGATTGATGTAGTTTGCATCGTTAACTATAACTTATCAACAAAACATTAATCAAGGACTGAAATGCCTTCATACCACTGTGTATTTCTTTATCTATTTAATTTGGCAAATGTACTTTTTTTGTACAAAGCAGGGACCGTTCAGGCGCGCCGTCACCGTTTGCAGGAGACTGTTCGGGCTGCCACGCAGCAGGCGCCTTAGCATCAGGGATGCGAGTGCGACTCGCTTGCGCATTATGGCATGGAAATCATCCGTGTGTGCCTCGCAAATATCCCCGATGGCACTACAATTGCGCGGCAGCCCTAACAACCTATAACGTATACAGTTGTACCCCAGCACTGAACCAACACGCTGTAACGCCCTCCCTTGCGCCGGCGCGTAGTCTAATGACTCGTTTGGGAAAAACGTTTAGAGTCGCGCTGCGCTCACGGCGACACCGCTCCATTACCGCCGACCGCCGACCGCCGACATTATCGCCCCGCTCTAATTCTTTTTATCACATAGTAGTGTGTACACTGTACGGCATGCCAAAGTGTTATACTCCGTCATAACGACCATCAATCAAAAGACAAAGCAATGTTTTGTGGATGCTCAACATGAAGAAAGAAAGAAATATTTATTACCACACTAATACATTTAACATTTCGTTATACACAATAATGTCAATAATATAAAGCATGTATCGTCATTCGTTAATCATTACATTATATAAAATCGTAAATTACTATTATTTACACAATTTACTGAATTAAGAGTTTTACACATGTACCTACATCTTCATTTGCCTGGCGTGTACTACTTACACAATGACGTCATGCGCCTCTATCAGCTGCTTTACGGTACATAGACCAGGGGAGCTACTCTGAAATTCGATATTCAAAGTTATTGCGCCATCCCTCTCGCTCTCATGTTAAGCTGTATTTGAGTGAATGAGTTGGCGCGATACGAACATCGAATATCGAATTTCAGAGTAGCCTCTCAGGATATCGCACGTTGCATGCCTCTGTCTTCATCTCTGCGTAATTGTTCGTGCCAAAAGGTTATAGCCCTGCACCGAAATCCCAGCCTCAGGTTCTTGTCTTGCCAAAAATCTCCGCTGCTATTGTGAGCAGCTTCGACCATATGACTCGTATATGGGTCACAGATATTTTTTTAATATGAGTTAGCGTTATGTGTCTCTCCTGTGTACATCACAATGTTGAGTTGAGGGTTATGAATTCTATTTTCTCTTGCAGGAATCTATAGGCATACTGTACAAAATCCTTACTTAAGACCTATATCGAAGATAGAATGTAAGTTACTAGAAGGGCATCTTCCTTCGCGGAGGAGAAAAAGTCATAAACCTTTTTGGCTATAGCGAAGTCGAGTAAAAAGTACCCGTAACCTTCTGTGGACGCCCAACTACATATGTACCAAAAATAGTTGAAATTCGTAAAGCCGTTTTGACGTAATAAGGACTTATACAGACATACAAACACACAAAGAGCAAGTATTTTTCGACTCAGTGCAAATAGATGTCAGTGTCGTTTCACTTTTTTTTTAATAAAGTCAATGCAGACAAAATTTATTATCACAACTTTATACTATTATAAAGTTTGTAAAAAGTAAATGTGTCATGGAAGATAATTTCAAAAACTTAAACGAAACGGACTTATTGTATTTTAAGGTCATTGAATCAAAACATATTGTTTGGATTTTTTGTATACATGTGTTGTTGTCGCTTCATTACGCCAAAAATGGCTAAACGGATTCCAACTATTTTTGGTACAAGCTGGTTATCCACAGATGGTTATAGGATACTATTTCCTCGAGTAAGCTGTAGAAAAAAGAGGATTATGATTTTTTCTCCTCCGCTGACCTTCTAGTAAAATAGATAAAATAGACAATGATTGACACAGTGTTCGCATAGTTTGCTCATAGCGAGGTGGATGACATACGCGCAAGGCAGGTAATGATAATGAGTTCTAAATGTTTCCCGTGCGGTGATCTCACGACTTTGCTGGAATGATTACTTTCATTCCGACATTTTGTCTTTGGATTATTTTTAAATACTTGAAGATTCTGGTCTGGACTTGATTGTTATTTTCCTCACGAATTTTCCACAGGTTTTAACAACTAGCCTGAGCACAAATATATGAAATGAAGGGGATTTATAATAAGAGTCATCATCATATTTTAATCAATTATGGACATTTTCACACTAATCTAATTGACATTGAATTTAATCGAACATGAGAGCCACTATGACTCGCCATAGAAGAGTAAAGTTTTTTTGATATTTTTTTTACCCTATTGCTCCATTATTAACAAAATGTAATTCCCATAGAAACGATAGGCACCATTACTCCAAACATAAATCTAACTCTTAGCGGCCATCAGAAGCTGTCTCCAGTAGGTATCCCTTCGTTTAATCTATGCGTATGATCCGCGCGGAGCAACGTTCACCGATGTTCATCACCATCAATAACGCTTACCGGAGCATTCCGGTCAGTAATTAACTTACAGCAAAGCCACAAAAAGTGTCTCGCGTCCAAGTTCTTAGTTCGTCACATTAAAGCTTGTTTTTCCTTGTGCGAACACCTAATTTTTGTGGTTTTTCTGCGTTAGTGAGCCTGTTCTCTCGCGGTCATGTTTATGGCTCAATTTAGTCCCTTACGTGATAATTATAGTTATTAGCGGTTGATTAAGAGCAAACAGTTGTGTTGTGATCTGGTTAGCTCTTGACGTATGGAGATGTTTAGTTATTGATTTCGAGAGTTTTGCGGAAGTGTCTAGCCGATGAATCAACGACTCAAAGCCCAGCCGCGACTACTACGGAGCTATGGGGACTAACAATAACGCCAGTAGAATGTCTGATTTGTCATAAGTAGGTACTTACTTACTTACCAAGACAGCATCGATTTTTTATATAAATTAGAATACCAGAAATATGACATCATCTCACACAGAGATCATTCTAATTCAAAAGCGATGCATAAGAGCAATATTTGGACTTAAAAGGGATGAATCGTGCCGACCATACTTTATTAAACATCGCATTCCAACTGTATGTAGCCTTTACATTTTAGAGGTTTGCTTATTTGTTCATAAACACAAACATTTGTTTGAAGATGTTCAGGCCATGTCCTCCAGAACAGTACGACAACAATATGTCCATAAACTTTACAAGCCTCGCACCAGACTAAAACTTTACCTCTAAAAACTATTACGTAATGTGTATTGACATTTTTAATAGATTACCAGACAGTTTCAAACAAATTAGTGATAATAGATTTAAGCAAGTAGTTAAGTCTTGGATCTTGGACAAGTGTTTCTATAACTAATTAAAGGAACACATGGAGCTTAAATATTTTTTATAAATCTATTGACATTGGAAATGTATTTTATCAATATTTTAAATTGACATGTTTTATCAATTGTTGAAGATTCTGTAATTATTGATATTATTATTGCTTTATTTATAAATTAAACGTGCACACCTGAAAAGGTAGGTTTCGGTGAAACTGTTTTATGTAATGACATCTGCAAGTTGTAAACCTGAATTTCCATACACGCAATAAATCATTCATTCATTCATTCATTCGTACTAAAGGGATGTCGCCTGGAAGGATTTTGTCGAACCATGTAGCTCTTGTATTTTCAACCGAAAAAAAAAAAAAACCAATAAATTAGTGACAGACGTTTGAAAAAAAAGTGTGCCTTACTTATGAATAGTTAAAAACGGTACTGATAGCGAAATTCAAAGTCAATATTCCTTAAATTGATCCCACGATGAGACTACTACAGTATAATACGTAAATTCCTTAGATTCCGTGTGTGACTCGCAGACTCGCTTTACAACACTTACATGCAAATCTTATTCTTGTAAATTTGTTTGGTGCGTCGAAAAAATGTAAACCAAAAGTCAAACCTAAAGGTACAAATTAGGTGCTAAATTTTTACAAAAAAATTACTAGTTATAATGCTTACAACAAAGTAAAAACAGCTTGGTCCAGCCATCCTGACGTCAGAATGGCTAGCCACTTTATTTTTAATATTTCTACCTTATTAGCGAGGTACAAATTATTTTATATCAGGTACAAAATAGGTACAAAAACATATGATAGCTAAACTTCCAAAACCTCTCTTGGTCCAGTCGTCCTGACGCTCACCACGATAGCGAGCATTGTAACACCGCGTCTGCCAATAATGTCTCCATCCAGCACCACGGCCAATTACCCACTGCCCATCCTGCCTCGGCTAATTGCTGGTAATTAAGGAATAGCTGCGATCGGGCTGAGCCGGCTACCGGAGCGATCGTGCGAGATCAATGATCAATGTCGCGACGCCGACAAAACGCACAAAGGAGATCTGTTTTAGTTTTTTGTTTCTCTAGCTCAACCATAAGTACTTGTCGGTGGTTACTCATTGTGTTAAAAACTTGTTTATAATGTAAGCGGCAAAGTCTGACTCTACGGCATTACCCAAGAGGAGACCACTGTTGAGAAGAAAGCCGAAACAAACTTAACAGTCAATATTGTTTTCTAAATAATCTTAACTATTATAATATTGGTACTTAGCCTATCTTAAATATTTATGTGTTTATTGTAAACTCCATGCTTAGAATTTAGAATATATATTAAAACTTATAAAAGTAAAGTTTATTAGGCCACAAGGGTACTTTAATAAATCTGAATCTGTTTGAATTTCTCTTCAACTTACATACTTAATTTTTTAATCATGTCCAAAAAATAAGAACTCACTGACTGACGGAGGAAGAGTTCTTGAGGAGCGGTTATAACCACGAGGCGCAGCGTCGACAGTCAGCATAAGACTGATAACATGATGGAGGTTAAGAGAGTACCCTGTAAACATACAGAATGTTTGTTATAATTTATAAGTGATGAAGTAATTTAATAGCTGATGAAAAGCGTGGTTGATAGATGAGATAAGTGCTAAGAGCTAGTACTCATAGAGGGAGCGACGAGTTTCGCAAAGAATTGATGAAATGATGTCAAAATATTTTTTCATACATTCCAAGGTCCAAACTGATTCATTAATTTTATGCAATGCATACTCGGCCGGTCATTCGAGGCGGTTCAAGCAGCATCACGTCCCATACACACCAATAATGGAATCTGCAACACTGATAGCTATGCGCGTTGACGCAGCGTATGCCGAGATTGCCGAGTTATCTTTAGACAACAGTGCTCAGACAATATTTCTCATGGCACAGTGTCATGAAATTTTCAGCTAGTTACCTAAACAGCTGCTGCTGATAATTAAACAGGTAATTAAAGGAATAAGTCAGTGCTAGGAACGGCGGCCGGAAGAGAGGTTAGGTTCGGCGCTCGTTGCTCTGCAAGGAGCGCCGGACAGTTTCAATTAGATCATTATAAAAATTAAGCACTTATCTATTTGCATAGGTATTTTCATTTTTCACATAACACAACGTGGAAAAAAAATGTTAAGATAATAACTTGATGTTGCCCTTCTTTTTATTCAAATGTTTAATTAATATGGATAATGTGGATAGGCTTAATACGATTGTTATAGTGACACAAATAGATACAAAGATCTAATGTTTCTAGGCTATCAATGGCAGACAGTGGCGTGGGGTCCATATAGGCACAAAGGCACTGCCTACCCTGAACGACCATGGCTCCATACAGGCACTGAGAAACTGCCTACCCTGAAGCCCTGAACGACCATGGCTCCATATAGGCACAGAAAAACTGCTTACCATGACCAAAAACCCTGTGCACGCTACTGATGGCAGACTATTGGGCATCGTAGTGCAGGTGAAGTTGGAGCTGGCTGAAGGAGATGGTTGGAGATCCGAATAAACTCGTAAGAAATTGAAATAAAATGGTCCTCCCGTGACCATGGAAAGCTGGAAAGCTTCCGAAACGTCGGGAACTAAAATGAGATAATATACGCGATATAATCCGTTAAATTGTTTTATTTCAATGAGTAATAATCGCGGAAACAGAAGAAAATATTTCGTAAGAAATTGGTGAGACCAGAGCGTGGAACCAGAGAGAGGAGGCTGGCCCAAAGCACGGGTTCGATTATATAACTCTGAATTACAAAAATTATCTTAAATGCCTGAAGTTTTAAATCGTTTTTTTTTTACCATAATATTATTAATGTTGTATAGTTAGTCTTTGTATATTCAATAATTCTGCTGTGCAGATTCTTTGCTAAAGTAGATTTAGCGTGTTGTAAAATCAACGAGCAGTTAAAAAACTCATCTTCCTATACCAAATGAATCATTCGACCGCAATTGGCATTATCTAAGTATCCAGGCTGAGCAAGTCGCTTATTCTGTCAATAAAGTCATTACGCACATGCCTGCGCACGGGCATTGCCTCACCGCGCCCAAATAGGCAACCGGAGCGTCCCTTTGACGCGCCGCCGGTGCAGGGTTAATTAACCACTCGGCTTTATTAAGAGTGCCTCTGCGCCTGCGCACTCGCCGAACGTACATAGCTTTATGTATCAGCGGTCTATGCAAGTCGAGCAGGAACGATTTGTCCTCGCAAGCCTTCTATTTTATCAACAGCGGTAGTCCGTGTATCGAATGTACTATACCATTGTGAGACAATTTTTTACGTTTTTTTGTAACTTTGGTTTGTGAAACCAAGGCCGCCAACGTAGGAGGTGAAACGTTTATTTAGTACCTACTCAGAAAAAACATTCGGTACTAATTGATTACATACTAATAGTTAAAATATCAGGTTTAAACTGCTATCATTAATTTGTACCAATATAATTACACGAGGACTTACGAAGTTAAGAGCTCTTATTGTGTGCTCATCTGTGCTCTGGGTGCTTCCACAGTGCTACTGAAAACCAGCATCACTTGCCGTGGCAGAATGCTGAGGTGACCGCTCTCAACACTATATTGTATGTACACTAAGTTTTTTTCTTGTGATTTTGTATCTTCCTGCGTTTTATAAATGTGTTTATACTGTCTGTGTCAAATTTACCAGTCACAGAACCGGAATACAGGAGGCAAGAAAGTATTTCTATTAGAGAGTATATATAACAACAAACTTATTGAAGAACTGCGACAGAGCTGCGGCAGTGCAGGCATGTGTCGCGCGCACGCGAGGCGTTCAAAAAGATTGATTGTAAAAGAGTTTTCCTTTGTCACGCTAAAATACTAAGAAACGCTTGCGCGCTGCTGTTCTTATTAATTCCATTATATTTTTAATGAGATGCGTTTCGATAGTCGTTTAGAAGTCAAATGGAAAATTAAGATTGCAACCATTCCGTTACAAAAATGCATAATAAATTAAACGTCTCTAACAACGCGGTGCCACACCTCAAGAACTGAATCTTCATTCCATAGATAGTACTTTTTCCCTTTTCTTTCGAGATGGTATTCAAGCAGTGGATAACTTGGCTGCGTTATTGCCCGTCATTTTTTTGTAATTTCATATGTAAAAAGAGGAATTCTGTCGGACAGACTGATTCATTAACTTAATGCTCAAATCCTTAACTATTAAGAAAGCTGTCATTTTTATAAAGAGGTAGGCTAGCTAGTAAAATTATGAATTATATTGTGGGTTAGTCTCAAACGATGGTCATGCCAGATATCCGGACAACTAGAGTTATCTGTCAGCGCTGCACATCAAGCAACTGAGCGCAACCGATGGCTACAGCTGGTTGACAATATTAAGCGTCACGATCTTCAGCAGTGCCTGAGTGATCAAGAGGACGAGAGATAGTGTGCGTGAAGTGATGGTCTGTGCTGCCTGTGCTGGTGTACCGGGGCAGGAGCCCCGACGGGAGGCCTCGGTTCACGCTCCATTACACGTAACGCGATCCACGCGCGTCCAGACGCAGGACTTGCGCGGAAACCACACATGATGGGTTGGTGTCCTACTGACTGACTAGTCTTCGTGTACGTAACTTTACGAAGTGTTTTTTGCGATCGCAGATTAAATTCCAGTAGCGAGGCGTTAATATATTAGGACAGAATTCCTCTGACGTGTCAATTTTGAATAATTTAAGGACGCTATGCCCTATGAAAGTATCCTTCTGACATCCAATTTGTTTGGCGCCACACCAGTGGTAAATGTATTAATTTCTCACGTTTGATGAAAGAGAAGAAATAATAAAAAATGAATCTGAAATTCAGAACCTAGTCTTGGTCCTAACATAATTGGTCAGTAGTATTCGTGATTCCTTTTGTTAAAAGAGCTGTAGGCCTATTTTTTTCATTACTATGTAATTTAGATTTTGTCGGTTCTGAAATTCGGTGTCGGCGAACTTGTTCGAGCATAATTTCTTAATAGCATACGTACCTATGTGTAAAATTAAAAAATATATACATCTATAGTTTTAAACTAGGCACAGCGACGCGACTGGACCATTACGCTCGTATCGATTCCCCTTCGAACCCCCGAAAAGTTACCGTCCTAATTTTACTTGCTCGAGTTCCTTGAAAGAGTTAGGTACGTTTTCGAATAAAGAAACGTGGAAAATCCCCGCGGATAGCTGCAGAATGTGATAGGGTAGGTATAGGTATGAGTAGGTCTGGCACCTCCCGCCTTCGCCGGGTATCACGAGGAATCCGGTGTAATCGGCGCGTTTTTGCGCGCGCGCAGATTGTGCGCTGCTATGTTAACGAGCGCGGGCACCGCGCCGGCGTGGCTCCCGCACCGCGGCGTTCGTTCAACACATCGCGATTATTTCAGATAATCATCATAACACTCTATTTGCCTGTTTAGGATATTTTAAGAAGCACTGTCACATTTCTGAAAATCATGGAAAACAGCAATAATATATATACTATGTTTAACGATTTAATAAAATGAACACGAAAATTTAAACATGTTGACGCTTGGAAATTGGGAGGCCTAGAGAATGTAGGCATAATAAAGTAAAAAGTTGTTGATGTTTGGTTATGTACCCACCTATATACGATACTGTATTTCGTTTGATTATTTTTTGTGCATGCAGACAGTAAATTATATTTTCTCAAACATGCAATGAAATGTCGTCATTACGTGCGTTAAAACCGGCTTCAAAGTATCCCGTTTCGGGCGGAACAACCTGAGAAAACTGTAAAGGAATTTCATAGAAAATTGAAGGCCTAGGCCTAGGAAGTATTGTTTTTTTTTTTTAATTTTGTTAACATGGTGTCTGTGTCATGCACAGGCTGAACAGCTGAATTATATTTTTTTTTTCTTGTGGCCGAATGGTTATCGGACCGAAAACATCCGCTTTAATGCCTATTACACACGAACTGCTTTTAAGAACACAAATCTGTATGGTTCATATATTGATGACTAAATTTAAAATATTGTCTATACGTAAGTCGCCAGAGACCATAGACAATATTTAAAATCTTCTGCATTTATTTTAGAATGAAGATTCTTATTATAAAGGTTGTGTATAACGGGCCTAATAGAGTCTACTCGAAAACTACACACGCGAAATACGGACGGCTTCCGTAAAAAAAAACATCATTAAAAACTTTTGTCGTGTAATTTTTTGAGTGGCGTATTTTTTTAATTCATTGCATATGTTTGAGAAAAGCACTACTCACTCGGCAAGCCCTTCTTTCCCGGCGTCTGCAGTAATCTACTATTCTATAAGAACTGTCCATGATAAGATATTTCTGGATGTGTTCATAACTAGATATTTTTGAAGCTTACGCCTAAAGTAACGAAAAGGTATTTCACTTGTCAGCCCAGACTCCTTGTAATTCCGGTACCTCTACGCGTCGCCCAATCACTAGCAACGTTTTCTCTTTACGTCGATCACATGTTACCTGCCTATTCACAATGAATCCTCGGCCAACAGCACGGCTACATGATACCATAATAACTCTATTGACCCTATTACTTAATTCTGTATATTTTTTACGCATAGAACTCATGTTCTGTAAACTTATACTTTGCAACCATAGGCGAAACATACCCATGGTCGTAGTGCAGACCCCAATGCGGTATCGGATGACGTATCTGCGACCATAATGAGAGTAACCGATACCCGTTCACGGTAGAGATGCGCTTAATATAATTACACTAGTAAAACTTACCGAAGCATTTTTCACGAAGCATTGGCTCGATGCAAAAAAGGACAAGGGAATTAGCTAATGAGCCATAAAATTAGGGTCGGTTGCGAGAGGAGCCGGGGCGCAGGCTAGTATCGCGTTACGGCGGCGCGAGGCAAGGGCCGCGAGCGGACAGGGTCCACACAGACCCTTTTTAAGGCGAACATTTTGAGCCCCGGGTTGGGTGTGACCATAATATACTTACCTACACTCTATGAAAAATTGCCAAAGCTTATAAAAGACATAGACAGCGTTACAAGTTTTCAGTCTCAAGTAAAACAAATACTGTTGAACAATACAATTTATAATATTGATGAATATATGACATCCAATATTGAATAGAAATATGAAAATCTAAAATATCACAATATGATCCAAAATAAATAAATGCATAATAATAGTATAAGGTACTCATGATTGAATTTAATGTTATAAATGCCCAATTCTGATTTGACGTATCGTTCTGTTGCAGTTTATATTTAACTCAGTGTGATTATAACTTTGTAACGAATTGATGAATAAATTATTTATATTTCTATATGAGGTATATTATAAGAGTTAACTTATAGATTTTAAATTTTCTGCAACGTGACGTAACAAAGTAGAAAATATAAGAAAGGGTCGATGTGAGTACGAGACTACGAGTATGTTTCGACAAGTGGACGTGATTCACAGTCACAGGACAGAAGCTCTGATTGCATTCAATTCTATTAACGATTGATTCAATCGACTGTATAAGTGAAGTGCGGTAAATTTAACTCGTTGACGTTGACACGGTAACGTTGAACAAATTAAAGCTGACTTTGTCAATCAAGTCACCCTTATTCAATAATTGGCTAAATTATCGATTTGAATGAAATACACTCATGATGAATGAAATAGCTAAATTATTTGGAGCAAATTTACTTTGCAAATTAGGTCAAAATATTAAAAGATTAGAGCATAGTTTTGTTTTGTATTAAAATTGGGGCAAAAACACCGCATATTCCCGCAAATCATAAGTGAGTAGCTTCGAAAAAGAAACTGGCTTGCGTCACATTGAAATCCAAAAAAAGGTGTATTAATCGTTGATTTTCTTTGTTTTATGCGATTAGTCGATCTTACATCAATGCAGAAAATGTAAATGTCAAGGCTCACCATAAGCTCATCCCTTGCGCCACTCTGCAATCGCGTTATTAACACGTTTTACCGCGAATCGGCGCGGATTTTTTGCCAGCCGCGTCGTAACCCGATATCGGCGATGCAGCCGTGAATGGACGGCCGGAGGCTCGGAGCGTGTGGAGCCGGCGTGAGCGGCCAGTTCGCCAGGAAACACTGCACCAAAAACTGTACAGGTGCTCACTGCTCATCGCTTTCCTGTTTACATTTCGATTTAGTACTGGATTGGTTTTAGATGCTACAACGTTATGAGATCCCCGATTCAATAGTGTTTGTGCGACGTAAGTTGGTAGGTACTTTATTTCCGACTATACTTTTCTATATTCTAAAGAGCCCAAACTCGGTGAAATTGCGCTATTTTTACACCTTCCGGTTCCAACATCAGATCAGATCCATGACGTCATAATATTGTAATGCCACTTAACTTAGGACATAAGTATGCCAAATAGCGCAATCGGAAACGGGAAATCAAGTTTCACTTTCAAGGTTCATTTATATAGTTACTGACATAAGTAGTTACAGGTGAATCTAATTGAAAGCTTGTAAAATTGTTATACTTTTCACGCGCTTTCAGCTAACCAGCCAATGATTCGGACAAGGACGCGTACGTATGTCATTTTTTTAACTCGAAAATATAGTCGTCATTCTGGAATAATAAAAACCAGGTGCCAGGTAAATATCAGGTCACCCAAGTCGATAGTGGCTAGTATCTCGATGCGACCGACCGGACAGCATTGGCTACACTCGCGTGTAATACCAGTACCGGGCAGGCACTGGAGCGTGCTGCGACCGGCTCCCCGGCTGCCGGGCCCGCAGTGTGTCAGTGCGGTGCCGGCGGTGTCTCGCGGGGTGGCGGAAACCCGAGTCGGCCGTCCACTCGGTGAGGCCACCTGGCTGACCCTCTCGCCGCGTTACTAGCTCGGCTCGCCACGGACCACAAACGTCTCAATTTCGGAGGCTTCGGGCCAATACGAGCGGAAAATAATCAATTCGAACTCGTTGCGGTCATTTTTACAAAGTGGCCAATTAAGATGGGGTCTAATGCGTGCTCCACGAGCCGCAAAAACGGCGAGACTGACATGACCATGCATATTTTGGTCACCGAAGCCGTCAAAGGCATTTTCCTAACTGCTACTTACTATTACTACTTAGAAGATGGGACTTTGTTCCATTTCAACTACCAAACAAACAAAATCAAAACTCAATCCGTCTACTAAAAAGGAGCATCCAATCTTTATTGATCTCAATTCATCGTAACAACAGTTAAACTTTCAAACCTATTACCGAATGTCAATACAAATAACTCCAATCCTATTCAAAGAATTATCACTAACAGTCGTCCCGGACAATTAGGCCCAAATTGGACTCCACAAACTAATTAAAGGAACGTAAACACTCGTGTTTACACGCCGGGGAACGCCCAACAAATCGTGTTTTAATTTTTTAAACTGGCAACTCGGTCGGGACGGGCGCCGGATTGGTCGGGAGATGCGCTTGTCATTTATTTTAATCGTAAGGCACGACGTGACGGAGATGTCCCCTCGCCGGGATTACGGCCGGCTTGTTTGGATTTGTGACAAGCTCGCAGCAACAACGCGCCTCCACTGATTTAGTGACGCACTCGCGCCCGGCACGCACTCGTTAATGAGCATGCGTGGTTACAATTTGAAATGTCACGTTTGATGATTAAATGTTTATGAACTATTGAGGGTTTACGAGTACCTACAGTCAGGACTTGTATTCACAAAATGGATATATATAGGTTTGAAACCTCCACGTTTCCGAAGCGTCACACACAACACAACACGGTATTTTTAACTCTTAACGCTCAAAATTTGTAAAGTCACCGAAATTATAATGCTATATATTATTGTTTAATCGAACATAACCGCCATGAATTGTACTAACTGTAATGACCGCGCTAGGAAATTCCAAAACACGCCTCAATGACTTACAGAGGCGGTTACAAGCCGATAAACAAATAAAAGACCCGCACATAAAATCGCATCTCATTGTGCAATAAAGAAATAAAAACCATAAACCCGAAACCCGATAGTGGAGTCAAAATCGCGTGAATCTGCTTGTCTATTACTGTCTATGGCACACCGCAAACTTACGGAAACAGACGATGAAGTTTAAAATAAAGTGCAGCCTGCGACCGCGGCGGCTGCCGGCAGCAGAGATAAGTTGGCACTCGCACAATGGTTGAATTTGCTCTTTAGGATGGGTGCGTCATATTAATCATTCATGGACTGTTGATCAGGGGGTAACTGCTCAAAATGTTATCTAGAAATGTTTTAAATATTTAATGGTTGTAATGTTTATTTAACTACATGTAAACGGCGACCAAACAAATGCCGTTTAGGTATGTAAGTTCTTCACGGTACGTGTGACAGGTGTTTAAAAAATGTAGCTTTTTACCTGTTGGAATTCACTTCTGACTTTTTGTATTTGCCAATAAATTTCTTAACTCATATGACTTAAAAAGGATATATTCTTTGATAATGTATGCATTTCTTATTCATCATTCAACTCTTAGTGAAAACCGGAATATTCGATTAATAAACTACTTTTGGTTTAGTGTTTTGAGTTCCCTATAAGGCATTACTATTCTTATCTCTGTTATGTTCTCATAGCTATGGTATGGTAGTCATAGGCGTATAATGTAATGACTAATCTGATGTCGAGACAATTGTCCCTAAAAGATGAATTTAAATTCAAAATTTAAATAACGTTAATTGCGGACTATATAAGTGTTAGTAAATTTAGTAATGTATCATATATAATATTTTCTTCTGTTTCCGCGATTATTACTCATTGAAATAAAACAATTTAACGGATTATATCGCGTATATTATCTCATTTTAGTTCCCGACGTTTCGGAAGCTTTCCAGCTTTCCATGGTCACGGGAGGACTGAGAAAAGATGTATTTTCCTCTGTCAAAGTTACAATTTGTCCAAACTACCCATTTTTTGAAAAACACAAATAAAGGTGTACATACGTATGTATGTGCCTAAGTTGTAAAGACAGTTACACATGTGCCAGAAGGGCTTAATCATTTTATTCTAATAATTTACCAAGCAGCATTTCACAAATGAGGCGTACTGAGGAGAAAAGAAACGCTGCAAAGAAAAACTCCCAGGCTACCTCATTACTAATTATAATATTTAAAAAAAAAAAAAACTATTAAACTACTTTTAAACAGATAAGATATTTTACACCGTTCGGAAATTAAGGTTTTGCAGTCCTGTGTCTCGCTTGTTCCTTGATGAGATGTATTACAGGATCCCAAGCTGGTGGTAGTGACAATACATCTTCTCTATTGAAATTAGGATGCTTTTTATTCTCAATAGCCTCGCGTAGCATCCTGGGAAAATATCTTTTTTCTTTGGCAAGGATAGAAGGTTTATCAAACTTAATTGAGTGGTTTGGTTTGTCAATGACATGTTCACAGACTGCAGACCTATTACACCGACGGTGCTTGACATCTGCTATGTGCTCCTTCACCCGGGTTGATACACTGCGTTTCATTTGACCAATGTATGAAAGACCACACTCGTAGTCCAGCTTATAAATGCCTGCACTCTGCAAAGGGGTGCTACTCTTCACGGGTCTAAGGTATTGAGCCACCTTCTTCAACGGCTTGAAATATGTTTTTATAGAAGCACGCTTCAAGATGTTTCCGATCTTGTCTGTGACCCCTTTCACATATGGTAATACGGCAGGTTTACGCTCGACTGTTGGTTTCTTCATACTGGGATTCTGCTTGGAACGTGGTATCTGGAGCTCGTTGGCTCGAAGCGCACGTTTGACATTCTGTAACTCAGCAGTCAGATGTTGATTGTCGCAGATACCCCTGGCTCTCTGAAACAAATATTTACCCACTGTAGCAAGTTGACATGGATGGTGGTAAGATTTGCCATTCAAATACCTATCTGTATGCGTAGGTTTCCTATATACAGTATGACCTATGTCATTTTTAGGACCTCTACACAAATTGTAACTTTGACAGAGGAAAATACATCTTTTCTCAGTCCTCCCGTGACCATGGAAAGCTGGAAAGCTTCCGAAACGTCGGGAATTAAAATGAGATAATATACACGATATAATCCGTTAAATTGTTTTATTTCAATGTATCATATAGTATTAATTCTAGGGTAAGTAATTAGTCACCGGTTATATTTTATTCATATCAATAGCAACGCGGTGGGATGACGACAGGCGCGTGGAACTGCACCCAGCGTGCCAACAGCAGCGAGGTCCAGCGCTCTGCCAGCACGTTCTGAATGCTGTTAGAGCTGCAGCGGGAACGCTTTAGTACCGAGGCACATATCTTTTTTGTTATATATACAAAGTGATCAGTATGCGCCTCGACGAACATTTTAGAAACATTACAGAAGTGCGGCAGCCCAAACAGCACATTAAATGCGTTGTTGTCACGTGTCGTTGTTGGATTTGCACAGAGTTAATTTAACTTCTTTGCTACAACGTCCAAATCTGCGAGACAACATGTTACAGCGCACACACAGCGCCCTACGACCCCTCTCGATATCATCACTAACGGGTTGGCTTAAAGTAATGAGAATGTTTTTAAATAAGACTGGCAGCATGAAAAAAAAACATAATAAAGAAACAATTACACCAATATCTGTCAAAAACGTCTGTTGCTCTAAATATCATCCGAATAATTATCATATTTAGTAAAAAAATGTCTGTAAGGCAAGTTCTTCGTGAACGTGTCTATCGGCTGCTTGGACAAAGGAAAAAATCAGACGTAATCGCTCACTTCAAAAATGAAAAAGTTCCCATTTCGACTATTTACCGTTTGATCAAACGATGGGAACTTGGTGTTGGCACTAAGGATTTACCAAAAACTGGTAGACCTCCTATCATTAATGCATCAAATAAAAAAAAAAGTGGCTAAATTTGCACAAAACAAGGTTGGGGTGTCGCAAAATAAATTAGCCGTGAAATATAAGGTTTCCCGTGGCTGTATCAGAAATATTTTGAAAAAATACAACATCGAATATTTCAAGAGAGAAAAAGCACCAAAGTACACCGAAAAACAACTCGAGGAAATCCCAAAAAAATGCAGAAAGTTGCGGCGAAAGTACTTAAGTGAAAACACTTCAATAGTTATGGATGACGAAAAATACTTTACATTCACCAATGATAACATGCCTGGAAACGACGGGTATTACACAGCCAATAAAAAATGCGTTCCTGAAAATGTAAAGTTTAAATGCAAACTTAAGTTTGAGAAAAAAATCCTCGTCTGGGTCGTGATTTCGGAAAAAGGGATTTCGAGGGCAGTGATCAGAGACTCGTCGGGTCCAGCAATAAACGCTGAAGTGTATCAACGTGAGTGCTTGCCCATCGTTCGCCAATTTGTTAATAAGCACCATTCTGATGGTAAATACATCTTTTGGCCCGATCTAGCTAGCTCTCACTATGCTACGAGCACAAAGAACTGGTTGAAAGGCCATGGCGTACATTTCGTACCAAAGGACGCCAACCCTCCGAACGTCCCTAAAGCTAGACCGATCGAAGATTTTTGGGCAATCTTGAGTAGACACGTGTATAGTGATGGGTGGGAAGCAAAATCACCGCAACAATTGAGACGGAGGATACAAAGTCAATTAAAAAAAATTGACATGAATGTCGTCCAAAGTATGATGCGAACGGTGAAAAGCAAGCTACGGAAGATCGAAGATGCGGGGCCTTTTGCTATATTGTAATATTTACTTAAAACATAAAATACGATTGAATTTACCATAGTAAAATCCATAGACCTGTAGCAGTTGAGTTTACATTTATATTTTTGAAAATAAAAATTCTCATTACTTTAAGCCAACCCGTTATCTCACATATTTTCAGTGATCCAGGTACGCTTTTCCACTTTCTGTAGTGTACGAGTACGAGTACCTACCATATAAATAGTGTTACTGGGGGCATCTTATAATATTTCATGCCTACTTTGAATTGCAACACTCACTCTTGGCCATATTATACTTGAGCCCGTGGGCCACTGCGTATGTTTCACACATAGTTAGCAACTTCTGCTGAGCTCCTACCGGGGGGTCTCAGCAGCACTATGTCATCGGCGGAACTTAGGTTCATATAGGTTGAATAGCTTAGGTAAGCTCAATCCGCCTTGTCTCACTCCACACTCTATCCGTTATATGTCAGAGTGAGCACCAGCCCATTTAACAGTATTGATTTGGTTGCTGAATCAATACTTAAACAGTGACGCGTGACCTCCAGAGGCACGTTCGTTTTTTGACACAATTTTTGCCACAGTATGTCATACGCAACCGTATGAAAGCCTTTGACCGGTTCAAAAACAGATAAATATCTGCGTCTTTCGAGTAGTGTAGTAGAACATGGTCTGCTTGAGACAATATATTGCGCTTTTGGCATACTTATAAGCCCGGCTTGAAACCGAACTGAGCGTCATGGAGATCCAGGTTTACCCAGTAAATCGTCAAGAAGACCATCCAGAATCTTAGCCATAATCTGGCTATGATAGATTTAATTGGACAATTCAGAAGCGTCTCTCCCGTTTTATTTTATGTTTTCAACCTAGAGACGCGCCAGCGTGTCAAATCAAGTTCAATAGAGAACTGGTGACGATGCAGCGGCCAAGACTAACTAGAACCCCACATTTCATGAATATAGCGCAATCGGTTATTATGGAAACATTTTTAAAAAAATTCACTGATTGACTGACCTAACATCAAAAACCTATTATAAACAAAGATCAGAAACAAATGAAAAAATTTTTCGACCTAACCCACTTCCAGATGACCTAGCAAGCTGCCTAGAGCTGGGTAACTGTGTGGTTTGTACGAACCAAAGATAAAGAAACAGTTTTTTTTTTTACGATTTGCAATATTTTACAAAAAACAGTTTTATTTACACACTTAGCGCCTATCGAATTTGTAACAGCAAAAAAGAATTATAGTTTCGAAATCAACTAAGGATATACAGTTATTGATCTACTAACGTTTAAAAACCGGCACTTTTATGACTGACTCACTCAGTCACTGACGAACTTATACATCAAAAACCTAACCCACTTCTAGATAACCTAGAAACTTGATATTTCATATTAAGCAAGGTAGTATTAAAGGTATACAAAAGAAAAAACCGAAAACTGAAAAAAAAATGGGCCAAGTTCGTCAAAAATATATGTAGGTATATTTTTTACAAAAATATGTTAAATATGTTTGTAAAAGTAGTGATATCCCACCAAACATCAATGTGAAACATAAGCCAAGTTCCATCAAATTAGTAACTCGATTGTTAACTTAACAGTAATCAAATTTTTTGCCGCTTATTGAATTTTGAGTCGTAACTTAGCAGTAACATACTGAATAGAACCCTGCCAAGTTAAGGCTCAAAATGCATTAAGCGGCAATAAATTGCTTTTATTCCTCAATATCATACAATCAATATACATGGCTTTATTATTATTATCTTATTTATTTTCAATCTTATTATTATTATTAAATTGCTTTTACTGTTAACAATGTAGTACCAGAATTGACACCTTTCGAGATATCACTTACTTTCAATATATCACTTTTTGTTGGGATCTTTTGTACTTAATATTTTCTTCTGTTTCCGCGATTATTACTCATTTAAATAAAACAATTTAACGGACCCGGGTGATGTAATAGGTCTGCAGTCTTTGAACATGTCATTAACAAACCAAACCATTAAATTAAGTTTGATAACCCTTCTATCCTTGCCAAAGAGAAAAGATATTTTCCCAGAATGCTACGCGACGCTAATGAGCTTAAAAAGCATCCTAATTTCAATAGAGAAGATGGGTTGTCGTTGTCGCTACCACCAGCTTGGGATCCTGTAATACATCTCATCAAGAAACAAGAAAGACACGGGACAGCAAAACCTTAATTTCCGAATGGTGTAAAAATATCTGTTAAAAAGTAGTAGTTAATATAAAAGTCAAAATAATATAAGTAGTCTTTGTATTTGAAATATAATAATTAGTAATGAGGTATGTAGTCTGGGAGTTTTTCTTTGCAGTGTTTCATTTCTCCTCAGTACGCCTCATTTGTGAAATGCTGCTTGGTAAATTATTAAAATAAAATAATTAATCCCTTCTGGCACATGTGTAACTGTCTATACAGATTAGGCCCATCAGGCATGTATGTACACCTTTATTTGTTTTTTTAAAGTGGGTAGTTGCACAAATTGTAACATTGAAAGCACTATTAATTACGTCGCTATTCGCGATTTCATAATCGATGAACTTTAGCACCTCCGCTGCAAAATATATCTTTTCTCACTCAACCCGTGACCATGGAAAGCTGAAAAGCTTCCGAAACGTCGGGAACTCAAATGAGATATTATACGCGATATAATCCGTTAAATTGTTTTATTTCAGTCTTTTGTACTTGTTATGTGTCTCTAGGTTATTGCGGCTAGTGTGTGCTAAGCATCGCTCCTTCTTTTAAAAGTCTGCGGTACAGGTCGTTCAAAACTCAAAACCTGTTTGAGTACACGATTATTACACATTTATTATCACAGAGTTTAGAGTAACAATAATTACAAAATAATTATATTTGAAGTTTTCAGGACGACAAATAAGTATCGAGATAACGTAGGTTGGACCATTCAATGAGATATTGCTGACACAAGTATTTATTGATAACTCTCCAAGAAGGCGAGGACATAAATCAATAATACACTCATATATTTTTTAATATCAAAGCAAAGAGCGCACCTGACATTAAAATCACCAGAACGCCGACGCCTCACCGGCCTGGCAGCAAAAAAACGGAACAAAACCTTCAGAAGTACGTGACACAGTGTTCACATGCACACACAAAACCTTCCGTCCGTTTGTACGTCTCGAGTGTCCTCGCAAAGGGTTGAGTGGTTAATGAGGACCCACAATGCAGGCCTTTTCAATCATGTAAAACATCTTTCCCGTGTTTTGATACAACACAAGAAACTTCACGAGACCCTTTGAGTGTTTTTATCATTTTTTGCGGTGCGGCTTTATTGAAGCTCCGATTATTAATACCTACTGATCATTAGCAACAGGAGTCTTTTGAAATGTAGCTCTTTGTGACTTGTATGAAAATAAAAAACAAAGTAATACTTCACCTTTTATGTCGACGTCCGTATTATCCAAGTATGGAGAAAAAAATAACTGAAATGTCGACGAGACCGCTGTTGCCATTAAATATCGATTCTTATGTGCTATACTAAATATATTGAGATATTTTTTCAAATAAATGTCATTCATAGGTAAAATAGCTCTCGTATTAAAATAGTTTATGCCTGAGCGAGGAGGGCTGGCAACACATTTATATTGAAGTGGAATGTATTTACCTGATCCATGTCAAGTGTGCCAACCAGCTTATGCTTGAGTCGCGTTTCGTTTATATGATTCACTTAATTTATTTGTCTACATTTGCATGCTTAAATTCATATTATTTAACAGACATTTCAATTTTGTCAAATCAGGCAGAGCACATAAGCGCTGTGCTGTGAGCCGAGTAGGCGACTAGGAAGACGGACCGGCCGGTTTCAGTACTTTCAGTAGGACTGCGGCACGTGTGGAGTCTCTTATTCGACTACCGCCTTTCTATGCCTATTCACCATATTTGCAAGAGTGAAAAGATCTTCCTGTCCTGTCATCTAATTTACTACTCAAAACCTGAATCGGCACAATTAAGTACCATCAAGTAATGTTGGGTTTAATCGCAAAATTCAGTTTTTGAATAAAAAAAGAAAGCGCTTAGTTATGACTCAGACTTCTGAATTCACTTTCATACATAGTTTGACACTCCATAAAAGTAACTAATTTAAACTGTCAGATGTAGGTACTCATGACCTAAGCTTTTGCTCGTTTGTAGGTCCATGTTCACTACATGTTTTGATTGCGATAAACTAAATGCTTACGCTAAAATTGACTATCATGATAGCTGCCATACCTACAAGTTGGACTACTGACGCGTGCGCCGCAGTCCACGGTGTCTGCTCATTTTGCGACGACACTATTTACAGTATTATCGGAAATTACATTTATATCCGTCTATCTATTTGCCCGCAAATTGGACCATAACTCAGGCCGGACAAATGCGCGGAGTGTGTAAAAAGGTCGGCTGCCGCCGTCGTTCCCTATAGCAGGTTGTTTGTCTGCGGCCGTCTGGTCGCCGGCCCGATAATGCGAGTCATCGGCTGGAGACAGTTGTCTGCCCAGCACTTAGTGGGCCTACGTCTATCGATGTAAAAAACGCTTAGAAAAAATATTGACATGAAATGGTGTTTCTAAATTGACTTTTCTATCATAGAAATATGTGGATTGTTCGCTGGTCTTATGGCTCCCTGAAGTCCCCCATTTGAATTACAGCCCTGTGAAAATATTGCAACTTACGCGCAAGGTAAGGTAAACCCTCGTGTATTTCTGGGGAACCATCGCGATTAATATTTAATGTAAAAACATTAATGGATATTTAATTACATCGGTAACAGGATATTTTTGATAAGGGTGCAAAATGAAACGCGCGGAGACAGCGGAGGCGACCTTAATCCCCAGCGCCGTTGCTTGCCTAATTTACCAAAACATCCTCTGGCCGCAGCGCAGACTGCAAGTCACGCCCGACATGTGGCGACTTCAAAATTGGAACTCACGTATTTACTTTTTAATTTCTTTTTTACGAATCGAAGTCATTAGATTGTAACTCATAACGGTCAGCCTTTTTTGTCCACCTGTCAGGTGCGTTCAATGTTTATTTTCGTTACAATTCGCTCGTAGAAGTAGCGAATTATTCAAATGAGACGTCCCCCTCGTTCAATTTAAAAATAAAAACTGTTAATTTATTCTATTATTTTAAGGACTGCCAGTTGGTTGGGTCTATGTTAATTTTTTTTTAAAGTGTTGGCTGTTTGCAGTTTTTCTTGGACGTGATATACGACGTGTTTAGTATCGGTTCTAGAATAATGAGCCGGACATTGTTTATGCACTAATGCAAATTCCTGTACAACTTAGGCAATCTAGTATCACGAGTGCACATAAGTTGTAAATAAAACTTTAAACGTGAGTAGCATGGTCGGGTTTCCACCGTTTAGCAGGGCCAGATACAAGCTTTAGGTTTTTCCCTTAGTTGTTGTACACACTGTGTTATGGTATAAATGCATGTCTGTGTACCCCAGTTGGCACGTTGTCGATGTGTATCGGCGCATTATTTACCGCCGCTAATCCGACATCCTATTACAACGGAGGTGCTAAAGTTCATCGATTATGAAATCGCGAATAGCGACGTAATTAATAGTGGTTTCAAATGGTAACTATGTAGTACTTGGCAGTGCTCACGAACGTTTCCTAATTGGATTCCATGTCCATATTGCTGGTAAATACCGCCGTTGTCGTAAACAGCTTGTTAAACAAAGACATGTTCTCAAACAGATGTACTAATAAGATTCCTGCTTGATAGCAGTCGCTATGTTCTATAGGCCCGGCTGATCGTGGCACTTCTTTGATGATATCTTGATATCGTTGTTATTCAAATTATTGCTGATTTTGTAGACATAGCGCCAGTCCCGAACAATTATTAGGATATGAAAATATGTAATAAATTTCCGTTAAAGATCTGCGTCGGGGCTTCCCTCTGCAAATGCTGCGTGGTGTCCATTTTAGCGCATTTTAATTTTCAAATAAGTTTTTTTTATTGGGCGCAGGTATATTTCACGTCAAAAAAAGGAAAAAACGGAACCCTTATAAGATCACTCTTGTATCTGCCTGTCTGTCTGTCTGTTACAGCCAATTTGCTCCAAACCTACTGGACCGATTGAGTTGAAACTCGGTACATATGTATATGTAAGTTAGTGACATTATTCAATTCTTAAATATAATTTTATATAGTTACTAGAAGGAGCCCGCAACTTCGTCCGCGGAGGAGAAAAAATCATAACTTTTCATTTTTTCTTCAGCGTAGTCGGGTAAAAAGCATCCTACAACCATCTGAAGATACCCAGCTACCCGTGTACCAAAAATAGTTGAAATCCGTTTAGCCGATTTTGCGTGATGAAGCCACAACGACACATACAAACATACAAACATCCACAAAATCAAAAAAAAAAAAATTTTTTCGTTTTAATGACCTCCAAATAGTCCATAACAATCATTTTTTTTTTAAATATCTTCAATGAACAGACATTTCATTTTTACAACTATATAATAGTACCTATTGACGATTTACAAATGTATTAATATAAGTAAAATTAAAATAATATTGATTATTTGTTAAATTATAATACCTAAGTGCGCATGCATTTGAAAGTCACCTTTAAAAAAGTCTTCTTTTGTATAATAACAATTGCTAATGAGTTTTTCGTTTAATTTTCTTTTGAACACATTTAAATGTAGCTCCTTTAGTCCTTCTGGCAAAAAATTTATAATATTTTCGACGCCATGCCTACAATGCTGTTTAGTAAAAGCGCAGTTTTGCCAGGTAGGTACAGTGTTAATCTTGTATTTGAAATCTGTTTCTACTGTACCTATATCTAGGTACCTATCAGAGTTGCTACAGACCATGTAGGCCTATCCGTATCGAGCAGAGGCGTGGCGTCAGGAAAATTACAAGGGAAACCGAAGAGTATTCATTTCCTCATATTTAAAGGAAAAGGTGGTTATAAGCCTGTCCTTGGGCAACCCGGTGGGAATCGGTTTATTTATATGGAAGCCACGCCACTGGTATTGAGTCACTTGCCGACGTAAAAAAGAAAACTCTTATAAGTTTATCTATGTGTATGTGTGCTTGTCTGTTGCATCGTAGCTGCTAAACGGAACCGATTTTGTTTTTTTTGTCAGAGATTTAATTTTGGTTCAGAGGATAGCTTTCGAACAATATTGAAATTTGCTTGTTCCGTACAAAATATACGCTACAAATGGCCGTATCTATGAAAATCCAGTGTTAGCAGACCCCTACTACCGTTACTCCTAAGCAACGCAGTGCTCGATCATGTATATAGGTCATTGAAATAGACAGACAGACATAAAAAAATGGTTTTTTCAGCTTTATTTTGTTGATTGTGCTATAAGAGTTTCCTTCATACCAAATTTCAAGTTTCTAGAACAACTGGAAGTACCCTATCAATTTCAAAAAGTGGCAAAATATACGTTTTTTGCGGCATAAACTACCGTAAGTAGGTATCTTTTTTTACGTAAACTTAGAAGTTTGATTTTTTTCACTGCTTCAAGGCACCGTAGACTTGATTATATACCTTTAATTTCAACTCTATACCTCCACGCGATTCCGAGATAAAGCCCAAGTAGCATTCGGGGTTCTATATAAGATGTCTAGTCGTTCACATGTACTCCACAAGCTGTGTAAGTCAGCTGTATAAATGCTGTATAGCTTGCTATAACGCTCTTATAGAACCAGTTTGGGCACAAATTAGACAGCCTTAAGTTCACTATGGCTGTACATTAGCAGTATAATAGCATTATAATAGCAGTTTAAGTAGTAACATCGGACTTAAGGCTGACTTGCGGCACTATATGGGACGCAGTGTGATCCATACAATGTACATGAGCGTAATAAAGAGTAACAAGTGGCTAAATACACAGCCTTCACAGTTATAAAATCCGACAAAAGTACTCCAGTGCTACCTAAAATTCACGTGTGTCCTAAATTATTTTTTCATTTTATAAATTATTCACAATTGATTGGTTTTGTGTTGTAGTGCCATCCGAAAACATAACTCCGGCGATATATTGGATTAAAAATTTATGATAACACGACGCGGTAAGTACCCTGTTTCAAAGACTTAATAATGTTAATGCCATGGGAATGCAACTTTATCGTGAAATGTATACATATTTACAGCTAAAATATTCACGCGCCTCTGTAAACACGCGATATTCATTTTAAAATATTTAAAACTGGCTGAGAGGAAATCTACAATTTTCAGTTTTTGATATTATATTGGCATTATAATTATACTACGGTAATTAATTATAACATGAAACCAAAACTCAATCGCTCTATCTGCGTATTTTGTGATAAATCTGCATGATAATTTTTGAGATTTATTATTTGGTAAATATTTTAGGTTAGAACAAAATGGTGGAAATGAAATACCGCTATGTGAACTGTTATAACTCCAATTTAATGCGGTTGAGCGTATATAGGTTCACATGTGTTATGTTAGTATGCTGTTATCTATATGAAGTCCCACATTTGTACCACTACAGAGCCAATGTCTATAAATTTATTCTGATGTGAACTTATGTACAGCTTTAAGATGTAGTTCAGGCTTATACGACTGTTTATTCTTACAATTTGCGAATATTCTTTTGCAATTTTTCTTCTTATTCCACCGGTTCTCGCTCTTATTTTCCAAGAGTTTTTATTCATTTTCACAAATTGTAGCACGGGACGAATAAACACACGTTGTGTACGGTACCAGCTTGTGGGATAAGTGTAATAGAATATCACATTCACATTCATGTTCTGCTTACAGCAAATAAGAGTAGTACTTGTGGACAAATAAACTGCTATTGATGTTAAGGGACAACACATATAGTCGTTTTAACAGCCTACAGTGCACATACGAACCATTTAAACACTTCTGTACAGATAGTAAAAAAAGGTTATTTTAATGATCACAAACAAGTTCTACTACAGCTACTAGCTGTATAACAGTCTAAAACAAGTAAACATAACAGCCTTTGGCTTTATAAATGACCACGTGTGTTCTATTAAAATGCTAGCTCTATAACAACGTACAAGTAGGCCGTTAAACAGCGGTTGCCGTATCTCTACCCTCCTATAATGCTCTTAGTCAGACGGCTGACTAAAGGATAATTGTTAGAGTATTATAACACCAACAAACGTATAAAAGTATAAATCTACACTTCTATAAGTCCCTTAGACAGGTGTAAGTGTAATTTATCGCAATAATGCAGCTTATACATCACGAGTGAACTGTAATAATGCTTCAAGTACACCTGGGAACTAAATGTGTACTCTTAAATGGAGTAAAATGCTACTTGGGAGGGTCTTGACAGACAGACAGACGGACAGACGGACGGACAACAAAGGGATCCTATAAGGGTTCTGTTTTTTCCTTTTGAGGTACGGAACCCTAATGATCCTATAAGGGTTCTGTTTTTTCCGTTTGAGGTACGGAACCCTAAAAATGGAGCAGCACTCACTTTTGTCCTTAGAGCATTGAACCACTGGAGATGTCATACGAATACATCAAAATGTCATAAGTTTCATTAAAAATATTATCTTACTAAGAGGGTGCCCGCAACTTCGTTTGCGGAGGAGAAAAAGTCATAACCCCTATTTTTTTGTTCAGCGTAGTGGAGTACAATTTATCCTATAAATAACCATCTGACGATACCCAGCTACTCGTGTACCAAAAATTGTTGAAATCCGTTTAGCCGATTTAGCGTGATGAAACCGCAACGACACATACAAAAAGTAAAAAAAAAATAATAATTTAGAGACTCCAAATAGTCCATTACAATATTATTTTTAAAACTTTATAATAGTACTAGCTTCTGCCCGCGACTTCGTCCGCCTTAAATTCGTTTATCGCGGATGAGGGTATTTTTCCGGGATAAAAAGTAGCCTATGTCCTTTCCTGCGGGGCTCAAACTATCTCCATACCAAATTTCATCCGAATCGGTTCAGCGGTTTAAGCGTGAAGAGCTAACAGACAGACAGACAGACAGATAGACACACTTTCGCATTTATAATATTAGTATGGATGGATGAACAAGAGGTGTAAACATACTCCTGTAGTCATTACATACTTATCACTTTATCAAAGAAAATACTACGTTAAGGTTATAGATTTAAAATATATTCGTAGTCATGATCAACTTGCAAATACATATTTCTACCTGAAAAACAAAGTTCTTCACTCAAGAATAATTCAATAACTCAAAAATAAGTTCTGTTAAAATACTATAACTTTATGTGTAAAATTACAGTTCATTTTCTAGTTGAAACTTAACCGAGTCATGTCATGTCTCGCAAAATTAATGGAAATACTATAGTCTGACTAGTTTACAGTGTTGCTTATTTCTTTGTTGTACTTAAATATTTCTTGCAAGCAAATTTAACTTAAAAAGCACTGCCATTTGCTCGTTTAATTTATAGCTTACATTCTTCTCGTGATTTAGCTATTAAGAGGGTTTTAAAGGCCTTAATTTAGTGAGAGTATTGAGAGTAGCTAAAATTCACGCCTTTTTTTATGTGCATGTTTTCATTTTGTAAATGACAATCCTTTTTAGTCTCTATCTGGGGTATTGCGCCGACTGAAACAGTTAATTATTTTGCTGATTATTAATTATAAACTTTTCTCGTGTAAAAGGAAATTTTAATCAATAATTCATCACTTTTATACCATATTTATCTATAAACAAAGATTTTCTATTTTCTTTTTTATAACCTAAGTAGGTATATAATTACGAAATCCAAGTAAGACGTCATAAAATGCTGACAGCTGCACATCTCGGCCACCTCCTACACGCGGTCATTACGTGTAAATCATGCAGGCCTACACAATGGCCTAAAACAAAAGCTCTCGCAACCGCCACAAAAAACGTATATCGATAACACCATCTATACATTTAGACAACAATACAAACAATGCGATGCTGATTGAAACGTCATCCCGGTGACGGCGAGGAGCCGGCCAGCGCATTGTATCTATTAACTACGTAATTATGCCACGCTGCGATCCAACTATTTATTTTGTATCCGAATTTATTATTGAGACGTCAAAAAAATCCGATCGAACGATGATTCGTGAGTTTCGGGTTTTTTCCGAGTATTGCTGGAGGTTTGTTTGTTTTTTGATACAAACAATTGGATCGGAGTAAGATCGCGTTTTTTGTCGGTTATTTGAGATGATACGATTTAGTTGTTGGTTTTTGTAAGTAGCAAGTGTAACGACTCGTTTTTTAGTCATGCTCTCTTGTTGTTAATGGAGTCTTGAAATCGTTGTCGTGGGTGGTAGGTGACAGTATCTATTTGCAGCGTATGCGCACTACTTAAATTAAGTCTCCTGTTCCAGTTTTCCTGGAAATCCCCGACATGTTCGGTTGCATTTGTTTGCTCACCCCTTTGTTTATCCAAGATCCAAATTGCAGCCTGGAAATGCTGTGTTTGCCTGTCAAACCTCCTTTAGGGCTTCACAAACGTCTAGGGCCCGATAAGATCATCCGTCGGTGCCGGTGCGAGCCGACTCCGGCGCAGCGGGCAACGCCCGATTCAATTACACCCACGGTGATACTTCAAATCTGCGCGCGCGCTTAATTATGATCTATATTTTATTTAAGCTTAATTCCCAAGCCTCTAGAAAAAGCTGCGAACAAGTTAGCGGCTGGCGTAGCACTTCGGCCGATCGTTTCCAATGAGGGACGGAGCAACGTGAAAACTCGTGTCATGTGAAATATCGAATGTTTGTAATATTTGGCATTTGCTGTTCTCTCGAGACTTTAGCCTTTGGCGCTTACTCTAAATATTCATCGATTGTAATCTCTAAATGTTATTAATCCTGTATCTATTTAGCCTCTTTGAGGGATGCTTGCATCGAATATTCTTGGCAACCACACTAGCGCTGCCACATTTGCTACAACAAGGCAAGCCGTTTGCACATTGCAAATAGCAAAATCCTTTTTTTTATATTATTTTCACCCATTAAAGTATTCCGTTTAACTAGAATATCTATTACAGCGTGCCTAACGTAGCCCACAGGCGTCAGACACCTAGGTTAGTAATTACATACATAGCTCACAGAATTAATTGCGCGCATCAAGAAAGTTCGGCCTCGCTGACACGCTGCTCCAGCTAATAGATTACAAAATGGCGGGTTGTCTGCGGGCCAGGTCGCCGTCGGCGTGACGTTTACACGACGGCTACAAGTTTCAATTAATCGCGCGACGGCGCCTCGCGGCATCGGCACCGCGGCCGGGCTCGACAACCGACAACTACATCGATTCGATGGCATTGATATGAAACATTGACGTTGTGCGCGTCGCTCGGACTTGTTATAAGGTCTATATTGATGGGGTTTTGTTTCTGAGAAGGCGGAATTAAGATTGTTTCTGGACGCGGGCCGCGTGTTACACCGTCACTCAATACAAATAAGATATTGTCACTTACGTATTAGATTCTATGGTTATTATCTCCTCCATAACAACCTGCGTACCTATCTATCTACCTATCATACAAGCCTATCTGCAACTATGTTAAAACTTGACGACCACGATCGCGCGACCGCGCCAACGGGAAAAAAAGAACCGACATAATAAACACACAGGGCAGTTTTAGTTAAATAACCTCATTTAATTAATTTTAACGGATTACATCGCATATATTATCTCATTTGAGTTCCCGGACGTTTCGGAAGCTTTTCAGTTTTCCATGGGTTGACTGAGAAAAGATATATTTTCCTCTGTCAAAGTTACAATTTATACAAACTACCCACTTTGATAAAAATAAATAACCTTGTACATGTATATACATGCCAGATGAGCCTATCTGTAAAGATAGTTACACAAGTGCCAGAAGGGCTTAATTATTTTATTTTAATAATTTACCATGCAGCATTTCACAAATGGGGTGCACTGAGGAGAAAAGAAACGCTGCAAAGAAAAACTCCCAGACTACCTCATTACTGATTATAATATTTAAAAAACAAAGACTATTAAACTACAACCGTTGGCAAATTAAGGTTTTGCAGTCCTGTGTCTTGCTTGTTCCTTGATGAGATGTATTACAGGATCCCAAGCTGGTGGAAGCGACAAACCATCTTCTCTATTTAAATTAGGATGCTTTTTAATCTCAATAGCCTCGCGTAGCATTCTGAGAAAATATCTTTTCTCTTTGGCAAGGGTAGAAGGATTATCAAACTTAATTGAATGATTTGGTTTGTAATTAACATGTTCACAGACTGCATACCTATTACATCGACGGTGCTTGACATCTGCTATTTGCTCCTTCACCCGGGTCGATACACTGCGTTTCGTTTGACCAATGTATGAAAGACCACACTCGCAGTACAGCTTATAAATGCCTGCATTCTGCAAAATGAGAAAATATACGCGATATAATCCGTTAAATTGTTTGATTTAAATGAGTAATAATCGCGGAAACAGAAGAAAATATTAAAATATAACCTCCTTACACGACGGTGTGATAGCCGCCCACGATAAAAGTAAGACAGATCTCACGGGGCGAGCTTGATTTCTAATAACGTATCGTTCGATCTGTATTTACACTGGCGTCGTCGGCCTTATCGGTGTCGACGACCACTGACAGCTGATGTCTTCATCCGACGCTCTCTGGGGGTCGCCGGTTAAGAACAACAGTTTCTTTGTCCCTTTCTCTCTCCGACTGCAAAACAATCTACTAAAGAGACGGTCGGACGTTCGACGTTCGAACTTCGCAGTGCGCTGATTGGCCACGGAGGCTCCGGCGCTATAGATGGACTTACAGTAATTGCGCTCTTGGGTTCAAGCTGAGATTTGATTGCGAAAACAGATTATGTAGGTGTTGCGCAAGAGTTGATGCTATATTTGGACGGCTGTGCCAGATCTTATGCAAATATATCATGGGACACACTTGTCATGCTATTGACGTGCTTGTTTTTAAAGATATAATATCTACTAACTGAGTCCACGACAAATAAAACTATATTTACATCATCAATATTAGAAAGCTTATGAGTATAATGACATTCGTGTTTTGCTCTGTGAACTACCAGATAGATCCACAAAATATCGGGCAATTTTGTCCGCATATACAGTACACATAGCAAATTTGAAAACTGAAAGAAGTCTGAATCTGAAGATTTTGTAAGTTCAACAAAGTATTAAGTTGCAACAATTGGATTGCGGGGACGAGAGATACCAGGGGCAAATCGATTATTAAACTTTGATAATGTTGAGATAATTTTCATATAACCTACAGCAGATCCACTAAAGAGTAGTAGTACCTTGATACCAACAACCAACAAGCACTAAAAAGTCACCAAGGAGCAGTGACGAACTGGTCACTTGAACTAGTATACCTAAAGGAGAACAGCAGGCTAATCCTGAACTGGTGACTTTTTCGACAGCTTGGTGTGACGTAAGTATAGCTCTTTATAATAGGATGGACCCACTGAAGTCATATGTTTTGAGCACCGATTCTCCAACCTCATGCAATATCCGATTTGGAATTTGGGTTTTTATTGCTGACAAATAAAAAGTTACCTGAGTGGAAAGAGAAGAATCGCATTCGTGTTTAGGAATTAAATTATACGAGCGTTTCAACAGTTTTGATTTCCGTAGATTATCGTAGAAACATACAAAAGCTAGAATGAAAGAAAGAAAATAAATGTATAAGGTAGCATAGCATATGCAAGTGAAAAAAAATTACAAATTACATACAAAAAAAAAACTAAAACTATGCCCCGAAATGGTCCCACCTCAGCATAATGCCGGCTCGGTAGCCAGCGCTGATCTTCCGGTGAGACCAGAATGCAACTTTAACATACATAGCGCGCGTTACATCCCACGAAGAATTCACGCTTGTGGTTTTTCTTTCCAGGGAACCCTTTCTAATGGTTTTTTTAGGCAAACAAGTACTTAAGGTAATGCCAAACAGTTAAATTTTGACCTCTTTTTGTCGTCTCTGTTGCTACGAATCAAAAGGGCCACTAATGGGGCATTTCAGACTTTATCGTCACTTTATATCAAGTAGATAATATCCATTTACTTACTGCTTGTTACGATTTGGCTGAAGTGTTTCCTGGCCGGCGCCCGCTCCGGCCGAACTGGGTGACGCAGGCGGCGCGCCGGCGCGGCGGCGTCTGCGCAGACTGCAGCGTCACGCCGCCGTGTGAACGCGCCCTTATCGCCGTCGAACACATCGCATAATTGTTTTCCTCTATTAATATTAGCTTTGTTTGTGTTACAGATTGTATTGTATGAGAAAATTGTGGGAAAATTAGTTAACATGTACCTGCGAGATTAGGGTATGTGGAAATATGCTTAATTATGTTTCCGGATGCTGCATCGTTCAAGGAACGGCAATGAAAACAGGGATGTAAGTATTTAGGACATGAGAGGATGGGTCTTCACTAGACGTAAAATCCCAAACATGTATCATTCACAAATGGAATGAAAGTATCATGCAAACCTACTTATATTGTGTTGTCGTTACAGAATAATGTCGTAATTACGTGGAAGATTGCAAAAGTGTTTGTAAAAAATAACCTATGAACTTGTCCTGTAGAATGTACTTACCTATATAATTTTTTGGGCCGACCAGAAATGTTAAATAACTTTTTTTACGACACTCTCATATCAAAAGTAGATCCTCTACGCAATATTATATAATAAGTCAATGTCATTACCAATGTCCCTGTTACATCAAAATTGTAAATTGTGGTTAATTTCCGCACATGCGTGGAGGTCCGATAGCATCGCACTTAACCCTAAAATGCCGGCGGCGTGCGATTTCACGCAGAAAAACAACGGGGAGAAGCGACCAATCTGTCGCAAAAAATACCCGCCAACGACGACCGGCATATGAACTTCCAGTTCAACTCTCAATTACTTTACTGGACAATTTCCGTAACTGTGTCGTTTTCTTCATCAATAATCTTGAGCCCAAAATTAAAATATTTATGACATATAAGTATATTTTAACGGGTAACTTTTGTAGCGAAGTATGTATAGCGATAGCACAGATCTATCGACAGTAGTCACGTGGTAGTCACACTACCTATTCGTACTGATATGATTTTGTGATACCTAACCGTATTTTTATTTCTAAAACAGTTTAAGACAGAATAATGAAGGGTAAGAATCCATACTAATATTATAAATGCGAAAATGTGTCTGTCTGTCTGTCTGTCTGTCTGTTACCACTTCACGCTTAAACCGCTGAACTGATTTGGATGAAATTTGGTATGGAGATAGTTTGAGTCCCGGGGACGGACATAGGCCACTTTTTATCTCGGAAAAATACCCTTATCCGCGATAAACGAATTTAAGGCGGACGAAGTCGCGGGCAGAAGCTAGTATATGATAAATTACTCAGGAATATGTTTTGGTAGCACTGTAAACCTATCCAAATCCTTACTAGTGTTAAAAATGCGAAAGTTTAATTATTTGTTTGTCCTTCTTGCATATGGTGACGGGTCCACAGATTGACGAGAGTTTTTGCATATAGGTAGAATAGATGCTAGAGAGTGACATATACTATTTTTTATCCCGGAAAAATACACGGTTCCCGAGGGATAAACTAATAATAGTAGTCCTTATGCACGGGCGTAGCAGCGTGAAATTGTAGTAAGTTAACTATTAAGTTAAATTACTTCCAAGTTACGTCCACACAATGTTAAGAAATCATATAAATATTAATATTTCGCAGATTAAGAAACGTTTTGACACTAATTATATCTTCCTTTATGGTACCTATCTATGGAAGGAAAGAACAAATACTTACCTTATTAAGATGGAAGGAAACAAAGCAGACAATATTAGAAAAATAATTAATGAGCGCTTTAGTCAAGTTGAAATACTGTTTGCACAATCTTCACTGGCGCTGTGGGGGCAAAATGAATCGAAATGACATTGAGTGCGTCGGGGCCACCTTGCGGCTCTCATTAAGGCAAATGGACTCCAATGGACAATAAAAATCGCATTTAGGAAAAAAATGAAGTGATTAATGACGCGCGGTGGCAGTGCATTAATTAGTTCACTCGCACCTACTCGTACACCACACCACTGCGGCGAATGTGCTACACCTTCCAGCGCTGCGCAGCCGTTATAGTTTAATCTATTTCTACTCGTCATACCGACACTACGCATTGAAAAGACTAAGTTTGTGAAATGAAACATTTTAAATATAATACAGTTTGGAAAAAGTTTTTGCCCATTTATTATTAAAAACCTTACTATCCGGTATAGACAGCGAAAGCTGACCTACTTACTGCTCATAGCCTCCTTGTAAGAACATAAAAGAACCACTCTCGCAATAACGACTAAAACCGTAATCTGAGGATGTAAAACGATACAAGATCGCACGAGGAATAATCTGATAAAAAAAAACTTGCATCGTAACAATTGTTTATGTTTATGAAAATCATAAGTAGTATGGTTAAAGTTAAACGTCTAGTACCAGTACTTAGTAGAAGCATTATTTAGTTTTGGATTAGATTAGATCAGTTGTATTAGATTGACCTCTACGACCTAGAGAACCAACAAAACAGACAATGTACCAGCAACTACAAAGAAAAACCACGAAACACTCCCACACTATATAAATCAACAAAACTATCTTCACTAACCTCGACTGCCAAGGACATAATTGCTTGAAATACTATGTATTACGACCATACTTACACGTAATAACACGAGAAAGCACCCGCAAACCTCGTCTTGTGGGTAACAAGTGTCCGGGACACAATAAGACGTCCGCAGCGAACCAACCCCGTGGTTAAACTCGTGGTTATAGTGATGTGCCACGCAAATATTCCCGGTAGCAAGATACAGGATTCGCCTGGGAAATGTCCCTGTATTCCCGGGAATATTCACCAAATCGGGGAACATTACAATTTATATTTTATAGAAGTTAAATCCTTAGCCACAAATATTAACAATAATTATAAAAAACAGATATACCTATTTTAGTTTAACACAGAACACAGGCCCATTGCGGATTTATATTAGACTACAACACAAGTATCAGACATTACGGTCAGACGTGAACTGACATGAAACGAAAACGAAGTAATTAAAATCAGACTTTTTTATCAATGAATTTGAAAAGTAAGAATTAACTGGAGAGTTTGGGGACACTACAGAGTTTGGGAAGGTTGGAATGAGAGTGTTATGCGTGTGAATGTGTTGTGTACCTGTTGTACGTATGTGCTTGTGAAGAATGATTTCTTACTCAGCATTTCATGAGTGCTCTGAAACTGCTTCGCAATCAACCCCCTGAATTGATGCTCTTAGTTACGTAAAAAGGGTCAACAGACTCAAACAGTGTGTTGCATGTACGTAGAACGAGACTGGCAAGGCCAAATGAGCCATACTTAGTACGATTAAAAGGCATGGCATAAATTGGGGTGCCTGGGTGGTAGCTTTTAGTCTGAGGAGTGAGGAGAGAAATAGGAGAACCAAAGAAATTAAATCTAAAACGAAGTTAATTGTGAAGTACCTACGACACTCCGTAGAATTTTTTGTTTTTAATAAGAACTTGTATCCATTCCTATATTTAAAAATTATTGTTTTTTATTAAAGTTTTTTTGTTTAAATTTACCTACCTTTCTACTTTTCAATCATAATTTTAGAGACAGATATAAATAAAATAAGCTTGATTAACTAACCATTACCAAAAAAACACTTCATTTTGTCGGTGATGCTATAAATTTTTTTTTCGGTGCAAATATAGAATTCCTTCCTAATCTCCGTACTGGGCAATAGTCCTGTGAATTATCACAACACAACGAAATGGGGCTTAATCGCGTATAAATATGATTTATTTAATTACCTTTCGTTGGTACTTGTTCGACTTTCGGACTTCGCGTTATTTCCATGGTCTTGAAGGAACTCATGATGAACTGAGGACGAACGATTAAGCCCCGTTTTGTTGTGTTGTGATAATGAGAGAAGATCGTGTAAGTTTAAATCAATATTCCTGTGAATGTTCCTGGGTACTTATTCCCCCGCCTGGGCAATGTTCCCGAGATTTGCACCTCACTACCGTGGTCACCACTCTCGTCGCGACGGGCGACGCATTACCCGGGAATGTACCGCCGCCGTGACAAGCACTTTTTGAAGAATCCTACTTAGCTAACTGCAGTCACAATCAGAGTCCGGTCATTTTCTTGCCGGTCTTCTTGAGTACCTAGGTTAGGGTACAACAAATTCCCTTTACATGACTGCTCATGCAAAGGGTGTCTTGGCAAGGCTAGTCTAGACTAGTTAGTAGATAGAAACAAGTGAGAATTTTAAGTTAAACACTGTGTAATATGAGAACTGACGACTGGTATAAAAAAAAATATTTTTCTCTATTAAAGGTTTATTTTTCCCGCTGATTTTTACACTAACGTTTCTTGAGATAATTTACATAATGTTAAAATAATGTGATTTATTTTATTTATTTATTTTTAAAGTACAGCCACATTGTATATATTATATCATTCACATTAATTATATTACTCTTATATTCTACATCTGACGACTGGTTTGGCTCAGTGGGAGTAACGTTGCCTGCGAAGCTGAGGTCCTGGGTTCAAATCCCGGTAAGGGCAAATATTTGTGTGATGAGCATAAATATTTGTTCCTGAGTCTTGGATGTTTTCTATGTATATAAGTAATATATCTATTAAATATATCGTCGGCTAGTACCCATAACACAAGCCGTATTGAGCTTACCATGGGACTAGTTCGATTTGTGTAAAATTGTCCCGTAATATTTATTTATTTATTATTATATTTACATCTACATCTGATATACACAACAATAACGGAGCACATTACACTTTTTAAAGATATTTTTGATTATATCGAGATATGCATGCCTTGGTGTCAAATTTATACCATCACAGCTAATGTAATTTGTTTCAAGCAAAATACGTTTTCATTTTCATGCACCTGAGTCGGGGCTACGGGTCCAGTAGCTGCCCTCACTGTCCCATTTATACTTTCTACCCTGTATGTTGCTGTAAATATATTGTTTTACATTAGAAGCATTGTGTTTGCATTCTTATTGCAGCAACAGGCAGAACCTCTTGCACTGTGGGCGTTAACATTCAACACCTAGACGTGAATACTCGTATAACTCGAACTTAGCCGATTTTTTAAAGTATCGTTTTCTTTAATTGTCTAATTGTGCATTGTAGGTATTAGTATAAATCATGGTCAGTTGCGCTTGCGCCGTATATGAGGCAAGCGACAGCCACCCGCAACACGCGACCTGTCCGGCTGTCTACCTATAGTGTTTTTTTGTACACTCGGCTAACTAAAAGATGTAATTAATGTGATGTTTTAACCTTTAAATATTTTTTAACAAATTGGTTGGTGCAAAAACCGAAGTCATGTCTTATCTTAATGTGTAAAAATAGGCACCTACGTGGGCAGCATTAGAGCAGGCCAAAGTTGGATGATTTCAGCCTTATAGCTCATTGCAATAGTTACCTAAGAGCCCAAGTAGCACAGAAGTGCAGTATAGTAGCTGAATCACTGTCCACAAAAGAATCCTAAGCTGTCCAAGCCTGCTGAATAAGAGCGTTAGTGGCGCCTCTTCAGCTGATATAACTCTGATTTGGGCACAAATTAAACAGCTATTAGCTGAATAACTGCAGCTATTAGAGTTATATCAGCATTATTTGAGCATTATTAAAGGTAACAATCACCCCAAGAGCTGAACATTGACTGATTATTAGAGTATGTGTTACCTATTATTCAGCTCAATGGCTGGTTAATAGAGTCTGTGTGGCCTATTTTTCAGCACAAAGTAAACACCAGGAACTTTTTAACGTTATTTTGCACAGCAGTGTTTGTGGTGAAATAAGTAAATGCTTTTTTCACTAAGTAAAACCTTCATTTAATCTCCATGTATCAGATGGGCATTCAAGAATAAATCATCATTCAAACTAACGCACCGCAAGAATAAAAACAGCGCGCCGTCATTCAAGAATAGCTTATTCTGACTAACCTGTTTAAGAATAATTGACAGCAGAAAAAATTGAGTGAGACTAATTTAGTCGTCATTCAAATAAATCAATTTATGATTGATTATTTTAAATAAAATTGTTTGATTTTATGATTTTTTGTTTGTAAAAACTATACCTACTTGTCATAGTTGTAGTATCGGTATGTTTAGTCTGTTACATTTTTGAGTTATGCCTTATATACCGTTTTATATTATGCATGTAAAAGCCTTTTTCGTTTTTATTTATACTTATGGGTAAATAAATATTACATGTATGTAATATTTATTTACCCCAGGAGCAATTAGATAGGGTACCACCAAATGGTCCTGATGATGGACCCTGGGGGTACCTAACGGAACCCAGGACTGGATCAATATAGACGAATGCTCTTTTGCTTAATGGACTTAGTATGAGGAGCACTTAGATAGGGTACCATCAAATGGTCCTGATGATGGACCCTGGGGGTACATAACGGAACTCAGGACTGGATCAAGATAGACGAATGTGTTTTAGCTTAATGGACTTAAAATAAGGAGCAATTAGATAGGGTACCACCAAATGGTCCTGATGATGGACCCTGGGGGTACCTAACGGAACTCAGGACTGGATCAACATAGACGAATGCTTTTTAGCTTAATGGACTTAGAATGAGGAGCAATTGGATAGGGTACCACCAAATAGTCCTGATGATGAACCCTGGGGGTACCTAACGGAACTCAGGACTGGATCAACATAGACGAATGCTTTTGAGCTTAATGGAGCGGAGAGTCAGTGGATGCGGTCTGCGCAGGATCGCACCCTGTGGCGAGCTATAGGGGAGGCCTATGTTCAGCAGTGGACGTCCGTGGCTGATAGATAGATAGATAGTGGCATGAGTTGCTAAAAAACTCATGTCATACCACTACATATTATGTACATACCTATACTCAAAAATCATTACATTCCCACTTGCGCAATCAAGAAAATATAAACAATAGGTTACCTAATAAACTAACTACGAATTACGTATTTAGGATTTTTTTGTCAAAAATACTCATGACTTAGAAATTTGAATTAGCATCTTACACTAAGTATAAGAAACTGGTTAAAAATAATATTCATAAAAAAAACACTAAAAATAATCATAATCAAAATAACAGTCATTCAAATAAAACGTTAGTTTAAATAAGCGCTTCTCAAACTAATTCATTCAACACGTTATTCGTCAATCAGAGTGACGAATTTTTGAATTTAGTCTATTTCACGTCATTTAGAATGACGCGCTCAAGAATAACTCTTATTTGATTTTTTTTTAATGAGAATAACGTTTGGCCGTTTATTCTTATTCTTATTCAAACTAATATTTGCCCAACTCTGCCATGTACTTACTTACGTAAAATTCTAATGGGAAAGAGAATTTATTGTCAAATACTATATGAATATAGACGAAAATTTTCACGCGCTTTCAATATATCACTGTTTCTTTGAATATTAGAGTATATAAATAGGTTAATGCTATATATAAAAAAAGAAATCTCTATATTTTGCATTAGTAATTTGACAATAAGCTGTTTAATTATAAAAATCAACATTTTCTATTCAAATCCAGTTGTTATTTTCATTGTCTAAACAGAAATGAATTGTTAATTTATTATATTTACGGTTAAATTATAGGCTAAAAATGGAAGACAAGCAATGTACACTGTATTAACTACGACTATATGCTATGGGCTGTTTAAGTATCCACTCGTGGTTCATAAAGCAGTAATGAGCTGAAACGAGCTTAAAAACGGGTAACATGCACGCAAATATTGTATTCAGTGAACCACTAAACTCTCTGTAGGAATAATATTTTCTTCTGTTTCCGCGATTATTACTCATTGAAATAGAACGCATTCTCCGCCAAGCTAGTGTAAAGTTACTGTGCAAACTTATCCACAATACCCGTTATTCAGCTCACAAGTTTGAACAACAGATTAAAGAAAAGAGTGACGAATTGCAGTTGATATTGACAGATGATGACTTCAAAAGTATTGTTGAACAAGGCGACAGACTTTACGCATCAAAATTTAAAAGCTGTACATGTAAGAAAAATGCTAAGTTTGACAAGTTGAAATCAAAACGCACTAGGAATGAAACGCTCCGTGAAGGTAATCAAACGTCAACGTCAAATGCCGTTGCACCTGTAGTGAATATTAGCTCGAAAGATCTGTCGGACTCACAAACCTTGCTTCTTAAAAAAGGGCTTAATTATGTTGTTACTCCACGGAATATCCCTTTTGAACAGATTATAGTCGGTGTGGAAGATTGTTTGGTCCAAAATCATATGCGTAAGGAGGATTTGGAGGCCGTACGCCAGGATGTGTCTTCAATTTTAAGACGAGCGAAGTCTCCTAAAGTTAACTTACCCAGAACTGAATTCAACGCTTTGAAGAGCTTGCGTGAAGACCCAGACATCACCATTCTTCGAGCTGACAAGGGAAATGCGACGGTTGTTATGGATACTAGTGATTACAACCAGAAAGTGGAAGTACTTTTGTCAGACACTACAACATACAAGCTTGTTAAGCGAGATCCAACGGCGAAAGTAATAAAAACGACAGCCGAGCTGATAAGTAAGCACTCTGAAAATCTTAATCTGGATGTGAAAAGTTTAGTGCCTTCTTGCCCGGTGCCACCAAAGTTGTACGGGTTACCAAAGATACATAAACCTGGTGCTCCGTTACGCCCTATAGTGAGTCAAATCGATGCTCCTACCTATCGATTAGCTCGGCACTTAGCAGGTGTGCTTTCTTTACTGCGAGGGAAGACGGAAGCATACACAAGGGATTCGTACCATTTTGTCAGTGAGATTAAGGATTTGAGACTAACTGATGATGAAGTTATGGTCAGTTTTGATGTCCAGTCTCTCTTCACATGCCTACCAGTTCAAGAATGTATCGAAATTGTGAAAAGAAGATTGGGTGAACAACAGATGGCAATAGAATATGCTGAGTTATTACAACACTGCCTTACATCTGGCTATATGCTATGGAATGGTGAATTCTACGGGCAAGTTGATGGTGTGGCAATGGGGTCTCCGGTGTCTCCTGTTGTCGCCGATATTTTCATGGAAGACTTCGAGGAGAGAGCGCTTTCATTGGCACCTGTCAAGCCGAGGATCTTTAAAAGATACGTAGATGATACCTTTACTATTTTACCTAGATCTAGTGTTTCAGCTTTCTTAGACCATCTGAACTCCATGCATAGTAAAATTAAATTCACTATGGAGTTGGAAAATCAAAATTCACTTGCATTCTTAGATGTGCTAGTAATTAGAGGTCCTAACAATGACATAGGTCATACTGTATATAGGAAACCTACGCATACAGATAGGTATTTGAATGGCAAATCTCACCACCATCCCTGTCAACTTGCTACAGTGGGTAAATCTTTGTTTCAGAGAGCCAGGGGTAACTGCGACGATCAACATCTGACTGCTGAGTTGCAGAATGTCAAACGTGCGCTTCGAGCCAACGAGCTCCAGATACCACGTTCCAAGCAGAATCCCAGTATGAAGAAACCAACAGTCGAGCGTAAACCTGCCGTATTACCATATGTGAAAGGGGTCACAGACAAGATCGGAAACATCTTGAAGCGTGCTTCTATAAAAACATATTTCAAGCCGTTGAAGAAGGTGTCTCAATACCTTAGACCCGTGAAGAGTAGCACCCCTTTGCAGAGTGCAGGCATTTCTAAGCTAGACTGCGAGTGTGGTCTTTCATACATTGGTCAAACGAAACGCAGTGTAGCAACCCGGGTGAAGGAGCACATAGCAGATGTCAAGCACCGTCGGTGTAATAGGTCTGCAGTCTGTGAACATGTCATTGACAAACCAAACCACTCAATTAAGTTTGATAAACCTTCTATCCTTGCCAAAGAAAAAAGATATTTTCCCAGGATGCTACGCGAGGCTATTGAGATTAAAAAGCATCCTAATTTCAATAGAGAAGATGGATTGTCACTACCACCTGCTTGGGATCCTGTAATACATCTCATCAAGGAACAAGCGAGACACAGGACTGCAAAACCTTAATTTCCGAACGGTGTAAAATATCTTATCTGTTTAAAGTAGTTTAATAGTCTCTGTTTTTTAAAATATTATAATTAGTAATGAGGTAGCCTGGGAGTTTTTCTTTGCAGCGTTTCTTTTCTCCTCAGTACGCCTCATTGGTGAAATGCTGCTTGGTAAATTATTAGAATAAAATAATTAAGCCCTTCTGGCACATGTGTAACTGTCTTTACAGCTTAGGCCCATCTGGCATGTATGTACACCTTTATTTGTGTTTTTTCAAAAAAATGGGTAGTTTGCACAAATTGTAACTTTGACAGAGGAAAAACATCTTTTCTCAGTCCTCCCGTGACCATGGAAAGCTGGAAAGCTTCCGAAACGTCGGGAACTAAAATGAGATAATATACGCGATATAATCCGTTAAATTGTTTTATTTCTCTGTAGGAATTTTAGGTATCCGATTCCACGACATATCACAATTCTAGCGGCGATTAACTGATATACATACGGGGCGCTGAAAAAATAAGTCTTCAAGATCTTATTTAACTGCATTAGCAGATTAATTGCCGACACTAGTACAATTATTCAGCTCTAACCGGGCTAATGGGTTACATGTGATCTTATTTACAGCAGTTTGCTGTAATTTAGCACTATATAGGTTCACCCATAGTGATCATGTAGGCTTTATACCTAAGTGCTATTATAAGACTGCGTTTAACAAGCTGATTAACACTATGAAAGTTCAACTTTATGCAGCAAGACGCATTATATAATTGATAATTGAAGCCACTGAATAACTGGTAGCATTATAGTAGTTCACATGTTTTGGCTTAAAATGAAAAACGTTTTAAGGGTACACTCGTGGCCTTCAATTCAGAATATAGCTTAGTTTAAGGCCACAAAAGTACTAAATTGCAGCTTACCGTACTATTGATTGCTATTAGCTGTATAATACTCAACTATTTACCTATATTAACGCTTGCAACATTACAGTGTTGTCTCTGTGACCCACAATAACGTCATTATACAGGCGAAAGGGTAATTGTCAGCTATTGCAGTTAGAGTGCACTCTAATAAGTCTTCTTAAATGCTAAAGCTAGCGATGTGGACCTCGTGTGGCACCCTATAATGTTGTTTTGTGCTACTTGGGAGCAAAAGGCTCAATTAATTTAAGCGTTCAACCATTATCAACTGTTTCGGTGGCCGCCATTAGAGACTTTTTAAATACAAATATAAGCAATTTTGATACGAATTGGCAGGTGTCCAATCCTCACAAAATCGTTAACCTCTTCACAAAATCGTAAATGCCATTCGAATTTGTAATGGGTGACACCTTTAACACCGCCTTATTTAATTTTAATATTTACCTCCGTGCAATTAAGTGAATATAATTTAGTAGCCGACTGTACTACCTGTTAGAAATTAGACTACGCTCGATCTGTGCGTGCAAGCCGCACATATATTACGTTCGATTTGAATGTGAACTTTCAGTTTCACAACGTGCAGTTGACAGGGATCTGATTGGAGCATCGATAACCACCGGTCAAGCATGAGTCGCACGCGGCCACCTGGAGATCAGGACGACTTTTACCGATGTGGCAACTCTCTTCTCTCAGCATGTGCGTCCAGTCCACTGCTGGAAATGCCTCTTGCATGGATTTCTCTTTCAATCTTGAAGCGGCGATTCGACTCCATCTGGCAATTAGTTGACATAGATACTTGACTTAGATATAGTTACTTAAACCATTCTCAAAATTCAAGTTAGACATCAAGTAAAACGACGTCAAAATTTACCCAGCAGTAACTTCAGAGTTTATCTCTAACACACGCAGAAACAACACATACTGATTTAAGCATCCGAGCTCATTATGAAAAGAAGAAGCTTCCCTATTTGTTCATACAAACATACATTTGTTCATAGATACATTTTCTGAAGGCACCGTACCAGTTCTTCTTACTACTACTTCTTCATACTATTTTTGGTAAAAAAAAAAGGATATAGTAAATAGGCTAATAAATAGGTTAGGAGATACTGAAATTTTCAGTGGATCGTGGTATTCGGAAGACCGGTAGCTCTAAAGAATTATATCTTCCGAGTCTCCTATTCTCGAACAATAAAAAACCTAATGAAGTATTGAATTATAAAACGCGTAATTTAATCGATGTAGCGATTACAAGTGGAGCAGCGATAGCGTAATGAGAACTGTTGGCTGCGGAATGCGGCGGCGGCCGCGGCCGCGCACCAAATCATCGGCGCGGGCGGCTGATTTACATGGAAAACCACTGAGAATCAAATGAAACACACACCAATCATAAAAATTGCGTTCGTGAAGTCACCCACTAGGTCTAGGTTTAAATAATAAACTAGGTAGGTATAAATTAGTTTTAAGTTACAGTGCACCACCGAAAATCAGCGTCATGGCTTGCCGTGTGGCATAAAGCTGAGTGGTCATCATTTCGTCGTCATTTGCTTTTGTTATTTGTAATTTTTGTTTATGCTAGCTTTGAATAAATATGTTTTCTTTCTTTCTACTTCTTTCAATCAGGAAGACTCACCTAATTTTCATTTGTTCTGTATCCAAGGTAAGTACTGATCATTTCAGGTTCACACCGGGAAGTACTTACCTGGGATGCAGTCACCTGCATGTTAACTTTTTTCCAACTCTGCCAACCAAATTGACAGTTTTATGTCAAGCAATAGAAACATTCCTTATCTCATACCTTAGTATTACTAACGAGCTCATAGCAAACCTAAGTTGTGTCGCTATATCACAACAACAGCTGACCGACGCCAGTCTCAGACGTTTTACCTTATTTAAATGACGAACATCAAAAAACGATCAATTGACATAATAACGTGGCGCAATATCACTTTCAAAAAAAAATTAAAACACAATCAGTGTGGAAAAATAGGTGACTGGTTTGGTATGCAATCACTTTGAATGAATTATCGAGATTTTATTGCCGGCCAGTAAACTATTAAATGCGCATTATGTATATTTGTAAAAGAGTTAAAATAGAATAGTAGGTAAGTATTACGGAACCAGTTTTTTATGAGTTTGTTTTGATAACTACAATTAACAAAGTGACCTGGTAATCGACAGAAGTCTGGAGACATCAGATGCGTGGCGTCAGGAAAAAAAACAAGGGAAGCCGAAGCGTATTCATTTACTCATATTTAAAGAAAAAGGTGCTTATAAGCTGTAGCTCGGCTAGTCGTCGGGAATAAAAGATAGAACGTGGTATGGTATAAAATATAATAAAAATAGACTATATACAAATAAAAAAAAACATAAACTAAACGGGATTCAGTCAGTACGCGGCAATAATCGGAATTCACTGCCCTTATTAAGCAGGGAGGTATAGGACGGTTGTGGAGATTCAGTTTTTCTTACAGTTTTCTAATCCAGCTTTCCATGAAGGCATTTCATGCAAAGGTCGGCCGAGGTGCGACTGAAGTCTGGAGATAGTTTTTCAGGGAAAACTTCAGCGGAGAAGAAAGGGCTGAAAAATGGTCCACTTAATGGTTGCGTCAAATCAACCCAAGCCCTTCCCGATGCAATTTATTACTGGCCAGTATTGTGCCAAGGCGGTTTGCCGCGTTACAAAGCCTAGCCTTGGGCAACCTGGTGTGAATCGGCTTATATGGACACCACGCAACTGGGAGACATGGACAACATCAAAACTTCCCTATCATTAAGTTGCCTCTCAATCTTAAAGCTCTTGAGTTATCCCATTCACGCTACATCAATAAAGAAACAAAACGTGCAGCCGATCTCCAAGTGGCCACGATTGGCTTTCCCTTTTGTTGGTTTTCGCTCCCCCCACTAAATCCAATTACTGGTAAAGAGACCTAGCCAAACCTCAGGTTTAAAAAAAACGATCCTGACCGTGTCATTCTCTGGGCCACCCCGGGCTTCGAACACAACGGACCGGCGCTTTCTATCCTGCATCCTGACTGAAAAAAATGTTTAGATAGTCCTAACTAAATTTTCAGTAAATATCTACACAACAGTTTAGTGGCTGTGGTGACTGCTAAACTTTTAGCTATTATTTACTAAACAGCGGTTTAGTTATGGCAGCTTAGAGATTCAGATATTCTAGCTGAATTAATCGGTTGCGAGAGCGCGCAGTGTTTACTTGTTTTACCTATATACTGTAGTGTATTTTATACCTTAATCATTTTGGTTAAGAAAACATAACTGTTTGGATGTAGTAACCTTATTATTGAGTTCATATTGCAAAATGGTTGGATTGATGAACTTAACTCTTAAGAAACTGTAACTAAACATTAGTTGGAATAGCTCTACCAAAATAGGTATTTTACCTCTACTACCAGCTAGCTTTAGGTCCTGTAGCTGTACGCTTTAGGTACTGAAACTGCATACTTTAGGTACTTTAGCTTTAGCTTTAGGTGCTTTAGTTTTAGGTGCTGTAGCTTAAGGGCCATTCTAAAAAAACCGTACCCCACTATTTTTCTGAATTTGGAAATTTTATGTTTTTTGAGTACTAATTCATCCTGATAGGAGAAAAAAGTGTCCTTAATTTTTAGTTCCATTCTGTTACTATATTGTATAGGATTTTCAAATATGTTTTATTGAATTAACGGAACGGAAAGTACAAAAATTGTTTGAAAATTTTGGGACACTTTTTTTCTCCTATCAGGATGTTCCTTTGCTATGCAGCTGCCTTAAGTTAGTGTCCATGTGTCAAAGTTACCCGTGAGTATGCTGAACTAACTTGGCTTATTTATACTTCAAGAGCAATATGATAGTGCACAAACACCTTAAAATTTCTAAGCAAAACTGTATATTTTTGTAAAGAACAATAAAATTAATAAATATTACAGGACAATTTTACACAAATTGAACTAGTCCCAACAGGGTAGTTTCCGGTAAAAAAAAAAAATAATTTTGATTAATCCGTCAGTTAGATTATCAAAAAATATTGGACACGTATTTTTTCTTTTGTCAATCAAACAAAAACAGACGAAGATAAAGCGCGTCAAAGTTTGGGAGTGGGGCCACACGGGGAACTTTCACGGGCTATATCTTCTTATTTTTTCTTTTAATTGACAAAATAAAAAATATGTGTCCAATATTTTTTGATAATCTAACGACGGACTAATGATTTTTTTTAGGACACAAGCCTATTGTAAAGCTCAATAAGACATGTAGACATGTGTTATGGGTACCAGCGGGCCTATGGTGGTGGCGTATATCACGCGATAAATGATATGATAACGCGTCTGTCACTCTCGCACTCACATACGTGTCAGAAGGTAATAATAATAATAATGATTTATTGCCATATAAAGATTGTTACATTTAAAAACACATACAGTGACTTCCACACTAGGCTCAGCCTGTATCGTGGAAGTCGTACCATACACGAGTTTACAACAGAGTTTAATGCGGCTAGTTTATAAAACGTATGATGCACAAAATCAAAGCTATACATAATTTACCAAGAAAAATAGCAATAACATAAGGTAACTTTACGGAGCAGTTAAAACAAAGCTAATCAAACAATTTGGCATGCAGTATAGAATGAGTTAAGTCGAAGAAGTGCGGCTAAGTTAATTTGTAGGTGTAGGTGAGTGTAGTGTGAGTAGGAGAGGAAAGGATGGTAATAAGTAAGGTGACGGCAGCTATGTCATTTATTTATCGCGTGACAAACGAAACCATCATAGGCCCGTGGGTGACGATATATTAATATACACAGAAAACATTCAAGACTCAGGAACAAATATTTATGCACATCACACAAATATTTGCCCTTACCGTGATCTGAACCCAGGACCTTCAGCTTCGCAGGCAAAGTTACTCCCGCTGAGCCAAACCGGTCGTCAAAGTCAAAACAATACAGGCATGTTTAGAGGTAGGACTACAAGAGGAAGACTTTAACAGAAATACGGTTATGTTGTGATGTGTTTGGGCTAAAATCAAAGCAACCGTGTTTTTTTTAATAATCTATATGTATAATAAGTACCAATTGAATAAATAAAACTACTCAGAATTAATTCTAAAAGAAAATTGTTTATAATACATTTAGGTAGCATAAGTGTTTACCTAGATATAAATTATTTCTTTCTTTCTTAATGTTTTTAAAATTTTTTAATCTTCACTGAGGTAGGCATATCACAGTATAAGATGTAGAGCGCAAAACGCAATACTGTCCCTCGATAACCAAATCACCATCGAGTGAGTCGATTTCGAGGCGGCCGCAAATCGAATCAATACGCGAGACAGGACGACGGGCTCCAGCCGGGACGCGGCCCCCTGCCGACTTATTCCACGTGAAACAAAAACGAATATTCATAGATATTGCCAGGTCTACAGATACCAAAACCAATGTCGATTCGACTGCCCTATTAGCCAGAAGGCGGAATTTTTCATGGCAAAAATCAAAATTCATAGAGTTGGAACGTTGGATTTTATCATAGATTAGATATAGTTGTACAAAGTGTATCTTTATTTAAGCAAAAAAATAATAAACTTTATATGAACCTAAATATTTTTTGCCAAGGTTATTCCGCCCTCTACCTATTACATACTTAGGTATCTACCTACATAAAATTCTATTTTTAAAATAGACCCAGATGGTCTATTTTTAAAATAGACCCAGATGGTCTATTTTTAAAATAGACCCAGATGGTCTATTTTTAAAATAGACCTCAAATCCACATTTAAGCAAACAATAATAAACTTTATGATATGAACCTATACTCTGCATTAAAAGATTTTATGTAGGTAGATACCTAAGTATGTAATAGGCAGAGGGCGGAATAACCTCGGCAAAAATATTTAGGTTCATATAAAGTTTATTATTTTTTTGCTTAAATGTAGATATGAGGTCTAAAAAGTCAATTAACTAACACATTTTCGCATTGTTTGTATGGGTAATAGTATAAGGATATAACTGGAACTGCCCATTACGAGTCAGTCTCCGTAAATGTTTTATTGTAACCTTTAATTCATTATAAATATTACGGGTAAAATTTTACACAAATCCAACTAATCTCATGGTAAGCTCAATAAGGCTTGTGTTACGAGTATGAGTACTAGACGACGATATATTTATATTCACATACGTACATACAAGGTGCCCGCGAGGAACCCGGAATATTTCAACCACGCGTTCCCTAGGTCATTAGGACGAAAACATGTTTTATGAACCCCAGTCAGTCTGGCTTAGTTTTGAAGATAATTATCAATTTTAATGCAAACTATTTATTTGTGATGACTAAAGTGAATTAAGTTCTCTCGTTGCCACGTATGTTGCCAAGTGTCGCTATAAGCAGACATCAAAGTAACAGCTACCACTCACTAAAGTAATCTTTTTGTGGAAAAGTAATCGTCACCATTTTTTTTAAATATAAATTTTCATAGATAAGCGGAAGTTATTCATTCACGTCAATATTTATGAAGAAAATCCACAAAACTAGACTTTTTTTCACTAAATTTGACTTGGGTCAATTTTAACTGCCAATGGCCTCAGGAAATTAAAATCTTTTGGATTTCTCGCGGGCACCTTCTAGAAAACATCTAAGACTCAGGCAGTAACAAATATTTATGTTCACTCACACAAATAATTACCTTACCAGGAATTGAACCCAGTACATTCAGCTTCGCAGGCAATCTTACTCCCGCTGAGCTAAACCTGTCAATTAAAATATAGGCCGTTGTTAATTGGCCCCGTACTTACAAGTAGGTACTAGTAGGACCATGACGTGAGTCCAATCCATTACTGTACTTTCAACCTACAATTACACCAAGTTATGGCAAAAAATATTTTTAGTAACCTGCCGAGCTATCGTGTTGAATTTATTAAATACTTAATGAATTTATTGCTTACTTACTTCCCGGTGTTCCTGGACCTTACAAATTATGTTCATACCCCTACATTGTAATACGCTTATCAATATTTTTCCATTAGTAAAGTGTAAAAAGAAACACATTCAAAGGACTTTATGGTTAGTAAAAAATACCCTCTAATACTAAATATTCGTATAAATAAATACAAAACCTCACACAAAATACACACTTTTTGATACATGCTGTTCTCAGCAGTGCGTCATGTAGGGGCAGTCAAGCCTATCGAGCTTAGGATGGAGTAGGATGGATGGAGTAAAGTGTTAGCCTTTATACACCACTGTATTTGACACTCGTAACTCGTAGATATGTCACACTCATTAATGTTACTTTTCACCTTTTCACATTTGCCTAACAATATTGTAAAATCCTTGTTACTTGAATAATTTGCACCTACTTTATTGCTACAATAATCTCAATCTTATAATGATCCATCGGCGGTATCCCCATCGGGGGGCTGGAGAGGGAGGGGAGGCCCCTCGGCGGCCTCCCGGGGGAGGCCTGTTATTGTTTCAATCTCGCCACAAACTGCGAACGCAACAATTGAAAAAGTTGCGCGGTGGGGTGGAGATTGTCACTCCGCAGAGTGCTATGAATTTTCTTGATATTATTTGTAATGATGTGGTAATATGAAGGCGCTATTCTTATCAGCATACATTGATACATCGTCTTCATTCTTGAACTTTACCAGAAAATCACCTTGTGATTAAAAATCCGCAGATATAGTTACATCATTTCTAATGTCTCTTAAATATACTCCTATATTATTTTTTACATGACAAATTTACACAAATCGGACTAATTAGTATCTAGTCCCATGGTAAGGTCAATAAGGTTTGTGTTATGGGTACTAGACGACTAATATATACCTACATAGAAAACAATCCAAACAAATATATATTTTTTCTTAGATACTCGACACACAAATATTTGCCCTTACCGGGATTTGAACCCAGGACCTTCAGCTTCGCAGGCAACGTTACTCACGCTGAGCCAAGCTGGTCGGCTAAATATGCGTCCAAATACTTACTAGACCTTCAACGCGGAATGTACACCAGATTTTGGCCGGAAAATTGTACTGAAATGTATAGCAGCATAAATAGCTCAGTGAGATATGGCACCAAATTGTTTCCTAAGCCTAATTTTTTTGGACGCATAATTAGTTAAGCGTAAAGGTTTTTTTTACCTTTATGTAAGTACAATATTTTCGATTCCCTCTCGACGTTTTCCCTTGATCTGCCATCTTATCGTTATCCGTCGAATATCAAGTAGATACTTTGTACGCGTTGATGTTAACGCGTCGTGACAGCAGATTGAGACCTATGAAAAACAAATTTGTCTGATTATATTTTTCTCCACTATAATGAGGTTAACATTTAAGAATTGCAGTCAGGCTCACAAGTAAATGAGGTATTGTGTCCGCATGTCTGTAACCACAGCAACTATTAAATGACGGCGTAAATATCACACTCGTAGAAGAAGATTTGTAAGCTCCATTATATGAAGTTTAAAAACCATTTCGGTACAGTCTGCATTCATTTTTGCGAGGTGTTCATCATATAATTGATGGATTTACATTTACGAGTAAGCCTTGCTCCATAAGCCCTAGTTAATAAGGTTAGGGCTGACAATAAAAAACTTAACCTGAATATACAAGGTGACATCTAAAACATAATAATACACAATGTTGCTTTCCGAGGCTACTCACAATGACGATCTACTTTTAGTATGAGACTACTCTCGAAGAAAACTCGACTTCTTCATGCATAACTTGAAGCTAACCGTAGTCAGTTAGTATGGGAGGTAAATTTTTTTAATGATTCCGATGTTGTGGTCTTATACTAAAATTTATCGCAAGTAACATTTTGTATCACGTCTTAGATTTCACCTTGTACTTATATTTTCTCTTTTTGAAAAAGGGGATATAAGACAGCGTGGATATGAGAAAAAGCATAATGAGTTGCAATTACATCGCGATAGATATGTCGCAGGGAAATAGCCAAAACAGAGATTTGATCAAATCCCTAAGGGAAATGACCAAATCAGGCAGGATGTTAAAATAGCGAATCAATTTTATCATTTGTCTAGAAAAAGTCAGTCATTTGATTAAATCCCTGAATCAGTTTAGTGAAATGACAAAATCAGCCAAAAAAGGCAACTCGTTTTGTCATTTCACCAGATTTGTTCAGTGATTTGATAAATCCCTGAAACACGCCAGTGATTTGACGAAACGAACTCGCAAAGTCAACTCGTTTTATCATTTCACTAGACTCGTTCAATGATAGTATAAAGTCTTTATCATATCACTAAACGTGAGACATAAGAGACTTTATAATATCACTAAACTTTTCTAGTGAAATGATAAAACGAAATGAGTTTGCGAGTTCGTTTCGTCAAATCACTGGCGTGTTTCAGGGATTTATCAAATCGCTAAACAAATCTGGTGAAATGACAAAACGAGTTGCCTTTTTTGGCTGATTTCGTCGTTTCACTAAACTGATTCAGAGATTTAATGAAATGACTAACTTTTTCCAGACAAATGATAAAATTGATTTGCCATTTTAATTAACATCCTGCGTGATTTGGTCATATCCTTTAGGGATTTGATCAAATCTCTGTTTTGGCTCTTTCCCTGCGACAGATACACGACAAAGCATCCTACATCCGTCACTTTCTGAGAAGTAGGTATGTGCGTGCAAGAATAATGGATTCTTCAAGGGATTTGTATCGATACGAACGCGATACGCACGCAAGTCAATATGTATTTCTCTGGAACGAAAAACGCGCTTTCGTGCATTTTTAAAACGCGGTGTGCATAGGCCCTAACATTGATTTAAACTTTAAAGCAACCATGAAAAGCCCACTTCAGTCGCTTCATGTTTTAGTCGCACGCGTTACCCATGCTGCGTACCAAAATTAGTAAGTTATCTAATACCAATTTATGTTATCAACACTGACACCGGCAGCTTCACAACTAGGTATTATCTGACCAACAGCCTATTTAATTCAACTGCTAAATACAGACCTCTGAGCACGATTCGCGGACAAAATCGCTCAAATCTTGCCAGTTACATTGTAGATCGTCAATTCAGTCTGTGCATGGGCGTCCACACATGCATGTATACAGAGCCTAACCAGGAACCTGGTGTTAACTCGGTTGACTGTACGGAAACCGCAGTGCCACGAATCGCTTCACACGTAATATCTGCGGTAGCGCGATGTTACAATAATTGCATTTTTTTCGCCGCTCAATGCCGCGCTAAGAGCCCCATTAGAAGCGACCTTGCGCGTTTTGGAAACCCTCCGATTCTGTAATGATCGTAGGCATTATCTCCGTAACCTTGCATTGAGCCTGTTTGAGAGTGCGCACAAAGCTGTTGAAAAACTAGTTCCATTTTAAATTCGAACCTGACCAGACCAATAGAAAATAATTTAAAATCAAAAATCTGGTCAATATTTCCCACTGCACATATACTTATATTTCAGTAATGCTTTAGTGTTTGCATAATGATATAAATTTTACAGCAATAGCTCTGTTTATATTTTTCCAAGGACTCTAAGGCATACGTGACTCCACGTCACTCCAATTCGATACTTTTAACGCGCAGATGCGTGCCTTCCCGATCCGTTCAAAACGGGAAATCTAATTTGGACCGTTACCGGCATGACACTGCAGAAGAACTTTCCTCGCGCTCCTCCTTTTGGTCACGGATAACAAGCGTATTACTCAACTAAAAAGCGTGCAAAAACGAAGACAATAGGACCTTCATAATGCCTCAGATACCATCGATGTTTGGATAATTGCCAGCGTTTTTATTTAAAAAATAATGATGTTTTATGTGAAAATTATGCGAATGAGCGCGCAAATGACTCGACATCGTCGATACCTTGCACTCAGCGGATTCTATAAATTGTCTTTTTATCCGCGTCTATTACGACTTAATAAGTGGACCGTTGGCGATCATTTCCCTGTTACGGGAATGTCAGCGCAACACACGGGCTTATTAGCCGGCCTGTTCCAACACTCTTCAATTAGATGATTCTCTAATTAATGTGTTCGCTTCGCAAAACTAATCGATCATAAACACTGTATTGCGATAGTCATGAACACTCCAACACTGCAATTTTGCGAATGGAAAACTGTATACGCCTACGCTGCCGTTTTTTCTGGGGTATTTCCGGATCTGGGTGAAATATCGCTATTAGAAAAAGAGAATAACAGAAAAACTTTAGCACAGATGCCTTACTTATTTATATTAATCTCCTATCATCTATACTATTATAAAGTTGTAAAAATCAAATGTCTGTTGAAGACATTGATGATGTAAATAAAATCATTTGGACTATTTTAAAGTCACTGAATCGAAAAATATTTATTTGCGATTTTTGTATGTTTATATTAGGTATATGTGTCGTTTTGGCTTCATCGCGCCAAAACGGCAGAACCGATTTTTTACTATTTTTGGTATTAGTACACGAGTAGCTGGTCATCCACAGATGGTTATAGGATATTTTTTCTACTCGACTACGCTGAAGAAAAAAAAGAGGGTTGTTTTTTTTCTCTTGCGCAGACGAAGTTGCGAGTACCTTCTGATTCCAAATACGGTATATACGTACTACGGCTGGGAAAATTCTTTTGCAAATGGACTAAACGAAGTATTCGGCTAAAAACAAACAAGAACGTCTCACAAGATTGCCTTTCGTGTTTATTAAACATGATACTAAAAGTAGTTAAACCACCTGTTGATTAGACATCGTGTATCGCAAATTGAATAAGTAGAAGATAATAGGAAAATATCGGGTTAAAGCACCCGAGACACGGCCGCCGGCGCCCCGGGTCACCTGCCCGCGACGAGTACGATTCGACTCGACGACAGCTCCGTCGTATCGGAATATCGGGATGAGCAGACGAGCATTACTCATCATACATTCTTCAGTAGCGCTGAGTCAATACTTCAGAGCAGTTTTATTTCAAGGCTTTTGACCGATAAAACTGCACTGGTCGCGGCCACGGGTATTATGCACTTTACTGGTACCTTTTTTTTATTAAACAAAGTACATTATTCTTATTTCTAATATAGTTTCCTTCGAAACTATATTGTACAGTTTGACTGCAGGCACGTGTCTCAATACTAATAATACAATGTAGTAGGTATATTTATATACAATATTAATATATCAGAATATGTACATACTTATACGAGTATAGTTGATGGTTAAATTAAATCGTGAACTTTAAATTCAATCATGTCACGCAAGCGTCAATAGCAAATATTTTTTCAGGGCCTTTTTAAATTTGGACTTGCTTGGCTCATGACGAATGTTCTCGGGCCTAAATAGCTCACCTTCTCTCATCCCTAGCAGTCGGCGTCCGAGTGCATATAGCGTCACCTGAAGAGAACAGAAACCATTTAAGTTTTATATCTACAACTCTTAATTTAACCATCTTCCTGTTTTACACAATAAAATTTAACTACCAACTACTATATTTTTTTACTTTTGGATGGCACATAATTACGTACCCGTTAGGTATAGCTTGATCGTTGTTGTAAATGTCTTAATTACTTGTATGTACTCGTAAATGAGAAATGTTAATAATCATTTAGTTCCCGATCGCATCTATCCGTATTTACGAGATAAAGTGAAAAGTACTTTGGTGACATCGGAGCGGCGTTCACTGTCGCGTAATTTCATTCCTTGGGGTCGTTTTAGTGTATAATTACTTAAAACATAAATGCTAAATGCTATGCTTAATTAGGTATTCAAACCTGTGTAATTCAAAGGGTTTGACGATTTACAAAGTTTCATTTAATGCTCAATTATCCTTATTACTTATTTCATTAATTATTGTAGTGTAGTGTCTTAGCTCCGTGACCCCCGGCCGCCGCACCTGCCCAACCCCGGCCGACCACAATGTTGCACAACGCCACAACATAGTCTGCGACTCGACGACAAAAACACAGCCTACACAGACAGGCCACGACTTCCGAGGTGTACAAAAACGTGCTTTACAGGAATAATAAAATTAATATATAATAAGCCTCTAGTTGTGTGACGTAAGTAAACTACATAGAGCATTAGGCTACTGAGCGATGGTTTAGTGATGCATTCCCCTCAAAGAATATAATAAATGAAAAAATAAACTGTCTGTGTATTTTTTGTTTGTAAGTTAATTTTTATTTTTGTGTCCGTTTGGTGAAATAGGAGTATGTTATCATATAGTAGTCTAAGCGTAAGTATGATCAAAAATCAACCATATTCTTTAAAAGATAACGCTTGCTTTAGCAAAATGATTTTTCACTTCTCCTGCTCAAAAAGTACGTCAATTTAGCTTCGCGAAGCGAGACTATAATATCATATAAGAAAGCCATATAATCAAATACAAATTGCTATGACACTAAAAAAAAACTTACGGTCAGCTACATACTCCTTACATATAATTAAAAATAAACAAACCAACCTGATCAGTCATGAAACATACAATTTTAATGTTAAGTCTTATTTATTTTCTCGCAGTTGAAGTGAAAAGCAGAGTGTTTAACACGTGGCTAAAAGCCATTATGACACTCAGCCATATTTGTCCTCGCTCACTTCGTGAGCTCGTCCAAATAATAACTTTGTGTCATAATGGCTTATTTTAGCCTACCCTTGTCAAACAATCTACTATTGTTACTTTTTTTCACCATAAACATTATATTGTGATTCGTAGACAGTTCTAAATTTACTTTTAAACCGGTATGAAAGAAACGCAATCACCATCATTTCCATGCATTTACATTCCACATTGTATCACTATTATATGAAAAACGGAACTATCCTTTTTACGTCTCGACTGTCTCGAGTAAAAACCAACAGCTTGCGCTGTCTTGTAAACGAAAAAACACATGAAATACGTTCTAACTATTTATCCTCGTACGTCTTACGTCGAACAGTCGTCGTCCGAAGTAGCAGCGACTTTATTTGCAAGTGGTAAGGACTGGAGTCTCTCGGTTGCCTCAGAATAACTTTGAAAGGTCCTTTCATTAAAGGTATAAATAGTCGGGAGTGTCCCCGACGCCATTCCGCTGAGTTATTGCGCATCGCAATGGATTGCATCGGCCGTACGTCAAATTGAGCTTTTTAATCGACTGATGTGATAAATGTTATCAGGTGTTGTCGTCATTGACGGAGAAACTGGGTAGGACAAATAATGCGCCTTAGAGCAATATGTTGGAATCATTTTAACGTTTATATGGATTCATTATATGCTTCTATACGAAGAAATCCTTATTTATCAACGCCCAGTCAAAATAGCCATTTATTTCGTGGTAAGATTCCCTTTATGATGTGGGTTAAGAACTTGCCAGTTCTCTGCAATGTCACGGGAGTGACACTTTGAGCAAAAGCTAGGGTTGTTATTTCTTATAGAATATGTCACCTTTTGGTCGATAAAGTAGGTACGCAATAAATATGTAGTAATACTATAAGAGTTTAGATTCGTGTGTTTGTCGATGTTCTTAGCATTGTAGCTGCTAAGCATTTGGACCTAGGTAATCTAGTTATAGTTATTTCATTGCACTGATTTTGACCTATGTTCGATGAAGCCCAAAGCTAGCAAATAGGCATGAAGCGAGACAAAAACCGACGAATCATTTTAATTACTCTTAGTCTGGTCAGGTAGATAATAAAAAAAAATATAGGCAAGTTTTTTGCTTTTTTAAATTAATAGAAAATACTCAGATAAATAGCATTGAAGTTTAAAAGTGGGGGCTCGTGACGTCATAACTCTGTATAAACTGCCAAGTGGGTAACATTTTGACTCAATGCATTGCCTTTATTTTTTGATAATGTGAAAAAAAGAAAAAAAAACACTTCCAATATTTGTCATTAATAATCTACATGACGGACTGAAATTTAAATTCAGTCAACATCTCTTTTTGAAGACTTAACAAATAATTTTAAAGTTATATTTTAGCTTGCAATTGTACCTTAGCTGACAACAATAACAATAAATACTTCGGCCGCAAATTCATTATATTAATGATCTGATTTAATTGCAGTCTCAAGAGCGACGCCGACACTGGATAATTTAAACAAGGTAATTCATTCAATATTACCATTCAATTAACGGTTGTGGTTATATTTCCATTCAAAGTGAATATTGCAACATTGGTACAAAACCCAGCACAAACACATTTTGATAAAAATAAATATTTTTACTTCGAACTTGCGTCTTCAACGGCTCTCCGGAAAATACGAGCGACCTAATAATTGGTTCATCGAAGCCATGTAGCATAGAATCTTTTAACCAGAAACTTCAAAAATAATCTAATTACGCTTTAGGTATTTTTAGGACTCTACTAATTTAACCTCTAATTTTGCTGCTGCTGGTTACATGATTGCCATGATAAAAAGTACGTGAATAGACCATTGATATGTCGACTTAATAATATAATGAAATATTTGATGAAACGTTTTCCGATAAAACAAGGTACAACCGATAATGTTATTCCCGAGTGGTGGCCGCGGGATGCAGTTATTTGAGAGATTTGTCGAGAAACTGCTGCTCTAATCCGGGAAACTCTCTTTATGTTTATAACTTCGGACTTATGAATATAAGTCTCACTTATACCAATCGTTTCTTTTAAATAGGTGCCTTACAGTCGGGCGCGTTTAGTAGGTTGTACCTTGTTTTATCGAAAATCAAATACTTCATTACGTCGACATACCATTTCATCGACAGCAATTTTCTCTGAAACCGTTAATAATTTGGGATTGTTATAGAACAAACATGACCTAATCTAACAGCTTCTGCATGATGAGTGATCCTTTCAAAAATCATGAAAAATTTATGGTTTCAGAAAAACTTGTCTAAAAAGGTTAGGATGAAAATTGTGCGAAATAAAGCATTCTACTCACCAAAATCATCATCTAGCATAATTGAGGTGAGTGAGGAACTCAGCCAGAAACTAATCACGGAGCAGATGTGACAGGTACAAATAGCGGCTGGGTTTAGAAGAGGTTGCTGAAACAATCATGTCAAGCTTAAGCGTTATCATAAACTAGGCGGTTCATTTAATTAATTATGCAAATAACAAAACCGTCAAAATGTCAAATGAAACCAATATTATTATACCTGTCCTGACAGATTTCAGACGACACTTTTGCCAGCGCAATTCAAGGTGCTCAAGATTCGCTATATTTACCTTTAACACGAACTTATTATGTTACCTCACTCGAGAAGAAAACCCGCATTAAAATCCACTCCCCACGCATATCCGTCTGAGGAAGTAAAATCAACAACCAATATGACAAGTTTCACAGCGATGTGTTACGCGACTCCCGCCTCTGTTCCACGGGGTTAGAGTTCCTGTGTCTCGGCGGCTTTTTGCTGCAGTAAAGTGATTTGGGGTCTGTCGGAAAACTCAATAATCTCGATTGCGGGGCCCTCGGCGGGAGATTGTGTTTTGTTTTGGAGTAGGAATAGACAGGGCGCGAGGGCCTAGTTATACGTACAGGTGTATCCAGCTTTTAGTGCTCAGAAAGTATAGACACTGTTCGTTTATCCCACCGAATTCGCACATTAAACGAAGCAAATAGCCTCAATACTTACCAACAGAAATTATTGGAGTCGACAGAGCAGTCAATACGATGGAATAAAGGCGCTTCTCAAGGCCATGAATACCTGTACAATAAGTTTGAGAATACGATTGAATAAAGTATTCTCAAACTTATTGTAAAGGTATTCATGGCCTTGTCTCTAGAATCTTTGCCAAGTTGCTGAATTTACATACGAGGAAGTCGACTTGTAACGCGCCAATTGTGGACCGATTTTAAAAAATATTTTTTTATTTGAAAGGATATACTTCCGAGGTGGTCCCATTGCCACCAAGTTGGGATCTGATGATGGGATCCCAGGGAAATCGAGGGCAATCCTCAAATTTTATAGGCACTTATAACGTTTTTGATATATATTCTTAAGCTATTTAAGTATTTGCATATGGTAGTCATCATCTCATCTTTGTGAGCTGATGACGATGGTACAACTCCTTAATAGTTAAGAGGTACAGGATAATTCATAAAAAAAACATCTATTGTGGTAGATACGTTAAGACTGTTAGTCATATTCTTTTTAGTGTATCCCTGAAGTAGTCTCCTCATCACCAAGTCAGGATTAGATGATGGAATACCAGGGAAATCGAGAGAAACCCTCAAATATTATAGGCATTAACAATGTTTTGTATATATTTTTCTAAAGTTATCAGTTGTTTTCCTCTGGTTGTCATTATTTCGTGCTGAGCTGATGATGGAAGGTACAATGAACTAACCAACTTTTACATTTCTTACTTCCAAAGACTCGTAATGCGTGCAAAGTGCCTCCTCAATCTTCCCATTCTGGGCTCTACACAATACTTTATATCACTACTAAAATCCATCACTAAAAAGCAAAAAATATTTTTTTTTTAATAAAAAAGAACCGACTTCAAAATAAACTAAAAAGCCATTAATAATCTTTTATGTACGGTACGGAACACTTTTGAATCACCTTTTGAAGTCGGTGCCAAACCTGAAGTAAATAAAGTTCTGTATTCAACAAAAATACGAATTACTATGACTAAGTAGATATGTAGGTAGATAATAACTAAAGGCTCGCCGCCGCGGTTCTTAATAGAATATTATATGAATGGTTTGGCACCGACTTCAAAAGGTGATTCAAATGTGATCTGTACGGTATATAAAAGATTATTTACGGCTTTTTAGTTTATATTGAAGTCGGTTCTTTTTTATTTTTATTTTTTTGTATAAATGACTAGAAGGCGCCCGCAACTTCGTCAGCGGAGGAGAAAAAATCATAATCCTCTCTTTACTTCAGCGTAGTCGAGTAAAAAGTATCCTATAACCATCTGGGGATGCCCAGCTACCTGTGTACCAAAAATAGTTGAAATCCGTTTAGCTGACTTGACGTGATGTCAAACTTTTTTATACAAACCTTACCATAATCCTTTCAGTACCAGAAAATCTTTGGAGAATATAGTCCAAGATTTGGGTCATAAATCAAAACTCAACCCCACTCCTTCATTCAAATCATTCGGCCATCTTTTTTAAACTCGCTATTATGTCGTCACGTCACAATACCGTCACAGTTACAACTCCGCCCTTTCAGCCATTGCTCCGAGCTTACTACGTATCGAGGTACCGAATATGTTGTATTGTATTGGACTTACCACATTGTACAGTCGTGTCACACTGACAGCCCCTGCGGCGAAGACACCTGGATTCAATCCAAAAGTAACACTTCCACTGTTGAGGGTGTCACTATGAATATCCACGGGTTCGAGCACGAGCTTATACCTCTGTACGTATTATTGTGAAGTTTTAATAATTCTTTGACAAAGTATTTATAATATCACTTTAATTAAAAACTAGTAAGGATAAGATGAAAAGAACATTAATATTTTAATGTTAAAGAACTTTTACATTTGGAAGCTTTGATTGTATCGGTGAACAACTCCAGCACTTCCAGCAGGAATCCAAGATGGCACCTATAATCGTAGTTACGTCACACCTCACATTTCATTTGCCTCCCAAGGACACATATTTGTTACTGATTTTAAGCTACAAACAAATTAATAAATACATACACCGTGTTTTGCGGCAGTAAAAAAGTTATAATATCGGTTATTTATATTTAATGAAAGATGAGACTGGAATCAACCGTGAAATTTAAAAATGTATCTGCGGTGTGCCCGTATGAGCTAGAGATAAACAAATTTATTGCTTTTGTCATTAATTATTAAGTTTTTAGTTACAATGAGAACTCATTCGTTGTTTATATCTACAGCTCATAAAGGCACACTGCGGCTACATTCTTAAATTTCGCGGTTGATTCCAGTCTCATCTTTGATAAAGCCAGACTATAAGTGTTAGTGTAATTCAACCAAATATAAGGAATGGCGGAGTTTCTTTTTATAGGAAAAGTTGTTCGTATTGACGTATTGAAGGTGGTAGTCACCTTAAAATTAATTAAGTAAATAAATCTTACAGGACATTTTATTTTTCAAATAGAACTAGTCCCATGTTAAGCTCAACAAGGCGTGTGTTATGGGTACCTACTAGACGACGATATATTTACTTATATACATAGAAAACATCCAAGACTCAGGAACAAATATTTATGATCATCACAAAAATATTTGCCCTTACCGGGATTTGAACCCTAGGACCTTCAGCTCCGCAGGCAACGTTACTCCCACTGAGCCAAACCAGTCGATAAAATTAAAGGAAAAAACCGGCCAAGATCATGTCCAACTATATGCTTAGTGTAGGGTTCCGTATCAATTACTACAAAGATATGCAATACAGATGAAAAAAATACTATGTGCAAAAGTGCACCAGCAAAAGAGCGAGCGTATCTTCCTGGCACTTACGTCTTTTTGCTGAGAAGCCTAGTTTTTCGCCAATAATTCAAAAACGATACATTTGATCATGTTGAAAATAATTTTTGTTGGAGTATTTATTAAGTTGTATTTTGTAAAATTTTTCATATTAATTTGTTCAAAAATTTTTTTTAGGATCCTCAAAGTGTTTTTAAAAGAACTGTCGAAATATGTGTCACACGTTGAACTTTACTGAAAAAAAAACGTTTTCGCTTCGTTGACATGTTGAGTGCCCCCCAAGAAATATTTATTTTTGTTATTTAGCTAATAAACTAAGTAGCGGCTTATACAAGACACCTACCTATACTCCAAATTTCATCAATATATCTAGCAGATTTTGAGTAAAATGCCTGTGACATACGGTCGGACATGGCGAAACTATAAGGGTTCCGTTTTTGCCATTTTGGCTACGAAACCCTAATAAAATTCAGCCAAGACAGTTTTTAGTCTAAAATTATTTTCTCATTTGCGAACTGCGAACGTGTAAAATTCTTACACACTTTAGCATACAAACAAACGAACTTCTTAATAGTTCAATGTCGCCGGGCACACATATTTGTGGCCCAGTGGCCCAGTGCCCGGGGCGCATTGGGGCAGGCTGTGCCCCCCGACAGGGGCACCGTGGCCCCCGGGGCACGGGGCGCGGGCGCCGGATATTGCACCAGCAGCAATATTAACTTTCATCTGGATATTAGCTGGCCATTTCGGCCCTGATGAGATTCGCGAGTGTGAACAGCGCGACTATTACTGCAGCGCTGGTGGTCACCGTCGGAGCTGCGTGTTACTATTACTAACTCCTTTATTTACTGAAATAACATGACTAGCTGAAATGTATTGAAGCTTATAGAGTAGGTAATTCAAACATTGCTTATATTTATTTATAGTTGGTGAATATTTTTGTATACACTGTAAAAGATGTTTCAGATGTTTGTTTGTGTCCACGATAATTAATAATTACCCACTAGATTCCATTACTATTAGGAATTCACAAGAATTGTCACTAGATTGCGTGCCATCTCCATATTACGCTAACGGTGAAAATACATGTCCGAGACAATATTATAGCTTACTTGTACATTACATACTAGCATTTGGCTTATATGCATGCTGTTTTGAAAGTTTGATGATTTTGTTTAGGCTGCCTTTCCATTAAAGCGTAACCAAGTTCTGCAATATTGACCTATTAACTAAATTTTATCTTGATATTCGGGTCGTTAAAATACACCGTCATATTCCCTAAAATAGTACAGGGTTGTAAAGTTTTATTTCTAAACTGCAAAAAATAAAGTTTTCAGGAATAAATGGGTCTTGATATTAATGATGATGATTATATCCACATGAATACAAATTGTTTAAATAACAAAAAAATAGCCCTTTTTCCAACCTCCAGACGTATTAATAAGTAAAAAAATTTTTGATCAGTTTCAAGTCAGGAGTTGTACCTATACTTACTCGTAATAAATTCTCCCGGGCAGCCTCTCAGGCCCTTTGCAATCGCTCACCCCTGTTAAGTTCCACATAGAAGCCGGCTAGCGCTAAACGTCCACTTGACTTAAATCACATGGTAATTCTTTAATAAAGGACATTTGAAATCGTTCACTTTTTAGTAAGTCACCTGTTGTATGTAGTATAGTAGCGTATCCGTATAGACAATTTGACGTTCCATATTAGACAAATGACATAAGTTCCATGTCAATTTTGTACACTACTACATACAACAGGTGACTTTACTTAAGTTTTTCACTTATATCAAAAATTCCTCGTTGCCAATAATTAAGTAACTTTGTGTGTAACCTATAAAAGTTTGCACTTTCAATGACTGATCGTATTTATGTAACAATATTTTGATTCTTATAAATACAAAAATTTAAATAATGAAAAAAATTCAAGACTATGACTGGATTTGAACTAGAGCCTAGTGTCTTGCCGGGGCTCACGCTCTGCCAATTGAGTCACAGAGTCCAGTCAATTTTGTCACTATTTGTTACAAGATTTTTTGCATTTCTGCATATTTACTAGCTTTTCTGCCGTCAGCGCCACCACGGTGAGCATTTATGACACTAAATGATCACCCTAAAAGGATTCAAAGTATTCATTTTAGTAAAAAAAAAACAATATTCTGATTCCTGGTTGCTTAGTAGGAAAATCATTTTTTTTATTAATTTTAATATTTAGGCACTAGCAAGACAAATATCTGTTTAGAGGAGAAGTTGAAGACTTGTGTTTTGATCATCTTAGGGTTAGGACAGTGTCCTTGTAAAACAAAGACGCTGCTTCGACTCCTGAAAACTATTTGTAGTTAATTTCAGCAACAAACCATAGTGTCCCTCTTGCCTCAATCTTAGGCAGTAAACTCACTCGTGGGGCTATTACGTGGCCGTCCGCACCCCGTCCCTTGGGTCTCGACACCGACGAGGAAGACTCCGCAAATAACTGATAATTGAAATCGGGGACACTCGGGGCGCGGGCGGTGCACGTCATTGTCAACCACTCTTAGCGTGGACTTGACGACGCAACGATACGAAAAAATACGATGTCTAATCGGTAAGTTGTTGTCAAAGTGAAAAGTAAAACCCATGCCGCATATCCTGATGCCGATTCCTTAATCTACTGATGCATACCAGACTTACTCCACGTTTTGAAGTAGGTACACAGTAAATATTCAAATAAAGAAGCCACGATCCTCAGCCACATTCTTATCCTTCATTCACAAAACAGCAAAGAATCAAACCTTTTTATGAGCATTATTTATACTTATAGATATAGTGTCACCTGTCCCGATGTCTGTAGGTAATCGCTTGCAAGTTAACATTCACCCACTTCTCGGTTTTCAATTGAGCTAAAAATGTACATACTTAATGTAACGTAAAGTGACAGTGCGATATTATGATACCATCGAGCTGATCTGATGATGGAGCCGGATGGTGGTCATATATGAACTCTGTAATAAAATACGCAATCCTACCGAGACGGGCTCTTTAGAGTTCCGTGAATTGGTAGATGTACAAAAAAAAGTACAGTCGCCAATAGCATAGTTTTTGTACAGTAAAATGCCTTCACCACGCGGAGAAAAATATGTCTCACATCTAAAATAGTTTTTGAACAGAACCTTCCTTTTCGTTACTTATTTTCATACACAATCTGTGTTTACCACAGTAGTGGCATCGCTATAGGGCATGCCTTGTTCCCGCCGGGCCACACCCTCGCGACAATACGCGATCACGCCGAGTGCTTATGCCTCTTAACTCGCCTAAACATTGTTCTGCACTAAACGATCCAAGTGCTTAATTGCCCTTGTTATTGAGCGACGATCGCATTGTGCATACACCACTGTTTGTGACGTCACGTCACGCGAGAAGCACTTTTCACGCCTTTTCTTGTTAACTTGGAGGCAGACGATCATTGACAACATTTCAAGTTTGCAAGAAATATTAAATCAACACTCATTTCCTTAAAATATATATCTATCTGCAAATAAGAAGCTCTCTGACAGATTCATTTATGATACTAAATTTAAAGATATACGGGAAAACATTCTGTATTTGATTTCAATTTCAATAATTCTTAAAATTTGTCAATAGTGCCGGAAGGGCGACCCGGCTAGTGGTCACTAATGAAGTCTCCGCAAGCCCAGCAAGCGCACCTAAGTCCTTAGTAGCAGGTGCCTATATTGCCTATAATACCTACGCACTCCGTCCTAAAATGACCGGGTTGTAATTGGTCCCAAAAACAGACACAGACTCAAAAATCCAACCAAATCAGAAATTTAACATGTTTGGCAAATAGGTATTTACCAGATCAATCTGACTTGTATTCATGTCATTTTACAAGCTTTTATTTAACTTACAATGTAGGATGACGTGTGTATGTTCGTACGGGTGAAATCTTGCAAGTTAAATTTGACCCACTTTCCGGTTTCCGATGAAACTGAAAATTTGCATACATGTGTAAATAAGATGACAATGCAATATTATTATGTCATGGAGGTGATCTGAGGATGGAGCTGGAATGTGGCCATAGGAATTCTATAATAAAACGACTCGGCACCCTCGAGTTTGGGTTCGTTTAATTGTCATGTAGGGTACTTTGGTCTTAGATTGTATTAAAGAAGAAAGAAAGAAAGAAAAAATATTGTAAGCTTGTCTCAAAAAATATTTTTTTGGCACAAACTTATTGAATTATTATAAGCATCCATTTTATTATCATGTACATTCAGCCCGCAAGGTAAGTATAAGATGATGTCAGCCCACAATTTGCATATGACCTGCCAATCTCGTCCACTTCGGGCACGCGACGACTTAAATCATCGTATTATTTAACAATACACAAACTGGACCCGTCGATTATACTGAGACGTTGCCCAACCGATTATCGATCAGCAAACATAGCGGCTGCGCCGCGCACTACCTACAAAACGCCATTAACGTCCTTATTAAAGCTAACAAAGACACAAGCTTCATTTGTCCAGATACAAAATTTGGAGCTGTCAAAATAGAACGTTTCTTTTTTAAGCTTGGAGAAAAAAGTGCGTTTGAGTAGACATGTTAATTGCACCTCAAACAAATTAACGGACGTATCGTTAGCTAATGAGCCTCGGACAGACAGGCTGACGCACTATAGTGTAGCTGTAGGCTGTAGTGTAGGTATTGTCGAGGTATGGATATTAAGCGTTGTTTAAATAAGGTGTCCGAAGTGAATATTTTGATCCACGTTACAGCTTAAGACTATGCGTGCTTTTGTTTGATATTAAAGTCGACAATCTAAAAAAAAACGGCCAAAAGCGACTCGAAGGCGCACACGAGGGGTTCCGTAATATCATACGAAATAAATACGCCTGAATAACGCGTTTCTACTATGTAGAGCCACTTTAATTAAAAGTTGCTATACATAGCAGCTACAGTACCCACCAAAAGACTGCTAATATTTTCAATTTTACTATTCAGGATTTAGAGCCCTGTGACAGACGGACATATATGTATGTGTATATCCGTCTGTCACGTCTGTATACGTATGCCAGTATGTTAATACATAGAGACAGCGAAGACTTAATTATAGGTACCCTTTGGACTCTATCGTAATATTTTTCATGATTGCTAATTTATTAAATATACTTTTTAAACGTATAATATGTATATTATATAAAGTAGACCACCGTATTGTTGAATAAAATAGAAAAAGTTGCAGCATTTGATATCGTTTAGTTAGACTTTGTTGTATCGGTATGTAAGTGACCCCATACAGATAATCTAATTTTCTAATGATTCAAAACAATGCCGTAAGCAAACAAAACATGCCTGTCCAACAAGGACTTGAACATCGTGGGTGAAATCATAGAGAACTTTTTGTAGGCCTATATTGACGTTGCCCCGCGCCGGCGCCGGCGCTGTCACGCCGTTTGACAGCCCATAACTGTTTATCTTTTTTATTCTATTTGAAACTTAATTCTATTCAGCCAGACTTTTGTTTTTATAAGTTGACAACACTATTTGGTGTTGTTTGTTCAGTCTGAGTAACGAGTCTTTTGTTTTGAGATGTTTGAAACCACTACTTCGTTGTTTTTTTTTTAAGTGTAGGTTTGGATTCAAACATGTCTTATCATTTTACATCCTTAATTTGTACATTCATTAAATGACATCTATATACATACTTACAAGGATTAAGTATTATTAGGCTTGCGGCCATGGCCTAATCGAATTATAGCCTTGCCCCGACTTCTAAACACAAGGGGATTAGCAATGATCATAACATTAATAATATGGCACTGATATATACAGTTTGTGTTACTTAATTAAACAAATTAAAAGACAAATTAAATAACACCTATAACAAACCTTAAGGTCGTGTGCACCTAACTATGAGTAGTGAGATTGAAGCTACAAAAATTTTGAATTAGGTACAACGTACAACATTTTATTGTATTTGATCCTCGCGCTCGAGAGCCTCTATTTCACAAGACATACATAAGTAGGTTTACAGATTTTAAAAACAACCCTCTCTTTTAGCGTCTGAGATGAAAAAATCTCCAAAACCAAACCTTTTGTCGCAGTCCGAGTAGAATCAAGATATTCACGAACAGCAATACTTTCCCCGTAAAATGAGGGTTACAAAATATGATTAACTCTGAGCACCTGTCCCGGGAGTATGACGAATACAATAATTCCCACAAAAAGATGAAATGTGGCAACAATTAGAGGACGATTGGATGTGGATGATTTGTGAGGATGCGCGCCCGCGCCGGCGGCGGCGGTCGCGCATCCATCACGCCGACACGCGAATTCGTCATCCGGCATCCAACGCAGATATTATTGCCTCATAATACAATATAATAATATAATGCGTAACACGGTGTTTGGGGGTGTTCCTCGTCCCGACAATTAATTTGATTTTGAAGTGAGTTACTTTAGGCTAGGTAAAGTAGATACTACGAGTAGACGAGGAAGTTAGTAAATACTTTTATCACATCAAAAGTATTTCTTCTGTTACAGACAATCTTGTTCGGTGGAGACAACTTTTTTATAACTAAAGGTAGTGCAGTAGTGACAATGCAGGAACAGCACCCTCGCAGCATTTCGGGCATAAATCATTAACGCCAGTTGCGTCAGTGTCGTTTTATTGTTTATGCATACTTCTACTCAACAGCCAATGTAACGAACTAGGCTTCATCGCGAAGCTTACGACTGTCATAAAACGACACAAATCAGCAAATGTTTCCTAAACCGTAATACTTTATCTAATTCTAACAGCAGCTATATCGCGCTTGGTTCAGTGCTCCAATATCCTATCCTTTTGGCGTGCATAATATCTCCAAGCATATAAGATAGCCCGGTAAACTATTTTTAGACAAAACTAAATTAAACTTAATTACTACGGAACCATTATAAAACAAACTCGGAAGCAAATGAGGGGGCTCATAACACAAATTAACCAAATACCCTGGGTGGGTATCGAACTCGGTGCGCATCAAGCATCGCAAACAAGAATATTCACTAATGTAAGACCAAGGTAGTTTTATTTAAACTTTTTCACATATAAAAAAAATAAAGCGACACATAGGTTACTCTATAACGATCTTGCAACACAAAAGGCCATGAGAATGAATATACCTATCTGAATTTCGGTTATATATATTATACATCTTGTAACATACTTCTGATTTCTCAAGATCAGGCACAAATAAATTCACAACTGATATTTTGTGATTGTGTAAAACAAGACCTAATTTTACCGAAAATATATATAGAAATATATTATATTTTCTTTTGTTTCCGCGATTATTACTCATTTAAATTTCATATAAAACAATTTTAACGGATTATATCGCGTATATTATCTCATTTGAGTGCCCGACGTTTCGGAATCCACCCGTGACCATGGAAAGCTGAAAAGCTTCCATGGTCCCGGGTGGATTCCGTATTATACGCGATATAATCCGTTAAATCGTTTTATTTAAATAGAAAAATATTGTTAGAAAGTTTTAAAAGAACCTTAAAGATTTATTTAAATCGGTCCACGCGTTGAAGAGCTAACCCGTATAAAAATAGATTTCAAACTTCACCCTCTTTATAAATAACACTCTTCATAGCATTCTAGATAAAACTAGAAGTTCACAAATAAACACTCATAAACAGAATATACTACTGGAGCGCTACCAACGTTACAATTTGACTTCGGGCCTGCTCGAAATCGATGATCAAAATGGTATACGTCACACAGCTCTCAATTTGGGCTTATATTTGTAGTCATGGTTGTATAATTAGAAGTACAGTTCGCATCATTAATCTAGTTCGAATTCACAGTTAGTCAGCACGCACGCGGCATAGTCCGCCAGCAACAGGAGGCAGGACAGCGACGGGCCGGCGGCATGTTAATAAAGCGCAGATACCTACCCACCGCCGACATTCAAACGAATCCTTCGCATTACAATGCTGCCCTTTGCCAGCTTCGGCGTCTCATTACATTACATTTGTACAGGGTTGCCAATTTGCCATCCTTCGAGGAGCATACGTGCGAGGTTTGTAGTCTTCTCAACATTCCAACACACATTTAGTTCAAAATTCTGGGTAATTGTGTGTGAAAACAAATGAAGATTGGATGAAAAGCTATACTTAATTTTTATTTTACTGAGTATCTTAAAGAACACTATTAATATTTGGGGATTTTAAGCTGTAAACTTTTTTTGTTTTGGTTTTCAATGCTTCTAGTTGGCAGAATTTAAAGATGGCAACCCTACGTTCGCGGCACTAGGTCGTTAGGGCATTCCAGCCCGGTATCATGCCTTAATCGGCGGATTGAGCCATTACCGCCGATAATTACACCTATACAGAACAATTATATTTTCCGCGACATTATACATCTAATTAAACTTGGATTTTTCCTCGTAATTGAGTGAGATCACTGTAATTGTCACTTAAGTGAGAGGAAAATCTTGAAGCCATATAACGGAAATTAATTCGCATTTGAGTTGAGTTGTGGCGTGACAAGGAGTGCAGCATAATAAACGTTCAAATCTACTTGAAACTGCATTTTATTTTGCAATATCCTTTGGGCGAAAAAATCGCAACACCTCTTTTTTATCATTCACAAAAAATTTAAAGTGTGCCAGAACGCACAAGCTCATAATGCTATCACTTTATAAAGTTATGTCTCACGTAGAGTCAACACCCTAACACTGTAAGGTCAAACTTTACAAACCCTAGATTAATATTTGCCACAAATAATATTCATGGTACAAAATTAAGTCACTGATATTTAACTGGCTCAATTAGTAGCTCCATGGAATGGTTACTTGTATGAAAATATCTCTCATACTACGTAAGTATCTCACTATCTTGAGAACTGCGTATCTCTATACGCAGTTCTCAAATAAGATACTTAAATATTCAACTAGAGTTCTGCCTTGGTATCATCCGCCTTGGCACAATCCGAGAACTAAGAATAGTTTTAGTAGTAGGCAATATTTATTTACGAACATGAATAGTAAAGTACGTATATTCGTCTGCGTAAAATACGGAGCAGATATTAGATAATACCATTGCAATGCATTTGTAAGATACCCCCTGTTAATACTATTCACACAATAATTTTAAACATTTACCGAGACACCACAGACTTTTCAAATATGCTGCTATGTCCACATTATCGATATAAAACATAGATAAGAACTTTTAACTTAAAATATGTGCAAGTTATTTAAATTGATTGGCAAAATAGTGAATTTATTGAATGCCACATAACCACACTTATGCAGGCAGATGCACTTCGTCGGGCCAGTCCTACGATCCAAACCAAATATAAAGAAACCGATTTATTAGATAACATACTGTAACATACTTTGCAGAGACAATTAACAGTTAGTATGATTTAATCTTGTTTTATTTAACACTACAATGTGGCCGCAACTATAGCTGTTCACGGGATTCTATTACCTGGCTACAGTGAGAATTTTCGTTAGTCGTATCTAATAGCATTTCTCTACGAAACTGTTCATTATCAGAATTGTCACAAAACAAACCTAACCTAATGGGTTTCACAGGATAACCTTTTAAAAGATCCTGAAAATTTAACTTAATGGGTTTCCATTGCTTTTCCGCTTAATAGTGTGTTGGTTAGATGTGACAATTAATTGTACTCATATTCGCATATTATCATGCAATTTCCACAAAAAAAAATACACATGCAAATACCTCGACACGTGTTTCGCCTCTCGACGAGACATCATCAGCCAAGAAACCCCCCGCAGACCGTCGGACGCCGGACCGTCAAGATCTTCTGCATCTCCTGATGATGTGTGACTGTCTGTCTGTCTGTCTGTCTGTCTGTCTGTCTGTTACCTCTTCACGCTTAAACCGCTGAACCGATTTGGATCAAATTTGGTATGGAGATAGTTTGAGTCCCGGGGAAAGACATAGACTACTTTTTATCCCGGAAAAATACCCTTATCCGCGATAAACGAATTTAAGGCGGACGAAGTCGCGGGCAGAAGCTAGTAATATTATAAATGCGAAAGTGTGTGTCTGTCTGTCTGTCTGTCTGTCTGTTCCCTCTTCACGCTTAAACCGCTGGATCGATTTGGATGAAATTTGGTATGGAGATAGCTTGAGTCCCGGGGAAGGACATAGGCTACTTTTTGACCCGGAAAAATACCATTATCTGCGATAACCGAAGCTAGTATGAAATATGTATAGTCAACAGCAAAAGTAGGTGATCATTTTAGTTCCTTGTTATTTTTAATACTTTAACGCATCCCAACTGTCGCAGTATTGTTACGTTAGTACGACAAGGTACTAAAATGAGCATTTACTTTTGCTAGTGACGTACTGTTTGTGATATCGACAGGTATAAGTTACCCATGCGCAGCAAAGTAAAAAAAATAGCCATAATTGAGCGTAAATGCTAAAAAACGTTCTAGGCTAAGAGAATATACACTCGATAGAATTTTAATTATGAAAAATAATCTATAATAATATTGAAAATTATAAACATATAGACCATATAAAACTAGAGAGAGTTCTATACTATAACATACATAAACAATTTTAGTAACAGAATAGGAAAGTTAATACTTTACTTACTTACAAACTTATGTACATGTACGGATGATTTTAAGAAATGCTCTAATATTTGGTAAAACGCGTGCACTCTGCTTGCGGTACAATTTTAATTTATTCAAAGGTTACGATTATTGTGTTTCTGACTCACTTTTATTCAATACCAATACGCGACAGGGAACTGATAGCGGTAGAACATGTATATCCGTAGATCTCTCTTACTATTATCAAATAATAATCAAGTCTTTATAAAAAACATTATTTTCTCATTTCCAGTTTTTGTAAATGTACTTTTACAACACATTTTTTTTTATGTACAACGAAGTAATGTAAGTTTTCGGTTTTGAAAAAATATTGCAGATTGCAAATTGCTGTTTACGCGTGCGTCGGCTCAGGCCTGAAATATATATCCGTTTTCCTAAAATGTATTTTCGCAAAATGCCTGCTTTTCAGAATGTCAGCACGTCTTTTGCATAATGTCAACTTCTCAAAATGTCAGCTATTTAAAATTGCCCGTCTCCAAAAATAGCAGTTTTTTTATAATGTGCGCTTTTCAGAAAGTGCTTATTGTCGAAATGTCTGCAACCTTAAAATATCCGCCTTCTTATAACGTTGGCATTCCAGAGAAAACTTATTTCCAAAATGTCTCCAATCGCGGTCTTCAAATTTCATCTACATCGGTTCAGCGGTTTAGTCGTGAAAGAGTAACAGATGGACAGAATGAGTTACTTTCGCATTTATAAGCATTGATTTTAGTACAAAACTAAACTACGAAAATCCCTTAGTTCGGGTGCGAAACCGGTTGAGAACGAAAAATACTTTGTTCTTATACGAAACTGGTTACGAACGCACCTAAGTAAGCAAGCAATTAAGCCTTTTACATTTAGAACATTGATTTTTAAAATAAAGCAGACAATATGGGAAAACAAACATAATAAGACAGCCTATTTAAAAAAAGCGAACATTATGCTGATGTTAGGCACATACTGAAATTATAGAAATGTAAACATTATGAATAGAAGACCTTCTAAAACTACACACATTTTAAGTTGAAGACATTTCGATAAAGCTGATAAAATAGGAATGCAAACATACGTACGTACGTAGACATTTGAGAATTGTACATTTTAGGTAAACAGATATTTCAGGCCTGAGCCCGTGCGTCTTCAGTCAGACCTTGTGACATAGTTCTATAAGTGTACCTCCTTTTGTTATTGTTGTAAATATACTGTGTTTTAATACTAAAGGTAAGGCAAATATTATCAGATTCGTGAAAATCTAACCATGTTCTAAGGGGAGGAAAAAACATTGCAGCATTTTGCATAAAATATATTGTTGTCACGTCAACGCCGAACCAATTATTGAGTAGATCCATCTAGTCAGATAGTTAATGAAAAAAATATCAGCAACTTTATTAGTTAAAGTGATATCTAAAATGGAAACCTTTTCCCATTGCGGGTTAGGTATATATATAATATCTAGCCCTATACCAAGAAATTACTGAAATAGATAGTCCATTGGTTTTTCGTGGAGCGGTTGTAGTTACAACCCTCATATCTACTCATACATACTCAAAGATAACATTTAGTTTTATAAGCCTTATGTAAAGTCCAGTCGAGTGAAAGGTTTAGCATTTTATAATATTAAAATCATATTCTTTGCTTCGTGCATAAATAATGTTAATTGAGAGCTGTATCCAAAAAGTTAGAAGATCTAATATCCGATTTGTGTCATCCCCTACCGACGGGCTGATGACACAAATCGACCTATTTAGTCCCAAACTAGCAATGCTTGTACTATGGGTACTAGGCGACGATATACATAATATATAGATAAATGATGATACTTCCAAGATCCAGGAACAAACATTCGTGCTGATCACACAAACACTTGCCCTGGCCGGAATGCGAACCCGGGACCGCCAGCTTCGTAGGCCGTTGTACACCCACTGAGCCAAACGTGTTGTGATTTTTATCACAGGACCGTATATTTTAACAGTAGACACTCATGTGCAACATTTCTTTTGTAGCAAGACTTGCGAGCTGCTCATGGCATTAACTGCAAGGAAGTTTTGTCGTAGGTAATTTGATATACCTAACTGACGATCAGTGATCGTACAGTATTTTTGATGCAGTGATTATTGCGCTATAGATGTGAAAATACCAATTGAAACGATTAAACATAGATAATATTGTCGCCAGTAACCCTAATCCATCATTTCGGTTGAAATTTGCCACACCTATGGCACTCTACCATGATCGCTTCTTCAAAATTGCTACCGAATTTACGATTACTGGTGATGATAACTGAAACTTTTGAAATTTCATTGAATCATAATATTTTTATCTGTTTCCGCGATTATTACTCATTGAAATAAAACAATTTAACGGATTATGTCGCGTATATTATCTCATTTTAGTTCCCGACGTTTCGGAAGCTTTTCAGCTTTCCATAGTCACGGGTGGACCGTGGACCGTGTCGAGATAATATACGCGATATAATCCGTTAAATTGTTTTATTTCATTGAATCATGCTTAGATAGATCTCAAAAACAAATGAATTACCATTTCAAAATTAATTGGTATGTACCTTTAGTTTCGAAGATCAATATTGTAAAAATGAAACATGATTATTCTTAGGTCTTCTATATTTTTGAACATACTCGTACTTCTCAAGTATCATTAATCACTCACCAAATCAAAGGCTTTCTCTTGATTACCTTTCATTTGACTAATGCTGGCTAAGTGGCCCGATGGTTGACTGGGAGAGAATTAATGCCTTAAGGCATTAAGTCCGCCAATTGTACCTTTATTTGTTGTGCAATAAAGATTATATAAATAATGTTTATCACAATATTTGGCTATCAGAAGAAGAAAGTTTATAAAATGAAATGTATAGCCATCATATCATTCTATTGATATATGAACCGCAATTCGACCTTAATCATTAGCCGCGGTGTAACTAAAAATTGTTAATAGTAGTATGACTTTTTCAGAAACTTCTACTAAATAAACCGAAAGAACACCGCTTACATTGTTAAAAAATATTTAATTGTACATGCAACAGAAACATATAAACCTATAAAACTCCCGAAAAAGCAATGATATTTACAAAACACAACGTAAAATCACGTAAATTTCATTAATTTCAAATTAAGATAATTTTAAATTAACAATAATTATGTAAAATTGCATAAGTGTTGGTAAAAATCCATGCTCGTTCGGGAATTTCACAGGTTTATGTGTTTTTTTTTGCATGTAAAATTACATTATTTTTAACAGTGTATTTAACATTATATCCCCATTTCAACGAAATAAATGAACAAAAACGATATGTAATGATAATGATTTAAATCTTGTTTTTTCTTTGCAAATTAAGTTGTTTTAAAAAAAAATCGCCGATAAGAGTTAGGTACTTATAGGTAACCTACCCTACAATAATCGATATTATTTGGTAGGTTTATAATCATCAGGTTTCTTTACCTATTAAAAACCAAAAGCCCACTATTACTTAGTGGTACCTACTAAAGTATTTTAAAAAAATAATTAGAGAAAGTACTTAAGTATATAGAACTAATACGAATTTTGACCACTCTCATATAGCCATAAGTATATACGAGTAGGTAGGTAGAAGTATTGACCGTCGTCTCTCAATTTCAATATCCGGAGCAGATACGATCAGCACTTATTGTCAAATGCTGCCAACACAGGAGCCGTTAGGTATGTTGCCAGCAAAAAACTAGCAATAATTTAAATAGCTATTTATGTTCTACATTTTAAAATATACTCGTTATGTAATCTTGTGGTATAAGCTACTGATGTGTTTTTTATACCTCGTGATTTTATTTTAATTTTTTTATCACAATGGCCGATGATAATGAATTGCCATTAGAGAATAGTTTTAAGTTTCTCTTTCTTTAGGATTGGTTTTTTATGCTGTCCGAGTGGTAAAATAATACAAATACATTGTTTACGAATATAATTTTATTAACAATTTTAATTTAATGACTGTAATGTAAGTCGATATCAATATTTACAATTTGCATTGGTTTATAATACATTTTTACAATCTCTCTCGATCGCCATCGTAATCGCTATCAACCCTTCGTAATGCAAGCTATGAGTATCAAATGTATTGCGTCTTTTGTTTGGAACTCTGCAAGTTTTACGGAAGCAAGCAAACATTATAATGAATATAAACGTGTTTAGTACAGATAACTTAAGCCCAAAACGCACCAAAATCGTCTCGAATTAAATTTCATTTTTCAAATAAAGTAGATAGTTAAAATATACTCAAAAATACTTTGTAATTTACCAGAATTTACCAAGGTTTTTCTCACCCATTTAATGTGGCATTACAAGCCCTAGTGCGGTATTGATTATAATACTAAATAGAGTACAATTATTTTACAAATTAAATAAATCTTACTCCTGAGAATTTTGCTTAAGGAAAACACGGACGGTTCCAAAACTAAGACTCAATAAGCAATATGCACAACAATCTGCCAACGGATATATACCTACTATTCTTTAATTATAGTTTGTGCATAGGACAGCTCTGTTTTAAATACCAGAAGTACTGTGAGAGATAAACTTACTTTTACATAATAATAATATTTTACATTTATAATAACACTACACAATATCTAATATGGTTCAGTTTATTTTTAAGTTTATTAAAATTACAAATCACAAAGGTTGGTATGGTTGGTATACAATATAATAAAAGTCACTGACCGAAACTCGGTTTTTTATATATCTTTGTTGAATTATTTTTTAGTGTCTACGTTTTAGGTTAATTAATAGTTGAAGTTAGTGTTTCAAAGAGCTAATTAAATGTAATCATTTGCATAAGAAATTGGCCTTAATTATACAACAGTCTATTTTTTATTATTCTTACAAGTTGATTTTAGAACGATGTACTTAAAATATTTAATTAATACATCGTGTCTACTGTTTTTGTTTTCTTCATAAAAAAATGTAGTACTTACCTACTAGTTTTTAGTAACATTTTAGAAAATTTTGCAATTTTTATGAGTCAGAGAGAATGTTTAATTATAATTATGTTGTATAGAAATCTATTGCAAGTTAAGACGAATATTGAAATTAAAATATTCGTATAAAGATTTCTAACAACTTTAAATATGTTAACTAAATTAATCACTGCATGCGATATTCTGTAAGTATTTTTAATGTCGGCATTTCCTGTCCAAACCATCCGTCTAAACTATCAAAACCATTTATATTACTATCCAGTATTTGCATTAGTAGGTAACTTGCTAACTTCCTATTTTGATTGCCGCATCTATTACGATAAACTTATTTGACGTTAACTGTCTGGCAATTATGTACCTGACATGATAGGTACAATACAAACTGAAGATAGACATGGTTCTAAGTATATTCAACATTTGTAGACTACAATTTTACTGCATTATTAATTGACAAGACAATGTACCTAGACCAACATAAAATACCAACTTACTTTAAAAAGTAACCATTCATTTAATGCCTCGTTTATTAGATACTTTTATTTTATAGGTACGTGTTAAATTTAACTACAATCATAATATATTGATGGTTGTTGTTTTTTTTCAAATATATTATATTTGTGCGGACATTTGAATAATGTTTATTACTTTTTGTAGTTTAGATTTTAATAATGATAAAAATGTGACCTATAAATACGCTAGCAGCTCCAAAACCAGCAATTTTATAAAAGTAACCAAAACGATATTTAATTACCTGACCATTAATCAAATTGATCACGGCTAAATCTTAAGCGACAGAACGAAAAAACATAGATTTAATGAATAAAATGTCCTCTTGGAGAAATAAAAACATATTTACCGAGAATTTCCTATTATCTTTCATTAGTTTTAAAATGTACATAGTTATGAAATGACTACCTATAATTTCGTTATGTGTTCGGACAATGTGATGGTATTTTTTTTGCCATAGGCAACCCGTACTAAGTATTCTTCTTATTTATCTTCTTCGGTTGTATTTTGACTAATATGTTCTGCATTGTTGATATATAGTTTCTTTATTTTTTTATTTATATAGTGTTTGTCGTAATTGTGTTTACTTAATCAACCATTTAACACTTTTCTAATTTTCATAAATCTCTCACAGCACTTCCAATTTGACTCGGCTGCTAATCAGAAAAAAATAACTCTCCAAAAATCACAAAATTGGTTAAAACAATTCACTAACAAATTTGCAACTGGCTGATATATGATCCCCGCCGCTCAGGTACAAACCTTCATATAGGCATTAATAATAGACCTAACCTCGTATCTACATCGCTCGTAATAACTATAACATACAACTAAAAGCTGTTACGATAAATAAAATCTATATTTATTGGTAAAAGATACATATATATTTTTTAGGTAAGTAAATGCTTCTGCAAAGGCGTTAATAAGAGAGTCTTTCATAATTACAGCGCCCGCAGGAAAATAAATAAATACTTAGCCTTTTAGAAAAGGATAATGAGTATAAGACTCGAAAATATAATTAAATTAACCCTGTTAACACTTCACGAGAGCGCGATGTGACGTTCAATGTATTGTGCGTAAATAATTCGATAATTCTGACACTTGCAATTTATAAAGAGGTACCTACTAAATTTAATTTACTAAAAGATAGGTACATACCTGATACGCAGCATTGCCGATTTAACTGCAAGCACTCTCTTTACACTTTCAACGACAGAATTAAACCCTAATAAACTGGTTTACATCTCCCTAACGTCACATAAATCACGGACTCTGTGATTCTAACTAATATAAAGATATCTCGTCCATATTGCATCGTTCGTCACTCCAGTCTTTCGAACTACAAAAGGTCAGCGTCGTACGAAATTTGTATCACGTGATATTTACACTATCAGTCTGTGGAGCGCGGGCTACTCCTCATCCACGTTGATCTCGGAGTCGGCCGAGTCCTCGTCGTAGGTGGAGGAGGAGGCAAAGCCGCGGCCGAGCAGCGCCGAGCGGTTCTTGGCGGCCGCCGCGCGGTCGCGCTGCCGCCGGTTCTTGAACCAGTTGCCCACCTGCGTCGGCGTCAGCCCCGTCGCCGCCGCCAGCTCCCGCTTCTTCGTGGGGTTCGGGTACGGGTCCTGGAGGTACCACTCTCGCAGCAGTGATCTCGTCCTCTCCTTGAAACAGTGCGTCTTCTGCTCCCCGTCCCATATGGTGCGTGGCAGGGGAAACTTCTTTCGGACTCTATATTTGTCGACGGGCCCCAGCGGGCGCCCTCTGAGCCTCTCCGCTTCTTGATAGTGAGCTTCCAACCACAGAGCTTGTAGCTTGGCGTGACTCGAGCGCTGGAAACGGTGCCGCTCCAGAATTGAGTAGAGTTCCCGGTGGCGGCCAGCGTGGAAAGCAACGACGGCGCGCGCGCGCAGCACAGCCTCGCAGCGCTCCAGCTCCGCCACGTTGGGGTGTGCGACGGGCAGCGACCACAGAAACCTCGCCAGCCGCTCCACGTCCCCGGACTCTTCGAGCGTTTCGCAGACGGTGGCGACCTGAGCGGCGCTAAAGGAGAGCGTCGGCAGCGGCAGCAGTGGCGTAGGCGCCGCCAGCTCGAGCGCGTTGAGCGCCAGCGGCGGAGGCTCGGCGCAGCCGGCGGGCTCGGCAGCGCGATCGGCTGCCGCGGGCCCGCGGTGCGCCTCCAGGATGCGCGCGTGCAGCGCCGCCGTCGTGGACTCGTCCCAGGAGCCGCGCATCGGTGCGAGTGCGCGCCGCGGAGTCGCGCGCGGTATGAGCCGCCACTCGGGCTCGACGGAGGGCGTGGGAGCGCGCGCCGCGCGATTGGCTATCGGTTACTGTGCGCGCTCGGCGGCAGCCAATCCGAGTCCCCGCCCGCTCGGGGGCCGGATAGCTTTCAACCGCGCGGCGGCGTGTATCCGGCGGGCGCGTTTAACGAGGGCGACGGGGCGAGGCCCCCCGCGCCGCCATGATCCGTCACGCACACCGCCCCCCGCCCGCGCGACCGACACTCCGCGATCCATCCCAACATCCTCGCACCTCGATCGATTACTTGCAAACCTGCAATTAATAGCCTCCATATATTCATCCGGGTGGATTACCCGCCGGTGTTTGCCCGCTCGGTCGATATTCGCTATTTAGCCGCCTGATCACAGGCTACACGCCAACACCAACTCGAATTAGAAACACCGTTCATCACGCTGCATTCGGCAGCATTCCACACATAGACGAATTACATTTCACTGACACAAAAGTCAATGTTGACATTGATTAACACTAACATAAAGTAATATTTCACTTTTTGTGCTCTATCTCTACGTTTTCATAAAATTAGATATACAAAGAGGTAAACATAGGTATATTTTAGGACTTAGGAGGGCATTTTGCCTGCAACAATAAATATCGTATTTGATGGCTACTTGGAAGTAGGTAGGTACCTCTGTAGTTAATTACTTGAATACTTTCTTGATGCAAGAATTAAGTAGGTACTTAATTACCTACTTAGTTGTAGAAAACAAGCATTTGCAGGTGAAATATTTTTATAATCTTTTATTACGATTCTGAGTATAGCGGCTATAACTAGGTATTTATTATCTACTTTTAATGCTTTTGTTAAAAATTATCTAGGCACAGCAACTTTTTTAGTCAATAATATTACATACCTATTTACACAATATCTATGCTGCAATTAATTCATCTCTTAGCAACAAAGTGGGTATTATCTGACTCTCACATAGGTATGTATTAAACAACTAGGTAAATAGGTATCACTGAATCTCTCTATTTTTATACAACAATTTAGGCCAACTCATGTCAAATTATACTTACAGCAACATACGTACATCTAAAAGAGGATACCTACAGTTTTTTTTAATACTTAAATCAATAGTTTTACATGTAAACCCAAATACCCTAATAACATAACGTACCTATTTAAGTTACCAAGTCTGATTTCTAAAAATATAAAATAATAATGGTAATAAAATAAATAAGTATCGAAAGCCAAGGCTCAAGATCGTTCGCGTCGCTGGGGCGAGATTTCATCGTGAAAGCCTTCCAGAGTATTAAGTTATTGAACGGCAAACCACACCCCGGCGGCGCCCCCACCACCCCCGACCCATTACGTTTGGGTTACCTTCTACCATTTCGTATATTTAACAGGGGTATAAACAAGTAGGTACACTCTGCTACCTAAACGACTGTACGATATCGTTTCGTAACAAAGATACTTCAGGGTAGGTATGCATAGACTTATACCTACATATCTTCTAATATTCACACATTTTAATTTCCGTCGATATTGTAGCCAATTTACTTTTGTTATAATAAAGTACTGAATATTTAGGTAGTCACAGGTACTATCTATATACCTATAGGATTTATAGGTACCTATGCATTGCGTTGTCATCGTTATAGAGATGAATAGGTACCTATCTATGTTGAAATTGACAAAAGTCTTATATAAATTATCTAATAAGTCGATTTATTTTGATTTAGTAAGCACTGATCTTTTTTGTTTAACAAATCAATGTAATAAATTTATGTCACCTTGCTTTATTGTATAAAATAATGGCACCGATTAAAATGTTATATTTATTGCAGCCATCGACAATACCTGCTAATATTCTATTCTCTACTAAACCGTTCCAAGCGCACACTAATATTAGCGCCACCTACTGATAGCAATTGTAAACGTCGTCGATAGCGTTACGTAATTAGCACCGGAATTAGGTACAAGGGTAGGTTTATACGAGTACCTACTTTTGAATTCTATGTATGTGAAATATCAAAAAAGAGCATTTCTTTTTCATAATCTAAGTATTTAGGTGCATAAACTTAATTAAATATTTTCCAGTTTTGCATATATTTAAAAAAAACTTGACAGTGCCATACATAAGTAATTTTATGTTTATTTTTTTATTGTTACTTATGTTTGTAGAGCGGAGTAAAAATTAATTTATACGAGGGAACAGGGAACTCTACAAAGGTCACGACCCGTTTTTAAAAAAATATACTTATAAACAATTGGATATTAAATAAGATATTTGTACAGTTCACATAACGTAGGTAGGTATACTAAAAAAATGTACACCTCTGAGAAACTCGATGTTAATTCCCAATTCTGACTAAAAGGCCCAAAATGGACATTAAAATATTTAGACGAACCACTGCTGCTTTTTATTTTGCCTTAGGTATTAATTGAGTATCTACATAATTTTTATCAACTCTACGAAAATATTGTAATTAAGTATTTTCGAAATATTAAAGTATTTTTGAAATATTTAGGTAATGGTAATGGCATCGAAATCTCACTTATCCGTTTTAGAGTTCCATAGCCAAAATGTCAAAAACGGAACCCTTAGGTAGGTAATATAGTTTCGTCATGCCCGTCCGTCCGTATGTCACAGGCATTTTACTCAAAAACAAGATGTAGGTACATTGATGTTTGGATTTGGAGTATGCTGTCTTGTGTAAGCCGCTGCTTAGTTTGATGGTCAAATACTAATAAAATAAAAAAGATGTAGGGGGGCACTCCATACCTATACCCATGGAAACTGTCAAATATTTTTTCATCGAATATCAATGTGTGGCACATACTTCGCAGATGATGTAATGAAAATAATTTTAAGGTTTCTAAAAAATTTTTTGATTTGGTATACATAAGATATTTCAGAAATAGTCGCTCCGAAAGTAGCATAAGTTGTGCCCCCCCCCCCCCCCCCCCCTCTTTTATATGAAAAAATTATAAAGATAAATCTTCATAAGTAGTTTGAAGATAAATCTTCATAAGTTTCAACGGAAATTGTTTTCAACGTGATCGGATATAGGTACCGTTTTTAAGTTATTGCCGAAAAACGGCGCTTCTCAACAACAGGACGTAAGTGACGTGGAGGGTTTACGCATTTTTTTTTGTCCGAATCATCATTTGGCCGAATTCATAATTTGGCATAATGCATTTTTTTCTTAACACGTACACTCTTCCAGATTTTTATAAAACAAACCTAACTTAATGTATTAAAATGGATAGTGCCTTAAAAAGTCGTGACAATTGTACAGTTTCTGAAAAAAATGCATTATGCCAAATTATGAATTAGGCCAAATAATTATCCGGAAAATCGAGATTATGTCGGATAAGGGGAATCCGCCGTGGAGATACGCTCTTTTGCTAGTGCACTTTTTCAAATCGCATTGTTTTCATCTGTAGTGCATTTTTTCGTATAAACGGCTGCGTAGCCCTACACTGAGCATGGTCCGACATGCTCTTGGTCGGTTTTTATTAATCAGTATTGCTAATGGGGCGGTAAATAATAAATATTATTTAGTTTTTCTGTGTCGATAGTGTCAACTATACCTGCAGTCCAGATAAATATCTGCTCCTTTCTAACAATTACGTGATAACGTGTTCTTAGGTAAAAGGTAGTACCTACCCATAGCCAGTATTTAGGACCTAAATACTGAACCCGAAGAAACAGAAGCCCCTAGCGCGCAAGTGTACCTAAATTTTAGGTACACTTGCGCGCTACGGGCTTCTGTTCGGGGCAGATAAAATCACGAGGCGGCAAAATTTGATTGCCGTTTGTCAATGAAGAACTTGCAGGTAATAAGATCTCTGTCTAGGTACCCTGTAGTGCTCTTATTGACCACTGAGAATGTAAGTACTTCTTTTTGCCTTAGAAAGTTACTTACCAATTAGTTGTATCGTTTTTTGTTTTCCTTTTTCATCGACCTGAAGGTGCGTCCACACTTGTATCATTTGCTCGTATCCGATCACCGTGCCGTAGCATGACTGCTTATCGCGCTGCTTGGACGCTTACTGTCGGCGCGCCGATAATGCCGCACTCTTCCGATACAAGTGTGTGATACGCGTAGCAAATGGATTTCGAGTGATCGGATCGGCGCAACGTCCAAACGCGTGATCGTGACACGCGATCATGCTACGCGACGATGATCTGATACGGGCAAATGATACAAATTTGGACGCACCTTAAAAGGAACCATTTTCAAGCGATTGAAAAACGAGTCCTGTCTAATCTATCTAAGCCCTAAGCAACCGCACTTAACAGCATGGAACGTAACGCCCTCGCGGTTCGCACACTTGCATTTTTGCCAAGATTCCTACAATTTGATTAGGGTCTAAATCTACTTACGAGTTGCGAATTAATTCCCGAAACGTGGGTGTTAAACGCGGTGGAGCCGGGTTTTACATATCACAACAGCCGGCTCGGCTGCTTAATCCTCGGCAGGGGCATTCATTTGCATCAACGCTAGCTACTAAGTAATGGAGAATTGCTTTAAAATATGTATAGCTATTTTTGACATTGATTTATATGATTATAAGTTTGCATTTTATATTGTTTTGGTAAATAATTACTGGACTATGCTGTGTTCGGTGTAATGCAACCAAACATCGCTTTGCATCGCTTTACGCGTGTAGCTTGTTTTATGAGCCTTTAAAGTTGGGTGGGAAAGTCCATTTTAAAGTATGCAAAAATTAATAACTAATATTACCGATGAAATGTGTGGTGTGACGTCACACGGTACATTCCTACGCTTTAGCATGGAGCGTTTTTTGGGAAAGTCCAAAAATTAGATTTTAACATTGTCGTAACTATTTCTGTGAGTTTTATGGGATTGCAGAAGGTACCTACTTTCTTCACCAATGTTTTTTTTTACTGAGAAGTCGTTCTTATTACCTACCACGGAAAAAAGTTGTCGAAAATTGTCAACATCTCAATTAGCTGCATTTAACAAGTTTGTAACTTTTACGTAATAATAATAAACATGAACTCTTCATTCCATTATTCTATTCAAGGTATCGTTTTTTTCTACATTTTTTCATGTACTTAGCTGCTTGTGTGTGTGTGTGTGTGTGTGTGTGTGTGTGTGTGTGTGTGTTATATATAGACTTAAAAACGGCTGAACACATTTGTAACGTTATTTAAATGCAGGGATAAAGTTGACGACCAAGAATGGTTACCTATGGGTTACTTTCACTCAATGTGGAGAAGCAAAAGAGAGGATTCTACTTGTTTCACCCTCTTGTAGCACGTAATATATCTGCGGATGTGCTTGAATAAAATCATCACTGAGTTTATGGCTAATTGAAGTGTTCATCCTGTCAAGTATGAAAGTGCAAGAGAGACATGCTTCATCTACCATGACTAATAAGACCAACATCTTCCAAAAATTTTTTGGACAAAACAGGCACCACATCGCATCACACTATCTATCATACTATTAAAAAGTTGCAAGAAAAGAAGTGATACGGACTGTGTAAAAGTAACAGAATCGAAAAAGGTATTTTTATTTTTTTATTGTTTGTATGTGTCGTTGTGGCTTCATCATGCCAAAGCGGCTAAACATACTTCGACAATTTTTGGTATACGGGTAGCTGGATATCGACAGACGGTTATAGAATACACGTACCTTCTTTTTACTCGACTACGCTGGAGTAAAAAGAGGCTTAAGATTTTTTTCTCCTCCACTGACGAAGTAACGGGCAACTTAAATCACTTTTCACTTCTCCTGCTCAAAAAGTACGTCATAGGTATTAGCTTCGCAAAGCGAGACATAGTACATTTAGCCCCTAGGGTTTAAAAGAAAGCCATATAATCCCATACAAATTTCTATGACACAAAAAGAAAAACTTACGGCCAGCTACATACTCCTTACAAATAATTAAAAACAAACAAATCAACCTGATCAGATTGGCCAAACTTTCTGATAGAATTGCTCAAACTGTACTTCTAGTTTTTCATGAAATATACAATTTTAATGTTAAGTCTTTTTTATTTTCTCGCAGTCGAAGTGAAAAGCAGAGTGTTTAACACGTGGCTAAAAGCCATTATGACACTCAGACATATTTGTCCTCGCTCACTTCGTGAACTCATCCAAATAATCACTTCGTATCATGATGGCGTATTTTAGCCCCTTGTCAAACAATCTACTATTATAACTCAGACAAGCTTTAATCATTCAATTCATGGACGTCAATATATCAATCACTTACAGAGACCCATATTCCTGTCAGTTACTATCTACCTATGTCACCAGCTATGACAGCTACCTAGTCATGTGTAATAAGGTCGGAATAACGAATTACTGGAATAACCACTTACATAAACGGAGATAAGTTTTCACTTGTCTACGTTTACCTACATTTACCCACATTTGCTCTGTAGGCAAAAGCCACGATAAAAATATAATATTCACAATGTCTACTGCGATGTACCTAGTAGGTACCTAGTAGGTACCTACTAGGAATACAATTGTTAGTATCAACGGTATACTAAATCATAATTATTTTGTAATCTAGATGTTTCGTTTTCACTTCGCTTTTCAAAACTAAATAACAGATTGATGTTAGAAAGCCATAATCAGCATTTCGTTAAATTTCATGTATTGAATCAAAAAAGACATTTTACGAGTAACGTGACAGTAGGTGCCTATATACCATATACACCATGACGTTTACATTGATGCTCGTATACCTAACTTAAAACTAAAATCGTTCGACGAAATCTTACCTGGTTACTTATTCAAAATCATCCATACGTCTCTCTGTCACTAAAAAAGGTAAAACTTGCTAAACAAAAGGCTGAAAAAAAAGCTAGCTAGATATGTATAACCCACGGTACAATATTCCCGGCCGAGCTCGCTTCTAACTCCTAAAGCTCCTGTTTATTTTAGCACCCTTCTAAATTTTAACATTTTCTTTTGCGAAACGCATTAAATATAACATTTCCTGAGGGGCGCTAAGTCGGCGGGAGATTGTGAAGTTCCGCGCGGCGCGGCGGCGGCGGGCGAATATCGCGCGATGCACCCACCTACCTGCCGACTTTATGCTTAAAATAAGACACCCCTGAAAACTTAATTTATGACCAATTCTTACAGACTTGAAAATTAAAGAAGTACTTATAAAATCGGCTATTTTCAGAAGCCGAGTCAAACGAATTTAGAAAAGCAATTTATTCAGGCATAATACAATACCTAATAATAATACAATACCTACCTCTGGCATGGAGTCAAAAAATATTCTATAGGCTTTCAATATGTTGCACCCTTGATGACGACGGTGATGATACGAAAACTTTTAGGAGTTTTTCATTCAGTGATTATTGTCTAAAACTTCAATTTCTTCAATGATTTTCAATTCACAATCTCGAAAAATATTTTGGGATCCTGCAACAATATTTTTGGCATCTACGTGACAGGCATACCTATATCTAGATACCAGCACACTACGCAATTAGAAAGTCATTTTCTCGCCAGCCTACTTCACGAAGTCTTAGTATAAACATTCAAATCAAATCACCCGTCATCGTATAACTAACTACTAAAACGCTCCGTGTCTCCACACCGAAACTTTCTATATACGTAGGTTAGGTAGACAGGTATATAGGCTCATGCTGGTATACATAGCGGCACGAAGTGGCGGCCTCAGCCGGAACGCACCGAGCTCCCGCGGCCGGGGGGGCGATCGATAGGGGGAGGGGGGGCCGGGCCCCTTTCAGCGCTATCTTTGTTTGGATGATATAAAATCTTCAGTGGGTGTGGTCTACAAAGCACGTCATCTCCTGATTGCCGAGCCATTGTGCTACCCCATTACTATGATTTATTCCCTAACCCACCTATTTATACGCGCAAGTCTACAGCCTTCTTCGCGAAATACCCTCATCACTTAGCTAGGTCACAAAGGCCTATTCCGAGAGGCAATTCGTTCGAAACGTCTTCCGAAAATCCCACGCGAAGAATGCGCAGGCAATAGCTAACACGTCGGTTGAGTAACGTCGAAATAATAAAACCCGCGATGGCCACCGCGCAGAATACAATATGCTATTTTGCATTTGTAAATTTGAAAGTAAAATCTGTGAGGCTACTGTGTCGCAACATAGTATGGCACGTTTGCCGGCGGAGGCTGCGGCGGCCGCGCGAACTGGCCCTTGCGCCCCCGACGCACGGCCAGCGCGCACCCGCGCGCCTGCGTGCGCGCTGGCCGCGCCACACAATGCGTCGTCCGTCATGAGGTCACTTTACGGGCCAAAGGTATCGCTAGCGGTTTGACACATCGCTTAGCGAGACTGATTTGTGAAGGGTTATAACGCTTGAAAGCTTATGCGACTCGATATTGCGCGCTAGACGTTATGGGACACGCTTAAATAATTGAGTTTCGCGTGTAAGCTTTATTTTACTAAACGGTATCTCTAAAGCATCGCCACGTTCACAGCGTATAAAGCTGCGCATTGTTAGTTTAACTCCGACCCTAACCGGAGTTAATTTTTATTGAATAACGAGTCAATCCTGCAGACCGTGGTGTAATCAAAATGTCGTAAAATCAATAGGCCTCCCCTGTTTCCATTAAGCCGTTCACGATTGCAAAATGCCGCCAGACGGTCGGCTGGACAACAAGAATACCAAAAATGAAACTAGCAAAGTGATCACAGAGGGTTTAACCCTTCGGGCACGGTTAGTTACCCGCGCCGCGGCCGCAGACTGCGCGTCCACGGCGCGGCGTAATCGCATAGAAAATTACCATCAAGCGCATTTCAATATGAGATCAAAGTATACATTCCTCTATACTATTATAAACTTGTAAAAATGAAATGTCTGTACATTGAAGATATGTAACAAAAAATTACATAATGGACTATTTGGAGGTCACTAAAACGAAAAATAAGTTTTGGATTTTTCTGTATGTTTGTATGTGTCGTTGTGGCTTCATCACGCAATATCGGCTAAACAGATTTCAATAATTTTTGGTACACGGGTAGCTGGGTATCTCCTGATGGTTATAGGATACTTTTTACCCGACTATGCTGACGAAAAAAAGAAGGGTTATGATTTTTTTTCCTCCGCGAACAAAGTTGCGGTCACCTTCTAGTACTATTATAAAGCTGTAAAAATAAAATGTCCGTACATTGGAGATATTTTCAAACACAATAAGTGATAAGGACTATTTAACGGACACTTGTATCATTTGCTCGTATTCGATCACCGTGTCGTGGCATGACTGCGTATCGCGCTGCTTGGACGCTTAGGTACTGTCGGCGCGCCGATCATGCCGTACTCGTCCGATATAACGTGTGATACGCGTAGCAAAATGGATTTCGAGCGATCCGATCAGCGCAACATCCAAACGCGTGATCGTGACACGCGATCATGCCACGCGATGATGATCTGATACGGGCAAATGATACAAATGTGGACGTACCTAATGGTTTTATTTTGTATGTTTGTATGTATCATTGTGGCTTCATCACGCCAAAACAACTAAACATATTTCAACTATTTTTGGTACACGAGGAGCTGGTCATTCTTCTGTTTCCGCAATTATTACTCATTGAAATGGGAACTAAAATGAGATAATATACGCGATATAATCCGTTAAATTGTTTTATTTCAATAGAATACTTTTTATCCGACTACATTGAGGAAAAATGTGGAGTTATGAGTTTTTCTCCTTCGCGAACGAAGTGGCGGGCGGGAATCTTCCAGTCCCATATAAAACGTCTAAGGACCGTCAACAGTTGTACAGAGTAGGTTAAGACGTTTTTTTATATCGCATATCTAGTCACGTTTGTTATAATTGCAAAGTTAAGTGGCGTTTTTGCCATAATAAGATCTGTGTGCGGCTGCGTCTGCTAGATGTGACCTTTAAACCGATTAGCCTAGAAATACAAGATGGCGGAGCGTTAGTAAAAACTAGCAAGATTGTTATATTTGTAGAGATAATTATGACACTATAAATAGCCCCTGACTTAGCTCTTGCCGAGTAAGGATAGGTACTTTTTACCCGACGCTGAAGAAAGAGGACTTTTTCTCCTCAGCGAACGAAGTTCGTTTGCGGAAGGGAAATTCGTAGTTTAGTAAAAATAAGTACCTATCCTATAACCATCTGTGGATACTCTGCTACCTACACGTGTACCAAAAATAGTTGAAATCCGGACAGTCAATTTGGCGTGATGAAGCCACAACGACACATACCAACAAACATATTCCAAAAAATCAAACAAAGATATTTTTCGATTCAGTGAATCCCAAATAGTCAGGCATATATATTATTTTATATCTTCAACATTTAATTTTTACAACTTTATAATACTTAGTATTTAGTATATGTAGATCCCTAGATGTATCAAATTCAGTAAATACTTAGTTAAACGGAATTTTTTTGTTTCAGTTTGAGATGATTTTCCAAAGAGTTCAACCTACCTTTTCATGTCATATCGCAAACCAACATTCTCAAAGCTATCAAAATAGTGAAATAAATCTAAAAAAAAATTGCGTTTAGATTAGTTTATTTTATTTTTTGTTAACTATGTGGATAGGTATATCACGTTCCTATATATAAACATGCACTCTACTCAAGGGATAAACGCAGATATTAATTTCAGGTACGCTACGCGATACATGAAACATGACGGTACGAGTAATTAGGGTTCCGTACCAAAAAGGTACAAAAGGAACCCTTATGGTGCGACTCTGTCTGTCTGTCGGTCTGTCTATCTGTCTGTCCGACTATTAAAGCGCCATATCTCAAAAACTACTTATGCTAACTATTTGAAATTTGGAGAATGTAGAAACATGGTCAGCCCGGTCATATGAAAGGGCTTAACCTGCATATGTTTGAACATTTTTTTTTTTTTCAATTTGTGGTTAGTTTTTGTTTTATTAAGGAAAAATGTGAAAAAAACACCCACCCCCCCCCCCCCCCCCCCCCCCTTATATCTGAAGTTTACCATTTTTTTTATTTCCAAAAAGCCTATTTCAACAACCCGGTTGCGTTAAGTTTGCACCTGATTTGTATGCAAACTTAACTCAACCGGTATTGGGTAATAAAGTTAGGGTAAGTAAAAATTTGTACGGAACCCTCGGTGCACGAGTCCGACTCGCACTTGGCTGGTTTTATTTATTTTTAGAAAGTCTCGCGTTGAATTGTGGAAATAATCTTTCTTGTTGATTTTTTTGAGGCTGTTTTAAGCATGACCAAAAGTACTTCTTGGTTTCTCTAAGTTGTTTCCTAGAGAACCTTCGTTACTGTGCTTGTTGATTCCCCATACCAGTACATATGTTTGTTTTAATTTGACATCTTAACGACTAACTCTACTAAAGATCTCTAATTATTTCATCGATGACCTTACTCCACACTTATCGTAATGTAAGAGTGATACGAAAAATAATAACCATGACTTTGGTGTGGATTTTAGGTCTAAACTGTGTCCTGCACGTACGAGTGGGAACTGCACGGCAGACGCGCCATTGTCGCGGACACCCACAAAGGAGCATTCGACTGCCGATGCCTGCCTTCCGCTCTTACGCGCCCGGCCCGAGCCACAGGCAATGTGCGGTCCATATATGCATAAAGGCACTGCCTACCCTGAACGTCCATTCTTCCATATACCTAAACACGGAGAAACCGAAAGAAAGAAAGACACAGAACAAAATATTCAATAAGAAACAAGTATAAATAAACACTAAAAATAACTATATCTATTAGTAATAGTTACTAGAAGGCTTTCGGATTTCGGATTTTCGGAACTTCGTTCGCGGAGAAAAAATAATCATAACCCCTCTTTTTTTTCTTCAGCGTAGTCGGGTAAAATGTATCCTATAACCATTGGGAGATACCCAGCTACCCGTGTACCGAAAATAGTTGACATCTGTTTAGCCGATTTTGCGTGATGAAGTCACAGACACATACGAACGTACAAAAAATGAAAAAAAAAAAAAATATTTTTCTATTTAGTGGCCTCCAAATAGTCCGTAACAATCATTTTTTTGAAAATATCTTCAATGTACAGACATTTCATTTTTACAACTATATAATAGTATAGATGTAGGTATGCCACGAAAGGGCCACGAGAGAGAGCAGACGCGAAACTGCCTACCCGTGTGATCAAAACATTTTAACTGAATTTAAATAAAACAATTTTAACGGATTATATTCTGTATATCATCTCATTTGAGTTCCCGGCGATTCTTTGCAGCGTTTCTTTTCTCCTCAGTAAGCCTCATTTTGTAAAATGCTGCTGGTAAATTATTAAAATAAAATAATTAAGCCCTTCTGGCGCATGTGCAACTATCTTTACAGGTTAGGCCCATCTGGCATGTATGTACACCTTTATTTGTTTTCTCAAAGTGAGTAGTTTGCACAAATTTTGGCAGAGAAAAATATCTTTTTTCAGTCAACCCGTAAACACGAAATGCTGAAAAGCTTCCGGAACTGCGGGAACTCGAATGAGATAATATACGCGATATATTCCGCTATCGTGGAAACAGAAGAAAATATTATTTTATCTACCATAGCCTTCCTTCTTTCTCGCGGCAACAAAACAACGGATCAGTGCAATTTTAAGAAGGAGCCGCGTAAAAACATTTTACATAAAAATCAACGTAACTTGTAGTAGTATTTAATAGTCTTGCGAAACTGATAAACCGAATGGATAGTTTTGAAATTCAAACCGCAGCTCACATAGTCTGTTCGTTACATTGATTTATTCAAAGTAGGTAAAAGTAAATATATTCGTACGCTTAATTATGTACTACTAGACTTTTTGAGCATTTTTGAGGAGAATCATGGGAGAGAGGAAATGGGTGTGGGTTGTTGGATTGATTAATTCGAGTTTGTATCGAAAATATTAACTCTAAGTAATAGTTAGAATATATAGCATTCCATGATGTCCAAAATGCTACCAAAAATGTATGATGTCTGCTTATGACTTAGACCGGTGCCCATCGACTAGCCTTTGTTCGCAGCTCGCTAAACTAAGTCTCCGGTTATGCGCAGTGCCACGAGACACTATCTCGCTGCTACACTCAGACGAACAATGGACTAACTCCTTATCTTCTTACTACAAGTTTGCACCCGGCATCTACGACGTCCTATACAAACGAGATGCAAACTTAACGCAACCGGGCTATGTTATGAAGCTCTTCTTCATCTAGAAGGCCCGCTATTCCCGCACCTGCGCGAGAGTGGCCACGCAGCGATAAGTATCCATTCCGACGTTTACGACGCCTCTTCTTGTTTTAGTGCCTATTTTATTGAAGGCTGCGTTTTGCCCCCGGCTCCGGTCATAGTTTGTATGACACTGGTGAAGTCTGAGAAATCTCAATGTATCTAAAAGAACAAAAGAACAAGGTACACTTGAAGCAAAATTTTAGAACTATTGTTGGTAGGTGTATAAAAGGAAAAGATGAAAATAGAAATCGTAAATGATCCGGAGGATTTTCGGCGGAATATATCGATCGTGCGTGATCGTTTAACAACCCTACTTGAAGATAACAGTATACAATAGGTAGTTAAATGGCTAGCTTCAAAGTGCAGTTTCGCAATTTGTACCTCGAGCGCATACTACCTATCGCTTATTGTATTCCAGTAAAGTATTTTCTAACAACAAACTAACCGTGAAAAGATAACAAACAGTTACGAACTCCATACTACAGTTAAGGTGAACGGAAATGTACTTAGTATATACGCGTGTTCTAAATGTATTTTGATGGCGAATATAGCCTATTGTTTCATTGATCGTAAGAAAAGGCTTAATTAAATTGATGCTAGGTAACCTATTTACAAAAAAAGTTTCTGTCAAAAATTACATTTTTGCGACAAGCTTTTGTACCTACTTTTCTTCGTCAACACCCGTCACATCCCAAACTCAAACAAAACCTTTATTTTTTTTATACAGAGTCTCTATGATCACCTTCCGGCTCCATAATCAGATCAGCTCGATACTGTTATTTCTTTTTATTGTCACCTAAAGGTGCGTCCACACTTGTATCATTTGCTCGTATCCGATCACCGTGCCGTGGCATGACTGCGTATCGCGCTGCTTGGACGCTCACTGTCGGCGCGCTGATCATGCCGCACTCTTCCGATATAAGTGTGTGATAAGCGTAGAAAATGGATTTCGAGCGATCGGATCGGCGCAACGTCCAAACGCGTGATCGTGACACGCGATCATGCCACGCGACGATGATCTGATACGGGCAAATGATACAAATGTGGACGCACCTTAACTTACATAAGTATGCCAAATTTTAGCTCAATCGGAAACCGGGAAGTGAGTCAAATTTAACTTGCAACATTTGTTTAAATAGTTACCTACATACATACTTAATATTTAGTTACAATTAAACTAGGTATGACTGTCGTTCATGATTCATGAGCACGCGTTTCGTGTAAGATCTAATTTGTAAACTGAGCCAGTCGACAGTCAACTTGTCACGTCGCTGCCGATAAGTTGTTTGGGTGTCTGCTCTACTTTTAGTTACCTACTACCTACAGCCATCATTGCCGATCCAAAGGGGATCCTGGGTACCGAAGTTCACGTCCCGCCAATTTACCATTGCGAGGGAAATTCGCCTTTTCAGGACTCTATCACTGCCGTATCTAGACTTACATTGCCATTCAGGTTTGCCACTAACTAATCTATTCTTCTCTAAGGATTTATTAGGCACAGCTCATAAAATGATCGTCGCATGACCCCTATCGGCAACTAGTTAGCGACCGACCGCAACCGCAAACTGACGCGTGATTCACGGCGCTTTTACGGCCGCCTGAGCTTGAGTAACGAGCTCCAATACATGCATGTACATGATGGCAGGTACACTGACCTAGGTTAACTCTGTTAGCTGCATAAATAATTTCCGCAGTCTTGGGATTTATATATAACTAACATTTGCCCGCGACTTCGCCCGCTTAGGTAACCGAGGACGAGTCATACAATACCTCATAATACAAAATGCAATCTATCTCTTCAGGATATTTCGGGAAAAGAAGCAGCGTAGACTTTTAGATATTTTTAGGCATTAGGTATAATAAACACCTAATAGTTGCAACTGTCGAATTGATGCAAAATTGTATAAAATCTAGCACTGCTCTAAGTTTTACAATGTAGGTAATACTTGAGTCTGTTCATTCAGAATATTTTTTGTCGGAAAACTACTGAAACATAATTTTTAAGTGTTGGCGACCAATGTAGCTCAAAGGGAGTATGATTATTAACAAATGCCTAAATTACACTAGTATATACTATACCATGACACTAGTTCCATTTTCGCAAAATTATCCCCGAATATTTATTTATTTTTACATACAACGTGCTTGTGAGGAACCTGCATAATTTTACCAGCGTATACCTGAGGTCATTAGGACCAAAAAATATTACACGCACCCCAGGCAATCTAATTTATATTGGAAGATATTATCAATTTTCATGACTACTATTTCATGTGATTACTAAAGTACATTAAAGTTCTTTTCATCGCGACGTTGTCGTGTAGCTATTGACAGACATCAAAGTGACAGCTACTTAGCTGCCACTCACTAAAGTCATCCTTTTTTGTAAAAATAATCGTTAACATTTTATTAAAAGTGATAATTTTCATAGAGAAGTGAAAGATATTTAAGTTTCATGTACAGAGAAATCAACAAAACAATAAAGATTTCAAAAAACTAACTTTTTTTGTTGAATTTTACTTCAGGAAAATGACCTCAGGAATGAGTAGTTAAAATCTTGCGGATTCCTCACGAGACGAACACATTGTATTTTTTTAATGTGTGGAAATTGACTCGCAGCACATTTGTGGAACCTGGAGCGACCACAGAGCACAGAATCCTCTCCGCGCGGCGAGGATTCGGTGCTCTATGGGAGCGACTATAATTTTAAAGAGCATAGATTATCGAGTTTAGTCACCATTCGATGCTCTGAAATAAACGAATTAGACTGACAAAGAAAAGATTCTCTTTAATGGAGCACCAGCCACAAGGTGTCTCGTAAAGTAATCACACGCTGACATACGGCGCGGCGCAGCGCGTCGCCCGCGCCCGCGCAGCCCTGCGGTCGCCGGCGGCGCAAATTGGTTATTATGTCGAGCGAGGGTCGCCGAAACGGCCGTTTGTATCTCGGTTTTAATAACATTTTAAAAATGCTTGACTTGATTTGCAGACTTGACAGTAGGTCAATAAATTAGCCGGATGCATTCCAAAAATGAAATTTCGTTCAAATAACAATAATATTTAGTTAAGTACAAATTTTCAAAACGCTATAAGAATCACAACTAGTTTTATTTGCACGCTTCGCTAAATTCCGAACCCAAATGTTACCTCGGAGGTTTTGTGCTGCAGAATCTTTGATGTAATTCCAATTTCACAATTCTGTCTTTGCGTTAATGGATGATTACGCCTGTCAAATGGTCGACATCGTTCGTAGTATTCAGCCAAGTGCAAGTTAAAATTAGGTCTTTAAATTCAAAGTTGGAATCGACTGCCTATTCATCGACTTGCCAATTTGTTTGTCAGTCTGTCAGTCAGTCAGGCCTCGTCCATCACCCGCCTAACCGTCGGGCCATTTTTTTTTTAAATCATCGGCTCAGTCTCGTCGGGTTCGTTTCCTAAAATGTCTGTTTCTAAAACTGGCCCTCTAACAACCGTCTTTCTTCCCTATATCAATGTTCGTTTCCTATTAGTCCCCTTTAAAAAATGGCCTGCTGCCTGCAATGTCCGCTTATTATGATGTCTAATTTCTACGACATGGATATTTCACTAACTGGAAATATGAACTATGCACAGGAAAACAAATATTAATAATACGTATTTTTTACTTATGATCAGAGGTCGGACAAATGGGCGTCATTGCTCGCAGTAACATGGACATGACTCAAAAGTTTGATTGATTGATCAATAAATTAAATTATTGATGATATAGTGATAATTGATAAGATTTGAATGGTATATTAAAATTAAGATATTATACCTTCTTTGATTTACTTTTAGCAAAACAGAACAATCTATTTTTTGACATTGACTTTACTACTCTGACATTCATTCATAGTAATGTAAAAACATTACTAGCTTCTGCCCGCGACTTCGTCCGCCTTAAATTCGTTTATCGCGAATAAGGATATTTTTCCGGGATAAAAAGTAGCCTATGTCCTTCCCCGGGACTCAAACTATCTCCATACCAACTTTCATCCAAATCGGTTCAGCAGTTTAAGCGTGAAGAGGTAACAGATAGACAGACACACTTTCGCATTTATAATATTAGTATAGATATGGACCTTGTGACTCTTTCAAAAGCTCTATATCACCAAAAATATCAAACCATAATAAAAAAATATAACATGTTCGTGAACAACTAAGCAATAGATATTTTTGTGTTTGAATTGATGAGACTAAAGATTTTTTAGACCGGAAAATTGCTAATATTCTCGTAAGAAATTTAAAAGAAAATCAGCCCGCTAGTTGCTTCTTGATTGCATCCAAAGTTTTGGACAAAGTAAATGGATGTACAATATTTAATTTTTTCGGATCAAGCTTACAATGGTTGTGGGAAGACCGTGCTGAAAGTAATTTCAAAAACATAATTTTATTTACAAGCGATTCGGTGAGCTATATGCTAAATGCTGGACAGAAAATTAAAGCCAAATATCCACAAATATTACACATAACTTGTTTGGCACATGAGATTCACAGACTTTGCGAAGAAATTAGAAAACATTGTGACGACGTTAACAGATTAATCAACTACGTTAAAAAAGTATTTTCAAAAGCCCCTTCCAGGATTGCAACATTCAAAGAAATTAACTCACACATTCCCTTGCCACCACAACCCATAATTACACGTTGGGGTACTTGGATCCAGGCGGCATGTTATTATAAAAATAATTTTGAAGCTGTAAAGAGAGTCATACAAACATTTAATAATAGTGATAGTATATATATCCCTACGTGTAAACAGATTTTACAATCAAATAACGTTTTAGCACACTTAAACTTCATTTCATATCATTTTCAATCAATCCCGCACGTAATAGAGAGTTTGCAATCTGATTCAAATACTATGTAATTTTCATTAAGTAAAATACGATGTATATTGAATAATCTGGAAAGCATTCAAGGTGAAATAGGAATCAGTTTGCAAGGAAAAATGAAAGCAGTACTTAAAAGAAATCTAGATTTTGAAACTGTCATCCAATACATAGAAAGTAAAATAGACTCTGAATCCTATTGGCATGAAAGTATTCCTATTAAAGTACTGAAGTTTGCTCCGTTAACTTCAGTAGATTGCGAACGGAGTTTTTCAGCTCACAAGTATATTTTGGATGTAAAAAGGAATAAACTTACCACGGAAAATTTAGAAAAATTACTGTTACACAATAAGAAGTCTGTGTTTTTATATACAACGTATACAAATAGAATTACAGGTAAGAAATGAATCAATCAAACTTTTGACTCATGTCCATGTTATTGTGAGCAATGACGCCTATTTGTCCGACCTCTGCTTATGACAGCCTTGTGGTATCTTTATGTAATTAATTAATAATATGAAACTGCACTAACAATTAATCACGATATCGACTCTTTCCTAGTTATGTCATTTGACATCATAGGAAACTGCCGATGTGGAAGAAGGCCATTTAGAGAAGGAAGCAGACAGTACAGGAAGTAGACATTATATTAGTAAGCTGACAATATGATGATGAAGAAGACCATTTTGAGAAACAGATATTTTAGGAAACGAACAAAACGAGGCTGAGCCAAATCATCGCGCCAAACTAGCACTTTATCGTAATTCGCATGCAGATGAGCATTGTTCTAACGTTGTAAGCCGCAAACAAATCGCGAGCAGTCGCAGGCCGCGGCTTAGCGCCGCTAGCCGAGTGCATTAACGCACACCAAACAACGCACGCGCCATTTCACAGCTTTAATCCGCTCGTGTCCACGGACGGATCCGTCACGATTATTTCAACATTGACTCGAAATTGAGTTACGTCATGGGCTAGTTGGATCAATTTCGGATTATCGTTCCGGCATTATTTACGAAATCAAGATAAGGTGCGTTGGGTAATACGGAAGTATAGGAAAGACTAAAACTTTACCGAAAATGCTCTTAAACACGTAGAAATAAAGTTTCAATCTACCCCCTACTTTTTTCTTATAACCCAACGCAACCTTACCGGTAATCCGTTAGTTAGTTTACAGTTGAATTTGCACATGTGCCCTTAAACGTGATACTGCTATGGTGATTTTACATCTCAGGAGAACTTCAAGGGCCTCTACATCGATTCTCCATCTCTTCCACACTTTGGCTTCGCTAAATTGGACCGCGATAGTGGTCCCGCGCCGCGCTCCAGTGAGATTTTCCAAACTCCTCTTTATGTGCCGCACTTTCATTTAAGAAACTGCCACAGAAAGGCGACAACAGCAGCCACGCCTAATATTTCTTGTTTATTAAGATATAGGACGTATTAAACAAGAAATATTATAGGACGGGCAACCCTGCCTTGACAGCTCCATCCGTCATAAGCCGTGTCGTGCGACAGCGGGCCCGCGCTCTGGCGAGCTTTTCCTAACCCCTTGTTAGGCGCCGCATTATCATTCAATAAGCCGCAACAGAAAGACGCCAACAGCTGCTACGCCTACTATATCTTATTCCCATGCTTATGGAAATTTTAGTCAAATTTAATTAAAACCTTTCTTTTGTATAATAGTAAAGGTCCTTGGCTTATTTTCTCTAACAAATTATGTTATAAGTACTCATACTTCATAGGGTATGCTGAGATGGTTTCAATCTTTGGTACAAAACTTGGTATAATTTTTTTTTAGAAACCTTAAGGTGTTTTACAAGAACCGTCGAAATATTGTGCCAAGAGTTGATGTTTGCTGAATTTTTTTTCAGCTTCGGTTACATGTGTTTATGGAGTTGCCCCCTAGACATATTGTGTTTTTGTTATTTAACTACAAAACTAAGTCTCGGCATATAGAACACACCTGCTTATATTCAAAATTTCATCATTATACATCTCTTGTAGTTTTGAGTACAATGCCTGTGACGTGCGGACAGGCGGACGAACGGAAATGATGAAACTGGGTTCCGTTTTTGCCATTTTGGTTGTGGATTCCTAAAAACTGGTTAAGTATTAGGAAACACACACTGTGCACTAAGTGAATAATGTCATCTATTTACTGTATACTTATGGGCATTTTCTGTGTAATTAAATAACAATTCGAGACACGAGCTATTGAACTCATTCATTTACAGCACCGCTCGGCGTCCTTATTTGCATCGACAGCGGACATCGACGACGGTTACAATCTGTAACGTCGTCCCCTGCCACTCAATCACTTATTTACGTACGACGTTGTGCCAGGACAGGAACGACATAAACCATAAAAGTGTTTACATCAGGAGAGCTCGATGTAAAAGCAAACCTACATATTTTAATTTAAAAAGTTTTCATTTGGATTTTCATACATTTCATGGTTTAGTTGGTTTTATATTTTTTATGTCAATGCACGTTTGAGAAAAGCACTATACATACCTCGGCGGGAAAATGAATTGCCGGCCTCGTCTCCTTATCATACTTGTCCGGCAATCCCTATTAGTTCTGCCTCTGCAGGTACTGGTGCCACGCGGACCGACCCGCTCGAAAGTTGACAACAATAGTTAGTAAGTAATAATTGACATAAACGAATCGATACAATACAATACAAATACTCATTATTATGCAACCCTCAGATACACAGAAATACAGAACATGACTGTAACATTCGAATAAGCAGAAGTAACAACAGGCGGTCTTATCACTAAATACCGATCTCTTCCAGACAACTGATAATTATCGATTTGATAACTTTCAGTAGTTCTCGGATCGAACGAGATGTATCTTTATCCAGATCTCAAATATCTATCAATAAATTCGATAAAAAATCGCATAGGTATTATCATCTTGGTAAAATCAAAGAATTTGCCAATTTGGCTTAAAAAGCAATAGATTGTTCCTAGTGCAGTGTCGAAGGCGAATAAGTGAAAGCCCTCGGCACCCCTGTCATTGTCACCTGTCAATCAGCAGAGGCGTAAGCGGATTGCTCCCGCCTCCTCCGCGCCAGCCACGGGCGACGCCAGGTGACAAACTTAATGGCTGCAGGATTGCACACCGCTGTTTGGTCTCCTAGAGATCAGTGTGGTTTGAAAAGGTGATCAGAGTTACCCGTTCGATCTGACAATTCCAAAATTTTAGATTGTTCCTTATTTCCATACTATACGTAGATACCGTAAATTACCAAGTAAAAGGAAACTATAGAAACTACTATGGTACTGCTCACTGAAACAAGAACGAGATTTTCGTGCTTGCACCTCTAGCACAACTGTGATACGCGATTTTTTGTCGCGCGGCAATGATTATCTATCTCTTTCCTTTTAATACCAAGCGAGAAAGACGGGTGATGCTATATCGCGCGACAAGCATAGTCGCGGAGTCTTGTGCTAGTACTGTACCTACCATCAAGTGGTATTCGTATCAATCATAGAGTTAGACACAGGTGGATGAATCATGAATGTAGGAAGTACGTCCGTCTGATATAATTATAAATTAAACTTTACGATATCGAGCAACCAAACGCTCCTCGTTTGAGATTTGCGCCTTTGCTCGTTATAAGATGCTACAATTTTACAAAAATACAATAAGTATCAAAAAGATAAAGTCTTTTTGAGCAACTTCTTTGCTTACTGCCTTTCGATTTCACTACAAGAAGAGTGTTAAAGTGTGAATCCGGTTATACAAGATGAGAACCATCCAAAAATAGGATAGGCAACGCCGTTCACACGCAATAAACTAAATTTGTGGTTCTCAACAAAGCACTTCTGCTAAGCCCTGGTCGGGGGTAGTTTTACATTCACACCCAGTCACCCAGCGTTAGGTGTGTGCTGTTTGTTTGTCCGTGTTCGCTAGTTTTTTACAAATTAATCAGCAAGTAATAGAGTCCCTGTTCAAGAGGGTGGATTACCACTCTGCGATTCCACCAACGAAACTGAAAGTGAAATGAAAAATACCTCTTTTTCCATGTAATTAAGGTTTACCGTTCGATTCACAAACTGCAAAATGCGTGACATGTTTCAAACTGAAACATTCCGCTGCGATTGCGGTTTTCGAAACCGAACTGCTTCTATTATGCACCATTCTGCTTTACAATAACGATGTTTGGAAGAAAAATATCAATTATAAAGTTGCAAAGTTATCCTTGCCATCAACTGTCAGGATTTATGTCTCAATTCGTATGAAATTAAATTATATGTACTTAATGTTACGGTTGAATTTCGTAAGTGCGCGGTAAATGTTGATTTTGGTTAGAACAGGGGACCTAATCGCAGCAGCTCATCGGGTTACTAGAATAATGTTTGTGTTTGGTTTGGGCTTATATTTGGCGTGGGGTAAGCGGAATTAAACTGTAAACCTATATAATGCATACGGATAATGCTGTACGCGCCATTCCGCATTATAATCCGTGCGTGGTGACCCGGACCACAGAATTCGTAGAAAATAAGTGTGTGACCATTTAAATCAGTGTTTAGACTAAAACCGAATTAAGTATTTGTGGAATTGAAATGAGATTAGTGAAACCAAAATACTTTTTTTGCAATTTGGCGGTTTTTTTATGATACTAATTTTGTAACTACACACTAGTACCTATTGCATGTCAATCAGTATTTTTAATCAAATCGCTTGCACGATGACATTATTGCCAGTGAAAATATTTAAAAGCAAGCTGAAAAAGTGGTTAATAGAACAATGTTTTTATTGTATTGACGAATACTTCAATTATTTTAAAGACTGACTGATTATTTATTACATTTGAGTACTTAGTTCCAATTAATTTTTAGTCGCGATAGTTCTGACATCTAATATTTATAGTCTTGACATTAAGTACATATACGAGTATATTGACCTGGAAATTTAGTTCAGATATTGGTAGAATATAGACCTGGCTATTTATATTTATAAGCATGACATTGAATTTATATTTATTATGTGGAAGCTCTCACTGCATTTCTTGTATTTTAGTTAATTGAAAATATTGATATTGAAACTTTAAATCTTGATTATAATGTATACCGTAGATATTTAAGTTAATTAGAATAATGGTGTTGACATTGTTATAGTTACCTACTTATTTTTACTGCAACCGATATTGCTATTGTCGGTTCCAGTAACTATCTTACTGTATTTCATGTTTTGCGTGTGAGCTGCTGGTGAAATGTGCGTGTTTATTACTATATATTTGCAATGTACCATCTTTTGTACCACATTTCAAGCAAATAAAGATATTATTATTATTAGAGACAGAATAGGTATGGGTAGAGACAGAGAGTGACACACATCATACATAATATTAAATCCGGAAAAATAAGCGAAATGGCTTTTTTGTAGTATGTTGTAGAACGACCTCTCAATAATAGAAACATTGGTGAAAAAAACTACTTCAATCTCAAAAACTCACCGAGATATAACGATGTTAAAATCTCATTTTTGAACATTCCCAAAAAACGCTCCATACGTGTGACGTCACACGTTCCAACCTAGTATAGGGAAATTAAGGACTTTGTTCTGCAGCTATGTTTAAACTTGCGTTTATCGAAACGGTTTCGACTTTCCCACCCAACTTTAAAGGTTCATAAAACAAGCTACACGCAAGGTATCGAACTCAATTCTTTTATTTAGGATTTTTATCATATAGAAAATTTTATATTTTTTTGATTACAGTCAACATCCCAATATTCCCAATAGTGTTATTCGATTAATGAAGCCATAAATGTGTAAACGAAATGACAATACATTTAATATTTCTAAACATTTTGATGGAGGTCTAAATGTAGAGAGGAGTCAACATACGATACGTGGACGGGGTAAGGGTCCCGGGCGTCGCAGGCGCAGGCCTGTCACGTCAGCGACGCGGTAATGGCTGGACACCGGTAATCGGCTTACGGCGCGAGTGGCTCGAGGCAAGAGAGGAAAGAGGATAGGGACCTACTTGCTTGGATCTTAGTAGGTACGGTTGCGGATGAGAGTACATTTTATGATACTGATCTATGGACTACGGTAAGACATGGTGTAAAATAATCTAAAAAAATAGAGATAGACCTAATAGGTAAGGTATTTAAAATATTACTACTTACTTAAAGCAAGAAAGAGAAAATGTAAAAGTTTTCATAACAGGCAACATTGAGTTTCCCAGAGGTGTTAATACCAATTATATTTTTTCTCGATAGTAGGTACGCTAATTGTATGTCTGTCTGTCTATGTTAGTAACCAATATAAACTTACCCCACTCCGCGTAAATTTTGCTTAGCAGTAGGGCCCTGCTAACACAGGATTTTCATAGATACGGCCGTTTTTAGCGTATTTATATTGTACTAGCTTCTGCCCGCGACTTCGTCCGCCTTAAATTCGTTTATCGCGGATAAGGGTATTTTTCCGGGATAAAAAGTAGCCTATGTCATTCCCCGGTACTCAAACTATCTCCATACCAAATTTGATCCAAATCGGTTCAGCGGTTTCAGCGTGAAGAGGTAACAGACAGACAGACAGACAGACAGACACACTTTCGCATTTATAATTAGTATATGGATTGTACGTAGTACGGAGCCCTCTGTGCGCGAGTCCAACTCGTTCTTGACCGGTTTTTTATCTTATTTCCATATAGACCAAAGTAAAAATGTAGGTATACAGTCCATTGTCGTGAACAAATGTCACATCAAGTTTTAATTTTTCTTATTATTTAATGAGGGGCAAACGGGCGGACGAGCCATTTTATGGAATGTAGTCATCGTCGCCCATGGATACGTGCAACACCGGAGGAATCATTCAATGCCATAATATACATCTAAACAGACGATTGATTTTTGTGGATGTAACGTATAGGTATTAAAGTAAAAAAATTAAAATATATGTATAGCTCTGGGAAACTTAATATTTCCATTACTTCACATTACCAGTGGTACGGAAGCAGAACGAAATTCTACGTACAGAAGTACCATATCATTTAAATGAGTCACTAAGTTTCTACAGAGTTTCAGCTTAAATTACAGTGTATGTTCAGTAGCTATTCTTTTTAATATGGCTAATATACCGTACCTACTTGGATTTTTTGTAAGTACTTAACATACATAATGAATGTCAGTCACAAATAATATCTTCTGAAACTGTACCTACTCCCGTCCTCCAAAGAGTTTATGAAATCTCCAGCCAGCCCATCTTTATTAACTACGTTCATATTTCTCTTGGACCACACCCCAGCGATGCTGGACAGATACTTTTAAGAAGCATGTCTCATGTCCCATGGTCATTGATATTTTTTGTTTGACGCCTTCATTTAAAAGCAAATCGGACTATTTATACAGTTTATCTATGGGTTGACACCTTTTTAATCCAGATCGGTTGTGATCCCCATTCGGCCACAATAGCCGGTCTTGTAGGTAATACCCACGTCAGGATGCATTATTATTTCATCTGTGGTCAGTCTGCAGGAGAATGGGCTTATACAGATTTGTTATAGTCCGATGTTTACTGGTCCGTTATGTGGGTTTGAATATGTTTACTTGGTAGCGCATTACAAGATTAGGTACCAAATAATCGTCGCATGCCATAATATACAAAAATATTGAAAGCACGCTTTTTTTTCGAAAATCCCTAATAGCTGTTTTTGACCTAAGGACTTTTTAATTCTGAAGGGTTTTTGTAAATGATTCATCAGATTTTTATTGATTAGGCAAGATTAATTTAATTCAGAAAATTGACGTCAACTTCGTTCGCTGTCTCTTCTCTTTTCTTCGGCTTAGTCGAATAAAAAGTATCCTGTAACCGTCTGTGGATACCCACCCTTGTGTACCAAATATGATTGACATCCATGTAGCCGCCGTTTTAACGTGATGAAACCGCAAACAGACAAACGTAGAAAAAATAAGTAAGTATTATTCAATTTAGTGACCGTCAAATAGTTCTTATAATAATATACTTAATAGTCTATATAAATAACAATAGTCCATACGGACTATTGTTATTTATGTTTTATTTTAAATATTCTTACGCATACTTTTCATTTTTACAGCTCGATTTCTCGTTGGCATTCTTGGAGCCACTAATTATACTATTTTTTTTATCTCTTTAATAACTTTGTCGGTAATGGAACTACAGAACAATAACCCCATATACCCCTAGCGACGAATTCGACCCAAAATAAGATCCGACATCGCCCATTTTAGTATCAATTAATAATTATCAGTGAACAGTGACCCACGATCACAGCGGCTACCGACGTAACCCGACCCGAACCTACTGTCTGCTGGAAGCTACAACTAGACCACAGCCACTGTACCATAACACTCGCTCAAGACCGTATGGCCAAGTAACGAGGGTTGTAATCGCGGGAACACGAAAGCATATCACCGTGGCCTTATAGCAGCTGTTCTTTTAGAGCTGTAAAGAGATAAATCTAAACATATAAGCATTCCATTTTGTGCTTTGATTCTATGGTGATTGAGTTATTATTGTAAGTTGATTTTAGTTGTAAGTTTAGTCGTTTCCATATGGTACTAGTGAGCGACGACAGCGGAGCTGCAAGTTGGATAATGCCGCGCAATTGGGCGGAATGGTGTGTAACCAGACACTTCGGTGTTTAAATAAATTAACGAATTATGTCATAGATGAGGGTTGATTGATGATAATCTGTGCTGCGGTAATGTGAGAGAAGATTTGTTTCGAGCTCGTGAGTGAATTATTTATTTTAATGTACCAATATCGGTCGGTACGAAAATACAAGGTATTCATAAAAGTGTAACCAAACCAACCAGATTATTTCAGCCAGTCAAAAAAACTAAATAAGTAGGTATAGATAGACGGTTGCTAAAGCAATAAAGCTGTAGGCAACTATCTAAATATCCTGATGGGTGCAAAACATAGGGTAGTTTTGCGTTGGGTCCCAGGTCCCGCAATTATCACAGGCAACGAGAAGGATGATGTACTTGCACGGGTTGGAGCTAAAGGGACAAATGGGGCCAGAGCCTATTTGTGGTATTCTGAAATAGCTAACTAACTAACCCTGAGGACATACTGCTTCTATGCAGTCATATAACTCTGGAGGAAAACTCCGGGATTGAATCGTTCCAGGCACTGGTAAAGGCCTACAGCAAAAGGACATCTTTGGAGGTTTTAACGTTGTCTATGAACAATCTTCGCATTCTAGCGGGGGTGTTAACATGCCACTGTTGTCTATACAAGCACATGCAGGCGATTGGGAAAAGTGACACAAGGTTTTGCAGGCTCTGCCGTATACCGGAGGAAACGCCTAAGCACTTTCTCACTGGCTGCCCATCCCTAATATGTAACCGCAGCTCCGTACTGGGAAGATATTTACTGTGCACAGAAAAAATAAAACCTCTCGAAAAAAAAAAGTGCTGAAATTCTTTGCAACAACAGGACTTGACCGGCAACTGTAGGCGGCGATTACATAGATCAATCATGGTCGCAGTGATACGGGGGCTATAATGTATAGCCTGGATTAGCCACTACCAGAGGAATAAAAATAACAAGTAATCAAGGAGGTTCAAACCCCTTTGTATAGGATACTCCGGATCGCAGAAGAGACTTTAAATCAAAACTTTACAACGTCACATAATCTAATTAGTAACCGTTGGAAGCTAGAAAAAATGCCGACAAATTTACACGGTTAGACAGATTTTCTTGAATGACTAAGAACACTCTCGATTACTTATTATATTAAAAAACTAAATCATAATCGATTTATCCGTTAGGGAGTTATGATGACATAGACAGAAACACAGCGACCCACGTTAAACTTAACACCCTTCTTTTATCGTCGAGGTTTAAAAAGTGATATAAAATTAATGACAAGTAGATAACAGTGTTTAGTGAATACCTAGTGTTTTAGCTTATATCAACATAACTAGCCCTTGGCCGCAACTTGCGACGACTAATGGATGTTTCAATCTTCAACTGTTTTAGGTTGTGCGTTGTCTGACAATGGACACGTCATGTTAGGTACTGTTGTTATAGGTGTATACTCATAGATAAATTATTTGGTCTAGCAATTGACTTCTGATTTTTTCAATTATATATTTAATATTGTATTCTAACAATTGAAATGTCTAAAGTTGCAAAGTTCATTCAGGTTTACCAGTTTATTAACTGTGACATTTCATTTCATTGCGTTCTTGATCCCGTTTGTGATACGTTCATGAAATGAAAATGTTGACTTAATTTGTTACGAGACAGCCCATGTATTAAAAAAATATGTTCATATGTTTCGAAAAACACCCCTGGCGCCATGCTGTTCTCGTTAAAAATAATACAATAAGTAACTAAACGCGACAACTCGACAACGCATCGCATTACTAAAAATACATTAAAATTAACTTTCACACCCCATTGTTCGTGTCGAATGCGGCCCCCTCCAGTCCACAGAGCATGAATGCCATAGACTGTGTTACATAGCGGCACAATGGCGGCACAATGCGCAGGACTGCCACAATGATGTATCCAACTGGGGTGCGTTCACAATTTCCGGGGCTTGCCGGTCTGGGATTGCAACTCTAACTTGGTTAGGGAATTCGAACGTATTACATGTTACTGTTGGGGTAAGTAAATAATATGTTATGAATTCTGAAACGTCTGTAAAGTCAAATTTACCTGAATAGCAGAATTATTCGATACGCAAACATACGGAACAGTTCCCTTGTACCCTCAAAGAGGCAATTTATTATTAAGTATACATACATGTTCATGCTTATAACCATCATTGGATTTAAATTTGTTTTTCCAATGATAGTTGGGCAACGTATGTATTTCATAGTTAAGTTAGTTATGCAAAATCGTACTGTGTTTCAGAAAATTCAATCACAACAATTAGATCACCTAATTTGTTGTTACCTAATTAGTTGGTTTGTCTGTCTTCCTTAATGTATACTTTTTTCTCTCATTTGCTTAAAGGTTAACTGGAAGAGAACCCTCACAGAGAGAAGTTCGCCTTTGTACATATCTGTGTTTTGTAAATACCTATTTTTTTGTATTAGTTTATGTGCAATAAAGTGATTACATACATACATTTACATACATAGGTCACCATGAGCTTACCCAACTTTACCTGCGACAGCTCACATCGCGATATTTTGGCAGATAACGTATAGATCAACTTATAAATATTGATTAGGTAGGCAAGGTATAGTTTACTACTGCTAAATACTACAAATTTAAAATTGATAAATTGTAGCTTAATCGAACAAATTGCGAACAACTTGCTGGCAACTTACACACATTTATGCTTGTAAAAAAGAATGGCCATTTGCATCTCTATCATATGATTGAATAAGAATAAGAATGCTTTATTTTGTGAAACACAGGTAGGCGGTGACTTATAAATTAAATAGTAGCACTATGTTTTGCCAAAGGGCGTACAAAATGGTTGGAGATGTTTGCAGGCACCATGCATAATATACAATTAAAGTAAACATTTTTTATTCTATGTAATCATCGGTTAGGTATTCATGACTTGAATAGTATGCTTTCTTAACTAAAAATGTAAACAATGTTTTTTTTAAAATAATTGAAGATCATGCAAATTTCGTATATCTTTCGGTAATTTATTAAAAATTGTAGGTGCCATTCCAAAAATACTTTTTGCGAGCAGGGCAGTTTGATGCGGTCCATGGTTAATTTTGTCCTGCATATGAAGACTGTTAAACTTTACAAATTGATTAAAATTAGTTTTTACATAAACAGCGGTCTCAAAGATGTAAAGAGACGGAAATATCAGTACATTTAATTTCACAAAATATGGTCTGCATGATTCTGTAGGGTTTAAACCACAGACCGATCGTATACATCGCTTTTGGCCTTTAAGTACTACATCTCTGTCTGTCGCATTGCCCCAGAATATTACACCGTATCGTAATATGGACGTAACGTATGCATGATAAGACGTTAAAACTGTTGATTGGTTAACTATTTTTCTTAAATGATACAGAGCATATGAATATGTATTCAATTTTTTGCATACAATGTCGATTTGATTTTTCTAACTCAATTTATTGTTTAAACTTAATCCTAAAAATTTCGTAATGTCCGTTTCATCAATTATGTGATCCTTATATGCTATGTTCAAGTTAGTAACGTTGTCAACTCTTTGTTTGAAATTCAATATGCTGGTTTTCCCTAAATTAATTCGTAGGTTGTTACAGTTCAACCATTCAATTAGTAATTCTAGTGATTTATTAATTTTATCCTCATAGCTATCTAACTCTTCTCCAGTAAATATAACGGTGTTGTCATCGGCAAAGAGAATCATAGATTCTTCGATAGCATGTGGTAAGTCATTTATATAAATTAAAAAAAGAAGCGGCCCTAAAACGCTTCCCTGTGGAACTCCAACCTTTATTTGAAGATGAGAACTGTCACTATTCATCTTTTAGAAATGTCTTCCTTGACATCATTCCGATCTGGTCCTAGATTGGATCACCGGTTACACGACGCCGTTTTTTGGCCGATAAATATACAAGTATTTTTTTATGAAGTAATGCGAATATATTTTTTCAAATCAGCAAAGCCACGGGAGAACTTAATGTGTAGTAGGTATAAGAAAGAAACTCGTATAATAGAAGCTGAACCGACATGTATGTATTTATTACTAACAGTATGTAAGCGTAATTAAATTTGCTACGCGCCCCAACCCGGCCGCCATTACTGCCGTCACAATCACAATGCCGAGGGTGTCACATACGATAACTATTGCTTCTGTTAAATACACCACCTTTTTTATCGCACCCAGTTTTGAAAGGGGACGACATGCGTAATTTGGTTTTCTTTTGGAATAAATTAGTTATGGTTACATTTACATTTATTTACAGGAACCAAAAAGTGACATTAAGATCCTAGATCATAAAAATAATTCGTATAAATTTAAGCTGCTTTGAGGTTCACACTCCAACTAAGAAATTTATATTCTATGCCTTTTTATACAAATAAACATCATATTTTTTGTGTGAAAAAATTAGATAAGGATAGATTGAACAATAACTAAAAGTAATTAAAGCAAGTAGCTAAGCAATTAAAGCAGTATACTACAGTATCTAAATAAACCACAAATTAAAATAATTAATAATACAAGACTTACTCACAAAATAAGATTAAATTATAACAACAAAGAAAACAAACCTCTATGATTCTAAAAAGGCGGGAAACCATTCAAAACGTCAGATATTTTTTTAATCGAAACCAGAGCCGCGGCTCAGCGACGGCCGCGCGGCCGCGAATAATTGAAACATACAATTCCTCCACATCGTGTCGTCTTACATCTTACGGCAACCCGAGCCCGGCCGCTGATTCGCCCTCAATAGGAAACGTCCATTAGAATTATGGCATTTATCTATTAATGTACAGTTTCTCAACAAAATAATATGTTTGCAGGTAAAGTTCTTTGTATGCTCATTTCAGCATTATCTGTAGATATTTATCAATAAGTAGAGCCTTAAATTTTGAGAATTATTTAGTTTTTAAAATAACACAAATACTACTAATAGTATTTGGCATCACTGAAAGATTAAGTTGGTAGAATAGGAGAAAATACGTTTGAATAAGCGGAAAAGCTCATGTAACGGTATTCTACACACCCTAAAAGCATCACACACAGAGAAAATATACTGCCGACGGAATTGTACTTACGTACCCCCGTCACCGCTCTCTTATCGTCCCTACTGCACGATTTTTCAAGTCACAAATTAAATTAATTGGGCGTTATTTGATGCACCTCTGTTAGACCTTTCACTGACACTTCACAATAACTAAGATAATCGTCTACCCGCGTCAATGTCATTACGGAAGAAGCATCATTTGACTAAAGTTAAGGGTGTGCTTCATCGGTGGGGTGAGCTAAGGGCTGACTTTTGAATTCGTATTTAGGTATAATATTATTTATGACGTATAATGATATGTACATACAACAAATCGGAGAGACTTGTTACTTTTAGTTTTTTACCTCCGACAACAAAAAAGGAGTGTTATGAGCTGAAGAACATATGACGTATATCTGAGTGTCTGTCTTTGGTATGGTACGCGATTTTATTTAGTTTGTTTTGTTGAACAGAAGAATAGAATAGAATAGTTTATTTGTTTTAGATATGGTACAAAAGGTGGCGAAAAAACAAAAATATTCCGCCAAAACGGCTAAACAGATGTCAACTGTTTTAGATTTTTTTGTATCGATTGGTTGACCTACGTATCGTTGTGGCTTCATCACGCCAAAACAGATTTGAATAATTTTTGGTACACGGGTAGCTGGGCATCCACAGATGATTATAGGATACTTTTACTCCACTAAACTGAAGAAAAAAGAGCGCTATGATTTTTTTTCTCCCCCGCTGACGAAGTTGCGGGCACCTCTTAGTAACAAATTTATAAATGTCACCACTTAACTATCAATATAATCCTTAATTGAATAAAATGTATTTTCATTTAACCACTGATATACTTTAGTTTTATATTCTTGAGATCGATTGCTAACGTATTATTCGTATTTAATTAATTATGCGTATAGCTATTGGCAAACAGTGTTTGCGATAATATACCTAAGTGTCTCAGCGATTACTTGTAACAATAAAGTTTGAATAAATGAATAGTTTGAAGCATAGTCTACTGGCCTAACTAAGTAGTTCTCACGAATCAAAGTGAGGTCATCCGGTTACATTAAGAGATATGTATGTACCGGCCTTACTTATACTGCATAGTGCATACAGTACAGTCCGCCGCTCCACAGACAGTCGGACCGTTTGTCGAAGTACAGCACGGTCAGTTGCGTCTGAAATGGTTATCGCAATGATCGCGCCCGCAATAGCGGAGCCTTTCCTAATATTATACCCACGCGCTAGAGCTACCACATTTACAGTCAGATCATACCATAAAATGGATTATTAAGAAAAGTATCATATTATTGAAATAAAACAATTTAACGGATTATATCGCGTATATTATCTCATTTTAGTTCCCGACGTTTCGGAAGCTTTCCAGCTTTCCATGGTCACGGGAGGACTGAGAAAAGATGTATTTTCCTCTGTCAAAGTTACAATTTGTGCAAACTACCCATTTTTTTTGAAAAAACACAAATAAAGGTGTACATACATGCCAGATGGGCCTAAGCTGTAAAGACAGTTACACATGTGCCAGAAGGGCTTAATTATTTTATTCTAATAATTTACCAAGCAGCATTTCACAAATGAGGCGTACTGAGGAGAAAAGAAACGCTGCAAAGAAAAACTCCCAGGCTACCTCATTACTAATAATAATATTTTAAAAACAGAGACTATTAAACTACTTTAAACAGATAAGATATTTTACACCGTTCGGAAATTAAGGTTTTGCAGTCCTGTGTCTCGCTTGTTCCTTGATGAGATGTATTACAGGATCCCAAGCTGGTGGTAGTGACAATCCATCTTAGACCTCCGTACATGCATAAAATTTATGTACTTAAAATATTGTCAATTGTTTTTAGCTTGTGTACTCAATCTTTTGAAAGTACTTATAATTGTTGTCAATAAATTGTATACTTGTTAATTAAGTAATCTGGTTTCACGGTGAATTGGTTCGCTGTAATACCGTGTAAATAAATTGAATAATAAATAAAATAAATAAATAAAATAAATAAAATCTTCTCTATTGAAATTAGGATGCTTTTTAATCTCAATAGCCTCGCGTAGCATCCTGGGAAAATATATTTTTTCTTTGGCAAGGATAGAAGGTTTATCAAACTTAATTGAGTGGTTTGGTTTGTCAATGACATGTTCACAGACTGCAGACCTATTACACCGACGGTGCGTGACATCTGCTATGTGCTCAACTCACTACCACCAGCTTGGGATCCTGTAATACATCTCATCAAGGAACAAGCGAGACACAGGACTGCAAAACCTTAATTTCCGAACGGTGTAAAATATCTTATCTGTTTAAAGTAGTTTAATAGTCTCTGTTTTTAAAATATTATAATTAGTAATGAGGTAGCCTGGGAGTTTTTCTTTGCAGCGTTTCTTTTCTCCTCAGTACGCCTCATTTGTGAAATGCTGCTTGGTAAATTATTAGAATAAAATAATTAAGCCCTTCTGGCACATGTGTAACTGTCTTTACAGCTTAGGCCCATCTGGCATGTATGTACACCTTTATTTGTGTTTTTTCAAAAAAATGGGTAGTTTGCACAAATTGTAACTTTGACAGAGGAAAATACATCTTTTCTCAGTCCTCCCGTGACCATGGAAAGCTGGAAAGCTTCCGAAACGTCGGGAACTAAAATGAGATAATATACGCGATATAATCCGTTAAATTGTTTTATTTCAATGAGTAATAATCGCGGAAACAGAAGAAAATATTAAGTATCATATTATATTATAACAATCAGTCAGTGGTCATCACTCAGCAAGTTAGGGAAAAGCCCGGACAGTTGCCGCACTGTTTGAAATTAATTTGTATCTCTTGGTACAAAAGGCAAGATTCTTTATTAGTAAACTTTTATCTCAGAAAAGAAAAAATGGCATACATAAAGCGATTTTAATGCTATAGAGAATTCTCTACCAGTCTACTTTAGGACAAAGCAGAAAATGGGTACAAGAAAAAAAGAGCATCACTATCATAGCGTACCTTGCATAAAACTAGGAACAGAGACTATACTAATAGTAGTCTAACCTCATGGCGAAGCCACAACTCCGACAAAAACCCTTATTATGTGCCCTGGGCCACCGAATCCTCAGGTCTCATAAAAATATAAACCCGGTGCCTAGACAATGCAGACGCCACAAAGCGTGGTCGCCCCACGACAAACGCGTTGAAAGCCGAATGCAAAATAAAGATAATCACTTTACAACTGGCGTTACGCTGAGCGACTTAAAAAATAAGAATGAACTCATTGTGTTGCGTCAACTGCCACAATGAGTTTAATACTTTTAAAATACTTTAGAAAACGCCTTGGGAAACGCGGTGATTAGGCACGTTTGCCGACTCAGCATTTACATACCGACAACTGAAGCATCTGTATGAATACCTCGAAATAATTATTGTGTCTGTATGTATGGCAACGCAGCTTATATACATTTTCAACTTATTCAATACCACGCAATATGATGACAAAATATATGCACATAGATTGTCGTTGACTGTGCATATGGGATAATTTATGTGCGAGTCGATTCGACGTTCGGTTTCAAAATATCACAACACACATTTTCTTGACAATTCGTAGAGTTAATAACAAACGCTTTTGATTAGAAATTGGTTTTGTACAAACTAGGATACGCCTCGCATTTGCTGAAGGTAAACTGTAAGCAATAAGTAATAGGTAACCACTTAAGTAATTTACTGATGCTTCAACGGTTGGGGGTTTATGAAATTACGAAAATAGGTTAGTAAACTTTTTTTTAAACTTTAATGTTAAACCAAATATCGTGAAACTTTTCACGCTGACGTACCACCTGCTAAAAGGTAACTCAGCAACTTTTTCATTATAGCCAATAGCAGTATAAATAGTCTTATACTCCAAGTGTTGACATAGTTTAAATTGTTCACATTTCTCAGAGATTCTCAGAGAAATGAACATCTATGTATTATAGAGTTGTAAATGTTCTCTACATTGAAGATAATTTCATAAAATTGATTATTTGGATTGAAAGGACTATTTTGAGGTCACTGATTCGATATTTTTTTTGTTTGTTCGTATTGTAGGTAGGTATGTATCGCTGTGGCTACATCTCGCCAAATCGGCTACACAGATTTCAATGATTTTTGGTACACGGGTAGCTAGGCAGGGCATCTACAGAAAGTAATAGGATACTTTTTACTTGACTAAATACACTTCTAAAAAAGGAAGGTTATGATTTTTTTTTCCTCCACTGAAGAACTTGCTTGGGAACCTTCTCGTTGGCATTAAAATTGATTTATGTACATTCCTGAATCCATGTTTACACTGGAGACTAACGTTACGTATTTGCATAGATGCAATTCAACAGGGTTGACTGCCTGCGTTACCTGCTGTATATTGTTTTAATTTTCGGCCATTTGCTCAGTGTTTGTCTTAGTGGATTACAGCATCTGGGCCTAAGCGCCACCACATCCGTCCATATTTTTTGCACCGTGACGTGACGCACAGATTACGGCCGGAATGTCGCATAATCCATCCTGCTTAGAATTGTCCGGGCCATTGTTATCTCCGTAATCTTGCTTCTGTGTAATTCCAAATGTGGTTGGGTGATAACCCTTGAGGAACTTAAACTATGATTCATGGTGCCCAGATTGGATCTGGTGCAGATAAGTTGTACCATTCTTCCAATTTTGTTGCTCCAATATTGATTTATCGAAGAAATTTCACTTATAATTTATTTTCAAATGTTTGACTTAACTTCATTTGAAAAATGGAACTAGCATACTAGAACAAGACAATTTGACCAAATTATTTGTGCAGTTATTTAAGTACAGTTTCCTGATAAACTCGTATTTCACTAGTAGTTACTAGGTAGCGTTGAGCTCATGGGCAATCAAGACGGATTACAAAACCGTGCTCTTGCATTTAGCAATTAAAATTTAAAATACAAAGTTCCAAAATAATATAAGCACTAATTTTTTGTCCCGTATACATTTAATTATTAATAGTATATGGTAAAATATTTTAAAAATAGGTATATACGAGTATAATATGAAGATGAAGGAGATACATTTATTTCGTAAACAACAATAATACTACACTAACTACTACTGTACTGCACTAACTACTAGTTTCTGTTTGGCCCTATGGTTGACTGGCAGAGAATGCCTTAAGGCATTAAGTCCGCCATTTGTAACAGTTTGTAGTGTGCAATAAAGTTTAAATAAATAAATAAATAGTACATTTGAAAAGTGACATGTATAGACTAAACCTAGTCTTAAAGCTAAACCTAGGAGCTATAAACAATTACATTTTTCTTTACCATAATGGAGTCCACTCAGCATATCTACTGTCCTAAACAGTCAACATTTTCTAAAATATTATTATAACTTTTATTATAATACCAAAAGTTTGCCGTGTACTGAATTAAAATATGCGACCTGAGGTCTCGGGCAAAAAACAAACTGTCTTCATTACTTTATCCCTAAATTTGTGGCGCTCATGAGCGCATCCCATCGTATCACGACGGCAAATATTTGTGCACGGCAATCATCGAGCCGATTTGCCACTAATCCCACAATTCGAGGAGACAGCTCAACAAAAACATTATCAGATCCCCACACGGCCACAATGCATTCAGAGCGATCCTCTACATTTATTTACCAGTACACAGATAATAAATAGTCCTTTTATCCGTGAACGCAGCCGTTGGTGTCAAAATTGACGCCATGCCGTTCGCGCCGAAGAGTGTCTCCAATTGATGGTCAATTTTGGGATAGAATCTATACTAATATTATAAATACGATATGTGTCTGTCTGTCTGTCTGTCTGTTACCTCTTCACACTTAACCGATTTGGATGAAATTTGGTATGGAGATAGTTTGAGTCCCGGGGAAGGACATAGGCTACTGTTTATCCTGGAAAAAATGCCCTTATCCGCGATAAACGAATTTAAGGCGGACGAAGTCGCGGGCAGAAGCTCGTTTAATTATAAATTTAAAAAAATTAGATATTAGTATAGTAGGTACTTAGACATCTAATTTGTACGTAGGTATCTAATTTGTATCTATAAATTACTTAAGTATTACATATGAATTGCTTAGAACAAATCGAATAATTGATTAATTATTTTAAAATATAATTCATCGGTTAATCCTTTTTTTCTAAATCTTATTTTCTATCAACATAATGACTTTTAGGTATCATGTACCACTTATACAATACCCTAATACCACAGGTAAGAATGATTCCCGTAAATCCTAAAACTGATGGTGACCATCTCAAGCTGTTAGATATCGATCTGTGTACAATACAGCTCCCGGCATTTGTGAGTCCGTGTGCCCCACAAAAGATTACTTCACGATGTTTTGATTGCACCAGTGCTATACCACGAAGGTGTGATTTTAGAGGATAAACGATCAGCCCAAATGCCACCTTAAGTTCCCATTTCAATCCATTCGACATTGTAAGACAGGATATCACAACCGCACACATAGGTTGGCGTAAAAGAACTTAAAGCTCATGTGGTTGTTTCGAAATCGACAGAGCGTATGTGTTTTAACGTCTCAACCACGTCTCAACACTCATAAGTTTTTTTCCGCGATTATGTTTCTTTTGGAACGTATTAGTGACCTTGTTTGGATGGCAATCATTTGAAGCGAGTGTTGAGTTTCTTGATAGTGCTGTGAAGCGAGAGGCATCACGAATCACGCTTGTATCGGTATAGGTACATAATGATATAAACTTATATAGCGGTCGATAAAATAAATAAATAAGATAAAGGTGTAAATAAAATGATGTAGGTAATTGCAGAAACATTGTGTCCGTACCGACGGGTTTATAAAACTATATATTTTCCTTATTACTTTTTTTGTTTGTCTATCTTCCTTATATCTTCACTCACTTGCTCGAAGGTTAACTGGAAGAGATCCCTAATAGGGATAAGTTCGCCTTTGTACTTATATCCTTTAAGTTGATTGCATTTGTAACGGGTTACTATGTACAATAAAGTGTTTACATACATACATTTATCCAAATTTATCATACTTAAACTGACCGTCCTCGAAACCAAATCCGTCTGCCTGCGTCTAATACGTAAGCTCCGAAAGTGACGTCTACGGTATACACAGTTATATACTCAGCACAAACACGATTTTTGAGGTAGGTTTTATCTAATGTGTAGTTCACGCATAATATTAAACACTTACGCTAAGTATTGGTGACGGCGATAAAAGTTAAAACAATGAAACGCATTATTAGGTACCTTTTTTTGGTGTTAGTAATACTAAAATATTAATTCAAAATCAATTAATTAAAAAATATACCGATGTAATGAAAATCAATTGATATTTCTAATCCGGTTCGAAGAACTACTCGACAAAGGTTAAATGGTGCCTAATTCGAGTCTAAATAAGATTGGCGATTGATATTAAAAACGATCAATTAAATGTAATCTGTAATATACTTAATACATATTATCAAAATTGCACAATTTAACAAAAACAATGATATCTGACAAACGCTTCTATTGTTTTACTAATCCACCTTCAATATACACAATCCTGTCCTTCCGGATATGAACAAAGGCTTGTTTTGACTGATTTTCTAAATCTGCCAGATCCGCCATTGTCAGAACACGCAAGTAATCGATGCCGGACATGCTGAGGATTAAACTTTTAAATTTAGAACAACGACAATACAACCTTCCCGGAAAAATACTGGCCACTAATAAAAAATACCTGACCACAACCAAAACTATTATTTTTGTACAAATGCATACGGCTTAATATTAAAGATACGCAGTTTCTGCCACAGAAGCGACATTTATTGTCATTTGTTGATGGTAGCACTGGATTGAACGCTCACAATGCTTCATTCATACACAGAAAGGTTGGGATTATGAGTTATTATCCGCTTTCCTTTCTTTGGCAGGATAAAGCCCTAATGAAGATAAGATTGAGACGAGGGTCGTCATGTCTACCTATTTACTGCATTTACTTCGGTAAAATTCTGTTTTTTTTGCACTTGCATAAGTTTAGGATTATGATTAGGTACTATCACGTTGTATCATGTTGTTTGTAACTTATCGTGAAATCTTAACTTAATAGAATACGTATTATAATGCTCTTGTAATATATTGTAATCTCTTCGATTTGATTACTTGGTGCATTTTTAAAAATTGAAAAAAAAACTGACTGATCTCCACATGTCCTGACAAGTGACCACGGAAGACTGTGCCCAATTAAACAGCTGAGCTCTGTTTGAATCCAATTTAGCAGATTTTTTGATGACTTCACGCTGGAACATGACATGACTATTTGGGTGTCAAGATTTTTAAACAGTTTTGTCCATTTATTTGACGCTATCCGATTATTCATATGTGCGGATATCTTGAAATTAAACATTAACTTTATGGCCGCATTTTATACTTAATGAGTTACAAAGATATTACTTGCAACTTGAACAAAGCGATTTGCTTCCACATTTCTCGTTAGGACGGCTAAACAGTGGAACTCTCTTCCAGCATATATGTTACCCGAACAATATAACTTGGATTTCTTCAAGACGAGAGTGAATAGAAACTATCTAGGTAAGCATGCTTACCGTCGACTTCATCGTCTCTTACCAACAAGAGAGTTTGAAGTCAACTGCTTGCCTATCTTACATAAAAAAAATACTAAATAGGTACCTACTAGTGCTATACCTAATTGAATAGGTGTAAGTATATTATTTTAACCACAGAAGAGTGCCTAACATTTGCATTTCCCATTTACATTAAATGCGATATACATTAGCCACACGCTACTGTTAATTTAAAAGCCGAAATGGACATCAAACACCTAAACAACAGCTACAAATCTAAAATAACACAGTAACAAAACTCCGCTTTTAGCCGATCCGCCATGATTACTGGGCGCCATTTCGCGTAATTTCACGTAATGGCGACACAAAGTTACGTTTGCTGGCGATGCCGGCGCTAGGGTCTACCGCTAAAGCTCAAATCAGTGTGTCGGTACACTAGTTCTAATTCCGGGCACTGTACCGGATAAGTTTGTCGCAGAGTAATGGCGACGTACGGGTCGCGTTACACAGGTGGAGTAATTACGCTTTGAGGAGCGACGGCTAAACAGCGCTTTGCTAGGTTAATTTTAGAGGTGTTTAATATCAAGTTTGCTTACTTGTTAAACCTATTAGGGGATTTTGTGTGTGGGGTGTCAGTCTGCATGTTAGACAGTTAGTTTCTTTTTTAAGCCGTTTAACTAATCAAGTTACAAATTTGAGACCCTCGTAATTTTGCAATTAGCTGACCTGATCATCATTAACATATTGAAGGATTGGCAAAAACAGATCCCTTATAGTTTCGTTATGTCCTTCTGTCCTTCCGTCCATATGTCACAGACATTTTACTCAAAAACTACAAGATGTAGGTATATTGATGAAATTTGGAGTAAAGGTGTCTTTTATAAGCCGCTAATTATTTTTGTAGTTAAATGAAAAATATATACTTAATCTAGTGGGGGGCACTCCATACATACAACCGAAGCTGAAAATTGTCAACACATCAACGTGTGATACATATATTTCAATAGTTTTTTTTAAACACTGAGGTATACATTTTCTAGCCTATAAACTCAATGCGTAGGTCTCCAAGAAAATATATCAAAACTTATAAAAGTAAAAATATAAATAAAGCTAATTTTTTAAACAACTTACGTAGGTAGATACAGAGGCTAGTAGGTATTATAAAGTTGTAAAACTGAAATGTCTGTACATTTAAGATATAAAACAAATTGTAACGTCTGTACGTCATTACTAAGTATTTGGAGGTCACTATATCGATATTTTATTTCGCATGTTTCTATGTGTCGTTGTGGCTTCATCGCTAAATAGGCTAAACAGATTTCAACTATTTTTGTCAAATGGATTGCTACCGTACTTTGACCGCCTTAAATTCGTTTATCGTGGATAAGGGTATTTTTCCGGGATAAAAAGTATCCTACGTCTTTCCCCGGGACTCAAACTATCTCCATACCAAATTTCATCCAAATCGGTTCAGCGGTTTAAGCGCGAAGAGGTAACAGACAGACAGACAGACACACTTTCGCATTTATAATATTAGTACTTATAGATATAGATAGATAATTAAACAAACTCGCGCTTGACTGGTCTTTTTAGGATTCGGTACTAAAAGGCAAAAAAGGAACCCTTATGGTGCGATCTGTCTGTCTGTCTGGCTGTTCGACTATTAGAGCGCCATACATATCTCAATAAACATATTACCCTCCTTTGCACCGCGCAGTCGGGTAAAAACTACTTATGCTGTTATAGTTATAAACATGGATAGCCCAAATGTATTGTACTTAAAGGAAACATTTTAAAACGAACAATATGAATGAAGGGGACAAAAATTTAGAGGCTATCTACTAGGTCAAGTGGGGTAGCATATGTAAGGGCTTGATCTGCACAATGTTGAATTTTTATTTTTATTATTAGTTTATTTTATTCTTTTTTTTTTATTTATTTAGTTTTATGACGGAAAATGTGGAAAAAAAACATTATTTCCCCTTTATCTCCGAAGTTTACCAAAGCCACCAAGCGAATAATCTGAAATTTTCTTGAATTATATAATTTAATATGAATATTACAGGAAAATTATAACCATAATTATATCTACCTGTTACTTTTTTTTAAATCACCAAAAATATTTTTGAATAACCTAGTTTGGTTAAGTATGCTCCTCATTTGTATGTGACGCCATAGATACCAGAGGCAAACCTAACTCAACCGGCCAGTTTAAAGTGAAAGTTTGTACGGAACCCTCGGTGCGCGTGTCAGACTCGCACTTGACTGGTTTTTTTATGGGAGTCCGGACTCTTAAAACGTAGGCAGTGATTAAATTATCTTTATGTAGTAACCATGTTATAGGTTACAAAATTTCTCCGGGACTAATAAAAAAACAATGTCCATACTAAGCATTATTACATTAATTTATATGCAGACTTACAAGCAATATTATGAATTCTAGTTTCCACATCCCGTTATTTGCATTCTAACGACATCTAGTGGCGAAGTCGATAAACTGCACTGAAACGCCATCTATTGGCGCAATGCAAAACCAGCAACGTTTTTTACCGTCTGCGAAGACTTTAAGCCAGAATTTTCATATCTATATTTTTTTAACATTCAAATCCAAACTTTAAATTCGTGACTTTTATGTTTAAAGTAGATCTAGATCTCATAAGCTATATAGGCTATAATAGTTAGAGCTGTCATATAGCTGTCAAAAATCTTTGTTGTCTATGAACATTTTAATAAAACGAAACATCTAGGGAGAGATTTTATAACAACTATTTGTCGATTACGCGTAGGTCATTGTCTCTTTCCTGCACACTTATTTAGATTAAAGTTAAATGATAGCTCTCATTGTTCATATTGTAACTTTATTTTATGTGATCTTGATCATATTTTCTTTAATTGTCCACAATTTCATTTACAACGGCTCTTGTTTATTTGTGTATGTAAAGATTTAGGCTTGGATAATATTCCCAACTCTGTTCAAAATTTATTGAAAGTCCCTGAGCTTTATATTCCGATTTATAATTTCATTTCACATACTATAGGTAAAATATAAATAGTCCATTGTATAATAACATACTTAACTAATTTTTATTTTTGTCCTTGTTCTGTTTGTTATTTGATCTATGTTATGTTTATGATTTTTATGTATACTGTTTAAGCTGATAGCTTTGTTGCTAATGCTTTCAATAAATTAAAAAAAAAAAAAAAAAAACGAAACAAATTTATGTTGCTTATGTCCTAAGTTGGTGTTATTGTTGTTCTTCAGTTGTGAATATATTTTATGTAATAAACTGCCGAAAATGATCGGTGTTCGGCTAAATACGTTTAGCGATAACTCCGGTGAACCGGAGCAAGACGCTAATTCAGCACTAACCGAATTAGACAAAGGTACAAAAACATAACCTATGCGTTATACAAAACATCCAACAAAGCTTCCAAAACTGTAATGAATCATTATTTTACAGGCCTCAGATCGGGAAAAGTAGGCGAACAATGCGAAGCAATAGTCCGTTTTCCGCGTCTCTTTGAAAAATACCCGTTTCCAATTCTAATCAACTCGTCCTTTCTGAAACTTGCGGATGTCTTTCGTATGGGCAACAACTTCCTTCGTCTATGGGTGCTACGAGTTTGCCAGCAAAGTGAGAAGCACTTGGACAAGATTCTGAACGTGGACGAGTTCTTACGGAGAGTGTTCAGTGTGTTGCACTCCAATGACCCAGTGGCTAGAGCTCTAGCACTGCGGACGCTCGGTGCAGTGGCGGGGATCATCCCGGAGAGGCAGAACGTCCATCATGCTATTAGACGAGGCTTGGACAGCCATGACAATGTGGAGGTTGAGGCTGCTATTTATGCAACAACTAGATTTGCAGCACATTCCAAGTATGTCATTTATAGATACCTTACATTCTGACCTTTAAATTTATTTAACAGAAATCATGATATTTTAAAGTAAACTCTAAAGTATCTTGCTTGAAGAGGTTGGAAATTCAGAATGATTAATAACTTTGGCAGCGGCAGCAATGTTGTTAAGCTGTATGAAAACGAAATAAATCCCTCCCGGGATATCTAAATAGACAAACTCCACCAACATACATGCATTTTTTTGTAGTAGCATTAACTATTTTAAGTTGTTTATAGATTTGTTAAATGTTATTTAACTTAACTGAAACTCAATCAAACGTTACTTGAGGACCAAATCAAGATAAAATGTTATTATAATGTATAATAATAATTATAAAATAAAAGAAGCCACTATTTGTGTTAAGATTGGGTACTTAAACTAAAGAGGTGGTCACTCAAGTGTCATTTAATAACAGATATGTGTGAGCGAGTGAGATATCGATATTGCAGGTAGATTTTATGAGAATTTTTGTTCATTTGTTGCTGTTCTTTACATTCATTGGGGTGTCAAATTTGATCAAATCCCAGAACTTATACTATCAAGATAGTATTTTTAAGAAGCAGACTCCAAATTTGCTTCAATGTTTCCAGTGTTTTGCCAATGCTGCATAAAATATCTATTTAAATTTACGGTTACTGTTGATAATCCGTCCAGAATACATATATAAATGTAAGGGAATACATCAGCATATTACCATACAATACAGGAAAGCAACAAATACATGGCAGGGTTTAAACTCTCTTCTTAAACCCAATAAGTTTCAGTCAAACATTTCATTTTTGTGATAACCTTTTATTGCCAACCATACTTTTCTTTGAACATCTATTAACTACTCACCGAGATGATACTAAAGAGCCCAAAATTGATAGGATTGAATTATTTTATTACAGAGTTCCTATGACCACCTTCCTGCTCCATCATCACATCAGCTCCATGGTATCATACTATTGCATTGTATTGTCAGCAAACTTACCCAAGTATTCCCAATTTTAGCTCAATTGGAAACCGGGACGAAGGTCTAGTTTAACTTGCAACATTCCAGAACAACATATTTCTATTTGTAGTTGAATTTCTAGCTAATTAAAAAGCCCATTTCTCGAGAAAAGTTGATATCTGTTTACCCTTTCAATTGTTCCATTGTAGGTATTATTTTCTAGTGTTCACGGGGTTTGGCATTGTGCATAAGCTTAATAATAATAATTAATGCAGAAAAATACTTCACTTCATTCAGACTTGGAGACAAACTCGTGTTGTTATTGAAGACAAAACCTTTTCAGTGCGTTTGCGGTGGCAATGTGCAACAAGCTGTCTGACATGGTGGAGTGTGAGAGCACGGGGGCGGAGCGCCGTGCCAAGCTGGTCCGCGCTCTAAGAACTGTGCATGGCGGAGGTATTATTTTGGGTTCAAAAAGTTGTCTAAAACGGTCGATCCTAAACGGTGGGGCGACCGTTTTGGAGTAACTCATTTCTCGGGTGGACGCCAGACCATCAATATCTCCCGCTTCTCCTGATGATGCCTCGTAGAGAGGCGAAACACATGTCGAGGATTATACTGTCTGGTGGTTAGGCCCTAAGTTGATGATTTGTTGTATTTGCATGTGTATTTTTTTTGTGGAAACTGCATGAAAATATGCGCATGTGATTACAATTTATTGTCACATCTAACCAAGGCAGTATTTCATGGAAAAGCAAAGGAAGTATAATTAATTAATCTACATTTCATTTTTTAAGTTATATATATCTCTTTCAAGGATATAGTAGCTTTAAAAGCAAAATTTTTATAATCAATGTTATTTATACAGGCACTTTGATTGTGGTCAGTATGTTCAAGTTCATGTATTCGTTAACAACATATGGCCGTGTGTGTAGATACAATATTTACGAATATCAATTGCCTACTTACTTTTATAAATTAACATGTCATTTATATCAAAATTTACAATAAATCAATAATATAATAACTAACAACTAAAAAAAACTAAAAATATAAGTACATTACTTGTATTTTTAGATATTTTTTTGCAATGTTTAATTCTGTTTACAATTGAGCGCAGAAATCGTCCACTGAATAATAACACTTTAAGTTATTTCTGAATATGGAACTGTTAGTAAGTGACTTCAGTTCAACAGGTAGCTTGTTATACAGCGTTACGGCTTGATAGTTAGAAGCGTGCTTTACTACTTTATGCAGTTGGCTGAGGCAGGTCTTTCCGCCGCGTAACTATGCGTTTTAGTTGCTGGTCTGGCGTTTCTATACTATTTATGTGCTTTACCAGGCCCGTCAGCAGTATCAAGATATATAGGCTAGGAACAGTGAGAATTTCGAAATTTTTAAACTAGGTTCTGCAAGACGTACCTAGTATTTCAGCCATTATTCTAGTCGCTCTCTTTTGCGTAACGAAAGCTGCCTGGCCTGGACATTATATATGTGTTTTTGTAGCTATTTCCCCAAAACTTTATGCCAAACCGTAATTTGGCCTTATCAGCGCGTAGTGTATCATTTTTTGCTGAGTCAGCATCATTGACATTATTGTATTTCTTATCTTCTTCATTACCACACAACAGATTAATAAGTATTAAATTATTGAATATCATCAAAAACTACTTATGCACTTTAAATAAAGTTGTAATAAACCGCTGCTCTATTTGTTTAAAAAAAAATTAAGAAAAATATATACTAAAGCCTTCTTAAAAACTTTATGTTGGACTAGTGAAAAACAAGATATCTAAGATTTGATTCACGATCTTTTTTTAAAAAAATAACATTTAAACTTTTGCTTGTACCTATTTGACCATGATACCATTATTTAGAACTTGCAAGTTACGTGATATTGCAGCGGTGCGAGCCGGCGGCGTGCTGACGCTGCTCCGGTCGCTGCTGGAGCGGTTCCCGTCGGCGAGCGCCGTGCGTGCCGCCATCACCGCGCTCACGCACATCGCGCACGACACCGTGGCGCACGTGCCCGACCAGGTCAGCCCGGAGGCAGCCATTACTGCCAGTTACGTGATACAGCGGTGCGAGCCGGCGGCGTGCTGACGCTGCTCCGGTCGCTGCTGGAGCGGTTCCCGTCGGCGAGCGCCGTGCGTGCCGCCATCACCGCGCTCACGCACATCGCGCACGACACCGTGGCGCACGTGCCCGACCAGGTCAGCCCGGAGGCAGCCATTACTGCCAGTTACGTGATACAGCGGTGCGAGCCGGCGGCGTGCTGACGCTGCTCCGGTCGCTGCTGGAGCGGTTCCCGTCGGCGAGCGCCGTGCGTGCCGCCATCACCGCGCTCACGCACATCGCGCACGACACCGTGGCGCACGTGCCCGACCAGGTCAGCCCGGAGGCAGCCATTACTGCCAGTTACGTGATACAGCGGTGCGAGCCGGCGGCGTGCTGACGCTGCTCCGGTCGCTGCTGGAGCGGTTCCCGTCGGCGAGCGCCGTGCGTGCCGCCATCACCGCGCTCACGCACATCGCGCACGACACCGTGGCGCACGTGCCCGACCAGGTCAGCCCGGAGGCAGCCATTACTGCCAGTTACGTGATACAGCGGTGCGAGCCGGCGGCGTGCTGACGCTGCTCCGGTCGCTGCTGGAGCGGTTCCCGTCGGCGAGCGCCGTGCGCGCCGCCATCACCGCGCTCACGCACATCGCGCACGACACCGTGGCGCACGTGCCCGACCAGGTCAGCCCGGAGGCAGCCATTACTGCCAGTTACGTGATACAGCGGTGCGAGCCGGCGGCGTGCTGACGCTGCTCCGGTCGCTGCTGGAGCGGTTCCCGTCGGCGAGCGCCGTGCGCGCCGCCATCACCGCGCTCACGCACATCGCGCACGACACCGTGGCGCACGTGCCCGACCAGGTCAGCCCGGAGGCAGCCATTACTGCCAGTTACGTGATACAGCGGTGCGAGCCGGCGGCGTGCTGACGCTGCTCCGGTCGCTGCTGGAGCGGTTCCCGTCGGCGAGCGCCGTGCGCGCCGCCATCACCGCGCTCACGCACATCGCGCACGACACCGTGGCGCACGTGCCCGACCAGGTCAGCCCGGAGGCAGCCATTACTGCCAGTTACGTGATACAGCGGTGCGAGCCGGCGGCGTGCTGACGCTGCTCCGGTCGCTGCTGGAGCGGTTCCCGTCGGCGAGCGCCGTGCGTGCCGCCATCACCGCGCTCACGCACATCGCGCACGACACCGTGGCGCACGTGCCCGACCAGGTCAGCCCGGAGGCAGCCATTACTGCCAGTTACGTGATACAGCGGTGCGAGCCGGCGGCGTGCTGACGCTGCTCCGGTCGCTGCTGGAGCGGTTCCCGTCGGCGAGCGCCGTGCGTGCCGCCATCACCGCGCTCACGCACATCGCGCACGACACCGTGGCGCACGTGCCCGACCAGGTCAGCCCGGAGGCAGCCATTACTGCCAGTTACGTGATACAGCGGTGCGAGCCGGCGGCGTGCTGACGCTGCTCCGGTCGCTGCTGGAGCGGTTCCCGTCGGCGAGCGCCGTGCGCGCCGCCATCACCGCGCTCACGCACATCGCGCACGACACCGTGGCGCACGTGCCCGACCAGGTCAGCCCGGAGGCAGCCATTACTGCCAGTTACGTGATACAGCGGTGCGAGCCGGCGGCGTGCTGACGCTGCTCCGGTCGCTGCTGGAGCGGTTCCCGTCGGCGAGCGCCGTGCGTGCCGCCATCACCGCGCTCACGCACATCGCGCACGACACCGTGGCGCACGTGCCCGACCAGGTCAGCCCGGAGGCAGCCATTACTGCCAGTTACGTGATACAGCGGTGCGAGCCGGCGGCGTGCTGACGCTGCTCCGGTCGCTGCTGGAGCGGTTCCCGTCGGCGAGCGCCGTGCGTGCCGCCATCACCGCGCTCACGCACATCGCGCACGACACCGTGGCGCACGTGCCCGACCAGGTCAGCCCGGAGGCAGCCATTACTGCCAGTTACGTGATACAGCGGTGCGAGCCGGCGGCGTGCTGACGCTGCTCCGGTCGCTGCTGGAGCGGTTCCCGTCGGCGAGCGCCGTGCGCGCCGCCATCACCGCGCTCACGCACATCGCGCACGACACCGTGGCGCACGTGCCCGACCAGGTCAGCCCGGAGGCAGCCATTACTGCCAGTTACGTGATACAGCGGTGCGAGCCGGCGGCGTGCTGACGCTGCTCCGGTCGCTGCTGGAGCGGTTCCCGTCGGCGAGCGCCGTGCGCGCCGCCATCACCGCGCTCACGCACATCGCGCACGACACCGTGGCGCACGTGCCCGACCAGGTCAGCCCGGAGGCAGCCATTACTGCCAGTTACGTGATACAGCGGTGCGAGCCGGCGGCGTGCTGACGCTGCTCCGGTCGCTGCTGGAGCGGTTCCCGTCGGCGAGCGCCGTGCGTGCCGCCATCACCGCGCTCACGCACATCGCGCACGACACCGTGGCGCACGTGCCCGACCAGGTCAGCCCGGAGGCAGCCATTACTGCCAGTTACGTGATACAGCGGTGCGAGCCGGCGGCGTGCTGACGCTGCTCCGGTCGCTGCTGGAGCGGTTCCCGTCGGCGAGCGCCTTGCGTGCCGCCATCACCGCGCTCACGCACATCGCGCACGACACCGTGGCGCACGTGCCCGACCAGGTCAGCCCGGAGGCAGCCATTACTGCCAGTTACGTGATACAGCGGTGCGAGCCGGCGGCGTGCTGACGCTGCTCCGGTCGCTGCTGGAGCGGTTCCCGTCGGCGAGCGCCGTGCGTGCCGCCATCACCGCGCTCACGCACATCGCGCACGACACCGTGGCGCACGTGCCCGACCAGGTCAGCCCGGAGGCAGCCATTACTGCCAGTTACGTGATACAGCGGTGCGAGCCGGCGGCGTGCTGACGCTGCTCCGGTCGCTGCTGGAGCGGTTCCCGTCGGCGAGCGCCGTGCGCGCCGCCATCACCGCGCTCACGCACATCGCGCACGACACCGTGGCGCACGTGCCCGACCAGGTCAGCCCGGAGGCAGCCATTACTGCCAGTTACGTGATACAGCGGTGCGAGCCGGCGGCGTGCTGACGCTGCTCCGGTCGCTGCTGGAGCGGTTCCCGTCGGCGAGCGCCGTGCGCGCCGCCATCACCGCGCTCACGCACATCGCGCACGACACCGTGGCGCACGTGCCCGACCAGGTCAGCCCGGAGGCAGCCATTACTGCCAGTTACGTGATACAGCGGTGCGAGCCGGCGGCGTGCTGACGCTGCTCCGGTCGCTGCTGGAGCGGTTCCCGTCGGCGAGCGCCGTGCGCGCCGCCATCACCGCGCTCACGCACATCGCGCACGACACCGTGGCGCACGTGCCCGACCAGGTCAGCCCGGAGGCAGCCATTACTGCCAGTTACGTGATACAGCGGTGCGAGCCGGCGGCGTGCTGACGCTGCTCCGGTCGCTGCTGGAGCGGTTCCCGTCGGCGAGCGCCGTGCGTGCCGCCATCACCGCGCTCACGCACATCGCGCACGACACCGTGGCGCACGTGCCCGACCAGGTCAGCCCGGAGGCAGCCATTACTGCCAGTTACGTGATACAGCGGTGCGAGCCGGCGGCGTGCTGACGCTGCTCCGGTCGCTGCTGGAGCGGTTCCCGTCGGCGAGCGCCGTGCGCGCCGCCATCACCGCGCTCACGCACATCGCGCACGACACCGTGGCGCACGTGCCCGACCAGGTCAGCCCGGAGGCAGCCATTACTGCCAGTTACGTGATACAGCGGTGCGAGCCGGCGGCGTGCTGACGCTGCTCCGGTCGCTGCTGGAGCGGTTCCCGTCGGCGAGCGCCGTGCGCGCCGCCATCACTCTTTATTCCTTTCCATTCTCTATTATTAAGTGTTATTCGGTATGTATTTTCGGCAGGACCATGTTGTAAAAATGTTGTCAAACTTGTAAAAGTGTTCACGGGTAAACCCTTTCTAGAATAAAGTCTGTGGCAGGTGGAGCTGCTGCTCAGCCTCGCGTCGAACGACGCGCGCTCGTCGGTGCGACGCGCGGCCCTGGCGGGGCTGAAGAAGCTCGCGCAGCACGCCGCGCTGTGGTCCGCCGACAGCATCCAGGCGCTCGTGCGCACCGCCGCCGACGGCGACCCGCGTCACACCATGCTGTGCCTGCAGGTCATGCAGGTGAGTCCACCGTCCACCGCGCCGCCTGCGTGCCGCCCGACCACTGACCGACTCGCGCGTATCCGCAGATCCTGGTGGAGTGCGGCGCGGTGTGGGCGGAGGCGGCGGGACCCGCGGCGCGGGCGCTGCGCGGCGTCTGCGCGCGCGCCGCGCTGGGCGCCGACCACAGCGCCGCCGCCACGGCCGCGCACGTGCTCACACTGCAGGCCGTCTACTGGTACCGCTCACAGTCCTCCGACACCCCACCTCCGACACCCCAGCGTGTGCGCGCGTGCTCACGCTGCAGGCCGTCTACTGGTACCGCTCACAGTCCTCCGACACCCCACCTCCGACACCCCAGCGTGTGCGCGCGTGCTCACGCTGCAGGCCGTCTACTGGTACCGCTCACAGTCCTCCGACACCCCACCTCCGACACCCCAGCGTGTGCGCGCGTGCTCACGCTGCAGGCCGTCTACTGGTACCGCTCACAGTCCTCCGACACCCCACCTCCGACACCCCAGCGTGTGCGCGCGTGCTCACGCTGCAGGCCGTCTACTGGTACCGCTCACAGTCCTCCGACACCCCACCTCCGACACCCCAGCGTGTGCGCGCGTGCTCACGCTGCAGGCCGTCTACTGGTACCGCTCACAGTCCTCCGACACCCCACCTCCGACACCCCAGCGTGTGCGCGCGTGCTCACGCTGCAGGCCGTCTACTGGTACCGCTCACAGTCCTCCGACACCCCACCTCCGACACCCCAGCGTGTGCGCGCGTGCTCACGCTGCAGGCCGTCTACTGGTACCGCTCACAGTCCTCCGACACCCCACCTCCGACACCCCAGCGTGTGCGCGCGTGCTCACGCTGCAGGCCGTCTACTGGTACCGCTCACAGTCCTCCGACACCCCACCTCCGACACCCCAGCGTGTGCGCGCGTGCTCACGCTGCAGGCCGTCTACTGGTACCGCTCACAGTCCTCCGACACCCCACCTCCGACACCCCAGCGTGTGCGCGCGTGCTCACGCTGCAGGCCGTCTACTGGTACCGCTCACAGTCCTCCGACACCCCACCTCCGACACCCCAGCGTGTGCGCGCGTGCTCACGCTGCAGGCCGTCTACTGGTACCGCTCACAGTCCTCCGACACCCCACCTCCGACACCCCAGCGTGTGAGCGCGTGCTCACGCTGCAGGCCGTCTACTGGTACCGCTCACAGTCCTCCGACACCCCACCTCCGACACCCCAGCGTGTGCGCGCGTGCTCACGCTGCAGGCCGTCTACTGGTACCGCTCACAGTCCTCCGACACCCCACCTCCGACACCCCAGCGTGTGCGCGCGTGCTCACGCTGCAGGCCGTCTACTGGTACCGCTCACAGTCCTCCGACACCCCACCTCCGACACCCCAGCGTGTGCGCGCGTGCTCACGCTGCAGGCCGTCTACTGGTACCGCTCACAGTCCTCCGACACCCCACCTCCGACACCCCAGCGTGTGAGCGCGTGCTCACGCTGCAGGCCGTCTACTGGTACCGCTCACAGTCCTCCGACACCCCACCTCCGACACCCCAGCGTGTGCGCGCGTGCTCACGCTGCAGGCCGTCTACTGGTACCGCTCACAGTCCTCCGACACCCCACCTCCGATACCCCAGCGTGTGCGCGCGTGCTCACGCTGCAGGCCGTCTACTGGTACCGCTCACAGTCCTCCGACACCCCACCTCCGACACCCCAGCGTGTGAGCGCGTGCTCACGCTGCAGGCCGTCTACTGGTACCGCTCACAGTCCTCCGACACCCCACCTCCGACACCCCAGCGTGTGCGCGCGTGCTCACGCTGCAGGCCGTCTACTGGTACCGCTCACAGTCCTCCGACACCCCACCTCCGACACCCCAGCGTGTGCGCGCGTGCTCACGCTGCAGGCCGTCTACTGGTACCGCTCACAGTCGTCCGACACCCCACCTCCGACACCCCAGCGTGTGCGCGCGTGCTCACGCTGCAGGCCGTCTACTGGTACCGCTCACAGTCCTCCGACACCCCACCTCCGACACCCCAGCGTGTGCGCGCGCGCTCACGCTGCAGGCCGTCTACTGGTACCGCTCACAGTCCTCCGACACCCCCATGTCAATATTAGAACAAGATTTGTACGCGATTAGTTTTTTTTTTGATTTGGCAGTTCTGGGGGTAGCAGCATTCGAAAATTATAATTCTAAGCGTAGTGCACCGAAACAATGTATGCTTGGAAATATATTCTGACAATGATACCGACTTTGTCGGTGCCGGTCGGATCTCAAAAATATAATACGATATAAAGTCGGCATATCATGCGCGTTTCGTAAAACTTTTTAAAAGTTATTGTCCGATATTGAAATGGTATAAATTCCTTTTTTATTAAATGATTATAGTTGGAGTATTTAGTTACAATTAAGAATATAGTTAAGTATATTTCTGACTTTGATTAAAATTTTCTGTACAGTTACCAAGAAGGGATACCGGTGGAGGGCGCCGAGCTGATGCTGGCTCTGGAGAACATCGTGATAGCCACCGGCGTACTCGAGCAGAGTCCCGTGCGCCCGCTGCGGGTGGCGCTCCGCTGCCTGGTCAGTGTTCGGGCGAGACTCTCACGATCTTCGCCCGAAATTGACGCTGACGGCGTTACACTACCCGTACCTGCTCGCCCCTGACTGTCTTTTCGCGCTACAGGTGCAGCTTTCGACGGCGGCTCCGGCAGAGTACGCGGAACGCACGGGGCGACTGCTGACGTCACAGCTGCTGGCTGCGGGCTGGCGGCGCGGAGGGGCGCGTGCACTGGCGCTGCTGGAGGCGCTGGGCGCGCTGGGCGGCGGCGCGGCCTGCAAGCTCACGCTGCCGCCCGCCTTGCTGACTGGGTACACTCGCTATGGTTCACTAACGTCACAGCTCCTGGCGCGCTGGAGGCGCTGGGCGCGCTGGGCGGCTGCGCGGCCTGCAAGCTCACGCTGCCGCCCGCCTTGCTGACTGGGTACACTCGCTATGGTTCACTAACGTCACAGCTCCTGGCGCGCTGGAGGCGCTGGGCGCGCTGGGCGGCGGCGCGGCCTGCAAGCTCACGCTGCCGCCCGCCTTGCTGACTGGGTACACTCGCTATGGTTCACTAACGTCACAGCTCCTGGCGCGCTGGAGGCGCTGGGCGCGCTGGGCGGCGGCGCGGCCTGCAAGCTCACGCTGCCGCCCGCCTTGCTGACTGGGTACACTCGCTATGGTTCACTAACGTCACAGCTCCTGGCGCGCTGGAGGCGCTGGGCGCGCTGGGCGGCGGCGCGGCCTGCAAGCTCACGCTGCCGCCCGCCTTGCTGACTGGGTACACTCGCTATGGTTCACTAACGTCACAGCTCCTGGCGCGCTGGAGGCGCTGGGCGCGCTGGGCGGCGGCGCGGCCTGCAAGCTCACGCTGCCGCCCGCCTTGCTGACTGGGTACACTCGCTATGGTTCACTGACGTCACAGCTCCTGGCGCGCTGGAGGCGCTGGGCGCGCTGGGCGGCGGCGCGGCCTGCAAGCTCACGCTGCCGCCCGCCTTGCTGACTGGGTACACTCGCTATGGTTCACTAACGTCACAGCTCCTGGCGCGCTGGAGGCGCTGGGCGCGCTGGGCGGCTGCGCGGCCTGCAAGCTCACGCTGCCGCCCGCCTTGCTGACTGGGTACACTCGCTATGGTTCACTAACGTCACAGCTCCTGGCGCGCTGGAGGCGCTGGGCGCGCTGGGCGGCTGCGCGGCCTGCAAGCTCACGCTGCCGCCCGCCTTGCTGACTGGGTACACTCGCTATGGTTCACTAACGTCACAGCTCCTGGCGCGCTGGAGGCGCTGGGCGCGCTGGGCGGCGGCGCGGCCTGCAAGCTCACGCTGCCACCCGCCTTGCTGACTGGGTACCAGAAATGGGCGCGGCCTGCAAGCTTTTTATTCATTTTCGCGATCTTGATAATGTCTTTAGTCGCCTTTTACGACAGGCAATGAAAGCCGCAGTAGACCTGTCTTTTTCCAGATCTTCACGATGTTCTGCAGGACTTATCTACATTAATTTAACGTTTCCAGAGGCGACGTGGCGGAGCCGGCCGAAGGCACAGCCCTGGTGCTGTTCTGCACCGTGGTCTTCCAAGAACGCGCCGCCAAAGCGCTGACCTGCAAGATCAATAGTTCCTGGCAGGACAAAGTCTTAGCGGTCATCCAACCGTCCGACGGTTGGACACGGTATAGGGTCGCGAGAGCCGCGCTCAGGTGAGATTTTACCTTATTAGAAACTTATAGATGTTTTAGTAATTGAAAATCTATAAAATTACTTTTCAAAACCATCTTGCGTTCATGGTTTTGACCTTTGTAAGTTTCATTATCATTATATTGGCAGAAAAATTCTGGAAAGAGACCTTTCCAGCTTTCTCTAAAAATAAAAATAAATTATGTAGGTAAAAACCGGTGGGAGGGTTAGCCAATGTAACAATTTACACCGTGACGCGAGGACGATATTGCCTTTTTTGCGGTGACCTCGGCGGGAGGGTTTAGGACACTCTATATTTATTCATCAGTGTCCCTACTTTAACACTTTCACGATGAGGATCCGGGGGGTGCGCGCTCGTACCAAGCACATCTCCCATTTTCGTCGGTATCAAAGTGTCGGTCGTGAAAGCGTCGTGGATGTGGGCCCCCAGGTACGGGCACCACCGGCTGGCGGCCACGCTGCTGGGCGGGCTGCTGGCGGCGGCCAGCTCGGAGGCCACGCAGCGCTGGCTGGTGTCGCTGCACCGCGCCGCCCAGGCCGACGCCGACCTCGTGGACCAGGGTCAGTCTCGTCGACGAACATTAAATGTTTCTCGTTTTGTTATTGTTTTTATAAATGAGCTAATAAAGAAGAAATTAATGAAGCGTTCGCGTGGGACAGGCATAACGGGGCTGGAGACGGCCAGCTCGCTGTGGGAGGTAGCGGGCGGCTGGGGCGGCGCGGGCGCGGCGGGCGGGGGCTGCGCCGGCGCTTGCGCGGGCTGCGCCGCCTGCGCGCCGCTCGCCGGGGCCTGGGTCGCTGCGCGTGCGCAGGCGCTGGCCGCGCTCGCGCGCACCGCCGACCGCGCGCGCGTGCTGTGCACGCAGCCGCCGCCCGCCGTCGCGCAGGTGGGTACACTCGCTAGGTGCGCCCCCCCCCGGGGCCTGGGTCGCTGCGCGTGCGCAGGCGCTGGCCGCGCTCGCGCGCACCGCCGACCGCGCGCGCGTGCTGTGCACGCAGCCGCCGCCCGCCGTCGCGCAGGTGGGTACACTCGCTAGGTGCGCCCCCCCCCCGGGGCCTGGGTCGCTGCGCGTGCGCAGGCGCTGGCCGCGCTCGCGCGCACCGCCGACCGCGCGCGCGTGCTGTGCACGCAGCCGCCGCCCGCCGTCGCGCAGGTGGGTACACTCGCTAGGTGCGCCCCCCCCCCGGGGCCTGGGTCGCTGCGCGTGCGCAGGCGCTGGCCGCGCTCGCGCGCACCGCCGACCGCGCGCGCGTGCTGTGCACGCAGCCGCCGCCCGCCGTCGCGCAGGTGGGTACACTCGCTAGGTGCGCCCCCCCCCCCGGGGCCTGGGTCGCTGCGCGTGCGCAGGCGCTGGCCGCGCTCGCGCGCACCGCCGACCGCGCGCGCGTGCTGTGCACGCAGCCGCCGCCCGCCGTCGCGCAGGTGGGTACACTCGCTAGGTGCGCCCCCCCCCGGGGCCTGGGTCGCTGCGCGTGCGCAGGCGCTGGCCGCGCTCGCGCGCACCGCCGACCGCGCGCGCGTGCTGTGCACGCAGCCGCCGCCCGCCGTCGCGCAGGTGGGTACACTCGCTAGGTGCGCCCCCCCCCCCGGGGCCTGGGTCGCTGCGCGTGCGCAGGCGCTGGCCGCGCTCGCGCGCACCGCCGACCGCGCGCGCGTGCTGTGCACGCAGCCGCCGCCCGCCGTCGCGCAGGTGGGTACACTCGCTAGGTGCGCCCCCCCCCCGGGGCCTGGGTCGCTGCGCGTGCGCAGGCGCTGGCCGCGCTCGCGCGCACCGCCGACCGCGCGCGCGTGCTGTGCACGCAGCCGCCGCCCGCCGTCGCGCAGGTGGGTACACTCGCTAGGTGCGCCCCCCCCCCCGGGGCCTGGGTCGCTGCGCGTGCGCAGGCGCTGGCCGCGCTCGCGCGCACCGCCGACCGCGCGCGCGTGCTGTGCACGCAGCCGCCGCCCGCCGTCGCGCAGGTGGGTACACTCGCTAGGTGCGCCCCCCCCCCCGGGGCCTGGGTCGCTGCGCGTGCGCAGGCGCTGGCCGCGCTCGCGCGCACCGCCGACCGCGCGCGCGTGCTGTGCACGCAGCCGCCGCCCGCCGTCGCGCAGGTGGGTACACTCGCTAGGTGCGCCCCCCCCCCCGGGGCCTGGGTCGCTGCGCGTGCGCAGGCGCTGGCCGCGCTCGCGCGCACCGCCGACCGCGCGCGCGTGCTGTGCACGCAGCCGCCGCCCGCCGTCGCGCAGGTGGGTACACTCGCTAGGTGCGCCCCCCCCCCCCCGGGGCCTGGGTCGCTGCGCGTGCGCAGGCGCTGGCCGCGCTCGCGCGCACCGCCGACCGCGCGCGCGTGCTGTGCACGCAGCCGCCGCCCGCCGTCGCGCAGGTGGGTACACTCGCTAGGTGCGCCCCCCCCCCGGGGCCTGGGTCGCTGCGCGTGCGCAGGCGCTGGCCGCGCTCGCGCGCACCGCCGACCGCGCGCGCGTGCTGTGCACGCAGCCGCCGCCCGCCGTCGCGCAGGTGGGTACACTCGCTAGGTGCGCCCCCCCCCCGGGGCCTGGGTCGCTGCGCGTGCGCAGGCGCTGGCCGCGCTCGCGCGCACCGCCGACCGCGCGCGCGTGCTGTGCACGCAGCCGCCGCCCGCCGTCGCGCAGGTGGGTACACTCGCTAGGTGCGCCCCCCCCCCCGGGGCCTGGGTCGCTGCGCGTGCGCAGGCGCTGGCCGCGCTCGCGCGCACCGCCGACCGCGCGCGCGTGCTGTGCACGCAGCCGCCGCCCGCCGTCGCGCAGGTGGGTACACTCGCTAGGTGCGCCCCCCCCCCGGGGCCTGGGTCGCTGCGCGTGCGCAGGCGCTGGCCGCGCTCGCGCGCACCGCCGACCGCGCGCGCGTGCTGTGCACGCAGCCGCCGCCCGCCGTCGCGCAGGTGGGTACACTCGCTAGGTGCGCCCCCCCCCCGGGGCCTGGGTCGCTGCGCGTGCGCAGGCGCTGGCCGCGCTCGCGCGCACCGCCGACCGCGCGCGCGTGCTGTGCACGCAGCCGCCGCCCGCCGTCGCGCAGGTGGGTACACTCGCTAGGTGCGCCCCCCCCCCGGGGCCTGGGTCGCTGCGCGTGCGCAGGCGCTGGCCGCGCTCGCGCGCACCGCCGACCGCGCGCGCGTGCTGTGCACGCAGCCGCCGCCCGCCGTCGCGCAGGTGGGTACACTCGCTAGGTGCGCCCCCCCCCCCGGGGCCTGGGTCGCTGCGCGTGCGCAGGCGCTGGCCGCGCTCGCGCGCACCGCCGACCGCGCGCGCGTGCTGTGCACGCAGCCGCCGCCCGCCGTCGCGCAGGTGGGTACACTCGCTAGGTGCGCCCCCCCCCCCGGGGCCTGGGTCGCTGCGCGTGCGCAGGCGCTGGCCGCGCTCGCGCGCACCGCCGACCGCGCGCGCGTGCTGTGCACGCAGCCGCCGCCCGCCGTCGCGCAGGTGGGTACACTCGCTAGGTGCGCCCCCCCCCCCCCCGGGCCTGGGTCGCTGCGCGTGCGCAGGCGCTGGCCGCGCTCGCGCGCACCGCCGACCGCGCGCGCGTGCTGTGCACGCAGCCGCCGCCCGCCGTCGCGCAGGTGGGTACACTCGCTAGGTGCGCCCCCCCCCCCCGGGGCCTGGGTCGCTGCGCGTGCGCAGGCGCTGGCCGCGCTCGCGCGCACCGCCGACCGCGCGCGCGTGCTGTGCACGCAGCCGCCGCCCGCCGTCGCGCAGGTGGGTACACTCGCTAGGTCACCACTGCCATAGTGTAAGCTGTCGCTCCCCCGCAGTCGTCCCGCTCGGCGTGCGCGGCGGCGGGGCAGGCGGGCGGGGCTGTAACATATAAGTCACCACTGCCATAGTGTAAGCTGTCGCTCCCCCGCAGTCGTCCCGCTCGGCGTGCGCGGCGGCGGGGCAGGCGGGCGGGGCTGTAACATATAAGTCACCACTGCCATAGTGTAAGCTGTCGCTCCCCCGCAGTCGTCCCGCTCGGCGTGCGCGGCGGCGGGGCAGGCGGGCGGGGCTGTAACATATAAGTCACCACTGCCATAGTGTAAGCTGTCGCTCCCCCGCAGTCGTCCCGCTCGGCGTGCGCGGCGGCGGGGCAGGCGGGCGGGGCTGTAACATATAAGTCACCACTGCCATAGTGTAAGCTGTCGCTCCCCCGCAGTCGTCCCGCTCGGCGTGCGCGGCGGCGGGGCAGGCGGGCGGGGCTGTAACATATAAGTCACCACTGCCATAGTGTAAGCTGTCGCTCCCCCGCAGTCGTCCCGCTCGGCGTGCGCGGCGGCGGGGCAGGCGGGCGGGGCGCTGCGCGCGGCGGCCCGCGCGTCCCGCGCCGTGTCCGCGCGCTACGCCGCCATCGCGCGCACCGCCTTCCACGCCGACGACGCCTCGCTCGCGCACCTGCAGATGTATCCTTTTGTTCCGACCGCTCCACGTACGAAGCACGCATTCGTTGATAGGCGGGTCCACACCGAGCGAGCGGCCGGCAGGCCGGTAGGTGTCGATTTTTTGATTTGCTCAAAGGTGCCTCGGGCGTTTGCCTCGCGCATTGTGGACGCCGCGTTTGGTTCGTGCCGCGCTTGAAAAATAATTATAAAAAACAAAAAACCCGACTGCGTAAAAAAAACTGAAAAGAAAGCAACAAGTCCAGTACAACCTAGAAATTTGTTAAGTTATAATAGAAATGTTTCATGATTCATGATCGATACTCACATAAAACGAATAATAAATTCTTATGTGGAACAAAGCGATTTTAAACAGTCTGGACGGGACCCATAAGATATCTAGATCGACGCAAATCTTTACAACAATGGGATTTACTTACTTTACAATATTCCACTTGGTTTTTTCTTTTTAGTTTTTTTACGCAGTCGGGTTTTTTGTTTTTTATAGTTCCTAACTGGTTATTCAAAATGAAAAATGATAACACAAACCTAATAACGATTTTCAAATCCCTATTCAATGATACCCCACTCGACATAGTACGTACGTTCTCATTATCGCCATTTTGAGTTTTCATCATTTTCATGTCTTTGGTGACATTTGGACAATTAAGACGAATCAATTGACTTAAGAATCATCAAAATCGGTCCACGTATTTGGTCTCTAGAGTGCCAGATAGGAACAAACCTACATACATACATAGACTGATAAACACATTACCCTCATTTGCGTCGCGCAGTCGCTGAAAACCGTTCAAAAGATTTTAAAACGATTCAGGGAGACTGGTGGTTTTATTGGTTGGTTATTGGTTGATTAATTGATCATGTAGAACGTAAATTGAACCTTTAGAGCCTTATAACTTTTGAACCTAGTATATATGTGAGTAAGAGTAAAGATTATTTGATAGATCCGATCCTAACGAACCAATCTAGGTCAACCTAATTGTTGTAAGACCTAAGATATTAATTTTATGAGCCTAAAACTGACTGAGAAAAAATGAAAAATATAACAGAGACAGCAGATCTCTTTCTGATCGATTTTGTACCCACACAGAGATCTCTGATATGATAGGCTTTAGAATTGAAAATAATGTGGACAATAATGTCACGATTTGAGCCCTATGAGAATTATATATTAGAAAGCGGCCTGCGAGCCGCGACGAGTTCTCGTTTTTTGTCGTCATACAGTTTGTGAATTAGTTACTACCGAAGAATTATACTGTGAACAAGTGATCTAGCGTTATTCCAAGTACTCCCAGTAACCCTCCTACCCAGTTACCCTGCTAGGAAGTGCAGATCCCCTATATCGCGCCCTCATTTAGAATCACGTAAGCCCTAAGTCGTGGGCAGAGCCGTACGCGTTAGGATTGATACGTGGAACCTTTCTCCTTCGCGTACACACGTGATTTTAGTGCGGCCGTAACGGGAGTACAGATCCGAACCGAACCGAACCCCTGAACCTTTGGTCCTTCGAGTAAACCCGAACCCAGGAATATCGAGTATCTCTATTCCGGAGCCTTCCAAGTGTGGTGTAGGAACGGCCACACACACTAAAGGCACCAAGTTCATGTTTTCTGTTCTACCCTCGGAATCCTTAACCAGTCGCACAGTTCCCAGCACACGTTTACTCAGCTGGCGGCGTTCCTCGAGCGCATCACGGGACAGGTAAACATTTTAAAGTATTATAACTTATAGTTTAATGAAATTCTTGGCATCCTAACATGGCAAACGTTCAAAAATAAAAGGGCTCTGGTTACTGCATGCATATTTCTCGCTGATTAGGAGTCTATTGGAATACTAATAATATTTAGAAACCTCAATGTAGGGTAAGTCCCGGGTAGATGGCCATTGTTTTTTTCCAAGACCGATTATGCTGAAACTATGAACATTAGAATTTTGATTTTAGTTGAAAGTTAATCTTTGATTATCTGTCTAACGTAAACAAAACCGCAAACATTGTTAAAACTAAGCGATCGTGGTCAAACAATATTCTGAAATCAAATTAGGGTTGGCCATCTCTCCCGGATATATCCGGGAAAAATGGCCATAACATTGAATATGAGATTTTTTTTTTTTGCACATTTCTCCTTCTTTTTAATAAAATATACATAATTTTTAATTCGGTACTATTTTAATGAACGCACAGCAGATATTTGTACATAATAATCAATTCTTAATTATTCTGTATTTATAGTAATGTATTTGTTATCTCTTGCATATTATTATCTTATTTAATTAACATCTATTTCTTTTTTTTAGTATCTGATATCCCAGTTCATGGCTTTCTAGTATTAAATAACTGCGTATGGCAATCTCTCCCGCTGTAGCCGGTTAATTATATCAACGAATAAAAAAAAAGTACTGAACCCATTCAAGTTATTTTAAATTGAATATGTACGAAAACCTCAGTACTTTCTAAAACAATTATTATTATCGGGCCAGTAAAAAAACAAATAGAGTTACGTTATATATCGGCAATTTCTTTATAAATTTTCAAGTAGCGTATTTAAAATAAAGTTATTTTTCATGAGATTTTTCTTTTGATCTACTTGTTGTAACGGACTGTTTATTACAATAAAGCATAAAAATAAATATGTACAATTCAGCTAAAACTATAATGAAACAAACGTATTCTAAGCTAAATAAATGAATCCTAAAATGTACAAATCCTCCAAAAGTTAACCTAAACTTACTTAAAAGACCCCAACCTGTATTGTACCTGGCTCAAAGGTGCCCATAATGCCAGCAGCGTTTCCTCGCTGAATGGCTATGGAGACCTGTTGAGCCAGATATGACCCAGAGCGGGGATCGCCACCCCTGTTTCGTATTCGCCGGCCGAGTTCTTTAAGAAGCCCGCGAGCTTCGCAACCCCAGGGTCCCGCTGTTTCAACGGCGACCGGCACGAAATCGTATGCTGACTCCAATGCAGAATATTTGGCGTGCTTCATCTTTGCAGCATGTTCTGCAGCGGAGCCAGCACACCGTAAAGTTTGTCTCAAATGGGATGCAGCAAACGTGCTAACGCATGTTGCATCCCATAAGAGGCACCGCCCTCTACGCCACGGTACTAAAGTAAGGCCATCCGGTCTCTTGCCGTCCGTGCGACTTAAACCCGGTGGCTCCAAAACACAAGGCACATTGGCTGAAACCATGGCCCGCCGGATAATTTCGTTGAGCGAGTGGTGTCTTGGGAACCGACCGGCGCACCTTTGGCAAGAGAGACCGTGATGACTATTCTCCTCCACCATAATTTGATCTACTTGTTTTTCCACTTATATCAAGTGTTATCTTCTAAACGAATAAGGTTCACGTGAAACAAGCGACTGTGAATTATAGTCATGCTGAATTCGTTCTGTTAGGTGCTCATCCCAAGCTGTACCTGAGGCCTATGCACTTTTAAATAGAGCTTGGCCCTGACCGTCAGGGCCGAGAGCCAGCCAAGGGGATCGAATATCTTGGAAATGTCTGATAATAATTGTCTCTTTGTATGATACTGGTTTCTTGAGTTCTTACTTTATTTTGAAATGTAAAATCGTCAGTTGCTGCATTCCATTGCAGTCCTTTTCTTTTTTTTTAACGTTGGGGAAATGCGTTTATGCATCCCGCATGCATCCTGCTAGGGTCCACTACGGCGGGAGCAGCAGATGTGCATAATGCCGGGCTCTGACCCCTAACCGTCGCCAGCGGAATTCCATTGAAGTCCTAAGGTTTTTCTTGATTCTGAACATTTAAAATCTAAGGGCGGTTTGATCTACCCCCGTATTGCCTAACGCGTTTGACGCTCGCAATCGCAATCAAGTGTCATGATTTTGTATAGGCTATGACAGTTGATTCGGATACCAAGTGTAAAATTTTCGTTAGGCAATAACCCCGCTGATCTTGTGCTAAGTCTTTGATTCATTACTACTCCACTTTCGAAGATTCATTCCCGCGCCGCTTAGCATTTTGATAAGTTGTTGCTGTAACTCCTTTCCTTCTTGTATTGAATTACTCCCAGTCAACAGGTCGTCCATGCAAAATGGGGATAAATGTGGGCATCATCGATCGCCAGTTGTCTTACAGTGCGCATAGCAATGAAAGGTGCGGCTTTTGTGCCGTACGTAACGGTTGTACTCCTGCAGCAGTTCTTGTAGTGGCCAGATGATCTTCTGTAGATGCTGATCAGATTCCCTGATATAGATCGTACGAAACATTTTTTCCTCATCTGCCGTCATTACGTAGTTATACTGTCTCCAGTTTAGGATGAGTGCTTGCAGGTCCTGTTGAAAGTTGGGACCGAATTCCATGAGGTCATTGAGACTGTGACCTAATAGACTTTTTGCTGACGCGTTGAAAACGACACGCAAGCGAGTTGTAGTGGAATCTGATTTCGTGACGGTATGATGAGGTAAATAATATGATGTTTCTGATTCTGACGATATGTCAGCCTTACGCATATGACCTAGTTGCTGATATTCGCTGATAAATTGTCGATATTGCTTTCGTAACTGCTGATTTCTGTCGAATTTATTTTCAACTTGTATAAAATGTACAATTAACTTTTCACACTTTTACTTTCGTAACAGCAAAAACCTAACAAAAAAATGACAACATTAATGGCGGCAATTCGATTCTCCGTCAAAACTAATCTTTTTTCTTAAATCATAGACAAAAGAATGAAGTCCTTATTCTCATATAACTTGAGATCAAATGTCGTGCGGTTTATATTAGAAAAACACACTGAATTGATGTTTCGTATCGATAACGGTTCTAATATCTATGAATACTAGAATAGAGATCCACTTGAGTTTTGACAGCTCTTCCAAATTTAAACTCATAACCTTACAAAAATCGATACTGAAATAATAATAATAATAAAATTGATTAAAAACATAGTACAGCTGTAATGACTATGGGCTAAACATACTTATAATTAGATAACAATGTTACGCGCCTGAACTAGGATTATCCTGTGTTTCAGGCAAAAAAAAGGTCAAACAATTAATTTTTAATTCATATGCAAAGTTTTACAACATAATCCTTATTAATTATTAGAATAAATTAAGAAATTATACAGTATAGGTACAATATCTATGCGTGCTTAAATTAAAAAAGTATATAAACCAAAAACTAAGACCTATGGAATAAAATGTAGAAAATTAAAAAATCACTTTAATACAGTTAATAACTTCTCTGTATCATCGTAAGACATGTTTTGTAGGGCGACATTGAGTGTTTTCTTACTGATCAGGTAAGTAAGCGGGAACAAGTCAAACCTCGCATTAAGTCTGTTGTATAGTAGTGGGCCTAAAAATAGAAAAAATCTTGGGGAGAATGAATGTCTACTATACATAATAGGGCAAATAGTATTGTCCAGGATGGGACATGAATAATAAATTGTGCTCTCGATGAATACAAATAATTTTAATCAAAATTAATAAATAAAATTACAAATTCGTAATAACACGCAAAATGACCGCTAGTGAGGTGTTGTCTAGGTATGGGACGATGATGTGGTATATTTTTTGACGTTTTTTCGGGTGACGTCGCCGTATTCCCCTGTGCCGTATTTGGATACGTTCCGTTTTGCGTGAACATACTCCCCGCCCTTGAAAGCTTCAGAAGCTTTTAAGACTCAGTATCATCTGGAGACGGAAGTAAGCAGATGCGGTTGATTGCTCGACGAATAAGGCCTCGAGCTGTAGAAATATCGGCTACTCGTGGGATACCGTCAGGGCCAGGGAAGATCTTCTCAATTCGGCCTAGACGCCAGTTGAGTGGGGGTGTTAAATCGTCCTTCAGCAGCACAAGATCATTAAGTTGCAGTTCCTTGCATTTTAGCTTCCACTTAGTCCGTTGCTGTAATTCGGAAATGTATTCGGTGCTCCAACGTTTCCAGAAGTGTTGTCGTATGTGTTCGAGCCGCTGGAATCTGTTGAGACGGTTAGTGTCGCAGTCCAACAGGCACGGTGATGGTATTGCAGTCAGTGGTCTGCCAATTAAAAAGTGACCCGGGGTGAGCGGAGCGAAATCTTGGGGTGAGGAGCTCAAGGGACAGAGAGGGCGGCTATTGAGGATTGCCTCGACCTGACAGAATAGGGAAGATAGCTCTTCGAACGTTAAATGTGTACTGCCGAGAATCCGATTAATGTGAAATTTAGCGGCTTTAACACCGGCCTCCCACAGCCCACCAAAGTGAGGAGCGTATGCTGGAGAAAAGCGGAATTCAATTCCTTTGTTGGATGCAAAATCGACAATATTTTCGGTATTAGATTTCAGAAAATCGTTAATTTCCTTTGCGGCTGAAACAAAATTTCTACCATTGTCACAGAATATCTGTTTGGGTTTTCCACGGCGGGCGATGAATCTCTTGAGGCACAGATTAAAGGCGTCCTTAGACAATTGGCTCACTGCCTCGAAATGGATACATTTGTACCTAAAGCAAATGAAGATGCAGAGGTAAGCCTTGGTTATTCTGCAACCGCGCCCTTGTCGATCGGTTATCATGAATGGGCCAGCAAAATCAGTTCCAGTAGTGTAAAATGGGTAGTCTGGAGTAACTCTCTCGGCGGGTAGGTTTCCCATTTTGTTTATTAGAGTTTTACCCCTAAATCGTCTACATACGGAACAAAGATGATAGGTACGTCTGGCAAGATGCCTTCCGCCAATAGGCCATATGCGATCCCTTATTGCGCCTAGGAGTAGCTGTGGTGGAGCATGAAATAGTTGTTGGTGTTCTTGCTGAAACAGCAGCTTTGTAAAATGATGACTGGCATGCAAAATTACGGGGTGCCTTTTATCGAAAGGATACAAAGAAGCGGCTATACGGCCACCTACTCTTAATATACCTTGGGAGTCAATAAAAGGATCGAGAGACGTAATGGTGGATTTAGCGTTGAGAGGCTTATTGCCTTTAAGCAATGCTATTTCACGGCTGAATGAATCATTCTGGGCAAACTTGACCAAGGTCGTGTATGATTTATTTAATTCATTAAGTATAAGGGGACCATATGATTTATTCTTTGGGTTTTTGCAGTTATGGATAAATCTATACACATATGCTAAAGTGCGCTGTAACCGGCAAAGCTTGGAAAAAAATTGAAAGCAAATTAAAGGCTCTGCTATTGTTACTGAGTGTACCTTCATTTCCGGCAACTCGTGCTTAGATACGGGCGGTAATGAAGGCCAACATGACTCAGAGCCTTGTAGAAGATCGGGACCCCGCCACCATGATGTACAACTTCCTATCCGCTGGGGTTCGACACCCCGAGATAAAAGGTCAGCTGGATTGTCAGAGGTAGGGACATGGCGCCAAGAAGCTACATCCGTGAGTTCACCGATCTCACTAACCCTATTAGCTACAAATGTCTTTAATTTGTTTGAGCTTGTATTCAGCCATGCCAAAACAACACTTGAGTCAGTCCAGTAAACGTGACGCGATATTGCGCAGCGAAGAGCGTCAGTCACTGTAGCACTTAGCTGTGCTGCGAGAAGAGCACCAGATAGCTCGAGACGCGGGATTGTAACCGATTTAATTGGAGCAACACGTCCCTTGGCACACAACAAGCGTACAAGGATTTTGCCGTCTGCGTCTATTGATCGTAGGTAAATAGTACAACCATACGCCTTTTGGGAGGCATCACAAAAGGTATGCATTTCTATGGAGGTGGGGATGTGAGTTAATACTCTTCTCGGAATAGACAATTCGGATATATGACCGGCATTGTCAGCAAATCTTTGCCAGACAGACTTTATATCTTGGGGAGCAGGATCATCCCAATTTAGTCCCGAAGACCAAAGTCTTTGAATTATCAGCTTAGGTATAATGGTGCAAGCTGATAAAAGCCCAAGCGGGTCAAAAATTTTGAATGTGGCTGAGAGAATGCTTCGTTTAGTCAGATTATCGATGGGACTAAGTTCGATGGTGAAGTGCAAGTCGTCAAGAGATGGATCCCAGCCAAGACCGAGAGTATCAGTGGCAGCACTGAGCATAAGATTGCCTTCGGTATTGCTGGTTTCCGAAGAGAGCAAGGAAGGCAAGTTGGATCTGTATTTTCTCAAAGGAAATCCACCCCTAGATAAGCACTGGGAAACTGATTGTTGAATAAAGCGCAACTGTTCCTCATCGTCATGACCAGTCAGAAGGTCATCAACATAGAAATGTTTTTGGATTACGGTTTTGATTAGAGGATCTTGACACTCTTCGCCAAGCTGCCAGAGGCATCGAGTGCTAAGGAAACTTGCACTTGCGAACCCATAAGTTACCGTATTCAGCCTTAAAGTTTGCAAGGGCCTTGACTCATCTTCACGCCATAATATAAGTTGCAAGTTACGCTGTGAATCATGTACCAAGACCTGGCGATACATCTTTTCGATATCCCCAGAGAGCACAAACCGGTGTTGTCGAAATCTAATGAGAATATCGAAGAGAGAATCTTGTACTGTAGGCCCCACCATCTGTAGGTCATTTACAGAGAGCCCAGAGCTAGAGGGAGCTGAAGCATCAAAAACTACGCGAAGCTTAGTCGATTCGCTCTTTTCTTTAATTACTGGATGGTGGGGAAGGAAAAACGCATTGATAGGTCTTTGGATAGTCGAAGGAGAAAGATGGCCAAGTTCCTGGTACTCTTTAATGAACTTGGAATAACGTTCCTTGACCTGTGGCTGCTTTGTGAAGCGTCTTTCTAAATTGAGGAATCTGTGCTTGGCCGAATGGTAAGAATCGCCTAGACAATCGGGCTCATCCTTAAGAGGAAGTTTGACTATAAAGCGCCCATCGTCCAAGCGTTCTGTAGTTGCAATGAAACTTTGCTCACACAAACGTTCCTGTTCTGTAAGAGCTTGTTTCTTATGTGGTACGCCTTCTAATTCCCAGAATTTAGCGAGTTCATTGTGAAGGTCGCCGGTGCGAGCAAAGTTGCAATGAATCTCGGAACTAGGCTGGGGTTGGAATCGTTGCATGGGACCTGCGACTAACCATCCTAATTTGGAACTCCGTAAAATTGGATTGCCTTGGCCTAAAGAGTGCTGCTGGGATCCTATTATATCCCAAAATAGGTCAGCACCAATCAGCATATCCACTTCTGATGGCTTATAAAAGCTGGGGTCCGCAAGTTGAAAAGACGATAAGTTTAAGTTGCGAATGTCGATGTTTGCCTTTGGAAGTCGTTCAGATATGTGAGGCAAGACTAAACAAGTTAAGATAGCACTGAACGAGCTTCTTTGCGATTGAACTTGAACAACACATCGATCAACCTTAACATCTAATCGAGTGTTGCCTATACCTACTACGCTTTGGGTTACATTGTTAGGCTGAGAAGTCAGACCTAATTTTTGTTTAATGGCCTCTGCTATAAAGGTGGCCTGACTTCCGCTATCAAGTAAGCAGCGCGCAGTAACGACCTTTTTGGAGATTGGGTTTATTAAGTCGACCAAAGCAGTCGATAGTAATGTTTCTGATGGGGTTGACACAGTCAGGGTCGACACATTTGTATGAACAATGTCACCAGCTGATTCCATTTCCTTATGCAAAAGGGTGTTGTGCCGCTGCTTACACAAACGGCAGGTGCCTGGTAATCTACAGCGACGAACGTCATGCCGTCGATCGCCAGTTGTCTTACAGTGCGCATAGCAATGAAAGGTGCGGCTTTTGTGCCGTACGTAACGGTTGTACTCCTGCAGCAGTTCTTGTAGTGGCCAGATGATCTTCTGTAGATGCTGATCAGATTCCCTGATATAGATCGTACGAAACATTTTTTCCTCATCTGCCGTCATTACGTAGTTATACTGTCTCCAGTTTAGGATGAGTGCTTGCAGGTCCTGTTGAAAGTTGGGACCGAATTCCATGAGGTCATTGAGACTGTGACCTAATAGACTTTTTGCTGACGCGTTGAAAACGACACGCAAGCGAGTTGTAGTGGAATCTGATTTCGTGACGGTATGATGAGGTAAATAATATGATGTTTCTGATTCTGACGATATGTCAGCCTTACGCATATGACCTAGTTGCTGATATTCGCTGATAAATTGTCGATATTGCTTTCGTAACTGCTGATTTCTGTCGAATTTATTTTCAACTTGTATAAGATGTACAATTAACTTTTCACACTTTTACTTTCGTAACAGCAAAAACCTAACAAAAAAATGACAACATTAATGGCGGCAATTCGATTCTCCGTCAAAACTAATCTTTTTTCTTAAATCATAGACAAAAGAATGAAGTCCTTATTCTCATATAACTTGAGATCAAATGTCGTGCGGTTTATATTAGAAAAACACACTGAATTGATGTTTCGTATCGATAACGGTTCTAATATCTATGAATACTAGAATAGAGATCCACTTGAGTTTTGACAGCTCTTCCAAATTTAAACTCATAACCTTACAAAAATCGATACTGAAATAATAATAATAATAAAATTGATTAAAAACATAGTACAGCTGTAATGACTATGGGCTAAACATACTTATAATTAGATAACAATGTTACGCGCCTGAACTAGGATTATCCTGTGTTTCAGGCAAAAAAAAGGTCAAACAATTAATTTTTAATTCATATGCAAAGTTTTACAACATAATCCTTATTAATTATTAGAATAAATTAAGAAATTATACAGTATAGGTACAATATCTATGCGTGCTTAAATTAAAAAAGTATATAAACCAAAAACTAAGACCTATGGAATAAAATGTAGAAAATTAAAAAATCACTTTAATACAGTTAATAACTTCTCTGTATCATCGTAAGACATGTTTTGTAGGGCGACATTGAGTGTTTTCTTACTGATCAGGTAAGTAAGCGGGAACAAGTCAAACCTCGCATTAAGTCTGTTGTATAGTAGTGGGCCTAAAAATAGAAAAAATCTTGAGGAGAATGAATGTCTACTATACATAATAGGGCAAATAGTATTGTCCAGGATGGGACATGAATAATAAATTGTGCTCTCGATGAATACAAATAATTTTAATCAAAATTAATAAATAAAATTACAAATTCGTAATAACACGCAAAATGACCGCTAGTGAGGTGTTGTCTAGGTATGGGACGATGATGTGGTATATTTTTTGACGTTTTTTCGGGTGACGTCGCCGTATTCCCCTGTGCCGTATTTGGATACGTTCCGTTTTGCGTGAACATACTCCCCGCCCTTGAAAGCTTCAGAAGCTTTTAAGACTCAGTATCATCTGGAGACGGAAGTAAGCAGATGCGGTTGATTGCTCGACGAATAAGGCCTCGAGCTGTAGAAATATCGGCTACTCGTGGGATACCGTCAGGGCCAGGGAAGATCTTCTCAATTCGGCCTAGACGCCAGTTGAGTGGGGGTGTTAAATCGTCCTTCAGCAGCACAAGATCATTAAGTTGCAGTTCCTTGCATTTTAGCTTCCACTTAGTCCGTTGCTGTAATTCGGAAATGTATTCGGTGCTCCAACGTTTCCAGAAGTGTTGTCGTATGTGTTCGAGCCGCTGGAATCTGTTGAGACGGTTAGTGTCGCAGTCCAACAGGCACGGTGATGGTATTGCAGTCAGTGGTCTGCCAATTAAAAAGTGACCCGGGGTGAGCGGAGCGAAATCTTGGGGTGAGGAGCTCAAGGGACAGAGAGGGCGGCTATTGAGGATTGCCTCGACCTGACAGAATAGGGAAGATAGCTCTTCGAACGTTAAATGTGTACTGCCGAGAATCCGATTAATGTGAAATTTAGCGGCTTTAACACCGGCCTCCCACAGCCCACCAAAGTGAGGAGCGTATGCTGGAGAAAAGCGGAATTCAATTCCTTTGTTGGATGCAAAATCGACAATATTTTCGGTATTAGATTTCAGAAAATCGTTAATTTCCTTTGCGGCTGAAACAAAATTTCTACCATTGTCACAGAATATCTGTTTGGGTTTTCCACGGCGGGCGATGAATCTCTTGAGGCACAGATTAAAGGCGTCCTTAGACAATTGGCTCACTGCCTCGAAATGGATACATTTGTACCTAAAGCAAATGAAGATGCAGAGGTAAGCCTTGGTTATTCTGCAACCGCGCCCTTGTCGATCGGTTATCATGAATGGGCCAGCAAAATCAGTTCCAGTAGTGTAAAATGGGTAGTCTGGAGTAACTCTCTCGGCGGGTAGGTTTCCCATTTTGTTTATTAGAGTTTTACCCCTAAATCGTCTACATACGGAACAAAGATGATAGGTACGTCTGGCAAGATGCCTTCCGCCAATAGGCCATATGCGATCCCTTATTGCGCCTAGGAGTAGCTGTGGTGGAGCATGAAATAGTTGTTGGTGTTCTTGCTGAAACAGCAGCTTTGTAAAATGATGACTGGCATGCAAAATTACGGGGTGCCTTTTATCGAAAGGATACAAAGAAGCGGCTATACGGCCACCTACTCTTAATATACCTTGGGAGTCAATAAAAGGATCGAGAGACGTAATGGTGGATTTAGCGTTGAGAGGCTTATTGCCTTTAAGCAATGCTATTTCACGGCTGAATGAATCATTCTGGGCAAACTTGACCAAGGTCGTGTATGATTTATTTAATTCATTAAGTATAAGGGGACCATATGATTTATTCTTTGGGTTTTTGCAGTTATGGATAAATCTATACACATATGCTAAAGTGCGCTGTAACCGGCAAAGCTTGGAAAAAAATTGAAAGCAAATTAAAGGCTCTGCTATTGTTACTGAGTGTACCTTCATTTCCGGCAACTCGTGCTTAGATACGGGCGGTAATGAAGGCCAACATGACTCAGAGCCTTGTAGAAGATCGGGACCCCGCCACCATGATGTACAACTTCCTATCCGCTGGGGTTCGACACCCCGAGATAAAAGGTCAGCTGGATTGTCAGAGGTAGGGACATGGCGCCAAGAAGCTACATCCGTGAGTTCACCGATCTCACTAACCCTATTAGCTACAAATGTCTTTAATTTGTTTGAGCTTGTATTCAGCCATGCCAAAACAACACTTGAGTCAGTCCAGTAAACGTGACGCGATATTGCGCAGCGAAGAGCGTCAGTCACTGTAGCACTTAGCTGTGCTGCGAGAAGAGCACCAGATAGCTCGAGACGCGGGATTGTAACCGATTTAATTGGAGCAACACGTCCCTTGGCACACAACAAGCGTACAAGGATTTTGCCGTCTGCGTCTATTGATCGTAGGTAAATAGTACAACCATACGCCTTTTGGGAGGCATCACAAAAGGTATGCATTTCTATGGAGGTGGGGATGTGAGTTAATACTCTTCTCGGAATAGACAATTCGGATATATGACCGGCATTGTCAGCAAATCTTTGCCAGACAGACTTTATATCTTGGGGAGCAGGATCATCCCAATTTAGTCCCGAAGACCAAAGTCTTTGAATTATCAGCTTAGGTATAATGGTGCAAGCTGATAAAAGCCCAAGCGGGTCAAAAATTTTGAATGTGGCTGAGAGAATGCTTCGTTTAGTCAGATTATCGATGGGACTAAGTTCGATGGTGAAGTGCAAGTCGTCAAGAGATGGATCCCAGCCAAGACCGAGAGTATCAGTGGCAGCACTGAGCATAAGATTGCCTTCGGTATTGCTGGTTTCCGAAGAGAGCAAGGAAGGCAAGTTGGATCTGTATTTTCTCAAATTAAATCCACCCCTAGATAAGCACTGGGAAACTGATTGTTGAATAAAGCGCAACTGTTCCTCATCGTCATGACCAGTCAGAAGGTCATCAACATAGAAATGTTTTTGGATTACGGTTTTGATTAGAGGATCTTGACACTCTTCGCCAAGCTGCCAGAGGCATCGAGTGCTAAGGAAACTTGCACTTGCGAACCCATAAGTTACCGTATTAAGCCTTAAAGTTTGCAAGGGCCTTGACTCATCTTCACGCCATAATATAAGTTGCAAGTTACGCTGTGAATCATGTACCAAGACCTGGCGATACATCTTTTCGATATCCCCAGAGAGCACAAACCGGTGTTGTCGAAATCTAATGAGAATATCGAAGAGAGAATCTTGTACTGTAGGCCCCACCATCTGTAGGTCATTTACAGAGAGCCCAGAGCTAGAGGGAGCTGAAGCATCAAAAACTACGCGAAGCTTAGTCGATTCGCTCTTTTCTTTAATTACTGGATGGTGGGGAAGGAAAAACGCATTGATAGGTCTTTGGATAGTCGAAGGAGAAAGATGGCCAAGTTCCTGGTACTCTTTAATGAACTTGGAATAACGTTCCTTGACCTGTGGCTGCTTTGTGAAGCGTCTTTCTAAATTGAGGAATCTGTGCTTGGCCGAATGGTAAGAATCGCCTAGACAATCGGGCTCATCCTTAAGAGGAAGTTTGACTATAAAGCGCCCATCGTCCAAGCGTTCTGTAGTTGCAATGAAACTTTGCTCACACAAACGTTCCTGTTCTGTAAGAGCTTGTTTCTTATGTGGTACGCCTTCTAATTCCCAGAATTTAGCGAGTTCATTGTGAAGGTCGCCGGTGCGAGCAAAGTTGCAATGAATCTCGGAACTAGGCTGGGGTTGGAATCGTTGCATGGGACCTGCGACTAACCATCCTAATTTGGAACTCCGTAAAATTGGATTGCCTTGGCCTAAAGAGTGCTGCTGGGATCCTATTATATCCCAAAATAGGTCAGCACCAATCAGCATATCCACTTCTGATGGCTTATAAAAGCTGGGGTCCGCAAGTTGAAAAGACGATAAGTTTAAGTTGCGAATGTCGATGTTTGCCTTTGGAAGTCGTTCAGATATGTGAGGCAAGACTAAACAAGTTAAGATAGCACTGAACGAGCTTCTTTGCGATTGAACTTGAACAACACATCGATCAACCTTAACATCTAATCGAGTGTTGCCTATACCTACTACGCTTTGGGTTACATTGTTAGGCTGAGAAGTCAGACCTAATTTTTGTTTAATGGCCTCTGCTATAAAGGTGGCCTGACTTCCGCTATCAAGTAAGCAGCGCGCAGTAACGACCTTTTTGGAGATTGGGTTTATTAAGTCGACCAAAGCAGTCGATAGTAATGTTTCTGATGGGGTTGACACAGTCAGGGTCGACACATTTGTATGAACAATGTCACCAGCTGGTTCCATTTCCTTATGCAAAAGGGTGTTGTGCCGCTGCTTACACAAACGGCAGGTGCCTGGTAATCTACAGCGACGAACGTCATGCCCTACGCGCAAACAGTTGTGACACAAATTGAGACTGGAGGCCTGAGCAAGCCGATCTTCGGGTGTCTTGGCCTTGAACAAAGCACAATCGAAAATACGATGTTCACCATTGCATATCACGCAGTGAAGTTGTTTAGAGTAAGGTGCAGGTGCGTTGACATGAGTGGCGAAGGCTTTAACACTTGCTTTGCGCTGAGGTACAACCGGTAGTTCTGGATTGCGCTTGAAAGGTTTGTCCTGCTTGTTACGGTACACCGTTTCAAGGACATCCGCACGATTATTTAAAAAAGTGTGAAAATCGCTTAGTGTCGGTAGCTCCGCAAGAGAGTTTCTGTGTTCTTCCCATTTTAAACTTGTCGTGCTGTCCAATTTTAATGTAACCATATAAATAATCAAGGTGTCCCACTGTTCTATAGGCTGGCCTAAAGTCTTAAGAGCGCGTAAATTCTTCGATACGTGATCAACAATGTACCTAAGAGATTTATCAGACTCGCGTGTAATGGGTTCCAAGCTAAAAAGTGACTTTAAATGATTATTGACAAGTTGTCGTTTATTGTCGTACCGTTCCCGTAATAATTTCCATGCCTCAGTATAATTCTTGTCAGTGACCTCTAAGTTACAAATCACGCGAGCTGCCTCGCCCTCTAAATACGAATTTAAATAATAAAATTTATGTATGTTTTTAATCTTGGTATTATTGTGCACTAACGAGTTAAAACTTTCACGGAACTCGAGCCATCGAAAGTAAGCTCCGTCAAAACTGGGGATTTTTATGACAGGCAGACGGAATCCCATGACATCACGATCGTCATGAGGATTTATCGAGGTCGAATTGTATTCGCTATTACCGTCGGGATCGTTCTGCTTATTTTTATCTAAAATATCTCGTGCCGTCGCAATGCAATGATAGAAATCTTGTTCAATCAAATCCCGTTCAGTTAACTCTGTACTTAAAGCAGCCTCGTTTAATACTTCGATATCGTCTTGCAAGGCATCAAAGTCCTTAAATAACGCTTCAAAATGACTTAATTTGCAAGTTAATTTGCCAATTTCGACAGACGAAAGACTTTGTTCGGCCTGCAGTGTACTTAAATAGTTCTTAAATTTAGTTAAACGACCTTTAATAGAACTGCGTTTCACCAATAATTCCTTTAATTCGCCCATACTAAACAAGTATGTAATTAGCTAAATAACTTGAAAAAAAAGTTGTTTACTCCAAATGTACTAAAAACATACGATACGCTCCTCGCCTTGCTGATGCAGTCAGGCTGTGGTCGGCGAAGCTGGCCTCAGTAGCAGGCGGCCGATGACGGGAGATGCACGCTGCGCGGGCGCACGGAAGTAGGGAAACAGCGGTACAGTTCGGCAACAGTGCTGGAATAGATTGGTGAAAATATCAAAGTATCTATTCGATATTATGTTTAAACTCAGTGCGGACAAGTGTTTATGGGAATTTAGGATCTAGATTAGCTATATGTTTACCACAAAGACAATGTAATTCGGCCTAAAAGTGAAGTAATGTAAGTTGTTTACAAATGATTTGCATTCACTCTGCGAGTTAGATGTTAGTTAGTACGTACGGGCGATGTGATTCAACTAGGTAGGTACGTACGTTAAAATGTTATTTGCGTGTTAAAGGACTGAAAAAGTGTGAAATCTTATAAATCGGCATATACAAATGGCCCGAAAGGGTAGCTAGTGCTGTGATTGTAGTAGCTAATTAGCTATGCTAAAGCGGATTGGCACCTCTGTCTAGCTATCTATAGTGCAAGCGCGAAGTGCTAAGTGTACCTTATTCAAGTCAGATCGAGACGGGGATGGTAGAATAGGGGAAAGTAATGGATTGAGCTCACTCTTTATGAAGGCAAACCAATGCTGCGGTGCTGGTATCCCGGAGCTGACCGGCTGGTTGCGGTGAGTAGAAATCTTGATCCTCTGCTAAGTATTGCGATGAACCCTCAGTGTATATCATGTAATCTGCTGGTTTCTTAATTTGACTGCCTACGAGGAACTATCACGTTGCAGTTGTATCGCGTTGAAAAGTCCTCCCTTTGTCTCGCTGCGTAACGCCGATTTTCGGTTCTCGTCTTGTAGCCGGTCGCCAAAATGTCCAGGATGGGACATGAATAATAAATTGTGCTCTCGATGAATACAAATAATTTTAATCAAAATTAATAAATAAAATTACAAATTCGTAATAACACGCAAAATGACCGCTAGTGAGGTGTTGTCTAGGTATGGGACGATGATGTGGTATATTTTTTGACGTTTTTTCGGGTGACGTCGCCGTATTCCCCTGTGCCGTATTTGGATACGTTCCGTTTTGCGTGAACAAGTATCTTTACGTCTCTTGTTAGTATAATCAGAGTTGTAAGGAAGTTTGGTATGCTGTTTTAGGACTGTGTTCAATGTAAATAGTTGGCGAACTGTCAGAATTTCACACGATTTATATAAAAGGTTTGTGGGAAAAAGAAAAGGACGGAAAGTAGAGACCTTGAGAATTGCTCTTTGAGCTCTTTCTAGGTTCAGCATTGTCGTTTTGGCTGTGCCACCCCAGGTAGTTATGCAGTAACTTATCACCGATTGACATAGTGCAAAGTACACTCTTTTGATTAACTGAGAATCCGCGACTAAACGTAGTTTTTTGAAAATAAATATTAATTTACGGACTCTGCTGCATAAAGCTTCGATATGGTATCTAAAAGAGAGAGACCCGTCGATTAAAATTCCTAGGTATTTTAACTTGTTCGTCATAGCTATACATGGACATTGACATTGATCATCTGAGGGATTCTTGCAGTTGTGTGCATACAGCGGGAGGTCAGTCGCAGACGAATTAGATTTTCGCATGGAATATTTATGAAATGTGTTTTCTCTGAATTCAATGTTAGTAAATGATGCTGAAGCCAGTTGTTAACCTCATTAAAACCTCGTTGCGCGTCAACATAAACTTCATCTGATGATTTGTCAGCGTATGAAATAATTTTACAATTATTGATTTTTAGATTACAGAGATCATTTATATAAATTAAAAATAGGGTAGGACCGATAATACTCCCCTGGGGGATCCCGAAGTAACATTAAAGTACAGATATTATCTACTCACAGACAAGAAAGTTCTCATATTAAAACTGGTTGTAATAATGCTGGTGATTTCCTACGGTTTCTGAAAGCATTTTAAAGCACTAATGATATGTGCGTAGATAAGTAATATCATACTATGAATAACTATGGGATTGACTTATAATTCTGTTATACAAAATTCAATCGGTACTTTATCAACTGTCATCAAACCAGGCTGCGACGTGCGAGCTGTTCGTGCCAACCATCCGGCCAACCAGCCTCGACCAGCGCATCGCGCTCGCCCCCGCCGAGGCCATCGCCGCCATCTCCAGCAAGCTGCTCGACAACCCCACCACCGGCAGCGGGCTCACGCACCGGGTCAGTGTACACGCGTAGCGGCCGCCCGTGCCCACCGGCCTTGACCCCCGCCGAGGCCTTTCCTGTTTCTGCGCTCAATCTGGGTCTCTCCGCCTATTTCGCGAGCTTCATCGACGCGTGGAGCGGCTCACTGGCTTCTCTGGAGCTGTTAGAAAAATTGAAGCGTATTAATATGAATGTTTATCTCCCAGCACGCGGAAGCGGTGCTGGCGGCGGTGCGCGCGTGCTGCGTGGGCGCCGTGTGGCCGCGCGCGGTCATGGCGGCGCGTGCGGCCGGCGCGCTGTGCCGCCTGTCGCTCACGCCGGGCGGCCGCGGCGCCGAGCACGCCGCCACGCTGCCGCACACGCACCACCTCGCGCTCAAGGCCGAGGGCGTCATCCTGCCGCCGCCCAAGTGGTGAGTGGCTCCTCTATCTACTTACTCGGTGATGGCGGCGCGCTGTGCCGCCTGTCGCTCACGCCGGGCGGCCGCGGCGCCGAGCACGCCGCCACGCTGCCGCACACGCACCACCTCGCGCTCAAGGCCGAGGGCGTCATCCTGCCGCCGCCCAAGTGGTGAGTGGCTCCTCTATCTACTTACTCGGTGATGGCGGCGCGCTGTGCCGCCTGTCGCTCACGCCGGGCGGCCGCGGCGCCGAGCACGCCGCCACGCTGCCGCACACGCACCACCTCGCGCTCAAGGCCGAGGGCGTCATCCTGCCGCCGCCCAAGTGGTGAGTGGCTCCTCTATCTACTTACTCGGTGATGGCGGCGCGCTGTGCCGCCTGTCGCTCACGCCGGGCGGCCGCGGCGCCGAGCACGCCGCCACGCTGCCGCACACGCACCACCTCGCGCTCAAGGCCGAGGGCGTCATCCTGCCGCCGCCCAAGTGGTGAGTGGCTCCTCTATCTACTTACTCGGTGATGGCGGCGCGCTGTGCCGCCTGTCGCTCACGCCGGGCGGCCGCGGCGCCGAGCACGCCGCCACGCTGCCGCACACGCACCACCTCGCGCTCAAGGCCGAGGGCGTCATCCTGCCGCCGCCCAAGTGGTGAGTGGCTCCTCTATCTACTTACTCGGTGATGGCGGCGCGCTGTGCCGCCTGTCGCTCACGCCGGGCGGCCGCGGCGCCGAGCACGCCGCCACGCTGCCGCACACGCACCACCTCGCGCTCAAGGCCGAGGGCGTCATCCTGCCGCCGCCCAAGTGGTGAGTGGCTCCTCTATCTACTTACTCGGTGATGGCGGCGCGCTGTGCCGCCTGTCGCTCACGCCGGGCGGCCGCGGCGCCGAGCACGCCGCCACGCTGCCGCACACGCACCACCTCGCGCTCAAGGCCGAGGGCGTCATCCTGCCGCCGCCCAAGTGGTGAGTGGCTCCTCTATCTACTTACTCGGTGATGGCGGCGCGCTGTGCCGCCTGTCGCTCACGCCGGGCGGCCGCGGCGCCGAGCACGCCGCCACGCTGCCGCACACGCACCACCTCGCGCTCAAGGCCGAGGGCGTCATCCTGCCGCCGCCCAAGTGGTGAGTGGCTCCTCTATCTACTTACTCGGTGATGGCGGCGCGCTGTGCCGCCTGTCGCTCACGCCGGGCGGCCGCGGCGCCGAGCACGCCGCCACGCTGCCGCACACGCACCACCTCGCGCTCAAGGCCGAGGGCGTCATCCTGCCGCCGCCCAAGTGGTGAGTGGCTCCTCTATCTACTTACTCGGTGATGGCGGCGCGCTGTGCCGCCTGTCGCTCACGCCGGGCGGCCGCGGCGCCGAGCACGCCGCCACGCTGCCGCACACGCACCACCTCGCGCTCAAGGCCGAGGGCGTCATCCTGCCGCCGCCCAAGTGGTGAGTGGCTCCTCTATCTACTTACTCGGTGATGGCGGCGCGCTGTGCCGCCTGTCGCTCACGCCGGGCGGCCGCGGCGCCGAGCACGCCGCCACGCTGCCGCACACGCACCACCTCGCGCTCAAGGCCGAGGGCGTCATCCTGCCGCCGCCCAAGTGGTGAGTGGCTCCTCTATCTACTTACTCGGTGATGGCGGCGCGTTGTGCCGCCTGTCGCTCACGCCGGGCGGCCGCGGCGCCGAGCACGCCGCCACGCTGCCGCACACGCACCACCTCGCGCTCAAGGCCGAGGGCGTCATCCTGCCGCCGCCCAAGTGGTGAGTGGCTCCTCTATCTACTTACTCGGTGATGGCGGCGCGCTGTGCCGCCTGTCGCTCACGCCGGGCGGCCGCGGCGCCGAGCACGCCGCCACGCTGCCGCACACGCACCACCTCGCGCTCAAGGCCGAGGGCGTCATCCTGCCGCCGCCCAAGTGGTGAGTGGCTCCTCTATCTACTTACTCGGTGATGGCGGCGCGCTGTGCCGCCTGTCGCTCACGCCGGGCGGCCGCGGCGCCGAGCACGCCGCCACGCTGCCGCACACGCACCACCTCGCGCTCAAGGCCGAGGGCGTCATCCTGCCGCCGCCCAAGTGGTGAGTGGCTCCTCTATCTACTTACTCGGTGATGGCGGCGCGCTGTGCCGCCTGTCGCTCACGCCGGGCGGCCGCGGCGCCGAGCACGCCGCCACGCTGCCGCACACGCACCACCTCGCGCTCAAGGCCGAGGGCGTCATCCTGCCGCCGCCCAAGTGGTGAGTGGCTCCTCTATCTACTTACTCGGTGATGGCGGCGCGCTGTGCCGCCTGTCGCTCACGCCGGGCGGCCGCGGCGCCGAGCACGCCGCCACGCTGCCGCACACGCACCACCTCGCGCTCAAGGCCGAGGGCGTCATCCTGCCGCCGCCCAAGTGGTGAGTGGCTCCTCTATCTACTTACTCGGTGATGGCGGCGCGCTGTGCCGCCTGTCGCTCACGCCGGGCGGCCGCGGCGCCGAGCACGCCGCCACGCTGCCGCACACGCACCACCTCGCGCTCAAGGCCGAGGGCGTCATCCTGCCGCCGCCCAAGTGGTGAGTGGCTCCTCTATCTACTTACTCGGTGATGGCGGCGCGCTGTGCCGCCTGTCGCTCACGCCGGGCGGCCGCGGCGCCGAGCACGCCGCCACGCTGCCGCACACGCACCACCTCGCGCTCAAGGCCGAGGGCGTCATCCTGCCGCCGCCCAAGTGGTGAGTGGCTCCTCTATCTACTTACTCGGTGATGGCGGCGCGCTGTGCCGCCTGTCGCTCACGCCGGGCGGCCGCGGCGCCGAGCACGCCGCCACGCTGCCGCACACGCACCACCTCGCGCTCAAGGCCGAGGGCGTTATCCTGCCGCCGCCCAAGTGGTGAGTGGCTCCTCTATCTACTTACTCGGTGATGGCGGCGCGCTGTGCCGCCTGTCGCTCACGCCGGGCGGCCGCGGCGCCGAGCACGCCGCCACGCTGCCGCACACGCACCACCTCGCGCTCAAGGCCGAGGGCGTCATCCTGCCGCCGCCCAAGTGGTGAGTGGCTCCTCTATCTACTTACTCGGTGATGGCGGCGCGCTGTGCCGCCTGTCGCTCACGCCGGGCGGCCGCGGCGCCGAGCACGCCGCCACGCTGCCGCACACGCACCACCTCGCGCTCAAGGCCGAGGGCGTCATCCTGCCGCCGCCCAAGTGGTGAGTGGCTCCTCTATCTACTTACTCGGTGATGGCGGCGCGCTGTGCCGCCTGTCGCTCACGCCGGGCGGCCGCGGCGCCGAGCACGCCGCCACGCTGCCGCACACGCACCACCTCGCGCTCAAGGCCGAGGGCGTCATCCTGCCGCCGCCCAAGTGGTGAGTGGCTCCTCTATCTACTTACTCGGTGATGGCGGCGCGCTGTGCCGCCTGTCGCTCACGCCGGGCGGCCGCGGCGCCGAGCACGCCGCCACGCTGCCGCACACGCACCACCTCGCGCTCAAGGCCGAGGGCGTCATCCTGCCGCCGCCCAAGTGGTGAGTGGCTCCTCTATCTACTTACTCGGTGATGGCGGCGCGCTGTGCCGCCTGTCGCTCACGCCGGGCGGCCGCGGCGCCGAGCACGCCGCCACGCTGCCGCACACGCACCACCTCGCGCTCAAGGCCGAGGGCGTCATCCTGCCGCCGCCCAAGTGGTGAGTGGCTCCTCTATCTACTTACTCGGTGATGGCGGCGCGCTGTGCCGCCTGTCGCTCACGCCGGGCGGCCGCGGCGCCGAGCACGCCGCCACGCTGCCGCACACGCACCACCTCGCGCTCAAGGCCGAGGGCGTCATCCTGCCGCCGCCCAAGTGGTGAGTGGCTCCTCTATCTACTTACTCGGTGATGGCGGCGCGCTGTGCCGCCTGTCGCTCACGCCGGGCGGCCGCGGCGCCGAGCACGCCGCCACGCTGCCGCACACGCACCACCTCGCGCTCAAGGCCGAGGGCGTCATCCTGCCGCCGCCCAAGTGGTGAGTGGCTCCTCTATCTACTTACTCGGTGATGGCAGCGCGCTGTGCCGCCTGTCGCTCACGCCGGGCGGCCGCGGCGCCGAGCACGCCGCCATGCTGCCGCACACGCACCACCTCGCGCTCAAGGCCGAGGGCGTCATCCTGCCGCCGCCCAAGTGGTGAGTGGCTCCTCTATCTACTTACTCGGTGATGGCGGCGCGCTGTGCCGCCTGTCGCTCACGCCGGGCGGCCGCGGCGCCGAGCACGCCGCCACGCTGCCGCACACGCACCACCTCGCGCTCAAGGCCGAGGGCGTCATCCTGCCGCCGCCCAAGTGGTGAGTGGCTCCTCTATCTACTTACTCGGTGATGGCGGCGCGCTGTGCCGCCTGTCGCTCACGCCGGGCGGCCGCGGCGCCGAGCACGCCGCCACGCTGCCGCACACGCACCACCTCGCGCTCAAGGCCGAGGGCGTCATCCTGCCGCCGCCCAAGTGGTGAGTGGCTCCTCTATCTACTTACTCGGTGATGGCGGCGCGCTGTGCCGCCTGTCGCTCACGCCGGGCGGCCGCGGCGCCGAGCAAGCCGCCACGCTGCCGCACACGCACCACCTCGCGCTCAAGGCCGAGGGCGTCATCCTGCCGCCGCCCAAGTGGTGAGTGGCTCCTCTATCTACTTACTCGGTGATGGCGGCGCGCTGTGCCGCCTGTCGCTCACGCCGGGCGGCCGCGGCGCCGAGCACGCCGCCACGCTGCCGCACACGCACCACCTCGCGCTCAAGGCCGAGGGCGTCATCCTGCCGCCGCCCAAGTGGTGAGTCCTCTTTACTAGAGAAATAAAACAATAGGTAGAATACGACACCCATGACGGTCGTTTCTGTAGATTGATTTTCGCCACACTCTGAGAACGGCGAGTGTTGTAATCTAACTGAGTGAGAAGAGGGCGAAATGCCCAATGCAAAAATATTGACGCTTTTTAGCACAACATTTTGATAACAAGATCATTAAGAACTAAAGCTGGCTGCTCTAAAGTCTATTATGTAGTACTGAGCCATAAGGAATATCTTGTCTACATTTTGCGAGCCTAGCGAATGAATGCGATAACCTAATACCTAACGGAAGTGTACTTGTGCCGCAGCAAGGGCCAGTCGCCGCGCCGAGTCAGGGGCGTGCAGCTCACCGTCACGGCCACGCCGCACCCGCGCACCAGCGAGAAGGTAGGCACGGCTCACCGCTACATTCCGAAACTTTCCTATTCATCACACCTTTTACCATCAACAAGTTTTACATACAGTTCAAACAGGATTCAAAACAAAATCACAGTTATAAATCTCACATGTTACGAGGGGTGAGCCCAAAAGTTGTGATAATTGAATATTTATTGTGTTGGATTAAAATAAATAAATGTTGCGTTACTGGCCGTAAAGGCTCCTTCGTAATGAAAAATATATGTATCTGTTAGAGAGTTGCAACAATTTTTTCATTTGCGGACGGAATTATAACGCAAAGATGGAGAAAACTGGAGAGCGGTTATTAAATACTTCTGTTTGAAAAAAAAATATATTAAAGATATATACGCTGAACGCGCACGGTTAAGTGGCCACTAAATTGTTTTTTAATATTTTCTTGACGGGTCCACCCGTGACCATGGAGAGCTGGAAAGCTTCCGAAACGTCGGGAACTAAAATGAGATAATATACGCGACATAATCCGTTAAATTGATTTATTTCAATAAATTGTTTTTTTTTTAACACGCTTTTATTAGGTCAACCTGTATGTAACTATGTAATGGAATCTGAGATTACAAATTTAACCATATCCCAAAGATCGTAGCGTCATAAAAATTGGTAGCTGTGTGTAGTTCTGATGACAATACAATAATATGGTTCTGTCCAACTGATCTGATGATGGAGCCGGAAGATATGAACTGGAACTTCATGATGGAACATCGTATCATAGCTGTGTTTGGATATATTTGTATGTGTTACCTAACCTAACCTAACACGCCAAAACGGCTAAACAGATTTCAATTGTTTTTGGTAACCGGGTAGCTGGCCATGCACAGATGATTATAGAAGACTTTTTACCCGATTACGCTGAAGTAAAAAAGAGGGCTTTGTAATATTTTCTTTCGCAAACGAAGTTGCTGGCGTCTTCTAGTACTAATGAAAGTAATTGTATGAATGAACACACATCGTGACGTCTGTACAGACGGTGGAGCTGACGCACGTCCCGCCGGTGCTGACGGCGGTGCAGACGGTGACGCCGGTGCGCGACTTCTTCTCCGCACAGCAGCTCGTGTCCGTCGCCGCGCCCGGCCTCTACACCGTCGCCGTCGAGGCCGCCTTCGTGGACCAGCACGGCGGGCTGTGGCACACCGGCCCGCGCACCTCCATCGTCGTCAAGGTACCCGCAGTGTCCCTCTACACCGTCGCCGTCGAGGCCGCCTTCGTGGACCAGCACGGCGGGCTGTGGCACACCGGCCCGCGCACCTCCATCGTCGTCAAGGTACCCGCAGTGTCCCTCTACACCGTCGCCGTCGAGGCCGCCTTCGTGGACCAGCACGGCGGGCTGTGGCACACCGGCCCGCGCACCTCCATCGTCGTCAAGGTACCCGCAGTGTCCCTCTACACCGTCGCCGTCGAGGCCGCCTTCGTGGACCAGCACGGCGGGCTGTGGCACACCGGCCCGCGCACCTCCATCGTCGTCAAGGTACCCGCAGTGTCCCTCTACACCGTCGCCGTCGAGGCCGCCTTCGTGGACCAGCACGGCGGGCTGTGGCACACCGGCCCGCGCACCTCCATCGTCGTCAAGGTACCCGCAGTGTCCCTCTACACCGTCGCCGTCGAGGCCGCCTTCGTGGACCAGCACGGCGGGCTGTGGCACACCGGCCCGCGCACCTCCATCGTCGTCAAGGTACCCGCAGTGTCCCTCTACACCGTCGCCGTCGAGGCCGCCTTCGTGGACCAGCACGGCGGGCTGTGGCACACCGGCCCGCGCACCTCCATCGTCGTCAAGGTACCCGCAGTGTCCCTCTACACCGTCGCCGTCGAGGCCGCCTTCGTGGACCAGCACGGCGGGCTGTGGCACACCGGCCCGCGCACCTCCATCGTCGTCAAGGTACCCGCAGTGTCCCTCTACACCGTCGCCGTCGAGGCCGCCTTCGTGGACCAGCACGGCGGGCTGTGGCACACCGGCCCGCGCACCTCCATCGTCGTCAAGGTACCCGCAGTGTCCCTCTACACCGTCGCCGTCGAGGCCGCCTTCGTGGACCAGCACGGCGGGCTGTGGCACACCGGCCCGCGCACCTCCATCGTCGTCAAGGTACCCGCAGTGTCCCTCTACACCGTCGCCGTCGAGGCCGCCTTCGTGGACCAGCACGGCGGGCTGTGGCACACCGGCCCGCGCACCTCCATCGTCGTCAAGGTACCCGCAGTGTCCCTCTACACCGTCGCCGTCGAGGCCGCCTTCGTGGACCAGCACGGCGGGCTGTGGCACACCGGCCCGCGCACCTCCATCGTCGTCAAGGTACCCGCAGTGTCCCTCTACACCGTCGCCGTCGAGGCCGCCTTCGTGGACCAGCACGGCGGGCTGTGGCACACCGGCCCGCGCACCTCCATCGTCGTCAAGGTACCCGCAGTGTCCCTCTACACCGTCGCCGTCGAGGCCGCCTTCGTGGACCAGCACGGCGGGCTGTGGCACACCGGCCCGCGCACCTCCATCGTCGTCAAGGTACCCGCAGTGTCCCTCTACACCGTCGCCGTCGAGGCCGCCTTCGTGGACCAGCACGGCGGGCTGTGGCACACCGGCCCGCGCACCTCCATCGTCGTCAAGGTACCCGCAGTGTCCCTCTACACCGTCGCCGTCGAGGCCGCCTTCGTGGACCAGCACGGCGGGCTGTGGCACACCGGCCCGCGCACCTCCATCGTCGTCAAGGTACCCGCAGTGTCCCTCTACACCGTCGCCGTCGAGGCCGCCTTCGTGGACCAGCTCCATAACTAAAAAAATAACCAAGATATAAGCCATGAAACATTTCATTCTATATCTTTCTAGCAAAACAAAATTTAATATGGAATTTATATGGGCGGAGTGCACTATGACGTAACAGTGCATATCGGACCTCTCTGTCTAATTAGTAGTTTAAAATGGTTTTTTTTAATTAAAAATCGGCCAAGAAATCCGCATGATATAGGTATCATGCGCATTTCTTGGCCGACTTTAATTTCACATTTTGAAATAGTTTATACGGTATTTTGATATTTAGTTAAGAAAAGCGATAAAAAAAAACATGCATAGACCCTATTCCGGAGAGGGTTGATAGAACAGCTCAAAAGCTATCGATTTAACTCTACATGTGTTTAGCGATTTTCACAATTTTAGGAGTAGATTCCGAGATATTCTCAATTTAAGTAGCAATTTTATTTTGTTTTCCTTTTAACCGTGTTACAGACAGTCGTTAAGTTTAAGTGAAACTCCTTTTTTCTCTTCACCATCCTATTTAGGGTCATTTAATTTGTCTTGACGAGTACAACCAAGATGGTATTCATAGTCTGATGATGGAGTCAGAAAGTGGTCCATGGAACTCTGTAATAAAACAACCCGTCCATATCGAGTTTAGGCTCATTTAATTTGTCTTGACGAGTAATTTTATCCCAGATAGATTCATAGTCTGATGATGGAGACAGAAAGTGGTCCATGGAACTCTGAAATAAAACAACCCTGCCATATCGAGTTTAGGCTCATTTAATTTGTGTTGACGAGTACTTTGTTCCTAGATGGTATTCATAGTCTGATGATAGAGTCAGAAAGTGGTCCAAGGTGTAATAAAAAACCCAGGCATATCGAGTTTAGGCGCGTTTATAACGATTCTTGACGAGTACTTTGATCCAAGATGGCAGTTTTTGGTTCGTTTAATTAGTCATGACGAATATTTTGATCCTAGTTTAAACTTGTTTTGACAAGTACTTTAAAAGTAAAAAAAAAGCAATTTTGAAAACAAACTTTTATTTATATAGTCTAAAAAGAAGAAAATAAACTTTAAATTAAATTGAACCCATTTTTTTACATTTACATTACACAATTTATAAATATAAAAGCTTGTCGCGAGATTTACCTGTGTAGATAAACAATAATAAACTAATCAAGAAATACTCCAAAAGGAAAGTAAAAGTTTGGCGAAAATTGTGGCTCACTTCTTAAATATATGCGACAGGAAAGTGATAGCGGTTGAAACGCCTATAGAACTACCTAAATACATCCGGAAACACAATTATTGGTGACTCATAATTTTAATTGTAGTACCTATAAAGCATCAATACACGGTCTTCATATTTTAGACGCAGATACATATTTATCTAACTGTAGCCTTGAATATAAGTTAGAGACTCAGTTGTATGGAGATATTGTATAGGTGCACTAACATATTACGGGTAATATGTACACGAATGACTCAGGTTAATACCAATTACTGTATTGCGGTGACATCATATCTATTACTAGAATCGACGATGGTCTATTCTCCTCTTCGTATCTCTGATTTCATTATTCATTTGTGTTGAAATTTATAATAAAGTGCATTTTTTTCAGGCTCACGAAGACTCCAGTGCGAAGGGCAACACTCAAACAGCCAGGGGTAGATTTTGAAATCAAAATATTTTTAGTTAAGTATACTTTTCAGGACCTTTATGAAATATTTCGGTTCGTTACCATTTGTACCGTTTGAAAATAGATTTACTTCAACATTTCCAAGTTACATCCATTATATTTTCTTTATTAATTTCTTTGTGACCCGGAGTGTCAATACAATACCTATTAAAAATGCAAAATATGAATAAGCATATCATAAACTAAGTACTTATACATCGTCAGTTAGTTACGTATGAATTTAATTGTCATAGAACCTGTGTCAATAAACGTAGGTTAATATAATAAAGATGCCAAACAAACATATTGTTTAATTCTTCCCAAACTCCGGAAAATATTAGGCTTTATTCCCAGCGCATAAGACCAAGTTTCACATAAGATCATAACACCTGAACACTTAGGAACAAATGTCCGATTTACAATCAAACATCACTGATAAGGTATCAATGACACACTGCGATAAAATTTCGCGCGTTATCAGACGACACTTCAGTCGCTCGGTCGCCGGCACCATGCGCGCCGTGCTCGTAGCTATAGCTGTCTTATGTATGTGTGTATTATGTGTTCGTGTGAGCGCCTCCGTGTGCGGGGACTTGTGTGTGTGTCGCGACGGCGGCCAGCCGGAGTACTCCGGCCAGCTCGTCGACTGCAGCTACAGCAAACCGGCTCTCTTCAGAGTCGAACAGACTTTGCCCAGCATGCTCTACAGCTTGGATCTGTCATCAAACAACATTACTGACGTCTCTGATTCGTATTTATATCAATCTAAATCGATGAAAGAACTGATTCTGAGCGACAATGAAATATCACGCATCGAGTCGAATGTTTTTCAATTACCTCAGTTATTAAAATTGGATTTGAGTGACAATCGACTGGAATTCATCGATAAAGAACTGTTTAAAGGCATTAAAAATCTGGAATATTTGAATCTAGCCAATAATAGATTCACTACGTTTACTAAACTAGCGTTCCACCATCTCAGTAACCTGAAAGGGATCGTTTTGGACAACAACAACATCGGCCCGAGTTTGAGAGATATCAACTTATTCGACAGATCTGGCTTCGGATTAACTCACAAAATTAAAGAACTTAGCATCAGTGGAATCAACCTAAACTCGGTCCCCGATAACTTCTTAATCGAAGCCTATGACTTGCAGACACTAACGATATCCAACAACAATTTGAAAGATATTCTAGAAATACCGTTCACGCTCGAATATCTAGACTTGTCCGACAATCCCATCGAGGAAATATCTAACGAAGACTTCGCGGATTTGCCAGCGTTGAAAGAGTTGAAACTGAACAACTTAGCCATTAAAGAGGTTCCGGATTACGCCTTCGTAGATCTGCACGGTTTATTGAAACTCGAGGTAGAAAGGAACAGGAACCTGACCAGATTCAGTAGTCTCTGCTTCGGTAGGGAGGTTCTAGAGGATGCTGATGACTTCGCTTTGGAGGAGTTGTCGATATCGGGCTCCCGGGTGAATCACCTGGACGAGAGGCTGGAGAGACCACTCGGGCAGTTGTCGCGGTTGGACCTGCAGGGCAACCCCTGGGTGTGCGACTGCAAGATGCTATGGCTGAAGAGACTGCAGATACCACGGAGGGATTATGAGCATTTGCGGTAAGTTAAAATTTAATTTCTAAATTATTTTAGGTATAAGCTTTTCCCGTTGAGACCAGGAGCCTTCATAATGAATGTACTCATGGCATTGCTTGAGCTCTTTGTTCGGTAATCCTTTTAAACAACGTTATCTATCAATATTTTAGTGCACTTGCGTAGCCTATCTACTAAACAATAGATAACTAGCTATCGCAAATCTAACAAACTACGTATATATATGTATATAAGACAAAGGAACCTTGTAAATATGACACTCTTTTCGATGAGTCCTCATTTCCATTTCTCTCCGTCTTTATTTTTCTATTTCATACGAATTCTTTGATAATAACGTGACTAATTTAAACTATAGGAAAACTAAACTAAACTAAAGAAAAAAAAAGCTAGTTTATAGATAACCTTGTTTACCTGACCACCGCAGATAGGCAAAAACAACGTATCTAAATGATGGTTTAGAACATGAAGGAGGCTATTCACCTTAAGTGTCTATTACACTTTCCTGAATTTAGCACCCTAAATGGGGGAGGGGGGTCTCACTCTAAAGAGGGAGACGCTCTAACTCCTCTCTCCCATTAGGATGCTAAATTAAGGAAAGTGTAATACGCGCTTTATCGCTGCCGCGTTACATCCACTCGATACCGACTCGATACAAAGCAATGCGCTTCAATTTTACATTTATAAGCATTATTAGAAAAGTAGCGACCTACTCAGCAAATTTCACTTTAGGAAGACTATAGGTACCTTTTATATAGCTCGAAATTTAACATCTGCGCTTGAACCGAGATGGTGTCTAGTGAATGTCTCGTACTACAAACGATAACGCAGTACTATATGTCTACCGTTTAACTGAGGCGTTGCCCGCGGTAAGTGAGGCGCGAGGCGTGACTGCAAAGGGGTTTGCAAGGGGCGCGCGGCAAGACGCCTCGCCTTGTCACCGTACCCTCCCGCCTCTCTTACCGCGGCGCGGTGGGCGACGACTCAGTTAAACGGCGTATATTACAGTAATGTAATCGTCTATAATAGTTTGGTTTTAGTTCTGTCAAATCCAGTTAAAGGAAACAAATGCCATAGTGTGAATAACCGCGAAACACCAAAATGACCAAATTGTAAAAAGTCGTTACAGCCATCTTAAAGTTTAATAGATTATCGAGTCTACGTCCATGAATGATGCTTTTCTATATGTACCATTCTCATGTAAATGCAAGGGGTGCATGTACGCTCGTAATCTATTGTTCATAGATAGAATGGATTAGTTTATGGAACTTTGAAGGTGGCTATAACGACTTCTTACTGGTCATTTAGGTGCTTTGCGGCTAAGCAGACTATGGCATTCTTCTGCAACTACAGTAGAACCCTGTTGCACCAGCCACCGTCACTCACACCCGTCTGAACGCATATCAATTTGCCTAGCAAATAACTGTTTCTAGAACAGGACAACTCTGCTGATATCTTTTACAAGTAAACAATTACAAAGTAGGTTTAGTAGATACGGCTACGTCAATATCGACTTTAAAGACTGCCATTGGATCCAAGTAGGGGAAGGTGTGGAGCAGCGGATCATGGCCTAATATTTAGATGAGTAATAATTTTACATCACTTTGATAACGTAAGTACAAGTATTAGGCACTGTTTGAATTCGTCCAGTGGCAAAGATATAAATCTACTAGCTTCTGCCTGCGACTTCGTCCGCCTTAAATTCGTTTATCGCGGATAAGGGTATTTTTCCGCCATACCAAATTTCATCCAAATTGGTTCAGGGGTTTAAGCGTGAAGAGGTATCCGACAGACAGACAGGCACACTTTCGCATTTATAATATTAGTATGGATATTGGTATGGATTACTTCTCTTATGTCTGTCTTCTCGTCTCGGTCCGAGAGAGAGCGAAGAGTGGACTATGGAGAGCCGCTTTGCTACGTTTAATGTAAGGGGAGGAATGAATGATAAAATAGATGAAGTATGTCAGATGCGAGAAATATTGATATTCTGTGTGTGAGTGAGACAAAGCGAAAGGGTTGTCACAGCACAAAATGAATGTTGATGAAGCGGCAGTTGTATGCCAGGACCGTAGCAAGTGGAAGGAGGTAGTCTCTGCCTACCCCGTAATGGAAAAAACGCGTAATTGTATGTATGTATGTACTTTTCTTAACCCTTTGGGCGCCAGAGACGGCAAATCACGTCAACGAAAAATTGTGTGTACGGTATCATACAATTGGTTGGCGTGTGGCGCACGGTTTCCCGTTAACTTTTAAGCATAAAAGGTTAAATATAGGCAATGATCCACTGTTCCTGAGTTGTGCCGGTCTCCAGGACTCCACGGAGTCCACGGCACCACTCTGGGGGTGTCCAAGATAGAAAGTTTATGGCGATGTTTGTAGCCGTCAGTGATGCAGCGCAGTTTATTTCTCTATTTGTTATCGATGGCGGATAAGGCTTGATAAGGGCGCCTATCTTGGGATTGCCGAATGATCTAAGAAACAATCACGTTTGCATTGATCATCTGATATGTCATATGATTTCAAAATTTCTAAATTTATGTTGTACAATACAAGAGAGGGTCTAATCGTTATCTGATCGGAGTAGATAGAGTACATTTAAGTATCCGTACAAAATATACGCTACAAACGGCCGTGTCTATGAAAATCCAGTGTTAGCAGAGCCATACTCCTAAGCAAAATGTACGCTGTGTTTTATCATTTTATATTGGTTAGTGACGTATACAGACAGACATACAATTATACTGTTTCGGTGTCACGGTAGTTTTCTAGTATGATTTGATATACATATATTTATAGTTTAATGTTGTGTACAGTCACCAGCATTAATATCTGCTAGAATAAAGCGCGCATAAACATCTGACACGACTCTATTTCTAAAGCCGTTAGGATGTGTCCATGCTTTGTTATGGCAGATATTGATGCTGAAGATTGTACCGTGTAGATAAAGAGAGCGATTGTCCCAAGTGGAAGTATTTAGAATTTGGGTCGATCAGCTGTAGAGTTCTGGTTAAAATAAATATTAGGGACAATCTTACACAAATCGACCTAGTCCCAAACTAAGCAAAGCTTGTACTATGGGTACTAGGTGACGATATATATAATATATAAATTATAACACTTAGATACATAGAAAACATCCAAGACCCAGGAACAAACATTCGTGCTCATCACACAAACATCACTTGCCCTGGCCGGGATTCGAACCCGGGACCGCTAGCTTCGTAGGCCGTTGTGCAACCCACTGAGTCGAATGGTGATAATTACCGATTGTTAGCAGGGACCGGTCCCGTATCCCCTTTGAGGGTTTTTGAAGGGGTATTTCGTTCGACTTTGCTAACCAAAGCCGTTCCCGTTAAAAACCCCTTCATAAGGCTTTTTAAACGACTTTTAATACGGATATCGGTATACCAAACGGATTCTTGATACCCTTTGCTAAGCGCTTAAAAAGTCGTTCGAACTGCTTACCTCTTGAAGGGGCTTCCCTTATAACGCTTGTGCCATTTTGATCCTTGTATCCATAAAAATAAGAGCAATATTTTAGTATTTACGTTGTAGGCGTTTCGCGCGGTGTAATGTGTATCGGCAAGCGCCTTGACGTTCTTTGATAATGCCGCTAGCCGCCGTCGCTTGCGATAGAAAGCATCTTATCAAATCGTAATAAGGTTTAATTCGTTCGTCATTATCATCCTCTGTTTCTAGGACATATATTCCCCTCCTACTCCTCCAAGTACTAAAAAATAAATAAAATTAGTAGGTATACCGAAATTATTGGTAGCTTTTTTATTTTGATTTAAGTCTGCGCACACGCGCGTCGATGCTGTCATCCCGTTTTACCGGCATGATTTCTCAGATTAAAACTGTAAAAATATTCTCTTATTTTAAAATACTTACCTCATGTTATCACTATTATATCAGACACTTTGTCGTACGTACACCAGACAAACTATACAGGGTGTCCCAAGAAGTAGTGATATACTGAAGCTGGGAGGTAGAGGACCTAGAGGGCTATCTACATCACCCCCATGTATGTTCCGCGATTTTTCGTATTTTCGGAGTTATGACTTTTTTTTTTAATTTTTCACCTATCGCCGAGTACGATGAGATTTTTATTTATGGTGACGTGAATTATTGCGGTAGATGCTTGATTTTTTTTGTGAGCTAAGCCGATAAATAGGCCAATTCAGTATGGTAACATTTACTATCGTTAGATCTTTGAATGGAATAAAAAAAAATTAAATGCCAAGAATGTTTCTTACGTCCAAGGCAAAATGGCATGGTGCACCATCACACTGCAGTACTATGCTTCTGCGTGTCTCCAAGTCCACATCTTCTAACAGCAGGGGCAGATCGACGCGTAGAAAATTTAAAAAGTGATTGCCGCCCAAGCGGTCTGGCAGCTGAAAGGGCCCAATTAGCTGACCGTTAAGTATGCCAGACCAAAGGTTAATACTAAAGTGTTCTTGGAATGTCGATTCCCTTTTTAAATTTGGATTTTCAATTGCCCATGAGTGAGAATTGTGCATATTAAAAATCCCATTGCGTCTAAAGTGGGATTCATCCGTCCACAAGATTTGGTTAAAAAAGTTTTCGTTTTCAGCTTGTCTCCTCAGCATTTCCTGACAGCAGATAATCTTCCGGTTTCAACTGTTGCACTTTTCTAATGTGAAACGGATGATATCCTACGCTCTGTAGTGTACGGTGTACCTGAGATTTAGAAAGTCCGGTACGACGTTCCATAACTCTCACACTGGTCGACGGATCTCTTTCTACTTCTTCAACCACTGCATCTACTACATCAGGATCCGGCATAGTGGCCATATGGCCTGATCTGGTACCCGGTATGTAACCTTCCAAATACGCATTATGTACTCTTAAGATCATGCGATAGTCAGGAAACGTTTCAGGTTGAGGCCCGCCTCTTCGTTCCACATGTTACCGGTACAGCCTTGAAGCTTCCGCCGCATTCCCCCTAGCATAACCGTAATAGTAATGCATTTCTGCGTAGTCACGTGAAGTAAACATGATCACTTACACGCAAACTCAAGTCCAGTTAAATAATGCCAAGTCGTCGATTCCAGGTAATAACACTAATCCAAATGGTAATGCAAGTCAAAGTCCATATGAATAGCCAAAATGATTAGAGAAACGAACAATTAGCAGTATTAAAACACAATTTTTAAATTATTGAAAAGTACCAACTATGACCAAACAACGTAAAAATTTTCTCATGCGTCAACCGTCTTTTGTTTTTTGTTCTTTTTCTATTGATGGCCAGTGCGTGATTTAGAACGAAATTTATTTAGAAAGTTAATTAATTTTGCACTTGCCACATTTAGATTTCAATTTTTTGATTGAAGTTTTATGAATAATAAAATGAAATTTTCAGGGTAGCTACCTGATAGATAGAGAAAGTTTTTAAAAGCCAAACGGTAATTTTTTTTATGTGATTTTATCTTTTTAAAGCCCCTTGAAGTTGTGAAAATATTGGGTAATTTTATCATTCTTGGCATTTAATTTTTTTTTTATTCCATTCAAAGATCTAACGATAGTAAATGTTACCATACTGAATTGGCCTATCTATCTATCACCTTAGCACACAAAAAAAATCAAGCATCTACCGCAATGATTCACGTCACCATAAATAAAAATCTCATCGTACTCGGCGATAGGTGAAGAATTAAAAAAAAAGTCATAACTCCGAAAATACGAAAAATCGTGGAACATACATGGGGGTGATTTAGATAGCCCTCTAGGTCCTCTACGTCCCAGCTTCAGTATATCACTACTTCTTGGGACACCCTGTGTAAGTCCTATACGACTTCTACGGACCGACAATAGTCAGCAACTAACTCAAAAAATGCCCCGCCTAACGAAATCAGACCGAAATAGGTAACTTATAGATCTCAAGGTTAGGGAAGCCAAAGGGAAACCCGTTCCTGAAGCTAAGCAAGGCTTGTCGGCTATCCAATATACAATTAAGCCGTTCCAAAAGCTTATTTAAAGAAAGGGAAGCCCCTTCCTACATTGAAGTGACCGCGTAAGGGAAACCCCTTCCTACAGCTAAGTCAAATGAATGGGAAAGCTATTCAAGTGGTAGGCATGTGATTTGGGCTATTTAATGAACGGTTAAGTCGTTAAATGGATTTTGTCTGGGAAGAGGTTGACCGGTCCCTGATTGTTAGGGTTCGTCTATAACCAGCTTAACTTTAAATGATTTAATGCCTTGTTTAAAAAAAAAAGATGTAAATGTCTATGATAGAATGGCGCGAGAATGCTGTTCGAGGTATGGTCAACGTTTTAGAATTTTAAAAATAGTGGGAACCAACGATGAGCGGTTGGAGGGATCGGGCCAGTTGCGACATTCTGTTGGAGACCAGAGAAGAAGTTGGTTGTTATTACAAATTACAATTAAGCTTACACTTGCAATAAAAGAGTATACTTGTGTCAGTAATTGCATTAGTACTTTCTTTCACGACCGAATCTACTGAACCCAGAGTTCCTGCCTGCATCAGGAGTGCGTAAGTTTATACGATTTATTTCCACACAGATGCGGCTCGCCGCGGCCGCTGTCCAACGCGCGTGTCCTGGAGCTAGACGACTCGTACTTCATCTGCGGCGCGGGCCGCCACTACTCGGCGCTGGGGCTGGCCGCCGCCGCTCTCTGCGTGCTGTTGGCCGCCATCGCCGTGTGGTTCTTCGTGGTGGTGCCGCGCTGCCACGCCCGCGGGGCCGACCTGAGCAACTTGTACATGCCCGCGGCTGCGTACACCGTGCTGCCTTTGAGCTCAAACTCACCGCCGTTTTAGCCTTGCGTCTGGGCTCCTGGGGCCCGTTTCATAAACACTTGTAACTTGTATTATATTTAAATAATGAAATAATGATCTTTGTTCTGTAAGTAGGCCGCAAGGGCACTTTTACAAGTCTGACTCTACGGCGTTTCCCAAGAGGAGATCACTGAGGAGAAGAAAGCCGAAACAAAGTCAACAGTCAGTCATTTTTTCGAAATAACTCTTATATCTATTACAATATTTGTACTTAGCCTATCCTAAATATATGTTTTGAGTATAAACTCAATGCGTAGTTCTTCAAGAAAACATATCAACACTTACAAAAGTAAAAAAAAAAATAGAATGTAAAAAGCAAAATAATGTTTTTTTATTTATAAAAAATTACATACGTTTCTATGCCACCTTATAAGAACAGTGTCCCGGTAAAAGTAAATTATTTGATTTGGTTTATTACAAACGGAAATCTCTTTCCAACAATATTAATTAAAAAGATACTTCCGCTTATAATACAAGTTACAAGCTTTTGAGAATCGGGCCCCTGGTGGTAGAACTTTTACTCAGAAAGCCCCTAACTATGGAGCCCGCGGCTGCGTACACCGTGCTACCTTTGAGCACAAACTTACCGCCGTTTTAAATAGTCTTGCGTCTGGGCTCCTGGTCGTAGAACTTTCACTCAGAAAGCCCCAAATATGGCGGCTCCGGATTCCGTGCTGCCTCTTAATACTAACTCATCGCCATTTGAATGAGCTATCTATTTATTTATGAGCTCTTGGTGGGTGGTGACAGAAGTGAAGATCTGAACTATGGAACATGTAGCCCCGGCTACCTATTTTAAATTCCAGCTCACCGCCGTTTCAACCATTAAACTTCTACTAAAATTATTCCTCAGATGTGATGCTGCAATACCAGCACGGCTCTGCACCCCAACAGCACTTTATATACGGCTGTATGACGTTGTAGTAAATAATACGTATGCAACTGGTAATCGTCTTCACGAAAGCATACTTATCGCGAGCAAAACAATAATTAACAAATAACTATTACAATTTAAGTCTGTGATAAAAGTTGTTAAATATAGATTAAAAGTTGATACGCGTTAATCACTTAGAGCATTAAACCACTGGAGATGCCATACAAATACACTCTGCAAAAGTAATCGCGAAATCTCCGGTTAGTTTATTTCTGTACGTGCCGCCCCACCCCCCCACCCCCCCCCCCCCCCCCCCCACCCCCTCCTTTAAAAGCTTGATGCTGTAATGACATTGCTTGTCACCTCCATTAGTGAAATGCTCTAAGGTTAATCATCACTTATAATTATTGTAAATAAATACCAAGGAGCATTAAAACAAGAGGACTGACAGTTGCCATACTTTGGATCGTGTTCCGATCGCAAGATATTCTGGCAAAAACTAGATGGCGCTTCAAAACTCAACATTCAACGATGTTATAATCGAATAAAAGACAGTATTTAGTAAAAATTAGTTAATTATAAATAAGTAGAATAATTGTAAAAAAAAATCTTAGACATAGATGGCGTTTCCGCGATTATTACTCATTGAAATAAAACAATTTAACAGATTATATCGCGTATATTATCTCATTTTAGGCCTCTCGGAGTGTGTCAGGTCTCGTGGAGTCCACCCGTGACCATGGAAAGCTGAAAAGCTTCCGAAATGTCGGGAACTAAAATGAGATAATATACGCGATATAATCCGTTAAATTGTTTTATTTCAATAGATGGCGTTGTACATATCGGGGAACGGCTTTTTGTATGGAGATGGTCAGTCCTCTTGTTTTAATGGCCCTTCATAAATATGTATGTTTTGTATAACAGAATGTAAATAAAATACCATGTTAAAAATCACTTCATATATTTCATAAAAATACAAAAGTGTACAATTGTCTTAATGATCGTATCAAATCTTTGTGCTATTCAGGCAAACATTTGTGCTATGAGATTCTGCTGAGTACTCGCTTACATCTACCGTAATCATAATACTTTAGCTTTCATTTGTACAAATAAAAATCTATCATTTACAGGGCACAAGTGCTCAAAGACATGGAATTCGGTCCAGTTATGTCGTACGGTAAAATTGAATTCCAAAAGAGGTTATCTCTATAAAAATAAGTATCCATTAAGCCTTATATGGCAATAATGATTTTTTACCGAGCGTGTAAGCACACTACTTATTTTATATCGAACTGCTTTTAGGATATAATTTTAAACACCCGACGTGACATTAGCACTGTTTCCTCGCAAGAATACAATTTTACCGTGGTCTTCATAGATTTGTAAGAAAAATTATAAAGTTGAATGTCAATGTCATGTTTTTTTTCTTACCTATGTAGACCAAAGTAAAAATGTATTCATAAGAGGGAACTGTTCAAATGTCACGAGTGTTTAAAAAATTATATCCCTAAAAACGATATAATCCATAAATAAACTTTTTGTAGATTCGGAGTATCGAGAAAAAAATTAAATGAACACCTTTAAGACACTTAATGTTTGGAAACCCAAATTGAATTTATTATATTAAATTGTTCTAAAAGTGTTGAATTTCTCTTGAAAATTAAATCGAAAAATATTAATCCAAACTACCCCTTATGAAAAAATAAGCTGGACAAGGGGGCCAAACCATGTCTGAGACACATATATAAAGCATAAAACCTGACTGGTTATTTCTTCTACCAGAATTAAACGAGGCATTTTTTGTCAGTTCAGATAGTGCTAGTAAACTGGGATGCAGCAAACTGTAGGTGTCCAGAATTATCTGCTTTTAGGTCCTGGGTTCCGGAATTAGCTGAAAAGTATCGAATTGAAAAAAAATGCGTCGTCTAACTCGAGAATTATTCATGTCTTTCAAACTAAGTATATGTCGTTATTATAATGGGCTTATTATTTTACATTTAATGGTTTTTACTACGCTGCGTAATAGGAAGCTGGCTGTCAAATCGCCATTTCTTTTACCTCTCACACTTATACGTACTTTTTAGTGCGAGCGAGAGAAGCAAAACAAACCTTCAGATATCATCTCAGCAGAGTAATGATTTTAGAACTTTATATTTTGCAAAAATATAAGCAACACGTTATATTTTATAATTATACTTCATAAATTGTTATTTGCGTTTCATTACTCCTAAACTTTATGAAAACTTTAATTTTACCTTCTTATACTGAAGCAGGCACAAGCAATTTACATAAGGCTGCATTTTGAGCATCTTCGTTTTAACACGATATCGATATTCATTTTAATTACACATTATAAAAAGTAAGTTTATGACGAATTGGGCGAATCAGGCATCATTCGATTCGCTTTATATTGATTTTCATAATAATGAAGGTAGCCGTCGTGGACACGTGACTCTTCCTCCCAAGACTGAATTCAAAATTGATGCCGGACCAGTCCAATACATGCTTTACAAAGTGCTCGGAAAGTGACTCTTTAAGTAAGTAGTACTTTTTTAGGTGCCTCGATTGGCCCATACATAGAAGCACTATCGGAGCATATGCATTGTAAAACGTTGTACGATACGCGTGCAAATTGGTAAATCCCTACTTACCGCACTCGTATCGTAAATAAAATTACGTGACCTCTTGCTTGTGCCGCGGATCCCTAAACACTATGATTGTTTTGGATCCAATTTCGAAGTTGAAAAGTATAGTTCGGCTCTTTCCAGGTGAATTAAGGTATAAAAGATAAAATAATATGATTACCGTATTGCTTCGGGGCGGTCTATCGTCCTACACTACCAAAAATTAATATGTAGAATATCAGTGAGATTAAATTTGAACCTTAATACTATGACGATACCGTTTGTTTTTCAATATGAATGTTGTAGTGGTACGTGCTAACTCGGTAGCTAGCGGCTATGCGATAATAGAGACAGTGGCCTTTGTTTGAAAGAGTAGGGCTCGAAGCGAAAAATTCACCTGGCAAGAGCCGAACTATAATTGGCAAGGATCCGTAACAGAGCACACAAGGACAATGTATCGTAGAAAATATTTCTGTCAATTCTTGTGTCTTTAGCACCTCTAGCACAACTGTGATACGCGACTCTTTGTCGTGCGACTGTGATTGTCAGTTTTTTTCCTTTCAATACAATGCGAGAAAGACGCGTGACATGTCGCGCGACACGCGTAGTCACGGAGAGTTGTGCTAGACCAGGGGTCACCAAATTTTGTGCGGACCGCTAGAACACAGCGTAATTGAATAATAATGTATCCCCCGCATTATATCTGTTGACGTTAATTCGAAAACAGCCGCGCGAAGTAACGAGCTAACAAGCGAAAAATAGTTCACGGATTGTGTAAGCGTTGATCTTCATGTTGTGTGGACCGCGGTGGTCATTTCATTTCTTAAAACGTACCCCCAGCGAAACTAATTGGTGACCCCTGTGCTATCAGACCGACAAACTTCGAACAGTACAGATACAACTGTGACACGCCACTCTTTGCCGCGCGACAAATACCGTTAAACTCTGACAGCTCACGGCGGACCAAACGAGCCGTGACATACACGTGATAGTATCATAGGTATATGTTTTGCTATGTCATGTCAGATTTAACGGTGGACATATAATACTGCACATACACTTTTACAAGCCGAAACTACATTCGGTCTTTCCTAACGCAGTACTTAAAATGTCACTGACAATCAAACCTCAATTGACAGAAAATATTTCCCAACAAAACAGGTAATCTTCAAAATTACTGACCGATAACATTCACGTCGATACGATAAATATACAAATTTCGATACTATGATATGTTAAATATTACCAAGCAATCTTTGGTGTTTTTGTGTGGACACTTCAAATTGCACTTCACTTAATTTTATTCAATTTTAATTAAGTTAGCATATCTCATCCATTCATACTCTTACACAACCTAATTTGTTCGATTACAGAAGTGTATAATGTATAAAAAGCAGTCTTTGTACTGAGTACCAGCCTCCATTACAAAATTACAATCAAGAACAATCATGCTAAAACTTCCATCTGTTCCTCTCCCATTAATAAGAGTGAGAGAGATAATGAAACTTAAAGCCCCAAATAGCGGTTTTCTTATATGGAAAATTGACTGGTGCTACTGTGTACGAGGGCTGCTATTTATATATCCGGAAACCGGGATTACAATCTTCTTAAATAGCATATTTGACCGCCATGGTAAAATTTGAACTTTTTTAAGTATATAAGGTATATTTTTTCTTCCTTATTAACGCTCGTGTTTTGTTTTTGACGGGTTTTAAATGTCATCTCGCAGCAAGAATGGAACTCACTCGTGAAAATATTCGTGCTATGATTTATTATGATTTTCGGCGTGGTTTAACGCAACAACAGTGCATAGATCAACTAACTTCAACTTTTGGTGATGAAGCCCCATCTAAAACTACTGTGTATCACTGGTTTAGTGAGTTCAATCGTGGACGTAGTATGCTTACGGACGAAGTTAAGGCAGGTCGCCCGAAATCGGTCGTTGTACAACAAAATATCGAGGCTGTGCGAAAACTTATAATGGACGACCGACATGTTACGTACCGCGAGATAGAGGCGACTCTGGGTATTTCTATGACCAGCATTAATAGCATATTACATAATTATTTGGCTGTAAAAAAAATTTGTTCGCGTTGGATACCCCACAACTTAACAAATGAGCAAAAACATGCTCGCGTCGAATGGTGCAATAAAATGTTAAAAAAATATAACCGTGGTGACTCAAAAGCCGTTTATAACATCTATACAGGTGACGAATCCTGGATCTATGCATACGATCCCGAAACGAAGCAACAATCAACGGTATGGGTGTTTCAAAATGAGCCGAACCCTACGAAAGTTACTCGTGCAAAAAGTACATTGAAACAAATGGTGGCCTGCTTCTTCGGTATTAATGGCCATGTAGCTACAGTGCCACTAGAAAACCGTAGAACGGTTAATTCAGAGTGGTACACGACCATTTGCTTACCGGAAGTATTTGAACAAATTCGTAAAACTAACCAGCGACGAAGAATCATTCTTCATCATGACAATGCCAGCTGTCATACGTCACGCGAAACAACTCTATTTTTGGAGGGTCAAAATGTGGAATTAACGGGTCATCCGCCGTACAGCCCTGACTTGGCACCCAACGATTTTTATTTATTTCCAAATATAAAGAATAAATTACGCGGTCAACGATTTTCGACCGCTGAAGATGCTGTCGACGCATTCAAACAACACGTTATGGAGGTACCTCAGGCGGAGTGGCAGAAGTGCTTTAAAAATTGGTTCACGCGAATGCAAAAGTGCATAGATCATCAAGGGGAATACTTTGAAAAACAATAAAACTATTTTCAGCCGTGTACGTTTGTTTGTTTTTTTGTTTCCGGATATATAAGTAGCAACCCTCGTATAATCGATTTCTAAAAACCGTCATTGCAATATATATAGTCTCAAATGTAATTAGGCATAACATACTCTGAATAATTACACGGGTATTTCAAGCTACTTTATATTGCTTATTTTCTTGGTCTATTTACTATATTTTACTTTTAGTGTTTATCAAACATATTTTTAGAAGTTCAGAGGGTCCCAATTATCAATTCGTTTTAATTGCATAAGTGATGGTAATTTTCACAACATCTACGGTCAAGAACGCACCATTCACCACTTGTGAAAATTTTCGGGTAATAGGATATGCGTTAGCCATTTTAATGGAGTAATCACTATGTTAATGTATGAAGATAAGGTAGTTTCAATTTGTAGTTTTAATATTTACAAAACATACTATTCGACAACACTTTGTAAGTTAAAAAAGTGTTTATGTACAAGTCTGGTAAACTTTTCGGAACGACAAGTACCATCAGAGACACACATAAAGGTACAAGTGCAAACCTTATTGCAATATGATAAGGTCGGTCTCTTTACAAATGGTCATTTAACTGCATCTTCGTTTGTCTATGTCTATATGTATATTCAACTTCTGAAAGCTATACATTACCTGGCTAGGTTTACCCAGATTCACTGTAAGCGTAGATCACTGCATAGTATTGCAATAGCAATTAATAATTCTCTACCGAATAAATACCTTAATGTAGCCTATGATATGGTAAACCTACTCCTATGTTATACACAATACTAAGCGTTGATATTCAACTCTGCTGTACAGACATGTGGGTACATTCGTGAGCAGTAACTGGGTAATTGGCGATTTTTGTATACTCTCTATTTTCTAAACGGACTACTTTTTCATTTGTGCTGTTTCCATTACTATCAGTCGGTTTACACTAAGTCATCAAATATTAGACTAAGCAGTATTTCGGATGTTTTCTATTTTAATATCCGCCCATACAACTCAGTCGCTTATGAGATTCAGCAACAATTTCTTAGCTTTAATTTCAACCTAAGATAAAAGTCTAGTGGCTTCATTACCTAATATTCCTACAAAACGTCACATAAAGGCAAAACATCACTGGAATTATAAAACCTAGCCTTACATTATACTACAAGAATCTAAAATTTGTGCATAACCTCCTAATTACGCTAAAAAAATATGACACAAAAATGTACATATTAGATTCAAATAACAAAATTAATTTACATTACATTTAAATGCATTCGGTTACAAAATGGCTTTTAAAACGTGCCCGGGGCATCCAAAATCAGACTTTATTCCAAGCAATTAAGTAACATTATCATCTTCTATGGGACCACAGTCCCAATCTATGAAGGTATATTATTCATTGCACTTGAATCAAAATTATTTGCGATGTAACAAAGAAAACTCCTAATGGGGAATGGATGAAATATTTCAAATTGATTTTTTTTTTATAGGTAGGAATAAGCTTCCTTATTGTCAGAAAAAAATACAGATTTTTCTGTGGCTTAGACAAAAATAAAAAGTTGAAAAGGTGTTGGTGGGCCTATATGACAGCTTATACGGTACGGCAAATGCAGCATTGATGTTTTCGATTAAAATGGCTGTATATGTAATGTTATTCCTACCTATAAACAAAATTTCAAGATTTTTGAAAATTTTCATCCATTCTCTATTGTATGTATTCTAATCCAATTAATGTTGAATACGGCAATATGAATAAACAAGGTAATATAAAAAAAAAACGCTCTGTTCGAGACAAATTGGTCAAAATTTTAGGAGGCAGATTTCAATGCATCGAAAATAATTTTGAGCCACTTCTAGTCTTGCCAAAGACCTTTTCAAATATTAGTCCCGATTCAATCCATTATTTGTGATGTACTGGTATCGCGATTACTTACCTAGTAGTAAACAGTGATCAATTTAAAAGTTTTCTACCGTTTCGGTGAACAATAGAACAGTACTATTATATGCCCTGCACGTAGGACAGCTACGCGGCTCCGTAACCCGCGGCAGGCTAGATGAAGTCCTCGTGTCATACGAGTCTGTGGTCGTCCCGGCAGAAGGGGTCGTCCTGTCAGACGGACGTCTCCGAGTTGAGCCGCAGCACGAATCGGTTGCTCTTCGGGTCCACCACCTCCTCCGACAGGCTGAACTTGGGCAGCTGCCGGATGGAGCAGATCAGGGATATGTCACCTGTGGAGATATACAGTACATTGAGTAAAGATAATAGGCATCACTCATATCATTGACGTAAATAAAATACCTATATGGTATGATTTAGTGCAAGGAATTATTTAACTTTTTCAAATTGGCTATTTCATCGTGAGTAACAAGGTAATCTAATGTTTGAGTTTTTTTAACCTTTTCAGGACCGCGAACCAGCTCGGGGCGCTCTGCTCGTAGTAAGTTTTTGCTACATACGAATTTTCCTAAGTTAATTGGCTGGGCGCGGCGCGCCACAAAATTCGTAGTCGTCAAAGTGTTAATGAGAAAACTACCGGAATTATTAGGCTTTTACGACACGAGTACCCGTGTCGCAAAAGCCGAGTACCGCTCGACACGTTTCGGTCCGGCACGAGGACCTCGGTCACGGGCGACGGGTGGACACCGTCGCCGCCCGTCTCGCATCGAGTGCGGCTCTCACAACGTAAGGAACCGCTAATGTAGTTCAAATATGTCCGAGTCTCGCGGTAGTCTTCTAGTCGATTTCGAAACGGACGGCCCGGCCCTCCGTTCGACATCGGGAATCGACGCTCGCTCGTAGAAATCGCTATAATACCAAAGACGATTCACATAGAAAAGATGAGTATTCGACCTTGTCTAAGCTGAAACTCGACGCGGTCCTCGAGCGGGCGCGCGAGCAGGTCGTCGGAGACGAGCGCCCAGCGCTGCAGCGACCGCGCCTCGCCCTCGGCCGCCAGCACGGGCGCCTCCACCAGGAAGGGCTCGAGGAAGGCACGCGGCGACGCGTCGCGCGCCAGGCAGCGCGCCAGCTGCGCCAGCACGGCGTCCGCCGAGTGGCGCGGCTGCTGGCGCGTCACGCGCAGGTACTTCTGCAGCGCCCGCGCCAGCGACGGGAACACCGCCGTCGCCGCCTCGCGCGGCCCCAGCGCGCCGCCCGCCGCCGCGCGCACGCGCCGCACGTGCGCGAACGCGTCCTCCGCCGCGCTCAGCAGTCGCGCGCGACGCTTGCGCACGCGTCGCTCGCGCTCCGCCTCCTCGTAGTACCGCTCGTTGTGCGTCGAGCCCGAGTCGCGCCGCCGCCCGCCGCCCGCCGCCCGCGCCTGCCCCGCCGCCGCCGGCGCGCCGCCGTCCACCTCGTAGAACTTGATGCTCGCCCGCTTCCGCTCCGCCCGAGATATGGGCGCCCGCTCCAGGTACGGGTTGTAGATCGGGAACTCCGTGTAGTACTTCTGCAGCACCCACACGGCCGCCCGCTGCACGCTCAGCTGCCCGACCGCGTAGGACCTGCTCTCGCCGTCGGGGCTCCGCACGATCTTTATGTAGTACGCGGGCTCGAGGTGCCGGATCTCGACGAGGACGACCGCCGTGTAGTGGAGGAAGAGGAGGGTGTCGGCGAAGCTCGACGCGTAGGTGACGAGGGCGTCGTAGTCGACCGCCTCCTCGCCCAGGGCGAGCGCTTTCGTGGCCTCCGTGATCTGGACGACGTAGAACAGCCAGTAGGAGAACGTGCAGACCGCCAGGATGACCAGGATGGTCGCTCGGAACACGAATATCCTAGGTAGGATCGCGTTCCGGGGCCTCAGGAACACGGCCCACGCTCCGAAGGCCAGCAGCACCAGTTTAAAAGCCAGCGAGAGAAGGATCCCTTTGCACTCGGCCGTGCAGGCCAGGAGCTGCATTCTTTGGCTCGGCTGTATCGCTATGTTGTCGGTCAAGCCGGGAAAGAACCCAATTTTTGGTAGGACGACCATCGCCAGGGGGCTGACGAAGGACACGAATGAGAGTCCGAGGGCCACTGTGGTGCCGAAATATCTTGAGCACATGAATCCTATCCCGCTGTCGGGCTCCATAGGCCAATTGCTGACGTCCTCCATGGACTGAGAGCCTTCTGACGTGTTACCCGTGATGGCGGTTGTGTTCTCTCCCCAGTTTTCATCTTGTGGTAAGATCTGTACTTCAATGACCTCTTGCCCGTCTCGGCCGGTCTCTGGATTAATATTGACGCTGGTTTGGAATGGAGCCATGATGTCGCTGCAATCTTTTCTTTGTGATTTTGAACTTCTGCAACAACATGATAAAATTAAGATTTGTAGTAGAGATACAACGGATAGTGGTTTGGCCGGATACCGGATATCCGGCTGTCGAATATCCGGCCAAAACATTTTTACCTAATATACCTAAATGGAGTAAATTCGACGACGCGCGGGCGATGGGCGGTGCAGGTTGCAACGTGTTTCTCGTTATAGGCATGTTGCAGGCAATTTTTGATAGAAAAGTGAACTTAATTCACACTCAGTGCGCATCGAACGGCGGCACGTTATTGCTATTTGTTTTTTACTTTCTAATGTTTAAATGTATTTGTGAGATCGACTGACTTTAATATTGATTACTTTGTGGATTGATATTTATGTTACTCAAATTTTCTCCTTATATTAGATACTAAATTATTATCCGGTATCCGGCCGGATACTACGCAACTATCCGGTATTCGGCCGTATAGTAAATTGTGGCCGGATAGGCCGGATACCGGATAGTGACCGGATATCCGTTGCATCTCTAATTTGTCTTAATAGATTTTTCTCAAACATGCAATGAAATATTGACGTTGTGTTCCTTGTAATTGACCCCGAAGTCTCACCCTTTCGGGTGCGGCGCAAAAAGGGGCACACAATGATAATTTCATACTAAATTGCAGGCCAAGACCACCAAAGCGACCGTCTTTTGTTTCGGCGAAAAGAACGAATAACGATGTATATTAAAATAACGTTTTAGTGGAAAAAAAATATTCATGATATAAATAATCTTGGTTTTTGTTTCATTGCATATTTGAGAAAAGCACTATACAAGCTTCGGCGCGAACAGGGATTGTCGGCCTCGTATCTCTAGATGGCCGAGCCGGCCGGCAATCCCCTATTTCGCAGCCTCTGCAGTAATGTACTATTATAAGAGCTCCTGAAGTTATATGGCAACCTTCTTACCTCTACCTATGTGTATTTTCTTTTGTATATTTATTTTACCTACCTATTTTGGATGTTTTTCTCTTTCCCCAATTTAAGAGGAAAAAAAAGCATCTAATTAGTTAATATCAACTTCTAATTAGTTATATGCATAAGTCAGTTCGTTATTTTATAAATAGCAGCCTCAAATTTGTGTAGCACTGAATATTTTACCTGAATATACCTGATTACCAACAGTAGTTTTCTGAAGAGTGTGAAACATTATGATATCATATTAAAACCTACTTTTTTTAATGTTTTACACAATTGGAATATAATATATCCTTATTTTACACTGCAGCCCCTAATTTTCTTTATTTCATACATGTATCTGTATGAAATATCATCATTGTTCTTATTTATACCATACTTTTGAACAAATACCTCACTGAAAACAGGATGATTTTCTCAGTATCGTTGCAAATGATTATTATTAGTATGCATTGAACATTACGTTAAATTACATATTTGAAGCAACACAATTCAGTGAAAAAATCAAAACTTATTATCTATCAAAACATATTATAAACAAAAACATATTTTCAATTATTCAAAACTTGAATAAATATCCGGTCACAGCGTGGGAAAGACCCTCAGTACAGCACTAGCGTGTTTCGTGGTACAGCTCTTAATATATACCAGTTTATTACAATTTGCATTTTCAATAAAAAAAAATTGAGATACCACATCTGACAAGTTATTTTCACTAGACTTTTGTGTTGGCAGACTTTATTAACCTCAAAAATATCTAAGAATTATGAAGTTGTTGACAAGTAAAGTGCTATACTTACTGAAAACCTTGTCATTGTAGTAACAGCTAAGAATCCACGATATATGTTATCTCACGTGGAACTGTAATCTGTATGAAGCATTGGTTGATGAAACTAAACATGTTACACATATAAATATGTGCAAAGTTAATGTAGAAATTTAAAAACAGGATATTAGGATGTATTTTATTATCAAATATAATCTTATCAGTAACTGACAGACAATACTCAGCCTAACATACTAAGTCTTGAATATAATTTGGCACAGCATATTCCTATATGATTATATTTGAGCAGTAAGAAACTGTTTTCCGAAATTCATCTTCTATCGGAAGTGGAGGAAAGGAGACTAAAACTTGCATGAATATTCCATCCGATATGGGGCTAGTAATTGATAAATTACAGTATTGCTCAATCCTTCTGCAAACACATTTAATTTATAAATCATTGTCTCTCATATTTCATTAATGCACCCTCAATTGTAATGCACTCCACAGTCCATTTAAATGATTACCAGCCACTAATCCAATTAGAGTGACGGCCATACACGGGCAGCATGTGTGGTGCTCATAGCCACAGGCAATTAATCCCGCAAACGAGCTCATCAGGCCTTTTCCTGTTATAACTAGGTTGACATGTAGCATGATTTACTTTTGGTTGTGTCACTTTATTATGAATGAAAAACTAGTTTTTATTGCATTACTAATTAGATGTAGAACACATCTTCTCTTAGGAAATTAATTTTAATGGAAACTAAGGGTTGTATGTTGGGTCTAGTGGATTGAAATGTTGGTATTTGGTAAGATAAACATACCGGGTGCTCCGGTGCGTGTGCTGCCGATGTCTCGAGCTGCGCCGCGAACGACTGCTCAGCTCAGAGCGCACGGATTCCGTCTCCATCGTACGCCGACTCACCCGTCAGCGAAGCCCTGCAACCACAATCGCATTCTTCCTGCACTAATCAAATCACGAAGGGCAATTAAAATGCCCAGGGTTTCACGGAACTCTGCACACGGTACACTACTTTTGAAACAGAAAACGAACAATGTCTACCTTAATTATCACAGAAGGCATCACTGTTTTTTGATCTTATCGAGTTAAAAGCAGAATTAGCGCTGCATTATCGATAATTACGGGATTTTTCACATAAAAGCGTCGTTTTATGGGTTGCTCGGGCGAAATCACATTACAACCAGGCGGCAAAATTAAATACGTGTGTTGGCAAAATATATTTAACTACGTCTCACTCGCACACACGGCCTACTATACAACGCTCTCTATTTTACCAAACTCGTAGCAGCTCTTTAATTTAGTACAATAATGCTGTAAGACACGTTCAGAACCCACCCAGAAAAACCAATTTGACTGCTGTCACTAATTCGAATTTGTAACGAAAAGGTTTCATAATTTCTTTATAAATAAAAAAAATCTACATTATTTTCATTTATAAATCGCAAAATATTATTGTGAGTATGCAAGTGCTAAATTCAACAGTTCAGAAGATCCCCTCAATTGGCGGTCAATTCAAATATGTAGAACACAAGATTACAAGAAAGATAATGATAAGATAACACTTTGGTCGCGGGCAGATAACTCATTCGCAGTTATTTTATCGTCATGAAACTGTTGTTTATTGTGTAAAAATAATGGACAGCAGGCAGATTCCACCCGAAAGCCGACCGGATAGGCGTGGCAATGTCGTCGAAGATCTTCACTTGGATCGGGTGGTGGCGTCCCAACCGGAAATAGGGCCCACACCCCCGGACGGAGGCTATGGGTGGTTAATAGTGTTCTCTGCCGTCATCTACCACGTCACGGTGCCCGGGGTACTGACGCTCTACGGCTTGATAATACTAAAAGCCATCAGGGAAGAAGACCACGACGAGAACGAACAGATCAGAATATGGGACGTGGACATAGCCTTAGTGCCAGTGATTATGATAGTTATTAGGTTACTGCTGGAGTCCTGGTGCCGCGCTGTGGTCAAGATATTCAACATGCCGAGGTTCATGGCCCTGTCTGGCCTCTGCATGACCGTGGCCGGCATATTGTTGTCGAGTTATTCCACGGACGCGAGCAGTAACGATCACATCATAAACATATTCTCAGGCATGTTTGCAGGTATGCGTTGTTTTTAATTGGTCCATTGACTGCAGAAACTATTCATAAAGCCATCGTATTGTCGTTTGAGGCATTTATAACGTGCGGTGATAAATCGAACAATACAATTTTACGGCTTTGTTTACTTATCTGTACAGGTGTGTGTCATGTAGATACCTACCTGTAACATAACTCATGTATACCTTCATTATTGATTAATCTGGGCTGATCTTTTTGCGATCCCTAAACATAGCAAAAAGTACTTTTAATTCAGCCAATTAGGTACATTTTCAAGGTATCGAAAGTATGTCTTGTTCCTTGTTCAAATGAAATCCTGCTTTTGCCAATTTCACTAAGCAATAAATGAAATTCTTGTGGATATTTATTTGAGATAACTACAATAAACTTTTAAACGAAATTAATATTAACTTCCTTAAATGTACGAATTGTACGATCCTAATATAAACATGTGCCATACTATGTCACAGTACAGTGCCATATATCTAGTAATTAAATTGTTATAAAGCTGGTCACGTCTTTCTAACGACAGTCTACTTATTTCTTCAGGCTTATGCTGTAAAAGTATGAATCATACATGACTTTTCATAGTGCATCTTGATGAATGGCATAAATTAAATTACATAAATCTTTATTTCAGAAGTTTAACATACATAACATAACTAGAACTTTTTATATGTAATTATACCTGTTGAAGACATACATTTATAACAATTAATTATTAGCATATTTAATCATTTATATATTATCCGATCACATATTCATCTTGAGAGTACGTCTTCCTGTTATCTTGATCAGATGAGCAGTCCAAGGTGGACTGAGTTAAGGGCCTTCCTACACTCCGTGGTCCGATACGTGGTCACCACTCAAAAACCTTTCTGCCTCAACGGCCATCGGCCTTACGAGCAATATGCCCCACCCTCTGTTCCTTAAGTCTGGCAGCTCTCTGAGCTATCAGCTATGTTGTGAAAATCCTTGAGGAAGGACTTTGTCCAACAGTGAACGTTTTTCGGTTGATATATACATATATATCTATATGATGATGATGTACGTCTCCCCAATTTTTTTATTTACATTATTGAAGCTCTAAATGCTGACACCACTTCCAGGAGCCGGCTGCGCGCTGACGGGCCAGCAGACGGAGGTGATCATTACGCACTACTTCCGCGACCGACTCACCATGGCGCAGCGCGTGGTGCGCATGGCGCCCTCCGTCGGCAACTGCCTTGTGCCCATCCTCGTCGGCTACCTCTGCACCGTCTACTCCGGTGACGTCGTCGTCATGATCTACGGCGCCGTGCTCATGCAGAACTGCGTCTTCCTTGCGTCTTTCTCCCGACCCATCTACATAGAACGAGTCATCAGAAACACCTACAACATGCTCCGAGACGCCGTTGAAGACGAGGATGAAGTGATATTTTCTAATCAGAGAAGAGAAGATCCGGAAAGAAACGTCCAGCCACAGTCGAGCTCCGCTCAAGACGACGACGCTACTGATGTCGTTGTCTTCAAATCTAACAAAGATGCAAAGGAAATAGTCGATCCGGCGATCCAATACAGAGAGACAGGCGCAGCTGCTATAACGAACAAGCAAAACCAGCCGCGATTCTCGTCGGATTTCAGCGAGATGTTCGCCGACCGGTCCAACCGGTTCTCATCCGACTTCGGGTCTCTGGACGTGACGAGTTACAGCAGGATAAGCGGGTACCGGGAGCTAGAGAGCATCGACAGGAACGCACAGCCGCAGCCTCTGTACCGGGAGACGACGACGGACGCGCCGCAAAGCATCGTGTTCGCGAGTGAGGTCTCGCCAGGCACGGCGCGGCGCACTGCCTCGCTGCGGAAGAACTTCATCACCGTGGTGAACATGCTGGTGGACCTCAACTTCTACCTGTACGCGCTGCTGCACCTCACCACGACGGTGTCGATATTCGTGCTGGGCGTGATGTTCGCGCCGTTCGTGTGGGTGAAGAATCCTACCATGAATATTTGGGCGGTAAGTGATATTAGTTTAAAGCCATAATCCAATAGCCTAGCCTCATCGGCAACCTTTTCAGATCGAAGAGTCAAAAGCTGAAATTTTCAGGATTCCCCTGTTTTTAAAAGGCAAATACAGAATTTTCGTTTATGTAAAAAACGCTAAAAATCACGTTTGTTTTAGAAACGATGTATGGAGACCTGCGGGCTTATGATGGTTGCGTTTGTCACGTGATAAATAAGTGACATAGCTGCCGTCACCTTCTGACACGTATGTGAGTGCGAGAGTGACAGGCGCGTTATCATAATTATCAGGGACAATCTTACACAAATCGACCTAGTCCAAACTAAGCAAAGCTTGTACTATGGGTACCAGGCGACGATATACATAATATATAGATAAATTATAATACTTAAATACACAGAAAACATCCAAGACCCAGGAACAAACATTCGTGCTCATCACACAAACACTTGCCCTGGCCGGGATTCGAACCCGGGACCGCCAGCTTCGTAGGCCGTTGTGCAACCCACTGAGCCAAACGTGTCGTCGAATCATCATATCATTTATCGCGTGATAAACGCGACCATCATAGGCCCGCCCTTCTAATTTATTTTATATGTCATTATGCGACAATCACGTTCTGTAAAAAAATCAAGCAAACAAATTCATATTACGGTTCAAGCTTTACAACCCTGTGACAGACAGACAGACAACGAAGGTTTAGTAATAGGTTGCCGGGTCGCCGATCGCAGTGGACAGCCGAGAGATGTCATGATGATGAGGTTTTTTTAGAATTTGTATTTGTCTTGGAGTTAAGAGAGCCCCAGAATGCCAAGCCCTGGTCTGGTCTGGGACTAAAACCACCAACGAATGAACCAACAACCAATTATGACGACACGTTGGGCTCAGTGTGTTGCACAACGGCCTACGAAGATGACGGTCCCGGGTTCGATCCCAGCCAGGGCAAGTGTTTGTGTGATGCACGAATATTTGTCTTGGGTGTTTTCTATGGAATATAATTTATTTATATATTATGTATATTGTCGCCTAGTACCCATAGTACAAGCTTTGCTTAGTTTGGGACTAGGTCAATTTGTGTAAAATTGTCCTTGATATTTATTTAATGCCAACTCCCCCTTGAAGCGCCTCAAGATCGCTTTAAGCATTCGATCGCGTACAAGCCTTACTCCATGGTGTCCTCAGGTGTCAAGCCTGATGGCGGTGGCGCACGGGTCGGCGCTGTGCTTCATCATGCTGTGCGTGGTGCTGCCCAAGTCCATCAACCAGAAGGCGCGGCTCTGCGCCCTGTTCTGCGTTGCCGGCGCCATGGGTTTCTATGGTGAGTCATCCGGTGGCAATACAATACAATAACTCTGTATTGCACACCTCACAAAACAGAGTACAGAAAACAATACATTCAAGGAGAGGTAAACAACAGGCGGTCTTATCGCTTAACAGCGTTTTCTACCAGACAACCTTTGGGTAGTGGGAGACGTTGAGAAAAAGAAACTGTATGTATAAGTAGGTGGCGCAAAGCAGTTTGGGAATTGGAAGTATTGTACATATATATTAAACAAGCACAATAAGTAGTATATATACGCACATACTACATACATATATGTATATACGTATAACTCCCATTTCATCGACAGACGTTTCCTAGAATGAGTTTGCTGAAGAACTCAAAAACTGTTTCCGCTGAAACCAAAAAAAATATATGATTTTTGAAAAGATCATCATGTAGATCCGTCCGATTACCGGTTTGTCTTATAACAATACCAAAATTTGAACGGTTTCAGAGAAAAATGGTATCTATGAAATGATATGTCACCCAAATAAAGTATTCGCATTTTTTTTTATTTTCCAACTCACGCTAGTTAGATATTCAGGTCTAACACTTAACTGAGTCTGTTCCTGAGGTATGGGAGAGCGGTGCGGGATGGTTGACAAGTGAAGTGACATGACGCGTCCTAACTGTCTCGATATACACATTATACGTCACTTGTCACCCCTCCCGTACCGCTCCCTCAGGAACAGACTCAATTATGCGTTAGACCTGTAGAACTATGACCTGTAGAAGAATGATGAGGACGATCACCGATTCAGCACAGATGGGAGATCAAGTAAGGTTGTGTCACAGCAGCCATAATTAACTATATGTACCGGCGTCGAAAGATCGCAAGGGCTATATCTCCCTCCTAGATAAACCTCTCGCGATCTTTCGATCTTTGGAGTTTTCTGTTATGGCCATCGTGAGACAACCTTACCCGGTCCCCCTTACTGCAGAACTCAGAAACCTTGGACTGCAACCGCATAGGCAAACGGTTCCGCATCAGGACGACCTGCGCTTACCTTAATAGTGCAGTTAAATTAAATGACACTTGTTCATACTAAAAATCGATTGCTGAATTCACCTCCGGTCTGCAGCTCGTAGCTTCTTCTCGATAGAGCTGTGAGAATCCAGCTGCCCGTACGTTTGCAAATATAATAATTTCGCAACACCCAACCCAAAACCTCATCGATAATTTATCGGTTTGTAGAAACTATTGTTTAGGTTAGGTTTGTTGATAAAAGTATCTTCTGAAAATTTTACTCCCGGTTTTAGATTAAATAATAGTAGGGAAATGAAGGTAGGTAGTATACGTTACGAAACATTTTAGCTACTAGCTTACCTTACGGATGTTGAGCCGGAAGATACAAATATAAAAAATATATCTTAAAATTACCTTTAAAAATATCACTTATCTCTGGCGCAGTCTGTCCCAGTGAGCGCGTGGCAACAAACTGAGTTTAAACCGCGCGGTTTAAACTCGTGTCGTAGTAATGATATTAGGTGTCTTGCAGAAGCGTGATGGCGTCAGGAAAATTACAAGAGAAGTCGAAGCGTATTCATTTACTGATTTTTAAAGAAAAGGCCGGTTATAAGCTTTCTCTTGGGCAACCCGGTAGAAATCGGTTTATATGGACGCCACGCCACTGGTATCTTTTCAACTTCAATAATGGGTTCTCCAGATTTAACCATAACATTTCTCAACCAGGTATAACCCTATCAGCGAACAAAAGCCTGCTGCTCATCTGGTGCATGTTCGCGAGCTTCTCCACCGCGGCGGCCGGTATACTCCAGCAACCGCTATACAACTCCACCCTCAACGAGTTCGACACCACAGCCACCCTGACGGCCGCCAACGCCATAGTCGCGGTGTTCCTGCTCGCCTGGTCGCTGGCGTACAACTACCAGTTTGTCACGTGCTTCGAGACGGCGGCCATCTTGCAGATGGTCACCGCGTTCGTATTCCTCGCCTCGTCCTTCAGAAGGCGGAGGTAATACATTTATTAATAACCAATGTTCAGAAGTTATCTTCCAAGTCGAATTTGTCGCGCAATCAGGGTTTGTAGAACACCAGCCGGTCTAGCACAATTCTCCGCGACTATACTTGTCGCGAGATATAACATCACCAGTTTTTCTCGCATTGTATTGAAAGGAAAGAGACAGACTATATTTGTCGCTTATTACAGATGCTAGAGGTGCAGTGTCACCCTTTAGCACAACGATTATCTATCTCTTTTCTTTCAATACGGTGTGAGAAAGATGAGTGATGCTATGTGGCCTCACAAGTCGTGGAGAGTTGCGCTAGCCCGGCTGCTCATATGGTGATTGGTGACAAGTAGTGTCAAAATCCACCAATCAGAACACAAAATAGTGATGCTTCTTGTTAGAAAGTTCTGACGCCGCAATGTCGCGGGCTGGTGATTTTACGATTCCAGAAAACAATTAATGTCATATTTTTTTTCTTTTATAGTAAGTTGAAGGAGGGAAATGCCTTTATCTCACGTGTTTTTGGTAAATATAGGCAGCATTGTGGCGCCCACTAGTTCATAATCGAGGAACTATGACATCTGCTCTAAGTTCTTTATTTTCATGGCTAGGCTGAAAAGATTAATTTAAGACTAGGAATAAGATTTCTTGTAAAAATAATTTTAATATGTTTTACAGTTGAACACCTTGGTTGGATATGCTTCTGTTGTTTTATTATAGATTTATAATAACGGTTACGGCACGATGACAAAGTATTATTAACTTGGAAATAAAAATAATTTTCGAATACATGGAAGCCTCCCAAAGCAAAAATTCATCGTAGATATTGTGTGTAAATAGAACTTCAGATTGAAATAAAACAATTTAACGGATTATATCGCGTATTTTATCTCATTTTAGTTCCCGGCATTTCGGAAGCTTTTCAGCTTACCATGGTCACGGGTGGACTGAGAAAAGATATATTTTCCTGAAAATTAAATGGGAAAATATATCTCTTCTCAGTCCACCCGTGTGTTTTATTTCAATAGTAATAATCGCGGAAACAGAAGAAAATATTAGAACTTCAGATTATTTCTAAGAGTCGTTTTTAAAATATAAATTTCTTGTTAAAAAAACGTCATATGTGCCATTAGTATCTTGAAAAGGTAATTGACAAATCGTTATATTTAATTATTCAGGCATATCATTATTTAAATTAAGTTGTACAAAATAAACTTCAACAATTTTAACATATGTCCATCGGCCTTCTCCTGGTAATACTACTAAGTAAGGTATAACAGTATTTTGAAGACTTAGAAAAACTAGTTAACTCTTTTTACGTCTTTTATTAGTTCATAAGAGATCAAATTGTGTTTACAATATAACTGAAATCGGTAAATAAAATATTTTTATAAATTACACTATTTTCTATATTTAATTCAGTGGACATAAAAATATATTCCTGTAATTATAAAAACAACATCAAAAAAAATAAGCTGCGCAGCCTAGATATTATTCCGAAGTGTATTGATTAACTAAACTCAATATGTTATATACCAGTATATCATAATAAAATGCATTACTTTGATGATGATGAAGCAAGGGCCGATCCAACCTTTAAGTTAGGGGGAGGGACGAGGTCATCACATAAACGGAAATCACCAGTGTTCGACCGAGACCCAACCCAAGGGGAGGGGTTAATGATCCCCATGACACCTTGGATCCGCCCCTGATTTGAAGCGAACTCGCTGGGTTATTTGCTGATTCTTTACTATTTCAGACTTTAAAAACCCACGGTTTGCGTTGCGGAGTTTTAACACACCCACGTTAACAACAACGATATAGAAAGAGTCCGACAACAACTCACAAGTCCCTCAACATAAATATTACAAACAAACCATACAACACATACGTACCCTCACATTTTCGCTCTGATACCAGTAAACACAGTAAAATCGAGACAATCAGACTATTTATCCATTATATACATACAATTAACAATAAATTAATTTAATAATAATTAAATATGAAAGGCCTGTTACACCCCAGTCATTTATGTAAAATTTGTTTATAAAAATTGTCTGTTTGAGTGCACGCAGGTTATTGGCCATATCATGAGCACACGTAAGCCTCATTACAAGCAGACACACGATTACTAACAGTTCATATTTCACAATTCATAAAATAGGTAATTCGTTTAATTAAATGTATGCATAACATATTTATGTACCAATTTACTATACAGTTGCCGTTAAAAATCATTTTTGTTAGCCTTGCCAGTTAATATTTAATAATATAAAATAATACTGCCAATATGTATTCATATAGGCTATAAAAACAATGATAATATTCCAGATTTATCGCAGTATGAAAATTAAGTATTTGATATGATTTGGTAGGTTTTGAAGGTCACAAATACATTTCATAATTACATTGCCTGCGACTTTCGGGTCATTTACACACCCCTAGGAAACATATAGAGTAGATTCAACAATAATTATTTAAGTGTATACGAATGTCATATATAGATATTTTACTCGTGAACTAAAAACTAAAACATCTGGTTTACATTTATACTAATGTCCCAAAAGGGACCTATAAATGGTATGCCCACTTTGCACGGAAGTTAAATATGTTCTTGTGTAAAATATCTTGAGTCTTGTGCAGAGGTTCAAACTACAAAGTAGTTTTTTTTTTTGAAGAATTGAAACCTTTTCTTACTATCTACGCGGTACCCATACAACATTACCCATATTCCACGATAAGTACAATTGTACAACAGCCAACAATAAACAATCTAAGCGACATCCTTTTGGTTGAACATATACATGTTCACAATTGGACAAGATGGCGCATAAAACATTAACATAAAGGTAATTTTATAACCTGTATTTTTAAAGATTTTGAAATAGTGTACAACTTGTTTTCGTCTTTGAAGTCAGTTTCACCTAGACCGAAAATAATTATTTCATTACTAGCTTCTGCCCGCGACTTCGTCCGCCTTAAATTCGTTTATCGCGGATAAGGGTATTTTTCCGGGATAAAAAGTAGCCTATGTCCTTCCCCGGGACTATCTCCATACCAAATTTCATCCAAATCGGTTCAGCGGTTTAAGCGTGAAGAGGTAACAGACAGACAGACAGACAGACAGACACACTTTCGCATTTATAATATTAGTATGGATTTATAATAATTTCCTATTACCTAACTTACAATATATATGTATGTATTTATGGAACCAAACAAATGCAATATGCTTATAAAGTTCTGATAATAACATATTTTTTATTGAATCGTTCAGACGCCGTTGGAGAATACTTAATCTGTTACTTATTACATGATTTTCTTTTTCTTGACGGCTCAGTTCCAAACGCTAATACTGTAATTGTTATTACATTGTTTCGGTGATTCTAAACAATTAGTTAACTCTAAAGTATGACCCCTGCCATATTAAGAATTATCGTAGATGGGCTACTTTTCTCTAAAAGACAGATCACAATCACGTCTAAGCTGACGGTTAATTGTAAGTTTCATGGGATGCCGCACGATACTTTAACGCACCATTAATTACCCGTCGTTCGTAATAGTATTATATAATTTACGCTTCCAGTGATTTGAAGCTCGGCCGTGAAGTAACAGGATACTAGACGAGTACAAATGAGGTTCCTCGATCGGATCCATTCGAGACTGATACGATAGCCTATAGCAACCGTAGTAAACTAATTCAACCGTAACTAGACCTAACTTAACAAGTCCATCATTTCGTTATCACTCAGCTTCTTAACGTTGCCGTTGTCGCTGTTGGCGGGCGTGGGCAGCAGCGACTCGAACGCCGACCAGTCCTGCTTCATGGTGCCCTGGTTGTTGTGGTTGTTCGCCCACTTGTTGTTGAAGTTCCCGCTCGGCGACGTCCAATTCTGCCCACTATTGAACGCCAACGGGGCGTTTTGGTTCAACTGCTGGGAATAGTTGGGAGTCTGCATTTGGAGGTTATAATTCGGGGCGGCGGGGGACTGTAACCGAGGGTTGTACTGTGGAGGGGACATCGGGGACTGCATCCGATTATACTGTGGAGGGGAAGTGGGGGACTGTACCTGGGAGTTTTGCGAGGAACTCTGCAGGTTGTACTGGGGTTTGTGTGCGAGTTGGTTGAGGTTGGACTGCAGCAGCGACGAGGCGAGGTCGAGGGCGGCGCGGGGGGCGGGGGCGGGCGCGGGCGCGGGGGGAGGCTCACTCATCCTCTGCACCACCTTTTGTTGTTGCGCGATTCTGGAATAGAAAACGATACGTGTCACCAACAAGACTAGATTTGACCATTGTCACTTCGGAAGTCTGGATGTGCAAGATGTGACGTAGACGTCATCACCACAAAGGGTCTGGTAAGTTTCTTGTGTGGGGTTAGGTAGGAAGAGTGGTGCTATAACAATAGATTCATCATGCAAAATAAATGCAATGCGCATCGTAAGACGTCAAGATACAAGAAATGTTGACAGACGATTTTAAACAGAACTAGACGTGGAGTAGATGACACTATTTCCTTGTATGACAAGGTTTCGTGGAAAGATAAGTCGTGGAGTGGTGTCCGCTTTGCAGTTATTTGTTTTGGATGGGCGATAATTGATAAGAATGACAGCAGTTTAATAGCGGGATTTATAATAAACAATCGTTTCGCTCGCATTACCGAGACTTTCCATACAAGATTCCACCCCTTTAAGGAAGAAAGATGAAGAAATATCTCCATATTCAATTCCATTTAAATCGGTTCTGCTTTTTAAGCATGAAAAGGTAACAGACAGAGAAAATTACTTTCACGTTTATAATATTAGTATGGATTTATTAAATGATTATTTAACAAGTAACTTTACTCTTTTAAAAAAAATCCAGGTATTTTGTAGTCAAACAATCATACACAAAATATAGGTATACCTTTAGATCCCTTCATTTATCTATCACCCAAAGCTCAAGAAACGACAAAAGTGTAGAATAAAAGGATTGTCGAAAACTTCACATAGAACGTCAAATGAACCGTACACAATTCAAGCACGTTTGACAACATCGAGATAAAACGGCTCATTGACTATATTTACGAGTACACGTCAATATTTGCCGTTTGTAACCGAAAGAAGAATACCTCTGTTTGTCCTCGATGGAGAGCGAGGCGGCGGGCCCGAGCCCGAGCCCCGCGAACATCTGCTGCACGTCGCTGCTGGCCGGCGCCGCCGCTAACGACTCCGGCGAGGAGCTCGAGCCCACTAACGCGTGCTCCATTACTCTGCAACAAACGCTCTCGTCACTCGTCTCATTGCTTTTAAACTACCCAGTGAATAAGCATGATGACGGGTTAAGAAAATTCAAAATTCTAATAAGACCATCAGTTTTTTATAAGTGGTAAGTGATAAAACAAAAATTGGACACATATTTTTTGCATTTTTAAATTACTTAAAAAAATACCGAGATTATAGTTTAGGAGTGGGGGCTCGTGACGTCACAATTAGGTACAACTGTACCTAGGCGTGACGTTACGCGACATTTTGACTCAATGAATCGCCTTTATTTTTTTATTAACTACGATAACAACGAAAAAAAATGACTAATTTTTTTTATTAATGCGCACGACAGAGATATTTTTTAATTATAGGCTTAAGTGAGTCTGATCCAGAGGTATGGGAGCGGTACGGGAGGGGTGACGAGTGACGTATATGTGTATAGCGAGACAGTTAGGACACGTCACTTGTCACCCCTCCCATACCTCAGAAACAGACTCAGTTAAGCGTTAGACCTGTAATCTACATGAGAAAAGAGAATGTAGTGATAGTGACAAAAATTGAGAAAGCTATGCTTCAGCAGTTGGGGCATGTTGTCGAGAGAATGCGTGAAGGGTTACTGTCAAAGAGCTCCCCATGCTCCCAACTATTCTTGAACAGTAAAGCTGGGTTCGCTGCGACGTGTTTTTGTATTTTTCTAACACCTAACATGTTATTCTAACATAAAAGGGGCGTGGCCTTAATGTTTTGGTTAGCAAAAACACTCAAACATGTTTGCCGCGACGGATGGAAAACATTCCCCGCGTTCGCCTGCGGAGGGGGGTGCGACGTTCATTTCGTGTTTGACCGTCGGTAGGATAACACGTCTTCTATGTCAGAATTCATTGTGACTGTTGTGCGTCAGCAATGTTTTGGCTCACAAAAACGTTGTTGCAACAGACGGGAAGTTTTGCTAACAATGTTTTGTTAGATTTTCGTGGCAGCGGACGCGTCTTAATGTAGACAAAATGAAACGAATCCTTAGTGTAATGAATATCAACATAAACACCCACTTGGCCTCGTTCTGTATGGAGTTGAGCTGTTCGAGCTTGGCGCGGTGCTCGGCCTCGACGCGCGCCACCATCTGCTTCACGAGCGCCACCAGCGCGTTGAACTGGTTCAGCGTCAGCCCGTTCTCCACGCACAACGGGATGAGGAACGGCAGCACCTTCGTCGCCATCACCTCCTTCGTGATGCCCAGCTTCTTGTGGCTCAGCGCCAGCTTGTATATGCCTGCAAGAGTATACGTAGTAGTGCAATTTCGCGCGGATTTTTATATGGATTTGCCACAAAATTGACGCTTCCACCAAAAACGCCATTATGGTACGAACTCAAAACATTGATCCTTTGTGCAGAGAGTAAGGAAGTGATAGAGTGACACTGTCTAAGAAAGATACGCGCTTTTTGAATAGCTGCATCCAGTGGCGTGCAAAGGATTTTTGGTTAAGGTAGGCGGTTTTTCGGTGTCTTATTGGGAGCCATGGTCGTTCTGGGCTTCAGGGTAGGCAATTTATCTGTGCCTGTATGGAGCCTTAGTCGTTTAGGGTAGGCATAGGCAGTGTTTTTGTGCCTATATGGACCGTACGCCACTGGCTGCATCAATAGATACTATCATCGGTCAGTCCCAAATTCTCGATGCATACAACAAATGTATAGACAGCGGCGCAATTTATATGTGTAATAGCGATTCTAAAGGCACTGCACTTCTAGAACAACTGTGATACGTGACTCTTTGTCGCGCGACAAAGGTTGTCTGTCTCTTTCCTTTCAATACAATGCGAGAAAGACGGGTGATGATATGTCGCGGGACTAGCGTAGTAGCGGAGAGTAGTGCTAGACCGGATCTTTCTTGGACAGTGCCACTTTCAAACTACTCCATTGAGAGTCCGGATTTTACTTTTAAAAGCTATCACTAACATAAAGCAAATAAGCTCCTTTCAAATGTCATTCTTAGAATATTTCTTGTTTATGCTACTTACCTAAAATACCCATTAGAACGGCGGGCTCCCGCGAGGGTATCTGCGGCAGGAACGGGATGATCTCGTCCAGCACGAGCCACTTGTCCAGGTGTTCCAGCAACTTGCCCACACACAGCAGGCAGTTCACCCGCACCGAGATGTAGCTTGTGCCCAAGCACAGCTTCTTGATCCGCGGCAGCAAAGCATTCTTCATTGCTGGGTAGTCGATCAGAGAGGCAAACGTTGGCAACACTGACAGACACAGTTCCTGTATCTGCTGAGCGTCAGACTCAAGGGCTCGGTATAACATCGGCAGGATATCTGTCTTAACCTCCTCCCCAGGCGTCAATTTCAACAACAACTCCATCTTCTGCATAAAGATTAGCAGGATCTGTATAGGATCCTGTATCAGCATTACTGGTTTTAGCACTGGCAGAATATACTTAACGAATTCTTCTTTTGTGGAATTCTCAGCAATGAGAAGGACGTTTGGTAGCACAAATGGGACCATTGGAGGGTTGACAAACTCTTTGGTGAGGCATGGGAGGATGCGGTAGATGCAGATACGGTGCGGCATCTTCTGGATGATTTGTGGCAGTCCCTTGTAGAACTGGGACTTTTGGAGGTTGTCCCATTGGAATAAGGAGTCCAAGTAGTTTAGTGTTTTAACTCCCACATCTTCAAAATATGGAATCTGAAATGTTTAATGTAATTTAATGAAATCAGCGTAAGGGTTCGTATTTTAGTCGTAAATTACAACTATTGTAGGACCAAGGTCAATTGATTGTTAGAGTCATAAGCAATAAGTCACACTACTCGCTTGCACTCGCTGTTTCTTCTCAAACGCAAGCAAGAGGGCAAACTTAATGTTCAAATCTATCATTCAATTCATTTTGCCCTGGTATAGCTAATTTCTTTGTTCCCAATACCTACATGAGTCATCTTGTGACTGTCCAACTGCCACAAAAGGAAAAATACTTTTTCTGATCAGATTGCCAAAAATTGCAGCAAATTATGCTTACATGTTTGGCGAATTCACCTTGAAAAATGTACTAAATATTCGATATATACTTGATACTTATACATAAATATATATATTCCTAGAGATAAGACCACCTGTTTTTTACCATTTCATTTTTATAATTAAGTGTCTCATGTTATTCTCTTTATGGATGTATAGTTAATTATAGAAACAAACAAAACCTAGCCTGACTGTGGACATGCATATTATTTCGAATTACAATATTCTGAGGGTATGATATTTGGAAAACCGTTGGATGAGGGTGGTGCACCGGTCGTTATAGAGATCCTTGGGGGAGGCCTCTGTCCGGCAGTGGAAATCCTTGGACTGATATAATGATGATGATGTTGAGGGTATGATCTGGGAGTGTTTTTTGGTTAAGAGACTCTGTGATGCTTCATAATCGCCCAGAAAATACAGTCCGGACAGGCGTGGGCCTATTTCAGTGACTACTATGTCCAATTTTTAAAATACAATAGGTTAACATGGTGCCAAAATGTGGTCTAAGTGGCCTCTTGATTGCTTAATTGAGCATCCTCAGATTAAAGGTAATGGATTTATACATTTACGTTTAAGCTACTTTTTTTACCTTTGCCGAATTAAAAAAATTAGATAAACATGAATAAAATAGTATAACAGTTTATATAGTATATTAGTTAATAAATTTTGTCAGTATTAAAGAGTAATATTTTCTTCTGTTTCCGCGATTATTACTCATTGAAATAAAACAATTTAACGGATTATATCGCGTATATTATCTCATTATAGTTCCCGACGTTTCGGAAGCTTTCCAGCTTTCCATGGTCACGGGAGGACCATGTCCTACTAATATACGCGATATAATCCGTTAAATTGTTTTATTTCAATGAGTATTAAAGAGTTTTAGGCATACTTACAAGATCTTACTAAGATCAACAATAAAGGCTTTTTATTCTTATTTTATTTATTACTTTTTACAGTAATGTTTTGGTTTCCCAACAATTTCAGGTGCAAGCAGAAGGAGGAAGCACAATGGAGTCATGGAGTTGAACCATTGGTAGAGCACCTCAATAGAAACGCTCCTTGATAGCTATATTAGATGTCAAAGTCTGAGTTATAATGAAGAATATGCCATATTCTTGAAATTGCCACCATGCACAGATCCATACCATTTTTTTAAACAAAAAGAAATGATTAGACTGTGCAGATATGTGTAATTTATCCACATTTGTTAACATTACTCTGATAAAGTGGGTAGAAGAGAGCTCTTAGGCTAAAATGTGTCATCAAGGCACTAATTAAATGCATGTGCAATTTTAATCTAAAAAATACTTTATGAATGGAATATGGCTAGTTAAGTTAGTTAAGTTGTTTCCATAATTAACGGTACAGTCCTTAAGTGTGCAATAAAGAGTATTGTATTGTACTGTAAATATATTTAAAAAACTCACTTTCAAAAACTGATGTGGATCAGGTCTCAACTCAGGAGTGACATTCAGCATCAGTTTGACATACTCCTTCAGACCATCAGTGACACAGGACAAACGAGACGGAGACAGGTTCCTCAGCTCATTGGCAAACCGTTTAAACTTCCCATAGTCCGTACCTATGTTACCAAGTGTCTGGTGATTTGGGCTGTGTGTCACGTATATCACCATGCCAAGGGAGAAGATGTCACTTGCAGGTGAATGGGAGGCTGACAGGATATATTCAGGAGCCAGATAATCTAGAGATGGCTGGGTTAATGCATGCATTGCCTGGCAGTACTCATTGAATGGCCAAAATGGAGCAGCCCCAGTTGAATTCTGATTGGCGATGCAGAAATCAAACCCGAATATCTTCCATGCACCTTGCTGATTAACAATTATGGACTCCGGACAAATATTGTGATGCAGCAGTTTCACATCATTGTGTAGAAAGGCAAGCCCTTCAGCAACTTGCATTAAACCATATTTAATTTCCAATTCATAAAGTTTGTACTTGTTTAAGTGATTTGGTGCCGGTTGGGGCATGTTCTCCGTGTTGCCAAGTATGTTGGCCAAGCTGGCAAACACTGGTTCTGTGGCAAAGGCTAAGCTCTCTCTGCTCTCCTCTAGACTATGCTGGACAGTTAGGATCTGAGGATGCCGCAGCTTAGTGAGCTGCACAATACCGCGCTTCAAGGTCTCCAGCATGATGTCTCTATCCGCCTTCGTAAACCTATCAAGTTGTTTCTTCTCAAATACGAATATGGAAGCTTCCTGTTTTGTTGACTTCTTGTAGCCTTTGTATATTTTCCATAGTAAACCTGTAAATGAGATACAATAAAAATGAGTTTCCACCTTTAGAGTACTGAAAAAGGCTGTCGTTCCATAGTTTGTGAGTATGTATAGTAATGAGGATTTACCTGGGCCAGCGCTCGCGATGAACTGCGTAGCCTCAAACTCTCGTGTTACGGGGTTCCCGGGCAGCACACCTGATAACTGTGACACCGTATTGCTCACCGACGAATAGAATTTATTAAAAACCTCCATATCGTTCTAGTTTTAACTTTTTGGTAATGACAAAACCAAAATCATTACAAAAAAACACGGCCGTCACGGCCAATCCTACAGAACTAAATACAAATGTCAACATGACAAATACAATTCGTCCAGAAATGTTAATGTTTTTTTAAAGTTTCCACCTCATTCTTATTAGCAATCTTGGACGGCGAACATGAATCGGTGTTGATAAACTCATTTTTCACCTTGGCTTTAAAACCTTGACGCTGGCATAATTATCCTGATGGACCTAAGCCATTAAACCATTGAATTTAAAAACTAAACTTAAGTTTCCACCTTTTGCACAGGTACGTGAGCTAGCTACTAGCAAGATTTATAAACAGTTCTAATAATGTCAGATTATAAGCGTTTTTCTTTGGAAGCGTAAAAAATTCAATAAATAAATCAAAGTAGTAAAATACGACACGCAGATCCACTGTTTTATCTTATCATTTGATATATTGTGAAAGCTTCCTTCTCAGGCATTACTTTATTCTTGGTATTTATGGGAGGAAGGAAAATGAACATGAACTTAGGTTAAAAACGCTTTTTAGATGTCAAACAAGAAGCAGAAATTGTCTAGTTTATTTTTATATCCAAAACATCGTAAATAAGAATGGATTACTTATTCAAAGTGGCCTTGGTAATTCTGGTCGCGATACCTTACACCATATCCGAAAATGAGCAAGTTTCAATGGACACGTATGATCCTCTGGGACCTCTCGTCAAATGTAGTTTCCTGCCAATGGAATTCCTGGACTGCAAAGAGCTTGTAGACCATAAAGGGAACCAAACCGCTAAGGAGGCTATGGGTCACGGCTGCGTGAAGTTCGGTGGCGTTAAATATGAAGACGTAGAGAAAGCTAGAGCTCAGTGTAAAGCGTTGGAAGGCATCGAATGTACGGGACCGCGCACATTCTTCCGCGAGGGCTTTCCGTGCGTACGGTACTCAGGTCACTACTTCACTACGACTCTCATCTACAGCATATTGCTGGGTTTCTTGGGTATGGATAGGTTTTGCCTGGGGCAGACCGGGACGGCCGTGGGTAAGTTGCTGACGCTGGGCGGGCTCGGCATCTGGTGGATTGTGGATGTAGTGTTACTTATAACTAACAGTTTGCACCCTGAGGATGGGAGCAATTGGAACCCTTATGTTTAAATGTCAAGTTATTTGAGTGACCACTGTTGAGGCTGATATAGTTTATAAATTGTAAGACTTGTGTCAAGTTTTGTTGTTCTCATATTGTGTGATGTTATTTTAAGAAAGTCTATTAGTTAATAAGAAAGAATTGTTACACAAAATTAAGCCTTTCATTTCCAACCCCCTTTTGTAATATTGATCTATCATATAGATTTAAACTTGCAAGATTGTCTTATAATATCGCAATAGAACGGGGCTTAATAGTGTTTAAGGATGTTACTTTGAGACCATGGGCTGAGACATCCTAAATATCAATGCAAATAATACATAATCGGCAAAAACGTTCATGTTTATAATATTAGGAATATATTAAGTAGGATATTTTGTGGCAAACAATGGTGTCACGCTTTCCGACAGAACTACCTTACCATATACAGGGCCGGATTTAAGGTTCTGGTCTGGTGGCCCCGGAGCAACCTGAGTGGCGGCCCGCTAGTAATTTTCCAAACACCATTTTTTTTTGTACTATACTACTAAGGTGGCAAACTAGCGTACGGCCTGCCTGATGTTAAGCAGTCACCGCAGCCTATGAGCGCTTGCAACGCCAGGGGCATTACGAGCGTGTTGCCGACCCTTTACAAACCTATTCACTCCCCTCTTGAAGAACCCCAAATTGTAACCTCCAGGGAAAACCGCGGCACGGAGGTCATTCTACATACGGAGTGTGCGCGGTAGAAAATTCCTTTGATACCGTACGGTGCGCGACCATTTTGGTTCCAAGGTGTGTGGATGAATATCCCGCCGATGGCAATCGGTACGATGGTAGAAGGTGGTTGTAGGCATCATGTCGAACAATTCCTCGGAACACAGCCCATTATACAGGCGGTAGAACACACATAAAGAGGCAAAGTCTCTCCCTAGACTTAAAGGTTCAATACCGTGTGTGACCATGGGACCTACATCAAAACATTTTCTTTTTGTTTTTAAAAATTAAATTTGTGGCGGCCCTTCACTTGTGGAGGCCCAGGGATCCTGCCTCGGTTGCCCTCCCCTTTTTTTTCATGATTTGGGGGGGGGAAGCAATTTATGCTACTTCCCGTTCCGAGCGATTATTTCCGAAAACATTCATAGTACACCAAAAAAATATTTAGTTACCTCAAATTTTTTAAAAATAACCGTTAAATATGTACCATACATTGATATTATATTTGGGACACTAGGAAACGTTTGTCGATGAAATGGAGGGATATTACCCAAGGAAATAAATTATTCGTAGATTAATAAACGCCTGGCAGGACATAATTATGTACGTTGTATGTAAACATTAGCTAAGATTTTTCTATCAGGCGCGTAACCGCCTTTTCTTAAAAAGTTTGTATTGTTGAATGCTCGTAGATTCGGAATAAAATGGGAGTGTGAAAACTTCATATATAAAAAGTAATCATTTGATGTCATGTATGTGCTTCTAGTACTAATAAAAAAAAATGTTACGTTCGGCGTAACCTATTGCAAGGTGAACAAACAAACATCATGGTGGTTTTGCTGGAAAGCATCCTACTCAGCAGAACCACCTTGCAATAGGTTACGCCGAACGTAACATTTTTTTTTATTAGTACTAGAATTTTATATATGTAATACTTATAGACATTTTCCAATCTATTCATATTCAATAAAGGTAAGGTGGTTCTGCTGGAAAACATGAAACACACAAGCGAGAAAAATATGTAGGTAACTCAGTGTGCAAAAAGAGGTCACTTATTACTGATCTTTACCAAAGAAAAAGTAACTTTTGTACCTAATAAAAAAGGATTAAAACCTCGTTTGCTACGGTCAGAGATTACTCATACGAAGTTGCCTTTCCGGCATTTTTGTTATGGTATACGGGTATGCGACCCCGGCTCCCCGAGCTGCTACTGGCTCATACATAATCTTTCGGGACAGTAGTATCCTTTAACCGTTTCTCCTGTCTAAATTCGTACAATTCCATTCTTTACCCCGTTATCCTTCCTCGTATTCCGCCAATCCAAGGTATGCCGTGCCGATGGATGCGTGGCTAGAGGCGAGTCTAGTCGTTAGCGAACCGAATTGCCCTTGGACGGGTGACCCCAGAATAAGGATAAACCCTTACCTGGTATGCTGCTCTGCTGGGTTCGAATATTTTATCCCTAGCTGCTCGTGGGAACGCAAATGGCGGCGATGTGGTTCGCAACCCATCACGTCTCGGGAGCGAAGAGTGGGGACGAATGAATGATAAAATAGATGAAGTATGTCAGATGATGGATGTGAGAAATATTGATATTCTGTGTGTGAATGAGTCAAAGCGAAATGGTTGTGACAGCACAAAATGAAGAGATTAATGAATATTGATGAAGCGGCCGGCAGTTGTATGCCAGGACCGTAGCAAGTGTAAAGAGGTAGTCTCTGCCTACCCCGTAATGGGAAAAGGCGTGATTGTATGTATGTATGTTGCTACACCCGACAAGGGTCCTTGTAACTAGACTGAAGTCTGTAACTTGGTTTGCAATAAATATCTCATCGTATCTTAACAAAGGGTATTTTGTATAGTTGTGAGATCAGCGTAGAAAATGTTAAAAGCTGTTCAACATTTGTGATTTTTTGCATTGTGCAATAAAGGTTAAATAAATTGGTGATCTTGGTAACAGTACAAGCATGCCTGATGAAATACAGATAATGTGCAGTAAACCAGCTAGTTGATGCCATTTAGCTTCATTGTAGATCCTTATTCAATAAAGTTATGAAATAACTCGCAAAAAATCATATGCTGTATGCATAATTAAGGACCCAATAATGTAACATCTTAAAAAAATAGATGTTGTGGGTTGAAACCTTATCCCTAAACTGTATTCGATAGGGACGCTGACTGCTCAAATAAAAATAGTTTTTTGATGCGAAATGGTAGTTTCTACTATAGAAATCCTAAATTAAAAAAAATAGTTTGATACCTTAAGTGTAGCTTGTAATATGTTATGAGCCTTTAAAGATGGGGAGAAAGTCCATTTTTAGGGTTCTGCAGCCAAAATCGGAACGCTTAAGGTTTCGACATGCGTCATGTCCGTTCATATATCACAGATATTTTACTCAAATACTACAAGATGTATATTAATGAAATTTGCAGTATAGGTGTCTTGTAACTAAGCCGCTTATCTTATCTGAATGATACGGGTCCTTACGGAAATACTTTGACCCAGTGGGATCTTTTGTGTAACTACCCCTTCTACATGTAACCGAAAATGAGATTTTTTTTCAGCCAATATCAATGTGTGGCACACATTTCGAGTTTTTTTTAAACTATTTTGAAACATTGTCCAAAAATATGAAAAAAAAATACAAAGATAAAGCTGAATAACTACTTTCAACGAGAATTATTTTCAACATGATCGGATATACCGTTTTCGAGTTACTGCCGAAAAACGGCGCTTCTCAACAAAAAGATGGTAAGTGCTGTGGAGATACGCTCTTTTGCTAAAGCACTTGTTTATATTGCATTTTTTTTATCTGTAGTCAGTCTGTAGTGCATTTTGTCGTAAGAACGGCTGCGGAACCCTGCACTGAGCATGGTCAGATATAGATCTTGGCACGTTTTTAAAGTATGAAAATATGAATACTGTTGAATAACGCATAAATGTAATATAAAAGCAAGTTAATATAGGTGTTGAACAAAGTCCTTAATTTTCCCATACAGGCTTTAGCGTTCTCTGGGAAGTCCAAAAATGAGATTTTAGAATTGTTGTGTCTCGGGGAGTTTTTACGAAATTGAAGTATTTTTTTCAGCAATGTGTCTATATTTGAAAGCTCACTTATAACATACCACAGAAAAAGCTGTCAACATCCCTATTGCAATAACGAGACTGAACAATTAGAAATAATGGGATGTTTATAAAAACAACTCAAGTACCTTTTGACCAGTTTTACTTTTAGCAGTTCTCTCTGTAAGCATTCCATCAACTGTCACCTGAAACCTGGATATTGCTTTATTTACATTTCACATACCTAATTCTGCATGATAGCTATAAACTGCACATCTGTGCTGGACTTAAAAGGATGGATAACACTTGACCTAATTAGAATGCTAACGACAGGGAAGTTGCTATACATTGAAGTGGGATGCTTGACTCCCCTCCCCATTTAGGATGCTAAATTCAGCAAAGTGTAATACGCGCTTCATGCAGAAAGAAATTTTCCACAAATCAAACTACAATGGGTGTTTTAAAAAGTTTATTTAAACTTAAGCCACCAGGGCTGAAGCGGTGCTTGACTCATATTTCCAGTTTGGTGGGAGCACACTCTTGGTCTTGTAGTAGCGGGCTAGCCTGTGGATCCTGGACTCTACAAGAATCAGCCTGAATTTGCTGTCCTTGTCCTTCCTGTTGCGCTCCAAGTGCTTCCTCATGGCAACAGCCTTCTTGATCAGGTAGTAGAGGTCCTCGGGTAGATCAGGGGCCAGGCCCATGGCCTTCATGATACGAAGGATCTTCTTGCCGGTGACAAATCGCACCTGGGCAACTCCATGTGAATCCCTAAGCATAACACCTGGAAAAACATTGGTATTTATTTATTTAGCTGTATCATAGAGAACTCTTCAAATAAGGTAGCACACTCAAATTTACATGTATAACTAGGGCTGCCATCTTGATTATACCGGAACCCGGACGAAAACTTCAAAATCCCTGAATATTTGGAGGAAATCACATTTTTCCCAGGACATGTTAGATTTTATTCAGTTGAATAAGGTTTCTCCTGATACAAAAAGAGTCCACATTTTAATAAACCCTTTAGAACGGTCCAAACAGCCTCGAAACGAGGACAAATCTGGGGAAACCTGGACGGATGGCGGCCCTACATATAACCCACATTTTTATATGTATCCAAAAGGCCCTATCCGTTTCGAGTGAGGTTGGCAACCAGATGAGAAAATAAATTATCTAATTAACTTCCCTGTCACAGCTCACTTATATGACGTATTGTTAAAAAAGAAGCATCTTATATAAGGTATTTATCCTTACTTGTCCTATATACATACATCATCCTCCTTGACTTATCCATCAATGGCGAAACCATACTTATCCTAAATGGTAAACAACATTCTAACCTAAAAATATGCATTTACTGCCAATACCAGCTGTTTTCTCGCAAGGAAATAAATTTTATGTATGAAAATAGATATGTGGCACTAAAAATATTAATTCCTGTTACTTTATTTATGAGAAAATGGGAGTTCAAGACAAAAAAGATGTACTTTTAAGTTAGAATGTTGTTTACTATTAGGACAAGTAAGGATAAATAACCTATACACATTATCACATTTTTGCATTCTGCAGTCAAGAAGGAACCCATTTCCAAGTAAAACAAATGATGAAAATTTTATAATATTGTTATTTCTTCTCAAATGCAGGTAGACCCATTTTAGTGGCCACAAATTGAATCTATTAAATGGAAAATCAGATCACTGTCCTGTTATTACAGTTCAGGCACTCTTTTAATTATGATGTATGTGATTCAAAATGTGTGGCATTCAACCACATCCACTATAAATTGATGTGTACACATTAGTAACCACCTATTACATGACAAACACCTCAATATATGAGAAATAGCAGACTTTTAGGGATACTTTTTACATAAAACATTGGATTTCAAACGATTTGCTAAATTCATAGAAAAAGTAATTTTACACCTCGGCCATTCTCAATATTTATGACCGCAACCATTTACATACAATACGGGGCTACGGTAATTAGACGCAGACACAAATCTGGAAACTGACCTACCTATGTGTCGGGATCAACGTGACATTTCGAAAAACCATGCAGTGAAGTGATGAAATAGAAACTGGCAGAAATTTAGACAGAACATTTTATACATTATCCTCACCATTCGCCCTCAAAGCAAGCATGCATCCCTGCATGCAAGTTTTGGTAAAAATAAAACAGATCTGAGGACTCACCGATCTGTGAAGGGGTAAGGCCCTTCTTGCCAAGTTTGTAGATCTGTTCCTTAACATCATCAGCGGTCAATTTCAACCACGTGGGGACACTGCGGCGGTATGGCAGTGCCGATTGGGAAATACCCTTACTGAAACAGAAATTACACTCGTTATCCAAGCCATGTGGCGAGGCACGAAAACTCTTGAAGGTTATGTTACTGTCACAAAATCACTTTTATATGTCCGAAAACGAAGAATTAACTATCAATCGTTAACACAGGTTTTGGAGAATATAATTTAATATACAAATTACCCAGGTGCGTGCATACGACCCATGGTTGCCGCTTTTTAAGCAAAACGCCGAACTGACAACGACAACAAGGGAAATCAAAAAGATGGTGGCCGGAAAGGGATACTTTTTTAAACTTTGAAGTCGGCGTCTATGGTTTCATAGAACAGTCCCAAATCCGGTTTGTACGATTAAGTTCAACTAGACCCCTTTAAAAAAACAGATGTAAATATTATTTTCGCTGCATCCAGAGGCTGATGGTAGTGATGGTAGTTTTAAATAAGCTTTAAATGTACGTATAGAATAATATTCAATTATCTAAAAGTAGTTTGTCCGAAAATAAATAAAAAATAATATTATTACTATTTTAATTAACGGAGCAAAAAAAAAACTATACTATGGACTATGGACACAAAAAATTACAAACCTTTATTTAATACCACTGTGAAATTTCACTTAGTAATAAAACTTGCAGAAGCTGACTTCCTGAATTTTCGATTGCATGGAATAAAATAAAATGTAAGGTTACTTTAAAACGAAACAGGCCAGTTTCAAAAATGAAGGCTTCATTTTAAACGTTTTAATTATTGGTTTCTTTAAGCCACGTAACACAAAATAAAATGAATATACATAATATGTATTTATATTTTCCAATAGAAAGTTACTTACTTGAACATCGATATCGAAAGTATCGTAATTACCTCCTTGGAAAAGTTGTTTTTATTTTTTAAATAATTTAGCATTTAACATACATACAGGATGTTTGGTAACAGGATGCAAAGTTGACAGGTGAAAGCTTAGGCCATTTAGAACATTTTAAGCGATATATGTGTTAGGTAAATGTTATTAGTTTTTTTTTTATTTAAGTTTTAAGATTTTTCTGGGAAAACTCCAAAATTTCGGACTACATCGACAATAGTACTTTTTTTACTGTAGGTTGCATTTTTTTGTATTTTTTTTTTGTATTGTGAAATGTCTTTCGTACACCATAAAAGTTATTTGAAACATCTGTGTCTAAAGAAAAAAAAACTACAGCGATTTAAAAATTAAATAACATGAAAAAAAAAATGATTTAAGTGTTTTCTAAGGACGGTCAAAAAAAACTAAAATGGCCCCGGTTCTTCAACCCATTTAAGAAACATGCTTGGCTATTGCTCTTTCATTTAAGCTATCAAGCACGACTGTAGCTATCGTATCTTTAAAAATAAGCCACTTAAACCAACTAGAGAGCTAAAATGTTTCACTCTACTTGTGATACGTGTGACGAATCTAATTATGATTTTGTAATAAAACATTGGTTCTTAATACTAATTTGGCGTTTACCTGACATTTGAAATGTTTTGAAAGGGTTAAGTGCAGTGGATAAAACTGTCACATGCAATTTTAATAAACAACGGTTCGCGGTGGTGTGAATCAAAAGGGACCGATAGCGGCGGGCGGCGTTTAAAAAAGATGACTCAAGCCGTTTTATTATGCTTTATTGTTAAAGATAAACTGATTTGCTACTTGCGTATTTATGCAAAAACTACTAATTTTACTACTACTACTACTAAGTTAGACGTTCATTGTGTTTTTATTCCCTCCGTCATCCAACATTTACCGTGTCAAGTTGTAGCTGCCGTAGGCGCTCCTTCACGTGTAATTACGATTCCTTCGTTGTAAACATGGAGTTTACGAACGAAGAATACGCCGACATTGTCTACATGTACTGCAGAGCTGACGGTAATGGAGCAATGGCTCGATAGTTATACCAAGAGCGTTTTCCAAACCGGAGGTTGCCTAATGTGAGAGTGTTTTACACCTCATTCCGAAGACTACGTGAAAATGGAATTGCTGGGCAACGTGGAGGGAACCCAGGACGTAATCGCCCTGATTTGGAGGACAATGTTGTACGGGCATTTGCAGAGGATCTGACTATCAGCGTCAGAGTGGTAGCTCGTAATCTTGACATGTCCATATGGAAAGTATGGAGTACCATGCATCGCGAGGGAAAATATCTTTTTCACGGCACCGGAGTTCAAGGACTGGAGGATGGAGACCCTGCACGTCGAGTAGACGTCTGCCGATTTTTACTCAATGCTGACATCGAAGAGCAACGCTTTTTAAGAAGTATTCTTTGGACCGATGAATCCAAATTTTCCCGGGAAGGGATCACGAATTTTCACAACCTTCACCAATAGGCTGATAAAAACAATAATCCACATTGGAAAAAGCAAAAGTCCTTCCAAAGAAGGTTTTCCCTCAACGTGTGGGCTGGAATAATCGGCAGTCCTTATTGGGCCACATTTTTTGCCAGATAATTTAAATGGTGTAAATTATTTGGAATTTCTTCAAAACGATTTGCCCGGGCTGATTGACGAGGACCAGCTGCCCGGTGCTGTGACATTAGAGCACGACAGTTGTCCCGCCCATTACTCCCTGGCTGTAAGGGAACACCTAAATAAGTTTCCCTGACGGTTGGATCGGCAGAGGCGGAAGAATCCCTTGGTCCGCTCGGTCACCCGATTTAACTTCACTTGATTTTTTCGTTTGGGGCCGGGCTAAGGAGCTAGTTTACACAGAAGAGGAAATTAATACCGTAGAAGAGTTGAGAGAGAGGATCCAAGCAGCTTTCGAAACCAAGAGGGAAGAAATGACTCTCAGAACAACCACCACGGAAATAAGAAGACGGGCTCGTGCTTGTATTCGAAACGGCGGGTCCCATTTTGAAAACGATCGATGATTGTTTCTTGTTTTTTAAATTAAGTGTGGAAATAAATAACTTAACTTTTATGCTTTTGTTTGATTTCGTCGTAAGTAAAAAGAAATACAAATTCCCTCTTATCAGTTCAGGTAGCTTATTTTCAAAGGTAAAACGGCTGAGTCATCTTTGTTAAACGCCGCCCGCCGCTATCGGTACCTTTTGTTTAACACTACCGCGAATCTTTGTTTATTAAAATTGCATGTGACAATTTTGTCCACTGCACTTAAGCCTTTCAAAACATTTCAAATGTCAGGCAAACGCCAACTTAGTATTAAGAACCAATGTTTTAATACAAAATCATAATTAGATTCGTCACAAGTATCACAAGTCGAGTGAAACATTTTAGCTCTCTAGTTGGTTTAAGTGGCTTATTTTTAAAGACACGATAGCTACAGTCGTGCTTGATAGCTTGAATGAAAGGGCAATAGCCAAGCATGTTCCTTAAATGGTTTGAAGAACCGGGGCTATTTTAGTTTTTTTTTTCATGTTATTTAATTTTTAAATCGCTGTAGTTTTTTTTTCTTTAGACACAGATGTTTCAAATAATTTTTATGGTGTACCATAGACATTGCACAATATAAAAAAAATACAAAAAAATGCTACCTACATTAAAAAAGTACTATTGTCGATGTAGTCTGAAATTTCGGAGTTTTCCCAGAAAAAAATTAAAACTTAAATAAAAAAAAACTATTAACATTTGCCTAACACATATATCGCTTAAAATGTTCTAAATGGCCTAAGCTATCACCTCCTTTCAACTTTGCATCCTGTTACCAAACACCCTGTATTTATAGTATTTCGTCAAACACGGGGGGCGCTTCAAATTCATACACAAAATAAGCTGTCAAATATTTGGACAGCCTATTCAGTGGAATAATAGAGTTAATGCAAAACGACTATAAGGTGTTAATAATCAGAGTTTAAGTAACATACCACCAATATTTTTTTCGCAAGAGTATAGTGCCTGAGCTTATAACATCACTATGTGACATCTGTCAAACAAAACGCTGGTTTGATTGGTTTGACAGTAGTTGTGAAATCGAACGAAAACGAGTAGATTTTTACATCCACAGCAGTTCTGAAACATTTTTCTTCTATCATGGCCAATTATGGCATATCCGAGAAGGAGCTCAACCTCATTAAAAATCAGGCCGCTAGGCGGGCCGAGCTGAGGAAGGAATTTCTGATGCAAAAATCTAATCCCTTCAAACATGCCTCAGAAGCTGGTTATGTGGTATGTATTCATTACGTAATTTTATTGTTATTAAACCGATTTTTGCTAGTTAGAAGTAAACATTTAGACCGTTTTCTAATGGATTATTATGTATTATGTTTTAGTTCGACCCTGCCATTCAGAAGTTTATGTCAATGAAAGTAACTCAGTATGAGTACTTCCAACCTACCCCCCGCACCAGTCTGTTCGGAATCTGTGCTATCATCATCCCGATGGTGTCCTTCGGCTACCTGGTGTGGAACGATCGCAACACTCGCGAGCAGAAGATCAGGAAGGGAGAACTCGTCTACAGAGACAGACTATTCAAATTCATATAAATCTGATGAACATTGTAAATAAATAGCAAATATAAAATAGTGTACAATCGGCGTATTTATCTGCTTTAACTTTCTTATGTGTCTGTCTGTACATGTGTAAAATTGCCATGTAATATTTATTTATTAAAAAGTTTTAAAAATGAAATATCTGTACTGTACATTGAAGATATTTCCAAAAAGTAAGTGATAGTGACTATTTGAAGGTCACTGAAACGAAAAATGATTTCTTTGATTTTTGTATGTTTGTATGTGTCATTATGGCAAAACAGATTTTAACTATTTTTGGTACATGGGTAGCTGGGCATTCACAGATGGATACTTTTTACCCTACTATGACTATGCTGAAGTAAAAATAGAGGGTTATGTTATGATTTTTTTTCTTTAGCAAACCAGGTTGGGCACCTTCTAGTTCAGTATAAAATCGTTTTCTTGATTCAAGATTGAGAATTAGTTCCAACTACTGATGTGCAAATTGCAGAAACTTTCCAAAATGCTTAAAATAAGGTCGATTGCATGTACGGTAATTTGCATTTCTGGCACTATGCATCAAAAGGTTTTAAAGGTAAGTAACACTAGACTTAAGACCCTACATACTAAAAAAATGCTTAAAAAAGGTCTTATAAATATGTAAGTTAACACTACACTAAAGACCTTTTCTAAGCATTTTGGAAAGTTTCCGCAATTTGCACATCAGTAGTTCCAACTATTACTGAAATTTAACCCCTTGTATGCTTAGACATGTACCAATGCCAGTTCATGAACTCCATAAGCATGGATACAATCCAAATCGACTACGCTGAAAGCCTCTACTGACATAAAGTTGCTGCACCAAGGTGTCAAATTCTGAAACGGCTCCTGCATATGAGGGGTTAAGGTGGAGTATTAATTACATTTGATAATTTGTTTTTAAAATGTTAGGTTCATACTAATGCAATATATGATACTTCTTCTTTTACAATAAACATGTGAAAATTTACTTAAGGCTTACCCCAGTGGCAAGCACAGGGTTTTTGGCCAAGGTACGCATTTTTTCTGTGCCTGTATGGAGTCATGGTCCTTCAGGGCTTCAGGGTAGGCAGTTTTCTGTGCCTATATAGAGCCGTGGTCGTTCAGGGTAGGCAGTGCCTATATGGACCGCATGCCACTGACTTACCCTTTATGAAAGGTATTGTCGTCTGTTCTTGATCTACTTGGTGTTTACAAGTCAGTAGGCCTGTAAACACTAGCAGGCTCACAATGATAACACATTCCCTCTCCGGTTGCCTCCAATGTTTCGCAATTCCTTGCCAGGAGTCCATGCTTCGACTGTGGAGTCACTTCTCCATACTGGATGCGCATTTGGACTTATGAACTCACCTTTTACATTGTCAGATCGTTTTGTATGGGGACAGTGAACATGTTAAGAATAGAGATAAGACTAATTTTTATCCTAGGACCATTAAAACAAGAGGACTGACCATCTCCATACAAAAAGCCGTTCCCCGCTATGTACAACGCCATCTAAGTATAAGATTGTTTTACAATTATTCAACTTTGCAAGCGTGACACAGTTCATTAATTATTATTAGCTATTTGCGAACAAATTGTTACTATACTATGTTTCTTTATTCAATTATAACATAGTTAAATGTTTATTTTTATGGCGCCATCTAGTTTTTGCCAGAATATCTCCTTCCGATCGGAACATGATGCAAAGTATGGCAAGTGTCAGTCCTCTTGTTATAATGGTCCTTGTTCTAAGCCAAGTTCTGCACTTAATGTGTTTCCTGTTAAATTTTGTTATAAATAAACAACTTAGTGAAGGGGGACACAGGCAATGGTGACATCATTTATTTCTTGCATAATTATTATCTGAGCAATAGATTGTAGACCACTGCAACTAACCACTTCAAAACATGTGAGAAAAAAAAGTTGCACAGCAATGAAAATTAAATCCCAGCACAATAGACTATTATGTACCACAACATACAAGTTCTTCACTGATGTAACACTGATTATTGCCTAATGAAGATATACAATCACATAGATTATCGGTCGTCCAGGGACTTGTCGCGGGTTATGACGGAATCTTCAAATTTCACCATGTAGGTGGTGCCCTTGTGCCAGTGAGCTGTTACTTTCGCAGGCTGGAACAAAAAATAATAGAATCACCAACTTTTCCGTCCTTAGTTGGGCAATGAGTTTTCAGAATTCGCTTTGAATTATTTGAGCCACTTTTTTTTATTTATCAGGAATAATACAAATGATTAATCCTTTACTTTTAAGAAAAATTGTGTCATGTGACAAAGATGTAACATGCCGCCATCAACAGATGATTATGATGATAGCTAACACCATAAATATCTTTGAATACTATTAGTTATAGGACTAAAATGATTCACTTGACATTTATTTCACTTTTATTCCTTACTATAAAACAAAAGAGACTTACAATGTGAATCCATTGAGGTTAACTTAATAGATAACATTATTTCCGGGATGTTAAATTGAGTATAACAAACTTAATATTTTCTTCTGTTTCCGCGATTATTACTCATTTAAATAAAACAATTTAACGGATTATATGGCGTATATTATCTCATTTTAGTTCCCGACGTTTCGGAAGCTTTTCAGCTTTCCATGGTCACGGGTGGACTGAGAAAAAGATGTATTTTCCTCTGTCAAAGTTACAATTTGTGTACATACATGTCAGATGGGCCTAAGCTGTAAAGACAGTTACACATGTGCCAGAAGGGCTTAATTGTTTTATTTTAATAATTAAAAAACTTAATATTCTCCTTTATTATAACCATAACACAACCCATAACACAAGCCTTATTGAGTTATCCATGGGACTAGTTTGATTTGTGTAAAAATTGTCCTGTGATGTTTATTTATTGTAGCTTATGACTGAGGATTGTGACTAGGGCTTCCAATACGGGGATTTTTAATATGATAGATACCATGATTCCAAGATCTATAAAACTAAATATCATGGGATTGGAAGCCCTAATGGTGACCAATTATAGTCAACAGTCAATTTTAACAATCTTAACACATTCTCGACCACGATATTCGTAGCGCTACGCGTATCCGATAACATGGAAAAATGCGTATTTATCGAAAAGTTACTACGAACAGAGCCCCCAGCGCCCACCTAGCGGGTTCGCGGTCATGAAAGTGAACTTACGAATCCGCTCTTGGTGAGCACAGCCTCGATGATGCCGGCGTTGAAGGTGGCACAGTTCAGCGAGCCCTTGTCCTTCGGCACGCTAATGAATTTGTTCACCTGCAAACATACACAAACCAATTAGCATCACATATTTTTGCAGTTGGAAAATTTCTTAACGTTCAAAAGTCAGTAATTCTAGCGGTATCCGTTTATGTGCACCTCGATTTATTTATTTATTATTCAATTTGTTTACACGGTATTACAGCGAACCAATTCACCGAGAAACCAGATTACTTAATATAACATAACAGATTACTTAATATAACAACTATACAATTCATTGACAACAGTTATAAGTACTTCAAAATACTGAGTACACAAGCTAAAACTGGACAATATTTTAAGTACAGAAATTTTATGCGTTTACGGAGGTCTGCCTAGTGTCCATCATCTCACAAAACCTCAAACATTCACGGCACACAGCTATCCATCTCCACGCAAATAGATCACATTCGGGCACGGATGCCAAGAGCGCATTGAGTAAAGTGAGCGCGCGCGGTAGTGGCGCACTTCGGCGCCAATGCAGCAAGCAGCATAACATTGGGTATCAGTGGCGTGGCGTTAAGAGAACCCGATTCTCATCATCTTGCCGACTTTAAGGCATTGGATTACTTTATTCTACTGCTTTTAAAGAAAACAAGAGAAAATATACTCAGCTTTACCAACAACATGTTTGACGCCACACCACTGTTGGGTAAACACCACGCTATGGTCTGATCGCATTAGCGATGGGCGACTCCGAATGACTCCGGTCGAATCATTCGACTTTTAAGTTCATTCGAATTATTCGAATAGTCGAGATTCATTCGAATGAAGTCGAAACTCGGAGAACTTAGACAGAGCTTAACGGGCGGCGGCCGCGGCCGGCCGAAGATTGTCGATCTCACCCGAAACGACTCCAGTCGAAGTAGAAGTCACACGCACGCCGACAGTTAAACAACTTAAAAATCGAATGATTCCACCAACATCATTCAGTCGCCCATCGCTACGCTACTTAGCGTTAATCGCCACATCGAACAGCAGTCGAAGTGGAACACTCATTCGACTTAGGTGATTAGTTAGTACACTACTGTTTTGTTATCCGAATGGTAAAATAAATAGTAACTAGTTAGTCGACTTCTAAAATCATTCAAAGTCGCCAATCGCTAGATCGCATATGTGCTGGTTGCCATATGATATGAATGAATGAGAACAAAACAATATTAGTTCTGTGACTTTATTCATTCTGTCAGTGAATGCCACTAACAACATTCTCTTCTTAGTCGCTCCCTCATAGTTGAGGATCGTGACCATCAGTAATGGTCCTCCATTGGACGCGGTTAAGGGCTATAGGGGCTGCCCCCATGGAACCACAACTTTTCTTAGTGTCTGACCACCTTGTCATGATTCGACCCCTGGAACGCTTGCCTTCAACTTGGCACAGTAAAATGCTCCTTTCCAGGTTGTGCTGGTTAGATTGCATAATATGGCATGGGCCAGGAGAGAATCATCAGTTGAGAGCCGCTTTATGATTTTGATTTCTCATAATATGGAATTGTTCATTCGTTCTCAATGCGGTCCATGGGATCCTGAGCATTTTTCTCCAGCACCACATATCAAAAGCATCAATCTTGTTCTATCCAGGTTCTTTAGACTTCCAAGTTTCTGCACCATACATAAAGATGGAGAAAACCAACCGTACCTTGGTTGCACGACAAATACCTCGGATTTTTCACAGTGTATTGCTATCATCATTAGTAATTAGTGACCCAAAGTATTATGTACCCACTTTCTCGTCACTATCGAGAACGAGGATTCAGGAAGGACTTGAGCTGGGTCTACTACCATAATCTTATTTATTTCCTAGCTTCTGCCCGCGACTTCGTTCGCACTAAATTCCTTTATCGCGGATAAAAGTATTTTTACGGGATAAAAAGTAGCCTACGTCCTTACCCGGGACTCAAACTATCTCCGTATCAAATTTCATCTAAATCGTTTCAGCGGTTTAAGCGTGAAGAGGTAACAGACAGACAGACAGACACGTATAGTATGATGATTTATATAAACTTTATTGCACAATCCAAACTTTATAAATGGCAGACTTAATGCCTTTTGGCATTCTCTACCAGGCAACCAATGGGTTGAACAGAAACAGTTATATGGGTGCAGGGCCTGTAAACTGAGAAAATGGAAGAGAAATATAATTCACAGCAATTTTGGTTTTGCTGTGGTTTATCCTCAAACAAAGTTTGTCACTCCGCTTCAATTGTCTTCAGCAGAGCAGCCATTACTTCCTCACTCCTCAATAGTAGTGTTATCTGTGTATCTTAGGTTGGGAATGTTATGGCCTCCCACAGTGATACCAGACTCCATGCCTTCAAGTGCTTTTCTCATAATGTATTCGTTGTACAGATTTAAGAGATTTGGATACAAAATGCATCCCCGTTGCACACCTCGCTCTGTGCGCAATTTAATCAATCAATCAATCAATCAAAATATTCTTTATTCAAGTAGGCCTAGTTACAAGCACTTTCGAAATGTCAGTTACATGAGAGTGAATGTTTGCTGGGAGAAATACAATATGATCCAACATTTGCTGCAAGGATTAGGGAAACCCAGAAAAACCTAATCAGATCATTTAACTTAAGTGTAATATTATTGATAAAATCATCATTTTTAAAATTAAAATAATCAATAAGATAAATCCCAAAAGGATTGTCAATAAAAAATAAATAATCTAGAATGTGTCTAGAATAAAATTCTAAATGTCAGAGTATATAAAACAATTAAGATTAAAATAATAATAATACCTTAGGTATTCGTTAAAATAATTATTCATATACCTACATGACGCTATAATTTACATTAATCCCACGCGGCTTCATCATTCATGTAGTCTTGTGTGCTATAATAAGCTTTAGAAAATATTTTCGTTTCACAATATTTTTGAATTTACCAATAGACAACTCAGTTATGCTGCTAGGAAGTTTATTATAAAATCTCACACAGTTACCCATGAATGATCTCCTTATTTTATGGAGCCTAGTAGCAGGCACTGCGAGCTTATGCTTATTTCTAGTATTAATATTATGTATATCACAGTTCTTCTTAAAGTCGGTAATATTTTTATGTACATACATAATATTCTCATAAATGTATTGACAATGCACTGTCATTATATTAATGTCCTTAAACTTATCTCTAAGCGACTCTCTATAGTTCATTTTATATATCGCACGAACAGCCCGCTTCTGCAGAACAAATATAGTATTAATGTCGGAAGCACTGCCCCATAGTAAGATGCCATACGACATAATACTGTGGAAATAACTGAAATACACTAATCGAGCCGTTATCACGTCTGTTAATTGACGAATCTTACTTACTGCAAAAGCTGCAGAACTCAGTCTATTCGAGAGATTAGCAATATGGGGACCCCATTGGAGCTTAGAATGTAATGTTATACCGAGAAAGACTGTACTATTAACTAGTTCCAGTTCCTCACCTTTAACCATAACGCTTGCTTGCTCGTGTTTTACGCTACTCGTGACAAACTGAACACATTTAGTCTTTTTCTCATTCAACAATAAATTATTTATATTAAACCAATTTACTACTTCACAGATAGCATTGTTTACGTCATTGTAGGATCGTTGATTTCGTACGACTTTGAAAATTAGAGACGTATCATCTGCAAACAAAACTATCTCATGGTGGGTCTTTACGAGGTGTGGCAAGTCGTTTATATAGATAAGGAACAGGAAAGGTCCCAATATTGATCCCTGCGGCACACCCATAGAGACTAATGACCCCGGTGAACGCTTTCCATTCACGTCAACCTTTTGTATTCTACCATTTAAGACTCTAATAAATTTAGTGCTAATCCTTTAACTCCGTAGTGGTGTAGCTTCCTGATCAGTGTCTCATGATTAACGCAATCGAAGGCCTTAGATAAATCACAGAAGATGCCTAAAGCATCTCGCGATTCCTCCCAGGCATCGAAAATGTGTTTTACGAGCTCAACTGCGGCGTTGGATGTCGAGCGACCCCGCGTAAAACCGAATTGCTTACTATGCATCAAATTATTCAAATTAAAATGTTTTAACAATTGATATAGAATTAGCTTTTCAAAAATTTTACTAAATGTGGGTAGTACAGATATTGGTCTAAAGTTAGTGGGGTCAGAGGTACTACCTGATTTAAATAAAGGAGTTATTTTGCTATGTTTCATCAGATCAGGAAACTCACCGCAGTCAACACTGTTATTGAATATATCTGCCAAGTCAGGCGCTATTACTTCTATTAGGGATTTGACAGCATGGACTGAGACCCCCCATAGGTCATTGGTTTTTTTGACATTAATTGATTTAAATGCCTTTACTACATCTGAAGGACCGACATGTTCAAAAAAGAAGTCCTTACTACATTCTGGTACGTTTTCTTTTAACAACAAAACGGCAGACGAAGGTGATGAATTTAAACACTTTGTTGTGGATACTGGTATATCGGTGAAGAAATTTTCAAATTCTGTTGCTACATCTAAACTAGAATCTATAATTTTGCCATCAATTTTTAATTGTAGATCACTAATTGCGTGCCTTGATCTACCAGTTTAACAAGACTAGTGCCTTCGGGTTCAAGGTACATATTTTGAATCAGAAACACGAGATGGTCAGCTACTCCCATTTCAATCAGCACTTCAAACGTAATTGATACTCCACTTAACACATTTAGAACTTGTAAGAAACAACGGTATTACTTACTAGGGCATCCTTCTCTATGATGTAGTAGGTCCTCTCATCATCGTTAGCATGCTCCAGCTTGTCAGCCTCCTTCCCAAACAGCACCTGGAACCAAAGTAAATTTATATTAACAACTAGCTTCTGCCCGCGACTTCGTCCGCCTTAAATTCGTTTTTCGCGGTTAAGGGTATTTTTCCGGGATAAAAAGTATCCTATGTTCTTCTCCGGGACCCAAACTATCTCCATACCAAATTTCATCCAAATCGGTTCTGTGGTTTAAGTGTGAAGAGGTAACAGATAGACACACACTTTCGCATTTATAATATTCTATATATCAACAAGAACACCAACAACAACAACAACAACAACAACAACAACAACAACAACAACAACAACAACAACAACAACAGTATATAGTATGGATAGGTTACATCACATAATCTGCACACTCACATACACACACTAATACTTTTATATTGGCATGTACATACCCACCTTTATTTTTATTTTAGATTCTTAGTGTGGGTAGTCTACACAGTACATTGTGGTATAGAATGTTGTTTAACCCCGCCAACATGAACGCCGCAAGCTTCCAAAAGTTGGGAATTTAATTAAACTAGTACATGATACACGCCATTTTAATTGTTTTATTGAAATGAATAATAGATTGACAATCGACAAAGACAATAAGTAGGTACCTGGGACAGGCAATATTTGTTTTATCACACAAGAAGATTTATATGATTTATTTCATAAGTCAAACCTTAATTATGTACTTATGCCAAAAGTGAATAAATGTCTTTTATTATTATTATTTAGAGATTAAAATGTTCTCAATACAATTAAGAACTTTTTACAATGAATTATTTGCATATTACAAATTGTAATCCATTTGCACATTTTATTTTTTGATAATTAACAGATAAGTCATTCCTTATAGAACTAACAAAATGAGCCCAATTAAATTACCTTCCAGAGTGTGGACTTGACAAACAGCAGCATGTTGAGCAGCTTGATCTCACGCTTGCTGTTGCGCTCCCGCACAAAGTAGAGGTCCAGCAGCCGGGTGCCCACATCATGCCCTATCTCTGATAGCCTGCAAATACAATCATTTTTAATATGCTAGCACTACACATTGACACGGGTCGAGGTGAGGCTGAGATACATTTATCGTTATTCTGAAAGTGTTGCAGTTCTTATAGTGTTTAAAAATGGCTAGTGTTTCTTGCCTTTATCTCCAGCAAATGTGTAGTGCTGGTATCACTCTGTGAATAAAAGTTGAAATAATAAAAGTTATGCAAGACTGCAGTTGTTATTTGGTGCGAGTGCTTTAATTGAAAGCCAAGTAAGTGCTGGAATCTAAAAATTCCTGAGTGAAACAAGGCTTTCAAGGCATGAGCCATGCAAAACACACAACTTTTCACCTAACTACAGCAGGAAAATGTGAGATGTAAAAATAGCTATGGAATTATAACAAAGCGAATATTTGTCCATTTAAAACTAGTGATATATGAACCTACGAAATACATTCATAACAAAACAAACAAACATATAAAAAATATAAATTCAAACGTCAAATTACTTTTCACATCACTTGCTTGGAAAAGTTCCGTTTACAGCGCCAAAACTGCATGGAAAAGTTTGTTTTATCGCCAGCATGGAAAAGTCATTTGAAGTTTGAATTTATACATTTTTATATATTTATTAGTTTGTTTTGTAATGAGTGTGTCTTGTAGGTTAATTATCAATAGTTTCATAGTTTTTCTTGAGTCTCACATTTTGCTCGCTGTAGTTAGGAAAAGTTGTGTGTTTCGGACGGCTTCAAAATTATTGGCTTCTCGTTCCTTGAAAGCCTCGCTACACTCAGGAAGCTATAATTGAACCACTTGCTCCGCTTGTGGTGCAATTTTAGATTCCTTCGCCTTTCCGTATTCCTCAGCTTTCAATCGAAGCAATCGCCCCAAATCACAACTTTGCAGCCTTGCATAACAAATAACTATTCCATGCTTGCAGATAAAAGTAACTTTTCCACATTTTTGCACTCTGAATGGAACTTTTCCGAGAGAGTTACGTGAAATATATATTATATGCATCGGTTATAGGGAATTATCTGTTTGTTAAGTTGAGCTTCTTGCTTGTCACAAATTCAGTAAAAAATACAAAGGGGTCAAATGTTAGACAAATCGAATTTAAGTGCACCCTTACAAATTTCAGTCCAATCAATACTGGCACCATTAAGGGATATGCTAAAGATGAAATTATGTTTGGATCCGTTTATATTTGCGTTGCGAACCAGGCATAAGAGGAGTAAGTAATGAAACATCCAAACATGATCTTTGTAAATATCTACACTGTTTTGGTTTTATTTTACTTACAATATAATTGTACAAATACAGGACTTACTTGTTTTGTAGTTCATGTATAGAATGTGACCGGTTCTGGCAGTATTGTACAATTTCAGAGAATAGAAGGGCGTAAAGCGCTAGAGAGACTTCCCCTTTGCCTTTGCTTAGAGGCTTGTCTAGTATTGAAGTCTTGGAGCGACTAGACGACATATTAACTTAATTTATAATGCAATTTATTGATTAATCTTATATTTAACTACTAACAAAATAATACTTATTCAAAAAAGACAACAAACACTCCTATTAACTCAAATTCTGTAATTTTAACACTTTTCTGTTTTGACAATGAATGACTTTTATGAATGTTACCATAATTAAAATTTATTATTTGTGCGCGTTCAAGCACGGGAACTTCATTTACATTAATAAAGGTCGTATGCAATCAGTACGCCCAATTTATAAACAGAAAAAAACAAAACGAAATAAAAAACGCAACCTGCATTAAAAGATGTGCAGTGCAAAACTTTCCTTTCCTTGGGTTACCAGGCAGTCATAGGGACTTCTTTTAATGCAGTTTTAATGCGATATCGACAAATTCTGTGCCACTGTCTGCATTTTCAGCATATATTTTATAAGAATAATTTAATTATTCGAGCACTTGTTCCATGGTACTTCTACTTATTCCTTTTTACAAGCTTTTATTTAACTTGCAACGTGTATATGTTTGTACAGGTCAAATCTTGTAAGTTAAATTTAACCTACTTCCCGGTTTTCGATTCCGCTAAAATTTATGTAAGTTCGGTGACAATGCAATAGCTCAATAAGTAGTTGACGGTTGTTCAAAGAAAAGTACAGTCGACGATAAAAGCTTGTCACAAAAATGAAATTTTTGACTGAATAATTAATTTTCTCTGTTAGGAATTTGAGTATTACCTTAGATCAGCTACTCTCTTGGCGGGCTCATATTGCTGAGGTCAGTCAGAGTCAGAGCCTAGGAACATGTGACGTCACAAGTTCCTACCTACAGACTGGCTAATGAAAGATGAGACAGGAATCAACCGCGAAATTAAAAAATGTAGCTGCTGTGTGCCCTTATGAGCTAGTTAAACAAATATGAGTATGAGTAATTTTTTAGTTAATGAGAAATCATTCAAATTTGTTTATATCTAGCTCATACAGGCGCACCGTACGTAGCTACATATTTAAATTCGCGGTCGAATCCAGTATTTCCAACCTCATCTTTAATTAGCCAAACTCTAGGCTCTAGAATGCAGCGTTCGTTGGTAAACTCCAAAAATGTGATTTTAACTTAGTTGTATCTCGGGGAGTTTCTATGAGATTGAAGTAGTTTTTTCACCAATATTTGTATTATTTAAAGGTCGTTCTATTAGATTAGTATTATATAGGTACAGCCACCAGCATTAATATCTGCCACAACAACGCGCATAAATATCTGATACGACTCTGTTTCTAGAGCCGTTAGGACGTGTCAGATATTTTCTCCCGGTTTGCTGTGGCAGATATTTTCAAATTATTTCATATTCGTTTATTTGTATTAATCATACATTTTCAGTTTACAGATTCACTTTCATACATAGTGCAGTGTTACAAAATAATATCTTGTCAGAATATAAATAATAATTAATAACTAAAAGCAATAATTATCAAAATTTCAATACATTATCATTATCATCATTGAGTTCATCATTTAATTAAATCTTTAAATTATTTATTCAAGAATTCCGTTACAGAATAGTAGACCTTTTGTATTAACATAAATGTAGCAGTGACTTGAGTTTTAATACAAAACCTAGATTCTAGATTTGATTTGCCATCCTTAATTTCCATTATTGATGCTGGTGACTGTATAATGCCTTTTTTATTCCAGTTAGGCTTCAAAAAAATAAAAAGTACCTATACTACCATTCAGCCGAGGATTTACTCAACGGATATTAGGGGTTTGTACCCAGGGCGGCAAGTTTTTAGTAGCGGCAATTTCTTTTCTCGTCATCAAAACTGGAAGCAGACACCCTATGGGTCTTCCATGTACGACAATTTATATGGAAACACCTTTTTTAAGAAATGATTGTACTTACCTTTGGATGGTGTTGACTTCTTTAGAAGCTTAATTTTCTTACAATTTCAGGGCACAAGTTTCCACGCGTTCCTCAGAAAATAGATCTTGTTTTGGCAGACAGACCCACAACTAAGTGATCCTATAAGGGTTTCGTTTATTCTTTTTGAGGTATGGAACCCTAAAAAAACCATGGTTAAGACATTTTGTCAATTCTTCATCTTTATTTAAGCGTTTATTTATACTTTCCTATTTGCGTCAGTGGACCCTTTAACCTAGATACACGTTTTGATATTATTGGAGCAAGAATGAACAGGCATCTTCTGGTGTTTCATAATCCTACATTTTGTTTCCGTTTCTATTTGACGAAACCTGGAACTAATAAAGCCAAGTGCAGAGTAGGATCATCAAAATGTTTCTTTGAGGAAAAAATATATGAGTGTAGGTAATGGTCGTTTCTTAGTTAGTGCAAATGAAACAACAAATAGGTTAACAATAACTTTACTTAATTAAAAAACATATTCGCATAAAATAACAATTGTTACACTACAAACCACGAATGTAAATAAATCGAATAAATACAAAATAATTATTAAAAAAATACAAACTATCGAACATATAACCTCCTCCTTGTTGGAAGTCGGTTAAAAAGCAACAAGCACTATACCGGCACTTGACACATTAGTAGCTGCGCTGCGCGTTGAACACGTCGGGGCTTGGGGCGAGAACTAACCAATTACGTCAAACTCTAGAGCATTCCTGTGTGATGTGTTTTACTTATATGCTATATACAGCTACTGTTGATGGCTTAGTTGTTCTCTCGCCACGAATTTTGCCTCATCATTTTTTGGGAATTGCATTTTTTCGTACTAGGGAAAAGGATCATTTATCACAAACCTGACACGTTTACCTTTTTCTTATTTAGCACAGATTTTCTCAATACCAGATACATAAAAACCGGCCAAGTGCGAGTCGGACTCGCCCACCGAGGGTTCCTTACTAAATATACGCTACAAACGGCCGTATCTATGAAAATGTTACTCCTAAGCAAAATGTACGCGGTGTTCGATCATGTTATATTGGTAACAGATATAGATTTTTAGTAGGTATTTGTTGTTATAGAGCAACAGAAATACATCATCTGTGAAAATTTCAATTAGTCCTCCCGTGACCATGGAAAGCTGGAAAGCTTCCGAAACGTCGGGAACTAAAATGAGATAATATACGCGATATAATCCGTTAAATTGTTTTATTTCAAAAATTTCAATTGTCTAGCTATCACGGTTCATGAGATACAGCCTGGTGACAGACGTACAGACAGACAGACGGACGGATAGCGGAGTCCTAGAAATAGGGTCCCGTTTTACCCTTTGGGTACGGAACCTTAAAAATCAACCCAACCAACTTAGATATAGGTAGTCTCTACCAATGCACCGTAAGCTGTCGCAACCCGTCGACCGGGGAGTTTGTAGTTAAAACAATACAGCGTACAGCTTGTATGAGAATAAATAGCTGCCCTACAAGGTGGCATTGCTATCGTCCGTCACTCACAGCACATCCCTAGTCATAATCCGAGTTTGAACTTGCGATATTTTCTATTTGTTGAGACCCAAGAAGGCATTTTCCATCCATATGGCGTTCCATATATGCAACACATGTGCGACACACGTAACATGCTCACAAAACTGCGCTTACACTTATGCACGGAACCCAATCTTCACATTGCTTGGAAGACACCAGACCCTACGCTGTACGCTGTTCTACGCCGTAGTTCGTAGCAGTGTCTCTCTATGTAGCGATAACTAAGCGTAGACCCATGCCATGACGCATACGTGTCGTCGTTGGCCTCGAAAGGGTTGAACTTTTGAAAAGCGATACCAGCCGCAAGCACAACTCTCCGCGACTACGCTTGATCTGCGCTGCGACATAGCGTCACCCGTCTTTTTTGTATCGAAAGGAAAAAGACAAACAATCTTTGTCGACACAAATTATAGCAGCGACGACTCCGTCAGTGCTGAGTTCGACGCTGACGCCCATTTTGTGAATCCATACTAATATTATAAATGTGAAAGTGTGTCTGTCTGTCTGTCCGTTATCTCTTCACGCTGAAACCGCTGAACCGATTTGGATGAAATTTTGTATGGACATAGTTTGAGTCCCGGGGAAGGACATAGGTTACTCTTTATCCGGATTTTAAGGAATTTAAGGCAGACGAAGTCGCGGGCAGACGCTAGTGCTATATATAGGTAGTTTGTCAATTTTTTGCATTGTGTATAAGAGCATTAAAGCAGCAGCACCTATCGGGGACAATGTCATTGCTCCTGCCAATGCGTCTATGCTAAGGGTCGGCAACGTTTTGAGTCGGAAGTCAAAAATTACAATTTACAAAATTTCAGTTTTGAAAAAAGCCACAAAAATGTTTCTTGCCAACAATAAATAGTACTTTTTGATAAAAAAAAAAACTTGTCAAGTGCGAGTCTGACTCGCGCACCGAGAGTTCCGTACAAACTCACTTATTCCGACTTAAGTTTGCCTCTGGCAAGCCCTTTCATATGATAATCTATTTGACCTAGTGACTAGACTTTTTATTATTGCCCACCCTCTCCCCCCTCCCCGCCGCTCATATTGGTCGTTTTTTTAGAACATAAAAATATATTTTATAATGTTTCTTTTGCAATACATGTGGGCTGACCATGTTTATAAATATACCAAATTTCAAATCTAATAGTCGGATAGACAAGACGAACAGAGTCGCACCATAAGGGTTCCGTTTTTACCTTTTTGGTACGGAACCCTAAAAACGAATCTATATAGTCGCAATTTCACATCCAAAGAGCAACATGTGGCTTGCGAGCCGCAGGTTAAGTACCGACCTCTGGGCTATGAGAACAATACACTGATATGGCATTGTTTTCAAAACCTAACGCCCATCCCAGATTTGGCAGGGAAGGGTTCACTTCACTGTTATGAATCGCCGCCTTATTGCAATACGACAAGGTTCAACAATGTATTTTTGACAGTCGACGGTCGAAGCCGAAAAATTTATATATGTTAACATGTGCGTACGCAGCAGTGGCGTGGCGTCAAACATGGTGGTAAAGCCGGCGTATATTTTCTTTAAAGTAGAATAAAGTAGATAGTCAAATGTCTAAAAGTAGGCAGGCGATCGGGTTCTATTAATTCCACGCTGCATATTCGTTTAGTTCCTTTTTACTAATATTAATTTCAATCAAAACGAATATACTTTTGTGGCTTTGTAAAGAGTCCCGATATATAGGTATCATCGCGATTCACGAAACCCTTGTCGATTCGACGGACAATCAATGACGTCACAAGTTATCCAATTATGCCCCTATTGCTCTGTATTGTTTTTGTCTACGTGAAATCAAATCGATAACAGATGTGTGCGGACACAAACATCCAATTCATTATCATTATTTAATAGCCTTTAGACCTCATAAGAGCTATGTCCGCCATGTTTGATTTATGCTAATATGTATGGAACACCTTTAGACCCACTACCGACCAATGAAACATCATCTGGGTCAGATTAGCATTCGTGACAAAATACGCATAGACCTTGGCCAACTAACACACTTTGAGGTCAACATTTATCTTCAAAATACTTTTTAGGTACGTATACGTATGTTAAAGCGTAGTTAGATCGCATGTGCTTTTAAAATGATTTTTAGTAAAATTGGAAACTATTTGAAAGGTATCACATATTTAGAACTAGAAGGTGGGCAACTTCGTTCGCGAAGAGAAAAAAGTCATAGCCCTCTTTTGTACTGCAGCGTAGTCGGGTAAAAAGTATCCTATAACCGTCTTTGGATGCCCAGGTACCAGTGTATCAAAAGTAGTTGAAACCCGTTAAGCCGTTTTGGTGTGATGAAGCTGCAGACACATAGGTACAAACATTATGTACAAAACATCAAAAAATTTTTTTTCAATTCAGGTGTCCGTTTCACTATATTTTTTAATATCGTCACATTTCATTCTTGTTGTAATTACACCCATGAACATTATATTTATTTTCGTTCTTGGAAATGAAGATGATTTGTTAACAGCATGAGAGAGAACCAGCATATTTTGACCTGCGATAGTGAACAATTAGGTGCATCCGAGGTGTCACGATGCATCTACGTTATTTTGAAAGGGTAGACCTCCACAAGACATTGTTGTTTCCATTTTTAAGTATTGTTATTTTCGATTAAATTTCATTTGTTATTAAAGTATTAACATTGTTAATGAGTTACATAGCTTTGAGAGTAAACTAAAATTATCTTAAACCAGTTTCAAATACGAACAAAGCGCGAGATCAGACGTCTACGCATTATCTTGCCCATGTTGTGATCAGGTTGCCCTCTAGAATATTCGCGAATATTTCGTACAATACTTAATTGGAAATAAATATTTGTAAATACGTTTTAATCTTGTAATAGAGTAGCAAATAAATGAGCTCATGCTGAATAAGTTAGGTTGTGGATCTATGTCAAAGATATGAATACATTCTTTCATGTTATTGCCAAGTAATAAGGTGAAAATATGCATACATATATCGTTATGACGTCGACTGAACATTTCGCGCTACTTTTCACGAGACTGATCACACAACACAACTATTACGGAATCAGTTTTCTACGTATTCATTCGAGCTCCTATCGAAATATAGATAGTATTTTTGCATTACGCATTGTAAAATAAATTACTGTTTGACTCATCAGTGATCTCATACGAATACATTTCCCTCTGCCAAAGTTACTGATGTGCAAATTTTGGAAAGTTTCCGCACTTTCCAAAACGCTTAAAAAAGGTCTTATAAACATGTAAGTTAACACTAGACTTAATAATTTTTTTAAGCATTTTGGAAAGTTTCCGCAATTTCCAAAACGCTTAAAAAAGGTCTTATAAACATGTAAGTTAACACTAGACTTAATAATTTTTTTAAGCATTTTGGAAAGTTTCCGCAATTTGCACATCAGTAGCCAAAGTAGTCGCGAAATCTCCGGTTAGTTTATACGGTAAATTGTCAGTGTGTGGGTGTTTTTTTGTATGGAGGTGATTTCTTTTAATTGTGTGCGCTTGAAGTAATAGGAATATTTTCTTAGTGTGCTGTACGTGTTTAACTCAACCCTCCGCTAAAAATGCATGAAAAATTTGCTCGGTAATGACATGACTTGTTAGCTTCATTAGTTAAACGTTCTAAACATCGTACGGTTATAGAAAAAGGCCCTTTATTTTAGGAACAACTACAGTTCCACCAATATGTACTGACCTAACTTGATTCATGTTATTTGATAACGAATTCTTATGGAATAAGAATGGTAAGACTGGATTACTTGACTAAAAATGAACGATGGTTCGCGTGCATATTATTTGAATTTTCTGAACTGTAATAAAATGAATAATATGGTGAATTTTGACTGTAAAACTATACCCTACCACCTATCATATTATTTTGATTAAATTTGCTAGTCTGTAATGTGTTTTTTTTTATTTCGGTACTTATTATAAGTTCCTAATCACAAAGTAAGAACAGTGATTCCCAAACTAGGCAAGGCCCGTTTCGTGAGATTCGTTACATAAATGTTACCAAAGAATGCGGTTATTAATAGTCGTTATATAAGTTTATTATTTTAAGAAACATGTGGAAAGTCGAATTAGAGATCACTCACATTATTCCAAGATGTGGACATGTTTGTAATGTGTATATGTGTGTAAGGGGCTGTTCATAAATTACGTCATCTATTTTTGACGATTTTTGACCCCCCCCCCCACCCACAATCATCCAACCATCATAATTCGAAAGACGTTTAGTTTTTGGCAACGATTTATAGAAACACGAATTTCCTTCCTTTTTTACTCATTGAAGCACTTACGTACGAGAAATTGATAGAGCTTAGTCTTAGACCACCTGACCCCCAAATCTGCTGGGTCTCTGGTGTGGGGGCCGCTTCTCCTACACAGTACCTTCTTTACTATAGGCCACACGGAGCCGAGCCCAGGGGTCGCAACGTCCCGAGGGCCCCGACAGTCTATAATAACGTGGTCTCTAATTATTAAGTGCCAGGGGCCCCCATTCTTCGGTGCCTGAGGGTCCAAAGACGCCGGCATGTATTAACGACCGCTCCTGAATCTTTTTCGGGAAACTCACCTGTTACTTCCAATTTTGACAATGCTGCGTAGTTACACAAGCCAACCATTGGTAGGTATAATAGAGAATCGAATATGAAGTGACATAAAGCTGATACCTAGAAATCCTAAAACAGTACAAGACGCTTATGAATACACATAGCTACTATTTCTACGGACAATAAAACAATTGCCTTCTCTGCGTAGCATGATTGCGCAGCATTTACTGTACCTATTAGGTTCAAGATGCGTTTATGCCACACTGAGACGGTAATTTGTCTCCGTCGCTCCGTAAAGGAATGCGTGGGAGGAGATAAATGGACCGCTAAAAAAGGTTTCCTCACTGCAGGCCCTAACTCTACACCCACGTGACCTTGAACTAGTGAAAGTATGGAAGTGGGTCTTCTGTAATTTAACCTAATTTAGTAATGACAATGGTCTACCTGGAAATATATGTATACATTACATTACTAATAGTTATCTTTTTGGTTAAAATAATATGGATGAGTATTGTAGATAATTAAAAAATATTGGAGACATATTTTTTATTTTTTATGTAGTCAAAAAATAACGGAGATACATTGAGTCAAAATGTCGCGAGATGTCACCGTATGGTACAGATTATACTTAGTAGTGACGTCATGACTCATTCTCAAACTTTCATATGATTTATCTCAGTATTAATTGATTAATTTGAAAAAACAAAAAATATGTGTCCAATACTTTTTATTATCTACTATACAGACTAATTAGATTTTTTTTTCGTACCCTGTCGTAATGCCTATTCTACATGTTTAAAATTAGCTTATTAAAGTTTTGTGAGTGGGTCAATCCAGTTGCTGACTATAGGTAAGGGTTTGAAATGATTAAATGTATGTAAGTGACTCAAAGTAACTTCCAGGTTGCAAAATGATGAGCCCGGAGCTACAACAAAGGTTGCCGTGTGTGCTTGTTAGGTGTGGTGGCTAAAGAAACATTTATAATAATTGTGATGAATATTTATAAGTTTCGAGTTTTCTTACTTTATGCATCATTAACATTAAAATTACAATGTTCCAGGTACAATATATTCAGGTATATTAAATTTGACTTACGCGAATTGTAAAATTATAATTATTAGAATGTTAGTATTACAACTGACTTCCTCCACAAATTAACAAATGTTCAAGTTAATAACAAACAACTTTTCAATCTTTGGTACTCGGTTTAGGCTGCATGGCTTTAAAAAAAATTACATCCAAATTTGAGACTAACCCAAATCACATAAAATTTTCCATTGTTGTGTTATCTATGGAGCATTTAAATAAATAACCAATAGCTACTCTGAGTATTGCAATAAGATCAATTATTCTATTTGTGTGGCCACAGACAAAAGATGCATTACCCAATGTAGTGCACAATAAATAACCTTTAAACCTGACTCGCACTAAACCTTATCATTAATTGAATGTTATAAAATTTATGCTTATGCATTACATGAGCTATACTACCATAGTCAATATTTACATTTGTCTAACAGCAAGTTGACTGGACAGTCTCTGCCTCCAGCAAGTTGAAGTCCATCCCATTGGGCCGGTTGAAGCCGGTCTTGATGCCGTCCCATCCATCCTCCACTTTATATTCACCTGTCTGGATGCGGTTGTACACCTCCTGGGCGACTAGCACAAAGGCTTCTTCGACATTCATGCCTGTTTTAGCTGATGTTTCTACGTGATGAAGACCTGAAAATTACTTGAATGTAATCCAGCACTTCATTATGTACAAAGTACCTACTCTCGTTTAAATGTACATACCATTTTCCTCAGCAAACATTCTAGCTTCTTCGCAGGACACTTCTCTTCTAGCCCCGTTCTTGTTGTCATTGCCTACAAGGTCAATTTTGCATCCTACTAGCGCGAACACTGGTCTGTGGGGTTCTATGTGTCTTTTAGCCTCCATCATCCACAGGGGTATGTGCTCAAAGCTTGATCTGTTACATACATCGTACACTAGTAATGCACCGACTGAGTTTCTGTAATATGACTTCGTTATGGATCTGAATCTTTCCTGACCAGCAGTGTCCCATAGCTGCAGCTTAATTCTCGTCCCGTCTTGCACTTCAATTATTCTAGCGAAGAAATCTACCCCCACTGTCGGATCAGACAACTGGAAATTAATGCGTAATTAACATCACAAGCCACTTAAAATTGAATAGATCAACACAAAAACAATGAACGGATGGTACCTCCGCAAACTTTCCATCTGTGAAATATTTCAACAACGAACTCTTGCCCACTGTACTGTCTCCGATTAGAATAAGCCTGAACTGATAGTCGAATATTGGATCAACCATTTTGATGCACTTTTATAAATAACATAAAATTGATACCAACAAAGGCTCCGTCAAAAATTACGTATCACATCAAATGACTTTTTTTCTCTAGCTGGAATGAAAATAGACGAACTGTCATTTGGCGCTAGTGGATAGCAAAGTTCGAGTAGAATCTGAAAGTTACAATTGAATAGTCTACATAGTCTATGTCTAAAATTAGCTTAATAATTTAAAAAAAATCACACACTCACTGCGGCTTTAAGCTAGCTGTCTAAATCAGGACTTATTTTTACATGAAATACTTAATAATAAGTGCAATATACATTGTTGAGTCTTTCCTTATACTTCAATAGTTATCAGACTTTAGTTTCTTGTACCTAGTTCAGAAACAACTGGTTATATAAAAGAGTGACGGATTCAACTAACCTAAGACAGTGTTGGCGCTACGGGCGGTTTATGGCCCTAACAGGCTATCGTACCGTAAAATGTAAGAGAACTCAATCCAAACTCATTTGTTGACTATGTCAGTATTCTCAGAGTACCCTGTAATCATAATACATTATATACTCGCTTACGCCTAAATTGGTTTGTGTTTTAAAATTAATGGTCTTATGTTTTTATTACAGATAGCTTGATTACAAGCAATAGTGATGAGTTTTACGCAAGCAATTGCTAAAATGAAGGATCCTGTCACTGAATTCAATGAAAATAAAGGAAAATCTACACCTATCGGTATGTAGACCACAAAAACAGACCACCTCGCCTTCATGTCCACTGGCGCCAATGTGTAGTGCTGGTGTTAGGAATAGGTGCTGATTAATTTGAACATCTTGAAACCAAAATGTGATGGAGAGTAATCAAGGGGTATATTATCATTCTCATCAAAAGTTGACATTATCATTATTTGTGTATACATAAAAAAATAAAAAGTACTGAGTTGGATTTAAGTAGATAACTTTTATGGGGGTGTTAATTAAGTATGATTGATTATTCTCAATAATTAGATATTTTTTAATCCCTGGTTCTAAGAAATTGCATCTTATTATTTTTCCAGTACCAGAACTATTGTAAACTATTTGCTTGTCAGGCACCACACAAACAAGTTGTTTCATTACTATTTTTTTTTTCTCAATAATTATGATTTCTACTTAATAACATGTTCTCATGTACTTAGAATATTTGTCTGATTCCAGCGATGGTGGCGCCAGAAGTTAAACAGAATGCCGAGGCAGACACTGAGATCACTAAAACATGTGCAGTGCTGGGCTGTGAGGACTCAAAGAACATGACTGACGAGTCTTTCTTCAGGTACGGCAGTACAAGCAAACGCCTCTTCCCTAAATCTCCAATCAAGTAGATTGTTCTTAGCTCTGGTTTAAGAAAATCAGTTCAGCCATTTGACAATAATCGGATTTTTTCTATGGGTTTTGCCTAGGGGTTTAGTCACCAACTAATTCTTTCCTCCTGAATTTTCCTTAATGTCACAGCAGATATTTTAAAATATTTTTTTCACCATTTCATGCGTCTGCATTTGGTCTCTCATTAGGATTTACAAGGTATCTGCTCATTCTAAAACAAAATGTGACTAATCACTCAAAGCTAGTTGCCTGCAGTCACACAATAACCCATATAAACCCATATAAAGCTCTCTGGATGTAATCTCGGAACCTAATGACAACATCTTCAAAAACAAGTTGGACAAGCATATGACTGAACAGTAAATTTAGGCTATAGATAAATTGGATATAGGCATCATCAGTTGTTGCAACTGCCATCGTGATAATAAATAATATATAATATTTTTTAATCACTCCTGTATTGGGATTGCACTACCATTACTATCAATGAAAAGGCCCTTCAATTGCAAAGCAAATGTTCACATAGTTCAGTACCCAGCTTTTAGAGTGAAATAATGATCTTTATTCTGTAAGTAGGCTGCAAGGGCACTTCTAGTCTGACTCTACGGCATTTCCCAAGAGGAGACCACTGTTGAAAAGAAAACCGAAACAAACTCAACAGTCAGTTGTTACATTTTCAGGGTTCCATACCCAAAGGGTAAAAAAGGAACCTTTGTGGTGCAACTCTGTCTGTCTGTCTGTCCGACTATAAAAGCGCCATATCTCAAAAATTACTTATGCTATCTATTTGGAATAGTTGGTCATGGTCAGCCCAAATGTATTGTATGTGTTTTTAAAATTTCGGATGTCTTTTGCTCATTTTGTACATAAATGACCTCCCCAAAACAATGGATGAGCCATGTGTCCTGTTCGCTGATGATATCTCCGTACTTACAACATGTGAAAACAATATAAACTTAAATAACAAACTTGAATCAATACTTGATAAAACTAACAACTGGCTTAGCAACCAGAATCTAGAAATAAACTTTAAAAAAACTAAAATAAAGGTATATTCCACCCACGCCAAAAAACATCTTTGGAAATAGATTTTTGCTATAAAAATAAAAGGTTAGAGGTAGTCAATAAATTTTCACTATTGGGCTTGACCATAGATACACATGTACATTGGAAAACGCACATTGAAAAAAATCAAAACAAAAATATCATCATTTGTATATGCACTCCGCGAAATAAAAAAAACCTACTGACTTAAAGATTGCACTCGCCACTTATTATGCTTATGCTAATGCATGGGTTAGCTACGGTATAATCCTTTGGGTCAATAGCACAGACGTACCATCTTTATTTACTCTACAAAAAAAAAACTTACTCATATATTAGTAAATATTGACAACATGGATAGTTGCAAACCCCGTTTTCAGGAACAGAAAATATTAACGTTGACTGGATTATATATTCTGGAAATTTGTAAGTTCGTACGGAATTATCCTGAATACTACACGAAACGCGAAGTCATACTGACATCTCATCAGCTCAGATATAGGGAAAAACTTATGCTACCATCGTCAAAACTTAAAATGCACTCAGATGCAACATATCCCATGTCCATAAAAATATACAATAAACTGTCAGATATAATTAAATCCGAGAAAAAATATTATACATTCATAAAATTGTTAAAAAAAACTCCTTATTAATAAAAGCTATTATACATTAAGAGAATATTTAGAGGAAAAAATATAAAAAAACATATAATCATAAATATATACCATTTGGCATTAAGTCCGCCATATGTACTGATTTTGTTTTGTGCAATAAAGTTTAAATAAATAAGTCGTCTTCTCTCCACGCATTTTTGCTGTGCCCAAAAGGGTCCACAATTAAGTTCACTGTCATGTAACTTTTATGCAACTTAAGTGTACCTCATACCTATCCTGTAAACTAACATTGTGGAATGCAAAGTTTATTTTATTAAAATATATTTTATTTTCTTAAATATATGACGAATATGACGGGGGGGGGGGGCAAGAATTATATAGCTACCTACTAGATCAAGTAGGGTATCATATGAAAGGCATGGCATCTGCACATTTTCAAAAAAAATAATAATGTGATTAAATTTTGTTTTATTGAGGAAAAAAATACCAGTAGGGTAAATTGCAAATAACTGGCCAGATTATGTTATTACTGACCTCAACTTTAGACAGCATTTGGGGGGTAGCTGGATATGTCCAGATGGTTATAGGATACTTTTCACCCGACTATGCTGATGAAAATAAGAGGGGTTATGACTTTTCTCCTCCACAAACGAAGTTGCAGGCGCCTTCTAGTAATGAGATATATTTCTATCTGATTTGTTTTGTGTAAGACTGTCTTCGATTTATTATTTCATTTAAGGTTTCCGGAGGACCCTCAGCTGCGTGCGGTGTGGACGGACCTGACGGGGCGCAGCAACTGGACACCCACCGACTACTCATACATCTGCATCCAGCACTTCTCGGTGGACTGCTTCCAGGTGGACGCCGACGACGAGATGGTGCTCAACGAGAAGGCTGTGCCCTCGCAGAAGCTGCCGCACCATGTGCTAGAGGTCACTTCCTTGTGTATATAATTATTTATTTCTTTAGTTTCCACAGATACAATTATCATTACGGGTTCTGCGGCATACAACAGTGGTGGATCATGGAGGGGCAGGTCCTGACCCCCCAGAATTGTTCAATTCATTGGGGAAGCCTCTTATAGATAGACAACTAGAAGATGAACTTCGTTCGCGGAGGAGATATAGTCATGACCCCTTATCTTTTCTTAAGCATAGTCGGCTAAAAAGTATCCTATAGCTATCTGTGGATACCCAGCTACCCGTGTACTAAAAATAGTTGAAATCCGTCTAGCCGATTTGGCGTGATGAAGCCACAATGACGCATACAAAAATACAAAAAATTAAAAAGTATTTATCGATTCTGTGACTTCCAAATAACTTACATTTTTTTAAAATAATAATAATAAAACACATTTATTCACTTTTTACATAGGTACATAATTGGGTTTTGACTTATATATGGTGAGGTACAGAAGTATGCAAAACAATGAAAGGTAAGGTGGCTCAGCTTATGTCAGTGCCAAGAACAAGGACTATTGGTCACCAACGCTATAATATTCATATATTATGAAAATTGTATCCTTAATAGCTGTCAGGTTGTGATTGCGCCTTACATTATAGGGTGTAGTATATAAAGGGTTCATTATGGGCAGTTAGTAGAATACTTACTTCAAAATGTTCTTAGGATAGTTAAAAAAACTTTCACTTATCAGCAGTGAAAATGCTCAAAAAGAGGACTCTAATGCGATTTAATATAGCAGCAAAAGCACTAAATATACTACACTAGTATACATCAATTGTCTCATATATATTTTTTCTATTTAGGTTGAATACATAGATGAAGAAACACTGGATGACAATGAGGAAGACTATGACATGGACTCTCAAGACGAAGACAGAGAGTCCCAGGACGGACCAGAACAATGCATGTCTCACGAAGTCAACAACGTTGGGCCCCCCAAAACACAAGCCAAAGGACAAGACCAAGTAGAGTTGCTGAAACTGTTCACAGAGGTCCAGAAAATGCAGCGACAAGCCGTCAGCTTACGGGAGAAGTTAAAATACAACATGAGACTTCACAACCGACAAAACAAGAAGTTGCAAAGGTTAAAGCAGACTATAGACATAAAAAAGAATATTCTAAATCAGAAACGAAAGAAGAAATCAAGGATATTATTAACTTTACAAGACAAAATCAAAGAGGACAAAAATGGATTAGTTCTAGCCATGCCTGCGAGGCACACGGACGACTTGAAGAACTTTGCTCTTAGTATTTACAAGTATTCCCCACAAGCATATATTTATATAAGAAATACCTTGAGAACCATGCTGCCCAGCACAGATGTCCTCGACACTTGGGTGGACTCGGGGTACATACCACGGAACCTGATGACAAATAGCAGTATGATAAAAGTTATATCGGAACAGACTGACAAAGAATTGACTTGCAAAGTGGTGTTAGGATGACTAAGTATATTTAGAATGAATTCCAGATATTTTTGTGAATAAAGACATTTGAAATGTTATATCATTTATTTATTAAATACACACTGGGCGGAGTTTAAATGAGTCAGTTACTAAAACTCATGCCGCCACATTTTAACTTGTTAATATTATCCAAAGGATGCATATAATACATCCGTGTATACCCGATTTTTATGAATTTGACCTAGTCGGGAATCCCGGGATATATAAACAGCCTGTAATAAGACCACTATTTAGTAATTAACGCTTTTTCAATAATAACCATGATATATTTAGGCACATACTGTGGTTTTAGAATTCACGAGGTCGTCATATGTTCAAATATTATTATTGATGTAAAAATCTATAAAACGTTATATGTATTTATTTATGTTGATACATACTTAATAAAACACATTATAATAGAGTGCATAATGTTATCCTAAATCTCTATATTATATTTATCTTAACTATATAATTGTATAATATTTTCTTCTGTTTCCGCGATTATTACTCATTGAAATAAAACAATTTAACGGATTATATCGCGTATATAATTGTAGTGAGTGGTCAATGGTCATACAGTTCACAGGTGACGCTATATTATGATTTAACTAATTAAGTATGCATCCTCTTTGATACTTATGTTGTAAAAGACTACTGGCAACTTTTTCATTACTCAAAAAAAAAATTGAGTATTAAATTGTCACTTTTGTTTTGACGGTTAAAATAATTTATGATATAATTTAAAATGAATAATTTTACAACTTGCGAAATTTAGTATACTGGTTAGAGCCGTATAAGGAGTTAAAATATGATCTCGAAAAGTCTAATATATTTTGTTCTTTATGTGATGTATATTTCAAAGCTGCAAAAAATTTTGGTTGTAAACACTGTTATTGAAGAAGACAATATTATTATTGTCACTTAAAGTATTTGTTTTAGTTTATTTTGTTTACTAACAGTAGTGTGCTTTTTGTAAACTATTAAATGTGTATTATGTACTTCGATTTCGAAAATAATATTTTCAAATTATGACGACTCCGTAGATCCTAGAACCGCGGTAAAGCACCCAAAAGTGCCTAATGATAACATCTCGTCACTAGCCAGAGTGGCTACTCCGAAATTCAAAAAACGAAGTTCGTATGGCGCCATCTCGCTCAGTCAAATACAGTATAACATGAAAGCGAGAGGGACAGCACGTTACGAACTTCGTTTTTCGGGTGTCGTAGTAGACCCTCAGGTTAATTCGCAAAGAGAGACATTGTAAGAAACAAAATGGCAGTGTCGTGTTAATATATGGTAAGATTGGGAAGGGTTCGTCATGCGAGACGAAAAACATTCCTACATTTGCATTAGGGCTCGTCCATTAATCACGTGATGTTTTTGTCTGTCGAATGAAATTAAAGTACGGTTTGTCTGAATATCGTGATGTCTTAACTGAACCTGATCTGTGAGACAAATTGCAGTGGAGTGTAAATCGATTGTTCTGGAGATTAAACGTGATTATTTTCGTTAAAGAATCACTCGCATTCGAGTCCTTTGCGCCAACCCTGGGACCACGACCTGCAAAATCCGTAACGCGTTTAAAGAGTTCTATTTCTAGACTACTAATCTATATCAAACATTTTTTAGGTGTATTGCGAAAACTTATCTTTATATGTTATGTTCCCTGTTATAATATAGTTACACTTATGTAGTTAGCTACGTAGAGTACCTATTTAGTGTTCAATTATATGGAGCAAGTGATTAGCAGATTGCAGCTGAAGGCTCTTGACTCGGCAAGGCTGTCTAAGGCTGCTAGATGCAGTCTAAAATAAAACAGCACTCGCGCCAAGGCAATCTATTCCTATCCATTTCACTGTTACTTTTGATTTCTTATTCGCCGGTATAATGTTAGCTAAATATGCTATTAAGACATCGTTTTAAAGTCGAATTTCCTGTGATCATATTTTCATGCTTTAATGGATTTAAAATTTCATTTCAATTTGAGCTTTATTGCTATGATTATAGAGGTAACGCAGTAAGTACGCGTCAGCTGTCAATCGGCCATCTTTCTTGGTTGTAGTCAAAACAAACCGCGCGTGGTAACGCCGCCGCTCGCCGGTAGATGGCGCCGTCACGCCGCTGAAGCTAAAAAGAGAAGGTGTTATACGGCCGTAACGAAGTGTCTGAATAGAATAGACGAGCCCAACAAATGGTTCCGGTTCCAGACTCCAGTGACGAGAATCCCTCCGTGCGGACAGGCTGCGTCAGCCGCGCCCGAGTGTCGCGTCGTGCGTGATCCAAAATAAATACCCATCTGTCCAAATATTGTGCAAGTTTTTTTATTGTTTCCCAAAACAAGGTGCCATGCGAGCCCGCAAGTGACGCAAATGTTACAAGTTTATTTTGTGTTTTGAGTGCGAGTGCTTTTGTTTTTATACGGTGTATTGTGACTGGATTAATCGGGCCCTATGAAGACGGACGTCTCGTAAAAGGTATTTCTTAAACTTTTTAATATTAGTCCAATTTTGGTGGGTTTAGATTGCGATGGTGGTTAAATGGGTCTGCGAGTCGCCAGTAACTGGACTTTCGCAATCGCTATTCCCCGCGCGTCGCGACCATAAAAGCCGTGCTCCATACATGCCTTCAATCGCTATAGAGACGTGTACATTTTTTAATGTAGGTACCATTATGTGTCCGAAAACGATTAATTAATAAATATTGAAATGTTATTCGTAGCATGCGTCGGCCCTAAGTTTCTCCGCTTGTATGGTGCGACAATTTCTTTTATTAGCAATCGAAAGTGCACTTGTTCCTGGTTTTGTGTAATTAGTGCAGTGCTGCCGCTGCAGGCAGTGAAAGTGCGCTGGCGCGGGTCGGTGTTAGTTGAAATTTTATTCGGGTCATTTCGCTCCTTTAGTCCCGGGTCGGCGGTAATTCGCTCTTTTATTAAGGTTTCCTTTCTTTTCCTTTTTATTTGGGCCGGAATTTGATTTCGTTACTTAATCAAGAGCGGGCATGTGCGGCCTGTTTCGTGATGAGGTCCCGTGTAAGGGAATTTTATGTTTGTGTCTTTTAACGTTCAAGGGTTTCTTTGAAGTATAAAGGTACTTTGGACAGTTAATGACGACTTCAGAATACGTATTTTTCTGCCGTCGGTCTTACAAGAATACAGGTAGGTAACTACATAACTTCACTCGTCTTCACGGAGGTTCAAAGTACCTACGCATTCTTTCACACAACCAGAATAAAGGTAGCAGGTTGATAAGTAGATATCGAGCTAGGTACAGATTTGTATTTCTGATCAATTATAAACCAGTGATGTTTAAGACTCACTGTGCATAGGCGTCTGCTGAATCTGGGTGCTCTCGCTCCACCGTACACTTACTTCATAAGCCACTTGGTTGGCAACAAGGCAATAGGAGTAGAGCTCCCCAAGAAAATGAAATAAACAGTTAACGTCAACAAATTTGAACCTTACCTATAGACCAAAGACAAATATCTACATACAACTACTTACCTAGCTAGGCAGGTACAAGTATCAGTGTTTGTGTCATCAAAATGTATAATATCACTGCGACAAGGTTCTACAGCGGCCTAGGAAATTGGACAGCCGGAGTTTTGATAAATTAAGCCCTCGAGTTTTCTCATAAATAAAACATTAATACGACAAGAAAACGGTTTCGCAACTTCGAAACAATGAGAATCCCGGCAGTCGGCAGATCCTGAGCGAGATAGGGCGCAGAAACTAATGCAGTTTGGTAATGAGCGGTCAGCGGCCCGTAAAAGGTTATCTAAACGCTGCAAAAACGCGCCCCGGTTAGAAATCGCTCTTCCTCGCCTCCACCTCCGCTGCCACTAGCAATTAACCGCTTTGCGGTAGCCCTGTACACCGACGTATAACCTGAACTTTACGTACATGCTCCGTCCATACAAGAAGGGAAATTAATTCGCGATCCGCCGTAGAAGTCATCTTCTTATGAATTGGAGTGACGGCAATTTATTACTACCTACTTTGGTAAGGGGACTAAATTCAATTGACCCATTTAGCATTAATGTAATATTCCGTATTTAGTCACAATAATAGGCGAGGAAAATATGTGTTACGGGATAGAATCGACGTTCAATGTCATAAGGTTATTATTAAATTCTATACGTATCCAGCAAAACGCAGACTGACGGGGGCACCCAATCATCTCTTTTGTAACGGGGTCCGTTTTCTAGTAAGTACGTCACTATATAATGTGCGTATCGTACAGTCAGCGTCAAATAGTCTTTTGCATCCAAAGCCACACAACTTTGTGCCTATGGTAATAAAGATGTGTCGCGATATATTTGGCGCTTTGTATGCTACAAATTATTCGACGCTGACTGTACGATACGTACATTATATAGTGACGTACTTACTAGAAAACGGACCCCGTTACAAAAGAGATGATTGGGTGCCCCCGTCAGTCTGCGTTTTGCTGGATAAGGGCCGAGGGCTCCTATGTGCTTGGAAGCCCCGGTGCCAGGCTTTGCCATATAGTGGGTACGCCACTGGTATGACGGTAGATCGCACAAGTTTAAAGTGTAAGCTCGTTCGCCTGCAGCTCATGTTCATTTTGAATCTACGCTACGATTGATTGACCGAGTGCAATTGTAGGTAGATAAATCCATTAACATTTTCCGCACAGACATTTCCGAAACGTACCATACAATTTAAAAAAAACGTACATATACGATATTTATGTATATACATGTCTACCGGAGTACCTACATGTGCTGGTTCCGTAATAAAAAAAACTGCATGTTCTATTTAAGGGCGCCTCTCACACCGGCGCGTAACGTAGATCTTACGCATGCAACAGCATCTTCAATTTAATCTTTGTCCTTACGCTATTGCTGGTGGGCGTTTTAAAAAAAAGTTGTCGACCACTTTTGGCTCAGTAGGTTGCACAACAGCCTACGAAGCTGGCGGTCCTGGGTTCGAATCCCGGCCAGGGCAAGTCTTTGCGTGATGAGCACTAATGTTTCTGCCTGGGTCTTAGACGTTTTCTATGTATTTCAGTATTATAATTTATATATACATATATTATGTATATCGTCGCCTAGTACCCACAAGTTTTGCGTAGTTAGGGACTAGGTCGATTTGTGTAAGATTGTACCTAGGTTACCTATTTAGTTATTTATTTACGCGTTTGGATTTCGAAAGAGTTTCGATTATTTAGATTCAGAATCCTGAGTAGTTACTATTGATTCTCGGAGGAGAAAAAGTAAAGTTTCCCAAACAGTCTAAATTTTTCTGATTCAACTTATTACTTTTTACGCACGCTTTGATGGAAGTTACGTAATGAAAAATCAAAGTAAGTATGAAAATATTGGAACACTTTTCCTTTTATTAAAATCAATAGTTGTTACCCATGATTCTAGGTAGGAATAACTTAATATTTTTGATTCCAAAAAGTACGTAAATCAACAACTTTTTAAAAAATGCCCTGGTGCATTTCCGTCTTAGCGAATTTCAGTATATAATATTTTCTTCTGTTTCTTTATTTGTGTTTTTTCAAAAAATGGGTAGTTTGCACAAATTGTAACTTTGACAGAGGAAAATACATCTTTTCTCAGTCCTCCCGTGACCATGGAAAGCTGGAAAGCTTCCGAAACGTCGGGAACTAAAATGAGATAATATACGCGATATAATCCGTTAAATTGTTTTATTTCAATGAATTTCAGTATTTTTTTTTGGTATCCTTAGAATTATAGCGACCAAACCGAAAATTAGAAGTCTTTGGAAAACGTTGAACATTCTTCTTCCGGGTCTTTTTATCACTCTAATTTCTAAAATTTTGGGTCGGTCCCTACACCTCATTCTAAAGATGCGATTTATAGCCAGTCTCTGGTGCCTCGCTCCCATTTCAGAAGCTCTAAAATAGCCACACATGAACAAAATAGCACTTAGGAAATAATAGAAATATAAAAAATATATAGCCAGTCAAGGGGCGGAAATGAATATAGGTCTAAAAAGGACTAGCGAATAATGACGATGAAAAAGTTAACGGGTTTGGCAAATAACAAAAATGTAAGTATAGTTAATTAGCTTGATTATCGTGGTTACAACGAGCACATGACTAACTTTTTTCTTTTTCGTTTCTACCGGGACACATTAAATGTCAAAATGCAAAACTGCTCGTGAATTGCAATACTGTTGCACACAGACACACTAGGGAACACACCCGCATTTTAGAAGTAATTTGTACTAGCAGTAGCGGCACTTATAGCGTCATCATCTATTGGAATTTGAATATTATAAAGATGTAAAAAAAATTAATGTAAACATTTAAGATATTTTCAAAAAAAAACAGTGATAAAATGATAGCAGACAGATTTGACTGTCCAATAATTATAATATGAACTTGTCAAGTTGTAAGTTTTAAGACTTAAGTTTCCATACCCGGTATCTACTAAAATTAGAAATTAAATTAATTATTGTATGCTAATACTGACAAATATGGGTAATGTTGCGAAATAAATAATTTGGATTTGAAGTTCACTGATGGTTGCTGTTACTAAAAATATTTATTTTTTCTGTGTCGTTGTGACTTCATCACCCTCAAACGGGTTTCAACTATTTGTGATCAACGGTTCTCTATCGTTGGCCCGAATTTTATATTGAATAATCTCTTTTGCCCGATTTTCACTTGCCATAATTTTATACTCCATAACGATTCATATGTCATAATAATCATTTGCCATATTTTCTTTTGCCATAACTTAATATTCCATAACGATTCATAGGCCCTGATAATCATTTGCCATAATTTTATATTCCATAACGGTTAATATGCCATAATAATCATTTGCCATATTGTTAGGTGCCATAAATTAAATCTTCCCTATTATCAAGTGTTTCAAAATCGTTTGCCAGAAAATTCAAACGACGATGATGGACGATATACATGGTAACAATACAAACCTAACCTAACCTACAGTTTTCGGTTTTTGATCCATTTTGACGCTCCACTATACATGGTCACAATACAAATCTAACCTAACCTACAGATTAAGGTTTTTTGGTGATTTCGGGTAGCAGGTCATTTCTTTATGCTTTTTTCGTAATTATGACAAACGATTATTATGACATAAATGATTAGGGATTATGAACATGAAAGATAGTATGCATTATGAAAAATGTTATTATGGTATCTAATATTAGTGATGTTAAACATTATGACACTTGAGCACTTAAAAATTATGGCATGTAATATTATAGCCAGTGACCGTTATGACAAATAAATATTATGGCTCTCGAAAATTATGGTATGTGATATTAAAGCCAATAACCATTATGACAAATGAATCATATGGCACTCAAAAATTATGATATATTATAGCCATTGACCATTAGGTATGGCAAATGAATATTATGGCACTCAAAAATTATGGTATGTGATATTAGGAAAAATTAAATTATGGGGCATGAAGGAATCGCGTGATACACAGACTTATTACTCGATCATACTTCTTACTCGACTACCTACGCGAATGATAATAATGATTTTTAAAAGTTCATAATTTTTTTCATCTCCACTGAGGAAGTTGCGGGGGCACCTTCTAGTATTGTATATTTGTTGGATACACATGTTGCAAGTAAACTTCGATGCAATAATAAACTGTCACCAACAAAAACGGTGTTATAAATGAAAGACTACTTTTAATATTATATATTATATGTTTATGGTGTCGTAACGTGGCGACAAGCGCGCGTGCGGTGCGCCGCATTTTGATGCAATCCGATTACTGCGCAGCTAATAGCATCGAGCTGCAAGGCTGCTTACAAATACCAATCATATTTCACCGCTGAGCGCATTACAATAATACCTATATATACCTACTGGTATATAAGTATTAAAATGTTACTTACACGTAAAAGTTCGTTTCTAAAATGAGAACATATTGGTTTGCATGTCGTCAAGTTTCAAGCGTTTAAACTCTGTTTTTCATAAGGCTTTGTGTGCAACACCTATTTTGCTCCATTGGAAATCTTTTCTTTTTTTTACTGATTCGAAGATAGTTAATGTAACTCTCTAGCTTATTATGTGGATATTCTATAGCATCTGTTGCGTAAACCGATTAAAGTCTGTCTGTGACGCGTCGTTTAGATACTTCACGTTTTCTACAAAGATACAGTCAGCTGCAAAAAAGATATTCACGATTAGTCCTATCAAAAATACCTTCGTTAGACTCCATGACCTGTCAATAGAGTTCAGAGCTGATATTATTGAACGGAGTACTCGTGTACATTTAACCGTGTAAACACGAGAATACGTTGACGTATTCTAAACTTCAGTGTGGTCTGTCCTTTATCTAGCACGCTTACTTAAGAAGTGATAAATCTTTCGCTTATCGGCTGACATTTTCACAATTAAATTGAAAGGCATATGACACGGGCAGGTGACTGAGTCGTTTAGGTCGTAAAAGTCGACATTTGTTTGGCTGTAACGCATTCAGAATGTACCTAAATGACTAATTATTCTGAATATTGCAGACAACATGCCATTTGAATTAATGTGGTGATGGTTTTATTATCCGACGAGGCATACCTACGTATCTTATGCGGTTTCGACACAACCTTATTTCTCGTATACATGCTAATATCTCAGCGTTCCAGGTCCAATTCAAAGGGTTAGAGCTAGCTGGACATTGATGAGTCTGTCAGTTCAGTATTTCCCGTTAATATATGAATAGATTTGATGACATTCGGTGTGAATGCGGCCCTTGTCCAGATCTGTTTGTATCGACCCGGTTTTGAAAACCAAATGGTGCGCCATTCATAACTGAATTGTGTAAATTAATACAATTATAACGTTCGCAATTGCCGAGCTACGATTAATTAATAGTTTGTAGTTCCAAGTAATAGTTTTATTGTAAAACGAATTATAGAAGTCACGCGAGTTTTCTTATTTGACATTTCGTCGGCCAAAGTCGCAAACCTCGTAACTCCATCGGATCAAATTTTACAGGAGGCACAAAAAACTTAACTTTAACAATATGGCGGTCGGGTATTGCGAATTTTTCTATTCGGGCAGTTTTTCCTACCAATTAAGAGTTTTGCCATTATATGCGTTCAGACTTTAACTATCTAAAAGTGCCAAAACATAATTTGGAAAAAAAAAATGGAGTTACGAGGTTTGAGAGTTTAGCCGACGATTTGTAAGGCCGAAAGTCGCGTTCAAAAATAATGTACCTATTTAAACTTTTTTATGACAAAATCTTTTTTGAATTCTTGGACCAAAATATGCAGCATTTAGCGATTTCGATACGTGTCGCAACAGTGCAATGTATGTGTTAACACTTGTTAATTCTGTTAATGCGATGTTTTGGTCAGAATTTTGTTATGCAATGACAAACATTTGGCGCAGAAATCGCATTATCCTCATGACGGGGGCAGTGTCAAACTATACGGTAGGTAGTCTGATGTGCATTCGGGGGGGAGTTAATTTTGATGTCGTATCGTTCTTTAGATATATTTATTTAAATCTCGATGTGACATTTGTTCACGACAATCGACTGTATACTTTTTACTTTGGTCTATATGGTTTAGTAAGAAAAAAAAAAAAAAAAGTCAAGACATTGACAGCTAACTTTTTAATTATTCTTGCCAATGTGTACAAACCAAAGTAAAAATGTATACAGCCGATTATCGTGAACAAATGTCACAAATGTGTAAAAAAACAAGATGACATGAAAATAAATCATCCGTAAATTCTGAGTTCACGTAACGTGTACAATATGAACACTTCTGGGGAATTTAATAATGTTCCAAATTGTTTTCAAGCATGTCGATAACGGATAATGGTTGATAATTTAGAACGAGAAACGTTACAAGCGCCGCAGCACAGCATTTCGGAGGGAACTGTGGAACTGAACTTTATTATTGTTGAGATTTGCCAATGTTCATGTTCATTGTTCAACTGCGGACTGCGTGAGAGTCGTACCTAAGTCTGGCCATTACGCCGCTGAAATTGTATACCAATTATGAAGTTTTGACGGCCAAAAGCTAACTGAACTTAGATACATCGCAAAACATGTCAAAATTTGCATAACTCATTACCTTAACCTTTCACTCATTGGCACCTCAAAAGGAAAAAACGAAACCCTTTTTCAGGAACGCGTGGAGTTATCGAGTTTAAATTAACATTAAATACTACAGCTGTAAAAAAATCAAGCTTCTAGGTCAATGCAATCCAAAGATACAGTCATTAAAAAAAGGTGTTTCCATACAATTTGCCGTCTATGGAAACGGGTACTTCCAGTTGTCATAGAAACTTGAAATTTTGTGTGAAGGTAGTTTTTACAGCGCAACCCACGAAATACATCTGAAAACCTTATTTTTTTTATGTATGTCAAATGTCAGTACCTAATCAATACACACCGTTTGTTATTGCTTAGGAGTAGGGTTTAGCTATAACGGTGAATTTTCAAAGATACTCGTATACGGCCGTTTTTAGCGTATATTTTTTACTACCCTCGGAGTCCGACTCGCACCTAGCCGCTTTTTCAGTGTTAGATTTTTGCAAATACGTATCAGGCTATTGTACCGTATACTAAATGTGGAAAAGTAGGAGTCCCCTGTCTGTTAGGTACTTCATTAGCTACCAGTGCCCTGTCCCAATTGTCGCACAAAAAGTCCCTCTAAATGCCAATAGCCACATTAGCAATTCGCATCCATTTGTCCTGGTTCCGTGGCGGTATCTTGCGTGTTTTTATGGCGCGACCCAGTTCTGCAAAGGTTCTATACACTGTGTAGATTCTAGTATATTATGCAGTTTTTCACCAGGTAATAGAAATAAATGAATTGAAATGATCACCGCGTTGTTTTGACGCAACGACGACAAAGCTTCAAACGGGAGAACTTGGGACACTATATATTAAATACAGGATGTTTGGTAACAGGATGCAAAGCCGAAAGTAGATGATAGTTTAGGGTATTTAAAACATTTTAAGGCATACATGTCTTAGACAAATGTTATGTATTTTTTTTTTCATTTTGAGTTTTAAGATTTTTCTGAGAAAGATCCTACTATTGTCGAAAAATAATAATATCATTTGTCTAAGACATGTCTGGCTTAAAATGTTCTAAATGGCCTAAACTATCACCTACTTTGAGCTTTGCATTCTGTTACCAAACACCATGTATAGACAACTGTTTTTACTGTGACCTAATGTAGGTAGTTGAAGGAATGGCCCTGAGACTAGTGATCTAAGATGAAAAGATTAATTGTTTAATTGATATAAATATAAGTATTTACACAGCATTACAGTAATGAACATTAGTAACACTGAATGTGAAATTAGGGTTCGTTAACAAAATTAAATACTGGATATCCTGTCATCCATATTCTCACAGAATCTCAGGCATTCCTTCATTTCCATTCAACAAACAGCCGCCCGTCGCCCAACAAGAAGATCACACTTAGCACTGATACCAGGAGTGCGTTAAGTAGCGCGAGGGCACGAAGAAGCGGCGAGGTCTTATGCGAGTCGGTACGCGCTGGTGGTGCTGCCAAAAGGGGGCGCAGGCGCGGTCTTAGGGTAATCCTGCGGACTTCTGGAACAAATAATATTATTAGTTGTTCCACAAGTTCTGGAAATTTCGAAGACGCAATACCGAGCAGGTTCAAATTACGTCTGACCTTTGCCAAAATTATCTTTTGTACAGTACTAGTATTCGTAGGAAATCTTTTGGACCTTTTCTAGAACCAGGATGTGAGTTTTTCATCAGGGTTCCAAACAATAGCAGACGCTTCCAACTTGCTTCGCACCAGCGCGTTTTAAAGCACCTTTATAGCCTCGGGATCGTTAAAATTCTTTACGATGCGAATACAAATCCTAAAAGTGTGCGCAAAGGCAGCGACCTCTCTGATATGGCCGTGAAAAGCAAGACGATTGTCAAAGATAACGCTCTAGTTTTATTGACATAAACAACACATTGGCAACACCATGCTGAGTCAAAGCCTCTTCTTTATCGCACACATTGCTGGACTCTTTGAGGGCACTCTTGAGTAATATATAGGTACGATACATATATCACTCTAGTTGCCAGCGAAGTCTTGTGTGTGTGCTTTATGGAATAAACGAGTTTTTTTTCTTTTTTCTTTCGTTTATTTGCACAACACGCATTGATAGTCCTAACAGGTTTTTTGCTGAAACTATTCAGTTCTAAACTAGGTCCAGGTAAAGGATTAAGTAAAGTAATAATTAGGGAAATAAAACCCTTATATCAAGCGTCAGGCAGCGCGAGTTGTGTGTCCTATCATCCGGGCTAACAACTGCTTGGGGCACATCACCCGTCTCTCGCTCTGTCGTGAATGGACAACATGGATGGATAGACATTTGTCGCGTGCCATTTGGGCTAAAAGTAGAAATAATATTGCAAATTTGCAAAGTATGCAGAGGCGACCGCAAAATGTGGACCACTATTTATTGCCTCTGGCTTGTCAGCTGCCTGACATCTCCACTGGATCGCTAGGATTTCCATTTCCACTGACCTGATTGCATTACTTACCAGTACGGCTTTCCGCTGTTCGGAAATATATTGAAAGCACTGAACGATGGTGGTCGAGTTAAATTAGTCGATGCATTTTTATTCAACTCTCTTCAAAAGAGGTAAAGGTTCAGGATACGACTTTTTTTACATTGAATGTTAATTATACGATATTTTCGGCGATTTTGGACTAATTATTTTCATTTTTTTTAATGGCTTACTTCCGATATTCTGAAGAAAAGCATCCAGAACATAGGGGAAAGAAAGTGCACATTTTCGCACAGGTGGTCTTGATTGAAGACTGTTGGTAATGTTTTTATACATTTTTAATTCAGTGTAACGTGTATATATATCAGTAATTCTCTAACAACGCGTCCCATTCACTCCCATCGATTTCTTATATTTGCTGTAGGACCGCGACGTAGGTACGACATAGTTATCTATGACCTGATACTTAAATGTTGAACATTCTAAACTAGATATATGTAGGTACCTCCTGGTTAGACACACCTACCGAATTATAATATTGTTATGGCATCGACTATGCCTACATTTTCATATGAAATGGAAAGGTTTTGAAACCTTCCCATTTGGTGTTGACGCCATACTCGGGAGTTGCGCATACGGCGATACGCGTTGCTACATTGCGATTTGGCAATGTATAATTTTTGTTTTTAATTACAAATAATTATATATTGTTATTTTTATTGTGTTAATTGTCATTGGTATTTCAACTTGGCGAAATGTAATTATTGTATACAATGAAAAGCTCGCCTTTTCTTCTAACTTCCAGGGTTCAAGAACCTACAATAAACAGACCAATATTTACGTATTAATATCTATTGACTATTTTTCAACAGTCGTCGTTTCTGTCAGCGGCTATGTCATTCATAGAGTAGATAATGTTTGTAATGGTACCTTCTCCGTTAAAAATTATAAAGAAACCTCTATTCTCCTTCGTGTAGCGAACCGGTCGCGAGTTATGGTTTAATTTTCGGTATAATGGCGGGCGGTCGATCAATCTTGCACGATTAGTGCCGCGCCGCATCGCACCGCAGGACGGCATTCGCGCTCGGCTTGGACGAATGGACGGAATGAGGATGCGATTTTGAGATGGCCGATGAGTGATTAAATACTGGGTTACTCTTATAAGTATATGTATGTATGTTTGTTTTTATTTATTTTCTATCATATATAATGTTATCTCACCACCTTTTCATTCCTAGCTATTCTGTGTAATTTCCGTTACCCAAAGGTTGTCTGGAAGAGATCGCTCTTTAGCCATAAGACCGTCTATTGTCTACCGTATTTTATGTTAAGGCTCTATTGTACTGTTTCTGTTGTTGGTGTGCTATAAAGAATTGTTGTATTGTGTTGTATATCAAACATTCATCTGCGGAATATTAAAATGAATGTTTTTTAAATCATTATTACTAGCGGTTGTTTGCGTTGGCCAACAAGAGGTGTCAAAATCCACCAATACAGGAGACGGGACGCTTCTTAGCTTGTAAAATACACGACGGTGGTTATCCTAAGAGCCAGCTGGTGGTTTTTGGATTTCTGAAAGTCCATTTTTGATATAATAAAATTATCTCCAGCTGTCTTGATTGAAATCTTCAATTATCAGTTTTTCATCTCCCTGCCCTTATTCCACTCATATAGGGTCGGCAATTCAATTATCAGTTTTTTTTTCATTACAAATTAACCAGCTTCTTACATGGGAACAATAAGTATTCATGAGTAATAACGGCTAATGCTTAAATAACTGTGTGATATGCAATAAATGTTTCACTTTGGCTATATAGTAAACATTCATATTGTTATACATATGTCTGCCCATAATATTGTTCCGCTACAATCTTGTCAATGTACGCCTAACACATATATTGATACCGTGAGAACGTTTACATTCCAATCCATATCAGTATCGCAAATTGAGCTAAATATAAACACAACTGAGTTTGGCAACATTGAGGTGCTCGGGGTTGTTACTCAATCACGGACAAATGGCCGCAGATGAAATGTGATCGGGGCCAAATGGATTCCCGAGGGCGCGGACTGAGAGTCATGCTCAGGGCGCGCGGAATCTGCGACTGAGCCTCGAGACATTACATTATATCTAATACCATTATGACGTTGTTATAAGTCACGTCTGTACATGTAATATTTTGATGGAAACGCTGATGAAGGCGTGAACTTATTAACATAACCGCATTGGGTTAAAACGGCCTAACAATTTTTCGGCATTTTATTTATTTAAACTTTATTGCACAAAACAAAAGTAAGTATCAATGGCGGACTTAACGCCAAATGACATTCTCTACCAGTCAACCATAGGGGTAAACAGAGATGCATGAAAATGGTGCAGTGGGAAAAATCATTCAGTACCTACCTACCTACTGAATGGCATTTTCGGCAACTTTCGCAATTTTCTGCTCAAGAGGTGAAGTCAACATCCCAGTGCCAGAAACTGTTCCATTAGTTGCCACTTTAAACCTTATTTCGTAGTAATAGAGGTGACAAATAGGATGTCCATTATTGGAATTATGCTTTTGAGCATAGTCGGAACGTTTACCTATCGACCTCTACTGTCAATTAAAACCACGAGAAAATTCTACGCAATCATTAAATGTTACTAAACAGAACAGTCTTTTATACTTGCTCAAAAATTGTATTTTTATCGGGATAAACTGTGCCCTTAGTATGTACCTACCTAATTTTCCAAGGCGTTCATGCGGAAGGGAATAAATAATAAAAGTCACAATTAATAATTCTGGAAGTAGTCAAACGATCAATTTGTACTTCCGAACAATAACTGCGTACATATGAAATTACGTAAAACATTAAAATCTATGTAACATGGTAATATCGGGCCTAGTTTCCGTAATTAGTCGGAAAAAGTCGATAAGAAGAAGAAAGTGTATAATGTGCGCGTCGTGTGAAAACTTGGTAAATTAATGACTGTGTCGATAATATGTATAATGACAATAAGTTTGACGACCGGTTTGGCTCAGTGGGAGTAACGTTGCCTGCGAAGCTGAGGTCCTGGGTTCAAATCCCGGTAAGGGCAAATATTTGTGTGATGAGCATAAATATTTGTTCCTGAGTCTTGGATGTTTTCTATGTATATAAGTAATATATCTATTAAATATATCGTCGTCTAGTACCCATAACACAAGCCTTATTGAGCTTACCATGGGACTAGTTCGATTTGTGTAAAATTGTCCCGTAATATTTATTTATTTATTTATTTATTTATTTATTTATTTATTTATTTATTTAATAAGTAATTACAGGTGTAAAGGTACCTAGTTCAATGACTCGTGCGCTAGAATTGGTGATGTCGGCAATATTTTCTTTACAGAATGGAAAGACGAACCGGTTTGGCTACAAAACTACGTGGATATTGTGATTTGGATAATGTAAATACGTAGACAGTATAGATGCCATTGTTTTACTTAAACAAGGTATCTCGTGAGCAATCCGCAAGATTTTAACCACTCATTCCTGAGGTAATTTGGAGTAAAAATTGTTATATGAACCCAAGTTAAATAAAAAAAAAATGTTTAAAATCTTTTGTTGATTTTTGTACATAAAACTTGAGTAACTTTCGCTTCTCTATGAAAATAATCCCTTTTAATAAAATGGTAACGATTATTTTTCCAAAAATGGATGACTTAGCTGAGCGGTAGCTGTCACTTTGATGTCTGTCAATAGCGACACGACACTTGGAAACATACTTGGCAACGTCGATCAAAACAAAAGAGCTTAATTCACTTGTGTAATCACAATAAATAGTTTATATGAAAATTGATAATATCTTCAAAACGAAGCTAGATTTGCCTGGGGTTCATATACAATTTTTGGTCCTAATGACTTCAGGTATACACTAGTAAAATTATGCAGTTTCCACACGAGCACGTTGTACATATATACCTGTGCCCACGTGTATAGGTAAGCATACCTATACGTGGGTTGAAATGTTCATTTATTTATAACCAAACTAATCTCCCTTCACGTCTGTATTATTAATATTATTATCTAGTGTGTATGAAAACACACTGGATATATTCGATCTAAAATCGATATAAATCTGTCGCATTATGAAGCTATTTATCACATCGTAAATGTATATAAAAAACTCCCGATCATTTTAATGAGAGGTATGTCTTCAAATTGTTTTTGCAACATTTGCACTTTTGTGCAATATCGAAGGCTTACCAAGTTACGATACCTACATTTCGATAGCGCGTAGGTGTACTTAAATTTGGTACTTTTAGATATATGTACATTTTATCATAGTGCCAACTTCAACAATACTTGCGTATGCAACCTTTGTTTGTAGGCGGTGTGAACTGGTGAGAGGTGAAGAGTGTAGATTTTTAGTAGTTTAACCCAAAGCTACGACGCGTTCCCATACATTTTGCGCGTTCGCATTCATAATTGCCACCGTTTGTATTTTAGATCATTTTTAATCGTATTTTTTGCAGGCAAGAGTCATGAGTAAATACTAGGCGAAAAAGTGTGTAATGCGTGAGTTCCCGTTCTATCATAAAGCCATTCATACTTACTAAAAGGTTCATTTGATTGGAGTTGAGACTGATGTATTCACAGGGTTATAAATCAGGGCAGGCTAAATTATGTTGCTGTTTGACAATAGGATTTGAGTAGGCAGTTAGTTATATATCAAGTGTTGATCATCAATGGTTCGCCTCTATCTTATATGAACTGCATACCACTAAGTCAAAACCAATACTTTTATTTAATTCTTAAGAAAGATTGGCCCGGCACCGACCACCTGTGGGTAGGGAAGGGTAGGTACACGTCGCTAGCGGCCGGAAGTTTTAACTGCCGCTTAGCGCGGAGTAAGTTGCAACATTATTCAGCAACGCTTGTCTGGGCGAAGGAAGCGTTGCGACACGCTAAGTAGATTCGTCACCTGCCACGCTGGTACATTCTTGGCAGGTAACTTTGCAAAAATAATTAAGCTATTCAGTCTCAGGGAAATAGATACATATTACTGAATGGCGATTACACAAAGCTGGCCTTTGCAAAGCCGCCCACCTGCAGCCATCGCCTGCCTTTACCGCAGCAGTGATAATAAATGTAGTGTCCAAGTTACGCCATAAGTGGTAACTTCGCCCCACTGAACACTGAATATCGTGGCAGCGGATTGTGATAAATCACTCTTTATGACGACCTGTTTGGCTCAGCGGGAGTAACGTTGCCTGTGAAGCCGAAGTTCCAGGGTTCAAATCCCGGTAAGGGCAAATATTTGCGTGCGATGAGCATAAATATTTGTTCCTGAGTCTTGGATGTTGTCTATGTATATGAGTAGACATATTTATTAAATATATCATCGTCTACCACTACTATAATTTTACTAGTGTACCCATAACATAAGCCTTTTGAGCTTACCATGGGACTAGTTCTGTTCGATTTGTGTAAAATTGTCCTGTAATATTTATGACATACCTACGTGCATTAAAACAAAATATACAGGTGTGTTGTATGATTTATCAACCCCACATATACTAGTACGTTATAGTATTTACCCCCCTAAAAAAACAGGCAAATATTTGTTTTCAAACTATGTGTAAGAGAGAGGTTATGCACCTTACTACGTATACGTGCTTTTGTCAATAGCCCACATTACTTAACCGGAAATATTTAAAGGAAGGTCTAATAATAATACGTTTACTAAATTATACACGAACAACTTTCAAACAAAACCACTCGTCGTTTCATTACATTCAAATGAAAGCGTGAATGCCGTGAATCAGTTCTTGCTTTTCTGTAGTTGTATTTATTAAAGACGCTACTGCTAATTTATCAAGACGGCAACGCTAGTTGCGAACTGCCAACTGTTACCTGCGGGTGTTGCCAGCTCTGTAGTCTGGCAACGTTTAATTACGAACGACTAGTTGGCGGCTGTTCCCCAAGAATGCGTCTCCAGCGAGAGATGCCCCGTTAGGGACAATTTCATTTAGGAGTAGAAGTTTCAAAACTTATTATGCTTACAATGAAATATCAAATTTATCTTCTGTAGTCCTGTCATAGAAAATAATTCAATGCGACCACGACTAAATACGAAGAGTTTTGCTTAAGTGCTAACGAGTGTGCGTTTTAGTTTTTAAATGTAACTCCACTTTACTAATTAGTTTTAGGTTTGAAACAGAGGCATATACTACTTATGTAGAAAAATATAAAACGGAGGCAGCGCGGGTCTTGGCAACAGTGGAAGTATTCAAGTTGAAATAAAAGACACGCGAAATACATTATTTTCGGTGGCTGTCTCTAACTATTAGTGTTATTTGTAATAAATGGCAATCGACTAGACAGGCTACCTGACAATCAAGCCCTCCGAATGGATGAATGAATGAATCCGTGTAACGCCAGAGGTTACCTTTAGGCTGATAATCAGCCTAAAGGTAACGCACCTACAACAAAGGCACGACTGCTGGACAAAGGCCTTCCCCAAGGATCCCGACAACGACTGGTCGTACGCCACCCTCATGCAAATGACACTCGTGATACTGACCAGATCGTCGGTCCAACGTATTGGAGGGCTTCCCACGTAGCACTGCTTACCTATATTTTACCGGTATTCGAATGTCCTGTATTTGTTATTGATTTTCTTATATTCTGCGATCCTTTACGTTTGCAAATTAACTACTTATATGTAGGTAGATGTAACATTGAGATAAGTAACGAATTTTCGCAGAACCGAGGTATAAAAATAGGAATTCGTGTCAGGGAAAACCCGCAGCTGTGTGACGTCATTATGAGCAGTGTCTAAAAATGGAGCCGGTCCCTTATCCTTCTATCTTCTAAAGAGACATCTTTAGATCACTTTGTTTTAGAGATTATCCCGCCCGATGGGATTTCCATTGAAACGTTTGTACCACCTATACAGCGTTTAATTTTCTTTGGGGTGAAGGTTCATTTCTCAGTGTTTATCGCGATATTGTGCTTGGTTAAGGTTATTGTGTGACACGAAATCCTCGTTGAGCGAATTTGACTCACACTTGGCCGATTATTAAATAATATAAATAAATAAATAAATATTACAGGACAATTTTCAGACCAATCTGTATTGTATCTGTCGTCTACTATTAGAATCAACCGAGGAATATCCGTTAAATCGTCCGCACGCGAGTAATTAATTATGTAACACGCAACTCGACGCAATGGCCAGATTACTGGCTTACGGCACCTTGAAGTTGTAAGCAAGCAGTTACTGTCTGCGCGGCGTCTGCGGGGAGGGGGTAGGGGGGTGGGGGGATTGTTACGAAAGGGTGCTAATTGACGATCGAATTATCTGGAATTACGGACGAGGTTTGAGAATTGGAGCCTTGTTTACAGATTTGAAGTGTGAACATAATCTAAACTAGACTTTTATTACTTGTAAATATAAACTTTTTTTTGTTTATAACGTTTTTCCCGCGGCTTCACTTGACAATGTTCTTCTGCTTATCCTTCAGGGACCAAGAATTTTCCAGGACGCAGCCTATGCCACTTTTCGGCTCTTATTCTATGACTAATATGACTGGTAAGATTAGTGCTCTGCTGCGTAATAGCACGCGACAAACACCACACACAAATGTTTATTGTCGAAACTACAAACTCTTCTTACCATATATGGTTTAATGTAAACAGTTTGCCCGTTTCGAACATCAAATCATTTGCATTACATTTAAAACAAGTTTCTTCATTAAGATTATTAAAAATATTTGTAAACTAGAAGGTGCCTAGAACTTCGTTCGCGGAATAGAAAAACTCATAACTCTTCTATTTTCTTCAGCGTAGCCGTATAAAAAGTATCCTATAACCATTTTGTGAATGCCCAGCGACACGTGTACCAAAAAAAGGTGAGATCTGTTTAGCCGATTTGGCGTAATTAAAGCCACAAGGACACATATCCAAAAACAATATTTTTTAGGTACTCAATGACCTCCGTTAATAGTCCGTTAGAATATTTTTTTGAAAATATTTTCAATTTGAAGATATTTCAGTTTTACAACATATCTCCACAGGTTATAGGATACTTTTTATCCGACTACGCTGTAGAAAAAAGAGGGGTTATGACTTTTTCTCCACCGCGAACGAAGTTGCGGGCGTCCTCTACTTATTAATATAGAACGGACTTAATTTCGTCTATTAAAATCTTGTAAGTGTTGATAAAAAAGGCATCCCCCGGTGCCGCCGCCGCGCACGGAATACTTCGCAATGAACTAATTACTTAAAGCTAAATAACGCTGGACGCGAGTCGTGTACGGAGCTCGTTTAGAATACCTACTAATTTTGCTAATCTGATCCATTATACAGTTGCTAAGTGTGTCTGTAATAAAATAATAGATCTAAAATACTTATCCTTAAAACAATTTAAGTGATTATATCGCGTATGGTTTATCATCAAATTGTCGACACTCACTTCGACGAATTTCATTTCAAAGTCAACGTTTCATGTATTTTCATTTCGTCGACAATTCAGTTCGTGGAATGATCATTACAAGTAATTTTAAATCGTGTATTTTTACTTTTCGGATGATTCATTACATGGTTGTATTATGTCATGGAAAACGTTTTGTGGTTGTATCAAGTATTTTTAATAAACATATAAATTATTACAAGTATTATTATTTAAATTTAAGATAGTTGAAATGTTGATAGACGAAATGAAAATACATGAAACGTTGACTTTGAAATGAAATTCGGCGAAGTGAGTGTCGATAATTTGATGATAAACCATTCATTTTAAGGCGTTTGACGCTCGTAGTAATCATTATTGCTGTCTTGTGCAATATTGCCTGTCGCAATAATAACGCAGCAAAACCTAATCTTCTCAACCTTGTTGGTTCTGGCGCTCGCTCGTTAGGGTCACAGTTCTACCTAACACTCCTCCTCGCTTCGCTCGTCGTCGTACCTAACCTAACCGAAGTCTGACCTGCCTTAAAGTAGAATACGTAACGTTTCTGACTTCACGCCTACCATAGTTTAGTTTAGGTGCTGTAAGTGTAGCCAATTTAATTATAGGCAAAAGTTCTGGCGTTTCGCTCGCTCGCTTCGCTCGCTCGTTAGGGTCACAGTTCTACCTAACACTCCTCCTCGCTTCGCTCGTCGTCGTACCTAACCTAACCGAAGTCTGACCTGCCTTAAAGTAGAATACGTAACCCTTCTGACTTCACGCCTATCATAGTTTAGTTTAGGTGCTGTAAGTGTAGCCAATTTAAAAATAGGCAAAATATTTTTTAGGAAAATTCATGTTAGGAATAGTATGCTTTAGGTAATTCGATTTTAGAGTTATCAATATTAAGACAAACTTGCTTTAGGACTTTAAATGAGTATGCGCAAAAAATATTAGGACAAACGAGTAGTATGCCATTCAACAGTATGCCAAACATTCTCGGCCAAACATTTTTAGGACAAAAAACGTTATGCGAAACGACAGGCACCCATTCATTTGCCATTGAAATTTACAGGTATGCAATTATATAAGAATGTGTTGAAATAAAACGTCGAAGAAATGAAAATCGATGTAATGTACTTCCTCCTTTCTCCTCCATTTAAAAAATATACGAAATGAATCATCGATCAAATAATATTCCTTGAAAAAATTTTCTACGAATTAATAAAAGTTGAAATGAACTGTCGATGTGATAAAATTACACTAAATGAAAATACGCGAAGTAAAAATTCGGCGAAACGTTTTCGGTGAAATGATATTCGATGAAAAGTTTGTCGGCGAAACAACGGGCACCCATCGCGTATATTATCTCATTTGAGTTCGCGTATGTTATCTAATTTGAGATATAATCCGTCAAATTGTTTTATTTATGATACCCAGCTACCTGTGTACCAAAAATAGTTGAAATCTGTTTAGCCAATTTGGCGCGATGAAGCCACAACGACACATACGAATATACAAAAAAAATCTCAATTCATTGCCACCCAAAGAGTCCATATCAATCATTTTTTTGAAAATATTTTCAATGTACAGACATTTTTTTTTACAACTTTATAATAGTATAGAATAGATATGCATTTGTAAGTTTATTGGTTTGTCATTATTTTATAATTTAATAACATCACGTCATGTTCATACAGGAGTAAGTTCTACAGGCGTTTCAACAGCTCTCAGTATCCAGTCGCTTATATTCATTTCGAACGTTCGCGGAGGAGAAAAAGTCATAAACCTTCGTTTTTTCTTCATCGTAGTCGGGTAAAAAGTATCCTATAACCATCTGGAGATACCCAGCTACCCGTGTACCAAAATTGTTGAAATCTGTTTAGCCGATTTTGCGTGATGAAGCCACATGCAACGACACATACAAACATACATAAAATCCAAAAAAAATATTTTTCGTTTTAGTGACCTCCAAATAGTTCATAACAATCATTTTTTTGAAAATATCTTCAATGTACAGACATTTCATTTTTACAACTTTATAATAGTACTAGCTTCTGCCCGCGACTTCGTCCGCCTTAAGTTCGTTTATCGCGGATAAGGGTATTTTTCAGGGATAAAAAGTGGCCTATGTCCTTCCCCGGGACTCAAACTATCTCCATATCAAATTTCATCCAAATCGGTTCAGCGGTTTAAGCGTGAAGAGGTAACAGACAGACAGACAAACAGACAGACACACTTTCGCATTTATATTATTAGTAATAATAATAATAGTATGGATAGAAGTGAGCCACCATAATTGGAACATTTGAATAAATTAAAATTGTATTGCAAGCACAGTATATCGTCGTACCAAAATTAAGCGCACATTGTGAGTCATTAAAAAAAAAAAACAGGAAGCAAAGAGCGATTGACACGAGTAGAACTCCCCATTACTACCCATGTGTTCACGGGGCAACTGAACAAAAAATATCGATGTTGTTTTTTAAAAGACTTCAAAACATTATGAGGTTATATGTTTCACTGTATGTTTTTGTTTTGAGTACGGTCAAGGAATTTAATTTGTGTACCATTTCGTACCTTGTCATAGTGACATTGATATGGAATTTCTATCGGCTTTCATATTGGTTTTGACTGTGACAAGGTTCAAAATGGTATGTAAATTAAATTCCTTGACTGTACATATGTTCTGACTGATTTCTCTGTCCATATTGTACACGGATTTTCAAAATTTTTTTTTTTCGTAAGAGTATACTTCTGAGATAGTGTAATTGACACCGATTCATAATCTGATGATCGGATCCCAGGGAAATCCAATTTAATAGGCATCAATATGGAGATTCCAGTATTTTTAGAAACAAGTGAAGCATTTGTATTCAAAAAGTATAAATTTGTGAAAGGGATTTAGGTACGGGTGGTGGCGATAAGATATATCGATTAAGTATGAAGACTATGAAGTCGCTCAGCTAACTGAGCGACTTCATAGTCACAATATTAAATGCTCCTTATAAAAATGGTACATGTGGTACATACCATCGAACTTAAAATGGAGCCGGAAGGCACCGGATCTCCGTTATAAAATAATGTATCCTAGCCATGTTTGGGCTTTTTGAAATCGTCGGCAGGGCTAAAGGTTGAAATCAAAGTCGAGATTTGTAATTTTTTCGTCCATCCTGATCACCTACGTGTTGTGTAGGTAACTTAAGTAAACTTATGGCGCGACATACATATATCTATCTATACTATTATAAAGTTGTAAAAATGAAATGTCTTTACATTGAAGATATTTAAAAAAATGATCGTGACGGACTTCTTGGAGTTCACTAAAACGAGAAATATTTTTTTTGGATTTTTTGTATGTGTTGTTGTGGCTTTATCACGCAAAATCGGCTAAACCGATTTCAACTATTTTTGGCACACGGGTAGCCGGGTATCTCCAGATGGTTATAGGATACTTTTTAACCCGACTGCGCTGAAGAAAAAAAGAGGGTTATAACTTTTTCCCCTCCGCGTACGTAGTTTCCGGCATCTTCTAGTTTATTAATATTTGGTTTAATTTATTAAAATTATTACTGAAGCGCCCACTCGGCGCCCCCTTAATTGCGATGTATTGTTACGACTAAAATGTCTCAACGAAAATTAAGGCCCTGAGGAATTCAAAAGACGGGGGGCCACGCAATGAACAAATTAGCGGAGTACTAAATAACTTATCTCGTAAACCCACCTCGGGCCATAAACCGCGATGCTTCGATTCAATCGAAGGAATTTCACCTCGTCACTTTCACTTCGGTGCAGCGGTGGTGGCATTTTACGAGTTTGACATTTCGTGCGCTTTTTAGATCAGCCAAAACTTATAGTGGGTGAGTATTTGAGCAATCCAAATAAAAATAAATGGGAAAATTCAACACTGAAATAGAATTAAAAATTTGGTCTGAGGAACTATGGCACCCATTTTCGATTGAAGAAAAATTGCATATTTACAATTCACTCTCAGTAAGCTGAGAGCAAGTCGCCTACGGTGGAATAGACATGCTATGCGGTGGAATGAAATTCATCTGATAAGAACTGACAAGAATGGTATTAGGTTTGCATGTGGAGGGAAGTAAGAGAAGGCGCCTTCAAACCTTTAAGAAAAGAGCGTACTCCAACCTGAAAGGCCGTTAATGGACTTGTAACTCCTCAGGTGTTGCCGGGGCGACGGTGATCGCTTATTACCATCAGGCGATCCGTTTGCTGTCTGCATATCGATTTCTGTTCAAGAGTTAGAGCCCTGTGACAAACAGATAGTGAATCCAGTGGCGTGTGGTCCTATAGGCACAAAGACACTGCCTACTCTGAATGAGCATGGCTCCATACAGGCACAGAAAAACTGCCTACCTCGAAGCACTGAACGACTATGGCTCCCTACAGGCACAGAGAAACTGCCTACCTTGACGCCCTGAACGACCATGGCTCCATACAGGCACAGAGAAACTGCTTATCTTGATGCCCTGGTCGACCATTGCTCCATACAGGCACAGGGAAACTGCCTACCTTGACACCCTGAACTACCATGGCTCCATACAGGCACAGAGAAACTGCCTACCTTGAAGCCCTGAACGACCATGGCTCCATACGAGCACAGAGGAACTGCCTGCCTTGACGCCCTGCACGACCAAGGCTCCATACAGGCACAGAGAAACTGCCTACCTTGACACCCTGCACGACCATGACTCCATATAGGCACAGAGAAACTGCCTACCTTGACGCCCTGCACGACCATGGCTCCATACAGGCACAGAGAAACTGCCTACCCTGAACAACCATAGCTCTATATAGGCATAGAAAAACTGCCTACCAAAATCCCTGTGCACGCCACTGGCGGATGCTTAAAAATGCTTAGTAATAGGGTCCGTTGGTACATTAAAGTGCTCTGAAAGTAACTGTTTGGAGAATATCCTATTTTGAGTAGACGTGTGAGCAGCAAACTTGTCCAAGCTACACCACTATTGCGTGTGGTAGGCACAGACCACGAATCTGCATTACGTAACATTTAAATTTAATTCCATTGCAACCCCAAAGGGCATCGGCATCCGAAGCCGGCTGACCTAGTTCGTTGTTAATTATACTATTGCAGTTTTCGTTTTAATAATCGGGCACGGTCTGCGGCTGTGCTTGTTTGTTTTTATGTAGCTCATTCCTTACATTTACACTCAACGGAAGACGCAGCGTAGCTCGTAGATTACGGTAGTTCTCGCCCAGGTAGACTGATGACCTATGAAGGTCGCTGGAGTCCGCTGGATGCAGGCGGCGCAGGACCGATAGTGGTGGCGTTCTTTGATGTAGGCCTATGTCCAGCTGTAGGGGTCTTTTGGTTGGCGATGATGATGATTTCTTACACTATCATAAAAACACCGTGAGTACAGGACTACAGTGCCATTAAGATTAACAATTCTCTAAACTACTACTAAGGACATAAAAGAATCTGACAATTTAAATGCATTTACTCGGAAGCTGAAATCTTATTTGCTCGTAAGACCTTATTATTAATTATAAATGTTTTTTTTGTCAAATTATATGAATGAAATTTTTACATTAGAATATGACACTATTGATGACTGTAGCTATTTCCAAATTCTAATTTTACATTATTTTATTGAATATGTATTGTATTAATAGTATCATTCAATTTAATTTGTATTAAGCTTAGGCTAATTGTAAATTAGTTTAAGATTTGCTTGCCATACTGTGGCGGAACTTGCATTTATGTAATTTTATTCTATATAAATATGTAATGTATGTTCAAGCAAATAAATAAATTTGAATATGAATTTAATCGCGTATAAATAATTTTGGTAGGAAAATTACATACTCTTCGGTTTTAGTGAGATAATGTTTAAAAAATCGAGTAAGTTTATATTTTTACTAGAAGATGCTCGCAACTTCGTCAGCGGAGGAGAAGAAATGATAACCCTCTGTTTTCTTGAGCGTTGCCGGATAAAAAGTATCCCATAACCATCTGTGGATGACCAGCTATCCGCGTGTCAAAAATAGTTGAAATCCGTTTAGCCGTTTTGGCATGATGAAGCTACAACGACACATACAAACATACAAAAAATCCAAAAACAATATTTTTCGTCTCAGTGAGTCTGTATTACTTATATTACTTATTTTTTGAGACTATCTTCAATGTACAGACATTAAATTTTGCAACTTTAGAATAGTATAGATTTTATTACGAGATTCTGTTTCGTGTATGTTTGTTACACTGTATAGTTTAATTCAAAGGTATTTGTAAAGTATCTTAGATATAAAATTATATAAGTAAGCACTGGATTTATATGTCGCTAGCCATTTTAATTGTTATAAATCCAGAGGAGACCTTAAGGCTCGGTGTGCCTCTTGGTGTGTTTTATTCCTCTATTTCTCATATATGAATGTGGGATATACATTATATGACTATAGAGTTAATATTATCTAGAAGGCTGCTTTAACAGAAGCCATAGTAAGACGATAGTCATTACACTGCACAAAGCATATCAGGTAACAAAGTAATCTGCAGTCTCCCCGTACGAAATTAGAATATAAAAGTTCCCAAGTAATTTTCTTTATTTCACAAGAACGTATTTTTTGTAGAAAAAATGTCCATTAAATTCCTGTCTGGAAAAAGAAAACACCAGGCTTGGTGCAAACGTCGTGTGTGTTTTCTTTTCTGCCGGCATCCGCATCAGCGTGTCGGTGATAAATAAAAATGGCGGCAATGGTATCAGGCAGACGGCAGACTGCCTTTGCCCACGCTCTGCATGTAAAGGTGCAAATACACAATATCTAGTTTACCTATGGCGCCATCTAACGTGAAAATATTTTATTTAGAGACTTTTAGACATATTAGACTCGACTCGAATTAGTTGCAGTTTCATGATATCAAAAGAGGACAGTAGGTCTGTTGGTTGTAAATGCATGTTATTACCACAGACTAATCAGAGATACTACGTATCAGACTGCCATCTCAGAAACAAATATTATTTGCACTAGGCAACTATATTTAATCTGTACGATAAAGTTTATGCCATAAGTTATTCGGAAAAAAGACGCTCTGCGACGACTGCGACACAACAATATATACTATACTATTTCAGGACCATCAAAAAGTAATAAAAGACTTAAGGTGTACTTTTTGTTTTACAAATATCATGATAATAATCACAATTTTTGCAATTTATTAGTGGATCACTCCACTAGTGTTATTATTATAAACAAAGATCAGAAACAAATGAAAAATTTTTTCGACGATACTGGACTTGAACCAGTGCCTTGAGCCAGACCGGGGCAGCACGCTCTACCATCTGAGCTAATCGTCCACACCAGTAGTCGACGAATTTTGTCATCTGTTCTTGCTTATGGATCTCTGTATGGTGCATCCGACTCTTTAGCCGTTAGCGCCTCCTAGTGAAGAACTATGAAGTTACTTTCACCCCGAGCAGATACCTTTACAGGTACCAGACTTAAGGTGATTTAATATTTTTAAATCCCTTTAAGTATAAATAAAACCAATTTATATTGTTAATTATAACATATTGTAGCATATTAAGCTATAAAACTAATACATTACGTTATAAATTAATAAGTGGAATAAATTATTAGTAAATTAAATTAAAACTAAAATAAATGTAAAAAGTTGTGCCCCCGCGGCATGGTGCCGAAGATGCTGGCAGCATTTCCACCCTGTATAGCAATACTAATACGTCGTGCAAGGTAGCTGCCAGCTCTTCGGTCACCAGTCGATTCGGACACTCTTTTTTGGAGATCTTTAAATAGTTTGTGGGCGCTGGGACCACACGGACCTAAGGTCTCGACTCCGAAAGGAGTAAAATTATGCTCGGGGCCGAGATCCCTGTACTTATGATTCTTAAGTTTTTCGGCCGCCTCTGCTGCCGCCCCTGCTCTGCACGATGTTCCGTGGAGATGAGACGGGGCTAGTGTATCGACGCACACTACGTCACCCACACTACGTCAACGTCCCGGCCCAACTTCCACGGAATCAGCGACTTTCCGTCAGGTCTCTTGCCGTCATCACGCGCAATGCCCAGTGGCTCTAGGATAGCCGGTACGTTGACGGTGGCAAGAGACCGGCGGATTATGTCATTAAGGGCGGCGTGTCTGGAGAAACGGCCGGCACTTCTCTGACAGAAACGGCCGGCGCTTCTCTGACGATTAGTGTTGACTGACGTTAATTTTTTTTTCTATTCGAGATTGCAATATGGCAAGGGATCCTAACGTATTCAGCCAAAGTGGTCTAGGTTCATTGAATGAGGTCTAATGTTTAGAATGAATAGTTCCTGGCACGTAAATTTGAACACGTAACTTCAGTAATTGTATTTACGTGATCAAATTATATGTTGAGAATTATACCTCTGTGGCAAAAAAACACACATTATTTGTTAAAAGATTTATTTTTCAATTTCTTTTTAAATTTGTCGTAAGCTTTCTTCTGTATTGCGTCTGTCCCCTTTAATATTTTGTTGGTTGTGTTGCATCAATTCATAATTGTAAATCGGACAGTCAGAATGAAATGACTGAGAATAGTTTTGTGCTCGGCGCAGTCAAATAAACAAAATGAATTCTTGGACATAATGTTTGCTAGTTCTGCGGGCGATAATTTTGCAAGATCATCACGATTTAAACACTTCAACCACTAAGTATTTTCTCAGAGCACGGGAAGTCTTAGAGCATTTAACCACTGCAGATGTCATACGAATCAATTTCCCTCTGGCAAAGTAATCCCGAATCTCCGGTTAGTTTATACGGTAAATTGCCAGTGTGTGGGTGTTTTTTTTCTTAGTAGGTGATTTCCTTTAATTCTGTGCGTTTGTAGAAATAATTATATGTCCGTAGTGTGCTGTACGTGTTTACTTCACCCCCCGCTAAAAAATCTTGTCATCTCCATTAGTTAAAGTCTAACACACAACACTAGTGTGTGCGTCCCTTAACGCGTCAGCAGCCATAATAGGACCGAGAGCATATTTGATTTTCACCCGTAGGAAATTACGTTTGCGCGGAGCGCGGCGTACAGCGCAGCACTTATTTGTGCGGAGGTTAAGGCTGGAAGACCTGGGATGGAAACTTCTAGATGACTTCATTCATTTAAGTCTACGAGGCGTTAAGATGTCATGTGAATATGTAACAAATGTGGCGCGAACGCTTTTTTTTTCAGGGTTTAGGGCTGTAAGACGGTTATTTGCTTGTAGCTACGTGATATGAGTGTTGGGAAAGTTGATGATGTATTTTTTTACTAAGCGTTGTAGGTAATTGGATGTTTGACTTCCACTTTTTTATTAAACTATAAGATGCCCGCAACTTCGTTCGCGGAGGAGAAAACGTCATAACCTGTCGTTTTTGTTCAGCGTAGTCGGGTAAAAAGTATCCTATAACCATCTGGAGATACCCAGCTACCCGTGTACCAAAAATTGTGGAAATCTGTTTAGCCGATTTCGCGTGATGAAGCCACAACGACACATACAAACATACATAAAATCCAAATAAAATATTTTTCGTTTTAGTGACCTCCAAATAGTCCGTTACAATCATTTTTTTGAAAATATCTTCAATGTACAGACATTTCATTTTTACAACTTTATAATAGTATAGATGTACATCGAATTAGCACTTATTTGTTTGGGCCTTAGGATGGGAGTTTCTAGATAATTTAATTCATTTAAGTCTACGACACGTTATGAGGTCAGGTTTATTTATCTTAAAAATATTATATGTGCGAAAATTTGCGAAGATGTCTGGATGTACAGTCACCAGCATTAATATCTGCGACAAACTAACATCCATGTGGATTGAAAAATGCGGTGTGCATTAGGCCTTTACTTTGATGTGTGTTATTACGCTGAAATCTTATTTTAGTTTCGTGCAGCATTTATAAAGAAAATTATTCTTATAGGCCAATCAGTGGCGTCGCTAGGTAACCAAGCGCCCCGGTGCACAAGGAGAGATTGGGGCCCCATGTCAATTCGAGGTTCTGTTAGTCAGGAACCAAGGGCCACCGAAATATTGGGGGCCCCGGTGCGCGACATAGCGTCTTGCCCTTCGGTAGCTACGTCACTGAGTCCTATATAATAATTAAATATATTATATGACGGTCGTTCAATTTATACATAACAACAGCCTAACAAGAAGTGTTGATCCGTGCTTGAGTGACCAAAATTTCCATTCCGCCACCAGTACACCCTATTACAGATTTGATGCCACTGTTACACAATCAATGATTTATCTCTTTCACCGATAATTTGCGACATATTTTCAATTGGTTACCGACGTCCGACATGCAGAATGACAATAGCTGTCCGTTGGATTCGCAGCACTGATATTAATCGCGCCCGAGTTGCCGAGTGCAAACTGCATCAATCAGAATTCCATGTAACCCAATGTTGATTGTTGGCAACTAGGTTACGCGGTAAACAATCAACACTGACTGAAAATATTACCTTTAAGGGCTGTATTTTAACCAATTGCCAATTTTTATTTGTAATACATAATTGACAATGTTTCATTTTTCAGACTAATCCTTTTTATTATGCAGTTCGAAAGCCTCCATTTCGAAGCAAAAAATCAAGTTTTAGAGTTACTCATTCTAAAAAAGCGTAACCGCCATAATGACGTCATTTAGTGGATGATGTGTTGCCAACGAAGAAAAATGTTATGTTTATCAAAAGACTGCCATACACGCAAACGATTTTAATAACTCAGATCTGATTTCGTAAATTTAGTGAACTAATGTTTGTAAAATATAGCCTAATTACCAAAAAAAAGTCTAATAATCTGCTTAAATACACCAAACGGGTATCTGTCGTGTGTGTCAGCCGTAATATTACCTAGAGTACGAGTACTTATCTGTGGAATTGAATATTGACGTTTAGTGATAATTCAAATATTTGTTTACAAATTTGAGAAATTTCGGTGAATATGTCTTCCGCAAAAACAATATATTTTTACGTAAAAACATTTAAAATTACGGTACGTGTGCTGGAAAAAAAATATTTGCACTTCCTCTAGGAAATAAAGCTGAATGGTGTCTTGCGGGCGGATGGGAGTGTGTGATGTGTTATGCTCAAAGCTACTACTGTTACTGTTAGCTTTGAAATAAACGATTTGTCGTACTAAATATATGTTTTATTGTTGACATTAAACAATTATATTCGACTTCCCATAGGAAATATGATCAATCAGCTGATCAAGTCTACTTATGGGGAGCCGATTTTTTTTTCATATTTCGATCTATGTTCCTTGGGGAAAGTTGTTCAGTATCATGTTCAAAATCATCTCGCTGCGGGAAAACAACCACAAAAATTTCACATTGTTTATTAATTTATTTCAGATACATTCAAGATATTCTATTTATTGAAACTTTATTGCACAATACAAAATGGTACAAAATGGTAATCCTTTACAATTTGTTTCACATGCGATGCTCTGGAGTGTCTGGAGTCATACGGCGTTGCACAAAACATATGTTGGAGACTCAGCGTACCTCCACGTACCCCACTGTATTATTGACCTAAGTGTTGCGTTTTGATTATGATACTTTTGGCACCTCTTAACTTAAGGCGGCCACGTAATACTTATCACAGCTTTGAGTATATTCCATTCATGAGCGTCTCTACTCGTGGCAAGTTTGTGCTATCAGCTTGAGTGAGTCAGTCGGAGTTCTTCTTTTCTCGAATCCGTGGAAAAGTCGACTCTTTAAAGGGTTAGAACCATTATCAGTGGAAAAGCCGAGTCGTAAAAAAGATGCGAATCAGTGTCCGTGGAAAAGCAGAGTAGCAATAGTACAATCGTAAACGGGAAAATAGTGCACGAACGAAATTTAAGCAAGACAAAGCAATGACATATTTGGACTTAACTGTCAAATGTGACTTAGTGACAACCGGAAAAGAGATTTTATTTAATCTATGGAAGGCACAGACCTTCCATCCTCTAAATGACGTCATCTTATGGTTTAGCACTGTCAGCTATTTTTTTCGAAAAATAGGAGAAAAAAAAATCCTAAAATATATTTTTTGGATTGTATATGCGTTTTTCTATACATTGGATATCAATTTAGGGCTATTAATAGCCAAATATGAAATCTTGTCAATTTTTATCATATCCGCCAAAAATGTCCTTTGCTAAGTAGGATCTCCGGCCGATAGCCGGATTGTATTTGCTTTATTTAAAGACATAAATAATACTTTCGTTGTGGTTGAATAGTGCCAACGGACATGAGAGTTGGCGCCATTTCATTGATAGTTTATCGGTTTAAGATGAATCTCGAACCACTTATTTGTAAACACTTTTGGACCGCCCACGACTTGTAACCGCATCCATTAACTTTTATCACCGACCCGATCGACTGTGCTCCTGTAATGGGAGTTTTTCATCTATAAAATAAACCAACACCAATCAATCGGGTTCACACGCTCTGACCGCCGCGATCAATCAGCGCTATCGGCGCGTTCTCACCACGCGACGGAATGCGACACCCCTTCAGTTCGGAATTTGAAAAATTACCTTCAGAACCGCATATCTCATCTCCTTTATCGTCATGATTACGACCTTGCGTCCCTAATTCAAAGTTGAACTGTGACGCGAGTTGGGTTGTGATAAGAGTTTCGGAACGAATTTCTAAATGTTCGGGGTGTGTTCGGGTCACCCCAGAGCAATACTGGCTGGCTTTAATCGACGGCTGTTATTGGATGTGAAAGAAAGAAAACTTGGCCGTTGGAATTTCATTTGTATTTTGTAGCGGTCGCGTGGTGTGGAGAATAACATTTCATTTCGGCATTTTCAGTGGTTTTATTTCAGCTACAATCCTCAGTAGTATTGAATTTGGAAATAATTTAACAAAATAATTTAATGATTACTTGTCTCCTTATTGATATTCCTTCTGTCAAATTAAATCTTGATATTGAATTAATTTGAGGAACTGCGCAACATTTCACAACTATTCCCTAACATCGCATAATTTTCCATGGAAATCTAAAATGTTGCACAACAATTGATAAATTAATAATAAAATTACCCCCTCCCTAACCAATATACGGCTCGAGTATAAAAGCCGAAGCTAATTCTGTTGACGATAATCCCACTATGTGTGACATACGAGTGAACACACAAATATAGAAATAGTCCCCGTACTATTCAGTAGTTGTCAGTAGTTGTTATCGGTACTACATACCAGCCATTGGAAATACTAAAGAAAAAAATATTATTCAGAAACAATCATCAAGTGAATTAGCTTCAGTCAGATAGATATCATAGTTAAAATAGAAAGCCAAAGTATTGGTTTAGGAACGGGATTTCGATACAAACTGTGACTTCTTATTCTCCACTTCACCTATACTGCTCTTAAAGCTATCGAAAGGCGTTCAGACTGCTTTTACAGTCCTCAGTCTGCACACTGACATCTATGAGAACATGTATTTAGCAACACATCATGTATAAACACAAAGTGTTTCATGAAAATCATGACTAAGGTTTGTTCCAAAACTGGTATAATCGGACGTCCGGATAAAATTAATTCAGCCGACACAAAAACAAGATACAAAGGAATATATATTTGATAGGTTATAGAGTTACGCATAATAACACACGGAACAATGCGCCAAATATCCTCGGGCATGGAGGGTAGAACAACATTTGTATTCCGTATTTATTCGCATGGATTGGATTATTATTGGATTCCAAAAGTTGGCACATCAGCCGAGGATCATGGCCGGTGGAACCCTTTATCCGGAGTTGATTAATGCGACGAAGTTTTGAGAAGAAAACAGAAAACTGATATAAGGCGCCGAGCGGACTTTACAACTGAAATGTGTGTGATAATCATAATTCAAGATGCTTCTCTGGTTCACGTTAAAATGTTTCATTCATGATTATATTTTATTTATTTATTTAAAAATTAATTACACAATACGATGGTAGCGCGGACCGGCTAGTGCAGCGTGGGAAGGACACCCGCAAGGTGGTCGGACGGCCTGGTTAGGGTTGCGGGGACTCGCTGGATGCGGGTGGCCTCTATCCGGCCCATGTGGAAATCTATTGAGAAGGCCTGTGTCCAGCAGTGGACGTCCTATGGCTGAAATGATGATGATGATGACAAGATGGTACAATTGGCGGACTTAATGCCATGAGGCATTCTCTACCAGTCAACTATAGGGCCAAACAGAAACTGGCTGTTGGTGCAGGATCATTCAAGTCGAGAATAAAAAAAGCTATATCCCAATAGGGATTTTTAATAAAAAATGTATTTTTGTAGCATTCCAAATACTTACGTATCAAACTTTCCAAAGTTACTAAGACTAATTCATGGCATGGAACACTATAGAAAATTAAAAAAATTATAAACCCCCGACTTGTTCCACTAAAAGCTGAATATCTTGAAGACGAGTGCTCCGATTTTCATCAAACAAAACTAAGAACACTTGGGATAAAATTATCTACGACACAAAAAAAAACTGCACTCATATCGGTCCATCCGTATGGGCGCTACGATGCCACAGACAGACAGATATACAGATACACAGAGTCACAGACACGTTAAACTTATAACACCCCTCTTTTTTGTCGGGGGTTACAAATAGAGATCAAGCAAAAGGTTGTTAGCGCTCAATTTTTATTTTATTTTTAATCTTTAAAATATTACGCCATACAGTATGGAATAAAAAATAACAACTCGTTACATCCAACCCTAATAGAGTAGTCATTACACGTGTAAATATAATATCTTTTTAATATAATTTTCCCGCGTTAATTTGCATTTGGAACGTAACCTTTGCGTAATTATATAAAAATATAACAATGGCAACACCAGCACAAAAACGTTAGGACGTAACGCCCACAATGGGTGGGAACGCGGCAGATTATTACGAAAACACTTTTTTGCATCTGTCACGAAACTAATTTAGTGGCGAAACGTAGGAAATGCTTTGGTTTGAATTAAAGCGCCGGTTTTCTAATAATTTTAACATGTAACAATGAAATCGCGTGAATTTATCAATGTTGTCGTGTTTGTGTTCGACAAATTGAGAAGCGTATTAAGTTGTTTCCGCTGTTACGCCAAGTTTTAACATTTAACCTGACATGTTAAAAACGGGGTGTGCGACAATATTTATGTCTGTCGGGTTTTATAGTCGTATCCCGCGCAACTAATGGCAAATGGCACAATAAAATATCCCATAACTGTCTATTTTTTGTCTTCGACCCAGTTTCAGAGTTATTTCCGCGGATATAAAGTTGCCGTTGCCAAGGAACTACTTGCTTATTCTTAATTGAATTAACTTTTAATTAGTCGTGGTTCTGAACTGACTAGATTTTTTTGAACTCTTAACACTTAATAAGTTTAGTTAATTTGAGATTTTTGGCTCCATTTTTTAATAAAGGTGCGTCCACACTTGTATCATTTGCTCGTATCCGATCACCGTGCCGTGGCAAGACTTGGACGCTCACTGTCGGCGCGCCGATAATGCCGCACTCTTCCGATATAAGTGTGTAATACGAGTAGCAAATGGATTTCGAGCGATCGGATCGGCGCAACGTCCAAACGCGTGATCGTGACACGCGATCATGCCACGCGACGATGATCTGATACGGGCAAATGATACAAATGTGGACGCACCTTAACAAACAACTTCTTTTACTTGTCCGACAAAACAAAGACTGAATAGGTGAGACCTTAGTCTTTTTTCACTCCTTCCTATTCTGAGCTAGTTATCGTCAGTCTCTTACGATGCGAATATTATTTAGATCGGCTCACTATCGATACGATATCCACGGTATTATAGGATATCAAATTAATGTCTGTCAACGGAAATAAAGGGCAGGGCACATTGCTCGCAGAACCCATGGCTGCTTGGGCTGAAAGATTCTTAAGTATCGACATCGTATAGGACGCCGCAGCGTAGGGAGGTCCCCAACAAGATAGGCCGACGATCTGGTCAGGATCGCGAAAAACCGTTGGAGGTGGCGGCATTCAGAGAGGCCTTTGTCTGGCTGTGAAAGTCTGTAGACTGATATGATGATGATAAAAATATTTACATTCGAAAGGCTAAAATGTAAATCGTTTAAAATTTCAGCACAGAAATCACTTCAAATTTTCTTTTGTCCCTCGAAAATCGCCTAGGCAGCGGCATCGACGACACATTACGGCCGCAAAAATAATGTATTCAGAATATTGCCGGGAGGGGCATGAATACCGATGTATTAACATTTTTGTACCCCTTACTTAGGGGTATGATAGTGTTTTGTTTGAAACATAGAGGAGTCGTGGGCTTACAATAGTTGCCTGAGATGCTTTTGGGGTTATGTACGCAGATAAAGTTTTCGTAATAATTTTATGTGGCTTATGCGTAAGTGCCGTAGCTATCTTTTTCTTCATAAAGTCTCTCGACTTTTTGTCGTATGGTTTAGGTACACTTTATCGATAGTATTCTGACTAATTTTTTTTATGAAATCTCATCAAGAATGACATAGGTACATTAGCGTGAAATCTAAACTGGTGTGCCTAGAAGTCGGATATTTTGTTTGTACTTAGAATGTTACAGTTACGGTGAGAGCCGGGAAAGGTATTTTGAAAGTTCTTCCCCTAAAAGGGTTACCCGAGAATAAATATTCTTTTATCAAAAAATTTAGGGAGTTTTTTTTTGCCGAGACTGTGGCAATTGGAGAAATTCTATTAAATATATAGTAGTATAGATAATTATTACATAATAGTTATTGTATCATAAAATATACGAATAACAAAGAGGCTTTAAAATCAGTTTCATTGTTTGTTCTCTGCCGCTTCTCACGCGTCGTACCTCGTTAACTGGAAAATGCAATCACTAAATGAATTAACACCATAATAGCACTTTACACGCGAAACTCAATTATTCGGCGCTTAAATTATGTTTTCACTGCATTAACTGCTTAAAGCTCCGGTTTCACAGAAAGCGCGAGGCGCGCGGGAGATACACGGCGAGTAATTAGAAGGTCACGTCACACGTGCCACGCTTAGACGCTTATAAAAAGGCATAACACGCTCGACCGAAAGCTGCAATGCGAGATTTTATTTTATTTAATCGTATGGCACAAGGTATTATTTAAGACGGATACACAATTAATAAGCAAATAAGTTTATCCACTGTATTACCTTATGTTCAAAGAAGAACGTGTAAACTTTTTGAACAAAACATCACTTTGACTATCAGCAATCACTAATGTCTATTGCGATTAATCCATTGCGATGTGATCGTCTTATAAGCATAAAAACGAATCTGTAGCGAGTAACATAAAATTGTAAAATCGTACAAATTGCATCACATTTCCGTACCGCTTGTAATTCTGTCAGCGGTTGTAGTTGTGCTGTCGACGCTGTTGTACGCGATAAATCACATTTAGCGCATCACGCATGCGTCCAGCCGTCGGTGTGGTGAAGCCTTAACTGAATCATTAAGCTTTTAATTAAATTGTAAACATTTGAGCATTGGACCGCCATGATAATATGCAGAGTAAGCAACTAGTTAAGCATCAATTGAGTAGTTATATCAATTTATTCATTAAATAAATACCGTGGATTTCATGTGGCTTATGATATAAATGAGTATGATTGATTATGATAATATTTAAATTAATGATTTTTGAGGTTCCGAACGTTTGAAATTTGATCAGTCCGGCGAGAATCCATTATATTGCGCACCATTTAAAGTCTCAGTCAATGGCCATGTTTTTTTATATTTCAATAAATAAAAAAGGTAAATTTCGTATTGTATAAAAAAGTTCGAAAAAATCGTATAGGTCAATTAGGATAGTAATATTTAAGAAAAATTTAAAAACAGACCTTATTATACTACTTGTGTTGCGATTTACTAATAATAAAATTCATTTAAAATAAAATGACAGAGTTTAAAGCACTCGTTGGCTACGATACGATGATCAATATGGTCCATCATAAAGGATGATCGCAGTAGGTGGTAATCATTAGGGTAACCTCGTCGGCTTCTTATTTCATGCACAATTCTTGAGACTTCCTTATTTGTTCCTTACATTTAATAAGTGGTAAACGGGCAGACGAGCCACCTGATGGAAAGTGTGGTCATCGGCGTCCATGGATATGTGCAACACCGGACGAATCGCCCATACATTGCCATCCTTAGAGTGCCCTGTTAACTTGCTTCTTGAAGAATCCCATGTTATAGCCCCCCGGGAACACCTCAGGGGGAAGCTTATTCCACAACTTGCAAGTACGTGGTATCTATGTGTATATATATTTAAATTTATATACAAAGCACATCCTTTATTGAGTAAAATAATCTCAAATCACCAGGTATAAAGACATTCACAAGTAAACTTTCAAACAAAGATTTATATGTATATTCATAAATGTATGCTTTTAACCTTGTGAACACCGGACTGAAAGAACGAATACCTCCTAAGATAAGTGTTTGACTTAAAAGGAAGATTCAACAAATATCTTTTGTAACTTGGTTAAAATCAACCTTGGTTAGTATCAACCTCCGTGTCGTACGGCTATATATCGTAAGAATGCTTATAAATTGTGCATATTCATACACAACAATATCCCAGAATATGTAAGACAAATGGAGTAAATTTGTACGAGAAATTACCCGATGGCTCATTGAACATTGTTTTTATAGCTTAAAAGAATTTTTAGATTATAGTCCGCATGACTGACTTATTGTGCACAAATTAGAATATCTTTTTGCATGTTGTTCACATAATTTTATATTATATAAAATTATTTTTGCATGTCGGTGACCGACAGACTACTTTACTGATGTACCTTTAGACCTTGTACCACATGTTTTGTAGTATTCTAGCAAATAAAACATTTCTATTCTATTCTAAATAAATGATTTTGATTTGATTTTGACGTGGTAAAAATGAGCGTGATGTCCGCTTATTTTTGGGATGCCAGAAACAAGCGGCCGTCACTGTGGAAAAGTTTAGTTAAACTTTCAAAATTTTCGTCATCCCCTTACACTATGTGCCCATAATAGCAAATCAACTCCAGAATTATGGAGTAGTTTATCGATGTAATTATCGAGAACAGAGTGCTGAAAGATACTCTCCGAGCGGCTGTATTCGCAGACTTGAAAGTGTTTGAAAGTGCATTCGCTTTGAAGTCTCGGCGGCTTGCGTTTCAATTTGCTGAGTGTTAGTGTTACGTCTAGTTTTATTTCCGGGATCGAGTGTGATTTCTGATTTTGAATACTTTTTAGTAACCCTACAAAAATAACAGCAATGTGTTGTAGGTTTGACGTGTGTATCTTAGTCGTGTGAAAATAATCAGCATTTTTCTAGACTTTTTCAGCAATTGTTATTTTATTGCATTAGTTTTAGCAATATGTTTCCATATATATTTTAATAAAGGAATATCAGAGAAAAGTTGGATGGATAGCATAAAAGAAGGTGCCCGCAACTTCGTGAGAGGAGGAGATTGAAAATCATAACCATCTTTTGTCTTCAGCGTAGTCGAGTTAAAAGTATCCTAATAACCATCTATGGACGTCCAACTATATACCCGTGTACCAAAAATATTTTGAATCACTTTAGCCATTTTGGCGTAAAGAAGGCACATGACACATACAAACAAAAAAAATAAAAAATAGTTAATTTTCGATTCAGTGACCGTGAAATAGTCCGTGTCACTAATTTTTTTGAAAACATCTGCAATGTACAGACATTTCTTTTTAACAACTTTATAATCGTATAGTTGACAATGTTGACATGAATAAAATGGAATTAAGCGAGGTGATTAACCGATGGCTGTTGGGGCAGAAACGTTTTCGAGTGGAGACAAGGTGGTCAGACGACCTGGTAAGGGTTGCGGGGACTCGCTGGGTGCGGTTCGCCTCTATCCGGCCCATGTGGGAATCTATTAAGGAGGCCTGTGTCCAGCAGTGGACGTCCTATGGCAGAAATGATGATGATGAAGCGAGGAAATGACGGGTGATAGGAGAGTATGGAAGGATAAAACATACTGCGCCGACCCCAAATGAATGATAAGTTCAAGGAAATGATATTGATATTATTTAACTGCTGTTTAATTTTGATTTTGCTAACATGAACGACGGTCTAATATTGTACACGAAATCAAATCCAGAATCATAAAGCCCATCATATTGAAATCATTAAACTGAAAATTGTACTTCTTGATAAATGTTATTATTCTGTCACGGAATTCATGGGTGATTGAAATATCTACGACGTTTTTATTTACATAAACAAGTAAAAGTATACCTAAGACATAGTGTATGTATAGATTTAAGTTAATTTTGTACCTAATAAAAATGTTTGCTACACCCGACAAGGGTCCTTGTAACTAGACTTGTCTGTAACTTGGTTGCAATAAATATCTTATCTTATCTCATATTCGACCATAAATTATTATATGATTGACAAATCAGACTTTTCGATTAACGCGGCAAACTGTGGGAAGCTAAAGCTATCTCCAAGTAAGTAACAATGGAAATTACTTGTAACAAATTTCATAGCCTTCGGGACGAGATTACGAAGGAAGGGTATTTGTAAACTTGAGTTGTTGCTTAAGTTTTGAAAGTCTCCAGAAAATTTACAGCGAGATGTGGCATTGGTTCTATATTCGAATATTTCAGATACTTGACAGTGACATAAGTGTCTTTTCACTTCTCCTGCTCAAAAAGTAGGTCATATTAGCTTCGCGAAGCGAGACTAAAATAGTACATTTAGCCCCTAGGGCTTAAAAGAAAGCCATATAATCCCATACAAATTTCTATGAAACCGAAAAAAAAAGCTTGCGGCCAGCTACATACTACTTACGAATCATTAAAAACAAACAAACCAACCTCATCAGATTGGCCAAAATCTGATCGTATTGCAGCCCTTCATATTTAAAAGTAAAAATTGTCTATGGCCATTATTAGTTTAAATAATATATAAGCTGTCAATTTAACTATAAAGAATTGCTCAAACTGTACTTTTTATTTTTCATGAAATGTACAATTTTAGTGTTAAGTCTTTTTTATTTTCTCGCAGTCGAAGTGAAAAGCAGAGTGTTTAACACGTGGCTAAAAGCAATGACTTCGTGTCATAATGGCTTATTTTAGCCCCTTGTCAAACAATCTACTATTTAGTACAGTTTTGTAATATTACAGTTCTTTTTTATGTACCTACGAAGTTTAAATAATTGCGAAAACACGACTGTACACTAATAGCGATGTTGACAACTTTTTTCTGTGGTATCTTATATAACGACTTTTCAATAATAGAAATATTAGAGAGAAAATACTTCAATCTGATACAAACTGCCCGAGTTACAACAATATTAAAATCTAATTTTTCCAAAAAATATATCATACTAAAGCCCGCTTCATAAAAATTCCTATATGAATTTTTGTCATAGAAACTATTATTTCGCATCAAATAGTAGATTGTTTGACAAGGGGCTAAAATAAGCCATTATGACACGAAGTGATTATTTGGACGAACTCACGAAGTGAGCGATGTCAAATATGTCTGAGTGTCATAATGGCTTTTAGCCACATGTTAAACACTGCTTTTCACTTCGACTGCGAGAAAATAAAAATGACTTAACACTAAAATTGTATATTTCATGAAAGATAAAAAGTACAGTTTGAGCAATTCTTTATAGTTAAATTGACAGCAGATATATTTTTTTAAACTAATAATGGCCATCGACAATTTTTACTTTTTAATGTGAAGGGCTGCAATATGATCAGAAATTTTGGCCAATCTGATGAGGTTGGTTTGTTTGTTTTTAATTATTCGTAAGTAGTATGTAGCTGGCCGCAAGTTTTTTTTTCAGTTTCATAGAAATTTGTATGGGATTATATGGCTTTCTTTTAAACCCTAGGGGCTAAATGTACTATTTTAGTCTCGCTTCGCGAAGCTAATATGACCTACTTTTTGAGCAGGAGAAGTGAAAAGATTATTTTTATTTGAGTACAGTCAACATCCATTTTGAAACTAGAAGTAACTCAGAAATCGCCAGTCGCTCTGCGAGTTACTTCGCCACCGTTTGTGTGTTGTCTCTATATTGTATTTCTACTCGTATAACATCCACTGCCTTTTCTATTTGCATTTCGCTCGTTCTACAGCACAGCACTTATCAAAGGCAACCTACAAATAGATCCCAAACAGTCTGTCAGCAACTGACTTTAAAAACAAACACGACGCTACTTCATAAAAATTCTTTGTATCTGTTACAACTTCCGAAGAACCGGGAGCAACCCTCGATGCGTTTTACGGGATATACAAATGCTAACCTTATTCAGCAGGTGCACAGTTGGATTTTATTTGTTCACGTGAATATTAATGACCAATTTCACAGTGTTACTGCCATGCAGGGGCATAAAACAAGCACCTTATACGTGGGCTATATTTAAAAACTCCATTGTGACGCGGCTGGTATAGCTTTTGGGATTTCTCAGGTTTTTATTATCGTACATTTCGTTAAAGGGGTGCTGAAGGAGTGTCTGTGGGTCAGTAACCTTTTGTGTATGTGAGAGTAGCTTACCTATAGTGTTAAGTCCACCTATGATTATTGCGTTAATATAATAAAGAGAGAAGTCGGGTAATAGGGATGATGACTTAATTTTAATACTAAGTCCGTCATGACTCATGTAGATTAATAAAAATATAGGAGACGTATTTTCTCTTCTTTTACATAATCAAAAAATAAAGGTGATACATTGAGTCAAATATCTCGTGACGTCACTCCTGGGTAGAAATTGTACCTACGAGTGACGTCACGAGCTCCCACCCACTCCTAAACTTTAATGCGATTTATATGAGTATTTTTATTATTTTGAAAAAGCAAAAAATACGTGTCCTATATATTTTATTATATAAGTGACTAATAAGATTTTTTTTATTTTCATATCCCGTCATCATGCCTATTCTACAGGCGTTTCAACCGCTCTCAGTTCCCTGTGTAACAATATGGTCACTGAAATATAATTATCGTATAGTTTAACTAGATGATGCCCGCAACTTCGTTCGCGGAGGAGAAAAAGTCATAACCCGTCGTTTTTTCTTCAGCGTAGTCGGGTAAAAAGTATCCTATAACCATCTGGAGATACCCAGCTACCCGTGTACCAAAAATTTTAGAAATCTGTTCAGCAGATTTCGCGTGATGAAGCCACAACGACACATACAAACATACATAAAATCCAAAAAAAATATTTTTCGTTTTTGTGACCTCCAAATAGTCCGTAACAATCAGTTTTTTGAAAATATCTTCAATGTACAGACATTTCATTTTTACAACTTTATACTAGTATAGATGAAGAATTTAGCTTACTAACCCAAGGCGAAATAGGTTGCTAAATCTAAATTTAATAAAATTTTAAGAGGAACGATTTATCATTATTTTATGTATAGGTTCAATAATAATAATAAACTTGTATTCTAGTAACTTTAAGCTATTTTCAACGGGGCAACATCGTGAAGAAATATAAACTTTAAATTACTTGATAGGTGTAAGTGCCTACACCTTACATTACACTAGCACACGCAAAAAATCTTTAAATAAAACAAAATCGACATTTATATTTTTCAAATACGAGTATATACGAGTATGGTCAGGTTTGGCAAGTAGTCTCGCGAAACAACTAGTACAAATCCACCTTTTCGCAAGCAGTCTCGCGAAACCTCTCTGAGTCGAAGTTCTTCATCTGGAAGAAAATAACGGACCTCGTTATAGATGGCTCGTTTGTTTTCTTATTTTAATAGGACGGTGCTTAATGTCCCCGACTTCAAAGTGCCGTGGCTTCACCTTACGAATTATTTTCCTCCTGTTTGTCTTGCGATCTGCGTAAGATACGGCTGGAGAGATCTGCTCTTTCACCGATAAAGATACCTACTATATGATGAACCTTTTACTTTTTTATTTACTACACATCCTTCTTTTACGGGGCTAAAAGTGAAATACAATGGGTTATAAATCCTGGTAGCTTCGCCTGTCGCGTGACACGGCATCTCGAGACAGATTATATTTGACGCGTGTTACAGTGCCAACAACTAAGAAGGAGACAAAATGAAGAACCAAGTACATGTTATGAATCGTTACGTGTACCGAGCGTATTTCTCCCTACTCCTGCATTCGCTGGATAAAAGGCACTTTAGTGCATACTCGTAAACTACCGATTTTTGTGCAAAAATATTTTATAAACGTTATACTCCGTTGCCGTGAGCTATTCAAATACAAACAAATATTTGCAATTTATAATAATAATGATGATTATAGAACTTGTACATTTCAGAATTTGGTCTATTTTTCGTAACTAAAAGCATCAAACAAGGAAACTATGCGATCTTACGGGTTTGACAAAGGATCCTTCATCATCATCACTGTCAGCCAAAAGTGCCTACTGCCGGACATAGACTCTGACTGCCGGAGTAAGTCGCTTAGGGCCGCCCACATCCAGTGCATGCACTAGCGCGACTGCACCGGATCATGAGTTCACCTTGTGGTTAACCAACCTGCAGAAACACTGAGCCTTCTAGTTCGCTATTCAAACAGAACGCGTAAGCCTGGTTATCAGTTCTGCGAGCTGTGGTCGTTATTCCTCGTGCTATGATTTGTTATGAGCTAGCTTGCCTTCGGTGTACACTATGCACCTACCTGTGGACCAGTGTCTCGACTAGAACAGCGTAATCGATCGTACGCCATCAATTTTTCACAACACTGGCTGAGTAATGATGCCAAAAATTTCGCGAACATTCCCGTCCTAAAATGGCTGCGGATTTATTTAATGGTCGCTTTTCACGTTTAAATTGTAGTTGCTTTGAAATTTTACGCAACATTTTTTGGCTACAAAGGTAAGTGATGGCCGCGCTTTTAAAAAGCTGTTGTTGTTAAATCCGAAATGTTTGTTCAGTTGACATTTAAATTTGTCTCGGCAACCAATTTTAGTAGCAAATGTACTCGGGTATTCGCAGTTATCTCTAAAAGACTATTGTTGACAGCGTAGGGCCGATAGGAGCGCCGTTAGATATTTTACGCCACTTCAGTATTCTGGGTTTTATATACATTTCAGATAGCTTTCGCTGAGTGAATATTTGCTTGTTAAAACCAGACTTCTGTTGTTTAGAATAATGTCTTAGGATATTTGACTACGCATACAAACTAGTCGAATACATTTGCAACCACTCGTATAAATCTAAAAAAATATTATCTAAAAGTTATATATGAACCCTCAGCTTCAATCACCGGCGTAGCGTGCCATATTTATAGCACATGCATGTGCCTACGGTAGCGAAATATTGCTGCCGCATATGAAATTAATATAATAAATTGTTTTCGTTAAATCCAATATGAAAAATTGTTAACGACAACAATCTCCAAACTACAGAGCTGCCATAGTCAAACGTTCATAAAATTAATAACTGGCGTGCCTTAAACTTGCCGGGGACTCGATCGTTGAATGTAATACTTCAGACTTGGTAATTGTACCCGGAATTTTCTGCAAAGCACGTTCTTTGAGCAACGATATCGTCTTTGTTGGATCTTGTTGATGGTTGGTCGGTAATTGCTGTTTAACGTTCACGCTACAATCTATCTTAGACATTTTATGGCTGGCAACATTATCCAGAGAGCTATTAGATGGCTAATACGGTGTTAAATTTTCAAAGTAAATTATTTATTTTACGTTAATCATAAAATTAGGTCTGAAAATACACGGAAATTAACTGGTTTCAAGTTAAACTTCATAGCTTTGATGCGCTGACATATCGTAAATAGTGCCTAATTTGACCCGTCGAACTGATCCACTTATGCAATTAAATCAAAGTTTGGTTTTTAAAATTAGCGGTTCTTTATCCAAATACCTACTATCGATCGGAACCGAAACCGGAGTACTTCATCTTCCCCTCTCCTTAATCTTCGATATATCTACGCATTTTATTTATAATCTTTTTTAGATATTCAAAATAAAATGAGCAACGAAGACAATAAAATCTATTTTAGATCAAGTATGTAATATCAGATCAACGTAAAGCGTGTAACATTTCAAAACATATCCGGGTTCCAAATCGGGAGTGTGATTTTTTATCCCCATCTTGCTATAAATACGCGCCCTCGATTTGAACGACCATAGACTAGCTGCTCGTTTTTTGTCTGCAGGATTTCCTACGTTTATTCGAGCGAAGTGCTAGTAGGCAACACTTTAAGAGCAGTTTTTTTTTTATTTGAGGCATCAAACGTCATGTTTGTCATGTTTAGATGGAACGGGGATTTATTAGTAGCTTTGCATGTGTGTTGAGGAGACTTGCGTATGCGTGGTATCCATTTTTTAACAAAAAAAATATTTTATTTAATGACTCCTCTTGTATCATTGTCATTTTAATCCCGAGAAATCCACTGTTCAACATAATGTCTTCCTTAGAGATTTTCACATTCTATGTATTGCAAGTTTAAACCAACGCGTATTGAATTTTCGTTAGAATCTTGAAAGTCGATTATCAATTTATCATGTACCTACGTTAGATTCGATTATTCATTTATTTATTTATTAATTAAAAACAAGTTCGATGAAAATGCAACAAATAATGAATAAATAGAAACTGCAAGCTGACAAAAGAAAACTTACCTATAGCATAGTTACGTAATTTTAAACTAAAAAACCTTAGTACTCACTTAGTACACTTACGATTACGACCAATTAAAACGGGTATTCTTTGTATGGAAATTTTATACAAAGCCTACCTTTTTTGTTTTTTAGTATTCCACATTTGGTAACATTCGACACTATGTAATGTCTATTGTGAGAATCGTAAAGCCTGCTTCGACAAAGTTTTAACCTTATTTTATCAACAGACGTTTCATTCATAGAATGTTTCATTTAATTGAAAGCATTTTGCTCTAAAATCTATTATTTTTGGGATTGTTTTAATCCAAACGAAAAGGCTTAACGATGGTGTTTTTAAAAATCATGAAAAAAATATGGCTTCAGTTAAGTTGTCGATGTAATGAAAATTCAATAACATTAATTCTACGGGACGTTTGTCGGCGATACGGAAGAATCCCCTTAGTAGATAAAAGTGTATGCTTTACATCTGCATCGGTCATGAGTGTACTAGTCACTTGTCGATACTTTTCAGTGGCACTAAGATCGCTTACACAGCACGATGATTAAGGTGAGCCTTAAGTTAAGCGTCCCCGGTGAGCTCCGTTCTCCATACAAACGTAGTTACGATCTCATTTTAAAACGATTAGCTAGTTTACTCTGAAACTATGTACTTAGAATAAGTTAAGGTATATACAGGCCTGTAATTAGTTAATGTAACTTCATATACCATAGTAAAAAAAAAATACAGCGAATTTAATCTTTTCACCAAAATCAAAACTCGTATTAAACAAGGCATAACTTATAAAAAATCGAAAGAAATGTAAAAGTCAGACTTCGTTGGTATTCAAGGTTCTTTGCGCATGACATTTTCAGCAGAAAATAATGTCTCCCGGTGAAAAGGTCAGCACTTCTCTTTCCCTTAATTACAAAGGTGTAAAAATATCTTTCTCTCCAATACTTGATTTCATATTCTGAAAGATATTTCGGATTCTGTTCAGTCAGGTATTTATACCTATTGAAATGGATATGACTATAAAGCGTACTTTCTAGAAAATAATATTACACGTACGTACGTAATATTATTTTATCATTGCTTGTGATTTGTATTTGTATAATCTTTCATGTTTAAAAGAAAGCTTACTTTGAAAAGGCGGATTTAATGCCATAAAGCATTTTCTACCAGTAGGATTTTCCATTCATCCTACATTTTTCCTCCTATTTCTACTTTATTTAATAGTGCTGTGTCACGTTTTAGAGCAAAATCTGTACTAATTCGGACATATGTCTCATCAAATGCCCACAAACTCCGGTCTCGATTCCGGTCCGGTCCTGATTGACTAAACATAACTAAACATCAAGGCTCAGAGAAAATGCATGTTAAGTCAAACGAAGTGCGCACTAATGAAGCCCATTGTTTATAGCATTGAATGTGGCGGCCGTAGCCGTACTGCATGTAAGGGAAAGGGCGGAAACTGACGTCACTCGTGGATGTGACACCTTTGCCATAACAACATGTTATTCTACATACACTATACGGCCTTTGTTCGCGGAGGCAAAAAGCCTACATAATCGTCTTTTTTGTTTCAGCGAAGTTGGTTAAAAGTATCCTATACCCATCCTTAATTGATCAACTATCCCTGTATAAATAGCATATACATTATATAAGATATGGTTGAAATCTTGCATCTTAATGTGTTAATTCATTCAAAACCATTGAAATCAAGTAATCATTGCAACGAAACAAATCATTACGCGTAAACACTAGATAGATACATTTTAAATTCTGAACCTAAAGGTGCGTCCACATTTGTATCATTTGCCCGTATCAGATCATCGTCGCGTGGCATGATCGCGTGTCACGATCACGCGTTTGGACGTTGCGCCGATCCGATCGCTCGAAATCCATTTACTACTGTACCACTTATATCGGAAGGGTGCGGCATGATCGGCGCGCCGACAGTGAGCGTCCAAGCAGCGCGATACGCAGTCTTGCCACGGCACGGTGATCGGATACGAGCAAATGATACAAGTGTGGACGCACCTTAATAGACGATACATTAATTCAAACGGTTCCCACTTTTTTTCGTGATAATATTATCCCATCAAAAACATAACATGTAAAAAAATTGCCAAATCTCGCAACATTTTCTACCACAAAAATTTGTGAGATATAATGGGTCGGGCCGCGGAGCGTTTCGACCGCCGTTACTTTTATGTAACAAATTAACGGTGAATAAAATGTCAAACGCATCAGAGTTTTAGGCACAAGGTATATGCAAGGCATCATTATCTATTTCTATTTAATTTTTTTATCGAATTTACATGTATGATGTAAAAGATTCGTTACATAAAAGTGCAGCGGTTGAAACGCTCCGCGGCCCGACCGTAATAATCAAGTCGGTTAATTTATTCAGTAGTACCTATCCAGGGAAGGATCTATCCCACACCTTTGTCATTCATAAATGTTCACCGAACTAACAACATGTTATTGTGACGGTTAATTTATTCACTAGTACCTATTCATGTGAGCATCTATCCAAAACCTTTGTCATTTATAAATGTTCATCGAATTAGTTAACTAGCAACACGTTATTGTGACCGTTATAGTGACCGTATCAATATTACACATATTCATCTTTTTAATAAATAAAACGACTTGGCCAATCGCACACGGCAATAAACTAGAACATGCAATGCAGCAAACCCTACCTAATTTTACTAGCCATCTGGCCCGAAAGGAGATTTAGTTATGTTCCCGTGCGATGGCCAAGTCATTTTATTTATCAAAAAGATGAATATGTGTAATATTGATATGGTCAATATAACGGTCACAATAACATGTTGCTAGTTAACTAATTCGATGAACATTTATGAATGACAAAGGTGTTGGATAGAAATTGCAGAATTTTTAACTTTGACTTGCAATAAATCTTTAACTATAAGTTATAATTGACTGTAATTTGGAATATACCTAAGGTGTATTATGCCCTCTTGGTCACTGAAAATTCAGGCTTCTATCTTCATCAGCAAATAAATTACAGGGGGTCGAAAATATCGTGAATGGCTACGAGAAAAGTATGGTACGGCGTGCCTTTGTTTTGCTCGACTTGGTATTATTGTTTCTGTCGGCATAATGGTATAGAACTCCTCAAATCTATAAAAGCTAACGAATATGACATCTACTTATGCATTAATGTAATGACACCGATAGTATAATAGGTACATAGTACTTACTTCTTTTTATGTGACATTATGAACGCTTCTGTCGCAGAGTAGAGAATATCCCCTGATATCTATGAAAGCGAACAAATTACATCTTGCTGCTTTATTTTAATGACACTGATAGTGATAGTGCTCATCTGAAACAGCGCCGTGTTTACAGCACCCTGCGCTTAAACCCGCCGGGCCGCTGACAGATTAGTGGGCTTTACACTTAGCTCAATTGATTTTTGCCGCTTTATTTATTTTATTCAGCGCAATATCGCTGGATGCCACTATTAACTATTTGAATTTCGAATGCGCTGGGTTGGGTTTGATTGTTTTATTGTTTTGTCTGTGGCTATTTTGGTGGGCAAGTTGTTACAACGTTGAATTGAAAAATGGAATTCAATATTTGATACTACATGAATGTGTAAATGGTAGTGTTCCGATTAGAATGTCATACACACAGGTTCCTTGTCTGGGACCTATTGTAACCCCACTGCGTCAGAAGGATGTTTTTCGAGAGTATGTATGTATGGTGGGTATGTACGTATGTTTGTATGTCTATTTCTTTGACAGTCTCTGCAGCCTAAATGGCTTGATGGATTTTAATGTATGAGGTGTCGTTAGATTGTGGGAGTGACAATGGGATATTTTGCAGTAGGGTGTTTTTCAGAGCTCAGATCATATGTATACTTGTTTTTATTGATGAACTGACCACCGAAGCCTGTCGGTATGCGTCATTTGCTGGCAGTTCATACTAGAGATTTATATAGATTTATAGATTAGACGAATAAGTGAGCGAAACAGCTTAATATAACAATATAGTTTCAAGCAATGTTACAGACACATTTGTCTGTATTACTATAATTTTAAGCGTTGACAGTTCAATGATTCCCTTTCACATTTGATATTAGGTTGTTTCATTGTAATAATAGTAAGCTCATAATTCGCATAAAAGAAGGCCCGCTCCAGTTGCCTGCGGCTATGATATTGGCAGCATTGAAACTATCGAAAGCATGGAGCCGTGAAGCAATCACAATCTGTGGCATCATTTTAAGAAAAGTTATGGCTTAGACACCAGACCTCGTCATTTAATGCTTTCATTGAATACGTATTGCTATATATTTATCAGTTTGTATATATTTATTATGTGAATATAAAACGTATATTATAGATATATATTAACACAGATATGGTTATTTCTTTAGATGATATATATATATATATATATATATATATATATATATATGCAATTATATTAGTATTTATTATTTAGGGTTTATGTGTATGCTACTTTACATTAGTTTTTAATGTCTTTGTGCATAGTAACTTGTTAGTTTGTCTATCTGCGTTGATGTTTATTCTTCTCTCTCATTTGCTCTAAGTTATAATTATAGCACACAAGACTACATGAATGATGAAGCCGCGTGGGATTAATGTAAATTATAGCGTCATGTAGGTATATGAATAATTATTTTAACGAATACCTAAGGTATTATTATTATTTTAATCTTAATTGTTTTATATACTCTGACATTTAGAATTTTATTCTAGACACATTCTAGATTATTTATTTTTTATTGACAATCCTTTTGGAATTTATCTTATTGATTATTTTAATTTTAAAAAATGATGATTTTATCAATAATTTTACACTTAAGTTAAATGATCTGATTAGGTTTTTCTGGGTTTCCCTAATCCTTGCAGCAAATGTTGGATCATATTGTATTTCTCCGAGCAAACATTCACTCTCATGTAACTGACATTTCGAAAGTGCTTGTAACTAGGCCTACTTGAATAAAGAATATTTTGATTTGATTTGATTTGATAAGGTTAACTGGAAGAGTAGTTAGTAAGCCTAGTAACTAACACTAACAGCTTTAAAAAAATGGTGTGCTATAAAGAATCGTTGTATGGTACACATCTAATTAACTGTAATGATATTCTGTAACATAAGACGATCCAACCGGAACCCATGATTACTCCTTGGATTGATTGTCGTTTAAACAGAAACGATATAGTTCTGACGATGAGACTGCGCTCCGGACGTATTCCATTAAATAAATTCGGATTTATGATGAGCAAAGTCCCCCCCCCCCCCCCCCCCCCCAACTGTGCTGAATGCGATGTGCCAGAAGATGTATATCACATCATAATGGAATGTGTCCGAAACGGAGCTGTCCGGCATTGTAGTAGGTTATTTGAAGTTGGTGGTTGCAACAGTGCGCTGGCTGCTCCTCTGTCGGACTCAGCCGCGGCACTGTTGAAGCTAGTTCGATGAGCTATTGTTAATAGAATGAGGTAGATGTAGGCCGACTGTAACGCATTTTAACAATGGAGCGACATAGTCAGTCATTGTCAAAGCTCTTAAATAAAGAGAAAAAAAAATATTCTGTAACATTGTCGGAAACTTGTGATGCATTTGTAAAATTCGACAGATCCATCTGTAACCAAACATTACTTTCATCCAACAAATACTAAGTGGAATGACGAAAATAATTTCAAAATTATACGAAATATGACCTGAAATCAGTGAACCGTGACTGGGAAGATTGATGAAGATATAGCACTGGGTTATTGCGTCGGAATGGTACAACTACGTTCTCATAGAGATAAAGTTACGTCATACTTGTAATGGAGTAATAAGTGTTAACTCGGTGTCAGCTGTATTTTCTCTCCCCTAAACTGTGGAAGATTCATTATGATTATCCTTACTATATTATAAACGTGAAATAATGTATGTACGTTCCACTTAATCTCAAAAACTACTGGACAAATTTGTATGAAACTTTCCAGTTATGTACCTTATATATCAGAATAGGACATAGGCTATAATGTATGTCAAATTTCATCCCTTTTATGTAAATATTTTTTTACCCTAGGAACTTTAAATCTTAGTAATATGCTTCACATTTAAATCGTCTATTACTAACTGACCAACCACTCTGTCCATCTGGTTGGTCGGTTGAGTTTTAGGGAAAGACATAAGCTACTTTTTATCCCGGAAAAATACCTTTTATCCGCGAGAAACGAATCTAAAGGCGAACAAAGTCGCGGGCGGCCGCTAGTAATAAATAATTGTTTATTGCTTGCGTGGGCCATTTTTGGTGGCCTTCAATCGTGCGGCCGTAACATGGTGTTGGTGTTGCTCTGCAACACAACAACCGCATTTCTCTTGTGTCTAGGCACTTATTTCAGAACCTCTAAAGTGGTCAATTATGACCAAAAGCGGGCACTCCATACATGAACCGAAGCGGATTTTTTCCCGTAAAGATCAACGTGTGACACATATTTCGACAGTTCTTTTAAAAACACTTTAAGGTTTCTAGAAATATTTTTTGATTATATACTATACTATAAATATTTTCGGAAATAATCGCTTCGAGAGTTACATAGATTGTGTCCAAACATCAAAAAAAAATTCTTCTGTTTCCGCGATTATTACTCATTGAAATAAAACAATTTAACGGATTATATCGCGTATATTATCTCATTTTAGTTCCCTTAAGTTAGTTTAGGGAACTAAAATGAGATAATATACGCGATATAATCCGTTAAATTGTTTTATTTCAATCAAAAAAATTACAAAGAAATAACTTAATAAATACTTTCAACGAAAATTATTTTCACCATGATCGGATATAACGTGTAAGTTATTGCCAAAAAACTGTGCTTCTCAGAAAAAGGACTTAAGTGCCGGGGAGCTATGCTCTTTTGTTAGTGTTTTTTTCATATCGTATTTTTTCCTCTGTACTGCATTTTTTGTATAAACGGCTGCGGAACCCTACATTGAGCATGGTCCGACATGCTCTTGGCCGGTTTTTTAATGTTGTATTTTTTCATTTGTAGTGAATTTCTTTGCAATAACGGCTACGGAATCCTACACTGAGCATGGACCGACATGCTCTTGGCCCGTTTTTGTACCAATCTACTTGTGAGTAAGAGATGACTGTGCATTTGACAGTTATTGTTTTAATTGGTACCGTGTCAGCGCTAGCGCACTCGGTCAGTTCATGATGTAATCATTATTTTACAGTCCGCGCAGATGTTACCATGTGCCCAGAGATGATGATGAGACTTACCCATAAAGCATGTTTATGCTGCCTTGACATATAAAATCAAAATTGGAATGATTTGTTAACGTTATTATCTATTTCTATACTATTATAAAGTTGAAGAAATTAAATGTAAATGCATAATATCTATATGACATTGAAGATATTTATAAAAGATTGTGACGGAGTATTTGGAGGTGACTGAATGGAAAATGTTTTTTTCTTTTGATTATTTATGTTTGTATTGTATGTGTCGTTGTGGTTTCATCACGCCAAATTGGCTAAACGGATTTCAACTATTATTGAAACGGGTAATTTGTTATTCACTGATGGTTAAAGGATACTTTTTACCCGACTACGCTGAAGCAAAAAGGAGAGTTATGACTTTTTCCTCATCCGCGAAGTAGCGGACGCCTTCTAAGTAAGAGTACATTATGTAGACACACTTTTCTCTTAATGGGAATCAATTACAAGGCGTAATCATAATCATAATCATTTATTCACAAAATATATGGTGCAAAAATAAGGTGTTACGATACAAATATTGGTTCTTCATACATTCTGCTCTAAAGGCGTAACGATAATAACTGTCTAAATAACAGTCTCAAAATCAGGATTAATTAATAATCGCGGGCTTTTTAATATCGGCCTACACATTCGGCGCGGATGAGAGAAGAAGGCGGGATTCATTTCCGTTTTCAAATACAAAAAGGATTGCAACACTTTTATACTATTATATAGTTGTAAAAATGAAATTTCTGTACATTGAAGATATTTTCAAAAAAATGATTGTTATGAACTATTATATTTCTTTTGGATTTTACGTATGTTTGTATGTTTGTATGTGTCGTTGTGGCTTCATCACGCAAAATGGCAAAACGGATTTCAACTATTTTTGGTACACGGGTGGCTGGGTATCTCCAGATGGTTATAGGATACTTTTTACCCGACTACGCTGAAGAAAAAATGAAGGGATATGACTTTCTCCTCCGCGAACGAAGTTGCGGGCGCCTTCTATATAGTTCATAATAATAACGTCTCGCGCCAATGTGTAGTGCTAGCATAACAGTTAAACTACAGACAAACTCCAATTCCAAATTCAAATAATCTCCTTTGGCAGCGCTGGCTATCGCCGCCATCGGCTGCAATGCTGCCAGTATCATAACTGCAGATCAAAATCTAATAACTCTTGTCAAAGACATCTTGGTAGAATTAGACTTTCCCGTGATCGTCTGGTCTATTTCCAGTTTGAATTGAACCTTACTTATAGTTTTCAAACGTTTCCATTTTTTTTATTAGGTTATATGAAATGTGTTCACTTTTTCAGTATTACTTCGGCTCCGCCCGCGTGGTATACTAAATATTTTGTTTATCTCGGCAACCGTGTATTTTCCGGGTTAAAGGTAGCATCTATTCTATATGCCACGCCAATCTGTTGCCCCATTATCGCGTAAAAGAGGGACACCAAGAAACGCGCTTTCTTATTTATAATATTAGTAGGATTCACACGTGCAAATAGATAAGGTTCGTTGGCCCGTCGCAGGAAAGTTCGTCCGCAGTCTAAATGAAAACAACAAAACTCAGCGACGTGACGCAATGACAGTTTTCCGGACCCTTTTGCTTGTTCTGAAACTTTGATTTATTTTTTCACTGGCAGGTATTACCAGTAAATAATATATGGAAATTAAATTGTGTAAAATTCTAAACGATGAGATTGATGCCACATAGCCCCATAAGTAAGTACATGAACAAGCTACTTGCGTCTAATAATAATGCATGACATAGACAATTCGATGGAATGTCAATAGTATTTCTTCTCTTTCTCAACAAAAAGTGTGCCTCCCACTACTTGTCTCAGATTATAGAGTGCTTGGGCTCGATTTAAAACGAGGATCTACACAGAATCAATCCGATTTACTAAAAAAAAAAAAATTTTGGTTAATATTGCTTCGCTAAACCACAATAAATCTTATCGTATAAGTTTCGTTTTACTTTAATGTTTATTTGTCAGAATCATTAAAATACAACTGCTTTAAAACTACTTAAAAAAATAATAGAAGAAGAAGAAGAAGAAGATACATTTATTTTGTAAACAACAACAAAAATTGCAGTACATTGGAAAAGTGACATGTATAGACTTAACCTAGACTTAAAGCTAAACCTAGGAGGCATAATCAATCATATTTGTGTTTACAAAAATGGAGTCCACTCAGCATATGTCAGAGCACTCATGACTGCCATGACGCTGATCTTCCGTGGATCCAGAACAGGACATGTGTGAGACAGCGTGCTGTGTATTTACGCTGTGTACCTACTCATTTATGTAATACATAAAATTAGACCCTAAAAAATAAAACTAAACTAAATCTAAAAATGGCTCCCGTGGCATTGTACCAAAGATGCTGGCGGCATTTCCTCGCTGTATCGCTATACTTAAATTAAAGCATCTTTGCAATTTTTCATTGTTACTTGCAGAAAGAATCTTACGTGATATATGCCAAGACACCTCTTTCACCAACGGCTGATATGCTGATAAACCATATGTGAAGATCCTTCACATATGGTTGATCAGCATATCAGAAAGAGATGAAGATGGCCATTTCATCAGCCTGATGATGATTATGGTGAATACTGCTGGATCTTGTATTACTGACATAATCTACTTATTTTTCTTTGAGGACACGTTTGGCTCAGTGGGTTGTACAACGGCCTACGAAGCTGGCGGTCCCGGGTTCGAATCCCGGCCAGGGCAAGTGTTTGTGTGATGAGCACGACTGTTTGATCTTGGGTCTTGGATGTTTTCTATGTATTCAAGTGTTATCATTTATCTATATATTATGTATATCGTCGCCTAGTACCCATAGTACAAGCTTTGCTTAGTTTGGGACTAGGTAGATTTGTGTAAAATTGTCCCGGTGTTATTGAATTAATTTAATTTAATTCTGTAAGTAGGTACACCACACAGGGGTGTTTGAGCAATGTGTCTACCGCCATTAACATGTAATCTGTCGGAAAATACTGGAAAATTTACTGACAAAGTTTGTACAGAATATGTAATGCTTGCTGAATGTTATTAGAATTGCATATTATCCAACGGTGCTTATATAGGTACTAAAATTGCCTCTAACAGGGTTGCCAAAACACGTCAACTTGTATCGCAGCGTTATGAACACGCGGTAAGCCGCTGGAATAGTTATGTAGTTATTTTCAAAGTTGCCGGATTGTTGCGGTTTTAAATATCTCACAGGAGATTCGGGTATGAAGCGATTCCAACTTCCAAGCAAGGATGGGAATTATGGATCACGAATAATCGTATCGAGTTCTAGTTCAACTAATTAATTATGATTATTCGATACCTACACTTATTCTCTTTGGACAAAGACAAAGATACCCGATCTATCAACTAAAATGGCCCACCTGTGCTGATATCTCAAAAACTTTATTTGTTGACTGAAGACGGGCACTTATATTTAGTGATCCGCTTTTGAACGGTAATCCCCCCCTCTACGTCTAAGCTTTTGAGCGTATTATAAACATCTCTGGGAAAGTCGTGGCAGATTTGGCTGCCTCTTCTTAAAGAGCAATAGAGGACTTAAGGTTTTTCTATCGAACTTGTTTAGGTACTTTGGAATAGGCGCCGAATTTTACAACCAAACCATTTTCGGAAATTATCCACCCACATGTTTTTAATTGATATTATTTGATTTTAATTATGTAATTTTTTCTTATAAAAATCAAGTGTGAACTAAAATTAAAATTCTTTTACAATTTTGCCGCATAATGTACGTAATAAAAAAACGTCATGAGGTCTGTAGGGTTTTTTCCAATGCTAAATGCAAATAAAAAATATATTATAAATGTTAAACTGTTACACAATATTTGAGACACTAGATTATAAAATATAAATTAACTTAATTGCAAATATTAAATGAAGTTTTTATTTTAATAATAAGCCGTAGAATTTCATACTTTAGCCTTTTGTCCGAAAACAGACAAGACAGTGAGACCCGTTTTATAGGAAGTATCGCCACTGCGACTTGGTATAATACTGTTTAAAAATCCTTGAAATGGCCTGGTTTTGACTCAAAGTGCTGGAAGGCAGGGCTCAACTAAACGTATTGGTTATACAGGATGTCCGTGAGGAATCTGAAAGATCTTAACCACGCATTCCTGAGGTCATTAGGAGTAAATAGTTATAACAACCCAAGTCAAAGTCAGCAAAGAAATATTTAGTTTTGTAAAAATTGAATAACTTTCCCTTCTTTATGCTTTTTAATATAATGGTAACGGTTATTTATCCAAAAAAGGATGACTTTAGTGAGTGGTAGCATTGATGTCGGTGTAGCGACGCGAAACTTGCCAACATACGCGGCAACATCGCGGTCAGAATCGCTATGCACTTTAGTAATCACAATAAATAGTTAACATGAAAAGTGACAATATCTTCAAAACTTAACGGAGTTTGACTGGGGTTCATATAACATATTTTGCTCCTAATGGCCTAAGGAATACGTAGTTAAAATCTTTCGGATTACTCGCAGGCACCTTGTATGTGCCCATCACTAAGTGTAATTCGTCGGCGCTCGCCGCTCGCCCCCAGGGAGCGCTAGTTTTGCAATCGTCTGACAGTCATGTAATACCACTAATGCTTCAACGTTTCAAGTTTTTCGGGAATCTCCGATAGGAGTGAACATTTTCTTGGAATACTCGAAGTTTGGGAATAGTTGCGCTTTTAGTCTATGAATATTTTGTGAGCATTTTCCTTAGTATTTCTATCACATGTATCCCTTTTTATCTACCCGTGAAGAAGTTTATTAAAAATAAACAAACCTTTTATCCCTTTTTGTCTACCTTAATCTTTTTATTTTTTACAAGTTTCTGATAGTATTGGTAAATTACAATACTTATTAGGAACATGATGATTATCGTACCTGCAGCTTGGTTTATTTTAGAATTTGTGAGAAAACCTTCATTCTTCAAACATTTATTGTAACTTAATTACAATAGCATTAACAAGGTTTTTACTCTTAACTGTATCCAAAATAGACTTAAAAAAAGTTATACAAATAAAATTACAGTAAGCGATCCGAAAACACTCCAGAAATACGGTTGTTAACAAAATTTTGGCGCCATATTTCTCCGAATAAACCGGGCAAATTGGACGCTCACTATTGACTCGTCTCAAAAGGCTTTGTATCTATAATCGTTCTTTATGTCGCGGCAAGATGGACGCACTCTCGCGGAAAATTGCGGCGAGGTACGCAACACAAGTTTTTTAAGCCTCTCGAAACTCCAAAGAGATTCGGCTGGCTTAGCCCGCGATAACTTGGCGAAAAGGACTTTATTTCAGACTGTTTGAGCTGCCGGTAATGATTGGACCGCTTTTCTATCTACTGCCGGAAATAAACTTGACGTCTTCGAGTAAACAGGCTTTGGCTGGAACACACTCCAACGATCTTGGTGTAGATTTTTATTGAGCAGACTTATTGAAAATTAACACGTCAACCGTCCCCATGCGAAATGTTTCAATTTTCTCGTAAGTCCAAGCAAATTACTTCAGTCATACGTCTGGGTCATTAAGAAACGATCAGGTACGCACTCGGATTAGTACAATATATTTTCTGAATGCTGCTGTCTAACTGAGGCATTCGTATCATGATCGTTAAGCAAAAGAATATTATACTAATCTGAGTGCGTACCTGATCGTTTCTTAGTGACCCATATGTGGGGCACGGACTTGTGGAGATAGTTCGTCGTGACCCATATAATGGGTCCCTGGACTATGAAAGTGTTAAGTTACGAATTCATTAGTGACAAAAAGATTCCGTGCGAAGAATTATACTCCTTAGTCCAAAGACTAGTGACAAGCAACATTGACCGAGGTCGTTAAATCACGGGGGTTCGGTAACTTCTGGGCCGTAGCGCTCACAGCTCGACGTTGTTAATCCAACTATGTCCTAGAAAGTTGAAATCAAGCACGCTCCAAACTCAGAAGGAGCTCTATTCAACTAAAAAAATTCTATACGCCTCATTCGAGCGCGACACAACCGCGCGCATTTCAAAAAAGGAACGTGACCTGATTACTGACGGAAGCTGTCAGTTGTCTATGCCACGGCTTTAAAGGTCACAGGTGCCATAGAGCTCCCCGCGCAAATCTCAACCTTACACCTGGATTTGAGGTCGGAATGTTGGCTGTATTGTGTTTTCCCGCGCTCTCCTTACAATTCGCTATGAGCAGTTCATTGTTCGTGTTGAGCGAGGAACGTTCCTTTACACCTCGAAGGGAACGACTTGATCAGGCCATCATTATTTCCACTCCAATTTTCCACTGTTTTCTTTACACAATTGGCCCTTCAAGTAAATTAAACCTGAAATATCCTCGAGCATATCTTAAGTTTAAAAATCTTTGAAGAAAGAAAGCAGATAATAAACCATCCCCGTTCACTGAGCTGAGATAATCATAAACAACAGAATAAGACCTTCGTGACTCCGCGAATATTTCAAAAGAATTGTCATGCATTTTTCATGGTAGATAAAAGCTGTGCATTGAGAGCATACAGTAACAGTATTTTGTAACAGTTTTGTTTTTAAATCGATCAATCGCCGACAACGTAACTGTTGCCGGCCATTACGTTACAACATCAACACTCGACATCTCGTTTACCATAGATCACTCCCCGGTAGATAGCACTGTCACTATACGTTATATTTTGTATAGAAATGTTCATTATATTTTGAATATTACCTGTAAGTAAATAAAATTAAAAAAAATATTTGACAACTAACATCATCGAATTCAAATGTATTCCTTCAAAATGGCCCCAAATCAATCTAAACATCTGTTGCTGCTAATACCCGGCTGTCCGTGAACGAATAAATCAAAGCATCAGATTGAAAAAGAAAAAGGTCCGGAAAAACTGTCATGGCGTCGCGTCGCCTGAGATTTGTTGTTTCCTTTTACATTTAACGCAAGGGGGCTGCTTGTGCGTGTTCAATAAAAACCTTTAAATGTTCAGAATTGTGACGTTGGTTACAAGATTTAAGCTTGTCATTAAATAAATTCTTACAATTTTGTCTTTGATTGAATTGAAAATGATGTTTTCCACTAGACTTTTTATTACGGTATAATTGTAATTAAAGGCGCATAAAATAATGGTCACTCCGCCAAGGCCTGCAATTCTGATATTGGCAGCATTGACCCAACGGCGGCGAAAGCGTCGTGCCAAAGGAGATTATTTAAATCTGGAATCGGAGTTTGTCTGTGGTTCGACGGTTGAAGACCCCGCGATTATTAGACATGGCACGAACTGTTCATTTCTTTAGGTATGCATCCTGATAAGATAGTCGGAGGGAGCGAGGTAGCTTTAAGTAATTGGCTAGCTTTCTTATCTCATTGTGTATGTTTTCAAACTTCTTGAATCACTATTATTATTTACACTTAGGCCAAAACATATCACTGAACGGTTGCTACCTAGATGAAGTAGAAAGAAGGATCAAGAAAGCTTCGAATGCATATTGGTCGCATAAACATATTTTCAAATCCATACTAGACATTAAATTGAAAAAGACTGCAATCTACACCGTTGTAACCCCCACACTCTACTCTACGGATGTCAAACATGGGCCATCACTAACGAAATAATCGACAAATTGCAAAAGTTCCAGAGATCCGTCCAGAGGAGCCTACTAGGCATAAGAATAAAGGATAGAGTGAAGAGTGCCGACATCCGTAAAGTGACAAACATCGTAGATGCGACAGAAATGGCATGCCGACTAAAGTTGCGCTGGGCTGGTCACATCGCGAGAACGAACGACGACAGATGGAGCGAAAAAGTGCTGCACTGGTACCCGCGGGAGGACCGCCGTCCGCGAGGCCGGCCGCGCAGCCGCTGGAGCGACGACATCATCCATCAAGCAGGCGTCGCGTGGACGCGACTGGCTTCCGATAGAGAGCTGTGGAACAAGATGGAGGAGGCCTTTGTCCAAAAATGGACAAACCCAAAAACCGTTTAGTGTTAGTAAACCGTTAAGTGATAGCGTAGATATTTATTTTTGTTTAATGAATTTGTGATACCTATATAGTTTTATTTAATATACATACTTACATAAAATTCAGAATGAATGTTGAAGAAAAATATTGTTTATAAGTACTATTTAAAATCTAATTATATTGTTTATAATTTTATATGAAATGAAATGAAATGAACATGAAATTTTAATTTACTGCAAACTGGGAATGTTAGACACTTACCGAATTGTTATCAATGAAATAAATGTATTATATTGCACATATTATCAATGTAAAACTATTAATTAAGTATTTAAGGTTTGCCTGATATTGCAAGTAAAACGCTATACTTACTTAATGTAAAGACAATTCAAAATTGTTTCTTACCGAATGATATTCGCATGTATTTATAATTTTTGGGTTAATAAATGGCTTTATTATTATTATTATTTACACATTTCTTGCTGTCACACGAGTTAGATATTGCACCATAAGGAGGATCGCCGATTCAGCACACAAACTGCCTGACTCAGAAAGCAACTGCGAAGGCACGAGGCGCCGCATCAGCACGGCACGCGCTTACCTCAATAGTGCAGTTAATTAGATTTTTACTTTCTGTTCATACTTCGAGCGTTTGTCACCTATAGGCTATAATTAATGTAATTTTATTTTAATTAAAAGTAGTTTGTAAAGTTTTTGGTTTTTTTTCGAGCCTCCGACAGCAGCTATCGTATGTGGCGCAGTCTTACGGATCTTGAGGCTTTTCGCGACCGCCGAAATTAAAATCGCAAACGAGCGCGTGCGATCGCGGGCAGCTGGCTTCTTAAAGCTTCATCAAGAGAAGAATCTACGTGCTGCAGACCGGAGGTGTATCCAGCAATCGATCTTTCGAAGAAGACCAGAAATGAAGCATATGTAAGTACACTTGAATCGTTCTCGTGTTGCTTGCTTCCTTAATTCTTAGTCCTAATATCCTTCTAAGATTTTTCATCCCAAGAATTCGGGACCCCGGGAACCTGCATCGAGTCAGGCTCGCCGGGACAGAATAGATTTATTTAGGAATCTGGATAGCTCAGATTTAGATATTTCTTTAGGTAATTTGTTTGAGAGTGATATTATAATGGCTAGAAACCCGGACGATATTTACAAGGCCCTACGCCTAGTCCCAGACTTTGACGGCAACCCCAATATTCTTACAAGATTTGTTAGAATATGCGACCAGATAGTAGAAGCTTATATGAGTAACGAAGTCGGAAATGAATTGTCCAACCTATGCCTTCTAAATGGTATTCTCAATAAGATCACTGGTACAGCTGCAAGTACTATCAATAGTAATGGCATCCCCGAAAATTGGATAGGTATTAGGACCGCCCTTATTAATAACTTTTCCGATCAACGTGACGAAACCGCACTGTACAATGACCTTTCAAAAGCCAGTCAGGGTAATAGGACACCCCAAGAGTTTTATGACCACTGCCAGACACTTCTCAGCACAATTATGACTTACGTTTCGTTACATGAGAGCATTAACACCACGATAGAAGCTAAGCGGACACTTTATAAAAAGGTAGCTATGCAAGCCTTTGTACGCGGGTTAAAAGAACCTTTAGGGTCACGTATTAGATGCATGCGTCCCGAATCCATAGAGAAGGCCCTTGAGTTCGTTCAAGAGGAGCTAAACGTAATATATTTGCAACAGCATAGCGAACCAGCAAAACCCTCACAGCCGCCTCGACCATTATTCCAGCCTCAGATGCAGAATTGGCCAGCTCCTGCTGGACAACGTCCTGTACAGCCATCCCCGCAACCCTTTAAATTCAACTCGATACAACCACGACCGCAAAACCGTATGCCGACCAGGACTCAGCAAATGTTCAGTGCCCGTCCACCCAATTATAATCCACAGAGCAACGTTTTCCGATTGCCCCCTAGGAACAACCCGCAATTCAACTCAACCCCCAAACCTATGAGTGGAGTTCAAACCTACACACCGAAAGCCTTGCCCCAGTCAAATCAAACTTTTTATAATTCCCGCGAGATGAATGTTAATGAATGCGCACCCTACACGACCGACTCTTATTACACGGACTTTTATATGCAACCAGAATGCTATGACGGTACGCCCTACGACAATTACTCGTACATTGATCATGACCCCGCCGCCGGGCAATACGAGGAAATAACTTACGATTGTCAGCAGAATGACGTAGCGCTGCCCAGTACTAGCGAGGAGTCGGATTTTCACTCGGACCAGCAGTCACAAAAGTCAAAATAGAAATAAATTTACAATCCCAGAGGCAATTACCTTTTATCCAGATTAGTGACCCCCCGCTTAAATTCCTGATAGATACAGGCGCTAATCAATCTTTTATTAGCCCAGAGGCCGTAGAGCGTTATTTTTCAAATTACCCGCTTAACTATGACCCGTTTGAGGTCACCAACGTTCACGCTGTGACTAGGAATAACTATTCCGTGACCCTACCTTGTTTTCCGGAATTTAACGATACGAACAATATCAAGTTATTCATATATCGGTTCCATGACTACTTTGATGGCCTTATAGGATTAGATTTATTAACAAAATGGGAAGCTCAAATTGATCTAAAAAATAATACCTTACAGACACGAGCCTCGAGTAACCCAATACGCATGTATAGCTCGAATAATGTTAACTACTTCGAAGAAATGATCCCAGCCGGCACGTCTAAGATGAGTCTGGGAGTACCAATTAATACCTCTGACGGAGAAGTTTTAGTAAGACAACAAATAATTAGTAATTGCATGATCCATCCCTGCTTTACAATAGTTAAAAATAACCGCGGATATATAGAAGTCGAAAACCCATCTCCGAATGACGTAATCTTTTCACTCGACCAGCCAGCGCAAGCTGACCTATACAGTATCGAGTGCATGCGCACGGAGCATTGTAATAATACGCGCGCACGCGACGTAGTATCGCGATTACGTACCGACCATTTAAATAGGGAAGAGCGAACTAATTTAGAATTACTTTGCTCCCGCTATGCAGACGTTTTTTATATTGAAGGGGAACCACTCACCTTCACAAATAAAATCAAGCATCGAATAAGAACCACCGATGAAGTACCCGTTTACACCAAAAGTTACCGCTACCCCTTTGTGCATAGACAGGAAGTCAGAGACCAAATAACTAAAATGCTCGATCAGGGAATCATTCGACCTTCAGACTCCGCTTGGAGTTCCCCCATTTGGGTTGTACCCAAAAAGGTGGATGCCTCAGGGAAACAAAAATGGCGTTTGGTAGTCGACTTTCGTAAATTAAACGACAAGACAATAGACGACAAATACCCGATCCCGAACATTACTGATGTACTCGACAAACTAGGAAAGTGTCACTACTTTACTACACTGGATTTGGCCAGCGGATTTTATCAAGTCGAAATGGACCCCCAGGATATCCCTAAGACAGCCTTTAACGTAGAACAGGGTCATTTTGAGTACCTCAGGATGCCCATGGGCTTGAAAAACTCACCAAGTACATTTCAGCGGGTCATGGACAACGTCCTGAGAGGTCTCCAAAACGAAATTTGCCTCGTCTACCTTGACGACATCATAGTATTCAGTACATCCCTCCAAGAACATATGGTAAACCTTGAGAGAGTTTTCCAAAGATTAAGAGACTCCAACTTCAAGATTCAGATGGACAAATCTGAATTCCTGAAGCTTGAAACTGCCTACCTTGGTCATATAATTAGCAATGAAGGTATCAAGCAAAATCCTGAAAAGGTCTTGGCAATTCAAAAGTATCCCATACCCAAAACACCAAGGGAAATTAAGCAATTTTTAGGCCTTCTCGGATACTACCGAAAATTCATTCCCGATTTCGCCCACATAACAAAGCCCCTCACTAGGTGCCTTAAGAAAGGTAATAGGGTATCTCTTAACTCCGATTACATCAATTGTTTCGAAAAATGCAAAACCCTTCTTACGAACGATCCGCTCTTACAATACCCAGACTTTTCCAAAGAATTTGTTCTTACGACAGACGCCTCCAACGTCGCTTTGGGCGCTGTACTATCCCAGGGTCCCATAGGGTCTGATCGACCAATATGCTACGCCTCCCGCACTCTTAATGAGAGCGAAATTCACTATAGCACGATAGAGAGGGAGCTGCTCTCTATAGTTTGGGCGACCAAATACTTCCGCCCTTATCTCTATGGACGAAAATTCAAGATCGTTACAGATCACAAACCTCTGCAATGGATCGTTAATATAAAGGAGCCTAACTCACGTCTCACAAGATGGAGATTAAAACTCAGTGAGTACGACTATACAGTTGTATATAAGAAAGGGAAATCCAATACCAACGCGGACGCCCTATCCAGAGTAGAGATCCATAACGAGGAAGTTGAGTCCCTAGTAGCTGACGAGCTTTGTTCGATACTACCTAACCCCACAGAAATACCTGGAACTATAGGAGATTCTTCTACCGAAACTGTTCACACCAGCGAAGAGAACCCCATACTAGAAGTTCCAATCACTGATGAACCACTGAACAGATTTCATAGGCAAATTATACTCACTATGGTGGATGACGTGAAAAGAAAACCAGCCGTAACCAAGCCGTTTGACACTCATACACGTATATCAGTTCAAATATCCCATTCAAACTTAGAAACCGACTTAGTGAATGCCCTTAAAGAATATGTAAATCCTAAGGTTAAAACAGGCCTCCTTATACAGCCCCCACTCGCCATGTATAAGATCATCCCCATTATCCAGAATAAGTTCAAAAGCTCCACAATGAACCTCATGCTCGCTAAATTAGAACTCGAAAATGTCAAAGATTATCTTAGACAACAAGAAGTAATTAGTAACTACCATGACGGTAGAACTAACCACCGCGGCATTACAGAGTGCTACCTAGCCCTCTCCAGGAAGTTTTATTGGCCAAAAATGAAAGATCAGGTTACTAAATTTATTAACGAATGTACCACTTGTGGCCAAGCCAAATATGATAGGAACCCGATTAGACCAAAATTTAATATTGTACCCCCAGCAACCAAACCTTTCGAGACAGTCCATATGGACCTCTTTACCGTCCATAACGAAAAGTACGTTACATTTATGGATGTATTCACGAAGTATGGCCAAGCGTATCATCTGCGTGACGGCACCGCGGTTAGCGTAATGCAAGCCCTTTTGCAATATTGCACACACCACGGCGTCCCTATTACTATAACTACAGATAACGGTACCGAATTTACTAACCAGCTATTTGCCGAATTTTCCCGAGTCCATAAAATAAATCATCATAAAATCCTAGCTCATTCTCCAAATGACAACGGTATTATAGAACGCTTTCATTCAACCCTTCTTGAACACCTCCGTATCCTAAAATTAAAACAAAAAGATGAACCCATTGTAAATCTCATGCCCTATGCCCTTATAGCCTATAACAGTTCTATTCATAGTTTCACTAAATGCAGACCTTTTGATCTACTGACAGGACACTTTGACCCAAGGACTCCGCTCGATATTGATATCACCGAGCGTTTATTACAACAATACGTTCAAAACCATAAAGAACAGATGCAACAGGTCTATAATATAATTAATGACTCATCTCTTGCCAACCGAACCTCTCTAATAGAAAGTAGGAACAAAAACCGGGAACCCGAAGTAGAATACACTCCACAACAGCAAGTATTTATAAGGAACCCTTTAGCGAGCCGACAAAAAACTGCCCCACGTTATACCCAGGATACAGTTCTAGCAGATCTCCCTATACACATATATACCTCTAAGAAACGCGGACCAGTAGCGAAATCGCGGCTGAAACGCACTCCTAAGACAAACACCTTGTTACAGGATTCTTTTGCTGCTGACGGCCCTTCTGACGAAAGGCTCAGAGATAAGACTTGAGAGCTTAGCCGACGGACCCGGACTTCTACCCTACAAGCTTGGACCAATGCGACTTACGACCCATTACCACACATACCTACAGTACATACAGCTTGGCGATATCGAAGACAAAATTAGCTTAACTTCTGGACAGCTACAGACATACAAAACTAGATTAGTTAATGACACGTACCTCCTTTATGAAAGCCAGATCAACTATCTCTTAGATAAATTAGGAAAGGTATCGAACCAATTAAGAACTCTAGAGCCAAACCGAGCCAAAAGAGGCCTTGTAGACGGACTTGGGTCAATCATAAAAAGTATTAGCGGAAATCTTGACCAAACAGATGCCATTTACTATAACAACTTGTTAAAAAATTTACAGCTTAACCAGAATAAAATAGTTGCAGAACTCAATAGTCACGTGAGTCTAAGCAAAGATTGGGCAAGTCGTCACGACAATATAGTGGAAACCTTAGTGGAAAATCAAAGGAAAATTAATTCCACCCTAGAAATAATCCTAGAAAGTAATGCCTATAGAGAAAATAGCTTAATTAAATACGCAAAACTAGCCCAGCTCTTAATAATCTTGAGCGAAAATGTAGAAGATTTAAATCAGGAACTTATAAGAATAGAGAATAGTTTAGCTTTTATACGTAGTTCTAGTACGCACCATTCTATGATAGAAATTAGTGTCTTAAAAAACATGTTAGATAGGTTAAAGTCCTTATACGGCCAGGATAGAATCTTAGACTTAGAATTACGAGAATATTACGATATAATACGCCCGGGATCCTATTACACCGATAAGCAGATAGTTATCGTATTTCAATTTCCCATAGTTGCATCAGAAGTATATGACATATTCAAATTATCCATAGTACCTAATAAAAACCAACTCGCCCTTACCCCGCCATATCCCTTCTTAGCAACACACGGGAATGCATTCGTGTACATGGAGGCAGAATGCCCGAAGTTCAGTCTTCACTACATCTGCGAGAAAGGAACCAGCCTCCAACTCCGTACCTCTTCAGATTGCATACACCGGCTAATCAAAAATGAAGACCCCCAAACAACCTGCCAGTTGACGACGGTATCACTTTCAAAACCAGCCATGGAGAAGCTCGATGATCAGCACTACGTCATCTCACTACCTCAGCCAACAAAAGTACAGCTATCTTGTAATAGAGAAGATTATACCTCACTACACGGAAGCTACCTCGTCACCATCCCACTCAACTGCTACCTACGGACATCGCACTTCACTATTGCCAACGACAAGGACGAAATACAGGGACACCCCCTGAAGCTAGCCGAAATCACACACGACTTCGAGAAGCGAACCGCAGTCTCCGGCCACATCAATCTAAAGACTATAGACCTGAAAGGATTACATGACGCACAGAATAGGCTTATTTCCCAGAATTCTGTTCAGATAGACGCGGGGCAATCCATCAGCCTATATCATACAACCATAGCATTGTATGTATTCATAATAGGTGCATGTGCACTCACGATCGCCGTCATAAAGCAATACTACAAACGCAGCCACGCAGCTACAAGCGTCCCGGAACCAGAGCCAAGCAGCCAGAGCCAACACGAAGATCCTGAAAAAATTGGAATCTGTCCTCCCAAGAATGAAATTCCGGCAATTTTTTCACTAAACGTTGGAAAATAATTGCCGATTTGCGGATGGAGGAGTTAGATATTGCACCATAAGGAGGATCGCCGATTCAGCACACAAACTGCCTGACTCAGAAAGCAACTGCGAAGGCACGAGGCGCCGCATCAGCACGGCACGCGCTTACCTCAATAGTGCAGTTAATTAGATTTTTACTTTCTGTTCATACTTCGAGCGTTTGTCACCTATAGGCTATAATTAATGTAATTTTATTTTAATTAAAAGTAGTTTGTAAAGTTTTTGGTTTTTTTTCGAGCCTCCGACAGCAGCTATCGTATGTCACGTATTAGGATAGATTATCTGTGATTGGCCGATGTACTGACAGCTTAGCCACCGACCAATCACAGACAAGTAAATTGGCGCGCTCCGATGGTGTTGTCAGAGGCGCAGGCCAGGTCGGGCATTCGTTTTACGGCAAGTGGTCCAATAGGATTGTAACTTTAAATTCGTAACAATAAGTTAATACATAGTGTTCAATCCGTTCAGGTAAGGCTTTTTATATCGTTAATTATACCCCGACGAGTGTTGGATCAATACCTTCATACAATTATAGTATTCTCAAATATTTTCTTTCTTATTTCAAACATTTTTAAGTTGCCATACGTTCACAGTTATGCTTGGAAATTTATTTTAATGCGTGTCAATTTTATTTTTACTACAAACGAATTACCCCGAAATAACGAAATATTTGCGTCAATATTTTTTCTGTGTAGGTAATGTTACGTAAACTATGTTAGAATAAAATAAAATCCATAATCATACCGGTCAGACAATTTATTTTTACCACAAAAGTCCTAAACATAAACAATAGCTAATATATTCAAGCTTACAACTGGGTATTCTGATTAAATAATTAATTAATAAGTTAATCACTGGCCTAAAACTACCAAAGAGAAAGCGTGGTTGCTTTAAAAATGATTTACCCGAACAAAACAACAAGATCCATTGCAGTATTTAATTAACCACAATTATGAGCAAAATACAACATTTATTTAAGCAAATTAATCACTGAAAAGCGTAGGGTCTAAAGAAAGCAGATCCATTATAATTATATAATTATAAGTACATATTAAATTGGTACTTATCGTTGCAGCCAAAGCAAAGCTGAGTAAACACCATAACCTTATTCAACACAATGATTATTTTATAGTTTAATCTAACAATCAGGAATATGCGTAAACAGCTTCGACCTATTCTTTCTTAACTCTTTCGTTTTGAAAAGTTTTCAACTAGAAAAGTTTTCAACTAGAAAATTAACACGAACAAAACATTACATTTAAAAGTTAACATAGCAATACGCTTCCACTAAAAGTTAATACGGAAAACGTTTCAACTAAAACCAGATGTGGAAATACTTTTTAAATAGAATCCGTTATACCTCAAATTAAAATCAGCAACTAATAGAATACGATTAACTATTATATGCGTAACAAATTGTGCAACAAATCAAAACCAATAAATCCTCACAACTACTAATCTGGTAACAAAGTAATTTAAAGAACAAGTACTTATCTCCTTTTTCTAACACTGAAGCACTACGTAAGCATATAACAACCTCTCGCCACAAAATACCAAGACATCATGCCCGCTCCGGCTTCGCCAGTTCTCCTCCACCGTGACAACTTCCCTCCAATCTCCCTTATCCCCCAATGGTCGGTTGCGGTCCACCAATCACGTAGCGAGAATTCAGTAGCGTGGTCGATGCCGATTGGTCCCTTTTGGAGGGAGCTTAGGCGCCGATACCACGCTTCCTGGCGCCAACAGCGGGAACGAAGTATGACAGCGCGCCATCGATGCGATCGTCACGCCATCTTATCGGTGGGATCGAGACTACCGAAGCCTTTATTGACACTAACGCAAAAGGACACTACACACTTATCTTTGTTCCGGGCTTTATTACTGTCTAAAGAATCCCTACTGGCCATCCACACGCGTATCAGTTACGTAGACTAAGCGAGTACCTATTACCTTTTGCGGACCGATAATCATTTTCGAACCTTATTTCTAAAATGAGCTATAGCGTATTTTAGTAAAGTCGTTTGTTTAAATATAAATCTTAGTAAAATAGTAGTTTTGGAAAGTTATTCGAGTTGACCCGAGTTGCGATTTCGATTCGACTTCCGACCGGGGTTTTCGCGAAGGACTGAAACGGCCATGATACGCGATATTCCGCCGACGGATCGGGTTCCCGAAGCCGCTAACCGCAGCGTTGGTAATACTGTCTATGCCTGGACTAAGTACAAATAAAAGAGGGGTTCTCTATAGTCAATAAGTATTCTTCTACCTATATATAGTAAAACAGACATGAAGGTCGGCCAATTTTACCCAAGTATTATATTTTCTGAAGGACGACAGACCTCTTCCTTCCGTTTGTTCCGGTTCACAAATTATTGAATGACTTTCTATTGTATTCTCGCCATTTAATTTATAAATTAATCCAGCGAGACTTATTTCATTCTCTCTTAATGTAATCGTGATACCGCGGTGTCGGAGCAATTTGCGCCGGGATTGACGGCGATTATAATCGTTCCGACTTGAAATCGCCTCACGCGAAACTCCGCAATGCAATGAAAATAATGATGTTAGTTGAGATTTGCCATTCACAACAATGTTCGTCCTGTTTTTGATAATATTTCCATTATATTATCTTTGGTTTTATGGTAAATAATGACGGTTTTCTAAAATTGTTATATCACCAGTTATTTTAGACCATGTCACGGTGGAGCCAACTGGTGACATTTCAAATTTAGAAAACTCTAATTTCTTTAAACTGCTAGGTATAAATATAACTACTAAATTCAACAAGCTTGTAAAACACTTAAAAATTGGTAGGTGACGGACAAAAAGAAACAAAAACTCGTATCTCGTATACCGAGTAACTAAAAAAAATATAATTGACAAATACAGAATATTGGGTGTCTTTAAATACTTTAACCGATATGAACCGTTAACATTGTTTTGTTTGAGTTTTGAGTTTTTGTAAGGCTTCCTTGTTAGACTACATGTGTTCAACTTGTATAACATATTGAAATTACTAAAACTTGGACAATCCACTATTGTTAGCGGAGCACGTAGCGTACATCTGATGTTCGGAGCACATTTCTCCCAAATTGGGCACAATGGGAACAAATTCAATTCACGTAAACAACAACAAGCCAAACTTCCTTATTGACATAAATTTGCCTTCAACCATGCCAGTCCAAAGTTTGAGCGACGCCGTCTTGTTCAGATCGACCTAAGCGACATGTCCTTTGTACTAAACTGCAACCTTTTGGCCAATGTTGTTTTTGAACATAAAAGTAACCAAACCACGTTAACAGAATCCATTACGAAGTCCTTTTACCGTTTGATTAGAGGTTGTTATGGCTCGAATGATGCTTTCTTTTTGCAGATCTCCTACGAAAGTACAGTGAGTCCTTAATCCAGGATTAACTAGGGAGTTGCTTGTTATATGATCTCCAGTCACGAGGGGACAGACCGTGGAAATAGAAATGATCGTTAGAGTGAACGCTGAGGATAAAGTTTTGCGTTTGACTTTGGTGCCTTACAGACATCAGTATACGGGATTGAGTTTTCAATTGAAAATGTCCCCGCTTCATGGCAGTGCCAACAGAAATACTTACATGTCATGAAATAACTTATTCGATACTAGAAGGTGCTCATCACTTCGGACGTGAAGGGGGAATAAGTCTCATTTTCGCGAGCAAAAAGTATCCGAGAACCATCCGTGGATGCCCAGCTACCCGAGTACTTCATAATCGGTCTAGCCGTTTAGGCGTGATGGTGACACAAGCTCACAAACTTACATACATACAATATGTTCTTGTTCAGTAACTTACAAACAGCCCGCTTCACTTATTTTTTTGAATATGTCTTCAATGTACAGATATCATCATCAGCATCATCATCTTCATCACCATCCTCTTGGTCTTATCCCTTTTATGTTTTTTTCATCCATCCTTCTCTATCACCCGTCATCTCGTTGTTTAGATTCGTCTTTTCCATATCATCTTTCACACAATTTTTCCATTTTTAGACCTAATTTTTACTATCTTAGATTTACATCAATAGTCAAACCAGTCTGCCAAAAATCGTAGTAAATAAATCGTGAGGTAGTCGACCACGGCAAAAATAGCGTGGCTTAGGCCCGGCTTAACTTGTGCCCCGCGGCTCACTGCTTTCTTACAATAACTAAGTTCTGGCAGTTGGATTAGCGGGCTGCGGCCAATGCGGGGGCGGATAGCGATTACTCGTAATCACGAGCGGCGTGTAAGTAACGTTTTCCAAAAGCACGGGATTTTTGCAATTAATTTGTGTTGTTTAAATCTAATTCAAATATGAACATGAAATTTTCATCAGAAAGTTCAGAAACCCAAATGCAATGCTTTATTATAGACTAGCTTCTGCCCGCGACTACGTCCGCCTTAAATTCGTTTATCGCGGATAAGGGTATTTTTCCGGGATAAAAAGTAGCCTATGTCCTTCCCCGGGACTCAAACTATCTCCATACCAACTAATTTCATCCAAATCGGTTCAGCGGTTTAAGCTTGAAGAGGTAACAGACAGACAGACAAACAGACAGACACACTTTCGCATTTATAATATTAGTATAATAAGTATATGGATATAGCTCATTTATTTATTTTATTTATTTATTTAATTCATGAAATTCCACAGTATTACAGTTAGACCAAAGCACTGTGAAACTAAGATACAATTGTATACAACATACACAAGGAATACTTATGAAACAAATAAACATTAATAAAAGTTACACAGAAGACGGCCGTACATCCATCCTCTCGCAGTATCTCTCATATAACGGTAAAAAAGCCTGTATTAAATAAAACGGTGGCCTCCATTCAAGAAAAGTGTTTTGTGTACGGTGGTACAGTAACCTCCTTTAACCTCCTTTTTTGGGAGTCGGTTAAAAAAGATAATTACCTACCTAATTTATATTCCGTACATTGTATGTATGTATAATTTGTATGATAATTCAATTATAATGCATGGAAGCATATACATATGATTTATTACAAAATGAACATAGCAAAGTAAACATTAAAGTGGTCCCACGTCCCACAGACAAGTACTGAGAGTTAGAACTTTAATCGGCCGTCCCACGGCGGGCGCCATAATTGTGTAAAAGCCAAGCGCCGCCTCCCTAACTGCATAACTGTTAATTGCTGGTAAATGTCCAATTTGAAAAGCGAAACAAACGTGTTAAACAGTTTTAATACCCCTGAATTGTACCGAGTCCGTTTAATTCATAGGCCATTTAGTGATGTCAGAGCATTATGAGGAGAAGTGAAAGTTTTTATTAAGCGTTGTAAACATTTTTAGTGTCTTTATGATTCTGATTTAAGCGATTTGTGTTGATCTACATTCAAATGGCAGAAATAAAATCATTAGAATAATACTGTTACTATTACGTTACTCGTATTGCCTCTGTTGGCTGTCTTCGTGAATTATCTTTTACTAACTTACTCACATTAACTAGTCGATGTATATGATAATACGTTATAATATAACAAATATTGATAGATAACAATCGTGCAATGCGTTTCGCAACAAACTCTGGTGATGTAAATGAAAACCACAAGAGTAGCAGTCTATGAGGAAATATTATAGGCGACACCTAGATGTTTACCGTAAATACTCAATAATGACGACACGTTTGGCTCAGTTGGTTGTACAACGGCCTACGAAGCTCACGGTCCCGGGTTCGAATCCCGGCCAGGGCAAGTGTTTGTGTCATGAACACTAATGTTAGTTCCTGGGTCTTGGGTGTTTTCTATTATATTTTTTATATATATTATGTATCTCATCGCCTGGTAGTCATAGTCATAAAAATTGTATGTCATAAAATGGGTGCTCGAGGAGCCACGTTTTTAGTTTTCTTAGAAAAAAGGTATATTATAAATTTCCTTTAGTTCTACAGGCAGTTTTTTGTACACTTTGGGTCCTACATTTTGCAAGATTTTAGAAGACTTGACCTGTCGACTGTAGGGTGTGTTAAGACGGGGGTTTTGGATCGTAGGCGTGTGCGTGTAATTTTATTGTTAGAGAATACAGTAATGTTTTCCTTTACGTGTTACCTAAAGTAAAAGCTTTGCTTAGTTTGGAAATAGTAGTAAGAATGTCCATGGTATTTAAATTTAAATTACCGATTTATGATTCATATTTTGCTATTATGGTAATGTTGCACGAAATATTATTAATCAGCTTCAAAGAGAAGAAGATTTTTGGTGTACCTGTAGGATTCTTTAAATTTTTGTGACTCAGTTATATTGTCACCATAATTCACGAGAGTAGGCGATGGAAACCTTCTTGTACAATATTTTCGCCGTTTGCGGACCGATTTTATAATATTTTTCATTTAATAAGCTAGCGTGTAATCGGTTTTTTATTTCACTCATTACTTTTTTCACAACTAAAATTACAAGTGCAATAAAATAAACCATACATAAATAACGAAGTGTTCTCATTCGAACTGCACATTTCCAGCCGTTTTCCCGTCAGTACGATTGGCTCCACAAAACGCCACTTGCTCCAATTCCCGCGCTTTCCCGGCTTCTCACTTTTAATAAGGAATATTGATAAGTGGCGGAGGAACCTTAATCAAAAGTCAAGAGGTGCTCGTGGATGCAAATGAGACAAACTCTTAGTTAATTCTCTTTAATTCGATTCGAGGCCGGGAATTGGATTATATTGACATTTTTTAGCCTGTAAACAAGTTCTCGTAACTAGATAAGTATTGTATTACTGAGTTGTTGATTTTCATCTTTAATTTTTGGATTTCTGAAAACATAATTTAAGCGAACCAAAAAAAGTGATACAATGATGAAAAATGATCTTTTTTAACGAATCGTTTTGATGAGTATAAATATTTGTGCACGAGTCTTGGATGTTTCTTATGTATATAAGTAATAACTATATCTATGAAATATATCGTCGTTAGTACTCATAACACAAACCTTTATTGTGATTACCATGGGACTAGTAGGTTTTGTGTAAAATTGTCCCCCTAATTTTTATATATTTATTTATTTTATCGTAATTTCGTATCGTGTTCGATCGTTGTGTTTCGTTTCGTGTTTATTATCTTCAGTTGATGTTTAAGTGTTAACTGTGATCTAACAAAATGTCTTCATTGTTCACAGGTAATTGATCTCGCGTACGGATTTCTGATGGCTGTTATTCATGGTCAGCTTCATACGACAGGTTAAAACGGGTGGAATGTTAAAATGCGAGTATTTTTGTACTTACATATACGAAGTTCAAAGCCGTAAGTACAGTCAGCTGCAAAGTAAAGTATTTCGCATACAAACATATATGGGACAGGTCACGTTTCTATGCAGCATACATTATTGTAGTTCCTTCTTGTGGCAGTTTAAATTATAAAAATTGTATTATTTATAGGTATTTTGGTAATATTTTATTGATGATAAAGAAGATAATCAATTGATTGAAGTTGTTTTGATGTTTTACTATTTATCGGTTTAGATGTAACCGCATCGTCTGCATCTGACTGAACAATTTACGGAGGTAATACTTATAATTTCTGTATGTAAGTATAGTGCCACGTATTTTACTTACTAATCAATTACAACGGATCCTCACATATGACACATGGACAATCTGATACAAATTGACCTAGTCCTAAACTAAGCAAAGCAAGCTTGTACCAGGCGACGGTATAGATAATATATAGATAAATTATAATGAAATAATGAACTTTATTCTATAAGTAGGCCACAAGGGCACTTTTACAAGTCTGACTCTACGGCGTTTCCTAAGAGGAGACCGCTGTTGAGAAGCAAGCCAAAACAAACTTAACAGTTAGTAATTTTTTCGAAATAACTCATATCTATTACAATATTTATACTTAGCCTATTCTATCCTAAATATATGTTAAGTATAAACTCAATGCGTAGTTCTCCAAGAAAACATATCAAAAGTTATAAAAGCAAAAAGTAATAATAATAGAAGATAAAAAATCTAAATATTTTTTTTATTCAAAACAACTTAAGTAAGTTTAATACCCACCAATAGTATGCCACCTAAGAACCGTATCCCGGTAAAAGTAAATTAACTATTTGGTTTCTATTTTGGGCCATGCATTTTTGTCTGTTAAATAGTCCTTTACCCTATAATATGCGTTTACCATTAGAGACATTTTTAAGTACCAATTATAATAGTTAAATACATAGAAATCATCTAAGACCCAGGAATAAACATTCGTGCTCATCACACAAACACTTGCTAAGGCCGGTATTCGAACTCGGGACCGCCAACTTCGTAGGCCGTTGTGGAACCAACTGAGCCAAACGTCTCGTCATTGTCGTATATCTATGCTTTATTTTCTCTGAACGAAAGGATCAAGTTTCATTTCTTCGCTTATCCCGCTGCCGGTTTGGCCCCAGCCTTGCCTTTATAGGGGCTTTTCTTGTTAAATTGACAGGTGCAGCTTTAGCGATGTCATCCCGAACAGATTCCGGCGTTAATAAAAGATGACCGCCATTGTTGCCAGATGTGAAAACTCTATAATTAATTAAATTATTTTTGCTGTAGAACCTTTATTAACAGGATTCCACCTGAAATGTCATTTTGCATGTAACGGGACGTTTACTTTTAGCATTACTGTTTTTCGGGGGTACTTACTGGCTAAGGCATTTTGTTATAAACAGACGGACAGACAGGCGGCAACCAATTTATCCTATAAGGGTTCCGTTTTTTTTCTTTTGAGGTACGGAATCCTAATTAATCTTTACGTCAACTTTATATTGCAAGATAAATTCTTAAGTATTTTCTTGGTTGGTCCGTGGTTGGTCCTTCCTTATTCTATGAGTCTAGGAAATACGGATGAACGTGTAACTTTTGACAGATTAGGCTATATAGGCTTATCCTAGAAATAGGTACGGTTCCCGATAGATAAATGAAATATTTTTGCGTCTCAGGAAGAACAAAGGAAGAAGTTTGATGCTTAAAGCTATGCTATAATTTCGTAATGCATTACGATTAATTACAGCATGCTGTAAATGAATACATACTCTTAGTAAAACTTAACATGTTCCTTACGATGTTGATAATTGAGAGTCACTAGGCCGTAAGTTATTGATCTCATTGCTATTCTCTCAGCCTCCAGAATTTGCAGATCTCATCAATTCCTCCATTTATACCCACACAGGGATTCTATCCGTAAGCTATCATCTCTGGAGCCTCATCGTGCGCTCGGATTAATTTAGATCGGTGCCTCTGTGAAAGATGCAAAGAAGGAGACTGGAGTACATGTTTAGGTAGTTATACATTTTCTCAACTGAAAACAAATTATCGTCTCAATATCAGGAGCGTGAACGTAACTAGTGCGCTACGTTCTCGTGTTATACCTGTCACCATCATCATATCATCATTATCGTAGGTAATTTAGAGCAGATATGGGCATAGGCCTCTCCAAGTTTACTTACGAGGGCTAATAGAGTAGCTCAAAACCTATCGATTTGACGCTCAGTTAGGGATATAGATACTGATGAAAAAAAAAGGAAATTTCTTCCGAAAACTGAATATCATGAAAACTACTAAATATCGCAGAACATAAATGGTGGTCAAATCTACTAAATAGGTATCGCAGAACATAAAGGGATAGTCTTAGGATTATCCTCGGGCTCTGGGACAGCCTGTGTAACGGTACACTTTTTCAGCCGTTTCTACTAAAATATGCCTGTTAGTGTAGCTTTTGCGGCCTGTAACTACATCTTGCCACCAGTGGGTATCCAGCCAGCATCGCCAGCAATCCGCACTGTCTGCTTCTCGTCCCTTCATGATTACGGATTGTGACATTTGTGACGTAATACGATTGCTCTCTTCTATGCAATTTTACTTGGACCTCCTGCTGGAGACGACATTGAGTCTTGATGCCGTGACATCAGCATAAAATTAGAGCTCGAAATTCTGTACCCTCCGAATTCCTTCATCGTGAATTATACGCGTCACTTCGAGCTGTTTTTTTTTATTGCATATAGGGTTGAAGGGGGAAGAATGATATAATAAACTGTTTTTACATCGGAAAATGTACTAGAGTATACAAATTCCCTTTGTAGCGGGTAAAGTCTAACTTATGATTCGCGCGTGAGCTCCAAGGAATTGGAATCTGAACCGCGTTATCCCACATCATCTAAATAGAGAATGCGAGTTGCAAAGACGCAAATGTGTAATACAGTCTCCTAGGGCAGTTATAGTGCAGCTCTGGATGAATACAAAAATGAATAGAACAGTCTTTTTTTAGTTACCACCTGGTAATCAATATCAAGTGAAATCTGAAGAGTGCTAATAACATTACTAAGTAGTTATATTAATCCTGAGTTACATGACTAAGTTACATTTTTTTAGTACGTACTTAGTAATTTGCTATAAGTTTGGAGCCACTTGCGTGCGAGAATTCTGTGGCATGTTATAGAACGACCTCTCAATAATAAATATTGGTGAAAAACTACTTCAATCTCAGAAAAACGCCTCAAGATACAACTGTGTTAAAATCACATTTTTGGACTTTCCCAAAAGACGCTTCATACTAAAGCCTTAGTTATAGTAGCTTAGTGACGTTACACGGTGAGAACTTTGAATGAGGAAATTAAGAACTTTTTGTTTGATCCAGGACAGTTGTCATTTGCACAAAACCGCAACGATAGTTTTTTTTGGTCACTAGTAATCAAAACGCACAAAAAATAAATTTCAATACACATTCGTCACTGATGCCGAAAGCGAACTAGAAATATATAATTGCGTTTTTGTGAAAGTGACGAATGTGTCCTGGATCATATATCTGCTATGTTAAAACTTGCGTTTATCGAAACGGTTTCATAACAAAAGTTTCCTAGATTTTATGGGTTATTCAATGGTATTATTAGTTATTCATATTTTTCGCTTGGTTTATCAGGATCTTACATATTTTTTACAAATTTTGAAATGAGGCAACATCCCTATTCGTGTACTTAAACTTAACGACTATCTGAAATTAGTTCGTTCCATAGAACTAACTCAAAAATGCGATCCGTCGCCAATATGCCAACGTCAACACAATCGCTGTCAGCGAATCCTCCTTTGAGACATAAATCCTTTTATTTTAATAGTGCGTATAGAGTTTATTCGTATGTACAAACAAACCGGCTATAACTGTATGCAAATCGCTACAAACTTGAAACAGAGACATTAAACCGGCGACATAGCTGATTACACGGTTGTTCCAGCCGAGTAAAGTAATCAAAAGCGGTTGTCCATTGTGCTGAGGGCTCCCGCGCGGGCTAATTACAGGTCCCGTCGTGGATGTCCCTTCCGGCGACATGTCGGCCCGCAATAGAGGGCTCTGAGCGGTAGGGCTTGTCTCAAATACTTGAACAAAACCGGCAAAGTGCGAGTCGGACTCGCGCACCGAGGGTTTCGTACAAAATATACGCTACAAATGGCCGTATCTATGAAAATACAGTGTTAGCAGAGCCCAGAGCAGAGATACTCCTAAGTAAAATGCACCCACGCGGTGTTCGGTCATTTTATATTGGTTTGACATAGACAGACAGGCATAAAACTATTCTGTTTTTAGTATTGTTGTTATAGCGGCAACAGAAATACATCATCTGTGAATATTTTCAACTGTCTAACTATCACGGTTCACGGACAGACGCGGAGTCTTATAGGGTCCCGTTTTACCCTTTGGGTACGGAACCCCTTAAAATCAACTAAAGTACAGAAGACATTGTTTTAACCCTTAACGCAATACAAACACAATTCATTTCTTTAGGTACCTAGTGAACCATTGATACAAGAAGGCTTCCCTTCTCTTTTTCTGTTTTCCTTATCTCCGGCCTGATTTTACCATTAATTTTTTTGTCAGTTGATCCCGCTATCAAGGAGAAACCGGATGCGTGCGCAGCACGTGCACGTGCGCGTGTGCGTGGCGTGCGCGTTGTATCGTATGAAATGTCATAGTAGATGGCACAGCGCTTGCGTGGCGTGCACGTGCGCGTGACTTGCACGCAACGCAGCTCCGTCGAGACAAACCGGCTGCGTGCTGCGTGCACGCGCTCACGCAGCGCAGTGCTGTGATGACGTTGTATTTACCGGCGTTCCCTATGAGACGGCGAACCCAACAGGTCGGGACACGCACTGCTCGGTGCTGCGCAGGTGCTGTACAGCTCTCTTGTATTTATTTACAACTTGGCCGGGGCGCGTGGAGGTTTTTGTAATAGATTGTCAAATAAAAGGAAAAAATATAGAACCTGTGCGCAAATACGAATGTATTTGTAACCAAAAACACAAACATTATAAAAACTCGCCGTATAAAAGCTTGTTATGGGAACTAGCCTTCCTGTAGTTCGTACCATTTTTCAATATACAAGGCTCCAATAAACCATGGAGTTCATCAAAAGAAGCTCTGTACATATGAATATACAAAAAAAAAACGATCTTCATACGATTCTAGTTCGCGGCGCAGGTTGTGATATTCACTGTATTTTTGTCTGCTTGCATTTATGTCATGAACCCAGTCTTTTTGGCGCTGCACGAGTTTTTTGAGTTGAAAGTAGAAGCAGTAAAGCTTCTTCTTCGTCTAACGAACTGCTATCGAGCATAATGAAAAGAGTACGCAAAACAAAATGGCGGCTAGTCACGCAACGGTGCTGCAGCGTGCGCCACCGTTGCGTGCACAGCTCTGCAGCACGCGTGCTCAGCTCTGCGTGCGCAGCTCTGCGTGCGTTGCTCTCGGTTTGACATGGGTGCTGTGCACGCCACGCACTCGCGCACGTGCACGTGCTGCGCACGCATCCGATGTGGCTTGGCCTTAAGTGGGCGAGGCAGTCCCATCTGGGGACCACGCTACATACACACGTAATACAATAGATATGAATTTTAGGCGAGTGTGTGTTAATTAATGTTTTCACAAAATGAAGGCTACACTACAAAAGCTCCCTCGAGGGACCTTAATCATGAGGGTATGGATAATGTCGGTGAGTTTGTTTACCAAAAATGAAACGAAATATAGCGTTTAATAGAGCTTAGCCTAATGTCAGCATACTCTGTTAGAGTTAAAAGTACATTAACGGCTGGTTCAGCCTGCACTGTTCAAAATTATGTAATTTTAGATGCAAAAATTAAAAACTCCCTGACTTGTTCCACTAAAAGCTTAATATTTTGACGACGAGTGGTCCAATTTTTATCAAACAAAGCTAAGAACACTCGGGATAAAATTATCCATGACACAAAGAAACCGCACTCAAATCGGTCCATCCGTATATGGGCATTGGTAGTTTCCAGTATATAGCCAAGTTGTCTGATATGGTGGTTCCCGAAATTGTTTTTGATGATTTCTATTCCTTTTTCCTCTAGTGTTAGAAATTTGGGTATCACCTTAGATCAGACATTCTCTTGGTCGGCTCATATTGCTGGAGTCAGTCAAAGGCTCTTTGCATCTCTTCATTCTCTGAGGCGTCTGCAGAATTTTCTCCCTCTTCCTACCAAGCTGGCTCTGGCTCGATCTCTCTTACTACCTATCTTAGATTACGGTGACATTGCGTTTCTGGATCTCAGAGAAGAGCTGCTTGATAGGCTTGAGCGTTTACAAAATGTCTGTATCAGGTACGTATTTGGTCTGCGGAAGTATGACCATGTTTCAAATTATCGCGCACAGCTCGGATGGTTGCCGATCCGCCGGCGCAGAGACGTACATATCCCGTCATTGCTCTTTAAAATACTTTATTATCCGGCTTCTCCTCCTTACCTCTCTGAGAGATTTAATTATATGGCTGTTGGCAGTGGACATCGCTTGCGGTCAAGCACCAACCTGACACTTGCTATACCATCTAACAAGACGCGAACATATTCCTGGTCTTTCACGGTACACGCGGTTAAGTTGTAGAACGAGCTGCCGTTATCTTTCAGACAGTCGCAGTCTGTGGCATCACTCAAGAGTAAATTGAATAAGTTGTGGCTTTCCAGTGATTTGTAAAATGGTTGAATATTAATTATATTTATTAAATATTATTTTTATATTTTATTTTGTTATATATTATGTAGATATATATCTATTTATTTATATTTTTATTCATATACATATAATTTGTACATGGTGTTAGTTGGTCTATCTTCCTTATATCTTCACTCACTTGCTCAAAGGTTAACTGGAAGAGATCCCTAATAGGGATAAGTTCGCCTTTGTACTTATATCTTTTAAGTTTATTGCTTTTGTAACTGGTTACTATGTACAATAAATTGTTTACATACATACATACAAATAACTTGGAATCGAGCACGAAGCTTAAGCGCCGTGAAGTATTCAAATAAATAACAAATTCTCGCATAAAAATTCCAGAATTAAATTTTCTTAATCAAGGTTTGAAGAAACTTGTGCAAATAGGCGTTCGGCGAGAAAGGTTCAGCGAGCGGCTTTTAGCAAAAATGGAATTAGTGTTTCGCGACTGCGTTTGAGCATGAATTTAGTTTTTTTTTAATGGAGTGCTAGGGTTGTCGCAATTTAAAAATTAATTTTATTTATGAGATAATTATATTTGTTTCTTGGTTATTAATATACAAGCTGGATATAAATATTATAACTTTCAACGCACGCAGTTGCAAAATCGTACAACATAAAATACTATAAAATTTAAAAAGGAAATGTTTGTTTGTGTCCTTTCGGCTTCATCACGCTAAAACTACTAAAGATTTCAACTATTTTGATATGCAGCTAGCTGAACATCCACAGATGATTATAGGATTTTTACCCAACTACACTTACAACTACACCTTTTAGTAAAAAATATAACTTATAGTGAGTGCTGAAAGGGGTCACTACACTACTCAGATTTTTGACACAGCAAGCTGAGACACTGGTTTTCGGTGGTGCCTTGTTACTAAATAAATCACAAAAATAAATGAAACCACAAACAATAAATCACTATATAATGAAATGTATGAGAACAAGATCTCGATTTGACGGCGCAGCCCATGCATCGGGCCTATAATATAATGGTTGCAATTATAGCGCGATAGATAAATGCCAAACACCAGTCACTTTCTGACAGGTGCGTAAGAACAAGAGTGATGGATGCTTTGTCGTTTATTTACGTGATAAACGACAAAGATATGATAAACGTAACTATCATATGCCCGTGACAGCATCGTGATTCACATGTAAACTGGTCGATCCCGTACTATTGAGTTGTTCTATCTATCTATACCAATTATTATTATGAACCAAGTTCGAGGATACATGTGTTATTATTACGTCAGTGTCTAGGCAGTAGGCATCATAACATAATATTAGTTCACGAATTTAAAAATAGCGCAGCCTCGATGTGTGAAAACCCTAGGTCAGTCTAGAGGTCGGTCGCGAGCCGGGCACGGGCGGCACTGACGCTCGATGCGTTTGCCGTGCCGACATTACAGTTGCTTATCGTTGTAATTATTTCACTTAATTACTTATTTATTACAATGTTATTATATTTTATTTAGAAATCTTAAATTGAACCACGAGCGGGGCGAGTGGTTCAAATATAGATTCCTGAGCGTAACGAGGCTTTCATGGCACGAGAAGTCAAATAATTTTGCAGCTGTGCGAAACACAACGTTTCACCTCACTACAGCGAAGAAAATGTGAGAGATGAAAGAAAAACTATGAAATTATAACAAACCGATTATTTTTAATTTAAAACTAGTGATAATGAACCTACGAAACACTCCCATAACAAAACAAACAAAAAACATATAAATAGTACATTTCTGCAGACGCCGGGAAACAAGGGCTTGCCGGGTGAGCAGGTATGTACGGCCGACCGTAGGGAGGCCAGATAGTGATACGAAGCCGGCAAGCACTTTTCACGGCCAGAGGCAAGTATAGTGCTTTTCTCAAACATATGCAATGAAATAAAAAAATACACCACTCAAAAACTACACGACAACAGTGTTTTAAATTTTCCCTTCAATCCCTCCATATTGTTTGTTTTTTTTACAGAAGTCGTCCGTATTTCGCGAGTGTAGTGTTCGAGTAGACCCTATTAGGGCCGTTATACACAACCTTCATAATAAGAACCTTATTTTCTATAATAAATAAAATAAATGCAGAGGATTTTAAATATTGTCTATGGTCTCTGGTGACTTACGTATAGACTATATTTTAAATTTATACATGAACATATGAACCATACAGATTTGTTTTCTTAATAGCAGTTTGTGTGTAATAGGCATTAACGCGGATATTTTTGGTCCGATAACCATTCAGCCACTAGAAAAAAATATAATTCAGCTGTTTAGCCTGTTCATGACACAGACGCCATGTTTTCATTAAAATAAAAAAATACTTCCCGGCCTAGGCCTTCAATTTTGTATGAAATTCCTTTACACTGCTCTCTGGTTGTTCCGCCCGAAACCGGATACTTTAAAGCCTGTTTTAACGCACGTAATGACGACATTTGATTGCATGTTTGAGAAAAAAATATCAATTCGAACTTCAAATGACTTTTCCACGCTAGCGGATAAAACGAATTATTTATTCTACGCAGATTTGGCGCTGTAAAAAGAGCTTTGAGTGAGGTGAAAACATTTTTTTTTCTAGCCTATATCGGTTAATTTTTCAATGGGTCCTCTAGTCAGCATGTTAATAGCATACATTATTTGTATTTTTCTAAGTAACTCAGTTACTTATTATCTTCTGAGTTCGGGACATATTAACAACAAGAAAAAGTAGATACCCTGTTAAGTACTTATAAACGCATACATTCTCGTACTTAAAAAAAATACAGAATTAGTGCGTATTAAACCTAATTTCACCAGCCGGTAACGGCTCATTATGTCAGTCAATTTCGACCATTTGACAAGTGTAATCAGCCATTCATCAGTCGTTAACGCTAACGGAGCATACTTAAATTGGCACCTACCGTGTTGTTTAACTAGCATATTATTTTTAGGTTCAATCTTGCAAGCATGACTTGGTGTTTGCATGTAAGCGAAGTTATAAAACGCTCGTGAAACAGCTCCTAGTAATGGCAGGTAGCCTAGGTTAGGACTGTAGAGGTCGCGGGCAGTGGAGCGCGTCGCGGCCGACGGTTGTCGACTCCTGCAATTAGCTTGTAGTCACGCACACGCATGTCCACGCGGGCGACGAGGAGCTACTGACCCCTGCTATCAATTTTTTTTGTATTATAACGTCGGCCCCGAATGTCTAGGTACTTCTTGAAATGGGAGTTCCGAGTGCTCAACCATTTTGGGTCACCGAAATACTATGACAAACAATTTATAGTTTTGTAGTGTGAAATTGATAAAAAAGTATACGAATAGCAAACTTTTTTATCTGCGCTTTCCTTATTACATTGGAGGAAGAAATATATTTATATTCTATTATCATCATCACGGATAATTTTTTAACGGCGATATTTTTATTTAAGGTTAAACCTAAAAGTAAGTTTTTGTCATTGCCGACTGTACATGAAAGTCCCAAGTACTTTTATTGCAATTTTGTGAAGTTTTTCGTGAGTTTGGATGTATCTTTGCTACCCAATAAGTCTGAAACCCTCCTGAATTAAGATGCAACTTGGCAAACAGATAGATCAGGTCATGTTTTTAAACATAGAGTACTATTAATTCTTGGCAACTCGAGCCAAGCCGCGGATAAATGCTAGTTAGGAATATTACTGAAAGCTCAATTTCTAGAGTGTTCCACACGAATATTACACGTTATCGGCGTGGTTTTAGGGCAACGGATGATCCTAATTAGCCGCTTGACCCGACCACTTGACGCCTGCACGGCTTCCCCCGTAATGCCTCACGTCATCCCCCCCCCCCCCACCCCGCACTCATACATACATACACATACAGTGCACAGTCGCCATCGGTCTGTGGGATCTACTGAGTTGCATTACAAACTTCAAAATCAAAAACTAACCACGTGGGCACTTTTATGTCAATACCTGTTCGCTAGGTATATAATCGAATGAAAAATAGAAATACAAAACGTCAAGTGATATAAAATTCATCCTTACCCACCTAAGCAGTCAAAAGTCGACTGCTAAATATACCTAGGTGTCGGATATTTGTTTTTGCATAACTATGTATAATGCTTTTGATTTCTTAACACTTTCACGGATATAGGACCCTTTGAAAATAGCCTGGGCTACACATATTATAAAACTCACTCAAGAAGTACTACGACGGACTGTCAGATTTACTTGTTATTCAACATTGTGCCACGAATATGACAGATAAATATATATGTAATTTTATAGAATCAAACCCCTCCCGTTGTGGCCGTATAGCCGTAACGTCTACAGCCGTGATGCGCCACAGCACCCAGTCGTCCCCTTTAAGTGGCCGGTGCTTCTTCAGTGGTGCTTGCGTCCAGGTTGAAGCTGTTGCTGTGGCACTAGACTTCCGTGATCTGCGTAAAGCGGCACAATATACTGGCTCTCATATAAAACCTACGACTTTTTTTTGGCTGTGATGGACGACAAGTTTTGTGAAATTGGAAAGTCACCGGCTACAGCCGTCGTATCACGAGGGTTCTCATTTACGTCTGTAGACGGAAAGTGTTAACCCAACGCTTTTCTCTGAAACCGAAAATCCATCAATCCATCAAGAATCAAATCTAAATAAAAAATCATGCACTTAGGTCAAAAAGTTTAACAGCATACATATTTCCAATAAAACGTTTCTCAATCGACTATTTCATAATATGGTTATTTCATATTACATAGGAATCTTAATTTCGCGAATGCGGGCGAAGCGGCGGGTAAATATTAGTATTCTACAGACCGACAAAACCATCCATTTTCCCATTCAACGGAGTGGCATCGTTTGCCCACAAATAACTTCTTTACCTAACCGCAGGGGTACGAGCTAGATTTGATCATAAAGCAATTACAATCTCCATTCCAGCCGAGGCGATTCGCAGGAAAATCGATTCTAACCGAGTGATTATATCGATCCCATTCATCGCAGATCTGTATAAAAGAGATTTTCACATGAGCATTTACTGGATGATATCAGCAATGAACCTTAGGTGATAACAAAAAGGGACAGGTACGCTACCATCACATGAATTTCTGTCAAATTATGTGAATAAACCTTTTCTTGCCGACTGTACTTTTCTGTAGACGTACATTAAATAAATACTCGTTGAGATGATTATAAAGAGCCCAAACGGTTGGATTGCGTTATTTTATTACATAGTTCCTATAACCACCTTCCGGCTCCATCATCAGATTAGCTCGATGGTATGATAATAATATACGTATTGTCACCTAAAGTATGCCTAATTTTAAATCGATCAGAAACCGGGAAGTGGGTCAAATTATACTTGCAAACTTTGAAGCGGACAGCTTACATGCATGTGCAAGTTAAATAAAAGCTTATCATAAAATATGGTCCGTTGTCGAAATCACTCGAAATGTCAACAAGACCATCGATGACGGTTGTACGATTGCTGTCAAGAAAGTTGCCTACTGTTTGTCATTAAACTTGTTGGTTATAGACATTTGTTTTGCTTTTCACTAATATCTTATACCCATTGTAACATTTGGTTCAAGTAAGGCGTAGGCCCAATTTCGTCATGTTCTGTTAGTTACTATGGGCCGTTTAATGTCTGGTTTCTTTTGTCAGGTATAACCCTCCGTCAATAATTAACAGATCCTGGAGAAATCTGACCTTAAAATCCAATTGACAAAGGGTGAACAACACTGTTTCGGATTTTTACAGATATTGTTGGCATCATACACGTACGTGTCTCATGATTAACGCAATCATATTCCGCTCCTTGATCCGACCTTGTTACACAATTCCGAAAGGAAGCCTAGTAATAACTGCATTGATATCAAATCAATAACATTACAGGAGATTGAAGCTGGGATAAAGCGCCTAAAGGCCAATAGCTCCGTTGGACCTGATAACTTGCCGGCGTATATTGTTAAGGGTTGTATAGAGTTTCTAAAGCTCCCGATACAATATATTTTTAACCTGGCGCTTTCGTCTGGAACTTATCCTGGAAATTGGAAGATGTCTAGAGTGAGACTGATCCCGAAGGCGAGTGACACTTCCGACGTTGAAAATTATAGACCTATAGCCGTTCTTCCCACCCTTGGCAAGCTGTTTGAGGCCATACTTCACCGCACTCTATCCTCACAGGTCCGGCCCTTCTTGTGTGACGCGCAGTATGGCTTTCGGCCAAGTCGCTCGGTCAACACGAATCTGTTGATACTAACGGACAACATTGCTGTGCATCTTGATAAAGGTATTCAGGTTGATGTCCTCTATTTCGATTTTACGAAGGCGTTCGATCGCGTGGATAACGACGTGCTGCTTAGGAAATTGGCTAAAATTGGGTTTTCACCCAAGCTACTGTCCTTTTTTGCCAACTATCTGCGTGATCGGCAGCAGCTCGTCTGACATGGATGTTTTGTCTCGACGCCTTACCATACCCGGTCGGGCGTCAGTCAAGGCTCCATCTTAGGACCCTTGTTTTTCAATATCATGATCAATGATCTCAAATCGGTTCTTCGGGCGGCTCAGTGTCTTTTGTATGCCGACGATCTGAAGTTGGTATATGGGGTACAGCAAATAGCCGATTGTAAAACGTTACAGGAGGACATCGACTTGGTGTTTCGGTGGAGTATGGAGAACAAGCTAAATTTTAACCCTGCCAAGTGTTGTGTGTGTACATTTAGCCGCTCTCCTACTGCTATATATGCTCAGTATATGCTAGGGTCTGAGCCTATATATCGTGTTTTCTCGGTCAAGGATCTTGGAGTAGTGTTTGATACGCGGCTCTATTTTCACGAGCATATCTCATCTCTTGCCACGAGCTGTTTTCGAAGACTGGGTTTCATAATCCGAAACCTCCGTCATTTCCATGACCCGGTGGCCATAAAAATGGTTTACAATGCCTTAGTAAGGAGTAAGCTGGTGACTTCATCGATCGTATGGAACCCCTACGAATCGACGTATGCCTTACTTCTTGAGAAGGTTCAAAAAGCATTTTCAAGGTTCCTTTATAAAAAAGTATTTGGATTTTACCCGTATCTATATCCAACAAAATATCTTCTCGGTTCCCTTGGGTACAACTCCTTGGAGGTCAGGCACAATTGTCTACTTATTGTCACTGCATATCAGGCCTTGCGTGGCGAGTCGGACTGTCCCGAACTTGTAGAACGTCTCGGGCGGCTGTTTGTGCCGGATGTCCAGAGGATAGCCCTCAGACCGCGACGACGCGACCTGTTGGCCGTGCCGCCGGCGTGAACCGTTTCGTGCAGGAACTCGCCGCTGCCCCGCGCCCTTTCACTGCTCAATGCGCTCCTGGCATCGACACCTGAGTGCGACTTGTTTGCGTGGCGATGGGCGGCAGTGTGTAGTGAATGCTTGACATTTTGTGAGGCGATGGATGCTAGGTGTACAACTGTCTCAATATAATTTGTTTGGTACCTGTTATAGTAAAATATAATTTTCAACTGTTAGGCTAAGTTTCGTGACGCATTGGTTTTGTACTGTAATGTCATGTAAACGTTTTAGAAAATTAATAAATAAGTCGAGAGCAAATCGCCTACGATGGTGTGGGCATGTATTGCGAAAGGATGAAAGTCATGTGACAAGAAGCGTATTAAGTACGCATGTGGAGGGATGTAAGAGAAGGGTTAGACCAAGGAAAGGGTGGATTGATTGCGTGAGAGACGACATGAACAGGAAGGATGAGATGGATCAGATGACGGGCGATAGAGAGATACGGAAGAAGAATACATGCTGCGTCGATCCAGGGATTGGAAAACCCGTCCATTTCGGTTACCCGTTCATTTGGGTAACCCCTTCATATGATAAGCTAGTCGTTTGGGTAACCCATTCATTCGGTTACCCAACAATAATGATAGTCCCTATTATTCAGATTACCCTAATCGTAACAAGGGGTTACCGCTTACAGGAGCTGATTCGGTTTGTGTTTTGAGTGTACTAACCGGTAACCTATCGGTTTAAGGTAAGCCTTACCCCTCTCCCGCGCCTTTCCGCCACCGCCGCGGCATCGCACTGCCTGCCTCTGCCTCTCGTGATGTTACTAATCTAATGTTTAATGTTTTTTACTTGCGTCAATTCAGTTTCGGGTTTCGGTCGGGCATGCTTACGCCGCCGGCCATGTGTCATTAATTGATATTTCATATCTCAGTTGAAAATAGTCGATATGGTACGTAAGTCGATATGGTGTTATTACTTATTAGTAGTAGAACTGTTAGTTATTAGGTATTTTAATTATTTAATGTTTTTATTTATTTACTTTTTTCAATCAAATATTTGATGCTTCAGTTATTTAATTAGGTATTGTATACCAGTGTTGGACGTAATCATTAGTAAACACTAAACACTAACGAATCACACTAAATACTAACCGAGTGACTAATCAATCAGACTAACCGTGAATCACACTAACGTTTAGTCTGATTGAATGTGAACAAGGGTCAATCACACTAACCGTCAATCTTATTGACGACTAATAAAACTAACGCTTAGTCACACTAACGTTTAGTCAGGCTAATTTAATCATTTTCAACGTTAAACACTAACGATTTCTGCTCGAAAAGAAATTTTCAGTATAGTTTATATAGTTACTAGATAAGATTGATCTGGTGACGGTTCTTGAATGCAGTACCACAAAAATAGATCTGACGATAGACCCTGGGGGTACCTACTGCGTCTCAGGATTGAAACAACATACACGAGTATTTTTTATCTTATTGGACTTAGAATGAGGACCATTTAGATAGGGTACCACCAAATGGTCCTGATAATGACCCTGGGGTACCTAATGGAACCTAAAATTGGATCAACATAGACGATTGCTTTTTAGCTTAATGGATTAAGAATGAGGAGCATTTAGATAGGATACCACCTGGGAGGATTTAGTATTGGAGTATGCATTACTACAAATTTCCTAACAATAAATTCTGCCGTTTTTCGAGGGGGGGCGAGGTAACGCACATATAAATAATCTAACTACAAATGCATTTTTTTCTCTCGTTACTACGCACTTACACTAAAACAATACCATCATCCTACTTTATCGCACACTCTCTCTCTTCCTAGCCATTATCCCATATGGTGGTGGGGTCAGCTTTCCTAACTTTGCTTCTCCACTTCGCCCTATCTTTGACTATATCGCACACTGCAATATGTAAACAAGAGCAATAAATATTCAACCTTAATTCTTTAAAAATAAGACTAATTAGACAAAGGAAGACGTTTCTCCCATACTGAATTCCCTAAGGCTGATATATATTTGCTTGTAATTTTATACAAAATGTAAAGGCTGGTAGACCTTATTAACCTTAAATACGGGGAGCTGTACACGTCAAACTTTCTCAATCTGTCAAAATGAAATACGAACTTTATGCGATATTTTTCAAGCTAATTTTGTAATCGATTCCAAGCGATTCCAATATGTCTGATTTTCTTGAAAACGTTTTATGTATTAATATGTTGTAATATGGTATAGTAAAAGCAAAATTATGAAATGATATTCCATTCTTTTGAATGCTTGATGTATTTGAACGCTTTTTGCACCCATACATAGACATAGCACATACAGACATTTTGACGGAGCTTGTCACGCGTAAATAACGATTGCAAGACTGCCAATAATCGATGAATGAAGTAGTTTTTAAAAAACAGTTTGAACATTGTACCAACATCTGGCAGAGGCGAAACGACATGAAGGCGTCTCCATTTACTAAATACTCCAAGGGTACCACTAAATGGTCCTGATAATGAACCCTGGGGGTACCTACTAGAACTCAGGATTGGATCGACATAGACAAGTGCTTTTTAGCCTAATGGACTTAAAATCAGGAGTATTTAGAAAGGGTACAACCTAATGGTCCTGATGACTAACTCTTTGTTGATCTAATCTTGAGTTCCAGTAGGTACCCCCTGGATATCATCAGTACCTTTTGGTGGGTACTCTATCAACATGCTCTTCAATCTAAGTCCATTTAGCTATAAAAAACACTCGTTTATGTCAATAAAATCCTGAAATCCAGTAGATACCCCCAGAATTCATCTTCAGAACTATTTGGTGGTACTCTCTCTTAATGCTCCTCATTCTAAGTCCACTAAGTTAATAAAGCACTCGTCTTTGTTGATCCATTCCTGAGCTCAGGTAGGTACCTCAAGAGCCCATCATCAGGACCTGCCGGTGGTACCCTATCTAAATGCTCCTCACTGTAAGTCCATTCAGCTAAAAAGCACTCGTCTATGTTGATCTAATCCGGAGTTCCGTTAGGTACTCCCAGAGTTCATCATTAGGACCATTTGGTGGTACTCAATCATAATGTTCCTCATTTTAAGTCCATTAAGCTAAAAAGCACTTGTCTATGTTGATCCAATCCTGAGTTCCAGTAGGTATTCCCAGGGTCTATCATCAGGAGCATTTATTTGGTGCTACTCCATCCAATTGCTCTTCATTTAACGTACATTAAGTTGAAAAAACACTCGTCTATGATCAACCGATCCTGAGATCCAGTAAGTACCCCCAGGGTCCATCACCAGATCCATCCAGAGTAGAGTTCTTAACATGGATTGAAGTATTTAAGGTGCTGAACTCTCAGATCCACTTAGTCTTCGACGAAATTAAATATCACGTTTTACTTTAATTTGGCCATTTAATCATTAAAATCAATCCACAGATTTAACATAATACTAAAGGTTTTTTATTAGATGTACACTTATGTATGAATTAGCGATTAGGTCGGTGAATTACAAAGCATTACAAATTACAAATTTGTCAAAGACAAATGCCGCACGCGCAATGCCGCTACTCACGCTGGGAACCGCCATGTTTGTGTCGGGCACTATGATAATAGATCTTATGCAGTTTAGGTAAAAGCTAAAACAGCTTTCTCGCATTAAATCAGCGCTTGAAGCGATAACCCTTTCCCGGGTTTTTGATATCGGTAAGCGCTAACCTGAATTAATTCAAATAAAAGGGTTAGTTTGTTAACCGGTAAGTGAACCAAAAGCTTACCGAAATGAAGCGGTTTTTGGAACACAGCTTAAAAGAACCCGGGTTTTTGAATGGGTTAGGGTAAGCGGGTCCGGTCCCTGCGTCGATCCCAAAGTATGGGATAAGGACAAGCGAATGATGAAGAGTTAATCTCTCACACACTTATGACACATATTACTCCTAATCCAGAAAAATATAAGGTTTTCTATTTACTTGTCGCCCGGACATGAAGGGTAATACATATATAATACTTCTAGGAATGAGATGAAACGTGAGCTTTGAGCCAGTTATATCTTGCACGGATGTGTTAGCTAATATCCGGAGTAACAAAAAGACAAACGTTCAAATATGTCGGCGGAAATGTAAAACGAAACCTCTTATCTACTGCGCAGTACACGCATTATAATCAGTATAGTCCTTTGAATAAGACTTCAAACGTTATCTTTCTGTTGTTTGAATGTTGAAGGATGGTCCATAGCACCCGATTTCCACTGGCTTGCTTATTTAACCTTTTGACTGCCACAGTCGGCAAATCACGTCATCGAAGATTCGTGCCACTGAAGCCAGCGTCCGCATATGCCGACCAAATTTCATGGTAAAAACTCCGAATTTAATATCAATACCTCGTTCTGCAATCAATATTTCATTTTTAAGGATTTTTTTATTTGCTTGCTGTGGTGTCTGGATCACGCTGCATTACATTACTTAGAAAGGCACGGTGGCAGCCGCATCGTGCAGATAAACGGCGTCGGGCGTCGTATTGAACAGCTGCCGCATGCAAACCTAGGTAAACAGTTGACAAGAAGAGTCCATATCAGCTCGCATAGTATTTTTTTTTAAATAAAAATAAAATTAATAGTTACATCAATTTATATGCTATATAATAAGGGCCACTATTGAAAACCCGGAGGGTTTATGTAGTAGTGGCGAGATCGCGCGGTTCGGTCCGCATAAAGTTTCTTCACTTAGTTACAATGCACCTACTTCATAAACCGTCTTCAAAAAAGACATAAGTTACTAAATAATGCCATTTATTTATAATGTTAGCTAGGTACGTAACATGTTCGATAGTGCGTAATGGTCGTGATAAGCTTGTTTGAAGTCGGTTGTTACAGGTTATTAATTTTAAAAAGTGGTTTTTGAGATTCAAATTCTAAGAAGTAACGCTTTAAGACTTTTACACTTTCCAGTGCTTTTAACAACACTTATGGTATCGTACAGTATATGCTTTGGTAGCTTGTTTAGTGTGAATGGAATCAGGTAGTTGTTTGTTCTTTTACCCTAAGGATTGTTAAAGCCCGGAAGCGAGTACGCTGGCAAGTAATCTAGGGTACGAAATTTGTTTAGTCGGCACCTTTGCTCTAATGAGGGAATAACGTCACATTCGTCAAGTCGTAATTATCTCCGTGTCCTTTGATCCCATAGGGCTCTTTTACTTTACTGATATAATGCTATTACTGTGCCAGGGCGAGTGAGCCAAGATTGCGAACTCTGAGCCAAGATCGGAGACTGGCGGCAGTATATCGTTTAATCCGATCCGATACGCCTTCCCGTGCAGGGCTCGCTTCGTTTGTTCCCTCTAGTGCCCGTCATTTCCGAGTTTGTACAGTCATCGATAAACGTTGCTAGTTTTATTATCTTATCCAAACAAACATGACGACACGGCAAGATTGACGTGAACTGTACACGTCAATCTTGTCTTCTCCCGGAAAGTTGGCCGCGTGTTGAACTTGTTCTGCTTTATTTTACAGAAAACAATCATTTTTCCGGGTAACAGGAAACCTAAAATCGAATAAAACGTACATTGAAATCGGTTTGAGAGTTATGATACTTATGAGTGACTAGGCGTCCATCCATAGAAGCCGATTCCCCCCGGGTTGCCCAAGGACAGGCTTAGGTATAACCTCCTTTTTAGGGTTCCGTAGCCGACGGGAAAAACGGGATCCTATTACTAAGACTCCGCTGTCCGTCCGTCTGTCTGTCCGTCTGTCACCAGGCTGTATCTCATGAACCGTGATAGCTAAGACAGTTAAAATTTTCACAGATGACGTATTTCTGTTGCCTCTGTAACAACAAATACTAAAAACAGCATTATTTTATGTCTGTCGGTCTATGTCAGAAACCAGTATAAAATGACCGAACACCTGCTTAGGAGTAGAGCTCTGCTAAAACTGGAGTTTCATAGTTTGTAGCGTATATTTGGTACGGAACCCTCGGTGCGCGAGTCTGACTCGCACTTGTTATTTATATATGAGTAAATGAATATGCTTCGGCTTCCCTTATAATTTTCCTGACGCCACGCCTCTGCTACAAGACTTACAAATACATATCTAAATATAGGCTTCAATTGCCTTTCGTTTTTGTGAAACATTAAACCATATGTCACCTTCTGGCTTATATTGTTTCTTAGCAAAAAATCATATAGATCCGTGGCTCCATTGATGTACACGACAAGGTAAATCAAACGAGCATATTTCCGCATTTATAATATATAATATAATATAACAGGGGCGTGACATGGGTAAGGATACGTTGATATGACAAGCCATCGCCCCATATTGCCGCCAATGTTTTCGGTATTACCCATCCGGGAAAGTAATCGCATGAACGGAATATCATCAGTACGGCGATGTTTTTGCATTTCACAGCAAAGTATACAAATGTATGTAATTGACAATCCCCACATTTGCTCCACAATTATAGAATTCTCGGCAGCTTCCGGCTACTCTAAGCGATCGTGGCTGGTATTCCCGTTTGTGAGTCTGCGCTCCCCCCACTGAATCCGATTACTGGTAAGAAGGCCTACCCAGTTCATAGTCATGTTCTAAAATAACCGGCTCATTGTAGGGATTTCCAAAATGACCCTTACATTGTGTCGCTAATTCCACAATACTATCACAACAGAAAAACGGGGCTTAATCGCGTATTAATATCAAAATCAAAATCAAAAATCAAAAATATATTTATTTTCAACAAGATTACAGATAATGTTGAATTCTCCTTTTAAGTTAGTACTTGTGTTAGGAGAATTCGCTCTCTCATCCAAGTATACACGGTTAAAAATAAATAATTAATAGGGTATATCTAAGATTAAAGTGTACAATTAAGCCCTTATACTATTAGTAAATATAATATTAAGTAAAATCTAAGAATAAAAAGTTTCGTTCACAAAGAGTACATGGCAAGTGTCTGGAAGAGATCGCTATTTAGCGATAAGACCGTCTGTTGTTTAGCTCTGCCTGTTAATTTAATGAATCTCATGTTGTTCTTTTTATTCCTTGATGTTTGAGGTATGCAATAAAGAGTATTTGTATTTGTAAATGTGGTTTGGAAACTAAACCAGAAGGAAACGGCCCTTAAAAAAATTATTTTAACTATTACAATTTTATTATGATAAAAAAAATATATATATAAGTAGAGTACCATCATACACAAGATATTACTGAATTAGTAACTCAGTCTCATCATAGCTTTTACCTTTCAACCATGTCGTGACGTGTCTCTTACATTCACCATAGCTTTTCGTGTAGATATTGGTAAGCCTATTAATTTTATAATATGATTTATTTAATTACCTTTCGTTGGTAATTATTTGGTGTTTCGGACGTTGCGTTACGTCCATGATCTCGAAGCAACTGGAGATTAACATCAAAGGTCTCAACATCTTCTAGCCGCGCGAGTTTTCCGATCCACCCGCCCTTGGTCTTGATTATTCATTTGGACACTAAGGTTGTCACTATACAGACACACCGAAATCACGACATCTGGCGATTTATCGGATGATGTTTGATGCTGTTTACATTTACTAATAACAGGATACCACGAAGGTGAAAGTTTGAAACAGTCTTCCCGTTTGAATCGTCAAAGAATTACCAACGAATCAATTTCACACTAGTCAGTCAATTCATTGTAAATGTGTGTGCAGTTGTACAAAACTCTGTGCTCAACCCGTGGGCCAAACGTGTTTAGTGCGGGCTAGTTTCTCTTTAATTCCTTACTTGTCTTTACGCAGGCTTAATCCATCTTAAGCTGCGCAGGAGTGGCATTCCGTACTTTCTATTCGCTTGCGAATAATAGCCGTCCGTCCCGCGCTTCCACTTGGCTTATTAATAGTACCAGAGAGATCGACTTGATTGTCTCACTGTATAAGGCTGCGGATCCATCTGAGCTTTGTGAGAAATGCAAAACGGTGCAAGGATGTAGTAAGGAAGCTGTGAAACGGTGTCAGCTTTTCTACCGAGGAATGTGCGAGGAAGCGATGTGGAATGTGCGAGGAAGCGATGTGGAATGTGCGAGGAAGCGATGTGGAATGTGCGAGGAAGCGATGTGGAATGTGCGAGGAAGCGATGTGGAATGTGCGAGGAAGCGATGTGGAATGTGCGAGGAAGCGATGTGGAATGTGCGAGGAAGCGATGTGGAATGTGCGAGGAAGCGATGTGGAATGTGCGAGGAAGCGATGTGGAATGTGCGAGGAAGCGATGTGGAATGTGCGAGGAAGCGATGTGGAATGTGCGAGGAAGCGATGTGGAATGTGCGAGGAAGCGATGTGGAATGTGCGAGGAAGCGATGTGGAATGTGCGAGGAAGCGATGTGGAATGTGCGAGGAAGCGATGTGGAATGTGCGAGGAAGCGATGTGGAATGTGCGAGGAAGCGATGTGGAATGTGCGAGGAAGCGATGTGGAATGTGCGAGGAAGCGATGTGGAATGTGCGAGGAAGCGATGTGGAATGTGCGAGGAAGCGATGTGGAATGTGCGAGGAAGCGATGTGGAATGTGCGAGGAAGCGATGTGGAATGTGCGAGGAAGCGATGTGGAATGTGCGAGGAAGCGATGTGGAATGTGCGAGGAAGCGATGTGGAATGTGCGAGGAAGCGATGTGGAATGTGCGAGGAAGCGATGTGGAATGTGCGAGGAAGCGATGTGGAATGTGCGAGGAAGCGATGTGGAATGTGCGAGGAAGCGATGTGGAATGTGCGAGGAAGCGATGTGGAATGTGCGAGGAAGCGATGTGGAATGTGCGAGGAAGCCGAGTGGTGTAAGGACGCTTAGCGTAGTTGTAAAACTATGTGCAGATTACGAGTAGCAGTGCGACGATGGAGGATTAGCGAACTATTTTCAGATAGTACAAAACATATTCGCTCGTTTCCCTCGCACATATTCGTCGCTCATAGTCCTCGCTTGTTTTGTATGTAAAAAACCTAGCTCTGGAAGCTTGCTCCCAAAGCTGTGCTAAATGAGGCCAGGAAAGTGAAGTCCTATTGTTTAATTTTTCCGCGCACGCTGCTTAGCTACCTCACACAACTCTGGCAAATGCTAAATGTTGATAAATACTCTGGTATCTAATTGAATATAGCTGCCCAGCTTAACGTTATTGTCATTACAACTGTAAGAAGAATTAGGACAACAGTAACGCCACAGAAATAACGCCTCGGGTGAATCTCAGACCGGATTAACAGCTCTGGTTCAATCGTCATTGTTGACTTATGATTATCAACACAACTGATAGACAAGTCGTTGATAAACTCGACTAAATCTCGCGTCTGTCTTTCGCTTTTATAAACGTTAATACTGAATATAATAGTTTTTTACGATACCTATTTTCTGAGAAGACGATAATTTGGAGAAATAAACAAGCAATCAGTGAACAGATAATATAAACCTCTATACACCTAGAAAAATGTTATAATTTTGAAACAGCTGAATCGATCTTCTTCAACCATGGTCCATATATTCAAGCGCTTTGATGCCACAGACACACACGTAGATATACAGACCCGCACATACACTGTCAAAAAGTGTTGCACATTGATTAGGTAAACACAACAACGATTAGCGAATTACCAAAGTCAGTATATGTATATTTAGCTCCGTGTTTGACGCCTCTGCTAATACATACAATAGATACAAGAGTATCAGCGGTATCGATCAGCGAGGCAGATGCGGTTACGTCACGCGGCTGTGTAATGAGTATGTACGTAACGTTGTACGTAGTGATGTTTGTAACCGGCTGACCTTAGCCCACGCGCTGACTCACCGCATTTGCATAAACAAACACGAGCTGCGAGCGGACGCAGAAACTTGAGAACAAGTACGACTGTTTTGGTGGTTTTTGGCTATAAAACAGATACAATGTACTCAGAGCCTATTAACATTTACTTTGAGGACACAATCTTTTATCGGAAGCTCTTTTCTCGGGCCTCCAATTGGAGTAATCAGAATGGCGTATGTTTGCTGGATGGGTAGACCAACTTTTTCTTAAAATCTCGTTAAATTATTCTGTCCGGTAACTCAGGAGACAATAGTGACAGAGTAACTTACATTAATGCAAATAATCTAGCCTATTAACATACTCACAAGCTTAGCCCTTAAAAACAGACCTGTATTGGCTAGAAAAAAATGATTTTGTTGCCTATATATCGTTTAAAATCGTAGTTTAAAAGAGTAACTCAGGAGACGACAGATGTTGGCTCTCTGTTTTTGTTCTACCGTGTGTATAATGTTCTGAAGAACTTTTTGAGTTAGTGCCACCGTCACGCTTCAATTATCACACTTCCCGCCTTAGGAACAAAGTATACATCCCAACTATTTGGATACTTGGCATCCCAAAAAAAAACGGACATGACGCTCATTTTTACCACGTACTTGCAAGTTGTGGAATAAGCTTCCCCCTGAGGTGTTCCCGGGGCGCTATAACATGGGATTCTTCAAAAAGCGAGTTAACAGGGCAACCAAATGTTGGCAAGGTATGGACGATTCCTCCGGTGTTGAGGTATACACGTGCAACGATGACCACTTTCCATCAGGTAGCTCGTCTACCCGTTTGCAAAAAAGACGAGGTAAAAAGTTGATTGACTCGCACAAGCTCAAAATGCACAATTTCATAGGCAGTTTTTCGGTGCTTATTTGGAGCCGTAGTCGTTCAGGGTAGGCGCCTTTGTGCCTATATGGACCGCACGCTACTGGCTGGATGGTCAACGTAAACCTTTGCATACAGATACATATCAGCTTGAGAAGTCACACTAGGCTGGCATTTTACCTGCAAAAAGGATAAAATAAATTTACCGTCTTTTTAGCCTGTATGTATGTCCCACTGCTGGGCAAAGGCTTCCCCTCTTTTTCGCCACCGTTGCTGCCATCAAACCCATGAGAACAACTAGAACTGATCAATCATCTTAAAACGTACCTCACTATTTAAATTTTCGGGTGTTCCCTAACGTTGTTTAACAAATAGGTAAGAGGGCGAATGTAAAACGTTTAACCTATATTATAAGCGGCGACCTTTGACTGGCCGAAGTGGCCGACGCGCCTGAATATTCCATTAGGCCTCAAACTTTTGGTCGATCGCTCCGACCCGTATTTGTATCTGTTTATAATAGCTTTCGGGCTTGTCTGTATTTAAGTCAAATCGCAGACCTGTGACCTGATTTTCGGGTTCCTTACCCAAAGGGTAAAATGGGACCCTATTACTAAGACTCCGCTGTCAGTCTGTCTGTCTGTCGTCTGTTTGTCCGTCTGTCACCAGGCTGTATCTCATGATTCTCATGAACCATGACAGCTAGATAGTTGAAATTTTCACAGATGATGTATTTCTGTAGGCGCTATAACAACAAATACTAAAAACAGTACATTTTTATGTCTATCTCAGTAACCAATATAAAATGATCGAACACCGCGTACATTTTACTTAGGAGTAGGGCTTTGCTGACACTACCGTTTTTAGTTTACGGAACCCTCGGTGCGCGAACCCGACTCGCACTTAGCCTGTTTTTTTAAACAATATCTGCTATAGCATTCACAAAATATGCGTCAGCGTCGAGCGCAGCGCCGACGGACTCCTCGCTACTATAATACGACCCCTAGACAAGTATAACCTTGACTTCGTTTTATTAAGTCTGCTTTGACAACCTGCTTGACGGACCAATATATTTTGACCTGTGATCTGGAACATGTTCCATTACTTCACGTGTCTAGTTATATTAGGGACGAACTAAAAAGGGGCGAGTGAGTAATTTAAGAATGACACCCCCTGTACCTATACATAATAACGACGCTTTGTAAACGCACTAGGCTGTGTCACGCGACTAGGGAGTCTGACAAGACTTTCTTGTCGCGCGACACAGTCCAGTGCGTTTTTAACCATGGACGAAAACTGTCTTTCACAGATACACAAATTGACACACCCTTCTGGGTGCTACAAGTTTGATGTGTTAACTGTGTGTATTGTTTATGCATCGTAGCGTTTAATGCCGGTAGCACACCACCGCCGCGAAACATCAAACCCAAGGAAGTTCCTCTTTAGTTTCGTGCGCTCTGTATGGCGTTTCGCGGTTTCGCGGTGGAGTGCTACCGGCATAAACGAATGGCTTGATATAATTATCAGCTTTTTTCTTAGAATATGATCACTTTGTTTTCACATTTTTTTCTGGTTATAATATAATGAGTTCCTTTCTGAGTTCAACTCCCAAGTCAACTTGATTAGCGCTGTACTTCAGGGTTTTTGGCCAAGGTAGGTAGTTTTTCTGTGCCCATATGGAGCCATGGTCATCCAGGGCTTCAGGGTAGGCAGCGCCTTTGTGGACCGCACGCCAATGCAAACTTAGATGTTCTCGGCTGTATTCCCTAAAAATATTTTCAAGTTCCCTGTTGCGTATGCTTATTTGTATATTTAGTTCGATAACATGTGTACGTGTAGCAGTCACACTTCGGCAAAATCGTACACTTACTGGTTACTATATAAGTTCGTACCTAACGTCTATGGCGTCGCATTCAAATGAGGTGCAAACTTGGAGTAACCGGGTTATAAGTACTTCAGTTTGGCTATCGCCACGCTGGATACATTTTCATTGAAGGACATATGAATGTGAGGTATGATTAGTTTTAGTGATAAACATAGAGCTAGCTGCCACAGTAGATACAATTTTTTATATCTAAGTACAAATGAAAAACCTACATAAAAATAGCGCCGTAAAGTTGTAAAAACAAAGTGACTATCACGCCGCGATTAAGATTATGAAAATCGCGGGCTCATAAAAGACTTCGTCCATTTTCCGTCAGACTCCAACATAATAAGGCCTCTAAACTTTATTAAAGAACACGCCAGACGAAAATTGTTACTTCACAGCGGTCATCGACCCTCGTCAGCTGAGCTGCTCTAGCTCGCTAATCTGGCGCAGCCTGTCCCTTTCACTCGCATGTTAGTGGCAGGCATTGTTTAATCGCTATGAAATATAACAGGAATTTTCGCAAGCGCGTATCTCTGTTCGTAGTTCAATTTAAATTCAACGTTACTAGGTGTATTGAGGAAATATATTTGAGATTACGCCGGAATCGTGATTGAAGCTCGTTGAAGTTGTATAAGTTTATTGTTTTCCAACAACAGGTAGAGGGCGCTGCGGGGAAATGTATGCGATTTTCAGGATTGAATGATGGCGCGGAAAATTTGAAGCCGCCCGGGCTAACAGGTTACGCGGATTTTAAATTTGGAACGCGATTTGTTTGAAAGTATATTCGGGTATTGATTTAGGTTGACTGTTCTATATAGGTTGGCGTATTTACATCCGAATCTCCTATATGAACCAAAAGGATGAACGATTACCTATTGCGAATGTTTTTTAACCATTTGAATCGATTTCGATATTTCGTTATTGTTGACAAATTGACATTGTAAAGAGGGAATTAGTGATTATCTATTATGGTGACGTAATTTTTATTTTAATGTGATTAGGTATTTTAATGAATTTTGGTATCTGTATTTCTATAACACTGCAATCATGTCTGAGTTGGTAACTTGATACTTTTGACGACTGGGAACTGATTTTGAAGATTCTTTGTATGTTTGTATGTGCGTATGTGTCGTTGCGGCTTCATCACATGATGAAGCTGAATATTTTTCGCTTCAGTTATCTCCAAATAGTCCCTTACATTATGTCTTCAATGTATAATAATAAATGTTAGAATATCAGCATAGAAATAAATAATAAACAATAAGGATCTGCTTCACAATATGAGAAAAAGAGTATAATAATAGTACAATTAAAAGAAGCAATATCACAATAAGCAATATCTCTTAATGTAAATTGGGTACGTATTTGCGTTGTCAAAATATTTTGTTTATCAAATTTAGTTCCATTAGATATTAACGGTAACACAAATAAGTAGGTATGGTGTTGTCGTGATAATTTAATGTCATTCACACCATGCTATAAAGTCGCTGTGGACGCAGACAGTGAGAACGGGCCCTAACGACTGACCTGAATTGACTATTAATTTGTTTTGGTTTTGAATATAGAATTTGTTGTTGTTCAATGGTATTTATTTGGAGCCAATTTGACATGGAACACTTTATCATACAATTCAAAAGACATTTTGTTGACGGCTACGGAATGGATAATCCGTGAGGCGGGTACACGTTTACGTACGTTATTCGACACATTATTAATTACACTGTTTCAATTCAAACAACATTATCATTAAACAATTAATTAAATTCTATTGAAGTTAGTTAAAGGACTCTTTAGCATGTTTTCTATCGAGATAACTCCCTTAATATTTCTTTCTGGATCATGTCACTCTCCCTTCCATTTCCCGGCTATGGTTTGTAGGGTTCCGTACCCAAAGGGTAAAACGGGACCCTACTACTAAGACTCCGCTGTCCGTCCGTCTGTCTGTTTTTCTATCCGTCTGTCACCAGGCTGTATCTCATGAACCGTGATGTCCGTGATTGCTAGACAGTTGAAATTCGCAGATGATGTATTTCTGTTGCCACTTTGACAACAAATACTAAAAAAAAACTATAATTTTATGTCTTTCTAACTATGTCTGTAACCAATATAAAATGATCGAACACCGCGTACATTTTGCTTAGGACTAGGGCTCTGCTCTCTCTGCGTCAAAAACCCTGTGCATGGCACTGCGGTTATGTTTTCCTGCAGGGGCCAATATGTCGATGGTGCAGTCCAAGTCAGGCAGCAGAAAGTTAGGGTAGTTTGGACTCCGCAGCACACCTTCCTTGGACGTAAAGGTCTGCGACGGACACCACACCAGCTCTACGGCCTGCCATGTGAGGGAAACCCCACGGCCTGGGTGCTGAAACATAGATGCGAAATTGCTAGTTTCTTAAAATTTCATTCATTACTTGAGCTAAAACTATCTATTTTGACTTAGTGACCCAAATAGGATCTTAGCCTCCGAAACGACAGTACGTCACTTGTACCGATCCTGCGCAGTTTCCCGCCAGTTTTCAGTACTGGATTTTAATAGATACTGCCGTATATATTGTACGGAACCCTCAGTGCGCGAGTCCGTCTCGCACTTGGCCGGTTTTTTCATGAACACGAGTGGACCGCGACGCTTGTCTTCTCGCTCACGGCTTTTACGATGTGAATAACGGCTAATGTAATCTAAATATGTGTTTGATCCGGTCTTACCCGGGTATTATTATTTGCCTACAAGGTTTAAAGCCTAGTAGGTACTAAGACTTTAGTTATATCTAAGTGAATGTTATACTAATAGAAATGTTTATTGCAAATCAATAATTATTTTTAATGAAATTGGTACTTACGCCTAACGTTACCACCCTCTCTTAGTAAATAACGGTAAAAACGATCGTTTGACCGGTAGTAATCAGTTGTTAATAATAACTATTAATAGTGTATTGCTATGGAAAGGACTAAGCTTGGGATCTCTCTACGAGATCGAATCAGAAATTAGGAGATTCTTAGACGAACCAAGGTCACCGACATATCAAATAGGGTAGATAAGCAAACTGAAGTGGCAATGGGCAGGGCACATAGTTCGAAGAACCGATGGCCGTTGGGGCAGAAAGGTTCTCGAGTGGAGACCATGTACCGGCAAGCGCAGCGTGGTAATACCACCCGCAAGGTGGTCGGGCGACCTGGTTAGGGTTGCGGGACTCGCTGGATGCGGGTTGCCTCTATCCGGCCCATGTGGGAATCTGAGGAGGCCTGTGTCCAGATGATGAATAGTGTATTGTTTCAGTCCATCTGTTGTCTGTCATTGTTAACAATTATATTTATGTTGTAAATTAATGAAGTATTAACCGAGCTTAATAATTAACAGCCCCTTTTGTGCCCGTGACCCGCGGAGCGATACCCCTTTTTATTCCCTTTCCCCTTTCGGAACCTTCTCCTTAATTTGTTAATACTGGCGTGTCGGCGCGTAACTGTTACGTTTTGTCGCAGCATCGATGCTACAAGCCGTATTTTAACTTTGGGACAAATTTAAAATTAAGTCTCTATCAAAACCGAATGAAGGGAGGTAAGCCTGTTTTACTTCCCTTAATCGGCTTTGGTAGGTACTGGCTTAACTGCGTATAAATGTGATGTATTTAGTTACCTGTTGGTAATTATTTGACGTTTCAGACGTCACATAACGTCCATATAGTCTCGAACTGGAGAGGCGTGTATCAACGTCTTCTTACTTAAAGGTAATGAAATAAATGCACATTACACAATTATAATTTCGTGACACAGTCATTTTGGTTCGTATTGGTAACCAACTCACTTCAGATTGATTTAAACTTTCTCACTCATTAATCACAACATAAGAAATCATTTATAAATCAAATCAAATCCGGGTTTAATCGCGTATTAATATGATTTATGCGATTAGTTTTAACGTGTCGTTGCTTTATTGTTGCATGGTCATTAGCAATCGATCTTAATTTTTACGGAGCATCCTCCGTGGATTTCAAGTTGATCCATTATGGAAGTGATCCAAATAACTAAAACGTTCGTTGTTCGCACGGTCACCAGCATTAATATCTGGCACAACAAAGCGCGCACAAATATCTCACACGACTCTGTGTCTATATAGGGCCGTTCGTTAGGACGTGTCAGATATTTTCGCCCTCTGCCATAACAAGGCAGACCGGCAGGTGGATGTACCACTTTAGATCAGAGACTTAGGTTCTAAAGAGCGTCCAAAATACTATACCTATACCTAATTTGGTAGGGTTGGCACGGATGGACAAAACGAAATAAACACGATACCTATTGATATTTTTTTATATTTATTGACTGCAAATTATTTTTTAATTGGGTGATAAACACTTAATATAATAAACAGTTTTTTTTAATCATCGATTGGAATCTCCTTATCATAGTGATATGTCTGTATCTTTTTGCTGCAATTCGAAATATACGTGTAAGTATTGAAGTTTAATTGAGAGAGAGTCGAGATTGTTTGCTTTATTAAACTTCAAAAACCCGAATACCGTACTGTGTACAGTATTTAGACTGCGCCGTTCGGTGAATTATTTATGTCACGCTGGCCGTAATAGGTTTCTGGGTAATTCTACCGCTTAATATATTGTTGTCACGTCACAGCACTTGAGGGTGCAGTCGATGTGCGGCGCGGGGCAAAACGTCGCGGAATTTGGACCTATATGCGGCTCTTACGTCTCATTGTCAAATACGGCGGTAACAGATTTGTTTCAGGGCATAATTGTCTGTAGGATTATCTATTGTTTTAAAGGTCAGGTTTTGAGTGGGACTTTCTGTCTATGTAAGGATATTTAGCTAATGTTGATAGTATCTAAATATGAAATAGTTTCGTTACTGACCAAGCTGAACCTCATAAAGAAATAAAATTATAAACAAGTTATTTCTCGCGGCTCCGCCCACGTGGTAAACGTATTTTGTTGATTCCTCGGAACTATGTATTTCTTCGGAATTACCTAGAGGTAACCTAGGTACCTATATAACTTTTATTTCTATTACTACGTACGACAAAACCCGAAGAATCAATCAATCATCGTATTAAGTATCGCTGTGTTTTCCATTAATAGGAAACTTTATTAATGAATGTCAAATGTCAATCTTTTATTTACTTATGACATTGACTAATAACGTTCCATATTTATACACCGTAAACACGTCCACCATTTAATACGATAACTCATTGAAACTTCGGGATATGTCGCATTTCCGAGTTTTTCCGATGGTAAAATCTTATTCACTACACTACACTTTGGACTTATATTTATATTCTCCTTCTATCTCTTGTTTCTCACGTCAATCGGTTGTCGCGTTAAGGAAGCACAAAGTAGAAAACTAGCAAACAAAATTTCTAATGCCGTAAGTGTGGTTCTTGCTTCGATCTTCTCCCAATTAAAATCCTATTTTAAGTCATATTATAATTTTTTGAAAACTTGATGAAGCGGTCATTGCTCTGCGCCTAACCTAAATCGCAATGAGGCGGCCCGAATAAAAACAATGGCCGCGGCGAAAAAACCGCGAAGGAAGCAGAACCCGAGACAAAGCGACTATAAAGCCCGCCACAATGGCGTCCGCAATGGGATCATGGCGGTTTTAAAAACATATTTAACAGTCTTTGTGACTAAATTCTGAATTTCAGTAGGGGTGTGCTGGGAATCGGATTAATATCACTAGTAATATCACATTATTATCATCGTCAGCCAAAAGCTCCAGCGTCCTTCACCAGGCCATGAGTGCACCTTGTGGGGGCCTACCCACGCTGCATCTTCCGCTGCGTTGGCCCCAGCGGCCGGTTCTACGAGCAGTCTGCCCTGCCCATTTCCACTTCGTTTTGCTATCCTTATGGCTAATACATGCCAAAAACTATGACAATTTAAAAATAAAATCAAATTAAGATATGCCAAAAAATTCACAATGGTTCTCAGCAAACGAAATGCCGCTAAACATCGACAAGACGTACATCATACATTTCCAACCGCGTATGAGTGAGACTGCCACCCGTCAATTTAACATCTCAATCAATCAGCCTTCCACAAGTAGAACAAGAAAAATACTTGTATTTTTGACATTGACTCTGGCCTGACGTGGACTCTGCATATTGATGACCGAGTTCGGCTTGCTGTACTCAGCGTGTTTCGCACGGTCCATGCTAGCATAACACTTGAAAATATAGAATCGGTATAACTAGTATTGGCTACTTTCATTTTATATTAATCTAAGGTGTTGGTCTTTGGGGTTCAGCAGTGAACCGTGATACGTTTAGGATGCAAAAGCGCGCCCTGCAAATCATTGCAAGGAAACCGTACGATTATGCGGCCCAAGAATTATTTAGAGAGGACAGGATACTCACGTTACCCTGTGCTTACATATTAGACGCTTGCAAATTTGTAAGATCCAACCTTATTACATATCTTGCGAGCAAAACCACGGGAAAACACCCGTAGGCGGCATCTCCTACTCGTGCTCCTCCACAGACTAGGCCCGAAAGTCGTTCGGTGTTATCGGTGTGAAATAATAATAATGTGAGATAATTAACTCACCAAGTGATACAATATTTGCGAATAGGCTACATAAATTGTTAATTGACCTGGCATGCTACAGTGTTAACGAATTCGTATCTAGAGAAGAGAACAGTAATGGAAATTGTAAGTTAATTTGCATAACAAAATAATTATTTTAAATTAATCCAGGCCTCAGGCCCGTGAGGTCCCAGCGCCCAGAGACTTTACAAAGAAATGTCAAAAACAATAATATACACCACTGGGGACCGAAGAGCTGGCCGCTTCCTCGCTCGACGCATTAGCAATATTAGCATTGCTGTAGACAAGGAAATGCTGCCAGCATCTTAATAAGATAAAGATAAAAGATTATTTATTCAAATAGGATCACAAGTATCACTTTTGCATCGTCAAAACTGATCATGATTAATTTGAATATAAAAAGGTATCATTATAGAAGAGATAACATAGTACTGTATTTATTGTATTCTCTAAAGTACGTAAGCTTTAGAGAAAACAAAAATTAAAAATATTAAAATAACACAATATGTATCGTTAGTTATATATAATCACTTTTTTAATATCATAATTGTAAACATACCTGACATGTATAATTGTAAACATACCTGAAATGTAAAATACATTCCTTTGATCAATAAATTATCTATATCTGTATCTACTAGTTATAGTAACCTGGTTCTAATAAGTATCTCTTTATTTCTGATTGACGTGTAATATCACATTGCACGAATTATACCGCACTACTAATAAACGAATTACAGCTAAAGCGGTGTTTCCTTTTTCTGGCAGAGGCAAAATACTTATCGGATTCAATTGAATCTAAAGGAAACCCCTTAAAAGGGATTTGGGACCACCCATGGGGTCACGACCCGCAGGTGGAAACCACTGCAGCAATAGACTTGAGAAACACACACCAAACACGCACGACATCACACGGTGCCATGTTTGCGTAGTGCGGGGCGTTACCTAGCGATCGGCGCTCATGCGAGTTCAACGTGATGAAGAGATGTTTTGGGCTGCATTTCCACTGAAGCGCAGCGATGTTGTGCGCAATCAACCAATCACAACAAAAGTCTCAAAACGCTCTTTGCTCTTGTGCAAGTAAGACGGGGTAATTTATATGTGGCGATGGCGATATACTCGATGTTCTAAATTTCTTGTGATATCAATGATAGTGCGACATTATACTTGAATAACACTTATACTTACAAATACGTAACCATGAATGCGTTATATGATAAGGCTAATTAATGATGGTTATTTTAAAACAAAGTTCTGGAGATGCGATGTAATATTGTAGATATCGAATATAATATCGATAATGTTGTTAAAAGGGAAGATATTATTTTCACGTGAAAATGCTATTCTACATTGCCGTTATGACGGGTGGACGTTAAAAAGGGTATGCAAAGCGTTATATATGAGTAAACGATCTGTCACTAATATTGTTTAAATGTATTCCCACTTTATTGCTAAGGTATTATCTTCAAGATGTCTGTGCTACTAAACATAACTTCTTATTTAACATGTCTTCTGGAGGGAAGTGTGTCCCGTCTACGGATTGCACAGTTATATCACGAGAATGCCTTTGTAATCCTCGTTTACCGAACAGCCAGCGAACGGGGCAAATAAACAAAACGGCATCACGGGAAAACCGCCATTCGCCGTTCTCATTCATATTTCGAACGTAGCCTTTCGTAACGGCTTCCCACTGAATCCTTTCATAGAGAATTCAACGTTGCAAGTTTTGAATAAAGTTTGGAATGGTGATGAAGTTTGGAGTGACGTGTGAGGGCTGGAAAGTAAGCGGCATTTGCCTCGTTCCAGCGATTACAGCTTGGTTTTTTTCGCGGCAATTTGGCGTTGCCTGTACTTTTTGCGGGCAGTTTTAATCGGTGTTGCCATTTCAAAGGGAGCTCGTTGCGTTCTCTTTCTCTTTTTGAATTCGAGTCGTATGCAGTTTGACGGTCTTATTTGATGCAAAATATTTTTACTGAAACGCTACACGAAAATGTCTTGCTGCTGTTTTAAATAAGTCATTTTTGTTAAAATAAGACAACCCTCTCTATTCGACGCGATGACGGTTGCAGTAAGAACTTTCTTACACAGAGTTACGTTTACGGTCATTAAAGCCGTTAACTCTGCTAATTTGTCATTTGTATTTCATTATAAAAATTCTATCGAGTATAGGTATATTTTCTTAATTATGAAAAAAATCAACAACTATCAATCAAGACTCAATAATTATAAAAAGTAATGGTAACAAAATGTAATTAAAAATCATTTACTTCATGTACAAACTCTTTTAGAGATGCACGTGTAATTCACCAATTCTTTCTTTCTTTTCAGATCCCGCTAACTACAAAGATGGTGCGATGACGTGAACGATGCTGCTGCAGCAGGCGTCCCCGTCGCCTGGTCCCAGCGGCACGGCCAGCCCCAAACTCACATCCCCCCATCCTAACCTCCCGTCCCCCCGTCCTAGCATCTCTCGCAGCCCAATCCTATCCGATGGCACCTCTAGCTCGAACAGCCCGAGGCTGGGCGCCAGTCCGAAGTTGGGAGCTAGCCCCAGTTTGGGCGCCAGTCCGAAGTTGGGAGCAATCCCCAGTTTGGGCGCCAGTCCTAAGTTCGGAAGCCCGAGGTTCGGGAGTGGCCGGGCGCGGACGGCGGTGGAGGACGAAACGGCACTGGAGAGGCTACAGGCGGAGCTGAAAGAGGGATGGAGCGTCCACACGGGGAGAGACGGGAGACTGTATTACTGCAAGTAAGTGCTTCAGGCTATTTTGTATAAGCGCGTTTAGCGGTAGATGCTAAACTGGTATTTCAAAGAAGCTCCTCCATTTTTGGGGAGTCAGTTAAAAAGTCTATCGGCGAGTTGTAATATTACGATTATAATATTGCTTAACGGCGTATCATTTCATTACACATCACAAAAAATTGGAAAGAACAAGCATAATACACGAAATTTATATATTTATTATGTGGTTTGATATGATACTTACAGAGTTGAGACGTCAAAGAATCTCTCACCCATTTCAATGTTTTACCATATGACATTTTACTTGATTCGTGAACAATGAATATGGTAATGCTATTAGCAATGGCCTATGTGTCATTTAAAAGGGTGATATACTGGGATTACGATTTTAGAGATGTAATTACAACGTCTTCTTATTCTGGGTGAATGTTCTATTATGTATTTATATTTACTTACTACCTAATTACTAGCTACGTAACTTTGCGATGTATTGTTTTGTATAGGTATTTCTATCAAAGTTGCAGTCGAAGGTATTTGTCTGAGTTGTAGGAAAGCTATAATTTATTTCCGTGCTTAATTTATTTTGGAGGAAGACAAAGGATTTGTTTTACTAGAATTAAGAGCATTCTTGTAAAGTGGATGAACCAGCAACAAAGAACGCTGAAGAACAATTATGTGTCGTCTAGACGTCTGCCTCCACCTGAGAGTCAACGGAACCATTCGGGTTGTGGATTTGACGGCCCGAATTTAAAAACAATCCCGTATTCAGTTAAAATACTGAAGAATAAATATCTGTATATGAAGATTTACTTCCAACTCTTGAAAAATCGATTGTTTTGGAGGTTCAGATTTACATTATGTATTTATGCAGTTTAAATTAGGTACTTAAACGCAGTTATAAATAAATACAAATGGTGTCTGAGAAATAACAAATATTTAAAAAAGAAACGTCATATTTTTTAACTTATGAGAAGTTATGATTTTGTATTAGTGAACCATAACCATAACAAAATAAAAAACCGACCACAAAAATAAAACACTAAAAAGTAAAAAAAAACCTGCATTATTTAGTTCCTTTAATTTACTTTCAAGTAACCGTTCTTCTACTCCATCTATACACTACATAAAAATAATCTTAGTTTGGCGTTGGTGCCATCTAAAAAATGAGTAAAATGATGAAAATTTACGATTTTAGTAAGTTGTGACACGATGGTACCGTCTCCATACTTGAGGAGTACCTTCAATTCCTCATGGATTCCATCATCAGATCTTCACTAAAATTATCATTACAATTATCTTGACCCACGTCATTTGAAACAAAAAAATATTTTCTAAATCGGTGTACATAAATGACCGAGTACTCAGGTAACGAATATTAAAAAAATTACAACTGAATTGAGAACCACCTACCTGCTTTTATTTTTGGATATCGGTTAAAAAACATTATTACTTAACTTCATGCATTGATATTCGTCTATGTCTAGTGTGATTTTTCGACAGAATCATGTTAATGATATGTATTCTCTTCGGTTTCCGCGCTTCAAACAATTTAAACGGATTATTGGAAACGGATTCCACGTTTACCGCGCGAACATGGAAACTGTAAAGCTTCCGAAACGTCGCGAACTCATATGACTAATATACACGATATAATCCGTTTTAATTGTTTTATTGAAATGAGAATCATGTTACATAAGTTTACAGTGATCATGAAATGTATGAATTGAATAAAATATTCGCACAGTGTAACTGATTGCAGTCTCGGCGTTTAGTGAAGACGCGGAGAAGTTATTAGAGTGTCGTCTGGGCTCGTATTTTCCTCAAACTGCCGTAAATCGCAGATGCCGGATCCACAGACCGACAATCATAATCTCGTCAGAGCTGGTAGAGTGGAAAAATATTAAACTTACGGAAAAAACGGTATGCATTGCCGAACATGCGCATAACTCTACATTGTTAATCTTTGGTAGATTAACAATGTCAAGATATGCGTGTAGACTCTACACTAAAATAGGCATGTAACAATATAACTTTTGCTTATAAATAATATATAAAAACTTTTAAACAAAAAAATAAAACCGACTCCAAGAAAAAACTAAAAAGAAAAAAAATAACGCCATAAATCAGTTTCTTCAATTTACTTACAAGAAACCGTTTGTATGCTCAATCTATACAGTATATACAATTAATCTTATTTTGGCGTCGGTGCCATATAAATAATGTGTAAAATATTGAAAATTTACGATTTTAGTAAGTTGTGACACGATAGCACCGACTCCAAAATAACATTAATTGTATATACAACTGTATAGATTGAGTATACAAACGGTTACTTGTAAGTAATTTGAAGAAACTGAATTATGGCGTTATTTTTTACTTTTTAGTTTTTTTGGAGTCGGTTTTATTTTTTTGTTTAAAAGTTTATTTATTTTACACTTTTTAGTTAATCGTTACTTAAAAGTTTATCTCGTGACGATTCGAACAAGCCCAAACACGGCTAGGATACATTATTTTATTACATAGATCTGGTGCCTACCTTCCGGCTCCATCATCAAATAAATTCGATGGTACCATTCTTATCAGGAACATTTAAATTTGTGACTATGAAGTTGCTTAGCTAGATTAATCAAGATATTTTGTCACCACCCGTAAATCATTTATCATTGAGGAGTTCCGGTGACGTTCTGTGGTCTTCTGCATCAGTTCCACTTCACCAATTTACACTTTCTGAATGCAAATGCTTATTATGTTTCTTATAATACCAAATTCGCTATATGTATGCCTACAATATTTGAGGAGTTCCTTCAAAATTTTGAAATCGGTCAAATAGTCTTTGAGTAATCGGTGAACATCCATAAAAAAAAAAACATTCCGTCGAATTGAGAACCTCCTCCTTTTTTTGGAAGTCGGTTAAAAAGTGTATCTCGTGACGATTCAAACAAGCCCAAACACGGCTAGGATACATTATTTTATTACATAGATCTGGTGCCTACCTTCCGGTTCCATCATCAAATCAATTCGACGGTACCATTCTCATGAGGAACATTTAAGTTTGTGACTATGAAGTTGCTTCGCTAAATTAATCAAGATATATTATCGCCACCCGTAAATCATTTATCATTGCGGAGTTCCGATGGCATTCTGTGGTCTTCTTCATCAGTTCCACTTCACCAATTTACACTTTTTGAATGAAAATGCTTATTATATATCTTATAATACCAAAATCGCTATATGTATGCCTACAATATTTGAGGAGTTCCTTCAATTCCTCGTGGATTGCATCATCAGATCGTCACCAGAATTATATGGGACCAACTTGGAAGTACTTGCTATAAAACAAAACAAAAAAAATTGAAATCGGTCAAATAGTCGTGGAGTAATCGGTGAACATCCATAAAAAAAAAAAAAAACATGTCGAATTGAGAACCTCCTCCTTTTTTTTGGAAGTCGGTTAAAAAAATATATGATTCGCTTTCGTCTTCAGACGAGAAAAAAATCAGTAAAGGTACCCGACTATCGGACATAAAATCCTTGTTTTGACGTCACGTTTGGCTCAGTGGGTTGCACAACGGCCTACGAAGCTGTCGGTCCCGGGCTCGTATCCCGGTCAGGGCAAGTGTTTGTGTGATGAGCACGAATGTTTGTTCCTGGGTCTTGGATGTTTTCTATGTATCTAAGTATTATAATTTATCTATTTATTATGTATATCGTCGCCTAGTACCTAGTATCCTTGTACAAGCTTTGCTTAGTTTGGGACTAGGTCGATTTGTGTAAGATTGTCCCCGATTAAAAAGTTTCCAGTTATGTACCTTATACATGAGAATAGGACATAGGTTATAATTTATGACAATTTTAATCCCTTGTAGGGACGAAAAGCGGGATGAAACCTTATACGCTATAAATTGCCTCTCTACGCGGATGAAGTCGCTGGAAACAACTAGTTTCTTTGATTAGCTTTCGTCTTCAGACTGTTGCGAAGAAAAAAAAATGTTTTTCAGAAAAGGCACCCGACTATCGAACATAATCCTTGTTTACGTTACGTCGTGGTTTAATAGCCAGCGAAACGAAAATATCATACCTGTTCGGGCAGTCGTGTATAAAAAATACATTTTTGTGAGCATGTTACGTGATGATATTTACAAAACAAACAAATCTTTTTTCTTTTCGTCGCATGGTATTTTCCGGTCCTGTCGTCAGTTGCATGCCACCCGGCAGACGTGCCCAGAATGTAACTGTGCCGGTGCCGGGCCGCTCTAAACGTTGTTACTAAACATTCGACACAAATTTGCTTTGGTTTTATTCATGCTATCACCCTAGGGTATTTGCGTGACAAAATCACAGTACAATCAATATGCATTATTGTACACTACGAGTAAAAGAAAATAACATGAACATGAGACACTTAAGGGGATGCATCGAAATTTTAAGCTATTTTGTAGCGCATTTTTTGTCAAATCTAGTATATAAAACAGGCTGGTTTTCAGATATGTGTTTCTTGACTATATAACCTGTTCAGTGATTAAAGCGGAAACATGTTTAATGAACATTTCGTCGATTGAACAGTTATCCGAAAACGCGTCTTCATTTCCCGTTTTTTGTCTAGTCTTTACAAACGACAGATTAATAAACGGCTAAATTATGTTAAAATGTCATTCTTCCCTTTATCTTTTAAGTGATCAACTTAAATGTTAACAAAACATAATAATATCTTCGATTTCATGGTAATTTTTCATTACGCCAAAAAACTCCAAGCATGTAGTGTATTAGCTTTCTCTTTCTTTGATGCGCGCGAGCAATAAATGCGTCCCTTATTACAAATCAAGCTTATTGGCTGGCTCCGCGCTTGGGGCGTGATTTACAAATGACGAAGTAGGCCCTTAAATCTAAAACAGTATGAGAAATGGTAAACAACAGGCGATCCGGTCTTCTACTTTATCGAAGTTTAACGATCCACTGCCGATTAAAGAGCAATGACGGTTTTCTCAAATGGAAATATCACCAGTTGGCGCTACCACGGAGGGGCCAACTGGTGATATTACCATTTTAGAGAACCCTCATTAGTTTTTCCTAAGGAATCCATTTTTTTTAATAAGTACAGTATTTTATTCTCTATATTTACATAAATTATCAGGCGTGTAACTTGCTGAATTCTCTGTAAGCTAAAAATTTGCTCCTTTGCTATTTCGTTAAATAACAACTTGGATTAAATAAAATAATCATGTGCCTACTAACAGGCTAAGCAGTTTTACAATCACTACCCACCTAATTAATAATGACACATCAAAACGGGGCTTAATTAATCGCGTGTAAATATGATTTATTTAATTACCTTTCCTTGATAATTCTTCGACGTTTCGGACGTCGCGTTACGTCCATAGTCTCGAAGACTACGCGATTAAGCCCCATTTTATTGTATTGTGATAATGAGGGAAGATCGTGTTAGTTTGAATCAATGAAATTAATAATGGAGAAGGAAAGTGAAGTCGATGTCAAATTACACTAATCATATAGATGAGCTGCTCGATACCCAGCGGCTTAAATTAAAACTGATACTCTGTTGGTGTGGTATTGTATATTAATTAGCTCCTGACATTACGAGTAAAAGCAACATAATATTGTCATTTAGAACACAATCACTCTTGTGAACTGTTACGTATCATCCACCGTGAAAATAATAAAAAAATATGTATAAGGTAATATTGGAAAAAACTGGACACCACAGAAGCCTACAAGAGTGACTGCATCGACAACGTCGAAACGGCGTCGTGTGTCGCACGCGCAAGTAGAGTGGGAGCCCAACAGCGTTGCCGGTTCGACTCTCGACTTGTCTACTTCACTTATCTTGATGAAGTGGTGGACTCTCCAGCACTCACTGGGAAGCATTCTACATTTTTTGTATCCATACTAATATTATAAATGCGAAAGTGTGTCTGTCTGTCTGTTACCTCTTCACGCTTAAACTACTGAACCGATTTTGATGAAATTTGGTATGGAATTAGTTTGAGTCCCCAGGAAAGGACATAGGCTACTTTTTATCCCGGAAAAATACCCTTATCCGCGATAAACGAATTTAAGGCGGATGAAGTCGCGGGCAGAAGCTAGTCCACAATAATATTATAAATGCGAAAGTGTGTTTGTCTGTCTGTCTGTTACCTCTTCACGCTTAAACCACTGAACCGATTTCGATGAAATTTGGGATGGAGATAGTTTGAGTCCCGGGGAAGGAAATAGGCTACTTTTTATCCCGGAAAAACACTCTTATCCGCGATAAACGAATTTAAGGCAACGAGAGGTAATAGGCTAGACGAAGTCGCGGGCAGAAGCTTGTTTAATATAAATCCGGAAATAATTGCCCGATTTTAATTGTTTCCGACCAATTGTCACCCCTCGTTTCAACCTGCTAGGAGTTGATGTTAAAGAATCCCCTTCTGTTTCTAAGAAACATGTGTTCCGAAAGTCTTCTATCTCTGTCTCTCCTGAGGCGTTGACATTTAATAAAAAACATGATCCATTTCTTGTTTTTCTGTAGGTACCGACCGACATGCGTTTCGGCTATTATACCAAATTATTTAAGTCAGCTATTGCTTATCTCCAAATCAGCTAAACAAAACCTTTTAACGCTTTAGAAGTTAATGATGTTTTCTCTTCCGTATAACAATTTGTAAAGCTGTATCGGCATCCGTGTGGGACGCAATATGGCGTCGCTTCCGGCTTCATTAGACGGATTGGATTCAGACAATACGTCGCATCCGGCAGGCACCCCTTCAGAAAACTCATTATAAAAGCACTCACATGAATTTTGTATATATTATATGTAATTAAGAAAATATGAACAGTTGAAGGATTAATTTAACTGCTTGAAAAGACAATCCCTCCCATTCTCCCGAAAAGGCCTGTAATACGCTGCTGAATTCGGCCTAATATCTGAAGATTTTCGCCTGCCCGCTTTTTGCGTCCAATCTTGTGGTACCACATCTTAAGTGACCACAAAAGTACACCTTTCCGGATGCATATGATAGACGTAGCCAGTCTAATCTCATATTTGGCTAAGGAATTTTTTGGTAATGTGAACTAAGCGAGTTCGACATGCGAACGGATCCTTTAAAACTTAGAATGCTGAATGAATATAGAATGATCTACACTGTAGATAGGCTAGGCAGAATACACGTTGTTAACGTGACGGTTCCGATTAAAGGCCGAGCCACACCGGACGCGTGTGCGTGACGTGCACGTAGACGTCCGCATGGCGTGCGCGTTGTAAAGTACGAATCCCCGTAAAAGATGACACACCGCTTGCGTGACGTGTTCGTTCGCAGCGGTGTTCATTTGTGCTTTACAACGCGCACGCATCCGGTATGGCTCAGCCTTAAGATAATGGAAGGTTTCCCTTCATTAGCTCCATCATGGACCAGTAGTTCGATTCTATTTTCTTGCTGAAAAACTTTAACTAGTTCACGTATAGTTACCTTACCATATATTTACAGAGTTACCTTTCGTCACCAGGTCATTATTTTTGAACACAAGTAGCAGGCTAATTTTAAGGCCTATGCACATCCCGCTTTTAAAACGCGCCGTCTACGCGCATTTGTATCGATACAAACGCGAAATAATACGCGATATGTAACATCGGTTTCTCGCCAAAACTGCTCCGGTTTTTTGCGAGTTATCTAGTACGTGCAACACGGATGCTTCGTCTCCGATTCCTACCATACTCGCTCCGGAGTAAGCCAGGGTTCAATTCAAGGTCCTTTTGTGTTCGGCGTCATGATTAATGACTTGGCGTCGATCCCTAGATGTGCGTGATGTCTTCTTTACGCCGATGACCTAAAGCTTGTTTATGGTCTACAACAACTAATTATCTGACTTTACATCGCTCCAGGAAGATATTAACAGGATATATGAAAGGAGTATCTCAAACAAACTGATTTTTCACTCTGAGAAGTGCTCCGTGATATCTTTTAGCCGATCCCGAAATTCCCTAGTTGGTAATTACATGTTAGGAACGGAATCAATAAACCGTGTTGACACTATTAAAGACCTAGGTGTCATATTTAACTCGCACCTCAATTTTCACGCTCATATGAGAACCCTAGCTACCGACTGCTATCAGAGATTAGGATTTGTTATCCGCATCGCTCGTGATTTTGACAACGCGTTTGTCATCAGGACCGTTTATATGGCTCTAGTTAGGAGTATATATTGGAGGCAGAGTCTATAGTGTGGAATCCCCAAGAGGTCACTTACGCCTTGCTTCTTGAGAAAATACAAGACGTTTCTGAGATTATTTATTAAAAAAATCTATGGGACTATCCTTTCGTTTACCCGACAAAATATTTGCTTGGAACCCTGGGCTTTCACTCTCTAGAAGTGACGCGTAATTATGCACTTATGACCAAGACATGCAGAATATTACGTGGGGATTCAGACTGCCCTCAGCTGATCTCGCAGCTGGTACGGCTCCTCGTCCCTTCTCTGTCTCTAGCAAAGTTTAATTTTAGACCTCGTAACCGCGACTTACTTTTTGCGGCTCCTAAAGCGCGCACTGCGGCGTACAGGCAATCACCACTGGTTCGTGCTTTGCACTACATAAACGCACTTTTGAAGTCGGCTCCTGACTGCGATATTTTTGCCAGTAGTTGGAGGCTACTTTGTGAGAAATGCAAAAACCTTTGTGAGGCAATGGATGACCGTCCGTCCTCAGTTAGTCATTAAGGTTTCTTTTTGTATATTATTTTATCTTATGTTTAACACATTTTAATGTGATTATAAATACCACCTAACTATCAACATTGTATTGTGCAGGTATAATGTTCAATACCTCGTTTATTTGAATTTGTGTACTTATATAACTTAAATTAAACAAAAAAATAAAACCGACTCCAAAAAAAACTAAAAAGTAAAAAGTAACGCCATAATTCAGTTTCTTCAAATTACTTACAAGTAACCGTTTGTATACTCAATCTATACAGTATATACAATTAATCTTATTTTGGCGTCGGTGCTATATAAAGAATGTGTAAAATATTGAAAATTGACGATTTTAGTAAGTTGTGACACGATGGCACCGACTCCAAAATAACATTAATTGGTTATACTGTATAGATTGAGTATACAAACGGTTACTTGTAAGTAATTTGAAGAAACTGAATTATGGCGTTATTTTTAACTTTTTAGTTTTTTTGGAGTCGGTTTTATTTTTTTGTTTAAAAGTTTATTTATTTTACACTTTTTAGTTAATCGTTACTTAAAAGTTTATCTCGTGACGATTCGAACAAGCCCAAACACGGCTAGGATACATTATTTTATTACATAGATCTGGTGCCTAATACCTTCCGGCTCCATCATCAAATCAATTCGATGGTACCATTCTCATCAGGAACATTTAAATTTGTGACTATGAAGTTGCTTAGCTAAATTAATCAAGATATTTTGTCGCCACCCGTAAATCATTTATCATTGAGAAGTTCCGATGGCATTCTGTGGTCTTCTGCATCAGTTCCACTTCACCAATTTACACATTCTGAATGCAAATGCTTATTATGTTTCTTATAATACCAAAATCGCTATATGTATGCCTTCAATATTTGAGGAGTTCCTTCAATTCCTCATGGATTCCATCATCAGATCTTCACCAAAATTAAATGGGACCAACTAGAAAGTACCTTCTATAAAACCAAAAAAAAAATTGAAATTGGTCAAATAGTCTTTGAGTAATCGGTGAACATCCATAAAATAAATAATAAATAAAAAAAAACCTCCTTTTTTGGAAGTCGGTTAAAAAATTATAATATTGACATTCCTAGTTCCTGATTGTACGCTGTACCTTGTTTGTACTGTATACATTCTGTCCTAAATTTCGCAGTACATTAGTACAATTGGTCTAACACCGTTCCATCCAAGTTGGTCGTAAATAAAGAAATTATTTATTATTATTCATTATTATTATTAGTTATTTTATTACTGTAATGCTGTGTAATTGTTTGAACCAATTGAATAAAAATAAATACACGCGACTCAGTATGCTATTCTATAGAATAAAAAACGCGTTTTTCAAGGACCATATTTTAAAGGCCGAGCCACACCGGAACGGATGCCTGTGCGTGACGTGCATCACGTAGACGTGCGCGTTGTAAAGTGCGAATTCTCATAAGAGATTACACACCGCTGCATACGCACACGTCACGTAAGTCGTGTGTCATCTGTTATGAGGATTCGTACTTTACAACGCGCACGTCTACGTGCACGTGACGCTCACGCATCCGGTGGGGCTCGGCCTTAATGCATCGGGAACAGTTGTTAAACTAAAACCTCTAATGATGAGGCCCGGTAATGTTCTGTAAGTTCGTTTGTTCATAATAATTGAATTAAGTAATGAATGTAGCTGGTAGCCCTGTGGCAACACTACGGCGCGTTTCCGGCTTCATTAGACGGATTGGATTCAAACAATGCGCGCATCCGACGGCGCTCCCTCTGAACTTTAATATACGAGTAAACTCATGTACGCACAATCCGCGTGTAACTCTTGTATCTATATGTATAAAGGATTACTGCTATTCGATGTTTTTGAAAACTAGGTGGCGAGTCATTTCAACTAAGCATTGAAATGACTCGCCAACACTTTTAAAATGCATCATATTCATCATGCATCTCTTACTACAATCAGCTTTGTAGCGGCCCATAGACCTCTAACATAACATGCTAACTGACCTGATTCCGGGGCTCCCTCATCCGACTGGCCCCAGATACCCTCACATAGCCTATCCATCTACATAGTAGTCGGCCTTTGAACCCAAAAAATCTGGTTGCAGTACCTTTTCAATTGCACACAAAATTGCTGAAAGAGAAGAATCACCGACAATTATGCAAATAAAATAAAATCTGGAATAAAGCGCGAACAAGCTTGTAAAGTAATTGCGCTAATGAATATGACGTCATAAGGGCTCCATTATGGCGTCGCGAGCCCCGCACACGTTCAACACACAGGCCTCTTTGTCACTGGAGGCGATACGCATTTGCCAAGGAAGGAGCTAGATATGGTAGAGAGGTATAGGGTGGACAATATCCTGGGACACATCTCCGCATTCTCAGCCGAGAGACCACTGCACAGCTGAACAAAGGCCTTATATTATGTTATTAGGTATCTCTAACGACCTATCGCGCTCTACCCTCCGGCTTCCCGATATCCTCCCAAGAATGTCGGTTCACCTCAAAGGTCTTTTGATTCGTGGTCTCCACCAAGACCCCCTTTATACATGCCGTGGTCCTGCACTCCAGCATCGGGGGCCCTCACTGAAGAATTGGGGTCCTCGGGCACTCCATAAAGGACCTCGTTTCGCCTGTTCTGTCCAGGTCATCGTGACGTGCCCTTGAAGATGATATTGGTCAGCCACTCTAACCTTTTTGCCCCAGCGTCCGACGGTTCTATTTTATTCCACGAGCGATGTACCCGCCGACTGCCTTTTCGGTTTGGACTTTTTTCGCGCTAACTCAGTTACTTGCGGATTTCTTTATTCCATTTCTCAGGGGAACTTCGAGCTCTCTAATGTCTTTGAGCGATTTTGAGCATTCTATAAGGTCTATAGTACCTAAGCATCAACGTGTCCGATCAATATCTCAAATCATATCACTGGCAACAGTTGTATGCACAGGGTTTTTAGTCCAGATAGGCAGTATCTCTATGCCTGTATAGAGCCATGGTCTTTCAGGGTAGGCCATTGCCTACCTTGAAAGACCTTTGTGCCTATATGGACTGCATGCCATTGACTGACACACACTACACGAAAATATACTACATAACGATTAAGCCCCGTTTGTTATGTTGTGATAATGAGTGGAAATCGTGTTAGTATCAATGATTAGTATATTCCTACAGTAATATATACTTAAACAAGTTAGTGGGATTCAGAATTGCCGGTGCTCGAGTTCGATGCACGCTTGTTAAGTTTTTCATTTTAAGTACAAGTTAATTAATGCATTATAAGTGAAAATTGGTAGCGACGTGGCCATTCGCCGGTAAAGTCGACCTGAACGCGATTGTGAAATAAAATCGCAGCCCGCAGCGATTACGAGAGCTATTAACTTTATAATTACCGCCTGCGCACGTAAATTGTAGGTTTATTGCGCGTGAAGTATCCTTTCGGGCCCGAATACACACGTGGATGTTCTCGAAAATACATACGAGATAAATAAAGGTCGGCAAAGCTTACGACCTTTCCACACGCTTTTCTTAAGGGTTTCCTGCTAAAACATGCTAAAAGATTTTTTTGAAAGCAGCATTCTCCAACTTTTTTATATAGACTGAAAATATCTACGCGTCACTCGTGAGCAACATACAAAATTCATAAAGAAAACGAAATGGCAATGTTACATTTCGCCATAAGATAAGATCGTATGGTTAGGTTATTTTCTTCCTCATTGAGGCCCTTGAGTGACCGCGACAGCTTGAAAACCTACGGTTTCAAGTCTACAAACTATAGTTCGAAGTATACGCACTAAGAGACTACGTGTAGAATAAAATAATCTCGGGTTCTGTTTGTCCTTTAACCCCTCATATGCTTAGACATGGATCTGTGCAAAGCAATTACCTAAACTTTATGGTTAAAATTTCATTTACTTACTTTCAATTTTATTGGCAAATTTTTGACATCGCGATCGAGGGGTTAAGGTAAGAAACTCTTCAAGGCTGCAGTCATTTTGGAAACATCATTTTTCGAAGTTGGTTCTAAAGTAAACAAAGCCACGTGCGCAACCTTCAACACATGACGCAACACAACCAACGCTTACTGTCGCAAGCGGCGCTTCGGTCGTCTCGCTCTACTAACCCTGCTCGTGACATCACCGCTTCCAGTTTTCGCCACCCGCATATGTCTTGTATTCCGACAAACTTATGATTACCGTTGTGAACTACGTCATCGTAGTTTCATTATACTAACGTTGTACGTAAAGTTGATGATTTCGCATTTCACGACCTGCATTTGTAACGTGGTCGTATTCTTCACCTTATTCGCTTGGCCGACCGCCAATGTCATGTATCTGTTACTTAAATCTGGCAGTGACGGCTATCTGTTGTATCTTCAAAGTTAGGTACCTATTACATCACTGTGTACGTAGTCCAAGGATGATGTTAATGAAAATATTTAGCAAACCAATATGTGCTTCGCCCTATTAATAATAAAAAGTTAAAAATACCTTACAAAACAAATCAGCCAAATACGTTCCGAGTTTTTCGCGAAAAAACTTTTCGTTTTCCCCCTTTCTCAGATGGAATGTATTAGTATCACTTAAATAGTGCACCGACGTGTTTTTTAGATATTTTCTTATTTGACACTGTCATCGTAATTTTTTTCGTCCGTGATTTCGCATACCATATTAAGGTGTTCAAGATCGTATTATGTTTACATACGAATTAAAATTAAATTAAATGTTAAAAAGCAACGTGAGGCAGAAATAGAAACGAACAAAAATATTTGTCTAGTACCTATATTGTATAAAAAAAAAACCGAAATCATCTTACAACTAGTATATGTTATGTATGAATGCTCGTACAATGATCCCCGTAATTGGCGAGGTGGCGAGCGAGAATGTATTGTGTATTGTATTGTATGTAGGGCGTAATGCTTTATGCTTGGCATAATGCGCACTTTGTCGCTTCATTAAGCGCGACAACGCCATCTTGTGTAGCGGCGAACACTTATACCCATTTCTGGAGTTTGACTTAGTATTAAGTTTAGTTATTTGTGATGTTTATTATTACCATATTTCGATTTATGGAATATTTCCGTGCATGGCATGAAGAACTTGATAAGTCGAAATATACATTTTAAGAAATTTGAACTTTAGGACATGGTTATGGTTCAATTTTGTTCAGACAGATTAATGATTGATCAATAAACTCATCATATATCTTGAAATAAATGTTAAAGTAATCATTACTGGCAACACCGTGGTAGCTTCGTCATCGAATCGCGTCTCTGATTGGTTAATTGTTTTCTGAACTAATCAGGGACGAATAAAATTTACGTATGGCTTTTAAAATGGCGGCAACTGGAGAGGTAACGGGAGGTCAGACTGACAGCGCGATTGTCTGTTAGTTTGTATTCGGTCGTCTATGTATTCGGATAGTTCAAGGTGAGACACCAACCCTTTTACCTGAATGTGGGTGTCGAATAGAAATTCCCTCTTACATTTTCATGGGATGTACCGTTATTGACATTTGTTTCGATATGCGATCAAAAATATATAAGTGTTTTGACATGTACAAATGGTATAGTCCAGTTTTATAAATATCCGTACATCTTACGCATTACTATATTATCGCTAGAAGTTTTTTGAATTGTCAAAGACGAGACGTTTTCGTGACTGATTTCGCAAAACACTACAAATGTTTAGTTGCATTTATTAAATCTCTTTATAGTAGTTGATGTTGTTTTGGCACCGAAACGAAAACACACACATATCAGTCATCATCATCATTATTAAGAGGGCCGGGCCCTCTGTCGTTGCAGCAGTTTCCAGAGCGGCCTGTCCTAGGCCTTTGTCTTCACTTCTTGGTACGAGTGGCTACAGCACCACTCATTTATTTGCGCCATGTATGGTACTAGGTCTTCCTCTTCCTCGGCTTCGATCTTGCCTTCGAAGATGGTAATATTTAGTCCTTCGTGTCGTAGTATGTGGCCTATACACTTAGCTCTGCGTTTTTTCAATGGCGGTTATGAGTTGCCTCTCTTTTCTTGCCTTTAGCAAAACTTCCCCGTTGGTACTTCCCCGTCCAGCTGATTTTAAGCATTCTACGCCAACGCCACATTTCAAATGCCCTAAGCGTCGCCTATCTTAGGTTGTAATATTCCAGCTTTTGCATCAATATAGTGCTGTGCTCCATCCAGATGTACGCTTTGATTATGTTCTTCCTAATGTTAAATTATTTGTTGTGAATGCTCTCTTAGCCATCGCTATCCTTGATCATATTTCCTTCTCGCTTCTTCCTTTTTCATCCATAATACTTCCCGAATAAGTGAACGACTTTACCTGCTCTAACACACATCACTCGTATCTATTTGCTTCTAGTGAATTTCATCAAATCTGAATAGCTAATATACCACGTGATTCAATCACTGCAGCTTGCATACATTAGACGAGCTTCCATACCCACCTATCATAGTTCCATTGCTGCTTCCGTGTAAACTGACGAACCTCTAGTTAATACCAACGGAGTGATGTAAGTCGCTCACTCAATACGATCTAATCAAATCAAGACGTTGCACTATAACATCAAAACGGCTCATCGACTAACACAGGCACTTGAAATTAGATCTTCATACGATGGCTTTAGTAGTATATTTGAAGTAGTTTCTGTTTGGAGTTAAGTCGTTGTTGCAGATGAAGTGTGTGAGGTAATAGATTGGCGGAGCGTTACGGCCGACGTTAGATAATTAATAATGTGTTAGTGCTCATGATTTAGTTAATAACAGTACATATGCGGGTTTAAATTGACCTAGGCATCGGTTACGTGTATTGTATAATGTAATGTGCGCAATTAGTCTGAAGTTGATTAGCTTGACGGTGTCTACGCTAAGTTGCTTAATTCCTGGTTGTGTAAATGTCAATTTAGGAAAATCAGCAAGTGTTATGTAGTTATGGTAATTGTATGCCGTATTCATAATACATTAAAATATAGCTCGTGGGATCGACGGCCTGTGGGGCAGAAAGATTCTCCATTGGCAACCAATCTGAATTTTTGATGACACGTTTGGCTCAGTGGGTTGCAAAACAGCCTACATAGCTGGTGGTCCTGGGTTTGAAAGTTCGAATTCTGGCCAGGGTAAGTGTTTGTGTGATGAGCAGGAATGTTTGTTCCTGGGTCTTAGATGTTTTCTATATATTTAAGTATTATATGTGATTTATGTTATGTATATCGTCGCCTAGTACCCATAGTTCAAGCTTTGCTTAGTTTGGGACTAGGTCGATTTGTGTAAGAATGTCTCTGATATTTATTGAATCATCACCAAACCACTAGAAATTGCAGCATGGACATGCCCCCTACAAGGCGGACCGACGATTTTGTAAGGATCGTGAAAAGTTGTTAGATGCCGGTAAACGGTCTACGTGGAGGTTGTTGGAGAGGGAGCCTTTGTCTAGTAGGGTACGGAATTCGGCTGAGATAATGAAGATAATCTCTTATTCTACTTGCACCATCTACGTTGACTGTATTATTAGTACAATATAAGTATAGTGCTTACTGTTTACATACATACATATGATGATTTCGATCATACTGGAAATTATGCGGCAGAACTTCTTGGGCTGATTTTACAGGCTTACATCGAGTGAAGACATAGTGTATGCATAGATTTAAGTTAATTTTGTACCTAATATAAATGTTCGCTACACCCGTCAAGGGTCCTTGTAACAAGACTTAAGTCTGTAACTTGGTTGCAACAAAAATTAAATAATCGCGTTTGAGGAATGGACGGGATTAAAGACTCTACATACACCAAACGCGTGGAGCAGCCAGAACGCTGTGCTCAAGTTGTAATGAATGAGGCGACTCGTGGCAAAACAAACGAAAAAGCATCGGCCAAGTGCAAGTCGGACTCGCGCACCGAGGGTTCCGTACAAAATATACGCTACAAACAGCCGTATCTATGAAAATTCAATTAGTATTTGTTGTTATAGCGGCAACAGAAATACATCATTTGTGAAAACTTCAACTGTCTAGCTATCACGGTTCATGAGATACAGCTTGGTAACAGACGGACAGACAGACGGACTGACAGCGGAGTCTTAGTAATAGGGTCCCGTTTTACCCTTTGGTTACGGAACCCTAAAAAGCCAATGAAAACGCTTTATTCACCACACGCGTTCAATCAAAAAGTGTGAAAGCTTCAAAAGAAGCCATGTCGAAATTTTCGCCGCGTATGTCTTTCCTTTAAAAACGGAATCGGTCGTACGGCATATGTTTTTGCAGATACTCGTAAATAAATGCATAGCAGCGGCAATTACACCAAACCTAGGTCATATAATTTCGGCGTAAAGTGTTAGAAACTCAACTAAAATTGTCACCAGTTAGAGTTGATGATAACAGCCAGCTACATTTTATAGTCGGGCGAATAGGCAGGGCTTTTCGCCGATTATTATAAACTGAGTCATTATAACGCTGTTGAGATGACGGACGGGACAATTCCTTCATACCCTAAGCTGTGACGTACAGTTATGTAAGATTCCTATAGTCCTCTGTCTGTAGAACAAAATGCACAATTCTCAATCAGTCGTTATAAAGCGACGAACTTTATTAATGCGTTTACGTACCGTAGTGCCAGCGCAGACGAGGGCTGTCATGATAACGTGACAGCGTCTTATACCCTAACCTGGGCGGACCAGATCTCTATATATTACATTTTTGTAGAACAAAAGCCGCGAATCTTCAGCAGTCATAAATGTCATAATGAATTGAGTCATTATAGCAGGTACAGTCACACGTGGGAGACGACACATTCATACCTATGCAACATACTCTTGGGCATACGTTACGAGTATATGTATGGTATTCATACAATCTGTAGAATAAAAGCTGCGTATTTACGCCGGTCGTTTTGGACCAAACCCCTCCATTATCACGTGACAGACTACAGTGACAGTGCAATGAGGGCTGTCACGATAGCATGACAGCTCTATCATACCCTAAGTTAGAGTTCACAATGATGATTAGCCTCTTTGGTCAGTGGAACGGATACCGTGAATCTTCACCGGTATTTATGAAGTGACTCGCTTCATAATCCTGCACAGCTTTGTCACTTAAGTAGGGAAGCTCTAATATACCCTACGATAAAGCTCAGAGTGATTAATAGCTCCAGGTGTAGAACAGATTTTGCGAATCTTCACCGGTCATTATGGAGCGACGCACTTCGGTACACCACCGTAGCAGTGACGGCGCAGATGAGTATTGTGGGTGTGGGGTGTAATGGGGCTGCCGCGCCATTGTAGTGCATCGGGGATGTTTTGCGAGGCGCGCACGGATGATTTCCACGCCATAATGCGCAAGCGCGTCGCGTCCCTGCTGAGGCGCCTGCGCGGCAGCCCGAACAGCCTCCTGCAAACGGTTACGGCGCGCCTGGATGGTCCCTTCCTGTATCACTGGGATAAATTACATAGGGCGTCTAACTGATTGTTAAATAATGCGGGTTCTATTGGAATTGTATGTACTACTAACATAGGGTAAGCTTCTTTGTTACTAACGAATTATGGAATGTTATTCTGAAACAAATAAATGATTTGATTTGATTTTGATTGTAGGGTAGCAAGACAAAGCTATTTTGCCTATGCTAGAGGTCGCAGTCATGAATGATCCTTCTAATCTGGAACAGATGTCGTGAATCTTCACCGGTCATTATGAAGCGACACACTTCATTATCGGTAGACAGCAGTGACAGCGCAATGGTGAGACCGCCCCTTTATCATACCCTAAGCTGGGCGTAATGCACAATGATTGTCTGAGGGGATTACTCCAACACGGGACTCCCACGTTACAATAATTGTATTGGATTATTGCAACACAAATGCTGTAAAACTGTAGACTAAACGATAAGCGAGCTCATTGTAACACCTATGTTTACGGTTTATAGATGACCTGCATTCCAAATGCAATTGTTATGGGAACTGCACATTATCTGCGCTGTCCAACTGTGTAAAACCTTACCGATAAATAATTGGAATTTTATCAAAAGAACTATATTTAAATAAAAAAGGAAAATGGTATCCGAAATGATACCAAGAGGTGGTTTAGTAATTTTGTTATTACAATATTTTTCAATAAATGTTATATAGGAAAACCGCTATTTTTTTCTGCCTATTTAGTTACAATACAGTTTTCGACCTAAATATCCTTAAGCATATTATGCGAAAGTATCTTTGTAGGTTTTTCATCGTTTATACAAAATAGGAGAGACGAATCAATGTAATTTTTAGACAGGATCAGAATATACAAGTACCTATTTAACTGATGAACCGATAAAAAACCCTTATTACATCTAAGAGCTGATAATTTGCAAACAGCTGAATCAGTTTTCTTGAGCTCTAAGAACACTCTCGATCAGGGGTCGGAGCCGGTATAATTTAAATCTTGTAAAATAGACGCTATTTCTCTGGAATGTTTTAAATCAGTATTTCAAAGAAGATAAATTAATCACAAAACACCCTGATTAAACTTTTAGAAGTTTAATAAAATATACGAAAATCTCGCAATTGAACGAAAAAAGCGAATCGTTATTTCGGATATTTTGTGTGAAAAAAATACCGGTTCCGATGAAGTCACCGTTTGAACAAAAAGAAAACGAAATCAAAATCGGTTCATCAGTTAAGGAGCTATGATGCCACAGACAGACACACAGACCCAAAGATACACACCTCAAATCCCCTTTTTTCAGACTGAGAGTCTGAGAGTGAGATGGGGTGCGTTGGGATAAGAAGGCAGTAGGGGTAAAATCGAAAGATGAACTTTATTTCAACGCCTTTAAGAGCTTCTTCTGTAAAGTTTTAGTCTTCCTCATACTCTCGTCTTACCCCGATGCACCTTAAACTACTTATTATGACAGAAAATAACATCGAAAAGTTTGAATACGAGCGAAAAAAAAAACGAGCCAAGCCCCGAGTAACTCAGTATTTACTCAAACACCGAGTATCTCATAATATTGTTGACATCGCAGTAAATTTCGTGGGTTGCTTCATCAGAAAGGTCTGTAAAGACCTCGTGACAGAGATGAGGGCTGTCATGACGGCGTGACAGGTCCTTCATCACCGCTAAGCTGGCACATAATGCACAATTGATTGCCTGAAGGGATTACCCTGGCTGGAGCAGGGGCGGCCAACCCAAGGTCGCTTATAATGAATTAAGGGTTTGTTTGATTGATTACCCGCAGTGTGGCTTACGAGTACTTATTCATTTCAAATAACTTCAATTTATCTCACAATCGTATCTATTACTGTTAAACTTACGCCTGGGAATTTAGATTCAAAATTTTGTAACATTCATGAATTGGGCCAATTTCTGGGTATTTTATTAGCTGGTTTTTGTGCAGTTATTCTAACAGCACGAACAAAACTGCATTCCAACTGCAATTATGCTGACTGGCTGTTCAATTGCCTTACTTAAATAATACAGACTTCTACCGCTAGATAATTACAAGCAAATATTAGTATTGCTGGTGCAATTCCCGGCAGCAATTCCTAGACTGCCGCAAATTCTTATATAATAACCGACCAACTCTAGGGAAGATTTAACCTATTATTACAATAATTATCTTAGGGCCTTATCACATTTGCGAGTTGCGAGCGTGTTCTCTATACAAATATCAGCCGCGGCGAAGTCGCTGCGTGATCGCCTTCATACAAAATTCGCTCGTAACTCGCTGAGTGTGATAAGGCCCTTAATGTTGAAGGACTATATCGACAATCAGTCCAAGCCCCGACGCCGAACGTCCGGAATGTTGCACATAACACCATCAACCACACAGGTTGTGTATCTCTACACTTGGACAGATTAATTTCAAGACGGAACAAGACAATGGCGGCACTCAACTACGTGGTTCTATTGACGCGGCGGCTCAAGATTCTCTCAGCATATCAATCATGAAATGATTGATGGTTATCGGTTCTATGTTCAATATATTCGAATTTGCTGACCTTGATCTTCATCAAGGACCATTAAAACAAGAGGACTGATCATCTCAATACAAAAAGCCGTTCCGCGATATGTACAACGCCATCTATGTATAAGAATATTTTTTTACAATTATTCAACTTTGCAAGCGTGACACAGTATTTAAATGTTACGATTTATTTATTATTATCTATTTGTGAACTAATTGTTACTATACTATGTTTAGTTTTCAATCGCCATCTAGTTTTTGCCAGAATATTTTTTTGCGATCGGAACACGATCTAAAGTATGGCAACTGTCAGTCCTCATGTTTTAATGCTCCTTGATCTTCATTAAACACCTAGCACAAGAAAATGTGCTATGTAATAAAGAAAATTGCATTAAAATCCGTTCACAGCGCCAGCAGCGTTACTACAGACGAACCCACAGACAGAAACAGGCTTTAAATATACTACTTGATTTCTACCAATCGGCTCGAGTTCTTTCAATGGTTTTGATTTGATTTATGATTTGATATATTCGATGTATGTGGGAGATGGGTTACATTTGCAGATCGAGTTACATAACACAGAGTTACAGAATTCAGCTTGATCTGATTGAACCGGGGGTAGCACTTGCCGGTGCAACCCTGGAAACAACAGTAAGCAATGGCCATTGTTTGTTGGTTTGTTGTTGGCCAATAACCTGACAGGGGAGGGTTCCTCCACGAGCTCTCGGGAAACAAGAGTAGATTAGTGGGGAAGACGGGTGGGAGGAGGTGTTGGCTGTAGGGACGTGGATGGACAGAAAGCCGGTTACCCGCTACTGGAAGCTAACCCTCCACCTGATGGTCCCTTCACGAGCTCTCTGGTAACAGAGTAGATTAGTGGTGAGGACTGGGCGGGAGTAGGTTGTGGGGGACTTGGTTAAAAGGGTACGAATAGGCAGAGGGCCTGTGACACGCTCCTGGAGATTATTACTTTCCACCCACAGGGTCCTTCAGCGTGTTTCTCTGCAGTAGCTAAGTTCACTGCTAATCTGGGACGGTGGTGTAATGGGGGTATATGTATATGCCATAACACGTGGGACCTGAGAGCGATCACAGAGTCGTTCACCGCTCTCCCGGAGTGGAGGTCGGTAAAACAGCAAGTATGCTGCCGCTTGAGCTGAGATTATGATATGACAGTCTTTAAACTACAGATGGCTAGCAGTTTAATTGCCTTATTAACCGACATCTCTCTAAACTACGGCGGTTCTCGACGGCGTGGTTCTGTTGACGAGGCGACTCAAGATTCTCTCGGCATATTAATCACGGGATGATTGAAGGCTATCGGTTCTAACTGCTAACCACATACTAAAATAATAACCTAGACTAGTTAAATTTTGGTGCTGATTGGCTTAATTTGGTGTGTTTTTTATTTATTTAGATCAATTTATAGGTGGAAAAGTTCATATATCTATTAATTTGTAAAAGCCTTTTTCTCACCCCTGAGTCTGTGTGATTGTGATCAAACCTTGAAGAGTCAATTTTTACCCACTTGCTGTGGTTAATACTATTGAAATTTTATATGTAAACGTAGATTGTACGCATAATAAAAACATATTTTGCTTTTGTTTCTTCCATTATATTTTTACTTTCATAAGTTTTGATATGCTTTACTGGAGAACTACGCATTGAGCTTATACTTAAAAATATGTATTTAGTATAGGCTAAGTACAAATATTGTAATACGAGTAGGTAAGAGATATTAAGAAAAAAATACTGGCTGTTGAGTTTGTTTCGGCTTTTTTCTCAACAGCGGTCTCCTCTTGGGAAACGCCGTAGGGTCAGTCTTGTAAAAGTGCCCTTGCGGGGCCTACTTATAGAATAAAGATCATTACTTCAGTGCCGAAAAAAGTTTATAATAAGTAAATATATGATGGAAACTGAATCACCTACAATTTTTAAATGATCTACGGTTTAACAATCAATAAATAAACTATATATATATATATATATGAAAACTCCCGGTGACATTGGCGGCAATGTTTCCTGCGCAATATTCCCGTGACCGCCACGTCATTAGAACAGGCTGTATTGTTTTCGTCACGCTTCCCGTTTATTTTTAGCCATGAATCGATAATTCAATGGCTAATACGCAGCTACTTTAATTTGTCATCAGCTCTAATCTTCTCGTGAGATGAATCTAGGTATCTTTTACCTGATACAAAACTAATTAAACCTGATTTTGAACTGGTTAGGCAGAGGGGTTACTCCGAAATTCAAAAATCGAAGTGCGTATTACGGTGCGTATTTTATGCTGTATTTGAATGAGCGTGATGGCGCAATACAAACTTAGTTTTTCGGAAATCGGAGTAGTCCCTCAGGGCTTTTTTTTTCAAACTCAAACTCAAAATAAACCGGTATTTATTTAGGTTAAACCAGTTAATAATATAGGTTTCATTCGAACGAATTGATTTGGGAACTTTATCCACTGAGGGAGCGCTCCCTAACCGGTTAATGGATTTCATGCCCTACCCTAGGCTCCGAGATATTAATCGGTTAGTCATACCGGTTTTTAGATGATCAAACGAGATTAACTAAAGTGAAATTTGATCACTATTATGTGAGTCGCTTCAATCGAACCTCATCCAACGGTTTCCTATGATCTTGATCAGATCATTGGTCGATTCTGTTAGACCTTCCCATCGTCGTCGTCTTTGCGTCGTCTTGTACGCGGTCGCCACTTGAGAATTTTTCTGACAAGTTGCGTGGAAGCGCGTCTTGTGGAAGAGCACAAGAAATCAAAAGATCTACACGGAAACAAAAGCTAGAAAACAGTCCATTTTTTAACCCTCAGACCAGCCCAGTTAGCGTGACGTAACTGGCGGCGCAAAAACACCGCGTAATGAAGCCGGCTCTGCTTCCCAATTAGCCACATTCGTTAGGAGCACGGCGCCGGCCGCCACACAACGTAAGTGAGTTGAAAGCTTTGAATCTGCTTTGAATTTTGAATAGGAATTGTTAAATTACTTACTTCGACGTTTTGGACGTGTCACTGAATTAGCCACATTCGTTAAAGCCACGCTATAGCACGTAACGCAAGACTTGACTCGTATTAAAACTTATATGATTTTCCCACATTATCACAACAAACAAGACTTAATCCATATCCATTATAATATTATAAATGCGAAAGTAACTCTGTTTGTCTGTTCTTCACGCTTACACCGCTGAACCAATTTAGATGTTTGGTATGGAGATAGTTTGAGACTTTAGAAAGGGCATAGGATAGTTTTATTCCGGAAATATGCATAGTTCCCAATGGATAAATCAAATAGTAGACCACGCGGGCGTAGCCGCGGAAAATCCTAGGCCCGCATAAATATGATTAAATCAAACACATCAACAAACGTTTTGGACTGGATCCTTTTGAGATGTTTTGAAACCGACTTCGCTTCTTAATACCGTCCTTCGTCCTTAGAATTTAACTACCGGATCGTTTTTTGAATATGAACTAATTATGTATTTTATTATTTACAGGTAAGTGATAAGGCGAAAAGGGGTAAATAGTAACATGGTTAACACATTGTCTGATGAATTATTTATAAAATAAGTTGTTGCATTGAACTTTTTTTCGGACACATCGCTTGCTGCGCTCTGCTGGGTTGATTGTGCGTCTGGCCTATGTTTATATGGTTGTCATTAATTGTGTAGCATCGTTCGATTAGTTTCTAAAATAATCCAGCTGTGGCCAGAAGACGTCTTGTACCGTCCGTACGCTAGCACCCTCTGCCGGGATGACCACGACTCTCAACCTTTGTATGGCAGTCGATCTGCGCTCGATAGCCGCAACGGTTACTGTCGAGGACGCATTGCAGTAATATTCAATGTGTTTCTAAAACTGTCCAGCCAGGACTAAAAGAACTGACTGCGACTCCCAAAGCTTGTGTGACAGCCGGCTTGCTCGGCGGCCGCTAACAGTTACTAATCGTGGACGCACTCTAGTATTGCTTGATGTGATCTACCATCTATAGCTAGAGCCAGGTGTCTGTGCCCGGATGCTAGCGCCCTCTGCCGTGGCGACGGTGACTCCCAATTTTTGTGTGGCAGCCTGCCTGCTTGGCGGCCGCTAACAACATTAATCGTGGACGCATCTAGTAGTGTTTGAAGTGAATCTACTATCTATAGCTGTTCAACTAGATCCAGGTGACTGTGTGCGGACGCTGGCGCCCTCTGTCGGAGCGACGACGGCTCCCAAAGTCCCGGACGTTTGTGTGACAGCCGGCCTGTTTGGCGGCCGCTAATGGTTATTAATCGTGGACGCACTCTAGTATTGTTCGATGTGTTTCAATTCTCTCAACACATGGCTGCCTCGGCTGCGGGTAGGGCGCGCCGTGGATGAAGCTTTTATGGGTCACGGAAATGGGTTCAGTGACGTTTTGATAATGAAACCGGAGCAATAGATGCGAGGATGCGTGGATACTCTTTCGACGTGTTTTTTTCGGTTACCCTCATCTGGCATTAGTCATAATCATCATTTGGCATGATGCTTTTTTTCTGAAACTACAATTTTCATGACTTTATAAGGCATCATCCTGTTAAATGCATTATGTTAGGTTAAGTTTGTTTTATAACATTCCTGAAAAGTTAACGTGTTCAGATAAAAATGTATTATGCCAATGTCATAATCAACAAAAAAGTTTATGCCAGATGTAAATAGTTTTTTTTGCTTTTAGGGCGTGTCCTTGTGGTGACTAAATAAAACGCAGTCTTGACTTTATAAGTATATTCTGTGTCCCTACATGTTGTGTAGTATTGTCTGTAACTTTTTTTGTTTAATGTTAATTAAGTCAATGTTCTCTTGGGATTAAAAAATCACAGTACATACAAAACAGATTTTACATTCTAGACTAAAAGACATTACAGGATTAATTGATTAGAAGATTGGATAAATAGGGAGTAATCTGAGGCTGGTCATATGTTGTCCAATCACTTAAAATAATTTGCACCCTGGTAGGTAAAGCCGAATCTTCGTAAATGTCAATAAATGTGTTACAAAGTGCACATTACAAATAGTGTGAATTTCAGAATGCTACTCGATTACTCAATTTGAGTTGATTTCTAGCTACCGCACTCAACAAACATCATTGTTTACTTTTTATCAGCATTATGCATTAATGCATTAACTCGTCCCAATTAAACTGCTCCTTTGATCAAGAAAGAGCGTAAGCGTCAACACGTTCATATTATCATACTCCATATTGTAAGCAGGCGGAGCAAGGGCCGCGTTCTACATAAAGGAACGTAACCGACCACTGTGTCTTACTAACATAACCCCTTTTGCTAGTAAGCACGGACACTTGCGCAAGAGCGGCGACTTCAAACTGCGATTAGATAACCATTGTAATAAGAACTGCGACCAGGCTGGCCATATATAAGCTCAAGATGACCCTAAGAACATGAACAAAAAAACGCTCACTTTTCTCCATATAAGGTTGAAAATGCAATGAAGAAAGTTGTTAGAGAGGCATGATTGTTTGCGGTCATTACGTAGTATTGAGAAGTAATGCATAACTGGAGCGCACAATTAAGATACGATTGTATCGCGTGAGGGAAATGGCTATTGTTTTATTATTTAGGCTGAAGTTTCGTTTCAAAACGCCTTGTTACACTTCCGGCAAGTTGCAGACAACTAGATTCTTCAGAAAGAGACTGGCGTAAAGCATTTGTCATCTTAAAAGGCTAACTAGTTGCTTGAGAGAATGACTATACATAATATATAATTAAGTTCAGAAGAAGATAAACTATTATCATGCGTCTCACTAAATTTGTAGCGTCCTCTATAGCGTCGTCCAATACGCAAAAAATAAATGCAGATTAATAGGGTACGTGCATGACATTTTTCTATCGCTTTTTTAACCAAATATCGAAATACCGTAAAAACTATTTCAAAATATGAAATTAAAACTAAAATCGGCCAAGAAATACGCATAATATAGGAATTTTAAAGTAGTAATTAGACAGAGAGGTCCGATATGCATTGTTACGTCACAGTGCAGTCCGGCTATATAAACTCCATATTAAATTCTGTTTTGCAAGAAGGAGATATAATGAAATGTTTGATGGCTTCTATTTTGATTATTTTTATAGCTATTCGAAAAATTATTTTTCTCTACTGTTTGTTACATGAATGAACTTTTAATAAAGTAAAAATTAAAAAACATGCATATTCCCTATTGTTTCATGTATACAGGTTGCTAGTGAGGAACCCAAAGGATGTTAACCACGTCCTTAGCTCATTAGGAGTAAAAGAATGTTATATGAAACCAACTAAAATTCAGTAAAAAAAATCTTCAGCTGTAGTAGTGTGTGATAGCTGTCACTTTGACGTCTGTGAATAACGACACCAAACTTGGCGACATTTGTGTTCAGATACTTTTTAAATCACAATAAATAGTTATATGAAAATTGATAATATTTTCGAAACTTAAGGTGATCCCTCACTTGGGGAATTCACCTGTAATGTAACTTTCCACAGACGAGCCTACATCAGTAAGGTAATGGAAATGGAAAGGAAATAATTTGGGTTCACCACTAGACAACTTTTTAGTTGCATCAAATGTTTAGTATCGTATCTGCATTAATATACATATATTGACTAAAGAAACTAGCCCATTTAATTCATTAGGTGCTGCGATAGTGCAATAGATTAATTCACTGATTCTCGCCTTAGACAGTGCCAATTGCTGTAATGAAATTGCAGCGGTTGGCGGACGGACTGAGTGCTAATTGCAAAACGAGCGAATACTGAACACAGAAGAAATACCTAGCTGATGTATATTGTACTATTTGCGTTTGATATTTAGTGCCAAATAGTGCATATTTACTTAGAAATTTTGATTTTTAGCTACTTTTAGATAGTTTCCCATATGATTACTACAAAAATTTAAAATTTAAAAAACCCCCGACTTGTTCCACTAAAGGCTGAATATCTTGCAGACGAGTGGTCCGATTTTCATCAAACAAAGCTAAGAAGAACACTCGCGATAAAATTATCTATGACACAAATAAAACCGCACTCACATCGGTCCATCCGTATGGGCGCTACGATGCTACAGACAGATACACAGATGTGTATCTGTAAGAGTCACAGAGTCACAGACACGTTAAACTTATAACACCCCTCTTTTTTGTCGGGGGTTAAAAACTGGACTAAATTGCGTAGTACATATAAATAAATATGGTCTACTTCGCTTCGCCCACGGCCCTGGGAATTATCTAGGTGTCCTATATTTGTGTATATCAAGTTTCATCTAACTACGTTCGTCGGTTAACGCGTTATTGAGGAATAAACATCCGAACGTCTTTACAAATTTTCACATCTATTCTATTATAGATTTGTAAAAATGAAATGGTTGTACATGGAAGATATCTATACTTTTATAAAGGTGTAAAAATGAAATGTCTGTACCTACATTGAAGATATCTATACTCTTATAAAATTGCAAAAATTAGCTGTCTGTATATTGAAGATATTTTCAAAAAACTTATGTAATGATGGACCATTTGGAGGTCACTGAATCGAAAATATATTTTTTTTAGATTTTTTTGTATTGTGTATGTGTCGTTGTGGCTTCGGCTAAACGGATGTCAACTATTTTTCGTACATGGGTAGCGGGTATCCGCAAGAGTTGTGGCGTCGGGAAAATTAGAAGGGAAGCCGTAACTGCCGCTAACACCACGCTGAGAAGTGTCCATGGTATCCCTGGCTTTGATTTTCAATGGCTTTGAGTTCAAAAGAAAATGAAGTATTAATAAACTACCCCATTTAAAGATTCATGGCTGAGATTTACAGTACAGTACTTTAAATCACTGTGCGCCTTAGACAATGCCAATTGCTTTAATGAAATTGCAGCGGTGGCGGACTGAGCGCTAATTGCGAAACGAGTGAATACAGAACAGAATAAATACGCAGCGTTCATTGCGAAGGGAATTTCTCCATGTTTCCAGACTAGCTTCGTTTATAAATTGGAGAATAAATAATTGTTCACTGTTTTCATAGGGGTTCCATGTCAAAATAATTGACTGGGGACTGGGCTGATTGTGTCGCTTATACAAACGGTTTGAGGAATATAAAATATGAAAATATAAAGGAAAAGTTTTTCTAGCGGCTTTTGACGTACGGAGACACAGAGAATTTACTCACTGTCGTGACATAAATGTTTGCTTTTGATTTTTTCTGTAGTTTTGTGTAAATTTTAGTATTTCAATTACAATAAGTTGTATTATAAAAAAGATGAATATTTAATTTAAAGTTTATAATGTAATATTAGGCTTTCCTTTTGCATGAAACACCGGGGGAACCCTAGTTCAGGTTGTATACAATTTAAATTTATTTGTATATGATATATAAAATTTAGCCGTACCTCTCTGTATCTTATATTAGTTCAATAAATGTATTTGTATTGTATTGTATATATGAACCTCTGAAAGACACTGCCAATGCAGGTCAAATTATGGAATATTATTAGTCCAAAAATCGGCTTCCTTCCTAGCATTGTTAGTTGTATAAAAATAAAGACGTCACGTACCCGACATTCTGATGCAAATGGTGAAATACTCGTAAAAGTTAACATCTACCTACATTTATAGTAATTTCACGTTATTTTTGCTATTTTATTGTACGTAGTCTAAACGATATCAGCGATACAAAAAAAGTAACTAGAATCTTAAGGTATTTTCGAATTAGCTTTATATTGGTTGTAAAGTCTCCCTTCACCCAATACACTTCACATATCATCAAAAACGATGGGTACCATTACGAAGAACCCTCCAATTCATAAAAATTCAATCAACCCTGCACTCAATCAGCCCCGCCTAGTGATGTGCCGTGAGCGGAAACATTGTCTGGAGTGGAATGTTGCTTGGTAATATTTACATGGGAACGATCGCCGCTTGTCTTGCTTGCATATTTTGATAAGTTTAATATAAGTTCAGCTATTGCATTGATTTTTGTTCTCTGAATTCAAGTTTCCATTTACATCTTAGAAATAGCTTTGATTGGGTTTTAGGTGGATGGATTTTTAAGTTGCAAAAAGGCACCGTGCTAATTTTCATTAGTTTTACTTGTAAAACGGTTTAATCGGTTTATTTTATTATTCATATTTTCTTAAATCCTTACTTAATTTCTAGAAGAAAATAATTTTATCATGGAGCTAACGTGAGAACTAGTGGCTAAATGATAAGTGCCGCTTTATATAGTAATTAGAAGATCCCAACTTTCCCAACTTTGTTCGCGAAGGAGAAAAAGTCAGAACCCCTCTTTTTTCGACGGCGTAGTAGGGTAAAAAGTATCCTATAACTATCTGTGGATACCCAAGCCAGTCGTGTACCAAAAATAGTTGAAATCTGTTAAGCCGATTTGGCGTGATAAAGCCACAATGACAATATCTTCAATGTAGGTACAGACATTTCTATTTTACAACTTTATAATAATAAATAATAATAATAATAATAATAGCGCGACGAGGGCGCCCACCGCTGCCGGCACGCTTGGGGCCTGCGGGGCATCCTGCTCCGCCCACGGCTCCCGCTACCGGTGGTGTAGTGCGTCGCATGCGATGGACTCAAGCAATGAACGAGCACTGCATGCGCGCATACTACGGGGCTACAGAGGGGGGAACCCAACTGTCTGCGTACCGAGACAGGATGCTCCTTCTGTTCCAGACCCTCGAACCGGCCATCGCCGTATCTGCACAGCGGCTATCGGATCAAGTGCGCGCTATCCAACGGCGTAAGTTGCTGGACGACGCGATGCTTGATCAACTGCGCCTGGAAGTACTGGCTGCTCGCGCGGCCTCCACGTCGTCTCGGAATCCACCTGCTACGTCGCCAGTTTCGGCGCCAGCACTCGACCTGGTGCCGGGGGCGCCGCGGGTCGATCCCGGCTCTGACGAGGAGCACTGCGCGAGTAGCATAAGTACCCAGGCCAATGAGCAATTGAGGAGGACTCTGGAAGAGACGATTGAGCGGTATCGATTCGCGCCTGACTCTAGGCCGCGATTACCACGCTTGCCCACGAATAGACGTAACTTAGCGCTAGTGGGAGCCCTGAACGCTTTGCTAGACCCGTATCTGCGGGCTAGCGAAGATCTAGCTGATACCCACTCGATCATGTACTGTGGGGCCATCGCAGCGTGCCGCGTTGCTCGTGTCAAGTTCCCGGACGCTGACCGAGCACCGCGGACTGCCGGTGGTGTCCCCGCCTGGCAAGTACGGATCGAGCGGCGTATCAGCACGTCCAGGACTCTCATTGCAAAGCTAATCTGCTTCAGAGGGGGTAACAACCGCCCTCGTGTCATGCGCTACGTAGCACAGGCCTTTGCGGGGACTGCTGTCAGACCCCGTGATTACATGGCCTGTGTTACGGAGCGCATCGTCTTCCTGAAGCAGAAAGTATATGCGTGGGCAAGCCGTATCCGCCGCTACAGAGAACGTGTGGATCGATTCCAGCAGAATCGCCTCTTCCAGAGCGATCAAAGGAAGGTATACCGAAAGTGGGAGGGAACCGACCAACGTGTGACCGACGGGCGGCTGCCGGATCCTACTGCCATGAATAATTTCTGGCGTAGTATCTGGTCGGTGCCAGTCGAGCACACCGAGGGCGAGTGGATGAATGTTGTCGAACGTGAGTGTGAGCCCATCGAAACCATGGGGGCTGTTACCATCAGCCCCGATGACGTGAGCTGTGCGGCTCGTACGACCCAGAACTGGAAAAGTCCTGGGCCGGACGGGTTGCACAACTTCTGGGTCAAGTGGTTTCGATGTTCACACGAACGACTGGCAACACAATTCCAACAAGCCCTCGAGCTTGGTTCCCTGCCATCTTTCCTAACAACTGGTGTTACCTTCCTGCTCTATAAGTCCGGTAGTACCACGGAAGCGAAAAACTATCGACCCATCACGTGCTTGCCTACGCTGTACAAGCTCCTTACATCTATTTTGAGAGCAAAAATTAACACGTACATTGTTGCGAACAACGTTTTGGCCTTCTCTCAAAATGGATGTAGGGTTGGGTCCCGTGGTACTAAGGAGCTCCTCCTCATTGACACGACTATTTGTCAACAAGTTCGGCGGAACAGGGGGACTCTTTCGGCCGCTTGGATTGACTACAAGAAGGCCTATGATTCGGTGCCTCATTCATGGCTTGGGAGGATCTTGGAGCTGTATAAAATCGATACAGTTTTAAAATCCTTTATAGGCTCATGTATGAGGCAGTGGACCACAGTCCTTCGTCAACCAGGTGGCCGAGATGGCCCCCCTGATCCGCAGGACTTTATAAGGATTAAGAGGGGTATTTTCCAGGGCGACAGTTTGAGTCCATTGTGGTTTTGCCTAGCCCTAAATCCACTCAGCACTCTGCTGAAGGATTCAGGATTAGGTTGCCGGCTTCGCAGAGGGGGTGAGATCATTTCTCATCTGCTGTACATGGACGATCTCAAGCTGTTTGCACCAAAACGACCAGAACTGGTGGAGCTACTCAAAGTCACAGAAACATTCAGTAGTGCCATCAAAATGGAGTTTGGTGTAGACAAGTGTGCGACCATGCATGTACAGCGGGGGAAAGTCGTAAATTCAACGAATTTACAGCTTTCCGAGACAATGTCTCTCAAATCTCTCTCCGAAGTTGAAACCTACAAGTATCTCGGTATGTCACAGACATTGAGTATTGCGGACGGAGACATTAAACAGGCAGTGAAGGAGCGTTTTTTTTGCCGCTTGACAAAAGTACTGAACAGTCTTTTGTCGGCTGGCAACAAGGCGCGCGCCTTCAACGCTTGGGTGATGCCCCTGCTCGCTTACTCCTTTGGCATACTAAGGTGGACCCAGACTGAGCTGGACGCCCTGGATAGGAGGGTCCGTATGCTGCTCACTACACATCGCATGCTACACCCACGCTCGTCAGTAATGAGACTGTACATCCCGCGCAAGTGTGGGGGCCGTGGCTTTTTAAATGCCAAGGACCTCCATAACAGCGAGGTGTGCAGTCTCAGGGAGTATTTCCTAAACAATGAGTGTGGGATACATCGCGATGTAGTGGCAGTAGACAAAGGCCTCACCTCTCTATCCTTGGCAAACGAGAACTGGCGCAGACCAACGGTGCTTAGCACTGTAGACCGCAAGGACGTATGGAGGAGTAAAGAGCTACACGGGCGGTTCTACAAGGCCCTTACAGGGCCTGATGTAGATCTGCTCGCGTCGGTGAACTGGCTACGTTTCGGCGATCTCTTCGGGGAAACCGAAGGTTTTGCCTGTGCAATTACGGACGAAGTTATCATGACGAACAACTACCGGAAGTATATCCTGAAGGACGGTACGGTCGACATATGTCGGGCATGCCGCCGTCCCGGAGAGTCACTCAGGCATATAATTTCCGGTTGTTCTCATCTTGCTAACAGCGAGTACTTGCACAGACATAACCAAGTAGCCAGGATTATTCACCAGCAACTTGCTGTTAAATACGGTCTTGTGGGGTCTGAGGTGCCGTACTATAAGTACGCACCGATGCCAGTTCTTGAAAATGGTCGTGCCACGCTTTATTGGGATCGATCTATCATCACGGACAGGACTATTGTAGCCAATAAGCCTGATATCGTGCTGGTAGATCGATCTAAGCGCCGGGCAATACTCATCGACATCACCATTCCACATGACGAGAACCTCGTGAAGGCTGAGAAGGACAAACTCAGCAAGTACCTCGACTTGGCTCACGAGGTGACCGCCATGTGGGATGTTGATTCGACGATAATTGTCCCGATAGTGGTTTCGGCAAACGGTCTTATAGCGAAGAGTCTCAACGAACATCTTAAGAGACTCTCGCTAGATGGCTGGGTCAAGGGTCAGATACAGAAGGCAGTAATCCTGGACACGGCCCGCATTGTCAGGAGATTCCTCTCTGTGCAGCCCTAACCACCGGTAGCTTGAGCCCTGCCCCGCTGCCGGCGGCACCCTAGGTTAGGTTTTTTATAATGTGTTTATATTTTGTATTTGCATTTTGTATTTTAATTTTTATATATATATATTGTAAAAAACCTACCCTAAGATTTTAAATAAATAAGTGAATAATAATAAATATTACGGGACAATTTTACAGAAATCGAACTAGCCCCATGGTAAGCTCAATAAGGCTTGTGTTATGGGCACTGGACGACGATATATTTAATAGATATATTACGTAAATATATAGAAAACATCCAAGACTCAGAAACACATATTTGTGCTCATCACACAAATATTTGCCCTTACCGGGATTTGAAACCAGGACCTCAGCTTCGCAGGCAACGTTACTCCCACTGAGCTAAACCGGTCGTCTATAATAATATAGAAAAATTTATAAATTCAGTTTAAAATCATATAGAAAGGAGAAAAATTGCTTTAGAAGGGTGAGTAAATTTCTATCTACTTGGAAATATTGCCGTGGGCAGTATTACGAACGACGAGGGGAAATTTGGCAAGTATCGTCGCATCACTATGATGGATCCCTCCGCGCGGGTATCTCATCTTTGGACCCCTTATCCCGACATTACAGGTTTTCCAAGTGTACTTAAAATTTCACGGCATATGGTTATTTTTACGAAGGTGCCAGACGGTTGTTAACATAATATTTTAAACTAGGAGGCGCCCGCAACTTCGGTCGCGGAGGAGAAAAAGTCATAACCCCTCTGTCCGGCGAAGCTTCTAAGCGAAAACATTTTTTTTGGATTTTTTGTATGTTTGTATGTGTCGTTGCGGCTTCATCACGCCAAATCGGCTAAACGGATTTCAACTATTTTTGTTACATGGGTAGCTGGGTATCTCCAGATGATTATAGGATACTTTTTACTCGACTACGCTGAAGAAAAAAGAGGGGTAATGACTTTTTCTCCTCCGCGAACGAAGTTACCTTCTAGACTTACAATACAACCGAAAATGCCACCACAACTCCAATGGACTTGGTCAATATTGGGGACAGAGTAATAAGACTGATATCAAACCAAATAAAATACTCTTCCATTTAATATGTGGCGTGACAAAAAAGTGGCAAGATTTTATGGTCATTTAAATTTGAATAACAAGATGGTTTGACTGGGCTTTTTTTATACATTACGTTGTAATTAATTAGCCGACAAATATGTGCGTGTTTTTTGAATGGAAATGTGTGATAAAATCAAGTGTAAGAGTAAACAATATGATAATGAAGTATAATGGGCTATTTTTCTGACAGATAAAATCAGTTACTTATCAGTCAGTTAAGTGACAAAACACCGGAAAGTTATATATATTTATATGCAGACTCCAAACTAAGATAACGTAGTGTACCACGTTATAATTATTAATTTTTTTGGGTTATTAATACTTAAGTATAAAAATATTCAAATGGGTAAAAAATAAACAAATAATTGTTTGTTTTAAATAATTGATAGATTCAGGCGTTATTTTGCAGAATTCCATATTAGATTCTATTGGATTATAGTCCCTTTGCTATTCCGTAAAATACTGTCTTGGTTAGATGTGACAATAAATTGTGCTCACATGCGCATATTTTCATGCAGTTTCCACAAAAATTACGCATGCAAATACAACAAACCACCACCGGACAGTATAATCCTCGACACGTGTTTCGCCTCTTTACGAGACATCATCAGGAGATGCAGGAGATGTTGACGGTCCGGCGTCCACCCGAGAAAACCCGAGGAAACCCGAGAAAATTTGCGCATGTGAGTACAATTTATTGTCACATCTTACCAAGACACAATTTAGCGAAAAAGCAAAGTAACTATAATCCATTAATTGAGTGTTTTGTGCATATTCACGAGTGCATATTGACTTCAATGACAAAACAAAAAAATATCAAAAAATATATACTTACATAAAAAATATGATTTAGATTTTATTTAATATTTTTATTTACTGATTTTAGTGTTATGAAATTTATAATTAATTTTAAATAATAAAGAATACAGCAAGATGCGTACTCGCAGCTCGCAGCAATCGCAGTATCGATATGGCAGGTGTAGCGGCGGCAGGTAGAGTTTGGCAAGCGAAACATGATATTAAAAATATGCGGCAAATTTGAAAACATCATGACCTGGCAATACGGAATGCATAGAAACGAAGTAGGTTTTATAATTGACAGCTTTTTTAATACGTAAAATTGTTGCCATATAAAAAAATCTTTTTCAAGGTCAATATCATGTTTCTCTGGCCAAACTCTAGGTACCGTGGCGTGCGGTAGGTACCTATTCATCACGCGGACCATTTCCCATTCACGACGACACAACACAAAAATTACACGCAGTTGATTCACGTCAATATAAACTATAACTTCACACTTTTCGTTCCTTTTGACTCACATGAAAATGTTATTGTGACTTTTATGGTCCACTAGTTTTTTTTCTTCATTTTCTTTTTTTTTGGAAAAAGTCACGTCAATATATGGCTCGCGTTGGCGGCGCATCAATCGCACTTATATAATATAAAGTCTATTTGTTTACTTAGTGATCTAGCTTTGATCTCTGTTGTGTTTCTTTTTTTCTGCTTAAATTATGAACGAAACTATGGCGTTTGGAATGCAATACAATTTGGAAATGAAACTAACTCGAAGAAAGTTATTGTGTTATTGAAGATTTTGAAAGCAAAATTGTGAAAGAAGTTTATTGTATGCTGATATTTTGTCGGCTGTTAGAATTACAAGTAGCTACGCGATTTTATAAGAAAGTATCCTGAGGCCGAAATAGGTCTGATCCGATTTTTATTTTGTATAACTCTACCTACTTCATTTCTGTGTGATAAGTTATGTTCTTACGACCAAGGAGTCAATGTTCTGTATCTTTGAACTGTGACGTTACAGCGTGGAGCGATTGATCTGACATTGATTGCTGTACCACCGAATTGCCTTTCAATTTGATTTTGGCTAGAAATTTGCATTTGTGGCGGACGATGCATGGTTACATTGTACCTACACAGCACAGCTGCCATCGATGCGCCATTTTCCATAGACGTTAGTCGTTACGATGCAGTCGGCACCAACAGTGTCCCACTATATATACGTGTATGTATGTATATATATTATGTGTATTTATTGCATTTATATTCTTGGGTTTAAATCACTGTTTTATACGGTAGACGCAGAGCAGGTGGTTACAACTTACATTTTGTGGTACAGTTAACATCAAAAAGTAAGTGATAATTTTAGTATGCAATTTGCCATCAGTAAAATTGACAATAGCTGACTAAACACGTATTTTTAGTTTGTACAAATAAAAATATGACGAAAAAATAATGTTTTTCAGCATGGGTCGCCGTCTAATGGTCGCCGCCGTGTCACCACCTCTATGTCCGATTCTTTCGCCCTTTCCCACATCTTATGTCGGGTTAAACCGGTTCAACCCGGCTGTCCATTCTTTCTTGCACACCGCGTCCCCTACTCCAAGTGGTCGCGGATGGCTTTCCCGTTTGTGGGTTTCTGCTCTCCCCACTGAAACCAATTACTTGTAATTAGGCCTAGACGGACGTACCCAGTTTAATAACTGACGGAACCAGGTAAAAAAATGCACCCCTATACAGAGTTTTTCATTTTAAACTAAACCTTTGTAAACCATATTTTATGACGAGATGCATAAATGTCGCAGCATTCTAACCAAACAAAGCCACAGCGTAACAAAAACTTTCTTTAAATAGGTCCTTAACTTTTCTTCACAAAGCTTATCGCTGAAAATAGATTATAACACAAAAACACTATCTGAACACAGTTTTCCTAAATTAGAGGCGACCAAAAAATATGCAAAATATATCTTTCGCCGCGGAATCAAATTACAGTCCTTTCTGACGCAACGCAGTTGAAGAGATCCGTTTATCCGCCGTGTTTCTATTTAGTTTAAACCCTTTTAAATGAAGGGGTCGAGTAAAAGGGGGTTTAAAAATGTTACGGGACTCCCAGCTTTGAATGACCTTCGATCGATAGCTCTTCACTTATCCGCCTTGTACATATTATGTCTCATCGTGTTGGCAACGACCGTACACCGAGACACCGAAACCAAGAAAAACGCCATCAAATTTTGATATACACGTTTTTTAAAGAAAAGGCTTGCTTAGCGTGTTAGGTTTTTTCATAGTGAACGATTAGGCATAGGTTTTGAGTCTGTTAAAGGTTTATCGGGAGACCAGATACGCAATCTTTATTTTTAAAGACCTTTCTGTAAAAATATATAATTAGCTACATAAAAACATATTCAAATTTTCTAATGCGAGAAAGTGTTAAATAGAAACTGAACTATTTTATATACTATGTTTGGAAATTTATATTCACTATTCCAGGAACTACATAGATACACGACAAAAACCATGAAAAATCGTACATTGTTACTTAGAGCCTCTAAAGTGCTTTTAAATTTTTGAGGTAATTGTGAAAACGGTCTGATTTTTGGCACACTGTGTATATGTATACTCGCAGCAGATACTTGTATCCGAAAACTGACATGTATCCTAATGACGCAATCTAGGAATGGACAGTTACAGCAAACAAAATCATTTGAACTGTACGTGTTGGACGTATGGTAAAATTAAATTCTCAAATCGTGATATAAGAGTAATAACACCCCGAATGGGTTTTTGCTTTTACAGGGCCGATATGTACACCTGTATGAAGGTCCTTGAAACAATAAATTAAAAAAAAAAACACCCTTGTTAACCACAGCTGTATTGATTAAAGCAATGGGACAGAGACGAAGTGTGATATACGTGTCTTGGAGTATGGCTAATGCGCTTAGCATTTAAAAGTAAGAAAGATACAGAGGGCACTACTAGTGCTAACGGACGGGCCTGAAATGTCCGTTTTACTCAAAAATCCTCATCCCAAAATGTCTGCTGTCCATAATGTCAGCACGTCTGTGGTATAATTTCTGCTTGACATTGTGAGAATGCAGACATATTGGGAATATAACATTTTAGGTAAACCTACATTTCAGGCCTGAGCCGTGCTAACTAGATTGTGTTCGAAAATTTCAAGCCACGTACGCAAAGTTGCGATAGCGCAGTTGGTCAGTGCACTTCTGCGTTAAAAAAGAGGTCGCTGGTTCAAATACTGCTTGCAATTTATTAGGTCGCATTGATTTTTATCCACAATCGAACTCTGTGCTATAATATTAATTTTACATTGAAGTGGTTCATCCCGAAAAGGTGAAAAAAGTTTTTCTGCCACATGCGTTTGTATTGTTTATGCAGGTTATATTTCAGGGTCAATCAAACAGACAACGTACCCTATACCAATCTAAGAAAAAGCCAATTCCAACACTTCTTCCCCCCAGTTTTTGAAAGAAACCCGGCAGTACACGTCTTCGAATTTAAATGATAATGATGTATGAAGAGGATCAATCCCAGCAATGGATATAAATAAAAATAAATAAATATTACAAGACAATTTTTACACAAATCGAAATAGTCCCATGGTAAGCTCAATAAGGCTTGTGTTATGGGTACTAGACGACGATATATTTAACAAATATATTTTTACTTATATACATAGAAAACATCCAAGACTCAGGAACAAATAATTATGCTCATCACACAAATATTTGCCCTTACCGGGATTTGAACCCAGGACCTCAGCTTCGCAGGCAACGTTACTCCCACTGAGCCAAACCGGTCGTCAAATATGATAAACTAGCTTCTGCCCGCGACTTCGTCCGCCTTAAATTCGTTTATCGCGGATAAGGGTATTTTTCCGGGACTCAAACTATCTCCATACCAAATTTCATCCAAATCGGTTCAGCGGTTAAAGCGTGAAGAGGTAACAGACAGACAGACAGACAGACAGACAGACAGACAGACACACTTTCGCATTTATAATATTAGTATGGATAGGTGGCTATTTTCAGTGGCTCTTGTGACGGAACCCAAACTCTTTTTGAGTCGTTGTTTAACCCTGCTAGATTGTTTCTCTATTATACAATATAGAACTGTCTGGCAGCAAAAGTTTCAGCGCAGTTATTGATAAACTAGTACGACCTCAATAAACTTGGAGGTAACATGTGCTGCTGCATGGCAAAAAATAATACAATACATGTGCTTACGCCACTGAGTACCGCAGTAGTTTTGCATGCAGCTTCAATTACTGTTTTATCATAATCAAAACATGTATTGTCCATATATTGCTTAGTTGTAGACTTCCCCCTCTGCAGACTAACAATATTTGACTTCAATCTCACTTGTTGGTAAGCAATGAAGCTGACAATGGGGCATGCTTACCTAGATCATCATCATCGTCATCATTTCCAGGAAGCCTGTGTCCACTGCTGGACACAGGCTTCCTCAATAGATTTCCACAGCTGCGCTTGCCGGTACGCGGTCTCCACTCGACAACCTTACCTAGATACATACTATTTACTCACGTCTTGAAGAGATCCAAGTTATATCGTTCTAAGAAAAGATATGCTGGAAGAGAGTATCCATGATTAAGCCGTCCTAACGAGGATTGTAGGAGCAAATCGCTTCGTTCGAGTTCGATAAAAGCTACCTTCATACCAAATTTGAAGATTCTAGGAAAACCGAAATTACTCTATAGGTTTTCCATGGACGGCAATTTTTTTAATGTCTGTATCTTGGGATTGCGTTGACTTAAAAGCTTCATTTTTTACAGCTTCAAGGGACCGTAGGTGAAAAAAAGTGCCTGAAAAAAAGGGTCTTGACAGACACACGGACGGACAATAAAGTGATCTTATAAAGTTTCCGTTTTTTCCATTGGGGTACGAAACCCTTAAAATTAACAAAAGGTGCGTAACACGTAAACCTAAAACTTTGATGTGATTCTTTATATTTATGTATATCTACTCGTCTCACCCATATACTGCTGCCGATGAAAGGATAACTTTGACACGTCCTTATCCTTCTCAATGACGTCCTTGGAAACTAATTCAAATTCTTCATTACAAGGGTTCAATTTTCAAGGAAACGTTCAAGAGCGAACGGTACGTGCTTGTTGTTGGGATGGGTTCATCCAGAAATCACGCGAGGTTTTTTGGGCCTCATCATGTATTTTGTTGATTTTTTTGCACTACTTAAATTATATTATTAAAAAGTTAATGATATTGTATTTAATTTCCGTTATTTCATACATAAACGCGTTATGCAAAGAAAAAGAGGATTGTAATTTAAGGTATAGGTATAGTTGTTATCCGTTCGCAGGTAAAGTAAAAACATACACGTGAGCTCTCCTTGTACCCCCCCTCCTGCAACGTGATCAGTCGTGAGGTTGTCGTAAACCTCCCTTCGGAGCCTCGCGTGATGTTTGGATGAACCCCATGGCGCTGCGAGCTGTTTAACGGGGCTTCCCTGAGTAAAAGGTGGTAAAAGCGAAGCTCACACTCGACTGCGTAACGTTAAAGTGGACGTAAAAGGGAAGCCGGGAAAAGTGCAAACTAATGGCTTTGCCGCGCAACTGGTTGCGCTGACAAGTAGAACCATTTTGAGACTGGATAAGCATTTATAACGCTTCGTACGAGATTATAGTGTCAACACGCCGCCACTTAAACAAGATATGAAATGCTTACTTACATCCCGAACAAGAGATCTGATCAGGTATGACTACTAAAAATCGTTAACAGAAGAGATGGTAACTGTATTAACACATTCAGCACCGCAAACCCGGTCGCCGGGCGCTCTGCTCGTAGCAAGTTTTCGCTACATAGGATTTTTCCCGTGTTATTGGCTATAAGCGTTGCGCTACGAAAATGTCGGTTGCGAAAGTATTAAGAAAGTTGGAGCATGACGTGAAAAATTAACCAAATTTTAGGGTTCCGTAGCTAAAATAGCAAAAACGGAACCCTTATATGTCCGTCCGTCCGTATGTCACAGGCATTTTACTTAAAAACTATAAGATGTCTATTGATGACAGGTGGATTTGGAGTACAGGTGTCTTGTATAAGCTGCTACTTTGTTTGGTAACAAAAATTGATATTTGTAAGGGGGGGGGGGGGGGGGAGCATAAATTGTGTCTCCCGCCCCCTCTATGTTCTAAACAGTATGTCCAAAAAATATGAAAAAAATACAAAGGTAACAAATTCTTTCAACGAAAATTATGTTCAATATGATCTGATATCATTTTTGACTTATTGCCGAAATACTGCGCTTCTCAGCAAAATAACGTTAGTGCCACGAAGATACGCTCTTTTGCTGGTGCATTTTGTCACATTGTATTATTTTCATCTGTAGTGCATTTCTTTATAGTAATAGTAACGGCTGCGGAACACTACACCGAGCATGGTCCGACATGCTCTCGGTCGGTTTCTTATAACCTCGAGTATTACAAGAAACACTCAAATAATCCCGAGGGCACGTGTCCTTAGACACCGTCCCACACGCGTCCTGTAATCTAATCATTTCTGGGAACAGGAACTAATTCGTAATCAATATGCCTCAGCTCTGTCGCTGGAACTTGCCGGTACAGAATTCTCATTATCAGAGGTCGGAATAGGTAGCGCCTTTTCTTCTTCGCGGGAGGACATAATTAAGAGAGGTTATAACCACCAAAAATAATGATTGTTTTTTATTGAATGCGGGTTTTCCCGGGTCAGTTAAATTAGCTGAATTAGACAATTGTTATTCATGAATAATCTCATTGGAGAAATTGATCGGAGTGATTTTTTACTTATTACTAACAAATCACTCTCTGTGTCAGATTATTCATGAATAACAATTGTCAACACTGTCAACTGTGAAATTGTCAACACTCTCCGTGTCAGATTATTCATGAATAACAATTGCCTAATGCAGAAAATTCAAATACGTTGACAAACCTAAAGTGGACATACAATAGGTCCGTTGGACATACTCCTAGGACCGACCCCGAAAGTGAATTATGTGTATTAAGTAATATAAACTCACGCGGGAAATCCCGCATTAAATAAAAGACTTATTTTTGGTGGTTACAATCCTCTTAATTTTCTTAATTACATCCTCCCGCAAAGTTTATGTATATAGGCACTACCTATTCCGACCTCTCTCGAGTTACTCCGAAACTCATAAATTTAAGTTTGTAACGTGCTGTCCCTATAGCTGTCATATTATGCTGTATTTGAGTGTGCGAGATAGCGCCATACAAACTTCGTTTTTCGGATTTCGCAGTATCCCTCTGCTCATAATCCGTCGTGCGACACAGACCACGGTTGGTTTGGTAGATAGACTGCAAGATCGGGTGGTTCGTTTGGTATGATTGTACCCTCATGTTGTGGTCACAATAATCGGCATTTTGATTAGCTTATCATACTGACAATCTTAAAAAAGTCTCTTCTTTCTCAAGAGCAAATATACACTTTAAGAGCAAGAACAAGATAGTTTTACAAGCTTTGCAGGTATCATATCTGCACTTTGACTCCCGACCCCACGCCTATGATTTTGTAACTTTTAACTCGCATACATAAATCCCGGGCTTAATTGAATCGGCGAGCGGCGGGATTTGAATAATTACACCGCGCCAGGGTTTGACTATTTACCCCGCGAAGAGGTTTTATGGAAACGAAATGGAGCCTCTAATTAATATTACCTACTGTCATAATTAATATTAATAAATATCAAATAAATAAATATCAGGGAGAATCGACTTAGTACCAAACTAAGCAAAGCTTGTACTATGGGTCCAATACAACACAATACAACTATTCTTTATTGCACACCAACAACAGAAACAGATATAGAGCCTTAACATTAAATATGTACCAGTTCGTGTAACTGTAGTAAAAAATTTACAGTATTTCACTGACTATGCTTCTTGCCGCCAATACATCATCTCTTCAAAACGAGAGTGAATAGGTTTTATCTAGGTAAGCATGCTCCATCGCCGGCTTCATCGTCGCTTACAAATAGGTAAGATTGAAGTCAAATGCTTGCATAGACATAAAAAAAAAGAATCTTGGCATAAATGTGACAAATGATATTTTTTATTTACCCATCGATTTGTAACCGTGACGCATGAAAATGAGCTGAAATGAAACGTTGGATAAGTAAGATAAATAAACAAAATTGTTTTAGACGCGTCATGTTTATATTTAATAACTAGAAAAAGTCATAACCCCTCTTTTTTTTCTTCAGCGTAGTCGGGTAAAAAGTATCCTATAACCATCTGGAGAAACCCAGCTACCCGTGTACCAAAAATAGTTGAAATTCGTTTTGTCGATAGTCCGTTTCAATATTTTTTAACCCCCGACAAAAAAGAGGGGTGTTTTATGTTCAACGTGTCTGTGACTCTATGTATCTGTGTATCTGCCTGTGGCATCGTAGCGCCCATACGGATGGATCGATTTGAGTGCGGTTTTATTGTGTCATAGTTTTTTTTTCTCCCGAGTGTTCTTAGCTTTGTTTGATGAAAATCGAAGCACTCGTCTCCGAGATATTCAATTTTTAGTGGAACAACTCGGGAAATTTTTAATTTTTTAATTTTCTTTAGTTATGAAATATCTTTAATCTTCATTTTACGAAAATCTTGATGTTTTACCACCTCGATCTTCGTGATTTTTAAAGTGAATTAGCTAGCACGTGGCAACTTTAAAGTTCGCTCTGTAAGGGTGAACATTTAGTTTCATAGATGTTCACCAGGTGCCCTGACAGTGAAAAGCCGGTTAAAAAAAATACAAAGATCTTGTAACAAGTATTGACAAAATTTGAAGACAAGCACACTGGGCTCTGTAGCTCAATTAGCAGAGCGTGCGCTCCGGCAAGGCACAAGGCTCTGGTTCAAATCCGGTCAGTCTTGAATTTTTTTCATTACTTGGATCTTTGTATTTCAAGAATATCTTTAATCTGTTCATTTCATTTTTACTATATTATAATAGCATAGATGTGTACAAACGACGAGAGCATAATATGATACTTTTATAGATTTTAAACAGCTTTCTGTTTAATCTTAGATTAGATATGCATACTATGACGATTTTAGTCAATGCAGGAATCACAGTGTAGCGTCGCTTATTCCGTCTCTGTCCTTCCAATCTATCTATCACTCTATCTCGTCCCTATAAGTATCTCTATATTCAACTGTAAATCCTATACTTAGTAAAGGTTATGGCCAGTATTTATGACAGTTGTTGCCAGTAACCACAGTAAGCAATAAATTAGCGGAGTGCGGAGTCACGGTGTTATTTGATCTGCATCTGGTACGTAATTTGTAGGTATGGTACTGATATACAATTCCTACAAATTACGTTAGTCGCTAGTGATTTGCTGCCTTTTAATCTTCGCGGTAAGATTTAAATAATTACACGACACGTCAACGTTTGCTTATTTACTGCGGAAGAAGTGCTTAGATTTTATTAGAAGTCAAATAAACATTGATTCGGATACATCTCTAAGTTAGCTTAATCCGATCTAATGTTTCTTTCTGATCAGCTGGGTTTTTTTAATAATCGTAAATATCCCGATTGAATATTTAAAAAAAAAAACAATTTCAAAAGTTCTTCATTCTAAAACAGCGTTAGTGGCAAGTAGAGCGTTGGCGAGTCGCAGCGTAAAAAATATGCAGAAGAATGATTAAATTATGAAAAATTAAAATTTATGTTTGTAGGTCCCTTAAAAAATAACAAGATGGGTTTCGATTTCCTGTGTCTTGGAAATTTTTAATATTGGAAATTTTACTTGCGACGAGTTTAATGTTACCAGATACAAATTTTGAAATACCTGACAAAATTTGATACCTATTTCAAATTTTGTCAGGTATTTCAAAATTTGAGAAAAAAACGACGTGAAAGTCTTTTCCAGACATAATTAGGTACCGAAGTTTGTTAGTGTTAAAATTAAGTACAGACGGAACAGGGTTTTTCATTTGATTTAATGTAAATAAAAATATATCTATACTCTGTATTATAAAGTTGTAAAAATTAAATGTCTGTACATTGAAGGTATTTTCATAAAAAATATTCGTACGGTCTATTTGGAGGTCACTACATCGACATTCTTTTTTTTTTGATTTATTGTATGTTTGTATGTGTCGTTGTGGCTTCAGCTCGCCAAATTGGCTGAACGGATTTTAAGTATTTTTGGTATACAGGTAGCTGGATATCCACAGATGGTTATAGGATAATTTGTACCTAACTAGGCTGAAGAAAAACATAGGGCTAATACGGGTGATGACTTTTTCGCCTCTGCGAACAAAGTTACGGGCACCTTATAATTAATCTAAAATGTTAACATTTTATTTTCCGGCCGCATTCTTGACAAATGGCCTAAATTAATGACATGCCAGAAAAATTCCAAACGTCTGGCAACCCTAGACTACTTGGACGCTGAAATGCCTTACTCCACCCCCGAAAACGATGAAGGCTGATCAACACTCGTAATTCCCGCCAATCTCACCCGCTTACGTCGTCAACTTTTAACTCCAGGTTTAATTGAATCCCGCTCCGTGGTGGAATTTGAATAATTACCCTGCCTCGGCTCGCCTATTCCGAGTTTAATGGAGATTCTTCCATGGCGGTTACGATTGGGTTGTAGTCTGATACTTTAAGATTGTAAGCTTGTTTTATTAGAATAAGTAGGAAAACAAGAGCTGCACGTTTGGTCGCGTATAGCGCAAGACAGGCCATCGTGAAGATCCTTGAAAATGATTATAAAGGATGATGTGAAACTGTTTACCTATTCAATAAGTCAGGTTTAATTAAAACGGATTATCTGAATTCTGCACAATAGTATTACCTTATTCGTTATTTCAGATTGTGCACAATTATTGCGAATATGAAGAATCAATTTTGTACACAAATAAAGAATGTGTACGATAGCGAATGTGGTGTAATACTATTGTGTGGAAATTAGATTGAGCATGATTGTGTATAGGAAAAATCGCTTTTCTACACAAATAACGAATGTGCAATAGTGAATGTGGTAAAATACTATTGTGAAGAATACAGATTGTGCAGAATTTCGAATAGGAAGAAACGAGATTAGCATAAACATCGAATAATCCTTTAAAACCTATTCTCAGTTATTATCATTTTATATCTACCAAACTAGTGTTTACCCACGGCTTCATTACCGAGAACTGAGTGGCATGTTTACAAAATTGATTCCCCATACAAACTTCCACACCCCTTTTCACCACCTTTTAGGGATGATTTCCTAAATAAAAATCCTATGTCTTGCCCAGGGTCTCAAACTATGTCCATACCAAAATTTATTTTTTATCGGTACAGCGTTTTAAGCGTGAAGATGTAGCTACATTCGCAATTATAATTATAACTAGCTTTAGCCCGCGACTTCGTCCGCTTTAAATTCGTTTATGGCGGATAAGGGTATTTTTCCAGGATAAAAAGTAGCCTATGTCCTTTCCCAGAACTCAAACTATCTCCATACCAAATTTCATTCCAATCGGTTCAGCGGTTTAAACGTGAAGAGGTAACAGACAGACATACAGACAGACAGACAGACACACTTACACATTTATAATATTAGTATGGATTTACTATAGGATTTTGGATTAGCCACTGCCCTAAGGTTGTTTGTAAGAGATCGCTGTTCAGCGATAAGACCGCCTGTTGTTTCTGTCAACTTGAATGTATTACTTTCTTTTGTAGTGTTTGAGAGGTGTGCAATAAAGAGTTATTGTATTGTATACCTATTGATTAGAGAATTTTAATGTCAGACGAAATTTGATAGAATTAAAGTGTCATTAATGAGTCATTTGTACCTTCTAAAGATATTTACACATCGGTATGCTATGCATACGGTATGCCTGCACTTTTTATTGGCTGTATGGATATTTGCACCCTCGTTTTTGCTTTTCAATTCAGGATATATCTCGCTGTCTATAATCGGAGTCGAACAAACGCAAACAGGCTACTTTCTTCGAACCCTAAGACATTACTAAATCCACTCTCAAGCGAGATACGTTCCGAACGCGAGCTTTAAAGTCAAAGCTTTTTAATCTATCCGCCCTCCAGAGAGCTTCCGGCCTGAACACGTTTCACGAAGATGTTAAATTCAGGAGCTCTTTATACCGAACCCCCGGAGACGCGGTGCCCGCCATTTATCTATCAGTTTGGAGGAATAACGCGCTGCTTATGTATGTTTAAACACATTACGTCCAATTTATTACCCAACTCTGTATTACCCATGTGTGTATTAGTTATAGAATTTCTTTTTAGATAAAAGTAAACTGGGATTTTCTCATGGGTGGCCCGGTTCGTACTCGTTTTGTAATATCGCCTATAAATCGCAGATTTTCGGGGATCACAACCTAAGCTTACGTCTCCGATCCACATTCTATCGTTGTGCAAAAATGCGCCAAGTGTTTTACAGCGATCGTAATCAAATCATGTTGTCGATCTTTTGATTCTGAAGGACTGGAGACGCGGTAGCGGCCATTTCATCCATAAACTGACCGTTCGGCCTCGTTTCCATTGATAGAAAGTGGTTTGATAAAGTTGAACTTGTAGATCGCTGAATGCTTTCCAGCTTTGAGATTGAGACCTAGATGATATTTGTCAGGAAGTGCGCCGGCACCGTCATTCCTCTGCGATCCGTATTAGAAAGAAAGTCGCTTCGTGCCAATAAATGAAATGGCGGTTCAATAGAAGCTTGCTCTACATTCACGAAGAACTGATTATTAATTTTCTAGTACATTTGAGAAGCGACTAGATTCGACCCTGAAACTTCATAGGGAAGAAATTAAATATTCATCCGTTTTTAAACTTTTTTATACACATTTTCATCAACCGTCTCATTCCCTGAGGTTTTTTCTTAGCTAAGCTCTGTTATATAAATCGTTTATTCTCAGTAATAAAGTTACAGCGATCTTCCAAAATTAAAATGAGAACTGCATATTATGCCATTGCTGGCGTGCCAATTAATTTGCAAAAAAAAAGTAGTAACAACAAGACTTAATTACTAAAGAACTCATTAATAAAGTACAATTGTCGGTGCAACAGCCAGGTACCTATGCGGAACTTTTATATCAATACCCTGTGTACCAATTGAGGTCCATCCATCCACCTTTCGTTCATATCGTATCGTTATGTCAGTTATGGAGCTGTTTTACGTGTCTAATGTGACGCAATGAGATGTACCGAAGACCTGGTCAGGGATCTGATGTGGGCGGCGCAAGACCTGTCGTCGTGGGGATCCTTGGGGGAGTCCTTTGTCCAGTAGTGGACGTCTTTGGGCTGATATAATGATGATATTGAACGTGTCATTCTCGGGAAAAAGCTACCACATCGTCGGATGCCAAGGGCCTGGCGGATGTCTAAAAAAATTCAGACTGACTCATCAATTCCCGATATACGGTTTGAACCTAGAAAGCTAAAGTTTTGTATAGAGGAATTAATCACGATCCAAGAATACCAACGAATTCTTTGAAATTCCCTCGGGATGGATGTTACGGGCCTGGTAAAAGCTTTTTAGATAAAAAATAATCAGCTATAAATATTCTGCTACTTCGTTCGCGGAGGAGAAAAAGTCATAACCCGTCGTTTTTTCTTCAGCGTAGTCGGGTAAACAGTATCCAAAAAATATGGAAATCTGTTAAGCCGATTTTGCGAGATGAAGCCACAACGACACATACAAACATACATAAAATCCAAAAAAAATATTTTTCGTTTTATTGATCTCCAAATAGTCCGTAACAATCAATTTTTTGAAAATATCTTCAATGTACAGACATTTCATTTTTACAACTTTATATATTAACAATAAAAATATAAAAAGTTTTTTTTTTTGCCCCATTTCGGGCGACGCACGAATATGTCATCTAATATCCTCGCTTTATAATAGCGCGAGGAGGAGACGGGTGGGAGGGGGGGGGGGGGGGGGAGTCCGCCAGAGTTTAGCCAATTAATCTGACAAATTCCCAGGAAACGACGGCGTAAATCACAAGCGTATCGAGATTTCCAAACGACCTATATCGCCACCTTTCAACATACTATATCGCGATTGATGAATAAGACAGAATACAAATATAAAATAAATAAAACTTCGTATGTGCTTGTCGTCGTATTTACGTTTTGAAACATTCGATAATTGTGCTCGAGGTTTCGATGGATCATTTGACAGGTCGCTCGTATTGCGAAGAACCGTTGGAGACGTGGGTTCAAATCCCGCTCGAAGCGTAAAATTTTCTACTTTTCACTTTAACATTTATATTAAGATTTCGCGAGCGTTTCGACTTTAATAAAGAAATGATAAACTTGTCTCAGTCAAACTCAAACCATCCTGGGTTTGAGTCTGAGAGACGGCCGTAACCGCCGGGTCTCCCATGAAAGCAATTAATTTGACAAATTGCCAGGAAACAGGCTCGTGGGCTCCGTCTTCCGCGTCGGTAATTCGCAAGGGGTTCGTGTGTGCGGATTTATGCGAAACGGCTCCCACCAATAATAACAATATGCAAATGGACTTAATGCGTCACCAATACTAAGTAAAACTATAAAATCAATCAATCAGTTGCCTCTCAGGAGACATGATTCTAAGAAAGATCACCACGGCGGCAATAGGGTACATGCGTGAATTTTTTTTATCGCGTTTTTTAACTAAATATCAAAATACCAGTCCCAACTCCATATTAAGTTCTGTTCTGCAAGAAAGAGATATAATGAAATGTTTGATGGCTTATATCTTGGTTATTTTTATAGCTATTCGCGCTTTTAATAAAGCAAAAATTAAAATGCATGCATATTCCCTATTAGTTATTGTGGTATAGCGCCATCTCTCTCGCTCTCCTAATACTTGCTGGAGAAGCAATGGGAATGGGTCAGAGACGTATATTTAGGAGTATGGCTAATGCGTTTAGCATTTAAAAATAAATAAGATACAGAGGGCGCTACTAGTGCTATCTAGATTGTGTTCGGAAATTTCAAGCTACGTACGTAAAGTGGCGATAGCTCAGTTGGTTGGTTCTTCGTTAAAGAAGAGGTCGCAGGTTCTAATCCTGCTTGCAATTTAGTAGGTCGCATTGATTTTTTTTCTTAACAATCAAACTCAGCAATAATTATATTCATTTGAATTTAGTTAACTTGTAATCAACCATACTTAATATTAGGGCTTATGACCCGGTACCGCCGTGAACGCGTTAACAGCGCGAAATAAGTATGAATATTGGTAACACCGGCAGCTTTCGGTTGAAAAATCTTTGTGTGCACATCACGCCATTTAACGGTTTTTTTTTTTTAACACAGGCGTAATATCATCTCAGGATAGAGGGCACTTTTTAACTTGATACGCTGAAGCAAATAGAAAATTGCAGCGTTTTTTCTCCACCGCGAACGAAGTTTAAAATACTTCTTGCTCCTTTTTGCTCAAACGCATATAGGATCGTGTACGAGTGTGTTGTTAGTCGCTGCCATTTTTCTTGTTTGTTTCTATATTTAAGGCTATGTTTAAATTACATGAACATAGTAGAACGGAAAAGTCTACATAATAAAAAAAAACCATGACTCACACGCAGGGCGCACGCTCTTCGAAATTCCGCGAATTTAATTGTAGAAGAGCTAACCCAGGATCTCTCTTTCTTGAAGTCTGGCACAAACTAACAACTATACCCACCTCTATGTAGATTGGATAAGTGAAATAAACGGTGACTTTTACCCCTGATATGTGCTTTTCTTGATAGAAGTGGTAAAAGGCCATCCATATTAGACATATAGATTCGGCTGGTTAAGAACATCGTAGTTAGCCATGAATCCAGGAGTACTGTTTAAACAGTTCATTTCTTGTGGTATACATAACTGTAGGAGAATAACTGTACACGAGAGCTTACAAAATGACATTTTGAAAATTATACACAATCGACTGGAAACATTTTGTTACAGGGCTGTTATCGTGTTATGGCATAAAAGCTCTTTGCATTCTTTGCTTTATGAGGAAAACGTCTAATTTTGCCTAATTTGCCCCATCTAATTGAACTTACCAACGGATAAGTTGACTAAAGGTGCGTCCACACTTGTATCATTTGCTCGTATCCGATCACCGTGCCGTAGCATGACTGCGTATCGCGCTGCTTGGAGGCTTAATGTCGGCGCGCCGATAATGCCGCACTCTTCCGATACAAGTTTGTGATACGCGTAGCAAATGGATTTCGAGTGATCGGATCGGCGCAACGTCCAAACGCGTGATCGTGACACGCGAGCACGCTACGCGACGATGATCTGATACGGGCAAATGATACAAATGTGGACGCACCTTTACCTATATTTTGTCAGCCATCCCTAAGGGGTCCGCTTCGTTGAATTGAGCGGGAATCCGGTGTGGGTTTTTTTTAATGTTATAGGTGGCAAACGAGTACATTGACATCGGCAATATCAGAGGAGTCACAAGTGCGTAGCCGGCCTTTCAGGTAGGTAGTACGCTCTTTTCTTGGAGGCTTGAAGATAGCATCGTTCTGGAAATACTGCCGACAATTTATTTCTATTTCGGTGTCCGGTCCGGCGCGTTTCCTGTATATTTCCTGTATACTTGTTTGTGGAGTGCTCTATGAATATGTGTGCAGATTTTTCTAACCGGCTCATTTGTATATCATGTAGTTATATAATTCAGTTATATTAAGTGTTTGAAATCTGAGCGCTTCTCGCCATTAAACGTCACAGTTTGGCGAGTAATAATTACTTTGTAAAATGTTATTTTTATAAGTTAAATAAAAAAAAATATATATATACGAAACGACACCCGGAGCAGACGCCCCGCGCCGGGCTCCCGCAAAACTCAACGGACACCATTACATTATCACCGTCACTTAATCTCCCCGCTGACCGAACCACTTAAACCTAACAAATGTGGTACCAGCGAAGTTCGGCGAACGTTCCCTTCGACTTAAGATGCTTACGCCTTAATGCCGGCTTACTGACCTCCGGCCTGCCCCAGATTGATGCCGTATTATCTTAGGACAAAACATTCCGCGGGACTCAGTTTGTAAACAGAGATTATTTCCGTCCGGAATCTTAAATATCCTAGCTTTAGCTTAGTTCGTTAAATCTTCCTTACTTACCCAGCCAGCGGCGAATTGCCCGAATACACTACTCGAATTCTTATCTATCTACATTATTTAATGGTTCCGTAACGGCAATAACGATCGATACACAAAAAAAGAATATTAAATTTGGACTCATTATTTGGGTGTGGCGTTTAAAAATACACCCTAAGAGAGCATTTTCCGAAATATATTTCCAAGACGTAGAAGAATCCACACCCACAAAGTCGTGCGGCGGAATTTGTAGGACATAAAAAATTGTAGGTACATGTCTTTAAATGACAGAAACGAACCCATATTCGCGAAATCCTTCAACTAACAAAACAAGTAGTTAGTAAACGAATACATGCCTTTTATAATTATTGGTTATTCAGAATTACATATTCTTCCTCAAGGTACAGGTTGCAGTTTTTGCTGGCCACAAATCTACTAGACGCATTACTCGAATTAGTTAAGTAAACTTAGTCATCTGTCTCAGAATCTTGCAGTGAAACTCACTGAAACTGTTGTTGGTAACCCTAAGACTTGTCTAGTTCTAGACTATGCAAATGTCCTACCTCGCGACGCACGCGCATCGCGGGTAAATCCAATCCAATCGTAGTCAGAACACCCCACTTTGTTGAATAAATATTTAAATTGTACCTCATCTCAAGGGTCGGTATCAAAACGACTGGAATCTCGAAACGACCAGGACCACATAAAGACTTGATCGCAAAACGACCACATCTGCAAAAAGTCTTTATCTCGTAATGACTTACGAGTAAAATGACCACAAAGCATAAAGTCCTAATATTAGAACGGCTTACTATCAAAATTACTTATTCGCAAAAAGACCACCTCGCAGCAGGTATACATCTTAAAAAGCCCAAAGAACAAAATTACTAGATCTTAAAACAACTTCCTAGTGAAACGACTACAATTTATGGTAGCAAAACGACTTCAGAATAGCAACAATATCCATTCATAGAGTACCTACTATTAAATAAATACCGTGGTTCGTAAGCAGGGTCACACTACGAGTACCTCTAGATCAAGGCTGTGGGAACTAAGACTATACATAATTAAGTAAACTATAAATGAAAAAGGCACTCTAAACAAGATTTTTTATTCTTTAAATTGCTGGTTTTTCTACGCTTTGACAATAAAACACATATTTATTTCAGATAGAAAAAAAACTTTATTATAACTTATATTGCATATAATAGGGCATATGCACACTAACTTAAAATTCAAAAAATACTTTGAGAAGTACTGGATGAAAATGCCAGCCTTGGTATCTTGCTGCAATGAACGGCATAGAACAACCAATGCCTTAGAGTCATGGCACAGACGAGTCAATGTAAGGTTCCAGCATAAACCCACGCTTATCCTGTTTATGGAGATACTGAAAAAGGAAGCCGAGTACCAGTCCCTCAGGTTACGGAAATCTATACTAAATACGACAAACCGTAAAAAAAAAGATATTATATTTGACCGGAAATACAAAAATGAGCTCAACTCGCTTAATGAAGGAGACATAAATTGTTTCCAATTTCTCCAAAATATTTCTGAGATTAAGTTAAATCTCAAAATGAGTACTAATACACAATAATAAGTGTAATAATATTTTAAGTTCAGGAAGTACTACAAGTTTATTTTAGTTAGTGTGCATATGCCCTATTATATGCAATTTAAGTTATAATAAAGTTTTTTTTCTATCTGAAATAAATATGTGTTTTATTGTCAAAGCGTAGAAAAACCAGCAATTTAAAGAATAAAAAATCTTGTTTAGAGTGCCTTTTTCCTTTATAGTTTACTTAATTATGTATAGTTTTAGTTCTTACAGCCTAGATCTAGAGGTAGTGTGACCCTGCTTACGAACCACGGTATTTATTTAATAGTAGGTACTCTATGAATGGATATTGTTGCTATTCTGAAGTCGTTTTGCTACCATAAATTGTAGTCGTTTCACTAGGAAGTTGTTTTAAGATCTAGTAATTTTGTTATTTGGGCTTTTTAAGATATACCTTCTGCGAGGTGGTCTTTTTGCGAATAAGTAATTTTGATAGTAAGCCGTTCTGATATTAGGACTTTATGCTTTGTGGTCGTTTTACTAGTAAGTCATTACGAGATAAAGACTTTTTGCAGATGTGGTCGTTTTGCGATCAAGTCTTTATGCGGTCCTGGTCGTTTTGAGATTCCAGTCGTTTTGATACCGACCCCATCTCAAGTATGGACAGAACATAGATTTAAAGCAGTACGAAAACTGAGAAACCGTGGAGTTGCCGTAGGCAAATAATTACCCTCTTTACTTATATTAGAAATGACAAACCCGATAAAGGACTTTAGTATATCCATCATCTATTTCTTCAGGTACTTAAAAGTATTTCGAATTTTGATGATTACCTTATCTTGTTTGACGGAATTACACGAGCCATGTATAACCATTTTGTTGAAATTCTTTGGAATACCTAAAAAATTGACTTTAGAGTCCTCAGGACATGGTACCACGGATGACACCATAGGTCAGAAGTACTACATAACCCAAACCCAGCTTTCCAAACGTACGTACTGCTGATTATCTAGTTTGCAAGTTTCCCTGCGTTTTTCCAGATGAGATTTGATTCGACAAAAACCCGTGGGTGTGCTACTTCTGCTAGCGCTTCTGAAGGCCCCTCGAGTTATCCTACTGTTCGACATATGTCTAGTTGTCTAGCCCGTCTCAAGTGGGGTGCAATCCCGAGACTGTGAGACACGACTCCTGAGTGAATTATATTTCTAACGACCTGCTTCATAGACGTTCCGTGCGTGACCAGATTGGTAATGCGCGGCTCAGGGTAGCCCCCCCAGTACACACGCGGTTCTCGGGATTATGATAATGGGAACACTTATTACCTCTATGATTATACAGTACCTAACGTTAGGGCACGTAATGAAAACATGCGTGTTTCATTACTCAGCGTCGAATTCTGCTCTAGATATAAAGTATTTTGGAAAACAGTATTTACTTATACAAAAGTTCAAATGCGACAAAGTTCAAGTGACGAATTATTCAGATATTGACCTGTATTTGGCCCTGACTGCTGTTGTAAGTGTTTATTTAATGAAAGTTCATTTGTTACTTTTATGAATACTGCTTTTTTTTGTTCCCGGATACAGACACAAACTACTTATATTCTAAGACTGGATACTGTCGAATAATTTCGAAAAATAAGTTCACCACGCAAAGCTCTGTGTGAGCGAAAACAACTCATAACTAGGATGCATCTCCGTTTGGCCCTATGGTTGACTGATAGAAAATGCCATTTGGCACCAACAATATTTATTTTGTGCAATAAAGTTTAAATAAATAAATCAGCCGATGAAATTATCTATAGAAGAAACATTTTTATAAATTTCCTTTCGATTCTCCCGAATTGCCAGGTATGGTATACCTTCGTAAGTTCGAACAACGACCGCTCGTAAACATACATCACAGTTACGGTTTTTACCTGTTGAGTCTAGCTAAGTAGTAAAAACGGGCATTACTTCAGGACAATCAGTTCCCCAATAAAAGAAAAAGAGGCATTCCTGTTTTACCGCCCTTACCTCGCACATAAAGAACCCTTCGACGCCCATGCCCAAACCGTAGCATCTCGATGCCACATTCATTACAATTTCCATCTTAATCTGTAGATACTAAAGCCTGAAATGTATGAGTTCGATTTAGAAATTGATCTTCTTTTGTCCTAAAGCCGAAGTCATTCGTTCTTCTGAAAGCCTGTTGGAATAATCCCAGTCATTTGATAAGTTTGTGTATGTGTGTGTGGGATGTCTGTGTGACATTATAGGCTGGGATCATGTTTTGATTGGTTTCGGGGACGAATTGATTGGTGTAAGCCGATATTTATTATGGGCTTCTTTGAGCCTTATGTTAAGAAAAATTATTGCGTTAATTTGTACTGATAAGTCTGAGAGTTTTTTTGTTGTATTATACAAAATTAGACGGCACCCGCAATTTCGTTAGCGGAGGAGAAAAAGTCATAACCCCTGTTTCTTTCGACTGCGTAGTCGGGTAAAAAATATCCTAAAACTATTTGTGGATACCCAAATACCCGTGTACCAAAAATGGTGGAAATCTGTTTAGCCCACTTGGCGTGATGAAGCCACAACGACACATACAAACATACAAAAAATAACTATTTTTTGGTTTAGTGACCTCTAAATAGTCCGTTACAATCATGCTTTTGAAAATATCTTCAATGTACAGACATTTTATTTTTACAACACTTGAATCCAGAAATAATAATCACACTACTAAGTGTGATTAGAAATACAGTAGGTACCGAATACCAATATTCAAAGTTACTAACCCTTACCACAGATTATATACAAGTTACTTACAACAAGGTTAAATCACTAAGCCGATCTGTGTAAGACTGTGTATTCGAATTTTAAAACTAATACAAATCAAGCCTGGTAGCAGGCGTGCCAACCAAAAAACGACAACCACAGGTTGTCCGACCCGGGTCCCGACCGCACATCGGCTGGCAGCTCTCCAATAACATTACCTGCACTCAGTGTTGGTGTGGCTCACCTACAAGAAGCTTAGATACTACATTGTACATTGAAGATTAAAAAGCCTAGCTGTCTAGAGATAACAAGAAATATACCGTCGGCTACCATTGCATCTTATTCTTTGGGTCTTCATAATACTTTACGTCTGGGTTTCTTGGTCAACTTTTAGACCCACACTTTTGATGTCTCTGGTTTTACCAAAAATGTTTCTGAAGTTACCAAGAAATCAGGCTTCCAATATGATATCCTGTTTATTGGGTTTAACAGACAGGGACGTTCAATGTTTTAACGTACACCAGCAATTAAACAAGAAGAAATCATTATTTAAAGGCGTTATTTTACTGTGAAGTTTAAAAGTTGTGGACAGATTTATGTGGGTCTAAAAGTTGATTCACCTAACAACATTTTAAAAAGAAATAAAAGTTGTGAGTGTATTAATGCAATGTGCTTTTATTAGGCCAAAATAAACTTAAACTTTTAGGTAGGTGTGCATGACACATTATTATTTTAGCTTTCCGATAATGTACAAGCAAATTCATATTATAAACTACTTAGCTCGACGGAAATTTTATGCAAACTTTCACTCCCTATTTTTACCTTTAGTACTCACTTAGTATTAAGTATTTTTGTGCACGGGTCATAAAATAAAATAAGAAAACTCTTTTTTCGCGTTAGAATCGTAAACTTTGCTGAAAAAGTTTATTATCTCGAATTGTTTCTGTCCATTTATAATAATTATCCTTTTGATTCAGCGCGCGGAAGAATAAGCGAAGTGTAATGAAAATAACTTTGTTAATTATGGCGTTGGGGTCCATTTCCGTCGTAATTCAACTATGAGAGAAGGAGACGTGAGGGATGGCCGCCAGAGCGGTTAGGGATGATTTAAAACAGAAATAGTTTCGATGTAAAGAGTTTTGTAGAGGTGAAAACGATTTATTGGTAAAAGGTTTTGGTTGAATGTTTTAGCGTGTTAGGTATTCTAAACGCTGGTTGCATCTCGTTTTGATGCATCGATACTTGATGCTAAATTTAAATACGTAAGACGAAGAGGTTTCTTATATATCAGATGCATGAACCGCGAAACTTATGATACTTTTTAATTTGTCTGGGGTTGTTGTTACTTAATGGCATAAATTATTGAAGGTTTTACTTTGAAGTAGAAGGGTAAAACTACGTGATAGGTCCCCGACTTAGTGTATTGACTAGTTAAGAAGAAGCGCTTGAAACTCTCACCACTAACAAAATCCAATCATCTAATTCTTCGCCAAGTTGGAGACCCTCCTTTCTTCCTTCTACGGTTTCGAATCCGGTTTGTTGAGGTTGTTAATTTGAGGTTGTTTTTGTAGTTGATGCAGTAAATTTTTGATTGCAGCAGTGATAGATATCGATAGGTGGTCTGTAATTGTGAGTTGTAAAGGAATCGATTCACGTAGTGTATAAATTGCACTTGGACGGCAGCATGTCTGCTGTGACCGTTGTCGATGTGCTAGGCCAGGGGTCTTCAAACATTTTGACTCATAGGCCACACTGCACTTAATATAAATTTGTGCGGGCCAAGACTTTGGTTTCATAGCTGGTCAAGGGCAAAAACATTAGTTAAGTAGTCTTTCTCTTCAGGGAGTACCTATATAACGCATAAGGAACGCACTTGATATTGATTATGTTCATGAGTGGCTATGATTATGACCAATTACCGTCAGTTTGTAAAAAATGAATTCAGTAAAAAATTTATTGCTGGTTTGTTTTATTTCGAACTCTTAAATAAATCCTAGTGAGGCGGTTTCATTTGTGACTAATTACGAAACGGCACGGACCAGCCCGCGATAGTGGGCTGGACCGTGGGCTCTCCCGCTTCCTTTCCGCGGGCCGTATTGGTAGGGCTCGCGGGCCGTAGTTTGGCGACTCCTGTGCTAGGCGGTAAGGCACCACGGCATCCTCGGCAACGCGTGTGGCGGCTGCCGCGCACGGGCGCACCGAGCAGCGATAGTGTACCTAGTCTAAACACTATTTAGGTTGTTTGGTTGAAATGTCGACCTACGCTTGATTCTATCGGGAATATCGATTCACGCGTCTTTCGAACCTAACCTTGTGTTTCGTCTAGCTGGGTCTTATATATTGGCAACGGATTTACCACCACTATAGCAGTATCATGGAGTGGGCTGTATCGTTGGAGGCGTGTCGGTGTTTACTATTTACGGTCCCGGGACAACACCGCCACCAGCCACTACCGACTACGAGTAATTAGCCACTTGGCGAGGTGCCAGCTCGAGAGGAACATGGGTTGGGTGCTGGCAAAAAATAGGGAACCGAACGATTTAAACCTCAATCGGACCTAGTGGAAGAAATAAGAGCCAATCCACATTGGGTCGGAATCCTATGTTTCTCTAAACCTCTATTAATGAAGAAGAGTTTAGTTAGGAGGCGACTGGCAATTCTCTAATGGCAAATGACATGGAAATACGGATTCCACTTACATACTAACCGCGAGTCGTGTTTTTAGCAAAATGTAATCAAATAACCGTTTTGAATGAACCTCAATTTAATATGACACCAGACGGCATAACAGTCTACATCAGTGGGAATGAAACTATATAACGTAATAAACGGTATAGGTAAGATACGACAGTCGTATTAATTATTACTAACCTTATACACTCGCTGTGTAGCGATAGTAACGCAATCTAGTGACGTATATATACGTGCGTAATATTTAAATTATTTTATGATAATGAAATAAATAATGAAATAATGATCTTTATTCTGTAAGTAGGCCACAAGGGCACTTTTACAAGTCTGACTCTACGGCGTTTCCCAAGAGGAGACCACTGTAGAGAAGAAAGCCGCAACAAACTCAACAGTCAGTCATTTTTTCGAAATAACTCTTATATCTATTACAATATTTGTACTTAGCCTATCCTAAATATATGTTTTGAGTATAAACTCAATGCGTAGCTCTTCAAGGAAACATATACAAACTTATAAAAGTAAAAAAAATATAGAATATAAAAGAGCTAAATAATGATTTTTTATTTAAAACATATAGTTAGATAATTTAGATAATTACCAATTTGTGTCTTACGAGTACTAACGATGGAATGACAATATGTGATGGCCAATGGGCATAGCCATACCTATCTACATATGGGACATGGATGTGGGACGATCGTTTTGATTAGAGATTAAAGAAGTAATAGACACGTACTAAGAAATGATACGTGCCTTCAGAGTAACTTTAGTCTGTTCTTTTAGTTATTTAAAAACAGGTAAACAAATACCATCTGGAGATACCCAGCTAACCGTGTACCAAAAATTGGGGGGTGTTTAGCCGATTTTGCTTGATGAAGCCACAACGACACATACAAACATAAAATACAAAAAAAAAATATTTTTCGTTTTAGTGTCCTCCAAATAGTCCGTAACAATATTTTTTTTGAAAATATCTTCAATGAACAGACATTTCATTTTTACAGCTTTATAATAGTATAGATTATTTTGTTTCATCTGGAATTACACAAGAAAAACGTGTCTCATCACTAGTAGTACTACTTAATTGCTACGAGTCACCAATGTTTAGTACTAACATGGTTGTCCTGTAGGTGCTTCAAGTCGTTCGTCGGTACCAGATACCGGTATTAAGTAATTAGCGGGCTCTGTGCCGCCTGGCGCGCTGCCAGCGGGGTGGGATAACCTACACATTGGATTTGGATTCAGGAAAAAGTCAGCTGTAACATCTTTTGTTTTTAATCTATATGTTCCCAGTATTTTAACTTGACGGCTCACAACACTTCTCAATGTTGACCACTTGACAAGTGTAATGCATGATAATCAGCCATTAATTTGCAAATAATGGTGAATGGTGAAATGAAGCATAAGAGAGTTGCTATTTCGAATCGCTTTTATTGGCAGCTGACTATTCTTAACCCCCGACGTACATTAGTTACATAGAGATGTTATAAATTTGACCGCTATGTGTGTGTGTCTGTCTTTAGCACCCTTTTAAACGGCAAACGGGTGAACTGAATTGGATGCGGTTTTTTTAAATTTGAAATCTGGGCTTCTAGCGGTGGTTCTTAGACATGTTTTATCAACATCGGTTCAGCCGTTTTAGACGCATAATGAGTATTTACTTTACTTTAAAATAAGCCCGAAGGTATTTTATAGATATAAATGTACTCACCATAACTCCTTCTGTAACTAAGGTTAAAAAATAAACATGTGTATGTACAAGGTTTATTAAAACATAAACAGTTAAAACTTATATCTACCAATTATAAACTAAAATTAATAATAATTTATTACATACATACTAATCACTATAAGAATAGAAAAATCCGGATAATTCGAATTTAAGAAACGGATAATTCATAGTATCCGAATCCGAATAATGAACGGATTTTGCAAACCCGAGTTCTGTTTGCAGTAAACAACGTTCTACATATAAATGGCCATAGTTATTATATTTGTATTAAGTATTAAGGTATATGAACTACATGGGATATAATAGAGAATGTCGGGCGGATCATAAGGAATAGGTACGTGAAAAGTACCTCATGAATATCTAGTACTCGAGTAAATTCAGCCACTCACTCGAAACTGAGCAAAGTTCAGAGCAAATTGTGACGTAATGAAAGTCGTACGATTGCACTAGTTCATTGCAAAAGCTCCTGGCAAATGGCAGGTTAGCGAGGGGTGTCTGGAGTAAATATTTATGGGCAATAAGTCCGCCTGCATTCAGGAATGGCGGATGAAACGGGAACGGCTTGATGTTCATTGCTGTTTGAGATTGTTTCCGTGAACGGTGAATATTATCGTGTACTTCTGAACCGGCACGTATTCAATATCAGTTGATATGTCAGCAGTGTGAAATTGACAACGTGGAGTTATTGAAAACCTACGACAGAACAAAAATACAATCAAATTAGAAATTGTTATAATAAAAAATTGTCTGGTAAATAGCACGTTAATTACCTACTTTGGTAGGATTATAAAAACCGCGTGCTTCATATTCATGAGCTTTCTACTCTTAACTTATCATATCGTTGTTTGTATAATTATTTGTCTCTATTTGATTGTCCACCATTGCTTATAAATATATAGTTTGGAAAATATATCTTTCTAAGTTTGTCATGAACTTTTTGCATTATTAATGTTTCGTTTCTGTCTATTTTCAGGTAAGTGAAAGCCTCTCGAGTATTGACGCGAACGGTAAAATCTACATATCGACAGCAAATAGCGAAAACGTAGTAACCGCCAAAGGAATCCATTGGCGGTTACACGTTTCCGCTTTTTACTGTCGATATAAAATAATAGGAAAACTTCTAATACTTATATATACTGTGGGTGCGTTTAATGCCATCTACACGCAAATACGCGAAGAAACTGAGTTTCCCAACTTGGCCGCGAGGGGGCGCGACGAGAGCAGCTTTACTTTACCACCACGGACGCCACAGCGCACACGCTATATTTGCACATTTGCCTAAATTTTGCGAATGGTCCGACTTATTGTTTATGACTGTTAACGTTCAGTTGAATTTAGCCCTTCAATAGCCAACATTCGTATAATTAAATAACTGAATGAATGCTTCTTATTCATTGAAGAGACCCACCTGCTGATCCTGAAACAATCACACTAACCTACAAACATATACATTACTTCTAAATTTACGAATAGTAATCATATTGATCTGAAATCTCTTGTTTTGTATATCAAATCAAATAAATTTATTTTCACAATATTAATATTAATATTTATAGGTTAGTTCAGTGTATTTTGCTTGCAGGCACAAGTGTGCAAATGTTACTTCGAGTTTTAAATAAATATTATACAAAACCATGTTATCATCATCAAATAAATAGTTAAATTAAAAACAATAATCAGCAAAATAAAATAATATAGTAATCAAAAATAATAATTAGAACAATAATACATTTAAATAGAAACATTGATATAATCTAAAAACTATCATCATATTCATTAATCAATCGTTTTAAATTCTAACTAATAAAATATATATATGAATGTGTGAATATCGTAAGAGCATCACTGATGCCGTGATGCGAATATAGTATTGTAAACATATTCAATTTCAATTAAATTAATTACAATCATTAAGCGGTACTTATCCCGCTTTTATATATTCCACAAATGTACTTACAGCAGACCCGCCAAGTTAATTAGCTAAACCACATAGACGTCCTATAAGAGGAACCTATTCACTACAGACGCACCCGAGCGGTTTATCCGTTAATCATTTAAAACATGCATTATTTTTATTATATTCGTAAATGTAAAACGTTCAGCGGTTCGTATTTATAGACTTAATCTTACGAAATGCATATTTTTACCCATGACTTAGGCTGACGTACCGCTTACGTGGATACCCTTATATCACATTAATACTTTCATTTTTAATACCGTATGAACATACATTTCAATCAATATCCTGATTGCATGCTTTTTATGTCTATACTCACGACACTAATGTAATACTAACTCACCTTCGCCGGCCATAAAGGTGCGTCCACATTTGTATCATTTGCCCGATCAGATCTTCGTCCCGTGTCACGATCACGCGTTTGGACGTTGCGCCTATCCGATCGCTCGAAATCCATGTTGCTACGCGTATCACACACTTGGATCGGACAAGCAAGGCATGATCGCCGCGCCGAAAGTGAGCGTCCAAGCAATGCGATAGTCATGCCACGGCACGGTGATCGGATACGAGCAAATTATACAAGTGTGGACGCACCTTTAGACGCCCAGTGACATTAGGCCTTTCCCAAAGAACATGTCTTGCGTCGGCAGTCGGCAGATCGTGGAGCGCGTCCTCAAAGACGTTGAAAAGGCTCTTCTCCCTGTATCAATACTGCACCAAACTTGTCATTTTGCGCCAAGCCAGTGTTAACTACAACCTTTCTTACGGCGTTCTCACCATAATATTAATAAGGATAACTGCACGTATATGGGACACTAACAAGGCTCTTCTCCCTGCGTCGACTTGACACCAAACCCTCGCACGCTTGGCGGTCGGCCAGCGGCTACAGGCTTCCTTTATTGCTGTATCTTCCATATTTATACTCCGCACGCTGCAGATTTCTGAACGACACATCATCCAAAGAAGCTCAAAAGTAAGCAAATCACTAAACACATACACCCTTCTTGTTACACAGTTTAATGAATGACACACTTCCAAATTGAAAGAGCAAATGCGTATTGAAATGTCTAAGGCACATAAGTCCTTGCTAAGAGCTTCATTGTGTAATGCTATATAGTTGTAAGAGCATTTGAAATGGTAAATACTTGGGCCATTTTTGGCTGGACGTAGTACAAATGCGGGGGATTACTGCAGTGCATGAAAGTTTGGGTTTATGTCTTATTCAAGTACGTTCTGCGGAATTGTATATCACATTTTGAGGATTTTTACTGTAGCTGTAATGTCTCAAAAAATCGGATTTACGTGGATATTGTATAGTTTTCTGATGTGAATCTGAACATAAAATTTATTCTTACATATTACATACGTTATATTATTATTTCTCTGACTGCGATAACTCTAAATTATCTGTGTCATCTTACACTTTACTTCTGATTAAACCAACAAGCTCAGTACGCCAGCGAATAACCTTTCACTTCATTAGTGTTATCTTTTTTAAATATATTAACTATCGAGCCCATAAATTAGACTCCATGCCCTCAATGGGGATTGATAAAAGGGTTACAGCCCCGCCAATACCAAAGGTAATTTAGATAACTTCTACTATAACTTGTAGACCACCGGGAATCGAACCTGTAGACACTCCCAACCTTTCATTTGTTTATTAATTACATAACAGGGCAAATATTTGTGTGATGAGCATAAATATTTGTTCCTAAGTCTTGGATGTTTTTTGATATATAAGTTACTATATTTATTAAATAAATCATCGTCTATTACCCATAACACTAGCCTTATTGAGCTTAATAAAGGACTAGTTTGATTTGTGTAAAATTGTCCTATATTTATTTATTTATTTCTATTTATACTTATAACAGAAATATTATAAAGCCATTGTGAGAATGGGATTTGGGAGTACCTACTGTTAGCACAGCCCCTGTGTATTTATAATTTCATTACTTTTGTATTTATTTTTGAGCTCTGTTCACGTACACGTATTGAGCATTGTCACTGAATTTATATAAGTATGCCTTTTAGCTCAATCAGAAACCGGGAACTGGATCAAATTTTACTTGCAAGATTTTTTTACATATATACTTAACTTAGTTAATAGTGGACCTAATAAAAAGCTTGTAATAAAATAAAAACATCTCCGTTGCATAAAACTTGTTCTTGTAACAACGCTGAGAACCTACAAGCAATTCAATTATCCAGCAGTTGCCAACTGGCCGCAACGCTACCCACTTGCCAGGTACCGAACGTGTGGCGAGCCAGACCGAATTACAGCGAACGCTGGAAGCAATTCCTAGATTTCGATCCCAGAATAACACGTATCTACGAGAAATTCCTAGACGAGATAGAAAATGAAACATGTCCACTGGCGATGTACTTCCCACCAAGTGGAACATATGCCACTTGTTACATAAAAAGCGTACATACTCGTATGTACTCGAACATAAGATCACACTAGTTTCTTTCCCATGCGTCTACGAGACCTGCGTACCTCTTTTGCTTCAGGACCTTTCATTAAATTCTTCATAGGTACATGCTCGGCGACGGTTTAGAGTGCCTATTCTTGACCTGCGGGCCTAAGATTTGTGTTTATTACACAATAAATAAATAGCCTGATTCGCGTACCGAGGTTTCCGTACAAACTTTCACTTAACCTAAACTGTTTAATTGGCCGGTTAAGTTGAGTTTGCCCCTGTCATCAATAGCGTTGCGTTATTGAAAAAAAAATCTAGACGGATAGGTACATTATTATAATTTTCCTGTAATTTTTATGTTAAGTTATATAATTCAAGAAAATTTCAAATTTTTGCTTGGTAAACTTCGGAGACAAGGGAGAAGATTTCGACATATTAATATATTAAATAAATATTACAGGACAATTTTACACAAATCAAACTACTCCCATGGTCAGCTCAATAAGGCTTGTGTTAAATATGAGTACTAAACGACGATATTTAATATACATGGAAAACATCCTAGACTCTCCAGGAATCAGGAACGAATATGTATGCTCATCACACAAATATCTGCCCTAGCCGGGATTTGAACACAGGTCCTTCAGCTTCGCAGGTAACGTGACTCCCGCTGAGCTAAACCGGTCATCAAAAAATAAAACCATAGCAGCTTAAAATATGTTCTATAATCCGGCGAATTAGTTACACGAAGTGTGGACCGTCTGGTAACATAGTCTGTAAGAAAACAGAATGTCCTAGGCATACGGCACATCAACATTCCGGACGCTTGTAGCCGGTACCCGAGTAATCGAGTGAGTGCCGTCGTGTGCCCTGTTACATTTACTTTATTTAATATGTTACTCTTGCACGCGACTTGGTTTGTTGAGACTTCGCGAAGCGTGCGAAATTAGCCGACGTTATTTATCGTGTTAGTATCGTCTAAGAGCATAAGGAGCGTGCAGCTGGGGACAAATACTTTTTTAACGTGTAAAGCGGCACGTTTCCATAACAAATGCAGCTTGTGGCCAAAATAGCGACATATTTGACGATACGTTTGGCTCAGTCGGTTGAACAACGGCCTACGAAACTGGCGGTCCCGGGTATGAATCCACACGAGTGCAAGTGCTTGTGTGATGAGCACGAATGTTTGTTCCTGGGCCTTGGATGGTTGTCTAATTTATTTCAAGTTTTGCTTAGTTTGGGACTAGCTAGGTCGATTTGTGTAAGATTGTCCCTGATATTTATTTATTATTTGTTTAGCTTCATTATTAACTTCGAGTATAACACATAGATGGGTCAATGATATCGAGGGTTTCATGCTAAAGAGGCGTATACGCAAAAATGCGATTTTTTGTTTTTAACGGCATCATATTCGTGTGATAACTATACGTAAGGTCAATTTTTTTCATAATTGTATTGTAATTGTAACTTATTTAAATAATTATAATATGTTTTGGCGTATCATTTGAGGTCAAAATTATTTACGATCCAAAAAGGCGTATAGAAGGCGGAAGAGCTATAATGTCATGCAGTCGAATAATATTATCATAAGACATATATGCATAATTCTAATTACTCGATAGTGCGATCCTCCGAAATCACTGAAATGACATTACTAATTGGTTAAAATTAAATTGGTACTTGAATATACGGCCACAAAAAAAAGGCAACTAGTCCCCTTTTTATGTCGGGCTATAGAGGAATAAAAAATATAGAAAAAATAGAAAAACCTTCGTAACAATGTGCAAATGACTGTAAAGAGAAAGCATTTCGATGCGGGAACCGAATTTTAAATAGTAGTCGTTTAAAAATTGAATAGGGATAGATTTCGATTATACGTCGAAAGATCTCAAGTATTTTTCTGGTAATTTCACCATCGATATCGGATAACATCGCCGAGGCAAAGAGACGTAAGCGCATAAATACAAACTTCTAGAACACTAGACGTAAAACTAAGCACGTTACATAAAAAGTATAGTAATTTGAATGCTACATGCAAAGGGGTTTTGCTTTTACGTCTCTTTAGAATGAAGCCCTCGATATATGTAAGCTATACTCAAGTGGCAATAACTAGTTTATATATTAATTCCTTAGTCAGGACTAAGACAAGTTAACCTGTCAATGTGTTACTTTGTGTGGAAGCTCAATCTAACGATTCCAAATTTAATAATCGGGCTCTTAACCTTTTGAGCGCCAAGCAGCGAAGTAATACGACGTGACCCAGACGCCACAGCAAGAAAATAAAATTTACCTTCAAAAATAAGATAGTGATTACAGAACGAGGTATTAATATTATATTCGGAGTCTCTGAACAATGAAATTTGGTCAGCATATGCCGACGCTGGCGGCTGGCTTCAATGGCACGAATTTTCGATGACAAGATTGAATGTGTGACGTGTTTTGCCGACCGTGGCGTGCAAAGGGTTAAAGACTGTTAACATTTATACTTATCAGTCCGTCCGCAAGAATCAGAATTAAACAACTTTCATTTACGTACATTTTGACATGTTTGAAGGAGTGACAGTTATGTTCCCGTTCCAGTCGCAGTCTGATATGATGATATTAATGATTGCATGTTGAATCCTTTACATGTCGATACATGTAAAGGATACAACATGCATTTCATCATACATACACATGGAATGTTTGACGTGCACGGTTTGCACGTGTTCTAATCCGGTATTATTCCCTCCATTTTGCCGGCCGAAAATTAATTTCACGCCTCTCTGGAAACGCAAACGATAACTTTTACGTTCGGTCATGTTTTTATAGGCTAGGATGAGTGAGTGACCCGTGATCGGCACTAAAACTCCCAGAGAACCAATTAGCAACTTACAAAAATCAACTACTTCAACTTCATAGCCCACTGGAAGGCCTATACTTACAAGTATTTATATTTTGGATATCTGTAAAAACAAACCACAAATGTGTGACCTAAACCTAAAACTCGGAAGCGATTTTACAACGCCGTAGGGCTTAATTTGCATAGCAGTCGCTATTGTTACGAACGTCGATTTTTTACGATTAAGCTGCTTATCGGTAAGGTATTTTCTCTGGAGCAACCAACTTTTCCTAATCTATTAACCAACGTAAAAAACTTGCCATACTATGCCCAACTCTACAAAAAAAAATAACTTTTAGTAAATCACAACACTGTGTGGAATAGAAATGCCTTTGTAACATTTAAATGGTTATATAGAAAAATATTGACGTTGCGTAGCACCACATTGTTCAATCAGCATAACTATGCCAACAGAATAATTTTCCTGCTGGCCATCAATATTTACTCCCGTTTTGCCAAACGCAATATTGATTACACAACATTGATTTAAACTTACACAATTTTCTCGATGACAGATGTTGATACCCGTCTCTCTAGTTCCGTCGAGAATGTGGACGTAACGCGACGTCCGAAACGTCGAAGAATCACCAACGAAATATATAATGAACTAAATCATAATTTATACGCGATTAAGCTCCGTTTTGTTGTGTTGCATTTTGTGGCGCTGTCGCGCTTTCGCAGCGTCACTGTCGCGATGCGGTCGCTAACTGCGTACCCTCGCCCACGTAACCGCGCTTCAGTCGCGACACTGTCGCGTTTCAGTCGCGACACCGTCGCGCTGCAGCCGCGACACCGTCGCGCTTCAGTCGCGCTGCAAACGCGCCACTGTCGCGCTTCAGTCGCGCTGCAAACGCGAGACCGTCGCACAAAAATCCATTGCTACAGTTGCAAGATGGACTCCATCGAGGCAAAATTAGTCGTGTTGTCTCTGGTGCTGCTTTTACGTAAGCAGTGCTCCACTGACGCCGCCGCGCCACCCTCCCGCCCTCCCTCATCACCCGATGTCATCCGAGACGGTCGCGCGTTTGCAGCGACACAGTCGCGCAGCTGTAGCGCGGCAGTGGCGCGTTTGCATCGCCTCTGAAGCGCGTTTCAAATGCGACTAAAACACGGTCGCGTGTTTGCATCGACACAGTCGCGATGTTGTGGCGCGGCAGTGGCGCGTTTGCATCGCAAACGCGACTGTTGCAAATGCGACTGAAGCGCGTCAGTAGCGATGCTGTCGCGCGTTTACGAAACGCGCCACAGACGCGCCACAAAAAGTCGCCGTGGGCGAGGGCTCTTACTCAGTGGGTTGTACAACGGCCTACGAAGCTGGCGGTCCCGGGTTCGAATCCTGGCCAAGGCAAGTCTTTGTGTGATAAGCACGAATGTTTGTTCTTGGGCCTTGGATTTTTTCTATGTATTTAAGTATTATCATTTTATCTATATGTCGCAGATTTTTAATAATGTTAGTTTGCTTTCGATTAAAATAGTCTCTATGTTGATTAAAAATAAAGTTTCTAATATGAACTTGTTCCGGTTTGTAATGGTGGTGGGTAAACGCCGTGACGTCACGCGCACGTGAGACCGAGTCGTTGTAGAGGGGCTGGTCGGATGGCTGGTCATTCTTGTGCCAAGAGCCGAACCGAAAGCACCTAGCTCAACGAATCTGTCGGTTTACCCAATACTAATAGGCACTGTGTACCGATCTAATAAGTACCTACATAATACAGGTTGAGTTTTGGAATAGTTGGTTTTCTTGCCCGGTTACCTACGCCATGGATACACTTCCAAATGAGTCACTTGATGAAGATCCGCGGGGAACCCTAGATATTACTGTTCCACCATCAAATCCACCTGGTAACTCTGCTGTTATGCCCCCGCCGTCATCAGAAGTGGGATTCAATCGGGCTCAACCACAAGCTCCAGCCTCTGATCCTGAACCGTGGAAAGCCTTACTTGAACTGCAAAGCCGTACCATGCTGCAGTTAATCGAGGCCGTAAGACAACCATCGCCAGCGACAATTAAGCTTCCTGAATTTAACCCAGAAGCTGTTGATGCAGATCCGCGAGCTTGGTGCTCCACAATTGATATTTGCCTCACCGAGCACCCACTCATTGGAGGAGCCCTCATTATTGCCCTAAGTAAATCGCTTAAAGGGAGCGCCTCATCATGGCTGTCTCAAGTGTCACATACCGGAATGACATGGGCACACTTCAAGGACCTGTTTCTTGCTCGCTACGAATGTGCAGAGACTACCGCTGCAGCTTTAATTAACATTAACAGCGGGCGTCCCAGTGAGGGCGAGTGCTTGGCTGCTTATGCCGCTCGCCTGTTGACAAAAGTTACCGCTAAGTGGAAAGACCTGACATCTGACGAAATTGCTATATCATATGTACTGGCACATACGTCACAATTTGATTCCCGTTTACAACGCTTAGCCTTCACTACTGCCGTAACAAACAGAAACACCCTGTTGCAAGAAATAAAGTCATTTTCTTACCTTAAACGCAAGTCCAGCGATGGCGATTGTGCTTCCACCGCAAAACGTCCAAGGTATCCAGCACCAACGGCTTCGTTCAAATGCCATCACTGTGGAAAGCCGGGTCACAAAGCTGTTGATTGTCACCACAGAAAATCAAGAAGCACAAGCACTGTCACTACACAGTCCAACACAGTGAAGATACCACCAAGTATCACTGCTTCAAACAACAAGAAATCCGTCATTTGTTTTCGTTGCAACCAACGAGGTCACATCGCTTCAAATTGTACCATGCCGACCACGGGAGCAACACAAGGCGGGACGGGTGCTGCCAGCAGCAGCGGTGCTTCAGGAGCAGCACAACAACGGCGCGTCGATGTCTGCGAAGTTCGCGGCGTATGCGGAAAACTGACGCAATCCGGTGAGTCGTACTCATTTTATTTCGATTCTGGGTCCGAGTGTTCTCTCATTAAGCAAAGTATGACTTCTAAATTGACAGGCAAACATTCAAACTTGCCGTTCGAGATTACTGGTATTGGCAATGCAAAAATTTGTTGTAGTGAACAAATTTTAAGTGATGTCGTTATCGATGGAAACGATATGTCACTCACATTTTACGTACTACCCGACAATTGCTTGAAATATGACATTGTTATTGGCCGAGACGTTCTGGATCAAGGTTATTCCGTTCACATTACTGGATCAACACTGCGTTTCTCGAAAGATACAAGTATAAAGACCTGTTGTTTTTCAACCACCTCCAAATTTAATGATGTTGACTCTGATTTGTCCCCCGAATACCAAAGTCGTTTAGTGTCGCTATTGAATGAATATTCACATACTTTTGCTGACGGTTTGCCCACTACACGTATAACGACAGGAGAACTGAATATACGTTTGATAGATCCGAATCGTACAGTTCAGCGTCGGCCCTATAGGCTCAGTCCAGGTGAAAGGCAGGTTGTGCGTGAAAAAGTAGACGAATTATTGCGGGCCAATATTATTCGACCTAGTTGTTCCCCATTTGCTAGCCCGGTAGTTTTAGTCAAAAAACGAGACGGAAGCGATCGCATGTGCGTCGATTACCGTGAGCTTAATCGCAATACTGTGCCAGATCGTTTCCCTCTGCCATTGATTTCTGATCAAATTGCTAGGCTCTCCGGTGCTAACTACTATACTTGCCTTGATTGTGCCAGCGGATTTAATCAATTGCCCGTAAATCCTGAAAGCATTGAACGTACAGCTTTTGTCACACCCGATGCTCAATATGAGCATCTAACTATGCCCTTTGGCTTGCGAAATAGCCCTAGTGTGTTTTCACGAGCTGTTTCCAACGCCCTGGGTAAACTAGGTCATTCATATGTTGTCCTTTACATGGACGATATTTTAATCCCATCTCGTGACGAAGAAGAGGGCTTGAATCGCTTGCGTGAGGTTTTGGAAGCACTTACGAAGGCTGGCTTCTCACTTAACCTTTCGAAGTGCTCTTTTCTCAAACGGCGAGTCGAATTTCTCGGTTACGAAATAACTGCAGGTGAAGTACGTCCCAACCCCAGGAAAACAGAAGCCCTAACCAAGCTACCTCCACCCGAAAATATCCACCAACTCAGACAGTTCATAGGCCTTGCATCTTACTTTAGAAAATTTGTGTCAAACTTCTCCAAAATCATGACCCCTTTGTTCATTTTGACCACCAGTAAGAGGTTCGAATGGAAGCCTGAGCACGAAAAAATAAGGCAGAAAATTATCTCTATTATCACGAGTAAACCCGTGCTTATGATTTTTAATCCCGAGCTTCCTGTCGAACTTCATACTGACGCCAGCGCTGAAGGGTATGGTGCTATGCTTTTACAGAAAGTTAACGGTAACATGCACGTCATCGAATACTTCAGCAAACGAACTACGAAAGCCGAGTCGAAATACCACTCGTATGAGTTGGAAACTTTGGCTGTAGTAAATGCTGTTAAACACTTTCGGCACTATCTGCAAGATCGTGAATTTACCGTTGTTACTGACTGTAATGCACTGAAAGCATCCCAAAATAAAGTCGATTTAACTCCCAGAGTCCATCGGTGGTGGGCCTTTCTACAGGCCTATAACTTCAATATTGTGTATCGGGAAGGCAAACGTATGAGTCACGTCGACTTTCTGTCTCGAAATCATCTTCCAGATACCGATAAGGCTTCATTCCAAAACGTTGAACAGAAGCGTGTTGATATCGCGACTCTGTCTCAACATTGGCTTTTAGCTGAACAGACTCATGACCCGGAAATTCAGTCCATTGTGTCAAAGCTGCGTAACAACGAGCTTTCACCAGACCTTACCCAAACTTACGAGTTGCGTGCAGGGGTTTTACACCGTAGGGTGCAGAGAAATAATCGTACTCGTTGCTTACCGATTGTTCCACGAGCCTTTCGTTGGTCTATCGTCAACCACGTCCATGAAGCTGTCATGCACCTTGGCTGGGAGAAAACTCTAGAAAAACTTTACGAATGTTATTGGTTCGAGCATATGTCAAAGTATGTCCGAAAGTTTGTTGACAACTGTATCACGTGTCAAATTTCGAAACCTTCTTCCGGCAAAGTACAAGCCGAACTTCACCCGATCCCAAAAGTAAGCGTACCCTGGCATACAGTGCATGTTGATATAACGGGAAAGCTGAGTGGAAAGAATGACTTGAAAGAGTACGTGATTGTACTCATTGACGCTTTCACCAAGTTTGTCCTGTTATATCACACACTGCGTATTGATACTGCAAGCGTAGTAAAGGCACTCAAATCTAGTGCAAGTCTCTTTGGTGCCCCTGGTCGTATCGTAGCTGACCAAGGACGTTGTTTTACGAGCAATGATTTTAAGGCGTTTTGCGACTCACGTCAAATCTCATTACATCTCATCGCCACAGGTACAAGTCGCGCAAATGGACAAGTTGAGAGAGTAATGAGCACCTTAAAAAGCATGCTCACATCAGCAGAAACATCCGATAGGTCGTGGCAGGACGCTTTGGAGGACGTACAATTGGCAATGAATTGTACAGTAAATCGGGTTACCAAAGCGAGCCCATTGGAACTTCTAATTGGTAGGATTGCTAGGCCCATTACTTTGTCAACACTTTGTGATGAAGTCACTGTAAATATTTCTGATGCGAGAGAACGCGCGGTCCAGAATATTGAAAGGAGTGCGATGTATGAAAAGTCCCGTTTCGACAAAAATAAAGCCAAAATTTTAAAATTTGACATAGGTGACCTTGTTTTGATTGAAAATGAAGAGAGAAACCAGACTAAACTTGATCCCAAATTTAAAGGTCCCTTTCAGATCACAGAGCAATTAGATGGTGATCGATATGTGTTGAAAGCCCTCAATGGTAACAGGACATACAAGTATGCTCATGATCGCATTCGAAAGATGCCAGAGTGTCAGGTTCCCATTGAATTAGAGTTCTCGGATTGAAAAGATGCCAAGTTGAGGCTTAATAATAGTTGTAGCATAGTTAGTTATTTAGCCGCACTATACGCATTGATTGTAGCCGTAACTGCGGTCACTGTTGTGGTCGTTCAGGGCGCGGTGGGCGATCAATGGTGTAGCGGGGGCTCGGGTCTTTTATAGACTATTTATCTGGTCGCATGGAGTGACCCGGGAGTCTTAGCGACTCTATTGTGATTTGGGATTGTATTATCCCCGGGTGACGTACGTCACTAGTAATGCTGCTTGGGGCGGCCGGACTGACACTGCTATAACTGATTGTTTTTTTGGTTTACTCTCTATTTTCTTATCTGTTAAGCAATGGGAACTTGGCAATCTTGGCATATTTGATATCCTGAAATTGGCCAAACATAAACTTCTATGTGCCATCTATTCCGGGGTCAGTTAGGCCGAGCTGACATGATTACAGAGCTACTTTGATTGTTCACAGGTACGCGCTCACTCGAGGACGTGTGACATGTCAGTTCTGGCCGTGTCGCAGATTTTTAATAATGTTAGTTTGCTTTCGATTAAAATAGTCTCTATGTTGATTAAAAATAAAGTTTCTAATATGAACTTGTTCCGGTTTGTAATGGTGGTGGGTAAACGCCGTGACGTCACGCGCACGTGAGACCGAGTCGTTGTAGAGGGGCTGGTCGGATGGCTGGTCATTCTTGTGCCAAGAGCCGAACCGAAAGCACCTAGCTCAACGAATCTGTCGGTTTACCCAATACTAATAGGCACTGTGTACCGATCTAATAAGTACCTACATAATACAGGTTGAGTTTTGGAATAGTTGGTTTTCTTGCCCGGTTACCTACGCCATGGATACACTTCCAAATGAGTCACTTGATGAAGATCCGCGGGGAACCCTAGATATTACTGTTCCACCATCAAATCCACCTGGTAACTCTGCTGTTATGCCCCCGCCGTCATATATAATGAACCGGAACTATGCCTACGGCCGGAGCGGCGGGCAAATATTTGCAGCCCCCTGTATTATATCAACATGTACGTTGCATGGCATCCTTGCAATTTGGGTTGGCTCGTTATGGCTTCAAAGGACTTTGTGATGTGGACACCGCATAGTTGGTAAAGCGAGGACGAAATGAGATTAAAAATAGTATCACGTACTCATGTACAAAGTTGTCTTAGTGTTGAATACAGAGATCACTAATTAACGCGTAAGCTTTTATTTACAGGCGAAATTTAATTAACAACTAATTTATTATCGTCATAATTAAATGTGAGGATATACAACCCGAGGGACTGCTCACGATTTTTAAGATAAATACCTCACAAAAGCGGCCTCCCGTTTTTTGAGGTTTAATTTGATTTTTTGTTTGTCACGCGATAATATTATTAATTACATGGTCTAACAAGTCTCAAATTTTGAAGAAAAAACCTTTAAGTGTGGTAAAAAAAGGGGGCGGAGGTGCATGCGGTCATTAAACAGCGCAATGCGCATGTTGTCTCGTTTTAAAATAAAAATTGTTCCATAGAAATGGATAACGTGTTACACTAAACCGTGGCGCCGAAAACCCGGCATCAGACATAAAAAAAATGTTTTTTTGGCAACCCTTAGACCCCGTGAATGAGGCACTCGTCGCGTCGTCCCGCTAAATGAGAGCGTGTGCCGCGGCGGCCTTGTCTTTACAATTTGTTTGGCCACTTCACTTCCCGACCCAAATTTACGTTTTTACAAATTGCGTTATATCCACACCGAGAGGCAGGGTTTTTGACCAAGGTAGCTAGTTTTTCTGTGCCTACGTATATACCGGATAGGCAGTTTCTCTGTGCCTAATATAGAGCCATAGTCGTTCAGGGTAGGCAGTGCCTTTGTGCCTATATGGACCGCACGCCACTGAGCATCATCCTCTCACTCGTAACACTCTTGACAGAGTGGGCGTTGTCGACACGTCGTAGGTCCATTTGTATGTGTGGCAGATGCAGCTCGCTTCACGATATTTCGCCATTTCTACCCGCTGGCAGACATTCAAGAACACTGGTGTCTGGGCGGGACGTGCGGTCCATATAGGCACAAAGGCACTGTCTACCCTGAACTACCATGCCTTCATATGGGCAGAGAGTAACTGCCTACCCTGAAGCCATGAATGACCATGGCTCCATATAAGAAAAACTGCTTACAATACAATAAAACAATTATTTATTGCACACCAACAACAGAAACAGTACAATAGAGCCTTAACATAAAATACGGTAGACAATAGGCGGTCTTATCGCTAAAGAGCGATCTCTTCCAGACAACCTTTGCCTACTTTGCCTACTGCCTACCTTGGCTCCTTCGGTGGGTGTATTACTTCGGAGATCGTCCGCACGGTCTAGTTCCTTCAATGTTACTTTGACCCCCATGTTTTTCCATACTTCGCATAAACCCAAACACAGAATACTCTGGAAAAACAAACTTTTTGTGACCCCAAAATAATCATCGGAAAAAAAAACTGGAACATGTTTTTGGAAACTTGGGTACCAACTTCGTTATGGTCCAAAGTATGTAGGAAACCGATGAAAAAAAATAATTTCACTTAAACTTAACGATCACCTCGTAACACAGTTATAGGAAAAAACCCAGAATTGCTACTAAAATTGTGAATGGAAACTACAAAAAATCGCAGAACATACGTTTTAAATCGATATTTTTTGTGCTGCACTATCCCTATTAGGATTATCGTCGGTCTCTGAGCCACCCTCTATTATTGGGTATTAGTGTGCAAAAATGAAGCCGATTAAAGTAAAATATCTACTTATATAATGTAAGGCGCTTTGAAACGCAATCTCCAGTCCACTGAAATCCTAATGAACAACTGAGGAGATTTGCTCCACAGTCACCGTTTTAAAAGCAGTAGGCTTACTCGAAAATATCCTACAATGATTTATTTTCATCTATATTCTCCAATTTCATTATTTTTCGTTTAGGTTCACTTGGTACACATTCCCAACTCGTCCACATTCTAATTTCCCAGTTTTATAACAACGAATTAGGACGTGCTTCGTTAAAAATGTGAACGAGTTGGACGTGAGCTCGAGTTAAGAATGTGAACGAGTTGAACATGTTGACGAGCTGATATTGCAGACTATGTAAGAAGGCGATTTGGGCTTGTGGACGTGATAGGATGAAATAGTACCAGGACAACTAGAAAAGTTGACAGTATGGACAAAGTGAATTTAAACGAAAATTTGATTGGTTTATTTATTTTTGCTTCGACCTATTTATATTTTTACACCTAAATTTTTGTTTTAAGTTAAGTGCCTTGCGCCAGTACTCTTGAACGCAAACCGACCGGCGGAGGCGCCGTCGCCAACGTGGACCAATGTCGTTTAGAATTTGGTGTAGTTTCCGTTTGCCATTTCTCCACCAGAATACATACATTGGTGATACCGTAATGACCTTTCAAGTGGTTCGCTAATATAGACATAATCCAATGCGTCAATGGCTCGTTGTTGAGTAGTTAGTACTTTAGACACGAATAATAAAAATCCTAATATGTCATTAATAACACACGTAAAGGATTTTTATACATTCCTGTAATTAACGAGGAAACTTCGTCGACTGGCAGGCAGGTCGGAGTGGCTTTGTACTTTTACTGACGAGAGGTTTTTAGCGACCCTCAGAGCAGAAATAGAAGCGCCGTAGGTGAGGTTAGGTTAAGCCGGCGCACGGCGCAATGGATGGCGGTTTTTCAGCGATAAAAAACAAGTTTCTGCTTTAGTGTTATTTCACATTACACTAGTTAGTAACAAACACCTCGATAAAATGTACGAACAATATTACGCATTCTGAGTGTTTTATGGCAAGTAATTATTATGGCGTTTGAATTTTTGCATATGATTTTAGGACACTTGATAATAGGGAAAATGAAATGTATGGCAAAGGTATCGGTCAAGGCACCTAAAAAATATGGCCAATTAAAATATGGCATGATCATTATGACATATGAATCGTCATGGAATATGAAATTATGAAAAATAAAATTCGGGAATATGAGATTATTGCATATGAAATTACGGCAATTTTGTTTTGAGTGTATTCCAAAAATTCCGGATTATCTCTCAGTTGTGCTGTTGCCTCAGGTCCACTGTGGAGCACGATTGGAATAATTTCACAATGGCCCCGGAATATCCGAGTCAACATCTACCCACTTTATTAATTAATCTCAGATTTACATCACCGCGAGGTGCTTCTCAGTTCCTGGTTATTTTATCCCTTGCCCATTTGATTTACGCGTTGATGGAATGGTTTTTATTCACAGACCATTTCAATGGTCTGTGATTGTATCGCAGTGCTAAAACTACAAGATTTGTGATGGAGCCTGGCTCGAGATATACACGGTGCCCGCGAGGAATGGGAAAATTTTATACTACGCATTTTTGAGACCATTAGGAGTAGAAAAAAATTACATGACCCAATTTAAAAAAACAAAAAATGTAGTTTAGTCGATTTTTGTACATAAAAATTGAATAAATTTCGCTTGTCTATGAAAATTATCCTTTTTAATAAAACGGTAACGGTTATTTTCCAAAAAAGGATGATTTTAGTGTGTAGCTTCTAGCTGTCACTTTGATTTCTGTCAGTAGCGACGCGAAACTTGGCCACATACGGGCAACGCGCGACCAAAAGAGCTTAATTTACTTTAGTAAATACACTAAATTGTTTACATGAAAATTTATAATATCTTCAAAACTAAGGCTAAGGATTTGCCTGGGGTTTTTAAAATATTTTGCTCCTAATGACCTATCCTAAGGAATGAGTGGTTAAATTCTTTCCCATTCCTCGCAGGCACTGTGTATATAGGTTAGTAGAAATTTGCGTAGCTGACATACCGGTCTGCCAAAAATTTGGGCGATTATCGACATATCGTCTGTAACAGCTGGAGCCGCTTATGATGAGTGTCAAAGCATGGTGTCAAAGCAAGTCATTAAAGACTATATATTTAATCTATGATGTCACTAATCGAAGCGGTCGGTGTCTCCCATTGACTTTTAAGATTGTACCAACATGATCCGACGACCTGTGAGATTAATAGCCTCGGTGTTTACAGCGCCGGATCGATTAGATTGCGATCTCGGTGGGACTGCGAAGTAGATAAGCTTTATCGGCCATTAGCGCGCTATAGCGGTCAGTGAGCCGAAAGGGTGGAGTTTGGACTGGTTATTGAGAAGGTGTTTACAGGTTATGGGGAGTCCGTGCTTGCACGTGTCTGTAATCTTTCCATTCCAATTCAATCGGTTATCTTTTCCATTGATATTCATTTCTTATCTATCTCATCTTATCTTAAGGTCATCTTCGCGTGACGGTAAAGATTTCAGTAGTTGCCTTTGGGTGGTCACAGGGGTCATGGCCCCCTCAATTACACTTTTCCTTTGAAAAATGTCTTAAACATAGACTTTTTTTAAACTTTCTCTAACATCTTATCGTTACCCCCCCCAATTCTACCTAATAATAAGAGAGCTGTATATATTTATAACCTTTTAACCTTAAGGTTATACTACAGTATACTCATAAGTTTCAAGCATTCTTCAGTACGAAAAGAAGTATAAAGTTATTATTGTAATAGTTCCGTCGCAAGTTGAGTGCTACTCGTAGTTATCGATAAATGCAGTAATGTATTCGCGGTCGGTCTGCGCCGCGTCAGCGGCCCGCTGCACGCAGCGCAGCCAATTTTGTTTCTGCAAAACTTTGCCAGTTCGCTGTCAGCGGCTAGTGATGTAGCTGGATGTCGATATTTTATCGATATTAGTGATTTTCTTTTCTTTTAAAGTAAACGTGTTTGTGAGTTTGTTTTTAGCCAAAAATTCAAAGCCAACAGTTAAATCTTCGTTCTATAAATGTGAGAAGCGTTTGACATACATAGTACATCCGGCATACCTAGTATAAACTAGTTAATTACGTCCATTTTTTTTAAATGATTTATTTTTCTTATATTTTAAGTGTGATTTAAAGGTATATGCATAATATGTAGGCTATGCTTCTGGCCGGTATTTAACTTTTTTTTTCTATTGCACAATTTCCGGCACCGCCGCAAACTTGACAGGCGACTAATGCCGGTACATCTATTCTGTACCCTTTATATACAAAGCCTTTCTGCAGCTGTTAACTCAGTTTAATTTTCCTTGTTTGCGTTCCTAATTATAATCGTGCCTTGTATTTTGCGGAGCGGTCGGAGCCGCGTTTTAATTTACCTAAAATGCCGTAGTAAAGTATTTCGGAGATTGTATAGCCGGTTTATTTTTCTAATTTTCCTTTATCCAACCGGCTGATTGTAAGAGTTGTTCTGTTCTATTTCCGTCTCATTAGCCCATGGAAAGTCACGTTAAAAATATATATTAAAAATTTAATTCTATAATGTACACATGTTTTTTTTATTCCGATGACGCCTGATGGTTTAAGTAAAAAAGGCTTTGCGGGGCTTCTATTTCTGCTATAAGGGTTCCAAAAAACCTCGTATCAATGTTTACGCAGTAGTAAAAGTACAAAGCCACTCCGACCCGCGAAGCTCTGAGTATTTCTAGTCTAAGAGTCTCAAGAAATCTAGCAAACACACCAGTGTTTAGGCAGTAATCAACTTTAACACCATAACGATGTTTGAAGTTATCTATAGTTTAACTAGTGGCGTTTTTAATCGTCTGTAAAGATGGTCCTAAGTAAAAGGAGTGCTTGTTGCGAATTATGATTTATTACTCCAAACTTGGACCTAATAATTGACATCTATATTATTAATAAGTTGTAAAAATGAAATAAAATGTTGTCTCACATAGAAGATATTAAAAAAAATTGTAACGGACTATTTGGACGGCACTGAATTGAAAAAATTTTTTTTTGGATTTTTGTACGTTTACGAACATATGTATGAATGTATGTTCGTATGTGTCGTTGTGGCTTCATCCATCACGCCAAATCGACGTAACGGATTTCAACTATTTTTGGTACACGTGTATCTCCAGATGGTTATAGGATACTTGTTACCCGACTACGGTGAAGAAAAAAAGAGGGGATATGACTTTCTCCTCCGCGAACAAAGTTGCGGGCACCTTCTAGTGGTTATAATGAGAGAGAGTTATGTATGAATGCATTGTGCTATATACATACCACAAAACTGAGACCACTTAAATCTGAGACCACTTAAATCTGGAATAAAACGCCCAAAAGCCTTAGTGTGTTTTCTTCTCCCAAACATCCATACTGACATTTAAACTTATCGATAGTGTAACGAGTGGCCATATTATCGATACAATTTCGATAGTACATCCCATCCCTACAGCAGTTAGCACCGCTAGGCTGTGATGCTGGATCCGGCGGTTGCAACTTATCGCTGCAAGCCCCACCCGGGCTAGGCTAGGCTAGGTTTAGCGTTCACGTTTCAGCGAAAATGAAACGGCTACTTGGAAAAATATGCTTCACGTAACGGTCGGAAATTTATGTAAATACCGCAAACTAAGGAGTGTTTGACTGCGAACGTGGACTTTCATAAATTAGCCACACGTGATATACCAACTCGTGTAAGCAAGTTTGCGACGTCATGAGCAAATCTAATTATAAAATTTCGAGGAAGTTCGTTACGTACGTTTGAGAATATAAGCGGAAATATATCGGCATGCAAAACGTTAATTCGGATTTGTAACTCATAAAATTAGATGGAAATTTAAATGAAATTCATTTAATGAATTTGTCTGTATTGAAAGTTCACTTAAATATGGATTGGATTCCACCAACACACCTGCAAACTCAATCCATGAAATTTGCCCCTATTAGAATGAATGACATAATATTTAATTTCTGTGACATTTTGTCCTTATTCCCATTTGGTTCAATCCAGGCTAACATTAAGACAATCTAAAACATTATGAGAAATGGTAAACAGCAGGCGGTCTTATCTCTAAGATATTAAGTATATCCCCAAGGATAGTAGTGTATTACTTAATAGTAGTTTTTAATGTAAAGTTTAGATAAGGGTTGATATCATTGTTATTTATCTCCTTAAAATAATCTTGAACGAACAAAACACGTCTCATGTTCGACGAAAGTTCTCCAAAGGGCCCTGTAAATGAGACTTCGTCTGCCGGGCGCGGTGAGAAGGGTCGACAGGTATCGCGGACACTTGGGCTATTTTCGGTGCGAGTGAGCGGATCTGATGTCGCGCATTTTCAGGATTTGACGTACGATACGGCAACAATACGCGCTGTTGGCTAAACTTGCCGCGATACAGACACTTTGGGGCAGATAATAATAGATTTTCCCGTAAGATACGACACTCAAACTCTGACAATAGAAAATAAAATGACCACAACTTTTAAAAATATGATTTGTTTCTGTTAATTAGACTGCTCGGGTTAGTAGAGGGCACAGGATTTTTGGCCAAGGTAGGCAGTTTTTCTGTTCCTAAATGGAGCCATGGTCGTTCAGGGCTTCAGGGTAGGCAGTTTTTCTGTTCCTAAATGGAGCCATGGTCTTTCAGGGCTTCAGGGTAGGCAGTTTCTCTGTGCTTAAATGGAGCAATGGTCGTTCAGGGCTTCAAGGTAGGCAGTTTCTCTGTGGTTAAATGGAGCCATGGTCGTTCAGGGCTTCAGGGTAGGCAGTTTCTCTTTGCTTAAATGGAGCCATGGTCGTTCAGGGCTTCTGGGTAGGCAGTTTCTCTGTGCCTAAATGGAGCCACGGTCGTTCAGGACTTCAGGGTAGGCAGTTTCTCTGTGCCTAAATGGAGCCATGGTCGTTCAGGGCTTCAGGGTAGGCAGTTTCTCTGTGCGTAAATGGTGCCATGGTCGTTCAGGGATTCAGGGTAGGCAGTTTTTCTGTGCCTAAATGGAGCTATGGTCGTTCAGGGCTTCGGAGTAGGCAGTTTTTCTGTTCCTATATGGAGCCATGGTCGTTCAGAGTAAGCAGTGCCTTTGTGCAAATATATATAGAACGCACGCCACTGTGCGTGTCAGTAGACTGAGTTTGACTCCGTTGGCGGGGTCGCAAGCGCAATGTATCGTTCATTGTGTTCACGCGCGTGGCTTTGAACTTAAAAAATATTATTAGCCTTTGTCTAATATTTAGCTCGGATCATCTAGTTTGTCTAATATGTAGCATAACAAGAGACTTTGCGTGTTTTTGCTTACACACGACCTTGAAATGGTTGCAAAGTATTATGATTCGTCATCCATATAATCCGGTTCTGAGGGTCAAATTAATCATGAAACGTTTTTCTTTCTTCCTGTCTACACTTACCTTTTTGGTAGCAATTCTAAGGTTACCCACAACAAACACAACATCAATAATAACGTACCAAAATTGGCTGCCGAAAATCGTAAGGCGGCGATCAATTGAATGACTGTCGGGAAACGGTATGAATTATTTAGAGCGGGCGAGCGAGTCACGGCCAAATTATAGGCATTAAATAGAGGACTTTCGGGACACGCCTGCCGATACCGTGGAAAACGAACATTGGGAATTTGATAACGTCTTATTGTGCCCAAAAGATGTCTTATGAAATAATGACCTTTATTCCGTAAGTAGGCCGCTAGGACACTGCGACGTACGTAGTTGGAAGATTAATAAAAAACTACGAAGGTCCTAATAAAAAATATATATTGTATAAAAAAGAAATTATCCCGGAAAAATTAGGGTCGTGGGTCTAATGCCTGTCTAGAATTTGCCGTCGCAGACCGGTACTCCCCTGACTGGCCGACGGCTACGATGAGGGTGACATTCTCGTCCAGGGTCACGAGGGGCAGGAACGGCGCCGAGCGAGCAACGACAGAAAGGGCTCCAGCTCGTTGCCTAGATGGTAGCGTGTGCCGTTTCCTCTTAAGGTCGGTCTTCTAAAATCAAAGTATAAACGACGCACCCTGTAACGTGACAATGCACTGTGGCATCACAGTGAAGAATGAGTTTGGATGATGCACCTCTTCTCCACTTTTTTCCTTAGTCGTAACAGCGACGTCATTAAACTACAATCCCCTTGATTTTTTGACAGTGGATAGGAGTCTCCACTTTGTGAATAAAGTGGATGTTGGGTCCACATTTGTTTAATTTTAGCGTATCAAGATCATGCGATTCATATCAAGCAAGCGTATTCTAAGTATTAACGCTCAATTATCGTCGCGTAAAAATATTAGTCTTTACTTAATCCATTTAAGCCGTAGCGCAGTACAGTGTCGTATCAGTTTGGCTTGTTGTAGTTTGGACGCTACAATTATTTGTGACTGTGACCGAGCAAAGACTTTAGATTCATTGCTTTTCACAGCAAATGCTCTTCAAATGGTAAATTTTAGTTATATAGGAATGGCCGGACGACAAATCACGGTTAAATTAAAGATATAATATAGGAGTCTTGAGATACGCGTACCGCTGTCGTGAAGAACGAAGGTCGAGTACGTAGGGCACTCGATAAATTTTGAAATAAAAAAACTATTGAAGATATTAGTATTATTTATTCTACATTTTTTCAAAATACTCTCCATTACTCTCTATACAAAGTTCCATTCATCTGAACCAATTTTGGAAGCACTTTTGCCAGTCTTCATCAGATAGGTCCGAAATTGCTTCTTCATATGCAGCCACGGCTTCTTCAGCACTCGAAAAAACTTCCCTTTTATTTTTTCTCTCACCACCGGGAACAAAAATAAATCGCAGGGAGCTAAGTCAGGACTGTAGGGTGGATGTGGTAAGGTTTCTATCCCAGCTTCCTCAATAAACGCCTTTGTTCTGAAGGACGTATGTGAAGAGGCGCTATCGTGATGCAGCAAGATTCCCCGAAGCCCAGTCTTTGGTCTCCTCTCTCGCACTGCTTTCAAAACTTGCGGCAATGCTAGTCCGGCAGTGCGGCAATACCAATCAGAGTTGACTGACCTATAATTTTCCAGCATTGATGTTGATAAATGTCCGCCCCGTGAAAAGTAACTAGCTACCATTTTTTTGCCGACATATTCTCTATGTCTTTGTATGTTATTCGTGGATCTTCTCGCACCAACATTTCAGTATTCCACACGTTTTCTGCAGTTACTGCTGTTTGCGGGTGACCACTTCGGTGGTCATCTTCCAGGCTGGTTTTACCCCTTTTAAATTCGTTGAACCATCTAAAAACTGTTGCCCGTGAAGGAGCAGAATCTTCTAACGCTGACTGCAATTGTTGCAAACACAATTGTTCAGATAAACCAAATTTAAAATCATAAAATATCAACGCACGCAAATGTTCGCGGTTAAGCTCCATCGTTACAAAGAAAAAACGCAGGAACCGTTTTAGAAAAATGACTGTGACATATTCATTATTTAAATTGGAGCAAATCGGCAACTTGTGTTCTATTTTTAAATAAATTTGCCTTTTGAAAACATATAATTCAGGTGCGTTCCATTTTCGAATTTCGAGCATCTCAAAACTTATCGAGTGACCTACGTATTCGATGTCTTACGCAGGATTTAGTGATCAAAAGAGACGGGGTAGGTACTTATTAAATAAATTTAGGTTCTAATTTGTTCTTAGCGTCCACTGCTGGACATGAATCTCCCTCGGATCTATATCGGAATCACTAACGTCGTTTATCCTAATGTTTCGTTTGTCCTGACGCATTTTTTTATGAAACTGTAAACTTTCAGGTTTGTTATAAAACAAATCTAATCTAACCTAGCCTAATCTATACGATGATCTTTTAAAAAACCCTGAAGAATTAACGGACAAACGACATTAGGGATTCTGAAGGAAACCCATCTACCTCAAACGCCACCTTGGCAAGTCCTGCGCCGCCAGCATACCTACAGCAAACTTCCTTGACCTTCGCCAGACCTTCAGCACACCTTGAGTTGGTACATGGTTCGCCTTTCAAGAACTCGTCGGTCGCGGCCCCATTGACCATTAGTTCTACAAGGACACACATACAATTTTGAGATTTTTCAAAAACACTAGTATACCTATATAGGTACGAAATTTATACGAATAGGGAAATCCACTGCCATCTGCCATCACCTGGTGCTCCGCTGGTTGTGATCCTGAGATGGAGTGAGCCAAAAATTCACAGGTTCCAATATCAGGATGGACCATGTTACATAAAGCTTTATTTCGTTCTAGATAGAACCAAACCGAAAATCAGCGTCAAGGCTTGCCGTGGCATAAAGCTGAGTGGTGACTCCTTTTCGCGTCGTCAATTGTTTTTGTTATTTGTATTTTTTGTTTATGCTGGCGTTGAATAAATATGTTTTCTTTCTATCTTTCTTTTAAACCGTTTTCTGGCATTCTGATGCTGCGTCAAACAGCATCGCTGCGCTACCCGGCTGCCCGATTTACACACTTTTTACTGGCAACAGCCAAGCAACAGCGCATTTCGCGGCTTTTTTTTTTTTTTTTTTTTTTTTTTTTTTTTTTTTTTAAATAAATAAATAAATAAATAAATATTACAGGACAATTTTTACACAAATCGAACTAGTCCCATGGTAAGCTCAATAAGGCTTGTGTTATGGGTACTAGACGACGATATATTTAATAGATATATTACTTATATACATAGAAAACACCCAAGACTCAGGAACAAATATTCATGCTCATCACACAAATATTTGCCCTTACCGGGATTTGAACCCAGCAGGACCTCAGCTTCGCAGGCAACGTTACTCCCACTGAGCCAAACCGGTCGTCGACGAGTGGCTTGCCTGAGCCACTCGTCCCTTGTCCTAAAGCAGTTTTATTATGCTCCCTTTATGACGCCCCGCGGGCTGATCAGTCATCCCCGCTGTAAAGGGCCAACGAAGGCTCTGACGTCATAAATTAAAGCCTTCGCCCTCGAAATGTGGTTTTACGGCGCGACGAGCGGCCTGCGACTTGCCAGTTTAAAATAGATTTACTTACTTAAATCAGTCTTAAATCCTAAACATGAGAAATTCGAGCTTAAATCTGCTTACTGCGATGTAAATGTTTATGTTGAATAATGAGAATCAGATGTTACGATTATTCTTTCCTGCGCTGTAACAAAGTAATTTGCAGGCACATTATATTAGTCTTATATAAATGTAAAACCGTGTCGATTGGTTTGTACTGCTGTAACGCAGCAACGGAGCATGGAATCGATATGATTTCTTTGCATAAATATACATAAAAGAGGCAACATAAACATAGGCTCTTTATCCCGATAAAAATCAGAATAAAACACATTAACACGCCAACGGAAACGAAATCGACGGAAATATCTAGCAGCTACTTTCCTAGGTAGTAGAGTTCTAGTAACCAGGTCAAAAGCTTAGAAAACCATTCCGTTCCATCATTATGTCAATTGCCAATAAAGTTATTTGTATTGTACGATGTGGGACCAACAATACCTACAGCTCCAGAGTGCTCGTTCGAGTGAAAAATTCTAAATAATTTCCGACCATAAAAAGCTTTGTGACAAACTTCCCGAAGCCCGGCATACATATTTTTCAAGCTTGTTAGGCTTGAGCTTTTTTCGAGCAACGGGCGGCACTGTGATAGTGATGTACCCACCATTATTCAAATTACTTTATTTCGGATAAATACCCATATCAAGTTACCAACAGTAAAAACTTATATCTACGTTAGTAAGAACATATTTATTTACATACGTACTTAAACCGTAGGAAAAGCGTTCCAAATGGTGTGATGTGTTACAACTATTTCATGTACCATACTAATGTCCTTATCTGTGCCACCCAGTGACAATGGATGGGACGGTTGTACCTAGCCCCTAACACCCTCAAAATACTGTTTTGACTCTTTCTGACCCGGTTCATCAAAGATGCAACTTTTCGTCTCATGATCGCATGGATCCCTTCCGGGTGAGCGGATAATATTACCCGCAATATTATCTAGGCCTAGGTTTCGTCCGCCAATGTATTTTGCTTATATTTGGAAGTATGGACATTGCATGAATTTTACGGAATAAAAAGTACCTAACGATATAATTATTTGTATGAACAAGACTCACGTCGACCGGTTGCTCAGTTGTTGACATTATTATCCGACTGAGTCAGAATAAGTAATAAATATTAGGGAACCATTTTACACAAATCGACCTAATCCATGTAAAGTTCAATAAGGCTTGTGTTATGAGTAATATTAGGCAGCGATATATTTAATAGACATATACTTATGTACATAGGGCTGATTCCATGAAATTTGCGTAACTATGTCCTAATTTAGTTAACTATCTAGTATACCTAATTAATAATTCTGAATCTTATGCCGTATTTCCAAATACTCGTACTACAAGGTCAAAGAGAAATATGAAAAGAATATAGAAATTATTTAAACAGTTGTTTTTAATGAAGGCAATTAATTGTCAGTCCCTAGTCGATTTTCAAAATTAGCTCTTCAACTACTGTAGTTTATAATTTACACAAAATATTAGAATTAATTATCCTCTAACAGTATACATAATAAACATAAAACATTTTTATATAAAATAATTGCTAAATTTATTGCAATATTTTCACAAACAAAGTAACTTAACTCTCCTTACTCTTATGCGTCAGTCCAATGTCATTAATGCTTTTTCAGAGTTTGTGGATGTGCGCTTTAATTTAGCTACAAAAAATTCGTAGCTATATCACCGGTAACAAATCGGTAACATTCGCATTCAGAAATAGCACATCACTACTCGGGCGGGAACTTTCAAAGCCCTGCAATACGATTCTGCATTGCAGAACTCAATTGTCATTTTCTAAACTTTGTTGTGCATTTTTTAAAGCTTAATTTTTTAAATGATATTTAATTATTTTTTGATTTCTCGGGTGAACGCCGGACCGTCAACATCTGCATCTCCTGATGATGCCTCGTAGAGAGGCGAAACACGTGTCGAGGATTATACTGTTTGGTGTTGGTTTGTTGTATTTGCATGCGTATTTTTTTATGGAAACTGCATGAAAATATGTGCATGTGAGCACAATTTATTGTCACATGTAACAAAGACACAAGTTCGCGGAACAGCAAAGGAACTATAATCCATTGATCTAGTATGGAATTCCGCAAAGTAACGCCTGAATCTATCAATTAGATATTTAATTTATGGATATTATGTTTTTTATCGTAAAAAATACTGTAGGATAATTGTTCCAATAAACTCATTCTGTAGATGTTGAATTTCATACATTTTATGATTCATAACAACAAAACCAATTCAACGTCTATATAAATTTATCTCTTTCATAAAGGAAAATCAACACAAACCAAACATTGACGATAAATTACTAACAAGTAGCAGAAGAAGTTGCGAGCATAACGATTAAGAAGTGAGATTGTTCAGAGAAAGACGAGTTTCAATGATTCATACCATTAAGGTGCGTCCACATTTGTATCATTTGCCTGATCAGATCTTCGTCCCGTGGCATGATCGCGTGTCACGATCACGCGTTTGGACGTTGCGCCGAACCGATCGCTCGAAATCCATGTTGCTATGCGTATCACACACTTAGATCGGACAAGCGAGGCGTGATCGCCGCGCCGACAGTGAGCGTCCAAGCAGCGCGATACGCAGTCATGCCACGCCACGTTAATCGGATACGAGCAAATGATACAAGTGTGGACGCATGTTAAGCAAGTTTAAGTGAAATTGTTCAGACAAAAGACGAGATTCAATGATTCATACCATTAGGTACCGTGAAGATTGTAAGTCTTTAAATGTCATTACAACCTTTGCTTTGAGACGTTTTAGGCAAGTTAAAATTATATTTCAAAATATTGTCGAATAACACCCGTCTCACCTGTTACTGGTTAGAATAAGTTATACTTCGTTTATTATAGAATTAGGAAAAGGGTCAACGATCTTCACGTGTCTTTTTATTGAAAAACGCTTTAAAAAAATAGTAACTATTGGTTATGATACTAAAATACTGTCAATTACCATTCTTGCTATATAATGGGGAATGGATGAAAATCTTCAAAAATCTAGAAATTTTGTAATGATAAGCCTCCTTATTCTCAGAAAAAAAAAAATCTGTGGCTTAAAAAAAATAACAAGATGAAAAGGTGTCGGTGGGTCTATACCTATGCCCGCGTTATACGGTACGGCAAGAATAACAGTACCTACATTTGCAGCCATTTTAATCGAAAATATCAACGCTGCATTTGCCGTACCGTATAAGGCAGGTATATAGGCCCACCAACACCTTTTCATCTTTTAATTTTTTTCTAAGCCACAGATAAAACTGTAATTAATTTCTGACGATAAGAAGGCTATTCCCAACTATAAACAAAATTTCAAGATTTTTGTAATTTATTCCATTCCCCATTCTTATATATTGCTGTGACTTATGCTTCAAAGTGTGTTTCAATAAAGAGAGACGTTGATTACCCTTATGAGAGAGTATTTACCCTTTTTCTAATGCTGAAATAAACAAACTAAGTAATAAGTTGTAGAATTAAAATGATTGCCAATGAATAAAAAGCTCCACTGCTGGACATACGCATCCTCGAAGGACACCACCGGTCTGGTGGCGCATCCAGCGGACTCTAGCGATTTTCATCAGGTCATCAGTCCACCTTGGCCCATGCTGCGTTTTCCGGTGCGTGGTCCTCACTCCTGAGGGGTTACTCCAAAACTCGAAATTCGAAGTTGGTAACGTGCCGTCCCTCTCGCTCTCATGTTAAGCTGTATTTGCGTGAGCGGGATGGCGCCATACGAACTTCGTTTTTCTGGTTTCGGAGTAGCCCCTCAGAACTCGTCGGCTCCAGCGGCCGTCGGATCTACGAGCAAGGTTTGTGCCCATTGGCACATAAAGGTGCGTCCACACTTGTATCATTTGCTCGTATCCGATCATCGTTGCGTGGCATAACTGCGTATCGCGCTGCTTGGACGCTCACTGTCAGCGCGGCGATCACGCCCCGCTTGTCCGATCTAAGTGTGTGATACGCATAGCAACATGGATTTCGAGCGATCGGATCGGCGCAACGTCCAAACGCGTGATCGTGACCCGCGATCATGCCACGGGACGAAGATCTGATCGGGCAAATGATACAAATGTGGACGCACCTTAAGGCCGAGTCACGCCGAATGCGTGTGCGTGAAGTGCATGTAGACGTGTGCGTGGCATGCGCGTTGTAAAGTACGAATCCTCATGAGAGACGATACACCGCTGCGAACACACACGTCATGCTCACGTCACGCAAGTGGTGTGTCATCTCATATAGGGATTCGTACTTTACAACGCGCATGCCACGCAGACGTGCACGTCACGCGCATGCATCCGGCGTGGCTCGGCCTTTAAAATGCAATAATTCAAATGATTTTTTTAGTAGCAGCAAACAAAAATATGTCAATAAAGAATTTTCCCTTTTCTGTATTTTTTTTATTCCGGTTCTAATGAGTTTTGTTTGAAGCTAATCGTGGTGGGTGCAGACGTGGCTGCCAGGTCCGTACTAATTTATCGACCCCATATTTCATCCCCGGGGGTTAGAGGCACATTTTTAATTATTTTTCAGAAGTAATAGCCCTTTCGAACAATTAAATCTGGTAACGAGTGGATCTTAAGAACACTTTTAGGCCAAGAAAGATTTAGCCTGATATTAGAAATTATGTTTTTCTTAACCGACTCCAAATAAAGCAGGTGGTTCTTAATTGATTGTATTTTTTAATGTTTGTTACCTCAGAACTCCGTCATTTATCAAACGCATACGTTTTTTTTTGTTGGAAAGCATGGGACATCCATGGTTGGTCTCATATATTAGTGAAGATCTGATCATGGGATTCAAGAAGAATTGAAGGAACTCTTCAAATATTCTAGGCGTATGCCGATTTTGGTATTTTCAGAAACATTTGAAGATCGACGCCAAAATAAGATTGAATATACTGTCTAGTAGAAATCGGTTACCAGTAAGAATTGAAGAAACTAAATTAGGCAATTACTTTTCAACTTTTATTGTTTTATTTGTGGAGTTGAGTTTTAAATTTATTTAACTTCGTGAGTATGCCTGATTGGCTTCGTTATTATGTTAAAAGGTATAATAATTATGTCTGAATTCTGAAAGGTGATATTTACACCCTCACCCTATAACCAAATCGTGCAAATAACCTTTTTTACCTGGTCACTACGCTTTTGATAACTAATGGGCAATGGCAACTGATTCGTTACGTACATATTCGTGTTGTGAAATAAAAAAACTCGAGAAAATGTTATCCTGAAACTTTATTATCATATTTTATTATTGTATAAATATACAGCACATTTATTATAACTTGTGCGTTTAAAATAGATATACCTGTTTTTGTTTTAACCAAAAACCATTTTATTAATTTATGATTGGTACTCCTGGAAAATAAAAACTTACTTATGTTTTCTTTTTAATGACCCTAAAAACAAGAATAATTTATTCATATGGGTCAGATTAGTCTACTTTTACTTTATTTATTTACTGGTGAATTTAAATCAGAGGATCAATAAACGCGAACTGCAGGTCTGAATAATCTTCTTCTGGGTACAACAGCATCAGTCTGAAAATAAACAAAAGGTTATTTTAGTCACTATAAAGTCTAAACACTACCAATTCGTTATTACATTTTCTCAAGTAACACATAGATCGCATACTACATCGTCTAATTGTACTCATAGTAGATGTTTTGAACTGGGTTTATATTATAACTACGTCGAGTTGTTGATCTCCCTTATATCTTGCCTTAATCTTGCCATACCATCGTGCAAGACGCGAACATATTCCAGGTCTTTAATCGGTACACGGGTACACGCGGTTAAGTTGTGCCACAAGCTGTGGTTATCTTTCCGACAGTCGCAGTGTGTAGCAACAATCGTAAATTGAATAAGTTGAGGCTTTCCAATGATTTTTAAAATGGTTGAATACGATTTATATTGTTTGTTTGTTTGTAAACACTTTATTGTACATGAAAACAATAAAACAAAGACGGTAAAGTTAATAAATTATATTCATTATATTCAGTATAACATACATGTTTTCTTTATTCATATGTGTTGAGTTTATTTTTTTACATATTTTGTACATGGTGTTCGTTTAAGGTTAACTGGAAGAGATCGAGAGAGAGAGAGAGAGAGAGAGAGATAAGTTAGCCTCTTTGTAAGTTGATTGCATTTTTAACTGGTTATATGTAAAGTAAAGTGTTTACATACATATATATCTCACTCACTTCTTATACCTATCGAGATTTTCCAACTGAAGATTTTTACTTTTTCTTGCCATTTTTAGTATATTTTCTTATATTCAAATCTTGTCCTCGCAATTACAAACAAAACAAAAAATAATTAGCCAAATAGGTGCAACCGTTCTGAAATGATGCGCAAACATACATTTCTTCAATTGATTTTTATTTATTTATACCTATATATGTAGGTAGATAAGCTACAACGTCTGACTGTCGTGACATAATACGTGTCTCAATATCGAATGTGTGTCGCGAGCGTTTCATTCTTCTCTTCTTGTATATCGTATATCTGACGAGCTACGGACTCTGCAACTCGATCACGCTAACTTCGTAATGGAATAACATTCTCCATTAACTTATTTCCACCGAGTTTCCCATTCTCCCGGACACGTCTTTTGTGTTACGTAGTTGTGCGAAAATATTGTATCTTTGGTAGTTTTCCTGGTGCTGATAGTAATATTACCTTCTTTTGATGTTGGACACATTGGAATATAAACATAGATACATTATTGATAGAAGGTATTGCCATGTTCTTTCGGGCGGCGATTTTGACAATGAATCAAAGGTAATTCTAGTTTACCTTGGAGCGACTATCTTGTGACAGGGAAATGCGACAGATTTTTAACACTCTATTATACATCGGTATAGTATAGTATACCGTATGCGCCCGGACAGGTGGGCTTATATAGTCACCCTGTGGGTACCACAGGATAGGTGGCGAAGACAGGACAGGCCGAGACGGAGATCTCGGGACGACCTAGATGCGTTCTTAGACTATTGGCCGGAGGCAGCCGGTAATAGGGAGTTTTGGAGATCTAAAGGAGAGGCTTTTGCCCAGCAGTAGGACACTTTAATCATAAAATATATATACATCACATGTTTTGTTTCACCGGCATTTTGCGTTGTCTTTTTTCTACGATTAGGTACATATTACATAGTGAATTTTGATCTCATATTCGAGTGTGGCAACTGGCAACGAATTGGACACACGTGGGCATGAAAATAAGAAAATAGTAATTTTTGAAAGTTGATAACTATAACCGGTTTTTGTAGTCCAATTTCGTAATTTTTTTCCATCACATTCTCTGGTAGGTGATGCGGAGAACCCTTGAGTGAGATCTATTTTGTCCTGTGGCCAGGTTTTATATCATCAGTATCATCAGCCTATATTAGTCCGACTTCTAGGCACAGGCCTAGTCTCATGAACGAGCGGTAATTGGAGACTTCACATATTGAATTTCTTCGCAGATGTATGAAGATTCCTCACGATGGTTTGCGTCACCGAAAAGCTAAGCGGCAAATATATAATACAAACTCCGTACAGGCCAAATTTGAACCTACGATCTCCTGTTTGAAAGCCGCACGCTTGAACCATCCTACTAGCGGGCTTATATGTCTTCATGCAATAACGCCTAACAAGTTATATCCTCTCTTCGCTTTTCCACGGGACTGTGAAGACTAACGAAGTGTTCACCGATGAGAGGCGAGCAAACGCGGGCCGACTGTAGTGTTTGCCCAGGCGACGTGAGCTCTGCGGGGCTTTGCGGGGCTCGCTCGTTACACAGCTCCCTCACACCGATGAGAACTGCCTCATGTAGGGAACCATTGAATAGTCACCTAACTTTTAACTAGAAAACTTCCGTGAAAGCCGATCAGTTACTCATGCTGTAAAAGCCGAGTACGGTACTTGCACCCAAGATGACCCGGTTCTTAAGATGGCCCACTTTCATATTGTGCTTTAGTTCAACATCCTTCGCTTCGATGTAAAGTAACAGTTTTATCTATGGCACTATTAACCGAACATGGGCGCGAAATTTAAACTCATTCGAAATTTAAAAAATACAAAATAGTTGATAGTGAGTGGGCCATCTTAAGAACCGGGAGCCATCTTGGGCGGAAGTACCTTACTGCTCGATATGTTTCGGTCCATTACGAGGGCATGAGCACCAACGACACCAGACCACCAGTGCGAGATAGTCATTGCTAACTGTTTGTCCGCTAAGTTTTTCCATCCATGATATTTCAGAAGATATTGATGCGGTTCTATCTTACTGCTCAGCAAATCTGGAGCTTATGTTTATAGTGAAGAATTACCAAACTGACCTCCTAAATGGAATCCTCTTGAAAGCGGTGCGGATGCGACCGGTGAATGGGATGGCGAAGTCCTTAGCAGCTTCGATGTGCTGGATGAGGTTGTACGCCCAATTTGACGCCTCGTTCAGCTCAGCAGCCTCATCCTGACCTGACGTGTGCATAAAGATTAGTCACGAAAAAGAAGTAATTCGCAGTGAAGCGTGATTTCTATCGAATAAGACCGGCACTTGTAGCTTTTAGAAATAAATAAATATCCTGACCATTAGACTATAGTTTAGCAAAAGATTTTAGGTTCCAGAAAGAATCTGGTCATAATAGGTAACTCGAACTTTTTATGAGACATTATAGCGGGTAAGATTGAGGAGTCTGATGGATAGAACATGTCCATACTTCCAGGCTCGCTGTCATCGAAGAGGTAGATAGGGATATCGACGAGCGCGTCCACTTCTTCCTCGTCCAGGATGAGGTATACCTCGCCCTTCTTCTTCAGCAGGCTGTAGGGGAAGGTGACCGTCACCGTGGCTGCAATAAGGATGATGATCATGAGTAGGAAGGTTATTTTGCACTTATTTGAAATCATACTAGTTATTTCTCTCAGAGCTGGGAATTGTGACGAAAAGTCAACACCAGTCAAACATTGATTCTACATCTAGCACAAACTGTAATTGGCACTTTGATATCTTGAAACTCGAAATCTTGTCAGAATTATTACTAGAATACGTCTCAAATGTAAATTTTAGATTAATGTTAGGAACTTTGAGCACTATGTAGATTATGCGAATCTATACCCGTCAGAAAGTAACGGATAACAGTGGCAAAGTTTTCTCGGGTCAAATTCAGAGGGTTTTGCGGCATTACTTTCATTTACATTCAAGGAAAATACTTATGGAAAACGATGATGAAGAGTCTCAAAGTACATGAGCGATGTCCCCGCCCACTGCCACTTAAGTCTAGTAACTCTTTGAGCTATGTCGACGACCTTGGTTCATCGTCGGCTCTCCTCATTTCTGATTCGATCACGCAAAGAGACTGAGTAGCTCGCTCCATTGCCCTTTGAGTGGCTTTGAGCCCATTGTGAGTAAGTTATATTATCCGTGAGTAACGTATTGTAAACCAGATTAATCGTCAAGGCGAGAGGAATCGTCGAGGGCACCATCCAGGGTTCTCTAAATTTGACATAGGAGTAAACTTATTATTAGTGGCGGGCTCCGCAAAGGTCAGCCCTCAGGAAGGCGTCGAAGGGTCTCGTTGGGCTCCACTCAGCCGGGCGGTTCGCTGACCTTTAGCCCCCGACACACGACCAAAAATATATACAAATTCATGATATAAAAGGTTTTTGTACCCATTTTAAATCCTTAATAATATTATAAGTACGATAGCGTTTTTGGTTTCTTGGTTTGTCCTTTTTTCGTCCTAATGATGTGATTTTTTTTGCTTACAGACAAGGACCATTAAAACAAGAGAACTGACCATCTCCATACAAAAAGCCGTTCCCCGATATGTACGGCGCACTTAACCCTTTCAAAACATTTCAAATGTCATGTAAACGCCAACTTAGTATTAAGAACCAATGTTTTATTACAAAAACATAATTAGATTCGTCACAAGTATCACAAGTAGAGTGAAACATTTTAGCTCTCTAGTTGGTTTAAGTGGCTTATTTTTAAAGATACGATAGCTACAGTCGTGCTTGATGGCAATAGCCAAGCATGTTTCTTAAATGGTTTAAAGAACCGGGGCTATTTTAGTTTTTTTTTACCGTCCTTAGAAAACATTTAAATCATTTTTTTTCTCATGTTATTTAATTTTTAAATCGCTGTAGTTTTTTTTTCTTTAGACACAGATGTTTCAAATAACTTTTATAGTGTACAATAGACATTTCACAATACAAAAAAAAATACAAAAAAATGCTACCTACAGTAAAAAAAGTACTATTGTCGATGTAGTCTGAAATTTTGGAGCTTTCCCAGAAAAATCTTAAAACTTAAATTAAAAAAAACCTAATAACATTTGCCTAACACATATATCGCTTATAATGTTCTAAATGGCCTAAGCTATCACCTCCTTTTAACTTTGCATCCTGTTACCAAACATCCTGTATATAAGAATTATTTTTTACAATTATTCAACTTTGCAAGCAATTCAAACTCAGTATTTAAAAGATATATTTATTATTAGCTATTTGCGAAGTAACCGTTACTATACTATGTTTCTTTAATCAATTATAACATCGTTAAATGTTAAGTTTTAAAGCGCCATCTAGTTTTTGCCAGAATATCCCCTTGCGATTCAAACACGATCCAAAGTATGGCAACTGGCAGTCCGCTTGTTTTAATGGTGATTAGAGATGAAATACTGGCGAAAAATTGTACTTTATCAGCGATGGAAGTGAAACCACCGGAAAAAAATTGGCCAAGTCCGATTAAGACTCGCGTACGAAGGGTTCTATATATTTAGTTTATAGAACCCTTCGTACGCGAACGTTTAACTTTGTTTTAGTTTTAGTAGGTATATTTGTGGTATTAACGGCCACACAAAACCTTTACTTAATCTTACGATACTTACCATTTATTTATGATTACTTAATCTTACGATACTTACCATTCGCAGTGAATTCCATTAGAGTGCCGTTATGTACGTATTCTTGAATATCAGAGACAGAGAATTCTGAAAAATAATTAATACAATTTGATTTCCTACGACAGAACATAACGTACAAACATACGTGTATACAATTGCACGAATCTCCCGCAATCAACTTGTAATTGACAATAAATTACAAACGAGATTTATGGGAAGCAAATTATCGAAGTATTTATAAGTAATTATGTTGTGTAATCATTCGTTTTTCATAATAAATATATCGGCACATTGGTATTCTTTACGAGGTGGATTTATAATTGGATCTGGCAAAACACCCGCTTTTTTATTTATTACCTATGTACACTACATACTCATACTCATTTATTTCATGTTAGAATAACAGTATAATTTGCCTTAGTCAAAATTATAAGTATTTGGAACATGATCGTCATCTAAAATAATACAATTAAAATTAAAATAACCGGTATAATGTCAAACGCAAAAGAAATAAATTAATAAAACATGTTTTCCATACATTCATTACGTTTTCGGTAGTTAAGCTGGCACAGTGCAAAATTTCATGGAATCGCCACAGCTAAGTAAAACCCTAAAAAATAATTCATGGCTACCTATATCTAGTTTTGTAAGAAAATAAAGGCAAAAAATATGCGACCTTGCCATTGAAGCAGGTATAAACGGAGTTTATGCTATAGGAGGAGATGTAGACTCTTAACCACTAGATATGACAAGCCGAGTGATACCAAACGAATGTTTCATGCAATTTTAGCGGGAGGCGAGGTAAACACTTCAAAAAGGGAGTGAAGAATAAAAAAAACATTTCCAAACGAAAAAACACATACTTTAGCGCTGTGGTGATCGCGTCCGTATGCCACCCCCAGTTCTAAAAGTGCCTCACGTACGATGGATCGTTGTGGACGAATTGTTTAAAATCCAAATTAAATTGTCAAGAGGAAACAAAATCTCACTGCCATAATATCAATCATTTTGTTTATACACTCAAAATAAAACAATTACATCGCTCTAGTGAGCTCTCCAGCGAAAATAAAAACTTTGAAGAGGGACCGAAGTTTCATTCATAAACGTCAAACACCCGGTCGCCCGCGGCCGTTGCCCGCTTGTTCCAACATTCAACATCATTTTTACGAGCAGCGGAGACTCGGGTGGATTTGTATCACTTGTTGATGCTGGACTATAGCATCCGGGTTCTCGAAACTTCACTTTCATTAATAGCCTTTAATTGTTATTATTCCACAACTTGATCTGTGTAAAAATAAACATCTTGGGAATTTTCACTATGAGAATTAAGTTACGTCCAACTTAAGTTGTGTTTTATTATCGTCAAAACTTTTAACTTTGTTTCCAAACTTATTTAACTGTCCGATTTCTCACCGCCGTTAATAGCTTGCCTGAAGCTCTCAGGATATTTTTGCTACGCATAGATGAGTGACTAGTGACTACTTATTGCATACCAATTGGCATAAGCCGAACATCGTTGAGATCTGCTTCCAATTTGACGTGATAGACACAAACATAAGCTCAAACTGGTTAATCCCTGTAGTTTTGAGTGTGAATATGTAAGCTGTGTTCGACAGGCACCTCGAAGTCTGGTTGGCAGCGTCACGAATCCCTAATTAGCAAGCATTGCGGTTAATGCTTGTATAATCAGTGGGCGACTAGTGGAGCTCGTAACATTTTCAGCCCGTAAACTAGAACTTGAAGCCTTTGCAGTAAAACCAGAGCCTCTAACTGAGCTGACACACTTTAGTTCGCGCTTCAAAGGCCGCGTAATTCCACTTCACTGCGTTTGCGTCAGCACCAGACGCAAAGCGGATTTTTTCGGTACACACAATGGCCTGAGTACAGAGGCTAGACCGCTCAAAAATGGCTGACATGCGCCAAGGGCTCCTCTATACGTGTAATACAGTTTCAGTGACTGACATGTTGATTGAGTGGCAACGCTAGCCACTGAGTAATAGGATTTGGAATACATACAATAAATTAGATGGTAAAATCCACGCTAATGACATCGCAGGGAAGACTCTAAATAAAATAGGGATAAAGTTATTACTGCTTTATCTTGGCAGATCTGATTGCAGAACTAATGAGTGACAATTACCTCGTTCGGGTTTTGCGCAGTTGGTATCGTTCCTCACTTGCTTGATGTAGACCGGCAGCTCCAGAGCCATCGTGAGCTCCTTGTTCGAGCTGTCCATTCTGCCATCAACAAAATAATAATCGTATAATTTGGTATGTTGGGTGGTGCCAAGTTTTTGCAATGGATTCGTATTTTAGTCCTCAACTAAGTATAAAAATGCTATTCAATATCTTATTTTACTGAACTATACGTTACAGTAAAAAATCTAGGACGGCTGCACTCTTATCCCTCATTGTTCTCCAGCTGTTCTACCGTTGATCTTTTAAACCTGTGGGGCGGGAACACTTTGTATACACAAGCTGATTCAGCGTATTCCAGCATCAAAGAAGTACACGTGTTTGACTTAGAACCATATCTGCAAATTTTCCGAGGGAAAATAATTTGATTTCCAATTGATTTTAAAATCTGACTGAAGTGTACGTTGCCTAATGCATTTGACAAAGATAAGACCTAAGACTCTTCGTAAAATTCAGTCATCAGTAAATGTAAACAACATCAAATATCATTCGATAAACTGCCAGAAGTGTAAAGTGTCGTTTTAGGGACAACCAACCTTATTGTACTAATCAATAGTAAAGACCAAGTGTTATTAATAAATCGATAGTCCTTAATAGGTTGATAGTCCCGCTCCAGTTCCTCTAATCAAAGTAAAACTGCATTTAAATTTAGGCCCCGTTCTGTTGTGATAAGGTCAAAGCTTACCCGATCCCAATAAGCTCGCTCTCAGTCCACCCTGAGAGCTGCACGCAGTCTTCTCCGTACTGCACGGAGTAGGGCTCGAAATGCTCAATAGCCAGTCTGGCGTTGGCGAGCAGCACGTTATCTCTGAGCGCCGAGTACTGGCGCTTGAAGCACGTGAAGTCGGTGGTGTGGCAGGCGATGAGGTAGCGGTCTGTGGAGTCAGTAAGTGTTGCGTTTATTACCAGTGTTTTCAAGTGTGAGAGCTTAAAATTTAAAGAACACAGTGTTTCTCGTCGGTCGAGCGCGTAGAGATAAGGAAAAATAGAGAGGCTAATAGGTTACCATTATGGACCAAAGTTCCAGACGTTAGTGAGACCAAATATCCAAAGAGCTGGAGTTAACAGTAAGTGGTGCACTCTATTAAACGACTGAGGGTAAAAAATGACGACAGCTGGTTGAGAAAATATAATCACGATCCTCAGCAAGTAAAAGTAAAATGTACAAATTTACTTAATAAATCATATTTTAGTGAGTGAACGTGAATAGTTCATGTTCATACCGGTCGCCCCTTAGTATAAATCTTTAATAACATTGAAATAAAACAATTTAACGGATTATATCGCGTATATTATCTCATTTTAGTTCCCGACGTTTTGGAAGCTTTTCAGCTTCACGGGTGGACGTTTCATGGAAAGCTGGAAAGCTTCCGAAACGTCGGGAACTAAAATAAGATAATATACACGATATAATCCGTTAAATTGTTTTATTTCAATGAGTAATTATCGCGGAAACAGAAGAAAATTTTAATAACATTGGTTTAAACTTACACGATCTTCACTCATTATCACAACATACGAAAACGCGATTAAGCCCCATTTTGGTGTGTTGTGATACTTGTGATAATCTGTCATAAGTCGGAAACCTTTGCTACTTCCTAAATGCACTGCATGCAATGAGGAAGGCGCTTGCCGCACGCATTTGTTTCGACCTGTGACCAGACTTTTGGTACTGCTTGTCCTTGCGTGATGCACAGATGAAGTAAGACGGAATGAAATTTCTCAAGACCGTTTTACTAAGCATTATTGTGCGTTTGTCCTAAGTCGTTTAATTTGTCACTTGCAAACGTGAATAGACTGGTCTCCACAAACGCATCCGTTCTCGAGCAAGCGTGTATATCACAGTATTGCTAACACAGTAATTCGCTCGCGTTGCAAATTTGCGACTACGGTACGCGGAAGCCTCCGTCATCGTGTAATTATCAAAGTCGTTACAGAGACTCATTAATGCTCCATTAATTATCTATTATTCATCGTGGCTCGTTTCTCATAAATATTAATTGTTTGTGAATTTTTAAACTCGCCGTCTTCCTGTGAAGGTTGTTTTTAGATTGATATTTAGACAGCTTATAATTTATGGGTAAAGGATATCCGAAAATTTTGCAACATCTTGGAAGGAGGTTCTTCATTAATATTTTTCTATTATCGCTTTGTGTGATTTACAAAAATAGATAGGGAGGGGTAGAGTAATAACGCATTTTATAATTAATCCATTCGTACTTAAGTTAAAAGGTTTATAATTTTAAAGTCCAATAAGTATTTATTGTAATACCTTAAAAGTACTACCCTAAAATATTCTTCTACGAGCTTTGAAAGGCTCTTAAGAATTCTTTCGATATCAAAATTGATACGTAAAGTTTGCTGGCGTATTATAATAGCCCTTGGCCCTGCATGAATATTGCATGCCCTGACCCCGGCAAGCGCTCCCAATAACGCTTATACTGAAACTGCCCAGTGGTCCTTTACTACACGCCTCTGCAAACTGCAAAAGTGATGTACTATATAAAATGCTGTATGTTAATATTGATTAAAGGGTTGACGGCACGTTTGGCTCAGTGGGTTGTACAACGGCCTACGAAGCTGGCGGTCCCGGGTTCGAATCCCGGCCAGGGCAAGTGTTTGTGTGATGAGCACGAATGTTTGTTCCTGGGTCTTGGATGTTTTCTATGTATTTAAGGATTATAATTTATGTATATTTTATGTATATCATCGCTTAGTACCCATAGTACAAGCTTTGCTTAGTTTGGGACTAGGTCGATTTGTGTAAGATTTGTCCCTGATATTTCTTTATTACTAGCTTCTGCCCGCGACTTCGTCCGCTTTAAGTTCGTTTATCGCGAATAAGAGTATTTTTCCGGGATAAAAAGTAGCCTATGTCCTTCCCCGGGACTTAAACTATCTCCATACCAAATTTCATCCAAATCGGTTCAGCGGTTTAAGCGTATGGATTTATTTATTTAAAGCGTTACTGAACGGAATTGCATTATATTTTCTTCTGTTTCCGCGATTATTACTCATTGAAATAAAACAATTTAACGGATTATATCGCGTATATTATCTCATTTTAGTTCCCGCCGTTTCGTTTCGGAATTGCATTAGTAAAATATTGTTCCTTGGCTGATCAATAATGAAACAAAAGTTATAAGCAAATCAGGATAGTTGCCTACAGTACGTGTTTCGAGCTTACGTGCCTGATTTATATGAAAATTTAGTTAGCGGAATATCAAACGCTTTTCCTTTCTTTTAAACATGGTGCTATAAATGTCCTGTAATTGGCTCTCCATTACTATAAAATATAATTGAAAATAGTGTATACAATAGTTGAAATTCGTTCATCCAATTTGGCGGGATGAAGCCACAAAGACACAAATAAACATACAACAAATGAAAAACTTTTTCGTTTTAGTGACATCCAAATACTCCGTTAAAATCACTTTTCTGGAAATGGATTGATCCGTTGTTGCCTTAAATAGGAACGAATGGAAGAAAAAGAGGGAGGCCTTTGCCAAGCACTGGGACAGTACAAGCTGATAACAAAACTTACTCTTAAATTGAAGAGAGTAAGTTTAGACGAGAGGGTTGGAGAGAAGGACCCAGGTATAGTTTATACGGACGTGAGATAACTGCGATAACTACCAGTTACTTTTATCAGTTAAGGGATATCTGGAGCCCTCTTGACTTGGGTTTCAAACTTAACATTATGATACCTGTGAATTTTCCCGATGTTATGTCTATTTAAAACTAACTAGACTTACCCATTTTGTCGACAAATTCCCGCGCTTGGCAGGCGCAGGCGCACACCAACAATACTAACACAAGCATTTGGTCAGAGGTTCACTGTGACAATAAAATGTGATCTTTTCTACTCGCGCACGGACTCGGCTCTGCGCATACACAGCCTTAGGTACTGCGAACGCGACCGCGATGACTTCGGATTGATGAAATTATAATGACAAGTCATGAAAACCAAACCTGTTTCTCGTAAACGCAAATTATTTCTTTATAGTAACCCTCAACGTAAAAAGCTGCGTGTTATAATTAGCAATGGTCAATTTCTGAAACATTTCATTATATTTCCTTAACGTTGAAATCACAGACCATATAAATATGGTCTGTGATTTCAACTGTTGAAAGCAGCAGAAATATTTCTGAAAGAAACGGTTTAACGCATAAATTTCACTTAAATTTCATGTAAAATTTCAGTTAGTTCTGACGTTGAGCGGATACTGATCCGAAAATTCTTAGTTCTATTCTAAGTTATTGTAATTATATATGAGATATGAGTTTAACGTTACGTTTTTGTTTTCAATGGTGATTTTATCGAGAGTGTTCTCAGCTAGGAAAATGGTTTAAGATAGTAATATTTTCAGGTGTTCAAAGACTTTTTTACTAGACGTGTTGAGGATTTTTTACCGTTCCAACGCTTACTTCATTATGTCGTAAGTGGCTAACGTGAGGCACTCAGCGGGAAGTAGATAGTCAACGTCGCCTACAGGCCACACCATAGCTCTGTAGAATTAGGTTGTCGATCGAGTGTTTTGTTTAGGTTTAGCCGTATAGTGCGACCTAGAGCTTACTGTCTTTTTTTACAGAATATAATTGAAAAAAAAAGTGTTTATTGCTTTCGGTTCAGTATACCTAACAAACAGTGTTAGCACATCGTTTTATATATTTGACATACGTGTCAATAATTAATTATTATTTGTACTATGAATAAATAACACTACTTCAGTATTCATAATGTATTTTTATCTACCCACATAGTGCTCCAAAATGCGTTCAGAAACCCTAGGAAATGACCAGCATTATTACAACCAATTTTACTATGAGAACTTTCTTGTCTGTGGTAGTAGGTAAAATCTGTACTTTAATGTTATTTCAGTACAAATTTCTGTAACGTTATGAGTTTAAATTTGGAACAGTTGTCAAAACTCAAGTGGATCCCTATTCTAGTATCAATAGATATTAAAACAATTATCGATACAAAACGTCAATTCAGTATGTTTTTTTAATTATAAACCGCACGACATTTGATCTTTAGTGATATGAGAATAAGGACTTCATTCGTTTGTCTATGATTTTAAAAAAACATTCGTTTTGACGAAGGGTCGAATTACCGCCATTAATGTTGTCATTTGTCTGTAGTTTTTTTGCTGTTACGAAGTAAAATTGTGAAAAGTTGTTTGTAATTTACATTTAAGTTGAAAATATGAGTAGTGGTGTTATTGTAAATGCAGCCACGATTGCAACAAATAACTTGGTGTCAGAAAAATCGATTGCCAAATTTATTACTAGTAAAAAATGCAAAGATTTTTTTAGATTGGATAGTGACCAAACGCACGACTTCGATGTGAATAAATAATTTGTTTCTGTATGTTGGTTAACTGGAAGAGATCCCTAATAGGGATAAGTTCGCCTTTGTACTTATATCTTTTAAGTTTATTGCTTTTGTAACTGGTTACTATGTACAATAAAGTGTTTACATACATACATACATTCAATTTTTTTTTATTGCATTATTTTAATATTTATAGTCTATTGATATTTTACAGGTAGCACTAGTAATGCTGGTAATTTCCCTACTACGGACTACCCATCTTAGAGTACTTATGATAAGAGTATGTGTGTAGATAAAGTAGTGTATGCATCTGTACATAATTAGGCCTTAAAAGACTCGTGTGATCCTATTATGAAACTCGCTGCTTAGGGCCTCTCATTATGTATCAGTTGCATAAACTACTATATTGCAATACCAGTAGTTTTAACCTCGAACTTAGATGCTGCAGCTGCAATAGTAATTCGATTTGTGTTATTTTATCGCCTCATATTTAATTCTTCGAGAAATATGCGCAACGGAACGCTCCATTCTCGTACAGAAGTAGGATTGAAAACTTTTCGAAAATTTAGTTTTAACTATATGTTGTTATTTTATTCGTATTTGTCGACGGCTGAAAACAATAGCGATTTGCACAGCTGCCGCGGCCTGCGTCGCTCGTACATTATGCTATAATGACAGCAACAGGCGTAGCTTCTACGCAAACCTTACCAGAGCCAACTTAGACTTAATCCCATTTATCTAAAGTCTATTTTATGTCTAATCTGGCATCGTTAGACCTTGTGACTTTGGTAATATGAGTAATAAACACCCTATGAAAATAATCTTGTTAATTGTTAATTTTGTTGTGAAATTTTTTATCCGACTTGTAACTTCGTTAGATGTTAAGCGTAGCTACGGTTCTCTCGTACATAATATCAATAAATTAACAACACATGGCTGGTTGATTCTAATTGGTTATTAGGAAGGCGCCACACAATGCTTAGTTGTTTTTGTTTTTTTTTAGGCCGAGGAAATATCATGCCCGTCTAGCAACAGCCTATTCACTCTTGAACACGCCCAAATTAATGTATTAAGTTTAAGTGACTTTTCTCATCCCATGTCATGCGTAATTATTTCCTTTATTGTTTCAGGTAAGTAGTACCTGGCTATGACGCGATTATGGGTTGTAACAACCGACGAATGATAAGGTAATTATCATGTATATAAAATGATTTGCGTATTTTTGGTAAATATCGTGACTGAATAATATACCGAGCAGTTATGGTAGACAAAATAATAATTCAATTTAAATTAACTCTTAAATACAGTTATGTACTTTCACATTTACTCGGCTATTCCAGTAAAACAACGATATCCCGAACAAAAAACTAATAACAAACAACATTAAAGCGGGTCGAAGTTTTTTCCGCCCCCGACTGCCGACCCCAGGGGTCAAGAGAAATAAGATTAGAGAATTGGAACTGGAATCTAATACGAATGTGATTTGAGCAAGTTGATTGTGTTCGCGATTTCTTGCCCGACCAATTGAAATATACATCTTAGGAATTCCTGAAGTTCTGTAATTTGATTCGGTAGAAGCGACTCTAGTAATTCACAGCTGTTTATCAATTGTTCTATTTGAGGAAAGTTTGCTTAAGTTGAATCAGAATTAATTTAAGTTGCAAGGCTTCCAAAAAAAATACTCTAAGCCTTTTCTCTACTATGTTTTACACAACCGATGTAAAATTTGTCTTAATACTGAATGTAGATGTTTGGAAACGCTCTAATCTTTATTAGTCATGCGCACAATGTGTCACTAAAAAGAAAAGATTGATATACTTATTTTGGTCACCGTGAAGTATATCACTCGTTTAGTTCACTAGTTCAGTTTAGTTCAGTACCTCAGCAAACTCATTTACTTCAGTTAATACAGAAATATGTCAGTACGATGTGTGTATTTTCTTTCATTCCTTAACGGAACTAATCGAATGACGTTTAATGAATGCAATTAAATCGCTTTTTGGTACGAAAACGTTTGATAAACATTATGGGCCTTAGAATATGTTGTGGAAAAAGCTAATTATTTTTAACCGACTTCCAAAAAAAGGAGGAGGTTCTCAATTCGACGGAATGTTTTTTTTTTTTGTATGGATGTTCACCGATTACTCAAAGACTATATGACCGATTTCAAACATTTTTTTTGGTTTTATAGAAGGTACTTTCTAGTTGGTCCCATTTAATTTTGGTGAAGATATGATGATGGAATCTATGAGGAATTGAAGGAACTCCTCAAATATTGTAGGCATACATATAGCGATTTTGGTATCATAAGAAACATAATAAGCATTTGCATTCAGAAAGTGTAAATTGGTGAAGTGGAACTGATGCAGAAGACCACAGAATGCCATCGGAACTCCTCAATGATAAATGATTTACGGGTGGCGACAAAATATCTTGATTAATTTATCTAAGCAACTTCATGGTCACAAATTTAAATGTTCCTGATGAGAATGGTACCATCGAATTGATTTGATGATGGAGCCGAAAGGTAGGCACCAGATCTATGTAATAAAATAATGTATCCTAGCCGTGTTTGGGCTTGTTCGAATCGTCACGAGATACACTTTTAATAAACGATTAACTAAAAAGTGTAAAATAAATAAACTTTTAAACAAAAAATAAAACCGACTCCAAAAAAAACTAAAAAGTTAAAAATAACGCCATATAAAGAATGTGTAAAATATTGAAAATTGTCGATTTTAGTATAAGTTCTGACACGATGGCACCGACTCCAAAATAACATTAATTGTATATACTGTATAGATTGAGTATACAAACGGTTACTTGTAAGTAATTTGAAGAAACTGAATTATGGCGTTATTTTTAACTTTTTAGTTTTTTTTGGAGTCGGTTTTATTTTTTGTTTAAAATTTTATTGTAAGCAGGTGTGATAATTATCTATCACTTCAATCTCTTGTCTCTGAGCGAGTGAGCAAGTATCCGAACAGATAGATAAACTGAACTACTGAAGTATTGAAGTAAATGAATCTGAGCTGAACTAGTGAATGAAGGAGTTATACAAGTGAAGTACTTCATTTGAATCATTAATGCACGAACTACCCATGTCTAATCTTTATCCGATCCCATAAAATAACAAATTGTGTGGTGTAGAAAGGCACTCCTATTCTGTAACCATACGTGGCACACAAATAGATCTGATTATGCATTATAATATAGGAGATTTAATTCCCGGGATCATGGGTTAAGCGGCAGATAAATACTTGTTTACAATATAGTTAATAAATGGTTTATAGCACGCATGTCTGCGAAATATGTGAGTTTAAAATTTAATCAAGCTCATAATGATGCGTACAATTTCCTCTCCTGGGTGAAATCTCCTGTGAATTTTAATCAAGCACAACTCCTCGTTACCAGCCTCGTTGTACACGAGCGCCTATCGCGACTAACCACATCGCTCGTACTTTAACGAAGCAATTTCGAGGGAATTCCTTCCACTAGCACTGTTAAACCGAGACGGATCCTTAATAAACAATCTCAAAGCCAATTTTCTTAAAAAACCAGCGAGAGTACGATCGAAATCGTCAGGAATCCAATAGAAACCTTCAGTTGCAGGCACAAAACCCTTTTTCACTCGCCAAAGTTTAGTAAGGAACGTTAAAAATCTCTTACGATATTAGCGATGAATGCCGTGGAGTTTCTTTGTTTTTAATCTGAGATGTTTTTCGATGTGGCACTGTTTTATTTAATATCGACGGCCATTTCTGGCCCTGTTTCTTTCATTTTTGTTTGATGTGCCTTTTTAAACCTCTTTATTAAAGGTATGTAAATTGTTATACTCTTTGTGGATAAATATTTAATAATTGGATTTTTCCCTTTCATTTTTGGTGCTTTACATTTATAATGCTTACCTACAATAAAGTTTTGACAAGGGATTTAATGGGTACAACAACAACAACAATTATTTATTGCACACCAACAACAGAAACAGTACAATAGAGCCTTAATATAAAATAGGTAAACAATAGGCGGTCTTATCGCTAAAGAGTGATCTCTTCCAGACAACCTTTGGGTAGCGGCATTGACATAAAATTGCTAGAAATGAGTAGGTGGTGAGATAAGATTACATATAATACAAAAATAAATAAAAACAAACATACATATTATACATATACATATACTAAGCATACATACTACTATAAATATATATATATATATATATACAAAGTAAGAAAGAAAACTATGATACAGTTGACATCAAAGTGATTAGAAAACCAGAAGCAGAATAAAAACAGAAATTATGGGAGAGATAAATAATGATCCTTGAACGTAGTTTTAAAAATAGGCGATGACTTCGCTGGGTTCTTTGTGACTTCGTTGGGTAGTAGGTGTATTTATTATATTATACTTACATCAAGAGTAACTTAGAGATTTGAAGTTGCTGCACGAGTTATTAGTTTCGATGTAGGATTAGCGGTACTTAGAAACTTACGAGTAACTATTGAGTGTCCTTTTTGTTAGAAGTGATGTTTTATCGTTGTTTTGACGCGGCAATATGGTATTACAGCGAAAAATGCCTTTAAATAAATAAAAAATCTTACAGTGTTTAACTACTAGAGATGACAATTACCAAACAAATTTTCCAAATTTTTATTATAAACAATAAAAAATATTCTTATTTCTATAAACGCAAATAAAAAACACCTACAAACAAAACAACTCACACACACACTGATAATTTATCGTATAAACTGACCAGATTTTTCGTATTCTTTGATAGAAATGAAAGCTACCGTATGCCATCTCCAGTGCTTAGATGCTCTAAGTTTAAGTCATCATCATTACTCCAAAGACTGCGACATAGGCCTCTCCCAAAGTGCGCCACCATGACCGGTTCTGCGCCGCCATCTAGCGGACTCCAAGTCATCAATCCACCTTGTTGGGATCCGTAGAATTACCAGAGTAACTGACATAGTCCAAATGATAGCGAAGCCTAAATGGTAAAGGGCAGGGCACATCGCTCTTAGAACCGATGGCCGCTGGGGCCAACGAGTTCTTCAGTGCCAACCACGCACCGGAAGACACTGCGTGGGAAGGCCCTACGAGTGGCGTGCTGTCCATATAGGCACAAAGGCACTGCCTACCCCGAACGACCATGGTTCCATACAGGCACAGAGTAATTGGGCCATTGAACTATTTTAGTGCCACTATTTTTTCGCATCTTTACATAAAAAGCATATTGTGCAAAAAGTGATCGTCAGATTGTTTTGTGGCGTATAAATCTAAAATAAAGTTGTTGTGAAACTGTCATTATCAATAAATTTTTTTTTGGCTACCATTTATAATTATAAAGCAGATAACGCAGTGGTTATCGATGTCCCCCATATTAGTACGAAAATAAAATATTTACCGCTGCGTTACCACCTTTTTACGGCTATAATAATCAATGTATAACTTTTCGTATACAAGAGTTCATAAATCGGTTACGGAACTTACGCCTAGTATGTTAATTTTATAAATCTTTTCTTGAATATTGGTTATTTATTTGAAAAACTAAAGTTGTTAATGAAAAGAGAATGACCCAGCTGCCTAACCACAAGCCCTGAATGACCGGGGCTCCATATGTACTTAGGTCCTGAAAAGGTCCTTACCTTGGTCAAAGACCCAGTGCACACCACTGCCCTCCTCAAGGTGGACTGATAAGTTTAAGTAACGAAATTTAATCAAAACTAAAAGGTAGATAACGTTGTTCAGTAAAGTTTTAAACGCAATGGTACTGAAATTTTACGAACCCTTTACACGAATCTCATTAGCTTAAAGGGCAGCTTCTGAAAACGAAGCTCAATGAAGCACAGCGGCTATCTGCGTCCTTAAAACTAATGGGACTCTTAATTATCCCGCGCCAAGGCCGCTTCAGCCGCGAGCTAAACATGTTTAGGCTTTATGTCTGTAGCTTTGGAACAAAATTGTAGGTCCGTGAATGTCTCAGAATACATCAACATGTATTTTCAGACAACCGACATGAATATGTCGGTTCTAGCTTTTTAACTTATGGACGACAACAACGGATATATCCGCACCGCAGCAGGTTCAACGCCAATGACCGATGTATGCGTCAAGGCATTTAGACCGATATAGAACGACGCCCATTGACATACGGGTCACGGTAGCGTGAAACTTAATGATCTCATGGCGTATAAATGACACAAAGTCGAAAAGGCTAAGAGATGCTCTATAGTGTAATCGCAATACAATACAATATGCACTCTTTATTGCACACCTCATATATCAGACTATACAAAAGAAAATAATACAGGAGAAGGTAAACAGCAGGTGGTTATCGCTAATCAGCGTTCTCTTTCAGACAACTCGCTGTAGTAAAATCACAAAGCTGAAACTCAACCAGGCAGGATACCTACTTCTTTAATTTTGTTTTTAACCCCCGTCAGATAGAGTATATCTTTGTATTTGTGTGTCTGTCTGTGACATCTAAGCGCTTGATTGATTTTGATTCGGTTTTTTGTCTTTGAAAGATGACTTTACCGAGAGTGTTCGTAGCTTTGGTTTTAAGAAAGCGCTTTAAAAGACAGCGGTTTAGCTGTTTGAAAATTCTCTGTCTTTTTGTAGAAGAAGAAGGAAGTAGAAATGAGTAGAGTAATTTTACGATCGTGCTATTACATGTTTTTTTGGGCTTAATATTTTTTTAATATAACCTCCTTTTTGAAGTCAGTTAAAAAATAAACATGTAGAGTATACTTTAGTTCTCACCGATGTTTACCTGGATGATACCGTTTCCCGGCTCGAGAGGGTTACAGTCACCTGTTAACGACAAGCCCCCCCCTCCCCAACACCTCCGCCGCCGTCGGTTAAGCACGGCTCGTAAACACGTGATCACTAACCCCATATTGCTTCAGGTGCCCGTTTACCTGTAACAAGTTCCTAGTGGGATCTTACGTAAACGTACAATATCCGCGAATAGGTAGTGTAGTACTAAGAGGCGCCTTCCCATAACTTCGTTCGCGGAGAGGCAAACAGGCATAACCGGGTTATTCTACTTATCTTTGCATATTTGTACCTAATTTTCAAAGGAATACTTAGTATTCTATAGACAGGTGCATAAAAATGAAGTTTCGTGATAGCGACGTAGATGCTTCAAATAAATGTATTCGTTAAAAGTTAACCATTAATAACTATCCCAATAAAAACATGGTAACATAGTGGAAAATACTCAATTTTCATACAAATCGGGGGACATTAATAACCACTATGTTGCTCAATTTATAGTAGTCTACAGTTATTAGATATTTATCAAAACTATTGTAAATAATAGCCTAATTATCTATCTTTCGCAATAGGGATGTTTATGTAACAGAACAAAGTTCTTAATTTCTCCATACAAGGTACTAACTGTGTGTAGTGACTAACCTAGTAAGGCTAAATGTAGTAAATTTAGTATGAAGCGTTTTTTGGGAAAGTCTAAAAATGGAATTTTAACACTATTGTATTTCGGAGAGTTTTTATGAGATTGGATAGTTTTTTTACCTATATTTTTATTATGGGGGGTCGTTCTAGAAACCACCAAAAAAAATTATTAAATAGCCTATTGCAAGTCCGCAGTCCATCTATAATATACTGTTTAGTCGGAGACGCCGAAAAATTATGTGAAAAATTTTAAACAAAAAAATAAAACCGACTCCAAAAAAAACTAAAAAGTAAAAAATTACGCCATAATTCAGTTTCTTCAAATTACTTACAAGTAACCGTTTGTATACTCAATCTATACAGTATAACCAATTAATGTTATTTTGAAGTCGGTGCCATCGTATCACAACTTACTAAAATCGTAAATTTTCAATATTTTACACATTCTTTATATGGCACCGACGCCAAAATAAGATTAATTGTATATACTGTATAGATTGAGTATACAAACGGTTACTTGTAAGTAATTTGAAGAAACTGAATTATGGCGTTATTTTTTACTTTTTAGTTTTTGTTTTCTCGTGCTAAAAATGCATGAACATTTTGTTGGGTAATGACATGGCTTGTCATCTCCATTACTTAAAAGCTTTAAGATCTGTCCCGCTCCAGCTCTTTTGGTGTGGTAAGAAGACAACGATATCCTGAGTTCCGATCCAGAAATGCACCAATACCTAAGCTACATCAATAATATGCCAAGTAATCCTTAGGTGTTTTTTTCTCGCACACCGCTTAGCTGACGCGTAGTTTAGCTCTAGTGGAAAGCCAGCGCAATGGGGGTGTCATCATTATGGTCCATACATTTTCAGAAGACCGCTGTTAGGAATTTTAGGTTTTAAAGGCAACTAGATTTTATCATTTTTCAGCGGTATAGGTGTGTTTTTAAATTTTTAATGGAACTTCCAATGCGCTTTACTTTCTCTGACGGTTCGGAATAAAATCGAAAAACTTTTCACAGTGACGCAGTTTTCGCTTAAGTGTACTGATTCTTTGAAGGTTCTACTTATGTTATTTTATACTTTTCTTGTTGGATCGAAGAAGTGGAAATTAATAATTACTAACAGTTTCAGTCTGTTGAAATCTTGTTAACGCTCCTTTTATTATCGATGCTTAAAAATAACCCCAAATACGAACAATTTAACTTATTCCAAACTTAATACCGGCTAGATTTATCCAGAAATTTCATGCCGAATTGTTATAGATATAGACATTTAAAAATAACTCAGCCTGGGGTGCTTAATTAAACTAATCTCCTAGCGGCTGTAGTGGAAGAAACCCCTTGATTCGACACGAACTTTCGGGCGAGTTTTCAGAACGCGCACAACTTGGGGCGACGGTACAATTAAAACTAACCGGAGTCCAACCTGTGGGTGCGGAATAATTGATTCTACTCGTAGAATGTTGCAGCGTACTTGTAATTATAACTTGACATTTCAAAAACAACTGGCATCGTGTTCTTTTTTTTGGGTTCCGTACCTCGAAAGGAAAAAACGGAACCCTTATAGGATCACATTGTTGTCCGTCCGACTGTCCGGCTGTCTGTCTGTCTGTCAAGATCCTTTATCTCGGGATCGCGTGGACGTATCGAATCGAAATTAAAACTATATACTCAGGTCTACGGTCCCTTAAACCTGGAAAAAATCAAACTTATAAGTTTACGTAAAAAAAAGATACGGCCGTTTATGCCGCACAAAAACGTATATTTCGACAGGTTTTGAAATTGATAGGGTACTTCCAGTTGTTCTAGAAACTAGAAATTTGGTATGATACGGCCATTTGTGGCCTATATTTTCTAAGGAACCCTCGGTGCACGAGTCCGACTCGCACTTGGGCGGTTTTTTTACCTTTGTCTGCTCGTTTACCACTTATTACATACATAAAGAGCAATATTACGAGTATATTCCTTTAAACAATTCTTGAACGAGCAGCCTGCCATCTGGTGGAAAATAGTTATGGATATGTGCGGTGCCAAAGAAATTGCTTACACCATATCCGTAAAACACTCACTACAGTGCTCCGCTACTGATTATAAATCTAAGATAGAAATATAAAACGTATCGTCATCAAAATATTTTCTGAAACCAAACAAATGTTATACTGCGCTTAGAAGTGAGTTTGAATGTCCACTTTTATAACTGTATGCTACCAAGCTTCAGCCGCCGTACACAAAATGGCCTATTACCATGGGAAAACCTTGTGACTTACGCCCTTGTGACCGGGTAAAAGCCGTGAAGCTGGCGCGCATCTGCGGCCCCGCCCTAGTTCTGTTATTGTTTGACTACCCACGACAACTCACCTACCTAACTCATTAAGGTCAGTACTTCTTCAGTTTATATGCAGCTTGCACAGTTGCAAAAGCCAACTACAATCGGCGTCAGATGATTATTTCCTTGTCCTGATTATCACATTTACATGTGATCGGTGCATCACGTCTTTTTTTTTCATGTTTGTAACACCCGTCCTTTTGTCGTTTAGATAAATTTTAACCATATCATCTCTCACACAACTCAACAAGTGCCGTCAGATATCGATACTACAGTCGTAGCAAAAATAACCCAGACTATCATTCCATAACAAAACCAGGAGTGAGCATCAACTTAATAGGCGCAGAGTATTGTGGTAAAGCTTGTTTCACTTACAGATTGCTTATTCACTTTAAGTGTTTCATTAATTTCTACTATTTAAGAAGCGATTAGAATTCAGGTTCAATTGTAGCTTCTCTATCGGTTTTGAACTTTTTTTACAGCGATTTATTCTGTATAATATCTATTTTATCAAACCTGATCGTTCCAATTTTATCAATCATAGTTAACAACTAGCTCGAAGAAGCTGGCTATTCAGTTGTAAATTGAATTTAAAACGGGAAATGGATGGAAATTTACACCAACACCTTTTAATCTTTTTTTTTTCTAAGCCACAGAAAAATCTGTATTTTTTTTCTGAGAATAAGGAGGCTTATTCCTACCTATAAACAAAATTTCAAACTAGACTACTATTTAAAGATTTTTGAAAATTTTCATCCATTTCCCATTGTCAATGCCTTTGAGAGTTACGATGCCACAGAGGGACGTACTGGCACGGAGATACCACAATCCATAATGTGCGGTACTGGGGGGTCAAATGCAAGACTTTTTTGGTTTAGATTCTAATCAAGATAAATGCTATCTTCAATGGAGTGATGTATATAAATGAAGAGGTTTATGAGGAGTCGGAATGTGGGAGTGCGCGCTATTTCCATGGTCTCGGGTGTGCTATAAATAGCGCGAACTATTTCTGACGTGATCTCTGATTGTGAGAGATCGAGGACAACATGAATGAAGGAAAATATCGGTATAAAGTAATAGGTAATAGATTTTTTCAATGTTTCGTCTGTGTGGGAGTAGAACATATCTTTCGGAATTCGCATATTATTTCGGGATGACAAGTAATACTTATGTCATTATCTGATCCACACCCTGTCTATCGTATCGAAATGTTCCACCATTTTTGGGTTTAAGAAGGGCAAACTTACAAACACACTTTTCATTTTATAATGCTTCGTAATATTATTTAATATAATTGTATAAATTTATGGGTATAAATAGGGCTATATTTTAATCATTGTAAATATTTATATTGAAAAAGTGATAAGAATAAAGTCGCAAAAAAGCATTTTTTTAAACTAAGTGATTTTTTTTATTCAAACTTAATGCGCGACCCGAAGATAAACATGGACTTAAATGGCTGAAATTTTGCACAGACACTTCTACGGATCATCTAATGATAAATACGGAAATTTTTAGATTAAAAAAAGAATATATTTTTCACATCATCCTATTGGGAATATGTGACCTAGCAACATTTGAAATAGAAAAGCAGTATTGGAAAGTTCTCATTGCGTTGACAACTTTGAAAAACCAGCTTCACAATTGACCTATTGGCGTGCAATATCAGCGAAGTGTTTATGTCCATACACATTTCGCTGATATTACACGCCTATCGCTTATTTCCTGTCTATGGGCGACGGTGATCGCTTACCTACGATCAGGCGACCTGTCTGCTCGTTTGCCTTCTATGTCATAAAAAAAATAATAATAAGGAAAGTATCATTCTATTTCTATTCCTTTGAGTACGAGTACATGCGCACGAGCGAGCAATGATATATGTTCATCAGCAGTAGCGCTGCAGCTTGCAGATAATTGCATTACACTCGTTCAAAAGCGATTTCCGAGAGCATAGGGCTGTCATTCCGAAAATTTACGTTAAACCGCCTTCAGTTCGCACCTGACATAAGTAACTAGACACATCCATATTAATCCATATTAATATTATAAATGCGAATGTGTGTCTGTCTGTCTGTCTGTTACTTCTTCACGCTTAAACCGCTAAACCGATTTGAATGAAATTTGGTATGAAGATAGTTTAAGTTCAGGGGAAGGACATAGGCTACTTTATATCGCGGAAAAATACTCTTATCCGCGATAAACGAACTTAAGGCGCGCGAAGTCGCGGGTAGAAAGCTAGTGAAGTCATAAAGTACAGATATCTGAGCTTGTCGAAACTGGGCCTAAGAAAACGAAGCCAAAGGCGAAACCTATGAATACGGATAGTGATACGTGTGTAGGGGTCATATCACACATTTCGCGAATACTATAGCCGCAGATGGATAGAGAGAAATAAAGCTTGGCCCGATAGTGCGGACTTTGAAAGCTTTTTATCCTGACTGCAAACTGTGCAAGCTGAAAGCTGTGTGGCGAGTTAATTTGCCTTCTAAATGTAAACATTACCTAAAGTGAGAAGTTGCAAAATTGCATACTTCGAGCGGGATTTGAAGTTTCCCTGTGTATTAGAAAAGCGAAGCTACTGGTTGAAAAATTGTATGTTTAAGCTCCTGGCTATACGATGGACCAATCGGTAGGTCGTTCTTGTTGGCCCAGAGAGCCGTTGCAGACGTGGGTTCAAATCCCGCTCGAAGCATGCAATTTTGCAACTTTAAGCTTAAATATTTACTAAGGGGCTACATTTATTACGTAAGACTATTTATTGGGGTACGAACAAGTCTTATTTTTTTCTTACAAGGGGGTGCGAGGGAATCTAGATTGTTGTGATATACGATTACAAAAATAAGCCAGAATTAATCATAACTATATTTCAAAAACAAAAATATTTAAGTATGACTTTTTTATATATAATATAAACCAACGTGTTGTTTTTGCTACTTTTTGCTAACATTTTTGGTAGGATACGGGTCTAACGTTAGATTTCAAAGGCGGAAGGGGTGTGTTTGTCCACTTCTTAGTTAGCATTGAGGGGGGGGGGGGGGTCAGAAAGTAGTCAAAATTGTCTTACAGCCACCTGTATTGATCCGGAAGTTTTAATCTAATCTAAATTAGTCGTAATACTACGGCTGTCGCCGCGATTACAATCGGGAATCTGTCTGAGACACGTGGTTCTATTTTTGTGTCCGTGGGCGATCTATTTACAACATGTCTACGACAGTTTATTGCCGACACAACAAAGCGTCTCGTCTAGCGTAATAGCATTAAAAAAAAGAAAACGGCAGAAAGTGCCCGCAACTTCGTCACGTCAGAGAACAAGAAAACAGTTTTATTCGGTAGCCTGGAAAAGTAATTTGAAGTTCGAATTTATAAATATCAATATGTATATTTTTGTATTATATTATAAGTGTGTTTTGCAGGTTCATTATAACGAGATTTAATAAAAAAAATATTTTCATAGTTGTTTTTGCATATCACACATTTTAATCGCTGTAGTGATGTGAAAAGTTATGTGTTTCGCGCGGCTGCACAATTATTTAGCTTCTGGTACGTTGAAAGCCTTGCTCCGCTCAGGAATCTATATTTGAGATTCCTTCGCTTACTCGGCTTTCAATTCAATCACTCGCGCCTAATAAAGACTTTGCAGCCTTGCATAACATATAACTATATTGTTTGGCTGTAGTCGGTTGTCCCATAGGTAATAATCGTTGCATATCCACCATTCCCCTGTAACAAATCCACCCAAAACGTAAAGGTGCGTCCACACTTGTATCATTTGCTCGTATCCGATCACCGTGCCTCGGCATGACTGCGTATCGCGCTGCTTGGACGCTTACTGTCGGCGCGCCGATCATGCTGTACTCGTCCGATATAACTGTGTGATACGGGTAGCAAAATAGATTTCGAGCGATCCGATCGGCGCAATGTCCAAACGCGTGATCGTGACATGCGATCATGCCACGCGACGATGATCTGATACGGGCAAATGATACAAATGTGGACGCTCCTTAAGCTCATTCTGAAGCAGTAGGGTAAAAAAAGGCTACAACTATAAATACCAACTATTAAAAGATAATTAGTTATTTTGATATCCCTCAAAATTAGAGTTAGATGTGACAAAAGGTTGTGCGCACATGCGTACATTTTTCATGCAGTTTTCACAGAAAATACGCAAGCAAATATAACAAACCACCACCAAACAGTATAATCCTCGACACGTGTCTCGCCTCTCTTCGAGGCACCTCATCGCCTGAATGTATCAATTATTTTAAATCTGTCGACCCGTCTTGGCATTAATGGTTACAAAAAACGATATTTCCACCGCACGAATAAAAGGTTAATCCTTTGCAAGCTTAAAATAATAACGTATTGTCAAATTTTGTATTTGGAATATCCCGTGCGTACGAGGTAACAGGCGAAAGCTATAATATACGAGTAGCTGTTGTATAGTAACAGCAGTGTTTACGCTCCGTTGTCATCATCATCACCGGCTGTGCCGCCGCCATTTTTGTTATTCTATGAACATATAAGTAAAATATATCTATTAAATATATCTTCGTCTTGTACCCATAATATAAGCCTTATTGAGCTTACTGTGTTAGTTCGATTTGTGTAAAATTGTTCTGTGATGTTTATATTATACTAGCTTCTGCCCGCGACTTCGTCGATAAGGGTATTTTTCCAGGATAAAAAGTAGCCTATGTCCTTCCCCGGGACTCAAACTATCTCCATACCAAATTTCATCCAAATCTGTTCAGCGGTTTAAGCGTGAAGAGGTAACAGACAGACAGACAGACACTTTTTATAATATTAGTATGGATTAATAAAATGTTTAGTTAGATTAGGTTTCATGCCAGTAGTTAGCAGCATTATTCAGTTTAAAATCAAACTCAATAATGCTGTTAGACTACTGGCATCAAACGTCCACGAAACGAACTTTTTTAATATCGATATTAACAGCACTTGTTAAAGTGTAGTAACATTCGTGTGAAACTAATTATAAATCTAGTTCACCTAATTCTGAATTCTAAGAGTATTATCAATGGGGATGATGACGGGGCATGAAAATCAAAATTCTAATTAGTCCGTTAGCTAGATAACAAAAAAATATTCGACACGTATTTTTTTTTTTTCAAAATAATCAAAACGTGCAATTTGACTCAATCGAAAAATATTTTACTTTTTTGTATGTTTTATGCATGCATCTTTATGCCTCCATACGTCCACACAGATTTTTTCAGTCTTGTTTCAGGAATTACTGGATATCCACAGATGTTTATAAACTACTTTTTACCCGACTGCGCTCAAACAAAAATAAGGGTTCTGAATTTGTTTCTTTCCCTTCTAATACTTACTAAATAAATATAGTTGCTACCTACTTACTCAAAGGCATTCTACCAGTGTGTCATTCGCTGTGACCTTTTACGATTGTCGAAATCTCGTGGGATTGGAATTTAATTTCCGCCTTCTGAAAATGCCCTGCCAATCTCGCGGAGTTTCAGTAGTATTGTAACATTTGTGACAACAAAAGGGTCAGTTGAAACACTCGTCGAAATTACCTCAAAATTAGAACAACATACGGGTCATGGGAAGATCTTTATTATAGTAAAAATGTCCTCTAAGGAAAAATAAACGATTTTTCTAAAATTTAAAAATTCGACGGCATGCGCATTCGGTAGCTTAGTTAGTTAAGGCCCTGAGACACTTGAAGAACCGTTATAATGGTATAGATATGACATATAACAATTAAGTATAATACCTACTTAATTGTTACATGTCATATCTATACTATTATAAAGTAGTAAAAATGAAATGTCTGTATGTACATTGAATATATTTTCAAACAAATTGTTATAACGGACTATTTGGAGGTCACTAAAACGAAAAAAAAAACATTTTTATTTTTGTATGTTTGTATGTGTCGTTGTGGCTTCACGCCAAATCGGTTAACCGATTTTTTTTTGGTACACGGGTAGCTGGGTATCTCCAGATGGTTATAGTATACTTTTGACCCGATACGCTGTCGAAAAAAGAGAGGGTATGACTTTTTCTCCTCCGCGAACAAAGTTGAGTTCTAATCTTTATTAAAAACATGAGAATACACAATAAGACTAAGGTGTTCTTATAATAGAGCTCTCTCTATAATAGATATCTCTTATATCAAATCAAATCAAATCAAATCAAAATATCGTTTATTCAAGTAGGCTTAGATACAAGCACTTTCGAATTGTCAGTTACAATGAGAGAAGTCTATAAGAGACATAAGAGCATTAACCAAGCCGTATCATTACCGAACCATTTCTATCAGTAGATCTGTGTAAGACTGTTCCAGATATTTATTTTATGTTTTTCCTTTTGTGTTTACTTCACTTTTAGGTGCGTCCACATTTGTATCATTTGCCCGTATCAGATCATCGTCGCGTGGCATGATCGCGTGTCACGATCACGCGTTTAGACGTTGCGCCGATCGGATCGCTCGAAATCCATTTTGCTACGCGTATCACACACTTATATCGGACGAGTACGGCATGATCGGCGCGCCGACAGTAAGCGTCCAAGCAGCGCGATACGCAGTCATGCCACGGCACGGTGATCAGATACGAGCAAATGATACAAGTGTGGACGCACCTTTACGCGAATGGAGCGGCTTCTACAAACAAACTTAGTAGATACTAGAAGATGCCCACAACTTCGTACGCGTAATTTTTTTGAATATTTCTCAACGTACAGACATTACATTTTTACAAGTTTATAATAGTATAGATATTCGTGGTTTACGTACAAAGCATACTATTGCCATGTTATTATTAGCAACATTAGAAAGTTTTTATTAAGTAAATAAGTATACTTATGTTATTAAATAGCCTTTTTCATTAAGCTCACGTGCGGTCCATTACGATGAATAATTAAATGAACGAGTGAGCGAGTGACCGGACGGACGGACGGCCTATTCGCGGGACCATTAGTGATTGACGTTGACGGGGGTTTGAGAAATGGTGCCCGACCGATTTTGGCACAGTTGAGGGGCGGTATGGTAATCTTTGCTGGTTGCACTTGCTTTGTTGTATGGGTAATAAATGGTGACTATGGGGCCCATATGTAAGGGGGGGGGCTATCCTAATTGCAGTTCTGATTATTTTGTTTTTTTTTTATCAATCTGGTGTTAGTTATTTTATTAACATGATCATGATGTATTTTGACGACCGGTTTGGCTCAGTGGGAGTAACGTTGCCTGCGAAGCTGAGGTCCTGGGTTCAAATTCCGGTGAGGGCAAATATTTGTGTGATGAGCATAAATATTTGTTGCTGAGTCTTGGATGTTTTCTATGTATATAAGTAATATATCTATTAAATATATCGTCGTCTAGTACCCATAACACAAGCCTTATTGAGCTTACCACGGGACTAGTCCGATTTGTGTAAAATTGTCCTGTAATATTTATTTATTTATTTTTCATTTGTGCATTTACTGATAATAATGAAAGAAGCATGTTTCTGACTCTTCAAATCGAGCATGCCCATCTAAACTTTGGTGACATGTATAAAATTGTAAATCCAGACGAATTGTATTGTAATAATTGTAATATTTGTATACCGTATACTGGGTAGAATTATTATGAACTTATGAAATTGAAACACCTCTAACAACAATAATTCCTCCGAATAAATGATATCTATCTATCTATACTGTAGTGTGTTTGTGTATCCTGTAAGCATGTATACATTGTCTCATGTACACCGGTGACGTGGTAGCCGTCGCCAGTCAGCGAGTTGTAGTGAGAGGGTGGACGTGCGCTTGCGTGCCGGGTGTGATGATGAGCCTGTAATTCCTAACTTTAAGTAATATATCGTATACAGACGCGAATACTACATGTATGATAGAGTCGGCAAAAAAAAATACGTTTTTTTGTTGTTCATTACGAGTTAGCTTCTTCCGTTGTATGTATGTATATTTATCTATGTATTTTGAAATATGAGGTTCCGTCTAACGTTCGTTGTGGGGGTGACTTAAGAAGGTACTTCCCAACACTTTCACGACCGGAACCCGCTAGACGGGCGCTTTGCCATGGCTACGCGCGTAGCGCTACGAAGATGTCGTCCGAATGCGTAAATATATCCTAATAATACTAATAATCATGAAAGTTTGTGTCGATGTATGTATGTATGCTCCTCTTAATTTTAGAAACTACTAAACGGATTTCATCTAAATTTTCCAGTAAGTTATATGGTTATATTAGAAAATTGTATAAATAAAATGTCTGTACATGAAGATTATGTAAGGTAATTGAAAATATATATTTTTTTGGATTTCTGTAAGTTTGCATGTGGCGTTATGGTTTCATCGCTACAGCAGCTAAACGGATTTCAATAATTTTTGGTATAAGTATACCTGGGGATTCACGGTTACAGGATAATTTTTATCCGACTTCGCTGAAGCAAAAAAGCGACAAGTTGCGGGCTCCTTCTTATAAATTGCATCTCTACGCGGTCGAAGACGCGGGCAACAGTTAGTAGACTATATTTTGCAGTTGGGTTTTTTCTTCAGAATACTGATGTTATACTTTTACTTGCTAATTTATTAGCTTTTTTAATGAGGGGTGTAAGAGAAGGGATAGGCCATGGTAACGGTGGATGGTTTGGATGCGATACGACATGAAAACGAAGGATGTCAGTAATCAGATGACGGGCGATAGAGAGGTATGGAAGAAAAAACCTGCTGTGCCGAAGTAAAAAAAATAAAAAATAATGATGATAAATAAATTTGAACGGTCGAAACAGCATTTTAAATTGTATTCTACGCACGTAACCATGGACCAGTGGTGTGTTCAGAGTTTTTGGCCAAGGTAGATAGTAGTTTTTCTGTGCCTATATGGAGCCATGGTCGTTGAAGGTAGGCAGTACCTTTGTGCCTATATGGGCCGCACGCCACTTCATGGAAACCCCTACGAAAGCAGCACCAGTAGCCATTTCCATAAAATAACACAAACTTTATGAAAATACATACAAAACCAATAATAATATTAGCTTTACTTTATGTCCAATATTACAAGAGAATAGAGTATTTTTTTCAAACGGTTATCCGACTTGAACGCTTTACGAAAAATTAAATTTTATCTTAGTCAAAATATGGGTGCATTTGCTCTGACTCGTTGGCTATAGATATGTGTTTGGGTGAGTGGGTATTCGGTACAAAGCGTACCGCAGTTAAAATCACAGGTTTGCGGTAGGTGGCGTGCGATCGCTTATTATTATGGTTTCCGTGAAGCACAATCGATAGCTGCACTGCAGTGGCCGCAGACTCATTATGTACTCATATTTGCATATGTTGCTTGCTAGCCTGCTTGTCGAAGACTGAATGTTTCGTAGGAAGAGAGAGCAATAGAGACATCTATATGCTGACTCTCTCAAGTTTGTAGTAGCAATATGTATATCGCCTGCTGACAACCACTCTCTAAGTAACTTTACTTGAATGTGTGTGTGTTGGTTAGATGTGACAATTAATAGTGCTCACATGCGCATATTGTCATGCAGTTTCCATAAAAAAATACACATGCAAATACAATAAACCACCACCAGACACTATTATCCTCGACACGTGTTTCGCCTTCTTAGGAGGCATCATCAGGAGATGCGGGAGATGTTGACGGTCCGGCGTCCACCCAGAAGTCAAAGACTGAGAAGACTTCTCGTCAACATCTCCTGCATCTCCGTATGCGCATGTTAGCACAATTTATGATCACATCTAACCAAGACACAAATTCGCGGAAAAGCAAGAGAACTATTATCCATTAAATCTAATTTCTCATTACTCTCATTAGTATTCGGTAGTGCCAGGTGTTCTACAGTTAAGTCTTAAACTCTGTGAATGTATACTGAATTGAGGGTCAATTTAGATCAACTTGACTACACTGGCTTCCCCCAAGGCGGCCGGGCCCAATTACCTACTTAAAACAAAGCTATTATGTTTGAATCGAATCGACGATTTATTAAATTTATTCTTGTCCCCCCCATGGTATTGGTTATTGACATAGACAGGAAGACATAAAATTATATTGTTTTTAATATTTGTTGTTATAGCGGCAACAGAAATACATCATCTGTGAAAATTTTGTCTAGTCTAGCTATCACGATTCATGAGATATACCCTGGTGACAGACAAACAGACAGACGGACGGACAGCGGAGTCCTAGTAATAGGGTCCCGTTTTACCCTTTGGGTACGGAACCATAAAAAACAATTGGGTATTGGGTAGCTTTAAAATCAGAGAGGAAACAGACGAGAGAGTTATTATGGAAAAAGTGCTGGCAACAACCTCTCTTAAATCATGGTTTCTGTGAAGGTAATCGATAGTCAGGTAGCCGCAGTCACATTCTTATATTTGCATATAATGCAATGCTCATTTAAAGGTTCACAATCAGAATAGACTGAACTGACATATGGACGTTGATATTAATGAGCGTCGGCAATACCAAAGAACTACGGTCATCCATCGGGCCCCAAACTAGACTGAACCTGTGTCTGACTGTATTTAAATAAATAAATAAATATCAGGGATTATGTTACACAAATCGACGTAGTCCCAAATTAAGCGAAGCTTGGACTATGGGTAACTAGGCTACGATATCTATAGGTACTATTATCAAGTTTTAAAAATAAAATGTCTGTACATTGAAGTTATTTTCAAAAAAATGATTGAAGCGGACTATTTCGAGGTCACTGAATCGAGATACATTATAATAATATAGATAAGTCTCTCTGGATACGTACAGACAGCGGGTTCTTGGTCTTTACATCTTATATTTTGACCTCTGAAGTTGTAGCATCATCATCTTCATCATCTTCATCATCATAATCCTGAGAATCGTTCCATCAAGTATATAGGTAGGTTTCTATATGGCTATTTCTATTTGCACGGTGTCTGTCAGTCGTCGAAGTCATGACAAGTTGTTAAAAAAAAACAATGTTCTAGCCACGGACGTCCACTGCTGGACATAGGCCTCTCCTATAGTTTGCCACAGGATGCGATCATGCGCAGCACCGACTCCTCGTGACCTTTACGAGGTCATTCATCCACCTAGTCGGGGGGCGTCCTACGCTGCGCTTTCCTATGCGTAATCGCCACTCCAGGACTTTACTGCCCTGCTTCTGCCAAATGCGTTCTCGGCAAATGATCAAGAAAGGCGACCTAAAAACCTAGTAGGTACAGTCGAGTTCATAAATATATGAGCAAATCCAAGGCTTCAAAAATAATTGAGCAAAGAAAGGTACATAGGCATCAGAACAGATTTACCAATCAAAAATATGTACACATATGACGTATCATATTAATTTGAGCAAGTCTCACAAGAATAAGTAATCAACTGAGAACTTATAAATATATCTGTGTAAATAATTTTCAAAATAATTTAACCATGTACACAAATACCTACGCAAAAGTTTTTACAAATATTTATAAACATATAGTGAACAAAAATATCTGTACTAAGGCTTTACAATTTTATGTGAACACATGGAAGTTCATAAATATCGGATTAAAACTGAATGAAAAAATCATCTGGTTCTCACGGCCTATATATTTATCAAAATACATAATGTGACGAAGACTTATAGTGGAAGTAAATTAAGAATTGATTTCGAAAGTTATAATTTGACCCTAAGCTAAGGTTATCAGTTACACTCTAGACTTAAAAAAAAAACTCGATTTTTATGTTATTCTGACTAACCTTTTGAACGCGATACGGTATATTCTCAAAATAGTCACTATACAAGCTTAAGTTGTGTGTCAATATGAACTTTACTTGAAATCATGAAAATTATTAGACAGTGAACGCCATGACACATTAGTCGTTGCTGGCGTGGTGGTAGGCCACGACACCACACGACACCTTTAGATGTTTTTGGCGTTTAAAAGGTTAAGAATTCATTGAAGATATTACGTCAATAAAACGAAGTGCTTTTCATATAAATGTTTACATCTTCTAACTAAGCTACCTATATCTAATTATAAATTCAATAGAACTATATCTATATCTTCATGGGTTATATTATGAGTTTAATAACATAGTATAGTCACCAAAAGCGTCTTTAACCGCCTGCAATCGGTCTTTCATCGAACTTATCATATTTTGACAGGCTTCGGTCGATCTGTACGTCTCCCAAATTTTCTTTGACGTGTGCTCGTAGGCCGTTCAGAGTTCGAGCCTTTGTAGAATCCCAATCTTGCATCATCAAACCCCATACATTCTCGATGGGGTTCAAATCTGGGCTTTTCGGTGGCATTTTAATTAATTTCAATTCTCCCTGGTCTTGTTTTTCTTTTAATCCACGCCTGAACATACCTAGAAAAGCCTTCAAGAATAGCTTATCATTTAAAAGCTTGTGAGTGGCCAGTCATTGAAGAAATCATACAAGCTTTTACGTTAAAATAAAGGAAGTTATTTAATTAAAAATATAAATACAAAATTGACACGTTGCTCGCTGTGCTAGCACTTACAAAGAGAGGGAGACGAACAACCTTCAGGAAAAAGATGACTAACGTTCCAGCGTGTGACATATTGCAATGCACTCGCGTCAGGCGCACATATTTGCGTACTATATTTCAACAGTCATTAAAGTTTATAACAACCTCCTTTCAGTCAATCGTAATCGAAAGCAGCAAAAATAGGTAGGAAGCCGTAAGCAAGCATCAATGATACTTATATCATGTCACACTTAAAGTGAAAGAGACAAATGTATGATTTGACAGTACGGTACTCTTATCGATGATTGTCAAAATGTTAAGTCTCATGTTTGTTTAGATATTTATGAACTTCTACGAGCTCACATAAAACTATAAAACCTTAGTACAGATATTTTTGTTCCACTACATGTTTATAAATATTTCTAAAAACTTTTGCGTAGGTATTTGTGCACTTTCACATGGTTAAATAATTTTGAAAAATATTTGCTCAGATATTTATAATTTTTCAGTTGCTTACATATTATTGTGAGACTTGCTCAGATTAATATTATAGGTGATATGTGTACATATTTTTGATTCGTAAATTTGTTCAAATGCCTATGTACCTTTCTATGCTCAATTATTTTTGAAGCCTTGGATTTGTTCATGTATTTATGAACTCGACTGTACCTAAATATTTCAGGTTTTTAAATGCCAAAAATCGTAAAACATTGCCATTTCAATTTATCGCGTCCAAAAGTCAAATCATAACAAAGCTTGCCTACGAGCTTCGCCAAACTGACTGAGTAGCTAAATAGCTGTAGATGATACAGTATTAAAACGACCTATCGACAGAATATTGATCAGAGTTAATTCCTTTTCGAATTGAAGCTGGCGCTAGGGTTAGCACTGGCAGCTCCGCAAATATTCGTCGGGCTCCGCTTGGGGAGCAAACGTCTGATTGTTTGGTTAAAGCGTGGGTTTCATGTCCAGCCATAGTCATAAATATGTATACAATGGCAGACCTTCTGTCTATCGGGAGTTGGCTAAAAATTGCAGCAATTCATTTTACGCCTTTTTGGTTTATGCACGTAGGCAGACAGATGTTCTCTCCAATCATTTTAGGGTTCGTTAAAAGATTCTAATAAGGTTTTTTTGTAGGAAAACTATCGGATAGCAATGCATCTTAAGCGTACATATTTTTATACATAGTAATCTATTCGTGAAATATCATGTAATCTTGTATGTAAAACAGAAACTTCGATATGGGTCGCATTGGATACAGTCACCTGCAATTATCATACGATAAATTCAAATTCAATTTTTTTTCTGCAAGTAGGCCTCAAGGGCACTTTTACATGTCTGATTACAATAAACAGAAAACAGATAATGACATTATAGTGCATAGCAATATTACAACAGACCAATACCTGGGGCACACTTTACAGGGAGGTGTATATTGTCTCCAGCTGCATTCGACCTTAACCTATACTTACAGAGATGTAAAGGGTCTCTAGGCGCCAAACGTTAAAAAGAATATTAATAAATAGCAGTAAATATATTTAAAAAAGAGGCTTCACTAAGTTTAATGGACATGTAGAGAGTCTATGTGGTCAAAACTTTAAATTAGGAGATGTAAAAGGTCCCTATGGTCAACACTATGTTTTGGAGGTGTAAAGTATCTCCAAACGTCAAAGACAGAAATTAAAATTAAAATTATTACATTAGAGAAGCGACTAAAACAATATCAAAATGACATTAGTATATCTCACGGGTTCGAACATTTTTATGTTTTCTACGGAAGGACAAGCCATTCCGTACGTAAGTATGTTACTTATCATCATATCAATTTAAATGATTTTTTTCAGAATATGTTTGCAATTGTTTAGAATCTATTTTACAAACATAAGTATTTTAAAAACAATAAATTTACGAAATCAGATCTTAATAACTTTACCCACATGTATGTCGGAAGAAGACCCAGACCCTTGCGATTAAGGCAGGCTCTGAAGTTTCGTTAAACACGTCCAGGTCCGCCCCACCTCAGTGACCGGAGGGGAGCGGTGGGTACGTGTTTTGCCTCTTGATCTTAATAATCAAATCAACTCCTTTTTATTATTTTTGCCGACATGTATATACTTACTAAAATCGTTTGCGTGTATGACAGTTTTTTCATAAACACAAGATTTTTCTTCGTTGGCAACAGGTAACCCACTAAATGACGTCATTATGGCGGTTACGCTTTTTAAGAATGAATAACTAAAACTTGATTTTTGCTTCGAAATGGTGGCTTTGGAGGAAAATTAAATTTACGTAACTTGAAAAAATACCTTTCAAAATCCATAATAAAAAGGATTGGTCTGAAAAATGAAACATTGTCAATTAAGTACGGGGTCGAGGATGTAGCTCGCTGGTTCAATGACAGCCTATTCACTCTTGCCTTGATGAAACCAAAATTATAACAACAACAACAGAAAGAGGAAGACACGTAACGGCCATAAAAAAATATTAATTAGCACTTCGTTCTTTAACAGAACGCTGTCTTGTCAGATCTAGACTGCCGAAAAAAAAACTAAAGATGAGAGCCGTGCGTGCACCTACATTTAGAGGCCCATTTCCTACTGTCTCTTATTCGGTTGTCCTTCTTTTTTCATCGAAGGCCACCGTTAGTGTGGATCGTCTATACCCTACTCATTTGGCCTTTACCAAAGTAAGTAATAAAAGAACCCTTGAGTTCATTAACGCTGGCAACCCTGGCGAAGATGTATGCCCGTAACATTTGCCTGTAACGCTTCAGGGCTGCCACTTATTTACCGAGGGTCCACAATGCGTTATATCTGTCACGCGTGGGAGCTTAAAACAGCTGAGACGGCCGTTTGGTGTGTTTTACTGGATTTTCTTGCGGGACCATTTGCATCTTCACCCTTTATCTTCCTTCCCATATAAATGCGAGTTTCATTGTTTGATTATGTTACTAAACAAAAAAAACATTAAAGTAAAACATTATATTTACGAGTACGTTATTTGTAAATAAGCATAAACCTTACAAAGCCATATCTACAATTACATAATTATTTATTCAGATAAATATAAATGAGAATACAGAATGCATTATTTGTTAATATAAATTTACTGAGACTTAATAAAGACTCCGTGAGTACTTAGAGGTTATGTCGCCGTAGTGTAATTATGATGAGGTTGTTTAATCCATACTAATACTAATATTATAAATGCTGTTACCTCTTCACGCTTAAACCGCTGAACTAATTTGGATGAAATTTGGTATGGAGATAGTTTGAGTCCCGGGGAAGGACATAGGCTACTTTTTATCCCGGAAAAATACCCTTATCCGCGATAAACGAATTTAAGGCGGACGAAGTCACGGGCAGAAGCTAGTGATTATTATAAACGTAACATAATTTGGCGACTAGAAACATCAAAAATAGGCAGAGGATGGAATTTTTTATAGCAAAAATCAAAGTTCATAAAATTGGAATGTTCAATTAATAACTAATCGACTGTATGTCGATTAGTTATTAATTGACTAGACCTCGAATCCACATTTAAGCAAACAATAATAAACTTTTTATAAACCTATCAGATTTTTGCCCTGATAAATTCCGCCCTAAATGTGTATTATTGTGTATCTAAGTTTTTTTTACAGCTGTCATTCTAAATTCAAATATGTCAAAATCTTTAATTCATTTTGATTGCACTTATGTGTGTAATTAATTGGTCTCTCCTCATGCTCGTTTTTTCCCATAACTAATCGAGGTATAAGCAAATTACTCTGAGCACCGGGGCAAACTGATAGACAAAACCTACAGTATATATAGTATAGCTATAGTGTATAGCTACTATAGCCGTATATGTATAATTGAAGCTTCCGTGTTTTCCCCACATCAAAACCCCCCATTGCGAACATATGTTTGCGTACGGGGCTGCAAATACTGCGGCGGGGCTGTACCGTGTTACATCTGCCCGGCAGCCGGGGCCCTAGTCTCGATCGAAATAGTGACTATTTGATATCCTATAGGAGTGGTATTGGGATGAAATTTCATACAATCTCACGGTATAGCGATAGGATATCTCGACGGAACCAAAAATTGAGCGAGACGGAATTGAAAAGTAGCTTGCAGGCTTAAAATGCTTAAAACGTACGTGCACATAACAAGACGTGGTTGCTTTGTAAATAAATATAAATTTAAATAAAACAATTTAAGCGGATAGCGTATATTCGAGTGGAGACCGCTTACCGGCAAGAGCGACCTGTTTAGGGTTGCGGGGACTGGCTGGATGCGGGTTGCCTCTATCCTGTCCATGTGCAAATCTATTGAGGAGGCCTGTGTCCAGCAGACGACGTCCTATGGCTGAAGTGATGGTGATGATATTATCTCATTTGAGTTCCTGACTCGGAAGCTTTACAGTGTTTATTTTTAGTCGACCCCGTGAATACGGAAGCTGTAAAGAGTTTAAAGCTTCTAAAAGTTCTGAAACATCAGAAACTCAAATCAGACCGTTTAAAATATTTTATTTAAATGAGAAATCATCGCGGAATCAGAAAAGAAAATGATACTTATAAATTTATGCGGGGGTATTTTAATGCTGTGTAGAAATATTTGATTTGAGCTGTCATGTTGAATGTTATAGAGCTGATATTCTGACTTTTGTAAGACAATGCTATTTGCTTTCGTAAAGATGATGCTTTATACAGCTTTAATACAAATAAACCAATAGAACATGATCTAAAGATAAACACGGGGTAGTACGCCTGTGTTCTTTTGTTACCTATGTTTCCCAAAAATATGACATTAAAACTTGTAAAACTTGCCTCTTTTCGAGTATGTAGCCATTATGCTTAATTTTTAATCCCTCCATAAAAAAAACCCCGTCCCAGCTGGTCCCTGATCGAAAAACTTTCTCTCTCATTAAAAACAACTAACAATATTAAAGTTGAATTTTTCAAAACTTCAGCTACGAAACATTTTCCTCCAATTAAGAAAGCAATTAGAACATTAATAAGCTGAAGAGGCTCGTTGCTCGCTCAATTTCCCGAACAACAAAATTAACCAGCAGATTCATGTCTCGGCCTCGGCAGAGTTACTCACTAACTGCAAACATTTTCTGAAAATATTTATTTACTGTGCCGTTGACACTTGACATGAGAATATCCAAAATCAATATATAATGAATTAGGATTTTCCACGTGGTCAAGTTTTTCACGATTCACTACTTATTGTAGCCGCCACTTTAGGCAAAAACGAATTGATCCGCCAAAAAGGCCACCTTTGTACCTATATATAGTTGAGCCTTTATAACGTCAAAACGGCTAATTGGATTTCAACTATTTTTGGTACTTACACAAATGCTGGGCATTCACAAATGGTTATAAGACACTTTTTTACATAACTACACTGAAATAATAAAAAAGAGGTGTTGAACACGTTTATATTCATACTAAGATGGTGTCCGCAACTTCATTCGCGGAAAAAAAATGTCATAACCCTCTTTTTTATCATTTCAGTGTAGTTATGTAAAAAAGTGTCTTATAACCATTTGTGGATGGCCAGCTATTCGTGTACCAAAAATAGTTGAAATCCATTTAGCCGTTTTGACGTGATAATGCCTCAAATCTTTGAATAATAACGCCTAGAAACGCAGTTCATGCGCAACGGTGAGGCCACTTAAATTTGGCCATAAATGGCTAAGTACGCCGATCGGCTTGTCAGTTGCAAGGACGCGTGTCAGGTGTAAACAGCCCCCACATTTTCAATTAATATGACGGTTTGTGCGGTGAAAGGGTGTCACAATGCATCGAATAAGAAGGATAAACAATCTAAGATAACATTTCACTCGTAAATATTATTCTTTAACTCTTATTTTTACGTAAAACAGTCATCTAAATTGTATATTATCTATAAGCGGCATGACAACGTAGTGTTGCCAATGTAAGGGATTTATTTACTCATAATTCTGTCCTGATGATATACTAACTTAATGATAAACTTGATGGTACCGTAATAATGGATTATTACCTGACTTAATGATTTAATAAAATATTCATACGTTTAATGTATTTATTAATTTTAAAAGTGAAGAATAGTTCTATGATTTTTTTATTTATTTTACCAGTCACCAAGATTATACTCCCATTTTCAGGTGTGTGACACGTTGCGTACCGGCCATGTTTTATTTTTTTGAGATTTTTTTATATATGAATTACCTACTCAAACTGTCGATGTGAAAAAATTGTACCCAAAATGTACTGCACTACAATTAATACATTTTCTTCGTTCATTATGTGTATATTGTACAGTGCAACATTTTCTCCAATATCTATCTAATTTTTGAGTTTGTGAGGTTTTTGCTTGATAAAGTTACAAACAACATAGTCAAAGCTAAACTGTGAAAGGGGTAAATAACTTTGAAAGCAGTACTTTTTTATTGGCAGTTTAAAGTGAACCCGCTAAAATAAAAAGCTGTAAATATTAATAAAAACCAGTGAAGTACATTTTTAAGTTAAAATTACTTTATTGTTTGGGGTTATTTTTGGCCATATAGAATTTGGTTACTTTTAATTCTCCGGATTACGGTAATCCCTACCTCAATCTTGTGAGATAAACAATACTGACTTACAGAGATTTATCATAATTTTGTAATAATTCAGTAGGTATAGGTGAAGTACATTTTGGGTACAATTTTCTAATACCGGTTTTTTTTCTAAAATAGCCATTTAAAGTCTATCTATTGTCCATGTAGTACGTCGTCACATACCGGCTTACTTATAATGACAATCAACGGCGACGGGAGCATATTTTTTAAATTTTGTTATTAAGAATTCTTGGTACATACTGAGTAATTTTTTTTTATCGGCGTATGTTACTCAAATTTTAATTTTCAGCCACTGGCGCGTACGAGACAAGTACGTTGCGTGCAGGCTAATCTTTATCACTTCGTTTATTAGTTAACTATGAAGAAGTACAATTATTTTATGCTAGGTACTAAATAGTACAATTTGATTCGAGTACATGCATATGTGAAAAAATCTCTGAAAAATAAAACATTCCGGTACGCAACGTATCACATATTTTCAGGGAATGTGATTGCGCTAGCAACACTTTTGGTGCGTTTGTGTGCGTATTGGCGCGTATAAGTACGAGTTGATCACAACTACATGAATCTATTTTATGCCTCACGTTTGGCGCGCCGGCCGTATGAAACTATCATTCTAGGCGTAATTATACTAAGCCTCAAATATACATACAAACGTAAAAAAACCCAATAATGTTTTTGTTCTTTCAGTTCTTTTCAGTGACCTTCCAATACTTTCTATCACTTTTTTTTATATTTTCAATATTTCATTTTTTAATCTTTATACGTATAGATACGGGCAAGGATGATATGCGTTCTCTCTATATGCCATTATGTTATTATCTCGTTGAAACAATTTATGATTGAATGTTGACAAAGGATCGTCTCGCATGTTCTTAAAATTATTTTGAAACGCACACATAAGATGATAGAAAAGCGACAATAATGACAATCACGTTATTATCACCGCGTATTTTTCAGCACAACCATGCCCGAGGCATTATCGACAATGGTTGGACAAAGCGCGGCGACAAGTCACGGACCGGTGTTATCTCTTGACACAAACAAGACGTATTCGCCTCGCACAATGCGACTTACAATGCACTCAGCTCGTGTCACTCTGCAGTAGCATTGATGATTCTTTCGTTTCAGAACAACGATTGAAATGTCAGTAGCAGGAATTGTTTTTTTTTTTTACAGAAGTTCAAATGTTTATTTGCACGTTCAATGGTTCTTTAAAGCCGCGATTCCACCAGTATATAGCACTGTGCTGCACATTGAACGGCACATATGGTAGAGTCACTATAGCTACGTTAACAAAAATTACACACAGCTCCGCCGGTGGAGGCAGATATGCAAATCTGTACACTATTTGAATTCCGCACAAAATGTTCGAGAACAAATGTGCATGGAACTTTCGTGGAATCGCACCTTTACTCCAATATGTCAGATTGTACCAGCGTTACGGAAATATGACGCCAGAGTAGAAAGCTAAATCAAATCAACAGCAGAATCTGTCCTAAGCGAACTACGAACTCTAGAACAATCGCCCAATTTAGCTGGAATAACTTCTCTCTTCTAGTGAATCAAGTGCTATATTTGATATATTTTCTTCAGATCAAAGTTGAAGTACGGCTATTAATTGACTTCTGCAAAGCTATACAATTTAAACTTCGGCTAATCATGGCAGAGCACAAGTAATTTTCCAGCAGAATCGGGCAGTAATTTACGTTTCCCTCGGTGCCTCTGAATGCCTTCATTCAGTCGAAAAGATCGCCATTTAGTTACATTTAACTCCAGTCGAGAGACCTGTAAAGGGCTTTGGGTTGTGGTGCAAGACATCGCCGCGAGCAGACTTCTCTATAGACGCCTGATTGAGGCTCTTAAAACTCTTTCATATTTATATTCATGTTTTGCTGTCATGTTAAAAATGGTACAATGGTAGAATGGTCTTAACTTAACTGTATGACAGTCAGAATACATGACGCCCTGTAAGGGCACTGCACTTATCTTAAAACTATTTTCCGCTCATTGTATTTATATTTGAAAAAACTTTTATATTGTAAAGCTGATTGAGACATAAAACGTCGGATTGCTTCAAGCACGAGGGGAATTCAATTGTGATCGCCTTACCGTTCAGATTCAAAATTTTCTTCTGTGTTTGATTTAACACTAAGATCATTGTCATTTATCATGGTGGCGATACTTCATATTTGTGCCGTTACTGCAATAATATTGAACCGGGCCAGAAATAATATAAGGTACTTATACCCCAGTCAATTAACGCCCACTTATATTTAAAGTCTTTTTTTCTCTACAAATACCAATGAAATGAAAGAAGAAATTGATATCAGGCGCATGACAAATGTTGATTAGATCACAAGTCATAATATATTTTAACCGATCGATTGGCTTGTTAATTCTAGATCCAATCCCAGTACCCCTCGAAAATGTTTGCATCTTCTGAAGGAGGTACAAGTATTATTATTACCTGCCGTACGATTATTTGTGGTTCTGTTTGAGTTTAGTAATAGATGAAAATTGATAGCCCGCTTTACAAATACCGCAGAAAGCTTTACGAGTGGCTTGTCGCTCATGACTTGTAGCTTTTCTATGAGCCAACCTATTACGCAAAATTGCGCGCAATTGAAAAGTTGCAAAGGTCCGAGACAAAGGGCCTGTGCGGACAGGTGACTTCTTCCACGTCAACCAATTCTTTACTCATTCTGATTTCCAAAAGGCGCGGCTATTTAAAAAATAAATTAAAACCTTTTTTTAACTGGTGGTTTCTTTCTTAATATGAAACACATTTTTTTGTGTTTCTCGGTTTTTAATGTGGGAAAATTAATACCACATTATTATCTATTGTGATATACAAGGTGATTGGTTATTGAGTACATTCCTTTTAAGGGGTTACAGTATAACTCATTTGCAACAAAAAAGTTCATGTATGTCCGAAAATCATTAGTTTCATAGATATTCACAATTTTAGTAGCAATTTTGGGTTTTTATTCCTTGTAACCGTGTTACAGATAGTAGATAAGTTTAAGTGAAAAACCTTTTTTTTTTTCATCAATATCCTACATCATGTGAATAGTTCACACTATGATGGTTCACACCATGAACCATAACGAGGTATTGAAGTTTGTAAAATCACGTGCTGGGTCTTTTTGTATGATTTTTTGAGTAATCGCACAAAGTTTGTTTTTCAACATACTTGTAACTCGTTATGTTTCAAATGATCTGATACTGGTGAAAAAAAAAGGAATTTCAGTTAAACAACTACTATCCGTAACACGGTTATAAGGAAAAAAACCCAAAATTGCTACTATAAAATTGTGAATATCTCGGAGACAAGTAATTTTCGGACAGGGTCCTACATGATATTTTTTGGTTGCAATTGAGTTGTACTGTAACCTGTAAATGATCTTTATTCTGTAAGTAGGCTACAAGGGCACTTTTACAAGTCTGACTCTACGGCGTTTCCCAAGAGGAGACCACTGAAGAGAAGAAAGCCGAAACAAACTCAACAGTCAGTCATTTTTCGAAATAACTCTTATATCTATTACAATATTCGTGCTTAGCCTAACCTAAATATATGTTTTGAGTATAAACTCAATGCGTAGTTCTTCAAGGAAACATATCAAAACTTATAAAAGTAAAAAATAAAAAATAAATCTCAATAACCAATCAGCAGAATGTACTCAATAACCAATCAGCCTGTAGATACAAGTCAAAGCATATTAGAGACCAGTTATCAAGAAGTACTGGGTTCGAGTCCTGGTGTGACCACGTGCGTGAGCAACCATATTTTTATTTGCGCCCTGACTTATATCTATATCACAATGGTGGTTTCTTTATTGAAATTCCTTTATTCCTGAATTCACTCACGTCTCAAACATATATTTGGGTGTGTCAACTTTAACTAGTTGGTTGGTGTCACCGTAACTCGAGACAATAGTGACAGAGTTATTTAGAAAAACGCTTATAAACGCTTATTATGATCCTGTAATTGGCTCGCTATAACTATTTATGACACTATTAATATATTATAAGCTGTTGGATCTCCATGTAAATAAAAAAATACATAAATAATCTGTGCTATTAACATTCTGACGAGATGGACCCTTGAAAAACAGACCAGGCTATAAAAAATAATTGTTTCCTTTATATCGTTTCAATCCGAAATCGCAGTTTTAAGAGTGACTCAGGATAAGTAATCGTGGCGACGAGGTACAGAATACAATTGATTAACCCATGTGGCTTATTTTTTCTAGGATATAATTCGCTCTCACCCACCAACCCATATTTCTGCCCACTGCCGTATTATGTCTAAAACCAAACTAAATACGGCAGACTTTTCTCTATGCAAAAAACCAATTCCATGTATATTGTGTTGAATGAATGAAGGACAAACCAATCCGTGAAATAACGAAGCACCACATATCTAAAATACGTAGGTTCTTACATTCTCGAATTACTAATTGTAATTGTTGTAGTTAAAATTGTAGTTATTGTATTCACGCTGTTTTCTTTCTAGACTCTAAGGTTCCGCTACCTGAATCTTATACTACACCAAAACATTAATACAGTTTGTTAATTTGTACTTTTTTTTCAGGTAAGTACTGCATTTAGTCGGCAAATGTGACCATCAGCACAAGGTGAATTATTCCCAACGTGCCTGTTTCGAAACCAAACAAACAAAAACTGTAACGATCTGTAGCACTCAAAGATACAGAATAAAGTGCATCTATTTATACTGTTATATAGTTATAAAATTGAAATGTCTGTACATTGAAGATATTTTCTAAAAATATATTGTAACTGACTATATGGAAGTTACTGAATTGAAAAATGTTTTTTTTGGATTGTTTGTATGTGTCGTTGTGGCTTCATCACGCCAAAAGGGAACTTGCATGAAATTTTTTCATCGCTTTTCTTAACGAAATATCAAAATACCATAAAAAATATTCCAAAAAGTGAAATTAAAATTAAAATCGGCCAAGAAATACGTATGATATAAGCATTTTAAACTACAAATTAGACAGCGATTTGACAGAGAGGTCCGACATAGACTTTTACGTCACAGTCTACTAAGGTCATATAAACTCCATATTAAATTCTGTTTTGCTAGAAAGAGATAGAATGAAATGTTTGATGGCTTATATCTTGGGTATTTTTATAGTTATTCGAAAGATTATTTTTATCTTCTGTTTGTTACACGAATAAGCTTTTAATGAAGCATAAATTAAAATTGTTGCATATTCCCTAATGGGTCATACTGATTTTTAGTATGAGTTAGCGTTATGCGTCTTTCCTGTGGACACCCGAAAGTTAAGGGCTTTAATTACTAATTTTTCTTAGTGCCCTATTAGGCGATGTACAAATTGATTAATACTCTAAATCTAAGCGATAAAAATATCAGTTATATGTACCCAAGCCCTTAACTATTGCGTTGTCCACAGGAAAGACGGCTAAATTCTAGAACCAGTATGACCCAAATCGGCTAAACGGATTTCAACTATTTTTGATACTCGGGTAGCTGGGTATGTGGGTAACCACAAATCGTTATAGGATACTTTTTACCCGACTACGCTGAAGAAAAAATGAGGGGTTATGACTTTTTCTCCTACGCGAACGAAGTCGCGGGCATTTTTTAGTAATCTATATTTAGGTTCGTTCGTTTAGGATAACTATGTTACGAAAATTTTATGACTAACAAATGCATGATATAAACTTTAGGTTTATTAGTATAAATGACAGTTAAATATAATTAGTTATATGCTGAGGATTGCGACTTTTTAGGGTTCCGTTAGCTAAAATGGCAAAAACGAAACCTTTGTAGTTTCGTCATGTCCGTGCGTATGTCACGAGCATCTCATTCAAAAACTGCAAGAGGGCGAAAATTTATGTACCTAATTGGGAGTATAGTTTGGTACTTAAATAACAAAAATAAATACCAATTGAATTGAATTTAAGTGAATTGGTAAAAAATAAAAATGAATGTACTAGGGGGGCAACCCATGTAACCAAACTGAAAAAAAAATATCCAAAAAAATTATGAATATAAAGCTTAATAAATAATTTCAACGAAAATTACAAGTAAGTGCCACGACGATACGCTCTTTAGTTGTTGCACTTTTTCACATCGTATTTATTCAACTGTAGTGCATTTTCTTGTAGTAACGGCTACAGAACCCTAACACTGAGCATGGTCCGACATGCTCTTGGCCGATTTTTTTGATCTTGTACACTGCTCTTATGCCACTACTGCCACTATTATCTTGTTGTTACCTACCAGTCACCATTATTCTCGCAGATCTTATTAAATCGCTGTTTAGCAACATGTTCGCCTATTGTTTACCTCTCATCACATATAATTCATTGCAAATTTTTTGAAGCCCTTTTATGAGGTGTGCAATGATATTAAGACGTTTTTATAACCTCGTAATCGATGCCACGGTAGCTATAGAAACAATTGAAAGTGACATGCCAAAGTATCATCACACGAGTGTTGCCAGCGTGTGTTGCACAAAATACTCTTTGATTGGTCGCGGACAATTGCGACAAGTAGGTAATGATGACTTCCAGGATGATGCAGGATAACTGCCGCAGGGGCTTCGTGCCCGTCCGGAGATGCCTAGATGGCCTAGCTTAGACCTGCAGATTTAAGTTCCTAATTGTAATTGATTAATATCGTCCCTTGATTGCAAAACCGCTTAAATAAGCTCCGTTTTAATCAAAAATGAGAAATTAATACTGCTATATTATGCTTCCCAATATCTACACGCTACAAAAATCCGTTTCTTAGGGTTCCGTACCAAAAATGGTAAAAAAGGACCCTTATGGTGCGATTTTTAACTCGGAATCCTCTCCAAGGTTAGGCAGTATTTCACTCCAGGACAGCTTCTAATGCTTTACCAAGCACAAGTCCGGTCATGTATGGGGTACTGCTGTCACCTTTGGGACGGATCAGCTAAATACCAACGGGCCACTTTGGACTCGATTGACAAACGAGCTAGGCGGCTTATTGGCGACCCTACGCTAAACTGACACTAAGCTGCAGAGCCTTGAGCATCGACGTAGGGTCGCTCGTCTGTCGGTCTTTTACAGGTTACATTTTGGTGAGTGTGCGGGGGAATTACATGATTTAATTCCACCAGCCCCTTTCCACCATCGGGACACACGACGCGTGCGTTCGTTCCATCCACACGTGGTCAATATTCCGCGAATCCGCACGAAGCGCTTTTGTGCAACTTTTATCATGCGTACCGCAAAGGAGTGGAACTCGTTGCCTGCGAGTGTGTTCTCCGACCATTATAATTTGGGCGTGTTCAAGACAAGAGTGAATAGGCTGTTTTTAGACGGGCATGATACATCCTTGACGGCATCGTCACTTAACAACAGGTGAGATTGCGGTCAAATGCCCATCTATTTAAAAAAAAAAATGTCTGTCTGTCCGACTATTAAGAGTCCCCAGTAAGCTCGGCCGAATTTCACCTTCCCATACAAACGGAGTTTCGTTCTTATTTTAAAACCACGTACACAAAGACATGAGGTATATCTAGGCCTGAAACTATTTTATATGGCTGCAGTTTATAAAACAAACGAAATACAGCAAAAACAAGTTTTGTATGAAAAACTTAAATTCGCTGTATTTGCTACTTTTGTTTTATTAAGAAAAATGTGACACCATTGCCCCCTTTATCTCCGAAGTTTACCGAACGAAAAATTTGAAATTTTCACGATTTGTATAAATAAACATAAATATTACACGAAAATTGTAACCATGTTTCTAACTAAGCTCTCAATTTTTTTTTCAAAAAACCTATTTATACTACCCGGTTGCGTTAAGTTTGCACCTAATTTGTTTGCAATGCAGTAGATATTAGGTGCAAACTTAACTCAACCGGAACCGGGTAAGTAATAAAATAATGTTAGCAGGGTAAGTAAAAGTTTGTACGGAACCCTCGGTGCGCGAGTCCGACTCGCACTTGGCCGGTTTTTTTTAATGTGTGATCTCTGTAATAAAATAATGTATCCTAGCCGTGTTTGGGCTTGTTTGAGATAAATTTTTAAGTAACGATTAACTAAAAAGAGTCGGTGCCATCGTACAACTTACTAAAATCGTCAATATTCAATTTTTTTACACATCCTTTATATGGCCCCAGTGCCAAAATAAGATTAATTGTATACATTGTGTATATACCTAGACCTACTGTATAGATTGAGTAGACAAACGGTTAATTGTAAGTAAATTGAAAAAACGGAATTCAATCAATCAAAGGCCTCTTAGTCTTTACAGACTATTGAAACCGTGTCATGTCGGAAAACAACGTTTTTCGTGGCTATGTAAGCCAATACGGGAACGGCACACGCGACCACAGGCTTGACAGATGTAAGAATGGCCTGTGCGTGGTGAACCAGTGCCGGGCTGATGTCTTTTGGCACGTTTGGTTGCGAGTGTTTTGAACCATGCCTCATCCAAAATCTTGCGGCCATCCGAAACCAGTTTGCGCCATTTGTCCCTATCTACTGCGCACTCCTCCCAGTTGTAGACACGGATGTCAAACGCTTGCATGTCCCGCTTGGCACAATCTTTATAACGGAGCATTGGACGACCGATGCTTCTTTTGGCGTTAGCTACAGCACCGAGCATAACACGCCGCGGCAAACGTAATGGGTGCATGCGATGCACATGGCCTAACCAACGGAGTCGCCTCTGTTTCAGCAGTGCAAAGAGGCTGGGAGGCTTTGCGAGCTCAAGCACCCTTTCGTTTGTGACCCTATCTTTCCCGCTAATACCCAAGATGTTACGGATACAGCGCATATGGAAGGAGTTGAGGCGACGTTCATGCCTAGCGTACGACGTCCAGGTTTCAGCACTGTACAAGAGTATGCTCAGAATGCACGTTTGATACACGATCATTTTGGTCTTCCTAGTTAAATTGAAAAAACGGAATTAGGTATGCAGTTATTTTTTTACATTTTTTGTTGGGGTCGTTTTTATTTTTTGTTAAAAAGTTATATCACAGGATAAAGGTATTAACCAGATAAACAAGATTCTCATGATCTCCGGTTGTGCGCCGGTCTCATCCAATGGTACCTAATAGTTAGTATTACAAAGTAAAACATATCTAAATATTCCGCTCAAATTGTGCTCAGAAAGCATTAATTATGACTAGGCATCTTCATTAAGTGCCTCCATTAGTAAAGGAGAAATATGGCCTCGATTAAATGAGATATTAGCGATATTCCAGACTTACTAATAGTTCTGAGACGCGGCTGTGACGAATTAACCTAATTTATCTTCTTAATTGTTTTTCTTAAGATAAATAAGAACGACGAGTTCTTGAACGGCGGCCTCCACAAGGTGTACTTATGACCTGGTGAAGGTCACGGGAGTCCGCTGGATAAGCGGCACTTCGTGACACTCCTATGGTCTACGGGCGATGAGGGGAAAGACAGCGGGGGCGAGTAAGAAGTGTGCGCGCGGCAGGGACATCGTGCTCCGCCACGCGCACACTTCATAGCCACCCCCGCTGTCTACTACTATACTACTTTTTAAGTAGCGGCTTATACAAGACACCTAAACTCCAAATTTCATTAATATACATCTTGTAGTTTTTAAGTAAAATGCCTGTGAGATACAGACGGATGGACGGACATGACGAAACTATAAGGGTTCCATTTTTGCCATTTTGGCTACAGAACCCTTAAAAACACTTAGATGCTCAGTGTAGGATTCCGCCTCTATTATAAAGGAAATATTTTTAGTATTATCACGATGTCTAGTAAATTATAACCACAGAAACTAAATCGGCTTCACACTGCTCTTCAAAACCTTGTATCTAAGTACGACATCGAAACTGAGATACGAGTTTATCACAACAGAAGAAATCGGCTTAATCGCGTTTTAATATGATTTATTCCTTTACAAGTGTCGGTAATTCTTCGATATTTCGGACGTCGCATTATGTCCATAGTCACGAAGGTACTTGTTGTAAGTATTGTGACATATAATCTGTGAAAAGTTTTATGTCAAGTAGTGGTTTCTTAGATTAGATTCAAGCGTTCAAGTATGACGTAATGCAATTTTTGGAGATTTTTTGTACCCCCCTAGTAAAACGTTATGTGACCACCAAGTGACCATTTTTACCTAAAATTTTTAAGGGGTCATGCCATTTGAAATTTTGAGAAAAAAGACGCCTCTGTAACGTATCGTAACGTTTTATTTTATAAGACCCTCCATTTCCCCCAAATTCGTTACGTAATACTTGAACGCTCCCTTAGTGGTTACTCATGTCGTAAAAGCCGAGTACCCACTGCTCATCATGTTAGTCATCATAACCACTAACGTAATCTAAACATGTCTGAGTCTTATGGTAGTTGTCTAGTTAAAATTAAAAAGTTATTTGTTAGTGAATTTTGTTTGTCAACAGACGAAATCCAATTTGCATCCAGTTTATTTCTTCAACTAAAGCTCCCGTCCAAACTTCTCTCGGTCCCAGTCTCCCCAAACCCGCACGTCTAGTCCCGATTACCGCGGCCGGCCAGTAATCAGGGCAGCTCTAATTAAACTTGAGCTACGGTCGATGTGCCCCGTGGACAGAATGGCCTAACTCACCGCAACATTACACCAAGACGGGACGTTTTGTGTAAACAAGTCCTGTAATGGAGATGCTCGATAGACGTGTGTTCCGAATATCGATGTCGATATTGAGTTTGAGTTTTGATTGGATCTCCAGCAGTCGATTCGTTGAGGTAGGTACAGTTAGCAAGCTACGTCCAATAATAATTAGTAGTTTGACCTGAACAGGCCAGAATGTTTATTCTGGCCATGTTTACGGGCATTTTTATTCTTATCTAAACCTATGGATTACTTGAAGGTGCCAGCAACATAGTTCTTTGAGGAGAAAAAGTCATTACCCCTTTTTGGTACATGGGTAACTGGGTATTCACACATGGTTAACTTTAAACTAAAGCATAAAAGAGAGCTATGGCTTTTTCTTTCTCAGCGAAAGAAGTTGCCAGCGAAAAATGTCTGTACATTGAAGATATTTTCATAAAAAATATCTTTACCGACAAATATTTGGAGGTCACTCAAACGAAAAATATTTTGTTTTGGATTTTTTGTATGTTTGTATGTGTCGTGTCATCACGCAAAATCGGCTAAACAGATTTCCACAATTTTTGGTACACGGGTAGCTGGGTATCTCCAAATGGTTAAGGATACTTTTTACCCGACTACGCTGAAGAGAACATACAGGTTATTACTTTTTCTCCTCCGCGAACGAAGTTGCGGGCATCTCCTAGTAAGTACAATTAAAAAATTGCAATATTAATATGTCATAGGTTCCTATCAGTTTATTGAATAAACCGATTAAGATGAGATGGTACTATTTAGTATTCCTCAGAAGCAGACTTAAGGATCTGCTTGTTTGCCGTTATAACCGTTCTGAGCCCGGAGGGTCGTAATGGGGGTGAAATTGACACAGAGGCTAAGACGTGCGTGTGATCCAACATGCACACCCCATTATTTCTCATAGTACGTGGCCAGTGAGCCAATCTGCGAGGGCAACTCGGAGTTGGCATAATGAAAAAACATAAAGTTTCCGCTACGCAAATATGTTAGAACTGTTCGAAGTGAGCGTTCTATCGATAAGGCATCCTGTTGTTTATCTATGAGCCAAGGACTTTCACAGCTGAACATAGGTCTTCCCTATAGCTGGACTCGGAGTGCAATCATGCGCTAACCGCATCCACCGACTCCCACAGCCTTGGCGAGGTCATCCGTCTACCTAGCCGGTTACCATCCCACGCTGCGCTTTCTTAAGCCTGGTCGCCACTCCAGGACTTTGCTACCCTAACGGCCATCCGTTCTCTGGGCTAATGGCCCGCTCTTTTCCACTTCAACGATGCAATCCTGCGAGCTATGTCGGTTACTATGTTTTTTCTGCGGATATCCTCATTTCTGATTCTGTCATGCAAAGAAACTCCGAGCATAGACGTTTCCATTTCACGTTGCGTTTGAGACGCCTTTATAGAACTCTTTAGGTGCGTCCACACTTGTATCATTTGCTCGTATCCGATCACCTGCGATCAATGCGTATCGCGCTGCTTGGACGCTTACTGTCGGCGCGATGATGATAATGCCGCACTCTTCCGATACAAGTGTGTGATACGCGTAGCAAATGGATTTCGAGTGATCGGATCGGCGCAACGTCCAAACGCGTGATCGTGACACGCGATCATGCTACGCGACGATGATCTGATACGGGCAAATGATACAAATGTGGACGCACCTTTATGAGTCCCATGTCTTCTAGTTTACCTCTATTTATTTTTATTATCATGATTTCTTTGTTCTTTATGGTTTTCTTGTCGAGGTTCCAATACAGAGTATTGTAATTGTATTACATTGGCTACTGCATCGGGTAGGTACATTAGTAAGTAGTAATTGGGTAATGCATTTCTAGGCCCCTTCCCAATACCACATACTATGTAATGTATCCATGCATGCATGTAATGTAGATGTAAATGCGATCTTGTGATTGCAGTCGATAAAGCATTTGTCTTCCCAGTCAGGTATACCTTTATTTCCACAAATGTTAATTATAGGTCCGTAGATTTTAAGTGCCAAAACCTTCAGCCTACGTTTAATATACGTACACATAATTAATACGCCGGTTCTTAATGTTTAAGAAACACGTCGAGTAATGTCTCTCTCCAATCTGAAGCGTTATTAAAGAAAACTATTTTTAAAATAATCCCAATACAAACCAAACCGACGTAACAAATAAGTTTCCGAACTTCCAACAAACTATATTTCTATTAGAGCGCAGAGCCGCTAGTCGCTGCGGAACCCTTTCGCCGGAAATATCCGGTTTGGGCCGGCGCAGACCGACGCAATCTGGTTTAGACCGGATTGGACGGCGATGGCGATTCAAAGCGTATGCGCCCATTTCGCCGGCGGTGATTTTCGATATGTATTAGGTATTTTCTATTAACTGGCATTGTGATGACAGTTTGCTAGGAAATCCATTCTTAGACTAAAATAACTGATATGAATGATTCATGCGGAATGTTAAATTTGGCGCTTTTCTTAATCATTGCGGAAATCTGTGTTGCTGTTCAATTTAGGTGTGATCAACAATTTCCCAAAAACGAGGTCAGTTGGGATGTAGAACAATAAAGGAAGTGGCACACGCTAAAGTCACACAGCGATAGAGGAGAGAAATTCTCATGGTCGATCGACCTGATGTATGTCTAAGATTCGATATTGATATGATATGATATTGATATTTAAATTTGATACATTTTATGAAATCAGCAAGTCTTTGAATTGATTTTGATTTAAGTTTGCCCTCTATGACATTGCTTACAAAAGGATGTGCAAAGTTAATGCCCAGAAACGGGATGTCATGTTTCACATGTTTTTCCTCTTTTATCCATCTTTTTTAAATCTCGACAAGCTGATTAGTGGAAGCTGATTAGTGGAAGCTAATAAAGCTGCTACAACCCCAATCGTAATACGTCGGTAAAGCAGGGGATTAAAACTCCCCGTATTTGCCACTTCAGATAACCGATATAACCATTTCCGATTCCATTCACCATTCATTGAACGATTTCCGATCACTACCATATTACCACTGAAGTGATTAGCCACTCGAATATAACCCTTACATAATGGACTTTAAGTCCTTTTATTTCACCATAGTCATTTTCAATATGCGGAAATAGTTTTGTAAGTGCAGAATGATTGGAAATATGTAATTGTCGATATTTGTACTGTAATAAAAATTACTGTTTTTTTCTGAATGTGGAATAGGATTCTACAGTTGCAGAAAATATTTTTCGAACGCGGATAAATAGTTAAAGGCCAATATTTATGTAGGTTTCTGACGAATTTGACTTGAAACAGTTACCTTTGTCAAGCATTTACCCGCTGGAAATTAAGTAGCCTATGTTTTAATCTAAGACCTCTTCAATTTGTGTGCCAAGTTCTACATTAATCCATAGAGTAACACACACTTTCACATTTACCTATAATATAAGTTTTCAATATGAAAATAATATGTAGGTATGTCTTAGGTAGCCTTTTTAGTGTTCCGGCTTCTGTTGACGACGGATAAACTTAATAGTTAGCTTATTTTGAAAAAATTACGATAATTATAAAATTGTGTGGCATTATCATAAAATAACCACAAAATGTCCTTGGACACCCTTATACAATTTTTAGGCCGCAAAACAGTTTTATGACCAAACGAATTCCTCAACGCTACGTGGGAGTGACAAAGCTCGGAGCACTCACCCCGCTTGTCTCACCCCTAAAATGTCACCTACGTAACCTGTATATGTCACCTTTGAAATTACATACATTCTCCATGTACCTTTCACTCAACAACTCTCCCCTTGCCTCTAACCTTTCTCTCCAAGGAAACCCAACTCTAAATCTAAGAAACTAAGGTAGTGTTAAAGCGCATGTGTATGTTTGTATGGCCGACATCCGCGCGACGCTCTTGCTGAGTGGCATAGTTGTGATATGATGACTGAGATTAAGTATGCTGCGTATATAAGCTTTATGTTACGTCACATGACGGTAATGGGGTTCGGTTAATATTTAATTAAATTCATTCTTGAGGGAAGCATGCGGATTAATCTCCCGGATCCTGCGTAGAGCGCGGTGGATGCTTATATGGAAAGTTTATTAAGGACGAGCTATATTATAATATACTCTCTGCAATTACCGCAGTATTTTAGCAGAGTTTACACATGGTGAACGTTAAATTGCACGAGGATAAGGAACTCAGTCTAAACATCAAACACAAAGTTGATGATAACATTGATAAGTAACGTTAATAAAACTCGCATTTGGAGGAAGCATAATCCCACCAAAAACATTCTGTAAAAAACTAGGCAAGGTGCTCCATGACACCATTGCACCAATCGTTGACGGTCGGACGTCAGACGGCGTCATGGAGCACCTGGTTTTGTACCCTTGTGTACCCTTCAACGGCCAAGTCACACAACATTAACTAGAATAATAAAAAAATCGCACTAAAGAACCTTAGACTTGGCACGACTTTGTCTAGATTTCATAAATTTTTAGAAATAAACAGGCAGGTCCATCGAGACTTGGCTAGTTTTTTACAGGATGTCCTGGTGAGATTTCACTTCTCTTAGTAGAGTCGTGGTCATAACCCTTCGATTTTGGACATCACATGAAGCGGCCCACCAAGTTGAATATTTTTTGTAAAGGCGGTATGTCGATCTCTAATAGTTTGTTTGGGCTCTTGTGTTTTCTAATCAGGGTACTCCAGATCTTCGATTATTCTAGTTTTATAGTTTTCCCTTTATGTGGCCATTAAATCCTAACTCTGTACCAAATTTCAGCTCTCTGAGTTTATGGGAAGTACTAGTTCTATTCTGATGATCATGAGTGAGTGAGTGAGTATCATAAATGCGAAACTTTGCTTTCGCTTAACTTCGGAACAAAATGACCTACAGACTTGAAATTTTGGATTTTAAGTTTGTGAGTATAGCTTACTGGATGACGAAAATTTCTGCGTTTTGGTCTTATCCAGAGGTTCTCAAATAGGGGCCTGAAAATGCGGCGAATTGGTTCCAGTAAAGGATGGTACGGCAGTATTTGCTTCGCGCTCGACTTGGCGGGGGCACTACCGTGCCCCCTGATAATTGTGTGTGGAGAATTCTGCAAGCAGGCCTAAAGGGCACTTTTAAATGTCTGGTTTTACAATTAACAGAAAACATTTACAATCAACAAAAACTATATTATATTATAGTTGATAACAATATTTTTAATAGCAAAAGACAGGTACCTGGCTGGACACTCTTTACAGGGAAATGAATATTGTCTCCATCCATTCGATTTCAATAAACTTAACCTATACTTACTTTAGAGATGTAAGGGGTCCTACGCGGCAAAAAAAAACTAAGTTTAATGAACATGTAAAGAGTCTCCGCCGTCAAAACTCTCCACGGTCAAGAAATTATATTTCTGAGGTGTAAAGTATCTCCAGACTTCAAAAGGTAAAAAATACCGTTAATAAACTGATTATTACGTACCAGTTAAGTACCAATCACTAGGAACTTTAGCTATAATGATGTTATCGAAACTCCACTATCTGCATGATTACCATCTATAAAATTAAATCTATGAGAAGACTTTGAATATGTAATGCGGCGAGCCATAACTAGCATGGAAATACAAAAAGTTGAAAGGAAGTTCGTTGGAATAGATCTCATAGTGGAACTCAGTCGAGAAACTTTTGCTGTGAGTATGTGGGAACTTGGAGAGAGGCGCTTGATGTACTCATCTTTGCAACTCCGTGGAACTTTGCGCGAGCTTGTTTATGTATTATGTGAACTTTTGTAGCTTATTTACTGATAGACTAATATCCTTCCACGCTCCTATTATCGAGATGTAACTAGGCTCGCCTAATTGGTTGGTTCTTGTTTCTTGTATCTAATATACGGACTTACTGAGTTCTAAAGGAAACCAACCTACTTGTGAGTATTGGCGTGAATGGTTTTATCAGGGAAATGGTGCAGGTGAATGAAGTTTTCTTTAAATTACAGAAACACAGCACACACCAACATAACGCATTATTACGTAAGTCATAATACATTGCCAAAAACATAAATTTTATATTACATTACACTTGTACGTACTGTATGTTGTTTAATTTTAGATAACTCAAGAGAAGCTGGAACGGAATATTTCTGCCCTTTTAAAGACGTTTTAGAAAATTCATGACGGTAAAGATGTCATAAAATGTAAGTGCTATTATATTTTACGGCCGTCCCGGACTCAATACGATAGAGATTCGGTGACAATGTTTGGGGGCCATTTTCTTTTCATTTCCCTTTGTAACTGCTACATCCTTCCAATGCGAGAGCTATCCATTATAATAATAAATGTAGCATCCTGTCATCTCCAAATAAAGTAGGAAATTCGGAGAAATGGCATCTCTTAAATAAATTATGGGTTCTGTCAATAATGCGTATTCGTATTATTTATTTCCGCATTTTGAAAGTGAAGATTCCGCACCTGGAAAATATTTTTTTTTCGCAAAACGTAAATAAAAATTGCTTTATGTACTTCTACTACTGCTACCTATCCAGTTGTATTCCAATTACTAGGATTTTACCCGTGGTTCGCCCGCATAGCCTATCATTGTATTTATCCCTCTGATCCGTGCATTTTTCTGGAAAAAAAAGTAGGTAGCATATGTCCCTCTCTAGTCCATTCTATTTATACGCAAAAAGCACTTCATTCCGCCCCGTTATCACATAAAAGAACGATAAACCAACACACACACTTTCGGATTTCATTTTATACTGTTAAACATATAACGCCATGCAGACGCGGTTTCGCAGCGGAGATATTATAAATACATGTACTCGTTCTGAGGCATTTAAAAGTAATAATGAGGGATTGAAATAAATTGAAACTGCGGAAAGCAGATATTTCAGCCGCGGAAGTTTTTATTGGACCCTAAAAACGTGGAGCTATCACTCTCAGCCATTACAAAGGGCGGGAACTGGCGCAGTTGACGCGGAAATTAAATGTCAATTTGATGACACGAGACGTTCGGCGTGTGTTGCGGCGCGCGGCAGGGAAGCGAGCGAGTTCCACCATTGACAGATTTCATTTTTACATGAAGAGACTGGTATTCGTTCCTAACGTTTGTGATGGTTTTATCCAGGAAATGCAGAATAGTTACAAAATCCACAGCAAGATACATCTTTGTAATCGTATCATCAGAAAGGGATAATTGATAAACAGTTTTTTGAACTGTAAAAAGATGATTACGTCACTACTTAGGAAAAAAACTACTTAATTGCTCAAATGATAAACATAATACGTAACTGTGACGGGTGATATAGAGGAAAAAAACATGCTGCACCGACCCCAAGTAAAGGGGATAAGGACAATCCAATGATGATGAAAAACATAATACCTAACTGAAGTTAACGCCAGTATGCATTACTGCCTTTTGCCGGGGCCGGTATTCGATACAAGTTTTTTTTAAGTAGTGACGATTAGTTATCTGCCACAAGAAACTAGTACTCAATAAATTAAAAATATATTACGGGACAATTTTTACAGAAATCGAACTAGTAACGTCTCATCGTACGCTCAATAATGCTTGTGTTATGAGGACTAGACGATGATATATTTAATAGATATAGAAAACATCCAAAACTCAGGAACAAATATTTATTGTCCCTGACAAAAATATTTGTACTTACCGGCATTGGAACCCAGGACTTTCAGCTTAGCAGGCAACGTTACTCCCTCTGAGCTAAAGCGGTCGTCAAAACTACTTAAGTCTAGTGTTAACTTACGTGTTTAAAAGACCTTTTTTAAGCAGTTTGGAAAGTTTCCGCAATTTGCACTTAAGTAGTCAAAACTATACAATAACTTTCTGTACAAAGAAAGCTTGATTGCACGCCATCGCCATTGAAAACAGGACAAAGAGAAAATGACAGTGTCTGGAATGAATATGTCTATGTGTCTTATCTCATATCTATATTTTTATAAAGTTGTAAATGAAATGTCTGCACATTGAAGATATTTTCAAAAAAAATAGTGTAACGGACTATTTGAAGGTCACTTCACACGATCTAGTTATGTCTTTGTATATGTACTGTCATCACTCATCAGGATATGCTGAAGAAGTTAATTGTTCAGCAATTCCGCATCCTACCAGGAAATCCTAATTCGAAGATCCGGCGTCAATTTTCCTGGAACATCAACGTGTAGCGGTATTGAGCATCTTTCTATTCATGTATCGTATTTTAGTTAAATACAAATTTGTATTTAACTACATACAGGATATGAGCACTTACCCATACTATTATAAAAGTTGTAAAAATGATGTTTCATATAAACTAGAAGGTGCCATCTTCTAGTTTATATCAAACATCATAGGGGGATGGTAGCATGACGAAGGAAGGGCAGGGGAGGGGGGAATTGACATCATCTTTCGCAACTATGAAAAGTGGTTGCTGAGTAAAAAAGGGAATGAAATTCGTGTTTTTATAAACTGTCGATCAAAACGCACTTTTTGGAAATGAAATCATTTTATTTGGTGGGGGGGGGGGTCAAAAATAGATGACATAATTTATGAACAGCTCCTTTGTACGTACATACTCATAACCGCGCGGAGGCCTATATCGTGTGGTCGAAAAACCCTAAAATCATATTTAAATTAATGCATAATACCTAAATTAGTAGGTACCGCTGTTTAAATGTTCATCAAATTAGCATCAAGAGTACAAACACAATCTTAGTAACGGTAGCGACATTATGAATTACGATGTTCTAAAAGCTGTCTATTATAAACTCTGATGCTACTCTACTAGTGCAAATTTATGACAGACAAAATTATGAATTAAAAAATTCGGAAGAGCGATAATTCTGGCTACAAATCGTTGGAAGACAAATTCCCAAACCCAGATGTAGCACTTGTCAGGAGTAAGTCGCCACCTCCTCTCTTTTGCTCCCTCCCCAGTGGCCTCAGATCACACATCATATTACTTTCACGTTACATTTTGTTTAGCCGGCCCGGGCCCCAACAGATGAGCTTTGCATACCAATGTTCCACAGTGTATAAATAAATACAAATGATCAACATTTTCATGACTCCGGCCTGATAGAAAAAGGGTGAGTGACGTTATTTTTTATGAGGTTTCAGGTAGTTACTTTGAAATCCTTGTGAGCCCGGTTGTATACTTTTATTTACACGCAAATGGTATTACATTCCTATTCTATTCCCATCACTAATGTTTTTGTATGTTTGCGGGATGTGCTTGCATGACTTGAAATTGTATGTATCGCAACTGATAGCTAAGGTTGGAAGTGAGAAAACACTACACCGACATAAAATAAATAAATAAATAAATATTACGGGACAATTTACACAAATCGCTCTAGTCCCATGGTAAACTCAATAAGGCTTGTGTTATGGGTACTAGACGACGATATATTTAATAGATATATTACTTATATACATAGAAAAACATCCAAGACTCAGGAACAAATATTTATTGCTCATCACACAAATATTTGCCCTTACCGGGATTTAAACCCAGGACCTCAGCTTCGCAGGCAACGTTTCTCCCACTGAGCCATACCGGTCGTCAAAAATTTAATTTATGAGTATACATGGAAAACTTAACAACTTCAATTGACCTAATATAGTAGTTAGTTTCAACTGAAATAATGTTATGTATGTGTATGCCAAAATAACAAAATATCGGAGCTGGTGTATCTCCAAGTAGGTAAGGTACTTAGAGGTTTGCACCAAAAATGAAATAAGATAGTTAAGTACCAACTCAAATAATCTATACATATAATAAAGCTGAAGAGGGTCTAAAGTCTGTACATGGAAGATATTCGAAAAAAAGTTGGCTGGGGATACTTAGAATTGATGACAGAACACGTTCCAGCAGTTTTTAGGATTTTTGTCTGTTTATCTGTTTGTCTGTTTTTTTGTACGCGCATCACGTGAAAACGGCTGAACAGATTTTGATGCAAACTTTACGAATCTGTCGAGAAAATCCCCGGCCAGGTTAAAGGTTATAAAAATTCAACCCCTAAAAGGGGGGGTAGCCACTACACTTGATTGAGTTAAGTTTGCACCTGAATCTTATGGCGCTACTTAGGAAGGAGGTGCAAATTTTTCTCAAACCTCTAGCTGTTTCTCGAGCCTACGAACTATCGAGTACCCCGCTAAACTACTAGGTGGCCCTAAAATAAATATCTTATGATATAACTTAAGCCACTGAGGGAGCATTTTGCCAAATTAACTCTAAGTTTAGAAGACGGGGTACGGATATCGACAAATTTAATGGAATAATTGATTTAATAATACAACAAAATACGAGATAAGTGGCTCGGTGGTATCAATAAGGAGGAGACTCACATGTGCAGGAATTCGCCCAGGTACTGCTTCAGGTGGGAGAAGGACTTCTGGAGGAAACCAACGCCCTGGTTCGATTACCAGAGACGTTATGCAGGATCATTCCATCCGATGAAGACCACATTCGGAGCGTATAGGGAGACCTGAACCAGGTGACGCGACGAGAGAACTTTCGGGTTTGTGAGAGAGCTGTTAATGCGCGGATATTAGCGGAAATCGAAGGTGAACAGGCAGTATATAATTCCATTAACACTGTCGTGGATGAAGGCAACGTCACAACATACCCGATGGAGTTCCTAAACTCATTGAGCGCTTCAGGACTCACAGCACACACAATGGGGACTGGGTGAAAATACTTTATATCACTACTAAAATCCATCACTAAAAAGCAAAAAAAAAAAGAACCGACTTCAAAATAAACTTAAAAGCCAAAAATAATGTTTTATGTACGGTACGGATCACATTTGAATCACCTTTTGAAGTCGGTGCCAAACCTGATGTAAATAAAGTTCTTTATTCATCAAAAATACGAATTACTATGACTAAATATATATGTAGGTAGATAATAACTAAAGGCTCGCCGCCGCGGTTCTTAATAGTAATAAATTAATGGATTGGCACCGACTAAAAAAGGTGATTCAAATGTGATCCGTACCGTACATAAAAGATTATTTTTGGCTTTTTAGTTTATTTTGAAGTCGGTTCTTTTTTTAGTTAAATTTTTTTAATCGAAAATATCAACGCTGCAGGTATATAGGCCCATCAACACCTTTTCATATTTTTGTTTTTTTCCAAGCAACAGAAAAATCTGTATTTTTTTCTGACAATAAGGAGGCTTATTCCTACCTATAAACAAAATTTCAAGATTATTGAAAATTTGCATCCATTCCCCATTGCCCTGAAAATTGGAGTTCCGATCATGCTTCTTCGGAATTTGTCACCTCCAAAGTTATGCAACGGAAACAAGCTAAAAGTAGTGCAGCTGCAGCGAAACCTCATCGAGGCGCAAATCCTGATGGTGTGCGGCGTCGGAGAAGCCGTGTTCATCCCCCGCATCCCCCTCACCCCGAGCAACTTCCCTTTCCGCTTCAAGTGGCTACTGTTCCCCGTGAGCGTCTGCTTCGCCATGACCATCTACAAGTCGCAGGGGCAGACGCTGCGTGCCGCCGGCGTGGACCTGCGCACGGGCTGCTTCTCGCACGGGCAGCTCTACGGAGCTGTTCGTGCTCACCGGGAAGACTCACAAAAAATATTGTAAAATGTCAACTTTATGTAAATATACTCTACATACCTGCTTTTGGAGTATGTATGTACATATTTAGTTGTGCATACATAAACGTAACTTTAAATAAAATGTAAATACTTGGCCTCACGTTTTTGATATCTATATTCACCTTTCCTCTAATCTTACTTCTAAATATATTAGACCTAAATTCGAAAGTTTGTTAGGAAGTATGGATTTCTATGTGTTCTTACCTTTTCATGCTTAGACTCATTTGACTGGAGAACCGTTTTGGATGATATTTGTCATGGACTTGATTTGGATAAGGACGTGTAAATAGAAAAGTGGTACTGTATCGTCCGATATACACCTACTAAGTATACCTATACTCTGTCTTTTAAATCACGTCAAAAATTTGAATAAGGGCGAACAACTATTGATATTGGTGTAGTTTTATTTAGTAGTAATTGTATAATATTTTATCTGGACTTTACTTCAAGTTACGCCACCAGGGGAGAGGGGTAAAGTAGCCGCTTACTGACACATACCGAATTCCACGCGGGAGGAGCCGCGGGCACAGCTAGTCAACTAATATAGACACAATCTTTGGAGCGCAGTTTGATGTGAAAATCAATGTTGCCCCATTCAGTAATGTTTACATGTTGTCCATTTGCGAAAATATATTTCACTGGTTTTAGCGAAGCATCTAGAATGGATGCACGATTGAATCCTGATTTTACTCCGTTCACAGCATAAACGTCGCCTGAAGCGCGATTTTGATATTGCTTCGAAATCCGAATCTATAAAACAAAAACGAACATGCGTATATATCACAAAATAACAAATGTCAACTCGAGGCTCCGCCTGGTTGATATTGCTACACGGTTCAATGTATTGAGAGTGATCTTGTTTGGCTTTTCCTCCCCTTTTACAGAACTGGCGAAATTGCATTATTGTCGGCATTGATAGCTCGCACGAAATGAACCGTGCCGGCGCGGGTTCGGCTGGAATTTATAATAGGACGGGAGGAAAGACGCGGATTCGCTGATTTTATATTGTTAGTTGGGTTGACCGAGCATTTGCGGATAACATTTAAAAGTAATTTCTGTGCCTCCACAGTTCATTAAAGTCTCCCTGAGGGGATAGATTGGACTGTCCAATCGAGAATATTTCATATTTTCACAAGCTTTGAAAACGCCGCTGACTACAGGGATGGGTGCATTCGTGTGACTATAATGAATGTCCTCGCAATGGGCTGAAATATTTCTAAAGTATTTCGGCTGTTATGAAGTGTGTAACAGCTATTGTGATTTAAATATACCAACGGTAGTTTTTGTGCGATTTATATTATTTACTGTTAATTTTTGTAACCATAAAATTTCTGTAGAATCAACATTTCTTTAATTCTCAATTATAAACCGAAAGACGACGTTAGTTGAGTGAGAATTGGCTCCTTATTATAGTCTAAATCATTTAAATAATATTGGTTTAGCGCTACTTTCTTTCGGCCCATAAACTTCTTTATCTACAATATACCTACCTAAGTAACTACATAGTCAAACTCAGCGATAGAAAACACGCTCAGTGTCCCTATGGATACGAGGCTACTATATACTTCATATATAGATAAATAAAATTATAATACTTAAATACATAAATAGAAAACATCCAGGACCCAGGAACAAACATTCGTGCTCATCACACAAGCATTTGCCCCGGCCGGGATTCGAACCCGGGACCGCCAGCTTCGTAGGCCGTTGTGTAATGAAACCAACTGAGCCAAACGTGTTGTAAAAAAACACTATTCATACGTGTATCACTGAGTTTGGCTATGTAGGTAGGTATATTGTAGATATTATTGGTGATTTGAAGAAGAGTTAAACGCTCTAGAAGTTTATGGACCGGATAAAAACTGAAATATAATCGACCGAGTCACAAACTAAGCAAAGCTTGTACTATTACAAGCTTTGCTTAGTTTTAGGACTATGTCGATTTGTGTAAGATTGTCCCTGATATTTATTTATTTCCATTTAGGCAACAAACAGTCACAATTAAGTAAAAACGAATAAGGTATTTATAAAGTGAAAATAAACAAAAAAAAAAATTATATATCATTTTCAATTTCATCGCGAACAAAGTCGCAGGCGGTCACTAGTGAGCAATAAATCTCCCACGTTCGCGCGATATAAAAAGATGGAAATATCTGGAAGTTTTATCCTATTTGCTTTTTATTTATCCACCCTTTATCGCCGAGCTTGATTTATGACCCTCCGCGGCAGCCTCTTTAATGATAACGAAAATTCTGCAAATTCCGCAATTTTCACCAAATTCCGCATTTAAGGAAAACATAAAAATATTAAAACGGTTAACACATATATTGTGCATACATACCTATACCTACGGCGATATACAGAATGCCAGGCGAGGACTCCGAAAGATTTTAATCACGCATTTCTGATTCTGAGGCCATTAGGAGAGTAAAAAATATAGTCGTAAATTTTTGCACTTATTAAACTCAAATAACTTTCGCTTCTCTACGAAAATTTCATTTAATTTCAAATCATTTCATTTCATTTCATAGGCCGCAAGGGCACTTGTACAAGTTTGACTGTACGGCATTTCCAAAGAGGAGACCACTGTTGAGACGATTTCGAAACAAACTCAACAGTCAGTTTTTATTTTTAAGAGTGCTTATATATTTCAGTATTTGTACTTAACCTATCCTAACTAAATATATGTTTTTAAGTATAGACGCAATGCGTAATTCTCCAAGAAAACATATTAAAAGTAAAAATACCGTCTACATCTTATAAGAACGGTGTCCGGGTAAAAATTAATTATTTGGTTTCTGTTTGGGACCATGTATTTTTGTCTGTTAAATAGTCCGCCGCCCTATATTTAATATGCCTTTGCCATTCGATTTTTAAGTACTTTTTGAGAGCTGGAAAAGGTAATTTTAAAGCGTCATCTGGTAACTTGTTATAAAAATTAAAAATATTCAATTAAGTTACAGAGTCCATATTAAAAAAAATCTTCTCCTCATTCGAGAATAACATTTCACTAATTCGTCCAATGCGTTTCTCTTTGAAATCCGAATCACTTGACTATAAACTCCACAAAATGCAGCACCCACTTTTTAAAAACTCGACAATCTCATTACATCACAACGTGAAAATCTTTTAAATGTCCCGGCAATAAAGCCGAGGGCTTTATGAAGGAAAAAAGATCCATCCGCGTACTGTCACGGCTAACCCAGTTTTCGAGCTGAAAGCGAACACACGTACACACATATAACTACGTTTTCAATTAGCGGAGCCGTCTTTGTGGCATTGCTTGGATATTTACTACAGATACGTATTAGTCTTTGGAATGTTGAATGGGAAGATTTCGTGACGACCGGAAAAATATACACTTATTTTGGCCTTATTAATATGAACGAACGAAAACGGCTTCCAACGCGCTTTTATTAGCTTTACTAAAATGAAAAGTAATAATCATAAAAAAATGTAATTATTTCAGATCGAGTTGATCCATAATATCTTCGTAACAATTCAGCATTAGAACTGTGTTAGTAATCCAGCATAAAGTCACTTAAATAAATAAATAAATTAATGTGCTATATAAACATCTCCGTTATACTTGGTGTATGCATTTTTTTATATAAACTGTATTTTTATGTTTTTGACGCCTATAGAGACCCTTTACATCTGTAGTTTATAAATTCAAATTCAAATTCAAAACATTTATTTGCTAGGAATACAGATTTCATATAGGTCTTACAATATTTTTGGTTTCATATATTCAGCCTACACGTAGGCATGCACATATTTATCACACTAAATTATATTAATATTCAATTTCCTATCTAAATAATCAATAATAATATTATAATGTCAATAATCAATAATAATAGTATAATTAAAATAATCAATAATAATAGTATAATTAAAATAATTACCTAATTCTACATGTGTCAAGAAAATATTTTACGCTATAAAAACAATTTTCAATCAGCCAGCTATTTAGAGTAGTTTTAAGCCTATTCCCCTGAAGAGTTATAATTCCTTCAGGGATGCGATTATAAATGTCAATACACATGTTATAAATATTTTTTTTTGTATATAGCTTTGCAGCATTGTACTTTTAGTAGCAGGTGCCTCCCTTTCAATCGTGTCTGCCTCTGCAAGGTTTCTCCACGCTTTTGGAAGTAGTGTAAGTGGGAGTTTACAAAAACGCATAGTTCTCTGATGTACAAGCATGGCAAAGGCAGAATGTTTAGGTTTTTTGAAAAGGGGGACACAGCTATCGTCATACCATGCATTGCAAATTACTCTCACACATTTTTCTGTATTTTAAATACTCTGTGTACATCCACAGAATTTCCCCACAAGATCAATCCATACAGGAGCACAGATGACACATAGCCGTGATAGGCTGTGAGAGCGGCTTCCGCTGAGACAGTGTCTCGTAACCGTCTCAGTGCAAAAACAAAACTTTGATTTAGTTTATTACATACCTGTTCAACGTGTTCCTTCCAGTTTAAATGTTTATCTAAAACAATACCGAGGAATTTAAATGTATCAACTTTGTCAATATTTTCATTATTATAGCTTATATAATCAAATGGACCCGGAGACAATATACACCTCCCTGTAAAGTGTGCCCAGGTATTTGTCTGTTGTAATATTGCTATGCACTATAAAAGTCATTATCTAGATTGTGAATGCTATTCTGTTTACTGTCAGATCAGACATGTAAAAGTGCCCTTGAGGCCAACTTGCAGAATAAAATTTTGAATTAGAATTTGAAACAAATGTTGAGAAAAAAAAAATTAAACTTTACAAATGTACGAGTATGTAATACCTTTGAATTGACAATACGAATTCATAATTATCATGTGTTTCATAGTTGTTCTTTGCTTTTTTTAGGGTTCCGTAGCCAAAATGGCTAAAACGGAACCCTTATAGTTTCGTCATGTCCGTCCGTCTGTATGTCACAGGCATTTTATTCAAAAACTAGAAGATGTCTTGTGTGAGCCGCTACTTAGTTTGATAGTAAATAAAAAATAATAATAATTCTAGAGGGGCACTCCATACATGTAACCGAAACTGAAAAAAAAAAAGTTTTCAGCAAATATCAATGTGTGGCACATCATTCGACAGTTCTTCTAAAAACATTTTGAGGTTTCAAAATATTTTTTTTCATTTAATGAATATTTTCGGATATATTCGCTCCGAAAGTAGCAATAATTGTGTCCCCCTCCTCTATTTTCAAAACGGTATGTTCAATAATTATGAAAAAATTCACGTACAATATATAAAACTTAATTGTTTTCAACATGATCGGACATATCGTTTTTAGTTATTTCCAAAAAACTGCGCTTCTCAGCAAAAGGACGTAAGTGCCGGGGAGATACGCTCTTTGTTAGTGTTTTTTTCATTTCGTATTTTTTTCATCTGTAGTGCATTTTTTTGGTATAAACGGTTGCGGAACCCTACATTGAGCATGGTCCGACATGCTCTTGGCCGGTTTTTTATAGTGGATTCAGTTCATGCGTCCCAACAGTAAATTACGTCTTTCATTTTCCCTTCATTATGATCACCAAATTGTGATTATTTGTTGACATACCTAGTTACATGCCGGTGTAGTTAATACAAAGCTTGTAATAAGTTTCATTGTTAAACCGCTAATAAATTTACCGGCGGAAGATTGCATAATCGGTTGATTGTGGTCGACCGGATGCGGCTAGTCGGCTCCCCTCTCCCATCCCAGAGCGTCTCACTCTTTACAAATCAATGCCCCCTGGTGTATCTGGCTCGTCCAGGGGGGTCATTGCCTAACGAAATTTTGACACTTGGTATCCGAAACAACTGTCATAGCCCATACAAAATCATGACACTTGATTCTGATTGCGAGCGTCATATGTGTTAGGCAATAGGGGGGCAGGTCAGGCTAGTCATATGGCTGGGTTTGGTACTCTGGGATGTTGTCGAAGATAAAGACGGTACAGACTTTACGACTTTAGGTGTTTATTCTTTCAGATCAAAATCAGTGCTCAATTCACATACAACATTTACTTGACATTTCAAAACAGAGACAGAAGATATTCCTGATTCGAATCGGTCATTCAAATAAGGACTATCTATTATTTAAATAACGGCCAGTATCTGAAAAAGGTCTCTACTCACGAGACACCTTTACAGTACCTATGTTCATAAGCTGCTAATAAAGAAAATAGAAGTAAAGGGATCGCAAATCTGCTCCTCGTCCTATAATGACAGAATGAAGAGCATTACAGATATTCTTAGAAATATAGGTGTATCGTGTAGAATAACGTCATACTGGTATTATTTCTGGATTTGTTTATTTGTTATGCAGTTTTCCTTTCACAATAATATCTCAAATTTTGAAAATGTACTTAATTAGTTACCGGTAAAGTTAATATAAATAAAGCTTGTAATAATCAGGGCTGCCACACTGCCGGCCACAAAGCGAACTAGCCGCAAGCACTCAACAACTTGCAAGTTTTCACTTCGTGTTTTTCTTTGAAACTCTGTATTTCTTGAGAAGTTGGATTAAAAACGCAGAAGGTTAACGGTGTGTACTAATCTGAATCTGGGTGGAAGTTCTTAATCTGAACTTTGCTAAAAGGCGAAGTACAGATGAATGAGGTTTAACCTCGGAATTATTTTCAATAGGCTATAGATACGATTTAAACAGTAAATACGAATGTAGTTATAACCAAAAGCACAAACATTATAAAAACTCGCCGTATGAAAGCTTGTTATGGGAACTAGCCTTCCTGTAGTTCGTACCAATTTTCAATATACAAGGCTCCAATAAACCATGCAGTTATTCAAAAGAAGCTCTGGACATATGAATATACCAAAAAAAACGATCTTCATACGATTCTAATTCGCGGCACAGGTTGTGATATTCACTGTATTTTTGTCTGTTTGCATTTATGTCATGAACCCACAGTCTTTTTGGCGCTGCACGAGTTTTTTGAATTGAAAGTAGAAGCAGTAAAGCTTCTTATTCGTCTAACGAACTGCTATCGAGCATAATGAAAAGAGTACGCAAAACAAAGTGGCGGTTAGTCACGCAACGGTGCTGCAGCGTGCGCCACCGTTGCGTGCACAGCTCTGCAGCACGCGTGCGCAGCTCTCGGTTTGACATGGGTGCAGTGCACGCCACGCACACGCGCACGTGCACGTGCTGCGCACGCATCCGGTGTGGCTTGGCCTTTAACGCTCAAAATGGCTGCATAAGCTCTTATAGAGCTTGTTTGCTACTTGAGACTAAAGCCTTAGGAACGTGTAATGTCACACTTTCCTACCTTATGTATGGGGAAATTAAGAACCTCGTTCTGCAACTATGCTAAAACGTGCGTTTATCGAAACGGTTTCATAACAAAAGTTACCCTACATCTCATGAGTTATTCAAAGATATTATTAGTTATTAATATTTCCTACTTCAAAGGTTCATAAAACAAGCTACACGCCAGGTATCGAACTAAATTTTTTTATTTAAGATTTCTGAGTGTGGCGATATTTTTCCCAAAAAACCTTTTTCCTGGTAGTAATTTTTCCATTCGCTAAATTGACCATTCTTCACTTTTCTGTAGCATATTGTCCGGTATGATTTTATTCTTATTCGTAGTAATTACATTCTCAGAATTTTTCAATCTGTATTTATCTGCATAGTTAATATACCCATTCTGTTTTTTTTCCTTGCGCCCTGTTTCGGTTTGCATATTTTTCGTCAAGACTACGGTTTATGTTTATTTTACTACTGAGTAGAATGTAAACTAGGATTTACCTTACATTATAACAACTAACTTTATGTAAAGTCTCATGAACAACCACTTTAGATAGGACGATATAGGTTTTGCTACAAGTGCTAGAACTATTTATTAACAAACTGCTTTTGAATGGTGACATTAACAATTACCTCAAACGTGATTATATTATATTATAATTGTTTGTTTTCGGCATAAAAAGCTTTTTAAAAGTATGGAGTCTTGCAACGAGAATGAAAATATACCATCATCATCATCAAGTTCGCAGCCCAATTTTCGGTTTTTGGAGAGTAGTTATGGAGGAAGGATTGTAGTCAAATCAGGCCGTAGACACTACTTAAAAAGGAATAACGAAAAATCTTGCACATCCGTATGGACCTGTGACAAAATTGGAGTATGCAGTGGTTTGTTGGTATTGGATCCCGAGGAACGGCAAATAATTAGAGAAACGGAACATACATGTGTACCGGACTATCAATCTATTGACATAGAAGAAAATCAAATTAAAACATCAAGTCACTAAAGATTACAGGCCTATTCCACAACTATATAAAGAGGACATGCGACAATATATGCACGAAGAATAAGTCGACAAGCTGCCGTCGTTCTACAAAAAAAAAGATATGTTGAGCAACGCCCGCCGCAATGTGGAATCATTTCAATACGGTGATAACGTTATTATTCCTGAACATATAGCCCAAGATTGGTTGTGTGTCAAAGATAATGATATTATTATTTTTATTACTACTCAGGCGAAGGAGTGGATCCAAGACTGCACAACGTATTTTTCGGATGGCACATTCAGAGTTGTGCCAAATCCATACACTCAGCTGTATACGTTCCACGTTCCAGTTCCGAATTGACGAAGGTGGTTCTTTGCATTTACGCACTCCTACCCAATAAATTGCAGGACACGTACACCAGAATGTTCAACTGTATTAAGAACCATATTCCAAATTTCCAACCAAAAATGTTCAAAGTAGACTTTGAAAGCGGAGTAATTAACGCCGTAAAAGATATTTACCCAAGTGCGGAAATAAAAGGCTGCTTTTTTCATTACTCACAAGCGATTTATAAAAACGGTGAGAAGTTGGGTATCACAAATAGTCGCGAAGGTACCAACTATTTAGCAAAATGCGTCAGTTTGGTTCATTTTCCTCCATTAAAAATACACGAAGCGTGGCTCACTATTTTGTCGGAGTCCCCAAACATTGCACAGATTGATCAGTTCAACAAATATATGCAATCACAGTGGATCAAAGTGGAAATGATACACATTTTATCTTGTTTTGACGCTAGACACCGCACTAACAACGTGACCGAGAGCTGGCACAAAAAGATTAATAATATCTTTAAAAAGAAGAGTAACTTATTGTTATGTATAGAAGTAGTAAATTTCACCATACTACAAAATCAAGTACGCCCTGACGTATTTCGTCGAAGAAATAAGAAATATGTCGTAAGGGATACGAAAATAAAACAAATATTACATAATTATTTAGAGGGTTTATACGACATGAAGAAAACTGTTGCTCTTTTATCTTATTTAAAGGATTAATAATTAATTCGGATCATTTATGTCGGATTTAAGCATGTAATTTATTTAAGAGCAGAAAATGTATGTTTTATTTTTATTTATTATATAATACATATGCGAAGTCAATTTGTTGTTTTAATTTTGAGTTGTCGTACCGGTGAGAGGTAGGGCATTACGAGATTCTCGTTCAAAAATTATGAAAATGTGCGACAAAGAAAATAACAGAAATAAAAAAATTGCCGAAAGAAAACTAAGCTTTTGTCAAATTAAAAGATTGGTAAAATATGCGAATGGAATAATCGCTTGAAGGAGAAATGGATATTGGCAAAATAATTTTCGGCAAATTAAGCGAAAGTAAATAGTGAAGAATGGTAAATATTGCGAATGGAAAAATTACTACCAATTTTGGGAAAAATATCGCCACACTCGTCGGATTGACTTGAATTTACGAACTACACACCAGTTCTCAAGCAAGTCGCTTCGTACGAACGACTTCATATTAATATACAATTAATGATATCGACAACATAAGACTAGTACTGCTAGTAGTCCTTGCCCCAAGCTCTCGCCTACTTCTGTTGGTGGAACGATGGTGGGATGAAATCGGATTGGCGGCTGCTTTAGCTACAAATGCAAAAATCGCGTAGTCGTTAAGCATAACTTTTGACTACAACCCGCTAAATTGTACAAAATTCCATAATCGACCGCCGCCGAGCCGGCAGATCCATTATCTACTCCTATTGTGTGCTTAATGTCCAAACTTGCCAACTGCGATTAGTTATATTTATGCGGCTCACCGGATATTTTCTTTGTGTCAGTATTTTGGGTTATTATACAATTATAAAGGGATACCCAAAAATATATTAACTTCAACTGACTAACGGTCGATTGTTTGTGAATGTCGTCTGTTATTTTTAACATTTTTTATGTTTGTGTAACAAAACGTGACCGCATAAAAATATGAATTATTTATGTCCCTCGACGTTTCTGAGATTTTGGTGCTATCAGCGAGCGTTTGGGCAGATTTATGTTCCAAAATATGATCGGTATTTAATAACCGATAGCGAGTAAGGTGATTTGCGTTCCTGTATACTTACAGCTACAAATGTACGGTACGGTACGGTACGGGACAACACTAATGCCGTCCTAGAGACGTCATCACTGAACTGGCACCCGCGCTCTTAGTAGAACTAGCTTGATTTCGATCGTGATTCTTGTTATAAATAATAGTAGGTATTTAGTAGTAAAAAAAATCAATGCGACTTACTAAACGAGCAGGATTTGAACCTGTGACCTCTTCTTTAACGCGGAAGTGCTTAGACCAACTGAGCTATAGGTGCGTCCACATTTGTACCATTTGCCCGTATCAGATCATCATCGCGTGGCATGATGGCGTGTCACGATCACGCGTTTGGACGTTGCGCCGATCCGATCGCTCGAAATCCATTTGCTACGCGTATCACACACTTATATCGGAAGAGTGCGGCATGATCGGCGCGCCGACGGTGAGCGTCCAAGTAGCGCGATACGCAGTCATGCCACGGCACGGTGATCGGATACGAGCGAATGATACAAGTGTGGGCGCACCTTATCGCAATTTTACGTACTTAAGTACGTGGCTTGAAATTTTCGAACACAATCTGGTTAAGACTAGTAGTGCCCTCTGTATTCTTCTTATTTTTTAAATGCTTAACGCATTAGTCATACTCCAAGACATGCGTATCAGGCTTCGGCTTTGACACATTGCTTTTCCAGCAAGTATTAGGACTGATGACGCTTTTCTTCAAATAACCGTTTTATAAATGTGGAATTGCCACAATTTTTATTGTGATTAATATTATAAGTAATACAGAGTTCCATTGTAAAGGTAGTATGTATTTATTAGGAGTTGTTCTTTCAATAGTGTTTCTGTAGTCAGTGTTATTATAATAATAATAAATTCATTTATTCGGACAACATAGGATCCACAAATTATTAGTATTTGTGAATAAATATGTTAGTATACATATTTAACTAAGGACATCGATTTTTTAATTAGGTGTTGAATTATAGTGCACTCCCTTCTCACGGCTACTGTCATCAGACGGCTGTTAGTGCTGCCACGTATTCTAGTTAAATGACGCCATCTTTTTACTTAAAAAAGCACTAAAACTGTCAACTCTTTCTTCGGCAAACATGGTTGACGCGCTGCAGATCCGTGGCATCCCCAACACCGCTCTGAAAGCGTTGTTGTACTGGACTCGCAGGGCGCCGAACGCTGCGAACAGCTGGCCCACAGGGCACTCGAGTACAGTGAAGTGCAGTATGCTCTAAAGTTATTTTCATTGGAGTTGTACACCGAGCATACCTGCCATGATGAGTATCCAGTCGCTAGTACGCTAATTTAATGTGGCTAAGTGAAAGAGGCCTCCTTCCTATCTACACTTAATTAATTTCCATAAAAAATGCCACGTTTTCACTGGAAGCGGTCTAATTCGTAATTCGATAGGGCTCCCCAGGCGGCGTTTCGGAGACAATTAAAAAGTTAGATAATTAAGAAAGAGAATTTGACGAGTTCCGCCCGCATTTGTTATCGACTTTATTATAACAATATACTTTATGAGGTACTGCAAATATCTTGTCCAGGAGTCTATTGTATACTGACTAAAGATGCTAGTTCCGTGCCAAGATTTCGTCCGTCAGTAATTTCTGTTTTTGTTTTACACTGACTCGCATTGAGAGCTTTACACATCCAGATTAGCGATTATTTTATAGGAGAGTAAAACAGATTTTTTATCCACTGCCGTGTATAAGCTGGAATCGAACCAGCGTCTCTGTTATACCGGAACTGTTATCATACTTATTTAGATCTTAGTATCAATATTGTATAAAAAATATGTGATGGTTTCACATTAAAAAATATAAACAAACATAATACAGGTTTATTAGTATAATAATACAGCTTAGCGTTATGTGTCCATTCTTGTTGACATCCCAAAGCTACAGGTTTAATTTTTTTTTCTGCCAGGGCTCTATGTTTATCTCAAGAACTAATCGAGAAAGATATAATTTATACCTATGTATATATCCAAGCCGTTGAAGCATTGCTCAAAAGAAATACTATATTCTTAATTATATCACTCAGAAAATGTTTTGCTATCTTAAAAATAAGATAACCTAAGAGAACTTGCCTGTAATTAAATTAAAAATCAGCAATCCACTTCGTCTCGCTTCAACTGTCTAAATTAAAAAATAAGAGATCCAGGCAATCACTTAGACACCTGGGTCCGCAGATAAACCCAGAATTTACTTTATGCCTTAGACTTTATGAAGGATTAACCCAAGTTTACAGCCGCTCGAACAACGGCCATCAAATACGATTACTGTTTCCGAAGAAACTGTATTTTTTATTGTTTATCTGACTTGTAGCTGTATCATTACAGTTGTAAAAATGAAACAGACGTTTCAAATATTTAATAAGAAGGTGCAATTTTTTTTCGATCCAGTTACCTCCAAATATATAGTCCGTTACACTCATGCTTTTGAAAATATCTTCACTGTACGCACATTTCACTTTCACAAAATAAAAGAAGTTTCAGTCATATTCTGATTCTAAAGAGGCCAAATTCGGTAGGATTGCTTTATTTTATTACAAAGTTCTTATGACCACCATTCGATTCCTTCATCACATTAGCTCAATGATGTTATATTGTTGTGTGAACTAACTTACACAATTTTATCTCAACCGGAAACCGGGAAGTGGGTCAAATTTAACTTGCACGATTTGAACCACACAAACACACTAACAAATATACGGGAACATACTAACATGGCAAGTTAAAAAATTGAAACAGACTTGAAATATTCTAGTCACTTTCTAGTAAAAAATCTTAATTTCAAACTTTAACTGTAATGTTCGAAACTTTGAAAAATTTGCAATTTTTTTATTCGGTACTTCAACTAAGTGTAACAAGTGTTATTATTAAAATAACTTAGTTTCGTCAGTTGAGTTTGGCACGTCTCAATGGAGAAAAACAATTAATATGTTGATTTTTATTCGCATAAAAGTAGTGCTAGAAACATCTAAGTAAACAATGATTTTCATTCTATTTTCTCCAGCCTATATTGTGTTGTGTCCCATTGCTGAGCAAAGGCCTGTCAACAAGGATTATAACAGAACATCGTTTTTGCCAGAATAACTCCTTGCGAATCCAAAGTATAGCAATTGACAGTCCTCTTGTTTTAATGGTCCTTGGTTTTAAATACTTATAACTATGTTCATCGAATACTTTCACGAAACCATCATACTCGTAAACATATAGATACAATAAATCCACGTAACATAATTGGAAAAATATCAATTTGGGTATGTTAAAAACGTGACGAAAATAATGGAGTAGGTTCAAATTCCCTAATACAAAGGCGACATACGTTTCGAATCCTTTCCTTATAACTAATACATTGGCCTCGGCGAGGTTTTGTCACGTTTCTCATTACGGAGATACGGCCCTCTATACATGGGATATATGTTTGCAGGCGTGGGATATAATGATTACGTATGTGTTTTTGTAGAGAACGCCTAATCCTGAAAATAACGGGAATATTTCCACATAGGTACTTTGGTTATTTTGCGAAATATAATTATGGTTAAAGAACTTTATTTCTCAAAAGAAATTTTACATTTCACTTAATGAGAACTTATTGTCTAAAAAATAGTTAATTGTTTCAGTGAACATCGATTGCGACATACAAAGTTACGTTAAATTATCTAAGTTTTATTTATACATTACTACTAGCACTTTGCACTTACATACCACAAAATTATTAGAGGGATACATAAAAACACACACATAACATAAAATATTCAAGTATAAGTACAATGTGGGTACGCAGAGATTTATCTGTACGGTAAATTTATAAAACACCTTCATTTATGTTTAGTTTTAATGTGCTTCAAATAAAATTTTAAGGTAAATGCTTAATGACATCCTTATCAGTCGTCTTTTGTATACGATGCAGAACTCCCAAGGCCAGATTTAGACGTTGTTAATTACATGGTCTCTCAGTTTTCGTTTAAACATATTAAAATTTTTACATTCCTTTATTTGTTTTGGTAATTGGTTGTAGAATAATACTCCTTGGAACCCTATGTGTTTCTTGCCAGTTTTAGTACGCGCTGATTTGAGATAATTAAGCAAACTCATTTATTAAATGTGCACTGCGGCCATATAAACTCCATATTAAATTCTGCTTTGCTAGAAAGAGATTGAATTAAATGATTGATGGCTTATATCTTGGTTACTTTTATAGTTATTCGGAAAATATTGCTGTCCACTGTTTGTTACATGAACGAGCTTTTAATAAAGCAAACATGTTCATGCATATTCCCTATTATTATTATAATACTTGTAGTTATCGATCCGTGTATGTATTATACATGTATAATGTTGTGAGCGGTGTGAAACATTCGCGTCACGTATAAACCTCTAACAGGTTTCTGTAACGCGTATTAGTGTAAATATTTTTGAATATTTTTGTGTGTTTACGTAATTTAAATAAATCAAAAAAAAAAAAAAAACAATATAAGATTTGATCACAAAACTTGCATTCTTTGACAGTTTATATACTTACAGAATCAGTAGCAGTGTCATAATTTTGAATCAGACATCAGTGACTATGCGCGTATATTGTATGACTTTTTATAATTAAGTAAAAGGTGTTGACAAGTTTCTGTACGGTGTAATATAGCGTATAGAAAAGGTACTGCGACAAGTAAAATCACCCACATATATTCCGATTTGAAATTCAATTACAACTGTGATTACTGCATTTTGGTAGAAGTGTACATACGTATTTTTATTGGTATAAGTTTACCTAATTGTACTAGTTACAAGAGTTCTCATAATTTTTTAAGAAACAAAGTTTAAGTAAGTAAGTAATCAATATGGAAACTGTCAGATTTTGGGAGTTTAGGTGGCGTATAGTAAGTAGTTACGCAGAGTTCCTTTCGCTGCTATATATATTCTGTTATAAGGTTGTAAAATTGAAATGTCTGTACAATGGAGATATTAATAAAAAGTGATACGGACTATTTGACGGTCACTGAATCGATTTTTTTTGGATCTTTTGTGTTTGTATGTGTGTTCATCTCGCCAAATCGGCCAAACGGAATTCAAGAAGTTTTGGTACACGGGTAGCTGGTTATACACAAATGGTTATAGAAAAGTTTTTATCCAACTGCGCTCATGAAAAAAAGAGATGTAATTACTTCTTCTCCTCAAACGAAGTTACGGACACTTTCTAGTGCTGAATGAACTGATTCTCAAATCCGATATCACTGTTGCGATATCTATACAATTATAAAGTTGTAAAAATGAAATGTCTGTACATTGAAGATATTTAAAAAAAAATGTATTGTTACGGACTATTTCGAGGTCACTAAAACGAAAAATTTTTTTTTTGGATTTTATATATTTGTATGTGTCGTTGTGGCTTCATCACGCAAAATCGGCTGAACAGATTTCCTCAATTTTTGGTACACGGGTAGCTGGGTATCTCTAGATGGTTATAGGATACTTTTCACCTGACTACGCTGCAGAAAAAGGACGGGTTATGACTTTTTTTCTTCCGCGAACGAAGCTGCGGGAATCTTCTAGTCTGTAATACGAGTAGTAAACCATCTCTAATAACATATCCTGACGGATGAGAGTATGTACTGAAGTGATGAAGTAAGTTTCATCACTTCAATACATTTGCCAACCTCGATAAATATACTTCTATGCTATTATAAAGTTGTAAAAATTAAATGTCTGTAGGTACATTAAAGATATTTTCAAAAAAGCAAGTGAGGACTATTTGAATATCATCCCTATTGTAAACAATTGACAAAATCTGAAAATGATACACGATATACTTTAAATACATCTTTATATAATCTTTGTACATATAGTAGTAAGTTTAGAATAGTGGACGCTAACAAATATGTTAGTAATCATTATTTTTGGACAAAAGGTAAGTTTTACCTTTCCAATTATTGCAAACGACAAATAGTTTTGTCACTAGCCTATTTAATTGACATTTCTACCAAGAATTTGGTACATAACTCTGCTTCTATTGAGCAGTCCGACATTAATGTTGTTATGTGTAATAATTTAAACTAAGTGATGAGAGACAATGGAGAAATCCTTTTCTGGCAATGAAAAGTATATCCACCTGGTTCATCAAAATATTCAGTGTATTAGAGGGAAAGATTTGCAGACTGAATTATTTTTAAATGCCTATAATATTGATATCTTATGTATAACTGAACACTGGCTAACTTGCAATGAGATAATGCCCCAATTCAATAATCACCAGGTGGGTAGTTCGTTCACCAGACTTAGTTCCATACATGGTGGGTTGTTAATTATATTAAATAGTCAATTGAAATTTATAATATTAATACTAGAAATAAGCATAAGCTCGCAGTGCCTGCTACTAGGCTCCATAAAATAAGGAGATCATTCATGGGTAACTGTGTGAGATTTTATAATAAACTTCCTAGCAGCATAACTGAGTTGTCTATTGGTAAATTCAAAAATATTGTGAAACGAAAATTATCTTCTAAAGCTTATTATAGCACACAAGACTACATGAATGATGAAGCCGCGTGGGATTAATGTAAATTATAGCGTCATGTAGGTATATGAATAATTATTTTAACGAATACCTAAGGTATTATTATTATTTTAATCTTAATAGTTTTATATACTCTGACATTTAGAATTTTATTCTAGACACATTCTAGATTATTTATTTTTTATTGACAATCCTATTGGGATTTATCTTATTGATTATTTAAATTTTCAAAATGATGATTTTATCAATAATATAACACTTAAGTTAAATGATCTGATTAGGTTTTTCTGGGTTTCCCTAATCCTTGCAGCAAAAGTTGGATCATATTGTATTTCTCCCAGCAAACATTCACTCTCATGTAACTGACATTTCGAAAGTGCTTGTAACTAGGCCTACTTGAATAAAGAATATTTTGATTTGATTTGATTTGATTTGATTTGCATCGAAAATATTTTATTTGGATTTTTTGAATGTACTTATGTGTTGTTGTGGCTTCATCACGGCTAAACGGGATTATAGTATACTTTTTACCCCACTACGCTGAAGTAAAAAACATTATGACTTTTCTCTTCCGCGAACGAAGTTTTCAGCTGTTAACAATTCGGCTCAGGTATACCTAACAGATGTATAAGATGACGTCTGCACATTCATTGAACTCAACAACTCCTCAAAGTCGTTATAGAAATAATAATCTATCTAAATCATTTTTCAAAGGAAAACAAGGCTTGTTTTCTTCCAACAAAAGTTTTAATAGTACCCTAGTACTTCTCACTTAACTTGTAATGGATTTTCTAAGTTATAATACGAAACTTGGGCACGGTTGTACGCACAGACATTGGATAGATCTGTTGGGTACTTGTATCGTTAAAGTGCGAGGGACTTTCGAAATTACATTAGGTACATCCTATTCCATGGGGTACCAATATGTCTGTAAGTTTTTGAGTGCAATTACAGCTTGCATGTGCTGTTGTCACTGTTTCCATCTGATGGGTTGTTAGCTTGGTTATTATTACTAAGTGGTTAGTCTAACATATGGACCTATATGTGTGTTAAAATTTGTCCCGACTTAGGATCCTATTCAAAATAGGGAATATTCATGAATTTTAATTTTTGCTTTAATAAAAGCTTATTCATGTAACAAACAGTAGACAAAAAGAATTTTTCGAATAACTATAAAAATACCCAAGATATAAGCCATCAAACATTTCATTCTATCTCTTTCTAGCAAAACAGAATTTAATATGGAGTTTATATGACCGTAGTGGACTGTGACGTATAAGTCTATGTCGGACCGCTCTGTCAAATCGCTGTCTAATTAGTAGTTTAAAATGCTTATATCATACGTATTTATTGGCCGATTTTAATTTTAATTTCACTTTTTGGAATAGTTTTTACGGTATTTGATATTTCGTTAAGAAAAGCGATGAATTTTTTTATGCAAGTTCCCTATTGGCAAAAAACAAGGTTAGGTTACGCATAGTAGCTCCAAATTCATTGTGCTGAAGAAAAAAATCTTTTTAATCTTTGGTTTCGGTACCATACAGGTAATAAAGGAACCCTTATACTGTGACTCTGTCTGTTTGTCTGTCTGACTGTTAAATCGCCATATTCAGGAACTATTTTTGGTAGTTATTTGAAATTTAGAATAGTTATAAAGATGGCTATCCCAAAATCCCAAGTATATTGCAAATAAAAAAGAAATGAACACATTACCCTCCTTTGCGTTCCGCAGTCGGGTAATTAAAACATTTTTATTTTCTATAAAAAGAGACCAAATCATATCATATAATAGGGCTTGATGTATAAATTCTTAAACATTTTTTTTATTTTTTATACTGTGGATAAATTTTGATTTACAAAGGTTTTTTTTCAAAAAAACCTATTGTACAACCTGGTTGCGTTAAGCACCTCATATTGTATGCAACGCTATCGATATCAATTAGGTGCAGATTTAACTTAACACATTCGGCGGCGGTAACCGCTATAGCCGTAGTTGCCATTCAAGTATGAACTTTGCTGTTTGGCACTGCGGCCATCACGGTAAGTAAAAAAAAAAATTAAAAAAAAAAATCATTTATTTCAGATGCGAGATCCATATGGTGTTAGTAGCAAATCCAATGGCAATAACTTACAAAACTAGAGGTAAAGTAAACTAAATCTAACTTATTTTAACTTCCCTGTACAAATGCCCACCCAGTGCAACAACATAGGGCAATCCAGACGTCCAGCCAACATGCTCAGGATGCCGTTACTGCTATTCCTCACGCGTCTTAGCATCGAGGCGACCCTTTTGCGACGGATAGCGTGAAAACCATCTGTCCGGGCCTCCGCAAACATACCGGATGCACTACAGTGGCGAGGAAGCTTAAACAGCATCCTGAAAATGTTATTGTACTGGACACGCAACGTTTTATAGTACCGCCCGGCGAACGTGTTAAGAGTCCCCAGTAAGCTCGGCCGAATTTCACCTTCAAATACAAACGGAGTTTCGTTCTTATTTTAAAACTACGTGTTGGATTGTAACGAAACTTTGCATATACAATGACATGAGGTATATCTAGGCCTGAAACTAATTTATATGCCTGCAGTTTATAGAACAAACGAAATACAGCAAAAACAAGTTTTGTATGAAAAACTTAAATTCACTGTATTTTTTTGCTATGGTATCTGAAGCTACATAAACTAATTACATGCCTGCATATACCTAAACTTATTCTAAGTACAAAGTTTCAGAGCAAACTAGCTAGTCGTTTGAAAATGAGAGCGTAACTACGTTTGTATGGAGAACCGAGCTTACTACTGGGGACTCTTAACCGGAACCGGGTAATAGTGTTAGTGTAAGTAAAAATTTGTTCGCAACCGTCGGTGCGCGAGTCAGTCTCGCATTTGGACGGTTTTTTTCAATAGGTGCGGTTAGTTAAATAAAAAAATACCCAAGTATATCTAAATATGACTCTACTGTCAAAAGCGTAAGGCTTCTCAGACTCTTACTTAACATCTGGTACTCTTTCTTAATTAATCCCGGTGCTTATGTTGTACAATTTGGATTTTGCGGGTATAAAATATTACGATACTCTGCTGAAACTAAGGAATATAATGAGGACATGAGCGTTATGTAGTACAGTCAGCGAATATAACATAAACTTTGTTTGTTTCAGGTAAGTTCCTCCGAGAAAATGGACTAAGTTCAACTCATAATAACTTCGAGGTAAAACTTTTTAATTAACTAATTAAGCTAATTAGACCAACTTAACATTTTTGTGGTTCACCAAACTTTAATATGTACTTATAAAGTAATCCATAAAATATTCTTATAAGTATAATTTGCAACTTTTGAAATTACTATCTTGAAAGCGCCATCCATTTTCATGATATCTACTTATAAATAGACTAGAATAGAGTTGCTTTCGACCCTATAATATTACGAATGTAAAATATTGGTTTGTCGTTATATTATAGAAGGGAACGGGGCACAGGTTAGTGCTTACTCACATATCTTAATTTTTTATTTAATATCTACCCGCGTCTGTATTTATTTTCAGAGACTATGAAAATAAATACAGAGTATCAGTCGGTATTCACATTTAGACGGTAATTTCATAAATAGCGAAATGCTGTATTTTTTTTATAATATGCTGATATTAGGCAAACGCTGAATTTATAGGAATGTTACCATTGTGCTCCTGAGCACACATTTTAAATAGAAGACATTTTGATAAAGCTGACAAAATAGGAATGCTAACATTGCGAGAGCGTTTTAAGAATTGTACATTTTAGGAAAACAGATTTTTTAGCCGTGAGCCCTTTGTCCAGCAATGGATTTTATCCGGTTGATTGAGATGCTGATGATTTACTCATAGGTAGGGTTACTAGATGAAAAATCAAAAACCCAGAGAAATGGCCTGAAAAATCCTGATATTTTGTTGCAGTTTGAGAATTTCCTCTTTTAGGAGGATTATTTTTAGTTTCTTTAAGTTGTTATTAAAAAGATCTTTAAAATGTACTGTATACCTATTATTGAAAATACAAAAAATCCTGAGATTTCCTGAGATTTGCAAAATCCGGCTGCAATCCTGAGAAGAGTTCAAAAATCCTAAAATCTCAGGACAAATCCTGAGATATGGTAACCCTACTCATAGGTGTGTTCCGCGAGCGGAGTCGTCGGCACAGCTAGTATCACAAGTCATAACGTATAACCGCATATTCGGCGGGTGGGCGGCGCATAGCTGCCATATTGTGGTCCCGGCGCGCCGATATTGCGCGGCGCTAGAATGCCTGTCACGGCGCCGAATACTATTTAAATTAAAGTTTATATACGTTACATATTACGTCTGAAAATAATTGAAAACATTTCTGGACTCATGTTTGGCGAGCGAAATTCCAAATTTTTTGCATAATTATCAGACGATTCCAAAAGGCTAAATATAGAAATAGAAATTGAAGGGATGTTTAAAAACAACATAGCTGCATTGAAGATAATTTTCAGAAAATCGATAATACTACATTTTGTTTCAAATATTACCTAATAACGGGATATTCAGGATGTAATATGGATTTAGAGCAACAAAATACGAAATTCACGTTTATTTGTTTTAATAATTGTTTGTTTTCCTTAAAAGAAAATAAAGTTTTTGTGAAAAGTTTGTAACTTATGTTGTTTTAGTGGAAAATTGAGGAATTCGTTACTAAACCTTTATCTTAGCAAATGCACTTCTACTTTAGTTTATTACTATATAATTAATTCTATTTTAGTAGGTATTTATCAATCACTATCCGTTTAGTTTATTTTCATCATCTATTCCTCGGTTATTGCCTTCACGATCCACGTTTTAGGGGTACATTTCGTTTTAAGGGTATATTTATGATAAACAGATACAATATTATTTTTAATATATGTAGCCCTCCCCAAGATTAATATAACGGCATCAATAACTTACATCTCCTAAAAAGTCAGTTATGCTGTTTTTTTATATCCCTTCAATTGAAATAACATCGTCAAACATCTTTAGCCATATATTTGGCAATTTGATGCTAATTGTAAAGTTGGACTTGATTCGCGTACTGGAGGACTGAGAACTGGAGAATCCTGTCGCAGTAACGTAACTTGTCATCCCAGTTTGAGATACAGTGGCTGCCATTGTGACAGAGTTCGATTGTGACAGATTACGCGAATTAGTTTCCCGTACTCTATCATCACCCAAACAGCAGGCTCTTGACGTGATGATGAGCTTCGAAATTGGTTTAATTGTTGTTATTATCTGATATGGAATCAGTTCTGAATAAACAGATGTTTCATGAATAGCTTTGGGGGACATTTTGTATTTATTTTTTGAAGAACACTTTAATTTTTTGTTATATTTTTTTAAATTTTTGTAACTCAGACTGATAATAGAACTAACGGACTGTGATTTTTCAATAAATGCTTTCTGCACCCGTGACCATGGAAAGCTGAAAAGCTTCCGAAACGTCGGGAAATTCAACCGTCTAAAGACGTAGTGTCACAGCATGTAATGGTAAGGGTAATGCGATATGACAGTACGCCTTTAGGCAATTTTTTAAATATTTAAGTTACATAGCATGAATAAAAATGCATGGGAGTACTGTCCAACGTGTTAATTTGGTTAAGAGCTGTAGCTTTAATATTTGTATTTTCAAACAAAATGAAAATTATCATTGAATAAATGAGATGAAAAACGTCATAGTAAGTATTTTGAAACAAGCAACAAATTAGCACGAATCGCAGTGGCCAACAAAACTGACGTAATCGCAGCGTATTCGTCGGTCGTTTACGACTACGCCGACTAAACTGTTTCCTGCCGTTCCTGTTTATCGCCTCTCTTTTCAAATGCTCACCCATTCAGCCTCCGCCATTACCTTAACCGCTGAACAGATACAGTATATAATTAGCTCGCTCTGTTTAAAGATAGCTGCGATCCCTTCCACCCTCGATTTAAAGTAAAAGAGTCTAATGGTGCCCGGACAGGCGTGTGATTATGTGCCTCGAATAGCGCCGAGCAAACACGGGAGCCGAGGGACGCAGGGATGTTTGAGCACAGGATTTTCACACCCGAAAACAGGTGGAAGTAATTGATATTGTTATTAGGTAGGCTATTTGATGACCTAGTTATTGTCGGACGACTATAGGCGTTTTTGATTATCCTTTCATACGATTTGTTTAGATTTCGGTGTTAGTAAATAAGCTTGCAAAATCGATATATTATAAACTTTGACATATTCATAACTAATCCTTCAATTTATTTAAAGTAAGGACTGACACTATGCCGGGTAAAATTAGATATTTTAACTTCGGTACTGAATTGAACATATTAGAAGATAAAAGTTTGTAGACGGTGTAACATCTCAAAAAAGCGTCAAGCCGGCCGTAGTTTACCAACTCCCGAACGAGGCGCGCTTTTTTAAGTACCTGGGATGGGATATGAATGCTTAGCGCAACACACAATTATGTTTTTAAGCGTTGTCACATTAACATTAATAACAATTATGTGTAATAAGATAAAAAATATATTGAACAAAAACTAAATCACTGGTCCTGAGCTAGGTTTCCCTGTGACAGGAATCAGTAGGGTATCAAGCCTAATTTGATAAAATATATGTGTTCTTACAGAATTAAATCTTAAAGCTAACCAGAATACCCATTGTCAGGTTCTTGGGTATTAGTCACAATATGGACAATGATAAAAGTGAAATGCGTTCGCGTCCATAGTTCACTTTCACTATGGGTCTTGAATCCAGTATCTAGGATTAGCAATCCAACGTCTCAAACTCTTGGACTAGCGGAGTGGCTGACGTATTTAATTTCCTCATCCGCATTGGCCGCTATACTTACCTATTTTGGTTTTTGAATGATTTCCCACCTTTACATGCATTGTACTATTATACTTATATTATATTGTTTTGAATTAGATTCGACTCTTAAAGGTTCGACTTGATAGTTATATTATGTGCATGTTTCTTGCAAGTATTCGCCTTGAATTTGATGGTGTGAATCAGAGCTGTAGGATGATTGTATATATTTTATTTCAGATGGTTGACAGATATATAAACTTGCAATATCATATATGTAGCAATCGCTCAATAATATTCTGTAACACGCCGTGATGCTCTAACAGTTTAGGCTAAGCTAAGCGTATGCTAAGACGCAGACATTTGCCTGACGCTTTGATAAACTGTATAGTAGCAACTGTTTAATTTCATTATAACACTCTGACTCTGAACTCATTTTGTTCATCAAACGTCTATTCCTTGTACTAGCTAGGATGCGAATAGTCTGTACTCTGGGTAGAGCCTGCATCGCAGCATGCGCTGAGGGCCAATGTCTGCCTAAACTACCCCGGCAGCACAGGACAGCATTTGCTGGGGCAAATGCTGTCCTGTGCTGTGCTGCGTCGCCTACATCTCAGCATGTGTGCGTGACATGCTCGTTGACGTGCGCGTGGCGTGCGCGTTGTAAAGTACGAATCCTCATATAATAAATGACACACCGCTGCTGGGAGGAGCTAGGAGCTGCAGATAGGTCGTAGCCTCAGCACAATTTTTCTGCTTTGCCCTAAGGTTGACTGGTAGAGAATGCCTTATGGCATTAAGTTCGCATTAAGTTCGGTTTTTTGTACAATAAGTTTTCTTTTCTGCAATAAAGATTAAATAAATAAATAAAATAGGTCATAATAAAATAATATCAGAGGTTCCGTTACCACTATATAGCTAGTGTTCTTGCTAACGAGATATATTCTCCTAAGGACAGTCTGTGCAAGGATACGATATTCTTCATCGATTTATTCCTCAGCCTCGGCTACACGAGACAGCCTTCAAGCGATGATAGACAGAATTTAGTTCAATATCACCAGGTAACAGCAACTTCGCTATCGTTTTCAGAGAACTACCCGTGCGAGAAATTCGGTGCGCCATGATCAAAGCAGTCTCAAACAACGCAAACCACTGATCCTATGACAAGTATAATCTAGTTAAATGAATTAGTCAAGTCATTCTAACACAGCTTCTCCAGTGTCTACTTCCAGCGTGCCAGTGCATAAAGTTAGTATAACAAGGACAGTCCTGTAATTATGGTATTTTACGGTGTAGACCAGAAAGAGGCCAAGATTGCAAAGTTCTCACAGAAGCAGAAGCGAGGGCAGAAACTAGTATCATATTTCTATTTATAACACTGCTCACGCCTATTATTAACACGCATTGACTCGATGTGACCGCAAAGCGTCGTGGGCGGGCCTTTGATGATAATTAATCTAGACTGGTGCCTACTGCACTACTAAAACCAAATAAAAACTTCTAATTATAGCCCAGAACAGTGCATGTTGCCAGCGATGACCTACGGAACTGAGACATGGTCGTTCACAATCAGACTTATATGATAAGGCAACTCAGAGTTACGCAACGTGCAATGGAAAGGGCTATTATGCTCGGGGTTTTCTCTTCGTGATAGAATCAGAAATGAGGATATCCGCAGAAGAACCAAAGTAACCGACATAGCTCACAGGATTGCATCGTTGAAGTGGCAATGGGCGGGCCATGTAGCCCGGAGAACGGATAGCCGTTGGGGCAGTAAAGTCCTGGAGTGGCGACCACGCATAGGAAAGCGCAGCGTAGGACGGCCAACGACTAGGTGGACGGATGACCTCGTAAGGGTTGTGGAGAGTCGGTGGATGCGGTCTGCACAGGATCGCAGCCTATGGCGAGCTATAGGGAAGGCCTATGTTCAGCAGTGGACGTCCGTAGCTGATAGATAGATAGCCAAGAAGGTTGATTACAGAAAGTGGTGTCTGGTCTTCAATCCAATACGAGATCGCTTAAGATACGAGTCGAGTTATCAATAATATCAATATGCATGAAGTATTGTATTCGCCTTACCATTAGGCTACCACCAGGAGGGTTCCTGTCCTAAATGACACAATTGTTCGGTTACTTCCGGGCCTTTATCCCATAAACAAAGCTGTTAGCGGAAAGTTTCGATACGTCACAATAGCCCCAAACTCGAAGACAACTCCAAGTTGCGGCCGCCTGTTTGTACACAAATTGATTGGTTCACAAGTATAATTAATTATACTGTCACAGCAACGGTTTGTTCATTCTTGCCACTGGAACGTAAATAGGAGGAAGGGAGAAGGATAACTTTAACAAATAGGTTGAGGTCCCTCTGCCGCTATTTGATTTTTCTATGAGTTGTGGCTTAAATGGAACTTTACATTTATACTATTATAAAGTTGTAGAAATCAAACGTTACAGACGTTTAATTTCTACAGCGTTATAATTTAAAGATATTTTCAAAAAATATTTGTAACTAACTTATTTGGAGGTCATTGAATTGACTTTATTCGGATTTTTTTGTATGTCTCGTTGTAACTATATTACCGGTACACGGGTAGCTGTGTATGCGCAGATGGTTATAGGATACTTTTTACTACGCTGAAGAAAGAAAGAGGGGTTATGACTTTTTCTCCTCCGCCAACGAAGTTGTGGGCACCGACTTGTTTTGAATAAAACTCCACTCATTTTAGGGTTTCGCAAAACACAGTCACCAGCATCAATATAATGACAAAGGGGACAAAAATATCTGATACGCCCTAACAGCCCGAGAAATAGAGTCGTGTCAGATATTTATGCGCGCTTTGTTGTGGCAGATATTAATGCCGGTGACTGTACCCTTTATACAGGAAAACTTGGCTATTATCAATTATTTCCATTTCACCATACTACCGGTCCGTAATATGACTGTATAGCTTGACAAGTTCTTTCGTGTCACTCCCATGGTCTGCGGGCGACGGGGGGAAAGACAGCGAGTAAAGGTGCGTCCACACTTGTATCATTTGCTCGTATCCGATCACCGTGGCGTGGCATGACTGCGTATCGCACTGCTTGGACGCTTACTTACGCCGCGCTTCTACGATCTAAGTGATACGCGTATCAACATGGATTTCGAGCGATCGGATCAGCGGAACGTCCAAACGCGTGATCGTGACACGCGATCATGCCACGGGACGAAGATCTGATCGGGCAAATGATACAAATGTGGACGCACCTTAAGAAATGTGCACGCGGCAGGGTTTTCCTGTCCCGTCGCCCGCAGACCATGCATGGGAGTGTCACCAAAGAACTTGTCTATGACACATAAGCACAATGACACTGGGTGCGCAGTGCGCAGTCAAAATTTCGCCGCAACTATTGGCACCTCTCTATGGTGCCACGCACTACACACGGTGTACGACACTGTGCTACACGGTGTACTGTACATTCAGTGGACTCACGCAGTGTACTCTCACAGCAAACTAGCCAAGTATTAGGTGCCTGTATAGTTGCATTATATTTATATCGGTATTAAGTGTGAACCCATACTGTCGACGCATCGCGGCTCATCTGGATAACGCGGCGTATAAGGAACCGGGGATTAAGCCCGACTTTTACCTGTGCGCCTACCATGAGCTGAGTTTACGATCGGCGCTAGTGATTATCTCCTATCGAGAGTCCGTGCACCTCTCTCGCACGCGCAGATAGTGCGAAAGAGATAGACCGTCATCGAGCGCTCGATACTCGCTCGTGCCGAACTCATGGTAGGCGCACTGCTCTAGCGATACGGAGCCGGCATTGTTGTATGGCCGAGCTAGCTGGGTGTGGAAATTGCAGGGAATTGGAGGGAAACGCTGAAAAAATATTTGTGTTACACTGTTAAAAAAATGTTATTTTATATGAAGAAAAAAACATAAACCTGTAAAAAGCAACGAAAATTACAAAACAGTATGAAAAATCACATGATTTTCATTAATTCAAAATTTAGAAAATGTATGCACACAAATGTATGAAAACATCTTAAATATACATTATTTCTATATTCGGAGTCATCGTAATGTATACTATCGAGAAAAGATACTTATACACACATCTCTTTAAAAACCTAACGTAACCAATTAATTGTCATAATTAAGTATGTCATGATTTTATTTAAAGAGACATAAAATTAATAGATACAATTACTTCACGAACGCAGCCCTATATTTATCAATATTTACTGTCGTAAATGGCAACGCTGGTGTTATAATTTATTTGATTTCTGGACGCAGCGCATTCTGACTTACGACAAGATTGGCATTCTCCTGATCTGTTATCAGTATCAGTTAATGGCCAAATTATTAATCAATATTCTCTCGCGTTCTGACATGGCGGCTTTTGATCCAGGATTTCACTTCTCGGAGAACTATCGCGATGAAGACACCTAGGTTTTTAACTTAAACTATGTATATGCAAAAATAATCCGTTATATTTTATGTACAATAAAGACTTGATATAAATACACATACACAAATATATATATATATGTAGGTACATTGAGTACGCGAGGCAGGCTCGCGCTCACCGCAACCTCGTCACATATTCACGCTCTCATTACGAGCCCTTCACGGGGATATTTTCGTGGATCTGACCAAAATCCTATTCCATTTATGTAAACCATATATTTCATAAAGCAACATGGTTTTGTTGCGTCCTATTGCAATAAGACGCGAGTTTGGAAAAGTAACGTTTGTAAGTTGATTAAGAGGGTTTTGTTTTGTGTTGCACTCGGAAAATAATGGAAAGGATTTTTATGTCCTTTAATATAATTTGTTGCAAATGTCGATGTAAATACATAATAGTACATTACTGCAGACGCCGGGAAAGAAGGATGCCGGTGAGTAGGTATAGACGGCCGACCGTAGGGAGGCCGGATAGTGATACGAAGCCGGCAAGCACTTTTCACGGCCAGAGGCATGTATAGTGCTTTTCTCAAACATATGCAATGAAATAAAATACATAATACACCACTCAAAAAACTACACGATAAAAGTTTTTGAAATTTTCCCTTCAATCCCTCGAAAATGTTTTTTTTTTTTTACTGAAGTCGTCAGTATTTCGCGTGTGTAGTGTTCGAGTAGACCCTTAGGGCCGTTATACAAAACCTTTATAATAAGAATCGTAATTTTTATAATAAATAAAATAATTGCAGAGGATTTTTAATATTGTCTATGGTCTCTGGTGACTTACTTATACATCCATACTTAATATTATAAATGCGAAAGTGTGTCTGTCTGTCTGTCTGATACCTCTTCACGCTTAAACCGCTGAACCGATTTGGATGAAATTTGGTATGGTGATAGTTTGAGTCCCGGGTAAGGACATAGGCTACTTTTTATCCCGGAAAAATACCTTTATCCGCGATAAACGAATTTAAGGCGGACGAAGTCGCGGGCAGAAGCTAGTAGACAATATTTTAAATTTATTCATCAACATAATGAATCATACAGATTTGTGTTCTTAATATCAGTTCGTGTGTAATAGGCATATTTTAGCGGATATTTTTGGTCCGTCAACCATTCAGCCACTGGAAAAAAACAGCTGCTTAGCCTTGTTTTTTTTAAAAGAATATAGCTGTTTAGCCTGTTCATGAACACTGACGCCATGTTTAAATAAAAATTAAAAAAATATTACTTTCCGGCCTAGGCCTTCATTTTTGTATGAAATTCCTTTACAGTTCTTTCGAGTCATTTCGCCCGAAACGTGATATTTTGAAGCCTGTTATAACGCACGTAATGACGACATTTCATTGCATGTTTGAGAAAATACATTTACAATCGCATTTCACATGAGAGTCATCCAAAATGTATTTAGTTATTAAGTCACGGTGGCAGAATAACAGCGTCGGTGACCAATTGTCCTTGTGGACTCTTGGCATTGACATAAGCTAAGCCACCTTTCCTTTCATGTTTTGCATACTTCTGTACGCTCATCATATATAAGTCATAACCCTATTAGTATGTAAAATGCTTGGAGCTTTACAGTTTTTTACATAAAGCTACATATATCTGCAATACAAAATTAAATTAAATTTTTGGCTATGATATTTGTAAACAATATTCAAAATTTGTAACGGCAAACTGGCTTTTCTAAATGGCTTAAGCCTGTCCATAATTCCGAAACAACTTTTGTGTGAAATAATGCACTGTCATGTATTTATACCGATATCATCAATGTATCTAGGGGCTTTGATATATCTTTCTTCTATAGTAATATATGGTCGTAAAAATTAAATGACTGTACATTGAAGATATTGAATCGATTTTTTTTAGTTTTTGTTGTTTGTGCTTCATTACGTCAAAACGGATTTCAACTATTTTTGGTACACGAGTAGTTGAGCATTCATAGATGGTTTTTTTACCCACTATGCGGAAGTTAAAAGAGGGTTATGACTGTCTTCTCTTCCACGAACGAAGTAGTAACGAGAGTAAACTATTAACACACAACATACAGCATAAACCACTGAATGTAGAAACATGAAATTTAAAACACGTATTCATATTATTCATGTAGACTTTGAGGTGCAATAAGGAAGTATTTTTTGGAAATTCGGATCGTACACCAAACTAGTTGCGGGCAAAATCTACTTGATTAAAGATTACTACAACTAAACGAACTGGCAATTGACATTTTTCATAACCAGTGAAATAAGCGACAGTATGTTAACTTCAGTAACTCAAGTCTGATTGGGTTATCCGCGCACGGTCCGGCGCTCCTTCCGCGCCATTACACCCGCGACTTCAGGGTAGTTCGGGACACGAGTTTTCCCGCTTGGAAATCATCACACGATTTCCTTAAAGATTAATATAGTTGGCTAGCTGTAGGTGGTATTATAGAAAGCATATCAGATTCTGTTGATCGCCAGTTTCACAAATTTTAATGAGTAGTTATGTATATTTTTACTAATGTACATTATTATAGCAAAAACTGAATTGATCGTGTAGTAATGCGCTAGCGTTGGTCATTCTTCGACGATTCGGACGTTACGTTACGTTATAATATAATTCATACGCGATTACGGGTTTATGGCGACAGTGTGTGGAAATCGTTTACGTTTAAAATGTTATATTAGTATAATTACTTGTATTATATTTAAAAAAAAAACATATAACGTATACTAGCCTGTTATTATGAGCCCAGTAATATTCATTAATTCAATGGCCTTTAAGTCTGTTTCAGACTATAAAAACAGGGTTATGAAAGAAGACAACGAATTTCGTGGCTAAGGAATCCAATACGGGAGCAGCACACCAGACCACAGACTTGGCAGAATATTCATAGGTATTAATTTATTTATTATAATTAATTGTTACATGTCATGTTAGTTATTCTAAACTTCAACATTATATGAAGTATTTTATGTTAAAAAAAAATTGAGAGTTAAAAAGTAGGTACTATTATGAAGTAACAGTAAATATTACATCATCGCTTGATATTGAATACTGTTAAGATTTTGAACTCTTGTTTTATGTCTGGAAAACGAAAAGCAATACGTTTTGATTATTTCGATTTCCTTTGTTGCCAAGACTGTAAGATGGTTTTAACTTAAAACGCTTCAATAGCTAATATTTTTTTGGTTTCAGCGCATATCACTAATTTCAAAAGAGAAATTAGTGAATTACATCCAGAATATTAATTTAATCTTTCGAACTCTTTTAATGACTATTAAGCACCTATAAATTGAAGGCATTCCACCAAGCTACGCTCTCATATGTCAAAAAAGTACATAAATCTGTCTAGCTGTCCATACAAACTCATAAGAACAAACACATTCTCTGAAGCACAAAGTTACAACGTAATCGACACGACCATTTCCGTAAATCTTCGCAATTAAACACCCTATTTCCCCCATTACATTTACTTTAAAACTCGTAAGAATAAATTACGGCAGCGGTGTTTGCGAGCAGCAATATAAGCGTAATCTGGGTGGACAATGGCGGGATTAATCCGGCGCCAAGCGACGGGAGCCCGCGGGTAGTTTATGTACTAAATTCCTACTTTACTCGTAACTGTGGTACTTTATGTAAGGCTCTGCATTTTAGTGCATCATTTACAACTATAGATAAGGCTTAACGGTGCTTTAGGCTGGCAATTCATTGAAGCGGAGTAGAGTAGAGGTGTCCGAAATGGGCCAATATGGGTGCGTCGCTGTTGAAACCAACACGAGCTAATTTGAATCTATGGAATGTGATTGGTTAATTTCGCACAGCTCTGCTTCAAGGGATAGACCGCCTAAACAGCGTCACCATCAGCCATGTATGTCACTAGCTGTTGTGATGTCAATTTTACAACAGCTGGTGACATATGACTAAGAATAATAATAATAATAATAATAAGTGACACCTTTTCACCCTTAGTCCTTCTCACCGAAGTTCCCCATAGGCCACAATAAGTGTCGCTATTTATTATAGAATGTTATTGGTTAATTTTGCACAGCTCTGCTCCGCTCCGATTCAATGAATTGGCAGCCTTACTTGTTTCAAATACAGAGCGAAGAGTAAATACGTCACAGCCTAAGGCTTTACACCTCAATAGTAATTCCTTATTTTAATGATTAGAATTTTCTCGCGAATTCATCCGCGTGTCATCAGACTGGCTGTGTTTATTCCTACAGTAACAATAACTGAATTACGTCTATCCGATGCTCATTAGTTGTGAAAACCGCATTTATAACGGGGAAGAGTATTACGGAACAGACATCTGCTTATTTTCACCAAACAATACCAAGAACCTTCTAGGTGAAACCTATTATAAACGAGAATAAATTCCCCTTTCATATTGTTTCCATTCTTTCTGAATTTACAATGGCGCAGACAGACTTACAAACTGACGAAACTCCAAACTTATTACATACCGTACAGTTCCGTAACTTCGTCTGGGATACCTATCTTCGCCTATTTTTAAAAAACTTCACTGACCTAAACAGCGTTAAGTTAGACACAATTGATGCGAGAATATGCCATGCATAAAAAACACTTTCTATTTAGTAGTTTTGTGTGGAACCTGCTCAAATCAAGGCGGGAATTTCAACTTTAGTAACAGAACAGAACTGTACGGTACTTCTGTTCGTGATTACAGAGTTCGAAATTGGATCAAACAAGCGAAAAGTCAAATTGACCGGGCTGTTGGAAAATTTATCAAACGAAGTCAAGCTCGAAGGCTGTTTCTTCAAAGAAAACTATCAAACTGATCACTTGGCCGTAAAGCGTTCGAGTAAAATAAATTCAGTGCCGTTGAAAAATACTAGCAGGTATCTCAATGTAAATCTCAAAATCTTATACGTGAAATCTCAGAACGGAAAAATGTACTTTATTATTTTTTCTTATATCTCGGTGCAAGCAAAAAGTAAAACGTTGAAGAATTTTCTCATTTAGTGGAGGATAGAAATGCTGTAATTTTTCAGAACGGATTTCTCTTCTATTTTTCCGCCCTTATATTAATAGGTAACAAGACGTTTTTGCTCTCATTTTACTCTAAACATAAAAAAGAGCGTACTCCAACCTGAAAGAGCGGCAATACACTTGTAACTCCTCTGGTTTCAGGGAATTGCATACAAGTATTTGATATTAATTTCAGCTTGATACGATGCGTGATCCTATTGTCTGTCGGTCTGTAATCAAATCTTGCAAGTTAAATTTGATCCACGTCCCGGTTTTCGATTGAGCTAAAATTTTTCATACTTATGTAAGTTCGGTGACAATGCAATAGTATGATACCACCGATCTGATGATGGAGCAGGAAGGTGGTCATAGGAACTCTATAATAAAATAATGCAATCCCACCGAGTTTGGGCTCTTTAGAATCGTCTTGGTGAGTAGTTGATGGATGTTCAAGGAAAAATACAGTCAGCGATAAAAGCTTGTCACAAAAATGAAATTTTTGACACAAACTTTCTTTCCTCTTGAGGTACGGAACCCTTAACTCTCTGTAAATGTTGACGCCCACGTTCCCTTTTTGCGCCACAGCGGTGCGTCGGGAGATAGTAAATGGCGGGCGGGCTTATGGTAATGCGGCTGCATGCTGCATCCTAACTTGATTTCGGATCGCCGTTGTTTATGGGTCTGTAATGTCGTGCGCAGTGTTGGGATACTGTATGTATACACACAGTATAGTGTAAGTCTGCCTGTTCTGTAATGTCGTACGCAGTGTTGTGATATTGTATGTATACACACAGTATAGTGTAAGTCTGCCTGTTCTGCAGTGCCTTGCATAGTGTTGTGATGTACGTATGCAAACACACAGTAGGTATATTGTATATCATTCTACTAGAATCCAACTATAAGTTTGCAACGATCTTGAATAAGCTGGCAACCACATGCTCATAATTTGAATTGCTAATCCATAATTTAGTGCATTATAATCATATGGTAAGTACATTAGGTTTTTCATTTAGTTTGGTTCCAAAACATGTACCCTGACAGGGTACTGCTACCACCAGAATTTAATCGTATTATTCATTATATTTTTTTGCCGGGTATAGTAGGGCTGCCAATATTTTAAACTACGGTGGTGACGAACAAACATGTGGCATGTGGCCTGTCTGATTGATGGTCAGAAGGTGTAGCTTATGAACACTTACAAAGCAAGAAGTATCAAGCTCGTGTTACCGACCCTTAATAGACGGGTTACTCGATGTTGAACAACCCCACCCATCCCCTAATTTCAATGCATTTCAAAATGCAGCGGTATTACTGGTATTAGGTGTGGTTGGTCATTTCTTTTCATTTGTTTGATTCTGCCTTCAAATTTTCAAGCAAATTTGCACGATTTGGTGGGTTTGCGATGTCTAGTTTGTAATATTTTTTTTGGACTTACGGTTTAAAAGATAAAGGGGGCACAATTTATGCTACTTACGGAGCGATTATTTCCGAAAATATTCACTAAATCAAAAATTGCTTAGAACTTAAGTAATATGTTTTGTTTTTACTGTCGAAATATGTACCACTCATTAATGAATGCTGAAAATATGAATATTTTTTTTAGCTTCTGTTATATGTATGGAGTGCCCCCCCCCCCCCCTAAAATCTTTATTTTTGTTATCTAAGTACCAAAGTAAGTAGCGGATTATACAAGACACATATTCCCTAAAAGAACACGTTATTTATTTATTTATTAAAAACAAGTTACATAACATTACAGTGTATACACCAATGCTATGTTATATACTCGTATATAGCCTTGACCGGCAACGGCGACCCAAGCTACGGGCATGAGCCCTGATATGGCTTTGAAAGCCGAACTTATGCTTAAACTAGCTGTTGCCCGCGACTGCGGCCGCGTTAGAGATGCATTATAGCCTACTAGAAGGTGCCCTTAAGTTCGTCAGTGGAGCAGAAAAAATCATAACCCTCTTTTTTCCAGCGTAGTAGGTTAAAAAGTATTCTATGTGTGGATACCCAAGCTACCCGTGTACTAAAAATTGTTGAAATCCGGTTTGGCATGATGAAGCCACACCGACATATACAAACATACAAAAAAATGAAATGCAATCGTCTCTTTGAAAATATCTTCAATGTACAGATTTTTCATTTTTACAACTTTGTGATAGTATAGATATGCGATGTCACCTAGAACAGTAAAACTGACAAGAACTGTTGTACGAGGGTTTGGAGCGAGATTTTCGTTCTTGACGTCTTATATCAAGCCCAGTCATCGGGTATCTACAAAATCATTGTCCCCTTTTTTGACACAAGAGCGACATCCAGGTCACTGTCTCAGACCCTACCGGTTGGCTGTTGGTATTTTCTAGACCATTGAGTAGCGTTTCAACGCATTTTGTTGTGTATTCTGAACGATAGTTCAGAATACACAATCGAGGTGGGTACCTGCGCAAGGATGTGTTGAAGTGTTAACAATCATCAATCAATCAATCAATCATTTATTCACCAGAACATATGGTACATAAATCTTACGGTGCAGAAATTGATCCTTAATATATTCGGCTGTTGGGAATGTGAAAATTGAGTTGACAAATTATAACATAAATTAACTTGAACATATTTGTATGAAACATATTTTTTTATGTTTCTGTGTCTTCAAACAACAATGTGACCAAAAGACCATTTGAAGCCACAGAGTATTCACAAATGAAGCATAGAAAGATGTGAACTTATTCCTTAAAGGGATCTCTTCCGATGTAACACATTGTACACAGCGGTATCCCTTAATATGCCGTTGCTATAGCAACCTGGTTACAGCAATCCATAATCATGCTCTACACTGTACATTGTGCTAATTTAATCTACACGATGTGTAATTGACTACTATCAAGTTACTACATAGTATGTGAGATAATCAGTTAATCAATCTGATTCAGAACTCAAATGTACTAAGTCAAATGCAACCATTAAAATTTCATTCTTAGGAAACTTGTGCAAAGTTTTAGATCGAAGTAGGTAGTTCTTCTTTCGCCTTAAGATGTAATATCTAGAGGTAACTATCGGAAGCTCTTATTTGGTTTTCTTTGGTAGAAATTGAACTTAATACTTATAGGATAAAGTTGGTAACCCGACTTCATTCCACAGTCTATGGTAACAAGGCGAGAGTGCGAAGGTTATAAGTAAATGTATAGAGATTTTCACATGGATTTATAGGGTCAGGTTTCTCACGCAAATTGCCGTTGTTATTTATGTTTTAAATATTGCTTTGGCGTTACACACTCACGTTTTTACGACGACAAATGAATGAATAATGCCTTTTAGCTACACATGGATAGTTGCAGTTTTAAATAGTGGATTATGACTATATTCATCTCTACTTCTCACGGTTTCTTAAGGTGCGTCCACACTTGTATCATTTGCTCGTATCCGATCACCGTGCCGTGGCATGACTGCGTATCGCGCTGCTTAGACGCTAACTGTCGGCGCGCTGATCATGCCGTACTAGTCCGGCTGTATAACTGTGTGATACGCGTAGCAAAATGGATTTCGAGCGATCCGATCGGCGCAACGTCCAAACGCGTGATCGTGATACGCGATCATGCCTTGCGACGATGATCTGATACGGGCAAATGATACAAATGTGGACGCACCTTTAGGCTATATAGATTGTATACAAAATGTATGTAATATGTCTATCTGTATGTACACGCTAAATAAGCTTTACAATGTCTTTCTTGGTTTGCACTTCTTTCACGCTGGTAAAAGTGGCAATGCAAATTTGTTTTTTTTGCCTAATCCGACTCTATAGTTGAGACACTTGAGACATGAGCCAAGCCAAGCTAAAAAAAAACCGGTCAAGTGCGAGTCGGACTCGCGCGCCGAGGGTTCCATACAAACTTTCACTTACCCTAACATTATGACCCGGTTCCGGTTAAGTTAAGTTTGCACCTGATATCTATAGCGTTGCATACAAATGAGGTGTTTTTTTCACATTTTCCGTAATAAAACACAATCTAATATTGTTCGAAAATGTGCGAAAGCCCTTTCATATATCGACCCCACTTGACCCGGTAGCTAGACTTTTAATCCCCCCCTCCCCCATCCCCATATTCGTCGTTTTTTTAGAAAATACAAATCCATACTTAATATTATAAATGCGAAAGTGTGTCTGTCTGTCTGTCTGTCTGTTACCTCTTCACGCTTAAACCGCTGAACCGATTTGGACGAACTTTTGTATGGAGATAGTTTGAGTCCTGGGGAAGGACATAGGCTACTTTTTATCCCCGAAAAAAACCCTTATCTGCGATAAACGAATTTAAGGCGGACAAAGTCACGGGCAGAAGCTATATTTTTATATATTTCCTTTGCAATACATGTGGGCTGACCATGTTTATAAATATTCCAAATTTTACACGGATAACGTCAGTACTTTTTGAGATATGGCGCTCTAATAGTCAGACAGACAGACAGACAGAGTCGCACCATAAGGGTTCCTTTTGTACCTGTTTGGTACGGAACCCTAAAAATATCTGATCTAAGGAATCACAAAGTTGGAGATGAGAAGAAATGTAGATTGAAAAAGAGAAAGATATGCCAAAGATATAAAAAAAAAAACTAAACAATCCTCGTCCTCTTTTTATAAGAAAACAATATGCACCTCAAGACTCTGTAAGTATTTGAAGAGGCGTTGCCGAGTTCTCAACAGTGCAACGTAAGAAATTGCAGTTTATTTGTCACTCCGGCAGTCGAAACTGCACAATGCCGCTCTCGGCGCCGAGTGGCTTTGTGTGAAGTTAGTGCAAATTTTACGGATGAGACGATTTACTCACGAGATTTGCTAAGTTCTACCTGGGTCTACAAGGTTAAGGTAAATAACAGTTTTATTACGTGGGGTGTGGGCGCTTCACAAATATGCAAGGGCCATACGCCGATCGTCGATCGTTTAGAAATTTTATTATTAAATTTAAATGTCAGTTACATTCCAAATAATTCTTAACGCTATAGAAACACCTGTTTAGGAGCCCGATGTGTCAATTTGTGCTTTAACTGGAGCTTTAACTTGGATGTCATCAAGTAGACTATTAAATAACTTAATGCACATGTTATATACATTCCTACCATATATTGCCTTACTGACTTGCGGTCGCACCATATAAGGGTACTTTTTTTACCTTTTTGAGACGGAACCCTCTAAAGTAAAATCATCGTATGGCTGAGTTTGCACCTGAGTGAATGCAAATTTAATTCAACCGTGAATAAATGTCGCACTTTAACGGTTTGAAATGCTTGTAAAAACAAGGCCTTTTTAGGCAACGCCTCCTAATTAACATTTGATGCTTATCAAAACCGAACGCTCCGCAAGACAAGCCTAGCTGCCTCATAAGGCAACGCTTAGCGACGCAGTTCATCCGCATTTGAACGCACAAGTTAACAAGTTAGTTTTGCGGTGACACAGGTCGTTGCTAGCGCACCGTCATAACTTTAACAACCTTTAGATAACCCCATAAGGCAACGCTCCATAAACCAACGCAGTTTTCCGTCAGCTAGGCAACAATTGTTACCAGCGCATCTCCATAACATTAACGCAACGCGTATAGTCATCATGGCACAATGTGTGTTTTAGACGCACCGAATACGCGTTTTAAACAACTCCACGTCACAACGCCCCATAAACCAACGCAGACTTAAGCCCTACAAGTTAACAAGTCACTTTCCCGGCAACTAGGCAACAGTTGTCCGCAGCGCTCCGCCATAACTTACAGCGGTATATCGAGCCGGCCCGGTCGGCTAATGTAGCGGCGCACTGATTTATATTGGGGTTTTATACTCTTACTATTCTTACTACTTTGATGGAGTATAAAAGTAAAACTTTTAAGAGATTATTGAGCCAAAATGTACCTTGTGCGCTGAAATCGACATCAACTTGGTTTTTCTTTTTTCTCGGCGGTCACACATGTAATGTAATAGCAACCGCCTGATTTATACGATGGATTGTATATACACTTCTATTTACTTATAAAAGATTAGCTTGCTTCTGCGGCCGGGGTTTCAGTTTCGTAAGGATTTTGAAGGGGGCTTTTTGAGTCCAAACTTCTGGGCTGGAACGAGTCCTCTACAGATGGTTGGATGTATTAAATTAATGTTTTTGTTTTGCCAGTAGAAGATTTACAACCCAAAAAGCAGCCTTAACATAGTCCGCTGATTAGGGGACAATTTTAAAAACCCTTTTGTTCTTTCCTCTATAAATAATTTATTAGCGTTCAAGAAAATCATCATGAAATTGCATATTATTTCAAGGGTCTCAACTCAACTACATAGACACGGTTGTGTAGAAGGAGACTTTCGTGAATACTTAATGTAGATATAAATTGCTAGATAATAGCGTAGAAAGCTTTAAAAATTGTTTGAAATTGATCAAAACATCACTATCAAACGAGCGCGCAATCAGAGGCCGCGGTCCAATCGTCCGCGTCCGGTATTTAGATTGCCGGTACCTGACCGGGGCCGGGAGGCCGGGGGCGGGCGGCCTCACCTTAGGCCCCGTGGGAATGCTGGAACGCCTTTATGTCGTTGTCGATGTTTGAGTTCGGCATTCAAATGGCTCTAATTGTGACTGAGATGATGTGCGTGGCGAAAATATTTATGATTGAAATACTCTTAGTATCATAAATCCACCCAAATATAGTCTTGGCACCCAACTATAAATATTAGGCACAATCTCATACAAATCAACCTAGTCCCAAACTAAGCAAAGCTTGTACTATGGGCATTAGGCGACGATATACATAATATATAGATAAATTATAATACATAAATACATAGAAAATATCCAAAACCCCGGGACAAACATTCGTGCTTATCACACAAACACTTGCCCTTGGCCGGGATTCGAACCCGGGACCGCTAGCTTCGTAGGCCGTTGTGCAACCCACTGAACCAAACGTGTTGCCAATAATAATCGCTTGTAAGCATTTTGTTTATCGAATTGTAAGCATTTTGTTTAATGAATTTGCCTATGAACCCAATCATAAGATATCGCATTTAGGTGGGTAGATTTCGATTTCATTTGGAATATAGTCGGGTAATTTTGGACTGTTGGATGAATTTACCGTATTTATAACGATGTAAAATTATTAAAAACGAGATCTTTGTGCAGCTCATTCGGAAGCCTTTTTCGGAATAAAATGTATCTATTGGCCCTCTCAATCCCATATTGTCGATGCGTGTGATTGGAACTTGTTTGAATAGGGCGTCGATGGCGTTATTTTATTATATTAATAATTATAACGGGAGAGGTTGAAATGAAACAGCCAGCCATGTTCGTGATCAGATCAAAGACAACTTTTTTTTTATATGAGGTGCAGTGGAACCAGACATCCGACCATAGAAATACAACACTATAGAGAAACGTTGAAATACGGATACTATAAGATTTACCTTACTCTTACTATTACAGACGAATTGATACGTTCGTCCCATAGTCTCTGGTGACTCAGTGTGTAAAATGAAATCTGTTTCCTGCAGTTACTTATTTCTCGATAACCTATTCTGTTGCTATTTCTTTTGTTCGATCCACCGACACTTCAATTTGTTTATTGTCCTTTAAATGGTTTTACATCCATTGGCATTTATCACCACTTGCGGAATAGCCACCCGGCCGAACCGTCGCCGGACAACATCCCGGATACCTCTCGGATTAGATGAAGGCTCCCACGTCAATGATAATGGCCGGTGCCCGCATTTATCAGCATTTCGGGGCTTTGCCCAATTACGGGCTGTAACCTTTAATTGTTGTTCGGACCGACCTTTAGTGAAGAATATTTATTATTTAACTATTTACCGTCGGTTCAAATTGCCGCTAACTAAAGGTTTATTTCATTTCACCAAATGTTATCTTAAAAAACTCAACATACCTAATATATCCGTTCTTAACTCTAGAGTGGGAGTTAAACAATCTTTAAAGTGGTTACGTTGGTTGACCTTTTTCTATCGATTCTCCGACTTCACAATACATGCTGTTCTGAAATTAATGGACATAGGATTTGCGTTACTTTAATACTGTTAATAAACTCAAGCTTCAGAACTGCCACGGTTAATTACACAATAGAAAATATTCACGAGAAAGACTGTTCAACAGAATCTATGACCGAGACTGGTTCAGTTATAGCACTCGTGGACGGTTGTTCCCAAGTGCAGTGAACGGGGTGAAAATCGCTACGATTTGTCGACCATCGATAAAAAAGGAACCAGAAGAAGTAGATATGTAGTATTGTTGAAAGCGGATCACGTGGAATTGGGGTACCTGTACTATCGCGTTGGACTCACTCCTGAATACTTGAATTCTCAACAATAATCGCGTGTCTAAAACAAACCACTGAAAATCACCGTCACGCTTGTCGTGGCAAAATGTTAAGTGGCCCTTTTCAGCACCGTACACTGTACACCAATTTTATTTCTAGTGATTTTATATGTTCGTGCGTTGAATGAGTTTTCATTTCTCCGTACAACAACCAAAGTGTATCTGTACGGTTCCTCTAATACTATGTCCTTTCATCCTTTATGCCATAAAGTAACACATCCTTTATGCCAAATATTTCATTGTAAAACATATTAAGTATCTCAGTATTACTAGGTACTTGATGCATTTTTCACTTAGAGCCCTGATTTATGTTGCTAGATTGATGGCTTTAGTCGTCGTTTGTAGTGAAACTTATCTGCAATAATAGCTATTTTATATTTCCTACAGTACGGGATAAAGAGGGTCCGTTGACACTGGGTACAGAACCCTAAAAATATATAAAAAGCGTGCTATGGGCCGAGGTGCGAAGACGGATCATCTACGAGACGCGAACAAATGGCGATGCTTGTTCATTTGATTATTCGTACCCTTTCATATGGAGCTCATCCCGCAGCGAGGATGAATAATGAATTCTCGCTTCCGCGATCCATTTCTTACTCAGAAATAGTTGTAGGTGCTCAAATAATCTAAGCGATTGTGCAATATTAGTACTTCCTTTTGTTTAAAAACTCACGATTATTTCTACTTGTGTAACTGTTTAAAAATAGGCTTGATAAATGCTACATATATGAATGTAACTAAATTATTACCCACTTATATGTATTCGTAGGAATAGTAACATTCGTAAATTTTCTGAATTACACCTCAGCTACAGAATGCAACACCATGTCTTTCCTACGTATTTAACTCGTTTAAAAATGCGACACCATGCATACGTAACGTAGACCCGAAACAAATCCTGTTAACTAAGTTAGAAAGTAGATATAATTTTCAAACGTACTATTATAACCCTCCCGAACGGCCAGAGAAGGAAGAAGAGAAGAGAAGCAACAGAGGGGCTACTCCGAAATAAAAAAAAACGAAGTTCGGATAGATCCCGCTCTCTCAAATATAGCATAACATGAGAGCGAAAGGGATAGCACGTCACGAACTTAAATTTTTGAGTTTTGGAGTAACCTCTCAGGACGCGAACAAATGGCAATGCTCGTTCATTTGTTTATTCATGTCCTTTCATACGTTGTTGCTCATGTCGCGCCGGGGTGAAAAATTCCGCGCGACAGCGGTCCTCTGCATATAATCATGACATGAGAGTCTGCTGTTTAATAACTAACATAAATAAAACATTGCGCATTACAAATGCTCTGTGTCTTTATATTCGTAATTTCAGCGCTCTTTGAGCTCTGTAGTTGGACAAATGGCTAAAATAAATACAGTAATCATCGGAGCAAAAATGCAAAAATTGTCCTTCTAACGCAATCTGGTAAAAGTACTATATTTATTTGCTATATAAATAATATAATAGGTGTTAAAGAATGCAATTGCCTTTTTTTTCTCACCTAATGAATCACTGTTTAATGAAATGTTAATTATTTGAAAAGTAGATTATATTTGTAACAAAGTTTATTTTAATGGCGTGTACACCTTGTACAGTTTGAAAACAGCTCGGTTCACTCATACTTTAAGGTTCAGAAAACGTATTTTTTTTTAAATCATAGAGCTTTTTCGGGTCATAATACGGCTGCCATAAATTTAATTAGCAATCCTGAGGCCTTTCTTGAGGGCCACCAGCTATTAGAATCCTAAGTTTTTGACTTTCACTCAAAAGAAAAAAATTACGAACATAGGTCTAAAATACACTTAAAACATTCTTAACAAATTATGCACAAAAGCTAAAAATATGAAAATTGTTTCTAAAAATCGGCAATATCATTTATTTATAATTTATTTATTTATTTGTACGCACAAAAAAAAAAAATTAAAAACATGATATCCGCGCTCCCGAGCACGCACTTCTATCTCGCTCACGCTTATGCTCAGTGAGTGGGAGAAAAGATCATGAAGCTATAACACATATAACGCCTAATATATGGATACATTTTATCGTAAAATCAGAACTGAGATACGATAGCTTGTCAGCAGGATGTTGAATGACAGACTAAAGGCCTTTCGCCTTAGCCCACAACGGAGTTGATAACGTAACGCATTTAGAATCTTTAAAGATTGCATATCCCATGGATATCAAAGTCCATTCGCCATCAGGTGATCTGTTGCTTGTTTTTTGTACTATTTATGTACGAGAATCTTACTACTATGAAATAAACATAAAATACGATAAGCGAACAAGCAGTTAGCTCTCATTTCTATTAGGTATGTACCTGTTTGAATCATGAACGGTCACGATTAGAACTGTTTTTTTACTTGAACTTGCTCAGTTTATGAAAGTTATCAAAGCGCGCAGTCAAGGAGAAAAAGTAATAAAGTATAAGAAAATTCCAAAATGCTTTTTAATTCTCATTCCATATCTTTACTCCCCACATTATTCAAGAAAGGTCGCTGAAATAAGTGGCCTGAAAAAGGCCTCCAAACGCGCCATACTAATTTTAACCTTTTCAGTCTCTATTAAGGTCTGAAATGAAGGAAAGTGAGAGCCCATTTAATATGGATTCGGGCTTTCTAATATTTAGACATATGGCAAATTCAAACATTGTGTCGTGAATGAATTCCCTCGGAAATTAATGCGGAGGGCATATCTGCGGACGTAGATTTACGTAAGTATTGCAATATTAAGCGTCGACCACATCGCTTCTCAAAATACGCTTACGCCACCGTAACGCTGCGTTATACCTAGGTATACGCAATGACGTGTCTTACTTATGTATCATGTTTTCTCTATAGCCACGTAAACGTGCTGTCACAGTATTACAATATATTCCCTACAGTAGTGAAACGCCTTTGATGTCGGGCGACGCCGCCGCTCATGTTAAGTACTAAGCCTGTCACGCGCGGATGTGCTAGGGTTGTCATAAAAAGGAAAATAAAATAAACATCCTTATTATGCAACGATTTATTTACAAGTGCGTAACAATTAGCTAGTATGTATTAACAGATGACACGGGTAACTGGGCAGGGCATCCACGATGGTTATAGGATACTTTTTATCCGACTACGTGAACGAAGTTGCGGCCACAGTCATAAATAAATACAGACAATGAGGTATTACATTAAAAGACAAGAATGAATGGTCAAGAACATAAAGATTAATATTCATTCACGCTGTCACTTGACATACTTACATTATAATTATACCTTCTGTGTTTAATTAATAAATAGCTACCTTAATATCGCTCTGTAAAGGTTCAATGACTACAGCTGACGCGGGTAGGTACCGACAAAGTTAAAGAATAAAGGAACTTAGGCCCGTATGAACAAACGACACTAAAGTTCCTCAAATTCGGTTTCAATGCCATCGCAATATCAATGTCGAGCCAAGCTACTCCAAAATAATAGTGCTTATTAGACGATATTAGTCCAAAAATAGGTTATAGGTTGATGTTAGGTATACCTACGTGTTAACGTAATTATAAGATAAACAATCTTAACTCGCATCCGTACACGGAACAGGTGCGCAACATTGGAATATAACAAAATCATTCACCGCTCACTCAATAACATGTACGCGCCTGCCCTGAAAGTTTAAGAACGCCAACTAGGCGAGTTGGCGTCGGCGACCCGCGCCGCCCGCTTCTCCGCGACACCCCGCACCGTTGCTCTGCGCAAGTAAGTACTTACATTCGTTGCGCAACTGTATGAATATTGTTAAACTGTAGTGCTGTCGTCGTTTTTTGTGCACCGGTGTGGGAGGCATGCGCAAAAATCATGGCGCACAAGTCACGTCACTGCATTTACGTCAGCGTGTTTTGAGGTCGATGCATTAAGTGTAGGATTTAAGTTGTTTAATGTCTTTCATTTGTGGTCGTAACTAAATTGCAACTTCAACATGTATGAGAACTGCATAACTGCATATTGGCTTAACTTTCACACTAATTACATGTGGAATGTAGTTCGTCTGTATTCAAAAATCTATATCTATATATATATATATATATATATATATATATATGTAAGTACTTAGCGAACAAATGACAGTAATATGTTTAAAAATAATTGTTTGGTTTAAAAACTAACCGATTTAGTTTAAATGAGTAAGTCAATCAAGAATAATTAACATTCAGTTTAATCAAGGATTATAGGTACGTCAGCCGCCTTAAATTGAAATGGTTTGGTAATGTGGGAATCGTGTAATGTTAAGCTGAAATATTTTTATCATATAATTATAGGACAAATCCTTCATATTACAATTTGGCATAAAAAATAACCCTGAAGTCTAGTTTAGCTTAGGTACGCCTTACCATCGGTAGCCTACTGACTACCATTGTAAATATTAACAAGAGATATAAAAAAATAAAATTGTGACTAAACAATCATTTAATATCACTTACTAGGAAAAAAAATCATCACTCTTTTTTACTTCAGCGGAGTCCGATGAAAGTTAGCCTATAATCTGTGGATGGATGCCCCCGTGTACCAAAAATAAATGTAATGTGTTTAGCCGATTTGGCGTTATGAAGCCATAACGACACATACAAACATACAAAAGTCCAAAATATTTTTTTTTTATTCAGTGTCCTTTAAATAGTCCGTAGCACTTACTTTTTGAAAATATCTTCATTGTATAGACATTACATTTTCACAACTTAATAATAATAATACATAATATTTTTCCATTACTGTATGTAGGTAGGAAGAAACTGGCAATAACTATGTTAAAGACCAAAAAGTTACAATCAAATCCGTCTCTGATTCAATTAGCGAAGTAGTTCAGAATCCGGACACGCGAGTACCGGAGTCGTCGGACACGACGCATTTCACATGCGGGGCACGTCGCAGGAGTTTACTGGAATGAAGGTATCTCCCGGCAACTTCTGCAAATTATATTCAGTCCGGAAGTTAGCGCGAGTGTTTGCCTGTTTGTGGCGTGGCAGTTTCTTACGATGATATGAAACTACTGGATGCGGCTAACATTACGATTATCTTCTAGTTGTTAAACGACTTTTTTCATAATTTTGAGATTGGAATAATAAAACGGCGTGATAATACCTTAATGGAGAGTCAAATAAAGTTTTGTTCAAGGAGCTGGTAGATTTAATTTTGCAAATGGACGTACACGGCAATATCTCCACCCTCACCACTTAGATCGTTGGCAGTCCACAACTGTGTGTTTTTCTAGAAATTTCCTGCCTCGCACGACTGATCTGTAGAATAAATTGCCGCCTGCAGTATTTCCGGACCGATGCGACCTTGAAACCTTCAAAATAAGAGCGTACCTTCTCCCACCTGAAAGGCCGGCAGCGCACTTGTGACTCCTCAGGTGATGCAAGTGTCTATGGGCGACGGTGATCGCTGACCATCAGGCGATCCGTTTGCTCGTTTGCCTCCTATGTCATAAAAAAGGACGTACTCGTATTTGAAAATAAAGATTAGAACTAGGAATTTCATTCTTTATGTCAGTGGCAAGGTATCTTCAGAACCTTTGACTATACCCACCATACTATCGGCGCTATGTCACATTATTATAGTGCTTTTGAATAAAGTATTTAACTCAAGTTTTTTTGGCACCTTAGCAATGATCTGTATCTATCACTAGTAGGAGAGAGCGGGGCTCAACGTGCCGATTTTCATAAAATACAAAATTGAGCGATGAAGTATATAAATTGTGTGTATTACGCACATATTAAAATAAAGATGATTGGCGTTTCTGAATACCGATATTGTTTTGTGCATTGTTAAACAGTTTTCTTACCAAAACATTTGTTATGACATCGATCGGAACGGAACAATTAACTCCGTAATGGGGCTGGTTGTTCCGTCGTTTCAAATACAAACTTATCTTTCAAAAAAAATATCTTAGTTGACACACACCAAAAGAGTGTTTTGTAGTTCGTCAAAATACCTGATTATTTTCGTGTACTATCAACAGTTAACAAAAAATCAAACGCAAAAATATATATTATTCCGTGGGGTTAGTTGTTCCGTTGATTTTTTTACCATAATTACTATGCTGAAATGACTCCTGCAGCATAGCCATAACGTTCCACGACAAACATCATACGAATCGCTCCATGTTTTGCTTGCGTTTCTATTCTCATCGGAACAACTTTCCTACAGCACTTTGAACCCCGCTCTCCCCTACAACATCGACAATTAGATGCAATTTATCTCTATCTCTTTCCATTCAGTATGCTGTGAGAGCCTAGGCTTAGACTTTGCTCGTCACCCAAACAAAGTTTAAGACAAAAGTATCGTATGCAAGTCAATAAACAAAAAGATAAGATTTTTTTATTTTATTTATAATCCTTAGAATATATTAAAACAAGTTGACATATAATATCCGAGTCTCATTACCCTCCCTAACCAAACAACGCGGTCTGTGTCCGAATAAAAAGGTTGCTTGCCCTCGGTAATCTAATAACCGCCAAGTTCAAATGGAACTCTGATATTGTAATATCCTCACTTTTAATATCCCTAATAAAGGAGACCGTTCAAACACCAGGGTGGTATCGGGCATATTATACGGATAGGCCGAGAGATGATCGTGAGTGTATCCGTCACAATGAGTGTATTTAGTAAATACCTAGTTGGCGTCAAAATATTTTACGGCACTGATCGAGGAAACGTAGATTCCGTATTCAATATTCCCAGTATATTTTTGTATTTTAACATGAATACTTATGTAGGAGCCTGTTGGTGGTTTATTTCTGTATGTTACTCATGGATCCGAACCGAATTTTAGACAATTTTGTTTGAACTATTTTAATATTCTCACAGCGATGCCTCATGTATCATAGTTTTAATACTAACCCTAAACCACCTATTAAGTATATAATAAACGTTGGAAAATAAAATTAGCTTACACAAGACGAAACGAATTGCGAAAACCTTTTAAAGAATTTTCATTATTCTCATTTGGGTACTGGAATATTTCATTTTATTCGTGTACTGAAACTGAGTATTTTCCCGGCAGGCTCCCGGCCCACGAGCCTGTATCAAGCATATTACGGATTCAGGTGTCTTATCTCTTCAAATATTTGCTCAACTGTGGCCTTTGATTTTTGCGGGTCTGATATTAACATTTTACGAGGAATAATTAATATTGTATAGACTGTTGTTTTAAGGTCTGCCTGAACATACAAGGCTGCGGCGGGTTCGTGTAGATGAGACTATATGGAGAAAGAATAATAAAGATTTCTCTTTAGGCGGTTCTTATGTCTGTAAGGTGAATTCCAATAATAGGCGGTTAGAAGCTCCATTTATGTTATAGCGCGATGTCAAAATTTTATAAATCACAACACATCTTTATTCTAATTCAAAAGTAAATCGTCAATGATTGTCCATCTTATACTAAAAATGAACTCTATTTATAGGTAGAGAATTAGAAAATTCATTTTCATTATAAGGTGGCCAGTTATTGAAAGGTTTTTTACCCTAAATAGGCATAATTATAAGGATATAAGGATTCGTGACGATATATATGGTGCTTTGGATGGTACAGACTATTTGATGCTGACTGTACCATCGCTCTTTTTGCTTCGGAGTCGAGGGTATAAAAAGCAGAGCTAAGCCTAAGAAAAAGAATAAGCGTAGGATATAATGTCGTAAGCTGGATATCTAAGATTGTCTACTTAGACTCAATTTAGCGAGTTTCTACCAAAGAGCCAATCCAATCCATGACGTAGATGCAATGTGTTGCACACCTTAGCATTCATTTGAGCTACGGTTATACCATAATGTATGTTTTATGCCGCCGTTTTTTGCTGCCACGTTTGACTACCTAGACTCTAGCACACTTTACTTTGTGAAAATATAGGTAAACGAGCAAAATGAGCACCCACCTACTAAATCATAAGGCGGCTTGGGCAAAAAATGTTATAACATTTTACACAGATAAGCGCGGCGCCGAAATATGGGCTCGTTTCGTCGGCATGGCGATTATTGCGGGATATTCTGTTGAATATTATATGTTAAGTAGGGGGATCTAGAACAAGCAATGCTCCATAAGAGGCCGCGGTTTATAGCCGCTTATGAAGCATTGTTCAACAAAATATACTATTTTACAGTTTTTTAATTATATTTTTTTATACGCCATCTATGGCTTGGCGGGCAAAGTGCAACTTTTGAGGAGTCGGGAGTGGAACAAGGCGTGATGCATAGACTTTTTTAATAGTATTTTATGCAGCAGCTGTATAAGAAGGGTCAAAAAAGGTCAGTGGTGTGGGTTGCGATACTCGCCAGGCGCCGTTAACGTTATCGACTTAATTATACAACGTTGCATAAAATACTCTTTCTACGACTAAGCACTTTTCAATCAAATTCAATACGCAACGTAAACAATTAATTCAAGAGAAGGAATCAGCGGGAAAGAAGAAAATAGGTAGAAACTGATCTGTCAATGTCAAATGATTTACTTTGTTTTAAATTCGTATCCACTTCCTAGAGATGAAAATAATCTTTCTTTTAAAAAGACGGGGACGAATATAGAGTATATAACAAGAACTAAAATAGGCTGTAAAATATGTTCGTTTCCAAGATTTAGTTACTAAATATTATGTTAACTATTTACATTATGAAGAATGTATTATATAATTTTTTCGTTAAGTAGGTAACGAAGTATTTGATTTAAACATTATAGAGCATGAAACATGTTGGTTTTGTAACCTATGGTACCAAAGAATACTTTTAGGCGATATTATAACACAAACACAGTTTAGCGATGCTTTAATCGGCTATAGACTATAGATATAGACATTAGACAATGACTTTTACACGGCTTTAGACAAAGATGAAGACATGTAGAGGAGTAGAAAAGGAGATAGTTTTATAGACAAGTTTGTAGGCGCCTGTCCGTAAGCCGAAAAACAGAATATTGAACTATGATGTGTACAAATATATATATATAACATGCTCGTAATCCGTACATTATCATATCAGCCCAAGTACCTCCACTGCTGGACAAAGGCCTCGTCTAAGGATTTCTACAACGACCGGTCGTGCGCCACCCTCATCCAACGGTTTCCAGCGATCTTCACCAGATCACTGGCTCACCATGTTGGGAGCCCCTCACGCTGCGTCGTCCTGCACGCGGTCGCCACTCGAGAACCTTTCTGCCCCAGCGGCCATCGGTTCTACGAGCAATGTGCCCCGCCCACTGCAACTTAAGTCTAGCAACTCTTCGAGCTATGTCGACGACCTTGGTTCTTCTGCGGATCTCCTCATTTCTGATTCGATCACGCAAAGAGTCTCCGAGCATAGCTCACTCCGTTGCCCTTTGGGTGACTTTGAGCCTTCTTATAATCCGTACATTAGTTTCCCTAATTTTTGATGGTAATGGTTAAATCTGTTATTTAGAACAAAAATAACAAACGATGATAGTCTAAGATAATAACCCAAATATAAACACGATCGAAATCCACACGAGTAAGTTTGTATTCTCTTTATTAAAGTTAATATCTAATTCTGAAACTCAAAACTTATTATGACAACCTTCATTCGACAACATATCGCTCCTCGTGTAAGTTGTTCTAAGGATTGTGATTTGAATATGTTACGTTCGTCTTTCTTCAAAGGAATAATGGCAATAATAATGTACGCTCACGTGGACATACTGCTCTTCTCTTGTGGGTCGCTTGGCAGCTTGTTAACAAGAACGGCATGGATGAGAAATCTTGTAAGTCTTCGAGTCTCTCGAGTCTCTTTGATTGGGGGGTGAGTTTGTTTGTATTTGATGATTGTCATCGACATTATCGTTATTCTTTGGTTAAGAATTATGAGCCCTATCACAAAACACGCTATACTGAGAACTTTTTTTACTGAATTATATTCTTACAAATATGTACTTTATTCCAATGTCTGAAAATCCTTGTGTTTTCATTGAGATTTTGTTGAAAAACTGAGGCCGTACGAAAATTTGAGGCCGTAGTGGAACATATTTCAATTATGAGTAAAGATTGACATACTATGTTTTTATATGACATCATAAAGTGTCTAGAAACAAAACTCTCTACTAAAACATATGACTTCTCGCGATCTTCAGAAAACGACTGTCGTAATCGAGTAAATTTAGTCAAAATATTCAGTGCTTCAAAAATTTGAGGCCGCTACTTACAAAATAAGGAATAGACTTATGCAAGCAGCTAATCAAAACTTTTAATAACTCTTCTGTTTCTTAGAAATATATCGTCAAAAATTCGTCTCTGACGCTTTTTTCTACCAAAAATACGAAAGCGCTCTTAAGTTGTTTAGTTAATACTGCGTTAAAGCAGGAAACTTTTAAATATCCTACTCGATTTAGCGAATTGAAACGCTCAAACGTAGAGATTATTATTGTTACACCTACGTTGAGATTTTTTTTTATTTTATATATCGATTATTGAATTTCTTGAATGTATTGTTTTCTGTACTGTATTTTGTGTGGTGTGCAATAAGAGACATTGTATTGTAGTTCTTCGCGAGTCCTGACCTTGATCTAAGTGTATTTTATCATTGGCACTTGGCAAGTGCATCATCTAGCGAGTGGTTAAACGATGAGTGCACTTGTAAACAACTGAAGGTACATAAATTCTGCCTGTCGCACTCCGCCTGTATTGAATTGAAAGGTATACTTTGCATTTAATTAAAAATACCGTTGCATTTCAAACGGAGGTATTTTGTACAGTTCAGGGTTTTGTTTTAAACAAGCGTCCGTTTCATGACATGTGTATTTTAATTTGTACGGCAGCATGTTTGCTGTTGCCGTCGTCCTTTGTGCTAGGCGGCAGGATGCCACGACATCCTCGGCACCTAGCGTGTGGGGCTGCCGCGCGAGGGCGCTACGAGCAGCAATAGTGTTCCTAGTCTACACACTATTTTGTTGTAGCGTCAGTCTGTTTGTCGGCCTATACTTGTCTCTACGGTATTGTGCTTATTCTGGTGTTTGCGTCCGTTTCATGATTCAAGGTACGTATTGGGTAGCACCAACACCGAGCGCCGCGGCCCGGGGGCTCGGCTACCGAGTTATTTAAGTGATAATGGACTGCCAGTATATTTATTTAAAATAATCATACTGTTCAGTGCGTTCATATAAGCTGATTTCCATCGGGTCGCCCAAGAAAGTATAAGCCTTTTCTTGGGCGACCCGATGGATTTTCTATAAATATGAGTAAATTAATACGGTTCGGCTTCCTTCGTAATTTTCCTGACGTCACGCCCCTGCTATGATTTTCACGTATTTTTATGAGATATCATAAGTTACATATATAGGTTACCTCTAAAGTGGAAAAAGTATGAAAATAATTTTCCTATCTGACCGTTACTTTTGATTAGGTACAAATGAATCCTATAATAGGCAATCACAGCATGCACTTTCCACTAAGGCATTCATTATATCACATCAAATTGTAATAATATTCGTTAAGGTACAGTTTGGAAGAATTTATTTTGTGACAATAGAGTTAGAGAACAGGTTCCCTTTTACAACACCGTTATAGTAATACGTAATACATTATAGGCTACAGATTAGTAACATCAATTTCTCTCATTTTCAGTCACATCACGCAGACGGCGAGCTGGCTGCCGCCGGTGGAAAGCTGGCCTAGTTCACGGGATGGCAGCCGGAGCAGCCAGGAGCCTGAGGAGGAAGATCTGCCCTACGGCTGGGAGCAGGCGCTGGACAGCCGCGGCAAGCCTTACTACATCAAGTAAGTTCAGCACCTTCAACATTTAGCAGTCGACTGCTGGGCTCTCGAGGGATGGCAGCCGGAGCAGCCAGGAGCCTGAGGAGGAAGACCTGCCCTACGGCTGGGAGCAGGCGCTGGACAGCCGCGGCAAGCCTTACTACATCAAGTGAGTTCAGCATGTTCAACATTTAGCAGTCGACTGCTGGGCTCTCAAGGTACGGCAGTCGGAGCAGCCAGGACCTGAGGAGGAAGACCTGCCCTACGGCTGGGAGCGGGCGCTGGACAGCCGCGGCAAGCCTTACTACATCAAGCAAGTTCAGCATCTTCAACGTTTAGCAGTCGACTGCTGGGCTCTCGAGGGATGGCAGCCGGAGCAGCCATGAGCCTGAGGAGGAAGACCTGCTCTACGGCTGGTAGCAGGCTCTGGACAGTCGCAGCAAGCCTTACTTCATCAATGAGTTAAGCATTTCAAACACTTAGCAGCCTAATGCTGGACTCTTGGGGGATGACAGCCGGAGCGGCCAGGAGTCTGAGGAGGAAGACCTGTCCTACAGCTGGGAGCAGGCGCTGGACAGCCGTGGTAGGTTTTGCTACATCAAGTGAGTTCAACATCACCATCAGCCTTCAACACTCCACTGCTGGACAAAGGTCTTTCTAAGGAGTCCAACGTCACGCCACTGATCACGATCCTTAGCTACTCATGGATCAATCTAGCCTCCTTCTTTCGTTTACCGAGACGAATACTCGAGAACGCGTCCACACAATCGGTGGTCGGTTCTATATGTTTAATTGAAACTTCACTTTGGTTTTTTATTTCCATAAGCAATGTTTATATGGTTACATTTTTGGATTGATTTTACATTCAAATTTCTGAATATAAGGATAAAGTATGGGAAACAAACGTTAGCTTGTTTCTGTATGGAGCAGGGACATCTATCGCGTACCTAATTGGAAAACAAAAATATGTCAAATAATTAGCCGCGAATGAACACACGTCGTGACATCTATATAATTATTTTTTGGATTTTACGTATGTTTGTATGTGTTGTTGTGGCTTCATCGCGCAAAATCGGCTAAACAGATTTCCACAATTTTTGTAACACGGGTAGCTGGGTATCACCAGATGGTTATAGAATACTTTTTACCCGACTACGCTGAAGAAAAAACGACGGGTTATGACTTTTTCTCCTCCGCGAAGGAAGTTGCGGGCATCTTCCAGTTTACTATAATATTAATAACTTACACTTGAAAAACCGAGTGTTACCGGTGCGATCTCTTATTAAATCAAAAAACTATACAATTGGTTTGAGTAAAAAAAAACGTAAATAACTTAAATAAATGAAAACAAATAAAATCAGACTTATGGTTTAACACTATATTTAATGAGTATAATTAGATCTATTCTACACGTATAATACAGAACAGCACCACGGACATGACCAAATTATATACCTACTTCAATGGAGTTAAGAACTGCGGCAAAATATCGCTTACTCTAGGAAAAATAAATTATGTTTGTTTTTGTTCCCCATCTGACCTTAGTTACAAGTAGGTACCAGTAAAATTATATCGTGGATACAATGAAAACTGCTAGGTCCCAGTTTCTGTGGACGTTTTACGATCCGACAGATGTTCTGTTGCCGTAAAACACCGACACAGCTACGAGTGCACTTTACTTTTATACCGCTTGTTTTGGCGGGTGCGGGAAAATAATACATTTTCCTCTTGCTTTTATGGCTCAACTATTCCCTACAATTTCTATATAATATCGCAAACATGTGGTCTATCTATGGTATTGCTCGTAACAAAATTTGAGTGCGTCAGGTAAGTCACCATAAATGTTTTAGCGGGAAATAAAAGGAGATTTGACCTTAGGTAGCCACCTAAATAAATAATGCCTACTTTGATTAAAACTTATAGATACTATTATTAGTATTGAATATTCTGACGTATGCTGGTCCAAACTGAGAACCCAACCCAGTGTTATCTTACACTAGACCACGGGATCACTTAACAAATTAATATAGATTTTTTAATGACTTTGAAACAGTTTTTGTTGAAGTTTAGAATCACATTTTGCACTGCTATTCGTATTGGCCATAGTCATTTAAACTCTATAAGGACATCGCTTTACGATATATCGCGTTAAGAAAAAGAGGAGTTCATGGCACGTTAGAACGTGTACGCCAATAAAATGATTTATATTATTTACGAGTCGTCTATCCTAAGGCACGTGTCTAAGGCTTACCTTAAACACGCGCCACCCACTCTCATTCTCATGCCTAACGAAACTACGGCTCCCGGTCGTATCCGTGTTTCGTGTACCCGTAGCCGGATCTCCGTTGCCGTGTACGTGTGATTCAGCTTCGTGTAATTAAGATACGTAGCTCCGTGTACACGGAGCTGTGTCTTAATTACACGTGGATTCGATCCTTCCGTGACGTTTAGTGAAGATTCTGTGTAATAATAATAGAACAATACAGATTGTAAAAGGTGTATATTAAACAGAATAATGCCAATAATTACTTAAATAGAAACATCTGAAATCAATACAAAAATATAACTCAAGTTTGATTCAAATAAAAATAAACTACAAAACATAAAATAAGGGTCGGTTCGCGTTCGACAAGCTTTTATTAAATACCTGAGCGGAGCGGATACGGAGCGGAGTCAAGATACGCAGATACGTAGCCGAACGCAGCCACGGATACGTATCGTGGCGTGTCCGTGTAGTACGTGATCTTAGTACCGCCGGTGCTAAGATCACGGAGCTACGTTTCCGCGTGTAACACGGATATCAGAAGCCCGAAACGAAGCCTGATTTAAGCGAAAAATCTATAGACAGATACTTGGATATTTGAATAAGTATGGTTTTCTTTGTTCTTCAGCCATGTGAACAAGACGACGACGTACGTGGCGCCCGAAGGCTGCTCGTGCGAGTCGCCGCCCGCGCCGCGTGACGTCACACTCGAGCGGGATCCCCAGCTTGGCTTCGGCTTTGTCGCTGGATCGGAACGGCCCGTGCTCGTGCGCTTCGTCACCGACAACTCGCCCAGCGTCGGGAAGGTAATGAATCAAGATATACGGTATACTGGAAAAGAGATTCCGTTGGCACAGCAACCCATAATGAATCTCGGCCTCCACGTCGAGATCGTGTTACTTTTCTTTGGGAAGGTACTGGATGGGAAGGTATTTTACTGGAAAAGAGACTCCGTTGGCTCAGCCACCCATAATGAATCTTGGTCTCCACCTCTAGTTCATGTCACTTTTCTTTGGGAATCGAGACGTATTTACTGGAACAGAAATTCCGTTGGCTCAGCTACCCATAATGAATCTTCGTCTCTGCCTCTATCTAATGTCACTTTTCTTTGGGATGGTGCTAAATCGAGATATATTTACTGGAAGAGAGACTCCGTTCGTTCAGCGACCCACAATGAATCTTGGTCTCGGCCTGTAGATCATGTAAATTTTCTTTGGGAAGGTGCTGAATCGAGATGTATTTACTGAAACAGACAGACTCCGTTTGCTCTGCAACCCAAAATTAATCTGGGCCTCTGCCTCTTTTCTTTGGGAAGGTACCTACTGAATGAAGATATACTGATACTGGCATGACATCTCTTCCCGTAAATACATCTTGATTCAGTACCTTCTTAGTAGAGTCTCCCGATTCTGTTGGCTCAGCGACACAAAATAAGTCTTTGCCTTCGCCTCGAGATCACGGCACTTTTCTCAGATCCGCGCCAGTTCTCGCCAATTGTTAATTTGTACTTCGTGCAATCGGCCTCCACATAACTGGGAAGAAGCAATGGGTTAATGGTGCTTCATTTAGTGATATAACATTCACATCAGTTCCTACACCACTTTGCGATGTGACCTTTTAGACACGAGCTTGTACTTCACAGACGAGCACATCATGATGCGGAACTCTACAAGATGCGTCAGGTTGTAGAAATACTAGGTTTTGCGACGAACTTAGTTTAGTCCCTATTTACTGTAGTAAAAGATGGTGACTGTTATCAGTTCAATAACACTGTGATTGTATCTTCTTCCCTATGCCTGTTTAGTTATTTTGTTCATAAAGCAGATTGTGATAATTTCAGGTAAAAAAATAGTCGCAAGCATTTGTATATAAATAAGGGTTTTTCTAAAAAAATCAATGCTTTTGGTTTAACTTAATCAAAGGAAAACAACAACGTTGTCTTAATTAATTAGATCATTGTATCGCTTTGAATCTCAATCAGTCGCGTTATCCGCAAACTTGGGAACAAGGGAACTTCAGGTCGGGTCGCGAACTTTTCAGCGGGTCCGCTGCGGTGTGTGCCGTCTCAATTTGTCCGGGATTGGGCTTTCATCTTAAGTGATGAGTTTCAGTAACGCTTTATCTTTAAACTTTATGATTACGAGACGTTTTGTAAAAATAACTTTTGGTCGTTCACGCAATCGTTGAGTTTTCGATTTTTTTTTTTTTTATAATCTTAATACAATTTAGTACCATGGCGCAATGGAATCAATACTATTTATGACTAAATTTTTTGTAGATTCAGAGGCAAATATTAAATATCTGACTCAGTGGCGTAGTTTCATCTAGACGAGACTACAGTGAAGCCATTTTGCAGACTCTGTAGCCCAGGCGCCTCATAGTGCTGAGACAGTGGTAGCTATAGGTACGTGACCAGTCTGACCCACATCACAGGTTACGTTAAAGACATAAAACGACCTCTAAGTAAAATCCTTTATAGCCACCAATTAAAGGAGACAAATTTCCAAACCAACAAATGCACAACACGTGATATCAGCTGCTCGATGCCAATACGTGTTAGTGATTCTTTGTCTATATATACTGTACTGGTTTCTAAAGTTTTCTGACGTGTTTTCCAGTTGGAGCCTGGCGACCAGATACTATGCGTGAACGGCGAGGACGTAAGCACAGCGGCGCGCGAGCACGTGATCGCGGCTGTGCGCGCCTGCGCAGATCGCGTCACGCTGCGCGTGTGCCAACCGGCGCGCGCCGGCAACCCCGTCAGGCGGTGAGTGTTACAGCTGGTGCCTGATAACCAGGATTCTGTGTGTTAGGCGAGTTCGTGATTACAGCCGTGCGCGCCTGCGCAGACCGCGTCACATTAACGTTGAGGCAGCTGGCGCTAGCTGGTAACCCTGCCAGATGGTGAGTGTTACAGCTGTTGCCTGATTACTATGCTTGCTTCGTGATCGCTTGCAGACCTGCGCGCGCCGGCTCCCTGCCAGGTGGTAAGTGTTAAAGTTGGTGGCTGATGATCAGGATTCTGTGAGTGAGCCGAGTTCGTGATCGCGCAGCCGTACACGCCTGCGCAGACCATGTCACCGCCCACGTGTGCCGACCGTGTGTGTTTCTTTCCTGTTTAACTTATTGTTTTAACTATAATAAAATTGTATTTGGATTACATTAGCGGTTAATCAAGTCGAAAAATCCGAGTACTGCTCGACATGTTTCAGTCAATACCTAGGACTTCTTCAGTGCGAGGACAAAATAACAACTAGAAAGGGTCGCGTCGCGGTCCACTCGTGTCTCATGACTAATGTCCTTGGAATGGACCGAAACATGTCGAATAGTACTCGACGGACTCAGCTTTTACGAAGTGAGTAACCGCTAATGCAATCTAAATATTCCTGACGCTTACGGTAGTTTTTTAGTTAAAATATAATAAAATTGCTTTGCGTTTTTTTCAGGTCTGCGTTGCTTTCAGCGGCGAAGAGAGCGAGGCTGCGGGCGCGGCCACCCAGGGTTCGGTTTGCTGACTCCGTGCAGCTCAACGGAGCTCCCATGTACCCTGTAAGTGTGGTGATGATAATTTCGAATAGCACAATAGGACCACATAACCCCATTTATAAATCTGTAATTAGGAGTCATAGCTCTAGGAACCCAGTTATAAACGTTTGTCTACGTAAATGTTTGTCTAAAATGCCATCAATTACCTAGATAATTCAAATTTTCAATGTCATGTTAAGCAACGTATAACATCCATTCAAGTACATTTTACGTAACTCTCCTGAAATACATGTAATTGTATTGAGTTTTTTTTAGATTATACATTTTTGAAACTTGATTGTCAAATATATATTTCTAAAAATTAGCAGTATAATTTGACCGGGCCTCATAACGGTACACGTAAATAACAACATGTTTATTTCTTTTTTCCAGCCTTCAGCATTCTCCCTCGGTGATCTCTGCTTACCACCGATGGCGAATGTTCTGAAGGTGTTCCTGGAGAATGGACAGACGAAGTCCTTCAAGTACGACACGACGACCACCGTGGCGGACGTCGTGACCAGTCTGAAGGACAAGCTGTGTATCATCGCCGAGGAACACTTCAGCCTGGTGGTAGAGCATGTGAAGAGCGTGAGAAGGAATAAGCTGACACTTTTAGATCCGAAGGAATCTTTAGCGCGGGTAAGGGTTGCTTTGTTTAAGACTTCAGCGATTTTCCTCCCCTTTATATCAATCGCCAGTCAAACCCATAACGCTAGGTGGAATACCATCAAACAAATTGTGGTGGTTCGTGCGTTTATAACGTTCAGCGACTTCAAAGCGGCCGCGAGTAGCGTTTCTGCTTATAGTATAGAATGGGTCTTCCCCATGACCTTCGGTTTAGGTCAGAGTAAAAATAATGAATGTCTTTATTCTTAAACATAGCTACATTGTATAAGGTCTTGAAGCTAAAGCGTATTGCAAAACACTATGTTTTGCCGATAGACGTACGAAATTGTCTAATAGTGAGGGTTTTTTATAATGAAACAGTTTCAGTATATTCATGCATCAATATAAGGAAAATCTATGTCGAGTAGTAATACATATAGTATCTCTTTCTGTCATTGACTATGATGAGCTGTCTCACCTATTTTCTCATCACAACCATCACCACTATTTCCAGATTGCAGCTCGACCAGGCTCCCACAAAATGCGCTGTCTATTCAGAGTAGTCTTCATGCCGACGTCAGCAGCAGAACTCGCACAGAGAGATCTAGCGGCACTAGACTATCTATACATGCAGGTATGATGTTAAATAATCGCGTTATTGTTAAACACAATAAAACACATACAAAGTCTCTATCTAGTTACATATATTGATCACTCTGTTCCTACGCACTGTTAAGAAAAATACTTTCTGTTTTTGTATTGGAAAGTAAATCACATTTATCTGAGAACACTTGTTTTATATTCAATACCATGCTTTTAGCTACATTTTTGCCCCTGCCGTTGGATAATAGGCAAAGCAGTTTTCAAATCAAACAGCATTCTTGGAAACTTATAATGACCAAATTGCGTGCAAGAAAACAGTTCCTAGATGTAGCTACCTTAGATGTTTAAATTAAATGTGTTCAGTCAAGATGTTGAATTCACATCTTCATTAAAGCTTTAGTTTCTTTTAATTATAATTCATCACATAACATGTATTTTACAACCTGATTGCCGTGCTTTCTTGCGATTCCAAAGCTTTATTATTTATTGGATGTAATCGGAATGTTCGCGGTAAAATTACAGTGTCTGAAAGCAGGGCTACGGCCATCAATCAATCAATCAAATAATGCTTTATTCAAGTAGGCCTAGATACAAGCGCTTTCGAATTGTCAGGTACAGTACATTAGAGAAGTGTTTGCTGGGAGACATACAATATGATCCAACATTTGTTGCGAGGATTAAGGAAAACCCAGAATAACTTAAGTATAATATTATTGATAAAATCATCATTTTCAAATTTAAAATAATTAATAAGATAACTCCCAAATGGATTTTCAATAAAATAATAATAATAATAATAATCTAGAATGTGTCTAGAATAAAATTCTAAATGTCCGAGTATATAAAACAATTAAGATTAAAATAATTATAATACCTCAATAGGTATTCGTTAAAATAATTATACATATACCTACATGACGCTTTAATGTACATTAATCCCACGCGGCTTTATCATTCATGTAGTCTTGTGTGCTATAATAAGTCTATTGAATCGTGTAAACCTAATTTTATAAACTTAAAGATTCTGACCTTTCTTTCCTTATACAAATATGAGATTGCTTTATTCATTAAAAAATCCAGACCAATTTCAATATTTCTCAAGTCAAAGATTACAGAACAAGTTATTTGCTGCACCATCAAAAAACAGGACTTCTATCTAAGAGTGCCATTGGAATGACCACGAAAATGTATATTAAACTTGCATGCACGATAAGCGACGGTGAAAATATAATAGAATTCAAAAATATGTTAAAGTTTACTTGATAGGAGAATGAAATTAATGAGTATTTAGCTGATATAAAAATTTGTTGAATTCAATTATTGATTCCATATAAAATTATAATAATGTCTATTCATATATTATTTATTTGTACGGCCTAGATAGGGTAGAACATACTCGGCGATAATAATTTATGTTACCACCCAACATAGCTAAAAAAGGTTCTTTAGCTTTTGTTTACCTATTTATTATTCACAAATAAAGTATTTTGATTTTGAAAACATAAAAAACTATCGCCGTCTTTATAGTTTGAATCAGTAATCTTATTATTGAAAAACAAAACTGTATTTCAGTGCTGCAACGACGTAGCCCAGGAGCGGTTTTCTCCGGAGCTGCAGCCCGAGGTGGCGCTGCGGCTCGCGGCGCTGCACATGCACCAACACGCGCTGGCCAACAACCTGGCCCCGGCCAAGCTCACCGTCAAAGCTGTCGAGTCAGTCATTCATTCCTTTTTGCACAATTGAATATAAATAGTATGTCGCCATCGCGTTGAGGTGCGTCCACACTTGTATCATTTGCTCGTATCCGATCACCGTGCCGTGGCATGACTGCGTATCGCGCTGCTTGGACGCTCACTGTCGGCGCGCCGATCATGCCTTGCTGGTCCGATCTAAGTGTGTGATACGCGTATCAACATGGATTCTAAACGCGTGATCGTGACACGCGATCATGCCACGGAACGAAGATCTGATCGGGCAAATGATAAAAAGTGGACGCACCTTTATACCCGTCATATTAACGTTTGATTGTCCTACTATTTGTTTTACACAATTAAACGTGTATAGTATGTCGCTATCGCGTTATAACCGTCATATTAACGTTTGATTGTGTCCTTCTATTATACACAACTCACCAAATGGGACTTAATCGCGTATAAATATGATTTTATTTAATTACCTCTCGTTGGTAATAGTAGAGGGTAGTTTAAATCAATGTTGTGTCCTTCTAGTTTGATTCCGATATGGGAAAGAGCTTGGTCTTCTGTTGATGTGGTCTTCAACTCAACGTTGGGCACCTGAATAAATAATAAACAAATAAATATTAATAGACAATTTAACACAAATCGAACTTAACTAGTCCCATGGTAATCTCAATAATGCTTGTGTTATATTACCTGAAAATTTTAGTTTTTCGGTATTGATTTGTCCGTAAGGCACATCTTTCATTATTTCCACATTCATTCGTAAATACCCAAGTAGCAATCAAATGTCAATATAGTTTGTCGAAAAACGTCCCGTTAAACTTATTTTGACTTAAACTTGATTAAATTTAGTAAAAGAAGAATACAATGGTCTTCAGTGAAGCAATTCAATGAGCTTGGTGTTACAATCATCTTAAGTTTATCTACAAATTCAGTTTTTACTTTGCGATTCTAAACTGATACTTGAATTATACCATTGAGTCTTAAGTGAGCCTTCAAATAATCTGAGTTGAGTAAAAAATGAATTTTTAGACTTAATTGTAGACATACTGTAATGTTTTGGAACGGCACCTCTTAAAATATTAAGGGTATCTTAAAACAACAACAAAAAATAAGGTAGATAGAAAAAAGGTGTCAGCTAGTGGACTCGGCAATTGTCATGTCACTGTGGAAGGACAAAGGAATGAATCTCCGGATCGCGGAGCTAATTCTGAAAGTGTTCTAGTATTTTCAAAATGTTTGTTGTGTGTACATAAGCAGAGGACACGGGGTGAGTGCTAGTTATAACCTAAGTGATCGATATTAAAGTGAAAATATTCTGTACGAATCGTATCGTTGAGACAGGTTATTTTGTTCGCAGCCTGCGGTGACGCCCTTTTTGTACGACGCAACTTTGCGAGTAAAAGACGGAATAAAATTGTCCTGGTGTTGTTTCAATTATTACGTCAATATTATCAAGTATCAACAGAAGAAATAAACTCCTTAGCGCAGCTGGCTGGAATGTACATGATACTTTCGTCAGGTTAACTAAGGCCTGCGGTGGCGCAATAATAACGCGCTTGCCCATGAAACGGCAAGCGCGAGTTCGAATCCCCGGATCATGAACAATTTTTGTTTTTTTTGTTTTTGTTTGTTTACATTTTTAAGTCGGTTTTTTTTTTTCTGTCTACTTATTTTATGCATGAATTTACTTTTACCATTTTAGAATAAGTGATTTTACCTTGTTTGATTTCTGTTATTTTTCTATGAACTTTTATTTAATAATATATTCTTAAGTGTTAAAGATCTTTCATTAAAATTGCAACCCACGGGAAATTCTTACATGAAATGAGCACTAGGCATCACATTGGCGCACAACGGGAATTAATGAATGATTTTTTTTTGTTGTTTTTCAAGCATTGTTGAGTGTAGTTGTTTCTCTTAGTAGGGTGACAATAAGCTAAGAATTTTAATTTAGTGTTAATAAAATTACTCGTACGGATATAAGGTGTTATTGCAGGGTCATATCTCTTTGTATTCATTGTCTTTAATTGGTGGAGAATTTTTGTATACTGAGTGGTTTTGAATTTCACTTTTAAAATGTTTCCCTTTAAAATGGATGCCGGGGATTTGTTAAAAGACGAGCTCGAGTTTGAGTTAGCATGTAGAGGAATTTATAACTTACCGACAGTCAAGCCAATGAGGAAAATACTTAGAGAAATGTTAAATTTGGAGAAAAAGGGAGAATCTTCTATTGAACTCTCCGCGCCAAACTATTGTGTAGATAAACCAGAAGCAGAGTTAAGTGTTTGTCAAAGTAAAATTGAGGTGCTGTCGCAGACTGTGAACGAAATGCTAGACACTCCTGACAGGGTTATAATTAAAAGAATCATATCGCGTCTCGTACATTTAGGAAATCGAGTCACTTGGATTATACTGACAGGCGAAGAGAGTCGTAATCGTCATGTAAAATTGGGGAACGATATAGATAATTTAGTTGAGATCCTCAACACCCTTGAGTCCAGCGACCAGGAAGATGACGAGCAGTTATCGGAAAAAGACAAAGAGCTCTTGCATCAGTCGCTGGGTCAAGAGGCTGTGCACTTAATTGAAAAACTGGAGCTAGAAGGCCAGAAATCGAGTGGTGTCCAAGGTCAGACCAGCAGGTCACGCCCTGAACTGCAGATCCGTAATTGGGAAACGGCAGGAAAAGAGTATGACGAGGCTACAGGCACTACCGACGCGGTCAAAAAGACGGAGTTGGAGCCATCACCGGCCCCGCATTCGAGTAGTGTTCACAAGTTTAAGCGGACTTCGACAGTAGATAAAGAATTGGGTAATCGGAAGTTAGTGCCTATCAAAGACTGGGGCGTAAAATTTACTGGTAAAGGAAGTGTAAGCATTAATGCTTTTTTGGAAAGGATAGAAGAATTGAAAGATGCACGTAACGCCGAGGATGATGACTTGTGGAGATATGCGGTAGACTTCTTTGAAGGTGACGCTCTCATCTGGTTCAGAGCTAATAGAGACTATGTTAGAAATTGGTTGGAATTAAAGAAACTGCTAGAGTTAACCTTCCAGAGACCCTACTACCAGGATGAACTATTAGAAGAAATAAAGAGAAGAACACAAGGTGAAGAAGAAAATGTGACAATCTACGTATCCATAATGCAAAATATGTTCAAGAGATTACCAGAGGGCCTCAACGAATCACAGAAAATTGCAATATTGTTAAAAAATCTACAACCATATTATCAGCTAGCAGTATGCAGGGACAGATTTGACACAGTTGCCGAACTGGTAGCGGTTTTGCGAGTAATAGAGCGGACCAAGACCAATTGTGATCGTTTTCAAGAACCAAAAATGATGTTAAATGCTTTAGAGCCTGACTTAGCATACAAGGGGCAATCGAGCGGTGAAATTAATGTAATGAATCAAAAACCACTGGTGAAACATGATGACAGAAGAACCTATAATAGCAACTATAGTGAAATGAAGTGTTGGAATTGTAGAGCCACGGGTCATGTTTTTAGAGCTTGCAAATTACCTCCACAGAGATTATTTTGTTACAAATGTGGTAAGTTTGGACAAACCACTAAGAACTGTCCATATTGTAAAAAATCGGGAAACGCAAAGGTGGAAGACGTAGAAGCTGCCGAATGTCTTCCCAGCCAATAGATCTCGATACTAGAAGAGATGAATGGCAGAATTGGTTAAAGGTCATTTCGGGATATTTTGCAACGGGAGAAATATGCAACTTGGCTAAGGTAGAAAACGACAACCGGTACTATGCAAAAATAAAGGTCTTAGGGAAAGAACTTTTAGGGTTAATGGACACGGGAGCAACTACGTCAGTCATTTCTAAACATCAAAGTTTGAGGCTAAATGATATGGGATTCTCAGCTCAAGAGGTGCCTCAAACAAAATTGTCTACGGCTGATGGAACAGCGCATTACATTGACTCAATTTTATACTTGCCGATCGAGTTCGCACAAAATTACAATGTCATTCAATTTTACGTCATGGAGGGTTTAAAACACGACATTATTCTGGGAATGAATTTTTTTGAAGCATTTAACGTAATTATTGGTGAGGCCACAGGAAACACAACAAGCAATGACGTACAGCAGTTGCCCAACAATACAGAAACGTTAGAGCTGAGCACGCCAGTGTCCGTGATATCACGTCATGATTTAACAGTGCACCAGAGTCAGGCTCTGGATGAACTAATTTCTCGCATGAAACTGGCAGTTGGGTCAGGTCTTGGACGTACTGATTGGATAGAGCATAGCATCGACACAGAAAACAATGAACCGGTCAATCAAAGGCAGTACCCCTTCTCCCCGCAAATAATGCAGGAATTGGCTCTGGAAATCGACGAAATGCTCAAGTTGGACGTGATAGAACCATCGTACAGTTCGTGGCGGTCTCCGGTTCTATTGGTAAAAAAAGCATCAGGCAAAAATCGTTTATGCTTAGACAGTCGGCAACTTAATAGGCTAACTAAAAGGGACACATATCCATTGCCACGGGTCACGTCCATACTGGACAGCCTGAAAAACGCGCATTACTTATCGACATTGGATCTAAAATCTGCGTTCTGGCAAATACCGCTGGATGAAGCAAGTAAAGAGAAAACTGCATTTGGACTGCCAGGTAAAGGGTTGTACCAATTTAAAGTTATGCCATTTGGCTTAATAAATGCAAGTCAGACACAACAAAGACTTATGGACAAGCTCTTCCCGCCACAATTCGAGGGTAAAATTTTTACCTACTTAGACGATATAGTCATATGTACAAAAACATTTGAGGATCATATCACAACGTTGACTTGGGTCATTGACCAATTAGCCAAAGCGGGTCTTACGGTCAACGTGGAGAAATGTCAGTTTGCGCGGGCATCCCTCAAATACCTTGGTTACATCGTAGATAAGGATGGACTGCGTACGGATCCCGATAAAGTCAGTGCCATCATAAGCTACCCAAAACCAAGGACGTACACGGAGTTAAAACGCTTTTTAGGCTTAGCCAGTTGGTACAGGCGTTTTGTAGAAAATTTTGCTATGGTGGCAGCTCCCTTACATGAGCTTACAAAAGGGGGTAAAAAAGGTCGGGAAGTGCAATGGACACAAGAGGCGGAGAAATCATTTAGCAATTTGAAAACAGCTCTGACATCGACACCAGTCTTAAGCTGTCCAGACTATTCATCACAGTTTATAATCCAATGTGACGCGTCCTGTAGAGGCACAGGCGCTGTTCTTGTACAGTTAGTCGACGGAGTAGAAAAACCGGTAGCGTTTGCAAGCACTAAACTGTCAGAAAGGGAAACAAAATACTCAACATCGGAACGGGAACTTTTAAGCGTGATACACGCTATTGAGCACTTTCGTCCATATATTGAAGGAACACATTTTAAGGTCATTACAGATCATAGTGCATTACAGTGGTTGTACAAGTCCAAAGACCCGCATGGAAGACTTGCTCGTTGGGCGATGAAACTGCAGCAATTCGACTACGAAATCGTATTTAGGAAAGGCAAAGATAATATCGTCCCAGATGCACTATCCAGAGCAGTATATGATCAAAACATCGATCTTATTGAGGTTAAGGGAGAGGACAAGGACCAATGGTACAAGGACAAAGAAGCAGAAGTGGAGAACGGCAAAGAGGAAACGGACTGGGTAATAAGTCAGGGTACACTTTGGAAGTACATGAAACTCGAGCAATTCCCAGATGAGAACGATTCCTGGAAGATGGTTATTCCAGAGGGTCTTAAAGACAAAGTACTGAGAGAATGCCACGATGATCCAACAGCCGGTCACTTAGGTGTCAAAAAGACCGTGAATAGGGCGAGACAGAGATATTACTGGCCATCACTAATTAAAGATGCAAAGGAACACGTTCGGAAATGTGAAACTTGTGCTAAACACAAATCGGTTCAATTGTCCCCACAAGGGTTGATGGGCAGACACAGAGAGGTAACAGAGCCATTTCAAATTATATCTATGGATCTCATGGGTCCGTTTCCTCGATCAAAGGCGGGGCACACAATGTTGTTAGTGATATCGTGCTGGTTCAGCAAGTTCGTCTTACTCTTCCCTCTAAGAAATGGCAAAGCGTCGAATATTACTAAAATTGTAGAGGAAGAAGTATTTTTAGTCTTCGGTGTTCCACAAGTTATCATATGCGATAACGGGAAGCAATTTGTTGCTGGGGATTTTAAGGAAATGGTTGACAATTACGGATCCAAAATATGGTACACCCCATACTATCACCCTCAAGCCAACCCAACAGAGAGAGTAAATAGAGTCATTGGTACAGCGATAGCGTCGTATATACAGGAAAACCACAAAGAATGGGATAGACACATTCCACACATCGGATATGCCATAAGAACTGCGATCCATGAAGTCACGGGTAAAACACCATCCTATCTATTCTTTGGTCGGGAGACTGCATATCATGGAAGACCGTCTACCACGCTTGATCAAGAGGTCCCATTGAATTTTAATAGATCCATTCATGACGACAGGCTGAAGAAAAGAAATGAAATTTATAAAAATGTACACGACAGATTAAAAAAGGCATATGAAGTTAATAGCGAAAATTACAATAAGCGGAGGCGTAAATGTACATTTGATCTTGGTGATTTGGTATGGAAGAAGACTAAACCATTGTCAAATGCAAGTAAGAACTTCATGGCAAAATTATCACCTAAATATGAAAAAGCTGTTATTTCTGACAAACTATCAGACAACGTGTACATGTTAAAAAGCTTAAGGGGGAAAAATTTGGGAAAGTGGCATGCCTGCGATCTGAAGCGAGTTGTATGCTGCATTGAAGAATCCTGTTCGGATTCTATTTGCGGAGAGGGGATAATGTAATGTTTTGGAACGGCACCTCTTAAAATATTAAGGGTATCTTAAAACAACAACAAAAAATAAGGTAGATAGAAAAAAGGTGTCAGCTAGTGGACTCGGCAATTGTCATGTCACTGTGGAAGGACAAAGGAATGAATCTCCGGATCGCGGAGCTAATTCTGAAAGTGTTCTAGTATTTTCAAAATGTTTGTTGTGTGTACATAAGCAGAGGACACGGGGTGAGTGCTAGTTATAACCTAAGTGATCGATATTAAAGTGAAAACATTCTGTACGAATCGTATCGTTGAGACAGGTTATTTTGTTCGCAGCCTGCGGTGACGCCCTTTTTGTACGACGCAACTTTGCGAGTAAAAGACGGAATAAAATTGTCCTGGTGTTGTTTCAATTATTACGTCAATATTATCAAGTATCAACAGAAGAAATAAACTCCTTAGCGCAGCTGGCTGGAATGTACATGATACTTTCGTCAGGTTAACTAAGGCCTGCGGTGGCGCAATAATAACGCGCTTGCCCATGAAACGGCAAGCGCGAGTTCGAATCCCCGGATCATGAACAATTTTTGTTTTTTTTGTTTTTGTTTGTTTACATTTTTAAGTCGGTTTTTTTTTTTCTGTCTACTTATTTTATGCATGAATTTACTTTTACCATTTTAGAATAAGTGATTTTACCTTGTTTGATTTCTGTTATTTTTCTATGAACTTTTATTTAATAATATATTCTTAAGTGTTAAAGATCTTTCATTAAAATTGCAACCCACGGGAAATTCTTACATGAAATGAGCACTAGGCATCACAATACTTAATAGTTTTTGAAATACTTAACTAGGTTTTAGGTATTCTTAACTTGCTAAAGTAGCGGTAGCTTAAAACTATTCAGTTTTTAACCGACTTCCAAAAAAAGGAGGAGGTTCTCAATTCGACGGATTGTTTTTTTTTTTTTTGTTTTATATAATGTACTTTCTAGTTGGTCCCATTTAATTTTGGTGAAGATCTGATGATGGAATGCATGAGGAATTGAAGGAACTCCTCAAATATTGTAGGCATACATATAGCGATTTTGGTATTATAAGAAACATAATAAGCATTTGCATTCAGAAAGTGTCAATTGGTGAAGTGGAACTGATGCAGAAGACCACAGAATGCCATCGGAACTCCTTAATGATAAATGATTTACGGGTGGCGACAAAATATCTTGATTAATTTAGCTAAGCAACTTCATAGTCACAAATTTAAATGTTCCTGATGAGAACGGTACCATCGAATTGATTTGATGATGGAGCCGGAAGGTAGGCACCAGATCTATGTAATAAAATAATGTATCCTAGCCGTGTTTGGGCTTGTTCGAATCGTCACGAGATACACTTTTAAGTAACGATTAACTAAAAAGTGTAAAATAAATAAACTTTTAAACAAAAAAATAAAACCGACTCCAAAAAAACTAAAAAGTAAAAAATAACGCCATAATTCAGTTTCTTCAAATTACTTACAAGTAACCGTTTGTATACTCAATCTATACAGTATATACAATTAATGTTATTTTGGAGTCGGTGCCATCGTGTCACAACTTACTAAAATCGACAATTTTCAATATTTTACATATTCTTTATATGGCACCGACGCCAAAATAAGATTAATTGTATATACTGTATAGATTGAGTATACAAACGGTTACTTGTAAGTAATTTGAAGAAACTGAATTATAGCGTTATTTTTTACTTTTTAGTTTTTTTGGAGTCTGTTTTATTTTTTTGTTTAAAAGTTTATTAAGATTAAAATTACTTAACGCAATCTTTTTAAATTTAGCTAATTCCTATTTTAGATAAAGTTTAGATATGTAAGATTTAATCACTATTCTTGTTTGCTACTTGGGTACCTAATTTCATACCAATTTCGACACTTAAGGTGATATATTTTTTACAAACCTTTCTAAGGCGTATTAGAAATGAACCAAAATGCTAGAAAAATATTTGAGCCTATAGATTCGACAGCCTAGTTGAAAAGGCGCCTGTGTTGACTCGGACAGCCGTTGGAGACGTCGGTTCGAATCCCGCTCGAAACATACAATACAACTTTTTGCTTTAATATACTAGGTGTTTTTGGGGTCGTGATCTCGAGTGCCAGGGGGTGATGGAGAGGGTCACACTGAGCAACTTTCGCTATGGAGCTAACGAAATCGAGAAATAAACACCTAATTAAGCGTTTATTGATAGTTAATTGAACGCTAACTATCCTAAATGTGTAAAACAAATAATATTTTTTTTCGCGATTTCGATGGTTGGCCCCATAGTGAAAGTTGCTGTGTGTGACCCTCCCCATCACACCTTAAAAGTTTCAAGATCCGATAAATCCGAAGAATGATAAAAAGCCATTAAATACTGTCGTAATTCGCTAAGGTAGACACGCTTCTTTCCCATCATACTAGTATCCAAAGATGATACATGTAACATCAGTTACAGACGATATGAACTCAACGTTATTATTGTTATCTCTAAATCTTGTTTCATTGTGTTTTAGGAGAGAATTCGGACTAGAGCGATTCGTGCCAAGTGGGTTGTTAGAGACCATGAAGCGGAAAGAAATTCGGCGGCTAATCGCGCACTTCCTCAAGCTGAACTCACAGATGACGGGGAGTCAACGGCAGTTAACGCAACTACAAGTAAAATACAACAAATATTATCTACTAGCTGTGCCCGCGGCTCCGCCCGCGTGGAATTCGGTCTGTGTCAGTAAGCGGTTACTTCACCCCTCTCCCCTGGAGCCGAAACTTGAAGTAAAGTCCAGATAAAATGTTATGCAAATACCACTAAATAAAACTACACTCCAAAATCAATCGTTTTTCGCACTTATTTCAATTTTTGACGTGATTTAAAAGACATAGAGTATAGACTTAGAGGTGTTCCTATATACAGAACCATTTTTTGATTTTTACGTGCTTGACTGTAGTCTATCTAAATCAAGTCCATGGCAAATATCACCCAAATCGGTTCTCCAGTCAAATCAGTCTAAGCATGAATAGGTAAGAAATATACACATAGAAATCCATACTTCCTAACAACCTTTCGAATTTTGATCTAATATTATTTAGAAGTAAGATTAGAGGAAAGGTGAATATAGATATTGAGGACAAGTATTTACATTTTATATTCATAACATTGACATTTTACAATATTTTTTTGTACATCACATTGTGAGTCTTCCCGGCGGGTATCAGCACGAACAGCTCCGTGCAGCTGGTGACGCGCGAGCGCTCCACGTAGAGCTGCCCGTGCGAGAAGCAGCCCGTGCGCAGGTCCACACGCAGCGTCTGCCCCTGCGACTTGTTGATGGTCATGGCGAAGCAGACGCTCACGGGGAACTGTAGGCACTTGAAGCGGAGCGGGAAGTTGCTCGGAATGAGGGGGGTGCGAGGGATGAACACGGCTTCTTCGGCGCCGCACTCCATCAGGATTTGCGCCTCGATGAGGTTTCGCTGCAGCTGCACGACTTTGAGCCTGGTTCCGTTGCATAACTTTGGAGGTGACAAATTCCGAAGAAGCATGATCGGAACTCCAACTTTCAAGGTTAATGTGTGTGCTGGGAGTCCTGAAGCGCTCAATGAGTTTAGGAACTCCATCAAGTATGTTGTGACGAAGCGTTAATCCAAGACAGTGTTAATGGAATTATATACTGCATGTTCACTTTCCATATTCGCCAATATCAGCGCATTAACGGCTCTCTCACAAACCGAAGACTTCTCACGTCGCGTCACCTGGCTCAGGTCTCCGTATACGCTCCGAATATGGTCTTCAACGGACGGAACGATCTTGCATAACGTCTCTGGTAATCGAACCAGGCCGTTGGTTTCCTCCAGAGAGTCCTTCTCCAACCTGAAGCAGTACCTTGGCGAATTCTTGCACATGCGAGCCTCCTCCTTGTTGATACCACCGAGCCACTTATCTCGTATTTAGTTGTATTATTAAATGAATTATTCAATTAAGTTTGTTAATATCCGTACCCCCTTTTCTAAACTTAGAGCTAATTTGGCAAAAAGATATTAATTTTAGCGCCACCTGTTAGTTTAGAAAAGTACTCGATACTCGGCTCGTAGAAAATATTTGAGAAAAGTTTGCACCTCCTTCCTAAGTAGCGCCATACGATTCAGGTGCAAACTTAACTCAATCAAGTGTAGTGGCTACCCCCCCTTTTAGGGGTTATATTTTTATAGCCTATAACCTGGCCGGAGAATTTCTCGACAGGTTAGTAAAGTTTGCATCAAAATCTGTTCAGCCGTTTTCACGTGATGCGCGCACAAATAAACAGACAAACAAATAAACAGATAAACAGAAAAACAGATAAACAGACAAACAGACAAACAGACAAAAAATCTAAAAACTGTTGGAACGTGTTTTGTTATCGAGTTCAAGTATCTCTGGCCAATTTTTTTTCGGATATCTTCCATTACAGACTTTTGAACCTCTTCAGCTTTATTATATGAACTAGTATCTGCATGGTGCGCGGGGCGCAAGCGCCCCGCGAGGCCCCAATGGTCTGTGTGTTTTTATGCGCAGGAGTCGGCCTCGTTCTAATTGTAGACGGTGAGGACGTTCGAGTTAGAAAATTTGCTGTGGTTTTAGAAAATTTGCACGCGGGTGTGTTTGCGTCGCGTTGGGTGACGCTCGCCTTCGGGCCTGCGGCCCTCAGTCGAGTTAAAATCTGGGTAAGCTCGCCATGCGGGCCCTGCGGGCCCTCGAGCTCGCGTTGATGGGAGCCAGTCATGACGCTCCGCACCTTTGGTGCTACGCGGATTCTCGGCCTTTGGCCTCGCATCGGCTGACGCTCGCCTTCGGGCCTGCGGCCCTCAGTCGATTTAAATCCAGGTGGGCTCGCCCTGCGGGCCCTGCGGGCCCTCGAGCTCGCGTCGGTGGGAGCCGGTCGTGACGCTCCGCACTTTCGGCCTGCGGCCTCGCGGTCGCTGACCGGCCCTACATCGAGCTAAAATTACTTGAGGTATAGTAAGTGTCCAGGTGGGCTCGCCCTGCAGGCCCTTCGGGCCCTAGGGCTCGCGTAGGTGGGAGCTGGTCGTAACGCTCCGCACCTTCGGTGCTACGCGGAAGCTCGGCCTACGGCCTCGCTAATGAACCAAAGTAACCGACGATATAGGTAATGAATGCATAAATGAAATGAAAATGAAATATTTATATTTAACAAAATACATAAAACATCATGGGATATCCGGCAGGCCCCAAACTAGGCAGTGCCAGTATCTTGGGACCCTGTGAGTCGGTTAACATTGAGAATTAGTTGTTATACAGAAACAAAAATGTAAGATTTACGTACAGAATATTTAAATTTAAGGAATAATAATAATATTAAGCAATGAGTTTTGTAAATATACATATGTTCAAGTCATTACTAATTGTGATTTCAGGCGAAGCTCCACTACTTGGACATTGTGGCGGGGTTGCCGAGCTACGGCGCCAAGTGCTTCGGAAGCACCCGGCCCGAGCGCGTGCTTCTGGTCTCCCCGCGCTTCGGCCTCAGCCAGATTATCTCGCGCGCCAACCCTGGGGTATGAATGTTGCCCGTTCTTCCTTCTTTTATAGAAATAATCTTTAGGGCGCTCTCACTTCATCATTTTAAGGGGCTCACAGATCTGAATGACCTTCGATCTGTAGCTCTTCGATTTTTCGTGTTGTATATGTCTCATCATGTTGATAGCGGCCGTCTTTACCAATATACTGTTTCAGTTTATCTTCAAGAGTTACCGAAACCAAGATAAATGCCAGCAAACTTTGTTGGTTTTACGACGAAAAACCAGTTTTTGCCACTTTCCTCAAAAAATACACGCTTTTTAAAGAAAATGCTTGCGTAGCAAGTTAGGTCTTTTCATATTGAATAGTTAGGCATAAGTTTTGAGTCTATCAAAGGTTTATTGAGAGGCTAGATACGCAATCTTTATTTTTATAGAGCTCTCTGTAAAAATCCATAATTAATTACATATAGGTAATTAAATTTATTCTAATTTTCGAATGCAAGAAAGTGTTTAATAGAAACTGAACTATCATATAAACTATGTTTCGAAAGTTAGTTTGGCCATTCCAGGGACTAGATACACAACAAAAACTATGAAAAATCGTATATTTACGCTTAGAGCCCCTTAATGCTTACCAGCGGGCATGATTGCAGTAAAACGCAATTAAATCAAACTAAGGCCTCCAAATAATTTTCCACGTGTTATTAAGTTTTGCTCAAATAAAGCATTCTTAGGTTAGGTATACATATCTTGACATCGCTAACTACTGATCTGTCAAGATACAGTGCCAAGTTTAGTGAAAGTGGGTACTATTATTAAAGTTTGTTTCTTCGAAATGTTTGTGGATTGAAATAATTGATAGATTCAGGCGTTACTTTGCGGAATTCCATACTAGATCAATGGATTTATTGTCACATCTAACAAAGACACTAGTTCGCGGAACAGCAAAGGAACTATAATCCATTGATTTGTGGATTGGTTTATCAGACAGACCATAGTTATCTATGTTATTCCGTGTTTGAAAAACTTCCTCTTTTGACCTTGAGTGTAACTAAACCTTAGAGATGAGGACTAAAAGATTTGTAAAAGCCTCAGTTATTTCAAGAAGAAGCATTGAATCTTTGTCTCATTTGTTTTCCAGCCTCAATCGATAGCTTCTCTGGAAGAAGTGGAAGGCGTAAGGGTGAAGCGCGAGTCGGCGGGCAGCGCCGACGTGGCCGTGTTCTTGACGCGCGACCGCGTCGTGTCGCTGCTGATGGACGAGAGGGATGCTGTGGAGATGCCGCTGGTCATCGCTGGGTGAGTGCAGCGTCAGGCTCCCAGGGCCAGTCAGTAGCTTCTCGGAAACAAGAGGAAGGCGTCAGTACCTACACGTTAAGTAGAATTACTCGTCATCGTACTTTTGTCCCTTTACGATGGTGGTACAGCCCACAATAGTCTCGAAAATCCGACGAATGGACTATGAATGATCATTAAAACGAATGATCTCGCCCACTTTCTAGGCAAAAGAACATTAATAAGACATCCAAAAATAATACGAATTGACCATGGTCTCTTTTTCGCAGATACTACCGTCTAGCTACGGGTAAAGAACTAAACGTGGAATTAGAGAGAGAACCCATCACAGAAGATATAGGTAAAATACATTTAATAAAAATGTTTTCTTGTATTAAGAATGCGAACATGTGTTGACGAATGCTCTACTTCTTTTCAGCACCACCTTACCTTTCTCAACACAGTGTAGTGCCAATGAAGTGGAGTTACCTCCACTACGACGACCCCAACATCCTCGCGAAGAAACATTTTGCGATATTCACGATGCCGCCCCCGTACCATTCCACGCCCGAACAAGCCAAGTCCAGCCTTGACACCAACATGAACTCTAGCCTAACCAACAAGAATCACAGCAACAACTCCAGCCCCTTAACGGGCTACGATTCTAAACACGGATTACTAGGCCATGATGTTCATTTCGAGAAATGCAAGAGAAATGATGACTTCAGACTCTTCGATCCAAATGACGCCTGCTACTTAGACGATGGAATGGGTTTCGACCTTCAAAGTGTTCTATCCATGGAACTCTTAGAGAATGCGAGCAACAACCCGAGATTAGTGGAAGCTAGAAATGAGGAAGTGCTCAGAAGAGTCGCCGAAATGCAGAAATTGGTTGAAAACTCTGAGCAGTATTTGACTGAAAACTGTGATGTTTATAATGAAGATGGATTTAGTAATGGGATGTTGAGAGACGAATTGGTTGGTAAGGAAACTAATGTAGATCAGTTAGAGAGCGATACGGAGTCGAATAATAGCAGAATGTCGGCGGCGGACGACGCGCCGGGCATCCTCAAACATAGCGACTCTTTACTGCTTTTAACGGAGACGATTAATCAAGGGCTTTGTGGATTAGGTATACCTGAAATAGACAAGGACAATAACGGTAGTAACCTTACGAGACGACAATCGCAAGGTCTTAGCGCTATACTTAATAATTGTGGTTTAACGGACGCCCTCATAGCTTTAAACAATGATCTCTCGCATTCCGAAAGTGATAATGATTCTCTCTACACGCCAACCAATAGCCCTATTCGTAGACACCAAAATAAACCCACGAATAAAGTAGTGCGAACGAGTTTCGGTTTACACAGTCCTGACGCGACGCTAGACAATAAGGAGCCAAATTTAAAGGAATATTTAAAGCAACTTAGAGAGAAGAGTAGTAAAGAAGAAGCCAAGGCTGACTTTCCTTACTTTTGTGAAGAAACTAGTGTGGATCCTGACGCCGAGCTTATAGACTTAACTTTGATACCGCCCCCTCAGACGCCTGACGAGTTAGACTGTGCGACGCAAGTGCCTCAAATATTACCGGTCGTGCCGCCGTCCTTCGCGGACGAAAAGAAAAACTCTGTAGAGAATTTAAGCGGACCGCCAAAGAAAGGTGATATAGAAGAATTCATAGCTAATGTAACTGTACAGCCGCCTACTGTCAGAGTCACACCCGCTATCGAGCTTACTCCTGAAGAGATCATGTCTTATATCATCCCGCCGCCACCCGGCTCTAATTCGTCTACTTTAGACAGAGAGCCAGTCAGCTACGTCAATCATAGTCAAATAATGGAATCGAAAATGCAACAAAACCATAAAGATGCCAAGCCCAATGGTGAAGTGGTTAAGGGCACGCTCAGTGTCAGCGAAATAAGAAATATGTTCACAGCAAAAAGTTTAAGCGACGCAAGAAATAGTCTTCTCCTTAAAGAGAAAAGTAAAACCCAAGGTCAAACTAAATCAGATTCCCCAAAGACTAAAAGAAAAAGCGTTACCGAGAAGACGGCCAACGGCACCGCTCACGTTATAGAGTATCCCACCGTTGAGAGGAAAGGTATGTTTTCGTGTTGCAGCAAAGACAAGAATAAGAGTGACGATAGCGACGAAGCCGAAAAAGTAGGTCAGGTGGAGAAATCGGATTCAATGCCCGACGTGTGTGAGATCAGGCCGCCGCCGCGGAGAAAAAACGGAGAACACGTTCCGCCGCCCGAGAGACCTCCGAAGACGGCGCCGGCGCCCGCGCCGCGCCCGCGGTCGAACTCCTTCACGTGTCCCAACAACGAGCTCAGCGTAGTCGAAATTCCGAACAACCATTTCAGCACTTTAAACAACAGAAAGCTCAACTACAAAGTCGTCTGCGACATTAACGAGCAGATGCGGAATCCACCTCGGTTACCACCTAGATTAGAGCTCAAGGTCCCCCTCTCGCCGCCTCCCCCATTACTATTACCACCTAAGAAACCTCCTCTACCGCCCGTGCCCAGCATCGAGGTTCTCCGGATGAAGACGTCACAGAAGCCGAACCAGTCTCCGATCCGGAATCCCGAGCAGCGTCTGGCCAGCATCGGCTCGCCCCACTTCCAAAGGAACCTGAGCTCGTACCGAAACCTGGAGAACGAGAGTCGACTGACCGACGACGAGACGCAAAGTTTACGATCGGCACCGAACTACGGCTCGATGACGCTGCAGAGCCGGCACGTCCGCTCCAGTTCCGAAACGAAGAACACCATCCTGAAGAACAACGAGATGTCGGCGGTCCTGTCGCTCTGCTCGCCGCAGACGAACCGGCGGTTCGGCAATCGCCCGGACCTGCTGAACGGCGCCGCGGGCAACGATCTGAAGCCGTTCAGTCCGCCGGCGGATCGGAGGTTCCGGCGGGACAGCGCGAGCCCCACCCCCAAGGTGCAGAACCACGTGCGGTTCAAGGACGACGTGGTGGACGATATCCCGACGCCGCCGTCGCCGCCGCTGCTGTTCCCGGAGCTGGCGGGCGGCGGCGGGGCGGGGGCGCCGCTGGCGGGCGGCGGCGGGGCGGGGGCGCCGCCTGCGGGCGGCGGCGGGGCGGAGACGCTGCTGCTGGCGGCCGACGCGGCGGCGGCGGCGCTGCTGGCGCGCCTGCACGGCGCCGCGCAGCGCGCCGCGCACCAACACGCGCACGGCGGGGGCGAGGACATCGATGAACTCAAGTTCCAGGTAATTCTGACTTATTTAAGCATAAAAATTGCCATTGATTTTATCATGCGGGCTTAAACACCGTAACTCCTTTTTTTATTTCATCGTAGTAGTATACTCGTGATCATCATATCTGCCTAAAGACGATGGATAAAAGTCTTCCCAACGACCGGTCATGCGCCGTCCTCATCCGACGGTTTCCCGCGATCCTGATCAGATCGTCGGTCCATCTTCTTGCCCTTCCAACGCTGCGTTGTAGTACTAACAAAACATTTTACTAACGTTCCCTACTCCATATGAATCCGTGGCACCTGTTGTGATCACTTGTGGTGGTTGGCAGCGCGCGCGCAGCGAGCTGACGTCGTGCGCGGTGGCGCTGGTGGGCGCGTCGCGCACGCTGGTGGGCGCGTTGGGCACGTCGCGCACGCCGGTGGGCGCGCTGGGTACGTCGCGCACTCCAGTGGGCGCGGCGGGCGGCGCCGGCGCCGTCGCGCCCGCGCTGGCCGACTGCCTCACGCCGCTCAGGAGACTGGCCGACCTCGCTCAGGTACGTTCGGTTGTTACGTAGGTCACTCGATAAGTTTTGAGATGTTCGAAATTCTAAAATGGAACGCACCTGAATTATATGTTTTTAAAAAGCAAATTTATTTCATAATAGAACCCAAGTTGCCGATTCGTTCCTATTTAAAAAATGAATATGTAACGATGGAGCTTAACCGCGAACATTTGCGTGCGATGATATTTTATGATTTTAAATTTGGTTTATCTGAACAATTGTGTTTGCAACGATTGCAGTCAGCGTTAGTAGATTGTGCTCCTTCACGGGCAACAGTTTTTAGATGGTTCAACGAATTTAAAAGGGGTAAAACCAGCCTCGAAGATGACCACCGAAGTGGTCGCCCGCAAACAGCAGTAACTGCAGAAAACGTGTGAACTACTAAAATGTTGGTGCGAGAAGATCCACGAATAACATACAAAGACATAGAGAATATCTTAGGCGTCAGTTCGGGGAGCGTTAGCATCATTCTACATCAACATCTTGGAGTAAGGAAGCTCCGTTGTCGTTGGGTACCACGTTTGCTCTCCGATACTGAGAAACAGGCTCGTGTAGATCGGTGTCGTGAAATGCGTCTACGATTCGACAACGGGACATCGCGGCGTGTATCGGAAATAATTACAGGTGACGAAACATGGATTTACCAATAGTAACAAGTGCATAATTGTGTGTGGTGATTTTAATGTCAATTTACTTGAAGTATCATCTATGAGTGTGAGTTTGTTGAGCACTTTCAAATCTTCTGGCCTAGAGAATTTGTTTTGTGAGCCTACCCGAATCACAGCCACCAGTTCAACATGTATTGATAACATATTTAGTAACACGAATGCGTTGGATAAATCTATCATAAATAAACTAAGCTCTGACCACTGTGGACAACATGCATCCTTCAGTTTCAGTAGAAAAAATGAAGAGAAACCACAAGACACTATGTGCAGACCTATTTCTGAGTATCGCTTAGATTTATTTAAACGGAAAATTCAGGAGAAACTGTGTTATCTTTCTTTTACTCAAAAGGATGCCGACGGCATGTGCTCGGTCTTATTTGATTGCATAAAAAAAGAATTTGATTCTTGTCTCAATCTGAAGAAAGTACAAGGCAAGGTTAAAACTACATTTAGCGACTGGGCTACGCCTGATATTCATGAAAAAAGACTTCGTCTTTACGATCTATACGATCAAAGGTCAATTGATAAGAGACCGGAATTTCTAGAATACGTGAAGAATTTTTCCAAGTCCTTCAAACAATTGTGCGCTGCTGCTAAATCGGAATATTTGTCTAAAAAAATTATTAATTCTAGTGACAAGGTGAAGGCCGTCTGGAAGGTCATAAATGACGAAACTGGGAAAACTAAAGTAAAAAATCCTCATTTTAGCCTAAAAATCAACGATGAAACAGTAAATGAGGACATTGAAGTTGCGCATAAGTTTGAGCGGTTCTTCTCTAATATACTTGTAGAGACAACAAAATGTTTAAATTCATCGCCAGATATTGCTGAATCAATATTAAAAATGTATGTACCAGAATGTAAAGACTTCTTCAAATTTACTTATGTTACTCCAAATACTATTATCAAAACCTTTAGATCGTTCAATTTGAAGAAGACTGAAGACCTGTGGGGTCTTTCCGTTAAAGTGTTACATTCAATAATAGAGGCGATTGCACCATATTTGGCTGATATATTCAACAAATGTATTGACACTGGAGTATTTCCTAATTTGATGAAGCACAGCAAGATCATTCCTTTATTTAAATCAGGAACGAAAACAGACCCCACAAATTATAGACCAATATCAATACTACCCGCATTGAGTAAAGTTTTTGAGAAACTTATTCTTAATCAACTTACATCTCATTTTAATGGATATAACCTACTTCATAGCAGTCAATTTGGATTTACCAAAGGTCGCTCCACTGCTGATGCTGGGGTAGTGCTAGTTAAACACATCTTTGATGCCTGGGAAAACGCTCAAGATGCTATTGGGATTTTTTGTGACCTATCAAAGGCATTTGATTGCGTTGATCATAATAATTTAATGCGTAAGTTGGAACACTACGGAATAAAGAACGGTGCACTTGACCTCGTCTCATCATATCTTTCAGACAGAACGCAACGCGTAGTCATCAACGGGATGCAATCAACTGGGTCATCTGTTGCTATGGGGGTACCCCAGGGCTCAATTCTAGGCCCCTTTCTGTTTCTAGTGTATATCAATGATCTACCAAACCTTGTGCAAGATAAACATGATATCGTGTTATTCGCAGATGATACTTCTCTTCTTTTTAAAGTGAAAAGAAGAGAGAATAACTTCGTTACTATAAACGATGCGCTGTCTACTATTGTACATTAGTTTACTGCAAATAACTTACTTTTAAATGCCAAGAAAACCAAGTGCATCAAATTCACATTACCGAATGTGAAACAAGTAGATTGTGCCAAGGTGACATTGAAAGGCGATGTGCTAGAATTTGAAGACAAAACAGTATTCCTGGGTGTTACATTGGACTCTAAACTGCAATGGAATGCGCATATAGCCACTCTTGCAGGTAAACTAAGCTCCGCAGCCTATGCAGTGAGGCGAATCAGACAGTTAACAAACGTCGAGACGGCAAAGCTCGTGTACTTCAGTTATTTTCATAGTGTAATGTCATATGTAATTCTGTTGTGGGGCAAGACGGCGGACATACAAACCATCTTCGTACTACAAAAACGGGCAGTACGCTCAATCTATGCACTGGGAGCTCATGCATCACTGAGAGAAAAATTCAGGGAAACCAATATTCTCACCGTAGCATCTCAGTACATTCTCGAGAATATTATGTATGTTCGGAAAAATCAACATGATTTCAAACACAACAGTGACATTCACCACTACAATACAAGAAATAAGAACAAGCTTGCCATGCCTGCTCATCGTCTCCGCAAGGTCGGAACTTCGTTCGTGGGGAACTGTGTACGCTTCTATAACAAAATACCTACCGATGTAGTGAATTTACCTTGCAGCAAATTTAAGGCCCACATAAAACGTCACCTACTAAACAAGGCGTATTATACTGTAAATGACTTTTTAGACGATAAAGATGTCTTTAAGCCAGTAGTTTAGTCTTGTGTATGTAAAGTAAGCATTATTTTAAGAGGTAATAATAGTTCGCATTTAATGTAACATGAGAGCACATTTGTTGTTTCTCACCGGGCAATACTATTAGTGTTTAATGCCCGGCAGTGTGAGCATGTCATGCTCGCTTAAAGATCTTTGCTTACGGTGGCGTCGTTGATCGGGTCGCAACCTTCCCTAAAATATGGTTGAGGGAGGCGATGGCTGAGATATGCGTCATGCTCGTGAACGGGTGCCGTTTGTGGGGTCCGGTCTGTTCATGCTAGCAAGGGCCAAATTAATTGTATACCGAGTAACTGCCTACCAGTGTTTAATGAACTGATGACGTGAGAGACTTCATCCTGTACTCGATTGAAGTTATTCTTTTTTTATTTGATTTACAGACTGTATACATCTCTAAGAGTTTTGTTTTATTTATAGAGGTATATCCTTAAACATTTCTGAGGATTTTAATTAACTAATTTTATCTTTTTGCATGTTATGACGCCTAGAGACCATATACATATCTAAGAAATTTAGATTTAATAATAATTATGTTTAATGTATTATTCACTTTGACCCCTAAGAGACCTTAAACATCTCAGTAGAATTCAGTCAAATTATTATATTTAATTTTATCGCATGTCGTGACGTCTAGAGACCTTATACATCTCTAAAAAAAAAAAAAAGATTATATTTTATATTAACATTGATCTGGAGAATTTGTACATCTCCTCTGCGTGTATCAATTATAAATTAGTTATAACACAATTGTAAAAGTTTTAAGTATAATTAAGACAATATTGTAATAGTTAATTGGTACACGCATATTAATTGTTTTATATACTCTGACATTTAGAATTTTATTCTAGACACATTCTAGATTTACTAATTATTTTAATTTTTTAAATGATGATTTTATCAATAATAAGTAAGTATTATACTTAAGTTAAATGATCTGATTAGGTTTTTCTGGGTTTCCCTAATCCTTGCAACAAATGTTGGATCATATTGTATCTTTCCCAGCAAAGACTTCTCTCATTGAACTGACAATTCGAAAGTGCTTGTATCTAAGCCTACTTGAATAAAGGATATTTTGATTTGATTTGATTTGATTTGAATATGACCCGGAAAACAAGCGGCAATCGTCAGTATGGGTCTTCTCAGAGGAAAAGTTACCAACAAAACTACAAAGAACTCGTAATGTCAGCAAAAAAATGGTAGTTAGTTTCTTTTCACGGGGCGGACATTTATCAACATCAATGCTGGAAAATTAAAGGTCAGTCAACACTGATTGATATACTACTGTAGCATTGCCGCAAGTTTTGAAAGCAGTGCGAGAGAGGAGACCAAAGACTGGACTTCGGGGAATCTTGCTGCATCACGATAACGCCTCTTCACATACGTCCCTCAGAACAAAGGCGTTTATTGAGAAAGCTGGGATAGAAACCTTACCACATCCACCATACAGTCCTGACTTAGCTCCCTACGATTTCTTTTTGTTCCCGGTGGTGAAAGAAAAAATAAAAGGGAAGTTTTTTTCGAGTGCTGAAGAAGCCGTGGCTGCATATGAAGAAGCAATTTCGGACCATCTGATGAAGACTGGCAAAAGTGCTTCCAAAGTTGGTTCAGACGAATGGAACTTTGTATAGAGAGTAATGGAGAGTATTTTGAAAAAAATTAAAATAAATAATACTAATATCTTCAGTAGTTTTTTATTAACTCAAAATTTATCGAGTGACCAACGTATACTCGAGTGGGTAGCATGGCATCTACGTTTGAAGACACGACTGACGGTAAAAAAAGTATTCTGAGAGTTGACGTCAAAACAAACGTTCAAACAAGCGTACGCGTGTGAACGCTTGCAACACCACAAGCGTTACGTTCGGGTTGTCGACCCTTTAAAAACCTATTCAGTCCCATCTTAAAGAACCCCGTACTGTAACCTCCAGGGAAAACCGTGGCCGCTTATTCTACATTCGGAATGAGGACGGTAGAAAATTCCTTTGGTATAGTAAAGCAATATATATGTTTCTTATCTGAAAGTTTCTCTGGTTGCATCCTCAGTTGCTGCTCCCGAGCCCGGGGTCTGCTTTTCGGATGTTTCTCCTCCGCTTCGTACGTTTTTTGGCATCCCATCCCATCCCATACAATATAAAACCGTTGGCACTTATTTCGTACGGGACGACATCGAGACAAGATTTTTCGGCCTACTGTTCCTGCCTAGGTCCGAAGTGGTACCGTTGTAGGCGGTTTGGTGGGTCGGGTGGTGAATGGTATCTGCTGTCATGGACATAAAAGCTGCCGCAAATCAACGGCAACCGTCCCATACAAATTTCCTAATATTTTATTTTTATTTTAGGCTCTCGGCAGGCATACATCGGCACCTTTACAAACCAGGAACCTGATCCTCCGCGTGCACGACGTCACGGCCGCGTTCAAAGACCTGGCGGGCGCCGAGATGGCGCAGATCATTCGCGACCAGAACGCCAAGAAATATCAGCCCCAGGGCCAAGAAAACAACTCAACTTTAGAAGGACAGCTCGCTCTCCGAGCCGAGTGCTTGGCGAACGTACTGGCAACCCTACTCAGAAGCCTCAGAGTCTTTTCTCCTTAAATTTAAAAAGTTTCATAACCATAGACAGCCTTTTGTCTTTTAAAGTGTTCACCACAGAGACTATCGCGAGATGTTATCATTTTTATTGACCACTTAATTGTTGAATATACTTGTGTAACAAAGAATTCTAAATACGTAAATGTAATCATTTCTGTCCGATGCTTACGAGTGACATATATTTGCAAAATTGTCGAGATATTTGTGGCTAGGAAGCACGGTCATAACCATAAACAAGACTTGTCTGAAAAGGGCGGCGACCGTAGATTTAATTTGTTGTTCAAGTTCCGATGTGTAAAATATTTTCCATTCGTTAATTAAGCGTTCTGTTAAAAATAACCGTTACTAAAAAGAGACCAAATAAAATTAGGTATGTTGGTATAATTGTAGTTAGCGACACTTTGTGTTAATTTAAGTTATACTTTTGTAAATTTTAACATGTGTTAATGTTCATATTTGTTGATAATATAATTTTTTTCGTGTAGTTTTTTATCGTAAGTAGTAGGGTGTAAATTACTTTAAATAAAATTGAGGTGCGGTGAGCATAAAGTATGTCATGATAATGATACAAAAAAATGGTTTAACCTGTATTTTGAATTCTATGAAATAAATGCTGTAGGATTGAAACGTCACTGCCCTGCACCTCTAAACGCCCTCTTCTATCGCTCTATGATTCCGTAGACAGTGTTACCATAGTAAATAATAAGTTTACTTATACATATCTATTTACATAAAAGTGTTGTATATTTCTATAGTTAAGGAAGTGTGATCGGATTTTAGGGTGCAAAACTACTGTGTAATCATATTCATATCTCTTGAATGTCTAAACTAACCATATCTTGTAACGTTTTTAAAACAATATTGAATTTTGCATGCATTTCTGTATCTATCTACTCGAAATTGGCATTAAAATTTCAGGGTTTGAAACGAAATTGAAAAACTTTTCTAAAAATGCTCGTAGCGTAGACAATCTCATTGTTTTCTATTTGGCAACAGACGCGTACTACTCGCGCTTTTTTGCAATAATACAGTGTTGTCAGTTAAGAGTTTTGTTGTATAAGTGTATGTTGCCAGCATTTTACGGTACTTGCGCGATGTGCTGATATTTAAATATTGGTGCTATTTTTAAATGTACGTTTTTGTATCAGGATTGGTTGAACTTTGTTGTACAAGGAGGCAAGGAGTGATGTGAGAGCACCAGTGATTTGAATTTCCATTGTTTTTAAACTACGCAGTGTTGCAACTTAAGCAATATTTACACTAAGCCTGTTAAAGTACAATTTTTTTCACATACCAATTTTCGCGGTAACCAAAGACGATTTTTTTATGTCCAGTTTTATTTTTATTTCCATATATTTTATAAACTTGTAATTTTTATGTCTCGTTTTCTTTGGCTTTAAAATTTATTTTACTATTAAATAGTTGAAAAATACGAACGGTTATAGATAAGACATAAAACTATAGATTCTTCTCTATTAGAACTTATTCAATTTGAATACACACTGGATTCAACAAATATTTTTAAACTATGTAGAAGCTTAAACAGCGATTATAATTCTAGTTTATGAATTACAGGGCTGTTTAAGCTCTTACTTAACCATCTCATGCGTTCTTTGTGATGCTTTATTGTCTCATTAATCTTAATGTGTTAATTGTGTTATCTATAAATATCACTGGCATGACCAAATCGAATTGGGGAAGCAACACTAAATACATAATATTAGCTGTTCCATATTTTTTACTTTTAGTATACGTCCTCTGATTGATTTTTTTTTACATGGGAAAGAAAAAGAACTAAGTGTGTATTCAAATTGCTTCAAAATTACTTACGCAAATACATGTAGTCATGAGTTCATTTCTGCATACCAGAAACATACCTACAGGCGTTTGCGTAAAAAGGACAACAAGAGAAGGTATATGCTAAACAGAAACTACTTAAATGGAAGATAGACAAGGTAACATTGTATCACAATAATATGAAACCGATTTATTTATTGTTTATAATAACATAATGCAATGCATTTGATGTAATAAATGATAAATCCAGTACAATCGTTTTATTTTAAACTTGGCTCTTATTTTACTTCTATTATTATACTTTTCTGGGCCAAAAGTAGCCTTTATCAGATAACGCCATGTAATTTTTTTTGTGAAACATCAATCAGCTCCCTCTAGTAGCAGTAGTCCGGTTGCTAGTCCAGTTGACCGAACTAGTGCAACTTTTCAGTAGCAGTAGTTCGTTCTGTAACATACTAGCGAGTATGGGTAGCTAGAAATTTTTCAAATTGAAACTTTCATTTGAATTTCCCTTAACTCCGATGCGATGTCAAAATTTTGCTGATCAAATTGAAACTAAATAAAATTTTAAGCTGAAAGGATCCGTGCCGTGCCTAAGCAGACAAGGCGATAAGTTACAGAACTTGCATGTTTCATTTCTGATATGTTCCTAGGCTGTCAGTAACTATAGTCATTCTAATTAATATTGTTTTATAATTTGCTTACCGGCATGAAACTTCTGAATGTAGGCAACACATTTTACTTAACCCCCCTAGTTCGATATGACTACTAGATACTTAATTGAAAAAAAAACGCAGTGCTGCTTTTTAACCGACTTCCAAAAAAAGGAGGAGGTTCTCAATTCGACGGAATGTTAATTTTTTTTTTTTTTTTTTGGATGTTCACCGATTACTCAAAGACTATTTGACCGATTTCATTTTTTTTTTTAATAATATAATTAATGTTATTTTGGAGTCGGTGCCATCGTGTCACAACTTACTAAAATTGACAATTTTCTATATTTTACACATTCTTTATATGGCACCGACGCCAAAATAAGATTAATTGTATATACTGTATAGATTGAGTATACAAACGGTTACTTGTAAGTAATTTGAAGAAATTGAATTATGGCGTTATTTTTTACTTTTTAGTTTTTTTTGGAGTCGGTTTTATTTTTTTGTTTAAAAGTTTATTTATTTTACACTTTTTACTTAACCGTTACTTATTTGCATTGCAGCGTCACCATTTCATGTTCCCCCATTAATGACGTGACTGATTGTAGATATATCATCTGGTAGTCTTATATAACAAGGTTTAGTGTCGTGGGCTCCTCTACTAAGCTTTAGTGAAATGTGATATGCAACGTTTCTGTCCGAAACATTACAATTGTTTCTGCAGGCAAAATATTTCACATTTCAGAAAAAACATATTATAAAATATGTTTCAGAAATTGCCCGTCACTCACTGCTGTAACTTAATGAGCGTATTATGTAAATCAGAATTCACAAGACACTTACATTATGAGTACAAGCGCCTGTTGAAACGTAGTGGTTATATTTTCTTTGCTGGTGAACGCGACATCAATAAGTTACGCTGGCGCACCGTAGGCGCTTAATAGAGCATAAAAAGTGATCATCCGGACTATTACCGGTATTAATTAAATTAAAATATCTTTCCAAATTTGCTGTTTTCGTTTTAATTATATTAAGTGACATATAATGATATTGAATTTTGACATAAAAAGCCACATAAACATGTAAAACTACCGAAAAAGCAAGGAAATTATCAAAAAATTATGTAATTTCACATACTTAATATTCATTGATTTAAAATGAAAAAGAAAATTATGAAAATTATGTGCAATTACATGATTTTCGTAAATTTCTTGGCTTTTTCGGGAGTTTTACAGGTTTATATGTTTTTATTACTTACACGTAAAATTACATCTAGTATTTCTGAATAATATGAAAATAAACATTAATTTAGACACCTGGCGAAACTAATTTAATTAATCATTTAGTGCGTTAACGCTACTATATTGTGTGATTCCTGGGTCAGCATTAAGGGGCGCGACTTATTAACGAAATTGACGATTTCTGTTGCCGGTTACATCATTGATTTGTATGGTTGAGTTTGGATGCATATGTTGCTGTTTTTTTTTATACCCACCACATGAAGCTCTCGTTACAGATCTAAACTTAAAAACCTTCGGCTTTTTCGTCCGTTCGTAACTTAAGAGCTACAATCCTGCCGGTGGAGTGGAGCTACTCTTCATTAACCCCTGTTAGCCTTTTAGGATCCTGTTACGACACAGTGCCTACTTATTTTTATAGGTACTTTATTAAAATAAATTAATTTTGCTCTTCCTCTGTTCCGAAAGGAAAACCAATACAAAAAGGTATTGAGTAGGTATAGTAAACGAAAAAAATCTTATACTAAAAACTATACAGAATAGAAGAGGAAAGATGATGGGCCACCTGATGCTTTCTTTGTGATCATTCTGGAAGGTAAAGTTAACGTCGCTTTCCTAATGTGTAATAAAACCTACGTAAATCAGTCAAGACGTTACAAAAGGCTAAGTACAAAGTGTCTAACGTTGCCAGCTAGCACGCATAATGATAGGACATCGAGCCAATGATAACTGGCTGCATGTTTGTCATAAATGCAACGGCCGGTCGCACGATCCCTTACAACCGGTTGTGCGGGAAAATGTATTCGCACCCTCGCACTGCTAGATACGCCAGGGTTCCGCAGACATGTGAAGGTTACGTTGTGACATGAATCCGAAAAGTACCCACCACGCTGACCGCAGTCGACATGAGAAAGTACCCATCACACTGGCAAGTAGACCACAGTCTACTTGACAAGTACTCACCACATTAACAACATAACAGGTAGCCCATAGTCTAATTGACAAGTACGCACCACAGTGACCAGCAGACCACAGTCTACTTGACAAGTACCCACCACACTGACAAGTAGACTACAGTCTAGTTGACAAGTAGGTACTCACCACATTGACAAGTAGACCACAGTCTACTTGACAATAACCCACCACACTGACAAGTAGACTACAGTCTAGTTGACAAGTGTTCAACACATTAATAACAGGTAGCCCACAGTCTACTTGACAAGTACCCACCATACTGATAAGTAGACTACAGTCTACTTAGATACTTTTCCTATTTCTGCCAAACCGAAACTCAGTCTAGGTATTTTATTATTTCAATGCGATCCACTGCAATGCCAGTGGGACTCGAACCCGCGACCCTACTTGTTCGCAGTAGTGCTCTCCCAACTGAGCTATCGCAGTATGACGTAGGCAGAGGCAGTAATCGGTTGGCCGCACTAAACTCTCCATCATGATCTAGCACTGCTAGCGCCTTCTGTATTTTTCTATTTAAAATGCTTGGCGCATCAGTCTAGGTACTTGTTGACCCCAGCCAGGTAACCCCACTGCCCGCAGGCCCCTAGCCAACTAGTTCCAATTGCGATCAGTACAGAGGCCTCGAAGCAAAAAGATGTCCACAAATAAACGCCGGCGAGCTCCATAGAGAGATGCGCGGGCGCAGGCATTCCTGCGTTAGACGGTCGTAATAAAACTGCGGCCCATTAAATGGTACACGTACAATGCTCTAATAAACGAATGCTAGAATACATTAAAAAAAAACACGCGAGTAATAGCGTTTTTACAGTTACTATGATTAAAAACTACATGACTGCATTACAAGCCCGTATAAAGTTGTAGTTAGCAACCAATTGCATTGGGTAGATAGTTTCCTGAAGACAACACAAATGAATCGTCACCAACTATTAAATATAATTTTTTTAAATGTACAATTACACGAAACAATCAGTTGGAGTTGGAGGATGTAATATTTTTTTTTTCTCAGTCATATCCATACCTCCATACTAATATTATATGCGAAAGTAAGTCTGTCTGTGTGTCTCTCTATCTGTCTGTCTGTTGCCTTTACACACGGCGAATCTCCTAGCGTTGCTGCTCCTAGCGGTGATCACAACGGAAAGGCAAGCCGTGACAACTTCGATCAAACATAGATGATACTTACCCCGCTAACACGCGCTGTCGACGAGGACTAAGTAGGTACCTACTTAGTCTACCTTTCGTACATAAGGTACGATGGTGTTGCGATCGCATTATTTGTACCTAGGTACATATATATCATAATATTTAAGCTTAGGTTATTCTAAAACTGAGCTCGTTTCGCCATCATAAGTTACAGTTTGGCTAGTAATAATTAACTTGCTTAATGTACTTTTACTTATGTAAAATAAAAAAATAAAGTCAGCCTGGGGGCTACTTTTCGTTTTCATAAAAAATAATGTTGAATATCATTTCATTTTATGATATTTGCTGAGACATGATGGATATCGCTGAAGATTAGCCCTTAAACCGCTGAACCGATTTAATTGAAAGATATTATTGAGATAAAACCCCATGGAAGTTTGTATGGGGAATGAATCATTAATACATATGCCATTTAGTTCTCAGTAACGCAGGAAATACAAAAAATCCAAAAGAAATATTTTTCGTTTTAGTGACTTCCAAAATAGTCTGTAACAATCATTTTTGTGATAACATTTAATTTTTACAACTTTATAATAGGATAGATTTTGGTAAACAAAATAAAAGGAAGCATTTCGACTATGCCACTCAGTGACGTCACATTGTGTATTTTTCTAAATGCCGTAGTATCTTAAGGAAGAATTCCAACGTTTTGATGCTTCATTAAAAGTGTTTTTTTGTGATTAAATCTGTAAGGAAACTAAGCTATTATTATAAGGGCTGCACGGGTAAACGTAGTGAAATCCTTCACCATCGTGTGTGAAGTTCGTAAGGAGCTGAAATGATCAAGGTCCAGTTAGCTGCCATAACCTATGGCAGAATTCTTCGTCCAACAGTGGGCTGCTGCAAGCTGAAGATGAGATAAGGTTAGTTTTTAGGGTTCCGTAGCCAAAATGGCAGAAACGGGACCATTATAGTCTCGTCACGCCCGTCCGTCCATATCTCACAGGCATTTCACTCAATAACTACAAGGATGTATATTAATTATATTTTAGACCCCTGACCTCGTCATTTAATATTTATTCGATTGTGTATATTTATTATGTATATATAAATATATATTTACACACGTATACGTATCTAGATGATATATTATGCTATTATATTACTATATATTATTTAGGGTTTATGTGTATGTGTAGGCTACTTTAGCTTTTAATAGTTTTAATGTTATTGTGCATATTAACTTGTTGGTTTCTCTCTCATTTGCTCTAAGGTTAACTGGAAGAGATCCCTTAAAGGGATAAGTTCGCCTTTGTACAAATGTGTTACTTTACTTTCTTTGTTTTATTGTTTTTATATACAATAAAGTCTTTACAATATAATACAATACAATATATTGATGAAAGGTGTAGGTACAGATGTCTTGTATAAGATGCTAACTTAGGTGGGTAGTTAAATAGAAAAAAAATAAGCAATTCATTTTTTATCGTTGAAGCTACGTGTATAGATCTCACTCAGGTCTTACTAAAATGAACTCAAGAGTTATCAGATTATAATAACTTAATAGAAAAAATAGATATTACCAGGAGGCGCACTCTAGCTCCATGAATAACAGAAGCTGTTTTTTTTAAATATCAGTAGAGAGAGAAGATTTGAGAGGTTGTCGCTACCATCAGCTTCGGATCCAGTAATACATCTCATCAAGGAACAAGGAAGGACAGCAAAACCTTAATTTCCGAACGGTGTAAATATATGTTATCTGTTCAAAATTTCTTTGGTAGAATCTTTGTTTTAAAAATAATACAATAATAATATTTGAGGTAGTCTGGGAGTTTTTTTGCATCGTTTCTTTCTCTTCAGTAAGCCTTATTTTGTGAAACGCTGCTGGTAGTTTATTTTTAAAATAAATAATTAAGCCCTTCTGGCACATGTGTAACTGTCTTTACACATTAGGCCCATCAGGCATGTATGTACCTACACCTTGATTTGTTCGCTCAAAGTGGTTAGTTAGCAAAAATTATAACTTTGATAGAGGATTTATTATTTATTTATTATTATTTTAGGAAAATATATCTTCTCTCAGTTGACCCCGTGATCACGGGTTCTGCAAAGCTTCCGAAACGTCGGGAATTCAAATGAATATATACTCGATATAATCCGTTTAAATTGTTTGTTTTTTTTAATGAGTGATAATCACTTAGACAGAAGAGAATATTATAACCTCTCACCTTCAAGATCGGTTCAACGCATATCTACTGGAACAAACCTGAACGTCGAAGCAACCAATAAGGTATAGACACACGGTCTCACTTTTTTAACTTCGCACTAACTAGCGCGTTTTGTTTTGTTTGCGCGCGCATAGTTACCGCAATTTATTGCCCATTCAAAGAAAATGTCGTGTTAAATACGCTCATACAAAATAGAAACGTAGGAACATAAATAACGACCTTCCAGAGTAATGTGGTGGTTACGAGTTCTCTGAAAAAGTTATTAGTTCACGTGTTTTTTTTAATTTCGAGAAACTTTAGGAAATTCTATGTTATATTATAGCTAAAAACTGAACAAATTCCCTATTCGTATTGTAGTATTGCTGAGACTTGATATGAAACTTGCACCATTTTTCAAAAATAGAACTTGACCAACTTGGCTTGACTGTAGGTACCCCGATTTAGGTATAGTCTGCCCCCGTCTCGCCGCTCGTATACCTAAGGCGCGGTACAGCGGTAATGGTCAAACTATACTACATACAATCATGAAGACCGGTTTAGCTCAGCGGGAGTAACGTCGCCTGCGTAGCTCTTCAACTAGCTTCCTGCGGGCCTATGATGGTCGCGTTTATCACGCGATAAATGATATGATAACGCGCCTGTTACTCTCGCACTCACATACGTGTCAGACGGTGATGGCCGCTATGTCATTTATTTATCACGTGACAAACGCAACCATCATAGGCCCGCTGGGTTCAAATACCGGTAAGGGCAAATGTTTGATATTTGTGCGACGAGTACGTCGATTTTTTCTTTGTATTAAAGTATAGTCCTTAACCCTTACGCATTTAGAGCTACTGTAAAACGTAAGAAATGTATATAATTCTGTCCGTGAGTTCCTATAATTGGCTTTTTTTTTCTATCGTAATTCTATTTAAGTTATGTAAAGCTGTTGGTTCTCCAAATAAATATAAATATAAATAAATAATATCATTAAATTGACTATGGTTTGTTGACGGTTATCCCACCTTTTCTTTGACTAAGCATGGCATTTATTCTTGAAACACTTAATATTTACTAATTACTATTGCAAACCTTAATATCGGTTTTCACAATATTAACTTATTAATGTCTCGCTGTGAGTTAGCTTGACCAATCGTCATTATTTCTTCGCCTATGCGCTCGTGTGCTCGTGTACAGTCAGCATAAATTAAATTGCTATAGGGATAGGCATACTGACATATTATTACGATATATTTGGCCCTTTAAATGTTGCTATTTACCGATACCTAAGCAGGAGACAAGTCATGAGGCGGCCCTTGCAATTGGACGATTTGCCGTTTGGCCTGGTGCCCTCATGTGCCTCAAAGGCAAACTTGCAATCAGAGCTGCTTAAAACCGTGTTGTACCAGTTCTTACCCCCACCTTCTTGTTAACATTAATTTTACAACAACAGCAATAGAATATGGCACAGAGAGTGTAGGCACTTAGATCTACACAAATTAGCAGAAAAAAGTTTAAAATAGAGTAGTGATATAATTTTTTTTCTAAACCTGACTGTACTATTTGCATCCTTTCATCAATTTCATATAAACTTTATCATGCAAACATGTTTAGCATTTAATAACGCGAAAATGTATAAACTGTCCATTCCCTAGGTTGGGGAAGAATATCATTTATGTTAAAGTTCAACTTGGCATTTAAAAAACTTTCTTTAATTGATAGCCGGCGCTGACCTTTGGTCGCCATGTTGTCATAAAAACCGACAAATGACCGTTGATGTGCGCAAGCGACGATATTTCTACTTCTCTAAAACACCTTTTACTTAGAGTGGTGTGGGTCAGTGGTTATACATATACTTACCTATCATACAATACAACTCGACTTTGAAATCGTGGAGAGACTTTTAGACTTTTTTTTATTGATCTTTATCAATGTTAACAGATGAAGAGGACGATCGCCTATGCGGTGAACTAACCAGATAAGCCCTAACAAATACTTTCTTCAACACATGTGTTAGAAGAAACAGCAGTCATGAAGTACCTAATTGCGATTTGTTCGACGTATTATGTGATTACGACTGTCAAGACAAAGAAGAGACTCGCCGTTTGCTAGTGATACCACGTGGAGTGCGTTCAAGAATTCCATTCATTGATCTTGGCTCCCCGTTTACATCATCATCTGGCCGTATTGCATTTATCATCTTCGTCTAGTAGTTAAGTATAATGTCCCTGGAAGCCATGCGATACAGATGTGTGACCGGTTCTCTTGGAAATCTGTGGGGGAGGCTTTAGCAGTGGACGTCTTTGGGCTGAAATGATGATGATGATGATACCATTTATATCACACTCACACTGTACGTTATTCTACGAAATGCCAAGATGCCTCTGCGTAAATCAGTTGTAATCCGGACACTTCTATATAAGATCAAGAAACTAAGTACCTTCATAGGGTAACATAGGGTTGGCGATGGCGTCAGGAAAATTGCAAGGGAAGCCGAAGCGTATTCATTTACTCATATTTAAAGAAAAAAGGTGGTTATAAGCCTATCCTTGGACAACCCGGTGGCAATCGGCTTATATGGACGCCACGCCGCTGTAGGGGAAACAACTTCTGGGTCCGCTGGCTCAATTTTAGAAATCATCATTCTTAATCAATTCATCAGCAGTCACGATTGAATTTCAGGCAATTCAATTTAATGTAAAAATCTTACTCGTGAGATCAAGCTCCTATGATGTAAGTACGAATAGGTATAAGTGCAACAGAAACAAAAGTGTGCTACCGAATAAATTATTCGATATTTACAATCTTTCTGTTCTCGGATTGTTCATATTACATATAGATTTGAATTATATAACTTACGAATAACGAAATGAATGTTGGAATCTGCTAATAAATAATGCTCAAACCGTTTAAATGATACCCTACAAAAACGCATTTGAAGAAGTAGTTATGTAAAATCCGAACATAAAGATGAGAAAAACGCAGCCATCTTCAATTCCATGCCCATAAAACTCGCCCTCGACGTAAACCCGTCCGTTTCTAAATAAAATCTAGCATTTAACAGTCCAGACTCCGGCCGAACCTATCTGCACATGACCGATGTCAATGAATTCCGCTCATTTTATCGCTAACCCCGCACTCCCTAAGCCACATTCCTGTCTAAACCCGCGTTAGCATTTGAAAACCTTACCTGAAACCCTGGCTAAACCTTGCCTAACGCGTTTAGACAACTTAGAGACTCCACGTAAGGATCTAAGTCTCTAAGACAAAAGCGGGCGATGAGGCGCGTTTGCGTTACGTTCAGGGGGGTTTTAGCTAACGTTTTGCTGGGAACTTGGTTGGGAACGCAGCTTAGGAGTTGACGAGTGCACTGCACCGCCGTGCAGTTCGCAACCGGTTCCTAATCGGCGTATTTCGCTCCGCCCGATCGGCTCACTTGCCGAGAAAAAGTTATAAAATAAGGCAGCATTGTTCCAGGTTTGAAGCTAACCGAAACTTGGAACAAACGGCAAGCGCGAGATACGTCAAAGTGATCGATGGTTCGAGTATGGTGATGGTAAACCTAAGTGAAGCATTGCCGAATATAATAAGTGATAGTAGCAATTAGTGCTCAAGTACGAACTATTACTAGTTAAACTAGTCATTCATTAGCTCCCAAAGTTACAACCCTTAGCACCTAGTTACTATTATAGGATTTTCACTACAATGCATAGTCCTCTTCGTCGTGTCCGACTCTTAGAATCTCCGTTCGTGAGCACGGATGTTGCTCGCGAAATCAAACTTGGTTTTGAATGTGCAGTTGCACTGTGCACAGTAAAGCTGTCCGTGGTTGTAAAAGCTGTATACGTAGATAGGTTTGGGACGAGTCTTCCGGAAGCGGCGTTTTTGGTTCAGGTGTTCATGTCGAGCTTTTTCAAAAGAACCTCGGACACCTTACCTAACTCTATTGCGTCATTCCGGCTTTATCGACGCAAGTCACAAGTAATAACTAGTAAAAGTGTAACGCCATAACTGGAGATTTGCCAGCGAAGTTGATTTCATAGTTCACAGACAAAAACAAGCCCAGTGCGAGTATGACTCGCACACTGACGTATCCGTACCACTGTATACGAAAAATGCTGAAACAAAACTTTTCTTGCTCTCATCTTTTCTTTAACAAACCAGACAAACGGACAAATAGCGAAACCGTAGTAATAGTCCTCTTTACTGCCTTTGTGTGCGGAACCCTATACAAAATAATTTATGAAATAAAAAAACGAATAAATATTATCTGTTCTCACTATAATCTTCACAATTATTAGTGTACCTACCTAAATGACTGAAAAACCCTTACTTCGCAATATACACCGCAATAAGTCCTGAAAAGTTAATGGTTTTGGAATTATGACAAATATTGGCGGCCAATGATTACAATAGGTACAATAACACTCTTTATTGCACACCTCATAACATTACACAATTAGAGGTAGATAACAGGCGGTCTTATCGCTAAAGAGCGATCTCTTCCAACAACCTTTTGGTAGTGAAGGATTTGAATTTAAGAACATTAGACAATACGACATGCATAAAGTACATAAATACACTGTACACACAACATACAAATATATATACATACATTTAATTTCAGCCACAAAAGGACCAGTTAAAAAAATAATTAATTATGGCAGGGAGTCAAGGGAGAGATAATGATTCTTAAGGAGGGCTTTGAAAGAAGCAGAAGATTTAGCGCGCCTTAAACTCACTGGTAAAGCGCTGCACAAGCAGACAGGCTTAAAGTAAACGAATTGTTATAGAATTACTTTTAAGCCTGGTATGACTTGCAATACGGATTCCAAAAAGATCCGACTAAGGAACCACAGTATTCCTAAACAACATGCGGGTGAGCCAGACAGAGGCCCCACAGGTGCTTAGGTGACCTATAAAGGGTCCGTTCTGCACCACTTATTTACCTAGACGCTAGTTTTTTCTCGGAGTAGACGCGGCAAACGAGTTTGTGGCTCCCAGGTCTGATGGGGGCTGGGGTGACTGGGGAGCGTTTGGCCTCTTGGATTAAAACTCTTGGAAAAAACCGTGTCGTAATAGCGGTCCAGAAACATTTAAATTTCAGTTCAGTTAATAAGATGAGTAAAATAAATAAATATCACGGACAGTCTTACACAAATCGACCTAGTACCAAACTAGATAAACCTTGTACAGTCGGCATCAAATAGACTGTGCTTCCAAAGCGCTAAGTTATTCCTATATCGCCACGAAGTATCGTTATGCTTATAAACAGATAATATTTATCGGACCTCCAGGCGTGGGGAGGGACTATATCCTGGTGTTAATTTCATACGTACGAAGCGATTTGTTTCATCATTTCTAATACGAACCGCTAAGGAATGCAACTCGCTCCCATCGTGTGTATTTCCGGAAAATTATAATTTGGGTTTCTTCAAGGCAAGAGTGAATAGGCTGTTACTGAACCAGCGAGCTATATCCTCGACTCCGTAGTCACTTACCATCAGTCATCAGGTGATACTAGGGACAATCGCTGGTCAGTTTATTATATTATACTTAGATGACCGGTTTAGCTCAGTGCTCGTTGCACGCGAAGCTGAAGGTCCTGGGTTCAAATCCCGGTAAGGGCAAATATTCGTGTGATGAGCATAAATATTTGTTCCTTAGTCTTGGATGTTTTATCGTTGTCAAGCCTTATTAAGCTTACCATCGGATTAGTTCGATTTATGTAAATATTGTCCTGTAATATTTATTAATTAAAAAAAATCAATAAAAATGTGTTGCGATATATTTAGGGTAGGTACTAGACTAGATACATAGATACTATCCAAGACTCAGAAACAAATATCCATGCTCATCACAATAATACTTGCCCTTGTCGGGATTCGAACCCCCGCTTAGTAGGCCGTTATATAACCAATTTAGCCAAATGTGTCAAAGTAAGTAAGTACTTTTGCTACTAAACGCAACTAGGAAATGTATGAACTCGCACTAATCACCAATCAAAGTGATGTAAACAGGCCTTAAGAATGAATATTCAGTATATATAGCACTCTCATGCGTGGTCCTGGCAACCCCGCTCCCGCGCACGCGCACTTTCGCTAAGATGGCGGCGCATTTCTCCCCAAGGCCGCCAACTATCCCAAATCCGCGCCGCTACTGACCGCCTAACGAATTCATGCCACTTACATCCTCCCACCATACTTATGTATGTTTATGTGAGGGTGCATTCGTATAATACGAGTACATATAAGCGGTGTGCTTCTTACCCATATTTTTTAAATGTTGAGTGTAAATTGTTTGTCATCTATACTATTATAAAGTTGTACTTAAAATAAATGTCTGTACATTGAAGATATTTAAAAAAACTATTGTAACGGACTATTTGGAGGTCACTCACGCGAAAAATATTTATTTTTAAATTTTTATATGTTTAGTATGTGTCGTTATCACGTCAAAACCGCTACGGATTGTAACTATTTTTGGTGCACGGGTAGGTTACCACAGTATCCTATAACCAGGATACTTTTTACCCGACAACGCTGAAGAAAAAAGAGGGGTTACGACTTTCTTCTCCGCGTACGAAGTTCCGGGCACCTTCTAGTAAGGTTCCGGCCACCTTCTAGTAGACATTCAAAATGCCACAAGTAACTCACCTGTATATAGAACATATAACCTATAAAGCGTATTATTTTCTACATCCCTTGGGAACCGTGTATTTTTCCGAGATATAGACTAATACTATGTCCTTTCAAGAGTCTCAAACTAACACTATACCTCATCTATATTGATTGAGCGGTTTTAGCGTCAAGAGGTAACCAAACACAGTTTCGTGGCATTGGGGTTACAAAGAGCAATAGAGTCGTTGTTATATATTTTTGATTGAATGAATAAATTAATAAATGTTTGATAAACCGTAAATAAATGATTGATAAACCGTAAATTGATTCATAAAAATTTAATAAGAACATAATATAAATTGTTAAAATGCATAATGTTGTACCTATTCAAGGTGCTGAACCACTTTCCAATGGAATAAGTTGCAGTATCAGTCGCATTCCCGCGGCACTCCTACACAAGAAATGCAGTAAATCCGCCGTTATATAACTGTAAAAACATTCTGAACAAATTGCCCTAGTATATGCTTTTCATAATCTTGACAACCGTTTAAAATCAGATGAAGATAATATGCAAGATTTTGAAACTTTTATTCCAGCTGCAAGTTGTTCCAGCTCTTGAATATGTAAACATTTTAGCAAAGAGGTAAAATTTATTTAAATGTTATATTATAAAACCTACACAATATCGATTTGTCATTCAGTTATTCATTTATTCAAATAAAAAATATACAATGGCGACTCCACCGCATTACCTGTGCCATAATGCCACCAAGAACCTAATCCTGCAGATTACATTCGCATTTATAATAATAGTATGAATTAGACTACGTAGTATGTATTATCACACTCCTGAAAAGTGACCTTCGTGGATGGAGGACTTACTGCTGCCATCTTTGGGACGGCTGCGCCAAGTACTAGTTAGCCGCCTTGAATTCAGTAGAACGCCGAGCCTTAAGACTCATTGGTGATGCTTTACCGGCTGGGACCAACTTCCAGAGCCTAGGACATCGCCGCAAATTTTCTAATGGTTATAGGATACGTTTCACCCGTCTACGCTGTAGCAAAAATGACTTTCTCACCCGAGAACGAAGTTGCGGGCACCTAGCTCTTAATTAAACATTATCATGTCTGCAAAGCCCTATAGCTCATAAAAGATAAGTAAAACAAAGCCTTAATAAATTAACCCTTCTCAAAGATTGTGGGTGTAACATCGCTGGTTACACTAATAAGAAGCTAATAAACCGACATTAAGATCTAACCACTGAACCTAAACTTGTGAAACTTGCTTTCATATGTCACGAGGCACAAGCAATTTCAACCATTCGCCTGCCAGCAAGTTCCCAAGGGACTAAGAATGCCGCCCCAGTCTGCCAGTGTTTTTGCCCACTTACACCACAGTTATTGACCAGTGCACCTCCTAACCCGAAACGATTTAAGAACCCTCAGACCTGCAATCAAAAACCTATTCTCTTTAAATATCGGTAAGGTTTGTTTCAGTTTGGTGGGACTTTGAGTTAGGGTTGCTAGGATCTGGGGTGGACTTAGTGCATTGATGCCTGAGGTTCTTACGTTGCAGTATTGTGGCAAGATTGTGCCGCGATTTGATTTAAAACTGTCAAGGTGGCTTACAATGCCACGAGCAGATAATGTAAAGTCAGCGGTGTCGCTAGTGTCGGTCTACTGAATCACATGGCAAGGTTAGTTTTCAGTTATCAGTTTATTTATTGCTTTCATAGGTACATTGGAAGATGGTACATTTTATATTTTACCGCAATGAAACACTGTACGGCACTGCAACACTTAACAAGATGTTATATGCTTAAGGACTAGTAAATCCTAAATAATATTTTATCAATCTGAACAAATTAAGTTGGTGGCACTGGCATCGTACACAATAGTTGGTTAGTTTTAAGAGCCAATAAGACTTATGGCACTAATGATATAATATATATATATAAAACAATATAACAAATAATAAATTCTAATAAGGAACAGCGATTTTGAACAGTCGGGACCCATAAGAAATCTAGATCGACGCAAATCTTCCCAACAATGGGTCCCAACTGTTTAACATCACTATGTTCCATATTAGAATTTATTATTTGTTATATTGTGAGTATCGATCATGTATAACTTAACAAATTTCTGGGGTACTGGACTTGTTGTTTTCTTTTTAGTTTTTTACGCAGTCGGGTTTTTGTTTTTTTTTTTTAATTACTTTTTTTTTTATACTTTTTAGTTAATATAATTAAAGTCACTTAATTTCGCAATCTTTATCGTGGGGGTTATTGAGAAGCTTGCACAGATTTATTACAATACCATGAAATGAAAATTAAGTGGGAACGGCTTGCTAGCCAACTTTAAATGGTTATAGTTCCTAACTGGTAAGTCCAAATTAAAAATGATAAAAGGAACCTAATAATGATTTTTAAATCCCTATTCATTGATACCCCACTCGATATAGTACGTCTATTTTCATTTTTTTCTTTTTCACAATATGGCGTCTCATTATCGCCATTTTGAGTTTTCATCATTTTCATGTCTTCAGTGACATTTGGATAGTTAAGACAAATCTATTGACGTAAGAATCATCAAAATCGGTCCACGCGTTTGGTCTTTAGAGTGCCAGATAGGAACAAACATACATATATACATACATACATACGTACATACATAGACTGATAAACACATTACCACTCCTTTGCGTCGCGCAGTCGGGTAAAAAAGAGGTAGATAGGTTACCTACACGATAATACACGTGTAATAAATAAACTAAAAAGAAAAAAACAAGTCCATTACCCTAGAAATTTGTTAAGTTATAATGGAAATCTTTCATGATTCATGATCGATACTCACACTATAACAAATAATAAATTCTAATATGGAACATAGCGATTTTAAACAGTCGGGACCCATTGTTGAGAACATTTGAGTCGATCTAGATTTCTTATTATCTTATAAAGGATTTTAACCTGCGACCTCTTATTTAACGCAGAAGTGCTCTGTCCAACTGAGCTATCGCAACTTTAGTACTTAGCTTCAATATTCCCTATTGTTATAAAAATAATAAAATTGTGTTACAACCTTAAACAGAGCAGGTTTGAAAACACGCCTCTATAATTTTAATCAATCAAAAAAAACAGTAGGTATCTTACATATGCACAGAATAAATAAATCAATAGACTGACTAAAAAGACAACTTCAACAAACCAATATCAAGACTTTCGATGAAAATTAATTGTTGAGCCTCGGTGTCAAATCTGACCGCGGAAGACCTCATCGAGTGTTTTACCAACCCCAAAAATCTAGTAAATGTATTTATTTATTAAGGCTCACCAAGAATTGTTTACATCAATACAACAATAAATTCTCATGCTTTTCTTTGAAGAATAGTGCAACAATATCTTAACAGGTAAACACCGCATGCAAAATTCTGCTAAAAATTTAAACACGAAATAGTACATCACAACACAAGTGTGCCACGTTCAAATTCAAATTCAAATAGTTTATTCTGCAAGTAGGCCACAAGGGCACTTTTACAAGTCTGACTCTACGGCATTTCCCAAGAGGAGACCACTGTTGCGAAGAAAGCTGGAACAAACTCAACAGTCAGTCATTTTTTTCAAATCGACTCTTAGGTATATCTATTACAATATTTGTACTTAGCCTATCTTAAATATATATTTTTAAATAAGTATAAACTCAATACGCAGTTCTCCGAGATTCAAAGTCAAATCTTTATTTTGCGAGTAGGCCTCAAGGGTACTTTAATGCAATAAACAGAAAAACATTCACAATCTATATAACGACATTATAGTGCATAGCAATATTAATGCAACAGACAAATACCTGGGCACACTGTACGGGGAGATATATATTGTCTCCGGGTCCATTATGATTATAACTAAGAACAAACAGTATATATACGAGTATATATGTTTATAAAATTGTATGTTAACTTTACTGGAGATGTAGAGTCTCCGTGGTCAAATGTCTCCATGGTCGTTGATCTTGAACACCATACGTGAGATAGTGTGATGTAAATTGTCATATTAGCAACACATGAAAAATTCGTTCCAAAAAACGTGCTTTCTGATATCCCAGCGGTTAGGACACGGGATGGAAGATACACGCTGGTTAGACTTCGGCTTAGTGGATTACAATATTTTTTCTTTGAGTCTCGACTTAAGTGTCAAATTAGGCTCGAGTGACCGGACAGCCTGCAGCCTTTGAAAGATTTCCCGTCAGTTCGTCCAGAACTCGTGAGCGGATTATTTTTATCTGCAGCCCACCCTATTAACGTCGTCTTTTTGCCGTTCTATTCAGTCTAACGCTGGGAGACGAATGGCGGCGCGCGCCTTATACGGCAGATGTCAATTTATTGGAGCTGCGCAGGCGCGGGGCATAGACTAGCGAGCGCTAGAAAATGGCGCCATCGACAATTTCATGCTTTTTGTTTTGAAGTGGATGTGTGGATGTCTTAAAACTACGTCCAAAGATGGGCAGTATAATATCCTCTCAGAACGGTGGGAATTACTGCAATCGTCTATCCTCATGCTTAGGGTGACGATTACGGCATTTCCTCCCATATTCTGAGTAGCACGAAACAGCCACGGCCTATGTTCCGGCGACTCCCGGTGCTCTGGGTAATGTAGGTACTTCTTCAAACTTACGTGAAGGGATACACAGCTTCCCAATCCGAATTCATCATGTTGCCATTATCATCTGAATCTGAGTTTCCTCAAGCCGAAAAAGTACCTTATACCTAATTGATAAAAAATGAAAAAAATCTTTATCGTGATTGGTACATATTGACAGTTCTTTTCAAATAGACAACAGTAGTGCCCTCATTTGATGACATTTTGATTTCTAAGAGTAATAGAAAACAGTATTTATTACATTACAAGTTTTATTTATGACATATTGGTGTTTGTACGAATAGGCACGTAGGCAACACAATCCCAATACATGTCTTTTAGATTTCATGTATGCTACTCGGTGAAAGAGGCGCACGGGGTATGAAACAAAAAGTTTTGGGCAAGACGTCCTGCCATTGTCTCCACGCCCCAGGCCTCTGCATTATAGGAGACGACGACTCAGTTGAATAATGTAGGCGGGTGTCAGAAATAATTACCGCAATGTAGTTTTATAACAATAATATTTTAAGACACAACATAATTACAAATACACAAGTCATTCTCTTAATTTTAACAGAGGAAAACACGACTGGTCGGTCTCATTGCTTAACTGAGAATGTGTCTTCGCGCCAAAGTCGCTCAACCACCACCCTGACGTTATGGACAAAATACAAATATCTTTATTTCGACTATCCTGGGGCCATAGATTGAGTTAGTACATACATGGAAATCTTAACCTAATGTTAGTAAACAAAACAAAACAACTCAATACATTTAAATTAAATTCTATTCTAATAATAACTACTACAACAATGTTAAGGAGGGCGATTAGGCTGTACGTGAATCATGCTACTATGATTCACGTACTGACAATCGAACGTCTGTGCAAACGTATTTAGGATACCGTTGTGGCCGCCCCGTATCCTACGCATCAGGGATGTACATCGTTTGCGCATTGTGGTGTGGAAGCAATCCACTCCTGCCTCCGCGAACATACCTGATGCACTGCAGAAGCGAGGCAACCCCATCAGTACCCTAAAAACATTGTTGTATTCCACCCGCAGGGCGCTATACTGTTTCCGCGTACAGCTAACCCATAGGCTGCTCGTGTAAAAGCTAGTGCAGTATGCTTTGAAAAGCGTTAACTTTACATCCGCGGAACAACTTCTTCGTTCGCTTTCTCTATGTCTGCATCATCTTTTAGGTCAGAGATTAGTATGTGTCCCAGGTATTTAAACTTACTAACTATACATTTAAAGGCGTTCCGTTCCGCTTAATATCAGGAATCGAGTATGAACGCTTGCCTCTGACCCAAAACACCTTGCACTCACTTTTCTTGACATTGTACGTCAAGCCATGCGCGGCCGCGTACTTCTCACACACTCGCAACAGTTTAGCTAGGCCGCACGGCGAGGCGCTCAGCAGCACCATGTCGTCTGCGTAGCTAATATTATTGAGGCACGTACCGTCCACATGACAACCGACATGCATGCTGCTGAGCTCCTGTATGAGTGCGTTCATGTACAGATTGAAGAGCATGGGTGTGGTTAACCCCCCCTGCCTCACCCCGCATTCCAATCCTTACGGTACCGAATATGTTCCCGACCAGCGCACAACGTTGACCTGATTAAGATACCAAAACTATAATCTACAAAACCTTACAAAAGTAACCTCCGAAAAAATCTTGAAAAGATTACCTATCGTTTAGAGGTTTTCATATGAGTTCACACTAAAGTGCGCCTACCATGAGTTCGACACGAGCGAGTATTCAGAGCTCGATGATGGTCTATCTCTTTCGCACTATTAGCGCGTGCGAGAGAGGTGCACTGACTCTCGATACGAGATACTCGCTAGCGCCGATCGTAAACTCAGCTCATGGTAGGCACACAGAAAAGACAGCGAACACCGCCTCGTCCAAAAAGACCCCCACCACAAAATGTACTCTTGATTTCTGTGATCAATCAATCAATCAAAATATTCTTTATTCAAGTAGGCCTAGTTACAAGCACTTTCGAAATGATTTCTAACTAGCGCCCGTAACATGCTAGAGAATACACGGACATACAATAATTGACATACGACTGTCTAGATTCAAGCTTACGGTAGTGAAAATCGCGTGAAATGGGTCCCGTGGTTTAAAGTTTATCGCAGACGGACTGACAGACGCGTTCGTTTACAATAGAGATGCCCTATCGCGCCACTCCGCAAGTCTACCCGCGTATCAAGGCTATCTTTAGAATAATGGCACAATATAATAAATTCATTCTGGTACATTCGTATTTCTTCAGAGCCCCCAGTGCCTGGACAGTTTCGCTTTTTGCTGTACTATATATTAACTATTATTATTTATATTAGACTCAAGCTCTTGCCTGCGGCTGCACTAAACATAATGTTATTGATTATGATAAAAAAAATACCTTATGCCGCTTAGTTTACGAGTAGTAGCGATTTATCAGGCATAGTCAATTATTTGGCCATGTAGCATAAAGTCCTAACAACAACACCCAAATGGCAAATTATTCAGTGTAACATACTATTCAAAACACAAGATATCAAAAAAGCTGTAAGACGAAATAGCACATTGCCATGTTTTCAAAATCAGCTAAGTTATTTGGTCTTATATGACGAAATAGCAAATCATAGGGGTATGTGTAAATATGTCCAAGTAAGTTTCATTCGTAATTATTTTGACATACACTCTATGCTGATAACATTAAAGTCGAAACCAACATATCTATGATTGTATTCGTTACTTAAATATTTTTTCATCTCTCCTGTTCGAAAAATTTAATTTTCATAGGTATTTAGCCGGATGGAAAATAGCTTTTCCATCCCTAGGGTTAAGAGTATTTTATTGTGATTAGCCACAGTTACGTCGAAGATAATTGTGTTACGACGAAAATTGACGATAAGATTGCGATGATAATGATGATGATGATGATGATAATGATGAAGGTATATCTGTTAGTGCTAATTATGTAAATTGAATAAATAAAATGATGATGATGATGCTGACGATGATGATGATAATGATTTTATTTTTATTTTCCTCACAGTCTAAATGAAAAGTAAAGTGTTTAACTCGGGTGAAATTATCCATTTCACCCTCGAACTATTGGCGCTCTCACTTCATTCGAGCGCCAGAAGTATCTCGGGTGACATGGGTCACTTTCAACCCTTGGTTAACAATCTACTATTTCAATTGACTTGCAGCTACCGTCAAACAAAGTAACAATTTGTAGACCTTATCCCAAAGAAGCATGATTTGTAAATGGTGACTATAGTTTAGTAATAATAATTTTTTTGAAGTTCGTATGGCGCCGTCTTACTTCCTCAAATACAGTATAATACGAAAGTGAACGGGACGACACGATAGGAATCTCGAATTTCAAACGTCGAAGTAAACTTTCTGGACTGTACAGAGCATATAAGGGGCTCGTCTAAACAGGAGGTAGTTTAATCAAAGACGTATCGAACCTGGGACCAGTATCGCCTTAACGGGTTTAGTTAGTCTAGGTTTTGCACGGGCTTTTTTTAAATAAATAAAAACTGCCGCTTGCCTTGATCCCAGGTATTATGAATGTGAAATCTTATGTAATATTTTTCGTTTCACTGTTTGGCTATGTGAATATTTTCATACAAGCAATTTTTTAAATAAAACAATTTAACGGATTATATCGCGTATATTATCTCATTGGAGTTCCCGACGTTTCGGAAGCTTTTCAGCTATCCATGGTCACGGGTTGACTGAGAAAAGATATATTTTCCTCTGTCAAAGTTATAATTTGTGCAAAATACCAACTTTGAAAAAAACAAATAAGGGTGACATACATGCCAGATGGGCCTAATCTGTAGAGACAGTTACACATATGCTAGAATGGTGATAATATACGCGATATAATCCGTTAAATTGTTTAATTTAATTAAAGTAATAATCGCGGAAAAAGAAGAATATTTTTCTTTTTTAATGTTTCTTAACGTTGCGTTTGTTCTCAATACCACCTGATGTAAAGCCACAATAATGCCTATTTCAGTGTCAACTTGAAATATTCAACTTATAACTTTTCAAATATCTTTTCAGCCCGATTATTTTTGGATTCTTGTCGTCCATTTTGGACGGGCGACATGAATAGGTGTGGATCAACTCATTATTCTATTAATTGTAATATAAAATCGTACCCTGGCTTTTATACCTTGACGCTGGCTAAATTGCAATGGACAGAAGCCATTAAACTTAAAAACTGAATTGAGGTATCTATTCGCTTTGGTACGATTGCATTCATTTAGTACTGATTAGTAATTTAAATATTCAGATAGTAGTTTAAATACAAGATAAGAACCTCCCTGGTAGGTAGCTAGAGTCCGTATTTAAAAGCGACGCGATATTAGCGGCTATAACATTAAGGTTCATCAGCCACGTAGGGCTGACTACACACTCTCTAAGACGAAGATTCTATTAAGCTAGTTGACTTTATCTTATCTTATCTTTGGCAAAAGGTACCCATCACTAATAAGGAGGTAATTACTGCTATTACGGGCTTATCACTGTTGCCAGGCGCAATTTGAAAAAAACCGGCCAAGAGCATGTCGGACCATGCTCAGTGTAAGGTTCCGCAGCCATATACAAGAAAATGCACTACAGATGAACAAAATACGATATGAAAAAGTTCTGCTGCGTTCCTGACCAACAAATCCGATTACGGTTAGGAGGTCTAACCAGACCTATCCAGTTCAGTCAGGTTCTAAAAAAAAAACATGAAAAAGTGTACTAGCAAAAAAGCTTATCTCTACGGTGCTTCCGTCCTTTAGCTGAGAAGCGCAGTTTTTTTTGGCAATAACTCAAAAATGGCTCGACCGATTTTATTCAATATAGCTTTCATTGATTTCGTTGTGTCTCAATTTCTTTCACACCTTCTCGAGTGAGGCACTGCTCCCACCGCCAAAGATGAGCGAGAAGCGATTAGCTAGACACTAGAAACGAGTTGGCGAGCAGCGAGAAGCGAATGTGTAGCTCCAATAGTTTTTTCGCTCGGCTATAAGCGAGTGTTCGAGTGCGACGGGCTATTAATCGCACCACTCGCTCAGTAATGCCGTAAAATTACCGCTGGTTGGTCTCGCAGCGTGACTTCTAACCTCCAAGCGAGCATCGCTGAGCGAGTTCTGGTGAGCTAGTTTTATTTTATCGCTCACATCGCTGCAAAAAACTAGTAGAGAGACAGTTCTCGCCGGCAGTGTGAACAGTCAGCGATGAACTATTAATATATGTGTCTCTTTTACTAACACAGGATCAGGATATCTTTTGTTCATTTCTTGGGCGAGAAAATCGGCAATAGCTAATCGCTTCCTCGCCCTTGGTGGGACCAGTACCTTATACCTACTACTGCGTTTATACGCTGTTGCATAGCTAAGCGCCCCGCATGTCTCCCATCTACAACAGTAAAAAGGTACATTTATCTATGCGAAATATTTTACCCTCATTGCATTCCTACCCTCTCCTATCCTTATGAAGACAGACTCAACAAAGTAAGAAGCAAAAAGTGTGTATAACGTCGTGTGTAAATAGCTTAAGGGCCATTTCCATGTCCATCCTGTCCGAGCCACCGTCTAACGCTGCGCCGCCCTCCCGGCCGGGCCCAACAGGCCAGGGTTGCCAACTGCCTATCACCTTAATACGTAGTATAATATACTTTTCACCACACTAGCACGGAAAATTTTCGTTTATAGCGCCAAAGCTGTCATTTTTCTCGAATCGATTGCATCGATTTTCTCCGCTAGCATGAAAAGTAATTCGAAGTTTGAATTTACAAATTTGAATATGTTTATTTGTTTGTTATGTTATGAGTGTGTTTAAAAGGTTCATTAACGTTAGTTTTAAATTAAAATTATCTGGTTTCGCTATACTTTCTTACGACTTTTTCCTTTTTCTCACATTTTCCTTGCTGTAGTGAGGTAAAAAGTTGTGGTTGTGACACGGCTGTATATTTATTTGACTTCTTGTGCCTTGAAAGCCTCGTTACGTTCAGAAATCTAAATTTGAACCACTCGCTCCAATTTTAGATTCCTTCGCTTCCTCGGCTTTGAATTCAAGCACTCGCGCTAAATAACAACTTTCAGCATTGCATAACAAATAACTATTGCAGCCGTGTGAAACACAATTAACTTTTCACCTCTCTATATATCGAGGAAAATGTAAGATATAAGAAAAACTATGAAATGATAACAAACCGATGGCGAAAGATGAAACACACTCGTAACAAAACAAACATATATTAAAATATGTATTCGAATTTCAAATCACTTTTCCGCGCTAACTGATAAAACGAACTATTCCACGTAAATTTTGCTCTGTAAACGGAACTGTTCCGAGCTAGTGAGATGACAATAACTATTTAATGCCACTGTTCGGTAATGTGTCGATAGATGATCTAAATCCAGGTTACAAAATTGTGTATAGTAAGTAATGTACAATTGAAACCGGGCTTGTATGGCCTAACAAAGGTCGGCCTCTTGGAACAACAATTGGATCAATCACAGCCACTGGCATGCTGCATGCGAAATTAAATTAACTAATGAGAAGGTGTTATTTATTAGGTAGGTGTTTTATTGGTGTGTGGCGCCACTGTCGCTAACAGTCAAATTGAAACCGCTCCGTGTTTATATTTAAATATTTAATTTGTTTAAACGTGTAAACCATCTTAAAACTTAATTTATTATAAAAAAACCTTGATCATCTGTGACTGTGGAATATAAATAACAAACATGGCACCGACAAAACCTAAAATAAGTGGAAAGGAAGAACTGGACAAAAGGCTGATGGACGTTATTTTCAATCTGGAGGCAGAATTAAAAGGTATGACATCAAAGCTAAATAGTTGCTACGATATAATGTTACAACAACAACAAGATTTGACCTCACAAAAAATCCAAATTGAGGAACTTATAAAAATCGTCAAAGTCATACCTGGCATTATAGAACGGCCACAGAACGAAATTCCCCATAAACTGCACTTCACACAAACTGTTTCACTGAATGAGTCCGGACCACAAGGGCTACAATACATGAGCGATCCTCTGACTGATGTAAATGACGAACAGACAGCCACACAGAGCACTGCCTCTCAGGAATCTGGCTTAGGACGTGCTAAAAAAGATATTCGGAAAGCGGAGACGATTCCGGGAGCAAGAGGAGTGTTGCAGGAGACGGCTGAGTCCGTGCGCAAAACCCGCCGTGCCCGTCCTCGTCGTGATGCGTCTAAGTCATCGCACGGAGACTCTGGCTCTGCCATTGGACATCCAGGTGCAGTTAACACCAAGCAAGTCAGGTATGCGAATCTGTGTGCAGGCACCGCCGATGGACCCGTAATGCCCGCTTCTGATAAGCTGTCTGCCCCAAGAGTGCCATCAGCAACATCTACATCCCCACGCAGACATCTGGCTCTTCGAGCGGCCGCGCCGCGCCATGTCAGTCTGCACGTCTTCAACCTGAGCAAAGATACCACCGTGGAAGATGTACTTAAACACGTCGTATCGGTCCTGGACGTACAAAACGCGCAGTGTGAACGTCTCGTAGTCACCCGAGGCGAGTACTCATCTTTCAAGCTCGATGTGCCTGCTGATAAGGTTAGCTTGGTGAAGGACACTCAGAATTGGCCCGTTAATGTATCTATTAGGAGATTTAATTTTGTCACTCCAAAAAACTTGCAACGCCCGGGAAATACAACAACAATATTAAAACCGCACTAGTACCACATGCACTTAAAATCATTCACCAAAATGTCCGTTCTTTATGTGGCAAAACTGCATTACTAGATTTATTATTACACTCAGAAAAACCCGATGTTTTCGCCTGCAGTGAGACTTGGTGCAAAAAATACGAAATCGAGCGAGTGAGGTTATGTGGATATCAGCTGGCGAATAGCTACTGCCGCGGGCGCATCGCTCACGGCGGCGCGGCGCTGTACACACGGGCCGATATCTCATATCGCCAGCGAAACGATCTACAAAACCTTGCAGTCGAATTTCACTTTGAGTTTACTGCTATCGAAATTTGTAAAATTAATTTAATTGTAATTGCTTTGTATCGCACTGGGAACGGCGACTTCGACATTTATTTAAATAATTTAGACTTATTACTCAGCAGACTTACCGACGAAAACAAAATGTTCATTTTGGTCGGCGACCAAAACATTGACTATTCGTCCGACAACGTAATGAGGCGACGGGTTGACGAGACACTAGGAAGCTACATGTGTAGAAATCATGTTGCGTTTCCGACCCGTGTGTCCGCGCAGAGCTCGAGCTGCATTGACTGCGGGCTGGCGCCGCGCGACGCCGGCGTCACGGCAGCACCGCTGCGCACCGCCATCAGCGATCACAATGCACAACTATTCACACTGCCTACCGGACCATATCTTATGGATAAACCGGAGTCTTACATTGAGAAACGGCTGTTAACGGACGAATCTATTTGTACATTTTATATTGACATAGAAAATTATAATTGGAATTTTATATTTGATGACATGATTAGTATTAATGACAAATTTATTAAATTATTCAACGTTCTTAAATATTATATTGACATTCATTTCCCAATTAAAAAAATATTTCTCAAGAAAAACAAACAAGTTCCCTGGTTAACCGATACCCTCTCAAATCTTATTTTAAACTATAATGATTTGACGGAAATGAAGCGACAATATCCCGACATCGAAACACTGTCAGAATGCATTAATTATCATGCCAATCGCATAAAATCGGAATCTCTGAATGCCCGCCGAGAATATTTCGATAAACGCATAGTGAACAGCAAAAATCCGTCAAAGGAAATGTGGCGTGTAGTAAACGAAGAGGCATCCACAAAACCCTTGCCTCACACTATCTCGCTGAAGGACGGAAACGGTAAAGAGGTACCTGCCTACCGAGTACCAGAACACTTAAACCAACACTTTCTCACTGTAGCATCAAAGTGTAAATTAAATATTAACAAATCGGACTCTGTACAGTACCTAACCAATCACTTAAAAAACACTGACATTCCCCAATTTACTTTACCTACAGTGACGCTTACAGATCTTAATTGTATACTCAAATCCATGCTGAAAAGACGCGGGACCTTAGATATATATGATATATCCCTGAACATACTTGTGTGCGTCTGGCCGGTTATTGCGGGGTTACTAATTGAACTAATAAACACTATGTTCTCCCTCGGTGAGTACCCTGTTGTGTTAAAGAGCACACGAGTATGTCCGGTGTATAAAGGAAAGGGTGAAAAAACTGCTGTCGATAATTATAGGCCCATTACTATCGTACCTAATATCTCAAAAATGATTGAATCGGTTCTATCAAAGCGACTAATGGACCATCTTGAAATGAACAACCTACTAACCGAAAATCAATTCGCTTACAGGCAAAATAGGTCCACCACAGCAGCAGCGTTCTCAATATACGATAGCATAACAACGGCACTGGATGTTAAGGAAAAAGCAGCGGGGGTATTCTGCGACCTATCGAAAGCGTTTGATGTAATTAGTCATGAGCTGTTATTAGAAAAGATAGAGCATTACGGAGTCAAAAATAACGCTTATCGGCTATTTACATCATTCCTTACAGATAGACAGCAAACGGTTGAGGTCAAAGTAGGGGGTAAGAAAATGAGATCTGAGGTAGGTACACTGGAACTCGGGATACCTCAAGGCTCGGCACTCGGAAATACCTTATTTCTGATGTTCATAAATGACCTCCCTACCTCCGTTACCGAAAGCATGATGATACTGTTCGCAGATGACACCACTGTGATAGTGAAGGCACATACATACACACAGCTTGAAAATAAAATAGCACACACATGCAACCAACTCCACAAGTGGTTTTCAGCGAACGGTCTCATCCTTAACGTTACAAAATCGAACGTGATGATTTTCACAGCAGGACACAAAGATATTCCACTGGAACAGAGTCCCATACCGCGCTGCGAGTCGTGCAAGTTCCTCGGATTTACAATTGACAGCAAACTTAAATGGAAAACGCATATACATCATCTATGCGAAAAGCTTGGCAGTGCAGTATTTGCTCTGCGTAAACTGAAGCCGGTTGTCTCCAGTGATGCACTGGTTCAAATTTATTACGCGTACTTCTACTCGCTCATGTCATACGGCATTGTCTTGTGGGGTAACTCAACGGACTCTGACCGTGTGTTCAAATTACAGAAAAGAGCACTACGCGTGATAGCAGCCGTAAATCCGAGGCACTCGTGCAGAGAGCTTTTCAAAGAATATAAAATGATGACACACTATTCTCTGTACGTATACGAGGTCATAGTGTATACGCGCAAAAATATACATTTGTTCAAGCGCGCCAGTATTCTTAACAGAATAACCCGCCAGACGGGGCGATTACTGCCTGTGTCGCGGCGGCTGGCGCTGCTCGACAAAAACCCGCGCGTAATAGGCCCGTCGTTCTATGAACGTCTACCCGCCAGCCTCAGAAACGAGACGTCGGATCGAATATTTGAGCGCCGAGTAAAGGAATTTTTGTTATCAAAAGCCCTCTATTCTGTTTCAGAATATTTAGATAATAAATAATTATTTAGTTCTGAATTTAAAATTTCTGTTTATCATTTTATTTTTAAATTTTTGACATTGTATTAAATTCCTGACATTGTATTAAATTGTATTGACATTGTATTAAATTTATGTTGACATAACAATTATTATTTTATATTAACTGTACCTACTCTTGCAGGTATTATTATGATTATGGAATTATTATTATTATTTTTTATATTTTTTTTTTTTATTTTTTTTTTTGACATTGTGTTGGTTTTTGACCCCGACATATGATTTTCTCTTGTTTTTATTGTGTGTTTTTGTTTATATTACTATAAAATTTATAATTCTATGTAACTGACGATCTTTTTGTGAATTCATTCTATTTTCTAGGACATGTAAGATATTGTGTAATTTTCAAAGAGAAATAAATCTATTCTATTCTATTCTATTCTATTCTATTTTTTTCCCTTTGGTTTTGGATGTAGATTTCTTAATCAACGTCAATTTTGAATGTCAAGATGGCGGACATCACTTGGTTATAAAAAATTGTCATTGGTAGTCGGTTTCTAGGTTTCTGGGGATGTGGATCCCAAAAATGGCATCAATTTCGTATTTAAAGATAGTGATATTATCCAGATAACTTTGGAGTATTTAGTAGAGTTGGCGCAGAATAAACCAATAATTAATATTACTACATAAAGGGACTGTTCATAAATTACATCATCTATTTTTTGACTCCCCCCCCCCCCCATAAACCATCCAACCATCATAATTCAAATGACCCCCTCCCCCACCAAATAAAATGATGTCACTTCCAAATAATGCGTTTTTAGCAATAGTTTATACAAACACGAATTTCATTCCTTCTTTTACTCATTGAAGCACTTTTTAAAGATGCGAAAGATGATGTCATCTTGGGAATCCTTCGTCATGCTACCATCATCCAATGTCCAGATCCCCCCCCCCTTCCCCCCCCCCCCCCCCGAAATTTGAAAAACGTAATTTATGAATAGCCCCTACGATGAATCACAATTTTTTTACTAAAAACAAAATTTGCGTGCCTGCGTTTTTACTAAACTATAAAAATCACACCTAGATAGGCACAGGTTAATTAACAAAATAAAAATCTTAATTTCAAATCAAAATTAGAAAAACTTCATCGTCTGCCACCCCTACGTGCCAGCAACCAGTCTCACTTATTAGAAGTTATTAAATAGTTTTTTTGTCGCAGATTGCGCTCCTAATTGCGTTTGCGCAGCGTCCACATCCACGCATGCGCGCGGTAATGAACGCTCCTTTTGGACACCAGCCGCGTAAGCGCATGCCGATGCCAATAAGTCCTACAACCACAGCTTGAAGAAGTTGGCGTAGGTACGGGGAAGCGTTACATTTCAATCCCCGTGACTATTGTTCCAGTCTATCAAAAATAACTGAAATATCATTGTGACTTAGTTACGTCTGATGCTGAGCTCACGATAAAATTACTGTAATGCAATCAGATCCTTATCATCCTTATAACATCTCCACACTTGTTGCCCATAAGTTAATAAACGCGATTAGGACTGAGTAATTATAGACGATTTCGCGGAAAAGCAAAGGTACAATTCATTAATCTAATTAGACTCTTTTATATAAACACTTTAAGTATATATGACTCAAGTGTCTCATTATATACTTTCGGTGCATGTCTCAGGCCGAGCAAGTATCACAAGGAGTGGAGGAAGAGCTTACGTGATTTTGTTGTTCCTTCTTAAGAAGTCACAGGGATTCTTTAAAGAGTATAGTTTTAGACGGCCGATCACTGTGATTTTTTCGTCGTCACGTTACTTATCACCCATCTCTTAGTCGGCGGCCATTTGTCATCTATGGCGGGTCCGCGCGGGTCTAGCTACCATCCCGGAACGGAGTTACAGCCAGACATTGCCATATAACTATCTCTGCTAAGACTTTTTATCATGAAATAACAAAGAATTAATTTTTACATTTCATGAATTACGAAGTATACATGTTTAATATATATAATTACCAACCAATAACTTATAACTAGCGACCAATGCAGGGGTTCAACTTAGTATGACGATCAGCCATCTATTGAGTTTCACAGTAGGTAAATAGTTTACTGCTACGTAAACGCATATTGCTTGTATCAGCGACCACCTCATAAGTATAAAAGAAGTAGGTTTAATAAACCTACTTAATAAAGAGGGATTATATACTAATTATTATCTACCAAAGAGCTGCCCGTCAATCCTCCCACAAGTAGTCTATTCCGTTAAGGAATTTATGACTGGCAATAATAATTAGCAATAATAATTCACAAACAACTCAACATTTAATTGTTTTTTTTTATGTCAGAATTAATTTTAAGTTCTTTATTATTTTATTTTTTTTCTTTGCAACAATTTATCAGTAATTATTATTCTTTGGAATATCAAGTTTAACTTATACATTTTTTAACTTTTTTTTATTTTGTAAGTCAGAACTTGAGTATATTTTGTCCAATAATTAAATAATAATGATGATGATGATGATGATGATGATGATGATGAATAATGAAATCCTTGACACTCTCAAAATAATACATACGCATACATACCTCAATGCATGCACAATGCCATTAAATAATAATTTTATATAAAAAAAATCACATGCCTTTAGGGCAGAATGTATGAAGAAACAATATTTTGTATCGTAACACCTTATTTTTGCACCATATATTTTGTGAATAAATGATTATGATTATAAAGAAAAACACCTTTTAACATATATAATATTGGTTTCCATCAGTAGCAGTTTCTGAAAAAAAAAACAGAAAACTGCCGTTCTAGTCTGAGAAAATATTGTATTACGGTCGTATTTTCAGACACTCTTTACACGTAGAACAATGTATTTTTACATTAAGGACAAGGGTATGTTTTGTACACATGCTGCGTGTCGGGGTTTACCTGGTGGTAAACATTCACTGCGGATTATAACATTGGCAACACTCCGTCAACTCCTTGCGAGTTACCGACCCTTCAAAAACCCGTTCCCAGCAGTCTCTTAAAGAACCTCACACTGTCCCCTGGGAACTTCACTCCACATCCGGAGCGGGAATAGGAATATTCTCACAAACCGCATGGCGTGGGACATTCAGGTAACCTAGTGGGAACTACTTACCTGTTCTGCAAGACAGTAATAGAAGGGAAGATGGAGCGCAATTGCAGCTATCCCTATATCGGGGGTTGGACAACCGCGGCTCGCGAGCCGCATGCGGCTGGCTCTTTAAAGAGTCACTTGCGGTCACTTGAAGACAAGTTCCCCTTTAAAAAAAAGTCCTATTATAATTTGGTATACAGTGATAAATCTGACGCAGAAAACTGCGGCTCTTTGAGCTTCCAAAAAATCTATATTTTTCCAGCATCGGGCTCTACGTCTAATAAGTTTGCCCCTACCTTATACCACCACATGCCACCACCAAATAATTGGTGAACTCATAAAAAAACTTCTGACACATTTAGAAAAAAACTGTTAATTTTCAAACGGCTGAACCGATTTTCTTAAACGATAGCTAAAAATACCCTTGATAAAGTCACCTTTCAAACACAAGAACTAAATCAAAACCGTTCCACTCGTTCAAGAGCTACTATGACACGGGCAGACACAGATACTCTAATAATCATATTATTTTCATCTTTCGCACTGGACATAAGTCTCATCAGGTTTTAGCAGCCTTTTGGAGGCTTTCCCCCGAATCACCATACTTGGAAATACACGCCACGCTCTTCTTCTCAACACATCTCATCATTATCATCATATTAGCCCAAGGACGTCCACTGCTGGACAAAGGCCTCCCCCAAGGATCTCCACAACGGTCGCGCGCCGCCCTGATCCAACGGTCTCCTGCGATCTTCACCAGATCATCGGTCCATCTTGTTGGGGGCCTCCCCGCGCTGCATCGTCCTGTACGCGGTCGCCAATCGAGAATCTTTCTGCCCCAGCTGCCATCGGGCAATGTGCCCCGCCCACAACCACTTAAGTTTAGCAACTCTTTGAGCTATCTCGACATATCTATATCCTTTTCGATTTAGTATAGTGCAAGAAGGATGGGTGACGCTGTGCCGCGCGGCAAGTGAAGTGGCGGCTAATCGTGCTAGCCCAGCAGTACCTTTCGTATGTCAATGTATATACGAGTAATTAAGGCTGTCAATAATTATTGTGAGAAAATTGATCAAGAGTTACACTTCATTACGCTATGTGTATAGAATAACCGTGTTAACTTAAATACTTTAGATAAAATCTAAATGAACTCAACTATACTAGCTTAGTTAATTGCTCATTAACTAGATGATATGCAAAGGAGTGGATACGAATGATACCGATAAGTAAATATATACATGATAGATAATCTTAGTCAAGTAGTTTATAGTCTAGGATCCCGCTTAACACGATCTTTCTTCATCCTTTTAGTTCTTTAAACAAATTTTGTTTACTATATAAAGTAAAAATAGAAACAACGCACTAGTGTTACACATCCCGTACCCCATATCTTTTTTGCTAGCAGAGCATGTCATGCTCACTGATAGACTAGTAAATCAGAGAGACCTTGGCGCATGGAAACTGTTGCCGAGACGTTGGATGATTTAAGTAAACACTTACCATATATACTAGTTTAATTTGATTTGACAGATCGGGGCTTTGTCTTACTAAGTAATAGAGAGTAATAGATGTTTTTTCCCCTTTTTTCTGACCCTATACCAAAGTGCGTGCAATAAGATCCCAACATATTTATATATAATGTATGACCCCCGACGCATATCGGTCAAGCTAAATTTGCGAATCCGGTACGGGCAAATATTTGTGTGATTAGCATAAATATTTGTTCCTCAGTCTTGGATGTTTTCTATGTATAAGTATATAAGTAAATATATTTATTAAATATATCGTCGTCTAGTACCCACAACACAAGCCTTATTCAGGTTACCATGGGACTAGTTGTAATATTTATTTATGTAGGGCCACTTTACTCAGCCTGGTTGCAACCGTAATGTTTTGTGTTTACTTTATCTCATGTTTAAAAAAAATGGTGTCATCAGAAAAAAGGACGACGAAAGGTCCATGGTATGCGGGATCTCCTACTATTACTAGTAGCGGTTAGTTAGTTGAAGTTTATGTCGGTAGTTAGGTATACCTCTTAGCCAGAGCGAGATCTGGTCTGGATCGGTCTGGTCGGGGTTATGCAACTATTACAAGAATGACATGGTCGGGGTCATGCAACATATTATTGAAAAAATTACTCTTAAATAATATTTGATAGAATTTACACGCAGCTCAGTCCACGATGTTAAGAAGACTTGAACTATAAAAAAAAATTAAATAAAAAAAGAACCACAACAACCCACTTTAAAATAAACTAAAAAGCCACAAATAATCTTTTATTTACGGTAAGGATCACATTTGATTCACCTTTTGAAGTCGGTGCCAAACCATTCATTTATTAGTTATTACCTACCTACATATATATTTAGTGATAGTAATTCGTATTTTTGTTGAATAAGGAACTTTATTTACTTCAGGTTTGGCACCGACTTCAAAAGGTGATTCAAATGTGATCCGTACCGTACATAAAAGATTATTTATGGCCTAGTTTATTTTCAAGTCGGTTCTTTTTTTATTTAAACATTTTTATTTTTGCTTTTTAGTGATGGATTTTAGTAGTGATATAAAGTATTTTTAAGAGCCCAAAATGAGAAGATTGATGAGGCACTTTGCACGCATCTCGAGTCTTTGGAAGTAAGAAATGTAAAAGTTGGTTAGTTCATTGTACCTTCCATCTTCAGCTCTGCCGGTCTAGCACAACTCTCCGCGACTACGCTTGTCGCGCGACATAGCGTCACCCGTCTTTTTCGCATTGCATTGAAAGGAAAGAGACTGACAGTCTTTCTCGCGCGACAAAGAGTCGCGTATCACAGTTGTGCTAGAGGTACAGCATGAAATGATGACAACCCGAGGAAAACAACTGATAACTTTAGAAAAATATATACAAAACAATGTTTGTGCCTATAATATTTGAGGGTTTCTCTCGATTTCCCTGGTATTCCATCATCTAATCCTGACTTGGTGATAATGAGACTACTTCAGGGACACACTAAAGAGAATATGACTAACAGTCGTAACGTATTTATCTATAATAGATGTTTTATTTAAGAATTATCCTCTAACTCGTAACTATTAAGGAATTGTACTTTCCATCATCAGCTCAGCATGATGAGATGATGACTACCATATGCAAATACTTAAATAGCTTAAGAAAATATAAGAAAAACGTTATAAGTGCTTATAAAATTTGAGGATTGCCCTCGATTTCCCTGGGATCCCATCATCGGACCCCAACTTGGTGGCAATGGGACCACCTCGGGAGTATATCGTTTCAAATAAAAAAAGGTGTTTTCGAAGCGGTCCACAATTGGCGGAGGAATCGGTGAACATACATAAAAAAAAGAAATACTAACTATCCAACCTATAACCTCCTCCTTTTTTGGAAGTCAGTTAAAAATAGTAGAAATCAGTTCAATAGTTTTTAATTGGCATGAATCTGTTAAAAAAATCCATCAACAAACAGTGACACAGTGTGATGGGTGGACTTATTACTGAAGAGTGTTTTTCAACCTTTTTAGGGTTCCGTACCAAATAGGTAAAAAACCCTTATGGTGCGACTTTGTCTGTCTGTCCAAGTATTAGAGCGCCATATCTCAAAAAACTACTTATGCTATTTATTTGAAATTTGGAATATTTATAAACATAGTGAGACCACATGTATTGCAAAGGAAACATTATAAAATATATTTTTATTTTCTAAAAAAACGACCAATATAAGGTTGGGGGGCTTAAAGGTCAAGTAGGGTATCGTATTAAAGGGCTTGATCTTTACATTTTGGAACAAACAAGGTAAATATGGAAAAAAATACCCCGAAGTTTACCAAGCGAAAAATCTGCATAATTTAATATGAATATAACACGAAAATTATAATCATATATCTGTCAGTCTGATTTTTTTTAATCACTGAAAATCATTTTTGAATAACCCGGTTTGGTTAAGTTTGTCCCTCATTTATATGTGACGCCATAGATACCAGAGGCAAACTTAACTCAAGCGGCAAGTTAAGTCGGAATAAGTGAAAGTTTGTACGGAACCCTCGGTGCGCGACGCGAGTCAGACTCACACTTCACCGTTTTTTTTTATGTCGGTCGCGACCCTCTTGTCTGTGTTGGTGAACACGTGTTTTGGTTACAAGTAGTAACTGCTTAATATTGTAACCAATGCTTAATATTGGCGGATTTTACCGCATGCCCTCCACACCGCTGCTCAATGAACGCTGACGGTGCGTTGACGCGGCTGAATGTATAGAGAAATCGTGGGGCATAAGATATGTCACCGCATATACGCAGCGTTAAGCATCGGTGTGGGAGACATGCGTAAAAATCGTGACGCATAAGTCACGCCACTGCGAAAATACGCCGTCAGCGTATGTTAAGCATTGGTTTGGGCGAAACTTTATACTAGTTTGACGTGGCGGCAGCTCTTGAACTGATGGATTGATTTTGATTTAGTTTGTGTTAGAACGATGACTTAATCAAGAGTGTTCTAAGGCATGATTCCTAAGGGCATCAGTAGTTAGTTACTACTCATGGCGAATATCAACAATCGTGGAACAAGAAACGGGAGTAACTTGCCCAGGTCTGATGAATATCTGTTTCATATTTTATTGTACTATCAGAAAACCCGTTTATATTATATCTTAATATACAGGATGCAAATAAAAACGATTCACTGACAAGAAGTGAATACCTCATGATACTGAAAATTAAGAATAAGTAAAATACATATAAACAATTTTAAGTGATTGACATAATCCAAATCTTAAGCTATAGATAAAAAGGGGGAATGGGGGAAACATGTCCTACCCGGAAGGCGAAAAATACTGCCACACTATTTTCCGATGAATAGCAAAGTTGATTCTTTGTGCTTCTCATGACCCCCACATCTATCCCAAACGGCTCCAACATATTCAAATTAAGTGATTCTGGTTATCAAATTACCTACTCATTTAATAGTTCGAGAATAAAAAGATTAAAATGTGACACAAAACTTTTTTATTGCAGAAAAGTACATACGGTTTTGAGACATGCTCAAGAGTACGCTGGTGGTACGGACAAAACTACTTTGTTTTGTAGGTATATACTGACGCCTTACATTTTATAGGGTAGGGATCTTAAAGGATCTGTTCCAGTTGTTTTTTAGTTAGAGTTGCAAATACTTTTTTTATTGAAAACTAGAAACTGCCCGCAACTTCGTCAGCGGAGGAAAAAATATATATATCCCTCTTTTAGTCTTGAGCGCAGTCGAATAAACAGTATCCTATAACTATGGATGATCCGTGTACCAAAAATAGTGGAAATCTGAGTAGCCGTTTAGTGTGATGAAGCTACAGCAACACATACGAGCAGACATGAAATCAAAAAAAAAACACTATTCAGTGTCATTCAAATACTCCGTATCACTTTTCTATCTCGCTTAGGACACCCGTGCCGGCTTGGCACGGGTGTCCTAAGCGAGAAGTATGAGACCTAAACTTCCCTTAACTGTATAGACCATGTAATTAAATATTATTTGAAGATCCCTCTTATATCTTTTGTCACACTCACTCACGAAGCTTCTCATAAGGAGATTTTCGAACCTAAAATTTCCACTTTTCTATGCATTTATTAGTATGTTATCTAACAAAAAAATCTTTTTCAAACAATTAATAGGATCAAGAAAAAAAAAAGATTTCGCCAAATAGGTGCAGCCATTCCGAACTGATTTCTTCATTTGATTTTTATTATTTATATAGACTAGCAATATGTTCCTTTTGCCTGAGAAATTCACATTACTAATGTACACTATAGACGTTAATCATCGCCACTCTGTATGTCGTATAAAAATATTGTAATGGTACTAAATCAAAAGATTATAACAAGTACAGCGAGCCTATCGAGCTGCCGTCACCTTCTGACACGTATGTGAGTGCGAGAGTGACAGGCGCGTTATCATATCATTTATCTCGTGATAAACGCGACCATCATAGGCCCGCAGTAGAGTTTAAACGATCTCCTTCAATTAAAATTTTGTTATAGTTGCAAATCGGTTTTCATTGAAAATACTCAACGCAAAACGAGCTGGCGACCGATATCATAATTCTATATCGTTCACACTTGCGTGGTCTTAAGTTTCTTAACAGGTGTGAAAGAGATAGCAGTATAATCTCGGTCACAAACACTTAAAGTCAGAGTGTAGCCGTCGATAATTTCCACCCTGTATGTCGTATCGCGTATCGTGCGCCAGCTCACGTGGTGACAGGAGCAAAAAGCCGCCGCTGTGCCCACTGAACCGATTGCACAAAAACCATCACTGCGGGGAAATGCCACATAGTCTGCAGAATGGTAACCTGGTGAAAAGGTCGCTGACACCCTGGCGGGGGCAGTGGGGCGGCACGTGAACAAAGTATAAAGAAAGTGAAATTGCCAGTTCTAAAATAAATATTAGGAGACAATTTTACGCAAATCGAAAGAACTAAGCTCAATAAGGCTTTGCAAATATGGGTATCATAACATAATAGATATCTTTCAGTATCTATCTATTTATAAATGAAACCAAGATACAGTAAATATCTATCCATACTAATCCATATCCATACTAATCCATACTAATATTATAAATGTGAAAGTGTGTCTGTCTGTCTGTCTGCCTGTATCTGGAAGATGGTCTGCACCGAATAGTCGCTACCGAGCTGCACTAGTGTGTCCAGCTCGCGCCAGTTCCAGGAGGAACGTCTGGCTTCAAGACACTACACTGCCTATAGGCAGCCCGGCGGTCCTGGGCCTTAAAAGGTTGTTGGTTGACTGTTGCGCGAATCTATTCTGCTGTATGTAATTTTTAAACAATATATTCGGCACAAGCTTCTGCCCGCGACTTCGTCCGCCTTAAATTCGTTTATCGCGAATAAGGGTATTTTTCCGGGATAAAAAGTAGCCTATGTCTTTCCCCAGGACTCAAACTATCTCCATACCAAATTTCATCCAAATCGGTTCAGCGGTTTAAGCGTGAAGAGGTAACAGACAAACAGACAGACAGACAGACACATTTTCGCATTTATAATATTACTAGCTTCTGCCCGCGGCTTCGTCCGCCTTAAATTCGTTTATCGCGGATAAGGGTATTTTTCCGGGATGAAAAGTGGCCTATGTCCTTCCCCGGGACTGAAACTATCTCCATACCAAATTTCATACAAATCGGTTCAGCGGTTTAAGCGTGAAGAGGTAACAGACAGACAGACACACTTTCGCATTTATAATATTAGTATGGATATAGTATATAGTATGGATAGTATATAGTATGGATAGTATGGATTATAATACTCGTCCATCATCATCATCATTATTTCAGCCATAGGCCGTCCACTACTGGACACAGGCCTCCTCAATAGATTTCCACATGGGCCGGATAGAGGCGACACGCATCCAGCGAGTCCCCGCAACCCTAACCAGGTCATCCGACCACCTTGCGGGTGGCCTCCCACGCTGCACTTGCCGGTACGCGGTCTCTACTCGAAAACCTTTCTGCCCCAACGGCCATCGGTTCTTCGCACTATGTGCCCTGCAAATTGCCACTTCAGTTTGCTTACCCTGTTTGCTCTGCTCATACAAAGGATATTGAATATTACAATTGTACAGTAATGCTTACAGCTGAATGATAGTGTAGTGCTTTGTAAGAGACTGGTATCTGAACTCGGCGTGGGCCTACATTACAGATCACCAGGCTCTCACCACGGTAGAACATATCATTTAGTATACAACTTACAGAATAAAGATCATTATTTCATTATTACCTAGCTTTACATGCAGCAGAAACATCGTATATAAAACAAATCGAATTCAGTTCTTTTTTTATGCAAATATGTCTATAGAATGATTGTATGTGTTCTAGTCATAGCCACAAACACACACGATCTATTGCAGTCAGCACCAGGTGTCAACAAACCCCAGTGCGCATGCCCATACACGAAGACTCGTGGGATAATCAAAAAACAACCTCAAACGCGCTTGCGTTTCTTTATTTACAAGATCACGCAAGATAAATAGAAATAAGAAGGATATTAAAATGCGTGTAAGAAGCGGCTCATAAATAATTAATATAAATAGCTGCGTATCTAGTTCCTAACGTGGTCCTGTTGCCATTATGGAGGATGTTAGGATTTTTCTTATTTTTTTGCGCAGGCGCATGGGAGCGGGTTTGTACGGCGCGCTGCTAACTGGTAAACATGAGCAACATCATTAATTTTAAGTGTGCTGTCATTAGAACTGGGGGCTGTTTAAAAGTTAGTAACGTTAGCACTGATGACAGGATTCATGTTAATTTGAAAATTACAAGATTTTTACTGAAATCGTATTATATGCTTAAAATATCCTATAACTACTAAAAGGTGGCCGCAACTTCGTCAGCGTAGAAGAAAAAAATCATAACCTTCTTTTTTTTCTTTTGGGTAGTAGAGTAAGAGGTTTCCTATAACCATCAGTGGATGTCCGGCTACCTCTGTACCAAAAATAGTTGAAATTCGTTAAGCCATTTTGGCGTGATAAAGCCACAACGACACATACAAATATTAAAAAAAATCGATTCAGTGACCTAGAATATCAAAATATCATCAATTTACAGACATTACATTTTTTATAATAGTAGTATAGAAGAACACACTCGATAAAGTCACTTTCCTAGCAAAAAAAATGATACCACAGACAGATACACACGTGATACGGACTATTTGAAGGTTTGCATGTGACGTTGTTGCTTCATCACGCCAAAACGGCTACACGGGGAGCTGCTCGTCCACAGATGGTCATAGGATACATCTCCTCCACTGACAAACTTGAAAATGCTCGGTTGAGTTATATTTAAGTAACATCGTTTCTGTCGACTTTTTGTTTTCTATGATCATTGTTTGGACCTTAAATTTATTTTCTTGCTTTTTTTTAGAAAATGTGCACCAATCTACACGGTACCTACTACAAGTAAAAAAATCTTATGTCATACCGAAGTTATAAGTCACACGCAGCCAGCGTAGGTATAAGAGACATGTCCTAAAGGTTTCAGCAATAAGTGTAACTTTAAAATAATGATGTTGAGTTACTGTCCTGCGACTGCCAGAATATATCAAATCTGGTCGAAGCGGCATATAGAAGGCCCACAATTCAACAATAGTGTCCTGCGAGCGTGTGATTATCGCGATTATCGTGCGATATACGAACGATAAAGCATCTGTCAGTGTTGCTCTCGTGCACCCTTAGAATTATCGTGACCTAACTGAATATGCTAAGTTTTCGAAAAATTTGAACAAAGTTGGACAAGGTTGTTCGCGAAGGAGAAAACTGGGTCCATGCAGAAAATATACACCCTCGTACACCCTTGTTGAAATTGGCGTAATGTTTATGTCCCAAAATTTTGTATGAAAAATATTCAGAGGTGTGTTTACGTTCATAGAAATAAAAAAAATATTCATACAATAATGTTAAGAGCGGAGTTGGAAAATTTGGGATATATTTTTTCTTATATAAGGCTCGAATGTATAAACGATTACGACTTAAATAAGCCAAATATAACAAAATTCTGACAAAATTAACCAAAAGTGCATTTTTTCTGCAAATCATCCAACTCGCATTTTACATCAGTTTAGTTGGAGTTGGGTGAAAAATATACTATACCTACAATAAAATATAAAAAAATCGTCGTAGTTACCTTCAAATTTTTCGTTTCTCTCGTTATCGTTTCTGCGTTTAAATCTTCTTTTTACAGTACATTAAATTTTTACGTCTTTATAATAGTATAGATGTTAAATTTCTGAAGTTTTGGATCTTAGAGCATTTAACTACTGGAGATGGCAAGCCTTGTCATTACCGAACAAATTTTTAATGCATTTTTAGCGGGGGGTGAGGTAAACACGTAGGTACAGCACACTACGGAAATATTCCTATATTTACAAACGCACACAGTTGAAATAAATCGCCAACGAACAAAATAACACTCACACACTGACAATTTACTGTATAAACTGACCAGCGATTTCTTTGGCAGAGGGGAATGTGGAATGTATCCGTATGGCGTCTCCCTTAAATGTTCTAAGGGTACGACGTGTTCGTACCGGTTGGTTATTTATTGATCTATAACTATTGCGACCATAACAGGCCCGCTGAACTCTAAAGCCTTTACATGTGATAGGTTACGGAAGGAACCCATGTAGTTGATTGCATCTGGAGCAGAACTTGTCTGGACTAGTTGCGAAGCTGTTCCCATCATTAGTGACGACAGGCTCGGCAGACAGACAAACAGAGTATATTAATATTAAATACCTTTCAAAAATTAATATAGGTACAGGGCTGGGGAAACTGAATCCTTACGCAAGCCCGGTGTTTTCTGAGCGAGTGGTTGAGACATTGGAGCGGTAGTCCAAAGATACCAGACTTGATTCCTGATGTGGACCAGAGGTGTAATTTTTCTTCTTCGCTTTCTAAATATAAACACACTCATATACTTATAGGTAGGTAGGTACTAAAAAATTACATAAAATAAACTATTATACTTTAGAGCAGAACTTTGTTAAAGACATTTCAGACGGTTGTGATAGGAGAGGGTAAAAACTAGATCACCTTAAGGGACGTGACGTTTAGGAGAAAAATATGAAGACAAACGAAGAAGAGACCAACTAGATGAAACAAAATAAAAGAGATGGTAGACGTCATGTCACATAGGGAAATCGAGGAGGTGGTTGGTACCTACATAAGGTTATAGGGGTTTTGTACACTTATATCAATAGACCGATAAAATTTTACTATTTCCATGTATAGATAACCACAAAGATAACGACGTTTGCGTGACAGATTACGTATAGTAACACACCGTCACATTTCTTACCACTGACCGATTGTCGAGATAAAAGATAAACTGGCCACTTGCGAGTCGGACTCGCGCAAAGAGGGGTTCGTACAAATTAGTAGTCGGTATGTAAATAATTAATTAATAAGTACGGTTGGTCATGAAATTGGTCTACCACTTTTCGACCCTATTTCATGTGCATTAAGGTACCAAAAAGGTGGACCAATTTCTTGGTCGACCGTACAAACTTTTATTGTTAATCATAATTTGCTCCATATAATTTTTAAAACATTTACATAAGACGAAGTACCTAATATATAAAAAAAAATTAATTGATTGACAGACTATCAAACATAGTTCAACATTCATTATAGACAGGGAAATATATATGGTAAACAGTATAAAACTTAAAACTAAAGATAAAAGTTCCCCCATGTCTCTGCCGGACGGCAGGGTACCCAGAAGGCTGGCAGCATTGCCACCCTGAATGGCAATGCTGATTCTCTGGGCTAAGAAAGAGCCAGCCCTCTGATCACCCGATGCTTCGCGTAACCTCTTTGAAATATCTAAAGAGTGCTGTCGCGCTCGTCCCCCACGGCCCAAACGTTTCTACCCCAAACGGCTCAAACATGCAGCTACTACTTATGCCTGCATATTTGCGCCGCTTGAGGCACTCCGCCGAGTCTGCAGCAGCGCCGGCTCTCACTTGATTGACATAATTACAAAACTTAATCTATAGATAAAAACAAGCCAAGTGCGAGTTGGACTCTCGCACCGAGGGTTCCGTACAAAATTTGCGCTAAAAACAACCGTATCTATGAAAATTCAGTGTTAGCAGACCCCTGCTTCTAAGGAAAATACACGCAGTATGGAGTCATTTTATATTGGTTACTGACATTGACAGACAGACATAACAATTTAAGATTTTCTGAATTTTCTCATTAGTTGTGCTACCTTCATACCAAATTCCAAGTTTCTAGAACAACTGGAAGTAACCCTGTAGGTTTTAATTCCACTGCAATTTGTATGGAAACACCTTTTTTAATGACTGTATCTTTTGATTGCGTTGACGTTTGATATTGATTTTTTACAACTTCAAGGGATTGCGGATTTGAGTATATGACGTTCATTTCATCTTGGTACCTTTGCGCGTTCATGAGAAAAAGGGTATTGACGAACGAAAAGTCGGTCATACGGGTGGACTGCAAAGTTATCCTATAAGGGTTCCGTTTCTTTTTTTGAGATACGGAATCCTAAAAACGACCTACCTACATATAATGGTTTAGCTTTGTGACTGATGTATCAATTTAATACAGTACAGAATCTTTGTGTGGGGTAGCGGACGTAATCTAAACCTGCCTGTCTAGATAAAATACATGCGTAAGTCTGAATTATACGCTTGGATAACTTGTAGTTATTAAAAAAAATTGCAGTTTTAACGTTTTCCTTAAGCGCTACCCTTAATGTCTTTGTAGTTCTTTATGTCTCACATAAAACCTACACCTACATGTTTTTAGTGGTAAGAGTAAGCAAGCGTCATCTAGGTCATTGTGTTCCACCTTTTATGAATTCAACGCAGTTTCAATAGGGATGATGACTAAATTTTAATAATTAGTCCATCAATTTAGATAAATAAAAAAATACTGGAGATTTTTTTTCGTACTTTATCAAAAAATAAAGGCGATATAAAATGGAGTTAAAATGTCGCGTGACGTTACTTCTTGGTACAAATTGTACGAGTGACGTCACGAGCCCCCACTCCAAATTTTTTTAGTGCAATTAATCAGAGTATTTTGTTATTATTTTGAAAAAGCAAAAAGTATGTGTCTATTTTTATTCTAACCGATGGAATAATTAGAATTTTGATTTTCAAACCCCGTTATCATGCCTATTGGGGTGATTAACACTAACGTCGGCTGAAAATCCCTCAATTTCGTACTCAATTTACATCTAACATGATAACAGAGGGCATTATATAGAAACTGTTTGCTATGGTTTAGGCCAATACTCTTTATGTTCTATATTTCGAAGATCCAAATTAAGATTATATTCCCATGGTATAACCGTTAAAGTAAAACTAGGAATTCCTAAGCTTAAGTATTTGAGAAATGGACAAACCGCAGTTCAGTCGTTGGATGGACGTCCCGGCCTACCGGCCAATTATGTTCTAGCAGGCCCCCCCACTCGTATGTATCTAGGGATGAACTACTAAAATAAATCTTGCGGTATTACATTATCAATGCCATACGCGTGCAGTACAATAATGGCTTCAGGATGTTGTTGGGGCTGCCCCGTCTTTGCAGCGCATCAGGTATGTTTGCAGAGGCTCGCGTTGATAGTTTTCAGGCAATAATGCACAAACGAGTTGCCTCCCTGATGTGATGCGTGCGAGACAGTACCAACACACTCCTGAATACCATTATTGACATGATGACATATCCTATAATGAGGATATGGAATGCCATACATATGGACTCCAGATATAGCATCGTTTTATTTTAAATTTGTATGTGTCATTTTTAATTTGTTTATTTTTTGTTACTTACACCTAATTTAATTTAGTTATTATTAACATTGTAGCACAAGTATCACGTATACTTAAAAAGAGGCACCAGTGCAGATATTGTTACCTTACTTATGATACGAATAAAGATTTTTGATATTTTTTTTTTTTTATTTTGATTGTTACTAACACATTATGGGTTGAAACCTGAAATAAATAAATAAATAAAATAGACCTATTGGCATGTTCGTGAACTTGTGGCCTGCTCGACTAGAAGGTACACTTAAAAGCCAAAGTTCATGTTATTGAGGTGATAGCCAGACGATTTAGGTCCTTGAGCTATATGGGGTAGGATCACACTCAAAGGACACCGACTTATCTTAAGAGTTTTAGATAATAATTGAGAACGCAGATCTTCACTGTCTTAGGTTCTTGTCATTACGAAACAAACGAACATCGCGTCCAGTTTTGCTACAATTTTGCAAGTTGTGGAACTTCCCCCTGAAGTGTTTCCGAAGCGCTATAAACACGTGATTTCTCTTCGGGGTTCAGCAGAGAATAAACAGGGTATATAAGGGTCAGCACCGAATGGGTGGCTGCACATATCTAGAAAGTAAGTAGTAAGTAAGTAAGTCTCTCAATCTATGGGCGATGATGACAATTTCCCATTTCCTATCAGTCGAATCGTCAGTCTGTCTGCATAAAAAACACAGTTATGTGCACTGTATGTGTCAGAGCGATTATAAGCGTGATATCAGCCGGGTAGCGAGCACCGTATCGTGTAATCGGCGGGTAACGTGGGAAGGTAACGGAACCCCAGCATATACTCGTAACTAGTCCCTCGTCAGCAGTCATTAAAATAAAATCACTAGGAGCTTTTATAAAACGCCTTGACAGCTATTGTACAGAAAGATGCAGTGAAAATCACAACACACTTTGACGATTTTCGGCACTAAGCCTGTCGTTTTGGCAAAGTATCAGTAAGTTTCATAATGTTTGCAGATCAAATTCTTATTAATCGTTTCAAAGGTGCCATCACTATTAATTAAGTACTATATTTAGTGTAAAAAAGTCGATAGCCAAATGTTTTTGTCTAAAATTTATATTTTTGAGGGAAACTAACAGCTTGCCGGCTATCACACATATCTCTGCACAAATGTCAATTGCTCACCGAAACGAAACCAATCTAACGAGTCCAAACACGAAGGGTCTTAAGTGGACCGTAGATCCTGTGGTCACCTTCTGTCTCCGTCATCAAACCGGCTCGGTGATACCATATTATTGCATTGTCACCAAATAAACATGACTGTGCCAAATTTCATCAACCCCAACAAGCAGTTTAGCTTAAGCTTGCAAGTTTGGACATAAGCAATCATACGAAAAGTACACGTACAAATCTCAGTAATAAGAGCGACTTCCATAAGACTGAGAGGCACAAGAAGATCTCTATAAAAGATCTCGAATGCCAAGACGGTGCTGGATTTTTTTTAACTGACTGTCTCAACGACATACCTGTAGGTATTATTATTATTTTTTCCAATCCGCCGAAGTATATAAATTACGATTTGTTTTATATAATAAAATTTTGCCCTCCTGTTTAAACTTTACAAATATTGCAAGAAAATAAAAACTTGCAAAAATAATTATGAAAGTAATCGGTGAACAGATAAAGGCTCCGACACATTTATAAAAATGTGTATAAGTTTTATAACTTTTAAACGACTCCGATTTTCTTGAAACATAGCTAAGAACACCGTCACCTGTCAAACACAAAAACTAAATTAAAATCAATCTATCTGTTCAAGCGCTACGACCCCCTCGCCACAGATACACAGCAAACAGACAAGACACACAGATGCTGACGTCAAACGTATGGCTCTCTTTTTCATTAGGGGTTTAAAATCGAAAAAAAATCGAGTATGTAGAAGACATGTAGCTGCTAGTGTTAATATTCACGCTTGAGAGAAGCGATATTGTCAGTTAGATGTCACATTCTAAAGTATCTGCGTCGTGAGTGATGATATTTAGAATAGTATGTCTTGCCACCCCCACCCACAGTCACTCACTTAGATGTAATTGCGCTATAGATGTGGAAAATAGCAATTTAAACGATTAAACGTTGTTAATATCGTCGACAGTGACCTTGATCCATCGGTTGAAATTTGCCACATCTATGACACTAACATGATCGCTGTACCACAAATGCTATTAAATTTACGATCACTGGTAAAGACGAACGATGGATATATTAGTTAGAGATGTCGACTTGTGGACATCACTAATTTTAGTTCCGTGGACACTCGTATCTGCCAGTGCCTACAGCGCCAAAATGGCGATAATCCAATACGTTCAAAAATAAGGTGACAGCAGCCAGTACAGTAGTAATATGAATGGAGGTAAGTGCCTAATATCTGGTTCACATAATAATAATAATAATAATAAAGCCTTTATTCTGAATAATAAGAAACAAGTTGAACAATTTTTAACTTTTTTTATATACAATTATGTTTTTATAGAATGTCTCTTAATTCAGAGTGCCTGTTGGCATATGCCCTCCTCCAACTCTTTCCACTGTTGCCTGTCCAGTGCCACCCTAGTCCATCTGGGTCCTAGTGTTGCCCGGATGTCATCTTCCCAGCGTCTTGCTTGGCGACCTCTTTTCCTTGTGCCATCTCTGGGGTACCAGTGGGTTACTTGTTTGCTTCATTTGTCCACCTTGTCGCGCAGCATGTGGCCTGTCCACCTCCACTTTTGTTGGTCGATTCGTGTGATTATGTCTGTAACCTTAGTCCTTGATCTTAAATCGGTGTTCCTAATTCTGTCTCTTAGCTTTACTCCAAGCATACTCCTTTCCATTGCTCTTTGACATTTCGCGAGCTTGTCCTTGTGTTGTGCAGTTAGTGACTAGGTTTCGCACCCGTAGGTCAAACACGGGAGTATACAGGTATTGAAAGTCTTTCTCTTTAAGTGTAAACCTAATTCTTTGCTTTTCATTATCTCCTTGAGCAACCAATATTTTCTCCATCCATATGCTATTATTTTGTGGATCTCTGTGTACATTTGGTCTCTGGGAGAGATAATTTGGCCAAGGTACACATATTCGTCGACATATTCAAAGTTACAATTATTTATTTCTAACTCCACTTTTGCTGGTTCACATAGTAAGAGGGAAAAGCGTGGGACGATTAAATGCTCTAAAGTTCAAAGGTACCTTTGTTAAATCATTTTCACACAGTTTCAGTCACAATACATAATTTAGACGGAATAAGCAAATGTTTAATGCCCTTAGATGCCCTAACTCCACAGCAGTGTGACGGCGCCCTTACCCTGTGTACTTAGGCCGCGCACACCGACAGCGCACGCGCACAGGCGCGCCGCGGGCAACGTCCCTAACCCTGCACTCTACAACATAGTTATGTTTTATTTATACTTTCTTAGTACGCCCGACGCGCAGACGATGGAAACTGAAATAAGTTTTTGAGCACAGTTCAATTAATTAGAAATATTTTGGAACTTGTACCGGAGAATGGGTGATTTCCAGAAAATATATGCACCCTTGAAGTGTCCTAAAATTTTGTAGGCAATATGTTGCTCAAGTGCGTTATATTCATAGAAAAAAAACATTCATAAGTACTAAAAAGTAACAGAACTAAGATGGAAATTTGGAATATTATTATTTCCCAAAATTTTGGATGGAAAATTATTTGTTAGGTGAGTTACGTACATAAAAATTAAAAAAAAACATTCATACAAAAATGTTACGAACTAAGATGTAAAATTTGGGACATATTTTTTCTTGTATGAGGTTCGAATGTATAAATGATAATGAGTAACATAAGTTAAAAAAAAAAAAAAAAACATTATTCTGAACAAAATACAAAAAATATTCTTTTTCTGCAAATCATCCGAATATAGAATTGATAGTGTTAAAGCTTCAGAAAGACGGAAGAAGACCACCCAACTTCGTTCAAGAAGAAGAAAAGGTCATAACCCCTCTGTTTTTTCTTCAGCGTATCCTGGTAATAATGTATACTAACTACCGAGATACCCAGCTACTCGTATACCAAAAATAGTTGAAATCCGTTTAGCCGATTTGGCGTGATGAAGCCACAACGACACATACACACATACAAAAAAATCCAAAATATATATATTTCGATTCAGTGAACTCCAAATAGTGAGTATCACTTTTTTCAATCTCATTTGTTGTAATATCTTTAATGTACAGACGTATAATTTTTACAACTTTATATAATAGTATCTATAGATGTGTGCTTTCAAAACTACTTACCCGTTAATTCCATACTTCTCTGTGAGTATCGATCACAGATATATAGATCACAAAAATCACGATAAAAATCAAAGCTTTTAAGGATGTCACGTTTTCCTAGCTGATAACAGTCGTTATCACAACACAACAAAACGGGGCTTAACCGCGTATAAATATGATTTACTTAATTATATTTCGTTGGTAATTCTTCGACGTTTCGGACGTCAGGTTACGTCCATGATCTCGAAGAGTCTAAACCTACTGAGTTCCATCGAGATCATGGAGGTAATGTATGACGTCTGAAACGTCGAAAAATTACCAACGAAAGGTAATTAAATATATCATATCTATAAGCGATTAAGCCTCGTTTTGTTGTGTTCTAATAATGAGTCAAGATTGTGTAAATTTAAATCAATGTTTTGATAACTGTCGTGCAACTTTGAACAACCAAAGAAAAGATTTCTTTGGCATCTATCTGCCAACACCCGACTTGCTCATAAGTCCACATCCTATGGACAGAGACTTGAGCATTTTGGAATTAGCCCGCTCACTAAGCGAAGAGACTCGCTCGATCTTGTGTTTCTGTACAAACTCTTGAACAACCATATAAACTGTCCGCAACTTTTACGCAATATTCGTTTTAGAGTTCCATTTAGATACCCTCGCAAAATAATAGACCTTCTTGCCCCTGTATTCCGGAGAACAGTTCTTGGCGCCAATTCCCCCATTCCTCGGCTATGTAGACTTCTGAATAAGCACAGTCACTCCTGTGATATTCATTTTGATTCGCTGCCTAGGTTTCGTAAATCAATAGATATTAGTAATTAATACAATTATCTTCCAATTATTAGCATAGTACTTGTATGCCTGTGTTTCTAGTTTTAAGCACTAAGTAAGCACTTCGATTAATACTCGTTATGTAACATGTTGTGTTTACCTGTAATTAGTTAAGCATCACCTTATGTAACTCTTGTATATATTTTGTACATTCAATAGATGTATTAACTGTTGATAGACCTTAATAAATACAATAAAAAATAAATAAATAAACTTTTGGAGCTATCTATGTCAGATCCTATGTAGGATAAATGTCTCCTAAGGGGAAAATTGGAAGGTACCTACAGAAAGAAGATGAATTAGATTTAACCTTTTGGCCGCTTTCATATTTGAATAACGTTGTTAGTCAGACGCCAAGCAATTATTATTGCAATCATTTGCTGGCGTGTAGACACGTGCTTGGCGTTGAAAGGGTTAATCAAACTGCTAGATTTCATTAATAGACGAAAGAGACAACAAACTGTGCATACCAAATATTTAACATAATCTGCAAAAAAAGCACTAGATACTGACGGCACAAAAGCCGATTAAAATGCAAAAAAGCAAAAGATCGTAACAAATAGTGACAAAATTTGAAGACATGCTGACTGGACTCTGTAGCCCAATTGGCAGAGCGTACGCCCCGGCAAGGCACAAGGCACAAGTCTAAATCCAGTCGAAGTCTTGTTTTTTTTTTTCATTATTTAGATCTTTGTATTTATAAGAATAAAGCATTAGATACTGTTTTTATGAGGGATAACTAACACGAGACACAACACAATGTCATTGTAACAGCTTTTGTTACATAAATAACTAAATAATCGACATATCCACGTGACAAGCATTTACAAACTGCAATTTTACGATCATCTAAAAAACTTCATAAATATCTAACCACCCTTATCAGAAGGTAGCATTCCAACAAGAACTTTCATTTTCACCGAAAAGTTATTCGATACAAAAAAATCTCATTTCACTTATTGCTTTTTTCTTTCGAATTCACGGCATTAGGAGTCTGTGTCACGTCCGTGTGCTGTGCGCGTGTGTGAGTGTTTGTGTGTGTGTGCGTGTGCGCAGGTAACCGGCATCGTCTGATGCACGGCGCGTAAAGGCGTGTTCATATAAGAAATGAGTTAGAATTGCTCTAAGAGGAATCTTAGTGGATTTATAAGATTAGCTTGTGTGATGTGATGGTTAGCAAATCGACGGGATAATTTAAAACATGGACTTTTAAGTTACTCTCAAATTACTTTACATTAGATACTTAGTTAAGTGTCACCTAAACTACATTATTGATAAGGAATATTGTTTAGGGGGAAAGGAATGGTACCCATCATGTAATAAACTATGAATTTGAGTTTGACAAGTGATCTAAATATTACATTTAGCTTCGAATTAAACTTAAATGCGGATTGGTCAACTTTTCATTATTTGTAATATATAATCAAAATCAAATTGTATGCTTAACCGATACAGTTTAGCTCAGTGAGAGTAACGTTGCCTGCGAAGCTGAAAGTCCTGGGTTCAAATCCCGGTAAGGGCAGATATTTGTGTGATGAGCATAAATATTTGTTCCCGAGTGTTGGATGTTTTCTATATAAGTATATATACTTATACGTATATACATTTACATATATAATATATATTTACATACATCTATTAAATATATCGTCGTCTAATACCCATTCATTACACAAGCCTTATTAAGCTTACGATGGGACTAGTTCGATTTGTGTAAAATTGTCCCGTAATATTTATTGTATTGTATTGTATTGTAAGCACTTTATTGTACATAAAAACAATAAAACAAAGAAAGTAAAGTAACACATTGGTACAAAGGCGAACTTATCCCTTTAAGGGATCTCTTCCAGTTAACCTTAGAGCAAATGAGAGAGAAGATTTATTATTATTGTTCGTTTTTAAATTATCGATATAACATTTCAGTGATCAATACTGTTGGTCAATATTAAATTAACCACCAGGCCAATCAACAAGTAACTACGTATTATATCTAAATAAACATCATTTAATAATCCTCGTAAATACGATGTAAGTTACAGGAATGCAGAAAATATTTTTTTAGACTTTTTGTGTGTAAGGAATCTTTGAAAGAGGTACCGCTTATTGCGTCTGTCTAGCTAAGGAGCTGGACAGACACAGCATTGCGTAGAATATACTTATAATTACTATAGTATAGTCAATTTACTATAGTACTTTTGCAGAGAAAAAGCTCGATGTAACAAATGTGCTACATCCGTCATCAATAAGCTAGCGATAGCGAGTGTGGTGATCAATGCACACTTTGCTGAGACGTTTCTTAGTACCAATGTAAATTATCCTGACATTGCCCTCATCAGCGCCCTTCCGACCGCATCTTAATTGCCTAGTAGCCAACATTTCAATTCCATCAAAAAGGCGCGCTAAAAAAGCTCGCCGAAATCTTGCAAGAAAATAATTGGGGAAAAAAAAGAAAGGGGTGCGCGGCTGACGTAACTCGTGCGCCGCCGCGCGGGCGCAGGCGCAGTGCGCGCCCGGCCGTCGCGCGACCCGGTCGCTGCGCACCATACACACACCACCTGACACACATACTCACACCCTTACTATGCACTTGCACGAAGCCGCTTGCCGCGAGCTTTTGTTTTTCATGTTTGAATTAAGAACGATAACTACCAGAATTTCTACACGTTATACAATTTTGTTACCAAGTAGCTGGACTTTTTCGAATTAGAATCACACATACACACACACACACACGGTCAAACATAACCTAAGCCGCGCACGTGTGCTGACGTCACGACCTACCCGGAGGGAATTGTGAGTTTTTTATAAGTTTTTTCTAACGCTTCCTCTTTATCTATCTATTTTTTAATGATTGATAATACGATTGTTTTTCGTTTTTTTACTTTTTGTCTCACTATCAGGTTTGAATCCAATGAGATACCGATAATGAAGATTTCACTAATTCATTAATTTTTTTTTTTATTTCGAGACCAAATTTTTTTTCACTTCACCTTCGATTTGTGAGTATATATTTATATTTCTTTGCAATGTCTAACACCCTTTTCTTTGATCATGAAAGCTATGTCCCATGTCGCCAGCACATACAACAAAATCAGGCATTCCTACTTAAAACTGACCATAACTTAAGTACCATGAACAACAGGCGGGATGGGTGGGCTGTAAGATATGCCTAACTAAGTCGTCCCTATCTGTGCCTCTTGCTACGAACATTTTTATTTGAATTCCAGGAATAAAATAAGTACACAAGGATAAAACCAGGATGAATCGTATTATAAGAGGCACAACACAGAAAACACATAACATTATCATTAAAATCCACAGTCTCTCACTCATCTCTAAAAAAAATATTTTCTATTTACTTAAAGGGGCTGGTAATAACAAACAACGTGTAATATTCGAGTAGCAAGTTAACGTCGGAAATTCGGAAGACGCACATTTGATTGAAAGACGAGTTTAACTGTTATCTTTTGTTTCTGAGTTACTCCAGGCAAAATACCTACTTGGAAAGATTTCAACCACAATTACCTATTGAAACTGCAGGCTTCATAATTCTGGTTAGATTTTAATTCTACGGCAATTAAAGTAAAAACACAAAAAAATACAACCGAATTCAGAACCCCCTTTTTGAAGTCGGTTAAAAATATACTCAGTGACGAAAATTATTCGACTAACGCATTTAAATTAACGATCCATTCTTCGGTGGAGACCGTCAAAAAGTGAATTTTGGTTTTAAATTGAGTGTGTGCCTTTTTATTCTTTTATATTAACTCATTAGTTTACAATTTATCATCATCAGTCCCGTCCATCATGTCTCTACTTTAGCTCTAGTTTGTCTAAATACAAAAGAGAGTTGTAATTGTGAATTTCATTGTTTTCTGAATCATGCTTTTACTGCATTAACATGTACCTAATATTTTTTCAATCTCGATTAGCAACGCTTCATCAGCCTCATCCGCCATTTTCCCTCTTCAGCAAGTCAGATTTTTCAGTATAATTATTTAGCATTTACTTGAAACATTTAAAACTGTCGACACTTGAAAACTTTATGAACTCTTATCATTTTCTATTCTCAAAGAAGCCCCATGCGTTATTTTTCTAACCAAAAACGTTGAATATTATAGAAGAAACATATCTCTTGACTATTATTATTGATTAGCGTCACTCTTCTCATAGAAACAACCCACTTATTACTAAATCCTTAGAGAATGGAGTACCTTATACTCCATTCTCTAAGGATGGGAAGTGAAATTAGTTTTTGAAAAAATAAAAAACCACCAACTAACATTTTTCAGCGAATAATTTTACATTATCATCGCATTTCTAATTAGAAAATCATTATTATTTTCATCATCATTTTTTCCCTAAGCATTTTAGATTAGCTACGCTTGCCCGCCATTTTCCTAACCTCAAAGTGGGCTAGCGTCGGCACTAACCTAGGCCAGCGCCGCCACGTCGGCGGGTCATTACTCTCGGTCACGGCCGCACTTTCTCGGGAATACTCCCGCGCAGGGACGTGGCGTTTGAAAGGTTTTCTACTCGATAAACTTGGACCTCCCACGGTATTGAGGTCCCATAGAGAATTCCCTACTGATATTATAAATGAAAACATTGAGAACATGTTTTGACATTTCTTACTCAATAACGCGTAAAACATTGAACGAATTAAAGTGAAACTTAGTAGACAGGTGGATCATATAGCATAGTTAAGAACTTTACTGGCGCTTAAAGTTTCAAACGCTGCTTTAGGATAGCTTTGTTCATTCATTTAGCTACTACGTATCAGATGAGCCTTCTTATTCTAGTTTATTTTATAGAAGTTCTAGTAAAGTAGTCTAGACCTGGGCACGTGTAGACTAATTGCAGGATAAAATGTTTAACCTCGCGTCATCTGGATACTATAACGATACTTTGCTAGATTTAGTAAATTCGGAAGTTAATCGCGTTGCTTGTAATCTTGTAATTTAGCTCTACCAATACTATACATAGAAGTATCTATCGTGTGCTGATATTGCAGATATAGAATTTGTGCAAGAAAATTACGCCAGATAAAAGGCCTTACCTTCATAAAAAGAAAATTAGGTCATACAATTTTGAAACCTATACTCTCCATTATGTTGTCGATATAGAAGGCCTATATTTTTTTTCTCTACTTCTTCTACGAAACTAATTTTTTCATACATATCTTCTAGTTTCACCCGACAACAGAATAAAATTCAGGTATTAAAATTCTGCAACCTGTCTTCAAGGCGCTCCAAGGCGTGAAATCCAAGCCTTAGAGACTATTATCCTAGCTGCAGTTTCGATAACCCAGTTTGAAACTGAACAATAATAGATGCAGCGCAGGAACTTAAATAAAGTAAAAACAGATGAAGTCACCGACTAAACTAAACCATCGGAACTGCGCCGGCGCTGACCTAGGGTTGCCAGTTATTAATTAAAAAAATACAGTATTTGTTGCTGAGCAAAAGATAAAGTACGCATACGTATGCATACGTAAACTACGTACGAATTTAATAAACATATTTTTTGTTAGAACGTATAGCTTGATGATGTTTAAAATAAGGTTCGTACTTATAAAGTACGAACAGCCAGATAATATTTACAAGATATGTGTAAATATATATATTATAGTACAGTAGTGACAACCCTACGCTGACCGTCATAGAGCAGTTTGTTACCCTAGGTCACTGCTCGCGCCCGCCGAGTGCGCCCGAGCGTTGCCGAGCGCCGCCGATCGCGTCAATGGCGTCTAACGTAACACTCGTGCGTTTGAAAACTGACTAATGCCATTCATTTTCACGAAAACGCTGTTTGATTTAACTGCATTTTAATAATGGTGGATTCATTGATGGTGTCACGCAACCATAGGATCCCAAATTAGAACTGTTGACTTTAGAAGTTATCATAATAACTTCTTAAAGTCAAATAGTCCTTATTTGCAGTTTGCTCACGACTGTTTAACCGGAAAAACTATTTTTGGGACTCGATCACAATTATTTTAAAACGCTTCAAGTTTCTAAATTAGTAAACTGAAGCAACAATAAGGTAAGCTGACTAACTTACATTTTCTATTATTTTAATTAACTTGGCAGTTTTCCTTCATCGGAAAATGGTTCTCAGACGAATGAGTATTTTGAAGAATCTTTCTTAGAAAAAAGGCTTTCGAGAAAAAATCATTTCGGTATGATTTAGACTATGTTAGCAAATTGACCATATCGAAGGCTGATCCATCACTCCACTACAACGGAATTATAACTTGCCAGACCCATATTAAATTATGGCCTAATAGATAGGAATAGTATCCTAATAATGCGATTTGATATATACAACCTAAGAAAACCAGCCTGAGACAATGTTTTCGCCATTATACTTATCGACAAGACTGACATATCCATATCGCATATGACTATTAAAACTATGCACTTTGATATACGTATACTTTTCGAAACTCGACGTCTTACAGTGCAATTACGTGTGTTTTTCGGAATGATGAGGGACTACTCTTGCCATCCGAACTCTATCAGAAAGCCTAATCAAAGTCTTGAAGCGAACGTTGATATCATATATAAGTCACTTGAAGAAGCCCGCAACTTCGTTCGCGGAGGAGAAAAAGTCATAACCCCTCTTTTTTTCTTTAGCATAGTCGGGTAAAAAGTATCCTATAACCATCTGGAGATACCCAGCTACCCGTGTATCAAAAATAGTTGAAATCCGTTAAGCCGATTTTGCGTGATGAAGCCACAACGACACAAACATACATAAAATCCAAAAAAAATATTTTCATTTTAGTGAATAGTCCATAATAATCATTTTTTTTTTAATATCTTCAATGTACAGACATTTCATTTCTACAACTCTATAATAGTATAGATGTTTCGTCGTTTCTTCTCAAAAGTTGTCTACTCTTGGGAAACCCTGGTATACTCAGACTCAGACTTTATAATGTCCTTGCGGCCTATTACAGACTAAAGTTTTTTATTTCATGTCGACTGAGCAGATGAATCGATAATACTTAATTCCTCTTTGCAGACATCAAGCACTGACAGATTGAGACTTCTAAAAATACCCGTGTGTCCTATTTGTGGAAGTGTCTGGAATTTTAAAAGTATAATTCAACTCACATTTCCCTTTCCGTTACATATCAGCATGGCTTACGTCATTGTTTACAATTTAAAGAAGTCTCAGCGCATGCCCAGACGAATGAATGAATGACAACGCGTATTTGCCATTCTGCATTGCTGATAACCGGGGTTGAAAGTCCTGAATACGGTGAATTCAAAAGCTGACCAGCGATTGACTTTGTTATCACCTGATTGCAAGTTGAGAAGATGTAATTAGCTCACTCTTACTTTGAGTTTGAATGACATTATACATTGACGGCTGGTTTTGTTCAGCAGTAGTGACGCAGACGCGAAGCTGACGATCCTAGATTCAAAGCCCGGTAACGGCAAATATTTGTTTGTTGATTTTGGGTGTTTTATCTCGTCGTCTACTCATAACAACAGCCGTATTGAGCTTACCATGGGACTAGTTTGGTTTATGTAAAATTGACGTCTAATATTTGACTACTGCAGACTCGGCGGAGTGCCTCAAGCGGCTCAAATATGCAGCCATAAGTAGTGTTTGGGGTGGAGGCGTTGAGGCCACAACGTGGCAATGCTGCTAGCCCTCTGGGCATCCTGCCATCCGGGATATGGGGGAACTTTTTTATATTTTGTACGTAAACAAAAATGTAAGTATCTATATTATCTAATATTTTTTATTATTTCTGTAACTGAGTAAGGTGATGGCAGTAAAATATATATCTCTTTATGTATTAGTAAACTAGCACCCATTTCACAGGCTTTGTTAGTATCAAAAGTTCCTGCCTGTCAAATGATAGCAGTCGACAGGCGCAAATGGCTGTTATTAATTAACAGAACATCGCGAAATTAGGTCTCAATATCTATCTCTTTTTGAGTGTTTTTTTTTCACGTTTCAATCATTATTGGTAGGTATAGGTAATCAAATAAGCTCACCAAATGTATCTCCTAATTTTGAGTGTTTAGCATTAGCATACTTTTATCCAATTACACTGAAGTTTAAAAAGCGTGTTATGATTTTTGCTCTTTCGCAAACGAAGTTGCCCTTGCCGAAGTTACCTTCTATTTTTCATATAAAAAAATTATTGTGAGCTATCTAGTGGAAAGGGCTGCGGCTGCGCCGTAAACTGAGGCGATTAGGGCCCTACCTGGGGAGGTCACCGGTGGCCGGCAGACAGGTTTTTTGTTTCCGATTTAGTGGTGCGCCCGGCTATCGATATTATCGATATATTTCACGCTTATCATGGATATTATACAATGAATCAGCAGATGTTGTCTATGTAGATCTCTGTCTATAATTATAATTTCGAAAACATGAACTACGAGAAGTTCAGCTCATAACGTTGATATGAAATTGTATTAGTCAAGATTGTGAGTAAAACATTTGAACATAGAAATAATCTAACAGCAATATGAGTGACTTTTGGTTAATTTAAATATTTTCTACACCTCTGTACTGGTTAATTAATGTAACTAGTGATATTCATTCAAATAGCTTCTATTTATGTTTGATTATCATTGGACTAGCATTTACATATTTATTTTGCCTTACATGCATAACGAGGGGACTGAAAAAACTCGGTAACTGTCGAATAGATATTGATGAAACTTAGCACAGATGTAGATCTGGGGCCCGTTTCATAAACGATTATAACTTTTATTACTAGCGGAAATCTCTTTCCAACAATATGTTTTAAAAAGAGCCTTCCACTTGTAATACAAGGGGGCCCAGATCTACATCTGTGCTAAGTTTCATCAATATCTTTTCGACGGTTACAGAGTTTTTACAGTCAAACTAAATTTTTTGATAAGGTGAAGAACTTGTAAGAAAAACTGACTGAAAATCATTCATAAAAAATTACGAACTGAGATAGCGAATACGGAACATATTTTTTCTTGTAAGACGTTCGAATGAGTAAACGATTATGAATAAGATAAGTTAAAAAAAAAAAAACAATTTTCTGAAAAAAAAAATCTAAAGGTGCAGCCGTTTTAGAGTTATGAGCATTTTTATAGACGTGCTGGAGGCTCCACATTGGTTTGTTATTGGTTTTGAATGAACGCGGGTATCGACAACAACATCGACGGCGGGCGGCCCTCGCGCCGGCATGTCGCGCAGCCGGTTTGACATTTCACTGCCAAGGTCCCGCGGTGGCTGAAGCCTTTCTTTGTCGTCTCCGGGCATTCCTGCGCGCACGCACTCTTCGCTCAGGTCCCAGCTCTGCCGCCAAAAGGGTTCTAAACTGCCGCCAAATGGCAATCCTATCGTACATTACTAATATCCATTGGTACATATACTATTATAAAGTTTTAAACATAAATACAATACTCCTTATTGCACACCAAAAGAAAATAACATGAGATACTTAAATCTAAAACTGTATCAAAGACCATTAAAGCAAGAGGACTGACAGTTGCCACACTTTAGATCGTGTCGTGTTTCGATCGCAAGGGGATATTCTGGCAAAAACTAGATGGCGCTTTAAAACTAAACATTTGTTATAATTGATGTTATACTTGAATGAAATAAAAAAATATAGTAACAATTAGTTCGCAAATAGTTAATAGTAAATAAATCGCAACATTTAAATACGCCACGTGTCACGCTTGCAAAGTTAAAAATTTAAAAAATATATACATATGTAGAATAATTCTTATACATAGATGGCGTTAAGTCCTCTAAGCACCGCGTTGGACCCTGATACAATTATTTATTTATTTATTTATTTATTTATTATTCAATTTATTATAGTTGAATAATATACTCAAGAGAGAATCAAAGTGACACAATACAAAATAAAAGTTGCTTCAAACATAAATTTTCGTTAAGCCGCAAAACGTTAGTATTAGAATGATTTTTGATTTCGTATAAGGTCACTATGGTTCTCGAGGAGCAAATATTGTCTTCATATTTTATAAAAATACTCAGATACTCAGTGGAATAATCGCCACTCTTCTCTTGATACCCAGGTACCATGCCGTAGTGATATCCTTTAAAAAGTCCCTACAATACGTCTAAAAATAGGCATAGATTTCAGAAGGAGAATAATTTAGAAAGATCAATTAAAATTATTGCAACCCTTTTCAAGCTATGCAATACTTTAGTAGAAGTTTACTAAATAAACGTTATACCTATCAGCATCGACATCTAATAATAAATAGTAGGTAATCTTACAAAAACTCCTGTTAACATTAGTCGAATGGTAAAAAAAAAATCGTTAGTTAACGGAACCGAGCACGTGACGGATACAGATGTCAGCTGACTATTCATATAACTAATAATGGGGGGATTAGCGTCAAAAAACTTGACTTGCGAATAACATCCTTACGTGTGTATGTCGGCACGAATATGTGATCAAGAACAGTGGTACTTTAAGAAATAAAACCAGCCAAGTGTGAGTCGGACACGAAATATTTTATATGCTAGCAACGGCCGTATCTATGAAAATCCAGTGTTAGCAGAGCCCTACTCCTAAGCAAAATGTACGCGGTGTTCGGTCATTTTATATTGGTTACTGACATAGACAGACATAAAATTACTTATTCTGTTTTTAGTATTTGATGTTGTAGCGGCAACAGAAATAAATACAAGATATGTGACAATTTCAACTATCTAACTATCACGGTTCATGAGATACAGCCTGTTGACAAACAGATAGATGGAAGGATAGCGGAGTCTTAGTAATTAGAGTCCCATTTTACCCTTTTGCAACGGAACCCTAGAAAAAATACAGTTTGGTCTAGCTTGATTCTTAGGGAAATTTTTAAATCCTAACAATTGCTTAAATTGAAGCAAAAAAGCTTGATTTATTTATTTATTTATTAACAAATACATCACAGCATTACAGTAATCCATTACACTGTGTAATTTCATATTTACAAGAAAATCTTAGACGCTAGAGGACCTGTTATCCATCATCTCGCAAAACCTCAGGCACTCCTCGCACACAGCCGCCCATCGCCATGCAAACAAATCACACTCCGGCGCTGATACCAGGAGCGAGTTGAGTAGCGCGAGGGCACGAAGAAGCGGTGAATGACGGTGCGACACAGTGCGTGCCGGAGGCACTGCCAGCAACACTCGCGTACGTGCTCGTAAAGGAATCCTTGGGACGCTCTACTAAGAGCAACTAGTAAAACTCTCTGTTCCGAGCGTCCCAAGGATTCCTGGTTCTGGGCAACTGGAATGGAATCGCCGCGGAGTACGTGACATGCAACAACCAGCAAGCTAAAGGTGCGTCCACATTTGTATCATTTGCCCGTATCAGATCATCGTCACGTGGCATGATCGCGTGTCACGACCACGCGTTTGGACGTTGCGCCGATCGGATCGCTCGAAATCCATTTTGCTACGCGTATCACACAGTTATATCGGACGAGTACGGCAAGATCGGCGCGCCGACAGTAAGCGTCCAAGCAGCTCGATACGCAGTCATGCCACGGCACGGTGATCGGATACGAGCAAATGATACAAGTATGGATGCACCTTAAGGTTGCGCCGCACCTCCAAGGAATGGAAGCCAAGAGTTCTAAGCAGAAATTTAGTGGGGTATAAAAATGGGTAATAGCCATAGATCTTTTTATACAGCATTCGTAAAAAGGCCTTTTGATTATCATTCGTAGTGCATTCATTCTTCGTATGTTTTAAGTAAATGACACAATTAGGTATTAAGATATCAGATCGTGTTAGCATTTTTGGTGCAGCGTCATTGCGCTATAGATGTGGAAAGTATCTAAACATCTATAACTATTATAAAGATGTAAAAATGAAATATCTGTACATTGCAGATATTTTTTTAAAAAGAAGGTGATACGGAGTATTTGAAGGACATTGAACTGAAAATTATTTTTTTGGATGTTTTGTATGTGTCGTTGTGGCTTCATCACGCCAAAACGGCTAAAGGGATTTTAACTATTTTTGGTACACGGGTTTGCATTCGCAGATGGTTAAAGGATACTTTTTCTCGACTACGCTGAAGTAAAAAAGAGGTTTATGACTTTTTCTCTTCCACGAACGAAGTTGCGGGCATCTTTTTAATTTGTTTATAACATTACTACTAATTTATTTATCATCGTGCATTTTTCCGGGATAAAACCTATCCTACGTCCTTTCTAGTCTCAAACTATCTGTATACCTACCAAATTTTATCTAAATTGGTTCAGCAGTTTAAGCGTGAAGAAGTAACATACAGAGTTACTTTCGCATTTATAATATTACTAGGAGGTAAGGAACTTCGTTAGCGGTACTCCGCGTCGGGACTACTCAGAAGTAAAAAAGAAGGTTATGACTTTTTCTCTTCCTCGAACGAAGTTGCGTCGACGACCAACTTTACGAACACTTCATATCACTGACTATGAAACATTAAATACCTGGGCACACTTAAGAAGTGTGCCCAGGTATTTAATGTCATTAAGTATATACAGATTGTGAATGTTTTGTCTGTTTATTGTAAATTCAGACATGTAAAAGTGCCCTTGAGAAGAATAATGATTTGAATTTGAATCTTGGAGTACTACGTATTGAGTTTATACTTAAAAATATGTATTTAAGATATATGCTAAGTACAAATCCATACTCCATACTTAATATTATAAATGCGAAAGTGTGTCTGTCTGTCTGTCTGTTACCTCTTCACGCTTAAACCACTGAACGGATTTGGATGAAATTTGGTATGGAGATAGTTTGAGTCCCGGGGCCTTCCCCGTAGTAGCCTATGTCCTTGGCTACTTTTTATCCCGGAAAATACCCTTATCCGCGATAAACGAATTTAAGGCGGACGAAGTCGCGGGCAGAAGCGAGTATTGTAAAAAGTAAGAGTTGATTTGAAAAAATGCTGACTGTTAAGTTTGTTTCGGCTTTCTTCCCTACAGGTGGTCTCCTCTTGAGAAATGACGTAGAGTCAGACTTGTAAAAGTGCTTACTTGCAGAATAAACTATTAGAATTTGACATGTTTTTACGGGAGAATATTTTATCCATAAATGTTGACTTACATTGCGTTGTATTTTGTCGACTTAATTCAAGCACTTGTCTCCTTTTGCCCACGCCGAGGCCTGGAGAGAGATAGAGCTACTGATATCCATAGACGACTATATGTGTGAGAGGGAAGGCTTACATTCTAAAAGTGAATTTAGGGGCACCTGCAGTTGAATTTAACGCATGCGCGCTAATTGGCCGGCTCCGGGAATCGAACCCGGAGCGTTAATAAATAGAAAGGTCATGGGGCTGCCTACATCCCGACATAGTGGTACGGTCAACATGACGAAGCCATTTTGGGGCAGGTCATAGTAAAATGGAGCTCATTTTCATCTGGGATACAATTTGTCTGTTGAGGGCACATTGTGCATATTGTACCGTTGAATTTCTCGCTAGTTTCGCATTTAAACTTAGACTTCACTACGCTCGGAATTCAACTGCTGAATCGTTCGAGATTAAAAATTTGCACTCGTTATAGGAAAAAAACGCTTTTTGTATCTTATTGCCACTACTAAATTTGAAAATATTCAGCGTTTTGTGAACAATTAAAGTAGCCATAAACTTTAATAAGTTCATATCTAAATGGCATATAAGGTAGTATTCCTTCTCCTGCAGAGCAAACTGCTACCGTTAAATTCGTTTTTTTGTGAGAAAATAAGGCCTAAAAACAGCTTGAATACCTATAGATGTCAATTTTAATGACAAACACGATTGTCAAGTTAACAAACCCGCCACTTTGTGATCCGCTGTAATCAATAACTTGAAGATTACGCCTTATAAAGACAACTACAGTAATCACCGGATAAGATCGGGTAAACAATAATTATGTAAATGTCACCAATGATTACTACTTATTGAATGTTTCCCTTTTACACCTACTCCAATACATTAACCTTACGGTAAATACTTATTTGGATGACTTTATATGACACTTAGCAAAATGTTATTGAGCTTCATCCACCTTCACTGATCTGGTTTAAGATACCGATAATTCAAAGAAATAAGTGTGAATGTATGTTTGTCCACCTTTCAAGTTGCAACAGACCAATGGACTGACGAGATTTACACAGATATGGAAAGTGTTATGAACAGTGATCATAAATTTGGTAGTATTTTTATTAAATATAGTTAATATTGTCAACAGTAACCCTACTCCATCATTTTGGTTGAAATTTGCCTCACCTATAGCACTCTACCATGATCACTGCACCCAAAATGCTACCAAAGTTACAATCACTGGTGATAAATAAATAAATCAATAAATAAATGAATAAAATATTACGGGACAATTTTACACAAATCGAACTAGCCCCATGGTCAGCTCAATAAGGCTTGTGTTATGGGTACTAACGACAATATATTTAATAGATATATTACTTATATACATAGAAAACATCCAAGACTCAGGAACAAAATATTTATGCTCATCACACAAATATTTGCCCTTACCGGGATTTGAACCCAGGACCTCAGCTTCACAGGCAACGTTACTCCCACTGAGCCAAACCGGTCGTCAAATTGGGTAATGATTATAATTTGATACGTTTACTTCGGGTTCTAGTACAATAGGGAATATGCATGATTTTCTATTTTTGCTTTATTAAAAGCTCATTCATGTAACAAAAAGTAAACAAAAATAAGTTTTCGAATAACTATAAAAGTAACCAAGATATAAGCCATCAAACATTTCATTCTGTCTCTTTCTAGAAAAACGGAATTTAATATGGTCTTTATGTGGCCGGCGTAGACTATGACGTAACAGTACATGTCGGACCTCTCTGACAAATCGCCGGCTAATTAGCAGTTTAAAATGCCTATATCATGCGTATTTATTGACCGATTTTAATTTTAATTTCACTTTTTGAAATCGTTTTTACGGGATTTTCATATTTTGTTAAGAAAAGCGATAAAAATACTTCGTGCATGTACCCTATTACTTGACATTTTGCTTCTTTTAGCAGTTGAAAGCAAGACAATTCATTAGTCAAACTTAATTTGGGACTAGCAGAATCGCATTTTAAGTATAATACGTCTAACCGTAGAGTGTACTGAGTGTAAACTCTAACGAATGATTAATGTTAGCAATTAAGTAGTAAGGGCAGGCAATAACCAAGTTACTGTTGGCTCGAATAGTAGCATAATCGTTTATAGGTAATTGATTACTGGGTTTGGACGTAGATGCTATAAAAATATTTTAGAAAATGAGACTCAAAATGGCCTCCAGCACAAAAGTACGCCATCTTGCCCGATCCTGCGCCACTTCCTGCCATCTATCGCCAGCTCCCAACACGCGCAGATCCGCCTTTACCATATCCCTCCAGCGGTACTTATGGAGACTAATAGGAAATCGTCCCACCGATCGACCCAAGTATGCTTCTCTTGACTTGTCAACCATTCCCATTCTCTCAACATGAACAATCCAGAAAAGTCGATGTGCCTTTCGCCAATGACGTTTCTTTCAGCCACTTCAGCTTTTTTGCGGATCCTCCACCTACCATCCTCTTTTTTTGCTAGTCCTAGGACATTTCTCAATACCCTCCTCTCTGACATTAGAATGCTTTGCTCCTTATTAAGAGTCAGCGGCCAAGCATCACAGTCATACATTGATATGGGCACCCTCTCTCTCTCTTGCACTCATATCATCATCATCATCATCATATCAGCCCTTTATCGCCCACTGCTGAGCATAGGCCTCTCTTCGTGCACGCCACCTATCCCGGTCCTGAGCCAATCTCATCCAGGAGTGACCATGAATATGAGTAAATCGTAAGATTGCACTCATATACTAGTCAGAAAGTGACGAATGGTTTATCATTTACCTATCGTGCTATAAAGTGACCATTATAGGTCCACAGGAAAACAATATGTCTGCCAGACTAAGTCACGGCGAACTAATACATAATTATATCAGAGCGACAATAAAATTTCCCCACACAGCTCAGAGCTTAAACTAAATAGTCGAGAAATTGATCATGTATGGTCAATCGATTATAATCCGGCTGTAAGCCGACCGACCTTTGGTTTTGTTCTGTTTCGGAGCAGAGCCTGGCTTTTATCTTCTACCTGTTTAGGCAAAGTGTAGCGACCGACCGCACCCTTGGTGAGACAAGGTCCTATCTGAGTATGTACTACTCGTGAGTTGAGCCTTTGGTTTCCTAAAGTTCCATGATAGTATTTGAGATCGGGTTATATTTAACAGTCATGCATTAGTATTATTTATCGAATCCCTGGGGAGCTTTGGTGTTTATTATACTTATCAAATTCACGAGTTTTTACTAGCGAGTTCGTCTGGGTACAATTGGAATTTTGCATTACAAAGCGACCAAATGTCATACAACTTCAAATTCTACATTTTACCTATTTAGGGGTTGTTTTTCAAAAAGCCTTCCTTAGTTTCAAAGTTAATATTTTTTGAATTCATCATTTATCAAACAGTTTCGTTACCGTTTTATTGGTATAGAAACTAGAAGGTGCTCGCAATTACGGTTTAAATCTTGTTACTGTGTTTTGTCCCGCAACTTCGTCATCGGAGGAGAAAAAACTCATTTTTCTTTTTTTTTCTACAGCGTTTCTAAGTAAAAAGTATCCTATCTGTAGATGTACAGCTACCCGTGTACCTACCAAAAATAGTTGAAATCCATTTCACCGTTGTAGCGTGATGATGCCACATAGACTAAAAAAACGACAAACATTAAATAAAGCTATTTGACCTTCAAATAGTCAGTATCACTTATTTTTTGAAAATACATTTCATTTTTACAACTTTACCTCTCTACTAGTATAGACAAGATGATCCCAAGTATACTTCCGCATTTTCCTCGAATAGTATCCCTTTTCCATGTATTCGTATTCATAGGTTTAATTGAACTTGATTCAAATTTTGCGGCAACTTTTTGAGAAGGTAAAGTATATTGTCTACTTACAATAAGCAAACAATTGGACGATATAAAAAACGTTACTTTTTGAAATTGCTATAAGAATGTTCCGCAAAGGTGCTCCTTAAGCCGATTAGAATCGTTTGGAATTGATTCTCATTACTGGAAATGTTATCAGGAAACGCGAATGATGCGAATATCGAAATTAATTAGACGGTTTGCGTCCAAATTTAGGTAAAGACCAGTCGTTGACCTCAAGTCTCCATTAATGGTCTTGTTCTCCTGCTTGTTCGAAGTGCTGTGTCCTCATTAGGCGTGATTCACACTTTGATAAGTGATGTTCAATCATCCAGGCGCTCATTATTTCGTGACATTTCTTGAAGAAAATAATTCATTAGAATTACTAACTTAACTTTTTTGAGAAACACTCTTGTGCGACATCAAATATCATACGTTAATACAAATATGAAGTTAAATAAGATTTTATTTAACTTCATATTTGTATGTTTACAATTCTTGCAAGTTAAATTTGAGCCACCTTCCTGTTTCGAATTGAGCTAAAATTTGGCATAATAGGTATGATTAGGGCTGCCATCTTGATTATACCGAAACCCGGACAAAAACTTCAAAAACCCTGAATATTTGGAGGAAATCGCATTTTTCTCCGGACATGTTAGATTTTATTCAGTTCAATAAGGTTCTCCCTGATACAAAAATAGTCCGGGTTTTACCCGGACACATTTTATAAACCAGCGCGGACGGTCCCCGGACAGCCTCCAAACTAGGACAAATCCGGGGAAACCCGGACGGATGGCAGCCCTAGGTATGATGATGGGGTATGAATATCAAAATTCTAATTAGTCCGCCATCGTCAGTTAGATAATAAAAAATATTAGACACGTATTTTTTGCTTTTTCAAAATAATGCAAATATAGTCAGATAAATCGCATTAAAGTTTAGGAGTAGGCTCGTGACATTTTGACTTAATGTATATCGCGTTTAGGGTAGACCGGGGTCAATAGTACCACGGGTCAAAAGTACCATCGCCTTCAATTCTGCAACTACATCGAAATATGCAATTGTGGGTATACACGAGTGTGCCTTGAGCGTGTCTCAACCTGCTCACCATAAATAGTCGTAGTGTGAAAGTTTTACTGAAGTGTGATTCTCTAGTTATTAAAGTTTGTAATGTGTCACAGTGTGGGGGTCAGTTAGATATAGAAATCGAGATTTGTGAAGTTTAGTGAGTGCGAGTAAAACAGGACAATTGTACCATAACACTCGGGGTCAATTGTAACAATTGACCCAGAGTTTTTACACGACTGTTAACAAAAGGAGTGTAATGTTTTTAAGGTTTCATGTAGGTACGTGTACATGTATGTGAGTTGAAGTAAAAGCTAATTTATACCTTTAATTCATTTCGATACTTTTGTATATAAATTATATTACCCGCAATGTTATTTTTTTCTACTGAATACTACTATATTATTTAAAAATAATTTGTTGTAAACGATGGGGTCAATTGTAACTGTATGGGATTAATTGGATATTTTTGTTATATAAAGATGTTGTTATTACTTGAAAGGCGTGCTATGAGCACCCTTAAGTGTTTTTCATAATAAGTCGACACAATAAGTATCAAAAACTTGGAGAACATACATAAGTTTAGTTCAACTGAAATGCTAGCTTTGTCTATAGTCTAAATACGAGTCTATTTAATTAAGACTGATGCAACGTAACATACTGATTTGTCTTAAGAAATTAACAATGAATACTAATTGATTTGTACATTATTTTGGGTTTTATTTACCTTTGTTTTTCTGGTACAATTGACCCGTACTAGGGGTCAAATGTAACACAAGGACTTCATTGTAAATTATTTTCTAGATTCTTACAGCCAATTAGACTAGAATGTTAAATCCCAAGTGATTTTTACGTGGTGGCATTAGGTTCTGAGTATAGGTCATTATTTCGAAACTGGTTCTATTGCCCCCGGTCTACCCTACTTTTGATTACGTAAAAAAAGAAAAGTACGTGTCCAATATTTTTTATTAATCTACATGACAGACTGTTATTAAAATTTTGTCATCATCCCTATTATGTAAGTTCGGTGACAATGCAATGTTACGACACCATCGAGCTGATCTGATGATGGAGCTGGATAACAAAATAACGCAGTACTAATCGAGTTTGTCGGGGGTTAAAAATGATAAAGTTTTGTATCGGGCAGAGAGTTATGAGATCTTCCAATACGACCGTTTCCACGTTGCTTTGCAAAAGCAAAATAAACGTGTTCAATATTTTTTTATTATATAACTGACGATGGCGGACTAGTTAATTTTGATTTTCATATTCATATTACATTATGCCAAATGTCAGCTCAATCCGAAACAGGAAGGTGGGTCAAATTTACTAACTAGCTCCACATTTAGGTACCCTCGTGGGTAACGTAGCCAGACCGAGGTGAAGAGTGTTCCGCCTATATCTAATGTTGTTTCCCACGCGCGCGGGTGCGCCGGCGCCGGTGCGGTAAATGACAGCGCCGCTAGACGTCGCGCTGTGCAATAATAATCAGTAGCATTTGATTAAAGCTCAACCAACATAGCGTTTTCAACCCACCTTTACAGTCCTTGTGCCTTGCGCACTGTGTCCCACTCTTCCACGTGGCCGCGGATGGCATTCCCATTTGTGGGTTTGCGCTCATCCAATGAATCTGATTACTTTAATAGTGTATACTAAAAACATTAAGATAGTGTATACTGTAGTACAAACCTAAATGTACAAAGTTAGCTTCTAAAGCGGTGGTTTGCAACAGCAATAGCAGGTATGCTTTGCAAATTACAGAGACCACACACATGTGATTGTGACAAGTTGTTATCAAGGAGTCATTCAACTTTTGGTGACATTACATGACAGGCAAAGTGACGCGTGACATCAAGCTATATCTAAAAACTTAACAAATGCTGTTCTTGTATGTAGTAGTACATAGAAGGCAGTGTACACGGCACAGTCAGCATTAAGGGGCTCCAAGCGTAAATGTGCGATTTTTCATGGTTTTTATTTTGTGTCTAGTCCCTGGAATGGCCAGACTAACTTTCGAAATCATATATAAACCAAATGATAGTACAGGTTCTATTTAACACTTTCTTGCATTCGAAAATTATAATATATTTCTATGTAATGAATTATGGATTTTTACAGAGAGGACTATAAAAATAAAGATTGCGTATCTCTCAATAAACCTTTGATACACTCAAAACTTATGCTTAATTGTTCATTATGAGAAGACGTAACTTGCTACGTAAGCATTTTCTTTAAAAAGCGTGTATTTATTGAGAAGAGTGGCAAATGCTGGTTTTTCGTCATAAAAATAACAAAGTTTGATGGCATTTATCTTGGTTTCGGTGACTCTTAAAGATAAACTGAAGCAGTATATTGGTAAAGACGGTCGCTCAACATGATGAGACATATACAACACGGAAAAACGAAAAGCTTCAGATCGAATGGTCTGTACTACCGAAAGTTCGCAATATATCGAAACGCATCTTTATTGTTATGACATAAAAAAAAGTGGGCTTTGGATGCTACAGACTATTTAAAGCAGACTGTATAATTTTTTTTAAGTTCTTTCTATTGCCCAAAACATTGCGAAAACAATTCCGAATTGAAATTCAAACCCAACCGGCGCGGCGTGCGGATCAAGATGGCGACCGCGCATGCGCCTGTGGGAATCGGCGCACAATGGTGGGATACATTCCGGCTCCAATTATAGTCTATCGCTGGGGCTAGCTCTGCCCCGCTTACTAATTGCACTAAATCGTTGTCGTAAAACCTAAGTCTATTTGTTAATAGACTAGACTATAACCTGTTGGTTTTTTAATAACTTACTGCGTTGCCCAGATATTTAAACGTCCAGATTTTCCTGAATAATATTTTTAGCGGGACTGTTCTGTTGTTCAGGATTTTTTGTAGAATGAACCTATAACCTCCGCTAGATTAGACATCGATCTTTTCGAATTCCTGGTAAGTCTTCGCTATGTGAAATCCTCTTGACTTTCGATAATTTATAGGTTACCGCATAACCCTATTAAATGAAGAACTTAAACAATTGTACACCAGAACAGTTTTGTTATGCGCTGTCAATTTATCTTGGTTAATTCGTGATAAACGGGATGCTGTGGGACACTTTAGTCGTAACTAATCAATGTGAACACAACAAAAATGTCAACTTAAAAGCAGTGAACTAAGTTTGATGTGATTTTCACTGCCAGTTTTATTTTTGAGTTTTTAATATATTAGGTATTTTTTAGATAGCATTAGCGGTTACGCACGCTGTTAAAGCCGAGTACTGCTCGACATGTCCATTAACGTTAATGTAATCTAAATATTTCTGATTTTCACGGTAGTTTCCTAATATATAATATTAGGTATTTATTTATGGTTTTAATTAATTTAATTCTTTGAACTATTCATAAGAAATGCACGTCAGAAGAGCTCATACACATAATGGTAGGAGTGTAAAAATAAGAGCATTAGCATTTTGATGGCTTTAGGGAGATTTTGAAATGCCCAAATATTCACCCAGCACAGCATGACGTCACTCGTCACCAATCAAAGCGGTGGGGGAGGGGGGGACGTTTCCTGATCATGCTAATGATATGCACGCAGCCGACGTGATAGCCATAATTTTACCAAATATATGATCAATACAGAGTCCACATTATAAGTATAAGGTGTTGTTATTGATTTATGTTAACTTTAAAAGAACATTTAATTAAAACAATTCTGGTCCTTTTAAGAGATATGTCATCATACCTAGTTGTAATAATTACCTTTATTCTGTAAGTAGGCCGCAAGGGCACTTTTACAAGTCTGACTCTACGGCATTTCCCAACAGGAGACCACCGTTGAGAAGAAAGTCAACACTCAGTCAGTAAAGAATATAAAGGTATGATCGCACTAGCCGTTAAAAGAGTATTCAATTATTTTATACAATAATTAACACCCTTTACTAACGCTGTACTCTGTAGGTTTAGTTTGTATGTTGACTAAAATATTATCTGTGAGTGATGGTCCTTCTTTCACGTTATTTTTGGCATGTAGATAGAATGGAAGCTGCAGCGTGAATGGGCTATTTTTTATCCCGGTAAATCGTGCGTAAGTCTCAGTAACATCTAGTAAGTAATATTGCGAGAAAGTACCTACAGTTAGCTTTTGCGGTATTTCCAACTTAAATAAATCTTCCAACAAACAGACCAAGCATAAAAAAGCAAAGTGATAGGGTAAAAAGGCTACCTACTTTTCGTTGTGCTTACTAGGTCTGATGATCCAGATGAGGATGTAATGTTATTTTCCCGGCAAACAGTCAGTTTACAAAAAGCCATTAGCGGCGAACCACTTTATGATAGGATCTAAATCTGTCACTTTGTCACCTGTGTTGTGACAAGCAATTTCCATCCAGCCTGGATAGGTATTTCCATAGCTGTCATCATAATTTTGCCACAATTACTTTTTAAATAACTAATTACTCTATTTTCTTCTGTTTCCGCGATTATTACTCATTAAAAATAAAACAAAAAGATGTGAAATGCTGCTTGGTAAATTATTAAAATAAAATAATTAAGCCCTTCTAGCACATGTGTAACTGTCTTTACCTACAGCTTAGGCCCATCTGGCATGTATGTACACCTTTATTTGTTTTTTCAAAGTGGGTAGTTTGCACAAATTGTAACTTTGACAGAGGAAAATATATCTTTTCTCAGTCCACCCATGAACATGGAAAGCTGAAAAGCTTCCGAAACGCCGGGGACTCAAATGAGATAATATACGCGATACAATCCGTTAAATAGTTTTAATTAAATAATTAATGTATTCATTATAATGTCGCTTGAAATTAAGAAGGTATTAGGCATGCAATGTTTATGAACTGCAAATATTTTCTTAAACAAATTATTAGATATCTTTAATTTCCTTTGATACTGAAATATTCAAATAAATAATAACTGGTTCTCGAACAGATCCAATGCGCGCGGTTAAAAAGATCATAAGATAATTTGGAGTAATTAAAAACTTGATTACATACCACCACGGTCATGAGAGCCTAGTTGTGCACCGATAAAACTTCTTTATAGTTTAATAACTATCATTTGTTGCTAAGAGAATATTATGCATATACATAGAAGTAGGTAAGTTCAATAATAACCAATCGAATTGAAACAGGCTGATACAGCTCACCTCACCTAATTTATGGGAAATATTGTTTCGCGGCATTGAACATTTTAAAACGAGTAGCTGAACTTGTAACGAAATTCCGTCGGACCGACAAAAAGCTTGCTCCAACAATATTTGTTCCGAAGAATTCCTCTACACTTGTCAAAAAGCAAATAGTCTATACAAAGACTTCGGAAAGTAAAAAGTAGAGGAAGAAAAACAAAAGGTCGAAACGAGAGGTGAATACGAAGCGACGATACATGGCCGACCAAGACAGTAAAATAGTAAGAATGTATGAACCCTGGACGTACTTACTGCCTTTCTTCGAACAGTGCGCTCAACCGACTACGGCATAAAATAAATCATTATGTATTCGAAACACGGCTTACCGATAATAATAGACAGGCACAGGGTTGACTGGAGTTACATCACGCTCGTATTTGTACTTCTTACTGGAATCTCTTAAGGGACCTCTAACGATCCTTTACGCTATAAACAGATATTAAAATACCACAGACGACTCGTCATTAATGCGAGTTAACATCGGCACTCAATTAAATAATTCAAGAAAAAAAATATAAAAGCTCACGTGAGAGCTTTAGAAAAAGCTGACACCCCTAGCGATCCAGTCGAGCAAACGACGCGCGCCGCTGCGCCCGCGCAGCGCCCGCGAGCGCGAGCGAGACCGCGGCACGCCCCGCGCGTGGGAGCGGGACGGACAGGCTGCAGTCGGCGGATGCGAGGGTTTCCGATCGTTGACTCCTTTCAAGGCCACGGACAAGTCGCTTTTTGTTCTGTGTCATCGCTGCAAGCTGAAGGGAGGAATTTTCGCTGGAGGTCGGTAATAAGGCCAAGGGTGCGTTGCGTCACCGCGCTGACATCGCTCAGATAATACCTACATTATATACCTACGTAACGAGCTACCGATACACAAGTATATCTACAGTGAGCTAACAAACCCGCGATTCAAAACGTCAGCGCACCTAAGTATTTATTTTCATTGAGACTTTCTACGATACAAATCGTTATGGAATATGGAAGTTGATCAAATTGTTATATTATTGTATGCTTCGGACGGGACTGAAAACTGTGTATCCAAATCTAACCTTTCAAAAGAGATGGTCTTTCACTAAGTTAACATACATTACAAAATCTTTACACTTTTTTAGAAATTAGTGCTCCGGTGGCTTGTATGTATAATACCAGTTACCACCGTAACCATTGATAATGATACCTAACAAAAATTATCTGGCTATCGTTCCCTAGCAAAAAATTAAATTCCAATGACACTTAATCTATTCGCCAAGACTCGCGAATAGTCCTTTATTATCCTCGAGATCTCGTCTCACTTAATTGGCAAGTCATCTGCCAATCAACCATAATGACAAATAAGTCAGGTGAAACCAAGTTTTTGTTCAAATTATTTTACAGCACCTTAAAGTACACTTGATGAAATTAATCTACTTAACCCAAACACATCAAAGTAATTTATATATTTAGTTGGAAAATTCGAACTTTTGGTCTGTGTCACATGTAGCGAATTGGTCGTTAAATCAGTAGGGTTCGGTGGCACGATCATTATACACGTCGCATTCCTCTCTCAAACTTCTTCCTCGTGCATTCTTGCAAGGAACCATCTTCAGCTGCCCCGATTTGGTTCTTAAGACATTTGTAACTCTCAGACCCTTTACAGTACCAGGACCCTTAAGTCAAGTTACATAGCTATAATTAAGTAGCGTAGTATCCACAGAAGCCTATGAAATCGGCTTGCAATTTTCAGGCATTTATATATTACTAGCTGTTGCCCGTGACTTCGTACGGGTAGAGATGCAATTTATAGACTATCCTACGTGTTATTTTGTCTAAACAACAATACTAGAAGGATTCGTTGAGATCCGTTCAGTAGTTTTTTAAAATTAAGAACGCACATACATACATCGGCACAACCTTTCACGTTTATAATATTACTAGCTTCTACCCGCGAATCCATCCGCCTTAGATTCGTTTATCGCGGATAAAAGGTTTTTTTTTCGGGATATAAGTACCTTATGTCTATCCCCAAAACTCAAATATCGCTACCAAATATAAATCAGTTGAGCAGTTTAAGCGTGAAGACGTAAGACAGACAGACAGAAAAACAGACATACTTTCGCATTTATAATATTTTACTAATATTATTGTTAAGCATATTACCAGGATTTCAAGTACCTAGCTTAAAAAAATTTTTGCTCTCCATACAAAGTTTCAGTTTTTTCCCCTTTTCTTCCCTAAGAGGGATGAAATTTGACATACATTATAGCCTATATCCTATTCTGATATATAAGGAACATAACTGGAAAGTGTCATAAAAATTCGTCCAGTAGTTTTTGAGATTAAGTGGAACGTACATACATACTTTCACGTTTATAATATTGTAAGGATAAGGTTAATTAGGATTAGGATATTTTTAGGAAAAAAAACCCACGCCAATTCGTTTAACAGCTATCGCTATTAATAGTCATGACGCCAAATTCACAGCTGCTTGAAGGGTGATTATTTGAGCGTTTTAACCGTCTTATTACTCTGTTCGAAATATTGGTCAATTCATAAAAGCAATCAACTTAATAATATTTTCTTCGGTTTCCGCGATTATTACTCAATGAAATAAAACAATTTAAAGGATTATATCGTTTATTTTATGTCATTTGAATTCCCGACGTTTCGGAAGCTTTTTAGCTTTCCATGATCACGGGTTGACCATGGAAAATGGATGGTCGAATGAGATGGTCAAATGGATATAATCCGTTAAGTTGTTTTATTTAAATCAACTTAATTTTGATAACAATAGTAAAAAGCCACGACTTCTACAATACCACCGAAAATGGCCCCACAACAAATTGGGGACCAGAGTAATGAGACGATTAAAACGCTCAAATAATCACCCTAAACAAAAACATGATTCCATCTAGATTCTAGGTTAAGCCCTAAGTCTAGATTAAGTCTATATACTAGTATATTACTTTCAAGTGAATTATTATTGTTTGTTCGCAAAATAATCTTCTTCTTAGATTAGTAGACAGATATACCAGAGAAAAGCCGGCATGAAAGCATGTTAAAGAAATGCACAAGAAGTTTCCACTTTACCTCCATTATTTCACTGAAACCTTGAAACGAACAAGTCACACTTTCCACCCGAAAACGGAACTATCCCTGACCTAACCCAACTGTGGGCGCCTTGTGATAGATAAGAGTATCTACGATAGCGAGGTTGATGGCCTCTTATCACTGCTGCGTGCTTAGCGACACCCTTAGAACAAACATGGAAATGGTGATAAGTTTGTGTTTCGGTAAATTATTCTTTGTTAGAATATTTACTACATAATTATGAACTATTAAACTTAGCCATAGCTAAGGTAAATGCTGCCAGAATCACGTCGCGGCACACTTTATTAAAAATATTTTAGTTTTAGAAAGAAAGAAAGAAAACATTTTTTTCGTTGGTATAACAAAAAAATTAATAAGAAACAAGAACAAAATACAAAAAAAACTAGGATGCCACGAATAGGTCCTATCAATGCTAGCTCGAAAGCCAACGCTGATCTTCCGGCGAGACCTTAGGTGACGTAGCACACTATACGACTGATTTTTAGGGTTCCGTACCAAAAACGAGCAGCCCACATGTATTGCACAGGATTTTTTTTATTTATATATAATTATTTAAAAAAAAACCACGAATATGAGAGGAGCTACTGGGTCAAGTAGGGTATCATATCAAAGGGCTTGCACATTCTTGAACAATTTTTTTATTTTTTTTATTTTGATTAGATTTACCGAACGAAAATTTTGAAATTTTCACAATTTCTATAAATATTACATGAAAATTATAGCCATGTCTCTAACTAGCGATTTTTTTTTAATTTGCAAAAACCTATTTGGACAACCTGGTTGCGTTTACTTTGCACCTAATTTGTATGCAATGCTATAGATATCAGGTGCAAACTTAACTCAATCGGTAACCGGTAACCGGAACCCTCGGTGCGCGAGTCCGACTCGCACTTGGCCGGTTTTTAAAATTTATTGTAGTTTTACAAAGAAAGAATAGTACATTACTACAGAGGCCGAGACGAAAGGGGTTGCCGGCCGAAGACATTTAGATGGATAGAGATGAGAAGTCTGAGGCGGGCAACCCCATATTTCCCGCTGAGGTACGTACAGTGATTTTTTTTTCAAATATGCAATGAAATAAACAACAAAAAAATCAGTTTTATTTTTTAATACGCATAGTGGCAGAATGTCATGATTCCTGCGCCACAAATGTATGTGGAATGGAAATTAAAAAACAGGAATTTGCCGGCTTAGGCCTGCATGATTTGTATGAAATTCTATTAACGACCTCTTGTCCTAGCCGCACCTGAAACGTCATACTTCGCAGCCTAATTATAAGGAACATAACATCAATATTTCATTGCATGTTTGAGAAAAGAATATCTTTATTCGTTGGTTTTACATATAAACATACGAAAAATAAAAGTAACATATTTTTCGACTCGGTAACCTTCAATTACAAATATAACTTTTTACAACTTTAGAATAGTATAGATTAACCCGATGAATCAATGAGGAAACAATTCGATTCGATTAGTAATGATCATCATTGCCATGGTATTTAGACTAAATAGTTATAATTATAATCTATATTGCTTCTACTCTATGAATTGGATTGAATTATTATAAACAGTGTCATTCATCGGCAAGGACAATGGTCACGCGCCGAGATTATGGAAACATACCTTCTCTTCCCTTTGTGGAATGACAAAGTGTAAACTAGCCTTTTGTTTTTCAAATTCAACACTACTTACAATTACATTCCAACGAACTGACAACCTCCTCCTTTTTTTGAAGTCGGTCGGAAGTGGAAAGGGGTTCAGTTTAATATTGGTTGTGCTTCAGTATATTGTTGTGACACTTTCTGTTATTTACATAAACGTACTTAATATTTTCTTCTGTTTCCGCGATTATTACTCATGGTCCTCCCGTGACCATCGAAAGCTGGAAAGCTTCCGAAACGTCGGGAACTAAAATGAGATAATATACGCGATATAATCCGTTAAATTGTTTTATTTTAATAAACGTACTTACAAAATATGCCATAATAATAAATATATTTTTAGCTAAATAAAAGCGAAAACTCGATTGTTGCTTTCTCTGTCACTTATAAAGCATCTAAAGGTACGAATTTACGTAATATAAATATTATGGGCTGTGGAGAACTTGACGCATCACAACGCCATCATTATCTTCATTACATCAGCTACTATACGTCCACAGCTGGACAAAGGCCTTCTCCATGACTTTCCACAATGACCAGACGCGAGCTGCCTTCACCTCATCCACCGGCTTCCCGCGATGTTAACCAGACTTTGTCGGCGGCTTCACACGCTTCGTTTCGAGTACCAGGTCGCTAAAAAGACCTTTCTGCCCCAACGTGTAATAGTTTTTAGTCTAAAAATGCATAGTTGGAGGTAAACAGGAATAATGCGTATCGAACATAAAAAAGTTATGTAAACAAAAAATTGTGGTGACTAGCTATTATTTCCTCCTGAACTTTTCTTTAAACATCCGTTGACTAGTCGCCGAGACGATTCTAAAGGGCCCAAACTCGGTAGGATTGGGTTATGTTATTAAAAAGTTCCTATTCAAATTGAAAGATTTAATTCACGTATTTTACCCATATATGTAAATATGTTAGTTACAAATGTGTTAAGAACTAAGTTAATAAGTACAATTTCGCTACTACATTATATTCAAATAAATGACAAAATAAATGAAATTCCGATCCATAACCCAATCAGCTCGATGGTATCATAGAATTGCACTGTCACCGAACATGATTATGCCAATTTTGGCTCAATCTGAAAGCGGGAAGTAGGTCAATTTTATTTAATTTACAACATTTGACCTACCCAAACATATCTAACTCGGCAAGGGAAGAGAAAGCTTTTAAAAACCCAATAGCTAATATAGGGGGGAATGTATCTGTTTCATGCTAGACAGCGATGTTTTGGCTCCCCTAAATAGTACCATCTGTACTAATTAATTGGAACAGCACGAGACTCACTGGGTCAATTTATTTTTAAACCGACACCCCACTTTGCTCCGAAGGGACTTTGCTTCCTGTAATAATTCTTTAATGTAGTCCCATTAACCGTATTCGAGCAGTCTTGCTCCGAGAACAGTGTATAACATGAAATCAACTGATTTTTGCAGTGATTTCGGTTTTTTGTTAGAACGAAATCTAAGACGAATCGTGCAGGACTTCATATAGTTTTGAACTTCTGAGTAGAAATATAACATTTTATACTCTCGCGGATTATTGAAAGTAGGTTTTATCACTGAAAAGCAATTACCTATGTCCTGTGCCGGGCATGGGACTAAAACAAATAAGTGAGTAATGATGTTCACTTTAAAATTGTCAACTGGTTTTTTAGTAAGTTCTATAGTTTTAAAGAAAAGTAGCAAACACTGGTTTTTTGTCGTAAAAATATCAAATTTTGATGGTGTTTATCTCGGTTTCGGTGATTCGTGAAGATAAACTGAAACAGTATATTGGTAACAACGGTGGTTGTCAACACGACGAGACATAATAATTATTAATTATACAACACAGAAAAGTGAAGAGCGACGTATCGAAGGTCATTTGCGAATGGTAGATAGCTATTACGTATGAGGTCTATGACAACTAACTGACTTATCAACGAGTCCAGTAACAGGTCGACACTTTCCCAAATTCGCAACTATAGTTAATTTGCTACTTTCCCTAATTCGACACTTTAATTCATTCGCTACTTTCCCTAACTCGACACTTTTTTGTATTAGGCACATGGCTTATCGGATATATTCCTATTTTGACACTTTGGTACAGTCGATGAGAAAACATATTGTATTAAAACATAAAACAACTGAATTTATTGAAACTCTCAAAACAACACCTTGAATAACTAAAAAGTACCCAAGTACATCACAATACATGTCTTATTACAATTATATGTAAGTACCTACTAGTGTCATACTTTCTAGCGGTGAAATGATATCGTACGGAATAAAACTTATATAAAAAAAAAATGCAAATAATCTACGAAATTGTACGCTAATTAAAAAAATATACTATATGTACTTACGAGAAAACAATGATAAATTGTTCACCGCTAGGTACACACAACTAATCATCACATAATCAATCATAATCATGGTGACAGAATTAATCATCGTTTTCTCGTAAGGTCGTGTAGTATTCGTTTTTATTAGCGTACAATTTAGTACATTATTCGTATAATGTTTTGATGTAGGTTTTAATTCCGTACGATATCATTTCACCGCTAGAAAGTATGACACACTTACTAACTAAACATAACACAATGATGCCGAATATGTTAAGACAGAATATTTATATACACAAGTAATCCTACCTACTTAACACGTTTTGTTAGCGATCTTGTCGTATTTATCAGACTTAATTGGTTCAAGCATTGCCGCATTTCAATTTTGTTTGTGGTATAATCATTAATTATGTGATCAATGCGTTGGTCCAACAACATAGACCGCTTTTTTCTATTCTTTTCACTAATATAAATGCTTTTTTGCCGTATTCGGAAATCAACACTATTAGCTTCCCTCTTTAAAATTGAAACATATAAAAATAAGCTTGGTTTTCTTTCTGAAATATTATGTGCTAATCGATGATGCCATGCTTCAACTAAGTTTATAGTTCGGTGGCGTTCATTATAGCAGCTTAATATATCAATGTATGTAGTTAACCAAGTTTCAGCCATATATTGATTAAATTTGTCGAATTCAGGTCCTTGTGGCGATTTCTCAAATACTGTAAGCCAAGCCTCCGGAAGATCTAATATTGGTAAAAATGCCATAGCTGCACAGCAATTGACGTATCTACGGTTTTCTTTATTCGAAGTATATTCAGGATCCATTTCAACGTTAATATTTAATTCTTTTGCTTTTCGTAATAGACACTGTCGATAGTGAAAGAAACATCCAACTATTTTGGCCAAGGGATAAACGTCTTTTATAGCGTTAATAGCGGCGTTTTCAAAGTCAACATGAAATTTGTCCGGTGAAAAAGTTGGTAATGTCGTCTTCAGAAAATGCAATACTCTGAGGTATGTTGATTTTGACTTGTCCGGTAGAAGACAGTACATCAATGGTACTATATTGGTATCCGTGTTTGTACTACCTATGTCAGCATGAAACGAATATAGTTGTTTGAAAGGCAGTGGCACATATTTAAAGACACCGTCACAAAAAATGTCCTTAGCTTTCGATAATATTTCCGATGCGTATGATGTCATGAAGATTAATATCTTTTCAGTTGACCCATCATCTAATACTAGAAAGTTTTCTGCCAAATCTCCTGATATCTTAACTTCCTCAAGTTTTTTGTATACAGTATTTTTAACCTTCCATGCTTTTCGTCTTGCTCTATACAGTCTATTTTTAATAGAGCTAAAAGATGGAACGTCATCAACAAAATCTGAATCCGCGTGTTTTAAATGACTAAAGCATTTTTCATAAATTTTCCTTATGGATCCGAATTCTGTTTGGACCTTCATCATGCAATTATGCAAAGCTTCGTCAATCACGTTAGTAGCAGGATCAGGATCACATAGGTGTTCAGATTGACGAATTATTTTCGAATTTGCATTTAATGTCAAACTACCTCTGCAAAATTCCTTGTTTTTGCATCGCCACCAAGTACTCCTGTTTTTGTTTTCACGAACAAAGTTATATCGATAGCCACTTTTAATAATCATTATTTGTTTCGCTCACTTAAAATAAATGTCAGGTCTTCTCCCGCGGCCATTGCAAAATAATTTGTTGGAATTTCAATAGGTACACAACACAATTAAACGTAAATAGTAACTTTAATATAAATTACAGATTGCCGACAGATATGACAGTAGCGACAGATATAACAGTGGAACTTATCAAGTGGCCAGTACTTGACCAAAGAGATTCATAATCAGACTAATCAGTGCTTGAAAAATGTAAAAAAGGTAAAACATTTAGTCTGTTCGGAAAAGAGAAGATCGGTGAAATATATAGAAGCCAATACATTCTACGCGTCTTCTCTTTCCGAACAGACTCTATGTATCTAGGACTAAATGGATCGTGAATATACCTACGTAACAGTGGCGTGGCGTCAAGCAATTTCCAAGACAAGCTGGAGGATGTTTTGGCTTACTTTTTCTTCAGTATCAATATCAATAGAGGATGGTGCTCAATCGACCTGAAGTGGACAAGCCGGTGGGAATCAAGTTGTATGGACGCCATGCCACTGCTACGTAATACCTCATAGCAAACCGGTTTGGTATATAACGAAAAAGAGGGTAAAAAGGTAAATGAACAGTTTACAAAAAAAACTGAACTCGATAGCACAAAAGATTTAGAGCGGAATTGTACATGTTTACCAAAGTGTCAAAATAGGAATATATCCGATAAGCCATGTGCCTAATACAAAAAAGTGTCGAGTTAGGGAAAGTAGCGAATGAATTAAAGTGTCGAATTAGGGAAAGTAGCAAATTAACTATAGTTGCGAATTTGGGAAAGTGTCGACCTGTTACTGGACTCTTATCAACACCCAGCCCAAGCCCTTGGACTTATGTTGAAAAATTCGTATAAGATTTTTTTATGCAGACAGAACCTCGTCGTGCTTTTGGCTTATCGCATAGGAGCAACGCCACGGGCAACAACTAACTGAAAATTGTATAATAAATAACTAACATTGAAATACAATAAATTGGCTGTAATTAACTTGATCTACCTATTCCCAGGTTACTTATAAAAAGTAATTTGACATCTCGACAGCAAACAGGATCATAATCCGGTGCCACAGTGTCATCAAAACACGAGTTTTATCCGATTACAATCGTTATTACAAAGGGTTAAAGACGAATTGTCGGATTGAAGAAAATCCGTGGGCGCGCCCACGTCTAAAGTTTGATGATTCATTATGAGAAATGAATTTTGTCGTGTCAGGATCCTTTCTATCCACGTCCAGCCGTGTTACTAGGTGGCCTGGTGTTCATTACAATACTTGTATCTTTCTGATGGCTTATTTTAAAAGAAGAGAGTGTTACCTTATTATCTTGTAGATGTGTTACAACTGGAAGCTTAATGTAATGTCGATTCAACTCCAATGCAATACCCATGGAGTAGGTAGTACATGCAGTTGTTTACCCTAAATCGGTACGGTCTCTAATAGACAACATTCACAGCATTTAAGAAACATGTGTAGACTTATATGTATATTAGATTGGCTATTGAAAAAAAAAATGTTGCACGAAATTTCTTGCTTAGGTAAATGTGTAGTAGAAAATGTTTCACAAAGTTTGGTGAAAAATCTTATTAGAAACTAACTGAATAAATCCAAAATTAATAAAGATGGAATGACCAGTATGACTTTATTTAATTTTATGTGCTTAAATTATAATCAATTTAGGTAACTATATAAGTATCTGGCTTTCACGTGTTTACGTTTGCTTAGCAAAGTGTGCAACTGAAAATTTAATTAATTTTCTTATACGTCGTCACATTATGGGCTGACAATCGAAAATCCGAACGCACGTGTTTTCAAACAATTACGAACAAAGAACCATCCTAATTGAAGAGGCGTCTTGGAATTAAATTAGCAGAAATGAACTTGAAAACGCAAGCCCATAAACACTAAACTAACCCTACAAAGGAATATGTATCCTACACGCAAGGGTCAGGTTAGCGTTTTCAAATTGTAACGAGCTATTCAAGATGGAGTCGCAGGCGCTGCTTTTTCGTTCCTTTTTCATATTGAAATACTCAACTCAACTAACAACAGGCCGGCGCAGTAACTGGCTAGGGGTAGCGGAGAGCGCGCGGACGTGGCCCATCGAAGTGTTCAATTTAAGCTATGTGGTGTTCAAACAGTTTTGTTGGAAAGTTACCGAGTGGGGTTATTTTTTGTCGTTATCAAGAATATAGTGTCTGCGCAGCCAACCGTGCGGTGGAAACGCGGGGGCGTTTTTCAAAACGGAAAGAATGGTAATTTTGCTGTTTGAGTTATGTGCGAAAAAGCGGTTTGACGTGTTTGTATCATTGTCTGTGATTTGCAGAATACGGAGGGTCTAGGGTTTCTGAAAAGGAACGTAGTAGCAGCGGGTAATCCTAACTTTCCAATAAGATAATTTTCCAAGCTAATTAAACTTTTTGCAGCAAAATTTATTTTTAAGTTGTGATGTCGATGCTTAAATAGGAATCGTGTTTCTTAAGTAATATTATTTATTTTTATTTCCAGGCTGCCTCAATCCAATTATACGACGTATATCGCTGTAATCTTCGTATAAGAATAAATTATGGTACGTATTATTATTTTTTTATTTCACTATCATGTAACTGATTCGTCTTACATACCTAATATCTTCAATTAAATTCAGTGGTGTACATTGTGTACACATGTATCTTTATAAACTTAGGTACCTCATATATACCTATATAATAGACAATACTGTTATAAAATACCAATTCAATTAAGGGAGAAAATTTGTATATACTAATATATAATACCTATTTGCATTTAGCAATAAAAACATACGTTAAGAAAGATACAGATAGATAGATAGACACAGCAAAGATTTCTACTTTACCAGTTACTAACATTCAGTTATCTGAACATACAGCGTTGCTAAGATTAAAAATGTAGTGTTACTTACAATTTTGATTTACGGAAAAAAATATCATGATTGAGTACTTTTCTGTTACTGGTGCCGTCACCCAACATATAATTCATATATGTATAATGTAATGTCAACTGCTGAATAATCCCTTACTGACAATGAATAATCAATTGTTGGTCCGTCAAACGTGCACATTTGCAACAGATTGTTTGCAAGTAGGTTTCCATTGCTTTTTATTGTTGCATTGAAAACAAAATCAAATCATTTGCTTACTAATAATTTGGGTGCGAGAATATTCCGTAGCCGATATCTATGGATTGAAATTGATGATGATGGTTAACATTAAACCAATATTGCCGAAGGAAATTATTGGAATTTTGAACCAAATATTATAAACAAAAAATGTTTTACACGTTTTATTTAACTATCAAACTAAGTAGCGGCTTATACAAGATACCTATACTCAAAAATTCATCAATATACATATTGTAGTTTTTGAGTAAAATGCCTGTGACATACGGACGGACGATACGAACATGATGAAACTATAAGGGTTCCGTTTTTCCATTTTGGCTACGGAACCCTAAAAACGAAATTACCTACAACCCGCACAGTAGGTTCCATTCCACGCGCAATGGTGCCCAACACACTCGCCCACCTCACTCGCGTTGACTACTATAAGTACGATGGACCATCTTTGCATCCTGAATGACCCAGAATGGGAGTCAAAACCCCTCTCTTGTAAACAGCGCCCAACATAGAGATAGATATATTTATTCGCAAGAATTGTTGTTGATACAGGCGTTTCAATTTCATAAGTTCATAATAATTCTGCCGAATATGGTACGGCATGCAAATATTACAATACATTTCTTATGGATTCGCAACTTTATACATGTCATTGAAGTTTAGATAGGCATGCCCGATTTGAAGAATCAGAAACATGCTTATTTAATTACCAGAGGATGCTCGCAACTTCGTTAGCGGAGGTGAAAAAGTCGTAACCCCCTTTTTTTCTTAAGTGTAGTCGAGTAAAAAGTATCCTATAACCATCTGGAGACACCCAGCTAGCCGTGTACCAAAAATAGTTGAAATCCGTTTAGCCGATTTTGCGTAATAAAGCCGCAATGACACATACAAAACCAAAAAATCCAAAAAAATATTTTTCGTTTCAGTGACCTTCAAATAGTCCGTCGCAATTATTATTTTTAAAATATCCTCAATGTAGACATTTAATTTTTACAACTTTATATTAGTATAGATTATGTCGGTAAATAGTAAATACACCACATAAATAACACTTTATACTCTCGTGGTTGTAGTTGAAATTTATCTATCTACCCGTCTACTTCAATAGACAATTGGGATGTTAACTACTCAAATAAACAGAAAATGTTGATGAATTTATATCATTTGCCCGTATCAGATCATCGTCGCGTGGCATGATCGCGTGTCACGATCACGCGTTTGGACGTTGCGCCAATCCGATCGCTCGAAATCCATTTGCTACGCGTATCACACACTTATATCGAAAGAGTGCGGCATGATCGGCGCTCCGACAGTGAGCGTCCAAGCAGCGCGATACGCAGTCATGCCACGGCACGGAGATCGGATACGAGCAAATGATACAAGTGTGGACGCACCTTAACGTGTAGCTTGTTTTATGAGCTTTTCAATTTTGGTGGAAAAGTCCATTTTTAAAGTTTGAAAATATTAATAACTAATAATACCATCGAATAAACCATGAAATGTACAGTAGGTAACCTTTGTTATGATAACGTTTCGATAAACGCAAGTTTTAACATACTCAGCTGCAGAACAAAGATCTTAGTTTCCCCATACAGGTGGGAACGTGTGACGTCACACGTTCCTAGGCTTTAGTATGGAGCGTTTTTTCGGAAAGTCCAATAATGTGTTTTAACTTTGTTGTATATCGGTGAGTTTTTATGAGAATGAAGTAGTTTTTTTATGTTTCTACTATTGAGAGGTCGTATAGAACGATATTGACATAAAAAAATCTCAACATTCCAATTGTCAATTAATCGCGTATTCATATATTTGGCAAACATCTCCAGTAACATCTCACTGATTCGTGAAGTCCATCCGCGACCATGAAACTGTGTCTTTACGATGTATAATAAAGGTAAATAAAAAATATCGCGTTAGACAATATGTCGTTTATTATTTAACATATATATTTATCATATAAAATATGGATTTGTGTCTATTCTTTTCTCTTCTATTATGTCGATTGCCACGATCCTACACCAAATGAACGTTTCTGTAAGGCTCGATGGTTGACTGGTATAGAATGCTTTAAAGCATTAAGTCCGCCAATTGTACCTTTATTTGTTGTGCAATACATATTAAATAAATAAATAAATAACTAGCTGCCCGCCGCAGGTGCCCCGGCTTCGCTCGGGTGTAATAATTTTTTTTCAAAGCTCCCGTGACACAAAAGATATAAATCTTTTGTCTCACTCGCTCTCTCACTTCTTATATGAAGATTTTCAAACCTAAAAATTTTCCATGCAATTTTTGGTATATTCTCTTTCATACAAACCTGGTCCAGTCAACTTCAAACACAACAAAAAATAATTAACTAAATAAGTGCAGCTGTTCTGAAGTGATGCGCGGACACCCATTTCGTCAATTGATTTCTATAGATTATAAATGATATAGAAATAGATAATAGATAGATAAATAGGTAAAACGCCGGACATTCTTTAAGAAAATGTTAGCCTCCGATTGTCAATTCTTTTACAATTTCCTTACATACAGTAAGCACTAAGAATGTTTTTTTGATGATCAGCTAATATTATACACGGTGATTCTTAATCGGTGATCAGGAACCAATTTTTCTGAGTAAGTAATTGATGGCAGTCACGTTAAAGTCGTAATTAGGTACATTGAAACGTTTTTTTTTGATGACATCATTAACATGAAATCAATTTTATCCTAAATGCCTTGTCACCCTACTAATCTGTATCTGTGAGCCTACTACCTCTTCAGAAAATTAATGGCAATGATAATTTATGAGTAATAATTTTCCAATCTTGTCATTGTCTTATGCATAAAGTTTATTGACTTGAGACATATCAAATTTCCCGCCAAAGCGGTGGCACTTGACGTATCGTACGTTTCTTCAATTGTAGGATAACCATGTATCCAATGTTTCTTAGTTTTGAACTTTTGATTATGTTTTAACTATTAATTTGATTGCGTGAGACCTCGTCTATTAAGTTTAATTTTAGCTAGATATTAAGATGTTCCTACTCCTGATCACCGATTAAGAATCATTGTGTAGATATGTACTCGTATATTATTTGCTAAACAGGGAATGAAAGTGTGTATGGATATGTATGGTGGGTGTAACGAATTTCGCCAACCTGCCGGATGCGCGCCCGCATCGGCGTTCCGTGGCGCCGCGCAACAAACGACACTTCCGGTAAATGTACAGCATAATACATCATAATATATGTATACATCATAATAAATTTACCTGGATATAACCCGGTAAATTTTAGCTTAATTGGTCAACGTTGCGTACGAATCCTATATTCGATCCCGGGCTAATTATTTGTGTACTGGATATTCGTTAGTAATGAAAAAAAAACATGTTAGTTTGCGGATCAAAATTGTTATTACCTATATACTTTTTTCGTGACGTCTAAATGGATGGACAGATAGATGACTTTTCTATGTTCTTAATTTATACTAGAAATTCAAGGATGGTTTTATATTATCTATAGTATTATCAAGTTGTAAAAATGAAATGTCTGTACATTGAAGATATAAAAAAAAGATTGTTCCGGACTATTCGGTGGTCACTAAATAAAAAAAATGGATTCTTTTATATAAAAGTAAAAATACAATGTACAAAAAATAAGTAAAGCAGGCTATTCAAGGATCACTAAAGTTTTTTATGTTTTTATGTATGTCTTCATCTTCTTCACGTCAAAACGTTTGGATGGCTTTCAACTATTTTTGGATAGCTGCGGTATCCATATATGTTTATAGCCGGATACTTTTTACCCGACTACGCTGAAGCAAAACAGAGGGTACCTTCTCGTATATATGTATATAAAAATACATGCCGGTACTGCTTACACCTTTCTTTCTCATAACGCTAACTCATAGCTCCACAGTCAGCTATTCATATCATAATATCGCCTAAGAGTGACGCCTAAAGGTGCGTCCACATTTGTATCATTTGCCCGATCAGATCTTCGTCCCGAAGCATGATCGCGTGTCACGATCACGCGTTTGGACGTTGCGCCGATCCGATCGCTCGAAATCCATGTTGCTACGCGTATCACACACTTAGATCGGACAAGCAAGGCATGAACGCCGCGCCGACAGTGAGCGTCCAAGCAGCGCAATACGCAGTTATGCCACGCCACGGTGATCGGATACGAGCAAATGATACAAGTGTGGACGCACCTTAAGAGTGATCTGCAGAAACAAAATGCACCTTTAGTTATTCTTTCAGAATATTGTTTTTTGAGCTTGTCTTACACAGAATCGTTCATACAGTCGAACCTCATACTTGAAAGTTTTACATTGTGTTTTTTTTTGTGAACGTAAGCGTTCGTTTACAAGAGAGGGTTTTGAGCGTAACCTGAGAAATATTTTTCCATATAAAATTTTGAGATACTATAAAGGTACACATTTTCTGCCTATCACCCCTAAAATAGATAGTTATAGAATACTTTTTACGACTGTAAAGAACAGAAGTTTGTTTTTTTCTTTCGCGAACGAAGTCATAGAATATTTTTTACAGAATTAAGAAGTTTCGAATACGAAAGAGGAATCCAAGTATTATAAGTGAGACCTAGGCAGACTAGGCGTAGGGAAAGCTAGTTACGCCATAAATCTAGATTGAACTAGGCAGCAATTTAGGCGCTTTCTACAGTAATAGTTCTGGGAAGTCGGCCCGCGCGCCGTGACGGCCCACTGAGCCCCTGACTCCGTTAGGCTTATCGTGGGTGGTTTTTTCACAGACAGAAAGAGCCTCATAATTTGTTTATTTAAATAATAATTGTTTTAATTTTAAATCTATTCCGTGATTGACAAAGAGCTGAACTACTGAAGATAGGGAGATCATATTTATAACATAGGTATTCATAGATTAATATTCATTAGCGCCAAACGGTGGATGAAAGTTTGTATACAAAAAAATGGAAATCAACGCGGATCAAATCGCGGGCGGGATCTACAGTATGGTTATGGGCTCCATTTTCCGCACCTAGCTTATGCCGAATAGCTTAGGGGTCTAGCCGACCTACCTCCGTCTGATGACTCGTTTAAAGTAGTAGGATAGTATGATCCAGGTGGTTAATATTTTTGGTGTGGCAACAATTGCTTTCTTTCTTTCTTTCTAATAATCATAAAAATATGATAACAGTAATTAGTAACTATACCTTCGAAAATGTTTGTTTTTTTGACATGACGCACCTAGATATATAAAAAAGGTTCTATATGTATACACAATTGACAATTGGGCATTGGACAATTGGCAAAAATAATAGCGAAAAACAGCAAGTTTTTTTTTTCATTCCAGTTTATGGAGTGGAATGTCTGTAAAGATATGCATTATTAACCCCATTATGTTCTGAACACTTGTGATTTTATTTAGTTACCCTCGCTTCCTCGGTTTAGCTAGAATAACAGTTTAAAAATTACCAGATTGTTTTTATAATTTCATGAATAAATCTGAACCAACAGAAGATTGAATATGTAGAAACTGATATTAGCCTTACAGTGTCCTTGGGTCCAGCCTCTACTCCACCAAAAAGTACCTACTTATGACCAAATCCCTCGTGGGGGCCACTCTTATAAGCCTAGCCTGCTTACTCTTTTACGAAATTGCAAAACTAGGTATTTGTTTTATTGCTACTAATGTCACAGTGCTGCATGTATAATCAGTGACATAATATTTTATTTTATGGATTGACAGCTGTAGCATATGTGCAAAAACAATCTAAAAAGTTTCATTATACGTGATTATAATGTGCAAAATTTTACTTTTCAGATGCATCATTAAGATGGCTGCAGAAATCTCAAGAACATCAAAGAATGTCACAATAATAGTCAAGTGTCTATAAGAAATGAGAAAATTTCAGAAAATTCGGCTGAACGGCCTCGGGCTCGTCTCGGGTCTGTCGTCAACTGTCAAACCGTCTCTATCCTCGTCGTCTTCTGTCGCTGATGGGTACTAATTCAAATTTTAAATTTAAACGTCTGTCGAATCCGAATTAGTACAGTCGGCCAGTCAGTGCGTCGGCAAGGAGGTTAGACGCCCCAACATCGCGTCGAGTCAAGAAGAGTTTAGAAGGAGCTCGAAGAGCGAAAGCGTCTGGGCTTGGTAACTCCACCACCGTTGGCGCTGTCCATTCGCCAACGGCGGCAGAGTTCCCTCTCCTGGGCGCGGATTTCTACTGCCTTCTAGAAGATTTCAAAAATGCATAGTTTTTCATGAAACACAAATTTGGGTTTCCAATTGTTTTTAATGTGGGTAAATGTGCTTTGGTGGAAACCAATTTTCTTTCTATTGTGATATAACTACAAATATCAAAGCGCACAGAAAACTCAATAGCGATGATGACAACTTTTTTCAGTGGTAAATGTTATACCTAACCCTTTCAAGAATAGAAAGATTGGTGATAAAACTAAGTTACATAAAAACTCCCCGAGATACAATGTTAAAATAACATTTTTGGAGTTTAACAAAAACGCTTCCTACTGAAGCCTTCGAAATTTTGAGGTCAAACTTTCATAAGCTTGTGTGGGGAAATTAAGAACTTGTTCTGTAGCTATGTTAAAACTTACGTTTATCGAAACGGTTTCTTAACAAAAGTTACCATACATTTACATTTCATCGGTTACTGAATGGTTTTATTTGTTATTAATATTTTCATACTTCTTAACATGTATTTTCCCACCCAACTTTAAAGGCTCATATTATAAAACAAGCTAGGCAGCTACACGTAAAGGTGCGTCCACACTTGTATCATTTGCTCGTATCCGATCACCGTGCCGTGGCATGACTCCGTATCGCGCTGCTTGGACGCTTACTGTCGGCGGGCCGATCATGCCGTACTCGTCCGATATAACTGTGTGATACGCGTAGCAAAATGGATTTCGAGCGATCCGATCGGCGCAACGTCCAAACGCGTGATCGTGACACGCGATCATGCCACGCGACGATGATCTGATACGGGCAAATGATACAAATGTGGACGCACCTTTAGGTATTGAACAAATCTTGATGTAGTTCCCTATTTGCTTGTTTTATCAGGATGTTATATATTTTTTACAAATTCTGAGATCAGGCTACATCTCTATTGCGCTCACACGTCCACACCAGGAATCGAACCCGGTACCTTTGGATACACGGTGCTGCAGAGAGCACCCTGAATTACCCGAAGGCCTAACAACCAATCCAGTCCACCTACTTTGTTTTTTGTTTAATGTATACTTACGTGTGTTACGTACGTAACTTTGCGTATGACTTATGTAACTATTCAATCCTTCGACTACCAAACTTATTGACTGTGTTCCAGACGCCAAGTAAGATAACGAAAATACGTAACAAATGCCATTCTTGCTTAATTAATAAGAATTCATATTGAACTTATGAAATTTTCCTAAAATTGAAGGTCACCTCACTAGTACTGAGGGTGCGTTTGCGTTTCCACTGACGCTGAGCGGAGCGGACCAAAATGGGCCAATCACGCTGCGTTGCTGTTGCAACCATCACGAAGTAAATTTGAATCTGCCGAATGGGATTTGGTTATTTTTGCATAACTACTTCGCTTCAGTGGAAACCCTACTAACAAAAACCGGCGAAGAGCATGTCGGACCATGCTCAATGTAGGGTTCCGCAGCCGTTTATAAAAAGAAAATGCACTACAGATGAAAAAAATACGATATGAAAAAAAAAGTAACAAAAGAGCGTATCTCCCCGGCACTTACGTCCTTTTGCTGAGAAAGGCAGTTTTTTGGCAATAACTTATAAAAAGAATGTCCAATCATGTTGAAAACAATTTTCGTTGGAAGTATTTTTTAAGCTTTATATTTGTAAATTGTTTGATATTTTTTGAACCTACCGTTTAGAAAATAGAGGGGGGGGGGGCACAATTTTTGCTACTTTCGGAGAGAATATTTCCGAAAATATTCACTAAATCAAAATTTTTTTTTAGAAACCTCGAAGTGTTTTTAGAAGAACTGTCGAAAAAAATCTGTTCCGGTTACATGTATAGAGTGCCCCCCCCTAGAAATGTATAAATTTTTATTTAACTATCAAACTAAGTAGCGGCATACACAAGAAACCTATGTTCTAAATTTTATCTTATAGTTTTTCAGTAAAACGCCTGTGTCATACGGACGGACATGACGAAACTATAAGGGTTCCGTTTTTGCCATTTTGGCTACGGAACCCTAAAAAGGGCCGTAAGGTTTTCTACCTGTACAAAAAATATATGACTGTAGATTTGGCGCTAAAAGATGTTGCGTTTGGGACACATCTCTCCGTCAACGTGATTTGGACTGATAAAGTTATTAAGTAATCTGCTCTGCATGAAAATAACCAATTTTATTGCATGGCAGCAAAACGTTTGTCGGCCATATTGCTTATACCGCTATCCCACTTCGTTTTTGTTCACGCTACAATGCATTGTCATCGAATATTCGTAGCCCACCTATCAAATTCAGAGTATAATCTGAAAACTAGAGAGTGAATATAAATTAAAAGCTACGTTTTGATTACTGCACCAGTAAGAAGCACTATAGCAAAGACCATTAAAACAAGAGGACTGACAATTACCATACTATGGATCGTGCCCCGATCGCAAGGATATTCTGGCAAAAACTTGATGGCGCTTTAAAACTATACATTTAACGATGTTATAATTGTATAAAGAAACATAATACAGTAACCATTTGTTCGTAAACCGCAAATTATAAATAAATCGTAACATTTAAATACTGTGTCACGCTTGCAAAGTTGAAAAATCCTAAATAATAAATCTTATTAATAGATGGCTTTGTACATATCGGGGAACGACTTTTTGTAGAGATTGTCAGTCCTCTTGTTTTAATGGTCCTTGCACTATAGTAAAATTTCACCAAACTATGGTAACCAAGTGAAAATGAAGGTATCTTACCTAGATATGTAAGGTGGGGAACTACTGGGAAATTTATTCCACTGATTACTACTGAGTTACCTATCACTCAAATACGCTTGCTAGAATGAATCAGGTGTTTTAACTCTGAGATGCATTAGGTATCAAAAGTTGTCTGGAAGAGATTGCTGTTTAGCGATAAGACCGCCTGTTGTTTACCTCTCCTTGCATGTATTGTTTTTTTCTGTACTGTTTTGTGAAGTGTGCAATAAAGAGTTATTTTATTGTATTTTATGAATAATGATACTAAAGTGAACCAAGTGCCAATCTAATTCACTTCAAATTATACTGTCACGTGAATAAAATCCTATTATAAGATGAATATCTTAGATACTTGATTCGTTTCAGTATCGTTACTGATACTTCATGCATTTAAGGGTTAACCTATCGTCTGTCTGTTTATTACTTCGTAGCATATATCACTTTGGGCTATCTTTTTTACATGTTTTATGCTTAACTCAGAGCAAATAAGGATTTTAAAATTTTCACGCATTAAAGGTTATGTCATAAATAAGAGCATTTTTTTTTAAAGTTTGTACATATATATATAGAACCGTAACTTTCACAAGTGACTTTCCTATTTAATGGAAAATTCTATCAACTACATACTTTTTAATTATGGAAATGAATCAAGAAAAAAAATCAATGATCGTTAAAAACATTGATAACAAAATAGGAAACAATTAATGATGACGTACAAACTTTTTTAGAAATGCATAAACGTTACACTTTGCAAATCCCATAACACGAATAAAATGCAAAGATTACTAACAAATATTTAATTTAACAACATCTAACCAAATAAAAATCCAAGTGATATACAAAAGTGATTTACGAGCCATACAGCGAGACTACCACCAGCTCGCAGGCTCGCTCGGTGAAAATAAACACAGTACATTTAATGCAACTGAAGGAAACTTAAGTAAACCACCTAGGCAGAAAAACTTAAATACCTGACGACAAAATGGAAAACATAAAAGTTAAAATCGATCACACAAAAGTATTATGTCCACTGATCTCTATTATTCCACCAGCCTAATACATTTTGCTTTTCCCTGAAAATTTGCGTCTCGTAACACTCCTATAAATGTAGCTATATAAAAATATAGCCACATTTATAGAAAATGTAGCTAAATAAAAATATAGCTACATTTATATAAAAATATAGCCACATTTATAGAAAATGTAGCTAAATAAAAATATAGCTACATTTATATAAAAATATAGCCACATTTATAGAAAATGTAGCTAAATAAAAATATAGCTACATTTATATAAAAATATAGCCACATTTATAGAAAATGTAGCTAAATAAAAATATAGCTACATTTATATAAAAATATAGCCACATTTATAGAAAATGTAGCTATATAAAAATATAGCCACATTTAGAGGAGTGTCCCAACAGAGGCAAAAAATTGTGAAGAAAACGAAGTTACGAGATCTTTACTGAGTAAATAAAAAAAGATGTGTATATTTTGTCACAAAAAGTCAATTAGATCTACAATCTACTCAAGGGAGTAAATACGTTTACTGTAATTATTTTTCAATATATTCAATAAATTATGGAACCGTATTAATTTCCACTCGAGGGTTTTAAAATGTACTTAAGTTTCTTTCAGTGTTTGCGCATTAACACAAATCAAACTTACATTTCCACAGAATTTCAAACCCTTTATACACATGTAGGTTGAAACAGTTATATATTTAATCAAAATCTACTTATTATATAAATAATTATTTATTAGTATAGGTATACTATGGCGATATATTACAAGGCTATGCGCTAGGGGTCTTATTCAGGAATCTTTTAGTTACAGCAATTCAGTACCTATACTCTTTCATCATTACTTGTTCTACAGTTTCATTTTTCTAGCAACAACTTTATGACAGCTGTCATCATAGTACAATCGCATTGGCGCGCAGGCGTAAATTTACTGGGATGACAGCTGTCAAAAAGTCGTTGTTACAAAATTTTCAAATTCATTCTAACCTAAAAATATGCATTTAATATAGCTGTTTTCTCGCAAGGAAATCAATTTAATGTATGAAATTGGCAACGTGGCACTAAAAATATTAATTACCAGGGTTCGGACAAGTCATCGCAGAAACTGATATGGACATGGGACAAGACTATTATAGAGTCGCGACTTAAGATTATTATTATCTAAAGCTGATATATTATTATCGTAATTTATAATTTAACATTTGACCTTTTTAGTCGCATGTCTGTCATGGATTTGTCAAAGTGGCATGCTTGAAACAGTTTTGTGGTGACAATTTAAACTAATACAATTATTTGCTTTTTTATGGTTATTACTAAATATTATAAATATGGTGCAAATAAATACAATTAACAAGTGGATTAAGGACTACCCCGAGCTCTGTTATCAAGAAAATGTCAAGGAAATATTGTGTACAGCATGTGACATTCGTATTAAACAGTTAAAAAAAGATAATATTGATAAACATATTAGGTCAAAAAATCACAAATTGAAGACAGCTCCGCCAGAAATTTCTTATAAAACTTTTTGCATCGATTTGTTGATGTTCCTAATTTCTGCTAATATTCCATGGCATCAACTTAATAATTCACGCTTCAGGGCATTTTTCAAAAAGTATCTGTGGTGCCCGTGGGAAATACCTGATGAATCCTATATTAGGAAAAAAATCTTGGGTGAATATTACGGACAGAAAATGCAAGAATTAAAAAACATAATGCGGGACGAATTTTTGTGGATTTCTATCGATGAAACAAAGAATAGACATGATAAAAATGCAGTCAATATTATCTTGAGGAATTTGACATTAAATGGTACTTCGTGTTGTTACTTACTTGCTTCCAAGATACTAGATGTAGTGAATGGAGAGACCATCGCTAATTTTATACGTGAGCACTTAAAATTACTTTGGGATAATAATTTTGAAAGTAACACCGAAAAATTGCTGATGTTGTCCACAGATAGTGCAGCATATATGCTCAAGGCTGGAAAGTTGTTAAAAGAAATATTCCCCAATATGTTACATGTTACTTGCATTGCACACGGTCTTCATCGTGTTTGTGAGCAAATAAGATGCGAATTCCCTAATGTGGATCTACTTATAAGTAATGTAAAAAAAATCTTTCGAAAAGCCCCGAATCGTGTTAAGTTCTTAAAAGTATGTATCCAAACATACCACTTCCGCCTAGACCTGTAATAACAAGGTGGGGTACGTGGCTCGAAGCCGCCTTATACTACCACAAATATTTCACAGAGATCTCAAATGTTTTAACCCAATTAAGCAAAAAAGAAGCCAAGTCAATTAGTAAAGCCCAGAGTGCATTACAAAACCAAAATATAAGACAGAACCTAGATTTTATAAGCACTAATTATGAAATTATAAAAATTGCTTTACAACAGGTACAAAGTACGCAGCTTTCTGTTACGGATTCGTTATTGATTTTGGATCAAGTTCGAATTGTCTTGCATTGGGTAGCATCTGAAACCGTAAAAAACAAAATGGAATATGTATTAGACCGTAATCCCGACTATGAAAATATTAGAGATATTTGTGAAAAAACGTCCCAGGCACACACGGTTAGACCTCTTGATATGTTTTTCAATGGAGCATTACTTACTTCGGTGGACACAGAGCGGTCGTTTTCAATTTATAAATGGATATACTCCGATAACAGAAATCGCTTGAAACCAGAAAATTTGGAAAAGATTCTTTTTCTTTATGTCAACAATACTTTGTAGATCATAAATGTTCCATGAGTATATTGATGCAACCAATGTAATGTCTTAATTATAAGAAAAATATTTTCATTTAACAAAATAACAAGTAACAAACAAATTATGTTTTATTTTTATCTTTTCACTGTACGCATGGGACCCAATACGTGAAAAATACGTGAATTAACAATACCAATGTTTAGATATTAGGTATTCCATACTAATTTTACAATAGTAGGTTCTAAATTTAAAGGTCTTAAGGGTAAAAAGTGAAATTGAAAAAACAATTAAAGTAAAATTTAGGTACGTGTGTAGTAAAGTAAGTAAGGTAAATAGGAGTAGGTCTGCGGAATCATATTTATACTGTTATATGTGCGTGTGTGTTTTACATTATTTACTCTTCATATGTACTGCTAACTTATTTGGCCTAAATTTTAAAAAAAGTTTACAGATAAAAAACTCTTTACTCACCACAACAGGTTGTCAAATGTTGATGTCATATATAACATTAATATTTGGATTGACATAAAATTAGTTCATTATTTCGCGAATTTAGTTGGTTGCTAACCAAAACTATGGCTTTGTTTGATGAAGAAGATTATCGACAATTTACGAGACAATTCAGGGCGAAACTGGAAGTAATTACTCTTCGAAAGGGAAAACCTAATTATGGTAAATAACAAAAAATCATACCTACCTCCATCATTACATACATAGGTAGTTTTTTAAAGATAAGTTGAATTAATATGCTTTCGTTATTATTTATACAGTGCCAACTTTCTGTTCCTGTATAAACAATTTTCGGGAAAGATGTTTGCGATTTATGTTGAAACATATCAACAACTTGATTTTTGACGATTGCTGGGAAGATGTCATAGAAGTGTTTCGGCAGTTTCGAGTAAAAGGTTCGAAAGTACAACAACTGTTATAACAACTGTTTACTTTTTTTTATATCTAACACAAATTATTAAATAAAACATCGGTTTGTTCCAGACAATGTAGAAGTTAATGGCTGCGTATGTGCAATGCAACCATCAGCATTTAAAAAGATGTTAATGGAAATACCTTTACACACGTATGGTGAATTCTGGGTTGCAGTAGTAAATGTCATTGAAAAATATAATTAAATAATATTGTACATAATGCGATTCTATTGATCTTGTTCTATTGCCGTCTTGCGATTGTTTTGCGATGACTTGTCCGAACCCTGTTAATTACTGTCACTTTATTTGCGAGAAAATGGAAGTTTAAGACAAAAAAGGTGTAATTTTAGTTTAGAATGTCGTTTACTATTTAGGACAAGTTAGGACGAACAAAGTATGAGTAACGTCCATTTTTGGATCATACGTAATTTATACCTACATCAAGCAGAAAGAAAAATTAAATGAATTTTGTTTGGCTGGAACCAGCTCATATTTCTTGCAGAGACATGATTATAACTTTAATCCATCCAGGGCCCATGACGACACGTATGCGTCATAAGGTCTTCACGGATTTTCCGCCATACAAGGTGTCTACGAGTTACCCGAAGGATTTTATCCACGCATTCCTTAGGTCGATAAGAGTAAAAAAAATACATTTAAAAATATGAACCCCAGTCAAATTCGGCTTAGTTTTGAAGATATTATCAAATGTCATGTAAACTATTTATTATGGTTACTAAAGTGCATTAGGCTCTTTTGATCGCGATGTTGCCACGTTTCGCGTCACATTGACAGATGTCAAAGTGACAGCTACCACTCACTAAAGTCATAATTTTTGGAAAAATATTCCTCACAATTGTATTTAGGGGATAAATTTCATCGAGAAGCGAAAGTTATTCAAGTTGTAAGAATAATAATCGACGAAAATTGTTTTTTATTTTTAGGCTAAATTCCACTTGGGTAATATAAAATGTTTTACTCCTAATTCGCCTCAGAATTGCGTAGATAAAAATTTCCAGATTCCTCACGGGCACCCTGTATAGCAGGAAAAACGCTGATATGGACTTAACACACGTTGCTGGGCTTTGAAAGGGTTGAAACCAATAGGCTTCTATGCCGTTTATTTGGTAAGTTTTAATCAACGTACGATGTACAGTCAGCTGCAAAGATACACTTTGATTAGCCCGTACGAAATATCTTGTCTCTACTCCTAAAGTCTAGCGAAGTTGTTTGAGACCTGTAAATTCGTGCCGCTGGAATGGGAAAAATCCAATTTAAAATACTCATTTTGACCACGATCTCCAGCTTTATACATTCACAATAAATAAACTTATTATCATTCTGCCTCTAACAGCAATGATAAAATAAGTGAGCTTATTTTATCATTACAGGTATGTGAAAGTAGGGCGCTGGTTCGATTCCCAAGTATAATTAGTATCTGAGAGGTCACTCTGAAACTCAAGAATCGAAGTTCGTAACGTGCCGTCCCTCTCGCTCTCATGTTAATGTGTAATTGAGTGAGCAGTATGCCGCCATACGGACTTCGTTTTTCGGGTTTCGGAGTAGCCCCTCAGTAGCAATGATTAATAAAGGAAACACTCGTACTCAGAATAAGTTATTCATATTTATAACAAAATTAACGTTCACAATTAAATTAATTTGCCTATTTTACCCATTCTTTCAATTGAATGTTCCCCATCCCGAATGATCCTGGTCATCTGTCCAAGCGTACTCAACTTCGCCCCTAACCTACAATCCGCTAGTCTCCAAACAAACATTAAGTTTTGATATGTACGTCGTGATCAGATCATTAGAATTGATCACTTCATGATGTGGCCAAGAGATATCCTCCTCTCCATCTCCGCTCCGTTGACTTCACGGTGGACCGTAGTCCTAAAGTAGTGAAGTAAGTGAGGTACGTTAGTTCGTTACCTTGTGTCCCTCAGAGCGGAAATAGCGTCTTTTCGACGGGCCGTAGGCTCATAATGTATTATGAAATGCAACCATTTTATGAAATGGTAGGCCACATCATGAAGTGATCACCTCACGACATATACACTAGATTAAACAAAAAGCTTTTATTTCAATCAAAAAACGTATGTACATGTAGCAAACACTGGATTATAGACATACAGATGTTTTCTTAGTGTTATAAAGTTTATCCAAATTAATGCTCGTATTTCAATTTAGTAAACACAATTGTATCTATGCATTATATACCTAAAATTCACATCCTCTCAAGAGTACATCAATCTCAAACAATAGTTTTCACATAACACTGATATTTTTCATTATACTTTTTGCGTTGGGGTCACTTCATTTTAAGATAATTGATACTTTACACAGTTGAAATACATTTTCAGTTTAGATATGTGTTTACTAAATTATTTAAAATGACTTTGGATAATTGTGTAGTAGTGAATTTTTAGTAACTTTCAACACGCCTTTTTACTACAAGTAAGTTAAGAAATTTTAGATTTGTATATTCTCTGAAACCAGCGCACGAGAACCTAAATAGCCACAGATAGACTATATTGTGTTCCTGCTTTATTAAAATTTCTGAATAAGACCGAGACATATTATTTTACATATAATTTAGGATAAGTTAGATCTAAACCGTACTTACTTATGACTACGGAGCACTAGTTTTATTGTAAAGGTAGTCTGACTCGGTGAGGGTAGAAAACATGCATCGTCTATGTATATTAAATGTAACGTTTATAATATAAGTTTTAGTTTACTTTATAATATATCTTCTATGATTATTAAGAAATTGGCCAGAAGCTAAACTTATCTTGAGATGTTTTCTGCATAAATTAGTTTCGTGTTAAAATCAGCTTAAAGTTGATGTTTTTTGATCTCTAGAATCAAGTAATGTATGTAGTTATATTTTGTTTCTTTTATTGCAAATCCCACACCTCGGAATTAAAAGAAAAAAACTCAGTTTGATTGATAGTTTGGCCCTCCTCTGCGCCGACCTACCATTATGAACCGATGTTTTCGATTTTTAGGGCTCCGTCACCAAAATAGCAACAACAGAACCCTTAGTTTGTCCTTTACTAAACTATTCAATGAGCACAGATGAGGCCAGATTGGTATATACTGATAAAATAATTATTATATGAACGACATTTTTTTTATCATCGCAGGTAAGGGGGAGCCGAGCTGCTATGCACAAATAAATTATTTATCGATCTTGAACTCGCATAACGCATACTATCAGAAAAAAATGCCACCTCTGAGATAGCTAACATTCCTAATTATACATTGAAATAAAACAATTATCTCATTTTAGTTCCCGACGTCTCGGAAGCTTTTCAGCTTTCCAAAGTCACGGGTGGACTGAGAAAAGATGTATTTTCCTCTGTCAAAGGAACAATTTGTGCAAACTACCCATTTTTGAAAAAACAAATAAAGGTGTATAATATTTTCTTCTGTTTCCGCGATTATTACTCATTGAAATAAAACGATTTTGCCTTACCTTTATTTGTGTTTTTTCAAAAAAATGGGTAGTTTGCACAAATTGTAACTTTGACAGAGGAAAATACATCTTTTCTCAGTCCCCCCCGTGACCATGGAAAGCTGGAAAGCTTCCGAAACGTCGGGAACTAAAATGAGATAATATACGCGATATAATCCGTTAAATTGTTTTATTTCAATAAATAAAGGTGTACATACACGCCAGATGAGCCTAAGCTGTAGAGACAGTTACACATGTGCCAGAAGGGTTTAATTGTTTTATTTTAATAATTTACCAAGCAGCATTTCACAAATGAGGCGTACTAAGGAGAAAAGAAACGCTGCAAAGAAAAACTACCAGGCTACCTCATTACTAATTATAATATTTTAAAAATTATAATATTTTAAAACACAGAGACTATTAAACTACTTTTTAAACAGATAAGATATTTTGCACCGTTCGGAAATTGATGAGATGAGTAATAATCGCGGAAACAGAAGAAAATATTATTCCTAATTATAGTTAAATTTATGTTGCGACATAAGTTTATGTACCTGGGCATTTTCATTTAAATATATATATTTCACTAGAGATTATGAGAATATGTAGATTTGTGTCAAATTGCACAATTTCGTTACAAAATTGACAAGCTGGACGCCATTTAAATATAGTTTTAAGTTTCGTTACTTAGACGAAACTTAATTTATTCAATAATGTGTAACCTGTCAGTAATGTAACGAAACATATGCCACTTCTCGCTTATCCATTAGAGGAGGCCAGTGTCTAGCAGTAGGACTTATATAGGCTGATGATGATATGCTCCGTATATTTGACATTAATGGTCAGTTTCGTGACAACCAAACCTTTAGTTAAAAGTACATATTTAAACAATCATCATCATATCATCCTACAGATGTCCACTGCTGGACAAAGGCCATCCCCAAGGATCTCCACCGACCGGTCGCCGCCCTCATCCATCCATATTTAAATAAAAATAGACAAACGTTCGTATAGTATACAATACAAAAAAAATACAATAGTCACGATGACTGGGTAAGAATATCAAAATTCTAATTACTCCGCAAGTTAAATAATAAAAAAATACTGGACACATATTTTTTACTTTTTCAAAATAATAAAAGAATACTCAGATAAATCGCATTAAAGTAGGAGTAGGGGCTCGTGACGTCACTCCTCTGTACAATTTGTAGTATTTGTACTTAGGAGTGACGTCACGCGACATTGTGACTCAATGTATCGCCTTTATTTTTTAATTATGTAAAATAATAAAAAATACGTGTCTAATATTTTTTATTAATTTACATGACGGACCAACTATTCAAATATCATCATTCCTATTCTCGATGTTCACATAAATCAGGGGTTGGCAAACTTTTCAGACGTAGAACCAGATGCCGGAAGAATATAGATTTTTCGGAAGCTCAAAGAGCCGCAGTTTTCTGTTTCAGGTTTATCACTGTATACCAAATTTTAATAGGATTTTTTAAGGGGAACTTAAAGAGCCGCATGCAGCTCGCGAGCCGCGGTTTGCCGACCCTTGACATAAACCTTAAGTACTAAAGTGCCCTTTTTTGCGGTGTATACATATTTACAGCTCAGATACTGGTCAGGCTTCACGTAGCTTATACAAAAGTTGCACAATTTCTTTCTTTCCATGACAATGGATTACGATCAGACAATGTGGTTTCATTTAAGATGAAGGAGGAGCAACACAATTTTCGTAATACTAAATGGACAATATCATGGCTCAGCAAGATTCGACAAAAAATATCGAATTTACGTCATGGAATGTTTTTTTTTTTATGTTTTTGATACTTCATTTTTGATAACATTAAATTTTTATATTTGCTGCAATTGTCATGGCGTATTTTACAATAACTTTTATGATACCATATTTTCATTATTTCAAATAGTTTGAGAAACTTCCAATTAAAATTATGTAAGGTCAACCGGGTCAAATGCGTCTGTTAAAGATTTTTTTAAATCCGAACACTGAAACTACCCTCCACTCCCTGCCTAAACTTTGGCAGTATACGTATCAAAAAAGAGAGCAGGGATAGTTGCAAAATCATGCGTTTTTATGTTATTGTGAAAAGACGCATTTGCCCCGTAGTCGCATTTGGCCCGGTTGGTCTTATGACAGTTTGGTTCTAATTACAAAAACACGGAGTGTCTTGGGCCTTACGAAGTTAAGCCACCGGAATTAAAGACGGTTCTATCCTTTTCAATTCGAACGATATTCGACCTTCGGTGACCTTGACTCACAGAAGACTTACACCACGTGAAACTGGGTGAAAAAAGTGTTGCAAATACGCCATGACAATTAAGTATGCTTGTTTGTCGACAATATTGCTATGGTATTGCTAATGTAAGCTTTGTGATGCAGGGCACACGCAGGCAAAACCACAGTGCTAACCAGCCACAAGATACATATATGCTAGTCTTACAAACTCACACTTGTTTGGAAAAGTTAATAAAATATGATATTATATATCGAATGGTGGGGAAACTAAAAGAGAAAAATAAATCCATGATATATTAAATATCATTTACTCTTCAATAAATTTCTAACGCATCTCGATAAAAAAACTCAAAAGTATCAAAATACCCATGGATAATATAGCTAAGGAATAACGGTGATCAAAATGATACGATTATTTTGAGGACAATAGGGAATATGCATGAATTTTTATTTCTGCTTCATCAAAAGCTCATTCATGTAACAAACAGTAGAAAAAATATTTTTTTCGAATAACAGTAAAATTAAACAATCTATAGGCCATCAAACATTTCATGCTATCTTTCTAGCGAAACAGAATTTAATAAGGGGTTTATATGGCCGTAGTGTACTATGACGTAACATATCGGAGCTCTGTCAAATGGTTGTCTACTTAGTAATTTAAAATGCTTTTCCCATGCGTAACTTTAATTTTACTTTTTGCAATCGTTTTTACGGTATTTTGATATTTTAATAAGTAGAAGCGATAAAAAATATCATGCATGTCTATTACAATGTAAGAGCGATTGTTGTATCTATTTAGGTACAACAAAGCTTGGAGAACTTAAAGTATACATTTATCACACAAGTATACATATATCCATAAACTTACAAGTTTTTTTTATAATTTTGTTTCATACAAAAGGAAACCAGGATTATCTACACAGATGTAGTGAATAATTTTTTGCTACAATATACCATTTGTCGGCTATGGAGCCCGAACCTAAAGTATGAAAAATGTGGTTTTAGTTAAATTTGATGAAATTTTGTAGATACGGGTGGAACTACTGTTTGCTGGCTCGTTTTTTTAGTTTTAATTGATTTCATATCATACGGGACAAAGTAGCAGTATTCCAATAGAATTCTAAAACAAAGTGCTTTGAACATCAACCTCTTTTTATTATGATAATAAATAAGTGGCCGGATGCGACAGAAAGATAAAATGACTGTTCAATGTTAAATGAAAGAGCATTTTCTTTATCAAGCGCATGTTGCGCAATCATCTCTTCAATAAATCTCAAGATTGATTGTCTGTGTGATGGTTTTGCAGGTGTAAGGGTACATATATATTTTATAATTGTATTGTATTTAACTATTTGTATTTTAATATAATATGTGTGTATGTATATAAATATATATACGTATATATCCCCTCCCCATATTGACTTGTTGATTTGTGTCTCTTTTCTATACTTTTTTTTGTATTCTCAACATTAATGATCCTGCACAACCTACTAGTTTCTGTTTGGCCCTATGGTTGACTGGTAGAGAATGCCTTAAGGCATTAAGTCCACCATTTGTAACAGTTTGTATTGTGCAATAAAGTTTAAATAAATAAATAAAATGATGTGATATAAAACAAATCTACATCATATAAAAAAAAAAACATCAATTTCATTTAACTGAAACCACATTTTCCCAGGTTGAGACTTGAGACAGCTAGATAAATACGAAATTTTCCGACAAAACAATGGCAAAACATTATTCACTTCAGCAGCCATACATTCAGTTACAAGACGTACAGTCGGTAACAAGAGACATAGTTGGTGCTTTTGATGTTACAGACTATTTCATGCTGACTGTACATCAAGGAGACTACACATTACCGTAGAACCCTATCACAATAACATGACTTACAACTAGAATTTCAATGACGGCGACTGAAGGTCAAAGTGACGGTTCTACAAGGGTACTTAACAATTTTCCTTACGTTTTACAGAGATAAATAAGTACCGTCAATTGGGGTTACTTTGATCAACGGGGTAACATTGATCACTAATTTTTAATGCACAAGAAATTTTGTTCTAAACGCGTTTATGACATTGTATTGTTAAGGTTGGGAACCTCGTTAAAAAACATCTTTGACGGGTTCAGAAATACACTCCTTATAGTTGTGTGTGTAAAATGAATAATCAATGTTATCCCGTTGATCCAAGTAACCCCAGTGTACCGGTATCTTCTTTTATAAGTGCTACTGTGATGATTTCCAGAAAACATAGTACCATAAGAGCAATCCTAAAAAAAGTTTTCAGAGATAAATAACGCAGGCACCACAAAGATTAACTCTCCCAATTAATTAGCCATATGTTGAATAACTAACAACATAACATTATTTTCTTTATTAAGAATAAGAAAGCAATAGGTCTATTTTCTTTTGGAAATAATATTGGCATTGAAAGTTGCGTATAAACTTTTAAACTCTACATATTTCACAAACAAAATTAACTGTGACCAACTTCCATGGGACAACGATGCGGGTCGCAGGGTAGCAAAATACAGTGAGTGGTAGAGTGTAGTTGTTAGCAGGCATTAAGTTACCAACGCCATCTGTTGCGAGTACGTTGGATTACTTGACGCTTAGTTGAAAGCACCCCCAGGCATCTTTCGTTCCCGACACGAGTTAGCGGTAATCTTAATTATAATCGTATCATAATCGATCCTAATCGTAATTTGTTTTCTAAGTCAGACCAACCGTCTGATCATGAGATCGACAAGTTGCAAACCGTTATACACTCGATTTTACCAATGATTAGTACGCAGTCAACAGCACTAGTCCAATCAACCCATATTAAACAATAATGCCGCGGACGGCAAACAAAGTAACAGTTGTCGTTGACTGGACTATTTGGCAACATTGTAGCTACCTCACTCTCAAGTTCATTTAATTTAGTAACGATGACTATAATAATTTTAAATAAAATCTAACAAAAATGATATTCATACGTGTCATTGCAAAATATTCTACTCTTATCTATTCCCAACATTATCGATTATTATCGAAATGATCAGCCCAGTTTGCTGTCACATTATCAAACCTTAGCACCACCCTTGACACGAAGACAAACATACAAATGTAATGTAATATTACTGTTATGCTCGACCAACTAAATTGACAGTCAGCAAAATAAAGAGGTTAATAGGCTACTTAAACCAGCCCCCATATTGCCTAACGCGTTTGACGCTCGCAACCAGAATTAAGTGTCATGATTTTGTATGGGCTATGACAGTTGATTCCGATACCAAGTGTCAAAATTTCGTAAGGCAATAACCCCGCAGGTTCTAAAACCTACAAAATCTATCTACAAATTTTTATTGACCGATTCTGTCTCACTCCCATGGCACCGAATCATCTCCGCAATCCTAGCGCCTTGCGCACCGCGTCCCTCTCTAAGTGATCGCGGACGGCATTCCCGTTTGTGGGTTAGCGCTGCTACTGAATCCGATTATTATAAGGTCCAGGGGCCCGTTTCTCAAAAGCTTGTAAAACAAGTTACAATCGTTTATGAAACGGGCCCTAGGCCTAACTAAAAAAGTTTCAGTCAAAAATTTCATTTTTGTGATAAGCTTTTATCGCTGACTGTACTTTTCCTTGAACATTCATCAACTAATCACCGAGACGATTCTAAAGAGCCTAAACTCGGTAGGATAGCATGTTTTTATTACAGAGTTCCTATGACCATCTTCCTGCTCTATCATCAGATCAGCTCGATGGTATCATACTATTGCATTGTCACCGAAGTTTTATCTCAATCGGAAACCGGGAAGTGGATCAAATTTAACTTGCCAGATTTGATTACAGACCGACAGACAGACGAGACAGGTGAAATGAAATAAAAGCTTGAAATTGGCTATTTTTTCTGTTCTGAATGTACCACAGAGTGTTCTTTAGATGCCCATCGGCATTAGCCATCTTAGCTTTTCTACCACTGGACGTTGAAAGTCAAACTACAAGTTTGATGATTAAGTGTTGGTTATAGGTCGATTCATAAGAGCTGGCGCGGATATTGTATGCAGCAAGTATTTATTTCATATTAAATCCACGCCAGGTGCCCGTTTATCAAAAGCTTGTAACTTGTGTTATAGGAGTACCACAAATATGTTACAACGACATACCTGCGCAGAAAGCATTTTTTGAAAACAAATTAACCAATTATAAGGCAGCGCGTTTGCGCGGGTAAAATCTTCGACGCCGTTTCCCAAAATTTAGCGCGCGACGCCGGCAGCTCCGGCGCCCGCCATGTTGTCTGGCGCCGCGTCAGTCGCCATGAGCGAGAGAGCACGAGTTCACCTGTCATTGCATATGTACCATACGTATAGTGCAACAAGGTCTTTATTGAAATGGTCACACGTTCGGTTTCATTCGGTGCTTGTTAGCACTCGTCGCCGTGGCCGAAGATTGCCGATGTAACTTATATTCCTGGTACTACTGTACAAGCGGAAATCTCTTTCCAACAATATGAATTGGAAAGTGACCTCCGCTTGTAACACAAGTTACCCCCAAAGATTTATAAATTGACGTATACAAAGTTAACTTCTTACATGTAGCTTATTTAGTTGGTCGAGTTTAGTGACAATGAAAGCGACGGCGCAGTATAATGGATAATTTATTTACAGCTGACATTGCGACGACACGGGGAATCGTAAATACCGAGCGACGCTACATCGTTTACATCGGCTATCACATGTTTTACCTGGAAGAGAAAACAATTAAAATTAGCACATTTTCACTGACGATACTATATCCAAATGTATATGTCTAGTGACTAATGTTCTCATGGCTGCATTAGATCTCATTGCTTAGTTTGGGACCAAGATGATTCGCAAAATTTTGACTTTTGGACCCCCCACAACCCCTCCATGTTTCCCTATCTTTTACACGGCCTGTCACCTTAGGCATGACTCCCTATCGCTGGGATGTGGATGGCCCATAAGTTATCTCTGAATTGCCCGCATTTATTTCCGCGAAGGATAACAAAGACTCTTTGTTCTATGTACCAAAAATGGCTAAAATCCGTCCAGACGTATTAACGTACCCATGGCATGGGTTAGAGGTGGTACCTAGCTGATGGTAGTAGAGTCAACGGCAAAGATAAATAGACACCAAAAGTTTCACAAATGTGTACACACCAACTATTGTCAAAGTAATAAGGATATATATTTATGAGATGAAATTTTGTAGTGTATACTTATGTTCGCCTGGTGGTGGTACCTAGCCCGTGGTGGTAGCTAGCAGGTGGTGGGACCTAGCAGGTGGTGGGACCTAGCCGGTGGTGGACCTAGCCGGTGGTGGTAGCTAGCCCGTGGTGGTAGCTAGCAGGTGGTGGGACCTAGCCGGTGGTGGACCTAGCCGGTGGTGGTAGCTAGCCCGTGGTGGTAGCTAGCAGGTGGTGGGACCTAGCCGGTGGTGGACCTAGCCGGTGGTGGACCTAGCCCGTGGTGGTAGCTAGCCCGTGGTGGTAGCTAGCAGGTGGTGGGACCTAGCCGGTGGTGGAGCTAGCCGGTGGTGGAGCTAGCCGCTGGCGGTACCTAGCTGGCGCGGCAGGCGGGCGAGTGCAGGTCGCGGTCGGCGCCCGCGAAGCTGATGTTGAGCAGCATGGCCTCGAACGGGTCGCTGCGCATGCGCCGCTGGTTCTCGTGCGCCGCCGAGCCCGCGTCCGCCACCACGCGCGGCTCCTCTACGCCGTCCTGGAATGAAACAGTTTACTTTTAAAAATAAGTCTTGATCGCGTCAACTATATTTTAGAGACTATAGGCTTCATCACAAACGCGATTTAGAGCGCTTTGAAAGCGACGCGGTTGCTCAACGAACTGAGCACTCCCTCTGAACGTGTCGCTTGCAAATCTGACGCACTGTAAACATAATAACGTGACGTATACGTCGCATGTTTAACGCAGACCTTCCACACCTGAGCTCAAACATGCTTACGGTCCGTTTGAGCGAAATGTATGAAGCAATAGTGACGCATGAGAGCTGTCATCGCGCAACTCGGCGCTAAACTTCAATGTAATAGGTATACGTAAATATTATACGTAACCAATAAGTCACATCCCTGCGTGATACGACAGTGTATTTTGGTCAGCAGTTTTTTTAGAACCAGATTTTGAACTAAATTGATCTGGCTGGCTAAGCCCTAATAAGTAATTGGATTCAGTGGGATGAGGGCAAACCCGTAATCGGGAAAGCTTATCCGCTTCCACTTGGGGTAGGATAGGGACGCGGTGCGCAAGGCACAAGGACTGCGGAGGTTGAACCAGTTCAAACCGACTTGAGGTGTGGGAGTGAGAACTAAAGAATCGAACATAGAGGATAATGTGAGACTATGAAACTGGTTACCCCCGCCGACGAGATCGACGCTAAGACATCCTTTCAATGGCTGTTGTCATCCCGTAGTCCGGATCAGACAGCACTGTCCTAGGGCACCGGGTATACCGACCTCATAGCAAACGGCTTCTAGGGCTTGATGGGCAGATGGATGGTGGATCCATGGAGGGATCGGAAATTATCGGAAGGGTCAAGTCTTCATATTCCAGTACAGTAGTAGAGATGCGAGATGTTTTATGCCGTACTAGTGGGTACCTCCAGGCGTTGGTGGCGAGCAAGCATGCGGCCGGGTGCAGCCAACTGTACCTCTGGGCGGGGGCTCCACAGTCGCACGCAGGGCTCGATGCCGCTGGTGGCGAGCAAGCATGCGGCCGGGTGCAGCCAACTGTACCTCCGGACGGGGGCTCCACAGTCGCACGCAGGGCTCGATGCCGCTTGTGGCGAGCAAGCATGCGGCCGGGTGCAGCCAACTGTACCTCCGGGCGGGGGCTCCACAGTCGCACGCAGGGCTCGATGCCGCTGGTGGCGAGCAAGCATGCGGCCGGGTGCAGCCAACTGTACCTCCGGGCGGGGGCTCCACAGTCGCACGCAGGGCTCGATGCCGCTGGTGGCGAGCAAGCATGCAGCCGGGTGCAGCTGCACGCAGTTGACGATGGACTCGTCGCCGCGCAGGCAGCGCACGATGTTGCCGGTGCGACGGCACCAGATGAACATGCTGCCGTCGTCGGAACTGCGCAAACCGAATTATTATGCAAATAACCTAAAATATGAATCTGAAGAGAAGAAAGTCCGCAAGAAATCTACATCATAATGGGCTAAGCATTATCCTTTGAGGAAACTAGCCCGTGGACGGTACAACTAACAGCAAGTGCACCAATCCCTGATTCATAACCGTACAGTTAGTATTATGTCTAGGATGGTCCAAGAGACACTCCGACACGTTAGACAGACCAGATTTGAACAGCGCACGACACTACCCAAAGGTTGTCTGGATAAGATCGCTGTTTTGCGACGAGACCGCCTGTTGTTTACCTCTCCTTGATCGTTGTGAAGTGTGACATAAAAAGTTCCTGTATTGTATACATTCAGCAGCAGATATGAGGAACCGTTTCGTTGTCCCGCAATTAAATTTTGATGTCGGTGATGAAATTGGAGTAGCCGAGGAACCGCTACAAGCATTACCTCTTTTTAATGTCCTTACTTAGTTTTGTCTGCAAAAGACCATTAGTTAAGAGTTTAGTAGAAGTTTATTAATGTCTTCTAACGGAACAACGTCTCTCTAAGTGTTATTCTTAATAGGGGCTCTGTTCAAAGGGTTATCTCACATTCGAGTTGGTCATTAGGTGGCGCTAAACGAATAACCACCTTATCAAAAAACCGGCCAAGTGCGAGTCGGACTCACACACCGAGGGTTCCGTACAAAATATACGATACAAATGGCCGTATCTATAAAAATCCAGTGTTAGCAGAGCCCTACTCCTAAGCAAAATGTATGCGGTGCTCGATCATTTTATATTGGTTACTCATATAGAGAAACAGACATAAAAAAAACACATTTATTTTGTTGATTGTGCTATAAAAACTTTCTTCATACCAAACTTCAAGTTTCTGGAACAACTGAAAGTACCCTATCAATTTCAAAGTGTCGAAATATACGTTTTTTTGCGGCATAAACTGCCGTATCTTTTTTAATGTAAACTTAGAAGTAAGATTTCTTGTTGTGGAAGAGCGGTGTCTCCTGACACAAGCATATTCAATGCTTAGTAGGAGGCTCCAACCTTGTCTATTTGTAAAACGTGTAAAAAACCCAAAATAAACATTTTTCATTTTCATTTACATTTTCAAGATTTTTTCACAGCTTCAAGGCTGCAAGGGACCGTAGACCTGAGTATATTGTTTTACGAAAGTATGTAAACACAATCACTTTCCGTCCGGCGAGGACATTGGTGGAGGCGTAGCGTCATGGTGACTTACCCAGCCCAGGCCCCAAGCCGCAGGCCGGCAGGGCCGGGGCCCAGGAAGAGGCCTCCTTGATGTCGGTGGTGGTGTTGCAGTAGCCCGGGAACCGCTACGAGTAGTCCAAGGTCACTGCCACTCACCCAGCCGCGATATAGTTGGCGTCGGGGCCCAGGAAGCTGGTCTCCTTGATGTCGGTGGTGGTGTTACAGTGGCCCAGGAACCGCTGCGAGTGTCCAAGGTCACTGCCACTCATCCAGCGGCGATGTAGCTGGCGTCGAGGCCCAAGAAGCTGACCTCCTTGATGTCGGTGGTGGTGTTACAGTGGCCCAGGAACCGCTGCGAGTGTCCAAGGTCACTACCACTCACCCAGCGGCGATGTAGTTGGCGTCGGGGCCCAGGAAGCTGGCCTCCTTGATGTCGGTGGTGGTGTTGCAGTGGCCCAGGAACCGCTGCGAGTAGTCCAAGGCGGCAGCCCGTAGTTGACGCTCAAGGACGCTTGTGGGCTGGTTTTCTTCCGCTTCTCCAGGCGCTGAAGGAAACGGAGAGTATTTAAGGGATGCCAATTCTAATAGGCAAATTGGCAAAAAATAAGTGTTCAATATTTTTTCATCATCTAACTGACGGATTCGAATTTTGATTTTCTTACCTCGTCATCATGTCTATTGTTGACTTCATACCATCTTGCCAATCTAGCATCCTTTTGGACGAATTTGGAACTATTATTTCCTGCTTTCCTGCACATTTTTTCATCTGTTTTTATACATAAGATAGTCCTACCTTTTCTATATTGCTTGATAGTCATACGTCGCACTCCAGCGGGCATTTTGCGGGCACGTTAAACATTAATTTATTATACGTACTTAGTATTTGTTAACATACCTGCTATCATGTATCAATCTTAAATTGAGTACATAATGTGTAAAGAATCTTTAAAACGATAAGCCTATTTAAGTGGCCACATAACAAATGAAAATAGATAGCTGGCATACGTCATTATGTCGTTTGTAGTGGTATTTGTTGGTGCCGCGTGACGTCAATTTATGTCGTCAGTATACTCGGCTATTCCGGCTACCAATATAGATACCTACCTAACGTATAGCATTAGTTACTAAAGAATTTGAAATGGCATATTCCAAATACTAGTTAACAAATACTAAGTATAAATACCTTATTCTGACAACTCGAAAATTGATTGACTTATTTGTAAACCTTACCTATTTGCGCGTGCCTGGCAGCGTCTTACTCTAGATCGCACCAAGAGAGAGGTGGCGCTTGCATATTTTGTGCGAGCCACATCCAATCGCGAGAACTATCTCTTGTAAATGATTTTGCTGAAAACTACATATTTGAAGGCTGTGGCATAGAGATACAGTCAATAAAGTGTCTAGTGATATGTATTTACAAAACTCCAACGGCTTTCTCACCATGTTTTCTACATAAATTGGAAATACTAATGGGTAAGCTTAAACATAAATTGAAATATAAAATTATTATTGCTGGAGACTTCAACATGGACCTACTTAAGACTACAAAGAATTTCACTGAACTTAAAAGAATTGCCCAAAACAATAATTTTGAATTGCACATACTTTACCCCACTCGTAAAAATACATGTCTGGACCAAATATTGACAAATATTTCAGAAGCGCGAGGTGAGGTTCTTGATTTAGGTTTGTCAGATCATGAAACTGCCCAGACCCTAACGTTTAGTGTCTTAAACATACAGAAACCACGCCTACATTTATATCGCTATAAAAGAGACTACAGTTTAGAGAACATTGAAAAATTCAACGATTGCCTTAGTAGATTATCATGGTCAGATGTGTACGCTGAAGATGATGCGTCACTGGCATTCAATAGCTTCTATGATAAGTTTATGCTATTTTATAAGTTATGCTTCCCAGTTAACAAAGTACGGTTCGCATTAAAGCCTACAAATAGTGCGTGGTTTACAAGAGGCATAAAAAAAAACCAGTAAAAACAAAAAGAAGATTACGCTTTAGCTATTACAAGACACCCAAAAATCATGCTAGCTCTTTACAAAGTAAACTGAAATTTAACAATTACTCTAAGCTTCTCAAGCGTTGCATAAACAAAGCTCAAAGATTGACGAATAATAATTATATACATCGATCTCATAACAAATGTAAGGCAACATGGGATGTAATTGAAAACATGACCACTGGCAACATAGGTGGGACAAACATTGAGAAGCTTGTTGTCGACGGTGGCTCTATAAATAATCCTACTGACATTGCAAATAATTTTAATAATTTCTATATAAATCTGACTAATTTAAGTAATGAACCTGCACCAAAGCCTGATATCTCGCTTATCAATTGTAATAATGCTAATTGTAATATGTTCTTAGCACAGACAGATGAAAATGAAATACTCAAATTTATTGACACTTTAAACCATACTAATTCAGCGGGTCATGATGAAATCCATACTAAAATATTAAAAGGATGCAAACAAAGTATTGCTGCAGTCATGAGCTACTTAGTTAATTTGTCATTCACTAGTGGAGTTTTCCCGGAGCCCTTAAAACTAGCTCTTATTAAACCACTTCACAAAAAAGGAAGCAAAGAATGTGTAGAAAACTACCGTCCAATCTCGCTTGTACCTGTCATCTCGAAAATATTTGAGAAAGCGTTTCATCAACGTCTATTGTCATTTTTAAATAAGTTTAATGTACTGAAATCAGAAGTTTGGATTTCAAAAGAGCAAGTCAACGTCACTAGCTGCCTTCTCGCTGACAAATAAGATTCTAGGCTACTTGAACAAGAGTTTACCAGTAACGACCATTTTCTTTGACATGAGTCGAGCCTTCGATTATGTGTGCCACAAGACACTCCTGGCTAAATGTGAGCTCTACGGTATAAGAGGCGTAGTTAATTATTGGCTCCGAGATTATTTGCACTCTAGGACTCAATTTGTGGAAATATCTCAAATTAACACGGTCAATACCATTGAAGCTTTTAGGTCTTATACGAAAGTAAACAAAGTCGGTGTACCACAGGGGAGTATCCTGGGGCCACTACTTTTTTTGCTGTATATTAACGATCTGCCCAATGCGATAAATTTTGATTGTATCCTCTTTGCGGATGACCTATCGATCGTCATACCATGTAGTGATATCATAACGTATAATGATGACATAAATAAGACAATCGCTGATGTAATAAACTGGCTACATAGAAACAATCCAAAAGTAAATATAGATAAAACCACATTTATCCAGTTTATAAATAGAAATGGTAAAAAGCAACAACTGACCGTAACTTTCGCAGATCAGGTGATAACAGAATCAAATCAGATAATTTTTTTAGGTATTTGCCTAGATGAGAAATGTTCCTGGGGCGAGCATATTAATAAATTATGCAGCAAAATTAACTCGTTTGCTTATGCTCTATGGAAACTAGGTAAGGTTAGCACCAAGGAGACCGCAATTCTAGCGTACCATGGTTACGTTTGCTCATTGCTCAGATACGGCATTCTCATCTGGGGAAATTCAAGCCATGTAAAACGCGCACTCATAGCACAAAAACAGTGAGTCAGGGCGATCTGTAACGTAGACATTTTAACATCTTGTAGGCCGCTATTTAGACAACTGAATTTATTGACTGTGCCATGTATCTATATATATGAAGTTTGTTTATTTGTCAAGACTCACCCAGAACTTTTTGTACCCAAATCGTCTCGTTGGTCCTGCCCGTAAGACACAATTGTACAGCACGAACGCATACTGTCAGTCCATTGACATTTTTAATCGTTTGCATAATGACATCAAAAATTTGTCTCTAGGTTTATTCAAGCGTAAACTTAGGAACTGGCTGATACAAGAATGTTTTTACTCTGTTCAAGGATATTTTGATTATTTTAAAGATTTTAATTGTCATTTTATTATATAATTAGTTTTAACGTTTTAAATGCCTATCTTATATACCTATTGTAATTTTGACATACATTGTATATGAAATGTTAATAATCACGTTATTAGGTGATAATTTTTGAATGCCAGTTTCTGGTGGAATGTGTGTGACCATGATACTTTATACCAACTTTTTGTACCACATTTTTAAGCATATAAAGAAATTCATTTATTCATTCATTCAGTCATTCATTCATTCATACCATCTGACGTGCCCGCAAAATGCCCGCTGGAGTGCGACGTTATTATGGGTATGGTTATGGGCTCCGTTTTTCCGCACTTAGCCCGTAAAAGCCCGGGCCATTGTGCGTAGAAATGTTGCTGCCTAGGGGTCTAGCCAACCTAGCTCCGTCCAGAAGCGCAGGATCCTCCTGATGTCTCCACAGGCTTCTCGGAGCGACCTCGGTGTTGTGAGGATTTCAGCCCGTTGTTTACCTACGCCGACGCATTCCAGGATCACGTGGGGAGCTGTTTCTTCAGTCGACAGGCAACCTCTACACAGGGGGCTGGAGTGCGACGTATGATGATAGTAACATTACCTTCGTCTGGCTGCGTGTCGACGGTGTCGAGCGCGACGTTGATATCCTTCTGCAGCAGGAACACCGCGTGGCTGGTGGCGTGGCGCGGGAACTTGTCCTGCACCAGAAAACGGGCCGTGTCAACGAACATAAAGTAAAGCCTTGTGCGAAATAAACTGATACTTATAAAGAAGGTTGAAGTATAAGGATTTACTTATTTATCTACGAATACCCTTTCTTTTCACGTCACTAACTCGGAAAAGTTCCGTTTCCAGCGCCAAATATGCGTGGAAAAGTTCGTTTTATCCGCTAGCGTGGAAGTAATTTGAAGTTCGAAATAGTTCGATTATATATTTTTAATGTTTATGTGTTTGTTTTGTTATGAGTGTTTCGTGGGTTCACACACAGGTTTTTTTTATGATAAAATAATTGGTTTGTTATAATTTCTTAGTTTTTCTAACATCTCAAATTTTCCTCGCTGTAGTGAGGTTGTGTGTTTGGCTGCAAATTCATTTGGCTACTCGTGCCTAGAAAGCCTCGTTACACTCAGGAATCTATATTTGAACCAATCGCGCCAAATAATAACTTTGCAGCCTTGCATAACGGATAACTATTTATGGCTGTGGCGTTTGGGTCACGTCGTATTACTTCGCTGCTTGGCGTCTAAAAGGTTAGTGTTTAGTGGTTACCTTAAAGTACAGCAAGCACTCGTGCGCCTCGCGGGCTCGCTTGAGGTCCATGAGCCCCTTGGCGAGGCGGAAGTGCGACTTGACGTGGCCCGCGTCCAGCTTGATGGCGCGGTAGCAGTCCTTTATGGCCGCGTACGTGTCGCCCGACCTTAACGATGTACAATAAGTATTAGTAATAACGATGACTGAGACTCCTTTTCGACTCATTTTTAACAATATACGACTCAATAGACGCGTAGCCGACCGGCAACGGGGCCGGACTCAAGCTACCGGTGGTTAGGGCTGCACAGAGAAATCTCCTGACGATACGGGCCGTGTCCAGGATTACTACCTTCTGTGTCTGACGCTTGCTCCAGCCATCTAGCGAGTCTCTCAAAATGCTGGTAGAGACGATTTCATAACTAATTAGTAATAGAAGGTGCTTGCGTTGTCATTCGCGAAGGAGACCCTTTAAATAACCACCTTTTGGCTTCATTCGGTCGAAAAATATCCTATAAACATCTGCGAATATCCATCCAGCTATTCCTATTTTTAATAAGTTTTTTTGTTCACTGGATGGTTCTTTACGGCCACGAAATGGCTAAACACAGTGAAGCTATTTTTTACCTCACCTCTGTATCATCCTTTTTTATGTTACCTATGTTTTACAAATAAATACTTTAAAACTTTGGAAGACACGGTATGGACAGTGGCCACCGGTCCATATAGACACAGCCTACCTTGTAGGATTAGGGCTCCTACAATGGACACGGACAATCTTGTGCGGGCCGTGAGAAGCGCAGAACCAAGGCCCCTATTTCACAAACGTGACAACTGTCGGGTGACAATGACACTTTCACGTACATTGCGTGCCCAGTATAAAGTAAGAAGATGTATCGAGCTTGCGGGGATCGCCGTAAACATAAAATTGTCGTTGTCACCTGACAATTGTCACAATTGTGAAATAGGTGCCAGCCGGTTCGATTGATCGTGGAGATCAGTGAGTAGCCTTTATCTATGACTAACTTTCGTTACAGTAAGGACGCGATCGTAATTTTGTGTTCATTAAGCCTCTCTTCTTCGTCGGTTCCACTCTTGACAGAGTGATCGTGGTCATCATTTCAGGTGTCGGTGGCAAGCTTCACAACACGACGCCATTCTTCTCTAATGGCCGCCTTGTGTGCTTTATACAGCTATGTACAAGATTTTTGATATATATATTTTGATAACGAGCCAAGTGTAGTGATCGTGGGGGACTCACCAGCCCCGGCGCATGAGCGCGACGGCCCGGTTGGAGTAGAGGACGGCGTTGTGCGGACACTCGCCCAGTGCCGCGTTGTACAGCTCCACGGCCGCCGCGTAGCTGCCCTTGTTCACCAGCTCGTTCGCCTGCGAACACAGCTCCATGAGCATGAACGGTACGAGGATTGTAAGATAGGTTGATGAAAGGAGAACAATAAGACTTTAGTCTCTCGATTCGTCAGCAGAAAATCCTGATAAAATTTGACACGAGCATAAATTAAGTTCGGTGTACAGTAAACCGGAATAAAAGGAGACAAGTCATTTCAATTTTATTCATCAACAGTCAATATTGTGTTTGAACTTAATGTTAATACATATCATATACACAGAAGAAAACTACACTTACAAAAATTAATCAAGTATCACATATAATATACACCGTGTTTTTTTTTTATTCCCGTTAAATTCGACACGTCTATATTGCTTTTTGTTAAATTCGAAAAAATATTTTTTTTTGTTTTCATACATAATCAATCAATGTTAAAGTGTAAAAGGTCCCACGGATTACGGAATAAAAGGGATATATTTTAACTGCGAAATAGTATGGGCCCGCGTGTCGCCTATTTTAAGAATGTGTGAATTTTACACTGACACTTTATACACTTCTACAAAGACAAGTTGATCGTAATTGGTCACAGTTCCCAAATTCATAAGAACATAACGTAGTTTAACATTTATACAATATTAAACTTTAACATTGTTTAATAAGGTTTGTATATGCTTGTACATTATTTTTTTACGTTTTAATTCAGCAACTCGCCGCCAGATGGTGCTATATGTACGCTTTACAACAAAGGGCTACTCAACGCTTGATGGCGCTTAAATCAATAGTACTATAGAACCTTATATTAGTGTATTTAAGGTTTAAATTTTATTAACATTACTTTTTAAGCATGTCGAATCTTCTAGAGCTACTCGCATAGGGATGTGACCATTACTGTTTCAAGAATTATCGATAACACTAGAAGCTTGCGTGACTAAAAAGGTGTAAGAGGCCGGAAAGTAGAATCAATCAGTCAAAATTCAAGGTTTATAGATTATATTACTAGCTTTTACCCGCGACTTCCTTCGCCTAGATTCAGTGTATTTATATTTATTAATTCGATAACCCCCAGAAAAACTGAAACATTCCAGATTTTTTTGTCGTTTGAGTAATTGGTTTCTTTAAAGTCCTCTGAACTAATCTGACTAAATAGTTTTGGTTGGAAACCAATAATTCGACCTTCCTGTAGCTGCTGTCCATTGTTTTTCTTTTTTTTTAAATAGGACGGAAACTAAAAATATAATTACTATACAAATCTTGACATTTCTCACGAGTTAAAAGTTCATTTTCTTATTATTAGATAAATAATAAGAAAGTGAACTTCCTTAAATAGTACCATTGCTACCCGAATCTAGTATCTACACCATAATCGTAAAAGCCTTTAAATAAACACTGCAACTGCATAGGGACGAGGACGAACAAACAAATACACTGATACAGACGAATAAATCGTGCTCATCATGTTGTAATATATTATTGAAAAAAAAAAACAAGGATACAAACACAATTGACAAACATCAAGATCATACGTAACAAGGCAAACTTATCCCTTTAAGGAATCTCTAATAGTTAACATTTTTACATATTATCCTAATCCTTATAAATCCTCATAATCCTTACTATATTATAAACGTGAAAGTACGTTCCACTTAATCTCAAAATCTACCGGACGATTTTTTATGAAACTTTTCAATTATGTACCTTATACATGAGAATGGGACTTAGGCTATAATAGGATAATTTCCTGGGTAAAAAAAAATAATATTCTATTATTCTGAGTAGTCCGCTTTATTTTGGACACGTATTTTTTTTCTATGTCAATCAAACAACAAAAGACCAAAATAAAGCGCGTCAAAGTTTGGAAGTGCGCATGACGTCACACTGTACGAAAAACGGTCGCACGGCATGACGTCACGGGAAACTTTGACGGGCTAAGAAAGAGATGAAATTTGTCATAAATAGGCTCGTGTCCTTAAAAATATAATTAGTCCGTCAGTTAGATGATCAGAAAATATGGGACACGTATTTTTTCTTTTGTCAAATAAACAATAAATGACGAAGATACAGCCCGTAAAGTTCCCAGTGCCGTCACACCGTGCGACCGTTTTTCGAACGGCGTGACGTCATACGCCCCCTCTCCTAAATTTTGACGCGCTTCATCTTTTGACGGTCTTTTGTTTGTTTGATAGACAAAAGAAAAAATACGTGTCCAATATGTTTTCTCAAGGAGGCAGCGCGCGGCGTCGGGCAGCGGGCAGGGGTTGTGCTGGATGATGACGTCACAGCTGCGGGGGGGGGGGGTGGCACGGACCTGGTCCTTGAGGCAGCGCGCGGCGTCGGGCAGCGGGCAGGGGTTGTGCTGGATGATGACGTCACAGCTGCGGGGGGGGGGGGGGGGGGGTGGCACGGACCTGGTCCTTGAGGCAGCGCGCGGCGTCGGGCAGCGGGCAGGGGTTGTGCTGGATGATGACGTCACAGCTGCGGGGGGGGGGGGTGGCACGGACCTGGTCCTTGAGGCAGCGCGCGGCGTCGGGCAGCGGGCAGGGGTTGTGCTGGATGATGACGTCACAGCTGCGGGGGGGGGGTGGGGGGTGGCACGGACCTGGTCCTTGAGGCAGCGCGCGGCGTCGGGCAGCGGGCAGGGGTTGTGCTGGATGATGACGTCACAGCTGCGGGGGGGGGGGGGTGGCACGGACCTGGTCCTTGAGGCAGCGCGCGGCGTCGGGCAGCGGGCAGGGGTTGTGCTGGATGATGACGTCACAGCTGCGGGGGGGGGGTGGGGGGTGGCACGGACCTGGTCCTTGAGGCAGCGCGCGGCGTCGGGCAGCGGGCAGGGGTTGTGCTGGATGATGACGTCACAGCTGCGGGGGGGGGTGGGGGGGTGGCACGGACCTGGTCCTTGAGGCAGCGCGCGGCGTCGGGCAGCGGGCAGGGGTTGTGCTGGATGATGACGTCACAGCTGCGGGGGGGGGGTGGGGGGGTGGCACGGACCTGGTCCTTGAGGCAGCGCGCGGCGTCGGGCAGCGGGCAGGGGTTGTGCTGGATGATGACGTCACAGCTGCGGGGGGGGGGGGGGGGGGGGGGGGTGGCACGGACCTGGTCCTTGAGGCAGCGCGCGGCGTCGGGCAGCGGGGAGGCGGGGGTGTCGGGGGGGTCGGGGCGGGGCGGCGCGCCCCCCCCGCCCTCGCCCGCGCGGTAGGCGTGGTTGTGCTGGATGATGAAGCTCTCCACCAGCACCGGCCGCCGCCCGTTGTTTATGTCGAACAGGTATATCTACACACAAACATCGTACGAATTAAATAAATATCAGGAACAATCTTATGCAAAACAACCGTCCCAAACTAAACAAAGCATGTATTATGGGTTACCAGGCGTCGATATACATACTTATATCTAATATCCTGCCTCTTTGTATGGGCCAACAGGAACGTAAAGGGCTACTTACCGCACAAGTACGGTAAAATTACTTTTCTACGCATGTATGGGCCATCATAGGCACGTAAAGTGCTAGAGTTCCGGGCATAATAATGCCAAAAAAAAAACCACAACGATGCAAGAAAAATCATTTTGAACACGATTAAATATTAACACCAGAAGAAGATATTTTTAAACCGCGGCTGTTGGGTAAACAATGGCTTAATTCACTTTATACGCACTTGCTACTCTAGTACTATTCTGGACAGATTTGGACAGTGGCGTCAAATGGTGATATTTCCATTTTAGAAAGCCCTCGTTAAAGGAATTTTAGTGAAGTTGATAGATTTAAATAAAATAGAATACCTGTTCCGAACCAAGATTGACGAGCAACTCGCAGCCGTCGTGGCTGAACGCGACGTACGTCGTCGCTTTCTTCGGGAAGTTGTGCTCGTTGGGCTCGATCGACAGGTGCCCTGGACAACACATGGACATCAGGACATGTTAACAGCTATGCTACGAGAATCTTGGTCGTGGAATTGTTAACATAAGCTAAGGAATCTTTTATTAGGAACGTCCCCTTACTCAGTTAACGAATAAATTCAAATCAGTAAATAGAGAAATTAATTTCTAAAGTCGACATTATCTAATTATTTTGCTAGTTATTAAGAGTGTTATCGACGGCGGCGCGCGGGATGTTCTGGTCGGGGTCTCCCCCTGTGTGTGTGTACGTACCCGGCGCGTAGTACGTGACGGCACCGCGCGGGATGTTCTGGTCGGGGTCTCCCCCTGTGTGTGTGTACGTACCCGGCGCGTAGTACGTGACGGCGGCGCGCGGGATGTTCCGGTCGGGGTCTCCCCCTGTGTGTGTGTACGTACCCGGCGCGTAGTACGTGACGGCGGCGCGCGGGATGTTCCGGTCGGGGCCTCCCCCTGTGTGTGTGTACGAACCGGCGCGTAGTACGTGACGGCGGCGCGCGGGATGTTCCGGTCGGGGTCTCCCCCTGTGTGTGTGTACGTACCCGGCGCGTAGTACGTGACGGCGGCGCGCGGGATGTTCCGGTCGCGGTCTCCCCCTGTGTGTGTGTACGTACCCGGCGCGTAGTGCGTGACGGCGGCGCGCGGGATGTTCCGGTCGCGGTCTCCCCCTGTGTGTGTGTACGTACCCGGTGCGTAGTACGTGACGGCGGCGCGCGGGATGTTCTGGTCGGGGTCTCCCCCTGTCTGTGTGTACGTACCCGGTGCGTAGTACGTGACGGCGGCGCGCGGGATGTTCTGGACGGGGTCTCCCCCTGTCTGTGTGTACGTACCCGGTGCGTAGTACGTGACGGCGGCGCGCGGGATGTTCTGGTCGGGGTCTCCCCCTGTCTGTGTGTACGTACCCGGTGCGTAGTACGTGACGGCGGCGCGCGGGATGTTCTGGACGGGGTCTCCCCCTGTCTGTGTGTACGTACCCGGTGCGTAGTACGTGACGGCGGCGCGCGGGATGTTCTGGTCGGGGTCTCCCCCTGTCTGTGTGTACGTACCCGGTGCGTAGTACGTGACGGCGGCGCGCGGGATGTTCTGGTCGGGGTCTCCCCCTGTCTGTGTGTACGTACCCGGTGCGTAGTACGTGACGGAGGCGCGCGGGATGTTCTGGTCGGGGTCTCCCCCTGTCTGTGTGTACGTACCCGGTGCGTAGTACGTGACGGCGGCGCGCGGGATGTTCTGGTCGGGGTCTCCCCCTGTCTGTGTGTACGTACCCGGTGCGTAGTACGTGACGGCGGCGCGCGGGATGTTCTGGTCGGGGTCTCCCCCTGTCTGTGTGTACGTACCCGGTGCGTAGTACGTGACGGAGGCGCGCGGGATGTTCTGGTCGGGGTCTCCCCCTGTCTGTGTGTACGTACCCGGTGCGTAGTACGTGACGGCGGCGCGCGGGATGTTCTGGTCGGGGTCTCCCCCTGTCTGTGTGTACGTACCCGGTGCGTAGTACGTGACGGCGGCGCGCGGGATGTTCTGGTCGGGGTCTCCCCCTGTCTGTGTGTACGTACCCGGTGCGTAGTACGTGACGGAGGCGCGCGGGATGTTCTGGTCGGGGTCTCCCCCTGTCTGTGTGTACGTACCCGGTGCGTAGTACGTGACGGCGGCGCGCGGGATGTTCTGGTCGGGGTCTCCCCCTGTCTGTGTGTACGTACCCGGTGCGTAGTACGTGACGGCGGCGCGCGGGATGTTCTGGTCGGGGGCTCCCCCTGTCTGTGTGTACGTACCCGGTGCGTAGTACGTGACGGAGGCGCGCGGGATGTTCTGGTCGGGGTCTCCCCCTGTCTGTGTGTACGTACCCGGTGCGTAGTACGTGACGGCGGCGCGCGGGATGTTCTGGTCGGGGTCTCCCCCTGTCTGTGTGTACGTACCCGGTGCGTAGTACGTGACGGCGGCGCGCAGGATGTTCTGGTCGGGGTCTCCCCCTGTCTGTGTGTACGTACCCGGTGCGTAGTACGTGACGGCGGCGCGCGGGATGTTCTGGTCGGGGTCGCCGGCGCCGGCGCGCGCGCAGCGCACGTTGGCGCGCTCCCAGGCCACGCGCGAGCCCGGCCCCGACATCTGCCGGCAAACTCCACGTCAAGCTTCCTTCTTCGATAAGGCATAGAGTATAGAAAAGGTAAGGAGGCCGATCTCATTTAGGAAAACTGATGAAAAAGTGTTCAGAGGAATGCAGTAACTCATTCATAGCTTCGAATCCGACCAGAATGGCGCAAGAGTAGCAAGATAGTATGAAGTCAACAACCGATCACAAATCATTGTATCCGGTTCGAAGGACCATGATCACGGAGTGAACTTTAAAAGAAAATAGTCAAGTGTAAACCATTAACTAATCTTTATTATCGGTCTAAAGACAAAAACAATAATCAAAAAATAAGCCTCTAAATAATCTATATCGACACTTCATTAGCGTGTTTCAGCGTCCGTAATAGTGACATCTGGGGACGTCAAAAATAACTAAAACCTATAAGTATGTAAATATTCAATCGTGTTAAACACAGGGACTGAAAAACCGCAAAAGACCGGTAACCTAAAATAAAGGTATCAATTGCAAAGGTATCCAACAGTAAAGGTACCCAAAAAAATAAAATTACATAGGTACCTTTTTAAAACGGTACCGCTACAGTAAACGGTACCGTTTCAAGTAAATGTAGTGACCGAAAAATTACCCGTACAATTACGCTTACCGATAAAACGGATACCACAATGATTTCGATTCGAGTACCGGATACCCATAAAAGTGGCAACGTCGCATGCGTTAGTAAGTGTGATAGTGACGGTTCAATCGACCCGACCGACACCAAGAAGACACCAAATTACGACAACGGTCAAAGCAAACATGCGGCCGTACAAATGAAATCTTACGCTTCGCTACGGGGCCGCAAATTTAAATAATGATGACCAATGTGGAATTCAAGATGGCGGACATTATTTTATATGAAAAAGTCATCATGGGAGTCGTTTAGTGGTTTCTCAAGGGGGCAGATTTCGAAAATGGGGTACATTCTGGAATACAAGATGGCGGACATTATTTTTTATGAAAAAGTCATCATGGGAGTCGTTTTATAGGTTCTAAGGGGTGCAGGTTTCGAAAGTGGGGTAAATTTTAGAATTCAAGATGGCGGACATGTCATTTAACGAAAAAGTCATCATGGGAGTTATTTTCTAGGTTTATAGGGGTGCAGATTTTGAAAATGGCGACCATTCTGGAATCCAAGATGGTGGACATCACTTTTAATGAAAAAGTCATAATGGGTGTCGTTTTCTAGGTTTTTGGGGGAACAGATTTCGAAAATTGCGTACAGTTTGGGATTCAAGATGGCGGACATCACTTTTAGTGAAAAAGTCATCATAGGTGTCGTTTTCTAGGTGCTTGAGGGTGCGGATTTCGAAAATTGCGTCCATTTTGGAATCCAAGATGGCCGAAATCACTTTTAATCATCCCGGAATTCGTTTTAAAGGTTTTATTGGGGACGCAGAATTCAAAAATTCAAGGTGATGTGGACATAACTTGAAATAGACGCCACGCCATTAAAGATGGTCGAATCTACACTCCCGAGAACCTAGAATACGACATCAAAAATGACTTTTCCATAAAAAGTAATTTGCGCCATCTTGAATTCCAATCATTTTGGGTCATCATTTTTGAAATCTGCACCCCTATAAACCAAGAAAACTCACCCATGATGACTGATTCATAAAAAGTGATGTCCGCCATCTTAAATATCAAAATAGATACTATTTTTGAAATCTGCGCCACCATAAACCTAGGAAACGACACCCATGATGACTTCTTCATTAAAAGTGATATCCGCCATTTTGAATTCCAAAATGGATGCTATTTTTGAAATCTGCGCCGCCATAAACCTACAAAATGACTCCCATGTTAACTTTTCCATAACAAGTAATTTCCGCCATCTTTAATTCCAAAATGTTTGCCATTTTCGAAATCTGCACCCCTAAAAACCTAGAAAACGACACCAATGATGACTTTTTCGTTAAAAGTGATGTCCGCCATCTTCAATTCCAAAATTGACGCCATTTTCGAAATCAATGCTCCCCTCATCATAAAAGTGTCCGTTATTCGGGTGTCCATTCCAGGATTTCACAAGGAAATCAGATTCCTCCATTTTCTGCAGCCATTTTCTCAAAAAATATATGATTTTGTCATGCTTTTTTCTCTTGTAATAAGTAGATTGTTAGCCAAGGGTTGAAAGTGACCCATTTCACACGAGACATTTCTTAATAGTTTATTTATTTATTTATTTATTAGGCTCACAGAACAAGTTACAGTCGCATAAAAGCCAACATAAAAAGCTTAAAGTTAAGGTCTGGACTATAACTCTAAACAATGTGTGCACAGAAAGACTAATAAGATTTAGTGAAAATTAATCGCTTGAGACAAATTATATAAATTTCTTAATATTTAGGGATAACAACAATTTAACATTGTGTTTACAGTATTAACTAATTAAACTCTACATATGATACATTTGCGTAAAACTAAATGACCTAAAATATTTTTTTAACAGTGTTTTTAAATGAGAGTAAGCTGCTTTTAAAAATGTCCAAAGAAGGATGTGCAGACACCGTTTCATTATACAATAGGCACATTCGTATAATAGGGTTATAGAATGAGGTGTTATTTTTATAAATTTGAAGCAGGAATAATTTATGCGAGGGGTTACGTGATTTATATCGGGTAATGAAGTTCAGAAGAGAAAGAAGGGAAGGGCAGTTAATATGTGAGTGTATAATTTTATAAAGTATAATTAAATCATTGCATTTTCTGCGGCATGACAGGGATGATACGTTGAAGTGTGTAAGCCTACTGGCATATGATCTATGCTCTCGGCCGAGCTGGAGCAAAGGATGTTGAGGAACTGCTTTTGAACTTTCTCAATTCTGTCCATATGTAATTTGTAATAAGGTGACCATAGTTCGAGTTAAACGGTCTACTTTTCATTGCGATCGTCATCATCATCGTCATCGTCATCGTCGTCTACTTTAACGGTCGGATACCTTTAAAAAGACGCGGTTAAAACCGTTTTTAAAGGTACTTTTTCAGTCCCTGGTTCAACATTATTATTCTTGTATCGTTGTAATTATTTGGTATTATTGTCATAATTTATTTTACGCCCTCGCTACTGTGGTGCCACCGACTTAACGTCTTTTGACGGATACTTTGAATGTATTAAGATTGCTCTCCTTAGTTTTCTACACTCCATAAATAAGGCATTACCCATGTCATGAAAACTAATATTTGTGTTCAGAAAACAGAAGACATAATTGCATTAGCATCAATGAGCAAGGCTAGCGACCTAGATGCAATTAATCGATATTAAGCTTGTCTGCAGTTTACACGTGTACTGTACAGTACACAAGATGAATGTATAGTAGTTTGCTGAAGGTGTTGGTGTTATTTGTATGTATAGCGGAAGCAATAGAAATAAATCACATACCAATTGACAACATTTCACTTTTTCCCATTTTCCTAAATCGAAAACCATTAGGAGAAAAACGCCTCTAGAACACAAAAAATATTTTTGGAGATTTTTCTTTACAGTATTTTTGCCAAAAACTAACAAAACAGCTAAAACAGAAACTGACGTCCCACAGCTGATCCAATATTGCCACTATAAAAATGTAGTCTTCTTCCGGTTATCCGTTTGATATCATTCGACGCATGCTACTATTGACAGTTATTTTCACTCGAATATTGTCTTGTACTTTTCGTATGTTTTCTGCCTTTGATTTCGAACTTTTCAACGACTCGGCATTGCTACGGGATCGACAGACACCTGTTATCTCTAATGACGACTTGCAACCTTAGACAATTTCTTTAATAACGACTCCTGCACTTCTCAACTTTGATTTGACTCATATTCTGTTCGGTTCCTTTAATTTTCCATGACTCGGCTATTAAGACGTACGGGATTTGTACAAGCTGACAACTACTAATTTGCCTCGAGTGGAGACTATGTAGTATGATGATGGAGTTTATGCAAAGGTCGGATAAGTATAATTTGGCCGGCATCAGAGGTGCCAGAACTTCACTGTCTTCGCGGACGTCTTATTTTGCAAATGCTATGGGCTATGTAGAAATAAAGCGTCAAAATGATATATTTTTTGTTAAATGCCACATAACGCTGAAGCACAGGGTGCCCATCAACATGTACCAAGTACCTATCTGCACCGATAGATATAAGAGAATAGGCGATATACGAGTGTTGTTCATACAAGTTTTCTTAAGACAATATTTAATGCGTGACATTTTCTACGTTATTATTGAATTAATCACACCACTGCGTATAGTTTTCAAGTTTGGACGTTTATCTTGACGCCGTGACAACTGCCGTCATTGTAAAACTTTTTGAGTGCACTAAATAGACAAAGTTTGCATCACATTTTATTCTTATTTCCAACGTTTTTTTAACTGTGTGAAACAGAGCTGTGACATAATTTATCTGATAGTAAGACGTATGTAACGCCTTTTTTCATGAAACTAATAATATTCAACGATTTTTGCATTAAAAAATAAGATTTCCGCAATTATAAAAAAATACGTGTATCTTAAAATTTTGCGTTCTTTCAAGTTGGACAATAAAAAGTATGATTCAAAAATATGATATTGTCAATTGTCCGTTGGTGTTTCACTACCTTCCTATACTCGAACCTAGCCGTGATCAGGGCTACTCTCTGAGCGTATAGTCCCACCCCCAACTTTTAGACTAAGTTCCTCTCACCATGGCTAAGACACCTTAAAGCCCTAAATCGATCAACTTCATCACTTTCAGGCTCAGTTGATCGATTAAGGAGGCTCTTTAATCGATCAACTGAGCTTGAAAAATCGGCAGCGAGAAAATCGCCGTTCTAAACGCCCCATTCCTCCCCGTAGGAATTCATCTGTTACCTTAAGTGTCCTGGTAACAGAGATCTTGGTTAAAGTCGTAAGTTAGGGTTCGGTTAGGGACTTAGGGCAGTAGGCTAGTAGGCCCCGCCGAACGAACAACCAATGGCGTGCGGTCACTGTAGACAGTGACCGCACGCCATTGGAGGCCTAAAGCCCTGAATGGCCATGGCTCCATACAAGCACAAAATAAAAACCGGCCAAGTGCGAGTCGGACTAGCGCACCGAGTGTTCCGGGTTGCGTACAAAATATATGCACTACAAACGGCTGTATCTATGAATATCTAGTCTCAGCAGTGCCCTACTCCTAAGAAAAATGTACGCGGTGTTCGATCATTTTATATTGATTACTGACATAGACACAGACATAAAATTATACTGTTTTTAGTATTTTTTGTTATGTAAAAATGTCAACTGTCTTGCTATCACGGTTCATGAGATACAGCCTGGTGACAGACAGACATACAGACGGACAGCAGAGTCTTAGTACCCTAACAACTGCCTACCTTAACCAAAAACCCCGTGCGCGCCAGCGGGAACAGTCGGTCTGTGCGGGAGACTTGTTAAGTACAGCGCCATCTATCTACCTTTAATATAACTCGGTACGTAGATGGCTCGATTACACAGTAAAATATATAGATTATAAGACAGTCAAGTTACTAATTCACGGCGTATCTCATAGGGGGCGCCGTAATAAAATGTCCAGAACTATATAGATTTAAGTATTGACCACTTTCCGAATACACAGCATAGCGAGGACACGGTATCTCTTCATCGCATTGCCCCAATCAAACCCCCGGTCCATCCACGCGAAGACAACACTGGTGGCACCGACCTGCATCTTGGTGAGCTTGATCATGCGCGTGTCGTAGAGGCGCACGTAGAGGTCGTTGGCCCCGACGGCGAGCTGGTGCGGGCGGCGCGGGTTGACGGCGACGCACTTGGCCTCGGCGTAGCGGCCCAAGTGGTTCAGCAGGTTCACCAGCACGTTGGCCGCGCTGCAGCGGTGCGCCGCGCGCAGGTCGTGCTGCCTGCGGGCGACATCGTCTCAGACCTGTGCACTTCCTATTTATTGCCGATACTATACACTCGTGACGTTCGTACAGTTCCCTCGTATGAATAGTTCTTTACTTTAGTCTACATACTAGTAGATTAGTAAAATAAAAAGCTTCGCTAAACTGGTGATGGCAGTTGGATGTTCAATGTTCTCAAAGAGCACGCAGATGACCGTCTCCGGAGATTGCATCGGTCGCATTTTAAGAGGTACTCAATACAATATTTTCTTCTGTTTCCGCGATTATTACTCATTGAAATAAAACAATTTAACGGATTATATCGCGTATAATATATCTTTTTTTTTTTTTCAAAAATGGGTAGTGCACAAATTGTAACTTTGACAGAGGAAAATACATCTTTTCTCAGTCCACCCGTGACCATGGAAAGCTGGAAAGCTTCCGAAACATCGGGAACTAAAATGAGATAATATACGCGATATAATCCGTTAAATTGTTTTATTTCAATAGGTACTCAATATGTTATGGAAAATGCACGTGCAGTGGCACGAGCACTCGAGCGGCGGAGAGAGACAGACGACACTCACAGTATGAGCCCGTCCTCGCCCGCCGACCACAGCAGGTGCGGGTTGTGCGGCGCGGCGGCGAGCCGCTTGACGCGGCCGCAGTGGCACGAGCACTCGAGCGGCGGAGAGAGACAGACGACACTCACAGTATGAGCCCGTCCTCGCCCGCCGACCACAGCAGGTGCGGGTTGTGCGGCGCGGCGGCGAGCCGCTTGACGCGGCCGCAGTGGCACGAGCACTCGAGCGGCGGAGAGAGACAGACGACACTCACAGTATGAGCCCGTCCTCGCCCGCCGACCACAGCAGGTGCGGGTAGTGCGGCGCGGCGGCGAGCCGCTTGACGCGGCCGCAGTGGCACGAGCACTCGAGCGGCGGAGAGAGACAGACGACACTCACAGTATGAGCCCGTCCTCGCCCGCCGACCACAGCAGGTGCGGGTTGTGCGGCGCGGCGGCGAGCCGCTTGACGCGGCCGCAGTGGCACGAGCACTCGAGCGGCGGAGAGAGACAGACGACACTCACAGTATGAGCCCGTCCTCGCCCGCCGACCACAGCAGGTGCGGGTTGTGCGGCGCGGCGGCGAGCCGCTTGACGCGGCCGCAGTGGCACGAGCACTCGAGCGGCGGAGAGAGACAGACGACACTCACAGTATGAGCCCGTCCTCGCCCGCCGACCACAGCAGGTGCGGGTTGTGCGGCGCGGCGGCGAGCCGCTTGACGCGGCCGCAGTGGCACGAGCACTCGAGCGGCGGAGAGAGACAGACGACACTCACAGTATGAGCCCGTCCTCGCCCGCCGACCACAGCAGGTGCGGGTTGTGCGGCGCGGCGGCGAGCCGCTTGACGCGGCCGCAGTGGCACGAGCACTCGAGCGGCGGAGAGAGACAGACGACACTCACAGTATGAGCCCGTCCTCGCCCGCCGACCACAGCAGGTGCGGGTTGTGCGGCGCGGCGGCGAGCCGCTTGACGCGGCCGCAGTGGCACGAGCACTCGAGCGGCGGAGAGAGACAGACGACACTCACAGTATGAGCCCGTCCTCGCCCGCCGACCACAGCAGGTGCGGGTTGTGCGGCGCGGCGGCGAGCCGCTTGACGCGGCCGCAGTGGCACGAGCACTCGAGCGGCGGAGAGAGACAGACGACACTCACAGTATGAGCCCGTCCTCGCCCGCCGACCACAGCAGGTGCGGGTTGTGCGGCGCGGCGGCGAGCCGCTTGACGCGGCCGCAGTGGCACGAGCACTCGAGCGGCGGAGAGAGACAGACGACACTCACAGTATGAGCCCGTCCTCGCCCGCCGACCACAGCAGGTGCGGGTTGTGCGGCGCGGCGGCGAGCCGCTTGACGCGGCCGCAGTGGCACGAGCACTCGAGCGGCGGAGAGAGACAGACGACACTCACAGTATGAGCCCGTCCTCGCCCGCCGACCACAGCAGGTGCGGGTTGTGCGGCGCGGCGGCGAGCCGCTTGACGCGGCCGCAGTGGCACGAGCACTCGAGCGGCGGAGAGAGACAGACGACACTCACAGTATGAGCCCGTCCTCGCCCGCCGACCACAGCAGGTGCGGGTTGTGCGGCGCGGCGGCGAGCCGCTTGACGCGGCCGCAGTGGCACGAGCACTCGAGCGGCGGAGAGAGACAGACGACACTCACAGTATGAGCCCGTCCTCGCCCGCCGACCACAGCAGGTGCGGGTAGTGCGGCGCGGCGGCGAGCCGCTTGACGCGGCCGCAGTGGCACGAGCACTCGAGCGGCGGAGAGAGACAGACGACACTCACAGTATGAGCCCGTCCTCGCCCGCCGACCACAGCAGGTGCGGGTTGTGCGGCGCGGCGGCGAGCCGCTTGACGCGGCCGCAGTGGCACGAGCACTCGAGCGGCGGAGAGAGACAGACGACACTCACAGTATGAGCCCGTCCTCGCCCGCCGACCACAGCAGGTGCGGGTTGTGCGGCGCGGCGGCGAGCCGCTTGACGCGGCCGCAGTGGCACGAGCACTCGAGCGGCGGAGAGAGACAGACGACACTCACAGTATGAGCCCGTCCTCGCCCGCCGACCACAGCAGGTGCGGGTTGTGCGGCGCGGCGGCGAGCCGCTTGACGCGGCCGCAGTGGCACGAGCACTCGAGCGGCGGAGAGAGACAGACGACACTCACAGTATGAGCCCGTCCTCGCCCGCCGACCACAGCAGGTGCGGGTTGTGCGGCGCGGCGGCGAGCCGCTTGACGCGGCCGCAGTGGCACGAGCACTCGAGCGGCGGAGAGAGACAGACGACACTCACAGTATGAGCCCGTCCTCGCCCGCCGACCACAGCAGGTGCGGGTTGTGCGGCGCGGCGGCGAGCCGCTTGACGCGGCCGCAGTGGCACGAGCACTCGAGCGGCGGAGAGAGACAGACGACACTCACAGTATGAGCCCGTCCTCGCCCGCCGACCACAGCAGGTGCGGGTTGTGCGGCGCGGCGGCGAGCCGCTTGACGCGGCCGCAGTGGCACGAGCACTCGAGCGGCGGAGAGAGACAGACGACACTCACAGTATGAGCCCGTCCTCGCCCGCCGACCACAGCAGGTGCGGGTTGTGCGGCGCGGCGGCGAGCCGCTTGACGCGGCCGCAGTGGCACGAGCACTCGAGCGGCGGAGAGAGACAGACGACACTCACAGTATGAGCCCGTCCTCGCCCGCCGACCACAGCAGGTGCGGGTTGTGCGGCGCGGCGGCGAGCCGCTTGACGCGGCCGCAGTGGCACGAGCACTCGAGCGGCGGAGAGAGACAGACGACACTCACAGTATGAGCCCGTCCTCGCCCGCCGACCACAGCAGGTGCGGGTTGTGCGGCGCGGCGGCGAGCCGCTTGACGCGGCCGCAGTGGCACGAGCACTCGAGCGGCGGAGAGAGACAGACGACACTCACAGTATGAGCCCGTCCTCGCCCGCCGACCACAGCAGGTGCGGGTTGTGCGGCGCGGCGGCGAGCCGCTTGACGCGGCCGCAGTGGCACGAGCACTCGAGCGGCGGAGAGAGACAGACGACACTCACAGTATGAGCCCGTCCTCGCCCGCCGACCACAGCAGGTGCGGGTTGTGCGGCGCGGCGGCGAGCCGCTTGACGCGGCCGCAGTGGCACGAGCACTCGAGCGGCGGAGAGAGACAGACGACACTCACAGTATGAGCCCGTCCTCGCCCGCCGACCACAGCAGGTGCGGGTTGTGCGGCGCGGCGGCGAGCCGCTTGACGCGGCCGCAGTGGCACGAGCACTCGAGCGGCGGAGAGAGACAGACGACACTCACAGTATGAGCCCGTCCTCGCCCGCCGACCACAGCAGGTGCGGGTTGTGCGGCGCGGCGGCCAGCCGCTTGACGCGGCCGCAGTGGCACGAGCACTCGAGCGGCGGAGAGAGACAGACGACACTCACAGTATGAGCCCGTCCTCGCCCGCCGACCACAGCAGGTGCGGGTTGTGCGGCGCGGCGGCGAGCCGCTTGACGCGGCCGCAGTGGCACGAGCACTCGAGCGGCGGAGAGAGACAGACGACACTCACAGTATGAGCCCGTCCTCGCCCGCCGACCACAGCAGGTGCGGGTTGTGCGGCGCGGCGGCGAGCCGCTTGACGCGGCCGCAGTGGCACGAGCACTCGAGCGGCGGAGAGAGACAGACGACACTCACAGTATGAGCCCGTCCTCGCCCGCCGACCACAGCAGGTGCGGGTTGTGCGGCGCGGCGGCGAGCCGCTTGACGCGGCCGCAGTGGCACGAGCACTCGAGCGGCGGAGAGAGACAGACGACACTCACAGTATGAGCCCGTCCTCGCCCGCCGACCACAGCAGGTGCGGGTTGTGCGGCGCGGCGGCGAGCCGCTTGACGCGGCCGCAGTGGCACGAGCACTCGAGCGGCGGAGAGAGACAGACGACACTCACAGTATGAGCCCGTCCTCGCCCGCCGACCACAGCAGGTGCGGGTTGTGCGGCGCGGCGGCGAGCCGCTTGACGCGGCCGCAGTGGCACGAGCACTCGAGCGGCGGAGAGAGACAGACGACACTCACAGTATGAGCCCGTCCTCGCCCGCCGACCACAGCAGGTGCGGGTTGTGCGGCGCGGCGGCGAGCCGCTTGACGCGGCCGCAGTGGCACGAGCACTCGAGCGGCGGAGAGAGACAGACGACACTCACAGTATGAGCCCGTCCTCGCCCGCCGACCACAGCAGGTGCGGGTTGTGCGGCGCGGCGGCGAGCCGCTTGACGCGGCCGCAGTGGCACGAGCACTCGAGCGGCGGAGAGAGACAGACGACACTCACAGTATGAGCCCGTCCTCGCCCGCCGACCACAGCAGGTGCGGGTTGTGCGGCGCGGCGGCGAGCCGCTTGACGCGGCCGCAGTGGCACGAGCACTCGAGCGGCGGAGAGAGACAGACGACACTCACAGTATGAGCCCGTCCTCGCCCGCCGACCACAGCAGGTGCGGGTTGTGCGGCGCGGCGGCGAGCCGCTTGACGCGGCCGCAGTGGCACGAGCACTCGAGCGGCGGAGAGAGACAGACGACACTCACAGTATGAGCCCGTCCTCGCCCGCCGACCACAGCAGGTGCGGGTTGTGCGGCGCGGCGGCGAGCCGCTTGACGCGGCCGCAGTGGCACGAGCACTCGAGCGGCGGAGAGAGACAGACGACACTCACAGTATGAGCCCGTCCTCGCCCGCCGACCACAGCAGGTGCGGGTAGTGCGGCGCGGCGGCGAGCCGCTTGACGCGGCCGCAGTGGCACGAGCACTCGAGCGGCGGAGAGAGACAGACGACACTCACAGTATGAGCCCGTCCTCGCCCGCCGACCACAGCAGGTGCGGGTTGTGCGGCGCGGCGGCGAGCCGCTTGACGCGGCCGCAGTGGCACGAGCACTCGAGCGGCGGAGAGAGACAGACGACACTCACAGTATGAGCCCGTCCTCGCCCGCCGACCACAGCAGGTGCGGGTTGTGCGGCGCGGCGGCGAGCCGCTTGACGCGGCCGCAGTGGCACGAGCACTCGAGCGGCGGAGAGAGACAGACGACACTCACAGTATGAGCCCGTCCTCGCCCGCCGACCACAGCAGGTGCGGGTTGTGCGGCGCGGCGGCGAGCCGCTTGACGCGGCCGCAGTGGCACGAGCACTCGAGCGGCGGAGAGAGACAGACGACACTCACAGTATGAGCCCGTCCTCGCCCGCCGACCACAGCAGGTGCGGGTTGTGCGGCGCGGCGGCGAGCCGCTTGACGCGGCCGCAGTGGCACGAGCACTCGAGCGGCGGAGAGAGACAGACGACACTCACAGTATGAGCCCGTCCTCGCCCGCCGACCACAGCAGGTGCGGGTTGTGCGGCGCGGCGGCGAGCCGCTTGACGCGGCCGCAGTGGCACGAGCACTCGAGCGGCGGAGAGAGACAGACGACACTCACAGTATGAGCCCGTCCTCGCCCGCCGACCACAGCAGGTGCGGGTTGTGCGGCGCGGCGGCGAGCCGCTTGACGCGGCCGCAGTGGCACGAGCACTCGAGCGGCGGAGAGAGACAGACGACACTCACAGTATGAGCCCGTCCTCGCCCGCCGACCACAGCAGGTGCGGGTTGTGCGGCGCGGCGGCGAGCCGCTTGACGCGGCCGCAGTGGCACGAGCACTCGAGCGGCGGAGAGAGACAGACGACACTCACAGTATGAGCCCGTCCTCGCCCGCCGACCACAGCAGGTGCGGGTTGTGCGGCGCGGCGGCGAGCCGCTTGACGCGGCCGCAGTGGCACGAGCACTCGAGCGGCGGAGAGAGACAGACGACACTCACAGTATGAGCCCGTCCTCGCCCGCCGACCACAGCAGGTGCGGGTTGTGCGGCGCGGCGGCGAGCCGCTTGACGCGGCCGCAGTGGCACGAGCACTCGAGCGGCGGAGAGAGACAGACGACACTCACAGTATGAGCCCGTCCTCGCCCGCCGACCACAGCAGGTGCGGGTTGTGCGGCGCGGCGGCGAGCCGCTTGACGCGGCCGCAGTGGCACGAGCACTCGAGCGGCGGAGAGAGACAGACGACACTCACAGTATGAGCCCGTCCTCGCCCGCCGACCACAGCAGGTGCGGGTTGTGCGGCGCGGCGGCGAGCCGCTTGACGCGGCCGCAGTGGCACGAGCACTCGAGCGGCGGAGAGAGACAGACGACACTCACAGTATGAGCCCGTCCTCGCCCGCCGACCACAGCAGGTGCGGGTTGTGCGGCGCGGCGGCGAGCCGCTTGACGCGGCCGCAGTGGCACGAGCACTCGAGCGGCGGAGAGAGACAGACGACACTCACAGTATGAGCCCGTCCTCGCCCGCCGACCACAGCAGGTGCGGGTTGTGCGGCGCGGCGGCGAGCCGCTTGACGCGGCCGCAGTGGCACGAGCACTCGAGCGGCGGAGAGAGACAGACGACACTCACAGTATGAGCCCGTCCTCGCCCGCCGACCACAGCAGGTGCGGGTAGTGCGGCGCGGCGGCGAGCCGCTTGACGCGGCCGCAGTGGCACGAGCACTCGAGCGGCGGAGAGAGACAGACGACACTCACAGTATGAGCCCGTCCTCGCCCGCCGACCACAGCAGGTGCGGGTTGTGCGGCGCGGCGGCGAGCCGCTTGACGCGGCCGCAGTGGCACGAGCACTCGAGCGGCGGAGAGAGACAGACGACACTCACAGTATGAGCCCGTCCTCGCCCGCCGACCACAGCAGGTGCGGGTTGTGCGGCGCGGCGGCGAGCCGCTTGACGCGGCCGCAGTGGCACGAGCACTCGAGCGGCGGAGAGAGACAGACGACACTCACAGTATGAGCCCGTCCTCGCCCGCCGACCACAGCAGGTGCGGGTTGTGCGGCGCGGCGGCGAGCCGCTTGACGCGGCCGCAGTGGCACGAGCACTCGAGCGGCGGAGAGAGACAGACGACACTCACAGTATGAGCCCGTCCTCGCCCGCCGACCACAGCAGGTGCGGGTTGTGCGGCGCGGCGGCGAGCCGCTTGACGCGGCCGCAGTGGCACGAGCACTCGAGCGGCGGAGAGAGACAGACGACACTCACAGTATGAGCCCGTCCTCGCCCGCCGACCACAGCAGGTGCGGGTTGTGCGGCGCGGCGGCGAGCCGCTTGACGCGGCCGCAGTGGCACGAGCACTCGAGCGGCGGAGAGAGACAGACGACACTCACAGTATGAGCCCGTCCTCGCCCGCCGACCACAGCAGGTGCGGGTTGTGCGGCGCGGCGGCGAGCCGCTTGACGCGGCCGCAGTGGCACGAGCACTCGAGCGGCGGAGAGAGACAGACGACACTCACAGTATGAGCCCGTCCTCGCCCGCCGACCACAGCAGGTGCGGGTTGTGCGGCGCGGCGGCGAGCCGCTTGACGCGGCCGCAGTGGCACGAGCACTCGAGCGGCGGAGAGAGACAGACGACACTCACAGTATGAGCCCGTCCTCGCCCGCCGACCACAGCAGGTGCGGGTTGTGCGGCGCGGCGGCGAGCCGCTTGACGCGGCCGCAGTGGCACGAGCACTCGAGCGGCGGAGAGAGACAGACGACACTCACAGTATGAGCCCGTCCTCGCCCGCCGACCACAGCAGGTGCGGGTTGTGCGGCGCGGCGGCGAGCCGCTTGACGCGGCCGCAGTGGCACGAGCACTCGAGCGGCGGAGAGAGACAGACGACACTCACAGTATGAGCCCGTCCTCGCCCGCCGACCACAGCAGGTGCGGGTTGTGCGGCGCGGCGGCGAGCCGCTTGACGCGGCCGCAGTGGCACGAGCACTCGAGCGGCGGAGAGAGACAGACGACACTCACAGTATGAGCCCGTCCTCGCCCGCCGACCACAGCAGGTGCGGGTTGTGCGGCGCGGCGGCGAGCCGCTTGACGCGGCCGCAGTGGCACGAGCACTCGAGCGGCGGAGAGAGACAGACGACACTCACAGTATGAGCCCGTCCTCGCCCGCCGACCACAGCAGGTGCGGGTTGTGCGGCGCGGCGGCGAGCCGCTTGACGCGGCCGCAGTGGCACGAGCACTCGAGCGGCGGAGAGAGACAGACGACACTCACAGTATGAGCCCGTCCTCGCCCGCCGACCACAGCAGGTGCGGGTTGTGCGGCGCGGCGGCGAGCCGCTTGACGCGGCCGCAGTGGCACGAGCACTCGAGCGGCGGAGAGAGACAGACGACACTCACAGTATGAGCCCGTCCTCGCCCGCCGACCACAGCAGGTGCGGGTTGTGCGGCGCGGCGGCGAGCCGCTTGACGCGGCCGCAGTGGCACGAGCACTCGAGCGGCGGAGAGAGACAGACGACACTCACAGTATGAGCCCGTCCTCGCCCGCCGACCACAGCAGGTGCGGGTTGTGCGGCGCGGCGGCGAGCCGCTTGACGCGGCCGCAGTGGCACGAGCACTCGAGCGGCGGAGAGAGACAGACGACACTCACAGTATGAGCCCGTCCTCGCCCGCCGACCACAGCAGGTGCGGGTTGTGCGGCGCGGCGGCGAGCCGCTTGACGCGGCCGCAGTGGCACGAGCACTCGAGCGGCGGAGAGAGACAGACGACACTCACAGTATGAGCCCGTCCTCGCCCGCCGACCACAGCAGGTGCGGGTTGTGCGGCGCGGCGGCGAGCCGCTTGACGCGGCCGCAGTGGCACGAGCACTCGAGCGGCGGAGAGAGACAGACGACACTCACAGTATGAGCCCGTCCTCGCCCGCCGACCACAGCAGGTGCGGGTTGTGCGGCGCGGCGGCGAGCCGCTTGACGCGGCCGCAGTGGCACGAGCACTCGAGCGGCGGAGAGAGACAGACGACACTCACAGTATGAGCCCGTCCTCGCCCGCCGACCACAGCAGGTGCGGGTTGTGCGGCGCGGCGGCGAGCCGCTTGACGCGGCCGCAGTGGCACGAGCACTCGAGCGGCGGAGAGAGACAGACGACACTCACAGTATGAGCCCGTCCTCGCCCGCCGACCACAGCAGGTGCGGGTTGTGCGGCGCGGCGGCGAGCCGCTTGACGCGGCCGCAGTGGCACGAGCACTCGAGCGGCGGAGAGAGACAGACGACACTCACAGTATGAGCCCGTCCTCGCCCGCCGACCACAGCAGGTGCGGGTTGTGCGGCGCGGCGGCGAGCCGCTTGACGCGGCCGCAGTGGCACGAGCACTCGAGCAGCGGCGCGCCCCCACAGATGCTGCGCGCGCGCACGGTGCCGTCCGCCGCGCACGTCGCGATCATCTCCGGGGACAGGAACTGTGGACGGACATCGAGGCTGTAGAACCTTCTCGTGACGAAGTTTTGAAAGAAGCCCGACTTCAAAGTACACATAGAACTCAAAGAAAATAGTGACTCTTTTTTAGCCACCGAATGTTACGCGCACAATGGAATGCGTCATTTTAAGCTTTACAATAATATTGATACCAATTGACGCGATGTTCCGACAATATCACACAAAACAAGAGATAGTTGTGGTAGTTATAGTTTTGTCTCCGCTAGCTTGTAGTTTATAGGACAAGCAGAATATGGATTATAAAGAACCTAATTTGTGTGTGTTAGTAATAAAAATCGAGCACTTGTTTAATCATTCCATATAACTGTTTTTTAGGTAAAATTTTAGATTGTGCCTTTACTACTCAGTCTGTAGTTTTTGTATTTTATACCCAGTGCCTAGCAGGAAGCCTTATTGGACATAACATCATACCAATCTCAATTTATATTACTAGATTGAACAGACTTATCAAACCACTCATCTGAGCTGTTCGTGACTCATAGTGACTATGCATAACAATACTAAGTGGCCAGGGCAACTGTTGGTGACATAACCACCCTGTTTGACTTAGGTGTCTATTAAAATTGTATCACACATAGTAATCAACAATTATTTGAAATATTTATTAGCATCTAATAACTATTGATAAAAACTATATATGACCAATTGACCATGATTATGCAGAAAGTGACCAAAGACAAAGTGGCTTAAGTCTAAACATAACTCAATGAGTTAGGTCACATTTTGTGTTACTAAAGAAATATCTCCCATAGCTTTCTGTAATACTACAGTCATATATCTAAAGTAAAATGATCCAAACTCATCTAGCATTCTACATTTTATGATGACAATCAATATCTCAAGCAAGTTGAAAAGAAATTAGTGTGTTTGAGTTAATCAATATCAAACTCCAATTGATGTCCACACAAATTAGCAACAGAATTAGAATTTCGTACAAACATGAATCAGTGAAACATGAATAAAATTAAAATTCCATTAATAATTTGCATTGATATATTCAAGTATATTTATCAACTGATTTCCACCATCTGACAGAAAAGCATTTTGCCATCAAGGGATACAAATAAATAATTCTGTATTCTTGTTGTGTGTACACTGCCTGAGATAAAGGATTTTCCTAGTTCAGGCACATGAAATAGTGGAAACATAAGACAATATTTAATTAGTTATTCATACAGTTAGCATTAAGTTCACTATTAATATTATTATTATTTTTTGTATGTCACACCTGCTTACGGGACAAAGGTGTTTAAGTACATTGAGTAGCACTTTTCTATATTACTTATTCATTCCACTCTAAAAGACAAATGTAAAAACATTGTGCCAGCTATATGGTCATTGTTGTCGACACCAATAAGTCCAAGAACTTGTGGTATGCTTAAACTTTTTTGCATAAAACAAAAGTAAGTACAAATGGCAGACTTAATGCCAAATGGTATTCTCTACTAATCAACCATAGGGCCAAACAAAGATGCATGAAAAGGGTGCAGTGGGAAAAATCATCAGTACTGAGAAGTTAGGATGCACAAGCAAAAATTGTATACATAATTACTTATACCTACATACTTATAGTGGTTTGTAATATGGGTTTAAATCCACCGCTAACAATTCTTTTATACAACTTATTTATTACATTCATTCAAATCAAATATATTTTCCAAATCTCGCTCATTCATTTTACTCATTCCATATCTGATAGTTGGATTAACTGGAACTTCAGAAATATGAATAGTACCTACTGTTGATAGCCATACTAATGAAGACTTGATGTTTATTATTATCATTTTAACTTTTTTTATTCAATAAACATTACATGTCAATAAGACAATCAACACTTAAACAACTCCAAGTTGTTGATATTATCTAGGTTGCCTTCTTGCTGTTTATTGTGTCTAGAATTAAATATTTCTCACACAATATAATTATATTGTAGCTTGATGGGTACCAATAATTTGCACTTGTTGTATACTATCAATAAAATTGTATTAGGGTGACAAATTCTATTAACATAAGAGGGAGCAGTCATCAAATGGGGAATTCACTAGCAACCTTAAACTACACAAGTGATTCTCTTCATGATCATCTAATTAGGCCATCTTTGTAATGCCATTAAACCACACTGAAAACTCCAACAAAAAAGCCACAATAACATTTTACTATCCATTCAGATTTCGCTAGCAACGAATAACTGCGCCATAGCAATGTGTTGATTGTAACTTGAAAGTGGAAAAGTTCTGTCTGTCAACCAATATACTATCTGCTTACCTTGACTGAGAAAATGTTGCCTGTGTGTCCTGTGGCTATGTTGTGGAGCTGCTTGTACCGGTAGGGATCCCACAGGATGACGTGCAAGTCGTCTGAGGCCGACGCCAGGACCCTACAACAAAAGTGTTTAACGTCACTTTTTGTCGAGAGTAAATGGTATTAGTTGACAAATATAAAGGCACATACGATCCATCATGGTTCCATTCCAGGCAGTTGACGCAGCCCATATGTCCGTTCAGCTCGGTCTCCAGGCCGAGACGGTCGATCATACTCCGGGTCACTGTTAGACGATTCTGGAACTGACGGTCCACGTAACCGCGCTCCCGAGCCGCCATCAGGCCCACCGTCCCCTTGGCCCAAGCCGGCTCCTCTCGCCTACCCATGGCTCGCGAATTCACACTCAATATGTCTGATAAATCATCACAATCACAACCGGACATAAACTGAAACTAACTGCGGCTCGATCTATTTATAGTGCACTCTGTTTCACCCTTCATTGCCTGGAATCTTCCAAGAAGTTTAGAATATCAAACCACTGTTTAAAACGCTATTTTCCAATAACAAAACAAATTGGTGAACAAAAAGCTTTTTTTTACGATGGAGTGAGAAATTCTATAGAAAATAAAAGCAGAGCTGTCAAACAGCTGTCGTCAATTGCTTGCTAGCGATTGAAGAAAAAAAAATTGTTTATGACTATTAAGTAGAATTGACACGACAAGACTAACACAGTTTGGAACCCTTGTTCCTCACTAGACGTAACCCGTAGTATCACTTATTAGTCTGTGACGTAACCTTCTATTGTCTTTTGGCTTAAAGTACAAGCATCTAAGGCAACAATTGTTGTAAAATTATCAAATTAGTAAAAAAAGATAAACATGTCACTGTCAGTTTATCAATAATAAATAAAGTGAGAATGACGAGTTTATTGTACTTATCTTCTTTATGTTTTTCTAGTAATCAGCCGTGACTATTCTAAAGTGGTATTAAATTGTTGAAATAATTTCTGTGACTGACGTTAACTCCGCGTAAGTACTTTCCTCCTGCCATACGTACTATATTCTTCTATAAATGAAACTAACCTATCCACATTTCTTTCCAGCAAAGTAGTCGAATATGGGAGAACGCAAGGGCCAGAACCTTTACTATCCCCCCGACTATGACCCAAAGGTCGGGGGGTTAAACAAATTCCTGGGTACCCATGCCCTGAGAGAGCGAGCCAGGAAACTCCACATGGGTATCCTCATTATTCGCTTTGAGATGCCGTATAACATCTGGTGCGACGGCTGTAACAACCACATCGGCATGGGCGTGCGTTACAACGCCGAGAAGACCAAGATTGGCATGTATTACACCACCCCGGTGTATCAGTTTAGAATGAAGTGCCATTTATGCGACAATCATTTTGAGATCAAAACTGACCCTGGCGTAAGTATTTTTGTCAACTATCATTTAATTATTGGACACTACTACACCTTTTACCAATTTGCTTTAACCTTTTCACCACCAAGCAGCAAAGTAGTCTGACATGACCAGACGTCACAGCAATAAAATACACTAAACCTTCAAAAATAAAATAGTGATTTCAGAAATTCGGAGTCCTAAAACAATGAAATTTGTTGGCATATGCCGACATCGGCGTCAGTGGCACGAAATTTCGATAAGATGATTTGCTGTCTGTGGTGTTCAAAAGCTTAAATACTAAAGTAAAATACCATCTATTTCAGCCGCCTACCTATATCAGTGGCGGGTGCGTCCATATAAGCCGATTCCTACCGGGTCTCCCAAGGAAAGGCTTATAACAACCTATGAGTAAAATGAATACACTCTGGCTTCCCTAGTAATTTTCCTGACCCCACGCCTCTGATGTATATATGTATATTACATAAATACAGATATTTTTTTTTACTTCAGCTTCCATTAACAAGTCACATAGTATGCTATCCTGCACAACTGACCCTCTGGCTCCACAGAAAACGTTGGCAGTGGTATACTTAGTCCAGCTAATGGCATTGCTGAGTGCAGACCATTCTAGGTGCACATCTCTCCTTTACATTGTTTTTGTCTCCTTTGTCATCATGTAAATGTTATATGTTATCCTGAATGAAGCTTTATTCTATTCTAAGCTGATTAAGAATACTAGAAATTTTGAATTCTAATCTCTTATTTGCAATTTTTAATCACTTACAGAGTAAAAACAATAATATTAAATTTTCAGAAGCTTCACTTCATATTTGAAAGAAAAAAAGAAAGAAAATATCTTTATTTGAGGGCATATTTTTACAAGAATACAAAAATAAATTACTATAACTTAGTATGGTCCCACCTCAGCATAAAGCTGGCTCGAAAGCCATCGCTGATCTTCCGGTGAGACCATAGGTACCATGATAGGACCATGTAGAGCTGTATGTATGAAACCATTTTTATTTTGATGCATGCATGCATTATTTCCAAGCATGTTTCAGTGGCGTGGCTCCCATATAAGCCAATTCCCCCTGTGTTGCCCAAGGAAAGGCTTAAACCACCTTTTTCATTAAATATGAGTAAATTAATTTGCGGCTTTCCTTTTAATTTTCCTGCCATGTTACAAATCTTACAAGTTACATTTGACCCACGTCCCAGTTTCCGATTGAGCTAAAATATGGGATACTTATGTAAGTTCGGCGACAATACATTATTATGATACCATCGCTGATCTGATGATGTTATAGGAACTCAACAAAACAAAATAACGCCATCCTACCGACTTTGGGCTCTTTAGAATCATAGCAGAGTTAACAGATGTATTAAAACTTGTCCCTAAAACGAAATTTTTGACAGAAACTTATTTCATATTAACATGTATCTTAATTTTTTTTCAGAATTTAGATTATGTCATAGTGTCAGGTGCAAGAAGGCAGGAGAACAGATGGGATCCCACAGAAAATGGTCAGATTGTTCCTGAGACTAAGGAGACACAGAAGCGTCTGTTTGACGATGCTATGTTCCGCTTGGAACACAAAACGGGTAAATTGTCAATCACTTTGCTGATAATTTTGTATGATGATTCAAAAAATACAAGTGTCATGCTCCCTTCTCATTTCATATTAAAGGTTGTATACAATGTCGTGCACATCTTGGGTAAATTAAGACTTTGTTATTAAAGAGATAGAAACTCTGTTTAGCTTATTTAGGCTATGGCTAGAATCCTTCTTATCATAGAAAGGAAGCGCAAGATATGCAATTATCATACGACGGGCCTGTTTCACAAAAGCTTGTAACTTGTATTACTAGTGGAAGTCTAATTTTAATACATATTGTTGGAAAGAGATTTCCGCTTGTAAATAGTTACTCTGTAAGTGATTAATAGTTATATTGATGCCTGGGGCCTGTTTCACAAAGGATTGTGCATCAATTATGATTATCATATTTGCATGGCTCAAAATGCCATAAGGTTAAAATTACCTAATTTAACGAAAATTTTAGTTACTTACTTCAAAAAGTGAACATTTGTAATAGTCTTTAGTCAGCTCAACTATAGGTTAAATTAAACGGTAGCCCTATAGATGGAGCTATCAGCAGTCTATTGCCAACGACCGCAGATTGTGTCATCTCAATTTTTTTTTAAATAAATATTTTAAACGGAATGTATCGCGGATTGTATATTTTGATTTCCCAAAAAAATATTTTTTGAATGACCTTGTATATCTATACTATTATAAAGTTGTAAAAATGAAATGTACAGACATTTCATTGAAGATATTTTCAAAAAAATGATTGTAACGGACTATTTGGAGGTCACTAAAACGAAAAACATTTTTTTGCATTTTTTGTATGTTTGTATGTGTCGTTGTGGCTTCATCACGCAAAATCGGCTAAAAACAATTTTAACCATTGTTGGTACACGGGTAGCTGGGTATCTCCAGATGGTTATAGGATACTTTTTACCCGACTACGCAAACGAAGAAAAGACTGTTTTTTTTCCACCGCAAACGAAGTTCTAGTAGGTATTATTATATCGCGATTTCTCTGGTTAGGTTAATGGAGTATTGACGTAAACTTATGTTACAGGTGATGAAGATGCAGCGAAGCAGGACAAGCCGCGTCTGGGGCGGCTCGTGGGCAGGAACGAGTCGGTGTGGAAAGATGACTATGAGGCTAATTGCTCACTACGGAGGAACTTCAGAGTAATTCACTTCATAAAACATCTTTACTATTATAAAGTTAATATTTTCGTCTGTTTCCGCGATTACTACTCATTTAAATAAAACAATTTAACGGAACTAATATACGCGATATAATCCGTTAAATTGTTTTATTATAAAGTTGTAAAAATTAAATGTCTGTACATTGAAGATATAAAAAAAGTGATACGGGTTTTTTGAAGTTCACTGAATCGTTAAATATTTATTGTATGTTTGTGTGTCGTTGCGGCTTCTCACCACGCCAAAACGATTAAATGGATTTCAACGATTTCTAGTAAAAAGGTAGGTGGGCATCTACAGATGGTTATAGAATACTTTTAACTCGACTATGCTGAAGAAAAGAGGGTTATGATTTTTTTTCTCCTCCGCCAAAGAAGTTATGGGCACCTTCTAATAATTAATACTAATGTTATAATGAAAACGTAACTTATTATAATATAGCATTAAGTTAGTTATTGCTGCTTATTTGTGTGTGGATGTGTGTGTCAGGTTTAAACATATATTATAAAATTTGTAATAACACTTTCAGCTTATTCTTAGCCATCTTTTAATGAATAACGTGGTCAAAAGTGGTAGATTCAAGTTGTTAATATTAATTTAATTTTTTCAGAAGAGAAGAAAAGAGCTAGAAGAGGCATCTGTCAATGATAGCCTACTCCTGGCCAAATCCTCGTTGGACATCAGCCTCCTGCCAGAGAGTGAAGATGACCGCCAGATGGCCACCCTGCTCTCTCTCCGGCCATCGAAAACCATTGAGGAGAAGCAAGCTTCAACCAGAACAAAGTTACTAAACACTCCCGCCTTGCCTAGCTCCAGTGGACTTCTCACTAGCTTTGGAGGCCTCAAAAAAGAAGAATCATTGAGCAAAAACTCTACTTTGACTAGAAACGCCTTGGGCATAATGATTAAAAAGAGAAAAATTGAAAATAGTGACGGGAAAGAATCATCAAATATAATGAAAGAGCCAAATAAAGAAGATAATGACGATGATTTGAATAAAATAAGCAGTGCGGGTCAAAGCAATGCCATAGAAAACGAAAGTATAGGTGATAAAGATCGAACTGAAGAAAAAGCAGATAAAACTAATTTCAGTACTGGAAATGAAGAGATTAAGTTAAATGAGGAAAAGGATAAGACGGGCAACTTGCTTCAAAATATAACGGAGTTGATTAATGTAAAGCCTGATAAGTTAAAAGAAGAAGATATGAAAAAAAGTAACGTTAATAGTGAATTTAACATGGGCAGTTTACAAAATGTTAAAGTGTCATTGGTTGGCGATTATAGTTCTAGTGGCGAATCAGAGTGAAAATGAGTCAATGAGTTGAGAAATTCATGAGTTTTGAAACATTCGTTGATTTCGTTTAAAACGTGCGTAAATAATTAAAAGCTGAAATGTTGCAAGAAGAAGATATGAAAGAGAGTAATGTTAATAATGAATTTAAAATCTAAAAACAGTTTACAAAATCTTAAAGACGCATTTGCTTCGGAAAACCAATCCAACAACTCAACTTCACAGTAATCAATATGGATAACTGAATAGTAATCAATTTCTCCAAGCACCTAATCCCTCTATCTATTTACGTTTAATTGAAATGTTTTCATCTTACGAATAGCATCCTCTGAGAACTTGTGGGTACTCTCTACGTATCGCATCTCACCAGTGGCGTAGCTATACCGAAGGAAGGGGCTGTGCCCCGGGATCCGCAAGCTCATTGGGCCCTCGGACCCTGACTAGTGGCATAGATACCGAAGGGCAAGACGCTGGCGTGCACCGGCGCCCATAATATTCCGGAGGTCCTTGGTTCGTGACTAACAGAACCTCGAACTGACATGGGGCCTCAATCTCTTATTTTGCAACGGGGCCCTTGATTACTAGATAACTAAGCCACTGCATCTCACCTGACTTTCTTACCGCTGTGTAAACTACAGATTAACGCAGTTATTTACGAATTAATGAAACATTGTGTTTCTAAATATAACATACATATATGTAACTGTAATTATATGCCATTAAAAGTATGACCAGTAATTGTTTTTGGAGGAATAAACAGCATTGCATATTTATAATAAAATGATGTTTTATTTAATTACATCTTTATTTAATGACCTTTTATAAAACATTCGCCGGTCCGACGTAAGCACGCTTACGAGTATGACACAAGTCAACATGATCAGGAACATACAAATAACAGGAACAAAGTCATGGTGCGTAACAGCAATTCGTTCTTATCCCCCCTCACGAGGTATCATTCATTTATAGCCAGTTATTTATTAAACCTTTTGAGCACCAAGCAGCGAAGACCGACGTTCAAAAATTTGCAGAACAAGGTATTGATATTATATTAGGAGTTTTTGACCAATGAAATTTTGTCGCCATATGCCGACGCTGGCGTCAGTGGCACGAATTTTCAATGACGTGATCTGCCGACTTTGGCGTTCAAAGGATTGAGAGCATAGTGTCTCGCTGTTGGGCAAAGGCTTCCTCTCATTTTCCCACGTGTTCCGCTCTTGAGAAACCTCCCACCAGTTTTTATAGTCAGTACTGCGGGATTTATTTCGAGTGTCCTAACCTACTTGGCCATTTTTTGACCATGTGGGTATTCTATGGCTTCATTCGGCTATGTGACTTTCCTCATTGGAAGGCTGGATCCACCCTCGATTGCAATAGCCCAGTCTTGATAACTTGTTAACATTGAGTTGATAGCACAATGCTAAACTCCAGTACACGTGGTTTGGTCGCCACAAAAATTCCTGCTCTACGCCCTTAAGTAAGGAAGAAAGTTGGGTAGGTCAAACTGAGACTTGGCAACCTAAATATTTTTATAGATATTGTCAGACGAACAATTGAACGAATACGAAATGTATACCACGTGAGAAAGGGGTTGCATTTAATATAAATTATATTATTAAACACAAAAAACAAATATTAAAAATATATTGTATACGCAAACACTCCGTTAAATACTAAAATAAAAATGTATATGTATGTACTAAATCGAAAACTTATAACAACCGACCTCTCAATCTTGATCTTTATACTTAAATGAAACCAATCTTGAGAAGTATATTCAATAACAAAAGAACCACAAAAAATGGTTCACAAATATACATGATGTAATCCAGTAGCGAATTTCCTAACTTGAAGCCGGCTATAAAATAAGATGTTAAATGAAACATGTTATGTAACTTATATAGATCATAACTATAAAGATCTCTATACATCCAATACTACACAGCAACACATTTAGTTTAAACCAACATGTTATGTACTTAACAAGATTGTTATTGCTTATTTTCTCAATATCATTTAACGATTGTCTTCAGAAGACTACATAAATATTTGTCCTACTCTTACCTTTTCAAATAATATTAAGTTACTTCGCATTCATTTGTCAATATTTCCAGATTACTGCAGCAAAATTAAACCTTTAAAAAAAAGGGAAGAAGAGTCGGGCAAGTGAAAGATGAGAATGGAATCAACCGCGAAATTTAAAAATGTAGCTGCAGTGTGCCTTTATGAGCTAGATATAAACAAATGCTTTTCGCATTAACTAATGACAAAAACAATGAATTTGTTTAACTCTAGCTCATACAGGCACAACGCAGCTACAAATTTCGCGGTTGATTCCATTCTCATCTTTCATTTGCCAGACGCTAGTAGTAAAGACCTTACGCTCATAGTTCAAAAGCAACTTTGTTGCTTTCCAAATAGTCTTATTCAAAATAGGGATTTTAAGCAGAATATAAATGAGACTGAGAAAGTATGCAGTTGGTCGGTTTTTTTGAGGTGCCCAATGGTCTCCTTGTATACCTACTTACATTTTTCGTCAACAATGGTGTTCGTCTTCGGAGTAAAGTAAAAAAATACATTTTGAACACCTAAAAAAATCCCGCCATTAACATTGTTTATCGTGTATTGTATAGACATCAATATTCAATATAGAGCAGTCTGCTTCCAAAATGCGTCTACACCCCAACACTTAAGATCTAAAATAGACTGTTTTAAGCCAAAAATGTGCCAATACTGCCCAGTCTTTGTTTTTGTTAAACTAGGTATATTTGTAATAATTTACGGAAGATCTCATATGCGTCCATGTTCCATATACTATACTTAAATCAAATGAGGTATTTTGTAGATAGTATGGCATCCAAAATGATAAATAACTACCCCGTTCTGCCCGTTACATGTAAACTAAACTACATACAAATTCGATTTTAACTATAAGTATGACATCAGAATGACATGTGTAATAGATTCCTTTTATAACATGAAATTGGAAAGGCGTTGAAACAGGTAAAAACTATAGTTTTCTTTTTCAGAATAATAGGAATAATTTGCATTATGCATTTTCGAGAGCATTCGTCTCCGAAGCAGACTCCTCTTTCACATTCATTAAATTATACATACATGAATATAAATTTACGAAAATACTTTTAACATTCAATATCATTTTACTAACCTAAGTAGAACAGGTTAGGACTCTACGCAGTTGGTAATAAAGGCTAAAGTCCCTAACCCGTGAGGAGGCAATGAAAGCAATTGCACACTTATTATTATTTGCGTTTATATTTTATGGTTATAGATATGATTATTTTAGAATTACGGCAAATATATCAATGTTCCTATTTTCCTCTTTGTTTCGTAAATCTCCGTTTAGATTTGTTTAACCAGAAAACGCCCTAGAATGTTTACGTTTCCGCATAAACTGTCAGTTTTAAGGTTTTTATATAGAAAAATACTTAAAACTACTACGAATTTTCTCCTAAAATGTTCCCCATTTTGTTAGGTATACGCAAATAAAATTTCCCTTTGCAATATAATATAGTTACAACTTAGATTGTTGTATCTTTTTGATCGCTTGAATATTGATATATTTCTCCGAAAACATTTACCAAATTTGATTCGTACGTACCTACACAAATATAAATATCTATCACTAAGTAACGTAAAGCTTTCGTGACTAGAAATCAACAGACAAACAATTTTAGGCAATGCAAGTGCGATCATCACATGTCATCTCGCTTCAGAAGAGTTGCGTTTCTTTATTTTTACACCTTTGATAATCAGTAAGCTAAATAAACATCTATCTAAAGGAACTTAAATAAAATTCGATGCAAAAAAAGTAGGTATTATATTTCCTGTAGAAATAAATCTCTGTTCAAGATATAAGTTCCGTTTTTATTTACTTTTCCTGCGAGTAATACAATCTCGCACCTTTATTTTCCGTTCAATACCTCTTTTGTATCTAAGGGTCGACTTCACCAGAGTAGTATAAGTCTTATTGCAATAATAAATCATTTTACGTTTCACCAATATTTACCCTAAGGATAAAATCTACTCTAGAGTAAAATCTTATACCGCCAATTCCAGCTGAGTAAATTGCTAGTCGTAGATTTAGTACTTGTCATTGTCAGTGTCAAGTCCATTCCATACTTATTTCCCAATTGATGTATTATCCGAGAAAATTAAAAAAATACGCAGCGCCAATGCTCAAGCATGGGACAAATTGTCCATCGTACTTTGGTGCATTACGATTTCATCCAATTCATTCGTGCAACGTTACTGAGTAATTATGCGAGAGTGGGTTATCGCAGACTAGCGTGGTGAAGCGAAATTGAAGTTAACCATAGAGAAAATCGTTAGAGTATAGTTATACTGAGGTAGCCACTCTCGTGTAAATTAAATGTTGGTGAAATCGACTCAAAGAGAATTAATTATTGGAACAGTACCATCACAAAGGCAAAGCCCATCCTTATTTTGTGTACTTTTTAGTTATGAAGCGATTTCACTAGTGTACGGCACTGTGAGACACTGGGTTACACATTGTACGGCGCATTTGATAGACTCACGAGCGTTGATGAAAATTTTAGTTTACAAACGCGCTGTATAAGCAAACGTTTACAAAAGTTAGATACAGCTTCGCCGGTGGGAACAGATATGCAAATCAGTGCGTGGACTATTTGAGTTCTGCAAAAAATGTTCATGAACATATGTACCGTACGGAAATTTGGTGGAACCGCATCTTTAGGTGTATTCCACCAGAATGTCGGGTACGTGACGCCATTCTTTTCATACTTCTAAGAAAGATAGGAAGTAAATTTCTGATATGTCACTATTTTATAACTTGGTTTTGGTATTGGTAGTGAATTCTTGGACTTTATGTTTTTAAGGTAGATATCATGCCGCGCGAAGTACGTACCCGACAAAGTAGACGTTCTGTTAGAATGTACCTTTACATTACTAAAGTTTTCTCCGCCTTATCCAGACTAACCGCCTGGTACCCGTAGTACAATCTTTGCTTGGTTTGGTACTAAATGGATTTGTGTAAGATTATCATTAACATTTATTTATTTCATTTTTTCGCAAGAACAACTCCAGTTAAAGTTTTAGCCCCGGATTCTTTCGTCCGGAACTTAACCATGGCTTAGACTTAAATTAGCCTAGCGTCATTATCATTTTCTAATACGGTTACATATAATTTGCACGATATGACTTAAAATAAATTGGAATACTTATTGTAAAGTTTTAATATTTTTAAAGACAAAAATTCACTAAAGGGAAAGTAACAATTTGCTGTGACCACAATGCTTTTTCTAGATGTCGTCAGATCAATTACTTATTTAGCAAATCGTGATCTAAAGTTAGAACAATATCAGTCAATGTTTAGTCTTGATAACCATTTGAATCAAATGTTGTCACATACATGATGGTGTGTCAAATGATTCGGTTAGAGGAAAAAAAAAGTTTAATTTCTTGCATATTATATGTTTTTACTGAAACAGTAAATTTTCCATGATTGTTACAAAGGTCATTGATGACACAGAAAGTTGTAGCAAAAATTAACAGTTATGAACGGTCGTTAAGATTCTGGGATCGCAACTGTCTAAAAAAAATAGCTCGCCATCTGAAACTTGGAGCGAGCCACTAAAACATCAGGGATATCATTCTGAAAATTCGCCTTAAACCGTCTTCAGTCGTCTGATACAACTAGACTCGTGAAGCAGTGGTACATGTTCCAGATGGCAGGTCAATATGTATTAGTCCAACCAACTAGTTTTAACTGGTTTAAGATAACAAAACCAAGAGCGAGACTGCAAATTCCAAATAGTTGATACGTGTCTAGGGGTCATATTATAGCAGCTACGAGTCCGTCAGCGAGTGTTCGACGCTGACACACATTGCTACTCGAAATTCGTAGTTTGTATTGCGCCATCTCACTCACGCTAATACGATTCAACATAAGAACAAGAGGGTCGGCATGATACAAACTTTGAATGTCGAACATCGGGGTTCACAAACGATCACCACATGTAGACTGGAAGCCTTTTTCGAGACTGAAAGCAATAACTATTGTGCCCTTGAACAAAACCATAATCTTGCATTGAGAAGTGTTAGGCCAATTGTAACTTTGTAAAAGAAGTTAACACATTTACTTACTAAGCTGGCTCGGTGACCCAAAGAGAATCTTGGCCTTTGACACAAGAGAACGCCACTCTTCCCTTTTCTGCCTTTTCACGCCAATCGGGTACTCCGAGGACGGTCAAATCTTTAAGGGCTTCATCGCTCCAGTGGTATCTCGGCCGACCCATCGGACGTTTTCCGCTGGGTCGGCTCACATAGGCTCTCTTCACTGCACGATCGTCTCTTAGATAACACATTTAGACGCCTTTATTTTAATGTGAACCTTGCCTTAAATATAAAGTTGCAATTTTGGCATTAAGTCCGCCATTTGTACAATTTTCGATTGTGCAATAAGGCTTAAATAAATAATTAGATTTGTGTTACAAAAGTGTTTGCAGTCCACGCATAGTACTGCTCACAGTAGCAGCCACTTTAGAGTTAACAAGGTTCGGTCCCAAGTGGTATATTGGTCTAAAAAACTTTTTAGAACCTGTTATGACCTGCATAGGTCTGGCTAGACCTCCATACCTGTAATCGGATTGAGTGAGGGGGAGCGCAAACCCACAAACGGGAATGCCACTTAGAGTTGGGCTGAGACGCAGTGCGCAAAGCACGCGAACTCCGGAGGTAGGTTGAACCGGAACCGGTTTAATCGCAGTTGGGATCTGGTAGAGAAAAAGGACAAATTGGGCGTGATCCTAGATACATGATGCTCTGCGGATGACGAGATCACAGCAGCCATGGAGAGAACGATGAAGTTTTTTGCCCTTTGAACGGTGGAAACAACGAACAAAAATCTCACAAAGGTCTTTAGTATTGCAGGAAAAATCTTAACGTTCTATTTACTAGCGTCATCTAGCGACAAATTAGAACAATTTTTGTACCATATTAGTAAGGTGATTTGTGCTTTAAACTTTCGTTCTATACAAGTTGTACACCACAGTAAATACGATGGCTTTTTACGCAAGTACAAGAGCAATAGCATTCGGTCTTGAAAATGGATTCCCATTACAGTAGTCTACTCCGCGGGGCAGCGCTTGTCCTCGAGCGCGAGCACGAGCGCGCACTCGAGCTTGGCGCGCAGCCAGCGCCGCGTCGCCGCGTCCGCCACCTCCACCACCTTCTCGTCCGTCGAGAAGTAGTTCACCGACTCGTCCTGAAACAAACCAATCATACACCACTAATGATGGGAGCCGATAGACGAGGGTGGCTAGCGCACCACGGGCTGTTGTGGAGATCATTGCGGGAGGCCGTTGCCCAGCATTTGACATCGTTAGACTGATATAGGATGATGGCGATGAATCATCGTGGCATCGATAAATGTTTAGGAACTCTAGACGACCTGAATCGGTTCAAGTTTTTTTTCGTGTGATAAATGAAGAAGGGCATTGAAGTAGCAGAGCGACGGCGTCGAAGTGAGATAAGTGAGACCAGTAGTTAAGTGTAGGTAAGAAGAAGACCTTTATTTAAATAAAACCGTTCTATTTATACATTGAGGTTAACGCTTTTACAAGCAATGTGCGTTCCTATGTCGCAGTAAACTATTGTGTTACTGCTAAAAACTAAAGAGGCTTGTCGCCATACTATATTCGGGTAGTGTAGCATTCCATTTCCTGTGTATCCCTTCGGAAACGGCCAACTAAAGTTTGTTAACTGCATAGCGTTTTAAAGAATCCGACGCATGCTCGCGTGCGCATTCAAACCATGAACTAATATATACTCGTATTTCCACGTCTACACCTAAAGGTTTACACGTTCCGTTCCCAAATAAATTGACGTGCAAAATCTACTCCATAGTTCAGAAATGGTACCTCCACAGAATGGACTGACATCAAACTAAGATCACCGGAAGGCGGATTAGACGACAGAAAACGTGCGTCTGTTGGTTGTGGAAATATTTAGAGGACATGCACGGTACAACTCGATTGATATTTTTAACACATCGCGAAACCAGTTTAAAAAACAGCTACTTCATGTTATTACTGACTAACTATATAATTTTCTATCTGTATGCCAAGTTCTGACCTAATGTTAACTATTGTCACTTAATCACTTTTTCTGCAACATTAAATTATTAGTTTTTATAAGTAAGTTTTTATAAATAAGAGTAGTTTTTAAATAAATACTTACAGAGAAATAAGCTTTGGGCTTGAAATCACTAACTTTCAGAATACCTTATTCATTAATATCCCTTATTTTCAAATTACCATGACCTCATAATACCTAAATGTCAAATTGTCTCATTCTTAAAATGAATGAAATTCATTATGACTTTGACCTAAAACGTCATATTCTTAAATTCCTAAAGATTGAAATGCACAATTCCTTCAAATTCCGAATGACAGTTGGATAATAAATACAGAATATGTTGTTTTGGCATGAGTGTTTTGAAGTGTAGGCATTATGAGATTTAGCTATTTTGAAATTCGGCCATATTCAAATTCCGGTGCTTTAAGAAAATAAATTAGGCAGTCTACAATTTGGGTATTTTGAGACCAAGAAGTTTTGAGATCTGGGAACATTGATAAAGAGGTAAAATGCAATTTAGTAGTTATAAGCCCAAAGCAGAAATAAATAAAAGAATAACAATGTATGTCTTAGTGAGAACTGTTGAGGAGTTGCTCTTATGTACATATCTATCTCTGTATGTTCTCAAAATAAATAAACTCTCCGTGGTGTCACCTACGGTCTCACCGCAAGATCAGCGCTGGCTATCGAGTTAGCATTACGCATGTGGGGACATATCGGGGTTAATTTTTATAATATTTGTAGTTGTTATATTTACGTATGTCATCGAATTAATGTTCCTTCTTACATAATATCCAGCAGTCGACGTTGATAGTATGCTAATGGTACGTATTGGTTTAACAGCATTACCTGCTTGACGTTGAGTATGAGCTTGTCCCCGCTGACGCCGGGCGCACCTATAATGTCGTCCAACTTCAGCACCCACTCGATATGCCACGAGTTGCTCGCACCGCCCGCTCGGACCATGAAAATATGCCTGCAATGCAGAAATTCTCAGTGTTGTTAACACGGATACAGCACCGCTCTTAAATTTGCCTGCTGTGCCACAAATAAGCTCATATAAAATATTGAACGGCCATGGATGGACTATCACAACGTGCTCAGCTAACAGCTTTAACTCCGTGGTGACGAATGTAGATGTATGTAATTGCCTATATATAATTTCTTCCAAACAGCAGTACGGCTACATCCGTAACGTCCACAGCTGTTATGTGTCACAACACACGTCATGCCCCCAATGTGTATGATGCATAAGGTTGGGGGGGTTACCTTGAAGCTTTTGCTGTGGCATTAGGGAACTTAGCGACTTGCTAAAAACGGCACAGAGTCATATGCTTCCAATAAATACTAAGAAAAATAGTTGGCTGTGGACGGAGCTCCACTTTCGGTGATATTTAAAGTCCCGTCTACAGCCGTAGTGCCATATTACGAGGGCCTTCATTTACATATCTCGACATAGTCCGTGAACGTGTCATCATCATCAATCATCATCATCAATCATTCGCCTATTAACCATTACCATAGGCCGAAGGTAACTCAGTTGGTGTTACTACTTGCGGACGGAAACCGTACTTCGCTCTGTCGTCATACGTCCGCGCCTCTCTCACCGTATAAGAGGACTCAATTGAAATAATGAACTTCTTATGTCAGTGGGCCGCAAAGGTACTTTTACAACTCTGAGTTCAGGGCCCCTTTCATAAACGCTCTTGTAACTAGTATTACAAGCGGAAATCTCTTTCCAACAATATTAATTAAAAATAGACTTCCGCTTGTAACACAAGTTACAAGCGTTTATGAAACGGGATCCAGGAGCACGTTAAGTGATATCAGACGGTTCACTTGAATGAATGTTCACCCGAATTAATTCATTCGCCATTTTTGTTTCACTTTTCGTTCTGACGTGTCGCTTTGAGTGAAAGATGCAAAATGAAAAAAAAATGAACGGTCTGATATCACCTTATGCGAGACGGTGCGTTAATAATGTTGAACAGTCAGTTCGCGTAACTATTTTTGCTGACTGCACAAAATCCCTGTAATGGTATGAGCTTACTGTGTGGATATAAGAAGCGTGCAGTTAGAGGCAGGCGCGAGGTGCGCGTGCGCGAGATACTGGTCGGTGTCGGCGTAGTGGCCGCGCCCCAGCAGCGCCAGCAGCTGCCGCCCCAGCGCCTCGTGCTGCGAGTACGGTCGGATGCCCTGCCACAGGAAAAAAATGTCAGGCCAGTAGCATCAACATCTGCCGTAGCCGTAACAAAGGGGGCAGAAATATCTGATACGTTGGAGCAGTGTCGCGGCAGACGCGCGCGCGCCACGACGCGGTGTCCGGCGCGCTCGACGCAGGCGCGCAGCACATGTCTACACGTCACACACACGACACCTACCTCAGTGTTGGAGCAGTGTCGCGGCAGACGCGCGCGCGCCACGACGCGGTGTCCGGCGCGCTCGACGCAGGCGCGCAGCACATGTCTACACGTCACACACACGACACCTACCTCAGTGTTGGAGCAGTGTCGCGGCAGACGCGCGCGCGCCACGACGCGGTGTCCGGCGCGCTCGACGCAGGCGCGCAGCACATGTCTACACGTCACACACACGACACCTACCTCAGTGTTGGAGCAGTGTCGCGGCAGACGCGCGCGCGCCACGACGCGGTGTCCGGCGCGCTCGACGCAGGCGCGCAGCACATGTCTACACGTCACACACACGACACCTACCTCAGTGTTGGAGCAGTGTCGCGGCAGACGCGCGCGCGCCACGACGCGGTGTCCGGCGCGCTCGACGCAGGCGCGCAGCACATGTCTACACGTCACACACACGACACCTACCTCAGTGTTGGAGCAGTGTCGCGGCAGACGCGCGCGCGCCACGACGCGGTGTCCGGCGCGCTCGACGCAGGCGCGCAGCACATGTCTACACGTCACACACACGACACCTACCTCAGTGTTGGAGCAGTGTCGCGGCAGACGCGCGCGCGCCACGACGCGGTGTCCGGCGCGCTCGACGCAGGCGCGCAGCACATGTCTACACGTCACACACACGACACCTACCTCAGTGTTGGAGCAGTGTCGCGGCAGACGCGCGCGCGCCACGACGCGGTGTCCGGCGCGCTCGACGCAGGCGCGCAGCACATGTCTACACGTCACACACACGACACCTACCTCAGTGTTGGAGCAGTGTCGCGGCAGACGCGCGCGCGCCACGACGCGGTGTCCGGCGCGCTCGACGCAGGCGCGCAGCACATGTCTACACGTCACACACACGACACCTACCTCAGTGTTGGAGCAGTGTCGCGGCAGACGCGCGCGAATTAAGTGAACGGCAGAGATTTAAGTTAAAAAAAAGTCTTTATTCAAACCAACAGAGTAACAGTACAGTTTTACAATCAAAAGTATTCTAATCTTAAAATTAATTAATATTACTATTTATAGCTAATTTCTGCATCTTCAGCATTGACGCATGTCCCAGAAAGTGTTTACTGCGTTGATGCTGATATGCGATAATTATCGCTGACGCGAGAGGATTTGGGCGTTGCAGCACCCTTAACTCCTCCCTCCTTAAGAGAGAAGTTATCTGAAGGTGACACAGTTGGCTTCAGATAATTTCGTCTGGAAAATACAGAATGTAGCTTATGGGAGATATATGTTAATGCTATAATAAGTGCGGCTACGTATAACGCAATGGTCCACACACTGACTCTATAGCTAATGACATAGCTTTCACTATCATCACTATCACTATTGTACTTGACGCTGTTGAGGATGTCCTTTACATCGCTGAAGTCTACGCCTCGAAGATCTACCTCGTTCTCGTTCCTCTGGATCTGAAGCTGCGGTTCTGGTAATATTACAGACGGTAATGTATAGCTGGTTATTGTAGTATTGCTCGTTGCCTTTATGGTTATATCATCTATTTGGGTTTCGCAGTATTTGGTTGGTGTCAGTATGAATGTTCCCTCTAGATTGTGTTTGGAGACTTCATCTCCGCAGGTTTCGGTTATCACTGTTCTTCTTCTGGTGTAGAGGAGCCAGTGGTCAGATGTAATTTTCTGGATAATTGTGTCTTCCGTTTTGATTGTCTGCTGGTTACATTTTGTGACGCTATCTTTAAGTAGCATCAGTTGTTCTATACAGGTTGCTGTTGGATGCTGCACGACGTCATCATCAGTGCAGAGGTATTTGTCTTCCTCTATTTCCTCGCAATATCTAGCTACGGGTTTGAATTGCAATCTATTCATCATGAGGAATGGATATTTGGGAATTATTGTGAATGTTTTATCGGTTTCAGGTTTATATATTGGAATAGGGATAATCTTGTAATAAATATATGTGTTCTTTTCAATAAGTGGGATATCTAATACAAAAGTTAAGCGATTATTACTAATAAATGATTTTAATTCTATACTACGTTCTATCTTAACTAAATTTTCTTTTGAAACTGGATAAACTACAGTAGCGTGTTTCTCTATTTCAAACAGAACATTAATTAATTCAGTTGAATTTATTACGGACTGGTGTAGCGTTGACAGTTTACTAAAAGCTATGGCGGTTTCTATTTCCTGAATAATATTATAAATAGTCCGAAAGTTATTTAGAATCTGGTAAACGCTGTTCATTATGGAAACCAAATTAAAAAGTTTAAACTCTTCTTTTTGAATTGACTCTAATTGTTTAGTTTTATAACCTAAATGTTTAACGTTAAAATTAATGTCACTTGAGACGTTTACTAATTTATCCAGAGCTTTTTGAAGTAATGTTACCTTATTTTCTACTGATATCTCCTTATGTTTCATATTATCGATTGCCGTATTAAATCTAATTGCATCGTCGTTATCTAAGTTTCCCGTAATTAATTTAACAGCTGATCCTAATGGGTTGAGAATACCTCGTTTTGTTCTTGCCGTTGGCAGAATCTGTAATAATCTATCTCTAGAAAGCTCTATAAAAGAATTTACTTGTACTTCTAAACCCATCAGTTCTCTTCTAGTGTCTATGTTACTATCAATAATTTGTTTCAACTTACTATACTGTTCTAAATTAGCTTCTAATAATAAACTTATTGATTCTAGATCTATTGTCTTAATAATGCTCCAGGAACTAGTCCTCATCAGAGCTGTACCCATCTTGACTGGAGCTATCCCCGGACTCCGCTCGAGGTTTTGGATGTTGAGGCTGCATCCCTGATGCGCCAGGGCCATCAGTAATATCACACGCCACCTGTGGAGGTCGTTTGATATTCTTGAGTGCTACTCGGGTGTTACGCTTTTTTACTTGGACAGGGATTATATTTCTATCCGGTTTGCCTATAACTTTAGCTTTTTCAAATCTAGGTAACTCCTTAGCTTTACGGATTCTCGTGTCCTTCATAAAAATCGTATCGCCTTCCTTAATTCCTGGTGGGATTTCGCCTCCTTTCTTTTCCCTAACCCTAACCTTATCATTAACTAATTTGTCACTAACATATTCATATAGTACTTTTAATCGTTTCCTGTGGTCTATAAGCAATTTTTGCATAAGATTTCGTACCCTATCTATATCGAACAGGTTTCCGGTGTCTGTATGACCAAAAACCATTTCGAATGGGGTAAACGTTGTTGCGCTATGAATGGAGTTATTATAGGCCATTATAGCATAGGTCATGACAGATGCCGCGTCCTGTTCGCTTTTATCATATTTTGCTAAACGGTAGATTTCAATGAGAGTAGAATGGAATCGTTATACTATAGCCATCGAATTAGGGTTATTTGGGGTTCCTATGTGCAATTCGATTTTATATAAGCTCAATAGTTCCTTCATTAGTTCGTTGTTGAATTCTGCGCCAGAATCACAACTGATTTTCCTGGGAATACCATACATGCTGAAATACTTAATCAAAGCTCTTACGACTTCTGGAGTGCTTCGATTTGGTATACCTATTGCCTGTGCTAATTTGCTAAAGGCGTCTACTGCTGTTAGGTAATATTTACCTTCAATAAATAAGAGGTCTATAAAAATTTCCTGGAATGGTGATTCCTGACTCTGAGTGAGTTGGATAAATGGCTTGATGGGCTTTCTTTCATACTTCATCTTGCGACATTGTTCACATGAATTAATTATTGCGGAAATTGTTTCTTTCATATTGCTCCACCAATACGACCTTTTAAGTTTGGCTAAAGTTTCATTTATTCCTCTGTGACATGTCTTGCCTTCGTGATATTTTTTGACTAATTATTTTATATCATCTTCATCCGTCATGTTCACAACTCGTTCCGTACATTCTACTAAGTTTTGCGTACCTTTCTTGTAAAGTTTCGTTACAACGTGACTGAAGGTCTTGCGAAACTCTGGTACTTCAAAATAAATATAGTATTTATTTTTAAAATCAACATATTCCTTTAAGAATTTCTTAACTAACTGTTCGTTCCCAACTGGCATGTGGACTTCAAGGATTTTCTGTTTTTTATTAGAACTATCCTTGACACTGATATCATTTTTGAACCAAGTATAGACTAAAATCTGTTTAGGTTTCATATCTATTGCTTCATTCATTATTGGGATACCTTCATGTTCTCGGTTCGAGACAGAGTGAGCTGTAGCTCCATCATCTGAATCTGAAAGCTCTATAGTTTCTATTTCTGGTTCCGATTCAGGCCTACTTAGTTTTGTTATTTGATCAACAAGTGACTCTACGTGTTTTTGTATTTTTTGTTCTTGTTCGTCTACATTAACTGTCATTGACTCGTTGTCATCGTTTGTTATGTTAAGTTTTATACGAGACATAGCGTCAGCGTTTGTGTTCTGGTTACCTTTTTTATATAAAATTTCAAATGTGTACTCGTTTAACCTTAATCGCCATCGCGTAAGTTTACTGTTGGGTTCTTTCAACGAGTACAACCAAGCGAGGGGGCGGTGATCGGTATAAATATAGAACTTATTTCCATACAGATAAGGTCTAAAATGTTTTACACCCTCTATTACGGCATAAAGTTCCTTTTCTATAGTACTGTATCTAACTTGAGTGTCGCTTAATGTTTTGCTAAAGTATGCTACGGGCTTATCTGAACCAATGGTTCCTTGAGATAATACTGCGCCTATTGCGTAGTTTGAAGCGTCTGTCGTCAAGATGAAAGGTTTCTTAAAATCTGGGAATTGCAACAATGGTGCGTTAGTTAATATTTTCTTACAAAGTTCAAAACTTTCCTTGTATTCATCATCTAATAAAATCTTTTTCCCTTTCTTCAAACATACAGTCATCGGTCTAGTAATTTTTGCGAAATCCTTTATAAATTTCCTATAATATCCTATGAGTCCTAAAAAGCTTTTTATTTCAGTAGTGGTTTTTGGGATGGGGTAATTAAGTACCGCAGTAATTTTGTCGTCGTTTGGCTTAAGTCCTTCACTCGTTATGGTATGTCCGAGGTAGAGGACTTCCTTCCTGAGAAAATGGGACTTATCCAATTGGACTTTTAAATTTGTTTCTCTGAACCTATCAAATACTGCTTTCAGTTTGATTATGTGTTCCTGAAGGCTGCTTGAGAAGATTATAACATCATCAAGGTATACAAGACAATGTATTCCTTGAAGTCCTCTCAGGACGTTGTCCATGGCTCGCTGGAACGTCGCTGGAGCCGTTTTCAGTCCAAAGGGCATCCTGTGAAACTCATAGTGGCCAAATGGCGTGCTGAAGCCTGTTTTGGGCTTATCTTCGTCATTCACTTCGATCTGGTGATACCCACTAGCCAGGTCCAAAGTGGTGAAGTATGTGCTTTTTCCCAGCATATCAAACAGATCATTTATGTTTGGTAGCGGGTACTTGTCATCAACTGTGATGTCATTAAGACGTCTGTAGTCAATGACCATACGCCACTTTTGTTCCCCTGACATATCCATCTTCTTAGGTACTAAATGGACTGGGGCACTCCATGGAGAGTGTGACTCTTGAATGACGTTGTCATTAAGCATCTTTTCCACTTGTTTTTTAATTTCTTGTGTCTGGACAGGAGGCATTCTATGCGCTTTAATATATATAGGGTCTTCGTTGACCGTCCGAATTTTATGTTTCACTTGGTTAGTGAAAGATAACGGAATATGTTCACAGTAAAATATGTCCTTATATTCCTCACATAGCTGACTTATTTGTTCTTTTTCCTCCTTATTCAGGTCATCCAATCTCAATTTTGAGAGATTTTCTGACAATAATTGGTTCGTGGAGGTCGCGTCTTGCGAAAAATTTAAATTTATTTTTTCATCAGAATAAGGCTCGACTTTGAAAGGTGCCGTAATTACTAAAGTCAATTTCTCTGACTTATAATTCTGAATCACAGTTGTAGCGTATCCATTGACACAGCTAACAAGTGCGGTTGGCATTCTTATGCATTCTGTAAATTGTTTAAAGTCTAATATGGCATCGCCATTTAATAAATTTACCGGTAACTTGACCCGTAACTCGCTGCGAGGAGGTAATTCGAGTTTCTCTCGCATTGGCGGCGTGTAAACAATAGGTATTCGTGTTGTATTTGTATACAACATTTGACTTTTCATGTCAATATTTGCACCTAATTGTTTCAACAGGTCGCTACCAATTAATCCGTCGTATTTACTATCGACACTATATACATAAAACTTGTGCCGTTCTAAGCTATTGAAAATCTTAGGTAACGGGATAGAGACAACCGTGTCATGTTTACTACATGCGTGGGTACTGACCACTTCAAATCTTTCTTGTTGCTTGTAATTTTTGTAATATTTTTCTACCTTTTCGGGACTAATAAACGATCTAGTACTACCAGTATCTATCATAAACACGCCTTGTAATTCGGGAACTAAAATGTGCGGCAGTCTACGTAACCTATTAAAATTTAACTCTATTCGCCTTCTATCGTGGAGGCCATTATGAAAAAATTTTCAGCCTCAGTATAGCTGTGGGATGGTCCCGGGGTTGGTTCCTCATTTGATTCAAAATGTATGGGGTTCGTATCGTAATTTTCCGTATAATTAACACGTCTCGAACTAGCCGTTCTCATGGTGACGTCAGTGTTAGAGCCCGACGGTGCATTACGCGGCGGCACGTGTTGGTTTTGCGAAGCGAACGGTGAATAACCCGCAGGTTGCTGATTGTGCATTTGCGGCGGCCCCGATACCAGCGGTTGTTGCCATTGATTGCGCATATTATTAGAATTATTATTTTGTGGCCTATTATTTCGATATTGGAATGAACTATTTGGTGAATTAAAATTATTTGGCGGTCTACGGTTACTATTTTGACTAACGGAATTAAAAATATTCCTATTCGGATGTCTATCCTGCCTATTATGGGGCTCGAAATTATTTTGATTATGGTTCTGCCTATTATTTACGTTGTTCCTGAAGGGATTCTTTAAATTATACACATTTTGGAGGTTCTGGCGTTCTAAAACTACTCGTAACGCGTCTTCTAACTTACTTACGCCTTTATCGTAAATTAATTCAACTAACTTCTGTGGTAAATTGTAAGTGAAGGTATCAAAAGCTAACTGATGGTAAAGCTCGCCTCTGGACCTTCGCGTATTCGGGTCTGCTACTGTCTCTGTGACTTTCGCAAGTAATATACCAAGATGATGCTGAATTCGTTGACAAAACTCTAAATAACTTTCGTCCCTTTGGATAACGAGTCCTTCTAAAGCCAATTTGAGGCCATGCTCGTTCCTATGATCCCCGAAATGCTTACTAAGGGCTATCTTAAGGTCATCCCATGTTGTGATGTCCTCCTGTTCGGCTATTAAAATAGCTGCTTGCCCTGTTAACCTACTAGTAATAATCTCGTACAGATATCGGTCCTGTTCGGGACTCCTAGTATACCTACTAATAACATACTCGCATTTCTTTATATAAACTGGCAATTGTCTCGTATTGCCTTCGAAAAGCGGGATAAGATTGATGAGTGACTGTGGCACTTCCGTAATTCCTTCCATTATTTTACAATTGCGATATAAATACACTCAATATAAATAACTACTTATTATTTTTATATAGTACCTAACTAACGATGTCAATTGAAAGTAGAGTTTGATACCTTCAATGACGATATATTAATGTTATTACGGCGTTGCTAATCCCTAATAACACACATATATTTAATACAAGTGAGGATACGTATAAAAGGAGCAAGAAAAGGATGATGAAAAAGATTGACTCACATTCCCCCCGGCTGCTTTCACGAGTGCTCACGGTGGTGGAACCTTCTGGATTGTTTCCGGTCGGCTGGAGTTGGACAGCGTTCTGGATCGGCTGCTTGTTACTGCTGCGACTGGTCTTCTTGCGTTACTTAATAAATTTATTTGTTCGGCTTCCCGTTGAAACGTTGAAACGTACGTTGCCCGGCACGGTGCGATCGCGAAATATCGGTCACTGGACGTGTCAGGAAAACGACGGGAATCCTGTCCTCAGCGCCAATTAAGTGAACGGCAGAGATTTAAGTTAAAAAAAAGTCTTTATTCAAACCAACAGAGTAACAGTACAGTTTTACAATCAAAAGTATTCTAATCTTAAAATTAATTAATATTACTATTTATAGCTAATTTCTGCATCTTCAGCATTGACGCATGTCCCAGAAAGGTGTTTACTGCGTTGATGCTGATATGCGATAATTATCGCTGACGCGAGAGGATTTGGGCGTTGCAGCACCCTTAACTCGCGCGCCACGACGCGGTGTCCGGCGCGCTCGACGCAGGCGCGCAGCACATGTTTACACGTCACACACACGACACCTACCTCAGTGTTGGAGCAGTGTCGCGGCAAACGCGCGCGCGCCACGACGCGGTGTCCGGCGCGCTCGTCGCAGGCGCGCAGCACATGTCTACACGTCACACACACGACACCTACCTCAGTGTTGGAGCAGTGTCGCGGCAGACGCGCGCGCGCCACGACGCGGTGTCCGGCGCGCGCGACGCAGGCGCGCAGCACATGTCTACACGTCACACACACGACACCTACCTCAGTGTTGGAGCAGTGTCGCGGCAAACGCGCGCGCGCCACGACGCGGTGTCCGGCGCGCTCGTCGCAGGCGCGCAGCACATGTCTACACGTCACACACACGACACCTACCTCAGTGTTGGAGCAGTGTCGCGGCAGACGCGCGCGCGCCACGACGCGGTGTCCGGCGCGCTCGACGCAGGCGCGCAGCACATGTCTACACGTCACACACACGACACCTACCTCAGTGTTGGAGCAGTGTCGCGGCAGACGCGCGCGCGCCACGACGCGGTGTCCGGCGCGCTCGACGCAGGCGCGCAGCACATGTCTACACGTCACACACACGACACCTACCTCAGTGTTGGAGCAGTGTCGCGGCAGACGCGCGCGCGCCACGACGCGGTGTCCGGCGCGCTCGACGCAGGCGCGCAGCACATGTCTACACGTCACACACACGACACCTACCTCAGTGTTGGAGCAGTGTCGCGGCAGACGCGCGCGCGCCACGACGCGGTGTCCGGCGCGCTCGACGCAGGCGCGCAGCACATGTCTACACGTCACACACACGACACCTACCTCAGTGTTGGAGCAGTGTCGCGGCAAACGCGCGCGCGCCACGACGCGGTGTCCGGCGCGCTCGACGCAGGCGCGCAGCACATGTCTACACGTCACACACACGACACCTACCTCAGTGTTGGAGCAGTGTCGCGGCAGACGCGCGCGCGCCACGACGCGGTGTCCGGCGCGCTCGACGCAGGCGCGCAGCACATGTCTACACGTCACACACACGACACCTACCTCAGTGTTGGAGCAGTGTCGCGGCAGACGCGCGCGCGCCACGACGCGGTGTCCGGCGCGCTCGACGCAGGCGCGCAGCACATGTCTACACGTCACACACACGACACCTACCTCAGTGTTGGAGCAGTGTCGCGGCAGACGCGCGCGCGCCACGACGCGGTGTCCGGCGCGCTCGACGCAGGCGCGCAGCACATGTCTACACGTCACACACACGACACCTACCTCAGTGTTGGAGCAGTGTCGCGGCAGACGCGCGCGCGCCACGACGCGGTGTCCGGCGCGCTCGACGCAGGCGCGCAGCACATGTCTACACGTCACACACACGACACCTACCTCAGTGTTGGAGCAGTGTCGCGGCAGACGCGCGCGCGCCACGACGCGGTGTCCAGCGCGCTCGATGCAGGCGCGCAGCACATGTCTACACGTCACACACACGACACCTACCTCAGTGTTGGAGCAGTGTCGCGGCAGACGCGCGCGCGCCACGACGCGGTGTCCGGCGCGCTCGACGCAGGCGCGCAGCACATGTCTACACGTCACACACACGACACCTACCTCAGTGTTGGAGCAGTGTCGCGGCAGACGCGCGCGCGCCACGACGCGGTGTCCGGCGCGCTCGACGCAGGCGCGCAGCACATGTCTACACGTCACACACACGACACCTACCTCAGTGTTGGAGCAGTGTCGCGGCAGACGCGCGCGCGCCACGACGCGGTGTCCGGCGCGCTCGACGCAGGCGCGCAGCACATGTCTACACGTCACACACACGACACCTACCTCAGTGTTGGAGCAGTGTCGCGGCAGACGCGCGCGCGCCACGACGCGGTGTCCGGCGCGCTCGACGCAGGCGCGCAGCACATGTCTACACGTCACACACACGACACCTACCTCAGTGTTGGAGCAGTGTCGCGGCAGACGCGCGCGCGCCACGACGCGGTGTCCGGCGCGCTCGACGCAGGCGCGCAGCACATGTCTACACGTCACACACACGACACCTACCTCAGTGTTGGAGCAGTGTCGCGGCAGACGCGCGCGCGCCACGACGCGGTGTCCGGCGCGCTCGACGCAGGCGCGCAGCACATGTCTACACGTCACACACACGACACCTACCTCAGTGTTGGAGCAGTGTCGCGGCAGACGCGCGCGCGCCACGACGCGGTGTCCGGCGCGCTCGACGCAGGCGCGCAGCACATGTCTACACGTCACACACACGACACCTACCTCAGTGTTGGAGCAGTGTCGCGGCAGACGCGCGCGCGCCACGACGCGGTGTCCGGCGCGCTCGACGCAGGCGCGCAGCACATGTCTACACGTCACACACACGACACCTACCTCAGTGTTGGAGCAGTGTCGCGGCAGACGCGCGCGCGCCACGACGCGGTGTCCGGCGCGCTCGACGCAGGCGCGCAGCACATGTCTACACGTCACACACACGACACCTACCTCAGTGTTGGAGCAGTGTCGCGGCAGACGCGCGCGCGCCACGACGCGGTGTCCGGCGCGCTCGACGCAGGCGCGCAGCACATGTCTACACGTCACACACACGACACCTACCTCAGTGTTGGAGCAGTGTCGCGGCAGACGCGCGCGCGCCACGACGCGGTGTCCGGCGCGCTCGACGCAGGCGCGCAGCACATGTCTACACGTCACACACACGACACCTACCTCAGTGTTGGAGCAGTGTCGCGGCAGACGCGCGCGCGCCACGACGCGGTGTCCGGCGCGCTCGACGCAGGCGCGCAGCACATGTCTACACGTCACACACACGACACCTACCTCAGTGTTGGAGCAGTGTCGCGGCAGACGCGCGCGCGCCACGACGCGGTGTCCGGCGCGCTCGACGCAGGCGCGCAGCACATGTCTACACGTCACACACACGACACCTACCTCAGTGTTGGAGCAGTGTCGCGGCAGACGCGCGCGCGCCACGACGCGGTGTCCGGCGCGCTCGACGCAGGCGCGCAGCACATGTCTACACGTCACACACACGACACCTACCTCAGTGTTGGAGCAGTGTCGCGGCAGACGCGCGCGCGCCACGACGCGGTGTCCGGCGCGCTCGACGCAGGCGCGCAGCACATGTCTACACGTCACACACACGACACCTACCTCAGTGTTGGAGCAGTGTCGCGGCAGACGCGCGCGCGCCACGACGCGGTGTCCGGCGCGCTCGACGCAGGCGCGCAGCACATGTCTACACGTCACACACACGACACCTACCTCAGTGTTGGAGCAGTGTCGCGGCAGACGCGCGCGCGCCACGACGCGGTGTCCGGCGCGCTCGACGCAGGCGCGCAGCACGGCGGCCGCGCCGCCCGCGCCTCCGCCTAGCAGCCGCGCCTGCGCTGTGCGCGTCGCCTCGCGGCAGATGTCTGCGTTGAGCGGACATAGACGTGAATAACAAAATAATCTTCATAAGACGTGTGTCACCAAATTGCAAAGGAATGGAGACAATCCTTATACGTGTTAAAATACAAATCTAAAAACCGCAATCACAATGGGCCGTGCGTTATAAACAGACACACAAAGTGGAGTGCGTGTTCACACGTTCAACTTAAATATAGTTAGCAGCCCTCTTTACGTCGGGAGTTAAAAACGTTGAACACTTATTCAAGGCCGAAAAGAAGCAAAAACAACAGCAATCCCGCTAGCGGGTTACAGTTCCGTTCGTTGTGTCGCGCACACTCTGGATGTCTTATAAACTGAAGCAGATTTTTTCTAATGTCAGTGTTCGAGTATCATATCGTTTGGCAACTTACATATTACACGTATGGTTTACGCTGTTTGGGCTATTACAGCGTGTAGAACCGAGTGTGACCGTTCATGACCCCTCTTAATTGAGTTAATAAGCGTAAATTAATAACGGAATTCATTCTTTTTAACAAGAATAGATTCAAATTTCGTCACTAATTTACGAGGACACATTTAGTCATGGTGGATATTTATCGAGTTCAATTATTCAAAGGCATGAAATACTTCTTTACGATACTGAACAACTATTTTAACATCCATCCGTGGTAATTAGGTACCATGCATGCATCATGCATTTCACATGCCGTGTAGAACGCAAACATCCACTATGTTACGCTACGGACAAAGCTTACCCATTAGCCAATATACAGTAGGAGCATGAAGTTTTTTTATTATTCGCAAACTGATGAGAGTTTTACTTCAGTATCAACCGATGGTATATTTGTATGGCTACTGAACCGAAGATAACCCCTTGCACTTACCTAATCTAACATAGATAAATGCGTCAAAATATCTAATGCAACATATGTATTTGTTTATCTGCATTTGATCACCCCAGATAGTAGAGATCGCTAACTCAGATGATGTAATGTGAAATGTCGAAAATCCTCTTGAGGCCGGCAAGTACATACTCGTACTTGCATTAGGCCAGTTCAGCATCTATCGCTCACCCTCACAGAAATTGCAGGACTAAAAGTGGTTAGGTTTACCCTTTGATACCTATAGCATTAGTGAGGCTTCTCTCTATACGTCACTGCGTTACTATGTACGTCCTATAGTCGGAGAACGAAAAAAAAATTGGTCAGATTATTAAATTGTACCGTTTCTTAAGCTTTTTTGACCATTACTTACGGTTTACTGTAACAAGTTTTTCTCTTGAACTCCAATGAAGAGTTTTGAGAAATTGAGGACATAAAGTCAATATTTAGAACTAAGTAATGATTACCTACTCGTATAGCAGGGATAATGTTATAATTATATTTGTTCCTAATAATGAATAATTCTGGATACACGATCTCTGATTATTCTTTGGAGGTTTCGAAAAAAACTTCACTTTACTGATTGTTTGTTATTGATATTAATCGAATTAACAAAATTTTAACACGATGCGATATGCAATAATATTTTAATTTTATTTTAGTAAAGTTTTTACGGAGCAGGCGAAGATTTTTGAATTCTGTGTTACGAATTTAATAAAAGACCCTTGGGTTACAAAATTTCTCGTGTAGCATTTATTGTCCGTATTATTTAAGAATTTTAATTACGTATTAAATTATATTTTGAAAATTTCTTTGTATTTTTTTCAGGAAAAACTTTAAATGTGCCTTACAAAATAATGTTTTATAAGAATCCAAGGACAGATATAACCCCTCTCTGTCATCACGCCCCGTACCTTTCTCTTTACCGCGGGCGCCGTCTCAGTTAAAATGGTCGTATGAATCCCAGGCGTGCTCAAACAAAATTGTGTACTTTGAGACCAAAAAATGCAAATTGTAGTGGGAATCCTTTGTCAAAACGGAAAGCAATTACTATCGTACTCTTCAAGACAACCATTATCCTTCATTGTGAAGTGTTAGGTCAATTATTCCTTTGTAAAAAAGAGGCCATTATTTTAATGTGGACCTTCTTGCCTTAAATATAAAGTTGAGCTTTGTGTGATAAAAGTGTTTGCATACAGTGGCATCCACTTTAAACAATCGAGTTTTTAGTACAGAATTATGACAATGGCTCTGTTCGCAGGTACAATAGTAATCGATTTCGGTCTCGAAAAAGTATTTCCGCTATATGAGTGTAGAGTGCTAAAGACAGATGCCTAGAACTACGTACATCGCATGCAATACTCACGTCTCAAAACAAGATAGTCGCCATCTATCCGACACGTGCAGAAACAGATGTACAGAAAACGGAACAGATTAGATATGACAGTGAATTATGTACCGTTGAGATAGGACTGCGAAGTTTTGTAGTAAATACGATAAAGAAAGGACACGCCTCACTTTTATCGAGCAATACTGTCATCAAGACACTTACAACGTTTTAACAGCTCTGACTTCCGAGGTGGCATAACTGTTGAAAATCAACGAGATTACAAAGCATTTTTTAGTTAGTTTGCAAAAGGCAGTGACTTCTACTAAACAGTCGAAAATGCTATGCTAATCTCGCGGGTATTGGGCCATAATGAGACCACGGTAGGTCAGAAAGGGTAAAACGCTGGTAAAATGCCCATCATATAGTTAAGTATGAATTGAAAACAAGTGTAAGTAGCAACGTCCACAACATTCATTTGTTTCTATGTCAACTGTACATTTTCATGGTATCCTATAATTTTTCGAAGCAAATTCAATTTCCAATCGTTCGATTTAATTTGGACTAAGCATTACGCCAAAATGATAGAATACCAATAGTCGATGAATACTTAGATATTAGAATGTTAGAACTGGGCCCGTTTCATAACAGCTTGTAACTTGTCTTGTAAGCGGAGGTCTCTATCCAACAATATGTATTAAACTGAGATTTCCACTTGTAGTACAAGATACAAGCTTTTGAGAAACGGACCCAGATCAGTGCTCATAATTAAGTAAAGATGCGTTCCTTAAAACGAGTACAACACGAAATATATCTAATTACCTAATATGTACTGATTTAAAACACATACCGAGCATTTAAGTAAAACTAAATCATGCGACAGAAAATAGACTATTCAGAAAGTAAAAACATTTTATTAATAGGTATGAAGTAGATAAAGTTTTAAGACATGCAATAATGATAGTATTCTAAGTCAGTAAGAGATGGCTAAACCGCTATAAGGTTGGTGTTGAGACATCTGCACATCATCACATACGTGCGCTCTCGTTTTAAAATTACTTTCTCTACTCGTCGACTTTAATCCCTCAATAAGAACTTCATAGAATAAACTTTAATAGCATACTTTTCAATGTCGGATACTCTATGGCACTTCCAACTGAACTGAGCCAACACTTTATTTCATAAGCCAACACTTTGAATGCACTATAATGATTTCAAAAATAGAACTTTGGTTGCGAAAAATAAAATTTCTTTGTTTAAGGAGACTCGTTTTAATTAAATGTATAAAAAAAATCTCTCCTTTTAAGAAAGTAAAATTTTCATGGGTTTTTCCATCCCTAGGGTGGAAAGTATTTTATTGTTACGATTAATAGCCACAGAGTCGAAGATAATTGAGGTACTGGTAATGGTGATGATGGTGATGATGATGATGATGATGATGATGATGATGATGATGATGGTAATGGTGATGGTGACGGTGATGGTGACGGTGATGGTGATGATGATGATGATACCTACTCGTAGAAAAAGTATTGTATACAATATTTATATAATTAGCTTTTTAAGTCTCGTACCTTACTTAGGTCACTCAGCAAGCTTCGTGGCCTAAACGCGGTACTCGACTGAAAAAGCATACATTATATAACGATTGCATAAAATACTATATTAGTTAAATCAAAATCATCAATACGAAATTAAATATATATAAAAAAGAGATAAGCTGCTGCTGTGGCCATACTTTTGTGTTTTGTTACCAAATTGGAATTACACTGCTCAAAAAGTGCCAAAACGTATAACTTTGTGGAAGGACAAGTGCTTTTAATTCTATGAATTCTATTATGTTCTAAGAAAGTTTTAAAAAACCTTGTTTCTGTAACACATTTATTTACAAAAATAATGTGAAAGTAGATCCAAAGAGTCATTCTATACTCTCAAAATCCACCAATCGAAGCTCTGATAATTACATTTTATGTCAATTTTGCGCCTCTCGTCACAGACAATAACATGCTTAATGGGATGGGAGGCTCCATCCCTTACACTATGTTATCAAGTGCATTTTAAGATTGTGATGATTTGATTGTGGTGATATTTTATTTATTATTATACCTACATGTCTTAAGAAGATATATTCCCTTAAAGCATTTGCCAATTTCATACATTAAATTGATTTCCTTGCGAGAAAACAGCTGGTATTGGCATTAAATGCAGCTGGTATTGTTTACTATTTAGGACAATGGAGTATAAATACCTACGCAAAATGTTTATTGGGCAAAGATATTAATGAATTCCATATATATACATATATAGTAGATTTTAGGTATAACCCCTGCAAACACATGACATGAAAATAGACCGGTTTGGATGAAGGTCGGGGACAGCACTCACCGACGCTCGGTCTCGCGACGAGGCCGCAGAGCGCCAGCGCCACGCTGGCGGGGTGGCTGCGGGTTGCTTCTAGAACTTTCTCGGGCAAGTCGTTGCTCAGCGCGCCATCTTCCACTATGGATGAAGGTCGGGGACAGCACTCACCGACGCTCGGTCTCGCGACGAGGCCGCAGAGCGCCAGCGCCACGCTGGCGGGGTGGCTGCGGGTTGCTTCTAGAACTTTCTCGGGCAAGTCGTTGCTCAGCGCGCCATCTTCCACTATGGATGAAGGTCGGGGACAGCACTCACCGACGCTCGGTCTCGCGACGAGGCCGCAGAGCGCCAGCGCCACGCTGGCGGGGTGGCTGCGGGTTGCTTCTAGAACTTTCTCGGGCAAGTCGTTGCTCAGCGCGCCATCTTCCACTATGGATGAAGGTCGGGGACAGCACTCACCGACGCTCGGTCTCGCGACGAGGCCGCAGAGCGCCAGCGCCACGCTGGCGGGGTGGCTGCAGGTTGCTTCTAGAACTTTCTCGGGCAAGTCGTTGCTCAGCGCGCCATCTTCCACTATGGATGAAGGTCGGGGACAGCACTCACCGACGCTCGGTCTCGCGACGAGGCCGCAGAGCGCCAGCGCCACGCTGGCGGGGTGGCTGCGGGTTGCTTCTAGAACTTTCTCGGGCAAGTCGTTGCTCAGCGCGCCATCTTCCACTATGGATGAAGGTCGGGGACAGCACTCACCGACGCTCGGTCTCGCGACGAGGCCGCAGAGCGCCAGCGCCACGCTGGCGGGGTGGCTGCGGGTTGCTTCTAGAACTTTCTCGGGCAAGTCGTTGCTCAGTGCGCCATCTTCCACTAGAAAGTTAAGTCATATATGTATAGATACCCCGTTTTGAACTTTATTTGGTTCTTGCAGAAAGTCACCAATATAGAAGAAACTAAACATCATTACATCGCCGCTGCTTCAAAGCCAAGTTTGCATCTTGTGTCTGTGTTTTGTAAACTTCGTTTCGGCTAATCGGATTATATTTTCGTACTAGCTGCCCGCCCCGGTTTCACACAGGTGTACTAAGGTAGGTAAATTCCTTTTACTGAATGGACCATGTAATGAAATTTTTATTAAGATTTAATATATATTTTGTCTCAGTCAATACTCTCTTCTTATATGGAGATTTATAATCCCAAAGTGTTTACTTTCCAATGCATATTTTAGTATATTTTCTTACATACTAACCTTGTCCACAAAATCACAAAGACAAACAAATAATTAGCCAAATAGATGCAGCCGTTCTGAAGTGACATAACGACGACACGTTTGGCTCAGTGGGTTGCACAACAGTCTAACAAGTTGGCGGTCCCGGTTTCGAATGTTTGTTCCTGGGTCTTGGATGTTTTCTATGTATTTAAGTATTATAATTTATCTATATAATATGTATATCGTCGCCTAGTACCCGTAGTACAAGCTTTGCGTAATTTGGGACTAGGTCGATTTGTGTAAGATTGTCCCTGTGTTATTAATTTATTTTATTTATAACATGCATTTCTTCAATTAATTTTTATTTATATAGAACAGATATAAAATTAGAAGATATATGTGTTCTGTACCTGTGCGCCGGCGCAGCGGCGAGGCGTCGAAGAGCGCGGGCTGTGCGCCGCTGACGGCCTGCCCCAGCAGCCGCGCCGCGCCCAGCTCCAGCTTCGCCGACGCGTCCTCGTGCCGAGACCCGCCCACTGTACCCTGTGACATCAATGCACACTCAGCTTTAGTCTGCGAGCTGCAGATGCACATTACACTAATGCACATTACACGTGGTGACAACGCCAAATTACAAGCCCGATCTTTATGAAGGAGGAGATCTGTGCGAAATGTGTCACATCCCGGCATTTTCACAACCTGTTTGTTGGCACGCATATATCGCATTGCATGTCGCCGATTCGACCGGTGCTTATTTTTCATCATCATCATCATATCAGCCGGCCTCAAGAAGTCCACTGCTGAACAAAGGCCTGCCCAAGGGTTTTTTCATAAGGCAAAAGGGCCGTAATCGCCAGGTTTGGCTTTTATTGTTATGATAAATAGATATATTAGATGCTACATCGTCAGGTCATTTGGTCTCAGATGCCTGACAATAAACAGTTCTGTACGGTCTCAAACCGCACATAATACTCAGCATACTCGTTCATTTTCATATTATAGGTAAACGCGTACCGCGTCAGTCTGCATTCAGCCGTCGATTCATTATCATTGCGACTCATTTAGTAGTAGTTTTGTGACAATAAACTCTATGTTAACTCAATCCAACATTAATTGAAAGGTGAATGGTGCGAACCAAAAATCTTTTTGGTCCTTCGAACCGGATTCCGGAACCGTTCTTCATACGGCAGTTGAAGCCACCTATGGTGCTGTACAGGTTGCTCAGGATGTTCAGGCCCGGTACCAGCACGTAGAGCTGACAGCAGCTGCGTCCAGTCCAGTAGGAATGGTAACTCACCAGACAAGGCTCATAATATTGCTTCATAGCGCGGGTAAAGTCCCCTATGGTGCTGTATGGGTTGCCCAGGATGTTCAGTCCGAGAACCAGCACATAGAACTGCTGCACCAGCTGCGTCCAGTAGAAGCGGGAGGCGGTGTCAACCAGGGCTGCCGTGGTCATCGGTGCGTTGCGAACTTCTAAGTAGGCCATTCTGTAAAGTTATTGGCTTGTGAGTGGTTTTGTTTTCAGCTCAACATGAAAAACATATAAAAAGCCCTTTTTTTTACAAGTTTAGTTTAACGTGATTCAATTAATATCACAATTGTACACCATGTACTTAAATAAAAACTCTAACACTGTCGACCTATGCCAACATAAATACTTCTTCTGCCACTATTTTTTTTTAAATATTTAATACTACTAAATTAGATTCTCCCTCTGTCATTCTTATGTTCTCATGTCATACAGCCTTACGTAAGATTATTAATAAAATACATTCACGTTGATATTTTCACTTTTTAGGTACCTACTCTGTTTATTAATCATCTACGACCTACGTCATACAACTAGGTTATAGTACATCTCCCACAAGTGTGCCACTTGCCATGTTTATGTTACATATTAGCACGCTGCCTTTTCAAAGTAGAACATGTCGAACAAGCGGTCCAACGAGACCTTAGATGTCATTTTATGCAATGCGTTACCTACTGTGCACTTTAGGAAAGCTTGTCAAGAAAATACAAATAAAACGTTGATTTTTTTCCGAAAATCTTGATGTTTTACCATCACGATCGTGGTGATAAAGTTAATTTCCTCACTAAGAAACTATACTCTCATAAATACAAAAATATAAATAATGAATCAATTTTTTTCAAGGAGAAAAAAGAAAAAAATAGTTTTTTCTTCATTATTTAGATCTTTGTATTTATAAGAATATTGTAAACGTTGGTCCACTTCTGCATGAAGTACAAAAATAATTTTGAGGTACATCGTCGTCGCGCAGACAATATATTAAATTTAAAATTTCCGCACTTTTATATAATGTTTGTTACGTTAGTCTAGTATCTTCTTTATATTTTCACTTCATTAACGGAAGTTGAAAAGCTCTTAAAAGTATAAGAAACCATTGGTATTCGTATTATTTGATTTAAGTGTATATTTAACCTGTCTCTTGAGGTTTACTGTACAGAGGTAAGTACAGTAAGAGAAACAAGGGCGTCGCCAGCCGATGGCCTAGAGCGGGGCAAGTTGATATAAATAGTGGAAGGCGAGGAGAGTATGAATTGTGGGTACAGTCCAGACGACATGTACTAGGTAGGGGGCCGAAATTCGTACATTTCAATTTAATTACTACAGGTCAATAAGGTATAGTTTTGTACTACAAAAAAACTAGTTTCGTCCATCAATAGTAAGAATTTTTACCTTGCACGAAAAAAGAGGTGGGTTATAAGTTTTACGTGTGTACCTGTGTGAGTGTCTTTGTATTTGTGTGGCATCGTAGCTCTCGATCGGATGGACCGATTTGTTTGAAGTCGGAGTTTTTTGTTTGAAAGATGACTTCATCGAGTGTTCTTAGATATTACTTATTAGCTTTTTTCTAGATGCATTGGGGGTTTTTGTAGCGGCTCACCGATTACTTGTTATTACTACACCTTACCTTAACACAACATCCTTCATGTCGCACAACGACGATCCCCACGAGTTAAACAAATACTCGAGCAAATCACTGTTGAACAGCTTAGGCCGATTCTCCTTCTTGCTGCAGAACCTGGCGCGCGTCGGGCTGTTAGGGTTCTCCCCCGAGTACCCCCGCGACGACAAACTCAGCACCAGCTTCATCGGCGATAGGTGCACGTACTCAAACAACATGTTCCTTTGGCTACTCGTCTGCGATTTGAGTGCCACGATCGGTAAAGGCATATGCACAAGCGCCAAGTCCGCCCGAAGCCTTACAGCGGGTTTCTCCTCCAATTTCCAATGGTTCAATATATCAAACACATAGTTTACAAAACCCCTATCTAAGTTGACGTAATGCTCCTGAATTAGGACTTTTAAGTATTTGTACACATCTTGGTTTAACGCTGGTCGGTGTTGCTTCAAAGCCACTAGCTCTATACAAGGTTTGAGGCCACGATTCGAACGCGCGTGACTCGGTAAAGGAGCGGGATATAAAACGCACGGAAATACTGCTTCGCTAAGCTGATTGTCTAACTGCAATCGCTGCAGTTTCAAATGGCAGTAAGTCAAAGTGTCCGACTTCCTCAGCTGCAACCAGACTCCTGGGTTATACGTCCTTCTCAACTCCGAGAAGAACGGCTTCGTCATCTGCATTTTCTCCAAGTCTATGTGAATATATTCTTTAAGCTGGCATTTCTTCTGTTCTGTCTGAAACTTGTCTTCGATCCAAGCGGTCAGATCGGGAGAGAGCTGCTTCCATTTGTGACTGACATTCACCTCCCAACGTGGAAGAGAATCTGTGATACTCAAATGGGCTAACTCCTTGACTCCAAGTTTGGTGTCAACACAGACTGAAAGACTGACCTCCGCTAAAGACAGATAAATCTCATAATCGCTCTTCTCCGAGTTAATTCTCATCTTGTACTGATAGGCGATTCTCTCATCTTGGGCGAGGGCGTAGACTCGCTGGAAGCCCTCCATGTATGAGATCCAGTAGACCATGACCTTGTCTTTCCTCATCTTCTTCTTGTGGACGTCGGGCTGTTCGCTGTCGGAGTCGTCGGAGCTGGAGGTGCCGGGTTCTGGGGACTTGGGGGTGAGGCGCTTGAGGGTCGAGGAGAGCTTGGAGGTGACGCTGCTGGTCGCGACTAGGGTCGAGTGCTTGACTGAGTGGAAGCTGACTTTCTCTTCGCCATAACTAAAAATAAACAATATTTGCTATAAACATGAAAGTGTCATTAAATTAAACGACATGAAGCGCCCGGGAGTGAAGCTAAAGCCTAGCGTGACAGATAGGACACAAGTCTCCCAAATTTTCTAATAGACGCTAAATATTTTCTAGATTTACCCATCCTGGCTGAAGTCTGCGACATATCCCTTGCCCTTGTTGTTATAGATGTTCCACATCAACTGCCGCTCCTTGCTGGGGTCATCCCACGTGTACAGCATGGATTGGTACGGACTCAGTAGCGCCACCTATGGACACATTTACACTTGTTAAGTGTCGACACTAATGAGACTGCAAAAATAAATAAAACGTTAACTGACAAATCAAATACTGGTTTTCCATTCTGAATTTACATCTCGGCTTCATTGAAGCATGCCGGATGTTTTTTAGGGTTCCGTACCCAAAGGGTCTGTCTGTCTGTCACCAAGCTGCATTTCATGCACGGTGATAGCTAGACAGTTGAAATTTTCACATACCTACCAGGTATTTCAGTTGCCGCTATAACAACAAATACTAAAAACAGACTAATTCTATGTCTGTTTGTCTATATCATTAACCAATATAAAATGATTGAACACCGCGTACAAAATCTTTTTTTAATTTATATTTTGTACGGAACCCTCGGTGCGCGAGTCCAACTCGCACTTGGCCGGTTTTTTTTAATTGTAGCTTTTGATCATGGCAGCTGGGAAGCGTTCGTGATCTTACAAAAGTCGGGAATTTAAGAAGAGGACGTCCCAGTACGATGTTCTTGTGTTGCCATCGTGAACGTCTGGTGTGTGCCCCGGTCACCATCATGGCCGACTGTACAGCCACCCATCAATGGGCATATTTTTCCCTAGGGCCAAAGAGGCTATGCCCGGAGCGGCAAACAGCCAGGGGCGGCGTAGCAACCCTCGGTGTGCGAGTGCAACTCGCACTTGGCCGATTTTTTCCTTAACTTTTGGGGAGGCGAAAATTATTGGTCCAGGGCGCCAAATTTCAAAAAATGCCCCTACACCCATCTGTACCGCGTCATTCTGTACTGTTATAGGTCATTCAGGGTATCTCTCGCCTCTAAAACAGTCCTGTACCTCCGCATATGTAGAAATCCGGCCTTTTTCCTGTTAATTTGAGACGGTCGACTCTTCCTCAACCGTGGTCGACTGTACAGTTACTCACCTGTCCTGAGTCCTTCTGGTGCAGTTTGAGGAACAGGTCGTCGCACAAGTTGTCGATGCGCACGGGCGCGTCGCCCGCCGTATACGGCTTGAAGGTGATCGTGAATGGCCGGTCGGTTCCCCCGGTTACCTCCACGGTGATCGCTGACTGTACAGAAATGGAATTAATTTCTTTAGCCTAGTCCTTTTACCCTAAATGCTTTTGGCGTTATTAAAAAAAACATGATGTGTGCAAAAAAATGATGTCATATCTACCTACATAAAACTCGCGGATATTAAAGTAGAGTCTAAATACAATTCAATAACTCGTTATTGCACACCTCACAAAACGATACAAACAACAGGCGGTCTTATCGCTATACAGCATTTTTTTCCCGAAAACCTTTGCCTTGCTTTAACGCTTTTGCTTTTAAACAATAGTTTTACGTTTCAGAAATGAAAAAGGTCACGAGACACACTATATCCAAAACAAAGCAAACGTAAAATGTACCTACATTTCGTCACTGTTTAGGAAGTTATAACATACCATAATATTATTATACAAGTCGTTACATAACAGCATCGTTCAGTCTCTAAAATATTACAACCTTGTCGCTTTCACTTAACAAACAAACTTATGTGGCGCACTTACATCGATATTAAATCGACAGAGTAGTAAAGTGTGCATGTCCAGAAGGTTGACGTGCTAATTCAATTTACGCGACTTTCCTCTCAACTATTATAAGACCCCACGCAATTTCACTGAAGCTCAGTTTTCAGAGACGCGTTCGACTCGAGTAACGGAAGGATCAAGATCAGAATCGAAAATGTGCAATATAATTTTAGTGTCAGTGATATTGACATTATTATGTGTAGTCTACAGTGACGATGCTTTCCTAAATGAAACAATTCATGTAAGAGTAAAGCGGGGAAAGTATTACTCCAACCCACCATCGAGGTTCTACCGGCGGCCCCCAAACACCTACCCCACGAAGGGGGCCTTCTCCTACACGCCCCCGCCAGGGTACATGATGGATGACGACGAACCGCCATACCCAGGCAAACCTAAGGTTAGTAAACGACCCAACGATGGCTTAAGAGACGAAGACATCAATAACATTTTTAAGAACTTGAGTAAACAAGACCTAGATAAGCTTATAGACTTAGCCGGCGAAACGGACCGCATTAGGGAGAATTCAGTTGAAAAAAGACCTTACAAGCGAGAAGAAAGCAGAATCATCAAGGCACAAGATTACTCAGACAAGTTTTCACATAGCCCTTACAAAAACCAAGATTTGTATCAGAAATTCAACTCCAACGGGCCTTTAATATCGAAGGAATCGGATCAAGTTCCGCAAAAATTTAGATCCCAAGATGATGGCTACAACGAACCTTACAGATCCCAAAATTTTGAACAGTTTAAAAGCTCTTATAAACCACAAGACCCAGGCGATCAGAGAGATTTCAGCGGTCCATTCGCACCTAACGAGGATTTACTGAACTATGTTGAAGACACTATACAAGGGTACAATAGTCAACCGCTACAAACGGAAGAATCAGTTCAGAACAAGCAAATATCTTACCTAAACACATACATACATCACGAGATAAATAACATGCCCAACGGGCCTGCGTTCGCCATCAGTGAAACAAGAGAAGAAGCCCTACCACGTCCAGTGAATCTACGTGAAGATGACTTTGACGTCTCATACACGAATAACGTCCCGACCGTAGTGAAGGTTCCAAGTTATAAGGCGGAGAATTTCGGAGACCTTCCGTTGATGAGTAACGCGTATAAACTGGATACTGTCAGTTCGTACAAAGTGCCCCATTACACCGTAAGTAGTACAAGGAGCGTAGGTAAACTATAGTAGGGATGATGACTAAATTTTAAAAATTAGTCCGTTATTGAAATTAATAAGAAATATTGGAGACGTATTCTTTTCTTTTTTACGTAATAAAGGCGATAAATTGTGTCAAAATGTCGCGTGACTTTACTCCTGGGTACAAAATTTACTTTTATAACAGAGAAAACAATATCAAAGAAACCTCTTTTAAAAAAGAGATTCTCATTTTTCAGGCTAACCAGACCAATTTAAGCCTCAAAATTTTCTTAGTACATTAGTCTAACTACGCACTTTCGTTTGTTAGTTGGATTTTTTAAAATTATTTGTAGTTTTTAATTCAAACGAAAAAAGCAGTTTTGTCGTTTACGACCTTATGGTATAAGCTAGCGCTGGCGCGTATTTGTATGCCATCAGTCCCCCCCTCAGTCCGCTGCGGACCAATCAGAGAACGGGATGCGAACCATGTTTTTCAATTGATAGTTTAGCGATGCGTCGCCTTAATCCGATGCATCTGAGTATTTTATTTTTTGAAAAGAAAAATATACGTGTCTAATTTTTTTTTATTGTCTACCTGACGGACCAATTACAATTTTGATTTTCATACCCCATCATCATGCCTATTATAACTTTATGTATAATGTATAACAATGCATGATGGACAAAAACTTCTCCCGTTAGACCTACGAAGGCCATGTTCTTCTAAGACGGACTAGAAGTGGCATCGAATATTGATATATTTTGAGCAGTTTAAAAGCTACTACAGAAAACAAGTGCTTCTTCTAGTTCGTTGCGATTTTAACATCATCATATCAGCCCAACGATGTCCACAACCAACAAAGTGGACCGATGATCTGATTAAGATCGTGGGAAAGCGTAGGATGAGGGCAGCGCTCGGCTGGTCGCCATGAAAACCCTTGGGGAGGCCTTTGTCTAGCAGTGAACGTCTTTGGGCTGATATGATGATAATTTTCATTTTTCCAGGTAACGAGCCCTAAGCAAAGCCCGCCGCCTCCGCCACAGTCATCATACTCATCATCATATTTATCATCGGCATCATCATCCAACGTGCCTCTAGAGCCAGCACCGCCCAAGTCAGCTGCCAAGGAACAGAGCGACGCCCACCTCAAAGCTATCAAGATATGGACCCATCGCTCCAAAGGAACCGCCTATACCCTGCACAACGATGGAACCCTGTCGCTTGAAAGGCAGACAGCGAAGTATGGACCGTAATTGAGTTAATACATCGTCGTGAGGCCTTATGCGGCTATACAGGGTCCATATGTTTAAAGAGACGAGAAAGAAAATTATTCGATAATGAAATAGGGTAGTTTCCTGTGTAAAAATAATATTGTAAACAGTTAGATTGACAAAAATATTGGACACCTATTATTTTTTGTCAATCAAACAAAATAAAGACAAAGATAAAGCGCGTCACAGTTTGGGAGAGGGGACATGACGTCATGCCGTGCAAAAACCTGTCGCACGTCGTAAGCGTAACGTCACAGGGACCTTGAACGGGTTATATCTTAATATTTTTTTATTGACAAAAGAAAAAATATGTGTCCAATATTTTTTGATAAACTCAGACGGACTAATTATGTTTTTAAGGAGACAAGCCTATTGAATATCAAGGCAAAGCTAGACTAAAGTAATAGATATATATACCGCAGACTACGTCATATAAGAGTACCTACCAGTTATCTATAGAAAAGAAATATTTGAATAGAGATTTTAAGTTATTTAATAATGTTAAGATTTAAAATGCTCACTTAGTGTAGTTTATTTAATATTTAGTATAAGAAGTACCAATATTTAGGTGGTAGTTATAAGAAAAAAATGTATGCAGCACCACCAAAATGAACGTAAATTAAAATATTAACCAGAGAAAACCATTGTTATTTTTTTCTTTGTAATAATGCCAGACGTAGACTGAGCTTCCATTCTGTTATGATTTTTCAGCTTAATTAGGTAAATCTTGAATCTTGAACAACCCAAGGATGAAAGTTTTTAGAAATCAAAAAAATATTAAGATTATATTAAGCTGCAGAGCCTTGAGCATCGACGTAGAGTCGCTCGTCTGTCGGTCTTTTACAGGTTACATTTCGGTGAGTGTACTGGGGAATTACATGATTTAATTCCACCAGCCCCTTTCCATCATCGGGACACACGACGCGTGCGTTCGTTCCATCCGCAGGTGGTCAATATTCCGCGAATCCGCACGAAGCGCTATGGTGCAACTTTTATCATGCGTACCGCAAAGGAGTGCAACTCGTTGCCTGCGAGTGTGTTCCCCGACCATTATAATTTGGGCGTGTTCAAGACAATAGTGAATAGGCTGTTTCTAGACGGGCATGATACATCCTTGACCGCATCATCACTTAACAACAGGTGAGATTGCGGTCAAATGCCCATCTATTTTATAATAAAAGAAAAGAAAGAAAAGATATACCAAAGTAACCCTATAGTAGGTACTCACTCGTACAAGTACTATAAAGTTGTAAAAATGAAATGTCTATACATTGAACATGTTTAAAAAAATGTAATATGGACTATTTACGAGTTAAGGTCAATGAATTGAAAAATATTTTTATTTTATTAGTAGTATTTTGTACTCGTATGTGTCTTTGCGCCTTCATTACGGCAAAATGGATTTCAAGCATTTTTGGTACACTGGTAGCTGCTCATCTACACATACTTATAGAATATTTTTTGCCCGACTTCGCAGAAACAAAAAAGAGGGTTATGTTTTTTTTTTCTCCTACGCTCACGAAGTTGCGGACACCTTCTACTCGTAGTCTATACTATTTTATAATTGTAAAAATGCAGTATCTTCAAAAAACATTGAAAATATTTTCAAAAAATAAGCGAAACGGACTATTTGAAGGTCACTGATTGGACAATTTTTTTTTTCTATGTTTGAATGCGTCGTTGTGGCGTCATCACGTCAAAACAGCTAAACAGATTTCATTATTTTTTTGTCAAACAGGTAGTTGGGCATCAACAGACGGTTACAGGATGCTTTTTATTCGATCAAGCTGAAGCAAAAAAGATGGGTTGATTTTCCCCAACACATTAATACGGGGCAATCAAACCTTGCCGCTAAGGCATTCAGAATGCTGTTAGGACTTTGCCGAACCCGACTCAATAGTGAGACTTTTGTTCCTGGTTATGGCCTGAGAACTGTTTATGTGGGCCTCCGCAAACATACCCGAGGCGCTACATCAACTAGGTAGTCCCACAGCATATTATTTATTATTATTGTGTTGTACGCGAAGGGTGCTATAGGCTAGTTTCGTAGCAGCCTCGGTGTCAAGCACAGGCTGCTCGAGTAGAAAGACTGACTTTATATACCTATATATATACATTGAACACAGTCACCTTTACATCGGTAGAACATCGAGCAAACCTGCGAGCCAGCATATTACTACTAAGAAATAAAATCATTACTCACCCCCTTATCCATCCTCAGCACAGTAGAATGATTCTTTGTAATCGGAAAGTGCTGGCTCACGACTCCCGAATCTCGGTACTTGCAGTGCATGGCCATTGAATCCGTCTGCGGCCAGAACGGCGTACATTGCTGCGGCGCCAGGTCTATCCACAGGTCCGCCGCTTCGTTCTCCTCCATGAAACGCAAATGGCGCTTCGTGTCGTTGTACACGAGGAAATATGGTAAAAGCGTCACGATTTTGGTCAGTTGCGGGCAGAGTTCGGAGAGCGTTACCTGGAGAAAAAAGTGAAAGTTAGTACAAATAAATTTAACCACGGATCAAACATTGGAAACATCATGCAATTAAAGAAGGATACATTTTACATGCATGTCGCCTAGTGGTTGTATCTGAATCTAATAAGTTTCTTACTAATAGGGAATATTCATGAATTTTAATTTTTGCTTTATTAAAAGCTCATTCATGTAACAAACAGTAGACAGAAATATTTTTTCGAATAACTATAAAAATAACCAAGATATAAGCCATTGAACATTTCATTCTATCTCTTTCTAGCAAAACAGAATTTAATATGGAGTTTATATGGCCACAGTGCACGATGACGTAACAGTGCATATCGGACCTCTCTGTCTAATTAGTAGTTTAAAATGCCTATATATTGCGTATTTCTTAGTCGATTTAAATTTAAATTTCACATTTTGAAATAGTTTTAACGGTATTTTGATATTTAGTTAAGAGAAGCGACAAAAAAATTCATGCATGTTCCCCATTCTCAATGGCTATGAGCTTCGAGAGTCTTTATAGTAGCAATCAGTAAAGTAGTAGCAGTAAATCACAAACGTGCTCACTATAAGCCCTGGTGGAGCTATGCTTCAGCAGATCTTCCTCTCGGCCTCGAGTGAACCCCGATGGGGGCGGTATAGCACGGTATAGTATGAAACAGAGGCAGTCCATCGTAGGTCAAAAAGGTCACATGGCTGTATGACTATTTAAAATACCACTAATATAATTTAATCTGTTGGTAAAATAAATAAATATGCAGAATGGTGCGAGAGTACAGCGGGCTACTCACGTTGAGCAGTATGCGGTAGTTGATCCTGCGCTCGGTGTGCGCGCACACGACCAGGCCGGGCGCGGCGGCGGCGGCACGCGCGGCACGCGACCAGGCGGACTGGTGCGCGCGCAGAGTGGCCGCCACGAGAGTACAGCGGGCTACTCACGTTGAGCAGTATGCGGTAGTTGATCCTGCGCTCGGTGTGCGCGCACACGACCAGGCCGGGCGCTGCGGCGGCGGCACGCGCGGCACGCGACCAGGCGGACTGGTGCGCGCGCAGAGTGGCCGCCACGAGAGTACAGCGGGCTACTCACGTTGAGCAGTATGCGGTAGTTGATCCTGCGCTCGGTGTGCGCGCACACGACCAGGCCGGGCGCGGCGGCGGCGGCACGCGCGGCACGCGACCAGGCGGACTGGTGCGCGCGCAGAGTGGCCGCCACGAGAGTACAGCGGGCTACTCACGTTGAGCAGTATGCGGTAGTTGATCCTGCGCTCGGTGTGCGCGCACACGACCAGGCCGGGCGCGGCGGCGGCGGCACGCGCGGCACGCGACCAGGCGGACTGGTGCGCGCGCAGAGTGGCCGCCACGAGAGTACAGCGGGCTACTCACGTTGAGCAGTATGCGGTAGTTGATCCTGCGCTCGGTGTGCGCGCACACGACCAGGCCGGGCGCTGCGGCGGCGGCACGCGCGGCACGCGACCAGGCGGACTGGTGCGCGCGCAGAGTGGCCGCCACGAGAGTACAGCGGGCTACTCACGTTGAGCAGTATGCGGTAGTTGATCCTGCGCTCGGTGTGCGCGCACACGACCAGGCCGGGCGCGGCGGCGGCGGCACGCGCGGCACGCGACCAGGCGGACTGGTGCGCGCGCAGAGTGGCCGCCACGAGAGTACAGCGGGCTACTCACGTTGAGCAGTATGCGGTAGTTGATCCTGCGCTCGGTGTGCGCGCACACGACCAGGCCGGGCGCTGCGGCGGCGGCACGCGCGGCACGCGACCAGGCGGACTGGTGCGCGCGCAGAGTGGCCGCCACGAGAGTACAGCGGGCTACTCACGTTGAGCAGTATGCGGTAGTTGATCCTGCGCTCGGTGTGCGCGCACACGACCAGGCCGGGCGCTGCGGCGGCGGCACGCGCGGCACGCGACCAGGCGGACTGGTGCGCGCGCAGAGTGGCCGCCACGAGAGTACAGCGGGCTACTCACGTTGAGCAGTATGCGGTAGTTGATCCTGCGCTCGGTGTGCGCGCACACGACCAGGCCGGGCGCGGCGGCGGCGGCACGCGCGGCACGCGACCAGGCGGACTGGTGCGCGCGCAGCCGCAGCCGCGCGGCGCCGCGGTGCCGCCGCGCCGGCGCCCACAGCAGCGGCTCGTCCGTCACCTCGTACACGGTGTCCGAGTGGCTGCCCTGCGAGTGGACGACACCGGTTAAGCAACTTCGCCAGAGCACAAAGTAATAATAAAAGTATTCAATAAACATCTATAAATATACAACTACTCCTAGCCGTTTCAACGTGATGGTGATACTAAGGGGCATACATATATACAAACATACAAAAAATTAGTGTCCCTGTTCTGCACGCTCTAGTAACAACGGCACGGAACCTTGTGCTGCAGAGGCAGGCCGGTCGCGATCCAGAGTGGCACGCGCAGGTGCAGCGGTGTTTGTGCTTGTCGCCCCTGCGTGCTTCTTACTTCCCTGTCCCTGTAACTACGGCACGGAACCCTGAGCTGCAGCGGCAGGCCGGTCTTGTTGATGATCCAGTAGGGCGCGTGTAGGTGCAGCTGCCAGCAGTGCTGCTTGTCGCCCCTGCGTGCTCCTCACGTCCCTGTGCCTGTAACTACGGCACGGAACCTTGAGCTGCAGCGGCAGGCCGGTCTTGTTGATGATAGAGTAGGGCGCGTGCAGGTGCAGCTGCCAGCAGTGCTGCTTGTCGCCCCTGCGTGCTCCTCACGTCCCTGTCCCTGTAACTACGGCACGGAACCTTGAGCTGCAGCGGCAGGCCGGTCTTGTTGATGATCCAGTAGGGCGCGTGTAGGTGCAGCTGCCAGCAGTGCTGCTTGTCGCCCCTGCGTGCTCCTCACGTCCCTGTCCCTGTAACTACGGCACGGAACCTTGAGCTGCAGCGGCAGGCCGGTCTTGTTGATGATAGAGTAGGGCGCGTGCAGGTGCAGCTGCCAGCAGTGCTGCTTGTCGCCCCTGCGTGCTCCTCACGTCTCTGTCCCTGTAACTACGGCACGGAACCTTGAGCTGCAGCGGCAGGCCGGTCTTGTTGATGATCCAGTAGGGCGCGTGCAGGTGCAGCTGCCAGTAGTGCTGCTTGTCGCCCCTGCGTGCTCCTCACGTCCCTGTCCCTGTAACTACGGCACGGAACCTTGAGCTGCAGCGGCAGGCCGGTCTTGTTGATGATCCAGTAGGGCACCTGCAGGTGCAGGTGCAGCTGCCAGCAGTGCTGCTTGTCGCCCCTGCGTGCTCCTCATGTCCCTGTCCCTGTAAGTACGGCACGGAACCTTGAGCTGCAGCGGCAGGCCGGTCTTGTTGATGATCCAGTAGGGCGCCTGCAGGTGCAGGTGCAGCTGCCAGCAGTGCTGCTTGTCGCCCCTGCGTGCTCCTCACGTCCCTGTCCCTGTAAGTACGGCACGGAACCTTGAGCTGCAGCGGCAGGCCGGTCTTGTTGATGATCCAGTAGGGCGCGTGCAGGTGCAGCTGCCAGCAGTGCTGCTTGTCGCCCCTGCGTGCTCCTCACGTCCCTGTCCCTGTAAGTACGGCACGGAACCTTGAGCTGCAGCGGCAGGCCGGTCTTGTTGATGATCCAGTAGGGCGCGTGCAGGTGCAGCTGCCAGCAGTGCTGCTTGTCCCCCTGCGTGCTCCTCACGTCCCTGTCCCTGTAAGTACGGCACGGAACCTTGAGCTGCAGCGGCAGGCCGGTCTTGTTGATGATCCAGTAGGGCGCGTGCAGGTGCAGCTGCCAGCAGTGCGCGCGCCGCAGCCAGGCGCGCACGCCGAGCTGCTTGTTGCCGCCTTGCGTGTCGCACTCCGTGCTCATCGTTATGTTCTTCTCCGTCACGTCTGTAACAAAAAAGTTGTAATCTTTTTGCTATGAACACCTCTAAAGAAAGTAGTTATATTACTACAGTGGCACCCACCTGGCGACAGCGTGAAGCTGCCGGTCCACGGGAGCCCCATGTACTGCACGTGCACGGCGAGGCGGTGCGCGTGCGCGAGCTGCAGCGCGTGCGTGTGCGTGCGCTCGCCCGGCTCCACGCGCATGCGCGCCGCGCCGCATACCAGCTCCAGCGCGTACGGCAGCCGGTTGTACACGGCTAGGGGGGGCAGCACGCGGATCAGGTAGTTGGGGATGGAGCGGGTCACTTTTGGGGAGGGGCATCCTGAAAGCAAGGTTTTGATTAGATCCTTTATACTTGTAATGTGTGTTAGCATTGACATAAGAAGCCCTATTGCTTATCATCAGTCGGGAACTTTGGTGGCGATGAAAAGGAAATGACATAAAGATTTTATATAGATAACTCGTAATCACATTAATAAAGTAGTAGAAATAAGTGAATTAAAACCGCAAAAAACCATCATTCCAACGAAATCCGTCTCAAAAGTTCACTTCCTGCGTATCATCACACGAGTAACAATAATTGTAAGATTACCTTACTCTATCATACATGATTTTACTTTTTATCAGGGTTCCGCAGCCAAAATGGCAAAAACGGAACCCTTAGATTTTCGTCATGTCCGTCCGTATGTCACTGTTGTTGTCCGAATGGCAATTTACTCTAAAACTATAAGATGTACTATGGGCTGCATAAGTGGATGGTCATTGTTAAACGCGAATGCCTTGAAGCAAGTCGAGACGCTTACACTACGTGTTTTACTTCATTAGTTTCATGAGATTCCAATAGATGGCGCTGATAACAGCGTTATATGTAAAATAAAATATTTTATTCCGTTGGTAAGCGGAGTCAGTTTGTTTATTTTCGGTGTTGTCCAAATCCAGAAATTATAGAATGTATCTTCGATTATTTATTAAATGTTTCTAAGGACAGTCTAAATTCGAATCATATTAATCTACTACCGATGATGATTTACGCAAAATCCAAAAACATTCCTATAACTGTTGCCAGGATTCGAACTCTGGGCCCCTTAGACGTTTTAAACAGCTGCATTCAGCCCCTCAGCCATAGAGACTTGGTGAAAGTTAATGAAATTTATTACCATATTCAGAATGACGTAAGTTTACAAGAAATTTAAGTAATGCGTTTAGTATGAATATTTATAATTGATTTTTTTTTAGGTTTATCAAAAAGTAATTGTAATTTTACACGAATATTAATAACAAATAATAAATTCACTTGGTATTCGTTGCTGAAAAGTGCAACAGTTACTTATTGGTTAACACTCATACTTAGAGGGTAGACTTAAAACATAAATATACCGTTCTAGTTTTTATTGCAAAGAAACAGCTCGCCCGCTAGCAATAGCTATTCCCGTCGGTTCGATTATCTTGTTTGATAGCTTATCAAGTTTTAAAATGAATTCTCATAACAACATCGATTTAGTGAAAAGGTCACAGATAATGCCATGCAATAATGATGGCAAAAATATGGCAGAAATTGCCAGAGAAACCGGTGTAAATGTAAGTATTGTTTTATATATACTACAAATATAATGAATATATTTAAATGATATCTGATTATACCATATTTCTAAATATTGTTGCAGAGAAAAATGGTTGCTTTATGAGTGCAACGATTCGGAGAAGAAGGGTCATTATTGCACCGCCAAAGAACTATTGACCACGGCTGATTGACGCACAGCAGCGTCGTTAGTCCGGGAGTATGAAGTAAACGGTTTTCAAACAACTAACCATTACCTACGCCCGTTTATATGACACAAAACTGGACACTATTCGCAGTGTCCTTCATAGTGAACGATTGCAGCATCGTAGGCATGCGGTCAAACTTTTACTAACACCACATCACAAAGAAGAAATATTTTAGTTCGACCGGGAACACTTAAATGACGATTGGAGCAATGTCATGTTTACAGATGAAAAAAAAAACATTTTATATGTGGTGTCTGGTCGTATTACTGTGAACATGTGGGGTTGGATGAGTGCTGATCCGGGAGAACTGGTCCGAGTGCCGAGCCAGAGTACTGACTACGAGGGTTGCTACTTATATATCCGGAAACAAAAAAACAAACAAACGTACACGGCTGAAAATAGTTTTATTGTTTTTCAAAGTATTCCCCTTGATGATCTATGCACTTTTGCATTCGCGTGAACCAATTTTTAAAGCACTTCTGCCACTCCGCCTGAGGTACCTCCATAACGTGTTGTTTGAATGCGTCGACAGCATCTTCAGCGGTCGAAAATCGTTGACCGCGTAATTTATTCTTTATATTTGGAAATAAATAAAAATCGTTGGGTGCCAAGTCAGGGCTGTACGGCGGATGACCCGTTAATTCCACATTTTGACCCTCCAAAAATAGAGTTGTTTCGCGTGACATATGACAGCTGGCATTGTCATGATGAAGAATGATTCTTCGTCGCTGGTTAGTTTTACGAATTTGTTCAAATACTTCCGGTAAGCAAATGGTCGTGTACCACTCTGAATTAACCGTTCTACGGTTTTCTAGTGGCACTGTAGCTACATGGCCATTAATACCGAAGAAGCAGGCCACCATTTGTTTCAATGTACTTTTTGCACGAGTAACTTTCGTAGGGTTCGGCTCATTTTGAAACACCCATACCGTTGATTGTTGCTTCGTTTCGGGATCGTATGCATAGATCCAGGATTCGTCACCTGTATAGATGTTATAAACGGCTTTTGAGTCACCACGGTTATATTTTTTTAACATTTTATTGCACCATTCGACGCGAGCATGTTTTTGCTCATTTGTTAAGTTGTGGGGTATCCAACGCGAACAAATTTTTTTTACAGCCAAATAATTATGTAATATGCTATTAATGCTGGTCATAGAAATACCCAGAGTCGCCTCTATCTCGCGGTACGTAACATGTCGGTCGTCCATTATAAGTTTTCGCACAGCCTCGATATTTTGTTGTACAACGACCGATTTCGGGCGACCTGCCTTAACTTCGTCCGTAAGCATACTACGTCCACGATTGAACTCACTAAACCAGTGATACACAGTAGTTTTAGATGGGGCTTCATCACCAAAAGTTGAAGTTAGTTGATCTATGCACTGTTGTTGCGTTAAACCACGCCGAAAATCATAATAAATCATAGCACGAATATTTTCACGAGTGAGTTCCATTCTTGCTGCGAGATGACATTTAAAACCCGTCAAAAACAAAACACGAGCGTTAATAAGGAAGAAAAAATATACCTTATATACTTAAAAAAGTTCAAATTTTACCATGGCGGTCAAATATGCTATTTAAGAAGATTGTAATCCCGGTTTCCGGATATATAAATAGCAGCCCTCGTATTACAATGTGCTGGAAGAAACCGTGTTGCCAACTGTTAGGAATGTCTATCCAGAGGAAAAATTATCAGTAACTACGCTTGTTAAGATAACTGTCCGGTCCCATACATTGTTCGCAAAATGTGCATGAGTGGTTTTACCAGCACAATAATATAAATGTCATATCGTGGCCTACTAGCTCACCTGACTTTAATTCCATAGAAAATGTATGAGGTGTTATCGTTGAACGTTGTCATCATCAGAACATTCAATAACGACATGTTTTAAGTGTAATACTGGAATTACCTATGAATAAAGTATTTTTGAATTTGAATTTGATGAGTAAAACGCAGAAATATTGGAGACACACTGTGCTACCATTTGGAATAGTATTCGTGGTTCGGGTCTGTGTCAAAAATTTCTTAGAATTTATGCGTTCCCGCGCTTGCAAGCAGTTATAGATAAAAAAGTGATAATTAGCTATATATTAGTTACATTACTAACTTTTTAACTATTCTACAATACTACATCATTTTTATTGTTTGAAATTGAAAAATATGGTTTTTTTTTAGGTTTCTACTATGACAATAAATAACTTTCTTTAGTGTTATTCGGTTTATTACAATCTTTTTTCATCACGCCATCTTTGACTAATTGGTAAATGATAAGCTAAAGTGAATCAAACAGCAACATTTGAATAAGTATTATACTTAACTAACTATTCATAACCAAGTCTCAGCTTTATTTTATGCTTAATTGTATTCAGTAATAAAATAAGACAAGTATTGTTTTGTTCAAGTGAAGTTTCAATCCTCTTTCTGATTTCAGAAACGAATAATTAAGCTGTAGCCTCAACAAAGTATTTAAATTGTTTTGTTTTTGTTTTTCATTTGAATTATATTTTAAAAATAAGTACTGTGTGAGTAATAAAGTTTGTTGATTTTTTTTATTGTTTTATTATTGCATATCTATTAGTCCTTTAGGTTAATTTTACGCACATACCCATTTATCTAACTTCATAGTAATAATAAAAAAAAACACTCTTTATTCAGTGGGGTTTTCTACAAATAAACCCTTACTTTTTTCTACTAATTTATATAGACCAAAGTTGATATGTATACAGCCGAGACAACTGCACAAATGTCATATCAGGTTAAAAAAATATGTTTATCAAAAAAACAACACAACTTAAAAACAAAGTGTTTGTTCATTCTGAGTCCAAATAACGTGCACTATTTACAATATGAACACTAGACAATTGAATATAGATCTATCCCTATCATAGCTATGAATTCAGTCATGTTTCAAATTGTTAATTGTAAATTTTTAAATGCTTTAAAATTAAATATTTTAATACGAATATATGTCTAAAATTTGTATTTTCATTATGAAAACTTGTATCTTAATATTTTTAGAGCATCCCTATGTTTTGATTGATAGCCCATAGCCATAACATAGGTAGGTATTATTTGGTTTGAAAAATTTATACAAATAAATGCAGGAAGTAAAACGAATTATTTTATAATTCCTAATCACAGCCAGTTCATTTATTTATTACTAGCTTCTGCCCGCGACTTCGTCCGCCTTAAATTCATTTATCGAGGATGAGGGTATTTTTCCGGGATAAAAAATAGCCTATGCCCTTCCCCGGGACTCAAACTATCTCCATACCAAATTTCATCCAAATCGGTTCAGCGGTTTAAGCGTGAAGAGGTAACAGACAGACAGACAGACGGACAGACAGACACACTTTCGCATTTATAATATTAGTATGGATTTCTTTTAAAATCCATATAGTTCGCACTTGCAATACTCACGTCCTCGTATGCTATTTTAAGACAGGAATAATAAACATAAGTTGTTCTTTAACTATAAGCTCGCCTATTGTCATTATTTATTTAATTCTTTGGTTTCTTTATTTTCTGTAATTAAATTTTGGTATTCAATTAATCACACTAGTTGTTTATAACTGTATAAAATTCATATCCATTCAAGATCTGTTTTTCGAATAAGTTTAAAACCGTGAATTCGTGGATAAATTCTTCATACTAACGTTGTATAAAATGGCGGCAACAGATTTTGTATCGATAGTTTCTTTGAAATATTTTGAAACAAAGCAGATTTGCGTACTTAAAATTCTGCAGTAATATAGCTTAGATATCAGAAATGGGCATAGGCTACATACCGCTATATGTATGCATACTCTATAGGTATGCATACTTTTGAGAGCATTCATTCATAAAAGGGTAATTTTTTAACAATAAATGGAATGATTATTAATCCTGCATTGTGACAATTTCATTTCTAAATCGTGAATAAACAGTTGGTAACCTAGCAACAGTCTTATCTTATCTTATTGCTAGGGGTCCTTACGGATACACTTCGACCCAGTGGGATCTTTTGTGTAATTACCCCTTCTTGCTACTCAATGTTTTGTTCTACCAACTCCATAAACCGGATGATAGATGCCAATGGTAGCGTCTGGAATTCCTTTGGCCTTGGGTACCCAACGCCAAATTCCTTCATTCTCTGTCTGGCGAGGGCATGACATTCACATAATATATGTTCCATTGTTTCAGCCTCTTCACCGCACATTCTACAATCCGTGTCGTCAGAAAGTCCTAGTTTGGCCAGGAGTCCTTTGACTCCGAAGTGACCTGTGAACACACCCATTATGATTCTGAGTTGTCTTTTGCTGTAGTTCCACAGTTTCTTGGTCCAGCTTGATTCTACCCCTTCTATGAATAGCTTTGCATGCCTCAGGCCCTCCACCTTCTTCCACTCTTGTTGATGTTGGTTCTTGGCATGGTCCTTAATGGCCGTTACTATGGTTCCCTGTGAGAGTCCCACACACTACCTACCTACCTACCTACCTACCTAGCAACAGTAATACTACCTACACGATTAAGCAAAGAGCACACCTTCCGTATATGACATATCATACAAATGAGGGTATATCTTAATATAGCCGGATAATAGCCCATTGTACATTTCGGACTTGCGATCATCTCTGAATGATAAACATTTTGTTACAAAAATATGGTTTATAAATAAGATAAATACATAAAACGAGTTATTTTTAATAATTACTGGAAAATCATCACTTTTTGTTAAATCTGAAATTTTTATTCCGAATAATTGTAAAGAAATAATTGCTTTGAAACCAAGATGACACGTTAGTACCTGTTTGCGTAACTGGATGGCGTTAGTTGTAAAAGCTTTTTCGTTCTTTATCTTTATATCGATACCTTAGTTCACACTCGAACTAATTACAATATTTTTGCCCATGGCATTTCAACTTTACGTATTTGTGCACTCACGTACTAATTACAAGCATTTTTCTCAAACGGTTAGTACGATTGTGCTCAAGGTGTGTAAAAGGACAAGTCCTGACTGACATATCAACGCAGAGCCGAAACTACTGAACTTAGAGACTTAAAATTTCCACAGTAGACACAATTTATAACGTAGGCAAGAAACAAGAACGGATTTTTGGAAATTCATCTCCTAACGGGGTTAAATTGGGGTTGAAAGTTTGTATTGAAAATCTGTAATTATTTGAGTAACTGTTATTATATTTCGGGTATAAACTCTTCATTTTAAACTAAGGAAACTAATTTCAGAATTTTCGGAAATTCATCCCTTAACATTGTTGAATTGGGGTTGCAAATTTGTATGGAAAATCTGTAATTATTTGAGTAACTGTTATAATATTTCGCGTATAGACTCTTTATAAAAAACTAAGAAAACTGATTTCAGCATTTTTGGAAAATTATCCCTTAACGGGGTTCAATAGGGTTAAAATTTGGTACAAAAAAACCTATAATAATTTGAGTAACTGTAACAATATTTCACGTATAGACTCTTCATTTAAAACTAAGAAAACTAATTTCATCATTCTTGGACATTCATCCCTGAAAAGGGTGAAATAAGGGGTAATAGTCTGGGGCGAAAGTACAATGGCGCATAAAGGGTGTTGTGAAGTGCTGCCTAGTACTTCGAAAGATATTAGAGGGAACGAAGTTATGATGGGTGGAGTCACTATGTTTTTAGCTGGAGACGCTGCCCGTATTTACGAAGGGAACTCGAGCTGATGAAGTTAAAACTTGCGTTAAGGCTTCAAATATTTGGCCTATAATCAAAAAACTCCTCCTTAAGATAAATATGCGAGTGCACCTCAAGGGCGATATTTGCGCTGGAAAATCCTCCGACCTTCTACGTAAATTAGGAAATGAAGAATATCCCGAAACTGAGGTAAGGATTACAATTCCATCGGATCTCGCCTTAGTTGTGCGGACCGTTGACAACCTCATCTCTCAAATTTACCCAGATGTTCAAAATCTACACAGCAAGTCCATAGAGTGGTTGTGTGAATGAGCAATTCTGACACCTAAGAACGACCAGGCTTCCGTTATTAATAACATTTAATTGAAGTTGTTCGAAGGTTCAGAATACGAATACCAGTCTGTAGACTCGATCTGTAGTGAACACGAATAAATCCATAAACTATCGCGTAGAGTTTTTAAATGCACTTAACCCACCCGGCCTACCTTATCACTTATCTTAAAAGTGGGTGCTCGGGTAATGTTGCTGCGAAATGAGAATCAGCCGAAGTTGTGCAATGGAACCAGGCTGCATGTGAAAGCCTCACATAAAAACGTTATAGAAGCCATCGTAATTACTGGCTGTGCTCAAGGTGAATCTGTGTACATACCCCGGATACCATTTACACCCTCGGCATACCCATTCGAATTTAAAAGGCTGCAGCTCCCCCTTAAGTCTCAAGGTTAGTTACTGAAAACCTGAAAACAGCAGGAATAGATCTTAGGGGGGACTGCTTCTCGCATGGCCAGTTTTACGTGGCTTGCTCGAGACCAAGCTCTTCACGAAGCTTGGTCGGGTCTGTTAATGTGATATATAAAGAAAAACTGCAAAACCTACCTCATGTTCAATATTATCAATAGTTCAATCTCAATTGTCCAATTACATCTATATTTATTTTTCATATTACAGGTATATAACAAAGTAACGTAACTGATAACTATTGACAGACAATGCATAGCCTAAACTGCCGACGGTGGGAATACAAGAATTGAAACACATATTCCGTTAGAGATGTATGTAGAGGCGCACTAAAGAAGGATTTTTTGAAATTCGAGCTATACGCAGACGAAGTCGCGGGCAAAAGCTTGTATATATATATATATATATATATATTTCTAGGGGGGACACTCCTTCATTTTTTCAGCAAATATCAATGTGTGGCACATCATACGACAGTTCTTATAAAAACTGTGAGGTTTCTCAAAACAAAAAAAAATGTGAATATGTTCGGAAATATTCGCTCCGAAAGTAGCAAAAATTGTGTCCATCCCCCCCTCTGTTTTCTAAACGGTATGTTCAAAAAATATGGTTTTGTACATATTTACGTAATAGCTGTCAATGGTGCTGTCACCGGTTTATCAGAAGACGTGGTGAAAAGAAAGGTAATATAAATAAGGTATAAATGTTTACCATTTTATTTTGTCGATTTTAGTTCTAAGTACCTTCAACGGTGATTATCCTCATAGCAAAAACCTTGGAGTCTTCCTCAGACTTGCTCGGACAGATTATATCACGAGGACTGTCCAGCTCCTTCGCCAGCTCCATCCACCAAATACCCTGTGTCGAGGTTTGGTAATTCCTGGAACAATAGAGACCTCGTAAGCTACAGAACCTGGGCGGATCGAGCTTTGCTCGATGAGCCATGATTTTTTTGCTTTCTGGAAGGTCAATCCTATCTGTATAAACTTGGAAGTTGAACTTATCGTATATACTTAATGCATACTAAATTATTCGAGCAGCTCCCGAGGAAACGATTAAGTAGGTACATATAAGTAATATACATATATTTATATACATGGTGTCACAGATACAGATATCATGGTGTTGATAATGATGACAAGAATTGCTCGTTGCAAGTAATAGAATGAACTATGATTATAGTAATTAATAACTTATTTTTACTTCTCCTGCTCAAAAACTACGTCACATTAGCTTCGCGAAGCGAGACTAAAATAGTACATTTAGCCCCTAGGATTTAAAAGAAAGCCATATAATCCCATACAAATTTCTATGAAACTGAAAAAAAATCTTCCGACCAGCTACATACTACTCACGAATAATTAAAAACAAACAAACCAACCTGATCAGATTGGCCAAAATCTCTGATCGAATTGCTCAAACTGTACTTTAAATTTTTCGTGAAATATACAATTTTAATGTGTAAGTCTTTTTTATTTTCTCGCAGTCGAAGTGAAAAGCAGAGTGTTTAACACGTGGCTAAAAGCCATTATGACACTGAGACCAATTTGTCCTCGCTCACTTCGTGAGCTCGTCGGAATAATCATTTCGTGTCATTAATGGCTTATTTTAACCCCTTGTCAAACAATCTACTATTGTTACTCAGATACATCAAATAACCTGCAATTTATGTTGACATATCCAAATACAAAAGAGAAAGGACTCGATAACAGTCTACAAAAAACCGGACAATATACATGACACTGAGGAAACATGGGCACTGAGGGTTCCGTTCAAAATATATGCCTAAAACGACCGTATCTATGAAAATCCAGTATTTGCAGAGCCTTTACCCGAGAGGGAGTACAAACCAAGTTTTTTTAATGATTTAATTTTAATGTTATTCAAATTCAAAATTGTTTATTGGCCGGAATACAGTTTTATACATGGTCTTAGGTATATTAAATGTCCTCGTATTCAGCATGCAAGCATGCATACAAATATTTTGTTTAAATAGTCTAAGATAAAAACAATATTTGGTATTATTCATTCTTCTTCTTTCGTGTCGAGTTTCCTCAAATAACGGATGCCCAGTGGTAAGCGGCATTGACAGCTCTGGCCGCCGCGTCTTTCAGCTCCAGTTCCGAACAGGAGTACGTTCATCAATTATTATAATAATTGCACATGTCAAACATTTTTATAATTCAAATAATCCACTGTAAAATCACTTTTCCAGTAACCATTTCATCAATTCTCGCTTGAATATTGGTCCTGATAATAATCGTAATTCATGTGGTAAATTATTATAAATGGTTGTACTCATATTAACAATATTTATTTTGTACATGTCTTTGCAGCAGGGAGGTTTGTATAAAAGAGACATGATATGTGGTCTTGTTTGCCTCTGTATAACTTCGCTACGCTTACTAAAGTGTTCTTTATGAGAATTGACAAAAACACATACGTCTCTAATGTACAAACATGGTAATGGAAGAACATTCAGGGTTTTAAAGAGTGGGACACAACTGTTATCACTTTAACATTACTTATAACCCTTATACACTTTATTGAATTTTAAATACTCTTTCAACCTCTACAGAGTTTCCCCACAACACTAAGCCGTAAGTAAGTACCTACTTATTGTATTTTATTGGTTTCGGAATAAATGGCCTTTTTTTATTACTATTTATTATGTTACTCATTCGGCGAGCGCAGGCAGCAGGAACAGCTTGCCACTTCGTCTTCCTGTAGAACACCTCCAGCGTGTGCGAGGTTTATTAGTGTCTAGTGTTACTTACTCGGTAAGCACCGGCAGCAGGAACAACTTGCAGTGGTACGCGATGTACAGCGGCACGTTGTACGTGTCCTGCGGCGCTACGCACGCCAGCCGCATCTTGTCGTCGAACGGGTTGCTGACGGAGCCTATCAGCTCCGCGCCGATGGCTTGCAAGTCCGTCTTCTTGTAGAACACCTCCAGCGGGTACGAGGTTTCGTTGCGGAGCTGAAATTGTTTTCAATTCAGTAGAACTGTGGCCACAATACACCTGCGCCACGCTGAGAGGTATGCGAGTGCAGTACCATCAGACCCACACTTAACTGACCATTGGTAGACCTTATTGACTTTGACATAAAGCTTACATGGTCACTTAAGAGAAGGAAGTTGCTGTTTGTACAACGACGCCCGGCGTGTCCTGTTCTGGCTGCCGCGCTGCTACGCACGAGGAGTGCTACCGCCAGAAAGGCAATTTACGCTCCTCCAACACCCTGCTTACGTAAGTCAGAGTGGCTGCGAGCACGCTTCACGAGCGCTGGAAAGGCTACCATAAGCCTATCTTCTCAGGACCGAGGTGAACCGAGATGTAATAGTTATAAGTTGTTGGTTTGTTAAGAAACCAAAAAAATCCGAAATAAAATTACTTTCATTTCATTTCCTTTTGCATTTATGAGTAAGACAAGTATGTGTTACTCATAATTGTAATAATGCAGATACAACCATCAAGCACAAAACAGAAGCTAAGTATCTATAAGACAGCATATTATGTAGTTACAATCGAAAAATGTAAAGGTATCATTCGTTTCGACGGCTGTCAATATGTGGGCGTTTACTTAACTGGAGTAAAACGCTTGCCAGGATTCACGATTGTTTAAGCTTGACCTAAGCAGGGCATGGAGACCATTTCCCTAATAACAAATCAATCAAAAACTTCAAAGACCTCGAAGAAAAAGAAGAAACGTCAAGTCATAATGACCTGCAGAGGCGAACGCACAACTATCTTCTGGTGGTTGTAGCTGGAGCTCCTCTCCACGACGATATAGTACCGAGTTCCGTTCCTGCTAGGGTGCAGCACGTGTAGCTTCGAGACCGTGCGTTGTGGACACGGGATCTGAGTTAAAAGCAGAATTATGTTAAAATAGTCTAAATAAGGTCAATTACCCAGGACCATTCAAACAAGAGGACTGACAGTTGCCATACTTTGGATCATGTTCCGATCGAAAGGGGATATTCTGGCCAAAACTAGATGGCGCTTTAAAACTGAACATTTAACGATGTTATAATTGAATAAAGAAACATAGTATAGTAACAATTAGTTCGCAAATAGCTAATAATAAATAAATCGTAACAATTAAATGTGTCACGCTTGTAAAGTTGAATAATTGTTAAAAATAATTCTTATACATAGATGGCGTTGTACATAGCGAGGAATGGCTTTTTGTATGGGAAGGTCAGTCCTCTTGTTTTAATGGTCCTTGCCAATTACGAATGCATCTAATGCGTTACATCCTCAGAAAACCCAACACCCAAGTGCCTACGTTTTCATTTTTTCTTAAGTCGTTGAGTCATCATCTCAATCGTAACACTCTTGAAAAAAAAAAATAGCTTGCCTCATGATATTTTGCCATTTCTCCCTGCTGGGAAACATTCTAGAGCACTTGTGTATGGGGCCTCCAACTAGTCGTTGAGTGGGTTATAGCAAATACACATTACGCATATACTCCTTGTGGGAACATACTAAGTTTAAGTTGATCTATGCACCACAGCCACTCCACATTCTATACACATTTTCGATTCCGTAATCACTTACCATTAGGTGATTCTAGGATCAATTGCTAGTCAGTCTATGAATAAAATAAAAATACCGGCCAAGTGCGAGAGTTGCATACTAATGAGGTGAAATCTCAATTACAACCGGGTTGTACAAATAGGTTTTTTTAATGAGCTAGTTAGAGACATAGTTATAATTTTCGTGTAATATTAATGTTTATTTATTATAGAAATAGAGAATTTATCAAAGTTTTTACTTGGTTAACTTTGAAGATAAGGGGGGCGGGAGGTTTTCCGTTGTAAATCAAAATTTATCCCACAGTGAAAAGAAAAAACAATGTTTAAGAATGTAAAAATCAAGCTCTATCAGATACCCCATCTGACCTAGTAGCTAGAGTTTGAATTTTGGGGCCCCTCATATTGGTAGGTTTTTATACAAAATAACAATCTTTGAATTTATTTCAGCCATCTTTATAACTATTCCAAATTTCAAATAGATAACATAAGCAATTCCTGAGATATGGTGCTTTAACAGTCGGACAGACAGACAGACAGACAGAGGCACACCATAAGGGTTCCTTTTTGGTACCAAACCCTAAAAAAACTTTTTGAGCACTTCGCAAGAAGTAACACATTACTATAATTTCATCCAAGTCATGTAGCTGGGTGGTGAACATCTTGGCGGTAAGGATTAGGATGTAATGCAGCGTTGTTTGCTTATTCTCTAAGAAAAACCGTTGATCAAGCACTGACAAGCAAGAGACACATCGTGCCTGTTTCATCATCATCATCATTTCAGCAATAGGACGTCCACTGCTGGACACAGGGCTCCTCAATAGACTTCCACATGGGCCGGATAGAGGCGACCCGCATCCAGTGACTCCCCGCAATCCTAACCAGGTCGTCCGACCACGCTGGTACACGGTCTTCACTCGAGAACCTTTCTGCCCCAACGGCCATCGGTTCTCCGAACTATGTGTCTTGCCCATTGCCACTCCAGTTTGCTGAACCTGTTTGCTATGTCCGCGACCTTGGTTCGTTTACGACTCTCCTCATTTCTTATTCGATTTCGTGCCTGTTTACAAAGAAGAAAGTAATGACCGTGAGTTCGTCCAAGTCGTGCAGCTTGATGGTGAGCGTCGTGTCGGTGAGGCGGCGCTGCAGGCGCGGCGCGGCGGCCGGCGGCGACTGCGGCGAGCGCCACGCGCTCGGCTTGCTCTCCAGCGCTGATGATGGAAAACCTCCTTCCAAACTATAACAAATATATCGTCACTTATATTTAGTACTAGAAGGTGCCCGCGACCTCGTCCGCGTTAACGTTTACCGTGGCAGGGAAAAAGGAAAAAAAAAACCATCTTTGGATGTCCAGCTATTCCCGTACCAAAATTGGTTGAAATCCGTCCAGCCGTCTTAGCATGATGAGAGGACAAAGAAATTCTGGCTAACAGATGGCGCCAGACTGGCAAGGCGGCGCGCGGCCGTACAAAACAAAAGACGATCCTGCATCGCGCCATTAAGATTTTTCCTGAAAACATGACCCCTCTCCATAGAAAACTGACTTTCAATACAAATCTAGAATTTTCTAATAGTATAGACTAGAAGGCGACCGCAACTTCCTTCGCGGAGAAGAAAAAGTCATAACCCCTCTTTTTTTCTTCAGCGTAGTCGGGAAAAAAGTATCCTATTACCATCTGGAGATACCCAGCTACCCGTGTACCCAAAATAGTTGAAATCCGTTTAGCCGATTTTGCGTGATGAAGCCGCATCGACATACAAACATACAAAACAAACAAAAAATATTTTTTTCGCTTCAGTGACCTCCAAGTTCCTTACTATATTTTTTTATTATCTTCAATGTACAGACATTTCATTTTTATAACTTTATAATAGTATAGATGATTTATACTTAGAAAGATATATTTAAGATAGGCTAAGTAGGTACTAATAAAAATGGAAAAATAATAAAAAAACTAATAGAAAAAAATGTCTGTCTTTTGAGTTTGTTTCGGCTTTCTTCTCAACAGTGGTCTCCTCTTGGGAAATGCAGTAGAGTCAGACTTGTAAAAGCGGCCTACTTGCAGAATAAGGATCATTTTCATTATACTACTGCATAAAAAAGTCTGAGTCTAGACTTGAAAATCCAAAATTGCATGCTCAACTCAGCACAACAAGAGAGCGGAAAGGACAGAATGCCACGAACTTGGGAGTGAGAGAATCCACTGGTTTGTACGCAAAATAAGTGTGCGCAGGCACAATCCAATTCCAAACGTATTTATTTGGGTCTCCTTCGGAATAACTAATGTCGTTTGTCCTATTGTATCGTTTGTCATAACGCATTGTTTTTCAGAAACCGTAAATTTTCAGGATGTTATAAAATATCATCGTATAGATAAGGTTAGGTTAGGGTATAGTTGAATTATCGAGAAGATGGAATTGCATTTGTAGTGGTTGTACCGTTTGCAACAAAAGGAGAATAATTTTCCCTTAACTTAATAAAATGACATACCCAAGAAGTGGAATAAGTAGTAGTCCTCTGTTTTTTTCTTTTATTCGCTATCATGTTCTTCATCTGAGCTGTCACAAGTATTGATAATAAAATTGTCTGTTATTTGATCCATTTCTCCTTCCTGACATCGATATTTATTTTCTTCACTTTCGACGTGGTGACAAATATTTTCCCAGTCCGCAGCAGTGATGGTATTCGTTCGTTCAGTTGCTAAACTCATAATGCCTTGCATGTTTAATGAAATGTTTCTTTTTGCTACATATCCTTTTACCATGGACCAAATATTTTCGATCGGATTGAATGTCGGGTGATACGGTGGCAATCATAATACGGAGTGGCCATATCCTTTTAAAATTGCATCTATGTGGTACTCGCGAAACCGCTCTTTATTTTGTTTAATTAATTCATACAAACTGGTTTTGTACATCAACCGGTTATACGAAATGTTGTGTTCTGTCAACCAATCCATCATTTCTTGTTTATTGCAATTTGACGTTGGAGCACGATTCAAAAGTTTGTTGTGATAGGACGCATTATCCACGATAAGTACGCTATTCGGTTTGAGGTTCGGTATTAATTTTTCTTTTAACCATTTTTCGTAGTTGACAAAGTTCATCTGGTCATGGTAATCTCCCGTTTTTTGGTTTGCCTTAAACATTAACAAAGCGTTGGGAATAAAACCATCTTTTCCTCCTGCGTGCACTATTATTAACCGCTGGCCTGTACTGATTTGTTTTTTTACACCAAATTCTGTTCCATCGGTCCAAGCTTCTCCGGACACATGTGAAGTGTGGATGTAGGTTTCATCAGTATAAACTAGTGGTCTATCTTGAGATCGATATTCCGCAATTTTGATAAGGTAATTTATTCCTAGCAGTCGTATGTTGTGTTTTTCCATTAATATTTTTCGGTTGTCCTCGGTCTTTTTCCATTTAAATCCTAATTTTTGTATTTGTTTTCGTAAGGTGGAAATGCCAAATTTGTAATCTATATCGGATTTTAACATAGAGTGGAGTCCCTTTAAGGTTGGAAATTGCTTATGGGACAGATGAAAATTGTATATAGTTCTCCGGATGACTTCCTGATCAAAATCGTCTACTGCTGATGACGGACAAGGACGCAACTTTTTATTCTTCGGGGAGGTGAATTTCTTTGTTGTTGCGAATTTCTCGCTGTTGCTCTCAGTCACAATGTTATAAACAGTAGAGAGACAAACACCTGTAGCTTTTTCAACTAACTGGGCAGCGGTGTAAGGCAAGTTTAAATTTTTCGTCAGTTCATTTCCAAAATATTTATAACAGTTGAAAATTATTTGCTTACTTTGACTCTCAATAGGACCAAAATTACTTACAGCCATATTTTTTTAAAATATAGAAATTATTCGTAGTCGTACGGGCGGACACAATAATTAATTGAGAATACAATCAAATCAGATGTAAAAATATACGCACAACGTAAATAATATCGACAATTTCACACTGACATTATTTTTGTTTTTAGTTCTTCGATATATATATATATATATATATATAACAACCTCTTTGTATGCTGATAGTACAAGAAAATAGAAAATTCAAATATAGAATGCCTGTAAACAAACAATACTACTACATATGCAATTCCACGCTCTCGATGATTCAACTATAGGTTAGGTTTGTTTTATAACAATACTGAAAAGTTTACAGTTTCGTAAAAAATGATACATTATGGCTAACGATACATTACAGCAAACGATACATTAAGACAAAAGACGTTAGGGATTCCCATATAGATCCGTTTATTTTGCTTGTCATGTAATCTAATTCGTGTTAAAAAAAAGATAACTTCTTAATTCAGTTTTCGTAAGTTTATAGTGAAGCCCGTAACAACACTTACCAGTCCCAATCGTCACTAACATCAGATGTCTCCGGTTTGAGTTCCACCGCGTCATCCAGCATATCTGCTGAGGACGTGTCACAACCTGTACAGGAAAAACGTCTACATAACATTATCATCGAATGAGAGATACTAGAAACAGATGTAAACTTTGTTCAAAAAACCCGGTCAAATGCGAGTCGGACTCGCGCATCGAGGGTTCCGTAAAAAATATAAGCTAAAAACGGCCGTATCTATAAAAAAAACAATGTTAGCAGATCCCTACTCCTAAGCAAAATGTACGCGGTGTTCGATCATTTTATATTGGTTTTTGATATAGACAGACAGACATACAATTGTATTGTTTTTAGCATTTGTTCTCATAGCGGCAACAAAAATACATCATCTGTGAAAATTTCAACTGCTTAGCTATCACGGTTCACGAGATACAGCCTGGTGACAAACAGACAGACAGACAGCGAAGTCTTAGTTATAGAGTCCCGTTTTACCCTTTGGATCTTCTTCTTAGTCGTATACTCTTGGCAGAGTAGTCGTGGTCATGGGGGTCGTTGCACGGCCTTTTTTACTGTCTCCCGCCATCTCTCTCTGACCGAGGCACTTCATAGGCACGTATTTACCCGGGGTACGCAACCCTAAAAACCCACCATACTCTTTGCTCCTGACTAAAACCTACATAAAACAAGCATACTTTAATACTCATGTCGAACTCCTTACCAGGAGTGCTGGGTCTGCTGCTGTCGACGTCGTAATCAGCTACGATAAGCACACGGTCGTTGCCCGCCAAGTCCGTCTCTGAGTGCGTCTTCAAGTGCACGGTAGAACCCGGCTCTGAAATACAAATATCAATGAATAAATTGGCTCTCGGATTTAAGTCGACTTAAGTACTGCTATAAATCCATAAGGTACTCGTAAAGGTGTTGAATACCAATAAGTGTAACCTCCACATTGCTCAGAGAGTTTAACATTTTAAAGCACTGTGGTCAGCGAAGACGGTGAACGCTTCCTGTTTTCTAAATAACACCACCAGTGTTCAGTTCAAGTGCGTTTACAACTGCAGGCGTTTCACATTCCGTTGCGCTGTAGTTAGGTTCGCCCACTGACAACGACTTGCTCATATACGCTATGGGGTACTGTATGTACGTATATGGCTTGCTATAGTAAGGGTTACGATAGCCAGTGGGGCACGCGTCTCCGCCATTACATACGTATAGAGATACTAGACGATGCCAGCAACTTCGTTCGCGGAGAAGAAAAAGTCTTAACCTATTTTTTCTTCAGCGTAGTCGGGTAAAAAGTATCCTATAACCATCTGGAGATACCCAGCTACCCGTGTACTAAAAATAGTTGAAATCCGTTTAGCCGATTTTGCGTACAGAAGCCACTATAACATAACAAACGAAAAATCCATAAAATATTTTTCGTTTTAATGAGTTTCAAATAGTCCGTTACAATATTTTTTTTCCAGCCGCCAGCGGCTCCACAACTATGTACGTATACTGACGTATGTCGTTGGTGAGCGTGAGGTGCTGCGGCGGCGCCACGATGGCGCCCACGCACGCCGCGCGGTCCACGCTGAGCGCCGCCAGCGCGCGGCTCCACAACTATGTACGTATACTGACGTATGTCGTTGGTGAGCGTGAGGTGCTGCGGCGGCGCCACGATGGCGCCCACGCACGCCGCGCGGTCCACGCTGAGCGCCGCCAGCGCGCGGCTCCACAACTATGTACGTATACTGACGTATGTCGTTGGTGAGCGTGAGGTGCTGCGGCGGCGCCACGATGGCGCCCACGCACGCCGCGCGGTCCACGCTGAGCGCCGCCAGCGCGCGGCTCCACAACTATGTACGTATACTGACGTATGTCGTTGGTGAGCGTGAGGTGCTGCGGCGGCGCCACGATGGCGCCCACGCACGCCGCGCGGTCCACGCTGAGCGCCGCCAGCGCGCGGCTCCACAACTATGTACGTATACTGACGTATGTCGTTGGTGAGCGTGAGGTGCTGCGGCGGCGCCACGATGGCGCCCACGCACGCCGCGCGGTCCACGCTGAGCGCCGCCAGCGCGCGGCTCCACAACTATGTACGTATACTGACGTATGTCGTTGGTGAGCGTGAGGTGCTGCGGCGGCGCCACGATGGCGCCCACGCACGCCGCGCGGTCCACGCTGAGCGCCGCCAGCGCGCGGCTCCACAACTATGTACGTATACTGACGTATGTCGTTGGTGAGCGTGAGGTGCTGCGGCGGCGCCACGATGGCGCCCACGCACGCCGCGCGGTCCACGCTGAGCGCCGCCAGCGCGCGGCTCCACAACTATGTACGTATACTGACGTATGTCGTTGGTGAGCGTGAGGTGCTGCGGCGGCGCCACGATGGCGCCCACGCACGCCGCGCGGTCCACGCTGAGCGCCGCCAGCGCGCGGCTCCACAACTATGTACGTATACTGACGTATGTCGTTGGTGAGCGTGAGGTGCTGCGGCGGCGCCACGATGGCGCCCACGCACGCCGCGCGGTCCACGCTGAGCGCCGCCAGCGCGCGGCTCCACAACTATGTACGTATACTGACGTATGTCGTTGGTGAGCGTGAGGTGCTGCGGCGGCGCCACGATGGCGCCCACGCACGCCGCGCGGTCCACGCTGAGCGCCGCCAGCGCGCGGCTCCACAACTATGTACGTATACTGACGTATGTCGTTGGTGAGCGTGAGGTGCTGCGGCGGCGCCACGATGGCGCCCACGCACGCCGCGCGGTCCACGCTGAGCGCCGCCAGCGCGCGGCTCCACAACTATGTACGTATACTGACGTATGTCGTTGGTGAGCGTGAGGTGCTGCGGCGGCGCCACGATGGCGCCCACGCACGCCGCGCGGTCCACGCTGAGCGCCGCCAGCGCGCGGCTCCACAACTATGTACGTATACTGACGTATGTCGTTGGTGAGCGTGAGGTGCTGCGGCGGCGCCACGATGGCGCCCACGCACGCCGCGCGGTCCACGCTGAGCGCCGCCAGCGCGCGGCTCCACAACTATGTACGTATACTGACGTATGTCGTTGGTGAGCGTGAGGTGCTGCGGCGGCGCCACGATGGCGCCCACGCACGCCGCGCGGTCCACGCTGAGCGCCGCCAGCGCGCGGCTCCACAACTATGTACGTATACTGACGTATGTCGTTGGTGAGCGTGAGGTGCTGCGGCGGCGCCACGATGGCGCCCACGCACGCCGCGCGGTCCACGCTGAGCGCCGCCAGCGCGCGGCTCCACAACTATGTACGTATACTGACGTATGTCGTTGGTGAGCGTGAGGTGCTGCGGCGGCGCCACGATGGCGCCCACGCACGCCGCGCGGTCCACGCTGAGCGCCGCCAGCGCGCGGCTCCACAACTATGTACGTATACTGACGTATGTCGTTGGTGAGCGTGAGGTGCTGCGGCGGCGCCACGATGGCGCCCACGCACGCCGCGCGGTCCACGCTGAGCGCCGCCAGCGCGCGGCTCCACAACTATGTACGTATACTGACGTATGTCGTTGGTGAGCGTGAGGTGCTGCGGCGGCGCCACGATGGCGCCCACGCACGCCGCGCGGTCCACGCTGAGCGCCGCCAGCGCGCGGCTCCACAACTATGTACGTATACTGACGTATGTCGTTGGTGAGCGTGAGGTGCTGCGGCGGCGCCACGATGGCGCCCACGCACGCCGCGCGGTCCACGCTGAGCGCCGCCAGCGCGCGGCCGCACGCCGCGTGCGCCGTCAGCTTCAGCGGTGCGCGCGCCTCCACGACTATATACGTGCAGACACGCTCGCAGCTCTCGGACTCCAGGCCAGAGTCCACGCTGTCCTGACGAACGGGGTCCTGAAAAAAAAAGTGTTTTTGTAAACGTAAAATTGAATATTCTGGAACAAAATGCAACACTAACATAGGTAAATAGAGAAACATCGCAAAATGTAGACGCTGAGAACGGACCGAATAATCAACAATCACGACGGAGCCGTCGAAAAGTTGTTGTTGTAAAATATTGTTTGACTAAGAATAATCTTAATCTATATATAATAAAACTCTTGCGTTACTGACCTATTGACAGACAACGCACAGCCTAAACCGCTAAAGATATAAGCATACAATTTGAAAGGTATACTCTTTAGAGTACGTGGACGTGTGCTAATAATTAATTTTTCGAAATTCAACCCTTTAGGGTGTGAAATAGGGGTTGAACCGTTGTATGGAAATCGTTTATTTGAAAAGTTATGCACTTGAATTTTTGTATAAAGGTTTTTTAGGGATCTGCGCTTCTTACTAGAAAACAAAACAAATGGTTAAACGTTGCTATAAATATTTATCCCTTAAGGGGGATAAGAAAAAGTTGAAAGTTTGTATGGAAAACATGTCGTTTTTAAAGTTAGATGCTTAAAACTTCGGTCACAACCTTCTAATGTACGTTTCAAAACATTGATAAGGGCATTTTTGAAAATTCATCCCGTAACGGGGTTAAATTGGGGTTGAAATTTGATATGGCAAACTTTTAATTATTTGAGTAACTGTTATAATATTTCACGTATAGACTATTCATTTAAAACTAAAAAACTAATTTCAGCATTTTTAGAAATTCATCCCCTAACGGTGTTAAATTTGGGTTGAAATTTGATATGGCAAACTTTTAATTATTTGAGTAACTGTTATAATATTTCGCGTATAGACTTTTCATTTAAAACTAAAAAAATGGATTTCAGCATTTTTAGAAATTCATCTCCTAACGGTGTTAAATTTGGGTTGAAAGTTTGTATCGAAAACCTGTTATTATTTGAGTAACTGCTATAATGTTTCGCGTATAGATTCTTCATTTAATGATTAGAAAATAAAGTTCAGCATTTTTGGAAATTAATCTCCTAACGGGGTTAAATTGGGGTTGAAAGTTGGTATGGAAAACCTTTACTAATTTAGTAACTGTTATAATATTTCGCCCATAGGCTCTTCGGTTAACATTAAGAAAACTAATTTTAGCATTTTTGAAAATTCATCTCCTAACGGGGTTAAATTGGGGTTGAAAGTATCTTTTGAAAACCTGTAATTAATTGAGTAACTGTTATAACACTTCGCGGATAGATTCTTCATTTAATGATTAGAAAATAAATTTCAGCATTTTTGGAAATTCATCTCCCAACGGGTTTTAATTGGAGTTGAAAGTTGGTATGGAAAACCTTTAATAATTTAGTAACTGTTATAATATTTCGCCCATAGACTCTTCGTGTAAAATTAAGAAAACTCATTTCAGCATTTTTGGAAATTCATCCTCCAACGGGGTTAAATTGGGGTTGGAATTTGGTATGGAAAGCCTGTAATTATTTGAGTAACTCTTATAATATTTCGCATATAGACTCTTCATTTAAAACTAAGAAAACTAATTTCAGCATTTTTGGAAATTCATCCCCTTAAGTTAAATTGGGGTTCAAAGTTGGTATAGAAAACCTGTAATCGACGGAGTAGCTGTTATAATATTTCACGTATAGACTCTTGATTTAAAACTAAGAAAACAGATTTCAGCATTTTTGGTAATTCATCCGCTAACGAAATTAAATTGGGGTTGCAAGTTTGTATGGAAAACCTTTACTAATTCCACCCGAGAAAATCATTTTCATTGATTTTCTCGGGTGGACGCCGGACCGTCAACATCTCCTGCATCTCCTGATGATGCCTCGTAGAGAGGCGAAACACGTGTCGAGGATTATACTGTTTGGTGTTGGTTTGTTGTATTTGCATGCGTATTTTTTTATGGAAACTGCATGAAAATATGCGCATGTGTGAGCACAATTTATTGTCACATCTAACAAAGACACAAGTTCGCGGAACAGCAAAGGAACTATAATCCATTGATCTAGTATGGAATTCCGCAAAGTAACGCCTGAATCTATCAATTATTTAAACCATTAATTAATTGAGTAAATTAAATTTAGTAAATTTATAGAGGACAGCGATATGCCGGTTTACACAATACCGACAGTAATCTTCTACCCGATACATCTTACTTAGTTAACCAATAACCTGTAAGAACCTAATAAGATTAATTATATATCTATAGTATTATAAAGTTGTAAAAATGAAATGTCATTGAAGATATTTAAAAAAACTATTTTAAGCTGATTGTAAGAGACTATTCGGAGATCACTGAAGCGAAAAATATTATTTTTGTTTTTTTGTATGTTTGTATGTGTCACGCCAAATCGACTAAACAGATCTCAACTATTTTTGGTACACTGATAGCTGGGTATCTAGAGATAGTTATAGAATACTTTTTACCCGACTACACTGTCGAAAAAAGAGGGGTTATGACTTTTGTCTCCTTCGCGAACCAAGTTTCTAATACAAGTTCTAAAATTTTAAACTCTAAGATGGTAGATCCAGTCCCATGACTAGGCAATGCAGCAAGTAAATCGCGTAAAGTAGATGCAGCAACTTTTATACTTGAATTTTTCTTATAACCGTTTTTTGACAGCCGTCATTCCAGTTCAATCGCAATGGCGCGAAGGTTGGCGGCTGTCAAAAAACTGTAATAAGACAAAATCAAGTATAATCCAGAAATAATTGTCAATTGCAACTAATCAGTGTAGTGTTGCACTGCAATTACCAAAAAAATTGACTGACCTGAACCGTGACAGTCCTCTCTTTCCGATCCCCGTCGATAAACGAGACAGTCTTATCAACTTCCTTGTCAGTCTCTCCGTCGCTCTGTTCAGGAGCCGACGAGTCCGAATCGTTGCTCAGCTCTTCGGCACTTGAATCGCTGTAAGTGGACAGAGAAGGCACCTGTTTCATACTCATTATTAAATAGCGAAGATGACTAACTAATAATTAGTCCGTTATGTAAATTAATATGAAGTATTGGAGACGTGTTTTTTCTGTTTTTACGTAATCAAAAAAAATGCCGATACATTGAGTCAAAAAATCCCCTGACGTTACGCCTAGGTAGTCTATATACTTAGGCGTGACGACATGAGCCCTCCAGTCCTAAATTATAACGCTATTATATACTCAGATAGAGTATTTTTTTATTAATTAAAAACTGACGGATTAATCAAAATTAAGATTTTCGTACCCCGTCGTCATGTCTATTATAATACCTGCAGACAGGTTTACTGTATGGAAGTCAAAATCAATGTATCGTGATATATGTATCTGATGCAAACTTGAAATTTTTGTCTTGATATCTGTTTATGTGTTATCATTTATATTACTGTATTGTATCGTGATTTGATAAGTTTTACTCGTACATGGTGTCATAGTACTGAATACTTACTCAGTAAACAGATGCCCCATAGCCATCGCCAGTTTATCCATCAACCCGTTCTCATTCTCTGAATCCGACTCATCCACGTCCAACGCGGTCAAAAACGACATATTCCCGCTGTATTCCATATTGTCCTTCCTGCTGCCCTGCGGGTTCTTAATGAAGGTCATCTCGTTGTCGGTGTACTCCTCGTCGGCGGACGTCTCGGACTCGAACTCGCTGCGCTTGCGCGGCCGCTTGGCGCCGTCGGCGTGCGACTCGGGCTCGGCCTCCTTGTGGGAGCCGGTGTCCAGGCGGGACGACATCGGGTATGCTTTAGACTGGAGACATTTTACACAATAAAGTGTTAGTAGAGCCCCATATCAGTCAGATAAACAGTTGCAACGAAAAGGTAACTACAGGCCCCTATTTCACAATCGTGACAAATGTCGGGTGACAATGACAATTTCACGTACATTTCGTGCCCAGTATAAAGTAAGAAGATGTATCGAGCTTGCGGGGATCGCCGTGAACATAAAATTGTCGTTGTCACCTGACAATTGTCATGATTGTGAAATAGGGGCCAGGTCAAACGGTAGCAACTTCGAACGAATCTCATTTCACATCGGAAGTTTTCCCCTCGTTTTCAAAGGAATTCAGGGTCCACTGAAGTTATATTAGCCAGTTTAGGGTGATGGTGGAACACCGAATGGTGCGAAAAGAGGCCACGAAAAAGCTTGATCCTTACCTGGAATATGGTGGCGGAGAGCTCCCACGGGCGGTAGACGTTCTCGTCGCAGACCTGCGGCTCCAGCAGCGGTTCCCAGCAGTCCAGACGCTCGTTGTAGCACGACGCATGCGCCGTGAGGCTCGCGCAGCCGCGCAGCGCGCGCGACCAGTCCTGCAGCGACAGCTCGCCCGTCAACTGCACACCACACACCACACAATTATCGAGCCACGTCATACTATACTGAACGTAAAACGAACTGGCGACCGATATCATACTGCTATCTCTTTCACACCTGTTAAGGCCACGCAAGTGTGAACGAAATAGTATTATGATCTCGGTCGCCAGTTCGTTTGGCGTTGAGTATAGCGATAATTTGTAATAGAGTGGAATACAATTCCGGAGATCAAACCGCTTGAAACTATTTGACTCGCTGTAAAACGATTTGAGATAGGTATGAAGTTTTATCAAATGATATTTACTCATTTTGAATTCCTGTGAGTCTTCACAATAACTGTCCCATTAATCGCTATTGGTAATTGGCATGAACGAAAACAGTCATTCCATTCGCGGTGAGACACAGGAAATTTTGCCTAGTTACTCGCAGAAAACGTTGATGAGAATCTTATTCACAATGTATAAATCTAATAAAATCACGGCAAATATGAGGTATCATAGTGTAGACACAGTACTGACCTTTAACATAAGCACGGGGACGCGTACAGTCTGCTCCACTTCCAGCAGCACGCGTACACTCGGCACCACCATATTAAAGCTCTCTTGCACTTTCACCGCCGGATATTTGGGCTAATTTTTAAAAAACGTAAAAGAATTCTTTAGAGTAATATTACTACGGCATGTTCCATAACATTACTAGTTTTTTAACAAGTACAGCGCGCAATACAAAAATATTAAGCAACTTTTGAAGGTGATCGTATATCAATTAATTATTGTTTGACACTTGATCAGATAAAAAAACTGGCTAAGAGCATGTCAGATCATGCTCAGTGTAGGGTTCCGCAGCCGTTCATACAAAAAGATGCACTAGAGATTACAAAAATACGAGATGAAAAAGTGCACTAGCAAAAGAGCGTATCTCCACGGCACTTTAACTATCAAACTAAGTAGCAACTTACACAAGACACTTATACTCTAAAATGCAGCAATTTACATCTTGTAGTTTTTGAGTAAAATGCCTGTGACATACGGACGGACGGCCGGACATGACGAAACTATAAGGGTTCCGTTTTTGCTAATTTGGCTACGGAACCCTAAAAATCGGCCAAGAGCATGTCGGATCATGCTCAGTGTAGGGCTTAAAAACTTGTAAATACCTGCACGTAGCTGTCTTCCGGGTTGACCACCACGTACGGAGCGATCTTCCTGGGCGACCAGAGCTCGTCGTCCTGCTTCTCGAACTTGGGGTTAGTCGCGGAGAAGTTGAACGGCTCCGCATCCGGGATCGTTAGCTCTGACTGGATTTCCTCCATTATATCTAGACAAATGAATTTGACAGGTTATAAAGGTGTGTAGCCCTGCGATTGTGAGTAGGAAATAAGAGTCTTGTTGATCGGTTTTAACTGGATATCTACATTTATGCTTACAGCTATTTAACAATATCCAGCCTCTAATACTACTTGGAGTCTATACACGACAGGTGACAAAATTGCGACAGAATTTTGTCAGTAAACTACTCCAGTGATTTAATCAAATTGCTACACTAGTTTAGTGAAATGACGAAATCTGATTGACGAGTAAATTTGTATCACACGACTTCCAGATTTGCCTAGGTGGAGGAAATTTATCTTAAGTAATTTAAGTACTTTTTGGCCTTGTGATAATAATTTCTCTATCAGCATTCTCCAAGTCAGGTTAGGTTATCGAATGACTTCTCTTTACTGAACCTATTTGTTACCTCAGTCTGGTAAAACATTTAAACTTACCTATAACAGTATGCACGGTGGTAGCCGCGAGATGAACTTCAATCTCTGATACCTTCACATTGACCTTGACCCCCTCCTCCACGCTCTTGAAGCTCTTCGAGAACTCTAGGTCACATGGCTTCAGCACCAGTTGAGGAGGCAGGTTCTTGAGTTTGGACTGCAGTTTGGACATAATCTGTAGACCTATAAAAGTTTTTGATATTTAAACTGTGTTATCTTCTTGTTCTTACTTTTCCCGTCATCATCTACTGTGGTGCGTGGCTCCGGGTCACCATCTACCACTTAATCCTTAGATCGTCATCATCAGTAGAATCTTACCTGTGGAAGATCAACTAAGAAAAGCCAGTTAATCCAACGGAACACAGAGGATTGCTCCAGCACAGATACTGTTAACAACACTAAGTACTCAACTATTCTCACCCCCCATTTATTGAGCTTCTCATTATAGAGAGTCCTAACGCCCCACGAATGACACTATAGATTCGTCTTTGTCTTCGTGGAATACACTTTGCACTTAGCTTAGTACACTCAAGGGTCAAGGTAAATACACATCTAAAGTTAACAAAATATGTACACCTCAACTCTACTGTCATAGTTCATAATAATATGGTTTGCATATGTCGCAGGGAAATAGCCAAAACAGAGATTTGATCAAATCCCTAAGGGATATGACCAAATCACGCAGGATGTTAAAATGGCGAATCAATTTTATCATTTGTCTAGAAAAAGTCACTAAACAAATCTGGTGAAATGACAAAACGAGTTGCCTTTTTTGGCTGATTTCGTCATTTCACTAAAGTTATTCAGGGATTTAATCAAATGACTGACTTGTTCTAGACAAATGATAAAATTGATTCGCCATTTTAACATCCTGCGTGATATGGTCATATCCCTTAGAGATTTGATCAAATCTCAGTTTTGGCTATTTCCCTGCGACATATATATGGTGTTTACTTATCTTTGCCCTTGACTGTACGTACTACGATCTTTTAGACGCTTACCTTCAACCAGTGACCGTAACCATATTGTACATTACTAGAGTAATGGTGGAGTTGGTATTGAATGGAAAAGGTGGATTTGGTGGAACCTATTTAGTCATAATTTTTGGACGCTTACCGTCTACCTTGATTGTGACCATGCTCTGATAAAGTTCTTTCTCTCAATGCTCACCTGCCAGTGAGACCACGAAGTTCTCGGTGCTTGAGTGGCTGGAGTAGTCGATGAGCACCTCCGTCCTCAGCAGCAGCGCGTGGCCCTCGGACTTGCTCAGGTCCGTGAAAAACATCAGCTCCGGCTGACGGAACTGGATGGAGATGGACAGCCCGGGAGATTCCTCGGACGCTGATGTCGCTGGAAGTAAAGATAGAAGGAAAACAATCAGCTATTTGCAAAAATACCGTCTTCATCACGACCACCTTGATTGTGATGTCGCTCCACATTCGCGAGCGAACTCGCGAAAATTATGCGCGAACGTGTTAAAGCGTCAATAAGGAGTCGATTCGCATATTTTCGCGGATTCGCGCCTTGCTAAACACTCTTTGTAGGTTTTTTGGCCCGCGTCAAAGAGCCTGGGAACGCGCGAAAGCTGCGTAGACACAACAGACTCAACATTCGCGCGCTACTCAGTTGCGTGAAGCCCAATACTCTAGGAATATGTTCCATACCTTGTTCTATTACGATGAATACCATCTTCGTTACCTCCATTTATTTGTAAAATATTTTATACTTTTAATGTAGACATAATTATAATACGCAAGTGTACACAGTAGTAGGCCTCTCGAAGCAACAACTTCGTGCATATTCGTCGAGCGCGCGAACCATTCTAAGAACCCTGCGCTGTTGACGTGTACGAGCGCAAATGTTGAGCGCCTATGAGAACTAAACTGTGTTCATATGTCCTCGCGATACTCGACCTAGTTTAGGGGCTACTGATAACCCACCTATGTTTCCGAACTCATACTTATCATGTGACCCCTGTGTTCATAATTAGAAAAAAAAGAAAGAAAACTCGTTTATTCCATAAAGCACATAAAGGTGCCCGCAAACAGTCCAGCAATGTGTGCGATAAAGAAGAGGCTTTGAATCAGCATGGTGTAGCATTTTCTATGTAAAGCAAACTGCAGTGCTGTTGTTATTTTAATTAGGGTCTGTAATTTTACTATCTGGTAAATAAATAAACTTGTATTGTATTTGCCGATATAGACTAGATCAGTTGGTGTAGACTAGATCAGGTGGTGTAGACTAGATCGGGCGGTATAGACTAGATCAGGCGGTATAGTCACCTGCGGAGTAGTAGCCGCTAGTGGAGTGGCTGGAGATGGGGAAGCGAGCGGGTCGGTTGTTGTTGCCATTCGCGTGATCGCCGATATAGACTAGAACAGTTGGTGTAGACTAGATCTGGTGGTGTAGACTAGATCAGGAGGTGTAGTCACCTGCGGAGTAGTAGCCGCTGGTGGAGTCATTGGAGTTGGGGAAGCGAGCGGATCGGTTGTTGTTGCCATTCGCGTGATCGCCGATATAGACTAGAACAGTTGGTGTAGACTAGATCAGGTGGTGTAGACTAGATCAGGTGGTGTAGACTAGATCAGGAGGTGTAGTCACTTGCGAAGTAGTAGCCGCTGGTGGAGTCTTTGGAGTTGGGGAAGCGAGCGGGCCGGTTGTTGTTGCCATTCGCGTGATCGCCGGTATAGACTAGAACAGTTGGTGTAGAATAGATCAGGCGATGTAGTCACCTGCGGAGTAGTAGCCGCTGGTGGAGTCGCTGGAGCTGGGGAAGCGAGCGGGCCGGTTGTTGTTGCCCTTCGCGTGCTCGCCGTTGTAGACTAGTTCAGGTGGTGTAGACTAGATCAGGTAGTGTAGACTAGATCAGGCGATGTAGTCACCTGCGGAATAGTAGCGGCTGGTGGAGTCGCTGGAGCTGGAGAAGCGAGCGGGCCGGTTGTTGTTGCCCTTTGCGTGCTCGCCGATGTAGACTAGATGAGGTGGTGTAGACTAGATCAGGCGATGTAGTCACCTGCGGAGTTGTAGCCGCTGGTGGAGTCGCTGGAGCTGGGGAAGCGAGCGGGCCGGTTGTTGTTGTTGCCCTTTGCGTGCTCGCCGATGTAGAGTAGTTCAGGTGGTGTAGACTAGATCAGGTGGTGTAGACTAGATCAGGCGATGTAGTCACCTGCAGAATAGTAGCGGCTGGTGGAGTCGCTGGAGCTGAGGAAGCGAGCGGGCCGGTTGTTGTTGCCCTTTGCGTGCTCGCCGATGTAGACTAGATGAGGTGGTGTAGACTAGATCAGGCGATGTAGTCACCTGCGGAGTAGTAGCCGCTGGTGGAGTCGCTGGAGCTGGGGAAGCGAGCGGGCCGGTTGTTGTTGCCCTTCGCGTGCTCGCCGATGTAGCCGTGGTTCACCACGCCGCCATCCATGCTGCGTTCCCCTGTTTTCAGCATACACTTTTTTTTTATTACAGTAAAATACCTTCTTTCAGTTTTAATACTGTCAAAAATTTACTTTGATGTTGCTTCTACCTATGTGGAGGAGGAAAATAAGAAAAACTGACCCCACCACCATATGGGACGCACAACCAGAAAGAGACAGAGAGAGAGAGAGAGAGAGAAAGAGTGAGACATTTCAAGTACAGGACTGCACTGGGCGGCGCTAAAAACGGCTAAAAAGTCGGATGCACCATACAGAGATCCATAAGCAAGCACATATGACAAAATTCGTCGACTACAGGTATGGACGATTAGCTCAGTTGGTTAGAGCGTGCTGCCCCGGTCTGGCTCAAGGCACTGGTTCAAGTCCAGTATCGCCGAAAAAAATATTTTTTTTTGATCTTTCTTTATAATAAAAATATTCTTTATTCAAGTAGGCCTAGGTACAAGCGCTTTCGAATTGTCAGAGAAGTATTTGCTGGGAGAAATACAATATGATCCGACATTTGTGGCAAGGATTAGGGAAAACCCCGAAAAACTTAATCAGATCATTTAACTTAAGTATAATATTATTGATAAAATCATCATTTTTATCAATAATATTATACTTAAGGCCGGCGCGGCTCGTGTAGCACTGCGACTGGCAGATCCGGCAAACTCGGTGACTGTACCTGGCGCGGCTTCTAAGAGCGCTCGACACAGCGCCAGCAAGAAGGGCACGGACAGGTTGACCCTGGTCCGGTCCACCCGCACGTCGGCGCTGGTGCCGCGCGCGCCCGTCATGCGCACCGTCGCGTCCACGAGCGGCGGCCGCCACACCGCGATGCCGGCGCCGGCGCGGCTCGTGTAGCACTGCGACTGGAAGATCCTGCAAACACCACACCACGCAAGTTATGAATCCTGGACGGGACACGCCACATTAAACCTCAACTACGCATTCGTGGATACGCGTATACTTTTGGGACCGTAAACGATCTCGATCCATTCTATGCTTATTATAAAACAGATACTCGATAGATAGTTGCTAGATAGCAGAAAGAGAGTTAACTTTTAAAACACTGCGATTGGAAAATCCTAAAACGGACATAAGTGAAGTGAATACGAAACTCACCATGATATCTATACTATTATAAAGTTGTGAAATTGAAATGTCTGTACATTTGTGTACAGTGTATTTTTCAACGCTATCCAAGCCTTGCCAGTATGTGGTCATATTATAGTACACCACTAATTTCCACCGGTCTTGTATGATCTGCATGTCGGCTAATTTATCAAAATATACTGGCTTTGTAAAACTTAGCCCTCGCACGCTCGCCGTTTGTTGTGTAGAAGCCGGCATGCAGGCTGCGAGTAGGCATAAAAACAGGGTAGCATTAATGTTGTAGCCTGGTTTTTTCACCCGTCGACTGCGTGGTTGTTCTTCTGGTTGTTGGACTGTTGACGCGTGCGCCTTCGGAGTGGAGGTTTCATTTTGTCACCCGCCCTAGCAGCCATCGTGCCGGGGGTATGTTATCTTCTTTCAGGAGCGAGCGAAGCGAGCGGAGCGTCAAAATGCTTGCTTGTATGGAGGTATGTATATGAAAATTTAACAGCGAACTATTGCATAAGTATGTACACAATTGATATTGGCAGATGTTAATTAAAGATACTGTATACAGAAAACAATTCTTTATTATATACATTTTTATTGCCTTTTTAAGCTTAAATTTGACGCCATCGCTCGAAGAAATTCACAATAATCGTATTCATCTTTTCGTTTTAATATATTATCGATTCTTCGTTGTTGATCTATGTACATCCTTTTACGCTTAGCAGCAGGTTCACCATTTTTCATTTTTTCTATATCTGCCATAATTTTGATACTCTCGTGTAAAAGCTCCATCGCAACGTGATAAAAACCAGGCTTCACTTTGTCAATGATCTGATTAAAACGATGATGCCACGACTCGGCACTATTATGGCGTTAGATGTATTGAGTAATATACATTTTGGAGTTAGATGTATTGAGTGATATACATTATTAATCTGAGATATTATGAACGTTATACGTTATGATCGTTATATACAATGATATTATACTTAAACAACGTTATACTTAACAAAAATAGATATTTTGATGTTATATCTAACGTTCGTTATACACCTTGAACGGTATACAAAACAAGCTTATACAATATGAGCGTATATAATATGAATATTATAGTATAAGTTTTTATATCTTTTATTACTTACCCGTGTCATAGAGCTGTTATTGTTCAGAAGCGTCTCTATAACTGGTGATGTCGTTTGAATGGAACATGTATGTTTGTTACTATTTCGCTCTTCGATGGGTTCTTCGTATATTTTAGTCTCCTCAAATGTGTTCGTGCTGTTCGCTAGCCAATTAGGACCTTGAAACCACAAATGGTGTGTAATGAGTTGTGATGGAAGCAAGCCTCGGCTGGCACAATCTGCTGGATTGTCCTCAGAGCGTACGTTGGAGACACATTTTGAGGGCATGACCTGGGTGATCTTGTTTACTCTATTTGCTGCGAATGTATTCCATCTTGTTATATCACCTTGTAGCCATCCCAAAACCACCATTGAGTCTGTCCACCCATACATCTGGATTGTCTGATTATTTAGCGACTCTATGGTTTTTTCCATTAGTCTTGATAGTAAAACCGCTCCACAAAGTTCCATTCTCGGGAGGGTGACGTGTCTGTTCACGGGAGCGAGTTTAGTCTTAGCCGCTATTTGTTTAACTATTGTTTGTCCGTTTTCATCCGTGCTTTTACAGAATATGATGCAACTATAGCCCTTATCAGACTCATCCGAGAACCCATGTAATTCACACCGCTGCTCTGTGTTTCCAACCCATCTCGGTATAGTTATGTTATTTAGCACTTCTAGCTCGTTCCTGAAAATCTTCCATTCCTGTTGTACTTGTGGCGGAAGGGGTTCGTCCCAGGATAGAGATTGTTTCCATACTTGTTGAAAGATGAGTTTTCCTTTCATTGTAACAGGAGCCAGCCACCCAAGCGGATCGTATAGCTTCGATAAGTCTGATAATAGCGAACGCTTTGAGATTACGTCACTTTTATTTTCATTAATGTCAGTGATGTTCAATGTAAATTGATCTGTGCAAGGATTCCACAGGATGCCGAGTGTTTTGTTGTTATGTATGTTTTTAAAATCGAGCATGTTTTGGTGTGAATACTTGCGAATTTGCGAAGATTGAACCCGCCTCCTTGCAGTAGGCTGATAAGTTGCTGCTGTGAGGTTTTGGCCTCTTCAAGGTCGTTGTTTCCACCGAGGAGGTCATCAACGTATAGTTGGTTATTTAAGATGTTTGCAGCGAGGGGGTATTGAGGGCCAACATCAATTATCAGCTGTTTTATAGTTCGCATTGCCAGATAAGGTGCAGCTTTGGTTCCATATGTAACGGTGCAGAGTTGGATCATTTGTATTGGTTCGGATGGAGAATTTCGCCAGACAATCTTTTGTAAATGTTGATCCTCTTCCCGTATGAGTATTTGTCTATAGAACTTCTCGATGTCAGCTGTGTACACGTAACGATATGATCTCCAGCGTAAGATCAAAGCTTGGAGATCCTGCTGCCGATTTGCGCCGCTCTCCATTAGTTGATTCAAGCTAAATTGTGATTTTGTTGGACATGAAGCGTTAAAAACGGTACGTAACCTTGATGTTGTTGAGTCAGGCTTAATAACTCCATGATGTGGTAAAAAACAGCTGGGGTGACGTTGTTCTGTACAGGGTTTCATGTGGCTCAGTCTCAAGTATTCGTCCAAAAAGTTTTTATAGCTGTTAGACCATTCTTCATCCTTTGCTAGACGTTTTTCCAATTGAAGAAATTGCGCGACTGCCTGTGGCTTGGAAGCGCCGATGATTTGTTCGAAGTCCGGCCGCATAGGAATTTTCACCTCATTACGTCCATTTTCCAACCTTCGCGTTGTTGTTTTATATAATGTTTCGCAACATTCTTTCATTGGTGTCATGTTATTGGATGGTTCCGTCATATCCTCGCCTTCCCAAAATTGAGCGATGAATCTAAGCTGTTAAGTACTGCGTGGCAGTTGAAAGTTTTCACGTTACCGAGAAGGACTCACCCCATTTTTGTTTCTTGAGTTATGGGAGCATAGGCAGGACCTCTGAGAATGGCACCCATAACTATGTCTGCGTAGACTCCAGCGTCGAGTAACACATCTATAGATCGAGAAATGTTATAATCTGGATCCGCCAGATTTATGTTTTCCAGGTGTGACCATTGTTGTTTTTCAAATGAGTAATTTGGCAGGTTGTTCATCATGAGGGTCATCACGAGAGCGTCAATAGTAAAAACGTGGTCTCCATATAGTGACTCACACGTCATTTGCATAGTTCCGTTGCTCTGTTTTGCTGAGAGACCTATGCCTGATATCGTAGCGCTTTGTTTTTGTCTTTTGAGGCCTAGTCGTTGAGCTGTAGACTCGGTGATTAAGTTAATTTGAGAACCTTGATCTAAGAGACATCTTAGATGTATATATGTTCCGTCAGCTGCCTTGACCTTGGTCTGTATCGTTGCCAGCAAAACTTTATAAAAGTTGCCCGCTACGTGGTTATTTGATTTTCGTTGATGATTTGAAGTTCCCTGTTCATAAGGCACCGCAGTATTTGATACTACCAGCGGCGGCACTTTGTTGTCCGAGTATGTGGCGTCGCGTAACAAGTCATGAAGCGACGTATGATGTGCGAAATTACGTACTCGGCAGCGTTTAATTGAATTACATTGCTTTCCGTTATGTGAAAATAAGCAATTATTGCAAATGTTCAATTGCGACATCGTTGTTTTCTTCATGTTCGGTGTCATGTTCTGGAATGTTTTGCAGTAAAGTAGAATATGACTTGTCTTGCATATTGGGCAATTACGATCCGTATTAGCATGATATGATTTCGCAATAAATCGCTTAAACTTTCCATTGTTGAGTCCAAAATTTTGAGATGTTGAAGGAAGCTCGCGGGATTGTCCTGGGTTCGGCCTTTGTGGGATTATTGTTTGTTTTCGTTTGACGATTGGTTCCAAGGCCGTAAACTTGCCATCCAAAAATTCGATAAATTCGTCAAATTGTGGCAATTCACGTGGCTTTTTCCTTGTTTCCATGTAGGATGCGTAAGTGTCTGAATCCAATTTGTTAGTAAGGATATGCACCAAAAATGGATCCCAAGATGATGTATTTATGCCTAAGTTGTGGATAGCGTGCACAACCTCCAGGCTTGTGTCATGAAGTCGTTTAATCTCGAAAGCAGTTTGTTGTTGTATAGTTGGCTGATTCAGGAATGTTTGCATTTGTTTAGTAAAAAGTTATATCTGTGATTGCGAAGTTCCCAACAGCTATCGTAGTTATCCGCTGAAACTGTCAAATGTTGGACAATCCGCTCCGCTTCACCACGAAGTTTTCCCTTGAGGTGTTGCATTTTTTGAGCCTTTGGTATCGTGTTGTTGTTGTGGATTGCTTCACAGTATAAATCCATAAATGTTGGCCACTGAGAGTAATTCCCAGAGAAAGTTGGAATCTCAATCTTAGGAACAGCCTGGTAGTGATCAGTCGTGGCATTGAGTTTTTGGTTAAGTTGTTTCTTAGTGGATTCGTAGATGTCTTCATGTTGGGTGTACTCTTGTTCGTAGTCCACATCAGCGCCAATGAACATGTTATCCAGTTTCCAGTGGGTTTCATCAATCGCCTTCCACCTTGACTGCAACATCTGTAACTTGTCTTCGATTTCCCATTTTTCAGAAATATGATTAATTTCAAGGCTCCTTACCATGCGGGTGAAAGCTCGAAAGTTAGTTGTTTGTTGACTGAATAGCTCATCCGCCTTGGATGGCATCCCCTTTTCCTCTGTGGCTGTCACCACAAATGTCTGTAGTCGGCTTCGAAAGACATCGTACAAAACGTTGACCTTGTCGACCATGTTGTTGTAATCGTCGTTTAAAATGGTCTTGTCGCCCGCTTGTTGAACTTCTTCATGTTTTGATTTGAACTCCTCCCAGAGAGCTTCTAGTGTTGAAAGTCGTTTTTCGATGTAGTCAGCTGTTTTTCGACTGGCATAGAGTCCTTTTTAAAGTTAGTTTTCATCTTCTCAATCGTTTCAAGGATGATATACTGCCTCTTCAAGGACTCCATGATGTTAAGTTGTTAAGATTCAGCTCAATGTAACCGTTACCTTTCCACGATCTTTGCGCCTTCTCAATTAGACTGGTGGAACCCGCTGGTGGGAAGCCAGCCAACCGATTCGCTACGTAGAAAGGCACAATCACACTGAATGAATCCGGCTCGAAGGACCAAAAATGTAGGGTGTGTTTGTTTATCACACAATTGTATGTTGAATGTTAAGGAATGAGTACCTTTATTTCACTAAAAAGTAAATATAATAAAATATAACAGTAAACGGTTGTGACGCACATGGTAGGTGCGTCGTCAGCTTAACAAATAATGTCGAGTGTGCTCGTACATTATCTAATTTTAGTTCCCGACCTTTTGGAAGCTTTCCAGCTTTCCATGGTCACGGGTGGACTGAGAAAAGATGTATTTTCCTCTGTCAAAGTTACAATTTGTGCAAACTACCCAATTTTGAAAAAAACAAATAAAGGTTTACATACATGCCAGATGGGCCTAATCTATAAAGACAGTTACGCATGTACTAGAAGGGCTTAATTATTTTATTTTAATAATTTACCAAGCAGCATTTCACAAATGAGGCGTACTGAGGAGAAAAGAAACGCTGCAAAGAAAAACTCCCAGACTACCTTATTACTAATTATAATATTTTAAAGACAGTGACTATTAACTACTTTTTAAACAGATAAGATATTTTACACCATTCGGAAATTAATGTCCTGTGTCTCGCTTGTTCCTTGATGAGATGTATTACAGGATCCCAAGCTGGTGGTAGTGAGAATTCATTTTCTCTATTGAAATTAGGATGGTTTTTAATCTCAATAGCCTCGCGTAGCATTCTGGGAATATATCTTTTTTCTTTGGCAAGGATAGAAGGTTTATCAAACTAAATTGAGTGGTTTGGTTTGTCAATGACGTGTTCACAGACTGCAGACCTATTACACCGACGATGCTTGACATTTGCTATGTGCTCCTTCACCCGGGTTGATACACTGCGTTTCGTTTGACCAATGTATGAAAGACCACACTACCAACCAACGGAAACAGAAGAAAATATTAAAACCTTCTATTGCCAAATAAAACTCGGCGAGTATACAGTTGACAGCTACTTTTCGTTACTTTTCTACATATAACAATACCCGGGGCAGGTCTGATGCCTTCGATTAAAAGGTTCTGCTGACTGGCTCTCAATATGGTGCTGTCATCTCTTGCGCTGGGAAGAATACTTACTTCTCTACAACGATCCCCGGGTCGGGTCTGAGAGGTTACTCCGAAACTCGAAATTCAAAGTTCGTAACGTGCCGTCCCTCTCGCTCTCATTTTAAGCTATATTTGAGTGAGCGGGATGGCGCCATACGAACTTCGTTTTTCGGGTTTCAGAGTAGCTCCTCTGATACCCTCGATCAGAAGGCTCTGTTGATTGGTTTTTAAGTTGGTGCTGCCATCTGTTGTGAATCTACGGACTCTTTACAGTTGCGCTGGGTAGAACACTTACTTTTCTATAACGATCCCCGGGTCGGGCCTGATGTCTTCGACCAACAGGCTCTGCAGGCTGGCGCGCATCTCCGTGCTGCCGTCGGAGAAGAAGTCCAGCTGCACGGCAGCCTCGCCCGCGGTCAGCTTGGCGAGCCCGTGGTTTAAGTCCCGCACAGGAGAGCTCAGCACCTCATCCATGTCCGAGAACAGCTTCAGTTCTACGCCTTCCAATGTGAATCTGATGGCAGAAATCAGTAACAGTAGGCAAGTATAGTGTTAGTCAACACTAATGTTGTTAAGATACTCAATGATCAAAATTTCTAACCTAATATTTAAAAAAGACCTAGCTGACTTACTGGCTGACTCCTCAAAAACCAGCCTCTTGTGCCTAGAAATTTTGCTCAATGTTTTGGTTCTGTATCATACAAAACCAAAAATAAGCATTTTTTTTCGAAATTCTCCCGGAAAGTGGCAGAAGCTAGTACGCTATACCTACTTGATACATTCCTCTACAAGTTCTTTTAAATAAGATCTGCTAACTGCTCTACTTATTATTAACGAAATATTCAAATACGTGTAAGTTGTTTTCTTTAGTAATTCTGTGAGCTGTAGACCTCGCGGGTTTTTCAACCCCAATATCTCCACCATTTTGAAACATTGTAGAAACTAAACCGACCAAATAAAATCTATATGAAATGTGAGAATCGGTTGAGAAATGCAACCAGTAGACGAGAACATCCCCCAAGTAGTACACAAGCCGTATTAGAGCTTATACAGCCCTTATAACGTTCAAACTGGCTGTACAATGGCGAATACGCTCTTATACAGCTTGTGTACTACTTGGGCCAGCCTTGGGACATATGAAAGCATATTTGCCCAGGATGAAACGAAGACCTTTGCTAACGTTCGGTCAATAAATGAAATGAAAACGCTTTTATGGAAATGTGACGGGAAAAAAAGTCTTCGAGTGTTACCTGACAACTGCCTCTTTCCGTATGGGCTCTCCTTGCGCGAAGAACGCTTGAAGTTTCTTCACAGATGCATCACTTGCTTGCGTTTCCACGGGAGAGCTTGGGATGATGCTGTCTGTTACCAAAAATACAGCATTTTTATAGCAGTTATACGCATTTTTTTTAAATAAGTTGATAGAGTGCCAATGCTCCAAAGAGATCAAGACATCCACTAGAGTAAAGGCTAATAAAGTTCAAAAGATTTTCCTTATTTCTAAATCTGCAACGTTATCGTTACTCTGAGAATGTGGTATGCATTCTGGTAATTGATCGGAAACACTGACCAGAGTAGCCAATCTTAGCATTCGCAAGATAAATGAAAATGTGTAAGTTACTTAACTCCTCTAAAGTGAATTACTTAACGTCAGTTGATTCATATTATATGTAACGAAATGGTGCTATAGTCAAATGTCGGTCGACCTGTTCTTTAGTAACACAATGTCTGAGTTAAGCGGTAGATCAATAGCTAAGAGCTGAACTTACTAATATATGTCACACACAGCCCGCAGTGAGGCCAGGTTTTATGCCCCAGGTTCAGCAAGACAGTAGGCACAGTTTCCATTGTGATGTGAACAATTGAACTCCAACTTACCAATATACCTCGCCTCGCTCAGATTGTCGCACCACACGGCCCGCAGCGTGGCCAGGTCTTTGTGCCCCAAGTTCAGCACCACAGTGTCCATCGTGATGTGAGCGTCACACAGCAGCAGATCGCGATGGGACGCGTTCTGCTGCTGGTAGGAGACCGCGCGCTTAAGGTCGCAGCGGAGTGTGATCGGCTCTAGGATTGGCTCCTGAAAAATATAGCTAGATTGAAGACACGAAATAAGATAAGATAATTTTTGATACAATCACGCCTACAACCGATCGCTTATTGTTATTGCCTTTTCTTATTCTAAATTGACCTAATGTTAAATAAATGTTAAAATTGATGTCATCTAATGTTAAGTGACGACGAAATTTTCTGACTCAAACATATTGGATAATACAATATTTCGTATCTAAGTATGGTAATGCAGCCAAAGATACTATAGCATTTTCGCCCTCCTGCGAATGATTTTGCAATAGAAAGGTACTTGGAATTTGGAATCCGTTTTAGCGTAGTCGGGTAAAAAGTATCCTAAAACCATCTATGGATACCCAGATACCCGTGTACCAAAAATAAATAAAGGTTTGGGACTTTCTTTTTCTAATATGGAACGTCAAATTATTTATACAGACTCGTTATTACTTCATACAAGAAGGGCGTTCCTAAGTATTTTACCCTTACTGACCTACACTTCCAGTAATGAGAGCCACGTGACGAGACACACATTCAATATAAATGTGGAAGGTTAAGAAAGAAAAGATGAATGGATTGTGTGAAAGATGACATGAGTAAGATCGAGGAGATGCTGGCGATAGGAAAGATGGAAGGAGAAAACATGCTGCACCGACCCCAAATGAATGGGATAAGGGCAGGGGAATGACTTACCTGCACCTCCAGCGTCCCGGCAAGGTTCATCACGGCGCGGGACAGCGTGACGTTGGTGAGCGTGACCAGCACGTTATCCACCACGGGGCTCTGCACGGGGCTACACGCGTCACGTGCATTTATTTGCTTGAAGAAGTTCTCTATCGACAGGTCACCTAAAAATATACGTTACTTACAGTAGTACCACAGATATAAGTTACAACGATGTACCTGCGCAGAAAGAATTTTTTGAAAACAGATTAACCAATTATAAGGCAGCGCGTTTGCGCGGGTAAAATCCTCAACGCCCATTGGCCAACATTTTGCGCGCGACGCCGGCGCCCGCCATTTTGTCTGGCGCCGCGTTAGTCGCCATGAGCGAGAGCACGAGTTCACCTGTCATTGCATATGTACCGTACGTATAGTGCAACAAAGTCCTTATTGAAATGATCACACGTTCGGTTTCATTTGGTACTTGTTAGCACTCGTCGGCGTGGCCGAAGATTGCCGATGTAACTTATATTCGTGGTACTACCGGACTAAGTCAGCCAGATATTGCAATTTTCTAATATTAATATTTTCAGAAAACCCTTTTTAAGTACAGATGCACCGTCATCTAAGGAATGTGTATGACAAATTTCATCTTTTTTTTATGTTATAGTATAGGAGGTAAATGAGTAGACGGATCGCCTCATGGTAAGCGATCACCGTCGCCTATAGACACCTGCAACACCAGAGAAGTCACAAGTGCGTTGCCGTTTCAGGTGGGAGTACGTTCTTTTCTTAAACGTTTGAAGGTCGCATCGGTCCGGAAATACTGCCGGCGACTGTTTATTCCACAGTTCAGTGGTGCAAGGCAGGAAATTTCTGGCAAATCACACAGTTGTGGACTGCTAACCATCTAAGTGGTGAGGATGAAAATACTGTCGCGTAGAACGATGGCGGAAAGATGCGGCAGGGATCAATCCGAAGAATTCCTCGGAGCGCTCCCCGTTATAAAACTATAGAAAATGCAGAGCGAAGCTACATCTCTACGCAGCTACATCACCACTCCATATTTTCTCATATTCATTGGTTTAGGCTGTTCATAGCTGCCATTCGGTAAGTACGTCAGTCATAAAACAAGTTTTGTGGGCACAAATGTGAATGCAAAGTTTCCATACAATCATCGAAGATTTAGGCTTTTTCTTACCCATGTTCAAGACGAGTAAGTTTGGTGACGATGGCTTCTGGGGGAGCAACAGTACGGGTGCGTGGATCTGAAACAATACAGGATTTACAAGTACTTAGAAAGTGTAGAGAAATGCGATTTGCAAGAATCTATATATGCCCTGGTACCCAGTCGAGTGCACAGGGTTCTTGGCCAAGGTAGTAGGTCGTTCAAGATAGGCAATGCCTTTGTGCCTATATGAACCTCACGCCACTGGAGATGCCTTAAAGTATCCCATCTCCTCTATACCCTTAGTTACATCCAGGACATGTATAGGGAATATGCATTATTTTTTTAATGATCCTAATCGAGCCAGTTTCTTATGAGTAAGAAATGTATATATGATACCCATTGAAAACTAGACACTATAAATGTTAAAATCGAGATTTAAATTTAGGCACGGCTGTGCGTTAAAATGCCCCAATCGAGCGTATCGCGTGACGTCACACGACAGACAAACAGACAAGTGTATAAACAAGCTTTTCTTATTTTGCACGTTAAAAAGTGCGTTTAAGTGTATATATAGATAGGTGTTATTTTTTTTATTAGACTCTAAACAATCACAAGTTACTTTTTTTTATTTATTCATTGTTTAACTTTTCTTTAGACAAAAAAAAAGTTTTTCGTCGCCATATCTGAAAAAGATAAAACTTTTTTCATCATTTTACCTTTTAGGTTCACTTTGATATTTTTATGTTTGTTTAACACAGTAATTATGAAAAATAAACGCGTTGCGTATTCTCTAATGCTACACTATGCTACGATTCTTCTATGTATCCTCGATATTGAACCTTACCTCGATGACCAAGTTGAGCCTGGCGCTCCAAGTCCTGATGCCTCTGGCCTGTCGTTCAGCCGCTTTTTCCGCTGCCACAGCCGCCTCCGATGCCACGCTGGATGGTATCAGGGGCTCCAAGAATTGCTGCAGAAACATTTTTTCGTGAGACAGTGTTTCGTAAAAGTGCATTTACACCTATTTGGGAGTTTTTTTTTTCAGGGCTTTTAGGTCCACTTGTAACTATGTAAACAAAATTAGCAAATTAAATTTGACCTACTTCCTGGTTTCCAGTTGACTTAAAATTTGGCTAACATATGTAAATGTAACTCCTTGGGGGAGGCCTTTGTCCGGCAGTGGACGCCTTTGATCTACAACACACTGTGAACTACAAAGAACAAGAACATAGAAAAACTTAATACTACTTCGATTTAGGCGACGTAACTCCGTAATGATGAGGTGAATTCGGTAACAATGCAATATTATGATACCATTGATCTGATGATGGAGCCGGAAGGTGCAATCCTCTCGAGTTTGAGCTCTTTAGAATTCGTCTCAATGAGTAGTTGACGGATATTCTAAGAAAAGTACAGTGGGCAATAAAAGCTTGTCACAAAAATGTTATTTTTGACGGACATTTATTTGCAGCATAAGGAGATCAATCCCAAACCTGCAGCTGATGCAAGGCGCAGTTCAACAGCACCAACTGAACCCTGCCAAGGTGGATTCTCAGTTCCCCGTGGGACTTCAAATCCTGCTGCCCGTAGTACCTCGGCGCCGCGCGCACATATTTCAACTCGAGGACTTTGTCTTCATCCGGCCACATCAACTGCAAATGTTAAGTAAATAGTTATTTGGAGATATGGCAGATACACAAACACCTTCAAAGTATCGGCACATGTAATCAAACGCATAAATATCATATGGAAAGTACCTACGTCTAGCGTATTACATACACCCTAAAAAGAGCTGAAAATGGTAATATTAATGCATCACCTGGTAACTTATTATAAAAATGGCCTATGATTGATTTGGCTCCTTTACGAAGGCGGAACTTTCTAATCTACTCGAAAATCATGCGGTTTCGAAGGTGACTCAGCTGGAGTGGGGGCTGAGAGTGTCATCACCGAGTTACCTTAGGATACAGCGTGGCACCCGCCAAGTCGTCGAGGTGGGCTGACGCGAGGTACAGCTTGAATATCATGCGGTCGTTGGCGCGGAACACGCAGTCACTCTCCAGCCCACACACGCGGAGCTCCAACAGCGCACCGTGCTGGTGACTCAGCTTTATGGACGCTGAGGATAGCCTAGAGAAACACCCAGTTGACAACGTATGAAAGCAGGCGATATGGAAAAACACGAAATTTTCCTAATTTTCATGAGAGATTCACAATACCACAGACTCACAACACTATATGACTAAATATCAGAATCAGAGGACTTATAAAATCCATACATTCGAGACACAGACAGGACTATTCTGCTGTTCTGAATTCTCATAATTTAATAGACGACACGTTTGGCTCAGTTGGTTGCACAACGGCCTACGGAGCTGGCGGTCCCGGGTTCGAATCCCGGCCGGAGCAAGTGTTTGTGTGTTGAGCACGAATGTTTGTTCCTGGATCTTCGATGTCTTCTATGTATTTAAGTATTATAATTTATCTATATCTAAATGTATATTAGTTTGGGACTAGGTCGATTTGTGTGAGATTGTCCCTGATATTTAATTCAAAATTTATAAATCTGGGTGCTAGCTATTTTTGTGTTTGAACAACTAAATTGTGCCCCATCCTTTCGTTATTTAATATTGACAACCTCGAAGAAATTGATTGAGTGTTGCTTTTACCTGACAGAGTAACTAAACTTGGTGGCGCCGGAAGGTACAGGTGGGTCTGCTTCGGGCCTCATCAGGTAGTCCCAGAGAGATTTGGTCTTTGGCAGTAGGGTTTTTTTCAGGTTCAACTCGTGACGAGTCTGGATTCTATGTGCAGAAATATTTGGTTAGTATCTTATTACTAATCACTGATGGTCTTAAAAAAAACTGATCGCCTTTTATACCCGACTGCATGACACAAGGGGAAATCGAGGTACTATGTCGAAAAGGGTATCATTGAATAGGGATTAGAAAACGATTATAAGGTTTTTTATTCATTTGACTAGTGTTGACCGCAGCATCATCTGATGGTAACTGACTACGGAATATTGTAGTCGAACTATTCGATTTTTAAGTTCATTCGAATTATTCGAATAGTTGAGATTCATCAAATGAAGTCGAAACTCAGAGAACTTAGAAAGAGTGAGAGCTCAATAGTAGCAAGAATAATAGTCACGGCATGCCGCGGTCGGCCGAAGATTGTCGATCTCTCCCGAAACGATTGGAGTCGAAGTCACACGAACACACATCGCCAGCGCCGCCAGGTACACAACTTAAAAATCTAATAATTCTATTAGTATCATTCAAAGTCGCCCATCGCTACGTACAGCAGTTGAAGTCGAAAATTCATTCAACTGCAGTGATTATAGCTTGACCACAACCGCTGTGCCGCTCCTGAGGTATGCGCGGGGAGGCGGGGTGCGGGCAGGAAAGATCACGGACACAAGAGTCTGTCGTCGTGTCGGATAGATCTGAAGATACCGAAGTACAATATTTTGACTCTGTATAGGTACATACTTATTATATCCAATTTTTATTATGGTACAATACAATTTTTAGGTAAGCACAAATAAAAAAACCAATATAAGTCAAATTAATGTGTAATTATTGGAAAAATTAATAGTTCCGAGAGTTAAAACAGAATCAGTTCGAAAAACAAAAAATCATAAGCTTCTAGGTAATGAATACAGTGACTATTCTGACATAGATTCACTTTTATCTTCATCTTCCATTTCGCTACCGGAACTTGAATCATTGTCATCCTGCAAATGTATTATTATGGGGTCAATAATATTGTCGAAACGGTTGTCGCGATCCCAGTAATCGTTTTCATTTTTTTGGACATGGTCATCACACCTCTGCCATTTTTCTGCCGTGAACTCCGAAAATAATAAATTCAGTGCGTTTATCTTTTCATCTAGAGAAGAATGAATATGGTTTTGCGCTATATTGTTTTTAATTTATTTCTTACGGTTTTTTGGCAGTACCCAGTAGCTTCGGTCACAAGTTTGGCGATATTTGCGCCACTTTTATGTTCAAAGCTATTTTTGTCTGCTTTTCTTTTCCTAAAATATTCGGCCACTTTGAAAATGACAGCTTTAACATCTCGAGATAAAGCACGAGCCATCTTTGGATATCCTATCTCATGTGCGTCTGACATAGACAGCCCGCAACAGATAACACTACACGCCGCCACGAGCGACGACGGCGGAATGACAGAACGCAGTGGCTGCTCTGCCCCCCCCCCGTCTCGCCGCTCGCATACCTCAGGAGCGGCATAGCGGTTGTGGTCAAGCTATAGTACACTACTATTTTGTCATTCGAATGGTAAAATAAATAGTAACTAATTAATCGATTTGTAAAAATCATACGAATTCGCCCATCTTTACTACGGAGTCGAGGATGTAGTTCGCTGGTTCAACAATAGCCTATTCACTCTTGCCTTGAAGAGACCCAAATTATACTTTTCAGGTAAAATATCACGACGGGAGCGAGTTCCATTCTTGACGACGACTTTTCTTAAGAATTCAAAGTCTGCTGTGTGAATTGATGAAAGCGGTAATTAACTGATACGAGTACTCACTCGTCATGGAGACATTGCAGGTATTGCACAAGGGACTTGAGTCCTTGCGCGTTAAGCGACATGGCGACGGGCCCCGTGTCTCCAACTAGGCTCTGCTCTACGCTGTGGAAGTGGGAGCGGAAGTCTGGGCAGTCGGCGCGGACCTGGACCGAAAAAAAGAATAGATTACAACTGTCTAATAGTGTCCGTTCAGTTGCGGGGAGCGAATATGTTCCTTCATTTGTTTCTGAAATTCTTCAGCTACGGTAACTTTGCTTATACGAATTCAATCAAAATAGGCAATGTCAGCAGTCAGAAATAGTAAATTGACCCATTTCACCCCAGATATTTCTAGTTCCAATAGTTCGAGGGTGAAATGGGTAATTTCAACCAAGTTAAACACTCCTCTTTTCATTTATCTCGGGTGAAATAGGTCACTGTCATTTCAACCCTTGGTTAACAATCTACTATTGTGCAGGTATCAGTTTCTGCATTTTAGTGCAGGCTATGGCATCGTTCAACAGGGCATTGTTACTAAGGTTTGTACCAGCTCTTAAAAGAACACGGAAGAACATTTTCTTAGATTTTGGAGATCGGGCTCAGTCGTTTCAGTAATACAAGTATTTAGAAGTATCATCACCTCATTATTCTCTGTAACTAAGAATGCAAATATAAGAGTTGTCCATTATATACCTTCCTGTACAGCAAGTTCAGCAGCTCCCCAGAACTGCTCAGCAGCAGCACGTCCCCGGAGTCGGCGTGCTCGAGCAGCGAGGCCTGCGCCACGCACAGCTGCACGGCGGGCCCGTACTGCATCAGCGCCACGTCCAGGCACACCTTGCTGACGCTGAGCAAAACGTATGGACGATCCTTCTTGTCGTGGGTGCGGGAGAGGTTGATGACGATTTCACCTGGAAAATATTATTTATAGTGGATTCATCATTATCATATCAGCCCAAGGACGTCCACCGATAGACAACGATCTCGCCCCAGGATTTCCATGGCAACCGGTCGTGCCCCGCACTCATCCAAAAGTTTCCCATACTAGAATATCGGATTAGGTAGTAGATTACCAACAGATAGTACAGTTCGGCACCAGGTATAGGACCTGGACCTGGACCTGAAAGAACTTCTTAAAGTCTCCAAGGTCGCTTCGCTCATGGTCCTCGCTTTAGAAAGCACGCAGAATATTTTTAGATATTGAAATATTTTTTTAAACAATAATATTTAATATTGTTAATCACTAAACAATTTGGCAACAAAATAGGAAAGTTAGCAACTTCTATGACCAAAAATTCGTCGTCCAAACAAATTTACGTACAAACTTTTTAAGAAATGCTCAGTTACTCATTGAATCAAATTTTATCAGACCCCTGGTACTTACCGATCACAAACCTCAGCAGCGTGTTGATGCAGTTGCTGGGCGACACGTTATCGTCGAAGCCCGGCAGGTCCACGGAGCGCGCGTACACCTCCATGTCTTCGTCACTATGCTCTGATGATATGAACACCTGGTTCGACTCCTGGAAGCCTAGCTTCGCGCCGGCGCGGTCGAACGTAGATTCCACTGCCCTAAGATAGTATAACAAAGTTACTCGCATATCCCAACATTCATTTAAGTGAGGCTGGCGTCGTCAGTAAAACCATGGGTTGTTAAATTTTGAGTCTCATTCCAGAATTTTTCAGGAACCCAGGAAAGGAACTGTTAAATCGTAAAAAATCTGGTAACAAATGTGTAAAGTTTTAATATAGCGAACTAAAAAGATGGACAAAAGCTACATGTGCCTTAAAGATTGATAATGTAAGAATTTTCATAAAGTAAGTATAACCCCAGACACTTACTTGTTTCTACTCAAATAGGCAGCCACAATCTTCTGTCTTAGTCTCACCAGTTCTCCGTGCCCTGGGTCACACGGTACCTAAAAAATACAGTTAATTTCACTCAGAAAATTAACGGCATAAACATGGATTCAGAATGGCCTTCAAAGACTACCCCGTATTTGCCACCACACGGCTGCTAGCTACCAGTGTGGCGTGGCGTCCATATAAGCCAATTCCCACCGGTTTGCCCAAGGAAAGGCTTATAACCGCCTTTTTCTTTAAATATGAGTAAATGAATACGATTCTGTATTTTTCCTGGCGCCACGCCTCTGCTAGCTATTTCAGGGTAATTTCCTCTGTTCATGGAAGTATCAAAAAAAGGTGTAATTGAGCACAGGTAATGACATAATGTCCAGAAAAACGAGCAGAGAGACTTAGTAAGTGGCATATAAGATTGTAGATTTGAAATTAACCGTATCTTGTCCCTCAAAGTGGCCACAGACAAGGGAAAATGGTCCAAGGAGATAAATTACTAAACGAGGGTGCACCCAATGTGGGCTACCATTTTTGTGCTCAACAGTTGGCGCCACTAGCGTTTTAGGTCTAGAAAAAGACCCGAAACTATGCAATGCTAATTATCGTCAAATAAATAGGTTATAGTAAACACAGTAGTTTCTAACCTCTAAATACCTACAAAAATGTTAAGCCCGGTTAATTTTACACAACACTACACAAACTTAAACACATTTATTGAGCTATGTATACTTTAATCAATTATAAGTATAGACGGCACATTAATTACCACATTCATGAATAAAAATAGAAAGTTCGTGATAGAAAGCTCGCAAACGACATAAATTCAGCTTATTTGACTTTTTGAAAGATCTCACTCTACACTAGCGCCTCTAGCGGCGTAATAAGCGCGATAGTCATTTGACGAGTGGCAATGGCAATGTTTGAGCTTTGGTCTATTAAACAATCATCAAGAAACTTTAGATTTGAAAGCACCAGTACCTTGTCTTTCAACATGGCGGCCATCTCGGGCTCCTCCAGTTCAGCGTAGTCCCCAGAGTCCATGAAGGAGGCGGGCACCGTGTTGGGCACGGGCACCGGCAGGTTGTCTAGGAAATCCAGCAGGGAGGCCAGGGTGCGTTGCGAAAAGTTCAGCTTCACGCTCGAAAGGGATATGTTGAGTTTGTATCTGAGGACAGTTGAATACGTGAACTAGGTCCCTTAAGAGTATTAAATACTAGAAGATCCCCGCAACTAAGTTCGCGGAAGAGAAGAAGTCATAACCCCTCTTTTTTTCTTCGGGGTAATCGGATAAAAAGTATCCTATACTATAACCATCTATGGATACCCAGCTACCCGTGTACCAAACATAGTTGAAATCCGGTCAGCCGATTTGGCGTGATGAAGCCGCAACGACACATACAAATAAAAAAAATAAAAAAAAATATTTTATTTAGTGACCTCCGAAGTCCGTTACAATCATTTCTTTGAAAACATCTTCAATGTACAGACATTTAAGTTTACAACTTTATAATAGTATAGAATAAGTTCACAAGCTTTAAAATTATTTACAACTTTGTATTTTGTATTAGGATTTTCCCGCGACTTCGCCCGCGTGGCTTACTAATTAAATATCTCCATACCAAGCTTCATTTAAATTGGTTCAGCGGTTTAAGCGTTAAGAGGTAACAGAGAGACAGTTACTTTCGCATTTATGATATTAGTATGGATTACTTGCTTCTATTATTAAACGTGCGGAAAATGCCTGTCGTACGAAACAAAATGTACTTTGATGGCAGCAGCGCATTGCCCATAGACACAGAATAGTAATAGTACAAGTACAGATATTTCACTTCCTCGTAAAACGCTGTTCAGGCATGAGAAAGGTGCCTACTATATGCCTCTCTGACTTTCGTACAACTTGTATTCATTCGCACGCGGCACGTGTAGTGCTAGGGTTGTCACGCCAGGAATACATCAATGAGGACAAAAAATATTGTAGCTTACCAGATGGCGTTTGAGTAAAATGAGCCAACTTTAAGTACAGTCAGCATAAAAAGTAGCTACTTAGTAGCTTACTACTGGCATATGTCAAATTGACGCTGACTGTACAAGTTACTTCACAAGTGTCAATTACAAGAAAACAATTTAACGGATTATATCGCGTATATTATCTCATTTTAGTTCCATGGTCCTCCCGTGACCATGGAAAGCTGGAAAGCTTCCGAAACGTCGGGAACTAAAATGAGATAATATACGCGATATAATCCGTTAAATTGTTTTATTTCAATGAGTAATAATCGCGGAAACAGAAGAAAATATTAAGTGTCAATTAAATCGACAACTCAGCCGTTTCGTAGCTATCGCACATAATGTCGTGATAAAAAGACATATTTAATTTACAGTTATTTAATTAACAAATTCTTATGTCATCCTTAAAAGAAAATAAAGATAACAGGATAGGAAAGGATAGGATGTTGTTATAGCTTACTATGGGTTTCACAAAAAAGGCACAAAGTTTATAATCCGAAACAAATATATGTATTTACAATTGTGTGACTTTAATGTAATAATGAACCTATTTATTATTATATATATGACGCGATAAATTCACCTCCGCATACCTACCTACATTAAATCAGTCTTATAGGCATTGGTAAGAATCCGTTTGGAAAGAGTTTGGTATAAATACCTACTTAACCACTTGAGTGCTTTCCGCAACTGTAGTTGCATGTCACCACTCTTTGTTAAGTATAAATAGAGCTCAAACCAAAATCACGAGCACGTGAGTGGCTAATAACCGCTGTAGTTTAAAACAATGTAAGTAAAGGTAAAGTGTTTTATCTTTTGTACACAGTACCTACGGTGTACTTCTGTAGATGCTTAAATCTTATTAATTAACGGTTTAAGTCATGAAAAGCACTATTTAATAATAAACACGTACCTACTTCCTAAGTAATACAAAAATTTACTTACTGTTCACAATTTGACAAAAAAAGAGTACTTTCCGTCCTTATAATATGTATTCAAACATCCATTTACAGAACAATTCACGTAACCTCTTTTCAAAGTGCATTTCATGGCGCTTTTATAATCAATTGTTAAGGTAAGTATATCTATCAATACGACACGCTCCGAGACCGATCGATCCAGACGGCAGATCGCAGCGTACGCGTGCTTACTCGCTCGGCGCCAGCCCAAGACTGATCGCCATAACCCGGTCTAGCCGGCGAGTAGGTAAATATCTCGGTTCGCCCCGCCCACTGCAAGCCCTCTGCCATAGATTCGTATCTCCAATTTCCACCAGCCCGTCTAGCACAAATCTCCGCGACTACGCTTGTCCCGCGACATAGCATCACCCGTCTTTCTCGCATTGCATTGAAAGGAAAGAGACAGACAATCTTTGTCGCGCGACAAAGAATCGCATATCACAGTTGTGCTAGAGATGCAGTCTGCCTATTTCGTTCTACCCACACATATGGTCATTGGCCAGGCACAGAAAAGGCTCCAGTGGTGAAGCGGTCCATATGATTCGTTTCCCACTGGTTTTCCCAATACCAAGGACCATTATAACAAGAGGACTGCAATCTACATACAAAAAGCCGTTCTCCGATATGTAACATTATGCATAGGAATTATTATTTACTAGAAGGCGCCCGCAACTTCGTTCGCCGAGGAGAAAAAGTCACAACCCGTCTTTTTTTCATCAGCGTAGTCGGGTAAAAAGTATCCTATAACCATCTAGAGATACCCAGCTACTCGTGTACCAAAAAAAGTTGAAATCCGTTTAGCCGATTTTGCATGATGAAGCCACAACGACACATACAAACAGACATAAAATCCAAAAAAAATATTTCTCGTTTTAATGATCTCCAAATTTTAAATATCTTCAATGTACAGACATTTCATTTTTACAACTTTATAATAGTATAGATTATTCATCTTCATGCATGACACAGTATTTAAATGTTATGATTTATTAATTATTATCAATTTACGAACTAATTGTTACTATACTATGTTTCATTATTCAATTATAACACGGTTAGATAATTAGTTTTAAAGCGCCATCTAGTTTTTGCCAGAATATCTCCTTGCCATCGTAGCACGATCCAAAGTATGGCGATTGACAGTCCTCTTGTGTTAATGGTCCTTACATTATACACACAAATTAGGACCACAAAAGACATATCACTTCAAAATTAAATAAACAGTCTCCGAGAACACGCTTCAGTACGAGGTCTGCCTAACTATACCAGAAGGAACCAACCTTGGTAGCAGTTTGTAGTCCTTCTTGATGCTGTTGGAGAAGACAACCTGTGCCTTCATCCGCGGCACTAGGTGCAGTTCGGAGTCGGGGTGCCGTCGTGATTCGCGCCAGGCCTCGGAGCCTTCGCAGAACAGCACCTGATCGTAACATTTCATTAACATTCAAACCTACGACATCCACACCAAACTGAACTAACAACTTAAAAATAGTGTCTGGCTAAAGTCCTAGTCAACAGCGAAAGTAGATGATTATTTTAGTTCCTTGTCACTTTCAACTTCAGCGCATCCCAATTGTCTCGCGACAAAGTACTAAAATTATCATCTACTTTTGCTGCTGACTGTACTATCGAATAGTAATATCAAAAACTATAATAAAATCTAGGTATATTCGGAAGAGGGCGGCCTCGGTGAGGGTATCTCCATCAAACTGTATCGATACTGTAAAAAAATCGGCCCAGAGCATATCGGACCATGCTCAGTGTACATAGGGTTCTGTAGACTACAAAGAAAAGTACTAAAGATTAATAAAAATACGATGTGAAAAAATGCACCAGCAAAAGAGCGTATCTTCGAGGTAGGAACTTAAATCCGTATTTAAAAAAAAAAACCTCAGTGTTTTTAGAACTGTCGAAATATGTGCCACACGTTGTTCTTTGCTGAAAAGTAATCTACGAAACGCTTTCAAAGTAATTTACATTCGATTACAAAAACCGTGCATAAGTTTTGCTAAAAAGTTGCGCGGTATGCTGTACACTCTGTCCAGCATAACTTGCAATGAATAAAATGAACCTAACACTAAGCTGCGCAAAACTCTTATTGTTGATGTTAATGCTACGCGATGGATTAAACTTTGACTGCACCAGCCACATCTGCCGGATTGAACGCTAGCCCCGTTCACCTTTAAACTCCACGCACGGACTGTGGGTACCTTCTGAGCTACAAAGTGGCTGCTACTAGATGGGGTGACGAACAAGTAGTTTGATCTTGCCAGTATCCCAGCGCCAAGTACGAGTAACTAAATTATTTAACTATTCATAACTAAACTAGCTGTACCTGACAAGAACACTCCGCATGCAGCCTGTCATACAGCCTCTCTTCCAACTCCATACAGGTAGCGTCCTCTAGAGCCAAATTCGAAGGCTGGAGGTCTGACTTGATGATGATACGGCTGATGTCCACCACCATCATTTTTCCAGTTCTGAAAACGAATCATGTTATTAAGGAAAGAAAAAAAAAACCTTAAAAGAAGTACTTTCTGACGCCATTCAAGAGTCATAATGGCATAAATTAGGCGGTTAATAGACAGAGCTACTTTTGGTCACCAACAACTAGAAACGACAAATGACGGTAGAGTTATAGACCGTGGCAATTGCCTGAGAGAGAGATATCGCTTCTGATTTATCGAGTACATTGTTCTTATTTGCTAAGGCACCCATATTCCAGAACAATCACGCATGCCCCTTCGCGCCAATGTCAACGTGGAAAATCTCCTTGGTGACGGCGTAGGCCAGATACAACCGACCCATCACCAAAGCCTTCACCAATTCAAGGTAAACTGGTAGAATAGCTCCTGAGGACATCGAGTGGGTTTGTACTTACTTGCTAGCGCAGCCATATTCCGGAACAATCACGCACGGTCCCTTCACGTCTATGTTGACGTGGAACATCTTCTTCCTGCTGACGGCATAGGCCAGGACCGACCGTCCCATGACCACCGCCTTGTCTGCCGCGACCGACAATTCGTCCAATAGCTCTTCTGACGTCATCGAGTGAGTTTGGAAGAAGTTTATCAGCTCTGTGAATGCGTGCTGTTGGGGAATATTTCCATTTTAGTAAACAATCTGTCTAGGTGTCCTGTGTGGTGTATAGGTGTATGAAATATGCCACCTTGAGACAGAAGAGTTAATAGTATTTTTTTTAGGATTCCTCAGTTTTTAAAGGCCGCTATTTTCGTTTAGTCGTATAGAAGTCGTAAGTTTAGTAGTATGAATTTTAGTATTCCTACAATTCACATGATGGACTTATGGACTAACTTTTAGAGGGACTTTGTTCATGAGAAGGCAGAACGTCAACATGTCAAATACAAAACAAACAATGGCGTGGTGATGTCAATAAATCCAATCTACTTACAAGAACGCCATGCCTATACTGCTACAGTGATTGCGTTGATATGTGAACACCTCCTTAAAAATCGATTTATGCAGGCAGAAATGGCTAAGAAAGGCTAAGAAATCAGGGCATCTCACCGTTTTACCCTTGGAGAAAAGATCAACAAAGTTTGCGGTTCACGAATATTTTCGACTCCCGACTCGGACTCACCTCCACATACATCAGCTCCATTGGTTCCAACAAACAACACAAGCCATAATCCGCCTCGCTGCTCGCTGGGTTCTTCTCAATGTCCAAGGCCAGCAGGTTGGCGCTGGTTGGAGACCCCCGCTCCGCTGTCAGCAGCGGTACCAACTCTCCATCGGGAGATAGTCCTTCCATCACCATACTTTCTGCTCGAGCTGACAGCTGAAATGTACGTAGCATTTGAGACTTAATCCCCAGCGTCGCGGTTGTATCGCAATTGAATCAGACGACGGCGGAATGACGAATCAGCGGCTGCTCTGCCCCCCGCCTCGCCGCTCGCCTAAGGGCTACTAATACGCGCCTAAGGCGCAGGACAGCTGTGTAAGTACAAATATTTATGCTTATCACATAAATATATATCGTACTTGAGTTTTCAATGTTTTTTATGTATAGGTACAACTAAATATACCTTCAGCTTCGTCGAAATCGCAGCATTATTTGCACCTTCAATGCGCAGGTAGAATCAAGAGCCTGACACTAAGCGAGTACGCACGCAACGTTTTTTAAAAGCGCATAGCCCCGCGACTGCGCGTTTAAAAAACGTTGCGGGCGACAACAGCGCGTTTTTCATTCCATAGAACGTTTGTATTGATGAAAACGCGCGTCGACGACGCGTTCAAGAAACGCGGTGTGCATAGGGCGTAAGTAGTGTAACATTAATAAAGTCCTAAAGATTTTTTATGATTTACCTTATAAGCTTTGGCCGAAGGTCTGGTTTCCAGTGAGGCGAGAAACTGCGTGAGTGTCACTCCCAATACTTCCTTGTTTCTGTTCATGAGAGTCAACGAGCAGTTGGCGAGAGTGAGGTTTAATTTGTGTTCTGAAAAACATTATTGCGCATTAGGGTATAAAACGTAATTAACGTTCTTGTCGTATAATATTCCAAGAGATAGAAGATAAGAATCTTAACTAATGACCAAAATAGAGAGGTTGTTGTAACTTCAAATGCTCACCAATATATTGCTTGGACTTGTCCTTCGGAGCTCCCTCCACATAACCTATTAACTCGCAAACCTGAAAGTATTAAATTAATTGATGACGCTAAATACATGTATGATTAAAAATCAATTTAATAAATTGAAGAACTCGTTGGATGAACCTCATCGAGAGTATTCTCAGGCATAGCTGTAGAAAATCAGTATAGCTGTTTGACAATTATCCCCTTTTTGCATTTGTGTCGGGGGTTTCTCGTCGCTTCATATACAACCACTCATCTGGAGCAGAACTGACGACTATTTATTTATTTCGATGATATATATGTATATGCAATTATATTAATATTTATTATTTAGGGTTTATGTCTAATGTGTATGCTACTTAAATTTTTAATGTCTTTGTGCATATCACCTCGTTGCTTTGTCTATCTGCGTTGATGGTTATTCTTCTCTCTCATTTGCTCTAAGGTTAACTGGAAGAGATCTTTTGATTTGTTACTTTCCCGTCTGCGTTTTACTGCTTTTACGTACTATAAAGTGTTTACACACAAACATACAAACTATGCATCTCCGCAATACGCGACCAGTTAAATTCTTCTCTCCTTAATCGATAATGAAAACTATGCCAGAAAAAATCCCAAAGTTACCTTCTTCCGCTCAGGGCTGGAGAGATGGCTCCAAAGCGTCTTGCGCTCAGTCTTGACGCACAGCTCCACGCGCGGTTCCTTCTCTTCGCTCCGCCACCAGTCGAACTCTGATTCCACCACTTCGATGCGCTCCGGCTCTTGGGAGAGCAACTAGAAGAAAAACAGAATAATTAAGCTATTGCTCATTTGTTCATTTAATTTTTATTTGGTTTATTTTGGTGGTTTTATAGTTACACTTAGAGCGGAGTCATAAGGTCAAGTCATCTCCATCACCGAAATGGTAAGTTGAGAGAGGCTCATAACGGAACTCTATTTTGAGGAATTTTGACAGAATCGCCACAATTGCGAGCTGATAGAAAATTGAAGTAGGGGTTCACGTTCGGAGCCCCATGTCGTTTGCCTTTTTACGACATCCAAGGGTGAAAGACCAGCGACATAGATTCGATAAGTAAGAAGAGAATGTCACCCAGTTGCTTAAAACGTTAAGAAATTTTAAACAAAAAATTACACTGACCTCATACTTAGCGTGCTCTCTGGCTATCACCACCGCAATAATCGGCAGGCTGTCTTCGCACTGCTGCAGGTCCAGCTTCAGCTCCGTGTCATGAGGACTCCTCAGGGTGCTCTTGTAGGTCTGTTTGTACGCGTTGTAGTTGGCCCGGTGGCGCTGGATCGACGCCCAGGTGTACGGACGAACGCGTTGCTCTAACACAACATTGTAGGCGTAACGCCACCATTTCTTTATGTCCTTGGATAATGGCACGCCTGGATGGAGATGACGATACTTTCTGGGGGTCAAAATGAGTATCGATGTAGTCGAAGAAATATTCTACTTAACTTAATGATTTCTCCAATCACTATCGTAATTATTTTAGAAATGGCGTCCTCTTGATGTCAATGACTATAATCCTCTTTGTAATGTATTGCTCGCAGTAATAAGCATAGGTACATTTTTTGTAGGCTAAGGTATAGTGACAGAAGAGTAGAAAGTAAGTGATTACTTTCCTCCAGTCATCATAAAATGCGCCTCATTTCAAGCGAATAGACATTTTATATCTTTACCATACCTACATCGCTAAAAAGGGGGCACCGAGAGGGCTTTCAGTAATAATAACAAAATAAAACTTATTAGTGCGAGTATGTCGCCACATTCACCTATTTCAGAACCTCTAAAATGGTTACACATGACCTGACAAAGGAAACAATACAAAAAAGTCGCCAGATAAGTTTGCTCAACACGTAGATGTTAATGTTGTATGAATAATTTACAGTTGTCAACTTTCATTTCAACCCTTAAGTAGTACTGGAGGGCCCGCTAAGCGCCTCTTTTTGTGCGATGTATGCTTTTCACCAATACGCCCGACTAAAGCACACCACATAGAAACTACCACACTTCCAACCGTCTCACTCTCACCTATTCAACTGGATCCTGCGGAAAGAAGACAGCAAGTTGTCGATCGAGAGGAACTGCCGCCGCGACAGCTGCAACGCACTATCTTGCAGCATCGCATCCAACAGCAGCCGTGGAACACGCGCCTCGCTTGATCGGTTGATTAAGACCTTCACCTTGCAGGTCACTGGTTTCAGTACTGAAATACACAATTATTTATTACCATTTCTGTTCACCTGCTTGAAAAAGGCCTATAGAATGTTTGCTTCTAATCCAGCTCTCGGTAATTTAGAATAAAAATAATACACTTAGGTACCTACGTTAAGACTTAGTTGTTTAGTGAAATGCGGTTACATAGAAGCCTTGTAAGTCAACCGAGACAGCTAATTTCTAAAATGGAAGATGACCCCAATAACATGCAAAAGGCAAACATGCCCAATAGCAATACCTTACTGCAAGTTTTTTTTTTTATCAGTTTAAAAAGCGTTCATGGCAAAACTCTAGGCAAACTAATAGGAGCCTAAAATGCCAACACGTTAAGAAATGGCCAGATTCTGAAATGCTTAATGACATATTTCTTAGAACTAATTGCAATAAAACTCATTAATGATCATGATATTTACAGAAGATTATTTCACAATACATGCTGTTTTCATAGAATATTACGTACAAAACTCAAAATCCTCGTGATGCATAGAGAACTTGTCCAATCCAGTCATCATATAATGTTTCCAGTTATAATACTGCATTGGCGTTATGCTGGCTATTTCAGCGTCATCCAGGGCCGTGGCTGTCGGGTTCCAGTACAGCGAGAGAGATTCTATACGCATCATCTGGTACACTGTCGATGCGTTTGCTGGTGTCACCGACGGTTTCCATTTACTAGAAAAACCAGTACATCGTCATTAAATTTAAGAGCGAACAAATACTTATAATACTTACCAAAGAGAAGCATTTTGGCGCTACGCTGAAAATCTTTTTAGGAAGCCATCTCCATAGAACTACTAAGCAATTCTAGTTCGGCGGAATAAAACCGATCGTCTGCGAGGAGCCCAAGGCTAAAACATCTAGGTATATTCGTTACCTGTTAGTAGTCTCGATAGACAAGCCCTGGAGACAGAGCCCGCACGCCAGCGGACCATCTTTCGAACTGATCGAGTCCTCATACCTCACATGGACATTCCTTACATAAATCTGCAAATTATTCACTATAGCCGTGAAGAGAGTTTCAAAGAAATTCTGAGGTCCTTTGAGGATCTCACTCTCTGCCTCCAAGTCTTGCAGTATCTTTCTCTTCGCGGCTCTGGTGAGGCGTTTCTCGCGCTCAGGGTCGAAGTGGCTGTTGGAGATGGCTGGTCCGACCAGCACCAGGACGTCTTCGATGTTGACTATAACGGGCTGGGTGTACAGACCCGACCAAGGTATCTGAAGGTTGATGCGGCCGATGGTGCCGATTTTGACATCGATTGGGAGGTCGAGCTCGTACTGAAAGGAATAAAATGCAGTATTGTTATTGGTTAAAAAATGGCAGTAATCGTTCGAGAGAAGACAAGACAGATTGGTCCAAGACAGGCAAAGCCTACTTCCAACGACGCTTTTAAGGCGGAAACAGTGCTCGACCGATGGTACGCGCGTACGGGCGATCGCTATAGAAAGCATAAGCGTGTTCAGACTAGGGCTGTCAAATACCGGAAATTTCATGAAACCGGTATAAAGACCGGAACTGTCTTCGCCAATCCCGGGATCACGGGATTTTACTTCCAATGCCGGTATTTAAAAAAACGGCATGAACTAGGGTTTCCACCTAGTTCAGTCTGATGCTAACCGTCAGCGCGTATACATGTGAAACAACACACTCCCGACTGACCGTAGGCCCGTACCATCGGTCGAACACTGTTTCAAGTCTTATGTTACACGGAATAGACGGTGACCAGCAACTCCGACTTATACAAGTTCCAACTAATATTATTCCAATAGAAGTTTAATCCTATTATAGAGAGAGAGGTCATCGTCTTACGACTTACGTGCAATAAGTATTCGACCAGGCAAGATTTACAATATAGATAATTTATTTATTTATTTATTTAATCTTTATTGCACAAAAGAAAAAACTTATCGGACAAAAGGCGGAGTTATATGGCATTCTCTACCAGTCAACCTTAAGGCAAAGCAGATAAATTGTGGGCGGTGCAACTTATTTACAGACATAATTTAAGATTTTTTGAAAGCGCACTTGTTTGGGGCTTTCTTAATCTTGAGAGGAAGTCGGTTCCAAAGGCGGGCCACTTGAATGGTATAGGAGTTGGACATAAAACCTGATCGGTGACGAGGGATAGAAAGAGATAAATTGCCGGAACAGCGAAATTGACGGTCACGAGTGACACCGTAATAGTGAAAATTTTTTTTAAGGTACTCGGGTGATTTAAGATCATTGAGAATGGTGAAAAGGAAGCAGAGCATTCGAATTTCACGTCTTTGACGGATAGGAAACCAGCCAAGCTGGGAGCGGTAAGCAGACACATGATCATACTTACGAAGACAGAGGATAAAGCGAATGAAGTTGTTAAGGAGTCTCTCCAGTTTATTCAGAAGTTCTTCATTTAAATCCGGATAGCACACATCACCGTAGTCAATTATGGGTAAAATTAAGGTATGGACTAGGAGGATCTTGGTTTTAATTGGCAAGAAGTGCTTCAGCTTGTTAAGGCTATGTAGCGAACCCATGACCTTCCTGCTAATTTCGGCAACCTGTGTCCTCCAACTTAGAGTGCAGTCCAGGTGAATACCCAAATCCTTGACGCTGGTACTGAAAGGTATAGGAGTGTCGTTGAAACTCAAAGGCGTAAGAGAGTCCATGTCAATTCTAGATAGCTGGCGAGAGCTACCAATGACAATGGCCTGACACTTAGACGGATTAACGTACAGGCCGAACGTCTCGGACTATTGTTGAATGTGCCGGAGATCCAAGTTTAACTTGTCAATTGCAGATAATCATGCAAGCACAAAGAAAATACTCATACTCGCCACAAAAGTGGGCCTAACTTCAGACGTTCTATATACCTCCCAGTCGTATGTGTCTTACACATTAGCTAAAAATGACCAATATCGTATGCAGTTCTTCGACACGACACTCGTGAAAACTTACCAGAGCTTCAGGTTTTAACTTGAGATCGGTGAGGTTCACGTTGCCGGAGAAGATGCCAACGTTGAGGTTCTCCGTGTCCAAGTCCTGGACGTACTTGCCCAGCAGCCGGTTGAGGATGCCGGCCACCGCGCCCTCGAACATGATGACGGATTACGTGGCTGCAACAGAACAACAAACATGATTTTCTTTTGCGTTTTAGCGTCAATCCATTTAGGTATTTTAGTACGGAAGACATCGGAGCAGTCCATGATTTAAAGTAAAGGCATTAGGGGCTAGTACCGAGGGCGGCACAATCGAACGGTTAAGGTCCAGGGCAGCACTGAGGGTAAATCCAGCCTTACGTCGGAGAATCTTGTGAGGATCAGGAAACTGCTGACTGGATGCAGGTGGCGCAAGAGCGGCCAGGTGATGGAGGTCTTTGAAAGTCTCTAAATACGTGGCTTCTATCTTTAGTCGCGTATGGAGTTGACTCATGACGCGTTACGCATCTTGGCCTTTTTTGTTGTCATACAGGTCTGAAGTTTTATTAGAGGTTCTATCAAGTGTCAACAGAACCATATTACTAAGACCATGTTTGTTCCGACGTCACTCCGTCTGTCACTGAACTTTTATCATTTGACGTGCAGGCAGATAACATTTTCATAAAGCGTATTATACTATAACAATAAATAATAAAAATAAAATAAAGTTACAAATAAGGAGACCCATGCAACAAACGCTGTATTATCTAAGCACTAAGAAAAGGTGCTAACAAGGACCATTAAAACAAGAGGACTGAGCATCTCCATATTCTCCATACAAAAAGCCGTTCCCCGATATGTACAAAGCCATCTATGTGTAAGAGTTATTTTTTATAATTATTCAACTTTGCAAGCGTGATACAGTTATTAAATGTTACGATTTATTAATTACTAGCTTCTGCCCGCGACTTCGTCCGCCTTAAATTCGTTTATCGCGAATAAGGGTATTTTTCCGGGATTAAAAGTAGCCTATGTCCTTCCTCGGGACTCAAACTATCTCCATACCAAATTTCATCCAAATCGGTTCAGCGGTTTAAGCGTGAAGAGGTAACAGACAGACAGACTGACACACTTTCGCATTTATAATATTAGTATGGATTAGCTATTTGCGAACTAGAATTACTATACTATGATTCTTTATTCAATTATAACATAGTTAAATGATTATTTTTAAAGCGCCATCTAGTTTTTGCCAGAATATCTCCTTCCGATCGGAACACGATCCGAAGTATGGCAAGTGTCAGTCCTCTTGTTTTAATGGTCCTTGGTGCTACGGAACACTTCGTGTACGTATCCTATTCCCTCTTGACCGGTTTTTATCCGATAGCCTGTCCGCAAGGGCAAATCGTCAGATGGGCGGAGGTAAATATTATAAGGACGGCCTCGGGCGGCATAGAATAAGTAGGTATCGGTTGCCGCACTCAGCCCATCGATTAGACGGCGTCTGGCAGGTGGACATAAAAATATTGTTACCTATTCCTAGATACTAAGACATAACACTGAAAATACAACGAGGTGCGTCGTAGGCTGATGATATCATTGGCCAGGTCATGGAATTCCTAGGCACTTTTCGAAACGCCGCCATTTGATGATCTAGCCAAGTAACACCCACCACATCATTTAAACGATTTATCTTCATCTGGCATAAACTTTTTGTCATAATCATCATTTGACATAATGCATTTTTCTTCTGAACTTTTCAGGATTGTTATAAAACTAACCTAATCCATTTAACAAGATGATGCCTTAAAAACTCCTGAAAATTCTACGGTTTCAGAAAAAAAACCAATTTGGTAATAATGAATTTTGCCAAATGAAAATTATGACAAAATGTTTATGCTAGATAGTAAACGCATTAAAACAATTTGACGAAACCATTGCTTAGCTATGTACAAAAGCTGTTACTACCTTTTTTTCGCAATTGCACTGTTTCTACGGCGCCCCGCACGGGGCTCCTATTTCTAGACGGTTTGCCCTTCGGGCATCTGAAGCTACCTAACAAACTTCACCTATCTACGATGTGACCAGCACTTAACTGGAAATATCGCCGGACGGGTGGTTCGTCTCTTCGATCTGCCCTATTTTCCATTAGGCATATCGTGACATGACTGGCCAAATCATAAAACGGCGGCATTTCGTGAAATGCCTAGGAATTTCATTATCAGGCTATACAATTGGGCTACGACAGTACACATCACATCACATGGGATATCTCTGGAACAACTTACAGGAAGTTTCACTGAACATAAATATAATTAACACTCTAACTTGCTCTATCATCGACTTAATTGGCCAACAGGTGTAATTGAATTAAAGTGTTATTTATTTTACAAAAAAAGATTTCAAAGAAACGTAAAAACTATCTAATTTGATTTAAAAGAAGCAGACGTGTGACTGATGGACAGACGGACGAACGGTCAGACGGCGGAGCCTAAGAGGAAAAGATCAACAACTGGAGGCCTTGTCGCTAAAAAGCTCTTTATACCGGGTCAACTAAAAAAAAATCAACTTCTAATTAGGTACAGAGAAACTAGAATACTACATAATAGGCTAGGCAATCTTCGTGTGTCCATGGATAACGATAAGGGCGAGAGGGATAGCAATGAATAGCCGGGTCAGGGCTCGAAAACCGGTATTCTCTTCATACAAAATAACCGGTATTTTTTTCGTTATTTTCGTTCAATGACGAGATTTACGTATATTTTATTACAATTATAGAGCTTGAATCAGGTGTTTCCAAAGATATTTGTCTTCTCCTAAATACAGTTTTAAAACATTCCAGAAATAGCTTGTATTTTAGAAGATTTACAAATAGGTACCAGTTCCGAGTCCTGAGCCGAGTACTATTAATACTGTGCCTTTACTGTACAAGGCTAAAGGACATATTTTCAGCTGAAATACACATTCTGTAAGCAAGACAAACCTGCCTTACGAGCAGAACAATAAAGCTTCTTCAGTAGGAATGAAAGCAGGTGCAGGGTAAACAAGCGAAGGGGTTTCATTTCCCTTTGCTATTTACCCTCGATATTGACTCCCGTATTCACCCTCCGTCCGCTCTTGTTTGCATTACCCGTCTATCTCATTATACATGTTTGTGTACAATACTATTATAATCCATACTTTTAAATAGAAAACGCTAATCGTCTTTATGTGCAATCTTTATGCAATCAAATCCATACTAATATTATAAATGCGAAAATGTGTCTGTCTGTCTGTCTTTCTGTCTGTTACCTCTTCACGCTTAAACCGCTGAGCCGATTTGGATGAAATTTGGTATGGAGATAGGTTGAGTCCCGGGGAAGGCCATAGGCTACTTTTTATCTCGGAAAAATACCCCTATCCGCGATAAGCGAATTTAAGGCGGACGAAGTCGCGGGCAGAAGCTTGTATTCAATATTTTAATTGTTTGAGGAACAGCGAAGGTATATTTATCTTTAAACATTAGGGAATTACGATAGAAATTTCCACCTTTATTTTGGTAAGTCCTAAAGTTAATCAAATAAGTGCCTTTAATTTGATAAAAAATAATTGCTGAAACCAAAAAATAGAGAATGCCCTATAGCATTAAGTCCGCCTTTTGTAGGTACGATATTTTTTTCTTTTGTGCAATAAAGATTAAATAAATAAATAAACCTAGAAAAAGTTGATGATCTTCTAATGGCTAAACATATTATCTTGACGTAACGCACTCAACCGATTCATTTAAAAAATATCACAATCATGGCATGTCACAAACCGACACAAAGACGGAGGTTAAAAATCATATAATTGTACAGTCAGCGTCAAATAGTCTGTAGTATCTAAAGCGCCAAATATATCGCAACACATCTTTATTGTCATATATGTGACAATATACAGGGTGATTGGTTATTGAGTACCTACACTCCTTTTAAGGGGTTACAGTTCCTGTCCGGAAATTATTCGTTACCGAGATATTCACAATTTTATAGTAGCAATTTTGAGTTTTTTTTTCATCAGTATCCTGGATCATTTAAAACTTTTTTTGAATAAAACAAACTTTGTGCCTTTACTCAAAAAAACATACGAAAAGACCCAGCACGTGATTTTACAAACTTCAATACCTCGTTACGGTTCACATAATGTAGGATATTGATGAAAAAAAAGAAATTTCAGTTAAACTTAACTACTATCCGTAACACGGTTACAATGAAAAAAAAAAACAAAATTGCTACTAAAATTATGAATATCTCGAAACTAATAATTTTCGGACAGGGTACTATATGACCTTTTTTGTTGCAAATGAGTTGTACTATAACCCCTTAAAAGGAATGTACTCAATAACCAATCACCCTGCATTTGGCGCTTAGGTTACTACAAGACTATTTGATGCTGACTGTCCAACGGAATCTTCACAAAAGCAGGTAGATACCGTAAACTCAATCACCTTAGCTCAGACGGAGTGTACTTCGCTATGCATACGTATAGAGTACACCTGTCGTAAACCCACTTTTACACGCACTTAAGGTTTTATTGTTACATTGCTCGAGTAACGAACAAATGGCCGTCCATCACTGCACAAAACAACATAAACACCACGGTAAACAAAAGCAATATGTTTACCGCAATTTAGTGTCAGGTACTTTATTACTTACAGTCTTATGACTATGCGCTCTACTTCGTAACTATCATGGCTTCAATCACTATATATCTCAAATGGTTCAAGAATTCTTGAAATAACTTTACATTCTAATACAATTTGCGCAAACACTAATCTATCTCACTTCACTACACAAACATCTCAAAACAAAGAAGCTTGTAAACAACAGCGCGATGTATGTCAAGCTAATATTCTTTATTACCTGGCTATCTAATCTGTGGTGTCGATAAAAGGACATATCGAATTTGTGTTGATACGGCCTGTAATCTAACCCAATGTTTATACGCAACTTGAACAGACAACCTTGACTTGAAAAATTTGGTAAAAATTACATAAATCGTTACATTGAAATCATTCTTTGACTTACTAGGTAAGTATTATAAGTTTACTAGAAGGCGCCCACAACTTCGTTCGCGGAGGAGAAAAAGTCATAACTCCTCTTTTATTCTTTATAGTCGGGTAAAAAGTATCCTATAACCATCTGGAGATCTACCCGTGTACTAAAAATAGTTGACAAACATACCAATATTTAAATTTAACAACTTTATGATAGTATACCTAGATAACCAGTGGTCGTAAATTCGGTAGCCTTTTTGATTAAACAATCATGGTAGAGTGCCATAGGTGTGAAACGATGGATTAGGTTACTGTCGACAATATTAACTACGTTTAAATTGGTATTTTCTAAATCTGTAGCGCAATACCATGATCGCTGTACCAAAATTACGATCATTCATCATCTCCCTCTGCCCTTATCTCACTTATGTAGAGTCGGCACAACATGTTTCTTCGTTATCTTCCATTCATCTCTATTATTCGTCGTTTCAGCGCTTACTCCTTTCTTTCTCATGCCCTCTCTCACACAATCCATGCATCGCTTTTTTTACGATCACTGATTATAACATTACTATTATAAACACTGATTATAAGTAGTAACATTAAAGTAACTAGGAAGCAAGTGTGACCCGAAATGTTGAAAGAGGTAAACCTAAAAAGACATACCTAGAACAATTACAGAATGTTTTAAAGAAGGGCCAGATCAGAAGTAAGTAGGTACACTCTAAACCGACGAGGGTGTATGAGGGATTTAATTAAAGTTGCCGAAGCGAAAAAGGTATGCAAATCTTGTAGCAAGCGGTTCGAAGTGGTCTCTGCCTACCCCTATGGGAGAGAGGCGTGATTCTATGTATGTATTATAATATCTAAATCGTGGTTTATAAATCTTCGAGATAAATAAACTACAAAGTTCGGTCATGATAAAATAAACCAAAGAAGGACGCAAGAAAATTAAGTTGACATAGGGCCTCCCTGAAGTGATCTACCTCTGTCCTTCTACGGAAACAAGGCTACGCAGCCAGTTCTGTACATAGTGATATTAGGGGTTATTCCCACCTGTTACCACCAACTTGTCACCAGTGGTAACTACTGGGATTTTTTTTCCCATCTTTTACCAGTGGGAACTAATGGGAAAAAAAATCCCAACTGTTACCACTGAACTAATTGGTGGTAACTACTGGGGTTTTTTTTCCCAATTGTTACCACCAATTTCTTTAGTGGTAACAGATGCGGAAAAAAATCCCAGTAGTTGCCACCACATTCATTTTAATTTTCAATTCTTATAAAAACAATAAATTCAGTTTTCTTCTGTTTCCGCGATTATTACTCATTGAAATAAAACAATTTAACGGATTATATCGCGTATATTATCTCATTTTAGTTCCCGACGTTTCGGAAGCTTTCCAGCTTTGAGAATAAATTCAGTTCTTATAATAATTGTATGCGATAGAATAAAAGTATTTTTTATGTATGTCGACACACACTGCTCTTTATTTTAAACAAAAATACTTCAGTATTTTTTTATATTCCCAATATTTTTTAAAGCATCAAAACATATTTTTAATATAATTGCGGCACGTCCCTTTAAATAAAAATTACTGAGCTCATTTTTAAATTCCGGTTCCACACATAAAGCGAGAAATTGACCCAGGCATGTTACTAATAATCCAAAGAAATAATTTGAGTTGGCATAGCTCAAAAGGAATTACGATTCAGTTAAAACACCACGCGTTGAACTATGTAAGTTACCACAATAAAATCATGTCGATTGTATTCCCGATGACATTATTTGAATAATTTCAACAGCAATATTTTTTTTATGAGAAGAACTTTTGCCTAACCAAAAAATTAAATTATGATTTTTCATAATATTTTCTTCTGTTTCCGCGATTATTACTCATTGAAATAAAACAATTTAACGGATTATATCGCGTATATTGTAACTTTGACAGAGGAAAATACATCTTTTCTCAGTCCTCCCGTGACCATGGAAAGCTGGAAAGCTTCCGAAACGTCGGGAACTAAAATGAGATAATATACGCGATATAATCCGTTAAATTGTTTTATGATTTTTCATTTTAAATAATAATCCACGAATAAGAATGTAGTCTGGGTACCTGGGGCAAATATTACTTATTAAGTACTAGCTTCTGCCCGCGACTTCGTCCGCCTTAAATTCGTTTATAAGGAGATAAGGGTATTTTTCCGGGATAAAAAGTAGCCTATGTAGCCTTCCCCGAGACTCAAACTATCTCCATACCAAATTTCATCCAAATCGGTTCAGCGGTTTAAGCGTGAAGAGGTAACAGACAGACAGACAGATACACTTTCGCATTTATAATATTAAGTATGGATGGATAGTATGGATTGGTACAGGTACTAGTAGTCTCTTGTCAATTCTATACGTGGGTAAATTTTTGAACTCCGCGCCTTTTGGTAATTTACGTGGCGCGATTTTTTTTAATTTTTTTATAATTTTGATAATGGATTACGGTAAATATTGGAATGATGAACAAAATGCAGAAAGAGGCACTCTTTTTTGAAGAATAAAATAGCTGCCAAAAAAAACATGCCACACAAATTACATTGTTGCCACCCAATAACATTTTTAATTTTAATAAGTTATGCTATCTATTTGAAATTTGGAACATTAATAAACATGATTAGCCACATGTATTTCAAAGGAAACGTTACAAAATATATTTTTATTTTCTAAGAAACGACCAATATGAGTATCCAAACGACCAATTTTTATAAAACTAAGTCTAGCCATTTGGTCAACTAGGGTATCATATGAAAGACCTTGATCTGCACTTATCTGCACATTATCGAACAATATATATATATATATTTATGGTGTTTGATTAATAATATTTTTCGAATAACCCGGTTTGGTTTAAGTTTGCCACTCATTTGTATGTGACGCCATAGATACCAGCGGCAAACCGGCGCTTTAAGTCGGAATTAGTGAAAGTTTATACGGAACCCTCGGTGCGTGACTCAGACTCGCACTTGACTGGTTCTTTTTTTAAAGATAACAAGTGTTATTAGGCATATAAAATGCTCATAATATCCAAATAAAACAAAAAAATAATTTGTGTGGACTAAAGTTGCACACAAATTACGCCACATAAATTACAGCAAAAGTGCAAATGTATAAACCTTGCTGATTAATATTTAGTTTATTATAATTGTTGCATGTGAGTGTGGATGATTTATTCCATTAATACATAGTACGATAAAAAAAAATTCTTCTGTTTTGATACCTACTGATATTTTTGATAGTACTCAAACGAAGTTTTATATGTCTTGTTGATAAATACTTAGTTCAATTATATTCCGTGTGTCCTAAATTCGTATGGGTTTATTTCATAACAGAAAAAAATATTTTTCTACTAATACTACTACTGCTACTTTTAGGTATATTTTATAGTTATATATATTATTTATATTAAAAATGGTTTTGTGAATCTTCTTCCTTGTCGTGAAACATATTTTATGTAGAAGTTTTTATTTTAAAATTTAAACTATATGTTTGTTCATCATATAATTGACAAGCATTAGTTAAAGCAGATTGTCAAATAAAAAATATTTCTCCAAAAGCTTTTTCATTTCCAACTTATATCTATGTATTACAAAATATTTTAATAATTTTGTTCAGATTCAGAGCAGTTCACGTCAACACATTAAGCATTAGGGTTCTATGCTATTCCATATTTATGTATCAGGAAAATATTTTTCCCATTTGTTACCACTAAAGTAATTTTTCCCAGTTGTTACCACCAAATATTTTAGTGGTAACAAGTGGGAAAAAAAATCCCAGTAGTTACCACCAAATTCTTTATTGGTAAAAGATGGGAAAAAAATTCCCAGTAGTTACCACCGAGTACTTTAGTGGTAAAAGATGGGAAAAAAAATCCCAGTAGTTACCACTGGTGACAAGTTGGTGGTAACAGGTGGGAATAACCCGATATTAGTGGATTGTGTGTCGGAGAGTGTCATGGGCATTTTTATCCCAGAATACTCATAACTCCGGGATCAAAAACAAAGCATGTTAAACATTCCGACGAAGTCCCGGGAAAGCCATGTTAAATTACGAAGGTGCGCGCAACTTCGTTGGGGGCGGAGAAAAAGATAGAACCCATTGGTTTTTCTTCAGCGTAGTCGGGTAAAAAGTAATTTATAACTATTTGTGGATAGCAAGCTACCCGTGTACCAAAAATAGTTAAAATCTGTGTAGCCGATTTGGCGTGCAGAAACCACAACGACACATACAAACATACAAAACTTAATAAAAATTATTTTTCGCTCAGTGACCAATAGTCCGTTACAAATACATTTTTTATACCTTCAACATACAGACATTTAATTTTTACAACTTTATAATAGTATTGATAATGAAAATTGTCAACGCACCACTCTATGGAACATGGCCGGATGAACAAAATTTCAGCAAAATCTTGACTGAGGGAAGCCTAGTGGCTTCTAAAAAATGTAACAGACATTTTATAAAGTTGTATGAAAATAAATTATTTGTTCTACGGTTTTATTGTACGCGGTCTACATTTGGCTGTATGAGTCCACAATATGTGTAGAAATTTCACTTCGCGAAAAAATCTAATAGACTTCCATAAATGGAGACACAAACAGGGTTACGCGAAGCAATTTCAAAAGGAGAAATGGCTTAATATCGCCCAACAGATTGCATTCATGCAAATTCGTTTTAATAACCGCTTCAGAGCTGTCATCTGTTGGGAGTTCTTAAACGTACCTACTCGTAAAGGAATTACTCTCTATGTAGAACTGTAGGTATACGCCTCATTTGAGTCAGCAATAAATAAAAAACCGGCCAAGTGCGAGTTGGACTCCCACACCGAGGGTTCCGTACAAATTTTCACTTACCCTAACTTTATTACCCAGTACCGGTTGAGTTAAGTTTGCACCTGATATCTATAGCATTGCATACAAATGAGGTGCAAACTTAACGCAACGGGGTTGTACAAATAGGTTTTTTGCAAATAAAAAAAAAATTGCTAGTTAGAGACATGGCTATAATTTTCGTGTAATATTTATGTTTATTTATACAAATTGTGATTTTTTTTTAAATGTTCGCTTGGTAAACTTTGGAGATAAAGGGGGCGAATGGTGTTTTTTTTTCATATTTTCCTTAATAAAACCAAAACTAATCACAATAAAAAAAATGGTCGAAAATGAGCAAGTCAAGCCTTTTCATATGATACCCTATTTGACCCAGTAGCTAGAATTTTAATTTTTGCCCCCCCCCCTCATATTCGTCATTTTTTTACAAAATAAAAATATATTTTTAAATATTTGCCGTGCAATACATGTGGGCTGATCATGTTTATAAATATTCCAAATTTCAAAAAGATAGCGTAAGTACCTACTTTTTGAGATATGGCGCTCTAATAGACGCACAGACAGGCAGACAGAGTCGCACCATGAGGGTACCTTTCGTACCTTTTTAGTACGTAACCCTAATAAAGATATGATCTATACTTTTTGGAACTCAAACTCAGGAGCCCGAGCTTCTTCTGCATGGTTGGGTGATAAGGTGAGATGGATGAACAGAAATGAAGGCTTTTTACTTTTATAAAGCGAAAAGGACTATTTGAAGGTCAATGAAACAAAAAAAATTTTGGATTTTTTGTATGTTTGTTGTGTCTTCATCACGCCAAAACGGCCGGCTATAAAAAAAATCCGATAGGCTTATTTCTTTTTAAATTTCCTGATTGTACAGACATTTCATTTTTACTTTATAATAGTAATGCAAGTATATAGCTTTGGAGGAAGCTTATGTCCGAAGACTGGTGTGGCGGGGGCTACCTAAGCATGCACTTCCTAATGACGCCAGGCAGATTAGCTTTCTTCTTTTAGGCCTTTCGTTGACATAGTATACCTGGGTAATAAAATACCTTGGGTGCTATCTACTTCACATAATTTTTATGTCCGAAACTGATTTCGCCGAACAGGTTTCGCATAATTTGATTTCGCCGAACGTTCATCTTGCCGAATCATTATTTGTCCGAATCTAAATATGTACGCATAATTTAGTATCGCCGAATTTTAGTTAGCTGCAAATTCAACCTCTAACAATAAGAAACTGCTGCTAGGTTAGAACTGCAATCCCGAACAGTAGATGACTGCTGCCAGAAAAGTAGGTTTTCGGCATTAAAAAGTTATGCGTAAAGATCATTCGGCGAAAACAGGATTCGGCGTAATGAAATTATGCTTATAGATCATTATGCCTATTGTGATTATGCGATATAGAATTATGACAAAAAAAATATATAAAATAGCCGACCCTAATACCTACTTTTTGTATATTGTTATAATAATATATGGTTTTACATAGATATTTTTTTGCTTTTTTTATTCGTAAAGTTTTTATTGTTGCGCTAAAATGCTGACGATTACTGACATTATCGTGCTATCAAGTCATGACATGAGAAACCAACTACTGGGGAATTACCTACCTTGCCGAATATAGGTACTATTCTGAGCTATGTTAACTGATTATCGATAGCATGAACTAGCTGAGATACACGTACATATTTAAGAAAACTTCTAAAACGCAATTGCTAAAGTAGGACATAGATAAATAAAGACACTTTACTTAATATCAATTAAAATAAACGCCGACAATTTACCAATTTAGGTAACCGCCATCAATTTTGCTATTAGAGTCACTTTGTACTGAAACCGATACGCAACAACAGTTTAGGATCACTTGAAATCAAGATTAAAGGTCACCAAGCAAGCGCAATATTAGATAATTGATGACAGCTACATCTATCTCTGGGCTAAAAATAGATGCAATATCAAGGACGAATGTAAACCGAAATCCGATAGCCAAACCACGAAGCAAAAAAAAACGGTTAGAATTTCTAAAGTCGAAATTTCATTTTGGAAATCATTCGAAAAACGAATCAGGGTTAGAATCGTAACATATGTTTTTCAGAGATTCAAAATTGGAACGCTCATGACAAAAACAAAATAAACGGCGGAACGGATTTTTGTTTAGAAAATTGAGGCAGTACCTTCTAATCTCACATTGTTTTCCAACGGCGCTGCAGATTTACTTGGAAATCTAGAAATTATGACGTCAAAGGTGCAACGAGGGGTTCGCCTTTTCACAGACTGGACGTATTTGACAGGTGTCACGCGGGGCGCATGTGTGGTATCGGCACATGCGCGTTGGTGGAATCGGGGGTGAGTTTAAATTAATTTTATTTTGCGGAAGTGCTTTGGAAGTGGCGTGGGCGTAGCTCGATACCGTTGCGTCACTATGCGTGGGTGGTAGCTGGAAAATGCAACACGTTGCAGGAAACGGGACATCCGATGGGTCGGGGTGCGCTGTAAACGGTATAGGAGTATTTCGAACGGTGACTGCTATATTATAGAAGACATATCGATGAAATGTTAGTTACATTTCATAGTAACAGAGAACTTAAAACAAATTGCAACCACAATAGTCATCAAAATAAAATCGGGGTAGGTATACACACCTTCATTGAAAGGTAAAAAGAAGAAACTTATTTAACGCAATTACAGGTCGAAATAAAAAGTTCCAGTATAGGTTCTGTGGACATTAAACTCAAGGTTGTCGATCAGCTGGTCAACGTACAAGCTACTCGACACGTTAAATATTAATCACGCAGCGCAGGTTCCCAAACTGTGCGTTCCATAAAGAGGAGTACACAAGTAATATTTTCGTAACGTAGTAATCTTAGGTGACTTCTTTTACAAGAGCGACGCCAAAAATACAACAGCGAGATAATGGCAACAGATTGTGACTTAGTCCAGTCACAGTGATCGTTACCCCCAAAATCACACCTCCATAGAAAAATATCCTAAACATATTATTCTTATTATGGGGGTCATGTCCCTCCAATCTTTGGCTAGGACCGCGCCTGAATGTATGGACAGACGTGATAAAAAAAGCATGCTCATAAGCTTGCTTAAAATTAGCATGTTCTGCAACTGTTCACATTTGCCAGCAATAAGCATGCTCAAAGCAAATGTACAGACTGTTCAGACGCGCTCGGAGCACGCCCCCTTCTACCCGCACCTCAAGGTGCGTCCACACTTGTATCATTTGCTCGTATCCGATCATCGTGGCATGGCGTGACTGCGTATCGCGCTGCTTGGACGCTCACTGTCGCCGCGGCGATGACGCCGCGCTTGTCCGATCTAAGTGTGTGCGATACGCGCAACATGGATTTCGAGCGATCGGATCGGCGCAACGTCCAAGCGCGTGATCGTGACACGCGATCATGCCACGCGACGAAGATCTGATCAGGCAAATGATACAAATGTGGACGCACCTTCAGGTAGTATGCTCGACCATCAAACGTCGGTTGATTTTTAGCACGTTCTAAATAAGCATGCTCATTATTACCAATGTTGTTACACACGTGCTACCAATGAACACTTGCTCAATAAAAGCATGCTTTTGTGTTATTAATGAGCACTACGTCTGTCCGTACCTTGACTCCATAGACCAACGTTCTTGCTCTTAGCTCTTTCTCCCTTTCCACTTAGTGGTGGTCGTTGCTTAATTTTTTTTTTATGACATAAGAGGCAAACGAGCAGACGGGTCGCCTGATGGTGAGCGATCACCGTCGCCCATACTTGCATCACCGGAGGAGTCACAAGTGCGTTGCCGGCCTTACAGGTGGGAGTACGCTCTTTTCTTGAAGGCTTGAAGGTCGCATCGGTCCGGAAATACTGCAGGTGGCAATTTATTCCACAGTTCAGTAAATGTATATTAAACCCAGTTAATTTGGCCACCGGTAGCGAGCTAAATCAATGAAAAGATTGGGCCCCATTTTACTTTGATGAGGGCCAAGGCTTTTATGAGATTGAGGGCTCCGGTGTGGGCATGGTTTACTCTCGGGACTTATCTTTTTTTTTTGTCATAATCATCATTCGGCATTATACATATTTTTTGTTATAAAAAACCCAACCTAATACATTTAACAGGATCCAGAAAATTCTACAGTTTCAGAAAAAAATGCATTATGCCAAATTATAATTTATGCCAAATGATGATTATGACAAAAAGTTTATGCCAGATGAGGGTAACAGGTGTGGCATCGCCTAGCCCTTCGATAGCTGCGCCTTCGTAGTGGTATAGTAATATATTTTTTTCCTATTACAATTACTTAGTCTCTCCAAGTTGTTGTCGTGCCTACAGACAAATACTGTGTTTAAATAAACAATACGATACACGCTGTTCGTTGATTGGCCAGAATTGGCCCCGATACAGCTCTGACCTGAGATAATGGAAGGTCCGTTTTTATTAACTTTACTATAATATGCTCGGGCAATACGTCTTCTCATTGGTACATTACCGGGCTACCAGACGGTCAGAAATCTGATCAGGTTGAGCATAATTATTGACCGTATTTAAGTTTGACACAAGGCCATTACTGATCAAATCTCACTGAAGAAAACTGTCCGTTTTTCCTATACTCGTATAATTGTCGAAATTATGCGACTAATCGAATTTTGCGGATACATGTTCCTATATCAGAATCGATTCATTTTTACAAAAAACTGTTTGGTACGCATTTCGTGAAGGTCTGCTGTAGATCCCAACGACATCAATCCATACTTCCATACTATATTAATATTATAAATGCGAAAGTGTGTCTGTCTGTCTGTTACCTCTTCACGCTTAAACCGCTAACCGAATTGGATGAAATTTGGTATGGAGATAGTTTGAGTCCCGGCGAAGGACATAGGCTACTTTTTATCCCGGAAAAATACCCTTATCCGCGATAAATGAATTTAAGGCGAGCGAAGTCGCGGGCAGAAGCTAGTTCTATTATAAAGTTAATAGTTCCTTCTGTTTCCGCGATTATTATTCATTTAAATAAAAAATTAAGTTGTAAAAATTAAACGTCTGTACATTAAAGATATTTTGAAATAATGAGTGAAACGGCCTATTTGAAGGTCACTGAATCGATTTTTTTTTCTTGTATGTTTAAATGTGTCGTTGCTGCTTCATCGCGCCCACCGGCTAAACGGATTTCAACTATTTTTGGTACATGGGTAGCTGAGCATCCGCAGATGGTTATGGGATACTTTTAACCCGACTACGCTGAAGTAAAAAAGAGGGTCGTGACTTTTTTCTCTTCATAGAACAAAGTTAAAATTAATGTGTTGTTAAGGTGTTGCCGAAACAACGGTACATTTTGTGAAATATAGCAGTTGCTTACCTTATTCCTACATTTAAAATAACCATAGAAGTTGTAAAAAACGCTATACACCGTGTTTTCATTCATTTAAGACGACGAATTGGAAATTTTGGTGTCAGAGATCTTAACATTTCTCAGCCATTTCGAAACATATGAAAGTGATATTTCATAACATGGTTCTTCATTTCATTTACTTTATTTTGTTACTTGCAGAAACACGATTCTTAAACTTTTATAACAGAGAAAACAATATCAAAGAAACCTCTTTTAAAACAGAGATTCTCATTTTTCAGGCTAACCAGACCAATTTAAGTCTCGAAATTTTCTTAGTACATTAGTCTAACTATGCACTTTCGTTTGTTAGTTGGATTTTTTAAAATTATTTGTACTTTTTAATTGAAACGAAAAAAGCCGTTTTGTCGTTTACGACCTTATGGTATAAGCTAGCGCTGGCGCGTATTTGTATGCCATCAGTCCCCCTCTCAGTCCGCTGCGGACCAATCAGAGAACGGGATGCGAACCATGTTTTTCAATTGATAGTTTAGCGATGCGTCGCCATAATGCTAAAATATCAATATAAAATAACAGAATACAGTGGGTTTCCAATAAAACGTTTCTCAATCGACGCTCGAATAAGAGATAAGATGTTTTTCTTATTTAATTTCATTTTAACAGATGGTAGTAGGTACCCATCCATACGAACAACTTTTCCTTTTCCAACATTTAGGAAACGAAAACATAATCTGCCATTCCCTGCAATGTGGTTGAGTTCGTACTAACACATAGTAAGAAAAAGCAGATTTTTTTTGTTCCAAAATGTCTCCCTATATTGCCGGTTAAATCAAAGGGAAACATCACGGTGTATATATGCCAATTAAATTCTACTGAATGCCATTCGGTTTTAAAATTTCATAATTTATTAACTAACCTAATAAACATCAGGATAGAACCAGCCAGTTCATTATAAAATCGGTCCTTATTGAGATAACCTGTTTGCAGTGCGACACTCATGTCAAAGGCCTGCATCATACGTAGAAGGTCAGCTATTCCCCTAATCGTTGTGTCGGAGCGGGCAACGCGAGACGTGTGGACAAAATGTTTAAGATTGTTGTTTTCTTTGCGTTCGGTGCGGTAAGTCAAATGTTTTTCTTAAAGCGAAAGTGTTCTTGTTGAGCTAATCTGTGATTATTGTCTAAAGATAGAATACATCTATACTATTATAATTGGGATGTTGTCAATTTTTTCTGTGGAATGTTTAAGAACGACCTCTCCATAATAGAAACATCGGTGAAAAAACTCCTTCTATATCATAAGAGTTCCCCGAAAGAAAACAATGTTCAAATCACATTTTTGGATTTTCCCAAAAAATGCTCCATAATAAAGCCTACGAACGTCTGACATCACACATTCCTACCTTGTATGGGGAAATTAAGAACTTTGTTCTGCAGCTATGTTTAGACTTGTGTTTATCGAAACGGTTTCATAACAAAAGATAGCATACATTTCATGGGTTATTCAATGGTATTTTAGTAATTTATATTTTCATATTTTTAAAGAAAATGGACTTTCCCACACGAAAAACAAGCTACACGCAAGGTATCGAACTCGATGTTTTTTTTAGTATTTCAGTTATAGAAACTGCCATTTGGCATCATAATCTTATTTTAATTTAAAATGTTATAGCCCAATTCCCAATTATAAAGTAGTAAAAATGAAATGGTTGCACATTAAAGTTATTTTCAAAAAGAGTGGATCAACTTCTTGTAATTATGTTCAGTGACTCAGGTCACAATAGTGACCGAGTTACTTAGAAAAATCAAGGCCATTAACATACTGACGACTTGACAAGATGGGCCCTGGAAAAATGAACCTAGTATTGCCAAAAAAAAGCAAAAGCCTACAGAAATTGTGATTTTAAAGAATGATCCAGGAGACGTAACCATGGCAACGAAGTACAGTAAAAAGTGGACTAAAAGGAAAAGGGTTCTTATTGGGATATTAGTGGTTCGAAAAGTTATTTTTTTATTTTGTATCTATTGTTGTGGCGTCAACACGCCAAAGCGGCTAAACGGATTTAAATTTTTCGTAAACGGGTAGCTGGGCATTTACAGATGGTTATATGATAATTTATACTCGACGACGCGAAGAAAAAAGAGGGTTATGATTTGTTTCTTCTCCGCTGTCGAAGTTGCAGGCACCTTCTAGTACCATTATATAAATGCTAAAGTGTTTTTGTAGATTTATTTTGCTATAAAAGGGTGCAAAACTGCCCACCACAGTCAGCAGATGACAAAAAATCATATCCCTATTTTTTCTTCAGAGTAGTCGGCTAAAAACTATACTATAATGATCTGTGGATACCCCGCTAAAGGTGCGTCCACATTTGTATCATTTGCCCGTATCAGATCATCGTCGCGTGGCATGATCGCGTGTCACGATCACGCGTTTGGACGTTGCGCCGATCGGATCGCTCGAAATCCATTTTGCTACGCGTATCACACAGTTATATCGGACGAGTACAGCATGATCGGCGCGCCGACAGTAAGCGTCCAAGCAGCACGATACGCAGTCATGCTACGGCACGGTGATCGGATACAAGCAAATGATACAAGTGTGGACGCACCGGAACCGTGTACCAAAAATAGAAGAGGTCTATTGAGCCGATTTGGCGCGGTGACACGGTGAAGCCACAACGACACATACAAACATACAAATAATCCGACAAAATATTTTTCGATTTAGTGTCCTACAAATAAACCGTTACAATCATTTTTTATATCTTTAGAGTACTGACATTTCTTTCTAAAACTTTATAATAGTATAGATGTAATGTCAATTTTGTATTCGTAATCAATAAATAAAATAATAAAAAATAATAACCGACTCCAAAAAAATCACTAAAAAGTAAAAAATAAAGTGATTTCATTTACTTTCAATTAACCTTTTTTCTACTTTATACAATATATACTATGACTTTCTGGCCCAATTAGCAATTCGATGGTTCTCATCAGGAGCATTTAAGAATCGCTCTCAAGCTCGGCCGAATTTCACCTTCCCATACAAACGGAGTTTCGTTCTCATTTTAAAACTACGTGTTGGACTGTAACAAAACTTTATTGCCTAATATACAATGACATGAGGTATATCTAGGCCTGTAATTAGTTTATATGGCTCCAGTTTATAAAACAAACGAAATACGGCAAAAACAAATTTTGTATGCAAAACTTAAATTCACTGTATTTTTTTTACTATAGTATCTGTAGCTATACTAATTACAGGGCTGCAATACCTTAAGTTATTCTAAGTACAAAGTTTCAGAGCAAACTAGCTAGTCGTTTTAAAATGAGAGCTTAACTACGTTTGTATGGAGAACCGAGCTTGAGGGAGACTCTTAAATCGTGACTATGAAGTCGCTTAGCTAACTTGCGTGATATCTTATCGCCATCACTTTCGCTTTCTGTGTTCTTCTACATGAGTTCCACTTCACCTTGCTTGATTTGTTTCTTAAAATATTGAAATCGCCTCCTGTAAAATTTGGTGGTTGCCCTCGATTTCCCTTAGATTCCATCATCTGATCCTGACTTGGTGACAATTTCATTGACCACCTCAGGTGTAGGTATACTCTGTTAAATAAAAAAAATATTTTGAAAATCGGTTCACAATTGACAGAGAAATCGGTGAACATATAACATAAAAAAAATCATATAGTGGAACATAGAACTTCCTCCTTTATAGAACGGTTAAAAATATTGTACAATAATAATGCAGAGTAGATTGTTTAGTAGTTTATTTATAGAATACACACTGGTTTAATTATTATTTGAGTGATAATTTTGTGCCCGCATAGCTGAGCAAGTCGTAACAATTTTTTTTTTTTTTAATGTTTTCATGACCATGGATTCAATGTCCTTCAGTCGAGTAACAATTTTATATCAACTGGTGTTGCCAGGAGGCATACATACATAAAAATACACAATATATCTAGTAGCAAAAGAACAACATAAATATGCCATTCATGTTCAATCTTGTATCGAACAAATATCTAATTACCATGTTTGTACCCGACTGCGGGAGACGAAGGAGGGTAATGTTGTTCACATTTTTCGTCGTTGTCGTTTTACCTGTGACTCTTTTGAGGTAAAGGTAATGATCCGATAGTGGACCACCATGGTTCGATAAAATGGCATTCTTAGAACAAAATAGCGATACTAAAAGTAACAACAAACTGCTAGTACATTTACGAGACCTATAAAGCAAATTAGGATATCCAAGTAGGTATACTATGACAAATCAGATGCAATATTTCCAGCTCGGACGCTTGATTTTTTTATTTATCTATAGACCGGGATGGCTCTATTAGTAAAGTTGACCGCCGTGTTGACAAAATTCAATCAATATACATTGCATACTTTGTAAATTTCCAGCATAATCCGGCAGGCCAGGCCTAAAAAATATTGATTATCTGGACTGGAACTCAACGAGCCGTATAGTCAACATCAAAAGTAGATGATAATTTTAGTTCCTTGTTACTTTCACTACTTTAACGCATCCAAATTGTCGCAGTATTGTTATGCCAGTTCAACAAAGTACTAAAATAATCATCTACTTTTGCTGTCAACTGTACCTATTGCGTTTTGTATAGTACAATACTAGTTTGAATCAAAGAGAAAATTGAAGAAAAGAATACCCAAGTACTTCTCCGAAGTTTGCCAAGCGGAATTATTGTTTTTTTCTCTATTTACGTATCTATCTAGCTTTTTTATTTTCAAAAATCCTTTTTACCGGTCGCGTTGATTTTGTACGTTATTTGTATCCGACGCCATAGATACCAGGGGCATTTTTCATAAACTCTTGTAACTTGTATTACAAGCGGAAATCTCGTTCCAACAATATGTATTAAAAAGGGACTTCCACTTGTAATACAATAAAAAAAGCTTTGGAAATGTGAATGTTTGTGCTGACCCCTTGGTGTGCGAGTCAAACTCGCACTTGGGCGGGTTTTTTTAGTACAACTTACTCGTATAATTAGATATCTATTTTCGCAGCTATGCCAAGCGGACCTCCCAGTGACGCCTCCGATAAAGTGCGGACCGATCCCTCCAAAGGTAATTACATTAATTCGAATCGAAGGAAAACAGCGTGAGGAATCCTGCGTATATCTGCGAAGAAATTCAAGGGTGTATGCTAAGCCAGCGAGGAGACTACAGCCCTTTCCCTCTCATCCGTAAGAGCCCTGTGCCCTGCAGTGGGACGTGAGTATATAGACTGATGATGGATGGTTATACATTCACCGTTCTTGGTTATGACTTAAGATCTGGTATTTATCACTGCACGGTGATTCATTTGTCCTGAACAGGAGTGACAGGGGTGATGGGGGGATATAAATGTATGGAACAGCTGATTCTTTTTCGCGATTTAGTGGTTTGCCCTGTAGTAAAAGTTGGTCAGTGTAGCCGTCCCCACCATCCCCTTATTCCTGTAGCTTCTGCTCATGACTCATGAATCACCTACTAGGTCATGTGCTTATACGAAAAGATACCGGATATTTTCAGTGACCCAGACTACACACTGGCATGTAGTGACATAAATTTTTTGGCCAGCTGGCAAAATTCAATTAAGGTGCGTCCACACTTGTATCATTTGCTCGTATCCGATCATCGTCCCGTGGCATGACTGCGTATCGCGCTGCTTGGACGCTCACTGTCGGCATTGCGTATCATTTGCGCCGCCGCGTCAAAAAACGCGTCCACACTAAGCCGTAGCGTATCACGGTGATACGCTACGGCTTAGTGTCCGATCACCGCGCCGATCATTTTGCATGCTGCAGTTTGGACGCTAGCCGTATCGTTTCACCGCTCCGATCATTTTGGCATTTCGCCGATCATCATTTTTCGCGTGATCGTTCTTCTGTAGTAGCGTTGTGTTCCGTGTAAAACTGTTGCACTCTGCCATCCCACATCGGTTTTGGTTAACACCCGTGCAGAAACTTGAAAATCATTATCACGACAGCTGATAAGCCGCAAGCACCGAGCACCAGCGTGGACAGCAGCGCCCATGCGTCGGCGGCACCGCGCGCGTAGCAACTAAAAATGGCAGTACTTTGGAAATTCGCCGTAACACACCTGCGCCAGCGACTCAAGCCACGCCTCTCGGCCATCTCTTTCACGCGTAGCTGCAATGGACGAGACAGAAGATGATCGGGCAAAAACCGACTCGAGATGGATCGCGGCGTATCATAACCGCGTAGCATGATCGCGTGTCATGATCGCTAGTGTGGACATCGCACCGTCGCGATCATGCCGCGCTCGTCCGATCGGAGTATTTGATACGCGTAGCAATATGTATTTCAAGCGATCTGATCGGCGCAACATCCAAACGCGTGATCGTGACACGCGATCATGCCACGCGACGATGATCTGATACGGGCAAATGATACACATGTGGACGCACCTTTAGGTAGCGATTGAATAATTTTTTGTCGCCTTGTTATACTGGCGGCAGAACACCATAAAGGCTTACAGTACAAACCACGTACGTCTTGTGGGAGGTGTTGCAATTCGCAGTGTTCGTTATAATTCCAAAATTATATATTTCAGATCTACTCGTGCCTCGGAAACCCGAAACTGTTCACCAATGACATCAGCGCGCAGTGCACTAAGTCCACTTCTGAGGTATGTCCTGGCGTTTTGACGGCTAAAGAGGCGCTATCAGTTCCATCTTACTCATAAAAACACTTTTTTTAATGTCCCATTGTCTCTTCTTGGTCATGCCAAATCTTTTACAACATGAGTTTCCAAGATGAGAGTGTGTCGAGTGACGAGGAACGAACGGATTAGAAATGAGTATATAAGGGGAAGTTTGAAAGTAGCACAAGTGACGGACAAAATGAGGAGCAGTAGGTTAGCGTGGTATGGGCATGTAATGAGAAGGGATGAACGTCACTTTGTTAAAAGAATGTTAGGGATGAATATTGAAGGACGAAGAGCGATCGGTAGGCCAAAAAAGCGATGGATGTATTGTGTAAGAGAGGACATGAGAAAAAAAGGAGTAAGCGCTGAAATTACGAATAGTAGAGATGAATGGAAAATAACGAAGAAACATGTTGTGCCGAAAATGAAATGAAAACACCGACACTGGAAGCGAATTCCAATCTAGAGCGGCGCGCACCTGTAAAAATCCTAATCTGAAGCAAATGCCTAATTTATGTTATGAAATACCAATATAGCTTTCTGTTATTTCACAGTGCGAGCGCATAAAATGCATCTTCAAGAAGTCCGGCTGGATGAGCGAGGGAGACAACGCTGTTGACAAGGCGAAGGTGGTCGCGCATTTCCACCAGTTCGCGAGGGACCACCCCGACTGGACACCCGCCGTCAACTATGTCAAAGTATTTACAATACAATACAAATACTCTTTTCATCTCTCCTGTTCGGAAAGTTTATTTTTTATGGGTATTTAGCCGGGTGGAAAATAGCTTTTCCTTCCCTAGGGTGGAAAGTATTTTATTGTTACGATTAGCCACAGAGTCGAAGATAATTAAGTTACGTCGTATTTTTTTATTTTCCTTACAGTCGAAATGCAAAGTAGAGTGTTTAACTCTGGTGAAATTACCCATTTCACCCTCGAACTATTATTGGCGCTCACACTTCGATTGAGCGCCAGAAACATTCGAGTGAAATGGGTCACTTTCAACCCTTGGTTAACAATCTATTATTATTGTATTCGACCTACTATGGTTTCAACTCTGTACCTACAAAAAATGCTGTACCTACATTATACAGCATTAATTTACATTCAATTCACAAGTAAATATAAATAACTTCCGAGTTTCCGACCTATATATAATTTATCAGGTTTCTCAGCAAGTTTCCCGAGCGGAGGAAGTTTAATTGAGTTTTACAAGAATCTCCACAACATTACTCGTGTTTCAGACCTCGTGCCTGTCAGGCAACCTTCCGCCCCAGGGCTGGGAGGTCAACTGCCCAGCGTATGACGTCGTACATTGCGCGCTCACAGGATTTTTCAAGGTAAAATGGGGTTTTATTTGACAAGGTTCCACGTGACTCGCACCAAAGCGACGTAAGCTCGTAAGTTAGTTATGTGTGATATACATATGAGAAATGGTCTGAGAAAATATCTTGAAGATGGGAATTAGATTCAGATGCAAGAGGATTTGAAAATAAATAAATAATCAGGGACAATCTTACAGAAACTGACCTAGTCCCAAACTAAGCAAAGCTTGTACTATGGGCGACGATATACAGAATATATAGATAAACCTGAGATAAATTAGCTTCTGCCCGCGACTTCGTCCGCCTTAAATTCTCTTCTTAACTTAAACTATCTTCATAACAAATTTTATTCAAATCGGTTCAGCGGTTTAAGCGTGAAAAGGTAACAGACAGACAGACAGACACACTTTCGCAATTGTAATATTAAGTATGGATTATAATACTAACATTCGTGCTCATCACACAAATACTTGCCCTGGCCGGGATTCGAACCCGGGATCGCCAGCTTCGTGGGCCGTTTTGCAACCCAATGAGCCAAATCTCGTGTAAATAAAAAAAAACTGATTCTAGGTCGTCCTTGAAAAAACGACGAATTCCGGATCACCATGATTATTTGCAGAGAACGGACGACGACGGGTTTAGCTCAGCAGGAGTAACGTTACCTGCGAAGCTGAAGGTCCTTGGGTTCGAATCCCGGTAAGGGCAAATATTTGTGTGATGAGCATATTTGTTCCTCAGTCTTGGATGTTTTCTATGTATAGATTAGATTACCATGGTAGTTCGATTTGTGTAAAATTGTCCTGAAAAAAAAGTTGAAAGATGTCCACTGCTGGACAAAGGCCTCCCCCAAAAATAACCCCAATCACTGGTTGCGTGCTACCCTCATCCCACGGGATGCAATCTTAACTAGATAGATTGTCGTCCACTTTATTGTCGGAAAAACCTAATCGATGTACAAATTCGTAAATATTTCTTCAACAGTACGCTCAGCCCTCGCAGTGGTCGACGGCAGAAGAGTGCACCTACCCGCGGCAGTTCGCGGCAGCCTGCCCCATTTGTCCCGAGAGCTGCTTCGCCCCCGCCATTCCCTACGGTTCCTGCAATTCTTGCCGACTATTACCCCAAACACCCTAATGTTTCAGACTTTTTAGACTTAAAAAACTATGCTATTATACTATTGTAGCCTAAGTTTCCCATCAGACTTAAGATCATGATTTTAAAAAATCTTAACAGCATGATGAAGAATTCCCTTCGCTCGTTGCTAATATACCGCATTCACGAAATACCTAATTTAGCAAAATATCAGATTATTAATATATCACACGCTTAGCTTACCACATTCCCGTTACACCAGGTTGACCAGGTTATAAAATTGAAAGGTACTCATGGACCTCAATCGTTATAAGAATGTCCTATACTGAAAATTTGGTATATTGTTGATGTGATAACTGATAAATCAAGAATGTGGTATTTTGCAAAATCTGGTATTTCGGGAATTAGGTATAAATAGCAACGAGCGATTCCCTTGACTAGTGAACGATCTCTTGGCCAATTCGCGACGAAGTTCTTGGCAAATTGTAGTAGTAATTCTTATAAAGAAAGCGTACAAAAGAGCGCGAGAGCTCAACAAATTCACGGCAAGGTGTTTGTAGCGCTACGCGCGTAGTCGATGAAATACGGAAGTGCTTAATATAGCGAAAACTTGCTACGAGCAAGAAGCCTAGTAACGAGTTTAAGTGAAATTGCTACGAATGTAGGCCCAAATTGTTGGATCGGAAATTGGCCCGCACTCGGTCGGTTGATGATGTCAGCAATCGTCCCAAGAGTGCGCAGTGGTTTGACCCGTTTTGCCCCCAAATCAATCAACTAATCTTCTATGAGAGTGGTACCAGTGGCGTGGCGTCCGTATATAAGCCGATTCCCATCTGGTTTCCCAAGGAAGAGCTTATAGCCACATTTTTCTTTAAATATGAGTAAATGAATACGCTTCGGCGTCCCTTGTTATTTTCCTGACGCCACGCCTCTGAGTGGTACAACAATTAGACGGCGAGGTCATGGGAAAAATAAATGTTTATAAATAGTAAGGTAAATAATAATGTGATAGAAATAAAACCACACATTCATTTTCTGAATTTTATTTGCTTCATAAGACATGAACCTACAGCCGTGCTGGACAAAACTTTTTTCTTTCTTACTTTTATTGATATAGCTTTAAAGAACACTGACACTTAGAACAAAGTGAATATTGCAGCTATATTATCCTGTGTGGCCAGTCCACAGCAAAGACTAACCTTTTGAACGCCAAGTCATACAAAATCCCCGAACACCACACATATCGTGATAAACGCAGCCGTGAACTTTATGGTTCAGCTACATTTGACACCAACGCATCTTTACAAATTTTGTGGTTTCTGAAATGGCCACGTTTGTACAACCTAAATTAGATAGGCACAATACGCGAGATGTTAGAAGTGTTGGTTTTATAACAAACCCTTCAACCATCACATCGCGAACTGTAATATTCTATGTCACAGACATCATAGACAATATAAGATATTCCATCGTTGGTTTAACTAATTACATTTATCTTCAAAAAAGATGATGTCTGTTTATCATGCCTTCATGCTATACCTATCATCTATATCCTATGATATCTGTCATATTTAGGTTATATTAGGTTTAACAAAAACGTGACCTGAATTGGTATTGCTATTATAAACTTGTGCATTTGAACGGTTATTATGATTACCTACTCATAAGTATAGTCCCGGTAGCTTAGAACTCGATTCTGACATTATCGATACAATTTCCCAACGCCCCATGCGTTTCAGGATTTTCCTGAGTTTTCAAGATTTTTTGGGTTCATACTAGGATTGCGGCCGGACTTTGAAAATATCAGAATTTAATTTTTTCGATAAGATTTTCTAAACTAAGTTGCAACTACCATAATCAAAAACATAATGGTAAGTGTAACTCGTTACAATATTTCAGGAGACATATTTGTGAAGATCGGAGTATTTCTCCGGACTATTTTTTTTGGTAACACTATGCGTAGATAGTAAACATAGAGAATAGAAAGAAAAGGAAAACAATCTCATGTAGGAAAAAGATAAAAGTGTCCAGCAGAAAGCAGTAAATAATAGTTCCAAATCCGTCCAGAGTGGCGCTAGAGTAGCAAGATAGTAGAGGTCAACCACCGATTATAAAACACAAGCTTCTGCCCACGACTTCGTCCGCCTTAAATTCGTTTATCGCGGTCCTCAGATCCTCAGGAGTCAACCTATCTCCATGCCAAATTTCATTCCAATCGGTTCAGCGGTTTAATCGTGAAGAAGTAACCAGACAGACACACTTTCACATTTATAATATTAAGTATGGATTTTTATCAAAATGCTACACAGTCCATCGTTCTTCTGATGAAAATATATTCAAACATGTTCAATATGTTTTTTCTTGCTATAGTTGTGGATTTTTTTGTCATTATTACGGTAATTTATTTTACGCACTTGCTACGGTGGCGCCACCAATTTAACGCCATTTGACGGACACTTTGGATATATAGAGATTTTTCTCCTTAGTTTTCTACACTCCATAGTAGTAATGTGATGTGTCAAGATTTAGTTCTTATATGCGATGCCGCATTCGGGCCTTATATTGCAGTAGTAGCTCTGCATTGTCGACATGTCTTAAATTAAAGCAAAAATCGAACACACATTGGTATTTGAATACACTTCCAGTATCACTTTGGTCATAAAGGCGCTGATCTGACCCATTTTTGCTCTAAAGTAAATCTCTACTGCCTATAAATGTAAATTCAGTATCTGCGACCTATGAATATCACATTTAATACACATTTATTACTTTAGAACAATAAAATACATGCTAGACACATATTAAATATAATTATTCTGACATCATAAGCAATAGTAGATATTGTCGACTCATCTCATTGATCCTACGACTTTCGAATTGCAACTGAACTAAAATCGAATGGGGAATGGATGAAAATTTTCAAAAATCTTGAAATTTTGTTTATAGGTAGGAATAAGCCTCCTTATTGTCAGAAAAAAAATGACAGATTTTTCTGTGGTTTAGAAAAAAATAAAAAGATGAAAAGGTGTTGGTGGGCCTATATACCTGCCTTATAATTATAAGGTTCGGCAAATGCAGCATTGATATTTTCGATTAAAATGGCTGTAAATGTACTTGTTATTCTTGACATACCGTATAAGGCGGGCCTATAGGCCCACCAACACCGTTTCATCTCTTTATTTTTTCTAAGCCACAGAAAAATCTGTATTTTTTTCTGACAATAAGGAGGCTTATTCCTACCCATAAACAAAATTTCAAAATTTTTGAAATTTTTCATCCATTCCCCATTGCAATTAGGGCTCCCATACGTCTGGGATTCCCGTCCGGTGGGGATTTTAAAAGTCTAAGTGTCGTAAAGTCCGGCCGCTTCGTTTCAGGGGAAACCTTAATGACTGAATTAAATCTAAAAGCGTCCGAAGGAAAATGCGATTTACTCCAAATATTGGGGGTTTCTGAAGTTTTTGTCTGGGTTCAGTAATAATCAAGATTGCAGCCGTATTTGCAATCGACGGGATTCATACTTAAATGTAGTGCTTTTCTGCAGGTTAAGCTTGTAGCAAATCAACTGACAATAGCGACCAGTTCGAAAAATTCAGAATGCCCATTGGCAAAGACGGCCTGAATCCACGTCTTCTTAATATTACACTTGTACCTATTTCGGAACAGGAATGAAGTGAAAGTATGACAACAATTTATGTCTTTTTTTAGGACAATCCAAAATCAGTTCATAAATTTAGTATAGGAACAGACACCCAATACAATATAACATCAAAAAATAAGATATATCTATCTACTAGGTACTTATATCACAATAAATGGTGAGGAAATGCCAGTTTTGTTGGTTTCTTTAATTAGTAACAAGTTTCACATTTAAATCTTTTTCGTGATAGACTGATATGATACGTTACGTGGACATCTAGAAATAGTTTATTTTTATGTCGTATAGTTTATTATATGGCCGGGGCACATTCCTCGTAGAGCCGATGACCATTGGGGTAGTAAGGTTCTCGAATGACAACTGTGGACGGGTCGACGCAGCGTGGGAAGGCCCCTAACAAGATGGACCGATCATCTACGGAAGACCACGCATAACCGTTGAATGAGGGCGACGTACGACCGGTCGTTATGGATATCCTTGGGAAGGGTCTTTGTCCAGCAGTGGACAAAGGCCGGCCCTTCGGCTTATATAATGATTGTTTTCTATAGCCAAAACCTCAATGCGATATTTGTGAAATTAGCTCCAGAAAAACAACTTCAGAGTCCACATAATGAAGAGAAAAAATCAGGGAAACTTAACGTTCCCAATCGCCACATTGCATCATACAAGGTTCTATTTTTTTCTTATTTCTAAACATAATAACGACATCATAAGGTATATACCACGATATCGTAAGTAGATATATTATATTTGTAACATCAACAGTATCTTTTTTATTTTAAGCTTGACTACAATGAAAACTGAGATAAATGTCATAACATTACATATGAACCATTCCTAGAACCAGTAAAACCGCAGCACATGTCATCAATTAACCAAAAAAAAATTATTCTCCTAACCTCATGTTGAAGAAGTCCCTCTTTAACACCGGCAATGACTCCTCATCCTTTATCCAAGACGGCAATATGTTATCAAAATGCGGGTACCTTGGGTTCCACCAATCGAGCACAAATATGGTAACAACACTATCAATAACCACCGATTGCTCCGGAACCATGTGTCTGGTTAAGGTGTAGGCGCTGGTGGTGAAGCCCAGGCTGAGCCGATGGTGCCGGAAGCCAGGAGAGAGGACCACAGACACGGAGCACAGGGTCATCCCCAGGAGTGGCGGTACTTCATGGAAACTGGCACAAGTCACCTGGAAATGTATCATTGAAAATGAATGGTAAATTGAAACTTTTGAAAAGACTACAAAATTTAAGCAATTTAATATATCTAATAGCATAACTAAATACTATGTTAAATACTGTCAAAATAAAGAAAAAATAAACTTATCTTGAATGTTTATTTGAAGATAAAAGTTAAAGTTTTAAATAAAATTATTAAAAAAAAATCAAAAATCTAAAATGGATATAAAACATAAAATTCTATAAGTTGCTTCAATGCAACATGATTTATGCCGATAGTAAAATTAACTTTTCTTAGCTTAGAATGATTTATAAAAAATAGATAATTCATATTTTCATAAAGTTAGTATAAACATCAGTAATATTGTTTTTTTTCACAATGCATATTAAATAATGTAATATAAACATATTTTAATATTTTTTTTTTGTGCGGTGAAAAAAAACATACTAACTTAAAATCAATCCTATGCTTTCATGTTTCATGGTGTTCATTGAAAGTGATGAATAAATGCATTTTTAACCAATAAAAGTATTATGAACTGTTGCAATAACAGCTTATATGTAATCATACCTGCAACACTTGACAATCTTCTTCTGGATTTGCATCAATCTTCCCCAGCTCCTCTAGCATATTTCCATTCTCCACTTGGGGCCGCTGCCATGGTACTTTCTTAAACTTGAAGTACACCAGCCAATGTATTGGTCCTTTGTTGTACCAGACATTGATACAGCGACGACTCACCAGCCGATGGGGCATACTGTCTTGTATAGCCTGCAACTCTATCTTATGCACAAACAAACTGTATGTGTGATGCAATGCACGGATAACTCGCTGACGTAATCCATACATTTTAAAACTATTCTCAATCCTCAATCTCGGAGGTAGCCGTGGGTGGCCGTGGCAGTGGCGTTTGTATAAATTACGCCAGAATGATTCCCGTTGTGTACAAGCATATGCAGCTTTGTTAATGCCTGCAAAGCTGCCTATCTCTTCTGGTTTGATGTAGGCAGATATAAGATAAAATACAATTTCTGGGTAAACTATACCTGGCCGGTTTTCAATGTCATCATCAACCTTAACAATTTTTTTTCTCTTACATATGAATTTTTTGACACCATATTCATCTATCTCTTGAAACACATCATAATCAGCGGTCATTTCGTCCCACACAGGATCTCCAGAATCGGCTGCTTTTTTTATGCGGGTAACAGGTTTTGAGGCGTTTGCACAATCGTTTAAGGTAAAATCTGAAACATATATAACAAAACTTACTGTATTTTATTACTGTAATAACAACTACAAGAATAAATTTATATGGTCACAGAAGAACAAATACTGACCAAAACATCAAATACGAACACATGATTTTTTTTAATATAGTAATTAATATGTTAAAAAAGGTATTATTTTTTATTTTATTTTGATTCCTCACATTGCCCCAATGATGAAAGTACTTAGGACGTGAATTACACAGTAAATTTAATATATGTTACCTGAGTTTGTATCAAAACAAGATGTTTTTTTCTTCGACATTGTAGCAATGATTTGGTTTAGGAAAAAAATTGTGCTTTTTTGCACTCTGCAGTCTGGCAAAATTACCACCCGTGGAATACACGGAACTCCTTGAATCTCCCACTGAATTTTTATGCCAATGCCACTGTTAAATTGGGATGACTTAAAATCTATTAGTATTTATATGGCAGGTCGGTCGGGGTGAATGTTGTGAGTATAAAGGAAGAAAATAAATAATAATCTATCTCCTCAGCTCAACTCCATTTCAATTTGACATTGACATTTCGTTATCGATTTGATACCACCCTACTCAAATAAAAAATATTTTTTTGCACCGGTAACAAATAAAAGATGATTTTGAATGTCTGATGGATTTCATAACCAATAGACATGCAGAATCATCGCAAGCTTTTCAGGATTAATTAATATTTTTTATCCAATTAAAACTGAATACAAATAATATAAATTATTAAAATCTTTATAATTGTCATTTTGAATTGTATCCACCTTTATAAAAAGCATCCCCATAGCCCTTGAAGCGCCCTCTGTACAACTTAGACGGCGATTTCATCAAAGAGTAAAATTAAGTTCAGATCGGCTTTTAGAAAATAAACATTAATTACTTTACATACATTTATGGAATGATCATATGGAAGTAATCATTGCTTAACGATAAGACTGCCTGATCTGAAATCTTGCCTGCATTATTATAATGATTACGTTTCGTTGTACGCAACGCACCATTAAACGAGATTTTAAAAACCGACAATATGCAAATCTGACTCTTACACCGAGGTTTCCATATAAATTTTCACGTATTACTTAAACAAATCAAAATATTTTCTTCTGTTTCCGCGATGATATTGATATTGATGATATTGCGTGAGATACTATACGCGATATAATCCGTTAAATTGTTTTATTTCAATTAAACAAATCAATTTAAATGGATTATATATATGTATAGCACGGTGGGAAGACGACATCACAAGGTAAATTGGGAAGAGATGGGTATTAAAAGCCAAAGATAGACACCGCTGGCAGAGTCTGGAGGAGGCCTTCACCCTCACATGAGGGGTTCTTGCGCGAAAAAAATTACATGATATATTTTATGCAAATGAATTTACTATACTCTTCTTATTAAATATTGCATGCAATGTACTTAATCACACGCTAGTATAAGTAATATTTTACAAAGTAACAATAATAATTACTGAAAAGAATTGGAATTGTATAAAGATATCAAATTTATTGTTTATTTTTATTTTTTAAGCAAAAATTTATCACCGTATACATAATCATTTTTTTTATTATTATTATTAGATGCTGTACAAACACTTATTACTCAAAATTTTTAAATTGAATTATTTTATCTGTATTTTGAAAGAAATAAAAGGCTTTTATATTTTATTTATTTATTTTTATTATATACAGGGTATCCCAAGAAGTAGTGATATACTGAAGCTGGGAGGTAGAGGACCTAGAGGGCTATCTAAATTACCCCTATGTATGTTCCGCGATTTTTCGTATTTTCGGAGTTATGATTTTTTTTTAATTTTTCACCTATCGCCGAGTACGATGAGATTTTTATTTATGGTGACGTGAATTATTGCGGTAGATGCTTGATTTTTTTTGTGTGCTAAGCTGATAGACAGGCCAATTCAGTATGGTAACATTTACTATCGTTAGATCTTTGAATGGAATAAAAAAAATTAAATGCCAAGAATGATAAAATCACCCAATATGTTCACAACTTCAAGGGGCTTTAAAAAGATAAAATCACAAAAAAAATACCGTTTGGCTTTTAAAAACTTGCTCTATCTATCAGGTAGCTACCCTGAAAATTTCATTTTATTATTCATAAGGCTTCAATCAAAAAATTGAAATCTAAATGTGGCAAGTGCAAAATTAATTAACTTTCTAAATAAATTTCGTTCTAAATCACGCACTGGCCATCATTAGAAAAAAAAAAACAAAAAACAAAAGACGGTTGACGCATGAGAAAATTTTCACGTTGTTTGGTCATCGTTGGTACTTGTCAATAATTTAAAAATTGTGTTTTAATACTGCTAATTGTTCATTTCTCTAATCATTTTGGCTATTCATATCGACTTTGACTTGCATTACGATTTGGATTAGTGTTATTACCTGGAATCGACGACTTAGCATTATTTAACTGGACTTGAGTTTGCGTGTAAGTGATCATGTTTACTTCACGTGACTACGCAGAAATGCATTACTATTACGGTTATGTTAGGGGTAATGCGGCGGAAGCTTCAAGACTGTACCGGGAACATGTGCAACGAAGAGGCGGGCCTCAACCTGAAACGTTTCCTGACTATCGCATGATCTTAAGAGTACATAATGCGTATTTGGAAGGTTACATACCGGGTACCAGATCAGGCCGTATGGCCACTATGCCGGATCCTGATGTAGTAGATGCAATGGTTGAAGAAGTAGAAAGAGATTCGTCGACCAGTGTGAGAGTTATGGAACGTCGTACCGGACTTTCTGAATCTCAGGTACACCGTACACTACAGAGCGTAGGATATCATCCGTATCACATTAGAAAAGTGCAACAGTTGAAACCGGAAGATTACAATCGGCGAATTGAATTCTGTCAGGAAATGCTGAGGAGACAAGCTGAAAACGAAAACTTTTTTAACCAAATCTTGTGGACGGATGAATCCCACTTTAGACGCAATGGGATTTTTAATATGCACAATTCTCACTCATGGGCAATTGAAAATCCATATTTAAAAAGGTAATCAACATTCCAAGAACACTTTAGTGTTAACCTTTGGTCTGGCATACTTAACGGTCAGCTAATCGGGCCCTTTCAGCTGCCAGACCGCTTGGGCGGCAATCACTTTTTAAATTTTCTACGCGTCGATCTGCCCCTGCTGTTAGAAGATGTAGACTTGGAGACACGCAGAAGCATAGTACTGCAGTGTGATAGTGCACCATGCCATTTTGCCTTGGACGTAAGAAACTATTTCAATCAAAGATACCCTGAAAGATGGATTGGTCATTGCGGCCGGGGTGACGCCTGCCTTATAGCCTGGCCTCCACGGTCCCCCGACCTAAACCCCATTGAGTTTTTTGTATGGGGATACTACAAAGACCTCGTCTACTCAGGAGAATGCCGCAATTTGGACGAGTTATCCCGGAAATTGCGAGGAGCAGAAGAAACCATTAAAAATAATAGAAGTGCATTCAGACGTTTAAAAGACAACATTTTTCGGCGATGTCGCACTTGCATTGAGCAACACGGGGGCCATTTTGAAAATTTCTTGTAATTAAACACCTTGTAATTGGTTTTACTTTGTTTGTATTAATCATCATGTAAATTAAAATTTTGTACTTACCACATTTAGATTTCAATTTTTTGATTGAAGCCTTATGAACAATAAAATGAAATTTTCAGGGTAGCTACCTGATAGATAGAGCAAGTTTTTAAAAGCCAAGCGGTATTTTTTTTATGTGATTTTATCTTTTTAAAGCCCCTTGAAGTTGTGAACATATTGGGTAATTTTATCATTCTTGGCATTTAATTTTTTTTATTCCATTCAAAGATCTAACGATAGTAAATGTTACCATACTGAATTGGCCTGTCTATCAGCTTAGCACACAAAAAAAATCAAGCATCTACCGCAATAATTCACGTCACCATAAATAAAAATCTCATCGTACTCGGCGATAGGTGAAAAATTAAAAAAAAATCATAACTCCGAAAATACGAAAAATCGCGGAACATACATAGGGGTAATTTAGATAGCCCTCTAGGTCCTCTACCTCCCAGCTTCAGTATATCACTACTTCTTGGGACACCCTGTATATGTATAGTAATTGATACACGTAACGCATGAAAGCTGGCTGGCTGGCTAGGGTTTGGTAAAATTCATTTTTTTTAAATATTCCTTTATTTTTTAGATATAATATTTGAATATTTCAGTAACGTGAAAAGAAATGTAAATAAATGCGCTCTATATTTTATTTTTAGATTTCCATTAGCCAAAGGGGTACCAACGGAACCCTATTACCGAGCTTCCACTTTCTGTCTACCTGTCCGTTTGTCTGTCTGTCCGTCTGTTACAAGCTAAATCTTCAAGCTTTATTACGTTTCTATTTATTGATACAGACTTAGAACATTCTCTGAAATGTGTATTACTATGACCGCTATCAATCAATATTAAAATAAAATAAAAATGGAAGGCAGGAAACATGTTTTATTACGTTTCTACTTCGCCTATATATTTAGAATTGCGATAGGATCACTTCATCAAGATCAGTTTTCTCTTAAGTCGTCAGCTTTTTGGGATTTTTATAAAAATACCTAATCTGGCTTTACTTGTTATCTCCAAAACGTTAGTAAATATTACACATTTGATTAGACTTATGCATACATAAAAAAAAATTTTTTGATATACATATATAAGCCGAATATTCGTAGTATTCAAATATTCAAATTTCAAGCCCTTATTGGGAACGCCCCTGACCACACGAAACATAGAAGAGACAACACGGACAATGATTAATGTTTTAAATCACGAAATTAAAGAGTACATTTTTAAAACCAATGGACAGTCATTCCTTTATCTGTTTTTGGTGTTTTATATGGTGACACATCTATGTAAATATCTACTCTTTGATGTGATTGACGTTCCAATCCAAGATGGCAGACAGGCCGTTTGAGCCGTGATAGTACGGGATTGTAGGAGTGCAATTTCTAGGTGTGTCATTCTAAATATTGAACTAGAATGTCTCCCGAATTCTTGACTAAAATCTTGTATGAATATTTTGACAATGTGAAAATACGTCCTCGCGTATCGTGCGCTAGGTTTAGGTAACGTTAGTGCCGGGACATATGTAAAACGGTGATCGAATTCGTGTTATTCGGTGTGTCGTGTACGCGATTTATTCTGGTTTGATGGTAAATTAAAATGTGGAATATGATGTGCGACGTGATGCCCACTATATCGGAAGACAGTATCAGCCAGAGGAGTTCGCAGTTTTCTGGTGAAGATGCGAATTTCGAGCAGCTCATGGTGTCAATGCTCGACGAGCGAGACAAGCTCGTGGAGTCTCTCCGGGAGACGCAGGAGCGGCTGGGGGACTCGGAGCTGCGCCTGAAGGAGGTGGAGAAGGAGCGCGACTCCTTGCATCGCCAAATCGCCGCCAACTTGCCTCAGGTCAGTGACACTGCGATCTCGTAACACATATTTTCGCCGATTTTGTTTTTTACACCATGTTATCTAATAAGGAGCTTGTTTATGCGGCTAAACTATGTTTAGTTCAAGGGAAACTAGTGCAAGCAGGCATAACCTAAAAACATATAGGGGTAGGATATAGTTAAATGAATTACTGTGTTTAACCTTGATTCCGTGCTACATTTGCTGTGGATTAATGTTATTGAAGTTATGAACAGTTATTGCACATTAGGCCATCAATTTAGGTACCATAATGTTTCTATTTGAAACTTCTCTCAGCTAAGAATCATACATAAAATTTACTCTATGGGAAATATTGTTACTAAACAGCTTTTAATTCATTATTTTCATAACTATATTATGAACAGTCAGACACATAATTAATATTATGATAATTCATCAAATTAATTTTAGTAACATACTGTATATGCAAGTTAATATTATAATTGTTTTCAGTATCATTATTTTAATGAGTAAGCATCAAAAAAACTAATTTAGGTATTGCTATAAAGACTTGCCTAATCTGCATTAGGCACCTTCACCTACATATTGTAATCATGGCCTTCAGGTTTTTCTGAACCTCATTATTCAGCCAGACAATTACTGTTAATTACTTGAAGAATTAATTACTGTTCCTTACCAGGCTCATAAAATTGTATAGAAATATTAGAAGAAAATAAATAAATTGCATGTCCCTGAGAGTATTAAATAACCATTGCGAGACAAGTTTGTTGTATCTACAAAATAAAATTGCATTGTACATGATACTCATCCAAAATTTATTTAGTTATTAAGTGACCTGGGTGGCAGAAAGACAGTTGTTGGTGACCAATTGTTTTTGTGGACTCTTGGCATCAACATAAGCTGAGCCACCTTCCCTTTCATTGTTTTGCATACTACTGTACTGTACCTTACCATATAAGTCAAATGAAGACAGCAGGAAGCAACACAGACATAAGAGCTCAGAGGGGCTACTACGAAACCCGAAAAACGAAGTTCGTAACGTGCTGCCCCTCTCGCTCTCATGTCATGCTGTATTTGAGTGAGCGGGATGGCGCCATACGAACTTCGTTTTTCGGGTTCCAGAGTAGCCCTTCAGGGGTGTTGAGAGGTGTGCTTTGCTTTCTCTGAGGTTACTCGCAGCATTACACCCTTTAACACTTCCACCCCTGGAGCATATAGCTCTAACGCTTCTCTCTGGACAGCCAACGAATGCAAGCCTGAGCTGAGAGACCTATGGGTTCTCTTGGGTATGTCCACTCTGGCCGATGAAGATACACCAGAAGCAAGGGCCCTGACTGACTCTCTGGAGCTCTCGGGTCCTTCGGATCATTACTCCCAAACAGCTCGCCACAAGCTGCCATGCGGCCTTATCATTATTTAATATTAAGGTGCCCACAATTTCATTCACTGCCTATCAGTCACTGCCTACACTGAATGACCATGCCTCTATATAGGTACAGAGAAACTGCCTACAAATGTGATCCAAACATTTTAACTGCCTACCTTGGTCAAAAATCCTGTGCATATGCGACTGATCCACAATGGAGAAAACTGTAGTAACCATCTTTTTACAAGCTTTCATTTAACTTGCTGTAATTAGCATGTCTTTGTGGATCAAGTCTTGCCAGGTATATTTGACTCATTTCCCGGTTTCTGTTTGTGCTAAAATTTAAATACTAACAAGTGTAATCCGGGAGGTGCTCATGGGAACTCTGTAATAAAATTATGCATCCTACAGAGCTTGTGCTCTTTACAATTGTCTGGATGAGTGGTTCAAGAATGTTCAAAGAAAAGCACAGTTGGTAATAAGTGACATAAATTTATTTTGTTTCAAAAATGTATTGTTTTATTATAAGTTAAGTACATATGTTCAATCAATCAATCAATCAAATAATGCTTTAATCAAGTAGGCCTAGTTACAAGCACTTTCGAATCTGTAACCATCCATGCTTGTTATCTATTCCTACATCAAACTATTCCTAATACTCTCTGAGCTAAGCTGCATACAGACAGATGGACAGACAGTGCAGACGGACTGACAGACATAGCAAAAATATAAGCATTCCTTATTGAACCCTATAAAGTTTCAAAGCTATCAAGACATTTGAATGTGGCTAGAATTAAACATTGGCATACACAGTACTCTACAAATTTCCATTTATTTACCAACAATACACTAAAACACAGTCAATAGTAATTGTAGTACTATTTTATCAATGGACTGTCTACACTGCAGCATTATGTAATGACATAACATTACAATTACATGATATAATTGATGATCAACAAGATCAGGCTACATAAACAATAACAAAACATAAATTACCAAGTCTGTGAAACTAGGGCAATAGGGTGTTTCCACACAATTATTTTATCTTATCATTTCTTGTTAGTATTGATACAATTACAAGTTTAGAATTTTAGTTAGTTCACATAGACAGTTCCGTAACTTATATATATAAAGCCTTTTATGTGTCTGATGCAAGCTTGTACAACTGCCTCTTGAACAATGTTCTGTTTGTGATCCAGGTCATTTCTGCGCCCTGCGTATGGGCACTGCTAGCTCCGCCCTATTTACGGCACGGCACTGCAGAAATGGATCCTAATCTCAATAATGTTACTTACTGCATTTAATGATCTTGGAAAACTTAGAAACTGGTAAACTTTAGATATTTACAATAAACTAAGACATAAAACGATTAGTAGAAGAAAAGTGAGTCTGTCAGTTCACTGCCTGCCCTAATGATCCCTATATCTTTATTTAGGATCAATTTAGGACCACAATTTTTTTTCATAATTTTAAGACAAAATCAGCATGTTATTTTTTTAATGAAAAAATATACAAACATATCTAGATTTTTGTTGATTACAGAACCATCACTAACCTTTCACCTTAACTATCAACCTTTACTAACTTTAATGTATTACATAATTTATTCGCATAACAAGACAATGACCAAGGAAAAATCTCATGAAACACCCGTGTTGTATGAAAATGTATGACATAACAGTGACAATGCACCGTGTTATTGAATTGAACTCATTTACTCACTCACTGGGTCAATCACATGCTGAGCGGCACTTTATATGACGAGCTAGACAGTTTCTACATACTTTAACAAGTGTTAATTGAAATAGTACACTAATAATTAATACAACTATGGGACCTAGTAGGCTTTGTTGTAATATAGAGGTAAAAGAATGAGTTTCTGGAAACAAAATGGACTTCATTCATGTCACAGAAACCTGACTTAAATCCGGTATTTTCAACACCCAAATTTAGGTATTGATGCAAATTTTTAAATTCTTTAAGTGGTGGAAATGAAAAGAAAGACATATAACATGACTATTATATATAGTTAAAGATCCATGTAGTTACCCTTTCATTAGCTTAATGCAATTAGGACACATGCATCCAGGCTAATTGCTACTAAGATCATTAAATTTTTAAAAATATGCAATTGCAGTTCCTGTGTCTCAGTTTACATATGTATTTAGCTAATGTAGTAGATTTGGCCTCTGACTGCTTAACAAGCATTTATTGTATTTGTTAGTTTGATTGATTACTTGTTTATTATGCAGACACGAGGAATATGTCTCTGAATTGGAATGGTCAGTGAAATGTATTTATTTATTTAATCTTTATCGTACAAAAGGCGAACTTAATGCCATAAGGCATTCTCTACTAGTCATGTACCACTCCTTATTAATACATACGTATCAGTTAAATACTTTTTGTTACTATTTATGGTAGGCGAAATCACTGATATCTATGCAGCAAGGTCGCCTTATCGCGGGAGTCTGAGGTCAATGCAGGCCCATTAGAGTAACGCTGTTATCAGTCCTATCTCGTGCCGTATCGCGGGGTTATTAACAGCTAGTGGTTATGATTAAGTAGGTATGTAATTCTAATCTGTTGTCAAACTAACTGGAATTTGGATCTACCTTTACCAGACTAAATATGTACCCAGTGATCCAATAAGAGTGTACGGAATACGAGCAGATGCCGTCTTATCCCGATCTGATGTAGTAACTCAGTGCTTGAAAAAGAGTGCATTTTGTAACACAGTTTTATTCCGATCTTGCGTAACAGTTCCGGCCCTAGATTGCAGTTGGACGTACAGTCGGCCCGGTGGCAATGTGATCATCTATACTATTATAAAGTTGTAAAAACGAAATGTCTGTACATTGAAGATATTTAAAAAAAACGACTGTAAAGGACTATTTGCAGGTCACTGAAGCGTTTTTTTTTATGTTTGTATGTGTCGTAGCGGCTTCATCGCGCAAAATCGGCTAAACGGATTCAGTACAGCGTCGGTTCAAAGTTGACAAGTCAGTTGTGAAAATGGAAATTTGGAAGGAAAATTTACGTGCGATATTTTTTTACAACTTCAAAAGACGCGTCTTCGGTGCTTTGAAGAGTTGACTACTGTTTTTAATAATGAAGCACCATGCCTCCGCACTGTGGAACATGGATGCTGTACGGCAACTGATCGTCGAAGATCGCCATGCGACATACCGTGAGATAGAAGCTTCATTGGGCATTTTAGAGACCATTGTTCAAAATATTTTGCAGGACCACTTAGGCGTAAAAAAATTGATCTCACGCTGGATACCACATTTACTCACTGAAGACCAATAAACGGCTCGCGTTAGATGGTGTCGCGAAAATCTACGAAAATTCAACCGAGGCAACTCTAAACACGTTTACGACATTATCAGTGGTGACGAGTCTTGGATATATGCCTACGATCCGGATTCTAAACAGCAGTCGACTATTCCAAGATGCCAAAACCGACCAAAGTAATACGCTCACGGAGCACTTCTAAAAAAAATGGTCGCCACGTTTGTAGCGAAAAGTGGCCACATTGCCACCACCGTGCTAGAGTATCGTAACACGGTCAATGCTGACTGGTATACTATACCAGTGTTTGTTTACCAGAAGTTATCAGCGAGTTCCGCAAAAACAACCCCAGACGTCGTATAGTACTGCACCACGATAATGCGAGCTCGCACACCGCTAAGCAGACAATTGCCTTTTTTAAAGAGCAAAACATCGAAAATCTGAAACACCCGCTGTACAGTCCAGACTTAAGCCCCAATGACTTCTTCATTTTTTCAAAAAAGCAAGCACGGCCATTTTGGAGACCCCGACTTTGGACTTTAATGCGTTTCGAAAACTGGTTCGATCGAATGAAAAAGTGTATTACGTATCACGGTGATTACTTTGAAAAACAATAAATACCAATTAACACTTAGATTGTCTTTAGTTTTACCAAACGACAGAACTTAAAAGGCAGCCCTCGTAGTATTGCATTGTTGCAATAATAAACTAGAACCCAAAAAATATAATAGTGTGGTACAGTACATACGGTCGTATCGCGATTAAAGGTATGATTTTGTTGTCGACCGCAACCGAATCTATATCGTTCGACCATGTCATTTTAGAAGTGAAGGGCCTCAACTAGAATACTTAAATATGAAGAATAGGAAGGTGCAGCGTTATTATCTCAGAACTGAATAACCAATTGTATACTTATTTACTCTTTTATAAAATTACTACTAGGTAATATCCTACATAGTAAGCTCAAAAAACCGAAAATTTACTTAAGGTAAAAATTTGTGTTACGCCCCGGCCCATGTTCGCCAATTCGTTACTGCATTGCTCTGTTAGGGATAGAAAGAAGCATACACTTTCGAATTTATAACAATTAAGTATATAGCATGAGTAAAGACAAAGCCAACGAATATGTTTGGTGACACAGCAAAGCAAATTCCCGTATAAGGACCATTCACAATGCGAAATAGGCAGGAATGTCAGCAAAGTCGGACATTACGGGCATCTTCGCGCTGTTGGTATTGCCGAATATTGGCCGCGAGCCAGCCGCATTATTTTCTAACAGATTTGCCTGCCCTGACCACCTTGGCCTTGTATAAATATTAAAAAATGATTTATTAGTGATACGGCACAAATAGGCGCGGTCACTACAATTTAAATTTTAAAGTTAGGAAAGTCAGCGAAATCCGACATTATGGAGGTCGTAACGTTGCTTATTTTGTTTAAACTTGGCCTGTAGCCAGCCGTATTATTTTTGATAGCGAATTCGTCCACTCCCGCTATTAACAATTAACAACGAAAAAAAAAAACGTTATTATAACAAAATAGAACTTAATTTAGTGTTTTTTTATAATATCCGAAACCTGCGAAACTTGAAATCAATATAATGACGCACATACAGATAGACTTTAAAATTAAATACATATCACATTGCAATAAGGTCAACAAAGGCAGGAGCACCAGTCAAATAGGAATATTGGAACAAGTTTACCCCATATTATAATTCCATATTTACAAACACGAGTGAAGTGAGCAGAGTATGCGTAAAGTTAAAAATATAATTTGGCTGTCTATAATTTTTAACTGATCTCTTTGTACTTTTTTTTTGTTTTTTTGTTTTACAAATATCATGATAATAATCACAATATTTGCAATTTGTTTAGTGGATCACTCCATATAAACAAAGATCAGAAACAAATGAAAAATTTTTTCGACGATTCTGGACTTGAACCAGTGCCTTGACCCAGACCGGGGCAGCACGCTCTAACCAACTGAGCTCATCATCCATCTCTTCAATCTTCGATCTCTTTTTGCTGATATCGGAAAAAATGGACTGTAAAATGGCCGTTTAAAATGTTAAGAGTTACTTAATTTCGTAACCTGTGTGCATGTCGACAACTGTTTACACCGTTTTAGGATATAAGCTTCTAGTAATTATCAGTATTGTCTTCGATAACAGACGCCTAAATTGTATTAATTGTAGTACTTAATTTCGTAACCTGTGTGCATTTAGACAACTGTTTAGACCGTTTTAGGATATAACCTTCTAGTAATTATCAGTATTGTCTTCGATAACAGACGCCTAAATTGTATTAAGCTATATCAAGTAGACCGATAGTACAGTGGCCTTTCTAATTTTGTGTATCTGTATATACATTTACTAGCGTAATCTTGAATATCACGATCTCTTATACTAATTTTTTGAGTGTCTTCAGCATTGTTTAATATTGCCAAATATTGGCTTAACGCCAACCGCATTATTGCGTACGATGAGCCGACAAAATATGACACGTTTGCTACTAGGTAGGAGTAGGTATATCGTGTTTTAAAAAACGTGGACGTATTTTAGTAATTTAACGTTGCTGTTTTTTTGGCTAAAGAGCCAAACGGTATCAACGGAACCCTATTCCTGAGCCTGCGCTCCATGTCTGTTCGTATATCCCTCACTGGGCTCGTGACATGCTTGTTATGGTTCAAGCTTATATTTAAAATATTAAAGAAAAATAAAACAACTAATATTGAACATGGAAAGCTGAAAAGCTTCCGAACCGTCGGGAACTCAAATGAGATTATATACGCGATATAATCCGTGAAAATTGTTTTATTTCAAGTAATTTTTGCTTATACTACTTACAGTCTACATTTTCACCAAGTTTGTGTTACTTATAACAGCAAATTAAGCTTAACATTATAGGCTATTGTAGTAGGGAAGTTATTATTTATTGAATTAATACAAAATACTTTATCATTGCCCTTATTTTAAATGCGTCGGTGTGTTTCTTCATTTGGCCTTGCATAACACACAGCAAGCAACGGAGCAATGGAAAACGCAAGCCTTAAGAAAATACACGATTTGCGAAAATTAATCAAATCGTGTTTGCCACGGGGGAACCCTAAATATTATAAGCATTATTTAGTATTTAAAGAAAGATTCTAAACTGCGACCGATTTGGCGAATGTATAAAAAATTTTTTCGTATCAATAAAACCTCCAAATGATTAAAGTTAGCATAATGTATCGTTATCATAATTTATACAAAATAGCAATAACTAGAACTACCTTCCTCGCTCTTGCCATAAGTTACGAGGGTTGCTACTTATATATCCGGAAACAAAAAAACAAACAAACGTACACGGCTGAAAATAGTTTTATTGTTTTTCAAAGTATTCCCCTTGATGATCTATGCACTTTTGCATTCGCGTGAACCAATTTGTAAAGCACTTCTGCCACTCCGCCTGAGGTACCTCCATAACGTGTTGTTTGAATGCGTCGACAGCATCTTCAGCGGTCGAAAATCGTTGACCGCGTAATTTATTCTTTATATTTGGAAATAAATAAAAATCGTTGGGTGCCAAGTCAGGGCTGTACGGCGGATGACCCGTTAATTCCACATTTTGACCCTCCAAAAATAGAGTTGTTTCGCGTGACGTATGACAGCTGGCATTGTCATGATGAAGAATGATTCTTCGTCGCTGGTTAGTTTTACGAATTTGTTCAAATACTTCCGGTAAGCAAATGGTCGTGTACCACTCTGAATTAACCGTTCTACGGTTTTCTAGTGGCACTGTAGCTACATGGCCATTAATACCGAAGAAGCAGGCCACCATTTGTTTCAATGTACTTTTTGCACGAGTAACTTTCGTAGGGTTCGGCTCATTTTGAAACACCCATACCGTTGATTGTTGCTTCGTTTCGGGATCGTATGCATAGATCCAGGATTCGTCACCTGTATAGATGTTATAAACGGCTTTTGAGTCACCACGGTTATATTTTTTTAACATTTTATTGCACCATTCGACGCGAGCATGTTTTTGCTCATTTGTTAAGTTGTGGGGTATCCAACGCGAACAAATTTTTTTTACAGCCAAATAATTATGTAATATGCTATTAATGCTGGTCATAGAAATACCCAGAGTCGCCTCTATCTCGCGGTACGTAACATGTCGGTCGTCCATTATAAGTTTTCGCACAGCCTCGATATTTTGTTGTACAACGACCGATTTCGGGCGACCTGCCTTAACTTCGTCCGTAAGCATACTACGTCCACGATTGAACTCACTAAACCAGTGATACACAGTAGTTTTAGATGGGGCTTCATCACCAAAAGTTGAAGTTAGTTGATCTATGCACTGTTGTTGCGTTAAACCACGCCGAAAATCATAATAAATCATAGCACGAATATTTTCACGAGTGAGTTCCATTCTTGCTGCGAGATGACATTTAAAACCCGTCAAAAACAAAACACGAGCGTTAATAAGGAAGAAAAAATATACCTTATATACTTAAAAAAGTTCAAATTTTACCATGGCGGTCAAATATGCTATTTAAGAAGATTGTAATCCCGGTTTCCGGATATATAAATAGCAGCCCTCGTAGATTTTGCTTGATTTCCAAAAGCCGTAATCTCATCTCAAGCCGTCATCTCTCTGGCACGAATAAGTCTGGCCCTAGTAAAAATGTGTAAGTAGATCTTTTGTAGAATCACGCCTTGAAAATAAGTAGCTTTTTTGTGCCATGCAGCATGAGACAGATCATCTCTAAAATTAGGAATATACTAAATGCTTTATATTTACTTCTGTTTCCGTGATTATTACTCATTTAAATAAAACAATTTAACGGATTATATCGCGTATATTATCTCGTTTGAGTTCCCTTAAATTACGTATTTTAAGTATGTATTTCTATGTAAATAAAGTAACTTCCGTATCTGGACATCTATAGATCTATACTTTCAACGTGCTACCAACTGAAAACATAGCTTAAGGTGCCGTGTGCCGAGTAGTGTCGCCTTGCGGTCGCGAAACTTTCACAGCACACTGAAAATGTAACCTTTTCTTCTTATTAGTTAGGTTAATTTTGGAGTGCAGAGGAACGTGCGGTTGCTGTCTTTGGTCGGCAATGAATTTGTACTTTTACTTTCATTCGGGGATCGAATACCGGTATTCTTTGCATACAAAATAACCGGTATTCAAGTTCGGTATCTCGCTTTTTATTAGAGATTCTTGTATATTAATGAGCTTAACTCAAAGTAAATAATGATTACCTCAATACTATTTAACAGAAATTTGAAAATATCGAGTTTGGTAAAATATCTCATGTTAAAGTAATACCGGTAGCGATCCCTGCTTTTATTAGCAACGCTTCATATAGCCACTAAGCTAATTGCCCATTCTTGTTATCAGAACATTTTAACTTAACGCTGACCTAAAACTTTTTACACCACTAATAATTGAGCGGTTTCTTTGGTGCTTTGGCTTACCTTTCCCTTTTCACTGCGGCCATGGAACTTAGAAGGTTGCCCGTAGAATAACTCGCGAGGGTTAGTCTCGATTATCGTTATCTTCCAACTTCCAACAGATTGAAAAGGGTTTTTAGGGTTTCGCCTAATGATCCGCGCAATATGTACCAACATATTAACCGCATTCCTTAGGGTTTGTGCGGTTGATATGTTTTGACAAAATTAGGACTACGCGGGGAATTGACAATATAACACTTTACATAGTTTCATTTCTAGTAATTAACGAAATACGAGTTTTTTTTAAAACAGCACCAGTTCCTGCGATCTGCGTGGATAATATGTAAGCGTGTGTCATACTAATATTATAAATGCGAAAGTAACTCTGTCTGTCTGTCTTTTACATTTTTCTCGCACCGAATGCGGATGAATCTCGCACAGTGGTGTGTCATCTCTTAAGAGGATTCGTACTTTACAACGCGCACGTCTACGTGCACGTTACGCACACGCAACCGGCGTGGCTCGGCCTTAAAACCGCTGAAACGATTTAGATGAAATTTGATAGGAGAGAGTTGAGCCTTAGGACAGTGGATAGTTTTTATCAAAGGCATCAAGGGTTAGAAGAGGACTGGATGCTTTTATGGGGAATCTCAGTAACGTAAGCGAAGCTGCATTGAAGTGCTAGCATTATATAGGATTAATGGATTATAGTTCTTTTGGTATTCCTCGAAAGAATATTTTACTTCCCCGAATAGCAAAGGAACTAAATTCCATTAATCTTCTATGGAATTCTGCAAAGTAACACCTGAATCTATCAATCCATACTTAATATTATAAATGCGAAAGTGTGTCTGTCTGTCTGTTACCTCTTCACGCTTAAACCGCTGAACCAATTTGGATGAAATTTAGTATGGAGATAGTTTGAGTACCGGGGAAGGACATAGGCTACTTTTTATCCCGGAAAAATACCCTTATCCGCGATTAACGAATTCGCGGGCAGAAGCTAGTTAGTGTTATATAAACCCGCCCTTGAAAATCTTTAAGCACGTTACCGAAAGCTGTATTCAAATCGACAATGTCAGAGTTTAACCTGAACAAGAAGACCCACTCATTGCGATCGCGTTGGTTGTGGTACCGTTCTTTGAGAACAATCTATGTTTAGCAATGGTCGTCTCCCGGTTTTAAGACAAAAATGCCACTGCACGATTTAGAAAACAGATGTGCCATTGCGTAAACCGTCTGTAACCAACGGAAAGGCCCAATGTCCTAAACATTCCTGAGAATGTTGCAATGGACGTTTTACATTCCATTGCGACAGCAGTCCACAAACTCCTTAAGTCGCCAAAATGAACGAGTCGTACAGTACACCTGTTTATACAATCACGGTTGAGCAATCGCTAACCAGTAAAGTTTCTTCGTGTAAATATTGTGTTTTAAGCTTACGTGTTCATTATCGTCTTCATTTCTCACTCTCAAAATCTGTTCATTTCAATAGTCACGTTTATTTCGATCTGTGCAAAGTTGACTTTGCAATTCTACAATAGACAGGTTGGGAGACTACTTATCTTCGAAACCTCTTATCTGCAATAGGAGTTAGATTGGAAAAATACTAGCAGAATAACATCTATAGTTCAATAAAACGATTCTGTCATATACGTTTGATAAAGTAGGTTATGTCAAGGCTCGAAGAATGCTCACAGCATAGTTTATAAATGTGTGAAATTGTTTGGTCGCAGCGACTCAGTAACCAACACCCTTAAACGCGTCTACTTATTGCAGAATGAGTAAATGGACTAGATAGCATTACTTCCGATATTTTTCTAATTTCACGCCTTGGAACTTCAATACGCTACGCGACTATTAAGCTAGGTCGTAAAGCTACTGCAATAAATAACGACTCACCTCTGTCTCGTTCTTTTATCTTACTATTTCCGCGTGTATTTTTTATAATTGGCTTCCCTTTCTTGTTTGGCATCTCTCTTAAATTTTGGCTGCAGTTCTAATTGAGTTACTATGCTTCTGTTCATGTAGATGATATTTTAAAAGCCTTCAATTTTTACCCAACTGCGTAAAAGTAAAAAAAATAGGGCTATTAGTCGCTCAAGTGAGCGTGATCACTAGTGAGATCTATGTGTGAAAACAAGCCAAACTGCTAACAGTTGGTAACTTGTGCCGTCCCCTTCTTGCTCTATATCTGAAGGAAAGGAAACAATTATTTTGTGTCTCTTGAAAAGGTGAACGGAGGCCAGAGCCATACCATCGTCTTACGCAATTTACAGTAAACTTGTAATGTGGCGTAACGCTCCCAAGAAACCAACTGAACCGTCTGCGAAGTTTCAGTCCAAATGGGTTTGAGAATTTCTAACTTATTTCACTTCAGACAGCTCCAGACATGACTCTGATGCTAAATGTACCTCAATAGAACGATGACTTCAGTCTGAATTATCTTTCTTAGGCGGGCTTGCACCAAAATTTTAACCTAGAGTTAAGACTAAACCTAGAGTTAATCTGACAGTTCTGGTATGAATCAGACTGGAGTTAAAATCTAACTCGGAGTTAAATTCGTTAACTCTGGACTGCGCAAGTGGCCCTTAATGGAACGAATAAACAAAAACGTACTATTTTATATGAAACACACATTTTGCTCTCGTGTTTTTATATGGGAAAATGAACACCACACTACATTATTTATAATAAGTTACCAGGTGATGCTTTAAAATTACCTTTTCCAGCTCCCAAAAAGTATTTAAAAGAGTCACTAATGGCAAAGGCATATTATAGGGTGGATTTTTGTCTGTTAAATAGGACTATTTAACAGACAAAATGCATGGCCCAAAACAGAAACTAAATAATTTACTCTTACCGGTACACGGTTCTTATAAGGTGGCATATTACTTTAGTTGTTTTTAATAAAAAATCATATTTTGATTTTAGAAGATATTAAATAGAAGATTCTATTACGTAGGTCACTCGATAAATTTTGAGATAAAAAAGCTATTGAAGATATTAGTATTATTTATTTTACATTTTTTCAAAATACTCTCCATTACTCTCTATAAAAAGTTCCATTCGTCTGAACCAACTTTGGAAGCACTTTTGCCAGTCTTCATCAGATAGGTCCGATATTGCTTCTGCATATACAGCCACGGCTTCTTCAGCACTGGAAAAAAACTTCCCTTTTATTTTTTCTTTCACCACCGGGCACAAAAAGAAATCGCAGGGAGCTAAGTCAGGACTGTAGGGTGGATGTGGTAAGGTTTCTATCCCAGCTTTCTCAATAAACGCCTTTGTTCTGAGGGACGTACGTGAAGAGGCGTTATCGTGATGCAGCAAGATTCCCCGAAGTTCAGTCTGTGGTCTCCTCTCTCGCACTGCTTTGAAAACTGGCGGCAATGCTACTGTAGTATACCAATCAGAGTTGACTGACCTATAATTTTCCAGCATTGATGTTGATAAATGTCCGCCCCGTGAAAAGAAACTAGCTACCATTTTCTTGCCGACGTTACGAGGTCTTTGTAGTTTTGTTGGTAACTTTCCCTCTGAGAAGCCCCATACTGACGATTGCCGCTTGTTTTCCGGATCATATTGGTAAATCCATGTTTCGTCACCTGTAATTATTTCCGATACACGCCGTGATGTCCCGTTGTCGAATCGTAGACGTATCTCACGACACCAATCTACACGAGCCTGTTTCTCAGTATCGGAGAGCAAACGTGGTATCCAACGACAACAGAGCTTCCTTACTCCAAGATGTTGATGGAGAATGATGCTAACGCTCCCCGAACTGACGCCTAAGATATTCTCTATGTCTTTGTATGTTATTCGTGGATCTTTTCGCACCAACATTTCAGTAGTCCACACGTTTTCTGCAGTTACTGCTGTTTGCGGGCGACCACTTCGGTGGTCATCTTCGAGGCTGGTTTTATCCCTTTTAAATTCGTTGAACCATCTAAAAACTGTTGCCCGTGAAAGAGCAGAATCTCCTAACGCTGACTGCAATTGTTGCATACACAATTGTTCAGATAAACCAAATTTAAAATCATAAAATATCATAGCACGCAAATGTTCGCGGTTAAGCTCCATCGTTACAAAGAAAAAACGCGGGAACCGTTTTAGAAAAATGACTGTAACATATTCATTTTTTAAATTGGAGCGAATCGGCAACTTGTGTTCTATTTTTAAATAAATTTGCTTTTTAAAAACATATAATTCAGGTGCGTTCCATTTTCGAATTTCGAGCATCTCGAAACTTATCGAGTGACCTACGTATTATTGTTTTTTTACGTTCATAAGTTTTGATATGTTTTCTTGGAGAACTACGCATTGAGTTTATACTTAAAACATATATTTAGGATAGACTAAGTACCAATATTAACTTACAGAATAAAGAACATTATTTCTTTTCATTATTATCTATTGTGATATAGACACAAGTTCAAAGCGCATAGAAAAACGAGACTGCTCTCGCTCGTGGTCAGGTGTTTTTCTATACGCTTTGATCTTCGTATCTATATCACAAAAGCGTACTAGCAAACCATTAATTAATTAATTAATCAGAAATCTATTGGTTAATCACGATTATCACACGTTATTTTTATAATAGGTATTACGACTATACTTACAGCAATTTTATTTAAATATTCCACGCCCAGAGATGTGAAAAATAAGTAGTGGAATCTATTTAAATGCAAATGCTCTAATATTTTTTATATTTCAAAAGCAAATGCAAAATATGTATTTTCAAAATACTTGTAACAAAATGAAATACGTTTGCGTGAAAACAACGAAAAGTAAAAAACGGCTCTCTGAAAGAGTGGTTAGGTATAAGGAGAGCTTTTGTAAGGAACGAAAATTCTTTGCCCAGACATGAAATACTCTGTTCCTAAAATCCAGGGGAAGACAGTTCGAAGCACTTGTAGTCAATTCTTTTGATATTTTTGACTTCTCGACTGTTAGTGCTGCTTTCTATTATTTTGTTGAGCGAGTTTGAATCTGCGGAATGTGATTGGTTAATTTCGTACAGTTCCGCTTCAGTGGAGACGCCCCTTTATATAACATATTTAAATATCCGTTTAGCGATAAAACTGCCTCTTCAGTTTCGTATTCTGGAACGTGAGGCGTGAAATAAGTATTTGTATTGTAGTAGCGTTGTATTGTTAGTCCGCGCATGCGCGAGCCTTAGACCACCCGCGCCCGAGCGGAGCGTGGACGGAACTAATCAGGGCGCGACAGCTACTCTTTCATAGCGCTCAGATCCTGTGTACTACCGCTCTTAGCGCCGCTCTGAGATCGAGTTGCAAGCACTATTAGACCACACCATCATCGCGTCTTTTAAAATATGAAGCAGAAGTTATAAATCCATGTATTTACATATACATTTACATATTTATATTTACGTATACATTTTCAAGAGAGGCAGTAAGTCTAATGGCCGAATACACGCCCCTACCTCAACATGACCTCTAATGAACAGAGTTTCGATAAATATGACGATGAAGATGAAAAATCCGAATAAGAGACGATAAGTATATATCTTCGTAGGATTATTTTTAATATATAACTATAAACAAACATATGGTTTTATTTGACTACATCACACAAAAACCGATGAAATAATTTTGATCGGTTTTTGGATACAAATACTCCTATGTGCGCCGTGGGAGGGTCGGGCTATTCGGTGTCACGGTTGCAGAGAGAACCGTGCTACTAAATGATCAAAGCAGAGGTCATCGCAATAACATATGCGAAAAAAAAAAACAAGATGCAGTGGAGTCGTCGTATGTTTATGAATTATTGTTATCTAAAGAAGATATTACAGATTTTAACGCATGCCCCACTTTTATTGCATTTCTAGCTTTATCACGTTGCTTAACAACCACGTTTAGTAAAACTTTATCTAAATATTTTAAGTATGGCGAAATTGAAAGCGGCCAAAAAGTGGATAAGAAGAAGAATTAATCCGAGCTGTCTTACGATGAAGTTGTCTGTCACATATAAAAATGTAACACAAATATAATTCAAACATATAAAGAATACTGTATACCTACATACTAAGACTATTAAATCTTGTTCTGTTTACGAGTTGTAAATTGTTTTGCGATGATCGTATTAAATAATATTTATTATTTAATACGAGAGCGATTAGAATAGGATGACCATGGACTTTGCGGTAATTGGAGGCTATTTATGTATTATTTTAAGAACAGATAGTGCTAATCGAAATTATATTTATTTTATTCGAAAAAATCGGCCAAGTGCGAGTCGGTCTCGCGCACCGAGGGCTCCGTACCAAATACACGCTAACGACGGACGTATCTATGAAATTGTAGTGTTAGCTGAGCCCTATGCCCAAGCAAAATGTACGCAGTTTCGGGTAATTTTATTTTTGTTAATGACATGGACACACAGACATAAAAAAACAGATTTATTTCGTGGCTTGTGCTATAAAACTATCTTCATATCAAGTTCAAGTTTTTAGGACAACTGGAAGTACCCTATAGGTTTTGCGTTGAAAATGAAAATGAAGATTTAAGTCATCATAGCTGTATATATCAAGCTTCTAAAAGCTTGACAGCTTCATGGGACCGCGAACATAAGTATTAAATGTTAATAATATAAAAAAATGTATTTATTTATCAGCTCACAAATGTGACTAATGTTAACTTGATACCTCCACGCGTTCCTCAGATAAAGAAACTTCTTAACAAAAAAATAAAACCGATTCCAAAAAAAACTAAAAAGTAAAAAAAATAACGCCATAATTCAGTTTCTTCAAATTACTTACAAGTAACCGTTTGTATACTCAATCTATACAGTATATACAATTAATCTTATTTTGGCGTCGGTGCCATATAAAGAATGGATAAAATATTTAAAATTGACGATTTTAGTAAGTTGTGACACGATGGCACCGACTCCAAAATAACATTAATTGTATATACTGTATAGATTGAGTATACAAACGGTTACTTGTAATAATAATCGGTTTTATTTTTTTGTTAAAAAGGTTATTTATTTTACACTTTTTAGTTAATCGTTACCTAAAAGTGTATCTCGTGACGATTCGAACAAGCCCAAACACGGCTAGGATACATTATTTTATTTCATTGATCTGGTGCCTACCTTCCGGCTCCATCATCAAATCAATTCGATGGTACCATTCTCATCAGGAACATTTAAATTTGTGACTATGAAGTTGCTTAGCTAAATTAATCAAGATATTTTGTCGCCACCCGTAAATCATTTATCATTGAGGAGTTCCGAAGGCATTCTGTGGTTTTCTGCATCAGTTCCACTTCACCAATTTACACTTTCTGAATACAAATGCTTATTATGTTTCTTATAATACCAAAATCGCTATATGTATGCCTACAATATTTGAGAAGTTCCTTCAATTCCTCATGGATTCCATCATCAGATCTTCACCAAAATTAAATGGGACCAACTTGAAAGTACCTTCTATAAAACAAAAAAAAAAAATTAAATCGGTCAAATAGTCTTTGAGTAATCGGTGAACATCCATAAAAAAAAAACATTCCGTCGAATTGAGAACCTCCTCCTTTTTTTGAAAGTCGGTTAAAAAAGGGTCTTGAGAGACAAACAGACGGACAACAAAGTGATCCTATAAAGGTTCCGTTTTTCCCTTTGAGTTGCGGAACCAAAAAAAATTATATGTACACGATAGACAGAAGGTTCATCTTCTTGCTTCGTAAGCATAAGTGCATAAGGTAGCGCTCGCTCGATATTCGCAGTGTCACTCACAACAGCACATCAAACGGTCCTATGCAACGCATTAGTCGGGGCAAAGGGGCTATTTATGAACTGCATTGTCCACACTAGCGCTGATACAGAGCCCACACACCGCGTTGGTGCTGTCAGCATCATCGTGAGTAGAGATGGGCCGAATATTCCGTAAATATTCGGCATATTTCGCTAGTTTTTCAATGTTCGTATTCGGCCGAATAGTTCGGTTACATTGCCGGATATTTACCGAATAAACAAAGTAAATAACGATCGTAGGTTGTTTTTTAATTCGTCGGATTGACATCCAATTTCAGCATTCTAAAGAACTACCAAAACGAGATAAATATGCGTCAAAATATAAATACAATTATTTTGCAAAAAAAAACCGTAGTTTAAGTGAGAAAAACCAGAGTTGTTTTAATTAAGCAAGTCGTACCGAGTACGAGGGTTGCTACTTATATATCCGGAAACAAAAAAACAAACAAACGTACACGGCTGAAAATAGTTTTATTGTTTTTCAAAGTATTCCCCTTGATGATCTATGCACTTTTGCATTCGCGTGAACCAATTTTTAAAGCACTTCTGCCACTCCGCCTGAGGTACCTCCATAACGTGTTGTTTGAATGCGTCGACAGCATCTTCAGCGGTCGAAAATCGTTGACCGCGTAATTTATTCTTTATATTTGGAAATAAATAAAAATCGTTGGGTGCCAAGTCAGGGCTGTACGGCGGATGACCCGTTAATTCCACATTTTGACCCTCCAAAAATAGAGTTGTTTCGCGTGACGTATGACAGCTGGCATTGTCATGATGAAGAATGATTCTTCGTCGCTGGTTAGTTTTACGAATTTGTTCAAATACTTCCGGTAAGCAAATGGTCGTGTACCACTCTGAATTAACCGTTCTACGGTTTTCTAGTGGCACTGTAGCTACATGGCCATTAATACCGAAGAAGCAGGCCACCATTTGTTTCAATGTACTTTTTGCACGAGTAACTTTCGTAGGGTTCGGCTCATTTTGAAACACCCATACCGTTGATTGTTGCTTCGTTTCGGGATCGTATGCATAGATCCAGGATTCGTCACCTGTATAGATGTTATAAACGGCTTTTGAGTCACCACGGTTATATTTTTTTAACATTTTATTGCACCATTCGACGCGAGCATGTTTTTGCTCATTTGTTAAGTTGTGGGGTATCCAACGCGAACAAATTTTTTTTACAGCCAAATAATTATGTAATATGCTATTAATGCTGGTCATAGAAATACCCAGAGTCGCCTCTATCTCGCGGTACGTAACATGTCGGTCGTCCATTATAAGTTTTCGCACAGCCTCGATATTTTGTTGTACAACGACCGATTTCGGGCGACCTGCCTTAACTTCGTCCGTAAGCATACTACGTCCACGATTGAACTCACTAAACCAGTGATACACAGTAGTTTTAGATGGGGCTTCATCACCAAAAGTTGAAGTTAGTTGATCTATGCACTGTTGTTGCGTTAAACCACGCCGAAAATCATAATAAATCATAGCACGAATATTTTCACGAGTGAGTTCCATTCTTGCTGCGAGATGACATTTAAAACCCGTCAAAAACAAAACACGAGCGTTAATAAGGAAGAAAAAATATACCTTATATACTTAAAAAAGTTCAAATTTTACCATGGCGATCAAATATGCTATTTAAGAAGATTGTAATCCCGGTTTCCGGATATATAAATAGCAGCCCTCGTATTCGGCCGAATATTCTGTTCGGTAAGAACTGAACCGAATATTCGTATTCGGTAAAGTCCGTATTCGGCCCATCTCTAATCGTGAGTGTTGTTACTCGGATTCAGCTCTAGAAATGAAAAACATACTAGAAGGTGCCCGCAAGTTCCGCAGCGGAGGAGCAAACAATCATAACCCTGTTTGTTTCTTCAGCGTAGTCGAGTAAAAAGTATCTTAGAACCATCTGTAAATGCTCAGCTACCCGTGTACAGTCACAAGCATTAATATTTACCACAATAAAGGCCGAAACACACCGGATGCGCGCGCAGCACGTGCACGGGCGCGTGTACAGTCACAAGCATTAATATTTACCACAATAAAAGCCGAAACACACCGGATGCGCGCGCAGCACGTGCACGTGCGCGTGTGCGTGGCTTGCGCGTTGCATCGTATGAAATGTTATAGTAGATGGCACACCGCTTGCGTGGCGTGCACGTGCGCAGCGGTGTGTCATCTCTTCTGGGTATTCGTATTTTACAATGCGCACGCCACGCGCACGTCTACGTGCTCGCCACGCACACGCATCCGGTGTGGCTGGGCCTTAAAGCGCGCATAAATATCTGACACGCCTCTATTTCTAGGGCCGTTAGTACGAGTCAGATATTTTCGCCCGCTTTGTTATGGCAGATATTGATGCTGGTGACTGTACCAAAAATTGTTGAAATGTGTTTAGTTGATTTGGCGTGATGAAGCCACAACGTCACAATACAAACATACAAAAAATCCAAATAAAATATTTTTTGTTTTAGTGACCTCCAAATAGTTCGTTACATTTTTTTTTGATATCTTCAATCTACAGACATTTCATTTTTAACATAAATAGGTCATAACATTTAAATACTATGTCACGCTTGCAAAGTTGAATATTTGGAAATAACGTTATTTATATCGGGGGACCGCTTTTTGTATAGCAATGGATAGTCCCCTTGTTTCAATGGTCCTTGGTAGTAAGAAAGCGAGATTTGTCAAGTTATATCATTTGCTATGTTAAGAGTAAGTCACATTGTAGACATATATACTGCTACTGATCCAGCAAACTATAATTTGAACTTGTAGCCACTTTCCATCAGATGAGATTAAGATCAAATAATTATTGAAAATATAAACGTAACATTTAAGTAAACGTCTAAGATGGCTGATAATAGTCTGGCAAATTTTCCGCCTTGACTTTAGCAGTGCCTGTGAGGGCGTGCTGACCTAGATAATCACTTCACGTGAGACTAAACGCCTATCTCGAATGAGCATCGCGGCGTAATTGCATCTTGGAAACTGGCACTCAGTGCACATGGACGACACTCTTCGGGAAAAAACTAAAACGCGTTAAGGGGCTCTCATGATTTGTGAATGACCTTCGATCCATAGCTCTCCACTTTTCTGTGTTATGTCTCAACGTGTTAACTTGACAACCACCTTTGTTACCAACATACTGTTTCAGTTTATCTTTACGAGTTATCGAAACCAAGATTAACGCCATCATAATTTGTTATTTTTGCGACAATAACCAGTTTTTGCTACTGTTCTTAAATACTATAAAACCTATTGAAAAACCAGTTGACAATTTTAAAGTGAACATCATTATTCACTTATTGGTTTTAGTGCCGTGTCTAGCCGTCGCTTGACGATAGCCTATACCAATTGAAGATAGAAAACGGACTTTACGAATCTTTTTTTCTCTTGATTTATTAAGTACTAGCTTCCGCCCGCGACTTCGTCCGCCTTAAATTCGTTTATCGTGGATAGTGGTATTTTTCCGGGATAAAAAGAAGCCTATGTCCTTCCCCGGGATTCAAACTATCTCCATACCTAATTTCATCCAAATCGGGTCAGTTGTTTAAGCAAGAAGAGGTAACAGACTGACACAGACACACTTTCGCATTTATAATATTAGTATGGACTAGAAGGCGCCGGCAACTTCGTTCGCGGAGGAGAAAAAGTCATAACTTCTCTTTTTTTCTTGAGTGTAGGCGGGTTAAAAGTATCCTATAACCATCTGGAGATACCCAGCTATCCGTTTACCACAAAAAGTTGAAATCCGTTCAGCCGATTTTGCGTGATGAAGCCACAACGACACATACAAACATACATAAAATAAAATAAAAATATTTCTCGTTTTAGTGAACTCCAAATAGTCCGTAACAACCATTTTTTTTAAAATATCTTCAATGTACAGATATTTCACTTTTACAACTTTATAATAGTATAGATATATATATTTTACGTGGTTTGCACCAAGTAGAATAATTTTATATCACTTTAAAAACAGTGAAATGTTCTGGGTAGCCCCTTATGCCCGATAACTTTTTTAATATTTATACAATCAAACATACACATGCCAAAGTGAGCCGAACGCTGAAAGAAAAAACTGGCTGTTACGCTTTACTTAAAAAAATCAATATCTTAATGAATTCCATTTTAAAATGCCATTTAAACAATTGACTCTTAATTATCTTGATAAAAATTATATAAAAAAAAACTCAATACAGTTAGTGAAGATATCGCGTAACGAACTTACCAAAGTCACTGTTGAATAGGTATGCTTTTTTTTAGGTTTTTTAATAAACCTCGGTCTGTCGCAGTCGGATAAAATAAAAACACTATAACCTCTTTTGGTGCTACCTCAACATACAATACAACTATCTGTCAATTCAGCAAAACTTACTCGAGAGCGTTGTTCGGATCGTTCTCGATCAACATACGAAGCCATAAACCCGAAACGTGATCTTTTACGTTCGGTTCAAATCGGGAACTATAACTAACACTTTTTGATATTCATTGCATGTTCTCTAACCCAAAACAGCACTAAACATGACCCTTTATATTTTTGCATGAATAAATATAGAGGAACCTCAAGCTAAAATGGTAATTTTTACACCGCTTGGGCGATTATAAATAGCAACGATTTCATAACTTTTTGTCTCATACTTCTAAAGTTAAGTGTATGGGAAAATAATCTTCACTAAAGTATTGTGTAACTCGCCGTAAAGAGTAAAAAGAAGGGGGCGCCGCCGAGAAGCGCTCTTGTTTACTCTTCCCTGAAAATGAAACTGTACATGAAAAGGTACATTGAAAGACGTAATTTTTTTGGTTTTGTAATAAGGACTAAAAAGGGACGTGTCTCAGTTTCCCTTACTGTACCTACAAAAGAAATATTTTTGTGGTTACGTTGTATCGTTTCACCCTGTTTCGACTAGCTAGGGCGGCGCGAAGACATACCTGTAAACCTGTAAATGCGTCGCGAACTGAAAATGTTTGGGAGCCCCTAGTGTAACCGAACAATTCTTACTTTTTTATTTTTGCGCACGAAATCCAGACTTATATTTTGATTGCAAAAGTGTGTCTGTCTGTTACCTCTTCACGCGTAAACCGGTAAACCGATTTGGATGAAATCTGGTATGGTGATAGTTTGAGTCCCGGGGAAGGACATAGGGCTACTTTGTCTTCTCCGCGATAAACGACTTCGCGACGACGCCGCGGGCAGAAGCTAGTCAATGATAAATCCTAGTTCTGCAGGTGGTGTAGGGTAGGTTATGTAGGTATAATAACTAGTAGGTACCTAAGGATTACTCACCTCGATAACGTCATAGTTTTACAATTAACAACATTTGTATCCGTCCCGTCAACTAATCTGATTCCTCCATTGGTGTGGGTAGACTGGGTAGCCGGCCCAGTTGCCACTTGATAATGCGTTTTACATTGCACACCGGCTTGCACTGCTGCAGATACATTTAGCCTTTTATATCCTAGATATGTTTTATTTTGCATGGCATTCGTCCCGCATTGCAGTGTGATCCGCTGCTCAGTTTCTTTTTCAAAACTTTTCTTAATATTCTTTTCTGAAAATGAGTAGTTCAGTGGCAGAGTATTTTTTTTAATGTGCGTAAATCAAATACTTTTTGCTGTCAAACTGTTTGTTTATAGTAGTATGAATTGTTCCTTATAATTATTTGTCAATGTTCTCGGTATATAATATCTTTCATTAATTAATTATCTCGCCCTCAAAAATTCCGAGAAAACATTTCTATAGAGGAATGAAGAAAAAGCACGAATTCAATTGGAAAAATGCTTTCTAAAAGCTCCTGCTATTCCTGGAGTGTCTAAGTGTCACAAAGTGTTCAGGAGAAATAATCCAAGACAGTCTAATTATCCGTAGACTGGTCAGCAAACGAAGAAACCGCCATGGCCGATGACTCTCAGAATTAGAATAATCATAATAATTCAGTTAGTAACGATGACCATTTATATTGAAGTCTCAAAACGTCGTGTCATTGTCATTGTTATGTAACGCAAGTTAACAGTACACTGGGACAAGGCTATTCTGCGTAGATTTAATGAGACACAATTGTGAGTAGTCTTTTTTCTTTTGTGTTTTATTTTTATGGAGTATCATTTTTAGGGTTCCGTAGCCAAAATAGCACAAACGAAACCTTATAGTTTCGTCAAGTCCGTCCGTTTGTCCGCATGTACGTCACAACGATTTGTACGCAATTTTTTATATATTTGAAACCGCAACAAATTAAATACCTACTTATTTCAAACGAAAATTATTTGTAATATGATGTTGTTTTTGAGTTATTGAAAAACTGCGCTGGACGTAGGTTCCATGAAGACGCTGTTTTGCTGGTGCACTTTTTCACATTGTATTTTTTCCATCTGTAGTACCTTTCTTTGTAGTGACGGATACGGAACCCTACACTGAGCGTGGTCCGACATGATCTTGGCCGGTTTATTTTTAATTTCTTAGGTACTATTTCTTTACACTAGAATATCAAATAACCAGATTATAAACAGTAATACGAGGGCTGCTATTTATATATCCGGAAACCGGGATTACAATCTTCTTAAATAGCATATTTGACCGCCATGGTAAAATTTGAACTTTTTTAAGTATATAAGGTATATTTTTTCTTCCTTATTAACGCTCGTGTTTTGTTTTTGACGGGTTTTAAATGTCATCTCGCAGCAAGAATGGAACTCACTCGTGAAAATATTCGTGCTATGATTTATTATGATTTTCGGCGTGGTTTAACGCAACAACAGTGCATAGATCAACTAACTTCAACTTTTGGTGATGAAGCCCCATCTAAAACTACTGTGTATCACTGGTTTAGTGAGTTCAATCGTGGACGTAGTATGCTTACGGACGAAGTTAAGGCAGGTCGCCCGAAATCGGTCGTTGTACAACAAAATATCGAGGCTGTGCGAAAACTTATAATGGACGACCGACATGTTACGTACCGCGAGATAGAGGCGACTCTGGGTATTTCTATGACCAGCATTAATAGCATATTACATAATTATTTGGCTGTAAAAAAAATTTGTTCGCGTTGGATACCCCACAACTTAACAAATGAGCAAAAACATGCTCGCGTCGAATGGTGCAATAAAATGTTAAAAAAATATAACCGTGGTGACTCAAAAGCCGTTTATAACATCTATACAGGTGACGAATCCTGGATCTATGCATACGATCCCGAAACGAAGCAACAATCAACGGTATGGGTGTTTCAAAATGAGCCGAACCCTACGAAAGTTACTCGTGCAAAAAGTACATTGAAACAAATGGTGGCCTGCTTCTTCGGTATTAATGGCCATGTAGCTACAGTGCCACTAGAAAACCGTAGAACGGTTAATTCAGAGTGGTACACGACCATTTGCTTACCGGAAGTATTTGAACAAATTCGTAAAACTAACCAGCGACGAAGAATCATTCTTCATCATGACAATGCCAGCTGTCATACGTCACGCGAAACAACTCTATTTTTGGAGGGTCAAAATGTGGAATTAACGGGTCATCCGCCGTACAGCCCTGACTTGGCACCCAACGATTTTTATTTATTTCCAAATATAAAGAATAAATTACGCGGTCAACGATTTTCGACCGCTGAAGATGCTGTCGACGCATTCAAACAACACGTTATGGAGGTACCTCAGGCGGAGTGGCAGAAGTGCTTTAAAAATTGGTTCACGCGAATGCAAAAGTGCATAGATCATCAAGGGGAATACTTTGAAAAACAATAAAACTATTTTCAGCCGTGTACGTTTGTTTGTTTTTTTGTTTCCGGATATATAAGTAGCAACCCTCGTACTCGCATACCAGGATCGCGTTTTAACTTAGTCAGTGGTGACCAAGTGCGATAAAGTAAGCAGTGTCTCTGCTAGTCCAGAAGGTTCTGGAAAGAAAGATACGCAATTCTCTGTTGATGTAATTGCTAACATTAATCTCTTTTCTCATCCCAGTGTAGTCTACGTCAACTGTCACTAGCTGTTAGCTGTTAATCGGGCGTTAATCTTCCAATTGATCGCGGCACGCCCCTGGCCCCGTTAGTCAATCCGCTGTCTAGACACATCTAAGATACTGCCTTGCCCGTGACATGCGGGGCAGATTACAACAATCGCTCCCAGAATTAATTGGCGTTTGCCAGCATTTGCGAATCCTTTATTTTATTTGGGACTGGGTGGTACTCGCAACTTCGCGAGGAAGAATGTGACGACTCCTCTTTTTTACCCGACTTAAGGTGCGTCCACACTTGTATCATTTGCTCGTATCCGATCACCGTGCCGTGGCATGACTGCGTATCGCGCTGCTTGGACGCTTACTGTCGGCGCGCCGATAATGCCGCACTCTTCCGATACAAGTGCGTGATACGCGTAGCAAATGGATTTCGAGTGATCGGATCGGCGCAACGTCCAAACGCGTGATCGTGACACGCTATCATGCTACGGGACGATGATCTGATACGGGCAAATGATACAAATGTGGACGCACCTTTAGGTACGTCAGGAGGAGGATTATGTTTTTCGTGTGTACGTTGGTACGCTCTACAGCCTAAACAGCGTGATGGCTTTTAACGTATGAGGCGTCGTAATATAGGTTGCCATAAACTTTGCTGAAGGTAGGGGTTTACTTTTCAGAATATTGACTACACACTTATTTGCTAAACTGTAGTCAGGTGAAAGGTATCCTATAATCATCCGTGGTACCAAAAAGAGTTGGACTTAATTAAAAGATCCCATCCACACAAAAAGAATATTGAAATTTAGAACTTAGTTGCTAGTCAAAAGGTTGAAATTTGGATGACATCGTTTTGAGGGTTGGATCTTTGTTTCTTAACTACGTCCAGTTGAAATCCTGACAGACGTTTTGGCGTGATTAGAACGAGATTAAATAATAAACTTCATTCTATCTCTTTATGAAGTTTACCGGCATTTCCCAATAAATGATCTTCAAATTATGCTGTTTCACTCATATTTGAGTTACAGAAATTTATTTTTTAAACTTTATAATCTACTATTATAAAGTTGTAAAAATGAAATGTTTGTACATCAAAGATATTTGAAAAAAAAAAAAAATATATATATTGTTATGGACTATTTGGATGTCACTGAAACGAAAAATTTTTTTTTGGACTTTTTTTATGTTTGTATGTGTCGTTGTGGCTTCATCACACAAAATCGGCTAAACGGATTTCAACTATTTTTGGTATATCGGTAGCTGGGTATCTCCAGATGGTTATAGGATACTCTTTACCCGACTAAGCTGAAGAAAAAACGAAAGGTTATGACTTTTTATCCTCCGCGAACGAAGTTGCGGGCGCCTTCTAGTATAAAATATTGACATAAAGATCCAAGTAGAAAGAAAAATTAATTGCGATCCACTGCAGTCTAAGCCGGAATTGAACCAGCGACTCTGTTATACTGTACTTTATAATAGTATAGAAGTGTTACAATATAATATATATATAAATAAATAGTCCCACGTCAAACATCGGTAAAGTACAAGTACACCGCTCATCGGCTATATCGGTTACTCGGTTGCCCCACGCCCGGCCCTACGGCAATCAGTGCGAAACGGGCCGTTCCCTTTCAGCCGGCTCGGATGTCGCTCGTCGTTCCACGATTCCGTGCTCGCGACACACTTGCGGCCCATTGTTGTCTTAGGTAATGGTTTTAGTACACTTACGGTGGCGTTTGAGTGTTAATCTCAGGGTACATTTTGTAGTTTGAACAGACGCACGACACGCCTTTTATAGTCTATCAATTTCACACATGGGCCTACTATCCAAATAATACACTATTTCCATTCATTAATAGAGCAACGCAGCAGCATAACACGCAGAGGAGGAACCGTCTGGAAAAATAACCGGCCAAGAGCATGTCGGACCATGCTCAGTGCAGGGTCCGTAGGCATGACTACAAAGAAATGCACTATAGATGAAAAAAAGCACCCACAAAAAAGAGTATCTTCATGGCACTATGGTTTAGAAGATAGAGGGAAGGGGGACACAAGACACAATTTATGAGCTTTCGGATCGATTTTTTTCAGAAAATATGCACTAACTCAAAATTCTAGGACGGACATGTCGAAACAAAGGTTCCGTTTTTGCCATTTTGGCTACGGAATCCTAAAAATGATCGACACCGATTTCCAACGAGTTGAACCGATGAAGTACCTAAAGGACTCCTTTTCCTCCCAAGTTTCGCTCTGTAAACACTTGACGCCACTGAGGTTTTAGGTACTGGATTTAGTACCTTCACTGACTGTGATATTCAAGTATAAGTAAACTTTAGGCTCACTGTTTGAATAACTCATAATTTCCAATAGCCAATAGAGCAAGAAAGCCACATAAAATAACTCACACGCTTAGTGAAGGAAGTCTTGAAAATCGATCGACTTCGATCTTTAACCAGTTGAACCGATAAATAAATAATTGAAGGAGTCATCTTCCTCAAAGTTTCGCTCTATAAGTTTAATGGCTTGACTATAACGACGCATTTATCATACGCCAATACAGCAAGAAAACGACTTATACTGCCGCATAAACTGCGGCGACACATCGAAAATCAGCGTCAGGGCTTGCCGTAGCATAAAGCTGAGTGGTGACCCCTTTCACCGTCGTCAATTGTTTTTGCTATTTGTATTTGTATTTTTGTTGTTTATTCTGGCGTTAAATAAATATGTTTTCTTTCTTTCTTCTTTCATATAAGCGTTCACTGTCATATACAAGTTAGTTCCTAGGCCGCGCCTTCACGTAGTGCGAGATGATTTCCGGACTCTTAACCGATGTCTAAAAACGGCTGTAAAGAGATCAAATATCAGACAATAAATTTAAGCGTTTTCGAGTTTACCGCAGATTCCGAGGTACACCTAGGCTTTTATATAATAGAAAAAAGTGATTAACCCTGTACTCTTTGAAACATATGAGATTTTGTCATGTAAACATGTCTTGCTGAAGTTGGCGTCGTTGAGCTAAAACCTAAGTTGACGGGTCTTCGGTCAACGTCAATTAGAGGCAATTGTTGTAAACTTTCAGAGCACTTAGCTAATAAACTCAGCCCTGTGTGTTTACGTGGCTTTTTTATATATTAGTTAGTAGAAGACAAGCAAACAAGATAATATAGCAGTAATAAATAAATTGTTAAATACTCTCGTTTTCATGAATTCCTCAGGATCAGGTATCAGAAAGACTGTCTTGTTGTCTATTCATTCGGAAAAATTAGTTTTTTTTTTTTTAAATTTAAATTAGCAGGGCAACGGGTCAATCAAATGTGCTACCACCCACCATTCAAGAATTTGTTTCTCGTTCAGTTAATTTCATTTCTTTCTTAGTCGAACTATGCGCGGTCCCCGATCGTTCCAGGATATTACATTCTAGGATTATCTATGTCAGTCAAGTTGTTCCTCATTCTCGTCATTGAGCCACCACGCTGCTAGTGCTTCCTCTGACCTCAGATAGTTGTTTTTTCCACGTCGCAAAACTCATCCCGAGGGCCCATGATGAGTGTTTATAGCTAAAGTAAAATACAAACGTCTCTTTATTACAGTTCTGTACATGTTAAAGTATTGAATACGTACTTTGTTTATGTTGGAAAAGGACGCTAAGTTTATCGTCATCATATAAAACACCGAATGAGTTAAAACAATATGCTTCTAAAGTTGGTAAGAAATCTGGAGACACATAAGTTTGAGTGGGTAGATCCCGACTGTTTGCCCAAGTCGTTATCGAGGGTCCCGCCGGGCCCTGGCAGCGGGTAATTAATACAAACTTCGCCAACTTACATCATTCTCCCATAATAGATTCCACAATTTACTTGCTTTAACACGTGGAGCATACCTCGTTCAAGGTACTCCTGAAATGTGCTTTGATGTTCGCAAAGCTTTAGATGATGGCGATAGAATGCCGCATAATATGTCTCGGCAACTTGTACTTCACACGGGTCATCTTCAGACTTATTTATAAACGTAAACGTCGCCGGTCTAACGTGCTAGTCTTTATATATGTATTTTGTTATGTTAAATGTGTATGTTAGCTTGTAAGTTTTGGGCCACTGATATAAGTTAATTTCAATTAAGTTATTCCTCTGCCGCTACTGCATTTTGGGTAATTTCTTTAAATATCATTCCTTTCAGCTTTTTCCTAACAAATAATTAAATTCTTCCGTCTGTTTTGTAGTCTCTATTATAAATTTGTGAAAAGGAAATCTCTGTCTTTAATTTTTCTTTCTCCTGTGTTGACGAAGTTGCGGGGTTCTTCTAGTGAAAAATAAACCTGTACTCTGCCCTACCAGGCAAAATAACCATATGTTTCATACACTTTATATGGCACACATGCTTTTTTGGTTATTATGGCAGTAACTTACTTTAATAATGTAACTGTTGTGCTATTAATGAATCCTGTTTTCCATACATTTTAGGAGTTTTCGTTATTCTTAATAGATATATCTACAATTTAAAATTACATAAACACGGTGACACTGTAAGCGTGTTTCACTAACATCATGAGTAGGTATTACGAGGGTTGCTACTTATATATCCGGAAACAAAAAAACAAACAAACGTACACGGCTGAAAATAGTTTTATTGTTTTTCAAAGTATTCCCCTTGATGATCTATGCACTTTTGCATTCGCGTGAACCAATTTTTAAAGCACTTCTGCCACTCCGCCTGAGGTACCTCCATAACGTGTTGTTTGAATGCGTCGACAGCATCTTCAGCGGTCGAAAATCGTTGACCGCGTAATTTATTCTTTATATTTGGAAATAAATAAAAATCGTTGGGTGCCAAGTCAGGGCTGTACGGCGGATGACCCGTTAATTCCACATTTTGACCCTCCAAAAATAGAGTTGTTTCGCGTGACGTATGACAGCTGGCATTGTCATGATGAAGAATGATTCTTCGTCGCTGGTTAGTTTTACGAATTTGTTCAAATACTTCCGGTAAGCAAATGGTCGTGTACCACTCTGAATTAACCGTTCTACGGTTTTCTAGTGGCACTGTAGCTACATGGCCATTAATACCGAAGAAGCAGGCCACCATTTGTTTCAATGTACTTTTTGCACGAGTAACTTTCGTAGGGTTCGGCTCATTTTGAAACACCCATACCGTTGATTGTTGCTTCGTTTCGGGATCGTATGCATAGATCCAGGATTCGTCACCTGTATAGATGTTATAAACGGCTTTTGAGTCACCACGGTTATATTTTTTTAACATTTTATTGCACCATTCGACGCGAGCATGTTTTTGCTCATTTGTTAAGTTGTGGGGTATCCAACGCGAACAAATTTTTTTTACAGCCAAATAATTATGTAATATGCTATTAATGCTGGTCATAGAAATACCCAGAGTCGCCTCTATCTCGCGGTACGTAACATGTCGGTCGTCCATTATAAGTTTTCGCACAGCCTCGATATTTTGTTGTACAACGACCGATTTCGGGCGACCTGCCTTAACTTCGTCCGTAAGCATACTACGTCCACGATTGAACTCACTAAACCAGTGATACACAGTAGTTTTAGATGGGGCTTCATCACCAAAAGTTGAAGTTAGTTGATCTATGCACTGTTGTTGCGTTAAACCACGCCGAAAATCATAATAAATCATAGCACGAATATTTTCACGAGTGAGTTCCATTCTTGCTGCGAGATGACATTTAAAACCCGTCAAAAACAAAACACGAGCGTTAATAAGGAAGAAAAAATATACCTTATATACTTAAAAAAGTTCAAATTTTACCATGGCGGTCAAATATGCTATTTAAGAAGATTGTAATCCCGGTTTCCGGATATATAAATAGCAGCCCTCGTATTAACTTATCTTCGATGTGTTTACTCTTAGAATGTTGAGGTTTGTTTGTATAGTGTCGATTCATTCGCTACAAGGCGATCGGTCATCGGATCGAAGAAAGCTATCAATCTGATGGTGCTTAGGATGCGTCTGTCAACAAAAACATGAGATTGTAATGGAACAGATGTTCAAAATAATATCTATCTTACAACCTATTGATAATAGCAGCGCTAAAAGGATTGATAAAGTTTTAGTTAATTATTTATTATATTTATTCGTTAGGTATTATGCTGTTTATCATAATTATCTCCATTTCGTTAATTTGGTGTTACTACTTCATTTTTCAACCAAATGTTACAAATGTATAATTCAACTTCTCACAGTGTCTGGTCTATAAAAACTGCCAATTTTAAATCTGCGATTAAACTCCAAATTGCAAGACCGATAAAAATGTCCAAGTCGTTCCAAGAAAGCTGCGACCCACTAGGTGAGGGCTATGTGGGACTTTACGAGGTCGTTGCACCCGAAATCGAAGTTTCTTGAGACGTTTCTTAACTAAAACGCGGAGGCGTCACTTGGTGCACTTCATTTGCGGTCTTATCTACCCTGGAGACCGACCGGGAGATGCTCTTGTCCGAAATAATTAGGTTTGGACTAGTTCAATCTTTATTTAATTACATCTTTTATAGTTTCGATAAATTGTGGTCGTCAATCTGCAATATCATTGAAAATATTTGCGTTGTCAACATTGACAACTTTAAATACGTAAAATCCTTTAAAATTCATTGAAGATTTCTGAAAAAACTGCACCCGTATAGTCTGAAAGATTTGCTCGCTAAGTTTGCAAGGTAAATTTTTCCTGAATATTTTCAACCATCTTTTTTTAAATAGAGCATACATTCCAAAGCTCGTTGCCCTTTAAATGAGTCATTTAAGCTCAAACCCGTATATATCGATGCGAACACGCAATTAACTCAGTTTGTTCTTGTTAATAATTGATGATCCCGGAAAATGGGTTAATGTACCGCTATCAACCACCTACTGCCATTCAACACCATTAAATATGAATTAGTTTGGACCTCCAACAAATCAATGCTCGCGGAACGATGCTAAGTATCCTACAAGTGGCTATTTATGGGTGCTCTAGAAACAGATCGCAGTTTCCAAGTAAATGCTACTTCGTAAATTATTTTCTTATAGAAGGTACCCGCAACTTCGGCCGCGGGGGTGAAAAAGCCATTACCACAATTTTTTTCTTCCGTGTAGTCAAGTAAAAAGTATCTTATAAGCATCTGTGAATACCCAGCTACAAGTGTGCCAAAAAATTTTGAAATCCGTTTAGCCGTTTTGGCGTGATGAAGCTACAACGACACCTACAAACATACAAAAAACAAAAAAAAATCGGTATAGACCTCCGTTATATATTTTTTTTTACATATCTTCAATGTACAGACAATTCATTTTTACAATATTATAATAGCGTTTGAATCCATATCGGTGGGCTAAGGAAGCTACCGGATGGATCCCCCAAGATGGCTACCGGAACCGAGGCCGACCGAAAAGGAGATGGCAGGACGATTTACACACATTTTGCAAGGGCTGGCGGGAGTATGCGCTGGATTGGGGTGCATGGCGGAAAAGAAGGGAGGCCGTTGCCCAACAGTGGGACACTGCAATAGGCTAAAAAAAGGGTAGAAGTACGCCACCAATCAGATATTATGTGTTACAGATTGAAGCGATTCGAATTAAATGTGTCAAATCTTTACCTCCTACCCTTTACACAACTAAGTTCCTGTTAGGTTGTTAGTAGTTCAACTCGGAAACGGGTTAGATTCTTTCTGGAATAAAAACTACACGTGGCTATACAGCACAGAAAAATCGCTCGTCTAGTGCAGTGGTTCTCAATCATTGTAGAACCCTTTAGCAAAGCCAAATATTTGACGGAGGCCAAAACCAATCAAAAAGTAGTTAATGGGTATTCTTTATTAATACCTTTTACAATACTGCCTCTATTGTTTATATTTACCTAAGCACCGCACTATTTAAATACAATTAAACCATGCAAAATAATATTCAGAAACATTTCACTCAGGAAAAATTGTAGATGTTACATAGAGTTTTTAGTATTAATTTTTAAAACTGAACTGTTTTCTGCATGTTGTGTCTACTGTTTTAAGGTGTGCCATAATGTCAAGCAGTGATGCATTCTCCATATTGTTTTACGAGAAAAATGGAGAGGAAAAACCGGTCAAGTGCGAGTCGGATTCGCGCACAAAATACACGCTACAAATGGTCGTATCAATGAAAATCCAGTGTTAGCAGAGCCCTACTCCTTACCAAAATGTACGCGGTGCTCAATCATTCTATATTATATTTTCTATAGTGCTATAAGAGCTTCCTTCATACCAAATTTCAAGTTACAAGAACAACTGCAAGTACCCTATCAATTTTAAAAAGTGTCGAAATTTACGTTTTTTGCGGCATAAACGGCCGTATCTTTATTTTACGTCAACTTAGAAGTTTGATTTTTTCACAGCTTCAAGAGACCGTAGACCTGAGTATATAGTTTTAATTTCAACACGATACCTCCACGCGTTCCCGAGGTAAAGGGTCTTGTCAGACAGACAGACAGACAGACAGACGGACAGACGGACGGACAACAAAGCGATCCTATAAGGGTTCCGTTTTTTCCTTTTGAGAAAAGGGAAGTAAATACGAGGAAAACTAAGGTTTTTTCATCGTACGAATTTATTTTTCTATTTATGTTCTTTTTAGTTCAATACAATTAGACCAGCACTTCTCCAGTGCCATTATTTCTTTTTTATAGAATCTTCTGTCAAGACTAGGGCGTCCTCCCGGGAAATACCGGTTTTTAAATTCCCGGGAAATCCCGGGAATTTTATGGTGTCACCAGAACCGGCACCAAAGATTCCATCCCGGTTCTCCCGGTTCTTTTTTTAATAACCAATGTGCGTTGTTTTGCCCAGCGGCGCGGACAGCAAGTTGAGCGGGTTATATTTTTGAGACATATTTATGTACAACTAAGAGTACTTTATAGCTGAATAATAATTCCGGATTTGAAATTTTAATGATTGAGGTGTTGTAATTGTAAGGCATTGGCAACTTTGTACCTGCGAGGCATTTAGTGAGAGCTTAATTACACCTGCCTTCTCTAACGCGTGGACTGGTGATTTGTTATATGTTGAGGATTGTGGACTTGTGATTGTGAATGTAAAGTGAGATGAAATGTAAAAAATAACTCCGGAATCTAGTTACGGTCTATATATATATATAAGTCTCTCACTGATTACAGAAACTACGAGACCGAAATTATTTGTTTTATTATATGGAATGAGGCCAGAGACCTGCACAAGAAAATACGCCCCGTGACCAAAACTTTATCTACCAACTCCTGGGCCATTGAAGATAGGGAAGGCAGAGTACACTGTGAGTTAGACAGCATATCTAACGTTTGGAAAACCTATTGCCGCCAACGCGATAGGCAGACCAAATAAGGCGGCTGTTGGTGGGCCGCTACATGAGTGCACCCGGTTGTCTGCAAGCAGGCAGAGGTGGCGGGAAGTGCTGCGACGAGTCCTGTCAGCTGCCGAGGGTGTTACATGATAACCACGACCACTCTGGCAAGAGTGTAGCGACTAAGAAGATCTCAGTTTTAAGAAACGACCCCTAAAGTTATTTTTAATAATCTTGAACAAACATATAATAAACATTACATATTTTTTGTTATATAGGTACTGCATCATGTAATGATGATTTCATTATGTAATGAGCAATTTCTTAAAAATAAAACATACGTGGTATCGAGGAACCGGGAAGAACCGGGCATCCCGGTTCCGGTCTTGCCTAGAACCGGGAAATTAAATTATTGGAACCGGACCCGGTACTGCACGCCCTAGTCAAGACCCTCAAAATAGCAATTAACGGAGTCAATGACTTCGATATTGGTCGAAATTTTGTGTCCTCCTAGCCAATTTTTCAAATTAGTGAACAGATGAAAATCTCGGGGCCAAATCAGATGAATATGGACGGATTCAAAATGTAATCCATGAATTTTGCCATCGCAACCTTCGTCGTTTGAACCGGTGTGTTATCGTGGTGGAACAACATTTTCCTACCCAAGTGGGGTCTTTCTTGTTTGAAACGCGTTCTGACGAGATATTTACGGTCCTCTAGTACAATATTTTGTGTGTCTTTTTGTGACCATTTTTGGAGTAGTCTGCAACGGGCAGCGTCATTACAGCAATGCCTTCCTCGCTTGAAATCCGTAACCCAAGTGTGAACAGTGCTAAATGCAGATGAAAAATCCCCTAACACACGATCAAACTTAGTTATAAATTGAGTAATCGTTGTCCCTTTTAAAACATAAAACTTTATGACAGCATGAACCTCCGTTATCTCCATTTTTATGAAAATGGAAAACTGCCTCACTTCAAACCTGAATATTTTTTAAATTAAACAGACACATATAAATATTCTTTATTGCACAAAAACTGTTGTTTCGTATTGTTTCCAACCAGCCCTAGTTTGTAATATCCAATTTGTAGGTTTAATTAAATAAAAACAGCATCAACGGCAATGCATAAATGGGATGGTTGACAAAAAAATATCTGAAATCATTCAATATAATTGTGCCAATAGGAATAGTTTGCGAAGTTAATTTGCATAATGCCAAATTCGGCAGGTACTAAGACAATACTGTCTTAGGTTCATTTGAATCTCCCGTCATTGAGCAAAATTGTAGACAAACTTCAAAACTTTGCTCTGTTATTGACTGTCGAAATATCGCCGTAAATTTTAATACAGCCATGAATTACGGAACACAAAAATATCGATTATCGCTCCTTGGCTGCAAGGCCCAAGGTCGCTTGGGCAATCAGATCGTCGGCAAGTTCCTACTAATAAGCCAGTTCACGCCTTAACGTCTTCCAAGAAGGAACACATTTCCTTGAAACCAGACGTAAGTTTTGATGAATTTTGCTCATATCAGATGTCGTTCCATGCATAGAAATGGCAATTGTAATGATGATTGATGTCATTTAGTATTATAAATGACAACAGGCCTGCCAATGTAGGGCTAGTGTCAAAAGGTACGTATAGTACCTAATGTAATATTATTATGGATGTTGACGTGCTGATGAGCATCATTGAGTAGTAAACAGGGAGCACACCAATTTTTAGATGAACAATTTGTTTGTGTTTGGTCCTGCTGTCCGCATTATAAAATTATATGTCTGCAGCATATCTATTCGTCACTTATGACTTGACATTCCCTATATCGTCCTTTAACTATTTCCTAGACCTGTTCGACTATTGCTGGATGAAAGGAAGTGGAGTAATCTCCAATTCACTTTAGACTAATCACATCTCTATAATAAAATCTCACCAGGATTGTTTTTATATAAATCCCCTTTAATAAGACGAGTCTTGCGACGAAATTCTATCCTAATAAGATGGTATAAGTCCTCAGGATAGGCTTCGGCCGCATTCTTTCGTTGAGAGGCACGCGGCAGGCGCCTCTCAACCCTTCCCGGAACTTATTTTGCGCCTCTAATATAACATTACATTATCCCCCGCCGGGAATTCGGGATTTCTCAACGGTGTAATTAGGCGGTACACCTTTTTATGGATTTATATCACCTTTACATTTTCTTTGGCCTTTTTTATGTTATGTCGATGCCTTTGAAGATGTTTATGTTAGAATGTTCATAATATTTAATGTATTTGGAAGATCGTGTCAAATATGAAGCAATCGTATCACCAGATATCTTGAAAATGACTTGCGCCATTGATCCGTCAAACGCGGTCTTAGTCGTAATTATATTGAGCTTGTGAAAAGAGACGCTTTTCTCCGTATTTCTTGACACCGCCGAATTTTAAAAGTAATCTTTAAAGTCAATCGTCTTTTTGCCGATTTTATATCCGCAGTACTAAGTACCACGTTGGGCGCCAGCACTGAGGCACTCCACTTGCCCCAAGTTAATGGCACTGTCAAGTTGTCGGTACTAATGGACGGAAACCATATTCTGTTGTATTTAGTGAGAAATTGAGTAATGCTCGACTTTAGTACCTACTCGTCCTGTCGTTGAACCCTGACATTCTACGCGACTGCCTACTTTATTACTTTATTCATATTATCAAAATCTACTGTACTCTCTGCGTGGTTGTTTATGATATGATGTAATTTATTTTAAATTTTCGTCCAACGAGCTACGATTAATACAATTTGACTTGCGATTTATAACGTTCTTATCATAAAATTTCAATGACATCATTATTGTTCTGTCGGCTTGACGTGGCTACTGTAAACCTACGCTCTAATAACGTTACGTATTGGACGTCAAGAACACATACTTTCTGGACCTGAAAACTATTGCGCACTACTACACAGGCTTCCCTGAGCCAAATAGTTCAATTTAACCTTAGTGATAAGGATAAATGGAATCATCGCAGGGAAACATCGATATAAATAAACAGTTAGGTGTCGCGGTACACGCCCCGATAATCAGTCGTGTGTATTTGCAGAATTAGAACCAGTCGATAATGTACTTGATACCTACGTAATAAGGACCACGGCACGTCGCGGATAAGTTGGCGGGCTGTAATCAATACAGCTTGTCCCCGGAGAGGTTCAGCCGTCGAAGACAATACATCTATTAACTTGTGGATCCACCCTGGTTAGGGCCTTTGATGGTTATTCAGGAACTCCCAATATTGGCTGGAATATGATCTACGAGTATGTTTCTTATAACTAATATTATCCGTGAAACATCAGCTAGAGGCCTCGGATCCCGTTCAATTTAGTTTCGGTCAGGGCATGAAGAAACTACCAATTACAAGACTAACCAAACAAGACATTAGTTTTCCTTCTATAAAGTTATTTCATCTTTAATGTTTCGAGGGTATTCAAACTGTATTTGAACATAGTGCGGGACATTACGAGAGTGACTCGGAATTTAGAGTAATTTCATATACCTTCCTTAAATAATTCTCTCGAAGCGACGTCCTTAAAGTTGTCATTGCATTTACGATACGCCGCTGAGCGTGTAAAACAGTTTCTTTGACGTAACGTAAACTAGATATTTGTTGACATTACCGTTTATTTCTCGACAACATTGTCGATGTTCTGTAAAAAGGGCGGATGCCCATTTTCAAACAGTCCGTCATTTGCCTTTAAAGAGCCGGTACCGGGTACCTACCAACGTAGATAGATAGATAATTGCCAATTAGTTCTCACGGCTATTAGACACAAGGCATTTTATTCACACCCAGCTGTTTGATTACCTGCCTTTTAATTATTGCCTACTCGCCATACTGCGTCGCCAAGATTACTTTCAGGATCTCACTATTTCGGCTATGAGCCTCGTATCTCGGGTTCTTGTTATTTAAAACTAAGGTTATATTTTCCTGTAATCGTAAATGTTTGATCTAAAGGTGCGTCCACATTTGTATCATTTGCTCGTATCCGATCATCGTCCCGTGGCATGACTGCGTATCGCGCTTGGACGCTCACTGTCGGCATTCCTTATCATTTGCGCCGCCGCGTCAAGAAACGCGTCCACACTAAGCCGTAGCGTATCACCGTATCCGATCATCGCGCCGATCATTTTGCATGCTGCAGTTTGGACGCTAGCCGTATCGTTTCACCGCTCCGATCATTTTGGCATTTCGCTGATCATCATTTTTCGCGTGATCGTTCTTCTGTAGTAGCGTTGTGTTCCGTGTAAAACTGTTGCACTCTGCGATCACACATCAATTGGTTAACACCCGTGCAGAAACTTGAAGATCATTATCACGACAGCTGATAAGCCGCGAGCGCCGAGCATCAGCGTTGACAGCAGCGCCCATGCGTCGGCGGCACCGCGCGCGTAGCAACTAAAAATGGCAGTACTTTGGAAATTCGCCGTAACACACCTGCGCCAGCGACTCAAGCCACGCCTCTCGGCCATCTCTTTCACGCGTAGCTGCAATGGACGAGACAGAAGATGATCGGGCAAAAACCGACTCGAGATGGATCGCGGCGTATCATAACCGCGTAGCATGATCGCGTGTCATGATCGCTAGTGTGGACGTCGCACCGTCGCGATCATGCCGCGCTGGTCCGATCGGAGTATTTGATACGCGTAGCAATATGGATTTCGAGCGATCTGATCTGCGCAACGTCCAAACACGTGATCGTGACACGCGATCATGCCACGCGACGATGATCTGATACGGGCAAATGATACAAATGTGGACGCACCTTAATATGTTTCTGTAATGAAAACACGAAACGATAAATTGAGTCGCGAATGCCATCACGACGGGCGCTTTGTTGCCGACATCTGTCGCTTTCCGTGTTGTCGCGCTTCCGGGAAACGCCGGAAACTTATAATTGGGATGTATTTCTAATTTTATTTTTGATTTGGTGTTAAACGTAAAATGTTTCCGATGTTCTTAAATTTACTTTTACGTGTCTTTTAAGTCGCTGGGAGATGTCAAGACGGTACACCGACTTTCAAAGTAGCTGGATATTTTATTTACTTGTTACACTACTGTCAAAAAGTATAACACCGATTTCTTGGCAATTCAATTTATTGGGTATATATCGCTCTGTCTAGCCTTCCTGTTTAAGTGTGATGATAGCACTAAGATGTGTTGTGCCACAGATGTTCGAGGCTTACGAGCCATTATTTTGAAGTTTTTCATTTGGTGCCCTAGGAAACCGAGTCACTCTAGATTTTTTATGATATGTGAATTATATCAGCACCTGGGCCCTTTTATATGAACTAAGATGACGTGTGAAGAATTGAATTTAGTCATTTGGTTTTCAGTTTGAAGTTCTTAGATTAGAAATTAGATAAACTTAGAAATTTTGAACATTGAGTTTTAAATGTATTCTCAATTAAATACTTTTCCCTTACAAAAGTATTGAAAAGAGTATTAGAAGACAAAAATAATAAGTTTACGTTGTTTTCTATTGATTGCACATTTAATTTCATGTTTTTTAATAGAATTTATAACAATGAAACTAAACATTGTGTTTGGTCTTAAACTTTTTGACGGTAGTGTATGTCTTCTTGCTAATTTGAAAAACTTGAAATGGCGCAGTATTTCGTGATTGCGGCAAAGTTCTTGTTATGGGCAGCTTATTGAGGCTGTACACAAGCACGTGTGCATAATTAACGTCACCGGCGATGCTTGTAACTGTCGCGTATGTTTTACACCAGACATGTGCTTATTATAGAAAAATGACTTTTGCCATAATTCAGGTCGTTAAAAATCTGCATGCTATTGTAAAATATTTTAGTTCAGCTTAGAGAACTAAAGTTTCGTCCAACTAGTACATCTAAAAAGAGAACTGATTCTCAAATGGAAAGTTACTCTAGCTTACAATTCTTTTAATTGTAACTAAACCTGCTTTTTGGAATTTATGATTTTGGAGAATTTAGTAAACAAGGCTTTCTCATCCAATGCCATTTATATTATCAAGAGTTCGAAGCTAGCAAAACCACATATTTGTTTATAAAATATATTTTCAGTACTGAATAATTATTCCCCCTGTACCAATGTCGTTTGGCCCTATGGTGTCAAACACGGGCATTAAGTCTGGCATTTGTACTTTTGTTTTCTGCAATAAAGTTTAAATATACGATAATGGCATACGTTTCATCTTCGGCCTTCGTAAATATGACCACGTTTCATTCCTTCGCCGTCAGCCCAATTGGCTTCCCATACGTGGTTGCAGGTCTCTTAGAATCCTTTGTTTCCTATTTTCTATCCTGTTCGAGCCTTCCGCTCTAAGATACCTCAAAAGCAAATTCGCTTTTCAAACTCCCCGTCCAGGCTGCGAACTACGTTCCTCCCGAATTCTCAAACTTTCAATTCCTTCACACCATACCGGTTTCATGTCAAATTCTTTCGCCGTTCAGACAAGCCATCTCTGGAATTCGCTCCCTCTTTCTATCAGACAAGCCCCAAGCAAGGTAGTTTTCAAGCGGATGCTACGTAGGCATCTGCTGGAACAAGAACTCAAGTAGCGTCCATCTTCCATGCAGTAGCTGGTATATTTTGTATTTATTATTTATATGTAATATATATGTATATATATATATTGTATACCATATATAGTATAGGTATAAGCAATTATGTATGCATTATTTGCTTGTGTGTCCTAACGCTCTCAGTACTGAATGTTTTTCCCCACTGCACCATTTTCATGCTTCTCTGTTTGGCCATATGGTTGACTGGTAGAGAATGCCTTTTGGCATTAAGTTCGCCATTTGTACTTACTTTTGTTTTGTGCAATAAAGTTTAAATAAATAAATAATAAATATGTTGACATTGGCACTACATTACACGAATACCGAAACTATCACAGAATAAAAAAGAGAAGAAAATAAGGTTGTCTCCCTCCCGAGCGAATCATTCGCCTTGCCAGCGAAAATAAAGGCTTGAGCAGAAATATCAACATGTCCTTAACTTTCACAATAAATCATGTATTTCGCTTCCCTGTAAATCTAAACAGGAGACGATGTACAGTCAAGGGCAATGGTAAATAAACACCACAAAATCTCATAAATATATATCCTAACCTTATTACTATGACAGTAGAGTTGGTGTGTACATATATTTGAAACTTTTGGTGTGTATTTATTATTGCCCTTGACTGTACATCGTGTCCTTTATCGCTCGCCAGGCCGTGAGAACGGGGACAATACCAGCAAATTGATCATAGCGCCGTGCGCACATGAATACCTATGACTAATATTGCCGTACTCCCTGTAGATTTATTTATGTGCTTATTATTCGCAATCTGTGCTTGATAGCTTAACCATTTGCGCGTTAATTATATGGTTTATTTACAATTCCACTATGGAAGGTTATACGCGCAAACTAAGGCGATTGGGATACTTACTCGCGTAGTATAAATGCCATTTTTATCACTCCTAAAATACCATTCTTAGCTTGATACTTAATTAGGCAATCTATGAGTGGAAGTCAGTTCAGTTTTAAATTGTATTGACTGCTGTCCATCAGGACAATTTTGCCAGCGTCAAGGTTTTAAGTCAGGGTACGGTTTTACAATACAATCCACTACAAATACTCTTTATTGCACACACCAGCTACACAGAAATACAGAACATGACAGTAACATTTGAATTAGCAGAGGACAACAACAGACGGTCTTATCGCTAAATAGCTATCTCTTCCAGACAACCTTTGGACAGCGCAGTGTTTAATAAACGACAACAATTTTAGTTTGTTTTATTTCGACATAATGATTTTTTTCAATAGAAGTTGGACACGTACCTCATGGAATTGAATTTTCTATGAAATGTTTCCGTTGTGCTACGAACAAACTAACTATATTAAATATTTCGTCGCGCAACGAAACATTTCACTTTCGTCGGGTTTGTACGGCTAACGATTGTTCATCTTTCTGGGCTTCACCTTTAAATAACTAGGTTTTCTAGTAGCTTAGCCTACCTACGCACGTACCTACGTACGGGAATTTTGATGAACGTTTGGGAAATTTGTATTATCGGGGTTTAAAAGGTATTAATTAGCCTTTTTCACTTTCCAGCCCACGTTCTTTTCAAAACCTCATCCCGTTGCTCTGCTATGAAAAACCTACTAACACATTTTCTCATTTATGTAAGGATGATAGTTAACCTGATAGGTATGTTAAATTCAAATACGCCCCGCGAAAAGCAAGTTGCGTATTCAGTTTAGTGGAGTCAACGAAAATGCCTTTGATGTACCTAATCGTGGTTAGGGAAATCCCGGCGAGATAGGATAGAGAGTCCTATACCTTTGCTATTTATTTTACCTATATAAATAGTACTCCTGAAATTATTTTCGACCGCGGTTTTGCCCGCGTAAATACAGAATGATTTTTATTTCAGTTTTTATTCACTTTTCTTTTTCATTCTGATGAAAGTTGCTTCAGTTATACTTTTCTGTGTCGCTCTTTAATTTTCTCGTTATATAAAGATAAATTCTAAAATTCAAATTTACCTACAACCACTGGTATTGTTGTATTATACCTATGTCGGTCCCTTACTGCTGCAGTAAGGGGCCGCCCTTACTGCTGAGTATGGTGATCCCGCCGTTTTATTTTATCTTATCTTCTCACTATTAATTGCATTGTCGACAGCGCTGCTTGGAGCTTTATCGAATTGCACCATTGCATATTAGGTGTGTCTAGTTAGAAGATGAAAAACATTGTATTAGGGTCGGGCCGCGGAGACTTTCAACTGCTGCACTTTTATGTAAGGAATCTTTTACATCATACATGTAAATTCGATAAAAAAAAAATGGAAATAGAAAATGATGCCTTGCATCTACCTTATGCCTAAAACTCTGATGCTTTGGGCATTTTATTCACCAGTAATTTGTTACATAAAAGTAGCGGCGGTCGAAACGCTCCGCGACCCGACCCATTATGTATTAACCAGTCAGTCAGACGCAATGACTTGTTACGAAGCTTCAGCCTTCTCAATTTCACAAAACTTTCCCTGAAGCTCCACAATTTCGCGCCTCCAACAGCTGTAATACGAAAAATTCGTCCTGAACTAATTTCTAAAGTTGCTGCAAAATAAAATTGGGACTCAGTGAAGTGCGCCGACGCTGATTGTAATTAATTGAGGTGCCATTCGTCACGCATTTTATAACACCGCCATCAGTTTGCCCGCTTTGCCATCTTGTTCGTCTTTCGATGCTGTACCTTCTAAAATAACATTTCAGTTGGTTTTTGCATGGATTTATTTTACAGAATTTGATTTAAAGTTGAAATTAAGATTTATGTTTTTTTTTTTGTCAATGTAATATTGAAATAAAACAATTTAACGGATTATATCGCGTATATTATCTCATTTTAGTTCCCGACGTTTCGGAAGCTTTCCAGCTCTCCATGGTCACGGGTGGACTGAGAAAAGATGTATTTTCCTCTGTCAAAGTTACAATTTGTGCAAACTACCCATTTTTGAAAAAACACAAATAAAGGTGTACATACATGCCAGATGGGCCTAAGCTGTAAAGACAGTTACACATGTGCCAGAAGGGCTTAATTATTTTATTCTAATAATTTACCAAGCAACATTTTACAAATGAGGCGTACTGAGGAGAAAAGAAACGCTGCAAAGAAAAACTCCCAGGCTACCTCATTACCTTTATTTGTGTTTTTTCAAAAATGGGTAGTTTGCACAAATTGTAACTTTGACAGAGGAAAATACATCTTTTCTCAGTCCACCCGTGACCATGGAGAGCTGGAAAGCTTCCGAAACGTCGGGAACTAAAATGAGATAATATACGCGATATAATCCGTTAAATTGTTTTATTTCAATAAGTAATAATCGCGGAAACAGAAGAAAATACAATGTAAGATTGTTGCAAATACATCAACGCAACAATAGGATCAATACAAAGGAAAACATTTAAAAAAATCTTCTTAACGATAGTGCGATTTATCTTTACTTCATTTTCTATTGATTGAACAACTGATCACGCCTGTCGATATCAACCATTTGACTGACATAATCAATCATTAGCAACTAACAGAGCATTGTTAAATTGGCCATTTTTTTACATACAGGAAATATGATGTCAAGCTCGATAAGAATATGAACGAAAATATATTTTATTGAAGTTATGCTGTCGTCCTATCATACAGAGCAAGGTCCTACCTAAACTTGTTACTACAATATCTTTGTAATGTTACAACAGCGGTCTTTACAAATATAAAGCTCCGGGCGTACAAAAAGAGTTTCCCGACATTTCTTGCTCCTATTCTTGGTAGGTTTTCTTTCAAATTGTGTTTTCTCTTGAATGTTCAGCCGCCGTCTGAAACGGACGCTTCGGCCACCAGCGTTCCGCTCAAAGAAAGGATATTTAACGAAAGAAATAATTTAAAAGCGATGGTTATAAATAATCTTTCCTTAGTTGAACAAAGTGCATAAGAAATTACTCTTTGCTCGTCTTATATTTTTAACTAGATGGCACCCGCAACTTCGTTCGCGAAGGAGACAACGTTTTGCTTCAGCTTAGTCCGATGAAAAGTAGTATTTAGCCATACTCAGATATTTACTTTATTGATTTATTTATTATCATAACTACACACTAAATTTAATAGCATCGTTAAACCAGTAGGTTTGTCTCGATGCTTTAGATATACAACTATCCTTGTAAGTAATAAAAATGGTTGAAATCCGTCCCGCAGTTTTGACGTGATGAAGACGCAACGACAACATACAAACACTAAACTGTGACCTTCAAATAGACCGTTTCACTTTTTTTTTTAAATATCTTCAACGTATAGACATTTCCTTTTTACAACTTTATATTATAGCTGTTCTAATTTAGTTTTTCTTTTGTTACAGGTATGTTTCATCAAGAGCTGGGAGATGAAAATCGCTTATACGACGGCTGCTATTTATGTAACCCGAACGCTATATCTGACCTCCATGGTAAAATTTAAACATTTTTTGAATACTGGCCGCTAGGCGCTATATTTTTTTTCTTTTGTAAGTATTCTAATATTTTGTTTTTGGTGGGTTTTAAATGTCCTCTCGCTGCAAGAATGGGCCTCACTCATGAAAATATTGGTGGCAATACAAAGAGGTAACGCTGCCAGCATACTGGGCACGATGCCGCAGGCGGACCTTTTAGATGGAGTATTCTTTCTATAATCTTTTTCATCTTAAAGTTTAGGTTAAGGTTTATATATATACTTTTTATTTTCTCTTTTTTTTTGTCGGTAATGTAAAATCTTAATTGTAGTACCTACCAAGTCATTTACTTATATTCGTGTTATGATTTATTACGATTTTCGGCGTAGTTTAACGGAACAATAGTACATAGATCAGCTAACTTCGACTTTTGGTGAAGAAAATCCATCGAACCACCGTGTATCACTGGGTTTGTGAGTTTCATCACGGACGTAGTATGCTCACGGACGAAGTTAAGGAAGGTCGCCCGAAATCGGTCGACAACACAAAATATTAATGTTGTACGAAAACGTATAATTCATGACCGTCATGTTAGGTATTGTAAGATAGAGGAGACTGGGCATATGTATGACGAGCATTAATAAGATTTTACATTAACATTTAGAACTTAACAACCAAGGATCAAGAAAGGCTCGCGTCAAATGGTGAAAGAAAATGTTCAAAAATATAACCGTGGTGACTCAAAAGCTGTTTATAATATCTACACAGGTGACGAATCGGATCTATGCGTATGATCCCGAAACTAAACAACAGTCAACAGTGCGGATGTTTCAAAATGAGGCGAACCCTACGAAAGTAACTCGTGCAGAAAGCACCTCGAAGCAAATGATGGCCTGTTTTTTGGTACTAATGGTCATATAGAGAGTGCCACAGGAGAATCGTAAAAAAGTTAATTCGGAGTGGTAACGGGCCATTCTACTATTTTAGCGCGACTAATCTTTCGCATTTTTACGTAAAAAGCATATAGTGTAAAGTGATAGTCGACTGCTTTGTGGTGTATTAATCTAAAATATAGCATTGTTAAACCGTCCTTTTCAATAAAAAATAATGGTGGCCGGTTATAATAATGAAGCTGTGGTCATCGATGTCCCCACTTTAGTATGAGGTATTTACCGCTGCGTTACCACCTTTTTACGGCTATAATGATCAATGTATGACTTTTCGCTGAGAGTTCATAAATCGGTTACGGAAATTTTGCTTATAGGATGTTAATTTTATAAACCTTTTGTTTAATATTGGTTATTCATTTAAAATACTAAAGTTGTTAATGGAAAGAGAACCGTACGAGATCATTTGTTTCCGGTCATCCACCGTAGATACAGCCATGATTTGGCTTGGTAGAGTCGGACCATTTTATCTCTTCCAAGCAAATGAACTGTCAAATATATAAAAACTGAATATGGCAATGTTTTGTATGTGTCACAGACGTCAAGTTGTTTATGTGTCTTAGGAAACAATTTATCTTTACGTGCGTTGGTTTAAAAAAAAATAAAGGTTTAACTTTGTTTGGGAAAACCATATAAAAGTGTTCAGCGAGAACTGATTTTCCGCATGATCATTAACTTCGATGTTGTAAAGCAACAGCAAGAAGCAATTATCGCTGTAAAACGGCAATGTTTACATTGCATTAAGTCTTTGGCTGGTAAGATTAACCAATCTTAGTACTTTTGAATAACACCAATATGGTTTTTGTTAAAATAATGTTCAAGTGAAGCCATTTAGCTTTTAGCAGCCTCTTAAGAGTCCCCAGTAAGCTCGGTTCTCCATACAAACGTAGTTACGCTCTCATATTCAAAAGTCTAGCTAGTTTGCTCTGAAACTTTGTACTTACAATAAGTTTAGGTATATATGCAGGCCTGTAATTAGTTCATGTAGCTTCAGATACCGTAGTAAAAAAAATACAGCGAATTTATGTTTTTCCTACAAAACTTTTTTTGCTGTATTTCGTTTGTTTTATAAACTGCACGCATATAAACTAGTTTTAGGCCTAGATATACCTCATGTCATTGTATATGCAAAGTTTTGTTACAATCCAACACGTAATTTTCAATTAAGAAGGAAACTCCGTTTGTATGGGAAGGTGAAATTCGGCCGAGCTTACTGGGGACTCTTAAGTGCAGTGAGAATATATTATGTGGTGTTAGTGACTTATTTATTATTCCTAAGACTATTTAGTGCCCTATATTCAGTGTTGCCATATACCAAAGCACAGATAAAACAATTAAAATTGGTGGGGTAAAGATATTATAGCCAGACTCTATCCAATGATTTTTACTTAATTCCAAATGTAAAGAATAAATTACGTGGCCAACGATTTTCGACCCGTGAAATTCGTCGACGCGTTCAAATAGCACGTTTTGCCTCAATCAGAGTGGAAAGAAAACGCTTTAAAAATTGCTTTCAACGTATGCAAAAGGGCATCGATCAATACGGAGAATATTTTGAAACACAAGAAAACCATGTTTAGTCATTTCAGTTTATTTTATTATATTGCGGATACATAAGTAGCAGCCCTCGTATGTAAGTAGGATTCTCGCCTTGTCGCCGGAGACGGACCATGCTTTAAGATGTATAGTAGGTACAGTTGAATACAATAAGACATATCTAAGTAAATAAATTTATCATATCTTTGTTTGTGACTTTATCTACCCTAGCATACGAATTTTAATATTGAACGCTATACGCACGACTGCCCTAGGATACTTATTTTTTTATATTTAACTCTATATGCAGTACTAGTGACATTTAATTTATTCATTGCTTGTAGTTAAAATACTTATAATTATAACAAGTCTCCATCAACTTATTTTAATGTTTATTAATTCTATAGATGCTATCCTGGAAACGATATGTGCTAAGAGTAATGCGATAATCAGCTAATTCAAAGCTTTCCTTTTGTTATAAGTTTTCGTCAAAGAAAGCGGATCCGTACGACGAACGTATCCTCAAACATCTCGCGGTCAGCCGACACGTGACACTTCTGTTACAACCTACACATGCCACAATTCTTCGTACTTGGACTTCGAATCAATATTAATATTACAAGAAACATAATTTGGACCTTAGGGAGCGTTCAAGTATTACGTAACGCAATTTTTGGAGATTTTTGACCCTCCCTCCCCCTCATGTAACGCGCCGTAACGTTTAAGGGGAAAAAAAGTTGATACATCTTTTTGAAGCCGACTATGCTTGTTCTAAAAATATAAATCATATTATAACCAGTGAAAGTGAAACAATTGTAAGTCACTCGTCAGACGTCAATGCTACTTTCGTCAAGTCCTGGTCTGTACCAAGCAAACTAACGTTTTCTTAAGTAATTTAGGAATAACATAAACACACAGCTAAATACGTTACACTTTTATAGAATTTGTTGTAGTTGTTTTATCATATCATTCCTAGTACTTAGTATTCCATGATTCATTCCTTTTATCAGCCATAAAGCGAAGCCCCTGCAAGTCGCCGCTCGTCCGTTTTCGTATCTCTTAATAAAAAATCAATAAACAAAAGGGGTAGTGCTGTAAACAATTTGTGAATTAGTTTATGAAAGCTCTTGGTTTGTGGCATAATAGAACTTGAGAGAGCCGTTCTGGGGCGCAGGCGACAAGCGGAAGCGGGTAACTGGTTTTTGAGAAAAATGTTGATATTGTGCTGCACCTAAGATTCATGCTAATCCTTTTCTTGCATGAATACTTGACATTTAAAAAGAGGTCGCGTTCGCTTTAAATTTTCCATGAACTTGTAGGCGTGCCTTTTGCAAGTCATTCGGAGGGGTACCCTTTACACAATAACATTTCCAACTTTAATCATGTCAATAAGTTACAGCAACTTGTCATTAGATAATTTGTCTGTTTTTTCATCGCTACATAACAGCAACCATTGCCATAACTGATTCTAACTTGCGGGCTGCATCGATGCTGAATTTATACTACAACGTTCCATTGGAAATATCTAATATGTATATGATGCTGTTTTGATCGCTTAAATATTGTGCAATATGAAAACGGGAGCGGATATGAAATTCGAATTTAAAAGTTCGGAGTAAGACAGCCATTGTTGTCTCTGCTTCACGCTGCGCATTACATTGAAGCTATGTAAGCCTCCATCGCCTTCACAGCTCATTAGTGTGCCTCCTATGCCGTGGGCCAAGCGCAAAGCTATGAAACACAAAAACCTTTGCTAAAATATTAAAGGGGCCCAACGGCCCTCTGTTCTAAGCGTTTTGTCTTCATTTATTTATTGTACGCCTACGCGGGACCATATTCTACAGTTTAATTAACATTTTTATCTACTACGCGAAAAATAATTTGTGTTCATATAGGTATAATTTGCTCCCCAATCTAAATCCCATAGAGCTCGATGGCGTAACGCTGCCGATCTGCTCCGATTTCCGATAGGGTCACTCATACAGTGCGATGGTGATATTGACCGTGACATTAAAAACCGAATCAGCGCAGGATGGATGAAATGGCGACAGGTCTCGGGAGTAATATGCGATGCCCGAATGCCCCTTCGATTGAAGGGCAAAATCTACAAGAGCATTGTAAGACCTGTTGTCCTGTATGGATCGGAATGTTGGGCCGCAAAGGTGACGGATGAAAGCAGAATGTTACGGAGATGAGAATGTTGAGATGGATGAGTAGCGTGACGAGAATGGATCGGATAAGGAATGAGTATATAAGAGGAAGCCTGAAAGTAGCACCCGTAGTCGATAAGCTGAGAGGAAATCGCCTACGGTGGTATGGACATGATATGCGGAGGGATGAGAGCCATGTGACAAGAAGGGTATTAGATATGCATGTGGAAGGATGTAAAAGGAGGGGTAGGCGAGGAAACGGTGGATGGATTGCGTGAGAGATGACATGAAGAGGAAGGATGTAAGTAATAATAATAATAATAATAATTTATTTCAGACTGTGTCCATAATATGTTAGTTACATTACTTAGAAATTAAGTTAGTAATACAAAGGATACATTTAATTTTAAAAATATTATACACAGTGCCTCGAGAGCCCATGTGCAACGAGTCACAGTGTCTCGAGTAAGCGCAAACAGGGTTCTCCCAAATCAATTTGAGAAGGTTGTTAGGACTGTCACGCACGCGGCACGTCAGGGAAGCGCTGCGCTTGCGAAGGATTTCACTAAAACTGTCAGTTCGCGCCTCCGCGAACATGCCTGACGCACTGCAGAAACGTGGCAGTCCCGTCAGCATTCTCAAGCTGTTATTATATTGGACGCGCAGGGCAATTAGCGTTTTTTTGGTATAATTTGTCCACAGGCTGCACGTGTAAAACGATTGGCAGAAAGCTTTAAAGAGAGTTATTTTTACGTCTTTATTACAACGTGCCTAGATGACGTAAGTGACGAGATGACAAGTGATAGAGAGGTATGGAAGAAGAACAACATCCTGCGCCGACCCGAAGTAAATGGGATAAGGACAAGCGAATGATGATAGGTATGATTTGCTTGTAACATGTTCAAACTATTTTAATCATTAGGGATTTACATCGTAGTAGTTACATGGTATTCAATTAATTATTTTATTCGCATATGACTTATTGTGTTACTAGAGGAGATAGAATACTATTTCGGTTCACTGTATCTCAGTTTCACTAATTATTTCATCATTATTTTCTTTGTGATATGAGTCCCACACCCACATTCTCTAAATACTAGGAGCCCAACATATTACCTTACATATTAAACCTGGTATTTTGGGAAAGAGGCCTATGATCATGAATGTGTGTTATTACAGTACAACTTTTTTGTTTTTCAGATGTTAACACTCCTTCTTGTCCTGTCCCGAAGAACTATCTCACCCTCCGGAACTCCTAATAAAAGCCATCCCCACCCAATTTCCTCTTTTGTTTTACTGCTTTTCCATAATTCACCTAAATATTTTCACGCTGATTTTTATACAGAGTATTCTTTAAACGCTGTCCTTAAAACCTTCGGGTCAAATATGAGAAAATCATCACTTTTGGTATTTCTGATCCGGCATTTTTGCCAACGAGCTTTAGCTAAGTAAACGATCAGATCATTATTTAATTTAAATTATAACATTCTTGATCGTCGTAATCGTAAGTTTCGAAAATTGAGCAGTTCACATTTTATTAAAAAAGAAGCCGTATTCAGAGTATAATACAATTTATATAGTAGTAGAATATAATATAGATATGAAGTTGGTAAAGTTATCGATTGATTGATGGGTAAACATTAATGTATGCGCCTTTAAAGATAAATATTGTAAATGATGATCCTAAACTCGTCGAGTCAGGGTCGGTTGGCCAGATATTAAGGCAATGAATATGAATATTAATGTGAACTGATCGGCCAAAGGACTAGCGTGTTTAACTAGTAAAATTATATTCCAGCATAAATACGGGTCGAATCAGTTTTGATTTGTTGTTTGGATGACATTACATATAAATAAAAGCTAACGATTGGGAAATAATTATATTCTAAAATAATTAGCGACTTTCCCAAATATTACCTAATGGCAAGTGGCTTCAGGCCCGAGGAACCTAAAAGGCTGTTTCCGTTGCAGCTTATTCCTGTTACTGAAGACGTGGGAGTAGTGGGTAGCCCTGTATGTTGGGATTGGGACCAGGCTAAGGCAAATTTGACGCCTGACCTCATACAAGATCGGAAATTGAATGCAATGACATTAAAAGTTCCCGTCGCAATCGCATATACAGGGTGTAATCGTTAAGTGTTCCGTAACTATTACAGGTATCTTTTTTTTACTGATATCGAAAGTACGTTACCTAGTCAGTAAAAGGACATCAATAATATGATTAAGGTGAAATGAGTACTAGACCACTTAAAATAAGGAAACTGAAGCCTTTCTACGAATCTCAAACTAAATGGGAGTGTTTAATGTAAAATGTTTGGTTACTTATTTTTCGTTGTTTGAAAAGTTATTGATGTAATAGGATCTCAAAAGGATTTAATATCAAAATGCCTAAATCCCAGAACGCCTATTTTTTTGCTCATAATACCAGATTCTTAATATGGCTGTATTTTAAAATGTCTTAGTCGCAAAATCACTAAACTTCACAACAGCTTTATCTCAAAACACCATATGTTCAGAATACCCAAATAACATAATACTTATCTTAAGTCTAGTTAACTTTCGCTTGTTATTGCTTTACTATCTCCTTCATTACCTTCTACTTCTTACATCAATTACTGCAAATGTACAGATCATAGCTTTGGAACAAAATTTTGATGTTTCAATCACGAAATCCTCAATTGTCCCCGGGTCTACCTTATGCAACTTTTAATATTTTACTATACAACCACAGACAGTAACTTACACTACTAAAACTAAAAAAATATATGTGCGACGGGGTCTCTAACTATGGGCCTCTTAAGATAGCTCGAATCACTCAACGAGCTATGAAAAGGGCTATGCTTGGGTTCTCTACGAGATCGAGTCAAAAATGAGGAGATTCGTAGACGAAGCAAGGTCACCGTGGCAATGGGCAGGGCATATAGTTCGAAGGAACGTATGGCCGTTGAGGCAGAAAGGTACTCTCCATCTGGACGGTGGTCGGACGACTTGGTTAGGGTTGCGGAGACTCGCTGGATGCGGGTCGCCTCTTTCCGGCCAATTTAGAAGTCTATTGAGGACGCCTGTGTCCAGCAGTGGACGTCTTATAGCTGAAATTATGTGATATGTAAACAGAATTAAGGTATTTTGAGACTGACGTTTTGCGATTTTGTTCAGCTTAGATATTTTGAAATTTTTACGTATCTATAATTTTGTATTTGAAGGAAATGTAAATAAGACATTTCGGGAATGTGACGTTTTAGTTCAAAGTCATTATGACTTATTCATTAATAAAATAGACAATTTGATATTTGGGTATTACGGGACCAAGGCAATTTAAAGTTTAGTCTAATTAGAGGCTAAGGTATTGTTACGTACTAGGGGGGTGGGTTCTTGATTGAAAAGCACTTTTAAACTGATGAACAAGATATAGGATTTATTTCCACACAGACACTACGTTTACACACTTAAAACACTATAAAACCACTTTACACTTTCGTCACTTTACTTTAACACACTTAGAACACTTAACACTTAGTTCACACTTGAACTCTCCAGTCGCAGTCGCTCGTTTCCGATGTTAACTCTTCGGGTTCTAATAGTAAAACTGACTCGTGGCGCGGCACGTCGCGCATATTTATACTGGCTTGGGGTCATCTCGAACGTTCGAGTCGCAAGAAGAAGTCATTCTATGGGTACCTACTATAGTAGGTACAAGATTATTCGGGAACCTTCCGACTGCTGTCTTGCTCACTCTTTTCCCGAATGTTCGGCGTACTGCTTATCTTTGTCTAGATCGTGTTTCTCTGTCATACCATTCTGGCATGTTCTCAGTATGGCTGTCTTTTTCTAATCATGCTATCTCTTTCACTCCTATTGAAAATTTGTTCATATACTGGAAAGGCCCGTAAGGGGTCCTGAAAACGCCTGAAAACGGATTTTCAGGTTATGTTGCCATCTGATAGAGGGTGGCCTGAAACGGACTGAAAACATGTTTCAGGCGCCTGAAAACAACGGTAACTAGGGTGAAATTTTAATAAACTGGTATGTGATAGAGCACCCTCTGAAACGTCCTGAAACGGTATTTCAGCCTGCTGAAAATGCCTCCAAGTCACAGAAAAACACGATCAAAGGTTTGCCCCTAAGCCACCGGCGTAACAGTTAGAACTTAACAACCAAGGATCAAGAAAGGCTCGCGTCAAATGGTGAAAGAAAATGTTCAAAAATATAACCGTGGTGACTCAAAAGCTGTTTATAATATCTACACAGGTGACGAATCGGATCTATGCGTATGATCCCGAAACTAAACAACAGTCAACAGTGCGGATGTTTCAAAATGAGGCGAACCCTACGAAAGTAACTCGTGCAGAAAGCACCTCGAAGCAAATGATGGCCTGTTTTTTGGTACTAATGGTCATATAGAGAGTGCCACAGGAGAATCGTAAAAAAGTTAATTCGGAGTGGTAACGGGCCATTCTACTATTTTAGCGCGACTAATCTTTCGCATTTTTACGTAAAAAGCATATAGTGTAAAGTGATAGTCGACTGCTTTGTGGTGTATTAATCTAAAATATAGCATTGTTAAACCGTCCTTTTCAATAAAAAATAATGGTGGCCGGTTATAATAATGAAGCTGTGGTCATCGATGTCCCCACTTTAGTATGAGGTATTTACCGCTGCGTTACCACCTTTTTACGGCTATAATGATCAATGTATGACTTTTCGCTGAGAGTTCATAAATCGGTTACGGAAATTTTGCTTATAGGATGTTAATTTTATAAACCTTTTGTTTAATATTGGTTATTCATTTAAAATACTAAAGTTGTTAATGGAAAGAGAACCGTACGAGATCATTTGTTTCCGGTCATCCACCGTAGATACAGCCATGATTTGGCTTGGTAGAGTCGGACCATTTTATCTCTTCCAAGCAAATGAACTGTCAAATATATAAAAACTGAATATGGCAATGTTTTGTATGTGTCACAGACGTCAAGTTGTTTATGTGTCTTAGGAAACAATTTATCTTTACGTGCGTTGGTTTAAAAAAAAATAAAGGTTTAACTTTGTTTGGGAAAACCATATAAAAGTGTTCAGCGAGAACTGATTTTCCGCATGATCATTAACTTCGATGTTGTAAAGCAACAGCAAGAAGCAATTATCGCTGTAAAACGGCAATGTTTACATGTAACGCGCCGTAACGTTTAAGGGGAAAAAAAGTTGATACATCTTTTTGAAGCCGACTATGCTTGTTCTAAAAATATAAATCATATTATAACCAGTGAAAGTGAAACAATTGTAAGTCACTCGTCAGACGTCAATGCTACTTTCGTCAAGTCCTGGTCTGTACCAAGCAAACTAACGTTTTCTTAAGTAATTTAGGAATAACATAAACACACAGCTAAATACGTTACACTTTTATAGAATTTGTTGTAGTTGTTTTATCATATCATTCCTAGTACTTAGTATTCCATGATTCATTCCTTTTATCAGCCATAAAGCGAAGCCCCTGCAAGTCGCCGCTCGTCCGTTTTCGTATCTCTTAATAAAAAATCAATAAACAAAAGGGGTAGTGCTGTAAACAATTTGTGAATTAGTTTATGAAAGCTCTTGGTTTGTGGCATAATAGAACTTGAGAGAGCCGTTCTGGGGCGCAGGCGACAAGCGGAAGCGGGTAACTGGTTTTTGAGAAAAATGTTGATATTGTGCTGCACCTAAGATTCATGCTAATCCTTTTCTTGCATGAATACTTGACATTTAAAAAGAGGTCGCGTTCGCTTTAAATTTTCCATGAACTTGTAGGCGTGCCTTTTGCAAGTCATTCGGAGGGGTACCCTTTACACAATAACATTTCCAACTTTAATCATGTCAATAAGTTACAGCAACTTGTCATTAGATAATTTGTCTGTTTTTTCATCGCTACATAACAGCAACCATTGCCATAACTGATTCTAACTTGCGGGCTGCATCGATGCTGAATTTATACTACAACGTTCCATTGGAAATATCTAATATGTATATGATGCTGTTTTGATCGCTTAAATATTGTGCAATATGAAAACGGGAGCGGATATGAAATTCGAATTTAAAAGTTCGGAGTAAGACAGCCATTGTTGTCTCTGCTTCACGCTGCGCATTACATTGAAGCTATGTAAGCCTCCATCGCCTTCACAGCTCATTAGTGTGCCTCCTATGCCGTGGGCCAAGCGCAAAGCTATGAAACACAAAAACCTTTGCTAAAATATTAAAGGGGCCCAACGGCCCTCTGTTCTAAGCGTTTTGTCTTCATTTATTTATTGTACGCCTACGCGGGACCATATTCTACAGTTTAATTAACATTTTTATCTACTACGCGAAAAATAATTTGTGTTCATATAGGTATAATTTGCTCCCCAATCTAAATCCCATAGAGCTCGATGGCGTAACGCTGCCGATCTGCTCCGATTTCCGATAGGGTCACTCATACAGTGCGATGGTGATATTGACCGTGACATTAAAAACCGAATCAGCGCAGGATGGATGAAATGGCGACAGGTCTCGGGAGTAATATGCGATGCCCGAATGCCCCTTCGATTGAAGGGCAAAATCTACAAGAGCATTGTAAGACCTGTTGTCCTGTATGGATCGGAATGTTGGGCCGCAAAGGTGACGGATGAAAGCAGAATGTTACGGAGATGAGAATGTTGAGATGGATGAGTAGCGTGACGAGAATGGATCGGATAAGGAATGAGTATATAAGAGGAAGCCTGAAAGTAGCACCCGTAGTCGATAAGCTGAGAGGAAATCGCCTACGGTGGTATGGACATGATATGCGGAGGGATGAGAGCCATGTGACAAGAAGGGTATTAGATATGCATGTGGAAGGATGTAAAAGGAGGGGTAGGCGAGGAAACGGTGGATGGATTGCGTGAGAGATGACATGAAGAGGAAGGATGTAAGTAATAATAATAATAATAATAATTTATTTCAGACTGTGTCCATAATATGTTAGTTACATTACTTAGAAATTAAGTTAGTAATACAAAGGATACATTTAATTTTAAAAATATTATACACAGTGCCTCGAGAGCCCATGTGCAACGAGTCACAGTGTCTCGAGTAAGCGCAAACAGGGTTCTCCCAAATCAATTTGAGAAGGTTGTTAGGACTGTCACGCACGCGGCACGTCAGGGAAGCGCTGCGCTTGCGAAGGATTTCACTAAAACTGTCAGTTCGCGCCTCCGCGAACATGCCTGACGCACTGCAGAAACGTGGCAGTCCCGTCAGCATTCTCAAGCTGTTATTATATTGGACGCGCAGGGCAATTAGCGTTTTTTTGGTATAATTTGTCCACAGGCTGCACGTGTAAAACGATTGGCAGAAAGCTTTAAAGAGAGTTATTTTTACGTCTTTATTACAACGTGCCTAGATGACGTAAGTGACGAGATGACAAGTGATAGAGAGGTATGGAAGAAGAACAACATCCTGCGCCGACCCGAAGTAAATGGGATAAGGACAAGCGAATGATGATAGGTATGATTTGCTTGTAACATGTTCAAACTATTTTAATCATTAGGGATTTACATCGTAGTAGTTACATGGTATTCAATTAATTATTTTATTCGCATATGACTTATTGTGTTACTAGAGGAGATAGAATACTATTTCGGTTCACTGTATCTCAGTTTCACTAATTATTTCATCATTATTTTCTTTGTGATATGAGTCCCACACCCACATTCTCTAAATACTAGGAGCCCAACATATTACCTTACATATTAAACCTGGTATTTTGGGAAAGAGGCCTATGATCATGAATGTGTGTTATTACAGTACAACTTTTTTGTTTTTCAGATGTTAACACTCCTTCTTGTCCTGTCCCGAAGAACTATCTCACCCTCCGGAACTCCTAATAAAAGCCATCCCCACCCAATTTCCTCTTTTGTTTTACTGCTTTTCCATAATTCACCTAAATATTTTCACGCTGATTTTTATACAGAGTATTCTTTAAACGCTGTCCTTAAAACCTTCGGGTCAAATATGAGAAAATCATCACTTTTGGTATTTCTGATCCGGCATTTTTGCCAACGAGCTTTAGCTAAGTAAACGATCAGATCATTATTTAATTTAAATTATAACATTCTTGATCGTCGTAATCGTAAGTTTCGAAAATTGAGCAGTTCACATTTTATTAAAAAAGAAGCCGTATTCAGAGTATAATACAATTTATATAGTAGTAGAATATAATATAGATATGAAGTTGGTAAAGTTATCGATTGATTGATGGGTAAACATTAATGTATGCGCCTTTAAAGATAAATATTGTAAATGATGATCCTAAACTCGTCGAGTCAGGGTCGGTTGGCCAGATATTAAGGCAATGAATATGAATATTAATGTGAACTGATCGGCCAAAGGACTAGCGTGTTTAACTAGTAAAATTATATTCCAGCATAAATACGGGTCGAATCAGTTTTGATTTGTTGTTTGGATGACATTACATATAAATAAAAGCTAACGATTGGGAAATAATTATATTCTAAAATAATTAGCGACTTTCCCAAATATTACCTAATGGCAAGTGGCTTCAGGCCCGAGGAACCTAAAAGGCTGTTTCCGTTGCAGCTTATTCCTGTTACTGAAGACGTGGGAGTAGTGGGTAGCCCTGTATGTTGGGATTGGGACCAGGCTAAGGCAAATTTGACGCCTGACCTCATACAAGATCGGAAATTGAATGCAATGACATTAAAAGTTCCCGTCGCAATCGCATATACAGGGTGTAATCGTTAAGTGTTCCGTAACTATTACAGGTATCTTTTTTTTACTGATATCGAAAGTACGTTACCTAGTCAGTAAAAGGACATCAATAATATGATTAAGGTGAAATGAGTACTAGACCACTTAAAATAAGGAAACTGAAGCCTTTCTACGAATCTCAAACTAAATGGGAGTGTTTAATGTAAAATGTTTGGTTACTTATTTTTCGTTGTTTGAAAAGTTATTGATGTAATAGGATCTCAAAAGGATTTAATATCAAAATGCCTAAATCCCAGAACGCCTATTTTTTTGCTCATAATACCAGATTCTTAATATGGCTGTATTTTAAAATGTCTTAGTCGCAAAATCACTAAACTTCACAACAGCTTTATCTCAAAACACCATATGTTCAGAATACCCAAATAACATAATACTTATCTTAAGTCTAGTTAACTTTCGCTTGTTATTGCTTTACTATCTCCTTCATTACCTTCTACTTCTTACATCAATTACTGCAAATGTACAGATCATAGCTTTGGAACAAAATTTTGATGTTTCAATCACGAAATCCTCAATTGTCCCCGGGTCTACCTTATGCAACTTTTAATATTTTACTATACAACCACAGACAGTAACTTACACTACTAAAACTAAAAAAATATATGTGCGACGGGGTCTCTAACTATGGGCCTCTTAAGATAGCTCGAATCACTCAACGAGCTATGAAAAGGGCTATGCTTGGGTTCTCTACGAGATCGAGTCAAAAATGAGGAGATTCGTAGACGAAGCAAGGTCACCGTGGCAATGGGCAGGGCATATAGTTCGAAGGAACGTATGGCCGTTGAGGCAGAAAGGTACTCTCCATCTGGACGGTGGTCGGACGACTTGGTTAGGGTTGCGGAGACTCGCTGGATGCGGGTCGCCTCTTTCCGGCCAATTTAGAAGTCTATTGAGGACGCCTGTGTCCAGCAGTGGACGTCTTATAGCTGAAATTATGTGATATGTAAACAGAATTAAGGTATTTTGAGACTGACGTTTTGCGATTTTGTTCAGCTTAGATATTTTGAAATTTTTACGTATCTATAATTTTGTATTTGAAGGAAATGTAAATAAGACATTTCGGGAATGTGACGTTTTAGTTCAAAGTCATTATGACTTATTCATTAATAAAATAGACAATTTGATATTTGGGTATTACGGGACCAAGGCAATTTAAAGTTTAGTCTAATTAGAGGCTAAGGTATTGTTACGTACTAGGGGGGTGGGTTCTTGATTGAAAAGCACTTTTAAACTGATGAACAAGATATAGGATTTATTTCCACACAGACACTACGTTTACACACTTAAAACACTATAAAACCACTTTACACTTTCGTCACTTTACTTTAACACACTTAGAACACTTAACACTTAGTTCACACTTGAACTCTCCAGTCGCAGTCGCTCGTTTCCGATGTTAACTCTTCGGGTTCTAATAGTAAAACTGACTCGTGGCGCGGCACGTCGCGCATATTTATACTGGCTTGGGGTCATCTCGAACGTTCGAGTCGCAAGAAGAAGTCATTCTATGGGTACCTACTATAGTAGGTACAAGATTATTCGGGAACCTTCCGACTGCTGTCTTGCTCACTCTTTTCCCGAATGTTCGGCGTACTGCTTATCTTTGTCTAGATCGTGTTTCTCTGTCATACCATTCTGGCATGTTCTCAGTATGGCTGTCTTTTTCTAATCATGCTATCTCTTTCACTCCTATTGAAAATTTGTTCATATACTGGAAAGGCCCGTAAGGGGTCCTGAAAACGCCTGAAAACGGATTTTCAGGTTATGTTGCCATCTGATAGAGGGTGGCCTGAAACGGACTGAAAACATGTTTCAGGCGCCTGAAAACAACGGTAACTAGGGTGAAATTTTAATAAACTGGTATGTGATAGAGCACCCTCTGAAACGTCCTGAAACGGTATTTCAGCCTGCTGAAAATGCCTCCAAGTCACAGAAAAACACGATCAAAGGTTTGCCCCTAAGCCACCGGCGTAACAGTATTTTGCAATTAAGTCGTAATTAACCCTACCCTTAAAATCTGAATCGATGTTAATCATTTGCCAAAACTGTTAAATAATTCCGCAGTTACTGGTCAGATATCGGTGTAAAAACCCCCATTTGCATTGATGAACCTCGTGAACCTCATCAGTATTAAATGTTACGATCCAATCGTAAATAAACTCGTCAAAAAGTTGCGGAGTTTTCCTATGGCTTTAACGGGTCGCACCGTGTGTTTGACCTTTAAAGCCATAGGAAAAATCCATGTTCTCGAAACTCAGGAATGTTCGGTAGAACGGCGGTTTTTTAGAATACCAGGTAGTGGGGTTAGTAGCGTAAACGCTAAAAGCATTTTCAAATGGGTACTCACGTTGCATCAGAATCAAACGGCCAGGCAAGACCCTTATTAATTGAAAGAAGTAGGTATCAACACAGCGTTTGTGGTAGACATCAATCTAAGGAGTTGTACTCTGGCAGAGCGGTAGTGGTTAACTTATCTGTTAAGTATTGTGAGGCGCAGATGTTGCTCGCTCTGTGTTAAGTATCTCACAATCTGGCCATCTGCTTTACTCATTTAAGTCTATACCACAGTAAAGGGGACTTGATTGGTCGAGTTTTGCTTGGATTATTTTTACTGTCCCTGGATAAAAACGCACTTTTTGATGAAAGCACTTTTGTTTGAAAGTACTTGAAAAACTGCATCTGACTTGTGAAAAAACCCAAAATTGAATGGAAGTTTGAAAGTCCTTAAAAAACAGGAGATACTTTAGTTTTTTACCCTGCGTAAGAAAACCACGGTTGCGTTAGGAATGTGCCTGCAGCAAGGACTTGGGCACATCCTTTCATGAAACGGAAACTTTTAGATATTTTATGTATAGGTTTTTTAGTGTGTAGGAAATAGGAAGAAAATTTGCTCATCAGTCTGTTCTCTACATGCTGCCGTGTCTTAGGTCTTCAATCCATACACAGCAGAAACAACACTCCTATTTTAAAGTAACAAAGAGTTAGTATTTAAGAAAAAGAATATGATTGAAAACTTGTTTATCAGTCTGTTCTGTGTGTACCCCGTCAGTGTGCCTTGGGCCTAAGGGCAGCCCTACACGCAGGAGCGCCGCCGCCGGCGCCGGGTATAAATAGTCTGGTCGATACAGCCCGGTGCGAGACGGACGCGGCACGTGCCATTCAAATAGAAACAAATATACGACATTACAGATCGGGATAAGGTCATTGTCAGTCTGCGACCGACGCGTGCGGTGAGAGCTCCTGTGGTACTTGCGCGTGACAATTTCACATACCTGTGTCCTGTGTGACCGCGCTTCGTCCAACGAGGAGCCAACTCATATGTTGGGAGAAAAAAATAGTTAAGGAATACGCAACACATATCTAGATATCCTACTAATATTATAAATGTGGTTATGTGTAATAATGACGCTAGGATGTTTGTTATTCAATAACGCGTGAACCGTCAAACAGTCGCGTGTAAATGCTATTAAAATTAAATACAACACTGTAGTAAATGATTTTTCCTAGAAACTACACAATAATATAAGTTTAGCATAGTCGTATATACAAGAATTGCTCACTTAAAGTAATAAGATTACGTGATGAAGCCCGGAGCGTACGGAACTCTTTGAAACGTCGATCGTTTTTTTGCTATGCACTTGTCGCAGTCAAAAAGAGACACAAGTGTGTACCTAATAATTGCACTATATACCTTCTTTATATTTAGTCAATAAATCCCTATTCTGTGATATGTATGTCACAGAATGCCAGCGAATTCAACACAATCTGGAATAATGATGTGATGATAAAGTACAATTTGCATTTATACGCGTGGCTTGCGATTTTTCAGCACATGCCATCTAGCCGGCGACACGGGCAATTTTGGCATTTCCGTGTACAAAGTGCGGTGGGAACCGTCGGACCAGCGTGCTTCTATTAGTTGACCAATCGTAACGGCTGCTGACCTCCTTTGTACGCCACAAATTGCCGCTGTGGATAACAATGCAACATCTGTTTGCATGAAATACAGATACGAGCACATAGTTATATTGATACAATCAGCTGCAAACATAGTCCTTGCCAAAATTTCTTACATAGCTGACAGACGGTACTTGGTACAGACGAACAGTGGTGATGGTGATAGGATCATAAAACTCGATTCCTACCGGTTTGGCGTTGTTTGTTTATTTCTTAGTTATTACCGCGTGGCAACCATATTACAGGCATCCCTCGGGAACAGTAAATATTCTGGAACAAGAAAAACAATACACCAGCCTGATCTTTGTTTATAATAATAACTTTCTGATCTTTGTTTATAATAATAACGCTAGTGGAGTGATCCACTAATAAATTGCAAAAATTGTGATTATTATCATGATATTTGTAAAACAAAAAGTAATACACCAGCCTGCCAACTTAAACTAAGCAAGTCTATGCAAGAAATGTTTTACTGTGTAAAAGGTGCAAACCAAAAAGTTTCGTTTCTTTGTATGGCATTGGATTAATACTCAGAATCCTAAGTTACTCTTTGCTGATGATAGTATTATTTTTGTAGAACCTGACAGCAGGCCTAACTATGAAAAGGCTTTAACATGGCAGTTGAAAGCGTGCTAGAACTTAAATAAAACTAATTTAATTTAGATAAAACGAATACAATGCAATTATCTCAAAAGAAAATTATTCTTGTATTAAATATCGCCTAAGTGAGCACTGCCATTAAAACAGACCACAAAACTTAGGACTTCATATAGTATCCAACATGTCACGGGAGACACTTTACGGAAGTTTGCATGAAGTTGTAGTTACAAGTTCTCTTATGCTCTGTATAAACTATCCCAATATAATAACAAAAACCGTATTGACCGCATATCGCGGTTACGTAAACTCAACTCTGCGATACGGCCTTATTTTCTGGGGGCATTCGTCAAATCGTCATACAGATCTAGAGCTAAAGAGCTCTAGAGCACGAAACAATGCATAAGAGCAATTTGTAAACTTAGACCCATGGAAGCTGCATACCATATGTGAACTCTCTAAGATTACTTTAATTTTCGTGCTTATATATTTTTGAATGCTGTATGTTTATGAAAAGTAGTAACTCAGAACTGTTTCCAGTTAAAACGCAAACGCAAGCTTGTCACCTTCGTCAAAGGCAGTATGCGCTCCAGGTGAATGTATGGAATAATACCCTAATAAAAAAAGCGTTGTAACTATGACCATAAAAGATATAATTAGCTTCCCAAGGCACTCCAACTGCAAACAACGAAGAGATTCAAATATGTTCAGTCTCAATTATTAATTGGTAAAAGTTATTTCTGACTAATTTATATCTCGCTCGACATACTTCATGTCAAATTATTAATATTTTAAGAGGATTATTTTGAATAATTAATTATCTTTATACAATACTGTATTAATTTATCAGAACTTTGTAAGCTAAGGGGCACATCATAGCTGTACTACAATTTGTTACTGTCACCTTCACTAACCTATGTTGACAAAAAACATATATGAATTTGAGTAAAAGAGATATACATAATAAATATAAATTTTCTTAGATAATAGGCCCTGCACCATATAAGTGTTTCTGTTTAACAATGGTTGATTGGTAGAGAATGCCTTTTGGCATTAGGTAAGTCCGCCATTTTTTGTACATTTCTCGAGTGTACAATAACGTTAAAATAAATAAGTTAGGTGCACACAAATGAAAAACATCTAAAAAATTATTAGCTCAGTAATCAAGGCATTTATAAGGCCATGAACGCTCTCCTTGTGTATTCGTTCTAAGAAGCGATTGCCAACATGTACTCTTCAAAATAAATTTAAGGAGCTGCAAATTAAAATAACGAATCAACACTCCCGTTTCTTTGGTCCTTCAAAATGCGGATATAGAAAACTTTTATTTCACGTTTAAAGTGCCGGTAGGGAAGTTGAACATTAAAGTATCGCAATAACGCCTCATATATTTGGTCCTTTGAGCCATTACAACTAACGCTTTTGTCCAATTTAGTCACCGCCGGTTATCTATGAATGGAACGGACGTTATGTCAACAGGCAGGTTTGTGACGCGCCCGAGAATGCGCCTGCGCCGCTCTCCGACCTTGTCAAGGCAAACTTGTCCTGTCCGGCCCGCACCTACATTAGCCGTCAAAAACTAAGGCGACACAAGCGTATATCAACGGCTAGCGTACATAAGACCTTTACATTCGGGTCTGCGGCGTTATACACACGTTTTTTAACACGAGTTTCAAATGAATTAGGTATAAACTGTAGTTTTTTTTGGGATTATGGTTGTATAAGTGTTTGTACAAAAAGTTATGAATGTAGAGCTGAAGACCTGTACAACGTGTTTCGTAAAAACGTGCACGATCTACGTAGTCACAAGATTTGCAGACGTGTATCTGCGATTGAGACTATTTAATCTGATTATATTTTATTTGAATTGGGAACTCAAATGAGACTGGGAACTAGTTGTTATTTAATGTACCTATAACCTTATTTGGAGAAATAACGCGGCCGCTTCGTTTGTTGTATACCTAATCAAATTCTCGTCATGTCGATTTCAGGAAATTTACTGCCGAACGTAGGGCGCCAAATGTTGGCAAAGACAGTTTTCGACGATTTTAGCCAGGCTGTCCATCGTGTGGGGCTCGCGTTGGGTCCTCCAGTTATTTTGTATGACCAATCAGCCAGCTATAATATTTACGAAATGTGTGTCATCGTCGAACGTAGCGCTGAAGGACTCGTATAATGGGACCCCACGTATCAACTGTTCCTATTCATAGGTCTCGGCCTTGGTTTACCAAGTTTCGACAAGCTACTTGATAGACCAATATATTTTCGCCTGTGATCTGGAACATATAGGTATCACTACTTCACGTGTATATCAGGGACGAACAGAATGCGGCCTAACGTGACTTAACAGAATGACACCCCTACACCTCTATACTCAACGCAAAACAAACTGTGACCGATATCATAATGCTATCTCTTTCACACCTGCTAAGACCACGCAAGCGTGAACAAGATAGCATTATGATCTCGGTTGCCAGTTTGTTTTGCGTTGAGTATAACATAACTGTGTTACAGTTTGGCCACGACATCGCGTAACTAGCGGCGCGGCGAGCGAATTCTCTCTTCTGCGCGATCGAGACACTCACCGTACAGCAGGTAGTTGGCATCACACGCAGTCCATGAGGAATCGCCGCTGGTCCCCTGTTGCCTTTTTTTTAAACTTGACTTTGAACTGGATAGGTTCAAAGTTAAACCCCAGTTGGCCGTGGCTGGGCAATTACGCGACTATATGTCGCGCCACAAAGATTGTATGTCTCTTTTCTTTCAATACATTGCGAGAAAGACGGGTGATGCCATGTCGCGGAGAGTTCTCTAGCCCGGCTGATCAAATATTTGCCTCCTATATTTGCGCCAATCTCGTAGTTTTAAGTGTTCGAGAGGACTATTCATCCAATGATGATGTCACCATCTGTGTCATTCGCATACTCATTAGAAAAAGCTTCACTTTTAAACCGACTTCAAAAAAGGAGGGGGTTCTCACTTCTGTTGTATCTTTTTTATTTATTTTTTTATGTTTGTTACCTTAGAACTCCGTCATTTACACGACGATTTGGAAAATTATTTTTTTGTTCATAAATAGGTATATCCAAGTTGGTCCCATAAAATTTTGGTGATGATCTGATGCCGGGATCCATGAGGAATCGAAGGAATTTCTCGAATATTATGAGCACATCTATGGTGATTTCGGTATTTATTACCGTAGTTTAAGCATTTACATTAGGTGATTATTTGGTGAAGAGAAACCGATAATGAAGACACTAGCCATCAGTTACCACTGTGGGCTCAACAGTGTTATTTAATTCGCGGATCGCAAGTCGATTTAGAAAATTATTTTTTCGGTTAAGAGTAGGAATCTCCAAGTTGATACCATAAAAATTTGGTGAAGATCTGATGATGCGATCGATGAGGAATCGAAGGAATTCCTCAAATGTTATGGGCACATCTATGGCGATTTTGGTGTTTATTAAAGTAGAACAAGCATTTACACTCGAAATCATCATCATTTGGTGAAGAAAAACTAATGATGAAGACACAGGCCACCAGTCACTAATTAGGGCTCAACCAATGTTATTTAATTCACTAATCGCAATATAAGTATTTATCATATTTTGCTTAGAGGCAGAAGTTGGTAAAGATTAGGGTAGCAAAGTGGAGAACCAGAGAACTCCTCAACGGTTAACGGCCCTGATTCTAAAATAGCAACGTTCAGCTGAAGGTCGTGAGCAATTGACATTAGAATGCATTATGGCTGTAAGTGCCGTATAAAAGCCGTAGAAGTCATAAAAATCATGTAGTATGTGTGGCTTCGATCGTCAGAAGGCAGATTTCGTAGTCTTGTTATTTCCCTTAACGATCTCTCATGATGTGGTCGATTTAATAATTTGTTGGCGTCCAAATCTAACAACGCTATGCCCTCCAAAGTTTTGACACGGCTAGCGGCTTAGTGCAACATATATTTGCCCTTCAGCGAAATTATTTTTATCAAGGTCTATCACAGCTTTTTCTAGGGTACCTTGTAACTTATGAACAGTAACAGCCCAACTTAATATTAAAGGTAAGATACGACGCTCCACATCTCCGTATCCCCTTGTCGCTTGAAACGTAGTACATGATGGAGGTATGGGTATGCAACCGTCACTATCTTTTAACCTAAGACCAACAGTTTCATCGTCAAATTTTACGTACACGGCTTCCGGGAGCTCCCCGTCCTCCAGCTGATCTCGTCTTAGGGCCGGCCATTTTTTTTATTATGCCCATAGCTCCATTCACTAGTCCATCAGAGACGGAAATATTCCGTCTCAACATCACTCAAGATTCTACGCTAATTTGAGTTGCGAGATGATTCTTTAAATATTATGGGTCAGTTGAGACTGTTAGTCGTATTCTTTTTTAACCAGCAAGCTACTGGACTTAACCATTTTGACCTAGCCAATTCTTATAATTTAGATTTTATTTACAATAGTCTTATCTACAATTGGTCTTATTTATTTACAATAGAGCCTCCTCAATCTTCCCATTTTGAGCTCTAAAAATACTTTGTCACTAAAATTCATCACTCAAAAGCAAAAAATAAAAAATAATAATAAAAAAAGAACCGACTTCAAAATAAACTAAAAAGCCAAAAAAAAATCTTTTATGTACGGTACGGATCACATTTGAATCACCTTTTGAAGACGGTGCCAAACCTGAAGGCAAGTCCTTTATGCAACAAAAATAAGAATTACTATAACTAAATTTAGGTAATAACAATAACTAAAGGCTCGCCGCCGCGGTTCTTGCGTGTCATTTGTGTTAATAGTAATAAATGAATGGTTTGATACCGAATTCAAAAGGTGATTCAAATGTGATCCGTACCGTACATAAAAGATTAGTTTTTTTTTGGCTTTTTAGTTTATTTTGAAGTCGGTTCTTTTTTTATTTAAAATTTTAAGTTATTTAACTTCCAAATTGCCTTTTTTTTTCATTTGCTGCACATATATTGTGTATGAGTTAACATAATACATAAATTATTAATACGATGATCGTAGCCTCTTAAGACCTCGTATACTTTTAAAAGTACTAATTAATTTCTAACTCATAAAATTCGAAATTCTAAGATGCAAAAATCAGTATGGGCCTCAGGGGCCGAAAGAAAAGCTTTAAAGTCTGGAGCGTGATATCGTTTCCACGCCTTCAATGTCAGCAATCTCGTCTGTTTCTTATGATCATGTGGCTAAAAATTAGAATAGAAACTAGTTTTCTTGTGATCGCAGTAAACTCTTATAACGCTGAAAGGTCACCGTGGGCCGCAGGAAGGCTGCTCGATGATGTAAATTTATTAATGTCTGCGTGTGAAGACACCCACGCACGGGCTCTATTTAAATCTCGCTCGTTGCTTACTGATTTTTATAGACACCGTAATAATAATGTGTCTAACGCTTTTTCCTGGTAAACGTCCGGTTGTCTCAAGCTTAGCCCAGTGTTTTGTCCATCATTGCAATCCCATAACCCAGTTTTTATTTAGATCCCATCAATCTTAAAAAGTTCTTGCATCTGGTGGGTGCAGTCTCTGTGTAACCCTCACATTTCATTAAATTTTCGAAAGGGTCTCTACGCGTTGGCTTCAGCTCAGCGCTCGCCTATGAGATGGTTAAATGTGTCTAAACAGTATTTAATTATTTTTATTGTAGAAAGGTCGCTCTATAACATACCATAGAAAAACGTTGTCAACATCCCTATTGATGATCCGAGCGATACTGACAACTGATAGGACATAAAGAAAAAAAAACCGTTTATTTAATATAATTTATTTTCCATCCATGTACACTGCCACCTGAATTCTCGAATATTTGACACAATTGTAAATCACTATTTTCCCAGGCCTGAAACAAGACAAGTTGCAAGTCCACGGTGAATCTGATGGGACCATGATAATCTCGTTTATTGATATTCTCGTGAATTTGGTGTTGTGCTGTGAGCCTGTAGTACAACTTTACTATTAGGCCAAGATGAACAAAATCACCCCGACATGTCACATCTAGTGCTGTTTAATTATTTTCAAACGGCTAACACGTTTTTCTTGAACTACAAACACAACAAACTAAATCAAAATCAGTCATCTGTTCAAACGCAACGATACCCCTCTATTTTCGTCCGGGGTTAAACATACGTCTCGAAATATGCTTCGTGGTTTGGTTTAGTAGGACTGTTTATTTGGATTGCTTTGTGACATTCAGTTGCTAGTGTTGGACTCTGTACATCTAGTACAACTGTGACCGGCGATCTTTGCCGCGCGACGACAGTCGCAGTAAGTAGCGCTAGCCAAGTTATTGTGGTAGGTAATGTTCACCGGCACGGAGGTGGTGGCGGCCGAAATGCCAAGGTCGCTGTTGTCGTTTAGCGCGTGTTTACTGTCGTGCGAGATAGGCGGATTACTAGTATCATCTATTATATACTGCTCAAAACAGTATAGGGGCCACTAAAAATTTGGATCGTAACGTGAAAACGTACATTACTTGGTAAAATTTATTTTGCATACTCTGGAGCTAATAAGGCTTTTGTTTTTGTTTCGCGATTAATTAAATAGTTACTTGTTTTATTCGTTTTAATTGAGATAAGATTAGTTTATTGTAACTACAAAAACTGAATAAAAATTCTCCACGCAACAGTGGCCCCTATATTCATATTCATATTCATTTAATCAATGCATTTGTGTGTACAAAGGTCTTAAATTTCTAAGTAGTTCCAACACAAACCCTGTAAGGGCACTGCACTACGTATACTTAACTAATATTAGATTTTATTATAAATTTCGAATTATTATGATCATCATGCATTAAAAATAACATTATTGGAACGAAGAAATAAATAAATTATGAAATCAGTAAAAATACATCATTAGATATTGTTTTGAGTAGTGTATTATATCCATACTTTTATAGTATAATTAAGTTGTGGGAAATTTTCAAACAAAATATTGTAATGGACTATTTGAATGGAGGTCACTGACACGTTTTTTTTCGTATGTCTGTATGTGTCGTGATTTCATCACGCCAAATCGCCTAAACGGATTTCAACTATTTTTGGTACGCGGGTGGCTGGGCATCCACAGATGGTTATAAGATATGTTTTATGCAACAAGGCTGAAGTAAAATGAAGCGTTATGACTTTTCTTTTGAGCGAACTAACCTTCTAGTAATATAATAAATGCTGCAATATAATAAACTGTGTCTGTCAGTTACCTTTTCACGACTAACTCATTGAACCGATTTAGATGAAATGAATATTGAGATAATTTGAGACCTCTCTAGGGAGGACAGGATGGTTTTTATTTTATCCCGGAAATCATCCCGTAAGGGGGTGAAAAGGATGATGAAAGTCTGTATGGGGAATTAGAAAGAGAAGAAAGAAAGAAAAAATATACATTAACTCGTATTCTAGGGCATACATAATTATAGCGTACTAAATACACCTAAGTTTCTGGTATTCAGGAGGCAGATTGTAGAAGTGCTTTCGCGTTAAACACCTGTTAATATTGTTAATTATTATACTCGTAACAATAATGCAAATTAATTCTGTTCTGAGATGCTCAGAAAATAATTATTATGTGATATTTAACAGTTTGGCCATGTTGATAATAGTTATTTTTTAATTTAGGGTATTTTACGATGTTACTGTATTGTTTTAATCATGTTGTGCATACTTGTTTTGGATGGCATTTTTGTACAAAGCCTGTTCTATGTATTGTTATATGTTATTTTGAATGTTATCTGTTTAGTGTGCCAAATAAATAAAATAAAATAAAAAAGTAAAATAAAATAAGTATGCCCCGAAATGGTCTCACCACAGCATTATGCTGGCTAATTAAATTCAATATTCATACATAGGCTACTCACTTTCGGTAACACTGTCGAAGCCGCAGGCAAAGGGTAGTAAAATTTAAAGGTCTGTCTGTATATTGAAGATTTAAAGAAAATGGTTTATTTGCAGGTTTGGAATTGAAAAATATTTATATATTTTTCATGTTTGTATAATATACAAAATATATTATATTTATGTGTTTTGTGCTTACATCATGTGTAAGTGCCTAGATATTTAGGGTACTAGCGTATAGCTGGACATCCGAGGATGCAGGATCTTTTTTACCCGAGTATACTGAAGCAGAAAAGAGGATGATGACTTTCTTCCTCCACGAACGAAGTTCCGAGCACTTTCTGTTATATATTAAAGTTCATAGATTAAGGATTTTGGTGTATATCTATAAAAATTACAAAAAAAAAAAAAAAATCTGACATAAATGGACCTAGTCCCAAACTTAAGTACTTACAGCTTGTACCACGGACCCCGGGTACAAGGTGACGATATGATATACCTGTATAATATACAGATACATTATAAGTACCTAAATACATAAAGAATATCCAAGACCCAGGAACAAAAATTTCGTGCTCATCACACAAACACTTGCCCTGGCCGGGATTAGAATTCAACAAAAATATACAAATACAAAATATAAACACAGAAGAAAAAATCTTACCTTAAGTGAAGCTGGCAGAGGTCAATCCCGTGGTAAGGCCTACAGAGTGTGGAACCTCTCGCCTCGCCGAGTGGGATTTGTATTATCATTCACCTATTAGGTACGTGTACTGTGTGCATAATGGCACTAACTATACTTTATTACAAACGGAAATAACGGAGCTACTTAGGTCGGTGTTTAACAATGGCAACATGTCAAACACACCTTGTTTCAATTGAACTGTAGCCGTATCAATTGGTGATCGCGTTGCCTTATTGTTTCTAAATACAGCGATTTTAAAAATTTAATAGTTATTGACTGGAATTAATTTCTGCGTTTTAGGAATTTTTAGTTTCGTTTGCTAATGTAACAAAGTAAATATGGGCGTTTTTGTTTATTCAATAAAATCTAGTAACTGAAGAAAGATCTTTAACACGTTGGCTGCCATGAGCATCACCGGTGGGATCACGTAATCTTCTCTGTGCGGCGATGAGCATCACTGGTGGGATCCAAAGCGTTTTTCATTTGTATTGTTTTGGGGTATTTTTGGAGGCCAGAGTTAAACTTTGAATGCTGTTTTGTAGAGGATATAATATGTAAAATAGGATGTAGAGAATCATTCCATTATTAACTCAGTAATAAGGCGATTCTGTGAGCATCACTGGTGGGATCGCTAAATTTTTTGGGGCGTGGGAACAACACTAGGTTTAGTATGATAGGCAGTGGAAAAATATAGGTAAAATTAATTGAATTTAAAATATTTCTTTAGTCTATTTTCAGTCAATAATTATTAATCGAATTGCTTGTTTTCCTTTATACATTTAGTTAGCGACTGTGCGAAATAGCTAGATTTATGCTCTCTCGTTGCTGACCCTTTGATATCCGCCCTAAAAACCGACACATTTGGGATCATGGGCAATGAAAATGCAGTTCCCCATTTTGTTGCGAATTGGACAGAAAATGTAAAGCTAAGCGTAGATGGCGCCACAGTCACTCCGTAAACAGTGTAAACAGTACAGAAAGCTAAACTAAAAACAGCTGATCATGATTTTAGTATTTCAAAATTGTGTCTCAATAATAAGTGTTTAAATGAAAAATGAAATTCTTCAATACCGCATGGATCTTAATATCACTATTAGTTTATTTACTGAATGCAGTAGTGGCGCCTTTGGAAGTGAAACTTGACTGAAATATAAACCTGTCATATAGTAAAGAGATTAGGCCCCTATTTCACAATCGTGACAAATGTCGGGTGACAGCGACAATTTCAGGTACATTGTGTGCCGAGTATAATGTAAGGACATGTATCGAGCTTGTGGAGATCGCCGTGAACATAAAATTTTCGTTTTAACCTCACCTGACAATTGTCACGATTGTGAAATAGGGGCCTGGTAAAGTTTGAACGAAGTGAATTTGTGAAGTTGACTGTTCGGCAGCGTTCCCATTAGAACGTCATGGTCAATCTATACACACCAAAATGCTCCATACCATGTAAAATACATACAGTTTTCCGATACATCACTATGGACTGTTCTATGCCATGATATACGCAGGAACCATCTAATCAACTTTTGGCGATGAAAAATTAATAATAAAGAAGAAATCGCTTCTTAGCGATAACACCGCCTATAGTTTACCGTTTCTCATACTGTTTTAGATTTAAGTGTCTCATGTATTTCCTTGGTATTGTAATGTAATATGGAGTCAGTTTGACCGTATAGTATTATTATAAAAGGACCTGATTTGAACTGTCACCCAAGTACCCAATTGGAGGTCAGACGAGTTAGTGTGTTGTATAGGATTACTTCCGGTACCTAAAATTGACGGCATATATCCAGTAGTTGACGCAGATATTTTCGTCCGAGCTGTGTGTACGTGAGCGAGCCGGGGTGTATCAACCAAAGAAATATATCAAGATAGAAGGAAAGAGTGTATGTACCTCGCGTGGCGAAAACTCGCCCCGAAAGCGGACTTGCTCGCCGCGAACATCAGTCTGCTCCCGACCGCGGTCTGCGTGCGACGTCAGGTTTAAAAAACAAAATGACTCGTTATTCAATAATTAACTGTTCAAATAGTACCAATAAAGTTAGAGCTGTTAATCGTGGTATTTTCTTTCATCGGTAAGTACTATTTGTCCCAAAATATGTGTGATTAATTAAAAATCAATTTATTTTATTATTTTCGTCAAAACAGTAGCGGGCGATTGTGTGTCCAACGCAAGTTTTCCATTGCTGCTTTAATTTGACAAGTGTGCGTTCAAAACCAGCGATGTAAAAATATGCTTTTCAAATTGTCGAGTTACGTTCAAGGTCGATTTCTCATTTTTTCTGTTAATAGGAAGAATAGTGCTGTACCCCAGTGCTGTAGACTGCGATTTTCTTACTCGGTTCAAATCGATTTTGAAAGCAGAGAAAATGATAGTTATGTTTTTATATTACTATGTAACTATATATTGTAGGTACGTAGAGCAAAGCAAATATTATTAACAAGCAGGTTATGGTTACTTGTATATAGCAATTTTATTTCAGTTTTCCGAATGATCCTCGTATTAAAAATTAATTTATCGAAGTGAATCAACTGGTCGTAAAAAAAGATTTCCTACAAAAATCAACCGGATTTGTTCTATACATTTCCACAAAGACACCTTTGGCCCATCAAAGTACCGACGAGTAATCAGTGCAGCTAATCCGACTATTGATGTAGTGATGATGTCCAATGATGAAAAGGTACACATTTACAAAAGGCTAAATATTATTTTAAAAAATGTGCGTGCGTGGTATATTTTATTTTAATAATATTACAATTTGTGCAACAGATAATAGGTAGAGTAGATAGTAGGTACTGACAAATGTAACGCAATTTATTGGTTAGGTAGGTACCTACCTACATTTATATTGTTCGATTTGAAATTCTGAGGTTTCTTTCTTTTCCTCTTTCGAAAATAATTATCATTTCCTCTTTAGGTTCTTATCGATATTTTAAATCAATAAAATTGCACCTACAATAACTTGAGTAATATAATTGAATGACAATTATGTACGAGTAAATTGTTTGTCATCACACGAATAAAGGTATATATTTAAGTACTTCTTTTCACAACGAAGACGAACATCCGATGCACAAAAATATATAGAAAAATATTTCAGTGTTCCGATGTTTTGGACTTCGCTGCGCAGCGCGCACGCAATTTCCCGCTTCTAAATATGTTGTTATCCGACTGTTTGTGACTGACATCGGTGTGGCCGCGGCCCGGTGTGGTGGGGGTAGCTGTGTATAGGAATCAGAGCCGTGTTCTAATCGATCTGTGAATCGATGCTTTTGAATTGTTTGCGCGCGGCTTATGTTTCCCATCACTAAATAACATTCGTGGCGTCAAAGTACCTACGCAAAATGTTACACGCTCGGTTCTCATATAAATCGACACTCTTTCCTTCTATCTTGATATAGTTCTGTGGTATCAACTTTTAAACACACTTTTGACATCTGTGGCGTTCCCGATAATGTCTTTGGAGCTACTAAGAAATCAGGCTTCTAATATATTTTCCATTTTACTAACTTTATGAGACGGGACATTCAATGTTTTAACGTATTTGGGTCATACTTATTTTTAGTATGAGTTAGCGTTATGCGTCTTTCCTGTGGACACCCGAAAGTTAAGGGCTTTGAATACTAATTTTTCTTAGTGCCCTATTAGGCGATGTACACATTGATTAATACTCTAGATCTAAGCGATAAAAATATCAGTTACTATATGTACCCAAGCCCTTAATTATTGCGTTGTCCACAGGAAAGACGGCTAAATTCTAGAATCAGTATGACCCATTTAGTTTATAAAACAAAGAGAAACCATAATTTGCGTTATTTTCCAACGAAGCTTAAAAGTTGTGGACAGATTTGTGAGTCTAAAAATTGATTGACCCACCAACATAAAAGCGATACATTACGATGGCCAATGGCTCCTCAGATGTAAACGTCTACACGGGGTTTCTATTTCTGAATCGGTGTAACCTGTGCCCTTTCCCTCGCGGTTTAATTCGACTGCGTTAATTTTTCCGTCAGAGCCCACCGGTCTGTTTGCGGTCCTCGCTGGGGTGTCGGCCGTCTCTTAGCGGGAAAATTTGTCGGCGAGTTTTTATTTAACTAAAAACTGGTTTTACACAGGATTTTACCCAAGAGCAACAGAGCTCCAAGAATTCGAATCTTTTGCAACACTAATGAATAATGAAGGAAGGATTCGCTCGCCGCGCCGCTCGGCTTTCGTATTCACAAATGTGTTCATTCACCGATACTACAATCTGACCTGTAGATTGTAGTATCGGTGATATAAACCAATTCAAACGGATTATATCGCGTATATTATCTCATTCTCCTGACGTTTCGGGAGTTTCGGTGTTAACGAGATAGACTGAAATAACTGAATAATCTACGCGGTATAATAATTTAAAATTGTTTTATTAAAACAGAAGAGAATATTCTTTAGTTCAGTATTTAAATGTTAGTAGTTATAGATCCCCCTCCTGTGCCCCGCTCCCCTTCCCCTCATATTAGTTATTTATTAATTGAAAATAATAATTAATTTGAAATCAAATAGATAGCAAAAGTAGTTTCATAGCGCTGTAATAGTCGGAGAAAAAGACAGAGTAGCACCCTAAGGGTTCCTTTTTGGTACGGAACCCAAAATATTGTCGCACGTAGTCGTGAGCGGCGTCCGCTCGCAGTGGGCCGCACGCGCCCCGGGGCTTTCCAGGCTAATTTCAACGGAGTTAAGCTCGTTACTTCGTTTGTTTGCTCCCCGTTCCGACTCATTTTTCCCATAAAAAAAAACTTATTTTTGAAGCCGTCGTACGCAACAGGTGTGGGTGACGTAACACGAATATTTCTTTCGAAAGCTGCCAATACTGAAGGATGTTAATGTTGAAATAAAATACAATGGACGCTTGAAACTTGGTTTATTTTTTTTACTTTTGTGGGAACTACGATTGGAAACTTTAAAGTGGAAAGAAGACGAAATAGGATTAGTGCAGCTCTCGGCTAAAAATTTTACATTATGATGTAAACCTGACTGCTTAACCTCAGGCAGGCCGTACGCTTGTTTGCCACCTTAGTAGTATAAAAAAAACCCAAACATCGGAACAAACCTGGACTCAGGTTTATCAAAATCGACACAACGATTGACGAATAAGTGCGCTGCGCATTGGTGGGAACAAATCAAAGTCGCTCCAATACTTACTTTGTATTTTTAGTAATTTTTTATTTTAATCGTATGGCATAAACATTACATTTAAATTAATCGAAGTATACAACAGGTAAGTCACGAATTGATATCCAAGGATCTTAGCTCTCTCATCGCGTCTGTTGTGAAGGATACCGTTTACCAGCGCAAATTTTTAGTAAGTACCTAATAAGGATGTTGACTTTACTCAAATAAAAATAAAATTTTGATGCGAATTGGTAGTTTCAATTATAGAAATTCTAAAAACAATTTTGAGATCGATACTTTACGTGTCGCTTGTTTTATGAGCCTTTAAAGTTAGGTGGGAAAATCCATTTTTTGAGCGTTATCTGGGAAAGTCTAAAAATGTGATTTTACATTATTGTATCTTGGGGAGATTTTATGAGAGTGAAGTATTTTCTCCACCAGTATTTTTTATTATTGAAAGGTCGTTCGCATTGCACAGAAAATAGTTGTCAAAAATTGTCAATGTCCCTATCGGATAACAGCACAATACGATAAAGCACAGCAGTACAAAAGAAATACCAAAGCGTTATCTATAGGCCCATTTTAGTTGAAAAATTACTTCCACTTTGTACTCTAAATTACTTCTCCTAAAAATCTTTACCTGGGCAAACACTCAATACCCACTTGGCCAGATTACTCCTGGAGCACCCTCCGGCCACTTACCCGTCCTAATTGACTGGACAATTAATTATAACCGGTGTAGTTCGGTTTTATCCGGGTTGAACCGGATGCGAGCGGGCGGAAATTGCGCGGATTGCGCACTGTCGGTGGTAATGGGATGAGCGACGGTGTTGTGGGAACGCGAATATGGAAGAAAATAGGAGATGTACCTACTGTATAGGTAGGGTGTTCAGGACAAGGAAATGATAGTATGGCGGAACCGGGAATCCCCGGTTACTGCTAACCCTGTAATTAGGTATAGGTTTATTTAAAGGAAATATAATTATGAACATTTCAATACATGATATGAAATCGTGTGCTACTACACTAAGAACAACAATATTAATAAAACAATTTTAACGGATTATATCGCGTATATTAATTCAATTTACTAAAAAATAAAAAAGGTCCCGACGAATTGAGAACCTTCTTTTTTGGGAGTCGGTTAAAAATGGTTCAGAGTGCCAAGTCTCTAAAATACGCATATATGCGAATCCGTTAAATAAAGTCCTCCCTTTTGATAGTTAACAACGCCAGAAAGCAATTTTCATAACACCCGTCTGAGCCTGTTTAGTGCAAATTGCAGTTTGCGTCCAACAGCTGCGAGCTAATCGCCGATCGATGCATTCATTCACTCTACTATGCCTATGGCTATTCAATTTACTATGAGGATACTCCTCTATTATTAGTTTAGTATCCGCAGTCCGAGGTAAACGCGGAAAGCGTTGCTAATTAATAGCGGTGCTATATTCCTAATTTACTTTCAATTACGAACCAAAAGTTCTAGAACTAAGCACATGCCCGTTTATTCACTCCAGTATACGTATGGCTATTCACTTTACTCCTCTATTTTTAATTAATATCAGCAGCCCAAGGTAAACTCCGAAGCGTTGCTAATAGCGGTGCTATATTCCTAATTTACTTTAAATTTAACTTTAAATAAACGATTATAAACAAAGATCATAAACAAATGAAAAATCGTCCATAGACATAGTCGTAGATGGACGATTAGCTCAGTTGGTTAGAGCGTGCTGCCCCGGTCTGGCTCAAGGCATTGGTTCAAGTCTAGTATCGTCGAATTTTTTTTTCATTTGTTTATGATCTTTGTTTATAATAACGCTGGTGGAGTGATCCACTAATAGATTGCAAATATTGTGATTATTATCATAATATTTGTAAAACAAAACGTACAGTTTTAAATAAACGAATCAAGAGTTCTATACCTAAGCACATGCTCGTTTATTAACTCCGCTATACCTATGGCTATTCACTTTACTATAAAGATAATCCTCTATTAGCAGTCTAAGGAAAACGCAGCAAGCGTAGCTAATAGCGGTGTTGTTTACGGAATTTAATTCGCTTAAATAACGAATTAAAAGTTCCAGAACTAAGCACATGCCCAAATTGAAGAAGAAGAAGAAGATACATTTATTTTGTAAACAACAACAAAAATTGCAGTACATTGGAAAAGTGACATGTATAGACTTAACCTAGACTTAAAGCTAAACCTAGGAGGCATAATCAATCATATTTGTGTTTACAAAAATGGAGTCCACTCAGCATATGTCAGAGCACTCATGAGTGCCATGACGCTGATCTTCCGTGGATCCAGAACAGGACATGTGTGAGACAGCGTGCTGTGTATTTACGCTGTGTACCTACTCATTTATGTGCGTGCCTGTGTGAATGGCATATATGTATAAAGATAAATACATAAAATTAAATTAATATGGACAAAATAAACACAATAACCCTGATATATATATGTACTTACACCAGCCAAATTGTCCATTCATTCACTCCGTTATACCATGAATATTAAATTTACGATGAGGATACTCCTCTTATATTACTATCAACAGTCCAAAGTAAACGCGGCGAGTGTAGCTATCAGCTGTGCTAGTTACGTAATTTAAATTACGTTATTAAAAGTTCTTGAACCAAGCGCATGACACTTGATTTACTCTGCCATACCGTACTGATCGAGTGATGAGAGATGATGAGTCTGATCAAGGCACTAGTCCCACCGCCGGCGAGAAAGCGAGCAACTATCGACTATTTTCTCGCTCATGAAACGCACAATAGATGTAGACTCCGTGTCAATAAAATAGATACATATATGAGACCCGGCAATGTGAACAGCCAGCGATGAACTATTAATATATGTGTCTCTTACGAACACAGGATCTATAACTTTTGTTCATTTCTCGGGCGAGAAAATCGCTTCCTCGCTCTTGGTGGGATCAGTGCCCAATCCACTATGAGGGTTTCAGCAGTTCGAGATAAACGCGGCGAGCGTAGAGCGATGTTGTTTAGCTATTTTAGGTTAAATTGCAAATATTCTAGAATTATGCACTCACAATGTCGTCAGGGTTGTCAAAGCTACACTACAACCATAGTGATTATGATTATTTTTTCGTTGTACACTAATATATATAATATATGTCGCACGAAGTCTCCGGCATATCACTGTCGCTTCATGTACCGCCGTTTTGGCGGGATCAACCGCGACTGTGGTTTTGCAGTTTCGAAGCCGCTACTGCCGAACTGAAGCGAAGCCAGCCGCAACTCGCGCAGATTGTTATTGCCCAACTTGAGAAACAAGACATTCAGAACATCTCCGATCTCATCTATTCGCCGCCAGAAAAAAACTACTTGATTCAGACGTCAATCACGCTACAGTCTGTTTCTATGTGATTCGGACGTCAATCACCTACAAGTTAAACGTTTGGTTTATTGTGTGTAAAGCACAAATATGACATAACAGAGATGCACCTAGGAAACAATTTTACGTAAAGGGCAAAAGCAATTCTCAACTCGGCCCTAGTCATTTGGATTTTTCTTCGAAATCAAGGTTCTTTATTTTCTTTACGTTGTACCTTTTTATAGAGCCAAGCGATGGCAAAAAAAATTAATGTGTCGCTGACGTTAATGTACTTTAAAACTCTATACTATTAAATAGCATTTTTTTTTTAATTTTCGTACAACAATATATTCTATAGTTAGTGTCATCTAATTGTTATTAGTAAATGCAAGATATATGTGCACGTCGAAATCGGCCGTCTAGAAAAGAAATGAAGTAAGATCATATTTCGTTGTTTTTTTTATTAAAAAAAACTAACGTTTCGTTGGCTGAAATTTTTGCATGGTGTACCGTGCAAAATTACATGTACACCATTCATAAAAAATACAATTCCAAACTCGCTGGGGGCAGATTCACATTGCTTTCCTGGCATCGCATTAGTGTTAGTTTCTTTTATTCCCAGTAGGTATTCCTTGGAAATTAATATTTCTTTCTTTCTACTTCGGATTAAGAATGAGCGATTTATGTAGTGCATCAGCACATAATTTATTTTGATTACAGTGAAAAATACCCTATTCTAAATGCTACTTCTACATATTGTTTTTGTTAGTAATCATTGTTCCCTGTAAATAACTGAAGCACTGCGGATTGATTACAGCACCATCAAACGGATAACCGCGGCAACTCGTGTCGCGCCGAGCAGCCTTCAGGCGTGAAGGTTTTAGTTGAAACCCGCAGCCGGCTGTAGTTCCGCCACCCTCTGACAGGTGGCGCTAGCAGTATTAGTTCATGAAAGTCCTCGTATCCATTTTAACAAACTTACAATTTCAAATAAACGGTCATATAAAATTACCATTTTTTTAATACAATTTTGACAACGAGTTCTTTAACGTTCGCTGGAAGCTAGATAGATATGCGAGCATAAATTGGCTACTACTACATTTATTTATTTACAAAAATTGTAACGGACCTCGATAAATTTAATACAATTAGATATGCTTTAAAATTAGGTTTCGAAGCCAGACGGCAGCTGTTTTATCCGCTTTTATTTCACATAATCCTGCCAATGATAATTGTCAAAAACATCATGTGATTCGAAAACGTTTTATATTAGAGAATGTATATAAACAAACACGGACGCGCTGGCACGGCCGGCGGTCACGCGGCTATTCCTGTGCGCGAACGAATTTAGAGTTCATTCATTCATTCGTTCAGATTTAGAACGATTAATTTAGTTCAGTTGATAGTGGGCGGGGCGGACGTCGTTATGGGTCAGCGGAAAAGCTCGATTTTTACTGTAATGGGAGTTTGATTCTTTTGAAGTTTGATTTGTTGACCTCTCGTTATACATACGCTGGTTTATTTGGTAGCGAATAATACGAACATCGTTTTGACTAACATGCTGTTTTGACGCAAACGTGTCACAATGTAGCTGGTGGTCAAAATAATACACACTAATAATGAAATTATACCTCTACCAGTTTTCGTAAAAACCCATCCTTCACAATGAACTAAAATTGAAGTGGAAACTGTACTATTGTGGCAAGTTTATTCTTGGATTGAAACAATTAATACATAATAAATACTACGTCAGTTACAGATTTCAGCATTTCCTGGCACAAAAAACCAACAATTTAAGAACAAGCAGTTTTAAGACATGGTACTGTTACAGTGACAAAGATTTAAGATCACCAGAAATATCTCCATATTGTCATCAGACTGTTCACGCAGACGAAAATAAAACAGACCGTGTAGTTTCATACGAGTATCTGCGTTTGAACACCGTTTTAGATTTCTCACTTAGTTTGTATGTATCGAGTAAGTCCACCACGAATTCAATATTTTGCTCTGTACTCTGTTTGGCTCAATTCGCAATAATAAGGTGAACTTATACGTCAGTCAACTGTTTTGCGTACGTGGTTCAGAAGCGTACGCAGTCCTGGCCCCTATTTCACAATCGTGACAATTGTCAGGTGACGACAATTTTGTGTTCACGGCGATCCCCGCAAGCTTGATACATCTTCTTACTTTATACTGGGCACGCAATGTACGTGAAATTGTCATTGTCACCCGACATTTGTCACGATTGTGTAATAGGGGCCTGATGGGTGTAATAATCACAAATTGCTTTATTACGATATTAAAATGCGTACACAGAAATGGCGTTCAATTTCCTGTAAATGTTTTTATAGTGCGAAAAGCATTCCTTACTTATTCGTGAGTACAGAGTTTATTTGAATAAAAACAACAATTACAAGTTAAATTTTGTACACATGAAGTGAGCTTTCAATAGTGTGTGTATTGTAGTTACCGTAAGTCGTATCTACTAAGATCGTCCGGCGATACAGCGTGTCAGTCAACTGTCGTGTAAGCGGCACGAGCAGGCCTGGGGTGTAATCACAGGCTCGAGTGAGCACCGATCGGCGATGGTAATGCAAGCTGATGGAGTAATGTGCCACATCGTCTGATCGGGAGTCATCTGACTGCGATCAGACAACACCGACGACTTAATTGACGTTTGGATTAACGTATGCGGTGACAGTAGTATTGGCGACCGGTGTAGCTCAGTGGGAGTAACGTTGCCTGCGAAGCTGAGATCTTGGGTTCAAATCCCGGTAAGGGTAAAATATTTGTGTGATGAGCATAAATATTTGTTCCTGAGTCTTGGATGTTTTCTATGTATATAAGTAATTATATCCATTAAATATGTCGTCGTCTAGTACCCATAACACAAGACTTATTAAGCCATGTGACTAGATCGATTTGTGTAAAATTGTCCCGTAATATTTATTTATTTTTATTTATCATCAAATTGAAGCTAAATAAATTTTTAACATATAGTTTAAACGCTCTGCCCGAATTCGTGCTGCTTATTAGGAGTTAAGACGCTTCACACATACCTACGATACATTTGCACTGTTCATGCATGTTTTTCCGAAGACTAATTGCGTGTATGTTTGCATTGGTCATCTACTGAACTCGACTAAAAAAACAGAGCCGAACCGAAACAAAAGCCGGCCGAATCAGCCGAACAACCTCCAGTGTTTAACAAATAAAAACCTCTCAAGGATCTTCAAAATAACTAGTCGTGCGCTGCTCTCATCTAAAGGTGCGTCCACATTTGTATCATTTGCCCGTATCAGATCATCGTCGCGTAGCATGATCGCGTGTCACGATCACGCGTTTGGACGTTGCGCCGATCCGATCACTCGAAATCCATTTGCTACGCGTATCACGCACTTGTATCGGAAGAGTGCGGCATTATCGGCGCGCCGACAGTACGCGTCCAAGCAGCGCGATACGCAGTCATGCTACGGCACGGTGATCGGATACGAGCAAATGATACAAGTGTGGACGCACCTCAATGGTTTCCTGCGATCTTTGACGAGCGGGCATGTGGTCGCGTGTATCGCGCGATAGATAAATAACTAACCATACGACATCTTTGACAGGTATGTGTGTGTGTGAGAGTGACATTTCGGCATTTTCATTTAACCAAGAATTAAACACTCGCGGTTAGTGAGCATCGCAGAAATGACGGTTAATATCATAAAATGGTCGGCTTAAACGCTATTTGATTAAAACCAATGTTTAACTGGCAAATATATCGTCATATATCTTTATGTCCAGCTGATTATTCTTATAGGAATAAAGATGATTTTTAAAGATGTGTTGCGATATTTTTGGCAGTTTAGACACTACAGATTATTTGACGCTGACTGTACACTCAGTGGGGGGTGTTAATTTTAAGATTGGTTTTACTCTTAAATATAACTTACGTGCCGCCAAGGCCGTCTTTATACACACGGGGGCCATTGAGCACTAAAAATTGGGGCACTAAATAGTAAAAAGATAGACCTTGTTGGCGTCGTTTAAAATCCTTAGGGTCCCTCCTGAGGATGGGGGCCCTGGACATGGACACGTGCCCCGAGTACCCATTGGGAAAGAGGGACCCGAGTGCCGCTGAACCGTATGACAGTTATTTTCATTAACCACCCATTTATCGTGTAGGTGCTAAACGCAATGATCATAGGCCCGCATCCACTAAGATAACGTGTCAGTCAAGTATAGTCTACGTGCAAGTGATCGGTGACGTAATGCTAGCCGGCGTGATGTTCGGTAATGTACGGCAACGGCGGCTCCCGGTCCGTGACAATTACATCGACAGCTAATTGTAACACGGATTATGGCGCTCCTAGCGGATTAAGTCTGAAGATGTTTGTCTGTGGCATGTTTGCATTATACTTATGTACATACTCCAGGGTTTTAGGTGCGGAAATGAATTGAGAGTAGGCAGCTAATCGGTATGAAATCATTCACCGAACGCCCCAAGTCATATATGACCTTAAATTGGTTCACAATTGCTTACAAATATTACAATACATTTCTAACTATTACATTTGCGTTTAAATAAAGAGGAGTGTTGCATGTTTAACAAGTGAATCTGTTTAAGAAGTCGTTTCGTTTAAAAGATAACTTAACCGAGATTGTCCTTAGCAGTGTTTTAATCGTTTTAGTAATTACTTGTACTTTCTTAGTTGTACCTTGTTTACGCGGACTTATATTGCGGTTAGCGCATACGCATAACTTACTCACTCACCACTTGTGCGTAAATAACATTTAAAACGTGCAATTGCATTAATTACAATAGTCTTTAGACTTGAAACATAAGACGAAGGTTTTTAACTAGTGTGTGTTGCCAGTGATGACATACACATGACACACTGGGTTGTGGTCGTCACTTACGGGCCTCATAAAAAAGTTCAAAGTCATTCAAAAGGCAATAGAGCGAGCTATGCTCGGAGTTTCCTTGCGTGATGGAATCAGAAACGAGGAGATCGCAGCAGAACCAAGGTCGTCGACATAGCTTAAAGAGTGCCCAAACTTAAGTGGCAGTGAGCAAGGCACATTGCTTGTAGAACGGATCGATGGCCACTAGAGCACAAAGGTTCTCACGTGGCGGCCGCGTACAGGACGACGCAGCGTGGGAAGACTCCCAACAAGATGGACCCTTTGATCTGGTGAAAATCGCCGTCCGTTGGATGAGAGCGACGTACGACCGGTCGTCATGGTGATCCTTGAGGCCTTTTTCCAGCAATAAACATCCTTGGGCTGATACTAAATTTGTAGATGTCGCGTTCCGTGATATCTTCGAAAATGTTGAAGCAATTTTGTATCGAAAACTACTAATATAAACTAGAAATATTGAAACTACAGTTTCAATATTTCTCATACCGCTTACACAACATTACGTGTGCACGAGTGTTGAGGAGGCCTTTCGCTAGTTTTACGCTTTTACGTGTTCCCGCGTCGCGCAAGGAGTTTGTCGCGAACAGAGATTACTTCGATCTCGACGTTCGTAACGTGCTATCCCTCTCGCTCTCATGTTAAACTGTATTTGGGTGAGCGAGATGGCGCCATACGAACTTCGAATTTCAGAGTCTGGCGACACACGATTCCCCGCGATCTTCCGCAGCCTCCCGCTCGGAAACATCGATGTTTTATAATCCTACCCTTCCTAGTGCCAGTTCGACACATGTACTTTTTTGCCGACTGCGCCAGAAGAAAAAGTTATCTTGCGATGGTTTATATTTGTATCCCACTACTGGCTAAAGACGACACGCTTTTTAGGTTCCGTAGCCAAAATGACAAATACTGAACCTTTTTAGTTTCGTCATGTCCTTAGGTGTCTTGTATAAGCCGCTACTTTGGGGGAGGGGCCACCCACACATGTAACCGAAACTGAAAAAAAATTACATCTTTTATTTACAATTATATCTTGTCCTAGAACGCGCCCGCAACTTCGTTCGCGGAGGAGGAAAAGTCATAACCCCTCTTTTTTCTCCAGCGTAGTCTGGTAAAAAGTATCCTATAACCATCTGGAGATACCCAGGTACCCGTGTACCAAAAATAGTTGAAATCCGTTTAGCCTATTTTGCGTGATGAAGCCGCAACGACAGACGACTTCAGTGACCTCCAAATAGTCCCTTACATTAGCTGTTTTTAAATATCTTCAATGTACAGACATTTATTTTTTTATAGATATTATAAGTGTGGGAGCGGCATTACGTATCGGAAAGCTCTTGAGGTATTAAGCGATGATAAATAGGGCGCAGGCTGCTCGCTGTGATCGCTGCCGTTAACTTTAAGAGGCGAAGGTCAGAGAGCTTATTATTTAGTAGGTACGTTGTTTGAATTATTTTGGTGGATCACATTGTATATTCGTTACTGTCGTACAATAATAGTAAAAAAAAGATATTATATAGATAAGTCATAACTTGCACACTCGCTGACTGATTCATCAACGCCCCATGTAAACCATAGCAAGTTAAAATTTGACACCGTTATAATTACTTCAGGATACGAAAACAGGTGCGAAGCGCTTTCATATGATCGTATACATTATATATGTAATATTATCTTGTGCTAACTAGATTGTGTTCGAAAATTTTAGCCACATACGTAAAGTTGCGATAGCTCAGTTGGTCAGAGCACTTCCGCGTTAAAGAACAGGGGGGATATTACCTAACGAAATTTTGACACTTGGTATCCGAATCAACTGTCATAGCCCATACAAAATCATGACACTTGATTCTGATTGCGAGCGTCAAATGCTTTAGGCAATAGGGGGGCAGGTCGCAGGTTCAAATCTCCGCTCCCATACCTCAGGAACACTGTTAAGCGTTAGACCTGTAATGTCTATTGGAAAAGTTGAAGACAAATATCCGAGAGGTCTTACTTAGTTCCTTCCGATGGTCGGACCAAATCCTTTCTACGCTGAACACCAAAAAAAAGATGTGCTCCAAGATGCTAAAGATAGGAAAAGGTGACGCAAAATAATCAATAAAAACATTACTTCAGGTTCAGGGATCACGATCCTCGGTAATGAGGCAAACGATGCTAGGACGACGAACCAACCGGTACCGCACTGCGATAACCCCGGCCCATGAATATTGCCGTCAATCCGTACATAAATCAATTATTTGCCGGCGGAGCCATTTGCAAGCAATTGCAGGTACGAGTAAAACTAACTAGCGATTTGAATTTTACCTTTCATCAGACTGGTACAGTTAGCGCCAATATCGTCAAACTTGACATATATCTTTTCTAGCGATATGATGCTGAACATTCAGAGGGGCAAATAGTATAATAGTGGCTCTGTGAGCTGTGGACCTCGCAAGTTCTTTAACCCCCACCATAACTCTGCCATTTTGAAAAAAAAATGTGAGTTTCAAAAAAATCAGATCACGATCTTCGTGATTTTGAAAGTGAATTTCTGCACTAAGAAACTATACTCTTATAAATACAAAGTTCTAAATTAGGAAAAAAAATCAAGACTGGATTTGAACCAGTGCCTTGTACATTGCCGGGGCGCATGCTCTGGCAACTGAGCTACGGAGTCCAATCAGCTAGTCTTCAAATTTCGTCTCTATTTGTTTACAAGATCTCGGCATTTTAACTGGTTTTTCTGCCGCCAGTGCCATGGTGATCATTTATGAAACTAAATTTTACCTCAGTGGACGGAGTCACACTCCTCCGCAGTACTCTCGTGAAGCATAAATACTAATTAAAGTCTCTTCTTTTGTTACAGGTACATTTCATCGATAAGAAAATGACTGAATTGAAGGTATTCTTTTTAGACGCGGACTCGGGACAAAGTAGTTTAAAAAAACCGAAAGTTATAAAGAAAAAATATCTAATTGATGATTTTGACTTGGGAGTGATCAGGAGAAAGATTTTTCGATCTTATAAAATTGATGAATTTTATGAGATCGAAAAAACAGTGCCAAGTATTCGTAAGTTACTGTCAAGTTTGAGACAAGATGGTGTTTTGAATTGTGGACGAAAATATTTGAGAAAACTTTTACACACAACGGGTTACCGGTTCAAAAAATGTAGATCGAATGTAGATGTAGATGTAATCTTACAGGGCAGCCTAATACTACAGAGTGGCGGAGGAAATATTTGACAGAAATAAAAAAATATAGAAGTGAAAACCGCAACATATATTTCCTAGGTGAGACATATATTAACGCCAGTCACAATGTTAGAAAATGTTGGCAATCATCGTCGAAACTTGGAATTCACACTGACATCGGGAAAGGACGACGCTTGGTAATCGTTCACGCTGGAAGTCGAAATGGCTTGGTCGAAGGTGCATTGACTATATTTAAATCCGATGCTAAGACTGGCGACTACGACTTTTTATAAGTGGGTGGATGAAAAGTTGAAAGATAAACTGCTGCCGAATTCTGTAATTGTGATGGTCAACGCGTCTTACCACAGCGTTCAAGTTGATAAGAAACCGACCATGACAAACCTCAAAAGTGAAATGCAGAACTGGCTGCGGCGTCACAATGTTGAATTTCCGGAAAATATGAAAAAAAAAACAACTGCAAATTCTTATGAATGCCACTCAAAAAGAGCCCGTTTACAGAATCGATGACTCTTAAAAGCTCATGGGCACACAGTCCTGCGTTTACCGCCATACCATCCAGATCTGAACCCCATCGAGTTGGTATGGGCTGATGTTAAAAACAATATAGCGCAAAACCATATTCATTCTTCTCTAGGGAAAAGATAAACGCACTGAATTTATTATTTTCGGAGTTCACGGCAGAAAAACGGCACAGGTGTGATGACCATGTCCAAAAAAATGAAAACGATTACTGGGATCGCGACAACCGTTTCGACAATATTATTGACCCCATAATAATACATTTGCAGGATGACAATGATTCAAGTTCCGGTAGCGAAATGGAAGATGAAGATAAAAGTGAATCTATGTCAGAATAGTCACTGTATTCATTACCTAGAAGCTTATGATTTTTTGTTTTTCGAACTGATTCTGTTTTAACTCTCGGAACTATTAAGTTTTCCAATAATTACACATTAATTTGACTTATATTGGTTTTTTTATTTGTGCTTACCTAAAAATTGTATTGTACCATAATAAAAATTGGATATAATAAGTATGTACCTATACAGAGTCAAAATATTGTACTTCGGTATCTTCAGATCTATTCGACACGACGACAGACTCTTGTGTCCGTGATCTTTCCTGCCCACACCCCGCCTCTCCGCGCATACCTCAGGAGCGGCACAGCGGTTGTGGTCAAGCTATAGCGATCACTATAGAATTTTTAGTGGCTAGAAACCACAAAGCTTTTCTCCGAATGCTATTTAAACCATTATTCCCCAGGTGTTATTCACTCGTGGTATTAGGCTCGGCGAGTATCCCTGGATATTAGGTCGGTAAATCGTGCGCGGGACCACTAAATAGCCGGCGAGCGAGCGCCGCGCCGGTCCTCATTTCACACTACATTCGGCCCGGTCTTGCGTAGGGTTGGCCAGCAATAAACTTAAAGTAGTTTATGTAACTAGATTCCTATTCAAATTCAAATTGTTTATTCTGTAAGTAGGCCACAAGGGCACTTTTACAAGTCTGACTCGCATTTTCCAAGAGGAGACCACTGTTGCGAAGAAAGCCGGAATAAACTCAACAGTCAGTCATTTTTTCGAAATAATTGTTAACTATCACAACACAATATTGTCTTAATTATACTTGAAACTTTTGCAATTGTGTTATAGCTAATTTATATTATGATTCGTATAAATTTTCAAGTTTTTCTCACAAAATTCTGCATCTCGCTTTATTTTGTTAAGAGTTGATTTGAGAAAATTCTGTATTATTTATTTAACACCCCTCTGCATTTATTTGACTCTTCCTCTGCCAAGATTTTGCTGCGCTCACATAGCTAATAATGATAACATAGGAAAATGCGTATGAATCGAAAACTGACTACGAGCAGAGAGGCTTCCTGATAGTGAAAGTACCTATTAAGGAACGGATTCCAAATTTCATCTGCATATCTTCAATAGTATTTTAAGTTTATTAATTGTTATATGTCAGTTTCAAAATTACCAAACACGTACCTACTATGGCAGGGGACGGCAAACCGCGGCTCGCGAGCCGCGTGCGCGGCTCTTTAAAGGGTCACTTGCGGCTCTTCAAGCTCCCCTTAAAAAAGTTCTATTAAATTTTGGTATACAGTGATAAACCTGAAACGGCTCTTTGAGCTTCCACAAAATCTATATTTTTCTCCAATCTGGCTCTAAGTCTAAAAAGTTTGCCAAACCCTGTACTATGGCATCAAAAACGGAGGCATCGCGGCACGCGCACTTCAAGTTCACTGACTCACTTTGCCGCTTCTCACGTAGATACCTTACCTGACAATAATCACATAGGCAATATGCAAATTTTTCTCTCCTTTACGTTATCAATGTTATCATAGGGCTCTTCAAAAATCGGCGAGCTCCCAAAGATCGTCAACGTGTGCTGTATGTCCATGGTGATGTGTGAACGACTACGAGCCGACTGACTAACTATCTTCATTCTTTCGCGTGGCTAGTTTGTAATAATATTATTTATCATTTTATCATCATCATATCCACGAATTTATAGTAACTCCCTGCCAATATTTATGGACATGAACATTGACCTTTGATTAGTATAGGGACTAATTTTCTAAACGATGTCACAAAGGGTTGACAAGAAAAAGCGATAATCTTGAATTCGGTCTGGGGGAGCCAAACACAAGTGGTCACATTGACCCACAAACACATGCGTAACTTGTTATGTAAAACGTTCTTGAAAAGTGACACACTTGGCAACCCTAGCTGAAACACTTATTCTAATTTATAGTGGTCTCTTTCGCACAGCGGGAAACATAAATAGACTTGTATATTGTTGTTTCGCCAGACGGGGCGCCGTAAACTCTCGTTCAAGGCGTAATGAAATGCAGCCAAAATGCAAAGAAATTTTATACCATTTTTGTACAATGTGGGTCAATTTGGTACTGAAACCGGTTTAACCTAAATGTTGGTGGATTTGTAAAGTCTATTTCACACAGCACTAACTTTAGTCCACCGAACGTGTTGTGTATATCAAATGTCAATATATCTCATTCATGTGCTTCGAAAAACATTACATTTAAATATAAGGGACAATCATACACCACTCGACCTGGTTCCAAACTAAGCAAAGCTTTTACTATGGGTACTAGGCGACGATATAAATAATATATAGATACATTATAATACTTAAATACATAGAAAACATCCTAGACCCAGGAACAAACATTCGTGCTCTTCAATCAAACACTTGCCCTGGCCGGGATTTGAACCCGGGACCGCCAGCTTCGTTGGCCGTTTTGTAACCCACTTTCCCTAATCCTTGCAGCAAATGTTGGATCATATTGTATTTCTCCCAGCAAACATTCACTCTCATGCAACTGACATTTCGAAAGTGCTTGTAACTAGGCCTACTTGAATAAAGAATATTTTGATTCGATTTGATTTGATTTGACCCAAGCGTGTCATCAAACGTGTCGTGCCGTGATGGTGGGGATTTGTGTTTTTTTTTCTGTTTGGACAAGATCAATATTATGACGATAACGAATCAAACAGGAATTTTTATTGCAGCTACTAAAATACCCTGAAATTAACCCATTAATATTCCATCAACGAAGCGTTTTATTCAATTTTATCAAACATCATCGTCGTAACTTATCAGCGCAATCGTACCGCGTTGTATAATAATTCCTCGTGACAGTCGTTAGGATAATGTTACGTGGATACCTACATAATGATAACCTACATTGTATTTTGTGTACCTATCGCAATATCAGTAATAGTATATTATCTGAGAACTGGAGGTCATTGTCGACGAGCACTAAACAAAGCCTACTCCTTCATAACGCGGCGCATGTTTAAATAAGTTATTTTTGAAATGAATTTTATTTGCAGTCTCTGACTATAGACCTCTCAAGGGAGCTCAGAGTCACTAAGCGAGCAATGTTAAGGGCTATGCTCGGGATCTCTCTACGATATCGAATCAGAAATGAGGAGATTCGTAGACGAACCAAGGTCACCGACATAGCAAACAGGGTAAGCAAACTGAAGTGGCAATGGGCAGGGCACATAGTTCGAAGAACCATGACCGTTGCGTTGGGGCAGAATGTTTCTCGAGTGGATCCGCGTACCGGCAAGCGCAGCGCGTGGGAAGGCCACCCGCAAGGTGATCGGACGACCAGGTTAGGGTTGCGGGGACTCGCTGGATGCGGGTCGCCTCTATCCGGCCCATGTGGAAATCTATCGAGGGGGCCTATGTCCAGAAGTAGACGTCCTATGGCTGAAATTATGATGGTAATGATGATGATGATGATGAAATGAAATGTTGTACATTAGTGCATCGCCATCTGATCATATTCATGCCAAATATTAGTAATCGTTACCGTTCAGGGCCTATTACACTTTGCTGAATTTAGTTACTGGTGACAGCTAAGCAGCAATACGTTGGGGGGAGACTTTAACTCCTCTCCCCCATTTAGAATGCTAAATTTAGCAAAACATTATAAACTCTTTAGGAGTGGTTGATAATCTGAAGTTAAAATCAAAACGGTACACATTCATCGCTTAATGGTGAATGTTTGGATATGGTGGATAGGGCATTATTCTATAGACCTCTCAAGGGAGCTCAGAGTCACTAAGCGAGCAATGTTAAGGGCTATGCTCGGGATCTCTCTACGATATCGAATCAGAAATGAGGAGATTCGTAGACGAACCAAGGTCACCGACATAGCAAACAGGGTAAGCAAACTGAAGTGGCAATGGGCAGGGCACATAGTTCGAAGAACCATGACCGTTGCGTTGGGGCAGAATGTTTCTCGAGTGGATCCGCGTACCGGCAAGCGCAGCGCGTGGGAAGGCCACCCGCAAGGTGATCGGACGACCAGGTTAGGGTTGCGGGGACTCGCTGGATGCGGGTCGCCTCTATCCGGCCCATGTGGAAATCTATCGAGGGGGCCTATGTCCAGAAGTAGACGTCCTATGGCTGAAATTATGATGGTAATGATGATGATGATGATGAAATGAAATGTTGTACATTAGTGCATCGCCATCTGATCATATTCATGCCAAATATTAGTAATCGTTACCGTTCAGGGCCTATTACACTTTGCTGAATTTAGTTACTGGTGACAGCTAAGCAGCAATACGTTGGGGGGAGACTTTAACTCCTCTCCCCCATTTAGAATGCTAAATTTAGCAAAACATTATAAACTCTTTAGGAGTGGTTGATAATCTGAAGTTAAAATCAAAACGGTACACATTCATCGCTTAATGGTGAATGTTTGGATATGGTGGATAGGGCATTATTCTTAGGCATAAAATTGGACAAAAACTTGCAATGGTGTCCCCATTTAGTACTTGCAGGTAAATTAAGTTCAGCAGCTTACGCTATTAGAAAACATAGACAATTCACCAAACGTGTCTTCACTACAATAGCCGAGTACCATAGTCCCGTTAGGATAATGTTACGTGGACATAATTCTCTTGGAACTAAGGAAAATTTAATAAAATAGGCGTTTTAAGTGAAATCTGCTTTGAAGCTTGGTTTCTCCGTTGTTGGCACCAGTCTGTCTGCGGCATAATGTGCGCTACAGAACGGCGGGCAATCACAGCTACTGCCTCGCAGGTGATTCAATTAGAAGGCTCCTAGTCGGGTGGAGCGTTGAGGCTCGAGTTACAAGAGAAAAGAGGGAGCTGAAAAGCAGTTCCGTGGCAAAAGTGACAGACCCAATCCATGCCCAGGAGAGCCATGACAATGTGTTCGAAAAGCCTACGCTACTTCTGCGAAACGCTGGTGCAGGCACCATTATATCTGTGACAAAATGTGCGCTACAGGACGGCGGGCATATCACAGCTACTGCCTCGCAGGCGATTCAATTAGAAGGCTCCTAGTCGGGTGGAGCGTTGAGGTTCAAGTTACAAGAGAAGAGAGAGAACTAGAAAGCAGTTCCGTGGCTGAAGTGACGGATCCAATCCATGCCTACGAGAGCCGTATTAATGTGTACAAGAAGTTTATGTAATTTCTCTGCTAGTGTAGCCATCAGTATACTTGCAGAATAATCTGTGCTCCAACACGGTGGACAATCACAACTACAGCATTGCAAGCGATTCCAGTTCCAGTAGGCAGGCTATCATTAGAGATTGCCGCGTGGTGGCATAGCATTGTGTTAGAATGTGAATTTATCATCAAATCTACTATTTTTTTTTATGGAATGTATTGTTGTCCAAACTAGATAATATACAATAACTTTTTATTCCATGCATACTTCACAAAACAGTAAAAAATAAAATGATTCATTCATGAACAGCGGCAACAGAGATGTTGAGAAAAATAAACTGCATGTTCTCTCAGGTGGTGCAAAGCTACTGGCGTAACAATATGTTCCATTGCTAAAAATACGTAAATGAGACACAACGCGCAATTCATGCACATTGCACAGATTTAATGCTATGCAAGTTGGTCCAGCTGTGACAGATAACGTAAGGCCTAAACTAATCGGTTTTGAAAGCACGCATAAGTCTTGAAATTTTGAGCTAAAGGCATGACATTTTTGTGCATTAGTTTCTAATAATGGTTGGGCTCATCAAACAATTTAGTAAAAAAAGGTCTCAAACTGAATAAATTCTAGACTTTGGACCAATAAAAAGGGACAGTTCTGTAATCAAATAACAAACAGATGGACATATGAGTAATTCTACAAGGTTTCCTTTTTTTTTTCGGATGTATTCCGTACGTAGGGTTCCCCTAAAAACGCTGTAAGCCTGTGCTTTGACCACACGCTAGCTGCGCATAAGCGGGCGGCCGTCTGGGGAAATCGCCGCGCCCGTGAGAATCCATCTTTTGCCACTTTGATTCTGCTCGCAGTGATGAGAACAACGTTGGAGTATATAAACTGAGCATAGCGAGAGAAAGATGTTACAGCAAATGAAACTTGTGAAAGCCAAGCGAAAACAAAATCATACTTATTTTATTTCTAAGAACTTAGAATGTTCTACTACTACTTAGTCCAGTAACCTTGTCGCCTGAAAGTACGGGGTACTTTGCGTCAAATCCGGTAGTTCTGATTTTTTGCAGACTTGATTATGATGTTGGCCCAATAAATAATCCAAGTTTGTGACCTCGAGCGCTGAACGTAACTTTGTCAAATATCGAAAAAAACCGTGAAAATTCCGGATTGTTTTCAGACTTAGGCGATTATAACCTTAAAGGACAATTTTTTGATAGTACCAGCTATAAACGATTGGATTACTCCTTGGGCCAACATCATAAAAAGTCTACAACAAATCAGAACTACCGGATTTGACGCAAGCTCTGATGTATAAAGTTACTGGACTATACAGGGCATATAAATAAAATATCTCATTTGAATTCTCGACGTGTTCATGGGGTCGGCTGAGAAAAGTGTGAAGCTGTGAAGCTTCCGAAACGTCGGGAACTCAAATGATATTAATATACGAGATATAATCCGGTTAAATTGTTTTGATTACATAACATAATTTGACGACCGGTTTGGCTCAGTCGGAGTAACGTTGCCTGCGAAGCTGAGGTCCTGGGTTCAAATCCCGGTAAGGGCAAATATTTGTGTGATGAGCATAAATATTTGTTCCTGAGTCTTGGATGTCTTCTATGTTTATAAGTAATTATATCTATTAAATATGTCGTCGTCTAGTACCCATAACACAAGCCTTATTGAGCTTACCATGGGGCTAGTTTGATTTGTGTAAAATTGTCCCGTAATATTTATTTATTTATTCTCATAAGTGATAATCGCGGAAACAGAAGAAAATATTATTTGTGTCGTGCCCGAGACTCGGTCTTTAGGAGAATTAATTTAATTTCGGCCTCAAAAATTCAAACATCAACATCGTTTCACCATAAAATTATATGGCAGTGTGGTGTTCGTACAGCTTAATTCTGAAAACCAAACTTTTGAATCGCTGTAACAAGATATGAAACAACCTCATAACGAAGAGCTGATAAAAATAAACTTGTAAAAACTATTGAAAGTATCAGACAGTCTCTATTACTTGCAACATAAATAAACCAACAAACGAGTGTGTACAAGTTAATTGCTTTAGTGTCATTGAATGCTATTTTTAGGTTTCCGTACCAAAAAGGTAAAAAGGAACCCTTATGGTGCGACTCTATCTGTCTGCCTGTCCGACAATTAGAGCGACATGTCTCAAAAACTACTTATGCTATCTATTTGAACCTTGGAATAGTTATAAACATGGTCAGCCAAAATATATGACAAAGGAAACATTCTAAAATAGTTTTTTATTTTCTAAAAAAACGACCAATTTGAGGAGGGCAAAAATTAAATGTCTACTAGGCCACGTAGGCTATCATATGAAAGGGCTTGATCTGCAAATTTTCGAACAATTTTTTTATACTTTTTTCATGTACTTAAATTTCGTTTTACTAAGGAAAATGAGTGTTTACATAAATATGCGCCTATAGGTACTTTCCTTTAATTAACAACTACACACCTTAATTCTACCCTTGAAATGGGGCCTAAAATTATGAATATTTGCGGCCGACCGACCCTCGCGGGTTATTGATACCCGTTATCGCGGACGGTAAAAACTAATTGTTTTACTCGCGCGCCGCTGGCGGCATATATTTGCTTTTTAATGCCCCGTTGGCGTGTGTTTATCATCGGGCAGGCTGTGCCAAAACTGATGAACCTTTTATGACTTGTGTGATAATTTTGTAGCATTAAAGTGGTTAAAGGCCAAGCTACAGCGCCCGCTTGCGTGATATGTGCGTATTACGCAGCGCTGCATGTGTCATCTCTTATGAGGATTCGTACTTTACAATGCGCACGCCACGCGCTCTTATACGGGCACGTCATGCACACCCATCCGGTGTGGATCGACGTTTAACTCGCAGTAGCGTTATAGGTGAAAAACTTAAGTAAGTCACCTGTTGTATGTAGTAATAGCGTATCCGTATAGGCAATTTGACGTTCCATATTAGAAAAATGACAGAAGTTCACATAAATTTTGTACACTATTACATACAAGATGGGTTTTACTTATACTGGCTTTTGACTTATTTCTTACTACTTACAGGTGCCCAATATCGTATCTTTCTATATTATGTTTTAGATGTATGTTTTAACACTTTCTCTCTCGGAAATTCTCTAGTTGAAGGCTCGGCTCGTAGCAAGTTTTCGCTACAAGCGCATTTTCCTACACTTAACGGCTACGCTCGTAGCGCTACGAAAATCAAAAGTGGAGCGGATCTCGAAAATAGTGAAGTGTTCATATGACCGAGAAGCAGATAAAGGAAGCCGGGGGTAATAAATAGGCAGTTCGTCCATTGGTATCATTACAAAGAGTCTACCTATTATGAAGACCGGTTTAGCTTAGAGGAGTAATGTTCCCTGCGGAGCTGGAAGTCCTGGGTTCAAATTCCGGTAAGGGAAAATATTAGTGTAATGAGCATAAATATTTGTTCCTGAGTCTAGGATTTTTTCTATGCATATAAGTAAATACATCTATTGAATATATCATCGTCTAGTATTCATAACATAAGCCTTATCGAGTTGGCGTGGAGGCACCAACTTATACTCGGGCTCTCCGGAAGATCTGTATGTACAACTTAACACCTGACGCTATTTCGTGGCTCGAGTCCCTGAGTGTGGATTTATAGATTAGATTTTTGTATATAATTTATAGATTGTCAACTCATTTCTGAATTTTTGATGTATATACGCCATACGATTAAATAAATAAATCGAGCTTACCACGGGACTAGTTCGATTTATGTAAAAATTGTCCTGTAATATTTATTTACTTTGCTGACCTTTAAATACTGTTATACCGAGTTTTGACATGTTTCTTACGAATTGCTGTAACTACAGCAAGATGACCTTTCTATCTCTCGTTATAATGAGGACAATCAACGGCATTTTCTACTAATGGCGAATAATCAAGACATCTTATTTTTTGCGTTAAAATATTTTCAACAAAGCACTTATCGCTGCTCGCCTAATTACAGTTCCTATCTCTTTCTGTCCAGTTCATAACGCCACGGGTAAAACAATGACGGCGCGTCACCGGGTGCTATCTGAAATGATCTTAAAGAAAAAATACTGCTCTTTGTGAAGATAACAAGAAAGAAAAGATTCAAAAGAATTTTCAAAACGGAATAAACTTAACACAATGATAAATGAGACAAAGAATGTCCTTCAGTGTTGCTGCTCTATGAAGTGCCGTCGTCAATTGTACATTTCGTATCGATATAATCATACATTATTATATAAATTTGAGCTTCTGCCCGCGACTTCGTCCGCCTTAAATTCGTTTATCGTCGATAAGGGTATTTTTCCGGGATAAAAGTAGACTATGTTCTTCCCCGGGACTCAAATATCTCCATACCAAATTTCATCCAAATCGGTTCAGCGGTTTAAGCGTGAAGAGGTAACAGACAGACAGACAGACAGACACACTTTTGCATTTATAATATTAGTATGGATTTTTTAAATATTTTCGGACCGTTCTGTCCGTTTCCCACAAAACATCCGTTCCCGTCACAACCTTCTCCTAAATAATCCGTTTCCCGATATATGTGTTTCCCACAATGTACTTTTCCCAAAAATACCTAATCCAGAAAATATATATATAATATAGGTCTTTTTTATGGCAGTAATTTAAGGTTCATTTATATACATATTTTGGAATTTTGTACTACTCAACAGCAAGGGCGCTTAAGGTGCGTCCACATTTGTATCTTGCCCGTTCAGATCTTCGTCCCGTAGCATGATCGCGTGTCACGATCACGCGTTTGGACGTTGCGCCAAGGGTGAGACCTATGAAAACTAATAGTTTATACCAGTCTAGGGGTCGTATTATAGTAGCGACTTTTCCGTCAGTACTGAGTTCGACGCTGACGAACATTTTGTGAATGCTATAGCTTGTCAAAGTCAGACGCCGTACTTGCCGGTAGGCAAATTACATATGCTCGGTACATATCGGATATTAGATAGTAAAAAAAAATATTGCCAAAAAAAAAAATTGCCAAAAATTAAATATGTGAAAATCTGCTTAATTTTATTTTTATTTTATTTTATTTTTATATTTATATTATTTTATTTTATTTTATTTTTTTATTATTATTTTTATATTATTTTCATTTTATTTTTATTTTATTGAGATAAAATCCACAGCACAATAATAATAAACCCTTGAAAAATCTAATATTTGTAATCGAGTCATAAATCTGCATAAATGGCAGCACTGGTGGGGACGGGCTGCTATCAGAAACTGCTATTTATTTGGCACTTCCCAGGAAATTCACGCAGGCATCAAAATCTAAAGTCCTCTGACGTGAACAGTTATTCTAAAAATACGCATTCACGAAGTTATAAAATGCCCAATTATGTAGGAAATAAATGCAACATCTTATCGTCGCCGCGTCGATTCAGTGCCATTAGCGGCAATCCATCACGCGGCGACTTTAGATAATGCCTCTCGTTAACTTTTTAACCGCGATCCACTCTTGTGTTTACTGACGGGTTCCGTATTTTAACACTTCCATGCGCTCGCTCGTATTAAGTTTTCGCTACGTAGCCCTATGTAATTCGTGGTTGCGTATGTGTTTATATGACTTGTGCAGAACAAGCTACTTTTCATTGCATATATTTTACTGAATACGCTATTGAGTCTAAGACTAGAATTCACGGCTTGTGCGAAAACGGCGCGCAAGCGACAATAAGATTAATATTTACGAGACACTAGACATGCTTTACGGTAAAATACTACAAACCAGATCAACCCAAAGTAGAATTTAAAAATGAAAACAAACAATGTATTTCAGTTAACATAATTGATTTTCACAAACTCTCAGCTAGTATAAAGATTGCGAGGATGAAATACTAAGTATTATGTCTGCACATTGAAAACATATTAAACGCTTGAAGAATTTCACCGATTTCTCGACACCCACAAAGAAGAGGGTTATGCCTTTTTTGTCTCCGCGAACGAAGTGAGTGTGTTTTCTAAATGTGCTATAGCTACGTGTATCGTATTTCTGCATTTCTGAAACGACCGTTTTCACGACGTACCAATGATTCTCGAACAATTTCCAAAATGAGGTCTAATAGTCGCTTGCGCCTGAGTTATGGAGGAACAGGCCATGGTATAAAAGAGAACGAGCCATAACTTCCTAGGCTCCGCAGCCATCGGCGGCCTGCTCTAGACAGGAATAATTAATGAGCCTAGCTCGTTATACTTTAATAATATGTATACGTTTTAGAACCTGTCTCTGACGAATACGATTCAAAATTGCAGACATGACTTTCGGTGACACCATCTACGTCTTGTCCGTTTGCTGATATGGGATTCACGGCTTTATTATTCTATTGTTTGGCATAACATTATGGTAATCTAAATTATACTTGGCTAAAGAAATATAAGTCTTTAGGCAAATGTAATTTATAGGTGTTACCAATGATCGTACCGAATACGACAAATACGAGCTCTTATCAAGTTCATGATGGTTCATCTTAATTATCATTATATTACAACGTACCTCGACCTATCCTTGCTTCCTGTTTCCTCTTCAGTAACAGGATACATATGTATTTATACGTTTACTCATATACCAAACTTATGTCGTATATTCGCTAGTTCAATAGTTACTGCTACATCATGCTATACGAGTATATTTCAGTCGCCTTTGCATATCCACTTCAATGCCAAACCTGTCATGTTCGACGTTCGTGTCTGATGTTCTTGTAGAATATTAAAGTTATTTCTATCATACGTAAAATGATGTTACGCTTAGTTATCGAACTATAACTAGTCTTCTCGAATATTTCTACATATATACTACAAGAATTCCTGATAATCGGCTTACCATACTTGAATTATTGTATGTAACATCCGTATAGTGGTTTTTTATCTTACCTTACGTTAAATAAAGATAAGGTCACCTAATACAAAGCCTTTATATAGTATCGTAGTGTAACTGCAAGAGTGTAACTGCAGCAGAACTGCCCAAATGGCATAATCAGGCAGCCCCTGTAATAAATTCCTGCAGTTGGCTGCATTTACATTAACACCGACCAGCTTAAAGACTAGCAATCGTTTCAAGAATGCTACAATAGGGAACTTGCATAAAGAAAAAAAATAGGTATTACTACATCTCTACAGGTTCGAAAACACCACATTTTTTTACAATAAAATAAAACATTAACAATAAATGTACATTTTTCACATAAGTAGATATTGCATTCTCAATACATATATTTTTTAAATCATCCAATAGCAAATTAAATGCTACTATCCAATTTTATTCAATAGAATGAAGAAAAAAAGCATGACAACTATGTACTCCTCCACACTCGGCTGCAAATAGTAAGAGATGGTATTACATGATCAATGAAAACTTTTCCGAGGACATGATCACGACTCAGTAATGAGGAAAGCAGGACACCAAAAAAAAAAGGTAATTCAATAATGAAGCAATAAAAAGTGTGTGAGTGGTCTCCTTTGAATTTGTACAAATAATTCAATCTCGAGGAAAAAACTACTAACTAGGGGATATTTTAAGAGTGTTTTTTTCATGTTAAAAGGGGATAACGAGCAGATGGATCGCCTGATGGTAATCGATCAGCCGATCACCGTCGCCCATAGACACCTGGAACACCAGAGGAGTCACAAGTGCGTTGTCGGCCTTTTAGGGAGTACGCTCTTTTCTTAAAGGTTTGAAGGTCGTATCGATACGGAAATAATGCCGTCGACAATTAATTCCACAGTTCAATCATGCGAGGCAGGAAATTTCTAGCAGAACGCAGAGTTGTGGACAGAGTGTCTATTTTATCGGCATAAGATCAGATGCTGCGAGCGTCCCTAGGTATTTTTCTGAAAAGAAGGCAATTAAATTTTATGGCATCGTATTCAGGATTTCTCCAGTTTTTGCGGACCTCCGATCGGAAATGTATTCGCGATCTCTTTGAGGTTGTTTCCGAGATAAGTGGCGCATGATTGAGTACTCCAGGATCGAGGAAATCAAATTATCGAGAAATTCAGATACGAGTTGAATGATTTGAAAACCTTTTTACAGCTACTGTGGAAGTCGGAGGTGGGTTTGATTTCCATCAGTACGAGTAGCATTTTATTTTACTAATTCTCTTTTTAACATCGGAAGAAAATTTAAGTTAAGTATAATTATAAAATTTATAAATTTAGCTTTTTTTAATATAACCTCAGCGGGTCTCACATATAAATCTCTGTCAAATTCTTTGTGCATTTTTGTAAATTTTAAATTTATTAGCCTTCAGAAACTATTTCCAACCATTCCCGACCGCGATACCGGAACTAGGAGAGAGAGGGTGTGTCTAACTGGTATTTATGGTCGGCATCTATCATCCGCGTACGTGGTGGAGAGCCCGGACCAGCCGGGTCATCGGTTCGATTCTGGACAATGGAATTTTTCACACGACTGCAGTATTTTCATAAGTCACAATTTCATTGAAGATGGCCATATTGACCATAAGTCTGATTTTCCTTAAAATATTTTCTCTCGACATTAAAATGTATGAAACGAGTACGTTTTCACAAAGAACCGCTTTTATGTAAAATTATAAATTATGATATCTGAAATTACGTGAGTGAAGTCAGGTTAATTAATAATACTCACCATGTACTATGTACAGTTTTATCTTGCTTACCTAATATACCACCACCACCACCACATACACTTCGTAACGTAATGTGATTCAAGAAAGAAAACTCCACCGGAAACCGGTGAAAACTTAATACGAGAATATTGACACTTCACGGGTCGGAAGGTAGTAAAAAATAATCAAATATGTCTGGGAGGCGCCGAGATCCGTGCACCGGTAAGTGTGATAACGCTGATAACATCTCGCGGCGTCGGCGGACAAGGATCTCGTTACGTCACACGTCGCATTGCTACGCGGCTACGCCGTAGCAGTGTCTACGGGCCGCCCGCGCGCGACGGCCGCTACGAGTGCTACGAACTTTCCGAAAAGTTGCACAATTTCGACTTTCATGTGTGGTGTTAAGTTTTAAAAGTGAGCATTTTCAGTTGTTGCTTAGGTTTTACGTTGTTTGAATGTCTGAGAGGTACCTGCCCTTAAAAGCCTTATGAGTTTATGTCTTAATTATTTATATATTTTTTTTATAAATATTAATTTTTGTTTAAATACTTCGTACATACAATATTAGCAGTTTTGTTGATAGCATTTTGTTGTATCGTCCTCGTATCTAACATTAACGATGAAAAGACATACTTTTTTTCTTGTTTGTGTATTAGTTATGCAAATAAATTTATACTTTTGCATTAATAATAAGTGCGCAAAGTAAGCAGTGCTAATTTTGAGGCTATGTCAAGATTGTCCATTGTCACCTGTTATTTATATTATTTTAATAACTTTCAAATAAATCCAACCAATAAAAAATGGAAACTGGCTTACAGAATTATCGGCCTATAGCTAACAACTTGTATAAATAAATGTAAGGATTCTCTGTTTGCAAGTAAAAGGTGATTGCACCCAGATAGATTATGGACAGTGGTGGAACCTATCTAACAAAGTTAAGAGAGATGACGAATTTCAAAGACCAGTATTCATAAATACTCAAAATTGTAAAAACTCACTCCTAATTACTTGATTTTGGTCCCAAAACATCCGACGAGTAATGTACTCGTGGACATTAAACATTAACTGATAGAATATGATTTTTTAATTCAAATGGAATATTCGTTTGGTTGCTAGAAAATTTGCAAACGATTTATACCAAAATAAAGTCGTGTATTTAATAATAAACTCAGACCAACAGACTTGGACTATATTACGCCTCCAGTAGCAGTTGTATAAAGACAAACGAGCATCACAATAACATCCGTGTCACATATACTTCAAACTGCTTTGTTTTAAAGTGTTAAAAGGCAGTGTAAAAGAAACAAGTGAACTCGGGCAAGATGTGAGTGATGGGGTCAGGCCCCGATGTCGGCGAGTTCTTCGCGCGCGGCCCGAACGGCAGCGGCTACCAGCTCTCGGCGCGCGGCGCGGCCACACTGCGCGGGTTACTGCGCGACCACGCCTCACAGTTATCACAGGTAGTTAGTCGGGCCCCGGTGTCAGCGACGATCGCCCCGACGCTCTACTGGCTCTCGGCGCGTCCTGCTGCCTGATCACGCCTCGCAGCTGTGGTAAGGCTATCACGCTATAGTGGGTCGGGCCCCGAGAGCGGCGACTAGGGATTGCAATCCGGTCCGGCGGATCCGGTAATCCTGCCGGTTCCGGTACTTTTTAGCGGCCCGGATCTGGTAGACCCGAAGAGACTGAGGAAACGCCACAACACATATACATACGGACTACCCAACCCAAGAAAGCTGATTCTAATTTGGTGAAAATTTGAGTTAGGAAAAAATGACAAGAGTCAATCTAATCTAGATCTAGTTAAGCTTTAAATAACGATTTCTATCTTAATTATTATTTGAGACGTTAATTTTGTTTAATGGGTAATTATGTTTCTTTGGCCAAATTAGTTGTTTTTTTTTTTTTTTTCAATTAACTTTATTACAAGTATAACATGTATCTTACCTATTATTTAAAGTACAATGTGATGTGATATGTGATTACTGATTAGCTTTCTTTATGTATGTTTAATATTATGGGTATTAAGGGTGTTTTTTAGCGGTAAACTATTGTTTTAATAGTTAATTTGCATGTCTACTTTACAGTCAATAAACTGGACAATAAGCATAATTTTGGATAGACGTAATAGCAAAACTTGAACAAGAATCGGACCGGATTGCAATCCCTAGCGGCGACATTAGGTCCAACTGCAGCGGGTACTGGTGCGCGGTGCATCCACGGCTTACTGCGCGACCACGCCTCTCAGCTATTGCAGGTCGTGGCCAGGCCGTTAGGTCTATCACGGTGTAATGGGATCGAGCCCCGGTGTCGGCGATTCTTCTTCGTGGCCCAAACGGCAGCGAGTACCGGCTCTCGCTTAGCTCGTTTTAATATAAGTTAGCGTAATGCGTCTTTTCTGTGGACGTCCCAAAGTTAAGGGCTTTAAATTCAAATGATTGTTGCAGGGCCTATAGGCATGTACAAACTGTCTACAACTCAAGACCTTATACTGAATCAATCCATCCATGGGTGGCGGACATTATTATTATTTTTATTTATTTTGACTTTATTGAATAAAACAAAAGTAAAAGTTGCGGACTTAATGCCAAATAGCATTTTCTACTAGTGAACCATAGAGGCAATGCATGAAATGTATTTTATAATATAGGAATGTAGAGATATGTATCCAAGCTGAACAAACTATTAGTCTGCAGGTCCCGGCTATTTTCTAAAATCTGTATCACCCGTAAGTATAATTTTATTAAAAACCTTGACGTTTCGGACGCCTCATTACGTTCATTGTCTTGGAAAGGACAATTGTAATAATGTCGTTCTCCGAATAGTAACATGTAGGTACCTACCTTACTTATACTATTTGTAGTTAAAATTCTTGTGTAGGCATTTATCATTGTAGGCATTAGGCATCAGCTGACATTACGACATTTTAGTAGTTGTCATTGATAGATTGTAAATAAATAATACGGAAGGCTACATAATAACGTTTTTTTAAATACGATAACAAGTTTCTAGATCTCCGTAAGCTAATACCATAACCATATTTCTGGTCTAAACATTGACGGTCCTCATTCTTTGCCTTTCGTTCAGTCACGTACTGTATAGTAATTTAAGCTCGAAAGTTGTCCGCATTATATCTTTTCATAGCGGAGGAGCCCGAGCAAGATGCATCGCGGTCTGGATTCGCCGATTGACTGACTTTGATCTATCGCTATACTTGACCTGCCCCATTTTCCTGTTTGGATACGTAAAAGCATAGATCTTTGAAATTATGGCAACTATAGTGTGGTATTAAGCACATGACGAGGAAGAAATGTTTTGTAATATCACAACTCTCTAACATATGTAACCGTTTTATATGGTTTATGCATTAACTATTATTTTATCCCCCATTAACAATTCACTCTTGGAAAATCCTTTTCAGGGTTCCGTACCAAAATGTAAAACGGGACCCTATCACTAAGACTCCGCTGTCCGTCTGTCTGTCTGTCTGTCTGTCTGTCCGTTTGTTACCAGGCTGTATCTCATGAACCGTGATAGGTAGACAGTTGAAATTTTCACAGATGAGGTAGTTTCTGTTGCCGCTATAACAACAAATACTAAAACAGTATAATTTTATGTCTGTCTGTCTATGTCAGTAACCAATATAAAATGATCGAACGTCGCGTACATTTTGCTGAGGAGTAGGGCTCTGCTAACACTAGATTTTGTGAAAAGCGATAATAAAAGATCATGTATGTACCCTATTATATAGAATTGTTTTGTTGATTATGTTTTAAGAAAAACAAAATGGCGGAGATATGGGGGTTGAAAGACTCGCGAGGTCTACAGCTCACAGAACCACTAGTAGTATTTATTTAATACCTTAGTTGTGTACCCAATGTACACTCGGGTGCAAAGAAATCGGACCACCCCAGCATTTTTAGCATTTTTCCGTTTTCTATTAAAACTGTAAGCTGGACCGTAACACTTTAAATACCACGTGATAGATAATTTTCTGCCCTGTCAAATGACACCAATATTCAAGGGCGGGAATGGATATTGTGCAAAATGTGGGCGTGGAAATCACCCCCCTCCAACTGCCTCGTTAACGCATGCACTAATTGGCCACTTACCATTAGGCATAAAACCAGTAATTATCATTGTTTATGCATCATTCGTAATTGATACGTCTTCCTGAACACTGCTCTCATCGACTCGACCCTGAAAAACTGAATACAAAAAAACATGGATACTACCCCAAATGAAGCCGCCCAAGCAGTTGCCCTGTTGCAGAGTGGGCTTAGTCAACGTGAAGTGGCTCGACAATTGAACCTATCGAAGTCATCAGTTCAACGTGTGTACCAGAGGTTCCGCGAAGATCAGACGTGTACTTCAGAGAGAGATGACCGTTTTATCGCTGTTTCCTCGCTACGAAATCGTTGATTGAATGCTGTTCAGCTTTAGCAGAAGCTCCGAGAGACCCGGAATGTGTCTATCAGCCGATGGACTGTCAGAAGAAGACTGAAGGAGAAGGAATTGACAGCTCACAGGGCTGCCAATGGCCCAAAACTTACCCCAGGACACCGCGGTGCACGACGTGTCTTCGCTCGCGAACATGAAGATTGGACCCTTCAGCAATGGAGGTCCGTACTTTTCTCTGACGAGTGCAGGATAACTTTGTTCGGTAATGATGGACGAGCACGACTTTACCGGAGGCCTGGGGAGCGGTTTTCTCAATGCTGCATCGAGGAACGTGTTGCCTATGGTGGCGGGTCAATCATGATCTGGGCTGGCATTTCTCTGGAAGCGAAGACGGACATTGTGTTCATAACAGGGCCAGGTACAAGGCGAAATGCGGGCGGTTTGACTGCTCCTCGATACGTAGATGAAATCCTGGCTGATCTTGTGGTTCCATTTAAGGGTTTTATCGGCGATGACTTCATCCTCATGCAAGATAACGCACGGCCGCATACAGCCCGGACCACTACGGACTACCTGGAGGAGGTGGGCATCAGCGTTATGGAGTGGCCAGCACGAAGTCCTGACCTGAACCCGATCGAGCACATTTGGGACGAGCTATGAAGAAGAATCCGAGCCAGAAATCCCGCCCCTGAAACTTTATTGGAGCTTAGGTATGTGATCGAAGAAGAATTGACGGGCATCCGTCAAGATACCGTAAGAAAATTTATAAGGTCGATGAAAAACCGTATGACGGCCTGTCGTGGGGATAGAGCAGGCAATACACGATATTAAATTGCTGAAAATTGTTTTAATTTTTCCTCGATTTCTTTAGAACCACAGTTTTCCCCTTAGGCAAAAGTTTTACTCCAGTACGCATTTTTAGGGCGGTAACGTTCTAAGCCCTGAAAATCTGAAAGTATTGGCCGCGCACCTTCGGAAATCAGATGAATTTATAGAGGAAAAGCTTACCATTCATATGGTATATAATATGTTATGGTCACCCTTACAGTTTTTACAGAAATTGGAAAATTGTTAAAAATGCTGGGGTGGTCCGATTTCTTTGCACCCGAGTGTAGTTAGTTGTGTTCCTAATGTAGTTAGTTGTGTACCCAATGTAGTTAGTTGTGTACCCAATGTAGTTAGTTGTGTTCCCAATGTTGTTAGTTGTGTTCCTAATGTAGTTAGTTGTGTTCCCAATGTAGTTAGTTGTGTTTCTAATGTAGTTAGTTGTGACCTAATGTAGTTAGTTGTGTTCCCAATGTAGTTAGTTGTGTTCCCAATGTAGTTAGTTGTGTTCCCAATGTAGTTAGTTGTGTTCCCAATGTAGTTAGTTGTGTACCCAATGTAGTTAGTTGTGTACCCAATGTAGTTAGTTGTGTGCCCAATGTAGTTAGTTGTGTACCCAATGTAGTTATTTGTATTCCTAATGTAGTTAGTTGTGTACCCAATGTAGTTAGTTGTGTTCCTAATGTAGTTAGTTGTGTTCCTAATGTAGTTAGTTGTGTTCCCAATGTTGTTAGTTGTGTACCCAATGTAGTTAGTTGTGTACCCAATGTAGTTATTTGTATTCCTAATGTAGTTAGTTGTGTACCCAATGTAGTTAGTTGTGTTCCTAATGTAGTTAGTTGTGTACCCAATGTAGTTAGTTGTGTTCCGAATGTAGTTAGTTGTGTTCCGAATGTAGTTAGTTGTGTTCCCAATGTAGTTAGTTGTGTTCCTAATGTAGTTAGTTGTGTTCCCAATGTAGTTCGTTGTGTTACTAATGTAGTTTGTTGTGTTCTTAATGTAGTTAGTTGTGTTCCCAATGTAGTTAGTTGTGTTCCTAATGTAGTTAGTTGTGTACCTAATGTAGTTAGTTGTGTTCCCAATGTTGTTAGTTGTGTTCCTAATGTAGTTAGTTGTGTTCCCAATGTTGTTAGTTGTGTTCCTAATGTAGTTAGTTGTGTTCCCAATGTAGTTAGTTGTGTTCCCAATGTAGTTAGTTGTGTACCCAATGTAGTTAGTTGTGTACCCAATGTAGTTAGTTGTGTGCCCAATGTAGTTAGTTGTGTACCCAATGTTGTTAGTTGTGTACCCAATGTAGTTATTTGTATTCCTAATGTAGTTAGTTGTGTTCCTAATGTAGTTAGTTGTGTACCCAATGTAGTTAGTTGTGTTCCGAATGTAGTTAGTTGTGTTCCGAATGTAGTTAGTTGTGTTCCCAATGTAGTTAGTTGTGTTCCTAATGTAGTTAGTTGTGTTCCCAATGTAGTTAGTTGTGTTACTAATGTAGTTTGTTGTGTTCTTAATGTAGTTAGTTGTGTTCCCAATGTAGTTAGTTGTGTTCCTAATGTAGTTAGTTGTGTACCTAATGTAGTTAGTTGTGTTCCCAATGTTGTTAGTTGTGTTCCTAATGTAGTTAGTTGTGTTCCCAATGTTGTTAGTTGTGTTCCTAATGTAGTTAGTTGTGTTCCCAATGTAGTTAGTTGTGTTTCTAATGTAGTTAGTTGTGTTCCTAAAGTAGTTAGTTGTGTTCCCAATGTAGTTAGTTGTGTTCCCAATGTAGTTAGTTGTGTTCCCAATGTAGTTAGTTGTGTTCCTAATGTAGTAAGTTGTGTTCCCAATGTAGTTAGTTGTGTTCCCAATGTAGGCCACTTTTGTCGGTCTCTCACAACGATTCCTTATCGATTCCGAATAGAATTAACAAGAATTGTTCGCCATCATCTCAAAGGATTCGGAACTCTTCAATTACTAAGAATTTGATATCTGAATTGGTAAGAGGTAATTATAAAAACGCTGATGGAAAGCTGTCTGAGCGTCATGCAAGAGTGAGCTTTGAGTTTTATCGATTAAGGTACAGCGTCCAATGAGTCTCCGACAAAGGACACTCGGCTGCTTTCAATTAGGAATCTTTGGTAAAATTTTAATTCTTTGAAAGTAAAGTTGACCGAGTCTTTTATTAAAGAGTGATGAAATCAAAAGATTGAGAGCTGTATAGTTTTTATTATGGTTGTCAGTTTGCAATACTGTCTCGAGGATATTCAGGAATTTGTTTTGAAAGGCAGGTTGTCCAGCGACACCGGCCCTATGTCTTTATCATCTTATGAAGTTGGGAATGGGAATAAAAAATAGGACTATGCTCGGGATCTCTCTACGATATCGAATCAGAAATGAGAAGATTCGTAGACTAACCAAGGTCACCAACATAGCAAACAGGGTAAGCAAACTGAAGTGGCAATGGGCAGGGTACAGAGTTCGAAGAACCGTGACCGTTGGGGCAGGATGTTTCTCGAGTGGAGACCGCGTACCGGCAAGCGCAGGGTGGTTAGGCCTCCCGCCAGGTGGTCCGACGACCTGGTTAAGGTTGTGGGGGCTGGCTGGATGCGGGTCGCGTCTATCCGACCCATTTGGAAATCTATTGAGGAGGCCTTTTTCCAGCAGTGGACGTCCTATGGCTGAAATGATGATGATGAATGATGAGGGCTTTTCTCTTCAGACGAGTGAACGAGGATTCGTTTTGCATTAACTCTGTGGGCAAGCTGTTTGGGTGCGATTTGAGTCTCTGACTGTAAGCCTTCATGAAGTTGCTTATTTCTGTATAGATTTCAAGTTCTAATACTTGTAATTGTTTACCCGACGACGGCAAAGCCAATATAAAGGGTTTCGAGTCAAATGTCCCTAATGGAGTGGTAGGCAAATGTGTAAACTCTTGATTCTGAGGACGCAATCTTAAAGTTCCAAACGCAATGTCGATCCTAACGACCAATATGGAATAATTCTATGTTAGAAATTCTTCGGTTGTCTTCATCTTATAGTTACCTAAACACAACAGTTTAAAAATTGCTCTAGTAGAACCAATAGCTATGGCCAGTGATGTCATGTCTGTACGCTACAGATGTATCACTACACGAGTGATTCATTTGTAACTTGAAACACTTTAATATTTGTTTTGTTCAAAACATCAATAGCTGGATATAGACATGACAATTCTGAAAATACCGGACTTTAGTCCGGGCATACTGTCGCAAGTAAGGAATTAATAAAGAAATAAATACATATAGGAGACAATTTTTAGACAAATAATGAAATGATGATTTATTCTATAGGTAGGCCGCAATTGCACTTTTACAAGTCTGACTCCAGGGCATTGCGACACAAATCGAACTAGTTCCATAGTAAGTTCATAAACCTTTTAGGTATGAGTACTAGACGATGATATATTTATTAGATGAGATGCAGTTATATACCTATATAGAAAACATCCAAGACTCAGGATCAAATTTAAGCTCATCACCCACCATACAAATATAATAGGCCCGGGATTTGAACCCAGAACCGTTATTTTATTTTATTTATTTTATTTTATTTATTTGGCACACTAAACAGATAACATTCAAAATAACATATAACAATACATAGAACAGGCTTTGTAGAAAAATGCCATCCAAAACAAGTATGCACAACATGATTAAAACAATACAGTAACATCGTAAAATACCCTAAATTAAAAAATAACTATTATCAACATGGCCAAACTGTTAAATATAACATAATAATTATTTTCTGAGCATCACAGAACAGAATTAATTTGCATTATTGTTACGAGTAATAATTAACAATATTTATAATATTAACAGCTGTTTAACGCGAAAGCACTTCTACAATCTGCCTCCTGAATACCAGAAATCGTGGATTGAAAATGTCAATATTCTTGTCTTTTGTCACTAGGTTATTGTACTGACGGCACATTCTTACAATGGGATTGTAATAGGAAGTATTGTTTTTGTATACCTGCAGAGCAAAAACTTTAGGGGCACGCGATCTGAATCGTTAGCTCGCAGGCAGAGCCATTACCGCTGGGATAAACCGGCCGGCAAAAAAAAACACGTCTCACAATAAAAAAAAATATTGTGTATATTTGTATAGTTGTGTATGTAATAAATCATAGATGAATGAGAAAATTACTTCTCAGAAGATAACTTTGCTTTCTTTTAGAACTAGATCGTACAGATAGGTATCTCCTTAAGTTACATACAAAATTATATGATATAAATAAAAATTTGTTGATAAAATAATCCCGCACTATAAATAACCTTAATAAAGAGGGTTTTCTTACTTTAAAGCTGCTTACATCGGCGAAGCCGCATGTCCCGTTAATTTAAAGTTTTAAAGTTTGCCGCTAAAAAGTACGAGTAGCTTTCTTTCTACTGAATATGTAAACATGACTGTGAGAACTATTTTAAATTCTGCCACCCCACAAACACGTTATGAAATTCTGAGGGCTTAATGTACTTGTATATTAACTGTATACTCGTACATTATTGCAAATGTTTCATGGAAAACAAGTAATTGACCGCGGCTGCGCCAGCGTTTTCTAGGAAATTTATTATACTCATAAAAAGTCACAACCCCTCTTCTTTTCGACAGCGTAATAGTCGGATAAGTATAACCATCTGTGAATAGAGTACAAACACACAAATAAAAATATAATATTGTTGGATACAGTGACCTCCAAATAATCCCTTACAATTTTATTTTTTTAAATATCTTCCATGTACAGACATTTCATTTTATAATTTTATAATAGTATTGATATTCTAATCAATGACCTGGAGCCTGTTTCAGGAAAGGTACAAGTCTCGTATTAACAAGTGTGTAATCTATAACTTTCAAATTCAAATAATTTATTTCACAAAACATTCTATAATTCTTTAGTATAGTAACGAAGAAGCTTGCCAAGTTTCACCTTAATTCGTTCATTGGTTTCTATAATATGGGGCGACAAATATCCAAATAACATCTCAAACTTCACATTTATAATATCAGTAGAAAGATTCGACAGCTAATACAAAAACATGCAGTATTTTCCACGCTTTCTTGTATTTAAGATCATATCTTTAGGTCTGAAAGAGATCTTTCGGGGGCTATAATAGAGTCTTGTAGATATATCTATGAATTATTATTACTACTGTTACATCTAAATTTCTTAATGTCCTCGTGGTTTATTTACTGAAGTAGGTCACTTTCTATGCGTTTGTGGCAGTGTTTCTTAACATTTCTATATTTAACTTGTGTTTTTGTTTCTTTCAGGTAATTTCTACGAATGCATCTTTCACCAAACTGGGAACCGGCAGAGAGAATTGAAGTAAGGGACTACTGCCAACTCTAACAGATAGGTATCGTCTTTACTATTAAAAAGTTACTATTAAAAAATGAAATATATGTGAAGATATTTTCAAAAGTCAATGGGACAATGTGAAGTTGTTAGATCAATGAATCGAAAAATATTTTTATTTTCATTTTTTGAATGTTTTTTTGGCTTCGCACGCTAAAACGTCTAAACGGATTTCAACTATTTTTGGTACCATCAGCTACACACTTAACTTAAAACTGACCATTGGTAGACCTTATTGAAATTAACATAAGGCCTACGGATGGTAACTTAAGTTCGTTGCTGTTTGTACACGGGACGCTGGACATCCACCGATGGTTATAGGATACTTTTTTACTCGATTACGTTGAAGAAACGAAGAGTGTTATGATTTTTTTTTCCTCCGCTTACGAAGTTGCGGGTACAACGTGTCTCTGGGCTCAGGACAGGAACAGGACACACATGAAAAATATGTATTGATAAGGGTATTTCTAACCGACGATGTACCAAATCTCATAGTATTGACGGATAAACGAATGGTTTACGATTTAATACTTCGGAACAGCCTGTATATACATATGGTATTTTGAATACTGACATGAAATCTTATCATCTAACTGACCTTATTCGAAATCCAACATTATCGTAGCTAAAGATCTGCATCCTCCGGGGATATCTTGACCGCAACCGGGCAACGGGCAAGCCTTTACGAGCAAATGTCTCACAAGCCGGGCCCTCCACATTAAGGGCCTGCCCTAATCGATGCTCGCCGGGAAGCTGGCCCTTGGGCCGCCAAGCTCTGGTATTTGCAATTCTAGAAAAGGGCCAAGACACAGAGAACAATGTGCAGAGGTTCAACTTCATACATTGGTCAGAAGTTAAGTTTATTGTGACCGATGTACCGTACGTATGTATGTGTACCGGTTGTGTTTTAAAACCATTATACATATTTTGCTTATAATTATCGATGCCTTTTCAAATATTTGACCATAGTTATACAGAAAGTGAACAGAGTAACCCAGTATCATTAAAAAAAGAGTGTTTAAACAAACCTTTTACTTTAGCTAATATTTTATAGCATAAACATGTTTGTTCAAGTTATCGCCTCGCATATTTACTTATAAATACTATTTAAATAGTCAAAGATATTTTTTTTCTCCTGTTCTCCAAGGCAGCAGCTGCCTACCTGAAACGGGCAAAATTCTAAACTAGTTTTTTATTCTTTTAATTAATTCGACTTTTTACTGACCTATTTCCAGTGTGTAGTAAAGTCATCAGATAAATAAATAGTGAAAGTGAAAGTAGAAGAAAATTATTTCGCCCTAATGGCAAACTGAAGCCAAATTTCACCATGCCGATCATTTAACAAGCCGTTTGGCAGACATTTTTAACTAACATATCATGGTGATATTGGTCATACAAGTAAAGTAGGCAAAATAATAATTTTATACCTACTACTGATCATATAAAAGTTTAACGATTCCAAACGTAAACCGATCATATATCAATCAACTAAAGTTTGAACTATGATCCTGAACCCCAACAGAAACGAATTGCTTTGAAGAAAAGGGTGGGGGTGACTGGTGGGTTTAGCCCAAGAAGGGTGAAGGGGCTTCGAAAAAAGCCTTCAAATCCTAGTGGTGGTCTTCAGCTTACTTAGGATCGTTAGTTACTTGCGTCCCTCAGAGCGGGAATAGAAGCCCCGCTTCGAAGACTCGCTCCCAGCCCAGCCCTCAGTATTAACATTAAAACAAACCAAGACACTAATACATACTCGTATAATATACATATAATATATATGTTATTATTTTATATATTATATTACATTGTATATTATATTATACGTATACGTATAATATAATATACAATGTTAAAATGGTGGCCCCATTAGTAACGAACTCTGGGCTCCTCTGATCTCAAGAGAAAGGAACTGCTACTAATTTAATCGTAGTTTTAAATAGTAGCTTTCTTAAAATCCAATTTACAAACTTGACAAACACAAAATATTTCAGCCATTGGATGTCCACTGCTGCACACAGGCCTCCTCAAAAGATTTCCACAGGGGCCGGATAGAGGCATCCCGCATCCAGCGAGTCCCCGCAACTCTAAACAGGTCCTCCGACCACCTTGCGGGTGGCCTTCCCAGCTGCGCTTGCCGGTACGCGCCCTCCACTAGAGAACCTGTCTGCCCCAACGGCCATCGGTTATGAAAAATGAAAAAACTTTATTGTTTAAAATTGTACACCGCAATAAATCACGACCCTGTGTCCTGAGCTAGAAAACACTTGTGTTATAGGACCCACTTTCGTTATTCCAATATGTATTTATACAAATTGTTTTTAGTACTTATTCGAACTATGGACCGTGCCTATTGCCACTTTAGTTTGCTTTGTCGGAAATGTTCCCCATGATGTGAATTTCAACTCAACCCAAGTAAAAAGCCTGTATTATATGTTGTCTGTCGAAGGCCGGTATTGTGAAGGCCTTAATTGAGAGCGGGCTTATAAAGGAATCTTTTCAGGTGTGAAAGATGGATTTAGGCGCTGTAATGAACTTGGGGAACGTGACTTGGGTTTTATCATTGTACCTGTACAATATCGCGACGCACGTGTATGAAAGTATGAGCCATCGCTCATTAAACTTGCGACTGACACGGCAAGTATGATAAGAATACACCTTAAAACATCTTATACTCATTACCGTCTTTGCCGTAAGGGCACACGGGGCCTGTGTCGAGAGCCTCCAAACTCGCGGGGGCCCCAAAAGATTTAAGATATTTTTTTTTACAGTTAAACGCGGTTTCTAGTTATTGTATTAAGACGGTCTTGTTTATACTTTGGCGGTTTGCACAATAATAAGAATTTATTTCATTTATCAGTTGTCCGCGACACTTAAAAGACCCAAGACACGTAGACCCTCGATCGATATCTATGCTATTATAAAGTTGTAAAATTGGAATGTCTATCTATACATTTGAGATATTTTCGAAAACTGATTGTAATGTTTTCTGTATTTTTGTATGTGGAATTGGACTTTTTTTGTGGTACACGGGTAGCTGGGTATGCACAAATTGTTATAGGATACTTTTTATCCTACTACGCTGACGAACAAACAGGGGTTATGACTTTTTCTCCTTCTCCAACGAAGTCCCGGGCACCTTCTAGTGTTAATATAAACTTAGACGTGTGTTAATATGGTTTATTCATTCATCTCAATGTTTCGGACATATTATGACTCGTAAGGGCTGAAAATGTGTCGTTAGCTGTATGATATTATAATGTTCAACTTGTCTTATTTCTTGAGTCATTAGTGTTATCTGATGATGTTTAGAAAACGGAAAACTTTTATAGCTATAGTCTAGTACTTGGTTGATTAGTCCGTAATCCACCTTCCCCGAGGCTAGGACACCGTTCACGGCCAAGACGTTAACTTGTCCAATAATTGCCTTGGGGTTATGTTGGAGGCGTCCCCTCCTGACACTTACCTATAGCCAATTGAAATTAAAGCATTTAGTTGGATTTTACTATAAATACGATCATACGCAGTGGCAAGATTCGGTGTGGGGGGCATGCGTAAAAATCATGACGCAAGTCACGTCACTGCGATAACGTAACTTCAGCGTATTTTAACACTTTCGCTCTCAAGTTTTTCGAAGCGCTACGCACTTTTCCCTACATACGGAGAAACGCATGCGTAGCCATCTACAAGCAGAGCGCCCGCTAGGCGGGTTCCTGGCAGTGATTGTGCTAACATTGGTGTGACAGAATCTTGAGTCGGCTATTGGTCAGTGCCGCTGACATTAAGATTAAATTTACAATGGCCAGAGCATTTCCTTTTTGCACAGTAAACAAATCCTTTTTCTGACTTGATAAAAACGACTTTTACTACATTTCTTTGAGAAACAGAATTAAGCATACTTGTAAAATATTGTTTGGAATAAACGCATGTAATCTTGTTAACTTGTAACTTTCGAGAAATAGCACCCTGGGTTTTGTCCTGGTACTGGTACCTGGTTGGATTAGTTCGTAATATACCTACCCCGAGGCGAGGACGCTCGGTCACAGCGTCCCCTCTTGATACTTATCTAGGCCAATTTAAATTAAAGCATTTACATGTTTTTTTTTACTATAAATACGAACATACCGCCGGTATTTCTATTTCTATACTATTATAAAGTTTTAAAACCGAAATTTCTGTACATTGAAGATGTTTCAAAAATGTGAAACAGATTATTTCAAACATTTTTTTGAATTTGTTTTTATGTTTACATGTGTCGTTGTACATCACGCTTAAACGGGCATCCACAAATGGTTATAAGATACTTTTTAGCTAACTACGCTGAAGAAAAAAAAAGAGGACTTTTTTTCTTTTTACAGATTAGTGATAAGAAATTTAGTACAAAGAAACGTACTCGTTTAGAACGCACTAGGTTAGGTGCAATTTATAAAATTTGTGAAAAGGTTCAGAAAGATTGATTTAAACTTACACGATCTTCACTCATTATCACCACACAACAAAACGGGGCTTAATCGCGTATAAATATGATTTATTGAGTGTAGTGAATTCGTGAGTGCAGTGTGTCGGTCTAGTGACGACCGTAGTGTTCAACCTAATAATAAAAATCAAGCGCGGGTAGATCGAAAAACTCGCGCGGCTAGAAGACGTTGATTTCGCCACTCCAGTATCCATCGAGAACCATGGACGTAACGCGACGTCCGAAACGTCGAAAAATTACCAACGAAAGGTAAATAAATAAATTATATTTATACGCGATTAAGCCCCGTCTTGTTGTGTTGTGATAAAGGTTCAGAAAGACTTAGTGGGCGAAATGTAACAGCTGGAATATGAAGCAAAAACATAAAGAAGCCCATAACTTAGTAAACTATCCAACCTTATCCATTTTCCAGATGCATAAGCCCAGCGGAAAGAGTGGTTTTATAAATTTAACTTGTGTTCGTGTGTCTGTCTGTCGCATCGTACCTCGTAAACGGATAGTCTGATTTGGATTTAGTTTTCTGCTTGTAAGATGGCTTAATCGAGAGTGTTCATAGCTATGGGGCTATTCATAAATTATATTATTTCAAATTTGGAGCAGTTAGCATGGCGAAGGAGGGGCGGGAGGGTCATTCCCAACATGACATCATCTTTCGCATCTTTAAAAAGTGCTTCAATGAGTATAAAAAGGAATGAAAATCGTGTTTGTATAAATTGTTGCTAAAAACGCATTATTTGGAAATGATATCATTTTATTTGGTAGGGGGGGGGGGGGGGGGGAATTTGAATTATGATGGTTGGATGATTTTAGAGGGGGGGGGGGGGGGGGGTCAAAAATAGATGACGTAATTAATGAACAGCCCCTATGGTTCAGAATTGTGAGAATTATCAACTTGTTTTCTAGACACGTGACGGGTTCCTCATCGGTTCACCGCTTACTTGTGCATAACTATAATTAGTGCTACAAACCCAACATATGCACTTTTCATCGCAGCCTGTTCATTTTTTCGTGGGAAATTAGTGATGTTAGTACAAGTACGTTTGAGGGAAGGGGACAGGTACAAGCAGAATGATTGTTATGAGGCGTCCTGAAAGCCTGTGTTACGTTTTTGGAAATGAGTGCTTTTTTAGAATCTTTCGCTCTGAACTTAAGCTTTCAAGCTATCACGACAATGATTAGAATATCAGAATATGTGGTTTTAAAATTATTATGTCTAATTTTTCCGCCATAAATCTACAAACAATGGTTTAATAGTAAACAATAAATAATATCTAGTTAGTAAAGTATGACAGACCACCGTATTATCCTTATGCTAATTTGTATTCGCTTCCCAGACTACAAGCCCCAATTATTAATAACTTCGCTGAAGCTTTAAAGAAAATGAGCTTTCAAAAATTTAGATATCAAAGTACGAGTATGCATGCAGTCTCCGTTAAGTTAATAAGTCTTTCACGTAATAAGGAAACTTGCTTATATTTAAAAATGCAAAACACGACCTGTGTCGGATGAAAACGTTGCTTCTCTTATATTTATTTATCGTATGGCATAATTAAAAAAGTAGATACAGAGAATCATAAATCTAGCTTCTCTTATAGATACTGCAATACACACTAAACTAGTAGATGTGACAATAAGGTAGTTTCCTGGGTAAAGGAAATATTATTCTAATTATGTTACTATAGTCCGTAAGTTACATTATCAAAAAATGTTAGACACGTATTTTTTCTTTTGTCAATCAAACAAAAAAAAGACAAAGATAAAGCGCGTCAAAGTTTGCGAGTGGGGGCGCATGACGTCACGACGTGCGTTAAACGGACGCCACGTACATCACGGGAAACTTAAACGGGCTTATTATATCTTCATTTTTGTTTAATTGACAAAAGAAAAAATACGTATCCAATATTTTCTGATAATATAACTGACGCACTAATTATATATTTTTAGGACACAAGCCTATTATTTGCACCCAATTTTTTTTAAAATTCCTTTTGAACAATCCGGTTGCGTTAAGTTTGCACCTCATTTGTATCAATCGCTGTAGACCCCTATGGATAGTTTCGGAATGATAAAAAAAATACGTGTTCCACACGGGTGAAACGGCAGTAAAAACATACTGACATGTTTTAACATACTGAAGTCGCTTCTCGACGTTGACAGACCCGGTGCTACGTCATTACGAAGCCAAAAAACTTCCAAATTTCATATCAACGGAATAAGCACATTTTTGTCGGGAAACTGGATTTGAGCCTCAAACACGTTGTTGCCAACTTATGAACTGAAGTTTTCTGGAGTGGGAGGGGGGAGTTTCTTCGGAAGTTGTAATTGAATTCAGCGCGCGTTTGACTTCACTGTGGCAGTGCAGTGGAGCAATCCGTTCGAGAATACTAATAGACTTGACCGACAGCCCCAATCAGCTACCCTTAGGCTTCCTTACGCACATTTAAACATCCGTATCTATGTGTCTGTCATAGGGCTGTAACTCCTGAACCGTAAGATTACCTGTGATTGCCAACTTCCAAACCGAAGTTTAGTTATTTATTTAAAGATTACCAATAGATAATACATTACCCTAAAGAATATAACAATTACACTAAGGGCAAACAAGATGCTCACCCAATTATAGGTAACCACGGCTTTCAAATAGGTATTTCAAAGAATAATAAACAGCAATGAATGGTGACCGTTTTAAAACTCGTGCGTTTAACTTCTCTGTGGCAGTGCAGTGGGGTAACTGTACCGGATGACCCCATAATTATAGAATTATATAGATTTAATATAGGAAATGAAATATCTAAATAACTTATAAGCTAATAAAAATATAAATTATTCGATAACTTCATTTCATACCTTCCCATCTAACCCCGATGGAAAGCTATGAAATCATTACTTTGACTTAACAGTCAAAGGAATAACTCTTATCTAATCAAATATCAATTGTATAAAGCCCATAAGGCAACAAATTGCAAAGAAAACTGATGTATGTAAACTTTCCATACGAACTACGCAACATTTTGCAACTATTCCCTAACGTCGCATAAAGACTCATAAACTTTCCATGGAAATCTGAAAAGTTGCATAACAATTGATAAATTAATAATAAAATTACCCCCTCCCTAACCAATACACGGCTCGACTATAAAAGCCAAAGCTAATTCAATTGACAATAACCCCACTATATGTGGCATACGAATAAACACATAAATATAGAAACAGTCCCCATACTATTCATGTCGTAACTACAAGTTATCGGTACTACTTACTAGCCTTTGAAAATACTTACAAGAAATAATCGTCAAGTGAATTAGCTTCAGTCAGATAGATATCATAGTTAAAATAGGAAGCCTAAGTATTGGTTTAGGAACGGGATTTCGTTATAAACTGTGACTTTTTATTCTCTACTTCACCTACACTGCTCTTAAAGCTATCGAAAGGGGTTCAGACTGCTTTTACAGTCCTCAGTCTGCACATTGGTCACTTCGAGCCGGATTAATCCTAAGCTCAATAGAATAAAATGTCACAAAGAAACGGAAGTCCGTCTCCGTCGTCAGTAAGGACGACCGACACCCCCGGCGGTATTACCGATACCTCGGAGCAGAGCTCCGAAACGACCACGACCCAGACCTCCGAGTCGTCGAGGGTCACCAGAAGTGCTGCTAGAAGCGGCGCTACTGCGCCGTCGTTGGCACCTCCGCAAGCGCCTCCTGGTGCTGGGCGGAAGCGGCTGGCGGCGGCGCAGCCCCCTGGAGCCCTGCCCGCGCCTACTGGCGCACAGCAGGCTCCAGCTCCGGAGCTCCACTACAAAGTGCAACAGGCGGGCCCTAGTCCCGGCCCGGCATCCGCGCTCCTCGCGGGCGCCGCCGGCGAGACCCAGGACCCCAACCAAGCACGAGCCCCCGCCGATGTCGTAGCGTCGTCAGAGTACGACGCACAACGGTCGGTGATGGCACCGAGTACCGTGGTCGAAAAACCCATTGCGCCCAGAAAGACGCAATCAAAGGCCTCATCGCGGAAGTCGACAAAGGAGAGGCGAATCCAATTGGCAAAAGCGCGGGAAGTGCTAGCTGCAGCCAAACTAGTAACGCTTGAAGCGGAGCTAGAAACTAGTGAAGAAGAGGACAACGCAAGTGCCACGACGGATGTGGATACAAGCCGGCAGGTCGAGACCTGGTTGGACCGGCACCACCTCCCAGCCCTTGATTTGAATCCCCATAATTTTTCTTCTCAGTTACAGTATACGACGGGAGCGCCCGCTTTTACGCAGGCGCCCGGCGCGCATGCGCCGCCCGTCCCTGCGGCCACGATGCCCCCCGCGCCCCCTGCGCCCCCTGCGCCGATGTACGCCGTGCCACTACAAGCGCATGCGCCGCCCGCGCCTGCGCCTACGGCCACGCAGTACCCAGCGCTCCCGTCCGCCGTGCTTCACGGCTCTGCGGGACCCGCTGCGATGGATGGATTGGCGGTACAACCGTACGCGCCGAACAACGACATCATGACCATCACAGAAGCGATCCGGAATGCCATACTGGCAAGCAAGCAAGATCCCCATTCAAGAAAAACGGCGGATCTACCAGTCTTCACAGGTTCCCGACGGCAATGGCTGTCATTCAAGCAGGTATATACGGACACTGCCCCGTACTACACGCCGGGCGAAAATACGGCGCGACTGCAGACAGCTACCCGAAACCTGAAAAATACGGCGATAAGTGACTTCGTCATATCCGGTGCCAAGCCGGAACTCATTATGGAGAAGTTGGAAGAGTGCTACGGCAACACGGCGACTCTTGCGGCACTGGAATATAGAAATCTCCGTGAGCTGCCCAAGCTCACCGACAGCGCGCAAGACATCTGCTCGTTCTCGCTCAAGCTCGGAACGATAATGGCTACGTTACAACTCGTCGACACCCATGAAAGCAGATATAGCTCTGAAGTCCTGCGATCGCTCCATGATAAGCTAACAGTGAATTTACAATCAAAGTGGTATACCTACTCAGCTGACAAACCGAGGCGCGAAAGCGATGTCATGCTGATGGTAAATTTTATGCGAGAAGAAGCTAGGTTACGAGAACCGTACACCGTAATCAGCGATGCAACCCAGGTGCCGCCGCGCCATCAGCCCTTCCAGCAACGAAGCCACTTCAACGCGCCCTACGCACCGCGCCCGCCCGGCCAATTTACACGGTACAGTGCGCCACATACTTATCCGCAGCCCGCCACCGTCGCGCAGCCGCGACCCGAGAGGACCCATACCGCCACGGAGAAGAAATGTCCGGTATGTGAGAGTACACAACATAGTGGCGGCAGAGAGTGCGCGACGTTTTTAGATATGTGTGTAGATAAACGGCGGGAGATTGCGAAAACGGCGCAGATGTGTTTCAAGTGTCTACATCTCTGGGAAAAGCGTCATTTTTGCAAGAAAATGATTTGTTCAGTGCCTAACTGCGGGAAAAATCATCATGTGCTAGTGCATAAAGACAATATTAAATTAATTACAGATACAGTTGTGAGTGAAACAGTGTTGTGTGCATGGACCCACAATGACTCTCCCTCCATCGACCCCGTCCACTGTGCCGCCGGGCCCGCAAAGAAGCCCACCTACACAGCGAGCGCGCCGGACGGAGTCTACGCTGCGCCGCCACTACCAACCAGTCCGCCCGCACCTACTGGTGCCGCTCGGAAGCAGCTGGCAACCGCGCAGCTCCCAGAAGCCCTACAAGCACCTGGTCGAGCACAGCGGGCTCCCATGCCGGCCCCGCGACTTATCGCGCCGGCGCCCGAGCCGCCACTCGTCCTACACACGAGTGACGTCGGCCGGGCCAACATCACCGATCGGCGCCCCCGACGCAGCGCTCGCCGAGCGCGACGCCGTCGGTCGCGCCACCCATCACAACACTTAGAAGCCCTGCGCGCGCCTAGTGGCGCACAGCGGGCTCCCATGCCGGCCCCGCGACTTATCGCGCCGGCGCCCGAGCCGCCACTCGTCCTACACACGAGTGACGTCGGCCGGGCCAACAGCACCGATCGGCGCCCCCGACGCCGCACTCGCCGAGCGCGACGCCGACGGTCGCGCCGCCCAACCGCGCAGCTCCCAGAAGCCCTACACGCACCTGGTCGAGCACAGCGGGCTCCCATGCCGGCCCCGCGACTTATCGCGCCGGCGCCCGAGCCGCCACTCGTACCTCACACGAGTGACGTCGGCCGGGCCATCAGCAACAATCGGCGCCCCCGACGCCGCGCTCGCCGAGCGCGACGCCGTCGGTCGCGCCGCACAACCGCGCAGCTCCCAGAAACCCTACACGCACCTGGTCGAGCACAGCGGGCTCCTACGCCGGCCCCGCGACTTATCGCGCCGGCGCCCGAGAGGAAAGCGCGCCGCCCACGGCGCCCGAGAAATCGCAGTGACGCGCCTTACACACCGCGTCCGCGCCGCCCACGGCGACAGCGCGCCGCCTGCGCCGCAAGTGACACCGCAGCGCGAGGACAGCGCGCCGCCCACGGCGCCCAAGAAATCGCAGCGACGCGCCTTACACACCGCGTCCGCGCCGCCCACGGCGACAGTGTGTCGCCTGCGGCGCCCAAGACAGCGCGCCGCTCACGGCGCCCGTCTCATCACCACGGTCCTGAGCATCGAGCCACAACAACCGACGTCTGCGTGCATCAGGCAGCATCAACGAGTCACCGGCACCGGCGAAGTTTCCTATGACTAAGGTCATAGTGGCGGGAGAATGTACCGGATGACCCCATAATTATAGAATTATATAGATTTAATATAGGAAATGAAATATCTAAATAACTTATAAGCTAATAAAAATATAAATTATTCGATAACTTCATTTCATACCTTCCCATCTAACCCCGATGGAAAGCTATGAAATCATTACTTTGACTTAACAGTCAAAGGAATAACTCTTATCTAATCAAATATCAATTGTATAAAGCCCATAAGGCAACAAATTGCAAAGAAAACTGATGTATGTAAACTTTCCATACGAACTACGCAACATTTTGCAACTATTCCCTAACGTCGCATAAAGACTCATAAACTTTCCATGGAAATCTGAAAAGTTGCATAACAATTGATAAATTAATAATAAAATTACCCCCTCCCTAACCAATACACGGCTCGACTATAAAAGCCAAAGCTAATTCAATTGACAATAACCCCACTATATGTGGCATACGAATAAACACATAAATATAGAAACAGTCCCCATACTATTCATGTCGTAACTACAAGTTATCGGTACTACTTACTAGCCTTTGAAAATACTTACAAGAAATAATCGTCAAGTGAATTAGCTTCAGTCAGATAGATATCATAGTTAAAATAGGAAGCCTAAGTATTGGTTTAGGAACGGGATTTCGATATAAACTGTGACTTTTTATTCTCTACTTCACCTACACTGCTCTTAAAGCTATCGAAAGGGGTTCAGACTGCTTTTACAGTCCTCAGTCTGCACAGTAACCAGCCAAGGAACACTAATAGAATTGACATACAACTCCAATCAGTTATCGTTCGTACCTTATCTACATAAGGACCATTAAAACAAGAGGAATTACCCTAGGGCAAGAAGTTGTAAAATTTTAAATTTAAATTACAAATTTAATGCAACAAAACAAATTAATTCATCCGATATTAAAGATATATTCCGATATATTCCTAACAAAAAACCCCTTTCAAATTGTTTGAGTGTCACAGACAGACACACAAGGTAACATAACACCCCTTTTGCGACACGGGTTAAAAAGCATAATAAACATCGTCACAAAGCTACGCCAGCAAGAGCGCTACGCCGTAGCCGCGTAGCGCTACCTCGCTACGAGCGCTTCCGTAAAGGCGCTCTGCCCGGCCGGGAAATAAGTTGGCAATTTTTAAACTAGGGGAATATATTATGCGGTATAATACTCTTTGTCACTTCCACGACTGAGACGAATCCTACGATACTTCATATATTGAAACCAGGGATGTTACGGAGGTGGTTTTATCGGAACCGAAGCCGAAACCGGAGTTTTTAAATTTGTTTTAACGAAACCGAAAGCGAATCCGAAACCGAAAGCGAAACCGAAAGCGAAACCGAATCCGAAACTGGTGCCGGAGGTGAAGGTGGAGGTGGAAGGAGACTAATGTGAACATTGTGAACCTAATCTATTTATATATTTTATGTTAAGGCGGAGTCAGGCAATAAAACAAAACAATGCTAGTATATTACTTCTTAATATAAATTACTCAACTTCGTGACCCGATTTTAAATGACTTTTCAATGGAGTAGTCGATCCGCCCTTTCTTGAGTATGTTTTCTCACATATTTTACACTTTGCACTGTTTGCGTCTACTTCAATAAAGTAGTTCCTTGTTTTTTTCTGATCAATGCCAATTGTAGCTGTGATTTGGCAATATTTGCATAGAATAGAGTGGGAGTTGGGAACAATTAAAATTATGATTCAGGACAATTTAAAGTTGCATGTTTTAAGTTCAAGAAAGAAATATAAACACACTTCCGTGTGCCAATGTTGCTGCACAAAAGCGTCGATGGCGTTCAAAGAGCGTTTCCGCGCCTTTTAGCGATGTTAGCTGCTCTCGAAGGTTCGTTGGCCGTGGCCTCGGTGCGACACGCGCCAGCTATACGATGACTTTTTGTAGATACAATTTTATCGTCTTTGACCTACGGTGGTATTGAATGAGATTAGCATGATATTTTTGCCCATTTGCTAGCCACTGCTCTCTTCGAAATTACAAACATCACATCTAATCTCATTGTTTTTATCACCCGACGAAAAAGTGGGGCTGTGGGTTTTATAAGTTTATTAGAGTCTGGCTAATGAAAGATGAGACTGAATCAACCGCGAAATTTGAAAATGTTGCTGTGTGCCTGTATGTGGGTGAAGGTTACTGAACGGGGAATGGATGAAGATTTTCAAAAATCTTAGATTTCAGATTTTTCTGTGGCTTGGAAAAAAATAAAAATGGTGAAAAGGTGTTGGTGGCCTATACACCTGCCTCACACGGTATACGGTACATTTACAGCCATTTTAATCGAAAATATCAATTCTTCTCTTGCCGTACCGTATAAGGCGGGCATATAGGCCCACCAACACCTTTTTTTTCTGACAATAAGGAGGCTTATTCCTATATATAAACGAAATTTCAAGATTTTTGAAATTTTTATCCATTTCCCATTTAAAAAAAATGGGCATTCACAGATTATGTTACTTTTATAGATAGGATTATTTTTATCCGACTACACTAAAGCAAACGAGAGGTGTATGACTTTTTTCTCCTACGCGAACGAAGCTGCGGGCATATTTTAGTATAATAAGTTGTAATTTGATCTAACAATCTTGTCTATTAGATTCTCAACAAGACCTCATTTTAAAACTAAACCTTCGAATTTCACCCTCATCGTCACAATTGGCTATTTTGACATAATTATACACACTACTATACTATTATTATAGGTTTTTATTAAGCCTCTTTGACCTGTGCGCCATCTCTCGGTCGCTAAGCGAACTTTTGCGCCGCGTCTAGAGCTGACTGGCATCTACGTTGCGTTCCGTACTCCAAAGGCACTGGCAGCTTTCAAATAATCTATGGTGTGTGACTTTAGTTGTTTGAATTTAGAATTTACTATTATGCAAGCTTTTTTAAGCGTATCCCTAATCTAAATAATCAGTTTAGTACAAAACTAGTTGGCCATCCGAGGACTTATTACCAGACTTCATTCAAGCTAGTGCGCCCACTCTTCAATGATCAATGTTATTTTGCTCGTAGAGCAAGTTGATATTTTATGAAAAAGGATGAAAATAAATCCTCGTGTACAGTGAAATACTTGATCGTTCTTGGTTTTGCGTAGCTTAGCCGCTGGATACACCGAATGCAACTGAAATCAGACGGCTAGACGAATGCAGAACGACTGCCAGAATAATACAGCCGGGCACAAGGCGAGTTGTACAAACAATATTTCCATTAATTTCCAACTGGAGGTGTTTTTCTTTACCTTTCCCGCGGTTTATAAACATAAGTTTCTGAAAGGAAATAATTTTGAAAAAGAGTTTGTAGCTCTAAGCTACATGGTACGAGATTATACTGGATACTCTCGTGAATCATATGTTTTCTTAAATAATACGTAGTACGTCAGCTTGATACTTCTTCATGGCTAAACTACTGAACCGATTAAGATGAAATTTGGCATAGAAAGCTTAAAGCCTAGGAAAGGACATAGGCTACTTTTTATCCCGGAAAAATTACACTGATCCCACAACATTTTACATAAATGAATCTAAGGCGGCCAGAAATGATGGCCCCAAATTGTTATGCTATTTTTTACATTTTAATAAATTTTGACAAACTTTGATCCGCTGCATCTCGTTTAATATTGGGCCTGAAAATGTGGTTCTCCGACGAACTTTTAGAAAATGTAATGCTTTGTTCTTCAATATGGTACCCAAATTGTACTTAGTTTAAGAAATGTAAGTGAGAAACGGAAAAGGTTAGAAAATGTTGAAGTTTTTGCAAAAATCTCCAGTCTCTGTCTGAAGAAAGCAAAACGGAGCTAACATATAGTTTCAAATTTTACTTTCTTTCTGACGTTTCTCATGTGTCTATATTAACTACTTACTAGTGGCGATGTAAGCTGTAGACTCTGCCATACCCCTTATTTCCATGTTTGAATGAATTCCAAAAACTGAATCAACCAAAAAAATGCTATAATTATTGAACCTGGTCACTAAATTTCAGAACAATTATTCATAGGCCATTGTATACATTTTTATAATAAGTTACCAGATGATGCTTTAAAGTTACCTTTTCCAGCTCTCAAAAATTACTTGAAAAATCAAATGGCAAAGGCATATTTATAAGGCAGAGAACTATTTAACAGACACAAATGCATGGTCCAAAAGACTTGTAAAGTGCCCTTGTGGCCTTCTTACAAAAAAAAAACAATATTTCATTATTACGAGTGTAGTAACACTCATCAGCTATATAATCACAGGACTTTTATTAACTTATTATTACAGTTCAACACTCCCGTGCTCTTGACCTTCCGCCCGTTGCTTTCACTTGCCGCCCAAAACCCACCCGTCAAACTGACAGCCCGCTATAGTCAAGCGACAGTCTCTTTTTACGACTTCCGGTGTTGCCAAATTCAAGAAACTTCACAGTTATTTTATTAAAATCGGTTTGATTACATCACCTAACACCAGTATGAAGATTAATATAATTATCTATTTGAATTTAATTTCAATGAACAATTCGCTATTGGGTAGTACACAGTTTCCTATATACTACGTTTGTGGTTTTACCGCCTGTTCTCGTAAATTGTTTCATAACGAGAGCTCGAAGCAGCCTTATTAATATTAATGAATCAAGAAAATCTGTATTCGTTTGTATTTATCGAGTGCTGTCGTAAATCCGCGGAACGTCGCGAAATGTGCGCGAGTGCGAGCGTTGCAGAAGGTCGTATGCGACGGGCTTTTTCATAGAAAATGAATCATTTTGTGTTGAACATTTGTTGTGATTGTGATTCAGTATAACAAGCTTTTGTTATGATAGAATTAAACTTCGTATTTATTAAAATACCCGCTAGAGCTACCCGTTTTACAACCTTACTAAAGATTATGTAGTTCTTAGGTGGTTCGATCGAATGCCAAACAAATCATTGGAATGCTTCAAATGCAACCAAGATTTATGATTTACTAGCTTCTGCCCGCGACTTCATCAGCTTTAAATTCGTTTATCGCGGATAAGGGTATTTTTCCAGGATAAAAAGTAGCCTATGTCCTTCCTCGGGACTCAAACTATCTCCATACCAAATTTCATCCAAATCGGTTCAGCTGTTTAAGCGTGAAGAGGTAACTGACAGACAGACAGACACACTTTCACATTTATAACATTGGTATGGAGGATGGATTTATCACGTGATAAATAAATCATAAATCTTCCATCACTCGTCCACTCACTTGCTGGTTAGAAAGAGAGGGGCGTTCAATTTATCGGTCGCACGATGAAAGTTCATTTATTTAAGGTTGATTGACGTAGTAAAATATGCAATTGCCAAATTTTAATAATTGTCATATTTCAGACTATATTTTGCAGGCGGGAAGCCATCAATTTACTTTTCCAATAATACTTTAATTGAGTGTCAGTTCTGGGAATTTGATATTATATGTAGTAGCATCCTAAAATTGCCAAATTTTTATTCATTTGAGCAAATACTACTTAGGAAGGCCGGCAACGCACTTGTGAATTCTCTGGTGTTCCAGGTATTTATGGACGATGGAGATCGCTTACCATCAGGTGATCCATCTGTTCGTTTGCCCCCTATAACATCAAAACCGGCCAAGTGCGAGTCGGACTCGCGCACCGAGGCTTCCGTACAAAATATACGCTACAAACGGCCGTATCAATGAAAATCCAGTGTTAGCAGAGCCTTACTCTTAAGCATAATTTACGCAGTATTCTGTCATTTTATATCGATTACTGACTTATACAGACAGACATAAAATTATTCTGTTTTTAGTATTTGTTGTTATAGCGGCAACAGAAATACTTGATCTGTGAATTTTTTTACTGTCTAACTATCACTGTTCATGACATACAGCCTGGTGTCAGACGGACGGACAGCGGAGTCTTAGTAGGTCCCGTTTTACGATATGGGTGCGGAACCCTAAAAAAGGTACATTGCGTTGCCTAAAACGAAGATAGTTCAGTTAAATAAATAATCATTGCCAGCTGGATTGTTACTTAATTTAATTACAATCATAGATTAAAAGTTCGTACCCGTTGCCCCACTGACCAACAACGAATCCGCGAGGTGTAAGCAATTAATTCACGCCATGGTAATTACTAGTGGCGGTCACGGCGGCGGGACACGGCACATCCATTAACCACAATGTTGACGTGTCGATAAATGCACAAATGACACCGGTAAATCAACTGGATGCACATTAATATTAATGCAAAATGAATGCTTTTGTATTTTTTTGAAAAAAACTACTACTAGCTTTCATTTCGCAATTTGTAACGTCCAACTTAGCTTTGTCCACTTCTTGAGATGGAATTGAAATTTGTTGTTCAATCGCAGATCCCGTGACAATGACAGACTTGTAAAAGTGCCCTCGCGGCCTACTTACAGAATAAAGATCATTATTTCATTAATGTAACAATAAAGTATCACCAAGAGGAAAGCTATTGCAGAAATTTGATTTTTAAAATGGAAACATATTACTACATTACTTAGGTTGAGTCAATCCCGATACAATTCAGCCTCGTTCGACTCACGTACCAACTGACAGACTCAAACGAACTGTTATAGACTAGGTATAGTATGGCTGCTCCGTGCGCCCGTGCGCGGTAGCCCCCACACGCTAGGCCTGAGGACACCGTGGCGTCCTACTTCCTAGGTCTAACGCTTAACTGAGTCTGTTCCTGAGGTATGGGAGCGGTACGGGAGGGGTGACAAGTGACGTGACGTGACGTGTCCTTATATTGACGTTCCGTAAACACACCCCTCCCGTATCGCTCCCATACCTCACGAACAGACTCAGTTATGCGTTAGGCCTATATAGGGCTGCCATCTTGACTATACCGGAACCCGGACGCAAACTTCAAAAACCCTGAATATTTGGAGGAAATCTCATTTTCCCCGGACATGTTACATTTTATTTAGTTCAATAAGGTTTTCTCTGTTACAAAAAGAGTCGGACACACTTTAAAAACCCGCCCGGACGGCCCCGCGGGTCATATTATGCTTATTTTATTTAATGGCGTATATGTGAAACCTCGTCCGTCCTTATTCTAAAGAAACTATGCGGCTGAAATTATTCTGTTTATCTATGCTTAGAATACAACATTTCAAATTTGAAGCAATAGTTTTGCAAGGCCGAATAGTATACATAGCCCATGGAGACACTGTGACCCAAAATCCAACTGATAGCAATTCGTAATCAAATGCGAGAAATTGGGGAAGCCTTACAGCCGAAGATAACGAGGCCGCCCACGCGATTCCCATGGCAACCCTCGGGGCGGCAGTACTTATCAAGTAAAATATAGTCAGCTGTAGGAAAGTCACCTCTCTATCAAGGTTTTACCAGTACCGGATAGCCGGCGTACGAGTTACTTGCGCTGAGCATCGTCAGGGACGAGAGGAGGTGCGTGCGGGCGACGCGGCGCGAACTGTCGCCCCCAAACTCGCGGAGTTTGCGTACCCAAGTTTGACGGCAGGCGAAAGCCAATTATGGGAGAACTAGCTTTTGCCCGCGGCTTCGCCCGCGTACTTCACGTAATTTTTAACCGTCTATAAAAAGGAGGTTCTCAGTTTGACCCTTATGTAGGAATGTATGTTTTTCCGCGATTATCTCGCGTTTGGCTGAACCGATTTAGATGCGGTTTTCAAAAAAGTATTTGTTACTTTCTGCAAGTCTCGGTATACGACGTTTTGGTGATGGCAGTTCCCTTATTTTTTTTTTAAAGAAATGATTGCAATAATTGTTGAATTGTTACGCCGGCAATGACTTACTACTACTAAGAGATTATGATTAAAGCAGATTTCTACTCTTGAATAGAAACTTTTGCCCGCGGTTTCGCTCGCATCAAATTCGGGGTAATTTTGAATTTAAAAACCAGCTAAGAGCATATTGGACCATGCTTAGTGTACGGTTCCGCAGCCGTTACTACAAAAATAAGCACTACAGACCAGCACAAGAGCGTATCTTCATGCGGCTTACGTCCTTTTGTTGAGAAGCGGAATTTTTCGGCAATATCTCAAAAACCGTATATCCGATCGCATTGCACACAATTTTCGTTGAAAGTATTTATTAACTTTTACGTTTTTAATTGTTTTACGACTTACGGTTTAGAAAATAGAGCACACAAAATATTCCCTAACTCATTTTTTTCTCTTAGAAACCTCAAAGTGTTTTCACTACCCAAAGGTTGTCTGGAAGAGATAGCTGTTTAGCGATGAGACCGCCTGTTGTTTACCTCTCCTTGAATGTATTGTAATTAACGTCCCAAAAAACTATAAATTGACACCTATATTGATATTTTCAAATTTCATCCCCATTGCACACCAACAGGGAGATGATATTTCACGTCCGCTACGTTTGATTTCAAAATCAATGCTATTTTCGTAATTAACGTGCCAAAAAACTTTAAAATACGACATCCATATTGATATTTAGGCATTTCAACCCTGTCACACCCCGGCAAATTTCGAAAAGAATGCCATTTTTGTAATTATCGTCCCAAAAAACCGTAAATACGTCACCCATATTGATATTTTGACATTTCAACCCCATCGCACATCAACAGGGAGATGATATTTCACGTTCGCTAAATTTGATTTTAAAATAGATGTTATTTTCGTAATTAATGTGCCAAAAAGCCATAAAAATTACATACATATTGATATTTTGACATTTCCACCCGTCACACTCCGGCAGATATCAAAATCGATGCTATTTTCGTAATTAACGTCCTAAAAAACTATAAAAACGACACCCATATTGATATTTTGACATTTCAACCCCATCGCACACCAACACGGAGATGATATTTCACGTCTGCTAAATTGGATTTCAAAATCGATGCCATTTTCGTAATTATCGTCCCAAAAAACCATAAAAACGACATCCATATTCATATTAAGACATTGCAACCCGTCACACCCCGGCAGCTTTCAAAATCGATGCCATTTTAGTAATTAACGTCCCTGAAAACCATAAAAACGACACCCATATTGATATTTTGACATTTCAACCCCATCGCACACCAATAGGGAGATGATATTTCACGTCCACTAAATTTGATTTTATAATCAATGCCCTTTTCGTAATTAACGTCCGTTCGTAATAACCATAAAAACAAAACCCATATTGATATTTTCACATTTCAACCCCATCGCACCCCGATATAGTATTTCACGTCCGCCACGTCGGATTTACAATCGTTTTTGTTTTCGTCATCAGCGACCGGATAAACCAAAGAAACAATACCTATGTCAACTTTTAGACTTTGTAACAAAATTTCCCCTTTTAGGGGTTGAATTTTCAAAAACCTTGAAACACGTATTTACTCATTTATTGTTAAAAATACTCGTATGAAGTTTAGGATTAAATAGTCGTAACTGATCTGATTTCCCCATACAAACTTTGGACCCTCATTTCATCCCCTAAGAAGTTGAATTCTCAAAAAACCTGAAACACGTGTTTACTCATTTATTGTTAAAAATACTCCTGTAAAGTTTCGAATAAAATAGTCTAACTAATCTTGTTTCCCCATACAAACTTTGGATCCCCATTTTAACCCCTTAGGGGCTGAATTTTGAAAAACCCATTCTTAGTGGATACTAACGTTATAACAACTACCTATTGACATAAATTCAGGTCTCTAGGTCCAACAGTTTGGGCTGGGCGTTGATTTAAGTGAGTCAGTCAGTCAGTCAGGACTTTCCCTTTTATATATATAGATTATTATGAGAACGAATAGCGTTTAAGTTTTGAAAATAGTGTACCTTGGCGCCTGCCCTATTGAACAAAGGCGTTAGATTACTTTGTATTTGTTATACTCTGCTTTACACGTTTCATGTGTCCTATCATCAGTTGTCCGGCCGCCACCGATGTCTCAAATCCAATCTCGAGCAAATCAAACTAGCTTCAAACAAAACAATGATTCAGCTATAGGAACTAGACGGCGACAGACATAAAATATTTAAAAGCCAGGAATTCATGTTGAAAAATCACACAAATTATTCGTAAGGCTTTCTATGGTAGTTGTGTATCTTTTTTATATAAACCGTAGAAGATACAATATTTGCGAAGCGCACTTGGAACCGAGCCTCAGTAAATAAAGTCCAACACAGGTAATCGTTGCAACAATAAATACCCCGACACGGCTAGTAAAACGTGTAAAACGCTGATAATCTGCAAATAGTAGAACAGATGGTCTTGGGTCATAGTAAATAACACTTTCGAATCACCTTTCAAACAAAAAAGCGGTTCATCGATTTAGGTGCTACAAATACTTCAAATAGACAAAATTTGTGGCATTGTATATGATATGTGGCATTGTATAAGATAATATAGAGGGCGCGGTGAAGTAAACAGTGAATTCATTGAGCTCCTTGTTTTTCAAGTGATAAAAATACATAAACGTAAAAGATCTCAATTAAAACCTTAGATATCGAAACTATCGAGTGTGACAACTCTTTAAAGTATGAACAATTGGTGAAAACATTATTTTAGATATTAAAAACCGAACAATTAACGGGTGATGGAAACTCGGTTTTTACGAAACAAATACATCAAGAGGACTCAAAACTGAGCTCAAGAACAAAAAACTGAGAAAAGTGCTAAACTGTGGACTATATGACAAGTGTTAAAAGTGAAAATCTAGAAAAAAAAAAGAATATAACCTAAAAGTATATAATAAACAGTCGTAAATCGTCCTATCATCATACGGGCGAAGTGCTGCCATCTATATTTTATGCATAGAACTATATACTAAGCCTGACGGCATCGATCGACGCTGTGCAAGATTACTCGACCAGGTTTAGTTCCGAGGGTGTTCTACCAGTACCGACTATCACACATAGAGGGCGCTAAACTAAAAGTTAATAATAGAATACACAAAATGTCAGACATTGCGAAATTACTAAAGGAACTGAGAGCTGACATTAAAAAGGATTCTGAGGAGTCACTGCAAAGGCTCGAAGACAGGCTTGCAGAAAAGATTGATGAAAAATTCGATTCTGTACAATTCGACATCAACAAAATAAAAGAAATAAATTTAAATTATGAAAAAAGAATTAACAACATAGAAAAACAGAACAGAGAAAGGAATCTTATATTTTTCGGAATAAATGAGGGAGAAAAATCGTATGGCGCACTAGAATGGAAAATAATAAACACATTAAAAAATGAAATTAATATAGTGTGTGAAAAAACGGAAATACAGATGGTTCGACGAATGGGCAAATTCGACGAAAACAAAGTAAGACCAATTGTGGTTACTTTCACAACCTATGGCAGAAAAATCACTATATTAAAAAATAAAATAAAAAATGAAATCAGAGTTAATTTACATAAAAAAAGACTTCCCACCACATGAACTTGAAATCAGAAAAAACTCGCAGGAACAATTACGGCAAGAGAAAGCAGCCGGAAAAATAGCCCACCTTCGCTATGGCAAACTCATAGTACGAGAGCCAACGGAAAAACATATCGATCAACAGGGGAACAAGAAAGACAGAAATAATAAAAGAATACTAGAAATAACTCCACCTCATCTAAACTATAATCCTAAGAGAGAATTGACGCAACAGGCACTCAAGAAAAATAAAATAAATCCAAGTAAACCAGGGACCAGCCAAAGTTCGATGGATAGATTCATCAGTAAACAAAATAGCTATACACCTTTCTCCCCAGAGGTAGAAGAGAACATATTGACCTCTGAATAGCAGTCAAGAAAGCCACCCCCAGAAAACGATTATGCCGCACCCTCGAAATCAAAATTAACAGACACAAAGTCGAGAAAAAAATTAAACTATCCTCCCCCAGAACGGCTTGTCACCGCGGGGGTTGTAGACTACCACCCTCCAAGCCAACAAAAACAAAAAGATTAATATTATATTGCAACATTTAATGTCCGATCACTGGCAAATGAAGCAAGAATAAAGGAATTAGAGTATGCGATATCTAAAATAAAATGGAACATTATTGGCGTATGCGAAGTAAGAAGGGAAGGATACAAAATTGAAGATAGAGGCAGCTACCTACTGTACTACTACGCAGCATCAAAAGGGGAAAAAGGCGTTGGTTTCCTTGTAAAAAAACAATGTAATACAGTAGTGCAGGACTTTGTCGCAGTATCTGAGAAAATTGGAATATTAAAAGTTAAAAATTATGAAAAAATATTCAGTATTATACAAGTTTATGCCCCTACTGCTACCTCCTCAAAAGAAGACATAGAAAAAATGTACACTGACTTAGATAAGGCTATGAATAAATGTACACAGAAAATAATACTTATGGGGGACATGAATTTCAAAATAGGAATGCCAAAGCCAAATGAAGAACTAGTAATGGGAAACTATGGTTTTGGTAAAAGGAACAAAAGAGGAGAAATGTTCATAAATTTCTGTCTTCAATATAAACTAAAAATTACTAATACTATGTTCATAAAGCCGGACAAACTAAAATGGACCTGGATGTCGCCAGACGGAAAAACAATTAATGAAATAGATTATATAGCTACTAATAGTCCACGCAACGTACAAAACTTAAATGTATTAAGCAAACTACAACATCCTAGCGACCATAGATTAGTCAGAATTACTATCAGCATACAAAATAATAAAAAAACTCGGGCACATTACAAAAGTAAAATCCCATCTAAGATCGAAGACAGTAAAAAGCTACCTACCCTTCCTGATCTGGACAACGAAGAAGACATACAGAAATTAAACGAAAAAATTGAGATAACACTACTCCTAAAACAACCGTCAAAAGCAGATACTGGCAAAAATTTAGATGAAATCATAACGCAAGAAATACAGGACCTAAAAACGCACAAATACATACTCAGAAATAAAAAACACAAAACCAAAGAAGAAAAAAGCAGATTAAGCAAATTACATAGAACGATACATAAGAAAATAAAGAAAAATATCAAAGACCAAAGAATAAAATTAATAAGTAAATACCTAGAAGAAACGGGAGGCGTTAAAAAAGCATACAGGATGATTGACAAGACAAAGCTCCTGATGACACAACTCACCGATACCTCAGGAAACATAGTCACACACAGACGGGACTTAATGAAGATAGCCACTAATTTCTACAAGGACTTATACACCATACATCCTAATACAAGCGAAAATTTTACGCCTACAGATTCTGTTCCGCCATTCTTAGAGAGTGAGGTTGAGCTATCCATAAGAAGCCTAAAAACCGAGAAAAGCCCAGGACCGGATAAAGTAACAAATGAAATGATTAAAGCGGGAAAAGATCAGGTAGTAAGACCCCTAACCAAGCTGTTTAACCTCATTCTGTACAGAAAAGAAATGCCTGAATCCTGGACTCTCTCAGAGATAGTGCTATTATACAAGAAAGGAGATCCAAAATTGATCTCAAATTATAGACCCATTAGCTTGATATCTGTATATAGTATCTGTAGTATTTGCCTTAACATTACTAAGACGCATAACTAAGCCTATTGATGAAAACCAGCCAATCGAACAGGCAGGCTTTATGAAAAAGTATTGTACGATCGACCATATATATACATTGAAAATAATAATGGAAAAATATGCTGAATATGATCTGCCTATATACATCGCCTTCATAGACTACTCCAAAGCATTCGATTCCATATCACATAGCTCTATCTGGAAAGCACTCACGGAACAATGTATTGAATATGAGTACATAGATCTAATTAAAACTATATATGCCAACTGTAGGACTAGAGTACGAATGGAGACAAAAGGACCACCATTCAAAGTAGAGCGAGGGGTAAAACAAGGCGACCCCCTGTCACCAAAATTATTCATTGCCGTACTCGAATCCATCTTTAGAAACCTCGAATGGAAGAACATGGGCATCAACATCAACGGCACTTACTTATCACACCTCAGATTTGCTGATGATATTATTCTCCTCTCTGAAAGCTCCGAACAATTGGCACATATGCTAGAGTCTCTCAGTCATCATAGCGATAGTGTCGGCTTACAAATAAATAGAGACAAAACGAAGATTATGACGAACAGAGACAAAAAACTAATTTCTATAGCATCAGTACCTATAGATTATGTAGAAGAATATGTATATCTTGGCCATCTCATATCTTTTAAATCCTGTACAGAAAAAGAAACAGAGCGAAGAATAAAGGTCACGTGGAATAAGTTTTGGTCTATGAAGGAAATGTTTAAGGGAAATATCCCTACAAAATTAAAAACAAAAGCAATGAATATCTGTCTGACACCCTGCTTAACCTACGCATGTCACACCTGGCCTCTCAAAAAAATCCATCTTAATAAAATAAAAACGCGCCAAAGAGGGATAGAAAGAAGTTTTCTGAATAAAAAATTAAAGAACCGGATCAGAAGCTTGGATATAAGGAAAAGGACAAACGCAAAAGATGCAGTCAAACAGGTACTGACACTAAAATGGAAGTGGGCAGGACACATTCAAAGAGTAAGAGATAGAAGATCCAATATATAAAAAGAGAAGACAAGGCAGACCACAAAAAAGATGGATTGACGACATAGCCGAAGTAGCCGGAGCTTTCTGGCGCAGGACGGCACAAGACAGAGAAAGATGGCATAACCTGGAGGAGGCTTTCACCGCAAAAGGCGGCCCTTACATCTAAGAATAGATAAATATTAGATACACAAATTTATAAAAAGTAAATAAATATAGTATAAATAAAATAAATAGACACTAACATAGGTATATATACATAAATGAGAAAAACTAACAATATTACGCACTTTTTTTTGTAAGTTGTAAGGGAAAATAAAGCTTTTTTATTTATTATTATTTATTATATGATATGTATCTGTATAGATACTTAGAACTTCCCACTTTTGTCGTCGGAGGTCAAAAACGCTTGTTCGAAACAGAAAGCTGCGGGCCTATGATGGTTGCGTTTGTCACGCGATAAATAAGTGACATAGCTGCCTACACCTTCTGACATATATGTGATTGCGAGAGTGACAGGCGCGTTATCATATCATTTATCGCGTGATAAACGCGACCATCATAGACCCACTGGAACGGCAAGAAGATAAGCCACCCAACCCTGCACAAGCTCGTTCGTTAGATGCGTCAATGCATAATTACCGTCCAATCAACGCCTTTCACACCTGATTGGCTGATAGAGATCTCGCTCATACAATATCGTGTTAATATATCAATCAGCCGAGAACGCGAGTATGGAGGGTAGACAACGAAGGAGAACAATCTGTATATATCCAAAGTGTCGAAAGTAGTTAAATTGGTGGCGCTACAGTAGCATGTCGTTAGAATAAATTACTATAATAATGCAAAAAAAAAAACCGCCTAAGAGCATGTCGGACCATGCTCAGTGTCGAGTTCCGCAGCCGTTCATACGAAAAACAGCACACTACAGATGAAAAAATGGATATGAAAAAGTGCACTAACAAAAGACCGTATCTCCCCGGCACTTGCGTCCTATTGTTGAGAAGCGTCGTTTTTTGACAATAACTCAAAAACGGTATATCCGATCATGTTGAAAACAATATTCGTTTTTTAACGAAAATTGTTTTCAAAAAAACAAAAAGCTAATACTTAAAACAGACTTTTGTCTGTATTAAGTTTTATCTTTGTGTTTTTTTTTCATATTTTTTGGACGTACCGTTTAGAAAGTAGAGACCCAATTTTCGCTACTTTCGGAGCCATTATTTCCGAAAATATCCACTTAACTTTTTTTTAGAAACCTTAAAATGATTTTAAACGATCTGTCGAAGTATGTGCCACACATTGATATTTACTGCAGTTTTTTTTTTTTGTTTTGGTTGACATGTATGGAGTGCCCCCCTAGATTTTTTAATTTCATTATTTAACCATCAAACTAAGTAGCGGCTTACACAGGACACTTATATTCCGAATTTCTTCAATGTATATAGTTTTTATCAGACGATTTACTTCCCAAGGGAGTTATGCGTTTAGTTATAAAATATAGAACCCGCTCGTACGTCATTTTAGACTATGGAGGTTTCAAATCAGCCAAGGTTTATTTCCTATCTTCAAAACTTGTCTATAAACCAATTTTACTGCGTATAAAATTTATACGGTACATTTAACTGAATTAGGTACCTATATTTATATTTTACTATTATTTCAAAGAGTTTTGCAATTATTCTATTAAATTATATTTTGAAAATGGGTACGATTGGTCAAGATTGAAAACTAAACGCAGTTCTTTCGCAGTTCGCAGTTCATCCGTGGAAGAGTTATTGAAAAGAGTTGACAATTTCTTTTAGCGAGTGCCATTAATTTGTTGACTTTTATTTTTCAAAATATATTTTTTTGTAAATATTTTTTCACTTTTCCTGCTCAAAAGGTACGTCATATTAGCTTCGCGAAGCGAGACTAAAATAGTACATTTAGCCCCTAGGGTTTAAAAGAAAGCCATATAATCCCACACAAATGTCTATGACACTGAAAAAAAAAAACTTCCGGCCAGCTACATACTACTTACATATATTTAAAAACAAACAAACCAACCTGATCAGATTGGCCAAAATTTCTGATCGTGTTGTTCAATCTGTACTTAATTTTTCATGAAATATACAATTTTAATGTTAAGTCTTTTTATTTTCTCGCAGTCGAAGTGAAAAGCAGAGGGTTTAACACGTGGCTAAAAGCCATTATGACACTCAGACATATTTGTCCTCGCTCACTACGTGAGCTCGTCCAAATAATCACTTCGTGACATAATGGCTTATTTTAGCCCCTTGTCAAACAATCTACTATTTTATTGTCTCGCAAATGTGATGAAAAACATTGTGTGTATCACGGGCAATAAGGGGATTACAATCTCGCGTCATTAAAAGCCCTCCACCTTTGGCGTCGGGCTTCTAATAGACTCTCGTTCGCAATTCCCTTCTTACCGCCCTTTGTACACAATGTACTATTATTCTGTAAGTAGGCCGCAGCCCGCAAGGGCACTTTTACAAGTCTGACTCTACGGCTTTTCCCAAGAGGAGACCACTGTTGAGAAGAAAGCCGAAACAAACTCAACAGTCCGTCATTTTTAGGGTTCCGTACCTCAAAAGGAAAAAACGGAACCCTTATAGGATATCTCTTGTGTCTGTCCGTCCGTTTGTTACAGCCAGTGCGCTCCGAAACTACGGGACTGATTGAGTTGAAATTTGGCACACATATGTAAATCGGTGGCCCAAAGACGGCCGGCCGTGTAACTAAATGAATTTTAAACATAGGGACCACTTTTGGGGGGTAAATTAGAAAATATAAAAAAAAGTTTTGCATACTATATCCTGTGACATATCAAATAAAAGGACTCATTGCGAGAAGCTTAAATATATATTGAAGATTGACTATTCCCCCCTTATCTCCGAAACTACTAGGCCTACAATTTTGAGACAAATATAGGAAATAATTCATTACCCATAGTTTACAGGAAAACCTATAAGAACTCTATGGTATTTAAAGTAACATAGTTTTTTTTCAAAAATTATTTCTGAATTTCGATTGCTTTAAGTTTGCACCTCATTTGTAACCGACCCGGTGCACGGTGATTCCGCTCCCGTACAAGGGCGGCCATAAATACCTCAACTCCAAAAAAAGCCATTTTTTCGATTTTAAACTATAAAGGGTTATTATACAAGCATGAAATATATCATTAATAACATTTTTAGACATTTATAATAAACTTGTGTGACTATTTTTATTAAAAAAATATCTGTAGTCAAAACCATTTTATAAAACGTTATTATTTTAAACATAAAGCCATTAGATAAAAAAAAATTGTAATTAATGAAAACATAAATGAAACAGCATACTACATAAATAATAAAAATATTTATTTCAAGACTATTTACATATATACAAATAAGGTTATATTAAAACAAAGCGATTACTTACTATTTATACATTCAATATTACCTACTTACTATTTACACACAACAAGTCCAATACAGATTTAGACAAAGAACTTTTTTTTTTAACAGGTAACCTTCTCAAACTTGATATTAGGGGATCTGAGTGAAGAAGAAGTCGATTAATCAAATCAGTATTAGTCAAAACGCGGTTCATTTTTCGTGTGTGATCTAGTCGAAATGCTTTATAGTATTTGTTACTCGCTTCAGCTGCTTCTTCAGACAGTTCTCCTATAGACAGTAGGCCGTGATTGATAATGTCAGCACCATGAATCAAAATTTTGTGGACAGAAGCAGGCAAATAGTACCATGGATATTCGGCAACTAATTGCCGTGCAGTTTCTAAAGCGAAATCTCTGAATTTTGTCGCATCAATGTTATATCCCGAATTGATACACTGAAGTACAGTCCAACAACGATCTAGGAGATCCTTCTTAATACCCGTAATTTCAGCTGAAATATCGGAGCTTGAGAAGAACCGCCTAGCAGTGTTGCCATCGTTCGATGTCCCGCTTCCGCCACTTTTGGGTTTATCGATAATAAGACCTAACTTTTCCCTAAATTGCGATTGTATAAGTTTTTTTTTTTCAGCTACAAGTCGTTTATCGCTATCAGACCTAGCTTGCCATTTCTTAACCTCTAACTTGTAAGCGAGATGAATGAAATATTCAAAAAATCGGATCAATGCGTGAAGTGGAGACATGCCATATTCATATTTACTTTCGTCAGTTGCTTTGCACAAACATACATCAATTTGATTCATCTCACTTGGTAAAGCTTTACATATATAACATCTAGTTGAAGAAACATCACTAAGTGCATTACACACCTTACCATCGACCATAGTAAGTTGTAAGCTATGATTAATTGTGTATTCGCAGGCATTTGTCTTGAAGATAGTCGGTTGCAAGTTACTTATTTTCTGTTTGAAATAAGTCTCCTCTTCAACTGATACTGCAGTTGTTTCCTTAAAAAACTGAAAGCGAATAGGTCTGCAGTATCGAGTTGAAGAAGGACGAGGATTTTTCCACAAAATGATTGAGTTTTCCTTATTATCCGGGTTTAAAATAAGTTGAAGCGGTACATATGAAGTAACAAACAAGCTACTATCCACAAGAGAAGAATCTGAGAAAGTTTGTTTGTATTCGCTATGTCCTGTACTACCATCAAATCCCCATTTCCCAACCAAAGATATTTTATTTAAAGACTGGTCAGGTATTTTATCTAAAATATCTTTTTGAGACTCAAGAATCCGAGTGGCAGTGTGATCTAACAAACTCTGAAGTTCGACTTCGGCTGATGATTCAGTAACGGCTACAGTTGTAGGGTAACATCTCTTTTTAGCCTTTACAATGCGTTGATAGGAAGGCATACAATCTTTCAGTATATTATTATGTATAAAATTCTTAATTAATAGATATTGCTTTCTAGAAATCTTACCTTCTGCAATAAGTGACAAAACTTTGTTTTCGTCGACTTTTGTAGAAGTTAAGCTGGAATCAGCAGAAGCATTGAGCAGTGTATTTACAGCAGACTCGTCAAAATTAGATAGTTCCGCCAGTCTCCTTCTTTTAGTGCGTTTACTACTTTCATTAAAGTTTTTCCTCGGACGGCCACGAGAAGTGGAAGGGGAGGGGTCGACGTTATCATTCTGCTGAGAAATACGCTGCTCGATACTTTGGATCACATCAATGTATTCTACATCATTAAGCCACTCTGCATATTTATGTAGAAATATAGACTTTGTACATCTTGTTTTTTTCCAATAACATGCAATTCGTTTACATAAATTCCTTATTTTAACCCTTAAATTCTCTATGCCAATATTTTCGATGTTATCCGAAAAAATTGATGTTTCCGTCAGTGTAGTAAAAACATGTTGAAATTTTTCTGTATCAGTTCCTTGTCCAGAGTGCCAAATATCAAAAACACTACGTTTCGAAATAGAACACCTTAAAAATGTACCTAAAACAAAGATAAAAACATTTTTTAAAAATCGGATTTTTTTCGGCTACCCTACTCTTGTTCTTTGAAACCCCTTTTACCTAAGAAGAGGTCAAAAAAGGTCGATGAAAGTTACAGCCCTTATTAAGGACACTTCCATCTATAACATAATATATGTGTCAAGTGCGGCAAACCTCGGCATCAGAGTATAACTCTCAATGAAATCATACTTCTTAAAAATTAATCGTAAACGACAGACCTCTACTAGAAAATTATTTTAAAATATAAGCACGCATATTTATATATAAAACATAATTGAAAAATAAAGTACATACCCTCTTCTTGGATTTCCATAATAATACCACGTGGACACACGCAAATAATAATAATAGTACACAATAACAAAGTGATTAAGTTGCGGCGACAAAAACACACTACTAATTAGGGTCGAGATGCGTTCACTTTCGTTGCACAAAAGTAAATGATAATAGTACTTTATTGCTGTGCTATATATAGTATTTAGAAGATTGTCTATCGGTGAATCATTTTACTTACTTTTTAGTCCAGGATACGCTCATGACTTTTTTCGATTTATGGCCTACGGCGGAATCACTGTGCGGTGCAAACTAAACTCAACCTGCTACTTAAGTTGGGTAAAGTAAAAGTTTTTTTTATTTAATAGAGTCGTGCCGAACCCTTTATGCGCGGTTTTTTCTAAATAACTCTTATCTATTACAATATTTGTACTTAGCCTATCCTAAATATGTTTTAAGTATAAACTCAATGCGTAGTTCTCCAAGAAAACATATCAAAATTTATAAAAGTAAAATATTTATAATAGTAGCTACTATTACCTACCAGCTATCTTCTATTGCTACCTTTCTATACTCCATGATACATAGTTAAGTGATACATGTAAGTGTTGCCATACAAATGACACACTTCGCAACAAGTATACTGTTCACCATTGCCGTGGCAATACGTAAATGGTTGTTACCCTTTTCAGCGCCATCTGTTGTGTTTTTCGCCGTCGTATAATTTTGTAAGGTTGTGCGTTGAATAAATGCGTTTTCTTTTTTATATTGGTAACAAGTTATACCCATAGGTAGTTTTGCTAGTTATCCGCGGTGACTTCGCATCCCATAGTGAATATAGAGCAAGATTTTGTCATAGTGTCAAATTCTAAGAAGTATTTGTGCCTTCAAAACAATTGCTCATTTAGTTTTGTGCTACTGTCGGCACGTTATGCTCAATACATTAAATGTGTCAAAGAAACCAGTCATAGAAACCTCATGTAGTCGAGCAGCTATTTTGATTTAACACTTTCACGACCGAGTTTTCGTAGGTGTCGTAGCCGATAACATAGGAAAATGCGTATGCTTTTATGCTTTGATATAACTTGAAATAGTCAAACGGCGAGTCTTTAGCACACTTCAGCTATGTCATTCTGAAAAGCCGCCTTCTGTTCGTCCCTGATATAATTAGACACGTGAAGAAGTGGTCCATGTTCCAGATCACAGGACAAAATATATTGGTCCTTTAGCTTGACGCGTGCAATATGTTTTGACCTGTGATCTGAAAATGTACTTCACGTGTCTGATTATATCAGGGACGAACAGGAGGCGGTTTTTAAGAATTATACACGCTAGTACGGAAGAAGCCGTAAAAAAGTTCATAATTTTATACAAGCTTTTATTTAACGTACAATGTATGTTTGTTCGGGTGGAATCTTGCAATTTAAATTTGACCTGCTTCCCGGTTTCCGATTGAGCTAAAATTTGGAATAACATACTGACCCTACCTTCTTTGTACATCTATGAAAACATCATGTACGTGCGTAAAAACTTACATAAATTTAAATTAAATAGTGACAATCATAATTTTAATACTAGGAATAAAGATAAAATAGCGGTACCCAGGATCTAAAACAAATAAAAAATCTTTCTTAGGGAACTCTGTACGGTTTTACAATAAAATCCCTAAAGAAATCACGGGGCTCACAGAAGGTAAATTCAAGAGTAAGGTTAAGTCTACTTTATTAAAGAAAGCTTATTAAACAATTAGCCAATACATAGAAGACAAAGATGCCTGGAAGCTTCTGCATGACCACCACCCGTAATGTTAATATTGACTTGTAAAAGTGCTATTTTAAGTCTACTTGAATAAATGAGTTTTGAGTTTGAGTTTGAATACTTATGTAAGTTCGGTGACAATGCAATAGTATGATACCATCGAGCTGATCTGATGATGGCGCAGGAAGGAAGGTGGTCATAGGAACTCTATAAATAATAAAATAAAGCAATCCTTCCGAGTTTGGGCTTTTTGGAATCGTCTCGCTGAGTAGTTGATGGATGTTCAAGGAAAAGTACAGTCGGCAATAAAAGTTTGTCACAAAAATGAAATTTGTGGCAGAAACTTATTTGGAATTTTAGTTTAAGATTTTAGGCCAAAATAAAAAATCCAATGTTACACGGTTTCTTTCGCTGGCGTAGCGGGTCGTAGATTACTCGTTCGGCCGCGGCCTATCGCCTGTCGGAACTTCTGAACAAGCGCAATAAATCCGCCCGGGCCTCACCTGACTCTTGCCAAAGAAGAAAGAGCATTTAGATTTTGTAATTATTAGTCGTACTTCACTAGGATCCCCATCGTAGAGTATGTTTCGTACGCAGTTTCATTCAAATTGTTAATTCCAAATATATGTTAGCAAAAAAGTCTCTGATATTTTTGACAATAGCGAAAAGCTATAAAAGATAATCAAAGATGTATATAGCGGTTTATTTTATTTATTTAAACTTTATCGCACAAAATAAAAGTAAGTACAAATGGCGGATTTAATGCCAAATGGCATTCTTGACTATTTAACCTAGCCCTAGCAATCAAATTAATTTAGCCAATGAGATAGGTTAACAATCAAACGCTCACTGATGATGACGTCACGAGGAGAAAACCCCAAAAAGGGACCTCAAGTACCGCAACACGGTAAATCGTAGACCAAATTAATTTATAAGCGAGGAATGCCATTAAAGTGATAGATTACAACGGGAACAGCTGCGAGTTCATTAATTTGGATGTTAATGAGCCCTCGCCTGGACGCTCGGCCGCAAACCCCGCGCGCCGCTGTGCGGTCGTGGTCTACTATTGGATTATTATTTATCTACAATTTTATGACTCAAATTTGCATATTCTAAACTATTATGAAATCAAGTCGCTTTACAGGGGTCGTTACCAGGGCTAGGAACCGGTATTTATAAATCTTATGTAAAATACACGCTATTTCTGGAACGTTTTAAAACTGTATTTAGGAGAAGACAAATATCTTTGGAAACACTTGATTCAAGTTCTAGAATTTTAATAAAATATAGGAAAAAAATTCGTAATTGAAAGAAAAGAACGAAAAAAGTACCGGTTATTTTGTATGAAGAGAATACCGGTTTCCGAGCCCTCGGAAATTAATGTTTATTATTGAAACTTTATTGCACAGTACAAGATGGTGCAAATGGCTTGGCTTTTCTACACAATGGAATTGGGTCGGTAAAAAACCGAATTAATTAAAATAATAAAAAACCAGCTTCGAATTATGCCTGTCTCATTTCAGGTCCTCCTCCTTGAAGTGGTCGAAATGGCCTGTGTATTTACCAGTCAACCATGGAGCCAAACTGAAATTCCTGCACCAACTAGCTACTATAGTTAGCAGTTGGAGCGAGATTATTAAAGTTTTTAGTTGGGTATAAAATTGTTTCTGAGAGAATAAAGTTTTCTGACGAAGAATAAACTAAACGCAAACGCATTTTGGTGTTGCAATTTGTTTCATAAGTTCCGTGTCAATGTGCAATTCATTCAGAATAAAAATTCCACCAATGATCACCGTCAATTCAGATTCAAAACGTTTCCGCGGTACCGAGTCGTTGGCACCAAAAAAATGTATCGCGCAAAAATATTTCGTACAGAAATACCCGGGGTGAAGTTTGATGCGTGTCTCAATAAAAGATTTGTATGCCGTCCTTGGGGCGCGTGACTGTAGGTACGTAGCTGCTTTCTTGTTTATGGTAATTTTAGGGTTCCGTACACAAGGGAACCCTATCACTGAGGACCCGGCCACGACAACGCGCGACCAGCGGCGCGGCAAGCGAATTCCTAATGCATTGTGTGTGATGCCGACTAACTGCTGTGCGGCGAGAACTTTGACTGCGCAATGAATAGAGAATTCGCTCGCTGCGCCGCTAGTCGCGGCCTCGCCGTAAGCCTCTGAGGCATATCTGTGTGTCACAGGGCTCGCTCTTGAAATTGTCACAGAATGTGTTTCAACATGGGCGAATAAAACGTAAATCGCTATAATTTAGATCGTTCACCGACCGCAAGGGGATAACCATTGCAGTATTATAACTAGATGGAGCTTAACCAAACATTAACGTTGTTATAATTGAACAAAGAAACGTATTACAGTACTAGGGCTCGGAAACCGGTATTATGTTAATTTAAAATAACCGGTTCTTTTTGCGTTCTTTTCGTTAAATTACAAGAATTTCGTATATTTTATTAAAATTCTAGACCTTGACTCAGGTGTTTCCAATGATATTTGTCTTCTCCTAAATACAGTTTTATATCATTTCAGAAATAGCGTGTATTTTAGAAGATTTATAAATACCGGTTCCGAGCCCTGATTACAGTAACAATTAATTCGTAAACAGCTACAATAAACACTATCATGCTAGAATAGTTAGTTAGACGGCGTTGTAAATTTAGTTTTATTCTTCCATGGTTATTACAGTAAGCGCCATAATAACAAAAAATAAAAATTAAATAAATCGGTTCCGTACAAAAACGTGTTTTTCGGCGATTCTTGCATACGTTAGTAAGGAACACTTTGTGCACAATTCCGACTCGCACTTTACCGGTTTTTCTATGTAAGTTACATATTGTTTAGAGTTTCAGGAAATATAGATTAGTAGTAGAGACCTGTGTTGTTATACCTGTCTGCCTGGGGACGGAAGTTTAATAGGATTTGGTCGGAACTCGCGTTTATGCAGGCAACTACGATAGCTCCGTTTAGTACATGCACAATTGACAGATGTCAGCTATAGCAAAACAGGTCAATGAGTGAGACGGAAATAAATTATTTTACTTAAAATCAGTTTTACTTAACTCTGCATACAAATCGGTGCCCCCCAGTGATATCAACCCGGAAAACAACATATTTAAGAACACAATGTTCGGTTAAACAAAACTTTATTTCTTTATTTCGCCTTTTTGGGCTAAGTTTGATATTTCTATGTTAGTTTATTACAGTAATTATGAAAAATGAACATTATACCCTATCGTAAAGAACTTTGGCATATTTCCGTAATTTAATAATTCCATCCGCCCGACCTGTGCAGAACTCTATATCAAAGAGTGCCCCAAACAGGCCCAGTTGAGTGTACGAGTCAACGAGGGACGAAATTGAAATAGCATCACCCAGGAACATCTTCATCTGTACCTTACAAAACCCTCCCATCACGATCTACTGCCCTCTTCGACATTTAACCCTATTACATGGTATTAAGGTCTTCTACAACTGCGAAAGTGACTGAAAAACGAGATCGGGAAGAGTATTCGGTATATTGACTTACCTTCCGAATCTTATTACGCATTGAATTCGACGACCTTAATGAAATAAGATGGATTCAATCGAAAGACCGTAATGGGAGCGAGAAAGGACAGTCCATGAACGAATGAGTGAATGATTCCAGGTCTTGTTATTTTCACTCGCTTTTTTATACGTTACAGCGATAAATAAAATTAATTTCGAAATTCGTAAAAGATTTTGATTTTTTTCTGTGAACTTTGGAACTTTGATATTAGCCTTTAATATTCAAAGTTGTGGAATATTTGAATATGGAATGTTTGAGTCTCGAACGCGATTTTCCGCATTTTTTCCTGGCTTTGATCAGAATTTAAAATATGCGACTCTCATTAGATTTTGCCTAACTCGGTTATTCAAAAGCATAAAAAGCTTAAAATTTTGGTGCTCGGTTTAAGGTGCGACTGGGTGAGCTTGCTACATATGTGCCGTGGCGAGCTACTTATCCATACTATTTTAAAATTATAGAATCTAGTTACCTTACCAGGCGATCGGCGATAACAGCGCGACCCACGAATTTCATACCAAATATATCAGCGCCATCTGTTGAACGTTGGTCGCATAATTTTTGCAGCCTCATCACGTCAAAACGGCTGGACAGATCGTAACCATTTTTGAAACAAAAATAGCTCGACATCCAAGAATGGTTATAAGATACCTTATACCTGACTACGCCAAAGAAAAAAACAGGGTAGGTAATGATTTTTTCCTCACCCGCGAACGAAGTGCCGCCACCTTCTAGTCATTTATAAAACGTACACGTATTGTACATTAAATGCCGACGCTCAAATGAATGCTACTCTTTCTTTTTTGCGGTTATACCGACATAAGATAATTTAAGGCACTACACAAGTAAATATTGAACACGTTCCCGCCAAGCGAAGCAGTCGGTAATACATGCAAAGTGGACCAGCAAGTTTGCAAACATGCAAATTGGATTTTCGAGGCAGTGATAACAATGTTCAATATGCCGACTCAATAAACGTAGGTGCCTTCTCCCAAGTAATATAGTTGAACTACTGTATGTAAACACTTTGTTGTACTCATAATTAAACAATAACATATTCATCCATGAGAAACAAAACATTTACAAAGTCCAATTTATCCCCATAAGGGAATTATCCCCGAGAACTCGCTAGGTGGGCGCTGTGCTCGTAATAAGTTTTCGCTACGCAATTTTCTTATGTTGCACTACGAAAATGCTTGTCGTGAATTTGTTAATCACGTGATCTTTTCTAGCAACTCTTAAAAGATTTAGCATCTATTAGACGGCGGCGCCCGCAACTTCGTCCGCGGAGGAGAAAAAGTCGTAAACCCTGTTTTTTTCTTCAGCGTAGTTGGGGAAAAAGTATCCTTTAACCACCTGGAGATACCCAGCTACCCGTGAACCAAAAATAGTTGAAATCCGTTCAGCCGAAATGGCGTGATCAAGCCACAAAGACACATACAAACATACAAAAAATCAAAAAAACATATTTTCCGATTCAGTGACCACCAAATAGTCCGTTACAATAGTTTTTTTTTTAATATCTTCAATGTACAGACATTTCATTTTTAGAACTTTATAATAGTATAGATGACACCTCTATCGATCTAACTTAAGCTTTAACCAACATTTTATCGGTCAATTTAGTTAATAAATTAAGAAAAAAAAAACAATTTAACGGATTATATCGCGTATATTATCTTATGACCTAAAATGAGATAATATACGCGATATAATCCGTTAAGTTGTTTTTTTTCAATGAGTAATATTCGCGGAAACAGAAGAAAATATTAATAAATTAAGTGTAACTTTTCGGTGTAATCGTGGGTTGAGTAACGTTCTCAAAACAAAAAGGTATCTGAACAGGGACCACATATTGTAGTAGTAACCCAGCTAACAAACCTGCACTAATATGTGCAAATTGGGCGATCCGACAAGGCGGCCCGTCGAATATGCGACGGTAATTACTGCCGGCGGGGCAAGCTCGATGGCACGTGGGATTATGCCTACACTATACGTGTAACGTACATTATAACATGTTCAACAGTGCCACGATTGACTTGGCTCACTGACAATTTAAGATTTGCCCTCGGAGAATGCCATAGGCAAAATGTCAAAAACGAAACCCTTGTAGTTTCGTCATGTACGTCCGTCCGTATGTCACAGGCATTTTACTCAAAAACTACTATGAGGAACGAATTTCTAGGGAGGGGGGCACTCTATTAATGTAACCGAAGCTGAAAAAGTCGACGGATTTCGGAAATATAGGGCCCGAAAGTTGCATAAGATAAGATCTTAAAAGAAAAATCTTACTTATGATGACGGAACGGGGGTGGGAGACGATTGGTTTTTTTTTTTTTGATTGATTGGGCTAATTGTCGGCTAGCAAATATGCTGTTACCGTAAAACAATATGTTGTGGTGCCGGGAGCTGCCGCAACAGCTTCCGGCACCACGTGTCGGTGACTGCCGTGCTCGAGCGCACGACAGTCGGAGTGTACCTAGCTTTATTCTAGCCGGTCTGCGTCATGTCAGTAGTCAGTGTCCCTAGCTAAGGACATTGGGGTTTATTTTGGGGCTTTTGGGATAACGTGTGGTGACCCGTGTATTAAGATCGCGGTGGACGACCCCGCCTGCGGGGTCGCCGGTGTCCGTGTCCCTGTCCGTGTCCGTATCCGTAATCGTCATGTGGGTTTCGGAATATGTCTATGATCCGGTCAAAGTAGTAGTCAGCAACATGGTTGATGGGTCCGTCGTCTGTGTCCGAGTCGGAGGAGTCTTCCGGGTACCATCTTTTGATGGTAGCCGTGATGACATCATCCGGGTCGGACAGTATGTGTCGCGGCCTTCTGATTAGCCTTCTGACGGCTAATCTGAAGGCGCTTTGGTCAGTGACGGTCTGTAATAATTGAGCCTGATCATTTACAAGATTTTGTATATGATCATCTAAATTTTGTGGGATAATTTGAAAGTCAGCTTCCAGTTCCTAATTAAAGGATTCGGGTGAGAGCTGGCTTTCTCAAAATATGTAGTAGATAAATCTTTAAGATAGGTATGGATGGTGGGAATCTCTGCATCGTGATGTAGGGATAAGTTTGAGACGAACCACGGTGCATCCGTAGCACGCCTCAAAAATCGGTTTTGGATAACCGGAAGGGGCTTGAGCTGCATTTCGCCCAAATGAGCGAAAGCAGGGCTACAATAGGTCAGTATTGGTCTTACTATATATACAGGAGGAGCTTATTTTTAAAACTCATCCTGCTCCGACTACCCACCATCGGACTTAACCTGCCTAAGACGAATGCCGCCCTATTTCTAGCCTCCTTGAGGTGAACTTTGAAGTTAAGTTTCCTATCTAGGGTGACTCCTATTTAACTTGATTTTTCCAAGGTATGGGCTTATCATGCATTACTATAGGGGCTAAGTTCTCATGCGGTAATTGCGCAGATCTGCAAAAAATGATAGCCGCGCTCTTTTCCGGGTTCACCTGGATCCTACAGAGGTTGCACCAACGACCTAGGTCATCGGTAGCTTCCTGGTGATCCTTCCTCATGGTGTTGAGGTTGATGTTCGAGGTAAAGAGGGCAGTATCATCCGCAAAGAGAGCTATATCTACATTTGGGTGCTTGGGAATATCATTAGTAAAAAGGGAGTAAAGGGTCGGCGACAAGACCGAACCCTGCGGTACGCCCGCTGTAATGGGATGAGGGGAGGATAATGATTTTTCCACTTTATATCTGAAGGAACGATTTCTGAGGAAATCCTGAAAGAGACGCACAAGGCGATCGGGCAGGCCTATTCGATATAACTTGTATATCAGACCAGCATGCCAGACCTTGTCGAATGCCTTTGCTACGTCGAGGAAGATTGCCCCAGTTTTACGACCACTGTGAAGGGCATAACCTTGACGGTTTTCAAATTCGGCCAGCACATGCTCCGTGATACGGTGCACTTGCTGGACACATGAGTGCTTAGCTCTGAAGCCGAACTGTTCGTCCATGATGACATTATTGTCATCAATGAAGTCTTTGATTCGGTTCAGAACTATTCTTTCATAGAGTTTACCCAGCGAAGATAGCAGGCTGATGGGCCTGTATGACGTGGGTTCAGTTTTATTTTTGCCAGGCTTGTGAATGCCAATTACTGTGTCTTGCTTCCAAGAACCACGGAAGTGAGAGTTTTTGAGTGCAGAGTTGAATATCTTGATTAAAAAATCTCTCTGTTCGTGAGATAGGAGCTTTAAAATGCGATTTGAGATGCCATCCATGCCCGGAGCCTTCCGTAAGTGGAGGCTTTTGATGAGTTTGTTTAGCTCATCAGGGGTAACTGGCTTTAAGTAATCTGATTGGAGTTGCGAGATGGATAACCTAGCGACCATGTGGTTGGTCCAGGTTATGTGCTCCTCATCAACGAAGAGCCTACTCGGAGAGCATTGTTCGGATAGACTGTCAGCCAAGCACTCCGCCTTTTCCTCATCGTCAAAGGCAGGGGTAGCTTGGCTCGGTCTCTCCAATGGGGGCATTGTTTGTACCGATTCTGATTTCAGTGATTTCGCTATTTTCCAGTACGCTGTGTGACTGGGCGCTATCTCAGAAATCAGATCTTGGAAGCTGTTCGCCCGAAAATCTGCAATCTTCTGACGGACCTCGCGTTGCAAGGCCCGCAGATTCCTGTGATTATCGGGCGAAGGGACCCATGCTGTGTGCCTAAGAAGGGCATTATTTTTCTTCAACCGCTCCTGCAGCTCCGCTGGGAGGGGCCGACGGTGGATATCCTCCGCCGGCACCTCTCGCGAGGCCTCACGGACTACCGTGTTGAGGTAGTTGTTGAGGGAAGAGATGGCCCTGTCAGTGTCGTCAGGTGTAAAAAGTGACAGCACTGCTGTACAATAGATGGCGCTTGCTTCAATTTCAAGTTGGTTTGGTTTTCAATGAAATTCAAGGATCTCGGAAGTCTTGTGCTACTTTGTGCTAAGTTGCAGAGATGGGGCGGTGGTTTGTGACTGACAAAGCTTCCCTAAGGGCGATTGTGCACTACAAGGAATTTTACCGTCCAGCAGTCCTATTTTGCACAAACTAGTATAAATTTACTATGGTCCTTTAAAAAATCGGACTGCCGGACAGTAAAATTTCTTGTAGTGCACAATTGCCCTACCTAATCGTATGCAAATTGACGATCCGGCAAGACGGGCGATATGCGGCATGTTATTTATGAATTATCGGCAGCGGGACAACTTCGGAGGTCTCTGGGTTTGGGATACACCTATAGTAACAATCAGTGCAATGTTATGTACGTTACGAGCGGAGGTTCCCAGGTGTTCAGAAATCGAGTCATCGACGTTTCCCAATAACTGATATCCCGTTTCTCAAGAAAAGTGTCGAGTGGACAATGACGGTTGTGAAATCCGCGACGTGAAAAGTGAACCAAGTAATGTGTTCTGATCGCCTTATGTCCGTCGCGGTTGCGTAAGTTCATGATCGACCTCGATCAATATATTAAGTATGTAAGTTATAATTAAACTCAGTTCAAACAGTACGTGTTGTTTCTACTGCTACTGCCCCATACACGGCCACAAAGTTTGATGTAGGTTGACTAATTTGAAAGTTAAAAGTCGATTACAGGTTTTTCATATCTTGTTTTTCAATCCGATTATCAACGTCATATACTCGTACTTAGCCTTAATGGGTTTTTTAGTCTATTAGTATTATACAGACATATCTTTATTTGCGTGACACCGCTTTTGGTGGGCGTTAAGTTCGATACTTTTGTATGGGTATCGGTCGTGGATTTCAGGTTCAGCTATTTGGTAACAGAAAAAGTTAATTACAATCTAAATGTAAATATCAAACAGTAACATAAATATTGACAAAAAACACGCTGCCTGAAATGCTAAAGGTAAAAACATGACATTTTAAACACATTCTTCTTTAGAGATGTAGAGGTGCCGTAAGGTTTTTTTTCTTCAGAGTAGTTGAATAAAAAATAGCATATAACCATCTGTGGATGCCCAGCCCCCCGCATACCAAAAAAAGTTGAAATACGTTTAGCCGATTTGGTGTAATAAAGCCACAACGACACATACGAACATACAAAAATAAAAAATAAATATTTTTCGATTCACTGACCTCCAAATAGTCCCTTACAATATATTTTTAGAAAATGTCTTTAATGTACAGACATTTCATCTTTACAACTTTACGAGTATAATAGTACCTATAGATAATAATTGATTGGACTTTTATTACGAACCATTGTCAATCCAGAGACCAAATTGTGTCAGAGACGAACTCGCCGCTGAATCACTGAATTGCATCACTGTATCAACAAGTATTCTTTGCTCTTCTCTTACTCGCTGAGAAGAGTAAAGACAAAGAGCTAAGAGCTAACAAAGCTGTGATAATGTGTGTGCTCGCTGAGATACTCGCTAAGTACGTATATAATATTTCGGAAGGCTAGTGATCAACCTGCGCAAACACTTGTAATACCTGTCTGACATCGCTGACGTGGGTTTTTATATTTCAGATTCACCATTACTGAAAGAATTACTTATTTTTCAGACATAATATCGTTCATCCTGGACTTGAAAATTCTCATCGCTATAACTTTAAAATTATTTTTCAAAATTACATAATGCAAAGGACGATTTTTATCTACTTTAACCAATAACGATACAAGTATTTATTTTGATAAGAATCAATTGAATACTAAGAAGATTTGTATTGCAATGTATTTGTGGTTCAATCTTTTGCCAATAACGGCTTTATTAAAGAGAAATAACATAATATCAACACTTTTACGACCAATATTTTTTTAGCGCGTAGCCGATAACGTGAAAAAAATGCCTATGAAGCGAGAACTTGCTTACGAGCAGAGCGTCCACTTAGCGGGTTCCTGGTCTTGAAAGTGGTAGGACACATCTCTTGTAAGCGACCATCAAAGACCGAAACCGCATGTCTCTTAAGGGACGCAACATTGTTTAAAAATTCTCGTTTACATTGTCGGTTTCCCGTCAGATTATTGAATGCACGTGCCTGCCAGATTATGCGGACGACAAGGCTCTTACCAAGTAAAACAATAAAGTTTACAATCGCTTGTTCCATCTCGATATTTGATATGGAATGATGTTAGTTCTGAATCTTAATTGCGTAAGCTGGGATCGGTTTTGGCTTCAATTGTCATTCTGCATGACAATTTGCGTCCTGATCATTGATGAACAATAATATTATTGTATTATTAGCAGAGTTGGGATGTTTCGTGGCATTGGGGTTACAAGGCGCAATAGAGTCGTTGTTATATATTTTTTGATTGAATGACTAAATGATTGATAAACCGTCAATAACGTTCATTCGAAATACCCTCTCGTACTACGTAAATATTATGATCTTTGTATTCATTTGTACCGTACAATGATATAATGATTAGGGTCCGGATTCCTGCGGCACTGCAGCACAAGAAATGATCAGAGAAGATAATATGCGAGATTTTTGATAATATGCGAGAGAAGATAATATGCGAGATTGCGAGAAACATTAATTCCAGTTGCAAGTTGTTCCAGCTCCTGAATACATAAACATTTTATCAAACAAGTAAAATGTATTTAAATTCTATGGAGTTATCATTCAGTTCTTCATTTGTTTAAATAAAAAAATATATAGTGGCGACTCCACCGCATTACCTATGCCATAATGCCACCAGAAACCTAACCATAATAATTAGGTATAACTCCCTATATGCTTGTTTTTCCTCACGTTATTATAAATAAATGAGACATAGACTAGACATGTGATTTATTTACTTACCTCGACTTTTTAACAATAAGGGAAGATGTTGATATCTCGTTTCAGTAGCTTCAAAACCAAAGACGTTATGGCACGTAAGAAATGTCGATTTCGTATTTTAGCGATTCAGCCTCATATTATGTAAAGTATTAAAAAACAGGATTGAATCACTATACTATATTATACGAGTAAGTATATAGTATAGTATTTCCATCATTGACATAGCGATCGATACATAAAAAGTCATTCACAAGTCAATTATTCGAAAATTAACTCATACGGCCAAATGCGGACGTAAGTTCGTATGGAAAAGTTTAAATCAATGCAGACGAAGTTTCGGAATAGAATGTAGTGAACTGAGTGTTCTGTTTCGTGTTTGGACCTGAGTGGAAAATTCTGATAAGTTTTCCCCACAACAGTAAACACAATTTTACAGAAAAGAAATGCCGTCAATTGAAAATAAAAGATGTTCACAATGGTCCCTTAGTTTATTTGTTTGTGATATTTTCTTTGCGGCTTTATCCACGCGGTAAGCGGATTTGGGTTATCTTTCGATAACGGAACTGTTAAAAAGTAGCATTTAGCCCCCGTGGACACACAGCAAAGTCACCCTGGTTGGTTGCTCCATGCTTTTGATTTGAGAACCGATAAGTTAATCACAGGAGAAAAGTCGTACAGTCAAGGGAAAAGATATCCACATAAAGTTCCAAAATATTTAAATATAAAACTTACTGCCATAATTCAAACTTGGTGGTGTATACATATTAGTGCCCTTGACTGTACCAACCAGCGATTAGCACCTTATGTTTGAGTACGATATAGTTTCGGGAGATTTTTCACTGAGTTCAAAGGCGATAGGTAAGTAACTTATGGTCGAAGATGAGTAAATTATGGGAGAAGTGGTGTAACTTATTGGAGAAGTGGTGAAGTGGTATGACAGAGCCAGTTTACTAAACAAAGAAAAAAAGTCAGTTCCAATGATATAAACAATTATACAGCATAATAACAGGTATTACACTATATTATCAATACAAAAACCACCTTTTAGTAAAAATTGAGTAACCTGTTTAACAAATTTTTAACCCCAATGGTATTTTTAAGTCATTTCTGACATTTGCTTTGATTTACCAAATTTTTACTCGAGTTTTAAGCAGATCATTTGTAACTTTACTAATAATGTAACAACGAATCTTGAAAAATAAACAAAAATACTAATTATATCTCCTATTTCTTTTTCCTTCATGCATTGACTTTCTTAAGCTCTTTCAAGGCCTTTTTATCTGGCTTTTGCTCCCGGCAACTAAAGCCCGCCGCAACACTTAATGTCGCCCAGCCCAAACATTTCCAATTTTACACTAATTTTAGCGTGTACGTCGAAATGGCAGACAGTCGATATAAAAAAATGCTGTTATTGGAACTTGTATGAAACTAGCGTCGCATTATGAGCACAGCATTACATATTCAAGTCTCATGTGACATGATTTTATGTCTTTTTTTTATGTTAGTGGGCCGTTGCCGGCCTTTCAGGTGGGAGTACGTTCTTTTCTTGACGGCTTGAAAGGTTTAAAATACTGGTAGGCATACAATTAACAGATACAAACACTTCACGAACTCAGCCCTAGTTTGCCAATATTTAATGTTGTATGTAAATGGCAGCACTGGTGTTATAATATCTATGTTTTCTGAACGCAGCCATAAGCTGATTAAAAATGACTAACTGACTTTCGAATGGTCTATCAGTGACAGTTAACGGGCTAATCAAAGATCAATATTTGCCCGCGTTCTGACATGGCGGGTGATGCAGAGGGTTTTACCCAGGACCTTCCTTCTTGAAGAACTATCGAGCTGAAGACACCTAACTAGATCTTGACACATGCACAAAACAAACTCAAAACACACGTTTTAATTACACTAAAATTAAACTTTACTCGTACTTGCATTCAATAGACTTTACTAGAAATGTAATCCATTGACAGCCTACCTTCGTAAGTAGTACTCAGGTTTAACTGCTATCTTGCGGTTTGTCTTTTCGCTTTTCAAAAAAAAGTCCCAGACTGGAAAAACAGAAGGTAGAAGAAGGAGGAGAAGGTTTGAAGTACTTTTTTCCTACGGCGGGACAACAACCCAACACTAATAGAAGCTGTATAGGCCATCCAGCGAAGCCGATTTCAGCAGATCCTTTAAGTCCCGGCTTAGTTTTAATTGACGAGGAATCGTTTTCAAACTTTGCCATTCCGGTGAAGAGGCTAACTAGGGCTTTCGAAAGTTATCGTTCCAATCCGATAGATGGCTCTGCACTACAAGGGATTAAGAGGACTTGTGGATAAAAGGGATTGTTGGACTTTCATGTCATATATTTCACTATCGCTATATACTTCAATAATTGACTTTTCCACCTTACTTTAAAGGTATCGAACTCATTTTTTTTATATATTTCTGTCATATTCCTTTATGACAACTTAGCAATTTTTGACGCCCCATAATATTAAGTTACTAGGAGGTGCCCGCAACCTCGGTCGCGGAAAAGAAAAAAATCGTAGCCCGCTTTTTTATTTCAGCGTAGTCGGGTAAAAAGTATCCTATAACCATCTGTGAATACCCAGCTACCCGTGTAGCAAAAATCGTTGAAATCTGGGCAGCCGTTTTGGCGTGATGAAGCCACGACACATACAAAAAATTAAAAATTTAATATTTTTATATTCAGTGTTCTCCAAATGGATAGATAAACAATTTTTTTTTTTAAAATATCCTCAAATTTTTCAGACATTTCATACAGTATACAGTCAACATCCCTTTTCTCCAAGTAGTGTCTAAATGTACTTTCATGCCATACATTTGCTTACTTATCTTCCCTAAAAATGTACTCTTCCCCAAGGATAGACAAAACACGTACCACTTGAACAAAGACGCGGGAAATTTCTAGTATTAAATATATCTAATGTGTATATAGAAAAAAAAAACATAACAGCTTTTGTATGACTTCTTCCCTAGAGCTACATCGTCACCATTACGAACTTCGCAAATAATGGGTATCTTGCACCGTAATCAACTATTGTTTATGTTTAATTCCGAGTAAAAAGCAATCGCTAAAGTAAACCTGGGCAGCGTTCAGCTCATTGCGTATTTACCCGCCGGGGCGGGGATAAAAAAATATGTGCCTTTCAAATCACGGCGTCTTGAATCAGGCGGGGAACGCGCTCGGTGGCTTTTGTTTTTTACAACACATTAGAAGTAATGGATCATATGACATAGGGTAAACTGGGAATCTATTTACGACAGATTCCAAATGCTATTGACGTGTCTAAGTTATCGTATTGGTCAAAATACAATACAATATTTTTTTATTGCACACCTCACAAAACAAAGTACAGAAAACGTACAAGGAGAGGTAAACAACAGGCGGTCTTATCGCTACACAGCGATCCCAAAAAGAAATGAAAAAATAATAAAATGATTTTAATGAATTTTGCCATAGGGTTTCTAGAATATACTTAGGCTTATGATTTATTTTGACCGACTTAAGACTTCTAGTATTTTAATATTGTTTTTTTTTTTTACAGGTAATTTGTTGAAGAATGGCATCCGCTGAAACCTGGTGACTTCATTCTCCATTAAGGGTAAAGTACTATTTGATATAGCCGGAATTTCTATACTGTTATACCAAAAATATAAATAAGTAACATTAATATCAGTATCTCACAAAATTGCATTTTAAAGTGACATAACTTTAACACTATATACTCGTATACGAAATACATAAAGAAAACGCGCCTTTTGGGAAACCATATCGTGCAAATAAAATATTCCAAGTTGAACTACTTTCCGAACGTTTCCGAACGTAGTTTAGTTTAGTCTATGGTAACTAGTTTCAGTTACGTTACGTCTTTCTTTCTGCCTGGTGACGAAAGTCACATTTTTATAGCAAAGTTTTTGGGTAGTTCCCATTTGTTCTATGGAACATGACGTCATCGAACAAAGTGACTCATTTCCTTCCTATTCTTTCCATAGAATTACATACTACTCGTAGCTTTTCGAGTAGTTCCCATGTTCAAATGGAAACTACCCAAGTTTTTTGAATGTGAACCAAGTTGCTTTGATACATTAATTCACTTTATTGTAATTTTAGCAACCAATTTTCCAATTGACGTCTGAATCCCTTCAGGACGCCGGTGACAGTTTGTCAATCATATCGTTGTAACACAAATATGAAATTATGTGTAACATGAACACGATACCGGAATTTGGAAGTTTTTATTTCAAACTACAGAACGGATGTTTGGCGGATCATACTCGTAACTACATTACAACATTCGCATTATTTGCTGATTAATAATTTATTGTCTATTCCTCTGTTGCAAACTACTTTTACCACTTTAAATACGGTATTAAACCATATCATAATGGGGAATATGCATGAGTTTTTATTTTTGCTTTATTGAAAGTTAATTCAAGTAACAAACGATAGACATAAATATTTTTTCGAATAGCTATAAAAATAGATACCTATAAGCCATCAAACATTTCATTTTATCTCTTTCTTGCAAAACAGAATTTAATATGGAGTTTATATGACCGGAGTGCACTGTGACGTAATAGTGCACATCGGAACTCTCTGTCTAATCACTAGTTTAAAATGCCTATATTATGCGTATTTCTTGGCCGATTTTAATTATAATTTCTCATTTTGAAATAGTTTTACGGTATTTTGATATGTAGTTAAGAGAAGCGATAAAAAAAATCATGCATGTACCCTATTAAAAGTACCACATTCAACCAACTTTACCACACCATATTTAATCTACTTCATTGTCTGCATGCATTAAACTACCAACCAGAAAAGCTAATCATCCAACAATTATCCTTAACCACATTCGCACTGGTGCGAACTATGTCTAACTCTAAGTTCCTAACCAATATTATAATTAGAATAATGAATATCGATATTTGTAACCACTTAACCAGTGATCACTGGCTGATCAAACACATGCATTATACCATCCACTCGGTGGACGCGGCGGGCGCGTCACAAGCGCCACCGCCGCGCGCGAGCCGCCCGCCTCCCGCGCCCATCCAATTCGAATTTCAAAAATGGAATAAATTTACTTTTTCCCGTGATTCCTGCCAGTGTCGTGAAGTGTCACAGACAAATAAAAGTGCGCGAGTGTTTTTTTTTGTATGGAAAGTTTCTGAAAAGGACTTCGGAATGTGTTATTATTAGTTCCGCTGTCAGTTTCTTAGAATTTATTCGTAGTCGTTTTAGCGTAATAGTTTTTGGGAAGTATTCTGTTTGAGGTAAGGTGACTTGATTACAAATAATTCTTAAAGGAACTAATGACCCTTAATGTTGTTGATTTAATCTGAATCATAACTTCTTTAACTCACTACATCTGTAATCAATTTGTTAATACTTTTAAATTTAATACTGAAGCATAATGCTTAATTAAATCCTATTTATCGAGCCTTATTGTAAATATTTAATTTTTATTCTTATAACACAGATACCACACAGAACAAATACTGTCTTCACTTAATAAGCTAAAAGTCTTAATATCAAATTTTATTTATTGATTACAGATGTAGTGAGTTAAAGAAGTTATGATTCAGATTAAATACTACTTTTTTACTACTACGCGTTTTATTCTACTTTTTTTCTTTTAATAAAGTCGACTGAATAGAAGAATTATTTAGTCCTATTAAAATCCAAGTATGGAGCACTAGATGGTGTAGTCATATGGGATCCCCTTGGATCGCATAATGTTATTTAGACTATTATTACTTCGCATAATTGATTTGGTATAATTTGTTTTGGCATAATAGTATTTTCGCATAGTAATACTTGGCCTACTACTTTTTTGGCATAGTACGCTATTAGCATAATTTCAGTCGGACTAGTCATATTGCTTGTTACTCCATAGTTGTCTATGTTAGGTGTCTTTCGAATAACTTGGCGCGTAACAGTATCCAAGAAGTCGTTTGTTCCATATTCCACCGCTAGATTTTTTTTACAAAAAGGTCCAAAATGAATGCAAACACGTATTTTTGGATGTCCGAGAGACCCTTTTAATGAAATGAGTAGAATTGTCAACTCGGGCCGCATGTGCGCCATATTGAATGTTGTAATCCTTACAAATATGGCCAGATATGAGACTAGTCCAGTCAACGAAGACATTGTTTCCAACATAAAATCGCTCGCTTGTGTGATTACGTAATTTGATTAAGTAAACATAAATTAATGTCAGACAGCTCCAAAACTAATTTAATTGCGTCAAATTCCATCACGTTTATCTAATATCGTACATAAGAGCATCGTAAAAATAGGAATTAGGAATTGTAATGATCAGTCAAGAAGCCTCGTTGACTGGAATACAACGCCGTCCGAAATACCCGCGTCTCCGTAAGGAAAAAAGGGTCGGGAATGGAATAAAAATGGCGGTAATGAGCTTGAGGAATAATATAATAAGCCAACAAACATACGAAGCTATGGTAGTACGAAATAAGCACCTAACTTAAGAAATTCTCGTCTATTGTTGTCCAGTTTTCATTACGTATTTTAACGTGATCGGTTCGTGACACGGACAAAACTTTATTTGCCTTTGAAGTATTTTTTTATACTACTAAGGTGGCAACCGAGCGTACGGCCTACCTGATGCTAAGCAGTCATCGCAGCCTATGAACACTTGCAACACCAGGGGCATTACTTTGCGTGTTGCCGACCCTTTAAAAATTTATTTATCACTCTAAGGATATCATAGTATCATAGTCTACTTTCACAGAACATATCGTTACTGCAACTTTCTAACAAATGCAACCTTTAAAGAAAAGGTTTTAGATGCGTTTTACTCGAAGGACGGGGCATGGTTCATGGGCGTATGACTTCACTTGATAATGGGGCATTTTTAAATAACGTGTACCTTCTACCTGCTATCTCAGATCATAGACTTTATGGACTCGTTTTCGTATTAAGAGCATTTTCGATCTTACGAATAAAAACAATGTTTCAAGAATTTGTATTCAAAATCAAATCGCCCATACAAAATGCACCACTCCACAGAAGTGAGTTTTTTCAAACACATTTTGTTTTAATTATCAAATCGATAGTACTTTTGATTTTGAGCGGAAAAAAATCCAAACAAAAATCAAAATTGACATTTCACGATTTAATATGCTCTTTGTCAATCTATTACTCTGTCACGTAACCACTTAATACCGGTAATTTTTCAAATCAAAGGTATTGAACTTCCAAGTTTTAAGATGCATTTTGTCAATGTATCACACAGTCACGTAACAGCTTAATACCGGTAATTCTTCAAATCAAAGGTGTTTAACTTCCAAGTTTTAAGATGCACTTTGTCAATCTATCACTCAGTCACGTCACAGCTTAATACCGGTAATTCTTCAAATCAAACGTATTGAACTTCCAAGTTTTAAGATGCACTTTGTTAATCTATCACTGAGTCACGGAACTACTTTATTACCGGTAATTACCGTTGAAATTAAGTTCTAAACCTTTAAAAGCCGTCAACGCACTCGTTACGTTTTACGACCGTGGCATTCAGCGCGGGCCTCCCCCCGCGTGCTCCGCGCCCGGGCGTTACTTGACATTTACATCTTTAAAACGGTTATTTTTAAATTGCCATTGCACTCATAAATCATTTCAGAAGTGGTCTCGTCAAGTTACGGGATAGTTGGTATTTTCTAAATGATATTTTTATTAGTGAAAGATACGCCTAAACCGATGGTGGTAGAAGCGTGAATTTTCTTGAAGAAATTCCATCATTATTTAAATTACATAAGCGGTTACTCACGTTGTGAAACCCGTGTTACTGCTCGACATGTTTCTGTCTATTCGCATTGAACAAATAATTAAAGAGTATCTGTGAATTTATCGAATTTAATGTCAATCAACAAAAACAGCCTGTATATTTTTCTTTTTAGTAAATTACTTAAATTTCCTTGTGTTAATTGGTCGTCGAAACCACTGCCTAAGCCCTGAACAGTAATTATAACCTTTTTTCCGTTAGTACAATATGTTTTGGTAATTTGCGAGTTATGAAACGCACTAAACATAAACCATAAGGTGGACTGGAAGAGATCGCTCTTTAGCGATAACACCGCCTACTGTCTACCGTATTTGTCTGATAAAAATCGTCACACAATTACAGTGTAGTTCGTGGTGGTTCTTTCCAATTTCAAAATACGAATTACTCGTATACATTTGAATTTGACGTAAATTACATTACTATATCAAATACTACGCCAGTAACATATCTTAGTCGATACTAAAGCGCTGCACTTAACTAGATGAAAGTGGTCGTGCATTGCACTAGAGCGTAAATGCTTCACTTACTTCACCCGAAACTATATGTGAAAGGGAGATAAAGTCTAGCATATTTCGAGCCATATTTGGACGCTGTTATGCATTAATGTGTCAACCTATTAGGAAAACTTAGTAGATTGACACATTATTGCATATTTAGGAAAACCTAATAGGTTGACACATTATTGCCTAACGGCGTCCATTTACGCGTCTCAAATAAACTTTACGGTTATTTGGTGAGACAACCTGCAAAGTTCTGCGATTCATCGCCTAAGGCTGGCCGGGAGAGATCGCTCGTTGCCATTCACTTCCACTTTTACCTGGTAGGTACAGTCAGCTGAACAAAGATATACACGACTAGCCTGTTCAAAAAATCTTCTCTCAACTCTCTTGACGGGTAATAGGTCTAGCGAGGATATTTTTGAACGGACTAATCATAATCGTGTATATATCGGGTTGCAGCTGACTGGCTACTTGTATGTCCTCTTAAGAGCATTTTAAAAGTACTAAAAATGAGTTTTTAATGTAGATGTAACTATCTATATCTGTATAAGAGGCTACATAGACAAAAGCTAAACTTTTTTAATGTGTAGGTTTTTAGTTTTTTTTTTTTTTATATATATCGTCCACGCCATGAAAAAGACAATTGAAATGATTCTCTGGAACTAAACATTTATAGACGGTTTGCAGTATAAGCACACTTTTAAATCTGCGATGTGATGTTCTTTTGTATCGATGTCTACAGTCGACGACAAAGAGATGTATCCACTTTTGGACATTCGTTTATTGTAATTGCATTATAATGCAATAATGCAAAGTCGCTACATCTTTTTTAGTCGACTGTACCTATTGCGTTGAGTTATAATTTCTTCATTTACTTTTTCCTTTTTTCAACATGCCCTGATAATAATTAACGACTGATTAACACTTTTCCGACTTGGAACCAGCTATTTTCGCTACATACGCATTTTCCCACGTTAGCGTCTACGCGCGTCGTGAAATTGTTAACAGCCGATTGCAAACTAGCACAGGATGGTGAAATAGGGCCTAAGCCTGTCAATGTCGAGAAATTAACGGGCTCTATTAGCCGTTTATCAGCCGTTCATGCTAACAGACTATCGTGAAATTGGGCTTCCATTGAATGCCTTCATAATTAAGATTTTTGCAGCGCTGCGCGTGTTGCCGATAAAATAGGAAAACGTGTATCTAGCGAAAACTAACTGCGAGCAGAGCGCCCACCTTTATTTTATTTATTTATTTATTCAGGTAATTTTACATATATAGACTTACAGTGCTATACACCAGAGAGCCGCCTATATATTTAGTTTACTAAAATCGCATCATCTCATCGAATGCTAAAATCATCATCTACTAAAATAATAAATCATACAATCGATATGTAATAAAATAAAACAAAATACAAATGTCAAGAAATGTTACACTGAGTACAGAGCAATTAAAAAGAAGATACGATATAGATAAATTAAAATCATATAACAATACAAATAAACTTACATGACAAGAAATAAAATCAAAAAGAAAATTTTGATGTCAAGCAAGAATTAAAAATTACTTATATTACAAATTCAAATAGCTTATTCTGCAAGTAGGCCGCAAGGGCACTTTTACAAGTCTGATTCTACGGCGTTACCCAAGAGGAGACCACTGTTAAGAAGAAAGCCGAAACAAATAGAATAAATATTTTTAAGTATAAACTCAATACGTAGTTCTTCAAATTCAAATCATTATTCTGCGAGTCAAGGGCACTTTTACATGTCTGATTATACCATAAACAGAAAAAACATTAACAATCTAGATAATGACATTATAGTGCATAGCAATATTAATGTAACAGACAAATTCCTGGGCACACACTTAACAGGGAGATGTATATTGTCTCCGGGTCCATTAGAGATTACTACCTTGCGGGTTCCTGGTGTGTAAACCCAGAGGAGTCACAACTGCGTTGCCGGCCGTTCAGTTGGGAGTATGCTCTTTTCTTGAAGGTTTGAAGGTCGCATCGCATTGGTTCTTGACGTCATTAAGAAGTGTTCTATGTAGGAATATAATTAGGTATATTTCCGGGAGCAGAATTGCCGACCCCGTACTATTAGAGGGTCTGTCACACTCGACACGCCCACCTTTACTTCCTAGCTATTGTGGGAATGCACTATTAAGTCTTATAGCTGCCAGTATAATATACGTCTGAGAACGCTGTTTTTGGATCGGACACTATACAGTATCAAGGAATACCATAATAATGATTATGCTCACTTTGACATTAAAATGATAAAATCTATAAATAGTAATAGGTAATATAATATTATTTGTTCATTGTTTAGTATAAAACTTTTGACATAACAAATTGCGAAATACATATATTCCAGAAGCTTTCCGACTACACTAAATGTCTTAATAATAATTTATAAACTTTATATAATATGGTAAATAATAAGAATAGTGTGTAAAACTCTTAATTCAGTAAAATGTGTAAATAATAGTAATTTACGAATGGTATATTTTATATAATGTAATGATTGACGAATGACGATACATGCTTTATATTATTAACATTATTGTGTTTAACGAAATGTTAAATGTATGAGTGTGGTAATAAATATTTCTTTCTTTCTTCTGTAATAACACTGGAATGTTTTCCATTTTTCTATTGTTATGTAATGCGGTAATGTTTATGTTATGTTATTGTGTCACATGAAAAATAGCTATGAACTTCATACTAATGACTAAGTGTCTCCAAGAAATCATTCAATAAATCAGTCGTCATATTTATCCGTACTGTAGAGTATAAAGTAAGGGGTTTGAAATTGCTCTCATCTAATATAAATAAATAATCGAGTGTTATTTGCCCGACATTTCGTACAGTTTCTCATCCAAATCTCGTTAAAATTCACTCATCAATTCCTCATTTAGTGGTCGCCCTACATTACATGTGACTTACAGGGGACAGGTTTACATTCAATTGTTACCAAGTTACCATAAGTCACTTGTGAAATTGCTCTAATTGACAACTTGCAATGTCGCATGTAGAGAACTTCTGTTGTCATTTTATTAAGTAGACAGCCTTACTTACTTTAGGTAGGAATTCTTACTTAGGACCAGTTAAATCTACCACATTTAACTATTTCAGGGCCCATGATGAATGTAGGTATATATGCGTCATGGGTCTCCGTGGAGTTTTCGCTACATAAAGGAAAAACGCTGCTACGGGCTATGACGTAGCACACATTGTGTTGCTGGGCCTCGACAGGGACCGGTTAACACTTTCACGACCCGCTCTATTTTTTTGTATTGTGAGATAAAATAAAACTAAGTTTCAAGTAATTTATTCAATAGCTATCCATAGAGCATATTATCCAACAACTTTTTCGTAGATTTTCACCGAATTAGTCAACTAACAACATGTTATGGTAACCGTTATAGTGATCCACAGTGACTGTCCCATATTACACATCTTTATGTTTTTAATAAATAGGATGTCTTGGCCATCGGCCGAAAGGGCATTACATAGCTAGTTATGCAATAACATCTTATCAGTTGAATGCAGAGGTGGGAGAATTTAAATTTTTAAAATTTCTAAAAAGTTTTATTAATTTCTGTTCAAAGTCAATTGTTTTCATGTAATGTAACATTTCTAAAAGTATTGGCATCTATTTTGGTTGTGACGCCCCGAAAACTATCGTAAAGTAGTGAAATGGCCGATCGTCCGGTTACAGGGTTCCGCCAGTCTCAAGTTTATGCGGCTCCCGGACCCTCCTATTTAGTTAATTAAAGGGAGCGGTGGTTTATGTCTATCGAACTCATTTATTTCCGTGTCAGTAATGAACAAACAGAAAAAATGTTTTCTCAAATGAAAACTAACCTTTTTGGGACAAAATAGTGGAGGTTCTAACTTAAGACGGCAGCTTGTCAAATGATGAATGATGACACTAACGATGAATAACGTTACGAATTCGTAACGTCATTCGTCGTTAGTGTGGCCGTAGGCATAAAATGTTGTATAAAACTGTTAAACAGAGAGATCGAATGAACTTACAGGGATACAAATACGGACGACACGTTTGGCTCTGTTGGTTGCACAACGGCCTACGAAGCTGGCGTCTTCAGGTTCGAATCCAGGGCAAGTGTTTGTGTGATGCGCACGATTGTTTGTTCCTGGGTCTTGTATGTGTTCTTTGTATTCAAGTGTTATATTTATCTGTGTAAATCGTCGGTTGGCACCCATAGTACAACATTTTCTTAGTTTGGAGCTGGCTTGATTTGTTTAAGATTGTCCCTGATATTTATTTATTTATAAATAGGTATAAAAAACATGAATGAAAGTAATTTAGCCAAAGTTAATTAATCTGCACGTGAACGCAGAGACGGATGGCATAGACACCTGAATAAGGGGTGCCCTTTGGGTACCATAAATATACTCGGAAAATATTGAACCACGCGCCTTTCCGTATAAACAACTAAATCGGTCCGGTCACCTAGGTCCAATTCCCCGAATGTCTAGTCTGTCTTTTTCGTCCAATTCCCAGAACGTCCATTCTCCGAATGTCCAATTCTCCGAATGTCCAATTCTCCGAATGTCCAGTTCTCCGAATGTCCAATTCTCCGAATGTCCAATTCTCCGAATGTCCAATTGCCAATCAAAGGGTATAGCTGGTTAAATAAATTTGTGGCACAGGCATCATGACATTCTGCCACTATGCGTATTAAAAATTTCTTTAAAAATAAAACTTCGATTTTTTGTTGTTTATTTCATTGCATGTTTGAAAAAAGCACTATACATACCTCGGCGGGAAATTGTGACCGAATTGAGGGTTGCCCGCCTCAGACCTATCCGGCCTCGCTTCGCTCGGCCGTCTATATGTCTTCGGCCAGCAACCCCTTTTGTCCCGGCCTCTGTAGTAATGAACTATTAAATGAACTAAAATGACGCCGGTTGTGTTATTGCTACTATGTAAACCGCTAATATAGCCGGGGAATGAAAAGGTTCGTCACTTTTCGACTCTATGTGATGGTGTTAAGGTTCAAAAGTGACGAACCTTTTCACACCGCGACTGTACAACTACGTAATAATACGAATATGTATGTATGAGATGTTACAAAATGCATACGCCCTAGCCATGGAGATAGTTAACTTCCCTCCTCAGTGCAATATACTTCACATTCTAAATTCAAATTCGTAAAAGGTTGCGTTCGAAATATATTAACAATTAATTAATTTATTGTCTGTTCAACTTCACTGCTATGAGGGATGTTACAAATTCGATTTTTTCACAGTGTTAATCAAAGTAATTTTTTTTTTAAATATATGTTACACAATATTAGATTATACATAAAATAACTAAATTTGGTAATTGTCGCCATCTCATAAGTATAATTTTTTTTTTAAACTTTCAACCTTAATATTATCAATTTTTTCAAAACATAAATAAATAATATTTTTTTCAGAAAACGACCTCAATTATATATACAACATATCTAAATTACAAAGAGAGTTATCTAATCTTTTTACTTTAACGTTTAATACTGGCCACTTGAAATACATGAGCGTAAAGAATTTTGAAATTGAACTTGGTATCTGTCATTTAATTGTCTAGTTGAGTTATTGCACGTGTGTTCCAAATTTCCAATCAATTATTAAAATGGACGAAATATATTTTATAAAAAGTCGAAAAAATAAAACTATTCTATTATCCGTCGGATATAAATATACATTAAGTGTTACGAATAAAAATGGTACCACATTATGGCGGTGCTGTAATCGTGAAACTTGCAGTGCCACGCTTACATTACATGAGAATCAACGAAAGATTATTCGCCAAAAACAGCATCTGTGCGAAGCAAATGCAGAACAAAATGAAGTGGATAGAATACTGGACCAATGTAAGATACAAGTGTGTAAAGATTTCCGACCTATACAAACTATATATGAAGACAATTTCGAAAATTTAAAATCACAAGGAAAAGAAGTGCCACTTTTCGAATCAAAGAAAAATGGTCTTTATGGGTCCAGAAAACGGTTCTTAAATGTTAAAAAATTGAGTTTCAATACTTTGGCTGACGTACAGGTTCCAGAAGCTATGGCTGAGGATTTACTTGTCTTTGAAGACGGACAACTAGACAAAATAGTTGTCTTTTCTTCATTTTTAGCAAACAACATTCTGAGTCAATATAATGGGACTTATTACGGAGATGCTACATTTTTCACTGTTCCGAAACCCTTTTACCAGCTGTTAACATTGCACATCGATTTAAAATCGAATCTCACCACTACGAACATTATTCCAGTTATCTACGGGCTTTTGCCGGATAAATCAGAAAAAACATACCGTCGTTTTTTTCAAATTATCAAAGAACATGTCAATATAGAAATTTTGAGATATAAGTGTGACTACGAGCAAGCGCCTATTAATGCTGTAAAGAAAATATTCAAAGATGTCAAAATTAGTGGATGCTTTTTCCATTACAATAAGGCGGTATGGAAAAAAGCCAAAGAATTAAACGCCACTAATTCTTCTCGAAATCGAAATATGATTAGAATGCTGACAGTGCTGCCTCTTGTGCCGTCGAAGAGATTAAATGAGGCGTATCGTGCAATTTTAGCTAGTTACGACGATTCGACTCAACTCACGCCAGAAATGATTTCCTTCAATAAATATTTCCAGAAACAGTGGTGTCCAGAAGTAAATTACGAACTATTAAGTTGTACTGAGAATAGACATCGTACGACAAATACTTTAGAAGCCTGGCATCGACGGTTGAAGTCGAAAATACCGAAGAAGCCGAATTTTTATAACTTTTTATTTCACTTAAAAAAAGAAATTATATACTGGGATAACAAAATATATCAAAGCTTATTTTCAAAACTAAAAAAGAACAGAAAGTTGCACGATATTGAATTTGATAAAGCTTATATTAAGTATTTAAACAGGCTGAACAGAAAAATGCTTACTACAAGTCAATTTCTACACAAAGTTATATTTTTAAAATATAAACTGAATAAGAAGTTCCGCTAAAAGGTATAGGATTATTTTAGAGTATAAGTCAGATATAAGAATATTTCTTCATTCAGTGCTTTTGATTATGTTTGTGTTGTATCCGGAGTGTTGTTTCAGTTATTGTTGTGTTTTTACACATTAAATAACAGATAAAGAAAACGAGTTTTGTTTTAAATTTACTTACAAATAGGGCATAAGAAGTATAGTGATTAGCTTTAAAAGGCTAAGCAAAGTCGGAAATCATTTTTCAACATGACTATCAAATTATTCCTCATCCTTCGTCAAAATGTCACGTGATGTGAATGTAACACAACAATTTATACAGAGTCATGACGTCAAGAGCCTGCATGTGCAGAGCCTTCAGGTTCACTTCGTCCATATTCCCAACTCGTCCACATTCCCACTTGTGTACCGCAATGTGCCCAAACCACCAATGTAAACGAGATGGGAATGTGGACTAGTTGGGGTTGGGAATGTGGACGAGTTGGGAATATGGACGAGATGAGATCAATAACCAAAAAATCAATGCAATATGGACGAAGTAAACCAGAAGGGTGCAGAGTATAGGTATACGACACAAAGATAATTAGACATATAGGTACAGTAAATAGACGTACGGGGAATAGACATACCGGTAAATAGACGTACAGGGAATAGACATACCGGTAAATAGACGTTCGGGGAATAGACATTCGAGGAATTAGACATTTGAGGAATGGACTTTCAGACAATAGACTTTCGGAAACTGGACATTCAGGGAATTGGACCTAGGTGCCCGGACCGAACTAAATAACAAGAATAGCCATATGAACCAGACGGGCTAACAGAAAAAGCGCAGAGAAAATGCCTTTCAAACTGTTGGGAGGGCGTAACAAAAACAGTTGAAGGGTGAAGTGGCGGCGTTTTGGCAAACTTGTTACGTCTCGAACAGTATTGACGGAGCTGTTATAGGATAAATAAAGGTCAAAGGCAGGTCCAGGTGTTCGGGAACGAATTTCAGATCCACACTACAAAAATAGCAGTAGATTACCTGACATGGATGTGGATGTACTTTCATTAAAAAAATTGCCTTTCATGATACAATTATGCTAAAAGTATGTTATTTTTGAATTTATAATGACAGTAGTAAATGTTATTGTACATATTTTTTAATTTAAGCACAATAAAGTTAACAGTTTCTTCTTTGTAAGTTATTGTAAGCCGAATTTAATATTGAGTTAACAGTCGAGTTGAATAATTTGGCTATGTGAAAACAATAGTAGTAAGTAAGTAGTATCATTTCGTGGTAATTACATTAATTATTAGCAAATCTCGACTTTTATTTCAACAAAAACTTTGAAAGAATGTTCAGACAAGTACCTCATTGTTTCTACTGTAAAATACACACATATACATACAAAAACGCAAGCACATAGTTCAGAATAATAACAAGTCATTTTAGCAACGTTTTCTTCTTAACTTAAACTTACGATAAGAGCAAACAAGAAGTATTATAAGAAAACATGTTTCCCTGGAGAGCGGCTGGTTGCCGTGGGTACAGAACACCTACAACCTCAGTGTTGATAACAAGTAGGTCTGGTGGAAAAAATGCAGAATAAGGACCGGTTGTTTAAAACCGTCTGCAGTCATAAGTTACCTTCGGGTGAGATTACGTTTGTGGCATAATTATCCAACCATTTCATATACAAATTGGATGGATGCACAAACGTATTTTAAGCGGTAAGTTAACACTTTCAATGCGAAGCTTTTCGTAGCGCTACGCAGTTTTCTCTACATACGGGAAATACGGCATGGTATCGGCTACGCGTCTACGAGCAAAGCGCCCGCGAGGCAGTCATGTGTTAGATCCCGTTGTATAAAGGTGCGTCCACATTTGTATCATTTGCCAGTATCAGATCATCGTCGCGTGGCATGATCGCGTGTCACGATCACGCGTTTGGACGTTGCGCCGATCCGATCGCTCGAAATCCATGATGCTACGCGTATCACACGCTTATATCGGACGAGTGCGGCATGATCGGCGCGCCGACAGTGAGCGTCCAAGCAGCGCGATACGCAGTCATGCCTCGGCACGGTGATCAGATACGAGCAAATGATACAAGTGTGAACGCACCTTAAAGAATTTCGCATTTCTCTATAGGATCAGTTGTCAGCGCCATTTGTAATGTTTTTTTTGTTTTGAAATTTCAAAAGCGATACGCGCGTAATACTGATAACATGAAACAATAAGTTTGTAGCGAAAAGTTGAAATAAAACAAATGAGATAATATACTGAGACTGAGACGATACAATCCGTTTAACACATTCACGACCGCGAACCTGCACGGCGAGCGCTCTGCTCATAGCAAGTTTTCGCTTCATACGGTTTTTCCTATGTTATTGGCTACGAGCGTAGCGCTACGAAAAATTCAGTTGCGAAAGTGTTAAATTGTTTTATTTAAATGAGTGATAATCGCGGAAATGAAGAAAATATTAGCGAAAAGTTGCGAGCAGAGCGTCTACCTAGCGGGTCGTGAAAGTGTTAACCGGTCCCTGTCGAGGCCCAGCAACACAATGTGTCGTCATAGCCCGTAGCAGCGTTTTTACTTTATGTAGCGAAAACTCCACGGAGACCCGTGACGCATATATACCTACATTCATGGGCCCTGAAATAGTTAAATGTGGTAGATTTAACTGGTCCTAAGTAAGAATTCCTACCTAAAAGAAGTAAGGCTGTCTACTTAATAAAATGTCAACAGAAGTTATCTACATGCGACATTGCAGGTTGTGAATTAGGGCAATTTCACAAGTGACTTATGGTAACTTGGTAACAATTGAATGTAAACCTTTCCCCTGTAAGTCACATGTAATGTAGGGCGACCACATAATGAGGAATTGATGAGTGAATTTTAACGAGATTTGGATGAGAAACTGTACGAAATATCGGGCAAATAACACTCGATTATTTATTTATATTAGAGGAGAGCAATTTCAAACCCCTTACTTTATACTCTACAGTACGGATAAATGTGACGACTGATTTGTTGAATGATTTCTTGGAGACACTTAGTCATTAGTATGAAGTTCATAGCTATTTTTCATGTGACACAATAACATAACATAAACATTACCGCATTACATAACAATAGAAAAATGGAAAACATTCCAGTGTTATTATAGAAGAAAGAAAGAAATATTTATTACCACACTCATACATTTAACATTTCGTTAAACACAATAATGTTAATAATATAAAGCATGTATCGTCATTCGTCAATCATTACATTATATAAAATATACCATTCGTAAATTACTATTATTTACACATTTTACTGAATTAAGAGTTTTACACACTATTCTTATTATTTACCATATTATATAAAGTTTATAAATTATTATTAAGAAATTTAGTGTAGTCGGAAAGTTTCTGGAATATATGTATTTCGAAATTTGTTATGTCAAAAGTTTTATACTAAACAATGAACAAATAATATTATATTACCTATTACTATTTATAGATTTTATCATTTTAATGTCAAAGTGAGCATAATCATTATTATGGTATTCCTTGATACTGTATAGTGTCCGATCCAACAACAGTGTTCTCAGAACTATATTATACTGGCAGCTATACGACTTAATAGTGCATTCCCACAATAGCTAGGAAGTAAAGGTGGGCGTGTCGAGTGTGACAGACCCTCTAATAGTACGGGTACACCTCTGCATTCAACTGATAAGATGTTATTGCATAACTAGCTATGTAATGCCCTTTTGGCCGATGGCCAAGACATCCTATTTATTAAAAACATAAAGATGTGTAATATGGGACAGTCACTGTGGGTCACTATAACGGTTACCATAACATGTTGTTAGTTGACTAATTCGGTGAAAATTAACGAAAAAGTTGTTGGATAATATGCTCTATAATGAATAAATTACTTGAAACTTAGTTTTATTTTATCTCACACTTTTTTTGCGGTAGAAGAGGTTGCGAGACTTCTTTCCATGTAATGTTTTTGATGGGATTATATTTTCTATGATCCCATAAAAAATGATACATTTGATTTCGAATATGTGTATGCTTTATTTTAATATTATAAATTGTTTACGCATAACATCGATATAAACTCATGAAAATGTTGAATTGCAAAATATATCGAAGTTTTTACGTTAGTTACTCTTTCTACACACTGATGATACATATCTCATTTTGTAGTTAAAAGTGTGATTTTTAACGGACTGATGATGAATTTACCGAAGAGTACCAAAGGTTTTGATTGTAGCCGTTTTACTTCATCATAGATTTAGCTTGTGACTAGATTTATGCGACTTGAGACTACAAGGAAAAATGAAAAAATACGAAAAATATGCCATTGAAACAGCGAAACGCCTTGTAACGGACTACCCATGGTACTTCATGCCTCAGTCCATAAGGTATGGATTCACTATTCCAAAGTCATAGAATATGGTATTTTATGAGAGCCTATTATAAGAGATGTCAGAAGAGGCCACAGAACCGAAAACTTTAGATGTTATATACTTTAGACAACATAATACAAGATAACATTTTAGAGTTACTAGCAACACCGATTTTCTGGATGACTTTTGTTAACATCTGATCCTTACATCACAGACCTGCGAAGTTAGCCCCAAAAAACCTTCACTACCGAAATTCATTGATTTTAGGACATACACAATCATAAAAAAAAGTTTAGTATTATCAGTCACATTTTGATTGCAACTTCTGTATATTCGACCGGTGTCATATGAACGCAGGGCCACTGTACAACATATTGCTTCGTGACCAGGATCACAGAAACCTCGACTAGTGATCCGTGGTTTCGTTAACTCGCACGATTTCAGGCGATGACGGATCCCATTGCAACGTTTTGACGCGAAGGGCGAGCAGAGACAAGACTTACAGAAGGTTCACTTACCCATATACAATTGTACACACGAAAACACAGCTTAGTGACCATTTGTAGGCCCTATTTCATTATGAGTATAATAAGGTTTACAGGTGGTCAGTTTACACATTCACTGCCAGGAACCCGCGTAGCGGGCGCTCTGCTCGTAGACGCGTAGCGCTACGAAACTCTTGGAAGTGAAAGTGTGCCTTCGATGATACAAGTAATGTCCGGAAAATCCGTTTGACCCGTCCCGTCATTAACCCTTTCACGACCGCGAACCCGCTAGGTGGGCGCTCTGCTGCTAAGTTTTCAAGGTATACGCATTTTCCCATGTTAACGGCTACGCGCGTAACGCTACGAAATTCTTGGTTACCAAAGTGTTAATTTTTGTGCACTCTGCACTCTACGTACAGTCAGCGTCAAATAGTTTGTAACATCCAGAGCGCCAAATATATCGTCACACATCTTTGTGCCTGTAGTAATAAAGATGTGTTGCGAAATATATAGCACTTTGAATGTTACAGACTATTTCATGCTGTATTTATCGTTTTTATTGAGCGAGCGTTAGCGGAGTTTCAGATTCAGCTTTGGGCAAAAACGCTTTCGTATGTCCGTCCGTCTGTTTGGATTTTCTCCTCTACAGGTCATTTCTCAACGGATTCTCGGGCAAATCTTGTGAGCACGTGCGATAGTATTTTTTTTTTGTCGATTCAGTTTTCGTTTAGAAGGAAAGCCCCCTAATTTTACAATCCTCCCATTTCATCATTCCCATTGGAGAAGCCTCCGAGTCTCCCACTAAATCTCCACTAGTTACTTTCACTAAGCTAAAGCTGCAATATTCTTCTTGATTTGGGCAGTGAACTCGCTGTCCGTAACCCGTCTCTAGGGACACTCTGCCGATGAGCCGTGCGTCTTTGTCTCACCGGTCTCTCGCCTTTACGACCTACGTGCGTACGCTTTCATACAAATTTAAAACGTCGTGAATTTTCTGTTGTCTGAATAAGTTGTGAAAGTTTTATAACGAGCGAGCGCGGGCGAGAGCGACAAGGTATTTTTTTTGTATTTTGCTTTTTTCGAATACACGTTTACACCAGACTTTTAAAAGTAGGACGGAATACAATACAGATTCTATGCTGTGGACACGATAGCAAAGCAAAATTTAAAAAAGTAAGAGACGAAAAACAGACTGTCATCGCTAAAGAGCAATCCCTTCCACATTACACAACCTTGGGTTCGTCAGAAATTATACAGACTAATGTATTAATTTGAGTTTGTAACTAACACTTATGGATCCCTCTGTTATCCGAAAAACGATTGTTTTGATTTGAAAATATTTCTCCATTCAAATTTCTCGATGAAGTCTAATATACGTCAAACGACCTATTACCTAGACTTATTTAAATCTTCGGATTCATGTCACATGGACGACTAAGAGCAGATTTCTGGTACGTCTGCTGTCTCTTTTATTCTTCGAGCTTTCAATCCAATGTTTTAGAACATGATAATGTTAATACATTGTTTAACCACAAAAATAAGTAAAAAGATACTGGCTGCGGTCCACATGAGTAAATTGTAATCGGACACTTACCTAGCCCTAGTTAACACTCCCCACGCGAGCGCGGGTCCATTAGACCCCCGAAACGCGCTTAATTCAACTCACGCGCCACTCTCGCTTTCACATGCAAATGGAGAAGCCGACGTGGCGGCAACCCGGTCTACCCCGGCAACCTGTGGCTGAAATAATGTGGAGAGGGGAGCTACGTTTTTATCCATACTAACATGATAAATGCGAAAGTGTGCCTGTTTGTCTGTTTCCTATACACGCTTAAACCGCTGAACGGATTTGGATTAAATTTGGTATGGAGATAGTTTGAGCCCTGGGGAAGAACATCTTTTTATCCCGGAAAAATACCCTTATCCGCGATAAATAAATTTTAGGCGGACTAAGTCGCGGGCAGAAGCTAGTTTGTCATAAATAGCAGTTATGCATTTTAATATTAAACTAAGTAATACAAAAAAGAATACAATATATTTCTATAATAAAGCTAAATAAATCTTAAACTAAAATATGTACCGTCTAAAAAAAGATGCTGGATGCTGCTATGCTCGAGGAAATAGTCTCAAAAATTGCTAATTTGGCATTAGTTGTAGCGAATTAATACTATTAAATGGATTGTCTTATTGCACAGCCATACGAATATTTAAAAAAAGTATATTTTTCAACTCAGGTATCACCTATTTGGCTTACAATTACTTTTAGTGGAATACGGTTACTCGTAATATTGTCGTTACACTGCAGACTTTGCTACGCCTTTTGTCGAAAAGAGTTCCAGTCCCTTTATGTTTTAGGTGGCAAACCAGCAGACGTATCGCCTGATGGTAAGCGATCACCGTCGCGCATAGACACCTGCAACACCAGAGGAGTCACAAGTGCGTTGTCGGCCGTTCATTTGGGAGTACACTCTTTTCTTGAAGGCTAGATGGTAGCATCGGTGCGGAAATATTGCAGGCGACAATTTATTCCACAGTTCAATCGTGCAACTCAGGAAATTTCTAGCAAAATGCATAGTTGTGGACTGCCAACCATCTAAGTGGTGAGGATGGAAATATTGTCGCGTAGGACGACAGCACTGCAAGAGACAGCTAGCGAACACCTAAGCCTTTTGGCGCGCGCCGCCCACGATTTGATAATTCAGGACAATTACTTGTGCCTTGTTAATCACGGCAGTTTAGGGTATCTTTATTTATAACCCTAAGTGAAGCATTAGCCTAATGAGAGCCTAAGAGATGCCGCTTAAGATGTTGAGATTAATTTCTAAGTGAGCTAATGAGACTGTACATTAAGGATTTGAATTTCGTTAAACAGATGGACCAATTTTTGAAGATAGGATATTTTCGATTTTCAACCTCGTCATCATTTCAAACCTGAGATCTTCACTGCTGGACATACTACTCTCCCAAAAATTTCGGTCTAAAGGTCAAAATTCGGTTTTATAAATTTTTATTTAACATGCAATAAATCTAAATAATTCAGTTGTTAGTTTTATTTGCAAACCATTTTTCAACTATTTGCCTTTAGCATGTTCATCACACTGATCGAGTTGTAGGTTGTAGGCCTGTAAATGGCTGCAACAGCAATCGAATGACTGAAATGGCCTGCAAGTCCCAGTGTTACTATTGCATTAATTTAAATGTACATATATGCACAAACCTTACACGTATGGATTGTAGAACCGTCTTAACAGATGTGAATTCAGAGTAGCCGTGTCCCTGGGCCCTTAGAATACAGCCGATTCGTATGGTATTCTGTCTGTGTGTCTATGAGGTACTGTTTGACTGAGGGCCGTGGCTTCGGCGCAGGTAAACATCAGCTTCAATGATCCGAAATCTGGATGTAGGATTCTGTGTTTGTGTGCTTGCATTGAATACGACAGGGCTTGGGCTGCAAACATTGTGTTACAGGGATTATACGCTTAACATGTTTGATAGATACATGATGATTATGTCGTCCCAGACGTATCCGCCGACGGCGGCACCCTGACAGATTTGCAAAGAGCGTGACTTGCAAATCCAAATTTTGATAGATACATACGAGTAAATAAATCGATGGATATGTATTTCAGCTATGTCTATACGAAAAATTTCGACCGTTACAAGGTATCGATGAAATAGTATTATAAAGTAGAATGTCTCAACTCAATGTTAACTAGTGGCTGTGTGAACTGTAGACCTCGTGAGTCATTCAACCCTTATCAATATCTCTGCAATTTTTGAGAAAAAAATCGAAAAACTCCATCGACAAAAAAGAACTATATAATTGTGAAACTTGTTCACAAATTTTACGAGAATCTGTTGACAAATGTGGTTTGTAGTGGAGAACATCGAGACAGACGGACATAAAAAAAAGCATTATTGCCCAAGCTGAAACAGGTACGCTTTACTCAAAAAAGTTTTTTTTTATGATCAAAAAATATGTTTTCTGGATCTGTAAATATTTGGGCGTTTCTCTAGTCTTATTACGTGTAGGTAACAGCCAGACCAATCTCAACCATTTTCAGTACTAAGTTGTATCCCAGGATGGTTAAAAGATACTTATTTGCTGACTAGGCAATAGCAAAAAGCCGGTTATATGATTATAAACTTACATTTTTCTTCAAGGCACGGCCAACTTGTACTTCTGCATAAATATGTATGGCTTAAGACCAACATTGACTTTATCTCCGCAACCAAGGGTTCCGCGAAACTTAATGCAGGAAACTCCAGTCAACTCATGACTTTTGTACTCCAATCAAAAGTTCCGGCGATGCACCGTAACGAGGAAGAATAACAAAGAAGCAGTGCTAATTGCACGAGTTTTAATGCAGCCAGTTGCTGACCCGACAACTTCGGAACAAGACGTTATCATTGTCTTCCGCGACATTAATCTTTTAGTTTTGACGGGAGACAAATGAAAACAATTAATTTTAACAGTGCATTGAATATCACAATATGTTTGTATGAATATCGTCGTTCGTTAGTACACACATTGCTTGTAATTATTAGGTACATATCTCTGATTCGGGTCGCAGGTTTTGTGTGAGGTCATGAATCAGCCTCAAGATCTTTATTTTTTTATGTTATATGGGGCAAACGAGCAGACGGATCGCCTGATGGTAAGCGATGACCGTCGCTGAGAGACACCTGCAAAACCAGAGGAGTTACAAGTGATGTGTTGCTTGCCTTTCATTGGGAGTACGCCCTTTTCTTGAAGGCTTTGAGGGTCGCATCGGTCCGGAAATACTGTCGGCGACAATTTATTCCACAGGTCATTCGTGCGAGGCAGGAAATTATATATTAGGTACAAAGTTGTAAAAATGAAATGTCCGTCGAATAATATTTTCAAATAAATAAGTGATACGCTATCACGCCAAAACGGCTAAACGGATTTCACCTTTTTAGTCAATTGGAAAATTACTCTCGACGCAGTCGGGTAATAAATAGGTTTGACCTAGATGGGAATAAATAGGCGCCTCAGTGCAATTCATTATTCGCTTGATTTTATTTATCTCATTAACTACGTAAAAATTGTATAAAACTACACCCTAGAAATAAAATAAAACTAAAGGGCTCCATGGCATGGGCTGGGCGAGGAAGCTGCCAGCCCTTACGGCCCAGCCACAACACGGCGCGATCAGCGGCGCAGCAAGCGAATTCCTAATACATTGCGTGTGATACCAATTAACTACTGCACGGTGAGCGTCCCGACCGCGCAATGTAGAGGGAATTCTCTTGCCGAACCGCTAGTCGCGCGTTGTCGTGGCCGAACCGTTACGACCCGGCCACGACATTGCACGAATTGCGGCGCGGCAAGCGTTTTATCGGTTCATTGCGCGGTCGAGACGCGCAACGAACTGTGGTTAGTTGGAATCACACGCAATGAATAAGAAAACCGGTGCCGGGCCGCTGTCGTGGCCGGGCCGTTAGGCTCGTGGTGCCGAGCTCCTCAAAAAGGACTCGAGGCTTGGACCCTTGGTCCTCCGCAGTTATCTCTTTACTTCAGGTCGGCGTAGCATGTCATTTTCTCCCTTACTTTTCTGACACTAATCAGCAAGAAATACATAATATTCTTTTCCGTTTCAGCGATTATCACCCATTTAAATAAAACAATTTAAACGGATTATATTGCGTATATTATCTCATTCGAGGTTCCAACGCTTTGGAAGCTTTACAGCTGTCGTGTTAGACGGAGGAAAAATTTTTTTTTCTTGGTCACCCTCTTTGAGAAAACAAATAAAGATGTACGTACAATATGTAAAGACACATGTGCCAGAAGGGCTCAATTATTTACCAGCGTTTCACAGAATGAGATCAAGTACTAACTGAACAGAAAAAAACGCCGTAAAGAAATACATGTTTAAAAATCCGTATTCAGCAATCGTTAAAACTACCCGAACATCAGTCGGCACGTGACAGGAGTACAAACTTGGTAGTAACTCTGAAAGAGCATATCAAACGCTCAAACTGCAGCTACTAAGTTGTCTGACGGATGCTATCGAAAAGTTTAACCTGCGCTTAAGTCCTTTTGCGAGTTAACGTCGCATACATTTTTTATTTCTTTTTTTTCTTCAATGTAAATATCAGACGGACGCAGCTTGCTAAATAAAATCCTGAACATTTAACACAATTAATACATATACATATAAAACTTTCTTTGCAACTTCGTCCAACAATTATAAAAAAAGTTGCTTGTCACTTTCATTACTTTAACGTATCCCAATTGTCGCAGTACTGTTATGTCAGTGGGGCAAAGTACTAAAATTATCACCTTCTTTTGCTGTTGACTGTACAATGAAAAAAGAAATTTTTATCGCGGTCCTGGCTCTGAGTCGGGATAAAATTCAAAAAGGCATATTTACTACCATTTACTGCTCTTTCTTCTGTTCCACTAGTAACTCAGTTCAAAGTTGATGGTGGTCAAACAAAACTCACTTTCACAAATACATACAGTATTGATAAGATAAATGTCCCAGTGTCCGACACTGCCCCATTATTTGACACATTCAAGCTAAATTATTAATCCCTAGAATATATAAGGATCATAATAGAATGTATAAGAACACTTGATAGACTTATTGGCTGTGTCACTAAAAAGAAGTTCAAACTGAAATTATATCATTTAATATCTGTATTTAATAAGTACTACCAACCACTTTTTGACAGCTGGCATCATCATAACATTTGCGCTTTCGCGCCATTGGGATTGCACTGGTTGTTAGAAAATTCTACTGTAGCAGTCTGTTCACTTTGACTAGCTAGCTTATAGTAATTGCATGCTGTGTTTGCCTATAATTGGATGGACACTCTTGTCGGGTTTATGTCCATACGATATCAGTATCATTTTATGCTGTGTTGTATCTGTTGGCAAACCTATTAGTAAATAAAATAAAGTAAAAGTTGTAGCAATAGAAATGACAAATATGGTGTCAATTATTGGACTAAAGCATAAAAATAGAGCATTGGAATGTTTACCCTATACATATAAGTAATCCTAGTAATAATCAAATACTTGTTTCATATTTTGTTAATTCCCTAACGCGTTCCTCTAACTTCTTAATTCCCAATAGACATTTCATAAACTATTTGTTCAAAATACGTTCAACTTGGGGTTCTGCTTCGGGCGAGCAAACTATAGATCAATTAAAGACTGAGCGAGCTGAACTGGCGAGAATCATACCAGAAGTTAGAACAACGGAAACTTGCACGGGGATACGATAATCCAATTACTAGAGTTTGTGACATGACGTCTGAAGTCATGCCCCGATAGCCATTTTATACAAAAAGAAGGTAATATGCTCATTTCATAAAAGTTGAATAGTACATTACTACAGAGGCCGGGACGAAAGGGGTTGCCGGCCAAAGACATATAGACGACCGATAGGCTGAATAGGTCTGAGGCAGGCAACCCCATATTTCCCGCCAAGGTATGTATAGTGCTTTTTTCAAACATGCAATGAAATAAACAACAAAAAAGTCAAAATTTTATTTTTTAATACGCATATTGGTAAAATGTCATAATGCCTGTGCCACAAATGTATGTGGAATGGAAATTAAAAAAGAGGACTTTACCGGTCTAGGCCTGCATGATTTGTATAAAATTCCATTAACGACGTCTTGTCCTAGCCGAACCTAAAACGTCATACTTCGCAGCCTATTATAAGGAACATAACATCAATATTTCATTGCATGTTTGAGAAAACCAAGTTTTTTTAATTGACCACGATGTAGCTCCCTCGAATGTTCAACCTTGCCCTTAACTTACTTGAATTATATGAAGCTTTCCGTATCAGAAGCTGTGCTGTGTTCAAATACACCTATTATAAAGTTGTAAAAATGAAATGTCTTCAAGAGATATTTTCAAAAAAAATATTGTAATGGACTATTTCGAGGTCACTGAATGGAATTTTCTTATTTTTTGTACGAGTATGTGTCATTGTCATCACGCCAAACGACTTATCTGATTTCAACTATTTTTGGTACACAGGTATAGTAGGTAGGGCATTCACAGATGGTTATAGGATACTTTTATCCGACTACGCTGAAGTAAAAAAGAGGGTTATGCCTTTTTACTCTTCCACGAACGAAGTTTTGACGCTCCATAATAATTAAAAGTTAGTAGAAGGTGCCCTCTAGTAACTTTTAATTATTATGGAGCGTCAAAAATTGCTAAGCTGTCATGAAGGTTTTTTTTTTTTTAAATAAGTATTAGTGAGACTTTTAACTGCGTTTGGAAGCCGTCTTCATAATAATCCCGTTACGACTGACATCTGCATGAAAACATGTTAACAGATGGTCGATATATTACGTTGAATCCGTAACAGTAGTTTTATTCCTACGATAAATCCGATATACGGCTGATGAGTAAAGAGGGATGAAGGGGATCTTCGGAATGGAGGTCGAAGTTATCTGTGCCACACCAAATACTGTGTTTATGTTCTAACGTTATCGGGCACAGCTAATGTTTGGATTTCACAATGTCTTCCGAGCGTTCTTTACAAGGTATTTCTGAAATTCTGTTACGTAGTTCTAAAAAGCGAGTGGTAATAGATTAAAATGATACCTACGTTACGTATAATATTCCTTTTTGTCCACAGCTTTGCCCGCATATAAAGACTTATGCATATCCATAGGGAATCGTGGATCTTCCGGGATAAAAAGGGTTTGGCTGTTATATGAGTATAATAGAAGTAGCTATGAGCAAAATTTATACTTTTCTCGCATTCGCTTTTACACGAACGTACCTTAGGTGTAATCTATACTATTATAAATTATAAAGTTGTAAAAATTAAATGTCTGTACATGGAAGATATTTAAAAAAGCATTTTTAACGACTATTTGGAAGTCACTGAAGCGAAAAATATATTTTTTGGATTTTTGTATGATTGTATGTGTCGTTGTGGCTTCATCACGCCAATTAGGCTTGATAGATTTCAATTAGTTTTGGTACACGGGTTACTGAGTATCCATAGATGGTTTAGGATAGTTGTTACCCCGACTACAATGTCGACAACAAGAGGGGTTATGACTTTTTCTCTTACGCGAACGAAGTTGCAGGCGCCTTCCAGTTAAGCATAAAAATAGTGTTGATCTCGTAATAATTTAATTTTATAATGACAGAATTTCGTGATATGCTGCATATCATATGCAGCAACGACCGTTAGCTTTTGATATGCAGTTCGGTCTTATTGCGTATTCACGGTATCTAAAAATGGCCGAAAGGTTCAACTATTTCCGATATTGTGTAGTCAATACGCGATGGAGGCTGATCAGCCGCTCATCCTCTATGATATCGTGTAATATTATTGCCGATTCTTTTCAACAGGCCAACAAAAAGAAATTGGTTTTGTACGGTACCTGGGTAGGAAGGCTGAGGGGCTTTTCCATCCGTGCTATTTGTCTTAGATTTGGCTCAGTGGCTTGCTTATTGAAGGATTCTGGTATATATGCCTGAGATAGATAATACCTGTCTGTCTCAGCAACTTTGCGTGGAAGATTTTCTTTAGATTGCGCCTTAATTCGTTGTTTTAGGATTAGTGCAATGATTGATTCATTGAAAATATTTGGAAAACTGTTTATTATCTATGTAGCAGAGGCGTGGCGTCGTGAAAATTAAAAACGAAGCCGAAGCGTATTCATGTACTCATATTTAAAGAAAAAGGTGGTTTAAGCCTTTCCTTGCCCGGTGGGAATCGGCTTATATGGACGCCACGCCACTACTATGTAATATCACTTGTAGTGTAAATTATATTTTGTTAAATCTTCACTAAAGCGAAAATTGTATGCTTCTGGCTCTGGCGGGATTGCGAGAACATTTTATTACTTAGTAGATATAAATTCTCGAGAATCAACCTATGCGTGAAAACGAGTTCCGAGTGTACGCCTAGATAGGCAGGCTCTTAGGGAGTTACGTTTGTAATAGATATGTAGGTTTTTGATTTTTTGGAGAATCTATAATCAATCTGTCTGTCATATATTTCGATTACATAAGGTTTATCAAGAACAAGGAGCCCGCAACTTAAAAAAAAGACGTTACACCTTTTTTTCTTCATCGTAGTTGGGTAAAAAGTATCCTATAACCATCTATGGATACCCAGCTACCCATGTACTAAACATTTTTAAAATCCATTAAGCTGTAAAGGCGTGATGAAGCCGCAACGACACATACATGAAAAAAAAAACCAAAAAAAAAATTGATTTAGTGATCTCCAGATAGTCCGTTACAATGTTTTTTTTTTTAATAACTTCAATGTACAGACATTTCATTTTTACAACTTTATAATAGTCAATATATTCACTGACAATACATGCATGATTTTTTAAATTGCTTTTCTATACAAAATATCAAAACACGTAAAAACGATTTCAAAAAGTGAAATTAAAATTGAAATCGGCCAAGTAACAATACGCATGATATAGGCATTTAAAATAGAGGTCCGACATGTACTGAACTGATACGTCATAGTGCACTCCGGCCATATAAACTCGAAAAAATATTTTTGTCTACTGTTCGTTACATGAATGAGCTTTTAATGTAGCAAAAATAAAAATTCATGCATATTCTCTATTGTAGTGCGTTTTCTACCACGGCTCCGAGTTCTGACAGCCTCGTTACTCACTAAGCGGCCGCAAGCGTCAAAGAAACCGACGGCCTTGTAGTCGAAATACGTTTGAACTTCATAATCGTTTTTGGTCTCTAATATCTAGCTTTAAATATGTATTTAGAGTCGCAGCCAAAGTTACAGTTACAAGTCAGTTTGGGTCGGTTTGGAGCCAGTCGTGCCGGTAATTAGTCGCGTGCGGCTCGAGACGACTATTGTATTATTTCCTCGCCGCCTTCTTAGAACACGCCAACTTCTGGAGTTCCCTAGTCAAACAAGGAATAATTTGGTCCTTGGAGTTTTTTAATTTCTAAGTATTCTCACGAGAGGGCAATTTGACTGCTAAATTAAATTAATTTACTAAGCCAATATTAATTTTTGTGAACATAGAGAGTGTATTTAAAGAAGAAAAAAAAACTTTGAATCGTATTTTTCTTCTTAAACATCGCCGCTGGAACAAGAATATATCCAACCAGGAATACGCCAAAAAGGTATAAATCCCTGACCATAATCTAATACTTGCAGCCATATGGGAAGGGCACATCGATTGTGTCAAGACTTGCTAAACATGGTTCTTCCAAAGATGGAAAATCCCCACATGAAACCCCATACGTTGAAGGTGCTTGTCGTTGGACTAAAGTAAGTATTACAAAAGCATTAATAAATGCTACTCTAAATAAAAGCATAATAGGGATTCATACGGAGTATAGCTCAAATAATTATTTTTCTGTGTAAACTTGAAAAACGTCGGCAAATAATGCGGAATAAATCTGCACCGCTGCGTTATGCAGACTCGAGCGTTTCTGCGCGCTCGAGACGTTGTGTGCATTTGCACAGCCCTCGGACGTGGTGAATACAGTCACCCATATCGCTGGACCAATATAACAGGGTTCTATGTTACATTTTCAGGGCAGTTAAAATCGGACTGTATGTCACTGTGACAATGTTCAAATTTAAATTATGTAGAAGTGAAACATAGAACCCTGTAATATTGGGCCAACGATATGACTCAGGCTTTGTATGAGACGCCCCCGAATGTTTCCACGGTTGCGCTATGTGGGCGCTCTTCTCGTAGCAAGTATTCGCTCATTTTCTTATGTTATCGGCTGCACGCGTAGCGCTACGAAAAAGCTTTCGCTGCCAAGTTTTTCGTAGCGCTACGCACTTTCCTCTACATACGGGGAAACGCATGGTATCGGCTACGCGTCTACGAGCAGAGCGCCCGCTAGGCGGGTTCCTGGCTGTAAATGTGGTAATTGGCAGAGTGCAAAGCGGGTGGAGAGGGTAGCCTAAACGATCACAGCGCTCGCTACGGCTAAAATTGTCATTTTTGTCGCTGAATTGAGCTGTCAAATCCATATTGCAGTAAACATTTTCTAATCGTTTTTGAGATAAAAAATATGGTCCTGGTAAGATGTGTTGTTGTGAATTGTGTAATATAGTAAAATAACACAAGATTTCATTAATATTTTTCACAATATTTACTTACTTCTTGTTTGACAGCGGTGACAATATTGTCCATAATGGCCGCCTGTCACGTGGCGCTGTCGTCGCGCTCGTTCCCAATACAGAGATCTTACCTTGTGGACAGCATACAATTCTATGCTTGTGCTTTGTTAGCGGCGGAGAAAAAACTCATACCACTCTTTTCTTAGCGTAGTTGAGTAAAAAGTATCCTATAACCATCTGGGTTTCATTCTGGATTTCAACAATTTTTGGTACAAGAGTGGAAACTCTTATACCAAAAATTGTTGAAATACGATTAGCCGTCGTGATGAAGCCACAATGACACATACAATCATAGAAACATACAAAAAATAAAAATTTTTTTTTTCGATTCAGTGATATTCAAATGCACAATCACTTATATTTTCAAAATATCTTCAACGTACAGATATTTCATTTTTATAACTTAAAAATATTATACATATCCTAATTCTAACCTAATTCAACTTAATTAGTATTAAAGTTTTTCAAGCGTTGTGATGCTAGGAAGTTGTGTTAACAAACCCGCAATCTAGTCTACCCTTTACCTTATTTGTACGTTGCAGCTCATTGGTATGAGAAGTCGCAAACATATAAACCGAGTTACAGAATCGGGGTCACTGCTGTTTAATTAGAAAACAACCGGCCAAGTGCCAGTCAGACTCGCGCATCGAGAGTTCCGTACAAAATAATACGCTACATTTGACCGTATCTATGAAAATCCAGTGTTTGCAAAGCCCTACTCCTAAGCAAAATGTACGCGGATCATTTTATATTGGTTACTGATATAGACAGACAGACATAAAATTATACTGTTTTTGGTATTTGTGGTATGTACGTGCGGCAACAGAAATACATCATCTGTGAAAATTTCAAGTGTCTAGCTAGTAGTTTCACCCTTTTGGGTACGGAGCCCTAAAAAGACAAAAAGACTCAAAAGGGGGTCGTTATAGATTTACCCAATTGAAAGCAGAAACAGCAGTATAAACAATCTTCAATGCAAATAGTAGGTACTGAAAATACAACTGTCTTAGTAAAACGCCACCCTTAGAGGTTACGGCTGGTTAGTGCTCGGTGAAAATCCTCAAATTGGAAAACAACTCCGGATTTGCAAAGAGTGCATTCCACCTGTCGCGCTTTCATTTAATCGATTCACGTTTGCTTCTATTTCGGTTCTATTGCATTCTCTTCAATCATTAGGGTTGTCACTAGTAGATAAACTGAAATATAATGAAATGTATCCATGTTTGAAGTTTATTTTAAATACAGTAAAGAGAAAAAGTGATTACATCATGCAATGGTACATATAATGGTAGCCGCTGACTGTAAATCATATTCTAATTAGCTTACTTACTTACTACTGTGGCTCAGTGACCCGAAGAGGATCTTGGCCTCTGACACAAGAGAACGCCATTCTTCTCTGTTTTGCGCCATTCCCTGCCAGTTGGGGGTATTTAGTGCGCACAGATCCTTTTGCACCTCGTCTTTCCAGCGGTATCTGGGTCGACCGACCGGGCGTCTTCCACTCGGTCGCCCCTGATACGCTCTCTTTACGGCCCGATCGTCTCCCATCCTCTCCAGGTGACCCAGCCAGCGGAGTCGTGTACATTCTAATTAGCTATTGATTTAATTTTATTTAAGTTATTACTGTCTTTTATTATTTCTATAAATGTCAGTCTTAAAATGTATTGTGTAATTATTGTTGCACCAAGTATTTTTTTGTTGCCATTGTAATTTTCACAGGCCTCTACATAGCGGCTGAATATATAGGAATGCTAGTCAAATAATAATTGCAAGACCTGTATATGTACCATATATTCTACTGAATAAACTACATTTATTCATTCATACTGTACCAAGGAACCACTCTTATAACTACAACGACCAATATGACAAATGATTTCCTTATTACCCTTAGTTTCCGTTACTTTCTTTAGAATGTAAATGGATTGCATAAAAGGTTTTTTTTGGATAAAAAATAAAAACAGTCTTACTAGTTATGTTTAAGTATTACTAAGTTCATTTAGGTGTGAAATTTAAAGAACGCTTCAAGGAGCTTCAGGATGCGCATAAAGACCCTTACGAGATTTGGCCTTGATGGCATAAATACTGCGTATTTTAATGGCTCGTTTCAGACTCTTATCAAACAATTTCCCATTATGAGGCAACCTTAATCCGCGCATTTGCAGCGTGCCTTTGTGTGGGGTTTTAGAAGAATACTCCGTTTAATTGTTACCAAGTGGCAGAGCACTGATGTGCCCCGAAGGATATGGTCGTGTAGGGAAGTAATCTGCATACATGTTAGAATGAATTATGTTATGAGAGAAAACGCTATTTAATTACTGAAGTTATTTGCATAGGATTAATATGCACACACACACACATAATGTGCTTGGATTCGATGTGCCGAGTTTAAAGACTGCTTTACGCTACTGAACCCAGCATAGACTATTAATTATGAATTCCTTACAAAATCCAATGAAAATGGGTGTTTTTTGTATTATTTTGCTGTAATTGATAGATTCAGGCGTTACTTTGCGGAATTCTATACTAGATCAATGGATTATAGTTCCTTTGCTGTTCCGCGAACTAGTGTCTTTGTTAGATGTGACAATAAATTGTGCTCACATGCGCATATTTTCATGCAGTTTCCATAAAAAAATACGCATGCAAATACAACAAACCAACACCAAACAGTATAATCCTCGACACGTGTTTCGCCTCTACGAGGCATCATCAGGAGATGCAGGAGATGTTGACGGTCCGGCGTCCACCCGAGAAATGAGTTGTCCAAAACGGTCGGCCCTATTTATACCCTGAATAGGATTTCTAGAAAAAGATGGAAAAACACGTAACAAAGGTGTTGACGTAACCTTAAGTTGTTCATTAATGATCAAACCTCTATTGCTGTACCTGACTATCTCCAACTGTTCAAGCACACTAAGGCGTAATCCTTTTCCGCAAACATGTAAGGTGTTAAAAGAATGATTGTCTGACAAAGAATGGCTGTTTTCTAATAAATGTTTTGCGAAATTGGATTTTTCCGGGTGGTTATGTCTATAAGAGACATGTTCTTTATACCTAGTGTTAAAACTACGACCTGTTTGTCCCACATACACCTTGTCACAATTATCACATGTAAGTTTATAAACGCCTGACTTCTTCCCACCTTCTACTTTATCCTTCCCATTGCAAAGTATAGAGTGCAAAGTGTTATTTGTTTTAAAGGCCACGTTAATATCATAAGATCGTAATATTTTATAAATTTTATCTGATAAAGGACCAACGTAAGTTATGCTTGCTTTATATTTCTTAATCCGGTCAAAAGAACGTGCAGCATACAGTAAATTGTTAACCGTCCGTATTTCTTTCTTTCTGATGATGCCATCCACGAGAGACTTACTATATCCATTTGAAACTGCTAAATGATAAAATTTTATTCAATTCCATCTGGAAATTTGCATCAGAAAGAGGGACTGTCAACAACCTATGACCGTTAGAGTGGAAAGCCGCTAACTTGTGTTGCCATGGATGTGTGGAAGAAGCCGGCCATTTACTTTAGTAATTGTCAAGTCCAGGAAATTAAGTGAGTTATTTTGTTCCAATTCTCTCTTAGACTTTATTTTCGGGTGTTTGACATTGAGATTGGTAATAAAAACATCCAATTGGCTCATACTCCCCGTCCAACAAAGAATCAAGTCATCAACATATCTATAATAGTATAGATATATGAGTATTACCCGCAATGTGCTGGTTCTCAAAATGGTCCATGAAAATATCTGCCATTAAAGGACCAAGAGGTGAACCCATTGCTAAACCATCGCGATGCAAGTAATATTGCCCACCAAACATAAAATAATTCTGGGACATACAAATGTTAGACATTTCTACTAACTCATTCACTTCTCCTGGATGTAATCGCTGCTTCTCGAGAAGGTCTCTAAGAATCTGTAATGTCTCCTTATAGGGCACGTTTGTAAACAAACTATCTACATCCAAGGAAAGCATTATTGCATTATGGGGTATGCTAATGTCTTTGATCCTTTCAATTAAATCTATAGTTTAGATTTAATTCAAAACAATGGCGCAAAAGACGATTTTTCCCTAATGATTAAATTTAATGTTTTCGCTAAATTATATGTTGGAGCGCCAAAGTATGAGACAACAGGACGAACTGGAACATTCTCTTTATGAATTTTCGGAAGACCGTATAAAATTGGAGCTTGTTGATTCATTGGCACTATCTAACTTTTCTGTTGGTCCGTTTCAAAATCATACAAAAAGCTTTTAACGACGTTTTTAAGATCTTTCTGGAAACTAGGAGAGGGGTCCTTCCGCAAGATCGAAAACTCGTCACCTCGAACAATATCTAATACTTTTTCATTATATTTTTATTTTTATTTTTTACAAACTTAAATGACATGATTTAACTATCGTAATAATTGCAAGGCATGCTGCCTGCTTGGGGGCAGCAAAGCTAAGAAAATAATAGAGGTTACAGCGAATTGTAAGCGATTCTTTGCCGGAAGAGAGCAGGAGACGGCCGCTGAAAAGAGCAATTACGTCGCGAGGCAATGTCGCGGCTGCACCGAGACGGATTACTGCCGCGCCGTCGCCCGCCGGTGGCGTAAGGATCGACTACACTGCTGCTCGGAATACGCTGATGCAATGTTAACGCTGTGACGTGCCTCATGCGATACGATTTGCATGCACAGCTTCCGCACTACAGCTCAAATAGCTAATAAATGATACTGCGAATTGAAAACGATTATTTTCCGGTATGAATGCAGAAAAGTACAATACAATTACGTTGCGAAGCAATGTCGCGGCTGCACCGACATTTACTACCTCGCCGGCGACCTCCGTTGGCGTAAGGATCAACCACACCGTTGCTCGGAATATAGTAACCGTCAACTGAATCCATTGGCGGATACTACCTTTCCGCTTTTTGCCATCGATATGGGTAAGGGTTTAAGACACGCTGTTTTGACAATCTGGCTTAAAAAGCCGATCAGGAATCTGAAAGCTATAAGGGTCTGGCCACGACAAACCGGCGACTAGCGCTGCGGTGAGCGAATTATCTCTTCATTGCGCGGTCGATACGCTCACCGCACAGCAGTTAGTTGGTATCACATGCAATTTATCAGGAAGTCGCTCACCGCGCCGTTGGTCGCGCGTCGTGCGTTGTCGTGTCTGGGCCCTAACAGGCTTAAGAAAACCCTTGATGTGGAACGAACGAATTGGTTACTCCTCGAAAATGTGACTTCTCAATAGAATCCAGTTTATGCTGCATATTCTTACTGTCAATGTATTTTGATTTTAATTTCACAAAACTTGGATAACATACAATTGAAGTTTATACAATTCACTCCAAACATAAACATGGCAACAAGTAGAGGGGATAATGAAAAGAGACAGCTACTTTTAATGTCAAAAATTATCCTCTTACGGTTCGGTCACGACAACGCGCAACTAGCGACACGGCGAGCGAATTACCTTTTCATTGCGCGGTCGAGACGCTCACCGCTCAGCAGTTAGTTAGTATCACTGGCCGCGCTGGTTGCGCTTTATCGTGGCCGGGCCCGTATCGATCTATTTACTCCACGATAATACCATCATTAGCCAAAACCGGTTATCCCAAAATACTTTTCTATTGCCGGACATACATCGCCCGCTTCCTCAAATAATTCTCTACACAAAATGATTCTAATAATAAAGTGACTAGCCTCAAACATATTTAGGCAAAACTTGAAAAAATCCATAAAACCATTTAAAAACCTGAAAAAAATTAAATCCAAAAGAACCGAGGGAACCAAATTTTGCTCTGTTGGCCTTTTTATGAATAGCTTGCGATATTTTAGGTTTAAAATTGTTTTTCCGATCACAACACGTGCATAATCCGTCTCAGGGCCGACTGCCGCGAAAAAAAGTCTGTCTATATTAAACTCGTTCGTCAACTTACCTTTTACGCGTGTACCGTACAGTTATTACGTGGAGGGCTCGACTCCCCTGCTTCGCATTAAAAAAGCCTTGTCTCATCGATATGCCGTATGGATTTACGCCCTTTTCCAGTAATAGCGGTGTTACAGTACCCCAGGCAGCGAAATTGACGGACAAATTTGTTTGCCATGCAAATATCCGCCGACCCAGACTGCCAGCCGGTTTGCCGTTTTATTTTGGAGTTTACTTCAATTTGACTCCACGTTGCCGGCCTTTCTTGGCCTCGTCACTCATTCACAAACTTTAGTGCATACAAACTTTTCTTAATGCATGGAAAAAGTAGGAGCGCTTGGGATTTTCGAGTTTTCGTGGAGCTATGATCAAATGGAGAGATTCTAGTGTGGAGACCGAGAGTGGGCAAACTCTGTGTAGGCCTTCCAGATACACAGATGATGTGAGGAAGTTTGCCGGGAACTTCTGGATGAGTGAGACCCAAGATCGAGCCCATTAGCATGCCATGTTAGAGGTCTGTATGCAGTGGACAGCATAATAGCCTGATGATGATGCGGAGCTCAGCCTTCGGCCTCCCGTTCGGGCCAGTTCATATGTAGTATAAGGAGAAATACGTCTTGTACTGGAAAGCTATATACGCTAGTGATGGGAATGCAAAGTTTGATTTCAGGCCTCGCGTTGAGGCTTATCCACGATTCTGTTAATCTGACGATGCACAAACTAAGTCTACACTAGATCGTACGTTCTGATCAACCATTTAATCGTCAAACTTTTCGATTACAGTTTCTAATATATCAACTTTTAGTCAAACTTTTTATCGCGAATCTTCCAACATTTTCCAAGGCATTTAAAACCCCTCGTCCAAATCAAACGAAGCATTACCCGTATCTACGCTATATTATGACGTAGCGTTTCATGAAATGCCTTGTCATTATGCGTTTTAGTGCGACAGGGGTTCAAGTGACGGGGTCCCGGTTGCAAGTACTCTGGCGCACTATAATATGCTTAATGCGTTGTTGTCGCTTTAACCCGTTTCACCTTTCCATACAAATGTGAGTTGGAAAGGCAGTGGTGTAGCGCATAAAGGTAACATTGCAGGTGCTTACCGTAATTGCAGCAAAGGTCTTTGTGCAATGCACTGTTTGTGCTCGTTTCATCGTGTGATCAATACACTTCAACAAAGGTCCTCAATACAATTGTATTGTTTTGACTTGTGTGTTGGTTACGAGCCATCGTAATGATGAATCGATTTTAATGATCCTTTTTTTATCAGACTTCAAAAGATCGGGTTTTTGACATCATTTTATTTGTATGCATGTTTTGCAATATACATATACATTTCCATTTCCTTGCGAAGATATCCGATTTGTTTGTTGTTTGGGTACAGTACCGTACTGATTTGAATATTTTTCGCCGGTTAGACTGTTTGAGATTACTTTATTTGTTATCGAGAATGAGAATAATGGAATAATCGGGCGTCTGTTTTATAATCATGACAATTGTCAAGTGACAACGGTAATTTTGTTAACCCCTATAATGCGAGACAGTTAGAATTTTTCATGTTAACATTGTTGAAATAAAATAAAACGATTTAACGGATTATATCGCGTATATTATCTCATTTTAGTTCCCGACGTTTCGGAAGCTTTTCAGCTTTCCATGGTTACGGGTGGACTGAGAAAAGATGTATTTTCCTCTGTCAAAATTACATTTTGTGCAAACTACCCATTTTTGAAAAAACAAATAAAGGTGTACATACACGCCAGATGGGCCTAAGCTGTAAAGACAGTTACACATGTGCCAGAAGGGCTTAATTATTTTATTTTCATAATTAACCAAGCTGCATTTCACAAATGAGGCGTACTGAGGAGAAAAGAAACGCTGCAAAGAAAATCTCCCAGGCTACCTCATTACTACTTATAATATTTTAAAAAACAGAGACTATTAAACTACTTTTAAAACAGATAAGATATTTTACACCGTTCGGAAATCAAGGTTTCCCAGTACATTACGCGTTTTAATATCAATAATAGGCAACTTTATGCCCACTATTTGTAGTGGACATAAAGTTGCCCGCACAAGACAATAATTAAAACGTTATGAATGCGCTTACTAAATAATACAAAGTAATTGAGATACGCTTTACAAGCAACATTTTAGACGTATTCCAACTTGAGCGTCTCAGAAAGTATAAAATTACGCGATCCCTTTTAATTGAAATGCGCCACCGCACTAGGTTTCCCGGTGTCTAGTTCCAGACAAATTGAGTTGCGAGCTCTCAGACACTTTTGCCGACACTTTGTGACGTCTACTAGCCTGTGCTATTCAAAAAGGAGCATTCTAGGAGAAAATGTCGTTAGTTGCGCTCTTTTGTTTGCGGAAGGCGATCCGGCCGTAGTTTTACGGCGAGACGCTCTTATTCTATATCATCTGCTAGGAGAAAAACTTATTGAAGAGCGGGCCTGGAAATTGTTGCATAATTTCTATAGTTTGAATACAAGTCTAAGCTTGTGTTAATTGTACTGGAATTCTTTTATATTTTGACTGATATTTACTTATGATAAAGGTTTCACGTAACTCAGTAAATATGTACTAACATCGGAGGGTTGCTAAATAAAATATCTTGTGGAAAAAACATGACATTCGTGATGTATGACAATGTTTAAGAAACAAAATCCACTTTAAGAAGCTCATGAATCTAGAATAATTTACGCATGATACTCGACCTCCATATTTTCTTAATCAAACAGTTCTATCAAAAAAAATCTTCACATTTTCCTCTCTCGCCTCTTTATTACACAAACAATAGGCAAACAATTGCTCCCCACTCGGCGATTGAATACGGCAGCTTTTACTACATATCTGACTTATTTTTTTCATTTAAAAAGTAACCTTATGCACAGAATGCAATATTCATATTTTTCGACGAAGGAAAGTGAGTTACGTGTTTCATAAGCTAAGCAGAATCGCAAAACGTGCGTTTATACTCTTCTGCGCGGGACAGATCGAGAAACGTGGAAATAGCCGAGTGCTGTTGGGACGTACTAAGTGCTGCCAACATTTAAACATTACGTCACAGAGAAAAGAACAAGGAATACAAACAAACGCCTGTTTAGTTAATTTCGGGATAAAAATAAAGGAAAAAATTATAATTATTTATGGCAGTGATTGTTTGTAGGAAGTGCCGTCACAAAGATTGAGGTGTACAACCATGCTAAATCGTAATGCAGAATAAAAAAAAACTATAATTAATATTATTTTATCATCTCACCGAATTATCCTTACTTATTTATTACAAATGCTAAAGCTTGATTATTATTCCTTTAGATACGTCGATGTGCAAGATTTTTTGAAATTGGAATAGTTCGCGGACGAAAGCTAATCACAGATAAAGTCAAGTTCAACATCGAACACTAACAACGATTTAAATAACAGGCGAGACACTTCATAGCTTATATCGTTTAGTTTAGAAATATTGGTTATGTTTCTACTAGACCTGTGTGAGTTGCGATGGACAGCTTGTAATTTTCCAAAGAGAAAGTTTCATTAAAATTTCATTAAGTAACAGAAGTTGCTATAAATTATTTTTATATATCTAAGCTTTGAATTTAGACAGCTTATTTCACTAGACATGAAATCCATACTTCCATACTAATATTATAAATGCGAAAGTGTGTATGTCTGTCTATCTGTCTGTCTGTCTGTCTGTTTGTCTGTTACCTCTTCACGCTTAAACCTCGGAACCGATTTGGATGAAATTTGGTATGGAGATATTTTGAGTCTCGGGGAAGGACATAAGCTACTTTTTATCCCGGAAAAATACCCTTATCCGAGATAAACGAATTTAAGGCGGACGAAGTCGCGGGCAGAAGCTGATATACTATGACTATGAAACGGACTAGGAAGGAAACTTCTCAGAAACTTAATTGTTTAACCTTCCTTTCAGAAACATTACAGGTGTACAGCTGTAATATTTTACAGTTTAGGGAAATTATGAAATCTTCGGGAAATTGTCCATCAATATTTGTGAGGCGACTAAGCACAGTCACCTCACACTTGCTTGAAATTTAAGTTTAAACTAGGATAAGAATGTTGACAGGTAATATATTTACCAAAAGCGAGTGAGTCGCTAAGCGCCGCTCGTTTTTTTTTAAATCAGGATTACCCTCGCTCAGCGCAGCTGTGTATTGGCGACTTTTTTCAGCACTTATCTTAAAACACTACAAGCCCGAGTTGCGAGGCAAGTACATTAACTCGCTCACATCCTGTCCTTACCCAGTAGGCTAGAAGGCACCCGCTTCTTTGTTGGCGGAGAAGTAAAGAGGTATAACTGTCTTTTTTCATTATTTTATGCCCCGCTGTGACTAAATATTTTTGTAACACTTCCAGCCGTTTTGGCGTAGTCTGTGCGGAAAAAGAAGAGTCTTAGGATTTGAGGGCGCGTCAGTGCTATTTTTTGTTTTTTGCTATGCTCACAACACTGTCACTGTCTGTATTTGTCAGTTATTTTAAAATCATGAATGACCTGTATATTTATGTACTTAAATAAATATATTTTAAGAATATATTTACCAATTTTGTGTCTTACACTAAACTCTAATTTTAAATTCAAGTCAAAAGTTTGACATCAACGGCCGCACGTTCGCTGTGATTACTGAATATTGGTTTACGTGTCAGTATTTTTATCAATAAAACTTACTCTATATCTATATGAAATAAGGTTTATTTGTTTAAATAATTGTGACAATGTGTGCTGGTGCTAGGTAAATGGTAGGATCAAGGGTTGGTACTCACGGTTGTTTGCCGCTCAAGCCGGTGTAGCCACACAATTGTCCTATTAGTTCTTATGCTTGTCACGGGCCCGCCCTGATGCTGTTTAACACTGGTCACCAGTTGGCAGTTCTAAATCACTGGGTTTTGGTAGCGTTAAGATCCGCTCGTAAGACGCGCGCGTTCGGCTCGGTGGTGAGAGGACACTAACTCTTGCGCGTCGCGGGATACCAGGGAAGGTGGGTATAGGTTTAGTATTCCAAGGATGGGGTAGACGATACTCACACATTGCCACATAATCAAGTGGGGAGCTGTCAGATTTTGGTCTTGAATTAAAAATGTGAGTATAATTACTTAGGGGTACTATTAAATAGGTTAAATTATTATCTATTAAATGCAATATAAATATCCGTCACAGTGCCCACGCGTTCTGGGACTTTTTGTAAGTCTATAGTAGGTCTTTTAGCCGCTTTTTCCCGCTGACAAAACCGAATATTATTCAATATAATTCACCTTGTTGAACTATGCACGCTTTTATCACGTTTCGACATTATTTTAAACATAAACCTTGCTGTTTTTGTATATAAAAATACACAATGACATGTAAACGACACAAGTTTGTTTATTTTTTACAATACAGGTGTCTAAGGTTCGATTGCTATGTAAAATGTATGTTCCCGTATCTGCCACAACTCTTCTCTTTCCGCACAGACTACAGATATTTCATTTCTACCACATTATAATAAAGATTTTAATTAACATCGACCTTGTCTTACCCTTTTTCTTGATGACACAAATTTTGTATACTGTATACAATATTCGGTCGGTAACAATAAGCAGTTTATCATATTTATTTTTTATTTTTTACCTAATATTGTACTAAAATATGCTTCATCAAGAAAAAATATGAGGCTACCCTCATATCTCGTCTCGATGTTAGACTGGATCTCAGACTGGTGAAGACCGTCGGCTGTCATATTTACGACGCGCGACTAGCTTACGACGCTTATAAGTAACTTATAGTGGTCGGATTACTGGCCGGCGCTAAATCGCTGGTAAGGGTTGTCACTTCATCTAAAGTTTAATATTAAACTTGCTGAGAACCATGGATGTAATAATTGTTACCATATCATGGAATTTTGAGGGTGTCAGAAACGAAAAATACTTTTGCTTGCTGCTTATTTTTTAAAGGATGTCAGGTATTGGAAACTGCAAGTAATGAAATATATCACTATGAAAGCTTAATAATGGCTTTGATAGCCTACAGACACGAGACAGTTTTCTATACAAACAAAAAATCATCGCCTTGCCCCGTCTATATAATATTAAGATACTTCTTCAGACAATTTGAAAACCCCCTCACTCATATGAATAGAGTAAGGATTCTACAAACACGGAATCATAGCTCACGATTTAAAGTTATATATCGTAGTGAATTTAGCTTTGACTTACATGTAATTATAACTCAAGACTCATTCAGTCAAGCTCGTTCATTTTCCGTACCATGCCAAACTGTAACATGCCCTCAGTCTTCTGTTGTAAAACGTAAACTCAGTATAAAAAGTAAAACGCCGAAAAATGCATTTAAGGTAATCTATTTTCTCTGCACGTATTTTTTCGCCATCTTCGCGTGCAGTTGACTACAGAGAAGCAGCTAAATTATTTACCTTGTTGCGGTGGTATTTTACTATACCAGCCGAAATTTTATATTTTCTTTTTTAAACTTTATTGCACAATGCTGCAATTATACAATAAGGATTTCTAATCGTCAACCACATTATTTATTTACGACACAAAGACACGTTTGGCTCAGTTGGTTGCACAACGACTTACGAAACTGGCGTTTCCGGGTTTGAATCCCGGCCAGGGATAAATACTTAAGCGAATTGCATGAATTGTACATGGGCCTTTGGCGTATTTTATGTATATGAGTATTATCATTTATCTATAATATTGTGTTTATCGTCGCTTAGTTACCCAACCCATAGACAAGCTTAGTTTGGGACTAGGTCGATTTGTGTAAGATTGTCTCTGATATTTATTTATTTTGGTAGTAAAACCAGAGCGAATTATGGAATTATTGTGCGCCTATTAGGCAATTTAGTGAGAATTGGTCTGGATATGGAAGTCTCATTTCATGTCCTTTGGTACTAAGTTTTAATCAAGGCCATGAGCGTAGGCAACTTGAAGATAACTTCAATAATTAATAAAGGTTTGTGGTAACCCTAGTATGGTCGCAAGAAACCTTGATTAATCCACGACGTCAAAGCAAACGTTATTCGTCTTGATTATCTGAATTTGGCTCTCCAAACAACGGACCCTCACCTAACCTCAAAGGCTTAGCTCTAGATTTACACACACGATAACTTTATTACAAGCCAGCTTTGATTATCATACTCACCGCACTGAAAAAAACAATCTTTCCCTTCTCATAACGTGAATTATTTATTAAGAGCATTAAACCATAAAACCACATTTAGCGTGATGCGAGGTAAACACGTACACTACATCACACTACAGAAATATTATAAAATTTCTACAAGCGCACATAGAAAATAAACACACAAACTCGCAAACAAAACTCAGTTTCACTCCCCACTGGTAATATGTATTCCTAATTCCTATGCATTACATCCAGTAAGTCAGTTAATTGCGCTAGAAATCACGGCGCTGCCAACACTAGCAGCGTACGACTAAATTACGAGCTACTCGAACCCGCGCCGCCGTTCAGAATTTAAAAAGTTACAGAAAATTATGGACGCCGTTTTTCTTTTTCATTCAATAGTGGCGATGATTGGGTCTGGAACGTGTGCCAGTTTCTTTCGTCGCAACCTAGCTTACATTAAAAACGTAATCCTTAAAGCTGTAATCAGAATTTGATTTTCCACGGAGGCGGAGGTGTTTTTATTTTATTTTTATAGTAACACTAACATAGTTGAAGTAACACATTATATTATTCTGTTATTCTTGTCGGGTAATCGAAGTCAGAGGAAAAGTGATAGCAAACCAACACTTGAGATTCAAGAAAAAATCAGAGGAAAAGTGATAGACAACCATTACTTGAGCTTGAGATGTGACAGTTCTCGGGTGGCACGAAGATTATAAGAAACTAGAAGGCGCCCGCAACTTCGTTCGCGGAGGAGAAAACGTCACAACCCCTCTTTTTTTCTTCAGCGTAATCGGGTAAAAAGTATCCTATAACCATCTGGAGATACCCAGCCATGTGTACCAAAAAATATTGAAATCAGTTTAGCCGATTTTGCGTGATGAAGCCACAACGACACATACAAACATACATAAAATACAAAAAAAAAATTTTTCGTTTTAGGGACCTCCAAATAGTCCGTAACAATCATTTTTTTTTTAAATATCTTCGATGTCATCAGACATTTCATTTTTACAACTTAATGATAATTGTATAGATGAAGGTCTTATGACGGCACTAAACTTTATTATCGATCACTGCTTTTATAAGTTCTTGCAAAATTTACAACTGTAGTTGTTTTGACAATTCATAAAACTCAGTTTACATTGTATATTTAAATCCTGCACCTTGGATCTTTAAAGCCGTGAAATAAACTCGCATTTGCCTATTTTACATTATCATATTCGTGTTTTACTTCAGTTTAGTGTGCTCTAAATTTAAGACTGTTTTGTAGCTTATTTTATGCAGGAACTTGTTAAAATAAGTAACATAATGGTCCGTGTCGGCGCAGTGCGGTTGCGAGTGTTTTCATTCTCCGCCATTTTGAAAATATACTCCGTTTTGAAGCCGTTGATTTGTGGACTCCTTTGGCAATCCGCTCGTAATAGACTTGTATTATTATTTTCAATTTTGTCTATGTTTGATTAATTACATTTATAAAGAACTCGGAATTTAAGAGTCAATATAATGTAAAAATTACTCTTATAGTTTGTTTTCAATTTCGTCGTATTTTTTTCTTTTTTATATCCGTAGTCCCTAAAAAATAATGATACCAACGTCTTATATGAAGTGGTTCAGACATTGAGTTAAGCCAAATAACTAATCACTTACTACAAACCAGGGACTGAATGCCGGTATTCTGTACATACAATAAAATCGGCAGGTCAGGTGTTGACTTACTTTGTAACAGTCCGGACTAGCTCAGATCTTTTTTTTTTGTAACTCTTAATTTAACAACGGGCGTGAGGTTCCCTGGCCTGTGGAATAGTGTAGGGGGAATTAAATGAATTAAAAAAAAAAGAAATTAATTCAATAAAAATAAAAAAAACAAAATTACCTTGGGCGCCTTGGGGTAAGCCAGAATCACCTACTCCCTACTACACCTACACTACTCTCAAATGGTTTAAGTCTGCAGCAATAAAAAAAAAACCTCCTTTAAATTACAATACAATTATTTATTATTTCATTTGCATGTACACAAATTTTTAAAGGTATTACACATACCTTTTTATAGACTCACCAGGCTTATTTACTAAATTGAAACTGACTGAAGGGAAGGCGTTTCACAATTTTGTATAGTAGTTTTATATTATACTAAGAAACCGCACAGGGATAGGAAGCTAACAATATCCAAGTTAACGGAGCAGTGTGTATATAGGTATATGTGTGTATGAAAAAAAAACTAATGATAGGACGGGTTCACTCACCGAGAAGCAGCAATAAGATACAAGTAATTATTTCTTATGTGCAATAAAGGTCCATAATTCTCACTGTACATGCAACACACACTCCCAGGGACACCTTGGGTCAAGCAGTACTAAGCAAGAGATGAACAGCTCCACAATATCCTTCAGCTGCGACAGCGACACAGCAGACCACTGGGGAAATTAATGAAAGCGGGGACCTGGCCCGTCCTAGCGGCCCAGTAAACTGGGTTTAAGCCGCGGCATCCATTAGGAAAACAAACTCATTTCTGTTCACTTGGAGCGAAAGCACCGTAGTGATAAAGTGTAAATTTAAAGTAGGTTTTACATCGCCTACATGCGGATGGATTCCGAAACACGTCGAACGCAATGAGGCAGCGAGTAACTCGGCACTTTGTAGTCACTACAATACAAATCTCGTCTGGATTATATCCCAAAACATCCTCAGCGACTTTTCAACAACGTTTGATTATCACTTCATTGCAATTTAAGCCGATCCATTAGGATTTCCAATCTTCAGCAACTTAGTTCGTCGGACAACGGTTAAGGAATCAGCAATGACATTTGACGTTTCTTTTTCTTCCGAGCCCGAACCGATCGGAAACAGATACGAGAATCTACGGGAACTGTCAAATGTCGTAAAAAAAACTTATTTGATGAAATATTAATTTTGAAAATGGGATGATTATTAAATCAAGAAAAACAACTCGGAATAATGTAATGAATAAACTGGATTTTTACTGTTGTAAATGTTTGGATTTAAAAGGAAGAAAAACGTCACTGGGGTTGCCATACAAAAAAAAAAAACCTAGCATGAATTTCCGAACAAATTGTTGGGGTTGCGAGGGGTGAAAAAAAACGGTGTTACAACTTGACTTAAGGTCCAACGTCTCCTAAATGGGGCATAGGGCGTCCACGTATTGTCCCGAATGGTCGTCCTGAGCTTCGCGCTTTATTACTTCGCTCCAAGTCATTCCTATCGCCTGCGCTTCTGCAGTGATTGTTATGAATTTGATTTATTTTTGAGTCGGCTCATTTCACGATTTAATTTTATTACCTAATTACCAGTTAAAAAAATTGAAAAAATACCGCTAATTTTGGAAAGATATTACATTTTTAATTAATACCGGTAGCGGTCCCTGCTACAAACACGTTCTTAATTGAAAATTCGAAATCAAACAATAATATGGCGCCATTATTTTGTTTCCAGATCTTCGAATGCGAATAGATACCAAGTAGTTTTTCCAAAAAAATGTATGACAACTCTAATTAAGTATAAATACATGCATTTTATGTTTTTCATCTGGTAACTCGATGGTAACATAAAAGCTTACCTACTATGCATTTTGGAGATACTGGGTAACCTAATATTAATTATAATTACCATTAATGACCAATTTTAATAACCGAAAATAAAATTTCCTATGAATGAATTTAGATAATCAGCGAAGTCGTGCATGCGCTTGTTTCGCGACGGCATCGGCATGCAAGTTTTTACGCGGGGTCGACGGCCCAGCCGCCTTCATTACTTCAGGCCATTGCACATTGTAGTGTGATGGATATCAACACGGCCGGGTTATATGCTCCAACTGTTTTAAAAATCATTAGGGAGGATTCTTGAAGCAGTACTGACTCCGATTAGATTACTAAACAATAAACATGGGCAATAGGGTAGTTTCCTGAAATAAATATAAGTTAATGAACACACTATTTTATTTATTTGAATAGTTAAAAATTAGAAATAGACTAATAAAATGAAGCAATTTGATTGTGCAACACAGTGACGTCATTTCATACTATAACGGTGTTTTGGCACTTTGAGAGGTAATTGATGTCAGAAAACTGGTCTATTGCTACTTAAAAAATAGTTAATTATACAATATTTTAGTTGCACTGGTCAGCAAGAAGGTCATGCGGAATGTTACGAATGTAATGAAAATATCGCATATATTTATAACACGTTAAGGCACTGATCCCACCGCCAGCCAGAAAGCGAGCAACTATCGACTATTCTCTCGCCCAACTTGCTCAAGAAACTCACAATAGAGGTAGTCTCCGTATCAATAAAAGAGATACATATCAAATCATATCAAAATATTCTTTATTCAAGTAGGCCTAGTTACAAGCACTTTCGAAATGTCAGTTACATGAGAGTGAATGTTTGCTGGGAATAATACAATATGATCCAACATTTGCTGCAAGGATTAGGGAAACCCAGAAAAACCTAATCAGATCATTTAATTTAAGTGTAATATTGTTGATAAAATCATCATTTTAAAAATTTAAATACTCAATAAGATAAATCCCAAAAGGATTGTCAATAAAAAATAAATAATCTAGAATGTGTCTAGAATAACATTTTAAATGTCAGAGTATATAAAACAATTAAGATTAAAATAATAATAATACCTTAGGTATTCGTTAAAATAATTATTCATATACCTACATGACGCTTTAATTTACATTAATCCCACGCGGCTTCATCATTCATGTAGTCTTGTGTGCTATAATAAGCTTTAGAAAATAATTTTGGTTTCACAATATTTTTGAATTTACAAATAGACAACTCAGTTATGCTCTGTTATGCATATATGAGAGAGTTCTCGCGGGCAGTGTGAACAGCCAGCGATGAACTATTGATTTGTCTCTTCTACTAACACAGGATCAATATCTTTTATTCGTTTCTTGGGCGAGAAAATTCGCTTTCTCGCCCTTAGTGGGACCATGCCCTACACTAGAATTGAGATTTTGTTACAGAAAGATTTACTAATGTATGTGCAAATTATGTTCATTTCCCAACCTTGCCTTCATAAAGTGCTTACCAATTTATTGGGTTAAAATCCTATAGAGCATCGATGTGCTTAATGACTAATATCGATCGAATTATTCTGCTATAAAGATGACACTATTGTGTTTCGAATCGCTGTACTTAAAGCCAAGCAAGTGAATATTCTCAAAAGAAAACAAGCAAAAAATACAGTTTCAAAAGAAAGATATATTGTTATTGACGGTTCTCTGGCGGAAGAATCTCCACGGGGTTTATTAAAAAAGTAGCTCATTAAACGGAGGAGAGGGCTCTAATGTTCCGAAAGTTAAGTGAAAACGGTTATGAAGACCGCCCGGCCTTAATAAAAAAACAAAATAGAAACAATAGGGTGCGAAACAAGAGTTTTAGGAAGATATGAATTTTATTATTCTTTTTTAAGTTTCGACTAACGTGATACGATTATGTTATGAAGAATAATAAATTGGTGACAAGTTGTCAAATTGGAAACTATTAAGTCCTTGTGGAGGAGAGATATAAGAAAATATTATTTTCATGACTATTTATATGTTGGAAATGTGTAAATAATTTAGACATACAATAGCGACCTACTTGCTTGCCTACTATTGTATGTTATTATTATAGGACTGTGGTTGGCGTTGCACGTTCATGAAAACGTTTTTTATTTTGTTGCGGATTCCTATACAAAACGCAGACCATTCCTGAGAATTTTCGAGACAGGCAAAATTTTAACTCGGATTTTTGCTACCTTAAATACATGTTTTTCAAATGACTGTACGTAAGAGTCGGCATTTGAAATATCGTACCTTGCGATACTTTCGCTCGTCTAATTAATTACTTAATTACCTTCTATTTATCTTTACATGTTCTAATCTGGTTCAAGTTACACAGCCCGAAACCTTTGAAACTAAGAACAAGATCAACGGAGCCGCACGTACGTAGAAAGTAAGCACCGAGTTCGCGATAGTTACGCCTTGAGACGATATATAGATAGTTAGGCTTTCAGACGTAACTTGAGCGCTGTCGGCGGATGCATCTACACCTTATGTGGGGTTAGGCAAAGGTGAAGGATAGCACTTTAGTTTCTGTATTATAGATAACAAATAGGTGGAAATAGGCGGGAAGAATAAGATGAATTGCCTTTGTCAGTACTTCGAGTTCCTGAGTGCCGTCAACTCACCGGAAGACGTAGTGTGCGTAGGGCCCCAGGTGGACCGATGACCTGACGGATGTCGCTAGAGTTTGATTATGGTAGCGCTCTTTGAAGTAAGCCTATGTCCAGCAGTGGACGTCTTTTGGGTGATGATAATGCCTTCAGAGAAAAAAATTTGCTCCCTGCCGCGGTTTGCCCTGGAGGTTACAGCGCGAGTTCTTCAAGAGCGGATTGGTTTTTAAAGAGTCGGCAACACGCACGTAATGCACCTGGCGTTGCAAGCATTCATAGGCTTCGGTAACTGCTTAACATAGGCAGGCCGTACGCTTGGTTGCCACCTTAATAGTATAAAACAAAAAAAAAATAAGCAGCACCGACTTCGCAATAGTAAAAGCTTTCAGACGTAACCTGAGCTCTGTTGGCGGATGCACCAGCAACTAATGTAGGGTTAGGCAAAGGTGAACGATAGTACTTTAGTTTCTGTATTAAGGATGGCGAAATAGGTGGATATAGGCGGGACGAGTAAGATGAATTGCCTTTGTAAGTTTTTCAGGGCAACGTGATAGAAGAGCGATGACAAAATCACATGTGGTGCATTCCATTTTATTTTTCAGTGTTTTATGCATCAGTAATAATTAGACTTGGCATAAGGTGCATTGTGTGCCCATTGGCCTACTTAATACCACAATATTAAGTACATGTAATTTTTAGTAAGGCAAAAGTAAAGACAATACTTGAGTTTCTATATTAAGAACAGCTAAATGGAAGTTATATACCTAAATAAATAGGTGGGAAGATTGAGATGGTTTTTCTATATTTGTCTGTTCCAGAAAACATAACAAACTGTTTCTGTCGCGCTCGTCGGCCACTAGGATGTCCCACGTAGGCCCTTTTTACTACCCCGTCAGCCGGCATTCTCGCCACATGTCCAAGCCATCGGAGTCTTGCAGATTTTATCTCCCCAATGATGTTAGGCTCAGATATATCTTCCAACTCATGGTTCTTCTTAAGAGGACATACTAGTGGCCGTTCCTCCATACAAGCGTAATCCCCGTTTCCTCCCTGGATAATTGTCTAAGAGCAAAGATGTTTTATAAATATAATCTATACTTACCTGTGCCATGCCCCTACGTTTTATTTTTCTTAATAATTTGGATATTTTAAGAATTAGATGCCCTCTAAAACTGCAAAAATGCGACCATCCGGCGCCATAAGCACACGTTCAGTAAACAAATTTAACGAATATAAAAGAAAAACAGAGAACATAGAAGCATAGCTGAAGCCCTCGTTATAATATATGTGAAAGAAAAACTAAAATTAGTCCAGTTTTGGAAGAGGAAATAGGGTACTACGAAACTCTGTTTTCGCCGTTTTTTTTGTAGGTCAGATCGTTGGTGTACCCTTGTTTTGTCGACAACCTTTTCATCGAATATTATTTCATCGACACCGAGTCATCGAAACTTTAGTACGAGGGCTGCTATTTATATATCCGGAAACCGGGATTACAATCTTCTTAAATAGCATATTTGACCGCCATGGTAAAATTTGAACTTTTTTAAGTATATAAGGTATATTTTTTCTTCCTTATTAACGCTCGTGTTTTGTTTTTGACGGGTTTTAAATGTCATCTCGCAGCAAGAATGGAACTCACTCGTGAAAATATTCGTGCTATGATTTATTATGATTTTCGGCGTGGTTTAACGCAACAACAGTGCATAGATCAACTAACTTCAACTTTTGGTGATAAAGCCCCATCTAAAACTACTGTGTATCACTGGTTTAGTGAGTTCAATCGTGGACGTAGTATGCTTACGGACGAAGTTAAGGCAGGTCGCCCGAAATCGGTCGTTGTACAACAAAATATCGAGGCTGTGCGAAAACTTATAATGGACGACCGACATGTTACGTACCGCGAGATAGAGGCGACTCTGGGTATTTCTATGACCAGCATTAATAGCATATTACATAATTATTTGGCTGTAAAAAAAATTTGTTCGCGTTGGATACCCCACAACTTAACAAATGAGCAAAAACATGCTCGCGTCGAATGGTGCAATAAAATGTTAAAAAAATATAACCGTGGTGACTCAAAAGCCGTTTATAACATCTATACAGGTGACGAATCCTGGATCTATGCATACGATCCCGAAACGAAGCAACAATCAACGGTATGGGTGTTTCAAAATGAGCCGAACCCTACGAAAGTTACTCGTGCAAAGAGTACATTGAAACAAATGGTGGCCTGCTTCTTCGGTATTAATGGCCATGTAGCTACAGTGCCACTAGAAAACCGTAGAACGGTTAATTCAGAGTGGTACACGACCATTTGCTTACCGGAAGTATTTGAACAAATTCGTAAAACTAACCAGCGACGAAGAATCATTCTTCATCATGACAATGCCAGCTGTCATACGTCACGCGAAACAACTCTATTTTTGGAGGGTCAAAATGTGGAATTAACGGGTCATCCGCCGTACAGCCCTGACTTGGCACCCAACGATTTTTATTTATTTCCAAATATAAAGAATAAATTACGCGGTCAACGATTTTCGACCGCTGAAGATGCTGTCGACGCATTCAAACAACACGTTATGGAGGTACCTCAGGCGGAGTGGCAGAAGAGCTTTAAAAATTGGTTCACGCGAATGCAAAAGTGCATAGATCATCAAGGGGAATACTTTGAAAAACAATAAAACTATTTTCAGCCGTGTACGTTTGTTTGTTTTTTTGTTTCCGGATATATAAGTAGCAACCCTCGTAGTAGTAATATTGTTTGGCGTTATTTTATTTCAACTACTATTTATTTAAATTTATCTTACTACGTAGAAATACTATTCAACGAATATTACTTAATTGCTGATTTGTTTCAAATTATCTTAATTGGCACAACTACAAAACGGGTGCCTGTCGTTTCGCATAACGTTTTTTGTCCTAAAAATGTTTGGCCGAGAATGTGTGGCATACTGTTGAATGGCATACTACTCGTTTGTCCTAATAATTTTTGCGCATACTCAAGTCCTAAAGCAAGTTTGTCCTAATATTGATAACTCTAAAATCGAATTACCTAAAGCATACTATTCCTAACATGAATTGTCCTAAGAATTATTTTGCCTATTATTAAATTGGCTGCACTTACAGCACCTAAACTAAACTATGGTAGGCGTGAAGTCAGAAGCGTTACGTATTCCACTTTAAGGCAAGTCAGACTTCGGTTAGGTTAGTACGACGAGCGAAGCGAGGAGGAGTGTTAGGTAGAGCTGTGACCCTAACGAGCGAGCGAAGCGAGCGAGCGAAACGCCAGAACCAACAAGGTTGAGAAGATAACGAAATATTACCAATTGAAATAATTTTATGCGGAATAATATTATTAAAAGTAAAAAAAAATATAAAAAAAACCCGAAATGAAAAGCCGTGATATGAATTTTATTGAAATAAGTCAATTTCCAATTAAAAGACCTTGGTTAAAATTACCTAGTATCGAGTTATCGACGCAATGACTTGTCGATGAAATGAAAATACTTGAAACGTTGGCTTTGAAATAATATTCGATTAAATGTCTGTCGGCAATTCGATGGTAAACCCAGATCGTTCCGAGCTGCAGTTGTCCTTTTTGCACTGTTATACGGGCGATTTGAGACGATGCGATAGCAATAGTTTTTAAAAGTACCTAATTTCCAAATGGCCTCTTGCTAGTATATCCTCTTAATACTTCAACTACAATCTTCAATCAGCGTTGATCCCGAGATCTTGCGGAATATTTTCCTTTCAGCAACAAGAAGCATCTTTTCTTCCTTCAAAATTCAATGTCTGAAATACATAGCATTTCATACATTAAAATCGGCCTTATGACAGTTTTATAAAGGCGATATTATAGTGATATAGATAAGTATAAAAATATTTTCATTATAGTTAGCCCACTAATGCCAGTTTAAGCTACATAACTTGGCATGTGTTCCTTTGATTTTGTTGTTTAACTTTGGTTAAATGAATCTAGATGATATGGCCGTGACATTTCCATTTCACCTCTTTTTTTTCATAGTTTTATATATACCTAGCCAGTTGACAGACTTTCAAGTTTACCGAAATTGAATTTGTTTTTGCTGTACGTGACTACTGCCGCGTTTGGTAGTTTTCATTTTAACAATCAAATATAAAATGATCTGTTGGACAAAGACATCAAAGGCTCTTAATGAAATAGTTTTCACTCTGTGGTCGAGTCAAAGCGAGCCTTGGCAATTGCCTTGTTTTTAGTAGATATCCTCTTTGTGTTACCTTTGGCCTGTGGCCTTTCCTATAGCTACATCTAGACAAGGCAATATGAGCGATGGATGTGGCAATTCTCATTTTAATATTGGACATGACTACAAATTACCTGCGGTTTATTCGACCATCTTATGCGGAAGCATGATTTAAATTAAGGGCCGGTTGTTTTTGACCGTCTCGTAACGTTTATAATTGTTAGTTACTCACATTAGACCCAGTACCCAGTACACGGAGTTTGACGTTTATCTGTGGGATGAGAGATGTCACTGTCATTTTTATATAATGCCATGTTAAAGTCGATGCAACTCGTCCTAAGTACTACAATAGTACTTACATTATTGCAGAGGCTGCGAAATAGGGGATTGCGGTCCGAGTAGTTAGAGATACGAAGCCGACAATCCCTATTGGCGCCGACGCTTGTATAGTGCTTTTCTCAAATAAATTCAAGGAAAGAGTACTAATATTCAATTTATATTATATTCATATATTTAATTCAAATTACATTCCCGCCAAAATGCTATTTTTTTACAATTTTTTTAAGCTATTCGGGTTAATGTTCTTGCCACCAAATTTAAAGATGATTTTATTCATAAAAAAATGAGAATACCTTATTAATTGGTTGTTTTAATAAATTATTAACAATTAACGTCATTCCTCGTCTATTTTATTGAATACCTGAATTCATTTATAAAAAAATAAAAAATTAAACAACCTCTAGAGAAGTCAATAAAGAACCTGTTGTTTATTTTTATTTTGTGTCTGTATCGATTTAAACTGTTATATTATAATACATTTGTTGTGCAACAATTCATTATAACAACTGTCAAATTCCCGTCGGGTTTGCATTTTTCCCGGCGCTTCGCGGCCGCCGGTTATTGTTTATCCCCAGTTGTTGTTGGCTTATTGAATTCGCAATAAAAATCAGATTTGCATCGCTCCCATTACGCCGAATCAATTTGGCATAAATTCGCCCGCTGTTTGTTCTTTGTGAAAAACGCTAATTGATTAGTTATCTGTAGCCATTAATGGAATTAAGAGAGATGGCTGTGTGGAGATTAAATGGTAAATCGCTGTGAATATGTATCGACGCTATAGGGCAATCGTGTCCTACATTCCCCGTACAAAAAGCTGACTATTCTGACTGCATTACTTAGATAATTGATATGAAAGAAAACCCAGCTTTAACACACATTTCTGTTCTTAGTAATTAACTCTGAAATGACTAGTCAGTTCAAAGATTCAGAGCTCCAAAGTTAATTTTCATGCCGTTTTTACTAACTCGCGCCTTGATATTTGTTACATGTATATCTATAGTATAGATTCTATACTGTGTAAGTTTAATCCGTGCGAAGAATGCGGCGGGTCACTATTTTGCTAATAATCAAATATCTAGGCATTACAAAAGGTCCAAGACTTACATGACCGCATTATTTCCCTTTACCACTTGATTTAGGACTTACTCCGCAGATTTGCAAACGTGGCCTAAATTACAACTTTGTTTTATAAGCTCGAGGGTCGAAATTCACCAGCCATAGACTTCGAGCTAAAATTGAAATGACGTACTGCTCAAAACCAGCGAAACATTCACGCCCACAGCTAGATTTCATGTCTGGGAGGATATGGACCTATCAGTATAACTAGATTGTTTAAAAGATATAACGTTATATTCTTATTTCCACGGAAAAATCTAGATGGTTTGTTCCAATTGCCCCATAGATGGCGGATTTACATCTATAATTCCTGCATGTTGTTGGGATTTATAACTTTCTAAAGAAAATTAAAGGTCACAAAAATTCACAAAAAAAACACAAGTTTAGAAATACGCCTGCAACGTCATAGTGTGTCTGTGTGTACACCTTTATAACATAAAACCCTTGTGACACACACACACAAAGCAACTAAGATAGGAATTGCCATATCAGATCAGCAAAATAAAAAGCTAAAGGGCTATTAAACGGCAAATTCTATTAAGATTTCTCTTTTCTTCTTCTATCAAGGTATGTAAATACTTTTTGCTTGACATAAGATCTATATATAAGGTTAAGAGAAAAAAACATTTATCAAAATCTTGTACCCCAAGCCTTGTGTTAATATCTCGAGTCGCGAGACTTTCAAAGAGCAAAGTTGCGCCAAGCGCGGCTCGTCCCCAAGGAGACGGCGTAATTGGCCGGCCGTCTTCACAGCCGCACGCTCCGCTGGGCTAAACGCCGGCTTGACCCACTGCTGTATCCAGCCTCATTCCTTAGCTAAAACGATATTTGCCTTGCGGCAAGATCGGTAAGCTGTGCGCGCGTGGCTGAGCGCCGTGTGCGGTGAGAACGGCAATGTGTACGCGTGGCTGAGCGCCGTGCGATAAGAACGGCAAAATATGCGCATAGCTGTAGTTGAGTAATCTTACGTAATGTGGCAATAGGAAAGTCAAGTGAGAATTGTCAAATACTACTAAAATGTAGGTACTTTAGGCAAGTATGTGATTTTGAACATAACTATTCAAAATAATTTACCCAAATATCAATCATCTTGGAGATTATACTTATACAAATCCTTATAGTGTGAGCTTATGCTATTTTATCAAGTGTAACTCGTATACGTGAAACCGCAAAACTTTCAAAAAGCAAAGCTGCGCCAATTGCTGCTCGTCTGCGAGGAGGCTGTGTAATTGGCCGGCCGCCTCACAGCCGCACGCACCGCTTTTGAGAAGTGACTTCTACATCGACAAAACAACATAGTAATTATGTATAAGTATGATAATCAAAGCTCTTGTAAATTGCGAATTATACATATTTCTCTACAGGTTACAGTTACATAACAGTTTACCAGTGTAAAAGACATATATAGACAGTAAGACATTTATCGTCTTAACTTAACCATTACTTTAGTTTTGGTGCCTCAGATAAAGAAATATAAACACTTTTCTCTTTTCATAGCTGATATATCAAGTTACCATATCGGTGAAAGCCTCGTTTACATGATAAATATGTTTTCTTCAGCATTATACCCGTTTATGAATGTGTTTGTTGAAACGAAAATAACTGTGCTACGTATTTTGTGGCCTAAATCTTTCAACTGAGATGGGACTCTATCATGACGTGAGATTGTATAAAATGTCAATGTCACTTCTACTTCCATAGACTATAAAATAAAATACACTTCATGTCGAAGCAGACTGGAAGGCCAGTCTGCTTCCACTCTATTATTTACATTTCTTTAGAAAGGTAAATGTCTCAGTGCCCGACACTGTCCTATTAGTTGGCAACATTAATTCGTAGCAATAGAGGTAACAAACGCAGGTTATTAATTTTTGAAATTCAGCTGTAAGTTTTTTCTGTGTTATTTTTGTCTGTTTGCTATTATATTAATTCACTTTTCTCATTCTACATTGTCAGTATTAACAAACACGTTTTATAGCCTTGTATTCGAATGTTGGCTGTTGAGGACATTACCACAATAATTCCAAACGACCGCCATACATGTTAGAACGCCCGCTGAGGCACGCCTTGTTATCGTCTCTTTCGGCCATTTTATGAATATTATTCCCTTATTGCTATTACTTTTATATCAATTTTACCATCTGATATGTTAATGTCTGATATGTTGGAGGACTGGGAAACTAGAATTATGCGTCAAAAGCACGACCACAACTAATATCCTGCCCTCGCTTCTCATGGTTACATTGGGTCGAATATGATTTAGAGACATATTTAATATTAGGATAAAAGCTATCACCATAAGCTAGGCTAGCACAGGTTGCCATTACATCGCTTCCATCGCGCGACTGAAAAATATTATATGTGCTACTATGTAAAAAAAAACTTATTTTGTATTGACTGTTATTGGTACCTACGTTTACTTACTAGTCGCAAACCCTATCATATTTGAAGGAGACAAATACATTGCTGTATGTTTGCAAACCTCGTGTAATACCTTCAATACCTACATACATATACAAGTGGAATCTCTATTACATTCCTGATATAGCAAGTGACATTTATCGATGAATAATGTCCTATTGCTACCAATACCTAGGGAACAACAGGACATTGATTGATAAGAAACGTTTGATTGAGTATTATTGAATTTCAGTCCTTTTCAGAACCTTTTCTTCCGTGATTACGACTGTGAATATCATAAATGTTATGTGAAAGGAAAGTGTAAATAAAAAACTAATGTTAATTAAATTATGAACGGTAGTTTAAAATAAAAGTTGAAACAGGAACCGACTTTATAAAACATATTAAAGTCACTGGAATATATGGTTTGAAACAAACTGAATTATTTAGTATACAAAAGGATGAATGAAAATTAGTGTTGTGCTTGCGAATGTAAATAATAGTAATGTTATAAGACTATATTTATCGATTTTTTTATTATATCACATTGATATGTGACAGTGAAACTTGTGAGACAACATGATAAAAACGTATAAGGTATCCACTGAAGCAACGAATAAATTAAATTAAAACTATATGTGGAAGTGACACAAGTGGTGTTAAAAGCAGTGTGGCGTAGCGGACATGTGCGCTTGCGATGCGGCGCGTCGGCGCGTGCGCGTGGCTGGGCGCGCCGTGCGGCAAGAACGGCAGCGTGTGCGCATGCCGGGTGCACACCACGTTACTGCAGGTACGTGTTTAATTAACCAGGAGTGCGCGCGAATGAGCGCGCCGTGCGGCAAGATCGGCAGCGTGTGCACGTGCCGGGTGACACCTCTTTACTGCAAGTACAAGTACGTGTGTAGCGGGCAGTGCGCGCGGCTGTCCGCGCCGTGCGGTAAGATCGGTAACGCCTGTGCGTGCTGAGTGCAAACCACCTAACTCGAAAAATTGCTGCTGCTTTAATAAGCTAAATTAAACGAAAAACGACTTGTCGTCATCAATGTCATCCGATATATCTTAGTTACTTTTATAAACTAAGTAGACTACCGTCGTGGGGGAGTTAAACTCGTCAATTTATAATTTCTATGACTCCATGTCTTTTTCATGTGTCCCAATACCTACTTGCCTGAATATTAGGGTATATAGGTATGTATCATTTCATTCTATAAAGTACGATTCGTAACAATTACCCATCTTTCAAAGGCTGAACCTTTTCATTTCATTAATTTCTTTTTGGGAATTTCATTTAAAGAACCCTTAACACTCGTACTGACAACCACTAAAACAAAATTGCTACAGTCGCGGAATGAACAAAGGAACAAGACGTTTGGCGCTCAAGAGAATTGAGCCAATCGTTACCTCTGATTTAATCAAAGAGCCGAGTTAGAAAGCCCTTTTAATATCAGGCATTTTTGGAAAACTTTTTTTATTACTGCCAACACTGTTATTAAGTCAAAACAAAAGTATACAGTTGGCATAAGTTACAAAGTTTGCGCCCATTTTCGTTCGAGCTGAAAAAATGCGGAAAAGGGCAAGTTTGGAAAAGTATTCGCTATAACAACCGTACGTCCTGAAAGTTCAAGTTCTGATGCTCATGTTCCATAGCTATAGAGTTTGGTTAAAGTCATATACACACTGTGGCTAATTAATGCACAGTCAGCGTCGAATAGTCTATAGCGTCTAAAGCGCCATACATATCGTCACGTCTCTTCATGCCTAAAAGAGTAAAGATGTGTTGCAATACTGCGATATATTTATTTGGCACTTTGGATGCTACTTACTATCTAGGAACTCATTAAGTGCAGTCAAGTGCAAGTATATGTATCGAATTATCCTCTAGTAAATATATACCACAACTTTATTTCGTTGCCATAAGAGCGATGGGACATATTTTTGAGACGCATTAGTGCACCCATATACACCGATATACACTTGGCTTCAAAAGGCACTAAATAAGATTCCTCGCCGACATGGTAACATGACGCTGTTTTGCGCGCCCAAATTTAGTGGCATAGCTTCAAACGTCTTTTACTCACTTTTTTATTTTTCGAATTTTTTTGCCTTCGGTAACATGGTGCTTAAGATAGAACTGTATTTGACACTTTATTTGAATGGATTGAACCTAAACCATTCATGTGTAGAGTGAGGCGGCCGCTTTACATACGCTTCACTGCACTCCATTTCCAAATGAAATTTACTCTGTCTTGCCCTTGAGACTACAGAAATTCGGATGTAGTCTTTCAGTGCAGTGAAGGTTTTTTGAAATCGAAAATTCAATTGGTTTCGCTGTCGCGACAGCCGAGCCGAGCCAGCATGACTTGCCGCGACTTCGTTGATCGTGTAAAAGAAGCTTGACGTATGTTTGCTAGACCTGCAGGTATCTGACCAGAAGTCTCTGAAAACCTACTGTACTGCGCGTGTGTAGCTTTTGACAAAGATTTGATGATATAGTGAACCAACTGGTGATTTTCGATTTCAGCCTCATTGGTTCGCATCAGGGAGCAGACTCTTGGTGCACGTTACGTCATAATCATGCAAATACATTTACGTTTGATTTTTACCTTGTTACCGTCTTACTCGCAAGTAAGAACAGAAATCCGAATTGTGTTGGCCTGTTTTTTTTTTTTGCCTACGTTTTTATTTACTTTAGGTATATACCTTAGTAAACGTAAGAGGATGATTATTTGGCAGCGATAAAACTGTCAAAAATATAGTTACTGCACTGAAGCATACGTGTAGCTTGACGTCATCGGCACTATAATTTCACTCCCCATTTCTTAAAAGTAACTTTTTCATGGTAATGCTCTGACAAGTCTTGATTGGATAACATTGTAAGTTTAGCAACTGAACCGTAAAGTCTAATACGGAGCCGTTTACGACAGCCTGGTTTAACCCAGTTCGCTACTTAGTTGGAAAAAGGCCGTTTATTCAGAAGAGCTCCATGATACCCTACGTGAATTGTATCAACAACTCTTTCAAGTATTTAATAAAAATAAAAATAAAATCGTTTATTTCAGACCACAGAGATCCATAATTGTGTTAATTTGATGCACGGGTAAATCATTTATTTAATGACAGGTTTAGCTCAGCGGGAGTAACATTGCCTGCCAAGCTGAAGGCCCTAGAATTCGAATTGAAAGAGACGGGAGGCAGACGACGGCGGAATGACGAATCACCAGCTGCTCTGCCCCCCCGTCTCGCCGCTCGCATACCTAAGGCGCGGTACAGCAGTACTGGTCGCACTATAGCGCAACTCTGCACGACTTCTCTTGTCGCGTGACATAGCATCACCCGTCTTTCTCACACTGTATTGAAAGGAAAGAGACAGACTTATTTTTATCACTCGACAAAGAGTCGCGTATCACAGACCCCTGCGGCTTCTTTCGTTATCATGAGACACGACGAGGGATCAGGATATAAAGTAAACCCATTTTTAAAACCAGTAATGTCGCAGGCGAGAGTTATCGTTCCCGTTTGGCGTTTTTTTCCGTCTCCATCGGAAATTGATTCCGTCATATCCCTCATCCGGATCCGGCGCCGGACCAATTAAAATTTCGGATTTTAAATACTGTTTCAAATCTACAGCGTTGAAATGGATTTTCGTAAACCGTTGATAATCTTTGCTTTTTATATTAATTGCAAAGAAAACTTGAGACTCACAAAAGTGACACATGATAATTATATTTATACTTCTATAGGATCTATTGAGTAGACGTTGCAACTTCTTTGCTTATGCGTAGTCAGGTAGTAAAATATCCAATAACTACCCTAGAAAGTCCTGCTATCCTGGTACCTACATACAATGCGTACATGTACCAAATCGCATACATAAAAATATAAAAAATATTTTTCGATGTAGTGATTTTCAATATTTTGTGTCATATTACCAGCATCCATAGATGTTTTTGTGACATTATATGAACTTTAAGGTTGTATATATTTTTGTTTATAAGTTTCTGTTCATGAACGATTTAAGTTGTCAATAAATTTCGTAAGGTGACTTAAGCGTTTTTTTTATGTAATAGGCAAACGGGCAGACGAGTCACCTGAAAAAGAGTGGTCACCATCGACCATGGTTATGTGCAATACCGGAGAAGTTGCCCCATACGTTGCCAATCTTTGAGTGCCCTGTTATCTCGCTTCTTGAAGAATCCCATGTTATAGCGCTCCGGCAACGTCTCAAGGGAAAGCTCATACCACAACTTGCAAGTTCTTGGCAAAAATGAGCGTGATGCCCGTTTATTTTTGGTATGCCAAGCATCCAGATAGCAGGGATGTACTTTGTTCCTGAGGTAAAAGTGACTGTGGCACCGACTCAAAAAGCTATTTTCAACATTCCTCATTCCGAACAAACACAGAGAGCCAACATCTCTCCGTCGCTCTTACATGCGGCAATATGGTAATGGTATCATTGTTATATCGGTTCTATAAAGGTCTTTTTCACCCTTTCTGCCCTTGAGCTGCAGTTGTAATCGCTGCGCCGGAATCCTTATACATCGGATTGAATGCGGTCACTACGGCCGGTGACTAATGAAATTCCTCGCGAGCTTGTCTTAACTCCAGTATAAGCGTGTGTTCTTGTATATTTAATTTATACCATATAATACTATGTGTGTTCACTATTATATCTACAATATAACAGAGAACATACATGACTACACGTTTTGTTTAAAAACAAATAATTAATTTAAAAATACTGTATATGTAGGTATCGGCAAACTTTCTTCAAACATGGATTACTACGGGTTGTTGAATTTTATCAGAATCGCTTGCAGGTACACGCGAATCTCATACAAGAAAAGTGTCCTAAAATATCATTTCATACAAAAATGTGACGATTCGGAGTGTATGGGGCACATATTTTGTTCGTTATGTTCAAAAGTATTACAAAGACAAAACTTGAGAAAAAAGGCCAAAGTACACGTTTTTAAAACCTCCAGGCATGAATGATTCCTAGGAACCCAGGCATCTTATAAATAAAACTACATTCTAATCGGTCATTGCTGTGAAGTACAGAGACACTTGCCTTTTTACTGCTAAATAATGATCATTTTACGACTTTTTACAAATAAATTCCCATAAATCAGTTTCGGAATTCTTAGCGAGTTTATTTTTATTTTAAACCTTTTATTACGATTATTAATTTGAAATATGTAAGTGGATTAACTACAAGAACATCTTCAAAACTAAACTCAGCCGTGACACTAATAAAAACAAAAGCATAACCATCACTATCTCTTGTTATCGCGCAGCGGGCGGCAACTAGCTGGCCGATGACACCTCCCCGGGTTGGGGGCAATGGGGGCCCCCGGGGGGGTCGTGGGGGCGCGAAGGAACCCCGTGGCCAGTGAATTACCGCGGTCAGCGGGATGATATGAATTAGGCCACAGGTCTATTCGTCCGGGCCATAATCTATTTGCCGATGGTTGGGGCACGAAGAAGTGTTTGTTACACAGAGGATTATAAACGTAAAAAGTGTGTATAACCTTTACGGGTCATTACGTGCTTCGACGTTCACTTGAGTTTGAGTTGACTTTAGGCTTGATAAGCTTAAATTGCGTTTGTTTTTATTTACAGGCTTAGTTTTCATGCGTTTTGTCAGATCCCTTTTTTCGTTTAATTGCAAATGTGTTCTTTCCTTGAACTTGTTTTCAGACGGGCTGCATTCCAAATGCAGCATCCATACAAATTGTCATTATAATGTAGTAGTAGCTCTGTAACAACTGTATAAAGCCTAAGATACAATATTAACTTTTCTTGGAACTTGATCTGTTTTACTTAAAACGTTTCATTTCTTAGTTACTTTCCTTCTCGGTGCATTTTATACCTATGTATTTTTTACAGAGAAGAGCGTTGAGCAAACAAAACTATCTATTTTCTTATAAAATAATCCCAATCAATAACTGCAAACTAATCGTTTTATTTTTTATTAAGGATGTAAAACTTTTCATGGAACGAAATTATCTGACGAAATAATTTTAAAAGCGTGTCTAATACAATATATCAAACGTATTTCTTTAGAGCTCTTTCTTTAGAAGTCCAGTTGATGCATGGTCTAATGCAACTAACCAATTTGTTAAGAACCCCAGCCTCGACTTCGCTCCGTCCAATCCGCTTACATTCACCTACCTCCGACTTGGTGATTTATTTCATAAACTACGACTCGATCAGCAGTCCACCCACGCGCGGACCTCCGCACAAAGGACTATAAAGGACCCACAAATTGCTTGACAGATGAATCTCCTATTTAAACGACATTTTTGCATATACTTGTGAAATTTAATTACGACGCCATAAAAGGATCCTTTGAAACGGAAAATGAAGACGAGACGCACGTTTAATTTTTGGCGTTTGTTATGAGTATATGTAGTATGCATGAAAAGAAAGTTGTAAGTATTCAAAAAAAGCACCAACCCGGACTACTAACATATCATTAACGAGTTTGTATTGGTGAAAAACACTTTGTCGCTATTAATATCGTACATTTGGCGCATCAACCTTATCATATTTCATATAAATCAATATATGTAGGTAACCTTTCACACGCTTTATGCATACGTATCGGCATACGGCAACAGGCAGCTCTTTAAAGAAAAATTCGCGTGATATTCAAAATTCCAAATAAATCTTCAAATAAGGTACAAACAACACGACGATCCCTTTCACCCCATCTTTGAAGATCGAGTAAATCAAAAAGGCTCTTTCATTCCGAAGGTCTTAGCTTCAGGGCGAAATGAAAGGTAATATCCATAATCGAGTTCTGGAGCCGTATTAAGACTACAAACGGTCATAACGAGTGGGAATGTTACAAATATCGGTTGCGTGGTGCCGTGACCAGGGTTTTAAGTCACAAAAATGTTTTTTTTTTATTTATTACATATCTTCTTCAGAACCTTCTAAATGATCGTGGTTATTGATTGATTAAATGGATACGATAATGCATCTGATTCCTGTAGTAAAGATACAGCTATACTAACATAATTGTCATTATTGGCAGTTGATGCGATAAATATAAATTCTAACTGATGAAAAGTGCATTTTTCACCGGTCCTTATCACAAGTATAAATGGTGATGTGGTAGACGAAAAGTATTTTGTCGTTTTCTAGAATTACGGAACCCTGACTGTCCATAATCAGATCGTTTGGAGACCGTATTAAGAGTGCTCAGAACACTAAACGGTGTAGGCGTGTTATAAAAAGGCGTTATATGGCGTGTAGGCGCCGTTACCAGAATTTTTTGAGATTCATCTAAAAAGTAATAAAGAGTTACACTATAAAACCGTGATTCCTGATGCTAACGACTTTTCGTATTATAATTTAATGAGACAAGCAATTATTACTTCAAAAGCACGCGAATATTGGTGACGTACCTACTCGTATTTATTGGTTGCTTCTCTGGTAGTTTCTATGGACGGCAATGACTATTTGCCTTTTCGTCCTATAGACCATAAGTGTTCCACTTATGGTCTAAAGGATGAAATCTATGTGTAGAGTTTTTAGAAAAGTATCCTAGATGCAATAAAAACAATGTGTTTCTGGTGCGTCTTGTCTGTTTTTTATAAATTCTCTATTAATATTGCTTTATGGATACCTATTTTGCGATAGTTTTATCAAGGAATTATGATTTTTTCACCGTCGCAGACAGAGTTGCAACTAATTTACTCATCTGTTATGTATAATGGTAGTAAACTGAATAGAACAGATAGTTCGGGAAATTCTAATGGAGCGGAATGCAATGCATTTCAGCATTAATCACACACACGACCAATAACCATGCAAATTATTTCAATATTCGTTATTTCAGACGTTTACGTGTTTACACTACATGCACTGGAAAATATTCAATAGTTGTTTACGTGTAATACTACCAGGGTATAAGCATTTATTATTATTAATAAAGATTTTGAAATGAAAATAATGAAATAAGTTAAGATTGATTAACGCTACACAAATGTAGCACGTAAACGTCTGTAATAAAGATCATAATTTCGTACCTTGGTCAAATATAGGCTATCCTTCGATGCTAAAAGTACTAATAATATGCTTGTCCAAATAGAATTTTATCAGGAAATCTTTCTTCCGAAGCCAAGAACCGAGATTCCCACATTTTTTAATTTAAAAAACCTCAAAGCTGAGGCACAATTACTCTCTACCCAAGAGACTAAAAAATCGCGCTTGCGGCTTTCCCTCGAGCACTAACAAGATCGTATCATCCTTCCAGATAAACTTGAAAAATCAACTTTGTTCAGAACTACTAAAGTTTTATCAGTTATTTGCTATATACGAGAAGGCAGTTATTCTTGTCTCCAGATTTCCCGAGCGGTTCAAATCCTCGACGCTTTTCAATTGTTTATCAGGCTTCCCAACCATGTTTTTAAAACTCAATAGCGTGCTATTGTTTCTTTTATTGATATTGCAGTTCGGTGCTATTCTGGGTATTTGTAGCTTTTTAGCGAGGATTGCTTTGAAACAACTGCAATATCTCGGGAAAGTTAGTAAAAACATTAGCTCAAAACGTGCTTTATATATTTGTTGTTCATTTTTATACCTCCATAGATAAATTCATACCTATATATTGATTTAGCAGATCGAGAACGATTTTTACGCATCTTCGTCGACTTTCCTTTGCTGAGTAAGCTGGAGTTGCTAAGGCATATTATGTAATGTCGGTTTCTATACATATTAAAGTTAATGTTATTCTTGCACAGACATGAACAGTGTAACTACGAGAGAGTGTAACTGCGAGAGATTCTTCAACTTAACTTTTAAATTTCCGATAATTATTGCGCGGTCTACTTCGTTTTGATTTTCTATTTTTTTTCTTAAAAATAATTTACTTTACTCTCCAAATCCTTCAAGCTTAAATAATTAAAAAAATTAAACCGTACAAGTAATGATTGTACTAACAGTTGGTTTGTTTGTTCGCAGGAGTTTGCAACTCTCACGAAGGAGCTCAACCAGGCGCGCGAGCATTTGCTAGAGAGAGAAGAGGAGATCTCGGAGCTCAAGGCGGAGAGAAACAACACCAGGGTGAGTACTCACTGCATGCAAAATTATACTTAAGACAGGATTGTTTAAACGTTTTGTGATAAGTTCCTACAGTCGTCATCTAATTAGGTGTTGCCTTGGGGTATTTCGAATGACTAGCATCTGAGAATTAGATGGCTAAATGATTATGAGCGTTTGAGATGATTAAATCCCAAGTGCCAAATATATTGCAATACATCCTATTTCATAGACGTAACGTACGACAATTTGGTACCTTTTACCCGTGGCGCGCTCACAGTACAACATTACTATTGCTATACATATATTTCACGAGACCCCTTCCTAATACAATTGTAAGACAAAAAAGGAGGAAATTTAAGAGAAAGTAAAGACTTAGATATTTATAATGGGGTAATTAAAAGGAATCGTACCTACTGTTGAGATATCTGCGCGGCGAATTCTTCAGAACGGCGGGCCTTATTTTACGGTTCCTAAATACTTTTTTACCATTTTAAGGCGACGAATAGAAAGAGTTTCAAGTCGTAATACGAAATAATTTTTGAATCTTATTCGAACAATAATTGATATGATATTGACCGTGGCAGTAAAAACCGAATCAGCGCAGGATGGATGAAATGGCGTCTCGGGAGTAATATGCGACGCCCGAATGCCCCTTCGATTGAAGTGCAAAATCTACAAGACTATAGTAAGACCTGTCGTCATGTATGGATCGGAAATCGGAATTTTGGGCCCCAAAGGTGTCGGATGAAATCAGATTGAAAGAAAGAAAGAAAACTCGTTTATTCCGTAAAGCACACAGAACAAGACTTCGCTGGCAACAAGTGTGATATATACATCGTACATGGTACCTATATAATACACAAGAGTGAAAGTGCCTTCAAAGAGTCCAGCAATGTGTGCGATAAAGAAGAGGCTTTGACTCACCATGGTGTTGCAATTTGCATGTAGACAAACTGCATGTAATGGAGATGAAAATGTTGAGATGGATGAGTCGCGTGACGAGAATGGATCGGATAAGGAATGAGCATGTAAGAGGAAGCCTGAAAGTAGCTCCCGCAGTCGATAAGCTGAGAGCAAATCGCCTACGGTGGTATGGACATGTTATACGGAGGGATGAAAGTCATGTGTGAAGAAGTATTAGATACGCATGTGGAGGGATGTAAGAGGAGGGGTAGGCCGAGGAAAAGGTGGATGGATTGCGTGAGAGATGATATGAACAGGAAGGATGTGAGTGGCGAGATGACGGGTAAAAGAGAGGTATGGAAGAAAAAAACATGCTGCGCCGACCCCAAGTAAGTAAATGGGATAAGGACAAGCGAATGATAATAATTCGAAAAATAATTGTACACATTGAAATAAAACAATTTAACGGATTATATCGCGTATATTATCTCATTTTAGTTCCCGACGTTTCGGAAGCTTTCCAGCTTTCCATGGTCACGGGTGGAAACAGAAGAAAATATTAATAATTGTACTGTAAAAATGTGCGAATGAATATTGTTTCAGGACGAATGGTCGCACGAAACTTCTTAAACGCTACGACTGCCGTCGGATTATGGTGTTACAGGCGTGACGTCACTGACAGCATTACTGCCACAGTTGTTACGTCGCAGTAAAGCTGGGATTTATTCATTTTAAATTCACGAAAAGCGACAACGAATCTCCATTGTCGCCCAATAATATAAGACAATATTGACCAACATTTTAAATTTATATAAATTTATTTTGTACATACTTAGAGACTAACAAACATACAGCACACACTACACGACACTTATACAGATTTTTAAGACAAACATGAGTAGACTGTAAGTAGCTGATACACCCACAGGCCGAATAAACCATCGGCCTGCTGGACATATTGTAACATATGAACTAGGGAAATAAACATCTTTCTATTCTATTCTATTCTCCATTGTCGCCCAATCGCACTCTCGATATTACTTAAAAAATCTGCCTTCGAAATTGATTTGTAAATTGATATTTACACATTTCCAATCAAAACTAATGGAAAAAAGTCGAGTAGCGCTGTGTGTCCGTGTATCTGTCTGTAGCATCGTAGCGCTTCAATTATTTTGATTTACTTTTGTGATGTGTAATGTGATTTCTTTGAGTGTCTTAGCTATGGTTTTAGGAAATCGGTTCACGCGCTCGAAAATTATCGTCATTTTTCTAGATGTGTTGAGGGTTTACCGATTACTTGTTTCATGATTTATTTGGCAAGTCAATATTATAATGAAAAGTAACAATACCAATCGAAATGTATTGTGTCATTTGTAAAAGGATTTTCAGACAGGTCATATTCATATGCGCTAATACAAATAAATTAATTATATAGCATGCAAAGTTTATCTACAACTTTCGAATGGATGATATTATGTTATGCATTTTGCAACGGAATTTCAGTCACCCTAGACAGCGAACTGCATTATACAGTCTGCTATCCAAGGAAAGGTCTACTCCCATATTCGAAATTTGAAGTTAAATCGCGCCGTCTCCCTCAGTCTTTTTAAACAATGTTTAAGTGAGCGGAACTGCACGAGCTACGAAAATTTAAGAATATCATATATCGAATGAATAGTGGCATGTCCCCTTCCGGCTTCAAACGATTTCATCCATATTCCAGTATGAAGGCAGAATGAGCATATTAGAAAGACTGTTCTACTCGTCAGCAGGACTGTTTTGAGTAATTTTACTACAACTACGTCATCTCACACCTATACCCTTTTTAACCGACTTCCAAAAAAAGGAGGAGGTTCTCAATTCGACGGAATGTTTATTTTTACGGTATAAAATCCTGTTTCAAATTATATTTATCTTATAGTCGATCTGTTGCTCCTTTACAGCCCTAAAAGGGAACAAACCATATGTTAGTTTATCTAACCAACAATAAGACTTGTTACATTTATCTAATCGTTTCAGATATTTATAATTTCATTTTTCAGTAGGTATAGTCTAGAACACATCTACTGAAAAACTGAATTATGAATATCCGAAACTGTTCAATTATTTATACAAAATAACCTCTCTTTTCGCTGCATATTAGTGCGAGAGAGAAGCTGAGAGCTAAATGATCTCGCCATCAAAAACAGCAGATAGCCATTGCTATCGATAATCTATTTTTAAATTACATTGTCTGAAGCGCAATAGGCTTTTAGTCTATTTGCTATTCTCAGCGTGGATAATTTTGTAGTTTGAATTGGCGTGCTCTACCAAAGGAAGAATTATAATTGAGACAATCGTTGCATGGAAGTTTAAGATGAGAGAATAGTTTTTCTTATGCAAGGCTGCAAAGTTGTTATTTGACTCGAGTGCTTAAATTAAAAGCCGAGTAAGCAAAAAAATCTAAAATTGTTTTTTTTTTTCACCTGACTACAGCGTGTAACAAACATATTATTTTATAAACTTTTTTAGGGTTCCTCAAAAGGAAAACACTGAACCCTTATAGGATCATTCTGTTGTCCATCTGTCCGGTCTGTCGAGGGCCCTTTTCTAAAGAACGCGTGGAGGTATCAATATGAAATTAATATCAAATACTCAAGTCTGAATTAATTGGGTACTTTCCTGTAGTAAGTAAGAGAGAGATAGATCGCCGGCAGTGTGAACAGCCAGCGATGAGCTATAAATATATCTCTCTCTTTTATTTACACGGGAGCGATTATCTTTTGTTCGTTTCTTGGTCGAGAAAATCGCCGATAGCTCATCGCTTACTTGCCGGCGGTGGGACAAGTGCCTAAACAGAGATCAAAGTAGTTTCATTTTAATTTAATTTACAATGTTATAATTATATTATTATACTAGTTTCTGCCCGCGACTTCGTCCGCCTTAAATTCGTTTATCGCGGATAAGGGTATTTTTCCGAGATAAAAAGTAGCCTATGTCCTTCCCCGAGACTCAAACTATCTCCATACCAAATTTCATCCAAATCGGTTTAGCGGTTTAAGCGTGAAGAGGTAACAGACAGACAGACAGACAGACACACTTTCGCATTTATAATATTAAGTATGGATTTATAGTTAGTTTATATGCGGGAGCGCAGCGCTGTCGTCGAATCCAAGCCACCTGCTAACAGGCTTGAAGCGGCGCCGTGTGCCGCGGATGCTCATGCTAAATGATGTCACAGCAGTTAAATGTTATTTCTGAAAATACGTTGAAAATATTCATGAATACTTATTTTTAAGCTTTTGGCGTTTTTAAAATGATCAAAAACTAAAAATGAGGAGGCAATTTGACCGTATAGAATTATGACGTCACAAACCTTTTTTCATTTTAAACTTCATACGTTCTGACCGTTTTGACAGTTCATAAAAAGGAACTGATTTGATCTGTCAGTCAAGTACCCTATTAAACTTTGAAGTCAAAGCAATCAAGAGAGTCAATAGAAAAAGGTGTTTTTATACAAATTGCCGAGGAATGAAAACCTATAGGATACTTCCAATTGTCCTAGAAACTTGAAATTTGGTATGAAGGTATCTCTTACAGCAGAACTAGGGCCTGCAGTACCGGGTCCGGTTCCAAGAATTTCATTTCCCGGTTCTAGGCAGGACCGGAACCGGGATTCCCGGTTCTTCCCGGTTCCTCGGTACCAGGTATGTTTGTTTTAAGAAATTGCTCATTATATAATTAAATCTAAATAAACCATGACGCAGTACTTATATTACAAAAAATATGCAATATTTTTTATATGTTCAACATATAAATTAAAAATTAATTTAGGAGTCGTATCTTAAAACTGGGATCTTCTTTGTCGCTACACTTTTGCCAGAGTGGTCGTGGTTATCATGTTACACCCTCGGCAGCTGACACACTCATTTAGCGGCCCACCAGCAGCCGCCTTTATTTGGTCTGTCCTCACATTGGCGATCTGCCCTGCGGCCTTTTCCTCTCCACCTTCCCTTGCACGACGAGGTGTTTTATGGCCCCATTTCCGCGCCAATTCACGTGACCGAAATAATTGAGGATTCGCCTTTGCTCTGTACTAAACAGACGCTCTTTGATGACTTCTTCAAGGATAGAGGCGATTGTGCGGTACCCCAAGCATTGTCCTCCAGCACCATATATCTAGGGCGTCTACCTTTTTGGTTTCGGTCTGCCTCAGAGCCCAGAAAATGCCAAGAAAACTAATGTTCTTGTGAACCTGATCTTTGTTGCCTACATTATGTTTCGGTTTCTGCATATTTTCTTGAGCTTCTCCATTGCAGAGCTTTCTCCGAGACATAGCCATGCATCGTTTGACTTCTTCGATGCAGTCTCCCTGATTCGAGATTAGAGCCCCAAGGTACACATAGGATTGCAGGACGTCACAGTTAGCTATTTGTGTTACGTTTTGCAAGTTTTTGTTAGCTCTGTCGACAATCATCATCTTGGTTTTACTGCGGTTAATCTTCAAACCAAACTCCAAACTGACGCTTTCCATTTTTAAAAGAAGTTCTTCCATGCTGCTTTTGCTAGAGGCAAACAAGGTGTTGTAGTCGGCATAGCGTAGATTGGCCTATTGTAACGCCGTCTGACCAGTCTTCAAGGGTTATGCGCATAATCAGTTCAGTGTACAGATTTAACAAAAGCGCCGATATTATGCACCCTTGTCGCACTCCAGCACTAGGGTAGGGTGAATGTTGTTCGAGAAGAGTTCATCTGCCCTCACTGATGCCGTTCCATTTCCGTCGAGGCGTCTCAGCATATGTACTAGGTGTTTCGGAGTACCCATTTGTAACAAGACGTCCCAGAGTTTAGGCCATGTCCCGGATTCGAATGCTTTCGAGAAGTCCACAAAGCATATGGTAGTAGGTTTGCTGAACTCCCGAGATTTCACGGTAATTAGGCGGACAATCAATATTTGCTTCCGGGTTCCTGTGCCTTTAACGAACCCTGCCTATTCTGGCGCTATTTCCTTAGATAGGAAGCTTTTCAGCCTTTCGTTAAGGATGTGTAACATGATCTTATTGGCATGGGAGATCAGTGCAATAAGGCGGTTGTTGATGCATTTTTGTTGAGCCCTTTTTATGAAGCGGAATGAATGCCGTGTGAGTCCATTATTTTGGGCAAATTCCCGTTTTCCATTTTTTTGCTACAGTCTGTGAAAAATGGTAACACCGGGCTCTCCTAAAGCTGGTATGGTTTCGAGCGGAATTTTATCATTCCCAGTAACTTTTCCATTTTTTAGATGGCTGCTCTGACTTCAGATTCTAGAATGTCTGGCTCTAATTCAGAATCATTCTTGCGTTCAGTGTTCGCAAAATTCTCAGATTCGCAAAATTCTCAGATCGAAGAACCAGGTCTGGCAATAGGTTTTCCAAAAGTTTCTAACTCACAGCGTACTCTGCCTTCGCTATCCTCAATGGCCCAGGAGTTGGGAGATAAAGTTTTGGTCACAGAACGGATTTTCTTGTGCAGGTCTCTGGCCTCATTTCATATAATAAAACAAATAATTTCGGTCTCGTAGTTTCTGTAATCAGTCTCCCGTAACTAGATTCTGGAGCTAGTTTTTGCATTTCGTCTCACTTTTCATTCACAATCACAAGTCCACAATCCTCAACATATAACAAATCACGAGACCTTAGACAAGGAAGATGTAATTACGCTCTCGCTAAATAGCTCGCAGGTACAAAATTGCTAATTCCATACAATTACAACACCTCAATCATTAAAATGTAAAATACGTAATTATTATTAAGCTATAAGGAACCACTAAGAATACTAAGATACATAAATATGTGTCAAAAATATAGCCCCGTTCAGCTTGCTGTCACGCAGCTGGGCAAAAAAACGCACATTGGTGGTTAAAAAAAGAACCGAGAGAACCGGGATGGAATCTTTGGTACCGGTTCTTTCAACACCATGAAATTCCCGGGATTTCCCGGGAATTTGAGAACCGGTATTTCCCGGGAGCAGGCCCTTAGCAGAACCTCTTTTATTATATCTTTCAGAGAAAAATGCACGGATATTCACTTTATTATTAATGTACGTATATTATAACAAGTATTTGTGTAGGTACGTATGTTAGTTAAAATATGTATTTATCATATGAAATATTGATTTGTGTCTATTCTTTTCTCTTCTAATATATCGATTGCCACGATCCTGCACCTACTGAACGTTTCTGTTTGGCCCGATGGTTGACAGGTAGAGAATGCCTTAAGGCGTTAAATGACCCTCATGCTGCGTACAACTTGCTTAGGAGCAGGGCTCTGCTAACAGTGGATTTTCTATGCTGGATACTACCGTTTATATAGCGTGTATTTTGACACCTGGATTCCCGTGATATACGAACTATCTACATCTTGCCATCTGTGACGTCACTCTGTGCTGTAGGCTCTAAAGCTTTGCTTTTAGATTTATAGATCATAAAATATGAAGCTAGTGGCCGCACGGGAGCCATTTGTTTATTTGTTGTGAACCTCCGGTGTCGAGCTTCTTTCGCCAGCCCTTGAAAGATTCCTTTCATCCATCTTGCATTATTCAAGACGGATAGTCTAGACTGCGGAGTTGCTCAAGATTTACGAATTGTATTATGTATGTAGTAGGGGAAGATGCGAGGCTTCGTTTGACGAGGGAAACGCATCGTTTATGTATTAGTGTGATCACTAAATAGATATACGATTGTATTCGATACTTTTATTGATGATCTCGGCTTTCAGTAAATCAAGTGACCGTGACTAAGGTCAGCGTTATCCATTTTATCGAGAATTTATAGGAAACAACGAATGTGTAACGTGAAATTAGTGTAGACCTTTTTTAACCGACTTCCAAAAAAAGGAGGAGGTTCTCAATTCGACGGAATGTTTTTTTTTTTTTTTTTATGGATGTTCACCGATTACTAGAAGACTATTAGACCGATTTCAAAAATATTTTTTGGTTTTATAGAAGGTACTTTCTAGTTGGTCCCATTTAATTTTGGTGAAGATCTGATGATGGAATCCATGAGGAATTGAAGGAACTCTTTAAATATTGTAGGCATACATATAGCGATTTTGGTATTATAAGAAACATAATAAGCATTTGCATTCAGAAAAAGTAAATTGCTGAAGTGGAACTGATGCAGAAGACCACAGAGTGCCATCGGAACTCCTCAATGATAAATGATTTACGGGTGGCGACAAAATATCTTGATTAATTTAGCTAAGCAACTTCGTAGTCACAAATTTAAATGTTCCTGATGAGAATGGTACCATCGAATTGATTTGATGATGTAATAAAATAATGTATCCTAGCCGTGTTTGGGCTTGTTCGAATGGTCACGAGATACACTTTTAAGTAACGATTAACTAAAAAGTGTAAAATAAATAAACTTTTAAACAAAAAAATAAAACCGACTCCAAAAAAACTAAAAAGTAAAAAATAACGCCATAATTCAGTTTCTTCAAATTACTTACAAGTAACCGTTTGTATACTCAATCTATACAGTATATACAATTAATGTTATTTTGGAGTCGGTGCCATTGTGTCACAAGTTACTAAAATCGTCAATTTTCAATATTTTACACATTCTTTATATGGCACCGACGCCGAAATAAGATTAATTGTATATACTGTATTGATTGAGTATACAAACGGTTACTTGTAAGTAATTTGAAGAAACTGAATTATGGCGTTATTTTTAAGTTTTTAGTTTTTTTGGAGTCGGTTTTATTTTTTTGTTTAAAAGTTTTCACTTGGTCTTTTTTCAGAATGTCTCCAATCTGATCGCGAAACATTCGTCTAGGCCTTCCTCTTCCATCATTTCCACTTACATTTCTTGTGTATGTTTAAAAATCTTTAAATGATGTGTATCATCTCGTATCCGTTGGTTCCAGTTACTGTTGGAGCACCTAGAATGCCTGGTGTCACGGCACGAGCGCTCGCTGCGCATGACCGTGGTGAAGCGGCAGGCGGCGGCGCAGTCTGGCGTCTCCTCGGAGGTGGAGGTTCTCAAGGCGCTCAAGAGTCTCTTCGAGCACCACAAGGCGCTAGACGAGAAGGTCAGTACTGCGGGGTGTCACCCCGTTGACTCCCAAATACTGGAACAACTAGAAGGCCCGGTTTCGCGGAACGGTCCGGCGTCTCCTCGGAGGTGGAGGTTCTCAAGGCGCTCAAGAGTCTCTTCGAGCATCACAAGGCGCTAGACGAGAAGGTCAGTACTGCGGGGTGTCACCCCGTTGACTCCCAAGTACTGGAACAACAAGAAGGCCCGGTTTCGAGTAACGGTCCGGCGTCTCCTCGGAGGTGGAGGTTCTCAAGGCGCTCAAGAGTCTCTTCGAGCACCACAAGGCGCTAGACGAGAAGGTCAGTATTGCGGAGTGTCACCCCGTTGACTACCAACCACTGGAACAACTAGAAGGCCCGGTGTCGAGGAATAGTCCTGCGTCTGCTCAGAGGTGGAGAGGCTCAATGCGCTCAAGAGTCTCTTCGAGCACCACAAGGCGCTAGACGGGAAGGTGAGTACTGCAGAGTGTCACCTCGTTGACTCCCAACTACTGGAACAACTAGAAGGCGTGGTGTCGAGGAATGGTCCTACGTCTCCTCAAAGATGGAAGGGCTCAAGGCGCTCGACAAGAAGGTTAGTACTGCAGGGTGTCACCCAGTGGACTCCCAACTGCTAGAACAACTAGAAAGCCTGGTTTCGAGGAATGGTTCTGGTCCTCCTCAGAGGTAGAGAGGCTCAAGGCGCTCAAGAGTCTCTTCAAGCTCCACAATAAGTTCGACAAGAATGGCCGTACTGTGTGGTGCCGCCCCGTTGACTCCCAACTACTGGAACAACTAGAAGGCCTGGTTTCGAGGAACGGTCCGGCGTCTCCTCGGAGGTGGAGGTTCTCAAGGCGCTCAAGATTCTCTTCGAGCACCACAAGGCGCTCGACGAGAAGGTCAGTACAGCGGGGTGTCACCCTGTTTGCTCCCAGCTACTTCTGGAACACGTAAGCCTAAACCTTAGCTACTACTGTGGGAGTGGGCGTGACGACTATGGCAACTACCTCAATAAATGATATTATTTATGCACTGGCAAAACAAAAATCAAGCTATGAAATATTTTCACAACAAAAATGGGCTTTCTAGCATGTATGGGCTATGACAGTCGATTCGGATACCAATTGTCAAAATTTCGTTAGGTGAAACTCGAAAGACCAGTAATCACATTTATAAATATATAAGCGTTTTACATATTACGAATAATGAGAGAATGATCATGATACTCTTATGTTTCAGGTCCGAGAACGGCTACGAGTAGCGTTAGAAAGGAATACAGCATTGGAAGAAGAACTAGCGTTAACCAAAGAAGAAGTAAGTATAGTAGACTTAACACATTTATTCATATTGTTTAAAAATGCATAACTATATCTAATTGTCTCGCAAAAAAATATCAATTTCTACTTATTCATTTGTTTTCATTCATTAAAAGCCTATTTTTACAAGGTGCATAATAATTTTAATAATAACGTTCGATCGCAGTAATTTAACTTAATTTTATCTACCTGCGTGCGGTTTGTTTGTTAACTACTCTATAGATGTGTATGCGCGTAAAATAATTTGTAGGTTATTCCCACCTGTTACCACCAACTTCTTACCACTGGTATTTTTTTCAAATGGGAATGGAAAAAAGAATTACCAGCGGTAATCAGTGTGGAAAAAATCCCAGTAGTTATCACCACTTAATTCACTTTAGTGGTAACATCAGGGGAACCACTGGTAACTTGATGGGGAAAAAATTCCATCTGTCGCCAGTAGCAAGGACCATTAAAATATGAGGACTGACCATCTCCATACAAAAAGCCGTTCCCCGCTATGTACAGCGCCATCTATGTATAAGAATTATTTTTTACAATTATTCAACTTTGCAAGCGTGACACAGTATTTAAATAATATTTTCTTCTGTTTCCGCGATTATTACTCATTGAAATGACCATGGAAAGCTGGAAAGCTTTCGAAACGTCGGGAACTAAAATGAGATAATATACGCGATATAATCCGTTAAATTGTTTTATTTCAAACAGTATTTAAATGTTACGATTTATTTATTATTAGCAATTTGCGAACTAATTGTTACTATACTATGTTTCGTTATTCAATACATCGTTAAATGTTTAGTTTTAAAGCGCCATCTAGTTTTTGCCAGAGTATATCCTTGCGATCGGAACACGATCCAAAGTATGGCAACTGTCAGTCCTCTTGTTTTAATGGTCCTTGTAAGTAGTAAGAATTTGGTGGAATAAACCGTTTTTATGACCAGTAGCGTGCACAGGGTTTTTGTCCAAGGTACGTAGTTTTTCTGTGCCTATATAGACCTATGGTCAGTCAGGGCTTCCGGGTGGGCAGTTTCTCTGTGCCTGTATGAAGCCACGGTTGTTTAAAGTAGGCAGTGCCTTTGTGCTTACATGGACTGCACGCCACTGTTTGTGACCATCATAAGATCGAGCCTTCTGTACTTGTACTATTTTTAACCCCCGACAAAAAAGAGGGGTGTTATAAATTTAACGTGTCTGTGACGTAGCGCCCATACGGATGGACCGATTTGAGTGCGGTTTTTTTCATGTCATAGATAATTTTATTCCGAGTGTTCTTAGCTTTGTTTGATGAAAATCGGAGCACTCGTCTTCAAGATATTAAGCTTTTAGTGGAACAAGTCGGGGGGTTTGTTTGTTTTATTGATTCTGTGATTGTGTCGTGTGTTTTCCAGCTGCAACAGTACAAGGCCGGGTCGGACTCGGAGCGCCCGAAGGAGAACGGTGCCCTCAGCAGCGGCTCGCCCGAGCAGAACGGCGAGCAGCCGCAAACTAAGGTCAGTTCCATGTCGGACAGACAAACCAACTTCTTATTATTTTAAATTTTTATATCAGGTCCACCCATAGTCCACCTGTAACTAAGTTATACTTCGTTTTTTTTGTAGCATTAGAAAAAGGGAAAACAATCTTGACGTGGCTTTTTATTGAAAAACGCTTAAGAAAATAGTAACTATGGGGCTATTCATAAATTACGTAATTTCAAATTGGGGAGGGGGGGGGGGGGGTCTGGACATCGGATAATGGTAGCATGACGAAGGAGGGGGGGGGGGGGGGGGTCATTCCCAAGATGACATCATCTTTCGCATCTTTGAAAAGTGCTTCCATGAGTAAAAAAAGGAATGAAATTCGTGTTTGTATAAACTGTTGCTAAGAACGCATTATTTGGAAATAACATCATTTTATTTGGTTGGGGGGGGGGGGGGGGCATTTGAATTATGATGGTTGGATGATTTTACGGGGGGGGGGGGGCAAAAGTCGTCAAAAATAGATGACGTAATTTATGAACAGCCCCTATGACCTATGACAATAAAAAGACACGTCATGATGCTAAAAAGGGTAAACGCTTTTTCTAATGCTAAAAAAACGAAGTATAAGGAAGGAAGTAAGTAGGTAACCTTCTGGCCCTCTCCTAAGTACGAAAAAATAAGACTTGGACGAGCCCCCTTCTTTTAAAATCTTACGTGAGATCAGTATCCAGGGGCGGATCGTGATTATGTGCCCTGGGCTAATACTGCTTAGTAAGTAAGTGGGCCCCACTTAATTTTTTGAACTACTTGATTGTTTTTTTTTTAGTTTCATTATCTTCAATGGGGGCTGGGGACACTTTGTATCCTGGGGCCCTGGGCTGCCCAAATAGCCTTTAAGTAGATCCGCCCCTGTCAGTATCTACCAAAAATGCAAATAAAAAGTAGCAAAAATATTTAATAAAAAAAACATTGGTTTATGTTATAAAAAATAATACTCAATATTTTTGAATCTCAATCGTTTTGAAATTATAGTAAGTTGTTCGGATCCCCTCCCCTCCTTAATTGTCTCACGTAATAAATCAACAGCCCCTTACTATGTAAACAAATCTTGCAAGTTAAATTTGAACCACTTACCGGTTTCCGATTGAGCTAAATTTTTATGGTGACAATGCAAGATTATGGTCCCATTGAGCTGATCTGATGATGGAGCTGGATGGTGGTCATAGCAACTCTGTAATAAAACAACACAATCCTGTCAAGCTTGGGTTCTCTAGAGTCGTGCCAGCAAGTCGTTGATGTTCAAATAAAAGTACAGTCAGCAATAAAAGCTTGTCACAATTTTTTTTATGTGTTAACCGACCATTTTTGTGGGACATGTCCATATTGAACTCGAGTATATTCTTTGGTATATACTGGACAATTACATTGTACACACACTTTCACGAGGTGAAGGTACACTTACAAAACTAGCGAATTTTGATTGATTTCTACACAAAATTAGCAATTAATTGTTTTCTCCCTAGACGCTTTGAATGGTGATTGTGCAATGTTTTATAGTTTTTTGCTTGGTTTTGCTCAATTTGTTTTATATAACTAATCGCGACAGAATATTTAGTAACTGGAGTGAGCTTGTAAAGGTATTTGTGTATTTAATAAAATAAATAAAAGTTATTTAATTCAGGCCGTTTATTCCATAGTTTGTTAGTAAAGCCTTATCACTTAGTCAGTCTCCCAGAAGAACTCTAACTTGAAAAAATAAATGCTTAAATGTTAAAATAATATCTTTACAATATTATAAACGTGTAAGTTTGTGACGATGTATGTACGTTCCTCTGAATTTTAAGTGCCTACTACTACGGATCTCAACGAAACTTTCCAGTAATGTTGTTAAGACAACAGAAAAATAAATAGGCTATAAAATGTATTTCTACGTGGACGACATCGCGGGCAACAGCTAGTATATAATAATTATGATCAATAGTTATATAAACATTTTGTATTGATGTCACCTAAAATAAATAAATAAATATATTTTTTATTTCTGACGTTTTACATCTATATAGTGTTAGTAAATCTTATTCTAAATTAGTATATGCACGTACTTACAGTTATTTGATTAAATCTAAAAAGTGCAACCCCTTTTATGTGGCTGATCTAGTACGCCTCAAGCCTGCCAGCAATGACACACAGGACACTGATGGAGCTCCCTCTGAACCTGCTCAGCATCGACGCGATTTTCTTGCACATAAGCGCTTGAAAACCGTCCCTGCAAGCCTTCTAAGAGTTATTTTAAAATGATTGCTGTCCCGGATCGGAACACCCAAAATTACCAAAGTTTAATTTGTCCGAAAGCATCAGTGTGACCAGCAAAAACGTTCTGAAACCAACTTTTAACGCGTGACCATTCTTAATCAATGACGAAAAAAGTGAGGTGTTACAATAGAAGTTTGACATGTGTATTAGTATGTGTGTATGTGTATCTGCGTGGGTTTGTAGCATTGTAGCGCTTGAACGAAATAACCGATTTTGATTCTTTGTGTTTTGTGCTTAGTGCTTAATACTTCCAGTTACTAAATGCTGAAATATTTTCAACGATCGCGACGGCTGAACTAAGGTCTATCGACATGCGCCAAATTCGATTCTCAAATAGTTATTTTCGTCTATAGATTACGGTGGTAGGGAGGATGTTGTTAAGCAATACGATCCAACGTAGCTGATCGGTTGACGGTGACCATGTTAATCGAGTTCCATCTTTTCCTGCAATACGTTATATATATAATGTATTGGTGAGTCGTTTGGGAATGCATCGTGAAAAAAAAAATTATGTGTTAAAAGTTTGGCGCGTGTCGAATTGAGACCCTGTTCGAACGTTTGTCAGTTTCCGGTGGCAAATAAAATAAAAAGTATTGCGGTGGTAAGGCGTGATATTACCCGACTGCACGCAGGTAACGTTTTAGCTCAGACGGTCTTAACTGTGTTTGTTTGGGCGGGCAGGAGGGTAGCGTTAACGGCGACGAGAGGAAGGCGACCGAGCTGCAAAACACGATCGCCAAGCAGGTTAGAGGCAGCATGGTACAGCCAGACGCCATATTATAGGCCGGTCGCTAACTGACACGCGGGAAGAGAGAGGCGTAATGGTATGGCGATAAAACGCGGTTTCCAACCTCATTGTTGACAATGAGGCGTGTCAACAATGAGGTTGGAAACCGCGCGTGGCAGAATGCCATCCGCCCGCTACTCGTCAAACCCTCTTGTCGCCATACCATCATGCCGCCTCACTTACCGCAGGTGACGACTGATTTAAGGCTCGACCACGCCGCTGTTCAAAATATGTTGACGATGCGGAATCGTAGTCATGTGTCTCAGACGTCACGATTTTACCACATGCTCTCTACGCCGCAGCTCAAAAAACGCAGACAGTGCGTAACGCATAACACGTCACCTATACGCAGCGTTAAGCTTCGGCGTGAGAGGCATGTGGTAAAATCGTGACGAGTGAGTCACGTTACTGCGATTCCGCGCTGCCAACATATTTGGAGCAACGGTTTGGTCGAGCCTTTAAACGGTTGGCCTGTAACAGTCGGGGAAATTTTCGTCTACCACTCTAGAACCCTATCACGATGACAAGCCTCCGTCACTCAAACTGGTTTGATAAGTCATGTTATTGCGACAGAGTTGTAGGGTCGTACGCGACTGGATTTCCTTTACTGGAATGTACAGTAATAGTCTGTCAGCAAAGAGCAATAAAGTTGTGCCAGATGCTGGGCGCTTTTTTCTGACAAATGTTATTGCAAGTGACAGTAAACCATTGTTGGTGGTGTAGCGTTGTGTTCCTTGGTCTCTATCAATTCGGATATCGTGACAAAACGTGTAACACTAAAATCGATGTTTTATAAACCATGCTTGGCAACATTGTCAGTAGGTATGTGGGAATTATACATTAAACTTAGAGAATAACAGGACGCGGTAGTTTTACGCAAACCGCAGCAATAAGTGCGTTGCGGTTAACACTTTAGTACATGCAAAATAATTATTCACAAACTATAACTAACTACAATAGTGCAACGACCCAAAGTGAATTCTGCGGGCCTATGATGGTCGCGTTTATCACGCCATAAATGATATGATAACGCGTCTGTCACTTTCGCACTCACATACGTGTCAGAAGGTGACGGCAGCTATGTCACTTATTTATCGCGTGACAAACGCAACCATCATAGGTCCGCTGGCTTCCGACGTCAGTTTTCGCCACGCCTCTCGATAACATAAAGTATATATATGTTTGCAAGTTATAGATATGTTTTGTTTACGGACACTGGGAAAAGTTGGGAACTTTTGCCGCTGACTGTCGCATCAAATATAATGCACTTCAGTCAAATTTATTCTTATTGCAACTTTCACGATTTTTACTCATCACAACACAACAAAATGGAGCTTAATGGCGTATAAATATGATTTACTTTTGATGGTAATTCTTCGATGTTTCAGACGTCGCGTTACGTCTCAAAGACAACAAAAGGTAAATAAATAAATCCGATTTATACGCGATTAAGTCCCGTTTCGTTGTAATATTGTAATATTGAGTAAAGAGTAGTATTAGTTTGATACTTACGGGAGCACTCTATACATGTCGTTACCTAGCCGAAGCTGAAAAAAAAATCGGCAAATATCAATGTGTGGTATATATTTCGACAGTTCTTTTAAAATCATTTTGAGGTTCTTAATAAAATGTTTGATTTAGTAGATATTTGTGGAAATAACCGCTCCAAAAGTAGCATAATTTGTGCTACTAAAAAAGCGAAAATATTCCAAAGATAAGGCTTAATAAAAACTTCCAACGAAAGTTATGATCGGGTATACTGTATTTGAGTTTCGCCGAAAAACGGTGATTCTCAACAAAAGGACGTAAGTGCTGTGTAGATACGTTCTTTTGCTAGTGCACTTTTTCATGTCGTATGTTTTTCATCTGCAGTGCATTTTTTCGTATGAACGGCTGCGGAACCCTACACTGAGCATGGTCCGACATACTCTTAGTCGGTTTTTTTTTAATTACTGACTATTGTTCTGTGTAAAGACCAGGGAATACATCTGCTAAGAGATAATGTCAGTAACAGGCCTATATAATCAAAGCCTGGCGCCATCGCACGCTCGCTTCATCGCCATACTAACCATACGCCACGCCATGTACCACGGACCATGTTCATAGAAGTTTCTTTGGCATCGAGATTGAGGACTAGTGAAGAATTTTAATGACATATTATAATAAAGTATTGCTTACTTCATTATGCTTCAAGCCGTCGTTTTTAACCGTTGTTTTTTACCTGTACGTATTTTAAATTTTTTATAGGTTAGGCATCGTTTTCTGTCTGTCTATCGAATAAATATAGCAGAAAATTACGCTTTTTACTTAAGAACCCACTGTCTTTTAGCACTTTTAAAGTTTAACCTGTACCAAAAACAATCATCATAATATGATCATATATCTATACTATTATAAAGTTGTAAAAATAAAATATTTGTATGTTTGTATGTGTCGTTGTGGCTTCATCACGCTAAATCGGCTAAACAGATTTCAACAATTTGTGGTACACGGGTAGCTGGATATCTCCCTCCAGAAGTTTATAGGATACTTTTTACCCGACTATGCTAAAGAAAAAAGAGAAGTTTTGACTTAATCTCCGAAAAAAGGATCCTATAACCATCAGGAGATACCTAGCTACCCGTGTACCAAAAATTGTTGAAACCTGTTCAGCCGATTTAGCGTGATGAAGCCACAACGACACATACAAACGTACTAATATTTTATTTTTACATCTTTATAATACCTAGTATAGATTTGTAAGACAGCTAGGCAAATTTTCCATCAGGAAACGTCCAGCTTTTTTTGCTTTTGTCGTGATTATAATATTTTGCAATGGAAATTGTGGAATGCTCATTAAATGTAACAACATGTAAGAAGACATTTATTGCTGTGCAGCTTAGTGCACCTGTTCCGTGATGCTGGATTCCAAAACTTTGGCTAAGACGGGTAATTTTAGTAGGTATACACGTTCTCCCTAGGGGTAAAATGCATGCATGCTTCATTGTCTAGTAGTGCACACTAACATACATTCAGTAGACAGACTAACTCACGGGCCATCGACATGTAGATAGCAACGATCAAGAAGTCAACCAGTAAAATCGGCAACTAATCATTAGTATTTAGGATTTAGTGTTGTTACTAACAGCCGCAACTGCAAAGCAAATTATATACATGATTATTAATTGTGTATATTTTCAGGTGTTCTACACTCTTTCCAAATGATTTTTTGATAAATTTAAGTAGGTAATGTCTTATAATGACTTTATCAAAACTTATCCCTTTATAATCTCATTTGTCAATGGTTGAATAAATTTTTAGTAACATTGAGCATTTGCGACTTTTGCAATTCAGTACAAATGTCTCTTAAATAATAATCGAAAGCGTTTGAAACACCTGAGAAGTTAACATCTAAGAAAAGAAAGGTCACGGTAACTGAGAAAAAATCCAGACAAGTAATTTCGAAAACTAAACTGAAACTGTTTTTGCTGAAACTATACTCTGTTCTTTTAGATATTTAAACCAAGGTTACCAAAAGAACCACGCGACTCGCGTCATTCGGCCAATCAAGGTAATATTTTGTATCTGTGGTAAAACCGCCACTGGTTGAATGAATCGAGTCATGTGGTTTTGGTTTACCTTTTTTTTATACCTAAAAGAGCAGACTATAGAGCTTTGTGAAAATACATAGATTATCGTATTTCTGCGGTACGTTCACGTATCACATTAAAATATATGGATGAAAACGGTAACTTCTACAGCTCTAGAATAGGGATGACGACTAAATTTTAATAATTAATCCGTCATGTAGATTAATAAAAAATATTGGAGACGTATTTTTCCTTTTTTTACTTAATCAAAAAGTAAAGGCGATACATTGAGTCAAAATGTCGCGCTCCTAGGTACAAATTGTACTTAGGAGTGACGTCACGAGCCCCCACGCCTAAACTTTAATGCGATTTATATCTGAGTATTTTTTTATTATTTTGAAAAAGGACAAAATACGTGTTCAATATTTTTTTATTATGTAACTGTCGGACTAATTAGAATTTTGATTTTCATACCCAGTCATCATGCCTATTTATGCGTTCTAAACTTTGAAGCATTGGATTCTTTCTCCGTCCTACCTACCTATCCAATTTCCAACCACATACTCACACGTTGCACAGTCGGCAGAACTGAGCTCGTGGCAGCGGCGCGTGGCGGAGCTGAACAACAAGGTCAGCGAACTGGAGGAGCGGCTGGCCAAGGGCGAGAAGGAGCTCGTCAAGAAGCAGGACGAGTGCGTCAAGCTGCAGCGAGACCTGCGCGAGAACGGCGCACAGAAGGAGGACCAGGTGACACTTGCTGCTTTTTGCTTGTAATAATGATCCGTTAGCAATGCAGAGGTCTTCTCAGAAGCTCGATACAGCCGCGTAAAGTGGATAGCCAGGCGAGTGGAAGAAAGGGAAGCAGGTGATGCTTGCTACTTTTTACTTGTATGAACACACCTATCAACACAGACATCAGTTTTTGAACTTGTGACAAAGCATGGAATTGAACAGGGTCATCAGGAAAAGTGTGTCGAGCCCAGAACGAACACCGGGAGAAGCTTACTACTGCTTGCTTGTAGGCTAAAGAATGAGCACGATCTTGTAATGTTTCTACCATGTCCGTGTCCAAAACAGGTGCAGTGACTTCGGTGCTCAGAAAGAAGCAACACTTTAAATCCTTTCATTATTGGTCAACTTGATCGCCCAAGCTGGAAGAGCTATCAGACACACTCATGGAGATTTAGGGGAGATGCATAGAGAGTTCTTAAGATATGAAAATGGCTATTAACCACTAACTTTTAGGTCAGACGGAATATTGTAAAATGGGTTTTTTTTTAAGTGTTCTCGTTGCGTTATAGAGGATCTTGTGAGACTAAAATAAAACTACCCCATGAATTCTTCTTAAAATGAACCCGACGATCTCAATAGAAATTTCTCGTTGCTTAAAACTATACTTACTGATCTAAAGGCCAAGCCACACCGGATGCGTGTGCGTGGCGTGCACGTAGACGTGCGCGGTGCGTACGCGTTTTAAAGTACGAATACCCATAAGAGATGACACACCGCTGCGCACGTGCACGCCACGCAAGGGGTGTGCCATCTACTATGACATTTCATACGATACAACGCGCACACCACACACACGCGCACGTGCACGTGCTGCGCACGCATCCGGTGTGTTTCGGCCTTAATAATGTGGAACGGGTTTTCTGCTCGTGGGATAGTTGTAGTTATATAATTCAAGAAATAGATGAGGTTTTTGAGTGGTTTTAATGATACTATAATGGAACAGATAATAATCTAATATAAAACACGTGTTTGTACACGCGTAAGACGCGTAATAATATATAAAGTAAGTTGCTTCGCTTTGTAAAAGATGATGTAGGAGATAATTTTGAATTTAGTAATTAAAACCAAGTAGACAAATTAAATATCACTGTGTCTTTGAGTTTGATAGTGGAAGTAAACATTACCACCTCTCTGTACCTATGAAAGCAATAGGTAAACAAACTAATAATTGGTGTTATCAGGAGGAGCGGATAGCGACCTTGGAGAAGCGGTACCTGAACGCGCAACGCGAGTCCACGTCGCTGCACGACCTCAACGAGAAGTTGGAGCAGGAGCTACAGCACAAACAGGCACAGCTCAAGGTCAGCCCATGGCTACTAGCCACCACAAGCAGGGCATTTAATCCAGGTCCATTTTGTATGGAAGATCCGGAGCGAGATCTTCCACACGTAACGGATATGGAATAAAAACTGTAATCACAAAGTCCGGAGGCTAGCAGACCTCGAACTGTTCTATGGTCATTAATGAATGGCGTAATAAAAGGTTAACCGTGGCTGGCCACGTCATAGTTACGCTATACTAAGAATCTTGGTTGACACACATTGATAAATAACCCGGCGTCAATGCAAAGGATAGAATTTGGAGATATTTTTTTTACTCATAGTCGACAGCGTGTTAAGGACTAGTTTCACTTGTTTTAGTAAAATTAATTTTAGCTTTATCTGCTTTATTTTAATATATGCTGCGGCGGCACGATTTGCTGAGATTTGGAAATTGCCAGATTATTAAATTATGGATTCCCAGTTAGAACACATGAGGGATGGGGGGATCCATCAAAGAATTCAATAATTAATAAATTCTGATATTAGGGAGTTTCTGTCTCAAATCAATGAATATATTTAGTTGTCGAACTATTACTATTATTAACTAGGTTATGTGTGTGTTGTGATGAAGTCTCAGCCTGTTTCTTTACTTACTGTCAAAATAACCTAACTAATAAAACCATAAAAAATCTCAATCCAACTACTAAGTGTTGACCGTTGAGTAGCATTCATACAAAATCATAAACTTAGATGAAACTATCCTCCTGTGTTACTAATTCGCTGTTCCCCAACCACGTTTAGAAGCATTGCATGCACCATAACCACATGAGATAAGTGCAGAATGATCACAATAATACAATAAAAGTAATTAAACTATCTCCGCTATACTATAATGATTATTCTCTTTATCAAGGTTTCCCATAACATTTTTGCACAGACTCGTAAGGCCCAAAACAAAATGCATACAGTTATTTATATTTCCTGCTGCATTCTTAAAACTGTTCTTTATTCAAGCGACACAACAGTGCTGCAACACGCACGCTGTAAAAATCTATCGCTCTCAACGTTGCCCTCGTCACTTCATTACTGCCGTATCATATTTGATTAATTCCTAGATATTGCACAGTAACAGCCTAACATGATTTTGCGCTTGTCAAATTTACCGTGTGCATATTATGGATTTTTGGATATAGGGAACGTTCCTTAACTATTTCACTTATGGCATTACTTCTCATAGTCTAAATTGTGCCCATAGGAGACATGGCAGGGCCCCAGATTGCAAAATTGTACTTAAGGCCTTACGAGTCACTTGAAATGTAATTTATTGTAACCGTTTACTTACAAACTGTACTTATCTGCATAACGCTGTACCGATGAACACGACCTGTTTTGTTCATCCGGCATACCATCAACACTGTACATATGTCCAGCTCCAAGAAGAGAAGATCGCGGCCATCGAGGAGAAGCTGGAGCTGTCTTCGCAGAAGTTGGCACAGATGTCGTCGCTGCCCGAGATGGAGGAGCAACTGAAGGCGCGAATGGAGGCGCTGAGCCAGGTTGGCATTGTGAGGGCCCCAAGCACTTTTACACTAGATGTGTAGCTTTAGATGCGACTGTTACCTAGGCGACGGTCTGAAAGCTATTAGTTTTGTCTGGTGACTTATTTTAAGGAATGTTCTGGCGCAGTTCGTAGGATTAGAAGCCTGACATGGACTGGGCCCAATCACTTTTACACTGGATTCCTAGCTTTATATTAGACAGTTACTTAGGTAACGGTCTAAAAGCTATAAGTATCGTCTGGTGAGTTATTATAATGAAGAAGAATATATTCTTCTAGTATTGTGGCAGACGTTCCGGCGCAGTACCTACTGCGGGATTATGATAGTGGCGACATTCACTAGATCTGAGATATATTACCACACTGTTTTGTGAGTTATCAAAATTAAACTAACAAATATTATTTTGACTATAAACAGTGTTACTGGAAAAGAGCATGTCACATACGTTTTTTGAGAAGGCACTTAGGAAGAAACCAACATAAATATAATCATTTGAATAAATAGCAATCCGGTCTTAGTTATCGCGCATCCGTGTAATCAAATAGTGCTTGCATCTATAGTGTTAGTATTATAGCATAATTTATTTATTTATTAAAAACAAGTTACATGATATTACAGTGTATACACCAATGCGTCATGAACCGAACAATGTTTATTTAGACGGCAAAACGGCGTGGCCCCGTTGTGTCGACATCTCGGGTGTTGGATTCGGTAGGTTGCCCCGGAATCGAAGAAACACGACACCTTTCATAATAGCTTAAATAAAGCATGAGTTATATAATACTAAGATTATGCGCATGGTTAATGATAAAGATTGATTTCGAAATGAAAATCAGTTTATGTCAAGATTCTAATCCGAACGGTTTTCTATTTTTAATGTTTTATCTCTTGGTTATTGTAGGAATCTAGATTCAGAATAGAAAATACTACCACTGCACTTGCAGGGGATATTTTATAAGATTTGTATAGATATAATATATTTTAATGCTTTTGTTTCAGATTGTCTGTAACATAGTGTATAATAGCAAATTATAATTCAGTAACACTAATAACAGAAGCACTAGTCATGCTTTTTGCTTCTCATTGTCATTTCCCTAGTTAGAGACCCTTTCATTAGTGTCCTTTTCTAATTTCTATAATATTATTGTCATAAATCGTTCCTTTACGGTAAATGACAGGTTACTTTTTTGTCCATAAATACTATACAAATGCGTGAGAAATATACAAGATGAAAGAAAAGTATGAGTGGATGCTTTAAGACCTCGACTCCACCTATGAATGAACTTTCGAATTAGGCATCATTGAAAAGCTCTACGCGGACAGGAAATCCCAGAGGAAACCTGAAATCGTATTTCTTGGCTATTTTATTTTACCTCCCTATACGTGTAATGTGCTATCTACTTCCCAGGCGCAAGAGCGGCACGGGTCGGCCGAAGACCGCATCCAGAGGCTGGAAGCCAGCGTAGAGGAGAAGAACGCAGAGCTCATGAGACTGAACCAACGGTTACGGATGAATGAAGAACACAACACGCGGCTGAGCGCCACTGTCGACAAGCTGCTGTCTGAGTCGAACGATAGGTAAGCTATAGTGTCATTGATGAAACAATGATCTTTATTCTGTCAGTAGGCCGCAAGGGCACTTTTACAAGTCTGACTCAACGACATTTCCCTGGAGACCACTCTTGAGAAGAAAGCCCAACAAACTCAACCGTCATTATTTTTTTCTAAATAACTCTTATCTTTTATAATATTTTTACTTACTTAGGTTTAGGTATACTTAAATGTTTTTAAGCATACCTAAATCTAAATCAATGCGTAGTTCTCCAGTAAATATATCAAAACTTATAAATGTTATAATTTAATAGAAGGAAAAAAACAATGAGTTGTGGTTGGCGTTGTCTATGCATGGGGTGAGCAGTGAACTGATACGAGCATTGAAATCTCTTTACGAGAATTCCAGTGCTTGTGTCAGAATCAATGGAGCATACACTGAATGGTTTGACATCCAAAAAGGTGTTCGACAGGGATGTGTAGCATCTCCATGGCTATTTAACTTATTCTTAGATAACTGTCTGACGGATTTAAAAGAGAGTGACTGTGGTTTGAGAATGAACGAGTTACGTGTCAAATGTCTTCTCTATGCTGATGATCAAGTATTGTTTGCATCGTCGGCTGATTATGAATGAAGCTTTGGAAAGAAAAGGAATGAAAGTGAATTCCAAAAAGAGACGAAAGTCATGGTATTTGAAAAAGAAGATAGTGTAACAGAAGTGTGCGTGCGGATTGGGAATGAGAGATTAGAGCAAGTGAATGAATTTGTTTACCTTGGATCAATGTTTACGAGGGACGGAAAGTGTGAAAGTGATATTGAAAGGCGAGTTAATGCTGGTAACACCGTAAATGGTGCTTTGCGCGCCTTTATGGGTAGCCAGGAAATCTCTAAGAAGGCTCGTCTGGCTGTGCATAGAGGTGTGTTGGTTCCAGCACTTATGTACGGAAGTGAAAGTTGGGTGTGGCAGAAGAAGCATAAATGCAGTAGAAATGAGAGCATTGAGAGGCATGATTGGTGTGAAATTGGGTGACAGGATCAGAAATAGAGTGATAAGGGAACGTTGTGGTGTGACAGAAGTTGTAGTAACTCGAATCGAGAAAGGGATGCTAAGATGGTTTGGGCATGTAGAGAGGTTTCATGAAAGAAGTTTGACTGGAAAAATCTATAAGGCGATTGTAAGTGGAAATGTTGGAAGAGGAAGGCCTAGACGAATGTTTCGCGATCAGATTGGAGACATTCTGAAAAAAGGCCAAGTGAAAAGTACTCTAAACCGGCGAGCATGCATGAAGAGATTAATGAATGTTGATGAAGCGGCAGTTGTATGCCAGGACCGTAGGAAGTGGAAGGAGGTAGTCTCTGCCTACCCCGTTGGGAAAAAGGCGTGATTGTATGTATGTATGAATATTTTTAAAACAACTTACGAACATTTGATATGCTAGCTTATACCGTTGAAGTGTGATTTATCACAACACAACAAAAACTGGACTTTATCGCGTAGGTATGGATGTGATTTATTTCATTACCTTGCCATGGTAATTTTTCCATATTACGGATGTTACTGTAGGTACGTCTAGTCTCGAAAGAACTCAAGAAGGAAGTGTTGTTGTGTTAAGAAATTGAGTGACAATCGTCTAAGTTTAATTCAAAGTTCCCGACCTTACTACAAGTCGTTAACAGCATTAAACGTCTGATCTGAACTAGGAAACACCTAAAGTACCGTTATGCACAAAATAGGCGTGGATTAATACACATCGTATTCCGAAAATTGGTTTGGTGATCCAGATGCGATAGACCTTCTTAGATTCTAGTCAATTTAAGTGCTCAATTACTTTTACTCAGCCTCCCTCCAAAAAGTGATGAAACTCCATACCCAATATGAATATGGTTCTGGGTAGAAATTTAAAAAACTGTTTTCATTTTGATCCACGCAAAAAGTTTAACTCAGTAAGATTTTTCGCTATTACCGAAAATATTTTATTCGTACTTCCAAGAATGGGATAGTTGCCTCTTGGCCAAGAATCCCTTTAACTTAAAATGACCTGACTAGATAGAACGCAAATTGCATCGACAAATTTAACGGACGGGTGTCTAACTGTTTGTAAGTAATGTGCCTCACCGCCACAGCAACTTCGCCAGCTACCGTGTCCAAACAAATCATATTGAAATGTATAGAAGCTAGCTCACTTGGCGACGCTTGATGGCTACCGTTATTTCGTACGGGATTGCCAGCGATTGATTTTGATTTTTTAATTTTACGTCGCCACAGCGTCCCAGTGCGGCAGGGTTACAGCCCTGAGAATATGTGATTCGAAATTGGCCATCTGTTCTAGGTTACAAGTGCATCTCAAAGAGCGGATGCACGCGCTGGACGAGAAGAATGCTCTGACGCAAGAGCTGGAGAAGACGAGAAAGTACGCCGAGGAGCTGGTCGCTGAGAAGCAGGAGATCCTGAAGGAGCTCGCCAAGTGGCGGATGGAGACTGAACAGGTACCTGCTGGTTAGGTAGAGGATGGTTTGAAGGGAGAAGCAGAAAGGGTTGGGCTGGTAGATTCAGAGGTAGACTTCTAGATTATTTGCGGGATTGATTTTTGTGTTTGACGCGTGTTCAAAGTGAGATGAGAACTATTTTCCCTTCATTTTACACCCAAAACTCAGGATGAGAACCTCGAGTATAATTCTTGTTGTATTTAAAATAAAGAACACGGTCGCTTATTATACAAGGATCTTGCGACTCAGCCTTCTGAACCTAGGTAGTAATTAAGTGTGTCGCTGTTGCAGCTAAAACGGCAAATGCTCCAGCAAGAGATAGCCTTCAACATCCAGCAGACGGACGCGCTGACGCGGTCGCTGTCGCCCGGCGCGCCGCCGCAGCCGCCGCCGCAGGCGCTCTTCCAAACCAAGGTATGGGCCCTGACCAAATTATACTTGAAGTCTCAAATCAAGTGAAAGCTTCAGAGCTAAATTGATAAACGTTCATCATTTAATGCTTATTATTTTTTAGTCTTTCGTAAAGATTTCCACCAGGGCTTGAAAACCGGTTTATTTTTCGTACCAGTTAGAGCCTCACTTTGAGAGCCTAAACCATATGAAAGGTTACGCTCGCAAAAAACCGCTCGGACTAACCGGTCTCGGAGCGCAAACAGGGAACGAAATACATTAACCGGTCAGAGTGCGCTCCCTCAGTGGATAACATTCTCAAATCAATTCGTTCGAACGTAATCTACAAAATTACCGGTTTATTTGTAACCGGTTACAAGCCCTGATTTCAGTGTTTATCAGATTCTAGTAACTGTTACCAGGTTGGCCGTTAATCTTGAGGAACGATAGCGCCTTTTCCGTTTTATGTTCTCCAATTAAGAGCCATACCGTATACCTTATAGTATCAGTGCTGAAGTTTACTTTAAACCTTAGACATACTCCTGGCGTTGCAAGCGTCTATCGGCTACGGTGACTATTTAACATCAGGCAGGTCTTACGCTTGTTTGCCATCTTAGTAAGTAGTAGCAAAACAAATTGACTAGCCGCCTTTTTTGTAATCCTGAAACTACTCGTGACTTACTCAGGAAAGTTTAGACAGAAAGACCATTTTGTGATTTTGGCATCTTTTTCAGCTGGACGGCTCGTGGGAGAAGCTACAGCAGGCGCACGTGCTAGCGAACGTGCAGCAAGGCTTCGATGTTTCCAGTGATGCGGAGGTAAACTTATTTCAAACGTGTGGTACCTATTGGTACCAAAACAATATTTTGACGTATGTCCCCTAAATTATTTGGTACCAGGTGTCGGCCAGTCATTTTTATCTGTTAACCCGTCCTCTACCCTATAATATATAGATATTATAGGCCCGTATACATCAGTAAATGTCTTCAATATTGTGATAATATTATTAATTTGAATTCCACTCTATGAAACGGACAGGCTATACTTTTGAAACCAAGGTGTGGGCTTAGTAAAATCAGGTCTTAGGGGCTTCAAGCCAGTTGAAGCCATACTTTTTAAGATAAAGTGTAGGGTCAGTAAAGTCAGAGCTTGAGGGCTTGGCTTTTCCTGGGATCTGATTACTTTTTTACAGCGAAAGCGTTATGAGCTTGTGAGTCTTGGCTGCCAATTGTACATGAAATGTTTTTGGTGGGATGCCTTTTTTAAATAGTTTTTATAATTTTAAAGCATTATCTGGTAACTTGTCATAAAAATTAATACTTTCTAATGGCAATTTTATTTATATTTTTGAACCGATCATTCTAAATTGGTGTGTAGAACGACGAGTCGGACGGCGGCGTGGAGGGCGGGCATACGGACGCGGCGGCGCTGGCGCTGATGCTGCAGGAGCAGCTCGACGCCATCAACACCGAGATCCGCCTCATCCAGGAGGAGAAGCAGAGCACAGAGGCGCGCGCAGAGGAGCTCGAGTCCAGGGTCAGTGCAAACTATCCTTATCTAATTCCTTTCATCGTGCTGTACGTTGTTAGAGGATATACTTACTAGTGGCCGTTCCTCCATACAAATGTAATCCCCCGTTTCCTCCCTGGATAATGGTCTTAGAGCAATTTTTTTTATAAATATAATCTATACTTACCTGTGCCATGCCCCTATGTTTTATTTTTCTTAATAATTTGTTGTTTATTTTAAGAATTAGAGGCCCTTTAAAACTGCAATAAATGCCACCGTTTGGCGCTATAAGCACACGTTCAGTAAACAAATTTAACGAATATAAAAGAAAAACAGAAAACATAGAAGTATAACCGAAGCCCTCGGTATAACATATATGAAAAAAAAACTAAAATTAGTCCTGTTTTGGAAGAGGAAATAGGGTACTGCGAAATCCTGTTTTCGCCAATTTCTTGTAGATCAGATCGATCCGAGCTGCAGTTGTCCCTTTTGCACTGTAATACGGGGGATTTGAGGCGATGCGATGGCAATAGTTTTTAAAAGTACCTTGTTTCCAAAAGGCCTTTTGCTAGTATATCCTCTTAAAGGCTGACTGTAGCTGTAAGTGGTCGACTTTAATCAGTGAAAATAGGTCTTGTCGTTTACTAAAAATAATAGTTTGTAGGAAGTTACGTTTTAGTAGATTTTTTGATGGACTTCGGTCCCGAGGAAAATAATCCATGACAGAGACTTCTCTATTATCACGAATTTCTTCTACCTCTCAAAAAAGGACACTTATTTATAATTAAACTAGAAGGTGCAACGTCGTCAGCGAAGCGGAAAAAAGTGTCCTATAACCATCTGTGGATGTCCAGCTATCCGTGTTCCAAAAAACCGTTGAAATCCGGATAGCCGATCAGCGTGATGAAGCCACAACGACACATACAAACATTTCATTTTTACAACTTTATAATCTATATTATTATAAAGTTGTAAAAATGAAATGTCTGTACATTGAAGATATTTTCACAAAATCGATTGTTATGGACTATTGTGACCTCCCAGTTCACTAAAACGAAAAATATATTTTTTGGATTTTTTGTATGTTTGTATGTGTCGTTGTGGCTTCATCACGCAAAATCGGCTAAGCAGATTTCAAAAATTCTTGGTACACGGGTAGCTGGGTATCTCCAGATGGTTATAGGATATTTATTACCCGACTACGCTGACGAAGAAACGAGAGTTTATGACTTTTTCTCCTCCGCGAACGAAGTTGCGGGCATCTTCTATTAGGTAGGTATAGATTAAAAATAAACTTCGATTCAGTGACTATTTTTAAATATCTTGTATATACGCAACACCATGGTATGTGTTGGGGTGTACATAACGGCGGTGGTGTGTTAGCAGGTGGGCAGCTATGAGCACATGAACGTCTTATCGCGACGCGGCGACTCGCCGCCGCTAGCCGCGTCACCGTCGCGCCCGCACCTCGCGCCCATACACAAGTACCACACGGTAAGGACACTCCCACTTCATTTGTGATTATTTACTCCAGCTACAATACAATACAACAATTCTTTATTGCACACCAACAACAAAAACAGTACAATAGAACCTTAACATCAAATACGGTAGACGATAGGCGGTCTTATCGCTAAAGAGCGATCTCTTCCAGACAACCTTTGCGTAGCGGAAATGACTCAGCTTCGTGACGAGACAAGTGTTGAGCCCGAAGAAAAGATGGATGGATTATGTGACAGATGAGTTGGATGAGATGACTTAAGCTACGAAGACGGGTGATAGGAAAGAATGGACGGAAAAAACATGGCGTGTCAACCCCAAATTAATAGGATTAAGGTAGAATAATGATGATGTATTTATTGATTGCAGTCAGTGGCGTGCACATGGTTTTTGACCTAGGTAGGCAGTTTTCATGTGCCTGTATGGAGCCATGGTCGTTCAGGGTAGGCAGTGCCTTTGTGACTATATGGACTGCACGCCACTGATTGCAGTCATGTACATTTCATAATACTGAAGGTTATTATTATTACTAAGTACATGAACCCTCATAGAGGGAACAAACTTTATCTAGGAATATTATATAAGTTTTAAGAAAATTAATGAGAACATTTTTATTGCTGTCAGAGTCGCATGCAGAGAAACAAGCAAACACAATTATGCATAAAAAGAAACTTGAGAATTGATATTGAATGGTTAACAAAATTGAAATAAAGATCTCACTTTAAAGCGCTAGACAGAGGCCTCCCAACTAGGGTAAGCCTATTTTGGGGTTCGTGTTCTTTTAACAAAAAAAAATATGTTTAGACAAGTTACACTTAAAATTAATATTAAATTATACAACCAAGCGTCGTGTATGTTTTGCGCATTTTCGTTTGTCATGCTTTTTTTTCTGAAACATTTAACTTTCCATGACTATTGTTTAATTCGAATTCTTCGAATTAGAGAGAGAGGATAGAAAAATGATGCACCTAACCTAACCTGCCAAGGTGACCTTTTTGCGAAGAGTTCATTTATATTTCAAATGTTTCATTGAATTGAGCCATGATCACATTGTGATTAATTATCACACTTCTCAGATACCTGAAGTACTCGTTTATCTAATATTTAATTTACCTAACTAGACTGTTTGGAGTCTGCAACCGTTCCGTGTTAAAATGCTAGATCTTAGATTTACACCGTATTTTTTTATTAGTTACGAATCCGAAGAATGTATAAACTGGTGTAAAAAATCATTGTAGCAAAACTGAAGGAAAGCTCTAAAATAGTGTAAATATATCCAAGTCAAAGTGTGCTTATAGATTATTATAACAAACTGTAAATACTTAGAGAACAGGTCGTTTCAACTAGATATGTTTACATAAGTCAACTATATATGATTACATAGTTAAAATACTTTTTATTTTAAAAAGAGACATTAATTCTTGAAACAGTTTGAAATGACCAGTCCTAACAGATACTACGTTTTGTAACATAAAAACAATCGGACAGTGACGAGGCGTGACTATACTTTCAAAAGGCTTTATGTATATACTGACCGGTTCAGATTATACCTTTACCCGACGTACAAGTTCATATACATTTCCTAAGGGGCGTGGCCTATGAACGTATTGATCGCTTGGTCACTGGTCTGCCCGCCCCTAACGTGTGCGGCCCGCAGGCGCCGGCGTCGATGTCTCCCGCGCACGCGCACTACCGCCCGCCGCCTTCCTCCGAGAGCCTGCCGTCCAGCCAGGTCGGTTGCTACCGCGCATTGGTGCCCGTTATCACAATAGTTTAATAAAGAGGCGTAAATTTGCAAAGAATCAAGATCAATTTTTCCATGCAATGTATAGTTAACGTTTCGATAAAGGCAAGTTTTAACATAGCTGCAGAACAAAGTTCTTAATTTACCCATACAAGGTAGTAACGTGTAACGTCACAAGTTACTAGGCTTTAGTATGAAGCGATTTTTTTGAGAAAATTTAAAACTGTATTTTAACGTTGTTATACCTCGGGGAGTTTATATGAGATTTAAGTAGTTTTTTCACCAACATTTTAATTATTGAAAGGTCGTTCTATAGAATACCACAAAAAAAGGCTATGTTGGCTGAAGATCATAAATATTGTTTTAACTTTGCTCATTTACGTCTTACACGAGTATTTTGGCAGTTTGATGTGCACCATCACAAGAACAGCTTCGATTTTGTCTTGCGTCCATGTTTGCTGAACACGAATTGTATTTAGAATTAGCTTAAACATGCCATAGCTTGGAAACTATTTATGTCATTAAACACGCATATGTTATGATAAAAAAAAATGTTTAATGAACCTTGTAAAGTTTTGATATAAAAATTATCTTGGATTCTTACCGTGATATGTAGTAAATATATATTTATAAGTAAAATTTACTTGTATGTAGAAATTAAGTGAGGGTTTTGGTATGCTGATCTAATGAATTACGCATATAGGTAATTCATTTGCACTAAATCGACACCTGCTGCAATATGATCAAAAGAAATGTATGATTAAAATAACATAATTGAAATTAATGGATGACGACCGCAAAAAAGAGGCTACAACTTTGCTGACTTCGGTGTTATAGACGAGATATGAATACCAAAGCTCATTATTACTTTTGTGCAATATTACCTACATATTAAATAGAAATAAATATAAGTAATATATCTTAACTTTTTGTATGTACGATGTATCTACATCGGAATATATCGCTTTGCTAAAAGCACAGCACTGCTTGTGTAAAGTAGTTAGGCAAAGCTTCTATATGTTATTTATAAAATTAAGAACTGACTTCAAAATTGATATTATGAGACGCTTGAACTACTTTTAACTGGTGGGGATAAATGTAATTGCTAGAAAATAAAAAACACCTTATCTTTTGAAGGAGGTTCAAGAGTAAATTTACATTTGTATTTTCTTATCCAATTATATAATTATAATGTGTGCAAATTGTAGATATCATATCGGAGTATACGATATTGAATCATATATCTAAATATAGATTGTAGTATAAATATACTTATTCCACATTATTATATACATAATTAAGACACACTATTACGCTATTTGTTTACTTTTTGCATGTAGAGTTTTACGACATTATAATACTTTTTTATATTCCTTCTTCCCATAATGACTGTGATGACTCTTTAGATATGTACTAGTTAATCAGTAATTCAGGACACCTTTACTATTACATAAGTTCGTAGTAACTACCTTGATTTTGGATTTAGCAGTAATCCCATTCATATATTTAAGTAGCTCACTCCACACCTTAAAACAAACGAACTCAATGTTATTTTTAGTGTAGGTTCTTAGCTCAAATGAAATAGACTTATTCCGTCCGGGAGCCATTTTGGTAGAGTCGGCATCAAATAATGTGTCCAAAGTGCCAAGTATATTTTAACACATCTTTATTCTTATAGACATAAATACATTTATGTACGTAACGATAGACATATATGGCACTTTGGATGCTACAGACTATTTCATGTTGACTGTACCTACCTTATATGTACGTGGTACCGTGATTCTGGTAGTCATGTACTTAGAACTTAACAGCGCTTTGGTGCGTCAGCTTTGATGAGGGAACTATTCGAAAAACCAAAAATATATAATTTATAATCAAGAATAACGAATACGCTATGCACGCGCGGCGGAGTTGACCGATCGTTTCTCTCAATAAATATCAGTTCGCTCGTGTGATAACGTCCATAAATAAGTTCTGTGTTTTATCAACAGCGGTTAGCTTGTCTACCGAATCTAGTGTACCAAGTAAATAGTCCTTCAGACCGAGACAGAACTGTGTGTTTTTTGTAACTGTTTATAAAACGAAGGCTGCCGTTTTAGAAAAACCCGTAAACTTAGGAGGTGAAACATTAGTACTGAGATAAGTACATTCGCTAGTTATTATTGGTATGCGGATAAAACATCACGTCTGAACTACTATATATATATATATTTTTTTAATTTTAACAGGTTGTAGTACCCGTCAATACGATAAACTTGTATTATCATTCCCCGGATCTATATCGGAATCCCTAACGTCATTTGTCCTAATGTATCGTTTGTCCTAATGTATCATTTGCCATAACGCATTTTTTTCAGAAACCGTAAACTTTTCAGGATTGTTATAAAACAAACCTAACCTAACCTAACCTAATCTATACGACGATCTTTTAAAAAATTCTGAAAAAAATACGGTTTCTGAAAAAAACAGTTATGGCAAATGATACATTTGGCAAACGATACATTAGGACAAAAGATATTAGGGATTCCGAATGAGACCCTGATTCCCCATATATTACGGGGAGACATTTTGGAAATAAATCGGCCATTCCCTACATTTTGTTCGAGTTACTTTGTACTGCTATAGGTCTAACGCTTTACTTAGTCCGTTCCTGAGGTACGGGAGTGATACGGGAGGGGTGACAAGTGACGTGACATGACGTGTCCTAACTGTCTCGCTTTACAAGCCTGACGACCGACTGAAGTTACGCGTCGTTTGACGTTCCGTAAACATACCCCTCCCGTACCCCTCCCAAACCACAGGAACAGACTCAATTATGCGTTAGGTCTATAAAACATAGTATGAAACGGCAGATTTGTTTTTCGTTTCCGAAACGTCTCCCCATAGGAAAAGTTGCTCGTATCAACGAGTACTATCACCCGTTAAAATAAAAAGAAATAAAAGATAACACGGTATATAAGTACGCGAGGAGTTACGAGGTAAAGTAATCCGCAGCGTGCAATAATAACACGGGCATCAGTTGCAGTTGTGCGAGGACGGCGTGGCGGCGGAGGGCGCGGAGTCGCCGCTGACGGCGCGCTCGCTGCGCCTCGAGCGCGCCGCGCGCGCGCTGCACGCCGAGCGCGACCGCCTGCGCACGCACTACCCCGCGCCCTACGACTCGTGAGTATACTGAACCGGCCGGCTGCCATCGCCTCGCCGATGACACTAGGTGAGATGCAGTCGTGCGAGGTCGGCGTGGCGGCGGAGGGCGCGGAGTCGCCGCGCGCGCGCTGCACGCCGAGCGCGACCGCCTGCGCACGCACTACCCCGCGCCCTACGACTCGTGAGTATACTGAACCGGCCGGCTGCCATCGCCTCGCCGATGACACTAGGTGAGATGCAGTCGTGCGAGGTCGGCGTGGCGGCGGAGGGCGCGGAGTCGCCGCGCGCGCGCTGCACGCCGAGCGCGACCGCCTGCGCACGCACTACCCCGCGCCCTACGACTCGTGAGTATACTGAACCGGCCGGCTGCCATCGCCTCGCCGATGACACTAGGTGAGATGCAGTCGTGCGAGGTCGGCGTGGCGGCGGAGGGCGCGGAGTCGCCGCGCGCGCGCTGCACGCCGAGCGCGACCGCCTGCGCACGCACTACCCCGCGCCCTACGACTCGTGAGTATACTGAACCGGCCGGCTGCCATCGCCTCGCCGATGACACTAGGTGAGATGCAGTCGTGCGAGGTCGGCGTGGCGGCGGAGGGCGCGGAGTCGCCGCGCGCGCGCTGCACGCCGAGCGCGACCGCCTGCGCACGCACTACCCCGCGCCCTACGACTCGTGAGTATACTGAACCGGCCGGCTGCCATCGCCTCGCCGATGACACTAGGTGAGATGCAGTCGTGCGAGGTCGGCGTGGCGGCGGAGGGCGCGGAGTCGCCGCGCGCGCGCTGCACGCCGAGCGCGACCGCCTGCGCACGCACTACCCCGCGCCCTACGACTCGTGAGTATACTGAACCGGCCGGCTGCCATCGCCTCGCCGATGACACTAGGTGAGATGCAGTCGTGCGAGGTCGGCGTGGCGGCGGAGGGCGCGGAGTCGCCGCGCGCGCGCTGCACGCCGAGCGCGACCGCCTGCGCACGCACTACCCCGCGCCCTACGACTCGTGAGTATACTGAACCGGCCGGCTGCCATCGCCTCGCCGATGACACTAGGTGAGATGCAGTCGTGCGAGGTCGGCGTGGCGGCGGAGGGCGCGGAGTCGCCGCGCGCGCGCTGCACGCCGAGCGCGACCGCCTGCGCACGCACTACCCCGCGCCCTACGACTCGTGAGTATACTGAACCGGCCGGCTGCCATCGCCTCGCCGATGACACTAGGTGAGATGCAGTCGTGCGAGGTCGGCGTGGCGGCGGAGGGCGCGGAGTCGCCGCGCGCGCGCTGCACGCCGAGCGCGACCGCCTGCGCACGCACTACCCCGCGCCCTACGACTCGTGAGTATACTGAACCGGCCGGCTGCCATCGCCTCGCCGATGACACTAGGTGAGATGCAGTCGTGCGAGGTCGGCGTGGCGGCGGAGGGCGCGGAGTCGCCGCGCGCGCGCTGCACGCCGAGCGCGACCGCCTGCGCACGCACTACCCCGCGCCCTACGACTCGTGAGTATACTGAACCGGCCGGCTGCCATCGCCTCGCCGATGACACTAGGTGAGATGCAGTCGTGCGAGGTCGGCGTGGCGGCGGAGGGCGCGGAGTCGCCGCGCGCGCGCTGCACGCCGAGCGCGACCGCCTGCGCACGCACTACCCCGCGCCCTACGACTCGTGAGTATACTGAACCGGCCGGCTGCCATCGCCTCGCCGATGACACTAGGTGAGATGCAGTCGTGCGAGGTCGGCGTGGCGGCGGAGGGCGCGGAGTCGCCGCGCGCGCGCTGCACGCCGAGCGCGACCGCCTGCGCACGCACTACCCCGCGCCCTACGACTCGTGAGTATACTGAACCGGCCGGCTGCCATCGCCTCGCCGATGACACTAGGTGAGATGCAGTCGTTCGAGGACGGCGTGGTGGCGTGGGTGAAGGCAAGCTCTGAAAGCCTTTAAACAAAATAATCTATTTACTCGCCGAGCGCGACCACCTGCATACGCGCGACCCTACGCCGTACGACTCGTGAGTATACAAAAGAGCTTCCATCGCCTCACCTGTTAAAAGATAATACTGGATTAAATGGTACCCGGCAGGTTCTAAAAGCTTTTGAACAGAACAAGCAACGCAACCGACACGACCATTATACGTCGAACGCGACCACCTGCGCACGCGTTATCCAAGACTCCATCGCGTAAGACTCGTGAGTATATTGACCCAACGAGCTAGAATGTTGTTCAACCTGTGGATCGCGACCCCTTAGAGGGTTGGGGGGCCTCTTAAAAAGTAGTTCTCGGGTATATTCAGTGGGACTCTACGTTTTTTACAAATACACGTTTGAATCACCGCAAAAAAGGGGCTCGTGAAATATATTTCCATTAAAGGGGGTCGCGTCATGAATAGGTTGAAAACACCGAGTTAGACCACTCAACGTCTTCTCGTGTGCCATCAAATAACGGGTAGCTCCGAGCAAGCTCTAGACAGCAATGTGATGTGAGCGTTACCTACTCGCCAAAGTTTACTGACTGCGCAGGCTCTCAACGCCCTATGATCCGTAAGCTCTACACTTTATAGCGCGATTCTGTGTCAAAAACGCAATATGTTTTCCGCTGGCGAGGCGGCATAAACGGAAAAATCCATACGATTTCGTTCCGTTTATAAAATTGCACTATTTTTGGCATTGCAATATTTTTTATCGCCTCGCTGAGGAACCACTGTATCTACTTGTAATATATGTTGCTGTTACTAACTTATGTGTTACCAAATAACTAATGTTTCTCACCCCGCACGCTGCCAGGACGTCGATAATGTCAGGATCGATGACCAGGATTCCCATACACAGGTGCATCCCCGTTCCCAGACGTGTATCCATCCGACCGAATCCGGTCCGGCCGTCCGGTCCCCGACCGAGTCGGTCTGACAGCGAGCTCGCTAGCGCCCCCTGCGACTGTCCGGACACGCTGTTTAGTTACGTGCCGCATAAAATATGTGTCAAATCTAATGTCTACAGGATTTTAGATAATTATTTGTTCTATCATCCTAATTTAGTCAAATCGGCGAGTTACATATAATACTTTATTTGGAGTGTGCTACCAAAACGACGATACTTAAAACTCAGAAATTATAATTCAAACAAACGGAATTTGATGTAGTAAATCCCTCGATAAATATATTCCATTACAATTATGTAAAATATTTATTAGTATTTAAAATGCAAATCAGAACGACATATAAAAATTAATCATATACAATGTGCCCGTGAGGAATCCGAAAGATGTTAACTACGTATTCCTTAAGCCATTAGGAGCAAAAATGTTATGTAAACCCCCGTCTACTACGGGTTAGTTTTAAAGATATCAATTTTCATGTAAACTATTTATTGTGATAACTAAAATGCATTACTCTTTTGATCGCGACATTGCCACGTATGCTGCCGAGTTTTGTATCGCTATTGACAGATATCAAAGTGACAGCTGTCATTCACTAAAGTCTTCCTGTTTTGGAAAAATAATCGTTGCCATTTTATTAAAACGCATAATTTTCATGGAGAAGCGAAAGTGATTCAATTTTGATATACAAAAAATCGTCAAAACTACTTATTTTCTGAATTTGAAATGGGTAACATTTTTTAGTCCTAATAAGCTCAGGAATGCGGGCATCCTGTATAGTAAATTAAAAATAAAATTATTATACTTATATTACTTTAAATGCCTTGCTAATAAAATGAAGGTTGGAGAGAAATTAAGTACCTTGACACGAGTTATTATTTTTATATGTTTTATAATAATGTGTTAAGAAAATTAATAATATTTTAAACTACAAAGTTGCATTTTATATTTCAAGTTAAATAAAGTGGAATTACTAAGAACTTTGCTTGTTCATTACACTGTCGACAAAATAGGGTGCTACTATGGATGGGTATGTTGAATTTAATGGATTAAGTGTGACCCTTTCCTACTGTAGAGGCTATACCTTAGTCATTCCATTTTGTTACGCATTGTTTGCCAGAAATATCAGCTAGTAATTTCTATGGTAATTCGGTGCTGAAACGTTTAAGAAAAAAGAATAGTCGGCTAGCGAAAAACGTTCGGCGAATTCATTGCATCTTTTTCAATAAGTACATCATTAAAATTGTAGGTGGCGCTAGTGTGCTCGCATGTAGACGAATGATTACAATCCGTAAACTGTTAAACAATTTGTAAATTTAATTAAACTAGAATTGTAACCTCTGTCTGAATATGTTTAGAGGCATCATATTCATAAGGATGTATTCTTGCTTGACTATCCAGCTTTTTTAACTTATTATTAATTCGGTAACCTCTCTACGTTTTTGATAATATCAGTTGGGCAAATTATTTCATGTACAGATATGTGCATATTGTAGAAAGTTGTACAATCAAACTTTTTGGGTCTGGCCTAAAAATTCTGACCAAAATATGGGAGCCTCCTGGAATAACAAATGATTAGGATCGGTTAACAGCAAGGCTCTTAAAGAACACACTATGTTCATATTAATTTATTTCACGTGAAAATAACAGTATAAATTTGCATTAGACAAAATCAAGGACAAATAAAACAAGAATATCTCCTCCTCATGGTCCTCCCGTGACCATGGAAAGCAGGAAAGCTTCCGAAACGTCGGGAACTAAAATGAGATAATATACGCGATATAATCCGTTAAATTGTTTTATTTCAAGAATATCTCCTTTCGGTCGGGGGCCCCGACTCGGGGCACGATTCAAAGTATGGCAATTTTCAGTTTTTTATTTTGTTTTCATGGTCCTTGGTCAAAATTATAAGCTTGAAAATGTATAAAATATTCGAAATTCGAAGCAAACAAAACTCAACTACAACGGCTCGACATATTTATAGTTAACATCGCCAATTTTTACAAATATTTTTCTTGAAAACCGTGCGAACCGGTCATAACCCTAGCCATTATCATTTCAGGCCACTAAATGTCAGTGTTCCCTCCAGCTCGTCGCAGGAGTCGCTGGGCGCGGCGTGGGGCGGGGCGTCGCCCGGCCTGCCGCGGGGCGTGGCCGCCGCCGCCTCCGCCGTCTCCATCGCCTCCATGCACCAGCAGAAGAAGCGCGGCATCAAGAGCTCACTCGGCAGGTTCTTTAGCAAGAAGGAGAAGGCTGGTATGCCGGTGAGTTTCATTTTATGCACTTCTTGTACTCCACTATATGAGTCTCCCACTGAGTGAGAAAGTCTCCATAGTATCGTGCCCGTAAGTAGAAAAAAAAGGGCACCAAGAGCTCCTTAAAGAGGATTATTAGAAAAAAAAAAGAAGGCCAGTTTTTTTTTTACATTGCTGAACTTGATCAAGTATCGATTGGACTCGGATAGTCATTTACGCTCATTTATAAGCAGAATTGGGGCATCAAGAGCTAACTGGGCACGTTCTTTAGCAAGAAAGAGAAGGCTGGCATGTCGGTAGGAAACTTAGAACTTCCTAACATTCCTTCTATATACATTATGCGTCTTTGAATCTGTTAAAACACGCCGACTCTAGCAATGAACGGCGCCGTTTCTAACAGCTTTATGCATCAGCAGAAAAATATTTACCTAGTTCCTAAAAAGCCAACAGCCATCAGCCTCGAGGCCGAGTACCAACTGCCCCTTCTCAGCTTCATCTAAAAAACATTCACACCATCGGCAAATTACTTCATATGCATTGATTCAGTTAGCTGAAGTCCGAGTGGTGTGTTTGCAGATGCAGCAGGGCCAGGCGCGATCGTTGTCGTCGGCGTCGTCACTGGGGCTGTCGTCGCTGGCCGACGAGCAGGCAGACACACCACCCGCGCCGCTCGTGCAAGACTACGCGCGCAACAAGTCCAAGTGAGTAGCGGGCAGGGCTGCTATAGATGCCGCAAGGCAGGTATCGTCTAAGGGATCGTTGTGGCTACAAGCCTCGGTTACAATATTACAACAAATAATCAGGCGGATAGCCTGCCTATACTTCGTCACCGTCTTTTGTTTTCTACGGAATATATGCAAAAAAGGACTCAAAGAGCGACAACTTAAGGTAAGGTATCTCCAGGTTCAAAGAGAGCTTTATGTTTGACGACAAACCGTTCTTTGATCTTCCTCAAAGAACGGTAGTGGCACGGCAAAGGTGTGCGAACGTTATCAAAGGGGATCAAACCGCTTACATAGGTGTTTTTTTTTTTACAGAGACCGGGATTACCGGCACGAGTTGCTGGGGGAGGCGATGCGCGCGGGCACGCCGTTCGCGCTGTGGAACGGGCCCACGGTGGTGGCGTGGCTCGAGCTGTGGGTGGGCATGCCGGCCTGGTACGTGGCCGCCTGCCGCGCCAACGTCAAGAGCGGTGCCATCATGAGCGCGCTCAGCGACCAGGAGATACAGCGCGAGATTGGTGAGCCATTATTTTATACCGCGTAGTCACTATTATGAACTTCAGAGTCGTCTCAAGGATACGTAGTGGAAATTCAAGTCACGAGTATTCAAGGGGACATGAAGGAAGAAATTGCAATCTAGAATTGATTGTAAAAAGAGAGATCCTACCGACTGCGCCAATCGTTTCACCTATTGTACTTTTTAATGCTTAAACCGCTGTACCGATAGATTTGGTATGGAAATAGTTTGAGAGCTTGGGAAGGACATAGGATAATTTTTATATCGGAAATCATCCCATGAGGGCGTGACGAAGAAGAAGAAAAGGGGTGGCAGCTTGTATGGGGAATCAATCAATAAAACATATATACGATGTTCTTGATAACACGCGTGAAGCCGCAGCTTAATGCTAGTATCAAATAAATAAAAAAAAACAGACGTCTTGACCTTTTTGTCAATGACGTCAATGTTGTAATGTAAAGAGACTGCTTATACGTATGTAATAGAACAAAATTATACTAACACTGAAAATGAAATCATAGTTCAGAAGGAACTTCGTAAATTTATTCAGTAACATAGCCAATAAGTCAACCCTAGTGTTCTTGTATATATTATAATGCTCCTTACATATTCTAGGGGTAACACAGTGAGATCCAAGATTAGCCCGGTAATTACTGAGACCTTGTTAGAGAAGTTAGCTTCTTTTGAATTGAAAAGAAAAGCAGAAAACGCTTGTGGGTTCTTTCGATTCTATCTTGGTGGTATAAATGCCAGAGGCCTGAGGGCTCCTGACATTGGAACCATATTCCAATTATTTCCTAAACGCGAAGTATGTAGTAATCAGAGCTGTTTTATATTTGACAGTTGCGCGGAACTAAATCTAATATTTTATAGGCCTTACTAACAATCACGTCGATGTGAGCGTTAAATGACAGATGGCTGTCTAATGTTACACTAAATCTCTTATTACTGACACTTCTTCTAGTGGATTATTATCAATGCAATGCAATATAATGTTAAAGGTGGACGTCGTTTTCTACTGAATTTGATGTGCTTACATTTACTAATATTTAAAGGTAATTTATTCAGACTGGACCAGTCAAGAACACGACTCGAGTCCTCTTGCAGCTGCAGTGAGTCAGAGGGAGTGTTTATTAGCGTGAACATTTTCAAGTCATCAGCAAAAAGAGAATAGCCTAGAATAACGAATGACCTGGGGCATGTCGTTTATGAAAGCTAAGAATAAAGTAGACCCGAGGTGAGAACCTTGTGGTACGCCGGAAGGGCCACCGAAGCTTTTCGATTCCCGACCACACATTACCACTGTTTGTGATATTGAAGATAAGTAACATGAAAACTAATTTAGTTGTTGCAAGTTGTTTGCCGTGAACTGCAAAGTTATCTAACTTTATTTATAAGGATTTTGTAATCAACCCGGTGGAAAGCCTTGTCTATACCTGTATATACGGCTTCTACTTGTTGGCCCCTCTCCAATGCTTCGGATAGTTCCGAAACAAACATAACTAGATTGGAAATCGTAGATTTATCTCCACGAAAACCATGCTGTTGCGTTATGAGGAACGGCTTAAGATTACTTACTTAAAGAATAGGATTGACAAACGATTTTGAACGAACATTTCCAGGATTTATAGCCTATATTGGTCTTCCAATATTGTTCGCACTACCGGCTTTAAGAATCGGTTGGACGTTTGCTTTTTTCCAGACTGAAGGAAAAACTCTACTCTCAAGAAAAAAGATATAAATAATGGAAAGACCTATATTTTCTCAGACTACTTGCACAGTTTGCAAAGAAAATTGCCGGGATGTGATCAGATCTCGCCCCCTTTGTTTTATGTAAACTTTTAAATAATGTACCGTGATGGATAGAGATGAAAGTCGTTCGAAGCGGAGGAATATTTGAGCCGTTTGCCACATACACCATAGTTAATAATTGTGAGCCGTAACATATGTTTCACAAAATTAAACCTTTACGTTATGACTACAGGCATCAGCAACCCCCTGCACCGGCTCAAGCTGCGGCTGGCGATCCAGGAGATGGTGTCGCTGACGTCACCGTCCGCGCCGCGCGGCACCGCCTGCGCCGCGCTGGCCTTCGGGGACATGAACCACGAGTGGATCGGGAACGTGTGGCTACCCTCACTAGGTGAGTCTGTCTACTGTGTGAGGGCAGGCATTAGTCACCTCTGCATCCAGGAGATGGTGTCGCTGACGTCACCGTCCGCGCCGCGCGGCACCGCCTGCGCCGCGCTGGCCTTCGGGGACATGAACCACGAGTGGATCGGGAACGTGTGGCTACCCTCACTAGGTGAGTCTGTCTACTGTGTGAGGGCAGGCATTAGTCACCTCTGCATCCAGGAGATGGTGTCGCTGACGTCACCGTCCGCGCCGCGCGGCACCGCCTGCGCCGCGCTGGCCTTCGGGGACATGAACCACGAGTGGATCGGGAACGTGTGGCTACCCTCACTAGGTGAGTCTGTCTACTGTGTGAGGGCAGGCATTAGTCACCTCTGCATCCAGGAGATGGTGTCGCTGACGTCACCGTCCGCGCCGCGCGGCACCGCCTGCGCCGCGCTGGCCTTCGGGGACATGAACCACGAGTGGATCGGGAACGTGTGGCTACCCTCACTAGGTGAGTCTGTCTACTGTGTGAGGGCAGGCATTAGTCACCTCTGCATCCAGGAGATGGTGTCGCTGACGTCACCGTCCGCGCCGCGCGGCACCGCCTGCGCCGCGCTGGCCTTCGGGGACATGAACCACGAGTGGATCGGGAACGTGTGGCTACCCTCACTAGGTGAGTCTGTCTACTGTGTGAGGGCAGGCATTAGTCACCTCTGCATCCAGGAGATGGTGTCGCTGACGTCACCGTCCGCGCCGCGCGGCACCGCCTGCGCCGCGCTGGCCTTCGGGGACATGAACCACGAGTGGATCGGGAACGTGTGGCTACCCTCACTAGGTGAGTCTGTCTACTGTGTGAGGGCAGGCATTAGTCACCTCTGCATCCAGGAGATGGTGTCGCTGACGTCACCGTCCGCGCCGCGCGGCACCGCCTGCGCCGCGCTGGCCTTCGGGGACATGAACCACGAGTGGATCGGGAACGTGTGGCTACCCTCACTAGGTGAGTCTGTCTACTGTGTGAGGGCAGGCATTAGTCACCTCTGCATCCAGGAGATGGTGTCGCTGACGTCACCGTCCGCGCCGCGCGGCACCGCCTGCGCCGCGCTGGCCTTCGGGGACATGAACCACGAGTGGATCGGGAACGTGTGGCTACCCTCACTAGGTGAGTCTCTGTCTACTGTGTGAGGGCAGGCATTAGTCACCTCTGCATCCAGGAGATGGTGTCGCTGACGTCACCGTCCGCGTCCTTCTAGTTTTCAATATTCATGTAATACGTTTGTAACATTCAATTTGTAGACCTTACAGAAGAATACATAGTTTTCCAAAATGGCATTGTATAAACAGTTGACGTAACGTTGCAGGATTACCGCAGTATCGGACAACGTTTATGGAGTGTCTGGTGGATGCGCGGATGCTGGAACACCTCACGAAGCGAGACCTGCGCACGCAACTCAAGATGGTCGACAGCTTTCACAGGTAATATTCTACTAAAGTGGGTGAAGCTCAGATAATTGGACCGGCGCAACTTAGAAAGCCAATGCAAGATGAGCTTTTGGAAAGACGTTCCATACATCCATGGGGATCGATCATGAAGACTTTTATGGAAGGAGGCTGCTCACCCATCAACCATCATCTCATATCGTCACTTGCTTGGAAACAAATTCGTATCTTATGTTGGTCCAACGGCACTGCGAGTGATTTCCTCATGCATTTGAATTCTGGCTGTAAAATCTATGAAATCCTGTCTTTCTAAATGCTGCTGAAACAACTACATTTAACGAACCGGTTATAGTTGAATGGAGTAAGGAATCACACCATTTAACTATAACCGGTTCGTAGCCCGGTCGAGATACCGTAAAATTTTCCTTACTATGACACATGACAAACGTAACTTAACATTACAGTTGGGCTGAAATGACTCACTGTGTTTCAGAACGTCGTTACACTTCGGTGTGGCGTGTCTGAAGCGAGTGGGTTACAGCGTGCGAGCGCTGGAGGAGCGGCGCCGCGCGGCAGAACACTGCTGCCGCGACGTGCTCGTGTGGAGCAACGAGCGGCTGCAGCGGTGGCTGCTCTCCATCAACCTCAAGGTCAGATATGTCTGAAGCGAGTGGGCTACAGCGTGCGAGCGCTGGAGGAGCGGCGCCGCGCGGCAGAACACTGCTGCCGCGACGTGCTCGTGTGGAGCAACGAGCGGCTGCAGCGGTGGCTGCTCTCCATCAACCTCAAGGTCAGATATGTCTGAAGCGAGTGGGCTACAGCGTGCGAGCGCTGGAGGAGCGGCGCCGCGCGGCAGAACACTGCTGCCGCGACGTGCTCGTGTGGAGCAACGAGCGGCAGCAGCGGTGGCTGCTCTCCATCAACCTCAAGGTCAGATATGTCTGAAGCGAGTGGGCTACAGCGTGCGAGCGCTGGAGGAGCGGCGCCGCGCGGCAGAACACTGCTGCCGCGACGTGCTCGTGTGGAGCAACGAGCGGCTGCAGCGGTGGCTGCTCTCCATCAACCTCAAGGTCAGATATGTCTGAAGCGAGTGGGCTACAGCGTGCGAGCGATGGAGGAGCGGCGCCGCGCGGCAGAACACTGCTGCCGCGACGTGCTCGTGTGGAGCAACGAGCGGCTGCAGCGGTGGCTGCTCTCCATCAACCTCAAGGTCAGATATGTCTGAAGCGAGTGGGCTACAGCGTGCGAGCGATGGAGGAGCGGCGCCGCGCGGCAGAACACTGCTGCCGTGACGTGCTCGTGTGGAGCAACGAGCGGCTGCAGCGGTGGCTGCTCTCCATCAACCTCAAGGTCAGATATGTCTGAAGCGAGTGGGCTACAGCGTGCGAGCGCTGGAGGAGCGGCGCCGCGCGGCAGAACACTGCTGCCGCGACGTGCTCGTGTGGAGCAACGAGCGGCTGCAGCGGTGGCTGCTCTCCATCAACCTCAAGGTCAGATATGTCTGAAGCGAGTGGGCTACAGCGTGCGAGCGATGGAGGAGCGGCGCCGCGCGGCAGAACACTGCTGCCGCGACGTGCTCGTGTGGAGCAACGAGCGGCTGCAGCGGTGGCTGCTCTCCATCAACCTCAAGGTCAGATATGTCTGAAGCGAGTGGGCTACAGCGTGCGAGCGATGGAGGAGCGGCGCCGCGCGGCAGAACACTGCTGCCGCGACGTGCTCGTGTGGAGCAACGAGCGGCTGCAGCGGTGGCTGCTCTCCATCAACCTCAAGGTCAGATATGTCTGAAGCGAGTGGGCTACAGCGTGCGAGCGCTGGAGGAGCGGCGCCGCGCGGCAGAACACTGCTGCCGCGACGTGCTCGTGTGGAGCAACGAGCGGCTGCAGCGGTGGCTGCTCTCCATCAACCTCAAGGTCAGATATGTCTGAAGCGAGTGGGCTACAGCGTGCGAGCGATGGAGGAGCGGCGCCGCGCGGCAGAACACTGCTGCCGCGACGTGCTCGTGTGGAGCAACGAGCGGCTGCAGCGGTGGCTGCTCTCCATCAACCTCAAGGTCAGATATGTCTGAAGCGAGTGGGCTACAGCGTGCGAGCGCTGGAGGAGCGGCGCCGCGCGGCAGAACACTGCTGCCGCGACGTGCTCGTGTGGAGCAACGAGCGGCTGCAGCGGTGGCTGCTCTCCATCAACCTCAAGGTCAGATATGTCTGAAGCGAGTGGGCTACAGCGTGCGAGCGCTGGAGGAGCGGCGCCGCGCGGCAGAACACTGCTGCCGCGACGTGCTCGTGTGGAGCAACGAGCGGCTGCAGTGGTGGCTGCTCTCCATCAACCTCAAGGTCAGATATGTCTGAAGCGAGTGGGCTACAGCGTGCGAGCGCTGGAGGAGCGGCGCCGCGCGGCAGAACACTGCTGCCGCGACGTGCTCGTGTGGAGCAACGAGCGGCTGCAGCGGTGGCTGCTCTCCATCAACCTCAAGGTCAGATATGTCTGAAGCGAGTGGGCTACAGCGTGCGAGCGCAGGAGGAGCGGCGCCGCGCGGCAGAACACTGCTGCCGCGACGTGCTCGTGTGGAGCAACGAGCGGCTGCAGCGGTGGCTGCTCTCCATCAACCTCAAGGTCAGATATGTCTGAAGCGAGTGGGCTACAGCGTGCGAGCGCAGGAGGAGCGGCGCCGCGCGGCAGAACACTGCTGCCGCGACGTGCTCGTGTGGAGCAACGAGCGGCTGCAGCGGTAGCTGCTCTCCATCAACCTCAAGGTCAAATGTTTCCCTTAACCCCTGACTTGAAATTCATGCTGGAAATCTAACGGCATGCAGCGCGATTTACGCTTGGTGTTTTTTTCTCAAATCCTATATTTTGCCTCGTGTCACTGTCGCGCTAGAAGTACTAGTTGCCCCTAGCCTATCTGCCTATGATCTGTTTACCTTTACTGTATACGTATTTAGGGCATTCCAGCCGTGTGTCGGGTAAATGACGCCATTTTTAGGGTTCCGTATTTGATACTTCTAACAAGGCTAGGGTGCAGATTTTTGGTATAATAATATTTCATGCCTTCTTCAGTGGCAGTGTCTTCAAGGTTTTATATTTATATATTTTGATAAGGTAGCTGCCATAGCGATCACGTGTCCGACAAAATTCTTATTCTGGTGGTATTCAGGGCTGTATTTAGGGGAGGGCAACCTTGACTGGAGCCCTGAGCCTAATTGAGGGGCCCGCACAAATGAAATTTCTAAACGTAGGGGCCTCCACTCATTCGTTGCCCTGAATCCTAAATCCGGCCCTGTTGGTATGCCCCATTTTAACACTTAGTTCAGAAGTGCAAGCAGGTGGAACAGCTTTGGCAACTGAATTGGAAGATTATATTATTATGCCTCGCGTGAGTGTTAGCAATAATGGTGTATGTGTGTATGCAGGAGTACGCCAACAACCTGGTGGAGAGCGGCGTGCACGGCGCGCTCATCGCGCTCGACGACAACTTCGACGCCAACAGTATGGCGCTTGCGCTGCAGATCCCCACCCAGAACACACAAGTACGCACCGCATATTATTTATTACAACAGTATAGTTATTGTAATTTCATATATTTGACATATAATATAACGTATGTGTGATCCATCATCATCATTCGCTTGTCTTTATCCCATTTACTTGGGGTCGGCGCAGCATGTTTTTTTCTTCAATACCTCTCTATCACTCGTCATCTCGTCACTCACATCCTTCCTGTTCATGTCATCTCTCACGCAATCCATCCACCTTTTCCTCGGCCTACCCCTCCTCTTACATCCTTCCACGAGCATATCTAATACCCTTCTTGTCACATGACTCTCGTCCCTCCGCATAACATGTCCATTGGTATGGACATGGTATAGTCGATAAGCTGAGAGCAAATCGCCTACGGTGGTCCGTAGGCGATTTGCTCTCAGCTTATCGACTACGGGTGTTACTTTCAGGCTTCCTCTTATATACTCATTCCTTATCCGATCCATTCTCGTAGATTTTGCCCTTCAACCGAAGGGGCATTCTCCCAAGATTTTGCCCTTCAACCGAAGGGGCATTCTCCCTTTCATCCAGCCTGCGCTGATTCGGTTTTTAATGTCAAGGTCAATATCACCATCGCACTGTATGAGTGACCCCGTATCGGAAATCGGAGCAGACCGGCAGCGTTACGCCATCGAGCTCTATGGGCGTTAGATTGGGGACACCGACAAAATCGCAAAACAGTAATATTTTCTTCTGTTTCCGCGATTATTACTCATTGAAATAAAACAATTTAACGGATTATATCGCGTATATTATCTCATTTTAGTTCCCGACGTTTCGGAAGCTTTCCAGCTTTCCATGGTCACGGGAGGACCTCCATGCTCCTCCCATGCTCATGCTTTTCATGGTCCTCCCGTGACCATGGAAAGCTGGAAAGCTTCCGAAACGTCGGGAACTAAAATGAGATAATATACGCGATATAATCCGTTAAATTGTTTTATTTCAAATCGCAAAACAGTGTTCAGTAATCGCAAATCATGTGTATGATCCATTAAAATTAATAAAAAACAATATTAGGTCTTCTCAGGTACATATAAACTTCTCTTACTCTTTTTTTCTTTGAGTATTTTACGATAATAAATCACTACACAGTCAGTTGCATACTACGAGAACGTCTATTTGTTTTACACAAGCGTTGTGACCAAACGCTTCGTTTCGATTCGGGTGACTTTTTATAAGTAAATATAAATCTATAAATTCATAATCTAAACAAAATAATAGTATCAAAAAACAGAAAAAAGCTATAAAATAAACAACAAACGTATCTGAACCGTTTATAACGTATCGTAACAATGGGGAATGGATGAAAATTTTCAAAAATCGTGAAATTTTGTTTATAGGTAGGAATAAGCCTCCTTATTGTCAGAAAAAAAATACAGTCAATGATATTTATATATTTACATTTTCGATTAAAATGGATGTAGATGTACTATCAACAGCATAATTGCACGGACATGGCAAAGACGATAATCGCTTGGCTGTCTTAAGATGCTGAGAGCACATAGCTCTCAGCATGGCATGATGGTTACAAAAAAATAAACTAGATAGCGTTGTTATCAAAACGAACACAGAATTTACTACTTTGTTTGTTGATATGTAAGTCTCACAAGCACTAAATTTGTTCTGCAATAGAATAATCTACTATTAAAAAAAAGCTTCCACTGAAATTAAAACGGCACCTGTATTTAACTTTTGGAACACGCTTCTTTTTAACCGACTTCCAGAAAAAGGAGAAGGTTCTCAATTCGTCGGAATGTTATTTTGTAAGTAAGGTTGTTTTAAAATTTATCTTTCAAGCGTATTGTTACTATTGTAACAGAACAGAGTCTGTTCTGTAACAAGAACTCATTGGAAACATACCACCACCATTTACACTTTGTTTCTTCATGAAACTACGAGGTTTTAAAACATACTTAACTTCATCCACACTTCAATAACATATGTGATGACGTGAATATTACGGCACTATACTTTAATAAAAATAATATAATAAGTAAGGAGGAACTTTAGAATACCCTCCTTTGGAAAATACTCTACTTTGGGTGCAAATTTCCGTAAAAACTAGCCTAACGTAGCGTTGCTAGTTGTCTGAAAGTCATCAAGGATGAAAGTCTATTATAATATCATATAATATGAAGAGATAGTCAATTGATACATAGACTAGGCTGAAACAAAATAATCATTGTTTGTGCCTGGATCTTTGCCTGAATATTGACTATGCACACACATAGACATAGACTATGTTTACACTTATAGCAATCGAAATACTGATTCAATATTAGTATTATTAAATTATATAGTTATTACAAGAAAATTTACAATTGGCATTGATCACAAAAAAAACAATGTTTTTTTAAACATTTTTATTTAGTAAAATAGACGAATTTAAGATACTAATTTTGAGGATTTGCGATATAAATGCGTTATAAATTATTTATAGAATTTTAAAATTAAATAGCTTATAGTGCAAGAATCCGTGGTTTGGTGTCATAAAAGTACAGTCGTTGCCTCTTTAGAAAAAATAAATACACATTGCCAATGTCCTATTGTCCTCGGATGTCACTGTCAAATTCAAGTAGATGAATGCCGCCGAAATACCGGTACGGTACATCTTCATAGGTAATAAAATTAGATCTCTGATTTAAGTATGATGCAAGGGGACGATTTTGTGACATCAGTGACAGCCACACTGACACAGTATTCCATAGACAAACAAGACGATTTTTTTCGTCATGGGCACTAACGCTATATGACACCAACTTGACTTGAATAAATGTCGAACAAAGGTTAAACGTATATTTTGAGAAATATCCGTAATCTTAGTAAACACAACTAAGAATGCCTAAAAATAAAATTAATAAAGCCTATTTCTTGTGAGTTTTGCAAAGTTAGACCACATTGTAAAAATATGACCAAAGCCAATTGACTATGTGTATTCATAAAAGGTAAGGTAAAAGAAAAATAGTTCTCTTATAATGACACTCCTCAAAAGCAGGGTTTTTATTTTTTTCATTACAACCAATTAATAACTATCTATACTTAAAACTAGAAATAATACAACTTTGAAATGAAAAAAATAACTTTATTTCGTTCACAATTTATTATTTAAGATAAATAACACAATTTATTAATATATAATGTAAGTAAAATCTCTTCTTAAGATTTTATTGAGGGTATAGCTTAAGTATTCATTTCCAAAATTGGAAAGAGGATTGAAGCTTCCCTTCAACAAAACAGTATTATAAGCGAATACAATAAATTACAAATCTGAGACTGATTATGATTGTAGGCGAACGCAGTTTAACATTTACCTTTTACTGTTTTACTAACTTATCATTTCTTAACAATTCCAAGACTGAGTGATGAAAAAAATATCGTAAAATACGCGATTGATTTCCGTTTTTAAACCACTTCAAAAAAAGGAGGGGGTTCTCAATTCGGTTGTAAGTTTTTTTTTTTTGTAGTATAAAAATGTAGTTATTTACTATCATAGTATAGTAAAATATAAAAATAAAATATACTTAACGCAATGACGCCCTGTTTAACTACTAATAAACATCAGTGTAACCCTATCTCCACTTACTTCTGTCCATTTATTGGTATAGCCACAGGTTTTCAATGCGATTTAAATCTGGTGATCTAGCAGGCCACGAAATGATATCTATGTTATAACGCCGGCGAATACACTCACTCACACTTTGGGAACGATGTATAAGACATTTATCGTGCACAAATGAAATTATGCGTAATTCTTCCTCCGGATACACATTTCGAATCATGGTCTCCTCCAGCACATTGACGTAATCAGCAATTAGCCCGACTGGTCACTCTGACGAGTTCTCCCGGGTCAGCCCAGCTCATTCAACCCCACATATTCACTGTAATGCGACCAGATTGCACAGTGGGCACTACGTGATCGTTATTATAACGCGTATTATTTCAACGCCACAAGCTTAAACGTCCGTGTTGACTAGTGAAACGTTTTTTCGTCAATGAAAATGACATTACTTCAATCGGCATTTAAGCATTCTCGAGCAAACTTTAATCTCGCTTCTTTGTGTTGTGGAGTCAGCGAGGGTTTGACTGCATGCTTGCAAGGATGTAAACCCTCACTGTGTGGAGAACACGGTGAACAGTGTCCACGCCTGTGTTAAATAAACGGGTGTAATGGGTCGTTGGTGGAAAACCATTTTCTTCATATTCCTGGACCATGCGTTGACGCCGCTGTGCGCTTATAAGTCGAGGTCTACCGGTCCTTTGGCGGTGTAGATCCTATATGATCCTTCCTCTGTGAATTGTCGCACCTATAACAAAACTGTTTTCCTCTGTAACAAATTTCAGAAATGTATAATCATTGTTAAATTAGCATACAGATATAACTAATATAAAAAATCTAGAAAGAAATGTAAACAATAATACTTACGCTTACACCGGTTTCTTTAGCAATTTCTGACAATTTTTTGCCTTGACTATGCAAAGTAATTATTTGTAACATTGTGGCTATATTGCAACGAGAACCCATTATTACAAAATAAATACTAAAACTCAATCAAAAATACAATCGAACGGACGGCAGTCGCAAGAGATCGAACGAACAGTTTCTTTGTATAAAAACTATTACGGTATATTCATAATCTTAAGTCTACCCTCTAAGTATGTGTGGTTAGTTTTATATAATTGTTGCACTATTCAACAACAATTCAACATGTGACTTAATTATAAATATTTATTTGTTTAAATAAAAATGTTTTGTTTAAGCAGTTGTTAATTAATCTCAGTAAAAAAAATAAAAAAACTATTAACACTAAACGCATGCCTTGCAAACGTAGGTCACGTCGAATATGGCTTGATAGCTAAGGGGTTTAATGAGTTGATCTATACGACGAATGTTCCGGGTTCAAATCCTCTCGAACACGGTATAGGAAAAAAGCGTTTTTGTATTTTGTGTTTGAATTAGCAAAATCATCGATGGCTTTGGTTATAACGGTGAATCTAAGTAATATTTAATTGAAGGTGCATTCAAAAATACTGGATTCTGAAAATACATTCCAGAATGTAAATTGAATATTTGAGTAACTTGCCGTGTGTGTTTGGCAATCGTAAGTTCAACCGAGATTTTTTTTTAATATTGTGATGTTATAAACGCCATCTAGTAAGATCTTATGAAACCAATGTAGTTAACGGATAGATGGCGTCTCGTTTCGCTGCAAAGCAAACTTTCTGACAAATGTCCATGCATTTATGCTGTCCAGTGTACTGTTATTCTTGCTGTACCGTATAAGGCGGGCATATAGGCCCACCTTTTCATCTTTTTATTTTTTCTAAGCCACAGCAAAATCTGTAATTTTACTCTGTAATACCTATAAACAAAGTTTCAAGATTTTTATAAATTTTCATCCATTCCCCATTTGCAAATATGATATTGGATTCTAAACGAAACATAATCGGCTGTAAAATCAATTCGACCAATCTTTCATTATCAATAATCGCTATATTTGACGAAAAAGTATTTCTTAGCCTCATCAAATGTCAATAGACAAGTGTATTTTGACGTCACGTTAGTGGGTTGCACAACGGCCGACAAAGCTGGCGGTCCCGGGTTCGAATCCCGGCCAGGGCAAGTGTTTGTGTGATAAGCACGAATGTTTGTTCCAGGGTCTTGGATGTTTTCTATGTATTTAAGTATTATAATTTATCTATACATTATTTATATAGTCGCCTAATACCCATTCTACAAGCTTTGCTTAGTTTGGGACTAGGACGATTTGTATAAAATTATAATATATAATATATAAATTATAATTATATATTATAATATTTTATATTATAATATATAAAACAGCGTAGAAAAATAAGGAAAACAATTTCAGAAGAAAAATAGTTTTGAACACACACGGAAGGATTGAGTAACATTTCGATAAAAAGGTTTTGTAATTGGTTGTTGACTTCATAGAGTCTGGCTATAATATCTTTACCCCACCAATTTTAATTGTTTTATCTGTGCATTGGTATATGGCAACACTAAATATAGGGCACTAAATAGTCTTGATACTTGTGTATTATGTCTGATAAACATTAAAAAATACGAAAGTTATAATTATCAGCAGCCTGTGTTCATCCACTGCTGAACATGGTTTTGTCTTCTCTAACCAGTCCCAGCATCCTTTCGTCGCTCCATATCGCCCAGGAGCGCCATGGGCGCTTAAAAGACGTGTCTGATTTTCCTAATAAAGTTACATACGTTAAATAACCATCACTAATTGCCCACCTACTTCTATTACCTACCACTACATGATGAGATGGCTGAGACGGCGATCGCTAAAGCTCGGCCGTCTATAACTACTTACTCCTTAGGCAATCCTATGTTTCGCTACCTCTGCAGTAATATAATATTATTCACCTCCACCAAGAAATTGCTATCTAAAAATGTGGACCGATTTCAATTTTTTTTTTGGTTTTATAGAAGGTACTTTCTAGTTGGTCCCATTTAATTTTGGTGAAGATCTGATGATGGAATCCATGAGGAATTGAAGGAACTCCTCAAATATTGTAGGCGATTATATAGCGATTTTGGTATTATAAGAAACATAATAAGCATTTGCATTCAGAAAGTGTAAATTGGTGAAGTGGAACTGATGCAGAAGACCACAGAATGCCATCGGAACTCCTCAATGATAAATGATTTACGGGTGGCGACAAAATATCTTGATTAATTTAGCTAAGCAACTTCATAGTCACAAATTTAAATGTTCCTGATGAGAATGGTACCATCGAATTGATTTGATGATGGAGCCGGAAGGTAGGCACCAGATCTATGTAATAAAATAATGTATCCTAGCCGTGTTTGGGCTTGTTCGAATCGTCACGAGATACACTTTTAAGTAACGATTAACTAAAAAGTGTAAAATAAATAAACTTTTACACAAAAAAAGTTGTGACACGATGGCACCGACTCCAAAATAACATTAATTGTATATACTGTATAGATTGAGTATACAAACGGTTACTTGTAAGTAATTTGAAGAAACTGAATTATGGCGTTATTTTTTACTTTTTAGTTTTTTTGGAGTCGGTTTTATTTTTTTGTTTAAAAGTTTATATTCCTCTTAAGATCATCATTTAAACCAGCTGTAATTTAATAGGAATAATAAATAAGTCACTAACACAACATTATATATTCTCAGTGCACTAAAGAGGCTGCTAAAAGCTAAATGGCTTCACTTGTACATTATTTTAACAAACACCATATTGTTGTTATTCAAAAGTACTAAGATTGGTTAATCTTACCAGCCAAAGACTTCGATCGCTTTTCAGCGATAATCGCTTCTTTCTGTTGCTTTACAGCATCGAAATTAATGAATATGCGGAAAAGCAGTTCCCGCTGACCTCTTTTATATGGTTTTCCCATAGTTAAACCGTTATTTTTTTGAAAACTAACGCATGTAAAGATAAATTGTTTCTTAAGACACATAAAAAACTTGACGTCTGTGACAGATACAAAAAATTGCCATATTCAGTTTTTATATATTTGACAGTTCATTTGCTTGGAAGAGATAAAATAGTCCGACTCTAGTATCTTGCTACGCTAGCGCCATTCTGGACGGATTTGGAACTATTCGTTACTGCTTTCTTCTGGAGACTTTTTTCCTTTATGAGTTTGATCCTCCTTTCCTTTCTATTCTCCATGGACCGTGTCAAATATGTGAACTTTAGAAACTCAACTGTGGTGGGGCTGGGGGTCGCCGCTGAGGCCTTCGGCCTCAGTACCGCTGGGAAGACATGGTGGAGGCGGATCTGCGGCAGTTTCAAGTCAATAATTGGCAGGGAGCTGCGCAGGAGAATTATAATTGTTGTTAATTTAAGTTTAATTGTAAATATTCAATTCCATTAATTCAAAATAATTTATTTCAGACAAAGTCTATAATGTGTTAGTGACATAGAATTACCTAAAACTAGGGTTAGTATTTATTATATTGCATACCCTAACAGGATCCATGTTTGAAACTTTGCCACACTGTATCTACAACATGCAGCAATAAATAACTTTGACTTTGACTTCAGGATCGGGATAGGTAGCAAGCTCTCGTTTCAGAGACCCTGTTTGGATCGCTGTGCCAAAAATGACGAAATTTCATCGCCTAAAATTCATGTCGTGAGATTGGCGCCTAAACATACCGCGTAGAAACACGAATTGGATTTGTTGATTGGTTCTGAAGTCTGATTGGCTCACTCGAATGAGCCCAATCAGAACACATTCTAAAGGTTGCCAGAAATAATAATGGTATAAAATAATGACAGTTGAAAAAATTTTTGTACCAAAATCAATTACTATCGTACCTGCGAAAAATCAAAGTTTCAGCACGATAAACAGTTTTACCACTTTGAGTTGTATTAAAAAGTAACATCCGCGTTTCGAAACGTGAACCCTTAATAGTCATATTGCCGGGGTACGAAAATCAAAATTCTAATTGGTTCGTCATCTAGATAATAAAAAAATATTAGACACGTATTTTCCGTATCTTTTTTCAAATTCTAAAAAAAAGTATTAAAGTTTAGGAGTGGGGGCCCGTGGCGACATCTCTCTGTATAAATTGTACAAAGGCGTGACATTTTGAGGCAATGTTTCGCCATTATTTTTTAATAATAATAATAAGTACAGCCACAGCAAACTTCTCGAAAGGGCCTCTACGTGTTGGATCCATATCCCCACGCAAGCCTCCCAAAAATCCGGGACGTATGAGCCCGTGACTAACGGTGAGATACAAAAATAATAATAATAAATATCAGGGACAATCTTACACAAATCGACCTAGTCCCAAACTAAGCAAAGCTTGAACCTATGGGTACTAGGCGACGATATACATAATATATAGATTAATTATAATACTTAAATACATAGAAAACAACCATGACCCAGGAACAAACACATGCCCTGGCCGGGATTCGAACCAGGGACCGCTAGCTTCGTAGGCCACTGTACAACCCACTGAGCCAAACGTGTCGTCTGAAAAAAGAATAAAAATCGTCTCCAATATGTTTTATTAGACCTATTAAAAATTAAAATTCAGTCAACATTCCTATTGTTTAAATAAAACAATTTAACGGATTATATCGCGTATATTATCTCATTTGAGTTCCCGACGTTTCGGAAGCTTTTCAGCAAAAATGAGTAATAATCGCGGAAACAGAAGAAAATATTATTCCTATTGTTTATTTCCAGGCGCGGCAAATTCTCGAATTGGAATTCGCGAACCTCCTACAGAGCGGCACGGAGCGCGCCGCGCGCATGCAGCACGAGCACGCGGCGGCGTCCTGACACCACGCCATCAACTAGGCTCCCGAGGCACCGCAACCGACACAGTGAATAAACGTTCCGTTTCAATTATTTCACCGATCGCGTTGGTACAAACGGCGAGTGATATGCAGTTTTTTTATCTGTGGATTTTTTATTGGAATCGGACGCGCCCCTAATAGTCGCGTCGATGCGTGGTAACATTCTGTAGTAAAATTACTAGAATACATTTATAATGTATACGACTTATGGGTTTTCATTTTAGTATAGGCACGTCTCGGGAAATATTTGTGAAAGTGCCCGTTTTGGAGCATAGCGGAAAGAGTATCAATAATTCCATAAAGGTAATAAGTAAGGGATGATAATGATAAATTATAAACCCTTAAATTTTTCAAAAAATATATCATTGTTATATAGCATTCACTGCCGACCCACGCCCCCTAGGAATAAATTTGTATGGTCTTAAACACATATATGCGCTGTCGGCAGTGACTGCTTTATAACCTTTCCTATGACGTTGGATTGCAGAATTTCCTCTTTAGTCGACGTCAAACTGCGTAAAATTAAAAAAAAAGATAGGGCTGTTCCAAAACGGATACTTTCTTAATATTTCTGAATGACGCTATAGAATTGTTTATTTATTTAACGCTAGTACAAATTTCTCCGAATAACAATAAAGTAGGCATAAATTCGTTTAATAACATATTTTTACACTACTTTTTACTGTAGAATGTTGCCATCTTTTACATCGTTGTTGAAACTTACAATAAAAGTTGTCATTACTGTTATACATGTAACTATTAAATAAAACCAGTTGTAGCGACATTATGCTTTATATATTATAATATAATATATGAATACAAAAGTGCTCTGATACTGTAGATTTACTATGTATGTACTTAACATTTATTCCGATATTTATGAATAAAATGAAATAGATGATATATACAAGCGGTTCTGGGCATGTCTAACTTGAGAGAATCATAGTCTAAATTAATAAAATATTATACTAGCGACATCATATAACTGCTGTACTTTCTTCTATCTAACGTAACTTTTTCAAGATTTATTTTAAATTACCTATAGCGTATGTAGCAATGTATATTAATACAATTTAAAATTTTGATACTATGTACTAATAAAGTTCCAAATTCAACTATTCGTGCCTATATTTAGGCTATAATTAGCCCAAGTTGGCGACCAGGCAACCGCATCGGACATTTTCTTACTCTGATGCCAAATATTAGTTTCATTAACTAATATATTTAGAGTTAAACCAGCTTCGATACAAATTTGGGTGAAACGAAATAGCTGCAGTTACTTAACTTTAAAGTGAGACAACTAAAATTACAAACTTATTAAAAAGACAACTGCGAATTGATCTCGATTAACCCTGTGGTGTAGCGAGCAGAAAACTTTACGAGAAAATTCAATTCGGACATTTATTGATAATAGATGTGCCTAATAAGTATAGGGTTGGAAGGAAATGTTGGCACTTTACAGAATGTATTACGCCACATTGAAATAATAATAAAAAAACTATATTGAAAAGTTAAACAGAAAAGTGTTAGGTATCCTACAACTAATACATGAGATTTAATTGCGTTTGGTTCCTACATTTTTGGGGCCATTCACTACGATTTGTTGATATAATCCATTAATAGAGACACGTTAGCACTTAATTGTTATCTAGGCTCTATTCCAATGACATTAGCACCAATCAATCCTAATAATAAACGGAGGATCGTTATGTTGCAGAAAGCGAACAGAGCCTGATATTGCATAAAATGTATATTTTATGCAATATAAGGCTCTGTAAAATGTATATTTTATGCAATAAAATATAATAATTGTTCATAAATGAAGAAAAACTTGAAAAAACGAATGATAGTATTGTGCGGTGGCAACATTTCCCGCGCCCTCGATAGACCTGTCTACCAAGTGCCTCGTCGAGGTGTGTATATAATAGCTTTATGTAGATGAATGTGTGCCTCTCCGCGTGTCAGTCAGTTAATCCATAGTATTATCGCAGTATAGACGGTGTCAACAAATATATAACTATATGTTTTTTTAGATGTTTTTATGGTGGTTTTATGTCGGAGATTGTTTAACACTGGGTTACAAGTTATTTTAATTATGACTGTGATTAATTTATTTTCACAAAGTTCCTCATTGGTATTTTAATCAGATTATGTAGATAATTGCCTGGAACTTAATGAATTATTTAAAAAAAGTATAATATACCGCTAGCAGAAGAAATTTTATTGAACTTGATTTTATGTACATTTTATTGCAAATTTTTATTGGCAGAAGTGAAGGATAGTTGCTGTCAGTTCTAAATATAAACAAATATGTTTACAATTACTACTTATATATATACAATCAATATCATTTTAAAATTGAAACCGTGCAATATTGAAACAGTCAAATTAGACTGAAATGTATTGTTGTAACCCAGTAGAGGCAAATCAGTCTAAAGAAACTTTAGATGTTGACTAATACGCTGTGTTCTTGCGGAAAGTTAAATTGATCAGTTAATTTAACTTTAGTTACTACGCAGAAACAAATCAAGTGATAGATCAATATTGAACTGATCAATTTAAGCATGTGACATGTGTTACGAAGGGTAACATTCCCAAATTTATCTCACTCTGTGTTATTACCAATCCAGCTTTACTCCATGAGAATAAAGTCGACATTGAAACATAAGAGATGAGTTTGCAAAAGTCGTCGTTCGGTGTCCCATACGGGTGCCCTCGGTTCACTAGGATCCACAAAAATGTTCCACGGGATCCCCTTCGATACCTATCCATGGATCTTCTTAAGAACCCGTAAGAAAAGGGATCGAGCCGTAATTATAAAATCCGTTTTGGGATCCTAATGGACGGAGGGGTCGGGCGCCCGATACTAGTCTGTGTACAGTGTTATGCAGTTGTGTTAAATTGTACTATTTTACGAGACGCGTGTAGCGGCCACGCCCGCAGCTAGGTATATTTTGTTAAGCCTTTACAAGTCAAAGTGACGAGAGCGCGACGCATCATATATTTATTAGGTATTTTAATTTGGACTTAACTAATCGAGCGTCGCGCGCTCTTCACCCCATTGTAACATCAACGGTTAATAAAATAAATATTATAACTGTATAGCTAAACAATTCTAATTTGAATCTTCGTAGGGAATATTGTAAATATGGTTTGATAGCGTTTACGGCCGTAGTTACGGACATAGCAATACTTAGCTAGCTAGGATGTGTTCAAACTTTACAAGATTATTTTTAATATTTTACCGCTTTACTATTTATTAACTAGGACTTATTATTTATTAAGTTTTAACTACTAGTTATTATGAAGCTGTATGTTCTAATTGGTTACGAAATACCTCAACTCGTGTAATTGTACGGTTGTCTGGATCACAAGTTTATTTTAAGCGTGAAGGTGGACATAAAAGGGCTGCTATGTACTTTGAATAGGTATCCAATAACTGTGTATAGAGTAACGAGTAACAGTATTAATAAATTAGGAGAGTGTAACGTGTGGTCACAGTGTGGAAATTATATTAAAAAGTTAAATCGTAGCTAACTTCGGAAACGTACTAAATATTTTGCCACGTATTTGGAACGCACCGTTATTTTAACTGCGGTTTTTTTCTTTGATGCTAATCTCTTAGGGCCTTAGCATTCTTTAAAAAAACCGGTTGCAAAAATGGGAAGTGCGATGAACCATTTCATGAAACATACTGAACACGTCGTATTCAGTTAGAATATAAAAAAAAAAATTAAGTGGCTAACTTTGGGTGACATGTAACTTTGTAATTGACTAAAACAATTGGATATTATAAAAGTAACTGAAATGTATAAAAAAATAAAGTGTTATTAAATATGTATTCAGCTGTTCGATATTAGTGTTGCCGCGATAATTCCTTCCCATTATATTACCTGAATAGGTATCTCTTGTTTACTTTAAACTACTCCTTTTGTTTTCAATTTCTGTGTAGATATGCATCTAGTCAACTGAAGCAAGATTAATATCGAATAACTGGGCCGCTTTTTAGTAACGTACTAGTTACAAGTTTACGGGATTAAAATGGCAACTCTGCCGGGCTAGCACCCACTCTCCCTTTGTCGCGCGATATAGCATCACCCGTCTTTCTCGCATTGTATTGAAAGGAAAGAGACAGACAATCTTTGTCGTCAGAGTCGCGTATCACAGTTGTGCTAGACAGGTGGTGGTGGTGGTGAGGTGGTTTTCACTTGTTGGTTCCGTTGACCAGTTTTGCCATGTTGTTTTCGTGACCATTGTAACTGGTATTATCTAGAAACGCGGCCGGGGTGGGGTAGCGAGAGCGAGATGGCGATATGCCTGCTCTATATCATTCATACACATCATTGTTTCATTATCAATGAAATATATTAACGACTACATAAAGTTTTATATGCGACTACGTTTACAAGATGGTTATTTAGTTATTTGTTAGTGTATAGCTTTTCGATGTAGCTACATTTTTGTATAAAGCTCGTTCGTTGGTAGGGAACGCGGAAACGGTTTTTTACTAGAAATTGGAGAAAAAATCGTTGCTTTTCCTATTGGTTAGCATAGCGCGGCGCCGCCAGCGTGGGCACACTCCCGCGCAGGCTCCCGCGTCAAACGTCCATTGACCTTGACTCAGTTCCCATTCCTCCGCAAGTGCCAATGTTCGACAAGCGCGGTCGCGGGCGAACAATAACTAGAATAATTCAGTGTCCACATTCCACGAACTGTCGAACAATATTCCAGGTCCCAGTGGCTCGCTACCAAAGAGTAAAGTTACCTTCACGTTAAGGGATTTATGTAAAATAGGTTTTTAGTGAATTCCAATGTATATAATTTTCATACATGTGTTGCATAGCTTCGTTTACGAGTATATATCTCGTCGTAACGCTCAGTCTGTCTGTCCGTGCCCTGTACATTCCAGGCTTTCCGTGTCTCCGCTTCCACAGCTCCCAAAGACGCGCGGGCACGGCAGGGTCATGTAAACGGTGATTATTTTGACCAATGTAATCTGAATACTGTGTAACCTTTGTAAAAATATTTATCAAATGTGCGAACGACGTTCGTTATGCATAATGATAAGAGGTAAATACAATTTACACGATACAAACTTTTTGTTTTATTTGAATGAAATTTACCTTGACGTCACAACACTCTATCCCTGTATTCACGCAATCTTTTTATAGTCTTAAGTTGCTCTTCTTAAGTAGCGAGGGTGTGTGATATCCACCAATCAGGAACACCCCCGATTAGTGGATAACATACAATCCTTAGCTACGCAGTTTGGCACATCTCTAGTGCAAAAGCAGCCTAAGGAAGAGATAATATCAATAGAATAAAATATTATGTTCATCATGTTCGAAAAAATAACTGACTGTTGAGTTTGTTTCGGCTTTCTTCTCAACAGTGGTCTCCTCTTGGAAAACGTCGTAGAGTCAGACTTGTAAAAGTGCCCTTGCGGCCTACTTAAAGAATAAAGATCATTATTTCATTATTAATTATCGATAATAGTGAACTACGGGTAGGTACCTAGGGTATGCAATCTCGGGCCAATCGCAAATGGTATTGTATTACAAAAGCCCTATAAAGGTACTTCGATGTGATCAAATTGACTGTAAATCAGAACGTGGGGATTACAACTGTCTAATCAAGGCACTAGCTGAACAATGTGTCAGTGTACATAGACGCTAGCCAGCGCCGAATGAACTATATAGGGCATAACAATATATCTTAAGCAATATTGATACAGATCTAAGTAGAAAAGAAAAATTTATTGCGATCCACTGCAGTCTAAGCCGGAATCGAACCAGCGTCTCTGTTGTACCGGAACAGCGTCCTGAACTATTAGACCATCAGACCACTTCTTTTCTACTTAGATCTTTGTATCAATATTGTATAAAAAATATGTGATGTTTTCACATTAAAAAATATAAACAAACAATACATCTTAAGGTTATTCGTAGCCGATACAATACCGCGTAAGGGCACGAAGAAATTGTTAGCAACTGCAACCAACGATATATTTAGTGAAAATTTCAGAATAACGCATCGTAACTTAGGTAATTTAATAATATAACAAATTACATCTGAGGCTTATTTTTATTTCCCATTTTACTTAAAGTTCGACAGATCTTCTTTTTCAACTCTTTCTGTCTTTTTAGTTTCCGCCATTCTATTTGGTTCATCTCCTTTCTGTGGGCCTTTAGCCTTTCCTTCGTAGCCCGCCTCTGAGTTGCTTTCTTGGTCTCGAAGTTAGTCTTCAACATTTTCATGACGCTTGTAACCTTCTGTTCATAGGGACTCTTTACTATGGCTACCCTTTCCTTGTTAATGTCTTTTGGTGCCTCTCCAGATAAGGTGGTGGTCTTAGATTTTGGCTTGAATCTGTAAGGCAGGCCCTTTTGAAGAGCTTTAGGTATCACTAAAGGCTTGAACACCGCAGGCGCTCTCTGGATTTCCGTATACATTGAGTCTTTATTGGCATCATACCTTATATTCCTCTCTCTCTTCAATTGCCCCTTGGTCTTCATGCCTTGCCAAGCGTTTTTGGATTGCAGAGGAAGCAGTAGATTCACCACAGGTGCGTAGAATCGGGTCACATCCACCTTGAACCAAGTTCTACAGAAAACTAAATCACTCATCTTGATTTTATCTTCAAAAGTAGCTCTGAACGCGCCTTCAGGTTTGTTAATCGCCTTCTTTATCTGTCCTCGGATTCCTGACACGGTTTTGATCCTTGCGCCTTCGAATTTCGCCACTTCAAGAGTGGTGTTGAACATGTCTTTGATGAAAGCGGTTTTTTTGTAGATTTTCGTTGGTGTCCCAACTAGCTTTAATTTCTTAACTATTTGGGTGGATTTATTGATTTCGTTGACGCTGCCTGTAGCTGCTATTCTAAAGCCTAACTGCTTCATATCATTGGGGTCATTAGTGACGGTTTGTAGGGCTAGGCAACCCGTGTTTTGAGGAGTGATTGGCCCATAGAAGTGCATGTTACAAGTAACGTGTTCAGGCGTATATTTCAGGTACCTACACTTTAAGTCATCCTCTATTTTCGAATAAATAGGCAAGGTTTGGAACCGTCTCCAGCCCAAAGAAATAATGAGAGGATCATTAGTCTTTAATATCTTTTTGTACCATCTGTGTTTCTTCACTTTACAAGACACATACCCAATGTTCTGCTCCGCCATATTTAAGGCTCCAATGAGTATAGGATAGCTGGGTTCGAAATTAGTTACAAACTCAGAAGGCATATTCTTGAAAAGCATTCTTACATACAAACCAGGCCTGAAACCCTCCACTTCAATCCTCAATCCATTGTCTAAATTATCGAAAACAGATTTGTTCAATTCAGACTGTTTCAAAGCTTCTGCTTTCAAATTCTCATAATAGGAATGGTCACCTTTTATCCTGTGTTCATCTGGGTTGTCATATTCTGAGTCAAATTTAGCTTTTAATTTCATTTTCTTGTCCAAGATTTCAGCTTTAGTCATTTCACCCTTGCGTTTTGCCCCAGTTTCTTCTTTAGTCTCGGTTTTGTCTTCTGCAGCATGTTTTTCTCCAGTTTCGAAATCCTCAAAATCTCCAAACATTTCCTCGTCATCTCCATCGCTGGCGTCATCAAGCTTTAAAAGCTCTGAAGCATCTTCATCAGCTGATCTCTTTCCAGTGACAAAACTGTTAATCAAAACCTGTTTATTGGCTTCACTAGTCCAGTCCTTAATGGTTGGCTTATCTAGTGAGTAAAAGAAAGAACATTCCTCAATATCTAGTCTCTCTTTCTCCTTATGTTTCTTTTTCTGTGTGTCTGTTACTTTTTTAAACAATCCTCCAATCTCTTCTTCATCACTGTCATCGGATTCTTCTTTATTTTCCTTATTCTTATTTCCAATCTCATATTCACCATAGACAAGTCTCATAATGTTCTTAGATGTCTTTTGCCTCTCGAAATATGCTTCTGTGGCTTTTTCACTAAGCTTCTCCTTCCACTTGGCACTGAAATCTTCATTGTCAGATTCATTATCGTCTTCATCACCAGCATCACCTTTCTCTGATTCAGAGTCATCTTTATCTGATCCTGAATCATTATCCCATGGAACTTTATTACTTTTTTTCTCCTCTTGATCAATGCCACTGTCATTATCAGAGTCATGCTCTCCGTCATCAGAATCGGATTCATCTGAACTTTCCTGTAACTTTTTATTATTGTGTTGTAGATATTCATCATCTTTAATCATGTCAGGGTAAATTACAGCTCCACCACTGAACAACTGGAACCCAGACTCCTGCATCTGCTCATCCACAGTCTCCTTTGTTTCAACAACATTCTTCAGCAATTCCTTCTTCTCATTTCCCTCCTCATTATCTTTTTTATGTGAATGTGAGCCTTGTAGCTCAATGTAAACTGCATCTTTGTCATACACAATGCCACCTACACCAGAGAAGGGTGCATATATCTGCCTTTCTCTTTCCATGAGGTGTCTCTTTTTCTCCCTGGTTGGAAGTGGACAGGGGTCTGGTAGATAAGAGAGCTCACTAATTTTCATATCTCCAACACCTAAAAAATTAAAATATATATTGTAAAATGGGCAAATTCTCTTGAAATTTATATACCCCTGGGTATATGCACAAACATTAATATTGATCTTTCTATTGGAACATAAAATGCAATACAAATACTCTTTATTGCACACCTCAGACAAACAGAAATACTACATATTCAAGGAAAGGGTCATTAATTTTCCGTACCCCCTTGAACTGTGCTTCTTCACTCCACAAAAAAAAAATTTTTATCTACATTTTATATTCTATTTTTATGTAAAAGCCATATGAGTATTAATAAATAAACAAAATACATTAAAAAACCATTTACTTTTACCGTGATAAATCAAAGTTGAATAAAGTGATATAATATGTCTGTATAGAAATTAGTCACAAACAAAAATTGGAAGGTGAAAGTTTCAAAAAATTAAGTGTACACTTACATTTCATTATTTTTAAGGTTGGTTATTATTGTCTCCATCTCCTATGACTTGTTTACCAGCAAATTACATATGTAATATTTTCTTCTGTTTGTTGCGATATAATCTGTTAAATTGTTTTATTTCAATGATTACTATGGTGTTAACATAAGCTATGGAACTTACCAGCAATATGTACAGCGGAATCCTTCATCAACGGCACACCTCTCACATATCCATAGAGCACTACATCTCTACTGACTTTTGGATCTTTCCGTATTGCCTCTTGGCTAGTGATGTCCTCCATGCGGTCTCCGAGCACATAGGCATGGGTCATGCGCCAACTTAGTGGCCTGAACTTCATGACAGAAATAAATCTGGATAAATTCTTTATCTCATTCCGCAAGTACTCCCCATGGACTATACCCGACAGATAAAACAACTTAGCACCTTGGTAGACCTCAGTCCAAAACCTGTGCTTCAAAGTTTTCTTTGTAATTTTCAGTGTTTTAGCATTTTTTATCATATCTAAATGTGTTAGCACACCCATGATCTTAGGCATGCCATGCACTTGGCATATATTTAGGAATTCGAATATTTCCATTTCAAACCCAAAGCTAGCGTCACATAAAAGTAACACTAAATCGGCGCACTTCGCTAGGTCGATCATAGAGTTGACGTCATTGTTGCATTCTATAAGAGTTATTCGTCGTTTCTTTGATGTGACGATGGTGACGGGACCGTTGATGCTCGTAACGTTGGTTTTTATAAAGCTTTTGATCAGGTTGTTAGTGACTGTAGTCTTTCCTACGCGCGGAGGACCCACGACCCCCACCACTATCGGAGGAGGTTCTAACGGTGTTTTATCAACCTGAGGAATATGCTGCTTCTTTGCGATAATGTCCTCCTTCCTCCTGAATTGCCTCTCTGCTCGCACGGCAGACTGGATAGCAAAAGCCTTAGGATTTCGCTGCCGAGCGCTTAGGTTAGACTGGTCGATCTGATTTTTCTTTTTCTTCTTTTCCGCTTTACGGCCGGCATGTTTCGCCCGATGGGACTTCTTTTTATCAAATGCTGCGTCGTCTGCCATAGTTAGAACTTTAACTTAACACATTTGTCGTTTTCAAAATAAATCACGTGGTGAATTCACACCGCCGATCCGTCATTCGATTATGTCCCGTCTGACAATGACATAATGCTTGAAATATTGCCGGCTTAAATTTTTATTATACTATTGCCAGGTTCATTAATTAGGAACATTGGTTCTGAATCGAGATATGTAGTTTGTAATAATTGTGAATAGTCAAAATTTATTCCGTCTTTCTATACAATGACAAAAGGCTCCTATTTTGTCAATCAATCAAAACGAATGAACAGCTGTTAACTTCGTATTGGATCAGAAAAAAACCCTTAGCAAAAATTGTGACAGCAATTTCCAAATATTGCATTTGCAACATTTAACTAGTTCTGTCAAATTGTCAATGCAGTCGATAGTATTTTTGTTGTATTTTGTGCATAGATCTCTTGTATCTGGATGATGAAAGCAAAAAACGTAACTGTGAACAATAGCTCACGAGTGGCCGACCTGAGCGTGCATTAAAACACTGTTACTATGACTACTTCGGAACTGGATAGCCGCAATATTACAATTTCCATGTGAGTTGTATTGACGTTTTTGGGGCTTATTTACTAATTTTAGAAGGATCACGCAGTTGTATTTGCTCGCGTCGTCGTGTTTGGTCTATTTACATTGTGTTCCCCGTTATCAGTTGTCTCTGAGTCGCCTAGCTCGGCGGTAATTAGGTCTTAGTATTTTCTGGGTTGGTGCAGTTGACAATGGAATTATACGCTCCTGAGAGGGACAGTATCACTAATTTATTCAGAAACAAATTCAAAATGGATAGCATGGTATTCATAGACCCAACTATTTTTTTTTCTGATAAGTGGATACTACCACTTAGGTAAGTAATATAAAACTCCAATTGGATTTCCAAAGAGGTATTTTGGGGCCTGTAATATTAGTTCTTGTAAAAGCAAAGGCCCATATGTTGATTGTTATTTGATTGGTTCTTAGTTACCTGAAACATAGCATAGAATATCTAGTTTCATCGCAAAAGTTCTCTTAATTTTATGTTATATTTATGTATGTGGTCTTCTCTGTTATATATTTTTTTTAATTGTTAGGAACAGATGTGCTTCCATACATGTTTCCATTGAAAAAGATAATTAAGAGGAAAGTGATGTAACTATTCTCTTGCTGAACAAATAGCTTGTGAGATATGAAGCCAGCAGTAAAGATAAGCGAAAATTGTAAGAACATGCTTTGCCAATTTTATGACTGCCTTTCTATTACAGTGTTGTTGCTGAATCTAATCCTCATTGATTGCTTTGCTTTTCCACGATATAGTGTCTTGGTCACATGTGGATATTTTCATGCAGTTTCCAAAGGAACTATAAATACATTAATCTAATATGGAATTCCGCAAAGTTACGCCAGAATTATCAATTATATAAAAGATCATGTAATTCCTGTGTTAGGAACCAGGAGGTGCAGTAATCAATTGACCACAATAATGTGGGATTTTTTAAATCTAATACCATAGACATTTTAAGGTCAATTTGCAGTATTATCAGTTGGGGTTTTTTGGATACTAATTTCAAAGCCTGAATTAGGATTCAACCCACAAGCAACTTCAGAATTAAACAGTGGGCGTATATGATGATAATGAGCTAAATTTCTAGCAAAAATATTCTTTGTGGCAGAATAGGTATTTGAGTAAATGACATTCACAAAATGCTATGATTTCATTGAACTCTGTTACACAGAAATATACAAGTGGTGTGTCATATCTGCTTACTGATTAGTTGTGTCATCAATTAACCAAGTTAGTTTGGCCTGTTATGGTCAAATTTTTTTATTAGTCCGACTGTATAAGTAACAGTAGTATCAACACTGAATAAAAAGAAAACAGAAATTACAATATAACACAATACAGATATGCTTTACTGCATACAAGAATAAATTTACCAAAGAAACTTAAATATCTGTATTATTATAAAGTTGTAGAAAATGAAATGTCTGTACATTGAAGATAGTAAAAAATTTTGTGATATGGACTATTTGAAGGCCAATGAATCGTTTTTTTTTTTTTGGATGTTTTGTTGTGGTATGTATAGCGGTTGCTTCATCACATCAAAACGGCTGAACGGATTTCAAACTATTTTTGGTACATGGGTAGCTGTACATGCACAGATGGGTATGTTATAGGATACATTTTAACAATTACACTGAAGTAGAAAAGAGGGTTATGACTTTTTTCTCTCCTGTAAATGATGTTGCGTGCATCTTCTAGTTTGAAATAAAATTTAAAAACCGTAGACAACAGGCGGTCTTATCGATAATCAGTGATCTCTTGCAGACAATCTTACTACAGTATAAGATTTTCCCCAAACTGGCACATATTGTGACTATATGTGGATAGTCAAACAAAAGCTTAATTATTAAAAAAGAGGCAATCTGAGAACCTCTTCCTTTTTTTTAGTTGGTTAAAAATAGTGCATTATCTAAGGTATGCAATTCTGCATAAAATTTCATGCTTCTGTCCACCAGCTTAGTCATACTCACTATAGGTGTTATCTGTCCTTTGAATTATATTTAATTTAAACCGCAAGTTTTAGTATCTAGTTCTTGTTATGCTGCGGCGCAAACTCGGCTAAATTGTTTAAGTTGCTCGCAAAAGCTAGCGAAACGACAGAAACTAGAACACATTATCAGTGTGATATTACTGTTACGCAACTATAATGTGCAATTGTGAAGTCGGCAAATTATAAGTGCTGTGGCCTTGCACGGCTTACCCTTGGCCTTAGGATCTCTAGAACTCTCACAAAATAATGTAAACATTAAGACTCTACATACTTCATATTTAGCATTCGCGAGAATGAGAAACAATACGCGAAACACTGCCTTCGCGGGAGTTACTCCCAAGTTCAAACCAAGTCTAAATGGCCACGGTGGCATTCCTGTTAGTGGGTTCGCGCTCCCCCGACTGAATCCGATTACAGTTCAGTCAGGTTCTAAAAAAAAACTCAAGTTTGAACCTCGGAATTCGCATCATGTCGTGTCTCTCGCGCCTGGGGGTTGTCCACAAATTACGTAACGCAAATTGGAGGGAGGGGGGAGTCCGGCCAAGCGTCATGGTCCTGTTACGTTGGAGGAGGCGGGGTGTTAAGGTTTGCGTTACGTCACGCACGATTTTATAGATTTACTGTCATGAGGTACAAATTGAAATTCGTTCACTTCAATTGACCATTTAGAATTTGGATCAAAAATAATACCGTTCAAAATAGCCACAGAAGATTGTGATCGCCGCCGAAGCCGATACCGATTGTAATGATTAAATTTCTTGATTCCTTGAAACCATTAAAGTGTTAATGTTTTATTAAAAAATGCAGATTCTTGATTAAAAAGTATGTATACTACCACCTATCTTTCTTTTCTTATTATTACCCTAAAGATTTTTACAAAGCACTTCTTACGTAACGGAATTGAAGGGGGGGGGGGGGGCCAGCTGAGCGTGACGGTCCTGTTATATGAGGGGAGGGGGGGTCAAAAATTTAAGAATTTTTCGTTACGTAATTTGTGGACGACCCCCTGTTAAAAACACTCAATCATAAGTGAGCGGGATGGCATTATATGAATTTAGGCCCTGGACCAGAGCTTGTGGCGGTGCATCTGTCAAAGTAATTTCTAGAATTGCGAGTATACAGGACCTTAGAGATTAATGTGTACTTGTATACATTTAATAAGACTAAGACTTGAACCTATAGGTCTGCCAGCATATTATGCCTTTCATATTAGAAAAGATCACATAGTTTTTCTATTAAAACATAATCTTTGGTTTTGAATGACTTGCATGTGATATATCATTTGTCTAAACAAATACAAATATCCTTATTTTGCGTCTAAACGTCGATACTAGCGTAAAAACTACATTTAGAGCCTAATTAGATCTAAGGATTGATGTATTAAAACAGTTATCAGTCTCATTTGAAAGAAAACAGCAGACATTGAATTTCCAATAATGCTTATGTATAAAAAAATATTTCGATGAATTGAGAACTTCCTCCTTTTTTGAAGTCGGTTAAAAATGAGATAGACAAAAAAGCAATGTATCAATTATTGTTCTAATTTATCTTGAAGGAGAAAAGAGGATGGTTTCTTCACAACCCACATACATATTCACCTAGCGATCAATGAAAATAAGGCATTCGAAGGCTAGATTTTCCAAAACGTTTTATTCGTCTGTTGAAATACGCTTCAATTTAGATCTTAAAGTTTGCCGAATAAAGTCCGCTTTGAAAAGCATACTGCACTGCACATGAAAGTACACCCTTATGAAAGTCAACTGAATCGGTAATAGTGAGAGTCACAGCAACTGTCACTTTTATAACATTAGCAAGGACTTGCTTCAGGCATGGAGTATAGAAAAGGTAAGGAGGCCAATCTCATACAGGAAAACGATGAAAAAGTGTCCAGCTAAAGCAGTAAATAATAGTTCCAAATCCATTCGAAATGGCGCTAGAGTAGCAAGATAGTATGAAGTTAACAACCAATTATATATTTTTTTTATCGATATACTACTCAATCCTTCGTTCTTCTGATGTAAATTCAATCGTATTCAAAATTATTTTTCTTTCATAGTTGAATATTTTTGGCATTATTGTATTATGGTATTAATGGATAGTTCCTTCGCTTTTCCGGGAAATAGTGTCTTAATTAGATGTGACAAAAAAATATATTTGCATGCAGTTTCCACAAAAAAAATACACATGCAAATTCAACAAACCACCACCAGACAGTATATAAATAAATAAATATATATTACGGGACAATTTTACACAAATCGAACTAGTCCCGTGGTAAGCTCAATAAGGCTTGTGTTATGGGTTCTAGACGACGATATATTTAATAGATATATTACTTATATACATAGAAAACATCCAAGACTCAGGAACAAATATTTATGCTCATCACACAAATATTTGCCCTTACCGGGATTTGAACCCAGGACCTCAGCTTCGCAGACAACGTTACTCCCACTGAGCCAAACCGGTCGTATATTAATATGTTAATTTATTTGACGCACTTGATGCAGTGGCTCCACCAATTTAACGCCTTTTGACGGACACTTTAGATTAGAGATTGTACTCCTTAGTGTTCTACACGGGTGCTATCCATTTCGGATATTTTTTTATGTCTGAAACTGATTTCATTGAACAGATTTCTCGCCGAATCATTTTTGTCCGAATCTGAATACGCATAATTTAGTATCGCCGAATTTTAGTATCTGCAAATTCAACCTCTAACAATAAAATGCTGCCAGTAAAATAGGTTAGGTTAGAACTGCAATCCCGAACAGAAGATGATTGCAATCCCGAACAGAAGATGACTGATGGCAGAAAGTAGGTTTTCGGCATTAAAAAGTTATGCGTGAAGACCATTCGGCGAAAATAAATTCGGCGAAAACAGGATTCGGCGTAAGGAAATTATGCTTATAGATCATTATGCCTACTGTGATTATAGATTATAGAATTATGACAAAAAAAATTAAACGTAATCGTAAAAAATTAAATGTAAAGTAAAAAATCGTAAACAAGGGGAACCGTTTCTACACTCCATAATTTCAGGTGTACCATTCGCGCCACCTATGACTTATTGTTTCTGAAGTTAGCTACTAGTAGCGTCGCAGCAATAGGGAATATGCATTATTTTATTGAATGACCATCGATCCGGTTTCGACCAAGTTATTTTATATATGACTAGCTTCTGCCCGCGACTTCGTCCGCCTTAAATTCCTTTATCGTGGATAATAGTATTTTTCCGGGATAAAAAGTAGCCTATATCCTTCGCCGGGTCCTAAACTATCTCCGTATCAAATTTCATCTAAATCGGTTCAGTGGTTTAAGCGTGAAGAGGTAATAGACAGACAGACAGACACACTTTCGCATTTATAATATTAGTATGGATACCCATTGAAAATGAGCCCCGTTAAAAACGACATTCGAAGTCAGTCTTCTGCGTTGCGTCTGGGCTGAGGGGCTACTCGAAAGCCGAATAGCGAAGTTCGTAAGGCGCCATCTCGCTCACTCAAATACAGCTTAACATAAGAGCGAGAATACAAATCGAGCGTGTCGCGTGACGTCACTCGACAGATAACACAGTCAAAAGTTTGGCCGTTAAAAATTGCGTGTAAGTGATAAACTCACACATTTCTTCCTTCATTACACCTTTAAAGAGTCACAAGGGAACGTTTAATTTTCAGATATTCATCACTCAGTACTACCCATTCATCCGCTCGCAAATACGTCACACTCCGGGGCTTGATGCGAGGAACATAATATTGCATTGTCACCTAACTTACATAATAAGTAGGTATTCCAAATTTTAGTTCAATCTGAACCCGGGAAGTGGATCAAATTTAACTTGCAAGATTTGTTTACATAGTTACTGACATAGGTGAACCTAATATAAAGAAAAGAAACGGTAATTATCTGTCGCAACACCTATCTAATAAAGCTAATAAAACCGGCCAAGTGCGAGTCGGACTCGCACACCAAGGGTTCCGTACAAAATATACGCTTTTTTTCTTCTGTTTCCGCGATTATTACTCATTTAACTAAAACAATTTAACCCGTGACCAAGGAAAGCTGAAAAGCTTCCGAAACGTCGGGAACTCAAATTAGATGTACGGCTAAATTCTATAATACACACTTAAATTCAGATTTTTATATATCTTGAACTAGGGTTCCCCCTGTGTTTCAGGCAAAAGGAAAGCCTAATATTACATTATAATATACGCGATATAATCCGTTAAATTGTTTTTTTTTTTTAATGTAGGCGGTGTTCGATCATTTTCTATTGATTACTGATATAGACAGACAGACACAAAATTATACTGTTTTAGTATTAGTTGTTATAGCGGCAACAGAAATACATCACCTTTGAACATTTCAACTGTCTAGCTATCACGGTTCGACGGACAGCGAAGTCTTAGTAGGTAATAGGGTCCCGTTTTACCCTTTGGGAACGGAACCCTAAAAAAAGATATCTTAGTTTGTTTAATACACTAATTGTGAAAAATAAGCCCATTGCATCTACCCTAATGTTTGTTAGTGTCAGTGCGGATCGACGGGCGCAATGGGAGGGTGTGGGGTGGAGGCTAACTTCAGAGACGCAAAACTTACGTCGTGCGAAACGTAGTTGTTTTTATAGCGCTAATCAATAGGTATCGTGTTATCAGATAAGCGGCAACAAATAGCGGGCTATATTCAGGTGACAGGCGGACTTATTGCCTGTTGCGTGACAATAGGAATTAGATAACGTGTTCCAAACGTTTCTCTATCAGAATTTAACTGACTTTGTGTTTAAGCAACTTTATAAGCGGCTTTTTGAATTAATAGTTGAAGTGCGCATTTCGAAGTGTAGCGATAAAGGGTTTTCAAAATTGTAATTAAGTGCGAGATTAATGCAGTTGGAGGTAAGGAGTTGCCCCGCCGATCTCACATTGCCTTGCCTATTGGACCTTCTTATACTCGTATCATAGCAGTGTCAAATTCAACTCGCACTCGACTTTGTTTTTCTGCTCGCTTCTGACCCAACTTTGAAAGGGCATATATTCTAGGCCTAAGTGTCGCTTATCTTGCGAAATGTGGGTCGTATAGTTGTACGTATATAATGTACGTCGGCAGCTAGGTTAAATAATAGTGAATGCTGCATATAATAGTTGTTAGAAATTGTAGACCTAAGATTTCTAATGTCCTCTTCCTCTTACCGGTATTTTTTGGACAGTATACAAGGGACAATAGTGGACGGTTACACGATTTGTAATAAACGTAGTTTTCAAGTCATAAGTATAAGGAAATGTCTTTCAAACGTCGTGGGTTTCGATTGGCTCCGTGGCTCAAAACAGCTGCTAAAATAGGCTGCGCGTGAGTTATTATTATAACCTATACTTAACACTTATTAATTAAAAGACGGCGTAAGACGGCGTAGAATGCCACCTGGGCCGGGGGTCCTATTGTTTGAAGGAGGCCTATGTCCAGCTGTGGTCGTATTTGGTCTTATAACGATATTTATAAATTATCAAGGATCGGGATAAGAAACCGATATTTATGGATTCATGGTGTGTTGCAGGAGAAAATCAGTGGAAAACCTGGTGATATCGTCGCAGGACGCCATCGGGCAGAGCATCAGCCAGGCACTCACCTTCTCCGGCGTCATCACACAGCACACCAACCAGATACTGCAGGAGACCAAGTAAGGGTCAGAGAGACCTGGCGATGTCCTCGCGGGCAGGGCCGAATCTACTTCATGGCTACTTGGGCTGCAGCCCAGGGCCCCATAGATACAAAGGGCCACCAGCCCCCATTGAAAACAATAGACGATATTGCAAACTAAAAAAACTATAAGTAAATAAAAAAACCATCAAATAGTTCAATAAACTAAGGGGGCCTACTTACTAAGCAGTATTAGCCCAGGGCCTCACAAATTCTCGATCCGCCCCTGCTCGCGGGACTCCACCAGGCAGAGCATCAGCCGGGCGCTCTTTCCCCGGCGTCATCACACAGCACACCAACCAGATACTGCAGGAGACCAAGTAAGTGTGATAGAGACCTGGTCATGTCCTCGTGGGACTCCATCGGGCAGAGCATCAGCCGAGCGCTCCTTCTCTGGCGTCATCACACAGCACCCCACCCAGATACTGCAGGAGACCAAGTAAGTGTTATAGAGACCTGGTGATGTCCTCGCGGGACTCCATCAGGCAGAGCATCAGCCGGGCGCTCTTTCCCCGGCGTCATCACACAGCACACCAACCAGATACTGCAGGAGACCAAGTAAGTGTTATAGAGACCTGGTCATGTCCTCGCGGGACTCCATCGGGCATAGCATCAGCCGGGCGCTCCTTCTCCGGCGTCATCACACAGCACCCCACCCAGATGCTGCAGGAGACCAAGTAAGTGTTATAGAGACCTGGTGATGTCCTCGCGGGACTCCATCAAGCAGAGCATCAGCCGGGCGCTCTTTCCCCGGCGTCATTACACAGCACACCAACCAGATACTGCAAGAGACCAAGTAAGTATCAGAGAGAACTGGCGATGTCCTCCCGGGCAGGGCCGAATCTACTTCATGGCTACTTGGGCTGCAGCCCAGGGCCCCATAGATACAAAGGGCCACCAGCCCCATTGAAAACAATAGACGATATTGCAAACTAAAAAAACTATAAGTAAATAAAAAAACCATCAAGTAGTTCAATAAACTAAGGGGGCCTACTTACTAAGCAGTATTAGCCCAGGGCCCCACAAATTCTCGATCCGCCCCTGCTCGCGGGACTCCACCAGGCAGAGCATCAGCCGGGCGCTCTTTCCCCGGCGTCATCACACAGCACACCAACCAGATGCTGCAGGAGACCAAGTAAGTGTTATAGAGACCTGGTCATGTCCTCGCGGGACTCCATCAGGCAGAGCATCAGCCGGGCGCTCTTTCCCCGGCGTCATCACACAGCACACCAACCAGATGCTGCAGGAGACCAAGTAAGTGTTATAGAGACCTGGTCATGTCCTCGCGGGACTCCATCAGGCAGAGCATCAGCCGGGCGCTCTTTCCCCGGCGTCATTACACAGCACCAACCAGCTACTGCAAGAGACCAAGTAAGTGTCAGAGAGAACTGGCGATGTCCTCCCGGGACTCCGTCGGACAGAGCATCAGCCTGGCGCTTGTTCTCCGGCGTCATTATATAAGGACCAGATACCTATTGCAGGAGACCAAGTGCTTGTGCTTTTTGAGTGTAATATCCTCGATAGGAGATCGAGCAGAAGATAAACCAGGTGCTCAGATTGTCAAGAGTCAGCATACTCACCAAACAGATTCTTGTACAGAAAATGGAGTAAGTAGAGCGTTTAGCTGGTTTCAAAACATTGTGAAGTGGCCAAAAATTGGACGGATGTGAGCACCCTTATTAAACTGCCAAACTACTTTACAAAAGTCATATACATATGTGAATTGTTTCACCCCTCACTAGTCCAGTCAAGTGTAAAAATATGGGTGGACTGAAAAAATATGTCCCAAATACTCTCATGTCAACAAAATAAAGTTGTGGTTCATATTCAAGTAGGTTATGTGAGCATAAGTGTGATAAAATCACGGTAAAATTGTTATAATGATCTGAATACATTACTGTAAGTACCTAACTTTAACGTGTCAAGTCAGGGTTAGTCGCGCGTGCGTAACAAAATCACAGTGTTTTTTTTACAACTGGTACGAGAATCACGGTGATTGAATTTGAATTGTAACGCTTTTCACCATCTTTAGTTATGCTACTTGTCACAATGAGCCCACAGGTGCAGAATAGTTTTTACTTTTTAAATTTATTCTACCTCAAATTGCGCTTAGGCCCTTATAGAATGAGATTTATTAAAATGAGTGGCTAAAATTAAAAATAATTGAAAAATATAAAATATGCAAATGGGATTAGATAGTTCGATAAAATAAGGGGGTAAAAAAATGAAATGGTGTCCATTTAGTAGGTTGCATTGATGTTCTTTACAATTACAACTCTGTGTTATAATATTTTTTTGAATAATTTACGTGGTATTTTTACACTTAATAAAAACTCGACGGTGCCCGCAACTTCGTAAATTTACGAAAGCGTAGTCGGGTAAAAAGTATCCTATAACCCGTGTACGAAAAAAAGTTGGAATCTGTTTAGCCGATTTGGCGTGATGAAGCCACAACAAAGTTACAGAAATTTTGAAAAAATATTTTGTTTTAGTGACCTCTAAATAGTCAACTAACAAGTTTTTTTTTAAATATCTTCAATGAAGAGAAATTTAATTTTTACAACTTAATAATAGTATAGATGAACGGACACAATAACATGGGGAGAATTCTGATTAAAACCTTAACGTTGTGGGGTATTTCTGGGAGAGGCCGACCACTGCACCCTTACTGACGTCACCAAAAGCCACTGCTAATTATATTCACGTGTAAAGTTGGACAAAACTCCGATGAGTCATACGTAAATAAACTGCTACAGCCACACACGCGGTCGGGGATCCCGTCGCCAATTAAAATCGATTATCTTACCGTCTAATTGTGCTAGTCGCAGATCCGAAAGGTTATAAGTATTAGTGTACGAGGTGTTTTTATTGATTTGCTTTAATTTTAATAGGTTCTAGAAGGCGCCCGCAATTTCGTTCGTGGAGGAGAGTAAAGGCATATCCCAATACAATTAGATATCGTCCTGGTACAAAGTGATCTAGGGCTTAAGATTTTAGGTCATGCGGCCAGGAATAGATACGGTTTACGTTGTTACAAATTTCGTAAAAAATCCCTGCAATCCCTGTTTCCCAACAAGGATTTTTCGGATTTCTTAAAAAATGCAATGTGATTTATAATTAACTCGAAGGCGCCAATGTGATTTATAATTAACTCGAAGGCGCCAATGTGATTTATAATTAACTCGAAGGCGCCAATGTGATTTATAATTAACTCGAAGGCGCCAATGTGATTTATAATTAACTCGAAGGCGCCAACCGCCACTTCGGAGGACAAAAAGCTATGACCCTTCTTATTTTCGACAGCTTAGTCGGGTAAAAGGTATCTTATAACCATCTGTGGAAACCCGTGTACCAAAAATAGCTTATATGCGATATAATCCGTTAAATTGTTTTATTTAAATGAGTAATAATGGCGGAAACAGAAGAAAATATTATAGTTTAAATCCGTTTAGCCGCTTTGGCGCGATGAGGCCTCAACGACACATACAAACATACAAAAAAAAATGATTTTTCGATTCACTAACACTTATATTTGTGAAGATATCTTCAATGTACAGACATTTTATTTGTATAACTTTATAAAAGTGAAGGCGACCTTCGTTTTTTTTAAATTACTAATTCAATTTTAATTAAGGGGGAGAGTCCACAGTGCTTTAAACTGCAATAGTTGTAAACAATAAACGTGCTCTACTTCCGATAGCCTGTATATAAAAACAATTATGAAGTGACGCTCTTTATCAGTAGATAATCGGATGGCGCACGCATGTGCTATCATAAAGGCTACTAAATCCTAACAGGTGAGCTCTGTCCCTCTCTTATCCTAGCCTTACGAGCGGAACACAATAATGTTAATTAAGGGAATGAATTGGGTAGGTGTGATTAGGCGTGTTATATGCACTCACGTTAGTGTTTCGTCGGCTTTGAGCCGGATCAGTGCGTCCAAAATGTTGTTACAAGAGTATCGGGTGCATTATACGCAATGGGATTCGGGAACAGTGACTATTTCGAGGTACCTTTTTTTAAGCGATAACAGTAGGAGTGTGCTTTAAAAGTCATGGAGACGATTTAGGTTGCAATAAATATTTTTGGCTATATTTTAAAACGTCATTGTTGCCAATGCTTGAAGCATTCATGACTTATATTCAAACAACAAAACAACCATGACCATGCTCAGTGTAGGGTTCCGCAGCTGGTACTACAAAAATGCACTATAGATGACAAAACATACGTTGTGAAAAAGTGCACCAGAAAAAGAGCGTGTCTTCATGGGACTTACGGCCTTTTGTTGAGAAGCGCAGTTTTGCGGCAATCATTCAAAAACGGTTTTTAATTTTAGAAACATTAAAGTGTTTTTAAAAGAACTGGCAATATATGTGCTACACTTTGATGTTTAATGAAAAAAAAATATTCAACTTTTGTTTATGTGGGTGTGTTCCCCCTCTACGCCCCCCCCCCCCCCCATAATTATTTTTGTTATTTAACTACTAATCTAAGTAGCGGCTTATATTCGAAATTTCATCAATATACATCTTGTAGTTTTTGAGTAAAATGCCTGTGACAGACGGACGGACATGACGAAACTTTAAGGGTTCAATTTTTTTCCATTTAGCCACGGAACCCTAAAAATATAATATTTAGGCTGAAGTTCTTTGCCGGTTTCGAGCCGTATCAGAACGTTTAAAATGATGATTCAAAAGCATCGAGTGCATTATACGCAATAGGATGACCACATCGAGGTAGCTTTTGTTTTTGTTTTAAGTGATAATGCTCTAGTGTGGTTAAAACGTGGCTAAAAGTGTGGTTTTAATAAGCTAATAAATTATAATACAAGTATGTATTATAATTTTGTACAAGTATGTATAATTATAAGGTGGGTCTACGCTAAACGAGCCGAGCACGAGCGAAGCACAAGCGGAGCCGTTCTACAACGATCACCGTCCTCGAACGCACTGCGAGCGCGAAGGAAATCCCTTTGTGTTCGTCAAAAAATCGACAACAGGCGGAACGCAGCCGAGCACGAACGAAATGCTCGCAGCGCGCTCGTTCGAGGCTTGTAAGTCGGTCCGCACTAGACGAATTGTGTTCGTAGACCCACCTTTATGTGAAGTACGTTTTTAAAGTATTTATTGTAAGTGCTGAAGTATCACAATCACGACATATTTTATTAACCGACTCCCAAAAAAGGAGGTGTTTCTCGATTCGGTTGTATTATTTTTAATTTATTTTTTTATTCTTTATTTTATGTTTGTTAAGTCAGAACTGCGAAATTTATAAACCCATTTAGAAAAATATTTCTTTGTTTGAAAGGAGGTGCATCGAGATTGGTCCGATATAATTTTAGTGAATACTAGAAGGCGCCCGCAACGAGAAGAAAAAGTCACAACCCTTCATTTTTTCTTCAGCGTAGTCGGGTAAAAAGTATCCTATAACCATCTGGAGATACCCAGCTACCCGTGTACCAAAAATAGTTGAAATCCGTTTTGCCGATTTTGCGTGATAAAGCCACAACGACACATACAAACATACATAAAATCCAAAAACAAATATTTTTCGCTTTAATGACCTCCAAATAGTCCATAACAATCATTTTTTTGAAAATAGCTTCAATGTACAGACATTTCATTTTTACAACTTTATAATAGTATAGATCTGTTGCGGGGATCCATGAGGAATTGAAGGAACTCCTCAAATATTGTAGACATACATATGCCGATTTTGGTATCTTAAGAAACATCCAAGACACATTTATCGACTTTCCCACAAAACGCTCCATACAAAAGCCTAGGTAAGTGTGACGTCACACCTTGCTACCATGTATGGGGAAATTAAGAATTTTGTTCTGCAGCTATGTTAAAACTTGCGTATATGAAAACGGTTTCATAACAAGAGTTACTATACATTTCACGGTTTATTCAATGGTATTTCTAGTTATTCATGTTGTCATACTTTAAAAATGGACTTTCATATCCAACTTTAAAGGCTCATAAAACAAGCTACACGTAAGGTATCGAATTCAATTTTTTTTTTGGAATTCTATCATAGAAACTAACATTTCGCATTTTTTTTAATGTGAGTACAGTCAACATCCCAATTCGCTGGTTATTTTAGTAATTGATAGATTCAGGCGTTACTTTGCGGAATTCCATACTAGATCAATGGATTATAGTTCCTTTGCTGTTCCGCGAACTATTTTAGTATCATACAAGGTGTGATAACAGTAAGAAGATTCACAATAGTCCTAAATATACTATACTTACTTAGCGAGTATTGTTTCATTGTTTATTAGCACGCCGTGACGTGCAACAATAACAGTTAGTGTTCATTGTTCTTGCCGCTTCTTTGATACAAACTTATCTAAGATAATTTTAACGAGCCAGCACAGTTTACCTACAAACGTATTACGTATGATTATATGGAAATGGATTCAGGATATTCATAGGCTGCGGTGACTGCTTAACATCAGGCAGGCCGTACGCTTGTTTGCCACCTTAGTAGTATAAAAAAAAATGAGTTCCGTACCTAATGAGGAACAAACGGGACCCTTATAGGATCACTTTGTTGTCCGTCGCGTCAAGACCCCTTTTCTCAGGAACGCGTAGAGGTATCAAGTTGAAATTAACACCAAATAATGTCTTTTTTCTTGTTCTAAGCCAGCAGATACAGTCATTAAAAAAGGTGTTTCCATACAAATTGCTGTCATTGGAAAACCTATAGTACTTTCAGTTGTCCTAGAAACTTGAAATTTGCTATGAACGTAGAGCTCTTATAGCAGAGCCCAGGACGTAAATCTGAAAATCTTGATTTTTTTATGTCTATTATGTCTATATCAATAACCAATATAAAAGACCCCACACCGCGTACATGCTGCTTAGGAGTAGGGCTCAGGTAACACTGAATTTTTGTAGATACGGCCGTTTTTAGCGTATATTTTGTACGGAACCCTCGGTGCGCGAGTCCAACTCGTACTTGGCCGGTTTCTTTTTATAAATTATTTTCGTCAGTGGAGGATCAAACAAATGTAACCCCCTTTATTCTTAAGTGTAGTCGGAAAAAAAATCCTATTACCATCTGTAAATGACCGGCCACCCGCGTGTACCAAAACTGGTTGAAATCCATTCAGCCGTTTTGATGTGATGAAGTTGCAAAGACATACAAAAAATAAATATATTTCGATTCAGTGACGTTCAAATAGACCGTAACACTTATTCTAAACTTCCTCAATGCAAGTACAATCAGCGTTAAATATTCTTTAAAGCAAAAGCGCCAAATATATCGTCACACAGCTTTGTGCCTATAGTAATAAAGATGTGTTGCGATATATTTGGCGCTTTGGATGCTACATACTATTTGATGCTGACTGTACAGGCATTTAATTTTCACAACTTTATAATAGTATATATATATATCTAGTTCATTATCAGTACGTAAATAACCAAGAATCTAAATCGGTGGGACCAGATTACATTAATATATCACAAAACGGGGCTTAATCGCGTATAATCAAATCAAATCAAATCAAATCAACATTATTTTGCATTTTGGCTACTTAAAAATATATCTGAAACTCCTGAAGATCGTTAAAACCTGAATTAAATGAAACAAAAAGATGTTAATAGCGATTTCGTCTACCGTTTCGTCGAGATGATCAACTTTCTAAATTTGACGATGAAATGCGCGCGCATTGCAAAACTGAGTTGCGACAGCGCAGCGCCGGACACGGACATTTGGCTCAGTACACTTCTTAAGGAAGGTTCAAAGTCATTCAGAGCAATGGACCCGGATTTGCTCGGTCGAAGGAAGAGAGGAATTGGAATATAGGAACGAAGAAATCCGTAGAAGAAACAAAGTAACCGACGTAACTTGAAGATTTTGTTTTTATTGTACTTTTGTAATTAATAATATTCCAATGATCGACACAATAATTATTGTTCAGAATGAATAAATAAATAAATAATAAGGATGTTGTTGAAAATTTGTTAAAAATATATAAGATCCTGATAAAACAAGCAAAATAGGAAAAAAAATACAATATTTATTAACATCGATTTTTTTACGAAAATCTTGATGTTTTACCATCGTGATCTTCGTGATTTTTAAAGTGAATTTCATAACTATAGTCATATAGATTGACGGCGAAAAGCCAGTTAAAAATATAAAGATCTTGTAACAAGTAGTGACAAAATTTGAAGAAAGGCTGACTGGGATCTGTAGCTCAATTGGCAGAGCGTGCGCCCCGGCAAGGCTCAAGGCACTGGTTCAAATCCGGTCGGAGTCTTGAATTTTTTTCATTATTTGGATCTCTGTAGTCCATTTTTAAAGTATGATGATAATATTAATAACTAATAATAGTAAGTAGTGAATAGCCCATAAAATGTATGGTAACTTTTGTTATGAGACGGTTTCGATTAAAGCAAGTTTTAACATAGCTGCAGAACAAAGTTCTTAATTTCCCTATACAAGGTACTAACCGTGTGACGTCACTAAGCTAGTAGGCTTTAGTATGAAGCGTTTTTTGGGAAAGTTCAAACATGTGATTTTAATATATATCTCAAAATCTCATGAATATCACGCCTTATTGATGTGTGACGTAGCAAATTCTGTACTATTATCAACTTGTAAATATAAAATGTCTGTACATTGAAGCTATAAAAAAGTGAAACGGATATTAGTTATTAGATTTTTTGTATGTGTCATTGTGGCTTCATGACGCCAAAACGCTAAACGGATTTAATTTTTTTTTTACACGGGTAGCTAGGCATTCACAGATGGTTATAGGATACTTCTTACTCGATTACGCTGAAGAAAATATGAGGGTCATGATTTTTTCAACTAGACTTCTAGTAATATATTGCCGGTACGAGTACCGACCTGTCCGGAGGCAAAGTCGACACTATTGGTCGATATCGTTATTGTGTCTTATCCAAAATCACGCCATTTATGACGTGTCGTTCATTCAACTGAAAATTCGTCAAAATACTTTGCATATATTATGTTTATGCTGTATGAGTATTTTATGCCGGCTGAGTGGCCTAATTAAGGTACGAGACTTAAAAAGCTAATTATATAAGTACTACCTTCTGCCCGCGACTTCGTCCGCCTTAAATTCGTTTATCGCGGATAAGGGTATTTTTCCGGGATAAAAAGTAGCCTATGTCCTTCCCCGGGACTCAAACTATCTCCATACCAAATTTCATCCAAATCAGTTCAGCGGTTTACGCGTGAAGAGGTAACAGACAGACAGACACACTTTCGCATTTATAATATTAGTATGGATTGTAAACAATACTTTTTTTACGCGTAACCATAAAACACGGTTAAAAAAATAATTGCAAAAACACTGTGTTCTTTTTTTGAAATTCATTATAGTTTTGCGCTTAGTTGTATATAAGTTCTTTATAGTTCAGTGGCATATAATATATAGTTGTTATCACATGCCATTGAACTATACTTATAAGTTTACTATAAGACGACTGCAACTTCGTTCGCGGAGGAGAAAAAGTCAGAACCCCTCTTTTCTTCAGCGTAGTCGGGTAAAAAGTATCCTATAATCATCTGGAGATACCAAGCCTACCCGTGTACCAAAAATAGTTGAAATACGTTTAGCCGATTTTGCGTGATGATGCCACGACACATACAGACATACATAAAAACCAATAAAAAAAAATTTACAAGCTTCTGCCCGCGGCTTCGTCCGCCTTAAATTCGTTTATCACGGATAAAGGTATTTTACCGGGACTCAAACTATCTCCATACCAGATTTCATCCAAATCGGTTCAGCGGTTCAAGCGTGAAGAGGTAACAGACAGACAGACAGACAGACACACTTTCGCATTTATAATATTAGTATGGATTTTAGTGACCTCCAAATAGTCCATAACAATATTTTTTTGAAAATATCTTCAATGTACAGACATTTCATTTTTACGACTTTATAATAGTACTAGATAGGCCATAGAGTAAAGAGTGATTTTCCAATCTAAAAAGTATGCCTTTTTAATATGATTCGCGGAGTTCGTATACACAGATAGTACACGAGTAGAAAAAAGTACTTATGTATGTTTATCTACGCAATCTTATTTGTGTATGCTTATTGCGTCTACATGTGTCTATAACTGTGCGATTTTTTTGCTTCATAGCTGTTTCTCGCCGCCTAATCAACTAAAATTGTTGTCTTTTAAACACTTTGCTACCTAAACGTTGTCTAAAAGAGATCGCTATTTAGCTATAAGGCCGCCTGTTGTTTACCTCTGCTTATTCGAATGTTACTGTATTTCTGTGCATCTGAGGTGCAATAAATAGTAATTGATTTGTAATACTTCTCTTTATATGCTTATAAAATCGTTGAATCAGTATTAAAACTGATGAATTTCCCGATTCGATTTCTGTGGATGCTTTCGTCCCTCCCCCTCCCCACATGTAACATCATGTTCATTTAAAATCCTTCGGCTTACGACCAACCATTCAGGAAATAAATATTTGCTTACTCTTTTCGTCGATTCTATTTTGTTAATCACTTTGTAATATCTAGATAAGATACCGTTTTTCACAAATCTTTTTTAGGGTTCCGTAGTCAAAATGGTAAAAACAGAACCCTTATAGCTTCGTTATGTCCGTCCGTCCGTTTGTCAGTATACCACAGGCATTTTACTTAAAAAACTACAAGATTCATTAGATTTGGAGTATAGGTGTCTTGTATAAACCGCTACTTAGTCCGGTGCACGTTTTCACATCATATTTTTGTCATCTGTAGTGCATTTCGTTGTAGTAGGTACGCTTGGATTTGGCTACGGAACCCTACACTGAGCATGGTCCGACATGTTCTCGGCCGTTTTTATTAGATTTAGGGTTTAATTAGCCTACGAAATGCCACATCGAAATTGCATGCTTCTAGATTAGATCCACTTTTTTAGGCTATGTGTCTGTATCGACGTTGTTATCTGTCAGTTCGGTAGGAGTTATTAAGTACTAGGATATTCCCGCTACTTTGCCCGCATGGCCTACTATTTAAGATGGATGGAGGGATAAGGATTAAAACTATCCTATATCCTTTCTAGAGTCTCAAACTATCTTCATACCAAATTTCATCTAAATTGGTTCAACGATTTTAGCGTAAACAGGGAACAGACAGAGTTAATTTTGCATTTATAACAATGAATTAATTCATTTTCCAAACTGAAGTGGCACGTGAGGCAGGGGAGCCGATATTCAAAAAGGAGCGTAGGAAAGAATTTAATAGCACGTAGATATGAAATAATATGTATCAATTTATCATAACAATGCTGACTGACATGCCTTATGTTTTACATAAATACGTGGTGAAATATAACTTCATTTTGTAGATAGTGTCGTCATCATATAATGTATTTTCTCAATAATGTTTAGACACAATAAGGGGCATGATAGAAAATAGTTTGGAAACCCATGACTTACATTGCTAGTATCAAGAGATAGTATCAAGGGTTACCCGTATTTCATAAGCACGGCATGTTTGAAGTCGGTTTTAATTTGCGTTGTAATTTTTTTTCCAGAAACCTTTCACGCTCTCCATCGCCATCCCTGCGTAATGCTGATGTCACAGAACAGATAGAAAATGAAAAGGTAAGCAATATAATATCACAATCACAATATTGATACAAAGAGCTAAAGAAGAAAAATTAATTGCGATCCAGTGCAGTCTAAGCCGTAATCAAACCAGCGCCTCTGTTTAACCGGAACAGCGTTCTTAACCGTTAAACCATCAGACCGCTTGTGATTCGCAACGAATTAATCAGCTACCTTCGAAAACGATACATTACTCACGACGAATGTACTTTAAGCTGATCTGCTGTCAGACGTGTCAATAAAGTCCGCAATAATTATAGACGCGGCAGCTTTAAATTAAGACCAATCACTGCCATTTCATACTGTGTTAGTAGTATTCAGACCCCGCAACCGAACTGGCAGAATCATGGCAAATGACAGATTTATGTTAGGGTTGGCGATTATGATTATAAAATATTTGCCATTGACATCGGTGTAAATGGAACGTTTGATTCGTATTTAAAATGGATTTATACAAGTAGGTGAAGGAGTTTTACTGCAATAAATAAAAAATAAAAATTTAAACATTTTAATTCACTTTGGAAGTTGATAATACATATAACATCCAGGTCGAAAATACAAAAAGTACCTACCTAATTATAAAAACAAAAACGTTAAGCCTCAACATCACATGTATAGACTGATATTTAAATAACACGGCTAAAATTTACGTCAAATAAGTAAATGACGATATTGAACCGAGCGGTTAAAACGCTCGGAGTTTCACCCATTAGTGTCAACCCTGAATTACAAGGTTTGTCAGTTTAAGCTTGCGGGGTCTGGTACTAACTCAACCAAAATGTAGGGGATGGCAAATTCATATGGGGAGACGTTTCCGAAATGTCTCTGAAAAGTTGTTCGTATTGACGAGTAGAATTACCTGTTAAAATTAAAGGAAATAAAACAAATAGTGTAAAAATATAAAAATAATTACTCATTTTAAGTAATTACATTAAGTGCGTGTAAGAAGAGCGCGTTTTTAGTGATTGATTCGGAGGCCGAGGCCACTGCGGTATCTGCGTCCGGCCTCTGATCTGTTTTAACAATACGATCCAATTTGAGTGCAATCAGCGCCAAACACTTCGTATCAGCTGTTAAAATATCAGTGAACTATAGTGGGGCATTGCAACATAATGTAGGTTATGTAATCTATACCATTATAAAGTTGTAAAAATGAAATATATGTACATTGAAGATATTAAAAGTGATACCGACTATTTTAAAGTCACTGAATCGAAAAATACTTCATTTATATTTTTTGTATGTTTTGTTGTGGAACGAAGTTCCGGGTGCCTTATAATAATTTATTAAGCTCTAGAACGTGCCCGCAACTTCGTCAGCGGAGGAGAAAAAATGATAACCCTCTTTTTTTCTTCAATGTAGTCGAGTAAAAAGTATTCTATAACCTGGGGTTGCCCAGCTACCCGTGTACCAAAAATAGTTGAAATCTGATTCACCGCTTTGGCGTAATGAAGACACAAACAAACATACAAAAAATGAAAAAGTGAACTGCAAATAGTCTGTAACAATATTTTTTTGAAAATGTGTTCAATGTCAGACATTTCATTTTTACAACTTTATAATAGTATACGTACATGACCAAAATAAGCACATTCACAGCCAGGAACCCACCTAGCGGGCGCTCAGCTCGTAGACGCGTAGCCGATACCGTGGGTTACTTCGTATGTAGAGGAAAGTGCGTAGCGCTACGAAAAGCTTGGCAGAGAAAGTGTTAATGCGCATAATATAAACTACATATCGTAAAAGGCATGGAAATCTTTTGGCAAAATCGGTTTTAGAGATTGTAAATCATCACCAAAAAGGTAAAAAAGGAACCCTCGGTGCGCGAGTCAGACTCGCACTTGGCACTCCAGAATATAACTGAGGAATTGGTTGATATAATTATTCTTTGAATATTTTAGGTATAATGGCTATAGCATTCACAAAAGGTGCATCAGCGTCGAACGCAGTGCTATCGGATTCATCGCTGCTATATTATGACCCCTAGACACGTATAAAGTAATCGTTTTCATAGGTCTGATTTTTTGCTTTGTTTTCTTAAATCCGATTTTACAATCTACTTGTCGGACCAATCTATTTTGACCCGCAATCAAGAATATGTACTACTACTTGACGTGTCTAAATATATTAGGGATGAACTGAAGGCAGTGGTGTGCGAAATTTAAGAATGACACCCCAGTCCAAGGGCCCGTGTCTCAAAACCTTGTAATTGTAATACAAGAAATAGTCTATTTTTAATTCATATTGTTCGAAAGAGATTTCCGCTTATAATACAAGTTACAAGCGTTTATGAAACGGGCCCTAGATCTCATCAAAGCGAACTTTAAACACGGTGCACGCTCTCATTTCGTATGGCACAGAGCTCTGGGCCGGAGCGGCGGACTGGCAGAGGGTATTTGCACTGCAAAAACGAGCCGTTCGAGCAATGGCAGGTGTTCCTGATGAAGTCTCTGCTCGCCAATACTTCAGGCAGTACAACATCCTGGCACTACCATGTGTACTGATCCAACAAGTGGCAATATTCACACACGCCCACAGTGGATACTTTGCGACCAAACAAGCAAACACTAAACACTGTCTGCGTAGTAACAAGAACGCGGGCCGTTTCGCCCCCGTGACCCACAGGCTAGTGAAAACTAAACGGTCAGCGAACGTTCTCGGCCCTTTAATTTACAACCAGTTACCGGACGGTATCAGGGATGCACCTCCTCACAAACATTTAAAAATAGACCGAAAAAATGGCCGCTAGAAGCACAATTTTATGACTTAACTGAAATTATGAAACAATGAATAAAATAAAATGATAAAACGATATTTAATTTTTACAATGTTGTAATTAATTCAATAATGTTGAATAAATTTGTTATTTATGTACCCCACAACTAAATATATTAAATTAAGAAACCGACTTGTAGCAAGGTTATGAATAATTTTTTCATTTTCATTTTAAACTCAATCACTGTGAGGTTTATACTTTAAAGCCCTCAATTTACTACACATGATTCATATGCTGCCTTTCAGTCTGAGATACGAGATAATGTACCTATGAAAAACGTATGTGCTTCGTTAGGATATTTTTGCAACGATTAATTACTGTGCCGTAGATTTATCGATGTCGGAGTTTTTCCAGCATACGAGATGTATTTTCATTATTTTAAAGCGTTTTTAACGAAAATATGGAAAAAAAAGTGTTTTTTTTTCAAAGTAGTGACGATATGCTGCGCAATTATTTGTTACTAACGTGTTTATGCATATCGATTGGCAGAGGGTGGTTTTTTTATGGCATGCATAGTAAAATGAAATGTTTGTACATTTAAATTTGTATTCTTTCTTCGTAAAAGAAACAGTCCTTAAATGGCTGTAGCAAAATTTATTATTTTAATTAAAAATTAGTGTAAACATTACGAAAAATCCAGTTTAATCGCTATCGTGTATAGGAAATTGTTCACTATCGTTCATCCTTCCTTATGTTCGGTTTTTACTTCCTCGTCGTCCGCTGCTTCTGCTGTCGCTTCCCCTTCTGTTTCCCCTTCCACAGTTTCTCCTTCTATGGTTTCTCCTTGCGCAGCTTCCCCCTCTACTGTTTCTCCTTCAACATGCTCCTTTGCTTCACCTTCAACACCCTCTTCATCTTCCTTGATTACAACTGACTTTGAAGATTTTTCTTTGTCAGCGTCTACTTTCATACTAGATTTCATCATCGATTGAGAATAAGCTAAGTCTTTCATAATCGACTTCTGTATTTCCAGTTTGCTCTGTTCTAACTTCTTCTCAATATCATCCATTTCGCCTTCTTCCTGATCTTCCTCTTCGCTCTCGCTACTGCTTGATTTTGTTGACGTCACGAATGATAGCAGACTTTCTTTAGCAGGAAGTTCAGGCTCAGAAGATGCTGGCATAAGTTGAATGCTTGGTATAGTTTTAATACTACCCAAAGTCGAGGTAGAAACTGAAGATGATACTGAAGAGCGCTTGGAGGTTATTGTTTCTTTAGAGGGCGCGGGAGCCATAGATGAAATCGATTTCTTTGATAATGCTTTTGGTACAAATCCGAGGTCACCTTCTTCGTATACTTTTCCTAGAGAAGCGAGGGTATCCATAGACTCTGCTCGTATCGTGTCGCGGTACTGGGTCACTATGTCCAGCAGGCGCGATAACAAAACCTGCCGGTCCATAATCTCTCGCGTCCTGTCCGTTGTAGCCCAGTCGTCTAGTTTAAGAGCTGCTTGGATGGCTATTGCAGCTTCTTTCAGTATGTTCTTCATCTTCTTACTTTCTTTGGCAATCTTTGACGCGCGCACAAGGGCTTTGTTTTGTTCATTTAATTTTCCATGCAAGTTTTGTTCTAATATTCTAACTTGCAATGACAAGCTTTCGTTTTCTTTCGTCAAAAGTTGTACTTTTGCTTGTAGGCTATCCATGTCGAAGTTGTGCTTTACCATTAGAGCTTTTTCTTTCTTTATACTCTGGAATGCTGTAGTGAGTTGATCGATCACTTTGAGTTGAACAACATTTTTGTTAATAGCTTTGTCCCTTTCTTCCTCGGCCAGTTCTTTTTCTATACGTGCTGCTTGCTCACTTTTCTTGTAATTTTCATTTTGTTCAGCCAATTTAGCTTGAGTTGCCAGTATACTGTCTAATTCATTATTGATGGCAATATTTTCTCGGATGACCCTATGTGTCGAAGCTGCGATTCTCAGTTCCGTAGCATCTTGGAAATCTTGTGCTAATTGTAAAAGACGACCCTCCATTTCTTTTTTCAATTTGTCTTTTCCGACGACGAATTTCTTTTCAGCGTCATATATTATTCTCTTATACTTCATCTCTTGATCTTTGAACTCCTGCTCCTGTTTTTCGAACTTTTTCATTAAATCATCTCTAATAGCTCTGAACTCTTCAAGCGTGTTAAGTTTTCCAGCTAAGAGTTTGTTTTCTGAAGTCAACTGATCCTTCATAATAGTGAAATTTCTCTCCAGCTCAGCGACTGTCTCCTTGAACTGAGCTGTTTCGATTTCTCTTGTTTCCTCTAAACCCTTGACTTTGTCCTTTAGCTCGTTGTTTTCATCATTCTTGTTGCTTAAAGTTTTCTTTAAGTACGCTATAATGTCAGCCCTGTCTTCGTCCAATTTGTCGTAAGCCTTCTGCAGCTCTTCGTTTCGCACTTCGTACTCGTCAACGGCGGTCCTGAGCCGCGCGACTTTCCTGTTGGCTTCAGCCACCTGGAGCTCTAAGAATGTCCTCTCAACCTCCGTGAACATGGGTCCCTTGGCCACTTCGGGTTTATCGCCCTTTCCTTTGTCTTTTTTCGGCGCCATACTTTATTATTGTACCTTTATTAAAAGAATTAAAAAACTCACAATACGCCGTTTGTTATGACAGTGACCGCGAATATTGACAAAACTGTTTGACGGTCGCTTGGGCGACGATGGTAACGGCAAACTTATCTGTATAGGCGAACAAAACGGGAACTAACTGCGTTTTATGAACGCGACGTCAGTATACGTTGACGCTAGCGCCGCCGTCGGCTAAACAGATGCAACCGATATTGGTTTTATCTTCGTATGTGTTTAGTAACTAACTTATCACAGGAATTTGTTACTGCGCTGCGTTTCTAAATACGTGTAATATTTATACATTGGTTTTGCTTTTTATTTAAGGATGACAACAACAAAGATTGTGCTTGAAATATTTTTTTATACATATATAAGTATATATCATTTATATATTATAGGTACATGATTATATTTGACGACCGGTTTGGCTCAGTGGGAGTAACGTTGCCTGCGAAGCTGAGGTCCTGGGTTCAAATCCTGGTAAGGGCAAATATTTGTGTGATGAGCATACATATTTGTTCCTGAGTCTTGGATGTTTTCTATGTATATAAGTTATATATCTATTAAATATATCGTCGTCTAGTACCCATATAGCCTTATTGAGCTTACCATGGGACTAGTTCGATTTGTGTAAAATTGTCCCGTAATATTTATTTATTGTACCAACATTTAACATTTCTGTAATACGTAAATATACCGGTTTTATACATTTAACGATCTCTCCTTAATGGCTAGTGTGATATGAAATCAATTATTAATTAAATTAATCTAAAATAAAATACATACATTCCGCTTATTTTAGGTTTCAGTAACAATTTAAATACCCATATTATATCGTATTTCAAACCTTCATTTTTTTACACTTATGCTTGTTATAGTTTTGGTTTTTGTCTTAGAATAAAAAAAAAACTCCAGAGAAAGGAGCAGAGTGTATAAGAGTTTAACGTACGTATTTGTGTATCTGTCTGTATCACCGCAACTCCTGAACGTATGATTTGATATTGATTTACAGGATGGCGGGGCAGATTCAGTGTCCCTGGGCAGTGCCAGCGAACTATCGCTGCCGGCGGCCATCGCGCTCCGCTGCGACCAGAGGGTACTAACTGCTTAATCTTAAACCTATCCGCTAACCCAGTGTTTTATCTCTATGAAAATGAAAAATGAATATATTTTATATGTTGAAATAAAACAATTGAACGGATTATATCGCGTACATTATCTCATTTTAGTTCCGGACGTTTCGGAAGTTTTTTGCGTCACATGGTCACGGGTGGACTGAGAAAAGATATATTTTTCTCTGTCAAAGTTACAATTTTTAGATAATATACGCGATATAATCCGTTAAATTGTTTTATTTCAATGAGTAATAATCGCGGAAACAGAAGAAAATATTATATTTTATTTGGTTACAATAAGGAAGGTATACAATTGAGTCATGGTTGGAATCTAATAGTAAGTACTCTCGACAGCAAAAGTATCGGACGACCTTTCTTATATTCCACTAGTTTTATTTACATAAAATGTACAAGGTTTTTCCGCGATGCCTTCATAAAAATATTAATATCCGAAAATGTCATTTTTTCATTATCTCTCCGTTACCGTCTTTTTACCCGACTGCGCGACGCAAAGGAGGGTAATGTGTTTATCAGTCTATGTATGTATGTATGTATTTTTGTCATGGGTTTTTACGAGTCCGATTTAAATCTGAAAACGTTATTTTTTTAATGTTATTTTTGCTATTTAGATGTAAAATTAAATAATGATCATGACAGGATTGAAGAATGTTTACAACCCTGCACTATTTTAGGAAATACAAGAAGATGCCAGCAACTTCGTTCGCGGAGGAGAAAAAGTCACCCCTCGTTTTTTTTTTCAGCGTAGTCGGGTAAAAAGTATCCTATAACCATCTGGAGATACCCAGCTATCCGTGTACCAAAAAATGTTGAAATCTGTTAGCCGATTTTCCGTGATGAAGCTACAACTTTTTCACCTCCGCGAACAAATTTGCGCCTTCTAGTCATTAATAAATACAAACTATGGGGTGTTACATTAAAAGACAAGAATGAATTGTCAAGAACATAAAGATTAACATTCATTCACACGGACACTTTACATACAATATTAATTATACTGTGTTTCATTAATAAATAATTACCTAAATGTTATTCGGTAAAAATTCAATGACTACAGCTGCACCGTTGATCTGCGCAAGTACATTCGTTGTGCAACTGTATGAATATTGTTATACTGTGGGCACGGCATGAATTTTCGATGACGTGACTTGCCGACGGAAGCGGTTAAAACGTTGAGTACAGTCAGCATCAAAAGTCAGTGATAATTTTAATATGCAATTTGACATGTACCAGTAGTAAAATCGTCAGCTACTTTTGATGCTGACTGTACATAATGTAACCACGACCCCCTTTGAAACACATTGGGCTAACTCGAAGAAAAAAGAAAAAAGTAGAATAGAAGCATAGCCAAAACCCTAGTTATAACATTTGTGAAAGAAAGGCTAAAATTAGTCCAGTTTTGGAAGAGGAAATAGGGTACTACGTAACCCTGTTTTCACCAATTAGTATGGAGCAAGCACTTATCCTTTTAAACGTGATCGTTCGTGTGTTGTTCATAGACCCAAGTTATAAGAGCCAGCGTAGGGGTCGGCAACATTTTGAGTCGAAAGCAGGGCTCGGAACCGGTAGTCTTTTTCATACAAAAGAACTGAAGTTTAAGTACGAGAATCAGGTGTTTTGTGATTGATTTCTCTTCTCCTACATACATTTTTAAAACATTCCACAAAAAGCGTGTATTTTAGAAGATTTATAAAATACCGGTTTCGGTCCCTGGTCGAAAGTCAAAAATTACAATTTACGAAATTTTCTAAGTTTTTAAAGAGCCTAATTTTCTTGCCTACTATAAATAGTACTTTTTGATGACACACTAATCTATAGAGCCGCATGTGGCTCGGGAGCCGCAGGTTGCCAATCCCTGGGCTAGCGTGTGCCGTGGTTGTTTGTCGCTAACAAGAGGATCGTGCCCTTAACACAAACCCTTTGAGCGCCCCAGTCGTTATATATACTTGCGCATTTTCGTGTTGTTCGCGGCTTTGGAAATAATACAGTAAAATGGCACTTTATTCCACAAGAAAAACATAAAATCAAAGACATTTTTGAACAGAGACAGTCAACTAGCGGCCTTGTCGTCTCTTCCAGACACTTTTTGCCAGCCTTTGACAAACAATACCAGCATTTGACAAAAATCTGGGCTTGTATTATTAAATCGACACAGTCATCCAAAAAAATCATATAACAATCAAATGGGAAATTGATAAAAAAAAATTACTTCATAATTCCTAGAAAAAAGTTACAGATTTTTCTGTACCTTTATATAAAAAAATAAAAAGTTTTTTTTTGGCTCCGTACTGAGTCTGTAACCGTCGCCAACATCAATATCTGCCATAACAAAGCGGGCAAAAATGTCTGACACGTCCTATCGGCCCTAGTAATAGAGTCGTGTCAGCTATTTATGCGCGCTTTGTTGTGGCAGATATTAATGCGGGTAACTGTACGAGACGACAAGACGCTTTCCTTGGTCCCTGTGAACTAGAAAAAAAACTATGCTAAAGGTCGTATTGCCATTGTCAACATACTTATTACCGTGAATTGGGGTTACTTTGATCAACGGAAAAACATTGATCACTAATTTTTAATCCATAAGAAATTTGTTTGTAAACGCGTTTATGAGATTTTATTGTTAAGGATGGCAACCACGCTAAAAAAACATTTTTGACGCGTTCAGAAATACACTCCTTCTAATTTAAAAAATAATGATCAATGTTACCCCGTTGATCAAAGTAACCCCAATTCACGGTACCATAAACGCACAATCAGTTTTTCGGGATTTTCTTTAGAATTTTCTTTAGAAATGCGCGGTACGGCTGTGGTGTTCAAAGGGTTGGCGTCGTATTGATCCTTCTTCACTCTAGGTGTCATCTGCGACGCAGCGCTCCTCCGAGGGCGGGGTGCGTGCAAAAAAAAAGAGCTGGTACAATGCCTTCTACCCCACGTACAAGAGCAAGTGCGAGGACTTCAAGAGGCTTTTCAAAGATCTGCCCGATGAGGAGCGACTCATTGTTGGTAATTATTACACATACACTCCTGCTTATTGAGAAATAATAATAATAAAAATATAATTTATTTTCACCTCACAAAGGACATATAAAACAGTTTGACAACTAGTTGGTAAACATGAAAGTGGTACAAAGTATCCTTTGTGAGGGACTGGAGTCTGAACTAGGTATTGAAAAACCTGTAATACAGATCTCCAGGCCCTCACCCTGGAAAGTGACACAATTTAGTAAATCTAGTAAATACCCGTTTAGCACTTATGGAAACTTATGAGGTAGATAAATGAAGTACCTTAAAAAGCTTTAGTAGAAAACTTACAATGAAAATTTGGAAAAAAGCAATAAATAAGGCGCAGGCAGTTGCGCTTTTGCATGTGTACGTGTGTGTGTGTGTGTATGTGTGAGAGAGTAAATGCCAGTAGACTCGTGGTGTATGCACGCGCCGAGCTCTTGCGTTTGTACGAGTATCAATACGAACGCGATACGCACGCGAATTTGCTGTTGTGTGGAATTAAGAACGCTCCGTCGACGTGCGTTCCTAAATCACGGTATGCATAGTCCCTTAGTTTTGTTAAAAGTGCCCTTGCGGCCTAATTTATGCTATTATAAAGTTGTAAAATGAAATGTCTGTACATTGAAAATATTTAGAGGTCACTGAATCGAAAAATATTTTATTTTTATTTTTTGCATGTTTGTATGTGTCATTGTGGCTTCACCACGCCGAATCGGCTAAACGGATTCTTTTCAAACTTTTTTTGTTACACGGGGAGATGGGTATCGACAGATGGTTATGGGATACTTTTAACCCGACTACGCTAAAGTAAAATTGAGGAGTTATAACTTCCTCTCCTCCGCGAACGATTTATTTCTGAATATTTTTTTTTTCATCGTAAAGTAATACATTCCAAATGATTCCATGAAAATTGATAACAAAGCATTGTGCAAGAAATTCTCAAAAAGTATAGGCATTGATAACAGCGTCTTCTCTCGGGCAATGTATGTCTTAGTACGTTTGTGTCCTTGTCATTTCAAAATCTTTTATTTCGGACAGCATCCGCATAGGTGAAAAACTTAAGTAAGTCTCCTGTTGTATGTAGTAGTGTACAAAATTGATGTGGAACTTCTGTCATTTTTCTAATATTTAATGTCAAATTGCCTATACGGAACGCTACTACTACATACAACAGGTGACTTACTTAAGTTTTTCACCTATAATGTTTTATTATTTACAAAGACTTAAATATAGAGTTAGCTATATCAACACCACAAAGAAATATTAAACAAAAGAGAACACAAAAACAATGGACACGCTGATTACTCCTCCCTGTGCGGGCTAGGCAGCCCTAACATACAGGGCTATAAGGTCGCAGAGTCTGCGAGATGTAAGCGGCGAGGTCAATAATCAGAAATAGTTTGGCGATGATGTGTCTTGTGTCCTACGGAAATATAGCCTTTGCTACTGCATTTACATTTACAAAATAGGAAAAATAAAAAAGTCAAGTGTAATTGCCAATATTAAAATAGTTATATTATATAATAAGAGGAGAAAACGTCATAACCCCTTTTTTTCGACAGGGTAGTCGGGTAAAAAGTATCCTATAACCATCTGTGGATACCCAGAGTTTTTACAACTTTATAATAGTAATTTAGGTATACTACATGAAAAAAAAACACGACATACTGAGAAGACAATCCATTTTTTTTATTTGCATAAAGGGCTGAAGGGCACTGTTCTACAAGAGTCAACTCTTGAATAATGATGATATTTACAATTAGAGAGTAAAGACATTCCCAGCGTCATTTGATAAACCGATTTTTGAATTCTGGTTTCTTTCTATTTACAAATTTTTTTTGCAGACTACTCCTGCGCGCTACAAAAGGACATACTCGTTCACGGGCGGCTTTACGCATCACAGAACTACCTTTGCTTCCACGCCAGCATCTTCGGCTGGGAGACCAGCTTATCCCTGCGGTGGAAGGATGTCACCGCCATTACCAAAGAGAGAACAGCGTTGGTGAGTCCGATGGTCTTCAGACATATCATGGATAGTCCTTGTAAGGGTATCTCAGAATTTCCTTCTTCCACGCTAGCCTCGGCCAGCTTACCTTAAGGATGTTACTTCTACTACTACTTTGACGCTTCTAAAACACTTTTCTGAAGTTTTTTAACTTAAAGATATAGCTGATACGCAAGAGTCGGTTGAAATACCGGAATTGTTATTACGAGTAAAGTAATAAAATACTTTTTCATTTTCATCCAAGGTGATCCCCAACGCGATCCTAATCTGCACGGAGACGGAGAAGAACTTCCTGACGTCATTCTCCGGACGGGACAAGTCCTACCTGATGCTGTTCCGGATCTGGCAGAACGCGCTCATGGGGCAGCCCGTGAGCAGCCAGGAGATCTGGCACTGGGTGAGTAATGTCTTCCTGCTTCAGTTCCTGTGTCGGTTGTTCTCTTTTATATTCATAAACTGAGCAGCGACTGACCCCAGTATCACCTGATGGTAAGTGACTATATCGAGGATGTAGCTCGCTGGTTCAGTAACAGCCTAACCGCAAAACCCTCAAAGAGACCCAAATTATAATTTTCAGAAAATACTATGCTACACACGATGAGAGCGAGTTTCATTCCTTAGCTGCTTGTATTAATAATAATGAAGCAAATCGCTTCGTGCATATGAATAGTAAATTGACAATGTAAGGATGAAGTCACTCCCCATGCCTGGGTGTTCGATGGAAGAACGAGGATGGCGGGATCAAATCTTACAATGAGGGTTTTCTCTAATGGAAATATCTCCGGCTGACGCCACCGTGGCGTAAGGTCTAATTGACAAGAAGTGTCAAAATCTTGTGCTGTGATTGGTGGATGTTGACACTTCTTGTCAGTTAGACCTTACGTCATGGTGGCGCCAACTGCTGATATTTCCATTTGAGAAAACCCTTATTCCTGTGCACAATCTCCAAAATAGATCCTATAGAAAATCGACAAACTAGCAACTTTGCGACTATGTTCGAGGCTCTTGAAATTGCCCCAAGCCCATAAAGCATCACAAATGAGTTATATGGCTTCCTTTCTATTATGCGCCAATTCTTACACATGTCACTATGACCCTTTATCTAATCCGTCATTGTATGATTGGGATTGTCCACTTTTTGTTACGTGCTGTTATCATATGTTTATTTGTTCGCGCGACGTTAAAAAAAACGTAGTTTATGCGCCGGGCTTTAACCATAAACAAACTAAAAACTACGACACGTAGCTCGAAATGGTTCGTGTAATACACACGGCTGCCTGCGTCGCTAGTTCCTTTTTCTTTCAACTTGGCTGGACACGCTACCGCATATCAGGATCTTAAACTGAACGGCCCTCCACTAACCGACCTATGAAAACATGTATCAAAATAAGGTAAACTAAGTGAAGACGCGTTCATTTTAAGATTGGTTTTACTCTACCTATAAAATTAAAAAATACATAAGTGCTACAGGAAACTAAGGCGATGCTCCCACCGCCGCCGAGAAAGGGAACAACTATCGACTATTTTCTCGCCCAACTCGCTCAAGAAACGCACAATAGATGTAGACTCCATGACATTTAAAAGAGATACAGAATGAGAGAGTTCTCGCCGACAGTGTGAACAGCCAGCGATGAACTATTAATATACGTGTCTCTTTTACTAACACAGGATTTATATCTTATGTTCGTTTCTTGGGCGAGAAAATCGCCGATAGCTAATGGCTTCCTAGCTCTTGATGGGACAGGTGCCTAGAGTAACCACATCAGTACCTAAACTTCTATATAAAAAATACGGATGCCTGGTTAAGCCACTCTTCTATCTGTCTGCCACAATCATCAGGAGTCTGTATCTGTAGCCTATGTTAAAACCTCCTGAGAAAAGAATGAAAAAACGGCCAAGTGTGAGTCGGACTTGCGCACCGAGGGTTTCGTACAAACTTTCTATTAATCTAGCCTAACTGGTTGGTTAAGTTAAGTTTGCATCTGTAGCGTTGCATACAAATGCGGTGCAAACTTAACGCAACCGGATTGTTCAAAATTGACTTTTGAAAATTAAAAAAATATTATTTTAATCTGTTTTTAGTATTTGTTGTTATAGTGGGAACAGAAATACATCAGCTGTGAAAATTTCAACTGTCTAGCTAACACGGTTCTTGAGATACAGCCTGGTGACAGACGCACAGACAGACAGACAGACGGACGGACAGACAACGGAGTATTAGTAATAGGGTTCCGTTTTACCCTTTGGTTACGGAACCCTAAAAATGATCTCGATTCGAAACTGATTTCTCTTCCAACCGACATGAAGCATCATTTAAAATGCGCATTCGAAACGAATACTATGATCTAAATATTAAAGGCGAGCAAACAAGGTGGATATTATACACTTCGCGCCGCTAATGTGCATTACGCATTCAAAATCCCCGAGCTACGAACATAAGAAAAAGTGGTAAACGATTTGAAAACAAGGTGTTTGAAATCAGTTTTTCTGAGGCGTGGCTTTGAGTTACTAAATCTATTATCACTAATATCTACAATGTACAGACATTTCATTTTTACAACTTTATAATAGAATAGAAGGCGCCCGCAACTTTGTTCGCAAAGGAGAAAAATTCATAACCCCCCTTTTTTTTCTTCAGCGTAGTCGGGTAAAAAGTATCCTATAACCATCCGGAGGTATCCAGCTACCCGTGTACCAAAAATTTTGTAAATCTGTTTAGCCGATTTTGCGTGATGAAGCCACAACGACACATATAAACATACATAAAATCCCAAAAAAATATTTTTCGTTTTAGTGACCTACAAATAGTCCGTAACAATCTTTTTTTTTTAATATCTTCAATGTACAGACATTTCATTTTTACAACTTTATAATAGTATAGATGAGAAAAATTAATATTATAACACAGACTTGTATTGTATAGGAAAAAAATATACTAAATTTCAAGCAGGATTTAAACCTGCGACCTTTTCTTTAACGAAGAAGTGGTCTGATCTTCGCTGGCGCTACCAAGAATTGAGTAGGCTATGTTTTATTTTATTTATTTATTTATTATTCAATAAGTTACACAGCATTACAGTAAAAACCACAGAACAAGAGAATAATGTTAGAAAGGCTATCGAGTACAATTTGTATCAGAACCAATGTCGCCACTAAATCCCTTCCACTTCTACTACTACTAACGTGAAGAAAATAAATACAGTCAAACACACACACACACACACACAATGTCACTCGGGGCACTATAATTCTTTCATGGTTCACCCACACAAACGGAATTTAATGCGCGCTCACCCACACAAACGGAATTTAACACTACGCGACACTTGATCGAGCCCTACGCACCACGAATGTCAAGCGATTGAGATATGGTCGCATTGAGCGCAATACATTGCTCTTTCAACAGCCAAAGTTAAGTCGGCAGTGTAGTACTATGCGAGCAATGTATACAAAATTTAACAAGTATCGTTATCATTGTAAAACCTTTAGTACCAAACCGTTTTTCGTAAATATTTCAATAAAATGATGATATTTACGCTTACCGATGGAATGTTATTCCTCCTTTGGCTAAAGTAGCCACTCCACTTCTTGCCCTGCAAGTTACAATAGCGCAACTCGGCATTTTCCACCACATTTTTAATATTTATTTTTAATACATTCTAGCGCAAGGTCGGCAAGCAACTGCGAGCGGCCGCGCGCCTGTCGGTACAAGTTAAGAGCATTTGCACAAACTTGTGGCGCGCGTACTCCGGCCACATCGCCGTTTTAACCTTATTCTCTTGTTCTGTGGTAAAAACCAAGGCACTGTGAACTACAAAAACATAGAAAAACTTAAAACTAGTTAGATACCGGCGACGTAACTCCGTGGCTCCGGTGCGATCTGGTGTAGGATTTTAATAATAGGTTCCATACATACTTGAACCCCCTCTCCCTCTCCACCTCCTAGGGATGATTTCCGGCATCGAAAATATCTTATGTCCTTCCCAGGGTCTCAAACTATGCCGGAGTGTACGCGGTCGAATGCTTAAAGCGGTCCCGCGGCGCTCCAAGTAAATTCGGAGTTGGAATTTGTTGGTGGTTTTAGAAAATAGTCCAACGCGTCAGCTTCGGCTAGTCCGTCATACCCATACGCTTTGGTCCCCCGAATTATGAGAGATGAATAAGCGCATTTCCCTATCGTTAAAAAAGAGGGTCTCACACTATCTCCATACCAAATTTCATCTACCTAAATCGGTTTAGCGGATTAACCGCGAAAAGGTAATAAGATAGGGAGAGTTACTAGTGTTTATAATGGGGATGACTACTAAATTTTAATAATGAGTCCGTATTGTAGATAATAGGGAATATTCATTAATTCTAATTTTTGCTTTATTAAAAGCTCATTCATGTAACAAACAGTCGACAAAAATATTTTTTCAAGTAGCTATAAAAATAACCAAGATATAAGAGAACCGGAGTGCACTGTGACGTAACAGTGCATATCGGACCTCTCTGTCTATTTACTAGTTTAAAATGCCTATATTATGCGTATTTCTTGGCCGATTTAAATTTCACATTCTGAAATAGTTTTTTACGGTATTTTGATATTTAGTTGAAAACAGCGATAAAAAAATTTCATGCAAGTTCCCTATTAAAAAATATTGGAGACGTATTTTTCATTTTTTTACGTAATCAAAAAATGCATTGAGTCAAAATGTCGCGTGACGTCACTCCTAGGTACAAATTGTCTTTAGGAGTGACGTCACGAGCCCCCACTCCTAAACTTTGATGCGATTTATCTGAGTATTTTTTGATTAATTTGAAAAAACAAAAAATACGTATCCAATATTTTTTTATTATCTACAATACGGACCAATTAGCATTTTGATTTTGGTACCCTGTCGTCATGCTTATTTTACTCTGGATTTTCTTTGTGCCTGATCCATGTATCAATGATTGGGTGGTATCGGTTCGTAGTTGCGTGGCAAAGCGGTCACGCGAAGGCCGGGCGCCCGCGGGAGTCAGGGATAGCCAGTGTCGGGCAACAAAGCGCCTCACATTGCTCCAGTTTTTGTGCTCAATTTCAAGTAGTAAGTAGATAGATAGATAAAAACGTTTTTCATCTGCAACAATAACAACAGAAAAAATTCAAATCTATAAGGGTGAGGTGAACACGTTAACTCACGTAATGAAATTTTCTATACAAGTTTCCGGTGTGCGACGAACAATGGAGCATACATACTGTATTGAATATTTTTGTCGCACAGCGGAACATTTCGCTTTCAGGTGCCCACAACTTCATTCGCGGGGGAGAAAAGTTGTAAACCCTCTTTTTTATTAAGCGTAGTCGGGTAAAAAGTATCCTATAGCCATCTGTGGAAGCTACCGGTGTACTAAAAAGAAAAAAATAAAACCGACTCCAAAAAAAACTAAAAAATAACGCCATAATTCAGTTTCTTCAAATTACTTACAAGTAACCGTTTGTATACAATTAATGTTATTTTAGAGTCGGTGCCATCGTGTCACAACTTACTAAAATCGTCAATTTTCAATATTTTACACATTCTTTATATGGCACCGACGCCAAAATAAGATTAATTTTATATACTGTATAGATTGAGTATACAAACGGTTACCTGTAAGTATTTTTTTGTTGAAAAGTTTATTTATTTTACACTTTTTAGTTAATCGCTACTTAAAATTGTATCTCGTGACGATTCGAACAAGCCCAAACACGGCTAGGACACATTATTTTATTACATAGATCTGGTGCCTACCTTCCGGCTCCATCATCAAATCAATTCTATGGTACCATTCTCATCAGGAACATTTAAATTTGTGACTATGAAGTTGCTTAGCTAAATTAATCAAGATATTTTGTCGCCACCCGTAAATCATATATAAGGAATTGAAGGAACTCCTCAAATATTGTAGGCATACATATAGCGATTTTGGTATTATAAGAAACATAATAAGCATTTGCATTCAGAAAGTGTAAATTGGTGAAGTGGAACTGATGCAGAAGACCACAGAATGCCATCGGAACTCCTCAATGATAAATGATTTACGGTTGGCGACAAAATATCTTGATTAATTTAGCTAAGCAACTTCATAGTCACAAATTTAAATGTTCCTGATGAAAATGGTACCATCGAATTGATTTGATGATGGAGCCGGAAGGTAGGCACCAGATCTATGTAATAAAATAATGTATCCTAGCCGTGTTTGGGCTTGTTCGAATCGCCACGAGATACACTTTTAAGTAACGATTAACTCAAAAGTGTATAATAAATAAAATTTTAAACAAAAAAATAAAACCGACTCCAAAAAAAACTAAAAAGTAAAAAATAACGCCATAATTCAGTTTCTTCAAATTACTTACAAGTAACCGTTTGTATACAATTAATGTTATTTTGGAGTCGGTGCCATCGTGTCACAACTTACTAAAATCGTCAATTTTCAATATTTTACACATTCTTTATATGGCACCGACGCCAAAATAAGATTAATTTTATATACTGTATAGATTGAGTATACAAACGGTTACCTGTAAGTATAATTTGTTGTGAAGTTTATTTATTTTACACTTTTTAGTTAATTGTTACTTAAAAGTGTATCTCGTGACGATTCGAACAAGCCCAAACACGGCTAGGACACATTATTTTATTACATAGATCTGGTGCCTACCTTTCGGCTCCATCATCAAATCAATTCGATGGTACCATTCTCATCAGGAACATTTAAATTTGTGACTATGAAGTTGCTTAGCTAAATTAATCAAGATATTTTGTCGCCACCCGTAAATCATATATAAGGAATTGAAGGAACTCCTCAAATATTGTAGGCATACATATAGCGATTTTGGTATTATAAGAAACATAATAAGCATTTGCATTCAGAAAGTGTAAATTGGTGAAGTGGAACTGATGCAGAAGACCACAGAATGCCATCGGAACTCCTCAATGATAAATGATTTACGGTTGGCGACAAAATATCTTGATTAATTTAGCTAAGCAACTTCATAGTCACAAATTTAAATATTCCTGATGAGAATGGTACCATCGAATTGATTTGATGATGGAGCCGGAAGGTAGGCACCGGATCTATGTAATAAAATAATGTATCCTAGCCGTGTTTGGGCTTGTTCGAATCGTCACGAGATACACTTTTAAGTAACGATTAACTCAAAAGTGTAAAATACATAAAATTTAAACAAAAAAATAAAACCGACTCCAAAAAAAACTAAAAAGTAAAAAATAAGGCCATATTTCAGTTTCTTCAAATTGCTTACAAGTAACCGTTTGTATACTCAATCTATACAGTATATACAATTAATGTTATTTTGGAGTCGGTGCCATCGTGTCACAACTTACTAAAATCGACAATTTTCAATATTTTACACATTCTTTATATGGCACCGACGCCAAAATAAGATTAATTGCATATGCTGTATAGATTGAGTATACAAACGGTTACTTGTAAGTAATTTGAAGAAACTGAATTATGGCGTTATTTTTTACTTTTTAGTTTTTTTTTTGAAAAAATTTCAATGTACAGATATTTCATTTTTACAATTTGAATAGTATAGATATATAAAATTTACGGCATTATTAATTGTGTGTGAGATTATTCTAGAAATGTACGATTATCTAAAGCACAGTACGACGTACAATTTGCCCACTGACGAATGACTTGTACCATTTGATTTGGTTTCTTCTATATCTGTCATATTTAACAAATTTTCATAAGAATAAGTTAATTACAAATGTTTTTTTTTTGCGCCCACATCACCCTTAAACGGTTGAACGGATTGCAATCATTTGGAGGCTAGCTGGACATCCAAGGATGGTTACAGGATCTAGACACATGGTAGTGTGTCAGCCAAGTTTGCAAATCAAGAAAGGCGACACACCTGCTGTTGGTTATATTATATGAACCATTTCGGTCCACTTTTGACCCCCTTATAAGTTAATATTTATTAAAAGTACACACATTTCGCGTGTCTTGTAAGACCATTTTCTAATTTCTGAATTCTACATTTCAATAAAAAACTTATTACCGTTCACGAGATTTTGTCATCCGAAAATCACTATTTTATCACTGACTGACTCACTCATCAAAATTTTTGACTACATCCAGGTGACTTAGGAAGTTGAAATTTGGTGTAGAGGCAACGTATTAGATGTATAAATAGAAAAAAAAAACAGACTTCATCAGATATCCACTGATTTGACAAAAAAATATCATATATCCCATCATAAACATAAATGTGAAAGAATGCCAAGTTCTTTAACGGTTTAGCGCAATAAAAGAAGTCAGAACTAAATGGAAAAGGAATGTTTTCTCTTGTTCAAGTTTCTCTACTTGATTGATCTGAGCTAAAGTTAATCACTTCCTTAACTAAGAGACATTTTTTCGAATATTTGACTGACTAGATTTTTGCCAATGACATACTAGACTAAATTGTACACCGACTCAAAGATTAAAATTTGTGGTTAAAAACTTGCGACTTAGCTTAGCTAAGCTTATTATACTACACTCTACACTATATTATACTCTATTAAGTAGCAAATAACATAATAAACTATTTTAATCAATCAAAGAACGTTATGCATGACAGGAGCAATGATTTGACTACTTGAGTATTTTCCGCAACTGTAGTTGAATTTCATCATTCTTATTTCAAGTATAAATAGAGTTCAAACCAAAATCACGAGTACGTGAGTCGTGAGTGGTTATTAGGGTACGTCATTTGTCAATCGGCGCAATTGGAAAATGGTCATTTGGTGTTAATATTATGGATATTTATTATTTTTCAAATCAGTTTATCCTTAGTTGTAGTATAAGCCTCCGGATTATGTTTCAAAATGTTGTTTTTTTTTTTCATTTCATTTACATTAGATTTCATTACATTTCATTTTCATTGGATTCTTTAGGCATAAAATACTATGTTTTGAACAAAATTACCGTAACTTGTGAAAAAGGTGCGAAAAAAATTATAAAAATTAAAAATCACCCAATGTCTATAGAAAATTTTGAAGTGGATCCGGAGGCAGAAGATCAATTCCAAATGCTATGAAAATATATACACTATTTAGTGTCGATTTAAGGTACAGAATTTTCTGCATACAAGAGTGACCCATCTTATTTACTTTATTATAGAAACCTTTAATGAACTTGGAATTCTTTCACATTCACGTTTTTGATAGGATACTTATTACCCGACTACGCTGAAGCAAAAACAGGTATGACATTTTTCTCGTACGAACGAAGTAGCAGTGATATATTCCGCCGCGGCCAACAGGTTCTGAATTATTTACAAGCATTTGGTCGCGCGCGGCGATTACGTACAAACTTCATTGTTTTGTCCACTTCTCCATCTAGGACGTGTTTTATGCATTAGGTTCAAGTGTTAGATGAAATAGAAACATTTTTGTTTTCATCTAACATTGAATGTTGGTTTTTAAACAAGATAGGAGAGCATTTGATCTCGACTGTGGTAAGTGAGAATTAAATAAATTAAAGAAAAACTAAACGCAGTTACTCGATTTTAGAAAAAAGTAAATATATTTTTTTAGTTTTCTTTTAAGCATTTTATCTGCGCTTGTATATAGGAATTCATGGCTCAATACTAGTATTATTTAAGTATACAATACGTTGATCCAAACAAAGTTACCTAGGAAAGTAGCGGCAGTTAAATATTGTGCGGTTTTGTCCGCTATTATAGCAATATTTTTTTGAAATTTGTAAGGTTTATTTTACAATTAAAACAGGCCACGCGCGACTCGGACTCGTGCACCGAGAGTTCCGAACAAATCTATATAAATCCAGTGTAAGCTAAGCCCCACTCCTAAGCAAAATGTACGCGGTGTGGAATCATTATATTGGTCCCTGGCATAGACATAAAAAAATAAGGTTTTCAGATTTATTTCGTGGGTTTTGCTATAAGAGCTACCTTCATACCAAATTTCAAGTTTCTATAACAACTGGATGTACCCTAAACGTTTTCCACGGACGGCAATTTGTATGAAAAAATCTTCTTTAATGAAAGTATCTTTTGATTGCGTTTTTACGGCTTCAAGAAACCGTATATATAAGTATTTTTTGTTAATTTCAACTTGATACCTCCTCCGTTTCTTAGAAAAAGGGTCTTGACAGACAGACAAACGGACGGACAGATGGACAACAAAGGGATCCTATAAGGTTTTTTTGTTAGGTATGAAACCCAAAAAGCCGGTGCTTTTTGTTTACATTTTATTCTATATTTCGTTTTCCGTTCTTTTTTGGGGGGGGGGGGACGGGGGACTGTATGTTATGTTTTTGTATCATACATGCGCCATCATTTTGATAAAAATATGGAAAACTTTGAAAATATTTCATAAACCGATTTTGTTTCTATAAACAATTATTTTTAGTGTCGGTTATTATAATTTTAATGTAGTTATAATATAATTTTTCTTTACATACTTGTACCTGTCCCATGACGAGTGTAGACTACAGTAACGCACTGCAAATTAGTGTTAACACTGAACAGTAATTATCACCTCCGCTACGCGAGCGCCGGCCAGATCAGTTGCATTGCTGCACTTGTATCGTATTGTTTGTTTTTCGTATTTCATTTGTTTAGCAAGGGCTAACGCTAATATCATATTTTTATTTTATACAAGTTTCTTAACGGGGCTTCATTGGTGTGCGTATCTAAGGGGTCCTACGATACATGTCCCACCGGTTTGCCTAGAAATAGAGCCATAGAAATAAATGTTCGTGTTAACAATAGAGCACTGCGAAATAAAGTCAACGCGCCGTGTCATTACCGAACAAATTTTTCATGCATTTTAATCGGGGGTCAAGGTAAACACGTACACGTACACAATGACGTGCGGTTCATATAGGCTCAAAGGCACCCCAAGCAGGACATTAGTGAATTTTACAGCTTTACTTATAGCTTTATGTTCTAAATGAGTGGTATAACAGTGTTTGATAAAACTTATAGCTTTAAACACAACTCAAAATTGTATATGAGTTCATCCTGTCACTTGTAGTTGCCTAGGAACGTTTTTAGGGCTCCGTAGCCAAAATGGCAATAACGGAACCCTTATAGATTCGTCATGTCTGTCTGTCTGTCTGTCCTTCCGTATGTCACAGGCATTTTATTCAAAAACTATAAGATGTACATTAATGAAATTTGAAGCATAGATGTCGTGTGTAAACCGCTACTTAGTTTGATAGTTAAATAAAAGAAATAAATATTTCTAGGGGGGGCACTTGATACATGTGACCGAAAGTGAAAAATTTTTTTGTCAGCAAATATCAATGTGTGGCACATATTTCAACAGTACTTCTAAAAACACTTTGATGTTTCTAAAAGAAATTTTTGATTTAGTGAATATTTTCTGAAATATTCTCTACGAAAGTAGCAAAAATTGTGCCCTCTATTTTCTAAACGGTATGTTCAAAAAATATGAAAAAAATTACAAATATGAAGCTTAATAAAAACTTCCAACGAAAATTGTTTTCAACATGATCGGACATACCGTTTTTAAGTTATTGCCAAAAAACTGCGCGTCTTAGCAGAAGGACGTAAGTGCCGTAAGATACGCTCTTTTGTTAGTGTTTTTTTTTTTCTAATCGTTTTTTTTTTCATCTGTAGTGCATGTTTTTGTATAAACGGCTGCGGAACCCTTCATAGGCGAGTCCGACTCGCACTTGGCCGCTTTTTTTGTTTCTACTTTATTACTTATGTTTGGGTAAAGTCGATTTTGCTACTTAAAGTTGCATGCAGGTTTAAAATGCCACTGAATAAGAAGCAATAGTGCTATATAAGGCCCTGAAGTCACTTATAAGCAACTTTTACAAATAAGTGGGAACATACCCTTATTTGGAACTTTCAATTCCAAATGACTCGTATAATGGAGTAGTATATCACCAATAGGCGAAAGAAATAATTTTACGGCCATTTTGGAAACTAAAAAGATTACAAACTACGAACGATCTAACAGTTCCAAAATTAGGATATTTAATATTTTATGTTCCTATTGCCTCTGTCAAAATATTATTCGTCGTGCGTCACTCTGTTGATAAAAAAATGATTTGTACATTTGTTTCAGGATCAGAGTTAATTAGAATATTCATAGAAATCAATTAAATGTTAATAGTATTTGTTTGTTTTAAATAAACATATACTTTTTTGTATGAAAATCATAGGTTTTTATCGTCATATGCGCTTGTTTCTATATTATTGGGCTGGAGTATACAAAGTCGCCAAATGCTTTGATACATAATCCAATTCCAACTGTCATAAAGACGTGTACCGAACTATTTGGCGACATTGGGTGTTGCTGCTGACTGTACACAGCATCTAATTTGTTTTTCGGTCGGGCTGATCCCTTCCTTTGTCGACATTCCAACTTAAATATTTCGGCAACTTTCAGACTTCCTATTATTCTAAACGCCGTCAAATTAAAACCAGAATTAACAGAGACCTCAAAACTATACACGAAAAAACAAAACGTTTCTTTTTTTTTAATCTCCAGTTTTCTCCAGCCAGAAATTTTTGAACCGCATCTCGTATCGTCACGCATTTCAAACTTCGGCTAGTTTTGGCGAGCGCTTCATCGAAGAATCGAAACGACTAGTGTATTAGGGGCCTTAAGACTTGAAGATTTATACCTAGATTTTTCATTACAGGTACACAAGTGCTACGGTGAAGAGCTAGGGTTCAACTCTGACGACGAGGGCTACTCCCGCGACCTGCCCGACGCCGTGTTGCCGGAGATCGTGGACGCGCACGACACCGCATCTGAGGTAACACGACATTTGCCTGCTTTAGACCTCAATCAATCAAATCAATGAATATATTTGCAAGAATGTAGTAATATGGTGGTAGATATTGCGGATGTCCGATACATTCTGCTTTACTAAGCATGCAAACATTTTATTTTATAAAATTACAAGTTGTGTTAAAACATCCATTCATTCACATAGTTAATATCAATAACAAAAATATCTAAAATCATATCTACTTTACCTCATGCATTACTGTTTGCAATGTATCGATCTCTAATTATTATTAGTGTATTGGCCACCTATGTTTTAAGTCATACATTAAGGAAACCATAGGTCTTATTTTTCTGTTCTTGATTCCTTTGCAATTGTTTGTGTATGACTGTTTGTTCCTTAATAAAAAAATAAATAATAATAATTAAAAAATCCAAAATAATGTCAAATTGGTAATGAAATCATAGTAAAAATAGAGTCTTCGTTGTAATAGTCAATTATAGACTTTAAGAAAATGTCACAACAATAATTAGATAAGGAATATAAAGTAAATGTATTGGACAGTATAATATTCAATAACAGTCTGGATCGTAATTAAAATATTCATTTAAAGTATAAAAACAATGTAATAGTAGCCAGTTTGTAACATTTTTCTTAAAAATATTAAGAGACATTTCCTTAAAATCTTCTCAGTAGGAGTTATTGTAGTTTTGTACGAGACAGTTTGACATGGGTTCAACTCTGACGATGAGGGCTACTCGAGGGCGTGCTGCCGGAGGACGCGCGGCACCGCCACTGAAGTACCAACATATTTGCCAGCTTCAAGTCTCGGTAGTAAAGTTACTGTAGAGTTGTACGAGACAGCTCGGCATGGGTTCAACTCTGACGACGATGTTGATACGTAATTGGTAGGCAAGAGGAAGTCTTACTGTTATAGTAACCAAGATTTTTCTGCTTTTGACAACGTTACGAACTCGCGTATCTCCTATCTAATGAGAACACCTGCGATTTAACGTGCGTTTCATTGACAACCATTTCAGATACCAACATTTCGTAAGCTTAAACTAAGCTTTATAAGTAAAGCATACTTCAAAAATCAATCGTACGACATAAAAAAAAACTATTATTTGAAAAAATGTTAATTGAAAGTAAATTGAAACGGAAATATTTTTTTTTACTTTTTATTGTATTTTTTTGGAGTCTGCTTTTTAGTTTTTAATAAACAATATATTTATTTTCAGAACTTTTTAATCAATTTTAATTCAATCACTATAATGTCGCCATATTTCAACAAAGACGCTATTATCTACGCCAAAACGATAGCACTGATAGCGATAACCGAATGATACTGTGATCGCAGTGTGTCGCCCGTGTTGGCACGCGTTGATCAAAAACGTACATGTATAAAAATATACTGTTTAAAAAATAACAGTATCCTAAATTGTCTGTTTGTTGCCACGAAATTACCGTGCTTCTCGCATAGTGCAGACAGTTTCTGACTTTAGTGTGGATGTTTATATTTAGTGCAATATACCGCATAATCTTAGTTAGGTTCCTACGGCAAAGGGATTAGCGTGGATGGATTTCATGCATTTTGTATGAACAGTATACGACATGGGCCTTATAGGGAAGTCAAAGAAGCCAGTAAGTGGGCATTTGCTTTTTTACAATCTAGGTTTCAATGGGCACATGTAGATTATAATCAGGAATTTGATAACAAGATTTAAGTCCATCTGTTGACGCTAAAACAGACATTTATTTTAATTCACATGTGAATTTCGTAGTTTGTACAAAATATTAATGTAAAATAAGTTTCTTCAGGTATTGGCAATTGTAATTTTTTTTAAATATCCATCAACTACTCATCAATATTGTAAAAGGCCGAACTCAGTAGGATTGGGTTATTTTATTACAGAGTTCCTGTAACCACCTTCCTACTCCATCATAATATTGCATTGTCACCGAATTTACGTAAGTATGCCAAATTTTAGCTCAAACGGCAACCGGGAAGTGGGTCAAATTTAACTTGCAAGATAACCCACACAAACATACTTAATTACATACATACATTGCAAGTGACATTTAAAAAAAAACTTGTATTAGGTCTTATCTAATCTAATTTATAATGACTAATCGATACATTTTTTAATTCGACTTTATATCTTTTTATCTCTATAAAATAAAAATATTTAATCGAATAAAAAAAAAATATCAGAAATATTAAAATAGTTTTCGTTGTGTCTATAGCATAGTAAGCGAATTGAATCTTCGTTGACAATGCCATGTCTAAAAACAATACATTTTATTTTAACAGTTGGTTTTTGAAACTCATTTATCTGTTGCAATATTGATGAACAAATGATGAAGGTTACCAGTGTAATGGAACATACGTTTTTCTCCACTATTTTCACTTAAGCAAAGCAATGTAAATGCACAATATTCTAACACATTATTGCGACTATGATTCAATCATCACTAATGCGTAATAGGGAATATGCAATGCGTTTATTTATCATAATTACTTTAATAAGAGAACGTAAAAATATTCACTTGAGAATAAAAATGTGAAATAATGAAACAATACTCTTTTTGGTTTAGATATTTCGACGAAAAATTACTGTTTATTTTCTTGTTCATATAATTAAACGTTACCTCGTGATTCTTTAGGGTTCAATGAAGGGAAAATCTAAACAACTATATACACTTAATAACACTTTTTAATTTCCAAAATAAGAAAATGCTCGTTTCACTTATACACTTGTCTGTGACGTTACATTTTCCGTAAAAAACACGACACGCTCGATTGGGCACACGTTAAGCTTGACTTTGAATCTCGATTTTAACTTTCCTAATGTCTAATTTTCATTATACATAAAAAACCGGAGCGTTTGGTATTATTGAAAAATAATGCATATTCCAGCAGGACCTGGGGGAGACGTCGTCGATGGACGCGGGCGGGGACGCGCGCGACGAGCCGCGCGAGCGCCAAACCCGCCCCGACTCCTCGCCGCCACGAGGTAACCCGACACTGTTCCACAGTGTAGTGTAGTGTAGTGTAGTGTGTAGGCCGGGGGAGACGTCATCGATAGACGCGGGCGGGGATGCGCACGACGAGCCGTGCGAACGTCAAGCTCGCCCTGGCTCCTCGCCGCCACGAGGTAACCCGACACTGTTCCACAGTGTAGTGTAGTGTAGTGTGTAGGCCGGGGGAGACGTCATCGATAGACGCGGGCGGGGATGCGCACGACGAGCCGTGCGAACGTCAAGCTCGCCCTGGCTCCTCGCCGCCACGAGGTAACCCGACACTGTTCCACAGTGTAGTGTAGTGTAGTGTGTAGGCCGGGGGAGACGTCATCGATAGACGCGGGCGGGGATGCGCACGACGAGCCGTGCGAACGTCAAGCTCGCCCTGGCTCCTCGCCGCCACGAGGTAACCCGACACTGTTCCACAGTGTAGTGTAGTGTAGTGTAGTGTGTAGGCCGGGGGAGACGTCATCGATAGACGCGGGCGGGGATGCGCACGACGAGCCGTGCGAACGTCAAGCTCGCCCTGGCTCCTCGCCGCCACGAGGTAACCCGACACTGTTCCACAGTGTAGTGTAGTGTAGTGTAGTGTGTAGGCCGGGGGAGACGTCATCGATAGACGCGGGCGGGGATGCGCACGACGAGCCGTGCGAACGTCAAGCTCGCCCTGGCTCCTCGCCGCCACGAGGTAACCCGACACTGTTCCACAGTGTAGTGTAGTGTAGTGTAGTGTGTAGGCCGGGGGAGACGTCATCGATAGACGCGGGCGGGGATGCGCACGACGAGCCGTGCGAACGTCAAGCTCGCCCTGGCTCCTCGCCGCCACGAGGTAACCCGACACTGTTCCACAGTGTAGTGTAGTGTAGTGTAGTGTGTAGGCCGGGGGAGACGTCATCGATAGACGCGGGCGGGGATGCGCACGACGAGCCGTGCGAACGTCAAGCTCGCCCTGGCTCCTCGCTGCCACGAGGTAACCCGACACTGTTCCACAGTGTAGTGTAGTGTAGTGTAGTGTGTAGGCCGGGGGAGACGTCATCGATAGACGCGGGCGGGGATGCGCACGACGAGCCGTGCGAACGTCAAGCTCGCCCTGGCTCCTCGCCGCCACGAGGTAACCCGACACTGTTCCACAGTGTAGTGTAGTGTAGTGTGTAGGCCGGGGGAGACGTCATCGATAGACGCGGGCGGGGATGCGCACGACGAGCCGTGCGAACGTCAAGCTCGCCCTGGCTCCTCGCCGCCACGAGGTAACCCGACACTGTTCCACAGTGTAGTGTAGTGTAGTGTAGTGTGTAGGCCGGGGGAGACGTCATCGATAGACGCGGGCGGGGATGCGCACGACGAGCCGTGCGAACGTCAAGCTCGCCCTGGCTCCTCGCCGCCACGAGGTAACCCGACACTGTTCCACAGTGTAGTGTAGTGTAGTGTGTAGGCCGGGGGAGACGTCATCGATAGACGCGGGCGGGGATGCGCACGACGAGCCGTGCGAACGTCAAGCTCGCCCTGGCTCCTCGCCGCCACGAGGTAACCCGACACTGTTCCACAGTGTAGTGTAGTGTAGTGTAGTGTGTAGGCCGGGGGAGACGTCATCGATAGACGCGGGCGGGGATGCGCACGACGAGCCGTGCGAACGTCAAGCTCGCCCTGGCTCCTCGCCGCCACGAGGTAACCCGACACTGTTCCACAGTGTAGTGTAGTGTAGTGTAGTGTGTAGGCCGGGGGAGACGTCATCGATAGACGCGGGCGGGGATGCGCACGACGAGCCGTGCGAACGTCAAGCTCGCCCTGGCTCCTCGCCGCCACGAGGTAACCCGACACTGTTCCACAGTGTAGTGTAGTGTAGTGTAGTGTGTAGGCCGGGGGAGAAGTCATCGATAGACGCGGGCGGGGATGCGCACGACGAGCCGTGCGAACGTCAAGCTCGCCCTGGCTCCTCGCCGCCACGAGGTAACCCGACACTGTTCCACAGTGTAGTGTAGTGTAGTGTGTAGGCCGGGGGAGACGTCATCGATAGACGCGGGCGGGGATGCGCACGACGAGCCGTGCGAACGTCAAGCTCGCCCTGGCTCCTCGCCGCCACGAGGTAACCCGACACTGTTCCACAGTGTAGTGTAGTGTAGTGTAGTGTGTAGGCCGGGGGAGACGTCATCGATAGACGCGGGCGGGGATGCGCACGACGAGCCGTGCGAACGTCAAGCTCGCCCTGGCTCCTCGCCGCCACGAGGTAACCCGACACTGTTCCACAGTGTAGTGTAGTGTAGTGTAGTGTGTAGGCCGGGGGAGACGTCATCGATAGACGCGGGCGGGGATGCGCACGACGAGCCGTGCGAACGTCAAGCTCGCCCTGGCTCCTCGCCGCCACGAGGTAACCCGACACTGTTCCACAGTGTAGTGTAGTGTAGTGTGTAGGCCGGGGGAGACGTCATCGATAGACGCGGGCGGGGATGCGCACGACGAGCCGTGCGAACGTCAAGCTCGCCCTGCCTCCTCGTCGCCACGAGGTAACCCGACACTGTTCCACAGTGTAGTGTAGTGTAGTGTGTAGGCCGGGGGAGACGTCATCGATAGACGCGGGCGGGGATGCGCACGACGAGCCGTGCGAACGTCAAGCTCGCCCTGGCTCCTCGCCGCCACGAGGTAACCCGACACTGGCACCCGCCCCACGGTGTAGAGTCGTGTACTGTGTAAGCCGGGGGAGACATCGTGGATGGACGCAGGCGGGGCCACAGTGTAGTGTGTAAGCCGGGGGAGACATCGTGGATGGACGCAGGCGGGGCCACAGTGTAGTGTGTAAGCCGGGGGAGACATCGTGGATGGACGCAGGCGGGGCCACAGTGTAGTGTGTAAGCCGGGGGAGACATCGTGGATGGACGCTGGTGGGGACACAGTGTAGTGTGTAAGCCGGGGTAGACGTCAATCGACGTGGGCTGGAACACTGCAGTGTGGAACCCGGGGGATTCGTCGTCCATCGACGTGGGCGGGGGACACAGTGTAGTGTGGAACCCGGGAGAGTCGTCGTCGATTGACTATAATAAATAACGACCGCAAAGTCGAAATTCATAATGTAATGTAATGATTTCCGAATTTTCATTTATGTGCATTTTATGTAAAACGTTACATGGAATAACTCATTTCGTCGACAAATCATTTAATCGAAATAATATTTCTTTGTAACCGTTAATAGGTAATTGGGAGCTGTTATAAAACAAACGTAACCTAACAGATTCTACATGCTGACCTTTTCAAAAGTCATGAAAAGTTTATGGTTTCAGGGGAAAAAGTTGTCGATGAAATGGAAGAAGTCCTTCGAAATGTAAATTTTTAGGATTGTCACAAAAGAAACTTACCGTATTGAGTGATATAGCGTACAATTCTTTCATCACTTCAAGATTTAAAAAAAAGTACGTCAATTAAAAGTAACACAGGGATCCAGACGTTCCTTAATGGGAAAAATTTGTGTGAATTCCACAAGCTGAGATGCTAGGCCATTTTTCAGTTTATGAGCTGCATATGAAGGTATGAATTTCGAGTATCTATACACAATAACGTGAAATTTTGTATTTCTCGTGCAGTGGGCAACGGCAGCAGCGGCCTGGGCGCGGACGGCGACGCGCTGCCCACCGATATGTCCGACTCCAGCGACTCGGAGCCCGACAAGCCGCACAAGTCAGTATCACGGCCTGCCCAGTTTCACTATCCCAAATCCGCCATTACAACCCGGCCTTACTTGTTCATTGCGCGGTCGAGACGCGCAACGCACTGCGGTTAGCTGAAATCACACGCGCGAGTCGTGGCCAAGCCGTTAGGAATATATACTCCGTCGTGATTTGTTATTTGATAATGACGGAGATTATATAATTCGGATTTGACTGTACTAAAACTAAAAATAAAATTTGGATGCGAAAAGGCAGTTTCTATTATAGAAATTCCAAAAAAGAAATGTCTTCGATACCTTGCGTGTAGCTTGTTTTATGAGCCTAAAGTTGTGTGGGAAAGTCCATTTCTAAAGTATGAAAATATTAATAAGTAATAAAATAATACCATTGAATAACACATAAAATTGATGGTACCTTTTGTTAAGAAACCGCTTTTTTACCGCGTTAAACGCAAGTTTAAGCATAGCTGCAGCTAGCTTATTTTCGGATTTATCTATTTGAGTTTTTTTGAAACCGTGAACTTTTTGCCGTATGCTAAATATTGACTTACTTTATAACAGACCTAAGGTGACATATTGGCTTCTACATAATGATGTAAAAGAAAAAAAACAGACACAAGATTTCGGATAGAAACGTGATTTTGTGAAACGGGAATCAAATTGTTGGAAGATCAAGCAGTTTATATTAGTTAAGCAATACGACAAGATACTGTTATTAATATTATGTTGTTTCCAGTGGCGGCGGATCGGAGAAGTGTTCGAACGCACACAGCGGACGGGTGTTGCTGCGGCAGGAGTTCCCTTTCCCCATCGACCAGATGTTCACCATGATCTTCACTAACTCCAAGTTCAACCTGGAGCTGCTGGCGGCCCGGGGCACCACGGACTACGTGCAGGTGAGTCCACAGCGGGTGCTGCTGCGGCAGGTTCCCTTCCCCATCGACCAGATGTTCACCATGATCTTCACTAACTCCAAGTTCAACCTGGAGCTGCTGGCGGCCCGGGGCACCACGGACTACGTGCAGGTGAGTCCACAGCGGGTGCTGCTGCGGCAGGTTCCCTTCCCCATCGACCAGATGTTCACCATGATCTTCACTAACTCCAAGTTCAACCTGGAGCTGCTGGCGGCCCGGGGCACCACGGACTACGTGCAGGTGAGTCCACAGCGGGTGCTGCTGCGGCAGGTTCCCTTCCCCATCGACCAGATGTTCACCATGATCTTCACCAACTCCAAGTTCAACCTGGAGCTGCTGGCGGCCCGGGGCACCACGGACTACGTGCAGGTGAGTCCACAGCGGGTGCTGCTGCGGCAGGTCCCCTTCCCCAGCTACCTGATGTTCACCATGATCTTCACCAACTCCAAGTCCAACCTGGAGCTGCTGGCGGCCCGGGGCACCAGGGACTACGTACAGGTGAATCGGTGCTGCTGCGGCAGGTCCCTTTTCCCAGCGAGAACAAAGATTAGAGGACAACTATTTGGAGGTCACTAAATCGAAAATTTTTTTTTTTTTCCATATTTTGTATGTTTGTATGTGTCGTTGTGGCTTCATCACGCGAAATCGGCTAAATGGATTCCAACTATTTTTGGTACACGGGTAGGATACTTTTTATCCGATTACGCCGAAGCAAAAAAGATGTATACGATTTTTTTCTTTCTCAGGTTGCGGGCTCCCTTTAGTATCTTATAATTATAAGGGACCAATCATTTTCCCTCCTCTATTCTCTTTCGTTTTTATTAAGCTCCTCCTTTCCCTCACCCTTCCGAATACTTCTTCTTTTGTGACTATTTCTGTCCAATTTTTTTTTTCATCCTACGCCGGCACTCCATTTCAAAGGCCAGTAAGTTTGAATAATGATTGATTATTAAATAATGATTAGTTGTGTACCCTCAGGCGCCGTGGCAGCCGGCGTCGGGGCTGAAGTGCCGGCAGGTGAGCTACACGCTGGCGCTGACGACGGGCCCCATCGGGCCCAAGGAAGTGCATGTCACCGAGACACAGGTACGCTAGGGATGACATTTCCAAAAAATGCATTACACATTCAATAGGGATGTTGACTCTACTCAAATGAAAATATTTTTTGATACGAAATGATTCATCGTCATGGTATCGGTCACGTTATCGTTGAAATTCCATGAGATTAAATTCACTTAATTCGGTCAGAAGTCGTTCATGTACTCTCTGCAAAAATACCGACAATGCGATACAAATCTTATGGCGTTTCATCATTTCACCAATTGGGTACTTTCCTGTAGTCAACATAAAAGATGTCACGCTTGCAGTTAAATGTTATTTCTGAAAGTACGTAGTAAACATTCATTAATACTTATTTTTAAGCTTTTGGCGATTTTAAAATGATCAAAAACTAAAAACAAGGAGGTAATTTGACCAAATAGAATTATGACGCCATACACCTTTTTTCCTTTCCGTTTTGACAGTTCATAAAAAGGAACTGATTTGATCTGTCAGTCAAGTGCCCTATTGAGTCTAATACTGAGGAACTCAAATATCGGCGAATTGATTCAAAAGTCCAGAGTCAAGATAAACACTGTATTTAAAATAACACATAACTTACACGGTTCAAATCCCAGTATCCACTAAGACTTGAATCCGGGTCCTTGGGCCTGATGTGGCACGAAGGGCCTAATTCGTGTGACACGCACAAGGGTATGACGTTCCTAAAATGTCCCTATATTTAGTTGCCTGTGTTTTGACATTTAACTGTTAACGCTACTACGCTACGCTACGTTTACTAACGCCCGTATTCTTTTTTTATTAATTTATTACTTTCGAGATGTTTTTATTTTTATTTATTTGTGTGATAACGATTGCATTTGAATCCTTGTATATATTTCCTTGTTTTCTCTTATTATTTTAACTTGTTTTGACATATTATTTATATTTTAATATTCCTTATTTTTGACGATCATGATGTAAATTCGTAAAATTTTGACTGAAATAAATTTTGATTTCAACTAAAGTCTTTGTTTTACCATCACAATTTACGTGATTTTTAAAATGAAATTTCTTTAACCAAGAAAGTACACTCAACAGCAAATATACCGAGCCACCCGCTACTTTGGAACGACGCGATTTGGTAAACTCCATAATAAACACTTAATAAATTCGTACCGGCAAGCGCAGCGTGGGAAGGCCAACCGTAAGGTAGTCGGACGACCTGGTTAGGGTTGTGGGGACTCGCTTGATGCGTATCGCCTCTTTCCGGCCCATGTGGAAATCTATTAAGGAGGCCTGTGTCCAGCAGTGGACGTCCTATGGCTGAAATGATGATGAAATTCATAAATCCCAATGTTGTTTCATTAATTATAATCGCCATGAGTCTTTCTGTTGTAAGTTTTATAATTTTTGAGAAAATCGAATTAGAGTGCCACGGTAGCGAGCGGGTGGCCAGGTTTATTTGCATTCGACTGTATATTTTTATAAGTACAAAGATCCAAAAGAATGAAAGCCGCTAGACAGCGCTCTAAGCATGCTAGAGCGTGCGCCCCGGCAAGGCACAAGGGTCAAATCCAGTCGGAATCGTGAATGTTTTTCATCATTTAGATCTTTGTATTTATAAGAATAAACAAATTTGTATTGTAATTTTTATCGTAATATAAAATTGTCTATCTATAATGTGACGCAGGTGATGAACAAGTGCTCGTGTCCCGGCCACCTGTACTCCATCGACTGCACGACGGAGAACGCGGGCATCCCCTACGCGGACTACTTCACCGTAGAGGTCCACTACTGCTTGCAGGCAAGTCTTGAAACAATAGCAGTTAACGTCAACCAAGGGACTCAATACCGGTATTCCTTTTATACATATAATCGATATTTATTTTGGTATCTCGTTTAGTGTCTCGCTCTGAAGAAAAACCCGACTGTAATCAAGAGGAATCCAATGACAATTCTTACGTCAAAATCGAACAAGCCGTTTCGGTGCAGAGCGTGACAAAAAAATAGACGCGCCTTAATTAAGGCGCGTCCGCTGCCTCGTAAATCTAACAAAACATTGTTTGTCTAACATGTTAGCATAACATGTTAGCAAAACTTCCCGTCTGTTGCAACAACGTTTTTGTGAGCCAAAACATTGTTGACGCACAAAAGTCACAATGAATTCTGACATAGAAGACGTGTTATCCCAACGACGGTCAAACACGAAATGAACGCTGCACCCCCCTCCGCAGGCGAACGCGGGGAATGTTTACCATCCGTCGCAGCAAACATGTTTGAGTGTTTTTGCTAACCAAAACATTTAGGCCACGCCCCTTTTATGTTAGAATAACATGTTAGGTGTTAGAGAAACACGACGCAGCGGACCCGGCTTTACATACCCTGATTGTTTTTTACCACGGCCATTGCCATTTCCGCCATTTATACTTACTTTTGGTTTGTGCAATAAAGTTTAAATAATAATAAATAAATAAAATAATACCCACGTAGCCATCTTGGGCATTTTAAAAAAACATGTAGTTGTTTGTGATTATAGACTTTTTGGGTTCGTTTTACTTGAAACCCAGAGAAAAAATAAGTCATTTTTGTTTCATTGTATCGGTACTTTTATATAAAATTGAAACATAACTGGTGATTTTCTTTTTCATACAAATTTTTTGGTCATTTTTTTCCTTCTTGATATCGATCGTGCTCTTAATGGGTACACGCATGATTTTTTTTATCGCTTTTCCTAACAAAATATTAAAATACCGTAAAAACGATATCAAAAGTGCAATAAAAATTAAAATAAGCCAAGAAATACGCACGATATAAGCATTTTAAACTATTAATTAGACAGTGATTTGATACGTCTGACAAGTACTTGTACGTCATAGTACATTCCGGCCATATAAACTCTATATTAGTCTCTCGAAACAGATAGAAGGAAATGTTTGATGGCTTCTATCTTCTATTTTTACAGTTATACGATAAATTATTTAAAATATCCACATACACTCTCGAAATAGATAACCCTCCTTCTGTGGCAGTCGGGTAAATAGACAAAATAAAATAAACAAAATAAAACTTGAATGTATGTGTCCTGCAGCGTGCGACGGAACATTCCACGAGTTTGCAGCTTTTCGGGCAGGTGCGGTACAAGAAGAGCATATGGCCCATGGTCAAAGGTAAGTGATAAATTTCAAACCTATTTAACCCTTTGAGCGCCAAAGACGGCAAATCACGTCAACAGAAAATTGTGACATTTGCCGCTATATACGGTATCATACAGATTAGACCAACACACAACTTGAAACCCATACTATACATACAGGTCCTAAACTGCCAATAAACCGCCATGTGGTTTGGCAGAGGACGATTTAGAGTTAATAGTTTTTATTGAATAAATGTTTATTATTATTATTATTATTTTTTTTAAAATGTAACCTTAATTGCAAATAGACTTCATTTCATTTACTTTATGACATTAACTTATTGTCACCACTCTCAAGACCAAGTGACCAAAGTTCGTTACTTGGTCCTAGCATTTTACACATGCTTGATAAGCAGTGGCTTGCGGTCCATATAGTCACAAAGGCACTACCTACCCTGAACGACCATCCCTCCATATAGGCTCAGAGAAATTACCTACCCTAAACGATCATGGCTCCATATAGGCACAGAAAACTGCCTACCATCGCCATAAACACGTGCAGTGTCGCACCGCTGTTGACAAGTCATTTCAATGTAAGATGATCAAAATAAAATGGCGTGGATACCCAGTACGGGTACGTATCTTTATGCCTATAAGAATAAATGTGTGTTGCGATATATTTGGCACTTCGGATGCTGTAGAGGGGCTAATCCGATGGTCAAAATAAAAAGTTCGTATAACGACGTCATATTCATTCAAATACAGCTTTACACTAGAGCGAGAGGCAGTTCTGTTTTTACTATAAGGTTCCATAGGGCCCGTGTTCAGGGCCCCCTAGCACACGGGGGCCCCGAAAGATCTTAACACTTATTTTACAGTCCAACTAGGTCTCTAATTTCATCATTGAGTGCCCTAGGGCCCCTCATTTTTGACTGCTTGAATCCCCCCGTGGGCCAAAAATTTTTGCAATTATGAAACATTGATAATAAAAATAACTGTATATGTTTTTCTGATACATATAATTGCATTTTTTTTTTTAATTACTTTATCCAAATATCCTCTGTCTCGTCGTTGGCACTCCTGCAATCTAATAGGAAAACCGTTGAAAACTCCCCGACACATACAACAACGGATCGCGGCTATCTCATCATCTTTTAATAAAACTGCTTAACACAAAAAGCCCGTTGCTTTCCCGTGAAGCGCTCCATTACAAATAAAATTTCACGAAGTTACCTATAGTTTCCCGCCAATATCCCGCCGCTCACTTTAACAGTGTCCGAAAAATTCAGTGTTGCTATTTGCAAAAATTTATGGCCCACCCTATATAAAGACAGATACCAACTTCGGATTACCCATCTGAAGCTAAATTTTACGGCAATGGCCGCGATATAGCTTTAACGTCATGCATACATACATAAAATCACGCCTTTTTCCCATTACGGGGTAGGCAGGTACTACCTACCTCCTTCCACTTGCTACGCTCCTGGCATACAACTGCCGCTTCATCAACATTCATTAATCTTTCTATTTCTCGCATCCATCATCTGACATACTTCATCTATTTTATCATTCATTGCTCCCCTTACATTTAACGTAGCAAAGCGGCTCTCCATAGCCCACTTTTCGCTCTCGCTGGGACCGAGACGTGATAGGTTGCGAGCTACATCGCCGCCATTATGGTTTTTGAAATTATTGAAACTCATTGCGTTCCCACGAGGCATAAAATATTCGAACCCAGCAGAGCCCCGCATACCAGGTAAGGGTAAGCCTTATTCTGGAGTCACCAGTCCCAGGGCAATTGACGTCATAATGCGTAAAAAGTCGATTACATTAGAGCCGGAATGAAAGATATCAACGAGATTGTATTGTCTCAAAGGTTGTCTAGAAGGGATCGCTATTTAGCGATAAGAACGCCTGTTGTTTACCTCGGCTTATTCGAGTGTCATGTTCTTTATTTTTGTTTATCTGAGGTGTGTATTGAAGAATATTTGTATTGTATTGTAACAATATAAACTGATAAATACAAATATCTTTATTTGCTTGAAATGCGGTATATAAAGGATGATAGATTACAAATATATCATCATAAACACGCACATTTCACCAGCAGCTAGCATGCAAAACATAAAATACAGTAAAATGACTCGACAATCCTTTGCGGACTAGATGCCATTCATAAACCCTCATTCTGAGCAGTTTTATTATGTAAACTAACTTCAACAATGGATTAGTCAAGTAACCTAGTTTCACATGTGCATACTACCATTGTCTTGAATAAAACTTTATGAATTGTTATTGTTATAAAAAATAGACTCACTTTAGAGTTTCTTATGCCTTTTTTCTCTTCGGATGTCATATTTTCCGAAGTGCTAGTAGATTCAGACTTATGAAAGTGCTCGTGCAATACCCTACGATGGTTACATTTACAGTGGGTAGGTGCTCTTATTGACCCATTCAAACTTTCCAACGTGCAAACGATTTCTTGATTTTGATCAAATGTGTGTTTTTTATAACCTGACTTTGAACAAGGTCTGGCTAGGTCTACTTACCAGCCGTGATCTTGGGTGGTGAGCGCAAACCAACAAACGAGTAGAGTGGGGACGCGGTGCGCAAGGTCACAAAGACTGCGGATGTGTCAAATGTGTCTGTTGTTGCAGCATTCCTTGAAAAGAATGCGATGTCCGGTTTAGAGGACTTCGCGCGGCTGCTGGAGGCTCGGCTGCTACAAGAGGCAGACCAGGCCGCCCCCACCAAGCGCAAGGGTCGCAGGACTCGGCGGCAGACCGGTACGTGTACTTGACACCCCACTGTTGGTAGCATACCTGAATAACGCGATGTCCGGCCTGAAGGACTGCGCGCGGCACAATGCAGCTTTCATCTACACCCCTATTATAATGAGTATAATAAGCTCCGCATATAATGGCCAACATTATATTGATCAGTGTTGCAGAGGCGGTGTTATAATTGTTTTTTCAACACAGTTGCTCGTAAAGTCGGCTCTTATTACACCGTTATTATGGCTGTAATCCACTTCATTAAACACGCATATTTTTACATTAAATAATCGCACTAGTGCCTTTTCATTCGTTTTTTTAAACGTTAGTAAAGAGTTTGTATTGTTAAGCGGGAATTCATCGAAGGAAGGGGAGACAGAACTCCTTGAGCTTTCATGGACAGCGGCTGTGCACTATTGTATTTTAAATTTAGTAGTGGTTCTTAATAAATAACTTGAAAAGACATTTGTGCTTATTAGTATGTGCAAGAAACTATAAAGTCTTTCAATAGATCTAACGTGATACTTATAAAAACGATCAATTGCAATAAATTATTAATATTTAGGTTTAAAGAATTTTATTTCTCATAACAATATTTACAATTCACTTACATGAGAAATTAAAACTAGTTTAATAATGGTATGGTGAGCGTATGTATGCGTATTTGCATTCACAATGAAAATTGTACGTTGACTTAGCTACACTTACTTTTTATAGTATTAGGATTAATCACTTTAACTTTAGAATAAGTTTCTGTATATAAGACAAAGAGAATAAAACAACTTATTTAGTAATTATACATGTTCAGTGGGTAGACCTTAAAATTAGTAGGTAGACAGAAAGCAAACAAAATGCACAAGTTGACGGGCAATGTGTGTTTACGCACTGAGCGATCGCGATAATGGAGTGGAAAATATTTCAGAACAAAATAACTTTAATTGATATAATTATTCAGTTTATTTTATTTTTGATGTTTAGCTGATTGTTAGCGACTTAGCCTTTTGTCTCATCGCTTTTGCGCATAGACAATGCACCGGCCGCAGCGCAACATTTTGATTTGATTTGAAATACATTTTTACAAATATTTTGTATTTAATTTTATGATTCTTTTCGAGAAATTACAATAAAGTGTAAATAATTTCAAGAATGAAATTTAATATATAATTATGTACGTAAATTCGAGGTACTGACGACGGATTAATGTAAAACTTTCGGATTACAGGATTTTTTTATCCAAGTTGTAACCTTGATGAAATTTTATATTTACTTGAAAGTAAGGTACGATTTTTTGCTTTTTTCCTCGCAGGTGTATTGAAAAATGTCGTGTGAAACTCATGTGCATTGGTCATTACACTCTCTGCTTTATACAGCAAGATAGCCTCGTATGCAGTGTTGGCCGAACGTTAGTGTGATTGAACACTAAACACAAATGCTTGAAAATTTTGATGTGACTAAAGTATTAATGATTGATGACGGTTAGTGTTTAGTGTGATTGAACACTAATTCACCATTAGTGTTCAATCATCTGAAAACACTAATTATTAATAAAATATTTGTGAATAAAGTATTAATGATTGACGTTGGTTAGTGTTTAGTGTAATTGAACACTAATTCTCCGTTAGTGTTAAATCATCTGAAATATTTTAACCTTTAGTGTTTCGAAAATATTAAAATACTAAAATAACCTTTAGTATAGTGTGACAAGTTACGGTGCGACCCTGGGATAGTGTTGCAACAAACAATTTACAAATGGGAATAATGTACATATGTCATGTTTAGTCAGGACAGTGTGAATCGGCTTCATGCTTATATTTAAGAAACCGATGTCTTTTTGCAAAACGGTAAGCAGGGTTTTGAGACTTTGTACTTATTTTCGCACATCATAATGGCGGATTTTTCAAAGTCGTTTTCGTTTAAAATACTACTACATTCTAATACAAAACATAATATTTAAAAAAGTCACGAAATACATGAACTTAAACTTTTTAAAATATATATTTTTATACAATATGTAGCATTTTAAGTGTGTATTGATTTTAATAGTAATGGGATCTATTGATAGGTTTATTTATTAAAGATTTTTTTTTACCAAAACACTCATTTTTCTCGCTGCCAGAACGTTAGTTCAAAAATCTATAAATGCCGATCTAAATAACTTTTAAAAATACACAATACATTTAATGTCATATTCGCATTGGTAGGTTTATTTATTAAACATTGTTTTTACCAAAACACTCATTTTTCTCGCTGCCAGAACGTTTGTTCAAAAATCTATAAATGCCGATCTAAATAACTTTTAAAAATACACAATACATTTCATGTCATATTCGCATGGCTGCAAGGTTAGCTTCCCTCACTGACTCATTTAATTTTTTCAGCCTGTATATTTTTTGCTTACAATTCAGAAAATGGAGCTAACTAAAAAAATATATCCTGTGATTTTTTTTAAATTAAACTATATGTTTTATAAGAAAGAAATAGATACGTCGTTCTTAAAGTATTCGGCAATGTCCTTTCGGCTTTTTGGATAGGTTTTGGGAGTAATATGGCTCTAGGTGATGCACGGTGGAATCGAGCTTCGGTCCCCCCTTGTACCCGCGCAATGGTCCTCGATTGTTATCGGTCCTAATCTTCTTCATTGCTATCTGATAAACAACTTTGCCAAGATTCAGCTCCAGATACAGATGGCAAAAACAGCAGGTCAAAGAGCACCCCATCTTTTGTAGGTTTTATAAAATTCAACGCTCTTTTTCTCTGTACCTATTACACCAGCAATAGAAAATAATATCACCAAATTTGTAGTAAATCCACTGTAGTTTATTTCTGTAAAAGCAACACTACAAGTATTTATGAAAATTACGAGATAAAAGGAAATAGGAGAAAAAGTGACATTTGTACCAAAATCCTAACGTCAGCACAGCCCCCACACCCGAGGACTGTTAGGAGCTTTATCAGAACACCTTAGGGAAGCCCTCTACCAATTTTGAAGACTAAACGGATTATTTCCGCTGTTTGGCTAAATTGATGCTAATTTTCTTGGAATATTAGTGTTGTAAAGGTTAAATTAGTAGAGTGTAATAGTTAATAACTTTGTCAGTTAGTGCGATTGACCTTTGCTCACATTCAATCAGATTTCAAGTTAATTAGTGATTGATGCTTAGTCTGATTGATTATAGTCACTGGGTTAGTGACTAGTGTGATTGATTAGTGTTTAGTGTCGACTAATGAGTTCGGCCAACACTGCTTGACTGTAATTACTGACGTAGCACACTTGTATCATAATTTACTATTACCACTTTCGATACCACGAATTTCGTAGCGCTTCGTGTTATCATGGGAAAATGCCTATGTAGCGAAAACTTACCATGAGAATAAAGTGAAAATATGAATAATTTAATGTTTCCGAGAAAAATTTGAACCAACATCTTCAACCACGAACGGATGGTTGTATGTACCTATGCGTCTTTATTGTAGACATGTAGTGTTTTTTTTTTAATGTTCCATAATAATTTATCATTTCAGCATCCTCACAAGAAGCGACAACAGTGTCGGTAGTGAAGCCCACGGCCGCCATCTTGGCGCCGCGGGCGAGCGTCTCGCGGCCCGCGGCGCGCTCCGGCGGCTCGTGGCTCGTCGGCATCCTCGTGCTGCTGCTGCTGCTGAACGCATTACTTTACTGGCGGCTGTACTACGCCGCGCCTAGGGCTTTGGACGCGGCGGAGCTGCAGGACAGGTAGGATACACACTACACGCTCCAGGGGCTCGTGGCTGCTACATCAAATCATTACGCAATTAATTTGCAATAAGTTTTAGTTGAAGACCATTTAAAAGTATTGGGCATTTATATGATTAGACTGATGCATTATTCCTTGCTCACTACGTATTTTCTGTTGCCAGGATCAACTCCCTCAGCGGCGCGCAGCTGGCCGACTGGTCGGCGCTGCTGGAGACGCACTCGCGGCGCCAGCGAGGCCAGCTGCTCGCGTGGCGGCGAGCGCTCGACGCCGCGAGGCAGCACCTCGCCCAGGTCAGTGCTCTACACCGGCGTCCTCGTTGTCACCAGGATCGACTCGCTGCTGGAGACGCACTCGCGGCGCCAGCGAGGCCAGCTGCTCGCGTGGCGGCGAGCGCTCGACGCCGCGAGGCAGCACCTCGCCCAGGTCAGTGCTCTACACCGGCGTCCTCGTTGTCACCAGGATCGACTCGCTGCTGGAGACGCACTCGCGGCGCCAGCGAGGCCAGCTGCTCGCGTGGCGGCGAGCGCTCGACGCCGCGAGGCAGCACCTCGCCCAGGTCAGTGCTCTACACCGGCGTCCTCGTTGTCACCAGGATCGACTCGCTGCTGGAGACGCACTCGCGGCGCCAGCGAGGCCAGCTGCTCGCGTGGCGGCGAGCGCTCGACGCCGCGAGGCAGCACCTCGCCCAGGTCAGTGCTCTACACCGGCGTCCTCGTTGTCACCAGGATCGACTCGCTGCTGGAGACGCACTCGCGGCGCCAGCGAGGCCAGCTGCTCGCGTGGCGGCGAGCGCTCGACGCCGCGAGGCAGCACCTCGCCCAGGTCAGTGCTCTACACCGGCGTCCTCGTTGTCACCAGGATCGACTCGCTGCTGGAGACGCACTCGCGGCGCCAGCGAGGCCAGCTGCTCGCGTGGCGGCGAGCGCTCGACGCCGCGAGGCAGCACCTCGCCCAGGTCAGTGCTCTACACCGGCGTCCTCGTTGTCACCAGGATCGACTCGCTGCTGGAGACGCACTCGCGGCGCCAGCGAGGCCAGCTGCTCGCGTGGCGGCGAGCGCTCGACGCCGCGAGGCAGCACCTCGCCCAGGTCAGTGCTCTACACCGGCGTCCTCGTTGTCACCAGGATCGACTCGCTGCTGGAGACGCACTCGCGGCGCCAGCGAGGCCAGCTGCTCGCGTGGCGGCGAGCGCTCGACGCCGCGAGGCAGCACCTCGCCCAGGTCAGTGCTCTACACCGGCGTCCTCGTTGTCACCAGGATCGACTCGCTGCTGGAGACGCACTCGCGGCGCCAGCGAGGCCAGCTGCTCGCGTGGCGGCGAGCGCTCGACGCCGCGAGGCAGCACCTCGCCCAGGTCAGTGCTCTACACCGGCGTCCTCGTTGTCACCAGGATCGACTCGTTGCTGGAGACGCACTCGCGGCGCCAGCGAGGCCAGCTGCTCGCGTGGCGGCGAGCGCTCGACGCCGCGAGGCAGCACCTCGCCCAGGTCAGTGCTCTACACCGGCGTCCTCGTTGTCACCAGGATCGACTCGCTGCTGGAGACGCACTCGCGGCGCCAGCGAGGCCAGCTGCTCGCGTGGCGGCGAGCGCTCGACGCCGCGAGGCAGCACCTCGCCCAGGTCAGTGCTCTACACCGGCGTCCTCGTTGTCACCAGGATCGACTCGCTGCTGGAGACGCACTCGCGGCGCCAGCGAGGCCAGCTGCTCGCGTGGCGGCGAGCGCTCGACGCCGCGAGGCAGCACCTCGCCCAGGTCAGTGCTCTACACCGGCGTCCTCGTTGTCACCAGGATCGACTCGCTGCTGGAGACGCACTCGCGGCGCCAGCGAGGCCAGCTGCTCGCGTGGCGGCGAGCGCTCGACGCCGCGAGGCAGCACCTCGCCCAGGTCAGTGCTCTACACCGGCGTCCTCGTTGTCACCAGGATCGACTCGCTGCTGGAGACGCACTCGCGGCGCCAGCGAGGCCAGCTGCTCGCGTGGCGGCGAGCGCTCGACGCCGCGAGGCAGCACCTCGCCCAGGTCAGTGCTCTACACCGGCGTCCTCGTTGTCACCAGGATCGACTCGCTGCTGGAGACGCACTCGCGGCGCCAGCGAGGCCAGCTGCTCGCGTGGCGGCGAGCGCTCGACGCCGCGAGGCAGCACCTCGCCCAGGTCAGTGCTCTACACCGGCGTCCTCGTTGTCACCAGGATCGACTCGCTGCTGGAGACGCACTCGCGGCGCCAGCGAGGCCAGCTGCTCGCGTGGCGGCGAGCGCTCGACGCCGCGAGGCAGCACCTCGCCCAGGTCAGTGCTCTACACCGGCGTCCTCGTTGTCACCAGGATCGACTCGCTGCTGGAGACGCACTCGCGGCGCCAGCGAGGCCAGCTGCTCGCGTGGCGGCGAGCGCTCGACGCCGCGAGGCAGCACCTCGCCCAGGTCAGTGCTCTACACCGGCGTCCTCGTTGTCACCAGGATCGACTCGCTGCTGGAGACGCACTCGCGGCGCCAGCGAGGCCAGCTGCTCGCGTGGCGGCGAGCGCTCGACGCCGCGAGGCAGCACCTCGCCCAGGTCAGTGCTCTACACCGGCGTCCTCGTTGTCACCAGGATCGACTCGCTGCTGGAGACGCACTCGCGGCGCCAGCGAGGCCAGCTGCTCGCGTGGCGGCGAGCGCTCGACGCCGCGAGGCAGCACCTCGCCCAGGTCAGTGCTCTACACCGGCGTCCTCGTTGTCACCAGGATCGACTCGCTGCTGGAGACGCACTCGCGGCGCCAGCGAGGCCAGCTGCTCGCGTGGCGGCGAGCGCTCGACGCCGCGAGGCAGCACCTCGCCCAGGTCAGTGCTCTACACCGGCGTCCTCGTTGTCACCAGGATCGACTCGTTGCTGGAGACGCACTCGCGGCGCCAGCGAGGCCAGCTGCTCGCGTGGCGGCGAGCGCTCGACGCCGCGAGGCAGCACCTCGCCCAGGTCAGTGCTCTACACCGGCGTCCTCGTTGTCACCAGGATCGACTCGCTGCTGGAGACGCACTCGCGGCGCCAGCGAGGCCAGCTGCTCGCGTGGCGGCGAGCGCTCGACGCCGCGAGGCAGCACCTCGCCCAGGTCAGTGCTCTACACCGGCGTCCTCGTTGTCACCAGGATCGACTCGCTGCTGGAGACGCACTCGCGGCGCCAGCGAGGCCAGCTGCTCGCGTGGCGGCGAGCGCTCGACGCCGCGAGGCAGCACCTCGCCCAGGTCAGTGCTCTACACCGGCGTCCTCGTTGTCACCAGGATCGACTCGCTGCTGGAGACGCACTCGCGGCGCCAGCGAGGCCAGCTGCTCGCGTGGCGGCGAGCGCTCGACGCCGCGAGGCAGCACCTCGCCCAGGTCAGTGCTCTACACCGGCGTCCTCGTTGTCACCAGGATCGACTCGCTGCTGGAGACGCACTCGCGGCGCCAGCGAGGCCAGCTGCTCGCGTGGCGGCGAGCGCTCGACGCCGCGAGGCAGCACCTCGCCCAGGTCAGTGCTCTACACCGGCGTCCTCGTTGTCACCAGGATCGACTCGCTGCTGGAGACGCACTCGCGGCGCCAGCGAGGCCAGCTGCTCGCGTGGCGGCGAGCGCTCGACGCCGCGAGGCAGCACCTCGCCCAGGTCAGTGCTCTACACCGGCGTCCTCGTTGTCACCAGGATCGACTCGCTGCTGGAGACGCACTCGCGGCGCCAGCGAGGCCAGCTGCTCGCGCCACCACCACCTTCCGGCTTTAATTTGCAGGTTGTTTACATAATTCCCTACATACTTACAAAGAAAGTTACCCGACTGTCCGGCTCCGATTTCATTTATTTTGATATATGTTACATAGTAGTTTAAAACAACAGACACGTATTTTTTTAGGTGCCCGATCTCAACCGATTGGTACAAATTGTCCTCCAAAGTACTGAAAAGTTACTAAACTCTCTAACTTCTATAGAGATCTTATTCCTAAATAAAAAACACCCTTCAAAGTTTCATATTTCTCATCGTTGAAGATATGCTTTGGTCATTTTATTAGTGTAATTATATCATGGAAACTTAACGGTCCCTAATCTCTTTACTCAAAATAAAACTTTGAAGGGTGTTTTACATGCGAAATAAATAAATAATACTTTAAATTTGATCGTCTAGACGGAGCAAGCTCTAACAAAACTGTTGGAGACGATCAAACCCACGCTAGAGAAGGACGATGACGCGCCCCCGCGGACCGAGCTCTGAACCGCCCGGGCCTCCACTACTGGCCGCCACGCCTGGAGCGAAGGACACGAGGACACTCCCCAAGAGAGTCCTGTTGGTCGTGTGACCAACGCGGTGAGTCCAATTGGTCATGTGACCAACGCGTTTAGTCCAATTGGTCATGTGACCAACGCGGTGAGTCCAATTGGTCATGTGACCAACACGGTGAGTCCAATTGGTCATGTGACCAACACGGTGAGTCGAGTTGATCATGTTACCAACGCAGTTTGTCGGGTTGGCCACGTCATCAACATTGCTGATGTAGGAAGGGTTAGTCGGACGACCAACTTGACTAATACAGGAAGTCGCATTGATCATGTGACCAACGCGGTAAGTCGAGTTGGTCATGTGACGAACGCAGTGAGTCGTGTTGCTCGTGTAACCAACAAAGCTGATATGAGTCGGGTTAGTCGGGCGACTAATTTGACTAACACGGAGAGTCATGTTGATCATGTGAACAATGTGGCTTACACCGTGAGTTCTGTTGGTCATTTGAAGGACACAGCCAATACGGTGAGTCTTATGGGTTTTAAGACCGAAGTCACCAACAATACGGTGCGTCGAGTTGGTCATATGAACAACGTCGCCAAAGTGAATACGATGAGTTATGTGCGTAACGCGGTCAATATGGTGAGTCGTATTGGTCATATGATCAACATGGTGTACAACCACGGTATTCCGCTGAGATTGGAAAATAACGAAAGCAATATATTGCACTGTGTTGGCCATATTGTGACTTATGTTAGTTATAGAACATTCATCTTAGGTTATCTTTGTTTAAGATCGTCAGCATGCATTATAATGTTACTTAAATATAACAACGATATGGTCACCGTGGTCAATATAGTTGGTCACAACATATACAATATGTTGAGATATTTCGGCTGCAATACATCTGGCACGGTTCATTACGTTGGTCATATTATGGGGAACATACTAAACTATGTTCATCATATTATGTTGAACATAATGAGTTGTGTTGAACATATGATATCCATGGTGAGTTGTGTTGGTGATATTTATGGTCGCTGCAGCTGTGGCCAACGTGCAGAGCGGAAATATTGTAATGCACTTAAAAGTGTCGATTGCTGTTTCAGATGTCACCTATTACTCAAATGTCCATTAAACATAACGTTCTATTAATACGATCAAGCTATCTCTCTCTAATTCCTCAAGATTATAAGTGACACTGTACCTAAATGTTAAACTTTATGAACGTTTGTACAAATGGGTGTTTGTATATTTATTGTTTATGGAAATATTGAATAGTAATGATGCAATGTTTAGATATGTGACGAATTAATAAAAAGTTCTGGTCGTAGTTTAAACATAATTTGCTGAGCATAAGCTTGTATTTGCGGCCACACAAACTAGTACCAAAGTAAACCTAGCAAGGGCAAGATAGGAAAAGTGTACAAATAACTGATCCATATTTGATATGTAAGTAAAGTAAATAACAATAGATGGCGTTAATGTGAACTAAATCAACCGACTTAACTCTTCTGTGTTCAATTTCTATGCTTTTACATACTTAAGAAGATTAAGTCCTTATATTCCAAGTTCCTAAAGCATTAAATCAACAAGTTTACTGCCATTGAAGTTTGTACAGTATTATTTTCGTGATATTGTGGTTTTGCATTGACATGACCTTTAACAGTGCGTTTAAGTTCAGTGAATATTATTAACAAAGATCTAAAAATAAGACCTAAATCGTGAGTTTCTTTAAGTAGGTGTGGAGTTAGGGTGTAGCCGCCGTATACCTAAAAAATAGCGTAAATGTGAAATTAACTTTATAAAGAACAAATGCTTTCATCTCGTTGACAAGTCAACTACAAAAAGATGCATATTTTTGTAATTGACTGTACCACGTAAAAATTGTAAAAGTACTCAATTGCAAAACCAATTCTTGTGTTTGTACTAAGGTCTAATTACATTCGACTTTTTCGGCTGTTATTTATGTAATGATAGGACTAACACAGTTCATAATGTCCTTTATAAGGAGGATGGGACAGCAATCGGACATCGAGTGCGTTATAATTTTAGTATTAAGCTTAACTATGTAATCTGCTAGAGGTTTTCATGTCGGATCGCCTGTGCAATATTTTGACTTATCCCGATTTACCAAAGACAATCTCCAGTAGCTGTTCCCTTCCTGACTCGATATTACATTGACTTTAAATAATTATACCCGACTATTTCAAATATAATATGCCAAATAATATATTAAAGCTATGTTCTGATTCTACTTAAACGTCAAATCAAATTCGTACCAATATCGGTTAGATAATTAATTTTCCGAGTTTACATTCTTCGTGTTCGATTCGTTAGCTTCGTGTTCGATTGCTGCACGAATCAATGAAGCAATCGAATCTAAAGAAATCCATTTTAGATTGTATTTAAATTAGTGGTCATCGTGGAAACTGAATCGAATATTACCGTATAGGTATACCATAAACACATTGTGACACATTTTTTATAGAACTGAAAGTTCCTCGTACTTTGGATTCCGAAACTTTCAAATAATATTTACTATTTTTTTAATAATCATTATAGGTACAGATTCGGTATAGCAGGGGACTGCAACCTTTTGAGGCCGAAGAGCCAAAAGCTAAAATTTACAGGATTTCCTAGTTTTTCAAGGGCCACTAAGATTTCTTTAACAAAGAAATGGCCGAGAGATGGAATAAGTTTAATTTATTTTCGTATGGAGTTAGAGACACAATTTTACACCAAGAGAGTCGCAAGTTGCCGACCCCTAATCTATAGATTGACGTAAACCCATTGACAACAGTTTAAAATGCTATTTTTGAAACAAAAAAATACGGGTGATATTATAACTTAAGTCAATGTAATATCAAGCTATATATTAGTTGAAAACCTCACAGATCCCCACTGTGATAAGTAGATACAATTAATTTTAACGATTCCCGTAGTGTCGTATGTCGTATGCACGACGAGTTGGCGCCAAGCGCCGAGTCCACTCGGCTATTCCTTCGCCCTAAGATTAGGCAGGACCCACAAATTGTGTCGAGTGAATTCCACAGTCGATTGTCAAAACAATGCCGCAATTTTTTTATAGATGCAAAGGGCTGGTATAATGATCGCGGGTATCACGCTATAAGTAATTATATACTTCTTTGTTGCCGATATAAACTATGTCTCGCTTACAGTTAGCTATGAGCTAAGTTGAAGGGCACAGGTGATATAGAATCTCCTTGCTTTATAGGTCGCTCATCACCATGAATTCCTTTGTCAGCTCGCCCCCTACTCTGACTCGCATCCTACTCTCCCTGGGGTAATCTCGCATAAGTCGGGAGACCAAAGCGGGTATGACGGATTAACTGAGGCTGATTGGCTGTTGGACCACCGTCTTGAACCACCAATGAATGCCAACTCCGAATTTAATTGGGTACTTTCCTGTAGTCAACATAAATGATGTCACGCTTGGAGTCAAATGTTATTTCTGAAAATACGTAGAAAACATTCTTGATAACTTATTTTAAAGCTTTTGGCGATTTTAAAATGATCAAAAATTAAAAATAAGGAGTGGATTTGACCGTATAGGATGATGACGTCTTAAACCTTTTTCCTATCAAACTTCTTACTTTCTGACCGCTTTAACAGTTCATAAAAAAGAACTGATTTGATCTGTCAGTCAAGTACCCTATTGGTGCGCCGCGGGATCGCTTTAAGAATTCGACCGCGTATGGTAATTGTGGCCTGGATACTAACACAAAAAGAGTAAAGTCAGCTCCGAGCTCTCGTTTCGGAGGCCATGACACTGTTTGGATCGCTGTACCAAAATAGTTATTTTTTTAGTTAGGTACTGTTAAATGCTATTTCCAAAAATATGCAGAAAACATAAATTCTTTGAAATTTCATATCCTCTGAGCGTTTGGACTGTCCATAAAAAGCATCTGGTTTGATCATGATCTGTCAGTCAAGTACCCGATTGATAAAATCCGTGACTTGCCGACTCGTATATGGGTGTGAGGGAGACGGATGCTGTATTGTTTTGTTTTCGTCATAAGTGCGATCATTTTAGGCTGGCTGATCTTTCCCATATCCATAGTAAGTTTGGAATGTAATTCACTAGACACCACTTGTGGATCCTTCTCATTATTTCAGTGGCGTAGAATCTTTTATATTACCTAGACCGAGGGCCCCAGAGCATAATAAAAGATTGGGCCCTATGGTGAGGGGCATGTGTAAGGCACCGCGTCCAACTTTTCAGTAGCTACGTTACTGGTCAGGGTCCGAAGGCCCACTGAGCTTGGGGGCCCCGGCACACGGCCCCGTCTAGCCCTTGGGTCGCTACGCCACTGCATTATTTAAAATTATCGGAGGATTTAGATTTAATATTGTCTTGTGTTACTTAAGCTTACGTCTGTTTGACTAATGTTTGGTTGATTCTAAGGAACTGGTGCATAATTTGTTTGATATATGTATGATCCGAAAAAAGCCTGTTTCATTGCGTAGAATGAGTAAATGTGTATATTGTATATTTGATAATGTGTATTTTTTGCAAGTGAATATAATTTTCCTTTACGCTACATTCTTCATTTCATTGCTTTATATTGCATTTGCAGATTGGGCTCTTTTAAGTAATATTAGATGGCATTATTTATAAACCCTTTTAACAAAGCACTTGTAATAAACGACATCAACTGCAGGGGTTCAGTTTAAATTATTTTTTTTACTATGCATTTTTTAGGGTCTATAGGGTGGGCCATAAATTTTTGCAAATAGCAACACTGAATTTTTCGGACACTGTTGAAGTGAGCGGCGGGATATTGGCGGGAAACTATAGGTAACTTCGTGCAATTTTATTCGTAATGGAGCTCTTCACGGGAAAACAACGGGCTTTTTGTGTTAAGCAGTTTTATTAAAAGATGATGAGATAGCCGCGATCCGTTGTTGTATGTGTCGGGGAGTTTTCCACGGTTTTCCTATATGATTGCAGGAGTGCCAACGACGAGACAGAGGACATCTGGATAAAGTAATTTAAAAAAAAATCGCCATTACCTGTTACAAGGTTAAATAAATAAAATATAGAAAAACATGTATACTTAATTTTTTATCGATGTTTCATAAGTGCAAAAATTTTTGGCCCAGCCTATAGTTTGACCAGGATCTCCAGTTCCTAAGATGATCTGAACGTATTATAATGAGACTTGGTTCAAAAGAGAATGGAGCGCTGACTCATCAATATTTCACCATGAGAGGCATGAACTTAGAGTAGGTTTGTGCTTGCTATAAAGCATATGGAAGATGTTCTCAGTTGAAAACATGTTTACTGTGGCAATACGTGTCTTCATTTAAAATTAGATCGGGGTAAAATGCAACTGCGGGGTCGTAGTGACTAAGAAACGTAAAAACATTACAAAACAGGTATGTTATGTTTGTTCAGTTGTATAAAAGTTCATATTACCCCAAGATTAAAAAAACTCTTTGAATTTCACTTTTCTTTTATCTTCACATAACTTACGCTTATTGTAAATATGTTTGATCTAATTGTTTAAATATTTTTTTAAGCGAACGATGGTATTAGGCAGCACTCGACCCGCGGTTACACTTCACTCGGTTCATATAAATGTAATATTATGAAATGATGTGAAGCATTTATATGGAATCGGAATTTATATAATTTTAAGTTTAGATCAAGCGGCTGTTGTATAATTTTAATTATTACATAAGCATTTATGTATCGAGGTACTGGGAATTTTGTTAGGAGTAGGAGTGCATTTGGTGACCGGGCATTTTACATGGGTGATGCGTTTGGAAGTGTGCTACAATACTATTTAATTTTTAAATTTTAGTAAATCCTCGCCCGCGTCCAGAATGCAAATATAAATTACATTAGCAATAATAATGACGATATTTCGCTTATTTTCAGTAATGATATTGTCATTATTAGTGGTATTGACGTCTTTGTCGACCGCCGACGCAACACTACAAGTTAACCTTTATAACCGCCATGTTTTCTTGTAAGTTATTTTAAGCTTCAATTTCTGCTTTTACTGAAAGACTATCTTCCCGAAATCACGCTCGGGTTGTGTATCAAATAACCCCGGGTGTCTTATTTAACCCCATGATTGGGGTACCATACAAGAGCGTTGCCAAGGAGAAATGGGGGAAATGAAATATTCTTATAGTCATATGCTGTGGTACCCACATTTCATTCCTCAATTCAATTTCCTTACCCTCCATTTATATCAACTTGTCCCCCCTCTCCTCCTTGGCGACGCTATTGGGTAGGTACATAATTATACTTATGCCCAGTATTCAAGTTAGTGACTAAACGTAAAAATGGCAAACATGTCGCCGTAGCCGTTGTTGCGTAGCCGGTGGACTAAGGCCCTTAGATATCTGCCTCGGGGCTTTGAATTTGAGTACGTGTCAACTAGGTTAATGCCTGGTTTACACTAACTCAGTACCTGCTACTTAGTCATATTTTTATTGCAATTTAAGCACTACGTGACAAGTACTAAGTTCGTGTAAACTTTACATAAGTAATGAGGGTTTAGATGTAATAGATAAAATTAATTCAGCGATAGTAAGTCTAGCCTACCTGCCTAAATAGAGAATTATATCCTTCATAAGATGCTATAGTACATTATCCCCAGAACCATTATTAGATAAATAAAATAGTAGAGTATTATATAAATTATAATTATAACAAATTATATCCTATGCGTGAACTGTTATTTTTCTTTTTTGTATTATAGTTTCGATCTCTTATTTTAAAAATATTATGTGGTTGTTCTACATCTGCGGTGCTTTTTGAATTAGTAACTAAGCCCATTATCTCAGCGGTTCCAATGAATCATATAATGTTTAAATCCTCATTTAAATGTCGTAAAGCTCGTTTCAGAAAAATAATACGTCTTATATTATAACTCAGGCGTGCAGATCGCTATTTGGTACTAGGGAATGCAATCTCGTTCTCGCGAGATCTTGTTTTAGCGAGATTGATCTCGGCCGAAAAATGGGCGGGATTTCGCGAGTTTAACGAGATTGCACTCGAGCATAAAAACGTCTTATTCGAAGTGCGGCAGTGGTACGTGTTTTATGGGTCATTCTCTTTTTATTAACACTTTAGTTTTTCAAATAAATAACCAATATTCAAGAAAATGTTTATAAAATTAACATGCTAGGCATAAGTTCCGTACCCGATTTATGGACTCTTATATACGAAAAGTCATACATTGATCATTATAGCCGTAAAAAGGTGGTAACACCGCGATAAATACCTTATTTTCATACCAGTGGAGGACATCGATGACCACTGCGGTAACGGAATTCATTGAATAATTAAAAAATGTATAAATAAAAAAAGAACCTACTTCAAAATAAACTAAAATGCCATAAATAATCTTTTTTGTACGGTACGGATACATTTAAATCACCTTTTGAAGATTATTTATAGTTTTTTAGTTTATTTTGAAGTCGGTTCTTTTTTTATTTATAAATTTTTATTTTTTGCTTTTTAGTGATGGATTTTAGTAGTGATATAAAGTATTTTTTAGAGCCCAAAATGGGAAGATTGAGGAGGCACTTTGCACGCGTCTCCAGTCTTTGGAAGTAAGAAATGTAAAAGTTGGTTAGTTCATTGTACCTTCCATCATCAGCTCAGCATGAAATGATGACAACCAGAGGAAAACAACTGATAACTTTAGAAAAATATATATAAAACATTGTTAGTGCCTATAATACTTGAGGGTTTCTCTCGATTTCCCTGGTATTTTTTTTGACTTGGTGATAAGGAGACTACTTCAGGGACACACTAAAAAGAATATGACTAACAGTCTTAACGTATCTACCTATAATAGATGATTTTTTTAAGAATTATCCTCTAACTCTTAACTATTAAGGAGTTGTACCTTCCGTCATCAGCTCAGCATGATGAGATGATGACTACCATATGCAAATACTTAAATAGCTTAAGAAAATTTATGAAAAACGTTATAAGTGCCTAAAAAAATTGAGGATTGCCCTCGATTTTCCTGGGATCCCATCATCAGATCCCAACTTGGTGGCAATGGGACCACCTCGGGTGTATATCCTTTCAAATAAAAAAAGATTTTTTTAAACGGTCCACAATTGGCGAAGTAATCGGTGAACATACATAAAAAAAAAATACAAACTATCGAACATATAACCTCCTCCTTTTTTGGAAATCGGTTAATAAACCCCACGGTGTTTTTATTAATGACAATAGTGACATTTCTTTAACACATTTTTTGAAACAAATAGGTAGAAACGCGTTCTTGCTAATTAAGAAAAATTATAAAGATGCGACGTATCAAACTCAAGAAGAACATATGTGTTGCCTTGAGTCAGTATAATGGTAAAAAGTTATTAATAACTTGGAGTTTTAAAATTCTGTTTCAGAATTAAATTTATTTGTGCCACTGAGATAATGGAGTCTTAATATTATCCTTTCTGTTTTAATTATTTTATTGTAACGAAACAAATTGTGTCAATTATCATTATTTATGTACATAATGGTTTTATTTTAAATGCCTATTTATTTATTAGATATCCAAATCAACTAGTTTTATAGTACAGTTGTATTCCATTCCAGAAATATAAAAGATCGGAGAATATAATGATATACCTTGGTTATGTATGATGTTAGAAATGACAAAGAGTAGATTCCTATTAGTTCTAACGGTGCATTTGGAGGTGTCTTCCCATATGTTCCATTATCATTATATACATTAGATGAATACAAAAAAAATGATGACTACTTTTTTCAGTCGAAAGCCGTCACCGATGTGTCGAAACAATGTTGTATTGATACATCACCGCCTATCTGTACTATTTCAGTGTACGTATCGTTCCCTTTTTGTGTTTATTTAAGTATGGAATTGATTGTATCGCAGGAACAGATAATGGAACTAATGAGTGAGGATTCGTGTGAAGGTCACCTTGCCAATCGTTACTAGCATAGTGTTGCGTAATCTTCCCAGCGACTCATACACGCCTGTAAAATATAGGAATATAACCAAATATAACCTTGTGACGTCCACTGTGCAAACAAAATAATAATGTAATTTAGTACTTTCGGGAAAGGGTTGAATTTCTTTTGAATTTCGAAAGAAACGAAACAAATGCAGCTCTGTTCCTTTTGGTGATTGACAAACCATTGCAATAATTAAGGCCTTTTAAAAGGACGTTGGGCGTCTCGAGGTGTAGAGCTCATTCTTTAGATGGTCCCTGATTATATTTACATTTTTTCTAAGTGCGCAATAATTTGTACTTGAAGATCATACCATTACATACATTAACCGTGTAAAAAGTAACTTACCTTAAGTATGAAGTACATTGTACATTAATTGTTATGTAGATACAGAAAACTAAACGGATTATGTATTCACTTTTGGACCTGATTGCAATGCAATAAGGTTGAGAAGTGAATACATCTGTTTGTAGTCAAATGTACATTATAAATGTACGGGGAGTTCCTTTTCTCTCGATTTCGGAGTAGGTCAAGATAAGAGCAAATTTTGCTTAAATTGTCATGTTAGGAGATTCTAGACCAGGTATTGAAGTCGCCAGGAAGGTTGCGCCGGGCACTAGACGGGAATGCACAAATTCCGTACCGAAATAGGGTAATGGCGGCGCTACGTTAAGGCAATTCTATTCTCAGTATTGAGTAAATAAATATTTTAAATGAAATTTATACCCTTGTTTCATTACTTTATATTTCAACTTTTCTGTTGGATGAGGGCGGCGCGCGACCGTTCGTTGTGAAGATCCTTTGTCCAGCAGTGGACATCCTTGGCCTGATATGATGATGATGATGATGTTTCTACTGCATGCCAAGATGCAAACCTTATTGCAATGTATTAAGGTTTGTATCTTGATAACTATTTAAGTACGTGTTTTAACAGCCTAATTGACTTCATCTCTTCGCTAGGTGTACAGTCTTTGTTTTTTTATGTCCTAAAAGTATTGTTATAGTAAAATATGTACGGCGCGCTCATTTGTGTCTTGCTTTGGAACAGAAGAAATGAAAAACAGTCTAAAAGTTGATAGGGGTGGGGGTAAGACGGACGTATGGGAAAGACCAGTATCAATTTTTTTATTTTGGTCGCCCTAGGCCGTGTAATACCAGCCGCCCCGTTCTCAGCTTCCCTCATATAGGTACTACATACGAAATATACTCAGCCACCTCTAAAATCTGGCGGGTCTAAGCCGGCGCCCAGCCCCTCAATCACCTTAATAACACTTATGACAATATTATAAACAAAGATCAGAAACAAATGAAAAAAAAAATCGACGATACTGGACTTGAACCAGTGCCTTGAGCCAGACCGGGGCAGCACGCTCTACTTTTTTCATTTGTTTCTGATCTTTGTTTAAAATAATAACACTAGTGGAGTGATCCACGTATAAATTGCAAAAATTGAGATTATTATCATGATAAATAATTTATATTACAGTGCGATTACTTTGAGTTTACCACTGACATATGCTTTTATTCCATTGTATATTCGATTTTAACACTAATGTAAAAGAGTTTATATTACTTACACACTGTCTAAACGTCGTTTGTTTGTAATAGAAACTCTTTTGTATTAGTGTTAAAGTAGAATATCCAATGCAATAAAAGCATATGTCCGTGGTAAACTCAAAGTAATCGTACTGTACTCGCATAGTATTGTCAAGTACAATATACTCATATGATGCGGAATAAGATATTCAAACAGGAGACAAATACGATGAGAGAATGTGGAGTGAAATTGTAATGTATTGTTCGGAAAATATTAGTTGAAACGCACTAACATATTTTTTACCGAACACCGCATTAATTTTAGACATATCAGTACCTATTGTGGCTTGCGGTTGTGTTGCCCTCTTGATCTTAATTAATTATATCAGTCTGATGCTTAGTTTCGCTATATCTCTCATCATCCGATATGGTCTAGTGGCTAGGATACCTGGCTCTCACCCAGGAGGCTCGGGTTCGATTCCCGGTATCGGAATAATCTTTTTTTAGTAGCTATTAGACTAGTTTTGGTATCTTGGGGTACCGGCTATAATTAGGGTGATAGTTACTAGTTAAGTCTTATTTATTATACATTACTCAATAGAACTTATGATTAAGACTGAAATTGCACTAAACATTCGTGTAGACTTAAATAAAGAAATTAAATTAGGTATGTATGTAGTTGAATGAGATGTAGGTAAGTAGGTCTTCTGTTGTCTGGTAATCTACAGGGAACAGCCATTTAGTAATTATATTTTTTGCTTTATGTGAAGCTATATCCCTTAATTGACAAAATTTTGAAATAAAATTGTAAACGTAGGGTCTTATAAATTCACCAAATCGTCTTGCAAATCACGTTTTAATAACGAAGGAAGGGGTAACTGCAGTCTACGTCTTTGAATGAAGTAGTGAGACCTGTGGGTGGCTAATCCGGTTTTAAGAAATAAGCGTTTTCTAATTGACAGTACTTGTGCATCAGTGTATAATAGTGTTGTGGGGTATCTGAAGGGCTTTCTAAGCATGACTTTGATTACAGATCTCTGAGCTCTCTCTAGGTCTATTAAAACTGATTTCGCAGCACCACCCCAGACGGTAATATAGTAGCCTAACACCGATTGGCATAATGATATATACACCATTTTCAAGACCTCTTTGCACACTAAGTCCCTTAGTTTTTTAACAATTAAAATGGTTTTTCTGGCTCTTTTTAGGTGTCTACGAACTTTTGTCACTGTACTGTTTTAAAGCGCCATCTGGTATTAATACTACACGTTTCGTGTATAGCTTAAAAATAAACGAATGCAGGGCTATGTAGTACCTCGGAACCGTTTCAAAAAAGCTTGTAACTTGTCTCTTTAATACATATTGTTAGAAAGATATTTCCGCTGTAATAAAAGTTATAAGATTTTGTAAAATGGGCCCCCAGTGTACAGAATTGACATGAAACTTGTATTTTTTTCTAATTTTGCAACGTCAACTGTCTGTACGGATACGTTTACTACTGCATACAAGGGCATCAACTCAAGATTTTTACCTATTGGTTCCGTGCACGAGTTCAGCTTCACCTAGCGTCCACAACTATGTTGGCTCTGACGTTTTGACATTTAATTGCGACGTTGTGACAAAATATTACTATAATCCTAAATTACTTATCTATTAATTTATTTCCAAAATTAAGGTATCAACCTTAATTTGGGTGGAGAAAGGGTTGTAAAATCAATTTTCATCATTCAAATCAAATGGGGTAGGTAAAATTGATACAAAAAGTGTTGTTTTATTTAGAATAATACGTTAGGGTTTGTTTACTAAATTTATAGCTGTAGTTTTATAGTAAAAAAAAAGCTAAAGCTACTTTAATGGTTTCATTCATAATAATAAACATATAATTGTTCCTGTATCGCTAATGATAAATTAAATATCGTTTTCAGATCGAAATTAGTATTATTTTAAGGGCCAGGTTTATTCAAATTAGGTAACGAAGTCTACACAAATTACTTTGAGATATTACCGCCAACATTAGTTTTCCTCTTGGCTACTACGAGCGCTGCGATCGATTATGTTACCCCGACTTAGCACCCAGCGAATATTATTATTATTAAGGACCCAAGCTTCATAGTTGGATCTAATTATAAGATGAGAGAAGATATCTGCCTTCATTTTTATCACAAAATGGTAATTTTATTGTAATAGCTACGTTTTACCGTGGGTACCTATACTACCCAACAGTCACTGTTCGTTGAACTGCAAATGACCAACAATAGTAACGCCTTCCAGTAAGCAGTTTTTATGTACTCTTCCTTAGATACACTACAGAAATAAAGACATTGCTCTTTTTACATACATACATACAATCACGCCTTTTTCCCAACGGGATAGGCACTACCTCCTTCCACTTGCTAGTCCTGACATACAACTGCCGCTAAATCAACATTCATGCTTCTTGCATGCTCGTCGGTTTAGAGTACTTTTCACTTGCCTTTTTTTCAGAATATCTCTCTTTTTAGCAGTTAACATTTATAGCATGATAAACAAACCAGTTTTGTTCTAACAACTGAAAACACGCTGCCAATCCGTGCTAGGAGAGGAAAAATAAAAAATAGACGTATTTAGTCATTTTATTTATTTTCATTGAAATAAAGGTTTTCGATGATCTGGCTGCTCGAATGACGAGTTCACCTGTGCTGCTAGATTGAGAAAAAAAGGATAAAGGAGAGGTAATGTTGGGACTGTTTGTGTGTATCGAAAGGCATTTCTACGAGCAAATTCAACCGCTGCAATATACCGTGGTCGAGATGACATATTCGATCGTTTTAGTAGAAGTTCGGACCTTCTACAAAATATCCGATGTGCCGAGAACCCACCGCCGAGAAGATATAGCCAGGCATGAAAAAACTCGTAGAAATGTGCAAGTCCAGTTGAGGTGATCGAAATAGAGAGAGAGAACTTTGTGAATGCTACATTGAAAGCCGAATATGTCAGGTTCGAAGAAACGGTAAGTTTAATTGGGCTGTTATTTCCAATATTCGAACAAAAATTACCATCTTTCACTTTCCCCACTTGACCTTGTAAATTACATTAATTTGGATCTGAAATGAGAGTTTTCGTGTATAGTGTGCTGACGACGCAAGTCGTCACGAGACGCGTACAATAAGATCATGTATCTTGTCTTCATTAAATAGCTTTGTTTACGTTCTGGCTCGCAATGGCAAATTTTAAGGTGTCGTGTTTATTTTATTTGTTATTTTGTGTAGTTCACGACATTAAGGCTCTATTCAGACGTACCACACACACGACAACGCAGCGACGCGGTGGTTACGTGTAAATAGTTGCGCTGCAGCTTCTTGCAGTTGTTTTAATGTAGTCGGATCGACCACACGGTTACATTTCACGGAAAAATGTGGTGCGTGTGAATAGCTTTATTTATTTTCATACACATTATTGCCAGACCACGTGGTTGTCGTTGTCGGGTGATTGTGGAATACTTGATGTGCAAATTGCGGAAACTCCGAAATGCTTAAAAAAGGTCTTAAGTCTAGTATTAACCTACCTGCTTAAGACCCTTTTTAAGCATTTTGGAAAGTTATCGCAATTTACACATCAGTATTGTGGAACGTCCCTGTACGAAGCGACGACCTGCGAAAAGCCAATCTTTATAGAAAAAGGCTAATCTTCTGCTTTATATATTAGTCTCAGTCATTACTTGCGGAATACTAGGTAGTCAAAAAATTTGTGGCTATCCAAATATCAATCAGCCCATAATATAAAAGCTAATTGTAATGTAAATTTTTGAGACTAACACATTTTTAAGTGTTTAAACTTAAACTAAACATTAATTTCGGAATGATACTAATTCTCTGGGTCTCAAGATGTCTTTTCAAGGAACCATAGATGGAACACTCTATAGAAATTCAATCAATAGAGATACAATGCATTCCAACCTTTGAATGTCATTTCAAAATTAATCTTTTAAGGTACTGTCAGCACTAGATATCATCACAGACAAAGAGTCTAAAAAATCACAATTCCATCTTGAAGAAAGCAAGAGCTTGCTTAGAAGTTTTTGATCTGTGCAGATATATCCGCGATACTATTTTAAGCAGACAAACTAAAGCCTGCTATATACTTTTTTTGGTGTTCCGTGCCAGTTGCTATAGGGACGATGTCAAAATGTTAATTATCAGTCCGTCATGTAGTAATATAAAATTGAGACTTATTTTTACGTAATCAAAACAGAATGGCCATTCATTGAGTCGAAATGTCGCGTAACGGTAGTCTACTTAGTTATTACGTCACGAGCCCCCACTCTAAACTTTAATGAGATTTATCAGTATTTATTAATAATTGAAAAAGCAAAAGATACCTATACAATATTGTTTATTTATCTATTTGACGGACTTAATAGAATTTTGATATTCGTCCCCGGCATCTTGCATCATGGCTAACTCGCACTAAACACTACATCGGCGGCAAATAGCAAAAACGTAGTAACCGCCAATGGATTCGGTTGGCGGTTACTACGTTTCCGCTTTTTGCCGTCGATATAGTGTTAACAACCCAACGTCTAATCACCCACGTGTCCCCGGGAGCTCAAAAATAAAACGCTACAGTCGACACTGTGTCAAGAGTTTAATCCATCATTCACAGCGGTCGAGTACACTAGACTTAGCCTATTTGTCGTCGTCCTTGAAGACCATGGTGCTGTGGCACTTGCCGCAGTAGTGACGGTCCTCCATGACGGCCATGAACACGCCTGCGCCGCACTGCTCGCCCGTGCACTCGCGGCGCAGTCGGTGGATCTTGCCGTTCTCATCCACCTGGAAAAAATAATAATAATAATAAATAAATAAATAAATATTACGGGACAATTTTACACAAATCGAACTAGGCCCATGGTAAGCTCAATAAGGCTTGTGTTATGGGTACTAGACGACGATATATTTAATAGACATATCCATACTAATATTATAAATCCGAAAGTGTGTCTGTCTGTCTGTCTGTCTGTTACCTCTTACCGCTTAAACCGCTGAACCGATTTGGATGAAATTTGGTATGGAGATAGTTTGAGTCCCGGGGAAGGACATTTTATCCCGGAAAAATACCCTTATCCGCGATACACGAATTTAAGGCGGACGAAGTCGCGGGCAGAAGCTAGTAACTTATATACATAGAAAACAGCCAAGACTCAGGAACAAATATTTATGCTCATCACACAAATATTTGCCCTTACCGGGATTTGAACCCAGGTTCTCAAGCTTCGCAGGCAACGTTACTCCCACTGAGCCAAACCGGTCGCCAAAAAAGGTTTAAAAGTTTGCTACAGGACTGACAAGGAGTTTGTTTTTGGATGTATACAAAAATTAATCGATTTTAAATCAAAGCAGAGATGTACGGTGAAGAATATTATACCGATCAAACGATTGCTTATTCCTGTTATCAACACATAGTTATTAAGAGTCCCCAGCAAGCTCGGCCGAATTTCACCTTCCTATACAAACGGAGTTTCGTTCTCATTTTGAAACAACGTGTTGGATTGTAATGAAACTTTGCATACACAATGGCATGGCGTATAATCTAGGCGTGTAATTTGTTTATATGGCTCTAGTTTATAAAACAAACGAAATACAGCAAAAACATTTTTTTGTATGAAACACTTAAATTTGCTGTATTTTTTTTACTGTGGTATCTGAAGAGATAGACTAATTACCGGCCTGCATATACCTTAACTTATTCTAAGTACAAAGTTTCAGAGCAAACTAGCTAGCCGTTTTAAAATGAGAGCGTAACTACGTTTATATGAAGAACCGACCTTACCGGGGACTCTTAACTAAACAAAACATTTCTAAGGCTTCTTAATAAGGTGACTATCAGAATAAAAACTCTTTTTTTTTGCAAGTTATCTAAAACCATAAACAATCTGACGTCGATCTGACCCGTTCAACCAAAAAGAGAAAAACTATTTAAATTTGACTACAAAACAGACCTGAGTGAAGGGATAATAAACCGTTACAAAACCTACAGAAAAAAAAACCACTGCAAAGAAATCAACGCTTTTTCCTCATTTCTATTTCTACTGACACAACATGAATCAAGCTCCTGTAGAGACTTGTCAGTTCATTCACTGACTCACTGCACAAATGTACGGATACACGTTTCTTTCTTCTTATATGTGTAGGGATAAACGCGCATTCCGGTCGCGTCGCGACTTGTCCTGCTTACTAAGCAGTTTAGTCTTGTTGCTTGTTGGATTTTAATTTCTTTTTGGCGAAGCGGGCAAGCATGTTTGAGAAGTAGATACAAAAGTAAACGTTTGGTTTGTGTCCGTTTTTTTGCACACCCACGGTCCATTTTGAAGCCCAAGTTTGCAGTTTGATTCCCGTCAGATACCTTTTATCTCAAGACCCGATTGCCTGTAGTCGGGTGAGAATACGTTTGTGTATGTATATCTTATCTGATGGTATCTCTGACTTGTTCATAAATACAAAATGTAAATTCAGAAACAGGCTAGCGTTTATCATTTGACTTTCTTGGTGCAAGTCCATATGAGACGTTTTACGCGCGTTTAGAAAAGGATAACATTATACACCAGAATGAGAAAAGCGTTCATTTTCTCACCCTAGCATATAGTGTTTTCCTTTTCTATACGCGCGTAAAACGCCTCGTCTGGACTTGCACTTAGACTTGCAGATTTGCTAGAGACAAATTTTTGGGAGCGGAAATGATAAACGTTACCACTCTTATACTTTTTGGTAGGGCTGCCATCCGTTCGGGTTTCCCCGGATTTGTCCTAGTTTGGAGGCTGTCCGGGCGGGTTTTTAAGGTGTGTCCGGGAAAACCCGGACTTTTTTTGTATCAGGGAAAACCTTATTGAACTGAATAAAATCTAACATGTTCGGGGAAAAATGCGATTTCCTCCAAATATTCAGGGTTTTTCAAAATTTTGTCCGGGTTCCGGCATAATCAAGATGGCAGCCCTACTTTTTAGGATAAAAATCTGAACATACAAATGTACGGTGTAATTAGAACCAAGAGTGACGTCATTCAAGCTTCGATCAAAACGTGTCGCATCTTGTCCGTTGAGTCACTGAACACCGATTTATATCGTGACGTGGCCCCTGGCGTGACGGTCAAGGACACAGACCACGTGTACGGGCTAATTATATTGTTTTATGAATAGGGCTCGTAAACCCAGAGGCGGCCATTTTGGAATACCTGAGCAGGCCATACGATCTACTAGAACCTGTTTGGAATCAACTACCGGTCGGAATTTTACAAACGAGAGTAGGTATAATAGTAGTCAGAGTTGTAGTGTATGTGTGGTTTGTAAGAATTAGGTTTTAAAAACTCAACTTTTAGTATTCAGTTGTTTCATGCCTTGACTTTAGGGCAAACAGAATCGGAAAATAAATGATGGTTACAAACCCTACTTGAAATAGCTGGTCATCAGAAATGGTAAATGTTCATACACGCTAATATGCCTGTGGAAGGATTGGGCGGGCGTTTATTTTGTTTTTTTTTGGAAGAAATTAATGTAACTAAGCTCTACTCTACAGTCAGCTTTCACAGAAAAGGAACCAAGTTGTCAAGCATGATTGTATAAATTAATATGGCGGCTGCATAGACAACAGACACAAATTACCATCAAAGCAAACAATAAGTGCAGAGAATCTTCAGTGTAAAGTACCAACCTTGTAGTACCGAAGGACAGCGAGCTTGACCTTCTTCTTCTTGTGCTTGATCTTCTTGGGGGTGGAGTAATTCTTCTTCTTGCGCTTCTTGGCGCCACCGCGCAGGCGCAGCACCAGGTGGAGCGTCGACTCCTTCTGGATGTTGTAGTCTGACAGTGTGCGGCCATCTTCCAGCTGCTTGCCCGCGAAGATCAACCTGCATCAATCAAGTAAATGTTGTGGGTCAGTGACCTTGCGCTTCAGAAGCTGAGGAATTTGATGACATCGTGCTATCCGCTCACTCAAATACTTTAAGAGTCCCCAGTAAGCTCGGTTCTCCATACAAACGTAGTTACGCTCTCATTTTCAAACGACTAGCTACTTTGCTCTGTAACTTTGTACCAATAATAAGTTAAGGTATATGCAGGCCCCTGTGATAACTGAATAGTTTATGTACCTTCAGATACCATCGTAAAAAAAATACAGCGTATTTAAGTTTTTCATACAAAACTTGTTTTTGCTGTATTTCGTTTGTTTAATAACCTGCAGGCATATAAACTAGTTTCCAGCCTAGATATATCTCATGTCACTATATATGCAGATTTTCGTTACAATCCAACACGTAGTTTTAAAATAAGAACGAAACTCCGTTTGTATAGGAAGGTAAAATTCGGCCCAGCTTACTGCGGACTCTTAACAGGATAGCAATACGAAGTGACTGTACATCGAACTCCTGCGTGAATGGATTTAACAAATTACATTTATTGTGGCATGTATTCTGATTTTGCCAGGGATATCATGGCTCATGTCAGAAAGATAGAGCGAAGGAGATGCTATACACAATGGAGTGGGTTCCAAATGTTGCATGCCAAAATATTATTTTTCTCCATGGGTCTCATAATTCTCCTTACTGTTAATATTTTTTTTTTCAAAAATTTAATTTTTGTGAAAAGCTTTTATTACTGTACTTTGAACATCTATCAACTACTCACCAAGAAGATTCTAAAAAGCCTAAACTCTGTAGGTTTGCGATATTTTATTAGAGATCCTATGACCATTAACCGGCTCTATCATCAGAGCAGCTCCATGGTATCATAACTTATATATGCATATGCCAAATTTTAGCTCAATCGAAACCTTGGTTAAATTAATTTGCAACATTGACTATAGGCACCAGGACAAGTGTAACTAACTAAATAAAAGCTTGTAAAAACAGCAGGATCCATGTGTAACAGACGAGTTGAGAACCTCCTTTTTGAAATCTATATTTAACCCCTCGTAAGCTTGGGCACTGATCAGTGCAGAGCATTTTAACTATTAAAATTTCATATAGTTTGATTGCCTAATTTTTGATATTGCATACCCACGAAAGGTTGAGTGAAGAAAGATGTGACTACTGGTAACTTACCTCTGCTGATCCGGAGGGATTCCCTCCTTGTCTTGGATCTTTGCCTTGACATTTTCGATAGTGTCAGAGGGCTCGACCTCAAGGGTGATGGTCTTACCCGTGAGGGTTTTTACGAAGATCTGCATCTTGGTGTACCTATGGATAAATATAAATTTCTATGAACTGTGATGCCTAAATGTTGAAAGGTTACTTAGGTATTTTTTACCAAAATGTAAATATTTTATAGGTAGGAATGTCTTTATAACTTTACAATCATTAGCATAAAGGTAGGCCCTTACATCAAATGGGCTCAGGTTTTTTAGTGTGAGTATCTGCTATAGTGGAGAATATTTTAGACGAGTATGAGTATCCTACTTGTTATAGTTTTTGACTTATGATTTTTCAGTTTTATTATTTATTTATTGTTTTTCAGTATGTATTCATGATTTGCTTCAAATTTTGAAATAATATTTGTTTAATAGATTTGCATTGACACCCAAAAAACGAATACTAGTTAAAATAAAAACATAAAAAATCATAAGTCAAAAACTATTACAAGTAGGATACTCATACACAGCAAAAATAAATCGGAAAAGGGCACCAGAGTGGATACCAAAACTGGATCAGACATGTCATATTTTCAACTGACTCACTTAATGACTAGTCATTTCATAATGACATGTAAATAAACAGTACAAAACTCTAACATGCACCAGAGTGGAACAGTTTCACCCTGTTTGCAGTGTTGTGCAGTCATGTGGGATTCTGAGGGTGAGTAAATAAGACAACAACTTAAAGCTTTGCAGTAGTTTATTGGGAATAAAATAATAAATTATAGTCAAATCAGACCAAAAGTACAGCATTAATGCAACCATCATTTTCCGGATTGTTCGTAACTTGGGCATATTTGCCCCAAACCACTTTCCCGGCCTGTGTCACCAGACCAAGCTCAGAAATGTTCACTTCCAGCACAGTACCCTTTGTAATCACACCAAGACTTGTGTACATCTGTGAGCTTGGGTTCTTCTTAACGCCAATAATAGGCAGGCAGAAAGTGGCCTTCAGTTCGGGATGTGTTACATGAGCCTTCTTAAATCTTAGAGCCATGGGTCTAATGAACCTCTCAAACTTCGGAGGCTTTCTTGTAAAATTCTCACCAACAAATGTAACTTTTGTAACCATGCGTTTCCATGCTTTTCTCTTTGTTTTACCAGACTTTAAAACTTTGAATACTTCAGCATCAGCCTGTGCTCGTACTTTTGGTATCGGAACATCCCATTTGCCAGCTTTTTCTTTGCGTTTCTGTTTGATCATGTTAGACAGAACTTTAGCGCGCGACTGCACATCTCTGTCAAGGAGGTACACAGGAAGTGCTCCTTCAGCGACCTTCTCAGTGTTTTGTTTGACATTCCTCTCCTCATGCGACTTGATTTTCTTCTTCATCTGGATCTTCTCATTGCGGCGCTCCTTGTTGTAGATCTTGGCCTTGATGCCGCGCAGCTTGCGAGCCTTCTCGGCGCGCTTGTGGGGCTCGCGCGCCTCGCGTTTGCGTTTCCTCTCCTCATAGTCGAGCCTCCTACCGTAAAGCTTTTGATGGCGCTCAATGTATTCGTTCTGCGGCATTGTGGTTGCTTATTCGGCAACTACAACAAAATTACGGTCTTATCAATGGATTAGACGCACGTACTTCAACCTTACTTCAACCAACGCAACGCGACATAACCTCTTCGGTGCAAAGTGCTGCACTATATTAGCTTTCAATCCACTTTCTGGTGAAAAATTAACGTTCAAATAATATCCTTTACCTATTATTCACCAGTTACATACCGAAAAATGTCTTAAATAGCAGAATTTCTTGAATCCACGTGTCTAATGTTCGAAATACATTTTCCACTAAATTCCCGAGTAAATCATACACTGACAACAATTGCACCGTTTCTAAAAAGTAAACGCGTTAGTTTTAATACTAAAATACTAAGGTTTGGAATAGTTAAATAGAATAAATTGTACAAAATTGACTAACTCACCTTATGCCGACACCATGCCACAAAGAAAGAACTTATGGCAACCGGAAACTGTCAGTCAGTGTTGCCAATAACAGTTACCGATTCAATGTATGGTGAATTACATTTTATCGGTTTAGTTTGTAATTTAAAATATAATTTAATTGTTATATAAGTATAATATTATTAGAGACGGACAATATTAGGCGGAACATTGGGCAATCAATAATTAGGGACCTCGTTGGACTATAACCGTCTGAAATCTTTCGGAGCCCCCGTAAAGTTGGGGGCCCTAGTACGTGCCCGGTATGCCCTGTGAAAAATTGGTACTGACTAAACGACGATATGTTTACAAAATACATATTTATATTACTTATATATATAGAAAACATCTGAGACTCAAGTATAAATATTTATGCTCATCACACAAATATTTGCTCTCGCTTCGCGGGTAGCGTAACTCACGATGCGGTAAACCGTTACACGATTTAACAACGTTTTAGTACTTAGATCGTACGTAAAATCGATTTGTAACTATTCGCCTGCAACAGAAAAAGAATCATAATTCTACTTGCTTACAACTTTTATAGTATGTGCTCTAATTTTTAATTTTACTCTACACCCAGACACTTTTGTCCCTGTTTTCTAAACCTTTATTTGCCTATTTCTTGTTTTTAGGATTCCGTACTCAAAATTGCAAAAGCGGATTCCTTATAGTTTCATCATGTCTGTCCGTCCGTATGTCAAACTCATTTTACTCAAAAACTATAAGATATTGTTATAAAAAAACCCATAAAAATAAAACTTTTGTATGTGGCACATATTCAGACAGTTCTTTTAAACATTTCTAAGCATTTTCTTTTTTGCTGTGAGTCTTCAGAAATTATCGTTCCAAAAGTAGCAAAAATTGTGCCCCCCTTTATTCTGTAAATTGTGTGTCCAAAAAAATACAAAGAGAACGCTTAATTAATACGGAACGAAAATTATTTACAAAAGGATCGGATAATACTGTTTTTGAGTTATTGCCGAAAAACTGCGCTTCTCAACAAAAGGACGTAAGTGCTATAAAGATACGCTCTTTTGCTAGAGCACTTTTTAACATCGTTTTTTCTATCTGTAGTGCATTTTTAAGGTTCCGTAGCTAAAATGGCAGAAACGGAACCCTTATAGTTTTATCATGTCCGTCCGTTCATCCATCCCTCCGTATGTAACAGGCATTTTACTCAAAAACTATAAGATGTATATTGTATATTGATAAAATTTGAAGCATGGGTGTCTTGTGAAAATCGCTACTTAGTTTGATAGTTATGTAAAAAAATATATATTTCTAGAGGTGGCACTCCATAGATGTAAACGAAACTGAAAAAAAAAACTCAGCAAATTTTAATGTGTGGCACATATTTCGACAGGTCTTCTAAAAAACAGTTTAAGGTTTTTGAAAAAAAATGATTTAGTGAATATTTTTGGAAATAATCGCTCCGAAAGTTGCTTAAATTGTGTCCTTTTCTTTTTAGTTACCACAGTTTCAATAATTATTTTCACTTTCATATAAAAATAGCTAGAGTGACTTTGTGAAAGTGATACATTTCTGCATAGAGATGAAATATGAGCTAAAATTGGTAAATAGTAGTAGTACCACTACCCTGCACTGCACTTAATAGTAAAAAAAATCTCACGTATATATATTTTTAAAGTGATTACCATTTTATAATAAAGAGTACTGGTTAGGTAACCCGTTATCCGGTCACAAAATAAAATGCATTTCATATATCGATTAATAGGTAGAACTTTATCACGTACCTGATCACAGTAACTTTATCGGTTAAATCGTAATATTATAGGACGTCACTAAAGTTCCATGTACATGTTTCCCGCACCGTTGCTTCACCCCCTTGGTCGCCATGACAGACGCGTAGTTTGACAACTCAACTCGTTTGAACACGACGGGCGAGTTTACACCGAGTTAAGATTAGAGAAATGAATACAACAGCTTCATATTCATCAGGTATGTTATTTTCTTATCAAAAATATATATGCTTCATCGAAATTAGTGACAAAAACTATGTAATGCTCTGAATTGTAGTAATTAGTGGTTCTGTTGCTTTACTACAAATACTCACACGGTAGTCACTTTAGTGAAGGCCAACCACTGGTGCAAAAAATATCGGAGGAAAAAACTACCAGGCGCTTTGATAGGTTGTTTTGTGAAATTGGGAATTTTGTGTAAGGATAAATTTGATATGTATAATGGGTATGTTGTATTGATTATTTGACGAGTATTTAGTGATATGTGGTATATAAACATTGTTTTGTGTTACACTACACAGTTACGGACTAGTTTAAATTTTTACTTTTATGTAAACAAAACAAAGTATACAAGAATTCCTCTGATTTCAAAGCAAAGTATAAAAGGTTTTCTTGGATTATCATAACATTAAGACTAGGGCTTCTAATCCCGGGATTTATAGTATGAAAGATACCGGGATCCCAGGGTCTTTCATACTAAAAATCCTGGGATTGGAAGCCCTAATTAAGACATAAGTTTCCTGTCTATCTAGGTATTTATGTTATCATGTAACTTTGCTTGGTTTGAGACTAGGTCGATTTGTGTAAGATTGTCCCTGACATATATTTAAAACAATTTCAATCCAACTTACTCCATTTTTACAAAGAATCTAATTTTGAACTACACTACTATGTAAATATTAAGAATGTACTGATTGCTTTCTATTCCTATTCAGTTGACAGTATTTAAAATTGAAAAGTAGGAAATCATAAAATATTAAAACAAATAGCCAATGCTACTCATACTTTCTATATACATTGTGTGTTAGAATGGGGGAACTATCTCCCTTGTTAATATTATGCGGATATTGACAAGGGGGATTGGACTAGTGTAGTGTTGTGATATGTCCCAGTAGGATCTATATCGGAATCCCTAACATCTTTTGTCCTAATGTATCATTTGCCATAACACATTTTTTTAGGAAACTGTTAACTTTTCAGGATTGTTATAAAACAAACCTAACCTAATCTATACGACGATCTTTTAAAAAAAACCTGAAAAATTTACGGTTTCTGAAAAAAATGCATTATGGCAAATGATACATTAGGACAAACAACATTAGGGATTCCGAAGGAGACCCGTCCCAGTATGCAGGGACATGTCCCAGATTGACCCATAGTGTCCCCGGCATTAAGGAGATTGTCTTGATTTCAAAATTATAAATTACTGGCAGGGACCAGAACTAGATAAATAGACTTGCATGTATACAATGATCTAGTAACAATTGACTCTTTTTTTATTCACATATGTACAAAAACTTTCTATGATCTTATTAGTTAATCACAAAGTAGGTACATAAAAATATTAAAGATTAGGTTCATCTAGGACTGCCATCTTGATACAGCCGAACCCGGACAAAAACTTTAAAAACCCTTAATATTTGGAGGAAATCACGTTTTTTTCTGGACATGTTTGATTTCATTCAGTTCAATAAAATCCGTGATAAAAAAAGAGTTCACACTTTAAAAGCCCACCCAGACTTTCTCCGGACACTAGGGGAAACCGGGGCGGATTGTAACCCTAGGTTCGTCTGTAATTATCTAATTAGGTCAGTGACTCTTATGTAAACAAATCTTGTAAGTTAAATTTGACCAACTTCCCTGTTTCCGTATTTACCTAAAGTTTGGCATACTTATGTAAGTTAGGTGACAATACAATATTATGACACCATCAAGCTGATCTGATTATGGGGCCGGGAGAGTGATAGGAACTCTGTAATAGAATAATGCAATCATACCGAGTTTGGGCTCTTTAGAATCGTCTCGGTGAGTAGTTAATAGATGTTTAATGATCTTTTTGATCTTGACCTTTGAGTACTATTTTGCTTTTATAGCGGGAGAAATATATAATGAGCAAGATTGGTTTAGGCCCTTAAACCAATCCTGCTCATTATATATTACGTAGTCCACATATTACGTCACGCAAAATTTAGACTGGGATCCCTAATTGTCGCGCTTATTCCTATTTCTAACACGGCCTGACACGTCTGGCATAAGGTTTCCGATATCTGCCAAACATTTAAACTGAGTGCAAGTGGGAACATGCAAGTTCAGTAAAAGAATTATCTTTCACTGAACTTGCACGATTTTACATAACGTAAAGAGCTGTTTGTTTCGCAGTTGGTGATAAAATAACTGATGATAAAGAACAACATTCTGCTGTATGCTTGGTTTGTGACAGCCAGTATTTATCATTATTATGTGGATTTAGTCCATGTCCATGTGTCGTTTGATAAGATTGTACTTTTTTATTTTGTCTGGCTAATTGGTATCTAAACCGTACCAGTGTCAAAATTGATTTTTAAATCAAATTGTTTATTAACATAATAAACAAGTGTATCATCAGTATAAAAAAAATACTACCAAATATTACACACAACATACTTACACACACTTAAAAACATAACCTTTCTATCTGAGACAATCAAGTAAACAGTTTTGACTAGAGTCATAAATATAATTTGTTGTTCTTCGGAAAATAAGGAAGAATTGAACAAATCAATTGCAACACATAAATGTACAAAGGTTAATTTAATACAAAACTTATCCTTGTAAAGGATCTCTTCCAGTTAACCTTTGACCAAAGAAGCTAAATATATATACATAAATAAATAACACACAGGGACAAGCTTACGCAAATCGACCTAGTCCCAAACTAAGCAGAGCTTGTACTATGGGTACTAGGCGACGATATACATGATATATAGATACATTATAATACTTAAATACATAGAAAACATCTAAGAACATATATATATATATATATATCCGAGAAGATAGAAAAACCAACTAAATAATATTCACAAAGAACCAAACCTATTTTTTTAAGTAACACATAAATTACAATAAATTCACATATAATATATACTTTACAAATAGTATATATAATACTACATACTTAACTACTATATATATACCGTTATGTATAAAAATGTTAAAATAAATAATTCAACATACTTTCACACTTATCTATTACTAGCTTCTGCCTGTGACTTCGTCCGCCTTAAGTTCGTTTATCGCGGATAAGAGTATTTTTCCGGGATAAAAAGTAGCTATGTCCTTTCCCAGGACTCAAACTATCTCCATACCAAATTTCATCCAAATCGGTTCAGCGGTTTAAGCGTGAAGAGGTAACAGACAGAGAGACAGACAGACTTTCGCATTTATAATATTAGTATGGAGTATGGATGGTAAGCATATTTAAATCCGTACTGAAAGTAACTCTTAAGATGGAATTCTTAAAAACTAGTTGTGATCATGATTTGACAAGACATCTCTGTGAAATTTCAGAACAGTCATGGTTAACTACCCCAGGGCACAGCCGGCGTGGATCGATCGAGAGCGAGCTGAGTATTCAGGGGAAAGAGACAGGTATGTCATGTACCTACATGTATTTTTATCTCACTGCCCAAGTCAGAAAGCTAGTCAAATATAACAGAGGTCTTGTATGAGAAAACAAAACTACTTGTAGTGGAACCTAACAAGATGAAAAACTGGAAACTTCCTTGAGCCACTTTTGTAGATATATTTCAGTATATCTGACATGTAATTGCAGATAATATGTAACTACTGTTTTCTTACATAGAATGACTAGTTATATAAGGCTAATGAATCATTCATCATGCTTTAGTGAAATAAACAACAACACAGCAACGAAAAGAACGAGGATTTGGGAATGTTAAATACTCAAATGAATGTGGGGTGTGGCCCAAGTTTACATATTCCTTTCAAGTAGAAAAAAATATAATATGTATTGTACTTATATTGTTAAAATACACACTATCTTCAACTTCTTTTTTTTTCTTATCAATATACTCATACACATATAAGCTTTAAAATCCTCTTATAAAACAAAAAGACTATAGCTTTGCTTAATTGGGATGAGCCAAAGTGAATTCTCGTGATTATTTAGTTTAAATAGAAATAGGCTAAGATAGTAATTTAATGCTTTTTATTTGGATGTGCTTAATATGTTTATTGCCTAGGAGTTATTTCGAGTGACGTCACTACTGTATGACGTCTGTTAGAGGGTTTGACAAGGACAAATAAAAGTCAAAATTAAAAATACGAATAACTTATCCCATAATAAATATATTATACAATCATATTTTTGAAATCGGATATTTGTTTGTGGTTTAATAAACTTATTCCTCGAAATGGTTTTGAATGAACATACCTTGTAAAAAATTGACTCATCCCGATTATATCAAAACCATTCTATAATCTGTTAGTCTTTACTTAGTAATTTATTCCTAAATTTATGCACTTTGATGTTCAGAGATTGGTTACCATATAAGACAAGTAAAATTTGCAGGACATATTCTTGTCAGGTCAGACACAATTTTGCGTCGGTCACCTGTCAAGCGTTTGCCAGGCCGTTGGACATATGTATTTGTACGAATGATGAATCACAGGTGATTCACAATACAGGCAGCATAAGATGCCCAAAGAAACCTTTTTTCATTCATAAATATTTGACTTGATTCACACAACCTAATTATGTATGTATGAATTATAAAATTGCATGCTTATTAGGTAGAAATGTACAATCATTTGAAGAGAAAAGTAACTACCAACTCTGCCATAGGTACATGTTACATATGACAAGACAAGCTTCTGTGATTGATGTATTAATAATGATTTAACTGCATGGTTTATAAACACATATACCTATAGTAATATGTTTGTATACTGTTATCTTTGTCTGTTGAAAAGCACCTATTGTCTACTTATTGAAATGTATTCATTAATTGGAATGTTCACTAAATCCTAAAAAATAAAATCTAGTGCGATACCTTGCGTGTAGCTTAAGAGCCTTTAAAATTGGGTGGAAATGTCCATTTTTAAAGTATGAAAATATTAATAACTAATAATACCATCGAATAACCCATAAAATTTATAATAACTTTTGTTATGACACAGTTTTGATAACAGAAGTTTAAACATAGCTGCAGAAGAATTCTTAATTTCCCTATACAAGATAGGAACATGTGACGGCACACGTTCCTAGGCTTATGGAGCGTTTTTTGGGAAAGTCCAATAAGCAATGTGTTTTTAACTTTGATGTATCTCGGTGAGTTTTATGATAATTTAATTAATTAAGTAGTTTTTTCACCAATGTTTCTAGAGGTCGTTCTATAACACAACACATAAATAAATTACATAACTTGTCTACAGCCCGATTCTAGTCTATAGGTATTAACTAGTCTTGTTATCTTATCATAATCATATTGCTTTAAAGCCTATGAATGTTCACTGTCAAACACAATATTTCTTAAGGGGCTACCATACGCGAATGACCTTCGATCCGTAGCTATACACTTTTCTGTGTTATAGTATATATAGGTCTCATCGTGTTGACAACCACCGTTGTTACCAATATACTGTTTCAGTTTATTTTCACAAGACACCGAAACCAAGATAAACACCATCAATTTTTTTAATTTTTACGAAAAAAAAACAATTTTTGCTACTTTTCATAAAAACTATATAACCTATTGAAAAACCAGTTGCCAATTTTAAATGAATGAAATGAAAGAGAAAGGTTAAAGTGAACATCATTACTCACTTATTGGTTTTAGTCCCATGTCCAAGTATCGCTTGACGAGGGAGCCTATACCAATTTAAGATAGAAAAAGGACTTTACGAATCTATTTTTTTCCCTTGATTTTTTAAGAGCGTTTATACCCGCTTAACTGGCAACATCGCATATTTTGTCTTCTTACTTCATTATTTTGGGGTATTTGAATGAAACTTAAAGATATGTTCAATACATACCCTAGATTTTTAGCATTTATATTGTGTTTAATTCATGTATTCATCGCTTTTGCCTTAATTTTCCTACAAAACAAGATATAGACTTAAATTCATTTTTAGAGCTTTGGTTGTGGCAATATCATGAAATTTTGCACTGTACCAGCTTATCTACCGAAAACGTAATGAATGAATTGAAAACATGTTCAAGTTACATACACATTTCTCAAAATAATCAAAAAAATCCAAAATATGTGCGACGTTGCCAGTTAAGCGGGTATACACCCTCTTAAGTATTATAACATTCCAGTTGACAAGAATATAGGCCAAATACCAAGTTACAATACAGGTATATAATATTTACGTGGTTTGCAGTAAGAGGAATAATTTTATATCACTTGAAACAGACAGTGAAATTTTCCGGGTAGCCCCTTAACTGGCTGCACAGGGATGACGTGAGAGGCACCACGGTAGACTTTGGAGTTTGAAGATCAACATGCGTATAGGGAAAATTCGCGCGGGTAGCGATTGAATACGAGTGGTCAATCATGTTTTTCCAGGGAGAATTAAACTGTAATATCAACAGAACACACTTTTTTACTGTAAGTAATCGGCGTGCGATAGGTAGGACTAATAGCAGAATAGGTATTTTGGTAGAATTATATATTTAAAGATAATTAGTGTTTGTTCCAAAAGTTAATTTATACTATTATAAAGTTGTAAAAATGAAATGTCTTTTGAACATAAAAAAATAATTGTAACGGACGAATTGGAGGTCACTGAATCGAAAATATATTTTTTGGCTTTTTGTATTTTGTATGTGTCGTTGTAACTTCATCACGCCAAATCGGCTAAACGGATTTCATCTATTTTTGGTACATAGTATAGTTGGTACACAGTTTGGTCAGGCAGCTGGTCCTCCCCAGATGGTTATAGGATAATTTTTGCTCGATTTCGCGAAAGAAAAAATAGTTTCTTTTTCTCCACTTACGAAGTTACGGGCACATTCTGGTACATAATATAAATAGTGCTTAACGCTTTCTTGGGACCAAACATGGGAAAAATCGTATGTAGCGAAAACTTGCTACGAGCGAAGCTTCCTGCCGAGGAGGGGGCTCGCGGTCGTGAATATTTTAAACGAAAAAATAAATAAAACCGACTCCAAAATAACTAAAAAGTAAATAATAACGCAAAGTAATTTGAAGAAACTGAATTATGGCGTTATTATTTACTTTTTAGTTTTTTTGGAGTCGGTTTTATTTTTTTGTTTAAAAGTTTATTTATTTTACACTTTTTAGTTAATCGTTACTTAAAAGTGTATCTCGTGACGATTCGAACAAGCCCAAACACGGCTAGGATACATTATTTTATATATATACATTATACATAGATCCGGTGCCTACCTTCCGGCTCCATCATCAAATCAATTCGATGGTACCATTCTCATCAGGAACATTTAAATTTGTGACTATGAAGTTGCTTAACTAAATTAATCAAGATATTTTGTCGCCACCCGTAAATCATTTATCATTGAGGAGTTCCGATGGCATTCTGTGGTCTTCTGCATCAGTTCCACTTCACCAATGTACACTTTCTGAATGCAAATGCTTATTATGTTTCTTATAATACCAAAATCGCTATATGTATGCCTACAATATTTGAGGAGTTCCTTCAATTCCTCATGGATTACATCATCAGATCTTCACCAAAATTAAATGGGGAAAAAAAAATTGAAATCGGTCAAATAGTCTTTGAGTAATCGGTGAACATAAAAAAAAACATTCCATCGAATTGAGAACCTCCTCCTTTTTTTGGAAGTCGGTTAAAAAAGTAAACAATGTATATGGGTAGGTAGTGTTTTTAAACCTCAACTACACCTACGTTTATTTGCCAGTAGACATCGCATGTTTTCGAGTCGCAAATATAACACCTGTGCAAATCGTTCTTGCATTCTCGAAGGTGGTTTTTTTGTCTGCAAAACCATTTAGCGTGTCGTGTCATTCGCACTAAAGCGTCAGACCCGAGTGCAAGACAGCTTGTACAGACTTGTCGAGTTCTTACAAAGATACCGTTCGTTTTTAATGTCTTTATCAGCCTTTATTAAGGAACAATAACGCACATTGTTCTGTGTGATAGTATTTTGATAGCAGTATTTATGATTGACTAGTAGAAGGTGCCCGCAACTTGGTTCGCGGAAGAGAAGTCTTAACCTCTTTTTAGCTCAGCGTAGTCGGATAAAAATTTCCTATAATCATCTGTGGAGGCCCAGCTATCCATGTACAAAAAAACAGTTGAAATTCGCGTAGCTGTTTTGTTATGTAGCCACAACACGACGCATACCTACAAAAATCCAATATAAAATATTTTTCGATTAAGTAACCATGTTAGAATAAAAGTCCGTTTCACTTATTTTTTTAATAATATCTTCAATGTAGCTAGGTACATAAATACAGGGCGTCCGACGACTTTGCCACATGTAGGAAAAGTACCTTAAATACAGTAGGTAGAAAATTTGACTGAAACAAGACTTTTTTTATTTTAACAACAATACGAACTTCATTTAAAGAATTTTACATAATTGCATTTTTGAACAGGGAATCGAACCCACAAAAAGTGATAAAAAGATTCTGTAATTTTACTGTACCGATCGAAAGTCTCAATCATAAGCATTTATTTGTTCTAACTTAACATTATATTACTAGATATATTAGTCAAGCAATTTAATTAAACTCTACTTTAGTGATCATTGATAGTCTTAGATATTTATAATCAAAAATATACTTTTCATATTTATTTGTGGTATCTTTAAACTTGATAATATGTATTTTAGGTATGTATTATATGGATATTTGGGTGCATCGGCTCTTCCACACTTGTACACTTCCTGTATTTGTTCACACAGCACTTTACTCGAGTACTTTCGAGCACAGACACTTCAGACTAGGTTATAACTGTAAGTAGAGGTAGAGGCAACACTTTGGATAGCAGCTACAATGAGATTCAGAAACGCGCTCAAGAATATGTTCCTACCTATTTATTAAATTAAGAAAAACTCATTTCAGCGGGAAAATATTTTGAGCACAGCCCCTAGATATTCTGAGTTAAATAGAACCGTACGAGTAATTAAAAATATTTTAGCAAGTTAAACAGCAAATATTCTTTTCTTTTCTATTACATATTTGTATAGTCAAATAAAATATACGGAGATTTAATTTATACCACTGGTAATGAACAGAAGTTGTAAACATTTCTTAGAGTAATAAAAATAATAACCAGTTTCTTTGTAATTTAATTTTCAAATATTCAGTGACAACATGCAGAAAAAGGAGCGTTCAAGTATTGGGGGGGGGTCTTTGTAAAACGTTAGGATGTGTTACAGGGGCGGGAAAGGGTGTTTGCTCTCGCATCTTTTCTCAAAATTTCAAATGACCACTTGAAAGTGCAAAAATACGTGCTGACTGAGCTATTTGTCGAATGAATATGCTTCTCGTTGTTTGTAGTTTGTTATTGTTGCATTTAAACAAACATTTGGCCCATAGACATACCCTTTGACAAACCAGGAAGATGTAAAAATGGCCCATCCTAATAGCCAGCTCACCAAGCGTCAATAGCGTCTTTCTAAATTGTTTTTCATGTCAAAGATCATCTAAAAAGAGATCTGGTTTTTAGCGGGAAGCATGGTAGCATTCAGCTAGATTGTAAATTGTACTTTTTTGGGATAGGAAGAGAAATAAAAATCATTAATTTCAATCAGAGCATGTGAAATCAATATAATTTTATATTAGATAAGAAAATTGCTATACCTACATATACCTATATATTTTGACTTTAATTCGTTTATTGCCAGAAAGCGATATGTAAAAAAGATAAGATTATTTTAGCGCACTATGATAAAATTGATAAATTAAGTAAGTGTCAAATTGATTTTGGAAAACTTTTAAACCTAGTTGAAATTTACGTTTGTTACATTGTGGGTTCAACTCCCACAACTTTTTATTTGAATGCATGATATTTATTGAAATTCTTGCGAGTTTATCGAAGCCCATTGTAACTTAAGGAATGCCAGAATGAACACTAATCAGAATGGTATAACATTGCCAGATGTTGCTCGAGCCAGCGATTGAGGGACCACCAGAAGACGGATTCCGAGGAATCCACACCAAAATAACGATAGCAGCTGTGCATTGTCAAACCTTGCCTCATAAGTTTGAGAATGGACTTAATTAAACATCAGCCAACGTATTTGTAATGAGTATGCCTAGAGATTTTTCTAGCACGAAAGTCAGGTGACTAGTGCTTGACATAAAAATAACCTCGACTATCCTGTTATCGATAATTACAACTTCAACGTCTTTGAGGAAAACATAGTATGTATTAGCTATTAAGAAAATACGAACAATGCAACTCATCGAAGTAATATGTAAGTGGCAAAATCGTGACCCGCGTTCAATTTCATTCCTCTGCTGAGTATCAACGTTAAATAAGTAATCAAAACTTTTTACATTAATTATCCTTATTCATTCAAGAACAATGTAACATATCCATGTCCCATACTTTTACAATGCACATTAATACCGAAAAATATTTGATTGTTGACTTCGAGAATCAAGTAATAAAGTCATAAGTATTCCCACTTTATTTTTACTTCGATGAGTAGCAGGACATTGTGAATATTTTCTTAATAGCTACTACTTACTATGTATTCCTCTAGGACGGTAAAGTTGTACTTATCGATAACAGGATTGTCGATGTTATTTTTATGTCAAGCACTAGTGACCTGACGTTCGTGCTAGACAAATCTCGTATAGTAATGAGACTAGAAGTTACTTGTGACCGGATGACTTTGCATCATTACTAATTTTGCTGCTACGTTTTCTTCACTAAAAATCATACAACAATAAGGAGATGAAAATTTTACCATCATTCTAAAATACATGAATGAACGCATTCGTTTATATCTTAAGACAAACAAGAATATTCTCTACCATTCTAAGATAGTGAAAAGAACGATGAATATTTATTTTACAAACGTTGGCTGATAGAAATAATGTGATTTTTGGACAGCAGAAGTATGGTTACATCCGTGCAATCCGTGTGTAGTCGTCTTCAGACTTGATTATCTCGAAATCATTGTTAAAGCTTATTGCGTTTTTTACGAAACAATTTTGTCAAAATACTTGTGCTGCCACAAAGCCACATATTTATGTAAGATAAGCCAAGCCTAATGTACCTGCACCCTACAAAACAATGTTTCATGTGATATTGTTTTTTGTTTTCATCTTAATCTGGTAATTTTGAAACATTGTCTTGTCATATCAGTTTGCTGTTAGATTAATTCTAGTAATTACTCAAACTTTGTGATTTTACTGTATTTGGTAAGTGTTACAGTTGAAACTAATGCATATTGTGTTATTTTAAGCATGCTAGTTAACAAGTGTGTATGTTTTGAGTTGAAAAAAAAAAATAGAAAAATGAAAGAGAATGAAAAAAAGACAGACTTACACAATCATGAAGCTTTCAAAAAGACAGACTTACACGATCATGAAGCTTACAAAAAAAAAGTGGTGAGAAAAAATGGAAAAGTGAATGAAAAAAGTATTAACAAGTAAAAAAAATTGGGAACACTTGAAAAAAAAATCTAAAAGGACAAAAATAACTATTGTTTATGAAAAAAAAGTATATAGAACTTTTAAGTATACAGTGGTATAGTGCACCTCAAGGGACCAATTAGTAGGGAAATGGAGCTCTACACGGACAAGCGGAAACGAGCTTAATCATTAGGCATTGGGACATTTCAAGTGGGGGAGCCAGGCTTTCGGACAACGTAGGGGGGTAGTGTGAACAGTGTCTGAATCATTGTGGTGTTGTAGATTATGTTCGCGACACGAGCGACACAGATTGCTCCAGCGGCGAGCGCGTGGAGTTCGAGCCGGTGACTGAGCCCGAGGACGACGGGCCCCTCGACTGGGATTCCTCTGGACAGAGTGATGTAAGAATTATTTATCACTAGCTTCTGCCCGCAACTCCGTCCGCCTCAGATTGGTTTATAGCGGATAAAAGGTTTTTCCGGAACAAAAATTAGCTTATGTCCTTTTGTCCTTCCCCAAATTTCATCTAAATCAGTTGAGGAGTTTAAGCGTTAAAAGGTAACGTACAGACGGATAGACAGGCACACTTTCGCAGTTATTATATTTTACTAATTTAAATGTTAATCATATTACCAAGATTTCAAGCTTAAAAAAATATTTGCTCTCAATACAAAGTTTCATCCCCTTTTTCGTCCCTGAGAGGGATGAAATTTGACATACATTATAGCATAACATTGACATACAGATGAGGTCGTCCATTAACCCTGAGTATGCGATGTCAAAAATTTGCTAATCAAATAGAAGCTTAATGGCATTTTAACATGGAGTTTAAATGCTCTGCAGGATCCGTGTCTAACCATACGAGGGGTTCATTACGTGGGCCATGGGGTCTTGGCGAATATCACGTAATATTTGTTCTGCAAGAAACAGTTAAATTGCAAAAAAAGGGTTTCTATTAAGTAAAACATGTCGCGTCAATCATGTTTTAGGACTAAATCTTATACAATATCAAAGGAGCGTGAGCTAATTGGCCTATAGACCGTTTAAAAACCGTTGTACAGAACAAAACCCAATAACAGTAAAAAAATACTTATTGATGCAGTGTTTTTATTTTGCCATAACTTGTTTCACACGGCGATTTAAGATTTCCCGCCGTACAAAAAGTTACAGAATATGAAAAAACCTTTCAAATGACATATGGCTTGCCATTATTGGTCTTAAGGCCAGTGTCCATAAAAAACTGCCCACGCTCCTTTATTGTGGTTTGGCGAAAAAATCCATATCCATACTAATATTATAAAAGCGGAAAGTGTGTCTGTCTGTCTATCTGTCTGTCTGTTACCTCTTCACGCTTAAACCGCTGAACCGATTTAAATGAAATTTGGTATGGAGATAGTTTGAGTCCCGGGGAAGGACATAGGCTACTTTTTATCCCGAAAAAATGCCCTAATCCGCGATAAACGAATTTAAGGCGGACGAAGTCGCGGGCAGAAGCTAGTATGAAATAAATACAACGCATGTACACTAGATACAAACATTTTGAAAAATCTCACGTGAGATTTGGAAAGGGGTTGAGCCAACACACCAAACAAGGATACTTATATCTCCCTTTACTCTATTCCAGAACGAGATAATAACAACGAAGGTGATCGAAGTGAGCGTGGGTGACGACGGAGACCTGGAGTTCGCGGACTCTGAGCAGACGGAGTCGGAGGGCAGCGACTCGGAGATGGACCTGTACGACTACTGGGAGTGCGCGCAGTGTCGCGCCGAGAACAACAACCCGCTCTACAGATACTGCGAGAAATGCTTTAAGGTGAGCCAAGTCATTCAGACCTCAGTTTTATAGCTGCCGGCAAACTCTTGAGCATAACTTTTTTTTTTATGACCTTGATTGCGCAGTAACCGATTTACGTACAAATCTACATGCGTAGATTCGCCATTTTTGTTCAAAAAGTTTGCCGGGATCTGTACGGGATCAACTAGTGTATTTTAATTTCTTCGGTTTCCACGATTATTACTCATTTAAATAAAATAATTGTAACGGATTATATCGCGTATATTATCTCATTTGAGTTTGAAAACTAAGCCCTTCTGGCACATGTTTAACTGTCTTTACAGATTAGGCCCATCTGGCATGTATACCTTTATTTGCTTTCTCAAAGTGGGTAGTTTGCACAAATTGTAATCCGTTAGAATTGTTTTATTTTAATAGTTTAATTTAATTTAACCTTTTCGACGCTACATCTATACTATTATAAAGTTGTAAAAATGAAATGTCTGTACATTGAAGATATTTTAACAAAGACTGTAACAGACTATTTGGAGGTCACCGAATCTTTTTTTAATTTTTTTTTTATTATATGTGTCGCTGTGGCTTCATAACGCCTAATCGGCTAAACGGATTTCAACTATTTTTAGTACACGGGTAGCTGGGTATCCACAGATGGCTATAGGATACTTTTTACCCGACTACGCTGAAGAAAAAAGAGAGATTTTTCTCCTCCGCGAACGAAGTTCGGCACCTTCTAGACAAACATAAAAGTTCAAATCAGCCATGTCATAACAGTGTCAAAAAAGAAATTTACTTTATACTGGTGCGACTTAGAGCTCTTTATCGCTCGGCGCTCTGTGACGGATTAATTCGTCGTGGGCGTTGAACCTTCGGTGCGGATTAGCCGTCGTTGGCGTTGAAAAGGTTAAAGTTTCCGTTTTGCGACGAACAATCAACACGATATGGATCTCGAATATGAAATATATATATATAGATATATGTATTTTTTTTTAAACCATACATCTTAAATATTTTCGTCGCACATCGGAACATTTCACTTAAGTCGGGTTTGTATGATAAAATTTTTTGGACTTCACTTTAATCTAATACTATCGCGCAATGGCAAATGTTACAACGGAAGTAATGTAAATGTACGTTCACTGCGTATAATTGGTGTGATTTTTTTATTAGACGTCCCCTATAAAAAAAAAAACATTAATTATGGTGACAGAATTAACTGAAATAAATACATTATTGAAAATCCTCAAGTTCATGTCAACCCTCAATAATAATTTCGCAATCTAAATCCGTTGTGCCGTCCATTGTGCAACGCTACACAAAATATTATGTTCGAGGATCCAACTTAATGTGGCATCTAGCTGAGAATGTAATCTACATAACGTAAAATTTGTTAATACTTTCCAATTTGACAGCTATTTTTGAGTTCACTTCTTTCAGAGAAGTACTGAACGAATTAAAATGTAATTACATAAAAGAAATAATTAGCTACAGTTGGATTTGTATATACATATTTTAAATTTTAAAACATTGAAAGTTTGAATAGACAAAGCATTTTAGAATATTTTTCCAACTTGATTCACCATGTACCACCTCGTACATTTATGATATGGGTGTTAATAACAGATAAGTAACTAGAAAATATAGCGATGAGCTCTCAACTTTGGATACAAAGCTCCTTGGGAATAAACTTGTGAATAATTATTGTTCATTAAGTCAACCCGTTTTTTGGAACTAAGCCACATTTATTATATTGGCAATACATGGAATGATTTTTAGGCCAGTTACAATATTTAAATCTAAATTGAAGGTGCATCAAGATCAACTTTGTCGTTGGAGGATGAAGCATATGTTTCTCATTGCGAAATTTGTTTAGAAAGAGATGGATGGTGACCACGGCAACCAACATTGGATGAAGGATTTTTTTGTATCTGAATACATCGTTGCTTACTATAGACAGTTTTTTGTCCACCAGCATTAATATAAAAAGCGCGCATACATGACACGACTTTATTTCTAGGGCCTTTAGGATGTGTCAGATATTTTAGCTCGCTTTGTTATGGCAGATATTGGTGCTGGTGACTGTAACATACAAGTTTTTTGAAATTACGTGCGTTGTAAGTTTTATTATGGCAGTACATACTAAAACGTTAAAACAGTACGCAGCAGTAGTACTCCAATGAGGCACTAAACTCGATGGGTAAAGTTTGTGGGGATACTCGTTCCCGCCCTATGGTGATTGTGAAGAAGGCAAATGTATATGCGAGTGAGTGATAGCGGCTGAACGGTTTACTTAGCAAGAAACAGAAGAAATACTTGCAAAAGGTAATGCTGCAAACAATAGGGAATATACATGAATTTTAATTTTTTTCTTTATTAAAAGCTCATTTATGTAACAAACCGTAGACAAAAATATTTTTTCGAATGGCTATAAAGATATAAGCCATCAAACATTTTATTCTATCTCTTTCTTGCAAAACAGACTTTAATATGAAGTTTATATGGCCGGAGTGCACTGTGAAGTAACAGTGCACATCGGTCCTCTCTGTATTATTACTAGTTTAAAATGCCTATATTATACGTATTTCTTGGCCGATTTTAATTTCACATTTTGAAATAGTTTTTACTGTATTGTGATATTTAGTTAAAAAACGATTAAAAAAAATTCATGCATGTACCCTATTCTGAATTTGTTACTTCACCACTTGGATGACCAGCGGTCTTATTGCAATACCAGGGCCAAAATCAGCTGATCGTTATAGTCATAAACATTAAATCGGCTTTCTCGCTCGCGCTTTAAAAGAAACAGCAAGTGCAAGCGAGGGGTAAAATTTATTTTTGTTTTTATTTTTTAACATCTTACACAAATCCACCTAGTCCTAAACTAAACAAAGCTGTACTATGGGTAATAATATATAGATAAATTATAATACTTAAATAGATAAAAAAACTTCAAAGACCCAGGAACAAACGTTCGTGCTCATCACACAGACTTGCCCTGGCCGGGATTCGAACCCGGGACCCACCAGCTTCGTAGGCCGCTGTGTAACCCACTGAGCCAATCATGTCGTCAAACGTCATTTACATACGTTATTTATGACTAACGTTCAGTTGATTTTGGCCCTGCAACAGACAGATGACAGGCAAATCGCCCGTCACTTTCTGACAGGCATGGGATGCATAGGAGTGACGGATGCATTATCATTTATCTATTGCGTAGAAAACGCAACAATCATAGGCCTTCACCGTTTGGACGACTTGGTCTAGGGGTGAAATTAAAAAAAAGTGTACATTAAATTATTATTATTTTCTTCAGAATATTGATTTAATGGGCTTATTTTACTCAGAATCGTTAATACATTCAAGAAAAAAAAAGTGTATTCTTAAGAAAAAAAAATCGTTTTTTTATATAAGTACACTTTTTACTTTCACCTACAGTGCACTAAGCGTTTGGCCTCTACGATACAGACTTTAATAGAAATAAGACAGAATGTCCGACAGTTTTGCTACAAGGTTCGTTTTAAATTATCAATCTGAAAATCATGCAGAAACGTAAGCTATACTGGGTGATGTGATGGGTGGCTGGTGAGAGTGTAATGACATAAGTTTCAGTTTAATGAGGTAATGTGTGTATGAAGAATAGAGAATTGTATATGAATGAACTTGCAGTGTTCATACAAGTTTGTGTATAAATAGATTCCGAATGGGTTATTTGAGAATTCAATGACTGAGTTAATTCAGTCTCTGAAGGTAAGTTTTTTTGAGCGCGAAAGCTGCCTGCGGATGCTATGACGTCACTGAACGTGACATCGCCAAACGCGGCACGCGGCACGGGCAATGTGCTGACATTCCTTGGAACGACCGCCAAAGGGTTTAATTTCACGTTTGCCTTTTCCGACATTCATTCAATTAAACCTACAAGGATTGTGTTCTTGTAGTAAAGCAAGAACGTTTGACTTCTTTCACTTCAATAGCTTGTTTTATTTGTAAATAATTATTTTACATATATGCTTAAAACAAGGAAAAGATAATTGACGGAAAACGGAAATTGATTACCCTACACTACTTTTTCCTCATCATTGACACCCGTGAGTCAATTTACAGCGAACCAATATCCGTGCGTGTATTAAACATTTTAATCCAATTCTAGGTACGTAAAAACTTCTTCCCGCCGAGGCCGAAACGAAAAAACAAGCGTAAACCAGTACCCGACGTTCCGCGAACTAGCTCGGTCGATTCCGGGATCGAGTCCGCCATTAACAGCCAGGGGAGCCTCTCCCAGCCCGATAGCTCGCAGCCCACTGACCTAAGTCAGCCCACTGACCTCAGTCAGCCCGCTGACCTTAGCCAGCCCACTGACTTAAGTCAGCAAACGGAGCTCAGTCAAACTTACACGCAGTCGACTGACCTCAGTCAGCCGGCCGATTCCCAAAACGATAACGAAGGTATGTCCTCTACGCAAAACGATAAGAGCAACAATGTGATATTAGGTAGACCTTACAAACGCCGCGCCGAATCCGCCGACCGCAACAATAAGAGAATCAAAATCGATTATTCTGATACCGATACCGATTCCGATGCGGACCAGCCGCGACGTAGGAAAGCCAAGAGCGCCGATCCCGAAGTAGCACCTCTAGTTAAGACTGTCAGCGACCCCGCGCTCACTATCGATGATACTGTGAAACTAACCAAGAAAGCGATTATCAATTCGATTAAAGATAAACTCGATAATGAGAACTTGTGTATTATATGCTACGCGGAGCCGAAGTCGGCTGTGTTCGTGCATGGCAGGATAGCCCACATCTGCTGCTGCTATGAGTGCGCGAACAAGGTGTGGAGGAAGGCTAAGAGGTGTCCACAGTGCAATTGCAAAGTCAGCAATGTCTTGAGGGTCTTGTAGATTTGTATATGTATTGACGACATTTCGAAATCTCGCTTGCTTTAAATTTGAACTGAAGAATGTTAATTCTATGTAACTCCGCCTGTTCAAAAGAGCCAGATATAAAAACACGAAACGAAACATTCGTAACTGAGCTTGTGGCAATCTGCTCAGGAATCGAGTGAAGGCTGATATTTTTCTAATCTATTAATCAGATACTCATTATTGTTTAATTATCTTTAGCGTCATTGTTTGTATAAATTTGAGTCACTAGTAAATAAGATTATTATTAGTGATTTACCGCATTTCTCAGTATTTATTTGTGAGACTTATAAATAAGTGAGTGAATGATTCGAAATGTTGTATGCCCTTGAGTTCATATGTTTTACGGACACCTTTCAGCCAACCTGGTAGTAGGTCGGAAAACGACGTTATCAAAACTTCCCTTCTAAACCGTATTTCAAGTCATCTCGGAAATAGGCATATTATTTATATCAATTTGTTAAGTATGACTCGGGACTGAATACAAATATATGGGATGACTAGCGCGCAAATAGTAAGGTTAGAAAACTGCGACGTCATAAAGATGGCGGGACAAAGAAAAATATGTGGCCCTTTCATGTGATACCATCACATGAGCAAAGAGGATACTCTGAGTAATTTCATATGTATAAGAATATATTCAGTCGTTTTCAATCTAGAACGGGTCTATTCAAAGCCAATACTGGTTTTTTTATAATTTGTTAGACGAAGTAGTGAAAATGTCATAGTATGATATATATTTGTCATCTACAAGCAAATACCTTTAATTTTATACCGCACGCGGAAGCTTCATTAATGATGGAAAAAAAAAAGTTTTTGTACGGCAATCTTTATGACGTCAAAGTTTTTACCTCTTACTGTTTACGCGCTTGTCATTTCATATATTTGTGTTCAGGATACCATCAATGCCTATTTCCGAGATGAGTTTTGCCAGAATATTATTTGCCTTTTGGTCATTTTGCCGAGCTACTAACCACCATGTCAGATTTTTAATGTAGATATTTCTAAAAAATATGTGTCGATTTATGTGGTAAATAGGTTAAATTGTCAGTAACTAGCAGCCACCGTTCAATAACTGGCCACCTTATACTAAAAATGAATTCTATTTATAGCTAAATAGAATAGAATTCATTTTAGTATGAGGTGGCCAGTTATTGATACCTTATACTAAAATGAATTCTCTTCACCTATAAATAGAATTCATTTTTAGTATATGGTGGCCAGTTACTGACAATTTACCCTATGTTTTCGTAAAAAAATACCAACAGTTCACTATTGTAAATCTAATTTCGTAGATAGATGCTATAAATTTCAATAGTAAACTGGGCTAAAATAAATGATAACACAGGGACAACGTTACTACACAAATCGACCCAGTCCCAAACTAAGCAAAGCTTGTAACTATGGGTACTATGGCGACGATATACATCATATAAAGATAAATTATAATACTTAAATACATAGAAAACATCCAAGACCCAGGAACAAACATTCGTGCTCATCACACAAACACTTGCCCTGACCGGGATTGGTACCCGGGAACACCTGCTTCGTAGGCCGTTGTGCAACCCACTGAGCCCAAACGTGTCGGCGTTTAAAAAAAAAATAATATTTATCACATTCAGTGTCTATGGTTTCCAATCTTGTAGAGAAGGCGACTTTATCCTAAATTTTTGCTAAACTTTTCAGTACTAGAGTTTAATTTTTTCCCTCCGTATCGTGGTACATGCAACACATTGTTAGATGTCTTGTTACGGATATTTAAACAGTATGTAGAAGCATCTTATTTGCTGCCGTAAATACTTCTGGCGGCCTTTCTAAATCATCAAAACGTTTTATTGCTGCGGGGTCAATGACAATTTGAGCGTCGTAAAATAGGTATTTAAATATGAAATTGCCTTTTAATTACAGTTCTAAAACTAAGGCTTAGTAATATAACACGTTTGGATGCAATGCACATACATACATTTGAAATGTTATACTGCGGGTTTGTCTGCTAATGTTTTGACGACACGTTGGGCTCAGTGGGTAGCATAACGGCCTACGAAGCTGGCGGTCCCGGGTTCGAATCCCGGCCAGGGCAAGTGTTCGTGTAATGAGCACGAATGTTTGTTCCTGGGTGTTGGGTGTTTTTTTTTATGTATTTAAGAATTATAATTTATCTATAAAGTATGTATATCGTCACCTAGTACCAATAGTACAAGCTTTGCTTAGTTCGGGACTAAGTCGATTTGTGTTAGACTGTCCGTGTTAAAAGAAACAAAAAAAAGTGTTTGTCAAAATCCATCCATCAATTAGTTCTGAACCAATTTTAAATATGATTTCACATCAAATACCTATGTTAAAATGATTAGACCACTTAGGTAAGATTCTTAATATTTGATTTCTAAAAAAAATTGGCAAACGTGTTTAGATATGACTTATTTAATTTTGTTTTCTATTGGTCGTGTCAACAACAACCAAGATGCCTTAAGAGTTCCATTCTTTCTTACTTGTCTGTTTGAGAAGTTTACCTCAGAATACAATTTGTATAGCTTAAGTACCTATATCGATTTATGCGAAAAAGCAGTCGTACAATATTTTTCAGTATATCGTCTCGAATCGCTTGTTGACAATATGCTACTTTCAGTAAATAGTTTATTTTTATGTCGAGTTGTTTTGGATATATATTTTTAAACCTCGATGTGACATTTGTGATATTTACTCGATTTACGTTTTTGCACTGGTCAGTTCAGTTCACTTTTTAAATTTAATGGCTACTGTCCATCAGGACAATTTTGCCATCGTCAAGGTTTTAAGCCAAGGTACGGTTTCATACTAAAAATATTAAAATAATTAGTTAATCAACACGGATTCATGACGAATCCTTACTTTGGTCTATGGACTATTAAGTAACGTAAAAAAACATGAGACCAAGTGTAAATGTATACCTACACAGTCGCACAAACTGTACAAATATCATATCGGGATTAAAATATATATATCTAAAAAACAAACCAAGATCATATAAACTATTTCTACATTCTCAGTCCACGTATTTGTTGTATTTGTATAGTATCGAGAAAAACACTATACACGGTGCCCGCGAGGAATGCCAAAGATTTTAACCACGCTTTCCTGAGGCCATTATGAGTAAAATAAATTATATGAACCCAGAAAAAAAAACAATCTAGATTAGTCGAAAAAAAAAAAATTTCGCTTTTCTATGAAAATTATCCCTTTTAATAAATGTCAATAGCTACGCGAAACTTGGCCATATATGTGGCAACGTCGCGATCAAAAGAGATAAATGTACTTTATTTAGTACTTACAATAAATCGTTTCCATGAAAATCGATAATAACTTCAAAACTAATCCGGATTTTTCTGGGGTTCATGTAACATTTTTTGCTCCTAATGACCTAAGCTAAGAAATGCATGGTTAAAATCTGTCGCATTCCTCGTGGGCACTGTGTATACACATCTCTGGGAGATTTAATGTTCCCAATTGTTTTTGAGGTTACATTAGGGAAGTATTTTAACTAAATATGACAAGTAAGAGAGAAAAGAGTTCAGTCATTAAACTCCCCAATTTACTTTCATTTGGTACTTCGGTAAAATAAGCTAAATAATACATGGTAACTCATACAAGGGACGGTGCTATAGGATAATATTAGATTTATAGTGAAAATGAAGCGTGGATTAGGTTTAGCAGTACTAGTAGATACTTACACGTGCCACCGAACAAAGATTAATATATTCCCTTTAAACTTAGGTTACTTATTTAAAGCTTCCAAGCTTGAACTGGTTGTAATTTGTTTTAATGCCAAAAGTAAGGATCATTATTATTTAGGTAGGCCCCACACGATAGCTTTTAGCTCTGAGCTAGCTTAGGCGTAAACGGAGTTTAGTTTGTAGTAGAGCGAGATGGTTCAAATAGATGGCTTTAGTGTGGGGTTGTGTTTTTTTTTGTGGGGTATTGGCAGCCGGAACATTGTCCATCATCCAGTAGATATAATTAATGATGTTGGACTAAAATTAACAACTATCGTTTGCAGTTAATTTGTGTATCGAGCTTTAGTAATGTTAATATGTTGAATTATTGTATTTTATCATATAACGAGAATCGGAATTCGAGCGAGCTTATGTATATTATTGTAGCTGCCGTTTTTATATTTTGCATAATCTGTGCTAATTTGTGATATACACTGAGGCCATATATTTGAATTTTCATGCGCTGGTAACTTTGATTTTGTATTATTTCGTTAGGAACTGAATAATGTAATGTTGAGCTAAGTTTCTTATCACCGGGTCGTGCAAGTTTTGGGAATATCGCGACATGATAAACCTACATATTAATGTAGGATTGTGGTGATATAATGAGGGATGATACTGGGGTTTATTTTCCGAACCGGTTAGAGCCACACTCTGAGAGCCTAACCCATAATAAAGGTTACGCTTGCAAGAAAATCCCTCTAACCGGTTAATATCTCGGAGCGAAAAACAGGGAGCAAAATCGATTTATTTACCGGTAAGAGAGCGGTCCCTCCGTGTGAGCGGAGTCTAGGGTGAATAACCGTTCGCTTAGACAGGATTGGTGTGCTTGCTATGTATTAGATTATTTTTTTTTTACTGTCGTTGCGCCACTATCGGCGCGACAGCGCTGATTGATCCCGTATCCGAACACGGATTAACCGGTTAAAGAGCGCTTCGAAATAAAGTTCCCAAATTAATTCGTCTAAACTTAACCTAAATAATTAACAGGTATAACCTAAATAAATACCGGTTTATTTGTAACCGGTTACAAGCACTGGTCAGTCCCTACATTGTAGTTGTAAAAATATGGGCTTACTTTTGACTCCTTTTCGTATAGACAGTACCCAACTACTGTTTAAGATAATTTCTTTATTATTTATTTGTATATATTAAATGTAAATAAACAGCAAGGACCATTTAAAGCAATAGGACTGTAAATCGCCATACATAACGACGTTCCCCGATATTTACATTGCCATCTATGTATAAGAATTATTCAATTTTGTAAGCGTGACAATGTAATTTGAATGTAACGATTTATTTATTAATAGCTGTTTACGAACTAATTGTTACTGTACTATGTTTCTTTGTTTGATTATAACTTCGTTAAATGTTTAGTTTTAAAGCGCCATCCAGTTTTTATGCTGGATATCCCCTTGCCGTCGGGGCTCGATCCAAAATATGGCGATTGCTAGGCCTCTTGTTTTAATGGTCCTTGGTAAACGGGAATGCGTGTACAGATTTTTTTGCCTGTAGGTAATTTAAATACTAAGTCAAAGTTACCGTTCGTTTCACATGTGCTAATTACCCGCATATCGTTAATATCAACGTAGAATTAAGATATTTTAAAGCAAATTTGTTGATTAATAAAAATTATATTATTAGGTTAGATTCCAATTTCTCTATTAAACAAACCCACCATCTTTCCTACCGCGTAGAGGATTTATCTAGAATGTATGTTTTTCTTGTTAAATTGCGATTTCCCTATTGCGAAAATTTTATTAGACTATTTAAAAATGTAAATTTTCGATCTCCTTTGTTAAATTTATATGAATTTATTATTAAAACGATTGTACATATTGCCTCGGCTCGCTAAGAAAAAAAAACAGATACAAAAAAATGAAGGTATACAAAAATATACGGTTTTTTTTACAGGAATATTGATTTTTATTTACCCCTTTAACCATTTTGTTATATGAATGCACAGTTGGCCAACAAACATGTTACCCATACCTATTGATTTTACCTCGACAAATTTCTAAAAAAATACCTTTGTCATTCAAAATTTCAGTTACTTTTTTTTTTAGTTTTTTCAAAAATTACTACAATGCTTAACATTTTTGTGGTCATGTCGTGGTAAAAAGGCTGCGAAGTTTGCGTTGCGGTATATATATATAGAGGAGATCAAACTGAATACTAGGACAACACAATTTACCACTAAAGTGCCATGCAAAAGAGTCATGGTTTCGAACTTAATCAGTACTATTACCTACTGTCATATATTATATTCAATTAGAAGTAATACGACGTGATCCAGACGCCACAGCAATAAAATAAAATTGAACCTTAAAAAATAAAACAGTGATTGCAGTAAGAGGTATTGATATTATATTCACAGTTCATGAACCATGAAATTTTGGTTGGCATATGCCGACCCTGGCGTCACTGGCACGAATTTTCGAACGGGATTTGCCGACTATGGCGCTCAAAAAATTAAAAACTTACAATTAATCCATTAAATATTACAGTATAACAAATAATGAATTGAGCATATTTCACGAAGAAATCACTTATGTAGTGAAAATGTCCCTTTTAACTAGGCTGCATTTTTTTTTTTTTGCTTTATTAAAAAGTCATTCATGTAACAAACAGTGGAGAAAAATAATTTTTCGAATAACTATAAAAATAACCAAGATAGAGATATAAGCTATCAAACATTTAATTCTATCTCTTTCTAGCAAAACAGAATTTAATATGAAGTTTATATGACCGTAGTGGACTGTGACGTAACAGTACATGTCGGACTTCTCTGTCAAATCTCTATCTAATTAGTAGTTTTAAATGCCTATATCATGCGTATTTCTTGGCCGATTTTAATTTCACTTTTTGGAATAGTTTTTACAGTATTCTGATATTTTGTTAAGAAAAGCGATGAAAAAATTTCATGTATGTTCCCTGTTTTCTTCTGTTTCCGCCCGTGACCATGGAAAGCTGGAAAGCTTCCGAAACGTCGGGAACTAAAATGAGATAATATACGCGATATAATCCGTTAAATTGTTTTATTTCAATATGTTCCCTGTTGTAACAATGAAATGTAATTACATGTACAACTTCGTCAGCGGAGGGTAAATAACCATAAGGTCAGTGGGGTAAGCGAAACATAATTTATTTCGTGGGGAAAGAGAATCCATGCAAAAGGGTACATGCATGAATTTTTTTTTATCGCTTTTCGTAAGTAAATATCAAAATAGTTTTTAAACTATCTCAAAATGTGAAATTAAAATCAGTCATGAAATACGCATAATATGGGCATTTTAAACTAGTAATTAGACAGAGAGGTCCGATATGCACCGTTACGTCACAGTTCACTCCGGATATAGAAACTCCATATTAAATTCTGTTTTGCAGGGCCGGATCTACTTAATGGCTATTTGGGCTGCAGCCCAGGGCCCTATAGATACAAAGGGCCCCCAGCCCCCATTGAAAACAATAGACGATAGTGGAAACTAAAAAAAACTTTAATTAAAAAAACCATCAAGTATAATAAACTAAGCGGGGCCTACTTACTAAGCAGTATTAGCCCAGGGCCCCACAAATTCACGATCCGGGCCTGCTGTTTTGCAAGAAACATGAAATGTTTGATTGGCTTATATCTTGGTTATTTTTATAGCTATTCGAAAAATTATTGTCTCCTGCTTGTTACATGAATGAGCTTTTAATATAGCAAAAATAAAAATTCATGTATATTCCCTATTGGCCCAACTCTATTTCCATTGACACATATATGTCAGTTTTCAGTATCACATTTACAACGTTACTCTTACACCGACTGACGGCTAAACGGATTTCAACTATTTATGATGATACACAGGTAGCTGGGTATGGTTATAGGATACTTTTTATTTGACTCCGCTAAAGAAAAAACGGGGGGCTATGACTTTTTCTCCTCCGCAAACGAAGATGCCATAGTGAGTAATAAGAATAACATCGGCCAAAGCCAAACTACGCCTGCTAAGGAAATTGACAGTTAACCCTATATTTTTTAAATCCTCTTGAATATATGCGATTGGTTAGCTACGTCAAGCACAAAAATAATCTCATAAGGGCTTTTTTGCCACATATTACCTTAGCGAGGCAGATTATTTACAAATCTCCAAAATGTTAAAAAGTGTAAAACAACTGGATTCTTGGCAATACCAGAACAACATAACGTCATGGCCCGATTTATAATCTTGGAGAATTTTCTGGAAGTGACTAAGTGTACAAAAACACGATTCCTTTCCTTGCGTCTAAAAATAGAGCTAGTCTAGACAACAGCAACACTTTCGCTCAAGAAACCAGCTCGCCATGCATCCTTGGACGACTAACGGCGTATGTAGCACGCGAGGATAGACAGCATAATACTACGAAGGGACGCCCGCCTCTACCTGTTACCCTGATAGTACACTCGCCGAGAGAAGGGCTAGGTCACTCTTTTTTAAAAGGAAAGAGACGGACAATCTTTCTTGTGCGATAAAGTCGCGTATCACAAAACTTCAAATATTTGCTGCTAATGATATAAACACTTACATAAGAGTTTTTAAGTCAATACACTAACAATCATATGGATTTACAATGGTCCGAAATAAACGGTTTTTTTTTTACCACAGTCGTGCTACAGGTGCTGTTGGCGAGTTCATTTGTCGCGCGACTAAGCACAGATACAGGGGTGTAGGGTGTGAAATGATTTATGATATTACAAAATATATATCTTCCAAAACAAAGTGCTACAGTTAGTCAAGTCAGTCAGGCAGGGAGACGAGGCATTTTTTCCCGCTGCCTCCCCCATCCCCCATCTTTGTTCACCCAGTATCATTCCAACAGTGTGATACATACAATAACATCACTGTATTCAATTTACGGCAAATATGATTTCCTACTTTTACTGATTAAACAAAATAATTTTCTGAATCGGTCCACAATTGACGAAAACCTAGTATATGTCGCATATGTAACAAACAAAAATATTAAGAACATATCGGTTGAACATAAGTATTTGGATAACATTAATAGCTTGACATTGAATCGGGTGGCTCGATCAAGTTACAGTGAGAAGCACAAGTAAGCTACGCAAACCAAATGCTACACGGAACTCATTATCAAGAGAAAATGTACAGATAATTTAGAGCGTATTATTCTGCATAGAAAACTTGCTACTGACTGAAGCCCTTAGGAGGTCATACCTTTGAAACCCAAGATACAAACTAAGTACCTATGTACATACAGGATGTCCCATAAATGATACGCCACATGTGACACTGGAGTTAGGCCACCCTAAAAAGCACCGAACCAGCGACCTGAATGACCTTAGTAAAAGTTACATTTCTATTGCCATAATTTACTTGGATAGCACCAGCAGATAACATTCGAATCAAGTTTTTTTTTAATTGTACGCTATCATTCCTAGTTAATTTAGATTACAAAAGTGCTATTTTATTGATAACATATAAATTGGGAAAAATAATATACATATTTATTTCTCTCACAACTCCTTTCTTCAAATGTGAGAGAACTACTCTACACCGAAGAACATAGACAAGAGGCGCGAAATTTATGGCAAGGCTTATTTATTATAAGACTCAAATACTATTTAGTTGAGGAAATTGTGTGGAAGTGGAAGATCTACGAATTATAGAGAAGTTAACGAAGACGGAGTCGTCATTCAACTACAGGAAGATTAAACGAGGCCAGGAGACATAGAACTTCAAGGGGTAAGTACCTAAGGGGGCGTTCATTAATTACGAGAGCTGTTTAAGGGGGGTCAAGTTGAATCTTACTTAGGGAGGGGAGGGGGGGGGGGGGGGGGGGGGGTCTCGGCGAATACACGTAATTTATTTTCTACAAAAATCAGTATCAAATTGCAAAGAAAATGGGTTAAAATGAAGTAAAACATGTTTCGCCACTAAAGTACGGCTAAATCTTACACAATTATATGTATCGTGGTTTAAAATAAATAAAACCAACGAATTTATACTACAGACACAATTTCAAAATGTCACGCCAGATTGGGAGACGGAGGGAGGGGTTAAGCCAAATCTCACCCGGGGGTCGGAAAATCGTCAAAAATGCCTTACCTACGTAAATAATGGACGTCTCCTGAAGTGTGTCAAAAAGGTTGGTTTTCTATTACTTCTGCAACGCGCGGATTGAATGCATTCAGGGACTGAGGTTATGAGATTTATGGGCATTTTCACTCGGTCCTAATGTAAATTGTAAATGTAGGTACAGATTACATCACATCAATAACACATTCCTATTGCACTGCATTCAACTAATCCGGCTACTAAATAAAATTAGGATTTTCAGAAATCCAACAGATGGCACCACAACATATAGTTCTGGCCTATACCTAGCTTAGATTATAGAAAGACCTTATCCCTGTATTTTCATCACATTTCCCTTCATAAATAAAAAAATAGCAATGTAAAAACAAAAAACAATTTTTTTGGGAATGTAGAAATCAAGACCTTTCATTTGATAACCTATTGGGCCAAGACTTGTACATTTGAATTCCTCCTATTGCTCAATCGTCATCTATACTATTATAAAGTTGTAAGAATGAAATGTCTGTCCATGGAAAATGTAAAAAAATAAAGTGATACGAGTAGCTGGTCGTCCACAGATTTTTAGGGTACTTTTTACTCAACTATGCTGAATAAAAAAAGGAGGGTTACGATTTTTTTCTGCTCCGCTGACGAAGACGCGGGCACCTTATTGGAAAATAAAATTATTTTTCACTAGTCTCTCTGCCCGCAACTTTGTCCGCCTTAAATTCGTTTATCGCGGATAAGGGTATTTTTCCGGGATAAAAAGTAGCCTATGTCCTTCCCCGGGACTCAAACTATCTCCATACCAAATTTCATCCAAAACGGTTCAGCGGTTTAAGCGTGAACAGGTAACAGACAGACAGACACACTCGCATTTATTATATTAAGTATGGATTGGAAGTTTCTGATAAAGCACTGTAACAGTCGGACAGACATCAGACAGATAGATTCGCACCATATACCTTTTTGGAGCGGAACCCTAAAAATATTGTATTTAATCCATACTAATATTATAAATGCTAAAGTGTGTCTGTCTGTGTATCCTCTTCACGCTTAAACCGTTGAATCGATTTGGATGAAATTTGGTATGGAGATAGTTTGAGTTCCGGGAAAGGACATGGGCTACTTTTTATCTCGAAAAAATACCCTTATCCGCAATAAACAAATTTTAGGCGAATGAAGTCGCGGGCAGAAGCTAGTGTGAAATATTTACCTAGGGACTCCCTAGTTGTTTATAGTCATGGAAGATTTATTTCGCCGTGGCACAGACGGCACGGCTATTGTGGCGGCAAACACGTTAATGTATAAATAAACTAGAAAACACGATAACAAAATGTTTTTGCTCAGATGTAGGACTTTTAATCGTCCCTAATTGGGTGCTGTAATATTATAGCATAGTTTTAATCATGGCGTGTCACAAAGTGACCCAATGCAGACATTAGTGATAATGGACGTGTGTGCAACCTGCTAGTCGTATTTGTATTGTATTTGTAATGTCTGTCTGCCAGGGTTGTTGACATCTGTTCCTTTCACTGGTTAGTATAAAATAAGTTAGTAGATAAAATAAAATTACTATACTTTGTATGATTATCAGTTACTAGAGAAGTTCCACGTCGATTATCCGAATTCGAAGTCCCAGTCTAAGCCGTTGTAAATATTCGTGTTGCATTTCTTTTGACTTGGAAAACGAAATAAACTGAGCCAAGTGAAACGCCAACGCCATCCTCCCTAACGTATACCTCAGTCGGACGCCTAATGTATCTTATGTACATATTCCTCTTTAAACATTCTGTATGTAATAAAGTCGTATCCCCATTTGCGCATCATCCGTGATTAAATAGAGCGGCATGTTCGATTCGATCTCGTCGTCACTCCCACGGCCCACTGGCTTTGAAATTATTAAAACAAATGCGGCAATTGTCATGAGGACATAACTTAGGTAGTTGGACTTTTTTCGAAATTAATCCTTGGGGCCGGGTCGCTGTAAACGACACCTGCCACATTGACCAATGTACGCACGTCCACGGTCTAATAATTATAAATAAATGCACCTTTGTAATGGCCAGTAATTTGGACCAGGAAATACTGACACCCTGGATGTTGCCAAAACGCATGCGCGCTACAGCTGTGAAATTCCGGCTCCAATAATGCATCGAATAAATCAAAACTAATTGGACGACCGTCGAGCATCATCGTTCGAAATAGTCCCGTGAATTTATATTCAGCCACTGGAGAACTGTTAGAAAGAGACGCATCTATCTGGACAGTATATCGCGTCTCTTTTTATGTGGGAATTGTTTAAAGAACCCCGGGGGAGGGAATAGATTGTAGGTTCGCACTTGACCGGACGCTCCCCCGCTTTTGATTGATTTGTATGATTCATCGCGACGAGGGAGCCAAATATCTATGTACGACTTTTGAGTTTATAATTGATAAGTTTTAAAGCCGTGGCAACGAATTCGCTAATATACCCATTAAAATTAACGGAATTTGCAACTAGGTAGTTAACAATAGAATTAATTAAGCTATTTTAATCTAGATTTAGCGAGATTGCCTACTTTATGTGCGGCTCGCTGGAGCGAAACCAGCCAGGACAAACCCAACCCATTCGCTTAATGGTAAATTTGCCTCTAAATAACTGTTTAATGTTTATCTCAGCCTCAAAGAATGGACTTGAGACATCATCTAGACAGAATGCAATCAATAATACCTAGGAACTCATCATATCTTTAACTTGATTGAGACCTTTTGTCTGTAAAGTAACTTAATTACAACACCCATTTACACATACCAGTTGTTTAAACAGAATACTTACGATGCTTAGGGCAAGTGATTCATCGCTATAAAAAATAAGTATACGTGTGTGTATACCGCTAGCTGCACCCCCCGCGGCCGCCTCTACACAGCGCTCGCCGGCTTATTCAGTACGCAATTGACGTCCGTACCGGCAACAGTGCTTTCTTCGTTCAACAAAAACTTATGTGAGTAATTTTTTACACTTATAATTTCTATTAAAAAATATATATAATTAAACCATAAATTCCAGTGATTAACGGCATTTTAAAATTAAAATCGGTGTCATGGGTTCTACTTATTGATGAGGAAAACTGTTCGCGAATTGCCGTGTTGGTTGTTTTGAGTTGTTAACGGAACTCTTTCGTTGTTTATGAGCGTGTATATCGACACTATCGACAGTCGATACGTGGACCGAGGTGTTTTTAAACATCTGCCCCATGTAGGGTGCATTGTCTTTGTACTTACCTATCGACGTTAACTTATCGCAGACATGCGTTTCCGGAGAACGTGATCCTTTTATTAATATAAAAAAAAAACTTGCGTTTCATTTTATTGAATCTGCTTTACTCGGTAAAGGATGACTAATAGACGCATTCTGGATAGTATACTTTTAAAATAAGGGACAGGAAAATTGTCTGCTTTTCCCTATTTCATATTTATTCCTAGAACACTTGAAAAACATGTTGACTTGTCACAACAAATCTCCCAACTAAAACTAGGGAGTTTTTATTTTCTTTTAACACAATACTAAGACGGTAGTTGCTAAGTTGCCATAACTTCTGCCCTTAAACGCAAGTTTGCTGAACTACGTAACGCTATAACGTACAATGATGAAGTTGACAAAGTATTACAATGGGATTAAACAGATGACTTGTAACGGGTCGAGGTCCTTCGATCCGGAGGGTGCGTTTGATTTAGGGGAAGCATAGTATTAATAAAACATAAAGAAAGTTCCTTTTCGATTTTATACATTAATTTGTCGAGATGACAGTTCAAATTCGTGATTCATTAATCATGCCATCTTCACACCACCACGATAGCTAATTTCCAAAATAATTTACCTCTGAAACAGTAAAAAAACAGGTTAACTGTACCGTTTCGGTTCGTTTGGTTGAATGCGATGTATTAATTATGTTAATAAATGCAATTAAGACTCCCAGCAGCAATGTCGTTCAACTTGAAGCTTTTAAATTATGAAGAGACTAACACATTGAAACTTTGCACATCTAATCTAATTCTTTATAAAAGAAAGGCACTAAATTACTGCAATTTTCTTGGCAGCTCGGGTTTAATGGGGTATAAAGCCCTTGAAAAGGACACTCGGGCGGGCTTGTCCTTGGTGCAGTGTTAACGAACCCAAGTTTCGTATCGGTGGGGCACTAAATATAGGCACATGACTAACGCATAACACATGGACACAATAATCGACCGTTGATGTTTCGAAAAACTTACGGTTTTGTTCAAAGTTTTTAACTCCCGTGTCTTCTTTTCAAAAGGTTTATGAATAATGATTTGAAAGTTATCATTAAAACTGAAAAGTGTACTACTTGATAAATGTCACTACTCTGTCATGGAATTCATGGGTGAATGAAATATCTAGGCCGTTTTATTTACACAAACAAATAAAACTATACCTAAGACATAGTATATGTAAAGAGTTAAGTTAATTTTGTATCTAATAAAAATGTTTGCTACACCCGACAAGGGTCCTTGTAACTAGACTTAAGTCTGTAACTTGGTTGCAATAACTATCATACTAATTATTTTGTATGGCATTAGTGTTCGGCACTGGTTGGTAAAGGCCATCGATTTTTTGTAGTGAACTGTCCCTTCAGGAGTCTGATGGCATGATGAAGATTTAGAGCCCAGTTTACCTCTAGCGTATGATGATTGATGAGTTATCCATACTAATATTATAAATGCGAAAGTGTGTCTATCTGTCTGTTACCTCTTCACACTTAAACCGCTGAACCGATTTGGATGAAATTTAGTATAGAGATAGTTTGAGTCCCGGGGAAGAACATAGGCTACTTTTTATCCAGGAACAGTACCCTTATCCGCGATAAACGATTTTAAGGCGGACGAAGTCGCGGGCAGAAGCTAGTTTTAAATAATTCACATTTACACTATATTCAAATTAACCTGGAATCAAACTTGTAACGTTTGGTTTTAGATAGACAACAACATATTATTTGGCACCTCTTTCCTTCCTGGCAAATCGCGTTTGAAACATAATTTTAGGTTTCAATCTTAATTTGATCAGGTTATACAGGGATGAGGGTGGCGTACGACCGGTCGAAATGGAGATCCTTGTGGGAGGCCTGTATCCAGCAGTGGAGTAGACGCCTACTCTAAATGAGAGTAGAGGGATTCATTGTTAGTTTCTCAGGGCCTTTATTAGAGGCTTGAAATTTTGGTTGAGTTTATATGTTTATGATACATCTCGAGGACCATGCCAAGACATCACTACCTTAGTAAGAGAGATATGTCTACTTGTCTAGTCCAAAAAAAATGCGATGTAACCATGCCAATGCAGTACAATCCAGTACTATACCAATAAGTAGAAAAGATGTACAATTGAACTGTACATATGCCTCGGAAATGCAATAAAAATCGTAGTGATCTTTAATTGCGTAAGCCGTATCACGGTTACCACAGAGTTACTTGGCTAACCTAAAGCCGGTTTGGATGACATGTCGACTTTCGCCGCTTTCTCACTGCAGCATCCACAAAAAGTGCAATTAGTGCCCGGCTATATGTACTTTATGGCTCTTGGGTGTAAAATAAACGATCCTAGTTTTAATTTAATAGCGTTTTCTCTGCGCAAAAACGTTAACTAATACAGTCCGCGGAGCAACCAACGATGGCACATATTTTAAGAAAACTATAACGGTATCTACCTATTTATTTCGTTTTTCGCTGTTTGAGATAATACATGTTTTCTATAATAATTAACGTTTGTCGAGAGGTAGGAGACCTACCACTGGTACCAATTATTTTCCTGTTGACGCTCTTCTTTGCCAATTTAAGCGGAATAACGATTCATATTATTACCACTTTGTAATATTCAATATCATATTTGACTTACTTATTAAAAGAACTACTTCACGTACTTTTTAGACAATTCCTTTTTATTAATGTATTTATTATATTTTTGCAATTCCTGATATATTTACTGACCTTACACAATATCTAGAATATATCTACATTTTATCAGTATATCGGTTAATAAAATGAGACGCTGCAAAGAAATCCGCCAGTTTCAAACTCCTATATACAATTTTAATGTGCATATATGTTTGTTATATTTATATACAAAATAGGTAATGTATTCTACGCAGACAGGACAGTGGAGTGGATGACGTGCGAAAGCGGGACAGAAAGTTTACCGCGTTTGCGAGTAAGGGACAAGCTCACTTCCCGAATAACCGAATCGATTGCCTGAGGGCTTGCTCACCCCTAAATCCTAAATGCTAGGGTTGTCTCGCCGGGGACCTCTAGTTACATCATATAAAAATGAAATAAAGGAGGATTACTACCGCAAGTGTTTTATACGTTGCTTTTATCGTCTGAGACAACATGGCTCTTAGCACACATTTGTCAAAATACCGTATATCTATCATACTAGCTTCTGCCCGCGACATCGGCCGCTTTAAATTCATTTATCGCGGATAAGGGTATTTTTCCGGGATAAGAAGTAGCCTATGTCCTTCCCCTGGACTCAAAATCTCCATACCAAATTTCATTCCAATCGGTTCACCGGTTTAAGCGTGAAGAGGTAACAGACAGGCGGACACCCTGTCACATCTATAACATTAGTATGGATATTTTAGGTACCGCGTGTATTGAGAATTATAGAGACAAATATTCGTAGATTCTTGCGAACACCGAAGTAAAGAATTCATAAACGTATAGGTATTTTGCATCTTTATTTGAATTTCAAGGTGTGTTATGATACTAAACTTGTCTGCGTTGCGGACTAGATTCATAGTCAGTCCATTATTTAGGCAATGCATTAAAACTTGGCACGGGTCTTTGGGAGATAAACATCTAGCAGAACAATTCATTCACACTAACAACCCATTGGAATTGCTGTCATTCATTTTGATGAACGTTTATCTAACAGGGACAAGATTATAAATATAAAAGCTTAAATTGTCTCTGGGCAGCCTGTTGGCAACCATAGCTGTGATTCGATATATATAAGCCCTAGGTAGTAGGTAGGTATCCTACGCGCTGGACTGCGAATCGATAGCGTACGCAGGGGAGGGCCAGACTGCACCGATAAACCATTCAAATAAAACACTCCAGACTCAGTTATAGCTAAGTTAAAACTTGAGATCTAATTAAATAACACTCAGATTTATTGTCTATGAATTTACCACTGACTGCGCGATTCCTAACTCCTAATCATAAATTCATTTTGACGAATTATCATGAGAAAATGTTTGCCGTCGCGAATTAAATTAAACTTAATGTAAAGAATATAATATGTAGACCGTTTTTAATTAGTCTAGTGCATAGAAATGTGGTATAGTAAAAAAATGCACATTAACACAGATGCTCGAAATCTTAATTGCGTATCGAGACGGTCCATAAAGTCTCAGACGTAGTTTTCGATGTTACATTCTAGAGCTAGGAAAGGTCGTTGACTTTGCGAAGTGTTCCGGTGCGTTACTGGGGCTATTGATTATTTGATGCTGAGGCAAACAGACCTCAGGTTAATATGAGTTCCTGTCATAAGTATGACGACTAAATTTTTATTAGGTATTAGTAAGTATTGTATTTAATAAAAAAATTGGGACACGTATTTTTTCTTTGTTTCTTCTTCGTCAATTTAAGAGCTACGCTCTTGTCTGTGTAGCAATCGCCAGTCGCTTCTTTCTTGGGATCCTCCTTCACTTCTTGGTAAGACATGACTTTAACCTTTTCTTTTATTTGCTCAAAGTAATTTCGTCTTGGCTTTCCTATGCCTCGCTTTCCGTCGATTTAATTTTCTATGATATTTTGGAGGAAAAAGTCATGTCTTAACAGATGGCCTATTCATATTTCCTCTTCTTTCTTTTTTTACGTAATCGAAAAATAACGGATATATACATTGAGTCAAAATGTCGCGTGACTTCACCGTATGGTACAGATTATACCTATACTCCTTAGCTATACTCTGATTTTTAATTCAAGACCAAAATCTAACGTCAACGTGCGCACATTCGCTGTGATTACTGGATATTAGTTTAAGTGTAGGGATTTTTATCAATAAAACTTACCCTAATATTACTAGTTACACGAGTTCCAATTCATGTTTTTTTTTTAATAATGTTTATTTGTTTAGATAATCAAGATAGGAACCGGCCGATTTTGGTCTTTAATGAAAAATCAAAGTTTAGTAGTGACGTCGCGAGCCCCCAATCCTAAACTTTGATTCGATCGATGTATCTGTGTATTTTTTGATTAATTTGAAAAAACAAATGATACGTGTACGTGTCCAATATATTTTATTATCTACAATACGGACTAATTAGAATTTTGATTTTCGTAGCCTGTCGTCATGCCTATTAGACGTTACCTACTAGCTCCGTGCTAGATGTACTTCTATTCCTGTAATTAAAGATGCGCCAATCATATCACTCAATTTAAAATATTGATTCATATTTTTCGTTCACTCTCATTTCGCTCAGTAGATCTGTAGTCTACATAGTTCATGATTCACGCGTGAGTAGAGATAGAGATGTCAATCGATCAGATTGACTTGTTTGCTCTTTCCGGTTCATTCACAATCATTTAAGTAGGAGCGTGATAGTGAGTACCTAACGGAGTTTTGTAACCATATTGATTATAAAATATAGGTATAGATTTTTTTTCTATAAATCCTATTAGGTAATAGAATACGTTTTATAATAAAAAATATAACATACAGAAGATGCCCGCAACTTCGTCAGCAGATGAGTAAAATATCGTTAACCTCTTTTTTCTTCAGCGTACTCGAGTAAAAAGTATCCTATAACCATCTATAAATACCTAGCTACCCATGTATCAAAAATAGTTCGAATCCGTTTAGCCGATTTAGCGTGATGAAGCCACAACGACACATACAAACATTTCATTTTTACAACTCTTCATAATAGTACTAGATGTTGCCCGCAACTTCGTTCGCGGAGAGATACCCAGCTGTACCAAAAATTGTTCAAATCCGTTTAGCCGATTTGGCGTGATAAAGCCACAACGACACATACAAAATACAAACCCAAAAAAATATATATATATATTTCGATTCAGTGTCGTCCAAATAGTCCGTTACGATAGTTTTTTTTTTTTTTAATATTCAATGTGCAGACATTTCAATTTTACAACTTTATAAATTAATAGTATAGATTTAGTGCCCTGTGGAAAGCCAGTTTCCTCCGCGCTAATTGTTATGGTTAAAGTTGAGGTTGCGTACGTCCGTCCACTCACAATGGCATGTTATTAAGCCCTTCGTCGTAACTGCCGCATTCTTGCTCCGTTTGTCACTCTAGACAATTGAAACGCGTGGCATTTCACAATTTTAAACTAAAGTTAACACCAATGGTGCTACTTTTTGTAAGTCTTATGAAGTTTTTCGATAGACGTTTGGTACATTATTTATTCACTTCTCATTGTCCAACATAATTAGCTGAAAGTTCCATTCCTCGGCTTTCATATCTAACTTAGTTTACCAATGATTCATTAAACATTCCAACAAATTCGCTATCAGTAATCGGCAACTTAACGGTAATTCTACCAACCGATCGAAAAGTAAGCTATAATACTTACTAAAATACTCTATGATGTCCAGATGACGTCATTATTAACGTATGGCCCTCTCTCTTAAAAAACATGACCATTGACCGGTATCATTCAAACATATAATCTTACACTTATGATCAATAGGTTTTACACTGAAGCTTTAAGAACGAGAGATATGAAGTTAGATCATTTGGACATTGAATTTGTCCCTCATCCCTCACCTTACGTAATCTTGTGATTGTTAAATGCATACTTACTAAATGAATCATTTACATATTACAATTAAATAGTAATAAAATTTCTATAAACCCGGTTTAAAGTGACTATAATTAGCTCTGTGGCGATGTAGTGAACGAAAAGTTAGTGTTTTATGTATGGTAATCTGGTACATGATACAAGATGGATTCCCCGCTCAAACCTAAATAGGTGCATCATGTATTAAACATAAGACAAGTCGTGATTGTCAATAGATTCTTGACTAAAATGGAGTCGTGTGTGAGGCAAGGCTGTCCTAGTTGACACGTTTGTTTAGCCAGCTAAAACATTAGCGTTGTATGAGTATGATGCAGAACAGACATTCATGAAGGAACAAATATTTATGCTATTGGGACGCCTCAAGATAATGTAAGGATACTCAAAATCATTTTAACTCGCACTTTTTAACGTTCAACAAATTGTCGAACGTACCCTACATTTCTGAGCCGGTTCGCTAATGAAATAAAGGCTCAGGCTCGTTCTGTCTATTTCTTAAAATGTCTGTTTCTCAAAATGATCTTCTTTCTACATCGTACGTTTACTATGTTTCCTAAATTGTCTGCTTCTCAAAATGGCTTTCTCACATTGTCAGTTTCCTATGAGTTATGATGATTCTTAAACTGTTTTCTTCTCAATTCGGCGGGATCTCTTTTGTATGTACCTATATGTTCACCGAAAATAAATAAATAGTAAGTGTGAACCGATTTTATTCTAAAGGTCGTACCTTCGGATTGGTCCTATTTATTTGCCTCAGTTCTGATATGCGATACATGATTTAGACCTCACAAGCGGACATCATGGGAAGCAGGTCATTTTTGAAAGAGGACTTAATAGGAAGCAAGCTTTTTAGGAAAGTGCCATCATAGGAAACAAATATAATAGGCATTATAGGAAAGATACGTTCGTGGGGACAAGACCATTTTAAGAAACGGACTGATCGAGCCTGAACCGAAATAAAGACCCTAAATAAAAAAATGAATGAAGAATACAGATTAAGATAACTCGATGTTAGTTATTAAAGTCATTGAGTAAATAAACTTTGCTATAGCAGATTTAAAACTGTAGACAGACCGAATGATCATCGATTTCTTTGTGCAACAAACGCGTGCCGTATCTTTAACTTAGGCTGTAGAATTTTAAACACACCCGGGTATAATGACATTTTTATCTGCAGTGGGCGCGTTGGATCGTGCACTAATGGATACTTTGTATGTTTGTACAGAACTTGCGTTACATTTTTAGCTTCTACACCGAAAATGTCGCGACGGAGAGGCGTTTAAACTCTTCCATCGATTTTAGGTAAATTGCTGCAGACAGTCTGGTGTAGAACGCGTTAGATTAACTTGTAGGTAGTACGACTATTTTGTTATATGTATAATCAATATTAGCATATTGCTTTTGTTTAGTAAATAAAGTTAATTACGGATTAAAAAGATAAAATATCAGTGGAAATAACATTGTTTTTATTCAAACAGCAGCATTATTCGTGATATTGTTGCAAAATGACAGTATCGGACGCTAGCAATCTTAATCATACAACTTTGCGATTGATAAGGAATTTCTATATAGAATCAATGAAACATCGATAAGGTGAGTCAGTTTCGTTTAATCTAAAGCCGGCGATGTGAACAACCTGCGCCAGTGGCCATATGTCCTCTCCGGTTGACAATGTTTTCAAAACATTTATTTTCGTTCACGAAAATCTCGCTGTAAATTCCCAATGTTGCAAACATGATGTCGCGGTTTTATGACTTGTCGAAGTTGTATATCTTCGCTAACCTGATATTGAAATTAATCGGGTGTAGGTAATTCCAAAATTTAGAACATAGGCCCTTTTCAGAGTATCATCTCCATCCCGGAGATCGATAAACAGTTGTCCAAATGTCAACTCGTCGGTACTTTACATTACTTCATTATTTTGTAGTCAATAGAGATCGCTTTTTCGTGATTCCAGTTTTCGACCAGTGCCTATCTTAAATCTCGTATTTTAGTTCTCGATGTCCATGTGCTTCCTCTTTTTTAACAGTTGGTCCTTCGAGCCGTATTTCATTCCAACGCAACAGAAAATTAGGCAATCTGCAGACTACAAGTTAAAATTGAGTTACTTATATGGTTGTTTAACCTACTTCTTGTTCGAGTGATTGCGCGCCTTGTTCGGAGCTCGTCGCGGCGAAGGCGACCCGGTGTCCAGGGTTAGAACGCAGATGTCACGCTCCTTGCTGCAGGAATGCCGGGTATTAATAGAAGCAAGGTCAGGTCGTCTTGTGGCTTAGCGGTTGCAGAAATAGAACACGGTTAATCCTTATGTGGTGCGGTTTTCAATTCATTGATCTCTAGACACTAAAGATTCTAAAATAGAAGACTTCATTATTCAAGTATGTGACAAGTCTTAATTGTATTAACCACAATTGAGTCGCTTCGTGTTGTGGCGCCGCGTAATGAACGCTGTAAGTCAGCAAAAACGGTACAGCGAGGCCACCGATCTGCTTACGGTGAAATTTTAATAACTTTTAACTTTCTACGGTGTCGGCATGACTCACGCCGGTCGTTGTACTCGTACCCGACGAGACTGTATCGATCCTTGATTTTTTGCCATTGTTGTTTAATCACGTTTCGAGGACTTGTTACGTGTCATGGGAACTCGAGCGAAAGTTCTGCTAATCAAACAGATTGCCGTGTTTAAGAGGTTCTTGGATGTAAAGATCAAATCTGGCTGAGTTACCTAATACATTTATGGAGGTAGTATTTATGGCATTGTTACGTGTTTGCGGAGTTGCGGCGGTGCTTTGGAACATCGTTTCGTATTTTTGGGTGCGATTGAGCGTGACTGAAATAGAAAATGCTCCAAACGAGTACGAATATAGCTTTGTTTTCTAACATCCGTAAATTCTAGGTTAGGGAAGCCAGATATGTACCTACTCGTAATTCTAAGGCAACTTTTTCTTGACTCGGTAGCTTACGTGTTCACGCACTGTTAGTTTAAGATAAGTCAGCCGTATAAAGCAAGTCTTTCTTAGATTGTATCGCTGCGTCGTTTAAAATATCGCCATATGGCGTTCGTAATCGTATACGGGGGGGCCGGGGAGAGTTTTATACCCTCGAAACAGACGTCGAACTTGCCTTCTTGCCTTATAGGGACGGAGAGTGACACGACCGTTAATGTTGGTATAATCTACTATACAATAGCCCGTTGATTTCGTCGCCAGATGGTCAGTGCACGGAAGGAATTCGACCTGCTAGACTAACAAGAAGTTATGCCTGTCCGAAATAGAAATTTGTATTTGGAACTAGGCTACAGCTAAATTGCTTGGTGTGAAATGTCTGGAAGTGATTCCGATCTTAACGTAGGTAAATCAGATTGTGATAGTATATGTTCCTACTTCTGGGGGAAACTATGAAGGATTATAATGCTTCGGGTATGTTATAATAAGGATATCTCATACCTACTGTAATTAATGTGTAAATATGATTAAGGCTCTGTTTGCATACAAATCCGGTTTTATTGATGAATCGGGAATTCGAGGGCGTGACTCAAGTAGGACTTGAAAAATAAAAGTGACACATTCCTTTCCGCCTTAAACCGGGCTTAACGTGTTGTGTGTCACAGTCTATAATAGCTTTTAACAAAATAGCTGTTTGGTTACTAAAAACGCTGACGAGTCTAAAAACACTGCCAACGTAATGACAGCGTGTATTTTCAGTGAATATGTAAACGAGTTTGTTAGTTAAAAAAACGAATAGGTTTTTTCGCAAGATGGCGTGATCATCGCTTCCGCACAAGACGATTACCGGATTACAACGCCGATTGGAAAGTGCATAGTTATTTTTTACACGATCACTGAATTTCGCAATAGTATTATCCACGTCAAATTAATACTAATAGGTGTAACACCTAAAATTGAAGGCGAGACACGCGACGTTTACGACATTAAAAATGCATGACCAATACATTTCCGTCATATTATGTGAGGGAGGTGCTAATAATAAATATTTAGTGATTGAAAATAGAAAATAAATGATTGAGAAATAAAAACCCGACTACCCAGCGCCACGACATATACGAGTTTCCACTCGAAAGTTACAATTTCAAACACCCAAGTTGTTTAGGTAGGTATTTACCTATACTGATTTTCAGCTTTCCATGGTCACGGTGTACAAGCACACGCTGAATAAGGGTACCCTGATGGGAACAAAATACAAATCTGGTGATTTGTATTGGTATAGGTAAATTAGGTTATGTAGATTGGTATTGGTAAATTAGGTAAGTTGGTAAGTAAATTGTTTAGCGTGCGTCTGCACAGACTGCGTAGATTAAGGGTTGGTTATGCCAAGGGAGCCTACTGCCCTAAGTCCCTAACCTAACCTTAACTTACGACTTTAACCAGGATATCTGTTACCAGGAGACCTAAGGTAACAGATGGATTCCTACGGGGAGGAATAGGGTCTTTGGAATGGTGATTTTCTCACTGCCGATCTTCCAGACTCAGAATTATCGATTAAGGCTTGAAGGTAGTCTTCGCCACAGTGAGAGGAACTTAGTCTAATAGTTGGGTGGAACTATACGCTCAGAGAGTAGCCCTGATCATGCAAAGGTTCGGGTATGGGAAGGTAGTGAAACACCAACGGACAATTGGTATCTGATTTATTTCTAATTCTTACGCTATATATACAAATAACACCTACAGCACACTACGACACATTCATCTTGTGTACTGTACGAGTAAACTGCAGACAATGCGTGAACCAGCTATTTTTCTGCATGTTTCTCTTAATTTTGATTACTTGCATCTAGGTCGTTAGCCTTGCTTATTGACGCTCATGCAAGTATGTTTTCTGTTCTCTGAACACACGGGTAGACTCATCCCGTGACCATGGAAAGCTGAAAAGCTTCCGCAACGTCGGGAACTCAAGTGAAATAATATACGCGATATAATCCGTTAATTTTTTTTTATTTAAATGAGTAGTAATCGCGGAAACAGAAGAAAATATTATATACTGTTTTTTTGTAGTCTATTGATTCATAAGTAAAAAATCGAATTATTTTATCGATGGTGCCATCCGGTATTTTGGCTGTATTTGATACAACCTGTATTAGAGTGCAAAAACGAATCTAACGTTAATTATAGAAAACAGAAGTGGATTATACGAGGTACTTAATAAAGATTATTATCATTACAAATGTACATATACATATCTATATCTACAGATCCCGCGAAGAACCACCTTTCCTTGCAATCGACCAAATAAGGCCATAACTTGAACAAGACCATTGAAAAACACCTATGTATATATACATTTAAATGTCATACGTTGCGTTGTCTAATATTATTACCTATTTAGTTTGTATTCAATTTAATTGGACGCATGCGCGTTGGGGTCCACAGAGCGAGACGCCCGAGACACGATATCGCGCTGCGCGAAATAACTGTCTGCTGTGCTGTCTGCATCAGGGTTACCATTTCACCCAATTATGAGGTTATGAAAAAAACGTGTTAGTAGGGTTCACAGTTTAAAGTTTTTGTGCAATCATCCTTATTTTATGGTTGTGGTCTATATTGTACAATTCGAACCTAGTGCTTCTTCCTTCTCTAAAACTAGAAGTCGTTACTAATAATGAAAATAATAATGCTTTATACATCTGTTTTCATTCGGTAATGGATTGTTGGTCAGTAGTTTACGCGCAATAAAGTGATAGAGGCTACGTTTTATCAGATTATTTACAGCTTCCGAGAGATACGTGCAAGTAAACAGTTGAAATCTGGCTTCTGAGTCACTTATCCATGAAAAGTCGGGCTGTTGACATAAAGGAAAAAAACGTAAATTATATTATGTAGGAAAATACACTTTTGTAATCATTAGGTGCAGTTACATTTAATAGGAAGGTTTTTATTATGTAGGCATGATGACTGGGTATGAAAATCAAAATTCTGATTTGTACGTCTTGTAGATTAATAAAAAATATTGGTCACATATTAATTTGCTTTTGAAAATAATAAAAAATACTCAGATAAATCGCATTAAAGTTAAGGAGTGGGGGCTCGTGACGTCACTCCTAAGTAAAATTTGTACTTAGGAGTGACGTCACGCGACATTTTGATTCGACGATGCCTTTATGTTTTTATTACGTAAAAAAAGAAAAATACGTGTCCAATATTTTTTATTAATCTATAAAACCGAGAATTTTGCATCAAGCCGACTACTCAAAACTAGTGAATAACGATTTGTAACATTTCTTTACAAATGACAGAAGATGAACGTTGTATAAAGTTCGTAAAACCGATCCCAATTGAAGATGTGTTTAAGTTTGTCAAAAGTGTATTGAAATTTTTAATCCTGTCGTGACTTCTGGTCATCGACCTTGTCGGATTCGCATTACGCATTATTATGAATAACAAACCATAGCGGGTCCGCTGCATCGTGAATTCCAAGAGCCAGAAGCGTCGCTTACAAGATTCGTTCAATTTAGTACAATTGGATAAGTGGGATAAAGCAACTAGGTACAACTTATAGCAATTGTTTTTGCATATGAACTAAGATAATCAATTAAATAAAACAATTTAACGGATTATATCGCGTATATTATCTCATTTTAGTTCCCGACGTTTCGGAAGCTTTCCAGCTTTCCATGGTCACGGGAGGACTGAGAAAAGAACATCTCATCTGAGGTAAATACATCTTTTCTCAGTCCTCCCGTGACCATGGAAAGCTGGAAAGCTTCCGAAACGTCGGGAACTAAAATGAGATAATATACGCGATATAATCCGTTAAATTGTTTTATTTCAATAAGATAATCAACTTTGATTATTCTTAGGGCTTAGGCCCGTTCAGTACGTTTCTTAAAATGTCTGTTTCTCAAAATGACCTTCCGTCTCTTTCCTTCAATGTCTGCTATTTGTTTCTATGATGGCACTTCCCTAAAATGCTCGCTTCCTATTATGTCCACTTTCAAAATAGCCTGCTTCCTATAATGTCCGCTTATTATGATGTGTAAATCGTGTATCCCATCATTAGAACTGAACCGAATAAAGAAAAATAGGACCAATCCAAAGGTACGACCTTTAGAATAAAATTGGTCACTATTTATTTTTGGTGAACATACTTACATACAAAAATGATCCAGAAACAGACACTTAGGAATCGTCATATCTTGTACATGTGGGAAGAAAGCCATTTTGAGAAGCAGAATAGACTGTAGGTATACGGTTTTGACGACTGGTTTGGCTCAGTGGGAGTAACGTTGCCTGCGAAGCTGAGGTCCTGGGTTCAACTCCCGGTAAGGGCAAAGATTTGTGTGATGAGTATAAATATTTGTTCCTGGGTCTTGGATGTTTTCTATGTATATAAGTAATATATCTATTAAATATATCGTCGTCTAGTATAACAAAAGCCTTATTGAGCTTACCATGGGACTATAGTTCGATTTGTGTAAAAATTGACCCGTTATATTTATTTATTATTTATAAGAAGTATAGTAGACATCATAGTAAACTGACAAAGTGTCAAGCTGAATCTCATCTAATTCTCGGCTAATATCACGTGATTTTTTTTGCAAGAAATTGTGTCATATTGCATAAAATGGGTTAAATTAGTTAGTAGAACACGTCATCACTAAAATATGGCCAAATCTAACACAATAATCACATATTTAAAAAAAAAACATGTGAGATTTGGTGAAGCGGGAGGGGTTGAGCCAAATCTCTCGGAATCTCACCAAGGCCTCACGTAGTTTTTGGACGCCCCCTTAGCTGCTTAGTCAGTAATATATTTTTTTTTTATACTCTCGACTGTACCTCCGAATGCGCATTTCATGTGAAAAGTTGACAACCCTGCAAACCTACTTCTCATTGATCTGTGTTCCGTTCCATTGTCTATTCTGCTCTCAGTTGTGAACTAAATCTCAAATAATTGTTTATGCGTAGATGTGTTGATACATCAGTTTACTTACCTATATGTAAGAGTAGCTGTTGTTTGGTTGCTCACCACAAAGTTTTTGTGATACTATTTGCTCGATCGAACGCAAACGCGTTTGGATTTGTAAACACCAATGCAATCGAAACATGCCAGAAATATGATCACACGGATATCTAACGTGCTCAAATATTTAAATCCGACCGCAACCTGTTTTGGTCCTACTCCGATGGAAATGCCTCTTTGCTTACGTTTTAATATGTATGTTAGCACCTCCGGCGACTAGACTAGGTATATGCCCGAAAGATTTCACCCACGTATTCCTGAGATCGTTAGGAGTAAAAAATGTTATCAAGTCAAATAAAGCAAAAAAAACCTTGTTTTGACGATTTTTGTTCATAAAAAAATGTGAATGAACAACTTCTACTTCTCTATGAAAATTAACTATTTAAAAAAAACGTAAAATTGATATTATCTTCAAAGCTAAGCTGGGATTTGTATGTTAAAAGCTGATTCTCTGAATCTCCTTAGATACTTAGTATTAAAAAAAATCTTCATTCAGTCGTAAAGGTTTCATTTAAAAGCCAGTATTCTCACCCCAGAATGAGGGATGGATTAAAATCAACCAAGAGAACATTGCTGTCCTCACATGACTCATGGTATGTTCGGATGGTAGTTCATATACCCACCGGGTCTACACACAATGCCCGACAATTTAGTATTCCACGCGTGCACATAGATTTATTGGTGGGTGTTTGTGTATTTTGTTCATCAGCGACTCGTTCCAATAGAAGATAAAAAGTGAAGAAAATATATTCAATTCATTCGTATGACAAAAAACTTGAAAGCAGTTACAACGTATTTATCGAAACGAAAACGAAAAACAACAACTGTAAAAAATACCTAGGTTTTAATTTCCACATGTAGTAGCCATAGTACTCGAGGCCTCCTTGTAGTAGTAGGGATCGGGCTGCGGGCCCACGCGGCTCATTTGATCCCGACGGAGTCGTTGCACCCTACCGCACTTAGGCCTGTTCTTCCCGAAGGGCGTGTCCTTCAGGCGCCACCCGTACTCCCAGCCGCTCGTCTCCGCGAAGTAATACTTGTCCTCTGGGTTCATCCGGTTCCTGGTCTTGATGTACATCTTACGCCCGAACTCTGCTCCCAATTTGTATAATATTCTCTTTTGTTGTGGGTCTATGGGGCGCATTATTGGATCCGGAGTGAGGTCCGTGTCTGGACGAGCTAGTTTCGGGTCTTCTTTGGGATCTCCGATGCCTATAGCGGGTATCGAATGTTCTTTCCTCAATGAGGAAATTCCTGGAATGGTTTTAGTATCCCGGATTGGCTTGCGGCGGCGGTTGTAGCCGGAAGACACGAAGTCGCGGGTGATGGCAGGCATGCCGCCCACCATGTTCTCCCTGATGACGTCTATGTCAGTGAGGTTTTTGTCCTCGCGGGTGAGCGTGGCGGCCTGTTGTAGTTGCGCCTGGTGCATAAGATTCCATTTCTGCCTGAGTCGAGCGGTCTTTTCACAGCTCTCGACGAAAAACTTTATGTAATCTGGATCAGTAATATCGGGTAGCGGCATGATGCTGGTCTTATAAAATATATGTTTAAAAAATACCAATAAAACACAAGAATAACAACCAAACTGTTGACATTAAGGTCAAATAGGTATATGTACCTATGCTTATGACGTTTGAATTTTTTTTTATGGTAAAAAAAACCTTTTTAAAGGAAAGTCTTGACTACCGTTTAAAAGAGTCTAAGATTACCATAAAGGCATAAAATTATAACATTTATAACTATACAATTCAGAATTAAATGTTGAATAATTAGATTTGGTCTGAATAGTGGCTGCTTAAATCAACAACTGCGTAAGTAGGTAAATGAGACAAACCACAGTTATCCGACAATTACTCGCGAGTATTTTTAAAACAATAACGAAAACACACTGAGTGACAAAGGATATACAAAACTCTAGAAACAATGGGTACGCGGTGGTGTCTGAGTCATAGACGATAAGAACGATAAACCTCGCCCCAGAAGGAAAAATACTTCCATGAGGATTTATAGGGCTAATCAGTCGAATTACACAGTCGACTGGTCGCGATGTCTCATGCGTGGCGTTACGTGATGACTCAAACATTTCTTTGTGAGGATTCTCCGAACAAAAGCCCATTTATGTCGTTTTACCGATTTAGGTTGCGCCATTGAATCTAAGTGCTTTTTATGTGTGGGATTATGTTTAATGTGAGTTACAGGACTCTTATCCGGTGCATATTGAAATCATTTGAATTATAATAGTACGGTTATGTGAATATGTAGGTATGCTAAACTGGACCCTGTAAATGTTGTAATATAAAAACATTTAGTTTCCTCTTTATAAGTTTAATAATAGTCAACCAGCATCTATTTACGTACCTACACATATACGCCAAGGGAAACAAACATTTATTGCATTCGTATTATGCATCATTTTTTATTTAATAAACGAATCACAAATAATGTAACATAACAGTAAGAAAAACCAAATCGTTACATATACTTAGGTATCATGTAGGTATGCGCCTCCCTCTTTAAAGTCCCTTCAAGTAGTGATTTAAATATCCAACTTCTACGAGTATTAAATAAGTAAGATAAAGGTAAAGTATTGATTCCCGGGACGTCATCGCACGAGCCGAAAGGCGCAATTAATATGCAATCTGTGTTAACCCAACTTAAAGCGTGATAAGATAAATCACCTTAAATGTTATTCAAAACAAGTTTTTAAATATGATCGTTGTTACAGAAAACAAAATGGCCTGCTCAGTCGACGCCCCCTCCCTCAAGGACCTGCCGAAGGTGGCCACGGACCTGAAGAGCCAGCTCGAAGGCTTCAACACCAGCTGCCTCAAGGACGTCGATACCAACGAGAAAATCGTGTTACCATCGGCTGAAGGTGCGCCTCTTCTATTTAAAAATGATAGTTCAAAACAATTTGTATCAATATTGCGAAATGATCAATTACAATTGTAAAACATAATCTGCACCAAAAAATACCAACAGTTGAGCTGACAACCTCCTTTATGGGAAGTAAGACAAAATGACAACTTATTGCGTAGGCAGGCATGATTAATTGAACAATGTCACAAGAAAATAAAGGTTAGAAAAGAAAGTTACAAAAAAAAGTAGGTTATTTTTTCCATGAATAATACAATGATGTTATGTGTAACTGTTTATTTTTAAATTGGGAACAGACATAGCACAAGAGAAGCAACACTCAGCACTTCTACAAGGTGTAGAACAATTCCAAACCTCCTCTCTGAGGAAAACAGACACCGTCGAAAAAGTTGTGCTACCGAACGCACTAGGTATCTCGAGTGGCTGAATAATATTCCAGTTCCTAATTATGAAGCGTGCACTTTTATTTTTTGCTTCGCTAAATTAGAATACTAATTCAAATTAATTATTCTTTAACCAATCTACATAATTATAATACACGCTAACTTCTACTGTGATCGCAATCATTTCATAGGTCATCCATCCATGATCCATCTACATATCTAATTGTTTAATTTTTTTAACTTTACGTTTTCGTTGTGAATTTGTATTTAATGTTTAACTGGCTGATTTTAAAATAAATACTTACCTATTTTCAAGTTTTCATATTCAGTTGACAGTTGCAACCAAATCAATAAAGCTGACCTCGACAAGACAGTGCTAAGAGTGGCATGGCAACAACGTCAAATTTTTGAATTCGGAAAAGAAACTTAAATATCTTGTCTATTATTTTCAGATGTTGCCACAGAAAAAACTCAAAAGTCCCTGTTTGACGGCATTGAGAAATTTGATGCCACACAGCTGAAGCACACGGAGACACAAGAAAAGAACCCGCTTCCTGACAAAGATGGTAATATAAATTTACTACCCATACTTATTTGCACCTATGCATGAGCGCTGAAGTCACAATTTATTATCGCGCCTCAGCATTATCACTAAACTCATATTATATGCTGAAAATTAATTATAAGTAATCTAAGCAGAAATTCTATATACAATATAAGTACTAAAGGAATATACCTCAGAACCTTAGAATTGAACTGAATTGAAGTAAACTATCAATTATTTCCCTTAATTAAACTTGCGCCTAACCTGAATTTAAAGTTTTGCCGAAATAGTTTTTCCTTATGTCAGTATTATTATTCCTTAGTCATAATAATCGCATGTAAAAATGTTAAAACATAGTGTTGATTATAATTATAACATTAAACACTTAAAAGAAAATAATACCAAAAATCTGAGAAGTGATCGAAAATTTGATACTCTCTGTACTTATTGCCGAGCTTTCGGCTTGAAAAATTATAACCGTTATAAAACAATTATTCGATACCCTAGTTCACACTCGTACTAATTACATTATTTTTGCCGATAAAATTTCAACTTTACTTACTTCTGCTCTAACGTACTAATTACAAGCATTTTTCTTAAACAGTACGATTGTGCTCTACGGTATCGTATTATTTGTTTTGTTCGTCTTAGCGCACTTGCCGTGCCCCCAGATGGCGAAAATGTGTAGAACAGCTCACTAACTTTTATATAACGGTAATGATAAATTTTCGCGGTCATTACATTTTCCTCCTATTTCTAAAGAGAGGCCAAGTAGTGTCCAATATTTTTTTTACATTAAAATTTTGAATAATAACGTACAATATTCTCGTAACAAAGTTTTTTTATTTTTGATCACGTTTCAGAATCTTTGTAAGTGTAAAACGCTTAAAAATTAGACGTTACTATGTGCCTTTATTGCATGTGAATATTGTAATGTATATTTTGCGTGTTAATTTGCATTTGCGCTTTTATTTTATTTTTTTGCGTTGCACCGTTTGCTTACCCCAGTCGTGGCTGCTGAGAAGGCGCACCAGAACCTCCTGGATGGAGTGGAACACTTTGACAAGGCGCAGATGAAGCACGCAACCACCGAGGAGAAGAATCCCTTGCCGCCACAAGAAGGTTGCTTTGTTTATAATTTCCGCTTTACTGAGATTATTGTGTTTTTTTAATTACTAAGGCCCGTGTTTAAAATTGAATCAAATTGAATGTCGATACATTATTCAGGGTAAGCTTAAACTCGTACTAAAATTATGGGCCGTTTTGACCTCAGTCGCAAATCTGAAAGAACTCGCGAGACTTTTCCGTTTCATTTATTTTTTTGTAATTTTTGATTTGGGTTTTTCGATGCATCTTGTGCGTGGATTAAAAAATGTTTTTATTTAAGTTTAAGATAAGAGCCATTATTGAGATTAAGAGCGATAACAACTATTATTTTACCCTGGTGGAAGCGGCATACCGAGGGCCCACCACGGGCCCACTAATCAACAATAATAATAACTATTATTATGACGGCCGGTATTTTTTAAATATTTCTTTGAAAAATGTTGATATTAAAAAATAGTTCATTACTTACGAAACAAACTTTTATTATAAAAACAGATTACCTAAACTTATATTCGGTTTTACGTTCCGTTACATTATGATATAAATCTTAACGATAGACAACGGATAGCCTAAACCGAGATTAGAACTGTTGACAATTGAACAAGTTTTTTGTGTAAGGAAAGTGGCCCATAAACGCCAGCGTATGTTATTATTACGACTAGAACGGCATAAATAAAATAACGGACTATACAAATAAAATAGAAATTGGGCCGGAAATTAATTATACTTTTTTCCTGCAGTTATCGAAGCGGAGAGAGAGAAGAATAAGTTCCTGAATGGCATCGAGAACTTCGATCCTACCAAGCTGAAGCACACTGAGACCTGCGAGAAGAACCCATTGCCTACCAAGGACATCATCGAGCAGGAAAAGACTGCTTGAGCACCCTTCCCTCTCTCGCAACTATATCTCGCTAGTATCGCTCTATTTTAAACGTCGATATAAGTTAAATAAGTGAGGGCCGTACTACCAAGCTCGAAATCAGTTGTGAGTTACGAATAAAAAAAAAACGAAGCGTCGTACCATAAAATACTTCATTGAGAGGATAGAGCGTTTCTCGAACTTGGTAGTAGACCCGCAAGCCCGTTTACGCTGTTATTTTCTGACAGTCTTCCTTTTAAATTACCGCGTCATTTTTGGTATTTTAACTAACAGAGCAATATTTACGGACTTCGGACTAAGGAATAGACGTAAACCGGTTCTTATCACTAGATATTAAGAACCAAAATTTCTATGTCACTTAACGGTATATTTATCGAATAATAATTGTATTTTATGAGCATTTTATTATTTAATTTATATTGAAGTGAATAATTAAGTATTAATATCAAGTACTGATTTTAGTTGAGAACACGGCACTGCAAGATTTTATTACAGTACCAGATTTATTTTTAGATTCGTGCATGTGTTCTCTGTTAAGTTAAAAGATTATTAATTTAAGTACCAATGAAATTCATGCATTATGTATGTAAAGTGGCTCTGGTCAATAAAATATTATTAGAATTGTAGTTTCGTGTCGCGTTGAGTTCCGATTATTAACTTATTCCTTCATCGATATTCGATGATCGCGTTTTTGATATTGCATAAACTTAGAAGTAAGAGGAATATCATCGAAAATAGCAGTACTGAATGTAATAATTGTATTTGCTCAACCGTATGTGGATTATCATATTCGTATTTGTAAAAGGGGATTATTTGTTTCAAGTGATACATTTTATATTTCATATACAATAAACAAATGAAATGGATTTCCAATTTTATATTACGCTCTAACAATAAACCATTTTACCAAAATTTTGTATGTTTTTACAGACGGTGCTTTTTATAAATACAAAATAAAACGAGCTTTGAATTTTATTCATTTAAAAACCTATTCCTGTTATATTAAGAATAATTTAATTAAAGAACGTGAACACACTGCACAACTACTACGAGGTTTATATAATACAATTTTATGAGGTATATGTAATGATAAGGTGTGAAGGACTTTTTAACCAAATTTAAAGTTTATGTATTCTGAAATTAGCATAGTCCTAGTAAAATTGGCTTCATATGTGTCGCTAAGCATATACCAATATGCAAGTAGAAGAGACTCTTATTAAGTGTTTACCATATTAGCGTGATTCGCGATGCAATTAATTGAATCAGTATATAAGTCATGTCAATTCGTGGTATTAGAGTAAGAACATTAATATGCATATAAAGAACACATTCTTACTCAGACTAAAATTAACCCTAAGAAAGGACATCAAAAACATTACATATTTTGTCTCCAAACATAGGAAAGGAAAAAAAAATCTGAGTTGGCAACCCTACCGGCCTACGCCGTTCTGAGGGGTTACTCCGAAACTCGAAACTAGGAGTTTGTAACGTGCCGTCTCTCTTGCTTTGATGTTAAGCTATATTTGAGTGAGCAAGATGGCGTCATACGAACTTCGTTTTTCGGGTTTCGGAGTAGCCCCTCTGATTTATAGCTTTAACTTGCCTATTTCACATATTTTGTTAGTCACACGTTTGATACAAATAAATAAACGAAACAAAATGTTTTTTTCCACATTAAATTAAGGTTGTTTGATATTTTATTTACTAAGTATAAGTAAATAAAAAAAATGTCATATTTAAGTGGATGTAAGTCTTTACTCTATGGTTGAATGCATAATGTTGTGCAGTGTGGTAACATTATTGCAAAAATGCTATTTTGATTTTGCTTCCCGCCGGCATCTGACGGTTTGCTTTTGGCACGTGCAATTTTCATTCAGTTTTCTTGAAAAACAAGTCCGTATTTAGAAATACAGTTTAAACACTGATGCTGACTGTTGGGACAAATCATTTCGGTAAGTGATTCAATAATGATTTAGCACCGCGAGCTCGGTTTGTTAATTTGCACGTGTTGTGTATCGTAGACTGCAAAACAACCATTTGCCCATGCCAGTCAATAGCTACGATATGGATTTGAGAAAACCGATTGCACTCTAATAAGTGCATGTAGACGATTTAGGCGTAATGAACAGTCGCGACGGTGATGTTTGTGTTTTTATCGGCCGCGTCATTTGTTTTTGTTTACCTGCAGATCGTTAGCCGTATATACAATGTCGCCTTCACCGATTCGGTGCCGCGGGCCTTGGAAAATTCATAAGCGCTCCTCTGAGCCTGACCGCTGGCTGGACGAGATGGGTTTTTTTAGAAAGCACACGGCTAGGGACTCGAGCTGTCTCTTCAGGGCCGTGTCAGAAAACATCTTCAACACCCAGCGTTACTTCCACAAAGTCCGGCTTGATTGCGTTCAGTTCATGGCTGCTCAGAGGCATCTGTTCGAAGGGGTAGCACATTAAATTTATATTTGACCTGTTTAATTTCTTTTTCCCTCCAACTCATGATTTTAATTTGAGTATTTTATGTTGTAGTCATTGACTTGTCCTTTCGAAAACTATCTCAAAGAGATGTCCAATCCTTCTGAGTGGGGCGGGCTCATTGAAATATCTGCCATGAGCCACCTGTATAGGTAAGAAATCTGACAATTTCTTTTGCCTACCTTCAACTGATTTTTATATCTACCTGCAGATTTAAAGTATTCCTTGACGTGTTCTTACAGACGCGATTTCGTAATATTCGAAGCCAACAAAGGCCCACAAACAAAAATTTGCAATGGTTATGGAGCTACCATATTTTTGTTCTATTCACCTGACACCAAGCACTTTGATGTGGTGTACACAAAAGAGTTCATTAACACGTCGTCATTTTGCCAATGTAAGTTATTTTGATTAATACAACAACAATATAGCTCCCCAATAATTAACTTTGATCTTGAATTAAAGTTTGAGGGATAAAACCTGGCTGATCAAATAGGACATTGCGATTTTTTTTACAAGGTAAAAGCAAACAAATTTTTATCGTTATGATTTACATATAAACCTTTAATTTACCATATTCACTTACTCAAGAGTAATTTTAACATTAATATGCAAAGTTACAGTAGTGTATAGCAGTGTTTATCAACCTTAATATGATATACAACAAACTCTCTTTAATGGAAAAAATATTTTGTGATCCCCTTTTCTGCACTGATTCAAATTATGTGCTTTAAAAAAATTATAATTATAAATATTGAGTCCACATAAATGTATTGAGACCACACCTTTAAAGGGCTTTCTGACCCCTATAGGTTGAAAATCACTGGTGTATAGCGGTAACCAGGTTTTCTCTCTGAACTAAATTTCTACCATATTATTATTTGTTTCTACCACTCACTTATAAACTCAATTCAATATCATATATCCATTTATAGCCCTAGTTTACGAAATTCTTTATGATGGAGTGTACCAACTGAACGACCTGTCCTATGCCGTGGACAAGATGCTCCATGACAAAGTGCCCACAAACCACATTGAATACTTCATGTCCGAGAATGTAGAACGTCGCAAAAAGCAGAAAGAGAGGGCAAAAATCTTCATAGAAGCCACCAATGAAGACGATAAAGACAAGAACAATAATGCAGTGGCACTGAAGTGCATGCATCACACTGACAATCTAGAAAGATCCAGCTTGTTAAAAGAATCTCTGAGCATTTTCGTGTTTAACCGAAGCCTCATCCAGCTCGAAAATGTCTGCATGAACTGCCTCAATGTCAACAGTGCTAAAGACTTGCTCGACAATGGCATTACCCCATTTCCATACAAGGTGGCTAAAGCTTTGGATCCAGACATATACCGGAACATTGAATTTGACGTTTGGAGCGAGCTCAGGAGAGGTATTCAACAATCCTACTGCCTTAACAATTATGTCCGTGCAAGTATATAAAACGAGTATCGTTTTGCAGAGTTGCGTTATGGAGCTAGATATTCAGATGGGACAACACTGCAAGTAGGCGTCAAGTGCCGGTGCCGAATGCAACCTGACCAGTCGGTTCCCTACCACTGTCACATTCAGGAGATGCGTCCGGATGGGGGCCCTTGCTTAGTGTTCATTGAGGAGTTGGGGGAGAAACGAGTGGTGAACTACAACCAACTGGAGCCCCTGCCAATGTCGGAGGCGCGGCCCTGGGCGCCGCCCTACCGCTATTCCCGCGCTAATGCCCACCTGCCGACGTTAAGCCAAATGTTGCAACAGATAGGTGTTGTATTATGTTTTTATTTGAAGTTTTTCTGTTCCAAAGCAGTCAATATGTTAGAAGAGAGATGTGTCAGAAATTTAGAGTTCTACATTTATATTGTTATAACGAAAAACATGGTATGAACTTGCTGCCTTTTTCCCAAGGTTGATTTGAGGTACATGCTTTTTTCAAAATAGTCACAATTTTCCACTATCAAGTAATGAGCACTTGTGATCAATGTTCACACTTCTTAAACTTTATATTGTACATTATTTTATTCAAGTATACATCTTGATCTGCTAAACATATTGTTTTACACCAACTGATATTACATGTAAAACTGCTTACTAAAACTGTTTACTGTAATTTTCACCTAATTTCACGGCATCCAGGCAACATCACGCGCAAGCAAGGTCTCAAGGCTCGCAAGAAGTTGGAGGAACCTAAAAGTCCAGAAAAAACATCGAAGCCCCAGACTCCAAAACTGCAGTGGAAAGAGGACACCGTCATTACAGATACAGAGAAACAATACCAGACGGATATTCATTTCTCAACATACCAACATCTGGATTTGTCTAACTTTCAACCGTTATCTGTTAGTCTAAATCTTGTATTAATAGTAGTGTGTAGAATTTGTACATAAGCCTTCATCATGTTATTTGCAGTTATTTCGGCTTTCTCAGGAGCCAAAATAATATGGATACATTTGTATAGAATTTCTGTACAAAGTACTCTTTCCTTTTGGATGTTAAAATAAAGTATGTCTCAGATCATAAATATTTGTTGCACGAGCGGTCGGCGAAGCGATCTGAGGCGTCCTTATCCTTACATATATTTTGAACCTAATTTTTAATTTTTTAGTCGGTAAACTAAATTTTTCTTCCATTTGTGGCCTTAATAAGACGTATAATTCTCTAAAAGATATGCTGAAGGCTTTATAAGCATGTCACACCCATGTTTTTTTAATTATCAATAATTATTTTAAGAATACATTTTATTAAATTGATGCAAACTCGATTCTTTTTTTTTTGTACGCAACTTCCAATCTAATTCGTCTCTGGGTGTTTTTGAAACGTGAGGTGCTTATAAATGTTACCATATCGTAGCTATTGTAGTTAGCTGTAGCGTTAGTAGTAGTTTCAGTTGCTTTTTTTAGTATAGTTTTTAGAATCAGTGGCAAGTGGTAGGTAGCTCGTAGTTGAATAAATTGGCTATACCTAACTGATCGCATACAGTCCTGTCTAATTATATTATTATGTTTTGGAACTTATTCCTAGTAGTAAGATTCAAAATACAGTGCTATTATTTTTTAAGTTTGTACATTTAGCCCTTTTTTAGCAATTTATAGGTTTTTGTACTCGGAAGTTTAGAGGCATTAAACACGAGAGAAAGAGTGATTTTTCATAAACTTCCGTTACGTACATAGTGGTACAGTCAGCGTCAAAAATTTTGTAATATCTAAAGCGCCAAATATATGACAACACGTCTTTCTTACTATATCGACGGCAAGAAACGAAAACGTAGTAACCGCCAACTCAATCCATTGTCGGTTACTACGTTTCTGCTTTTTGCCGTCGATATTAATAAAGATCTGTCACGATGTAATTTGCCGCTTTGGATGTTACATACTATTTGATGCTGACTGTACTTGGGAAAACATTTCATGTAATGCAATCGAAGGAAAGTAATGGGTACATTTTTTATTTTGGATTACACTTATCACTATACCTAATAGTGGTTCTGGGGACAGATAGGTAGCATGAAATTTTCACATTCATATAAAGGCTGAAAACACGAATTTAAAAAACGAATAACGGTAATAAGTTAACACTAACCTATACCTGTTACGATATTACACAGCCGTCAAGTCCAGATTTCTTAACATCTTGATTCTTAACCGACCTATTGGGATGAGCAAAAAAAAAAACCCTTGCTTTTATTTATTTTTTCATTAAAATAGGCTATTACTTATTTCATGCGTTGTACATTTTATGTCTGTCTTTTTATTGCCTAGGCGATATTTCGAGTGACGTCACTACTGACCGACGTCTGTACTAGGGTTTGGCAAGGACAAATATAGCCAACATTAAAAACACGAATAACTTATCCCAGAAGTCATATTTGCAATTATCAAATTTGATAATTGCAAGCGGTTTATTAAATCTATTCCTCGAAATGGTTTACAAGGCATGGTCTATGCCTTGTAAAAAATTGGTACATTCCAATTGTTTATCGGGCTTACCCGCGGTATTGTTTAACTTGGTTCGCGGAGAAAAAGAAGTTATAACCCCTCTTTATTTCTTTAGCAAAGTCGGGTAAAAAGTATCCTATAACCATCTGGAGATACCCAGCTATCCGGGTACCAAAAATAGTTGAATTGAAATCCGGTAAGCCGATTTAGTGTGATGAAGCCACAACGACACATACAGACATTTCATTTTTACAACTTTATAATAGTAATATATAGATAGATGTATTATTTTCTTCCGATTTGAACGAAACATTTTAAGTACATATTCATTTTGTGCAAGAAGAACCGATGTCTCTATGCAATTTACAACAGAATGGACTCCGTTCACTAATACTTTTTTTAATTCAAATCAGAAGATAAACATTGAAAAATTTTTCAAAAAAACTGACTATTTGGAAGTCACTGAATCGAAAAATATTTTATTTTTGTATGTTTGTATGTGTCGTTGTGGCTTCATAACGCCAAATCGGCTAAATGGATTTCAACTATTTTGGGTAGACGGGTAGCTGGGTATCTCAAGATGGTTATAGGATAATTTTAACTCGACTATGCTAAAAAAAAACAGGGTTTATGACTTTTTCTCCTCCGCGAACGAAGTGGCGGACACCTAGTTGGAAAATAAAAATCGCCCGGCGTGATTAGTCAAGTGTGAAAGGGTTTTTGCGCTAAAGTGTTAATTTGTTACAAGACCACTTAAGTTACAATAAGGGGTTGTCTCGAGCACTTCAGCGTGCTGCTCAAGTGTATGCCTGCGCTCCACTTACTCGCTCATTGCTGTTCAGTTTTTGTTAGCTAATGAACTTGTTGTGCTCTCTGTACCTACTTAAAATCGAGACACCTTTCTGTATTTACAAAGATTTTTATTGTTGCGTTGGGTTCGGTTCAAGAGGTCATAGTTGTATTTTGGCATGGTAAGCAAAACGTCTTAAGGTGCGTCCACATTTTTATCATTTGCCCGTATCAGATCATCGTCGCGTGGCATGATCGCGTGTCACGATCACGCGTTTGGAAGTTGCGCCGATCGGATCGCTCGAAATCCATTTTGCTACGCGTATCACACAGTTATATCGGACGAGTACGGCATGATCGGCGCGCCGACAGTAAGCGTCCAAGCAGCGCGATACGCAGTCATGCCAAGGATACGAGCAAATGATACAAGTGTGGACGCACCTCTAGTTGTATATTGTCCAGGTATCAGTGACGTGGCGTCCATAGAACTCGATTCCCACCGAGTTACTCATATTCAGAATGCTGACTACAATATTTGAAGAAAATACAAGCTAATTTAGCTCCGGCTTGTCTATGGATAATGTTTGACGCCACGCCACTGCCAGGTAGCTAGATGTCTTGATGTGCAAAACTCTTTCATTGCAATATTCCATAGTTGACGAAAGAACTTGGTTGTAAAACGTCTATGTGTATAACGTTTTACTTGGCGAAAGGTCCAGATGTCATAAGGGCGAAAGTGGCATAACATCTTTATAGTATAACTAGAAGATACCCGCAACTTCGTTCGCGGAGGAGAAAAAGTCATAACCCGTCGTTTTTTCTTCAGTGTAGTCGGGTAAAAAGTGTCCTATAACCATCTGGAGATACCCAGCTACCCGTGTACCAAAAATTGTGGAAATCCGTTTAGCCGATTTAGCGTGATGAAGCCACAACGACACACAAACATTTTATTTTTACAACTTTTTTATAATAGTATACATATTGTAATAAATATACTGGGACGCTATGGTTAAAATATTGAAGTCTTTAAAAAGTTACAGGAATGCAGGTTATATATAGAACTAACGGCTCCTTTTAACAAAAAGCACAGATATAGTTTATTTCTATCAGCTGCTTTGCCCCAAACCAGCGATATAGGTTGAATACATCATTAATTCTTCATAGAACTTTGTCGTTTTGCAATTATGACTTCATACCATCCAGACCTTTTGCTTACATACTCCTTATACAATCAAGACCTTATACACTTAAATCGGTCTGTCTAATTGTACATTTCACGGCCTAGGCGTTTTGCTAAGTAAGTCTATAAAACTAAGGCTATTTTCTATCCATGGCAATGTACAAAAAGGCATTTTGCGTATCTGGCTAGTGTACAACTAAGACGTTTTGCATACCATGGCACAATACAACTATAACCTTTTGAACCGAACCCGTTGCGTTTTTTAACAACAAGACGGATACCTTACGGATACTTTGTATAGAAGTAATTGTATAGGACAGTTTTTATTGCTCGTGAAGTCATGACTGCAGCGTCAGGTTAACTTTATTTTGTTCTATTTTTTGTCTTGGGATAGTTTCAAAGATAATCTATCGGCTCGGGGCGACGTTGTACACAGTCCTATATGGTCACCTTCGTAACTCGTCCATTTTGATATCGTCAATTTCCTACCTTGTTCATAATTCCATAATCGTATGGTCCACAGGGCTAACTCGTGCACATTCCTATAGCCTGACTTGACCGTATTCCCATATACCGGTGTTACTTTTTGTGTTTTGATCTTTGTCTTAATGGTAAATTAGAACTCGCTCGCTAGTAACAACTCAACAGCTAATAATAACTAACTTTTTTAGAAATTGAACATCAATAAGACACAATATTTTCTTCTGTTTCCGCGATTATTACTCATTGAAATAAAACAATTTACCATGTCCTCCCGTGACCATGGAAAGCTGGAAAGCTTCCGAAACGTCGGGAACTAAAATGAGATAATATACGCGATATAATCCCTTAAATTGTTTTATTTCAATGATCAATAAGACACGTTTGAGTCAGTTGGACGAATTCGGACTGTTAACCACATAGCACTCTTCTATATAGGAATGTGGACGAGTTATCATTAGAAGCGATAGGAAATTGACGATAGGTATAAGAATGTGGACGAGTTAGGAAGGTGATAATTTAGGACTTGTACTGTGTATTTAGGATTTATTTATTTATCGTATGGGTTATATTAAGTTCTCTACTTAGATTATTAAAATATTAGATTTAAGGTATGCAACTGCATCCATCGAAAGAGTCTTGAGATCCGCTGTTTTCCCGCTAAATTTGGTGATGGGGCATTCGAGGACAATGTGGTGTACTGTCTGATCTGGGCAGCCACACTGGCATTCCGCTGACTGTGGATGAGTTAAGGTGACGAAATAAGACTAGACGAAATCGCCCTGAGCTGATTTATCGATAGATACGAACACAATTTTCAAAGCGTGTAACGCTATAGTGTATGAACGGTTTCACACGTGGGCTCTTGGGTTTTCCATGCGTAGTGATTGATCCCTACAAGTTATTTACTTTGATCCTTCAATAGTGAGAAAATACAGCAAGTACTTATCGTTAGCGTCTACAGAACGTACACAACCTGATCGGTGAAAATTTCCTATGGTCTTTTCATTAATAGTGGTTGGGTATTCCGACTAAAACGCGAGAGACTGCGCGTAGCCTTGTTTCTAAAGTGATCGATGGACGCTGCGGAGACGTAGACAGTAGCGCTTCCAATCCCGGGATGTCTTGTATGCACAATTCCGGGATTGGAAGCTAGTAGACAGTATGGTGAGGTTGTTTGTGATTGCAGGTTGAAGTGGAAGCGCTGCCCCTGATGGTGGACTGTCGGTCGGGCGCCGCCGCGCCGCACGAGCTCTCGCACGCCGCCAACGGCGCCGAGAACCATAACCAGGTAACTGTCTGCGGTTGCAGGTTTGTTCACGAACAAGTTGCAACTTGTACGGAGTGCCGTCCGCGCGCTCGAATTAACTTAATTGTAAGTAAAACTTTTGGCCGAATATCCGGCTATCCGGGCATCGGTGCCGCCGAATATCCGGTAGTCACAGTCAGTCATATGATTTATTGCATTATGTGGTATTTACAGATGTTATTTGGTATTATATTCGTCAATATGTGTATTCTGCCCGCTCTAACCTACGGTGCCCAAACGTGGTCACTCCGAGAGTCAGAAATCTAAATTGAAGGTTTGTCAAAGGGCAATGGACCGCAGCATTCTAGGTGTTAAAAGGAGAGATCGCGTCCGGAACACTACGCTGCGCTCTGTAACACTAATAACGGATGTTGGAGCAAAAACCGCCAGGCTAAAGTGGGACTGGGCCGGTCACGTGTGCCGCATGCACCCAGACAGGTGGGCTAGTGTGGTCACAAACTGGTCAACGTACACGTGGCAGGCCTAGACGGCGATGGCGGAACGATCTGGATGCATTTCTCAACAACTGGCCGGAGGTAGCATCTGATAGGGAGTCGTGGAGATCTAAGGGACAGGCCTTTGTCCAGCAGTTGCACACTCAAACAGGCTAATAAAATGGTATTACAAGCTCCAACATAAACCATGTAAGGGCACTGCAATTTATTTTACAATAATAATTTATTAATTACATTTCTTGCTTAATATTAATAATATCCGGCCAAAGAACTATTCGTTGCATCTCTAGTATTGTGCAAACCTTTCCTCCATATGGATCAATGCAGACACATGAGGGGTCGTCTGTCGGATATTAGGTCAGTAGTGAGGGCGATGGGAACCTTGTTTCGAAGCGATTTTAAGTAGAACTGCTTAAAAGTACCTAATTTGTGACGGTTCCGGCACACAGGAACCAAACGCGAGTGATATATGGCAAGTTTTCTTTTTTACAATCTTTATTTATTATGTCCACCTGCAACTAAGCATGTCAGTCAGTAACTATGTAAAAAATCTTAAAAATTCAATTTGAACTAAAGTTTGGCATACATATGTAACTTATGTGACATTACAGTATTATGACATCATCAAGCTCATCTGATGATGGAGCTAGAAGGTGGTCATAGGAACTAATAGAATAACGCAATCCTACCGATTTTGGGCTCCTTAGAATCGTCATGGTGAGTATTTAATAGATGCTTAATGAAAAGTACAGTCGACACTAAAGCTTGTCACAAAAATGTTTTTTTTACAGTAACTTATTTTATTAGTTATCAGTTTATTTTTTGTAGGTCTACACTCTATCCGGATAGGTATTTAATTAATTTAATGGGCAGGGCGCATAGTTCGAAGAACCGATGGCTGTTGGGGCAGAAAGGATGCGGTTCGCCTCTAGCCGGCCCAAGTGGAAATCTTTTGAGGAGGCCTGTGTCCACCAGTGGACGTCCTATGGCTGAAATGATGATGACGATTTAAATAAATATAAACAAAAAAAAAAAATACGTGACTTAGGTCAATCAGCCAGTTGCGTCGTACCACTGATACAAAATATTACCTCGATTAGCAGAATATTTACATTTAGTTTAATACATATCCGGATAGAGTATAGTAAAACTTCTGTTCATCTTAGTTTCCCGATACGACGGAAGTGTCGAATTCCATTCGGGGTAGTTCCCTCTTACGATTAGTTGCAATCACTGCTTGTCAGGAAGTGACTTCTTAGAACAGAACACTTTATAATAACAATGTTCGCATAGGAATTAGCGCGGATAGTCAAAATACGTACATATTAATATACTAGCTGTTGCCCGCGACTTCGTTTGCGTAGAGATGCAATTTATAGCTTACAAAGTTTCAACCCCTTTTTCGTCCCTAAAAGGGATGAAATTTGACATAAATTATAGCCTATGTCTTATTCTGATATATAAGGTACAAAACTGGAAAGTTTCATAAAATTTCGTGCAGTAGTTTTTGAGATTAAGTAGAACGTACATACATACTTTTTTTTTCCAAAATAGTGTACATAGCTTCATGCAACTTAAATTAACTCGCCAAACTGCTAAGACAGTTTGTTGGCGAGATCGCGCTCATATTCATTATTTTTATTTTTACAACTATATTAACAAGTTAATTTTACTACTAACAAACTTGGGTAATAAGGATATATTTCGAAAGTCTGTCATACGGCAATTTTTCCAAAAATATCCTTTTTAAGCTACTTTTGTTTACATCTCTGCTGTTTTCTTTATTGTCGTCTCTTAACCACTCGATTTCATTACACATCCTAGGAACCACATACTGATTCATTCTCCTACTACTTATTTGCATAATTTTGTACAAGTTTCCCGAGTCTTACATTTCTTGTATTATATTTATTCTGCTTACGCACCTTAAACTCTCTTATGTAATAATTTTCTAAGGCTATTAAGTACTGTGCCCTTAGATGTACAGGGAGTATTTTGCAGATTTATATAGCTGCTCGTTATTTCCTTTACACTTATTTTTGTTTTCTTTTATACACTAGGTATTTAATAAATCTTGTTTATAGTTTCTTAATGACTTCTAAGTACGTATGGAAAGTTCTACCATATACACTAAGGCCGTAATTGATCATATATAATATAGTAAGGATTGGTCAGTTGCGTTCGAATTTTCGTCGCTGGCCGGTCAGGGCCGTGCCATATGCTCAGTGTGCCATATTCAGCGAAACGCGATTAGAAGTACAACCCTACGTGGAAGCGTTACTGACGCGTTATAAGACTTCTTTGACATTCAATTGTACTGTAAAGTGCTTTTAACCTTTGGGAGTTACGCAGGCGAATTTAACATTTTTGAATTTCGAACCTTCTTTAATCCCTCGTATGCTTCGACACGGATCCGTGCAAAACAATTAAACTCTAAACTAAAACTTCATTGAAACTAAATTACTTCATTGGCAATTTTTTTGGGAACGGGTTACGCAAAGACTATTTGACCGATTTAAAAATAAAGGTACTTTCTAGTTGGTCCCATTTAATTTTGGTGAACATCTGATGATGGAATCCATGAGGAATTGAAGTAACTCCTCAAATATTGTAGGCATACATATAGCGATTTTGGTATTATAAGAAACATAATAAGCATTTGCATTCAGAAAGTGTAAATTGGTGAAGTGGAACTGATGCAGAAGACCACAGAATGCCATCGGAACTCCTCAATGATAAGTGATTTACGGGTGGCGACAAAATATCTTGATTAATTTAGCTAAGCAAGTTCATAGTCACAAATTTAAATGTTCGTGATGAGAATGGTACCATCGAATTGATTTGATGATGGAGCCGGAAGGTAGGCACCAGATCTATGTAATAAAATAATGTATCCTAGCCGTGTTTGGGCTTGTTTGAATCGTCACGAGATACACTTTTAAGTAACGATTAACTAAAAAGTGTAAAATAAATAAACTTTTAAACAAAAAAAAAAAACCGACTCCAAAAAAACTAAAAAGTAAAAAATAACGCCATAATTCAGTTTCTTCAAATTACTTACAAGTAACCGTTTGTATACTCAATCTATACAGTATATACAATTAATGTTATTTTGGAGTCGGTGCCATCGTGTCACAAGTTACTAAAATCGTCAATTTTTAACCGACTTCCAAAAAAAGGAGGAGGTTCTCAATTCGACGGAATGTTTTTTTTTTCTTTTTATGGATGTTCACCGATTACTCAAAGACTATTTGACCGATTTCAAATTTTTTTTTTTTGGTTTTATAGAAGGTACTTTCTAGTTGGTCCCATTTAATTTAGGTGAAGATCTGATGATGTAATCCATGAGGAATTGAAGGAACTCCTCAAATATTGTAGGCATACATATAGCGATTTTGGTATTAAAAGAAACATAATAAGCATTTGCATTCAGAAAGTGTAAATTCGTGAAGTGGAACTGATGCAGAAGACCACGGAATGCCATCGGAACTCCTCAATGATAAGTGATTTACGGGTGGCGACAAAATATCTTGATTAATTTAGCTAAGCAACTTCATAGTCACAAATTTAAATGTTCGTGATGAGAATGGTACCATCGAATTGATTTGATGATGGAGCCGGAAGGTAGGCACCAGATCTATGTAATAAAATAATGTATCCTAGCCGTGTTTGGGCTTGTTCGAATCGTCACGAGATACACTTTTAAGTAACGATTAACTAAAAAGTGTAAAATAAATAAACTTTTAAACAAAAAAATAAAACCGACTCCAAAAAAAACTAAAAAGTAAAAAAATAACGCCATAGTTCAGTTTCTTCAAATTACTTACAAGTAACCGTTTGTATTCTCAATCTATACAGTATATACAATTAATGTTATTTTGGAGTCGGTGCCATCGTGTCACAACTTACTAAAATCGTCAATTTTCAATATTTGACACATTCTTTATATGGCACCGACGCCAAAATAAGATTAATTGTATATACTGTATAGATTGAGAATACAAACGGTTACTTGTAAGTAATTTGAAGAAACTGAATTATGGCGTTATTTTTTACTTTTTAGTTTTTTTGGAGTCGGTTTTTTTTTGTTTTTTAAAAGTTTTATTTAGGCACATATAGACATTTGATACTTACGAAAAATAGAATTGATTGTTACCTTATAAAAACTTATCATCAAATAAGACAAGTGCGCCGAAGGTATTGGTGTGTGCATGTACACATGTGAGCTGACAGGAATGTCGTGTTGCAGAGCGGGCTGAGTGGGGCGAGCGGGCCGAGCGGGCCGAGCGGGCCGAGCGGGCCGAGCGGGCCGAGCGGGCCGAGCGGGCCGGGCGGGCCGCCCGACATGGGCGCGCACGCGCTGCCGTCGCCGCCGGGCGTGCGCACCGCCACGCCCGCGCCCATGCCCTCCTACTCCGGTAACTACCACTTTAATGTTCTTGATGTTGCTCCAGTCTCGAGCTCCAAGTTCAGGCGTGCAGTCCTAATCTTTGTGCCAGTTGATGGCAATCATGCTTATGATGTTAGCGATCGTTGCTTGTGGCCGCAGGGTTAGACCTCTTCTTTGTTATCGTTTCCGTCCGTCCAGTGCTGTTGTGTGTAAAGTAACTTATGGCATTTCAAATAAATATTTTACTATTAATGCGAAGAAGGGGACGAAGACTTATAATTGCTATATCATTCTAGAAAAAAGTTCGATATATGGATATCACACAGAAAACGGCGTCGAGCGACCACTTCAAGTAAATATACTGTAAGTGTGATTCCCATCGGTCGAGCCGAATCGGAGCGCGCTCGAGCGTATTTGATTAGTTGCTAAAGAAGACTTTCGGCTCGGAATGGAAATTCCACGATTTCCTAGCGGATTCGGAGGCGATGCTCGGCCGTTGACGCGTATGCCAGGTCCGTGCGGCCGCGCGCCCGAGGGTGCCGTGTCGTCGCAGACTCGTAGATTGTAACGGCTTCCGGGTGCCCCGGCGTCCGTTGCGACGCGGTGGCGGCCGATACAGCCGGCCCGGCTCGGCCGCAACGGACGCCCGGCCGGGAATGAGCGGTGACCGTCGCTAGCGTCGCGAGCCACCGGTGTCGATAGTGTTATCTGTCATCAATTACACGACGTTCGCCTCGGTGATCGTGAGCCGCGCGAGGCCCGCGAGTCTCGAGAGAAGCCTTTAACATTTCCCGGTGGCGATTCCAGTGGTCCCCGGGGGCGGAGTGCCGGTGAACGCGCCGGTGGGCGCGCCGGCGCCGTACGGCTACGGGGGCTGCGTCAAGTCGCTGGTGTGGTGCGCGTCGCCGCCGCCGCCGCACCCGCCGCCGCCCGTCAACCCGCACGTCGTCAAGAGCGTGCAGCCCAACGGGGCCGATCTGCCCATGAACGGTGAGTGCTGTAGCCGGACACGGGTCACACACTGCCGTACGGCTACGGCTGCGTCAAGTCGCTGGTGTGGTGCGCGTCGCCGCCGCCGCCGCACCCGCCGCCGCCCGTCAACCCGCACGTCGTCAAGAGCGTGCAGCCCAACGGGGCCGATCTGCCCATGAACGGTGAGTGCTGTAGCCGGACACGGGTCACACACTGCCGTACGGCTACGGCTGCGTCAAGTCGCTGGTGTGGTGCGCGTCGCCGCCGCCGCCGCACCCGCCGCCGCCCGTCAACCCGCACGTCGTCAAGAGCGTGCAGCCCAACGGGGCCGATCTGCCCATGAACGGTGAGTGCTGTAGCCGGACACGGGTCACACACTGCCGTACGGCTACGGCTGCGTCAAGTCGCTGGTGTGGTGCGCGTCGCCGCCGCCGCCGCACCCGCCGCCGCCCGTCAACCCGCACGTCGTCAAGAGCGTGCAGCCCAACGGGGCCGATCTGCCCATGAACGGTGAGTGCTGTAGCCGGACACGGGTCACACACTGCCGTACGGCTACGGCTGCGTCAAGTCGCTGGTGTGGTGCGCGTCGCCGCCGCCGCCGCACCCGCCGCCGCCCGTCAACCCGCACGTCGTCAAGAGCGTGCAGCCCAACGGGGCCGATCTGCCCATGAACGGTGAGTGCTGTAGCCGGACACGGGTCACACACTGCCGTACGGCTACGGCTGCGTCAAGTCGCTGGTGTGGTGCGCGTCGCCGCCGCCGCCGCACCCGCCGCCGCCCGTCAACCCGCACGTCGTCAAGAGCGTGCAGCCCAACGGGGCCGATCTGCCCATGAACGGTGAGTGCTGTAGCCGGACACGGGTCACACACTGCCGTACGGCTACGGCTGCGTCAAGTCGCTGGTGTGGTGCGCGTCGCCGCCGCCGCCGCACCCGCCGCCGCCCGTCAACCCGCACGTCGTCAAGAGCGTGCAGCCCAACGGGGCCGATCTGCCCATGAACGGTGAGTGCTGTAGCCGGACACGGGTCACACACTGCCGTACGGCTACGGCTGCGTCAAGTCGCTGGTGTGGTGCGCGTCGCCGCCGCCGCCGCACCCGCCGCCGCCCGTCAACCCGCACGTCGTCAAGAGCGTGCAGCCCAACGGGGCCGATCTGCCCATGAACGGTGAGTGCTGTAGCCGGACACGGGTCACACACTGCCGTACGGCTACGGCTGCGTCAAGTCGCTGGTGTGGTGCGCGTCGCCGCCGCCGCCGCACCCGCCGCCGCCCGTCAACCCGCACGTCGTCAAGAGCGTGCAGCCCAACGGGGCCGATCTGCCCATGAACGGTGAGTGCTGTAGCCGGACACGGGTCACACACTGCCGTACGGCTACGGCTGCGTCAAGTCGCTGGTGTGGTGCGCGTCGCCGCCGCCGCCGCACCCGCCGCCGCCCGTCAACCCGCACGTCGTCAAGAGCGTGCAGCCCAACGGGGCCGATCTGCCCATGAACGGTGAGTGCTGTAGCCGGACACGGGTCACACACTGCCGTACGGCTACGGCTGCGTCAAGTCGCTGGTGTGGTGCGCGTCGCCGCCGCCGCCGCACCCGCCGCCGCCCGTCAACCCGCACGTCGTCAAGAGCGTGCAGCCCAACGGGGCCGATCTGCCCATGAACGGTGAGTGCTGTAGCCGGACACGGGTCACACACTGCCGTACGGCTACGGCTGCGTCAAGTCGCTGGTGTGGTGCGCGTCGCCGCCGCCGCCGCACCCGCCGCCGCCCGTCAACCCGCACGTCGTCAAGAGCGTGCAGCCCAACGGGGCCGATCTGCCCATGAACGGTGAGTGCTGTAGCCGGACACGGGTCACACACTGCCGTACGGCTACGGCTGCGTCAAGTCGCTGGTGTGGTGCGCGTCGCCGCCGCCGCCGCACCCGCCGCCGCCCGTCAACCCGCACGTCGTCAAGAGCGTGCAGCCCAACGGGGCCGATCTGCCCATGAACGGTGAGTGCTGTAGCCGGACACGGGTCACACACTGCCGTACGGCTACGGCTGCGTCAAGTCGCTGGTGTGGTGCGCGTCGCCGCCGCCGCCGCACCCGCCGCCGCCCGTCAACCCGCACGTCGTCAAGAGCGTGCAGCCCAACGGGGCCGATCTGCCCATGAACGGTGAGTGCTGTAGCCGGACACGGGTCACACACTGCCGTACGGCTACGGCTGCGTCAAGTCGCTGGTGTGGTGCGCGTCGCCGCCGCCGCCGCACCCGCCGCCGCCCGTCAACCCGCACGTCGTCAAGAGCATGCAGCCCAACGGGGCCGATCTGCCCATGAACGGTGAGTGCTGTAGCCGGACACGGGTCACACACTGCCGTACGGCTACGGCTGCGTCAAGTCGCTGGTGTGGTGCGCGTCGCCGCCGCCGCCGCACCCGCCGCCGCCCGTCAACCCGCACGTCGTCAAGAGCGTGCAGCCCAACGGGGCCGATCTGCCCATGAACGGTGAGTGCTGTAGCCGGACACGGGTCACACACTGCCGTACGGCTACGGCTGCGTCAAGTCGCTGGTGTGGTGCGCGTCGCCGCCGCCGCCGCACCCGCCGCCGCCCGTCAACCCGCACGTCGTCAAGAGCGTGCAGCCCAACGGGGCCGATCTGCCCATGAACGGTGAGTGCTGTAGCCGGACACGGGTCACACACTGCCGTACGGCTACGGCTGCGTCAAGTCGCTGGTGTGGTGCGCGTCGCCGCCGCCGCCGCACCCGCCGCCGCCCGTCAACCCGCACGTCGTCAAGAGCGTGCAGCCCAACGGGGCCGATCTGCCCATGAACGGTGAGTGCTGTAGCCGGACACGGGTCACACACTGCCGTACGGCTACGGCTGCGTCAAGTCGCTGGTGTGGTGCGCGTCGCCGCCGCCGCCGCACCCGCCGCCGCCCGTCAACCCGCACGTCGTCAAGAGCGTGCAGCCCAACGGGGCCGATCTGCCCATGAACGGTGAGTGCTGTAGCCGGACACGGGTCACACACTGCCGTACGGCTACGGCTGCGTCAAGTCGCTGGTGTGGTGCGCGTCGCCGCCGCCGCCGCACCCGCCGCCGCCCGTCAACCCGCACGTCGTCAAGAGCGTGCAGCCCAACGGGGCCGATCTGCCCATGAACGGTGAGTGCTGTAGCCGGACACGGGTCACACACTGCCGTACGGCTACGGCTGCGTCAAGTCGCTGGTGTGGTGCGCGTCGAAGATTTTAATGTATATGTAACATCGTATTACTACTAGTGTAGACTTATTGGCAATGTCACTTAATACATTTAAGAAGTTCCTTCAGAACTATAATTTAATATCATACAGTTAGTATAATATTATCTGTAGTATAATAAGTACTAGCAGTCACTTCACATTGTTTAGCTAGCTTATAGAAAAAGCATGCTGTGTTTGCCTGTAATTGGATAAAACCTCTTGTCTTTATGTCCATATGATATTAGTGTAATTTTATTCTGTGTTGTATCTGTTGGCAAACCTATTAATAAATAAATAAATAAATATTGTATGTGTGCAGACATCCCGACGCTGCGCTACTACTTCAACCTCGGCGTGGACTGCATGTGGGCGGCCTACGCCGCGCAGCCTCCGCGACACTACTCGCCTCGGGACCTCGCGCAGGTATGCCGCATTCCCTAAGTCCCAAACACTCACCATTATTTACTGCGTGCTCATTACTGGATGTTATTTTGGTTCTAGTTTCGGCCGAAACCGTAACTTTAATAGATCTGTTAAAAACGTTGAATATGAAAAAAAGTATCGTTGAACGGGACCGTTATTTCTAGACATAAATAATTAACCACTTACAAGTGTCTTGTAAGTGGTATAATATGAAACTTGTCTATACTATTATAAAGTTGTAAAAATTAATTGTTTGTATGTGTCGTTGTCACTTCATCAGTTGCGGGCGCCTTCTAGTTCACTATTAAAGTTGAGATGTATTCTCCTCGATACAAATTACCGTGAGCTAGAATTGTATTGGCTACTTCCAGTTGTTCTACAAACTTGAAATTTGGTATGATAATAGCTCTTTAAAGCACAACCAATGGGAAAGGTTTGAAAATCTAAATTTGTATGTCTGTCTGTCTCTGTAACCAATATAAAATGACCCCACACTGGTTTTCCTTAGGAGCTAACACTGGGTTTTTATATACACGGCCGTTATAAGCGTATACTTTGTACGTAACCCGATGCGTCGGGGTTATTACCTAACGAAATTTTGACACCGGGTATCGGAATCAACTGTCATAGCCCATACAAAATCATGACACTTGATTCCGATTGCGAGCGTCAAACGCGTTAGACAATACGGGGGCCGGTCCGATTCGCATTAGGCTGGTTTTCTTATTCAGTGCTTTATTTTGTCTCTTTATTTAATGAGCTTTGTCACTGTTGTGACTATGTCGCTCTTATTCAGTGCTAATATGGTTACTCTGTATGCAGGATATGCAGCAGATCTCGCTGCAGGAGCGCACGCCGGGCCCGCCGCACGAGCACAAGCATAAGGACAACAACAAGCCGCCCATGCAGGGCAAGGGCAACGGCCAGAGACCGCTGCTCGGGCCCAGGTCAGTCATTCCAACCAGCTCACGTTACGGTACATGGTTGTACAGTCAAGGAATTTAATTTATATACCACTAGGTTCTGCCCGCGACTTCGACCGCCTTAAATTCGGTGATCGCGAATGAGGGTTTTTTCCGGGATAAAAAGTAGCCTATGTCCTTCCCCGAGACTCAAACTATCTCCATACCAAATTTCATCCAAATCGGTTAACAGACAGACACACTTTCGCATTTATAATATTAGTATGGAAGTATGGATTAGTATGGATTTCGTACCTAGTCACAGTGAAAAATCAATATGAAAGCCGATAGAGATTCCATATCAATGTCACTATGACGAGGTACGAAAGGTTACACAAATCAAATTCCTTGACCTTACATTAGTACATGGGTGTAGGTTCGCTATTGATGTTGATGATACGATAATAGCCGTTGAGGAGGATGATATTGTGAAGGTTATAAACCTTCACGCTACAATTTCAGTGAAGGGACAGGCTGTTAAAAAGTATATTTTAAATTATTGTATATGTCGCAGGGAAATGGCCAAAACCGAAATTTGAACTAATCCCTAAGGGATATGACCAAATCACGCACGATGTTAAAATGGCGAATCCATTTTATCATTTGCCTAGAAAAAATCAGTCATTTGATACCTTGTACAAAATTGGCTCATCCCAATTCGTATATAGCGGGGTTTCAGACTCAGAACTGTCGCCTTATTTAGCGAGCTTTTATTTTAACTCCGTTGTTTGATTAATTTTGTCTGTCAGGTTCAAACGTAATCAAGATGGCGCCCCGAACAACCACCAGAACAAGCCGCATAACAACAACGTGCCCAATAAAGGTCCCAACAACCGGTATGTATTACCATAAGTATTGAAAGAGCACGGAGATTGAATGTGTGCCGTTGCGTGCCGATTAGTGGAGAGCCGCAATGTATAATGCTCAAAACAATATAGGGACCACTAAAAATTTTGATCTTAACGTGATAATGTATATCAGTTGGTAAATTGTATTTTACACACTGCAGCGAAAAAGGATTTTGTTTTTGTTTAGCTAATAATCGATTAATTAAATAGACAATTGTTTTATTAGTTTAATTGAGATAAGATTAGTTTAATGTAACAACAAAAAGTGAACAGAAATTCTCCGCGAAACAGTAGCCCCTATATTATATTTTCTTCTGTTTCCGCGATTATTACTCATTGAAATAAAACAATTTAACGGATTATATCGCGTATATTATCTCATTTTAGTTCCCGACGTTTCGGAAGCTTTCCAGCTCTCCATGGTCACGGGTGGACTGAGAAAAGATGTATTTTCCTCTGTCAAAGTTACAATTTGTGCAAACTACCCATTTTTGAAAAAACACAAAATACATGCCAGATGGGCCTAAGCTGTAAAGACAGTTACACATGTGCCAGAAGGACTTAATTATTTTATTTTAATAATTTACCAAGCAGCATTTCACAAATGAGGCGTACTGAGGAGAAAAGAAACGCTGCAAAGAAAAACTCCCAGGCTACCTCATTACTAATTATAATATTTAAAAACAAGAGACTATTAAACTACTTTTAAACAGATAAGATATTTTACACCGTTCGTTTTTATTTCAATGAGCCCCTATATTGTTTTGAGTAGTATACTTCCATAGATTATTCCCTCTTCAACATAGGCGGGGTTTTGCCCTAATTGCCACACCGGGCAGGTTGATGGTATGTTGGTAATTAACGGCGCTGCTGCCCACCGCCGCCATGCATTTTCCTTAGTCGCTAAATGAACGACGGACTATTTGGAGGTCACTGAATGGAATAGTATATTACTGCAGAGGCCGGGAAAAGTCATTTCGTGGATGAGTACGGTTCCTTCAATAGATACGAATCCACGAAATGACATTCCTGCCGAGGCATGTATACTGCTTTTCTCCAAATATGCGAGGAAATTTGACACATGCTTATTTAACTTATTTTCGTATAAATAACACTGTCTGTCGTGTTCTTTGACAAAATGAAATTCACGTTCCCGCCTTAATTTTTTTTAAGGATATTAAAGTTAAAAGTTTTGGGTTCGAGTTGTATATTTGGTTCCACATAAAATATAGTAATGAAAATAAATAAAAAGAAAACCCATAGCAATAGTTAAAATAAACATATGCATTATTACTTTTAGTTGAATCGGCAATTGCTAAACGCACAACATTAAAAAAAACATACCTTTGCTACAAAATATTTATCAGTCCCAGAAGATCATTAAGACTAAATAAACTGTATTATGATTTGGACACAATAATTATTGTTTTTTTTTTTCAATTACTTACTATTGGCATTTACCATGCATCAACTAAACGCAGAAAACAATTAAAGTTTTTTTAAATCTCGGTTTTTGTACGTTACTATTGGCTGTATGGTGAATTTTCAAAGTCTTGGATGCAATTAAAAGTAAAAACCTGCACAATAATGTTCACTTCCCAGGCCTGTCCGGGAAGTATGCCAGTTTTTTTAAATTGATTATCGTATCAACGTATATAACGATGGATTTCGCGGTGTTTTTTACTACATTTCCGAGCAAGTTGGAGAAAATATATTTTTATTGGATTTTTTGTATGTTTATATGTGTCGTTGCGGCTTTATCACGCCAAATCGGCTAAATGGATATCAACTATTTTGTCGTACACGGGTAGCTAGTTATTTCCAGATTGTCATAGGATACTTTTTACCCAACTATGCTGAAGAAAAAAAAGGTGGTTATGATTTTTTTCTCCTCCGCGGACGTAGTTTGCTGGGCACCTTCTAGTTTTCTATATGTTTAACAGGTGGTAGTTACTTACCCGTCAATACAAACAACTTTTCCTGCCATTCCCTGCATTTTGATAGTATGAAATGGTATTTTTTAGAATATCTTCTCATAGGAAAAGTTGTCGTGTTGACGCGTACTTACTACCTGTTAAAATTAAAGGAAAAAAAAACTATGGTGTATAATCCATGATACGAGTCTTTCTCTCTAGTGTGATGTGTTAATGGTCTTTAGTGTGTTCTCCAACAGTCGCAACTCCGTGCCCGAGCAGCGCGGGGGCTACGAGGAGGGCGGCGAGCCGGCTCTCGTGCCGCTGCCCTACATGCCGTACCCGCCGCCCATGTACCCGCTGCCCTACTACCCCGTCGAGGACCCAGGTTAGTGCTGCACCTGTGGCTCACAAGTGCAGGGGATATCACAGGGCATAATAGTCGCGTCCATCCGCCTTAGTAAAATAGTGCGGAGATCCGATACGACTGGAGACAGTTATATCATCAGGCATAGAGCATGTACATTAAAATTCAAACAAATTCTAACTATTTTCTTGAATTGTACACTTTATGTGACTTTAGTGAATCCCGTTTTGTCGAAATGCCGATAAATTTAAATGCCATTTTAAACTGTTTACCCGGCAACCGATTTTTAGTAGTCCGGGATCTCAACCAAATAGTTAAAAAATGTCACGAGTCTATTGACACTTTGACTAAATGTGTTCTCGAATGTTGTTTAAATAAGCGGCTATGTGTTAATTACAATATATAATCTAATCTCTCAATAAACCTTTAATAGGCTCAAAACCTATGCCTAATAAAAACACCCAACCCACTAAGCATGCCCTTTCTTTAAAAACGGGTATTTTTTGAAGAAAAGTAGCAAAAACTGGTTATCGTCGTAAAAGTAACAAAGTTTGAGGGCGATTAGTTTGGTTTCGGTGACTCGTGAAGATAAACTAAAAATATTGGTAAACACGGTCGTTGTCAACACGATGAGACTTAAACAATACTCTACGCCAAGAGCTTCGAATCGAAGATCATTCAGAACTGGAAGCCCCGTTAACAGAAGTTTCATCTCCACAGCGATGCTGGGCATGATGGGCGGCATGGGCTACATGAGCTACGAGGAGCCGCTGCAGTACTACCCGCAGGCCTACCCGCCGCCGCTGCCCCCGCCCGCCACCCACCACATGCACCCCGCGCACGAACACCACAAGTAAACAGGCACACGCCAAGACTGTCCTACCTGAACGAATACGTGTACAAATCCCGTTGATGTTTGTGCTGTAAATACAATTCTAGCTTGCATAAACTAAGGATCGGAAAGTTTTAGCGTTGCTGTCTAAGAAAAAAATGCTATTAAGAAAACGGCGAGGATATTATGGGAATCCTTTTCGAGACCCTTGAGGGACCATCCTTGAACGAAACCATTATCTTTCATTGCGAAGTGTTGAGCCATTGTTTATTTGTAAAAGAAGTTAACAACTCTGGAGGCCTTTATTTTAATGTGAATCTTCTTGCATTAACCCCTCGTATTGCTTAGACGCGCATCCGGGCCAGTCCATGAACTGCGTAAGCACGGATATGTTTCAAATCGACTACGCTGAAAGGCTCTACTGACGTAAAGTTGCCGCACCGAGGTGTCAAATTCTGAAACGGCTCCCACATACGAGGGGTTAAATATAAAATTGGCCTTAGTGTGACAAGAGAATTCATACAGTGGCATCCACTTTAAAGTTGACCATCGTGGTTTTAGTCCAAAATGATGACAATGGTTTTCGCTGGTACAATAAAGCTTACGCTTTCAGTCTCAAAAAAAGATTGCCACTATATCTACCGACAGAGGCAAAACTAAGTCGTGGCTGCCCTAGGCCTACATGGCCTAGTGCAACAGTTCCAGACGCCCCTTTTTCAACTCTTATCATTTTTACTGATTTTGATTGGCCTCCTTAGACTTGGATAGCGTCGAGCTTATAGATAATCCATATACCATTTAGTTTTCACCAATCCAGAGCATGATTTTCTGTTCGACAGTAACATTACTACCACTTCTCCTACTGGTGTATAAAATGTAAAATATTGTATGTCTATACTTGTGATTTACCATAATTGTACCTCGTATGAAAACTAATGGTAGTCACTTGCTGCGCAGATAATATAAAATTAATGTCTCTAACGATGAGCACAGATTTTTTTACAGGGTGGAAGAAGGTTGGTGGGAATTCAAAAAATGCTATGAAACTACGAACTTATTTTATATTTCTGTTTGGGTGAATGATCTCAATATGATAAATAACCCTAATAGAAGCCACACCTAGAGGAAGGATATAGTGCTAATTGTATACAATTACTTTAATACATTATCTGCGCCTTTTATGGCAGCCCTTAAAACTGGGAACTTTTGAAAACATTTAAACATAAAAATAAAGTAGAACAATGTTGTGATCCTGAACTTTAGATAGTGGTAGCTTTTATAACTATATGTCGTAATGATATTGTGATGTATACAGGAATGTAACCCCTTTAATGTCTTAAAAATAAAAAAGTAAATTTTCTTAATCAGTCTGGTCTAAGACTTATGACGGGAATTAAAATTCCTTTGTTTACATTATTATCATTACGAGAAGGAATGTTGTATTTCGGCATTAACTAATATTATGGGGCAGCAACTCGGGAACAACTTACAGTAGATGTGTTTTAATATATTCGTGCTGTTATATTTAATAATAATAATATCGTTTATTGCATTTAGGAGACAGGTAGCGAAAAGATTTAACTATAGACTTCGCCGCCAGACTAGGAAAAGTTGTGTCAAATTATCTATATGAAGAAAATTCTGTGTTGGTAAATTCTCCAGCAAAATAGCCTATAGGTGCGGATTTCAATAACTTATAGGTTAAGTATAAAGTCCATGTGTGTCGATTGTTTTAAAAGTGCGAAACTACTTATGCATTGTAGAAATTTAGAGCGCCGCAATTCTTATTCAAGGGGGGCGTGATGCAACGCAGTTGTCGAAGTCTTTATGGTTTTGTAAAATGGTCTGGCGAAGTCTATAGATAGGCATTTCTACGACAGTTTGAACGGCTCTGACTTCTGTAGTCATATATTGAAACTTACGAGATTTGAGTGCAATTATTAGTTATCTTTTATACAACAGTGACTTACTAAATAGCTGAAAATGACATGCTAATCTCATAGGATTCTAAGTTCTTCCACGGTAAGTCAGTGTGGTAAAAGGTTTCGTAGAAGTGCCCAGTTAACGTGGTAGTTTATGATTAGGATAAAAGGACAGTCCAACGTTTGGCTCGGCAGCTGTTAACACTTGTCGGCAGCAGTGTTATGTTGACAACGAAATTGCTCATCGAAACGGTATACGTCTATTGTGAAACGGTACGAGCTCGCCCGATCTGATCGGGTGTACTGTGTGCACTAGAGGTCCCACGGAAAACGATACATTCATTACTCGTTGATCCTTTGAAAATGCGCGAGGAGAGAAGTTGGAGTGTCGTTTTTCGAGGTGCCAAAAGCAGTAAGCTTTCGAACCGCTAATTACGCCAATGTTAGGCGTCTTGTTTAAAGCTTTTAACAAAATGCTTTGTCTATATTTACTTTTTGTTTTTTTTTTTTTGTTGTTTCTTTATAAACAAATATCTATATGAAATATTAAAAATAACCGACATAGCTTAGAAAATTTCGCGATAAGATATTACACAAATAATAGGGTAAAGTAACTCGCATTTTTTTTACTTTATGGCAGAGCATGAAGCTGCTACAGAACGTGTTTAAGGAACGATGGGCAGTACATGATTTGTAAAACCTCATTTACAAACTTGACCACATATTGGGAGCCGGTTCGAAAGCTTATTATATTTTACGCTGGGTGTTCTTCGCAAATCAAAATTTGGAAACAATGTCAATTATTAGGGCAATAGAAATCATCACCAAAAATTCAAAAATCTCTTAACGTATATGAGGAAGGAAGCTGCGATGAACTCTCCGCGTAGCGGTCGGGTCAGGTGGGGTAAGAGCAATAACATAGCGAAAGAAGATAGTCATTTTGTCAAATAACTCGTTAAGGTTATTCATTTTCCACTGTTTTATTTCGTAATCAAAATGAGAACTTAAACATTTAAGGCTAATTTAGATATGTTAATAAACAGAAGCATACAACCGTCAAATGACACCACTTTATTAAAGCACGGAATATATATAAGGTCTCAAAGACTTTTGTAGTGTAATTTACCAATTGTGTTGTAATTAATATATCTTTCAAACTGATGCTGGCAAAAGTCTCGAACTGCCATTTCTCTTTATATAAATATATAAAAAATATGTATTAGACGTAATAGGTATTTTTCACATCAGATCTGAAATTTTCAGACAGTAAGAATGCATTGACGCCCTAAAAAACTACGAAGTAACACGAAGCTCATGTTTTGTACACTTTATTGTATTCTTTTTATGACGGTATGAGATACAGCTTTTCTTTACAAAGTATAGACAATAAATGCGTCGGGGACCGGGGTTTATATTTTTGCTCTTATCCCATAAGACCCTATTTGTATTATTCAGCAAGTCTGCTATAATATAATTTACTAGTTCATCATCGATATAAAGCTCTATTTTCGTACAAGGCATGCTGATGAATAAATTTACATATATTGTTGTGTACCTTATTCCGTTAAATTTATAAAAGAATGTAAAAAACATTTAGAAATTCTAGACTTATTTGGAAATTGGACACGTGAATAGAACGTTTGCTATCTTGACCGTAACTTGCATAAGAAGGTGCATGTATTAGAAGAAAATGGAGTGTTTATGTCGATTACGATGACAAACTAGTATGCTATAACTCTTTTGAAGCGTTTTTTCTCAACATTTCATCTAACGCAAACTTTACATTGAAAAAAAAAAAAAAAAAACAAACATATACAGAACCATTGAATGCTTCAGCCAAAGTAAAAAAAGTCGGCGTCAAATAAATCTGTAACGTCCATACGGTCAAATATATCGCCGTCACATATCCTATGTATACAGGAATAAAGATTGGTCGCGATATATTTGGCACTTAGGGTGTTACATATGCTATTTGATATTAACTTGTGCACTGTAGTGTTCCGTGTTAGATCTTATTAAAGAAGGACAATATTAGTTGTAGAGATACCCAATGCTTGGAAAGAGTTTTTGTCGTGTAAATTTGTGTTGTACTTAAAAGGTGTTGTAACAGTTTTGTACACTTTGAACGCACTTGACAATGTTTGATGAAATCGAACGTGAGACTGACGCTGGGCGCGCCCCAACTGAGCCTCGAAATTGGTTCCGAATTTATTATTGTATAAGTGTTCACTGGTGCTGCAAAATTGTCAAGGTTGACAGGGTTTTTGAAATATTTTTGTATGGATCGGCATTTATCTAGGACGCGTAGGTTTAGCGTTGTACATCATTCCTTAATGTAAAGTAAGCCAATTTAATTGTAGGTTGTACGCAGACTTAAGTTTCTATGTAGTGTAGTTTAGTACGAGCGCGGCCGCGGCATTCGCTTCGAACGGAGAAACGACATCTTTGTCCACAGAACTGTTTATTAACTGGTTGTATAAAAATAACACTAAATTGAAACTGGTTGAACAAAACATGTAAAGTTTTGGAGTTCGATGGGGATCGTGATTCCTCAAAATAAAGAAATCATCTGTCCCTTTTGTACTTATGTGATTATATATAGGTTGGAAAGGGATATGTGCCATGACATGTGTCACATTTAAACACAGGTGTATCAGGAGTTATGAACCGTTTTTATAAGTTGGGTAAAAATACAGGGTGTTTTGGTATATTAATACAAATGTGTATACGATTATATGTAGAATAGAAGGACCTAGCATGGCGTCCGGCCGCGCGTCCCTGTACATTTCGTTCGGCATTTTATTAAGTTAGAGTAAGTCTCGTGTGGTAATAGACCATGTCAAGGAGTCTCAACTAAATTCCATAGAATAGTTACACTTAGTATTTACCGCATTTACACGAATCTCCATAATCCAGTAAGTTTTAGAATTAACAATCCGAAAGTGTCCTATTTTTTGATCTCAAGTCTTGATTTTGAACCTCGGTGCTTGGGTATTTTGTAGTGTTTTAGACTATGTATTGTACGACGGTATTGTAACACGAAGCTAGTCCCGGTGTCAAACCTATGAGAAAACTTCCAAAATACCAGATTCACAAAGGCAACCAAATTGTCCAGGTTCCCAAAACAAATCCCATCACGCCAGATTTCAAATACCAAAGATACTCTAGAAACTAGAGGTTGTTTTGAACAGCTTTTAATTTTGTAAATCTGCCGGGAATCATGGCTCTGGTGTTTTGGGAGTCGGCGCCGCGTTTCCATTGCACCATTGAATTAAATTTAAAAAGTATTTTTGGAACGTTTATAAGAATTGGCTGTGATTGATAACTGCGGGGGTCCGAGCGTGGGGCGCGGCGCGGACAAACAAGTTTGTGAATTATTATTATACAAATTCCTGTTCATCTCGATTGACTTTTACCTATAACTATCCGCCCACGATTTTGATCCATATTTTATGAATCCTCCATATATATGTCTACGGCTATATATTATACCTAAAACATATATATTAACGTAACCAATACGTAACTAAATCTTAATTGTTTGTACAGAGCGTTGTTTAAAAAAATAAAAGTAAAAAAAATAAGTGTAGTTTTCTTATATATAAGTATATTATGTATGTGTGATGTTCCATGTAAAGTCGTTTAGGTGTCTCAGTATTAGTTTTAAATCACTAGGAGTTAGCGTTTATGTTAGTTGTTAATTCATGTTTACGTAATCATAGACTACTTAGTGTTATTTTTTATTTAAGAGTAACTTCAGTTGCTTTTTGCAGACTGCAGCGCAGAGGCGCCGTATTTTTGTTTCCGCCATAGGTGTAATGTTTGTGCCAACGTATCTCAATTAGGCAGAACCGACCAATACTCAGTGTAACTGCCAAAGAACAAAATTGTTGTCATATCAGTTTACAATTAATGATTAACCATTACAATAAATAGTGTTGTGAATATTCTAGATGTACTTCTGTATACTGAGCTCAAATTTCGCGTCCGTTTTTGGAATGTCATTTGTATTTTTTTCAAAATTACATCATATTAAAGTCTACTGATTTGTATAACCGTATTTTATTAACACTAGTAACTACCCCTGCATACATCTGTATGTATGTAATGTACCGATTTTGCGGTATCAAGTACAAGTACGCAAAGGTTTCTTTATATTAAAGAGATGCCGTAGAGTCGGACTTGTAAAAGTGCCCTCGCTGCCTACTTACAAAATAAATATCACCATTTCATTATTATGTAGTATGCGCCTAAACGCTCAGGTTTCCTGTAAGGTATGGTACAAGTAAAAGTAAAAATAATGTAAGATAACTGATAGTTGTTAATAATTCGATTATATCGTCAATTACTGGCCACACTTCAATAACTGGCCATCCTTCTGGTCATGAAAACATTAAAAAAAAAAAAATGGCCATCCTTCCATAACTGGCCACCTCATACTAAAATTAATTATCGTTATCTGTAATATAATTCCTTTTTAGTATAAGGTGGCCAATTGACGATTTATTTAGATTGACCCTATGAATAGCCCTATGAAAGATATTGTCAAGCCAAATATCTTTCCTCTTGTTATGTCACATGTTAATCGACTTAGAGAATTGTTGGGAATAACATAAAGCTGCCTGTGAGATAGTAAGACCAAGAGTCAAGTTCAAACTAGGCATAATGAGAAGTGACAGTAATATCTGGTTATGAGGCTCTTAAAGTACCTTCGTCAATTGTTCGACCTTCGGTCGATTGCCCGACGGCTTCATTACGGCGTAGCCCTCTGTGGTACCAAAGCTCTAAAACGGGGGAACCGATTTGGTGCGGGTTTTTTTATTATTTCAAAGGAGGGTTTCTAGCGGTGGTTCTTACGGCCCGCCCACTACAACGCGCGACAAACGGCCAACGAATTTTCTCTTCATTGCGCGGTCGAGACGCTCACCGCACAGCAATTAGCTGACGTCACACGCAATGTATTAGGAATTCGCTTACCGCGCCGCTGGTAGCACACTGTCGTAGCTGGGCCCTTAAACGTGTTTTTTCTAAATTTCTCTCCGAAATCGACAATCTGTGTAGAATCCTATAGGGTATCCGGGTAGCTCGGTATCCACAGATGGTTATAGGATACTTTTTACCCGATTATGCTGAAGAAAAAAAGAGCGGTTATGACTTTCTCCTCCGCGAACGAAGTCTCGGGCACCTTCCAGTAATTCACAATTTCATTTAGAATTCCGCAAACCACCTGAATTAATGAATTACGTATCCATATGTACATACAGTGAATTTAGAACTATTGTTATTTAAATATCTATCTGAGTATTAATCGACCAACGCTATCTACAAGTACAAGTGTCATCGCTAATGGCTGAAGTAATTCACGTCACGGCTAATATGGCTACTCGCGCGTCGACGCTCGCCGAAGAAGGTCAGTGCAATTGAGATTGTTTACATCCTTAAATTTAACTCTTCGTTCTGTCTTGTTAATATTATAAATTATTCTAACAAATGCGGCTGTGTTTGTTGTTTTGTTCGTCACAAGGTGTATTCACGCGGCTTCATTCGCGAAGTAAAGCAATTTTGGCTGCGTTACAGTAGGGCAAACCAAACCAAGTAACACTCAACATCTTACATAATGAATATTTTCTTCTATTTCCGCGATTATTACTCATTTAAATAAAACAATTTAACGGATTATATCGTGCGGATTCGCGGAATATTGACCACCTGCGGATGGAACGAACGCACGCGTCGTGTGTCCCGATGATGGAAAGGGGCTGGTGGAATTAAATCATGTAATTCCCCCGCACACTCACCGAAATGTAACCTGTTAAAGACCGACAGACGAGCGACCCTACGTCGATGCTCAAGGCTCGGCAGCTTAGTGTCAGTTAGAGTAGGGTCGCCAAAAAGCCGCCTAGCTCGTTTGTCAATCGAGTCCAAAGTGGCCAGTTGGTATTTAGCTGATCCGTCCCAAAGGTGACAGCAGTACTCCATACATGACCGGACTTGTGCTTGGTAAAGCATTAAAAGCTGTCCTAGAGTGAAATACCGCCTAACCTTGGAGAGGATTCCGAGTTTTTTGGCTGCAGGTTTCCATATCATAGTCAACCCGTGACCAGGAAAGCTGAAAAACTTCCGAAACGTTGGGAACTCAAATGAGATAATATACGCGATGTAATCCGTTAAATTGTTTTATTTAAATCTTGCATAATTATTTTTCGAATAGGCATTCATTATACATAAAGATTGATTAGAGAGTAGGTAACATGGACTGCTCTTTGATTTAAACTAACACGATTATTTCACTCATTATCTATCATAACACAACAAACGAGGCTTAATCGCACATAAATATGATTTTATTTAATTACCTTTCGTTGGTAATTCTTAGACGTTTCGGACGTCGCGTTACATCAATGGTCTAGTACCATATAGTCTAAATATTATAGACCATGGACGTAGCGCGACGCCCGAAATGTCGAAGATTTACCAACGAAAGGGTTAATTAAATAAAATACATTGAAATAAAACAATTTAACGGATTATATCGCGTATATTATCTCATTTTAGTTCCCGACGTTTCGGAAGCTTTCCAGCTTTCCATGGTCACGGGAGGACTGAGAAAAGATGTATTTTCCTCTGTCAAAGTTACAATTTTAACTTTGACAAAAATTGTAACTTTGACAGAGGAAAATACATCTTTTCTCAGTCCTCCCGTGACCATGGAAAGCTGGAAAGCTTCCGAAACGTCGGGAACTAAAATGAGATAATATACGCGATATAATCCGTTAAATTGTTTTATTTCAATGAGTAATAATCGCGGAAACAGAAGAAAATATTAAATAAAATATATTTATAAATAAATAAATATTACAGGTCAATTTTACACAAATCGAACTAGTCCAATGGTAAGCTCAATAAGGCTTGTGTTACGGGTACTAGCCGACGATATATTTAATAGATATATTACTTATATACATAGAAAATATCCAAGACTCAGGAACAAATATTTATGCTCATCACACAAATATTTGCCCTTACCGGGATTTGAACCGGGGACCTCAGCTTCGCAGGCAACGTTACTCCCACTGAGCCAAACCGGTCGTCAATGCACTGCTCTTTGCTCCGAAATTTGCGGTTTATCAGGTTCGGAATTTCGGACTTCTGAAGTGAAGTCGAAGAAGTGATTATATGGGAAGCCACCGTGTACGAGAGATATTAGGGTTGTTTCTGGTGCAATGCTGCCACCGCCATTCAACTCGCTAACTTTGCGAGTGTTTTTTAGGGTTCCGTACCCAAAGGGTAAAACAGGACCCTGTCACTAAGACTCCGCTGTCCGTCCGTCTGTCTGTCCGTCCGTCTGTCCATCTGTCACCAGGCTGAACTCATGAACCGTTAAAGCTACTACATAGACAGTTGAAATTTCCACAGATGATGTATTTCTGTTGCCGCTATGATAACAAATACTAAAAACAGAATAAAATAAATACGTATTTTTTTTATGTTCAAGAATCAGTTTTCAACTATCCGGTTACGTTAAGTTTGCACCTCATTTGTATGCAACGCTATAGATACCATGTGCAAACGTAACTTAACCGGCCAGATAGGTTAGGTTAAGAGAAATTTTGTACGGAACCCTCGGTGCGCAAGTCCGACTCGCACTTAGCCGGTTTTTTTAGAACCTGACTTTCAACTGGGTATGTTTGGCTAGCCCTCCTTCTCCTTACCAGTAATCGAATTCAGTGGGAGGAGCGTAAAACCATAAACGGAATTGCCACCCGCGGCCACTAGGAGAAGGGTGGGGAGGCGGTGCAAAAGGCACAAGAACTGCGGAGGTGGGTTGAACCGGTTCAACCCGCCTTAAGGCGGGGGAGAGAGGCACCGAAACTAAAGTATCGGACTCAAAGGCACCTTTGAGTCTGGAATGACTGCTGCAGATTTTTAATTTCTGTTTGCTATTATAGGTAATAAAATATTTATATGTCCGCGTGTTTTTAGGGTTCCGTAGCCAAAATGACAAAAACGAAACCCTTATAGTTTCATCCATGTCCGTCCGTCCGTCCATCCGCCCGTATGTCACAGCCATTTTACTCAAAAAGTACAAGATGTATTTTGATGAAATTTGGAGTGTACTCGTAGGTGTCTTGTATGAGCCGCTACTTAGTGTGATAGTTAAAACACAAAAAAAAATATTTCTAGAGGGGGCACTCCACACATGTAAGCGAGACAGATTTTTTTTCTCAGCTAATATCAATTTGTGGCACGTATTTCGACAGTTATTTTAAAAATAACTTGAGGTTTGTGAAAACAATTTTGATTTAGTGAATATTTTTGGAAATAACCGCTCCGAAAGTAGCATAAATTGTGCCCTTCTAAACGCTACGTCCAAAAAATATGAAAAAAATTACAAAGATATACCTTAATAAATATACTTTCAACCAAAATTGTTTTCAACATTATCGGATATACCATTTTTGAGTCATTTCCAAAAAACTACGTTTCTCAGCAAAAGGACGTAAGTGGAGATACGCTCTTTTGCTAGTGCAATTTTTAATCATCTGTAGTGCTTCTTTGTATGAAAAGCTGAGCATGGTCCGACATGCTCTTGGCCGGTTTTTTTTTCTTTTACATTAATATTCATTCATTCCGTCAATACGGAAAAACACCGGAGGCAAAAAAAAAACTGCCATTCTCTAAATTTTGGTTAGTACACACCTACAGTTTGAGTAGTAGCATAGAATGAAATAGCAGTTTTTGATTTCGTACCCGAAATGTATCCCCGTAGGAAAATTTGTTCGTATTGACGGGTATAACAAAGTATTAAAATAAAAGGAAAAAAAAACACTATTTCAAATTTCACTTAACTTTCAAGGTTCCATCGTAATATTTCAGATGTCTCCAAAGGTAGAAAAGATCTGTGAGAAGTCTCTGCTGATAGGCGAAGGACCTCACTGGGACGATCGCACCCAGGTGCTGTACTTCGTCAGCATTCTGGAGAACTTCATCCACAAGTACGACTTCGCCACCCGGACACTCACTAGCACGACACTAGGTAAGTACAGAGTGACCATGTTATTTAATTGCGAATAGAACTAGCTAGATAGTCAAAAGTATATCTAAAAATAACATTTCTGTTCACGACTTAAAGTCCTCGGTAAGCTCGGTTCTCCATACAAATGTAGTTACGCGCTCATTTTAAAACGATTAGCTAGTTTGCTCTGAAACTTTGTATTTAGAATAAGTTAAGGTATATGCAGGCCTGTAACTAGTTTATGTAGCTTCAGAGACCAGAGTAAAAAAAATACAGGGAATTTAAGTTTTGTATTCAAAACTGGTTTTTGCTTCTAGAAACTGGAGCCATATAAACTAATTACAGGCCTACTAGATATACCTCATATCATTGTATATGCAATGTTTCGTTACAATCCAACACGTAGTTTTAAAATGAGAACGAAACTCCGTTTGTATGGCAAGGTGAAATTCGGCCGAGCTGGGGAGCACCCTGTGTGTGTGTATATTATTACAACACTAGAAGGTGGCGCAACTTCGTTCGCGGAGGTGAAAAAGTATTTTTATTTCCTTCAGCGTAGTCGGGTAAAAAGTAGGCATCCTATAACCATCTGTGGATGTGACCCGTGTACCAAAAACAGTTGAGATCCGTTTAGCCGATTTCGCGTGATGACTGATGTCGCCACAAAGACACATACTAACATCCAAAAAAATTCAAAAAAATATTTTTCGATTTAGTAACCTCCAAATAGTCCAGTTACATTTTTTTTAATATCTTTACCTTTTTAAACATTTCATTTTTACATCTTTATAATAGTAGTATACAATATGTATATATGTATAAGTAAATGCAATTATGTACATGATTCCAGATGACCGACCAAGCTTCATAGTGCCCGTGGAAGGCCATTTGGACCAGTTCGTGGTGGGTCTGGAGCGGGAGTTCGTCGTGGTGCAGTGGGACGGCACGGAGGGCAGTGCCGCCAGGGTCGTGCGGCTGCTCGGGGAGGTGGACCCGGGCACGGCGAATAGGATCAATGACGGGAAGGCGGACCCTAGAGGCAGGCTGTATGCAGGTTAGCCTCGAATCGGATCATGTCGTGGTGGGCCTGGAAACTTCGGACCCGGTTTGATTTAAGAGCGTTTATACCTGTTTAACTGGCAACGTCGCATAATTTTTCATTTTGCTTCATTATTTTGTGGCATTTGAATGAAACTTAAAGGTATGTTCAATACCCTGCATCTTTAGGATTTATGATGCATTTAATTGACATATTAATCGGTTTTGCCTTTATTTTCTTACAAAACAATATATAGTCATGAATTCATTTTTAGAGCTTTAGTTGAGGCAATATCATGTAATTTTGCATTGTGCTAGCTTAACTACCGAAAACGTAATGAATGTATTGAAAACATGTTGAAGTTACATTCATATTTCTCAAAACATCAAGAAAAACCAAAAAATATGCGACGTGTGCCAGTTAAGCAGGTATAAATCCTCTTAACTCATTGTAAGGCTGTTATTTTAGAACATTATTTTGAACTGGGTTAGCTAGGTCTCCTTAACATTGCAGTAATCAGATTCAGTGGGGGGTGCGCAAACTTACTAACCGCCATGACGATATGCCACCGCGGCCACTTGGAGTAAGGTGTCAGATCGTTGTAGTTGATAATAGTGGCGTGCACTGGGTTTTATTGGCCAAGGTAGGCAGTTTTTCTGTGCCTATACGGAGCCACGGTGTTTCAGGGCTTCAAGTTGGCAGGCAGTTTCTCTGTGCCTGTATGGAGCCATGATCGTTCAGAGTAGGCAGTGCCTTTGGGCCTATATGGACCGCTCGCCACTGGTTGATAACAGTGATACTTAGATCCAGAGGCAGATCTTCTTAAATGCTATTTTGCTGCAGCCCCGGGCCCCAGGATACAAAGGGCCACCAGCTCCCATTGAAGACAATTGAACTAAAAAAAATCAATCAAGTAGTTCAATCAATTAAGTGGGGCCCACTTACTTACCCAGCAGTATTAGCCCAGGGCCCTACAAATTCACGATCCGCCCTTGCTTAGATCCGTCAAACAGCTAGAATTTGGTGTAAAATACTTCTTAATTTCAATGTTTGTGGCAGGCACGATGGATTCAGATCTAAACAATCTAGGGCGGAACAAAGGCACCTTGTACCGCCTGGACGAGAGTGGCATCACGGCGCTCTGTGACCAGATCACCATCTCCAACGGGCTGGCCTGGGACCTGCCGGCCAAAGCCATGTATTACATCGACACTGGGGAGAGAAACATACGGAGATACGACTATGATGTGGAGACTGGGGACATCTGTAAGTGGCTTTTATTCTTGCAAATATTGTAATAAAAAAAACTGGACTCTTATAAACCAAATACAAAGATCTACAGTACGATTTCTTTGAGTTTACCACTGACATATGCTTTTATTCCATTCGATATTCGATTTTAACACTAATGTAAAAGAGTTTATGTTAGTTACACACTGTCTAAACGTCGTTTGTTTGTAATAGAAACTCTTTTGTTAACGTGTTTATAAACTGGATATTTAATAGCAGATTATTGATAAAAATACATGCAATTCATTTTGACGTAATGAATTCAGCAAAAAAAATCTCGTGGTTAAGCATCCAGAATAAAACACACGTCCCGACGATTTGTGAAACTTGATTCCTTTTTTTGAAGTCGGTGAAAAATACCAAATGTCAAAAACGAGTCGGTTTCTAGCTTATCAACATTCAGAAGGATCATTTGTGAATGTTGATAAGCTAAAAAGTGGACGATTTGGGAACTGGACGAAATGGGATTTAAGTTGACAAAATGGGAATGTGGACGAAGTGGACCTGAAGGCTAACGGAGACCTCCCTAGTTTGATTTTGTAGCAAAGTAAGAGTTAGAGCGTTTATATAGCCTGGGTGTTGTATAACACTGGTCAAAGTCCAGTCGAGGTCCAATTTGTTTTCATTGTGATAATTATATTTGTCTTGGATTGTTTCAGCGAACCTGCAGTATATCTTCGACTTTGAGCAGAAAGGCATCGAAGGAGCCCCGGACGGCTGCACCATCGACACGGACGGCAACCTGTGGGTGGCGGTGTTCGGGGGAGGCTGCGTCATCCAGATCTCGCCCAAGGGACAGCTGCTGCGGCAAGTCCCTGTGCCCGCTAAGCAGGTATGATACCGGAGTAGAGGGTAGCGGTATGGAAAGTCTGGTGCAGCGTTGGCATACGATGATTGGGATTTGTTATCCGTAATAGCAGTGATTTCTTCAACCCTCTAGCTATTAAGCTTGTTTACTACGGTCTAGTCAGGAGCAAACTTGAGGCTGCCTCTGGAGTATGGAATTTAACCAAGATGGCAAAAGGTGGCAAAGAGAAACTGTATCATATTCAAAAACTCGAGCTCTACATAACCTTTTACAAAAGAGTAGTTGCAGTAGAGAGTCGTTGCTCAGACGAATCATCACTTTCGACTCGACTCGGGACTCGGAGTCTTAGAGTTCACCGACTCCCGTACCTAGTCTGAGTCGATTCTACTAAAATGGAGCTCCAGAACATTAGCTGGTGTTTGCTGTTTCGCATTTAACAGAAAATATACTCCTGAGCAAATACAACTGATATACACGCTGGAATTTCTATATAAAGACCAAGGACCATTATAACAAGAAGACTGCCCATCTTCATACAAAAAGCCGTTTCCCGATATGTACAACGCCATCTATGTATAAGAATTATTTTTTTACAATTATACAACTTTTCAAGCGTGACATATTGAAATGTTACGATTTATTAGCTATTTGCGATCTAATTGTTATTATACATACTATGTTTCTTTATTCAATTACTAGCTGTGCCCGCGGCTCCGCCCGCGTGGAATTCGGTATGTGTCAGTAAGCGGCTAATTCACCCCTCTCGCCTGGAGCCGAAACTTGAAGTAAAGTCTAGATAAAATGTTAAACAAATATTACTAAATAAAACTACACTCCAAAATCAATCGTTTTTCGCACTTATTTAATTTTTTGACGTGATTTAAAAGACATAGAGTAAGTATATACTTAGAGGTGTATATCGGACGATACAGTACCACTTTTCTATTTTTACGTCCTTGACTGTAGTACTATCTAAATCAAGTCCATGGCAAATATCACCCAAATCGGTCCTCCAGTCAAATCAGTCGAAGCATGAAAAGGTAAGAAATATACACATAGAAATCCATACTTCCTAACAACCTTTCGAATTTAGGTCTAATATTATTTAGAAGTAAGATTAGAGGAAAAGTGAATATAGATATTGAGGCCAAGTATTTACAGTTATTTTTATGTATGCACATCTAAATATGTACATACAATTATATCTACAGTTCCATACTCCAAAAGTAGGTATGTAAAGTATATTTAAGTACATAACATTGACATTTTACAATATTTTTTTGTACACCACATTGTGAGTCTTCCCGGTGGGCATCAGCACGAACAGCTCCGTGCAGCTGGTGACGCGCGAGCGCTCCACGTAGAGCTGTGGGACCCGTGCGAGAAGCAGCCCGTGCGCAGGTCCACGCCGGCGGCTCGTAGCGTCTGCCCCTGCGACTTGTTGATGGTCATGGCGAAGCAAACGCTCACGGGGAACTGTAGGCGCTTGAAGCGGAGCGGGAAGTTGCTCGGAATGAGGGGGGTGCAGGGGATGAACACAGCTTCTCCGGCACCGCACTCCATCGGGATTTGCGCCTCGATGAGGTTTCGCTGCAGCTGCACTACTTTTAGCCTAGTTCCATTGCATAACTTTGGAGGTGACAAATTCTGAAGAAGCATGATCGGAACTCCAACTTTCAGGGTTAATATGTGTGCTGGGAGTCCTGAAGCGCTCAATGAGTTTAGGAACTCCATCAAGTATGTTGTGACGAAGCGTTCATCCAAGACAGTGTTAATGGAATTATATACTGCCTGTTCACCTTCCATTTCCGCCAATATCCGCGCATTAACGGCTCTCTCACAAACCGAAGAGTTCTCACATCGAGTCATCTAGCTCAGGTCTCCGTATACGCTGCGAATGTGGTCGTCAACGGACAGAACGATCTTGCATAACGTCTCTGATAATCGAAGCAGGCCGTTAGTTTCCTCCAGAAGTCCTTCTCCAACCTGAAGCAGTACCTGGGCAAATTCTTGCACATGTGAGCCTCCTCCTTGTTGATACCACTGAGCCACATATCTTGCATTTTGTTGTATTATTAAATCAATTATATTCAATAAAATTTGTCGAAATCCGTACCCCCTCATCTAAACTTAGAGTTAATTTGGCAAAATGCCAAGGTATTAATTTTAGCGCCACCCTTTAGTTTAGCAAGGTACTCAATAGTAGTCGTAGGCTCGTGTAGCACATATTTGAGAAAAGTTTGCACCTTCTTCCTAATTAGCGCTATAAGATTCAGGAGCAAACTTAATTCAATCGAGTGTAGTGGCTACTCCCCCTTTTAAGGGTTGAATTTTTATAGCTTATAACCTGGCCGGGAATTTTCTCAAGAGATTAGTTAAGTTTGCATCAAAATCTGCTCAGCCGTTTTCACGTGATGCGCGTACAAATAAACTGACAAATAGATAAAAATTCTAAAAACTGTTGGAACGTATTCTGTGATACTTTTTTTCGAATATCTTCCATGTACAGACTTTCGACCCTCTTCAGCTTTATTATATAGGATTATATATGATTTTATGTCGTCATCGTTTTTATGTTGCCATGCCCTATATGTTAAGATAACATCGTCAAATGTTTAGTTTTAAAGCGCCATCTAGTTTTTGCCAGAATAAGTATCTCCTTGTGATCGGCACACGATCCAGAATATGGCAACTGTCCTCTCGTTTTAATGGTTCTTGATAAAGAGTTACCGACCTTGCTTTTGACTGTTTCTTTTGTTTCTCACCAGGTCACCTCATGTACCTTTGGCGGTCCAGAGCTGGACATTCTGTACGTGACCACGGGCCGCATCGAATTTCCGGAGGCACAGGAGTACCCCAGCGGCTGCACCTTCCAGATCACGAACCTAGGTGTCAGGGGACACCCTAACGTCACTTTCAAACTGCAATGAGCTCATGTCTATGTACAGCAGTGGTGTGGCGCCCATATAAGCCTATTCCCACCGGGTTGCCCAAGAAAAGGCTTATAACCACATTTTTACATATCGGTACATTAATACGCTTCGGCTTCCCTTGTAATTTTCCTGACACCATGCGTCTGACATGCAGAGCGGGTTATTCCGAAGTTCGTAGTTCGTATCCTTACGTTTCGCTCAGTCAAATATAGGTTAAAACGAGATGGAAAAGGACAGCATTATGCGTACTTTTAATTTCATATTTTAAGATTCCCTGGCAAGCTTGACCAAATTTCACCTTCCCATACAAACGGAGTTTCGTTGTCATTTTAAAAACTACGACTTGGATTGTAACAAAACTCTGCATACACAATGTCATGAGGTATATCTAGGCCTGTAATTAGTTTCTATAGCTCCAGATTATAAAACAAACCAATTACAGCAAAAACTAATTTTGTATGAAAAACTTAAATGCACTGTATTTTTTTTTTCTATGGTATCTGAAGCTACATAAACTAATTACAGGCCTGCATATTCTAAGCACAAAGTTTCAGAGTAAACTAGCTAGTCGTTTTAAAATGTGAGCGTAACTACGTTTGTATGGAGAACCGAGCTTACCGGGGACTCTTAAACTTTGCTTTTGCATTTTTGACCACTTTAAAACATGTGATTATGGTAATTAAGACAAGCAGTGATTTCATAATGTTAAGGAATACATTAATTGAATATAAATCGATAACAATGCAATTAAATAAATAGTAATATTTTTATTGTTTGCTGTTGTCTTAATTATATTCCTCTCATTATTAAAATGCGACTTCTGCACCCATACCTATAATATAAAAACCGGCTAAGAGCGGTCGAAACATGCTCAGTGTAGGGTTAGCCGTTCATACAAAAGTGACTACAGATGAAAAAAATACGATATGAAAAAGAGCACTAGCAAAAAAGCATATCTCCACGGCACTCACGTCCTTTTGCCGTGAAGCGCAGTTTTTCGGCCATAACTCAAAAACGGTTTATCCGATCATGTGAAAATAATTTTCATTGAAAGTATTTATCTTTGTATTTTTTTTCATATTTATTGGACATAAGGTGGCGTGGCATCTATATAAGCCGATTCCCACCGGGTTGCACACAATTTATGCTACTTTCGGAGCGATTATTTCCTTTAATATTAACAAAATAGAAACAATTTTTAGAAGCCTCAAATGATTTTAGAAGAACTGTCGAAATATGTGCCACACAATGATATTTGCTGATTTTTTTTTAGTTTCTGTTACATAGTATGGAGTACCCCCTAGAAATATATTTTTTTGTCATTTAACTATCAAACTAAGTACCGACTTATACAAGACCTGTACCCCAAATTTCATCAATATACATCTTGTAGTTTTTAAGTAAAAGGCCTATGACATACGGACGGACGGACGGACAGACATGACGAAACTATAAGGTTTTTACCATTTTGGCTACGGAACCCTAAAAATGTGTCTAATTCAGAAAACAATAGAGTTCTGTCGTAAAGAGTGTTAAGTATCGATGAAAGAGATATAGCCTCCACAGAGCAGGAAAACTAGATAGCGCCACTGTAAGCGATTGCTCACAATATATTCAATGTGTAGCTACTGGTACTAAAAAGAAAATATCTAGTTAGGATGACTAAACTCATGAATGGACTCTTCAAGTATAGCAATTAGTAATATCAGCTGGCATTGACCGACGACCGTCTAAAGTATCATTCGTATTCATCCCAAACTTGACATACTTCGCATGGAAGTGACAAAGATAATAAATACCAAGAAGTCGAGTTTCTTCCACCGTGATATCTAAGTAGTTATACTATTAAAAAGCTGTAAAAATTAAGTGTCTGTACATTGAAGATATTTAAAAAATTAAGCGATACAGACTATTTGAACTAAACGGATTTCAACTATTTTTGGTACACTTATGTACACATATGCATACCCAGCTACCCAGCTGGGTATGCATACCCACAATGGTTATAGGATACTACCCGACTACGCTGTCGAAGGGTTATGACTTTTTCTCTTCCGGGAACAAAGTTACGGGCATTGTCTAGTTTGATAAAACCACATCACAATCGGTCCAACTTATAATTAATAAATGAAACAAAACAGTAAAAAAAAGTCAAGGAGTATGATGTGAGATAAGAACAACTATAATAAATATGTGGTATTATAATCTTCGCCAGCTGGATTATGTTATCACAGGAGCGGGCGCATTAATTCGTTGTACGATTCACTGTCGACTGTCTACCGTTCGTTTATTCTGACATAATCGGCGTGAGTAGTTGTGAGGGCGAGATACAATGCCGTTTTTAAATATGAGAAGGACTGCAACGCTTCTAGAATAACGTCAATGTGTGGTTCCATTATTATATGACCGATTGTTTTTTTCGCCGGCGTATAGCCAGCCGTCTTGTCACTTTTGCCAGTCTGTGCGCTGTCGCTACGCTCGTAAGGTGAGGTTGTGTTACGAAAAGTTTTAAATTTATTTTTTAATAAGTTGTAGAATCCAATAATTTTGTATGCCGCTCGCACATATAGCCACTGAACTGAGTACATTCGTGTTTAGTAATCATTAGCGACAATATAATGTATCCGTGTTTGTAGGCGTTTCCTGAATAGCATAGTGTTATTGTTATTAATTTCAACCGGTTCATAGTTAGTTACTGTCGCTAGTAAACATTCTATAGGCAGTACCTAGTTATGTAAGTGTATAGTGTTCGTAAGAACCTATTAAAAATTTAAATTAGCGTGAAATGTATTCGGACTCTTGTTGAAGTATAAGTTTCAAACTTTCAAGGTTAGATTAATTGAACTAAACGGAGTGTTTTGTTAGACACGGTGTTATCGTTCGTTGAAGCGAAAATACCTACTTGTTGAACGATAACGATATATCAACATCAACCATCAACAGGTTTATTTTGAGGTTATCTTGGTTCACTTGAATGGCATATACTTAAGCGATACTTGTTATAAAACGATAAGGAATTGCTCGTACCTACTTAATTACACCAATATACCGTCCTTATCCTTCGTAATATTCTTCCCTACTTAGGTATGTGTAGGTTGGTAGGAAGTTACTTTTTAAAGGAGGTTTAGTCTGCAAATACTGTTGTACCTAGGTGTTACCTAACTTGCATATAGGAATTTATTGGAAATATCATACCTGGTTTTGTTAATTATGTATAGATACAAAATAATGACTTTTGTTTTAATTTCATTTTGTGTTTATTTATACAATGCAAAGTGTAACCATGACGTCCTAAACGTTAACTGGAAGAAATCTTAATATTTTCTTCTGTTTCCGCGATTATTACTTATTGAAACTTCTGGCACATGTGTAACTGTCTTTACAGCTTAGGCCCATCTGGCATGTATGTACACCTTTATTTGTTTTTTCAAAAATGGGTAGTTTGCACAAATTGTAACTTTGACAGAGGAAAATACATCTTTTCTCAGTCCACCCGTGACCATGGAAAGCTGGAAAGCTTCCGAAACGTCGGGAACTAAAATGAGATAATATACGCGATATAATCCGTTAAATTGTTTTATTTAAATGGAAGAAATGTTATTAAAAATTAAGTTTGTGCTTTGTAATTCCCATACAGAGTTAATTATTGTATAAGTTATATAAGTATCTCGTTAAGTAGTATAGGTATAATAACTAATATATTTTAGTACAGTCAGCTGCAAAAAGATATACATACCTACACGGATAGTCCGTGTAAAATATCGTCTCTCAACTCTAGAGACGGGTAGTGTGTAGCGAAGATATTTTTGGTAATGTGTAGCGAAGATATTTTTGAACAGACAAATCGTGAATATCTTCTTGCAGCTGACTGTAGCCACGAGTACGAGTAACAAATAGGTATACCTGTATAACTTTGGTAAGATTCAATAAAGTCGAGGCGGCCTTAGCCATTGCAACTATTGCAAGGCTTCTGTATTTAAATAGTACGATTTATTAATCAATAATTGTTTACGAACTAATTGTTACTGTTAGTACTATGTTTCTTTGTGCAGTTTTAAAAACAATAAATGTTTATTTTTATTGCGCCATCTAGTTTTTGCCTGAATATCTGCTTGCCGTCGGCGCGCGATCCAAAGTATTTCGATTGTCAGTCTTTTTGTTTTAATAATCCCTGATATTATAGTTTATTGAACGCAATAATGGCGCCACTAGCGGGGAAACTTTGCAGAACTATGTCCTATTGGTAATGGCAGCGGGAACGCCCACAGCAGAACCATTCCACAAGTCCGATAGAATCAAGCATAGGTCGACTGTTCGTAGCGCCCGCGCGCGACAGCTCCCACACGACAGGTGCCGAGGATGTCGTGGCATTCTACTGCCTAGCACACCGTTTAAGTTAGAAAAATTACATGACTGATAATGACTTGGGCTAGCTTGCGGATTGCACGTAATCCGTGGGGGATGTCCAAGCCTCGGAAAAACGCCCGTCATTAAAAAAATCTGTTCCTCCAATACCTCGTTTCGGGGAATGCAAATTAATTATGAATACATTTATGTATGAACTACACATAAATATGAATATGAATTACACGAGGTAATGAAGGATGCATTTTTCGAGCCTTCCATATATTTGTTTTTAGTGGAAGAGCGACGGGTGATTGATGCAGTTTGCCTATCAATAGCCCGTGAATCAAAATCAAGTTTTGTTTGTTGGGTTTCCAGATGTCCGTAGAAGTGAAGAAAATCACAGAGCCCCTGGTGTTGGGCGAGGGCCCGCACTGGGACGAGCGCGCGCAGGCGCTGTACTTTTTCAGCATCCACGAGAAGACCATCCACAAGTACAACCCGGTCACCGGAGACCAAACCAAGACTACCCTCGGTAAGAACTTAGGGGGCATTTCACCAGATTGTCAGGTAGGCATATAACACCAACCTTTTGATACTTCTAGCAAAATAGCAATGTTACAGTTTTTGGTATGATAATCTCTATACTATTATAAAGTTGTAAAAATGAAATGCCTGTACATTGAAAATATGAAAAAATAATTGTATGTATCATTATGGCTTCATCGCGCCAAAACGGCTTTTTAATTTAGCTTCTGTATTCTCCCTAGAAAAAACTTTATATATTTTGAAAGGGTAGCTGCCATAGTCGTCACATATCCGACAAAGTTCTTATTCTGGTGGAATACTATAAAGCTGAGATGTCTATGTCATATGTTAGTTCAGTAAAATTTTGGTTATATGTATGTATTTGTATATATATACGTATACAAAAGAAACGACTAAATTTAAATTTAGAAATAACGGATAAAACAATAGAAGAAATGAATGATTTTAAACTATTAGGCATAACAATCGACTCTAGCTTAAACTGGAAAGCCCATATACAGAACACTAAAACAAAAATAGCCAGATTTATTTATACACTTAATGTCTTAAAAGGTGCGTCCACACTTGTACCATTTGCTCGTATCCGATCATCGTCCCGTGGCATGACTGCGTATCGCGCTGCTTGGACGCTCACTATCGGCATTCCGTATCATTTGCGCCGCCGCGTGAAAAAACGCGTCCACACTAAGCCGTAGCGTATCACCGTATCCGATCACAGCGCCGATCATTTTGCATGCTGCAGTTTGGACGCTAGCCGTATCGTTTCACCGCTCCGATCATTTTGGCATTTCGCCGATCATCATATTTTTGCGTGATCGTTCTTTTGTCGTAGCGTTGTGTTCCGTGTAAAACTGTTGCACTCTGCGATCGCACATCAAATTGGTTGACACCCGTGCAGAAACTTGAAGATCATTATCACGACAGCTGATAAGCCGCGAGCGCCGACCACCAGCGTGGACAGCAGCGCCCATGCGTCGGCGGCACCGCGCGCGTAGCAACTAAAAATGGCAGTACTTTGGAAATTCGCCGTAACACACCTGCGCCAGCGACTCAAGCCACGCCCCCCGGCCATCTCTTTCACGCGTAGCTGCAATGGACGAGACAGAAGATGATCGGGCAAAAACCGACTCGAGATGGATCGCGGCGTATCATAACCGCATAGCATGATCGCGTGTCATGATCGCTAGTGTGGACGTCGCACCGTCACGATCATGCCGCGCTCATCCGATCCGAGTGTTTGATACGCGTAGCAACTTTGATTTCGAGCGATCGATCGGCGCAACGTCCAAACGCGTGATCGTGACACGCGATCATGCCACGCGACGATGATCTGATACGGGCAAATGATACAAATGTGGACGCACCTAAAGGTGAACACGGATTTTGAATCGGCCTTGTCGGTATATTTTGCTTACATTTACTCGAGCCTCCGATATGGTGTAATCTTGTGGGGAGACAGTGTAGACGCCCAACAACTTTTCGTCATGCATTATAAATGTATTCGGATACTAGCGAATGTGCGTATCCCAAACAGTTGCCGCCCTTATTTTATAGAAAATAAACTCTTAACCCTGCCCTCAATATTTATATTGGAGGCAGCGCTCTTCGTTCGAAAACATCCAGAACTATTTCCGTCAAAAACGGATGTATCTAAAACGAGAAGCCAATACAGAAATAAATTGCTATTGCCGCAATCTAAGTTAGCTATATATAAAAAAGGGCCGCAATACAAATGTATAATTATATTCAACAAAATTCCTGATGTCATTAAATTCGAACCAAATGATGAATTGTTTCAAGCTAAATTAAAAGTACTTATAATAGAAAACTGCTATCACTCGGTTGACGCATTTCTTAGTGACGAAAACTTGTCGCATTGTAAAACGAAATAAAATAAATTATTGGAAAATGTAGGTATATACATTATAGTAGTTTCTTGGGATCTCACACTCTGACCTCAGTTTAAAAATGGCCGACTCATTTATTATACAAATAACATAGATTACCAAATGTATTGACATGAATTAAATTAAATTGAATTATTATTATACTTATTAAAATAATTGGTTAGAGTTGCCATCTTAAATAGTTACATATTATATTATATTACAATTATATTTAAATAAGTGTTTAAGAATTTAATATTATGTTAGTAATATTGTGTGCCCTTGCAGGGTGTCATGAAGAAATACTTTAAAATTATACGATTATAACATCTTTTATGTACATGACTATGTTGCCGAGTTTGATATCATTCACACACGCACAGACCTTCATACACACACACACACACAAATCATCAACACAACACCTGCCATTCCAAACTTCGTTATTTCTTTAATATATAACGTATTGCTCATCTATCTGTTGTAACTTTGTACTTCCTTTTGTTATTATGACTTAACTTCACTTTTTTATTTTGTTAATGTATTTAAGCACCCTATCTCAATGCGTCTGTTACCGTAATGTTAGTTGTACGTGATAAGCCTATAAAATGTAAATCCTTAATTGGCCAATGTTAAACACATATGTATCCGATAGTAATAATTCTCTAATTTGTGCTGTGGATTTTATCTCAATAAAATAAATAAAATAAATAAATGACATGACAAATGAATAAATGAATATCCATACTAATATATTACCTATAATCGGTGAACATCCAAAACATTCCGTCGAATTGAGAACCTCCTCCTTTTTTTGGAATAGAATAGAATAGAATACTGTCTGTTACCTCTACACGCTTAAACTGCTGAACCGATTTGGATGAAATTTGGTATGGAGATAGTTTGAGTCCCGGGGAATGACATAGGCTACTTTTTATCCCGGAAAAATACTCTCATCCGCGATAAACGAATTTAAGGCGGATGAAGTCGCGGGCAGAAGCTAGTATGTATATATGTATAAGTTTATTTGTATTTTATATTCTTATTTATTCGTACCTATCTAATATCTTTGTATGTATCTGAATTGTTCCTTCTACTCTTCTCTCTCTATTTCTCCCTGGCTTTGATTTATGATTTGTCTCATCTTCTTGTGCACCACTTACTTACTCATTGGTTGATTACTTTGCGCCAACTCTACTACCTTAAGGATAGTGTAGTGCTACGAAAATCTTGAGTATTTTATCATTTGCACGGCAGAGACTCTTGCGCCCCATTCACAAAACTTTTGATTTTGATTTTTAGACGGTCGACCAGGCTTCATAGTCCCAGTGGAAGGCCACTTGGACCAGTTCGTGGTGGGCTTGGAACGGGAGTTCGTCGTGGTCCAGTGGGACGGCGCAGAGGGCAGCCACGCGAAGGTCAAGCGGCGATTGGGGGAGGTGGACCAGGATGCCACAAACAACAGGCTGAACGACGGCAAGGCGGACCCCAGGGGCAGGATCTTTGGAGGTCAGTTTTGTATTCATAAATACAGACACAGTGTGACAGTTGAAATGTTAGAGGGAAATCACCTGGCGACTTCGGTTCTGGGGATAAGTAAATAGGTACGAGTTTATCGAAAATGTGCAATTGTATCAATAAGGTGTCGTAGAGGAGGTTTTTTTTTGTAATAAGTGGACAATGACGAGCCAGAACCGCCAGATAGCAAGTAGTCATCTTCAGCACCATAACCATTCGTATAGCGCTAATTTGCTTCTTGTACGTGTTACGTTCTCGTACTTGCAGGACCATATGTTAAAGTTTTCCATAATGACGGGAACACTCCATCATCATCGAAATAATGCTAACCTTTCTTTTTGACTTAAGCAATTGTCGAGTAATTAAATGAAGTCGTTCATACATTTTCCCCAAGTGGAATTTCTAAATCTGCTTAAGGCCACCTAATCACTATACTATAACGTTCCAGGAACGATGGGCTATGAGAAGAGCCCAGGCGACTTCGCGCAAGAACAAGGTTCCCTGTACCGTGTAGACGGGGGAGGGATCACTCGCGTCGCCGAGAAGATTGGCATCTCCAACGGCTTGGCCTGGGACCTGCCAGCCAAGGCCATGTACTACATCGACTCGCTCGAGAGGAACATCCGCAGATACGACTACGATGTGGACACAGGGAACATCTGTACGTAATACTTAGAGACGTATTATTGAAGGTCTAATACAGGGGTCGGCAAACTTTTTAGACGTCCGTAACGTAGAGGGCCAGATGCCGGAAGAATATAGATTTTTCGGAAGCTCAAAGAGCCGCAGTTTTCTGTTTCAGGTTTATCACTGTAAATCAAATTTTAATAGGACTTTTTTAAGGGGAACTTGAAGAGTTGCAAGTGACCCTTTAAAGAGCCGCGGTTTGCCGACCCCAGGTCTAATACAATGACCCAAGTTACTTCGCACAAGAACAAGCTACTTATTAAGTACCGATTGCTCTACATAAATAACTATAAACTTTCAATATAACTAATTAAATATACTCATTAAAAATAATGAGACAGCCCTTCAGGCTTATATTTAGTTAGCTTTAATGATTTGGATCTTGCTTTAGTTTCCTACCATTTTAGTCTATTAATTTATTCACAATATTAGGTTACTATCGAGACGGATCTTGATTTCCGATAAGAAAACATCTTCACCCTAACCAACCGAACTTTGCAGCCAACATGAAGCACATCTTCGACCTCCAGAAGAATGGTTTGGACGGTTTCCCCGACGGCGGCACCATCGACACGGACGGCAGCCTGTGGGTGGCGGTGTTCGGGAGCAGCTGCGTCATCCAGGTGTCGCCGACCGGGCAGCTGCTGCGAAAAGTGCCGCTGCCAGCTAAACAGGTACCATTCGGAACAGGGCAGGGCCTACGACACTTGTATTATATTCGCTTCCACAAGCAGTCGATCTTCTAACTGTCGAGCAATCTGAACGCATAGCGGCACCATCGATGCGGACGGCAACCTGAGGGTGGCGGTGTTCGGAAGCAGCTACAGTCGATAACGACGTGTCGGCTACCGGGCAGCTGCTGCGGAAAGTGACAATGCCAGCTAAACAGGTACCATTCTGCTAAACAGGTACGACATTTGTACGAGTAAAAGTTTTGCTTCAGCAAGTAGCATATCTTCTACGTCGAAAAACAATCTTCAAACGGATAGCGGCACCATCAATGCGGACGGCAACTTGTGGGTGAAGGTTTTCGGGTAAAGCAGCGACATCCAGGTGTTGCCGTAGGGACAGCTGATGAGAAAGGTGTCCTAACCTAACCTCTCAGAACAGGGTAGGGCCTATAACATTGGTATAATCTGTGCTTCAGCGAACAGGATTCTTAATAACTAAATTTACGAAACTTGCCTTTTCTTTTACTTAGCGCACTTAGCACGGCAGTGCAGATACAGATCATATCACTGCTAGCTGTTATATTTGGATTTTCTTATCGCCTTTCTTAACTAAATATCAAAATACCGTAAAAACTATTTCAAAATGTGAAATTAAAATTTAAATCGGCCAGGAAATAAGCATAATATAGGCATTTTAAACTAGTAATTAGACAGAGAGGTCCGATGTGCACTGTTACGTCACACCGCGTCACAGTGCACTCCAGCCATATGAACTCCATATTAAATTCTGTTTTGCAAGAAAGAGATAGAATGAAATGTTTGATCGCTTATATCTTGGTTATTTTTATAGCTATTCGAAAAATTATTTTTGTCTACTGTTTGTTACATGAATGAGCTTTTAATAAAGCAAAAATAAAAAACCATGCAAATTCCCTATTGAGATTTAAATTATATTTTTAACCGACTTCCAAAAAAAAGGAGGAGGTTCTCAATTCGACGGAATGTTTTTTTTTTTTTATGGATGTTCACCGATTACACGAAGACTATTTGACCGATTTCAAAAATTTTTTTTTGGTTTTATAGAAGGTACTTTCAAGTTAGTCCCATTTAATTTTGGTGAAGATCTGATGATGGAATCCATGAGGAATTGAAGGAACTCCTCAAATATTGTAGGCATACGATTTTGGTATTATAAGAAACATAATAAGCATTTTCATTCAGAAAGTGTAAATTGGTGAAGTGGAACTGATGCAGAAGACCACAGAATGCCATCGGAACTCCTCAGTGATAAATGATTTACGTGTGGCGACAAAATATCTTGATTAATTTAGCTAAGCAACTTCATAGTCACAAATTTAAATGTTCCTGATGAGAATGGTACCATTGAATTGATTTGATGATGGAGCCGGAAGGTAGACACCAGATCTATATAGTAAAATAATGTTTCCTAGCCGTGTTTGGGTTTGTTCGAATCGTCACGAAATACATTTTTAAGTAAAAATTAACTAAAAAGTGTAAAATAAATAAACTTTTTAACAAAAAAATAAAACCGTCTCCAAAAAAACTAAAAATTAAAAAAATAACGCCATAATTCAGTTTCTTCAAATTACTTACAAGTAACCGTTTGTGCGCTCAATCTATACATTATAAACAATTAATTTTATTTTGGAGTCGGTGCCATCGTGTCACAACTCACTAAAATCGACAAAAATAGTCGTACATTTTCAATATTTTACACATTCTTTACATGGCACCGACGCCAAAATAAGATTAATTGTATATACTGTATAGATTGAGTATACAAACGGTTACTTGTAAGTAATTTGAAGAAACTGAATTATGGCGTTATTTTTTTACTTTTAGTTTTTTTGGAGTCGGTTTTATTTTTTTGTTTAAAAGTTTTACAACTTACCGATACAAAATTAAATTGTTTCGTTCATAGGTCACATCATGTACCTTCGGCGGACCAAATCTCGACATTCTCTTCGTCACGACCTCCCGCTACATGAACAAGCCGGGAGAAGGAGACCCCCAGGACGGCTGCACCTTCATGATCAGTGGTCTCGGGGTGAAGGGCTATCCTAACGTCAATTTTAAATTTTAGTGCTCAAATTAGGCTACTGGCCATGTAATATGAAAAATGTAAACAATATTTTTTTGTATATAAATTATTTTTATAATGACTTTTGTGGACCTCTTTTGTATTAAACTGTTGTAACATGGCTAGTGACATTTTAATTCAGTGTAGTACAATATTTAATTGTTGAGTATACGAGTGTGAAGTTAGCAGCCTAAAGTTAGCAGCCCAAGATAACCCGACCAAATGAAGAAGTCTTGCTGGATTTCTACAAAACTGTCAAAAAATACGTATTATTAATGACAAATCAAAAGTGATTCGCATAGAATTTAATTTTTCACCTTTTGCCGGACGCATTAAAGTGCGAAATATACTCAAATACCACAAAAATCGTTGGTCAGCTAACTTCACAAACCTGGCAGCCCAATTTCAGTGATTAATTACAATCCCGACATGAAGATGTCTAGATTACACTTTTTATCTACATTGATTAGAAGCCTTAAAATTGCTTTCTAATAAATTGCATCGTGTAAACATTGAAAAGAGCTGCTTCTGTCGAAATAAGAGAAACTACACAAATAGAAAATAACCTTAAATTTTCGAAGATTTATATAGGCGAATAAACCGTAATTTTCAATGATTTCAATATTAAGGACCATTTTAAATACGTTCTTGCTAAAAGCTCTAGAGAATGAGCTTTTAGAAACAATATACAGTGCTAACTTACCACGATTACTACAGCCACTGTGGGCCAAGTTAAGTGACTAGCCTAACTTACCGCCGGCTAGTCACCATTAAACAGTACTTTTGACCGATATCAAGATAACAGACCTCTTTTGCAGGAGACAGTTAAAAGCAATAAGGAGTTAGCCATCAGAAACTGATTTTAAAACTCACTGAATTTGCCAAGGTTACAAAAGAATCTGCAGCTGATAGAAAGTTAGCGGCCTAAAATGATTTTCAAGCCTATAAAGATTTTCAACAACTTGAAGACAAAAGACCACTTTGAATTGAAAGATTTTAAAAGCTTTGAAGGTAAAGCTTTCTAAAACAGCTTTAAAAACTGACTTGACGAAATTGCAACAGCTTTTGTGGACAAGAACAAATCAGTGGCCTAACTTTCTGTAATAGGTTATCTAATAAACCGTTATTTTAATTGAGACCAAGGTGAAAGACCACTCCGGCGTGGATGTCGCTAAAAGCTCTAGTGCATTAGCTTTCAGAAACAGTATACAAAGCTAACTTGCCGAGATTACTACTACCTCTGTGAGCCAGGCTAAGTTAGCAGCCTAAATTACTGCCGACCAGTAGGTATTAAAAAGTAAGTTTGACCGATATCACGATGACAGACCACTTTTAAAAGAAAACAGTTAGTAGCAAAAAGGTGTTAGCTATCAGAAACTGCGTTTGGACCTCACTTGCAAAAATATAACAGAATCTGCAGCTGATAGAAAGTTAGCAGCTTTAACTGATTTTCATAACAATTGTAATTTTCACCAACCTTAAGACAAATATCCACATTGAACTGCCAATTTTCAAAAGCTCTGAAGATAAAACTTTCCAATATAGCTTTAAGAACTGACTTGCCGAAATTACTAGAGCTTTTGTGGGCAAGATCAAGTCAGCGGCCTAACTCTCTGTGGTAGTTTATCTAATAAACCGTTATTTTAATTGAGACCAAGATGAAAGACCACTCCAGCGTGGATGTCGCTTAAAGCTCTAGTGCATTAGCTTTCAGAAACTGTATACAAAGCTAACTTGCCGAGATTACTACTGCCTCTGTGAAACAGGCTAAGTTAGCAGCCTTAATTACTGCCGACCAGTAGCTATTAAAAAGAAAGTTTGACCGATATCAAGATGACAGACCACTTTAAAAAAAGACAGTTAGTAGCAAAAAGGTGTTAGCTATCAGAAAATGCTTTTGGATCTCACTTGCAAAAAATATTACAGAATCTGCAGCTGATAGAAAGTTAGCAGCCTTAACTGATTTTCATAACAATTGTAATTTTCACCAACCTTAAGACAAATAGCCACATTAAACTGCCAATTTTTGAAAGCTCTGAAGATAAAGCTTTCCAAAAGAGCTTTGAGAACTGAGTTGCCGAAATTAGTAGAGCTTTTGTGGACAAGACCAAGTCAGCAGCCTAACTCTCTGTGGTAGGTTATCTAATAAACCGTTATTTTAATTGAGACCAAGATGAAAGACCACTCCGGCGTGGATGTCGCTTAAAGCTCTAGTGCATTAGCTTTCAGAAACAGTATACAAAGCTAACTTGCCCAGATTACTACTGCCTCTGTGAGCCAGGCTAAGTTAGCAGCCTACATTACTGCCGACTAGTAGCTATTAAAAAGTAGTTGTGACCGCTATCAAGATGCCAGACCACTTTAAAAAGAATACAGTTAAAAGCAAAATAGTGTAAGCTATCAGAAAATGCTTTTGGATCTCACTTGCAAAAAATATTACAGAATCTGCAGCTGATAGAAAGTTAGCAGCCTTAACTGATTTTTATAACAATTGTAATTTTCACCAACCTTAAGATGAATAGCCACATTGAACTGCCTATTTTTGAAAGCTCTGAAGATAAAACTTTCTAAAATAGCTTTGAGAACTGCCTTGCCGAAATTACTAGAGCTTTTGTGGGCAATACCAAGTCAGCGGCCTAACTCTCTGTGATAGGTTATCTAATAAACCGTTATTTTAATTGAGACCAAGATGAAAGACCACTCCGGCTTGTATGTCGCTAAAAGCTCTAGTGCATTAGCTTTCAGAAACAGTATACAAAGCTAACTTGCCGAGATTACTACTGCCTCTGTGAGCCAGGCTAAGTTAGCAGCCTAAATTTTTGCCGACTAGTAGCTATTAAAAAGTAATTGTGACCAATATCAAGATGACAGACCACTTTTAAAAGAAAACAGTTAGTAGCAAAAAGGTGTAAGCTATCAGAAACTGCTTTTGGACCTCACTTGCAAAATTGTTACAGAATCTGCAGCTGATAGAAAGTTAGCAGCCTTAACTGATTTTTATAACAATTGTAATTTTCACCAACCTTAAGACAAATAAACACATTGAACTGCCAATTTTTGAAAGCTCTGAAGATAAAACTTTCCAAAATAGCTTTGAGAACTGACTTGCCGAAATTACTAGAGCTTTTGTAGGCAAGACCAATCCAGCGGCCTAACTCTGTGGTAGTTTATCTAATAAACCGTTATTTTAATTGAGACCAAGATGAAAGACCACTCCGGCGTAGATGTCGCTAAAAGCTCTAGTGCATTAGCTTTCAGAAACAGTATACAAAGCTAACTTGCCGAGATTACTACTGCCTCTGTGAGCCAGGCTAAATTAGCAGCCTAAATTTTTGCCGACCAGTAGCTATTAAAAAGTAATTGTGACCGATATCAAGATGCCAGACCACTTTAGAAAGAAAATAGTTAAAAGCAAAATAGTGTAAGCTATCAGAAAATGCTTTTGGATTTTCATAACAATTGTAATTTTCACCAACCTTAAGACAAATAGCCACATTAAACTGCCAATTTTTGAAAGCTCTGAAGATAAAGCTTTCCAAAAGAGCTTTGAGAACTGACTTGCCGAAATTAGTAGAGCTTTTGTGGACAAAACCAAGTCAGCAGCCTATCTCTCTGTGGTAGGTTATCTAATAAACCGTTATTTTAATTGAGACCAAGATGAAAGACCACTCCAGCGTGGATGTCGCTTAAAGCTCTAGTGCATTAGCTTTCAGAAACAGTATACAAAGCTAACTTGCCGAGATTACTACTGCCTCTGTGAGCCAGGCTAAGTTAGCAGCCTAAATTACTGCCGACTAGTAGCTATTAAAAAGTAATTGTGACCGCTATCAAGATGCCAGACCACTTTAAAAAGAACACAGTTAAAAGCAAAATAATGTAAGCTATTAGAAAATGCTTTTGGATCTCACTTGCAAAAAATATTACAGAATCTGCAGCTGATAGAAAGTAACCAGCCTTAACTGATTTTTATAACAATTGTAATTTTCACCAACCTTAAGACAAATAGCCACATTGAACTGCCAATTTTTGAAAGCTCTGAAGATGAAACTTTCTAAAATAGCTTTGAGAACTGACTTGCCGAAATTAGTAGAGCTTTTGTGGACAAGACCAAGTCAGCAGCCTAACTCTCTGTGGTAGGTTATCTAATAAACCGTTATTTTAATTGAGACCAAGATGAAAGACCACTCCAGCGTGGATGTCGCTTAAAGCTCTAGTGCATTAGCTTTCAGAAACAGTATACAAAGCTAACTTGCCGAGGTTACTACTGCCTCTGTGAGCCAGGCTAAATTAGCAGCCTAAATTACTGCCGACCAGTAGCTATTAAAAAGTAAGTTTGACCGATATCAAGATGACAGACCACTTTTAAAAAAAGCAGTTAGTAGCAAAAAGGTGTTAGCTATCAGAAACTGCGTTTGGACCTCACTTGCAAAAATATTACAGAATCTGCAGCTAATAGAAAGTTAGCAGCCTTAACTGATTTTCATAACAATTGTAATTTTTACCAACCTTAAGACAAAAAGCCACATTAAACTGCCAATTTTTGAAAGCTCTGAAGATAAAACTTTTCAAAATAGCTTTGAGAACTGACTTGCCGAAATTACTAGAGCTTTTGTGGGCAAGACCAAGTCAGCGGCCTAACTCTCTGTGGTAGGTTATCTAATAAACCGTTATTTTAATTGAGACCAAGATGAAAGACCACTCCGGCGTGGATGTCGCTTAAAGCTCTAGTGCATTAGCTTTCAGAAACAGTATACAAAGCTAACTTGCCCAGATTACTACTGCCTCTGTGAGCCAGGCTAAGTTAGCAGCCTACATTACTGCCGACTAGTAGCTATTAAAAAGTAATTGTGACCGCTATCAAGATGCCAGACCACTTTAAAAAGAATACAGTTAAAAGCAAAATAGTGTAAGCTATCAGAAAATGCTTTTGGATCTCACTTGCAAAAAATATTACAGAATCTGCAGCTGATAGAAAGTTAGTAGCCTTAACTGATTTTTATAACAATTGTAATTTTCACCAACCTTAAGATGAATAGCCACATTGAACTGCCTATTTTTGAAAGCTCTGAAGATAAAACTTTCTAAAATAGCTTTGAGAACTGCCTTGCCGAAATTACTAGAGCTTTTGTGGGCAATACCAAGTCAGCGGCCTAACTGTCTGTGATAGGTTATCTAATAAACCGTTATTTTAATTGAGACCAAGATGAAAGACCACTCCGGCTTGTATGTCGCTAAAAGCTCTAGTGCATTAGCTTTCAGAAACAGTATACAAAGCTAACTTGCCGAGATTACTACTGCCTCTGTGAGCCAGGCTAAGTTAGCAGCCTAAATTTTTGCCGACTAGTAGCTATTAAAAAGTAATTGTGACCAATATCAAGATGACAGACCACTTTTAAAAGAAAACAGTTAGTAGCAAAAAGGTGTAAGCTATCAGAAACTGCTTTTGGACCTCACTTGCAAAATTGTTACAGAATCTGCAGCTGATAGAAAGTTAGCAGCCTTAACTGATTTTTATAACAATTGTAATTTTCACCAACCTTAAGACAAATAGCCACATTGAACTGCCAATTTTTGAAAGCTCTGAAGATAAAACTTTCCAAAATAGCTTTGAGAACTGACTTGCCGAAATTACTAGAGCTTTTGTAGGCAAGACCAATCCAGCGGCCTAACTCTGTGGTAGTTTATCTAATAAACCGTTATTTTAATTGAGACCAAGATGAAAGACCACTCCGGCGTAGATGTCGCTAAAAGCTCTAGTGCATTAGCTTTCAGAAACAGTATACAAAGCTAACTTGCCGAGATTACTACTGCCTCTGTGAGCCAGGCTAAATTAGCAGCCTAAATTTTTGCCGACCAGTAGCTATTAAAAAGTAATTGTGACCGATATCAAGATGCCAGACCACTTTAGAAAGAAAATAGTTAAAAGCAAAATAGTGTAAGCTATCAGAAAATGCTTTTGGATTTTCATAACAATTGTAATTTTCACCAACCTTAAGACAAATAGCCACATTAAACTGCCAATTTTTGAAAGCTCTGAAGATGAAGCTGTCCAAAAGAGCTTTGAGAACTGACTTGCCGAAATTAGTAGAGCTTTTGTGGACAAAACCAAGTCAGCAGCCTAACTCTCTGTGGTAGGTTATCTAATAAACCGTTATTTTAATTGAGACCAAGATGAAAGACCACTCCGGCGTGGATGTCGCTTAAAGCTCTAGTGCATTAGCTTTCAGAAACAGTATACAAAGCTAACTTGCCCAGATTACTACTGCCTCTGTGAGCCAGGCTAAGTTAGCAGCCTAAATTACTGCCGACTAGTAGCTATTAAAAAGTAATTGTGACCGCTATCAAGATGCCAGACCACTTTAAAAAGAACACAGTTAAAAGCAAAATAATGTAAGCTATTAGAAAATGCTTTTGGATCTCACTTGCAAAAAATATTACAGAATCTGCAGCTGATAGAAAGTAACCAGCCTTAACTGATTTTTATAACAATTGTAATTTTCACCAACCTTAAGACAAATAGCCACATTGAACTGCCAATTTTTGAAAGCTCTGAAGATGAAACTTTCTTAAATAGCTTTGAGAACTGACTTGCCGAAATTAGTAGAGCTTTTGTGGACAAGACCAAGTCAGCAGCCTAACTCTCTGTGGTAGTTTATCTAATAAACCGTTATTTTAATTGAGACCAAGATGAAAGACCACTCCAGCGTGGATGTCGCTTAAAGCTCTAGTGCATTAGCTTTCAGAAACAGTATACAAAGCTAACTTGCCGAGATTACTACTGCCTCTGTGAGCCAGGCTAAATTAGCAGCCTAAATTACTGCCGACCAGTAGCTATTAAAAAGTAAGTTTGACCGATATCAAGATGACAGACCACTTTTAAAAGAAGCAGTTAGTAGCAAAAAGGTGTTAGCTATCAGAAACTGCGTTTGGACCTCACTTGCAAAAATATTACAGAATCTGCAGCTAATAGAAAGTTAGCAGCCTTAACTGATTTTCATAACAATTGTAATTTTTACCAACCTTAAGACAAAAAGCCACATTAAACTGCCAATTTTTGAAAGCTCTGAAGATAAAACTTTCCAAAATAGCTTTGAGAACTGACTTGCCGAAATTACTAGAGCTTTTGTGGGCAAGACCAAGTCAGCGGCCTAACTCTCTGTGGTAGGTTATCTAATAAACCGTTATTTTAATTGAGACCAAGATGAAAGACCACTCCGGCGTCGATGTCGCTAAAAGCTCTAGTGCATTAGCTTTCAGAAACAGTATACAAAGCTAACTTGCCGAGATTACTACTGCCTCTGTGAGCCAGGCTAAGTTAGCAGCCTAAATTACTGCCGACCAGTAGCTATTAAAAAGTAAGACTGACCGATATCAAGATTACAGACCACTTTTAAAAAAGCAGTAAGTAGCAAAAAGGTGTTAGGTATCAGAAACTGCGTTTGGACCTCACTTGCAAAAATATTACAGAATCTGCAGTTGATAGAAAGTTAGCAGCCTTAACTGATTTTCATAACAATTGTAATTTTCACCAACCTTAAGACAAATAGCCACATTGAACTGCCAATTTTTGAAAACTCTGAAGATAAAACTTTCCAAAATAGCTTTGAGAACTGACTTGCCGAAATTACTAGAGCTTTTGTGGGCAAGACCAAGTCAGCGGCCTAACTCTCTGTGGTAGTTTATCTAATAAACCGTTATTTTAATTGAGACCAAGATGAAAGACCACTCCGGCGTGGATGTCGCTTAAAGCTCTAGTGCATTAGCTTTCAGAAACAGTATACAAAGCTAACTTGTCCAGATTACTACTGCCTCTGTGAGCCAGGCTAAGTTAGCAGCCTAAATTACTGCCGACTAGTAGCTATTAGAAAGTAATTGTGACTGCTATCAAGATGCCAGACCACTTTAAAAAGAATACAGTTAAAAGCAAAATAGTGAAAGCTATCAGAAAATGCTTTTGGATCTTACTTGCAAAAAATATTACAGAATCTGCAGCTGATAGAAAGTTAGCAGCCTTAACTGATTTTTATAACAATTGTAATTTTCACCAACCTTAAGACAAATAGCCACATTGAACTGCCAATTTTTGAAAGCTCTGAAGATAAAACTTTCTAAAATAGCTTTGAGAACTGACTTGCCGAAATTACTAGAGCTTTTGTGGGCAAGACCAAGTCAGCGGCCTAACTCTCTGTGGTAGGTTATCTAATAAACCGTTATTTTAATTGAGACCAAGATGAAAGACCACTCCGGCTTGGATGTCGCTAAAAGCTCTAGTGCATTAGCTTTCAGAAACAGTATACAAAGCTAACTTGCCGAGATTACTACTGCCTCTGTGAGCCAGGCTAAGTTAGCAGCCTAAATTACTGCCGACCAGTAGCTATTAAAAAGTAAGACTGACCGATATCAAGATTACAGACCACTTTTAAAAAAGCAGTAAGTAGCAAAAAGGTGTTAGGTATCAGAAACTGCGTTTGGACCTCACTTGCAAAAATATTACAGAATCTGCAGTTGATAGAAAGTTAGCAGCCTTAACTGATTTTCATAACAATTGTAATTTTCACCAACCTTAAGACAAATAGCCACATTGAACTGCCAATTTTTGAAAGCTCTGAAGATAAAACTTTCCAAAATAGCTTTGAGAACTGACTTGCCGAAATTACTAGAGCTTTTGTAGGCAAGACCAAGTCAGCGGCCTAACTCTGTGGTAGTTTATCTAATAAACCGTTATTTTAATTGAGACCAAGATGAAAGACCACTCCGGCGTGGATGTCGCTTAAAGCTCTAGTGCATTAGCTTTCAGAAACAGTATACAAAGCTAACTTGTCCAGATTACTACTGCCTCTGTGAGCCAGGCTAAGTTAGCAGCCTAAATTACTGCCGACTAGTAGCTATTAGAAAGTAATTGTGACTGCTATCAAGATGCCAGACCACTTTAAAAAGAATACAGTTAAAAGCAAAATAGTGAAAGCTATCAGAAAATGCTTTTGGATCTTACTTGCAAAAAATATTACAGAATCTGCAGCTGATAGAAAGTTAGCAGCCTTAACTGATTTTTATAACAATTGTAATTTTCACCAACCTTAAGACAAATAGCCACATTGAACTGCCAATTTTTGAAAGCTCTGAAGATAAAACTTTCTAAAATAGCTTTGAGAACTGACTTGCCGAAATTACTAGAGCTTTTGTGGGCAAGACCAAGTCAGCGGCCTAACTCTCTGTGGTAGTTTATCTAATAAACCGTTATTTTAATTGAGACCAAGATGAAAGACCACTCCGGCGTAGATGTCGCTAAAAGCTCTAGTGCATTAGCTTTCAGAAACAGTATACAAAGCTAATTTGCCGAGATTACTACTGCCTCTGTGAGCCAGGCTAAATTAGCAGCCTAAATTTTTGCCGAACAGTAGCTATTAAAAAGTAATTGTAACCGATATCAAGATGCCAGACCACTTTAGAAAGAAAATAGTTAAAAGCAAAATAGTGTAAGCTATCAGAAAACGCTTTTGGATCTCACTTGCAAAAAATATTACAGAATCTGCGGCTGATAGAAAGTTAGCAGCCTTAACTGATTTTCATAACAATTGTAATTTTCACCAACCTTAAGACAAATAGCCACATTAAACTGCCAATTTTTGAAAGCTCTGAAGATAAAGCTTTCCAAAAAAGCTTTGAGAACTGACTTGCCGAAATTAGTAGAGCTTTTGTGGACAAGACCAAGTCAGCGGCCTAACTCTCTGTGGTAGTTTATCTAATAAACCGTTATTTTAATTGAGACCAAGATGAAAGACCACTCCGGCGTGGATGTCGCTTAAAGCTCTAGTGCATTCGCTTTCAGAAACAGAATACAAAGCTAACTTGCCGAGATTACTACTGCCTCTGTGAGCCAGGCTACCTACCAACCTAAGTACCCACCTACCTACCTACCTACCCACTTCTGTTATCCGAACATAAATATGAGTCAACTGTGTGATTTACTTACAAAAGGAAGTCATGATAACAGAAATACCTTAGTGATTATGATAGGAAATACTTCTAATGTAAACAAGTCTTGTGTAGACAAATTGATGACAACAATAAATGATATTGAAAAATCTGGCATAGGTAAAATCATACTGTGTGCACTACCATATTCTCAGAATATGCCATATTACTATAACAATAGAATAGCACACCTAAATTCAATGATGTACAATGATGCCATATGTTTCAATGAAAAGACACATTTTTTTGACTTAAATAAATTTGTGAAGCGCTTCACGCTAATGTCAGAAAGAAATATCTTGCCAAAGAAATATATTTTGACCATAGCCGATCTTTTAGCATTTAACATAGAACCTAGAATATAATACCACATTGGCTAGTCTCCAGTATGCCCATAGTGATAATAGATCCATGCCACATTTAAACTAAATTGTAAGACAGCGGAAACACCTTTGCATATTAACATTATTCACCAGAATATTCAGGGTTTTTCCAGCAAGGAATAAGAAATAGGTTTAATTTTAGATAATAATAATATTGAACTTATGTGTATTACTGAACACTGGCTAAAACAGGAACAATTACTTTTTGATTTTATTAAGTTTGAGTTAGTAAGTGTCTTTGCTAGAAAATTAGCCATTGTTCTCTAATAATTGTTAAAAGGGTCATGAAATCCAAAGAGCGAGAAGATATTGTTAGATTATCAATAGAACGGATTATAGAAATTGCTTGTGTAGAATTAGAGACCTATTTAATTATATGTATTTACAGACCACCTTCTGCTGATTTCCATACATTTGAATGCACTATGGAAAATGTCTTAAAAATAGCTTGTAAAGGCAAAAAACATGTTATAGTATGTGGAGACTTCAACGTTAATTTACTTGGGTCCAATGTGACACGTGTAACATGTGGGTGCATCAAATGTGTGCAAAGAAAATCGACGGGTGTAAATCGCCAGAATTACAGACGCAAGATTTCTTTTGTAAGCATTGCACTTGCCTCGATGCCCAGGATCTTACAGAAAATGTTGACCTTCAAGTGACGCAACCAATTGCCAAGTACCTAACGATTTTGGAAAACGGTCTAATTGATATTTATTTTTATAAGGAAATCGGGAGAGGGTACTCCGTCAATTATACGGAAAAAATAAAGCAGACAACCATGAAGAGTATACTAATTGATCATTTTCTCACGCTGGACGGGAACCGATACGTAATGGACGTAGTCATGGACCACATATTGCATATTTTTAATAAAAACACTTACCATCTAGTATCAGTGGAGCGATGTACATATATATTTGGGCAATTTGAATTAAGCGATACGTTTCTGGATTTAATTTCAATAGATTTGTAGAAAGATACCGTTTTTCCCATCTGCCGCCGTAGTCATTACACAATGGTAATATTATCAATCAGAGAGGACACGCTCACCATTATTGACCCCCAAGGAAACGAAAACTCTTACGAGGAACTTTATGTTTCTAAAATCAACATGCTTTTAAAAATGAAAAAAACAAATAAAGAGTTTAAAACTTCCACAAACATTAAACATGATTTACAAAGGGATGGTTACAATTGTGGACCAATACTATTAAATATATTTCATCACATTGTAACAAAAACGAAACAACCGTTTAAGAAAAACTTTGATAAATATAGATTAAATTTAAAAAGAATTTTGCTAAAACACACTGATGCCATGCAACAACGTTGTTTGTTTTGCTCAATTAAAGAAAAAAATAAAACCGACTCCAAAAAAAACTAAAACGTAATAAGTTGTGACACGATGGCACCGACTCCAAAATAACATTAATTGTATATACTGTATAGATTGAGTATACACACGGTTACTTGTAAGTAATTTGAAGAACCTGAATTATGGCGTTATTTTTTACTTTTTAGATTTTTTTGGAGTCCGTTTTATGTTTTTGTTAAAAAGTTTATTTATTTTACACTTTAGTTAATCGTTACTTAAAAGTGTATCTCGTGACGATTCAAACAAGCCCAAACACGGCTAGGATACATTATTTTATTACATAGATCTGGTGCCTACCTTCCGGCTCCATCATCAAATCAATTCGATGGTACCATTCTCATCAAGAACATTTAAATTTGTAACTATGAAGTTGCTTAACTAAATTAATCAAGATATTTTGTCGCCACCCGTAAATAGTTTATCACTGAGGAGTTCCGATGGCATTCTGTGGTCTTCTGCATCAGTTCCACTTCACCAATTTACACTTTCTGAATGCAAATGCTTATTATGTTTCTTATAATACCAAAATCGCTATATGTATGCCTACAATATTTGAGAAGTTCCTTCAATTCCTCATGGATTCCATCAGCAGATCTTCACCAAAATTAAATGGGACCAACAAAAAAGTACCTCCTATAAAACCAAAAAAAAATATTTTGAAATCGGTCAAATAGTCTTTGAATAATCGGTGAACATCCATAAACAAAAAAAAAAACCCGCCGAATTGAGAACCTCCTTTTATGGAAGTCGGTCAAAAAAGGTCAAACCCCGTGATTCGATTGACTGTGATATTTGCTGCCGCAAATTCCATAAAACATGTTACGTTACTATAGATGAAATTAAAAATAAAATAGATGCTTTCGATAAAAAAAAAACAAAATCAGGGGAAATGCGAATTGTGCCGTGTAAACGTATAAAAAGTACTCGTGCGTAAAAGTTCTTCAAACGCTGGTATATTTTTTAAATTTCTTTTTAATTCCTTCTGGCACATGTGTAACCGTCTACCCATTAGACCCATCTGCCAAATACATATACAAATTTATTTGGGTTCTCAAAAGTATCGCCAAATATTTTATTGCCTATTATCAGTTCACAACCAATTTTTCGAATAATTTTATTTCGCCGAAAGAACATGTGTCAATTTATCAAAAGAATTCGTTATATTTTCCCAACCTAACGTTTAACAACTTTATGTTTGGTTTGTTTTTATAAATCCGCTCTATGAAATGTAAACTTTTCGAGTAGTAGAATGGTTTACTTCGAATAATATTACATTTCGTGATAGAATGAAACAGAAGCTCTACTAATCTTAATAAGTGAGCTCTGAAAGCTGTTTCTGAATGCTAATAAAAAATAAATAAATCAATGAATAAAAATAAAAATTAAAATAAAATAAAAAAAACATTTAATTCGGACAACGTTATCCATATAGTGTTAGTATTACAATTAAACTTAAATAACTATGTTAGTACCTAAACTTAAGTGCTGAGAGGTCCAGTGCCTGATTAGGGCGCTGTCCCATCTCTCTGCCACGACGGTCAGGAGACTGTGGCGACTGGCGCGCACTCTGCGGAGTGTCGCGGCGTAACGCTTGCGCAGCGTGGCGTGGAATTCATCCACCTGCGCGTCGGCGAACATGCCCGATGCGCTACAGTATCGCGGCAGCCGCAACAGTACCCTGAACGCGTCATTGTATTGTACACGCATTGCATTCATAGCACGCTGTGTGTACCTCGACCACAGGCTACAGGCGTACAGCGAAGTACAGTACGCTCGAAAGAGTGTTACTTTAACTTGAGCTTTACACCTGCTAAACCTCCGGGCTATCATATTGGCCCTGACGGACACTGCTCTACGCTCGCGTTCTATGTCCGCATCGTCACGCAGGTCATCGGTGACCAAATGCCCAAGATATTTAAATGTATAAACCCTCTTTAGTTGCTCGCCATTCGAAAAAATGGGTGGGACATGAGATGGGCACTTGTTCCCCGCCCTAAATACCATGTACTCACTCTTGAGCACATTGTACTTCAGGCCGAGACTCACAGCATAGGATTCACAATTCTCAATCAGTACACGCATACCGCCCACCGAAGGGCTCAGCAGTACCATGTCATCAGCATAGCTTATGTTATTCAAACAAACCCTGTCTATGTGATAAACAACATGCATACTGCTAAGCCCGCCGATAAGGGCATCCATGTACAGATTGAAAAGCATGGGGGAACTAAGCCCTCCCTGCCTGACCCCGCAATCCAAGCCATATTCGTCCGATATTGCATCACCCCAACGAACACTATTTCGCTGGCTCCTGTACCAACACCTAAATATGCGTGTGAGTTCCCTAGGAAATTGCTCTTCGTCAAGTTTCCTCCAAAAAAAGTCGTAGTTAACGAGATCGAAGGCTATAGAGAGATCTAAAAAACACGCATATATAGGCGTCTTCCTGCGAGTGTAGTACTCAACAGCCTGTTTCAAACAAACAATTGCACTTTCGGTAGATAAGCCGGCGCGAAAGCCGAACTGTGCATCATTTAATACTTGTCTAACTGCAAATTGAGCAGGCCGTCGAAAATACGATATAAGAGTGGACGCACCTTAATATGTAAACAGTTTCGACGCAACTTTCCTTCGCTATAGCGCTCATAACACTCATACATTGCACGAAATCTGGCAGGTTATCAACGCAATTGACCGGCATATAAACGCAAAATATTAATAAATGCTTATCACCTGACATTATTTTGAGCGCACTGATCCTAACATTGTCGCACTGTATAAACGAGGCAGATGAAAACATCTTTCTACGCCACAAATAGCGCCGTCCCGCCGTATGGCCTACCGCGAAGCATTGCCGCCAGAGTGTCCACTGCTGAGGTCCCGGTGCAGGCAAACTCATCACTTATCGTATTTAAAAACGCCATGTCATGTGATAAAATCCATGTCTGTCTGCCTGTCTCTGTTTATGAAAGTTTATACACTAGAGCTTTTAGCGACATCCACGCCGGAGTGGTCTTTCAACTTGGTCTCAATTAAAATAACGGTTTATTAGATAACCTACCACAGAGAGTTAGGCCGCTGATGTGGTCTTGCCCACAAAAGCTCTAGTAATTTCGGCAAGTCAGTTCTCAAAGCTATTTTGGAAAGTTTTATCTTCAGAGTTTTCAAAAATTGGCAGTTCAATGTGGCTATTTGTCTTAAGGTTGGTGAAAATTACAATTGTTATGAAAATCAGTTAAGGCTGCTATCTTTCTATCAGCTGCAGATTCTGTAATATTTTTTGCAAGTGAGATTCAAAAGCATTTTCTGATAGCTAACACTATTTTGCTTTTAACTGTTTTCTGTTACAAGTGGTCTGGCATCTTGATATCGGTCACAATTACTTTTTAATAGCTACTAGTCGGCAGTAATTTAGGCTGCTAACTTAGCCTGGCTCACAGAGGCAGTAGTAATCTGGGCAAGTTAGCTTTGTATACTGTTTCTGAAAGCTAATGCACTAGAGCTTTTAGCGACATCCACGCCGGAGTGGTCTTTCATCTTGGTCTCAATTAAAATAACGGTATATTAGATAAACTACCACAGAGTTAGGCCGCTGACTTGTCCTGCCTACAAAAGCTCTAGTAATTTCGGCAAGTCAGTTCTCAAAGCTATTTTGGAAAGTTTTATCTTCAGAGCTTTCAAAAATTGGCAGTTCAATGTGGCTATTTGTCTTAAGGTTGGTGAAAATTACAATTGTTATAAAAATCAGTTAAGGCTGCTAACTTTCTATCAGCTGCAGATTCTGTAACAATTTTGCAAGTGAGGTCCAAAAGCAGTTTCTGATAGCTTACACCTTTTTGCTACTAACTGTTTTCTTTTAAAAGTGGTGTGTCATCTTGATATCGGTCACAATTACTTTTTAATAGCTACAAGTCGGCAGTAACTTAGGATCCTAACTTAGCCTGGCTCACAGAGGAAGTAGTAATCTCGGCAAGTTAGCTTTGTATACTGTTTCTGAAAGCTAATGCACTAGAGCTTCTAGCGACATCTACGCCGGAGTGGTCTTTCATCTTGAAATCAATTAAAATAACGGTGTATTAGATAACCTACTACAGAGAGTTAGGCCGCTGACTTGGTCTTGCCCACAAAAGCTCCAGTAATTTAAGCAACTCAGTTCTCAAAGCTATTTTGGAAAGCTTTATCTTCTGTGCTTTCAAAAATGTACAGTTCAATGTGGCTTTCTGTGGTCTTAAGGTGAGTGAGAATTACAATTGGTATGAAAATCAGTTAAGGCTGCTTACTTTCTATCAGCTGCAGATTCTGTAATATCCTTTGCAAGTGAGATCCAAAAGCATTTTCTGATAGCGAACACCTCTTTGCTATTAACTTTTTACTTTTAAAAGTGGTCTGTCATCTTGATATCGGTCACAATTACTTTTTAATAGCTACTAGTCGGCAGTAACTTAGGCTGCTAACTTAGCCTGGCTCACAGAGGCAGTAGTAATCTCGGCAAGTTAGCTTTGTATACTGTTTCTGAAAGCTAATGCACTAGAGCTTTTAGCGACATCCACGCTTGAGTGGTCTTTCATCTTGAAATCAATTAAAAAAACGGTTTTTTAGATAACCTACGACAAACAGTTAGGTCGCTGGCTTGGTCTTGCCCACAAAAGCTCTCGAAATTTCGGCAAGTCAGTTCTTACAGCTATTTTGGAAAGCTTTATCTTCTGAGCTTTCAAAAATTTGCAGTTCAATGTGGCTTTCTGTGGTCTTAAGGTTGGTAAAAATAACAATTTGTATGGAAATCCGTTATGGCTGCTAACTTTCTATCAGCTGCAGATTCTGTAATATTTTTTGCAAGTGAGATCCAAAAGCAGGTTCTGATAGCTAACACCTCTTTGCTATTAACTGTTTTCTTTTAAAAGTGGTCTGTCATCTTGATAAAGGTCAAAATTACTTTTAATAGCTACTAGTTGGCAGTAACTTAGGCTGCTAACTTAGCCTGGCCCACAGAAGCAGTAGTAATCTCGGCAAGTTAGCTTTGTATACTGTTTCTGAAAGCTAATGCTCTAGAGCTTTTAGCGACATCCACGCCGGAGTGGTCTTTCATCTTGGTCTCAATTAAAATAACGGTTTATTAGATAACCTACCACAGAGAGTTAGGCTGCTGACTTGGTCTTGTCCACAAAAGCTCTACTAATTTCGGCAAGTCAGTTCTCAAAGCTCTTTTGGAAAGCTTTATCTTCAGAGCTTTCAAAAATTGGCAGTTTAATGTGGCTATTTGTCTTAAGGTTGGTGAAAATTACAATTGTTATGAAAATCAGTTAAGGCTGCTATCTATCTATCAGCTGCAGATTCTGTAATATTTTTTGCAATTGAGATTCAAAAGCATTTTCTGATAGCTATCACTATTTTGCTTTTAACTGTTTTCTTTTAAAAGTGGTCTGTCATCTTGATAAAGGTCAAAATTACTTTTAATAGCTACTAGTTGGCAGTAACTTAGGCTGCTAACTTAGCCTGGCCCACAGAAGCAGTAGTAATCTCGGCAAGTTAGCTTTGTATACTGTTTCTGAAAGCTAATGCTCTAGAGCTTTTAGCGACATCCACGCCGGAGTGGTCTTTCATCTTGGTCTCAATTAAAATAACGGTTTATTAGATAACCTACCACAGAGAGTTAGGCTGCTGACTTGGTCTTGTCCACAAAAGCTCTACTAATTTCGGCAAGTCAGTTCTCAAAGCTCTTTTGGAAAGCTTTATCTTCAGAGCTTTCAAAAATTGGCAGTTTAATGTGGCTATTTGTCTTAAGGTTGGTGAAAATTACAATTGTTATGAAAATCAGTTAAGGCTGCTATCTTTCTATCAGCTGCAGATTCTGTAATATTTTTTGCAATTGAGATTCAAAAGCATTTTCTGATAGCTATCACTATTTTGCTTTTAACTGTTTTCTTTTAAAAGTGGTCTGTCATCTTGATAAAGGTCAAAATTACTTTTAATAGCTACTAGTTGGCAGTAACTTAGGCTGCTAACTTAGCCTGGCCCACAGAAGCAGTAGTAATCTCGTCAAGTTAGCTTTGTATACTGTTTCTGAAAGCTAATGCTCTAGAGCTTTTAGCGACATCCACGCCGGAGTGGTCTTTCATCTTGGTCTCAATTAAAATAACGGTTTATTAGATAACCTACAACAGAGAGTTAGGCTGCTGACTTTGTCTTGTCCACAAAAGCTCTACTAATTTCGGCAAGTCAGTTCTCAAAGCTCTTTTGGAAAGCTTTATCTTCAGAGCTTTCAAAAATTGGCAGTTTAATGTGGCTATTTGTCTTAAGGTTGGTGAAAATTACAATTGTTATAAAAATCAGTTAAGGCTGCTAACTTTCTATCAGCTGCAGATTCTGTAACAATTTTGCAAGTGAGGTCCAAAAGCAGTTTCTGATAGCTTACACCTTTTTGCTACTAACTGTTTTCTTTTAAAAGTGGTCTGTCATCTTGATATCGGTCACAATTACTTTTTAATAGCTACTAGTCGGCAAAAATTTAGGCTGCTAACTTAGCCTGGCTCACAGAAGCAGTAGTAATCTCGGCAAGTTAGCTTTGTATACTGTTTCTGAAAGCTAATGCACTAGAGCTTTTAGCGACATCCAAGCCGGAGTGGTCTTTCATCTTGGTCTCAATTAAAATAACGGTTTATTAGATAACCTACCACAGAGAGTTAGGCCGCTGACTTGGTCTTGCCCACAAAAGCTCTAGTAATTTCGGCAAGTCAGTTCTCAAAGCTATTTTAGAAAGTTTTATCTTCAGAGCTTTCAAACATTGGCAGTTCAATGTGGCTATTCGTCTTAAGGTTGGTGAAAATTACAATTGTTATAAAAATCAGTTAATCAGTTAAGTGGTCTGTCATCTTGATATCGGTCAAACTTACTTTTTAATAGCTACTGGTCGGCAGTAATTTAGGCTGCTAACTTAGCATGGCTCACAGAGGCAGTAGTAATCTCGGAAATTTAGCTTTGTATACTGTTTCTGAAAGCTAATGCACTAGAGCTTTTAGCGACATCCAAGCCGGAGTGGTCTTTCATCTTGGTCTCAATTAAAATAACGGTTTATTAGATAACCTACCGCAGAGAGTTAGGCCGCTGACTTGGTCTTGCCCACAAAAGCTCTAGTAATTTCGGCAAGTCAGTTCTCAAAGCTATTTTGGAAAGCTTTATCTTCAGAGCTTTCAAAAATTTGCAGTTCAATGTGGCTATTTGTCTTGAGGTTGGTGAAAATTACAATTGGTATGAAAATCAGTTTTGGCTCCTTACTTTCTATCAGCTGCAGATTCTGTAATATTTTTTGCAAGTGAAGTCCAAAAGCAGTTTCTGATAGCTAACACCTTTTTGCTATTAACTGTTTTCTTTTAAAAGTCGTCTGTCATCTTGATATAGGTCACAATTACTTTTTAATAGCTACTAGTCAGCAGTAATTTAGGCTGCTAACTTAGCCTGGCTCACAGAGGAAGTAGTAATCTCGGCTTGTTAGCTTTCTATACTGTTTCTGAAAGCTAATGCACTAGAGCTTTTAGCGACATCCACACTTGAGTGGTCTTTCATCTTGAAATCAATTAAAAAAACGGTTTTTTAGATATCCTACGACAAACAGTTAGGTCGCTGACTTGGTCTTGCCCACAAAAGCTCTCGAAATTTCGGCAAGTCAGTTCTTACAGCTATTTTGGAAAGCTTTATCTTTAGAGCTTTCAAAAATTTGCAGTTCAATGTGGCTTTCTGTGGTCTTAAGGTTGGTAAAAATAACAATTTGTATGGAAATCAGTTATGGCTGCTTACTTTCTATCAGCTGCAGATTCTGTAATATTTTTTGCAAGTGAGATCCAAAAGCAGTTTCTGATAGCTAACACCTCTTTGCTATTAACTGTTTTCTTTTAAAAGTGGTCTGTCATCTTGATAAAGGTCAAAATTACTTTTAATAGCTACTAGTTGGCAGTAACTTAGGCTGCTAACTTAGCCTGGCCCACAGAGGCAGTAGTAATCTCGGCAAGTTAGCTTTGTATACTGTTTCTGAAAGCTAATGCACTAGAGCTTTTAGCAACATCCAAGCCGGAGTGGTCTTTCATCTTGGTCTCAATTAAAATAACGGTTTATTAGATAACCTACCACAGAGAGTTAGGCCGCTGACTTGGTCTTGCCCACAAAAGCTCTAGTAATTTCGGCAAGTCAGTTCTCAAAGCTATTTTAGAAAGTTTTATCTTCAGAGCTTTCAAACATTGGCAGTTCAATGTGGCTATTCGTCTTAAGGTTGGTGAAAATTACAATTGTTATAATAATCAGTTAAGGCTGCTAACTTTCTATCAGCTGCAGATTCTGTAATATTTTTTGCAAGTGAGATCCAAAAGCATTTTCTGATAGCTAACACCTTTTGCTATTAACTGTTTTTTTTTAAAAGTGGTCTGTCATCTTGATATCGGTCACAATTACTATTTAATAGCTACTAGTCAGCAGTAATTTAGGCTGCTAACTTAGCCTGGCCCACAGAGGCAGTAGTAATCTCGGCAAGTTAGCTTTGTATACTGTTTCTGAAAGCTTATGTACTAGAGCTTTTAGCAACATTCACGCCGGAGTGGTCTTTCATCTTGAAATCAAATAAAATAACGGTTTATTAGATAACCTACGACAGAGAGTTAGGCCGCTGACTTGGTCTTGCCCACAAAAGCTCTTGTAATTTCGGCAAGTCAGTTCTCAAAGCTATGTTGGAAAGCTTTATCTTCAGAGCTTTCAAAAATTTGCTGTTCAATGTGGCTATTTGTCTGGAGGTTGGTGAAAATTACAATTGGTATGAAAATCAGTTTTGGCTGCTTACTTTCTATCAGCTGCAGATTCTGTAATGTTTTTTGCAAGTGAGGTCCAAAAGCAGTTTCTGATAGCTAACACCTTTTTGCTATTAACTGTTTTCTTTTAATAGTGGTCTGTCGTCTTGATAACGGTCAAAATTACTTTTAAAAGCTACTAGTCGGCAGTTACTTAGGCTGCTAACTTAGCCTGGCCCACAGAGGCAGTAGTAATCTCGGCAAGTTAGCTTTGCATACTGTTTCTGAAAGCTTATGCACTAGAGCTTTTAGCGACATCCACGCCGGAGTGGTCTTTCAGCTTGAAATCAAATAAAATAATGGTTTATTAGATAACCTACCACAGAGAGTTAGGCCGCTGATTTGTTCTCGTCCACAAAAGATGTAGTAATTTCTTCAAGTCAGTTCTAAAAGCTAGTTTAGAAAGCTTTACCTTCAAAGCTTTTAAAATCATTCAATTCAAAGTGGTCTTCTGTCTTTCAGTTGAAAATCTTTATTGGTGTGAAAATCATTTTAGGCCGGTTACTTTCCATCAGCTGCAGATTCTTTAGTAACCTTGGCAAGTTAAGTGAGTTTCAAAAGCAGTTTCTAATAGCTAACTCCTTATTGCTTTTAACGGTGTCTTGCAAAAGTGGTCTGTTATCTTGATATCGGGCAAAAGTACTGTTTAATGGCTACTAGCCGGCAGTATGTTAGGCTAGTCACTTAACTTGGCCCACAGTGGCTGTAGTAATCGTGGTAAGTTAGCACTGTATATTATTTCTATAAGCTCAGTCTCTAGAGCTTTTAGCAAGAACGTATTTAAAACGGTCCTTAATGTTGAAATCATTGAAAATTACGGTTTATTCGCCTATATAAATCTTCGAAAATTTAAGGTTATTTTCTATTTGTGTAGTTTCTCTTATTTTGACATAACCATCTCTTTTCAATGTTTACACGATGCAACTTATTAGAAAGCACTTTTAAGGCTTCTAATCAATGTAGATAAAAAGTGTAATCTAGACATCTCCATGTCGGGATTGTAATTAATTACTGAAATCGGGCTGCCAGGTTTGTGAAGTTAGCTGACCAACGATTTTTGTGGTATTTGAGTATATTTCGCACTTTAATGCGTCCGGCAAAAGGTGAAAAATTAAATTCCATGCGAATCACTTTTGATTTGTCATTAATAATACGTATTTTTTGACACTTTTGTAGAAATCCAGCAAGACTTCTTCATTTGGTCGGGTTATCTTGGGCTGCTGACTTTAGGCTGCTAACTTCACGCCGATGTTGAGTATGAGGTTTGGACTTCCCAATCTTTGACACTAAACGTACGGATGAAAATGGCGCATTTCATCAGAATATAAACTTGTCGCCCACGTGACATCTTTGGCAGCTAACATATATACATCCCTAGAAAACACTGCCATTAGAAAAGTCAAGTTTTGAAATACTATCATACTAAAACTCGGCTCCCTAGCATTTTAATAAGTAGGTCAAAAGAATGTTGTCACGTAGCCGACTTTCTGGTGGAATAGAATGCTCCGAATGTAATATTGTCGATCGGAACTTAGATTTGACTTGCGACGCCGACCAATCACTGTAACAATACACGTGTCATTGTGTCATGTGGAATTACTTAGTCATTTAAGATGGCCGAAGAAACCAAGAATTTTTTTTTTAATAATTTGATAATGTGTTTCAAATTAGTATTTGCATTTTTTTATTTTACTTTCTATATACGTATTGTAAGAAAGTACTCTAAGACGGAAACGAAAAAAAAATGAGTAAAAAACAATTGATAGCAATAAATAATTTAATTGAGTTTAACATTGATGTTCTCCATTCCCCGGACCCCCAAGCCCCTCAGCCGAAAGGTGGAGCCGCACGGGGGCGGCTGTTCCGTGCCCCGGTTCATGCAGGCCGACGTCACGTACAGGTCCTCAAAAGTGGAGCCCCCGAACGTGCAGGACGTCACCTGAAGCGCGGGGATCCGGATCTTCTGGAGGAGCTTGCCTGCGCGGGGATCCACTTTCAAGATCTAAAGAGTAATGGTAACATTAATAACCCGCAGTCGTTAATGCTGCACTCAAGAGCCAAGTACTTAATCGCCAAATATTTAATGGAATTTCTAAACAAACACTACTCATTACCAGTGGAGTGCACAGGGTTTATGGACAAAGTAGGCAGTTTTTCTGTGCCTATTTGGAGCTCTGATCGTTGAGAGCTTCAGGGCAGGTAGTTTCTCTGTGTCTGTATGGAGCCATAGTCGTTTAAATTTAAATTGTTTATTCTGTAACTACAAGGGCTCTTTACAAGTCTGGTTCTACGGCATTCCCCAAGAGGAGACCACTGTTGAGAAGAAAGCCGAAACCAACTGAACAGTCAGTCATTTTTTCAAAATAATTCTTAATTAATACAGTTCAGGGTAGGCATGTGACTTTGTGCCTATATGGACCGCACGCAACTGCCCATTACGTATGCGCCTGAAGTCTTGACTACATACTTGGTCCAAAATAAGCGTCTCAACACTAGATAACCTAATTCCAATACTTTGTCACCCTGTTTGCCACCCCTATTGCTATGAAATAACGTTGAAAGTGCCAACGGGGACAGTGTCGAGATCTGGAAAAATCTCACTGAACGGTCGCACAATTTCTATCCAGTGGGGGTTTTAGCGACCTTAAAACTATGGCCTAATAGACCTTGCTAGAAGTCGACTTATCCTCGAAGTGAATAACGATCCTTTTCAAATGTACTTGTGCCGAAAAGCGTAGCCATTGCTGTGATACAATGTACTTAGTTTATTAAAGAGCCAGTGTAATTACATACGTATGAGGAATTACACTTACGAGTAAGACCTCAATTCTCCACCTTGCCATAGAATTGCTGTAGATTAAGCTTTTCATCGAGTGAGTTACAATTGATACGTAATAATTAAGGTTGTCGGGAAGACAGAGCCGGGATTAACGTAAAATTTTGCTGCCTCAAAAAATGTTCAGTTCTGCCCACTAGCCCCTATTGCCCTGAGTGTAAATCCTGGGCTTCTGGACGAGATGGCTCTTTAGCGATACGACTGCACCATAGTTTAAGTCCTATTTAGTCAACTTTCTCAAATGGTCCACTTCCTATATCGTCCACTTACCCATCTCTTCCATCCCTACTCGTCCTCTTTACCAACTCGTCCACATTTACAACTCGCCCACTTTCTCAACACGGTTTTATCAAAATAGATGTACAGTTTTTGACATAGGCTATTTTTAACCAACTCGAAAAAGTTGGAGTCTCACAAATCGTCGGGACGTGTTTTTTATTATGCATGTTCACTCGTAACCACGGATTCAAAAAATACAATACAATAATACAAATACCCTTTATTGCACCTCAGATACACAGAAAGACAGAACATGACAATAACATTTGAATAAGCATAGGTAAACAACAGGCGGTCTTATCCCTAAAGAGCGATCTCTTCCAGACAACCTTTGGGTAGCGGAGGTTTAACACGTCCACTGCGGAAGAAGGCACAAAAAGCCCCATGCGTGGCCGAAACCCTGTGCGGTAGCGAAAATAGTGAACATTCGCACGGTGCGGGGAGCGTATCTTGGCCAATCGTTGCAGTAGGACACCGAGACAAATATTGTTTTCTGTATAACTCTTAATATATTGCTGAGCCTGAGCCTGTTGCCACTTCCCTAATTTTAATTCATAATAGTGTAGGAACTTAGTTTAATTCTGGCATGCCAATGTGTTATTTTTATTTTTGTGGCCATAAATCATTTTTTTGTTAAATTAATTAATTAATTATTTTTTTTAATTTTGATAATATGGCATATTTAGTTTACGTGAGAGGCACATTGGACCTTTACCGCACTGAATGACTTATTTTTCGTGACAGTGCGGGAAGGGTCCAATAGACCTTCGACCCTTCACACGCCCCATCCGCACTGAGTGTGCACTAATGTCAATGGCCAGTGACGTGCCGGACATGAAAAACTATATATAGACTTTTGTTTTAATTACCTAGGTAGTGTTTATGTTTGTGTCGAAGAATTTCTAAGGGCAAATGAGTGCACCATCAAGAAGGACCAAAAAAGAAGCTGGATTTCTTAGTCCACTCGGATGAAGAAAACGATACAGAGGGATTAAGGTCATTAAGGTACCAAAATGTGTACCAAATAAGTTAAAATATAAATAATGAGAATGTGACCGGCGTAGACATAGCGAACGAGTTTTTTGATTCGGATACTGATGACAGCATTTTTAACTTAAAATGTCGTAAGGCGAAAAACATACATAATTAAAGAATACATCAAAATCAGATTGATTCGACGCTTTTTTTTTTCTGATGTGGTCGAGTGAAAATACGTTTGTGCGATATCCATAAAACCTTCTTCGGACAAACGTATTTTCACCCGACAAAAAAGTAATCGTTTCCCATCCCTAAACTCTGATTTTTAAATCAAGACCAAAATCTGACAGTTCTCATCTTGATTATTTCATCAAATAAACATTATTTCATAAAAATATGAATGAGAAATCGTGCAGCCAGTAATATTAGGGTAAGTTTAATTGATAAAAATACTAACACTTAAACGAGTATGCAGTGATCACAGCGAAAGTGCGCCCGTTGACGTTAAATTTTGGTCTTGAATTAAAAATCAGAGTTTAGTATAGCTTAAGTCGGTCAATTCAGTGCGGCCAAAGGTCTGAAAGACCTCAAATATGCATATCGTTTTTTTTCATAGTTCTAAAAGTCCGAGATCAGGGCGAAGCCAGAATCATGTTGCTTAACAGATGTAGATTGCTTAGGTATAAATCTATATGCAGTACGATAAACCTCCGTGGAATAAAAATAGATTTTGTTTTCTTGCGTCATGGGGCACAATGGACCTAATGCCGCACTGAAGGTTAAGTACGGTAGGGGCTCTTTGGACCTATTAACGCACCAGAAAAAGAAACATGAAAATCAGTCTCGCAGTCAACGAGTTAAAAGACAACTATTTTAGTTGAGTAGCTGGTAGTTGAATATTTTTGCTTAAGTCATCAAGTCAAAAGTTTTTTTTTTTATCGTGTATTGTGTAATCTTCTAATTAATATTAAATATCTAGTTTCTTATTTTTTAGAGTGCAATGGTCAAATTAGGAATATGGGTGACTTGGGAATATTGGGTACTTGGGAATAATAATAATAAATAATATACGCAATAAAGAATGTCACGTACTTGGTGTCCGTCGAAGTTGGCGATCCACAGGTTACCGTCGGTGTCGATGGTCATGCCGTCTACGATGCCCTCCAGCCCGTGCTTCGCGTAGTTGAACACGAAGCGAGGGTTGGCTGTGTATGTGTGAAACAAAGTCGAGAAGTGAGCATGCGCCAAACCCCACATTGAACGATCATTGAATAGGTTGCCGATAGACAAAAATAAATTTCAGGGACAATTTCAAAACTAAGTAAAGCTTGTACCTACGAGTACCTACCATCTAAAACATCTAAGACCCAAGTTGTGCTCATCACACAAACACTTGCTATGGCCGGGATTCGAACCCGGGACCGCCAGTTTCGCAAGCCGTTGTGCAACTTAGCCAAAGTCTTCATTTTTATACTTAGGAGTGAGAGGCCAAGGTTAAGCTTGTTTACATTTTGTACGATTTTATATTTGAAGAGAACCCAAAAATTTTGTTATAATCGTACACCCTCCGCCACCAGACGGTTTATGTTGCACTTATTCAGACGAGATTAGGAGCTTATTCTCGAGCGATATTTTTATTTAGTCCTGATTCAGCCAGTACTAGTTTACCTTCTTCAGGGAAAACTAACCTACTGATTATAAACAAAGATCGGAAACAGATGAAAAAAAAATTCGACGATACTGGACTTGAACCAGTGCCTTGAGCCAGACCGGGCCAGCACGCTCTAATCAACTGAGCTAATCGTCCATACCAGTAGTCGACGAATTTTGTCATCTGTTCTTGCTTATGGATCTCTGTGTCTGGCTCAAGGCACTGGTTCAAGTCCAGTATCGTCGAATTTTTTTTTCATCTGTTTCTGATCTTTGTTTATAATCAGTAGGTTAGTTTTCCCTGAAGAAGGTAAACTAGTACTGGCTGAATCAGGACTAAATTCTCTATAAAAATATCGCTCGAGAATAAGCTCCTAATCTCGTCTGATTTTTTTTTCTTTTCATTTCTTTCTGATCTTTGCTTATAATAATAACGCTAGTGCGTAATAAATTGCAAATATTGTGATTATTATCATGATATTTGTAAAAAACAAAACGTTTAACTTACTGGTTGGTTAGTAACCGTGGCCTATAAGGATATAGAGGTTATTGTGACCGTCGTATACTCACAAATTTCTCCTGTCTCTATATCGTAGTCGTACCGCCGCACGTCATACTCGAAGGAGTCGGCGAAGTAGAAGGCCTTCTCCTTAACGTCCCAGCAGAGCCCGTTGGAGATGTCCAGCCCTTCCTCCACTTTGTGCACGCTGCCGTCTTGGTCCAGGCGGTATAGGCACCCCTTCTTCAGGTGGAACTTACCGGGCTCGTACTCATGACCCATCGTGCCTGGGAAGATAGGCTTTGTTTGAGAGTCATTTAATGAATCATAAAGATATGTAACATCTACAGTATATAGCATAGCGTTACATTGATTCATGCTTAAGACTAAAAAGCTTATATTTCATCATCTACAACATCTTAACTAATTCCTTATTACCATCCATACGCCTCTTTAGCACTCTCTTCCATTCAGTCAACAGATTTGATCTCCCTCCGTCGCGAACAAATCACACTACGGTGCTGATTCAGGCATTATGATAGACGTGCAGGAGGAACTGACACTTGCAGTATAAAATGAGACGAGATAAACAGTAAAGCGACATCTCCGGACCTAAAGATTCGACCCACTACTCCAGCGCCTACAACTCCGAAGATGTCCTAGATTTCGCGATCCACAAGAACGTCGACGCCGTCATCACGCACGAGGTTCTGCCCGACCTCCCATCGGATCACCGTCCGGTCTTGATGGTGATCATGACTTGCCCACAATCACACCGATGAGACCCCCAGGACGACGGATATGCTGGGAGACATTCTCGGCGGCGATGGATGAGAACCCCCTCTCCTCGCCGGTCTCCTCAGCGGACGACGTCGAGCAAGCCACCGCCAACATCACCTCCAATATCCAGGCGGCACATCACACAGCAGCGCAAACGGCTCCGAGCAGCGAAAGGCGCAAGCCCCTACCTGCGAGGATCCTGGACCTCATAAAGCGCAAGCGCTGCCTGCGGTCAGAGTGGCAGAGGACCAGATGCCCCACCCTGAAGACGTCCCTCAACAACTTGGTGGAGAAAGTGAAGGAGGAACTGGCCAGACATGCAGCGGAATCGTGGGAGAGCCACCTGGCGTCGCTCGACGGTGATATGCCCTCCATTCACCGTCTCTGCCGACAACTCGGCATAACGCCAACGGCCACACGCCCACTGGACGACACGAACGGTTTCCCGATGTACAAGGTGGAGGACAGGGCGGAGCTCTTCGCCGACTGCCTCGAGGAACAGTTCAAGCCGAATCCGACACAAGCCGTGAACCATGTTGCAGCAGTAGAGCAACACCTTGCGAGCTACTTCGCGGCACCGATCGAGGCGGTAGAAGACCCCATCGTCTTCACCCCCAGCCAAGTACAGCGAGCACTAAGACGCACAAAGCCAAGAAAGGCACCGGGCGCGGATGCGATCCCGAACATGGCACTACACCATCTGCCACCGCGCGCAGTCACCGCGGTGGCCCGCCTGTTCAATGGGATCCTGCGCTCGGGACACTTCCCGTCACCCTGGAAGCTTGGCCGGGTAATCATGCTGCCTAAGACGGGCAAAAACCTCCGCAAGCCGGACAGCTACCGACCGATCACACTCTTGCGCAAAAAAAAAAGTGTATAAGAAATATAGCAAGGTGTTAAAATCATGTATTAATCAGTCAAAGCTTAACTTGAACCGGAAATTTTTGTTAAACTCAAAAAATAAAAGTCGAGCTACTTGGAGCATCATACAGGATAAAACTGATGTAATAATTAATTATGAAGAAATAGAGTCGATACATTTTCAGGATAAAAAGATCAGTGATCCGTCTGAAATAGCGAACATATTTAATGACCATTTCACAAGTAATTCAAAAAAAAACAGTGACTGGAAATCAGTGCTTAAAGACGTGGACTCTGTGAGTGCAAGTATGTTCATTTCACCTTGTTCCATCAACGAGATAGTGAAGCACATAGGATCTTTGAACAATACAAAAGCAGTAGGTTTTGATGGAGTTTCGACCCATATAGTTAAGATGTGTTCGCGAGTCATAGCGCCAATTCTAACTCATTTAATAAACGAATCTTTCAGCCAAGGTAAATTTCCGTCTAGATTGAAACATTCCATAGTTAAACCGCTGTTTAAAAAGGATGACAGTAAGATCATAAGTAACTACCGTCCTATAACACTTATATCCATTTTTGCGAAAGTGTATGAAAAAGCTATGCATTCTAGAATATCACAATTTGTAGCTAAATATAATATCATAGCTAAAGAGCAAAATGGATTTCAAAAGGGAAAATCAATCACGCACGCATGTTACTCACTTGTTGAATCAATTACTGAGAAGATAGATCAAGGATTCCCAATAACAGGAATATTCTTTGACATGAGTAAAGCATTTGACTATGTCAATCACGATACATTATTAGCGAAATGCGAAAGGTACGGGCTGAGAGGAAAAACTTTAGCCTGGCTTCAAAGTTACCTCCTTGATAGAAAACAATGCGTTGAAATAAAGAGAATAGGTGAAAGAAACGATGTAATCTCTTACCGATCATCTGAAAAATACAACTGTACAGGAGTACCACAGGGTAGTATTCTAGGTCCGCTTCTATTTATTATCTACATCAATGATTTGCTAAAGATAAGTAATTATAAGACAATTTTATTTGCTGATGATATTACTGTTCTCATACCTGATGATAACAAAGATAAGGATATGTATTTGAGTAATATTAATATGTTCATAGAATCTGTTTGTAATTGGCTAACAAAAAATAACTTATCCATTAATATAAGTAAAACAAAATATATACAATTTTGTAATACTAGAGCTAACACGCCCAAGATGGATATTATTTATAGAGGACAGATATTGAAAGAAAGTAGTGAAACAAAGTTTCTTGGATTAATTGTAGATCGACATTGTAATTGGAAATCGCACATACACAACTTATGTAATAGATTAGAACGATTCTCATACGCATTGAGGAGGCTGAAACGCCTGTCTGATGAAAAAACCGCTCTTATAGCTTACCATGGATATGTGGCTTCGATGCTCAGATTTGGTTTAATTGTTTGGGGAAATTCAACTGATATAGGGAAGGTATTTATTAGCCAGAAGAAGTGCATCAGAGCTATCTGCGGAGTAGGACCTCTTGAATCATGTAGACCTCTATTTAAAAAACTTAAATTGTTGACCCTAACTAACATGTACATTTTGGAAATTGCTGTCTTTGTCAAATCAAATCCTAGTCTATTTACAACACTTGTAGCGAATCCGAAGTTAAGACCTAGAGATCCTACAAAGCTAATAGGGCCAAGATGTAAAAGTGCGCTGTATAAGAATAATTGCTATATAATGTCTATTAAGACTTATAATCACCTTCCAGTAAATATAAAAACTATTTCTGACATAAAAGAATTTAAGCGGACATTATACTCATGGCTAATAGGTAATATATTTTATAGTATTAGAGATTATTTTAATTTTGACACGAATAAATAGATGATGCTACATTTTAATTGTTAGGAGTTGTGTGTAGATGAAGTAATTATTAATAATTTAATTATTTCATTTTGATTGGACAAAATAATAATGAGGAATCCTTTTGAACTGTATTAGTTATTATTAATAATTGTACTAACTTATTTATTCAAATGTTTACGAGTATTAAGACGTTATTTTTGCATGCCGTAATAGGGCTAAATGTGTGATCCCTTTAAATGTTTTGTAAGACCTGCTGTTAACCACATTTAATGCAAATAAAGAACTTACTTACTTACTTACTACTTACTTACTTGAGCACCATCTCCAAGGTGTTCGAGAAGCTCCTGCTGCAACAACTCCAGCCACACATCGAGCCCAGACCTGAGCAATTCGGGTTCCGCGCCGACCATTCGACCACACTGCAGCTGTCGAGAGTGCTGCACTACATGGCCACGGCCATGAACAAGAAGGAGGTGACCGTCGCAGCACTCCTCGACATGGAGAAGGCGTTCGACAGGGTATGGCATGAGGGCCTGCTATACAAACTGTCGACGTCTTCTGCCCCACGGCGCATCGTACGCATCATAGCGTCCTTCCTGGCCGACAGACGTTTCCAAGTGGCGGTGGAAAACGTCACATCAACGGAGCGCCCGATCCTCGCAGGCGTCCCCCAGGGCAGCTGCCTCTCGCCGGCGTGCTACTCCCGCTACACGGACGACATCCCAGTGCTGGGCGACGTCAAGCTGGGACTCTATGCGGACGACGCGATACTCTACGCGAAGTCCCTCAACGCAACACACGCAGCCCGCTAACTACAGCGTTCGCTTGACGTCGTCCCAGAGTGGCTGGCCCGTTGGCGCATGGGCATCAACGTGAGCAAGACGCAAGCCATCGTAACCAGCAGAGCTAGGCAGCCACCTCCGCTCCTGATGCTCGGTCAGACCGTCGAATGGTAGCACACGGTCAAGTACCTGGGCGTCACCATCGACAGGGGACTCACCCTGAAGCAGCATGCAGAAAGCACCGCGCGGCGGACCAAGTCAGCGCACACACTTCTCCGTCCAGTCTTAGCCAGCGGCCTCCCCGTCCGAACGAAACTGGGGATATACAAGACGTACCTGCGATCCCGTTTGACCTACGCGGCACCCGCATGGTACGCCTTGACGTCCGAGACTAGTAAATCAACATAGGTAATTGCGCTAAAGATCGTTTTTAGAACGAATTCAATCGGTCAGAAGTAGTATATATTCTAGTTTTTTGTAAAACATCTCGATCATGATACGAGGAAGAGCAGCTTAACCCTAAAACTCAGGTTTAACCTATTTAGGAATTAGTCTGTAGTTTTAAGGAACAAATGTAAACGATGTTTCTGAAATAAATTATTATATAATATTTTCATCTGTTTCCGCGATTATTACTCATTGAAATAAAACAATTTAACGGATTATATCACATAGCAGATGTCAAGCACCGTCGGTGTAATAGGTCTGCAGTCTGTGAACATGTCATTGACAAACCAAACCACTCAATTAAGTTTGATAAACCTTCTATCCTTGCCAAAGAAAAAAGATATTTTCCCAGGATGCTACGCGAGGCTATTGAGATTAAAAAGCATCCTAATTTCAATAGAGAAGATGGATTGTCACTACCACCAGCTTGGGATCCTGTAATACATCTCATCAAGGAACAAGCGAGACACAGGACTGCAAAACCTTAATTTCCGAACGGTGTAAAATATCTTATCTGTTTAAAAGTAGTTTAATAGTCTCTGTTTTTTAAATATTATAATTAGTAATGAGGTAGCCTAGGAGTTTTTCTTTGCAGCGTTTCTTTTCTCCTCAGTACGCCTCATTTGTGAAATGCTGCTTGGTAAATTATTAGAATAAAATAATTAAGCCCTTCTGGCACATGTGTAACTGTCTTTACAGCTTAGGCCCATCTGGCATGTATGTATACCTTTATTTGTGTTTTTTCAAAAAATGGGTAGTTTGCACAAATTGTAACTTTGACAGAGGAAAATACATCTTTTCTCAGTCCTCCCGTGACCATGGAAAGCTGGAAAGCTTCCGAAACGTCGGGAACTAAAATGAGATAATATACGCGATATAATCCGTTTAATTGTTTTATTTCAATAAATTATTATAATTATCTATGTATGTCGCACCCGCTCACGGGGCAATGGTGTCCCGGACCTTTGGGACGCGTGTGCAGAGCCGGGGCCAAAGCATTGGGACGATCTTTCGACAATTTAATGAAATGCACCCTTGCATTTTGCGTAAGCTGTGCGGGTACTGATGTTCCTGCCCGTATCATGGGTCGCGCACAGAGACAGCACCCGCCCGCTAGATGCAAGAATTATTGGAGATTGATGAGATCTAAATATACTGAGTTTTAGGATTGAAATAATGGTCTAATACTGGGCTATTGATTGAGACAACCGGGCATCTACCAGGGAAAAGAGTCTCGTGGGGCTATAGAGGCACTGGAAGACGATGACTTGCCCACGCTTGATGGACCCCCGTACGTATAGGTCACTCGATATGTTTTGAGATGCTCGAAATTCGAAAATGGAACGCACCTGAATTATATGTTTTTTTGAAAGCAAATTTATTTTAAAATAGAACACAAGTTGCCGATTCGCTCCAATTTAAAAATGAATATGTTACAGTCATTTTTCTAAAACGGTTCACGCGTTTTTTCTTTGTAACGATGGAGCTTAACCGCGAACGTTTGCGTGCTATGATATTTTATGATTTTAAATGTGGTTTATCTGAACAATTGTGTTTGCAACGATTTCAGTCAGCGTTAGGAGATTCTGCTCCTTCACGGGCAACAGTTTTTAGATGGTTCAACGAATTTAAAAGGGGTAATACCAGCCTCGAAGATGACCACCGAAGTGGTCGCCCGCAAACAGCAGTAACTGCAGAAAACGTGTGGACTACTGAAATGTTGGTGCGAGAAGATCCACGAATAACATACAAAGACATAGAGAATATCTTAGGCGTCAGTTCGGGGAGCGTTAGCATCATTCTACATCAACATCTTGGAGTAAGGAAGCTCTGTTGTCGTTGGATACCACGTTTGCTCTCCTATACTGAGAAATAGGCTCGTGTAGATTGGTGTTGGTGACGAAACATGGATTTATCAATATGACCCGGAAAACAAGCGGCAATCGTCAGTATGGGTCTTTTCAAAGGGAAAGTTACCCACAAAACTACAAAGACCTCGTAATGTCGGAAAAAAATGGTAGCTAGTTTATTTTCACGGGGCGGACATTTATCAACATCAATGCTGCAAAATTATAGGTCAGTCAACTCTGATTGGTATACTACAGTAGCATTGCCGCAAGTTTTCAAAGCAGTGCGCGAGAGGAGACCAAAGACTGGACTTCGGGGAATCTTGCTGCATCACGATAACGCCTCTTCACATACGTCTGGTGCACTTAGGCAGTCCCATCAGCATTCTAAAACCATTATTGTACTGAATACGCTGAGCATTGTAGGTGCGTTTTGTATACCTAGCCCATAGGCCGCTCGTGTAAAAAGATTGGCTATAAGCTTTAAAAAGCGTTATCTTAACTTCATACGTACATCGAGCAAACCTACGGGCAAGCATATTACTCCGCACCGCCAAGGCTCTGCGTTCCCTTTCAATGTCTAAATCGTCGGTAAGGCCAGTGGTTAGGACATGTCCAAGGTATTTAACCCTGTCCACAACCCTCAGCTGGGTGTTTCGGAGTACAATAGGAGGTACATAATAGGGTTTTATTTTACCCGCTTTAAATATCATAACCTCGCTCTTATTTGGGTTGTACTCTAAACCATGGGCCAAAGCATAGTTCTCACATGTCCTAAGCAGTATTTCCAACGCACTGATCGATGGGGCCAGCAGCACCATGTCATCGGCATAGCTCAGGTTATTTATACAAGTGCTTCCTACGTAACAGCCCGCATGCAAACCGCTGAGCCCAACGATTAGCTCGTTAACATATAAATTAAACAGCTTAGGAGATGTGATCCCACCCTGCCTTACCCCACATTCCAGTTTGTACTCCGCAGACATCACATTTGACCAACGCACCTGATTGAGTTGATTGCTGTACAAATGTCTAAAGAGAGCCACATATTCCCCCGGTATACCCGTTCTACTCAGCTTTTGCCAGAGCAAAGCATAATCGACTCGATCAAATGCCTTAGACAAATCGAGAAAACAGGCATACAGAGGGGTTTTCCTATCCGTGTAATACCTGACCGTATGCTTTAGACACAAAATGGCACTATCCGTAGACAGACCCGCCCTAAAGCCAAATTGGGCGTCGTGGATTTTTACGTGTTGTTCAAGTACGTCGTCCAACATTTGCTCTCCTATACTGAGTTTATTGAGAAAGCTGGGATATAAACCTTACCACATCCACCCTACAGTCCTGGCTTAGCTCCCTGCGATTTCTTTTTGTTCCCGGTGGTGAAAGAAAAAATAAAAGGGAAGTTTTTTTCGACTGCTGAAGAAGCCGTGGCTGCATATGAAGAAGCAATTACGGACCTATCTGATGAAGACTGGCAAAAGTGCTTTCAAAGTTAGTTCAGACGAATGGAACTTTGTATAGAGAGTAATGGAGAGTATTTTGAAAAAAAAGTAAAATAAATAATACTAATATCTTCAATACTTTTTTTTTATCTCAAAATTTATCGAGTGACCTACGTAAATAGCGACACATAGGTATAGTGAGGGCAACATCGGTGTGGAGGGTAAGATTTTTAATTATTCTTGGACGTATGTCCAATATTAAAACAGCAGGCGACATATCTGGCTGATGGTGACACTGTTTAGTGCCTAGTGGACTAAACGGCACATTTACATAAATCCACTCACCAGCGAACAACCTGCCCCGGGGATCAGCCTTGGCGTCGTTGAATCTGTTGTCAGGGTTGTCCTGGTCGATCTCGGCTACGGTGCGGAGCTCCTTGGCGCTGCCGTCACTGCCGTTCCACTCCACCTCCACGATACGTCGCTTTAGTCCCACCACGAAGTGGTTCGGCTTGCCCTCCACAGGTATCACGAAGCCAGGCATGTCGCCTGTAAATAGATAATTAACACATATTAAAATCAAAACTTTATTCTGCAAGTAGGCCTCAAGAACACTTTTACATGTCTGATTTTATAATAAACATAAACACATTCACAATGTAGATAATGACATTATAGTTCATAGCAATATTAATGCAACAGACAAATACCTGCGCACACTTCACTGGGAGATGTACATATATTGTCTCCGGGTCCATTATATTATATTACCACTTAACCTAAACTTACAGAGTTGTAAAGGGTCTATAGGCGTCAAAATAAGTTTTAAAAAAATCAGTATGTATATCAAAAACGTTTAATGGAGATGAAGAGGAGTCTCCGTGTCAAAACTTTAAATTAATAGATGTAAAAGGTCTCCATGGTGAATACATAATGTTTTGGTGCTGTACAGCTGTCTCCAAACGTCAAAGACAGAAATTAAAATATAAATATTATTTTAGAGAAGTGACAAAAAATCAAGAAAAATATGTGAGATTTAGATTACATTAGCGAGTGGATGCGAGAAGGGCAACGCGGTTCCGCTCGGGTCTCATATCATGACTGAGACCCTCGAAATGGACCGAAACATGTCTAGTAGTACTCGGATTTTACGACGTGAGTAACCGCTAATGCAATCTTATTGAAAAAGCTTTTAGTCCAAAACATCGAAGCTATTGCAAAGCGCATTACTGGTCGTGGAGATCCTTGGAGGGGGGAGGCATTTGTTCAGAAGTGGACGTATATCGGCTAATACCCCGATAATGGTCACAGGCCCTATTACATGGAGGTGAATCCAGATCCTCCAACCTTTTTACCATGAGCGTAAAAGGACTTAAATGACATTTCAATAGTAATTTAGCACAGTATATAATGTAATGAACAAGTCCCGCGTAAGTATAATGCTTACCGCTGATGGGGTCCTGTCTGTGGATGGACTTGCCGTAGATCCTGACAAAGTAGAAGATTGCTCGCGGTGGTCCCAATGAGGGCCCTGACTCAGCCTTACTGACACCTAAACTGGCATCCTTTTCTATGGTGGGGTTGGATTTAGTTAAATAGTACCTATATGTAGTAAACAGTTTATCACGGGATCCGGAATAAAGGAAGCTGCGCATAGGCAGACAATTCGTATGCAACGAGTCGTAATGCGCCTCGTTACAAGTTCAAGTCTTAACAGCACAGCGCGCGTGTGCTTGTCGCTGATGGGGTCGTATCTCTGGATGGACTTGTCAAAGATGCTGACGAAGTACGGGACTTGCTCGCGGTGGTCCCAGTGCGGACCCTGACTCAGCTCTGCCTTACTGACTCCTTAACGGGATTTTTGTCTGAGATAAAATTTAGTTATTATATTATGTAGGAAATAGTTCAAGTCTTACTGAGCACAGAGCGCGTGTGCTTGCCGGTGGCGGCGTCGTATCTGTGGATGGACTTGTCAAAGATGCTGACGAAGTACGGGACTTGCTCGCGGTGGTCCCAGTGCGGACCCTGACTCAGCTCTGCCTTACTGACTCCTTAACTGGATTTTTGTCTGAGGTGGGATTTAGTTATAATATGTGTAGTAAATAGTTCAAGTCTTACTGAGCACAGAGCGCGTGTGCTTGCCGGTGGCGGCGTCGTATCTGTGGATGGACTTGTCAAAGATGCTGACGAAGTACGGGACTTGCTCGCGGTGGTCCCAGTGCGGACCCTGACTCAGCTCAGCCTTACTGACTCCTTAACTGGATTTTTGTCTGAGGTGGGATTTAGTTATAATATGTGTAGTCAATAGTTCAAGTCTTACTGAGCACAGAGCGCGTGTGCTTGCCGGTGGCGGCGTCGTATCTGTGGATGGACTTGTCGAAGATGCTGACGAAGTACGAGACTTGCTCGCGGTGGTCCCAGTGCGGACCCTGACTCAGCTCAGCCTTACTGACTCCTTAACTGGATTTTTGTCTGAGGTGGGATTTAGTTATAATATGTGTAGTCAATAGTTCAAGTCTTACTGAGCACAGAGCGCGTGTGCTTGCCGGTGGCGGCGTCGTATCTGTGGATGGACTTGTCAAAGATGCTGACGAAGTACGGGACTTGCTCGCGGTGGTCCCAGTGCGGACCCTGACTCAGCTCAGCCTTACTGACTCCTTAACTGGATTTTTGTCTGAGGTGGGATTTAGTTATAATATGTGTAGTAAATAGTTCAAGTCTTACTGAGCACAGAGCGCGTGTGCTTGCCGGTGGCGGCGTCGTATCTGTGGATGGACTTGTCGAAGATGCTGACAAAGTACAAGGCTTGCTCGCGGTGGTCCCAGTGCGGACCCTCACCCAGCCACACGGGCTCAGTCACGGCTTCCAAACTGACCATCTGGAATCATTTAGAAGGAGTTTCAAAAGGAATTCATTCTAATGATGTTTAAAACTAAGTGTAGTAGTGCCACCAATACTATGTATGTAGTAATTTGTATTCATGTTAAAAATTCAAATGAACGAGAAAAAACAAAACAAGAGCGCGAGATACATTGACGTTATTTTGTAAAATGATATCGGACGGTAAAATTTTTGTTCACTTTCGTATTTCATTCTGCATCTTTCACTCAAAGTGACACGTCAGAATGTCGAATGAATTCACTAGTGAACCGATCCAACAGTGTTGGATATCGGCATTTGACGCAATTCATTCGAGTGAGCATTTATTCAAGTGAACCGTCTGATCTCACCAGTCTTTCTGAGTTCGGCACGAGCGAGTATTGAGCGCTCGATGACGGTCTATCTCTTTCGCATTATTAGCGCGTGCGGGAGAGGTGCACTGACTCTCGATACGAGATACTCGCTAGCGCCGATCGTAAACTCAGCTCATGGTAGGGACACTGGTATTTAAAAAAGCTGCCAAGTGCGAGTCGGACTCGCCCATGAAGGGTTCCGCAGCCGTTTGTACAAAAAAATGCACTACAGATGAAAAAAAATACGATATAAAAAAACACTAACAAAAGAGCGTATCTCCCCGGCACTTACGTCCTTTTGCTGAAAAGCGCAGTTTTTTGGCAATAACTTAAAAACGGAATGTCCGATCTTGTTGAAAATAATTTTCGTTGGAGGTATTTATTAAGCTTTATATTTGTAATTTTTTTCATATTTTTGAACGTACCGTTTAGAAAATAGATGGGGAGGGGGGGCGACACAGTTTTTGCTACTTTCGTAGCGAATATTTCGGAAAATATTCACTAAACCAAAATTTTTTTAGAAACCTCAACGTGTTTTTAGAAGTACTGTCGAAATATGTGCCACACCTTGATATTTGCTAAAAAAAATTTTTCAGTTTCTGTTACATGTATGGAGCTCCCCCTAGAAATATATATATATTTTATTTAACTATCAAGCTAAGTAGCGGTTAGCACACGACACCTATGCTCCAAATTTCATCAATGTACATCTTATAGTTTGTGAGTAAAATGCCTGTGACATACGGACGGACAGACAGACAGACAGACAGACAGACAAACAGACATGACGAATCTATAAGGGTTCCGTTTTTGCCATTTTGGCTACGCAACCCTAATAAAAACCTGCAATGTATCTCGTCTTCGTCTGCACTCGTGCCAAAGGCTTGTGTCCTAAAAAAATATAATTACTTAGTCCGTCATTTACATTATCAGAAAATATTGGACACGTTCGCATTTTTTCTTTCGTCAATTAAACAAAAAATAATGAAGATATAGCCCATTAAAGTTCCACGTGACGTCACGCCGTGCGACCGTTTATCGCACGGCGTGACGTCATGCGCCCCCACTCCCAAACTTTGACGCGCTTTATCTATGTCTTTTTTTGTTTGATTGGAAAAAGAAAAAATACGTGTCCAATATTTTTTTATAATGTAACTGACGGATATGTGTTTCATCCAGGAAACTATACCCTATTGTAATTAGGGTTCGTTGGAGTAAGACGGAAGTATGGAAAAGTTCGAAAGGTGGTCTTTATTTCAACGCTTTTAAGAGCATTTTCGGTAAAATTTCAGTCTATCCCATACTTCCGTCTTACCCCAAAACGCCTGTTTGTTTAAGAATTTGACAAATCAACGGAAGTTTAAGGAGCACTGTATACGGAAGCCTCGTGTAAGAAATCAGATTCTTATCTCAAAGTAATGTTACAGCTCATCAGTCAATTTATAAACGCTTTTATGAACATGTACTAGTACCTATAGGTACTGTTCCGAAATGTTACTTAACAATTTTATTAGCGGTGGGCCGAATACACACTAAGTAGCTTTGGTGTAAGGGTAAAACGAGACCCTATTACTAAGACTCCGACGTCCGTCTGTCTGTCTGTCTGTCCGTCTGTCACCAGGCGCATTAACCGTGATAGCTAAGACAGTTGGAAATTTTACAGATGATGTATTTCTGTTGCCGCTATAACAACAAATACTAAAAACAGTATAATTTTATGTCTGTCTGTCTTATGTCATTAACTGATACAAAATGATCGAACACCGCGTACACTTTGCTTAAGAGTGCTGCTAACATTGGATTTTCATAGATACGGCCGTTTGTACCCTATATTTTGTACCACCCACGGTGCGCGATTCAGACTCGCCCTTGGCCGGTTTTATAATTAACAAAAAGGAAAACATCTCAACAAAAAACATAATCCTCCTTCTGACGCAATTGGGTAATTAGAAAAACCGGATTATCGAAATGGAAAACTCCGGGTAAGATACCCACTTGTTGGGTTTCATGGGATAGATATAATGCTATGTGGCATTAAGTCCGCCATTGTAAACCCGCCTTTTATTTCATGCAATAAAGTTTAAATAAATAAATATTTCATGCACTTTTAGCAAGGGGCGGGGTATACTCATACTCGTATATACAGTCAGCTGCAAAAAGATATACATGATGACTGCGTTCAAAATATCTCTCAACTCTTTTGATGAGGAAATGGACCGAAACATGTCGAGTAACCGCGTCTAGCAATGATATTTTTAAACGGTCTTTGGTCTTTATTTCAGCAGTCGGTTAACGGATGAGCGAAACGTAGCGCAAGAGTGTAAACACCGAATTAATTGTTTAAAATTTCCAAGCTACGATCGTTGTGATCGAGGCAAATCGCTCTCAAAGTGAGACAATACGAAATTAAAATAGCTTCGAATATAAATTTTTGTTAAACAGCAGAACGTCACTATTTAAATGATGTTGGATTTTGTTTAGTGTCACTTTGATTTTCAGTGAGCTAAATACTCTTTCAAAGCATCATTTAGTATCGCGTCGTTCATAGACTGGAATGGATACTCGTTCACAGATCTTTAAATTTGCTCCTGAACTAAAGGAAGGAAGGAAGGAGACCGAACTAACTTAGTTTCTTTGATCTATTGACCGACATCGGAGCGCTCCCTATAACACTATAGTATGAGTGACCTATTTCAATAAAACTGTTTCATCGCATTACAGAGCGTAGTTCAATGTAATAGAGAAGTACAGTTGGCATACAAAAATGTTGACTTTTTACTTTGTCGTACCTAATACTACTAACCGTAGCAACTTTGAATAACGAGAGCGCCAGTTTTAAAACGACAAGGTTCTGAGCTCTTCAACATCTTAATATAACCATTATGGGACTACAATCGGATATCAAGGTTAATTATTTCTAGAGAAAAAATATGTACTTATTACATAGGAGTGCATTTAAACATAATTTTTTAATAATTACGTAAAAGGACTGCAAAACACGTATCAATTTCCGTGTAGTTAACACTTATATCTGAGACGGTATATGGGTTTAGAACATTCACCATCCTTAGTATAGGTACTCTAGAAACGAGATTTATTTGTGTTTAAAATATTCTCGTTGTTATACCCTTGTTACAATTACAACACAATTAGTCTGGAAGGACGCTAAAAGGATAATGAGCGGCGTCTAAATGCCATTCGAGACGCAACACATTTTATACCTCTAAGTAATACAATTAGATACTTACAAACAATTAACGTTATAAACATTATACTTACGCGATTTTTTAAGTTGTGGGAGTAGTTATTACAATTTTACAATTCATCGAAAAAATATTGATATTATACGATGGCATTAGTGTACTATAAATTTTTGACATAACTGCATGATTTTTATTATTCAAGAATTATTTACTTAATTGTTTAATTTGTAGGAAAATTACTATCTTCTTCGGGTGAATTGTACACTGTATATTATTTGCATTTTAAAATTAGAATTTCGCTTTGTATTATTATTATTTTACTTCCTTTTTGTGTTTGACATTGTAATTATTTATTATGTATTATTTTATTGTAATCTTTATATGACGTCTATGGTGTAAATACTTGTAACTTTGACGAAGACAAATTTAGATTGTTATTCTTCATGAAATAAAGAAATCTGAATCTATTCAGATTTATTATAATCGGTTTTTTTTAAATGCCCTTTACTTTCTGCCGATTATGTAAAACTTGGCAGAAACTCTCCCAACTAAAATAGGATTCAATTAATCGCGTATTAAATTCCTATTATATTTTCTTTTTATTTCGATTTTGATATTAGGTCCATGATCTTAGCGACTTCGACGCCATTAATATTTTACCTATACCTAGTTGTATATAACATACCATATATATAACGTACCTATAACAATGTTTAAAATTAATACCTAGGTTATTAGTTTCCTAGAAGCCATCCATACTTAATACTATAAATGCGAAAGTGTGTCTGTCTGTCTGTCTGTCTGTTACCTCTTCACGCTTAAACGGCTGAACCGATTTGGATGAAATTTGATATGGAGATAGTTTGAGTCCCGGGGAAAGACATAGGCTACTTTTTATCCCGGAAAAATACCCTTATCCGCGATAAACGAATTTAAGGCGGACGAAGTCGCGGGCAGAAGCTAGTGCATAATAAATGTGCTGGAAAATAACAGTGTTAAACAAACAAAATCCAACATATATAAATTTAAATTATAAATAATGATTAAATCAGTTAATAGACTAGAATACTAACGTTATTAAAATAATGATTGCTTATAACTGTTGAGCACACAGTGTTCGGTGGATCGGTCGGTCCCGGCGCGCTGCAACTCCGCTCGCCTATAGTGTAGTGGCCGTATTTGTTATATAACATTAAAAGGTGTTACAACTGGGTAGGGATCCGTGGGATTTCCACGCTGACGGTTTTTCCTGAAACGTTATCTTGACAATAATATAATATGACATTAGACCCTCCAATAAATATAACATGATATTAACAAAGGTGATCGCGACGTTGTGACAAAATATTATTATAATCCAAAATGATCTATTAATTTATTTCGAAAATTACTGTGATACCTTAATTTGGGTGGAGAAAGGGTTGTGAAATAAATTCTCGTCATTCAAATCAAATAGGGTTGGTAAAATTGATTAAAAAAGTGTGCTTTATTTTGAATATGTCAGGGTTTGTTTACTTTAAGTTTTAGTTGTAGTTTTACTGTAAAACAAGAAGCTAAAGCTACTTTAATGGTTTCATTCAATAATAATAAACATATATCATTGTTCATTGAAATAAAACAATTTAACGGATTATATCGCGTATATTATCTCATTTTAGTCCTCCCGTGAACATGGAAAGCTGGAAAGCTTCCGAAACGTCGGGAACTAAAAAGAGATAATATACGCGATATAATCCGTTAAATTGTTTTATTTCAATGAGTAATAATCGCGGAAACAGAAGAAAATATTATATATCATTGTTCCTATATCGCTAGTGATAAATCAAATATCGTTTTCAGATCGAAATGAGTATTATTTTAAGGACCGGGTTTATTCAAATTAGGTAACCAAGTCTAAACAAAAGATATGACAGATAACAGCGCCACTATTAGTTTTACTTTTGGCCACTATGAGCGCTGCGATCGATTATATTACCCCCCACCTAGTACTTCGCACCCAGCGAATAACAATCCTGAAAAAATTACGTGTAAATGATGAATTATGTCAAAATTCTGATTGTGACAAAAACGTTTATGCCTGATGAGGGTAAACCATAGACGATATGTACTTAGTGATGTTCTGATAGTAGCAAAGATATTTAATAAAGTAAAACTGATCAGTATCATCGTTCTCCTGCCCTTGTCCCTGCCCTTATTTACTGATAAGAGGTCTTAAAAATCTACCTACTTTACCTAGGTACTTGCGTTTGTGGATGTTTATAGACTCCCACCACGTCAACACTTGTAGTTTGCATCTGCCATTCATGGCAAACTACGTTCACGTAAGTACTTAGTCTAAATATAAATCATCGACGAAAAAGACAGTCAACGCTTAAAATAATAGTAGATTTTATGACAGCGGGCACAACAAGCTGTTTTGACACGTGTTTATTTGTACGACCGAGCGAGGAGATGTAGGTATCTCAGTGTCAAAATGGCTTTAAGCCACGCGTTATAAACTATCTGTAGTATCCGAATGCATTTAACTTCTAATGTAAGAAAAAAAACGAAAACATATATAAAATAATTATTTATAATCAATTATATCGTTGTGCACTTCATTACCGACGTGTTCCTAAACTGATATTTAGGACCCTTTGGATCTGGGGCCCTGCCATGGCGGCCGCGGCCGCGGTGGCGCGTCCCGGAGCCGTCCGCCGCGCCACCACGGCAGCCGCGGTGGCGCGTCCCGGAGCCGTTCGCCGCGGCGGGCTCTTTTAAGCCCTAGGGGCTAATACTATTCATTTTAGCTCCTCTACGCAAAGCTTAAATGAGCCGCTTTTAAAGCATGACATGACGTGAAAAGTACTTTATTTAGGTTTAAGAACGAAGCAGGAAGAAAAATGACCTAGGAATGGAAATTCATAAAACCTGCTCAGGATTTACACTATTACGCCAAAATCTAAGAACTTTTTCTTTTAAAAAAACTTGGGCAAAAATGCTTCCGTAGGTATGTCCGGGTGTCTGGCTGTTCCCTACACGTCGCAACGGATTCTCGTGAATTTTTGTGAGCAGGTTAGCATATAAATTTTTTATTTCAGTTATTTGTTTTCTTTCAAAATGGCAGAGATTAAGGGTTGAAAGACTCGCGAGGTTTACAGTTCACAGATCCACTGTTTAATGCATTATGTAACCATTAACACAGTGTGTGCATGCGTAAGGCCATTGAAATTGACATTTAATGAGCTTATGCTTAATTAAGAACGACGGAAACCTACCACTACCTAAGATAATAAACATTTAATAGTAACCTGAGATGTCTATTTAGGAAACATGAGTTCAACGAATAAGAAAATAAAAATAGACAACAGGAAAATTCGATTCTAATTTTAATTTTTGCTTTATTAAAAGCTCATTCATGTAACAAACAGTAGACTAAAATATTTTTTCGAATAGCTATAAAAATAATCAAAATATAAGCTTTCAAACATATAACTCTATCTCTTTCTAGCAAAACAGAATTTAATATGGAGTTTATATGGCCGGAGTTCTATGACATAACAGTGCACGTCGGACCTCTCTGTCTATTTAGTAGTTTAAAATGCCTATATCTTGCGTAATTCTTGGCCGATTTAAATGTTAATTTCACATTTTGAAATAGTCTTTACGGTATTTTGATACTTAGTTAAGAAAAGCGATAAAACAAATTATGCATGTACCCTATTAAGTAATGTATCCTTACATAACGAGTCGAGAATGCCGAAAGACATAAAAAGTTTGAGAGTGCAGCATGCAATTACAAAAAAATTACGAAATTCATTAATATTAATTAATATCATCGTTAACATTATAATCTTACTTTAGAAACTTATGTATCCGGGATGTTTGAATTTTTTTAATTGTGTTGGTAAAAAAATAAGCGATGGAACCCTCAATTATTTATGTAATAATCACAGCGGCTTGGTGTTCAGTTATCTGGTGTATCTAATCTGCGTTTACGACGATGGATGACGAGATATTGCTGCTCGAGATAGCGTTGCCAGCTACAAGTGTTGAAGTCTACACAGGTGTGATTCTGAGGTTCGAAATTACAATTTTGTATTGTGTTGTTAAACATGTATTTCAGTGAGTGGGGCGGACGGCGCCATACGAACTTCGGAATAGCCCCTCTATCTATCAGGCGCGGACGTCCACTGAACATAAACTTCCCCTATAGCTCGTCACAGAGTACGATCCTGCGCAGATCGCATCCACCGGCTATCCATATCTCTAACGAGGTCATCTGACCTAGTCGGGCCTAGTCCGCTTGTCCAGCGTCGCGATTAGAGCAAAACCGCAGCCCCTGAGGTAGCATTATAGTCATGGAAAAGGTATAATTATCATCGGTATTCCTTATTAGACACTGAGAAATAGGGTCTTGATAGATGGACAGACGGACAAAGTGATCCTATAGGATAACCCTATAAGGGTTCTGTTTTTTTCCCTTTTGAGATACGGAACCTTAAAGAACCAGACCAAGTATATGACGTTTTCTATTGCTAAATTCACAACCATATAAAACAAAATTTACTTTAGTTGGCACCACTATTCCAACTAAAAACAATCACAGTAAATATAACGCCAGTTCTTGTTCTAGCTTGAATCAAGTTACCTCGATTAAATACTTAGGTATTATATACATATAAAGATCAATTGTTCTCGTGGAACCAGCAATATTACGGCTAAGCGAATTCGAATGCTAATACGAGTAAGGTTAATTAAGAACACAAGCACGCATGCATGCACGCACGCACACACACACAGACATGAGTTTTACAAAACTGTAGATAGTTAATAAAATAGTATGTCTAACGCCACATTAATTAGGCGATATCTTAAGAATGCGATATAATTTATAACTCAGTCCGTTGCCACGCGCTCATTCAGGCGGACTAATGGATAGAGGTTATTTTTTTCGTCAGCCTATATGAATGCCCTACTTCTGGTATAGGTATCTCCCTTAGATCTCCACGACTCCCGATTAGATGCCTCTTCGGGCCAATTGTTGAGGAACGCGTCCAGAACGTCCCGTTATCTCCGCTTAGGCCTGTCTACGTAGCCCATCTTGTGGCACCCATTTAATGACCACACTAGCTAGCCCACCGGGTGCATGCGGCAGCCGTGACCGGCCCCATCCCAATTTAGCCCGACGGTTTTTTCTACAACAGCGGCTAGTGATATTTTTAAATTTTATGGTTAAAATTTTTATAAATTGGTTAATGCTTAGGGGCTTGTTAATGGACATTATATTACCGTACTGTGTATGTCGGTATGGCATACATACGTATACTGCAGGGGGTCATATTACTCTGTAGATGACCGTACAATTTTGGAGATGATCATGACCTCCCGCGATCCTTTAAATTTTTCCCAGACTGCCCCAGTTCTTTTCTTTACTTCAACTAAGTATTTCATTTCCTAACTCACGCTTCTTTCTAGAACCGCAAAAAATCCGGATACACACAATACAGTCATAAATGCGTTGCCGGCCTTTCAGGTGGGAGCTCTTTACTTGAAGACTTGAAGGTCGCATCGGTCCGGAAATACAGCCGGTGACAATTTATTCCATAAATTTAGTTGTGCGAGGCTGGAAATTATTCTTTAAAACTCATTTCAGTTCCCGACATTTCGGAAGTTTTACAGCTTTCTTGTTCACGGGGTCGACTGACCTCGCCCTGATATATTTTTTTTATTTTTTGTAGGTATGTGTCTTTGTAGCCTCATCAGGTCCGGCTCGATGAATTTTATCAATTTTAGTACACAGTAGGTTGGTCGGCATCCACAGATAGAGGATACTCGAATACACTCAAGCAAAAAAGAAGGGTTGCTGATATCTTCTAGTTAACGTATATAAATGTGTTATAAATTATAATAAGGGAAATACCAAAATTAAATTGCATTTATATTGTAATTTGTATGGGATAAATACCGGTACTAAGGGCGTCCGTTGCATTGAGCGCGAGCACAGCGCATGCGCCCGCGACGGGCTATTTGTCCGAGACGGAGCAGGCGACCCACGACGGGTCCCAGCTAGGGGCTCCCGCACCGTACTCCATCGCAACGCAGCGAAGAGCGCTGAGCGAACGCCCTCCTCCCTGTTTAGAGTTTAGGAGAGACAGACGCTTATTGGTGGTGACTTACGCACACATCGTCGCAGACAAATTGTAGTAAGTATTTATAGGTTACTGTAATATTTTAATTTATTTACATATTCCTGTGTACAAAACAATTAATGCGAGTGTAATCAATAATACCTACTAATAACACTTCACAGGCGGCTCTCTTATCAAGATGGAGATTAGATTTAGAGGATTTCGTTGGTAGCGAAATAATTAACAAAAGCATGATAATTGCAGTAATCTATATACTTACGTAGAACAAATAATCAGATAAACAGGACACTAGTAAGTATGTTCCTGCGTGAAGACTCAGCGCTTTTCTTAATGGAAATCCTAGTATCCCTTTATTACCCATAATCATAAAATCATCTATAGGTACTAACTCGGGATTCTGAAAATATCACCATGTCACAGATTATATAATACTATACTAGTACAGATACACAGGTTCATACAAGAAATGCGTGCCGTCCTAAGTATACAATACCTGTATACACTGTTATTTCCATAGTTCCTCCACTAGATGTCGCAGTGAACAGATACGTCTACTACGCTATTAGTCTAGTTCCTACATTAAAATGACAATGGATAGCGCTTGCCATGCAATTAGCGTCGGTAATTTCCAATCTAAATAAATAGTTTTCAATTCGAGTCTGATTTTGTAACTTATAACTAGCTAGAGTATTTTTTTTATAAATATTGTTGTGTTATGTCGTTGACGATTCAAAGTAAAAGTAGCCATAGGTTGTTGTTTCATTAAATTATTTCATAATCAGCAATAGATACTTGGATGGGCATTTTCAAGACTATTTGATGCCCTACGCGTGCCCACGCATTCCTCGCTGTTTCTTTGCTGTCTTGAGTCATGTAGATCGAGCCGGAAATCTGCTGCGTGGACTCGCTGATGGAAATTGCTAGGATAGTCGAGTTTCGTCTCGTTTGTTCTGTAGAACGCATTAGGTCAGGTTAGGTATTGTTTTGTGACAATTCTGAAAAGTAAACGGTATCATAAAAAATAGCGATTATGACTAACGAAAATTCAGACAAACGTTAAATTTTGACTTTAAATTTTATGGAGTCAATATATCCAACGGCAAAAAGCGGAACATACGTCAACTGAATCCATTGGCGGTTACTACGTTTCTGCTTTGTGTCGCCCATATAGACCCGAGAATCCTACCCAGTAGTTTACTACGTCGAAACGAATAAAACAAGACGATACGGTCAATCGATGTACTTTGAATCGCGCGTAGCGTAGATTTCTGATTTGGACAGCAGCATGTTCGCTGTGACCGTTGTCGGTTTGCTAGGCGGTAGAGCGCCGGCGTCCTCGGCCGTGGCACCTTGCAGGTGCACCCGCGGTCCCCATGGGGGCTGCCGCCCACGGGTGCACGGAGCAGCGATAGTGTACAGTCACCAGCATTTAATATCTGCCACAAGAAAGATCGCATAAATACGAGTATCTGACACGAGTTCATTTCTAAGGCCGTTAAGGTGCATCCACGTGTGTATCATTTGCCCGATCAGATCTTCATCCCGTGGCATGATCGCGTGTCACGATCACGCGTTTGGACGTTGCGCCGACCGATCGCTCGAAATCCATATTGCTACGCGTATCACACACTTAGATCGGACAAGCGCGGCGTGATCGCCGTGCCGACAGTGAGCGTCCAAGCAGCGCGATACGCAGTCAGGCCACGCCACGGTGATCGGATACGAGCAAATGATACAAGTGTGGACGCACCTTTAGGACGTATGGGATATTTTCGCCCGCTTTATTATGGCAGATATTGATGCGTGGCTGTACCTTAGTCTACGACACTATTTTGGTTCTTGATTCTGTGGTATGGCTAATGTTTCCGCGGTGGGCGTCCCCGCCGGCGGAGACGTCGGCGTGCACAAGTAGAGTGTGCGGTCGGTTTTTAATTGCGCATCAACTGCATGTAAATATATACATTACTAAAATTAGATGGCGCTTCAAAACTACATATTAACGATAATTTTCTCCTCGGTTTCTGTTTATCACTCAATTAAAATATTCACGGGGAGACCCGTCTACCCGCGAACACGGGAGCTGTAAAGGTTCCGAAACATTGGGAATTCAAATAAGATTTTACAGGAAATTGTCACGCTAGCAAAGTTGAATGGTCGCCAATAATAATTCTTATACATAGAAGGCGTTGTAAATATCGGAATAAGGTTTTTGTATTTTGATTCAAAGTCCTCTTGTTTTATTTGTTCACGCTACTACATCAATAGATGACGTTACTATCACTGGCCATTCTGTATACAACGAATATTGCCGAGAGTGCCTAACGATCGCAGTGCCATCTATTGATACTTTTTCTAAAGGTATTTATACAAACTTTAATTGTACCGAATTTAACCTGGACTGTGACGCCAGAAGACGGGAACGACGCCTACGGAACGAAACTTGACGACGCAAGTCATCACGCAATCAACCACACTCTGCACTTGCACACTGACGTCTGTGCCGGCGGCGACACCCACCGCGGAAACACTAGTACTACTACAATCCCGATTAAATCAAGCATAGGTCGACAACATACCTACATACAGACTGACATAAATAAAATAGTGTTGTAGACTAGGTACATTATAGCTGTTCGTAGCACTCGCGGGCGACAGCCCCCACACGCTAGGTGCCGAGGATGCCGTGGCATCCTACCGCCTAGCCCACCGACGATGGTTACAGTATACATACTGCCGATTAAATTAAAATAACATGATATGAAACTTTTATTTAGTTTCACCTGTTCCGGGGTCTGTAATCAAATCTTGCAAGTTAAATTTGACCCACATCCCGGTTTAAGATTGTACTTACTTCAGATATGTTGAGTCCGGTGACAATGCAATATTATGATAAGTAAAGTCACCAGCATTAATATCTGCCACAACAAAGCGCGCATAAATATCTGACACGACTCTATTCCTAGAGCCGTTAGGACGTGTCAGATATTTTCGTCCTCTTTGTTATGGCAGATATTGATGCTGGTGACCATCGAGCTGAATCCGATGATGAAGCTTGAAGGAGGTCATAGGGACTCTGTTATACAATAAAATTACGATATCCTGCCGAGTTCGGACTCATCATAAGTCTTGGTGAGTAGTTGATAGATTTTCAAAGAAAAGTACGGTCGGCAATAAAAGCTTGTCACAAAAATGTGTTTTTTGCTAGAAACTTATTTAAAGAAAGCCTTTATCGTGCCGCTAAGGCTTTTCTTGTATTCATGATTCATGAACATGGGTTAACTTTTGGACCCTGCCTCTACAGAACATTTTCAGCACATATCAAGTGATCAGATAACTGCTGCATTTATCTTACGTAGCATGCACTTGACAGAAAACTGCTTCTTCAGCTCCTCTTGACTTATCTCAAAATTCCCAGCAATTCTTACCTTTATTTTGTATAGTGACTTTATAGACTTGGCTAAAAGGTTCAAATTATAAGGGCAACCGTTGAAATTATCATGTTGCTTATATATATGTGAATGATACTTGAAATCTTTTATCTATATTTATGTCATAGATATTCATCGTCACTTAACAGCAGGTGGTATCGTGATTAAATTCTCATAGGTAGCGTGACATAACTATGTAAAAAACCCACAGAACTATTGTACGATACGATTGACGTTTGCGATATGTTTTTATTATTTTTTATTTGAAATCACTGGGGTTTGAAGTATATGATATTTTTGACTATTGTCAAATTATTAATGGTTTTTAAACCAGTGTGTTGCTCGATATATGGCTCCGAACCGTGATGGCCCACAATGGGCTTGATATAAAAGCTCAAAGCTGCTCATATAGAGCAATGGACCAACTTATGCTTGGACTTTTCTGGCAAGATTGCATTCAAATCTGCACAGCCAGAATCGTCGACATAATAGCTCAGTGATTATGACAACACAACAAATCGGGCCTTAATCGCGAGTTATATAGGTGGCCGCTATCGGGTCTAGTTTATACAACACTTGATTTTTGAAGTGATTTTAATGATCATATAACTTAATTCGAAAGTTAAGCTATTGATCGAGGTCGATCATGACCTTATGCTACCGCGATGGAAGACATAAGGCACTCGCGACACTTCACTATACACAGATGTTACCTCGGGGTGACTAAATCTCCACTAAGCATTTTCTTGAGAGCCGATTGACTGGTTATTGGGAAAAGCGGTGACTTGATGATGGTTCTTCGACTCAGCAGCATCGTGAGAAATGATCGAGCGGTTAGCGGGAAAGCGGTGACTCAATGATGATTGTCGAGAGCGTGGGAGCCTCGTGGCGTAACATGCGTATAAACCTATGATTTATTTAATTACAAACGCAAGGCAAGTAAATAAATAATATTTATATGAAAATTGTGTAAGTTTAAATCAATCTATAGCTCAGAGAGTTGCCAGCATTAAGTGGCAATGGAAATTGCCCGTAGAACCGATGACAAAAATAATCTTGAGTGGCGACCTCGTACTTAAAAACGTGGCGTGGAAAGCCCCCATCAAAGTGACAGGAATATGTGAAAAATGACAGAAGGGGAAAGTGCATATTGAGGATATCCTTCGAGGAAGTCTTCGTCCATCACTGTACATCTATTGGCTAAAAAAAAATGCAAAACGCTCACTTGCGGCCCGCAAGTCTCCCTCCTGACTGGCTGACAGTGTGGTACCTTTTGCCTGATAAAGTCACAAATTATAAACAAAGTGCGGCCCGCGTCAATTTCGTTAGCAACTATGTGGCCCTTGGCTGCTAAAAGTTTGCCGACCGCTCGCTTAAATGATGATGACGCTTGGCGTCAGAAATAAGTTCTATTGCAAAATGCAAATTACTCATTCTCGTGGTCGAACGATACACTTATTTATGTATATTTAGGGGCTATCAAACGTTGCACCGCTTCATACAGTATGCAAGACTATGACGCAAATGCACGAGGGCAGTGTTAGGGAAGAATAAAATGTTTTAAGTAGAAACCTGAACTTATATTTAAAATATAATTACAATTTTTCGTATTGTACTCTAGGTGGTCCTAGGGGGGGTCACACGGGGCATGACCCCTCCCCCCGTCGCCCCCTCCCAAATCGCACGTGTTCGTTGAAAGATTTACTTATACATAGACAATTTATGAAAAAAATGCTCTTATAATGATCATTTTACTCATAAACTACATGATGTATATTGATGAAATGTGGCGTATAAGTGTCTTGTATAAGCCGCTACTTAGTTTGATACTTAAATAAAAAAAGAAAATATTTGTAGGGGGCACCACATACGTGCAACCGACAAAGAAAAAAAACCGCAAATATCAATGCACATACCTCTTTGGACAGCTTTTAAAAACATTATGAGGTTTCTAAATTTTTTTGACTCAGTGAATTTATTGGAAATAATCGCTCGGAATAGTAGCATAAATTGTGTATAAGTAGAATTTAAAACAACAAACGTGGCATAATTTATATAGACTATAAGAAAGTACCTAATTTTCAGAATCAGTTTTTGCGAACATTCAGTCAGTTTAGTTTAACATTTTTTTTTTATGACATAGGAGGCATACGAGCAGACCGGTCGCCTAATGGTAAGCGATCACCGTCGCCCATAGACACTTGCATCACCAGAGGAGTCACAAGTGCGTTGCCGGCCTTTCAGGTGGGAGTACGCTCTTTTCTTGAAGGCTTGAAGGTCGCATCAGCACATACATTTGGATGGTGCGCAGGGATACTATAATTTCGGCTTCTCTAAAAATTCGACCATGGGCACGATCAGCCAGTACAAGACAGCCAGCACTGGGCCGCCGAAGGCACAGGATGCAGTATATTGGGAATAAAATATTTTCTAAACCAAAAAACAGTTTTTGCGATAACTTTCTACAGTTTGATGGTGTCGGCATGTTATAGTTTGGCATTGACGTTGGGATGTCCCTGGACAGCTAGGCCGGTGCCAGGACAGTGCAACAGTTTCTTGCCGAAACAGCTCTTGGTCACGTACAGCTTCGAGTGGCAAAGATCACAGTTTTACGGCTTTCAAGGCAATTTTGATGGTGCTTTAGGCACGCTATAGTTTGGCATTGACGTTGAGATGTCCCTGGACTCCGAGGCCTGTGACCCGGAAGGTGCAGCCGCTGGGGAACTCCGGTTCACCGCCGCCGAGGTCGAGGCGCCCCGTCGTCACGAACAGTATGTCCAAATTAGCACCGCCGAAGGTGCACGACGTGACCTGATCAACAGAAAAACTCCGACTTATATTGGTATTATTTTTGATGAGGCATCAGAGCAGTGTCATGGGTATGAGCAATTTCATGTTAAACGATTAATAAGAGCTACTAAAGATTAGAATATCCCACACCTATGACACTACTTGATGCCTGCTTTATAAAATAATGGCAATAGATATTTCTCAAACATGTACGGAGAAGATACAAAATAGTATAGTCTGACAATGCTATGACTGCACAACTCTATATTATAACTATCGGGAAAAACCCACAAAGTTACTTGAATTTTTGACGGTTAAGGTGGGATTGCCAGTTTCATCATCATCATCATCACCATCATCATCATCATCAGTCAAAAGCCGTCCAACGTGCAAATGTCCATACATAGGCCTTCCCAAAGAACGCCACCACGACCGATCCTGCGCCCGCAACCAGCAGACTCCAACGACTTCATCAGATCATCATGCACGCTGGGTTTCCGGTGCGTGGTCGCCTCGCCACTTAAGAACTCATCGACCCCAGCGGCCGTCGGCTCTATGAGCAATGTGCCCTGCCCATTGCCACTTAAGTTTAGCTATTTTATGAGCTGTGTCACTTACCCTGGTTATATTTATTGAGCGCTGTCAGTTACGGATCTCTATAATTTCTAATTCGATCTTGCAACACAACTCCGAGTATAGCTCTCTCCATTGCTCCCTGAGTGACTTTGAACCTTCTTAAAAGGCCTGTCGTGAGCGACTACGTTTCAGTACCGTAAGTCATCACTTGAAACACACTGGTCAAAAACTTTCGTTTTCAGATCCAATTATTTGTATTAGTGACTTATTTTGTATCGTAATACGCGTGGAATTAGCAAATTGCAATTAAGCTTTTGAGCGCCATGTAGCGAAGTAATACGTGACCCAGACGCCACAGCAATAAAATAAAAAGAATCTTCAAAAATTTTATAGTGATTGCAGAATTTAACGAGGTATTTGTTATTATATTCGGAGTTTTTGAAGCATGAAATTTGGTCGGCATACACCATACGAATTTTCGATGACGTGATCTGCTGTCTTTGGCAAAGGGTTAAAGGCATTTAAAGGACCTGTTTAACGGGTATTTCCACTCGTCGTAGCAGCTGGCCTGTGGGAGAGATGTGCAGCACGCAGCCTCCCCCGAACACCGCCACCCACAGGTTGCCGTCCGTGTCGACGGTGCAGCCGTCCGGCGCACCCGCTTGCTTGTGCGTCTCGAAGTCAAAGATATACTTCAGATTTGCTAGAACAGAATCATATGCGATAATTAATTTTTGGTGACCGGTTTAGCTCAGTGGTAGTGACGCTGCCTTCTTGGGTTTTATGCTTAAAATTATTTACACTTTACTGTCATTTTTATTTAGAAAATAAATATAATTCAATATAATATGAAATATTTTCAATGCCAAATCAAATCAAAATGGCGCGCTGCGGCCGGTGCATTATCATTGCGCGCGCAAGAACGATGGAGCACATGCCAAGTCGTCAATCAGGCAATCATTAATAATAAGATAAACTGACTAATTTTAACAATTTAATATAAATAACCGTTATTTTGTTCTGCTGGAAACTAAATAAATTATTGAAATTTATTGTTTTTTTATATGTACCACGTTAGATTTATTAAAAAAACCCTTTACTCTTTCTTGTACACAAAAACTCTTTGCTGACCTTTGAAAGTGTAATAAAAAGGCGATTATGTAATGTAAAAAAAAACCCGTGCTTAATGGAGTGGATTACAGCCATAAAAACGGTGTAATAAGAGACACTTTACGAGCAAGTGTGTTGAAAGAATCTTAGTACTATCATCACATTCTGACTTGTAAATGCAAGTAGCAGAGAAACACAACCATTATGACCCGCAGCTCTGGTAAACTGACACATGGATACACTCACAAATGTTCCCAGTCTCTGCATCGTAGTCGTATCTGCGTATCTTCCTCTCCGGCGTGTCGATGTAGTACATGGCCTTGGCTCGCAGGTCCCAGCACAACCCGTTGGAGATGGAGACCTTGCTGGCCACCGCCATCACGCCACGCGAGTCCAACCGGTACAGCGTGCCGTTCTCATTGGGCACGTCGAACCGGGTATCCTCGTATCCCATCGTTCCTGGAATGTATGTTTTATTCTAAATCTTCAACGGTTCATCAAACAGACTATGATACTTTGCCAATTAGGTATTCACCCGACCCTCAAATAACGAATCAAATTCAACTGACCTGCATAAATTCTGCCTCTAGGATCTGCCTTCCCATCGTTTATTCTGTTTATATTCTGCAGCAAGTCCACTTCAGCGAGGACCCGCAGAACCTTCGCGGGGCTGCCATCCGTGCCGTCCCACTGCATCACGACGAATTCCCGCTCCAGGCCCACCACGAACTGGTCCGAGTGGCCATCCAGAGGCACTATGAAGCCTGGCCGACCCTCTGGAGTACCAAATAATTAGACTTCGTAAGGATAACTCATGGACAGATACAACAACGACAAGGACAGATAGTATGTGAACAGGAGTAAGGAAATGCTTAACCGACCATCTGGTCAAGATCAATTAACTGCTTGCGAAAGGCCTATGTCCAGCAGTAGACACCTTTCTGTTGTGATCATGATGATGAAAAAAATACCTATATAAAAAGTTTTCGGGGACAAGACAGTGTTTACTTACATATGCCGGAGCTTATAGAAGACATATGATGGGCGAAGATGCATTCCGAGAATGTTGAATCTTACATGCTATTACTGGTAGTTGCCGCTATGTTGTCCTTAAGTGAGATGCACAGTCCGTAAGCAGTGTCCTCAGGAAAAAGATCTAATTGAACCTCATTTACGTACGCATATTTTCAGAACAGTTCTGCTTACCTAGTTTGGTAGTGGTGAGCACGTTTGTGGCAGGGTCGTATTTGAGGATGGAGTTCTCCAACACACTGACCAAGTACAGCGCCTGTACGCGCTCATCCCAGTGCGGAGCTTCACCGAGCGCTAGAGCGCGTTCGGATATCCTCTCAACCTTCGTTGCAGGCTGCAATTTTATTAGGTCGAGTATGGAATTAAGGTGAGCTGGTATAGGTAGTACCAAGCCCAACACACTTAGAGGGAGTGAAAAAGCAGTGGAGAATACAAAGTCCCGAGCACCTTTCGCTCGCCCAAAGAGAATATAATCACTACAAGCAGTCTCTTAAGAAGAAACTCCCATTGAATAACAGCAAATTGACAATAGTAGAATCCGACAGGCAGTGCCATTAAAACTACAAAGATGTTTATATGGCGTAGCGTAGATTTTTAACTTGTACGGCGGCATGTCTGCTGGTAAGTACGCTGGGCACCCTACCGTCCGGGAGGGACGTGGGTTTTTTACTTATTATTGTTTAAGTTTTGTTTGTATATTGATATAATTAATTATAAACCGACGACCGGTTTGGCTCAGGGGGAGTAACGTTGCCTGCAGAGCTGAAGGCCCCAGGGTCAAAGGTTCAAGTGCCCCGTAAGGGCAAATATTTGTGTGATGAGCATAAATATGTGTTCCTAAGTCTTGGATGTTTTCTATGTATATAAGTAAATATATATTTTTCAATATATCGTCATGTAGTATTTAGTACCCATAACACAAGCCTTATGGAGCTTACCATGGGACTACTTCGATTTGTGTTATTTATTATTTTTCGACACTTTTTGATATTGATAGGGTACTTCCAGTTGTTTTAAAAACTTGAAATTTAGTATGAAGGAAGCTCTTATAGCACAATAAACAAAATAAATCTGAAAAACTAGTTTTTTATGTCTGTCTGTCAGTAACCAATATAAAATGATCAAGCACTGCGTACATTTTGCTTAGGAGTAGGGCTCTGCTAACACTGGATTTTCATAGATACGGCCATTTGTAGCGTATATTTTGTACGAAACCTTCGGTGCGCGAGTCTGTTTCGCAAATGACCGGTTTTTTTTAAAACAAAATTATCACCACCATGCACAATAGCTGTTCATGATTATTCGTAATTTTATTATACAAATTAGCATTTTACCTTGAAACATTGGGCTCCCATTATGATAATTATACTCTATTTAATTAATTATAAGTCCATTTAGGTACGTACTCCGACTCCTCCACCACCGTCTGTGAAATGAATACCACTTATGTTCAGTCAGCTACAAAAAAATACACAAGCAGTCCGTTCAAAAATATCTTCTGTCTTGCCAGGTCTAACTCTTATACAATAACGTGCATTTAGCCAATAACAAACAACACAGAAGGTAGGGGGACGTCCATAGATTGCGTGAAACAATTTACGTGATATTAGCCGACACCCCCCCTCAAGACAGGCTTGTTGTAGCCTTAATTATGGACATTGAGGGAGAGATTATATTTATATTTTCTTTAATTGTGGAGCGCAATAAAACTCAAGCATGATGGAGCTAAAAGACAATTTATTATTTCTTCAAACATAGACTATGTACATTTTTGACCGTACATTATAACAATCCCCAAAGTAAGATTAGATAAGATTCACTTCAATCCCTTCCCCCATAAAAGGCTCTCGTAATAAATGGACGTCCCCCAAAACTATGATTGGTTTAAACTAACCTTCTGTGAACACGGCTTGGAATGAAGTAAGAAGCAAAACGTTTCATACAAATCTTGCCTCCTCATTCATATAAAGTAATCACCGATAAATTGTGCCAATTTTCATTATCACGAGATAGATATTTTTACCAGATAGATACTATCACATAGGTATGTAGTTACTAGGTACGTATACTATTGCACAACAAGACAATATGTACAGTCAGCAGCATATATCTGCCACAACAAAGCGCACAAACATATCTGACACGACTCTATTTCTAAGGCCGTTAGGCCGTCAGATATTCTCGCCCGCTTTGTTGTGGCAGATTTGATGCTTGTGACCTATTTAGATTTACGATTTACGCGCGGCGTCGCCCACGTACCGAGAATGAAGTAACATGTTTCCCCGGATAAACTTTCACCCCCTTTAGGGATGATTACCGGGAAAAAACTATACCGTCTTTCCCAGTGTCTCAAATTTATTTACATACCAAGTTTCATCCAAATCGGTTCAGCGGTTAAAGCGTGATAAGGTAACAGACAGAGTTACTTTCGCATTAATACTATTAGTATAAAAGTATAGTCAAGTATTTTTAATATGTAAACAAAAGCAGCTATATTTGCTAGGTACCTCATAAGTGACATTCGAAACTGAGCGGTCCCATGCTGTACCAGTACCAGTTTTTCTAATGTATGATGGTATTTTTATGTTTTTTTTGCTCAAAAGTTGTTTCTCGCCACCTACTAAACTAAAACTGTTGTCTTTTAAACACTCCGCTATGCAGAGGTTGTCTGGAAGACATCACTAATTAACGATAAGATAAGATATTTACTGCAACGAAGTTACAGACTAATTCTAGATACAAGGACCCTTGTCAGGTGTAGCAAACATTTTTTATTTTATACATAATTTACTTAAATACACATATACTTACTATGTCTCAGGTATATTTTTAAGTACAATACAAGGACTTTTACTTGTTATAAAATTACCGCCTGTGGTTTACCGCTGCTCATCCGAATATTACTGCCATTTTCTGTATTTCTGTATATTTGAGATTTGCAATAAAGACTAATTGTTTTGTATATTATCTTAATAGTGTGCAGTTATTCTGTAGTTCGAATTGCACAATCCCTCTCCCTCGCACCTCTGCTGTTGGAAATAACGCTCGTGTGACGATTCATTTATTACTATTAAGAACCGCGGCGGCGAGCCTTTAGTTATTACCTACCTATATATTTAGTTATAGTAATTCGTAATTTTGTTGAATACAGAACTTTACTTCAGGTTTGGTACCGACTTCAAAAGGTGATTCAAATGTGATCCCTACCGTACATAAAATATTATTTTTGGCTTAATAGTTTATTTTGAAGTCGGTTCTTTATTTAAAAAAAATATTTTTTGCATTTTAGTGATGGATTTTAGTGATACAATTTTTTTTTAGAGCCTAGAATGGGAAGATTGTGGAGGATTTGATTGTAAAAAAAAAGTTTAAATTATAAGAATTGGCTAGGTCAAAATGGTTAAGTCAAGTAGCTTGCTGGTTAAAAATGAATACGACTAACACTCTCAACTTACCCATAATATTTAAAGAATTATCTCGCAACTATTGACCGTTAATAAGGACTTGTACCTTCCATCATCAGCTCAGCATCATTAAATGATGAAAAGCAGACGAAAATAACTGAATAACTTTAGAAAAAATTGTACAAAACATTGTTAGTGCCTATAATATTTGAGGGTTTTCTCGATTTCCCCGGGATCCCATCATCAAATCCTGACTTGGTGATAAGGAGACTACCTCAGAGACACACTATAAAGAATATGACTAACAGTCTTAACGTACCTACCTATAATATATGTATTTTTTACGAATTAACCTGTAACTCTTAACTGTTAAATAGTTCTCTGGTCCTCCACTATCAGCTCCACTTTGCTACCCTGATCTTAACTAACTTCTGCCTCTAAGCAAAATATGATAAAAAAATATATTTAGATTAGTGAATTAAATAACACTGGTTGAGCCCTCAGTAGTAACTGATGGCTGGTGTCTTCACCACTGGTTTTTTCCACTAAATGGTGATTTTTAAATGTAAATGCTTAAATTACTTTAATAAATACCGAAATCGCCATAGATGTGCTCATAAAATTCGAGGAATCCCTTTGTTTCCTCATGGATCCCGGCATCAGATCTTCACCAAAATTTTATGGGACCAATTTGGATATACCTACTCACGAACAAAAAAATATTTTTTCAAATCGTCGTGTAAATGACGGAGTTCTGAGGTAACAAACATAAAAAAAAGTTAAAAAAAACATACAACCGAATTGAGAACCCCCTCCTTTTTTGAAGTCGGTTAAAAAACATCGTGCATCATTCAAATTAACTAAATAAACTACCTAACCATAAATAATACCGAATTCCCGACGGCCTGACGGTTGTAAGTACTACCAGAAGGGCTACTCCGAAACCCAAAAAACGAAGTTCGTAACGTGCTGTCCCTCTCGCTCTCATGTTTTACTGTAGTGTACATGATCTCTTCCAGTTAACCTTTAAGCAAATGAAAGAAAAAAAAAGTATACATTAAAGAAGAATTTAATTTAAAGAAGAATGTAATTTTTCATGAAATATACAATTTTAACGTTAAGGCTTTTTTATTTCCTCGCAGTCGAAATGAAAAGCAGTGTTTAACACATGGCTAAAAGCCATTATGACACTCAGACATATTTGTTCTCGCTCACTTCGTGAGCTCGACAAATAATCACTTCGTGTCATAATGACTTATTTTAGCCCCTCGTCAAACAATCTACTATTTCAAACCATACTTGAAAAATGGACCTACATTTTTCAAGAACCCATCTCGTCAGCACGTTAATAGCTTAGCTATAAGCGTTTTTTATAAGTAACGCTGTCACTGTTGTCTCCTGTTTTACTGGACAGAATGACTACAAGAAAGTTGATCCATCCACGTATTTATTTTCGCACCGTACCCAGACCGCTGTCATGACGTCACGCGGCGATGTGCACAGATATTCTGACACGATAGTACTGTCAAAATTGTCACAAAGATCAGAAGGCAGAGGTTTCAATTTTTATAAATAAAAAATAAATATCAGGGACAATCTTACACAAATCGACCTAGTCGACGGTATACAACCCAGGACCCAGGAACAAGCATTCGTGCTCATCACACAAACACTTGCCCTAGCCGGGATTCGAACCCGGGACCGCTAGCTTCGTAGGCTGTTGTGCAACCCACTAAGCCAAACGTGTCATCGAATTAAGTCTGTGTTTATATATATATGCACTGAAACCTAGCCTAATTAGATCGACTTAACAGAATATCTAAATATTCGGATTAATCAGGATATAAAACTAAAAATAAAATAATAATAACCATATTTTTAATGTCAACTTGGTTTCTTTAATTCAACGACCTCCATGCCTTTCCCATACACGCACACCCTGATGGTTTCGCTGAAAACAAAGAGAAACGTAGTTGAAGTATATAATATTAGTACAAAATAAGTCATGAAGTCTACGCCTAGCCTAAGCCTTGGACCTAAAAAGCCTAGAGTCAGTGAAGATGATTATCCCTACGATCACGAAAGCTGAACGCTGCAAAGTATTGGGAATTAAAAGAAACCGGTCAGGTACGAGTCGTACTTGCACACCGAGGGTTCCGTGCACAATAAGCATATGTACATTATGTACTAAATATAGTAAAGAAATCAACAAGCCGGTTACGTTAAGTTTGTTGTAACATAGAAATAGTTATAAACTTAAAATATAGTATTTTTAAACACATTTTTCTGGGTATGTCCGTCCGGATACGCCAATTCTTGTTACAAAAGTAAATATTTGTCTTTTAGTGACTTCTACATTTTTCTGGTAAGTAATCAAAAAGGTAGTGTTAAAGGCGGTCAAACCTCGGCCGACGAGCTGTGTCCATTACACTATTTTTTCCTACTTCACCCGAACCTGAAGTCTTTTTTTTCAGATCTTATGGGCAATTTCCCAGCGACATCGATTGCGTTGAGAATAGCGCTGTCTATCGAGCTTTACAACACTAACCCATTCGTCGTCGTCGCTCGAATTTTTTCAGGTTTTCCTGTAATCTATGCATTCCACCTCAAATACTGTGATTTTACAAGATTTTACTTTCATTACTTTCTAATAAAAAGGAGACAGGTATTTTCTTACATTTTCTGTAATAATTATTGAACTAAGCACAATAAAAAAGGTTCCGACGAATCAAGAACCTCCTCCTTTTTTGGGAGTCGGTTAAAAATTATAAAATATATATATATATATTTATATATATATATAATGTATGTGCATTATTGGGTAATTTCAACTATTTTCATCGAAAAGATACTGAGGAAATCAGGTGTGACAGACAGACAAACACAGCAAGAGTAATCCTATAAGAGTTCCGAGTTTTCATCGGATGTACGGAACCCTAATAAAACAGAATAACAATCGATGGATATAATCTGTTCAATTTGTTTCACCAATTAATTTAACAATACAGCCAAGAAAAATAAACCTACAGTTTATAGGTATAAAAAATAGCAACGTCAATCAAATATCCGACATACCAACCAAGAAGACGATAAACGGATTATCTTTATCAGATAAGCTATCAGAAATATTTACTTGTCATTCTGTGATATGATAAAACTGGATTTTGCAATTATGATTATATAATGCCATCTGCAATAGGGATAACCCCTTTTTTGCAAGGTATGGTCATTCAAAAACCGTTTCGAGGAATAGGTTTGATAAACCTCTTGCAAATATCAAAATTCAACATGGTTTGTGGAATAAGTTATTCGTGTTTTTAATTTTGACTTTTATTTGTCCTTGCCAAACACTAGTACAGACGTCAGTCAATAGTGACGTCACTTGAAATATCTCCTAGGCGATAAAAACAATTAAACGCATCCAAGTGTAAAACGCATGATATTATAGTATTTAGCGCCGTCTAGCCAGCTAGGTGGAGCGATGACTTCAGCAAGGTTGCTGGCAGAAACTAGATGAACAACAAACGCCTTAGTAACAAAATGAACCACACCTAACCTATTCTAACTGGTACATTATGGTGCCTACAGGAGTTAATTTTCTAAAAAAGTGTTGAAGGAGTTAGCAGGTGCACTCTTAGACGACTCTATGTACCTACTGTTCGATTATGAAAAAGGTACGTGTTTCAATGTCTTATTAATATAGCGCTTTTATCCGCATAAATACGTACTTAAAATAAGTACAGCCTACCATTTCACTGTAAGATGAGTTAGAGTTAAGGTACCAAGTTCGTTCGACCTCAGACAGCGACCGCACGGTCCGCCGCAGTCCAAAGTGAACCTTTTTTTGTATCCCGGCACGTGAATCCGCGTACGAGGCAACTAATAGAAAACAATATACGAGGCATACGAGAGGTTGGTTGGTAATGGTAAGGATAAAAGGTTATATTGTCCGTGTGCCGTGTAGTCGCGACAGTTCCACAGCACACTGGTTCAATTTTGGAGTGCGGCTGAACGTGCGGTTGTTGTCTGCGGTCGGCAATGAATTTGTACCTTTAGACGTACACGCTGGACTGCTTTATCCTGTCTTGGTTTGGCTGGCAATGTCATATAAAAGAGCCTATATATTTTTTATATCTACATAAATTTTACTTTCGTTGTTGAGCACTGTAGAAGGGCCAAACTAAACTTTGGCAATGGCGCTTTTTAGAGTGGACAAAAAGTTCTTATTAACTGTCTAACTTACCTGGTGCTCTCGGCTAACTCCATCCCCTGTACGTCAGCTACGTCGCAAAATGTCTGCGATACGAACTCGCACAGAATTCCTTCGGCCATCTTCCACTTCAGCACACTGACTCTCTGGTCGATCGAACTCGACACTAGGTACTCCCCCGAAAAACACAGACCAGTTATCTGAGAACTATGCAACGTGGACAACTGAAAGGAAGATGTTAACGTGGCAGAGCTCAAGTTATCCTGGATATTGATTAGGATCAAGTGTATAGAATTGTCATCACCTCCTGTAGCTATTAGGGTATCCCTGTTCGACACAAATATGGAAGCTAAGCTGTTTATACCAGATTTATTAGTTGTTGTTATAAAAAATGGTGTAAATTCGTCGTTTTTATGAATATTGCTGGAGTCCCAAAACGCGATTTCGCCTCTAGTGGTGCATGTCACTAGAATGTGTCTATCTTCAAATCGAATGCTACGCGTTTTAAGTATGCACGTTTTATGGTGTTTTACTTCGTTGACTAGTTTAAATTCTGTGTTTTCACCATGTTTCAGGTTATATATTCTGAGATAGGCGTCTGAACATCCAACAAATACAATGAAATTATTATCATCAGATTGAATGGCTTCAACATCCATTACTCGAGTTTCTGGATCAAAATCTATTGAGCAGTTTCGCCAGTTTTGATTTCCTTTTTTCTCTTTGTCAGTTCCTTTAATTTGATAGTCTAAAACTTCTTCAAATATCACGTTTATCTCATCTTTTTTTTCGAAATTGAGAATATTGATGCAAATTTGTGCTCTGCCTCCGGCTGATATTAGAAGTACCTTCTCATCTTGTAATTCATATAGCCTTAAAGTTCTTATGTTTGATAAATGTTTGTATACAACTGTATCTAAAAATTTCATTTCTGAATCAATGCGAGATACTCTCAGAGTAGTGTCTTCACCACCAGAAATGTAAAATGTTTTTGAGGTATCTAACGCACTTCTGTAGCATCGAAGACAGTTGATCTCTTTAGAATGTGAGCCATTAACTACATTTCTAGAAACAACTTTACTTAACTGGAAAGTTGCAATATGCAGATCAGAGTTCTTAATATATATTAGTTTAATAAATTCGTCATATTTATCGTTCACTTGATCTATTTGTCGAACAGCATCCCAGGACCTGTGTCCACCTCCACAAGGCACATCTAACAATTTGTTATTATTCCTAATATCGTATACAACAAAATCCCTTTCCTGAAAGCCACAAATTTTATTTTCATCTCTATCCAGGAACTTTTCAACCCATGGAAATTCTAACCATTTGCTGCTCATATATTTTACTTGCCCGTTTCTTATGGCAAAGTATCTGACAGTTCCATCTCTCCCAGTGGTGATAATTTCACTTTCTTTAATAGTTATTGATGTGGGCCCATATCTGCCGTGGACTTTACGGAAAGTTTTGACCGGGTCCTTTTCTCCTTTCACATAGACATGAATATTACCACACCTATCCCCTAAGATAGCCACGTTGTTCCTAATATCCATGGCAGCCGCTGTTAACCACCGTTCTTTACACAGCGGCAGTATAAAACTACAAATATTTTGAACATCACTGTCTTTTGCAAGGATATTTATGATGCCATTTTGTGAACACAAAATTAAATGTCTATTATCGCCCCAATGCATTGACGAAATTTTCCCCAATTCCAATTTGGCTTTTATTATGTTCTGCAAACAATCTTCTTTACAATTTTCAATGAAAACATCTAGATTCCCATCCATATCTGAAACAGCAATAATCTGCCTACACAGTGATATGCTTAGTAATTTATATGTAGATGTATGATTAAATTCATATATAAGTTTATCTTTTTCTCCAAGATTATAGTAAATTAAATATTCATCAGTCATCATTACTATATTTCTTCTGGCTGTAAATACAACTTTTTTCACCTCTGCATTTCTTTCCAATATATAGTTTTGACAGTATTCAACAGCCACTGACAATGGGTGGACCATGACTCCGCAGTCCCCTCCACCAGTCACTAAACAATCATTATCAGTGTCTACAGCCCAAATGCAACTATTCTGATGAGCAATATTTTTCTTTAGTAGTTTTCCATTTAATCCCCAGAAACAAATGGCCCCATCTTCACCAACAGAGACGACCAGGTCATTGACAATGCTGCTTCTCATGACTCTGGCTGAGTGACCATATAGCTCATGCTTGCACACCATTTCTGTATGCTGCCAGTATTCCTTTGTGTTAACTTTGTGCTTGCTCTCATGGTTGGGGGTCCAGATCCGAAGAGATCTATCATCAGATGTTGTGACTATGAGCTCTTTTGCTGGATCACAGCTTATTGAGAATATCACACCCTGGAAAGAAAAAGAAGTATTTTTGATAGTTGACTTAAAATGACAATAGGTCACTAAAAATAACTTTCGTTATAATGCTTCAGATTGGCACATTTCTATACCAAGCAGCATACATACCCTGTGCCCTTTTAAATGCTGTAATGGTTTCTGCTCTTTACAGCAATGTATAATGACTTCAGAAAACACAGTGCCGGCCAATACCAGCACCTCATCTTCCAATGGCAGAACCAGGCCACTGTATAGAATTGAGTTATCTTTGTTGGTGTGCTGTGACACCAGAGTTGGAGATGAAATATCCCATAACTGGAAAATTAGAAAATGTTACAGACATGATTTTATGGGCAAAATTTGACAAAAGAACAAAAATGTTTCTGGTAGTATTATTGGAATAAATAATCCAAAGTAATAAACTAAGTACACTATAACCAAACTTATTATTCTAAATCTGGCAAACATTAATAAAAAAATATTGAATTCTCTTTTCTTGTAAAATAATGGGTTGACATACAATTAGTTTATTTTATTATGTTTTTAATTATGTGACAAATCATTTTGAGATTGATTATCTTCGCACTTGAAGCGATTTTATTTAATATTAATTGAATTACCTGAACAGTGTTATGTGCCGTTAATAATGCCACCGTCATTCTGTCTACCCACGCACCAGAGTGCAGCCAGTCATCGCACACCATCGGCTCCAACAGTCGCATACAAATATCACTACTAGAGCCAGAAAACTCCAACACGGTGAACTGTTTTCCACCAAAACACAATATTTTCTCTCCACATTTTGACGGTACATAACCATATATTTTCTGACCTTGTAGTGTATCAAGCTTTTGTAGAGACTTTAGTGTATCCTTGCTAAATATATTTGTGTAGCTACCAATACCTAAAAACAAAGTTTCAAGTAAATAATTCGCCAAGAACAAAAATCATAATCGTAACCTTAAAAAATTACCCGCGAATATAAAATTTTGGTATAATTTAACTGCAGTTACATCAGTGCGAACGAAGGTCATTTTTAATAGCCTTCAATGGCTTCATTAAATATAAGTTTGATTCGGAAAACTTTGTTTATGTTGATTTTTCACGTGTACAATGGACTGAGGATTGACATCTCAATCTTGTCAAAGTTATCATATTGATACGTCACGTTGACAGTTGCGTTCCGTTTCATTTAGAAGTAGCCGAACTTTTTTTAGTAGGCGTTAATATTTATAGACGCTATCGCACCGCCCAATTCTTCGAAAAAAATCGCTTGGTAAATATCTCTTTCTAATACATGCTGTGTCTGTATCGGTCTGTGCAATCGTAGCAATAGCAACGTCTAAGCGATATGGCTGGGTGATGCTATCGATAACCTCAGACCAAATAAAAAGTCAACACGAGTGAAAAAGTGAGCCAGTTTCGTAAATAATGTGTGAGTCTGTTCCTGAGCTAACGTGACATGACGTATCCTAACTGTCTCGCTATACATTGACATTCCGTAAAGTCAATGTATTAGAACATCCTATCCCGAACCACTCCTATACCTCCGGATCGGACTCACTTAAGCGTTAGACCTGTACTTTGGTTGTTAATTGACATATGATATGATGTATGTTTCGGCATGCTTTGCAACGCTCCATCTTGATTTTTTATTTGGTCTGTGTCGATAACTATCATTCATCATACACTAGACTGTTGACATTTATTTATTTAATTATTCGGTTTATACGTATGTACGTATACGTTAGAACGTGATATCTAATATCAATAAAAAAGAAACGCTTTATATCAAAAACAAAAACTTTATTCATAATTTATTAAAATTGAAAATAGTTGCACCTATTCGCTTTGATATTGATTTAAGGGATAATGTTCTCCATATTTCTTCAAGTGAGTTTCCATTTCCTTCATTTGTTTTCTGAAATAAAAAATAATAATTTTAATTGTTGAAAAAATAACCATTTTCATTCATCTTTATTTACTTATTTTGAGTTTCACGCAAAACGTAATAACTGATCGTCGTCCGTTTGTGTACGGGTCGTTGTCAATAAAACTGTACCTACCTAGTTAAAAACTTTAATTAAAACAAGATATTAATCGATACATTTGAGTATATATATTTTTAAATTAAATCCCTACATAGGTACAATTCTTTTGAAAACGACCCATATCCAGGTAAAATTTAAACTAGAGAGGTAAGAAAGTTTTTATTTCGTAAAAGCACAGTTCGCACGAAACAACATATCGTACGTATGCTTGATTGTCCAACCAACAAAGTTAAATGTCTCATTAGGGTAAAACAAAAGCTAGTAAAATTACTCACTGAAGGCTCGGAGGCATGTCATAGTAGACGTCTTCTAGCATCTCCTTCCAGTGAGGCTTCTTTTTCTTCTCGGCTTCTTGCATGGTCTTCAGCACCGTGCTCCTGGCTTCTTTCTGATATGCCTTGTCCGCTTCCTCGTCCCATAGACCTATAACGTTAGATATGTTATATGTTTATCGCATGAAATAATTATTTGTGCAAGAAGGGAGCAAAGTTGTTTTTCTGCTGCGAGTGCCGTTTGTTGAATCCCGAGTAAGCGAAGGATGATATTATTCTAAGTTCGAATCCTGAGCATAGCGAGTGATTCAAAGGCAGGAGATGCGAATAACTTTGGCCTCGGGTGTCGTATGGCACTTACATCTTTTCAACTCATCAGTGAGAACATATCATACACAATAGTAGTTGTTTTTTCAACCATTGCGTTTATCGTCACACGTCATACAAACGAATACTTGTAGTGTAACAGCTAAAGTTAATATTAACAATTTGATTCCCTCTTTTTTTTAACGGAACATTTATACAGTTGTAAAAATAACCAAATCATTCAAAATCATCATTATTGTTTAAATGATATAAATTACGTGTTTATTTATTGTTTTTTTTACAGTTTTAATTATATTTTATGTTTCGAATTACGTATTTATTTAAACTTTATTGCACCATACCAGAAAAAACAAATGGTATACTTAATGCCAAAAGGCATAAACAACAATAAGGTTAAATGTACGAAACAAACAATTTGTTATCAAAAGACATAAATAACAAGAAATTGATTCCTAATTATTTTTAAGAAGTGCGTTTTGAAACTGCGTTCATGATGAAATAGGACTAAACTAAAAATTTACATTTTGTTAAAACTTGATAAATATCGTTTTGTTTGTACAATGAGTATAAAATATAATTGTATTATATTTTAAAAAGGAAATTATTTAGTATTTCAATAATGAACAGAAAATCGCCATTAAACCTTTATCTGATGTTTTAAAATTCTAAAGTATTACGCGTATCCGAACGTGTTGGTTTAGTTCTTTTTGTAGGGAATTCGAAAATCGAAATTCAAATGTTCCGAATTGACCGGTTTTTGTCAGTCGTCTTTTTTTAATAGGGTATGACAGAAACAGTGCTTCGATATTCAAATATTTAGAATTGTACCAGTCGCAACACAGAAAAAAGCCAACGCGCGGCATTCTAAATTATAAAAAGTTATTCTGTCTCTCACTCGCAGTAAATTCGCATTATGCACACTGTAAGCTCGCAGCAAAACCTACATGATTTAGGTGCGGAGGTGAAAACGTTTACCGCATTGAAAACAATGATAGATTCCCTAAGGCGAAGGCGTGGCGTAACTATTGTATGGTAATTTTTAAATGCGAGTTAGCATAATTAGTTGATTTTCTATGATAAATTAAACAGCGGCTTATTGGTTTTATAAGAAGTACCTTGGAAAGTAAAATTCTTCCAAAATTTCGTTCTTCCTAACGATGTAATTTTTCGTTCATGTAAGAACCTTTGACATACTTATGTATATTAAAAACTATATAGAAGGTGCCTGTAACTTCGTTTGCGAAGAAGATAAAGTCATAAACCTCTCGATTGCTTCAGCGTAGTTCACCAAAAATAGTTGTCATCTTTTGACCGTTCTGGACTCAAACCCATTTCTCGGGTGGACGCCGGGACCGTCAACATCTCACCGAAACACGTGTCGAGGATTATACTGTTTGGTGGTCGTTTGTTGTATTTGCATGCGTATTTTTTTGTGGAAACTGCATGAAAATATGCGCATGTGAGCACAATTTATTAATAATATCTTCGATTTCATGGTACTTTTACATCTGGCGCTTACGCCAAAAACCCCAAGCATGTAGTGTATTAGCTTTCTCTTTCTTTGATGCGCGCGAGCAATAAATACGTCCCTTTTTACAAATCTCAATATTATCTGGCTCCGCGTTTGGGGCGTAATTTACGAATGACGAAGTAGCCCCTTAATCTAGTTGTCATCTGTCGACTCTCTCGTGGTTTATTTTTATTAGGCGTAATATCGGCACAAACTCGCATTACCAAAAAAATATACAACAGGGACCTTCAAATAGCCCGCTTATAATTATTATGCACTTATAATTTTGGAAATATCTTCAATGTAGGTACAGACATTTTGACGACCGGTTTGGCTCAGCGGGAGTAACGTTGCCTCTGTGAACCTGTAGGTGCTGGATGCAAACCTCGATAAGGGCAAATATTTGTGGGATGAGCATAAATATTTGTTCCTGAGTCTTGGATGTTTACTATGTATCTATTACATATATCGTTGTCTAGTACCCATAACACAAGCCTTATTGAGCTTACCATGGGACTAGTACGATTTGTGTAAAATTGACCTGTAATATTTATTTATTTCATTTTTACAACTTCATAATATTTAGTAGATGATAGGAACCGGGAAGAGACCAAAAAGGTGTAGTTTCGATTAGTATAATAATAATAATAATAACACTTATTTATTTCAGATATTCAGAAATCCATCCATATGGAGCATGCAAGCATATGCTCTGTACTATTTTGAAACCACTTCAGCAAACAAAGACTGGACTAGGATCAGTGAACCAATTACAGTTTTCTTTTGTATCTTTAGTTCAATACACTGTCTGAATGGATTCACATGATTTTTCGTTTCTATCTATCAGCCACGGACGTCCACTGCTGAACAAAGGCCTCTCCTATAGCACGCCACAGGGTTCAATCCTGCGCAGACCGCATCCACCGACTCCCCGCGACCCTTACGAGGTCATCCGCGGTCATACGCTGGCTACGTTGCGCTTTCCTATGCGTGGTTGCCACTCCAGGGCTTTAATGCCCCAACGGTCATCCGTTCTCCGGGCTACATGGCCCGCCCATTACCACTTGAACGATTCCATCTTGTCAGCTATGTCGGCTACATTAGTTCTTCTGCGGATATCCTCATTTCTGATTCTATTACAAAGAGAAACCCCGAGCCTATGCTTTTCCTTTGCACGTTGCGTAACTCTGAGCCGCCTTATTAGTCCCATTGTGAACGACCGAGTTTTCGTTTACCTTTAGTTAAATAAATACCTCCACAAATAGGTATTATTATAATACTAGCATTCCCCCGGGGCTCCGCCCTCGTTACCGAGAACTGGGTAGCCTATTTTAATGATTGCTTCCTCATACAACCCGCCCCCCCCCCCCCCCCCCCCATTTTCAATCCCTTAAAGGATGGTTTTCTTCATAAAAATTATCTCCTTATATCCTTTCTAGTGTCTTAAACTATCTCCATGCCATCATCTAAATTGGTTGAGCAGTTTAAGCGAGAAGAGGTAACAGACACTTACTTTCGCATTTGTAATATTAGTATGGAAGTTTGGACTTGGTATGGAAATAGTATGGATTTAATGTTAAGAGTAAAAGCTTACCTTTCCGTTCTAGGTAAGCTCTAAACTTGGCGATGGGGCTCTCGTCCTTGTTCCACTTGTCTATTTCCTCCAGGGACCTGTAGGCGGTGCTATCGTCAGACGTCGAGTGATGGCCGACTCTGAAATGTAACACATCAAGCTTATTATATGCCTAATAACAAAGAAACACATTATGAGTTCTGCAGAGTACGTACATACTAACGACCAAATGATCTCGCTCCAGTTGACTGCTTAAGATTGTGGCAACTAATTAGGTAGGTATATATCTAATTAGGTAAATACATTTTGGCATCCGACTCAGACTTGGTGGACTATCCATTAGAAGATACCGGATGTTAGTGGTGGCCACTCAGTACCTTACCGGTATTAAAAACGGCCTCGATGAGCACCGGCTTAAAAAGAGTAGTCTAGACAAAATCTACACAGAGTCGACTTTAGTGCTCGCATATTGAAACTGTTCGGACACATCTCAAGATGACATCACAAGAATGACTCCATTAGAACGTCTGGTCATACAGGGTAGATTGGAGGAAATTAGACCGCTTGGACGGTCTCCAATGTGATAGATCGACCAAATGATGGGAAGCCCCGCACTTCAGTGCTCTAGAATATCTGCCAGCAAGCAGAAAAGAAATATCGTGAGGCGAGCTGCATCTGCCTTCCTACGACGTGTTGACCATGACCGCTCTGTTAAGAGTGTTAGGATTGAGATGAGTGGGCACTCACCGGTAGCCCATGGCCTCAATGAGCAAGAGCTTGTTTTCGCCCACAGCTAGCACCCGCCTTGACGGCGTTGTACAAGGCGAGGACGCCGTCCCAAGCTTAGGAAGACTCCAGTCTGCGCTACACTTGATGTTAGGGAACACTCACCGGTAGCCCATGGCCTCGATGAGCAAGGGTTTCTCCTCGCTCACAGCTAGCCAACCGCCTTGACGACGTTGTAGAAGACGAGGGCGCCGTCCCAAGCTAAGAAAGAGTCCAGTCTGCACTACAATAGATGTTAGGGAACACTCACCGGTAGCACATGGCCTCGATGAGCAAGGGTTTCTCCTCGCTCACAGCTAGCCAACCGCCTTGACGACGTTGTAGAAGACGAGGGCGCTGTCCCAAGCTACGAAAGAGTCCAGTCTGCAGTACAATAGATGTTCGGGAACACTCACCGGTAGCACATGGCCTCGATGAGCACCGGCTTGTTCTCTTCCACGGCGAGCCGCCGCGCCGCGCTGACGGCGTTGTACACGGCCAGCGTGTCGGTGCCGTCCACGCGCAGCGTGTGCAGCCCGAGCGAGGGCCCCCGGGCGCCGATGCCGTCCCCGCGGTACTGCTCGCTGCTCGGGGTCGAAATCGCGTAACCGTTGTTTCTGCTGTGAAGCAGAGTAGGATTAAAGGAAAGCATACAGGTTATGCCTCCGCTATGACGCTCGAATAGTTTTAATATCGTAGATAAGTACGAGATATTTAGATGATAAAAACTAAATTGTATGTATAATATGCGTCTGGCATCTGTTTTCCACTAAGAAAAAACTCAAACACTCGCACAAACCTCTGTCCTCGGCTTACAAACGATATAATTATGCAAAAGCAACTATTATGCGATCTGTTACACTTAAAGAGATGAAATATATATACTATCTTTTAAACTTGAGGAGTCTATGAAAGAGCACAACAAGGATACTCATGATATTTTGAAGAATAGCAGTAATCATCTAAAAGTTTAAGGCAAATTGTAAATAAATGCACGCATTAAAACATAGTAATGGAGTGTACTAAGAGTCATTAGAACGGCGAACGATGTCAACACTTTTTTCGGTCCGCCGCTGTCACTGCTCATACGCCCGTTTGTATAATAACAAATGAATTAGTGCGCAAAACAACTCAACCCAGCAACACGTCGATTTATTAGAAATCAGTTACTAAAACAGAATTATATGATGTCGTAATGAAAAAAATTGCATGCAAAAACATATTATATATCCACTAAGTTGCTCAAAATTGTATAACTTACACACATTTTCATCTACTTGATTAAATCTGAAATATACCCATCAGTAGCGTGGCGTCCATATAAGCCGATTCCCACCGGGTTGCTCAAGGAAATGCTTACAACCACCTTTTTACTTAAATATGAGTAAATTAATAGGCTTCGGCTTCCCTTGTAATTTTCCTGACGCCATGCCTCTGATACCCATCCATCCTACTTATATATTGGCTTACCAGAGGAATATAACAGGGCAGTCGAGGGTGGCAGCGAAGTTGAAGGCAGCGTGTGCGTCGCCTTCAGACGCCGCACCTTCACCGAAGAAGCAGATGACGCAGCGGTCGTTGTTGGGCTGGCGTTTGAAAGCGTACGCTGCGCCGACGGCTTGGGGCATCTGGGTCGCTAGAACACGAATAATTAAATAAAAATAATTATAAAACTCCTTGAGTAACGATCACGTGTTAGAAGATGCAACATATGAAGATGTCGACAGATAAACTGAGGACTTGATGTAGGTGCAAACATAAGTGCACGGTTAGGATCTATCGTGTTTAGAGATATTTGATGTCATCATAAGCATGATTCGATGCCTGAATCGTCCCAATGAAACCTATTTAGTTTACTCGACATCACTCCGACATAAAACTCTTACCTAGTGGAGTTTAGATAGTCACAATGTTCCTCTGGCTGCATCCGTAATGGACTGGTATCTGCCGTCCCTTGCGAGGATCCTCGCAGTTCCCGTAGCATTCGTTTATGCTATCAGTGTAATACACCTTACTTTACTAAGAGCAATCCCATCAAAAGCCCTTACCTAGCGGGCTGGAGATGGTCACGATGTTCCTCTGGCTACTTCCGTAATGGACTGGCATCTGCCGTCCCTTGCCAGGATCCTCGCAGTTTCCGTAGCATTGGTCAATCAGTTCTGTCACTGTCATGCCTCGGTAGAGGAGTACTCCTACCTAAAATTATAAAATTTTAAGAGTATATAACTAAATGCGTTGGCTCAGCAACCCAAAATGAGTCTTGGCCTCCGACACAAGAGCACGCCACTTTATCCTTTAGAAGAAAATAAATAGGTAACTAAATATAAATGCGATACAAAGTAACCTTGAGCATGGACGACTCTTATCTCTATAAACTGAAGAATAAATAAAGTATGTTCCTCTTCATACACTTACTTCACTCGACCTTAGGTGTACAGTTTTTTTGCTGCGCATTGTGAGCTTTAAAGGGTACAAGAACTATCGGATCTATGCTGACTAATGAAGAGATCGCAAAGCTATGGATAAGATGCAGTGGCGTGCGATCCATATAGGCACAGGGGAACTGCCGTGTGATTAATTTTTTTTACTGCCTACCTTGGACAAAAATCCTGTGCAAGCCACTGATAAGATGATAAAGATGGATCTGTAAGCTATCATTCCATATCATCACTCTCGTTCCATAGCTCTTACGGGCAGCATGAGAGTTAAGTGATAGACCTAGAAGTCACATCGTACCTCACGATACTGAAGGAAGCACAGGTCGTGGGGAGATAGCGCAGCCGCGGTGCCAAGATGCACGCCTTCCTCGCCGTAGTTGGTCATGTAGAAGGAGATGCGGCCCTGTCTGAAAACAAAAAATATATGTGAGAGATAAATACAGAAGAGTTTAGTAAAGTAATTGTGTGCGGCCATGTAATGTAAGAATATCCTCATAATCATTGTTAACAGAAACGAGAGAAGTTTGCAGCTGGACAGAGTTTCAGAGGATCTTCACTATGACTAGTCTGGCATACACTCGCCTCATTAAATGGTTTTCTGCTATAGTGACAAGATCGTCGGTCCACCTTGTGCAGTCGGTACATATAGAACTCTACTGACTTTAAAACTACTACAAAAAAGCATATTTTTAACTCACCTCTGAGACTCGTACAAAATTTTGTCCATCTGGCTTAGTTGCAGCATGGTCTTGTACATGGTGACCAGGCTTTCATTATCGATACTGGGCTCTTCCCTCTTATCGATAACTTCGCCATTATTCTCCATTACACGATAGATAGGGATGGGGTCATAGCTGTTTTCGTTCAGGAACTTCATCTGTGCCACGTAGGAAGCCTTCGCGCCGGGGAAGTCCGCCGTTTTCCCGCCATTTTGAATTTCTGGTCTTGTGTGAGTTGACAGCAACTGGAATACTTTCTTATTTTGAAAATAATATTTAATTAGCAGAGATCGGACAGGTCATCGCAAAAACAGATATGGAAATAGAACAAGACTCTATAGAGTCGATACTTAAGATTATAATTATCTAAAGCGGATAGTATCCTAATTTAACATTTGACCTTTTCTGTCTGTCTGCCAATCTGTCATGGTTATGTCAAAGTGGCGTTCTTGATACAGTTATGTGACAATTTAAATCAGTCAAATTATTTACTTATGGTGATTTCGAACCATTTGAAATATGCTAAAAATAAAAAAGATTAATAAGTGGATTAAGAACTATCCTTAGCTCTCTTATAAAGAAGACCACAAAGAAATATTGTGTATAGCATGTGACATTCGAATGAAAATATTAAAGAAAGATAATATTAACAAACAAGTTAAATTAATGAAGAAAATAGTAAAAATTAATTAACACAAATAACTAAATAAAAATATAGGATTGTTTCAGAAAATGCAGGAGTTGATGGTTGCATATGTTCAATACAACCATCAGCATTAAAAAAATCTTTTAATGGAAATACTTTCACTATCATATGGTGCATTTTGGGTTACCTACCATTGTAAATGTAATTGAAAATTATAATTTAATAATACTGTACCTAATACGACTCTATTAATCTTGTTCTATTGGCGTGTTGCGATTGTTTTGCGATGACCTGTCCGATCTCTGTTAATTAGGCATCCGAGGCATAACTTTTAATCCTATCCCGAGTGTAAGTAAAGCTTAAATTAAACATCGAGAAACAGGGAAATATTTAAAGCTTGCCAGTTTTTAGCCGGCTATAATCGGGTTGTATATAGACGCCTATCGTCACTGCAAAATAGTAAAAGTCTGAGGAATGCGTGTGAAAAATACGACTTCAATATTTTCTATTATGGATGGGTTGTCTTTGGTGTTTTGTTTTGGCTGATGGAGCTTTAACGGGATGACTGGAAATTTTGGAGGAAGGCCTTTGCCTAGCAGTGGGACACTACGTATAGGATAATAAAAAAAGTTAAGTAATAACTGATCTGAAAGTAAATCCGCGCAGTGTAAAGGCACACTCATCTCCACGCAAACTTAATGGATTCCAATAATATGCAATGAATAGATAACGAAATGACCAAAAAAAAGTGGTAAACACACCCACTAAAGATAAAATAATTCTTAAAATCAAATAACATGTAATCTGGTTTGAAATCTGTTTCACTATTGCGTGACGATTATACATATAGATAAGTAGGTATATTTGTACAACACTAAACTTGAATACAAACCGCGCATACATAAGTAATCCACTTGTTGACATAAATAAACGCGTCCTAACCTAACCTGCCTACCTACCTACAAAACCGGGTTACCCAGGATCTTAATATCAAAATATGCGATACTTTAACTCACCCTGACGGCTTGTCGCAGCGCGTTGAGTCGCACAAAGCTGGCACCGGTTTTGAGCGCCATGTTGCCACTGACGTAAGTACTAAATGAATGTCGCGCGATAAGCCTTTCGTTGTACGGGGCTATTATGTGTCGCCCGTGGTATTTGTATTCGATATTCTTTCGCTGACCGGTTGTTCAAACAATTCGAGAACAAACATTTGGTAACTTTGATAAACTGGTATCATGGTTTAGTAGGATTGGAACTCAAAGTTGGACAAAATATGACAAAGTCGAGTTTGTTCATGTGAAAAACGAGATGATTATATTATGAACCTTATTTATACTTTACTAAAAGTTGCTATTGAATATGAATAAAAGTTGTCAGTACGTTTTTTTAAATTAAAATGCAACGCTTCACATTGATTATGCAATGTAGATCTTCACTATGCCCAGTATCTAATTGGCCCGTTGAGATTTGTTGATACATATAATAATATCTTCAAAACAACAATTAGGCGATAAGATAATAGTGGTTAAGTTTAAAAATGCTTTGTAAAGTGTTTACTCGCAAACGTCACTGAGACAATCGCGAGTGTGCAGAATCATTACATAATTTTTATTTCTTCGACATTCTTTTTTACAGCGAAACAAGTTATTTAAGTAAATAAAATAATCATTTCACTTATTAGTTACAGCGCTCACAACTTAATAATATTCTTACTAGTTATTAGTCTCAATAATCTCAATCAGTGGAACTCAAAATGATGAAAGTAGTAAACAAAATCCCATAAAATAAGTAAATTATAACTAATAAAATATATAGAAGAAGATAACGCCACCAGCATACTTGGGGACGATGCCGCAGGCGGACCTTTTAGATGGAGTATTAATAATAATAATAATCTCTATTAATCTCAGACTTACATTTAGTTACAGCATTAGAACAATAGAATGTCGCTTGACGAGAGTAGCATCTGATGAATGACAGTTATAATAATTACTCGTAGGTACTAGTTGTCCACTACGTTACTGAAGGCAGGCATTTACACATATTCTTTCTATATATAATCTTTTTCATCTTATAAGTAGTTTAGTTTAACATTTATATATACTTTCTATTTTCTCTTTATTTTATCTGTAATGTAAAATATTAATCCTAAATTCATTTTCCGATCTATTAAAAATTACCCACATTTAAATTTGATATGATTTGATTAAGTAGGCGAAATTAGATTATGCAAGAGTAACTTTCTGCGTAGATAATTAATTTATGCGAAAGTATTATTCTGCATTCGAACCATTCGGGAAACCTACCAAAGACTGTAAAAGAATAATAATTGGAGCTGAGAGTACTGTCTTTAAACCCAAGAATACAAAAAAAAACCCGGCTAAGTGAGAGCCGGACTCGCAATGGGGAGTCCCGATCGGTACTCACTTATTAGGGTTCTGTAACCAAAACGGAACCCTTATAGTTTCGTCATGTCCGTCCGTATGTCACAGACATTCTACTCAAAAACAACAAGATGTAGGTATATTGATGAAATTTGGATTATAAGTGTCTTGTATAAGCCGACACTTAGTTTGATAGTTAAATAACAAAAATAAATATTTCAAGGGGGGCACTCGATACATATAACAGAAACTGAAAAAAATAAAAAAATGCAAAGATTAACGTGTGGCACATATTTCGTTTCGACAGTTCATCTAAACACTTTGACTATAAAAAAAAAAGTTTTATTGAATCTTTTCGGAAATTATCGATCCAAAAGTTGCATAAATTGTGCCCCTCCCCTCACCCCTATATCTTCTAAATCATAAGTCCATAAAGTATGAAAAATATTACAAGGTAACGCTTAATAAATACTTTCAACGAAAATTATTTTAAACAAGATTGGATATACTGTTTTTGAGTTATTTCCGAAAAACTACACTCTCAAGGTAGGAAGCTACAAGTGGTTGGTTCAAAAAATTCGTCAAAAAGTTGTAGAAATTCGGTCGCTTGGCTTGGAGTTAACATATTTCCTGAAGTTTATAAGTTCGCGGGCGGAAACGGATACATTTTTTGTTCACGGTGCGTTCTTATTACGCTTCTCATGCCGTAAATACCAACCTACTATAACATATGGAGAGTAGAAAACAATCTCTATATTTTCAAAGTGTCCATCAAAAGGCGTTAAACTGGTGGCGCCACAGTAGAAAGTGCGTAAAATAAATTATCATAATATTGCTAACAAAGTCCATAAAAATGCAAGAAAAATAATTTTGATCACGATTGTATATGTATATCAGAAGAAGAAAAGAGTAGCATTTCGATAAAAATGTTTTGTAATTGGTTGTTGACTTTATTATTATCTTGCTACTCTACCGTCATTCTGGATGGATTCGGAACCATTATTAACTGCTTTCCGCTGGATACTTTTTCATTTGTTTTCCTCACTTTCTCCGGTATGATATTGGTCTCCCTACCTTTTTATATACTCCATGCTATAACAGATTTGAACGCACCCAAACGCAACGCCTGGTTGCATTTAGTAATGTATCTGTGGTATCTGTCTATGTCTGTGGCGTCAAGTCAAATGTCATGTCAGTGGCAAGTGAGTGAAGAGATGGTTTCATTTTGTTATTTTCATAGAAATTAATTATAAAATGCCTTATTGGTACTACGATAAAAAGGACCTTCAAAATACACCATCTTTTCGCGATGGAATCACAACGGAGACGGAGAACCGGTACCGAAAAGAAGGTGCCAGGTTTATCATTGACACGGGTTCTAAGATGGACTTAGGTTATAACACAGTCGCTACTGGAGTTGTTTATTTCCATCGGTTCTACATGTTTCACTCGTTCAGGACGTTCCCGCGGTATATAACTGCGTGTTGCTGTTTGTTCCTCGCGGGGAAAGTGGAAGAGACACCAAAGAAGTGCAAGGATATAATAAAAGTGGCGAAATCTCTGCTTACGGAGCAGAAGTTTGCTTCGTTTGGGGAGGACCCTAAAGAGGAGGTGATGACGCTTGAGCGGATCCTGCTGCAGACGATCAAGTTCGACCTGCAGGTCGAGCACCCCTATGGGTATCTGCTAAAGTATGCTAAGTGCCTAAAAGGAGACAAGGCAAAGCTGCAGAAGATGGTACAAATGGCGTGGACCTTTGTCAATGACAGGTGAGTACCTCTTTATCAAGCCCGTCTTTGTACTTGCAGGGGCCCTCAGGCACACAGGAATGTGGGCCCTGGGACATTCAATAACACAATTTGAGACCTCTTTGGACTGTGAAAAAAAAGTTTAAGATCTCGAACCTCACAGTTGGGGGCACGGGCCTCGTACTCGGGCCTCTCCCTAATCCTTGCAGCAAATGTTGGATCATATTGTATGTCTCCCAGCAAACACGTCACTCTCATGTAACTGACATTTCGAAAGTGCTTGTAACTAGGCCTACTTGAATAAAGAATAATTTGATTTGTATGCCCTTATAGTAAAGACGGAACTGCTTATTAAATAAATAATAAATAAATTGTTATGAATCAATGAAAACAATTGGTAGCAAGTACTATCTTGCCTAAGTAATATTAGTTTTTCATGTTTCCAAATTGTGTTGTCATATTAGACAGTTCCTGATATGAATGTATATTATTGTAATAAATGTGTGGTATTAGTTTAGTGATAGTTATTTACCACACATGTAAACGCCAATGATCCTACATACCAGTTCTTGATTACATGCAATTTCCATGAATATTACATTCTATGGGTTCTCTTTCACCTTTCGTATGGGTTGTCTAAAATTTCAAAATGGGGTTTAAATGTTCGGCATGTATTCATTACTAAGCATTATAATGTATGTCATCAACAGTAATGTTACGTTCTTAATGCATCTTACAAGAAAGCATCATACGTAAATGGGCTTTAATTACTGAAATTTATGAATTGATCAACATTTCAAATTATTTTTTGTTGATGTGAGTGTTTTTACAAGCATTTATGTACCTTGCAATGTATGTTTGTTCGGGTGGAATATTGAAAGTTAAATTTGACCTACTTCCTGGTTTCCGATTGAGATAAAGTTTGGCATACTTATTTAAGTTCGGTGACAATGCAATAGTATGATACCATCAAACCGATCTAATGATGGAGCAGGAAAGTGGTCATAGGAACTCTGTAACAAAATAATGCAATCCTACCGAGTCTAGGTTCTTTAGAATCGTCTCAGTGGGTAGTTGATGGATATTCAATTAAACGTACAGTCGGTAATAAAAGTGTGTCAAATGAAATTTTTGACAGAATCTTATTTATTTCTATACAAATTTATAAATCAAATATCAACTTATGTTCCAAGTTGTCAGAATTGATCCTTATGACATTGGGTTTCCTAGAAGCATCGATGCAATAATTTTTAATCCACCAAGTTTCAAAATAAGTGATATTTTAATAGCTTACTCTGTTTTGTCTCTTTCTTACCATTCTCAATTGACTGTCTAAGGTCCCACTAAGTATATTTCACTTAAATGGCTAGATGTCCAAGATAACCTAGCAATCCCAGTTATCCATTACAACGATTTCTATTACTGTGTCTATTTTGCTGCGCTTGCAAAAAATAAATAAATTAGCTCTGTGAGCTTGATGCCTCACCCTGCTACCAAATGTTTTTAGCTGAAATTGCAAGGGCAATTTGTGCATACTTTAACCACTTATTCAATCAAATGATTAGCGGGAAACTTAATATTCTGAATTGTCAGTACTAACATAAATCTTTATTTTCAATACAAAAATTAATTAAACGGAAACTTATTTTTGAGTTCATGGATAGCTTGGCATCCACATATGGTTAGGAGAACACAGCACACTGAAGAAAAAAAAGAGGGTTATGATTTTTTTCTCATCCGCAGACTAAGTTGCGGGCACCTTCTAGACTATACATGTATTAAATATGAAAATAATAAAAAGATATAAACAACAAAATCATATTTTTAACTGCAATGTGTTACACAATTTCGAGGTTGCAGATAGCTGAACCGTGGAAACGGCAGAACATGATACCTTTTGGCCAAAATTCTTCCTTTCTTCCTTATATTTTCCAGTTTGTGTACAACACTCTGCCTCCAATGGGAACCGGAGGTGATCGCGGTGGCGTTGATGTTCCTAGCAGGCAAGCTCAGCAAGTTCGAGGTGGTGGACTGGAACGGCCGCATCCCAAAGCACACAGCTTGGTGGGATATGTTTGTTGAAGATGTCACCATGGAGTTGCTTGAGGATATCTGCCACCAGGTACTGTACCTTCAGCTGTAAATATATAGACATTATATAATAAATAATAATAAATATTACGGGACAATTTTACACAAATCGAACTAGTCCCATGGTAAGCTCAATAAGGCTTGTGTTATGGGTACTAGACGACGATATATTTAATAGATATATTACTTATATACATAGAAAACATCCAAGACTCAGGAACAAGTGTTCATCACACAAATATTTGCCCTTACCGGGATTTGAACCCAGGACCTCAGCTTCGCAGGCAACATTACTCCCACTGAGCCAAACCGGTCGTCAAAAAATTATATTACTGTAGGTAATAAAGTTAAGGCATGTATGAATTTTGGCATCATTTCATATTTTTAATTTGTCAATAGAAAAATACTTCTACTTCTTGAAATTATAATAGAAATTACGTTTTTAATTGTTTAACTATTTAGGATACAAATTTAAAGCTATTGTTTAATTTATAAATATTTACCAACATTTGTATGTTGTCCATTTGTCCAGTTGTGAGAGGGAATAAGATCACTTTGGCTAGTCGGTTATTTATAGGGGTACTGGAGATGAAGATGGTTATGAGTGACTAGACTAAATATTCCTCTTTCACAATTTTATAGCTACACTAGAAGACGCCCGCAACTTCGTTCGCGGAGGAGAAAAAATCATAAACCGTCGTTTTTTCTTCAGCGTAGTCGGGTAAAAAGTATCCAATAACCATCTGGAGATACCCAGCAACCCGTGTACCGAAAAATGTGGAAATCTGTTTAGCCGATTTTGCGTGATGAAGCTACAAGGACACATACAAACATACATAAAATCCAATAAAAAATATTTTTCGTTTTAGTGACCTTCAAATAGTCCGCAACAATATTTCTATTGAAAATATCTTCAATGTACAGACATTTCATTTTTACAACTTTATAATAGAATAGATATAATAGATACATTTTAAGTTCCGATTTTCTGCAATTGGTAGGCGCCTTGGGCGAGTCATTAATTGAGTCCCCATACAGCAAACGTTTCTTAGATGCTGGCCCTGCAATTAAAGACTTTATAGGCAGTAGACTAAAAAAACATACACTTGCAGGTGCTAGACCTGTACTCGCCTCAGACGCAGCCATCGGGCGCGGACTCCCCCCCGAACCCCGGCACCCGTCCGCCACCAAAAAACGACAAGAAGACCTCCGTTACACCGCCAGCTTCCGCATCGCCTGTCGCCGCGTCTAAGCCGGCGGTGACGCCAGTCAAGAACGGCGCGGACGCGAAGCTGGAGCCGCCGAAGTTGGACCCCATGAGGTTCTCGTACCCCGCCTACCCCGGCCTGCCCGCCTACCCGCCCGTCTACAGCGCGCCGCCGCCCAGCATCCCGCCGCCTCCGAGGTACGTTCATTTTACATCTACTTACAAATCTGGCATTATACATTTTATTCCTGACACCTAGAAAAACGACGATGATCCTTGAACAGCTAAAGCCATTCGAGTGTAGTCCACCCTACTTCAGTCTGGCCCCATCGTACCTTACTATCTTGCCACTAGCGCCTTTCTGGGTGGATTTGGAACTATTATTTACTGCTTTTATAGACACTTTCATCTGTTTTCCTATGAGATTACCTTATACTCCATGCCTGATTTCATACTCCTAAACTATTCGCGTTATATGGGATGTTTTATTGGTTTACGCGGAACTTGCAGGTTACCGCTGGGCGCGCCGCCCATGTACGCGGAGCCGGTGGGCGGGCGGCTGCCGCCGGTGAACGTGCCGCCGCCGCACTACTTCCCGCCGCCGGCGCGGGGGCCCCCGCCTCCGGGGCCTCCGCCGCCGGGGCCCCCGCCACGCCCCTACTACCCCCCTCCGTAGCATAAGACAACTTAATGTATTATTTTTTACCGAAATATATTGATAGACTGCCGTTTTGAGTTTCATTTGGAGCGCCTAACTAGTGGCGCAAGCGCTTACTACCGACGGTTGTGTGAGGGACGCGAAAGTAGCTTAACCATTTGATTTAAAAAATAAAAACATTATTCAAGCCACAGTGCCGTCAAAGAGCCTCAATAATTCCGTAATTCATTTTCAAATAAAAGGTTTACTCTTCGTATGCAATGTCACAAAATTACCAATCAAATTGAAACTAAATAAAGTTAATTTTTTTACGTTCGTGTCAAAGCATATCAGTGATAAAAGAGTAGCGCGACACCAGGCAAAGTGGAAGTTCTTGAAAAAAGACGTTTGTTTTGCCCCAGCCCTTGATCTACGACTTTTCTGAACCGGGCTGAAAGTCCCCTTAAATTGTGGGATATCGGGTATAAAAACAAGATGGCGCTTTAAAACTAAACATTTAACGATGTTATAATTGAACAAAAAAACATGGTATAGAACAGCTTTCGTAAATTCACTTCGTAAACAGCTAATAATAATTAAACCGGAACTTTTAAATACTCCGTCACGCTTGCAAAGTTATATATAAGATATTGACAGTCCTTTGTTTGGTACTTAGTTCAAATCAAAACCGTTGGAATCATTTCCATAAAACGAATTACATACATTATTTATATTGACGCAAAGATACTATTACTTTGCCTCCGTTTATTTATCTATGTCAAACATAAGTATATTCACAGCACTGATAGTAATTTTTTGAAGTAATCATATTGACAAGCAACACGAACTGTTGCTAATAAAATCTAGCGTATCCCAAGTGTCGATGACCTTTAACCAAGGTTGACGACTTTAAAAACGAGGTAAGTCACTCGATTCGTAGGCGAACATACAGATGCAAAAGAACTAAAATATTGCGAGTTATAAAATGGAACACAATATAAATTAAGGCAATATGTGCAAACTGAGTGTAAAAGTAAATTGGGTACATAAACATAAGAAGATGTGTACACATCAAATTAGCACCTTTTTATGAAATGTCAAAACACTGACAGTATGAAGTTTCAAAGAAAAATAGTTTTATAACGATATAATGCTGTATCGTCAAATTGCGTCCTTATTATTAGTTTTTGGTTATTAACGACTGGTTTAGCTCAGCGGGAGTAACGTTGCCTGCGAAGCTGATGGTCCTGAGTTCAAATCCCGGTATGGGCAAATATTTGTGTGATGAGCATAAATATTTGTTCCTGAGTCTTGGATGTTTTCTATGTATATAAGTAAAAATATCTATAAATATATCGTCGTCTAGGACCCATAACACAAGCCTTATTGAGCTTACCATGGGACTAATTCGAATTGTGAAAAAATATGCCGTAATATTTATTTATTTTATCTCACGGTTTGCGTTCATGGATGTTTTCTGTGTATTTTCAGAAATAGCATTTAACTGTAAGCGCGGCATAATTACATTGACTACAGGAATCACGATCACGTATTCACTCAATTGTGAATACGTGATTTTTTTTATCTGATAAACATAGGGTGGCAATAAAACAAAGGTAAAAAAAATGCGAAATTCATTTCATGTAAAATTTATTGTCAGTAAAACTTATTACGGTTTCAAAATTGCTATGTCAGCAAACTTCCATATAAAATTGGCAAACTGTTTCAATTGTGAGCGATTTAACAATAAATATATCAAAAATTTAACTTCCTTAACAAACATTACAACACTGATGTAACAAGGAAACTTATAATTAAAACTCATTTAGTATGTTTATTCAATTTAATATTAGATTATCTTCATTAGTGACTGAATAAAGTAGGTTATACAAACGGGTATAAAATATCGGTCAAACGCAAAGAAATACAAAATTACTTTCCACAAAACATATCACCTACTCAAACCAGGAAAAAAGATAGACTGACCATTTCGATCAGTTTAGTCATCTAGTGAAACCAAAGGCCAAGTGCTTGCTTTTTCTTGAATTACATTTTTTTATGTATGACCAATCATTGAACATGATTTTTTGTATTTTGATAAGTGAGCGTGTGTGAACTACTTCCATACATATTATTTTGGTCTGAGACTGGCTATAAGTAAAAAGTTTAGAAAAAAGTGATTTTGTCATTTATTTCAGCTTGAAATCAACCTTAGTGGCTTATGCCTCATTCGCACGAGCGTTAACAAAACGTTTAAATGATTTGATAATAAATGATTGATACTCATGTATTTATTTACACGACAGCGGTTGGATTTTCGACGTTGAGCGTTGGACGTTAACTCGAATTTAACTCGACGCTTTTTAAACTCTCATAATTTAGTCCACAAATTGAGTTATAGAACAGCTTAATACCGTGTAAAATACCGTGGCAGTATAGGTAGAAAAATCGACAACCAAAACATATGTTACAAATATAAATTATTTTGTGCTGTACAATAAATACAGTACCTACTATGAATTACGACATTGTCACAACACAACAAACGGGGCTTAATCGCGTATAAATATGATTTATTTAATTACCTTTCGTTGGTAATTCTTCGACGTTTCGGACGTCGCGTTACATCCATCGCCTCGAATGCGATAATAAGTGAAAATCGTGTTAATAAATATTACAGACATTGAAAATTATTTTTATATATATTACTTGTAATGTTTTGGTTTGACCGACTAACAATAAAATGCATAGAAAACTTGTGCTGAACCAAGTTTGTGCAATTCACAAGAAATAGCGACTATCGTAACTTAAGCTAATATGGAGTTGCCGTTCGACTAGATATAATACAAAGTTTACTTTTTCAATGAACACAGGATTGAGGCTTTTCCTTTGTAAATATTTGCGTCAGCGTCGAACGTAACGCTGTCGCTACTATCATATGACCCCTAGACACGTTTAAACTATTCGCTTTCAATAGGTCTCGTCCTAGGTGTCGTTTTCTTAACTCAGTTTTGGCAACCTGCTTAACGGGCCAATATATTTTTATCTGTGATTTGGAACATGTACCACTACTACATGTGTCTAGTTATGTTAGGGATGAACAGAGGGTAGTAGAGTTCGAAATTTAAGAATGATACCCCAGCTCTGAATGACCTTCGATCCGTAGCTCTTACTTTTCCGAGTTGTATATGTCTCATCGACCAACGTAAAGACGACTACAAAAAACGACTGTCTTTACTAATATACTGTTACAGTGTATCTTCACGAATCACCGAAACCAAGATAAACGCCATCAAACTTTGTTATTTTTACGACAAAAAAACGGTTTTTGGCCATTGTCTAAAGTAAAGGCCGAGCCAAATCGGAACCGTGTGCGTAGCGTGCGCGTTGTAAAGTACGAATTCTCATAAGATATGACACACCGGACGCCTACACTCACGTCACGCAAGCGGTGTATCAACTGTTATGAAGGTTCGTACTTTACAACGCGAACGTCTACGTTCACGCCACGCACACGCATTCGGTGTGGCTCAGCCTTAAAATATAAGTTATTGATATGAAATGCGAGATTTTCAGGTAAGTTCATCACGAAGAATTAGGTATAGGTTTCATTACACGACATGTCTGTTGCTTTTGATAGACTGTTACCAATTCTTTCTTTTTTTAGACTTCTATGATAAAAACCACAATTAAATCTATTTTAACATTTTGAGTGTTTTAAAAGCATCGAGCAGAGGCCATCCTTACTATATTATAAACGTGAAAGTATGTATGTACGTTCCACTTAATTTCAAAAAGTACTGGACGAATTTTTATGAAACTTTCCAGTTATGTACCTTATATATCAGAATAGGACATAGGCTATTATTTACGTCAAATTTCATCCCTTTTAGGGACGGAAAAGGGGATGAAAATTTGTATGGACAATAAAAATATTTTTGTACGCTAGGAACTTGAAATCTTGGTAATATGCTTCACATTAAATTAGTAAAATATCGAGTTTTGGGGAAAGACATAAGCAACTTTTTATCCCGGAAAAAATACCTTTTATCCGCGATGAACGAATCTAAGGCAGACGACGTCGCGGGCGGCCGCTAGTATAATCATATATCTGAGTTTGAAAAAGCATGTTTACCAACATAGGGACTAGATATGAAATCAATGACATGAAATTTCGGTCATTTTGACTTGGAGCCCCTTAAGCAAGGATTCCAATGTAAGTTTTCTATCGTTGCAACAAAATCAACATATCAACCTAGCAGTGGCGTGGCTTCCATATAAGCCGATTCCCACCGGGTTGCCCAAGGAAAGGCTTATAACCACATTTTTACATATGAGTACATTAATACGCTTCGGCTTCCCTTGTAATTTTCCTGACGCCACGCCTCTGCAACCTAGAGACGTCGTCTGCTGGATAAAGACCTCCCTCCCCCAAGGATTCACACGCTTTTAATTTGGGGGGAAATGCACGCATTAAAAAAATGTAGTAACAACTAGAACGCATCGTCACTACTTTGACGAGCTTGTCTCTGAAACCAACTTCAGGAAAAGGCAGTGAGTGCTACGTTTTTTTATTGGAGCAAAATGAGATATGATTTTTTTTTGAATGAAGCGACGAGTCTTAGATACGTTTGAAAAAAAAAACAAAATTAATTGAAATAGAAGGCCTTTTAATAGGCTATTTTGGACGTTCTGAGTTTATGGGTCACTTTGTCCCAGTTTTCATGGAGCTGTATGAACCAGAAACGGGTCCAATACAATTATCGAATGGTATCGAAGCGGGAATGCGACTCTGTTGAGCGCCTAGTGGTTCTTGACCCACGTACTCCTAACAGACAGAAATTAAATAACAAAAAAGTCGACTTAATATTTTTTATCAGGCGCTATTATACCATCTTTTTTTAGAAACGTAATTGTGACATTTATACAACAGTATATTTATTACCTAACTAGCAAAACATCATTAAAAAATATTAATAAGTTTATAAAAGTGAATTAAAAACTTACTAACTACGAAGGCACGCGAGAAATATCTTCAGATCCCTAGTATAATCTCCAAGTTAAGGCACACGATTTCTTAAAATAAATCTTAAGATTAAGGTATTAGAGCTTATCTTGCAATTACTTCCGTGAATTTGATCTGCCAAGAACTAAAATTCTGCCCTGTTAACAAGTGCAATAACTCTAGTCAAAAATTAAAAATAAACCTTATTTCTTTGGAGTAAGGATACATTACACTTGACCTTTTGAGCGGAGTTATTGAACCTATTGCAAGCATGGCATAGTTCCATTATAAAATTGAGCTACTCAGACTATAACTTATTCATGTCTGACTAGTTCTGATAGCAATGAAAACTAAACTAATCCAATTGTTGAAATATAAATTATAAGTTTTATAAAAGTGACACTGTTGTTAAATTAGCCAGTAAAAATATACAGGTGTCTCGAATTATTTAGCCTTAAATATATAATACGATATAGACAGAGCTACATTTATATCAAATTTATCTAAGAACATTGAGCAGATCAAATTAGAAGCTATCGTGACAGTTGGATAATAATGACCCAGTTTCAATTATTTCACTATTTAATAAAATTAAAAAAGGGGCCCATTTGACAACTGATTTTAAACAATAATGTTTATAATAAAAATAAATATAGGTAAATATACACACAAAATAAAATAAAAATACTATTCCATTAAGAACCTCCTTCTTTAATCGGTTAGTTAAGCAACAAATGTTCATAGTTTCTTAACATATTTAGTACAAGTATTAAAACTACAACTTTCGCTTCAGGGGCATTATTATCGATAATTTCTAACTATAAAGGCACAATAAAAAACTCGCTAATCATACAACCAATACTTCAATACTGCATGCATCTCATACAAATGTAAAACAATTCATACAACGCCCGTCGGGCTATAAAATAATCAATCAAATATGCACAACAATTCATTTACATAATACTTTACATTACACATCTCTTTACGAATATAAAATATATAAATAAATATTATATAACTCGCTTTATGTTGATGCAATCAAATAAAAATATTAATTAGTAAGAACGACGTAACTGACTGGATCTCCTTACTCGTAGTTTCAGTGTTTTTATAATACTCCTCCCGATCTTTTCTGTGGATCTTTCGTATTATGCCTACCTTCTCAGTTCTTACGCAAACTGCCTATGTAACTACATTATAATAAGTGGATAAAATTCGACCATTTTTTTAGACCCCCCCCCTTCCTCTTGGTGATCTTTGGTTAGCCCCCCCCCTCCCTTCGGAGCCTCGCGTGATTTCTGGATGAACCCTTATCGGATATCGTCATTCTGTAAGACCAGAGGTAGCCCCTACGTCGCCGATTCTTAAGTGGCCTGTCAGTTGAGAGAGAAGTAGGCGTTTTAGGAAACATTGACGGAAGAAGGCAATGTTGAGAAGCAGTCATTTTAAGACGGGTAATATGATGGCAACCGTCTGTTTGGCAGTTAAATAAACAGCTAAGAGTGTGTGACAAGCACTCTATGTGTAAAATAATATAGAGTGCTTGTAGCAAAATAAAATCCTCGAGGCCTCAACTTTTTTAAGTAGTTAATCTTCAAGGTTTTACAAGAGCTGGCAACAAATCCGTGTAAATATTAATGTCATCGGTACTACATCTTGTAATTGGTAGAGTAATAAGATTGGCTGGCAAGCATAAAACACATGTTTTTACCTGGATCCGCCATAGCTTGTTTATCTATAAAATTGGGGTTTGAAAACATTATATTAAGCCATGATTTATTTGACGGATCTTTTCAGTGCCAGGAATTTATTGAGTTGTTCATCACTTTAAGATCGGAGGACACTTACCTAAAACATCTTCTTTCTGACTTAACATTTTTTTTCAATACCTTATGCGATTGCATACATTAGCGGCAAATTGCTCGTAGAATTGATGACCGATGAGATACGATTTCTTAAGCGGCGACCAAGTGCAAGACGAAATGTGGACCCTCCACAAAGTGGCCTAATAACCTGATGATGTTTGCAGTGAATGTGTACCGCTCAGATCGGTCTCTGTTGGTAGATTAACTACGAGTTGGACTGATGGCCCGTGAAGGTCGCGAGTCCACTGGACCTGGGCTGGACCGGACACGTTCTTTGGCCTATGTCCAGTTTTTGATTGACGATGTACCTGTAGTTCTAGCACGTGTCTAGATGAGTCGAGACTGCTTCAGGTAGTGCAAGAGCAGTTGGTGCAGGAACTTGTACTGCTGCACGTTCTGTATGAGGTTGGCGCGTTGTTGGTGCAACAGACCTATTGTGCGCGGGATGTCTAGCTCCTGAAATTGGAAGAATAGCAATCGTAAAACATTGGTAATACGAAAAGAACGGAATATAAGAGCACAGCCTGCAATGATGAAAATGTTAAATAAATTGTAGAATTTAATTGCATTGAGAGGTTTGAGATTTGTAAAGGTCTAATTGGCTCAAGGAAATTTTGCAAATAACTTTCAAGCATTCTAAAAAAAAAAAAAATACAAAGTTACTTTGTCTCACGTTCACGTTTTGCTCACCGTTAGCACACAGAAAAAGCTTCACGTTTGAGCTGCTAAGGTGAAAACATTTTTTAACGCCCGTCGAAAACGCGTTCGTGCGAATGAGGCCTTATCGGCCTCACCAGCATGTCAGAGCGGGGTCGTGCTACCTGGTTGCAGTCGACCACGTGCAGCAGCAGCGCGGCCGCCAGCGCGGTGCCGGCGCGGGCGGCGGCGCCGGCGCAGCTCACCAGCAGCGGCGCGTTGTGGCCGCCGATGGCGCCCTCGGCGTCCGACTCGCACGCCATCCGCAGCGCGTTCAGCTCCGCTAGGAATTCTGGAACCGTCGAGTTATGTCAGAGAAGATATCGTGATACAAAAAAATCAAAAAATCACAACATATTTATGGGTGAATCAGCTTTCTCCTGTTGTTAGTCTGTCCCGTAACTCAGGACACAACACAATAGAGTTACTTAGAATAATGGTAATAATGTAGGTTATAAGCTCGAGCGCGGGCTGGTGGCTCCAGAGCCGGTAGTGCACGTGCCACACGGTGCCCCCCCCCCCCCCCCCCCCACTCACCGAGGAACGGGTGCACCAGCTCGGGCGCGGGCTGGTGGCTCCAGAGCCGGTAGTGCACGTGCCACACGGTGCCCCCCCCCCCACTCACCGAGGAACGGGTGCACCAGCTCGGGCGCGGGCTGGTGGCTCCAGAGCCGGTAGTGCACAAGCCACACGGTGCCCCCCCCCCCCACTCACCGAGGAACGGGTGCACCAGCTCGGGCGCGGGCTGGTGGCTCCAGAGCCGGTAGTGCACGTGCCACACGGTGCCCCCCCCCCCCCACTCACCGAGGAACGGGTGCACCAGCTCGGGCGCGGGCTGGTGGCTCCAGAGCCGGTAGTGCACGTGCCACACGGTGCCCCCCCCCCCACTCACCGAGGAACGGGTGCACCAGCTCGGGCGCGGGCTGGTGGCTCCAGAGCCGGTAGTGCACGTGCCACACGGTGCCCCCCCCCCCACTCACCGAGGAACGGGTGCACCAGCTCGGGCGCGGGCTGGTGGCTCCAGAGCCGGTAGTGCACGTGCCACACGGTGCCCCCCCCCCCCACTCACCGAGGAACGGGTGCACCAGCTCGGGCGCGGGCTGGTGGCTCCAGAGCCGGTAGTGCACGTGCCACACGGTGCCCCCCCCCCCCCACTCACCGAGTAACGGGTGCACCAGCTCGGGCGAGGGCTGGTGGCTCCAGAGCCGGTAGTGCACGTGCCACACGGTGCCCCCCCCCCCCCACTCACCGAGGAACGGGTGCACCAGCTCGGGCGCGGGCTGGTGGCTCCAGAGCCGGTAGTGCACGTGCCACACGGTGCCCCCCCCCCCCCCCACTCACCGAGGACCGGGTGCACCAGCCCGGGCGCGGGCTGGTGGCTCCAGAGCCGGTAGTGCACGTGCCACACGGTGCCCCCCCCCCCCACTCACCGAGGAACGGGTGCACCAGCTCGGGCGCGGGCTGGTGGCTCCAGAGCCGGTAGTGCACGTGCCACACGGTGCCCCCCCCCCCACCCACCGAGGAACGGGTGCACCAGCTCGGGCGCGGGCTGGTGGCTCCAGAGCCGGTAGTGCACGTGCCACACGGTGCCCCCCCCCCCCACTCACCGAGGAACGGGTGCACCAGCTCGGGCGCGGGCTGGTGGCTCCAGAGCCGGTAGTGCACGTGCCACACGGTGCGCATGCGCGCGCCGCACCGCACGCGCAGCTGCACCGAACCGCCCCACGACGCGCGGCTCTCGCGCATCGCCGTCACTTGGTACTGTCGAGAATAAATCGAATCAAAATGACAACATTTATTACAGGCATCAACCCATCATTCCCCCCACCATGCCGGGCGGCACGTGCCGGTCCACCCTCGCGACCACCACCGCACCACAGTGTAATAAAGAGTACTACGTACAGTATGGACACTCCCTGAAAGTGCCGCCCGCCCGCGCTCAGTTACCTCGCAGTTACCGGCTGAGGTAACTGAACTGTGAGCGGGAAGAGCGCGGAAGGGCGGAGCTTGCGGGCGGCGGGCGGCAGGGAATGTCCGGCGGGCGGCAGGGAGTGTCCACAGTGTGACCGCACTGACCTTGCCCATGTCCGCGGTGCAGTCCTCGGGCGGCAGGTAGTGCGGCCGCTCGGCTCCCACGCGCGCCAGCAGCCGGCTGCCGACTTGCCACGCGCACTCCCACACCATGGCGGGCGGCACGTGCTGGTCCACCTTCGCTACCACGTAGAAGCGCTGCGTGTTACCTACGGTCATCTGAAAGTCAAACAATAGCATAAGAATATGTAATACTACTTTATAATAGAGAAGATGCAATGCGTTTATTTTTGATAATTACTGTATTTAACAAACGTAAAATTATCAAACTGAAGCTAAAATTTGACATAGAGACGCAAAATTATTTTTTTGTACCCGTGCGGGTTGGTGGGTGTGGGTATGAGGTTGACCCTGTTGTCCTCGTACGGCAGATTGTCGGTGTTGAGCCTGTTGAGCGCAACGTGTTGCGATAATACAGGGGCTTCTGAATCAATCAACCAAGCCAAGCTAGTACTCACAGTTATGTGTGACGCGTTGATGTACCCATGCGGGTTGGTGGGTGTGGGTGTGAGCTTGACCGTGTTGTCCTCGTACGGCAGGTTGTCGGTGCTGAGCCCGTTGAGCGCGGCGTGTTGCGATAATACAGGGGCTTCTGAATCAATCAACCAAGCCAAGCTAGTACTCACAGTTATGTGTGACGCGTTGATGTACCCATGCGAGTTGGTGGGTGTGGGTGTGAGCTTGACCGTGTTGTCCTCGTACGGCAGGTTGTCGGTGCTGAGCCCGTTGAGCGCGGCGTGTTGCGATAATACAGGGGCTTCTGAATCAATCAACCAAGCCAAGCTAGTACTCACAGTTATGTGTGACGCGTTGATGTACCCATGCGGGTTGGTGGGTGTGGGTGTGAGCTTGACCCTGTTGTCCTCGTACGGCAGGTTGTCGGTGCTGAGCCCGTTGAGCGCGGCGTGTTGCGATAATACAGGGGCTTCTGAATCAATCAACCAAGCCAAGCTAGTACTCACAGTTATGTGTGACGCGTTGATGTACCCATGCGGGTTGGTGGGTGTGGGTGTGAGCTTGACCCTGTTGTCCTCGTACGGCAGGTTGTCGGTGCTGAGCCCGTTGAGCGCGGCGTGTTGCGATAATACAGGGGCTTCTGAATCAATCAACCAAGCCAAGCTAGTACTCACAGTTATGTGTGACGCGTTGATGTACCCATGCGGGTTGGTGGGTGTGGGTGTGAGCTTGACCCTGTTGTCCTCGTACGGCAGGTTGTCGGTGCTGAGCCCGTTGAGCGCGGCGTGTTGCGATAATACAGGGGCTTCTGAATCAATCAACCAAGCCAAGCTAGTACTCACAGTTATGTGTGACGCGTTGATGTACCCATGCGGGTTGGTGGGTGTGGGTGTGAGCTTGACCCTGTTGTCCTCGTACGGCAGGTTGTCGGTGCTGAGCCCGTTGAGCGCGGCGTGTTGCGATAATACAGGGGCTTCTGAATCAATCAACCAAGCCAAGCTAGTACTCACAGTTATGTGTGACGCGTTGATGTACCCATGCGGGTTGGTGGGTGTGGGTGTGAGCTTGACCCTGTTGTCCTCGTACGGCAGGTTGTCGGTGCTGAGCCCGTTGAGCGCGGCGTGTTGCGGCAGCAGCGCGGTGCGGACGGAGCCGCCGGTGGCACGGCCTTTGGGGATCTGCTCGAACGCAAACGCCAGCTGGTCGTCGGACATCTTGCGTTCCAGGAGTTGGCACTGTTGTTGGTAAACGTATAATGAGGCAATATTTCACTTTTCTGTGCCAAAATATTTTAATCATCGTCATTCCACGACCATGCAAGACGTAGGTCTTGTTACAGCACTGGTTACAAATGAACACTGCTTTACTATTTCTATATTTTTGCTAATTATATGTATATTCTAAAGTCATTATTTATTTATTTATCTATCTATCTTACGACCAATATGGGTAAAATTTTCTATGGAAATTCCAAACAGATACAATCCAAAAATTGAAGAGATGTCTGTATGTAAATAGAGAGGGTTTTTTTTTTATCAATTAATTCATAGAATAAACAATCAATCATCACAGAATTAATTGCGATCGAATTAATCGACCGAAAGTCCGATTGACAATTAAATAAATAGACATTTTAACAGACTAAATTTCACGATTATTTTAGGAAGACGCTAATTTTTGCACGTTACAGAAATTCAAGATGTCTTGTGTACACTTATTCATTAAAAAAGATCTTTTTACTGTGATATAAATTTGTTCCAATATTACAAGATGGTTATTACTTAATAGAATGATTTGCAGAAAAAATGTACCTTAAGAGTCCCAAAATTGTAAGGAAAAATATGTCTATAGTGCGTGCCAGTTTGTAAATACAAACGCGTAACAACGGAAGAAACAAAAAATAGTTCAGGGAACATAATGGTTTGTCAAGTAGGGTACTTGCTCACCATAGTCTCTTTGGTAATGCTCGGCGGCAGCGGCTGGAACTTGGGCAGGCCGGTGGACCAGCGGTGCTTGTTGGCGGGCTGCGGCTGAGGCTTGGCGCGGTCGCGGCCCAGCGTCGCACTCTTCACCTCCTTCCTGCCCATGAACACGCCCCACCGTCGCCGCTTCTTCTCCTTGCTGCTCACACTAACACTATTACTGGTCACGCTACTCTTCGTCGCGTCCAGTTCCACACTCGTGCTGTATGTTGAGTTCATCACAGAACTCGACAAAGCCGAGTCGTTGACGCGAATGTCCGGGACGCTTATGGACGTGACGTTGTCGCTCGTCTTGCTGATCGTGTTGTTCGAAACTCTGTGCGTCGAGAGGCTCTGGTACGGAGTTTCGTCGTAGTTATTGTCGTCTTTGAGGGATATCTTGTCGATGTTTAGCGCCACGTTTTCGAATTCATCCGGTTTGTTTATAGACCTATTGGATATGTTTAAATCTTTTGGGACGCTGGATTCGCGAACGCCTTTGATAATCTGTGCGTTTACATAATGGCTGTCGGGTTCGACTTTAATCTGATACGGTACGTTGAGCATGGGTTTAGAACAGTTCCCGTATTTGTTGATAGTCGGATGGCTGCCATTTCTTTCGTTGAGCCTATTTATTTCGTCTGTAGTCGTTAGACTTTGCGCTCGATCCCGCATCGTAACCTTATCCTGCCATGGTAGAGGTACATTTTCGTAAATCGGTTCCTGAGTATCGCTTAACTTCGCCGAGGCTATTGGCTGTTGCGGCAACACTAAATGCCTTTGATAATTCAGTCTATGCATCGGCATTGAGTACATAATGTTACCTCTTTCGTCGTAAACTTTCTGAATGTTATCCGATATGTGATGCTGATCTATCATGTGATGTGAATTGTGGTTCAGCACTGAATTGAGGTTGTTATATGTACCGTGCGCGCCTGGTATTACATTAGGTCTGTAATTAACCACATTATGATTCCCTGGGTTCAGGTAACCTAAATACTGTCTGTTCAAAGCTGTTCTAGTCGACACTAAATCTGGACTGGAACCTGAGACGTGGGAGTTGATGTATCCTCTGTGATAATTCAGTGCTTGGCTAGCGACCGCCAGGTCCGGAGTGGAATTGGAAGCTAAGCCGTTAGAAGGGTAAGGAGGTGGCGGTTTGTAGACATTGACGTAGGGCATCTGTTTGACATCAGTGTGGACGAAAGGGTAATTGTTCCCCATGTATTTAAGCCCGTAGAGATAGTCGTCCGTGGCGGCGGCCTGGTTGACGGTGTGCCGCGTGACGTCGGGGTAATGTATGCGGTGGATGTCGGGGTGCGAGCCGTAGGCGAGGGGCTTGGCAATCGGCGCGTGCGCGTGGTTCTGGTAGCGCACTTGCGCTTCCGCACGTTGCTGCTGGTACTTCTGTTGGACGGCGGTTTCGTAGTCCGGGGCCGGACGGTACTGGGGTAGCTGAGCTCTGTAATACAACAGATAACCACATGCAAAGAGATTAGACTCATACAAGTATTCACTAAGCTTATGAGGTTTGTAAATAAAGGCCAAAGTCTGTCCACTCTCCCACTCGCATACTTGTCAGAAAGTACTTTACCATGTATCTATTACAATAAACAGGACTATCATAGGCTCGCCGGATACGAGTATTTTCGTGTCGCAGGGAATAAACCCGTGATATTTTGAATTGTTCCCAATCAGTTTGTGATCATTGAGTCAACCGGTAAAAATAACCGATAGGATAATAAACCCATTTAGGCATTATAGTGTGACCGATAAGGCGCGTTATAGCGGTGTTGGTCAAGTTAGAGGGCGTGAGCGAGCCTAACCTAATTACTAATATTTTTATGGAGCATTTTAGGGTTGAAAGTCAACTCGGGGAGCCGTTGCAGGTGTTTGCTGCTAATGACCGACATAATGAGTCACCGATTCATTTTACACTCAAAGAAGTTCAAAGCATGATAAAAACTTTGACGAGAGGTAAATCTCCAGATCACGACAGGCTTAGTATCGAACACCTGCAACACGCGGGGGACCACCTGCCACGGGTACTTAAAATGTTTTTTAATTTGTGTATGGCCCACAGCTATCTTCCGGACAGTCTTATGATAACGATTGTTGTACCAATTATTAAAAACAGGACAGGGGATGCCTCCGATAGGTCAAATTACAGGCCGATATCCCTGGCAACAGTTGTGGCCAAAGTGCTGGACGGATTGCTTGATGGACTGCTGGCGAAGCATGTTGAGTCTCAAGACGCTCAGTTTGGCTTTAAGCCCAAGTTATCAACTGGGAGTGCGATTCTCTGTTTCAAGCATACCGTCCAGTGCTACGTTGAGGGAAAAACGCCTGTTTATGCCTGTCGAAGGCATTCGACATGGTCTCCTATGATATCTTGTGGGACAAACTTGAGAACAGCACGAGTACTCGGGGGGGCCCCCCCGGTACGGAAACCAGACCAACCAAGTGAGGTGGGCAGGCGCTCACTCGGACATTTACAAGTTGAAGTGCGGGGTAAGACAAGGCGGTCTCAGTTCGCCCAGATTATTATTTACCTTGTACATGGACGAGTTGATCGCTAGGCTTCGCAACACAGGTATTGGCTGCTCAATAGCAGCTACAGTAGACAATAATATAAGCTATGCAGACGATATGGTGTTGCTAAGCCCAGCGATCAGCGCACTTGTAAAATTGATTAAATTTTGTGAGGAGTACGCGGTAATCCATGGCCTCAAGTACAACACAAAAAAGAGTGAGCTCTTAGTGTTTAAAACGGGAAACAGAACTCCCACTACAGTTCCCCTTGTGTATCTGTGCGGGGCTCCTCTTAACAGAGTGTCTCGTTTTAAGTGCTTGGGGCACTGGATTACCGATAATCTTCAGGATGACGCTGATATGGTGAGGGAGCGCAGGGCATTGGCAGTAAGAGTCAATATGTTGTCACGCAGGTTTGCACGTTGTAATAAAGACGTAAAAATAACTCTATTTAAAGCTTTCTGCCAATCGTTCTACACGTGCAGCCTGTCGACAAATTATACCAAAAAGACGCTAAATGCCCTGCGCGTCCAATATAATAACAGCTTCAGAATGCTGATGGGACTGCCACGTTTCTGCAGTGCGTCAGGCATGTTTGCGGAGGCGCGAACTGACAGTTTTAGTGAAATCCTTCGCAAGCGCAGCGCTTCCCTGACGTGCCGCGTGCGTGACAGTCCTAACAGCCTTCTCAAATTGATTTGGGAGAACCCTGTTTGCGCTTACTGGACACACTGTGACTCGTTGCACATGGGCTCTCGAGGCACTGTGTATAATATTTTTTAAATTAAATGTATGCTTTGTATTATTACGAACTTAATTTCTAAGTAAAGTAACTAACATATTATTGACACAGTCTGAAATAAATTATTATTATTATTATTATAGTAATGTGATTTATTTGTGTCGATTTCATAACAGAAGTATCATGCCTATTATGCATTGCATAGTATATCCATGAACAGCTTGGTTCTCGATAGTCCATTATGTAAAAACCACCGTCTAAAGTAGCAGTACCTTGCGCGAGGCGGCAGCGCGTCTCTTAGCTCCAGGCAGGAGGTGGAATGCGCCCGATGAGACAGGCTCAGGCTGGACTCTAAGCGCGAACTGGAAACTTCCCTCGAGTCTAACTCTTCGCGGCTGTCTGATAGTCCTATCTCCTGCTGTAAGAAGAAAAAGTACTTCGTCAGGTGATGGTTGCTCTTACGTTTAGTCTATTAACCATGATTCATGAACGAAGGAAAGGTGCTTAAAAGTGACAACTTACGCCTTCTATCTATCGTAGATTTATTCATACCGACACCTATCTAAGGTCAGGTGGGGTAAGGAAAACTGCGGGGTAACAGAAATCAATCAATCAATCAATCAAAATATCCTTTATTCAAGTAGGCTTAGATACAAGCACTTTCGAGTTGTCAGTTACAATGAGAGAAGTCTTTGCTGGGAAACATACAATATGATCCAACATTTGTTGCAAGGATTAGGGAAACCCAGAAAAACCTAATCAGATCACTTACTTATTATTGATAAAATAATCATTTTCAAAATTTAAATAATTAGTAAATCTAGAATGTGTGTAGAATAAAATTCTAAATGTCAGAGTATATAAAACAATTAATATGCGTGTACCAATTAACTATTACAATATTGTCTTAATTATACTTAAAACTTTTACAATTGTGTTATAACTAATTTATAATTGATACACGCAGAGATGTACAAATTCTCCAGATCAATGTTAATATAAAATATAAACTATTTGAAACGTTGTAAATGTGTTTCTGAAAACTGACATATGTGTCAATGGAAATAGAGTTGGGCCAATTGCGTGGATTCTCTTTCCCCACAAAATAAATTATGTTTCCGCTACGTGTCGTTGTGGCTGTATCACGCCAAACCGGGTTGGATTGGATTGGATCTCAACTATTTGGTAGTTGGGCATTCACAGATGGTTATGGGATAGTTTTTCTCGATTACGCCGACAATGAGAAAGAGATTTTTTTCTCTTACAGTGACAAAGTTGCGGGCAACTTCTAGTAACTGAATACAATTGGGTACTTTCCTGTAGTCAACATAAATGATGTCACGCTTGCAGTTAAATGTTATTTCTGAAAATACGTAGAAAACATTCATGAATACGTAATTATTTTTAAGCTTTAGGCGATTTTAAAATGATCAAAAACAAAAAATAAGGAGGCAATTTGACCGTATAGAATTATGACGTCATAAACATTTTTCCTTTCAAACTTCGTACTTAGTGACCGTTTTGACAGTTCATAAATAGGAACTGATTTGATCAGTCAGTCAAGTACCCTACTATCTAACTGGAAGCAATAAAGGATAAATATCGACCCTAAGTTCGGTTCTATCGAGACCCAATCTATTGTGAGATTACAAGATTTTGCATCGCATGTCATTCGAATGGCATGTACGGTCAAAATAAGTGGATAATACACCAAGTTTTATACCCATTTAAATTAGCGGATTATATCGCGTATGTTATCGAATTTAAGAAAAAAACAAGAAGATACCGCGAAAACAGAACCGAAGAGAATAACTATTATATTGCTACAGAGAATTCGATGGCTAATATGACCAGACCAAGTCTGACAATCGGTACCGGTGTCGTAGCTAAGTATGTATTCCACCCCTCACCTTCTGTCACGAAATATCTTACCATTAACATTTTGACCACCCCAGTCAGAAAATCACGTTAAAGAAAATTCGTGGCGCAAGGTTCAAAAACTCCGAATATACTCGTAATATACAACACCTCGTTCTGCAATCACCATTTTATTTTAAGAATATTTTTTTCTTGGTGTGACGGACCACTAGACGGGCACAGCGCGATTTCACTGACCATCGCCAATTACGATCCATGGCGATTGTTTATTAACAATTTAATGACTCCCATCAGAGTGACAAATGCCAATTTTAATAGACAGAGTAAAAGAGTATTTATTTAACGACAGTCCAAGAATCCATCCACAGTTCCTCCCACTGTTTCTGTTAATCCTGCACTATCTGCCAACCTCACCATATATTTTCTATATCTGTACTATTATAAAGTTGTAAAAATTAATTGCGTGTACATTGAAGATATTATCAAAAAAATAAGTGACACGTACTATTTGAAGATCACTGATGCGAACATATTTTATTTTTATTTATTGTACGTTACGTATCGTTGTGGCTTCATCACGGTTAAACGTATATCAACTATTTTTGGGACACGGGTAGCCGGGCATTCACAGATGGTTAAAAGTTAATTACGTCGCTAATTATTTAAGGATCTAATACTTGACAATGTCAAGACGTGGTCTGCTTCAAGTAACCTTCCGTCACGCGATATTCCTTCTCTTTTAAAACAATAAAACAATGTTAGATTTCACTTTTATGGTATAAAGCTCCGAATTATTTTAGTTGTTAAGTATTTTGAGTTTAGTTATTTATGTACTGATTTTACAAAAGGTCGTCCCAAAATTCGAATACGGATTCTTTAGAGTCAGCGGTTGAAGAGTTTTGGTTTAGATATTGATATATATTTTTACATATATAAGACAGTTACATTTTCCCGTCGAATCCACTTGGCTCCGGTTCTCGTTACGATTGTCACACTGTACACGACGCCTGTCACCACGACTTCCTCGACAAGGCAGAGCGCGATTTCACCGAGCATCGCGATTTGCGCCCGATTGTCTAATCGCCCGTTCGGAAGCGCGGAACTAACTGTTGCTTCCTCTATATGGACAGGTGATAGGGTTGTCGCGTGATTATAGCGCGCAAGAATCTAAAGTCGATTTTCATATTATATTTGTTATTAAGTTATAAGGCCGCGGGGGTTTCAGCCATCGCGTCGGTACTTTTTTGTTAAGAAATATTCACAGATGCGATGACAAATGAATCAACTTAAAATGAGAACTTGAAGCTTAGCTTTCGTTTTAACCTCATCCCTAAAGTTATAGTATATCATCATCTCCCTGCCTTTATCCCACTTATGTACGGTCGGCACAACATGTTCTCTTCTTCCATTCATCTCTATTATTCGTCATGTCAGCGCTTGCTCCTTTCTTTTTACAGTACAATATTTCGTAGCACAAAATCATCGGTGGTTGAAACGCTTGCAGCCTTACCCATTTTAAACATATTATACATTTTATACATTTAAATATAGTTCAGCTATTGCTGAACATTCTGACCGACTTCAAAAAGAAAAGGGTCTCGGGTCACGAAGAGAATAACTATATATGTAAAAATGTTCTCATATAGTAAAAAAGCTCTAAAAAATTGGTATATAATTGTTTACGACATTTAGATTTTATTTTATTTTTTTCTGTATTAGGTACAATGTTCTTTATAGCTATATTAAATACATCGATCATATCAAGGTCTACAGCATAATTATATTTATTCCCGAAAGATAGAGGTAACTAAAATGAGATAATATAGGCGATATAATCCGTTACATTGTTTTATTTCAATGAGTAATAATCGCGGAAACAGAAGAAAATATTATGTACACCAGTACGGACTGGATGTTGACAGAGGAAAATACATCTTTTCTTAGTCCACCCGTGACCATGGAAAGCTGGAAAGCTTCCGAAACGTCGGGAACTAAAATGAGATAATATACGCGATATAATCCGTTAAATTGTTTTATTTCAATGAGTAATAATCGCGGAAACAGAAGAAAATATTATAATTATTATTATAAATAAAAACTAAATAATTCATGTAAATGTATGTATTGACTGGGCATGGACTAGATCACGACGTGATAAGCCGAGACGGAGATGGCGGGATGACTTTGACATTTTTATTAACGGCTGGCCAGATTTGGCGGAACGGTTGAAGTTCGAGAAGGAGGGCTTTGCCCAGCATTGGGGCACAATATAAACTTCATAAAAAAAAGATAAAGTTGGCCAGGGGTCGGAACCGGTGTTTTTTAAATCTTCTAAAATACACGCTATTTCTGGAATGTTTTAAAACTGTAGTTTGTTTAGGAGAAGAGAAATTAATCACAAAAAACCTCAAGTTCTAGAATTTTAATAAAATGTACGAAAATCTCGTAATTGAACGAAAAAAATAAATCGTTATTTCGGATATTTTGTATAAAAAAATACGGGTTCTGATATATCCCTGCCGTTGGCAACCCTGGCCGGGCTATGCGCCGCGCTCGTACGTGCGCGCGCGCCGATGCCGATAGCATCTTGCGTCCACGCGCCGCCCGCTAATGGATCCTAAATCTATTATTTATACGCCGCTGCCGTTGTAGTGACTTAATTAAATGCAAGTGGAATTTTATGCATTTATCGCAGTCAAGTGTGTTTACGAACATTTCATTTAACTAAGCATTAAACACTAGCGGTTTAATGCATTGACGACACGTTTGGCTCAGTGGGTAGTACAACGGCCTACGAAGCTGGCGGTCTCGGGTTCGAAAATCCCGGCCAGGGCAAGTGTTTGTGTGATGAGCACGAAGGTTTGTTCCTGGGTCTTGGATGTTTTCTATGTATTTAAGTATTACAATTTATCTATATATTATGAATATCGTCGCCTAGTACCCATAGTACAAGCTTTGCTTAGCTTGGGACTAGGTCGATCTGTGTAAGATTGTCCCTAATATTATATTATTAATTAATATTAAGGGTTCAAACTTATGACTTCGCGCGCTTTCAGAAAACTACTGTGCGTAATCGGGTATTTGGCTAAAATATTCAGTGCTTCTAAAATTTGAGGCCGCTACTTACAAAATAAAGAAGTGACTTAGGCAAGTAAATTACTGTATGTACCTACAATGTTTAGCAAATAAATGACTGATTCTGAGGTATTCTCTCAAATAGTTGAGATCAGAATTGAAGCATATTTATCAGCTGGAAATTAATTGCTCAGCGAATGGAACAGTTTTTGCGAAGCCTTTACTTTCTTAGACGCATAGCGCGCTAATCAGCTGCACACGGTAAATGCATCTTCATCCGTACTTTAACTTACGCAGCATCGAATTGGTCTGACTTTATTTTTTATGTAATAAGTGGCAAACGGGCAGACGAGTCACCTGATGGTAAGTGGCCGTCGTCGCTCATGGATATGTGCAACACCGGAGGGATCGCCTATACATTGCCGCTCTGGAAACACCTCAGGGGTCATTCCACAACTTGCAAGTACGTGGTAAAAATTTGTGTGATGCCCGTTTATTTTTGAGATGCCAAGCATCCAGATAGTAGGAAACTGAATAAATGAATATTAACCCTTTGGGAAATTAATATTATAATATAAAAGTTCTCGTGTGGAGACCGCCTACCGGCAAGCGCAGCGTAGGAGGCCTCCCGCAAGGTGGTCGGACGACCTGGTTAGGGTTGCGGGGACTCGCTGGATGCGGGTCGCCTTTATCCGACTCATGTGGAAGTCCATTGAGGAGACCTGTGTCCAGCAGTGGACGTCTTATGGCTGAAATGATGATGATGAGACCCACTATGAGTGGTCAAATCTCAGTACCGTCACGGCGCGGATCTCTTCATTTCTTGACGTGAAATACTATAAATAATAATTGTGTTGTGAGGTAATTGTCCGCGCGGGCGCACGCGCGACCATGCGTCCAGCACATAACAACCGCCATAACAGAGTTATGCGCGCGATTATAAGGAGGTCATGGCGGTGCATTAGCATCCATAATTCGGTATCCTATAGCGCGCATCGCTACTCATGACACCCAGGCACAATTTCACCATTATTAAAGGCTTGCTAACGGCTGGTTAAACCTGTAAAATGGTAGATGTTAACAGACGTAGTCAGTCGTTAACAACTGACAGAGCTAGGTGGAATCGGGAATATTAACTTTCCCTGTTGTATACATTTAATGCTATTTCTCTATACATAACGTGTATTTTTAAAACCCCTATGTGACATTTGTTCAATTTGCTTGACATTGCTTTACACATTTATACTTCGGTCTGTACATATTAACGAGAAAAAATAAAAAGCTGTCAATGTCGTGATGACTCGTAAGTCGTAAATGACTTTTTTTAGTCAGAAAATCGCCAAAAACGACTCACGTAATGAATGAACGCCCCCGAACGTTGAAAATAGCAGCCAGCAGTCATCCCACATAAAATCCGATTTTTTATACGACATTTAACGATTAACGAGCACAGACGATTACACGAACTAATCAAACGATTATATACGGTTTAAAACAACGCAATTTCAAATTTCTATTAGACACATTACAAGTGCGCAAATGCGTAAATTGATTGTACATTTTCAGGACTTCATACATTACCGCAAAGCTCCTAGCAGTTCGTTTTTTATTTTATATTACTACTGTTCCTAACATTGATTTGGAGAATCTGTACATCTCCTCTACGTGTACCAATTAGTTGTAACACAATTGTAATAGTTTTAAGTATAATTTACGAAAATTACTTACTTTTGAATATATAGCAGTCTGATTTTGTGAAATGCCGGTAGATCCAGATTCAGATTTGTAAAAATTGCCCTTGCGCTACTTACAGGATAAAGCTTATTATAAAATTATTATTTTCAGGAGTGTTAGTGCGGGACGGGGAATCACACGATTTAATTAAAGTCGTTCCTTTTTGCCGAAGGACTTCCAGGAAATAAATGTTCCTATAAACTTTTTAAATTATTTTACTGATTGTTTATTTTTATTTTTAATGTGAAAACATCACATATTTTTTATACAATATTGATAGAAAGATCTAAGTAGAAAATAAAAATTAATTGCGATCCACTGAAGTCTAAGCCGGAATCGAACCAGCGTCTCTGTTATACCGGAACAGCGCCCTATCCGTTAGACAATCAGACCGCTTGTGATTCACAACGAATTAATCCTCTACCTTCGGTAACGATACGTTACTCACGACCTTATGTTACCATTATTTTTTGAAAGGTTTACTACCTTATAGCACCAGTCTAAGAAGATGCGCTTCCGCAACATTTCTTCAAGCTGACATGCCATTTCAGTAGTGGCAACCTTACGAGAGAGATGGCGCTGTAATCACTTTAGTGTTTGTTTATATTTTTAATGTGTTTAATTTTACTGATTGATTAGATATGTTACAGAATGGAATGTTTTAACTTTCAATGTACATACGTGTTACTAATCCCTAGACAACAATCTATGGACCCTGGTTTTCAGAATTCAAAATAAAATTGAATATCAGGGCCCATTTCTAAAAAGCTTGTAACTTACAAGCGGAAGTCTCTTTCCAACAATATTAATTAGAAAAAGACTTCCGCTGTCATACAAGTTACAAGCGTTTATGAAACAAGCTCCAGGCGGACAATAAAATTGACTGTATTTCTTAGAGCACACGGCGACCTTTAGCAGTGATGTAAACCCGCGTTTGACGAACGCGCTGTTGAATTGGTTTTAAGCGCGCGTGTGTACTGTGACAGGTTGAGCAATTTAAAATCCCCTGCATCGTGGCTGTATCGCGTTTTCATAGATACTCTATCGCGTTTGTATCGCGATTGAATCATTGCAGTTGTTATGTCCAGTCCAGCGGCTGTATCGAGATGGTATCGCTGTTTCAAGTCGCACGTGTGTGTATAAGTAGACGATTAGCGACTGCATAGATACTGTATCGCATCTGTGTCGCGACTGCATCGCTGTAAAACCACCGTGCGTTTTCTATACTATTATAAAGTTGTAAAAATGAAATGTATATATATATATATTGAATCTAATCATATTTTTTTTGTATGTTTGTATGTGTCGTTGTGACTTCATCACGCTTAATCGGCTAAACAGATTTCAACTATTTTTGGGGCACGGGTAGCTGGGTATCCACTGATTGTTATAGGATACTTTTTGTCCGACTGCGCTGAAGAAAAAAAGGGGTTATGACTTTTATCCTCTGTGAAAGAACCTTCTAGTGATTAATAAAATGTTGGTGGTTAGATTGTCACTGAACCGCCAAACAACAGTTTTAACCTATGTTTGTGTCACTATATGCTGGGGTTTGTTGTTTGTCAAGCTCACCTGAAATTTGGTAGTGGTCCCGCATGAAGGTGTGCTGCAACATGCAACTCCTCCACACGAGCTTGCCGGCCTCTGATCTCGGGCGAGGTGACTTACATCACTATAGTGATGCTTGTAGCCTGTCCAGCTCACCTGGAAGTTGGTGGTGGTCCCGCATGAAGGTGTGCTGCAATATGCAACTCCTCCACACGAGCTTGCCGGCCTCTGATCACGGGCGAGGTGACTTACATCACTATAGTGATGCTTGTAGCCAGTCCAGCTCACCTGGAAGTTGGTGGTGGTCCCGCATGTAGGTGTGCTGCAACATGCAACTCCTCCACACGAGCTTGCCGGCCTCTGATCTCGGGCGAGGTGACTTACATCACTATAGTGATGCTTGTAGCCAGTCCAGCTCACCTGGAAGTTGGTGGTGGTCCCGCATGTAGGTGTGCTGCAACATGCAACTCCTCCACACGAGCTTGCCGGCCTCTGATCTCAGGCGAGGTGACTTACATCACTATAGTGATGCTTGTAGCCAGTCCAGCTCACCTGGAAGTTGGTGGTGGTCCCGCATGAAGGTGTGCTGCAACATGCAACTCCTCCACACGAGCTTGCCGGCCTCTGATCTCGGGTGAGGTGACTTACATCACTATAGTTATGCTTGTAGCCAGTCCAGCTCACCTGGAAGTTGGTGGTGGTCCCGCATGTAGGTGTGCTGCAACATGCAACTCCTCCACACGAGCTTGCCGGCCTCTGATCTCGGGCGAGGTGACTTACATCACTATAGTGATGCTTGTAGCCAGTCCAGCTCACCTGGAAGTTGGTGGTGGTGTCGTGGGGCGCGTTCAGCGCCTGCTGGTGCCGCATGTGGAAGGTGTGCTGCAGCACGCAGCTCCTCCACACGTACTTGCCGGCCTCCGGGCTCGGTAAGAGGAACGAGGCGGACTCGCTCGCTCGCTGGCATTCGATGCTGAATGTTCGCTTGCGGTTTATCACTATCGTGATGTCAGACCATCTGTGAGCAAAAAAGTTGATGATATTATAAAAATAATCGGCGCCGTGTCGCAGAGGACGCCCGGGTAGGCAGCCGACCACGCCAATCGACAGCGCCAGGCGGAATCGGCTCCCGCCACATCGCAGCGGATGCTGAAGCACCCGGCGGCAGCCGAACGCGTCCGTCCGAGCGTTAAAATCTTCTAGTCGCCATCAACACGGCACGGCGGCGGTAGGTATAGCCAAACGGACGCGATCAGACACGATGGCACCCTCGGGTGCGCAAAGGTGACCAGTTGGAGCCGGTCGGACGCGACGAGAGGGAGCTGATGCTATAAATTCTTTTGGCAACTATTAAAATGCGCTTAACCGCGCTCCAACAGGGCCCGTTCGGTGGGAATCGTACTTAAATATCGTATCATGGGATGGTATACGCGTACTGTGTATATTTTCCAAAAAAATTAATACCCTCCGAGCTGCTGGCAGATCCTGAAACGAGCTTATAACCTGTCGTGTGATAAAAATTACCAGTTGGGTCGGGCCGCGGAGCGTTTCGAACGCCGCTACTTTTATGTAATAAATTACTGGTGAATAAAATGTCAAACGCATCAGAGTTTTAGGCATAAGGTAAGATGGAAGGCATCTATTTCTATTTAATTTTTTTATCGAATTTACATGTATCATATAAAAGATTCGTTACATAAAAGTGCAGCGGTTAAAACGCTCCGCGGTCCGACCCGTTACATTCCGATGAGCATGTTAAGTTCGAGAGTAGCGGATTTTACATCATCGGCACGATCAGAACTACTAGTTCACAGGGCAGGTCTTCTGCTGAAGCGGGGGGACGATCAGAGCTTATGGTTCACCTGTAGAAGTGCGGCGTGTCGCTGTGCTCGCTGAGTACCCGAATGCCGGTGAGGGAGACGGCGATGGTGACCTCCTCGCTGGTGCTCGCGTCCTTCGCCGAGAACAGCTCCTGACCGTATCCTCGCAGCTGCTGGCAGCTCGTGATGAAGCCCTCTTCCGCTTGAGCCTGCGGGATGGTCACTGATTGAACATGATGCTTTTATTCTTGTGACACTTGATGGCTTTGTGGCTATGTGCACATCTAGCACAACTGTGATACGTGACTCTTTGTCGCGTGACAAAGATTGTCCGTCTCTTTCCTTTCAATACAATGCGAGTAAGATGGGTGATGCTATGTCTCGCAACAAGCGTAGTCGCGGACAGTTGTGCTAGACCTGCTGGTGGTTATAATATTGATTTGGTGTCCATGTTACAAGGGTTATGGAGGTCAGATGGTTATAAATTATCCGACCTTCTGAGCGCCGTTTTTTAACCTATTGGATAACCTGGGCACTTAGCATTGCACAGGATTTTTTTTGCAACTGTGTCAACCAACCAGCAGCTGCTTTTCTAATTATCTGATTATTATTTCCCATTTAATGATTAACTTACATCCTATTAATTATGTGTGTGTATCGCCTTTAACCAGTGAGCAGATATGGATGAAAGTTGGCATATAGATAGATGTAGTCATGGATTAAACCATAAACTTCTTGATTCCCGGTATCGTGGGTGAAGCCGCGGGTAAATAATACATACATACATACATACAATCACGCCTTTTTCCCATTACGGGGTAGGCAGAGACTACTTCCTTCAACTTGCTACGGTCCTTGCATACAATTATCATTAATGTCTACATTTTGTGCTGTCACAACCCTTTCGCTTTGTCTCATTCACACACAGAATATCAATATTTCTCGCATGTATCATCTGACATACTTCATCTATTTTATCATTCATTCCTCCCCTTACATTAAACGTAGCAAAGCGGCTCTCCATAGCCCACTCTTCGCTCTCACTGCGACCGAGACGTGATGGGATGCGAACCACATCGCCGCCATTTGCGTTCCCAAGAGCAGCTAGGGATAAAATATTCGAACCCAGCAGAGCCCCGCATACCAGGTAAGGGTTTAGCCTTATTCTGGGGTCACCAGTCCCAGGGCAATTCGGCAATAGTGCATTATCGATTTGATTTTGATTAATATAAAAACCGGTCAAGTGCGAATCGGACTCACGCACCGAGCTACAAACGGTCGTATCTATAAAAATCGGGCGTTAGCAGAGCCCTGCTCCTAAGCAGAATGTACGCAGTGTAGGTTATTTTATATCGGATACTGACATACTTAGAAACAAAATGTATCTGCTTTGCCCTCAGATTGACTGGTAGAGAATGGCCTATGGCATGAAGTCCGCCTTTTGTTGTGTATAAGTATTTTGTGCAATAAAGATTGAATAAACAAATGAATAAATAATAGAGACACATTAAAAATTACGTTTTTTTCTCGTTGGTTCTTTCTTTCATACCAAATTTCAAGTTTCTACGGACAACTGCAAGTTAATGACTGTATCTTTTCATTGCATTGACTCAGAAGTTTGATGAACAGCTTTATCTTCTTGATTCATTTCAGTTTGATACCTCCACACCGTTCCTGAGAAAAAGGATCTTGACAGACGAACAGATGGTCAACAAAGTGATTGTATAAGTATAAGGGTTCAGTTTTTTTCCTTTTGAGGTACAGAACCCTAAAAATCAGCAAGATATAATTTTGAATGAGAAATTAGCTAGTATCTAATATAGGTATGACTAATTGCCAAACCCACATAGATAACGAGCCAGCAGTCTAACCATGTGGTTCTTATCGTAGTTTTACATAGAAACGTGATAGTCACTTGTTATCTGTTAGCTGCTATTAAGCTAGGTTTCTAAATTAATGTTCGATATTTTTCGTCACTAAGGGCCATACTCATGTATTTATTCCATTTTGTAGCTGGAGGAAAAAAAGCAAATATGTAAAGTATGTTACGTTCGCTTGCTCACGCGTTTGTTACCCTCGCTTTTGGCTTGAGAGGATAATACTTGAAATATGAGAGAAATGGTATATGGTGGAAAGAAATGGGTTAAGCAACATTTTCGCGACATTGAATTATACACCTTATCAAATGAGTTAAATATGGGTATATTTCTAAACACCACCAAGCTCACCCTTCTATCATTTCTCCTTTCCACCATTGGTATGTACAACATTCATGAATATATTAGAATTACAAGCTATAATGAAACAGGATTCTATACTTAATAAAATAATTTGCTCAATGGCTTCATCACTACAGACTTCCTATTTTAATGGCATGAGATTCAATATTGAAATTGATGGATGTTGCAATCTTTGAGTACTTTAAGGTGCGTCCACACTTGTATCATTTGCTCGTATCCGATCACCGTGCCGTGGCATCACTGCGTATCGCGCCGCTTGGACGCTTACTATCGGCGCGCCGATCATGCCGCACTCTTCCGATATAAGTGTGTGATACGCGTAGCAAATGGATTTCGAGCGATCGCATCGGCGCAACGTCCAAACGCGTGATTTTGACACGCGATCATGCCACGCGACAATGATCTGATACGGGCAAATGATACAAATGTGGACGCACCTTTAAGAACCTATAATTACAACCCCTTCAATCCCTTTACAATTAACACCAATAAATAAGAGAAAACTTGACATTCTAATGGTGCCAACTCATGAGAATCTTCATATGGTAAAAAGTTAGTAAACAATGAATACTCTGTGAAACATGTCCAGAATAGCCTGAGCCTCGTTATGTATGAAGTTCCACACAGGTCGAGACATAGGTATTTTGGCCGTGTTATTAATAACAATAAATTAAGTAGATAAGGTGAGATAGTAACATGTATGTGGAGGGTAATGATGGGATCTGATGCAAAACAGTTGATAATGAGAGTATATCTATTTCTCTGAATATTTAATGTTTATTGTGTGTTGTGTGTACAGTAAAGTGCAATTCTAGTTATTAAACGTCATGTAAGAAAAATGTTTTTATCAAGCTTTTTAATTCTGTAATGACATCAATTGAGTCAATAAATATAAAACTCAAATATGTCCATGTAAACTAGCAATGGATATGTTTTTTTGAAACATGAATAATATTCACATTCCGTTTTGAGTTTGTTATTTATCAACTCCATTGGTAAACCAATTTTACAGTATTAAAATACAAATGAAAAGTAGAACTCTATACCCACCTCACAGAGCCATACAAATATTTTAACAGTTAATCATGATAGCCTAAGCCAATAGAAAATAAATCACTCTTTTTATAGTTAAAGATCTAACAAAAAGACAACCTGTAACTTATGTCCAACCAACCTATTTCCAGCTGAAATGTAACATTGCCTCACAGCACACCCTATATGATGAGTTTATTAGACTAGAAATATAGCATGGCACACTAATCATGCATAATATTTGTGAGCACTAAGAAACAATTTGTAACTATGCAAATCTTATTGGATTCCTTACTAATAAAAACAAAGCACTTCACATCAATTCCTCACCTGAGACATATTGTGCAGTGCCATGTGATGCTGTATGACCGCAGCAGTCAGCCATTCCAACTTTCCCGTCTCTGCCAGGGTGCTTGCATCAATCAGCTGTCCATTGTCCAGCATTTGCTTTGGAAACGTCAACAGATTCTTTAAGTATTCCACCGTATGCCGCTCCCGGTCATGGTTCCCATACTCTGCTTGACGACTATAAGAAGCTAGTACAACAGCCTGCTGGCAATCACAGATTATCCGTCCTTCTACTAAGTCATTCTTTAGTTGTAAGAAGTAATGGTACCGGGTCACTTCGTCTGTGATTAGGCTCGTGCCGGATATGACATAATACATGACTCGGAGATACAGTTGGTGGGAAGAAGCATATTTGTCTAACTGCCGCTTTAATGGGCGTTCCAACTGCACCCATCGCGGCTGCTGCTGCCTGTTGACATACCGCAGCCCGAAGAACTCCGGCTGGTTTATCGCCTGCCGCTGACAAACGTTGTCCAGACATTCCTGCCCAGTGGAATCCACGGAAAGAGTGCAGTCAGCTACACCCCCGTCCAACAACTCCACACTTATCACGAACAAGCTCTTCGACGCTACGTTGTACTGCCGCGTCTTCTTCAAGAGTTTAAAAGGCATCGTTACCCGCTGCCGATTAGCAGTAGCATCACACAGACAACAAACGTTACGATACGTTTACCGCATAAGAATGTATGGTCTTACGCGTCCGTTACGCGCGACACGTTTCCATCGCATTTCTAATAAGAATAGCGCGTTACATATAGTTCGGCCGACTTGAGTAGGGACTCGGTGACGTTATATACGCGGAAAGCATTAAAATTTGCCAAGTAAACACTACGCGAAATATAAAATTCACAACATTGCGGCCATCGAAATCTGACAAATGACAGCTACATAGGCCACTGACACCTGAGGTAACGTTCCGTTCCACGCAATATTTGCGGAATTTTTGAGTAGCGATTAAAAACGGGCTTCTATTAAAGAAAAAAAAACGACCACAATATATTTTTAGAAAGTCCATTTTACCTTTTCAGAATATATTATCGTGATCAGTGATCATAATATCAAGGGCAAACGAGAAGTTCCATATTAAGCTGTATGTCTCACAGTGGCATGTCGCCTATTTTCCGAACTTTATGAGCTTCATTTGGTATTGTATCTAATCCTGACGTGACGGACTGAGTCACCAATATTTTACTACGAATTTAAAACATATTAATAAGGAAAATCATGAAAGAAAAAAGTCATAACCCTCTTTATTACTTCAGTGTAGTGGGGATACAAGTATCCTATAACCATCCTCGGATATCCAGCTATCCTTGTAACAAAACTGGTTGTAATTCCTCCAGCTGTTTTGGCTCCTGGTTTTGGCAGGAACCTCCAAATAGTCTATTTAACTTGTTTTTAGTAATTTTTACAAGCTTTTATTTAAGTTGCTCTATTAGTCTAATCCTGCAAGTCAAATTTGACCTACTTCCCGGATTCCCATAAGGTAGGTTAGGTGTCAATACAATATATAACAGCATCGAGCTGATCTGATGATGGAGCCGAATGGTAGTCATGGGAACAAAACAAACAATTCAGTGACCGTCAAATAGACCGTATCACTTTTTTATATCTAGATTATGCCAGAACTTTAACCCAGAAGAACAGTTCAGTCCTTATGTTCTTTTTTATAAATATTCGTTTAATTAATTACATTTCATTTTAATCGACTACACACTATAGTTGATCATCATAAAGCAGTCATGCAGGCATCACTGTTTCCTTAAAACCACTCCTTATTTATTTTATGAACATCAACATTACGCCCACGTGGGAAGCAAAAAGACTGATTTACGTGCCTGTTAAGAAAACTAAACACTGAATAAAACACACAAATAACAAAACTTTTAAAAACAGTCATTTATTGACTTTCATAAAATGTATATTCCTTATAAAATACCAACGATTTGTTAATTTTTAACCCACAAATTAATGTAAATGCGACATAGAATTCAGGCGGCTTTCGACGCGGCGCCCGCGACCCAGTCCACGGGCTCTTTCAGGACCTTCAGTAGGTGTTCTTCGGGCGAGTTAGGTGCCGGCTGATGCATGTATTCCCATTTCTGAAAAAAAAAAGAAACAGATAGCTTAAGTCCGGTAAATTTGTATTCAATGGTAGCACAGAAAAAACACTTTAATAGTGAGCCAACACCTTTATAACTTAACCAACACCGCTGTATCGCGCCTTTGGTATGCCAGCGGCAGGACGGGGGGGGGGGCAGAGCCGAGCAGAGCAATCCGCCGTCGTCTGCCCCCCGTCTCGGCGCTCGCATACCTAAGGCCCGGTACATCTTGTCATACAAAACTGTGTAGAATTGTCCCGCAATGTGGTCTTTACATCAATGTTTTTAGTCAACTTTATTTCATGATTTCTTTGACATCCACTGCGCTGAGAGTGAGAGAGAGACGTATGAACTCGTTGCGTGGGGCGTGTAGAGCTGGAAGTTGGTGCCGCGGTCGCAGATGAGGTTGAACTTTACGCAGCGCCCGCGTCCCGGGTGGACAGACCGCGTTGAGTGGTAGAGATATGAGTATGGACTCGTAGCGCGCGTTGGGCGTGTAGAGCCCGAACTTGGTCCCGCGGTCGTAGATGAGGTTGAACTCTGCGTAGCGCCCGCGCCGCGGGTGGACTCACCGCGTTGAGTGGTAGAGACATGAGTATGGACTCGTAGCGCGCGTGGGGCGTGTAGAGCCCGAACTTGGTCCCGCGGTCGTAGATGAGGTTGAACTCTGCGTAGCGCCCGCGTCGCGGGTGGACTCACCGCGTTGAGTGGTAGAGACATGAGTATGGACTCGTAGCGCGCGTTGGGCGTGTAGAGCCCGAACTTGGTCCCGCGGTCGTAGATGAGGTTGAACTCTGCGTAGCGCCCGCGTCGCGGGTGGACTCACCGCGTTGAGTGGTAGAGACATGAGTATGGACTCGTAGCGCGCGTTGGGCGTGTAGAGCCCGAACTTGGTCCCGCGGTCGTAGATGAGGTTGAACTCTACGTAGCGCCCGCGCCGGACCAGCTGCCATTGCCGCTCGTAGTAGCCGTACGCGTCGTCCTTATGTTTCTGGACTGTGAAAGATAAACAAATTATACCTGTAAATAGTTTGCATATTTTTGAAGCCCGCATTATTTAATGCCGACTTTACTTGTACTATTGTGTATTGTAACCAATACTTAAGACATTCAAATAGAGTGTTATCTAAAATGCAGTCTTCCTTTTCGATATGGCCTATTTAAATTGCTTTAAAGACGTCTTATTTGTTCCACGCAAAAGTTGCGCAAGTCAGCTTCTGTAAGTTTTATAAAGCGATACTGTCAGTTAGAAGTCATACTTTATAGTCATATCTACGCCGAGTGTGATAAACTTTAGAGTATTTTTAGTCACCTCCACCCACAGACAATAACTTCCAGCCCCGGATCTAAGGGGACACTTGCCCCGGGCAGCAGTTTCATGGGGGCGCCAAATCCTGAGACAAGAATTCGAAATATGGAACTAATGAAGCCTCTTTCCTACAATCTTATAGGTTTTTGTCACAAAAAATGCTACTCATTGACAGTTTTAATAGTTTTTCTCAAACACTGTAGGGAGGGGGCGCCACCATCAAGGTTTTGACCCGGTTCGAAAAAATCGTAGATCCGGGGCTGACGACAGCGGCAGCTAACGCCTGGCTACCTATGGGGATGTAGCTGGGTATGACGGCCTCGGCACACGAGGTGACGAACGCGAAGGCCTGCTCCTGGCTCGGGTAGTCCACGTCGTCAAAGAAGATACCGCCGACGCCGCGCCGCTCACCGCGGTGCGGGATGTGGAAATAATCGTCGCACCATTTCTTGAACCTTTCCAAACAAACTTGTATGAAATGCGTCTCACGAACTAACACAAAGTATAATAATAACTATAATAGCGAGTCACCACCCGCCGCAGATAGCGATCGATTTGGTTGTTATGGCGGGTGACATAATTTCTATTGCAATACACAAAAAAAGTCCATCCCAACTACAATTTCATAGCCCGACATCTCTTTCCTTAAAATGCAATAGTTCCAACGTCTGCTGGGACCTGCTCATGGACGTATTCTCTTATTGATATGATCAGGAGCGAGTCCCAGCAGAAGTACAGCCACAGCAAACTTCTCGAAAGGGTCTCTACGTTTTGGATCCATATCCCCACGCAAGCCTCTCAAAAATCCGGGACATACGAGCCCGTGACTCAATGTGAGATACAAACATAGTAATGTCATCCATTTTGTTAGTCAATTACAATATTACTTATTACAACTAATGTTAGTAGACATAAATTTTCAATTTTCGATTTCATATGAAATGGCAAAAAGGAGATGAACCACTTTGTATGGGATATGGATCAAGTGCTGACTAAACACACAGTGCATTATGCCCCTTAGGCTATTACTAGACTGTGTACTAAAGCGCTTTAAGATCTATCCCAGGAGTCATGAAAAAAATATTTTTTGATGGGAACTAAATTATATATTTATTTATTTCTAACATTATTACTCTAATTATTCATTTCTAACATTAAAATTATTAACAGTACAGTTCTAATCGACGTCATTGTCATCGATCATAATTGTATCGAGGAATTGAGCAGGGCGCCTAACAACGTCTTGATGCCTAACCCACCCTAAGAACCAAACTAGGCACATAACGTGCCCACAGAAGCCACTTGATAATCGTTCCCAAACAAAAAACAAAAACTGTAAAGTAAAACCAAAAGCTCTCGCTCGCTAAAAAACCTTAGAATCGAAAAAATCATGTTTATTTTCTCTTGGACCAATTATATATATATATATATATATATGCTGTTTTTTATACAAAGTAACGCAAGGAACCCGTTGGAGATATTTTATCTCGGGGCAGCATTTTGGCCCAAACCTTGTCAATCTCCTTTAGCATACCAAAAATTGTACGTATCGACGGGTACTACCAGCTTTGAAAATTTGAGAATTTCATTTGCCTGTTAATGAATACGAAATTGCGAACTCAGTAGAAACATATCGCCTTATGAGACTTACTTGGCGTAGTAAGAGCGGTCGTGTTCATCGCAGGCTTCCTTGAGAGTGAGATGGAAATGTCTAGCGTCGTGCTCGTTGAGGTAGTACGGTGTGAGGTCAGTGCCGCCACCGAACCACCACTGCACTCCTGCGCAGAGGAAATGTCGTATATTCATCTACATGCTGCAAATAAACTTTAAAAAAGGAAGAGGTTATTAATTCGACAGCTTGTTCTTTTTGTAACCGGGTAAATCAACTTATTTCTTAACCTCGCTGCCATGTTTATAAGTCTCCTGAGTCACTCTTTAAAATTACGATTTTAGGCGATATAAAGTCAACAAAAATATTTTATTCTAGCCAATAATAGAGAAAAATCACCATATAAATGTTTAAATTGAGTAATATTTCATTATCTATATTATTAACATTCTCACAGCCAACAATTTCGTAGCGTTACGGTCGTAGCTAATAACATAGGAAAAACAGTATGCAGCGAAAACTTGCAACGAGCAGAGTAAATGTGTTAAAAGTATCCTATTTTTTTTTTACTTGTGGAAGGCGCCTCTTGGCGTAGGCCTCTAGCCAATATAGGTCCATTTTTAAAGGGCCAATTTCCTCAGTATGTTAAAAGCCTACATTATTATCATTTTTCTAAGTAACTCTGTCACTTTAGTCGGCTGAGTCACGGGACAGAATAATGAGAAGAAAAAATTGTTACATCCAACTTGAGCTGCAATACTTTGAAATAATTATTTGAGGTTCGCGGTACAAGTAGGTACGAACTTCTGTAGCCCATCCCATTGTACAAGGAAAATATACATCACAGATCATAGGTCATTGACATTGCTGGGAAAGTCCGTAGGTAAGCTGGAGTAGCAGTTGGTTGGGTGGCCCCATATGGCAGTAAGAGTAAGCTCGCGAATAAACGGAAGGTAAAGTCGCGGAATGAAAAAGTTCGTCACTTTTGAACCTTAATACCATCATATACGGTCGAAAAGTGACGAACCTTTTCAATGTATACCATACGTTTTAGTATAATATAGATAAATATTTAGTTTAAGGTAAATAATGTAATATTAGGCTTTCCTTTTGCCTGAAACACAGGGGGTACCCTAGTTCAGGTTATATAAAATTTGAATTTAATTGCGTATGTATTTATAGAATTTAGACGTACCTACCTCTCTGTATATTATGTTGGTTCAATAAATGTATTTGTATTCCCCGACTATACTCGTTATTCTTTGCAACGTTTTCCCTCTTCTTTTCATACTAATTAAATTGTGGCTATAGCCGGATTTATCCTCAGTGCCGCCCTGAGCATCATGAAAAAATGCCGCAAATTTAATAACGCAAACAAATTGCCGGCCTTAGATTTTGCCGCCTCTAAAACTTTGCTGGCCAGGGCACTAGCCCCCAAATGCCCCTAGTGTAAACCCTGGGCGGGTTATGTCCCACATTGTACTAATCAATTTAATATTTCGACCGTTGACAACCAAAACGCACGAACTAGTGACTCTGTGAACTGTATGCCTCGCGAGTCTTTCAACCCAATATCGCCGCCATTTTTGACATTTTTCAAAAACTGGATCGGCAAAAAGAACATATAATTATCGAACTTGCTTACAAAATTTCACGAGAATCGGTTGAGAAATAAATAAACATGTATTTATTACAGGAAAATCCCATGGGTAAACTCAATAAGGCTTGGATACTATCGTTGAGTTTTTCTAGCAGCCACATTTTGACAGCCTTCATCCCAGTACAATCGCAATGGCGTAAATGTACTGGGATGACGGCTGTCAAAAAGTGGCTGCTATAAAAATTCAACTGTAGATAAACATATTTAATAAATATTATTACTTAAGTGTATATATAGAAAACATCCAAGAATCAGGAACAAATATTTGCCCTTACCGGGATTTGAACCCGGGACCTTCAGCTTCGCAGGCAACGTTACTCCCGCTTAGCCAAACCGGCCGTCATGCGACCTGTAAAAATGGATAGACATCCGCTGGACAGGCAGACATATCGCCATTTGCGTTCCCACGAGCAGCTAGGGATAAAATATTCGAACCCAGCAGAGCCCCGCATACCAGGTAAGGGTTTAGCCTTATTCTGGGGTCACCAGTCCCAGGGCTATTCGGCACGCTAACGACTAGACTCGCCTCTAGCCACGCATCCATCGGCACGGCATACCTTGGATTGACGGAATAGGAGGAAGGATGGAAGGATAAAGAAAGGAATTGTACGAATTTAGATAGGAGAAAGGGTTAAACGATACTACTGTCCCGGAAGACTATGTATGAGCCAGTAGCAGCTCGGGGAGCCGGGGTCGCATACCCGTATACCATAACAAAAATGCCGGAAAGGCAACTTCGTTTGAGTAATCCCTGACTGAACATTTACATGACTCTTGCTAGATTTTAATAAAAAAGCACACACATACTCCCTATTACGAAGGACTCACCATTTTTGTCCTCGACCTCGAAGTACCGGTAGTTGAAGTGTATGGTGGGCACCATGGGGTTCCGCGGGTGGATGACGGCGCTGACCCCCGCCGCAAAGAACGGCAGCGCGGCGTTCTCCAGGTTTCTGCCCCTGGACATAAAAATAAGGCACTGTAGTACAACATTAACATGATACGTTTGTAATATTTTCTTCTGTTTCCGCGATTATTACTCATTGAAATAAAACAATTTAACTTAAACCCGTGAAGAGTAGCACGCCTTTGCAGAGTGCAGGCATTTATAAGCTAGACTGCGAGTGTGGTCTTTCATACATTGGTCAAACGAAACGCAGTGTATCAACCCAGGTGAAGGAGCACATAGCAGATGTCAAGCACCGTCGGTGTAATAGGTCTGCAGTCTGTGAACATGTCATTGACAAACCAAACCACTCCATTAAGTTTGATAAACCTTCTATCCTTGCCAAAGAAAAAGATATTTTCCCAGGATGCTACGCGAGGCTATTGAGATTAAAAAGCATCCTAATTTCAATAGAGAAGATGGATTGTCACTACCACCAGCTTGGGATCCTGTAATACATCTCATCAAGGAACAAGCGAGACACAGGACTGCAAAACCTTAATTTCCGAACGGTGTAAAATATCTTATCTGTTTAAAGTAGTTTAATAGTCTCTGTTTTTAAAATATTATAATTAGTAATGAGGTAGCCTGGGAGTTTTTCTTTGCAGCGTTTCTTTTCTCCTCAGTACGCCTCATTTGTGAAATGCTGCTTGGTAAATTATTAGAATAAAATAATTAAGCCCTTCTGGCACATGTGTAACTGTCTTTACAGCTTAGGCCCATCTGGCATGTATGTACACCTTTATTTGTGTTTTTTCAAAAAAAATGGGTAGTTTGCACAAATTGTAACTTTGACAGAGGAAAATACATCTTTTCTCAGTCCTCCCGTGACCATGGAAAGCTGGAAAGCTTCCGAAACGTCGGGAACTAAAATGAGATAATATACGCGATATAATCCGTTAAATTGTTTTATTTCAATGATACGTTTGTCTAAGTTAGTTGGTTGCACAATGCCATATGAAGCTGGCGGTCACTTGGATTGGAATCCCGGCCATGGCAAGTGATTGTGTGATGAGCAGTGGCGTGCGGGCCATATAGGAACAAAGGCACTGCCTACCCTGAACGACCATGGCTCCATACTGGCACAGAGAAAGTGCCTACTACCCTAAAGCCACCAGGACTTTATTTATATAAATGAAGCCCTGCTCGTTCAGGGCTGAAAAAAACTGGTGTTGAGCACTAATGTTTGTTCCTGGGTGTTGGATGTTTTCTACCTATTTAAGTATGTATAACATATATTTATTTGGAAGTATGTCTCTGTTATTGTGCAGAGGGGCTACACCGAAGCTCGAAATTCGAAGTTCGTATGACACCATCGCACTCAAACACACTATAACACGAGAGCAAGAGGGACGGCTCGATACGATTTTCGTTTTTCGAACTTCGGAGTAACCTCCCTGCGCGTCGGGCCTGATAATTCTCAGTGCAACTAGGAACATTCAGTTGCCCAGAGGGGTTTATATTATATTTTTTCTCGATAGTACGCGTTATGTGGACTCAGAATTTATGGATGGTTTATTTTATATCGTATTGGTTTTTAGACATCAATTTTTAAATCTTCGAAATGACATTTGTTCACGACCATCGACTAGACATTTTTACTATTGGTCTGTATAGATTTGCAAGGAAAATTAAAAAGTCTGCAGCAGACTTTTTTCTTACTTAACCATATAGACCAAAGTAAAAATGTATACAATAGTACTAGTGACCAAATGTGAAATCGAGATTTAAAAAAACGATACGATATAAAAATAAAGTATTTGTAGCTTCTGTGTGTCCGTGTTATACTATGACGTAAAAATATAAAATGTATAACTCTGGGAAACTTAGGCGGGCTTGCACCAAAATTTTAACCTAGAGTTAAGACTTAGAGTTAATCTGACAGTTCTGGGTATGAATCTAGAATTAAAATCTAACTCGGAGTTGAATTCGTTAACTCTGGACTGCGCAAGTGGCCCTTAATTTTCCCAATTATGTTGACCTATGCAAATTATTATTAGCATTAAAGTATTAAGTATAAGAACTTTAATATGTACTTTTTGTTTTACAAATATCATGATAATAATCACAATTTTTGCAATTTATTAGTGGATCACTCCACTAGCGTTATTACTATAAACAAAAATCAGAAACAAATAAAAAAATTTTTCGACGATACTGGACTTGAACCAGTGCCTTGAGCCAGACCGGGGCAGCACGCTCTACCATCTGAGCTAATCGTCCACACCAGCAGTCGACGAATTTTGTCATCTGTTCTTGCTTATGGATCTCTGTATGGGGCATCCGACTCTTTAGCCGTTAGCGCCGCCTAGTGCAGAACTATGAAGTTACTTTCACACACACGGTCTGGCTCAAGGCACTGGTTCAAGTCCAGTATCGTCGAAATTTTTTTTCATTTGTTTCTGATCTTTGTTTATAACTTTAATATGTGTTTAAATAATAGTTTTATTTTTGTATGGTCCTGACAGAATACCAGCGAAGTGGCTTGCCACTTCATTATGCTGAGTCAGCGCCTTTTCTCTGCCACGACACATGGTTTCTCTCTTTCCATTACTGTTTTAGTTTTAAATGTCTCGTTTATAGTTCTATACTTATTTTTACTGTGCATTGTGTAACCATGTATGTTGTGGATATGAACAAAGTGTTTATCTATTTATCTATCTATCTAATAAGTTAGTATTGTAGTGATATGTTTATCTTACTGCGGCATGAAGCATCGAGACAAACCTACTAACAGTTTAAAGATGCTTAAAAGTTTTGTCTTCATATCTCAGCAATAGAACACAAACAGTTGTTGGAAATGGAACCCAATCCAGTGGAGCTGCAGTTAAGCTAGGAGTGCCACAGGGCTCTATCTTAGGGCCATTTCTATTTTTGGTTTATATAAATGAATTACCATCTATAGTAGAAAATCTTTGTGATATAGTACTATTTGCTGATGATACATCATTAATTTTCAAAGTTGACCGGAAAGCAACAGACTATGCCGAAATTAATACGAGGGCTGCTATTTATATATCCGGAAACCGGGATTACAATCTTCTTAAATAGCATATTTGACCGCCATGGTAAAATTTGAACTTTTTTAAGTATATAAGGTATATTTTTTCTTCCTTATTAACGCTCGTGTTTTGTTTTTGACGGGTTTTAAATGTCATCTCGCAGCAAGAATGGAACTCACTCGTGAAAATATTCGTGCTATGATTTATTATGATTTTCGGCGTGGTTTAACGCAACAACAGTGCATAGATCAACTAACTTCAACTTTTGGTGATGAAGCCCCATCTAAAACTACTGTGTATCACTGGTTTAGTGAGTTCAATCGTGGACGTAGTATGCTTACGGACGAAGTTAAGGCAGGTCGCCCGAAATCGGTCGTTGTACAACAAAATATCGAGGCTGTGCGAAAACTTATAATGGACGACCGACATGTTACGTACCGCGAGATAGAGGCGACTCTGGGTATTTCTATGACCAGCATTAATAGCATATTACATAATTATTTGGCTGTAAAAAAAATTTGTTCGCGTTGGATACCCCACAACTTAACAAATGAGCAAAAACATGCTCGCGTCGAATGGTGCAATAAAATGTTAAAAAAATATAACCGTGGTGACTCAAAAGCCGTTTATAACATCTATACAGGTGACGAATCCTGGATCTATGCATACGATCCCGAAACGAAGCAACAATCAACGGTATGGGTGTTTCAAAATGAGCCGAACCCTACGAAAGTTACTCGTGCAAAAAGTACATTGAAACAAATGGTGGCCTGCTTCTTCGGTATTAATGGCCATGTAGCTACAGTGCCACTAGAAAACCGTAGAACGGTTAATTCAGAGTGGTACACGACCATTTGCTTACCGGAAGTATTTGAACAAATTCGTAAAACTAACCAGCGACGAAGAATCATTCTTCATCATGACAATGCCAGCTGTCATACGTCACGCGAAACAACTCTATTTTTGGAGGGTCAAAATGTGGAATTAACGGGTCATCCGCCGTACAGCCCTGACTTGGCACCCAACGATTTTTATTTATTTCCAAATATAAAGAATAAATTACGCGGTCAACGATTTTCGACCGCTGAAGATGCTGTCGACGCATTCAAACAACACGTTATGGAGGTACCTCAGGCGGAGTGGCAGAAGTGCTTTAAAAATTGGTTCACGCGAATGCAAAAGTGCATAGATCATCAAGGGGAATACTTTGAAAAACAATAAAACTATTTTCAGCCGTGTACGTTTGTTTGTTTTTTTGTTTCCGGATATATAAGTAGCAACCCTCGTAGTGTACTAGTTAAAGTACTTGACTGGTTTAATATTAATAATCTGCTATTGAATGCTAAGAAAACGAAATGTGTTAGATTTGCTTTACCGAATGATAGAGCAGTGGATTCTACTATATCGCTGAATGGTGAATGTTTACAAATGGTGGATAGGGCATTATTCTTAGGTATAACACTGGACAAGAACTTGCAATGGAGTCCCCATTTAGCAGTACCTGCAGGTAAATTAAGTTCAGCAGCTTACGCTATTAGAAAAATTACACAATTGACCAATGTTGATACTGCTCGCTTAGTATATCATAGTTATTTTCATAGTATCATGTCATACGGTATTCTGGTTTGGGGCAAAGCAGCTGACATACAGACTGTATTTGTGTTACAAAAAAGAGCGATTCGTTCTATATATAACTTGAACTCCCGTGACTCCTTAAGAGAACTTTTTAAAGACATCAACATATTAACCGTAGCGTCCCAATAGATTTATGAGCATATTATTTATGTTATTAAGAACCTAGAGTCTTTTACTAAGAATTCAGATATCCACAATTTTAATACTAGAAATAAAAACAAAATCGCTATTAGAAAGTTCCGCGTTCGTAAAGTAGCCAAATCATTCGTAGGCCAATTATAATAAGCTACCAGATGATGCTTTAAAATTATCGTTTCCAGCTCTCAAAAAGTACTTAAAAGAGTCCCTAATGGCAAAGGCTTATTATAGGGTAGAGGACTATTTAACATACAAAAATGCATGGCCCAAAACAGAAACCAAATAATTTACTTTTACCGGGACACGGTTCTTATAAGGTGGCATATCAAACGTATGTAAAGATGTTTGAAATAAAAAATCACTATTTTGCTTTTTTATATTCTATATATTTTTTTTACTTTTATAAGTTTTGATATGCTTTCTTGAAGAACTACGCATTGAGTTTATATACTCAAAACATATAGCTAAGTACAAAATATTGTAATAGATATAAGAGTTATTTCGAAAAAATGACTGACTGTTGAGTTTGTTTCGGCTTTCTTCTCCTCAGTGGTCTCCTCTTGGGAAACGCCGTAGAGTCAGACTTGTAAAAGTGCCCTTTATTCTGTAAGTAGGCCACTACTTACAGAATAAAGATCATTATTTCATTATTGTGTATCTTGTTTGTTATTATGGATGTCGTCCTGAGCACGCACGTGATGCCACCAGGTGCTCACAGCTATCCACCTTAATTGACCTGCTCCTCATCTGCTGCACGGCAGCCGGCGGCAGCGTCCCGGACACCACGGATATGCTGACGCCGGCCTTCTCGAAGATGCCCACCATGAGCACGCACGTAATGCCTCTAGGTGCTGCAGCGGTTCATCTTGACGGACCTGCTCCTCATCTGCTACACGGCAGCCGGCGGCAGCGTCCCAGACACCACGGATATGTTGACACCGGCCTTCTTGAAGATCCGCCCGTCCTGCAGCACGCACGTGATGTTTCCAGATGCTCACAGCGATCCACCTTGACTAACCTGGTCTTCATCTGCTACACGGCAGCCGGCGGCAGCGTCCCGGGCACGACGGATATGTTGACACCAGCCTTTTCGAAGACCTGCCCGTCCTGCAACACGCACGTGATGCCTCCAGGTGCTGACATCAGTCAACCTTGACTGACCTGCTCCTCATCTGGTGCTGACATCAGTCAACATTGACTGACCTGCTCCTCATCTGGTGATGACATCAGTCAACCTTGATTGACCTGCACCTCATCTGGTGCTGACATCAGTCAACATTGACTGACCTGCTCCTCATCTGGTGCTGACATCAGTCAACCTTGACTGACCTGCTCTTCATCTGGTGCTGACATCAGTCAACCTTGACTGACCTGCTCCTCATCTGGTGCTGACATCAGTCAACCTTGACTGACCTGCTCCTTATCTGGTGCTGACATCAGTCAACCTTTTTTTTCTTTTTTGTCGCTGGGAAAATGCGTTGCGCATCTTGCTCGAACGAGGGCTCCAAGCAGGTATGTGGGACTCCCGGTCACCCGGTCTACCCACTAAAAACCCAGCGTGTTTCCTTCCCATCCGCGTTTATGAGGACACAGGGTCGCTTGCGCATTCTACTGTGGTCCTCGCGGTATGCCCAATGGGGCTCGACCATGGGGGGAGCGTCCCGGGCCAAATTTGGGCGCTCCACTCCTGTGAGTTGTCGTGGACGGCTAGAGGCCCCCGTCCCTGCGGCCTTGCTTCCTATGGCGGCGGAGGGAGCATATGCGCAAAGCGCCGGCGCGCTCGCCCCGCCCTCCGTCTGCGGTTAGGGGCAGCAAGAGGGTCATCCTCTCGTCTCCTCTCCGCGTCCTCCTTCATCTTCATAACGGTGCTGCAAAAGGAGGCCATTGCGTGCCAGCACCTTACGCTGTCGAGCATCCTGGATATGACGGACGGCAGCGACAGGACCGCACCCACTACAGCAGTTAAGGAGTGCCGCTGTGGTCCCCATACCGCGCATTCTTCCAGTGTGTGACTTACAGTGTCTATGGGTGCGTCACACTCGTGGCATTTTGGGGTCTCTTCCCTACCCGCAACTCCGTGCAGGTACTCACTGAAACAGCCGTGTCCAGTAAGTACCTGCACCAGATGGAAGTCCGGCGTTCCCCACTTTCGAGCAAGCCACCGCTCGTAACTGGGCACGAGTGCGCTCAACGTCACTCGGCTTGCGGTGGCTGCCTCGAGATCTTCTCTCCATCTCAGGAGCAGAGCTGCCTGGCCTGCCTCTCTTAACGCCTCTACTTCTCTGGGGAACTGCCCTCGGGCCCTCAGGTTCGCACAGTAGGCATAAACCTTCGCAAGCACCTCCGCCTGAAGTTCCCAAGGTGGATCCCCGGCCAGTAGAGTAGCTGCAACCCAGGACACCGTGCGATAACCTCTGCACGCTCTCAATGCAACTGCCCGTTGTGGCCTCCGCAGTAGGGTCTTGTTCCCCGTCGTGAGGGCATCCACCCATACGGGCGCCCCATACAAGGCCATGCTACAGACGATGCCGGAGTAAAGACGCCTGCAAGCGGCTTGCGGGCCTCCTAAGTTAAGGAGGAACTTTCCCAAGGCTGCTGCAGCGCCCAGCAGTTTAGGGACGAGCATGGTAAAGTGCGCCTTAAAAGTCCACCTACTATCAAGAATGAGGCCGAGGTATTTGATTTCAGACCCAACCCTTTTTCTCTCACCCTGCAGGGTGATCTGTGCCCCTCGCGGTGGGCCTCTGCGGGGACCGTGGAAAAGAATCGCCTCTGTTTTCTCCACCGCGATCCGAAGGCCCAGCATGTGGATGCGCTCCACCACCAACGATGCCACCACTTCTCCAAGTTGCGCTGCTTCCTCGTAGGTCCGTCCCCGAGCAGTGACAAGCGTGTCATCCGCGTAGCAGATCACGCTCGTCTCGCGGAGGAGTGGGCCGCGCAACAGCCAATCGAATCCGACGTTCCACAGTACAGGCCCCCACACAGAACCCTGTGGAACGCCGCATCCGACGCGTCGGCTATGGAGCCTTCCGTCCACACCCTCCCATCGGACCATCCTATCCTGGGGGGTCCTTCAACTGCCGCCGGAGGTGGGTAGGCACTCCATGGAACCGGAGTGCCTCCAGTATTGTCTCAGACGGCAAGCTGTTGAACGCGTTCTTTACGTCTAGTGAGATCGCAAGAATTACCTCCCCGTCCTCCACAGCAGCCATTGCTCGAATCTTGAGGGCTGTCAGGGCGTCTATGGTAGACCGGCATGCCCTAAACCCGTACTGAGCCTCAGCAAGGTTCGGACCAACTTCCTCCAGATGTCGGAGGAGGCGGTTAGCAAGGATTTTCTCGAGCATCTTGCCCACTTCGTCCAACAGCACTATGGGCCTGTAGGCCCCAGGCGTGCCTGGTGGGCGGCAAAAGAGGTTTTGGTATGAGAGCTAGGCGATCGTCTTTCCATATAGTCGGAAAGCGGCCGACGCAGAGACATGCGTTGAACACCCTCCGAACCCAGTCCTCTAGCTCACCTGCTGCTATTAGAAGAACCCTTCCTGGGAATCCATCCGGGCCTGGTGCTGTTTTCTTCCCTTTCAGACGGTTGAAGGCCACCACCACTTCCCCCCCTCTGACCAGGGGAATATCCTCTGGTTGAGAGGGGACATCAGTCAACCTTGACTGACCTGCTCCTCATCTGCTGCACGGCAGCCGGCGGCAGCGTCCCGGACACCACGGATATGTTGACGCCGGCCTTCTCGAAGACCCGCCCGTCCTGCAGCACGCACGTGACGCCGCCGCCTCCTTCAGGCCGCTGCCAGCGGTCCACCTTGAACTTCGCCTCCTGGAAACATACTTCGATCAGGGATGACATTTCTGTAGATACTATTTTAGTACCGTAATGCGTTCTGATAATGCCGCTTTTGTACTTTAAAGAATCTCAAGCTTCACGCTTTGTATAAGCTGTGCGTACAATCTTTAATCATCCGGGTCAGTACTCGTATGTATAAGCTGCGACTTCGCTTGTCGCGTGAAATATATTCAACCGTCTCTCTCAAACTGTATGGAATGAAAAGAGACAGGTTGTAGTCGCGTGGCAATGGTCACGTGGTAGTAATGGTACTGTTCTGCCTCGTAATCGAAATGTCAGCGTATTTCAGTATAAACGTAATATAAAAAGGGTAAATATTTCTGGTAGTGATCGCTACATAACTACCTAAAACTATTATCAACTACTTCTTAAAATTATTATCAAGTATCTCTATATTCTCGAGCACTATAATCCGTCGTTAAATCAATCAACCAATAAAGTCGGAGGAGTCACTTTTTATAGGGGCGACCGTACTGTTACGAGGTCCAGACATCTGGCATATTTTCATTTTTGTGATCAGAGTTACTTCCGTGGATGTAATATCTAACCGTTACAAACTAGGACAAAACACATATTATAATTAACCTGAAATCCACAGAAGTGACTGTGTGCATAAAAATGAGAATAGCCATATAATGTACCGTAGGCTACGGTACACTAGATGGCTACGGTCCGTAGCGACATCTTGTCAGTTTTGAACAAATATGAACGTAGAACCAAGATGGAAGTAATGCAGTGTAGCAAGGCTAGCACTAGCAAAGTACCGAGTTAACTTGAATAAAGCTCTATCTAGCGGCACCGCGTGTAACTTTCAGCAACGACACCAGGCTTGCTTGAAATAATTTATTTTACAAAGTCCTACCCTACAGATGGCACCACTAGGTAAATGTTAAGAGCCCGCACAAACTGCGTATTTTACTACAGACGAGAATAAAATACATTTCTCCAAAAAATGCAGTTGATGGTTTATTTTTTCTAAAATAAAAAATCCTACCAAACTTACTATGTTAATTTCTCTTAGGTTCATAAACAATTTCCTACGCCGCATTATGTTGCAGGGAAAACGCATATGAGCTGAAATTGTACGTTTTTGAAATGCGCGTTTTGGTAAATACGTTACTAAGAAGTAAGTATAGGTATAATCTTCTTACTTCTGAAGTCTACATGTTGGGACTCTTAAAGTTAGGCATTGCTTTCAAAGATTTTTCGAGCAATCACGTCAGACGTATTTTTGTTTTTGGTTAATTGCGCGATATCGTCGTCAATTGTGGATGGAAAAATTGAGTCTTTCTTTCAATTGGCCACAGATTTAGCCAGTGTCGTGTCGATTTAGATAAGAAAAATAGTAACGAAAGCGACAAAGCTATTTTTTATATTTGCTAATGGAATGCCATCACCATCACCACACACATCCGGTATAAAAACTATTTAATCTATTTAATATAAAATAAGGTCAACTGAGACAATGGGGAATGGATGAAAATTTTCAAAAATCTTGAAATTTTGTTTATAGGTAGGAATAAGCCTTCTCATTGTCAGAAAAAAATTACCGATTTTTCTGTGGCTAGGAAAAAAAAACAAAAAAACCAAAAGGTGTTGGTGGGCCTATATACCCGCGTTATACGGTACGGCAAGAATAACAGTACATTGCTGGCGGTCCCGGGTTCGAATCCCGGCCAGGGCAAGTGTTTGTGTGATGAGCACGAATGTTTGTTCTTGGGTCTTGGATGTTTTCTATGTATTTAAGTATTATCATTTATCTATATACTATGTATATCGTCGCCTAGTACCCATAGTACAAGCTTTGCTTAGTTTGGGACTAGGTAGATTTGTGTAAGATTGTCCCTGTGTTATTTATTTATTTTATTTATTTATTTATTTACAGCTATTTTAGTCGAAAATATCAATGCTGCCTTTGCCGTACCGTATAAGGCAGGTATAGAGGTCCACCAACACCTTTCATCTTTTTATTTTTTTCTAAGCCACAGAAAAATCTTATTTTTTTTTCTGAGAATGAGGTGGCTTATTCATACCTATAAACAAAATTTCAAGATTTTTGAAAATTTTCATCCTTTCCCCATTGCAACTATGGGACAAATGCGTCGTTTGATGACGTCTCAGAAACGGAACACTTTGCATAAACCCTCGCTCTTTTAACATTACTAATAGTGCCAAACATTATGCGGGGACGTTAGGGGATGTTCTAAGCTGTTCGGATACCGTCAAATGTTTAAAAGACACATTTGGCCCATAGACGCAATAGGGTACATGCACCAAATTTTTTATCGCTTTTCTTAACAAAATATGAAAATACCGTAAAAACGATTTCAAAAAGTGAAATTATAATTAAAATCCATATAAACTCCATATTAAATTCCGTTTTGCTAGAAGGAGATAGAATGAAATGTTTGATGGCTTATATCTTGGTTATTTTTATAGTTATTCGGAAAAATATTTTTGTCTACTGTTTGTTACATGAATGAGCTTTTAATATAGCAAAGATAGAAAATCATGCATATTCCCTATTGGGATGATGACCGAAATTTTAAAAATTAGTCTGTCATGTAGATTAATAAAAATATTGGAGACATATTTTTTCTTTTACTACGTAACAAAAAAATAAAGGCGATACATTGAGTCAAAATGTCGCGTGACGTCACTCCTAGGTACAAATTTTATCTAGGAGTGACTTCACGAGCCCCCACTCCTGAACTATAATGCGATTTATCTGAGTATTCTTTTATTATTTTGAAAAATAAAAAAATACGTGTCCTCAATTTGTTTGTTATCTTATTGACGGACTAATTAAGAATTTTGATTTAATATTCAAAAAATTCAAAATTCAAAATTATTTATTTGCAACTATAGTTTTGTACAAAAATCTGTCGAATCCTTTTAAGTTTGACACTTGTATAATATCCTGTCATCAAGTCTTAAACCGCTCAAAAGTTTATTCATATTATTCTGCGAACGATTGACAATAAAGTCTTGGTTGAATAAGAAAATGGGAAGGAATGAAGACAAACTACTATTCTCTATCTAACTATTACGAACAACCCTATGGGGAGAATCTAGGAAATGTAAATATTATTGCCGAGTGCATAGTCGTTACAAATATCGTATTTATGGGTGGATCACCTTTTTTTTGCTATTCTGTCCCGCAACTCAGGACACAATAGTGACAGAGTTTCTTAGAAAAATACAAAAAATCTATGCTATTAACATACTGACGAGGGCCCACCTTAGAAAATTGTCATTAATTGGCTAGAAAAATATTTTTGCTGTCTAAATATCGTTAAAAAAAATAGTTTTAATGAGTGACTCAGGGACAAATGCCACTACGGAACGGGAAAAATGCGTCTTTTGACAATAGCATAAGAACGTATCATTTTGCAACTATCCCTGCTCTCTTTTTTGACTGCCAAATTTTAGAAAGAGAGGGTATGAGTAGTTTCAGTGTACTAATAAAAATAAATAAATAAACGTATTTGCCCCATAGTCGCATTTGTCCCGGTTGACCTTATAGGAAAAAGGGACCCTCCCTTATGTTAAATATATGAGTATCATAATGATAAATGCGTACCGGTCTAATAACGTACATTTCTTCGTCAAAATCTAGATCTTCTATTTTCTCATCCTCCCATGCCTACGAAAGAACAAAAATAATTTCAAATAGAAGTCGCACGCAACTTCATTCGCGGAAGTGGAAAAAATCATATCACTCTTCAGCGTTGTCGGATAAAAAGTATCCTATAACAATTTCTGGATGCCCACCTACCCGTGTATCAAAAATTGTCGAAATCTGTTTAGCCGTTTTGACGTGATAAAAGCCACAACGACACATACAAAAAATAAATCTTCAGATAGTCGGTATCACTTTCTTTTTTAAAATACATTCAAATCGAAATAAAACAATTTAACGGATTATATCGCGTATATTATCTCTTTTGACTTCCCGACGTTTCGGTAGCTTTTCAGCTTTCCATGGTCACGGGTCAACCACGGGTTAAATAGTTTTATTTCAATGAGTAATAGGCGCCGAAAAAGAAGAAAATATTTATAAATTCAAATCTCCAAAAATTGCGTTATAATTCTTGAACGCTCCCTGAGGTGATCCAACAGAAATCATCGACAGTCGACATACCTATTCCATCGGAATAGCTGAAGTAATCCTAGGTTTACTGCTGGAGACGTTGGACAAAGATAGCGCGACGACTTACTCTAAAGGTGCGTCCACACTTTTATCATTTGCTCAGATCCGATCACCGTGGCGTGGCATGACTGCGAATCGCGCTGCTTGGACGCTCACTGTCGGCGCGGCGATCATGTCCCACTTGTCCGATGAAAGTGTATGATACGCGTAGCAACTGGATTTCGAGCGATCGGATCGGCGCAACGTCCAAACGCGTGATCGTGACACGCGATCATGCCACGGAACGAAGATCTGATCGGGCAAATGATACAAATGTGGACGCACCTTATGGGAGCGAGGCGCGGGTGCCGCTCCGCGTGTGTTTTCTGTATATTCACGTGCGGCTCGCTTTAGGCTTAAAACTACTAAATTTCATACCTTATTCATTAATACCCCTAATTTTCAAATTACCATAAGCTCTTAATACCTAAATCAAATTGTCTCATTCTTAAAATGAACGAAATTCATTATGACTTTGACCTAGTTTTGTGAAAAACGCTCATTTTGAGGCTTAAAGACTCGAACCCTAAAGACTCCTGAGGCTTAAAGACTCATGTGACGAAAACACAATATTTTGCATTCATATGGGTTAATGAAACCAACAAGGTTCTTAAATGGCATCGAGTCTTTAAGCCTCCGGGAGTCCTTAAGGCTCGAGCCTTTAAGCCTCCAAATGAGCGTTATCCACAACACTACTTTGACCTAAAACGTTCATATTCTCTAAATACCTAAAGATTGAAATGCACATTTCCTTTAAATTCCGAATGCCAGTTGGATAATACATACAGAATAAGTCTAATTCAAATTGTTTATTTTGTAAGTAGGCCACAAGGGCACTTTTACAAGTCTGACTCTACGGCATTTCCCAAGAGGAGACCATTATTGAGAAGAAATAATAAATTTGTGAATAGTTTGGAAATTTCTAAAGATCGCAGAACATACATGGGGGTCAAAACGATAGCTTTTTAACTGCTCTATCAGCCCTCTTAAGAATATCGTCTGTCTCAGACACACCCTGTATAACATCTGCATTGTACGACCAGTGGACCACCACAATGCAATAGCTGATTATGATTATAATAAGCCAAAAGAGTCTAAACTCTTTATTGCACACCTCAGATACACAGAAATACAGAACATGACAGTAGCATTCGAATACGCGGAGGTAAACAACAAGTGGTCTTATCGCTTAATAGCGATCTCTTCCATTCCGACAGTTGAAATCGACGAGCAACGTGCCCCGTTCACGGCTACTTAAGTCTAGCAACTCTGAGCTATGTCGACGTCCTTGTTTCTTCTGCGGATCTCCTCATTTACTATTCGATCACGCAAGGAGACTCCGAGCATAGCTCGCTCCATTGCCCTTTGAGTGACTTTGAGCCTTCTTATGAGGCCCATTGTGAGTGACCACGTCTCAGAGCCGTATGTCGTCACTGGCAACAACCTTCGTCTTCAGACACTGCGGTAATTGGGACGAGAAGATATTACGCAGCGTATTTTATAATATAAAATTATTACCTACTAGCAGTCCATATTGTTAACGATTCTCAACTGCCATTCTATAAACCATTATAAAGTCATTAAAAGCGTAAGTACCAATAATTTAAATGTATACTAATTTTCGTCACGTCGATGTTACGCCGATCAAATTGATCGGTGGCGATGTGTGGAAAAATCGGTGCACACCTATACTTATGGGGTTATTTCTATGAACCGCTTTGATAAAGACGAGGCACCCAAAAATAATTCTCACGGTTACTCCGCCCACCACCCCTCTAGCCGTTCTGACTGGTCGATGCCGTCTGATTATTGTTGAAACTCAGATAAATCATCCACCAGTGACCAATAATAGTACTACTATTACTGCACTCTGGTATAGATGTCTTACTATTGTTACGCCCGTGGCTTAGATGCTAAGACTTTCATGTTTTTCGTTCTTTGGAGGCGTTTTCAGTTATACCGTTTCAGGCCGTTTCAGAGGGTGCTCTATCACATCACACTAGTTTATCAAAATTTCACCCCAGCTGCTGTTGTTTTCAGGCGCCTGAAACACGTCTTCAGTCCGTATCAGGACACCGTCTATCAGATGGCGACATAACCTAAAAACCCGTTTTCAGGCATTTTCAGGACTTATGGGCGTCTGAAGTATATTTCAGTATATGATGAAATTTTCAGTAGGAGTAAAAGAAATAGCGCGATTCGAAAGAGACAGAGTTATACTGAGAACATTTCAAAAGGGTATGACAGACAATACGATCAAGACAAAGATGAAGCAGTATGCTGAAAATTCACGAAAAGCAGCGGCAGTGGGAAGTCTCCTGAATAATTCCGTACTAGGTACCTACCTATCGAAGGATCTTCCACGACTTCGTCAGAACGTTCCAGAAGACCTCATGACAAATATATAAGCGCCACGCGCCGCGGCGCGTTTAATTCACATTTGGGAACGAAAGTGGAAACATTTAAAAGGAGCGACTACGGGTGGAGAGTTCTGAGCGCGAAATTAATATAAAGTGTTCCAATAGTGTTTCAAGTGTTTAAGTAAAGTTACTGTGAGGAAATAAATCCTACACTTATTCATCGGTTTCAAAAATCGTTTGTATCACGAACCCACCCCTCTAGTACGTAGCACTATTATAAACTTGTAAAAATAAAATGCCACTACATTAATTTTTGTTTTAACAAATAAGTAAAACTTGCTTTTGGAGGTCACCGAATAAAATTAAATATTCATATGTTTGTTTGTCTCTTTGTGACTTCATTACGGTAAAAGGCTAAACGGATTTCAACTATTTTTGACACACGTGTAACTGTCCATCCACAGATGGTTATAGGATACTTTTTACACGACTACGCTGAAGCAAAAAAAGGATTATGACTTTTTCTCCCTCCGCGAAAGAAGAATCCTGTAGTAGTGTTTAAAGATTTGCCATCGGGAAAAATCGGAAACGCGACCAAATAATCCCGAAGTATCAATAAATTATCGTGTTTAATATTCAACGTGTTTAAGTCAACTGACACTCATGAAAGATTGATCAATGTCGAATCTCAATCTTCACTTTACTTTCGACATTTTCCCGATGGAAAAATATTATTGTGGTGAAGTGCGCGCACACAATACGAGTACAAGGAAATTTGTAAGTCGTGAACAAAAATACTATTTTTCGATACACTTTTGTATGCTGATTTAGAATCTGATTGTAATGGCAATTAAAAAACAATTAACAGTATTTTTAACTGTTAAAAGCCTTTCCGGTCACACTCACAGTTTATATTGGTCACCCTACTTAGCTTGTAGTGCTATGTCATGACATGAATGTCTCGTCAAATAAAAACTATAGGGTGACCATGAGTTATAATGAAAAACAATAAAAACAGCTAATATTTTCTTCTTTTCCCGCGATTATTACTCATTGAAATAAAACAATTTAACAAATTATATCGCGTATATTAGAAAAAAGATTTTTTTTCTCATTCCACCCGTCACCATGGAAAGCTGAAAAGCTTCCGAAACGTCGGGAACTAAAATGAAATAATATACGCGATATAATCCGTTCAATTGTTTTATTTCAATGAATAAAAACAGCTTTTTTTTTGTAATAAGTAATAATCGCGGAAACAGAAGAAAATATTATCTACAGCACAGTTTCCGTCCTAAACAATAAAATATATTTTTCACCACAACAAGATTATGTTATCTCTGCCCTAATTATCACTCTAAGTAGCTGTTAGGTTGGTTGAGTCAGAAACAAAAATATTATGTTCATGATTTAGGCTTAAACCTATATAATGAGAATTGAAGGAAAGTTACACAATGGGGAATGGATGAAAATTTTCGAAAATCTTGAAATTTTGTTTATAGGTAAAGAATAAGCCTCTTTATTGTCAGAAAAAAAAATAAAGATTTTTCTGTGGCTTCGAAAAAATAAAAAGATGAAAAGGTGTTGGTGGGCCTATATGCCCGCCTTATACGGTACGGCAAGAATACCAGTACATTTACAGCCATTTTAATCGAAAAATCAATGCTACATTTACCCCACCAGAATTGCAGAAACAGAGCATTCGTATCTTCTCAATATTACTCTTAATATTGTTTGAACTAAATTTGGTCGTAAATAAAATCCAGAAATGCAGAAAGAAAATACTCACCTCATCCTCTTCTTTCTCGAGAGCCCTACAGAACTCCGCCTGTATTCTCATGATGAGCATCTCCATCTGAGCCTTCATGGTGTCAGAGTTCTTCTCCAGCTCTGCCAGTGGAGTGACCGGTTCTGCCATGTAACTTTTGAGCTGCAGAAGCTCTTTGGCATGGACTTGGTTATTTCTGTGCTGGGTGTATGCTATGTAGCCGGCACCAAGAAGTGCCGCACAGTAGGTTCTGGAATTTTGACGGTATGTTAAAAGGGCAATACAGTACAAGTCCTGTTTATTGCATGCCTCAGACTACTGATGAGCAAATTGCGGAAACTTTCCAAAATGCTTAAAAAAGGTCTTTTAGAAAGGTAAATTAACACTAAAGTTAAGACCTTTTATGTACTAAAAACTGCTTAAAATAGGTCTTATAAACATGTATGTTAACACTAGACTAAGATCTTTTTTAAGCTCAGAAACAGAAATATAGAAACATGAGTTATCAATAAAATAGAGGTATACAACAATATTCATTCAATGAGTATTTTATATCTTTTTATGATAAAATTTTGTGATTATTCCCATTAGAATTCAGGAACTAAATCCAAAAAAAAAAATGAAAAAAAAAAATGATTACCTTCCATGATTTGTTTAGTTTCTGTATCAAGTTAGATTACCTAAAATACAATCTAATAAAGACCACATCAAAATCAGGTCAGTATTTCTTAAATAGAGCTCAAACAGTTATGCAGGACATTCATTCATAAAATGCATAGGTAAAAGAAACTGAAATACTTATTAATGCACTTTATTCTATATAATAATCTATTTTTACATGTCATATGTCATCAATAAATGATGTAAACACCTTAAGTTATTGTAATACCAATAAGATATCATAAGACTTGAGCATTTGGTGCCGTAATCTGATAACAATAACGAATTATCATGACACCTTTCAGACAGGATTGACTAACCGGTTTTGATTCGGCCATTATTCTTATTCAGAAAGCGATTAAAAAATATATTAAGTCAATAATTTACAATGTATAGTATCAGGAGACATAAATAAGGCCGACTTGATGGAAGAACAAAGCTATTCCGGTGATGCCGAAAATGTTTTGTAAACATTTTCGGCGGAAAATCACCGGAAAAAATAACATTAACAAAAAGCAAACAATTGAATCACTCACTTGATAGGTCGGTCGCGAAACTTTTTATAACTTCCCACATAACTGAGCGTCCCGAGACTCCTTACGACTATTTTAAAAGTCATTTTGCTGCAATTTAGAATAAATTTCTCTAAGTGCGTTGGTTATATTCGTTGACAGCTATCGCCATGTTATCGCGCGCGAGTGACAGCTGGCGGACGGATTTGACAGACGTCAGTGATGTTTGCATCGCGGGCGCCCCTGGCGGCCACGGCCAGCACTAGTTATCAGAATCAGCTGTTAGACCGCCTCCGCAACACGGCCTGTATGCGCAATATGCGCTTATCTCTTTTCCGCTTGCGGCAGAGACATCGATCGGTCGCGGCGCACTCTCTCCGGCCAGTGCGAGCGCCACCGCGGGCAGTCCGTGTGACGGCGTGTCAGGCAGTGCGCCTGTGCTGCGCGTTATCGATCCGCCATCGGCGCCGCATTGCCGTACATTCCGAAGGCGGTGCCTCGCCTAGTTTTCGTCGATCGTAGTGGTCTTTGACGTGGCGGGCGCGTGTCGGCGTCGGCGGCGGCCCGGGCGGCCCTGCGCAGTAGCGCATCGAGGAGCGCGGGAGCGAGCGACCTTCCGCCAAAACCGGCTCGCGGTCCGCGGCGGAGGCACGGCTGTGATGTAGCCGCGGCCCGCGCTAGCGGCCTTCGGACAAAGGATCCGCGCCAGTCGAGGCACCACTCGCGATGAAGAAGTTCACGTTCAAGGGCGTGCTGGATGGGTTCCGCAGCAGCGTGCAGGCGGCACCGCGCGGGACCGAGCAGGAGATCCAGGAGACGCTGCGCCCGGACCACTTCCAGATCAAAAAGGTGAGTTCGCGCGTGTTGTTTGGTTATCGCGGCCGCGATAGCGCGGCCCACTACGATCGAGTGCCGTATTTATAACCGGCTTACCTGCGACGAGCGATCGCGTGCTCGCTCTTGTTGTGTCAACTATCGAACGTTGACATATCGCGATACCAAAACAAAGCCCGCAATTTGCTAAACTGACGTTTTGTTGCGGAATTGATGCTAGACGATCGCTCTGCGGAGCTCCGAGTGTCGGCTGACGGTCGCTCAACTTAACGCAATAAGCGTGCGAGCGTGATTACCGTATCCCGTTATTTGATTACGTAGCTTTAACCTTGACCATCTTTGTTAGCATAATATAAACATAATCTGTTTGGTCGGAGCCTAAGCGGCCTTGGAGGTTTCAAATTGTAGCCGAACCTTCGTACCGCGGGCGATGGTTTCGTGAATATATTTGTTTAATCGCGTACCTACAGCCAGAATAACGATCATATTGAACTGATAACAGATTAGATATACGCTGCATTCAATAATACCTCTGCCCTTTGTTTCGTCCTGGAGGATAAACTGTTTTTACGCCTCGAACATGACACGTGTTGATCGAACGCTGAAAATCGTTTTCCTTTACGTATTTACAAGACAAACACAAACGAAATCACACTAACTATATTTATTCAGTGGTGCTGTGTGGCCCAAGGTTCTACCGACATAATGATGAATGGCCGACATGTACTTTCACGAGCACTTTGCTCCAACTTTTCCTTATTAAAACTGTGGGTAGGTATAAGAGTTTTCTTTTTCAAGTCACGGCACCCACAAGTATAGGTACCTAACGTTTGTAAGCAAACTGGGGACATTAATGTAGACTTTAATGACGTAATTATATTTGATTTCCCTTTTTTTAATCAGTCGGGAGGTTGGGAACAGAGAAAAGCTTTTAGAAGTTTCGTGTCTCAGTTCCCATTTTCTAAATTAGATCTTGGAGTAATTGGCTCAAGTCGGGATAGCAACTGGATACGGAGCGGATATATCCAAGTTAGCTATACTTACTTGGGCAACACATTCGGGAATTTTCATTAATGAAATAGTATTGGCATGAGTTTTCCACTTTATTTAGACTTGTAGGTGTATATTTGCTTTGATCTCTTGATAGTAATTCAATCCGAGTGCAGTCGTTTTAAACCTGTAATAACTTTTATTTGATAAAACATTGCTATGTATTTTAATTGTAATTGCCGACGGACTTCGATCGTTCTTCGTAACAAAAAACTTGATAACGTCTGGCAATATCGAAGTTTTTAATTCTCAAAGGTAATCATTTTATTTAAAAAACTTCGTAGAAGCTGCTATTTAAGTTGTTAATTCAACAAGGCAAGTTTGTGTAACTTTTTCGAAGATATAAGTTCAGCAATTAACTTGATTCGAATCACGTTGAGTTAGGGTTCGTTAGACTCAATTAAAACTAAGAGTCTTATTCGTTATAGGCCTTTTAACTGTCTGGACAAATTGAAAATCTCCATTCTTTTATTGTACAAGAAAAACTCTGAAAACTATTCGCAAAGTAAAAAAGGTCTGGTCTCTTTCTTCGGGTGTCGTTTCTCATTACTATCATCGATTTGGCTGAGATAGATGTGTCTATTGGAAAAGTTTTAAAATTGGGTTTTTGGGTTTTCGTGCCAAACCCGTCGGCTGCAAAGTTAGGATGTAACTACTACCTGAACATTGTACCGACCTGTTAGATAGAATGTCTGAATTATGAAAGATAGGAAGATACGCAACCTACTACCTACTAACCTACATTCATTTCGCGAAAATTAAAAGTTTAAAGAAAGCAATGATATTTTGAATCGTCGCGTCCGATACGAGTCTTTTAGTTAGGGATTGGTATATAATGACGATTTAATACATTTTAAAGCGTTTACTAGACGAGTTGACCCGTCCTTCGCGCGGTGAGAGGCACAGCTTTGCTAACTTATTCTGTGCTTGCGATCCAACTGACATGCCCTCGTGGCTTGTTACACCATACAACTGTTGCATAATCGGAGATGCAAACATTACATCTAATTCTAGATTAGGGTAACGTCGGAAAAGTAACAGTGAGTTTCCTGGCATTGTTTTACGTATAATGTTTAACTGTACTGTTGCTGGTAGTCTGAACAGGTAGCTAGGCATACCAAATCGTTAGGAACTTTGTATTGTATGAACACGACGCAACAAGAGCTTGCAATAAATAGCGTGCTAACAACTTTAAAGACTAGAGCCTCCTCTACCTCTTTCAAACAATTAAATACATATTATTTTAGACCAAGGCTATAGCTACATCTCTTTAAGTCTATATTCGAGATTATGAGCAAAGTTATTCTTGGATGATAAACGTATATATATATATATATATATATATATAAATAAAATTGGATGGTAAACTTGCAATGCCGTTGCTGCAATAAAATTGACAAGCCTTATTGAGCTTACCATGGGACTAGTTCGATTTGTGTACAATTTGTCCTGTAATATTTATTTGTTATATATGATTTGTGTGACAGGGAAGGAAACGTTTGACATTATTTATTAAGATTACATTTATCGTCTTCCACACTGCTTTTTGCTGTTGAAACTATTATTATGATATAGACATTATCAATACAACAACATTACAATGTTTCGTAAATCGTCGACACTAGAATATAACACAATTTCAATTAATTGTAAAAATCATTAATACATTGCCGTGTTTACACATAATTCTCCCTTTTCATCTGTTTTCTTAAGGTAGGTTTTGCAATAAGTAAAGTAGAATACAAAGAAGCAAATAACCAAAATATCTAAGTACAAACAATTTATAAAAACCTAACACAGGGTGCCGTCGGCGGCGGGGCAAGATTAAGCTGCCGGTGGTAAGGGCCGCACAGAGAGAACGAAGAACCTCTTGTCGTTGTACCTATATCCAAGAGTACTGTTTTCTGAATCTCATTCTTGATCCAGCCATCAAGCGAGTTTCTTGTGGCCGAGAGTCGAGAGTGTCGAGATTCTTCGCTATAAAACCGTTCCCCGAAACGATTATCTGAGAATCATTTATTTGTTTGATTAAACATAGCAGTTACGTGGTGATCTTAAAATGTAACAAGCTACATTTTTGTCTCAGCGACAACAGATATTGGTCGTGTTGTGTGTATCACATTGTCCATAATATGTATGTATTTGTATTTAACGTCGAAGGAACCTTAATGTTAGTAATAGTATGCACAATTGCACAGATGGACTCCTGAACATCATGCCATTCGCTCACTATACGAGGGTTGCTACTTATATATCCGGAAACAAAAAAACAAACAAACGTACACGGCTGAAAATAGTTTTATTGTTTTTCAAAGTATTCCCCTTGATGATCTATGCACTTTTGCATTCGCGTGAACCAATTTTTAAAGCACTTCTGCCACTCCGCCTGAGGTACCTCCATAACGTGTTGTTTGAATGCGTCGACAGCATCTTCAGCGGTCGAAAATCGTTGACCGCGTAATTTATTCTTTATATTTGGAAATAAATAAAAATCGTTGGGTGCCAAGTCAGGGCTGTACGGCGGATGACCCTTTAATTCCACATTTTGACCCTCCAAAAATAGAGTTGTTTCGCGTGACGTATGACAGCTGGCATTGTCATGATGAAGAATGATTCTTCGTCGCTGGTTAGTTTTACGAATTTGTTCAAATACTTCCGGTAAGCAAATGGTCGTGTACCACTCTGAATTAACCGTTCTACGGTTTTCTAGTGGCACTGTAGCTACATGGCCATTAATACCGAAGAAGCAGGCCACCATTTGTTTCAATGTACTTTTTGCACGAGTAACTTTCGTAGGGTTCGGCTCATTTTGAAACACCCATACCGTTGATTGTTGCTTCGTTTCGGGATCGTATGCATAGATCCAGGATTCGTCACCTGTATAGATGTTATAAACGGCTTTTGAGTCACCACGGTTATATTTTTTTAACATTTTATTGCACCATTCGACGCGAGCATGTTTTTGCTCATTTGTTAAGTTGTGGGGTATCCAACGCGAACAAATTTTTTTTACAGCCAAATAATTATGTAATATGCTATTAATGCTGGTCATAGAAATACCCAGAGTCGCCTCTATCTCGCGGTACGTAACATGTCGGTCGTCCATTATAAGTTTTCGCACAGCCTCGATATTTTGTTGTACAACGACCGATTTCGGGCGACCTGCCTTAACTTCGTCCGTAAGCATACTACTTCCACGATTGAACTCACTAAACCAGTGATACACAGTAGTTTTAGATGGGGCTTCATCACCAAAAGTTGAAGTTAGTTGATCTATGCACTGTTGTTGCGTTAAACCACGCCGAAAATCATAATAAATCATAGCACGAATATTTTCACGAGTGAGTTCCATTCTTGCTGCGAGATGACATTTAAAACCCGTCAAAAACAAAACACGAGCGTTAATAAGGAAGAAAAAATATACCTTATATACTTAAAAAAGTTCAAATTTTACCATGGCGGTCAAATATGCTATTTAAGAAGATTGTAATCCCGGTTTCCGGATATATAAATAGCAGCCCTCGTATATCTATACTATTATAAAGTCGTAAAAATGAAATGTCTGTACATTGAAGATATTAAAAAAAAAATGATTGTAACGGACTATTTGGAGGTCACTAAAACGAAAAATATTTTTTTTTGATTTTATGTATGTTTGTATGTGTCGTTTTGGCTTCATCACGCAAAATCGGCTTAACAGATTTCAACAATTTTTGGTACACGGGTAGCTGGGTATCTCCAGATGGCTATAGGATACTTTTTACCCGACTACGCTGAAGAAAAAAAGAGGGGTTATGACTTTTTCTCCTCAGCGAACGAAGTTGCGGGCCTCTTCCAGTAGTTTTATACGAGTAGACTTGTCTGAGTATACAAAGCGCGCAGGGACTACGGTGATTTCATAAGGCATGGCAGTAGTTATAATACGAAATTAATGAGGATGTTAATGTTGGGCTTGTGGCACTAAAAAAAATCTGGCCTATCGTCACTGGTCTCGATTACGAAAAAAAATTAAGAAATATGATAGGATAACTTCGAAAAATATAAACTAAAGCGTGGTCCTTATAGTCCGTCGAAAAGATCGATGGAATTAAAGCGTACGATAAAAAAAGGAAAAATACTAAAACTAAATAAAATAAATATCGGGGACAATCTTACACAAATCGACCTAGTCCCAAACTAAGCAAAGCTTGTACTATGGGTATTAGGCGACGATATACATAACATATTGATAAATTATAAATACTTAAATACATAGAAAACATCCAAGACCCAGGAACAAACATTTGTGTTCATCACACAAACACTTGCGCTGGCCGGGATTCGAACCGCCAGCTTCGTAGGCCGTTGAACAACCCACTGAGCCAAACTTGCCGTAAAAAAAAAGCAAGCTAACTGCGTAATTCGTTTCCTCAATTTGCTCACAGTTAACCTTTTTTCAACATAATCTGTACAATATATGTGTACAAATAATGTTATTTCAGCGGTATCATCAAACTAAAGAAACTGTTTTTTTTTTCAAAATTATCGATTTTAGTGAGTTGTTAAAATTTTTTTTCGAATCAGTTTTATTTTTTGTTGAAATTGTTATTTATTTCACGTTTTTTAGGTAATTGTTTTGTAAAACGATATCTCGTCGATTTTAATAAGCCCAAACGCGGCTAGGATATCATTATTATATTCTGGTATTTCGGTGATTACGGGGATCTAAATCAGTTCTATGGTACTTACCTTTCATGTACCCATTCTGATTAAGCTTAACTAGTCTAATCAAAATACTTATCTTGTCGCCACCCGTAAATCACTTATCATTGAGGAGTTCCGGTGGCCTTCTGTGGCCTTCTTCATCAGTTCCACTTCACCAATTTATACTTTCTGAATACAAATGCTTGACTTGATTCTTAAAATACCAAAATCGCTCTGTACTATTGGAGATTCTTCATGGATCTATCGTCAGAGCTTCACCAAAATTATATGGGACCAACTAAGAGATACCCGTTTTAAAATAAAATAAATAAAATTTTTAAAATCGGTTACACCGTTTTCGAGCCATCGGGAACTTATATAAAAAACACAACAAACATACTACGATTACTCTCGCCAGCTCTCTTTTACTTTCTCTTCTCGATTATGGTGACATTGCTTTTTTGGACCTCAAGGAAGAGCTACTTGATAAGCTTGAGCGTCTGCAAAATATTTGCATAAGATACATTTTTGGCCTGAGAAAGTTTGATCATGTCTCTCAGTACCGTTCTCAGCTAGAGTGGCTTCCGATTCGTCGTCGCAGGGACGTGCATGTGCTGTCATTGCTGTACAATGTATTATTCAATCCCGCGTCCCCCTCCTATCTCTCTGAAAGATTTACGTATATGGCGGCTGGCAGTGGCCACCGGCTGCGCTCAAGTGCCAATCTTTCTCTCGCCTTTCCGCCCAATAAGTCGCGCACATATAGGAGATCTTTCACAGTCCACTCGGTTAAATTATGGAACGCGTTGCCGGTGTCCGTTAAGCAGTCACAATCCGTGGCATCATTTAAAGATAACTTAAAAAAGTTATGGCTTTCAGACCCCTGACCTCGTCTTTTAATATTTATCGGTTTGTGTATATTTATTATGTATATAAATATATATTTACACACGTATATTTATTTATCTAGATGATATATATGCTATTATATTACTATTTATTATTTAGGGTTTATGTGTATGTGTATGCTACTTTAGCTTTTAAGTTTTAATGTCATTGTGCATATTAACTTGTTGGTTGGTTTATCTGCGTTGATGTTTACTCTTCTCTTTCATTTGCTCTAAGGTTAACTGGAAGAGATCCCTTAAAGGGATAAGTTCGCCTTTGTACAAATATGTTACTTTAATTTCTTTGTTTTATTGTTTTTATGTACAATAAAGTGTTTACAATACAATATACAATACTACGAATTGAGAGCCCTCCCCTTTCTTGAGAGTCGGTTAAAAAGCGTAAAAAAACGCTTCTAGGTATGTGAGTGAGTCTGAGCTCAGAAATACTCAAGCAGTTAGGTATACATTACAAATACCAAAATACAATACGTCGGTATTTGGGTTTGAAAGTGGCTTTAATTATGAAATTAGTCGGTTAGAATAATGTAATTAGGTTGTAATATTTTCTTCTGTTTCCGCGATTATTACTCATTGAAATAAAACAATTTAACGGATTATATCGCGTATATTATCACATTTGGACTGTCCTATAATATTTCAGTCCACACGTGACCATGGAAAGCTGTAAAGCTTCCGAAACGTCGGGAACTAAAAATTGACGTCCACTTATAAAAGTGTTATTTTCAATTCAAAATACTATATCAATCAGCTCGAAGGCTAAATACTAGTAAATCATTTTTATACGTTTATGAGCATATCTAAAAAAGTTTGTACAAAAATTTGTATGAGCACGTTAATTGTCACAAAAGTCGTTAACTTTCTTTTTTGTTACCAAATTTTTGAAATGATAAACATTACTATTATTGATTATTTTTGATAATTAAGATTGTATCGAGCATACATTTTCTTAATCATCCAAATGAATCAACAAAATATCAATCATGAAACAATAATCACGAAAAAAAAATGGTAAAAAAAAAAGAAACAATTAAGGATCCGTTAATTTATGTACAAACTTTTTTAGAAATACTCTTATAAAGCTGATTGATATTTTGGCCAGCAGAATCATTATGCGGGGACACTTACATACCTATACCAACGGCATATTGGTGACATAGACTAGCACCTGACGTGCTTAAAAAGATAATGAGGATAAATTAGCCTAAATATGAAAAAAGCTACACTAAATTGACTAAAGAAGACAGAGACTATCAACGAAAACGACGAAAGAAAGAGTGACGAATTAAGTAAGAATTGTTAAAAAAATAATAATTAGACGAGCCAAGATGATACCAGAACATTAAAATTACGTTATTTTCGTTAGAACAGTAATTTACGTCCAAATTCCAAACTCATATAAACACAATGCATGTTTTCTGAAAGCAGCATAGTGCTTGTTTATTTAGTTAGCGGTCATACTACAACTTTTATCCAATGTTGTACATGCCCAAATATTGTAGATGCACATCGGAAACTTTACGAAGGTTAGCTGAATAATGGAGCCATGACACTGGGACAAACTAACTCCACTTTACAATATTAGGCTGATGATGGGGCGGGGTTGTTGCCAGTTATAGTCGGAGCTTAGATAAGCCTTGGGCAATATTGCTGTATCTGTAACTGTGAACGTCAGTACAGTAGTCGAGAGCTCTTTGAATACATTTAGGTTGCTTATTTGTTTATTGTATGACTCTAAACATGTCACTGGAACAAATACTATGGTATATGAGGCTAACATGTTAACAGTTACGAATTAAACTTCAAGAACTGTTTCTCAGGTCTCTACCTCACTTGGACGCCATGGCGTTGTAGCCCATACATTTTGATGTCGCCAAACCGTCGCTAGGTGAGTGAACTGCCATACATCTCAGTATGAATTGTTTGGCTAGCTGGTTCAAGTCGCCATGGCATCCCAATGAGGCAGAGGATTTAGATTATTAAGCTTTTTTTTTTGCTAGATTCATAATCATAAGCGTATGTTTTTTGCTAGATGCATAAACGCGTTCAAAGCGGTTAATCTTTTTCGAGTTTTGATTGAGGTAATCTGACGTGAAATTAGCAGAATCGTGTATACCTACATCCCACTCTTCGGATAGCAACACTGCTTAAACGATGGATTGATCCATCGCGCGCATCAAATTTGTCTGCAAATATCCGTTGCTGGCTAGAAAATGTTAATATTAATACCACCATGACCAGCCTTCAGCCCGTGACGCTGCACAACCATTATCGACATTGCTTCATCTCCTCGAATTTCATTAATGTCTACAATAGCCCCATTTTCATTTTTATGACCCCTGATTTGGGCCAAGCAATCTTTCCGTTCATTCATTCGTTCGCTGATTGATTCTTGTCATTCTGCTCCTTTTGTACGTCATGTTGTAACATTGTTTGCGATTTAGACAGACTTCTTAGATCTTGTGAGACTAGAGAGCTTTTAATCTTTTATAGAAATCTAGAAAAGCTTTGATGCTAAGTTAGTGTTATTGAGTCTTTTAAACCTGTCTGGTTGAGCTAAGGAATCTGGAAAAGTGGAATCTATGATATCGAAACGTTCTTATAGCTATTACATTCCGTGATACGTAAGTTTAATTCAATTTCAAGTCCGTCTAACCACTTGAAGCGGGTAAAAATAGGCTCGCCAAACTTCGTAACGAAAAAACGCAATCGGCATAAACTTCGACACTAGTAGAGTTAAATAAAATCGCAATGAACTGACCTAACAGTCGTCACGTGCACTGACCGAATTTAGCGGTAATTGTGAATAGATCAATGACGATTATGCGTTATTATTATGGGAAACGTGTGGAATCGCATTGGTCGTCCTATACCGCCGCTAAATATTGATTCACCTCGTCATCGGCAGCGTTCAACGCGGATTGATAAGAGTGGAATTTAATAACGTTCCGTTTTACGCGAATCTTTATTCATATACGTTGTATAGGGTGGCGATGGCCTTGTGTTGCTTCGCGTTTGTGGATAGGGGCACTTGGAAATGAGTTTAAAAATCACTAGGCAACTCCCTCAGAAGATAATTAAATACTGGATGGTACTTCACCGACAAGAATCAACTGGAATATGTTGACAATTTGACAAGCCATCGCACAATTGGTTTCCTTTAAACTGCTTCTTAATCCGGCGATTCTTCTCTTCAGATTCATGTTTTCTAATACATAGTTGAAATTGTAAAAGTGAGATGTGTCCGATTTGCAGATTATATTGGATTGATTTAGGTAGGTTTCATACACGCGTTAAATCGGAATCATTACTGGGATTATTTTGCTGCTCGTCTGCTTTTAATAACATAGTTGGCCAGTGCCGAATTTATCCATTTGAGTCTATTAAATCGACGTTGTATTCACTTTTCGTCGTCATTTTGTCCATTATACCGCAATCCAGTACTAAAAGGTCGCTAGTGTATCATGATTATACCCATATAGAGCCTTTTTTTTCATTGGAAATTTGTAGTATAATCCTACTGCTGTGTGGAACAATCCCAAACCAAAAGGTAATACGTGTATTTATCCTCATATCTATATACTGCCTTGTTCAACTTGGATGTTGGAACGTTATGTGACTCGCATGTCTGCTCCGATTACGCGTCATACGCTAAAATTACACTAATTACACTTTGTCAGTTTATTTAAACTTGCGACCGCAGTGCATTCATTCGCTGGTCACCTTGTATATTAAAACTTGATATTCCTTGCGGGTTTGTGCTAAAAGTCTTTAGGAAGCTTGAGTATGATCGTAGCTTTAACTTTGATTTTAAAAGGGTATACGAATAGTTATTTTAGTATTTAAATTTTGTGGTGGTGGTTTGCTGCGTATTTATTTGTGGAGAAAGAGAGAGTGGGCATTATATTATTTATTACTAGAGTAGTGTCGCTATCCCTACTAGAGTCCCGAATCCGGCTTTGTCTCGTCCTCGTGTTAATGTTGCAGCGCGTGTCTCGCACGGTCTCGCAAGGTCTCGCACGGTCTCGGCGGGGTCACGGCTCGGGCTCGTGATTCGGTTAAATGCATTAACTACTAGATTGGTAAAATTTTCTCATTAGCTCGCGTGACATTAATTAAGAGTCCAATTTTCAGTTTAGAATATTGTCACAGAATATAATACTGCAAGTAGGTATACCTACAGAATGCTCATTATTTTGATCTTAATGAAAGCCGCGCGTAACCTTGTGTGAGCGACATGTATTAGCTCTAATTTTCTTCTAAAATTCTTGTTTACCTACATAATATATATATAAAAATTACTCGTTTAAAATTTAATAGATATATTAATGGCTCACCGCACAGACCTATAATCCTGTATTTAATTACTCATTGGCTCACCGCGTCTTCTATTAATATTTACTTCCTTTAAAATACAATGAACCTAACGCAACAATAAACCAAGAACTTCCCTACACGTGTAAGTCGAAAACTTTAATGAAGAGTGGCTGTTCCTGGCCTGCATATTGTATGAGCCATGTCACGATTCAATCGTGGTCAGAATGTCAGAGTTCAACGTCGTTCGGCCAATTGGACAATCACGGCCCGAATGAGGGCATTCTGGATTTATTTTACCATCTAGACGAAGGGATCTAGGGAAGGGCATTGACAGGTTGACACACCACTGACAGATCTCTGCGCTCGAAATAATTTTAAAATGTTTTCATTTCTACTCGCAACTTGAGAGTGTTAAAACACTGGATGTGGCAAACTGTGCCATTACCGAATTATTATTTGTTACACTCTTAGGGCGATTGTGCACTATAAGGAAATTTACTCTCCTGCAGTCCGATCTTTTACGGTCCCATTCTAAATTTATACTAGTTTGTAAAAATCGGACTGCCTGACACTACAATTCGTTGTAGTGCACAATCGCCCTTATCGGGAGGCAAGGTAAATTCACACACCACACGAAGTATTAATATTTCTACTAACGCACTTAATAAAAAAAAACCTTTCGAAGTAAAAAACACAACTAAATATCAGGTGTATCGTATAAACTGACAAGACATTAGTTTATATATTTTCGCAGTCCGCATGTCATCTCCGGTGGATTAATGGAACGGTTCGATTCAACGAATATTACATAAGATTCATTCCTAGAGCTAATGTCACATTTCTATGTTACCTTGTCACTTAATCGCCGTATAAGTCTTGTTCCAGTTTTGTAAAATTCCGCCTAAGACTCGCAATGACAGCGGCTATACAGGGTGTTTGGTAACAAGATGCAAAGCCGAAAGTAGATGATAGTTTAGGCCATTTAAAACATTTTAAGCCATGCCTACATGTCCTAGACAAATGTTATAACGTAATTTTTTCTGAGAAAACTCCTACTATTGTCGAAAATAACGAATAACATTTGTCTAAGACATGTCTGGCTTAAAATGTTCTAAATGGCCTAAACTATCACCTACTTTCAGCTTTGCATCCTGTTACCAAACACCCTGTATATGGATAAGCGGATAGATTTGGACTGAAAGATTTGTCTAGCCGTTGTGTACTTACACGGAACACGTAATAGATACCTTCATAAGTTCATAATAATACGACGAAAAGTAGCCTCCGCATCAATCCTCGAATTTGGACTTTGATTTTGCACTGGAAATGTGAAGTTCAGATGTTGGTGGCGCGATCAGTCAGAACTCCTTCAATACACCGTATTTGCCCTTAAATAAGACAAGTGAAGTGTTCGATAGCAATAGTTGCGTCTGCTGCAATTTAAATATTCGCTTTTTCAGTAGAGTCGAGGGTCCTCATACGACCGTCTTTTATAGACCTCATAAAAAGGGCATCAACCAGTGCAACCATGAAAAAGATGGCAACGTCTATTTTTAGGCCGTTTATTCGCTCGTTCAAAGGGAAAAATCCGTGGGCAGGATGCATCGTATTGTGATGTAAATCATTCTTCAAAACACGTTGCGTAGCGAAAAATGGTAGTTTCAGCACGTACAGGCTTGGCGTCACACGATTCACGAAATATATACCCCGTATATTCGTACTTCGGAGTCCCGGAGACAGGTTTTCATTGAGTTTATGTCAAAACTAAAGTGACATTTCATTCTATTCTGAGAGCTTCAAGAATCCATCTGTCTGCTACGGATTTTGCCTCGCTATTTGTTCTACAAATCTTGCATCCCTTAGGGTATTGCCTGGTCTGTTTATTTCAAGAGCAAACGTCTTTTCACTGTCTTCTTTGATGTCTTTCAATAGACATGTTGGTCGAATTTGCTCGAAGTTCAGCGTTTGACGTAATTAATTCCATAAAAGTTGAATACAATTTGTCTTTTGGAGGGTATCGAAAAAGGGCTAAACTTGACGCTATCTTCATAATAGCTGGTATAAGAAAAGATGGAAGGCCAAAGGGTATTTTGTAAATTAAAGTTAACTTTCTTTCACTGAATTAAATCTTAATAAGTAAACGAACAGTCACCCTCGGGAGTGTATTTTTAATCTGACCCCACGCAAATTAATGTTTTGTTTAACATCCGTGGGAGAAAAAAAGACGTGGGAGGTGTTGGGGTTAAAATGTCAAGGTCTCTGAATTCGGACGTCGATTATTTACCTTATTCAAAACATATAACTTTGCCTCAAACATCACTTGATAGCAACTGACTGCGAAAGCAAAGATTCAAACCAAACCACTCGTGCAACTAAAGACAAATGACAAAATAATAAAAACGGGACTGCATAGCGTATAAATACAATAAATATAGAAAATTAAAAATATTAAAAACCCCCCGACTTGTTCCACTAAAAGCTGAATATCTTGGAGACGAGTGCACCGATTTTCATCAAAGATAAAGATAAAGATAATTTATTTGTGAACATGAGTATTACATACAGTTGTTTTAAAATGAAAATATAATGTCCTCCATGTTTTGCCTTTCGGCGTACAAATTACAATTCACAATTGTTGATAACATAATTAGATAGCGAAATAAATTAAATCAAAAGTGGAAATATACATTCATGATGATGTCATACTAATATTAAATTAAATTGAGTCTTCATTCATATTACAATAACTTACGTATAATAATTACTACAATCATTTAAAAAATCATTAATGCTATAATATCCCTTATTTACTAACAATTTCATAAGTTCTCGCTTAAAACCTGCAATTGTACTGTCTCGTATCTCTTTATGTATCTTATTATAAATTTTAGGAGCAATGCCGAAAATGCTTTTCCTCAGCAGAGCAGTGTTAGAGATCTGATTTAGTACCTTAGTGTTGTCACGGTTAGGTTTTCTACTTCGTCTAACTGGTTACCTTCATATGATATGCTAACATGTGGTATATTAGACTTGCGTTGACCATAGTGCAGCAGTTTAGTTTTAGATAAGTTTACTCTAAGATTATTCCTTGTTAGCCAGGAAATAATGTCATTTATTGATTCATTAATATCATTTTCATATGTCAATCTATTGTTACATTCTACAGCTACGGTACTATCATCTGCAAATAATGTCATTGGGCAATTAACTGCATTTGTCAAGTCATTAATATAAATAATAAAAAGTAATGGTCCAAGCACAGAACCTTGTGGTACTCCATATTTTATAGTTCTTTTCTCAGATAAAAATAAAGTCTCTTTTGTAGTCTTTGGATCTAATCTACATATTTCCACGTATTGGCATCTATGACTTAAATAAGATTCTAACAGTTGAAGCACATTTCCTCTTACTCCATAAGCATTGAGTTTTTTAAGAAGAATGTTATGATTAACAAAATCGAAGGCCTGGGTCATACACTGCAAACAGGCCTTCTCTGATCAACATTTTTCATTACAGTATTAAGAAGATTAAATACAGCCATAGTTGTAGACCTCTGTTTACGAAAACCTTGTTGTTCGACTGTTAGTAAATTCTTCTTTTCAAAATAATTGTGTGTCTATGAATAAACTTTTCAAATATTTTTGCGAATACTGACAGCTGTGCAACGGGTCTATAGGATTTCATATCTTCCTTGTCGTCTTTTTTATGAATTGGTTTTATGATACCCGTTTTCAGCATGTCAGGAAAAACACCTTCACTGATGCTCAGGTTAATCAGGTAACAAAGGTTAGTCAGGGTCAAGCACAGCTAACAACACTCGGGATAAAATTATCTATGACACAAAAAAACCGCACTCAAATCGGTCCATCCGTATGGGCGCTACGATGCCACAGACAGATACACAGATACACAGAGCCACAGACACGTTAAACTTATAACACCCCTCTTTTTTGTCGGGGTAACCCCCGCCATGAGAAGCGCCACAAATAATCTTGTTTATTTTCTTGTGACGTAAATTGCCAATAACTGGCCAGATTATTTAATTATTCGTCACAACTTTAGTGGGTATCTAGTATCTACCACGCAATATGTAAAAATGCTACTGTGGTCTATGACAGTGTGTAGTTACAATTCAACAAATCAAATTTTATTACATAACCATCATCTTGATTCTAAGCTATATAAATCATATAACAAACTAATGGGCAGTGCACTCTATGTAACTGTCTCATTATACGTTGATAGAATCAGTTCTGTAAAAGAACACTTCGGTCATTCTTGCGGGAATAAGATTTTATTTTGACTTGATGATAAATATTAAGCGTGACATACTCATAAAATTATATGCATAGATCGGCCGATTCGATTTACGACTAGTCTGTCCGAAATCATGTAGGTATTCGATATAAGAAATATATCTCACCATATCTGTAACCGGCAGAGGCGTAGCGTCAGGAAAATTAAAAGGGAAGCCGAAGCGTATTTATTTACTCTTAATCATATTTAAAAAAGCTGGTTAATAAGCCTTTCCTTGGGCAACCCGATGGGAATCCTTTCTAGGAATACGATCGGGTGTAGTGGACAGTCCTCTACGCCGGTCATATTTCTAGAAAACTTATTATCTCAGAACATAACAAAAAGTATCCGCTCTGTTCACGTGCGGCCAGGGCATGCGCATGCAATTTCACGGGGACTGGCTGGCCTGGCGAGCCGTGAAGCGGGCAAACCCGCTATATGCACCATATATATGTCTATACCTTTAGATACAAAGGGCGTATCAACCATTGATTTGAGTGGTATTTACTCCCTTTGAGTCTAAAAAAAAATATACGACTACAAACGGCTTTCGGTTTAAATGTTTAATTGTATCGTTTCATTTCGTTTTAACTAGAAAACTTATTTCTAGAGTACATGAATATTATTCACGTAAAAGCCTAGTACCATAGTACACTGGGTGCGTGTAGGGCAGCGTTGGGGTCCAATCGTGCCTCGTGAATAAGGTCCTCGGAACGGACCGAAACATGTCGAGCGGCACTCGTCTATTATGGCGCGAGTAAACGCTAGTGTAAATGAACAATGATATTATTATAATTAAAAAATAAAACCGCCTAAAACAAACACTAAAAAGTAAAAAAAACCGGCCAAGAGCATGTCGGACCACGCTGAATATAGGGTTGCGCAGCCATTTATACAAAAAAAATGCAGTACAGATGAAAAAATACGATATGAAAAAAAAATACACTAACAAAAGAGCGTATCTCCTTTTTCTTTTGCTGAGAAGCGCTGTTTTTTGGCAATAACTTAAAAACGGTATGTCCGATCATGTTGAAAACAATTTTCGTGGGAAGTATTTATTAAGCTTTATATTTGTACATTTTTTCATATTTTTTGAACATACCGTTTAGAAAATAGAGGGAGGGCGGGGGGGGACGACACAATTTTTGCAACTATCGGAGCGAATATTTCCGAAAATATTCACTAAATCAATTTTTTTTTCAGATACATCATATTGTTTTTAGAAGATCTGTCGAATGATGTACCACAAATTGATATTTGCTGATTTTTTTTTCAGTTTCGGTTACATGTATGGAGTGCCCACCCTAGGAATATATATATTTTTTTATTTAACTATCAAACTAAGTAGCGGCTTACGCAAGACATCTACACCCCAACTTTCATCAGTATAGATCTTATACTTTCTGAGTAAAATGCCTGTGATATACGGACGGACGGACGGACATGACGTAACTATAAATAACGTAGCCAAAATGGCAAAAACGGAACCCTAAAAAAATAACTGCAGTTTCATTAAAATGGGACCAATCTGGATGCACCCTCTACAAAAAAAAAGTTTTTAAAATCGGTTTACAAATGACGGAGTTTTGAGGTAACAAACATAAAAAAAATACAACTGAATTGATAACCACCTCATTTTTTGGGAGTCGGGTAAAAACGTCTTAGTCTCATAGCAGTTTTTTAGTTAAATAGAAATGAAATTATATAATTTAATGACATTTCACACGTCTTCTTGATGTAGTTCTGTTTCACAAGTTAATTTTCTGTTGCATTTAAACAAAGAAGATCTGACCAAGAATAAAATGATGCATTTAAACATTAATATACCTGCCTGCTTTATGTAATAAGCTAAAAAAAGGCTCATATGATCCCTTGAAAATTTCGTACTTGCTCAATGCGAAAATGCACCCTTAGACTCGTAAACAGGTTCACATTTAGACAGTCCCATTGACGGAAATATGCCCTTTTGGAAAACCCCTTACTCGTCCTAACTCAACGCAGAGGCAGTCTTCACTTGTCTTTGCGACGACGTCACTCGACATAACAAGCGTCGAGTTCGGCCGAGTAGTTCCTTCTCTCTGCCAAACCAAGAACTTCCGCGAGCTCGCATCTTAATCGTTACACTGAATACAAGACCTTATTCCACGCTAGCTTATATTTCAAACATACATACGATGTGAGTTTACGAAGACCACTTACCCTAGTGTGGGTAATTCCATTCACACAATAGGATAGGGTCTGAATATTAACTAAGTGCGTATGGAATAATAACTATGAAAGCTAATAGGACGGATTAATAGCTGAATGAGTATGTGGTTCGTTAGGGAACGAAATCGGGAGAACAATTTCGAGGCTTCGAGGTTAAAATCGGCGAGTTTTCTACCGACCTCCGAGCATTTCAATGACAAGGACGTAAATCACATAAGTATACTGATTATTATGTTTTTATTTATTCTAAAATGCCACTAGTTTGTACTAATCTAGTTCTCCATTTTATCCAAGTAGATAAGGTTTTTTGATTTGAAAAAAATGCCTTTGTCAGAGAATGCTATTAACATCATAAACGGTGCAGATTTTTGTTTGATAATGTACTATCACTTGGCTCGCTCCCAAAACGGTTAAAACAAAAGAGTTGCTACCGCACCCCATTCTAGTGATCTCGGGCTTTCGACTGCAGCAGATATCACTTTCCTTGAACGGTTTTTAGGCCAACTCGAATCGATGTCCTTAGGCTATCGGTTAACCCATATTTCTGTTCCTTAGTCTCAAACTTAATCCCATGTGGCTATTTGACTGTCGCCGGATGAGTGAATAGAATTCGCTTTCCTGTTTTTATGTCTATATAGTCTTACCATGATAACATGCAGGTGATTATAACGCTACCCCTCCTCCATTCAAGATCATGGTCATTGAATATCGTAATTTTTTGACTTTCCTGCTGTGTAAAAAAATCATGTGATGTCTTCTCGGACGTTTAATTTAGTATTAGTTCTTATTTATTGTTTTTTGTCATATTTGAGAATATGTATTTCGTAATAAAAGTATGTGTTCTGAAAGTCTGGCTCCAGTGTTATGATTTAATCAGAATTACACTGCGGGAAATCGTGGTGGTTCAAGCTCAGTCTCCGAATGCATTCAAAACGCGAGTATCTGTATATATAATAAGAATATTTAATGTACTTAGTTGAGTTAAAAATTAACTGTCGTCACGTCTGTGGGTTTCGATCTCAGATATATATTTTTTGCATGAAACATTTCTCTGACCAATTAATTCATCAGCCGTTTAATTTATTCGTAAAATGCCAACTCTATCGTTATTTTTTTTCCATCGGAAAAATACACTGCCGTAAGCAGTACAATCGCCCGTAAGAAGTGGCCGCGTTCAGAATATAGGACACGTCTTTCAATTAAAGTTTAGCCGATTTAATAATACTTATAGCCATTCGGTGTAGCCAAATATTGCGTGTTCCGACGACGGAAGCCTTAGAGAAACGAGCCAATCTATTTTTAGGTCCCATTCGCAAGCCCTAAACGATACTTACACTTAAAATCAATGGGAAAGAAAATTAAAGCGTAAAACATTTTTAAGAATGTACTCATTGACAATGTAGTACATTCTTAAAAATGTTTTACGAGAACTCTGTAAAATTTCGGAAACGTTAAAGTGATCGTTTTACTTGAAATACATATTTAAGCAATATTCTTTCCAAGCGCTTTTAAGGTTAAATTACTAATAAATCGATTTGCAATAATTGATAAGCAATTGACTACTGATAAAAAAGGGTGAAAGACTTCCAAAAATACATCGTTTTTCCTCTGCGATACTCCATAGGACCCACTTTAATTGCCCATAGACACCTGTCAAAACAACCCTTAACTTTTGACAGGCGTAAATCGGGCGCGGGCAAAACAAAGATGGCCGCCAACTAGGTCAGTTGCACGCCGGAATTAATCGCACCGAGGGTTGCCAAGCGTGCCGTGGGTCCGGTAGGAAGGCGCTATATCTGTGCTTTAATGTAACATTATGCGTTTAGACGTTTGTACTCAGTAAATGATGGAAGTTAATCTTTATAAATATTAGTGGAAGTGTGTTTGGTGGTTTATTATGATGTTTTTCACGCGATTATGGGGTAAATTAAGGACGTGAATTTCTCACAGATAGAATATAGGCAGGAGACTGTTGTAGACTACTTTTAATCCTACAAAAAAACGTCTCCAGAGGTATACACAAAATAGTAGGCCACGCGGACGAGCCACGGGAAAATTCTAGTATGTTTGTAAATATTGCTTAGCTTTGCTTGGAACTCTGACTGTGACTAAGATTTGTTTTTGATGGTTTACAAAAAACATTCGTCATCTGTCATCTGATTATATTAAACAAATACATAACATATAATCAGGAAAATGTCAGTTGTGTTTTCTAAATAAATAGTACCGAAAAATTTAACAAAAAAACGTGGACGGGTTTGTCCGTTAAAATTGTTACCAGACAAACGAATGAAAACAATCATGCCTGATGTTTAGAGTATAAATGCGTTTTACATGCAGTGTCATTCATTCACTTTGAAGTCCAATGCCCTGTCCATATCAACTTAAAATAAATGCAAATTTTAAATAATCGTATAATCACATTAGTCAATATGAGCATTTGATTGAAACTTTTGTAGATCTGTACTTTTTGTTTTTACAAATATCATGATAATAATCACAATTTTTGCAATTTATTAGTGGATCACTCCACTAGCGTTATTATTATAAACAAAGATCAGAAACAAATGAAAAAATTATAATTATAACGGCTAAAGAGTCGGATGCACCATACAGAGATCCATAAGCAAGAACAGATGTCAAAATTCGTCGACTACTGGTGTGGACGATTAGCTCAGATGGTAGAGCGTGCTGCCCCGGTCTGGCTCAAGGCACTGGTTCAAGTCCAGTATCGTCGAAAAATTTTTTTCATTTGTTTCTGATCTTTGTTTATAATTTTGTAGATCTGTTTTTGAAAAGTTAATCGAAATTCCCGGTATATTTAGTCCTGGCTTTCAAAGTAATTTTATGTTATTATTACTTATAAAGGCCTTGTTCTTCTTTTGAGCAACACCATTTAACATTGCAAGTGACAGCCCTAACCTTGGTCCCTCTGTTGTCTCTGGACTTAAGGCCATAGAGAAATAGAATTAGGCCTGTCACAACGTTGCTGGCAAGTTGTAAATTACATTTATTATGTCAGGTGGCCACTGTTCCCGGGTTTAGCCGGTGAGTCCGCACTCTAAACAATGTGATGGATGATGTATTTCATGAACTCTTTCAATGTAATATGTTTTATCTTATTCATTTGAAAAGTAATATTTCTTTTTTATTTCCGTACGAATTGAATCATTTTAATCCGAAATTAATTCCATAATGAATTTTCGATGAAAATATTGATAAGTAAGAAGGTGCTCTTATCTTCTTCAGTGTAGTTGAGTAAAAAGTATGTTATAACCATCTGGGAATGTCCTGCTACCCGAATATCAAAAATAATTGAAATTCGTTTAGCCATTTTGGCGTGATTAAGCTACAATGTCACATAAAAACATACAAAAAATAAGAAAGAACCTCCAAATAGTCCCTATCACTGCTTTTTTTTTAATATCTTCAATGTATAATAGTATAGATATAAGAATTCGTAATAGCGTTTAGCTAAATTAGATATCCTAGTTATTTTAATTGTATATCGTAAAAAAACGTCTCTTCAACATTACATTCAAATACGTTCCAAACAGGCGTTCCAAGTTCGAATTGATTCGAACTCTCGTTAGCAAGAGCGTGACGTCACAGGTCACAGACTATGAAAATAATGACTCATTTGACAGCCGCCATTACGTGCTTCGTGCGTTCCGATTCGCGGCCGTAATATAATCTGCGGCACTCGCCCGGAATAGTAATAAGGATGCCTCACGTAAAACAAAATGTAAATACAATATTTTTGCGGTCCGCTTTATAAATACGACATTCATTGTGATTTTTGAGTGAAATGAGTAATGCTCTGAGTGAGGCATAGATACCTTCATAATTGTTGACGGTTTTGCTTTAAAAAAAGAAATATAATTAGATAATTACTATTAGTGTCAAAATAAGTTAAACACATTAAATGTAAAAGTTCCGCATAATTACTGAACCATATCGTTCAACTTCATTTACAAAACGTTTGTGAATTAGTTTCATAATTTGAGGATGGGCACAAAATAAAATATCAAAATGATTTATTTAAAGAAAAGGCATCCATTTTACAAGCTTTATCTAAATTGCAATGTATGTTTATACAGTTCAAATCTTGCAAGTTAAATTTGACCCTCTTCCCGGTATCCAATTGAGCTTAACTTTGGATACTTATGTAAGTTAGATAACAAATGTAAAAATACAAAATTATGACATAATCGAGCTGATCTGATGATGGAGCCGGATGGTCATAGAAACTATGTAATAAAATACCGCAATCCTACCGACTTTTGGGGTCTTTAGAAGCGTCTCAGTGAGTAGTTCACGGATGTTTAAAAAAAAGTACAATCGGCAATAGAAGCTTGTCACAAGAATGCTATTTTTGACACAACTTATTTGCTTTTTTCACACGAGTTAACGTCAAACGAAACGTCACAAATTGCGCCTACAGAAGAAATAATACAGTAGAAATGGGCAACTGTTTATGCAGAACCGTTTTATTGGGGCGCTAGGACTAGAAGGGCGTATCCACATGATGTTTCATGACGCGTAAGTCATTTCATACCTACTTATCATAGATTACCGCGCACGCGGAATGAGACGAAAACCGGATATGAATCTTCCTACGTTAATTCCGAGTGGAGTCACGTACGAAGGTCGTCTCAGATACTGATATCTGCGATATCATAGATAGACGGAGACAATAGCCCGCCTCTGAGATGATTATAGAAGATATGCGACACGGACTGCATAAAAATATTAGGTCAAATTGCTTAATAACAGGTCTAAGTAGGTACAGTCAGTCATGGCTAAAAATATGTAATACATTTTGGGGAACGAAATTGTACTGTAAGGATTATTAAAGAACGACTGACAAGATAGACGCTACATTACACACATTGTATGTTCTAATGTATGTTGATTAATATCAATCATGTTAGTATTCACGAAATAATTAGGACACCATACATATGTTGATATAAGTTTGGGGAACTTTATTGTCATGCAAAATCGTAAAATGTGCGTCAGATTGAATAATGATTATGCTATTAATTTGAACGACCTATGAATACGATTTTATTATCGTAGTAGCTTCTGCCCGCGACTTCGTCCGCTTTAAATTCGTTTATCGCGGATAAGAGTATTTTTCCGGGATAGAAAGTAGCCTATGTCCTTCCCCGGGACTATAGACAGATAGACAGACAGTCAGACACACTTTCGCATTTATAATATTAGTATGGATTGTAATAGACACAATCAAGGATATGCCGTGGTGATGTCACTTATGATTTTTTTAACAAAGTTATATAGGTACTTTATATCTCCCCTATTACAATAAAGTGTTTTAATTTTCATCCAATTTCCGAACTTCTTGACGTGATAACGTCCTATAAATCGATGAACGCTGGCTGCACGCACGAAAATGCATGAAAAAGTGTCACGTTCCGCCATAGCCGAGCGTGCAAGCGAGAGCGCGAAATAAGCGACAGAGAGGCACGATCGGCCTAAGCGTTCGACCTGTGAATTCATAAAAGTATGCAATTTTTCATGATTTGGTAACTGATGGTCCAATACACAGTTCGTCCATTAAAATAAAAATAAACTTCATAGTTTTATTTACTCGCTAGTGTAAATAAGTATCATTACGCATTTTGTTGAACAAACATTACTGTATTTAGGTACCTATTCATTGGATACTCACGCGGTCAAAATTTTACTGTGTTTCCGAAAAACTAAAGTTTCCGGATGAAACATTTGGGATATAACAGTTTGGAAAACGTAATTTGCACAGCTTGGTTACTAATATGTAGGCAAATTGTGTTTCCCCAACCGTCAGTTAAGTTAGGCAATAAACTTGCACTTATACAGTCAGCGTCAAACAGTCTGTAGCATTCAATGTGCCACATATATCGCAACACATCCTTATTCCTATATGCATAAAGATACGTGATACTATTATAGATATTTGGCGCTTTGGATGCTACAGACTATTTGATGCTGACTGTAGCTAGTAGTTTGTTGAATTGTAACATTTTTCTTTATGTAACGAGGTCCATCTGTGTATGTACTTGTGTACAGTTGGACTTAATAAAGCTAATCCTGTTTTATGTCGGGGCATTACTCGCGATTATCCGACTGGAACTAGTAAAAAAGCGGACGAAGGTCGCGCATTGTGTTTAGTGCTCTGCCCAATTGGACGAAACTCGTACGTTTGGATTTTTATAACATGGACCTTTTTAAAATTTGTTGGTGATAATGATAAACTTGGTCTCCGAAGAAGTATGATATTTAAATGAAACCAATAATCTGCCACAATATCATGCAAATTTTGAACCAATAAGTCAAAAGGAGGAGCTTAATAAAAACGATAGAGAATAGAACAGAGAAAATGATTGGTCACCTTATAAGACACGACGCTTTTATTAATAACATCGTAGAAGGCAAGCGTGGAAGGGGAAGACTAAAGATAAGCTACACGAAACAAATAAAATAGAAGGTTGACGTCATGTTGTATCAAGGAGGTGGCCCTGGATAGGGCGAGATGGAAACAGCTTCACGCTTCATTAGCTACACCGACAAGAATTTGACTCTTAAATTTATGTTGATGATGATGATAAAGTCAACAGTAATTTCAATTTCACAAATTTACAGTATTTTAGTTCCGTTACTCATTTTGAACTGACCATGACCACCCAAATACTCGTACATTATGTTGACGACAATTCATATTTTCTACTTGTTTTAAAATGTAATCAATCGTGTATACCTGTTAAGAGTATTATAAAAAGTAAGAAGTAAGATTTAAAGTTGAAATAGGTCACATTTATTACATTATTCACTTTGTTACCCACATGTATGTTGTATTTGTGGGGTCGTTGTGTTATCGGATTGTAAACATTTATACGTGTGACACATATTTCTTGTCTATCTGTACTCATTCATGAATTTAAGAATTTACGCATGTTTTATCATTACGTCACGTTACAAGACAGATAAAGGCATACACATGTAATTTTAATCGTTTATCGTTCACAACGATGTCTTGTGGATTGAGGATAGATGAAACTGAACAGACTATATGTAGTAGCTAGAAATGTGGTGCTGGCGAAGAATGCTGTGAGTGTCAAGGACCGAATTTCGCACCAACGCTTCCATACTGCAGGAATTTGACATAAAACAGCGTCTTTCGATTTTAGTACAAACTCGCATACTGGAACTGTTCGGGTATATCTCAAGGCGAAGCGAAGAATGAAAGGACCGACCAAATAAAAGCCCTGATGGAAGGCCCCGTCACCAGTGCTCTGCAGGGGTCTTCAAAATTTTTGACTCAAGGGCCATACTGCACTTAATATCAATGCGTGCGGGCCAAGACTTTAGTTTCATGGGGTACCTGGATAACGCGCATAAGGAACGCACTTGGTGTTGATTATGTTCATGAGTGGCTATGATTATGACCAATTACCGTAGTTCGTAAAAAAAATACAGTAAAAAAAAGTTATGTTGCGGGCCGGACCGTGGGCTCTCCCACTTTCTTTCCGCGGGCCGCATTTGAAGGGCTCACGGGCCGGACATGGCCCGCGAGCCCTAGTTTGGCGATCCCTGCTCTAGAATGTCTGCCAATAGGGAGCAATAGCGAAATATCGTGAGGAAAGTTACATCTGCCACATATACAAGTGGACCTACGACGTGTTGTCAACAGTGTTACGACTGAAATGATGATGTAGTATAGTTTACTGCAGTGGACTATTAAAACAAGAGTACTGTCAATCTCCACACAAAAAGCCGTTCCCCGATATGTACAACGCCATCTATACAAATACAAATACATTTATTGAACCCACATAATATACACAGAGTTACGGCTAAATTCTATAAAACGCAATTAAATTCAGATTTGTATATCCTGAACTACGATTCCCCCTGTGTTTCAGTATAAGAATAATTATTTACAATTATTCAACACAACAAGAGTGGTATTTAAATGCTACGGTTTATTAATTATTAACTATTTACGAAGTGAGTGTTGCTGTACTATATTTTTTTGTTCAATTATAATATCATTACCGCCATCTAGATTTTGATGAAATATATCTTGCAATCGGAGCACGATCCAAAGCATAGCAATTGACAGACCCCTTGACTGTGGTCAAGATAAATGAAATAGACTGAATGCATTCTTGTGAAGTTTCGTCTTTTCATATCTTAAATTTTCTAAAACGATTCAGAATCGTACATAGATTAAAAGAGCCTCTGGTACCTATTTGCAGAATATCTCCTTCATTTTGATTACCTAATTATTTCTGAATAAACAGAATCATAAAATTTGTTTGAGCCATTTTATGATTCTTATATACACATTGCGGAAATCGATCGTATCGATTGATGACGGTGATTGACGAGCGAGATTTAATAATATTTTCTTGGGTAACAGTCGTCGGTAAATGCAAGGTATATATGTCAAAGTATTCTGAGTTTTTCTCCCGACAAGATGTATTTAACAGTCCACAAATGACATGTGTACGTGTGTCGTATGTAATCTGCTATTATTTAGCGCCGCCAGACCCAAAGCTATAAACAAGGACTAATATCGGGGCAAAGTGTATTTCGCCGGCATACAAATATTTGCTCCACGCTATTCCGCGCTTATTGAAACCTTTGGCATTATTCGTGCCAATATGCAGTGTAAGACCGTCTAAGGCTAGCTCTTATCCTGGAGTATGTGGGGAACAATGCGTGAAATAAGAATCCAAAAACTGCGGCTTTGTGACAGCAGATTTGACTTTACGGATGAAGAAATGATTTGTCGCATCGGTAGATTTAAAGTCGGGCATCGGCTAACGTAAATCCAGATTTCCTACGTCCATTTTCATCATCATTTTGCGTTTCCTGTTTTCGCTGCAGTCGTTTTACAAGCTTTTATTTAACTTGCAATGTATGTTTGTTTGGGTGTGGTTACCCTCATCTGCCATAACCATTTTTAGCATAATCATCATTTGGCATAGTATATTTTTTTCTGAATCTGTAGAATTTTCAGGACTTTTTCAGGCATCATCCTGTTAAATGGATTAGGTTAGGTTTGTTGTGTAACAATCCTGAAAGTTTACAACACACACACTACAGTTTGATGATAAAAAAGTTTATGCAAGATAAGGGTAAACCGTTCGGGTGGACTCTTAGCTTAGCAAGTTAAATTTGACCTACTTCCCGGTTTCCGAATGATATAAAATTTGTCATACTTAAGTTCGGTGACAATGCAATAGTACGATACCATCGAGCTGATCTCATGATGGAGCAGGAAGGTGGTCATAGGAACTCTGTAATAAAATAATGCAATCCTACCGAGTTTGGGCCCATTGGAATCGTCTCGGTGAGTATATCTCCTCATAAGATGACACACCGCTTGCGTGACGTGTGCGTACAGGTGTGTGTCATCTCTTATGAGGATTTGTACTTTACAAAGCGCTAGCTACGCGTACGTTTACGTGCACGTCACGCACACGCATCCGGTGTGGCTCAGCCTTAAATCATCCGTCACACACGCACTCGTATATTTGTCAGGCAGTGAGGAGTTTTTTATCATTTACTCATCTATCGCGCGATGTATCTACGCGACTATAGTAAACCCGGTTAACAGTTAGAAGACAATGAATGATGGTTACGTATTACTCGTACAAGTAGATACTAGTTTTACTTAGGTGCTTTCATCTTAGAATGAAATTCCGTTCACTGTGTGACCAAATTTAATTTAGAGTGTAATGCCAACAAATGATATAACGCGTGGCCAGATAGTTGGCAAGTTTGCAGTGGCGTGCGGTCCATATAGGCACAAAGGCACTGCCTACTCTGAAGCTCTGAACGACCATCGCTCTATATAGACAGAGAGAAATTCATCTCAATTACTTTCACACATCTCCACCGGCATCCTTACACAAATACCCGGTGACACATGAATCAAACCGCGTGGAAACGAGTACGATTCGGTAGTGAGTGGCAACCAGCCACGACCTACATCACCCCACCACCCCTTTTGGAGGGGGGGGGGGGGGGGGTCGTGACCTTTGAGTCGGTGCACGCGACTTGGGATCGGCTTAGTGCGGGTTTGCTCAGATTTGCACTGGATAAGCTATACTTTTTAGACTTTGTTTGGTGTCAAAAGATTCGTTATTACTGAGAATCCACAGAGAGGTTTTATTAGAAAAAGAAAGAAAGAAAACATATTTATTCAACGCCAGCATAAACAAAAATTTCAAATAATAAAAACAATTGACGACGCTGAAAGGGGTCACCACTCAGCCTAGCCTAGTGTATTATCTAAACCTAGACCTAGTGGGTGACTTCACAAACGCCATTTTTACATCAAACATTATTATTTATTATTACAAAAAGATTGTAGTCCTGATGAACTAAATACCCCAAAAACGATTATTTCTTGCAACTTTTCCTATTTGATGATTAATTTCGACATGGTCCTTGTTGCTTATCCAATATGGCTTGCTTACCTATATTTCACCTTGGTATTGTCATCATTAATACTATCAGACAGCACAAATCGCCCAAATAATCTGATATGCGCAAATATTTTAGTAGTATTAGCTAAAGTCATTAAAGTATGCCAGATATTTCCTGTTAGATGTTGTATCGAGTGATTACTGGCTGGTATTTTTACCGACATTGAATACACCAAAATGCTTGGTTGGTATGATATAAAGCGATAGCATCTCCAACACAGGAAGAAACCCTATATTTTCCAGATTAACCCCATTCCACCGCAAACGTGTCAGACAGGTCTAGTCTTGAGGTTGATGGCTTGTGTCATCAGTCACTTGACTGGGCTGTCAGACTATGGCAGTTACTATCAATGTGTACTATTGTACAACTGTGTGGAATGGAAACCCTCGTCGTTAGACATAAGGTAAAGAACGGTTTACGGACTACTGTTTCGTGACATTGTCGCATATCCGCTTAAATATAAGTTCTTATAAAGATGACATTAAATTGGTAAGGATAAAAAATTAATACGTATCTCCCGACACAGGAAAAAATGATTGAACATACTCAGCCTTGGCGTTGATGGCTTGCATCGACACCGACCTGACTTGTGGGCTGTCAGGCTAATGAAAGTAAGGTGCCCTATTGAACACCAAACGTCGTCGATACACGTGCCATGAGGAGGCGATGGGTATTGATAATATTTATCGCCTGATATCCGGCGTAATCATGGTGAAATAAACATATCCCAGAGATTTGCGTAGGGCTTCATTGTAAATTATCGTTGGTCGTTTTCTGAAATCGTAACGTGTGTTCCGTTCTCGGCATATATCAAACGAAACTAACTGTTAACCTAGTGGTTTTTGAAATAAAACAATTTAACGGATTATATCGCGTATATTCTTTCCATAGTCACGGCCATGGAAAGCTGGAAAGCTTCCGAAACGTCGGGAACTAAAATGAGATAATATACGCGATATAATCCGTTAAATTGTTTTATTTCAATGAGTAATAATCGCGGAAACAGAAGAAAATACTAGTGGTTTTTGTTTCTATAAAACAGAGAGCCCATGTTATTTAACTGAGGTCCTGCGATCCTTATACGATATTTGCACCTGAAAAAAACTCTTCCTCTTTCTTGTCACATTCTGTTCAAATTACAATCATAGCACTGTTAGAAGTATTCTTGTCTCTTTCGTCAAGTCATATTACAATCTGCGTTCTGTTAGAAGTTTTCTATCATTTGACGAGAAATTGAGTTCTATTACTTCCGTTTATTATAAGTTTATCCTGTCCAAAGTAGGGCAGATATGTCCAGCTCAGCTCCAGCTGAGCATGATCACGCTTGCTGGCGTCTTATGTTCGAGCTGCGGTAACTCTCGGCTCGGAGCTTAGTATTTCTAACGCTTCAGTAATTTCGATGCCCAAATATTGCTCTTCATTTACAAACTAAATTCTATTTGCGCTGTTGAAGCTATGTAGCGTCAGACAGTCAAACATGAACACATAAGGAACGACCATTTTCAGTCTAATCTTGCATATGTTGATTCGTTATTAATGATTAGCATATCAACAGGGTACAAAACATCAATGTAGTAAGTTGCTTGGAGATTTTGAACTCTGCTTTTATATTTGACTAAGATCACACTCGGAACATACTATACATCACTCGGACTAAATACTGTATGTAAATTGATTGTTTAAAAAAATATTCAGATTTACAATAGCGAGTTTTCTTTGGCAACAATGCAATCAAACAAACTATTCATTAATTCTGGTGATACCGTTACGGATTATCGCGTAAATCTCATTACAATACTTTTCAGCTTGAAGTGGTGAGAGTATTCAAAGATGATGTCGGAATTTTTAATGAAACAACTTGACCGAAACTATCCTAAGTGTAATCCCGCGTAACCCTTGAACTTTCGCCAAATAGAATAATTTAATTAACACTGGCGTTGGCGAGTCTACGCCAAATAATAATCCTACGCATAATCCCGAACTAACACATGTAATTGCGGCGCCGGTCGTTTCGGAGTCCCTTGGGGCATTCCTTTGTAGGGTGGCCTTACGTTGCGTTTCTTCCGGACAGGCCCTTGACGTTGACACGGGAGCTCGTTACCAACCGGGTGACAATGGTTTTAAGTCGCAATATCGACACATTCCAGTAATGTGACTTAGTGAGATTCGGTGCGCGAAAGTCCTGATCGTATTTTTGGTGAATGAGCTTTAACATTGAAGTCGGTATAAATATTTCTGTCAACAGGATTGGTGACTCTCCATTACTTACGAGTTTATAAATTCCAGAATGCGCGGTCTTGTAAATTAGGCTACTTTTGCAATCTACATCCACCATACATATGTATATTCGTTCAACTCTAGTTTTATAAAGCAAACACGAAATGGATTTTGTTTACGACACGTATGGACATCACTTTTTATATTATCGAAAAGGTTGTTTAAAAAAAAAGAGATGCTGCAAAGCTTTTCGTAGCGCTACGCAATTTCTTCTACATGCAGGGAAACGCATGGTACCGGCTACGCGTCTACGAGCAGAGCGCCCGATAGGCGGGTTCCTGACTGAATGTGTTAGAAGCTGCCTGAAGCCCAGTGCAGAGTTCTTTTATTCTTTTCAGAAATGGATGTATAAAACATGAAACATTTACATACAATTTCTTCAAATAAATATAAAGGTAATGAAATTTCCTCTAAAATCCTAACTTTTGGTGTACCTATAGCCGCTTTGTTAGGAGGTAACCCTCCCGAACTAATTCGACTCGCTAATTAGTTTCTTGGAATTATTTCGCGTCTATTAAGAGTTGGCGAAAAAATTTACATGGTTTCTGAAGTGCCTCCTTGCTTTAGAGTCCATTTAAACTCAAGTATAAGAGCGATGAATATGTTTTTAGGGTTCCGTATAATAAGCCTCCGTTGCCTGTCTGGCCACATGGCTCTCTTGGACCGTAAGTAGACACTAGAAATTTTCACAGAATGTGGAATTACTGTGGCAGCTATAACAACAAATAAAAAAGTTAAAAATGTATGTTTTTTGTGTGCAAGTCTGACTCGCACTTGGCCGGTTTTATTTTAGAGTAAAAGAAAAAACCTTGTGTCGAATCCCAATTTTGCCTGGGTTTTACTGGAGTCTCAGTTTAATGGCAATTGCAGTACAGCGTGTGAAGAGGCCGTAACGGAAAATATCTACTTAATCGCAAAACTTCAGCACCACCCGCGCGTGATACTTTTGCCCATATAGTGACTTTATAATGGTAACCTCTCTAAGGAAATAACACAAAGGCATTGTCATGTAAAACAGCACGAAAAAAGATAGACGGGAGATAGCACGAAGCGACTTTAGTTACAAATTACAAAAAAGATAGCATTATTTTATATGCAGCTAAAAGTGGTTTAATTAAGTAGTTGATTTGAATGTATTGTTGGATGAAAAGGCGCGAAACGTATTTAGCTTGAAATCGAAAAGTATTTAGCTTGAATTTTCTTCTAGAGCTGTAGAATAGAATAGAGAATATCAAAATTCCTCAAAATGGCCAGCTGGTAGGAATCGGGTTCTATAGAAGTAACGCCATATTTCCCACTTACGTTTAAATTAAATTAAAAAATGATTTATTGCCACAAAAATATACATTTACCAGAATATACATATAAATATAACAGAATATCAACCAAACACAAGGTGCCATTATAGTTTTAAAGTTAGTAAATAGGTATGTTGTAGTGGCAAGCAACTCTGGATCGGCTGTGGAAAAGAAAGAAAATTACCTGTGCACTCTACAGGGTTTTTGGCCAAGGTAGGCTTTGGGTCAGGTAAGGTAGTAGGGTTTTTGGTAAGGTAGACTTTTTCTGTGCCTATATGGAGCCATATTCGTTCAGGGCTTCAGGGTAGGTAGTTTCTCTGTGCCTGTATGGAGCCGTGTTCGTTCAGGGAAGCAAGTGCCTTTGTGCCTCATATGGACCGCACGCCAGTGAGTGGCCTAATTACTTTTTTATATTAGAATATTTACAATACAACGTCTGCCCCTAAAATCTTCATGAGTAAGAGTAGGATATGATAGAAGATAATGCCTATTAATCTCTTAAAAGGTGGTTCTACTGCGACAAACGTGTATTATTTATGTAAATAAAACAATTTTAACGGATTATATCGCGTATATTACTCGTTTGAGTTCCCGACGTTTTGGAAGCTTTTCAGCTTTCCATGGTCATGGGTTGGCTAAGCAAAGATATAGTTTTCTCTGACAAAGCTACAATTTGTGCGAACTATCCTCTTTGAGAAAACAAATAAGGGTGTACATACATGCCAGATGGGCCTAATCTGTACAGACAGTGACACATGTGCCAGAAGGGCTTAATTATTTTATTTCAATAATTTACCAAGCAGCTTTTCATAAATTCCGCTTTACTTTGTCAACGACGGTGAAGAATTTCATAAGCCTTTTTTTAATGAGAATAATCGGGTAAAAGTATCCTATCACCATCTGTAGATGTCCATCTACCCGTGTAGTGAAAAACGTTGGAATCGGTTTAGCGGTTTTGATGTGATGAAGCCACAACGACACTTAACACTAAATTTCGATTCAGTGACCTTTAAATAGTCCATATCACTTTTTTTATATCGTCAATGTACCAACATTTAATTTTACAACTTCATAATAGTATAGACTTCTATATATTCTCCACGCTTTTGTTACTCGTGCGCGTATTTTCTAGCTGCGCGGGATTTTAGTCTTTTTGACGGATCCACTGGCGAATGAAAATCGCTAGTTCCGTCGCACCCTCGGCTTTTTCCATAAATCTCCAGTGCCACTCAAAGGGACTAAAAGGTTTCCACACAAAGGCTTCAGGGACAGTAATTAGTGCTCACAAAGACGTGATTAGTTTACAATGAATTACTTAATGAACGATTTGGATAGTTGTCTTTTGTTACAAATGGCAGACGGTTATTGGGCGTCGGACTCAATTTAACGTAGAAGCATTATTCAACGCGCCTAAAATAAGACCTAGCTTCGAAGTGACCCGAGTAAAGGTTCGCCTAAAGATTTTACATGAAGAACAATCATACCATATTACACTAAGGCTGGATTACACCAAACTTTTATTACGAGAATAACGCTTTTTCTCGGATAGTAATGTCAAAACTCCATTGTAAATTGACATGACTCTTTGAGTACAAGCGTAATTCTCGGTATAAAAGTTTGGTGAAATCCAGCCTATGACAAGCCTATGAAAAACTTTTCAACCTGTTGATCGCGAGTCGCCAGCCTCTCGGGTATATTTGTAACATTTTAAAATTCATGTTTGAATCAACCCAGAAAAGTAAGTAGTGAAATATTTTTCCATTAAAGGCGTCTTGAAAAAGGTTGAAAAACACTGAGCTAGGATTCTCCTAATATAGGTAAGAACTTGCAAAAATGATTTTATTATGTTTGCTATTTAGCCTTATCGACCCTTGAACGGATTTTCACACACATTGACTAACTCCTCGATTACAACATTAGTTATTTACTATTTCAATTCAGATGGCAGATACCGCGAGTTTTACATACTTATCAGAGCCGCGTTCTGACTCTAGAAATGGACTCTGAAGGAAACGGCTTGGACGAGTACTCTTCGTGTTAGGTGGATCAAAAATCAAAGGTATACGACTATATAGGCTAGCAGCTCCTGCGTCTCCACTATTGATTGGGACTTCCATGCCGCTATTGATGTTCCTACACAGTATTCTGCATTGCCTTATTTATTGTAACGTCTAGGATTAGCGAGTGTCCGAAGACTAGCCCAAAAAACGTCTTACACGGAAGTCTTCTAGGCCTCTTGATAGAATAGAGTTAAGAGGATTAGTGCATTTCCATATCCATTAACGCATCACGCAATGTATAAGACGTCGAGTCGCTGAAAACTAGCACATGCACACCTCTGCCTTGGTGACCGTCATTTAATATTTTGTACATAACATTATAACATTAAGGTCAAACTTCAATCAACGCACGGCCATAAAGGCGGTAATCGAGCACTTTCAGTAGTATACTACGTTATTAGGCACTTATCTGATTATTGCGCTCGACTCGACGCCGGGTTCGCGAAAGTTCCACTTCTTAGCACCCCTGCACACTAATATGTCATAGCCTTAGATACTTTTTGATACAGATTGCAGAATGTGTGCTTCAAAAGATATAATTTCACGAAAAAAAAACCAAACATGTGTGTTTATTCGACGATTTGCGTCGTGCGTCTTTTCTAATGATGTCAATAAATTCTTAAGATTAATTTTAATGATATTTAAATGCCTATATCCAAACAACTGAAGACTTTCAGATTCAATTCACGATGAGGTTTTCAGCTAATAAAGCAGATATACCATTGAAATTTTTAATCTGAGACATCTTGTGTATAATGACTGTCGAATCTCACAGGCGTGTCTGTGGTGCAAAGAGACTAAAAAAATATAGCGACCTAACATAATAGATTTGATAATATACCGGCACATTATCGGGAATAATAATACAGGGACGCCAAAGACTTGGCTGACACATATTGACTTAAAAACCTGAGAGTTCGAGATGAGGATCGTCATTCAGAACAACTGGTTGATGTACGCGTTGCAAAGATGATAGCCAACCATAAGTAGAAGACGGCACCGAACAAGTAATCATTTAAACGATAAATAACCATCACCTACACATCTACTATTACAATGAAGCTGATAATTTCCAAACTGCTCTCGGCTGAACCGATTGTCTTAGAATCAAAGCTTAAGAACAATCTCGATCAAAATAACCTTTTAAAAAAACAGAAACCAAATCAAAAGTCCATTCCTTCAAGAACTACGATTCCACTGACAGACACATAAATACACGTAAAACTAGAATGTAGAATGGGTGTTAGAAAATAAGCCAATGAAGGGACGTCCGATGGCTTTTTCGTCATTATCATCTGCCTCTTCAGATAATAGCTGCTAGTGTGAAAGGGCCATTAGAGCTCGCGTGTCCGGCCACATTGGCCCAGTTCCCAACTTTATGCAAATTCCGAGATACGAGTGCCTGCCGTAAACCTACTATCTGCTCCGGACTGCATTTCGTTTAGTTTTTAAGGGTTTTGCGAGTGGTAAAGTTTAAATGGACTTTGTATGACTAACCTCTATGCGCTTTTAACGTGTCTGCTTAGCTAATGAGTCTGTTCCCAAACTAGATTGAGACGATTTCAATTCGAGATTTCATAGAAGTTATACTGACATTTCATTTCATACTATGAGTATTCTCAGAATAAGGATGCTCCTTAATCATGGCCTTCTATAAAATTAACTTTTTTGAAACAATTATAACGAGGACGTGGGATTTCAAAGTTGCAAAAGAAATATAGGTCCTGTTTAAAATCGATCTTTGCTTTACGACCTTATTAAGCATCAACACGGGCTCAATATTACAGGGATCCTATACATTTTCAGAGTTGTAAAAATTAGGCTTTGTGTAACTATGTCAATTTTCAAGTTTCAATTCCTCAAACGTGAAACAAAGAACCCTGTAATATTTAGCCAGCATTATGTTAATGTGTTTATTCCCGTGTGTGTCTTAATTAGAATTCATTTCGTGTTACCTTGCCCTCTATTCGATATGCGCCAAAGTTGTCTGTCGTCTGGCTTACTAGCGTCTCTCTCTCTTATGCGATTCGAATATATACGCGCACATGAGGGATAGAATATCATGATTTAGTAACAATATCTCTTAATATTTTCTTCTGTTTCCGCGATTATTACTCCTTTAAATAAAACAATTTAACCGATTATATCGCGTATATTATCTCATTTGAGTTCCCGACGTTTACATTACAAGTCGTACTACTTCTTATTAAGAAGTAGTGCCTTCAGCTGAATAGATGGGTTTCATTATAGACTTGGAATCACCCAATCATTAAATTTGTGTGCCCGTAAATTTCGATGATATTGACATAGCCTCGCCCAGTGATGCACTGTCCAGTCTTGCGCTTCCCGCTTCTGGCGGCCCGAGCAGAAAGGTTCTAGAGCTCAGTGGTGTAGCTGGGTAACTAAGGCCCCTGGTGCAAAAAAATATTAGGGCCCCATTGCAGTCCGAGATTTACTGGTTATATAGTGAGTCAGATTCCTTAAGAGTATGGAGGTCTCGGTGCTTGGCACCGACCAGCTCTTTGGTAGCTTCGCCTGCCTGAGTACTGAGTAGTGACTATCATCATTCTCCTGCCCATATCCCATAGGGGTCGGCCATGTTTTTTTCTTCCATACTTTCCTATCAACCGTCATCTTGTTTCCTCACTTGGCTCTCATCTCTTAGTATCACGTGCCCTTACCATGCTAGTCGGTTAGCTCTGTGATTGGTGCTAACTTTCAGATTTCCTCGTATATTTTCCTTCCCGGGATAGGTTGATGCCCGGGTGATAGCCTGAGTTGCGACCGCGAAGTGGAAAACGCATCATGGGTCCTACAAAGTGGAGCGATCGTTTCATGACGAAGTGACACTTGGCAAGATGGAATTGTTTTGCTCTCATTGGCTGTTGCGGATGATCCTAGTTGCAATATAGGTGACAGGTAGCGTGCCCCCATGACCCGTATCGCCCATGGCCCGATGCCAGCGGGTCGCGACCCAACCTTCACCCGCGAATTTATTGCGCTTTGATGCGATGCGGTAAGATGCAACTGCGCTTACTGGGACGCAGGATGAGAACTAAATAATATGTTCGTGAAAAATATCTGAACGAAGTTGCCTATGCGACAAAAAAAATTGTGTTAGCAGTATAAATAACATTACTACAAACGCGTTCCAGACATGTTTGCATTTAATGCATACTTACACTGGATCTTGCGCTGGTCATGTGTTGAGCATGATTTTGTCAGTACCAAGTCTCCACAGAATGGATTACTCATGGCTTGCCTATTTTACGGTATTTGAGCACCTTGCCCATTGTCCATACTGTTTTTTGCCATATTTACTATGACCTCTTCTCAGGTAAGTTTATACTTACACCATCTCACCGATGACACCACATCGCGAGTATCTACCTACTATTAAATAGTATAGTATAGTGTATTCTCAAATACTTATTGATAGTTAGTGATATCGAGTCTAGACTTCCGCAGAAACTCTCACGCCCAATTTTGTTATTTTAGGGGTTAAATTCTTATTTAATACGACATCTGATATCTACAATCTCAACCCTCCCCGTTGTTGGCCCATACACAGCCAAGGTTACCCCATTGGCAATGTTGCATCTCCAAAAATAAAACAGACGTATAAAATATACGTACGTCTTACTGAACAGTTCTACAATACTGTAAGATCTAATTAGAAACTCTATACTTACAAAGTATAGAAAATTTAGAAGTCATGCACATCATGTTTGGATTGGGCTACTAAGACTTCTTGCTTGTAGATACGATCAGATTAATCCTCGTCATTCGAGTCGCTTCATGCGGTAGTCATGTGGGTGCTCTTCCTGTAAATATGTGCGATGGTAGCTAAGCTGTAAGCGATCACACTAAGCTAAACTATAAGCGAAGCTCTTAATTGCTGGAGAACATACACATCCTTTAGCTATGCAGCTTAGCACACCTCTAGTGGAAAGTCAAACTAACAGTCGCAAACGGCCACGATACCTTGATGTTAACTATCCGGTGACATAAGCGTATCACACCGCCGGTCGTCGGGTCATCGCCTTTACACGCGACAGCAGTGATCGTACGATTATCCTTTTATGTTATCGTATTATATCGAGTACACAAGAATGGAATTACGCGATATGATATTCTCGTTTTTCTTGTTTTTGTTTTGCACCAATGCGGCGCGGTTGTTGCGTACTTTTGGAACGTCTCCAAGAGTTGCGTGCCGTTACTGGTGCCAAGTGCTTTCTCTTGTATGGATGTTTCAAGGTCTTTTGGAATACTATTTCACTTATCTTAAAGGGTAAAGAAAGGGACAGTTGCGGGGATTCTTCCGACGATTCTTTCAGCGCAAAATTTTAGTAATCAAGTTATTTCGTTAAATTATGTTGTTTATCAACCCTCAACGAAATACAATGGTGGTAAAAGTTTAATGTATGTGTAGCTCTTATAGCACAACCCACGAAATAAATCTCAGAATCTTAGTTTTTTCCTCCGCCTATGTCAGTAACCAATTAAAAATCTACATTGCGTACATTTTGCTTAGGAGTAGGGCTCTGCTAACGGTCGATTTTCATAGATACGGCCGTTTTTAGCGTATATTTTGTACGTTTACTCGCAATTGGCCGTTCTTTTTACCCGACTGCGCGACGCAAAGGAGTGGTAATGTGTTTATCAGTCTATGTATATATGTATGTATGTATGTATGTATGTATGTATGTATGTATGTATGTATGTATGTATGTATGTATGTATGTATGTATGTATGTATGTATGTTTGTATGTAAGTATATATGTTTGTTCCTATCTGGCACTCTACAGACCAAACGTGTGGACCGATTTAGATGATTCTTACGTCAATCGATTTGTCTTAACTGTCCGAATTTCACTGAATAAATAAATAAATAAATAATAATAATATGAAGATATGAAAATGATGAAAACTCAAAATGGCGATAATGAGACGCCATATTGTGAAAAAGAAAAAAATGAAAATTGACGTACTATATCGAGTGGGGTATCAATGAATAGGGATTTAAAAATCATTTTTAGGTTTCTTCATTCATGAGCGATACTCACAATATAACAAATAATAAACCCATAAGAAATCTAGATCGACGCAAATCTTCCCAACAATGGGTCCCGACTGTTCAAAATCGCTATGTTCCATATTAGAATTTATTATTTGTTATATTGTGAGTATCGATCATGAATCATGAAAGATTTCCATTATAACTTAACAAATTTCTAGGGCACTGGACTTGTTTTTTTCTTTTTAGTTTTTACGCAGTCGGGTTTTTTGTTTTTTTAATTATATATTTTTTTTCTTGAAATCGATCGATTGTTTTTTTTTAGCTATGAATCAATCGGTCCAGCCGATTCACGACTATCAGTCCATCGTTGCAGCGATTATTTAAGCTTGCATGTTGCTTGTTGCGTACATGTGTGCATAATATTATCGGTGAAGTGTTATCGGCTTAACAATATAGGTTATTACGCTCGATGATATTAACCAAACCCAAAAACTGAATTGTGTGCAGTTACCATTACCATGCAGACATAATTCTGACCACAACAATGTGGCTAACCACTGCTTCAACCAATCGGCGTCGGCAGTGGTCAACACGACACCGACTTTTAATTAACTCGTTGGTAATAATTGTTAATTATCGCTATCGTTATCTGGGGAGTGATTAATTGAACCGTTTCTCATTTCTGTAACTAGTGATGCGATTTGTATTAATTTGCGTTAGAAAATTGGATAAGCTATCGCCTTTTCCTTTCGATAACAAACAGTTAAATAATCCTTAGCGATAGGCGTTTATTGTGTTTTCAACGTTATTTCCATATATAAATGCGATGATATTTAACTTTAGTGCCTATTGGATATATCGATATCGCAAATGTGTGTGCTGATGGGGATACACCATATTTTAAATAATTTATATAATTACTTGTTAATTATAATAACATTGATATGTAATGGTTTCATTTTATTCGTATGTTGAAACGGACTGAGAGTGGACGTGCATATTCAAAGGTATTTGTTAGTTTTTTTATATATAAGCTTCATAATCACATAAACTTTGTTCTTTTATCTGATATTAATTGATTTCATCCAAAATTTGAAGTTTGTTTAAAAATCGCTATAGCAATTTTTCGGTTTTTACGTGAATGCCATTCTTTTAAAGCATTATTTTTTTTATCAAGTTACTATGGTACAGACTAATCTACGTTCAGCTGTAGTATTAAGTAACTAATGGTATAAAATAATCTACATTTATTTAACCTAAAACAATCAACAAGTTACAAACTATTTGTAAAGTTTTTTTTCTCATTGAAGTAAAGATGGTAATCAAACTTTTTATGAAAAGGATGGTATTAGATATAATCGACTCCAAACCTTTGTTTCACTTTAACAACTATATTTAAAATTCATCATTAATGTTCCGGTTGAGATTTGTAATTAAAATTTCGTCAAATTAATTCAAATATTACTGGTTAAATATTTACCTAGCCTTCTAAGTTAGATTCAGATATTGAAATTTCAGAGTATCTTGATTTACCAAATTATGTATTAACGTGCTACCGAAACTAATTAAGTTCTTAACTAAGGATAATGTTTGTAATTATTTACAAATTACAAATTTCAAATATCTAAATATAAATTGTGTTTGTATATGAATTATTTAAATTGGTTATTGTGGGTATTATAAAATTATCGTTCCTAAAGCTAAATATTGCCTATAATACCTATGGGCAAAGACTTGCGTGACTGTCTCAACAACGCTGATAAAGCCGGTATGATGAACGCCGGTAAAAATTAAGTCTATCATATGATAAATGCAAATTTTTGATTTTTTTTTTAATTTTTGTATTGTGATTAGTTTTTGTTTTATTAAGGAAAATGTGAAAAAAACACCATTCTCTCCGAAGTATACCAATCGAAAATTTTGACATTTTCACAATATGTATTAATAAACATAAATATTACAAGAAAAATATGGCAATGTCTCTAACTTGCAAAATTTTTTAAAAACCTATTTGAGCAAATCGGTTGCGTTAAGTTTGCACCTGATTTGTATGCAATGCTATAGATATCAGGTGCAAACTTAACTCAACCGGTACCGGATAATAAAGTTAGGGTGAGTAGACATTTGTACGGTACCCTCGGTGCGCGAGTCCGACTCGCACTTGGCCGGTTTATTTACTCTTTCTTCGCTCGCTTCGACTGGTGCGTTTCATGTACGATGATAGTAGTTCACTTATGATGACGTCACGCCGCGCAGTTGTAGAATGCCGATCTGGTGATGTGATGGAATGACTTCATCGGAGCATTTTTCTTATAGTCAAATCAAATCAAATCAAAATATTCTTTATTCAACTAGGCCTAGTTACAAGCACTTTCGAAATGTCAGTTACATGAGAGTGAATGTTTGCTGGGAGAAATACAATATGATCCAACATTTGCTGCAAGGATTAGGGAAACCCAGAAAAACCTAATCAGATCATTTAACTTAAGTGTAATATTATTGATAAAATCATCATTTTAAAATTAAAATAATCAATAAAATAAATCCCAAAAGGATTGTCAATAAAAAATAAATAATCTAGAATGTGTAGAATAAAATTCTAAATGTCAGAGTATATAAAACAATTAAGATTAAAATAATAATAATACCTTAGGTATTCGTTTAAATAATTATTCATATACCTACATGACGCTATAATTTACATTAATCCCACGCGGCTTCATCGTTCATGTAGTCTTGTGTGCTATAATAAGCTTTAGAAAATAATTTTCGTTTCACAATATTTTTGAATTTACCAATAGACAACTCAGTTATGCTGCTAGGAAGTTTATTATAAAATCTCACACAGTTACCCATGAATGATCTCCTTATTTTATGGAGCCTAGTAGCAGACACTGCGAGCTTATGCTTATTTCTAGTATTAATATTATGTATATCACAGTTCTTCTTAAAGTCGGTAATATTTTTATGTACATACATAATATTCTCATAAATGTATTGACAATGCACTGTCATTATATTAATGTCTTTAAACTTATCTCTAAGCGACTCTCTATAGTTCATTTTATATATCGCACGAACAGCCCGCTTCTGCAGAACAAATATAGTATTAATGTCGGAAGCACTGCCCCATAGTAAGATGCCATACGACATAATACTGTGGAAATAACTGAAATACACTAATCGAGCCGTTATCACGTCTGTTAATTGACGAATCTTACTTACTGCAAAAGCTGCAGAACTCAGTCTATTCGAGAGATTAGCAATATGGGGACCCCATTGGAGCTTAGAATCTAATGTTATACCGAGAAAGACTGTACTATTAACTAGTTCCAGTTCCTCACCTTTAACCATAACGCTCGCTTGCTCGTGTTTTACGTTACTCGTGACAAACTTAACACATTTAGTATTTTTCTCATTCAACAATAAATAATTTATATTAAACCAATTTACTACTTCACAGATACCATTGTTTACGTCATTGTAGGATCGTTGATTTCGTACGACTTTGAAAAATAGAGACGTATCATCTGCAAACAAAACTATCTCATGGTGGGTCTTTACGAGGTGTGGCAAGTCGTTTATATAGATAAGGAACAGGAAAGGTCCCAATATTGATCCCTGCGGCACACCCATAGAGACTAATGACCCCGGTGAACGCTTTCCATTCACGTCAACCCTTTGTATTCTACCATTTAAATAAGACTCTAATAAATTTAGTGCTAATCCTTTAACTCCGTAGTGGTGTAGCTTCCTGATCAGTGTCTCATGATTAACGCAATCGAAGGCCTTAGATAAATCACAGAAGAGGCCTAAAGCATCTCGCGATTCCTCCCAGGCATCGAAAATGTGTTTTACGAGCTCAACTCCGGCGTTGGATGTCGAGCGACCCCGCGTAAAACCGAATTGCTTACTATGCATCAAATTATTCAAATTAAAATGTTTTAACAATTGATATAGAATTAGCTTTTCAAAAATTTTACTAAATGTAGGTAGTACAGATATTGGTCTAAAGTTAGTGGGGTCAGAGGTACTACCTGATTTAAATAAAGGAGTTATTTTGCTATGTTTCATCAGATCAGGAAACTCACCGCAGTCAACACACGCAGTTTTCTTTTAACAACAAAACGGCAGACGAAGGTGATGAATTTAAACACTTTGTTGTGGATACTGGTATATCGGTGAAGAAATTTTCAAATTCTGTTGCTACATCTAAACTAAAATCTATAATTTTGCCATCAATTTTTAATTCTAGATCACTAATTGCGTGCCTTGATCTACCAGTCTCCGCATTAATCACTTTCCAGGTGGTTTTGATAATATTAGAACTATTTTTGATTTTCTGGGATAAATAATTACGTTTTGCAATATGACAATCAATTTTGAATTGTTTCGAATATTGCTTTACATGTTCTTTAAATTCATCACTCGTATTAAGCCGCCGTTCCTCATACATGGCATACAGTGCTTGTCTACGTTTGTGTAAGTCCGCAGTAGCCCATTCGCTAAATACTGGTGCACCGCCAGCCGCAACCGATTTGGAAGTAAATATTGTATTATAATGTTTCATGAAAGTTGTAAAGAATGAATCATACATGTGATTAGGACTCATTTCAGAAGACATAACGGGTAGCGCCTGAAACAAATGTTGCTTCATTCTTTCCACACGGTCTGTGGTTACCGGTACAAAAGTAATTTGTTTTTTCACTATATTTTCCCTTAATATCTCAGTCTCTAGTTTCTCGCTTAAGGCATCATTTCATGTAGTTTGAGTAAATCCTCCAACGGGGTGGTGACCGCTGCAGCGCGGTCGATAGCCGCAGTGCATCGGCCATTATTCGGGGCCTCATCAAATCTGCTGCTAATTGCTCGGGATGGTAATTGGCTGGTTCTCGGGTTTCTCGAATGTTCTGCAAATAACTAAAGTCCATTACTATCGTACAAATATTATTTAGTTAGCCAGTTAAGTAACAAAAGTCCGATGCTTAACCGTATAAAAGCTATGTGAAAGTTTTCTTTAATATTTTTTTTTCTGTTTCCGCGACTATTACTCATTTATATATATATTCTACATCATTGGATCAGTCAAACGAGGGGGGTTGCCCAATTTAGAAATAAATAATTTGTAAGTTTGTTGTGCGTCACTAACATAGGTTAAGTACTACTAACACTCTATGGATGTAAAAAAATAGCCCGAAATAAAAAATTATTATTATTATTATTACTCATTTAAATAAAACAATGTAACGGATTATATCGCGTATAATATCTCATTTGAGTTCCCACGTTTCAGAAGCTTTTCAGCTTTCCGTGTTCACGGGTTGACTGAGAAAAGATATAATTTTCTCTCTCGAAGTTACAATTTGTGCAAACTACCCACTTTGAGAAAACAAAAGATAAAAGATCATCTATTCAAATAGGATCACAAGTATCACTTCTGCATCGTCAAAACTTAACATGATCATGTTGATTATTAAATGGTAACATTATAGAAGAGATAACATTGTACCTACTGTATTTTTTGTATTCTCTAAAGTAAGTAAGCTTTAGAGAATAGGTACAAAGAATAAAAATATTAAAATAACATTCATAATGTTAAGTAGTATTATATAAAATTGTACACATAAAATTATTTGTTATTACATACATTTAAACATAGTTCTGTAAAGAAGACGATATTAGATACTAATCATGTCTTCCTACAGAAACTGTGTCAAGCTATAATAGATAAGGAAAATACATTAATACATTAAACACAAACACAGTCACGTATTAGAGAAAAAAAAACAACTGTTATTAAAAGTTTAGACACATTCAAACAAAAAACTGTAATTGGTATTGAAACTATATGTAATTAAATAAAAATAAAAACAGGATCGAGGAGAGATAAAGACAAACTTAGTAATTATTATGACTGCAAGGATGGCCAAGCGTTTTTATCATTCATATATTCCTCAACGCAAAATCAAAATCCCTCAAATACAGGTGTACATTACTTACATGCCCGATGGGCCTAATCTGTAAAGACAGTTAGTTACACATTGTACCAGAAGGGCTTCATTATTTTATTTTAATAATTTACCAGTAGCATTCTCTCCGAGACTACCTCGTTACTAACTATATTATTAAAGAAAACTATTAACTAAACTACTTTTGAACAGATATTTCAATTCAATTTTATTTCGTGCACAAGATGGTATTACAAGATGTTACAGTTATTTCTACACCGTTCGGAAATTAAGGTTTGCATTCCTGTGTCTTGCTTTTCCCTTGATGAGATGTATTACAGGATCCCAAGCTGGTGGTAGCGACAACCCATCTTCTCTATTGAAATTAGGATGCTTTTTAATCTCAATAGCCTCGCGTAGCATTCTGGCAAAATATTTTCCTAATTTCTAGTATTAGGGAATGCATAATAGGATAAAAAACTTTAAGGATTCCGATATAGATTCAACTCAAAAAGGTACATTTTTAGGCTTTATTGCCATTGTGGCAAGAGCGAAACTGGACATGTGAGAGAAAAATACGCAACGGTCTCTAAACGAATACTCTCGGGCGGTTAAGTTAGGATTAGGAGCCGTGCGCCTATATTTATAGCTTGACTAGTTCTTTCGTGACACTGCTATGGTCTGCAGGCGATGGAGGAGGAGAGGGTGGGAGGAGGCAGCGGGTGCACTGTACGTGTACGTGACCCTGCCGCGTGCCGCGCGTATACTTCTTACTCGGCCCCGGTGTCTTTCCCCCCGTCGCCCGCAGACCATGGGAGTGTCACGATAGAACTTGTCAAGCTGTAGTGGCCCACGTTACAGGGTGCAGTAATAATATTTTCTTATATTATTTTCATCTAAGTTTCGAAAAGAATGTCTAAATTATTTCACAGATGGCAACTTTGAGACTAATGTGTGTACTGCCAAGAAGCAGTGAATAATGGCGGCAAAATAAAAAAAATCATCGGTGTAATCTTGTAATCCGTTCTCCTATCACTACAAACTATATATATAACCTTTGTTAGATTACTAAATTAAATAATCCGAATACAACGTTAATTTAATTACATATTTTGTTACTTACGAGTTTGTAGAATCATAGTGAAGCGAAAAGTCTGAATGTAATCTGCCCGTCCTAAAAACTCCCTGTTTACTTTCTTTGATGTTAGCAAATGTACATTGTAAAAAGCAATTTATCTCCCAAGCCGGTTGACTGATTATCTCGAGAACTAAATTGGACTCTCTTTATAACTTACTAAAGATATTGCTTACTAAGAAAGGGTGAAGCCTTTTTCACATTTTCTGTGAGTAATATTGGAGCAAGTCTAGGCTAAACATTATCGTATTATATTTAAGTAGAATGAGTACGTTATTTTAAAGGTTGAATCTGCTTTAGAAATAACGGTAACATAATTTAGTCATGAAAGAAATGATGTTTATCAGCTTAAAAGTAATGTTTATAAAAAAAAACAGTCATGTTTTAAAATGTAAATACGTTTTACGGGCTCAAAAAAGCGGAGAAAACTACAATACAAAAACTACCAATATATGTTTTATGAGTAACTTTCATTACGCATATCTAGGTCGATCGATTAAAATTTTGTTTTAATTAAAGCCCTTAACTTGGTACCTAATTTTTTTTCGGAAACGACCCTTATACCATGCATTTTTTGTATACATATCAGAAAAGAGATAAAAATAAGTGACTAGTAAAACAAAAAAGACATTACTCTCTTTTTTACTTCGGTCTAGTCGGGTAAAAAATATAATAACCATCTTTGGACGCCCAGCAAATGGAGAAAATCCTACTTATCGTTTTGACGTGATGAGGCTCCAAAGGCGCATTATATTATTATTATTTGTTTCAGTGAGCTTCTAATAGTAGAGTTATTAACTGTTTTTTTATAATAGTATACATAGTGCGTTCATTGACGTTTGGGACACGTCGAGCACTGCCCTATCGCTTCTGTAGCGGTCAAGAGCTTAAACTGATCAATTCCACCAGTAAAATGTCGATTTAACTAACAACACTTGATGAGATAAGCACGGTAATAGTGGAGCTATTAAATTGATTTCCGACAGGTAACTAACCGGCGGGTCTGTTTCAGGTAAAGGCTACTGCCGAAAACCATCATCTGGGGACCGTCGAGGGTAAGCTAATTTAGATGTAATTAACTGGAACAAGATGTATTATTATCGGAAATGTTACTAGAGTTCAGTATTTGTTCAGCTCCCAGCCCCAGCTCTGAATAGGGTTACCAACTTTTATCAAACATAGTATTTTCGAAGCTGTGACCTCTAAAAATATAGTAGATGGCAAAAAAGAAAAAATATATAGTATTTGGTTAAAATATGTACAAATTCACTTTATTTTTTAAATGAATATTTTTTGCTGCTCTACGCCTTAATAATTTTATTTTTTATTTTTTAGAAAGTATAGTGTAGACTGCGTTCCGCTTTGCGCAAAATATAGTAGTTTTGCCTACTATATTTTTTTATTGAAATTATTTGATCCCCTAATATAGTAAGATACTATGCTCACATGCGAAAATTAAATGCAGTTTCCACATAAAAATATGCAAGCAAATACAACCAACCACCCACCACTAAAGAGTATAATCCCCGATACGAGGCATCATCTGGAGATGTTAAAGATGTTGACGCTCCGGCGTCTACCCGAGAAGACAAGGTGTCTTCTAGGGTGGACGTGAAATATGTTATAATATTATCATAATATAGTGAGTTTAAAAATAAAGCATTTTATTATATAATTTCCTCTATAATTCGAAAATAAATCCAATCCCATAAAGATGGGCCGCATGTATCCGCTCTAAAGATAAGCCGGTAATAACATCGGAAGATAACTTTTATAGTCGTCTCTTTCTAGCGGTGCTGCTCGCTTGTGTGGGTGAAAGGGACGAGAATACCTTGTAAAATGTTTTTGTCCATAATTTTCGCGGGTTACCGGGAATCGTAAAGTGTAAACATTGATGGCGTAGTGGGGACTGAAGTAGTAAATTTTGTGGCTTTTGCTTAAAAGGTCAACGCCGTAGGGCCTCTCCCAGCCCCTCCGAAACCTATGTAACCATTGTTTGATTTCTCCACGCTCAAAAGTCCTTCGACCCCCCTGACTCCCTCTTCACACACATCATTTTACTCATTCATATACTCTCTCAATACACTCACACACACACACAATCACTACTCAATTCATTCCAGCTGGTCATCGGTGTATTAACGCCACAGCTTAAACCCCTTCTTTCACTGCGGGACAGATGGTTCCAAATATGGTAACCTCATCCCCGCTCATCCGACAGCTGAAACAGCCGCCTGGCTTCAGCCCATAGTCAAAGTAAAAAAAAGGCTGTGTTTTTTATTCCTCTTCTCAACACTCACGAAAAAAGGAACTTTCATAAGGAATGGAATATTCAAATAGATGCTCATTTTGGCATAAAAAATCGTGAAAGGTTGCTACGATTCGTTATAGAAAACTTTTTTACAGTAAAAGATAAGTTTATACTGCAAAAAGGCCACCTGTAAAGTATTAAGTACCAGAAAACAACTAGCGTTTCGGAAAATATAACATTTGGAGAACAATTTGGGATAATATTCATGGAGAAAAATTAATTTTTCCCACAACAACACTAGTTCGATTTGTGTAAAATTGTCCCGTAATATTTATTTATTTATTTTATTTACTGCTTATTGATTTATTGCGTAATAATTTTGTATTTATTAGTGCCTAATTGATATTTTGAGTTGTAAGTGAACGAACTAAGGTTCGTATATTTGCCCTAAAAAGTTTGCTTGTGCAAAACACTAGAAGCGCCTATATCATGTACAACCGTACAATATCATGTTCCTATCTGGCGGGTTAGGCTCGGCGTTCTATGTTAGGCGTTGAAGTGCTATCATCAGTTTTTTTTTTAATTTCTTTCGTGATGTCTATTTTTGTCACTTCTTCCTTATCTTATTCCATCTACTGGGGGTCGGGTCTCCTTGATCTTGTGTGATTTTTCTGTTTTCTTTGGTGGTAGGTATTGATTGTTTCGAATCGCGGAAACAGAAAAAAATATTATCAACCTAGTATATTTTTTTATAATAAAGTACTTCCATAGTAAAATGTAAAACTTATATGGCGTATGACTTTAAAGACAAAGAAGTCGACTATCCTACTTATAGTGATTATATTTTTGTCTCGTTTAACCTTTGGTGTCAATTATTGTCGATAAGCACGCCTTATTTTAATATCGATGGATGGATCGAAAGGTCATTGTCCGATAATTTTTTTTTTTTCATAAAAATATGACATACGTTAATTGTTTCTTTACAATTTGTTTTTATAATGCGGCAAAAACAATTGCGAAATTACCTACTTCAGATAATCGGATATATTGGCAGGCCACACGACCGCCTTCAGCAGTTTGTCCCGAATATAACTAGACCCGTGAAGTAGTGGCACATGTTCCAGATTACAGGTCAAAATATATAGGTCAGGTAAGCAGGTTGTCAAAACTGACTTTAGAAAACGAAGCCAAGGGCGAGACCTATGAAACTTTATACGTGTCTAAGGGTCATATTATAGCAACCAGCGCTGCGTTCGACGCTGACGCACGTTTTGTGAATGTTATAGCTAATTTGATTACGAGTTGCGCTCTACCCGTTTCAAGTTTAAAACATAGCAAAGCGTCCTTTCCAATCAAATTATAACATTAACTACGTTGACCATTCAAAGTAACCGATTTGACTACTAAATTAAGTTAACTCAATTCCAATAGTGCATTGATTCAGAGGAGCACATTTGCGAGTCCCGCCGCGTATCTGCCCGCTAAAACAATTAATGTTCTTTGACTAGTGTTGCAAGACTCGAGCTCTCTAGTTTGATATTAGTAGGCTCGACTCAGATTCGAGTTGAGCGTGAGTCATCTGAGCAAGTGCTTCGAGTCTTGTAAAGCGCTCAAGGTTTTGAACGGTCTGTACACTCTTTCTGTAACTTGTATATTTGCTAAATTAAATTTTATGAAAGTCGAAGCCAATATTTATTTACAAGAATACTCTAATTAGGATCAAATAGATATGGTTCGAGTCTGTAATTTAAACTCATGAATTCCATGATGATATTTTGAGCCTACCTAAGAAAAAAACACATTTCGAACACAGCTCGCTATATTAAAGGACTTGGTCGCAAAAAAGAGACTCGAGTGTTGATGTAATGCTGCTGGCTCGAGAGACTCACCTGGTATAAAATCTTGTTTTTTATGGTTTGTGTTATGTCTCGTAGTTTGTGAGCAGAGTCATATTACCATTTTGTAATATCCTCTACTGATCAGTACAGAATAAGTTGTACATTTATTTAACGTGAAGTATGTAGTTGCAATTCGAAGTTGGGTATTTGAATGAAGACAAACTAAAGTAGATCTGCAGCATGCACCAAACAAATAATGTTTTAGGGGAGCTTAGGGGAACTGGCTTACTAAGGAGAATTGATAATGAAACTCATAATTTACGCAATAATTTTTTTATTAATTACGAACGAAACCTTTAGTTATCTGGGCATTATAACCACTAAAAGGAAATTGAAAATAATAGCATTATGTATAATAAAAAAATGAAAATATTATAATTACTTCTCAGGAAATGGGAGCCACGAAAAGTTCCATATGTCAAAATGGAGCCGTTTTAATTGTTACATTGAATAATTTCGCCGCTATACTATGTTTATCACCAGATTAAAAAGCTTTGATTTTTGTGCTTTTACGTCACGTATGAAACTAATTAAATATTTAGCAATACATTTAGTTTAGAGAGCTAGTAATAGCTCTCATTACTTGCATATAACCCGAATTACAAGTAAAATATAATAATAATATACGAGTATATATTTTAGATTTCAATTAGAGTAACACTGATGTTAAATATCGGCAAAATTTTTGTTGACCGTCCCGCCCGTCGGGTTGACTGTATTAGATATACTTACGTAGAGGAAGTGACAAGGTGTGAAGCGTGTAAGACATGCAGAAAAATTGAGGTCGCCATGTCTACAAATGGAATTCCTAAGTATAGCTTACAATCTCGTGGGTACTTAAAGTGGCTTATATACTTGTTTGTTTTTTTGTTTGTAAGTATTTGTATATACTATAATAGTATTACAACATTCTATTATTAAAGTTGATGTATTTTCAGTCTTAATCTGTTCGTGCTATCAAGAGCTCGCCCTGCATAAAGCCAACGCGAAACTTTATCTTTGTCAAAGTTTCCTTTTCGTCCGAAAGCCTAACTTATACCGCTTCATATCAAAAGGGCTAAAAATAGAGCCGAGGGGTCGGTGATAATTAATTCCGGCCGTGTAACAGGTACGGCCGACTACGAAGATCTAGTCACGGTCAATAATTATTTGAAGGTTCTAGTTTTGCGGTGGAAGATTAACCCTTAACACTTTCGCGACCAGGAACCCGCGAGGTGGGCGCTGTGTTTAGTAACTTAGTGGTAAGTTTTCACAACATACGCATTTTCCCATATTATCGGCCATATTACGCTCGCTACGGCAATCTTGGTCATGACTGTGGTCATTTTGTAATGTTCACCGGGATAAACAAACGTTACATAGACTTTGTGTATCTTTTAATTCATATTTTAGTAGAACTGTTTGTATTCGTTGAGGTTTGTGTATTTAATTATATTTTTTGAACTCTCGTTAAATTCAGGATTAAGTAATCTTATTAATCGATTATTTGCTTTATTACTATTAGTGCTAAATGTCAGTACTTTTAGCACAACTGTGACATGCGTCTCTTTTTCACGCGACTGATATTGTTTATTCTTTTTTGTTCTGAAAAGCGTGAGAAATTTGTGTTGCACGTCGCACAACACGAGAAGTTCCTCAAGTTATTAAATCGTGACAAAGTGGCTTCCAACTGTTAGTTTTTTTATAGTGTAATACTAGCGATAACGTTGTTTATACATACTATGCAAATATGCTAATGGCCTATTCACACCGCGTTTTTAAAACGCAGCTTCGCGGCGCGATTTAGGAACACTCGTCATCAGCGCGTTTTTCGTTCTATAGAGCAGCATACTGACTCCGTGCGTATCGCGTTTGTCGTGTCAAAGGTGCGTTAAAAAAAACGTCCTTATGCTTACTCGGTGATTATCTTGTGAATTGACTCTTTGGTGATGACCAGCTGAGTCTAACGAAGTGTACAAGGTTCGACGCCCATCTAAGCACTCAATTAGCACGCGATATCAAATGCCTCTTAAAACGATTGGTATGTGCATGAATGACTCATTATTTTTACATGCCATAGTTTCAGTATAATATCTTTCATATTGCTTGCTTTTCTAGGTTTTCGGAACTGAATCTAGGTAGCCTATTTGACATCTAGCACTTTGTATGCAATTTGCTCGTGGTCTCGCACGCGTTGGCTATGAAAGCGGCATTGATCAGATTTAAATACCAATTAATACATTGAAATCCCTATCAAACTAATATCACAACAAGGACTAATCTCTACTTAGAGAAAGCTCTTAGAAGATTACGAGATTTATTTATTTAATATGGCATTTTATCAAATCAAACAGCTTCCTTTCTTTAGTTTAATTATGTAATTTTCTAACTTTGATCGATTGTATTTCCGTTAATTTTGGTCCTGAAAATCTGGTTCTGCCAGAAACTTATAGAAAATAATGTTCTTCAACTTTGTCATTCAATTAGAGAACCCAAAATGTGTTTACTTTAAGAAATGGGTTTAGCCGAGGATTTATTCATTTATTAATACCATACTTATCAAATGACAAAAAATACAGTATGTCTAGTTTCAACAAGAATACAACCAAATGAACTTAAATATTTCTCGACATGCTAGAATTCCCTTAGCACTTGTCTTAAAAGGTATTCCGTAACGATAAGAAGAAACTCTTGACATCCACTTAGTACACGCAACCAGATTGTCCCTAAAGCTAGACGAAGACGGAACAACCCGCGCAAAAGCGAGAGGGAAGATAATAGCTTCCATAAGGAAGGCTTTATGGGATGCGTTAACAAGGACAGCTACTGGGGCAAGTACTCGAGTACTCTACTAACCATTAGTCGACTTATCGTGTGTATTTTCCTGTCATCACAGCCTCCCATAATGAAAGGATGTTGATATTGTTGATGCTAGGATGTAATTGATAACACGCACGATACCAGTGGTGGGGCATTTTCGAATATGTATATGAAGATATATTCGAAAATGCCCCAACGTATCGTCGCAAGCGTAATTGTTTAAAAGATAAAGAATCCTGGGGTTAAAAAAGCGAGCATATTTGCTGGTGTCAGTTATATTAATTATTAATATCCCTCATTTACCAAAAATAAAAAATACATTTTCAACTCTAGACTCCATTTATTATATTTTACTTAGATCACGTTCTGGGATAATTATATGCTTGAATTAGTAATATTATACTTGTATATTTTGATTGTACACCTAAAATTTCGTCTGAATAGCTTTTACATTTTATTTCGGGCTTACTTTTTATGATATCGCCTATTTTTCTGTGTAATAAATTACTACCATACTTTGATAAGAAACTATCTACTCTTCATTCAAATATGTATCATAGTACCTAATGGAAGCATAACCGGTATAATTCAGCTAAACTGTTCTCCGAACAACACTCAAAGGCTGCTTTTCTAGATGCGCTAAGCTGGTAAGCTTAGGATGGGTGTTATACCCGCCCAACAATCGGGAACGCCAAGCTAAGTTGAGCTGAGAAATAAACGATCCCGATTGTTGAATATAATACGGATCTATATCGGAATCCCTAACGTCGTTTGTATCCTAATGTATCGTTTGTATCCACAGACTAATAAGAGATACTTACGTATCAGACTGCCAACTCAGAAACAAATATTATTTGCACTAGGCAACTATATTTAATCTGTACGATTAGTGTTGACTGACGTTAATTTTTTTTCTATTCGAGATTGCAATATGGCAAGGGATCGCAATGTATTCAGCCACAGTGGTATAGGTTCAGTGAATGAGGTCTAATATTTAGAATGAATAGTTCCCGGCACGTAAATTTGAACACGTAACTTCAGTAATTGTATTTACGTGATTAAATTATATGTTGAGAATTATACCTCAGTGGCAAAAAAATAAAACGCACATAATTTGTTAAAAGATTTATTTTTCAATTTATTTTGAAATTTGTCGTAAGCTTTCTTCTGTATTGCGTCTGTCCCCTTTAATATTTTGTTGGTTGTGTTGCACCAATTCATAATCAAATCGGACAGTCAGAATAAAATGACTCAGAATAGTTTTGTGCTCGGCGCAGTCAAATAAACAAAATGAATTCTTGGACATAATGTTTGCTAGTTCTGCGGGCGATAATTTTGCAAGATCATCACGATTTAAACACTTCAACCACTAAGTATTTCCTCAGAGCACGGGAAATGGTGTAAAAGAGTGTCCTTTCGCAAAGTTCTGCAAACACAGCACTCTTAAAACATTTTGCAAAAGCAAGACAGGATAAACACAAGGACATCACTCGATAACACATTACTGTGACAGTGACAGAATAATAATATTTTCTTCTGTTTCCGCGATTATTACTCATTGAAATAAAACAATTTAACGGATTATATCGCGTATATAACGGATTATACCGTCGTTGTAATAGGTCTGCAGTCTGTGAACATGTCATTGACAAACCAAACCACTCAATTAAGTTTGATAAACCTTCTATCCTTGCCAAAGAAAAAAGATATTTTCCCAGAATGCTACGCGAGGCTATTGAGATTAAAAAGCATCCTAATTTCAATAGAGAAGATGGATTGTTACTACCACCAGCTTGGGATCCTGTAATACATCTCATCAAGGAACAAGCGAGACACAGGACTGCAAAACCTTAATATCCGAACGGTGTAAAATATCTTATCTGTTTAAAAGTAGTTTAATAGTCTCTGTTTTTAAATATTATAATTAGTAATGAGGTAGCCTGGGAGTTTTTCTTTGCAGCGTTTCTTTTCTCCTCAGTACGCCTCATTTCTGAAATGCTGCTTGGTAAATTATGAAAATAAAATAATTAAGCCCTTCTGGCACATGTGTAACTGTCTTTACAGCTTAGGCCCAACTGGCATGTATGTACACCTTTATTTGTGTTTTTTCAAAAATGGGTAATTTGCACAAATTGTAACTTTGACAGTGGAAAATACATCTTTTCTCAGTCCACCCGTGACCATGGAGAGCTGGAAAGCTTCCGAAACGTCGGGAACTAAAATTAGATAATATACGCGATATAATCCGTTAAATTGTTTTATTTCAGTGACAGAATGAATTTCGACAAATAATATATAGATGACAAGACGAGTGTATTGACAAAGCAACAGCTAATCACAGCAGAGAAAAACGTCAGTCAACATTCAAAACAACATGGCGCTAACGTACGTTTTGTTTTGTTTTACGAAGATTACCGGCTGTGTTTGTATCCTAATGTATCGTTTGCCCTAACGCGTTTTTTTATGAAACTGTATACTTTTCAGGATTGTTATAAAACAAACCTAACCTAACCTATACGATGATCTTTTAAAAAATCTTGAAGAATTTAAGGTTTCTGAAAAAAATACGTTAGGACTAACTATACATTAGGAAAAACGACATTAGGGATTCCGAAGGAGACCCATATATACACATCCTTAGCTACGCTGCTGCTTATCTTACCATATCTCTAGTGGAAAAGTTGCCTAAATTCTCTTCATTTAAGTCAGAATGCGACTGATATTTACTAACTTACGCAGCTAAAACCATAGTGTTGCGAGTATAGCCCTCGCAGGTGCGCATTTAATCAACTTCCGGGTTAATATTGAAATGATGGCTGCCGTGTTTCCCCTGTCGTGTCGTAAAATGTAAAACAATTTTGTATTCAAGAGATATTCAGATTTACATAGGATTCGATGCGAGATTTGCATTAAGTGGGACTTGGAGGTTATTTCCTAAGCTCAATTTGTTTTGAGGTTATAATATAACCCAATAATTTTAAAATGTAGTTTTTAATCAAAATTGTGTATTAAGTGTTTTCGTTCTTTAAGGTAAGTCTAGAAAGCTTTCTCTTAAAGAAATTGATAAGGGTTTATCAGTATTCATCGGGGCTAAAAGTGGGGGGAGCGATTTATAGGGTGGGGTGTGGGAGGCTCGAGTACGGGGTATCTGGGACATTGACATTGATAGTCGGAATACTTTATGTTTACTCCGGTTTGTGGCATGGGGTTTTATTTATTAGGATAATTTTATGTGCATTCTCATCTAGTGGGGAGCCTGGGACCTATTTATTACAATATTTGGTGTCATAGCTCTTTTAAGATACTTCTAATACACGAGTGCTTTTTTTGTGAGAAGAAAACGCTAAGGTGTGTGTACTCGGGGTACAATGAGCCATTAAATAGAATTTATTTTCGGAATATACGATATTTTTCTTATGCTTCTGTGTTTTACTGTATGTATACTAATTTAGATACAGAATCATGCTATGATAGTGCTTCTTTGGTCTTACAATCCTATGTTTCGTAATAAACCATTATTGAAACTTTGGAATTTGTTCCAATGTCCGTCCACACTATTCGGAACAAGGTGAATAATAAAATCTTGAGCCAGTTTCGTTTCATTACTCTATAATAAATCTTATGGCGGGTTGTTTTTCTTCTTAATGTTGGCAATCGTATGTTATGTACTTTGGATAATATGAAAGTAGTCTCATTATGCTTCAAGTAAAACGCAGTAAGTGTATTATGAACCTAGTATGCTTAAGTCGTTTTTCCTGTTGTTTAGAGATATAGTTTTTTTTCAAAGTAGTGACGAAATGTATTGTTACTGATATGATGGGCAATAGGAACGTTGACTATACTATATTTTCCGAAAGTTCTTAATTTCCCCATACAAGGCCTAAAACTATCCTAGCAATCCTAGGCTTTAGTTTGGAGCGTGTTTTGGGAAAGTCCTGATATGTGATTTTAACATAGTTGTATCTCGGCGAGTTTTTAAGAGATTGAAGTAGTTTTTTCACTAATATTTCTATTATTGATAGGTCTTTCTATAAGATACCACGAAAAATTGTGAACATCCCTATTCTATATCCCCCATGTTTTATACCGTGAGACGCATGCCAAGATGCTTGGGTCCTCTGCATGTTCAATTATGCATTGTATAGTTAAGTACGGCATAGGAATTAGTTCGTAGATTACCGTAGAACTCCACTGCAAAGAGAGACCATCCCCTTCTCAAACTCGACTAATAAGCCACGTACTTGCGACAGGGTCAATATGGTGGTACGCGAATCACTTTTGCTTACTTGGTCAGCTGTGACAATTACGTCCATGGGGCAAATGCGGCTTTTAAACATTTGACGGTATCCGAACACTTCAGAATTATCCCTTACTTCCCCGCTTTATATTTGGCATTGTTACTAAATGGAAAGATGTAAAATATTCCGTTTCGAAAGATGTAAATAGACGCAATTGCTCTAATGACCTTTGTATTATTGTAATCTAACACATTTAGAACAACTACAATATGCTACGTATCGTCGCGCGACGAATATTATGTGTCTCTTTCTTTTCAATAAAGTGTGAGAAATACTAGTGATGTTGTGACAGCTAGCGATGTCGTAAAGCTTCGTACCTATTCTCCCTTATCCTTCAAGAGATATGCCGTATACCTATTTGCAAGATTCCCGAGCCAGTAAACACGGCGTCTGACGTCACCGATGACATCACCCGGTGACAGCAGCGTCGTGACGGCCGCCATAAAGCGACGCCCGCCGGCAATATGGCGGCTAAGGATTTATTTACATGATTTATTGGGATTTCCACGCGTTAATCTGAATGTTATTGCTATTGTCGTGGAAGTTTTTGTTGATGTTAAGCAATGTTGTATAGATGTATTCTAGATGGTTTAGTCATTTGTCGACAAAGTAGTGTATTCTCGTGGCGTCGCTCACTTTTTGCTTGTTCTTCGGAAAAATTACTCTTTCTCGGAATTAAGATTATAGCCTATGTAGTCGTAACTCTCCGAGTGTCAGTCACAAAAATCGCGCCCACTCCGCTGTTTCTCGAAAAACAGTGAAACCAACAAACCAGCAAGGTTAAATGTAATTTAGAATGTATGATGTGATTATTGATTAAGTAATAATAATTATAAATCAAGCATATCATCTCCGGTTGCTCTCATCTTGCTAACGGCGAATACTTGCACAGACATGTAGTACGCACCGATGCCAGTTCTCGAAATGGTCGTGCCACGCTCTATTGGGATCGCTCTATCATCACGGACAGGAGTATTGTAGCCAATAAGCCTGATATCGTGCTGGTAGATCGATCAGAGCGCCGGGCACGCTTCTTGGGAGGGTCACGAAAGAACTTGTTAAGCTATAGTCGCGCGTTGTCCTAGCCGAACCGTTAAGGTGCGTCCACACTTGTATCATTTGCTCGTATCCGATTACCGTGGCGTGGCATGACTGCGTATCGCGCAGCTTGGACGCTCACTGTCGGCACGGCGATCGCGCCCCTCTTGTTCAATCTAAGTGTGTGATACGCGTAGCAACATGGAGTTCGAGCGATCGGATCGGCGCAACCTCCAAACGCGTGATCGTGACACGCGATCATGCCACGGGACGAAAATCTGATCGGGCAAATGATACAAATGTGGACGCACCTTAAGCTAGTTAAGCAGTAATCTAGTCAAACAGTCCGGCTGGTCAGAAGGTTAATAAATAGGCCGTTGACCTTTACCCACTCGCGGCTAATTGGGCGCCAGATTCACCCAGTCCCACGCGGAATAGGGTCACGCGATCTGCGATCGATGGGAAACACTGCGTTAGCTTATACATCGCGTTTATAACCCCCGGAGAAATAAGCGGGGTTTGACGTTTAATGTGTGTCTGTGGCACTGTATCTCCTAAACTAATGAACCGATTTGAATCAAGCTTTTTTTGTCTGAAAGGTGATTTTCGAGAGTGTTTCTAGCTTTGGTCCAAGAAAATCGGTTCAGCAGTTTAAATATCAAGGAAAATTATGACCCTTATCAACTTAGTCCCAAACTAAGCGAAGCTTGTACTATGGGTGCCAGGGTGAATCAACTTTTTAGTGTCCTCCATGTTTCTACTATATGCTGTTTAAGAGGAAATTACAAGAACATGCCATCGTATGCTGTTCTTATTCGATATTGCATTCCTTACTCACTGAAACTACATGACAATCGTATTAAAAAATATTAATTTACCTTATTTTTTTTGTGCTATCGGCTACAACAAGTAGTTTAAGTCCAAAACTTGTTGATTTTGCGTGTTTTATACAAATAGATGTAAAAATAAATGTTGGGAGACATTTGTACACAAATCCAACTAGTGACCATGGTCAGCTCAATATGGCATGTGTTACGAGTATCGGACCACGATATATTTAATACCTCCTGTTCTGCGTTTATTCTGAAGTTCTGGAGTCCTCCTAACCATGAAAATGTTAGAGCTAGAAATAAATAAATAAATATTACAGGATAATTATACACAAATTGAACTAGTCCCATGGTAAGCTCAATAAGGCTTGTGTTATGGGTACTAGACGACGATGTATTTAATAGATACATTTACTTATATACCTCGAATATATCCAAGACTCAGAAACACATATTTATGCTCATCACACAAACTTTTGCCCTTACCGGGATTTGAACCCAGGACCGCAGCTTCGCAGGCAGTATCACTACCACTGAGCTAAACCGGTCGTTAATACAGTTTAGCTATTTTCTATTAAAATTAACCTATCCATGTTTTAGTAACATTGCTACGTTTTTATTGTATGTAGAGGAGAATACGGATGAAAACCGTCAAACTACCATAAAACCAAACAGACAAGCTCATAAACGAGCTCAAACTTTATTTTCGTAGATTCTCTCGTATTTCCTTGTTTAACGGCAATTTTCGCGTCGTTCCAGTTTCAGTTTTAATGCAGCCGACTGTAGTTGAGCAATGTCCGCGGCGTGTCGGGCCGGCACGTAAACCACTCGTATTTCTTCTTTATTAGCAAGCGTTTTAATTTTAAAAACCATTTTAAAATTTGAAATTACACCGTTTATTTAGTTTCCTTTGAAGCTACTGGTTTTTCTTGCGGCTATTCTAACATTTGGCTGAAATTCGAGGGACTTTTTAGCAATTTCGGAAGTTGGTTTAATTTAGAGTATTGTGTACTTATTCTGATGGAACAGGGCGCTGTTTTGGGTTCGAGTGATTAAACATTACCTGTGCTTAAAATATATTTATCATTGCTACCCCTGAAAATCGATTCCTTCATCGACTCTTAGTTATAACGAGGTGTTCTCTATTGTAATTTATGGATTGTAGTTCCTTTGCTTTCCGCGAAATAGAGTCTTGGTTAGATGAGATAATAAATTGTCCTCACATGCGTATATTTCATGCAGTTTCTACAAAAAAATACGCATGCAAATACAATAAACCACCACCAGACAGTATAAGAAGAGAAGAATTTAATGATCTGATTAGGTTTTTCTGGGTTTTCCCTAATCCTTGCAGCTAATGTTGGATCATATTGTATCTCTCCCAGCAAACGCTTCTCTAATGTACTGTAGTAGGCCTCGGTACAAGCACTATCTAATTGTCAGTTACATAGAAAAGTTTTTGCTGGGAAACATACAATATGATCCAATATTTGTTGCAAGGATTAGGGAAAACCGTGAAAAAACTAATTACATAATTTAACTTAAGTATAATATTATGAATAAAATCATCATTTTAAAAATTTAAATAATGAATAAGATAAATCCCAAAAGGATCGTCAATAAAAAAGAAAAAATAATCTAGAATGTGTCTAGATAGAGCTACAAAATGTCTCGTGCAAATCACCATTGCGTACCGAAGCCTAATTACACGCAGATTTCAAAGATCTTACAAGTGAAAGTTCTGTAGTTATCAATACTCTGTGACCAAAGATAAAAACGAATTAATGAAACGTCAGGTGTAATACATCAATCAACGAAAACAATTCCCCCCATAGCTAGAATGCATGCAATGCGCCCGAGAGGGGCATAGTTAACACGACAACGTACGTTCACTATGCATACAAGGCATACATGTAATTATGTTTCGCTAAACTTCCCATCGCGTGCGGGGCGGGGTTATTTCTGAGTATAACGATTTTTGACGGGCGATTGAACAGTATCGGGTTTATATCGACGGGTGTGAAAACAATTTGTACTAAGTACACAGTATTTCAATAAATGAAAAGAAAAAATACAATCCCGGGATACATCGGAATATTTCGTTATATTGATAAGCTCAATAATAAGGCTTGTGATATGAGTATATATCAGGTTTTTTTTGCACTTAAAAGAAGGAGTACATTATAAGCATTTCTATAAATTGTCCTGGGTTTTCAGTTATCCTGATGTCTATTTTATAATTTTATTGATTATAGTAGAGATCCGTATCGACAGCATGCGATAACAAAAGTATGTGCACCCCACAATCAATCCAATAATACTTAATAGTCTAATAATTAGTCTAAAAAAACCCTAATGGCTTTATAGTATGAAGCCACAGTGTCTTAACAAAACCTAGGTAACTAAAATTTATTTATCTAGTCTCAGATTATAATTAAGCCTTTCGTTCCTTGTCCAAATAGTTACCTAAATTTTGCTAATCACTAAGCATAATTCTCGTAATATTTTAATTAAACTATGTTTTTGGCAGCTCGACGGCAACCGCAGGTGCGGGCAACGGTGTTGCTCGCCGAATTAAACTGAATTCTGACGCGCGGGCTGCCAATGTTGCCATCTTAATCGTAAAATCCCGGATATTGAGGCAGACTGCTGTAGTAAAATATTAAATTAGCCATTTAAGTGAATTTCCACGAATAATTTTCGCGAATTTAATTTTGGAAATATGCTGTCGCCGAGTGTTGATTGTATAGCGATCTACATGTCCACAAAATTATATCTTTCAAACGTTTTTAACAACTGTTTTGCTGCAGTTTGTTCAACTTACGTCCATGTAAATAAATAATTTACTTTTCTTTAATTTAGGAACTATACTTTGGCAGAGTGTTGCTTGTATAGCGATCTAAATGTCCACAAAATTATATCTTTTTAACACCTGTTTTGCTGCAGGTTGTTCAACTTACGTTCGCGTAAATAAATAATTTAGTTTTAGTTACCTTCGCCGGACCCGAGCGATTCCACTTTTATAGCCACAATAAACCTTGATATTCCCAAGTCTCTTCGGAACAACTAAGGTCATAAATATATTGTACGAGTATAGCGCAATAAATATCAGCTCTGTCTCCCGATCGCATATTTAAAACGAATTCCAAGTTGGTCAGACAGAAAAAAGTGTAAAAAGACGCCACAATCACTAATAAAACCTAACTTAAAAATAATTTAGCAATGGAATGCTGCCTTCAATTATTATTCGGACCTTCAACAATAAGCATGTTTGTACATGTGTTATATAATTCACGTTTACAGCTTAAGACTAAGCATCTTATTACTTACAGAAGGACACCGCATACACGAATTAGTAGTAAAAAAAAATAACTAAAATTTTGTTACTTACTCCACCTTGAAATAAAACAATTTAACGGATTAAACAGCTTTCCATGGTCACGGGAGGGCCATGGAAAGCTGGAAAGCTTCCGAAACGTCGGGAACTAAAATGAGATAATATACGCGATATAATCCGTTAAATTGTTTTATTGCAATGAGTAATAATCGCGGAAACAGAAGAAAATATTACTCCACCTTACTTAACTTTAGCTAAACTTAAGTTGAATACCGTTATTAACTTGATTAGAAACTGCGTCAGTAAAAACTGTTTTTAAAGTTTATTTGGATGATTTATGTTATCAAATGGGCAATAGAATAAAACCGCTTTAATTTTCCAATGCCCATATACTGCATTCAACGGAGAGCGACTGGTATCGTCGATTGCCAGTGCATTTCAGATTGGCTTGCCTCCTTGGCATTGCGTAGAGATCTACACCTCGCTCTGCATTTTCTATCACTTGTATAACGGGAAGTGCTCCAAGAAATTGTTCGGATTATTCGCCCTACGCGACAATATTTCCTTTCTCAGCACTTAGATGGTTAGCAGTCCACAACTGTGCGTTTTGCTAGAAATTTCCTGCCTCGCACGACTGAACTGTGGAATAAATTGTCGCTTGCCTTCAAGAAAAGAGCGTACTCCCACGTGAAAGGCCGGCATCGCACTTGTGACTCCTCTGGTGTTGTAGGTGTCTATGGGCGACGGTGATCGCTTACCATCAGGCAAGGTGTCTGCTCGTTTGCCCCCTTAACAAAAAATAAATAAAAAAAACCCATATTTGTTAATCCATACTAATATTATAAATGCGAAAGTGTGTCCGTCTGTGTGTCTGTCGGTCTGTCTGTCTGTCTGTCTGTCTGTTACCTCTTCACGCTTAAGCCGCTGAACCGATTTGGATGAAATTTGGTATGGAGATAGTTTGAGTCCCGGGGAAGGACATAGGCTACTTTTTATCCCGGAAAAATACCGTTATCCGCGATAAACGAATTTAAGGCGGACGAAGTCGCGGGCAGAAGCTAGTTTACTATAAATGCAGCAGTGGCGTCTACGGCTGTAAAAGCGCATTCGTTTGGTCCCTGCACTAGATAATAAAAAACAAATTATTAGTTTATCTAAGTTGAATGAGGTTTCCAAGCAGCTATTTACTGTGAAACCTTGCTCCAATAAACGTTCAACGTGCTATAACCTTTCTTTAACGGTTCTGTATTTTCTCAGGTTCTCAATTCGACGGAATGTTTATTTTTATATATATTTTTTTTTTATGGATGTTCACCGATTACTCAAAGACTATTTGACCGATTTCAGATTTTTTTTTGGTTTTATAGAAGGTACTTTCTAGTTGGTCCCATTTAATTTTGGTGAAGATCTGATGATGGAATCCATGAGGAATTGGAGGAACTCCTCAAATATTGTAGGCATACATATAGCGATTTTGGTACTATAATTTTGTTAAAAAGGAAAGGAAAGGAAGGAAAGTTTGGTTAAAAAGGAAGACATACTCATCGTGACTGAAGATGTTCATATCAATAGGATTTAGGCTTGCGCGATGCACTAGGCTCCCGTTACTCCAATACTAATAGGGCTTTGTTCATAAGACTGTGTTCCAAATGATTAAAAAAATACCACTGCAGAACACGAAATACTGTCTTAATTTTGTAATTACACCCCGCCCGCCCCCCCCCCCCCTTTGTTTTTAAAATAGCTTGGCGTACAACGGAGCGTAACCCCTTCTGCGGACACTTAATACCATCAAATGTTTACGACGGAACGTGGCTCTCGCTATTTCTAATTCCCAACTATCCCAAAATCTTAACTTCCTTACTTTAAAACTAGAAAAATCAACCTTCCTTCAAGCAACCAAAGTTCAACTATCAAAAACCGCAAACCGGGTATGAGAGTTTGTGGAAGTAACCACCCGATTTCCTGGTTATTGTTCGCGGCTTTGGCGGCCGCCATTCAGCCTTGGTGTTGCCAGGACACAAAAAAACGTTTCGTTTCACGTCTTTTATTAAAAGTAATTTCGTAAATAGCATGTTATGCTGTTTTTTTGTGCCTTTATTATGTAAAGTGAAATTGATGCTCAGGTTAGCGAAAAGCCTTTGCTTTGGAATAAACTCTTGCGGTGAAGCTATTAATGTATTTTTTTTAAGTTGCTTGAAAAGTTTACGCACATCTGGGCTTTTCATTTACTTATTTGTTGAGTGTAGGTAATATTTCTTTTAATTTATGTATAGAACCTTTATTAATGTATGTACTACGCGCATAGATTTTTTTAATCTTAGTTTAAGATTTAGGTTTATATGTGTAGTATTCAGGATGTGCAGGTACATTATTAATAAGTTCTAATGATCGAAAGTATTGTGATAAATGTGATTGAATTTCTGTCATATTCATCAGAATACTTTCAACGTACAAAACATTGTTACAAGTTATTAATAGCGTTTAAATCCCCGAGAGATTTCCTTATTTTAAAAGAAAACTAAACTTATTATAGTAAGTTTGACATGTGTGTCTGTACCTTTTATTAAAATATAATAATATGTATTTGTTCAATAATCAATGGATAAGTACCAATGCCATACGCGTGCAGTACAATAATGGCTTCAGGATGTTGTTGGGGCTGCCCCTTCTTTGCAGCGCATCAGGTATGTTTGCAGAGGCTCGCGTTGATAGTTTTCAGGCAATAATGCGTAAACAGGCAAGTTGCCTCCTGCGAGACAGTGCCACACACTCCTGAATACCATTATTCACAAGATATTCCTATAATAAAATGACAAGATGGAAAGCCCGACATGGACCCCAGAAATGCCATCGTTTTATTTTAATGTGTAATTTTTAATTTGTCTTAGTTTTTAGTAACACCAAATTTAATTATTATTAACATTGTTAGTAACACATGGGTTTAAGCCTGAAATAAATGAATGAATTTGAAATAAAAACCTTAGCTTATTACAGTTTATCTTATACGATAGATATTCAAAAACTTTATACTAGTTTGAATAAAACTGAGTGCCCTGACCTCTACACTATGATTCCCTGTGCTGTGGAGATCAGGCTCCTATCTGGACGGCGTGCAATTTAGATCCCAAGCATGGGGCTTTTTTTGGTTAGTAGCTCTTGAACAGATGGATCGATTTAGTTTTTTGTGTGTGAAAAAAGACTTGATCGAGAGTGCATTTGAAGATCATATGCTTTTTTTTAGGCGTATCAGAGTTTTTGTCGTTTCAACGATCACTTGTTTGTCAACAATAGGTCGCAAATTGATCGTAACAAACCGCTTCTCGATTTGCTCCGCGTGAAAGACAAAGGGCCTATTTCGTAGCGTTCGATATATGTCGTGCGATGGTCGCAAATCTTGCGCGATAAGCCCCGGCCCCGCGGGGGTGCCGCAGACAAATATGATTTGTGCGTGCTGCGCTAGGGCTGGCTCTTTAAGATAACGCACACACTTACACGTCTCATAACTGCAGTGTTTAATACTGCAGAGCTTTCGAGTACGCTGCCGTACCAAACGCTCATAAAATATTTTCTTCATAATCTGCTAAGGAATATAATTTGCTATCATAAAGTGCAGGCTAAAAAACAGCGCTGTTCAGCTAAATAATAAAAGCTACTATAAACTCCTAGCAAACGCTATGCTCTGAGCAGGTTGCGTCTTGTTTAAATTTCGACATTGCGCGTGTGATGCATGTGGCTGAGTCTCTCTCTCTAGATTGGTGTAGGCTCGGTGTGTAACTAACTATAGCCGGGCTTAAAATGTTAATTGCATGCGATGGCTGCTATTGACATAAGCCCCGAATACGGTCTGTTTACATAGTATTGGTTATTTCTTTCTGGTTATCTTTACGTTGCGCCAATCCTGAATGACTTAACTATACTATACTAACTTAACAAGCTACTCGTATAATCGAATTTTGCGTCGGGTTGATATGCACGTTTTGGTAGATCTTTTTTTTTGTGGCAATATAATATTTTTAACTGCCAGTTAACGTGAACTTAAAATTTGGTTATCTTTTTAGTTTTTACACCGTTACGTTTCACAGAGGCAGAATGACAAATACTTAAGTTTAATTTTTTAATTGTAAAAAAACACATTTACAACATATCTGATCTTATTCTTCATCGTCCGTCTTTGTTAACCATTTTATTACAGTAATGACTATGGGTTCATCATGTGTATCTGTATACATTTTATTGTAAACTAAACGGTGCCTGCTACTTCTTCAGCGTAGTCGAGTAAAAAGTATCCTATAACCAACTGTAGATGCCCACCTACCAGTGTACCTACCAAAAATAGTTGAAATCCGTTTAGCCGTTTTGGCGTGATGTAGCCGCATCGACACATACAAAAAATAAAGATATTTGGATTCAGTGATGTTCAAATGGTCCTTAACACATTTTTTTTGCAAAATATCTTCAATGCACGGGTTTTAAATTTTTACAACTTTATAATAGTAGAGATAAATGAAATCAGACGTTTACTAACCGTTTATAGAATTCTTTCACGAATACGACGATAGTGCGTCTTGACAACCCTGAGCTAGTAGTGTCACGCCCGTGAGATAACCCCCATAAGTTAAAGTCGCTATTGCGTATTGCGCTACGATTACCCGTCCTCTAGGAGTTGAAGATAGGCCCCGTGAAATTTACTTTCGTATTCGGTTCGACCTTCATATATTCTCTATTTATTCTATTTGTCAAGGCACTCGCTACCTTCGGAGTGTGTAATGTGAACATACATGCAACATTGACTTTAACTATGAGAAATAAGTCTTTATTTCTATTTAGATTACATTATCGGTTACTGACGTCGTAAAAGCTGTAAACTGCTTGACATGTTTTGGGTTCGTTCCGAGGTGTCTTATGAATAAGGAGTCAGTGACACACACTCCCATGCCGGTGACACGCTTGCATGCAGTAGCGTGCGGTTCATATAGGCAAAAAGGCACTGCCTACCCTGAACGACTATGGTTCCATACAGGCACAGAGAAACTGCACACCCTGAAGCCCTGAACGACCATGGCTGCTTATAGGCACAGAAAAACTGAGAACCTTGGCCAAAAACTCTGTGCACACCAATGCTTGCAAGATTTTATGTTTGACCCTTTCGTTCGTTACATTACAATTTCAAATTAAATGTATAGTAAAGTTTTGTATATTGACACAACACACAACGTTTGTGATCAACAATTTTTACTCTTTATCACAACACGGGGCTTAATCGCGTATAAATATGATTTATTTAATTACCTTTCGTTGGTAATTCTTCGACGTTTCAGACGTCGCGTTACGTCTATGGTCTCGAAGGTATTACCAACGAAAGGTAATTAAATAAATCATATTTATACGCGATTAAGCCCCGTTTTGTTGTGTTGTGATAATGAGTAAAGATCGTGTAAGTTTAAATCAAAATGTTTACTCATATCCCAGAGAAACGATTGCGTGATTTTATGATTGAGGGCGACACAACGATTGTGATCAAAATTTCATTTCGGCTGGCATAGCGCTGGCTTAGCGGATCGTTGCCGGCGCCGATCGTGTTAATCAAGTTATAGGTGGGTCTAGTGGTTCTTCATTTCACACGGCTCAAGGAAGGCGAACACAGTATGCCTACAGCACTTCTAGCACAACTAACCATAGCCCGGGAACTTCGTTCATGACACCTCCCATGGTCAGCGGGCGACAGGGGGGAAAGACAGCGCGGATGGGTAAGAAGTGTGCAGGATCGTCGTGCTCCGCCGCGCACACACTTCATACCCACCCCCACCCGCGAGTGTCACCAACGAAGTTGCCGGGCTATAGCGACTCTGGGTCGCGCGACAAAGATTGTCTGTCTCTTTCCTTTTAAGACAATGCGAGAAAGACGAGTGATGCTATGTCGCGCGACAAGCGTAGTCGCGGAGAGTTGTGTTAGACCGGCAAGACGAGTCTATCGCGGGCATAGCGCGAGAAAAACTAGGGTCCTGCGTTTATTTTGAGATCCTGGAGTCCTCTTAATCATGGAGATTTTAGTAACTAGAAGTACCACTTTATCTTTTTCCTGAAGGCTATGTACTCCTGGGTTTTTCTCAAAGAAAGATTTTTTTTATGTTCCATAGCATGTGACGCCCAAACGTTATGTGATTTGCTGCCATAATCACATTCTACTCCAACATAACATGCCCTGCAATTTCCCTAACGACCTTCCTTTCCGCTCGCATCCCTCCGTACTTTTTGAATTTCCCGCTTGAACCACATAATTTTCCCGAAATAATGGTGATGACCTCATGATGGAGAGCTGTAAGGATTGATTCATTCAAATAGATAATGTGTATTTGCGTAGGATTTTTGGATATGGTACTTTGTGGCTAGGTTGCATGTTAGTTTACTCGTTTGTGCAATTAAATATAAACGGAACCCTTTTAGTTGTGTACCCCTGTATCTTCAAAATCGTGTGTCCAAAAATATATAAAAAAAATTACAAATATAAAGCTTAATAAAGATTTTCTTGGGACATTATTTTCAACATGATCGGATAGACGTAAGTGTCGTATTCGTTCGTAATCGTATTTTTTGTAGTAACGGCTACGGAACCCTAACACTGAGCAAGGTCCCACATGCTCTTGGCCAATTTTTTTTTAATTTGCATATTTGATCCACACATACTTAAAACACACACATTTATATCAAAACAACTATACCAAGTAACTCACGCTTATCATGTTTTACCACAAATTGTTGTGTCTCATCGCAGTTGAGATGCAATTTGATGACACCGAAAATCCCCTAAACTTTATCCTAATTTACATTTGACCCAATTTCAAACAGCCATTATTCTGATGCACATCTAGATACATACATAACACTCAGTTGAAAACGTCGTAACTAACATAAGTGTCCTTGTGACATAGGCCCTTTTGACTCCTGACGTGACTCGCGGGGAGCTAACGTTATGATTCCGTTGGAAACGAGATATAACGTAATGTAATAATGCTTATATGTTATAATGAGGCGACGGAAAGGGTACGCTAACGTTGCGAGCTTTTATGGGTCTCGAGATGATGGGTTAGATATAATATCTAAAAATTTGATTCTGGAACGGTTAGGGATTTACGGACGAATCCGGTGTAATATATTTACACCCTTTGTTTGTATGTAATGTATGTAAACACTTTATTGCACGGGTTAATCCCACCTGTTACAACCAACTTGTCGCCAGTGGTAAAAGAGGGGATTTTTTCCCATCTTTTACCAGTGGGAACTAATGGGAATGCAAATTACTCAACTTTTACCACTAAACTAATTGGTGGTAACTAGTGGGGGTTTTCTAAGGCATATCAAATATTAGAAGGTGCAACCTTAGTTCGCGGAGGAAAAAAATGTCATTACTCCTATTTTTTTCTTCAGCTTAGTTGGGTAAAAAATACCCTGAACCATCTGTGTACCAAAAATTGAAATTCGTTTAGCCAATTTAGCGTGATCAAGCCACAACGACACATACAAAACCTCCGTCGTGACCTCCAAATAGTTTGTTGTTTTTGCAAAAATCTTCTATTTGTACACACATTTCGTTTTTACAACTTTTATAATAGTATAGATGTACAAACACTACTGTATCAACTATTGTAAAATTGCCATGCTCTGCCATGAGGAACAATTAATTGTTTTATGTATATGTGAACCATGGTTTAAATAAAGACTATTTAATATTTTCTTCTGTTTCCGCGATTATTGAAATAAAACAATTTAACGGATTATATGGCGTATATTATCTCATTTTAGTTCCCGACGTTTCGGAAGCTTTCCAGCTTTCCATGGTCACGGGTGATGGTTTTATTTCAATAAAGACTATTTACTATTTATTCTCATTTAAATTATCGGCCAACCACGTGGTTATCGTTCTCGTGTGGTTGTGGTTTTCGAGTAGTATGTCTGAATAGGATAAATATAATAGAATATATCTCATTTAGTTTTACCGAAATCGTATTAACTCTGTAAAAAGGTACGCACTTAGTGCCTTTTTTCAAAAGGTTGTTTTCAGATACAAACTTTTCAACGTGACGATAAATAATAGGTATATAATCCTTATGTCTACACATTTGAAAATTCCACTAAGTGTGTGTTATTATAATCGCTATATCGACAAATAATAGAAATAAAGAAAATTTACATGTATCGTATTTTTAGCGTAATATTTAGTATGGTATATTTTGAAGCGTCACAAAACAATTTCTCACAAATCATAAGAAGATAATGGGATCCATACGAGATACAAGTTTTTTGGGCGCGTTTGCGTACAGTGATGCGGAACTCTTCACGCGCGAGACCAACTCGCACTTGGCTGGTTTTTCGGTAACTAGGAAACCCTTATTTCTCTCGACTCAACTATGCACTCGATTTTTTTTCTAATACCAAAGGCGTAGGCTTGCACAGTTAATGGGAAGTAAGGTTGCGAAGCGGCAAAGGGCGGATTATTTGCGCCGCACAAAGGAAGTTGTGAAAATGAGAGGGAAGCGATCGCAGTGGGCAGCGCGCGGCCGAATGCTAGCGATGAGCGGCGTAGGATAGCTTGAACATTTGAAGCTCATGCAAAAAGATTAACCTAATATTTTGTATGGATATAGTTATTTTAAAACCCGAAAAGTCGAATAATTTTGCTGCGGTGCGTAGCATACAACTTTTCACTTCACTGCAGTGAGGAAAATATAAGATGCAATAAAAATTTTGCAGACCCAGTTTTTTTTAAATTAAAATTAGTGAAAATAAAGCTTCAAAACACACATACACATATTAAAACTTATAAATTCGATCCTAGACTTACTTTTTCACGCAGATTTGGCGCTATAAACTTCCGTTTATACGTCCTCTTTCGAGCTAGTGAAGTGAAAAAATGTTTTCCTGTTCGTCACTTTAGTGTTCACGTAAAAATATATTCATACATAAATGTGACGATCCGGAATTGAACTTTTTGCGATTGCGAGTCATTTTTTCGTAAAATAATCCAAAAAGTCAATATTCCGAAAATATGTTGATGACTTTTTTTTTTAAATCAAGTACAAGTTCATATATTTCCGAATAGCTGTTGCCCGCGACTTCATCTGCGATGCAATTTATAGATGTGTAATTCTGATGTCCAAACAACATTACTGGAAAGTTTCGTTGAGATCGGGCCGTTAAATTAGTTTTTAAGTTTAAGAGGAACGTACATACGAGTACATACATTGGCACAAACTTTCACTTTTATAATGTTCTTTGGAATAGCGTTTAGTTAGCACTCATCCAGTTATCGCTTATCAAAGTCAGGTCTAATGGGTGTAACTCAGAAAAAGTTATACGTTACTCATTATGTTTATTGTTTAGCAATCGTGCATTTCTCTCTCTGTCTAGTTAATATGAAGAAAAAGCAATGAAAAATATCAATGTTTTGATATTGTTTATTGTGCCTATAGACAACAACAACAAATAGGATCATAAGTAGCACAGATGATCCTGCCGGATAACAATAAATACGGGACCTACGAGTAAATGTCCTTTTGGGTGACAGCCGGAGCCGACGTTGAGAGTACCTATTTATTTTATGACAGACATCTGTTTGTGTGACAGCCGTGAACAACTGTGTCCATCTCGGGAACGCCCCGGAACGAAAGGACATAAGTCCTAAAAAAATATAATTATTCCGGCGGTTAGATTATCAGAAAATATTGGACATATATTCTTTCTTTTGAAGAAAAATTATGAAGATATAGCCCGCTAAAGTTCCCCGAGACGTTACGCCGTGGGACCGTTTTTCGCACGGCGTGACGTCATGCGCTCCAATCCCAAACTTTGATGCGCTTTATCTTTGTCTTTTTTTGTTTGATTGACAAAAGAAAAAACACGTGTCCAATATTTTTTGATAATGTAACTCACTAAGTAATAAGAATAATGTTTTTTGTTACCAAGGAAACTACCCTATTGTCTGACAAAATACTTCTTCGTTTTTAATGTCTTTCGTGTTTAATATTTATAGCAGATGCAGAAATACAGAGGCATTATGGTGGGTTTTTGTCAGGAAAACGTTAGACAAAGCAAAGTCGAAGACATGCTTGAGTTGTGATGATGAGTGAAAATCGTGTTAGTTTAAATCAATGATGGCTAGCATGTCTTAAACATTGGCGTACATTCACCATATATTTACTTAATTTGAAGGTAGGTTTCACTTTGATCTCATTGAGAGTAAATACGTATCGTAGTATTAGGCGAACTGTTGTTTAATTTATATAATTTATACAATTATAACTAATATCATATATTGGTACGAGTTATGATCATTTGAATATGTTCACAACAGGATAGCTTTGGAAATTAACTTCAACTTTAACAACACGCGAAAGTTAGCAATATTAAGTTGAGTTAATCTGTTTAAAAATATTTGTTTCATGTTTTGCATGGCAGGTGTTTGAAACAAGTTATAAGCTAATTTATATTCCTGTCTGTGGTTAAAGTGGCTTTGCGAGCGATTTAACCCGTGCAAGCCATTTAACACTCTTTATTCTTTTATGGGTAATGGAATGTTTATGCTCTGGGGCGAGGTGTATTGTGGAGAGACGAAATTCACGTCGAAGGAATGAATTTTAAAAGGCGTAACATGAGATGCTTTACAACCGATATAAGTCGTTTTTGCAACAGGGTTGAATGTACACACATTTTAAAGTGAATAACGAATCTCATTTGCTTTTCCTCCTTATATATAATTAACAGTAAATGCCTAATATATAATGGAAGTAGAAAACTGCCTTCAAATAAGGTTGACGTGCCTTTAATTAGGAGCTTGGCCTCAATAGCAGGTTTGCTAGATACCTTAGGAAGAAAATGGACACGAGCAGATTAACTTTAAGACCGAATGCCGCAGAAAACTTTGGTCAGCTATGCTATACGTAACTTAAAAAGGCAACGCTATATATGCTTTTATAGCGTTTATTATACTTATTATTTTTCTTGTAATATTATTTTCGTGTTTTTGTTATTGTATAGTTTTCAACGAGTTAAATGTAGCTTATAGAAGAAACCATTAGAAAACAGCGTCTAAAGCCGGGCCGTGGCAAAATGCTATTAACGTTAGTGGTTTACATATATTTTTTTAAATTATGAATATTACATGTACGAGTAGTAGTATTTCATCTAAGCGATAATAGTTAACAACGAATGTTTTAATTTTAACAGTTCGGTTAATCTAACCCGCCAGTCGTGTGCCTAGTTCTTGTTTTTTTTGACACTGTTGTTATCAATCAAGCGAAATAATATTGAATAGAAGAAGAAGAAGGTACATTTACATTACAAACAAACAATAATAATAAAACTCTTGAAAAGCATCGTATTAAGCCTTAAAACTAAAGCTTGGCGCTAGATCAAATCATGTTTTTGTTTACAAAAATGGAGTCCACTCAGCATGTGTCAAAGCACTCATGTGTGCCACGACGTTGTTCTTCCGTTGATCCAGAAAATATAAAATCATACAGGTTGAAATAAAACAATTTAACGGATTATATCGCGTATATTATCTCATTTTAGTTCCTGACGTTTCGGAAGCTTTCCAGCTTTCCATGGTCACGGGTGGACATACAGGTCTTACAAAAGTGTAGTACATGTACTTAGACATGCAAATTTCTAGTTTTAGTATTTGCGTTAGGTAAATGTGTTTTCTATCATAATATTATAAAGTAGTAAAAATGAAATGTCTGTATATTCAAGATATTAAAAAAAAGTGTTACGGACTATTTGAAGGTCACTGAAGCGAAAAATATTTTATTTTTTGTATGTTGGTATGTGTCGTGGCTTCACCACACCTAAACGGCTTAACAGAATTCAACTATTTTTGGTACACGAGTAGCTGGGCATCCCCAGATGGTTATAGGATACTTTTTACTCGACTACGCTGAAGATAAAAGAAGGTTATGACTTTTTCCTCCTCCGCGAACGAAGTTACGGGCCCCTTCTAGTATTCATTAAATTTCCGCTAACACTGGCACCACCCGCGCATCCAGCCAATTAGATTTAGTCGGAGCGGAAGTAGTGGGGCAATTATTGCGCCTTCTCTGGGACCGTTCACTGTTTGCCACTTCGTCGACTGCTCATGATCGTTCATGTTTTCCTAATGAAGGAGGGAGTTATTTTACCGTATGAAGAGGTAATATGTATGTTGCTCGCAGGCTTATTCGTTCTATAAATGCACTCGGACGTTAAACCGAATGATTTAGTGGCTTTTACTTGATTAAATAGTTTACTTGATGTATTCTGGCTTGTCTCTAGCATGTTGCGTGACAAACGTACCTATCCATTTAAGACACAAGGGACGGGTAATGGTCTCTTGCGAAAACGTCAGTTATACTAAACCGAGACGTCTGTCTCGCTATCAGCATTTTTTTTCGCTCAAGAAACATACTGTAGACTTTGATTGCGCGACATAATAATTATTTATTTATTTATTATTCAAAAAGTTACACACCATTACAGTAAAAACCAAGGTACTGTAAAGTACTAAAAACTAAAACATTTAGAAAAACTTAAAACTAGTTCGATTTAGACGAAGTAACTCCGTGGCTCTGTGGCGTCGTCTGATCTGGAGTAGGATTCGGCAGATTGCTCTGACCTGCCGAAACACTACTCTTCGGCCAGAAATCTGCACCTAATGGTTGATCGTTGACTGAACAGTTACATTACCAGCGATTTATTTATTTATTTAATTTTTATTGCACAAGAAAGGTACAATTTGTGAACATAATGCCTTAAGGAATTTTCTCCCAGTCATCCATGAGGCCAAACGGAAACGTACCAAATCTAAACGTACTTGTATGTACGAGTACCTATCTCTTTTATTGACACAGGATCTGAATCTTTTGCATGATTCTTAAGCGCGAAAGTAGTTGTGAGACCGCATGTCTCACCTTAAATATAAAACTGAAATATTTTTATTTTTGCCGCATATTGCGCCCGCGGTTAGCGCTCATATCTGCGCAATGGCCTAATATCTCAGTTAGTAAATCACTCGTGCAATAAAGCTTGCTGGCCCGCTTACCCGTAGTGTTTTAGTTTTGCAGGTTGTACGCTGCGGCATCGGCTCTGACCGAATGTCTTTTCGACCTTTTTTTATCGACAAACGTGTCATAGAATGTTTTGTTTCATCGACATATAATTTTTAAATCATTTTCGGGATTGTTGATCGGCAGACATAATCTAATGACTTCTACGATAATTTCAAAAATCATTGAAAACTAATGGCTTCAGAGAAAAACCTTCCCGACGAAATGAAAATTCTGTTTTCTAATGGTAAGCGTTATCGGAGCCTGGACGCTTGGTTCTTTTATAAATAATCATTTTACACCTCTCAAAAATGTTTTTTCAGATTAAAAAGGAGCTTTGACATAATGAAAATAAATAATTTAATCTAAATCTAGACTGCAGAATGAAAAAGGGAATGGCTTATTTTCATAATAAGCTTGTGTCCTAAAAAATATAATAAGTCCGTCAGTTAAATTATCACAAAATATTGGACACGTATTTTATTTGTCAATTAAGCAAAAAATAGGTGGGCGCTCTGCTTGTAATAAGTTTTCGCTACATAATGTTCCTATCGGCTACTACACGCATAGCGCTACGAAAATCTTGGTACTCAAAGTGCTCGATATTGAATGTATAAACCTATTGTGTGCTTAAAGAATTCAATTTAATGTATACTCTTTTTTGTTACAGGTAAGCCTTACAAAACTTCATTAATCATCACGCCCCAAGGACTCATTTAGTGGTAAGTCAAAAGCCACAGATTAATTATGTTTGATCTGAAAAGGCTGTAACCGAAACGGTTTGATAAACGATACCACGCCTCGCTATTTGTCCGTGGCCAAAGATGGCGGATAAAAATTACAAATGGACGATCGCTCAGTCAACAAAGTTGGGGTTTATTCATTTGTGTTGAGATATGAGGGAAAGTTTTCGTTTTGACAGAATTGGGTTGGTAGATTCGGTTTGTCATTTTATTTATTTATTCGTACAGCAAAAATCATAAAAATCAAATCGAAGGATACAACATGTCTGAATCAATCTAAGTGTCCGACACATTTTACAAGCAAGGCCCATTTAAAGCTTAACCAAAGGAGATCTCTGTAACGAATCAAAATCATCAATCAAACGTTCATTCTACAAGGCTCCGCGGGCATTTTTACGTTTTTTTACTCTCACCTGGAGAGAACGAAAGCCGCAAGAAACTCTCCAGCCACAGTATTTTTTCAATAACTTTATTTCAAAATCTATATGCTGATTTGAAGAAAATACAATATATACACATAAATAATTAGGTTTTACACGATACCTATTATAGTTCCCGAGTTTTTCTATAGGTATCCATAAGTACAGATCGTAATGTGCCTGGTTACACATTTATTGGCACTGGAACATAGGTAAATTTACTTACATGACTACACATGTAAGATGGTTCGTAAGGTTTTTTTTTTTATAATATATACTGCACAGGCCTGTTGCTATGTCTTTCTTGATATTTGATTATAAATAAGTATTCTTATATTTTTAATACGTTTTCGGTGGTTTTCTTGGCTGACATAAACCTTTGACTTTTCTTCTTGATGTAAATGTACTTATTTTTTTTTTTTGTGGCCAAAACTTGTCACTAGTATCGCCATCCGTGAAAGGAGTTTGTAATAAGTATTTAAAGTATTTATTGCCTTTACTTATTACGGCGTAACCAGCGCCAGTTATTCAAATAATGTCTATCAGGACAGAAAGCGAGAGGAACTTGGGAGCAGACCCATTAAGATCCATCGTGATTATGATTTTTACGTAATTGCACGATTATTCAACGCCTATCCTTGCTTGTATATTACTAGAGTGGCGTCATGTGGACCTGAATGGGTTTGCCCATCTGATTCAAACTTGTGAACACGCGTAATTGGTCTAAAATGTATCGGAGCCCTCTAATTGGGTTAGATACAAAGCGTGTGAATATAGCCTTACAACGGCGACAAAACTTTGCGTGACATTAGTAGTGACACCTATGGGGGCAAATTTGCAACTTTGTTGTGAAAACATTGTGAACAACTGGTCACGAATGAAAACGAATACTTTATTCTACATACATACGAGTACATAGATACATATACTCATACCTATATCCCACTGGAGTAGGCAGAAACGGAGCAAAACTTAAGTAAGTCACCTGTGTTGTGTATAGTAGTGTACAAAATTGATATGGAACTTATGTCATTCTTCGAATATGGAACGTCAAACTGTCTAGTCTAGGGATGCGCTACTATTACATACAATAGGTGATTTACTTAAGTTTTTCACCTATACCGAATGCCAGACTCTACGGTCCGTATACACTTCTTTCGCTTCATTTACATACATGCATGTCTTCATACACGCTCATCGGATGCGTGTACTCTACTCTTATGGTATCAGCAATTTGGTTGACATTACCCTCACCGAGGCCGCCATCTTTTGACTCTTCCATCCATCTTCTAAATATTTTTTTTTTCAGTCTACCTTCACAACAATTTAACTTATTCTCTCCATACATTATTTAATCATGAAAATATGAAGCTGATATTAAATATAAAATACACGTTGGTAAAAGTTAAAAAGAAAATTCATTCGTCACATTAAACACAAACCGGCGGAACACCCTAACGCTATCAGGAAAAACACGAACCATTAAAAAAATATCAACATCCAATAAATAACACGTGAAAGCTGAAAAACGAAAGTCACTCACTTTATTCACATGAATACGAAGCGGAGGAGAAATTCCTAGAAAAACACCAAACATTACATATTCATCCGAGCATTGAAACCGCCCGATACGTATGGCCGGCTTAGCTTGGAATACTTTTTCCCCCTTTCATAATTTTAGCTCACCCGTTCTGTCATACATTTTTATTTGTATGTCTGTCATAATCGGCTTAGGCCACCTCTGGCTTTTCAGCGAGTTTGCTCGGAGATTGAATCATTTATTCACAGTTCTGCTCGACACGTTCGCGCTAGTATTTAAAACATATGTTGAGCATTTAGTATTCAACTGCTTCGTGTAGAGTACGTTTTAAACTCGGCTTTCTGAACTGCTCTGTAAATTGAAGTTGTAGTGATCATTTATTTATCTTGTATTTTGCGTTGTAAGGCAATAACGTTACTTATTTATTACTTATATACTCGTATAATAAAGCATGCATAATTTATTACGAACGAGGACTAAATACGTAATCGTCAAAACACAAATCATTCGGAATGGGGTCCTAACGCTTCACTATTTTACTTGCCTAAACTGAATGTATTTCATCGCGAGATCTTACATTGTGAACTTCTTACACGCCACTGTATAGGCAGTTAGAGTTAATCTACAAATGCTAATGAAGTTTTGGAATATTCATTGGAGATCTTAATAACATCCAAAGGAAAAGGGGAAACCAACAAGGACATATATGGAGCAAATAAATAATACAAATGTTTCATCATATAAAGAAGTAAAAGTAAAAGCTGAATGTAGAATAAGCTGAAAATTACTCCACCGACAAGAGCATATCTCGAACTCACATAAAACAAACCTAAATTAAAAAATAGCGCTACAAATGAGCTAAATATTTCGCATATACATCAAGACACACATTTTCATCAAGTTTTTGCGTGGCGAGGTGCGGGCAGATAATGTCGAGTTAGGTCTACTTAAGCCCTCGTTATTGGGACGATTTTCGCCCCTTATCGCCTGTAATACGCAACAAATTTAATAGGAAACCTTGTTTATCGGGCTCGCGCGGAGAACATGTTTTATATAAATTACCTAGAAGATTCGGGTGAAGCGAAGGAACAACAAAATTAAAATATTGCTCGACATCTTTTTTAACCAGAAATCAGAAGCGTGACCGGTCCGAAAATGTCAGTTCTGTTCTGTGTTTAAGCCAAAATTCAATGGACAGGAAAACAAACAAAACGAGTTCATTCTATAGCTTAAAATGTATGACCTTTTTGAAAATAGAAACGTAAATTTTCTAACAAAATCCGTTTATATTATTAGAATAATTATCACCGAGGCTTTGGTTATAAAAAAATCTTATGGCCTATGCACACCGCGTTTTTTACCCTCGCCGTCGCTGCGCGTTTTAGGAACGCGCGTATTTCATTTCATAGATCAGCATACTGTCTCGCGTGCGTACAAACACATTCCTATCGATACGATGCCCTTTGTAACACTATTTATTATTTTCCGAGTGTGTGAATGGACCACATTTCTCGCACATCTCGTAAACTTCTAGTTACCCTGCTTGTCTACCAGGGGGTACCTACTTTTACAAATATCTTTTTGAAACTTATAGATTATATTTCTAAGAACTTACATTCTTTTGTTTTCTATGTCCTTCAAGGATGCACATATATAGGTAGGATGTATAAACAATAGGGAATATGCATGATTTTTTATTTATTGCTTTATTAAAAGCTCATGCAACAAATAGTGGACAAATATAATTTTTCGAATAACTATAAAAATAATCAAGATATAAGCCATCAAACATTTCATTCTATATCTTTCTAGCGAAACGGAATTTAATATGGAGTTTATATGGCCGTAATGGACTATGACGTAACAGTTCATGTCGGTCTTCTCTGTCAAAAATAAAATAAAAATAAAAAAGCCTTTTATTTCCTTACTACAATATAGCAAAAAATACATTACTTTCTATATGAAGTACTTAATATCTAATGTAATTATGTAATATTAATATATTATATTAAAAACAAAATGTTACTTAATTGCTATTAAATAACCGTAAGGAACCACTCTCAGGTAAAGGCCTCTTCCAAAGATAGCCACTTTTCTCTGTTTTGAGCTATACTTTGCCATTGTGGGCCAGTGACTCTTTTTATGTCATCGGCCCAACGTGCGTGCGGTCTTACCCTTTGTCGTTTGCCCTGAGGGCCTTTCCACTTGGTGACTGTTATGGTCCACCGCTGGTATTTAAGTCTGGATACATGCCCAGCCCACTTCCATTTTAATTTTTGAGCATGAGTAAGAGCGTCTAACGCTTTTGTCTTGGATCTTATGTTTGCGTGTCTTATTTTTGAATTTTCTTTATGTTTAAGATGCTGCGTTCCATACCCCTCTGGCAAGTAGTTATTTTGTTTTTTCACAATATTGGTGAATTTCCAGGTTTGGCACGCGTAAGTCAAGCATGGAATAAGACAGGTGGCCATAACTTTCTTTATAAATTCTATTGGCATCTCGCTTTTAAACACTTCTATGTAGCTCCAGTATTTGTTCCATGTATTTTTTACTCTCCTTTCAACTTCTAAAACATTGTTGTTGCTATTAAGTCCGACTTGTTTCCCTAAATATATGTAATGTTCTACGTACTCCAAGTTTACATTATCTATTTTTATACTTGTTTTTTTGTGGTTTGCCATAGTTTTTGTTTTCGATATGTTTATTTCGAGTCCCACGTATCCGGTAACTTTACTGAGATCAGTGATCATGCATTGAAGCTGGGAGCTAGTTTCAGATAATAGAACTAAGTCATCTGCGAATCGTATATGACTTAGATATTTACCTTGGATAAATAAGCCTAATATCTTCCAGTCGAGTTTGATTATAATGCTTTCTAGAATCGCAATGAAATGTTTTGGTGATATTGGGTCACCTTGCCTTACCCCCCTTTCTGCTGCAAAACTTGGTCCGATGGATTCTAGCTTGACTCTACTGGTGCAGTTGTTATATATGTTTTTTTTTAATCTGCATGTCAAATCGCTGTCTAATTAGCAGTTTAAAATGCCTATATCATGCATATTTCTTGGCCGATTTTAATTTTAATTTCACTTTTTGAAATCGTTTGTACGGTATGTTCATATTTTGTTAAGAAAAGCGAAAAAAAATTTCATGTATGTACCCTATTAAAAGAGTCAAATTAATGTAATGCTATATTACAGTAGCAATCGTATCTCCAATTTATATCGAATTGCACCACTCTGCTTATTTATCCTCCTGCCATCCCGTTATTCCATTAAACAACAAAAACTTTTTCAATCAACGGACTAATTACTTCGCTCGTACCCAATTTCAATAACTATTTATTCAGGACAGACAAACAGGAGAAACAGACAATATCAACATTATGCTGGTGGCGGCGAAGCAAACAGTTCTGCTTACATTGCCGAATGCACGAAACTCGTCTTGTGTAATGGAAGTTCCGTAATGGAACTGTAGTAATGTTTGTTATTGAACTAGCAATCGAAATAGTACCTTAACACATTCAAGACCAGGAACCCGCCAGGCGGGCGCTGTGCCTGTAGTAAGTTTTCACTACATACGCATTTTCCCATTTTATCGGCTACGCGCGTAGCGCTACGAATGATTCGACCAAGATTTTTGTAGCGCTATGCTCGTAGCTGATAACATGGGAAAACGCGTATGTAGCGAAAACTTACTACAACCAGAACATCTTGCGTTCAGCGGGTTCTTGGTTATGAAAGTGTTAAGAATTTCATGTCCATATACAAGGTGCCCGCAAGGAATCGGAAAGATTTTAACTTAACCCTAATCACAGCCAGCTTACTTTTGAGGATATTATCACTTTCATGTAAACTATTTAATGTGATTACGTAATTACCGTAAGCACTTTTTTTTTATCGCGACGTTGCCACGTAAAATTGCCAAATTTCGCGACGCTATTGACAGATATCAAAGTGACAAAGCTACCACTCACTAAATTAATCCATTTTGGAAATATAATTGTTACCATTTTATTAAAAGTGAATAAAGAAGCAGAAGTTATTCAATTTTCATTTTTTTTTGCTGTTCTTGACTTGGGTTCATGATCACAATTGTATTGATAGTTGCTAATTCATTTAACATTTTTCACTCGTAATGACCTCAGAAAAGCGTGGTTAAAAATTCTTTCGGATTCCTCACGAGCAACTTAATCTTAACGTCCCTACGTTTTTTTGGTTTATAGTAGTATAGATGTAGATATTTGTAGCGTTATATTGCTAATTAATGAATCCCTGCAGGAAAAAAAGTCATAATCGCTCGTGTTTTTCACCATAGTCGGGTAAAAAGTATCCTAAAACCATCTGGAGATACCCAGCTACTCGTGTACCAAAAATAGTTCAAATTCGTTTAGACGATTTGGCGCGATGAAGCTACACACACACATACAATCATACAAAAAATATTTTGATTCAGTGGCCTCCAAATAGTCAGCTTTAATCATTTTTTTGAAAATATCTTTAATGTACAGACTTTATAATAGTAAAGATCGACAAGTAAAAGAAAATAAATAGCAGTAATATCCCAACTGTGCGGCGTAGAATAACGGACGGTTTCTTTGAATGAGCGTGCCTTGACCGGAACGTTTAGGTTCACTTCGTCGACATTCCTATTTCGTCCACATCATCCACAATCCCATTTCATCAAGATTCCCATATCATCCATATTCCCATTTCGTCCTCTTCCCACTTCGTCAACATTCCGATTTCGTCTATATTCCCACTTCGTTCACAATCCCACTTCACCAACATTCCTAGTTTAACTAACACGCGTAAAGTAAAATCAGAAGTAGAATAAAAACAAGAATAGAATGAATACAAATTTTATTATTTCATATTTTTGGTAGTGATTGGGAATGTGGACGAAATGGCAATGTTGACGAAGTGGGAATGTAGACGAAGTGGGAATGTGAACGAAACGGGAATATGGACAAAATGGGAATGATGTCAAAATAGGAAGTGGACGATTTGGGAATTGATTGTGGACGAAATGGGATTGCTGACGAACTAGGAAGTTGACAATATGGGAATGTGGACGAAGTGAACCTAAACGGACCGGAACATTGTTTGTTGAATTAAATTATTTTTAATTTGATGTAGTTTAAACTTGTTGTAGTTTACTTTACTTAGTCATAGTAATCACTAGAAGGCTCTGCGATGTTGTGCATTATGTGAGCGTCTCTATTTAGTATCTTGTTACTACCGGTGGGAACCTGTAATTGGCCTTCTGATACTTATTTTATGCGACCAATGTATTACTTTTAGCTGTTGGTTCTCCGAATAAATAAAATAAAATAAATAAATATGTCGAAAGACGTAAAGTGATCCGAGCCAATACAGCTAAAGTACCATCATGTATTGACTGAGTCATCCGTCTCGGATTACTTCCAATTCGTCTCCAGCACTCGACGTAGCTTTTACTGGAATACAGAACCGCGGTTTTACTTTCTTTGGTATTTGCATGAGCAATAAGAAATTCGTTATTGAGAATTGAATCTGTGTATTGAAATTATAATTTATGACTGCGTGATGATTCAAAATCAGAATATGTATGTTTATTTCTACATACATTTTCATTTTTATTCAATTTCAAAATTGACTTCCTTATCTACTTTAGAAAACCGCGGTAGTGGCGGTATCTAAACTAAATCCCGTCACATATTTTCGAATATCCAATCCATTGCAATTGATATCGAAACTTTTGAAACGGAACTGAATTCCATTCTGCAGACGATATGAATAGTCCAGCTATGATTCTACCAATAGTAGTCCAATCGGTGGTCGTCTACTCATACCTAGCCGGTATGTACGGTGTCATTTCAGGGCTTAGCCCTCTCTGGCGGAATCTTCTCCGCCCGCTACAACAGCCGGGTCTTCTTAAAGTGCCTCTTGGCAGGCGTCTGGTAAGGCTACGGGAAGGGCCGCGGTTCGGGTCGTCGACTACAGGTGTGTCCATTTGCTCGTATTCGATCACCGTGGTGTGGCATGACTGCGTATCGCGCTGCTTGGACGCTCACTGTCGGCGCGGCGATACTCGTAGCAACATGGATTTCGAGCGATCGGATCGCCGCAACGTCCAGACGCGTGATCGTGACACACGATCATGCCACGGGACGAAGATCTAATCGGGCAAATGATACAAACGTGGACGCACCTTAAAGTAGGGCCTTTCTGCGGCCTTACCTTGGAGTTGTTGTAGTTTCGGTTGTTAGTGTTGTTGTTGCCGCTACGGTTGCTGATTGCTACGACTATCGTTGGCCTGTCTGCGGTATTGTGCGATCCTGGGCGAGCAGGGATTCTAGTGGACTGCAGTCTAGTTAATCCGCCAAAAAAAAAAAATAGCTTTCGAGACAAGTTAGAATGCAGTATTTGCTGTCGAGATCTTTAGCGAAAGATCGTCGTTTTCACAATCAATTTACCATCTTTTTCGTTTTTCCACATATATCTTTATTTTTTCAAGCATTGATTTACACCATGAGCATCATCATCGGAAACCTGTATGTATACGTCCCACTGCTGGGCACAGGCCTCCTCCCATCGATGAGAATTAATGGGGTGTAGTCTCCACGCTGGCCCAGTGCAGATTGGAGACTTCACATATACCCATGAATTTCTTCGCAAATGTATGCAAGTTTCCTCACGATGTTTTCCTTCACCGAATACCCAGCGGTAAATATGAAATGACTTTCCGTACATAAATTTCGAGAAACTCAGTGGTACATGCAAGATTCGAACCCGCGACCTCCTGTTTGGAAATCGATTTATGGGCATTTTCATTTAAATATGTACCTTTAACTAGAGCGGTTGTCATGAAACTGACGATTAATGTCATATAGCATATATTTCGATACAATTTCACAGGTCTAGATGCCATTTAAATATATTTTAAGTTTCTTCAAATTGTACAATCCATACTAATATTATAAATGCGAAAGTGTGTCTGTCTGTCTGTCTGTGTCGATTTTTTGAAATTTGCTATGGAGATAGTTTGAGTCCCGGGGAAGGACATAGGCTACTTTTTATCCCGGAAAAATACCCTTATCCGCGATAAACGAATTTGAGACGGACGAAGTCGCGGGCAGAAGCTACTTTTAAATAAAAATGCCCTAACACCATTTACATCTGTCCAAGTATCGGGATAATCACATTTTCAAGCGAAAACTTAGATATGATTCCCAGTATATTACTCTTACTTCAACAGGTGGATCGTTTGCAGCTATTACTCAAACTTGAGCACTCAAATCGTCGTCAATAAAGCATTTTTTTTCACCCGATGTTGTTACTACTTCATCAATCACTAGTTGCAGTTGTTAAAGCCTTCATTAGCGTTGAACAATCTTGTTATTCAATCTTTTGCTCGTTTTTCATCGAATTGCGACAGTGAGGGATTATATTTGAATTTGTTTCGTTTGAATTGTTATCGCTTGTAAAATAAAAATTAAATATTAAAAATCCGACTTCAAAAAAACAGAAAAAAGTAAAAAATAAAGTCATTTAGTTTGTACAATTTAATTTGAATTAACCTTTTTCAACTCAATATAAGCAATTAAGAGTCCCCGGTAAGCTCGGTTCTCTACACAAACGTAGTTACGCTCTCATTTTAAAACGACTTGCTAGTTTTGTCTGAAACTTTGTACTTAGAATAAGTTAAAGTATATGCAGGCCTGTACTTAGGTTTTGTAGCTTCAGATACCAAAATTAAAAAAAAATACAGCGAATTTAAGTTTTTCATAGAATTTTTTTGCTATATTTCGTTTGTTTTATAAACTTGAGCCATATAAACTAATTACTCTTAATGTTATTTTAGAGTCGGTGCCACCCAAAGAAATTAGCAAATTTTCAAAATTGACGATTTTAGTGTTGTGATACGGGTGACACCGACTCCAAAATAACAATATAAAGTCTGTACACGATAAAATGTGGTCACGCATGATCTGGTATATTTTTCTATCAACTGCTTGTTTAGAAACAGCACTTCTTTTTATTAATCCATGGATGCAACACTATAACATAGAAGTACAATCATATTCAAATGTATGATTTTTTGGGAGATTTTGCTATATAAATCCCAACTTATTATTCTTTGTACAGCATGTTCTGTCAGACTTTGGTATGATTCTGCCTCTAAATTTTTTATTTATTAGGTTTATGTATTCGAAGAGTTTTTTTATGCTTTAGGGTCAATTTCACCGACGTAGTATAAGCCTTATTCCAATAATAAATCATTAATTACACGTGAGTAAACTCATTTTACGTTTCACGAATAATTAAACTAAAGATAAAATAATATTTTCTTCTGTTTCCGCGATTATTACTCATTGAAATAAAACAATTTAACGGATTATATCGCGTATATTATCTCATTTTAGTTCCCGACGTTTCGGAAGCACACCATACATGTATACATGTATGTACACCTTTATTTGTGTTTTTTCAAAAAATGGGTAGTTTGCACAAATTGTAACTTTGACAGAGGAAAATACATCTTTTCTCAGTCCTCCCGTGACCATGGAAAGCTGGAAAGCTTCCGAAACGTCGGGAACTAAAATGAGATAATATACGCGATATAATCCGTTAAATTGTTTTATTTAAAGATAAAATGTCTAAACTAAAGAATAATCTTACACCGCCAATTTTAGCTGAGTAAACTGTTAGATGTAGATTAGTATTGTCATTGTCACTGTCAAGTGAATTCAATACTTACTTCACAATTGATGTATTACTCGAATAAATTTAAAAAAATACGCAGCAACATTGCTCAAGCATGGGACAAATTGTCTATCTTACTTGGGTGCATTACAATTTCATTCAATTCATTCGTTCAACGTTACTTAGTAACTATGCGAGAGATTGTTATCCGTAGACTAGCGTGGTGAAATGGAAATGAAGTCAACCATTGAGTAAATCGTTAGATTTAGTTTATACTGGGTTAGCCACTCTCGTGTAAATTGATTGTTGGTGATCTCGGCCCTTATTAAATTGTCTTTTCACAATAACCAACATTTTTTTATTGTCTTCTGTTTAGGGCAGTTAGGAGATATTTAGATATTACTCTAGTATATTTTGATTTTGACTGATATTTATCACTTAATGGCCTTCCATACAAACACTACTTTCAGTGCTTGAAATGGACAGCCTTGCTGGCTACCCTGAGTAGAAATCACTCAGTTAATGTAAGTTTTTGGTCAGATGTTATTCTAAAAAGCGTAAAACACCTTGTTTAAATATTAATACAATTACGGATGGTACCTATTGCAGTAGAAGGGGAATGACCATTGTCAAATAATGTTGTACAAACAATTTGAAGTATGTTGGAATGTATAAAGCAAAATCTCCCACATGCTCGTATATTTTAATATGATTGTAGTTTTATTTTATAGTATTATATCTATTAGATTATTTAAAAAAAATGCTGTTTCTAAATAAGCAGTTGATAGAAAAATATTCCAGATCAGGCGTGACCACATTTTATCGTGTACAGTCTTTATATCGGACAAACTAAATTACTTCATTTTTTACATTTTTGTTATTTTTTGGAGTCGGTTTTTTCTCATTTATTAGTGAATCGTGCGCTAAAACTTCATCTCGTAACGATTTCAACAAGCCCAACACGGCTAGGATACATATTACGGAGAGGATTTTTTATTACGGAAATCCGTTGCCTGCCTCCCGGCTCCATCATCAGTTCGGAAGGAAGGAAGAATGGTAACGATTCTCATCGGGAGTATTCAAAATTGTGACTATGAAGTCTCTTACCTAACTTTACCGAGATATCTTATAGCCAGCCATAAATCACTTATCATTGAGGAGTTCTGGTGTTCTTCATGATTCCACTTACCAATTTATAGTTTTTGAATGCAAATGCATGATTTGTTTCTTAACACATGGCACACACAACCACAACACATGATGGGCGCTCTACTCGTCGTAACTTATCGCTACATACGCATTCTGCAATGTTATCGGCTACGCGCGTAGCGCAACGAAAATGTCGGTTGTGAATGCGTTAAAATACTGAAACGCTAAATATATACCTGCAAAATTTTATGATTTCTCTCGATTACCCGGTATCTCATCATCAAATCCTGTCTTGGTGGCAATGGGATCACTTTACGAAAATCGGTCCACAATTGACAGAGAAATCGGTGGACATATATTTAATAAACCTTCTCCCTTTTTGAAGTCGGTTTAAACTAATAAGTTTTGTTTAAAACGTTTTTGAGACCAACTTCAATTGCTGAATGCATTACTCATCAATACGATTCGAAAGGATTGAGTTATTTTATTAAAGAGTTTCTATGACCATTTTCTGGCTTCATCATCAAATCAGCTCGTTGGTATCATAATATTGCATTGTCACTGAACTGGCATAAGTATGCCAACTTTTAACTCAATCTGAAATCGGAAAGTGGGTTAAATTTAACTTGCAATATTTGACCCACACTAACTAACACGGCAAGCTCAAGACGATTAAAAGCTTGTAAAACGATACGCGTGCCGCAAATTTTACGCTAATAGCGTGAAAAGCAGGACAATACTCAATCTTAGGTATTGGCCTAACGTCATCATTTTCCATTAGCGTTTACAACTGACCATTTAACAGGCTTCATCGATTAGTAACTAACTGAGCATATTGAAATTTGGCTATATTACGTAGTTGTATACATTTTTTGACAGTGAAGCAGAAATAAAACTCCGAAACTCTTTGCTAGAGCCGCAAAAGAACAGCCAGCTTCGTTTTTCCAATCGAAAGGAAATAATAAAACTAACGTGCCGGCCGGCTTTACGTGGCAGACTAGAAAATAAACTACAGCAAGAGATTTGTGATTACGTTCCGAAAAACGAAACAATGGAACTACGAGAGTGAAACACGGTAAGAGGGAACTGCTGTTGTGTTTCCTGACTAATGACGACTAAAATCTGTTCGTAACTTTGGCCGCGACTAATCCCAATCTTACATTACCCTCTTTAAATTATTACTTTTGGCATTATTTATACCGAACTGCGTGCGGTTTGGGCATTTAACATAAATCTATAAGTATATATTTATATTAAATGCCCGAACCCATTCTACCCAAAATTTGCAGAAAGATAAGGATCTGTCTGCAAATTTTCCCGCTTGTTACCTCTATTGGCTATTGTCATTTTGTTAATGACAGCTATCAGTAGGTAATTTATAAAGTGTCAGTGCATTCGATGGCCAGTGAGATCTTAACAGATGAAGGCATAAATATTACAAATCCTAATAACCCAGCCCCACCATTATTATGCAGTGAAGATTTAAACATTCTGCTAGACCCACAAGTGGACACTAGCAGTGGAACCAACAGTGCGAAATTATCATACGAGGGCTGCTATTTATATATCCGGAAACCGGGATTACAATCTTCTTAAATAGCATATTTGACCGCCATGGTAAAATTTGAACTTTTTTAAGTATATAAGGTATATTTTTTCTTCCTTATTAACGCTCGTGTTTTGTTTTTGACGGGTTTTAAATGTCATCTCGCAGCAAGAATGGAACTCACTCGTGAAAATATTCGTGCTATGATTTATTATGATTTTCGGCGTGGTTTAACGCAACAACAGTGCATAGATCAACTAACTTCAACTTTTGGTGATGAAGCCCCATCTAAAACTACTGTGTATCACTGGTTTAGTGAGTTCAATCGTGGACGTAGTATGCTTACGGACGAAGTTAAGGCAGGTCGCCCGAAATCGGTCGTTGTACAACAAAATATCGAGGCTGTGCGAAAACTTATAATGGACGACCGACATGTTACGTACCGCGAGATAGAGGCGACTCTGGGTATTTCTATGACCAGCATTAATAGCATATTACATAATTATTTGGCTGTAAAAAAAATTTGTTCGCGTTGGATACCCCACAACTTAACAAATGAGCAAAAACATGCTCGCGTCGAATGGTGCAATAAAATGTTAAAAAAATATAACCGTGGTGACTCAAAAGCCGTTTATAACATCTATACAGGTGACGAATCCTGGATCTATGCATACGATCCCGAAACGAAGCAACAATCAACGGTATGGGTGTTTCAAAATGAGCCGAACCCTACGAAAGTTACTCGTGCAAAAAGTACATTGAAACAAATGGTGGCCTGCTTCTTCGGTATTAATGGCCATGTAGCTACAGTGCCACTAGAAAACCGTAGAACGGTTAATTCAGAGTGGTACACGACCATTTGCTTACCGGAAGTATTTGAACAAATTCGTAAAACTAACCAGCGACGAAGAATCATTCTTCATCATGACAATGCCAGCTGTCATACGTCACGCGAAACAACTCTATTTTTGGAGGGTCAAAATGTGGAATTAACGGGTCATCCGCCGTACAGCCCTGACTTGGCACCCAACGATTTTTATTTATTTCCAAATATAAAGAATAAATTACGCGGTCAACGATTTTCGACCGCTGAAGATGCTGTCGACGCATTCAAACAACACGTTATGGAGGTACCTCAGGCGGAGTGGCAGAAGTGCTTTAAAAATTGGTTCACGCGAATGCAAAAGTGCATAGATCATCAAGGGGAATACTTTGAAAAACAATAAAACTATTTTCAGCCGTGTACGTTTGTTTGTTTTTTTGTTTCCGGATATATAAGTAGCAACCCTCGTACGTGGTTTTCAGTTTCGATATATGTCTATACAGGAATTGCATCCAAACTGCACTTTTGCAGGGAGAATTCTGCTCGTACGGCCCTAAATTACGGAAATATACTTCATACGTTTGGAGGACACGAGAAGGGAGTCGACACATACGAGTATATGTATATCGCGGCCAATGGTAGGGCATCTAGTCACATATTTTTTAATTTTGTTCTCTGTGATTATAACGTGTTCAGGACGTAAAAAATAACTCGATCTCCATCTAGGTAATGCGGAAACCACGTAAGCGAACGGATTAAGATAAAAAAAGGCCCACGTCGGGATTACGCTGCCTGATGTGAAATACGGGAAGTGGCCAGATATGCCATGGGATATATTACGGGGCACTTACCTTAACTTTAGATTTTTTATGCTCAGGTCAAGGGGGTTCTGCAATATACATGGCTTAGAAGGTGCTCGTAACCGTTATGTATGTAAGTAGATAGTGGGTAGGTTTAAGCTTGTTACGTTGTGGGTATGCGGGCAGTTATTTTGTAATGTCAGTTTTGGAAATATACTTGATTGGAAAAGACAACTCGTTTGACTGCTGCTCCTGGAGACCTTTATTAGGCCTTCCTGGATATCTCCGAATACTCGAACTACATACAGGATAGTAACTTCGTCCGCGGAAGAGAAAAAACGTATCACCCCCTTTTTGCTTCAGTGTATTCGGATAAAGGTCATTCTCAAATAGTTAATGTGACTTGTCACAAGCGTGCAAAAGTCAACAACTATTGTTGGTACTCGGGCAGCTGAGTTTACACAGCTGGTTATAGGATACTTTTGACCCGACTCCACTAAAGAAAAAAAGTGGGGTTAAGACTTTTTTTCCCCCTTGAACGAAGTTCAGAACGAAGAACGAAACAGGTCTCATTTTAACAGCAATGTGTTTTTAGTAACGATTACCAATGTTTCTGATGGTATTAGAAAACTTAGTCTTTGTCCCACAACCCCATTACAGCCCTCATATATATTTTATTGCAGGAATTATTATTTGGTGATCTTTATTTTTTTTTTATACTGATTTCTTTTTGCTGATATGCAACTAAAGCGGTCTGTAAACGGCGTTTATGTCAAACTTCCACCTTACACACACAACAACACTAATGTAATCAACTTGGTTCTCTGTGCTGGTGGTGGCACCACACGTGCGAAATATTCGTGTTGCTTGTTTTTTTTTTATGTCATACGAAAGAGATATAGCATGAATATTTGGCTTATACGGCTCAGCACTGCTTAGAGATGTGCCGTTCTCGAGAACATTCCGCGAGTTGTATGGAGCATGAACTTTCTCGAGAATTCTCGAAAAAGGCATGTCTAAAATATGGATAAAAAAATTTCATTCCAACGCTGCAACAATTCTTACAGTTTAATATAAGCATTTAACCCTCAAATACCAGCCTCATTGAATTCATCCACGCCGATATAAAGCGCGCGAGTAATTTTTCCGCTATACTTTCTGACAGTACGCCGCGTTCCTGCTAACATTCTCTCAATAAATATTTTTAAATATCTCCCTAGAGCTTTTGTGTTTTGCGTTTTATAATACAGAACTTTGACTGCCTTCATGCTAGGTCGAAGTGTAATTTTTAGGGTTCCGTAGCCAAAATAGCAAAAACGGAACCCTTATAGATTCGTCATGTCTGTCTGTCTGTCTGTCCGTCCGTATGTCATAGGCATTTTTATTCAAAAACTATAAGATGTACATTAATGAAATTTGGAGCATAGATGTCGTGTGTAAACCGCTACTTAGTTTGATAGTTAAATAAAAAGTATATATATTTCTAGATTATGAGTGCCCCATAAATTTTTTTTCAGCAAATTCTATGTGTCGCACATATTTCGACAGTACTTCTTAAGTAGCTTTGAGGTTTCTCAAACAAATTTTTGATTTAGTGAATATTTTCCGAAATTTTCGCTACGCAAGTAGCAAAAATTGTGCCCCCCCCTCTATTTTCTAAACGGTATGTTCAATAAATATGAAAAAAAATAAAAATATAAAGCTTAATAAATACTTCCGACGAAAATTGTTTTCAACATGATCAGACATACCGTTTTTAAGTTATTGCAAAAAAACTGCGCTTCTCAGTAAATAGACTTAAGTGCCGGGGAGATACGCTCTTTTGTTAGTGTTTTTTTTTTTCATATCGTTTTTTTTCATCTGTAGTGCATTTTTTTGTATAAACGGCTGCGCAACCCTTCATGGGCGAGTCCGACTCGCACTTGGCCTCTTTTTTTTATAGTAAACATACTTTTTAACCTTAGTTATTTTAGCGAGGAGAGTTTTAAGTTTGAAGTCCAAGTTTCTGTCTGTCGCGTCATTGCTTTTAAGTCTTTTATTTTTAAATAGATATATAGCAGATATATTTACTGACGAGGAATTAGATCAGTCCTTAAGTAAACATCGTGAACGAGAGGCACAAACATATGTAAATCTTTGAGAACGTTGCTAACACCACCGAGGCACTAACTTATACTATATATTGTAATTTATTAAGAGCACTTTTGGAGGCATAAGCATCTGCCGAAAATTGCTTGGTCACGATATCAGTGCAGATTAAATAAGAAAACGGTTTGAAAATGTAGAGATGTTTGTATGTCCGGAAGAAGTTAAAGGATATATCGATTATTGTGATATTTTGACTGTCTGAGAAACGCAAAAAGAGAATAAAGTTCAACGCTACATTAGTACACCAACACGGATAATTTAAAACTTAAATAAGCCTTAGGCTTGCGATTATTGAATGAATACACGGATTCATGTCTTATCTGCCTGTGCTAACTGGTACCTTTTATTGGCATGAATGTAGGGGTAAATCGCCACCATTAACTCGCCAGATTTTTTAGATACTCACCTCGACCTTTGTCGGCGTTTACAGCGTGATTTGTAAAAATACTCCAGCGATATTAAGTAACTGGTGGTCCCCCCAGTTGCTGGCCAAATCAAGTCAACTAATAGGCAATTTACCCGGTTTCATTTCATAGTCAAGCTTCTGCGTCGCATTTCGATCATTTTTGCAACAGGTAATACAGGCAATACTCAGAGCCTATTAATGGAAAATCATTGACCTGTTAACAGCACGTTATTGATTTCCCTTGTTACTCAATTATGCTTCTGTATTAAAGAGAAATTCGCTTCCGAAAAAGAAATGTTTTCCTACGCGTCAAATGAGTTAACGAGATTGCAATCATGCCTGAAGTATACGTATAAGGTATTTTAAGAATACCATTAAAGCAGAATAGCGTTCCGCAAGCGGAAGCATGCAGATAAATATAAAATAGAACAGTTAAATCTTAATCTGAAACGTAATTTTGACACGCCTTCTTAAGAAGGACGATTGTTTATCGTGAGTATGTATGTCTATTACTTTGACACGGTCTTCAGCCTCGATGAATTTTAACTCGTGAGGTATCTTTTTTATGTTATAGGGGGTAAGCGATCACCGTCGCCCATTAACACCTGCAACACCAGATGAGTCACAAGTGCGTTGCTGGCCTTTCAAGTGGGAGTACTCTCTTTTCCTGAGGGCTTGAAGGTCTCATCGGTCTGACCTTAGATTCGTCTTGTTTGTGGGACTGACAATGGCTATATTATTCTGCAGTCGGGATTCATTTGAAAAACTGTGATCATCAGTGATCGTAAAATTGGTAGCATTTTTGGTGCAGCGATCATGGTATTGCGCTATAAATGTGGAAAATACCAATTTAAACTATTAAACGTAGTTAATATTGTCAACAGTAACCCTAATCCATAATTTTGGTTGAAATTTGCCACACCTATACCATGATCGCTGTATCAAAAATGCTACCAAATTTACAATCACTGGTGATCATATTTGTAGAAGTAAGTGACTTTAACTGCTCAGCAAAGGCCTTGCCAATACACTTTCTCAGGGCCAGATGCAGCTACGAGTAGCATTAGGTTAGTGCAGCCCTGGCGTAGACCAATTAGAAAATGGTTTCAAATCGTGCCTTTGACAAGTTTGGTTCTATATAGTCTCCCATCCCATCAACGTTATATTTTTGCGAAGAACTTGCTTCCATCGGATTATGTAGGCTATTCGTACTATGCCACAAAGCTTGATATTATTTTCTTTTATCACAAGCTGGCATGGTGACATATCAACTGTCTCTTTCGTTCGAACATACGTAATATTTGTCGCGTGACAAAGAGTCGTGTAATGCAGTTGTCTTAAAGGTGCTGACAGCAAATTTAGTGTGATCCTTCTGGCTCTGCTAACACTACGGTAAATAAGTCGTCTTTCATAAAGCGCCCGTCTTTCAAGTACGAATATGCAATAAGATTTGGAAGCTTCTTTTAAGTCAAATCAAATAATTTACTTGTAAAGATAGGTTTGCAGGTGTTACATTTAATTATATAAGTGTATCTCTATGTCTCGCCACAAGGCGTACAAATATTTTGAGTGAGGATGGCGTATGCATTGTTAATACAAGATAGAAAAAAAGGAAATGCATTAAATTTAACTTTCGTGTCGAGATTCCTCTAATAACGGATGCCCAATAGGCAATGATGTTGACTGCCCTGGCCGTCGCGTCTCTCAGGCTCAGTCAGTTGTGCGCAGGAGTGCACATGACAGGGCTCGGACCAGGGGGGTTATTGCCTAACGAAATTTTGACACTGTATCCGAATCAACTGTCATATCATAGCCCATACAAAATCATGACACTTGATTCTGATTGCGAGCGACAAATGCGTTAGGCAATAGGGGGGCTGGTCTTAAAAATCTTCTTTAATACGCGCTTTTTCTGGAAGATTTTAAAACTGTATTTAGTAGAAGACAAATATCTGTAAAACAAAAATCTCGTATTTGAAGCAAAAAAACGAAATATAAACCGGTTTTTTATATGAAGAGAATACTGGCTTTTGAGCCCTGGCGCATAGTCTGTACCGCTGTGTTGCGGACACATTGAAGCTAAAAATTAAAAGTTACAAGAAACTCGTTGACTCCTAACGTCGAGGCGTAAAATTAAATGGCCCAACACATATAATCAATTCCAATCATTTTTTTATTATAATGAATATTTAGTATTACTGATACCTAAGCATTTGCAAGATATTATCAAAAACACTGCCGCCATAAAACCCTTGGAGTGGGTAATTAATTTGCCGGGATTATTCAGCTTTAGGAAGGTTTTAATCATTCATCACTCAGCCTAACGGCGCCGTAATTAAACCCTGTTAAGAGCTGATTAACACATTTTAATCGCTTACCTGACCACCCTCGATTGGGTCGATTTTGCGTCTTTACAATAGCTATAAAATATAGTTGAGGATGAAACCCTCTGATCTACTTTGGCTCTTTGAATTTCATACTAAGCAGCTGAAATCTTTGCACAACATAGTGTAATGCTGCGATTTTCCAAGCAATTGTTTGTAAGCTTAGCTAAAGAAGACCGTTTTCAGTATTCTTCGGGTTCAATGAGGTTGTTTAATTCGAGAGAGTAATTGAAATTTCAATCAAAGCGGGAACATTACAAAGACGAGGCGGTATTCGATGGATTGACTATTTTGCAATGAAAGAGCTAAACAATTTGATAGTACACAAGATTAAATTCATGAATCATCTGTTCTATATCAGAATGCCGTAACGTCTATACTATTATAAAGTCATTAAAATGAAATGTCTGTACAATAAAGATATTGAGAAAAAAGATGTTATCTAACTGTTTGGGAGAGGGGGGGGGGGGGTCACTAAACCGAAAAAAATATGGGATTTTTTGTATTTTTGTATGTGTCGCTTCATCACTCCTAATTAGCTAAACGGATTTCAACAATTTTTGGTACACGGGTATCCACAGATGGTTATAGGATACTTTTTAACCAACTACGCTGAGGGAAAAAAGTGGCTTCTCTCGTTTGAACGAAGTTTAGTATTCCACAATATATTTTCCCTTACAAAATCCACATTTTAATATGTACATAAACATATAGCTGGAAAAAACTGCCTCAAACATTTCACTGTACCCAAAATAAATACGAATCCCGAATGTATTTCATTTCGCAACCCGATACGCACTAGATCTAACCCTGCGATAAGCCACAATCTACCCGAGCGCCGGCCGCGTAGCCTCCCTACGTGCCTAGAAATACCCACTCTGCTCGGTCATCAGAAATATCCTCAATTTACTGCCTCTCAACCCATAAAAATCCTTACCTTGTCTGAAATATCGTTGCGTTATCTTTTCACTGGGATTCCTGAGGGAGATGTCATGTCAATCCCTCTTCAAAAATAAGAAGTTTCTAGTTGGGTTGTGTACGGTAAATTTTCTATTTAGACTTATTCCACATCGGTCTTGCGATTAGTTGTTATATATTATCGCCATTGAGGCGTAATATTTTTAGCTATAGTCAGGTGACATTGTTCAACATCATTGAGGGATATCGCGCCTTGTTGCTCAGATAATGTGGGTTTGTACAGCAACTGTGCCATTAACAAATAATCAAGGGGATATTTCCTTGTTTCGAAGATATTCAGGGGTATAAAGACGCTGCTCTTGCTACAATCGCTTGGTCACTTATAAAGTAGGTAACTTTTTTTTAAATATCTATACATTTTAGGGTCAAACTTACACAAATCCACACACGGGGCCCGCGAAGAATGGGAAGGATTTTAACCACGCATTCCTCAGGGCATAAAAATGTTATACGAACCAAGTCAAATTCAAAAATAAAAGAATGAAAAAAAATCTAGTTAAGTAAATTTTTGTACGCAATAATTTAATAAATTGAAATGGTAATGATTATTTTTCCAAAAAAATTAGTGAGTAGTAGCTGTTACCTTCGTCAACGTCGCGATCAAAAATGCTCAATATACTTTAGTAATCGCAATAAATTGTTTACCGATGAAAATTGATAATAGAAAACTAAGCCGGAAATGCATGGGGTTGCTTTTTAAACACTAAATTTTTTCGCTCCTAATAACCCAAGGAATGCGTGGTTAAAAAAAATCCCATTGTGCATCGAAAATTTAAGCAGTTAGTTTTTTATCGAGATTTTTGTCAAATCTTGTAAATGAAACAGGCTGGTTTTCAGGTATGTCTTTTGAGTATATAACCTATTCAGCGCCTTACGCGGAAACATGTTGGTTTTAAAATTTCCTCGATAAAAAAGAAATACGGAAACACGTCATTTTCCGTTTTTTGTCAAGTTTGTACAAATGACATATTAACAATCGGCAAAATTTTGTAAAAATGTCATTCCTCCGTTTATCTTGTACGTCACTAACTTAACCGTTAAAACATAATAATATTTTCGATATCATTGTACTTTTACATCTGGCGCTTACGCCAAAAACCCCAAGCATGTAGTGTATTAGCTTTCTCTTTCTTTGATGCGCGCGAGCAATAAATGCGTCACTTATTACAGATTACGCTTATTTCCCGGCTCAGCGTTTCGGGCGTGGTTTTTCTTGACGAAGCAGGCGCTTAACATTTAGATCTCGCATGGCGTGATGTGGCTCTATGAATGTTCAATTATGCGCAACGACACGTATGAAGAATTTCGTAAGTATGTAATATTGAGTAGTCATATTGCTTGAAAAATGTCGAATAAAGACCGTGTTCGTTTCAATTCGCGAGCCTCGCAGCAACTGAAGCGTTTCACAATCAAGCTTTTATTAACTCCGTGTATAGCTGTTGTAATGAAAATATCACAGTCCTCGCCGTTTAAGGAAATGAACGTGCGTGGAATATGACGAGACTGTCTGATTGCTCTTGATTTAATTTATTTCAACTTCCTTTCAATCTACTCATTCTTGTGCAGTGAAACGGTAAATTATTTTTTTATTGCAAATCGCAATCATCGAAATGCAATATAAAAAACCGGCCAAGAGCATGTCGGACCATGCTCAGTGTAGGGTTCCGCAGCAGTTCATACGAAAAAATGGACACTACAGGTGAAAAAAATGCTATATGAAATCGTGTTCTAGCAGAAGAGCGTATCCCCACGGCACTTACGTCCTTTTGTTGAGAAGTGCGGTTTTTTCGGCAATAACTCAAAAACGGGATATCCGACAATGTTGAAAACAATTTTGGGCGTCTTTTATTCTAACATTCTCGACCGCTTTCAGTTCGTCCCTAATATAATTAGAATAGTGGTACATGTTCCAGCAGGTCAAAACATATTGGTCCGTCAAGCAGGTTGTCAAAATTGACTTTAGTAAACTAAGCCAAGAGCGAGGCCTATGAAAACGAACAGTTTATACATGTCTAGGGATCATATTATAGTAGCGATGAGTCCGTCAGCGCTGCGGTCGACGCTGGACGCTGACACACATTTTGTGAATGATTCACACATCAGAATACACGTGATGTACACGTGGAAATATGCGACATCATCAGTTAAGTGTCAGAAACTTTAAACACATAAAAAAACCGATATAAGTTCAGCCTCAGGGTTAGTTAAGTTCATATATTTCTTTACTGTAATATTAACCATCAGTAATAGTTAAGGCAGCCAACACGAAAGTCGACTCTAATTTGACGTAACGATTCATGTTTTGGTACTAGTGAAGTTCTATGACCAGGTGTGGTACACTTTTGCCAGTTGACAATAAGGTATCTAATAACCGACTATTGATATAAATATATAAGTATATAAATCCATCTTATTGACCCGCACAGGCATTAAATAGTCTGTAGCATCCAAAGAGTCAAATATATCGTCGTATCTTTATGCCTATAAGAATAATGTGTAGCGATAATTTGGCGCTTTGGATGCTATAGATTTCTTGATGCTGACTTATCTTATCTTATCATAGCTTTTACCTACAAATCGTCACATTTTAAGGGCAAACAAATGACTTTCCACGAGGTGTTTTATTTGAACTGCTAATATTTCATTGTCTTTAATGTATCAGATATTCAGGCAAATGAAGGACCGGGCTGATAATGTCGCGTTTTGGAGATATTACGGTGATATAGCGTGATATTATGCGAGTGAACTCTTAAGGCGGTAAGGACTCTTTACGACGTGCGATATCGTTATAGGATGAATAATGGTTTTATTGCTCGAGTTTTATATTTGTAAATGTGAAATTTTGCGGGTCTATTTAACTTTTATGTGTCTTTCGTTTTATTATAAGTTATACATGCCCGCGGCTGTTTGCGTTGAAATTCGTGGTTTATTCGTGCGATACTTCCATCTCTCAATTTGCACTTTTAACGTGTTTCAATTTAGAAAAAAATATTTAAATTTTTGAAGAGAATGGGAGATTATCTTGCCGTGAAAAAAGCTTTTATAGGGCGTCAGGCTGGTCGCAGTTTTTTCAACCTAGCCTAACTTAGGACAGGTATCGTTGGAGTGACGAAATCCGGAAAGATCTGAGGAACTCGGCATCGATAACTGGTGGGAACTGTCTCAGGATCAAGATAGACGTGGTGTTAACTGCTGTCGGAGGCCAAGATCCACTTTGGATTCTTGCGATATTATAGCTAGTTAATTTTCACCCTCCATAAGTTACCTGCTTATATAGTGCGTGTTTTCGCGGCCATTGTTCAACTTACAGCATCGTTTGTCATATGCAAATATTGTTCAATTTATAAATAAATGTTCACCAAAAAGAAAGGACCTAGAATCGACCCTTGCAAAATTTTACTTGGGCACATCCTTCCGACCACTGCTCGTTCTGTTCTCCGGAAGATTTGACCAGATGAGTGACCTTTCCTTATTTCTCATGATTTCAACTACCTAGGACGGAACAGTGGGAGCTGTATGGGATTAAGCGATGGGACTAATGAGATGGCACTGCCTAAGTTTTCGGCTATGGTGAGATGCACCGAAAAAAAAAGTCTTAATATTTTAAAATACCGACAGCAAAAAGCTTGTATTAGATTACAGTATTTTGCAGTAAGGTTTTTTTGCGGTGTGTTGATAATGATATATGTTTTTAACAAAACCTTATTCAATCTGTAACTCATCTGTGTTACTGCAGTTCTTGTGATCTGCTTTAGAATTCTGTATTTAAGGTACCCTCCCAAATTGTGTGTTTTAGATACGTGGAACAGGGTCAAGCCATCAGATTAATGAGTTGAAGAGCACTCCGGAAATTGCGCCCGCCCCGAGATGCGATCTTTTTTATTTACATCAAACATGCGGTACTTGCCCTGGAATTTAAAATTTCGTATATTTCTCACTAGCAATTACTCGCGGCTTGGCCTGCGTTTTTGGAAACCAAGTATTTAATTAGTGATAGGAATTTTCTGTGCCTGCAGAAGTTGTTGTCACATCCGTACCTATATCATGATTGCAACTGCGTTTTTCTCTGACAACCTTCACAAAAGAGCTGAATCAGTTACACAAAACCATTTGCGAATAGCGTTCATAGCGCTCATTTGTTTCGTTTGATGCTCGTATATGTTTTATTTTTTTCTATAACATGGAAAACGAAAGAGACACAAATACGCCTTAGAGCGATAGTGTGACACCGTTGGGTTAACAGAGGGCGGCTAAAGCTCATAATCTCCCAGTGTTCAGTATTCGCTGCGCATGCTCCGGCACCTCGTAACATTTTGATAGTTCAGTTTACGGCTCTCTCTTCTAGAAGGACTAAAGTACTTTAGTAACTCGAAGACTTTATCCCTTTGTCACTTGCATCTTGCCTTGCTGCTGTTTTGAACCTTTTGCTCTTGGCTATGTGCCACACACCAGCGTTAGAGTGAGTGTAATTAACTTAGGAAGTTACGATGACGGTTTAGGACGTGCTTCGTTGCAGTGCCACTCGTCTAGGAAGACGCAATAGCTTTTTAAAATGAGGTAGGAGTAGAACACTCCTCCTGCTGAACTATCTAACGTTAAAAACCAGATATCGTATAGAGAAATGTTTGAAACATTTAGGACGGAAGCGTCTCTTTAAAATTTAACTCTGTAGCGCACTATAACATCGATACAAAGGTCAAACATAAAGGAAAATCCCTTTACTGTTAACTATTCCGAAAACCAGTGAGAACCTTGCAACATATTTGTGGATTTGTATCGACCTCCTATTTCTCTACAGGTATACGAGGAAGGATTTTAAAATTCCAAAGGGGTCGAAATAGGGGATGAAAGTTTGTAAGACAAATTCATCCGCCACACTGCTGAATTGACAGTAAAGATTAAACTATGTTGTTCCACTGAAATAAAACAATTTAACGGATTATATCGCGTATATTATCTCATTTTAGTTCCCGACGTTTCGGAAGCTTTCCAGCTTTCCATGGTCACTGGTATGTTGTTCCACGTCAAACATTGCGAAATACATACAATGTGTGTTCTACTCAAAACTGGAGTTTGAATAGTAAACTTTGTAATAACCGATACTCAAGCAGCGTACTCTCATTGTAAATATTCTAGTTTGAAGCTTCATCTGTTTTACTTTGTTGCTTACTTGAAGCTTTGAAGCCTTAATTCCTAAGCTGAAGCTAGAACGTGAAGTGTTTCATCCCGTTAACTGGGACATGTTTTAAAAAGTAATAAACCGCGTTGAACGCGCGAGATACCGCGTTAATGGCGGCAGGCGAGACAAAGTAAGACGTTGCATCTAGTGCAGGAACTTGAATTATGACGGTAATAATGCTGGGCTAAAATCTTGAATTATGATAACATTAATAAAGACATTTCGAGTTAAAACTTTGCGGTGCATTTACGATAGGTCTAATGTTGATGCTAGGACATAAAGGTTCTCGGGTGTTGACCACGAACAGGAAGAATATGAATTACAGCAATGAATCAATATACCAATACACAAAGGTAGAAACATACAGAAGGTGCAGCGTGAGAAGACTCCTACAAAGTGGATCAACGACCTGATGAGGATCGCGGAATGCTTTTAGATAAGAGTAGCACCAGACACGTTTGTCCAGCAGTGGACGGCATTAACAATGAGTCAATAGGGCTAGTTGATAGTTTCACAAATCGTTTTCTCGCAGCATTTAGTAACTTCTTGAATAGCTTATTTACGGTAAGCTATGAATCCTTTACACACTCCGCAAAGCCCGTGTAATTACTAGGGATCGGAAATTCGGATGCTTTTATACCTAAACTTCGGCCTCAGTACCTATACCGCGTAGATGTTGACTAGCATGGACGCGGACTCTATTTAATTTTGCTAACAAAATTCCCGGGATTTACCGGCATACTGGAAATTAGTATAACATCAATAGGTACATACGTATCAAGGTATTAAAAAAATATTTTATTAGTTCCTGTTTACAAAATTGTATTTAATTCACATGTGTCTAATATACGTATAGCCTAAATCATTAAAAAAAGCAATAACCTTTTCATAACGTTTTGTATACTCCCGGGATCCCGGGAATTGAAAAATTAAAATATTATTTTTAAGAAGCCGACTCCATACTTGCTTAACTTTTTCCGGGATTTTGCTAGTAGTAGGTATAATCTGAATTTCCGATGCCTGGTAATTAGCAAGAAGATCTTTATGGATCTATAGTTAGTAGATGCCACGTACGAATTTGACTTGCAGGTTAAGTACTGAACCAATGTGAAATTCTTTTTGAATGGAGACGCCATACTTCGAATACAATCTGCTCTGCCAAAGTAATCGCGAAAGCGTGTTTTTTTTGCTTGTAGGTGATTTTATTTTATTTTATTATGTAACGAGTGGCAAAAGGGCAGACGAGCCACCTGATGGAAAGTAGTCATCGTCGCCCATGGATATGTGCAACACCGGAGGAATCGCCCATATTTTGCCAACCTTTGAGAGCCCTGTTAACTCGCTTATTGAAGAATCCCATATTATAGCGCTCTGGAAATACCTCAGGGGGAAGGTTATTCCACAACTTGCAAGTGCGTGGTAAAAATGAGCGTGATGCCCGTTTATTTTTTGGATGCCAAGCATCCAGATAGTGGGGATGTACTCTGTGTGATTTCTTTTAATTGTGTGCGTTTGTGGAAATAAGAATATTTCCGTAGTGTGCTGTACGCGTTTACCTCACCCCCCGCTAAAAATGCTTGAAAATGTTGCTTGTCATCTCCATTAAGTAAATGCTCTAAGAACATACTATATGCAAGTTGTGCTAAGTTTTGCCATTCTACATACCGTACGTACATACCCCATACTGACGTAGTTTGTAATGTTCGCAAGTTCTACTATCATCAGTCTACGACGAGTGGCTAGAATCTTGTTATACTCTTACAAGTTTCAAAGTTTTGCGGTGGAAAATATTTCAGATATCGTCACTGCGATCAGAAACAAACTTCCTCGGTCCTGAAGTCTCGGGTCCCATGCTGTAGCGCGAAGTACTTTGTAAACTTTTAGTTTCAGTAGTTACAGGTGGGAAGTATTTCAGATATTTGATACTTACGCTACAAATTAGTGATTTCTGAAGTCTTATCCTCGTTTCGTAATAGGGCACTTTGCGAAAAATGTCTACTAAGTCGATGGTTGAAACTGAAAAGTATATCAGATAAAAAGCAAAACATACCGAAATAATTCGAAAAAAGAGAATGCAAAACCCATGATGATATTTATTGTGTGTGAAAATCAATGTAATGACGGATTATCACGGATTGTGACATGTTTATTACAAGCCCGTATTTAACTTGCCGTGTTAGTTCGTTTGGTATGTTAGTTTGGGTCAAATTTTGGAAACTGAATTATCACTTCTTGGCGTTCGATTGGGCTCAAATTTGGTATGCTTATGTCTCTTAGTGATAATGCAATTATAATACCATCGAGCTGATCTGGTGATAAAAGTGGTTATATGAACTCTAGTAAAATAACGCAATCCTCCCGAGTTTTTTTTTCGCCAGCAACTTATTATTTGCGTATTGGCTATAATTTATTTACATTGTCGCGGGAAAGAAAGTTAAATCAACAAACACACTTTCACCTTTGTAATATCAGTAATGGTAGGATATCAACCCTTACGATTGCATAAAGTCAAGTCGTTCCTAAAGTGGTCGTACGATGGAGTGCTCAAGTTTCATAACAGGATGGAAAGTATTCCAGATATTGTCGGTTCAATGAAGTTTGGTACGTGTTTGCTCGTATGATCAGTCGTCAAACTTTGTCCACAGATACCGGTGTGGTGTATGTTCTGTGCCCAAGTTCTCGTTTACAGCTTGCTCAAAGGCTTAGAATCTCGTCTCTCTAGTTTCCATCGTTTACAAGTATGCCAGGTATTGGCAATACAAAGTTAATCAACTACAGCCTTGGAGTTCGCATCTCTCATAACTATTCGCAAGTATACATATTAACTGCCTTATGAGGCTTTCACCTACATAAGGTACAGATGTACAAAATAAACGTACCGTACTAGAATCATATTTCCGTCTGAGTTGTGCGCGGTCAGGGTAAAGGATAAATATGTAAAAATATCGTGACGTCTGTCAACGACAATTTTTAACCGACTTCCAAAAAAAGGTGGCGGTTCTCAATTCGACGGAATGTTTTTTTTTTTGTTTTTTTTTTCGAGTAAAAATTCGATTTCGAAATCGAAAATTTCGAGTATTCCTTTTAATGTTAAATCGTAATTCATTCATGACTGGCAATGAAATTTGAGAATGAAAGGCGAAGAATAAAATACTAACGCGAAGTAAGTCACAAGCAAAAATGTATATGGCTTTTCTTGTCAACTTTATCAATGGAGGAGGTATAACATTTTTTCTTTAAGTCGAGACCATGAAAGAAAAATAAATCTTAATGGATTTGAATGAAACACAAATAATATGTACGGCTTTGCTACTTTAAAAGTACTTTTCTCACTGCTCATTGTTTTTACTGGACAGTAGTTAAAGCTAACAAGATCTTAAATGTATTTTTATCCGTTAGAGCTATTTAAGGTTAATTGCTAACCAATCGCAGGTTACATAAAAAAATATGTCAGATTTACAGTTCTATTAATCTCGAGATCGATGTTTATCTCGATGGTGAGATTATATATTCTAAACGAGAAAGTGCCTTCAACTTTGTTCGTAGAAGAGAAAAAAAGTCTCAACCTTCATTTTTACTTCAGCATAGTAGAGTAAAAAGTATCCTATAACCATCTATGGATGCCCACGAGTAGCTACTCGTGTACAAAAATAGTTGAAATCTGTTTAGCCGTTTTGGCGTGATGAAGTCACAATGACACATAAACATTGTCACATGTAAGAAAAGAAAAAAATGTACTCCCATCTGAAAGGCCGGCAACGCGCTTTGTCACTCCTCTGGTGTTGCAGGTGTGTCTATCGGCAACGAAGGTGATCCGTCTACTCGTTTGAAAAAAAAAACTGTTCAGAGAGTGGCTTTCAAATAGTCAGTTGTAGCGCCAGCTAGCTCGGGTTCGTGCGACGGGGCTAAGTTTAAGTGAAAACACTACGCGTACAGTGTATACAGTTTATTGCACGAAAGATGCACTGTATAAACAGTGCATCTTTCGTATAAACACATAAACAAATACTCTTATTGAAATAATTGTAGTATAATCTTATAAGAGAGTTACACTTGGTAGCGCGTAGGTTGCCGGACTGCGCGGGGACGGCGTGTTCATATTTCACTCGGCTCGCTGACGCGCAATGCGCTCCGATTCTCTGCCGCTATTGGCTGTTGCTCTGCAGCACGTGATTCGTCCAATCCGCAGGCCTTATTAGTGATGGCCGGCGTTTGAGTAGACCGCGTTATACAGTTTCTTTTATTTTGTCGAAAATATCTTCAATGTACAGTCATTAATTTTTTACAACTCGATGATATTATGATTTTGAAGTATTTAACTTTCTGACTTTCCTTTTTTCGGATTATTGTTCTAGCACTTGACACAAACGCCGCTGTGGCAGGGTCAGGCCTTTTGCCCTTTGTTTTATTCTCCAGCATATGGCTCGTAAACCGGACCTACGACGTGCCGTCTACGCTGAAGGCTTTATCTATTTTCGACTTAGTCATACACTTTAACTGCGCGACGAAGTGTCACAATCCAAGAAAAATAACCCCGGAATAGTTTGGACGTTGCAAGTTTGTCAATCTTTTATTTCTCAGATACATTCTGCGTGGTCTGAGGTGTTGCATAATGCTAAGTATAAATCCTAAGAGGCGAGGCGTCCTGTCCCTTATGTTGTCCATATACTAGTAGCATTTAACGCATGAAGCGATTTGTTTTTGTTGTGAAACATAAGGATTCGCAGAGGAAAATTCGCTCACGTTGACTGTGTTTCCTTAGACGGTCTATTCTCCCAGTAGATATATTATCTCTTGTAGAAATTTTGATATGTCTCTTGATACTAATCTGATTAATCGCTTAACTGGAATTTAAAAAACTGGTGATATTTAAATATGCTTAGTATAGACTATACTACACTAACAAGAACATATATCTAACTAATGAAAAAATGGTTCCGACCAAATTGAGAGTCCACGTAAATAGTCACTTATACTGAGGGTCTACGCAAATTCCTGGTGAGAGATATTTTTGACTAGAAGCGTTTAAATCCTTCAATCACTGCGCAGGATTCTGATACTTATTTTCAACAAGACGATTGCTACAGAAAACCTTTATTAAGATTAAAAAGAGACCGATTGCGTCTGATGATCAGAGCCTAAAATTATTAGTAAACAGACGATTATGTTAAAGCTAGAAATAAATCAACCTCACAAGAATTGACCGAGCACATTTCTGTTAAAAGGTGAAATGAGCTTAGTCAAAAAAGAGACATATCCAAACGTAAATCTTCTTGCGACACAATTACGTTTGATATTACTTATCTCATTGTGTCGTTGGAAAGGTGCGTCCCGCGACAAATTGGGATCAAGCGGGGCGACCCGCTCTGATTGGGTACCTATCTGACTTCTTAAGACTAAAAGAGCTTATGGAGATTTTGAGGATTTATGTACATATGCCTTTTAAGTATAGCACGGTAGTACTGGACACCTAACGAGAGTTAGGTGGAGAATAATGTTTATAAAAAAGTTTACCAAGGATACAACTTTCTATAAACAGGGGGAACTAATCTTAACCTCGTAAACCCCAACGTCGTATTTTTAGGACTACAAATTGTTCTTGTCCCAGCCCTGAGCCCAATCAGCGATATTTACGTCTAAAGGATTTTTACTTTCTTGAATTACACTTAAAATTCATATATCTGGGGCGGCAATATTAGTACCTAAAATTAGTACTTATTACAAATGTCCTACAAATAGCTTAGGCCTATGAGTTTAATTTGCGACAATTCAGACTACATATTATCAACTACAACAAGTACATATTGGTAGTGTCTCATTACAGGCACAGTTAATAAACTAATTATAACTACATTTAAAATAATTGCTCGTGGTCTTTAAGTTACGAAAATAGTGTACTTCGAGGTTCATATTTTTAAGTAGCGTTATGAAACTGAATCCCAAAGTTATTTTGAAAGTTCTGCGGGCGTGTAATTTGGTAACGTTGACTCCTTGGGGAATTTCCAGAACTTGAACAAGTTTATGTCCTAGCGTAAGGTACGTTAGATGCGTTTCTACAAAATTTTAGTGAAGAGGCAAATTGGTGAAACCTTTGGCATTATTACAGTTTTCAGAAACTATTTGATCTCAATTCCAACCTTTAATAATAACTGTCTGAAGAATAAGTAGTCCATGGAACGTTAGAATCTCGACACGCCTAGAAAAATGTTGATATTTTTCAAACGGCTAAACTCATTTTCTTGAATCACAGCTATTTAAAAACACTCTTGATCAAGTTTGTCTGTTCGGAAGATGAGACATATTAGACAGACACAGCCACTCACGACAATCTTATAACACCACTCTTTTATCGTCGGGGGTTATTTGTTTATTCATTTAAATATATTTGTCTAGCATTTAAGTATTGAAACAATACACTGTGAAATTATTTATAACAATTGGAGTCGATTATTCATTAGCGACTTTATAGACATCGTCTCTTTTCCAAATTCACCTTTGTCGACATTGAGCGTAACACCATATTTGTTGTAAGTATTCGTACTCGTTAGAACTTAGACAGCAATAAATATAAAATGAAAATAAATTCGAAGAAAATGGCCGCCATTGCTCGTCCGTATAATGGACAAGAGGTGCTCGTGATATTGATGGGCATATTACAGTTCCAGGCTTCGTTGAGGATGGCTATGACCGATGTGTTGCGATAAAACAATATGATCATTGATGTAGGTGTGCGGACTGTCTCTTAGATACTAGGATTTGTCACCATTGAGAAAGAAGAAGTGATTAACGCAGTAAAACGATATTAGGTAAATATAAAAATGGCCTTTCCACCGGGTACGATTTCATTTATTTCCGATCATGCAAAATCAAATTATGCAAATAAGTACTAAATCCACAGCGCAGGTTTTGTCGAAACTAAAAAATTACCATCTGTAAAAAACTTCGTCCAAATTCAATATAAGATTCAATATACATACATTAGTTTACTTTTTACGATGTAGTATTCAGATTCCCTTAAAGATTTTTTAACTTTTTATGTTTGCACTTACATACGCAATATAGTCAGTAAATGCCTAAAAAAAAATATCGAAAAAAAAATTACTGCCCGAGATTATCTTCAGATTTACCGTATACCAACAAAAAATGTCTAATTAATGTAAAATTTGTACTGTTACCCGTTCACCCGACCAGATAGATATAATCAACAAGGCGAAAAAAAAACAACTGGCAAAACTTTCTGGTATAAAAGAGTGTAAACGCATTTAACGAATCTCTTAGCCTAACTGAACATTCTATTTGAAAAGAATTGAGCAGCGACGAAAGCCCCGTAGCTTTACAGCTCACAGACCAAAACAATTTTGCCCCTTAGAAACGGCAGGATTCTGAGCATCTGTTTCAATCTACAGCACTCTGTGAACCGTACGTCGTAAAGTGAACAACATTGCATTTTTTTGTTTATTTTATAGACGATATGCCCGTGGGCTCATGGATTTATATTGACTCATACTGGCAACAATGTGTCTGTCTGTCTGTCTGTCTGTCTGTCTGTCTGTTTGTCTGTCTGTCTGTCTGTCTGTCTGTCTGTCTGTCTGTCTGTCTGTCTGTCTGTCTGTCTGTCTGTCTGTCTGTCTGTCTGTCTGTCTGTCTGTTACCTCTTCACGCTTAAACCGCTGAACCGATTTGGATGAAATTTGCTATGGAGATAGTTTGAGTCCCGGGGAAGGACATAGGCTACTTTTTATCCCGGAAAAATGCCCTTATCTGCGATAAACGAATTTAAGGCGGACGAAGTCACGGGCAAAAGCTAGTATGAAAATAAAGAACACTTAATTGACAACATTGTACATGCAACTTCTGACGTTAGCGTTGCGTGTTGGTGCTGGAATAAAAATGAAAAGCAAAAAAATGTTTCAAAAAAAATTAACACTTAAAGTCAACTCTGGGAAATTCTAAGAAACGTGAAATGAATCAAACTCATAGTACGTCATGCATCTACATTCGTTAGTGCTAATGCTAATCTTATTATACTATTTAAGAACTGGGATATTTTTTCCTAATTTTAGAGTAGTAAAAATCAAGCTTGGGTAAAAAATAGATGTATAACAAAAAGCTCTAGGAGTTGTCTAATTTCAACGATAAAAAGCGTCTTCACTATGATGCTTTCAGAGTTAACTAAAAAACGTAGTTCGATGCTTTTACAAAATGTTTTAACCGAGTGAAGTTAACTCCCTAAAGTCCTTTTGATTTAGAAGAGGACCCTTCGTTCCGCCGGCGAAGTTTGTCTCTGGCCAGGCGGACTGCACTAACTTTTTTTTCATTTGCTGGAACACTGATTCACACTTAGTGGTGAAAAAGTTGTTAAAAACTTTTTGTAAAACTTCAACAGCGATTTGTCGCAAAGCGCGTAGAACAAAAATCTACTGCTCTGCAAAGATGAAGTATTGAAAAAAGAACACAGTTGCAAACCTTAATTCTATATTGTATTACTGATGAACCTTCCAAAGTAGACCTCCTTCCGTATGCCGTTTCAATCGGACCTAAGTTATTAAATTAATCGTTGGGAAAATAAAAGTGATTAAGATAACGTTCTCTGTAATGGGGATTGAATATTAGATTAAAAACTAATCAGGGAGTTTCCGGGAAGTTGTCAAATTTATTGACCGAGTCTACCCCTGGGAGGCGCTGGGGAACGCAGCCGAAATTTCAAAAAGGAATATCTCCTTAGCAAAATCCTGTTGCTTACGTCTTTTTGTAGACAGATGTGGATTTTGGCGCTTGTTTTCCTCATTGAGCTGTTTGATCAGATCTTTCTATTAGATAAATCCATTTCGTGTAGTCATTTATTAGAGACGTGTACTTACTTTCTTTCTAATGCTTTGTTAGCTAGGAGTCCCACGGGGGAATTGTATGGTAAGGCTTAGATGTCTTTTGGAATAAGACGAATAATGTAAGTATCTTCGTGACCGTTTAACAAAGCAGTCATGTCAATGCTTACTGAAGTATTGGCTTATTATATTTTCAAAACTGTACCTAAACTTTCTCACAACGATTTGGAAAAAAATCAGAACGATAAGGAAATGAAACAGTTGGAGCAATTAGCAGTTTGTGAAAAATTGTTGTATGAAATGAAACGATATCTAAATCTAAGTTAAAATTGAAAGCTCGACTAGGCTGCATGACTGGTTCCGAAAGGTCTGTGGCAGTCGGAACGTTGTTGGTCAGCGAACCGGAACTGAAGCTTTCATTAGCTAGATCACCAATTAATCACACCCGCTCTGTTCTGAGCGGCCTGTGGCCCCAGTGCACAGACATACAAAGAATGCACCTGTTTGAGTATGTAATATTTTATACATTAACTTAGGAACAAGATTAGAGGACTAATTTACAACTGATGATACTATTTGAACGTTTTCAATTCCAAAAGGGGTTGAAACGGGATATCAAACTCAAAAACTCTGTATGAAATCTCGCGGGACAAAATTTTGTGTTGTTATGATTATGATAGTCATCGCCATTGGTTTTATAAACTATCCAAGTTTAAATATATTCTATGAAGTTCAAGATATATTTTCCTAGTCCAAATTGTTTTGACTCGTGATAAATATACCGTCGTAACTCGTGATAATAAAGTCTAATCGTTTGCTGCATATTTGTTTCAAATAGTCTCATCAAAACGCGATTAAAAACATCGTAAGTAATCATCCATCGGAGTATTTCAAACACGCACAAACAAATACAACATTGATGTGAAATTGGACATCAGAATACAACCGATACGTTCGTCATACGATAAATAATCGAGTTGCGATACCGACCCGCCGCATTAATGCTCAAAGGGTTCTCGTTAACGAATTTTTGAATGCGAAATTGGACCTTTTTAATGCCAAAAGATGAAATATTTGCTTTTATTTCGACGCACGCGTGATGACCAAAAACGCCTCGGGCAGTCTCTCTCTGACCGATAATTCCACCGGACATTTGTACCCTCTCGTTTATCCAGTTGGATTAATTAGAGTAGCCCATTCATACGAATGAAAACATCACTAAAGCTCTAAAAGCCTTGAATGTAAAATTTTACTCACCTCTTCCAATTTTGGAAGGAATTTTCCCTCTAATTTGGTATGCTCAGAGGCACCCGAAATAAATTCTATTAAGTGTTCAGCCAAGCATGAAACATGCCTTAGGTAACACACGATACATACCGCCGCAGGGAGTGACTAGCAGCTTTCGGTAAAATTATTACAAACTGTACAGAAAACCTTATGTAGCAGGTCATGTTTAGAAACATGTTTCCTTGATAACATGATTGACATTCTTGAACGTGTTAGTTAACTGTAATTAATACTCGAATACAATTTCGAGCACGTCGATATGTAATAATAATATGGGCGAGCTGGCTTGTTATAGTTTCAAATATTGTTTTTGACACCAGAAATAGACAAGGGAGGTACGTCTATCTATAATTTCTTCGATTAAAACCGTCCTCCTCTACACATTAAGAACGAAATGTAAAATCTGTGATTACTTAGTATAACCATCAGTTACCCGTTGTTCTTACCATAGTACTGTGGGTAGGTACTCTGACAAGCCAGCTTCATACCATCATATCAGCCGAAAGATATTCACCACTGGGCGAAATCCAAACCAAGTTGAGAATTTCTAAGATAACGACCAGTCGTGCGCTAACCTCACTCAACAGTCTCCTGTGATTCTAACTAGATCGTCAGTCTACGTTATTGTTGGTCTCGCCGCTTTGCATCTTCCGGTATGATGTCTCCATGCACCCAAGAACGTTCTGCCCCGATATAGGTTCTGCGAGAAATGTGACCAGTGCTACTTAAGTCTTGTAATTCGTACATCGTTATGAGTTATGACTGTCCCTAACCACTTACGTGCTTATGATTTTGGTTTGAACTGTATTTGTATTTGAAATAAGAAGGGTGACATGTCAGAAAGCACCTAAGTGGCTAAAGAATTAATAAGAATCTGCCACCAAAAAGATCACATGTTTTTTATTTTCCTTTTAAAGTTCAGCTTGGCTTAGCTTTCGGCTCGTGTTTCCGAAGGGTCCGCAGTTAATATGCCTTATTAAGGTACGTTACTCATACTTTAAGACCCTCATACGTCCGTTGAGACCAAACTAGAGGTCAAACTGAGCACTTTAAAGTTATGCCTCTATTAGTTTTGTTCTTAATATGTCTTGCCGTTGAAAATTTATATAATCATCCTAACCTATTGAAATAAAACAATTTAACGGATTATATCGTGTATATTATCTCATTTTGCAAATGCTGCTTGGTAAATTATTAGAATAAAATAATTAAGCCCTTCTGGCACATGTGTAACAGTCTTTACAGCTTAGGCCCATCTGGCATGTATGTACACCTTTATTTGTGTTTTTTCAAAAAAATGGGTAGTTTGCACAAATTGTAACTTTGACAGAGGAAAATACATCTTTTCTCAGTCCTCCCGTGACCATGGAAAGCTGGAAAGCTTCCGAAACGTCGGGAACTAAAATGAGATAATATACGCGATATAGTCCGTTAAATTGTTTTATTTCCATGAGTAATAATCGCGGAAACAGAAGAAAATATTATCATCCTAACCTATGTTATACTCGTAAATGCAAAGGTATATTTTTTGTTTACTACACCTTACTACTCGTACACTCACCAGCAAAAAAAATACTAACTCATTATACCCTTTAGACAAGGATAGGTTTAAGGCATTGCTACTAATAGATTTGGTGCTTATTGAATATAGTCCGAAATTGCCCTACCTACTTATACATACATGTTTCGTTCTAGCAACCATTCTGAACTGATATGCACGACAAAACCTGATGTAAAAGTTAGAAATACAACTACCTAATTTATTTGTTCAACATAAGTAGCTACGCAAGGGTCTAATAATTTGATGTTTGGTATCACTATGCTTGGCCGAAAGGCATACAAATTTCATAAGTAATAATAGAGCACAGGGAGGTTGTACTTGATTAATTATAGTCTTAACAAAAAAATACTTATTTTGTAGTAGGCTTTTTTTTACGAGAATATTAAATAACTTTCTTTTGAAGTCGAATATATTTTCTATATGTACATGTACAATATCTTTCGGAACTTAATTGTACATTTTTGGGGCGGTCCGAGTATAAGTACTTTGCCAAAATAGAGCGGTTTAAGAGGACGTTCCGTTTAATTTATTCCTAAGTTGTGCGCTCCTAAAACTATTAAACATTAATGCAGATAAGATCTTATGAAAATTGCAACTTTAAATATATACAAGCATGGAAGTGTCGATATACTTCTGAAAATATGGATTACAGGAGTTGAGTTGATTTATGCCACATAAAGATGGAATAAATCTCGTCTGCGCTTTAAAAGCTATTTATCTGTCAACTGAGTTTCCCCAAAAAATGATGCCGTACCATAGAGCCGCTGTTACCTTGATAGGCTGTTAAAACTACATACTCATTGATATTTTTTCTGAAATTATATAGTGCATATGGGAATGGATTAAGTTTTTTACATCTAATATCAACTTATTATCTAACACTAAATCCATTTTTTTTACATCAGTTTCATCAATTTGCTGTCCTTTGTAGGATATTTTTGGAATATGTGCATTATTTAAGTCTTTGTTTAAATTTCATAATTTTAGTGTTTTATAAATTGATATTTAAAAAACTTTTATAAGAATTGATCCAAATTACAATTTAGCGGCGGCAGTTAAATCCTCGTCATGCGCATGTAAATAAAAATACCAATGTACGTAATTGCTATCATAGAGGTCTTCCATCTAAGAGTTGCCAACGGCATGGCACATGCCAATCCGAACAGTCAAAATGCTTATTCCCCTACTCCGTACAATAATAAACACAATATATTGCTTTATGTTACGGGCAGCTTACCTCAATCTTAGTTAAACGTGTTTCCTTTACACGCCTTCCATCAAAAAAACACACCGGCAACTCGTTCCTAAGTTTTGATGCGAGTTTTACTTTTTTATTGATTCCCGCAAACTTTTTCTTTATATCTGTTTGTGGTGGTGTTCGAAGTTATGTTGAATTACAACTTAGGGTTGCCACCCCTACTTATATACTTGAAGGTGCCTGCGACTTCGTTCGCGTTGAGGAAAAAGTCATAACCCTTCTTGTTTCGACAGCACAGTCGGATAAAAAGCATCCTATAACCATCTGTAGATACCAACCTACCCGTGGACAAAAAAAAATTAGATCTGTTTAGCCGATTTGGCGTGATAAAGCCAAAACGACACAAACAAACATACAAACATCAAAAAAAACATAAAAAAATTGATTCCTTGACCTCCGTCCAGTCCGTTGAAGTTTTTTAAAAATCTTCAATGTACAGACATTTCATTTTACAACTTTATAATAGATGGTATTGTGCTATATTTTGGCTACTCGCATTTTATAATTGAAAGAACGCATGAAGTACGCCAAAATACTTTATTTACGACATCATGCTGTACAGTCGCGATTAAATATATCTGTACATATAAGGATTAACTGATATATCTGCACATGCTCTCTAACGCCTTGATAATAGTCGTGTTTAGATATTTGTGAGCACCTTGTTTGGTGCGATATATCTGACAGCGACTTACCTATGCTCTAAAAAATAGTTTTAGGCCTTAGGAGTTTATACAGCTTGATGACTATAATTGTTTAAAAAAATATTTTTTTTAAACACTTATGTCAATACTTTTTACTATGCGTTCTTTTATTTAGTGCTCAATTACTATGCCTAAGGCAACAATTACTCTTTTTCTTAAAAATAGGCGGCAACCCTAATTACAACGTACCTAGCGATTTCGTCGGGTTAGTGCTGTAATAAAATAGGATAGAGAATACCACCTGTGTCTGGAAAACCGGATTGAACTGGATGATAAAGTATTTATGTAATAACTTTTATGTCGCGTAACATCTGCTTAAAAACGAGGGGTTGTGTTGAATGTAAATGTGTCTGCTCGCGTTATTTAGAGCAAAATAGATGAGAATAATCTATTCTGCCGTATTCAAAATTTATTGAAATAACCTACGGGTTCATAGTTCTTCGCAAACTTTATTGACTTCTTACTAGCTTATTTATTTGCATAGAGTCTAGCATTGTATGCGACTGTATCAGCACTCAGATTGCATCTGCTGGGATGAAAAAGTCATAACCCTCTCTTTGTGTCACATCAAAACATCCCATAACAGTGTTTAGTATACCTAGACCAAAACTCTAAATATTTTCGAGTTGCGCGACGCAAATGTTTTGTAGGATTCCATAGCTGAAATGGCAAAAACGAAACCCTTATAGTTTCGTCCTGTCCGCCCGCCCGTATGTCACAGGCATTTTACTCAAAAACTACAAAAAAAACATGGTCCGACATGCTCTTGGCCGGTTTTTTTTTAAGTATTTAAAAAGTCTATTAATTTTGGATTCGTTTTAGAAGTAAAAGAACTCATTGTTACCTAACTTGTTGTTACATAAATCGTTTATTAAATCGGTAATCTTTGTTCAGCCGTTTATAACCATCTATCACATACAATCATATACAATTCTTCAAAAGATCTGTAGTGATTTGTATTCCCTCTCGTGGCAAAGTTTGTTATTAGATAAAGATTACCAAGCGCTAGTTTAGCAAACTTTGTAATAAAAGCAGCAGTTGTTGTGGAAGGAAAGTTGGCTGAGTCAGGTGGTAAACAACTCGACCGATTTTTATTTTATTTTACATTCTCTTTATCCTTAAAGGATGAGTTTGCTGACGCTACTTGCATTAGGTTATTAAAGTATAAACCTTTTAACGGATAATGTTGTTTTAGTGCCCGTTACCATGAAGTATCTGCATCGTAGACGACGTCTGCACAGCATACCTACATTAATGATTTTCCTATCAAGAATTAATTAAAATCAACATCTCACATAAACACACAGTTGAGATGGCGAATAGATTGCCTCTCAGCAAGTTATGTAAACGCGTGATTTCGCCAGTTAAACATATGGTACTAGTTAAAAAAATAAAAATTAATATATATAATCTATACTATTATAAAGTTATAAAAATGAAATGTCTGTACATTGAACATATTTTCAAAAAAATGATTGTTACGGACTATTTGGAGGTCAATAAAACGAAAAATATTGTTTTTGGATTTTATGTATGTTTATATGTGTCGTTGTGGCTTCATCACGCAAAATCGGCTAAACAGATTTCCACAATTTTTGGTACACGGGTTGCTGGGTATATCCAGATGGTTATAGGATACTTTATACCCGACTAAGCCTAAAAAAAAACGATGGATTATGACTTTTTCTCCTCCGCGAACGAGGTCCGGGCACCTTCTAGTATATAGTAAAGTCGCAAACCTCGTAACTCCATTTTTTTTTTCAAAATAATGTTTTGGCACTTTTAGATAGTTAAAGTCTGAACGCATATAATTGCAAAACTCTTAAATGCTAGGAAAAAAACCGTTTAAATTCAATAACCGAAATAGAAAACCTCGCAATACCCGACCGCGATAATATGGCGTAAGTCACGATCCTCAGCATTGAGGGATCAATTGAGCAGGAGGAGGAAAGAGTAATTAAAATACGATGATTTCATGACATTATGGTTCAACTAATCGCTAGTATATAGCAACGTAAATTTCGAATACAGGCATTATTTTCAACAGCACAAGTTGAGAGTCAGGTTGTAAACAGCCGGTCGCTCGAGATAATTTTTATTTTACGTTCGCTTTCTCGTGGAAGAATGTGTTGGCTTACGCCACTTGCATTACATTATTTATGTGTAAGCCTTTTAGCGTACAGTGTTGTATTAACATTAATTTTACAACGTATAGGTACAGATTCAGCTACAATGGCGGATTAAAAGCTATAAGCAGAGTCTAGTTCCATGAGACTTTTATCTATATACCGATTAAGGAGGTCTATTGACAAAAAAAAACCCTAAACCGATATACAATCTTACTTATATTCATGACTAACCAATTAATTAAAGATTTAAAAATAAATAGATAGTACAAAATTTAAGTGATATTTAAAATGCCGTCTGTTAGTTGCAGAGGTCTTCATTGCTGACATAATAGATGGGTTACTGGGTGAGGACCAGATTTTTGGCAAGTAGTTAAGGCATTTCATTTTCTCTCTCACTCTAATCTTTTTATCTGTATCTCGTTGCCACAGTTACGTCACCATTGTCACTAATTAAAACCAAGATTTTAAACGATATAAAGGTTTTTTGTTCTAGGCAATATAGGTCCATTTTTCAAGGGCCCATCTTGTCAGTATGATATAAATAACTCTAGATTATTTGCATTTTTTTAAGTAACTGTCATTATTGTTTCCTGGGTTTTGGGGCCGAATAACGAGAAGAAAAAGTTGATCCACCCAGATATATATGATGAAAACCAGGGACCGGCCCGGTATCCCCTTCGAGGGTTTTTGAAGGGGTTTTTCGTTAGGCTTTGCTTACCAAAGTCGTTGCTGCTCAAAACCCGTTCATTAGGCTTTTAAACCGCTTTTCATAGGGGTAAGTACTTCACTTAACGACTATCTGATACCCTTTCTAAGCGCTTAAAAAGCCGTTCAAAAAGGGAACCTCATGAAGGGGTTTCCATTTCAACGTTTATGTAATTTAAATCCCTTTACATATGATATAAGAGTCAATATTGCAAATTTACATTTGACGACTGGATGTTTAGCGGTGTCGGTGGTGCCGCGGGTGGCGATGAAGCTTAAACGCCTTGGACAATACCGCCAAGCCGCCGCCGCCGCTCGCGTTTGAAAGTAACCCACAGCATCGTAATACGGTTTACTTTTGTATGACGAAGGACCGGAACTTGCGTGTGCGTCGCGTTGTTTGTGTTTGTTTATATTTTGGTGTGACGTACAAACTCTATTTGCTTTGCCATTTCTTTCGCGATCAGTACCGTGTCATCATTGAACATTTAAGCGCAAAGATATTTAGTGTTTTGGTATTAATATTTAGTAATGCCACAGCCGAAACGTGATGCCGTGCACCGTTACTAATATTGATTATCAACATAAGTGCGTGCTAACTCGGAGCACTTTCATGCAGGATATTGTAGTTTTCCCACCTTTTATACTTAGTCCTATTTATTAATAGTTCATAATGATTTCTTCCTCTTCTTCTAAGTCGGTCCCTCACTGCTGAGGATCGGACTCCGCCGATTAATATTTTTGATGGCAGCTCTCCACTTCTCCCTGTCGGTTGCTTTGTGGAGCAAATTGCTAAGTGTCGTATCCAGTTGAACGGATATCTGATCGCAACATCGTATTGGGCTTCTTTCCCGTGGTCTGGTGCCGTCTGTCTTCCCCATCACCACCAGTCGCTCCAAGTTGCCGGGGTATTTGCGGGCTATGTGACCAAAGTACTGTAGCACACGTTGGAGGCAGAATGTCTCTGTACTTCCATACTTTATCTAATTGAGACATTGCCGATTTTGCCATGTCGGTTCTTCGTCGAATCTCAGCTTCCCAGCCGCCCTTGTTGCTCAGAACTGCGCCCAAGTATATAAATTCCTCCACAATTTCGTAGTTATCAAGGACTTCCGTTGTATGAAGACTATTGAACCTATCAACTATCATTATTTTGGCCTTCGATTTGTTGATAGTGAGCCCATAGTCCTGGCTAGAGTTCTCAAGGCTAATGACTCTCTCATTTCCCCTCCAGATGAAGCAAAGTTCCGTCATATTATCTACTAGAAAGGTGCCCGCAACTTCGTTCGCGGAGGAGAAAAAGTCATAACCTTCTTTTTCACTTCAGCGTAGTCGGGCAAAAAGTATCCTGTAACCATCTGGAAATGCCCTGCTACCTGTGTACCAAAAATGGTTGAAATTCGTGTTGGCTTGGGCGTGATGTAGCCACAACGACACATACAAAAAATAAATAGCTGAAATCCATTTAGCCGATTTGGCGTGATGAAGCTTAATAAATTTTTTCATTCAGCGCACTTTAAATAGTTCACTAAGTTTCACTAACTTTTTGGACAATATTTTCAAAGCACAGTACGGTTACTTTGAAAAGAGTTTCTATTACAAACTAACGACGTTTAGACAGTGTGTAAGTAATATAAACTCTTTTACATTAGTGTTAAAATCGAATATCCAATGGAATAAAAGCATATGTCACTGGTAAACTCAAAGTAATCGTAATGTACATTGCAGACATTTCATTTTTACAACGTTATAATAGTAAGTCATGTATTTGAGAACCACCATAGTCAGCCAAAATCCAAATTGTGACTGGCTGTAGTGGTTCCCAAATATGATTTAAACGCAAACTCTTATTTTTTCCCACCGTCATAAATAATTGTTTACAGTGATTATCGCTTGCGTTCTTTACGACTGGCCCAACCTTTTCCACGTTGAAGACTGTGTTATTAATAATTCCAACATTCTTCTGCCTTTTATGCATAATTTTCCCGCAAGTTGTGAAAGCTAATAGATTTTAATATTCCACATTTAAACCCTTGTTCCAGGTATGGCTCATCAAATATGTACGCGGCGGCACTCCCGGGCCAGATAAGACCGCCTGATCAAACAACGCAGAACGCTGACGTGTAAGTGTATACTTTAGCTGATATTGCCTAATAGTTTCTACTAGGTTTCCGTTTTCATTACTAAGTTAGCTGATTCAGACCAAGTTTCGCTTTATTTATCTTCCCTGTGATATACGAGTATGTATTTAGCTCGTGATAAATCAGTAAATGAGTAACTGGATGAGTACTTTATTCACGTAAACATTATTATCATCATAAGAATAAGCTTTCAGACTATTAAGGGCCGATTTCACCAACATTTAATTTACACGATAGTGGCTACCCCTTAGCCTTACTCACTCTCGCATAGTTACTCGCTAACGTTGAATGAATGAATTTAATGAAATCGTACTGCACCCAAGTAAGTTTGTTGTAGCTTGCTTGAGCGATGGTGCTGCGTATTATTTAAATTTGTTCGGATAATACATCACTTGGGAAATAAGTATGGAATTCACAATTAATGATTTATTATTGGAATAAGACTAACGTCGGTGATCTCGACCGTAAATCGTAGAAAATACACAAAGAAAGTAATAACTAGTAACAAAATTGTATAGTATATAAAGTTCAATGCTAATTTTGAGCTCAAGATCATTCTTGATTAGGTTTGTGTCTAAAGAGTAAGTATTTGATATTATTTTTTAGCAGCAGCAGTCAATACTACCTGTGTTAAGAGACTAAACCCAAATTGTCACTGTAAATTTTTAATTTGCATGGTCGCTCAAAAGCACTTTATATATTCTTTGTAAAATATCGTTAATATTTAAAGAACACATCGTTAGATACAACTTACAAAAAAAAACTAAAAGTATATGTACCGTCAATGTTTTTAATCTGTGAACATTCTGACCTTTCTATGCGTTGACTGGAGTATGCTCCAGCGGATGTTACAACACACGGGCGCTCACAGTTTTTACATTTTTTACTTTATCCCTAATGAGCGGGTTCAGGTTTAATAACTGCTGAGGGCTTACCGTAGTCGGTAGTCGGCACACTTATGCGCTAAGGAAATGTACGGTTACTTAAAAAAAGACAAGTAGGAAATATTGAAACTATAAAAAACTCCCGACCGAAATAAAAAAGGTCTAATGACCTTCAAAAGCTTATCAATCCCGTCAGCTATCAACCAAACAAAGTCAAAATACTTTCATCCATTTAGGAACTAAGATGCCACAGCAAGCAAGGTATGGAGCAAGGAAAGTAAGGTATGTTAAGTAGATTCACCACCATAAGGCTGCATATCCACTAGAGGTGTGCTAGGCTGCGTAGTTGAGGATTGTTATTCACTACTTAGCCTCGTTTATTTAAAGTAAGCGATCCCCCATATACATTTTCGGCGCAGCACCACATCGCTAGTGGGAAAAAGTCTGAAATTGATTAAATTAATTTAACTTTAGCCTAAAGTTGTGGTTTATCAACTTTTAGAGCCTCTCTAATTTTGTTTTTCTGGCTTTTTGAAAGTGAATAATTATTTTTAAAATATCGGTTAGTGGCAAGATTTTCAACTGACATACATTATGTACGAAAATCTTGGATGAATTGCATAGTGTAGCTGAGGCCTAACTCTGGCTATCAAACTTTAGCGTTATATCTTTCCGACACACTTTAAATGTTCGACCGCGTTACAAGTTCCAAGCATAAAATATATTCTTATAACATGTAAAGCGTTTGCATTTTCCAATTTCCTTCAATACGATGAAATATGGCCCTGTAGCGTGCAGTTGCCAATGTGGCAATCCCTCATATTGTCGTCTCGCCAATATAGGTAGCTATGGATCATATTGTCGCACCGCGTCTTTTCGTGTTTCACAAATTTATTTATGATTCGTGAAAATAAATTACTGCTGGAAACGGGCACTAAATCAAACAATGTCAGTGGTTTTATCAATTTTGCGCTCGAAATTTCTTTTTTAATATTTATGCTGTGTGATGAATGAATTTCGGCCATGTTGGAAAGATATGCCGCGTAAGAATAAAATCATAACAGAGGTGTGTTACCTTTAAATATGTTAATCAGAAACACCAATTAAAAAGCTTACGTTTGTTGAAATCTGCAACGGAGACAGTTGTGAGTAAAATATACAGTAGAAAGTGAAACCACATACGTGGCCTCGTTTTCATGAATGAATAACATGACTGTAGGCAAAAGTCGCTTTTTTTGACCCGTTCAAGTTCTCCGAAGAACTGTACGTATACTACAGTTCTTCGGAAAATCTGATCCCGGTCAGTAATTGAGCAATAGATTACTTCTTTTCAAGTGCATGCCGGACCGGCAACATCTCTGCCACCTTCTGATGGTGCCCTGTAAAGGTTAACGTTTCGAGGATTATACTGTTTGGTGTTTTGTTGTATTTGCTTGCGTATTTTTTTGTGGAAACTGCATGAAAATATGCGCATGTGAGCGCAACTTATTTTCATATTCATATCTAACCAAGACACTATTTCGCGGAATAGCATCGGAACATAGGGTGTGCGATCCAATGTTTGACACCTTGATAACGCTAGAGGTTAGCGGTAAAATTTTGATAGCGTTTTTAATATTGTCAGCAATGGAATCAGTGTCGAACGCTGGGGCGTTTGCTTTAATCTATCTAGTAAAATGTTTTAACTGTTTAAATGAGCGAACACAGCGGCAGTTAAATCTTTTATGATTTTGTCGACTGTTATGAAGAAAATGTATCTTTTTTTCTGTATTAATAAAAAAAAACTATAATTCATTAATCTTATATGGCATTCCGCGAAGTAACGCCCGCCTATATCTATCAATTTTCTTGCTTCTATCATATCGTGTTCATATAATTGATATCTATACTATTACTAGTTGTAAAAATGAAATGTCTGTACATTGAAGATATTTTCAAAAAAAATATTGTTTCGGACTATTTGGAGGTCACTATCACGAAAATATATTTTTTGGATTTTTTGTATGTTTGTATGTGTCGTTGTGGCTTCATCACGTAAAATCGGCTTAACAGATTTCAAAAATTTTTGGTACACGGGTAGCTGGGTTTCTCCAGATGGTTATAGGTTACTTTTTACCCGACTACGCTAATGAAAAAAATGGGTTACGACTTTTTCTCCTTCGCGAACGAAGTTTTGCTAACCGAGCTGCATTAAGTGGCACGTTCTTGCAAGTATCACATTCCACTTTCTAAGTAATGCCATAAAAGTCACTTCAAATAGTATTTTCTTCTGTTTCCGGGATTATTACTCATTGAAATAAAACAATTTAACGGATTATATCGCGTATATTATCTCATTTTACCATGGAAAGCTGGAAAGCTTCCGAAACGTCGGGAACTAAAATGAGATAATATACGCGATATAATCCGTTAAATTGTTTTATTTCAATCACTTCAAATAGGTTTTTTTTTTTTAATAGGAGGTTTAATATCTTTTCGCAGATTGTCGACTATGTACCTTCTTTTTAAGTCCTATTACGGAGTACCTGAAACGGAATGGCGAAGCTTGGGGCTGCTCGCTATTAAAGGAGAATACTATGAAAACTAAAGTAGAAGAGAATAAGACTAAATGAAGAGTGGGCTTTTATTTAGTACTATAGAAGGTGCCTGAAACTTCGTCAGCGGAGGAGAAAAAAATCATAACCACCTTTTTTATTCAGCGTAATCGGGTAAAAGCTATCCTATGAAGTGAAAAACGATGGGTTATGACATTTCTCCTCCGCGAACGAAGTTCCGCGCATCTTCTAGTGTTTTATTTAGTTATTTAGGGTTGTGGCGTATCCTTCCTATTTGTGTTTAATTTAGCCTGTAGACCACCAAAAATTTTGACAACTCGAATGCCCGCAGCGCCAAGGCCAAAGATTATGACCCTCGACCATAACCGGCTAGGAAGTTGCAATACACTGACTATCACTGAAAACACATAATAAAAATGGCAAACGGCCTTGTTCTGAGTCTTGACTCAGAACAAGGCCTCACGTAAATAATTGACGGCCCCTTGGTCTGACAGGTTAAGTATATGAAGTACTTCGCTTTCCCAAGAAGTCCAAATTTGATTAAACCATCGTTTTAAACTTCACCTTGACTTCCTGACAAGAAGGCATTCGGAGCAACCACATAAGTTACTACAAACCGCCAGGTAAAACTGACCTGACCTCTGGACTGCTTTGTTTTGAAATGTCGTAACGTCACTGGTTCTTCAATGGCACTTTGTAGTTTTTCCTGTAAAGTATTGGTGTAATCGAGTGGCCCGATCTAGGTTCGTCGTAGACAAGTTTATCGACTGTGGACACCATTTTTTGCGAACCCTTTCCATTTGCGAGACATGCGATGTTTTTAGTGTCTATAATGTTTGTATGTTTCTTTGCATTACTAAACGAGTGGCTTGTCCGCGACACCTTATTTAGATTAGGTGTGTGTTAATATCAATGGTGCCTTTGGTAGACTATAAATTATTTTTTGTGACCGTCCGTCCAACTGTCCAAATATGCACCATAAGAACTACTTAGTATGTGGCTTGAATTCCTTCTATGCCTCAAGCCATGTTATGCTCAGCACAGAAGCTATTACATAACCATTACTGTCATAATTGACTTGAGATTGTGCCAACGGAATAATACCTTAAAACGGAGAAAGAATACCAGCTGAATACATTTTTCATCTTAATATCTCCCGTGGGTAAACGGGCGTAAGCGCCTGCGAGCAAAAAACTCGGGTTTATAAGAATTCTTTAAATAAATGTCGTCCTCTGACAGTTATACGCTTTTCTTGATGATTATGATTCGTCTGACTGAGGTTTAATAACGGTGGGTTTAGCGTCACGACACGACGATTGAGCGGCGATGCGACGCGACGACCCGGCATCACGACACGACAGCACGACACGCGTTACGAGGCGACTGTGCGACGATACGCTGTTCCTAAAGGTGCGTCCACATTTGTATCATTTGCCCGTATCAGATCATCGTCGCGTATCATGATCGCGTGTCACGATCACGCGTTTCGACGTTGCGCCGATCGGATAGCTCGAAATCCATTTTGCTACGCCGTATCACACAGTTATATCGGACGAGTACGGCATGATCGGCGCGCCGACAGTAAGCGTCCAAGCAGCGCGATACGCAGTCATGCCACGGCACGGTGATCGGATACGAGCAAATGATACAAGTGTGGACGCACCTTAACGATCTGGCGATTTGATATGGGACGGTCTTTATAAACGGCGCTATACAAAACGGCCCGATGCGAAGTCATTATCGCTTGTGAATAGATTTTGAAGATATTTCTGAACGCGTATGAGTAGATTTCAAAGATTGTTGCTTAAACTTGTTAAGATTATAATTGTTTTTTAATGCACATATTTTAATTATACTAGGTGTATATATGAGCATGGACCTTGAAATGTAAATATCCATTCTAGTACTTATTTGTTTTGCAACCTTTAAGTGCAAAAGGCTACATATTTGCCTTATAGGTATACCGTATCTGTCATTAAAATGTAATGACTAAACCCCGTTATCTAACGCTCAGTTTGGGGGCAAACTAAAATAGTGATGTAGCTTCACAAATTAGTCGTATAGTAGTCATATTTACTTATAATTTTTTTTTTGTCTAAATGAAATTCTTACTTTATGAAATGCTCTTGAGATAACTCATTCATTGCATCTATTTGATCGGATTCATGCAAAATTAACAACATATTGAATAAAAATCCAGGCTTTAAATCTGTAAAAAAATATAATCAGTTGTTAGAAAATAGAAAATAAGGAAGATGAAATTGATAACAGGATTGTAAATAAAAGCTGCATAGAGCATTACAAAAAAACTACAGTTTTTGCTAGTTACATTTACAGTTGTGGAGGTCGAAAAAACATTTTCATATTAAAATGGATTTTACAAGCAGTCGACAAAGTTCCACTTCATATAATTTGGAAAACATGTTGATGATTTATTAGGAAACATACATACCTTTAAAAAAATATTTAATTTCATAATAATTTAAAAAATCACTATAGCAGAGCTCCGTTAAGTATGAATCAGATTTATTGGTATGTTTTTGAGTAAGCTTAGAATAATGAGTAAATCAACTTTTTTTTTCGATTCAAATTATTGAAACGGCCCCATCACCTGCCCCCAAACTGAGCGTTAGATAACGGGGTTTAGTATTGACAAAATTGATGTTCGGCTTACACTGCTCAATTCATCATTCAAGACATAAAATACATTTTCGTATTTGAAATCATTGAAAATTATGCCGCTGAATGCAGATAATTGCTGACATTTCAAAAATAAACACTTATAAATCTCGTCCATTTCAAAAACTTTTCGCATAACAGCGTCCACATTTCCACGGTATTAAAATTAAAATATGCCCATTTATCCCGAGAGCCGCGCTTCGCGACACGATATATATAATATACGACAACATGTGTTGTCATAAATCCGACTTTCACACAATAACACTCCAAACTCCCCGAAAGTCCCCGTGACAAAATACTCGGTCCGTCCGCCCGACAGTGACAAATACTTGGTAGAAATACTCGATGTGAATTAGAGAACTGGGATTAAAATCTCCCAGAGTTTAATGAAACCGCTTTGTCTTGTCTTTTTTTTCTAGGAAAGAAGAAGTTTGCATTGAGCTTATTTATTATTTTATTGTACTCTTTGAGAGGTCGCGGCAGACTTCGGGAAGTAGGTCGTTTAAATGGAGGTTTATTCGAAATGCAATTGCGTTGAGAAGTTTTTGTGTTTTTATGGCTATAATTATCGTGATGTGTTCCTACTCGCTTATGAGTCTACATACTAAGTTATACGAAATTGGTTTTATTAGCTTTTTTAGATGATTTGTATTAGGTCAGCGAGTTTTAGTTAAACAATATTAAAATACGAAGTTACGCTTATCTTATTATATGATTATTTTGCGAACGTTGTCTTCTAACCGAGCAACGTTACTTACTTATTCTATTAGTTTTCATCAAATCGTATTTTATTTTCACAGTAAAATTTATATTTTGGTGAAACAAGTGGCTAACTCAGATTTTTTTCCCAATTTTCCAATGACTTACAAATAATGAAAAGAAAAGTTTGTAAAAGAAATCCATTACGCCATTTTAGTATTCAGTGGACGTCACCGAGACGATGTTTACAAAATATTGCAAGAGTTCATTTGAAGTCATATCATCAGTTCATTAATTATTCCCGTGATTTCATTAGACATGCAAACGGGCTCCCGCGGGAAAGAATATGCTGATGATAAAGTACCCAAGTTAAAATTAACAAGTTGCTTAAGTTTGACAAGGTTGTTTGTGGAGTTATAATTCATTGGTATAATCTTCAATATTTTATATTATAATATCGTAAAATGCAGCAACTTTATCTACACTACGTAAAAAGTGGCATTTTCTTCTAAAAAGCACACACACACACGCACACACGCACACACGCACACACGAACACACACGCACACACACACACACACACACACACACACACACACACACACACACACACACACACACACACACACACACAAGCTTTCACAAATCGACCTAGTCCCAAACTAAGCAAAGCTTGTTACAGTCAAGGGCACCAATATGTATACACCACGAAGTTCTAAAAACAGGTCTTATTGTTATGGTAGAGACGTTTATGTATACATATTTTGGAGCTTTGTGTGGATTTACCTTTGCCCTTGACTGTACATGGGTACTAGGCGACGATATACATAATATATAGATAAATTATAATACTTAGATACATAGAGAACATCCAAGACCTAGGAACAAACATTCAGGCTCATCACACAAACAACCTGGCCGGGATTCGAACCCGGGACCGCCAGCTTCGTAGGACGTTGTACAACCTACTGAGCGAAACGTATCGTGACAAAATGCGAAGGATTCAGGGTTCGGGAAACGGTATTCTCTTCATACAAAATAACCGGTATATTTTTTGTTCTTTTGGATCAATTACGAGATTTTCGTATCAAAAAAATCGTTGACGGTAGCATAAAAATCGCATTATTTCAGAGTTCTGGCTGGTAAATTTGTTTTGCATTTCACTGTACCTATGTTCTGCACTACCTAAATCTATATGTATTTTAGATGCGTTTCATTAACTTTTCATTTTGGAAGTTTTTGTTATTTCTTTGATAAACAAACATAACCGTAAATCTAATAAAATTACTTAAATACTAAACATTTTAAATTGACTAAATAAGAAACATACTGCAGCCCAATTAAAAACCCTTGGTTTTATAAGTTTGGTTTATCAATTTAACTTGAGTTGCTTGTATCAAACAATTTAAGTTGGATCTCCACCGTCAGTCACCGCTATCTAGTTATAGGTACGATAGACTTGAAACTTTGTCTTGGGACATCAGATAATAATACCCAGAAATATTTCTTTCCTACTATTTTTCAAGCTTGCTCTTCATAACTGCCAGTTTGGGACATCATATTAAATCAAGTAGTCGGTTATTTGAACCTCCAAAAATACTAGTTTTACTCGCGACAGACGTTGTCAGCTCCAGCATTTGTTTCCAGCGGTAACTACCATTCCCTATTTCGTCTACACATTATATTTTGGTGTACAAATTACGGTGGCTCGGCAAAAGCTGACACTATTTCGTGCCTTGTGAGTAAAAAGGTTCCCGCTGCGAAATATGGAAGCTTACGTAAGACGCATATTAAACTATCCAGGAAATTGGGAAATTTAGAGCTATTCCAGAAACGATTTTAAAATTGAATTTTAGACGTCACTCCCGTACTGTTTGAAATTGTTAATGAGTATTGTACAGTCCCAGCATACTACAAAACGCGCATAAATATCTGCCACTACAAAACGCGCATAAATATCTGACACGACCCTATTTCTAGGGCCGTTAGAACGTGTCAGATATTTTCGCCCGCATTGTTATGGCAGATATGATGCTGGTAACATTTTTTTTTTAATGACTGGGATGAAGCCAGGCGGCTGTTTTAGCTGTCGGACGAGCGGGGACGAGGTTACCATATATTTCGAACCGTCTATCTGTCCCGCAGTGGATGCTGGTGACTGTACAAGACAATTTTTATATATACCGTGTTTTTATTTCTTTTAATGTTGACAGGTGGTAGTCCCGTCGATACGAATAAACTTTCCTATGGGTAGACATTTTGGAAACGAAACAAAATCTGGCATTTCATAGTTACTAATAAAATAATTCAAACAAAACGTAGAGGATGACAATGGAAACACAAGGTTTATAAGGGACTCTATAGAGTCGGTTATTGCATGTACGAGCGAGAAAAAGAAGGATGCTACAACAATCATCAATCAGAAAACGACAAATTTTGTCAGATACAACAGTAAGTCCCTCAGGGGACGTATTTTTTTGTAACTTATATCCAGTTAACAATTGTTATGCAAAATATGAAGTTTATAATCTCTTCGGTGTAGGTTGCGCAAAACGAATGTCTTCTAATAAAAATATAGATATAGAATTTTCATAACCCAGGATAATTAACGGTACAAACTTTCCTTTTAACTGTTAACAAATTTTCCGGACTAAATTAGCAGTCAGTAATTTGATTCCAATTAGAGAGGACGTATTTTGTCGGAAAAATCTTTCAATTTGATTGCGTAAATGACAGACACTTGATTGCCGCTTGTGATACTAAAATACGATACGGTATTTGCAAGTAAATGGTAAAGTGAGCCATTTGAAAATGTGTCGCAAGAAAAAAGAAGGTAAATGAAGCGAAAGAAGTGTATAAGGACCGTAGTGTCCGGCATTCGATAGTCTTTGCCTACCCCAGTAGACCTACTTTTTTCTTTACCTTATTATTTATATATTACCATATAGGCGTGAATATATATGTCTATGTATGTATGCGTGGGCGATTCTTTTGCGACATACACATACTTATACATGTCGCAAGAAAAGCGCTCATAGGAAACAGAATAAGGTAGTTTCCTGGGTAAAAAAAAAATCTAATTACTCCGTCAGTTTTTCAAAAAAATTGTACACGTATTTTTCATTTGTCAACCAAACAAAAAAAGACAAAAAGAAAGCACGTCAAAGTTTGGGAGTGGGAGCGCGTGACGTCACGCCGTGCCAAAAACGGTCGCACGGCGTGACCACCAGCGGGGAACTTTGCCGGGCTATATTTCATATTTTTTTGTTTATATGACAAGAAAAATACGTGTCAAAAATTGACGGACTAAGTATGTTTTTTTAGGACACAAGCTTATTGCTGTATTTCCATCAACATTGTGATAATGCGATTGTTTGCCGCGGGTCGCGTTGCAAATGTCTATTTTTTTCCATTCGTATATTAGGTACGAGAGAGGCAGTTTATGCTGGATCGCACGTTAATATTATGAGGTATCGCAAAATATGAATGAGCAAAGCAGTATTGGCCACTTAAAAGAAACAACACTGTCAGGGATCGGAACCGGTTTTTTTTTTAATTTTTAAAATACGCGCTATTGCTGGAATGTTTTAAAACTGAATTAAGGAGAAGAGAAATTAATCACCAACGACTTGATTCAAGTTCTAGAATTTTAATAAAGTATACGAAAATCTCTCAATTGAACGAAAAACACCAATCGTTATTTCGGATATTTTGTATGAAAAAAATGCCGGTTCCGATCCCTGAACACTATTCAATGATTGCTATGTGAATTAATTTCAAACGAGCAAAATTAGGCTTTTTATTTTATTTCGAATACACCCACACCCAATGTAATGTAAAATTCACTAATCTCTCCAGTAGTCTTCAGTCGTCATAATAGAAACATCCTATTTCTTAAACAAAACCGTAGGCAAACTTCGAATCAAATTTTGGTGAGTACATATTTAAATATTTTTGCAATATGTTTTTGGTAAAAAAAAAACAACGGTTCTTCGTCAACTTCAATGTAAGCTGTTGAAATCAGTGTCGGGCCGTATGTGTAATTTTATTGGAGGAGTCATGACGGACATGATTTTATTATATATAGGAGGAAAAAGCCATAGTCCTCTTTTTTGCTTCAGCGTAGTCGGGTAAAAAGTATCCTATAACCATCTGTGGATACCCAGCTACCCATGTACCAAAGTAAGTTGAAATCCGTTCTGCCGATATGGCGTGATGAAGCCTACAAAACACATACAAACACACAAAAAACAAAATAATTTGCGTTTTAGTGACCTAGAAAAAGTATGTATCTCTTATTTTTTTGAAACTATCTTCAAAGTACAGACATTTCATTTTTACAACTTTATGATAGTATAAATAAATATAGATTATAGCACGTATCGCTGCTTGCAGCCTGCGATGTGTTCGTCTCCCTCGGGCGTGCTATCTGACTGCACGTCGGGAAACACAATGTGAATGTCAACATGAAGACGTTTTATTGGGGCATACCGGCCGGGATTTGCATATTCTATGCAGTGTAATGCAGTCTATGATAAGACATTCGTATTTGTGGTGTCCGTATTATTTTAAGTTAAAAGATTTAGTTTGTTCTAATGACCAGGAAACGTCATCTATTTTGCACAAAGCTATAATATAGTCACAATATTAAATTAGAAAACAGCAGTACGACGGACGTTACGAAACTGTAAGGGTTCCGGTTTTGCCATTTTGATTACAGAACCCTAAAAACCCGCATTGAGTAATCTAACTTTCTGACCAGGGTTGTTATGTTTTATGTTGAATTAGCTTCTGCCCGCGGCTTCGTCCGCCTTAAATTCGTTTAACGCGGATGAGGGTATTTTCCGGGATAAAAAGTAGCCTATGTCCTTCCCCGGGACTCAAAGTATCTCCATACCTAATTCCAAATCGGTTCAGCGGTTGAAACGTGAAGAAGTAACAGACAGTCAGTCAGACAGACAAAAAGATACACTTTCGCATTCATAATATTAAATACTAGAAGGCGCCCGCAACTTCGTTCGCGATATAGCGTGATGAAGCCAAAACGACACATACAAACATTACAAACATTTTATTTTTATAACTCTAGAATAGTATAGATGTATATTAGTATGGATTCTTGCGGTCTGAGAATTAAAACCGACCCATGGTTTATAGACTTGGTGGTGAGGTTGCCTGGAAGGTATATTTTTGTCAACCTCAAAAGACCGCATTACCATTGATTATATTGTTTTAGATTTCAGTACACTATATTATTTTATTTTCGTGTGCACTGTACTGTACAGGAGAAGGTATTTATTTGCCGCACACCGCTTTCGCCATCTTGCGAATCCATAACTTGCAAACAATTCGTCGGGCATTTGTGTTTAAACTAAACTTATCCCATCACAGTTCATTCATCTTAGCAAGTGGGAATGGAGAAGTTTGCAGTCGTTGCAAACTACTTCTAGTTTTATCCCACTCCATTCTCGTTGTGCGCTGTCTTTATGGCCCTGAACTACGTGCGCTGACAGACTTCATCTTTATTTTGCTTTGTCTTTTATAACTTTTTTATTTTTTGAATTATGAAGTGTATTCGAGTGTTCATACGTTGACGTGACTTATAGTCAGAACTGTGATTTATTTAAGCAATATTTCCTTCGTATTCCTGAATTCTGACATATTAGTTTGCTAGGCGTATTTCATTTGTAACAAAAAATGCTAAGTAAATTTTCTTATTATAATCATTGATTCGTGTGTGTTTCTTATCACAAAGTGTCTTTTAAGAAGAGCCCTGAACAAGAATCCTTATCTGTAGAATAAATATTTAAATATATAATTGTATACATTAAACACTGTTATGGCGATATTATTATAAACAAAGATCAGAAACAAATGAAAAAATTTTTCGACGATACTGGACTTGAACCAGTGCCTTGAGCCAGACCGGTATAAATTGCAAAAAATGTGATTATTATCATGATATTTGTAAAAACAAAAAGTACTGTTATGGCGAGTTAAGTGAGATATTTAAAATATATATATGACTGACTGTGCGTTAATTTTAAATACAAAAAATGAAAAATTAGTGAGAACAATTGTGTTTCACATGAATTTACGTCATCAACAAACAAGCATAATATATTTTAACAGTATAATCGGACGATAACGGACAAATTAAATAAAAGACCCAACCTAATCCAATTCCAATCGGAAACACATCATTGCTCTCGGAATAACGAAGTCTTAAACTAAGTTATAACTCAGACCAGTAACATTCAAAAGATTCCCAATAAGAAGATCCTAGAATAAAAAGATCTTTATCTTTTAGTATTATTCCGATGCCAGATTGGATGCTGCAGATAAAATCACCTTTAAACGTGGAACCGGATCGGTCTCAGGTCTGAAGGGAGGAATTAACATAATTCTTGTCCGTTGGGAGACGATCATGAAACCGATTTCCGAATTTTGAGTCTATAGAGGTATAATAGACGCTTTGTAATGTAATAACGTTGGCATCACAGCTTTTTTGAGCGCTTTTGAGGTTTGGTGGTGGTTAATGACACAGTTAAACTGTGTTGCGGTAATGCTCTAACGGCCCTGACAAAATCCTACATTTTGTGTTTGCAATAATGGTTTTAAACAAAATCTTACTTAAAATGTAAGCGGTATAAATAAAACAATTTAACGGATTATATCGCGTATATTCTCAATTGAGTGGACAGTCCACCCGTGACCATGGAAAGCTGAAAAGCTTCCGAAACGTCGGGAACTCAAATGAGAATATATGCGATATAATCCGTTAAATTGTTTTATTTAAATGAGTAATAATCGCGCAAATAGAAGAAAATATTGTGTAAGCGGTACATAAGTTAAAAAACCTTATAACCCAAGTTTTGGCTACGTCAAACTTAGTATTGTATATGAAAATTGTATTTTCGCAATGTCTTACATAAGATAATAAACTTCAACAAGATCAATGAAATGAAACGTATTTGTCGTGAATATTTTAAGGTGAATTTCAAAGAAATTCTTCGTGATTTCAACAACACATTTATTGAGGCACTCAACAAAAAACATCTCAAGTATTAATAAAAACAGCATTGTCTGCCTTATGAATATTGAGACGCGAGTCTGAAAAATTCGGCACGAAATACTTCAAGTCGGGAAATATTCGGTATACAAGAGTGCGGCTAATATTTCAAGTCCCCGATGAGAGATTTCCTTTGAAAAAGAGCCCGCAGAAGCCATTCAGCCTTTGATTCAGGGCCGAACCCACTAACTCCCTATGATGTCTTGTTGGGAAAAATAAAAGGGCAACATGGTTTACTTATACAAACTCGCATTCCACTCCATTGCGTCGACGTATACAAACCTTGCTCTCTGTAACTAAGGTTTAAATTTAAAGCAAACCTTACTTAACAATGAGACTTTACTAAAATTACACTTTTTACAAAACAAGGTAGCGAGCGTCCCGCCCCACCGCTCTCTGTCACTGTCATCTTTCCCGCCAGTCCGCCATTTTTTCTTTATTTTTTCGTTTCGTTTCACCTGGCGTTTCGCAATGCGGACATTTACGTTTCGTTCCGTTTTAATTCGGAGGCGATTACCATCTGATGGTAATTTAAAATGCCGTAAATGTAATTATGGGGAAAATGTGCTAATTCTCTCTGATTTAATGCTTGCAATGTGCAGTTATTACAACAATTTCTGCTTTTATTTATGGTTTATGTGTAAAAAAGTAACAGTTGACGCGGGGTGCTCGGTAGACGTGCAATTTTGTTAGGCACCAGTTGTGGGTAATAATTTATGTCTGGAGTTGAACCATGACTTAGGCTTTAAAGCTAGTGCCAGGTAACTTAACGTAGATTAGTCATAATTCTGTGATAATGTTTTTTAATCATTCAAATGAAAGAATATAGGAATAAGTTCACCGAGTACGTACGTCAATTTTACTGAATGCATACAATATTAATGTTACATAAATGTGTAATTATTTTCTGTTGCTATTCAAATCAGATTTCTTTGTATAGTCATATTGATCTTACTAGATAGGACTTCAATTCAATGAAAGATAAAGCTTTAATAGGTAAGTAACAACTGACAACGTTTAAAATTTCTAAGTTATATTAAATCGAAATTTATTTTGTGTATTCTATTTTCAAGAAAGCCAACAAATTACAAAATGTGGAGGGAGTACACGATCCTCTTTATGACGTCACTAGGTGGGTGTCAGTCGCAGCTAGCGCACATAAAGAAAAGCAGTACAAATTCTCTACTAAGTCTGCCTTAGTGCTTCTGTATGATTATCTTGCTGTGCCTATTACCTTTGCTCTACTCGTAACCTTTGAAATTTTATTTTAAGAATATAATATTTTCGAAAATTTAAATGCCATCGAAACAGTCGATGCTAAAGCTGAAATTGCTTGGCTAGTGTTGATTGCGTGAAGCCATTATTATAGCTTATGTTTCCGCGATTATTACTCATTGAAACGGGTGTCCACCCGTGACCATGGAAAGTTGTAAAGCTTCCGAAACGTCGGGAACTAAATTGAGATAATATACGCGATATAATCCGTTAAATTGTTTTATTATAATACTTCTTGTAGAGCTAGGAAAAATCTGATTTTCTTTTTATCGAATAACAAGCATGAAAATTGGGTAAAAATAAGTCAACACAACCTTTTTTGTTTAGTTTTCAACAATTTCAGTTCTTGGTTTCATAGGTTATGAAATATGTGAAAGATCAATTACAATATGGTAGATTTCTTGCCGCTACTGTATTTCATTGATTTAAAATACGACTTTCACTCATTGTCGCAAAATAATTTTGTACTTTATTTAATGATATATTTTTTTACTCTATTTGATCTTATTCTTTAATTCTTACAATAAGATCACTAAACATTCATAACATTACATTACACGTTTCACTACTGGCAAGCCGAATCAATCGGTGACCTAAATAAACTCGCTCACGCATTGCTTGCAGTTCTGTCCAAACGATGGTAGTTAGTCGTGACTGGACGGGATGTCTATTAATTTAGCACAGGGTAGAGTGCCGGCTGCACTGCAATACGGACCGTTGGGGTCTGTTGTTGATGGCTGTGGTGTTTGGTCTGTTTATGCGCTGCATGTTCAAACAACGAAAGCGGAACATACAAAACTGATTCAATTCTGAATAATTGTATAAAGTTAAATTCGGATTTTTTCTGTGTTCGGGTAGCAATCGCACCGCCGTAAATTAGTAGTATAGTAAATTCTTCTGTATTTATGTAAATTGAACACATTCACACATACAAAAGCTCAAAAAATTCATTGATCTTCAAATGATGTGACTTATTTTTTTTTATATCTTTAGTGTACAGACATTCCAATTTTACAACTTTGTAATAGTAGGGTCGGGTGCCAGGGTATATATACTTTGTTTTTCCTCAACATTTGCAGTTATATTTTAACATTAAGCTTTCGCAAATTGTTTCTCTCCTGAGAGCTAAATATATTCCGCATTTTTTTTATGTATTCCGCATTTTTAACAAACTTTTAAAACTTGTCCTCAATTTGTCCTCATTTCACGCGGATACGGGAAGCAATAGTTTTCGTAACAAACATCAAATGTAAACTAAATTTAATGATTTGATAAAACATTTTTTTGAATTAGGCTTCAGGAATTATTTCAGGAACATGATTACTAACATAGCTAATAGGCTAACGTGCACTACAAGTTGACTGAAGAGCTGATAGCTTTCACGCACAACGTTACCTAAACAGCAAGGAATGCTGCCAGCATCTTCGGAGCCATGCCTAAGGGGAACATATTTATTTATAGTTTAGTTTGTTTATACTCGTTTTGTTTTATAATGTACTTTGCCAAATTAACTCACGCAAAATAGTATGTTAGTACAATCTCAGTTCGAGTTGGCAGCGGGCGTATTCAAACGTACTAAAACCACACCACAACGACATCGGGCGATAATTTATATGCAAATAAATAGTTTTATTCACACGGGCCCCAATACGCAACTGTGTGGTCGGTCCGATCACATCAAATAAAGTGCAAGAAGCTGCAGCGCACGCAACTAATCACAGGTAACCACCGCTGCACCACTTTTTGCCGCTGCGTTGTGGTGTGGTAGCAGTACGTATGAATAGACCCTTAACTTTCCTCAACACTCGCAATTTAAACAACATACTTCAGCAATTTGTTACTTCTCCGTGCTTATTTTCCGAAACGAAGCGCTTACGTTATTGTTTTTCCGCACCTAACAAACTCGCGGAGGCTGTCCGCAATTTTTCGCTAACAATTGTTCGCGGAACGCGCTCCGCAATCGAGTTTGAGGCAATTTTCCACCAACAATACATTCGGGCAGGTGCGGGAAACAATAGTTTGCGTGATTATCTGCGGAGCGAGCATCGAGCTGAAAGCAAATTGAATGCATTTTGTACTCCATTTAGGTTAGTCGGAGCATTTAAAGTACTGCCACACTGTTTTGGAGGTTCCTTATTACTTGTATTTTTTAAGAATACAAACACACGATTTTTTTGCCTAACAGTAAATAGTTAAACGCTTGGATATAATAAAAACTCGAACAGGGGTGGCATTCCTAAAATTCGCACTCAACCGCCTTCAGTTCGAGTTGTAGGGGACGGACCAACACGCAGCGTCAAGCAGGTTTGATACCGATATCTCGCACCAATCATTTCTCTGTTTAGCCTAATGGTTTGGCATTATGTCCGCCATTTGTACTTTCTTGTATAGTGAAATAAAGTTTATAAAAAATATCGGCTAGGAAAATCCTCATAACGCGATGCAGAATCTACGACACACGTTAAAGCATCATCTATGTTCGAAACATAAATGCTTAGTAAGTACCTACAAGTGCAGAATTAAGTGGAGAAGTTTATTAGCTCTCTCATAATGGTGGGATATAAAACAGCGCCTCGTAAACTTGAAGGCTGGTCTTAATTTAACTTTTTAGCTAATTACTGGACCTTCTTTTGCATGTAAATTAAACGGGAACAACCATATTGTGCTGCTCCGTATACAATAAATTAATTTCAATGCCCTAATTGCTACATCTACATTTGTTATTGCTTATGTTAGGGTGGACCAGCCATTTTTTTTAATATCTCCAAAATTATACATACGAACAAAGATAATTGTTAAAAACTGCTGAAACTGTTTTTTCTTTAAATACATAAATGACACAGGGACCATCTTACACAAATCGACCTAGTCCCAAACTAAGCAAAGCTTGTACTATGGGTACTAGGCTAATTTGTTTATATGTAGTTAAATTATTATACTAAAATACATAGAAAACATCCAAGATCCAGAAACAAACATTCGTCTCATCACACAAACACTTACCCTGACACAAACATGAACCTGGGACCGCCAGCTTCGTAGGCCTTGCGACCCACTGAGCCAAACGTGTCGTCTTTAATTTGCACATCTTTTATTATATAATCCATTTACAATGACGAAAATCTAACATTACCACGCAACAAATCGGTTAACATTTGTACAAATTAAAGTGCGGTTGGTGTATAGATTCACCCTGAAAACTTTAGTGTTTTGTGGGCATTCGTGTAATAAGGCCACTAAAACCACATGTCATTGCATATTATTCTAAAAAAAACTTTCGTTCAAAATATACATATAAGATAAATATAGGGGAGAGTCGGTTATATCGTACCACTTTTTACTCATACGTGGTTATTTTATTTCTGAAAGTACTTACATATTTGGCTTTTTTAAATAGCAAGATGAGCCTTCTGGGATTAAATTAACATCGTCAAAATTCACTTTTTCAAAAGGCCTTCCATCGGTACGATTTAGCCGACGAGTCGGTGAATTCGTACCATCAGGATTTAAATCGCATCTATGAAGCATTTCGCATGTAAACTGTTTAATTTAGGTATTATTACAAACTATTTACTGTCAGACATTTAAATTGATTTAGTATAAAAATTAAACGACCATATATGGCATGCCGGTAAGCGATGGTACGATTTAAACGACTAGATAATTTTTTGAAATAACGAATATAAAAATATAACCATAAAATTTGGCTATATCTAAGAACCACCCAATAAACCCATTTATATTTTATAGTTGAATACCATTTACTGCGCATTTTTAACTTACCTAGATCATCAGTGATTTCGTTACACAATAACACTAAAGATTACGTCAAGTCTTTCGGAAATATTTTTTCTGCTCTCTCACTCTCATGCTTAGTTATATTATGCTATTTTGGATTCAGGTTATAGATGGTGATACCAACGGAGCAGTATTTGGTGCCCCAAGTGTAAATAATAATAATAATAATAAATATTACGGGACAATTTTACACAAATCGAACTAGCCCCATGGTAAGCTCAATAAGGCTTGTGTTATGGGTACTAGACGACGATATATTTAATAGATATATTGCTTATATACATAGAAAACATCCAAGACTTAGGAACAAATGTTTGCCCTTACCGGGATTTGAACCCAGGACCTCAGCTTCGCAGGCAACGTTACTCCCACTGAGCCAAACCGGTCGAATAAAAAGATAAGTTTTATAGGAAATCTCGCAGTGGTACGATTTAACTAACGGTACGATATCGCCGACTCTCCCCTACATACTACATATCTAAAGCAATTGATAGATTCAGGCGTTAATTTGCGGAATTCCATATTAGATTAATGGATTATAGAGTCTGCTATGTCGCTAAATAGTGTATTGCTGAGATTTGACAATAAATTGTGCTCACATGCGCATATTTTCGTGCAGTTTTTTGTTTTGCACAAGAATTATGTTTTAAATATATCAATGTGCTAGTATTAATAAATAAATAAATAATAATTAAAAAGTTTCCACAAAAGATACGCATGCAAATACAAGAAACCACCACCAAACAGTATCTCGATAAGTATTTCGCCTCTCTGCCAGGCATCATCAGGAGAAGCAGGAGATGTCGTGTCCACCCGAAAAGGTGACTTCTGGCGGAACATGTGTGGCGGATTATACTGTTTGGTGGTTATTTGTTGTATTTGTATACGTAGTTTTTGTGGAAACTGCATGAAAATATGCTCAAGTGAGCATAATTTACTGTCACTTCTGACTAAAACAGTATTTTCCGGAATAGCCAAGGAACTAAACCATTAATCTATTTAACTAAGCGTTAGATGGCAAAGACGAAATGCCCTCTTAATAGAGCTAAGCCTTGTCGACGTGGCCCCGGGCCTATCTGGCAGATATCTCTCAGATAGTGCAAACTAGTTAGAGGTGTAATCGCATTTAGCTCCCAACTTATTGGACAGAACTGCTTTGAAGAAAAGTGTAACTTTCTGGGATTTATTTGTTGCGAGGTTTTGAGGAACGGGAGTGTATTTTTTAAATCAGTTTTTATGAGCAAACAAGATGGCTCAGGCTCGTTCTCTCTGTTTACTAAAATGTTTTGTAAACGTGTTGAGTCGAATCAAATCGTATTATTTTCTATGACCAGAATAGAATCACATTATGAACACCCGACGTTTCGTTTTAAAAGTGTGTTTCCGGGTTTAGGTGCATTCCACCAGAACGTCTACTTTGTCTGGTACGTAACGGCTATGAAAGCTACCTTAAAAACATATAAAAAGTCCAAAAATTCACTACCAATACAAAAGCCAAATTATACAATATTGATATACCAAAATTTGACTTCCTAACTTTCTTAGAAGTATGAAAAGAATGGCGTCACGTACCCGACATTCTGGTGGGATGCACCTTTAAAGTGTCGGTTTCTTAATTCGGCTGGTATTTTTTTTGTATGAACTGATTTTATTCTGAACTAGCTTCTGCGCGCGACTTCGTCCGCCTTAAATTCGTTTATCCCGGATAAGGGTATTTTTCCGGGACAAAAAGTAGCCTCAAACCCGGGACTCAAACTATCTCTATACCAAGTTTAAGCGTGAAGAGGTTACAGACAGACAGACAGACAGACATACACCCTTTCGCATTTATAATATGAGTATGGATTTGGCAAAAAGGTATTAATTTTATTATATTAATTTTATTAATTAGCGCCACCTGTTAGTTTAGCAGGGTACTCGATATTCGTGGGCGCGTAACACATGTTTGAGAGAAGTTTGCATCTCCTTCCTAAGTAGCGCGATAAGATTCAGGTGCAAACTTAACTCAATCAAATGTAGTGGCTACCCCCCTTTTAAGGGTTGAATTTTTATAACCTATAACCTGGCCGGGGATTTTTCCGACCGATTAGTAAAGTTTGCATCAAAATCTGTTCAGCCGTTTTCACGTGATGTGCGCACAAATAAACAGACAAACAGTTAAACAGACAGACAAAAATTCTAAAAACTGTTGGAACGTGTTCTGTTATCGATTTTAAGTATCCCCGGCCAATTTGTTTTCTAATATCTTCCATGTACAGACTTTTGACCCTCTTCAGGTTTATTATATGTATATCTATACATATAATCAAGCTGATAGGTCGTACTTTCGGATTGGCCTTATAATTTTTATCAGATCTAAGACATTTAATAATGGGACTTAATTTAGACAACATAATAAGGGGACATTATAGGAAGCAGGCCATTTTTGAAAGCGGAAGATTACTTCCATAAAATTTAAGAAAACGAGCAATTTAGGAAAGTGCCATCATAGGAAATACATAGCAGACATTATAGGAAAGGCAAGTTCGTTGAAGATGGCCATTTTGAGAAACAGACATTTTAAGAAACTGACTGAACGAGCCTGAGACAAGCTTCTGTTCATGGACCCATACAATATTAATTTACTATGGGTACATCATGTTTCTTATTAATAAAGATGTTTAGGTGTTTGTTTCTTAAGTAGGTGAAAATCGTTTAATGGAATTACATGATAATGAACACGTAGGATGCTCAGGACGCCAATCTATTGATGCGGACCGGTGCGAAATGGACCAATCAGGGTGCGTCGGTGTTCACAAACACGTGCAAATTTGAATCTGCTGAATGTGATTGGTTAATTTCGCACAGCTCCGATTCAATGGATTGGCAGCCTTAATTTCCGAACGACGGGCGAAGCGAGAAGCGAGGCTAGTAATCATAATGAACTAAATGTGTCTGTGTAAATTCTTGAAAAATCTTTTCATTCTGCGAACTTTATAAGGTAAACGTTTTTTAGTATTAGCCACACCTGTCCTATTCTTAAAATCAATTTGCTTAATTAAATTTGCTTTTTATACTTTACTAGCGTCGTCTCACGTACCCAGTCTACTTAACATACTTATAATAAAGGCTTAAATTGAAAAATCTGAATGCATTTCGCGAATATCTGAAAAACAAGGTACCTAAATGGTTACTGCACTTAGAACAAAAGTAAGTTTTTGTACAGAGAAATGGGAGCCGCGGCCTACTTTGGAAATAAAAGCTTGTTTCTGGGACAATTGTTCCAGTGGGACTGTAATTTGAGATTGTACGAAATGCTCAGTGACCATACATTTTCTAAACAAAATAGGACTTAATCGCGTATAAAAACATTTGATTCATTTTATTACCACTGGTAACTTTATGGTACGACTAGAAGGTGCCCGCAACTTCGTTCGCGGAAGTTCTTCAACGTAGTCGGATAAAAAGTGTCTTATAACCATCTGGGGATGCCCAGATACCCGTGTACCAAAAATAGTTTCTTGCGGTTAGCCGCTTTGGTGCGATGAAGCCATAACGATTCATAGAAACATACAAAAAATCCAGCTAGAAGATATTTTGATACCCGACGTCCGAAACGGAAGTATGAAATTATTTTATATTTATTCGCGATTAACCTTTTGACCGCCACAGTCGGCAAATGACGTCATCGAAAATTCGTGCCACTGACGCCAGCGTCAGCATATGCCACCCAAATGTCATGGTTCAAAAACTCCGAATGTAATATCAATACCTCGTTGTGCAATCACTAGTTGATTTTTATGAAGTTTTTTTTCGTGCCGTGGCTTCTTGGTCACCTCGTATGACTTCACTGCTTAGCGGTCAAAAGGTTAAGAACAGTTTATTTTGGGACAATGTATGAAAAAGGTGTCAGGTGAAATCATTGTAATGTAGCTATATTTTCTGTATTATCAGCCTGACTATGATATACCGTGTGTCTAGAAGATATGACATTTGAAGAGAAATGCCGCAAGCAATTCTTCAACTATTCCTTTCTTTAAAAACAGAAGTTTTCTGTTGAAATGATGAACAAAAGAACAATAAAAAATGCAAAAGATATCGTATAGAGCACAAACTTCTAAATGAAAATAATATCCGCATTTTCTATTGCTTTTCTTATATAGATTAATAGAAATAACGAAAAAAGAAAATGACCTAGTTCCACTAATTTAAACGAAATTGTGAAGAAATTTTCCTGGCATTCTTCATTGTTGAAGAATTCTCGATAAATTCTCCTCAGGTTGCCTTTATTACTAAAAGACTTTGTGAATTTTGTAAAACGCCAAGACCTTTCCGTAGATACCTTTTGTAAGTGACAGAACAAAAGGCATGTCACAACCTATCGTAGAACTGAATTGTACAGTTTTCATTCCTTTAGGACGAATTAACTGTATAGTTATTTTTTTGAAATGAAAAGGTATATGCCCCGATTAGTTTCTAGACGTCACGCTTATTTTTAATATTGTTTTAAACTGGAAAAGCAAATAAGGAATAATATTGGAGTCCTTGCATCTATACCATTATGAATGAAAACATGATCTGTACTGTACATTGAAGATATTTTCAAGAAAAAAAGTAATACGGACTATTTGAAGGTAATTGAATTTAAAAATATTTTTTTTTATGTTTGTATGTGTCTTTGTGGCTTCATCACGTGAAATCGGCTAATCGGATTTCACCTGTTTTAGGTATACGGGTCTAGTCATCCACAGATGTTTATAAGATACTTGTATCCGACTAAGCTAAAAAGAGAGGGTTGTAATGTTTTTTCCTTCGCTAACGAAGTTGCCTAACCTAAACCTTGTAGTCTCATACAAATCCTATTAGTGTTATAACTGTCGATGTTTAGAGGTTTCCTAAACTTAATTTCAGGTCATAAATTAAAACATAAGATACTTAATTTCCGCTTACGAGGGTTAAACCCAGGTTAATTCTATTGAAATGAATAATTTCAAATAATATGAGATTTATAACTTTCAACAGTTTAATTCTTAGTTATCAAGAAAGTATCTTTTTTTTATAACATTAACCTGCAATAGATTTATTCTCAATTAAGGACTCAATTCGTTCGTAGTAAGACACTTCTTGTAAAACTAAAAAAACTCCAATCAATAGATAACGCTGAAGTCTACACCAGGTTTTATAAAAGGTAACCTTTTGCGGGCTAGTTTTTGTGAAAGGTATCGCGAATGCGGGCGCTGTCTGACGGAGATGGATGGCGGGTATCGCATGTCGTATGTTTTTGCCGCAATCGCCCGCGAACTGATAGCGTTTGCTTTCTAGTGCGGAAAAGGGAAATTTCCATAGATACCTGTAAATTGGTTGAGCGGGGCAGACGACTCAATCTACTATTTAACCTTTTACTTGCAATTGTATGTTAAATGTGCAGACTGTTATAAATCATAAATAAAAACACTAACCTGAAAAATTCCCGAAATAGCAAGGGAATTTTCGAACAATTTTATAATTTTACTCAATTAAAAAAAAAAGAGTGATTTTGTGTTGTTTTGGCATGTGAAGTTACATAATTGCAAGTAAAATTACAATATGTTTAACAGTACATAATAAGCGTTATAATACGTAAACCTTAATGAATTGATGAAAGAAAGAATGAAGAGTTAATTTTCTTTACCATTTGGCCGGATGTAATATTTCTATGATTCTCTTATTATTTGTATTTCTTATTTGTATTTTGCTAATGTCACTCTTTGGGCCTGCACTAAATATCAAATCGATCCGTGGCTCGGTTGCTGTTATATATAGAAGAACCACATACAAACTAACAAACGAATAAACTAAGTAACGGGCACGTTTCGATTGGCGAGATGTATATCTTACCCGTACGGGTCTCAGCTCTCATAAGGTGAGTGCTTGAAATACCTGGTTGGGATATTGGACAGATAGTCAAGTATTTGCGAGTGAAAACAACCTTTTCTCGTCTGTTGGGACGGTTGGTGTCCCACTATAACGAGAATTTCAGTTCATTTGTGGAGAAAGTGCCAACTGCCCAGCTGTCAACTTTGGAGAAGTTGTGTTTATGATAACCGAGTGGTTATCATGTTAGGACGACTCCTACCACTTAACGTCATCAAAGAGCTTGGGCCTTGCTCTGCGATGTACATTTGGCAACGTAGCGACTGGCGACGTATTACCGGTTGTAGAGTAGCCTATTTTGTATCCCATGGCGCCCCCAATAACGACCGAAAGGAGAACCGTCGGTGTGGTTTTAGTGGGTAGGCCCCTTTCTTTGAGGGGAAAGTCCCACATAACCCCCCACCATGGCATCCCTAAGCCCCATGCGTTATGTATACCCCCGGTATGCATAACGCATTTCCACACCGTCAAAAAGCTGACAACGTTCATGAGAAAGGAACGAGCTCTGGCCGAAGGAATCTATTCCGGCATTTCCGCTGCTGGTTGGATGACAACCAGAATATGCTTCGTACGTCGCCGCTTCACCATGCTAGTGTTGATTTATGTTTTTTTTTATTAATATGGATGTTAATCTACAAGGTACATGGCCATATAGCCTAAAATAAATTAGGCAATGCTGGTGATATTTGTATATTTACTGTGACAGTACCTAGCCTACGACTACAGATGCACGTTACATAATATTTCCATAAATCTGAAATGCTTGGACACCTTTACAAGAGTTTAAAGATACTTTCCATTTCGGAAAATTCCCTAAAGAAAATTTGTGACATTACCGAGAAATTGGCAATTTTTGAGACTTCCCAGCACATGTTTACCTCTTCTTTAATGTGTAGATTATGGGTGCTACTCGTATAGCGCGATCGGTTGAATCAAATATTACACTACACAGTCCGCGCTGTACTTCCCCTCCCACCGCGACTACAACCCGTCGCTCCGCGCGCATAAATCAACGCCGTCAATGCAAGGCCAGTCTGAATTAGCCGTATGCGAGTGCGTACGCGTCGATTTGTGGTCCGCTCGTGTATTACCGTATTTGTATTTGTTTGTATACTATAGTGCTCTGTTTTGTGAGGTGTGCAGTTAAGATTTATTGTATCTATTGTAACAAATCGTTCATGTTGATTCGGTGACATATTTTAGAACGTTTTAGCGCATTCACTAAGTCACACTTTTCTTTGTTTTTCAGGTAAACGAGAATTGTGCAGTCTCCAAGAACTTTCTATAACTTTAAAAAGATTCGAGCCAAGCAATATTTAACCTTAATCCGTTGAGATAAAGCTGCAGTGAAGCACTAACGGTGATATGTGGCTTGGAAAAAGTTTGAAGCTGGCTTTTGGTTTCCGAACGCTGCTTTAGCCGCTTGGGTAAGTTTTTGAAACTTTAATATCTTGAGAAGGCATTGGTGCTTCGTCGCAATGAAATATTTGAAAATCTATGCTACAATGAAAATGGAAGAAAAATAATATAAATACTTTAAAATTTCCGCCTTTTTTGAAAATAAAACCAGGGCAATAACTTATAAAAACATATTTTTCTCCCATGAACAGAAGTAATAAATATTTACATGCGATACTGTTTTTTTATCGACTTCGGTGTCGTCAATCGCAATTTCCCCCCTACCTTTGGTCAGGAAGTGAGATTTTCTATTGTGTAAGCAGTGGCATGCATAGGGTTTTTAGTTAGGGTAGGCACAATTCGACATAGCCTGTCTGTGTCATTCCAAACATTTGGAGACTTCCCGAATAAAATGCACGGACATTAAAGTGTGTACAACCAGTCAGCTAAAACTTTCGTAATAGGTACTTTACGTGAAATTGACGAGTAATATTGCTCTGAGTTTGAGTTAATTGCAACATACCTACCTACCTTTATTTACTACCTTCACCTTATCATCGGACGCTAACTTGCTAAATTCAACGAAAGTTAACTTCCACAAACACACTAAATCAAAACACCGATCACAACTAAAACACATATTTAAGCGTCAGCTACCACAATAAACACTATTTCACGGCAAAAGTAAACTAAGTCATACAAGAAATTTAAATTTTATCACAGCTCGGTTGCAAGTGTCGCAACAAAGAATCCATTATGGCACCAGAATAGCAAAATCAAAACAAAATTTTGTAAACAAAAAACCTTGACAAATTAGGACGCCCCACATTACGCGTACAAATTACAGTAAAAAGGGGACTTCTTTTAATTCGCCGCATGAAACCAATGCAGCAGATTGGTCGCAAAACTTTCGCCAGTGTTGCCAACAAGGCTAATACTAATGCCAAGAATCCATACTATTAATATTATTAATGCGAAAGTGTGTCTGTCTGTCTGTCTGTCTGTCTGTTACCTCTTCACGCCTAAACCGCTGAACCGATTTGGATGACATTTGGTATGGAGATAGTTTGAGTCCCGGGGAAGGACATAGGTTACTTTTTATCCCGGAATTTAAGGCGGACGAGGTCGCGGGCAGAAGCTAGTTATGCCATAAGTATTGGATTTTAATTTCAACTTGATACTTCCGTGCGTTCCCGGCAAAAAGGTTCTTGACAGACAGACGGACAACAAAGTGATCCTATAAGGGTTCCATTTTTTTCTCCACCACAAACTTTATTTATCCACGACAATAGCAACAGAAAAAATTCAACTTGTAATATTCTAAAAATCAATAAAGATAAAATGTAGCCAACAGGACTAAATTTTTTATAAAGTTTATGAGTTATGTATCGTGGCTTTCCGTTTGGAGTACGGAATCCTAAAAATAGTAGTAGCTGTAGTAGTAGATAATGTATTTATTTAAAAGCAGTTCGGATGGTACACTTTATGGCAGATAAAACCGCGGCGTCGGTTTACCAGTAAAATTACACTCCGCAAGTTTTTATCACTTTTTTACGCGCCATACATTAAAGTTGGACGCTATAGGTACTGCCCCTGGAGACACAAACTAGTTTTTAGACAATTTCACTTTGACTACCTACTGTTTGTGATGAGTTCTATATTGTAACTACTTACTTACTATTCAAATTACTTACCTTATATTACTTACTTATTTTGAATATGTTCAATTAGTGCTTACAAAGCTAGTGTGCGGGTTTGAGTTCCATATTCCGGCTGATATTCGTGGGATAAGCATGATTACTGATTTTGGATATTTTTCATGGTTTTTCTTACGTAATAAGTGGGAAACGGACAGACGAGCCACATGATGGAAAGTGGTCATAGTCGCCCATGGATGCAACACCGGAGGAGTAGCCCATACGTTCCAACCATTGAGGGCCCTGTTAACTGTTGTACAGTCAGCATCAAATTGTTCTTGACACCCAGAGCCGCCAAATAGTTCGGTACACGTCTTTGTGACAGTTGCAACAACATTGTCTTAATCTATCTCATGCTGACTGTATGTATTTTACTTAGTCTAAGTCCAAGATACCTTAGTGCTTGAAGACGAAAGTCTTCAACCAGTGCGTACTACCGGTGATGACCTAAGGAGCCGAGACATGGTCTCTGACTAGAGTCACTCAGCGAGCTATGGGAAGGGCTATGCTCGGGATCTCTCTACGAGATCGAATCAGAAATGAGGGGATTCGTTGACAAACCAAGGTCACCGACATAGCAAACACGGTAAGCAAACTGAAGTGGCAATGGGCAGGGCACATAGTTCGAAGAAAGCCACCCGCAAGGTGGTTGAACGACCTGATTAGGGTTGCGGGGACTCGTGGATGCGGGTCGCCCATGTGAAAATCTATTGAGGAGGCCTGTGTCCAGCAGTGGACGTCCTATGGCTGAAATGATGACGATGATTATGTTGACTTAGTGCTCCTAACACTGCTTGATTTGGGACTAGTTCGATTTGTGTTAGATTATGTTTACTTTAAGCTAAAAAAACTATCGAAATCAATTTAAAAAGTTTACAACATTGAAACAGAGTATTTACTCTGTAACAGACGAAAATGTCAATGATGAGCCTGGTTAACTAGTTAATATCGGATAACTTGGTGCCTGGTTAACAATTCCACTGCCAGGAACGTGCCTAACGGGCGCTCTTCTCGTAGACGCGTAGCCGATAACATGCGTTTCCTCGTATGCATGGCTTGAAAACCGGCTTATTTTCCGTACCGGTTTGAGAGCCTAACTTGTAATAAAGGTTACGCTCGGAAAAAACCGCTCTGACTAACCGGTTAATATCTCGGAGCCACCTCGGAGTGTATACAGGGAATGAAATCCATTAACCGGTCAGAAAGCGCTCCCTCAGTGGATTATGTTCCCAAAGCAATACGTACGAACGTAAACAAAATAATTAACCGGTTGAACTTAAATAAATACCGGTTTATTTGTAACCGGTTACAAGCCCCGCTCGTATGTAGAGGAGTGTTAAATGATTTTCTTCAAATTCTGAATCAAAAAAGATATTAATAACATTCAGCTAATTTATATGACTTACTTATACTCCTACAAAACGCTGAGCGCAAACTAGAACTGCGGGTAAATGGATTAAGTTTTAAAAGAAAAGTTCCGGTTTTCGCTCCCGCCTCGCTATTATTCTGTATAAGTACAACCCACTTTGACATGCAAAAACAAAACGTATGTCCTGGTAATGTGGCGTTAATTTCAACAGCAAAACAATAAATAACATGTTTGTGTTGTGCTTTGCTCACAGAAATTTTTATCATGCCGTGTCCTTAGATATTTTACGGATATCGTAATTTCTAATTCAATCTTCCAGATAATCTCTGAGGACAGCCCACTCCTTTGGAATGATTTTGAGCCTTGTCATACTTTATCGTGGACCATAGAGACATATCATTCAGGATTTTCATAAAACAAAATACCAAAGTTGTTGCCCTATTCGTAACGCCTGCTATACAAACTTGAGTGAGAATGCTTTTATAAAAAAATAATAATATATGTATTACATAATTATATACAAACTGTAAAATATGAACTGTTCAAAATATAACAATAAAAACTTTATTCTAAAAAATAATATAATTATTGTTTAAAGTTTTATATTAGGTACCTATATTGTTAGCAGCCTATGCTTTTCAAAGCCCACATTTAGGGATTATAGCAAACATTACAATTATAGTAAGTGAAATAATAGCATACGAGCTACTGGTAACGGTGTAACATCAGATCATAGTTGTTACAATCTAACACTAATTATTGGCTGTTGCAGAAATGCTCAGTTATTGCTTTGATTAGGTACCCGGGATTTGTAATTAACTCAATTATGCATAAATAATTACACGGACGAATGCATCCTAGCTAATTAATTAATAAGATAATTGGTTTAGGATCCCCATCAGGATCGCGAGATATTATTTTCCATGAAAGATATTAAAGTAAGTACTAAGTAGAAGGTGCTTGCAACTTCGTCAGTGGAAGAGAAAAAAAAAACACCATCTTTTTTTCACCATAGAAACGTTATAGGATAGTTTTTACTTGAGTAAAAAGTAGTTTATTTTTTTTGTTAATTTGTATGTGTCGTTGTGGCTTCATCACGCCAAATCGGCTAAATGGATTTCAACTCTTTTGGTACTCGGGTAGGTGGGTATCTGCAGATGGTTATAGGATACTTTTTACCCGACAACGCTGAAGAAAAAAAGAGGTGTTAAGACTTTTTCTCCTGCGCGAACGAAGCACCTTCTAGTATTAAATTATTTTTACTGTCTAACGGCAAGCCAACATGGTTTTTAGTTGACATATAATTTGGCTAGAATTTACACTTCCCACAGATATATACATACATATATCTGTGGGAAGACGAAGGATACTCCGTGATAGAAAGTAATGAACAGTTTCAACGTTATTTATTTTAAGTCCCGTAGCAGGTATGTGTATGTGTAATTACTATTAATAACGAAGTAGACCTAATTTGTACGTACGCCTGAACGGTTAAGGTTCGATTTAAGTAATTAAATTAGATTTACTTTAGGTCGTTTTGACACATAACCTCTGTTCAGTCTTGTACCAGTTTGGTGGAATCTAGGCTAAATGGTTTATGTACGGCGGTAAATCCTTAATATCGCTAGAGGTCATTTATTATATATTTTTAAGCCTTTCCAAATTAATTACAAGTCTCGCCCATTCTGACCTTATCCCAATTTATCTCCCAGACTGCCCGCTAATCCGGCAGCTGACGGGGACGCATCGGTCTCGATAAATCTTATCGACGAGGTTTAAAACGAGCGAGCGTTTCACACGAATTTAGCACTCGGATAAACTCTACGGGAAACTGAACAGGACCGCGCATTTGAGATAAATTCTTGATAGTGGCAATTGGTCGGACTTGAGTTGTCAGATGGGTTAACTGTGGCGATCAGGAAGATTTTAAGTTTTCTAATTAGTTGCATGCCAGTACTTAAACAAAGTATCGTTAAAACATTATTGTATATCGTGCCGTGAATAAAGTTTTTGAGGTAGTAATAACCGTTTAGTTATTTGGTTAGATGTAAGCGTAGGAAGGCACAAAAGAAAATAGCAACATACATTTATATTCAGAGCTCTATAGAAACACGTCTCGCAATAATTGTTTCTTTTTTATTAGCTAAATGAGAATAATGAAACAAACTTCCAACATGCAAGTTCAGTTCAAGTGCATTGCGGCGTACCTACATGTCAAATAAGTTGCATGTACCTACCTAAATACACGTAACGTCAAAGTAGAACTTAGACTGAGTGTACGAACGTTGCAACAGCGAATATTAATCAAATAGGTTGACTGAACATGACAATCTTTGACTTAGTATGTGAAGGTAGCCAGCTTGTAAATCAAATAGCTTGACTGCATTTGCACGATCGTTTAACTAAATTTTCCATTAACTGTACAAGTACAACAAGCATTGATAAACAGCTGTACACCTTTAGAATTATGGTGACCTAACTCAAAATCCCAAATATTGGAGAATGTTCTTTAGAAAAGGTATATATGTCTATTAAATATATCGTCGTCTAGTACCCATAACACAAGCCTTATTGAGCTTACCATGGGACTAGTTCGATTTGTGTAAAATTGTCCCGTAATATTTATTTATTTATTTATTTATAAGACTTTTAAAAATGTCTCCTTTGTGGACGAAAAATATGTATACCCTAAAGGTGGGTCAACGCTAGACGAAACCAATCACGAGCGAAGCACAAGCTGAGCCGTTCTCGGCTTCGTCGTTCGCGGCGTCAAGTGTGGACGTACAACGAACCTACAACGATCACTGTCCTTGAACGCACTGCGAGCGCGAAGGAAATGCTCGCAGCGCGCTCGTTCGAGGCTTGTAAGTCGGTCCACACTAGACGAATTGTGTTCGGCTCGTGCACGGCTCGTGCTCGGTTCGCCTAGCGTAGACGCACCTTAACGTAAGTAAATTTCGCCATGAAGCTATTGTTAAACTTAAGCCCAGCTATTACATCTTCCTCAGTGCCCCGTTTTCCACGACGCTCTCGCCCTCGTGGGGCGCGCCTCAAAGGTTCAAAAACGTATGCTGTACTACTTTTATGCAATCAATCACAAGAATTACAAGTGTTCAAATCCAAGCTATAATTAAACACCCGTTTTTACCAAACCTCATTAATCCGAGCATTGTCCGCGTCTCATTGTTTCGTCGATTGAACAAAGGACGAGTCACAAGAGTTTCCATTCGTTCACGACCAGTTCGTACGTTTGGTCCCTAATTGAAAAAGTTGCTACGAGCCTACCTACCGTAATAGGGTCGGGTATTGTTTGATGTGTTTCAGTTGTTCATTCAACTATTAATTGTTTACGTTAAATGATGAATAGTAGGTATGTGTGTTATGTTTGTTTTTTACTCTCTAATTTAAGATCTTAAATCTATAAAATCAATTGGGTACTTTCCTATAGTCAGCATAAATGATGTCACGCTTGCGGTTAAATTTTATTTCTGAAAATACGTAGAAAACATTCATGCATAAGAACTTACTACTTATTTTTAAGCTTTTGGCGATTTTTAAATGAACAATAACTGGAAATAAGGAGGCAATTTCATGGTATAGAATTATGACGTCATAAACCTTTTTTCCTTTCAAACTTCTTACTTTCTGACCGTTTTGACAATTCATAAAAAGGAACTGATTTGATTTGTCAGTCAAGTACCCTATTGTAGAAATGCATGTTCGCGCAGCACTTTAGTACGGTTACCCCTAGTTATTTGGGTAATTTCTTTTCCTGTTGTTTGTAACTGTCAGGACAAGGTTTGTATGTAAAAAATATTTTATAAAAATCGGATGGAAATCGGATCATCATCATTCGCTTGTTCTTATCCCATTTACTTGGAGTCGGGGCAGCATGTTATTTTCTTCCATATCTCTCTATCACTCATCATCTCGTCACTCACATCCTTCCTGTTCATGTCATCTCTCACGCAATCCATCCACCTTTTCCTAGGCCTACCCCTCCTCTTACATCCTTCCACATGCATATCTAAAACCCTTCTTGTCACATGACTCTCATCCCTCCGCATAACATGTCCATACCACCGTAGGCGATTGGCTCTCAGCTCATCGATTGCGGGTGCTACTTTCAGGTTTCCTCTTATATACTAAATCCTTATCCGATCCATTCTCGTCACACCACTCATCCATCTCAACATTCTCATCTCAGCAATGCAATCTGCTTTCATCCGTCTCCTTTGCGGCCCAACATTCCGATCCATACATCCGGTTTGTCATGTGTGGATCTCTGAAATCTCCATATAAAAAGTAAGTAAGGCAAAAGATATAAGGGAGATCTTCAGAAATGTATATAATTACATGGTCCATACAGTAAAGGGAAGTTTAGGTTTAATTTTCATCCATACTACACCCGTGCGAAGTGGGGAAGGGTGGGCAGCTAGTAATAAAAGTTGACGATGGCTCGATGCAGTGACGTAGTCAGGTTGGCCACATGCGCCACTAAAACAATCGATGGCAGGTGATTGAACTTAGCTTTCAATTAGTGGAAAGTAATGACAGGCTAAAAGTTACTAAAACAATATACGCTATAAAAAATACTGATTTATATTGCATTAGAATTTGCTAGTCGCTTTGCCTGCGTTACCTGGAATGAGTTAGTAAGTAGAATGAAGGAAACCCTCGTTAATTGAAGCAAAAGTGACGCGCCTTCACAGCCGTAAGTACGACTTTGAATGTATTTAAGTCACGCCTGATCTGATGAGTGATGAGGCATCTAATTAGTACCCATCAAAAGGAAACCGAAACCGGATTAAAATCCCCTTCAGAGATCAATTTTTCCGCAATCTCATTTAAATATTTTTAAAAGGTTTTATTAAATTAAAATAAAAATCACACCTTGCAAGCAAACAAAACTGATTGCTTTTTCGCTCTCAAGCAAGTCGCGCCGTCTAGTGGCAATTTTGTTAAGCACTCCGTCCACTTACAATATAATTGCACAATATTATTGACCAATTGTCGTTAACATTGCAAAGTGCTCAGTTATTAAGCTAACTATTTGTAGGAGTTAAAATCGCAAGCCATAATTCGGTGTTGTTGTATGAATTACGTGAACGAATATAATAATTTAAGATAAGATAGTAGTAATTATACCTAATCATGTTATTTATATCCGAGACAATCAGCCAGAGCTGGCATACAATTTTAAAACGATCATGATAAATTTTCAATATCCTTGGACTTATGAAAAATGCTTACATATAATTGGGCAATGATATCATTGCGCAATTGTATTGTAGGTGTGTGGCGGGTCTTAGGCAGTTCGAAATTTGAATATTCATAAAGCGGCGATACGGGCGCGTGTTTTTCGCGCGGAGGCCGGGCAAATGTTTGCCATAACGCTTTTGCTTGCGTTATGGTAATGCGCGCGGATTTATTTTATCTGTGCCGCAGTTTTATTGCGCATGTAAATAGGCGAAGCAAACAAGGATCAAGGTGTCGAAGACGTTGATAGGTAAATGTTGGGGTACTTAGATTAATAATATTTCAGTTTTATATATTTATAATTTTACAAGCTTATGCCTAAAGAAGTCTTAGGCAATTATCACATTGCCGATACCGCCGCAATTAGTTGCGATGTTGGAATGATGAAATTCGCATGCGTCTACCACGCACCACCGCACGGTTTGCTCCATGTCTGCTCCGTATTGGATGGAGATCGAAGCTGTGGTGCACGCGTTCATTTCTGTCCTGTGTCTATTTAAGATTCCTTTCTACACAAAAATCCGTACGATACTGCGGAGCTGTTGGTATATCCCGCGGACCACACCGCATCTCTGTACTGCGCTGCGTTAGCCCTACACGGAGATGCGGTGCCCGATGCAGTGTGATAAACGCCTCTCGCCGGATTTTTTAAATACGAATTGGTCATGTTGTATAAAGTTGATATTACGATCGCGAGTACCTATTCAAGATAAGAATTCACCGTGTATTGTTTATTTTTCGATATCTACAGTCTTCTCGAATTGAGGTTTATGGTACGCGTGGTGCTCAACGACCTACTCTTCTATTTTCTTAAAAATGGTGGAGTATTCTTTAGATGCCTAATTTCCACAGGGAGTTAAGAAGTTTATTGTATATTGTAGAATGCTAGATGTAGCCTAACTTCGGCAGAACTGATCAGTCGCGTGTGGGCTGTGGCCTGCTTTTTATATAATTAGTGATTTTGCATGTTGTTTGCATATTTTTTGTGCATTATTGTATGATTTTACCCGATATATATGTATAATACGATTTTGTAGGTTTTTATCAAAGTCTTGATTAAAATGGGGTTATATATTGTTTTTTATATTCCGACGAATAAAGAGGGGTGATCGTGTGTGTTCTTATCTATGAATCCAGAATATTGGTTCAGACGTTAGAAGACGGACGACTTGTTATTGGCTGTGTCAGTGGTCTTTATCGTTTCCTGTATTATAATTTGATAGTTACTTGTTTTTAAATTGACCTTAATACATTAAGTTACGTCATATGCGCTGATATTGTTTTGCTGTAACATCGAACACTGCCGTGTCGCCCCAGGCTGCTCTAAGTGGAAAATGTTGTTCCAGCGGCATATACCATTTTATAATGCTACATCGAATGTGACAGGCACTGCTGTAGCAATTAATAACTATTGTTTCTTTATAAAAAATATTTCGGACATTTTGGTAGTCTGAGTTAACGAAATGTTTCGTACAGGTATATACCCAAACGTGCCGAAAAGTACTAGGGTATGTCAAGTCTTTAAGGGAAAAGGAGACAGAAATGACGTGAACAATTACAGACCAATCACCATCGTGCCTACTGTGTCAAAGTTAGTGGGGTCAATTCTATCATCGTAACTAATGACCCACTTTGAATCTAATGACTTACTAAACGATAACCAATATGCCTACAGACAAAACAGGTCAACTTCTGCGGCGGCACATAAAATCACCGATTGCATCGTGACTGGTCTGGATGATAGGTACAAAATGACAGGTATATTCTGTGACTTATCCGAGGCATTCGATGTAATAAGTCACAGACTATTGTTAAATGAAGAAGAAGCAGCTGAGTCTTTATGGTATTGATGGTTCTGTCGTTAAATTGTTCACGTCATTCTTGTCAAACCGCAAGCAAGTCGTGAAGGTGACTACAAGTGGCAAAACACATATTTGGGAGACCAGTTATGTTAGTTTAGGTATTCCTCAAGGTTCAGCCCTTGGAAATACACTATTTATTATTTGTTAATGATCTACCATCGGCAATCACAACTGGCCTATCGGTGCTATTTGCGTATGACACCACTGTCATAGTAAGTGCTAAAACCTACGAACAACTTGCTACGAAAATGAATGCGGCATGCGGCCAACTGCACAAGTGGTTTTCATCAAATGGCTTACTATTAAATGTCTCCAAAACAAATGTAATGGTTTTCTCAGGCCGAAACACCACACTACTCCAGTGCATCACCAGCGGCCAAATGCCGTTAACCAGTGAGTGCAAGTTCCTGGGTTTTATGCTGGATTCCAACTTGAACTGGAAGTGCTATGTTGACCGGCTGTGTAATAAGTTGAGTAGTACTGTCTTTGCATTAAAAAAACTAAAGCCATTAATATCGCAAAATGCTTTAAAGACTGTATATTTTTCACATTTTCACTCAATTATGTCATACGGGATAGTTATATGGGGTAACTGCACAGACGCTAAGCGAGTCCTAATTCTCCAAAAACGTGCAATTATATTACTGGATGGAGTAAATTCCAGACATTCTTGCAGACGACGATGTACGTGAGAAAAAATATGCCAACGTTTAGACGCGTTGAAGTGTCAGGTAAGCAGATCCAGTCAACGGGAAGAATAAGAACAGTCCCGCGTCGCATGGCACTTGCAGGTAAAAACCCGCGTGTCATCGGCCCCACCTACTACGAACGTCTACCCGCCGAACTGCGAACTGAACCATCTGACGAAACATTTAAACGACAATTGAGAAACTTTTTATTGAAAAATCCATTATATTCCGTGAAGGAATATATGGATATGTATATTGGGTATATTTAGAATTGTTTTATTTAATTTTAGTATTTTTCTGACGATCCCATATAGGTGATAATGACATTTTTATGTAGTTAGTTATAAGTATATTTTTAAATCACCCTATCACAAATAATTATAGATAATGACATGTACCTTTTTTCATCTGTGACATATTGTATACTATTATGATTTTATTGTTATTTTCGTTGTATTTGACGATCATAATTTAAATTCGTGTAAATTTACTTAAATGTAATTTATATTGTAATTTATATTATGAAATAATCTAATCTAATCTAAAGCGCAATTGTAGATTTAGTGCCTACTAGTAGCACTTAGGGACATAAAAACTTGCTGTTGGCGTCTAGTTTAAGAACGGGAAAAGGGAGGGACTATCAATAACGAGTATAGCTGACAAAACTTAAGTAAATGACCTCTTGTATGTAGTATTAGCCTATCCGTATACGAGTTAGCAATTTGTCGTTCCATATTAGAAAAAAAACATAAGTTCCATATCAATTCTGTACACTACTACATACAAGCGGTGCTTTCCTTAAGTTTTTTAGCTATATCAGCAACGAGTCCTCCATAGAACCCGATTCCCATGGGCTTACGTAGTTTAGAGTGCTTTTATTATTCCATAACACGAAAAAATCCGATTTATCCCACAGCCGAATCCTATTCTAAGTGCTCACAGACTGTAAGTGAAGACATGATAGATAGGTATGGCACGTAAAGACTTGGTGCGCAGACTATAAGTGATATAAGATAAATGATATAGACAATATCGATCATATCTATATTGGTGGATCCTAATCATACTATTATTGTTAATTTGGTAGGATTTTTGGTGCAGCGATCAGGTAGAGTGCCGTAGGTGGCAATTTTTAACCGAAATAATGAATTAGGGTTACACTCTACAATATTGTGTTTCTTGGTTTAAATTGGTATTTTCCATATCTGCACCAAAAATGCTACCAAAACGATCACTGCTAATAAGTAAAATACACGTATATTGTACGTCCTGTAGTGTTCTGGGTATGTATATATATATAGGCCTTTGCGTCTATTGCAGGCGATTTATGGTGTTAGTGTTCGGGAGACTCTCGTATCGGTTTGGTGGCTGACCGAACCGATACGAGAGCGACATGTTACCGCAGGCCTGACAAGAGAAATTTGCGACAGATGGTACTGAGTCAGCTTGACGACGTCTTTGTCTCTTGTCAACGAGTGCAGCGAGTGCCGCGAACGCCGCCAGGGTGTGTTTATGTACCAAAATATATATATCACAAAAATTTGTACAAACAACTATTTCTTAAGTATTTTTTTTTGAGCAAGTTTATATAAAAATACAAACAGATACTTAAAGCATAATTACCGCCAAGTATCCTGAAAGCCACTTTAACTCGCCAGCTTTCGAATAGTCGAAGCTTTGAAAGTTAAAACTTCACTCAAGAAGCATGCTTCACGCTAATGGGAACTTTCACGGTCCAGAAACTTTTATAAGACCATGTCGAGTCCGCTGGAGAAATCTCGTGTCCTTGTCTTTTAGTGGAATCTTTGTCTTTTGTTCTTTTCTTGCTTTTAATAAACGACAAGAGACGTCGAAAATGTGGTTCTTAAATTCTTTAAGCATTTAGAAAATAAAAGGAAAACGATGCGCAGCCGCCATTAGCTGGCACTAAAATACTATACAAGGTGGACTGATGGCCTGTGAAGGTCAAACGGACGCTGCAGAATCGCTCCTGGTAGTGTTCATTGGGTGAGGCCTTATGTCCAGCACTGGAGGTCTTTTATCTGCTGCCAATACGCTGATCTGACACGTAGTTGGGGGTCTATATTTAGTGACCCACTTTTGAGCGCCTATATAAGTGTAAATTATATAGGATATTAAGGAGAATATAATATTTTCTTTTTCAAATTTTCGTTTAAGCATATGACTGAATATTGTGTTGCATGTTTTTGATATAACGTCCTACTATTTAGCATTCTCATTGTTTTTTAAAAATCGCGTCATTTCCTTAGTATTCCAAGTTCCTATGTTTAGTGATTTACGTTGTGTAGTAAGTTGTTCGTCAGTCAATGTCAGTTAAGTGGCTGTTTTATATGCATAAATGAAATCGCGGTTTGTTAATGAAATTGAATTAATTATTCGATCAATTTATACATTTTTTGTATGTTTAACTAAATAAAATGTGTGATAATCGAGAAAGTTCATTTACATTAACAACATAATTAAATTATGTTTCTCCGAGAACCCATTGAAATATATCCACGTGGTTCAGACTAAACGGAATTCCTTTCTTAAGCGAGGAATAATTCACTAGTCGGAACGGTTTAGACTATTTACGCTTCACTCGAGCTCTCGTCCTGAGGTATCGTAGCAAGGAAGTTCGTAGCGGCTACGAGCCGTAGCCGTTACTAATATTTCTCAAGTTGGCTGTAGTCAGTTTAGTCGAGTTAGTAAACGTTTGTGAATCATCAATATAGTTGTACATACTTAGTACTAGTTTTAACCGCGATTAAAACTAGTACTATGCTTTTAATTATTTAGCTAAATAGTAATCTCCTAAATACAATACATTAACTTTTTATTGTACACCTTACAAAACAGAGTACAGAAACCAAACATTTAAGGAGAGGTAAACAACAGGTGGTATTATCGCTAAACAGCTATCTCTTCCAGACAACCTTTGGGTAGTGGGAGACGTTGAGAAAAATAAACTGTATGTATAAGTCGGTGGCGCAAAGCAGTTTGGAATTGAAGATTGTATATATGTATCAAACAAACACTATAAGTACTAAATATGATGATTATTCATTTAAATAAAACAATTAGAGTAATAATCGCGGAAACAGAAGAAAATATTATGAATATTATTATTATTATTCATCAAATTAAAAATAACTCACACCGAAATTTCAACGCCAACTAAAAAAAAAGTTGAATAACTGGTACTAATATTAGTACCAGCTGTTGCAGTGGCTGAGTAATATTACTCACCCATATAGTCCATGGGACAACAAAAATAAGTCGAGGTGCTATGGAAGGGACAGATATGTATGTATGAAGTATGTAATCTCATTAATAGTAGTTAATAAATATTAGGAAATATAACTCTTTTACGATCAACATTTTATAGCGCTACGCTGCGCATGTTACCGATAACATGGAGAAATGCATATGTAGCGAAAACTTACTACACTTACATCCCTCACGTAGCAGGTTCCTGGTCGTGAAAGTGATAAAAATATGCTGATTATTATATTTTTTTGGTTTCTGCTGCACAAAAGAAGAAAAAAATTAAGTTAAGGATGTGAAGGTTTAGGATGATAAGAATTATACAGTTCACACTCTTTTGTTTTCATTAAACAACATGATAAATATTAAATATAAAAGATCAAGTTGTAATTTTGTTGGGAAACAAGTTTATTAATCCATTACGTATATAAATTTCCTCCTGGGGCCAATTCATTGCTAAACCTAAAATATTATTGTACAGTTTTCATTTTTTACCCCTTTAATTCACGACAAGCAATAACCTTTACTAATATTCTTATCTAAAGTGGGCAATTTGTTTTTGTACAAATAATAATCTCCATTTAGCCGGCCAAAATGAAGATTAATTACTTTGTACCGAAAGTGTTGGTTTAGAAAACGACTTCTGCAAGATTATTAAACAGAAGCACTATAATATATGTAACCATACCTACTATAAAGTCATTTAGGTTGAATACTTTTTCGTCTAGTGCTAATAACGATTTTTGAATCAAAAACCTTCTTTCCACGTACCTATAATGATTGAATTTTCATTAATTTTATTTTGACATGGCGTTCCACGGGATTAATACAGAATTGTAAAAATTGTATAGAAACTTACCTCCCTCCTTGCGTCGTATTCCTCAGTAATGAGGGTGGCGACCTCCCTTCTGTATCACTTTCTCTCGAACGATCTTCCTCCATCTGTTTTTGTCTGAAGCTGTGTATGGCGTTTTGAACTGTAGAGTCAAGAGCTGTGCGAATCTGATCGGACCAACGTATTGAGCTGCGTCCACGAGGCCTTTTCCCCTCTACTTTACCGGTCACGATAAGCTTCTCGAGGTTGCCACTGTCTTTCCTTGCGATGTGACCGAAGTATTGTAGAACTCGTCGTAGACACTCGGATGACAGCCGCGAGTAGATTTTGAGTTCTCGCAATATAGAAACGGTAGTCCGAAATGCTCTCCAGGGGATACGGAGCATCTTCCTTTAGCACCACATCTCGAAGGCGTCAATGCGTTTGCGGTCCGCGGCTTTCAGTGTCCATGTCTCAGCGCCATACGAAAAGATCGAGAAGACAAGAGTCCGTACCAGTTTGGTTTTGGTTTTTACGGAAATGTTGCGATCTCTCCAAATTTTTCCAAGCTGAGACACGGCGCTCTTAGCCATGCCAATTCTCCTACGCACTTCCTTCTCGCACGAACCATCGAAACTTGCACACACTAGTTTTTTTTTTGCCATATCCATAACAGAAAAGCCTTTTTTTTTAAATAGAATAGAATAGAATAGAATAGTATTAATTTGAAATTTACTATTTAGTTTCACTTTGACTGTCCAGGTCGTTGTAAAGACCGGAGAGAGCATTGGCCGTCGATACGTCAGTCGGATCGAGTGGGCGAGTGCTCGCGAGTCGAGTGCCCTCACCTGCCGTTTGGCGGGAGCGTTTAGGTTGTGTTCGGTAAACACAAATAGGTTTACATGTTTATCTTAAAAAGCGATTTAGTGGGTACAGGTCGTTTCATAAGAACTGGTGCGGATTTTGTATGCAACGAGTACTTATTTCATATTAAATCCGCGCCAGCTCTTGTGAAACGACTTGCTGTATACCTGCACAATTTTTCTATAAACTGTTTTATTATAAGTACTTGATACATCATTGATACATAGATTTTGGCATAATGAAAACTTTAGCAAGATCACAACAGCTAATCATTTGTAATTAATTTAATTGATTTACAGTGAGAAGAAGTTAATTAAAAATAAACAGTTACATCTTATATATATATATACATCGTAGTCTATTATAAACTAACACTTATATATTACAGCTGATTGCAATTAATTTTGTTTAATCAATAACATAATATAATTGTGATAGGTCACTTCCACTGACTTAGTAAAATGTTGAAAATAGTTCGTTGCTGAGAAATACGTTTTTTTTTTAATATTCATGTTAGCTACTCTTCTCAAGTGGATTGTCCAATGTCCAGTGCATTGTAAAGACCCGAAAAGAGCTTCGTCCATCGATACGTCAGTCGAGTCGAGTGTGCGAGGGCTGGCGAGTCGAGTGCGCTCACCTGCCGTTTGTGACGTTAACGGTTGTGCTCGGTAAATATGCAGAATGGCCATCGAGCTATCCTGTCCCTTTCACACTTTAGTTATACATGATGTGAACGTGAAAGGCGGTACTATTCAAAACTTCGTTTTTGTAATTGGTACTCTCGGCTGTATAGACTGGTGTGTTGTATATTTGATGCTTAAAGGCTTGCCACAACTTTTTTATTGTGGCTGTGCTTTTTATTTCATCGTTAGAAGTGTGATTTACTAAAATTGGACTAACAAGATTTAGAGCATAATTTACAAAGATACACAATACTCGTAAATATGTCTTATGTTGTGTGTTTCCAGATAACGAATTTAAAGTGTAACGCTATCTATTTCATGAGTCCAGATAAAAATCACAGAAACATTAACTTGTTATCAATTAAAACTACCAAATTTTTATTAAGCGCTCATAAGAACACTTTAAAAATACAGGATAAAAAGTAACTTTAATATTTATATTCATTTAATAAAGCACTCTTGCCGTCACAACCACGCCTCGCATAAAATAAAAAACTCCTCAAACTTTATTAAAGAACAAAACCAGGGCAGTAACGAGCGCGAGGCAAAGTTTCAAAAAAGCTATAATCCAACCGAGACCCGGGTAACCCGAGACGAGAGCGACCCGAGACCCGAGAGACCCGGCAACCCGTCGGGAAACCTGGCGGCACGCTTGCGCGAAACAATTACAAAGGTGCATCTCGTTTTAAAACTGCATTGTGCAAGCTTGGTATCGCAATATGGTTTGCGAAAGACAAAAGCGCATTTACATATTCTTAAACTTTGCAGTTTTGAATTTAATTATAGTGGATAAGTTGGAAGTTTAATTATACTCAGAGGGAAGAACGTCGTCACCGTAGATTTTAAGTGCATGGCCGGTTCATAACTATGTATAGTATAGGTTTATCGTCCTTACTCTCATCTCACAGGAATATGTAGGACACTCAAGTTAACGTGTCGTCATATAGGTATATGACTTCACGTTAACGTACGTATATGATATATAAGTGTCGTCAAAAATCGTTTTACAAGGATAACATTGCTTCTGCGAGTTGTGATGCTGTTATGAGACTTGTGCCACAGATTGCGGGAGTACACATAAAATAATGTTACATTCGTTTAAGAAAATTAACAGTTATCTAAAATTTTTGGAATAGTCTTCGAATAATCGGTAAATATACATAAAAAAATATTCCCGACTAAGTGAGAACCTCCTCCTTTTTTGGGAGTTGGTTAAAAAGACTTCCACTCGTTAAATGAAATCTCCAATATCCTAATAATGGACTGCAGTATGTTTGCATTTGGTTAAATAATAGATTCAGGCGTTACTTGGCGGGGTTTCCATATTAGATTGATGGAATCTGTGCTATTCCGCAAAATAGTTGATTGAAATTAAAGATTGATAATTGCGTTTGTAGGTAGGGAGACCACGTACCGGCAAGCGCAGCGTGGGAAGGCCAACCGCAAGGTGGTCTGACGACCTGATTAGGGTTGCGGGGGCTCGCTGGATGCGGGTCGCCTCTATCCGGCCCATGTGGAAATCAATTGAGGAGGCCTGTGTCCAGCAGTAGACGTCCTACGGCTGAAATGATGATGATGATGAATTGTGTTTGTAAATTGTTGTTGCACAAAACTTACAGAATTGTTATTATATCGTTCTATGATTTATGAACACTACCCGCAAGTTTCACTGGGCATAAATTTTATGATCACACTTAGTGTAAACCAGCCTTATTGCAAAACCTGTCGCAAAGCGGAACAAATAAAACTTTCATTAGCAACAGTTAAACAAACCCCAAAGTCCAATTTGCCAGTTCAGCTCCACACGGGCGTGCTCATTCGCTCAAATTGGTCTGACACAGCCAAATACCACTAATTCCTTGCATCAAGGGAAACTCTGGCACATCATATGGGAATACAGACACTCCACTCCTTGCAATGTCACCGACCGCAGGAAGTTAGCTTTGAGAATGTCAGGAGCGAAGCTTCTGGAGTTGCCTAAGTTGTGCATGCATCGGCATTGCAAAGGGAATATAGAGATTGGTCGGGAGGTTTAATTAACATATGCGACGGTCCCGGTGGGATGAGGCGTGTTGACGATTGCTAGTCGACTTGTGCATGTTAAGGGCGGTGTTTCAAATTGTCCGTGAATATACTTAGTTGTTTGAAATTTAGGAAACCGTATTAGATAGGATTTTCGTTGAGTTCCAACGACATTGGTCTGTATTCTCTACTAAAGGAAGCACACTAACATCTACGAGTAAAACGTTAACTCAGGCCAAAGGCATCGCCCAAGGACTTCCACGATGGCCGGTTTTGCGCGCTACCACATACAGCGGCTTCCCTTGACTCTTGCTAGACCGTCTATCTAACTTATACCATTTAAATCATACATGCTTAATTGGGATGTTAACAATTTTTGACAACTTTGTTCTGTGGCATGTTATTGAACAAGCTCTCAATAAATAAATAAATATTAGGGACAATCTTACACAAATCGACCTAGTCCCAAACTAAGCAAAGCTTGTACTATAGGTACCAGGCGACGATATATATAATATATAAATAAATTATAATACTTAAATACATAGAAAACATCCAAGATCCAGGAACAAACATTCGTGCTCATCTCACAAACACTTGTCCTGGCCGGGATTCGAACCCGGGACCGCCAGCTTCGTAGGCCGTTGTGCAACCCACTGAGCCAAACGTATCGTGAAAAATAGAAACATTAGTGAAAATAATACTTTAATCTCATAAAAACACACCGAGAAATAACAATATTAAAATCACATTTTTAAATTTTCCCAAAAAACGCTCCACACTAAAGCCTAGGAAAGTGTGACGTCACACGTTACTACCTTGAACGGGGAAATTAAGAACTTTGTTCTGCAGCTATGTTTAAACTTGCGTTTAAAATTACCATAAATCTTATGGGTTATTTAATGGTATTATTAGTTATTAAAATATGCAAATATGCATATTTTAAAAATGGACCTTCCCAGCCAACTTTAAATGCTCGTAAAATCACGCAAGGTATCGAACTCATTTTTTTTCATGGATTTCTATCATAAAACCTGCTATTTCGCATCAAAATTAGATTTTATTTGAGTTCTGTCAACATAACAATTATTCTTCTATAACATCAAAGCACTGTATTGAATTTTCTTTTACCTTTTTCCAATATAATTGGCAAACCAAAGAGACTTCCTGTAAATGCTTTTTCTCGCCTGAATGGAAGGTAAAAATCCACTGTAAAAATAAAGGTAGACAAGCTTAGTGCTTCAAAGTATTTTGAGCAACGCTCCTTTGTAAGCCAATATGTCTGTACTCCGAAAGCTTATAGGTCTGAGGTCCCATTAGTGTCGACCCTCATTACTGTGCCCCTCGTAGGCATTTTTCTGGCGAAATTTGAGTGAAGCCCCAGATTGAGGGATAGATTAGATCAATGGAGTATCAAATCCGGTTCAAAGCAGATATTGGGAAGCGACGGATCCGTTTATGCCGTGTTTCATTTTGAGTGACAATGATGTCTGATTTTGTGCGGTTTCGATATAAATAAATAAATGACAATGCCAAGCAGCATTTACAGATAGACAGTGAAGACTAAGACGAAAATATGTATAATTTTGCTTGGTTGAATTATCGGTTGAATTTGACGACCGGTTTGGCTCAGCGGGAGTAACGTTGCCTACGAAGCTGAAGGTCCTGGGTTCAAGTCCCGGTAAGGACAAATATTTGTGTGATAAGCATAAAGTATTTGTTCCTGAGTCTTGGATGTTTTCTATGTATATACGTAAATATATCTATTGGATATATCGTCGTCTAGTACCCATAACACAAGCCAATATTCATTTCTTTATAATACAGTACATATAACTCATAAGCAGATGCTAACAGCCTTAGAGACAAATTTAATATACTATTAATGCGAAATACCATACCATACAAGAACGATACTGTGAATTTATTCAACAAGTGATTTCAACTCACAATATAAATCTAATGTTACTCCTTAAGTACCCATTCCATTCTTCAGAGAACATTAAAGACCCGTTATAAATGGCATATTGGTGATATAACGCTGTGATATTAAGTTATCGTCTCGTCTCATCTGTTGCTGCTGGCGTGGCGCCAGCAACATGCGTCGGAGTTGTCTCAAGGGCAGACTTGTTTACTTTAACGCCAAATTGGTTTTACTGCTATTAAGGTTTTGCGTTAGTAATATGTTTCGTAATTAGCTTTAGCGTGAGGCTTCTTTGCCTTTAAAATATACCTCGAGAATATGTAGTAATTTTGTTTTGGGATAAAATATACATACATATCTCCGGTTCTGTAATCGTGATATGATTTGTGCGTCACGACAATCGCATGAATTAAGTCAATAATTTTTTCTGAGGTTGCTTATTATTAAAATAAATAAATAAATATCAAGGACAATTTTACACAAATCGACCTAGTCCCAAACTAAGCAAAACTTGTACAATGGGTAGTAGGCGACGATATACATCCATACTAATATTATAAATGCGAAAGTGTGTCTGTCTGTATGTCTGTTACCTCTTCACGCTCAAACCGCTAAACCGATTTGGATAAAATTTGGTATGGAGATAGTTTGAGTCCCGGGGAAGGACATAGGCTACTTTTTATCCCGGAAGAATACCCTTATTTGCGATAAACGAATTTAAGGCCGACGAAGTCGGGAGCAGAAGCTAGTAACATATATATAGGCCTTTGCGTCTATTGCAGACGATTTATGGTGTAGTGTTCGGGAGACACCGTTTTTGGTGGCTGACCAAACCGATACGAGAGCGACATGTTATACCGCAGGCCTGACAAGAGAAATTTGCGACAGATGGTACTAAGTCGGCTTGACGACGTCTTTGTCTTTTGTCAGCGACAACAACAGTAACATATAGATAAATTATAATACTTAAATAGATAGAAACCATCCAAGACCCAGGAACAAACATTCGTGCTCATCACACAAATACTTGCCCTGGCCGGGATTCGAACCCGGGACCGCTAGCTTCGTAGGCCGTTGTACAACCCACTGAGCCAAACGTGTCGTTATAAAAGTGATTTCTAACTATTTTTTTCACTTTACTTTGTTGATTTACTAGCATAAACTGATTAAAATTGTAGCGTGTTAGATGAGAATAATTAATTTCTAAGCACAGTTGCACAGACAACAATCATTAAAATTGAGCAATGTAAATGTCCCCTAGTAGCCTTTTGTAATCATACAGCGCACGTAACACGATTCAACGATAACGCGATCCCAGACCGCGAAGCCATAACCGAGTAACAGACACGAATACTCATGATATATTGAAAGACTAGCTTTTGCCCGCAAATTCAACGGTAGACTGTTCGAATTTCAAAAAATCCTTTTTTGTGCACCTCTACATATCTAACCACTCACGTGCCTTCTGCAATTGTAGTTACATGTCACCAAGTAAGGTGTAATGGTGTGGTAATATCAGACTAGAAGGCGCTCGCAACTTTGTTCGCGGAGGAGGAGAAAATCATGACCCTGTTTTTTGCGTCAGCGTAATCGGATAAAAGTATCCTATAATAGCCATCTCTGTAGATGCCCAACCACCCGTGTACCAAAAAATAATTGAAAACCGATTAGGTATTTTGGCGTGTGAAGCCACAACGACACAAATACAGTTGAACTTCAAATAGGCCCGTAGGTACCACTTTTTTTCTAATATGTTCAATATACAGAAATTTCATATTTACAACTTTATAATAGTATATTGATATCTATATATCAATAAAGTTCGAACCAAAATCACGACCACGGAGTGGATAAAGGAATATGTGTTTCTAATTCCATGTTCTCCAACGGCGTAGGCTGTCCGTTGTCTGTCAATTCAGTCACGGTACTATATTATAGGTATATATTAGGCTTTCCCTCTATTTTCCTTGTAGCAAAAGTATTTTAATTATTCTCGTAGAAGCGTGCATTTCCAATCAGATGCGAATGTGTTTCTCGACTATTGTAGAATTGCGCATATAACAAATCAAAATAATTGACAGAAAACTATGATGGAGCTCAGCAGAGGCGTGGCGTCAGGACAATTACGATGGAAGCCGAAGCGTATTCATTTACTCATATATAAAGAAAAAGGTGGTTATACGCATTTCCTTGGGCAACCCGGTGGGAATCGGCTTATATAGTCGTTACGCCACTGGAGCTAAGACATATTTAAAACATAAGCGATTTCTCACGTTGTAAAAGCTACGTAATATTTCGGTTTACTCCGAGGACATTAGTCACTAGACACGAGTGGACCCCGACGCTGCCCCTCCCGCACTCAAATCGAAAGATGTCGAGCAGCACTCCGCTGTTACGACGCGAGTAAACGTTAACGTAATTTGAATGTAATTGACAGAATTTATTGAATTGGCAGATGTGGCATTGGCAACATAGCACATAGATATGGCCCTGTTAGTATCCTATCGTAATCACACAGAGCGCACATGCCACAAAGCCTGACCGTCTCTCATTCGGGCGGTCAGCGGCCAATATCGCCCCACACCGGCCAGTAATGCGGTTCCAGACCGCAATGCGATTACGCCGGTCGTCCGGACCGAATAAACCGACTCGAATACTCGTGTTCTCTTGTATTAAAGGACAAGGCAAGGGATTTCCCGGCATGTTACGTAAAAACGTAATTTGATCATTATTTATGAGTCGTAGACACATTCAATGACACGCGAAACTATTTATCAATTTTATAAATAACAAATGAATATATTTGACAACATTTGTTGGATTGGCAGATGTTGCATTGTTAACAAGACCAGGCTCCTATTTCATAAACGTGACAGATGACAGTTGACAACGACAATTCGGCATACATTACTTCTCCATCATGATGCCAGGCATACACTTACTCGGCGACCCAGCAATGTACGTTGAATTGTCGTTGTCAATTCTCACTTGTCACGTTTATGAAATAGGGGCTAGGGATTGTATCCCTACCTAACCGCACAAAGCACGCATGCCACAAAGCTTTACCGTCTGACCCCAATTAAATAACAAATCGATACAATCGACGAATGGAGATGCCTCCCTATATTATTTCCTTATCCCACAAGGCCTCACCGACCCTCATTCGCGCGGTTGGCGGCCAATAACGACCCACACTCACTCCAGTAACGCGGCTCCGGCCTGCAACTTCAATACTGGTGCAATGTTATATCCGATTTTTCCCTCCTCCGTCTTGGCAAACGTTAACTTTTCGAGAAAAAAAGTAACTACTGTTATACGAAGAAAATCGCTACATAAGAAATACGGAACAACACTACTTTCATGTAACTACAATGTCCCCGCACTAGACCAATTTTTGACAGTTGAATAATTCCTCCGCGCGTGGCTGAATGTTATTAATTGTAAAAGTGTTCGTGATTTAAATAAAATATAATAGCAACTGACTTGCGTTTATTACTACCATGCATCCAGTGTATGTATATTTAAGTAAAAATAATGTCATTTTGTTGTTGCTTTGTTACTGCGTGATAGTGACAAATCACTGGTTTATCAATATTTTCATGTTTATTTGGTTTCATTGTTCTTAAATAAAATCCAATTACATAGCACATTAACCAATGAAGTTGCTACTACGCACTGATTGCATTGAACTAGATTACAGGGTAACAATATAAACGACGTACAATTTTATAAGCTTCAGCAATAACTTATGTTACTAGGGGTTATTCCTCCTACAACTTCTCTCTCATCCGACCTCTGATATTAGTTTTCTAACATCAGCTGCTATAATCGTCGAAATTCCTGTAATTATAATATTTTAAACAGCAATGCCAATTCCTGTAAATCCAACCCGGCCTGACCCGGGCGCCCATAAATCACAGGTCGCTTTGTATCCGCGCTCATGCAATCTGCGATGGGCCCCGCGCCGCTCGTTCATGGGTCCTTTCCACGACCTTCGCTTATAACGACCTCTTTAAAATTACCGGGCCACAATTGATGATGTTTTTTTAAAAGAACGGGTTAAGAGTCACTTTAAATGCTATAAAGAGAAGTACACTAAACTCGTATGTCTTTTACAGGACAGATTCAGAAATGAAGAAATCCTAACTACAGTGGTATAGTTCTCAGAGGCGTGGCGTGAGGAAAATTTGTAAGGGAAGCCGAAGCGTATTAATTTACTCATATTTAAAAAAAAAGGTTCACTGTTCCGTAACGCGACGTCCGAAACGTCGAAGAATTACCAACGAAAGGTAACAAAATAAAATCATTTATGTACGCGAAAATCTATGCAAGATGGAATGGCATTGATATTGATACATTCTACACAATAACAAAAACATCAGTGAACAATCTCTGCCTCGCCAGCACCACATTACAAACGCATCGATTCGGTCGCGGTCAGCCTTCTTAAGAGCGATTTCGTATTTCTGTTTAAGAAAAGGCATCAGCAACGGATTTTTGACGTACTATTTCTAAGAAACAGAAAAGATATTAAAACTTCTGATTAGTTACTGGCATAAGTTAGTTCCTTATTTTGTAAGTAGCAGCCTCAGATTTTAGAAGCACTGAATATTTTAACCAAATTTAACCGATTACTGACAGTAGTTTCCTAAAGAGCTCGCGAAGTCATAAGTTCGAGTCCTTGAAATTGTATGATCTCATAAGAGAACCTAGTTGCTTAAATGTTTTTTGAATTGAAATATATTCTTATTTTACACCGTGGCCTTGAATTTCCGTTCTTTTGTACATATACATATCGCTAGCCCAATATTACAGGGTTCTATGTTACATTTTCAGGGCAGTTAAAATTAGACTATATGTCACTGTGACAATGTTCAATCTTCAATCCTCTAAAAGTGAAACATTGAACTCTGTAATATTGGGCCAGCGATATGTAAAATCGTTGTTATTAAAAACTAAGAAATTTCTCATATACAATAAATTATTAATATTATGCGTCTCACACTGTAATAAAGTACCTACATATTTGTAACGACACAATTCAGTAAAAGAAACATAATATATTGAACATTTTTTTTATTATTAAAAAGTTATATAAATATTCGACTTCACGCGCGGGAAATGCCCTCAGTACCGCTCGCAGTGTTTCGTGATACGGCTCTTAACGTATATATTAACGACCCCTATATTTGTAATTGAAAGTTACAGATAAGCCGTATAACTGTACAAACAGAAATAATATCGCTTTCAATATAAATACGCTGAAATTGCCTCGACTTCGACTGCAGTATATCTGGGAATATCCGCTGCAAATTGGCTGTATTGACTTTCTCTTTGAATAGTTTGTTGGTTGTTGGTTGGTTGTTTAGTCGCTGTTGATTTAAGTGTGCAGTTTTACAGATAAGCGAGGTTGGTTTTGTATTTGTTGTATTAACTTTGTATTCTATTGAAACTGGAGATCTAGCTTAACTAAGCTGGACTTATATGGATAAAATCGCTTCCACTATAGAATGTCAAATCGTCACTACTCCAAAAAAGCTTGTGACTGTAATTCATATTGGAAAAAAGGTATTAAGTGTAAGTTAGTACTACAATTGTCATTGCAGTAGAATGATATACGAGTCAATTGCGCTAGGAAACCATTAAGCTGGTTTCTTTTGAAGGTTCCTAGTAGGAAACAAAAGGCTAACATTTTATTAACATTTCCGAATTAAACATTTTCGTAGCGCTACATCGTAGCCAATAACATGGGAAAAGCCGTATGTAGCGAAAACTTGCTACGAGCGGAGCGCCCGCCGAGCGATCTCGCGTTCATCAATGTATTCAATCAATGGGGTTGGGCAATCAAAATTATATCATAAATAAAAAAAAAAATAAGATTTACAATTTGTCCCTTTTGTAATACTGTCTTCCAGTAAAACCTCTAAGAATCGTAATGTGTTTATAATTTATGATTAAATATTTCTGGAAGGCGGTCGCCACACGAGTTTTGACAATTTTAACAGAGACTCCAATATTTACGGCCCCGTAAGCCATATACGAGTAACTCTATGAACAAAAACAAAATCGCTTAGAATATAAATAGGTACGCTGTTAACGCCTCGATAACTTCGACTGCTTTTGTTAGTTGTTTGTGATCGGACAGTTGCTGTTAACTTAACTCCGCAGATAAGCGAGCTTTGTTTTTATTTGTTTAACATTTACGACCGGGAACCCGCTAGGTTTAGGCACTGCGCTCTGCGCGTAGTAGCTTTTCGCTGCATACGCATTCTCCCATGTTATCGGCTACGCGCGTAGCGCTACGAAAATGTCGGTCGTGATCATGAATGCTTTCACATTCACTGCTATGAACCCGTCGAGTGGGCGCTTTGCTCGTAGACGCATAGCCGATACCATGGGTTTCCCCGTATGTAGAGGAAAATGGGTAGCGCAACGAAAACCTTGGTCGTAAGCGTAAATGTGTTAATGGCCTTCGTATTTTTTAAGAAATTAAAATTGTAACTTGACAAGAGAGAATAGCTTAAATCATGGCATGTGTTGTGATTCTCAAAATCAAAATTTCGTGTTATTTTTGAATCGGTTGTAGGTATGATATCAAGTTTGTTATGTTTATTTTCTGAATCTATTTCCTTACTATATTTTACTAAATTTCTCATGTTTTTGCTTCGTGAAGAACCCATCCTTATTCTTCTTGGTCATCCTTCATCGTATAAAAAAACTGTGCAAAAATATAAAATTCTAGGCTTTGACTTTGATAGTAGCCTAAAAAGTAATCAACGGATCAACGGAGTCAGTCTATTTTTCAGGCTACTTTAATATATATATATACATATATAAAAAATATGAACTATACCTTAATACATATTTAAGGATAATAGTTAAGTTTCATGGCTAGAATGCTATTTCTTTATGATTAAATATAACCTTTTATTTAATTGCTCTATAAATTAAATTCATACAAGGAAATTGCTCGTTTTAAATACCAATTTTAACTACCACGATGAAATATAGTTCAATTTACATAAGCACACTTTGTCGGTTGCACTATTTTATTGCGGGGGGGTGCAAGGCGCAGTACTGGCAGCCTGCCAGAGCAGGCGAGCGGGTTCGATCAAATTTGCGATAGCGCCTTGAAATACAGCAGGCTCCTGTGACTGTTGTAGCGTTTATCTTAATTTAATTGGAAGTTATATCGCTTAGCTGCGTACGAGAATGCGAGTCTCGTGCTCGTAAGTTGGTCAGTTTAACTTGTCGGGTAATAAGGTCACTTTATGACTGAGCGCAGGAGGAAGGATGAAATTTGAATACGTTTTTGGAAGTTTAGCCAATTAAGAACTTGATGACTATTTTTCTTTCAGAGTTCCCGGTGTTTAGATAAATGTACAAAGGTTTTTTGGGGTCTCATTAGACATTGAATTTGTTAACGTGAGGATTTGGAATATTTAAGGGAGCTTAACACATTTAACTTACAGTGATTTGGGTTCTTGACACGTGACACGCTTTATCATTAATGACTCATCATTCTGCCGGCAAATTTAGTGACATTAATGTGTCAGTTCAACGTCAATAATATGTACTAGTCTTTATACTACAAATATCATATGTGCTGTTGATAGCTTAACTCAATCAGCATCTCATGAAAACAACTGCCGGCCACCCGTAAGTGACATTATCTTTTCACAATTACAACAAAATAGAGTGTAACACGACTACCAATAATATAACTCGATATAATATTGACTCGATATTGCAGTGGCACCACATGTCATTTACTTGATTGTCAAATTGAATGAATAGGTAGTTCCGTTTTTCCCGCAGACCAAGAATCCTTTAGACTTGACATCAGCCAGCATACCGTGTCTTCTCTTACACCTCCGTGGAGGGGTGCAGGGGGGCCCTATTTACCAAAGTGGGCACTTTGGGCTGTGGCGGGGAGCCAGCATACACCCGTAAGGGACGGACATAACTGTTATGCAGCTAAATTAAGAATACGTTTCAAAATGGCTGACAGCTTACCGTAATGAACCTACGTATTTGGGCGGATAATTTTACAAATAATGTTTTATTTATTTGTTTGCTACCAACTCGGTTGTGGCAGCGGTGGAAAGTGAAACTATGACAAAGACATAAAATAATGTATTTCTCTCTGTCACTCTTATTATAAGTATTACTTTGGTATATCTGTTATATGTTTTCTTGTTAATAGATGTTTACTTCATATGTGGTTGTTCAAACTAATATTCCCTTCTGAGATCAATGTACCGTATAGATATATAGTTGCCGTAATCCTGTTCCCAAATCACGTCAGTAACCTTCCGATTTTCCGCGACTAGTGCTCGTTAAAAGTTCTGATCCCTTGTTATATGACATTTGACATTACATAAAGTTCCACATTATCCACCTGCCTCCATAAACAGGGGGTTACCTATCGGCACGTATATAAAGGCACGTGAAACTGACAGACGGACGGTCTGACAGATGGAAGATTTACTGACCAAAGGGGCCCGAGGTGCATTTGTAACTGTAATAAACGTTGATCCACTTTGTGAAATAGTTTCTGTCGGTCATCGTAACCGGAAATTTGGTCATGGTTTTCTGAGAGCTTAAATCGCAATACTCTTTTCACTTCACTAGCTTGGAAGAGTTCTGTTTACACCTTGAAATTTGCGTAGAAAAGTTAGTTTTATCAGCAAGCGTGGAAAAGTAATTTGAAGTTCGAATTTATGTTTTTTATACGTTAATTTATTTGTTTTGTTATGAGTGTATTTCGTAGATCAATTATCACTAGTTTTAAATGAAAAATTTTAAATGAAATAGTTTCTCTTACATCTCATATGTTCCTCGATGTAGTAAAGTGAAAAGTTGTATGTTTCGCATGGCTGCAAAATTATTTGGCTTCTCTTGCCTTGAAAGTCTCGTTACGCTCACGAATCTATATTTGAAACACTCGCTCCGCTCGTGGTTCAATTTTAGATTCCATCGCTTACTCGGCTTTTAATTCAAGCACTCGCACCAAATAATAACTTTGCAGCCTTGTATAACAAACAACTATTATTGCACATCAAAAGAAAGTAACATAACACATTAAGTCTGACAGTTTTAGAAAAACCTTACCAAGAAATGCAGTGGATGTAATCGGTTTTTTAACCGACTTCCAAAAAAAAGAGGAGGTTCTCAATTCGACAGAATGTTTTTTATTTATTTATTTTTTATTTATTTTTTTATGGATGTTCACCGATTACTCAAAGACTATTTGACCGATTTCAATTTTTTTTTTGTTTTATAGAAGGTACTTTCTAGTTGGTCCCATTTAATTTTGGTGAAGATCTGATGATGGAATCCATGAGGAATTGAAGGAACTCCTCAAATATTGTAGGCATACATATAGCGATTTTGGTATTATAAGAAACATAATAAGCATTTGCATTCAGAAAGTGTAAATTGGTGAAGTGGAACTGATGCAGAAGACCACAGAATGCCATCGGAACTCCTCAATGATAAATGATCTACGGGTGGCGACAAAATATCTTGATTAATTTAGTTTTCATTGTTCCTGATGAGAATGATACCATCGAATTGATTTGATGATGGAGCCGGAAGGTAGGCACCAGATCTATGTAATAAAATAATGTATCCTAGCCGTGTTTGGGCTTGTTCGAATCGTCACGAGATACACTTTTAAGTAACGATTAACTAAAAAGTGTAAAAAAATAAACTTTTAAACAAAAAAATAAAACCGACTCCAAAAAAAACTAAAAAGTATAAAATAACGCCATAATTCAGTTTCTTCAAATGACTTACAAGTAACCGTTTGTATACTCAATCTATACAGTAATTAATGTTATTTTGGAGTCGGTGTCATCGTGTCACAACTTACTAAAATCGTCAATTTTCAATATTTTACACATTCTTTATATGGCACCGACGCCAAAATAAGATTAATTGTATATACTGTATAGATTGAGTATAAAAACGGTTACTTGTAAGTTATTTGAAGAAACTGAATTATGGCGTTATTTTTTACTTTTTAGTTTTTTTTGGAGTCGGTTTTATTTTTTTGTTTAAAAATTTTATTGAGGTAGAAATGTTTATCGAGTTTGTGAATTCCCTTATTATTATTGTTTATTACGGAACCAATAAAACGCAGGAACCCAAAAGATACCTCCTGGGACTCGTATAAAGTCCAGCTAGAGGAAAATCTAAAAGGAATCCCGAAAAACATAAAAACACCAGACTCACTCAACGTAGCGGTAAGTCTGCTAACGGAAGGCATTAACAAAGCCTATGAGCAGAGCTGCCCGCTGAGGGAATCAACCAATAGGAATACAACGACGTGGTGGAACAAAAAGCTTGAAAGGCTCCGTGTCTCCACACGCTGCATATTCAATCACTCTACTAAACCGAGCGAATGGGAACGGTACAGTAGAGCACTGACTGAATATAACAAAGAGATCAGAAAAGCCAAAAGAGCGTCTCGGCGAAGATTCTGCGAGAATATCGCTCAAACACATAAAGGAGCAAGAATTCACAAAATACTTGCCAAGACACCTACTAATTATCTGGGTCTTCTTAAAAAACCAGATAATACCTTTACGACCACTGAAGAGGAGACACTAGAGCTTCTTAGGTTAACCCACTTCCCTGGGTCGTACACCACCAGTAATACGCAATTGCACGCCCAAAGGAGCAATCAGGTCCACAGGGTACACAATACAGACTGGAATTTGGCTGCAAACATATTCAGACCAAACCAAGTTAAATGGGCGGTAAAGAAATTCAAACCATTTAAATCAGCGGGAGGGGACGATATTTTCCCAGCGCTACTATTTAACACTAAAAGGGCAAATTCGTCAACGGAAGAGAAAAAATCATAACCCTTTTTTTCTGTAGCGTAGTCGAGTAATATGCAGTGACCTTCAAATAGTCCGTATCTCTTTTTTAATATCTTCAATGTACAGACATTTCTTTTTTACAACTTTATAATAGTATAGAAGTACAAGTTTACTGCGGTGGGCAGCCCAGTGTCCTTTTCGTCACCACGTCGTCTAACCACGCACGGTGGATTGCCATCCATTACCCGGTCATCCATCACGGACCGGACCGGCATTGTTTTTATTTGACCTGAAGGAATGTATGTGGCCGTTTATTTCCAATTCGGCCCACATTTCACGCTCGTTCTTCATTTTAACTGAGCTCTGAGTGAACTGAATTGGCACTTAGGGCCAAATGGGATGTACCAGTTTTTTCAAAGGTATGGCAATTCAACAACCATTTAGAGGAATAGGTTTAATAAACCGCTTGCAATTGTCCGTTTTCCATTCGGATGAGTATAGTGTATACATAGGAGTGTGACGTCATTATTTAGGCGTTTTGTAATCGTCAAAACCACGTATCTCGGTAGTATCCTTAACCGACATACGAGGTTTTGACGATCACAAAACGCCTAAATAATTACGTCACAGCAAACTTTGGTTAGGAATTGTAACAAATATACTCATCCGAATGGAAAACGGACGAAATGAGTATCTTAAATTAACCTATATTTTACGATTTTGATGTAAAATCGAGGTCAATTTTTTTTGGGACATCCCAATTGTTTCAAGCTATCTGTAATCGTAAGCTACATATATATTCAATACAAATGTGGATTTCGATTTATCTTTTCATTAAATACCAGCTGACAAAGCAATTTTAAAATTATCGTCACACTTAAGCTCGACAATTTTAAGATCAGATTGCGTATGATTTGAATAGGGACGGTATAACGGTTAGTCCAATATTTGTGATTCGAATTATGTGTTTCGTTTTTACAGTATTATAAGTATTAAGGGTAAGCGTCAGAACCTCTCCCCTGGACCAGTAGAGATTATTGATGTTTAGTAAATACCAAAATACACTACCTTTTCGCTAATATTGGATACCTTACTTCAATCATTAGTACCTCGATTGACAGCGAAACCCCGAGTAAATATTTCTTATTTATTTATTACAAATATTACACTATCCTTACAGTTACTCAATGCGATAATATAGCACAACATAATTACAACGTATCATCACACTATTAATGTCTTACATCTTAGTAAATATTTACTACCTTTTTATTATTCCAAAAATTTTTTTTTTTCGATTTTTTTGGCATACCAGAAAAAAATACGTTTAAAAAATAAATATCCTACTACTCATAATATATATTTAATTTACCAGGTATAGCATACTAGCTTCTGCCCGCGACTTCGTCTGCGTAGCTTTATAAAAACTACCATATGACCTTCCCCGACTGTATCCATATCAAATTTCATCTAAATCGGGTGAGCGGTTTAGGGGTTAACAGTTAACAGACCGACAGACAGAGTTACTTTATTTTTTAATATTAGCAGGGATGTCACACTCACACTTAACAATATCTTTGCATCAAATCTAAAAAAAATACTAACAAAACCTTATCACCAGCCATCATTAACTTGTAAAGCTTGTAAAACAGTGTAAATATGTCGTTCTATGTGATATAGGGAGTGATTCGTACCTCGCATTACTAAGTTGGGCTCACCAATCATAAAAACACATTACCACAAACTTTTACTATTAATATCTCCTGAACTTGTGCGCGGCAAATATACTACCGCTGCTTTTGTTCCTAAATATGGTAGTTTGGTTTGTTTGTGCAAGTTATTAAGTATACTTATATAGTGAAACTAGAAGGTGCCCGCAACTTCGTTCGCGGAGATGAAAAAGGCATAAACGCTCTTTTTCTCTTCAGGGGTAGACGGGTAAAAGTATCCGATAACCATTTGTAGATTCCCAACTACTAAAAATAGTTGAAATCCGCTTAGTCGTTTTGGCGTGATGAAGCCACAACGACACACACAAACATACAAGAAATCAAAAAAAAACATTTTCACCTCAGCAGCTCAAACATGCCGCTTTTGCTGCGAGACAACAGTGAACAAAACGCGATTTTGATTTGAGCGTGGGTCAAAGTAGCTTTTTAATTTATCAATCTTCAGTGCCACGAATTGACATTGTTCAGCCATAAATTTGAAACATTCGAATTTTACTGTGCTCTGTCTCTTTCACATGCATATAAAAAAGCGAGTGAAAAAAACAAACCCCTTCGAAATTCGATTTTGGAATTTGACCTCAAAGAAAACGCGTAATACCCTAAAATTTAAAGATATTTGTAATAAAGAAACTGCTACTTTTAATAATTGTACCTTTAATAATTGTAACTTTTAAAATGTTTAGCATGATTTTGATTCATTTTAAATAATAAACGTTATTTCAATCTATTCCTGTTCATTACTATGTCTCCTAAGTAATATATGTTCTCATTGCTGAGGTGAAAAGTTATGTGTGCTTCACGAGACCAAATTTTTTTGCATCTCGTGCTGTTGAGTGCACTACGATCAGGATTCTAACTTTGAATCACTCGCTACGCTCGTGAATCAATCATAGAATCCTTCGCTTGCTCGGGACTCAAAATCAGCACTCGAAACAAAAAACAACTTTGGTCTCTTGTTGCACAAATAACTATTTTCGATTGAGTGACCTCCAAATAGTCCGTTACAATATATTTTTAACCGACTTCCAAAAAAAGGAGGAGGTTCTCAATTCGACGGAATGTTCTTTTTTTTTTTTTTATTAATGTTCACCGATTACTCAAAGACTATTTGACCGATTTCAAATTTTTTTTTTTGGTTTTATAGAAGGTACTTTCTAGTTGGTCCCATTTAATTTTGGTGAAGATCTGATGGTGGAATCCATGAGGAATTGAAGGAACTCCTCAAATATTGTAGGCATACATATAGCGATTTTGGTATTATAAGTAACATAATAAGCATTTGCATTCAGAAAGTGTAAATTTGTGAAGTGGAACTGATGCAGAAGACCACAGAATGCCATCGGAACTCCTCAATGATAAATGATTTACGGGTGGCGACAAAATATCTTGATTAATTTAGCTAAGCAACTTAATAGTCACAAATTTAAATGTTCCTGATGAGAATGGTACCATCGAATTGATTTGATGATGGAGCCGGAAGGTAGGCACCAGATCTATGTAATAAAATAATGTATCCTAGCCGTGTTTGGGCTTGTTCGAATCGTCACGAGATACACTTTTAAGTAACGATTAACTAAAAAGTGTAAAATAAATAAACTTTTAAACAAAAAAATAAAACCGACTCCAAAAAACTAAAAAGTAAAAAATAACGCCATAATTCAGTTTCTTCAAATTACTTACAAGTAACCGTTTGTATACTCAATCTATACAGTATATACAATTAATCTTATTTTGGAGTCGGTGCCATCGTGTCACAACTTACTAAAATCGTAAATTATCAATATTTTACACATTCTTTTTATGGCACCGACGCCAAAATAAGATTAATTGTATATACTGTATAGATTGAGTATACAAACGGTTACTTGTAAGTAATTTGAAGAAACTGAATTATGGCGTTAATTTTTACTTTTTAGTTTTGTTGGAGTCGGTTTTATTTTTTTGTTTAAAAGTTTATTTGACTGTAACAGACTATACTTATACACATTTCATATTTATAACTTTATAATAGTATACATATTTACTTATATTACACAACTACGGTACAGTCACCAGCATTAATATCTGCCACCACAAATACGCACATAAATATCTGACATGACTCTATTTCTAGGGCCATTAAGACGTGTCAGATATTTTCGCCCGCTTTGCTTTGGCAGATATTGATGCTGCAGAACCTAAAATTTACAAAAACAAGATTATTCAAAGTTAGGAGTCCATCAGTTTGTAGACTGCGAAAAAAACACAGTCTCTAAGGAGCTTACAAAGCGAAGCCGTGTGAAACCAGTAGATAATAAATAACTCAGAGGTATAAAGACTTACTTTTCGGGTCAAGTAGTCATCCTGCGCAGGTCTCTTAGAATATAATTGTCCCTCATCCCGAACAATGGTGGATTATTGGAATTCGTTTCGAGTTGGCAGTCAATTTTTATGGACTTTTATTTTAACGTCATATTAAATTTTACGACGGAAGCTTTCATGAAGGCGACCGGATTTTTGGCGGAGAATGAAGGTTAATATCGATTGTTTATTTTCTCAAACTCGTATCTGTCGATGCCGTATCTACATTTTGCGCTATACATAAGGTATCGACCTCAAAATCTTAATGTAGTTAATTTTTTTGTTTGTTTTGTCAGGATCTTACATATTTAAAAAAAAAATCAGATTAGTCATCATTCCTATTGGTCACCAAGGTCACAACTTAATCTAAATAAATACTTAACTTTATTTACTCTTAAATGTAACGTAGGTACCTAACTTATATGATTACAGACGGTTCGAAACAACTTGCCCTCGTTTAAAAAGGATCAATTACCTATTACTGCCTACCCTGCAGCTACTACCGAAAGCGCATATGTACTAAAATTTGACATTGTATAATCCCTGGGATGTTTTAACAAACGAAAATGAGAAAACGATCGACAAACTAAAATAGTGACTCGGCGACTGGTCGCCCAGGGAGCAGTCTCGCTTATTTTTGTAGGTTAGATTAGTTTTTGATGCTCCTTTAATTACAACCCTTTTACAAATCGCGTAGTAAATTCCGACACAATTTGTGGCCAATAATTTAATAATCTGACCAGTTATTGGCAATTTACCCTATATTCAGTAACCTTGGAGCCCGGAGCTCAGCACGGCTAGTTTACCCATTTAAGTGGAGGCGGCACTTCCGGCGGAAGCCCATTGTTGTCCGCTCGTGCGTCCGTTACGTTACCAAGTACAGCCAGTTGCTGAAACGGTGTATACGCCACTAGTCCCTATGCAGTTACCACCTACTTTAGCTAGAATGCTTGTTCTAAGCCATTCTAGTGTTGTTAAAAGACTAGTCTTGAAGACTTTCAAACCTTAAAGACTCGCAAACCTCTTTCTCTCTTCTTTCAGCTTTGAAGACTTAAGCGTTGAAGGTTTGAGCTCAAAAACGGTTCAGAACCTTAACGACTCAAGCTTTTTATGAGCTCTTAAGAGTAAGTCTTTAAGACTCGGGCTTCATAGAGAGCTCAAGTTTTAAAAACTCGGGCCTATTGAAAGCTGAAGCCCCCTGAACCTCGAAGGCCTGAGTCAAGCGTTAAGAGCTCAAACAATGAGCGTCCTAAGACTGATGTCACTCAAAAATTTGATCTGTAGTCGAAAAAAATCTTTAACTTTACGCTTAGAGGTAGCCTATTATTTACCCACTCTAATTGATATTTTACACACAAAAATGCGATAAAGTCCATATATTTTTTTTCTTTTTTTCCCCTATTTCACAAAAAAATATATAATATTTTTTACTTATTTTTATTTAATTTCTTGGGTACCTCACGGGCACCCTGTATAATAAAGAGATTTTAAGACTTAAATGCCTAAAGCCTTATAGACTTAAACCTTCAAAGCTTAGGAGGCTTTAAAGCTTGGGGCCTGAAGACTTGAGGTTTCCTTGATCGTAAGCATCAACGCGAACTTATTAATTTGAGGCTTATACGGTCGAGGCTTCAAGGTTCGAGGCTTCGAGACTCTGCAGTCGCGACTCGAGTCTTGTAGTTTACGCCTCGAAGCTTAAATGCTCAACACTAATTCTAGGGTTTTAACTAAAGTCTGCTTGCGGAGGATCGTTTTCGTCAATTTTGTGAAGGTATTGGCATATTAGATTAGCGTTTTTATCCCTTTCACTACTAAGATTGTAGCTAAAACTTATCACGAGCTGATGGGTTACTCCAAAGTTCGAAATTCGAAGTTCTTGTGGCGCGATCACACTCACTCAAATACAGTTTAATATCGAAGTCAGAGGGACGGCACGATACGAACTTCAAATTTAGAACTTCGTAGTAATCCCTCTGAGCGCCCACGTAACGTGTTGTTGGTGGTAAAAGTGTTAATGGACAAGAAAGTGGTGTGTGTTGGTTGTGTCATCAGTCTATGCAAGTTGTGGAGGGATTCCTCTTTCAACCGCCGAAGAATAAGTTTCTGTCAAAAAAATCATTTTTATGACAAGCTTTCTTTCCAACTGTACTTTTCATTAATCGTCTATCGTTGGGTGGACGACATTCGTAAGATTGCGGGTCACTTCTAGATGAGATTGGCTCTGGACCGGGATAAGCGGCGTGCTCGAAGAGAGGCCTATGCTCAGCGGTGGGCGATGAAAGGCTGATATGATGATAATGATCTATCAACTATTTAAATAAAACAATTTAAACGGATTATGTTAAGTCTATGATCTCATTTGAGTTGCCAACGTTTCAGAAGCTTTACAGCTTCTTCTAGACTGAGAAAAAGTTTATTTTACTCTGTCACAGTTGCAATTTGTGCAAAGTACCCACTTTTAGAAAACAAATAAAGGTGTACATACATACTATATAGGCCTAATGTGTAAAAACAGTTACACATTTGTCAAAAGGGCTTAACTGCGGATCATAAACTGTAGTTTTTAACCGACTTCAAAAAGGAGGAGGTTATCAATTCGGTTGTATGTTCTTTTTTTATTTATTTTTTATGTTTGTTACCTCAGAACTCCGTCATTTACACGACGATTTGGAAAATTATTTTTCTGTTCATGAGTAGGTATATCCAAATTGGCCCCATAAAATTTTAGTGAAGATCTGATGCCGGGATCCATGAGGAATCGAAGGAATTCCTCGATTTTTATGAGCACATCTATGGCGATTTCGGTATTTATTACAGTAGTTGAAGCATTTGCATTTGAAAATCACCATTTAGTGGAGAGAAACCAATGATGAAGACACCAGCCATCAGTTACCACTGAGGGCTCTACCAGTGTTATTTAATTCGCGGATCGCGATTCGATTTGGAAAATTATTTTTTCGGTTAAGAGTACGAATCTCCAAGTTAGTCCCATAAAATTATGGTGATGATCTGATGATGAGATCGATGACGAATCAAAGGAATTCCTCAAATATTATGGGCACACCTTTGGCGATTTCGGTGTTTATTAAAGAAGAACAAGCATTTACACTCGAAAATCATAATTTGGTGAAGAGAAACTGATGATGAAGACACAAGCCACCAGTCACTAATAAGGGCTCAACCAGTGTTATTTTATTCACTAATCGCAATGTAATTCTTTATCATATTTTGCTTAGAGGCAGAAGTTAATTTAGATCAGGGTAGCAAAGTGGAGCTGATAGTGGAGAACCAGAGAACTCCTTAACGGTTAAGACTTACAGGATAATTCTTAAAAAATACATGTATTATAGGTACGTACGTTAAGACTGTTAGTCATATTCTTTATAGTGTGTTTCTCAAGTGGACTCCTTATCACCAAGTCAGGATCTGATGATGGGATCCCAGGGAAATCGAGAGAAACCCTCAAATATTATAGGCACTAACAATATTTTGTATATATTTTTCTAAAGATATTCAGTTATTTTCGTCTGCTTTTCATCATTTAATGATGCAGAGCTGATGATAGAAGGTACAAGTCCTTATTAACGGTCAATAGTTGCAAGATAATTCTTTGAATATTATGGGTAAGTTGAGACTGTTAGTCGTATTCTTTTTTAACCAGCAAGCTACTGGACTTAACCATTTTGACTTAGCCAATTCTTATAATTTCGATTTTTATTTACAATCAAATCCTCCTCAATCTTCCCATTCTGGGCTCTAAAAAATACATTATATCACTAAAATCCATCACTAAAAGGCAAAAATAAAAAAATTCAATAAAAAAAGAACCGACTTCAAAATAAACTAAAAGGCCAACAATAATCTTTTATGTACGGTACGGATCACATTTGAATCATCAGTCGGTGCCAAACCTGAAGTAAAGTTCTGTAGTCAACAAAAATACGAATTACTATAACTAAATATATAGGTAGGTAATACCTAAACACTCGCTGCCGCAGTTCTTGCGTGCCATCTCTGTTAATAGTAATAAATGAATGGCACCGACTTCAAAAGGTGATTCAAAAGGTGATCCGTACCGTACATAAAAGATTATTGTTGGCTTTTTAGTTTATTTTGAAGTCGGTTCTTTTTTTATTTAAACATTTTTATCCACTGATACCGATCCGCGGCAACGAGAACAGTCTTCTGCCGAGAGAAGTGTCTTTCTGAGCCACGGTCCTTTGGCTGACCTTTCTTCCTTTCCCCAATGGGAGAGTAACAGAGGACCGCAGTGCTAATCTAACGCCACCTTCTTTCGAGGACCGCGACGTGAAAAACCTCCATGTATAAACAACAAAATTACAATTCAAATCTCTATCAAACAATCCAAACTAACCGAAAACAATTAACGCTTAATTCCTATTGAATAATTAGTAATAATACTACTTTACGGTTATTTGATGTTTACACTTTGGACGACCTGTGGATTTGCTGGCGTTACCTATAATGAAGTAGCCTAATTTATAATCTACTAGCTTCTGCCCGCGACTTTGTCTGCCTTAAATTTGTTTATCGCGGATAAGGGTATTTTTCCAGGATAAAAAGTAGCCTATGTCCTTCCTCGGGACTCAAATTATCTCCATACCAAATTTCATCCAAATCGGTTAAGCGGTTTAAGCGTGAAGAGGTAACAGACAGACAGACAGACAGTCACACTTTCGCATTTATAATATTAGTATGGATTAACCATATCTATCGGTCCACCTTGTTGGGGGCCTCTCCACGCTGCGTCTTCCTCTTACGCGGTCGCCTTTCGAGAATCTTTCTGCCCCAGCGGCCCTCGGTCCTACGAGCAATGTTCTCCGCCCAGCGCCACTTACTCTTCGCCGGTTCTCGTCATTTAGATTAGCTGGACCGATGATCTGGTGAAGATCGCGTGAAATTGTTGGACGTGGGCAGCTCTCGACCGTTCGATATGGAAATCTGGGGGAGGTCTTTATCCAGCAGTAAACGTCCTTGGGCTGATATGATGATTATGATGTTGACCCTATCATGTCTAGTTTCTCTGGTACGAGTTGTAGTTTGTCTTGTGTTTGCACCTTTTTTTATGACATAGAAGGCAAACGAGCAGACGGGTCGCCTGATGGTAAGCGATCACGTAAATCCGTTCGATGGTTAACGCGTAATTGAGCATAACTTATACAGGATGGATGTTATATGTAAACTTAATTACAATTCAAGATTATTGTCTGGCCAGGAAATCAGTTGGCTTCGGCGTGAACAGCAGTTATTACCGCACGTGGGCGGTCAATTTGCTCGCTCTCGACTGACCTGTCGCGTGGTGTAATTGCTTGGACGGTCTACTGCTGGGTATGCAAAGCGACACACATTGGAGGCTGACATTTCTGCTTATTAAATTGGAACACAGGGTGTCCCAGGGAGGAGACAATTGGCGCTCGGAGTTTATCAAATTTAAGAGAGTTCAGCATCAAAGATTTAGTGTTTATTGAAACATTTATGTTATATATTAGTTATGGCGGCACCAAGCAGTGGCGTGAGGTCCATATAAGCACAAAGGCAATGTACACTCGAAACGACCCTGGCTCCATACAGGCACTGATAAACTGCCTACTCTCAAGCCCTGAATGACCATGGCTCCATATAGGCACAGAAAAACTGAGCTAAAAACCCTGTGGCGTGCCTGATACCAATTAAGTATATTATAAAAATATTTGAAAAATCTTGCAATTCCATTTCCTACGTAGTGACATCTCACCACAGTGAAGTCCATACTTAATTAATGTTTATAACAATTCAAGAAGAATATAGAGGCTTGTATTTGTCAGAAAAAATCTCGAGACAAATCTGGGTTATCCAAATAGTACTCATCTACAAATTACAAACGTTAAATTCAGACATTAATTACGAAACAAGCCGCAACTGCCGTGAGCCAAAACAGTGCAAAACAAAGTCTCGAGTGATCTGGACTTTATGCCCGAGCATTAAGCCCGACGCCTGCCAAGTGTCTCGTGAATGAAAGTTCCAATTTGACAGTACGGAATTGTCAACCCTATTATATTGTTATAGGCCTCGAAAGCTGCGCGGAAGTAGTGACTTTTCATTCCAAGGTCGGAAAGATTCGTGCATTGAAGGTTTATAGAGAGTATATGCAATAAGGGTGGCAAATTGCACTTGTACGGTAATAGCAGTTATTTCTGCAGGTCACAAAGTCGTGTTACGGACGTTGGAGCGATGCCAGAGTCGAATCCCGACCCGCAGCTAGGCGGGCTCGTGTTGAACTTGAATTTATTACCTATATTAGTTTGCATTAATACGACCCGATTTACGTAGGGATTTCTTTCTTTTGAAGTGTTTTCAAAGCGCTATTATATGGGTTTTTTTAAGAAAGGAGTAATCGTGACTTCTCTTGTATTTGATGATTTCTTTCTATCACATAGCTCGTGTGCTCATTTGTTCCTCATTACATAAAAATAAACTTTAGGTTCTCATAGACGGTGCTTCAGACTTCTTAACCACATTGTACACCACGTTTAATCCAAGTTTACTTTGCCGAAAAGGGTGTTTCTTCGTACACCTTTCGCATACTGCCTATATTATCTGCCCCAATATTGTCAGAGATAATTCTCCGTGTCCAACTTGCAAATAAATCCTAAATCATGACCTGGACACGGAAAGTTGGGTTTAGAATATTTAAGTCCTTCCTAATATTGTAAATGTGACAGTGTGTTTCGTGGTTTATCCATCTTTAGCGATAACGGCGCAACAAATTGACGTGATTTTGCAAAAAAATAAAAAAGTATGTCAGGCGGGCGAAACCGTGGTAAATACTTGGTATATAATAGATACGTAACATATTCTAAAAGCTTAGTAACTGGGGAAACTGTCAATGATATGTGGGTCGGTGTAGACGCCGCCAGCCGGAATGGGTCCGTCCGGCTCATTGCGCGTTTCATCTATCGATAACGTTGCCATTGTCTACTGCCCCACGTCTATGTAAGCTATAACATAGCTTGATAATCGGCTGTGTAATATAATAATTATAAAAATGTTGATGGAGAAATATACAATATTAGCGCTAGAACCGGGGCAACTCGCTTGCCCAATATTACACAAGGTTCTATGTTTCACTTTTATAAAATGGAAGTTTGAACATTGTCATAGAAAACGGAAGTGTGAACAATGTCATAGTGACATAAAGTCTAATTTTAACTGCCCTGAAAATGTAACATAGATCCCTGTAATATTGGGCCAGCTGTCAGTGATATGTCTGTTCTACGCCAACACGCTGACGAAATAGGTCTCTCCGGCTTGTTGCGCTTTTCACCTATCGACAGAGTTGCCATTGTCTACTGCCCCATGTCCATCACAGTGCTATAGCTTGATAATGGGTTGCAGTTTTATGTTAATTATAGTTACAACTCTTGGTAAAGTAATATAACATGCTGTGAGCGTTGGAATCGGAGCAACTGTCAATGAAATGTGCGTCGGCGTAGACGCCGCCAGCCAGAATGGGTCCGCCCGGCTCATTGCGCATTTGATCTATCTATAGCGTTGCCATTGTCTACTGCCGCTCATTTATCTAAACCGTGTTATAGCTTGATATAAGTAATCTTTTGTCGTTTGACATCAATATTTTCTACTTGACTCTTGGAAAGTAAAAGGTTTCAGATTATACCGAAACCTTTTCAGTTGTTTGTTGGTTTTTGGACAAACGATTTTTTTCAAAGGAAACGATACTCTTCGCTTTGATAAGTATTTCTTATATACCTTTTAGATGCCAATCTACGGATTATGATGTTGAGACGTAGTTTCTTTCCACTTTTTAACTGGTATTGGTACAACATATCACACAATGTCGCTAACCCTTCTCAGATTCGCAGCCTATCGACAAGCCCGCGTAGTATCATAAATCCCGCAAAGCCCTGGCCCCGTGATCCCGGTAATTTCATTAATCCGCCTTCTTCACAACCCTAAGTCCGTGCATTGAAAAAAGGTCATATGTTTCTAGGAAGTTCTGATTATTTAAGTCTTTATTTCAATGAGGCTACAAGGGATCGGATTTCCAAAAATTCCGCCGACAGCGCTTTGATTAAGGTTTAAACATTTGAATGAACTAAGTTTGGTTTCGGTTTCTACATTCAGGGGTAATGAAGCTGTGGACTGAAGCAAAACAAACGAGACCCTACCCTTTTGAAAAAGATTTAAAGTTCATTAGAATTTATATTTTTTTTAGAAAATTGGGTCTCATGATATTAAAGTAAGATCATGTGATTTATAAGATGAAACATTTACGCCTTGTTACGAGTACTAAGAAAATAAAATAAAAATAGCCTTTATTCTACCACAATACATGAAATTTTCGTTTTTTTTTTCCTTAATTGTGGAAGTCGCCTCTTTGGCGTAGGCCTCCCCCAGCTTCCTCCAAGTCTCCCTGTCTTTAGCTTGCCTTCTCCAGTCCAGTCCAGTTCTATTATATATTTATTAGAAAGAAGATATTATACAATTCACTAAGTCTTTTTAAAAGATTTATAAAAAAATAAAATGTAGCAAGATGTTATCAACTGTGGTCTATAATCTCTAATCCAATCCAAACGAATATATTATCCATTCATTACGAATTTTAAGTTGTAGTTTGATTATGTGCCTCTCATTATATACATACTCGTATTTATATGTTGCATTTTACAAAATGTTCATTTAGTAGAAAACTATTTTGTTTGAAGCCGTATTTTTTTCACGATTTATGACAAAGTTTATACCTATAGAAGATATTAAGGTCAGAACAAGTTAATTCCATAATAATCCCAAATAGTTTACAGAAAAATGCTCTCTAAATTGATATACATTTCTATAAAATAAATTAGTATTATATAGTATCTTGGTTTTGTACCGGTTGTCAACATCTGACTATAAAAACTTTACAGAATTCAAAACCGTCTTAGTTTCAGCAATGTTTGTAGCAATACCTATGTACTTGACTGCAGTTTTTATCGTACGACACCACCAGCTGCGATTCAACCTTGTCATAAAAGGCAAGAACTTTGTATTACACGTACCGCAATTTTCTTCTGGTTGGAACACTTTGCAAATATTCCAACTAGTCTGTAAATCAGGAACAACTTAAAAATCCGTGTATCCAATTCCCTAGCTCCGTGAACGTGGACCTTTTCATGATAGCATAAGACTGAAGCTCGAAGCAGGGTTGCGGAAGAGATAAGATATTTTAGAAACACTTTTCTCAACTGCAACCGACAACTCCATTACACTCCAAACAATCGCAGAGCGTTGCGGGACTACGGAGTTGGACTTTTTATAGTTTTAGGGTTCCTTACGACGATGATGAAAACCTTGTACACTTAAACCTTGTACACGCCTATCTTATGGCTGTAAGTCTCAACAACTAAATTCATTTTTGATCTAATATTAAAATAACTTTAATCAGAGGTAGTGTGACGAGACATTTTGTTTGAAAAACAGTGTTCACTTTCTTTAAACTGTGAGTTCCAAATATATGTAATGTATGTCACAATTTGAAAGGAAGATTAATGTTGCTGTGACGTGTACGATATTTATCTGAAAATATTGGAAATATCTCATATATGTCTCGAAAACAACTTTGCTAGTTTAGTTAAACTTACCGCTAGATTTCGAGAAGATATATAAAATATTAATATCGCTACGGGGTCCATGAAGCCTGAGTCAGACTCGCTCTTGGCCAATTTGGTTTTTATGCTGACCGAGGCGCCTCGGTTCTGGTCGGACAAAAAAACGGACATGATTTACATCTTGCTCCAGTTGGGAACAACTTACAGCGGTGTCGGGAAGCGCCAATATAACTTATTCTATCATGTAGTTTTATTTCAGCTCGTGTTACGTGAAGATGTAGGGAAGACCGAGGAGAGTTGTGACATCGTCGATTTTTTGGAACCTATTAACTGTTAGCGAGCTCACTAAAGTGCGCGTTTGTTAATAAGACACTCGAACTACCACGCGCGCTATTGCGAGCTCGAAATCAATTATAGATTCCAAAAAATCAACGATGTGATAATCTCACCTCGGTTTCCCCTATTTCGCTTGGATAATTTACAAACGAATGCTTTCTTTCATATAGGGGTACTCTGTTTGGTCTGAAAATGATGTGGCCATAGAAACTAAAAATAATTACCTACTTTAACAAGTTTGTATTTAAACCGACTTCTTTGTCTTGTGCCGGTCCTGTGTTTACTTACAAAAAGGTGTGAATCGCGATTGCAATTAATGTAGTAGCAACAGTTTAACTTTCTACCCTGTACTAACCGAGGACCTAATATTTTAGTTACATGAAATATATGGACAATAAAAAATAAATATTACGGGACAATTTTACACAAATCGAACTAGCCCCATGGTAAGCTTAATAAGGCTTGTGTTATGGGTACTAGACGACGATAAATTTAATGGACATATTACTTATATACACAGAAAACATGCAAGATTCAGGAACAAAAATAAATATATAAATATTACGGGACAATTTTACACAATCGAACTAGTCCCATGGTACGCTCAATAAGGCTTGTGTTATGGGTACTAGACGACGATATATTTAATAGATATATTACTTATATACATAGAAAACATCCAAGACTCAGGAACAAATATTAATGCTCATGCATGACACAAATATTTGTCTTTACCGGGATTGGAACCCGGGACCTTCAGCTACGCAGGCAACGTTACTCCCACTGAGCTAAGCCGGTCGCTGGTAGAATATTGTGTTTCAGATCCAATCTCTCATAGAAAACTTGAACAAAAGAGGCTTGCAGAGGTAAGTCGACTCGTGTCACTAAGGCTTAAGAAAAGGTGAAATCTCTGTGCGCGAGATGTAAAACTCGCATTCTAGTCCTAAGCTCATTTTAACTTCACAAAAAAATCTCAAGTACACAGAAAACAGTTTAAGTATCATAATGACTAAATGAGCGTCGTCGACCCGTGAATAAAACATGGCGGCAGAGGCTTTCTAAATTAAAAATAACGGATGGGCCCTCGTTAGCATAATCCCTTACGTGGAAATGTCAGACCACAGCACTCAGGCAAAGTACGGCGTAAGCGGCGGGACTTGCCTGTGAAAATATGTCCTTATGTATACAAGCGCGTAATGCTAAAGGATCAGCACAGAAAGATGTAAGAGACGGGAGCTTCATATGGAATTAGGTTCTTGTGTAAACAGAATTGTACTGCCAAATAAAAACTCACAGAATGACGTAAGAGACAGAGGTTGCCTGTGAAAATGTGCCCTTTTTAAACATGAGTGGCCAGAGAGAGGGCGTTGAAACCTAGAGCCCACACATTGTTAATTTGTACGGCGTGTTTTGTGTACGCGTCCTAAACTAAACAATGCACGCTCGGTAATAAAAGGTCGAATATGTGAAACTGTATATAGCATAGGCAATGACAGACATGTTTTATCCTGTGGGTTTGTCCGCGTGATAATCTTGTGTTCGGGAACAATCGGCTAATTTGTTCCTTGGTAAGGTCAACTGCGACAATTGCGTCTATAGGGCCAATTGCATCTATAGGGCCAATTGCGTCTATGGGACAATTGCGTCTACGGGGCCATGGCGTCTATGGGACAAATGCGTCTTAATTACCTTCATTACCAATATGACAAATTTTCAGTATAGGGCATTCTTAAAACGATTTAGTTCCATGAGTACCTTTCAATTTTATAACCTAGTGTAACGGGAATGTGGTAAGCTAGAGTGTGATATATTGATAATACGATATTTTGCAAAATCTGGTATTTCGGGATTGCGGTATATTATGAGTAGCAACAAGCGAATTAATCGTGTAATTTTATGTTTACAGTAAACAATGTTAGTTATTTATTTTTCTGAAGATCAGTTGATGCAACTGCAGCACCGAATAAAAAAAACAGTGTACAGAACAGACGGTCACGAGAAATACGACCGAAAAAATAAATGAACTCGACGTCCCGCCCGGTCATTACGTGTGTTAAACAGACATGTGTGGGGCACAGAAAATTTAAACAGTATTCTGACAGCAGTTGCATAGACGAATTTAAAGTACCAATTTAAGTCTGACTTAGCACCATCAGCACCGTCAAATATACGAGCTTTTACCTGTGACTGCGTCTGCATAAAATTCGAAGTTGAAAAAGTCCTCCCTCAGTGCAACCTCTACGTCTCCAAAGATGTGTGATGCCTGCAACTTCGTTCGTGGAAGAGAAAAAAGTCATGAGCCTGTTTACTTCAGCGCAGTCGGGCAAAAAATATCAAATAACCATCTGTGGATGTCCACCTGGTGTACCAAAAATAATTGAAATCTGTTTAGCCGTTTTGGCGTGATGAAGCCACATTGACACATACAAAAAAATCTAAAAAAATCGATTCAGTGACGTCCGGTTCACTTATTTTTCTGAAAATATCTTCAATGTACAGACATGTCGTCTTTACGACTTTATTATAGTATAGGTATAGGATTACAGATTTAATCTTACGTAACTTACGATGACAGACCGTTTGAAACAGCCTAAGTCTATGCCTTGAGTATAAATTACAATTTTGTACAGTTAGGTGTAGAAATATGGGTGGACGAATCTTTCTCAAATGTGTCCCATCGCTCTTATGCCAAAGAAATAAAGTTGTGATACATATTTACGAGTCGAATGATTAAATACACATTTTTGCACTTGTGCACCAATATCAAACGCGATTGAGAAGTTTTTCGCGTTAGAAGGAACTTACACTTGAAACTATGAAGTCACTAAGCCCATAACTATATAGCAATATATTGCTCTCTTTGTCTGCGTGAATTAACAAGTTAACGGTACTGTAAAACGAAATAAAAATATAGGAGTATTCAGAGCAGAAGGCCACGATGAATAAAACCGTCCAGGAAAAGGAACACGACGTCCCACCCCGGTGATTACGCGTTTTAGTGTAATAGGGAATGTCCAACAGAAGTCTGACTACAAGTAAGTAAATAAACTAAGTCTTTGATTTAAACTAACCCGACTTGAAAAAAATATCTTATGGACACTCAATGTACTGTTGCCTTAAAATAAAACAAAGTAAGCTAGGTTATCTAAAATGTACCGTCACAGATCAGCCGCCTACCGACGTTGTAATTATTCGTCTATACCTTTTACCTTTATATTATACTTATAAAATTTACTCCATATACATATAAGATATATATTTTCAAAGACTTCTCTCATTGTAACTGACAATTCAAAAGTGCTTGTATCTAAGCCTACTTGAATAAAGGATATTTTGATTTTGATTTTGATTTGATTTTGATTTCACTTGAGCTCCCATCAACAAGTCGCACAGTATGCTATCCTGCACAACCGACCCGCTGGTTCCACAGTAAACCAGCGCCGTTGGCAGTGGTATACTTAACCTAGCCGACGGCATTGCTGAGTGGAGACCATTTCAGGTTCACATCTCTCGTTTACATTGTATTGTCTATTTTGTCATGTTAAATTTGTTATGATGTGTTATCCTGAATAAAGCTTTATTCTATTATATTCTATTTAAAAAAATACACGTCATACCTACTTTTGTATAAGTCTCTAGTCCGACCCTATCTGGAATAGTTGCATCAGAAGTTTGGAACCCCCTCTATATCCAATATAATAACGGGTTCAGGATGTTGTTGGGCCTGCCACGTTTTTGCAGCGCATCAGGTATGTTTGCAGAGGCTCGTACCGATTGCTTCGGTGCGATAATACGACAGAGAACTGCCTCCCTGATGCGCCGCGTGCGTGACAGCTCCAACAGCCTCGTGCGCCTGGTGCTAGAATCTCCTGCCTGCGCGTTTTGGAAACACTGGGACTCAGTGCACATGAGAGCAAGAGGCTCTGTGTATAATATAATATAATAATAATATATTTTAATTATATCACTACATTTAACTAACATAGGATAAGCAAATGTATATTAACACTATGGACATGGTCCGAAAACAAAATATTTGAATTTGAATATACGACATACAGCAAGCAGGTGGAGTCTATCCAGAAACGATTCCTGAGAGCCCTCAACTATAGACTTAGCCATGCATCCTTGTCATATGACAAACTCCTTGAACGTTATAAGCTTAAGACGTTGGCAAGCAGACGTAATACGCAAGACGCAATGGTTCTGTACAATATATGTACAGGCTATTGCGACTGTCCGGAATTATTGCACAGTATAAGTTTCCGAGCTTCTCCGCATGGAACGCGTACCAATACCCTATTCGCGGTCCCGATGGCAGCGACTAACGCAGGGGTTCGAGCACCTCTACGCAGAATGTGTGTGGAATACAATAAAAGCCTGGTCTCGGTTGATATATTTTGTAACAAGCGTGCCAGTTTCAGGCGCAAAGTACGTTCTTTTGTAGTATACTCATGTTACCTCTAAACTATTTATTTGTTATTATATACGTTCTCAAGAATTGTACTCTTGTGCTCTTAATCTACAATGTGCTAATTGTCCTGAATTAATAATTGTATCGGCTTAACCTTCAGCTATACAGCGTGATTTCATATACAGTTTATATAGTTCCATAATGTATTGATCCAGTATTTGTGGCATGCCACCTTACTCACTTGCACAAAATCTCGGTGGGATTTGTGTTAGGATATAGGCTATACCTAATTTAAGAATTCTTTTCATGTGTTACTGTTCTGTCTATGTCTGTTTTTTTCCCCAATAAAGAAAATAAATAAAATAAATAAATAAATTTTCACTCATTGTCACAACACTACAAACGGGCCCTCAGGACGACCTCCTCATTTTCCTAAACTTGATCTTTTTCTAACTTGTCACTTTCCTAATTCATCACCTATTTCGCTGGTCTCTTTGTCACACTTGAGACTTTCCTAACTCGTCATCTTTTTGTAAAGTCGAAAATGGTTACGGGACACTTTGTGTATTTTCTTTTTATATATATACCATTTACAATAACAATAATGATAACGTAGTGGTAAAATACATTCATATGGATTACATTTTCTGTCTGTGGTTCGAGTCACTTTCTACCAAAGAAAAAGCGATCTCTTCACGCATACCCTGAACGCTCTTCCAAGTAGTCGTTAAAAAGTCTGCGGGACCAGCAACATTCAAGAGATATTTGCCAAAGGATTTGACTTCACCGCGGTATACCTATACTAACGAACAAAAAAGGTAGTATTTCGTAAATAATTTTAATATAAACTCATTCTATTATTCCGCGTAGAAGTGTAGTTTTCTGACATTGCACTTACAAGTCCATTACCAAATCATTAAAAAAAATCACGAACATTAAATCCCAGAGTTTTTTGTAATATAAAATAATATTAACAACATGCGTCGTCACTTATTATTATAGTTCATGGAACTCAACAAAAACATATTTTGAGTCAGACTTCTGTATTACTTGTGCCTCATATCCGGGATACGGCAGAGGCTAGATATCGAGGGTATATTTTTTGCTCACTTTTGGAAAGGTTTGTTTTTTGCCAAGCGCTGTGTTCATGGCTAAACAGACGTAACTCACACGAGTTTCGATACAACACATGTTTTTTTGACATAGAAAGAGAGTGTTGGTTTTGCCTTTGAGCTTTGGCTAAATAGAACATGTGTTTACTTATGTGCTTCTCAAAGTATAATTAGGCACGTATTTGTCTAGAGATACTGGCGAATGAGGAAGAAAATGGCTAAATGTAAATACGAACACGACGAAACATATTTACGGAAGGTAAAACATACAATTTTAAAACTTACGTGTTATAAACAATAAACAGTCCCGGTTTAAGTTTTTTTGTTTGGACAATATTGCAGGTGTTGTTAGACTTAAGTTAAAATCCCCATATGCAACACTCTTGCACTAGTGAACGGGCAAATCTCCGAGCTCTTGACCGCTCGATTCGATCGTCGTTATTGTCTAATGATTATCGCCGTAAAAGAAAAATAAAAATTCCAATTCGATAAAAATAAAATCTGCCTCGGGACTGTCTTTTGACGATATTTACTGAGACTACAATGACGAAAAATAAACGCTTTAGAAACGCGGAACATTGGCCCAAACGCTGATTTAAAAAAATTGTTTTAATCTCGCCGTGATGAAATTTAATAATGTCATTTCACTTCATTTCAATTAGCCGTTGCCGAAAATTTTACTTCAAGTACAAGTAAGTTAACCTTAGCTAACGTGTTTCAAAATTGGAACGTTTAAAAAGCTCCAAACCGGATTTCAATAACCAGCAAAATAAAACTCCACAAACGTAAATGCAAGTTAAATATAACTAAACGAATTTCCGCAGCTATTCTGCCAACTTCTGCGTTTAGAATTGGTCGCAATATGGAAATGAAATAGTTTGCATGGAGCGTGGAATTGGAGTCGAATCGTGTGCATCGAGGGGTTTTAGGTAGGTGCTTGATGCACCACTTCATCGGAAGAATTTCAAGTATATCTTCGGATGATTTGTTAGAAAACGACGGATATTTTACATTAAACCTACATTAAAATTACGAAGGGAAATGTCTCAGTGAGTGACACTGTTGTGTGCCATGCAACAGAACTTTTAAAACCAAATTCGGTTCTGCAACCCACATTCGTGCACATGACCAACGCTCGTGAAGGTCATGATGCCAGGTTTCGCCATTGGCGGATACGTCAAGGAGGACGATATATTTGTATGATAGTAACGCCTTAAACCTTACGCATAGCAACAGAGGTGGCAAGGGTGTCAATTATTTGAAATTGCGTGTCAAATGAATGTTCATTTTATGGGTTGATAGATTTTGGCTCATCTCATTATTCCTTCGCGTGGTTCTAAAGCGATTAAAAGTAGAAGACGAACGACGAAGACGCGTAGATACCATGCAAATATCCCCGCATGTAGAGGAAATTGCGTAGCGCTACGAAAAGCTTTGCAGCAAAAGTTAATAGTTATGAGTTATGAGATACCAATTTATTGCTGAAGCTTGTAAAATTGTTATCTAGTTCTATGTGCAAGTATTAGTAAGTAGCATCTTCATTGGTTAATCTATACTATCATAAATTTGTAAAAATGAAATGTCTGCATTGAAGAAATTTTCAAAAAAATCATTGTAACGGACTATTTGGAGGTCACTGAATGGAAATATTTTTTTTTGTTTAATATTTTATGTGTTTGTATGTGTCGTTGTGGCTTCATCATGCCAAATCGGCTAACCGGATCTCAAATATTTTCGGTACACGGGTAGCTAGGTATCTCCAGGTGGTTATAGGCTACTTTTTACCAGTCTACGCTGAAGAAAAAAGAGGGCTATGTTTTTTTTCTCCTACACGGACGAAGTTTGCGGGGCACCTTCTAGTGTGGTACATAATTGGACTAGCTTCTGCCCTCGACTTCGCCCGCCTTAAATTCGTTTATCGCGGGTAAAGGTATTTTTCCGGGATAAAAGTAGCCTATGTCCTTCCCCGGGAGTCAAACTATCTCCATACCAAATTTCATCCAAATCGGTTCAGCGGTTTAAGTATGAAGAGGTAACAGACAGACAGACTGACAGACACACTTTCGCATTTATAATACTAGTACGGATTGTATTTAAGAACAATGTACCGTTTGTTCCCAAGCATCAAAACATTAAATTATGAAAATGGGACTTGTTATTTATTTACTTGCCATGCCATGTCCATAAGGATGTGTAGTAATTATTCAAGTATGCATATTATTTTTTACATAACATGGGTGGCATTTGAAAATTTATTCGTTCTCAAGCAAGTCAATCGAGGAATTAATGCGTCTCTGAAGTTCATATTTTGAACTCACACTCACTCATTCGCTGCATCTTTTGAAATCTAAAAACGACGCGACTACAATCCATATCTTCATACAACGTTAATTAGCACAAAAAAAAAGAAAATGAATCCCTAAGGGAATCCAATATAAGTAAATATTCGCCTGTCAACGCTAAATAAAAAATAAGTTAGCAAAAGTCAAGCCACACCACAAAGCTCTGTATACAATTTCCGGGATCGAAGCGGAACTTACCAAAGCCCGGGAAGTCCTGTCAAGTCCCGGGAAACCCTGGAAAGTCCCGGCACTCTTTAAGAGATCTTCCTGAACCTAACCAGGCGACAGCGCCACGGAGAGTTCAAACTGATAAGTCAATACAATTTCGATTGTATAATTTTCTACTCTAGTGCTTTCTTGGATGGATTATTAAATATAGTTTGGTTGGCGTTTTGCTTTGCGATATAGAAGTCTGTTTGTCTGAAATATTGTTAGGAAAAACAATTTTCCTAGACTATTATTCAATGGCGTAGATACCCTATTTGGTCACGCCTCAGAAGCTAGATTTACTGTTTGAATCTCGGCTAGCAAAAGTAGTATTTTTGAGTCATGAATACTGCAGAGAGGTTTCTGCCTGGAGCTTGTTGTGTGATGTTTGTAAATATCTTAAGTGTAGATTGTTTTCATATTGTTTTCGGTGGATTGTTACGGTTTAGTATCATACGCCTATAATTCAGTGGTTTTATCAAAACGCCCCGTGATCTTGACCAGATCGTCGGTCCACCTTACCACGCATTCCTACTACAGTTTATGGTACATGGTCGCCACTCAATAGTCTTTGTGCCCTCCTGCTGCCACTTAAGTCTGGTAGTGCACGACCGGTCGTTGTGGAGAACCTTGGGAGAGGCCTTTGTCCAACATCATACAGCTTTCGGCTAATATAATTAAATAAATGTATTATGCTTAGATTTTAACATTAATATCCCCGTAATTTCATATATTTGGTAATTTTTGGTGGGAATTATATTTTCATTGATGACATTATTAGGAAACATTAGTAATGTTCCATTTTGTAACCAACATTTTTATATTAGATGTACTTAAAAAAGTTCTTTTCACAGAAGTATTAACTATTCTGTGTTCTTACTATTTCTTAATCTATGTAAATTTTGTCAAACTTAATAGCGTCACTTCTCGTGAAAATGTCAATTTATCGCAAATCGGCCTCTATCCAAAAAAGTAATATTCGAAGCCAACAATACGGCACCGAAGAATGCACAAGTTTTAAACTCGCTGAACGAAAAGAAATCTATTCTCGCTCAGCGATCGTAGAAAAATGTGCAGTCAGCGAGTGAATTCTGATCGCTTTCATAATAGCGTTGCGAGCGCGTAGCACGTCGCGTAGTGCTCGTAGAGCCCGTAGCGTTGCCGTAGCGGTGCTACGTGCTTTTCTTGCTACGTCTTTATGATATTCAATGCATTGAATTTACAGTATATTGAGTTCGAGTTGCTTATAAACGAGCTCCTTTAACAGTTTTTTATACAGTATTAAACATTTGACCTGACCGTAAAAGTGACAATAATGTTGAATACGTTTTTAATCCGCATATATATGAATTATATGCATTCAGTTCGTTCGAATCTTACCGCGGAATATGCACGATTTCCTAAATATCAGAATCTACCTTGCCGTGCGAACAAAAGCGGTGAATAATCTGGGGAATTTAATACTAGACAAATTCTGTTAATGTTTTTTTCCATTGAAAAATGGACTGATCCGAACAAAATATTCCAATTAAGTGATCCGTGTATTGCAAAAAATGCATCGGCTAACCCGCTCGCGTTGCCCATATAGCAAGGGCGTGGTTCACTAAGAATTTAGCGTCGGTTACGTCGTTCTGTATGGTGAAGGCGAATGGTGTTCGTTAATTAAACAGTGCGGAATTTATCCGCGCAACGATCGCCAATCATCGACGCTTGTTTGACATTCCGCACCTGATTTTAGAATGTGGAGCAATTAGTAAGGAATTTAGTAAAAGCAAACAATATTTCCGCTCATGTATGACTACGCTACTCGTCTATACACGCCCGGGCCCGTGACTGAAACATTTTATTCATCAAACATTGTTATTTTAGATGTTTTTAATGTTATGATTATGACTCGGAGTCTTTGTGCAGGTCCGGAATTTATCCGCACAATGGTCGCCAATCATCGCCGCTTCTTTGACATTCTGCACCTGGTTTTGAAAAGAAACCAATTATTCCGCTCCAATAGTTGACACTTACGTATAAGGATACGTTAGCGGATTCATTTTATTTATCACCAAGTATTGTTAATTTAGATGTCTTTATTGTTTTGATTAGGAGTCGCGGTCTTTGTGCGGATCCGAAATTTATCCGCACAGCGGTTGCCAATCATCGCAGCTTCTTTGACATTCCGCACCTGGTTTTGAAAAGCAATCAATTATTCCGCTCCAATAATTGATACCGCGTTCAAGGATACGTAGCGGGTTTTCATTTTATTTATCACCAAATACTACGTACGGTCGTCAATTATCGCCGACTGTTTAATATTCCGCACCTGATTTTAGAATGTGGAACGATTAATAAGGAATTTTGTAGACGCTTAATCGCTCCTGTAGTTGATACTATGTACACGGAGACGTGGCTGAGTCGTATCGCTTTATTTAATTCTTATCTGAAATAAAAACCATATCCAGCAGTACCAAAGTAGCACACGAGCTGTATAAGAGCTTATACGACCGTTATCTAGCCAGTTTGAGCGTTATAAGCTTGTGTGCTACTCAGGTATGTTTACACAGCAAGCAATTTTTTTATCAGACAACTCGTGCGCTTTTAGTTTTCATTTAAGAACTTTTAGCGTTGTTGGGGAAAGTTGAAGCGTGTTGCCGGGAAGTTGCCCGACTGTTCCCGGGCAGAACTGAACAACAACAACACGCCAAACTGCTACAAGTACTGATTAAAATTTACGACGTACGGTGCAAATTTGTAAAACTAAATTGCGCAATCGAGCACATAGAAAAGACGTGTATTGTTTATTAGTAAGTATTGTTTTTTGTTACAGGTAAAAAAATCTCAACTATGACTTCTGCAACTGAGACTTATATCGTAAGTATAAATTCAGCATTATCTACTTTTGGGTTGACATAAATAAAGTCAATGTAATTTAAAAAATAAAATGTTAGGACACTCTTTCATCTTTGAGACTCTAAGATGGTGAAATAATAATGTATAATATATTTTTTTTAGATAACTGGGCTAGACTGTTGGGCTAGGATTATTATAATAATTGTTTTTCCAAGGGGTTCCCTCGCAATTTAGTAAACTAGTCACGTTGACAAAAACATGACATGACAGCGTTTGTTACTTCTTGTTAGTGCTACACTTAATTTTTAATAATATATATAATATAAAAAATAAAGTAAAAAATAGATCAAGAAAAGATTAAAAAGTTCAGGAGTCTACTCCGTTAAACAAGTGACTTAAGCTATTAAAAAATAGATGGTGATAAAATATTTATGAGTAATTCTTATGACCAGCCCCCCCCCTATTGCTTAACGCGTTTGACGCTCGGAGTCAGAATCAAGTGTCATGATTTTGTATGGGCTATGACAGTTGATTCCGATACCAATTGTTAAAATTTCGTTAGGCAATAACCTATCGGGTCTTTAATACTATCTGTGAACACGTACGTGAAAATCCGTAGTATGAAAAATTTTACTGGTATATTAATGCCATTTCTAACGATAAACTTTTCAGATTAAATATGGTTGCCGTAATCAGAAAGCCAGTTACACTACCGTCCCAAATTTCACCGGGTTATTAAAAAACTCACACATGATGCGTAAATCACCCAACTCGATACTGCCCTACCAACCGAAAACGTCGTAAAACATTATTTTTTTCACGGCACATACGTTCTTCTTGATATTCTATCGGCTGCCATATTTCACGCAGCACCGATTCGGTTTTCGCAAGTTAGTTTCACATAACGAATTCTTTTGCAACGTTTAATATATCTTTTCTATAAGGTTTTTTCAAGTGGCTTGGCAATTTATACGGGAAAGTTTTCTGCAAGGTAGTGGGCGCTTGGTTGGCGGGGATAAAGGCGGTGTCACATAAATCACGACGTGTGAATGAGAGGGCTTTAAAGCGGTGTCACAGTGATCGTTAGTGAGTTATCTCTATTAGGATCGCTTATCGCATCTGCGAAAAACATACATAGACTAGACTCGCTGGATGCGGGTCTCGTATATCCGGCACATGTGGAAATCCATTGAGAAAGACAATTATGAAACAAAATCACTATGCTTGATTTTTTCTTGTAACTGGTTTTTGCCAGCCGTCATCCCAATACAATCGTAATGGCGCGAAGGCATAAGTATTGGGATAACGGCTGTCAAAAAAACTGTTATAAGAAAAAATCAAGTATAGACAATAAATAATGTAGAAACCCAATGGCTCAACAAATAATTTCTATTACGTCAGTTTACAGCCAAAACAGTCGATCCAAAAAGGGCGAATTCTCTTTTTTGTAATAAACGAATTTTGCTTGGCATATTTTAGTAATTACTATACATTTTTTGAAGTGAAAGCTAAACTGGTTTACTGTTACTGGTACACCGCATCTGTATGGCTTAATCGCCGTCGTAAAGGCAAGATAGAGTCCCCAAAAACATCATTATTTCTCTTTTCACCAATTTCAAATCTTCGAACATTCGGGCCGTCTAAAATAATCTTAAAATTCTTATTAAAGTAATACCTGACCTTCCAAAGTATAAAACAGCTTGTTGAAAGTCGTAGTTAATGTATCGAAACAGCCACGGAAATGCGGTAAATTTTGTGAAAGCTGGCAACATTAAGTGGAACATTATCACGGACCGTCGTGGCGCTGCCAGCCTTTCCGCAATTTCGGGATTATTGCCCCAATCTGGTGCTGAGATTAACCGTATTTTAAGACAATTTTGGTGTTCAACTGTTAATTTCCAAATCATTTTTTTTCCATTTTAAGTATTTGGCAAAATTATTTTGCTTGCCATAGATTTAGTATTTACTATACATTTTTTGAAGCAAAAGCTAAACTGGTTTACTGTAAACACCTAAAAGTTTAAGTATAAAGCACACGTAAATTTAATGACAGCTGGCAATATTAAGCGGGTCATTATCATCTGTTTTTGGTTGAAGTTTTTTTCTCTAAAAATTAGTTTAAAGTCTTATACGGAGATTTTCGTAAAAATATAAGCTCACTAAATGTTTTGAAAGCTGTCAACATTATTGCTTCAAGCTGCTGCTAAGATTAAACGGCTTTGGGGTAATGCGCCTGCTAACTGTAACAACTTATACTCTCGGTGTTTGTAACCATACTTCAGTTTATATATGTGAGTGTAACGTCGTCGTCACTACTTTAAAAGAATACTTGTTTCTGAAACCAACTTGATGAAAAAGGCAGTCAGTGCATACTAGCCTCATAGTTACTACGTTTTTCGTTTGAGTAAATTGAAATACGAGTTTTTTCTCAAAGTATTGCTGATATATTCCTCGATGCAACATGAATGCGTATATCAGTAAGCCCATTTATACCGAAAGATTACGTTACCTGGCAAATCTAAAGGGTGTATTTTCAACATGATACCCAAGTTTAGGAGAATTTTCGCTTCCTTGCTTCTCGCTTAAACTTGCACCCGAGATGAACCGAAATAGTAGGCAATTAAGTTGATTTTCGATTGTAAAAAGAGTTACGCAAGGATTATCATCGACTTGTATTAAGCCAAAACCGATGTTTGGTTTATTCACAGCTCAGTTACGTTTAGATCGCTGGAAGCGAACGCCCCGAATATCTCACAGTAAGGATTAAAGGTAATCCTTATACTTACGAAGATATTGGTCGATTTTCATAACATGGTGTACGAAACATAAGACCAAAAGGAAATTTAGGTAGCGCTAGGCTATATCGGTAATCCCAGATATACATATCGATGAAGCTTGAGCGTCAAATAATCTTTGCCTGTATTCGTTGCGCATGGAATAATATAATTTCGAATAAGACAGGTTAATCGCAAACAATCACACTCATAAACAAACTAGAAGAGCAATTTCGTTAGCGAAGGAGAAATAAGACGTCACCCTCTTTTCCTTTACCGTATAGTCATCAAAAGTCCAGCTGTTTTAACCTGTAAAAGCACAAAGACACTTAAATATACATACAAATATTAAATATTTTTAACTCACACTAAAAGGCCTTTTATTGTTTCGAGAGCTGTTTGCGATGCACCGATAATAGTGAATGTCGGAATATCATGAATACTTTTATGCTAATATCGGCACTGGAATATGTTTTCCGAATATCTCGATTTTATTTAACATTTAAGTATCGAAGTTGAGCATCTGTACGTTTTAGACGGCATTTTCTTGGGAATCAACTACTGGGAACCAGTCAAACCTACAATGTTTTTCTAGTCGACGGACTTTACCATCGATGGAGGTGAGGAACTCATTAGTGATGACGTCAGCTCTGGCTCTGGTAGAAGGTAGAAATGCGCGAAACATATCACTTAATTGAAGAAAAAGAAGTTTCATATCTTTCGCTTACTGAGATATGTATAACTCTATTAGCTCATTTCCCTCAGTAGATCTGTAGACTATATAGTTATATGTTATTTTCCAATTCATCCACAATTTCATACACGTGAGCTTTGTAACCATATTTGTTATAAAATAGTTTGTATTATTGTATTCCTATTAGGCAATATAATTATAGAATGCGTTTTATAATAAAAAAATATATCTCCTCGTCTCTATCGTTTAGGCCAGCTCGGCACATTCATTGGCATCATGAGATTCATGAGCGAGAGCGAGCCAATAATACTGATATAGATGAGATACTGAGCGACTCGAATCTTCTGTGAACGAAAGAGCGAATAAGCTAAACCAATTGATATAGTTAATTTTAAGCTACAAATCTCTAGTAAAGGGTAAAGCGGACCGGTAGACTGATAAACTGAGCTCGGGGCAAATGACAGCGACGCCGGTGATTACATACTTCTTGGATATCGTCGGAAAAGACACGGCATCAGTAGAATCTACAATGTTTTTCTAGTCAACCTTACTGCCAATGGAGGTGTGGAACTATATACTGGTGACTCAATCTCTGCCCACGACTCTATGGTGACCTGTCTGTCCACTGTGCTTTCATAACTTTTCGTCAATTAAATTTTAACATAAGCTTCAAATTCTTTGCACTGATCAGTGCTTTTGGATACCTACCGCTCGCCGGCACCATCGCAACATAAATAACAACTCCGTCACTTGAGTCACAAGAGCATCAAAGTAAACGGCCGTGCTCCTGCCTATACAGGGTGTCCCAAGGAGTAGTGATATACTGAAGCTGGGACGTAGAGGACCTAGAGGGCTATCTACATCACATGTATGTTCCGCGATTTTTCGTATTTTCGGAGTTATGACTTTTTTTTCATTTTTCACCTATCGCCGAGTACGATGAGATTTTTATTTATGGTGACGTGAATTATTGCGGTAGATGCTTGATTTTTTTTGTGTGCTAAGCTGATAGATAGGCCAATTCAGTATGGTAACATTTACTATCGTTAGATCTTTGAATGGAATAAAAAAAATGCCAAGAATGATAAAATTACCCAATATGTTCACAACTTCAAGGGGCTTTAAAAAGATAAAATCACATAAAAGAAAATTACCGTTTGGCTTTTAAAAACTTGCTCTATCTATCAGGTAGCTACCCTGAAAATTTCAATTCATTATTCATAAAACTTTAATCAAAAAATTGAAATCTAAATGTGGTAAGTGCAAAATTAATTAACCTTCTAAATAAATTTCGTTCTAAATCACGCACTGGCCATCAATAGAAAAAGAACAAAAAACAAAAGACGGTTGACGCATGAGAAAATTTTCACGTTGTTTGGTCATCGTTGGTACTTTTCAATAATTTAAAAATTGTGTTTTAATATTGCTAATTGTTCGTTTCTCTAATCATTTTCGCTATTCATATGGACTTTGACTTGCATTACGATTTGGATTAGTGTTATTACCTGGAATCGACGATTTGGCATTATTTAACTGGACTTGAGTTTGCGTGTAAGTGATCATGTTTACTTCACGTGACTACGCAGAAATGCATTACTATTACGGTTATGCTAGGGGGAATGCGGCGGAAGCTTCAAGGCTGTACCGGTAACATGTGGAACGAAGAGGCGGGCCTCAACCTGAAACGTTTCCTGACTATCGCATGATCTTAAGAGTACATAATGCGCATTTGGAAGGTTACATACCGGGTACCAGATCAGGCCGTATGGCCACTATGCCGGATCCTGATGTAGTAGAAGCTGTGGTTGAAGAAGTAGAAAGAGACCCGTCGACCAGTGTGAGAGTTATGGAACGTCGTACCCGACTTTCTAAATCTCAGGTACACCGTACACTACAGAGCGTAGGATATCATCCGTTTCACATTAAAAAAGTGCAACAGTTGAAACCGGAAGATTACAATCGGCGAATTGAATTCTGTCAGGAAATGCTGAGGAGACAAGCTGAAAACGAAAACTTTTTTAACCAAATGTTGTGGACGGATGACTCCCAATTTAGACGCAATGGGATTTTTAATATGCACAATTCTCACTCATGGGCAATTGAAAATCCACATTTAAAAAGGGAATCGACATTCCAAGAACACTTTAGTGTTAACCTTTGGCCTGGCATACTTAAAGGTCAGCTAATCGGGCCCTTTCAGCTGCCAGACCGCTTGGGCGACAATCACTTTTTAAATTTTCTACGCGTCGATCTGCTCCTGCTGTTAGAAGATGTGGACTTGGAGACACGCAGAAGCATAGTACTGCAGTGTGATGGTGCACTATGCCATTTTGCCTTGGACGTAAGAAACTATTTCAATCAAAGATACCCTGAAAGATGGATTGGTCGTTGAGGCCGGGGTGACGCCTGCCTTATAGCCTGGCCTCCACGGTCCCCCGACCTAAACCCCATTGATTTTTTTGTATGGGGATACTACAAAGACCTCGTCTACTCAAGAGAATGCCGCAATTTGGACGAGTTAACCCGGAAATTGAGAGTAGCAAAAAAAAACCATTAAAAATAATAGAAGTGCATTCAGACGTTTAAAAGACAAGTTTTATCGGCGATGTCACACTTGCGTTGAGCAACAGGGGGGCCATTTTGAAAATTTCTTGTAATTAAACACCTTGTAATTGGTTTTACTTTGTTTGTATTAATCATCATGTAAATTAAAATTTTGCACTTACCACATTTAGATTTAAATTTTTTGATTGAAGCCTTATGAATAATAAAATGAAATTTGCAGGGTAGCTACCTGATAGATAGAGCAAGTTTTTAAAAGCAAAACGGTATTTTTTTTTGTGATTTTATCTTTTTAAAGCCCCTTGAAGTTGTGAACATATTCGGTAATTTTATCATTCTTGGCATTTAATTTTTTTTTATTCCATTCAAAGATCTAACGATAGTAAATGTTACCATACTAAATTGGCCTATCTATCAGCTTAGCACACAAAAAAAATCAAGCATCTACCGCAATAATTCACGTCACCATAAATAAAAATCTCATCGTACTCGGCGATAGGAGAAAAATTAAAAAAAAAGTCATAACTCCGAAAATACGAAAAATCGCGGAACATACATGGGGGTGATTTAGATAGCCCTCTAGGTCCTCTACCTCCCAGCTTCAGTATATCACTACTTCTTGGGACACCCTGTATAATTCGATATATATATTGTAATTATTTCTGTAAATACCATCAACGCTATTGTGACTCAACACCAGAGTGTTGCAAGTGTCTATGGGTGACGGTGATCGCTTACCATCTGGCGATGTGTCAGCTCGTTTGCCCCCTATAACATTTTTTTTTTTCCCTTTATCTTCGTGGAGTTTTTTTTATTTAATTTCAGGGACAATCTTACACAAATCGACCTAGTCTCAAATTAAAGCAAAGCTTGTACTATGCGACGATATACATGATATAAAGATAAGTTATAATACTTAAATACATAGAAATCATCCAAGACCCAGGAACACACATTCGTGCTCATCACACAAACACTTGCCCTGGGAAATGAAACTACCGTGGATTCCGCGCCGGTGATCAGCATTTTCTTAGAGATAGATTGCCAAGGACAGGACAGTAGACAAATTTACAATGTTTTTCTGGTCAACCTGAAGATTATGAAACTACCGAAGATTCCGCGCCGGTGATCAGCATTTTCTTAGAGATAGATTGGCAAGGACAGGACAGTAGACGAATTTACAATGTTTTTCTGGTCAACCTGAAGATTTACCTACCTAGGCTGCCAAACTTCTTTTATTTATCGTTTGTACAATTCAGGCCTCTGGACGATAAGATGTTTGTAGCCTTTACGGACATGAGGAAAAACGTGGGAGTTTGTTTACACTGTGGTCCCTTCAGGCGAAGTATTAATAGCCAAAGAGGCTTTAAAAACGCCGACCTTTGATGTTTAGCCTTTTTTGTAGGTTCTTAAGTACTGAAGGTTTCTCGGTACCCATAATAAAGATCTTCTTTGGAAAAACGAAGATTGTGATGGGTTTGGTTTGAATATTTTGTAAAGGTAAATAAACTAAATAAGAGAAAGGATAGAAACAAGTCTCTTTCTTTATCTGACGAGTTATGGCGCCTCTTTGAAACCATGGGTTGTAAGAACAAGCTCAATCGAACAAACTTCAACATTCAAATACTGGTTGTAGATTTAAACCATATTTTACATATTTAAAAGTCTCCGGTTCGCTCGGTTCTCCATACAGACGTAGTTACGCTCTCATTTTAAAATGACTAGCTAGTTTGCTCTGCAACTTTGTACTTAGAGTAAGTTAAGGTAATATGCAGGCCTGTCATTATTTTATGTAGCTTCAGATACCATACTAAAAAAATACAGTGAATTTAAGTTTTTCATACAAAACTTGTTTTTGCTGTATTTCGTTTGTTTTATAAACTGGAGCCAAATAAACTAATTACAGGCCTAGATATACCTCATGTCATTGTACATGCAGAGTTTCGTTACAATCCAACACGTAGTCTTAATATGAGAACGAAACTCCGTTTGTATGGGAAGGTGAAATTCGGCCGAGCCTGCCGGGGACTCTTGAGATAGTCTCCTTTAAGCTTATTTTCCTCGATCAAGAAGGCTCAAGTGGGATTGGACAGGTCACGTTTATCGTATATAGCCACGAAGTGGGTGCCGCAAGATCGGCCCATGCGGAGGAGGCGGGATAACTTGGACGCATTCCTCAACAACTCTCAGGATGATCAAATCAAATCAAAATATCCTTTATATAAGTAGGCTAAGATACAAGCGCTTTCGAATTGTCAGTTACAATAAGAGAAGACGTTGCTGGGAAACATACAATATGATCCAACATTTGTTGCAAGGATTAGGGAAAACCCAGTAAAACCTAATCAGATCATTTAACTTAAGTATAATACTTACTTATTATTGATAAAATCATCATTTTAGCAAAAGGATCCCAAAAGGATTGTCAATAAAAAAGAAAAGAAATCTAGGATGTGTCTAGAATAAAATTCTAAATGTCAGAGTATAAAAAAAATAATATGCGTGTACCAATTAACTATTACAATATTGTCTTAATTATACATAAAACTTTTACAATTGTGTTATAACTAATTTATAATTGATACACGCAGAGGAGATGTACAAATTCTCCAGATCAATGTCAACATGAAATATAAACTAATATTTTTATTTTTCAGAGATGTATAAGGTCTCTGGGCGTCACGACATGCGATAAAATTAAATATAATAATTTGACTGAATTCTACTGAGATGTATAAGGTGTCTTTAGGGGTCAAAGTGAATAATACATTAAAAATAATAATTATTAAATCTAAATTTCTTAGAGATGTAAATGGTCTCTAGGCGTCATAACATGCAAAAACATAAAATCAGTTAATTAAAATCCTCAGAAATGTTTAAGGATATACCTCTATAAATAAGACAAAACTCTTAGTATACAGTCTCTAAATCAAATAAAAAATCAATAACTACAATCGAGTACAGGATGAAGTCTCTCACGTCATCAGTTCATTAAACACTGGTAGGCAGTTACTAGGTATACAATTAAGGAAGATGATGCATCAAATAGCGAGCGGTGGAAAACTAAGAAAGAGGCATTTGCCCTGCAGTAGGACATGCATACAGGCTAGTAAAAATATGACAGCTGGTTTATGGAGAGGTTTGTTATTTTTGACCGCCGCCGCGAAAATCACAGGAAAACTTTAGTGAGCAATACATTTCTTTCCGCAATATTTTTTCGGAGTCTGCTGTATCGCACTACAATATTCCTTTGCCATTGTTTACCGAGTTTACTCGCGACGACGGCCGTGCAGCCTTAAGCCCTCGCGGTATCTCGGTCGCCGTTATTTCCCCCGAGACCTGACGGTTTAACGTCGCCGAAAGAAAGCAGTAGGTATATTACCTACATTTTATACGACCTTAGCGACCTCAACAGCTCCATCTGAGGCTTATTTCGTAACATTCAGTCTTTTGTGTTCTTGAGATAAAACTTTACTGATTTATGGTATTGTTTTTCGGCTAGCTTTCTTAGCCGTTACCGATTGAGTGTGTTGTGGGCGGCACCACGTGTTGGTGACTGCCGCACTCGGGCGCACGGAGCACTAGGCGTGTACCTAGCTATGCTAGCCGGTCTTCGTCTTGTCTGTAGACCGTGACTTTAGGCTAAGGACATTGGTAATTTCGTTGGGGCTTTGAGAGTTGGATGAGTGGGATATTTGTGTAGGGAACCCTTGTTTTAAGAGATATTAAAAAATAAGTTATGGTATATGCAGGCCTGTAATTATTTTATGAAGCGTCAGATACCATTGTAACAAAGTACAGTGAATTTAAGTTTTTCATACAAGAATTCCAAGAATTCCTTCGGCATATTTCTCTAACCGGGCCAGCAGCACATAAGAGAATACTTTGTACGCTGTCGGGACCAATGCTATTCCTCAACCCTTCTTGTGTACCGGGCAAATGATCCCCACATTCCACTCCGGCGGTTGCTGTTCCTTCTGCCATATCTGCTGCAGAAGTTCGTACAGACAAGATTGTACTCCCCCCCAAAACTTCCAGAGCTCCCCAGCTAGCCCGTCAATGCCAGGTCAGGTGCTGTATTATTTTTGAGGCGCATGATAGCTCTCCGAACCTCCTCAAAACTTAAAGGTTCGTCACCGCCATCACATGGTTCAGATTCAGGTACTTGGCTCGTGCTCACCCGGCAATTTAGGAGGTTCCAAAAGTAGTTTCTCCACTTACTTTTAATCTCAACTGGATCGGAGATCAAGTCGCCATTGTCGTTTTCTAGCAGCTGAGTGGTAGGTTGATACCGTTTCCGTACGGACTTAACTTCCTGATAAAATTTTCGAGTTTCTCCTACCCGGATCAGGGTTTCCATATCTCTTACAATGTCCTCTAAGTGTTTCCGTTTAGCCTGTCTTACCACCCTCCGGCATTCGTGTTTCGCTTAGCTTATCCTAGAAATCATATTTTCGAAAGCTGATAATAGCAAGCGATTTATTAAACCTATGCCTCGAAATGATTTTTAAAATCCCAATTGTTCACATTTAAGTGAAAGTGCGTCTATTCATGTCGTTTAAATCCAAGTGTGCTCAATACGTTTTGATCCAATGTAAGACGTTGGTTAATGTTGACGTAAGAACCTGGACTTTAGTCACCGGCTCCGCATAGTACGGTACGGGGTGATAATGATGTAAGAAACTACGTATTTTTCGTTTCTGACAAAGTCATTGTCAGTTCATTTATTCTGTATTCGCTGGGTGCGATGTAATCGATCGCAGCGCTCATAGTGGCCAAAAGTAAAACTAATGTTGGGGCTGTTATCTGTCATATCTCAAAGTAAAATTAAAAATTAAGTAAACAAACCCAGACATAGTCAAAATGAAACACACTTTTTGATTCAATTTTACTTACCCCATTTGATTTTAATGACGAAAATTGATTTCACAACCCTTTCTCCACCCAAATGAAAGTATCACAGTAATTTTGGAAATAAATTAATAGATAATTTTGGATTATAATAATATTCTGTCACAACGTCGCGATTAAATGTCAAAACGTCAGAGCCAGCAAAGTTGTGGACGCTAGGTGGAGCTGATCTCGTGCACGGAGCCAATAATGATGGAAAGGTAGGATAAAATAACAAACCACTTATGTATATTAAATGAAACACCATGTCACTTTAAATAAAATCATGTCGTAAGTTTGAAACCATTGAACGCGCTGTTGATGAACGCTATACAAAACGCCCTTAAACCTCACTAAGCATTAAACATGAAGTCTTGGGCAAATTAATTTATTATTGAAATATAGTGAGATTAGAGGCGGCCGCGCGCTCCCATTCTGAGGCCTCGGTGATGAACGGGCTAAGTTCCTTCGAATTACTAAAGCACTTAATTCACTTTCGTATAGTGAAAAAAGGAATAAGTCCCGTTGTATTCGGAGGCTTTTATGTCTATTTAGATTTGGGGCTGTATTGTGTTCAGTTTGAATAATTCAGGCGTCTTTTGCCAGGCTGTGTTTGCGGTACGTTATGAAATTAAGTATTATCTTTTGATTAAAGTCCTATGTTCATAGCAAAAATGGTGAATAGGTAATTGGAACGAAGGCTTGATTTGCAAGAGCGGTTCTCTTGAGGTAAATCATGGTAGACAAGGACAAGGCTGAGTTTGTTGAACTTATTAGGTTTTCTTTTAGTATTTAGGTACTTCTTCATTGTCATATCAGCCGAATGACTGCCACTGCTGGACCAGGGCCTACTTAATACGATACTATAAAATTCTATTTTGAGTTTATAAGCGGTTGTATTCTCGAAGAGTTCAGTTAAGTCAAGTTAGCAAATCGTACGCTAATGTCCGTACTCAGATATGACACAGGGTTGGTTGCAAAGTGCAAAAATTTAAACGGAATGTAGGTACGTGTACACATAGCTTAAGTTTTACCAAATAGCTTTTTCCGCCAAAAATTGAAGAAGTTTCGAAACGGTAAGCGCCACGCCAATGACATTTTCGGATATCTGCTAAGCTATATACATATAATAATAAATAAATATCACGGACAATCTGACACAAGTGTCAACCGAGTCCTAAACTAAGCAAAGCTTGTACAGGGAGCATGAAATAGCGACCATAGTAGACAAATATATCGAAACCGATCTTTATTTGATTAGCTAGTAAGGATGTGTGACGATATATTTGTCTCCTTTGACTACTACTAACTATATAATGCTGACAGTCTAAGGATACCAGGCAACAGAGGCGCGGCGTCAGGAAAATTAAAACGGAAGCCGAAGTGTATTCATTTAGTCATATTTAAAGGCCAAGCCACACCGGATGCGTGTGCGTGGCGTGCACGTAGACTTGTGCGTGGCGTGCGCGTTGTAAAGTACGCATACCCATAACAGATGACACACCGCTGCGCACGTGCACGCCACGCAAGCGGTGTGCCATCTACTATGACATTTCATACGATACAACGCGCACGCCACGAACACGCCACGTGCACGTGCTGCGCACGCATACGTTGTGTTTCGGCCTTTAAGAAAAAGATGGTTATAAGCCTTTCCTTGGGCAACCGGTTGGGAATCGGCTTATATGGACGCCATGCCGCTGCTAGGTGAGGACATATGTACATAACATAATGTTTGGATAAATTTTAATACTAACATACATAGACAACATCTAATAGCCAAGAAGAATCGCTCAACAAGTTCGTGCTTACACTTACCCTGGCCGGGATAAGAACCCGGCACCGACAGCTTGGGCCATCGCCAGGCCGTTGTGCAACCAACTGAGCCAAACATGTTGTGGCTTGCACGTTGAACACGTTCCCAGAATACTGCTATGCAAATTGCGGAAACTTTCCAAAATGCTTAAAAAAGGTCTTAAGTCTAGTGTTAACTTACATCTTTAAGACCTATTTTGATCATATTTTGTCAACATAAGGTCTTAAGTCTAGTGTTAACGTACCTGTTAAAAAGACCTTTTTTAAGCATTTTAGAAAGTTTCCGCAATTTGCACATCAGTAACCCAGAATACCTACGGATCCAGTGAACGATTCTAAACAACAATAAGATTGGAGGTTCTTTAAAGGCTTCCTCCAAAGGGAAATTCCTAACCGAAATTTACGACCCGGCCAATGACTCCGAAGTCATGCTTAAAATTTAATCAAGGCTCCGTGGCAAATAAAGGATGTTATATCTGAGCCGGAAGCCGGCCGGAGGTTGGTTCCGGAAGGGAACTTTTACAACATTAGTTAAACTTCCGTTTCCGGTGCTTCGTTGGATCGTTCTAATATTTATCCCGCAGGATAATGTTTATGGGAAATGTGAAAGCTTGTGTTATTTGGTGTGTGAAAGGATGTGTGCTTTTAATAAGTAAGTATTAATTGTGCTGCTAATGAGTTGCAGATGCTTTATTACACGGAGAACCGAGATATACTCGTGGAACCTTGATAATTGATAATGAGTCTGTTGTAGATCCAACTTCACCATTCTCTGTTACCGTTAATGGCTGATTAATGGTTACACACACAAACTTATAACAAAAAAAAACGATTTAATAACCTTCAAATAGATAGTACGTTGCGTATCACTTAGTTATTTGAAAATATCTTCAATGTACAGACATTTAATTTTTACAATTTATAATGGCATAGATATTAAGACCTTCCATGGTTTTATTCATTTTAGAAAGCCACTAGAAAGCTATTCCAAATGCTAAATTGAAATTGATAGCTGAACTGTATAAATTTGACTTTAGCTTTGTAAATTTAGATGATCGCCGCGATGTCTCCATTTTAATTTCCAGTTTCAAATTCTATATTTTGAGAAACGATTTAAGCGCACTATCGCGTAATTATTGAAAATGTCACGGCAATGCCGCTGAAAATAACACAGTTAAATTGAAGCGGACTTAGTGCTACAATGGGATCTAACGAGGCCTCGGACGTTCGTATCGGCGGTCCGGTCGGTCACGATCGAGTTAGTCCACGTCGGGATTGGACAGGAGTCGTCTAACTCTATTCCGACGATGAAATTGTAGGTCATTACGAAAATGACAAACGTTATATTCATAGTGACAACTTATTTTATTTTATAATTTTTCACGGCTTCATAAGCGAAATAAATTAAAAATATACACGGTGCCCGCGAGCAATGGAAAAGATTGTGATTACTAAATACAGTAAGCTCTTTTGATCGTGACGTTACCACTTAAGTGGCCAAGTTTTGCGTCGCTTTTGACAGAAATCAAAGTAACAGCACTATTCATTAAAATCATCCTTATTTGGAAAAAATATCGTTGCCATTTTATTAAAAGGGATACATTTTATAGTGAAGCGAAATCAATAAAATTTTAGTGTACAAAAATCGACTAAACTAGTTTTTTTTTTTGTTGAATTTGACTTGGTTGATATTTCATTTTTTACTCCTAATGGCCTCAGGAATGCGTGGTTAAAATCTTACCCATTATTCACGGGAAACATGTATAATTATGACCCTTTAATTAAATATGGTCTGATATCAAACGACTTGAAATTCACAGCAATATTTTAGATTATTCGTTGGAAAAGCGTAATTACAAAATATGCTGTAAAATCGAATAAAGTAGCGTAAGTAAAAAAAGAGTAAAACGGCCGAAGTAATAAAGTATTTTTGTTTTGTAAAAGTTTGTTCCACCATCCGATATAAGAGACCGACAGAACCAACAATTAAATAAAAGTAGATGAATGGTTCGCATCATGGCAATACCATAATTAATATCCGGTACTTCTAACCATTGTTTAAAATGTGATATGCAATAAATTATTCTATTCTATTCATTCAAACGTTCAAATATCACCCAAAATTATTCCATTTCTGATTCGTAGTTAAATGGCATTAGCAGTAGTATCAAACCAGAGATTATAAAGTTGTAAAAGAATAGTTAAAAAATTGCGCTTTAAAAATATCCACTTCGTCCAATGTCGTCGTATACATGAATGTAAATCTATCAAATTTCAATATCAAATCTCAAGAATAATGACCGGGCGTCAAATGCCAGCTCGGTCAATTCGCGTGTAGCTGACACTGCGCATAGCAATGTCACTGCGCATGCCGATCCGCGGCCTCCCTGCCCCCTCCTCGCGGGGCCTCCCGTCAACGCTTCATCGAAACCACGTCATCGTTTTGCTGACGTCGTTTCTGCTGGTGAGCCTGTTCCAGCCCGCCGGAAAGCCGCGCCCTCAAAAGCACGTGAAGTTCGGGATCCTCCAAAAGACGAAACCCCTCTCACCAATGTGGACAAGGAGGGTTTCACAACGGTGTCAAGAAAGCGTCAGACACGCAAGAGTCAGTCTGGTACTGCAGAACCACACCAAGCAAGGCGCTGTACGTGTCGCGCCTGCATCACACTGCCACCGCTGAAGAAGTGACGCAGTATGTTCGCCAGAAAACCGGCTACTCGCTGCGGGTGTTCCAGTTGCATTCGCGCCACTACGTGCACTTCAGCTCGTTTGTAGTGCACGTGCCGCGGCCGCTCCAGGAGACGTGTGCTGATTTCTGGCCGAAAGGTGTCGTGTTTCGTCGGTTCCAGGGCAACCTACCGAATCTAACACCCGAGATGTCGACACAACGGGGCCACGCCGTTTTGCCGTCTAAATAAACATTGTTCGGTTCATGACGCATTGGTGTATACACTGTAATGTTATGTAACTTGTCTTTTTAATAAATAAATAAATTGATCAGGAAAATGTGTGATTTTAAAAATTGCTCGTGTAGTCACACTATCTATTTCAGCAGTTATTTTTAAAGGACACATTGAGTTACTGTCAGTCTGATCTAGAAGTTTTGGTCAGAGACTGTGTCGATTGAGATGTTGCTGATAGTCAGAACTTTCGAGTTATATTTTATACGTTCTGTGCCGATTTTCCTCTCCATCGCGCCGAAATGCGATTTATCTTGGCGACGAATAGTTTCATGGTTTCTTTTAGTTTTTTTTTTCCATCGGTAATGGTTCTTTTTGCTCGTTTTATTGACGCGTAAAAACGTTTGCTCGGATAAAGAGAGGATTTAGTTTTCGCATCTCAGAAGTATTTAAATAAAATAATCTCTCGAGATGTACGAATTTCGTCAGTTTCGCGTTATATTGTGTATAATAATTTATTCTTCTTATTGTTTCAGGTAAAGTAATCAATACATTAATATTGGGAAATCGTAAGTTACAGCAGAATCGTCGGTAATTCTACGTGGAAAATGAAACGCTTGAGAAAACTAACGATAAAACACATCATTCAGTACCGTGACAGGGATTGGAATCAGCATTGGAAACTACACATATTTCAATGTGGGATCGTCGTTTTAAAGCGAAAAGAAATATGGAAGGAACTGTGGCCAAGAATACATATTGACACTATCTTCTTAGTGATAAAGATGTTGTATGACGTATCCAGCAACATTAATTTAAAACAAACAATCAAGATTCAAGGCAAATTTTACGTAAGGACAAACGAGATTTCATTTTTCAAATAAAGAAGACACTAAAGAGGAAGAAGAGGAAAGAGGAAGAAGTAGGCAGAGCCTTGCGTGTGCTCTTATTGGTAGTGGAGTTGATAATCTATCATAAGACACACGCGGCTCTATCTAGCTTCTATATGTCTACAGAAAAAGAAGAAACTAGAAGAAGGAATAGCAAGCGACGCAGAACATTACTCGTATTTTCCAGAATTTTGGATTGAATGATTTTGTATTTTCGTATATAACAATTATGTTAATCGTTATGTTGGTGTTTTGTTGATGTGGTTAAAAGTGATGTTATTATTTTGCCGGTACGTTATAATAATAGGTAGTTTTGTAGGTTTATAAAAACTTGAAGATACAATTACCATTGAACAAATGACAGTCAATTATTACAATTACTCAACACGTTCGCTGCCAGTGACACAAGCTTTGTGATCAAAACATTCTTACTCCTATGCCGGTGACACGCATGCGTGATTCTGAGTGCCAGTGACACAAGGTTTGTGATCAAAATTTCATTTCGGCCGGCACAGCGTAAGGGCTTAGCGGATCGTTGCCGGCGCCGAACGTGTTAATACTATTTTGATATCCTCTTATGATATATTGTATCGAATAATTATCATAACCTAGCAAGCTCATACAGAATACGGAACTAAAATTACATGATTTTAATGTGGTTAATTTGAGTTTGGGAGTGTTTTTAAGTAAAAACGGTGAATGGGATAAAATAAGATAAAATAGCCGAGCCGATGAGAAAAGTCACGATAATTGCGTGTCAAAGACTACACAGTCCAACCCTTTAGTTTAAATCAATGCCGCGACATCCCATTTCGCATTGTTGAGCGTCCGACACGGTTGATATATTTGGAACAAAGCGCCCTCCCGGAGGTAAATTGCCTACAAATACAAAGCCCACTTTGTATGAGTCCCTCATTTGTACGAACCTTTCTGATAAGGCGGCTATTTATCGTGTGTTTGGCGACGTCGAGGAAGATCGTTTGGGTCCAAGCTTGCTATAGCAAATAATTCATACGTCATTTTAGAGACAACATATACCAAGTGTAGCGTTATTAGGTAACAGCTGGGACTGTATTGTTTTAGAAGTAAGATAAATAACAAGAATAAGAACAAGACTCAAGCCAGGAATAAATATACTCGCTTGTTCATCAAATAAATGAGCCAATGAGTTAGCCCATATACAAATTTGACTTTTAAATTTGAATGACGTCGTAGTCTTAAAATCACTGGAAATTAGGACAAATATCAGGCCAGTTATACGACAAATTGACAGGGTGTTAATTTTCATTTGTAGGTGTTATTTTTTTGTGTGTGTTTGTAGACTTAGGAATATTTCCGTTGGGTGCTGTTTGTTGTAAGTGTTTACCTTACCTCCCGCTAGTACGTATATAGCTGGTAGTAAGTATGTACATGAAAAATTTGTTCAATAACGAGTGATACGCTTTGCCATCTGCAGTGGTTAAATGCTCTAAGGTTAAAATACTGCCCTCGTAATGAAGAATCCAGTAATTGCAAAAACATTGTTTCGAGAAAAATGTGATTGAAGGTTTTTTTGTATAACTTTAGGCTATACGAGATGAAATTAGAATATATTCATATTAGATGAGCTTAATACTTGACTTTCCATCAAACCATTTAGTTTACAGTTTCAATTTTTCCAAAAAATTGTTTGACTTTGTATATTTTGAAAGGAGACACCTATTACAGATATATACAAGGACTTTTCGGCGAAATATCAAGACACAAACAAACAAAATGGCACATCTTGTATAGAAATTCAATACAACGTGACTTTAGTTCTGGGGTGGACAACTGGATTAAAACTAAGAAATTGACTTTACATTTAAAAGTAATAAATGTTTAAAAGAAATGGCTCGTGGAGCAGACTTTCTACTCCTTAGTTGAATATTTTGCCTGCTTTGAAAGGCCTTGATTAATGTGTATATAAATATTTAGTTGTTAATTTGTAACATTTTGCATGCCAGATGCTGGTCAAGTCTGTATTGTTCTTTAATGATGTCTCACCATCTTCTGTACCATATTTCAAGCAAAATAAAGTTATTTGTATTCTGAAAATCTGTACTTATGTATAGACAAAGTTCTTTGTCTATTCAAATTTATGTTATTTTTTAAGGGACGTTACTATTACTATTTATGTACCGTATTTATTTGCCTATTGTTTACCGTAGTTTATGTTAAGGCTCAATAGGGTACATGCATGATTTTTTTATCGCTTTTCTTAACTAAATATCAAAATACCGTAAAAAATATTTCAAAATTGAAATTAAAATTAAAATCGGCTAAGAAATAAGCATAATATAGTCATTTTAAACTAGTTATTAGACAGAGAGGTCCGATGTGCACTGTTACGTCACAGTGCACTCCGGGCATATAAACTCCATATTAAATTCTGTTTTGGAAGAAAGAGATAGAATGAAATGTTTGATGGCTTATATCTTGGTTATTTTTATAGCTATTCGAAAAAATGATTTTGCCTATTTTTGTTACATGAATGAGCTTTTAATAAAGCAATAATAAAAATTAATGCATATTCCCTATTGTACTGTTTTTTGTTGGTGTGCAATAATGAATTCTTGTATTGTACTTCATATGGATGAAGTTTTCAATTTGCCTAGATTTTATCGAGTTTGTCAATAATGAGTCCATCAGCACAGCGCCGATTGCAAATTGCATCTTCTCTGTCGGCCTTTCCATTCATTTATAACGAACATTGCACAACCGGTTTTTATCGTACAATAATCCGGTATTAACCGGTTTTAATGAGTCTGGCATTCCCTAATAACAAGTTGCATTCTGTAAGCCGATTACTCACAGCCAATGCCAATTTAACATGGCCTTGCAACTACCTTTTATATACAACTAGCTTCTGCCCGCGACTTCGTCCGCCTTAAATTCGTTTATCGCGGATAAGAGCATTTTTCCGGGATAAAAAGTAGCTTATGTCCTTCCCCGAGACTTAAACTATCTCCATACCAAATTTCATCCAAATCGGTTCAGCGGTTTAAGCGTGAAGAGGTAACAGACAGACAGTCAGACAGACAGACAGACAGACAGACAGACAGACAGACGGACAGACACTTTCGTATTTATAATATTAGTATGGATTTGTGTCACGTTATCAGTCTCTAATAGGTTACATTAACCTTAATTATATTTTATAATTAAGAAGCGTATTTAACTTACACGAAAATAAGTTGTTGAAACGATAATGGACCCAGGCGATGCGTCTAATTAGGACAGTGAACACAGGCGTCTAATTTGTATACTATAGTCTGTTCTTTTAGCTACTTAAAAACGGGTAGAAAAAAAAACACGTGATATGGGTAATTCAGCCAGTGGCGTCGCACCAAAGATATATAAAATACTAGAAGGTGCCTCTGCTTTGCTTCGCAGCGGAGTATAGAAAAATCATAACCCTCTTAAGTAAAAGTATCCTGTAACCATCTGTGGATAAGCAATTGCGCAGCTACCACTGTACCAAAAATAAATAAAATCAGTTTAGTCGTTCTGGCGTATACAAAAAATAAAAAAAACTTTTTCTACTCGTGAACTATAATTTGTAAATAAGAACTCCGCAAATCATACTAAAGAGGCATACTTTTTAGATGGGACCATCACTCTAGACTCTATGGTTTATAGTATATGTCACAGAAGTATAATGAGTTTCAAAAAAAGCGGCCAAGTGCGAGTCGGACTCGCCCGTGAAGGGTTCCGCAGCCGTTTATACAAAAAATGCACTACTGATGAAAAAAAAAACGATATGAAAAAAAAAATACTAACAAAAGAGCGTATCTTCCCGGCACTTACGTCCTTTTGCTGAGAAGCGCAGTTTTTTGGTAATAACTTAAAAACAGTATGTCCGATCATGTTGAAAACAATTTTCGTCGGAAGTTTTTATTAAGCTTTATATTTGTAAATTTTTTCATATTTTTAGAACATACGGTTTAGAAAATAGAGGGGGGGACACAATTTTTTCTACTTTCGTAGCGAATATTTCGGAAAATATTCACTAAATCCAAAATTTGTTTTAGAAACCTCAAAGTGTTTTTAGAAGTACTGTCGAAATATTTGCCTAACATTGATATATGCTGAATTCACTTTCGGTTACATGTATGGAGTGCCCCCCTAGAAATATATATATTTTTTATTTAACTATCAAACTAAGTAGCGGTTTACACACGACATCTATGCTCCAAATTTCATTAATGTACATCTTATAGTTTTTGAATAAAATGCCTGTGACATACGGACGGACAGACAGACAGACAGACAGACATATAGACAGACAGACATGACGAATCTATAAGGGTTCCGTTTTAAAAAGAACGCAGTGTTTTTGCAATTATTGTTTTACCTATGTTTCATTTACATGTATGGCGTTAGCTATGTTTTATTTATTTATTAGTTATGTTTATGGGTTACTCGTAGAAAGAAGTATTGTACACAATAGGTATATAATAATTAGCTCTTTAAGTCCCGTACCTTAAGTAGGCCACTCAGCAAGCTTCGTGGCCTAAACGCGGTACTCATCTGACACAGCATACATTATAGAACGAATCCATAAAAAACCATTTTGATTCAGTAACCTTCAAAAAATCCGTATCACTTACCATCATTGTCCGTTATATTTATGTTTTATAATGTGTGTAGTAAGTTTTAACGTTTCTGTAATTGTTTTATTTTATTGGAATTTCTGGAGATCTTGTATGTCGCTAAGGATCGATTTGACTAATATAAATTAAGGTGTATGTCTAGAATAATGGGATTAATGCTTGCCACTTAATTTCCAAATAGTCCAATTAGAACGAAACCAGTTTGACTCCTAATATCACAATGTTCTACTAGTTATGCTGATTACGCCTGTTGACGACCATTCGATAAGCGTCATTGGGCATTAAACAAAAAACAACTTGTCTCAGATTATTATATTGTTTGGGCTGGTTTAACTCAGGATGAAGAACACTATACTGGTATATTTAATGAATAAAAGCATGTCCTAAATTTTTTTACGAAAAATCATATCGTCAGTTTTGTGATGCTCATTCAAAATGTCTCACACCGGACCCTTGTCACAAAACTAGCTTTTTTCGGATAAATGTTTTTTTTTAATGACCAGTATCGATAGTTGGTAAATATTGATTTAACCTAACACGATTTTCACTCATTATCACAAGTAACAAACGCGCAGTTCCTTCGAGACCATGGACGTAGCGGGACGTCCGAATAGTCGAAGAGTTACCAACGAAAGGTAATTAAATAAAATCATATTTATACGCGATTAAGCCCCGTGTTGTGTTGTGATAATGAGTTGCTAAATACTCTTCATTCTGAACAAAACTAACACAAAAAGTCCATAGTCTGAGGCAACGAGTGGGGGTACACAATTCTGTGAAACGGACCAATTAGCAGTTAATACTTAACAGAGCGAGCATGGTTTATTCGGGCATAAGCCATTGACATTGGCTTTTAACAAATTGCTTAACACATCCACGACCGTTAACCCGCTATGCGGGCGCTCTGCTTGTAAGTAACTTTTCGCTATATACGCAATTTCCCATGTTATCGGCTACGCATAGCGCTACGAAAACGTCGGTCATGAATGAGTTCATATTCACAGCTAGGAATCCGCCTAGCGGGCGCTCAGCTCGTAGACACGTAGCAGTTACCATGCGTTTCCCCGTACGTAGAGGAAAGTGCGTAGCGCTACGAAAATGTCGGTCGTGAATGAGTTTACGTATCTTAGCGACGGCTCAGATTTTTACAAAGCATGAATATATTCAAAAATTAATAAAAATAATATCTAATCTATATTAACAATTTGCCACGTGTTACGAAACACCCTATGGTATTATTCGCTGATGATAGCACTCTTGTTTTTAGTAACTCAAATCTAAATATCTTAGAATCTGAAATGAATACAACACTGGAAGTTTTAATAGAATGTCTTACTAGAAACAATCTAAAAATTTACCTCGAGAAAACTAAAATTATGAACTTCAAACTGAGAGGTGACATTGCGTCTCCTATAAATGTCAACTACAGGGGATTTGCTATAGATGAGACGAAATCAACTAAATTTCTAGGACTCACGGTAGATAATAATATGAACTGGAAAATGCACATTGACCACATATGCAAGAAACTTAATCAATTTTCCTATGCTCTGTATACGCTGCAAAAAATTGTAAATATTACAGCTGTATTAACTGCATATCATGCGTATGTAACATCTATACTTAGATATGGCGTAATTTTCTGGAGGAACTCTACAGAAAGAGAGCAGGCATTCAAAGCTCAAAAGAAATGCCTCAGATCTACGTGTAACTTGTACCCCACCGAGTCCTGTAAACCGTATTTTATCAAACTTAAAATATTAACATTACCAAGTTTGTACATTTATGAAACCGCTGTTTTTGTAAAAAGTAACTTACATTTCTTTAAAAGTTATAACAGCGCACGTCTGCATGGAAAAGTGAAACCACAGATGCTAACAAGTGTACTTCTTTCTAAAGGTGTCATGGGAATGGCTCCCAAAATCTACAATAAAATACCTAATGTTATTGCAGAAATTGACAATCTAAGTCAGTTTAAAGCTCGATTACGTGACGTACTAATTAATTAAGCATACTATAAAATAGACGATTTTTTTTATTGATAAATGGGAATGAATAACATACGTATCTAATAATGATTAAATTAAAACTTGACATAGAAATATTAAATAATGTATATCTATTACCTAGTAAATAATAATATATTATATTTGTATGCCTCACGGCGATACATAGATGTACCTGTATCTGTAATATTGTATACCACCTATTACCGACCTATGTTTTAAAAAAAACATTTTGAATTTGAATTTGAATTTAATATCCCAATAAAGTTTCGTTTCATTTCACTGTTATGAGTACTCGAGTAAGAAAAAAGTGGCTTTTCAGACTTGCAGCTTTGTAATCACTAATAACTATAGTACTGTTTGTTAGCGTAATGAGTTGAGCATGGCATGGATTATTATTTTACGTATGACGGCAAATTTATTTCCATTGTCCACTAAAATAATAATCCGGTAACTAACTATTATCACTATGGAACATGCTATTTATTCCGTAAACGCTGAAACCGCAACCGTTATAACACAATCGGAAACATCGAGGTCAATAAAACAATTCAACTCTCATTTCGTTTTAAATACCATTCGTATGTTTCAACCACATTTCAATCCGGCTTAATCGCATCTTGACCGGCTTCACGAGCCGGATAATGGGCCGTGTTACCGGTTTGGCGATTTACCGGTTCGGCGGCATTGTCGGTATTAACGAGCGACCGTTTTCGGTATTTCGGTAATTGTCGGGGTTTGTTGCGAGGGCGGTTTTGTTAATTGTACTCAATTCGTTCTTCAATTGGAACTATTGATTTAGTCACACCGCTAAGTAATCTCTATCGGGCTCCGGTCAGGAGTTAAAAGTTAAGAGTCAGGGGTCGACGTCTAGAGTAATGTTAGAACTAGCCACCAAGGAAGGTGAAATACGGAGGGTACAACATTGAACACGTTGGTATTCGGCTCCTCTGGCTTGCACGATGATTATTTCCTATCAGGTAGATTTCCACATATATCATTAAAAATATTCAAATGGTATACAATACCTAGTTCTTATTAGTATTATAAAAATAACTTTATTTTTCATGTAGATGGTAAAACTTCGATTTGCACAACGGTGAATTCACATGTTCTGAATTGTTGTGTGTTGACTGATGTTACATATACCGTGCTACGCCGTAGCTCATAGCCTCGTAGAGCTTTATAGCGATTAGTAGAACTCCATAGATCTTTGTAGAGGTTTGTTATGGTGTGCCCTTTATTATATATTTTTGAAGCATATGTACGTAGTATCCCACTGCTGGACTAAGACCCACCTTAGATTTCCAGTCGTGCCTCGTATAGTTAGTTACCTTTATCTGAATGGAGGTAAAATGCTGAAATAGAGACCGCATACACGAGTATAACTAGTCTACCGAGTACAAATAGTATCTATGTAGTTTATACAATACCCAGTACAAATAGTAACTAGCTAGACAGGGGAAATGCATGTTTGTTTGCTCTATCAAAAAGCCGAAGTGCCGAGAATCGTCAAAGCGTCAAACTACTCCCGAGAGTCAAGTTACGTGAGTGCTCGTAGATATACGCGGTTTTACAAGCACATTAATTCTGTTTATACTGCACACATGCACAGTCACTAATGATCGTTCGTGTACTATGCGATAAAAAGTAACCAATAGTGCTCCTAAATTTGCATTATGCTGAGTGTTGATCTCTTGCTGTGCCATGTTATGTTAGCACCATTGTAAGCTTAGATTTAATTTGTCAATTTAGATTTAAGGGAATTTTAATTTAATTTTCTTTTACAGTTCTTCTGGTAAATCTCTCTTTTCACGGTAATAAATCTTGTTACTTTCTTTGTTTATTATTCTAAATGTACACAAAAAGTTTATTTGATCCATCAAAAGTGGCTAAAGTAAGTTCGTAGAATCATCAACGTGTCTACACATTCGACGCTTAAACATTCGTGAGAGTCATGTTACGTGAACATTCAAGACTAGAAATGCTGGCATTTGCAAGAGCATGTTGACACTGCAAACTTAGTTGTTTGAGTTTGTTTGCTGCGAGTCAATTTCGCGAGATTTATCACAGAGGCTGGTTCAGATTGGTGTTATAAAAAATACCCAGTCATACCTTAGTTTAATCACTGGAAATTGCATGCAGACGCTTTTTTCCTCTGCAAAAGTATATGTAAAAATTCAGATCATTGTATATGTTAAATTGTCAGTATGTGTGTTTTCTTTTATTAATTGGTAGGAGGTGGTCGGCAAAGGAAAATGTCCTCATTTTAAAAGGTACTCTTTATACGGAGCAAAATGGCATTATATTATCAAACAAACGCAATTTAAATGGTTGCGACGCAAGCAAAACGTCAGCAAATTAAAAGGGTACTCTTATGAAATGTTCGTCTAAGCATATAAGAGAAATGAAATAGGGATCGAAATGTGAATCTATCGAAATGGCAACCTGTTGAAATGGGAATTTTAAGAAATAGAAAAAAGTCGCTGACAATTTTTTCCACATTTGCATATTACAAAATAATTGTATATTATTTTCCTATTGCCATTATTCTATTATTTTCGTGCAATCAAAATGTCAGCTGTCAATTCCAGACGGAGTGTTTTAAATATTTAAGTACAGCTTCCAAATAGGTTTTATTCCACGCTACTACTAACGTGTAAAAATAGGTCCTAATGTGTTAAGGACGTCTTGATTTAATTACATTTTTAATTAATGAAGATTTGCTTTAAGGGTTTTTTTTGCGGACAATTTGTTGGCCTTAGTTCCTTGTGACCAATTTGTTTCAATGACATTTTCACATAATGGTTAGAAGGACTAAATAGCTATAAGGACATTTTGCTCCGGAGGACTACTTTCTCCGAAATGGTTTTTTTCGGGTTCGTCCGAGTCTTATGTTTTCTTACTTATAGGGGTGGGGGTATATCAGGTAGTGAGTTAAAATTGTCTTACCTACGTACTAACTGAACAGGCCCCACTAAAAAACTAAAGGCAATAGCATACATTAATTGAGTTAATTTGTCTATTGATTTTTTACGAAAATTTCGATGTTTTACCTTCACGATCTTTGTGATTTTGAAAGTGAATTTCTTCACTAATAAACTATTTCTAATAAATACAAAAATCTAAATAATGAAAAAATGTCAAGACTCCGAGTGGGAAGTGTGCGCCCCGGCAACTTATGGTTCAAATCCAGTCGGAGTCTTGATTTTTTTTTCATTATTTAGTTTTTGTAATAAGAAATTTGTCTATATTAACATTGGTATTAAATTTGACATTATTGATTTGTTTTTAAATATTACACTCAAACAAACAAATGGACAAGATACAGAATACTATTACCACGCTATCGCTGATGCCAGTCGCTGGTCCAACCAATGCAAATTGGTCTTAATGCACGGTGAGTCAGTAATTCACGACGCGATGCAATCATTACGTAAGCCTGTAATTGAGCTTTTCGGAGCGACGCGGGCTGTAGGGATTCGGTGAATACTGAGTCAGTGATAAATAATAAATTTTACACAAATTGAACTAGTCCCTTGTAAGCTCATAAGGCTTATGTTTTGAGTACTAGACGACAGCCGTCCATACTAATCCATACTATCATTATAAATGTAAAAGTGTGTCTGTCTGTCTGTCTGTCTGTCTCTAATACAAATACAAAATAGTTTATTCACAAAAACCAACATTTTACATAAACTCGGTTATCCGTCAGACACCAAACTAGGCTAAGCCTGTATCTTGGCCGTTTGCGATATTGCGGTCGTCATAAGTAATTGATACAACAAAAAGGTACATGCATGAATTTTTTTAAATCGCTTTTTGTAACAAAATATCATAATACCGTAAAATGGATTTCAAAAAGTGAAATTAAAATTTAAATCTGCTGAGAAATACGCATGATACAGGCATTTTAAACTACTAATTAGACAGCGTGTACTGTTACGTCATAGTCTACTACGGCCATATAAACTCCATATTAAATTCTGTTTTGCTAGAAAGAGATAGAATGATTTTTTTAATGGCTTATATCTTGGCTATTTTTATAGTTACTTATTCGAAAAAAATCTCTACTGTTTGTTACATGAATGAGCTTTTAATAAAGCAACAACAAAAATTCGTGCATATTCCCTATTATATGCATACTACCTTAAAAACTACGGGTTTTGTGGTTATACATTAAATCCGAGCTGTACAATTTCATAGATGTATGTTTGTGCTCGTGTTTGCGTGTTTATTTGAGTGTATATAAATGTGTGTGTGTGTATGTGTATACATTTGTTTACGGGCAATCTAAAATAGATATATCTGTATGCTATTATAAAATTGTAAAAATGAAATGCATTCATCAAAGATATTTATAAAAAAATTAGTGATAGTTATTTGAAGATCTATATGAATCGAAATGTGTTGTTGTGGGTTCAATTATGCCATAACGGTAAAACGTTAAAACATAGAAAAAAAAATATGTAGTGAAAACTTGCACGAAAAGAGCGTCCACCTAGCAGATTCCACCGGCCGTGAAAGTGTTAAATTTACTGATTAAAGAAAAAGAACATGCATTAGGATTTTGGTCTAATTGTAAAAATGAAAAGCTAAGTAACTAGAATTTATCAATTAAAATGTGGACCCGCAAAGTAACGCCTGAATCTATCAATTATTGAAACTTTTTGCACTCCTACTCAATTATTTGTCGTATTGTAAACTTTGGGGTGTCCTCAAAATCACATATTTACCTACTATGTAAATTTTGAGAGAACCATGCTAGAGACAGTCGCCGGATCAATGCAAATTGGCCTTAATGTATGGTGAGTCAGTAATGCACGAGGCGATGCACGGATTACGTAAGCACGTAATTGAGTTTTTCGGAGCGACGCCGGCTTTCGCGAATCGCCGAGTCAGTCGTGCTTCAAGCTAATATTCGTTTGTGAGTTACATAATTCTTAGAAAGCGTGTCTGTTAAACTAAAATGGAACAGGTTTTCAACTTTATCTTTTTCTATATAATTACTTACATATTTCTTAGAAAACATCTTCAACTGAAATGGAACGTGATATCAATTGACAATTTTACTTTTATTATAAATAGCCAGTGGTCTCCTCTTGGGAGATGGTTATGGAAGTACCCTTGCGGCCTACTTAAAGAATCATGTTTGATTAGAAATCATGATGGCGTCTCCATTTTCGGCGCCTTTTTATTGGTATCATATTACATTGCTTATACAAATTAGTATATTTTCCTTATTGCGGCACATTAATTAATTTATTACCTAGTAAGTTCTCATTACGATTCGATCTCTTTATATCAACTTAATGCGACTTTTGTGTTTTTGTCGAATAGTAAGTTTTTTGTTGTTGTTAAAAACAGCCAACACTGGAACAAAATTGAAATCACTTGTATTTCACAATTCCAGGATCTAACGTTTAATTAATCTCTAACTCATACATTTCGTTTGGAAATACTGCTGCTGAAAGTCCATTTTTGCTCAGTCATGAAAATGATAATCATTATAGATACAATAAAATATGAACCGTGCAATAAATACCCGGGGCCTACTCTACTGAATAAAAGTAAAGGATTTCATGGCAGTGGCTAATATATTAATACCCCTCATTATACAATAAGGGTATATTACAGCTCATATTATAAGCATACATCTCATTCATGAGTAACTGCAAAATGAAGACATTACCATTATTACCCTGTTATGATAATCCAGAACTATCCTGAATAAACCGGGTAATGGGTCTTGAACGTTAAGTTTACCGGCACTAAAATAATACTCGCCCGCCTCGAGCACCTGCCCGTTTAGGGTTCTGGTCTGAGGAAATGTTTAACCTTATTATCACAATATAACAAAACGGAGCTTATTTACATATAATTTTAATGTAGTTCCTTCGAGACTATGGGCGTAACGCGACGTCCGAAACGCCCAAGAATTACCAACGAGCGGCAGTTAAATAAATCATATATATACGCGTTTAAGCTTCGTTTCGTTGTGTTGTAATAATGAGTGAAAATCGTATAAGTTAAAGCTTTATAGTTTACTTGTAAATTTACAAGAACAACGTATACATTCGGATAACTTCGATTTGTTGGCGATTTTCATCGAGCACGGGTTCGTGGCGGATGTTTCGAGTAATCCAGCGGGTTTCCGACAGTACCGTTTATCACGCGGTAGATAAATGACAAATCTGTCGTCACTTATCGACAAGTATGTAATTGCGACAGGGACCGATTTACGCGTAACAAACGCTTGAAAAACGCTACCAGAACAAAGAAAATTATCTAATATTTTCTTCTGTTTCCACGATTATTACTCATTTAAATAAAACAATTTAACGGATTATTCAGTCCACCCGTGACCACGGAAAGCTGAAAAGCTTCCGAAACGTCGGGAACTCAAATGAGATAATATACGCGATATACTCTGTTAAATTGATTTATTTAAAATAGAAAATTATCGCTTAAAAACGCATTTCAAAGCGCTTGAAAGGGCATATTTAATAATTAATCTCCATATACACTGACCAGAACAAGAACAATCTATATAAGTCTCAACAATTCCTAAAAATAAACTCTTTATTAAGTAATGTTTCAGGTCTAATGTAAATGTCGTCATCACCCGTTACAACACCATTATGATTTAAATGTCACGTGTAGAATATAACAATGTGAGAGTCTTTTACTTTTCTTTATGACCACAAACGATCTCAATATAATATATGACCACAATTATTTCTGCAAAAAACCATTACATAAAAGTCGCAGTGGAATAGCGCAGCTTAAGTCAGCTCTAAAACAATACCGGAGAGCCTGGCTAACACGTGCCTGGTTTTGGGGTTCCGCATACAACTAAGATAAATACATTTTATAATGTAAGTAGAGAGCACGGCTACTTTTACAGGTCTAATAATACTGGCGTTTCCTAAGACACCACTGTTGTAAGACGAACAATACCCTTGAATATTCTAATGTAAGAGTTAGGGGTTTTTTAAAGTACCAATAAAGTTAGTTCCAGTTTTTCAACACATACTTGAAATATTTTCTTCTGTTTCCGCGATTATTACTCATTGAAATAAAACAATTTAACGGATTATATCGCGTATATTATCTCATTTTAGTTCCCGACGTTTCGGAAGCTTTCCAGCTTTCCATGGTCACGGGAGGACACTTGGTCACCCCGTGACCATGGAAAGCTGGAAAGCTTCCGAAACGTCGGGAACTAAAATGAGATAATATACGCGATATAATCCGTTAAATTGTTTTATTTCAACATACTTGAAATGTTATATCACAGTAGCCCTTGACAGTTCAATTTTGTTGGGTTCCTATTACATTTTTGTTTGTTAGCCAACTTCGTAAAGCTTATCTCATAACATAATTCATAAACTGACTATCTGTGAGCGTTCGCTAGTATGATTAAAAAGTCTCAAAGATGAAGCCAAAATTCAATATTGATCTCAGAACGCCGCAATTTTTATATGTCTTCTTCATTAAGCGATACGTGATAAATAAACCCAAGATTTGCCTTCCAGACGACAATATTCTTACCACCTCACAATATGTAGTGTGTTTGCTAGATATCAACGACGAAAGATAATATAATATTTGACATCGCGGGCACAAAGAACAATACCTTTAAGAGCGTTATTCTTAAGGAACCAGCTGTCTCTTGGGCAACAGGCATCCATTTATCGTACTGTCTTGTTGCGGAATAGTCGCGGAACCCCACTGTAGGCCCTCTTCGCGGTTGCCAAGTTCCCAGGCAAAAGCGAGCTCTTTGACGGAGTGCGTTGCTCATCTGTTTCCCGTTTTATGGTCTTTCTTTTGCCCGCCTCTGTCTTTGCTAATACATTATCTTACTTAGTATGTACGCTGCTTTGTGTTTTTACTGGGACGCGGTTTGAAGGCTGAGGTCGAATGTTCTGAGCGAAAGAAAAAGTGCTCAGAACGAAATGAGAGTAGTCGTGGGCGGGAACGTATGCCACGACAGAGGCAATTACTTGTACAACTCACTTTATCATTAAACATTCGTGTTGGATACATGACAATTGTTGTTGTACCTATTTACACGAAGCGTTTGGAGGTTTTCGCGAAGAGAATTATAGCTAGCAAGTGTTTATGTGTGATGGCCTGATTAACACTTTAGTAAACGGTTGTAGTAGTGGCAGCCCTAATCACTAGGTAATCAAATCGTTAAAATAGCTTAACATTTAGTGCCATTGACGTAGATCTGGTAATAAAGTGGAATGTTTATACGGTATGTATATGTATATATACAATCTGAGTTTCTTACGAAACGTCCGTTTGATGTTCGATGGCGGTCTCTCGAAGTTTCTGTCTTTCCAATATAAAGTATATAATTTACATTCCGTCGGTTTTCGCAAGAATTTCGGAATACTAAATCAAACTGAACTTTATTTCTAAAGTGGATTTGCCCTCATATTTCAACACAAGCCAAAATTAGTGACAAATACGGCAAAACATTGTAACACGAGTTTTAGGGAGGGCGTTACGTTTGTGGCAAATTGTGCGATCGCGTGTTTTCTGGCTTACTTTCGAAATCAGCAGTGCTAATTTAAAGTGACTATAGCATGTATAGTCGACACGTACCTATACTTTGAAACGAAAATGGAGTTCAAAGTATTTACTAGCTGTTGCCTGTGACTTCGTCCGCGTAGAGATGTAGTTGTTATTCTGATGTCTAAATAACATTCCTAGAAAGTTTCGTTAAGACCCGTTCTGTAGTTTTTAAAATTAAGAGGAACGTACATTTGCTTGCTTGCCCAGAAAGTGCCTATAAACTCGAGACGTACTTGTAGCTCAAGTTATAATTTTCAGGGAAAAGGCTCGATTATTTTATAACTCCCATAATTCTTTAGTTGTCCTATTTATAAAAGTAAATTCAAAGAGCTTCATACGAACCATTGGATAAACACTAAATAAAACATTTCCTCCCAAACAAGATAAATGGCGCTTTTCATTAATTTCCGTTGACAATTTTCAATGTCCTGTACAAAATTATTATTAATGCCGTCAAGCTGCTTTGAGCGAGATGGATTATTTACTTGTGGAATAACTTGAATCAATATTTGAAGTTTAGGGGTGTCCTCGGCGTTGAGCGGGAGTCCAGCGCGGGCGTCCCTTCCGGATGCGTTTAAAGAAAGAAAAGGAAAGAAAGAAAACTCGTTAATTCCATAAAGTACACACAACAGGACTTCGCTGGTAATTAGGCTGACATATGTGTCTACTATATATATATAAGAGTGGGCGTGCACTTTCTTGTTTGTTATGCTACGTCCACACTTGGGAGTTAACTCATATTATGGAGTATCAGGCGAGCGAGACGGGCTCCCCAACGCCAGCCGCCTGCGCAGCTCAACATACACGCGTCCGCCTTGATATTTCGATCATATATTTAGTTGCTTCGTAACGTATTCATTGTTATAATTCAATTGTTAAACGTGGCTTCTTGTCAATAATTTTAATATGTACGTCCGTACATGGGTGTTTTTAGAAATTAAATATTGGCTGGTGACCCGTGTGTTGTGATTTACTCGTAATAATCGTTTGGTTATACTTAATAATAACATTCCCGGTAACAAATCAACGCTGACTCTACACAATAAATCCCGGTACCCGCGATATTCCCGTCGGGGCATCATCGCGCCGCCATTACTCATGCCGATAAATAGAGACCCGAGCGCGGAGCGATGCGGCGCACTCAGAATGTATCGAGTATACATAGATTAATACATAAACTTTCGTCTATTCAACCTCTATTCCATTTCTGATTGGTACAGGTATCTTTTTATTCTTAGGTCGAAGATTTTCTGCAACTCGCTGTGTCGTTGCGTTAAAACGTACAAACCCATGTACCAACAAATACACTTTCGCATTTAAATTACCTATAAGCATTGGCATGTCATAATGCCGAGGTTGAAAAACAAAAATAATAATTGTACATTATGATATGAGAGTGCTACGTTGGTATTAATATGTCCAATGCACACGAGTTTCATACGACGTTTTACAACACACTTGCGAAGCAACACACGGCATCTAATGTACGCATAAATTGCATGCCGTGAATATTATACTTAATCATTTAAAATAAGAAAGATTCGCGTTCCTCAACAACTGGCTGGAAGAGGTATTGAGTTGATCAGGAGTTATGGAGATCTAGAGCCTTTGCGGCAGCGGGATATTCCTATAGGCTGATAAAAAAAGAAATAATATAATAACATGCCAACTGCTAACATTTTAAAACAACACTATAACGACATTTACGAAAAAGGAGCTTTTAACATTAATGTTACGAAATAGTAGCATTTAGCGCTAATATTGCAGCCTTTTAGACCCAATTACGTTTAACGCGATTAATTCCAGCCACATCTGCGGATCAGGCCGCTCGGACAAGTTTGACAAGCCCGACGATTGATGGATACCCTCGTCGGGACAAATCTCGGTTGCACAACGAAAGAGTGGCAATGGTACCAATGCCAAATCAATACTGTTTAAATAAAATTTCGATCATTCTATTTCAAATTATTTCAAACAACATATAACCTTTCCAACTAACATACGTATTAAATATAAAAGGTACAGTAAACATAAATACGAAGGGCCTATTACAGCCTCCACATTAAACGGATCAGTTAACGTTAAGTATGGCGCTGACTTATGATTAAGTACACACAGTGTGAAACAACAGGCCCGAACTGTTTTGTATCAGACATCGATCTATGGGGATGATAAAGTTAAATTATTAGAGGACGAGGATGACCACCAAGACCCTGAATGAGAAGCATAGCTGGCAGTAGACGTCACACCTGAGTTGACACAGAATCCAAAAATGGCGGAATATAGGAAAAAAGCAATTTTTTTTTTATATTTCTATTTTATCACGCCAAATCAGCTAAACAAATTAGCTTAGTAGTCTAATGTAGCTGGGTATCCACAGGTGATTTTTACACGACTACGCTGAAAATGTTTCTCCTTCGCGAACGAAGTTGCCTGCGGCTTTGGATTTCAAAGTTTGAAATAGATGTGTACTGCAATTTGTTATGTTGTTACATGAACGGTACAGTAACACAGATTATGATTGTTGTACAAAGAATGGCAGATGTGAGCTGTCAGACTTGTTGGTCGTCAGATCGGATTTTCGCTGATGTTGAACGCCTGATCCGGCTGGTGGTCGCGCTAATCTCGCTGATGTGATGTCGCAGATATGTACGTTTTAAATAAATGTGCTTAATATAAATTGTATTATTCAAGCAAAAAATCGCGAGCGACAAAATTTCACAACATTTTCTAAGCCACTATATATTTTTTTTTTATTGCTTGTTTTTCATAAATAACGGTTAAATATTTAAGATTGCATTATATATAAAACATGTATGGGATTGGCAAATGAACTGCACGCCAACTGTGTTTTCCGATTTCTACCGATTGATACCGAATAAGACTTTCGTAGTCTGTATTTTACAATCGACCGCCGCGCGCCAGTTCACTAGCAAATAGAATTCTTAATCAAATCTTGTAGGTTGACCTTGAAGGCCTACAAAATTAACTGGTGATATTGCCAAAATTCGTGTTATCTAATATAACTCTTAAATCTCATATTATATTGATACTAAAGTTTTCGTCAATGATTAAGTTTATTTCGTTTACGGTCTCATGAATCTAAGCGGTTTGTGGAGTTGTCAAAGAAGGAAGTTTGCTGAGCCGATTGGGAACTTTCTGTTTATTCTGAAGAAGATTAAGATTAGGCCTGTTCCATGATAAATTGAATGTCAGGTTATTGTTGCTTTTGGTAGGAAGATAACTGCTGTTATAGTAATTTTAATATATTTTAGTGAAGACGTATTAAGTCTATCTTTGTGATATCTGTGACGCCTGATTTCAGTACGGAGCTCAATTTACAAAATATTGATTTTACTTTCACGATTTGTACTCATTATGTCAACTCGACAAACAGGGCTTAATCGCGTATATATGTGATTGATTTAGTTACGAGTACCTTTCGTTGGTTCACGGTTTCGGACGTCACGTTACGTCTATAGTCTCGAAAGACCTGGAGAGGCGGATATCTTCTTTCCGCTCGAGTTCATCGATATACCCGAGCTTGATCTTGATGATTAGGTTGAACACTAAGGTGGTTCCTAGACCGCCACACTACACTCACGGACATCTTGCGATTTATCGAACGATTTGATGTTGTTTACATTAAATAATAACTGGATTCCACGAAAATGAAAGTTTGAAACCATCTTCCCGATTTGTCTCCTTATCACAAGGAGGAGCTCAGTTTATAAATAAATCTGTTAACTTTTCAGACAGTTGTTTCATTCCCAATCTGATCGTGGTCAGCAATATCTCCTAAAGAAGGATATTCCCTCGAAATTTCGTTAATCATACTTACTATGTATAAGATCAACCGAGACAAACGCGTCTTTTGACAATAACATAAAAAACCCATCATTTTGCAACTATTCGTGCTCTCTTTTTGATACCTCTACTGCTAAATTTTAGGAGGGTAGTTTCAAAGTGTTCGGATTTTAAGAAATCTTTAACAGACGCATTTATCCCGTAGTCGCATTGGTCCCAGTTGACCTTACTATAAACGCTATAGAATTTCCCGTAACAGACAGGGAACACATGTCACATCCCTTGCTCTCGGGTAAACCTTTCCAAGCTGTCGTTGCCGATGACAGCTTCATTCGGTCTGCAACTTTTTTTTCTTTATATTGAATCTGTTGTCCTGTGTTTAGAAATTTTAGTACACAATTCTACAGCGTTATATAAAAAAAACGCTTGTCTTCTGAAAATTCTGGATTGTTTTTAATAATAGTAGATTGTTTGATAAGGGGCTAAAATAAGCCATATAAACAAAACAAACACTCAGACATATTTGTCCTCGCTCACTTCGTGCTCGTCCAAATAATCACTTCGTGTGTGGCTTTTAGCCACGTGTTAAACACTCTGCTTTTCACTTCGACTGCGAGAAAATAAAAAAGACTTAACACTAAAATTGTATATTTCATGAAAAATAAAAAGTATACTTTGACAGCTTATATATTTTTTAAACTAATAATGGCCAAAGACAATGTTTACTTTTTAATGTGAAGGGCTGCAATACGATCAGAAATTTTAGCCAATCTGATGAGGTTGGTTTGTTTGTTCTTAATTATTCGTAAGTAGTATGTAGCTGGCCGCAAGTTTTTTTTTTTCAGTTACATAGAAATTTGTATGGGATTATATGGCTTTCTTTTAAACCCCAGGGGCTAAATGTACTATTTTAGTCTCGCTAATATGACCTTCTTTTTGAGCAGGAGAAGTGAAAAATAATTATGGCTTACAGCGATGTTCAGAAACTATGCAATGATAAGCAATTTCATTGCAAACATCAAGGTGACAAACTAACTTGTGAGCAATTTCAATTGGGATGTTGACAATTTTTTTCTGCGGTATGTATAGTACGACCTCTCAATAATAGAAACAGTAGTGAAAAAACTACTTCAAACTGATAAAAACTCGCCGAGATACAACATACAGGGAACTGTACGAATGATAGGCAAGTAATATCAAATACAATAGTATGTAAAACGCGACTATTTGTAGATTTTTGAGTAAACTTAATGACTATAGTTAAAAAAATATAAAAAGCACACCTCTCACAAACTGAATGTTCCCAATTTAAACGATTATGCAGAGTTATATTATGCGCAATTACTCCATATTTTGTTTCATATTAAAAGGTCGATATTGACCGGCGTAATCAGCCGACAACATCTGCATTGTGAAATTTGGCTTTAATACTCGTATTGTTTGTATTCACTCTAATTTATCATTACGATTGAAATTTCCCACACCGACGGCATTCTACCAACATGACTGCAATGACAATGCTACCTTTAGGGCGATTGTTCACTACTAGGAATTTTACTGTCCTGCAGTCCGATTTTTTAGGGTTCCATGTTAAATTTGTACTAGTTTGTGAAAATTCGGACTGCTGGACGGTAAAATTCCTTGTAATGCACAATCGCCCTTACGATATGACATACACGATTCGATTGATGCGTTTCATAGAATTACAAAAATTTTGTTTTACCATTTTTTTTCGGAACGTACACGGAAAACCAAATAGAATTTTAGCAAACATTTGTGATACACGTCATGCAGGCTCCGATGTAAACCCTGTCACTGTTGAACTGTCGCTGCCGATGACAGCTGCATTTATCGCGCGGCTCATTCTGTTTGGGAATTATTGCGCTGTCCGGCTTGCTGTCCGCTTAAATCGCGTGGGACACAGGTGATATTAATTGCATATTTGTTATGATCAATATTTTTTGGTACTCAAAAGATAAGCGATGTATTGGTTAGTGGACTCTGCCGACTGTGTGAAATTCTCATGTTTGGTCGAGTTATTGTGTTTTGAGTTATTTCGGTATCAGTGGATCGAAGTCGTCGAGTCAGATCTGTACGACCTCCTCCTCTTCAAGCCTCCAGTTGGAGAGAAACGGTGCAAAATCGGGACAAATGGCGCAGGCTTGTACTGGAGGCCAAGGCTCGCTTTGGGTCGTTGAGCCATTACATGGTACGGTACGGCTCTGTATATCAGTCAGTCTCGTCACACATCACATCCACGTCACTCTACCATGACTGAAAATGCTATATTTACGGTGTTTGGTGATGACGCCTCATGCCCGATTCGTTGGATGCGTACTTATAATGGCATTATAAAGTTTATGATTTTACCGTACATTTTCTTCGGATCGTATCACGAAAACCGAATAGAAATGTAACACACATTTGTGATACACGATACACGTCATGCAGGTTCCGACGTAAACCCTGTCAACTGTCGCTGCCGATGACAGCTGCGTTCGTCCCGCGGCGTTTTGTTTGGGAATTATTGCGCTGCCCGGCTTGCTGACGATTTAAATCGTGTGGGACACAGGTGATATTTGTGCCATATTCTTTATGATCAAATATTTTCTGGTATTCAATGGATAGACGAATATTGGTTAGTGGACTCAGTTGACTGTGTCAAATTCCCCAATTCGGTTTTTGGTCGAGTATGTTTTGGATTCTCTTCTAGAAGTGAACTTGTTTTTTAGAACCTGACTTGGAACTGAATAGCTCCGATTAGGCCTTCTTACCAGTAATCTATTATATTCTATTCTATTCTATTCATCCGTCGCCACTTAGAGTTGGAATGGGACGTAGTGCGCTAGGCAACCCGACCCGTGTTAGCGGTGTAGAGAGAAGAGAAATTGGCATGAGATTACATTGCGAAACTACGGGCTGAGCGAACCCGCCGGCGGGGTTGATTCTTAGTTGTGATAGTATCTAACTGTCGTAGAGCGATAATAAGGAGAAGATAGCTAGATAAGCTCTAGTTATAAAAAAATGGTATGTGTAGTGTGTGGGAAAGGGAAAGAGGCAAGTGTAGGCTACTGAATAAGATTATCACAACATAACAAAACGGGGCTTAATCGCGTATAGATATGATTTATTTAATTACCTTTCGTTGGTAATTCTTCGACGTTTGGATCGAAAAACTCGCGCGGCTAGAAGACGTTGAATTCGCCACTCCAGTTTCCTTCGAGACCATGGACATAACGCTACGTCCGAAACGTCGAAGAATTGCCAACAAAAGGTAATTAAATAAATCATATCTATACGCGATTAAGCCCCGTTTTGTTGTGTTGTTATAATGAGTGAAGATCGTGTAAGTTTAAATCAATGTACTGAATAGGATTCTGTTTGAAATCCCGGCTGTAAGTTTCTTTTCATAATAGAACAAGTGTTAAATGTGCATAAGTGCATGAAAGTCAAATCCCAGTTGTGTCATGTACTTCAAATCATCTTAAAGTAATTATTTGCTTGTCTTAATTCTCTCAAGCACTTCAAGATCGCACTTTAAGATGCTAGCATAATATTATGTCTTACGCTCACCTCGTAAAATCCTGATTGGACATTCAATTTTGATTACTTTTTCATTCCTTTAACCTTGTTATAGATTAGTAAGCCTGATTTATTATTCTACTATAAGCTCCGGGGAACAAAAGTATGTTTTTTTTTTATTGAAGAACTAGTTAAACTGTATGTACGGGTATATTTCGCATCGATTGACGTTTTTTTTTACACCGTACTACCTTTGTATTGTACCGACCGTACTCATCCAATACTGTACCTATCATTACATTACATATTTGATGAATGTCCGACACACGAGTACCTAAATATCGACTGGATAGCAAAACGCGTCATTTTGTTCGTGTCCTGTCGTTTCAACGGCTTTATTCGCTTTTCCGAATGAAAAACAGGAAAATAAATGCAACCGACGTATTGGATTTAGGTTGTCTATTTTTGTGACGTATGAAAATCTCTTATACGCTTCGATGAAAGCTTAATTTGATATTCTGTTCTATGAAGCTCATCCGCTTACACCACAGGTAATCTTTATATTCAATGATTTGTATAACTTATATTGACTAAATCTATGCTCTAATTTGTATGCATGGCGTATGGAATTACGAATATATTGTTGGAGTGAAGGCAGATCGGAAAGGGGACGGCAGAACAATCGATGCCAAAATAAGTCGATATTTTTGATTTAAAATAAAATTGTGCGATTGCGCTACCAATTTTTATGGTAGGACGTTAGTATTGTTGATTCCAAACCTGTATAACTAACAACATATAAACTTAACGTTTCTGTTTGTCCCGATGGTTGACTGGTAGAGAAAGCCTTAACTTAAGGCAGTAAGTCTATATATTTATGGATATATGTATTATGTTTATATATATAATTATGTACTATATGTATAGTTTATACATGTAGTATACAATTTGGGTGTCTTACCCTTGTATTAATTAATTAATAAAAGTTTGATACCGATATCCCGCACCTATTCATCTCTGTTTAGCCTAATGATTGACTGGTAGAGAATGCATTTATGGCATTAAGTCCGCCATTTGTACTTAAATCGTGCAATAAAGTTTCAATAAATAAATAAGTCTGCCAAGGTACCCTGCCTCTGGTACCTTTATTTGCTGTGCAATAAATATTAAATGAATAATTATTTACCAGTAATAAAGTACTGCATTGCATTCCTACGTGTTGTGGATATTTTTATTACCTACCTAAAAGCCATTGTATTTTAGCGGATTGCGAGTGTAGGAATTACACCGACAGTACGCTTTTATTGTCACCGATGGCGCTCAGCGCTGACGCTAAAAGCATCGCCACATATATCTCCCTCTTCATGCAGGACTGGGTCCACTAATTGGTCTCTGTGTTGCCATGCGACGCCCTTCCTAGTCCAATTCAGTAGCATATATACCTATCGGTTATGTTAAGTTTACACTTTGTTTGTATCCGATGTCATAGATACCAGGTGCAAACAGCTCAACCGTATGCTAAAAGGAAAAACGTGTCGCGGTTTCTGCTTCTAATTATCTTCATGCTTGCTTCTATAGAGCTTCGTCACTATAAGTTAAGAATAATATAAAAGGGAGAGGACACTGATTTTTGTAACACAGGTTTCCACCAAGCTCAAAGGTCAGGAACTACAATTGCTTGTTGTAAGTGTATTTTTTGTCAATAAAGTATCTTAACACTTCTCTAGTAAATTCAGCTTAAGTGCAAATTTATCTCTGACAAAGATGCCAAGCGTGAATTAAAGAAAAACCCATGTACCTGCGGTAAGAACATAATATAACCACATCAATGGTGATTTCACTTGTCCACGATGTTCGCGAACATTTGTCAACAAGATGGGATCAGCCATATCAATCGGTGGCATCAAGGGAATTGAAAGCAGTCGCCGTGGCTAAAATCGGAATTAATAGATAAGATAAGATGAAATAAGCGTATACAATCCTAATAATATTATAAACGTGAAAGTTTGTGCCGATGTATGTACGTTCCTCTTAATTTTTAAAAGTACTGAGCGGATCTCAACAAAATTTTCCAGATTTTGTTTAGACATTAAGATAACACATCTATACTATTATAAAGTAGTAAAAATAAAATGTCTGTACATTGACAATATTAAAAAAAGTGATATGGACTACATGAAGGTCATTGAATCGAAAAAAACGTTTTATTGATTTCTTGTATGTTTGTATGTGTCGCTGTGGCTTCATTTCGCCAAAACAGCTAAACAGATTTCAACTATTTTTAGTACACAGGTAGCTGGGTATCCACAGATCCTTATAGGATACATTTTATTGAGCTAAGCTCTAGAAAAAATAAGGTTAAAATTGTTTTCTCCTCCGCTGACGAAGTCTGTGCAGACGCACCTTCTGGTAGGCTATAAATTGCATCTCTTACGCGGACGAAGTCGCGGGTAATAGCTAGTATGTTGATTATTTTAACACCTTTATTAAACCTCTTGTAGCTCTTACCGATATAGGGGACTGGGGAAGGTTCGCGTTCGTGTCGTAATATATCTCATAATTATTATTGTTATTCTGTCCTGAACAGCTCTGCTCTCCGCGACTCCTTTTTACTTATAGAGCTTAATGCCCAGTTCTCAGACGTTTCCTATAATCCTCTCAAAGATGGCTCTGAATACTTGACAGGGCTGGAAAAGGCCACAATCATTCCGACGGATCATCCCACACTTCGACGCCTCAGCACGCTCGCACATTTGCCGTCGGTCACATTACGTAATAGGTTTACGACCACGCGTTGGCTGACTAACGACTAGTATTTCGGAAGGTATTAGTTTCAATCCTGTAAGTCTGAGCCTACTTATGTATTAGGTATATTTGACGTCACGTACGTTATTACGAGTACATATCGTACAAAAGATTATGTTCAGTCGTTTCATTTCATTACATCAAGGATGGTTGGATAAGAAGCTGAACGAGTGTCAAATTCGATGTACTAAATGAGAAATCGTCAAGTTATAAACCGACATATGATTAGTTATATCCACTTTAGCGATATGCACTATTCAATGAAATCGTAAGTTTATCGCTACGTTTCCAATATGGAACATTTACATTTTTGACAGACATAGGACAAAAATGTCGCTCGGTTGGCCAAAATATTCAAACATCGGTAATATAATGAATATCCACAATATTGCCGATATATCAGAGACATCGCAATGTCATATCGAATTAGAGCTTACGTTTACTAAGCAATCTCTCATTTGACATGGTTGATTATAACCGAACTGACAAGTCTGACAGCCATGTCATTACTGACGTTAATATTTTGAATAGCGTCATCGTCATTCCCGTGTCCTGCAACCCGGTGCAATTGCATCAGTGCGGTGGCCCGGAACAGCGAAAGGGCGTAATCTTTTGCTCATTACGTAATGGCATTCATTAATGGTAATCCATTCATTTTATACCAAATCCGCGGAAAATAATCCATCATTCCGTAACATAGCATATTCGGTACAGGAGCTATGACGAGTTGTAATATGATCTTAGAAAAAAATATTTTTTTATTACTTAAGAAGTCTATTATAATGTGAAAACGTGGTATTTTACAACCGACTATATCTAGCAATCTCGTCCTTGACAGAGTAGATTCATGTAGATTATAATCAAACTGACAAACTATATCATTACTGACGTCAATAGCGTCATTGTCATTTCTTGTGCAGCTCAATGCAATTACGTCAACTCGGTGGCCTGGAACAGATAAGACTTGATTTTTTGCTCATTAAGTAATGATATGAATTAATTAGATATGTGCGGGAACCGCTGAAAATATTATATAAACGGGTATGAGGGATATGCTGTCTTGTAATCGAATGTGAAGCATATCCCAGTGACAGTGAATAAACGTGTCATTACTAACGTGAATACTCTGAATAGCGTCATTGTCATTCCCTTGTCCTGCAGTTCGGTGCAATTGCATCAGCGCGGTGGCCCGGAACGGCGATAGGACGTGATTTGTTGCTCATTACGTAATGAACTTAATTAATTTTGTGCCGAATCCGCTGAAAATTTTCAGTAATGAAGAGGGTATGGAGATTTTATTGATTTTTAATATAACACTTTCTGCCAAGCGTTCCGCAATTTCATCTTTATCTACGAGCCAAGCACCCACTAGGCGTGTTCCTGGGAGTTAATGTGTGAATGTGTGGCGTATTTCAGGGACAATAACCGTGTCATTACTCACTTGAATACTATGGATGGCATTATTGTCATTACCTCACGCAGCTCGATGCAATCGCAACTCGGCGGCCTAGGGACTGGTACAGAGATACAACTTGACTTGCTGTTCATTAAGTAATGGTATAAAACTAATTAATTTTCTGCGGAATCCGATACAAATATTCTATAAGGTATTATATTTATATGTAGTTACTGTTTACTTTGGCACCAAGAAGAGACGGACGTTTAGTCATAAGTAAAATTTAACTCTTAATTGTACACGAAAACAGCAGAATGAGTATAGAAAAATAAAAAAAAATGCGGGATCTCTTCCAGTTAACCTTTGAACAAACGAGATAGAACAATGAACATGAATCCTTCAATAGGGAAATGAACAAGTTAATGTGCACAAAGATACTAATGGCTAATTTTGCATATACATAGAACCTAAATGATAGATAATAATTTAGTCATATATTGTGTCATATATAAATATACATATGTATACAATAAATAAAAATAAACGTATAAATACATAATAGATACGTTATATTAAAATTTTAATTCAATTATATTTTATAACTGACAATGAATACTTATTGCATTGTTTCTGTCTAACGTAATGGTTGACTGTCATTATCCATTTCTTGTTGTAAGTTCTTTATTAATAATGTCTAAATAAATAAATCGTCGTATTTCAAAATATACTACATAAAAACAAAAACTTATGACGTCATAAATAATGTGGAAGTTCAAAAAGTTACGTTATGAGTTTTTGGAACGCTACTACCTAATATTATAAATGTGCTGTGTATGTGTACTCGAGGGCATGAACAGGATCGGGTGAAGCCAAGGGTAAACGCAAGTACATTATATGTTTAAATGTTTGTCTGATTATTAACCCTTAGGGCGTTATAAATCGGCCACCGCAGTAGGGTTTAGCTCGAAGGGTCTAAATACAGATGAGCGCTAATGAAAGGCCGAGATTAAAAGATTGATACAAGTGTAAACCGCGTAAAACTCGCGAGAGCGTGTTACATAACCACAGTGGTTTTGAGGTTGTCAAAGTCAAACATTTTAACATTTTCTCGACCGAGATTTTCATAGATTCGCTTAACCAATAACATAGGAAAATGCGTATTATAGCACAAACCTACTACAAGCAGAGCTCCCATCTCACCATCATCATTTCAGCCATAGGACGTCCACGGCTGGACACAGGCCTCTTCAATAGATTTCCACATGGACGGGATAGCGGCGACCCGCATCCAACCAGTCCCCGCAACCCTTACCAGGACGTCCGACCACCTTGAGGGCGGCCTCTCCGCGCTGCGCTTGCCGGTACGCAGTCTCCATTCCACAACCTTTCTGTCCCAGTCCCAGCGGCCAAAGGTTCTTCGAACTATGTTCCCAGCTGAGATAAAAAAATAAGACTCTCAGTTTTAATTCGTTAATTTTGCCGTTGTGCAACCAACGTGAGCCAAACGTGTCGTCAAACAATCAAGAACATATTGCTTCACAACATCACTTTGCTTTCAATCAACTGTTATGTTATGACGTACTTGATTCAGTCACACATGGTCGTCAATTTGGGCGTGTTACTCGCGTAAAGGCCAATCACGAGCGGCCGGCACGAGTCGTAACGGCCAATGAGGCTCGACAGTGTAAATCGTATCGCTGTTTTCGCAATAATACGGTGCAATGTTTTATTGACTTGTGTTATTGAACAATTTGAAACGAAATTGGGAAACCATCTGCCTTAGAACATTATTTAAACTGTAGGGAAAACGGCACGGAAGAGACTATCTAGCTAAACTTAAATGTGCATACATCATAAACATACTTACCTACGTAACTTAATGCTAATCATACGAGTAATCAGTGTTAAATGATTTCGAATATAAATCACATGAAAAAATCACAAATAACTAAGATCGTGCATACAAATTATCGACATTTCATTACTGCATTTCCTACGTTCACCTGTTTGTACATTATCTTCATTTATTATTGTCGTTTCCATATCAATCAATCAATGAAATCAAAATATTCTTTATTCAAGTAGGCCTAGTTACAAGCACTTTCGAAATGTCAGTTACATTAGAGTGAATGTTTGCTGGGAGACATACAATATGATCCAACATCTGCTGCAAGGATTAGGGAAACCCAGAAAAACCTAATCAGATCATTTAACTTAAGTATAATATTATTGATAAAATCATCCTTTTTGAAATTAAAATAATTAATAAGATAAATCCCAAAAAGATTGTCAATAAAAAAGAAAAAAATTACAATCTAGAATGTGTCTAGAATAAAATTTTAAATGTCAAGAGTATATAAAGCAATTAAGATTAAAATAATAATAATACCTTCGGTATTCGTTAAAATAATTAAACATATATTTTACATTAATCCCACGCGGCTTTATCATTCATGTGTCTTGTGTGCTATAAGCTTTAGAAAATAATTTTCGTTTCACAATATTTTTGAATTTACCAATAGACAACTCACTTATGCTAAGAATAAGAATAAGAATGCTTTATTTTGTGTAACACAGGCAGGTTAGGTGACTTATAAATTAAATAGTAGCACTATGTTTTGCCAAAGGGCGTACAAAATGGTTGGAGATGTTTGCAGGCAGCATGCATAATATACAAATTAAAATGAACACTTTTTATTCTATGTAATTATCCGTTAGGTATTCTTGAGTTGAATAGTATGCTTTCTTAACTAAAAATGTAAACAATGCTTTTTTTAAATAATTGAAGATCATGCAAATTTCGTATATTTTTCGGTAATTTATTAAAAATTTTAGGTGCCATTCCAAAAATACTTTTTCCAAGCAGGGCAGTTTTATGCGGTCCATGGTTAATTTTGTCCTGCATACGAAAACTGTTAAACTTGACAAATTGATTAAAATTAGTTTTTACATAAACAGAGGTCTCAAAGATGTAAAGAGACGGAAATGTCAGTACATTTAATTTCCACAGACCGATCGTATACATTTCTTTTGGCCTTTAAATACTAAATCTCTGTCTGTCGCATTGCCCCAGAATATTACACCGTATCCTAATGTGGACGTAACGTATCCATGATAAGCCGTTAAAACTGTTGATTGGTTAACTATTTGTCTGCTGCTAGGAAGTTTATTATAAAACCTCACACAGTTACCCATGAATGATCTCCTTATTTTATGGAGCCTAGTAGCAGGCACTGCGAGCTATGCTTATTTCTAGTATTAAAATTATGTACATCACAGTTCTTCTTAAAGTGGGTAATATTTTTATGTACATACATAATATTCTCATAAATGTATTGACAATGCACTGTCATTATATTAATGTCCTTAAACTTATCTCTAATCGAGTCTGTATAGTTCATTTTATATATCGCACGAACAGCCCGCTTCTGCAGAACAAATATAGTATTAATGTCGGAAGCACTGCCCCATAGTAAAATGCCATACGACATAATAGTGTGGAAATAACTGAAATACACTAATCGAGCCGTTATCACGTCTGTTAATTGACGAATCTTACTTACTGCAAAAGCTGCAGAACTCAGTATATTCGAGAGATTAGCAATATGGGGACCCCATTGGAGCTTAGAATCTAATGTTATACCGAGAAAGACTGTACTATTAACTAAGTCGAGTTCCTCACCTTTAACAATAACGCTTGCTTGCTCGAGTTTTACGTTACTCGTGACAAACTTAACACATTTAGTATTTTTCTCATTCAACAATAAATTATTTACATTAAACCAACTTACTAGTTCACAGATAGCATTGTTTACGTCATTGTAGGACCGTTGATTTTGTACGACTTTGAAAATTAGAGACGTATCATCTGCAAACAAAACTATCTCATGGTGGGTCTTTACGAGGTGTGGCAAGTCGTTTATATAGATAAGGAACAGGAAAGGTCCCAATATTGTTCCCTGCGGCACACCCATAGACTAATGACCCCGGTGATCGGTTTCCATTCACGTCAACCCTTTGTATTCTACCATTTAAATAAGACTAATAAATTTAGTGCTAATCCTTTAACTCCGTAGTGGTGTAGCTTCCTGATCAGTGTCTCATGATTAACGCAATCGAAGGCCTTAGATAAATCACCGAAGATACCTAAAGCATCTCGCGATTCCTCCCAGGCATCGAAAATGGGAATAAAGATACATCAACATAAAAACTTATTAAGTACACAAGGGGGGCGTAGATAATTTTATTGTATTTTCCATAAAGATTTAGTACACAAGGAGAGCGTAGATACTTTTTATTGTATTTTTCATAAAAACTTAGTACATAAGGAGGGCTTACATATTTTTATTGTATTTTTCTTAAAGACTTAATACGCAAAGAGGGTGTAGATATTTTGAATTGTATTTTTCATAATGACTTAGTACACAAGGAGGGTGTAGATATATTTTGTTGTATTTTTCGTAAAGACTTAGTGCACGAGGAGGGCGTAGATATATTTAGTCCACAAAAAGCAGGCGTGATAGAAAAGTTTGATTCTTACTCGTACACCCAATGCCAAAAGTAGGGAAACAAACAAGCTTCCACGACGATAAAAACTTGTGATTTTCATTTTTTTTTATTTAGAACAAACAAATACAGGTGACATTTTACTAAGATTTCTCTTAATATTCCTAGCTATGATCAATCCTTTAACGACTATGATGCACGTTTTTTTTAATCTATTCACACGTTGGCAAAATTACTTTTTCCTATGGACTTTTATACTATTAATTGATAATTACAAAACAAAGAGTAAAAATGACAACAGAACATTTTAAAAGTAATGAACCCACTTTTTTAAATCCTTTAAAACAAACACCACTTTTCACTCTAGACTGCATTGCAAATTTCAAAAAATGTATGGGGTAAGGATGAAGTAGAAAGTAGGAAGAAGTTTAGAGTTTATAAACTTACATGTGACAGTTGTAACAAGGTGTATGTGGGACAAACGGGTCGTACTTGTAACACTAGATATAAAGAACACATTTCTTTTTATAGACACCTCCTGGAAATCCAATTTCTAAAACATTTATTAGAACAGCGATTCCTTGTCAGACAATCATTCTTTTAACCCTTTACATGTTTGCGGAAAATGATTACGTCTTAGTGTGCTTGAACAGTTGGAGATAGTTAGGTACAGCAATAGAGGTTTGATTAATGAACAACATAATGTTACGTCATCACCGTTGTCGTGGTTTGTTGTATTTGCATGCGTATTTTTTGTGGAAACTGTATGTGAATATGCGCATGTGAGCACAATTTATTTTCACATCTAACCAAGACAGTATTTCGCGAAGAAGCAAAAAAAGGATAATCCAATAGGATCTAAATATGGAATCCCGCAAAGTAACGCCTGAATTTATCAATTAATGAAAGCGATGTTTGATCTTTGTATGAAATGGCTATTCCGACGATTGTGCTAGGATTATCGCATGCTTGTATGCATATTTATTCATTTCAAAACGGCTGGAGGTATTGCCACGCTTTCCAATACAAAGCCAGCTAGGATATTACTATAAGCCCAGCTGGATATCCAGCGGCTATAGGATATTCTGCGGATGAAGCCGCGGGCAACTTTAGTAAAATGTAAAGCTGGTGTAAGCCTATCGCTACACAATGCGATCCGTCGACGCAACACCGGTAATCCCACGCCGGTATACCGGTAGCGGGTTGTCGGTAACCGGTAATAGAGCCGTGATTTCCCTAGGGCGGAAACTGCGGCCTTTCGCACCTGCTTATTTTTAAATTCGCGGCTTTGAGGCATTGGTTTCTTAATCCCTTATTTATTACATTTGTTGTTGATGAAAATCTAAATATTTTTGTAGGTGGATCTTCGTATTACTGGTTTATTTTTAAATGAACTCTGCCATATGGTAAGGAATTTATTTGAATAGTACACTATGTACATTTATGATCATCATAATTACAATATTTTCAAATGAACACTAAACTAACAAAGGTTATATAGATAAAACCTGTATTTACCCTGAAACGCTGTGAGACTGATTTTCAACCCCGTAATATGTTGAACCCTGTGTTGAACCATGTAATATGTTGGGGATTTACTAAGACCATATTTACTGAATAAACCTTCTAAAAAAATGTGTCGGGTCTGTCAATGGAAAAACGTGAATAAAATGAATGGATCGTGCTCCGAAAAATGCAGTCATCCCAAGGGATAACAAGAGTACTTTCCCCACGGACGAAATCGCAGGCAAATAAAACCGAAGTTCGTCCACAGACAAAAGCAACAAGAATAAAACCGAATTTCGTTTTGGACGTAGACCGGTGCACCGGTGCTACGCTCGCTACGCCGATAAGTGCTACGAATATTCATTGGCTACGGCGTAGCAAAACCGCCACCTAACTAAGAGTCCTTTACCTTTGTCACTGTCAGCTTAAATGCAGCAAACTAGAATACTCAATGTCATTCGGAGCACAATTCTCTAATCTACTACGATTTATGTATATTGTAGTACAAGCTGTAGGTTAGGTATATTTGAATCTGCACTTGCGAATGATTATTTATGTATTTAAGGAGTGATGCGCACTTAGATGTAACAAATATTAGGCTAAGTTTTATAAAAAAAAATATATAAATTACATATTTATTCGTAAAATAATATCATTTTTGACATTTTGGTCTTACAATTTTCTATGGTTTACTAACGTTTTGGCTTACTAATATGGTTCGGAAAGTACTTTGAAACCAGTGGCGCGCACATGGTTTTTGGCTAAGGTAGGCAGGGCAGGTAGGCAGTTTTCTGTGCCTATATGGAGCCATGGTCGTTCAGAACTTCAGGGTAGGCAGTTTCTCTGCGTCTGTATGGAACCATGGACGTTCAGTGTAGGTAATGCCTTTGTGCCTAAATGGACCGCACGCCACTGTTTGACGCCACTAAACTTTTATAAAACGTAATCAAATAATTGGTTTCTTCGTAGCGCTTTGAAATAATCTATAAGGTTCGGTTTTAGAAAAGGAATGAGCTAATGCAGGTATTTGGAACAAAATGTTGAGTGAAATTATTCGTTGACCGAGCGAGCGAAGCGTCTCCGATTCAGCTTGGGCAAAACTGTTTTCGTATGTCTGTCAGGACGATCTCCTCCACAGGTCGCATTTATCAACGGTTTCTCGTGGAATTTTGTGAGCAGGTTCGATAATTATATAGATTATTTTTGTCGATATAGGGGTTGAAAGACTCGTGAGCTCTACATCTCACAGAACCCCCAGTATTAGAGTGTTCATTACAATCTGATTCGCATTTGATGGATAATTCAAAAAGGGATGTAGCGAAAAACCACCAAACATCGTACCTTTTTCTAAAGATATCTTAAAATTCCAAACTGATAATACAATAATATTTGCAAGGGTCACATCTTATTAAGTTTACGTTAAACGTTTAACCATTGTAAACATTGCAAAACTGTACACAAACTTATAACTGGTAATTATGTACAAGTCAAGGAAGAAGCCTTTAACACACTATACATGAATATCTACACAAATGGCTGACATAAGTGTCAGCTCCATAGTTTTTGTTCCGATAGTAGCGTTCACACAAAGACAAACTTCTGGCAGCGTGCATACATAAGTGTTGTAGTGTAACAACACCTTAAAACTTTTTGTAGCCGATATCACAGGAAAATGCGTAGGTATGTAGCAAAATTCTACCGTGCCGACTCCGAATGTAGATTGAACTCCCTGTCGCTGTTGTCCCTGTAGGTTATAGTATGGGGTTCTTACAGTGGGGAGCGAATATGTTTTTATAGGTCGGTAACACGTACGTTATGCCTCTGGCGTTGCAAGCGTTCATAGGCTTCTGTAACTCCTTAACATCAGGCAGAGCGTACGCTTTTTTGACACCTCAGTAGTATAAAAAAAAACTTACTACGAGCAGAGGCCCACCTAGCGGGTTCCTGGACGTGAAAATGTTACTAAATAAATAACTCAAACTGCCGTGTAAAAGGCAACAAAAAGGGTTACAAAGGAAACAATTGACATGCCTTCCCACTCCAGCGCCAATCATCGTGACGTTCGCTTTCGCTTCGACGCTCGACAAATTGTCACCTGTCGCGTGTCACCGAATAGGCCCCGACGCGTCCTTGCCTAGTAATCCGTCACTATGTGAATATCGTGATTAATATATATTGTTATCGGTTTTTGTTTTATCAGGACGTTGTTATTCTATCAAGACGCATATAAATATCATTTTCACTTTTCCTGCTCAAAAAGTACGTCATATTAGCTTCGCGAATCGAGACTAAAATAGTACATTTAACCCCTAGGGTTTAAAAGAAAGCCATATAATCCCATACAAATTTCTATGACACTGAAAAAAAAACTTGCGACCAGCTACATACTCCTTAGAAATAATTAAAAACAAACAAACCAACCTGATCAGATTGGCCAATCTTTCTGATAGAATTGCTCAAACTGTACTTTTGGTTTTTCATGAATTATACAATTATAATGTTAAGTCTTTTTAATTTTCTCGCAGTCGAAGTGAATAGCAGATTTTTAACGCGTGGCTAAAATCCATTATGTCACTCAGACATATTTGTCCTCGCTCACTTCGTGAGCTCGTCCAAATAATCACTTCGTGTCATAGTGGCTCATTTTAGCCCCTTGTCAAACAATCTACTATTACTGGCATTGAATTAATAATGAAACGTAAAATACAAATGGAAACAATTGATAAAAAAACTACTCGTGTACTGCTGCGAACTAAAACTCCGCGAATCCTGCTACAAAGGCATACTTTTTGAAAGATCTATATTATATGCTACTGAATTATAATACAAATCTGCGCGGATCTAAACTAAAAAAAAAACGCAATGTAAAAAAAAACTGGCAGCTTAATTTATTGTGATGTTGTTAACTCGTAGAAAAGTTTATATAAATAGCTTTTGTAGTCTCGGACCTTAATTAGGTTACTCAGCAAGCATCGGGGCCTAAACGCAGTACGCATCGACGCTAAACAAATTATCACCTGCCTGTCGCATATCACCGAATAGATAGACGCACGTGTCTTCGACTAATGATTCGTCACTATGTGAATAAATAACCTGCTACATATCGATATCTGCTTTTTTTTGAGGGGATGTTTACAAAAAGAAGACAACTACATTGGAAATCCTTTTTTTAGAAAATCCATAAAAAACACCGACTTTACCCGGATATTTAACCTGTAATACATAAATGTCTACAGCTAATACAGAATGCAAGTTCTTTTTTAGTATTGTTTGTTTTCTTAAAATATATATATTATTTTCATCACAATATTTAAAAACATTACAGTGATGTTATTTTTGTGCCTAAATGAGAGTAATTGGTACTACAAATTATTTAACAAATGAAAATTAATGCTATTTTAGTATTAAGCAATATCAGTTTAGTTTATTTTCATCCTTTATTCTGTGGTTTTTGTCTTCACTCTCCATTTTTTTTGGGGTTTATTTTTTGGAGTAGATTTATGACAAAAAATTGTGTACATACCTTTTTCACCATCTATAGCCCTTCCAAAGATGAACACAATGGCATCAATAACCGGTATTCACTAAAAATTACCGGTATATTATTTTTATAAACATCCCTTCATTTTAATACGACGCGTGAGACTGTAATAAAACGCGTTATTATTATTCATTCGTATTTAACTACAATTGCAACAGAAAATACAAAGGAAAAGAAATAAGCATTTTGCCGCCAGTCATCGTGAAATACGCTTTAACATCGACGCTCGACAAATTATCACCTGCTTGCCTGTCGCGTGTCGCCGAGTAGGCCCCTAGCCCCCGAAGCGTCTTCTAACAATTCGTCCCTCCTTGAATGGCGCCAAAATCTTTATAAATATTTTCTTTATTTTGCGACGTCTATTGATATTATGTTGTTCGATTTTAGATTGAGTTGTGTATTGTTACAATGCAATTATCAGTAACCGTTTATTTATCACGCCATTTATTTATTGCTATGCTTAGATAAATTAAAATGGTTTCTTCTGAACTCTAAAGAGTTACGCAACTACAAATAAGAATTGGTAATCTAGCGACATCGATTTTTATTTGTACACATACATACATATACTTACGCTTGTATCCCACTGGGGCAGGCAGAGACTACCGAATGCCAGACTCTACGGTCCATATACTCTTTTGTTTCATTTATAACCATGCATCTCTTTCTACACGCTCGTCGGTTATATTTGTATAGTCAGCGTCAATTAGTCAATAGCATTCAAAGTGCCAAATATGAGCATGCAAACATCAGCGCTATGTTCGCCGAGGGCCGCGCGCTTGGCTGGATCGCACGAGGACAGCGAACGTCAGGTTTTTCAGGGCGGATTGCCACTTAACTGTGTATGCTTTTAGTATGTCAAATAATGCTATCTTCATCTCGAATTTTATGTGGGAGCGGGATACAACGTCCGAGTTTACTGCCTCGCGTGCGTTTAGTCTGACTGACTGCGTGGTGTTGTGCATATGACAGCAGTAAATGTAAAGAGGTTCTTTTATATGAACAACAATAAATAAATAAATAAATATTACGGGACAATTTTACACAAGTCGCTCTAGTGCCATGGTAAGCTCAATAAGGCTTGTGTTATGGCTACTAGACGACGATATATTTAATAGATATATTACTTATATACATAGAAAACATCCAAGACTCAGGAACAAATATTTATGCTCATCACACAAATATTTGCCCTAACCGGGATTTGAACCCAGGACCTCAGCTTCGCAGGCAACGTTACTCCCACTGAGCCAAACCAGTCGTCAAAACAATGCTTTTTATAAAAAAAAAACTCTTAATTGACCGAAAACCATAAGATATTAATATGATTTAAGTATTATAATGTATCTATATGTTCAGTAGAGTAGTGCCCGTAGTACAAACTTTGCTTAGTTTAGGGCTAGTTTGATATGTGTAAGATTTTCCTTGATATTTATCTATTATTTATTTATTAAGTTTATTAGTGACTTCGGTGACGAAGATGTAGTTTACCAGGTTCAGTAACAGAATGTTAACTTGCCTAATTATTTATTTAATTAAACTTTATTGCCCAAAACAAAAGTAAATACAAATAGAGGACTTAATGCCAAATGGCAAATATTATGTTATTGACACTAGAATGTGGTTAAATTGTATGTAGTTAGTAGCCGTAAAAACATATCTAGTTAGCATTGTATGAATCGAAAACATTTAAATGACTGAATGACGAATTCAATCATTACTTAATTTTATGATCAGTGATAAAATATAGGTAAGTGCTGATTTGGGTAATGACTTTTGCTTGGCGATATGATTTTTCTTCGTTATAATTATCGACAATGTCAAATAAAACAATAGGAAATCGCATTTACGTTTTTATCATAAGTTTTAATTACAGATACTTTAATAGCAACAAAAATATGTCAAATTAAAGAAAACAATGTATTCTATGAACAGAATCAGATTATTTAGTCAGTAGGCGTGTATATTGATGGGGAGCCAGTGCTATCTGCGTCAGCAGCGCGACCCTCGTCAGCGCTCTAATGGCCGCCCCTGCTGACGCAGTAGCATCGTGATACTCGCACACCGTAGTGTCGCGGAATCCTTGCTCGAAAAACCCATCTATATAGGTGATCTGGCCTTTTAAATGATAGCTGCAGATTTATAACAACTTTTCATAGTTGATTTATTTGATATTGATTACTTTAATAGTAGCGAAGATATGTCAAATTGAAATAAAACTACACAAACAATATATTTAATTAAACAGTATCTAGTCAACAGAAAGATATATTGAAGGAGAGCCAGTGCTACCTGCGTCAGCACCGCGACCGTCGTCCGCGCTCCAATAACTGCCCCTGTTGACACAGCCTTTTAAATGATAGCTGCAGATTTATAACAAGTTTTGATTGTTGATTTATTTCATATCGATTACTTTAATAGTAGCGAAGATATGTCAAATAGGGTACAAGCATGAAATTTTTTCTCGCTTTTTTTTAACTAAATATCGAAATACCGTAAAAACTATTTCAAAATGTGAAATTAAAATTAAAATCGGCCAAGAAATACGCATAATATAGAGATTGGAAAACTAGTAATTAGATAGAGAAGTCCGATGTGCACTGTTACGTCACGTGCACTCAGGCCACATAAACTCCATATTAAATTCTGTTTTGCAAGAAAGAGATAGAATGAAATGTTTGATGGCTTATATCTTGGTTATTTTTATAGCTATTCGAAAAAATATTTTTGTCTATTATTTGTTACATGAATGAGCTTTTAATAAAAGAAAAATTAAAATTCATCCATATTCCCTATTGAAATAAAACTACACAAACAATGTATTCAAATAAAACAGTATCTAGTCAGTAGGAGTGTATATTGATGGGGAGCCAGTCCTACCTGCGTCAGCACCGCGACCCTCGTCAGCGCTCTAATTGCCCCTGTTGACACAGTAGCGTCGTACGCGCACCACGTAGTTGCGGAACTACGTTACGTCCGGCTCGAAGGACCAATCAATTAAGGGGTATTTACACTATCATAAGATCGAAGTGCTCAAAGAGGAGTTATTAAAATAACTGAATTAATATTGATTTAAAAACTGATTTATTGACACGTATACTATTACGCCAGGTACGCGGACAGGGACGCGGATGTCGATGCAAAAAAGGAGATAATTTAGGTATATGAATCAATAGTAGTAAATGTTCATATGTTATTAGGTTACTAACATGCAAACATGTTCAAAAAAATTCACATCTACACAGAAATTTGTAAATAAAATTTCTGTATAATTGAAAAAGAAATACGTGAAACGGCCGCAGCACGTCAAATCGGCTGAACGGATTTCAACTATTTTAGGACATAGTTATGTTATATTACAAGAAACTGTCTAGACATCTACAGTTATAGGATACTTTTTACTCGACTACGCTGAAGCAAAAAACATTGCAATGACTTTTTTCTCCGTGAACGAAATTATTTTATTTACGGGTATCTTTTTATAAATATGTAGTACAGTATGATTACTTTGAGTTTTTAATATATGCTTTTATTTAATTGGATATTGGATTTTAACACTGATGTAAAAGAGTTTATATTACTTACACACTGTCTAAACGTCGTTTGTTTGTAATAGAAACTCTTTTGTCTTATGTAGTGTTAAAGTTGAATATCCAATGGAATAAAAGCATATGTCAGTAGTAAATTCAAAGTAATCGTACTGTACAGACTATTGTTCTGTACAGCAGTGTACGGCCACCATTTACAACTAAAACACTCCAACAAAACTTTCCAATTGATTCGTTGCGAAAAACATTTCAATTCCGAATCGGGACAGCTTAGTACTGCCGTTCAGATTTAAAAAGGCCAAAGAACCATTCACATTGTGTGTTCATACAACTTTTTGGTGTAAACGGATGAATTTTATGGCTACAGTAAAACAAAATGCAATCAATTTATTTTTAAAGTTATATGATAAATGCTTGTCATTGTTAATTGATAGTGTCGTGGAGTTTTTAAGTTTTAATTAACAAGAAATGTTATTAGACAGCATGCAAACGGTTTTTCCAAAACTAGGTACCTATTCGATGAAAAATATTTTTCCTGGGTGAAAGCATGATTTTTATATATTTTTTTAAGCATAAAACCTATCAAGATAAATTTGAAAGCATAGCAACAACAACAATTTAGAAAGTGTGTACGTTAGGTTATCTATCTAAAAATGGATTTTTAGCCTTATTTGTGTTAACAGGTTATGAAAAAAATCTTACACAAATCGACCTAGTCCCAAACTAAGCAAGCTTGTAAACAAAATACATATATGTACAAAGAAAAAAATAAGCTGATCAATAGATTATATTATAGAAATTAACTGTGACAGAAACATAAAAGCACCAGATTTATAATAATTGAAAATATCCAAGACCCCAGGAACAGACATTCATGCTCATCACGTAAACACTTGCCCTGGCCGGGATTCGAACCAGGGATCGCCAGCTACGTAAGCCGTTCGTGCAATCATTTTAGCTTAACAAAATTACAAAAAAAAATATCTCCTTATCAAATGTGTCTCCATTAACTCATGATATTACACTATCTAAGGCATCAAAGAGATTCTAACCATCGCATTTGGTCATCAGAGAGCTTTTGCAAATGCTCTCATTAGAGCTTTGTGCACAAAGTATTCAAGAGCTTTTTGTTTGTACGAGCGACTTAATTATATGGTTAGGACTCGAGTCAAAGGACTTCGTTACACCGGACCAGGCTCCAGTAATTATGAAAATACTAACATTCTAGCTTCAACTATTTTCTGTATGAAGTTAATTGTGTAAACTCTGATTTTTAAATTCAAGCCCAAAATCTGACAGTTCTCATCTTGATTATTTAAACAAATAAACATTATTTCTTAAAATCATGAATCAGAAATCGTGCAACCAATAATATAAGTGTAAGTTTTATTGATAGAAATACCTACACTTAAATGAATATGCAGTAATCACAGCGAATGCGCGGCGGTTGACGTTAGATTTTGGTCATATTCGCTCTTCTAAATTTGTTTTCATTCAATGTTGGTTTGTTTAATTAAGCCCGATATATTCAAATTGTGTATTACCATCTATCGATCAGCTACGGGCGTCTATGTGCATAGGCTTCCACTATAGCTTGCCAAAGAGTGTGGTGTGAGCAGACCGCATCCAATGACTCCCCGCGACTCTCACGAGGTCATTCGTAGAAACGGATGGCTATTGGGGCAGTAAAGTCCTGGAGTGGCCACCGACTAGGTGAAATTGTGTACACGGAGATGGAATTTATATTTAAGGCATCCAAAGGTGTTGGACTGTAATACAATATGACACGATTTCGTGATTGTGGGTTCTACTGTACTAACTAAATGGTGTGGGAGGTGTCCGCAATTACTTTCTTGGAGCAGAAATAAGTCCTAAATCAAGGGTTTTGCTTCAGAGTAGTCGGGTAAAATGAGGTATCCTATAACCATATACAATGCCCAATATAACACAACACGGTATACTCGTATGTACAACGTTCAACTTTCTTGTTACCAAAACTGTTTAAAACCTGTCCAGACGTTTTAACAAAGTGTGGTCGTAAAGACATATATACTCATACGAAAAAAAATTATTAGATATTTTCAAACAGCCCATTTTTTATGATAATATTTTAAACCTACATATGTTTTATTTTCACAAACAAACAAGTAAAGTAAACATATGTGTAGATTTTTTGAGATCTTTATCTAAGCATTGACAGAAAACAATACAATATCAATACTAATTGTATTTTTATTTTGTTACAGGTAAATTTTAAATCCCATCTTATTAAATCTCATCGCAGCTGGCCAGGTAACGTAAGTTCATTTTTATAATTTACTAAAAGGCAACTTCGTCAGCGGAAGAAAAAAAAATCATAACCCTCTTTTTTTTAGCGCAGTCGAGTCAAAAGTATCCTAGAACCATGTGAGGATGCCAAGCTACCCGTGTGCTAAAAATAGTTGAAATTCGTTGAGCTGTTTTCGCGTGTTGAAGCCAAAACGACACGTACAAACATACAAAAAATAAAATATTATTCGATTCAGTGACTTACCTTTGAATAGTCCGTATCACTTTGTTTTTAGTATCTTGAATATAAATACAGACATTTCATTTTTACAACTTTATAATGGTATAGATAATGTTAATACGAAGATCTAAGTAAAATTGCGATACACTGTCTAAGCTAGAATATAACTACTTAGAATCTCTGGTCACCTCATAAAAGTTAAGTGATTTTATCAGATTAAAAAGTAATCAAAATATTTATATTAAGTACAAAATTTGCGTTGTAATTCAATTAGGTTTACGTAATTGGTTGTGTCTATAAAACAGTCATAAGACCTATTTTAATGTACGGATGCGAGGCCTGGACGCTAACCCTAAAAGAGGAAAACAAGCTTCTCGTTGCCGAGAGGAAAGTATTCCGCAAGATCTTGGGACCGACGCAGAGGGAAGATGGCAGCTGGAGGATCCGTAAGAATCAAGAACTGGAAGATCTAGTGTCTGAGCCGAATATCATTGGGGAAATAAAGGCAGCAAGACTCCGTTGGCTCGGACACCTAGAAAGAATGTCGGACGATAGGGCGGTAAAGAAGGCGTACATTGGCCAGCCTGTGGGTCGTCGACCGGTCGGCCGACCAAGATACAGATGGAGAGATGAAGTGGCAAAGGACCTACGCGCTCTGAATGCGGAAAACTGGAAGGAGATCGCTCAAAACAGGGCGCGCTGGCGCCATCTCGTATCGGAGGCCAAGATCCACTTCGGGTCGTTGCGCCAGCTGAGTAAGTAAGTAAGTAATTGGTTGTAATTTGAAAATGTTTTCTAGTTCGGCTTATGCTAACACTGTTATTACCAGTGATTGTAAATTTGGTAGCATTCTTGGTGCAGCGATCATGGTAGAGTGACATAGGTGTGGCAAATTTCAACCGAAATGATGGATTAGAGTTACTGTCGACAATATTAACTAGGTTCTATCGTTTAAAGTGGTATTTTCCACGTCTATAGCGCAATACCATGATCGCTGGATCATAAATGCTACCAAATGTACGATCACTGGTGATAACATAAGTGCAAATTGGGGTAATGTTTAACTGATTGTATCTTCTTGTTACTTTTATCTTCTAAATACCTTACTTGGAGAACATCATGTCTTCTTGATAAAGCAAATATTTAATTGTTGAGTACTAACAATGTCATCTTCATCTACTAAGAAAAAGAACTAACTGCCGTTCTCAAAACAATGCACCATAATTTCATTTGTAATAAAATCAACTAAACATTATTTATTAACAAGCAGCAGGTAAAGACAAAAGTTATTTAGCCTCCCGTGCTACAAATTAGAAACTAAATACATTAGTTTATTATCATAGAGTTGTAAAGTATAATTAGTTAGTTTTAACCACAACGAGCGTTTGTCGGGAAACGATAAATTATCTGACATGTTTTAACATGGACCCGACGACTGTAGGGAGTTTGAAATAACATTTAAACCAACTAAATATTCTACAACTGGTTTTTAATTAGCAGGCGCCCGCGCTCTTTGTTAGTAATACGAATGTGAATTTGTTTGTTTACAGTTATTTAGGAGCTACTGTGCCTGTGGTTTCGCTCCTTTCTTGTTCTACTCGCATATTATTAAAGATACCTCTATTTAAAACACTTAAATTGAATTGTGGACGGTGGAAAACACGATTTCTTGAAAACGAGCTTGTTAGGCGTTTGTTTCATATTGCAAGATGTATACAATTCCAGCCATACAATTATGAGCCAATTGATAAACAATTTAAACATCCAAACTGACTTGAGAACCTTTTTAGTTCTTCTCCGTAATAAAGTATTACAAAAGGTTAATAATCCCTTCCTTTTGCATAACTATTTTACCCAACCGTTTCATTTCTCGCTTTTTGTTTGTAACTAAAAAAAGTCCGGGTATGTTATTCTGACAAGTTAACGATTTTAAAAACTTAGTAAACCTCACAATAGATTTACTAGTTAAACCTAGCAAATAGTCGTTTTTATGAAACACACAATAAATTAAAGTACCTACGTGCTGGTGCCAAAGTGGACGGGAAAAGTGAAGGCGTACGCTCAGTGCTCTCTGGTCAATGGGGTGATACGTTGGCCCGGTAATCCAAAGGTACCGGGTTCGATTCCTGGGTTAGACCGCGAGTGAGCACAAATTAGTTTTTCTTTGCGCGTCGATCGTTGTATCTACGCTAGGTTTTCCCCGAGACTTCGTCTCTCTCCAAAAGGTTATGTGTTTCAAATGTCATGTTCCTAAGTTTAGCGGTTTAGGCTGTGCTGTCAATTATTAAAGTCTTTTTGTTGTTTTAAAGATGACAGTAGTAAAGAGTACGTTTATGAATACTTCAAACCGAGGCTTTCTATCGAATTGCTCATTAAGCGCCCCGGGGCGGGCGCTAATCGTCCCGGCCGGCTCGGGACTAACTCGGTTAGTATCTATTTATTCAGCTGTTTGTTTCAGATTTATTGCTGTCTAGGATAAACTGTAGGTATTTACGTAACGACTAAACCCAAGCCCACAAGGCCCAATTTTTCCTACATCCAATAATCTTTAACGACTAACTACGACTGCCAATAATGTGATTACCATTTGACAGCTGTAAGGAGCCGTTAAACAGAATGTGATAAAATTTACTATAATGGACTCTGGTGCGGTTATGTTGCATGAGTGTAGAAAACGTAACGCAAACGTACATCAAAGTAAAGTTTCATAGCGACTGACGAATCCTGGACTAGCACTTCCACTAAATAATCATTCACTTTAACACGTTCATGACCGACATTTTCATAGCTCTACGCGCGCTAGTCGATAAACATGGGAAAATGCGTATGTAGCGAAAAGTTACTATGAGCAGAGCCGCCTGGTCGTGAATGTGTTAAAGAAAATTTCCATTTCCAGGAATGTTTAAAATTAAACGAATTGCTGCTCCGTCACAAACTAACAAATAATTACTTGTACGAACCACGTGTGAAACAGTGAGCAAAAAAGTTTTTAAACACAAACGTAGTGAATAAAAAGTTTTTTAAAATAAACATTTCTCTCTACACACAAAAACTCAGAAGGAATTTCATTTTTTTTCTTGTAAATATATACTAGAAGGCGCCCGCAACTTCGTTCGCGGTGGAGAAAAAGTCATAACCCCTCTTTTTTTCGACAGCGTAGTCGGGTAAAAAGTATCCTATAACCATCTGTAGATACCCAGCTACTCGTGTACCCCAAAATAGTCAAGATCTGTGTAGCCGATTAGGCGCTATGAAGCCACAACGACACATACAAACACAATAATCCAAAAAAAAAAATTGTTATTCAGTGACCACCAAATAGTTTGTAAAAATCATTTTTTTGAAAATATCTTCAATGTACAGATATTTCATTTTAACAACTTTATAATAGTATTATAAATAATCTTTACCTATTACAACACTTACAAACATTATTAAAACACTTAGGTACCTATATAAGCTAAATTGTGTATTTCGCAAATTATACAAACAATATAACCGGACTTGTATCAGGCCTGTGGGAAATGTACTCTCTCATAAAGACAAAACAGCTATGTTCCAAGATCAACTATACATAGCAAAATAATATACACAAGTTATAATATCGCCGCTCAGCTCACAAAAGCGTTTGTCTATGCCCGTCCTTTGACACGACACCGTGAGGATTCCTTTAGTATTTCGGGGATCCGTGAAAGCCTTTAAAGCTGTAAGGCTGCGTATCCACCGACGCTGTATGAAGTAGCTCAGCGGTGTGCGAGTAAAAACACCACCAATAGGAATACTTCATTTTCATTTCCTCGTTCACCGCAGCTTTGGTGGAAATGGGCGTTGTAGAGCGAAGTTTTATAAATAACTAGAAAGCGCCCGTAAATTCGTTCGCGGAAAAGAGTCATAACCCTTCGTTTTTCTTCAGCGTAGTCGGGTAAAAAGTATCCTATAACCATCTGGAGATACCCAGCTACCCTTGTACCAAAAATAGTTGAAATCCGTTTAGCCGAATTTCCGTGATGAAGCCACAACGACATATACAAACATACATAAAATCCAAAAAAATATTTTTCGTTTTAGTGAACTCCAAATAGGCCGTAACAATCATTTTTTTGAAAATATTTTTATTGTACAGACATTTCATTTTTACAACTTTATAAGAGTATAGAAAAGCAAAGATATGATACATCCTCGGCCGCATCGTCACTTAAAACAACAGGTGAGATTGTGTTCAAATGCCGACATCAATAAAAAAAAAACAAAACAAGTGAAAAATACGTGCGAGGACTGTGTCCGAAAGATGTGTGCGAGTGAGCGGGAGAGAGAATGTGCGATGCAATGTGCTGCACTACCAGTAAAGAGACAGTATTTGTTGGCGGCGGGAGTGTAGTACACGGAAAATCGTATGCGTCATCTCCCCCTCCGTACCCACCCTTTTACCCCCCGCCAGTCTGAAAAGGCCCCTCTAGCTAGACAGTCTCGCACCGCTCATCTGCACACATTTCCCATCTTCGCCATGCATCCTCACACCGCTCCGTTACCAAGCACAGCTTCAGTGAATTCGCAGCCTCGGGCCCATAAGGCGATGAATTAAGGATAAAGATGGCTTAAGTACTCCAAAGTGACTGTTAACACCTTTTTAACTGGGACTTGGACCCTAGATTTGTGTCGTGGATTTCAAACTAAAATGTGGGACATAATTTGGGTTAGGACGGTAAATCCATCTTTATATTTCGCTTTGAAACCACGATAATCCTAGGAATTTACGTTTAAGTATACATGTTGTGATTTTCGTAATTAACTTTGGCTTCGAGACCCTTTACACGTCCGAAAACTGTAATTTAAATTTATAACGAACACATATTCGTTATGATATTAGTTGCTTATACGAACTAGCAAAGACGCTAACTGTAAGATGTAATATTTTTAACTAACTACACATTCACGTCGGCAATTACTAGAAATTTCTAGAAAATTAACTCTATAATAAAATTTTACCTTCTGGAAGCTAATTTGGAGGCTTCTTTGTGTGCTGAAACATAATAAATAATTCATCATATAGTCAAAGAAACGTACTTGTTCATATATTAGAAGAATTAAACTCCACTTTATAATTAAACATCTAGAAACATAATTAGGCATACTTGTATACTTAGCGCTCGGCCTTATGGGGTTAGTTCGCTTCTGGAGACCAGTACCATATTTTAGTAATATGTTAGTCACGTTCCCCGGGCCCTAAAACTGCCTAGAGACAATGTCAGTTATATTAACGTGTAAATTACTATCTTCATATCAAAATTTTGTGCAGCTTTCCGGAAGCGAACTTTAATTCTGCCAAGGCACAGTTCTAAAAGAAACTAGAAAATCATAAAAATATATTTGCAAGCAAATCCTCTCGTAACGTAGCGAACGTAAAATAAATCTAGTTAAGGAATCGAATCAGTATTGATTCAGATTTTTATAACTATGGGAATACCACATTTATTTATTCTTATGAATATTAATTCAGAGTTCGATTGCAAAGGAAAAAGTCCAGCGCACACTACGAGTATAATGCAAGCAGGACTCCAACCCGCGATCTCTTCTTTTTGAGAAGGAAATTGACACTGACCTCTGTAACAGACACAGACTTTTAACTGACAGAAATGACATGCCCCTGAGTAACGTGACTATTGACAGATCTGAGGAAGGAATAGTCTCCTTAAACCGTGTAAGACCTCCTCGGCCTCGCGTGAGATATAGGCCCTCACTAAGAGGGCTTAAGAGGCCACAGAACCTTATATCTTACTAGAAGGCGCCCGCAACTTCGTTCACGGAGGAGAAAAAGACATAACCCTTCATTTTTTATTCAGTGTTGTCGGGTAAAAAGTATTCTATAACCATCTGGAGATACCCAGCTACCCGTGTACCAAAAATAGGTGAAATCCGTTTATCCGATTTTGCGTGATGAAGCCACAACGACACATACAAACATACATAAAATTCAAAAAATATATATATTTCGTTTTAATGACCTCCAAATAGTCCATAACGATCATTTTTTTGAAAATATCTTCAATGTACAGACATTTCATTTTTACAACTTTATAATAGTATAGATAATGAGCGATTGGGCTGTCAACAGTACGTCAGGGAGAGGGACCATCCTTCTGGACCTCCTTCTGTTCTAAATTAATTTATCATATTCTTCTGTTTCATTTAAAAACGCTAGTGTTTTCATTATTGGTTTGCCAAAAGTCCTGATAGTCCCTCAGACTGTCAAGCACAAACCCTAGTTCACCACTTTATATCTCGAAAGTGTTCCATTCTCGATCAAACTGTGCCTAGAACAAATGAAAAAAAAAAACTGCGATCTCTTTTTTAGCGCAGAGGTGCTCTCCCACCTGAGCCGCATGGACTTTTTCTCCGAATGAATATTCGTAACGTAGGTCTGCAAACAAAATAACTCCAGCTAAAGAAATGGTTTTATGACGAAAGCGGGTGAAAGAGATTTGGAAAGGGAATAAGCTGAAGGCACTCCGAGCGAGCTGTAATCCCGGAGTTTTGCCAGCTTCTGCGATCGTTCTCAGTCAAACTTCGGCCGCGATTTACCTGTTGGGTCTGATTTCGAAAATTCTATTTGTATGTTGATTTAAACAGATCTGTCCTCGTTTCTAGCGGATACATCTCAGTGGATTTTGCATAGAGATCGAATATTATTAGACACATTGAAAAATAAACGGTAATTTAGTGAACGTTTCTGTTCTTATTTATTTTGATTATTTGTTTGTACTTCTTTCACGAGAATATGAGACATCTAAGACTATAACAAATATGTATGCTCATCAGACAAATATTTGTCCTTACCGGGATTTGAATCAGGGGCCATCCGCTTCGCAGGCAGGATCACTACTGCAAAGCCAAACCGGAAGTCAATACCTAAACTGTACCTTCACAGAAGGCATCTGAGTATCAAAGTGATGAAGCACTCGGTGAAGGAAACTTTAAGGCCATATTAGGATAAATGGTCAACATTGACAGGTGAAATCCACCGCTAAAAATAACAGAGCATGGTGAAATTGGATCTAATATATTAACTTAAGTGTTTTAATTAAAATCTATCTATCTATCTATTTAACGGCCACAGACGTCCGCTACTGAACATATGCCTCCCGATAGCTCGCCAGAGTGTGATACTGCGCAGACCGCATGCACTAACTCCCGCGACCCTCACTAGGTCATACATCCACTTAGTCGAAGGCCGTCCCATGCCGCGCGCTCCAGGACTTTACTGCACTAACGGTCATCTGTACTCCAGGCGATATCAAAAAATATGTTTGAATAAAAAAGCTCTTTTTTTCTCGCCTACTAAAACAACAAAATGGACTAAAGTGAAACGAACTTTTCGCTTTTCAAGTAATTCTATAACAATAAAGAAATACGATCCAGTTCTCCTTTACAGCGCAAACAGTTTAGTATGCAAAGCCGTCACTCCGTACCTTTGGCTTCCACTTCATTTCTTTGAACCTTAATGGCTTTCTAATCTCCAGAGCTGAGTTCTCGAGTAAAACAGAAGAGAACTGAGAACTTTCTTCAGCGGCAATTCTAAAGACTTCTAAATCTGTTAGGCAGTTAACAGTTAATTGCTTTTTCTTAATTATTTGCATTCGTTTGCCTTCGTGTTATGAATTCTGATTAAGTTTGGGTTGAAATGGCCCTAGAGCTTAATACATCATTTTTTTATGACGTCAGCCGTCGTGACGAGTACGAACTCGTACTTAATAGTATGAGGGAGCGAGACCACATCAAGTAATACCGAAACTATTTTACAAGTATAAAGTATGTTGAATCGGGTGTTCAATAAAACAACGAGTGTAACAAGACATGTAGAATGCGTATTAAAAAACATTTTTCATTACGCGAATCGTACAAAATAACCATTTGTTGTTCTCGTTTCCACTCAAATCTCATCACATCACTCATAAATTGCTTATTGATTAATAATCCGTCCATGGTCTCTGTTTCTTGTCGTTTTGTGGGCTAAGGAACCATCCTTTTGAATTTCTTTATTCAAAAATAAGCAATAGACCCCAGTTCATGCCGGGATGACTGAGTGGGTACTGATGGCGTAGCTAGAAAACTTAAAATTTGCTTTTTTATCTGTGTACAAAATGAATATGGAGCTTCTGCCATGGCCGAGCGAGCATAGCGAGCGAAGTGTCTCCGTTTCAGCTTGGGTAAAAATGCTTTCGTATGTGTTGCTGTTATCCTCTACAGCATACAGCAGCACAACTGTGATACGAAAATCTATGTCTCGCGACAAAGATTGTCTGTCTCTTTCCTGTCAATACAATGCGAAATAGACGGGTGATGCTATATCGCAAGACAAGCGTAGTCGCGGAGAGTTGTGCTATTTCTATACTGGCACGGTAGCATTTCTCAACTGATTCTCGTGAAATTTGTTCGACAGGTTTCGATAGTGATAATGGTTTTTTTTTCGATTCAATTTAAACAAAAATTGTGGATATTGATTGAATGGTTGAAAGACTCACGAAGTCTACAGCTCACAGAACCACTAGTCTGATATTGTACATCAAATTGTCTATACGCACATGTTACTACTATAAACATTAAAGGCTAAGTTTTTTACTTATAAGTGTAGCCATTCGACGTTGACGATCATTAACTCTGCTATAATTTTAAATGTTTCTGTATTTATTTCCAACGTTTGGAATCTAAAACAAATAGCAAAGCAAACAGAGTTAAAACGGAATCAAAGCAACAGCGGTCGGAGGAATACACAAACAAACTAATGAACGCTGCTCGCCGGCTCGGAACACTGCCGCTAGGGTTGGCACACGATTCCTGCTCTCGGTGTTCGGCCTTCGTCACTCCATGACCAATTAGTTCTTAAAAACCCAACGACAAAAAGTAAGAAAATATTTTTTTCTCGTTGGCTTATTTTTATTTCCTATTGAAACATTCAGAAAATCCAGAAATTCATGTGTAAGTGGGGGAGTTCAAAAAGATGGACATGATAACTCACGTTATTATATTTTCTTTGAAATTTTACGTTGTGAGCCGAACAATTAATCATACACATGAATACTTTCGTCGCTCAGCGCAACATTTTACTTTCATCGGGTTTGTATGGTTAACTACGGCTAACAATGGTCCAAATCTTTGACCCTCACCCAAGTTAGAATTTTAACGATGTAAGTAACCATAATGTAATATACATTACTCTGTTTTGAATAAAATAAATAACAAGGCCTAAAGTCGACTGACCGTTTATTTTCGCATTATACGGCAATAGCCGAAAATATATTTAAAGCTTTCGGCCTTGGTACCTCGGCGAACTTTAACGGACTCTACTCGCACCTTACTCCGCCGATCGCTGTGGTTTTCCCCGTCTATTGATACTATACAATTGTCTATTAATGATCAATGGACAACGTTGCGTTTTACAATCATTATCACCTATTTATTATACGTAGTGTTTTGTTCTACACCCTTAATATTCCATTTGTATTTAAACCTTTCGGCCTCGATCTGTCGGCGAAATTTAACACCTAACTAACTCCTTTGATCGCTCTTGTTTTTCCCCGCCTAATGATTGGTATTCGTTATATTTTCGTGTTACACAGCAAAGAGCTGAAACATTGTTCGACCCTCGGGCCTCGGCCTCTCGGCCAACTTTGACGGGCTCTACTGGCACCTAACTCAGTCGATTGCTTTTGTTTTCCGCGTCTATTGATACTCCGTTTATCGTCGGCGCTCAGTGGACAATGATTGTTTGCCTTTTTCCAATCATTGTGATTTCTTATACCTACTAGTATGTCATTTTGTATGTATAAAGACTGAATTCTATGTATAACTGTAACAGTCAAAATTAGCTTAAATAAATATATACGTCGCCTTAATAGAGACATGTCAAATTTCAGTATTTTAATGTACCGTAATTGGCGATTTGAGACGGCTGTGCCTGGTGTCGTTAAGATTTAAAATCTTCTCGAATTTGTTCATTTTTATTACTTGCTATTTCGAAATTATTTTATACTCTATTCTCATGCCCTGTCCCTTCAGTCAACATCAACAAATGTTGTATCAAAATTACAATTATCTTGTATATTAGCCTCGGATGTCATTTTCTCTTGCGTGGGCTAAAATCATTGGAAATTGTTTCTACTCAGTTTCCTCTAACGGAGTACTAGCGTGAAATAACTTAAATATACGCTGGATCAAATTCATTATCATTTTACATAAAGATAGACGATTAGAAATTTTCCTAAAACGCGTTTCAGAAGTGACAAGATTGTGACATCTGTCAACTGTTGTTTGTTGTTGCTTCCGTGTCGATCGACCGCACCTCGACACAATGCGACGTCTGTCGTTGCTCGTGCCATTGTTCGACTCCACCTTCTGAAAATCCATCGCCGAACATGTCCGACATGCTCTTTTACGGTTTTTATACTTCATCGTCGGATGAGCGAGAAAATATAACTAATGTGCAATGAAAAGACAGAGGGACAGAAAAGAGGATACATAAGTAAAATCAAGTGTTAAGTTTAGCACTTTCATGACCAAGATTCTCGTTATTATATTCGCGTAGCCGATAACATAGGAAAATGCTTTTGTAGTGAAAACTTGCCACGAGCAGAGCGCCCACCGCTACTGGTAAAGACACACGCGGTTTTTAAATTCTCCACGCTTTTTTCGTTTCGGATAAGGCCCGATTTCCCGAGAATGCAGTGTGAAGTACAGAAATCCCGACGTTAAAGTTTTTCAACGCCATTTCTGTGGGATTCCCAACATCTGTCAACTGTTGCGCATCGTTGCTTCCGCCTCAGTGCGCCGCCGCACATCCCGACACAATGCGACGTCTGTCGCCGCTCGTGCCATTGTTCAGCTCCATTGGATGCTTGCTTTATTTGGTATTGATTTGTGATGGAAGCGGGAATCGGATAAAGATGTTTGAGGTGTGATGATAAGAGAGTTGCAGAAAAAGGACGGTGACTCCAAACCATTAAAATCTAAACTTGTGCTGTACGAAATTATACTTCAGGGGATATCCACTAATCTATGTTACTGTGCAATGGCTTACTGTCCCTTGCAGTGCAGCAAAACTTCTAAAAAGACTCGTGTTAGGCACAAACGTAAGAACCGGGTTATATATATATACACTCACGACATCATAATGGCTATTTATAATGCTTAAACGTTAGATTCATATACACCCAAGAGCAAACATTTCGTGTCGGTAAAATACTGTTATACTTCCTACACTCTGGTTGCAAATTTGTTCAAAGTTGTTGTTTTTGTCGTGTCGTCTTTGTTTAATTTTACATCTGAAGTGCAAAAGTAACAGTGAAAAAAACAACGTTTTCCGGTCTGAATCGGAGTCGTAAAAACCCATGAAAAATAAAAACTTTAACGGAGCGGAATATTGCAAAAATTGACATTTTGCGATGTTGATATTTTTATGGTAGGTTCGCGGAAATTGCTAATACAGTTGAGTATTCGAAGAAATCGTATATTACGTAATTATAACTAATAGTGTCAAATAATTAATAAAACCTATTGCTGTTATTTAAATTTGGGTGACTTGAAATTTTTGCTCTTGGGTGTAATTTATGCATGTTATTATAGAAAAAAAGTCATAAAAAAGGACGGTGTATCGAACCCATTAAAATCAAAACTTGTGTAGTACGAAATAATACTTACATGGACATCCACTAATTATGAAAAGCTATTTTATTGAGGAAAAGCCAATGATGAAACGTTAGATATATGTTGCCGAGTATGAGACGACACGGTACGATATCATTACCGGATGAGATAAAACCGGAAACATGAAACAGATCACCAAATAACTTCAATTTCCAAAGTATACACTTCCTCGAAAGTATCCTAACGGATATAATAGCCCACGCAAGGTCGAACATACCTATATACGGAAAATATAAAAACCTGGTTACAAATGATATCCGAGGCTAATACAAGAAGCGTGTATTTCTGATACAACATTTGTTCACGTAAAAACCCTTACTAAATCAAAGGCTCATCAGAGTGTGAGTTACATAGTAAGTTACACCCTTGTTTCACTAAGCTTGGGGATGTGAAACTGGTAGACGCACAGTCTGATTATATTCCGGTATACGACTGTCATTTATCTCTCACATATCTCCTGCTCGCACGTATTTTCGATAAAAGTATTACATTTTGTGGAAATTACTGGCTTGCAATAGATCGTGCTTATATCCGAAAATATGTTTCTCATTCTGCGCATTCACGTTCTGAAGCTTAAATATACCTTAATAGTTTAAAAATATACGAGCCCTTTTTGGTATTTTGCCCATTTACGTAATTCTCAAGCTTATATTTTCACAATGATGATAGTAATGTTTATAGTTTTTGGTAACTAAGTAGTGTTTTTCTGCTGCTTCACTCGCATTGCTTTACTAGATATCTATTCTAGATATCTATATAAATAAAAAGCGGAAGGTCTTAAACGATTATATAACACAGTCACACAGCGTAAATATATGAATTAATCAAATTACACGGAGTAAATTGGCGGAAGAATCGAGTTACCACAATTAGACCAAAAGCGCTTGCATGGAACTCCCAAACTTTGCGACGTCTCACACTTTCACAAACATTGCGCAACAAGTACACATTTAGATCCATTCCAATTTCAACTTTAAGACCACATGCAATTGTTTTTTAAGTGTAAGTTTACCATTTGATGACTCAGCCTTTATTGTTTTTAGAAGCTTAAACTCGGGACATAGGTTCCTACGCGCGAATACACACGTGCAGTGACATAAGTAGACAGTCGTTTCGTTGTAATTTAAACTTTAATGCGGTCCGATTGCCTCTTAAGTTACATAACTTGCTTTATACTCGTATGTTGCTGCTTTTTAAAAGGGATTTGTTTGTAACTCAGTTGAGACAGTTGCTTGAATAAATCCACTACATTTGCCTTATATTAGAAAAGTTTAAGAGACGTGTAGTGTTGTAGCAGCTGCGTGGAATTTCAATGTGATCGTCTATCGTTTTTGACGTGTCGTTCCTAAAACGGCCTCAGGCCTAACGGATTTCAACTATTTTTTAAACACAGGCAGCTGGGGATCGACAGTTGGTTATAGAATACTGTTTACCCGACTACGCTGAAGCAAAAAGAGGGTTATGACTTTTTCTTTCTCCGCGAATAAAGTTGTAGCCAGAATAAATAAATAAGTAAATATTTGGGGACAATTTTACACGGAACGTGAAAGCTCAGTAAGGCTTGTGTTATGAGTACTTGATGGCGATATATTTAATGGACTTGATGGCGATATATTTACTTATATACATAGATAATATCCAAGACCGAGAAACGAATATTTATGTTCATCACTAAAATATTTTCTCTTACCGGGATTAGAAGACCGTCAGCTTCACAGGCAACGTCACTCCCGCTGAGCTCAACCAGTCGTCGATAACATCTATACTATTATAAAATTCTAGATTTGTAATGAAAATCTGTTTTCTATGGAGATGGGTGATGATTCCAGGAAAAACCTTAATAGCGCGATGCAGGTTCGTCTTTTGTTTTGTATGGCCGCGCGGCGCCTTGCCAGTCAGGCGCCATCGGTTAGCCAGAATTTATTTGTCCTCTCATCACGCCAAAACAGCTGGACGGATTTGAACTAATTTTGGTACGGGAATAGCTGGACTGGACATCCAAAGATGGTTTTTTTACCTCTTTCCCAACTACGGTAAAAAAAGTTTTACGCGGACGAGGTCGCGGGCATCATCTAGTTGCTAATAAACAAAAACATTTCGTGATTGCCAATTTAAGATAACAAAATAAAGTTAAGGATACTAAGCAGACGTGTTTATCGCACCAATAAACTGAGAGGTTGGTAAACGTTGCGGCATTATAAAGTCCGCCATCGATCACGCGGCTCGGGTGTCGTTTGTCTTCAATGCCCCCTCCCCTCTACCCCCGGCGACAACATTATAGGTGAAAAACTTAAGTAAGTCACCTGTTGTATGTAGTAGAAGCGTATCCGTATAGGCAATTTGAAGTTCCATAAAAGAAAAATGACATAAGTTCCATATCATTTTTGTACACAACTACATACAAGAGGGGCTTTACTTATAACTCTTTAGTTCCGTGTATGGATTATACACGTCTATATTAGCTCCAATGAGAGAGAGAACCAAAACGATTACCAAATCAATAATTCGTTGACTAATTACTACTATTAAAAAGTTGTAAAAATTAAATGTCTGTATATGGAAGATATTTCCAAAAAAGTGATTGTAAGGGACTATTTGGAGGTCACTGAAAAGAAAAATATTTTATTTTTTGTATGTTTGTATGTGATGTTGTCGCTTCATCACGCCAAATCGGCTGAACTGATTTTAACTATTTTTTGCACACGGGTAACTGGGTAACCACAGATGGTTATGCTATATTTTTTAACCAACTACTACTGTACCCTGTTCCACCGTGATACAGTTTATAAACTAGTACGGGGAACAGTAGACGCTTACTCTCGCTCATTACATTACTGATCTGTGTAGTGCCTAACACCAAATGTTATATATAATAAGTTACTACCGATACAAAATGTAAGTAGTTATAACCTTCTACGATACTCAATAAAGTGTTTTTTATTTATTATTATTTTATTTATTAATATTTTAGTGGATTAAATATAGACGTTAATTACTAGTATTAAGATGTACCTACCCTTTACCCTGGAAAACTCAGCTTTTATAAATTATTTTAATTTTTCCGTACTAGCGGTTCATAAAATGACTCGACTGGAATAATATAAGGTGAATTAACTCTAATCTGATCATGAAACATTTTCCGAATTCATTCGACTGTCCTGTGTCTGTTATTTGTTGTCTTACGACGCCTTTGTACTGTTTTCAAAATTTCTGTAAATGTTATCTGTAAAAACATGTTCACTGAGGTGATATATTCGAAACATTGTCTAAATGGATCATAGCAACACGTCGGGTGGGTGTATCTCCGAAGTTAATCCCACCTCCATCAGAATCAGCTTACGCCAGGCCTCGAATACCTGATTAATTTTTCAGACGCTAGGGAGACGGATCAGCTGGCTCAGCCATGGAATATTAATTGCTGAATTACTTGCTAAATACCTTACAATAGTGAGTTACCTGTAAATTACGTCTTATATTGTTTATAATTAATGCACAAATAATAGTTAAAATTAGAAAAAACGTTCGTTTTAGAAAAGAACTGGTGTTCTTTAAACTGTCGAACCAATCACCTTGAATCTCTAGATCAAGTCCCTTTCAGAAAAAACATTTGAATCGCTCAGGAGCTACAATACAGACTGACTGAGAGGCACACTGCCAACTTCCAAAAATTTGATTTAGCGGTTTGGCGAGTAAGTTTTGATTGTAAGCAGCTTTGTAAAATAAAAAAATAATGAATAAATCACGTTTGTTTGGTCGGGGGTATAATAGTACATAACTGCTGATGCCGCGAAATAGGGGATTGACAGCGGAGTATAGTTATGGATCCATCTAGAGATACGAGGCCGACAATCCGTATTCGCGCCGAGGCTTGTGTAGTGCTTTTCTCAAATAAATCCAAGGAAACAAATGTTCAACTTAAATACTTTTTTTTACTATTTTTTTTGTTAGCTGTTCTGTTTAATTGGTTTGCCACCAGATCTTAAGAGTCCCCAGTAAGCTCGGTTCTCCATACAAACGTAGTTACGCTCTCATTTTAAAACGACTTGCTAGTTTGCTTTGTAACTTTGTACTTAGAATAAATTAAGGTATATCTAGGCCTCTAATTAGTTTAAGTAGCTTCGGATACCATAGTAAAAAAATACAGCGAATTTAAGTTTTTCACACAAAACTTGTTTTTGATGTATTTCGTTTGTTTTATAAACTGCAGCCATGTGAACTAATTTCAGGCCTAGATATACCTCATGTCATTGTATATGCAAAGTTTCGTTATAATCCAACACGAAGTTTTAAAATGAGAGCGAAACTCCGTTTGTATGGGAAGGTGAAATTCGGTCGAGCTTACTGGACTCTTAAGCAGATTTTATTTATTAAAAAGTAACAATACCTTATTAATTGGTTATTTTAATAATTTATTAACAACAAACGTCACTCCTTGTTTATTTTATTGAATACCTAATTAAGTAAGCTAGTTAAATAAGAAATTAAAAAGTAAATACACATTTACAAACATTTTTTTTTTAATTGGCGGTATGCCATAGACTACTCAACTCAATAAAAGAAATAAAACCCACTGAAACATAAGATAATCTCTTTGTTGGCCATGGCCATCAATGTTGAATGAAATTCCTTTATTATCCTCTAATTTTGAATTATTACGAATCTGCAACAAATCCTATACAAAGACGTACTTCACATTCTATTATCGAAGGTAAGACCGACGTTTCCTTGGATGTTTGAGAAAAAACATTTTCTCGGAACAATATGTCTTGTATAAAATATAGTAAGTTATATTTTGAATAGAAGCAGTTTGGCAAAGGTACTTTAAAGGCACTTATTTCGGCTACTTCGATACAATTTTGTTTATCAAAAGGCAAACTTGCTCATTCTCGTTTAACTTTTCGCCTTTCACCGATCGTTGAGTCGGATTTATTCGGCAACTTTTTCAAGTTATTTCAAGTTAAATCATTGCGGGCGCAAGTGACGCTTCAAGCGAGCCATTCTATTTGATCCTTGGACGTAACAATTATTTGTAACCAGAGCTCTTAAATATTTTAGTAAGTATGCTCACGGAATTCAGAACTTTTCAATACCAGTATTAGACCTCCGTTCATAAAAAATTGTTTCCTGAACGGGGATCAAGTTATGCTAGGGCTTTGACAAATTTCTGAATAGGACAACGATGTGGAATGTTACCTAAAGTTGCAAGAGCGGTTTGTGGCTGCGTAAGTCTGTTTGCTGAGTTTTCAACTAACAATACTTATTTGTTCCTTCCTGTGCCGTTGTTTCAATGAAATGTATATTTCTCTAAGGTGAAGTTTATGATCATTAAGTTCGTTCCAGCAAAAGCTTGTAAAGTCTTATTTGCTTACAGTGTGGTGGTTTCAGTATTACAGTATTTTGGTGTGTAATAGAATGCCCGTCTTGCGACTACTTACAATACCTACGTAATCTGTACCGCTGAGGTCATACGTCGATCAATTTCCGGTCGCCCGTTACGACGACAGATTGCGATAAGTCGCTTAATTGCGGGAAGTCCAATCAGATTGGCGCGACGGCAAATATTGGATCCATGTCAGGCACATGCGTGTACGTGCATGCTAGTAAGACTTATGTATCCTAAGATTCCTTTGAACTTACGACCTTTTTTAACTCAAAGCGCTGAGATGGTTGTCGCGGGTTATTTTTTGGACCGGTATGTATTTGACAAGTTTGAAATTGCACATCACATCTTTACCTACGTGGATTGGTTTGGTTATGTTTATGTATCAAACCTGTTCACGAGTAAGCTTCAAGTTAAGTGTTTTGAAATATCGTAGGATAGTGCTTAAACGTTTTGGACAAGTCTATACGTATTCACACTTTCCACGTGTACCTATGCCGTAAGTTGTAACCGGGTCAAATTAAATGTTCTATTCTAATGAAGATGAAAAGTTTGCTTTAAAACTTGCAATCGAATAACTCTAGCTACCTGGCCCCTATTTCATAAACGTGACAGGTGACAGTTGACAACGACAATTCGGCATACATTACTTCTCCATCGTGATGACAGGCATACGCTAACTCGGCGACCCAGCAATGTACGTCGAATTGTCGTTGTCAATTGTCACCAATCACGTTTATGAAATGGGGGCCTGAAAACGTACGAAAAATAAAATGTATTTCTGTCTGAGTAATTAAAATATTACCACATTGCAAACCCGCAGGCTTCAAAACGCATCCGTCCTATGAAGTGGGTCTATCAAAAGCTAAATTTCAGCTGCATATTTCAGGCGCGTTCACTTTGTGGCGTTCGCGGGGCGGGCGTGGGGCGGGTCACAAAGCGAACAGACTCGTGTTGAGTTTTATTTAAATTTCTCGTTTTAATTTAAATTCCTCACCAACCACTTAGTGCTTAAAATGGTTGAACGTGAGTAGAACTGGGTACTGTGATATTTTAATGTACTGCTTCCCGCTAGTCCTATGCAATAGATGCTGAATTAAGTACTTGAAAAAGTTGAAGTTGGCCTGTGCTAGACACAAACCTTGTGACTAGGTCACAAAGTATGTCCTACAGCACCAACGTAACAGTAATCGCATGAATCAGTTGTTTTCAACTCGCGTATGTCCATAACAAATGGTGGTTGTTATTGATTAAATTTATTAAATGCAAAACGACACAGATTGTTTCCTGCGTTGAGAGTTGAATTGTGATTAAAATGAGTTAAACAGATCGCATAAAAAAACGTTTTTGCTTATCGTCCGGGAACCATTGGTAACAACTTATTTTTGGGATAAAAAGTGGCATAAGTTATCCTCCGGCCCACATACCATATACTACAATTGAGTAGCCTGTATGTTTTAATGCTTGATTCTTCATATAAATCTTCATCCCCATTTTCATCCCCTTAAGGAGTGATTTCCGGGAGAAAAATTATGCTATGTCCTTCCCAGGGTCGCAAACTATGCATATGTCAGTATTACCAAATTTCATCTAAATCAGTTTAGCGGTTTAAGCCTGAAAAGGTTACAGACAGACAACGTTACTTTCGCATTTATAATAGTAATATGAATTTACCTTTATTACCTGTCATCTGTATAAATTTAAATATGTGTGTAGGTGTGAACCGTGAAAGTATGAAGTGTTATATTGACGTCATCCATCAATATATGTAGACCGGCAAATTGCTCCCTGCTGCAATTAATCCGACCTTTTCATCCGAAAGATAGCAACAATAGGCTAATCACTGCATTCGATACCAACAAACTTACAGGAACAGAATATCGCAGTGGACTAATTCGATGCCGAAATGCACGTGTTCGATACATACACTTTTTATGACGAAATCATGTTGCATGCTTGTATTCGTATAAATCTATTTGATGTGACACGTACTTGTGTTTTTTTACATGTTTTATATTCCATTAGTCATAAAGTGATTCTTGCTTTGAGCTTAAGAGGCCTGACTAAAATATATAGCATAAACAAGAAAGTCCTGAATCTCACTAATTCATTAATTTTCCGCCTCTCAATCAATTTATTTCAACCTAAGTAAAATGGGAGCTTTTTATTGGAGATTACCAAGGCAGCGAAGCCAGAGGCAACAGCTGATATCAACCTAAAAGGCGTCACGGTGAGTCCTAAAAAAAGTTTCGTTTTCATTCGACTAAGTACTTATACTATTTAATTCTTCTCATGAAAATTAGGCTGGGTCTAAATTATCGCAATATCAAGTTTTACTGTCAAGTGGCGAAAAGCTAATACCACCCAGGCGGCTCGAATTAATTCCCGAGGACTATCTAATCAAAGTCTATTTAGAAAACCGATTAGTTAACGACCGACTTGCTTTGTAAGATTTTCTATTTAACAGCCGCAGACAATTGAGAGCGATATAACAAAGGAACGTTAATCGGATGAAGTGGGACAGAATTAATTTCATCGATTATATACAGCAACAGGCTTAGACTAACGGCGCCAGTATCGGTCTCACCATATTATTTGCGGAATAACATTGATGAGTCTCAATGAGACAGACGCAATCTTCCGCAGGCCTTCGTCGTTTTTCTAACGCAAAGATAAGTTCAGGTTTTACTCGCAGATCCTTAATGATAGTGCTTTGTAACTCCCTAAATCTTTTCTTACCCACTGCTTTGACAGTGACAGATGTTTTATAAAAACCAGTAAACTTAATCCTTTGAATACGACGGGCTCTGGCGTGGAAGGGTCTTTGAAGTGCCAAAGGGTCAGACGGCACTAAATATTTGCGTAAACTCGACAGGCGCGGGACAAGTCCCTTGCCGATTTCTATTTACGTAGCTGGAGGCCCTGTGAACTTGGGAGCCCTATTTATTAATCTTGGTGCTTTAAATTGAATGTTAGCTGAGGTACTGTATAATTCGAATAATTAGTCGGAAGATCAGAGATGAGGAAGTTTTCTAATTAAAGAAGTTTTTGTTCTAAATATCGAAATACATGTATTTGGAGTTTTGTTAAACAACATTTTATGTTTGAAATATGTTCCTGTAATATTTCAACACTTATATATCAACAATATTGTTGCCACCTCCAAGATTGCCTTGATTGTCAATGCGGCGGTATCTCCGCAGTGGCAATGGTGGTTTGGTCATGTGTCTGCAATGGTTTAGTTGAAAGCAACCTAACAATAATTTTGAGTTATATTGAACGATAGCTAATATTAATGTGTCATCAACTCCATCCGTCGCATAGTGATAATGATTTAAATTAGATTAATGTTATAACATGATATAGAAAAGTTGATACGTATGCAAACAATTCAAAATGAACCCGTTTCGCGTCCCCACCAGGACACCGCTTTGGATGTGTCCAAGTCCTGATGTACATCCAGGTCCTTGTGGTACACCCGTACATCCACAAACTTCATGTTATCTGTGAAGAACTGAGTGGGGTCGATGACGCGGTCGAACGGAAAGCCAAGTGACATGGAATCGAAGCCGGTGCTCCAACGGGCTGTGCGGCGCTCATTTATAACGTTAATATCCACTAAAGGCAGACTATATCCTGTATGTACCGGTGTAACCATGACAAACAGTTGAAGATCCATTCCACCGCGGTGACCCATAGGAAGGAGAAGATGATGCGGGAAACCAACGCGAGTCTTCCACCACCAATTTCCATCGATCTTACTAGTTCCCTCCAACGAACTATCCCACATAGGGCGCGTCCAAGGACGATCTTCGACTACTCCCTGGAAATCCGTGGACTTACGCACGATTGAATTTTTTCCAGACTTAAGCTTGTAGAGGAAGCTGTCGAGTTCAAACATGTTGAGACGCTTGTCATTGACGTCCATGGTATGGCCTAAAACGTCATTCTTAGGGCCGAGGAACACCCTGACAACGGCATCTACAGCTTTCGTGGATGTAACATCGATGGTGACCTTGAATGGTTGGTTATTCAATCGCCTTTGACGCGCCACGAATACGTAGTCTGACTTCTTGTTACGGACCTCATCTTCATTGAGGTATACCGCATTAGTGATGTCCATGTCGTACGTATCAATGTAGGTTACCAAGTCTGTCGTAGATACGCCTTCGACCTTTACTCCCGGGAAGCCAAACTCTTTACATGTGTATTTCGGCAGCAGTTTCTTGAAGATTTGGATGATTTCGACCTTCCGTTTAAGAACCCTCCAATACGCAGGGTCACGCAGGGATGTCGAGTACGTATCGGTGGCGGTCGGGACGTAAGTATACCTGAAAATTAAAACAAAACATTTTTATTAATGAAATACCCATTGGTGTAACAGAATTGCAGTACCTAAGTCAAACGCATTTAAAGAAATTGTAGAAGAGCTTACTTTTCAGTGTCATGGATGGCATATGCCAGCAGTTTTCTTCCCCAATTGCCAGGGTAGGCGACTGCTGGGTCTTGCACCGTCCACATTAACCGACCAAGGTTTTCCAGGTCTTCTGGTTTCTTCAACGGGACGACTACGCCGTTACGCTGGAATCGAAAAAAACGTCATATTTTTCGAGTGCATTCTTTTATCTCGTCCTCCTGATACAGGTTTATAATACCAATTAAGAGGCTTTAACTTGTCTTTTGAATGTACATCTTTTTGAACCAATAGAAAATTAGTAACAAGAAGGTGCATGCAGTTTTGTTTATGGAGGAGGAAAAAATATAGTCCTCTTGTTTGTTTCGGCGTACTTGGATAAAACGTAGCCTAATAACTATTTACGGATGCCCAGCTATACGTGTACCAAAACTAGTTGAGATCCTTCTAGCAGTTTTGATACGATGAAGCCGCAAAGACACACACACACATACCTACATACAAGCATAAAAAAATAATTAAAAAAAGTGACCTTCAAATAAGCCGCATGTACGGACATTTCATTTTTACAACTTTACTGTAGTGTAGATATGAAAAAGGACTTGGAATAACCATAAAAGTAAATGGTCCAAAGTACTTACTAGTTCAAATTGTCCCTTCATGATGGCGAAGCGTAGGAGCTGCTCAAAGTCTTCTACTTCATCCTTTATCTTCATGTTATAGTCGTGGACGATGGGCGTGTCGTTGGACCGAGCAGGCATTTCGTCTCCGGTATGCAAGCGGATCTTAGGCCAGTACCCAGTTTTAAGGGTTTCATCCCAGCTGATTGGTACTATGTCCGTCATGCCATGCGACAGACGCTCGAGCCTCAAACGTGCCAGTAACTGCTGAACAGCGTACAATACTGATTCCCCTCGTCGCTCCTTTTCTACGCTAAATCCCTCACCGGTTATCCAGTACGGGTAGCTCATGTGCAAATAGTACATGAATGTGTTCAGATCAAGGTCTTCTGTGAAATATCTGAGGACATCGTCTAAAGAGACCGTATCGCGCAGGCTCGTACGAGAATCAATGGAGATGACGTTCTTATCGACTTTGATGTTCCAGTAATCCATGAGAGCAGCTTCCGTGTCTCCGTTTGTCATCTTCATCATAAAAGCTTTGTGGATGACGTCGCTGTTGACGAAGAAGTAGGGGTAGATCTCGTAGGGCGCGGGAAGGACAATGCCATGGGTGTCCGAGCGATGGAAAATTGAGGCGGTAAAGGCGTAGACGAACATTCCTGGGTTTATGCGTTCACGCAGCCAACAGGCGACGTTAACGTAGATATCCCAGTCTTTGGCGAAATAGAAGAGATGGAAGACTTTAACGGCTTGCTGTAGGTGCTTGATGTTGGAATCCACGAACACTTCACCACGTGGCAGCATGCCGGCTTGGTATGTCTCCAAGAATAGATCCACGACGTCAGCTTTCTGGAATGTTTATGATAATGATACATTTATATTTTACATCGTATCGGTTTTTCGCGAAGGAAATACATAATTTATCTCCTTTTTTCCTTAGTTTAGTAAAAGTATGCCATAACAATCCTCAATTATATATACGGGAGCGGTATATTTTACTATCAGTATACCGAAAGCCTGGCAGTATCGGATGAGGCCGCAAACACTTTTTTTTGTTCAATTTCGTTAGAGTATCCTTTCCTTAAACTTCTAAGTTACATTGAAATACACAGCTAGTAGCCAAAGCTACAACCAGGCCAAGTTCATTCAACAGGATTATTGAAACCCACCAATAAAGCCTGCTGGTTCTGCTCCAGGCGCCAGGTGTTTGCGACAGCCCGCATGTCCTCAAACATCGACGGCTGCAGCACCACCAGATGCTTTGTCTCCATGCTCGCTGACGCAGGAAACCACAAACTCACCGCAACACCTGGTGGTTTTGCTCCAGACGCCAGGTGTTGGTGACGGTCTGCATGTCCTCGAACCACGACGGCTGCAGCACCACCAGGTGCTTTGTCTCCATGCTCTCTGATACTGGGAACCACAAACTCACCACAAACGTTTGCTGGTTCTGCTCCAGAAACCAGGTGTTGCCGACAGCTCGCACGTCTTAAAACAGCGATAGCTGCAGCTCGTGATCCAGCATTCGCACACCTACCACCTGTTGCTTCGTCGTCATGCACTGGAAACCATGAACTCACCACAAAGGCCTTCTGGTTCTGCCCCAGACGCCAGGTGTTGGAGACGGTCCGCACGTCATTGAACACCGATGGCTGCAAGACGTGGTCCAGAAGCCGCAGCACCATCTGCTGCTTCGTCTCCATGCTCGCTGATGCTGGAAACCACAAATAACCGATATTACATTAAAATCCTTAAACTCCGCCCACCGCCTTTTACCTCACAAATATCTAGAAATTGGATACTGCTTTTTTAAGGTAAGCTTCCGTACACACTAAGGTATAGTATCTTGACTTCGTAAAAAAGCCGGCCAGGTGCGAGTCTGACTCGCGCACCGAGGGTCCCAAAAGTGTTAGCAGAGCCCTACACCTAACCTAGCGGACACGACAGAAATACATCATCTGTACAATTTTTAACTGTCTAGCTATCACGGTTCATGAGATACAGCCTTGTGACAGACGGACAACAGACATACGGACAGCGAAGTCTTAGAGTAATAGGGTCCCGTTTTACCCTTTGGGTACGGAACCCTAAAAAGAAATGTTACAATGTCTGCCTATAGGATATCGATTCTATTAGGGAACAGAAATAAATGAACTTTTAATCAGAATAAAGCCCTGATGTAACACCACAATTCTCCCTTATTTCTCACAAAAAATTACAAGTATAGAAAAATATACAATCACTGAAACTACATAACAGAGATTATTTAAATTATCTAAAGTAATATTTTACTCTTTCGTCGAAGAAAAAAACTCACCAATTTTTTCCTTTCCAATGACAGTGCTCATGTTTCCGCGGCCGCAGAGCGTTGAAGTCGGATCGATTAACAACCAGTCTTATATTTGCATTCTCGGCTATATTTGGTAAACTCGGAGTTCTTTCAAAAACTCTTATTTCTTTCGTCTTCTAAATTGAACCTAAATATTTCTTGTATAATGTTGCTTTTTAATGATGTGGTATTATCTCCGAATTATCCGCTGTTTTCGGATGTTGATGTAAACAGCTGTCATAGGTGTTAAATTTAGAGTGATAGTGTTTATCACAAAAAATGCGCAAAAAAACACTTTTAATTAAACAGTTGGAGTATATCTTCTAATCTTCTAATCTTTTAAGTTCATTGCATTTGTAACTGGTTACTATACCTTTGTACAATAAAGTGTTTACATACATACATACATACTATTATATTCGAAACTTTATAAGAGTATTCCTAACAATAAATGAGTATATACGTTTTTCGGGGTTTTTGAGAATTCAACCCCTAAAAGAGGGAAATTTGGTGACAATGTCTGAAAATCAGCATAGGTATTGGTTCTATGGTTTAAACTCTACATGGTCATTTTTCTTAAGAATTTCAAGATGAAACAGCGGTGAAGCGATGAATCGGAAACCCAACTGTTCGCCATACCGTCTCTGAACTACATTATTTGTCAATTTATAAAATATCTAGGGGGCCACTCCATACATGTAACTGAAACTGTTTTTATTTTTTATTTTACCAAACATCAATGTGTGGCCCATATTTTAAAAACACAATACAATAACGCTTTATTATACACCTCATAAAACAGAGTACAGAAAACAATACATTCAAGGATAGGTGAACAACAGGCGGCTTTATCGCTAAACAGTGATCTCTTCCAGACAACCTTCGGGTACTGAAAACACTGAAATTTGAGTTATAGAATATTTTCGGAAATAATTGTTATGAAAGTAGCATTAATTGTGACCTCACCCCTCTATTTTCTAAACCGTCAGTCCAAAAAATATGGAAAAAAATTACAGAGGTAAAACTTAATAAATAATTTCATCGAAAATTGTTTTTATCACGATCGGATATACCGTTTTTGAGCTATTGCCGAAAAACAGTGCTTCTCAACTAAAGGACGTAAGCCGCATGAAGATACGCTCTTTTACTGGTGCATCTGTAGTGCATTTTTTTATAACGGCTGTGGAACCCTACACTATGCACGGCCTGACATGCTGCTGGCCGAATTTTAATTCAAAATTACCCCGAATCTGACGCGAGAAAAGCCGCGGGCAAAAGTTTCTATTCAAGAGTAGAAATCGAAATATATTACGAAAATGGCAACGATTTTGAAATTTTATATTGGAAATATGAAAATTCTTGAAAGTATTTGTGCCAAATTGTAATTCAGTTGGTCCGGTAGTTTCGATCAAAAATCGGTTGTAACAGACGGACCACCCAAACTTTGTAACGGCACTAGGTTGCAAGTCAAGGCTTTGCACCGGAACATAGTAGAGGCCATTATTTTGACCGGACCTGCTCAGGGAGAAACAGTGTTTGTACCGCGTATTCCATTAATACCAAATGATCTTCCCTTTGCTTTCAAAAGGCTCCAGTTTCCCCTGAGGGTCTGTTTCGCCATGACCATTAATGAGTCGCATGGGCAAACTCTAAAATTCGCCGTTGTACACCTACGACATGACTGTTTTACCCACGGTCAGTTCTATGTGGTGTGCTCCCGTGTAAATTCACCTCAAAATTTGGTACATACATACCTACACACGGGTCAAACTGAGAACCTTCTTTTATAGACTGTTAAAAAAAATTAGTACGCGGGCGAAGCCGCGGGAAAAAGCTAATTATCATATGTTAAATCATAATTAAATGTTTTATTGGGGCATTTTTACAAAAATGTGTATCTTCCATTTTTTGCCTCGGTTTACGGATTTTGGCTCCCCTCAAAACCCGCACCACATGAGAGTTGAATATAATTTTCATCTTCTCCATGTTCATCTTAAGGCCTGGCACTTATTGAGAGACTCTTCCTAGGTCGTTGAGCATATTGCTGAGATCTTCCAGGGTTTCAGCCAGGACTGCGATGTCATCGGCAAAGCGGAGGTTGGTAATATATTCGCCATTGATGTTGATGCCAAGTCCGTCCCAATCCAAGAGTTTGAAGATATCTTCTAAAGAAGCGGTGAACAATTTGGAAAATACGACATCTTCTTGCCTCACACCACGCTACAATTGGCTAGGTCTTGAATTCTGGTCTTGGAGACGGACTAAAATAGAAGCGTTCCCATATAAACGCCGCATTACTTCGATTTACCGATAGACAATTTGTTACCGCTGTAGAGACTGTAGCACCGCCATAGTCTCGATCGAATCGAAAGTCTTCTCGTAATTTACAAACGCTAAGCATAGTGACTGATTATACTCTTCAGTCTTCTGAATAACCTGTCGTAGCGTATGGATGTGGTCGATGGTACTAAAGGCTTTGCGGAAAACTTCTTGTTCGGAAGGCTGGAAGTCGTCAAAGCTGCATGCTAGATGGTTCGTGATGACTCTCGAGAACACCTTTCAGACAAAGCTCAGAAGTGAGATGGGTCTGTAATTCCTCAAAAGAGTCCTATAATTATTTTTAAAGAAAAGGACCACCGCGCTTCCATCTTATGCCTGTAGCGTTAGGCCCTCCAGTATCAAGAAAATAAATAGCTTCTGAAAGTCTTTCATTCATAGAGATAGCGGTGAACATACATAAAAAAAAGCAACAAATATAGCCGATGAATTGAAAACTTTCCTCTGTTTTGGTGGTCGGTTAAAAATACACACCATAAAATTGGTTAGCATCGATAATCTATCCAATTTGAATCAGTCATTTACGAGTACAATAAATCATATTGTTTTTGTTAGACTGCGCATTTTGTTTTTGTTAGTGCAAAAAATTATAACAAATAATTTTTTACAGTAGTATTAGTAGTTCACTATTGATATTGATCGTCTTGTTTTGACTAAAGTTATTTTTTAATTGATACACCCATCAATGCGGTTATCAATTTCTTCTTAATGAGTAAATATCGATAGTATACCTACAGGTGTATTTTTTTGGCACTGCTTGACCAGAATATTATATCTGTACTGTTATAAAGTTGTAAAAAAATAATGTTTGTATGTGTCGTTATGGCCTCATCACGCCAAAACGGCTAAACGGATTTCAACGATTTTTGGTACACGGGTAGCTAGGTATCTCCAAGTGGTTATAGGATACTTTTTTCCCGACTACGCTGAAGAAAAAAAAGGGTTATGATTTTTTTTCTTCGCCGCGGACGAAGTTTGCGGGCACCTTCTAGTAATTATTGTACAAATACTCTCCACTGGTTTCTCTACTTCTTTTCGGTAGCTGGGGAAGTGCTAATGTTTCACGTATTCTTCTGAAACTATATTTTTTTTCGGAAATGGACAGAATATCACTCTCTGCTTCATATTATGCATATAGAATAAAATCTTTAAGTTTCTTTAAAAAAATATCATTTTCGTAACTCGCTTTTATTGCCGACTGTACTTTTCCTTGAACATCCATCAACTAATATTTTCTTCTGTTTCCGCGATTATTACTCATTGAAATAAAACAATTTCAATCCATCAACTACTCACAGTGATAATTCTAAAGAGCCTAACTTGGTAGGATTGCGTCATTTCATTACAGAGTTCCTGTGACCACCATCCTACTCCAAAATGAGCGTCAGCGTCGAACGCAGCGCTGACGGACTCGTCGCTATTATAATATGACCCGTAGACCGTATAAACTAGTCGTTTTCATAGATCTCGCCCAAGGCTTCGTTTTCTTAAGAGTCCCCGGCAAGCTCGGCCAAATTTCACTATCCCATACAAACGGAGTTTCGTTCTCAGTTTAAAACTACGTGTTAGATTGTAACGAAACTATGCATATACATATACAATGACATGAGGTATATATCTAGATCTGTATGTATAATTAGTTTATATGGCTCCAGTTTGTAAAACAAACGAAATACAGCACAATCAAGTTTTGTATATAAAAAACTTAAATTAGCTGTTTTTTTTTACTTTGGTATCTGAAGCTACATAAACCAATTATAGACCTGAATATACCTTAACTTATTCTAAGTACAAAATTTCAGAGCAAACTAGCTAGCCGTTTCAAACTGAGAAGGTGCGTGCGTGCGTGTGTTTGTGTGTGTGTGTGTGATTGCATATATGTCATTATAGGACATTCATAACGATTTAGTTCCATGAGTACCACCTTTCAATTTTATAACCTGGTCAACGAGGTGTAACGGGAATGTGGTAAGCTAAGAGTGTGATATATTGATAATCCGATATTTTGCAAAATTTGGTATGTTGGGTATGAGGTATATTAGCAACGAGCGTTACATACGAGTATATTTACTGACGTTACCTACTTACTGGCTTATAGTTAGTTACAGGTGGACCTAATAAACCTGCCCTATCCTGACCCACAAGAATCGTATTTAAAATGTATAAAATGTATACGGGGATTCGTAAAAATATAGTGTTTTTATTTAATTTTAACGAAACAACAAACACTTTCTCTTAATAACATAGGCAAGAATGGCAATTATACGACTGAAGATCGATCTCCAGATAAGATCCTAAACAATTCAGGCATATTGCGAGAGTGGTACGAGAAACCCTATTGCGTTGAAGTAGGTCAATCAAAGGCGCGAATTTGCCTGCATAGGCGGTCTCTACTTTGTAGTGGTTGCGCTTTACCGGTGGCTCTAGGGTTATCAACTTTACTGAATGCTGTTGGTTTTGTAGACTTCGAGATTTGATAGATGAACACGCCGACTGCAGTATACACAGCTATAGAATTTACAAAATAAGCGTCAGCGTTGAACGCAACGCTGCAAACTCACTACTATAATATGTCGCCCAGACACGTATAAACTAGTCGCTTTTATGGGTCTCGTCCTTGGCTTCGTCTTCTTAAGTCAGTTTTGACAACCGGCTTGACGGACCAATATATTTTTACCTGTGATCTAGATCATGTACCACTACTTCACGTGCCTAGTTATAATGTGGACGAACTGAAGGCGGTAGAGTGTGAAATTTTAGAATGTCAGCCTAGGTCTTTAGGTCAGAAGTGTGATGATGTTAAGGTAAAGCTGTTCATTGTATAAGAGATTCCTTTCCCTTATAAAAAAGGTTTTATGAGGTATAAGGATTTATTCATAATACTCTATTTATCTGTCAAATATTGCAAGGTTAAATTTATCCGATTAAACGTTTTCAAATCTGTGTATTTGGATTAGTATTAGATATATTTGTTTATGCAGTAATTAAGACGACCGGTTTGCTCAGTGGGAGTAACGTTGCCTGTGAAGCTGAGGTCCTGGGTTCAAATCGTGGTAAGGGCATTTATTTGTGGAATGAGCATAAATATTTGTTCCTGAGTCTTGGATGTTTTCTATAAGTAATATATCCATTAAATATATCGTCGTCTAGTACCCATAACACAAGCCTTATTGAGCTTACCATGAGACTAGTTCGATTTGTGTTAGATTGTCTCGTAATATTTTTATTTTTTATTATTATGAACCATCAACAAATCCAAAAAAAAAATTAAAAAGGCTGCCTCAGAATAGTGACGACGAAAATTTGTTTTAGCTCTTCCTAAAGCCGATGGCAACCCTAATGACAAAGTGAGAGCCGCAAACACACACCGCTGTTTCGCTTTCCGTTAAATGCCTCTTTGTAATGTGCACTATTTTTCAACTCGACTCTATTATAGTTTTTAGCTTGTTTTTTTGTGATATACATACAAATCAAAGCGCAAATAAAAATACGTTTGTTTTTGCTTATGAAAAAAGATTGTGGTTTATTTACTCATGAAAAAAAAAAGTTGTATCAGGTACAATTATTTAATGATCATATCTCGCTTAGTTTGTGTCAAGGTGAACCGATGTCCGATCGACGTGTTTCAAATCATCAAATTCACTTGAAATTTAGTGTCTTTGGGTAGGTATGCAAAAACCATCAACCCAAAACGTACACAAACAATCAGAAAGTGCTCATTTTATAGTGACGACTATAAGTCACACTACTGTGGACGACTAATTCATAAAGCCTTTGGCAACCCTAGCTACTAAGTGCGAGCCACAAAGCGACACCGCCGTATCGCATTATACGTGAGAGATGGAGATGCACTCCTTGCAGTGCGCGCTATCTTTGAGCCCGTCGGAAAAGTTACTTTATTGTAACCGACTTCAAAAGAGGCCTCAAGGGCACTTTTACATGGCTGATTTTACAAGAAACAGAAAAACATTCACAATCTAGATAGTAAAATTATAGTTCATAACAATATTAAGGCATTCACTGCCAGGGAGCGTGGTCTAGGAAACTTGTATGGAGGTGAACGCATATATGCATCGGTGGCAGTGATTGTGTTAATGCAATAGACAAATACCTGGACACACTTTACAGGGTGATGCATATATATTGTCTCCGGGTCCATTAGATTATAACTTGACCCCTACTAGAGATATTAAGGTTCTCTAAGCGTGAAAAGAATAATAATAAATAACAAAAAAAGGAGAGAAGAATTTTTATTGGACGAAAATGAAAAAAAGTGTACATAAAAAAATCTTCGAAATATTTATTTTTTGGGCTTATTTACTCAGAATCATTCAAACCTCATAAAAGAAAGTGTAAGCGCAAAATTTCGAACCGAATTGATACCGCGATGAAATGCACAATGGTTTCCCATAAAAGTGATGCTTAGTCCGAATTTATTAGTCTGCCACGACGGAACTTGCCGAAATTAAGAAAAAGAAAGTCATTTACGGTGCGGAAAAACTTAACCCATCTTATACCGAAATAATATATATGGCATCAGTTAGAAATTTACTGGTAGATACAGAAAAGCTACTCTGCCAGTATTTTTTTTGCCGGAAGTGCTCGGCAGACGCTGCCAAAAGTGACCATCGGGACCCCTAAATAAACCCATCTGATACCATCATGAAACCAATTCCAGTTGGTAGGTATGAACACTCATTTCAGGAATATAAGTCTGCCAAGGCTTTTCCTGCCGAAATACCTTGGCAGGCGAGATTATGTATGCAATATCCGTGAAACCCGAGTTTTGAAATTATACCGATAACGGACATTTTTATTACTTTATGCTTATATTTGTATATGTATATGTAAATAATAAAATATTTTTACAATACCTATTGGGCTCTCTGTAGTCCTAACGCATAACTGAACCTGTTCCTGAGGCATAAGGGGCGGCACGGGAGGGCTCCCATACCTCAGGAGCAGGCTCAGTTAGGCGTCAGACCTGTAATTACTTTCCTACCGCTTTGTTAAACTCTGGTTTGCTTTATATAATATAATTAATAAAATAATTTCAAATTACAATAGGTATCCTGTATTTACCTACTCAAACAAAATATTATTATTACACAATACACATTACACCATGATCATCTCAAGAGCTTAAATAATCATTTTTATCGTCGTCGGAGGTAAAATCATCACTGCATGGAAGATTATTATGATGAATTGATGACCTACAGAGCCGAGACGATGTCTCTAACTATGGACCTCTTAAGGAAGCTCAGAGTCTTTCAGCGAGCTATGGAAAGGGCTATGCTATGCTCGGGATCTCTCTACGAGATCGAATCAGAAATGAGGAGATTCGTAGACGAACCAAGATCACCGACATATCAAGCAGGGTAAGCATAAGCATACTGAAGAGGCACGTATTTGAATATCGAAAATTAATATATCTAAAGTTAAAAAGTCGACGGTCAAAATATCGACACTTTAAATATCGAACGATCTAAGTATCTTTTATCATTATATCGGTGTCTGAAATTCCTAAAATTTAAATACCGAACGGCTAAAATATCGATAATTCAAAATATGGACAGTTGAATGATCGATATATGGGTGAGGAACTGGAACTAGTTAATAGTACAGTCTTTCTCGGTATAACATTCGATTCTAGGCTCCAATGGGGTCCCCATATTGCTAATCTCTCGAATAGACTGAGTTCTGCAGCTTTTGCAGTAAGTAAGATTCGTCAATTAACAGACGTGATAACGGCTCGATTAGTGTATTTCAGTTATTTCCACAGTATTATGTCGTATGGCATCTTACTATGGGGCAGTGCTTCCGACATTAATACTATATTTGTTCTGCAGAAGCGGGCTGTTCGTGCGATATATAAAATGAACTAAAGAGACTCGCTTAGAGATAAGTTTAAGGACATTAATATAATGACAGTGCATTGTCAATACATTTATGAGAATATTATGTATCTACATAAAAATACTACCGACTTTAAGAAGAACTGTGATATACATAATATTAATACTAGAAATAAGCATAAGCTCGCAGTGCCTGCTACTAGGCTCCATAAAATAAGGAGATCACACCCGCAGGGTCAAAATATCGAAAGTCTATATATCTATTTGGTAATATAGACTTTCGATATTTAGAATTTCGACCGTAGAATGGTTCGAGATTCCCATTTTCGATATTTTTAACCGACTTCCAAAAAAAGGAGGAGGTTCTCAATTCGACGAAATGTTTTTTTTTTTTTTATGGATGTTCACCGATTACTCAAAGACTATTTGACCGATTTCAAATTTTTTTTTTTTTTTTTATAGAAGGTACTTTCTAGTTGGTCTCATTTAATTTTGGTGAAGATATGATAATGGAATCCATGAAGAATTGAAGGAACTCCTCAAATATTGTAGGCATACATATAGCGATTTTGGTATTATAAGAAACATAATAAGCAGTTGCATTCAGAAAGTGTAAATTGGTGAAGTGGAACTGATGCAGAAGACCACAGAATGCCATCGGAACTCCTCAATGATAAATGATTTACGGGTGGCGACAAAATATCTTGATTAATTTAGCTAAGCAACTTCATAGTCACAAATTTAAATGTTCCTGATGAGAATGGTACCATCGAATTGATTTGTTGATGGAGCCGGAAGGTAGGCACCAGATCTATGTAATAAAATAATGTATCCTAGCCGTGTTTGGGCTTGTTCGAATCGTCACGAGATACTTTTAAGTAACGATTAACTAAAAAGTGTCAAATAAATAAACTTTTAAACAACAAAATAAAACCGACTCCAAAAAAAAACTAAAAAGTAAAAAATAACGCCATAATTCAGTTTCTTCAAATTACTTACAAGTAACCGTTTGTACACTCAATCTATACAGTATATACAATTAATGTTATTTTGGAGTCGGTGCCATCGTGTCACAACTTACTAAAATCGTCAATTTTCAATATTTTACACATTTTTTATACGGCACCGACGCCAAAATAAGATTAATTGTATATACTGTATAGATTGAGTATACAAACGGTTACTTGTAAGTAATTTGAAGAAACTGAATTATGGCGTTATTTTTTACTTTCTAGTTTTTTTTGGAGTCGGTTTTATTTTTTTGTTTAAAAGTTTTATCCGTCGTTATTCCGATTTTCGAAATTTAAGCATTCGATAATTGTACCATTCGATAATGCATACTTTCGACATTTTGAATTTCGACTTTATGAGCGTTCGAACAAAACCATTACTCGCTTGTCGCACACAATTGCTCTGAAACGAGAGAGACCCCTTGCTCGTGTGAACCGATAGCAAAAACCGACACAATGAAGTATTTAGGTATCATCATAGACACCAATCTTAATTTTAGAGCTCACATAGAGTTGTTAAGCGGTAGAGTCCGCAAAGTGATATTTATTTTTAAGAACTTAAGGCACGTAGCCGATACAGGACTATTAAAAAGCGTTTATTCGGCACTCTGTCAATCACTTATAAATTACTGCATATCTGTTTGGGGGGGGGTACCTCTAAAACGACTATGATCACCCTTGAGATCGCGCAACGTGCAGTCTTAAAGGTTATGTTCTTTCTCCCGTTCTCTTACTCTACACAAGAACTTTACAACACGGCCAAAATTCTTTCCGTTAGACAGCTCTTTATTCTGTCTATAGTACTCAAATTCCACTCCTCTCTTTACTATGACAAATCAACATTGGACGTCTCGCGGAGAGCATATAATATCGGTAAAAGACGCAAAAAATGTAACACGGCGTTTATAAAAAAGTTTTTCAGCTTTAACGGACCTTTTGTGTATAATAAAATAAATAAAGAATTAAACATTTATCCCATGCTCAAAAGAGAATGTAAAAAAGCAGTCACAAACTGGTAATTTAGTAAAAATTATATTGACACGGAAAATTTGTTTTCAGTAATAAGATAAAATATGTATGTAAACATCTGTCCTTATTCAATAACTCTTATCGCGCAATGTAACGCAATTTTGTGTATTTAAAATTAAAATAAATAAATGTACCAAAACAAAAAAAAAATTGTAATTCATCACGCTAATTTTTTTTTTCTCAAGCACACACAACCACGCACGCACCCCGTGTACACACACACATACACACATGTGTTTAACCATACACTCACTCAAATTCACCTATGAGACCGACATGCATGCTGTCACTGTCTGTCAAAACTTGTATTTATTTCAGTTTTCAGTAAAACATATCGACCATGATACGAGGAAGAGCGCAGCTTACCTATTTTGACATAAATTATTATTATTCACTTATTTATTTTAAATCTTAGGGTAGGTTTTTTACAATATATATATATATATATAAAGTAAAATACAAAAAGCAAATACAAAATATAAACACATTATAAAAAACCTAACCTAAGGTGCCGCCGGCAGCGGGGCAGGGCTCGAGCTACCGGTGGTTAGGGCTGCACAGAGAGGAACCTCCTGACAATGTGAGCCGTGTCCAGGATTACTGCCTTCTGTATCTGACTCTTGATCCAGCCATCTAGCGAGAGTCTCTTAAGATGTTCGTTGAGACTCCTATAAGACCGTTTGCCGAAACCACTATCGGGACAATAATCGTCGAATCAACATCCCACATGGCGGTCACCTCGTGAGCCAAGTCGAGGTACTTGCTGAGTTTGTCCTTCTCAGCCTTCACGAGGTTCTCGTCATGTGGAATGGTGACGTCGATGAGTATTGCCCGGCGCTTAGATTGATCTACCAGCACGATATCAGGCTTATTGGTCCGTGATGATAACTTCGTCCGCAATTGCACAGGCAAAACCTTCGGTTCCCCCGAAGAGATCGCCGAAACGTAGCCAGTTCACCGACGCGAGCAGATCTACATCAGGCCCTATAAGGGCCTTGTGGAACCGCCCGTGTAGCTCTTTACTCCTCCATACGTCCTTGCGGTCTACAGTGCTAAGCACCATTGGTCTGCGCCAGTTCTCGTTTGCCAACGATAAAGGGGTGAGGCCTTTGTCTACTGCCAGTACATCGCGATGTATCCCAAACTCATTGTTTAGGAAATACTCCCTGAGATTGCACACCTCGCGGTTATTGAGCTCCTTGGCATTTAAAAAGCCACGGCCCCACACTTGCGCGGGATGTACATCTCATTACTGACGAGCGTGAGTGTAGCATGCGGTGTGTAGTGAGCAGCATACGGACCCTCCTATCCAGGGCGTCCAGCTCAGTCTGGGTCCACCTTAGTATGCCAAAGGAGTAAGTGAGCAGGGGCATCACCCAAGCGTTGAAGCCGCGCGCCTTGTTGCCACCCGACAAAAGACTGTTCAGTACTTTTGTCAAGCGGCAAAAAAAAACGCTCCTTCACTGCCTGTCTAATGTCTCCGTCCGCAATACTCAATGAACAGTCATTGAGTATTACATACCGAGATACTTGTAGGTTTCTACTTCGGAGAGAGATTTGAGAGACATTGTCTCGGAAAGCTGTAAATTCGTTGAATTTACGACTTTCCCCTGCTGTACATGCATGATCGCACATTTGTCTACACCAAACTCCATTTTGATGGCACTACTGAATGTTTCTGTGACTTTGAGTAGCTCCAGTTCTGGTTGTTTCGGTGCAAACAGCTTGAGATCGTCCATGTACAGCAGATGAGAAATGATCTCACCCCCTCTGCGAAGCCGGCAACCTAATCCTGAATCCTTCAGCAGAGTGCTGAGTGGATACAGGGCTAGGCAGAACCACAATGGACTCAAACTGTCGCCCTGGAAAATACCCCTCTTAATCCTTATAAAGTCCTGCGGATCAAGGGGGCCATCTCGGCCACCTGATTGACGAAGGACTGTGGTCCACTGCCTCATACATGAGCCTATAAAAGATTTTAAAACTGTATCGATTTTATACAGCTCCAAGATCCTCCCAAGCCATGAATGAGGCACCGAATCATAGGCCTTCTTGTAGTCAATCCAAGCGGCCGAAAGAGACCCCCCGTTCCGCCGAACTTGTTGACAAATGGTCGTGTCAATGAGGAGGAGCTCCTTAGTACCACGAGACCCAACCCTACATCCATTTTGAGAGAAGGCCAAAACGTTGTTTGCAACAATGTGCGTGGTAATTTTTGCTCTCAAAATAGATGTAAGGAGCTTGTACAGCGTAGGCAAGCACGTGATGGGTCAATAGTTTTTCGCTTCCGTGGTACTACCGGACTTATAGAGCAGGAAAGTAACACCAGTTGTTAGGAAAGATGGCAGGGAACCAAGCTCGAGGGCTTGTTGGAATTGTGTTGCCAGTCGTTCGTGTGAACATCGAAACGACTTGACCCAGAAGTCGCACAGCTCACGTCACCGAAAATGACTTTCTTTTTCTTACTTTCGGCAAGTTCCGCCGTGGCAGACTAATAAATTCGGACTAAGCATCACTTTTATGGGAAACCATTGTGCATTTCATCGCGGTATCAAGTCGGTTCGAAATTTTGCGGTCCGCTCTCCTACTAGTAGCTATATTTTTTCTAGTGATTTCAACTGGAAAACATCTCGGAAACTTTAGTCTCAATCAAAAATCGTACAATGAACACGCGATGAAAACATCACGCGACGAAAATCGCTGCATGTAGAAAACTACATGCAGCGATTTTCGACGACAGACCTGTCAATATATTTTCCTTCAAAATATTATAATTACTAGCTTCTGCCCGCGACTTCGTCCGCCTTAAATTCGTTTATCGCGGATAAGGGTATTTTTTCGGGATAAAAAGTAGCCTATGTCCTTCCCCGGGACTCAAACTATCTCCATACCAAATTTCATCCAAATCGGTTCAGCGGTTTAAGCGTGAAGAGGTAACAGACAGACAGACAGACAGACACACTTCCGCATGTATAATATTATTAGTATATTAGTATGGATTGAACCGTTCAAAATTTTTAATATTTTTGTGTATTTAAAGTACAAGAATTTCTCCTTTAAGTTTCTTGTGAAAGTAAGTTACAATTGAAGTTTCAGATTTTAAAACAGAATAATATACACTTAAACCACAAAGCATTTATCTACATTTATTCTTCTATCATAAAGTTATAAAATGTATGGCATGTATATTGAAGATATTTTCAAAAAAATAAGTGATACGAACTATTCGAATGTCATTAAATAAATAAATAAATAAATAATAAATAAAAATTACGGGACAATTTTACACAAATCGAACTAGTCCCACGGTAAGCTCAATAAGGCTTGTGTTATGGGTACTAGACGACGATATATTTAATAGATATATATTACTTATATACATAGAAAACATCCAAGACTCAGAAACAAATATTTATGCTCATCACACAAATATTCGCCCTTACCGGGATTCGAACCCAGGACCTCCAGCTTCGCAGGCAACGTTACTCCCACTGAGCCAAACCGGTCGTCAAAAACCGGTCGTCATTGAATCGAAAAATATATATTTTAGATTTGTTGAATGTATATATATATATATATGTCTTTGTGGCTTCATTACGTCAAAACGGCTAAATGGATTTTAACAATTTTGGTACACGTGTCATCCACAGATGATTATAGAATACTTTGTACCCGACATCGCTGAAAAAAAAAAGAGTTTTGATTTTTGTTCCTCCGCTGACGGTGTTGCGGGGACACATTATTGTATATACGTAATTATATATAAGTATGAACTTAAATACAATAATAAAGTATATTGTAATTCATTTCAACTTGTAACTAATGCTATAGTGTCATTTGCGTAAATTTTATCGACAATGGTATTATATTCGGCTAGTTCGTGTAAGGTCATGTTATGATTACTATTAATAATCAATGTGTGTACTCAAATCATGTCATGTCATCAATGTAATCAAATATGTAGTACTGCTGAAAGCTTTTAATTGTATTCAAAATACTTAACCTAAAGCGAAGAATAACATCGATTTGAGCAAACGTCCATTAGAGCTAATAGTCCATTAGAACACTTTCTATTAATTTCTTGTTATTTAAAAAAGAATTAGAGCAAGTTACTTATAGCGATATTAAATTTAACGAACGTTTGTGCAAAAGAGTATAAATAAAAATTTACATTCGCATCATCTTGTCCGTGCTCATGAGCATGACGTCCTTGTAGCTCCTGTTCATGAGCATGTCCTTGTCGAGGATGGTGAGGTCATCGCGGCGCATCACCATGTTCGACATGTCCACGTCCTTGTTCATGTTGGCCATATCCATGTCCTTGCGGAACACCATGATGTCTGTGAATTTCATGTTGGTCGTGAAGAATTCAGCCGTTTCGATCTCGCGGTCGAAGGGGAAGCCGAGCGGCATCGTATCCACACAAGTGGTCCAGAAACAAGTGTGGCGCTCCTTCATGATGGTCATATCGACGGTCGGGAGGGTCAGGCCCGTGCGCACCGGGGTCACCACGACGAACATCTGCATCTCGAAACCGCCCTTCTTACCGAGGGGCAGCAGCAGGCGTGAGGGGAAGCCACGACGCGTCTTGTGCCACCAGCTGTCGACCATGACGCGGTCGCGCACGTCCACACCCATGGTGGTCTCCAGAGTACGGTCCCACATGCGACGCGTCATCGGCCTGTCCTCGATCACTCCGTGCATCTCGATAGACTTGCGGACGATGGTGTTCTTGCCGGTATCCAGTTTGTACAGGAAGCTGTCGATCTCGACCATATCGAGGCGTTTCGAATTGATGTCCAGGAGGCGGCCCATGCAGTCGTATTTGGGACCGATGAAGATGCGGACGATGCAGTCAGCGGCCTTGTCGGAGACGACGTCCACGGTGACCTTGAAGGGGTGGTTGTTGAGGCGGCGCTGGCGGGCGATCACGAGCGTATCCATATGCCTCTTCTTCATCTCGCTTTCGTCCATGTACAGCGCATTGTTGATATCCATGTCGTACTCATCCATGAAGGTGACGAGTTTGTCGGTGGTGATGCCCTCGACCTTGACACCGGGGAAGTGCAGCTCTTCGCGGGTGTACCTAGGCAGGAGTCTCTTGAAGAGGAATCCCATCTCCTGAAGGCGCTTCAATAGGCGCCAGTAGAGCGGGTCGCGCAGGCAAGTCGTGTACATGTCCATGGCGGTCGGGATGTACGTGTCCCTGTAAAAGAAAATGATAAGATTATAAAAGTGGGCCATGATTTTTCGAGTACGATCATTCAAAGAGTACAGGATAGTTTTACAACAACTTAGTGTAGCAACAAAAAAGTGGAAAATATTAGAATAAAAATCCTTTTAACCGTTAAAGAGACCGACGCTAAGTTTGTTCTATGGGAGTGCAATGATTTTAAGAGTAACTTATGTCCCTAGTGGCATACGTACTTGTCAACGTTGTACAAGCTGTAGGAGAACATCTTCTTGAACAGGTTGGTAATGTGGATGACCTTAGCGTCGTCGTGGAGCATGCCCATGCCTCCGACCAGCATACGAGCCAGGTATTCGAAGTCCTCAGCCTTCTTCAGGGTGATGACAGTACCGTCACGCTACGACAAACAAAACAGATTAAACTGAGTGTCAAAAAATAACTAAATAAACAAGAATAAACTGGTTAGTATTTTCAATGGTGTGTTATCAAGACAAGGAGAAAGAAACAAAACTCTTATTAACAATAAATAATTATACCAAAAACGGTCAAAACTTAAGAGTCCCCTGCAAGCTCGGCCGAATTTGACCTTCCCATACAAACGGAGTTTCGTTCTCATTTTAAAACTACGTGTTGGATTGTAACAAAACTTTGCATATATAATGACATGAGGTATATCTAGGCCTGTTATTAGTTTATATGGCTCCAGTTTATAAAACAAACGAAATACAGCAAAAACAAGTTTTGTATGAAAAACTTAAATTCGCCGTATTTTTTTTAACTATGGTATCAGAAGCTACATAAACTAATTTCAGGCCTGCATATACCTTAACTTATTCTAAGTACAAAGTTTCAGAGCAAAATATCAAGTCGTTTTAAAATGAGAGCGTATCTACGTTTGTATGGAGAATCGAGCTTACTGGGGACTCTTAATATGAAATGCAAAAAAGTATTTTTGGAGTTGTACAAGTAAGAAAATTAGACAGCGAACAAACTTACGCGTTCCATTTTTCCGGTGAGGATAGCTTGACGGATGATCTTTTCAACATCGTCCAAGAGCAGTTTAATCTTCAGGTTGTCCTCATTGAGGATTTTCACATTTCCGACACGCGTGGGCATCTCCCAGCCGTTGTGCATGCGGATCTTAGGCCAGTAGCCGTGCTTGATCTTCTCATCCCATTTCATCATCTTAATGTCGCACATACCGCGGGCAAGACGCTCGAGTCTAAACCTCGCCAGAAGCTGTTGGCCAGCATACATCAAAACCTCACCGCGACGCTCCTTGTGTAGACCGTACACCTCATCGGTCATCCAGTAGGGGTAGTTCATGTGCAGGTAGTAGAAGTATGTGTTTAGGTCGATATCTTCGGTGAAGTAAGTGGTCAGATCTTCCTTGATATGAGTGCCGACAACGGTACGCAGACCTTTGCGGGAGTCGATGTAGCACACGTTCTTGTCGGTCATCTTGATGCCCCAGTAGTTCATGAGGACGTGGTCGACATTGTTCCTGGTCATCTTGATCATTTTGGCCTTTTCGATGACGTCGGTGTTGACGAAGAAGTAGGGGTAGATCTCGTAGGGGGCGGGGAGTATGATGCCACGGCAGTCGGCACGGTGGAAGACGGCAGCAGTGAGGGCATACACGAACATGCCGCCGTTGATGCGCTCACGCAGCCAACAGCAGGTCTTGATGAACACGTCAAAGTCCTTGGCGAAGTACAGAATGCGGAACACCTTGACGGCCTGCTTGATGTGCTTCTCGTTGGTGTGGACAAAGATCTCGCCGCGCGGCAGCATACCCATCCTGTACGTGTCGATGAACTTTGTCACAACATCAGTTTTCTACAACAAAAGGAGAAATAAGTTTTTATTTTTTTTCTCCAATTCTGCTCAACTCTCCTACAAAACTAATAATTTTAACTTATCAATAAGTCGCTGGCCCATTATTACAGGTTTCTATGTTTCACTTCTAACGAATTGGAGTTTGAACATTGTCATAGTAACATAATCGTTTAATTTGAACTACCCTGAAAATTTTACATAGAACCCTGTAATATTGATCCCGTGAAGTTGCATATATACATCTTGCTCTTGTATTACTTTTCCATTTTAAAAATTATGTCAAAAAAGGAAATTTAAATAATTTCGGGCAGAAATGAGATGCCTCTTAGAGATGTCATAGAAGTGATTTTTTTTTATATTTAATTTGGAGATCTCGATCGATTCATGCTCTACGATGGATGTCTCACCAGGTATTTTTCTCTGTTTTCCTCGATCGACCACTCGCGCGCGACGGTGCGGATGTCGTCGTACATCGTGGGCTGCAACATGTGGTTCAGCAGCTTCATGATGCACATCTCCCTCACTTTGACGTCCACATTCACTGCAAACAGAAATAAGGAAGTTAAAACTTGGAAAGAGCTCTAAGCCTTCATCGACCTCTCCACGCGTAGTCGCTTCAGCTATTCCAATCGAATGAACCAGCCAATGTCAGACCCCTGAATCAATTACTTTTAGGAATGATAGGAATTGAAACTCATAGCAATTAAATACATAATCATAACCCTTCCTATTAGCTTTGCCGAAGTCGGGTAATAAGACAATCCCTTACGTGTAAAACAGTTACAGGAAAGGAACTAGACTACGAGTATTACATGTAATCACAGTAGAAATAGATTACAAAATGCTTAAGCTGCTTCAAAATACTCGTCGATACTCGTATATGCAAATTGAACCAAAAAAATGTTAACGTCATTCGAAGATTATTAATAATATCTGTCAGTAGCGGCTCAACACCTCCTTAGAAAGGATTTCAATACAAATTTTCATACTAATATTATACATGCGAAAGTAACTCTGTCTGTTACCTCTTCACGCTCAAACCGCTGAACCATTTTGATGAAATTTGGTATGGAGATAGTTTGAGATTGTAGAAAGGACAGAGGATAGTTTTAATCTCGAAAAAATGCACAGTTCCTATACGAGATTAATAAAATAGTAGGCCACCCGGGCGAAGCAACGGGAAATCCTAGTAATCTATAATATTATAAAGTTGTAAAATTGAAATGTCTGTACATTGAAGATATTTAACAAAAAACTTATTTAGATTAAAAAGATATATTAAGTGATTACACATTTTTTTTTTTTTTGTTGTTGTGGCTTCATCACGCCAAATCGGCTAAACGGATTTCATCTATTTTTGGTACATGGGTAGCTAAGACATTCACAAATGATTATAGGATACTTTTTATCCGACTACGCTGAAGAAAACAAGAGGGTTATATTTTTTTCTGCTCCGCTGACGAAGTTGCGGGCACCTTCTTTTAATATACATAAACTGCATTTTTAAAAGTATTTTTTTATCGGTTGAATATGAAACTAGAAATAAGAAAGTTAGAAAATTGAACTTACCGAGGGTCTCCTTGCCGATTTCGATGGTGTGTTTGTCGAGGACAACAGACGCCGCCGCGGCGGCGACCAAAGCCGCTATGATCAGAACCCTCATGGTGACCGGTGGTCGAGTGTGCTGCGACTTCGGCGCAGCCCCCTTTTATACAGCTTATCGGAGCCACGTGAGGTGCCCAATGACCGGTCCTTATCGTCGTGCTCATCCGATTCACACCGGCTTCTCGAGTTTTAAAACCAAAAGTGCATTTGAGAAGTCATTCGTAAGCAATGCTCCCCGCTAGTTAACATGTATAAGTAATTGCATAATAATTAAGAGCTAATTTTTCTACCCAAATAAGTCAAATTTTCAGTTTAAAAAGTTTGTTCCTCGAATTAAAAATGCAGCGATAATGCGAATATAGGTATATTTTTTAAGGTGAGAAGCGATTTCTGTGTTTGATTATTTCAGGAGTCAAATTATTTAGAAAGACTTTTATATCATTTATTTTAAAAAAGCACGTTTAGTTTATGCTACGCCGCATTTGCAATTTTTTACATAATTTTTTTATTATATTTATAGCATGTTCTAGATTTCACGCTAGATTTAACTGAAGCCACTAAAGACTTAACTATTTAACATTAATTATTATGCCATTTTATTATTAAATATTATGTATTTTATAAATTTTACAAATGTTTACGTTTAGTGTCTATGTCTACCCTTCCAACAAGCTCGCAACTGCAAAGTCTCATGCATTAAGGTTTCTTAACGACTCCTTTGGCCCGAATTTAACATGCTCCGTAATATTATATTAACGGCATATGATAGGCAGCCGTTATGTAGCCGTTAATTATTATTAGAACATACTGAATTATCACAACACAACAAAACGGGGCTTAATCGCATATAATATATATAATAAATATATATCAGAGCATATTGAAGTTGGGCATTGCAGTTTTTTTTACCGACTTCATAAAAGAAATAGGTTCTACGTCCGAATACATGTAAACTTTGTTTGCGGAGTAAGGAAAGCCAACCTCTTTTTTCCCTTCAGAGTAGTTGGGTAAAAAGTATCCGATAACCATCTGTGGATGGCCAGATTCCAAAAAGGGCCTAGATAAACAGCTAATGGTTACTTGGAACCAGATTGGACCAGATTGTCCGACCAAATCCACTCAACACCAAGCTACATGATGCTCATATGCATATTTATTTATCGTATGGCGATTACACACCGGTGGTTACAAAAATTAAACTATACAATACATATCTAAAATGTACAATACTGCATAGACGGAGGAGCATCGTCACAGAGAAATTTATCTCCCTTCGTGGGAATCACGGCCCTCAGGGATACGACGCGAGGAGGATATCTCGTTTCGGGTATCAGTGGTGTGCACAGAGACAATTAGAATGTTTTGATCACACTGGTAGGCGATTCCTCTGTGCCTATATGGAGCCATGGTCATTCAGGGTACCTTTGTGCCTACATGGTCCGCACGCCAATGCACACTGGCGGGGATTAACGTCTGATTGCGCCTATGTCGATCATCTGATAGCCTGTAAATTAACAGACCATGGTGAAACTAGGGCTGAGTCCACACAAGCAGAATCCTGTTAAATCGATCAGAAAGGCCCGTGGTGGCCGCCCTTGGCGACGCGAGGCCTAGCTTCCGTCCGCTCGCAAAAAGAACTTTAATCACGCGCCTCGTACAAAGGTGCCTTTCTCTATTGTGTTTCATTTTCGTTTGTTGAAATGTCTGCTTTCGCTATTTTTCCTGCAAATACTAGACCTAACTTATCTAATAACTTAGACCTTAATTACCTAATAACCTTAATCTGTAACTACTTCTATTAAAATTGCATTTTATACCAAAGTTTTTCTGTTGGTACAAAATGCGTTTGTGTATGTCTCTGTAATAATGATGTAGGTACATTTTGGAATTTACGATAATGTTAAGTAAGGGTCAAATAAAATGTTGTATGCTTTTAGAATTAGAATCCGCTAAGGGATAATTAAACTGTCCTTTAACTTAATGTATCACAACGTACTGTCCCCATTAAGAGTTTATGCCTGGAAGAAATCGCTTTGTAGCTATTTCAACGCCTGTTGTTACTTTATCTCTACGACTGGTTTAGCTCGGCGGGAATGACGCTTCCTGCGAAGCTGACGGTGCTGGGTTCAAATCCCGATAAGGGCAAATATTTCTCTGATGAGCTTACATATTTATTACTGAGTCTTGGAGATTTTCTATCTAGGTACTCATGTAAGTAATATATCTATTAAATATCGTCTTCTAGTATCCATAATACATGCCTCATACTAACCTTAGCATGGGACTGCTTAGTTTGATTTTTGTAAAACTAGTTATCCGCGAATATTTATTTATTTACGAGTATTTATCTCTCTGTTATACTTTTTTTCATGTAGTGTGTAATAAATAATATAACTAGAACGTCCCGTTTTATTTTTGGGAGACAAAGGGATTTGGTTTTTGGGTTACCGCGTAGCACAATACCGCTACAACCCGTTTTTCATGCGATTTGTTGATTATGTTGAAAGAAAAGAAAAAAACTAATTTTTTCAACGCACGAACATAAACATTATACACCGACAAACGGACACGCGGTGGCGCTGAATCGGGGACAGCACTCGGCAGATTTAAGATTAAATTTTATCTTTATAATGATGATGCCTCCCATTAATAATTGTATGTGCTCTCTTTCAATACATTAATAAATCTACGATTATCATCTATACTATTATGAAGTTGTAAAAATGAAATGTTTGTATGTGTCGTTGTGGCTTCATCACGCTAAATCGGCTAAACGGATTTCAACTATTTTTTTACAAGGGTATCTGGGTATCTCCAGATGGTTATAAGATACTTTTTACCCGCCTACGCTAAAGAAAAAAAGAGGGGTTATGACTTTATCTCCTTCGCGAACTTCTAGTTTACACTAAAGTGTGACCAATCTGGACTTCAAAATCCAATATAATTTTGGATGTTAAAATGTCGATGCATTTAATATTGATAGCTTATGAAAAAAATCTGTGAACAACATTGATTAGGTACCTTATAAATCTGACCGTTAATTTGTTTTATTCCAGACATTCCGACACGGGTTCCCGTTCTCGCCAACCGCGCTAGCATGGGACCCCATACAGAAGCTACTCGCCATCGGCGACAAGGGCGGCAACCTCAGAATGTATCCTTTTCTAACACACCAATACCCCATAAGTTAGAACGAGAACACTCCATAGTCTAGAGCGAGAGCGGTAAGTGACCTAAGTATTGTACCATTACCAAACTGGCGCTTAAGAAGCTGGAAGTGGAAGCGTAGCGAGTGCTTATATATGATTGGTTTTAAAGAGCCAACCTTCTGATAGTGTCATCCCTAAAAGCGTATTGTCGTTAACAAAGCTTGATGACCTAGGACCTATTTAAAAAAGCACCCTACACGTATACCTATATCTACATCTCTATCTGACGTACGAATAAAGCCGAACCCTTATTTTACGTGTATTAAATTACATCCGGGTTGATAACCTCTTTTTTAAAGCTTCTTAAAAAAACGATGTTTTGTCTGACTAGAATCAGCTGTTTTGATACTAGTTGTCATGGGCTATATTGTAACGTGTTACTATAAACAATATGGAATACCTACCTACGGCCGTGATCATGCCTGACAAAAACTCACTAAAATGTATTTTATTATAACGATGTAGAGCTGCTTGTTCATTGATAAAGTAAAACAGTTAGGTAATTATGCAAAATAATACCGAATCGCGTTTAAAATTAAGTTTATTTTTGATTTATTTCGTAGACGCGATAAGACAATCACCTTTACAGTATCTTATTTTTGTTTATTATTGCTTATAGAGTTATCGGAGAAAGAGTCAAGGGCTGACCTTTTGGCCTTTTTTACCTAATGCGTGTGTATATGTACCAAGTAATTGGTTAAAAACATGTTGTTGTTGCCCATTGGTTTTTAATCCCGTCCTTCGCTGCTGAGGGTCGCGCTGGCTAATTATTTTTGGCCTTATTTCTCCACTTGTCCCCATTGGTTGGCCGAAGAAAAACATCATGCAGTGTTTAAAGTAATACTCATTGGTTTTTTATTTGGTCGGACCATTGGGTTTGACTCGTCCCCGTAGACTAGTACCGTCAATATTTCTCATCACCATGAGTATGATCAAGTATGCTGGTCTCTGCAGCTTGTATGACCTAAGTATTGTAGCATCTATTAATGAGAGATGCTGAATACTCGTGAATCTGAATACTTCTCCTCACACAAGTGGTACTTATTCCTGTATATTTTAATTTTGTTAGTGTGAAATATTTTCGTGTAAAATGGAACTACATACAATATAACAGTATTAAACGTTATTGAATTTTTATCTACGACATTATTTCCTTACAAATGGTAGAAACTAAAAACCTGCTCTGACTAGACGCAAACTTATGCATCGGGCTTGTAGAATAGGAGACTCTCTTGCAGCGTCGCTTCTCATCAGATAAAGTGATTTCCTAAATGCATAAGCATCAATCTCATGAAACTCGTCTTAGTGAAGTTATGAAACTTAATTTGGCAAATTTGCTTCATATTATTTGGTAAACCAATGATCTTTTATTTTATTATTATTACAAACACTTGTAATTAAAAGAGCCTTGTAAAACTGAAGTTTGTGTCTATTGTCTATATGGTTTTATACAAGAGAGCCATAATTAGCTTAGCCAAGTGACATAGCAACAACTTGTTGTGGTCTTAGTACTTTTCCCTGCTGCTTAGATAGGGGCAATAACAGTAAATAGTTTATGTGATTAAACAAACAGCTGTAAAGAATAATATTTGTTGCCGCATTTGCATTTTTATCGCTGTTTGCAAGTGACGCGAAAACATATTTACATCATATATTGTTGATAAAGAATAATTAATTGGTTATTTGTCTAGGCTAGTTATTACTTGATATTTATCATGTTGCTGATAGAACCAAGCGGACTGGGTCGGGTTTGGGAACCTATACATTTTATTTGTTAAAATAACATTTTAAACAGCAACAAGTTTTGTTCTTATGGGATACATAGCATTACTTATACCCTGCAGTTTTATTAATTACTAGAAGGTGCCCTTTCGTCGTTCGCGGAGGAGAAAAATCATTACCCCTATTTTTTTATTCAGCAAAGTCGGGTAAACCATCAGTAGATACGGGTGTACCAAAAATAGTTGAAATACGATGATGAAGCCACAACGACACATATACACAAAAGAAATCAAAAAACGATTCAGTGACCTCTAAATAATCCGTTTGTAAATGACAACTTTATAATAGTATAGATTACCATCTGTAATACCATCATTCGGCTCTTACTATCGTGTGGCATGTTTCTAGTGTAAAAAAATGTAAACCGGATCTACGATTATACGTTTATGCTCATGTCAAATGTTACAAAAAGCTGATGTTATATATTGAAATTTGGAAACATCATTATTGTGTTTTTCACGTCTTGCCGCTAATCTATTTGCTACTCTAAGTATAACTTGAAAAAAAGACAATTCACTATAAGACGGTTTGCTGAAACCCGTGAACATGGAAAGCTGAAAAGCTACCGGAACGTCGGGAACTCAAATGAGATGATATACGCGATATAATCCGTTAAAATGGTCTTATTTAAATTGAAAAAAAAAAGACATATGACAAACTAAGCCAAACTGAATTCTTCTAGGAACCTGCTGCGGAGGAAAATACTGGGAAACCCGAGCATAAAGCGACGGCGAAATTGAGTCACTTAAAATAGTGGAAGAGCCGGTTACGGACTCATCCCGTCCGGATAATCCGGCCAGGGCTGCCGCAGACGGACGTCCGCCGAATTAGACGCGACGTAATATTTACGGACGTGATAAAAAAACCGTTTCGTACAAAATATACGCTACGAACGGCCGTATCTATGAAAGTCTAGTGTTAGCAGAGCCCAACTCCTAAGCAAAATGTACGCGGTGTTCGGTCATTTTATATGGGTTACTGACGTGGATAGAAAGTCAAAAAAGTATACTGTTTTTAGTATTTGTTGTTATAGCGGCAACAGAAATACATCTTCTGTGAAAATTTTAACTGTTTAGCTATCACGGTTCATGTGATACAGCAGTTAGACGGACGGACAGACTGACAGATAGACGGGAGGACAGCGAAGTCTTAGTAATAGAAAAATTAAACCCATGTGATGTATATATTTCTGGGATGAGATGAACAGTATAGTTCTTGAGTGTTCGTTTGCCGCCGGCATTTATCTGTCCCAAATTATCCTTAATAAAACCCGAAACTAACTTTGCTAGCTCGTTAAACTTTTAATTCCAGATTTTCTCTATCTAGAAAGAAGACAGAAGAAACGGGCTATACACCCTGTATTTTTTTAATTAAATCCTTTTATTTTTACTTTTAACGGGTGGTAGTTTTTGACGTTGACGGGTAATACGAATAACTTTGTCTATGCGGAGACATTTCGAAACGAAAAAATAAATATCTACCATTACCTACATTTTGGTTGATTAATAACACATGCGCAAAGTATGAAATGGCAGATTTTGTGTTTAGCTTCCGAAATGTCTCCCCTTAGGAAAGGTGTTCGTATTGACGGATAACTAGCACCTGTTAAAATTAAAGGCAATAAAATAAACACGATGTATCTGACCTCTAAATCGAAAAAAAATGCATGTGTGTATGTCTTTGTGCCTTCATCACGCCTAAACGGCTGGATAGATTTCACCTACATTTGGTACACGGGTAGTTGGGCATCCTAAGATCGTTTTTTTTTAATAGCATGTACGTATATGTATGTCCCACTGCTGGGCGAAGTGCTCTCCTCTTTTTCGCCACTCGTCCCGGTGGAGTGCATGTTCCTGCCACGCGTTTCAGGCATCCAGGTCATCCCGCCATCTCTTCTTCGGTCTGCCTCTGCTTGAGTAGCCATCTCGAGGCGTCCACACAGTAGATAATTTGGCCCATCGTTCTTGATGCATTCGGCAGACGTGTCCTTAGAAGATTATATTATAGTTTTTACCCTACTACGCCGTGTTTTGTTTTTAAACCAAACTTTGAACTGGGAAGGTCTAGCCAGGTCGCCTTAACAGTAATCGAATTTAGTTAGGGGTACGCAAAGCCGCTAACGGGAATCCCTTCCGCGGCCACCGTAGTTGAGAATTTGTAGTGCTATAAAGGACCGACATCCGATCCGGTTATATGACAACCCTGCCTTATCCGGCTCACGCCGAGAACGTTTAACGGGCTCGGACGAACATTCGAGAGATGAGCTTTAAAAGGTTTTCTGAAGCACGCGGTATTTGCTCAGCGCTTCAAGTCCGGCTGTGTCCTGGCGAAAATATAGGTGACCCTCGATCGACGATACCCGTAATCTTTAGATTATTTATTTCCCAAGTTACTGAAAAACAGAAAAAATGAAAAACGTAATATGTATAAAAAGGTAGCCACAAGGCAAGATTTTTAGTAGGTAGATCGGGTCTGACCGGGAGTCGCACATATCTGCTCGGAACCCCGTCTGAGTGGGATGCGCAACGCATTTTCCCAATGACAAAAAAAGGGGGATTCTCTTCTGATTTGCTTAAAATATGTTAACGGAGCGAGATATCGATATTTTTATGATAGGATCGCGGTAATTGCTAATACGGTTGGGTATTGCAAAGAATAGAGTATATTATGTTAATCAAACTAGTGTCAAATAGTAAAAAAACCTATTGCTGCCATTTAAATTGGGTTTACCCGAAATGTTTTGTCCCGAGTGTATGCGAACAAAAGTCATGCGAATTTATTTATACGATACGTTGGCAGCGTGGCCTGTGTGTGTTTGTTTTTTAAGTATTCAATATGAATAACTAAATCCTAAGTGTATATTACGAGCCGTATATTACGAGCCGGATATTTGCATTAAAAGCATTTCGTCGACGTCTTGTTTCGTGAACAGCGAAACACATATAACAAAACACACTTCTGCGCATATAATTTAGACAGGTGTTAGGTTACAGTTTCCAGTTGAACTTTAAGATATCTGAAAGTAGTTTGTTACAGTGTTGTAGATAGCCTTCGATAATGATTGCATTTTAGGTAAAATTGCATCACTCTGAACTCTGACGTTAAATAATCAAACTCACTTAGCAGCGCAAAGTGCCTATGAACTTTATCACGAACTGAAATTGTTACAAAGTAATCGGGTTTTACGGTTGTCTGTGTACAATTTTTATCTGAGCATGTTCTTATGTCGTTTATTATAAATATTTGTAAAACTGTTACTTAGTTGGATATCTCTTTCTTTATCACAGTGACAGATATCTTGAAAAAGAGCTCTTTAAAATCTACTTTTTATACTAGAACAAAACACTAATAACTGCTGCTACGGACAAAAGCTAACTGAATATATTCTCTTATTGTAAATATTTTGCCACTGTCTTTTGAGCAAACAAATTCATTTCTATTAAAAGGTTGTAAATAAAACAGAATCGAGTAATCAGTATTTATAGCACCTAGTACCTATTCAACTTAAGAGTCGGCTTTTAAATGTAAACAATGTATTTACAAGCCGATATCTAGCTTTGTTATTCTTTGCCAACATGATTTTTATCCAGGTCCAATCAACTTTTTTTTTTATACGTCGTTGCCATGGTTTAATTGTTAATTTTTCGAGGGCGCATCTCGTCAACAGTTAATAGCCTAGATTATTCGCATTTTTCTAAATAACTCTGTCACTATTGTCTCCCGACGTCACAGTTTACGGTCTTGTTGTCTCATATATTAGTGTTCAGGAGATCATACTGAACGCATTGGCACTAGATGATACTATCTCCGAGATGATTTGAGAGGGAATATAGTACCAATTAAGCTATCAGTGCACCTGGAACATAAATTAGCCAGGTACAGTCTAATATTTTAGCTCTCCCGCGTACTTATTACGTTATAGAGGTTACAAGCGTATGTCAGTGGCATGGATCGGAATTTTGGCCAGGGTAGGCAGCTTTTCTGTGCCTATATGGAGCCATAGTCGTTCAGGGTTTCAAGATAAACAGTCTCTCTGTACCTATATGGAGCCGTGGTCGTTGAGTGTAGGCAGTACCTTTTGTGCCTTGGACCGCACGCCACTGGCGTATGTATAATTGTATATGTCTTCATCGCGTCAATCAGTTACATTGCTTCAATAACGTAACTGTTCTGTGAACAAAGCCTTCACTACGCGTGATCAAGGCAGTCGATACACGCTCCAAGGCAATCAGATCGACGTGGCTTATGACGCAGACGCGACATTAATTGAGATTACCTTTGAGGATGGTTTCAATAATAGACAAACCAATGAACACCCAGTCTCACTTATAATATGGATTATTAGCCATTAATATGTCTTACAATGTTCTACCCCACCCGCGAACTCAATACCTCAGAGGTAACAAACAAGCGTATACATACTTCAATAATTTATGTATTTTCAATAACGTACCCGTTCTGGGAACAAAGTGTTCAAGACGCGTGATCAAAGCGAGTCGATACACGCTCCAAGCCAGTCGGGACGAGAGTTAGTGATGCAGACGTGACACTAATTATGATTAGCTTTGAGGATGCTTACGATCCGATCGGCTACGGTGTTCATAAAGTTAGCTTTGAAGGAACTTGTTAAACGTTATCTTAATGCGATAGTGTGACACGAAGTAAATAAGTAAATAATTGGGTTGGTACATTAACCTTAAATGAGTTTTTCCGCTAGAGCCTTTTCGCTCGATTTCGGACAGTTTCGTGATAGTTGTCAACTACCTGAAGCTCGCGCAGATGCGCTTCCACTACTTACAACACTTGAGCCACGGAAATTGTTGCCAAGTAGATTTATTTTTAAATTCGTGTACGAGTAGGTAGGTACCATTGGCAACGCTCTAGCTCGAAAGTTCTTGGCTATTGCATGCCGCCATACTAAATATAATGACGCAAACTGAGTTAATCCAGCCATGATATGACAGTATATAAGCTGAATTGACGTTCAGAAGATAGGCACCGAACGTCAAAGGGTACGCAAAAGCAAAACCACGGCAACACGGAATATAAATATAGTCACTTAACTTTCCTTTCACATAGTTAACTGTGATTTTATTCATACAGCTCGTAACAACGCGACCTTCTTTAGAAATACAAAAGAGCGAAGTAGTTACAAGGTCTACACGCGCCGTCCCGCGGGGCAGGACGTCCGATCCTAAACGGATAATGGCGGGTGTCACTTTCCTTCTTAACTGCACGGCTGTGTGCCCTGCCCTAACAACCTCTAACCTAAAACCGACCTTGCTCCGAGATAACAGAATTCAAATATTCTGTGCTTTTGTGCATATATTTTTACATGTTGGGTCGCGACCGTGCTATTTAATCTAGTATATTAAGTCGTAATTTCAGCGGCCTAAATAAATAGGCAGTGGCCTCGTGAGAAACTTGCATTCTTATTTTTTACTCTAAGATTAAAGTTTTACATTATGGCGCTAGACTACTATATAATAGAGTAGAATATCGGTAATAAATGTGTGCATAAAATCTGATACAATGTGTATATAGCGTCGAATTAGGAGTATAGTTTCATACATTTTACCAGTATCTGGCATTCGAACAAAATACACGTTTTAACTGAAGCGAATTTATTTTCAGAGCTGCTGTTCTACCCAAGGCATAATTCTGTCAAAATATTGGTTTTCCGAAAGCTAGGAAAATTTAGTTGGCAGATGGTACAAATATAAATATTGGCCTTTACACTTTTATCAGATGATTTATACAGCGCTTGTGGCAGTGTTTATAATGTCTGTAGAGTCCGATGCGGGAGCGACTGTGGCGTTCGCAAGATTTGCATTTCAATAGAAGGTTGTTAGGTGATTAACAAGGTGAAGCAACTCTAAAAATGATACAAATATTTTATAGTAGTATGTAAAGAATAGGCCGGGAACGAGTCGGCGTAGTACCTTCACCTAGTGCTACGCAAGCCCTTTTAATTTGTAACTTTGTGTCATTGCGAGGACGTAATGTAACGAGGACAGACAAACCACGCGAGGAGAGGCCTTTGAATACAGAACCCAAAAATGCTCAGCGGAACATGTTTTTCTCTTGAATCTCAGACTCCCAGAATAAAACATAACGTTGGATAAATCGCACCTTTCTTTACTATTCCAAAAGTTGAAAACGACTCAATATTTATTTATTTTATTTATTTGGAACATCAACAGCATTACAGAAAAAACACAATGCTTAAAGCTAATACATAAAGCCAATAACAGATGTTCACAGCATATTTGACTTACAATCTGCATATCCCAGAATCTGCTCTGCACCGATAACTGACCGTTGTTATACTCGGTTATGTGTTGCGAACACGGTTACAAGGTACGAATTAATCGGAACCGTGTACGGTTTCTATGTTGGGAGGTGGATGTTCGTGTTTAGCTTACACGGGTCGATTTAAACCAATCTCCTAGCGTATCAGGAACATTCCTGTAGCAATTTCGTACGTGGAACAGTCTAATATCGGTGCTCTACTACGTAACATAGGGAAGTCCAAAAATAAGAAAATAGTGTCGAATATGATAATTTAACACACATTATTCTGATTGTTTATTTTCAATTTATAACAATCAATCCTAAATACTAACCTATTCTCCCAACGCCATTCAAATTACATGTAAGAAAAACATTGCACGAATACTGGTCTAGACTGAACTTACATATTTTAGTTATTTTTAATCTGACATCGCAATTTGATATGGCAAATCTAATGCGATATTTTTTAATTGTCTTTATTATCCAACGTTTCAACGCAGTTTCTTGCGCCAGGGTTTCCGATGGACTGGTGAATCAACGACATGTCATTTCTGAAATACAATCAACATGACATAGTTCTGAGTGAATATACAAAAAAAAATTAAATCAACCTCCTTTTTGGCAGTTGGTTAAAAATACCCTTTATTGTGCCAATACTTTGTTCGAAACGCCATCATAAACCATTTCTTTTGGGACCTACAAATTGGCTGAAACTTTCTTCCATCCCCTGGCAAGACTTGCATTAATTCAACACAGACAGACACCAGAAGCCATCTCGGGTTATAGCCGCTATCTAAATTGGCCAATTTTCTGGCTGGCAACCCTCCAGCGCCGCCACCTGGTCTATCGCGCCGCGCTATCGCGATCGTGCCTGAGTCGTGTCGTGCTGACGTATCGCGCTTTGTCACTGTCTGGTTCGGTCGTTAATCTTTTGTAGTTACATGTTTCCCTGGATTTTTAGGTCATCTGAATAATCGTAATACTAGGTGTATACTAGCTATCGTTAAACACGAATCAGGGCCAAATTAATAATAATAATTAATCCATTATATTTTAAATTAAATTCGCTTCGTGGCAGAAGTGGCAGAAAAGTAGCAAAAACTGTTTTTTTGTCATAAAAATAACAATTTTGATAGCGTTTATCTTGGTTTCGTTGACTCGTGAAGATAAACTGAAACAGTATATTGGTAACAACGGTGGTTGTCAACACAATGAGACATATACAACACAGAAAAGTGAAGCGTTATGGGTCGAAGGTCATACGCGAATGGGAGCCCCTTAAAATATGTCTAGAAATCATGAGATTATGACTCCTGAAAGGCAACTGGATTTTATTTATTAATGATGGTCCGTTAACGGAACAATTGACATTAGACGTAGAGCCAGATGCCGGAAAAATATAGATTTCTCGGCGGCTCCAAGTTTTCTGTTTCAGCTACACATCTACCAGGAAGAAATATGTCTTGGCTAACAGAACTGGTAGACGATGACTTGCCCCCCGCTAGATGTGTAAATAGCGACACTTAAAGTGGCCTGAGGGCAACATCGGTGTGTGGGGCTAAGGGCGGAGAGGGTCACTAGCGGATACTTTCTTTTAGCAAATTATTCTTTCTTTATTCTCCAAACTGCCTCAATTCCCACATGTTTCATTTCCCAAACTCGCGCTTTTTTCCGAAACCAACGAAAATCCAGATATTTTTTTAATCCATTGTGTAGAGCCCAATAGGTTAGGTTAGGTTTGATTTATAGAAATTCTGAAAATTTTACTGTTTTCAAAAAAACCTAAGTTTGGGAAATGAAATATTTGGGAAGTGAAACAGTTTGGGAAACATAATTTGCTAAACATTAGTTAACCGGTCACTAGACTCTCTTGGGACTCCACTCTACCAAATTCTTTCTGTGTAAACAAGAGACAGAGCATTTTTTCCTTGTTCCTCCGTTTTTTGCAAAGATCAATGTAAATGAAGGACGTCGCCTAGAGCATTCACTTGTGATCGGACATGCTCGCTCCGGGGAGGGAGGGAGGGATTAGACCTATTTGGTCACAAGAAAAATGTCTTCTAAATGCCAGGTATCTGTGAGATCACTTTTAAAAATTTTACAAATACACTTCATACACAAGATGCTTGGCAGGAAATAGCAAACCTTCTAGAATTGTTGAGGGCAATACAAAAAATGGACTCGCTTCTCACATCTTACCATTGTGAAAGACAAAAAATTATTTAATGTTGTAGTAATTGAGCTAGAATGATAAATGAAGAACTTTCAATTACAACATCAGTCTCAGAGTCAGACATAGTACACACAATCCACAGGCACCCAACAAATGAGCTATACCCCCCGACTTGTTCCACTAAAGGCTGAATATCTTGGAGACGAGTCCTCCGATTTTCATCAAACAAATGTAAGAACACTCGAGATAAAATTATCTATGACACAAAAAACCGCACTCAAATCGGTCCATCCGTATGGGCGCTACGATGCAACAGACAGATACACAGATACACATAGTTACAGACACGTTTAACTTATAACATCCCTCTTTTTTGTCGGGGGTTCATAATAAAAGACATTTATTCACTTTTTACATAGGTACATAATTGGGTTTTGACTCATATGGTGTAAAACAGAACTATTTAAAACAATGAAAGAGCCCACAAGGACAATTGATCACCGACGCTGTTAGTCTGCCACCCCCGTGACTTAATAAAATAACTAAATACATTTTTTATGAGTATCATGTACAATGTATTTTTTTTTGTAGATCCGACTGATTTAATTAATTCTTTGTACAGAAAAAAAATAGATTCCAACCGTTGACTTCTTTTTTTTTGATATGACATTGTTCTAACATGTAATTTTAAAAAGGGGTATCATTCTATTTGCAAGCAAGCAAGTATTAACATGTCTAATAACCAAACCGTATAACCTACACATTCAATTACCTCAATTTAGGTTACCCTCGTGATTGTTGATTTTAAACTGCTTATTCAAGCGTTGATTACTACAGCAAAGTGCTCGAATTGTACATAACTTAGAAACACTACTGCATTGTGACAGGTGCGTCCTTCCCCTTAGCCTCTGGGCCGCGCATGTTATTATTGATATTGTGCAACTAAATACGTAAATACTTTTTTATTATTGTAGGTACCTATCTCTACCTATACACTTGAATCCTGCATCCTTTAGAACTTCCGTAACACCAATCAGCCGCTTTCATGTAAACTCAAACCGGTAAAAGAATCCCAGATCAAATCTATAAGTCTGATTGCGGACACACACACGACACAAAAGGCTCACGATATAAAGGCGATATCCCGGAAAGGCAATCTTATCCGACGCCACGCGGCGTTGGCTGTGCGCCAGGGGCGAATGCATAGTCAGCAACTCGCTTAGCGAAGAGATTTATTATTCTGACGCTCCTGTCCCATCAGTGGAACGAAAGGACGTAACCGGTAGTATTTTTTCACTGTTTTTACAATTTATCAATTGAGATATCCATCAGAAATGAACTGGGGATAGTTTTTTTTATGTTACTACATCGGGCAAACAAGCGGACGGATCGCTAGATGGCAAGCGATCACCATCGCCCATATAGTCACCGGCGACACCAGAGGAGCCTGCAAGTGCGTTGCTGGCCTTTCAGGTGGAGCTCTTTTCTTGAGACGTAAGACTGGTCTCTAGGAATTTTATTATCTATAAGCGCCTATAAAGTTTTTGTTCTGTAGTTATTGTAAATACGCATGTTCATTGGTATTTATTATTATACTTACGCTTCAATTTTTGCGATTTGGTCTTATGTTTACGTAGCTAGTACAGCCTATACAGCTAAATTTTTGTTGATATTTACAACATAAAAAAGCTAAGAAATTCCCCTAATCTGTAAAATGCCTCCTTAATTTTTCTCACTTTTCGGGAATCCTTAAAAATATTCGTAAAATTCTGAATTCATCGTAATAACCTTTTTTAAACTTATTAAACGGCTAAGCTCCAATTTGGTCGCGTTTTCGGCGATTCTCGGGGTCGGGAAACCTTAGCGAAAACTGGAACTTTTTTTCTGCCTACTTCAATTTGTTTAGCCAATTAGTACAGGTAATTTGTAAGTCTGGTTTATTTAACCGGTAACAATGTTCTATTATTACTCTGTTTATAATTCTTAGCCGTTTATTGCCTGTTTTTGACTTTCTTTAGGCCTGGTTTCTGTTTTAACTTGTACTAGAAGTAATTGAAAGATTTTATGGAATATATTCATAAAATGTAAAGAGATTTTATGAATTTTCTTATATATATTTTCTTTCTTACATTTTACTTGAATTACTTAATTGTTTGCTGGTACCTGAGAGATTTTTTGAAAGCAAAATTAAGCAACGGAGTCACAGAAATGCAATTTCCATAAATTTCGATTGCAAATGAAAAAAACGTAATAAAGAGCCCCTTGTAAGTAAGAGACTTAAATCTTTTTTCACTTAAAAATATGTCGTTATCTCGCCTTGATAAAAATAAGGTAAGTGGACGTAACTTTAAAATCTCGTAATTACAAGTTTTGATCCCTTTTGTGAATTTTATTTTAATTTGGCGTTTCCTCCCGAAGTTTGTGATTTATGCGCGGCCTCTTGTAGAGTCCGCTCTGTCAACTCTGATAAACGGAAATTGTAAAAAGAGGGCCAACAGGTCTGCGGAAATTAATATTTTGCGAATTAATTATTAAAAGCCGGGCGTAGTCTGTGGCAATATTTGTGGGTCGGAGTTGTATATACTTGTTAAGGATTTTTAATAACATGTTTGGGATGTTCCGTTTAATTAACTTGGGGTAAAGTTGGAAATGCAGGTAATTTGATGTGTGTAACATCGATGGGGTTTCTCTGTTACAGGGGATCTAGGGTAAACCTTAATCTACCAAAATAGGAAACTTGGTTAAAAGTGTGCCGCGGAAGAAGTAAAAAACAACCACTAAGGAATTTATATAAGATTAAAGTCCCAAAAATTTAAACATAAAACTGAACCTACGACTATATGTCCACTTAAATTAGCAAAGGAATTATTTTTTTAACGCAAAAAGTTCAAGTTCCGTTAGACTAATCGGAGTTTGAATTTTAGTAACTCACGTGCGCTAGTTGAATTAACAATTAGTAGCTTATTGAAATAAAACAATTTAACGGATTATATCGCGTATATTATCTCATTTTAGTTCCCGACGTTTCGGAAGCTTTCCAGCTTTCCATGGTCACGGGAGGACTGAGAAAAGATGTATTTTCCTCTGTCAAAGTTACAATTTGTGCAAACTACCCATTTTTTTTGAAAAAACACAAATAAAGGTGTACATACATGCCAGATGGGCCTAAGCTGTAAAGACAGTTACACATGTGCCAGAAGGGCTTAATCATTTTATTCTAATAATTTACCAAGCAGCATTTCACAAATGAGGCGTACTGAGGAGAAAAGAAACGCTGCAAAGAAAAACTCCCAGGCTACCTCATTACTAATTATAATATTTTAAAAACAGAGACTATTAAACTACTTTAAACAGATAAGATATTTTACACCGTTCGGAAATTAAGGTTTTGCAGTCCTGTGTCTCGCTTGTTCCTTGATGAGATGTATTACAGAATCCCAAGCAGGTGGTAGTGACAATCCATCTTCTCTATTGAAATTAGGATGCTTTTTAATCTCAATAGCCTCGCGTAGCATCCTGGGAAAATATCTTTTTTCTTTGGCAAGGATAGAAGGTTTATCAAACTTAATTGAGTGGTTTGGTTTGTCAATGACATGTTCACAGACTGCAGACCTATTACACCGACGGTGCTTGACATCTGCTATGTGCTCCTTCACCCGGGTTGATACACTGCGTTTCGTTTGACCAATGTATGAAAGACCACACTCGCAGTCTAGCTTATAAATGCCTGCACTCTGCAAAGGGGTGCTACTCTTCACGGGTCTAAGGTATTGAGACACCTTCTTCAACGGCTTGAAATATGTTTTTATAGAAGCACGCTTCAAGATGTTTCCGATCTTGTCTGTGACCCCTTTAACATATGGTAATACGGCAGGTTTACGCTCGACTGTTGGTTTCTTCATACTGGGATTCTGCTTGGAACGTGGTATCTGGAGCTCGTTGGCTCGAAGCGCACGTTTGACATTCTGCAACTCAGCAGTCAGATGTTGATCGTCGCAGATACCCCTGGCTCTCTGAAACAAAGATTTACCCACTGTAGCAAGTTGACAGGGATGGTGGTGAGATTTGCCATTCAAATACCTATCTGTATGCGTAGGTTTCCTATATACAGTATGACCTATGTCATTGTTAGGACCTCTAATTACTAGCACATCTAAGAATGCAAGTGAATTTTGATTTCCCAACTCCATAGTGAATTTAACTTTACTATGCATGGAGTTCAGATGGTCTAAGAAAGCTGAAACACTAGATCTAGGTAAAATAGTAAAGGTATCATCTACGTATCTTTTAAAGATCCTCGGCTTGACAGGTGCCAATGAAAGCGCTCTCTCCTCGAAGTCTTCCATGAAAATATCGGCGACAACAGGAGACACCGGAGACCCCATTGCCACACCATCAACTTGCCCGTAGAATTCACCATTCCATAGCATATAGCCAGATGTAAGGCAGTGTTGTAATAACTCAGCATATTCTATTGCCATCTGTTGTTCAACCAATCTTCTTTTCACAATTTCGATACATTCTTGAACTGGTAGGCATGTGAAGAGAGACTGGACATCAAAACTGACCATAACTTCATCATCAGTTAGTCTCAAATCCTTAATCTCACTGACAAAATGGTATGAATCCCTTGTAGATATTTTCCCAGGATGCTACGCGAGGCTATTGAGATTAAAAAGCATCCTAATTTCAATAGAGAAGATGGATTGTCACTACCACCTGCTTGGGATCCTGTAATACATCTCATCAAGGAACAAGCGAGACACAGGACTGCAAAACCTTAATTTCCGAACGGTGTAAAATATCTTATATGTTTAAAGTAGTTTAATAGTCTCTGTTTTTAAAATATTATAATTAGTAATGAGGTAGCCTGGGAGTTTTTCTTTGCAGCGTTTCTTTTCTCCTCAGTACGCCTCATTTGTGAAATGCTGCTTGGTAAATTATTAGAATAAAATGATTAAGCCCTTCTGGCACATGTGTAACTGTCTTTACAGCTTAGGCCCATCTGGCATGTATGTACACCTTTATTTGTGTTTTTTCAAAAAAAATGGGTAGTTTGCACAAATTGTAACTTTGACAGAGGAAAATACATCTTTTCTCAGTCCTCCCGTGACCATGGAAAGCTGGAAAGCTTCCGAAACGTCGGGAACTAAGATGAGATAATATACGCGATATAATCCGTTAAATTGTTTTATTTCAATGAGTAATAATCGCGGAAACAGAAGAAAATATTAATTAGTAGCTTGTTATTAGTCGTTTCATTATAGGTATTTAAAAGAAGATTGACAAAAAACCACGGGGCTCGTGTTATTCAGCCAATCAAGGTAATGTTTTGTATCTGTGCTACAGTCAAGTGTAAAAATATGGGTGGACTAATCCTTCTCAAAAATATGCCCCATCACTCTTATCTCACCGAAATATAGTTGTGGTACATATTTACGAGAGGATTACTTCGATACATATTTTTGCACTTGACGGTACAGCACTGGTTTTAAACTTGAACGGAACCTTTTACCATACGTGCAGTTGAATTAACAAACTGCTAAGCTACTGCCCTTTTCATCAATTTATAATATAAGTAAAGTCAATTTCTTTTCCAGCGAGTCAATAAGTTAACCGGCAGCACTTTGGACAAACTTTTCCAATTTCGCGTTTAACCTTTGTATAATTGAACAATTTGAAAAGTTGTCGAAAAGTAATGACTACGATTTTCGAGGTTTAATCATTCTGTTACGTCAGCGTCACAAATTCGGTTCCTTGACGTTATGACCGATTTCAAAAATTCTTTTTTGGTTTTATAGAAGGTACTTTCTAGTTGGTCCCATTTAATTTTGGTGAAGATGTGATGATGGAATCCATGAGAAATTGAAGGAACTCCTCAAATATTGTAGGCATACATATAGCGATTTTGGTATTATAAGAAACATAATAAGCATTTGCATTCAGAAAGTGTAAATTGGTGAAGTGGAACTGATGCAGAAGACCACAGAATGCCATCGGAACTCCTCAATGATAAATGATTTACGGGTGGCGACAAAATATCTTGATTAATTTAGCGAAGCAACTTCATTCTTATTTTGGCGTCGGTGCCATATAAAGAATGTGTAAAATATTGAAAATTGACGATTTTAGTAAGTTGTGACACGATGGCACCGACTCCAAAATAACATTAATTGTATATACTGTATAGATTGAGTATACAAACGGTTACTTGTAAGTAATTTGAAGAAACTGAATTATGGCGTAAATTTTTACTTTTGTTTGGAGTCGGTTTTATTTTTTTGTTTAAAAGTTTATTTATTTTACACTTTTTAACCGACTTCCAAAAAAAGGAGGAGGTTCTCAATTCGACGGAATGTTTTTTTTTTTTTTATGGATCTTCACCGATTACTCAAAGACTATTTGACCGATTTCAAAAAATTTTTTTTGGTTTTATAGAAGTTACTTTCTAGTTGGTCCCATTTAATTTTGGTGAAGATCTGATGATGGAATCCATGAGGAATTGAAGGAACTCCTCAAATATTATAGGCATACATATAGCGATTTTGGTATTATAAGAAACATAATAAGCATTTGCATTCAGAAAGTGTAAATTGGTGAAGTGGAACTGATGCAGAAGACCACAGAATGCCATCGGAACTCCTCAATGATAAATGATTTACGGGCGACAAAATATCTTGATTAATTTAGCTAAGCAACTTCATAGTCACAAATTTAAATGTTCCTGATGAGAATGGTACCATCGAATTGATGTGATGATGGAGCCGGAAGGTAGGCACCAGATCTATGTAATAAAATAATGTATCCTAGCCGTGTTTGGGCTTGTTCGAATCGTCACGAGAAACACTTTTAAGTAACGATTAACTAAAAAGTGTAAAATAAATAAACTTTTAAACAAAAAAATAAAACCGACTCCAAAAAAACTAAAAAGTAAAAAATAACGCCATAATTCAGTTTCTTCAAATTACTTACAAGTAAGGTACCTTCTATAAAACCAAAAAAGAATTTTTGAAATCGGTCAAATAGTCTTTGAGTAATCGGTGAACATCCATAAAAAAAAAACATTCCGTTGAATTGAGAACCTCCTCCTTTTTTTGGAAGTCGGTTAATAAGTTTATATTTAGAAGAGTGTGTTAAAACTTTTAATCGAATTGGGTTGATCAACATTAACACACCGTTTAAAAATATTTTTTATTTACAATACTGCCAAAAATTAGAACGCACAACTTATTATGTTATTGAAATGCCTTGTCGCTTGCTTTAAATAAGCACCCTAATCAATCGAAGCGGCTTATCAAATTGGATTACCAGTCCATGGTCTCAACGGTTTCGGAACGTGCTATACGTTTCCCAAAAAACCCGTTCCAAAATACGAGTAACGTTTATTTAAATGTCCACTTGACAACACTCAAAAAGTCCTGTTTCTCGTAACATCTGTATGCCAAAATACATTTTTCTCATGACATTCATTGGTATGCCAAAAGATCCGTTTCTTATGACACCGGTAAGGAAGTCTTGCTTTAACTTAATAACCGTTCAAAGACTTACAATGTGTGACGGGACGACTGATGTCTTAGGATCGGGTTTTTTGAGATACGGATATGAAACCAACCGTATTTTTTGGGATTATTTAGGAAACGGTAGTTACGGGGACGGTCGTTTCAGGGTTTTTGGGAAATGGACATCAAACCAAAGTATTTTTTGGGAAAAGTACATTCACACATATCGGGAAACGGATTATTGTGGAAACGGTAGGGATGAGAATGGGTGTTTTGGGAAACGGACAGAATGGTCCGAAAGAGTCTCAAGCACTCACTCAGAGAGTACGGGCGTTACGTATCCAAGTTCTCCATCTGCTTTGACCCCTATATTCAGCCCAAAAATTACATAATGGCATTAGGGGCTAGTCCCTAGGATGGTAAATTTTTAGGGGCGGCAAAATGTGAGTATTAGGGTCGGCAATTTATTTTCTTTATCAAAAATGGGTCGCATTTTTCATGGTACCGAGGTCGGCAGTGAGGAAAAAACAGACTCTGCCTATACCTACTTCAATTGTGTAAACGTATTTAACTTTATCGATATCTATAATGATCAGCACAGTTTTTTTTTATACCTTTGAGGTGGCAATCAAGCGAACGGCCTGCATGACTTTAAGCAGTTACCGTAGCCTATGGATGCTTGCAACATCAAAAGCGTGTCTTGCTGACCCTTTAAAAACCTAGGTATCCTGCCTTTTTGTCGAATGGTTCATTTTCCAACACACGATTTTCTCCGAACCTCAGTATTAGGTTAGTTTTATGAAGGTTCCGAAAAAAAAATGGTTTCAGGAACACTTCGGAACCAATTGGCAAATGATACATTCGGCGAACCAAAAACCAATTCGCTTCCCCTAGAGAATCCCATACTGTAACATCTAGGGAAAATAGCGCAAGGAGCTCATTCTACATTTGGAGTGTGCGCGGTAGAAAATTCCTTTGGAATCGAACGGTGCGCGACCATAGATTGTAATTGATCGGCAATACTAGCGCCGGCAGCGGATTGTTACTCCAGGGGATATAATTCCTCATTCCGCAAATTAATTACCTTCCGTAACTGCTATCGAAGAGATCAGACTTCATTAAGAGTTCTTATAATGAAACGAAATATAGATTGTTACAAATTGGCCTCAAGGGCTAGGCCATAAATATGTATGTTTAACCCACGACGAAAAATGAGGATTATTATAAATTTGAAGTGTGTGTCGGTGTGTCTATCCGTGGTATGGTACCTCTTGAACGGGTCTTGGTCTTTACGTCTGAAATCTTACTCGATCCAGAGCTTTATTTAAAAAAAGATTTGCCGTTTGAAAATCATCCACTTTTTAACACGCTTTTATTAGGTCGACCTGTATGTAACTAACTATGTAATAGAATCTAAGGTAACTAATTTAATCATCTTCCAAGAATCGTAGCTTCATGAAAATTGGCAGCTGTATGTAGTTCTGATGACAATACAGTAATATGGTACTGTAGAACTGATCTGATGGAGCCGGAAGATATGAACTGGAACTTCATGATGGAACATCGTATCATAGCTGTGTTTGGATTTGTTATAAAAGTCTTGTAAAGCGTGTTCTTCTAGTGTTTTTTAAAGTATTAATTTCTTTTAAGGTGTATCGGGGTTTATCATTTCAACGATTATACTTTTTTCAGCTATGTAGTTATTTTCAAAAAGTTTATTATGCATAGTTGATAAACACATTCAATGTGCTTTTTAACGCGCCATGCTAACCTCGATCACACCTTTCAATCAAGTGCTGCTGTCATACGCGAAAAGGTACCATAGACTCACAGGAGCGTTCGGTTTCAACATATGTAATATTGTGTGGTACTAGTACTACACACATCAACCACTTTGCATAAGATCCTGGTTGAAGCGAGGCCGTATTTAGATTGTAAACATCTTTATGGCGATGTAAAGAATCCAAAGTCCACCAACTTTCGTAAATTATTTACGAGCCTGAGGAACATAATCCGATACAAACTTGAATAATTAAGTGCCCTTTATTTGTACAAGGGCGCAAGTAACAAGTTTTTTCTTATGAATTCCGTCCTTTAGTGGAAAAGAAGTGCCGCAGCAACTTTTTTAATAAGCAACTTGGGCAGTAAGTAATGCCACTTCTTACACTAAATTGTGTGTTTCTAAAAATACCTTTATTTCCCGTGAAATAGAGTTTAAAATTTACATATTTAAATGCGTACGACTTTAACAAGCATAAAGCCCTCTTTTGTTCCCGAATTCGAATCTAAAATTCATGCAGCAAAACCAACTTTGTGGCGTTCGGGGCAAAGTTCAAATTCGAAAGTATACAAAACGTGGAGCTTTTAGAACGTGGCCTACTCGTATTTTACTAATTGCGGGTCGTACAGTCATTTTAGTACCTTGTCGCTGTAAGTAATTTAGCTCATTTAAACGCTACGGAGTTGTTTATTCTCCCCAGATGCCATATATCTCGAAGCTGTGGTAGATTTAGAGGTAAAAGTACTCGTGCGGCTTATTTGCATAATAAGGCCCAATTTCATCATACTCTGTTAGCGTTAGCTGATTCATGGCTGACCTCGCCTGTCAAATAACGTTATATTAGTCATTAGTAACTCATTGTGCATGCTAAAACTAACTATTGTGATATAGATAAAAAAATCTAAGCGCAAAGAAAAACACGATTGCTCCAGCACGTGTTAACACCAGAAATCGAACCTGGTGCCTTTGGTAATGGATTACGCGTCCAACGTGTTCTAACCTCTCTACCAGCGAGCACCGTTTTCTACTCCTCCAATTTGTCCATCCGCTTTGACATCATCGAAAATTACAAGGGAAACCGAAGAATATTCATTTACTCATGTTTAAAGAAAAAGGTGGTTATAAGCCTTTTTTGGGCAACCCGGCGACAGTTGGCTTATTTGGATGCCACGTTACTGGTACCTTCTTAAATTTTGACGCTGCGCAAGCGCTCCACAGAGTGCGCGCCAGCCGCCACACGCTCCTGGCCGCGGTGGCCGACAGGTGGGATAGTAGCCTGGTGAGGCACTGTACCTCCTTACATTTAAGTCTCCGTACTAACATAGTTATGTAATACGAACTGTATTACTAACAATCTATGAATCATGTAGTCCGAAATAAATGCAACTTTTTTCAACCAAAAGGCAACTTATTAACACGCTTTTATTAGGTCGACCTGTATGTAACTATGTAATGGAATCTAAGGTAACTAATTTAACCATCTTCCAAGGATCGTAGCGTCATGAAAATTGGCAGCTGTATGTAGTTCGGATGACATTACAATAATTTGGTACTATCGAACTGATCTGATGATGGAGCTGGAATATATGAATTGGAGCTTCATGATGGAACATCGTATCATAGCTGTGTTTGGATTTGTTAGAAAAGTCTTGTAAAGCGTTTTTTTCTAGTGTTTTTTAAACTAATAATTTATTTCAACTATTACATTTAAAAAATCTCGAAAAGCATCCAACATAGTATACCTACCACAGAACCATACCTACATTTTATGATAACATGCTAAAATGAGACGCTTGAAACATCAAAGTATAAGGAAATAAACCGTTACTTGTTGCTACTTTATCTGCAGCGGATATTAGCTCTTCTCGCTTCGAAAACGGGTCAATAGTTTTCAATACGATATTGATATTTGCTGCAAATCGGAAGGAAGGCAAGCGAATGGAAAAGGAGCCGCCTTTAACTCGCTACGTTGAATTTATCGCGAAATATGGTACAGTCAAGAGCAAAGATAAATATCCACATAAAGTTCCAAAATATGTATACCTACATAAACCTTACTGCCATAAAGCCAAAAGTAAAAATGTTCTTTATTCAAGTAGGCCTAGCTACAAGCACTTGTGAATCGTTAATTACAAAACGATTTTAGAGCAATTTATTAATAATAAGACCTATATTGACTGTTAACCCTATCACACCATAAAAAACACTTATTTGTCTTCTACGAGTAGGTGACTGGCTCGTTGATGGCTTGCTGATGGCTCGTCTGCCCGTTTGCATAAAAAACAGTGCAAGTGAGACGGGTGATAGTACGTCGTCGCGTGAAGCGGAGTCTTTTTCAATTGTGCCAGATTTTCTGGTATCTGAGCAACTTCAACACTAACTTTTTTGATTCGCAAAACTGCATGGAAACTCTGAATACTACACCAGAAGCAGCGTATTTTGCAAGAGTTTGTGTTTCACAAAGACTTTTTACACGGTTAACGAAGTAACTTTGTGGGCACTGTCGCCTCTCTGATTACATGTATTTGCTTCTGAGCCGAGTTTGCGAAGTCGCCGAACTTTGTCGCTTTGTATTTTCTAAAGTTTGTCTATATTCATTTCAGAGTCTGAACAGAAATTATAATTTACATTTTAACTTTCTAGTTTTAATATTTTCTGCAAAGGGCAGGTTTTATAATTAACTTTTCGCAAATGTCTACGCAGCTTCGCGTTTGTGGACCAATTTCATAAAAACTTATTTAGTTTTTTACATTTGATTATAATATTTACGCTTAAAAGATAATGTTGAAAGCATAATGTTCGGTTAAGTACATATTTTTTTCTGTTCGAACAATCGTATTAGAATTTGTGATTATTTAATTAACTAAAATCAGAATAAACGTTCTTTTAATGGAGATATGGGTTGGAATCGGTTATTTAGAAAAATAACATTGAGTTCATTAAAATCGTACCAGCTTTTAGATAGCTACAATAGATTTAACAGAAGTACACGATCAATATATAGAGCCTTGTTGAAGTTTATATAGAAGTGTGTAATAAAACTCGTTTGCAAATAACTTTTCAAACAATACCAAGAGAAGATATGACGTACCTACCGAATTAGTTCCTCTTAAAGTTAAGAATCTAATTTAAGTTACCTTAAATACTAAGAACGAGGCGAGCCAATTCCTTCAAACGAACAACGGAGCAATCTAATTAAAAGCTTTTTCGCGTTTTAAAATGAAGTTGCGACGTTGAAAAATAAGTTGTTTGTGAAACTTCGTACAATAAGAGAAAACGTGTGCTTTTTAAAGTAGGGGAATAAGCTCGCAGCGGGGTTTGGTTAGTGGAATTAACTCGCTAGGTTAGATGTATATGCGAATGCTCGCTGAAAATTAGTTCTGCAGTTTTATGCAAACAAAACGTTACTCGGTTTTTAATCAAACTATGGTTGAAAATGCTTCCCGATGAAAGGTTTTCATTATTAATGCCGTCGCTGCAGTTGAAATGAATTTCAGTATTTTATAATGTGAATTTTGATTACTTTGTAAGAGCATCATCGAAAATTGGGGCGCTTTTAGGTCTACCTTCTTCCCAATTAATCCTTGTATATGCTGAATTTATAACTTTGTAATTACGAGGATTTAAATAAGATTAACATATTTACGGGCAGACTGTATTCATATGTGTATTAGCCGTGTCTACGTCCGGTCGTCAAGTATGGGACACTATGGAGGTTTGTTAAAGACACCGGCTTGTGAGCTTAGCCGGCACCGGCCCGGCGCCGGCCCGGGTAGAAATCGTTTCGTTAACAAGGGGACTAATGCATGGCATTTGAGACATGTTTCAATAGATGTGAATGGCCGCCGACTTCTCCGTGAATTATTTTTATTTTTTGGATATGACGTTGACTGTATATTTTTTTCGATTCTAAAGCTACAAATATCTAACTTTAGTACTTAACTATGAAATTCAGAGTTGCGCATACTTGTTTAGGAATTCGCTCCAAAATGTGCTAATTAGCGAGTCGTGGGTTCCGAACCGACTAATACCTCTTAATTATATCTTTCGGAACAAGTCGGTCCTCAATTATACGCTTTGGAACATTTCGCTTGAATTCCTTTGATAATTTCGTATACCCGCGACGAACTTTCGTGCGACGAATGACAATACCAAAGGGCACTGTTGTAGTTTGAGAGATTGCCTGAACATGTTATACTCGTACTTACCTGATTTTCATTGTTTATTTTATTATTTATTTTTTAATTATATTCGTTGATCACGTTCTAACATGCGCTGCTTGTCTTTCCACATGTACTGGTCTTGTCTGGATTTGGGCTCAGGACCGTTTAGAAAAGACACTTACGGGATATTGCCTCAAAAAACGCTGCTATCACAGCATATCATGGATATGTCGCCTCTATTCTTAGGTACGGTTTGATCATATGGGACAATTCCGTTGAAATTGAAAAAGTGTTTAGAGCCCAAAAAAAATGTGTTATAGTCGGAGCTGGATATAATGACTCATGTAGACCTATATTTAAAGACTTAAACATCCTTCCGCTCCCGTGCATGTATATAAAAGAAATATGTTTGTTTGTTAAAGAAAACGAACACCTGTTCGAAATATACAAAGCATACGGGAAGCGGAGTACAAGGAACAATAATTACTTGTGTACACCAAGGATGAGCTTCAGTATATAAAAAAAAATGTATATTGTATGTGTATAAAGTTATTTAATAAATTACCGAGACATTTTTACGATATGAGCATACCTAAATTTAAAAAAATGGTACATATATGGTTATTGAATAAATGTTTCTATTCTATAAATGAATTCTTAAATTATAATGATAATGATACTTAAGTGCTGAAGATAAATAGTAGGTATTTTATTTAAGTTTGTAGTGTATATATATTATTTAACGTAATTGCTTTAAGTTTACGGACATATTACTATAACGCTTTATTGTTATTAGTTTACTTCTCAATCGAAATGTGTTTATAGATAAATGCCATTTTGCATGCCAATAAAGGCAGAACATGTTGATACAATATGTTATTAAGAATACCGTAACATGTGTTCGGCAATAAAATATTTTCATTTCATTTCATTTCAAAATACACGGTTCAACTGATACCTCATTTGAACAAACACCACTCTGATATTTTCCAAAAAGAGGTCTGTTCGTTACTGTGGAATAGCCGTGGTTGAAGTTGGAATGCTTTGAAACGTATTCAAATGAACATCAACCATGAAAAAACTAATTGGAACATTTAAACGTTTAGTAACATATTAAAAAAAATAAAACTTGCGGGTTTAATTTTGCGATTTGATAAATTTTGCAAGTAGCCAAGCTGGCTGACGTCCGATTGTTTTTCCCTTACCGCAGCCTATCCCTCTCTACTGAGGGTCGCGATTTTCCCGCCCTAGAATCCGTTTTTCGCTAACCAAGTTCCGAGAAGGTTAACTTGCCGCTGAATTGCTGAATGTAGGGTCAGCTCGTGACCACTACAAGAGTGGTCAGCGTACAAAGGCTAAAATAGAAACGTTTCTAAATACACCGACGCCATTCACGCTTCCTAAGTTTAAATAAACGCCCCTTAATTACAGGCTGTCACCCTGTACCCTTTGCCACCAGCAACCTGAAACGGGGTTTAAATTTAGGGTTGTAAGTGCAAATTAGTTCACGTTTAAAATACAATGTGATTAGGCTTTTGGTTCCCTACGTTGCTGATTTAGATTGTGTCAAGTTGCCAAGTGTGAACTATTTAGGTTACCACATGTACCGGATTTTAGAAATTGTGTCACCAGTTTGCACGGATGTATGTCAAAAATAACTATTGTCACAAGCTTATGACATAGCGATTTCGGATAACACTCATTGACGGACATACTTCTCTAATTGAAACTTTTTAAATATCCGATTTTTACGTTAAAAAATGATTGTCCCTTCCTGTGAATTGATTTTTAAGAATATACCTAATTTTTTATGTTATACTCCGGGCGATTGAAGGACATCTCTGTGTATGTATGTGTTTTTAAAGCATGAAAACCTTTATAAATGTCAAAAGCTTGTTTTCCCGATTCAATTTTATCCGGTTGAAAATCAAACACATGCACATAGTTAATTTACCATGTAAGTATGTTTAATAGAAATACACAGGCACCTTCCATAACCTCCGGATACCGCACAATTTGTCCCAATCATACAAATCATGTTGTAAGCCGCATTCCAGATAGCTTGCATTGCAAAATAGGAACGGAAAAGCGTCGAGAAAACGATATCTGTGCCCCGCGAACATCTTGAGAGATTCAGCACTGCGACAGTGTGGTTATAATGCTGCGTTCAGACTAGCGAGCGACCACGCCACAGATAGTAAAGCTCAGATAAATGAATTACGGCAGGGCATCCATGATAAAATACACAGCTTTATATAATTAGGTAGGTTAGGTACTCACCGCTGTTGCCCCGGCAGAATCCTATATGTGCTGTTTAGATTGCCTGCCAACAACTGGACGGTAATAGCACAATGATTTCCATAAAAGTAGGCAAATAAATTGACATACGACTCCTATAGGCTCAGGCTTGTTTGGTCCGTTTCCTAACATGTCTGCTTCCTAAAGTGGCCTTCTTCCCACATTGACCGTTTCCTATGATGTCTACTTTTGAAAATGTATGTTTCCTAAAATGTCTGCTTCTCAAAATAACCTTCTTCCCACATTGTCGCGGCTCAGGCTCATTCGGTCCGTTTCCTAAAATTGTCTTCTTCCCACAGTGTCAGTTTCCTATGTTGTCTACTTCTCAAAATGTCTGATTCTCCATATTCATTCATTCTTTATCTTGATAACGTACTACTCCCATGTTAAAAAAGTTGAAACTCAAAACAAACTAATCTTGCAATGCACTAGTACTAAAATACACCATTCTCGAAACAAAATAACGGGCTTTAGAACAAAAATAGTGGGCATTATAGGAAGCGTACATCGTAGGAATAGGACATCACAAGGAACGGACATTATAGGAAGCAGGTCAATTTTCGAAACGGACATAATAGGAAACGATCATTCTAGGACAGTGGCATGATAGGAAACCATTTGCTGACATTATAGAAAAGAGTCATTTCTTGGAAGAAGACCAGTTTGAGAAGCAGACATTTTAGGAAACAGACAGAACGAACCTGAGCCCTCCTATAGTGTAGACTCATGTCTGCTGTAGAATAGTGCTCTTAGTGCATTTACACTTTTCCTACGTTATTTTCTAATACACACTAAACAAGGTTAGTTTCGAATTATATGGATACCCGATTATCAAATTCAATCTTTATCAAAATCCTTACCACGAGTCATATGTGATTCAACCAAGCATTTTCAACACATCGTTGCTAGAATTCGTAATGATCGATTTCGACATCGTGCAAATATCACGAACACGATAAAAAGAATCTAAAAATCTCATGTAACAATGCACATAATACGGCTCAAGCATCAATCAACCTTTAGAGACATGTGACAGACGTCGCGATTGGGAACCGTTCAATGCGTATTGATCTTAGCGTCATGTTGATACCAAGTTACCTCCAACGAGCGCTACAACTGTCGTGTCAGTGACATGAATAGCTTTAGGAAACATAAAAGTGAATTATTAAGAAAGTTGAAGATGTTAGGCTGCTTGGACGTTTGTTATTCCGAAACGCGTAAGCAGACGAATGGATCAAGATAAAACGATCCGAGTTCAGTCGTAGATCAAATTATGATGAATTTCTGGCATGAACGAAAAAAACTAGAGAACTGTCAATCACTTTACTTCGGTCTGTACCGACTTCAAGGGAAGATCCAGTAATAAAACTAGATGGCGTTTTAAAAACATTAACAATGTCATAATTGAAGATAAACAGAAAGTAAAAATACAATTACCTATTTCGTAAACAGCTACATGAATCGTCGAACACTGTTCCATTGTACAAACACTGTGTTACTGGTTGCTAGCAAAATTGAATCACAAAAAAATATCTTTAGAGATGGCATTGTACATATCGGGGTACGGTATTTTGTCCTGCAAATTGTAATGCTAGTTACAGTGCGACCAAAAAGAGTAGAAATTAATTAAGGGCGCCACTTTCTACGTAGTAAATGTCACATTTTTGACGCAAAATGCTTAAAAGTAGCAACAATTTAGCATGGATCTTTTTTAGTTCCATTTTACTTAATTTCCTCTCTTTTTGGTCGCACTGTAAGTAACAGTTTCTTTCGGGTCAGGCCAACCCACGTTATGCGCGCGTGGTTTAGAGTGATAAAAACAAAAAAAATAAAATTGGTAGGATTATTTTGTTCTCTGGACATGATTTTCTAACGCGCTGGTAGCTCCAGATTGTAATATGTAGTTGCCAGTGTGTGTGTATTTTTGAATGAAGTTTTACTGTACGCGCCGATCTGTACGCAGCTTAATGTCTACGTGCTGACTTATTCTCTACTCGGAAAATATCTCCGCTTTTATATGCAATGGCATTACACTGAACAATCACGAAGAAAATTCCACCTCACAAAAACAAAGCGAGTGATGGATAATATCTTTATTTTTTAATACCTTTTCTGCTTGTACTTTTTCCGATCGTTCATTATGGAAATCTTTACAGAAAACCTTAGATCAGCAATGGACGTTTAGGGGTTGGAATGATGATGATAACTCTGTTTTTTGTAAAGTGGGCATTATTAGTATTACTAAATATTAGGTACAAAGTAAACAAGAATATACAGCAGGTTTATACATATGTGCAAGCAAATATACCTAGTGTTAATGCATTCGGTTTCAGTCCCCGAACGCAAAAGCAATTACTTACCTCTATTTGGTTCCACACAGGCTTGTAGATATAGCAACGAACTAACAAACACACATACAATATACGACGCAGTTTGCATCGAACATGGAGATGTTTGATTTCCACGAATCAGGGTGAGATTGGCAGCGAAATTCGAGACATAGATTGCATTTCTGTATGGAAATATTCAGAGCGTATGCATGCGACACCCGGAGGTACTCGTACCTTACTGGAAATTCGCAGTGACGAATTTGAGATTTGACGAACGCAAATTCGCCAATCGCGATGTTGTTATTCCGGTTGTATACTACTTCAGGAACCTTCACACATAAAGTCTTAAGTCTTCCTGCGAAATTCTATACGTATAAATACTAGATGTCAATATTTAGTTGGTTTTTTTGTACTCTTATCTCGATATTGCTCTGAATAATATTGAAATTGAAATTTGATAAGGCTACACGTGCCGATATAAAAAATTACTGCGCGCCATATAAATGACATTTGCATAAATATCTTCTAACACATATTCTATTACTTTTTAAAATACTGTACAGAAAACTGAACTTTGAATAGAATTCTCAACAAACATTTCCTCGCCAACTGAAGAGCGTATCTCTTGAACTTAGTGTGAATTAGACTAGCGTAACAAACCTATTGCTAATAATATACAATGTACGTTTCGTTCCTACACTACACCCACGATTAGGTGTCTATATCCAAAATTAATAAATATATCTATACTAATACCTGAAATATCTCTACATTAATTATATTTTAATAAAATTACATGAAACGGGTTAGGTATTTGAAGTTGATTGAATTGAAAAATATATTATTGTATTTTTTTTCCTGTCACTATCACTCTAAAACGGCTGGATGGGTTGTGTCTATTTTGTTATAAGAATAGATACTTTTTATCCGACTACGCTTAAGCAAAAAAAGAAGTAATGATTTTATTTTTCCTCCGCTAACCAAAATTGCGGCTAGCTTCTAGTTCCAAATATACGTAGTTATATTGTATTTACTTTTCAAACCACTATTGATTACAATTAATCTTGTCTTTGTACTTTTTTTCTTTGGATGCACTGATTGTGTCAACTTCATCCCATCCACAATCTCAACCGCCCGTGTCCTTCAATATGCACCAATCAACGCCACTTTGCACAGTCCCTGATAAGAACGGTTCGCGCCATGTCGTATCAATTCACGCCACTTCACGCCACCCCTGATAAAAGTCCTGGGACGCCATGTCACGCCACTGCGCCACCCCTGATAAAAGCTCGCGCCACGTCGCGCCAACTTACGCCACTCTGTCACCATCTGATAAGCGAGCCCTCCTAACGGCGCGTTCGACAATTGGCGCTACGCTATCTGGCAAGAGGCGCCCGATTCGGTTTCCGCGCGTCTCTTTCGATATCTGCAAAAGGAATTTATTGCTGAATTGATACTGAGTACTCGTAAAAATGATACGTACTTAGGGATAATTTTTCACAGGACTGGTTTGAATTGGGCGTGCGTAAGCGCTCATAAGCCCGTATTACGTAGTTGATTAAAGCGGTATGTAAACTACGAAAATCTGTAATTCTGATAGGCAAGGCCTATTACAAGGAATTCCAGCTTCATCAGTCAACTATTTTGAAGATTTTAAAACGCGAAAAGGTTCACGGGTGTGTCAAAAATCCAAACAGACCGGGTAGACCACGCTGCACTTCACGATTGGTAACCAGTAACACAAGAGATAATTTACGTATCATATGATAACATAGGTAATGTAAGTGATGAATATAATAAATAATAATAAAATACCTAATAAAAAAACATTTCCAAAAACATCTTGTTACATTGTTCAGTTCGTCGAATGTTTGTTTTCTACATGTTGTGTTGTGCCTATTATGTTATAGTAGATGAATTTAGACTGCGTGTAGATATTACACAAATATAGACAAAAAAAATTAATTATTCGCCTGCAGAGGCTTCACTCTACGCTCGGCCACTAGTTGCATTACCTTAATGGACTACCGCTTGTTCTACGATACTACTACAAACAATAAGGCATATAAGCATCGTCCCCTCAGTTCTCTTACGCTATTTTTCAAATAAAGTCAGTCGGCAGCGGGAACAGTGTTATACCTTCTAAAGCTCCTGTCTCTCGTTTCTGTGTCTTTGAAATGTGATCCTTACTCAATTGTGCTCAAGATTAGTTTTGCTACTATACGATAGGTAGAAGCGTGATTGAATATCTGAGCAATGAAAGTAGGCCGCCACGTGCAAACATTAGCTCGGCGTATTGTTTCGCTTTCAGAAGTGATTGCATTGGATGTGGATTATTTGTTGTGTTGCTTGTCCACATACATAACGGTTTCTGCTGGGGTTTGGTTATTTTTAAATACAGATGCTACTTTTTTTAAACTGACCATCTGTTAACGATGTTATTTGAGATGCAACTTGGGATGTTATAATAATAATAATAAATTAAAATACCTAAGTTCTCTGCCTCTATTTTGTATGATACTCTCAGCAGGATATCATATGTATACTATTATAAAATACCTAAGTTCTCTGCCTCTATTTTGTATGATACTCTCAGCAGGATATCATATGTATACTATTATAAAATACCTAAGTTCTCTGCCTCTATTTTGTATGATACTCTCAGCAGGACATCATATGTATACTATTATAAAATACCTAAGTTCTCTGCCTCTATTTTGTATGATACTCTCAGCAGGATATCATATGTATACTATTATAAAATACCTAAGTTCTCTGCCTCTATTTTGTATGATACTCTCAGCAGGATATCATATGTATACTATTATAAAATACCTAAGTTCTCTGCCTCTATTTTGTATGATACTCTCAGCAGGACATCATATGTATACTATTATAAAATACCTAAGTTCTCTGCCTCTATTTTGTATGATACCCTCAGCAGGACATCATATGTATACTATTATAAAATACCTAAGTTCTCTGCCTCTATTTTGTATGATACCCTCAGCAGGACATCATATGTATACTATTATAAAATACCTAAGTTCTCTGCCTCTATTTTGTATGATACTCTCAGCAGGACATCATATGTATACTATTATAACGTTGTAAAAATGAAATGTTTGTACATTGAAGATATATTTTTTTGGATTTTTTTGCATGTTTGTATGTGTTGTTATGGCTTCATCACGCCAAATCAGCTCAACGGATTTCAACTTTTTTTGGCACACGGGTAGATGGTTATAAGACACTTTTTACCCGAATACGCTGAAGAAAAAAAAAGGCGTTATGACTTTTCTCCTCCGCGAACTAAGTTGCGAGCATATTCCTAAATAATACAATAAGTAGGCGGCGCTCCCGTCCTTTTTACTAATTTATTACAAAATAATAGTGACAATTTTAATTTCTGTATAAAGAAAACAACAAACAAGGTGGCGTTCTTTGGCGCGGGTCTATTATGTATTTCGACTGATGATGATGATGTATATAGTGTTAGTGATGTCATCGATATATTGCCCCTTAGGCCGCTCGTTGCTAATATACCGCATTCCCGAAATACCAGATTTAACAAAATATCGGATTATAAATATATCACCCTCTTAGCTTACCACATTCCCGTTACACCAGGTTGACCAGGTTATAAAATTGAAAGGTACTCATGAAACTAAATCGTTTTAAGAATGTCCTATACTGAAAATTTGGTATATTGGTAATGTGATAAAGCAAGAATTTGATATTTAGCTAAATCTAGTATTTCGGGAAATACCGCATTCCCGAATTATTAGCAACGAGCGCCTTAGGCTGCCTCTTTTTCAATACAATCGGCCACAGATCGCTCGAGGGAGGATATTTATTTTTCGGAACCTTTATTACTATCCTTAATTTTTGGTACTTGTTTTTTGGGACTTGTGTATAAGGATTTCATCATCATCATATACAAAGGCCTTCCCCAAGGATCTTCACAATGATTGGTCGTGCGCCGCCCTCCTCCAACGGTTTCCCACAATCTTGACCAGATTGTCGGTCCATCTTGTTAGGTGCCTCGCCATCGCCACTCGAGAACCTTTCTGCCCTAGCCGCCATCGGTCCTACGAGCAATGTGCCCCACTGAAATGTAGCAACTCTATACTATGTCGACGACCTTGGTTCATCTGCGTATCTCCTCATTTCTCATTCGATCACGCAAGGGGGCTCCAAGCATAGCTCACTCCATTGCCACAGTGTAAAGAGTAACAGTGGGCTGACGCCTTTGATGTTTGCGTAAATGCCGACACCGCTCAAGGTTAACGTACTTACCTAGGGTTGTTACAGACTTATACAACTGCCCGAAAGAGAAGAGTAATGTTTTTAGGTTTCATGTATGTTTGTATGTGTACTAATTTTACAAATGGCGGCCATTTTGGAATTAAAGATGGCAGACGTAACTTTTTTGAAAAAGTCGACATGGGTGTCGTTTTTTAGGTTTTCGAGGGTGTAGATTTCAAAAATGGCATCCATTTTGGAATTAAAGATGTTTTTGGATGTGTAGATTTTCAAAAATTGCATCTATTTTGAAAATAAAGATGGCGGACGTCACTTTTTGAAATGGGTGTCGGATGTGTGTAGCATTGATGTCAACCATTTTTAATTCTGAATGGACTACCTAGAAAACGAAACCCATGACGTCGTGGGTGGTATAAGAATTACCGCCTATGATACACAATGTACTACTTGCTTGGCAGTCTTGTTTAGAATGTAATTCAGAGCTTGTTAACCATTAAAATCAAATACAATTTTATTATTCAGTATTTCATACTTTTAATTTATCTCCGCCATCTTGGATTTCAAAATGAATGTCATTTTCGTCATCGGAACCCCGAGGAACCTTGGAGATGACACCCATATCGATTTTTAAGAAAAAAGTATTTCCGCCATCTTGGATTTCAAAATGGATGTCATTTTCGTCATCCGAACCCCGAGGAACCTTGGAAATGACACCCATATCGATTTTTAAGAAAAAATAATGTCCGCCATCTTGGATGTCAAAACTTTTAATTAGGCACTATAAAATTAAATAATATTAACCTTTCTATTGAGCGTGGAAATTCATGAAATCGCAGTTCTTTGTTTATGGAAGAAGACGACATGCAATTACAAGTCACGCGTCAGCCCTGAAAATCATATCCCTGAATGGCGCGTATGAAAGTCAGGGATCGCCCCTCCCGCCCCCCGCCCCTGGCACCCTGCACGGTTGCCCTGTCTAGACGCTTTCGTTGACCGACTGTATTATTTCTTAGACTGTGCCATTGCTATAGCCAAATAAAGAGTTATTGTGATTTATTATGCATCTTTAAATTCTACAACAGTTTCCTGAACCCTCACAGTCTAGGCGGCCCCGGCGTCGACGCGCACGCACGGCACGAGGCCGGCGAGGCCGTGCTGCGCGCGCAGTTCCTGGTGAACGAGGGCGCGCTGGTCACAGCCACCGCCGACGACCAGCTACACCTGTGGACCTTCCGCCAGAAGAGCCCCCAGCGGGTGCAGAGCCTCAAGTTTCAGAGAGAAAGGTGAGTTATGTTATGTCTTAATATCTTGAGTGCAGTAGCCTAGCTATTGAAGGGCTAGGCATTGCCGTGCATCGGAGCTCCTAAGCTCAAAGGCACTCTGAGAGCCCCTTGACTCTTGTCCACCAAACCTGAGATTACAATACAATAATTCTTTATTGCACACCAACAACAGAAGCAGTACAATAGAGCCTTAACATAAAATACGGTAGACAATAGGCGGTCTTATCGCTAAAGAGCGATCTCTTCCAGACAACCTTTGGGTAGCGGAAATGACATTAATAGGCGCCTTTTTTTTTGCGCCGGGGTCCTTGAGTACACGACGCTATTGATTCTGTGTTGCATTCAAGCCAGTGATTAAATTCTTCTTGTATTAGAGCGTGCTGCCCCGGTCTGGCTCAAGGCACTGGTTCAAGTCCAGTATCGTCGAAAAAATTTTTCATTTGTTTCTGATCTTTGTTTATAATAAATTCTTCTTGTATACCACTGCTAAAAATCCTGCTAAAAGATAGGTTACACCCTTAATATATGATAGCTTAAAACCCAAGCAAAATGGGACTGATAATGATAGGTAAAGCACGTTCAATGGACGCACGATTTTATTTATTTACTGACAAATTGTCTCTCCCTAATCACTATATAGTTTCCAATGGGCATGGTCCATAACTTATGCAGATAAACACTGTCGAGAACTGGAACGGGGTAGCTTGCTCTTAAAGAATAGACCACAACGAAGCGTGAAATACGCGACTGAATGTTTTTAAAAACGTCGCGTCGTTCGGGTCGTTATTTAGTAGTGTTTACATTTTTAATTTTTATGTCTTATTGGATAACCAGAGTTCAGCGCTTAAATTAAAAACAGTAATACATATTTTGTACCACCTGTTAGCAAAGACAAGCAATTTCGTAAATGTATTCGAAGAACATTGCCCACTGAAGTCGTAAACGTAACGGTAGATATTTGATCATTATAGAAATAATAACACCTGAAACATTACAATATCCCTCGGAGATTCAAATTCACTAAGCACTTCTTAATTCGTCAGCAGATCCCGAATCGTCGCGACAAAGACGTTTCAACAAAACAATTCCGACGCGAACAAACAGCAAACGCGGAATCAGCTCTTTTGTAGACTCGAAACGTGATCATTAAGCGCCTGACAATGAGTAACCCGCGGCCGTGCTCTGTCCCGCTCTCTCCTTCCTCCCCGAACAGAGACCAGAGACGGGAGAATTAATTATGAGGAAAACAAGAGGTTTGCTCCCATTGTGGCCGGTTCGTGATTTAATCTAATTCGTTATCTAATTTTGCCGCTTTTCGTGATATCGAAAGAAGATAGGAGAGATGCTTACTGTATTATTTATTTGTTATTCAGTGTACCCTTTGTGGTACTTCGTGAAGTAGCGTACAGGCGTGCAGGATCCGTACCGCTAGCGGTATAGATCGTTTTTTGTTTGGACCGTATTTCATTCAATATTTGGTCACCCACGATAATATCTCGCTAGAGAAACCTGTAATGCAATAGCACTGTGTGGGATATTTTGAGCTGTAAGATATTAGTAACGGCGATAGTTATTAGCTCTCTGTCAGAGGCTTCACCAGGCAGTGCAGATTGAGATAATGTTAAACCTTCTATAGGTTTGTCTTAAACAATATAAACAACGAGGGATGATAGTAGTAACAAATAATCTACCCAAATTCATAGCTTGGAATATTGCGAATGCCATGAAAATATTCGCATTTTTACTAAAAAGAAACTCGTCAATTTTCCGCAAAAACTGTTCAAATAACTCGGACCACCTTGTATAGACTGAAATGAAATTATATTAAGAATGAATGTGTATTTTCATATGAATTGTGTCAGGTCTTATCCATAATTGTGTGAAATTGTGAGTGAGTAATAAAAATAGGGGTAGTGAGCGATGAAATAACATGTTATAGGGAAGGAGAGATGAAAGATATAAATATGCAGCGTCGACGCCATGTAAATACTGGGTGATTTTGGGGTCATGAGCGGGATAAATTGTGAAAAAAGAATCATTGATTTATTTAAACTTACACGATCTTCACTCATTATCACAACACAGCAAGACGGGGCTTAATCGGGTATAAATATGGTTTATTTAATTACCTTTCGTTGGTAATTCTTCGACGTTTCGGACTTTCCTTTCCTTTCCTTTCCTTCCTCCTTCCTTCCTTCGAGACCATGGAGGTAGCCCGACGTCCAAAACGTCGAAGAATTACCAACGAAAGGTAATTAAATAAATCATATTTATGCTCGATTAAACCCCGTTTTGTTATGTTGTGATAAAAAAAATTAGCCAATAATTAAGAGGTCATTGATAGCTAATTATCGGAAATGTATGGAACAGCTGATTTTTTTCGTGATTTCGTTGTTAGTCCCATAGTAAAAGTTGCTCAGTCACAACTCTCCCCGTCACCCCTGTCACTCCCGCTCATGACCCCAAAATCACCTACCTACTTAGAATAAAGCCAAGCAAGTGATTGTTACGTACGATGCTTTATTAATAACTGTATCAGATTGTATCACGTTCAAATACTTGCTCTAATAAACATCTAAGTTACATCAAGGGTAAAAGTTTAACAACCCACAAAGGTAGGATAGTTCGGATACCTCTAAACGGAGCTTTGAGTCGATATCAAATTACTCCCCGAGGAGTTAGAGGCGTTTGTCCTGGAATCGACCGCTTACCGAGTTCAATGAGTGAAAGGTTCCCGGACAACTTGAGGATACCCTAAATGATTCGGTCTGAATACCCGGGAGGGTCGGGTCAAGTAAATAATATCGTTACAATAAACTCCTCATAGTTATATAAGTGGGTATGATGAGAAGAACTACCTTCAACACACCTTGTAGTGCTATGCTCATAGCCAATAACATGGAAAAAACTGTAGCGAAAACTTGCTAAAAGGAGAGCGCCCGCCGCGCGAGCTTTCGGTAGTGAATGTGTTAATCGTTTGAGCAATTTTCATATTTAAGTACAAGTTTAGAATGCCTGAATATGAATCAGAAAATTGTGGTTTTGAATTTTGACGAAATAAGTATTAAATATTGTCACAGATCTAAATTGAATGTTGTGCTGAAGGTATCTAGAGATCTCATCCAAAAAAACCCATAAGTTGTATTTTCTCGATTAGAGCGACTTGTGCAAATGGTAGAACTACTGAAAACGGTCTCTCTCGAAGATTGCCAGAACGATCAATCAAACACTTTCTAGCTGCTGACGCTAAGCTGCTTTAACCAGAGAACTTTTTTTTTAAATGGCACCGTCTTCATCTCAATAAGTATATTTTCATACTTAAAAAATTAAATTTCCCGCCCAATTTTAAAGGCTCATAAAACAAACTACATATGTATCGAACGTTTTTTTTATTTAAGCTTGCTATCATAGAAACCGTCATTTCGCATTAAAAAAATATAAATTTGAGTATAGTTAACATCCCAATTCAATTTGTACTTCTAAGTTAGATACGTCGACATTACAGTAAAATGTAGGGTGTACAGCTGTCTACTGTTGGTTAAGGGTCCCCAGAGAGAGGAATCTTTATTATTTATTATTATTTGAGTTATTTGTACATATCTAGAGAATTGTAAGAAAGTGTAATTGTAGGGAAGTGTAATTGTTGTGTGTGGGAATCTCTTGTAATGTAGCCGAGAAACAGTATTGTCTCAATTATTTAATCAGATAGATAGCGTTACGTCGTAGTTACTAATTGGGTGTTTCGAACAGGATGCGATTATCGCCGGTCGCGATCGGAACACGATTAATTGTCGCGTCTGCCCGCGGCGCAATTGATCGCCGACTTACCGCTCGCTTGAGATAGTCTTGAAGATGGAACGGTGCCCTAAATAGTCGGTAAATCTATTAATCGAAGATTAAACATAGTGGTTTATATACTTCTGCAGAAGGTGTCCATGTTACAAGCAAGAAGACTTTGTTAAATGTTTATAGCCCGATTTTTGCGATGAAAATTCCTGCGCTATTTTTAGGGAAGGATTCATCAACTCGTCAGTAATTAGATGAATTTTCTAAAATTGCCGCGAAAGATGTTAATGGAGGCAAAATGTAAGTAATTCGATTGGTCTCTAAAATACAAAATAAGCAAAGCTGCTTTAGAGACGGCTAATTCAAGTTATGTCCCGGTTCTCGAGAATGGTTGTTAGATACTCTACTATGGTTTTTAATTCAAGACCAAAATCTGTCAGTTCGTATTGATTATTTAAACAATTAAACATTCTTTTATAAAAATATGAATGAGAAACCGTGTAACCAGTAATATTAGGGTAAGTTTTATTGCTAAAAATGTTGAAATTGAAACCAATATGCAATAATCACAGCAAATGTGCGGCCGTTGACGTAAAAATTTTGATCTTGAATAAAAAATCTGAGTAAAGTAGAAATTTCCGATGCTACAAGTGCAATAGGGATGTTGATAATTTTTACTGCAGTATATTATAAAACGACCTCTCTATAATAGAAAAAATTGTGAAATAACTACTTCAATCTCATAACAACTCACCGAAACACAACAATGTTAAAATCAAATTTTTGGACTTTTCCAAAAAACGCTCCTTAGTAAAACCTAGAAACGTGTGACGTCACACGCTCCTGCCTTATATGGGAAAATTAATAACTTTGCTCTGCATCTATGTTTAAACTTGCGTTTATCGAAACGGTCTCAATGGTATTATTCGCTATTAATATTTTCATACTTTAAAAATGGACTTTCCGATCCAACTTGAAAGGCTCATAAAACAAGCTAACGTAGAAACACCATTACGCTTCAAAATTTTTTTTTTTAATACAATCTAGATCCAATTATCTTCTCTTAGTAGATACATATTCAAATCACACTATTGCCCTCATAACTTACATTGTATAAACACAATCTGCACATAATCCAGGCAATGATCTGCATGGCTGCTGATAATGGTTTATCTAATAGCTAATTCCTTCGTATCCATCATGACAATTGCCCATTGATTCTGCTGATGTATATGGCTCATTAAGATTGATATGCGATCTTAGATTAGGGAAGGGATGGGTAAGTTTGTCAAGAATTACATTTTTGTGACAAGCTTTTATTGCAGACTGTACTTTTCTCTGAATACCAGTCCCCATCTAGAACTTGTTAAAGAGCCCAAATTCGGTAGGATAGTGTTATTTTGTAACAAAGTTCCTGCTACATCATCAACATCATTTTTATCGATATCAACTAATAAAATTAGTTTAATGTGTCCCCTTTAATAGTGATTAAACGTCAGTACAGATTTGCCCCCGCCAAACCGGTGTATGATCATCAGATCAGCTCGATGGTATCAAACTATTGCATTGTGACCGAACTATGCCAAATTTTAGCTCAATCGCGAGAGAAGTGGGTCAAATTTAACTTGCAAGATTTTTCCTGTAAAGCAAGTAAAATAAAGGCTTGTAATAATTAAAATAAAAGCTTGTAATACTTACCTTCTGGAATAACTAATAAAGGACACTTTTTCTAGTGTAAGTATCAAATTTAAATGTAATTCTCAGAAAAATTTAAACAGTAACTTTATTAAATTATACCCTTTCCCACAATGTAGTCATAGACGCTGAAATTATAGAAATGGGATGAGTTGTAGACTTTTCAATAGAAACCACAGACTTTTCATTATTTATTACTAGCTAGCCCGCGACGTCGTTCGCGTGGAAATGCAATTTAAAAACTATGTGTTATTCTGATGTTTGAACAATATGTATTACTGGAAACTTTCGTTGGGATCCGTTCAGTAGTTTTTAAAATTAAGAGGAACGTACATACTCGTACGTACTAGTGGCGTGGCGTCCATATAAGCCGATTCCCACCGCGTTGCCCAAGGAAAGGCTTATAATATAACCACCTTTTTCTTTAAATATGAGTAAATGAATACGCTTCGGCTTCCCCTGTAATTTTCTTGACGCCACGCCTCTTATATAATAAAAATTATTTTTCACTTACGAAGTGACCAACATCTGTGTTCTTTCTGTTTAAGAGTAAACTTTATATTGTTTGATTTAAAGACTAATTTAGTGTAAAACTCTTTTGCACTTACAACGCCTTACATTTCGAAGTGGCAGTTGTGACCACAAATAACAATACAGATAATGAGTATTGTTCATCGGGTACAATGCTAATAGGATTCGCTCTAGAAAAAGATTTTTTACTATACATACATCGACACAGACTTTTTTTATAATATTATTAGGATTTGGAATATTAATTAGGATAATCTCCAATGAGTTAGGTACTTACTAGTAGTAATTCAAATCTATTGAATCGTCCCTCGTAATCACCATCTAATCGCTTTCCGGGCATTAGTTATATGACAATAATCATTGGTTTATCTGAGATACGGTGAGAAGGTCGAGTCAGCTTGGGGTCAGAGTGGGGTTTGAATTTTTGCTGATTAATTACTAAAACAGAATATTGATAAGAAGAAAAATATTCGACGATCATTAATGAAATAAGGAACTTGATTCTGTAAGTAGGCTGCACGGAGACTTTTACAAGTCTTTAGTGTAATGGCACTTGGCACCGGTACCATAGGAATGAGTCAAAAAATGCCGAATCCATATATTTTTCGTGAAATAAGATTATTCTAAGATACTAATTTCATACGTTTCATATTTGGATGCGTTCAATTTTTTTATTGCCTAGGGGATATTTCGAGTGACGTTACTACTGTCTGACGTGACGTCTGTACTAGGCTTTGGCAAATGACAACATTAAAAACACGTTTAACTAATCCCAGAAATCAGTTTTTTGAAATCTGATAATAGGCAATTTGACAACTTTTTTATGGTATGTTATAAAACGACCACCTAATAATATAAATATTCATGAAAAAACTACTCCAATATCATATAAACTCCCCGATATACAACGACGTTTAAAGCACATTTTTGGGCTTTCCCAAAAAACGCTTCTTACTAAAGCCTACAAGCATGTGACGTCACACGCTTGTATCTTGTATAGGGAAAATAAGAACCTTGTTCTGCAGCTATGTTAAAACTTGCGTTTATCGAAACGGTTTATAACAAAAATTACAAAACATTTTATGGGTTATTGAATGGTAAGTTATTAATAATTTCATACTTTAAAAATGGACTTTCCCACCCAACTTTAATGACCAATAAAACTAGCTACACGTAAGGTATTGAAATCGAAGCGTTAACGTAGTTTTTTATTTTGCTTGTTTCATCAGGATCTTATATAATTTTTTCATTTTTTTTCTTATGTCAAATACTAAGAAGAGGTTTATTTAAGCCTATTCCTCGAAAGGGTTTTTGAACGTAAAAATTGGCTCATCCCAATTGACAATATTTCATATTTTTGAATGATACTTTTTATTGTCGAACTCGAAAGAAGGCAAAATTTTAACATACACGTATTTTTTTATATATGCGGAAATGTTGTTTTTTATTGCAATAATCCATGAAAATTATTAGGTTGATGAAAAAGGGCGTAATGTAACAAACGTCTAACTATCAGCAAAATGACGTCACAGCTCTCTTTCACACACTTAAATAAACGTTCGAAATGACAACAAAATGTAATGCGAACTTTGTCATTTTAGTGCACTCAAACAGTTTTACAATGACGGCAGTTGTCACGGCGTCAAGATAAAAACGTCAAAACTTGAAAATGATACGCAGTGGTGTGATTAATTCAATAATTATGTAGAAAATGCCACGCAAAAGATATTGTTTTAAGAAAACTTGTATGAACAACACTCGTATATCGCCTATTCTCTTATATCTATTTGTGCAGACAGGTACTTGGTACATTTTGATGGGCACCATGTGCTCTGGCGTTATGCGGCATTTAACAAAAAATATATCATTAGGAAGCTTTATTTCTACGTAGCCCATACCATTTGCAACATAAGACGTCCGGGAAGACTGTGAAGTTCTGGCACCTCTGATGAGAGAAGAAATTATACGTATGCGAGCTTTGCATAAACTCTATCATCAATATATACAATCTCCTTTCGAGGCAAATTATTTTTGGTGTCAGCTCGCACAAATCCCTCCGCGTTTCGCATGTCCGGTCTTAATAGCCGAGTCATAGATAATTAAAGGAACCGAGCAGTATATGAGTCAAATCAAAGTTGTGAAGTGGAGTCGTTGTTAAAGAAATTGCCCAACGGGCTTACGAGTCGTCATTATAGAGAGATCAGGTGTCCGTCGGACCCGTGGCAATGCCGAGTCGTTGAAAAGCTCGAAATCAAAGGCATCAGGACACATACGAAAAGTATAAGACGATATTCGAGTGAAATTAACTGTCAATAGTGTCATTACCATTACCGTCCAAAGATGTCAAACGGATAACCGGAAGAAGACTATTTTTATAGTGGCAATATTGGATCAGCTGCGTGACGTCAGTTTCCGCTTTAGCTATTTTGGTAGTTTTTGGCAAAAGTATTGTAAAAAAAATCTACAAAAATATTTTTTGTGTTATAGAGGCGTTTTTCTCCAAATGGTTTTCGATTCAGGGAAATCGAAAAAACTTAAATGTTGTCAATTGTACCGATAGTCATTTCGGTAAACCGTCTTATACCAATGAGTCTCAACTAACACCTCAAGAGACTCTCGCTAGATGGCTGGATCAAGGGTCAGATTAAGAAGGCAGTAATCCTGGGCACGGTGCGCATCATCAAGTGGTTCTTCATCTCTGTAGCCCTAATCAGTTACCCTGCCGCTCTGTCGGAAGCACCATACGAGTATACTATTTATTTATTTTATTTATTTTTATTTATTTATTTCAAACAGATTACACAGCTTAACAGTGAGATACCAAGGCGCTGTGAAATGCATACAATGTTAATCTTAAATACTAACATTAAATTGTTTTATACAATACAACAATAACAATATTAATAGGTAACAGAAGACATACGATCATCCATCGCCTCACATAACCTCTTACATTCATCACAAATCATCTTCCAACTGCTTGCAAAAACATCGCAGTCAGGTGCTGATCTGAGAAGCGCGTTCAGATACTGTAAAGCGCGAACTAACGGCGATTTCCGGTACGCTACAGTGCGCGTTTTGGGAACTGCCAATAGGTCGCGATCACGTGGTCTAAAATTAAATTTTGACTGCGACAGAGAAGGCACGAAGATGCGAACCAGTTGCGAGACCAGTTGAGGACAGTCTGAATCCCCACGCAATATTCGGCATGCCCCAGTCACGAGTGCATAATTACGCCTTGCTTCTAATGAGTTAAAACCCAGGGAGCCAAGCAAGAATTTTGTCGGGTAAAGAAAAGGATAACATCCATAGGTTTTTTTTATATAAAAAACGCAAAAACGCTTTTTGGATTTTTTCCAATAACAGGGTAAGTAACCTCGTGGGGTTCCATACTATACACGCTGCCTCCAGTTTGCTCCTAACTAGAGCGATGTACATGACCCTAATGGCGAAGGTGTTGTCAAATTCGCGGGCATTGCGGATAACAAAACCTAATCTCCGGTAGCATTCGGTAGTTAGGGTTTTCATATGGACGTGGAAATCAAGATGTGAATCAAATGTAACGCCAAGGTCTTTAACAGTGTCTACACGTTTTAGAGATTCCGCTCCAAGTATGTAATTGAAGGATAAGGAACTACGAGCACGGCTGAAGGACATTACGCAACACTTCTCAGTGTAGAAAAGTAGTTTATTAGACAAGCTCCATTGGTAGATCCGGTCGACATCTTCTTGGAGCGATTCACTGTCTAATGGCACGCCATAGATGAGCTTTAAGTCATCAGCGTAAAGAAGACATCGGGCATATCTAGGCAGAGACGCCAAGTCATTAATCATAATGCCGAACAGAAAAGGACCCAGGATTGAGCCCTGGCTTACTCCGGAGCGAGTGTGGTAGGGATTGGAAACAAAGCAGCCGTGTTGCTCGTACTGCTGCGTGTAATTACCCTTGGAAAAATTCCAATCACGTCTTGTTCAAGTTACTTGGGTCGACCGCCGCAGGACTACTTATGGCTTTTATGAGCGGAATAGAAATTTCAAGAGGTGGATGATAAGAGTCGGCATGCGGAACCAGGCTACCCTCTGGGTCACTATTGACCAAAACCCCATGAGCGCGTTCTCGCACCAGCACCATATCTAGCACTCCTCCATGCGCATTTACTACCTCATTCATCTCAATAAAGTTACAAACCGTAGTAAAGTAACAGTAATAACTTAAGATACTTATTGAGACATACTTAGGGTTAAGGTTTAAGTCACCGACAAGTATGACCACACCGAGTGAGTCAATAAACGATTCAATTTAAACGAGTATGTTAGGTTTCTTATAATGTATTTATATCTTGTATTTTACTTTTTATATACTAATTGTAAAAAACCTTACTTAAAAATGTAACTGAATAAAGAAAAAAAGAATTGAAAAGTTGTAACGCAAAAATAATATGGCTAGTTATACCGGCGTTTCAACCGCTATCTGTTTCCCGCCGCATATATCGAAGAAATGAGCCACAATTTTTTTGAATTTTCTGGTAAACGAAGTATATAGATTTATCAATGTTTTATAATCATCCATACTATATATACTCTATTACTATATAATAAAAGTGTGTCTGTCTGTCTTCTGTTACCTCTTCACGCTTAAACCGCTGAACTTATTTGGATGAAATTTGGTATGGAGATTGTTCGAGTCCCGGGGAAGGACATAGGCTACTTTTTATACCGGAAAAATACCCTTATCCGCGATTAACGAATTTAAGGCGGACGGAGTCGCGGGCAGAAGCTCGTGTTTTATATATGAAAAATATGCGACAGGAAACTGATAGCTGTAGAAAATGAGATTTAGAATTTTGCCGTTGCCTTGTATTTCTCATTGGTTTTATTTTTGTATGGGATTATTCATAAATTTGAAAAGGCAAATGGGGTAGAACATGTGTAAAATTCGGTAAGCGTAAGGGATATTTTGAATATGTATCACATGTAAAACGATCTCAATTTTCCGTTAACATTCCCAATCATTTGAGCTAAAAAATATTTTAATTTTTCGTCAATTTTCGAAGACTCTTAAAATATGAATGTTTAGCTAAGTTTTTAGACGGCGACTTAATTTTCTTAGATAGCACGTTATATTTATATGGAAATTAGAGAGACCTTGGCATTGATGTCGTGTTTCGGGCTCCAAATACTGATGAATAATTCAGACGTGCGCGTTATTCTAGGCATCGGAACACGGCACATTTGTCTAAAACAAGAAACGCCTTTATAACGTATCCGACAAAATTCAAAATCGAATGCGAAAAGCTTATCTCAATGGTCACTTACGTTATATAGATATTTGGTTCAACTTTTTGCGAATACGATGTATTATAACAAATAGCTTTTTTACTATTACGGTTAGCCTACAGTGTAGTCAAAATGTGGAATCCATCACAAAACTATAGCTATCATACCCACCATAAGGGCCAGCGATGGAAAGCCATAAGTGTATATAAAACCAAAAGTGTATATAAAAGCCATAACTAGATATAGCATCAGTTGATCATATTAGGGTGAGGGCCAAAAAGTTGGACCATCTTTAGCCGTAGTTAACAGTACAAACACGATGAAAGTGAAATGTTCCATTGTGCGACGAAAATTGTTCGGCTCACAACTTTTTGGGCCCCACCCATTACCGAAATAGAAATCGTTCTTTATCTGATGATTGCTACTTAACGCCACACCCCCATACACATACCTACAATACATATACAGTAGCCAGACAGAACTTTTAGTGGCACGAATACAATTTTCATGGGGATTTCCTAAAGATATTATTTTATCGATAAATTGTATTTCTATGATATAAGCTTTCTTCCTTTATGGATAAGAAAGACATTGACATTAACATAACAGTCTTATCCGCTCAGTTAGACTAATGGTGGGAAATAAAACGTGGAAAAACAGTCTCGTGATTTTCTTATAAATTTTTGTTTTAACAAATCTCTAAAAGTCGATAGTGATCAGCATACAGGTTAATATCTATTTGATCCGATGAACTCAATAATATTTAGTATGAAATGTCACTCCGAAATAGGTAAGTATTTAAAATATCGATAAATTAGATATTGGAAGGAAGTCTCTAGTTATTCGTCATTTTTGCCACAAAACTTCTGTTTTAAAGTCACGGGCGGCCAGAATACGACTTAAGTTTATTTTCAACTCGCGAAATAAGACTATAACATCACTTATCTTGCAGACACGAATATACGGTAATCTGTGGGTTCACAAAAATGTCAGTCTTGTAACTGGGTAAGACCAAAAAAATCGTGAAATTAAAAAAGGGTAAAAATATTATATTTCTTTCAATACTAATTCACGAATGTCATGGTACAATCTATATTGCTAGTTGCCTTACTCGCATACTCTACTATTAAATCGATGCAAGGATTGGCCGCGACTAAATATTAGATACCTACGTAGATTCATTCAAACCGATGATATTAGACCGATACGATATATGCCATCGAGCCGCAAGACCAACAATATGTAGGTGTCTAATCAAAGCACCTAACATGTGTTATTATATTAAAGACCACGCGACATTATACCTTATAACAGCAGAATAGGGACTAAGTGATGTACAACAGGTAAGTTAGCACGGTTTTGCTTTGTCGAAGCTGTGGCCGTAGGCTGCGTTTAGAGATGAGGAAAAGCGTTATATTTCGATCGCTGTGATTATCGTTCCAGTACCAAAAAAAAACTGTGATGCATCACTGTGACTTGTTACTGCTGCTACTCAGATCACGCTATGATTATAAATTTACTGTAATGTATTCTGATTCTAAAACCATAATACCGTGTTTTTCTTTAGATTTACAATTCGTTTTAAACGTACATGGTTTTTAAACATAGTTACTACACAACAAAACTAGGGTTAATCGCGTGAATTCTAGTTAGTAATGCAACTTCCTGAACCTTAGAGAATTATCAACGCAAGATAATTAAATAAATCATATCATATACGCGATTAAGCCCTGTTTTTGTTGTGGTGACTTGTTACATTTGTCGCTTAATTGTGAGTTTGATAAAAGCATTTCAAACAGATTAATTTGACACTATTATTTTAAAAAACTTATAACTACAGTGTCGCGACTGGCAGACCAACATCACTAGAAGCGGAGGAGTGGCGGAGGATTTTGTAACATTGTTCCTGCTTGATAAATCACAGTGATACCTTTAGACCTTCGATCACTGTAATTTGTTTATTGTGACGATATGTATCACCCACCTCTAGGTGTGGACGTGGCACAAAGGATGTTTGCTGTGCGGTGCCGGACGCGGTCGGGTCCGGCGGTTGGCCGTACCCGCTGTTTGTCCGGCGCAACGCAAACGTCTGATTGAATCAACATACTGTTGTGGGGTTGACAAAGACCTTTGAAGCGACGCCGACGTAAGACATAAATTCGTATCAAATACAGGTCGTTGCTACAATTTTTCCATTTAAACCCACTTATTCCACATAAATGGTCGGCAACTTGCACGTGATTAATTTGACATCGCAAGCGTACATGTGCCATGATTATGTAAGCCGCACGCTTGTGTATCACCGCTGAGTTTGAAAAATACTAATATATGTAAATAGATGCCAAAGTGCCTGACACTGTCCCTTAGTCCCTTCAACCTTTATTAGTTGCTATAGAGGTTACAAAAAGGGGGGCCTGTTATAGGAATTAAGCTGTTAAGCATTGGAACGTTTACCTTAATACAAAGGCCTTTCTTCCTTTGTTACATTGTCTGTCATTTTTGCCGTTATCGTAAGCCTAAATTATTACACTTACGGACAATTTCATTCCAAAAATACTAAGTTTTTGTGTAAAAAAGACGAATAAGTCATTTTGAATAAAAAAGGCTTGTGGTGCACGGTCGACCAAGAAGTTGTTCTACTACGCTAAGCTACGTGTAAGCTTAATAGACATGAAATAACAGTCGAAAAGTGAACGTACAAAACAGACATTCATAAGACGTATTCTCATTCACATTGACCAAAACACGAGTAGAAAGATTTTGCCTGGTCTCGGCTTACTATCACCATATATTGCCATTGATAGCTCCACAAAGACATTTCTTGTAAAGAAAGCGTGTAAAATATCGTCGTGGCATAAACACGTAAATAATTTATAAGTACGAGTAGGGCAGTCTATCATGCATTACATTCATGAGCATCTTTTTCTACGCATCATTTCGGCTCCGTCGAAAATACAGCAATGAATTCGATATTCCTACCTCAATGAATATTATATGAATGTGGCCGAATAGAAGCACACGACTCCACTTAGTTTGGTCATTTAACTTTTATTCATGATATTTTTATAAGCCTTTTATGAGTTTTAAAGGTTGTGTTTGACGCCGTAATTTCAATAGACGTCTCTCTGTCTGTCAGCTCTTTTGCAATTAATTAACTTTGAAGATGTCAATTATAAAAACAGTGTCCATCGTTGGTAATATTTACCTTACGTATTCAGAAATATAGCCTAGGAAATTCGATTAAATAACACTACTATAGCCAACAATAGGATTTACATAGGGTTATTTAAATTTTTATGAGATGTAAGTAAGTATATTCGAGGTCATATACAGGGTGGGAACTAGTATACCGACAGGCTTTAACCATCGAGTTTAGTGCCTCATTGGAGTACATTGGTATAACGATACAGCTAAATAAAACTTTTATATATATATATATTTGCGTGTTATGAAGATGGGACGTAATTGACACTAAAGTAAAAAAAAATAACCGTTTATTTCAGGAGAAGAAACAAAATTTATTACATATTACTTAGCTAATCTTATTATTAAAGATTGTGTGCTAAGTGCTGCGATGTTTGAGTTAGTTACTAATATAAGACAAATTAGCTTAGTTACTTATACACTATTTAAATTATTTTACCTATAAGGGTTCTCTTAATGATACTTTTGTTTTACCCCACAGTGTACAAATCCGTTCACAAAAATGCAAAGGTTATTTTTAAGCCCGTACTTCCGACTATAGGTACCTATGTTCTCCATTGCGTTGCATTGCTTAGCCGTTTGACAAATCTCAAGCGAGCCCCTGTTGCAGGTTCCTCGTGAAATTGTCGCGACAAACGAACGAAATCAAGGGGTGAGTGGTCGTTGTTGTCGAGCTCCAAGCTTCTTCGACGTTTTCGCGCTGTTTTATCTGTTTACATGAGAGTGGACCGTCTGAACTTAAGCTGCCATTTGTATTATTGAAAGTAGAAAATGTTTTTTTAATAAAGGTTTTATGAGCTTTAGTCCACATTCCATCTGCCTTAATGAAATGAAAATAATTCCATTCCAGTATCCTTTGGTTACTTATATAACAACCTCAATAATAGGTACTTATAACTAGAAACACCCCGGTCCCGCGATGACTTGTGGTAGCGCTCGTGACGCCCACATCACTCGAAAGGCCGCCAATACAGTACTACTTCCAAATTTTCAAATCGTTCTTACTTTAATACCAGGGGCGCGTTTCATAAAAGCTTGTAATTGGTAATACAAGCGGAAATCTCTTTCCAACAATATGTATTAAAAGGAGACTTCCACTTGTAATACAAGTTACAAGCTTTTGTGAAATGGGCCCCTATTCTTTGTTGTTTATACCAAAAAGAATCTTAACGCTTTAAGAGTTTATAACTTATAGTAGTCCGATATCTATACTATTATAAAGTTGTAAAAATGAAATGTCTTTACATTGAAGATATTTTCAAAAAAATGATTCTTACGGACTATTTGGAGGTAACTGAAACGAAAAATATTTTTTATGTATTTTTTCTATGTTTGTATGTGTCGTTGTGGCCTCATCACGATAAATCGGCTAAACAGATTTCAACTATTTTTGGTACACGGGTAGCCGGGTATCTCCAGATGGTTATAGGGTACTTTTTACCCGACTACGCTGAAGAAAAAAAGAGGGGTTATGACTTTTTCTCCTCCGCGAACGAAGTTGCGGTCGCATTCTAGTGATTCATAATTACACATCGGAAATATTATTTACTAGAAGACGCCCGCAACTTCGTTCGCGAAGAAGAAAAGTCATAACCCCTCTTTTTTCTCACATACAAACATACATACAATCCAAAAATATATATTTTTCATATTAGTGACCTCCAAATAGTTCATAACAATTTTTTTTTTTTAAATATCTTAAATGTACAGACACTTCGTTTTTATAACTTTATAATAGTATAGATAATGCAGGAAAGAATTACACGCATTTTAATGCATATTAGTTTTATTTTTTGCATTTCCGGGCAAAATCAGTGCTAGTTTAATAATTCATTCACTGACATCTATAAGAGCGAAGCTTAAATTTGTACCCCTCAACTATCAATGGAGTAAACCTTTCCGAGCACTTTGCGAGAGACATTTGTTGCTGAGTATGCGAATGACAGCTTATATTCAGAATCTCCATTTTACCGAACCGTATACTTTTCAAACTGAATTTCCGACTCGTTCTCTCCCAGTACACACATTCTCAAAATAAGTGTATTATTCCAACGTTCACACTTCCCCAGAACGCAAACTTCACTTCATATTTCACATCATCATGTTCAAATTAAGTGGAAAAGTGTTCATTTTGGTATAATACAGGGTGTCAAAATCGAACGCCAGTTGAAGAGAAGTTTAAAATTTTACTATATGTTGGGAAGAACCAATTATGCGCAAAGGTGATTTGCTTTTATTTATGAAAACAATAAACACTGCATTGAAGATTTTTGTATTCGTCTGCTTCAGGAATCGAACCAGTCAAACCAAAGAAATGACTGTTGCCAAGGTAATGACACAGACTGTAAGGCAGTTTTTCATTCAAATACGTTTGTATTTGAATGAAAAACATTTAAAGTAATAAAGACCTTCAAAACTATTTTTGACAAAACTGACACGACTCGGATGGTTGGACTAAGGTACTCGTAGCCGACTTTTCAAACATCAATTAACACATTCACTGCCAGGAACCAGCCTAGCGGGTGCTCTGCTCGTAAGTCGTGAAAAGCTTGGCAGTAAAAGTGTTAACACCTACGCTGCCAAGTTTTTCGTATCGCTACGCACTTTCCTCTAGATGCGGGGAAACGCATGGTATCGGCTACGAGCAAAGCGCCCGCGAGGCGGGTTCCTGGAGTGAAAGTGTTAGCCCGTGAAGCGCGCTAGCTGCACACTTGAGCGTCTAACGATTTTTGAATTTGGAACCTACTTTCTACATTCATTATGATTGAATTTTTATTTTTCCTTCTGACATAACGCTCTATGGGTTAATGCAGTATTTGTTGTTAAAAAAAATAAGGAAAAGGGTATCCGCCCTGTATACACTTTTAAGAAGTGGTTCAGGTGGTGTGAGCGTCCGCTGACTCTTGCCGCGTCTATTGGCTGACGCATGTTTTCCATTTTTATCTTGAATGTGTTGCTGACTGTACTCTGAAGTAGTTCTTCTAGTGCATTGGATGTGTAGAGAAGTACGATGTTGTTGCATTATTTATGTCGTTATATCGGTGTACGAGTTGTAATATTTATTATTTCAGAGCGTCTGCGCGAAATTCGCTCGCGTTGCAAGCGTACTTGAGACGAATTACATGCTCTTTAAGCCTCGGTCACACGGAGAAGTTACTAGGATAAAAGCGGCAGTTACTTAAAAGGAATAGGGTAGTTTTCTGGATTAAAAAAAAGATTATTCTAATTAGTTTGTCACTTAGATTATCAAAAAATATTGGAGACGTATTTTTTCTTTTGTCAATGAAACAAAAAAACACAAAGATAAAGCGAGTCAAAGTTTGGGAGTGTGGGCGCATGATGTCACTCAACAGGCTATATATCTTCATCATTTTTTTGTTTAACTGACCAAAGAAAAAATACGTGTCCAATATTTTCTAATGTCTTCTCTCTTCTTTCTTTTCTATAATAATGACGGACCTATTATCTTTTTTAGGACAAGCATATTGTCTACTAACTACTGGTTATATTTTATTAAATCGTTGTGTACGTGACGATCTTTTTTGGGTGATACTACATTTTATTTTTATTTTATTTGCCTGTTGACTTCCCTTATTTTATTTTGACATTGTAAACATTTTTTTATTGTTATTATTATCTCTTGCATTATTTCTAACGATCATGATATTAATTCGTATAATTACAAGTAACATTTAATTAACATTCAGCAAATATGTAATGTAATTTTTATCGTCAAATAAAATAATCTAATCTAACTTCACTGTTCCTTGGGAATCATGTTTTCATTTTAACTAAAAAAGTAACTTACTTATGTCCTTAAAACATTTCTGCGCAATCAGGTCAATCCGTTGATCCATAACTGTGTGGAAAAGAACAGATACACACTATCTTTTGTATGGTCAACCAACTTCAACTCCATTATGAAGCATTAGTTAAACATATGTATAACGGCGTTGTACGAAGAAATATTACCTTAATAGGTATGTGGGTCAGTCAACTTTTTTCTGTGCCTCGTTGCCTATTATTTTTAAGGCAACCTTATTTTTCCAGGCAATACACGTCCATTTCTTAAGAGTTAACACTTTCGCTGCTAAGCTTTTCGTAGCTCTACGCACATTTCTCTACTTACGAGGAAATGCGCGCCTACGCGACTACGAGCAGAGCGCCCGCTAGGCGGGTTCCTGGCAGTGAATGTGTTAATAGCGTAAATTATTAGCATTTTTCTAAGTAACTCTGTCGCTATTGTCTATAACTATAATAACTAAGAAAATGATAACAATAAGAAAATGATCCACCCATGTGAAATGAAAGTTTCCCGAAGAAACCAGGGAAAAATCTGACACTGTATGTTACTCTAAAATTATTCATTTATTTAAAATGAAACGTAGCATGATACTGTTTGAAAATGCTCAAGATCGTAGAGCAGTTGTAGCACTCGCTACGAACTCCACGGTCGTAGCACGTAGCGTGCTACGCCGTCCATATTGGTTATTATGCTCCTATTCCAATGCTTTTCTTCGGAGACTGTCTGGTTCAAATATTTATTATTTAAAGTTAACTACGTAACAACCAACAATACCGTTTAAAATTAAAATCTGAAGAATAATTTCAATAAATACTGCGATATTTTTTTTATTACTACCATTATATGGGTAATTTCAATAGTTATGGGCTGGTATAAAATCTTTAGTAAAAACAGCAAGTTTTCAAAAATTTCCAATTGGCAACCAAATCCCCTACAACTAAAAATGCCCGTGATAAATTCATACCTTAGTTTTGCTGTTTTTCATGTAAAATCACTAAATTATGTTATTGACTTCAATTTTTTTTGTGATGATGTGCAGTAGGGACTGGACGTCTCACGACCTAGGCTCATTTTCAACACCAGCTCATTCTCACTTATATTCATGCAATCGAAACAAATTACGCGAGTAGAGACGGAAGATGCATACTTTGTAGTGTGTAAAATATCGTTCAGTTGTAACGTATAAATTTATCTTGGGCTGTAGCACAAAATTGGTATTGTGACTCGTTCATCGCATCTTCGATAGGGCTGTTGACTCGTCGTGCTTAAAAAACAATAAAAAAAGCAAGCGTCTTTCATCAACAATTTCACCCTAACACGTATTGAAATTACCCGCATAATGGTATCAGTAAAACATATGTCGCATGGATAGAGTGAGATCATATAAGACTTTCGCACCAGCACCTCTAAGCGCAACTGTGCGACTCTTGTCGCGCGACAAAAATTGTCAGTCTCTTTCTTTTCGATACAATCCGAGAAAGACGGGTGATGCTGTGTCGCGTGACAAGCGTAGTCGCAAAGAGTTGTGCTAGACCTGTGCCTTCGTATGAGTAAATAATAAAATCTGACGAGGTTTAGATTGCACAGAGAATCTAAAGACAGTTCTTTGGCCAAAATGGTAGAACGGACAGTAAATAAGTACCTATGGGTTGGTGTTGTAGCACTTTTGGACTAGATGAAAATCAGATATGTTCATTACTACTGGATAATATTCATTTCATTGTATTTTTATATTTATTTCAGGTTTAAGTTAAATAATATTTAAGTATTCATATAGCCATCATGCATTTTCAAGATGGTTAAAACTGAACGACGAGAGATAGTTTTCTTTTACAATATTTACGTAATACATGTTGGGAAATGCTGGAATCCCGCGTGCCGTGTTCGGGATAAGGCACCTTTATTCAAATTTGATATTTTGCATGCACCCGCGTAATATTCTCGTTGCATTATGAATACCAATGTGTTGTATGTACGTTACATACTGAATTTGAACAGGACTTCACCTGAAAAAATAATTTTAATAATAAAAATTCCTACTGAGCCATAATCCGATTCCATATAAAGTGAGCTAGGAGATACAGTGATATGAGGGTTTTCTAAAATGGTAATATCACCAGTTGGCGCCACCGTGACGTACGGTCTAATTGACAAGAAGTACCAATGTCTCGGTCCCAGCGAGAGCGAAGAGTGGGCTATGGTGAGCCGCTTTGCTACGTTAAATGTAAGGGGAGGAATGAATGATAAAATAGATGAAGTATGTCAGATGATGGATGCGAAAAATATTGATATTCAGTGTGTGAGTGAGACAAAGCGAAAGGGTTGTCACAGCACAAAATGAAGAGATTAATGAATGTTGATGAAGCGGCAGTTGTATGCCAGGACCGTAGCAACTGGAAGGAGGTAGTCTCTGCCTACCCCGTAATAGGAAAAAGGCGTGATTGTATGCATGTATGTATGTATGTATCAAAATCTTGTGCAGTGATTGGTGGAAGTCGACACTTCTTGTCAGTGAGACTTTAAGTCATGATGTCGCCAATTGGTGATATTTCCATTTTAGAAAACCCTCATTATTTTGGCTCAACAGTAACAGTGATATTACGTTTGTATTGCTAAACTAGCAATTCGTTAGATATTTGATCGCACCTATTCGACTTATGCATATTGTTTATAGAATGTATTGCTTTCAACTGTCAAAGCCCATACAAAAACGAACTGTCAAACTGACCTAAGCGCAATGCAATTGCAATACGAACTGTCATTCATAAAGCAAATGTGATTCAAAAGAGATCTGTCAAAATTGTAATACTGATTGCAAATTTGATGATGACTCAAACATACTGGATACCCTTTAACTGTAAAAAACGAACCTACTTAGCAATCTAATACTGTATACCACTTTCATGAGATTGTCACAGGTCCTTTTGAAATGTGATTAAAATCGATGTGCTTTTACGGCAAATACCTGAGTTAAATTACAGAACTAGTGTGAATCGTAGTCTCGCATTGAACCTCGTATAATCCGCTTTGACGCGAACAAACGTCGTATTTTAATTCTCTAGTGGTGTAATGATTACGTATCCCTAAATGTTACATCGATTAATTTAGAGTTTGAATATAGAATTCGGGAAAGTTGACAAGTATCAACTTGCATCGTGTCACATTTAAGTTGTAGAAAAAATACCGGCCAAATGTGTGCAATGCCCAGAGGTAGCTGACATAGATAGGTTCATGTTGAACAAATCTTGAAACCTTTATTTATTCGTGATGTATGTTGTATATGTTGTATTACATTCTATCTATCCTTACAAATCAAATATCACTATTTTGTGATATTTTAAAGCTCCGACTTTATAACTGCATTGATTTAAACATATTACATAGGTGATATATTGTCACCTACTACGAAGTAAGACTAACATTATAAGTTTGGCTTTTGAAAATTCAAGATAAATTGGTTTAATGGAAAAATTAAGATAAGTTATCATTACCTGAAACATGAGGAATCCTTATTAAGGATTATGTCAATGTAGGCTTAGGTTTAATGACCAGTTTCCATTTATTGTACATGCTACTAAACGAAAGTAGGAAATTTATGATCTTGCACTTGTCGCTTATCAAAGCTACAAGAATCAGACTTTAGTTGTGTGTGTCTTACCTTATTTTTAATTCCAATGATGTCATTTTACTAGCATAATTTTCGCGATTTTGTAGTGAATTTCTCCACTTAGATCTTATATTCTTATAAATACACAGATTTCAATAATTAACAAAAAAATTAAGACCCTGATTGTATTTGAACTTGCCTTGTGCCATGCCATTTATGTGGTGCACACTATGTACCTACCAACTAAGCTACAGATCCAGCGATTCTTCGCATTTTGTCACTATTTGTTATGGATGTTTACATTCTTGCGCTACGGGCTATGTGCCGTATTTATTTAATTAAATTATGTATACAAATTCCTTTTCTTACCTCTTTGTCTTGTCGGCAGGATCACATGCCTGCACCTCCCACTTCAGTCAAAATGGGTGCACGTGGGCACGGAGCGCGGGAACGTGCACGTAGTCAACATCGAGACGTTCGCGCTCAGCGGCTACGTCATCAACTGGAACAAGGCCATCGAGGTGTGAGTACCCACGCACACGTACATAACATCAATTTACACTTATTGTGACCCGAGACATTCTCAGCGTACGGTTACGCCGCGCAACTAACACTTTCAAGACAAAAAGGTTTCGTAGCGCTACGCGCGTAGCCGATAACATAGGAAAATGCTTATGTAGGCAACACTTGCTACGAGGTGAGCGCCCACTTAAGCTCTGGTTTCCTAGGATAGCGGTGCCGTCACATAGCGGCCGTCTCCATACTTCCGCACTAGTACGAAGTATGGAGACGGCCGCTATGTGACGGCACCGCTATCCTAGGAAACCCGAGCTTTAGCGGATTTCTGAACGGGCAATTGTAAAAGTACTTAATGGTACCCTCATAATTAACTCGTCGAACGCATTTGATGAGTGTTCACTTTTTGAGCGCCGCAATGTTAGCATTCACTGCTCGCTCTCTCGATAGCGCGCGCGGTCTCGCTTGCGCGCAGTAACGCGCAGCTTTCGTTAGATATTGCTCACTTGTTAGCCTTCTGTACTGTTTTTATCTTATATGTGTCCAACTCAATCTGTAAAAGAGAGGAATTTTATTTTTTCTTAATTGACGAGTGGCTGTTTCATCAGCTGAACTGAAGTATGGGGGCGTACACCGATTTAGTGATTTAACCTATATATGATATAACCTGTAACCTAACCTAACCTAACCTAATACATGAGTAACACTTCTATTAACGAGAGCTAAACTAACTAGAACACTTATATGTGGTATGTATAAGCAACAAAAGTTTATCAGTGCTTACTTGTATACGTCTACAATTGTAAAAGCGTTTAACAACGGTTAACTTCCATGTAAATCACAAAACTTCACATCGTCATATGTCCAGCAGTGCACGTCTTTTGGCTGATGATAATGATGAGCTATTCTTATGCATCTTTATGACTTTCTGCTGGCTTTAACTCTAATACAATTACACCTTTTATAGGTCAACAGACATTTTGTCAGTGCTTTTTAACTGTACTTATTCAATTTACCCCAAATGTGGTTGTCATCAGTCCCTCTCACATGTTATGCACGTACACACGTTATCACAGTAACGTGTACGTGGGTACAGTTAGCATCAAATAGTTTGTAACGTACAAAGCGATAAATATACACTCACACATCTTTGTGCCTTACCATGGTAGCACACAAGCTGTATAAGAGTTTGTACGGCCGTAATTCCGTTATACAGCCAGTTTGAGCGTTATAAGGGCAGTATAAAAAAATAAAAATAAATATAAATAAAATAAATAAGTGTGCTACTTGGGTAGTAATATAGATTTGTTGCAGTTTATTTGTTGCTTCGTACATTCACGATATATTTTTATAGTTATTTATTCGATCTTATGGCAATAGTACCTATCGTTGTCCTCGGAAAGCTATGACACATGTAGACCTAGCTTATAGGTGAAGTTTAAAAAGTTAAAATCGTAAACTTATGTTAGTAAAATTCTTGTGAAGGATTTCGCTGTTCGACGAACAGTCAACCATACGACAGAGTCGCACATCGGAATATTTCACTTTTGTCGGGTTACATATATGTACACATACTTAATTACGGCTAGCGATGGATACATTTTTTGGGCTTCACTATCGCGTATGAAACAGAAGACACTTGAATATCGAAGTATTCGAAGGCTTTTCGATCATTTGGCAGCCCACCGTACCGTCCGGGCTATTGTGTAGCTGACCTGATTATTACCTATCTACGAGTACCCAGGCAAGTCATTTTAAACCTAAACACAATGCTCTTTGAGTCCTAAGGGTATAGTAGTTGTCTCGTGGTTTGTTCGCTTAAATGTTCTCGGATTTGTTCCCGATACGTGGATGGCGGATTTCGTTCGCAGGGGTTTATTATCAAAGTTAGCTCATTAGTGATTTATTCCGATGTTTTAATTCAAGGTCTGCATTATTATGCGGCTACGGTTTCATTTGTTTTTAAACATAAAAAACTATAACTTTAGATTAGATTTAAGATTGTTATTCAGAAATTATTTCACTTTATATTTTCGGTTTGATTCCAACTAAGGTTTCAAAAATTAAAAAAATTGAACCCCACAGCCTAGTTTGGTGTCCTCTGCATAAATCACCTTAACAACGTGTTATCATTTTTGTATTGGGTATCAGTTGTGTCATGGCAATTATTCTTACCTTTATGGTTATTTAGTCAGACTCGACTGGCACTAACATACCTACTGTTGACTTTGTTATTTCTCTAGGTATAAAATAGTACGTAAGCATAAGGTTTCTATCTATAGTTATAACAGTTGTAATTCTGATTGTAATAAAGAATATTCTTTTTCTTCTTAATGGAAAGGGTTGATTTTTACTAGGTATATAACATATTTAACGTACACGGAAGCGTTGTTCTTAATGTGATATGGTGATAATTTTGTAGATGCTACGATTATTCGCGGATGTATTAGATTAAACATAATCATTTTTGCAAGTAGAAGTTAGGTTAAATTAATGAACTTCTGCTGACCAAAATACTAGCTTAAATCTAAACTTTGTACTTTATTACGAACCCCGGTAATCGTCTCGCTAAAAGCCTGAAAAGTATGCCACAATAAATATTTCTATGCGCAACAGACTAATTTATTCATATCTCAAAATAGCAGAATGAATAAATATCATTTAAAACAACATCCATTTACATAAAGCGGTGATACTGAAATCTTAACGAGTCTCGCTCCACTAAATATCACTCCGGTCGAGCGATACGGCGAAACGCCGCGAGCAATGAACCCGCGATGAGATGGGGTATGCACCTGCATCGCGCTTTTATGAAAGCGTTTTTGCTACAAAAATCAAAATTTCATGCATAAATGAGCACCTAACGCAAATTCTCTGATGAAATGCTAACAATTTCGGTGTCCATTGACTTTTAAATTGCAAAATGAATTGAATTACAAATGAAATTATCTGCTTGCGATGCATTTTGCGAAAAGACATGCGGCTTGATTTTCACATGATGAATTAATTTGAATTTTTCATGAATCATGAACCCATTGCTTTTGTAGTTTTTATTCCCAAAAACACAAACGGACTGGTATAGTTCGCCTATCCAAAGAGACGCAGGATCGGCCAATCTGGCGCTCTTTAAGGGAGGCCTATTCAAATAGTGGTCGGCTTTATTTTTTTTCATTAAAAATGTTTTTCATTGTGATGATGAAACCCATCAACAAAACTGACAACATCAACAGTCATGCCCTCTTTACAGAAACAAAAACGTAGACAATATATTACGTGACCAAACTGCGCTAGCCACACAAAACTCAAAAACATTGTGATAAACTAGATCACGCACGCTCGCTTACATCGTGTAATAGACAAACTAAAATACTTTGCCCCCTAATGTCACTCAGCGATAACGGTCGTACTAAAAATAAATACGACGTTCATTCCGAATGCTTTTAGTGAATGAAGCGATCAATTCTTCCAATTCCATTCACTCGCGAGTGGTTGCCGGGTCATTAGTTGTATCGCGCGATAAGACCGGGCGATAATTGTCGCTCGTTGACGAATTACGCGCTAAGCGACTTAGCGAGCGGTTACAGAATAGCCCACTAAGATTAAGTAGCGCATTTTTAATTTAAATTATGAATAAATCTTAAACATTACTACTGCGAGTTGGCGGGCTTTTAACTTTTAAAGAGGACTTTGTTATTTCTGAAATATCTTATGCAGCTGTTTTTTAAAAGAAAAAATATAAATCGGCTTGAACATTAACATAATACAATGACTCTACTATACCTAAATTAGTTTTGCCTATACTAGTATATAGACTCCCTTTATATAGCCTATGTTTGGGATTAACACGCATCCTAGGCTCTCCCTGGAATAGTATATATTATTATGTTTAAAACGATTAGTTATTTGCATTTGATGCACAATATTAGAGATTGCGTGATTTCTAGCGATTTTCAGTGGCGTTGTTCATAGGTCATTTCATACGTGGTCATTTCGTCGTTCATACGTGGTCCTACGTCAACCGCTGTAAATAGTGTTATAAGTGTAATTTTTATACTTTGCTCTTAGGTCGACTCGCAGACCCCTGTCGCATTAAGCTCGCCTTTTGTTTAATAAGTTTTCTTTGGTCCAGGAAAGATTGATGCAAATTATACTTTTCCGCTGCCTCGAGCGTTATAGGACAATAACAGTGAGACAAAATCCAGTGGGGATTTTGATAAATCTCTTAATCATCCCGCGTCCCTATATCAGTTTCATTCTCATATTGAAAACAAATAACAGCTTCACGTGCACAATTAATGTACACTCCCTTTGCCCCCTTCCCCCATCGTTGCCACCCCCAAATCACGGCGGGCGAGTAATTGGAGGCCGTAAACGTGATGGCGGCGGTTACCGCCAAATTGATATTTTTACGCCGCGGGCAATACGCGTTATAAGAGTCGTAACCCGCGGCGTGCATGACGGTGTGTGTCAACCCGATTGTAATGTTTGTTGGCTCTCAATGTATACGGTTATGTGTGTGAGAGAGAAAGATCGCCAATAAAAACATACTTATTTATCTGGTTGAGCATTATTTATCCCATGTAGCATATTTGGGACGCACACAGTTTGTCAAGTATGTTACCTATCTCTCGTCAGTCAGTAAAGTACGAGAGAGATGCGCGACAAACAGTGTTTAGACCAGTCGGGCTAACATATTCGCCAATAATAACTCTTGGCGCACGACACAACATTAATCTGACTTTCTGGCACCCTACTGAGGCTGGATTTCACAAAATTTAATTCCGAGAATTATGCTTATTCTCAAAAAGTAATGTCAAATTACTATGGAGTTTTGACATTACTATCCGGGAATAAGCGTTATTATCTGAATTAAAGTTTTGTGAAATCGAGCCCAAATGGAAAGGAATAGTTAAAATTTGTCGCAACACAAGGGGTCGCATGCCACTGTTGTACAGTCAACAGCATCAATATCTGCCATAACAAAGCGGGCGAAAATATCTGACACGGTCTGAGAAATGGAGTCATGTTCTCGTTGGTATCTGAAGCGCGAAAGTCTTGTTTTTATCACTCACGCGGTCATAATCCAATAATGTTTCCAATATTTAATGGTGGAATACATATTAAACAAAGAGCAGAGTTTTATTATTATTGCCACAAAATAACCAACTAATATCTATCTCGCGTAGGTACGTATAAAGTTACACCCTGATACTGTAGCATCGTTATTAAAATGTCGTTAAACTTGCCGCAACTATCTAACCCGCCACTGTTTACAATTCCATACCTAACCCCACAGAGAATCAATTGCTCAGGTAAAATCATAACACCCGCCATTACCATAGTCCGGTCACACTGACCGACGGCCATAATTGATAGACGCTGCCCGACGCGATAAGAGCGTGTGGGGGGCGCTTAACGGCCATTTGTACTGCGCGCCGTTAAATTTGATAACACTCGGAGACAACGGTTATTGCGGAGTCTACACTCAGAAAGAGCTTAACCCATATACATTTAATGAAATATACGTATTTTATTAAGGGAGGAAGTTTTCTAGTTCGTGGTCACGGGGCTAGTAGATGAAAGTATGTAGATCGGCATTTTATCCTTGTTTTCGAACACAATTATACGAACTGAAATTTTTGGTCGGGTCGTATTATTGTGCCGTGTACCAAAAATAGTTGAAATCCGTTTAGCCGATCTGGCGTGATGAAGCCACAACGACACACACAAACATACAAAAAATCCAAATTTCAGTGACATCTATTTTTTACTAGCTTCTGCCCGCGTCTTCGTCCGCCTTAAAATCGTTTATCGCGGATAAGGGTATTTTTCCGAGATAAAAAGTAGCCTATGTCCTTTTCCGGGACTCAAACTATCTCCATACCAAATTATATCCTAATCGGTTCAGCGGTTTAAGCATGAAGAGGTAACAGACAGACAGACACACTTTCGTATTTATAATATTACTAGCTTCTGCCCGCGACTTCGTCCACCTTAAATTCGTTTATCGCGGATAAGGGTATTTTTCCGGGATAAAAAGTAGCCTATGCTCCGGGACTCAAACTATCTCCATAGCAAATTATATCCAAATCGGTTCAGCGGTTTAAGCGTGAAGAGGTTATAGACAGACAGACAGACAGACACACTTTGGCATTTATAATATGAAGTATGGGTCCGTTACAAATTTTTTTTGAAAATATCTTCAATGTCTTATGATTTTTAAAACTACAATCCATACTAATATTAGAAATGCGAAAGTGTGTCTGTCTGTCTGTCTGTCTGTCTGTCTGTCTATTACCTCTTCACGCTTAAACCGCTGAACCGATTTGGATGAAATTGGGTATGGAGATAGTTTGAGTCCCGGGGAAGGACATAGGCTACTTTTTATCCCTGAAAAATACCCTTATCCGCGATAAACGAACTTAAGGCGGACGAAGTCGCGGGCAGAAGCTAGTAGTATATATATGTAATAGTATTCGAGATCTGCGATCGATGATTTAAGACGACGACGACGACTTGTACAGCAGTAAACTGACGTCGATTAACCGACCGGCAAAACCAGTAGGCCTTTGCTGTGCTAATCTTATCAATCTGATTTGTAAACGTTCCAGTTTTTAGGTGAGGGTACAGACAGCTGCAAAAAGATATACACGATTAGTCCTGTCAAAAATAACTTCTCCCAACTCCATTGACGGGTAATAGCGTCTAGCGAAGATTTTTGCAGCTGACTGTACGTGGACCAGCAAGCGATCCCTCGGGAATCTACCCGCACTGCGAAGAACAACACAAATTAGAATCGAATTTATTTGTCGTTTACGGTTTGCGTAAGTGTGATTTCCGCGCCGCGGCCCGGCCCAAGCCTTGACCACCGACCCGGCCGAGCCCTCTCTGCTAATTACCGAACACCGTTTACCTTTTTCGACCCACGACGGCTGTAATGCAAGCTCATGACTGGTTTTGGGCTAGTTGGCTAGCTGACTTGAACCTACGTCATGATTAACTAGAAGTGTGTCAAGTGCTGCTGGTTAAAAAATGTATGGCGAGTTGAAAAAAACCTCTTAATTTAAGCCTCCAAATTAATCAACTTAAATTGTACTTTTTTTTCTTACTCATACTGTTACTGCTACATCTAAGCAACTGCCAAAGCCGTTTAACTATTTTAAATTCTTCACTCTATAAACGTCGTTGATGGTTTTAAAATACCTGCCGCCTTAGCTCGTGACTTTTTTTGTAGCTTCACTTAATTCCTTTAGCTAATGTAAATAATTCAATTAAAAAGTAAACGAAGTTGAAATATTTACCTATTACCTACTATAAACATTGTTGATTTAGTTAACTGTCAAGAATTACCCATCAAATAAAACAATTAGAAATCACTGCTCAAAAATACACTTTACTTCAAAAAAACTTAAATTATTTTAATTGAATAGATTAGAAAGAATTGGTTTACAGTCCAAATTAAAACTTCACTGCCAAAAACATTTTGTTAAGGAAGGGGTGGTCCGTGTATCCTAATGTACCCATCCATGTTTCACAGTACAGAATGGAAAGAGGCAGGTAATTATTGTGGCGCAGTTTTGCTTGAGGTACAGGTGCACGAACGATCGCTTAAGCTGCAATATTAATCAATTTTAATCGTCGCGTCGGGCTACAAAAAATAAAATTTCAATTACGATAGGGTAGGGTAGGTTCAGTTAGGGTAGACTCAATGGCGGTAGCTGATGTTTTTGGAAACCCTCTTAATTGCCTTCTCCTTTTTTATCGACTTTTAAAGTAAACAAATGTCTACCCGTAGTTATTTGTTCATGCATTTACATCTATTGCCCCATCACGAATGAATCAAGTTTCATTAAATTGAGTTTGTTTTTTTAAACAGCCACAATAGTAATAAGAATTAATGAGCTGCTTAATGATAGAGTATTTGCCATGCAATAAATTACATCGGGTAGTTGCCATGCTGCATGGCAACTAGGTGCACAATGCGATTTATTTGTTACTTATTTATTTATTACTGCCTTTGTTAATTGAATGTAGGTACATTGCTCTGGAAATATTTAAATTAATGTTCTTTTTTCTCCTGACACAGGTGTACACATACCTACAAGGAGGGCTCAAAACTTGTAACTATTGTTTAAGTTGTTTTTCACCAAATAAATTATTATTATTATTATAATGCTGTATTCTGAAATTCAAACGAAAGTTAGTCATACATACATAACTAAGAAAGGAAACAATTTCACCCTCACGAAGATACTGAAATTAACATTACGCTCACCCTAATTGCGAAACCTGAAATTCAGAGCTCATCATTTATTCAAGCACAACTATTTCCGGAAATTGCGGACCCGCGAGTTAACATTATTAAAAAACAACAAGACTTCGAGGCAAAACTACCTTCTTCAACCTAGACAGTATTTTCTTCAGAGACACGAATACGATAGGAGGAAAGGTGAAATTTGACTCGATATTTTTATCTTCAAGAACTTTTAATGAATTTGTACGTGCACACGTGGACAGGCGTTACTGTTGATACTTAGTTAAGCTTATTTCAAATTAATATACAAAATAAGTTTATGCTAACAATTATTAGAGGCTTAACAAAATGTCATACTTTTTTTTCATTTCGTATTGATCGTTCGTTTCGACTATGATATTTTAAAAGCGAGGTTTTCTGGTAGCTTACCGAAATGCGAGGATATTTACTGATTATATTTCTACCTTCTTTATTAACCTTTTGACCCCAAATGAAGTTATCGAAAATTCGTGTCACCAACGCCAATTTTGGTATATGCCGACCAGACTTCACGGTTCTAAAACTCCGAATATAATATCAATACCTCGTTCTGCAATCACTATTTTATTTATGAAGGTTCATTTCATTTTATTGAGGTGCCTAGATCACGTTGTATTACTTCGCCTTGGCGCTCATAAGGTTGAACGAACAAAATAAACTATTTGACTCGATTAGCTGATCGAGAACACGGAATAATTTAATGCCTAGTTAACTACAAATTCATTATATTTTTAAATGCAATGTTATTGCGAATGTTCCAGAAATAAAATAGATAAATAAGACAGGGACAAACTTACACGAATCGACCTAGTCCCAAACTAAGCAAAGCTTGCACTATGGGTACTAGGCGACGATATACATAATATATAGATAAATTATGGCTAATACTTAAATACATAAAAAAAACATCCAAGACCCAGGAGCAAACATTCGTGCTCAATCCCACAAGCACTTGCCCTGGCGGTGCCGGGATTCGAACCCGAGACCGCCAGCTTCGTAGGCCGTTGTGCAACCCACTGAGCGTGTCGTCAAAATATAATGGATCATCATAATGCAGGTAATCACAATTATATAGGTATCATAAACATAGGTTTTGAACTTAGCTACAATAATAAGAGATATCAAACCTTAACATTTGTTACAGAAATAACGATTTTACTATTTTTACTTTTATCTAGAACTTTCATATTCCTTTGTCTCACGTACATACATACGAATATCGTTGAACGTCGCTCTTGGTCCTCGTTAACATTTCCAATTTCTGAGCCTCGTTGCCATAGACACTTTGCTCTGTACAACGTCAATTTTTACGCTTGTTAGTCACACTTCGGTACTGTAATGTTCCCTGTGCTTGTGTTAACAGAGAACTGGCTTTTGGAATTGCAATAGTTAGTTTCAACGTGTCTTGTAAGTTTGAGCATAGAAGCCATAACGAGGAGAAGCGCCGAGTTGCGAAACTAGAACATTCCAATTTCCTAAAGGACGTAACTAAATACAAATTCCAAGAGAATTAGCCGTTTTAATATTAAGAAGGTTACCTGTCGTGTTTGGAGTGTTATCAAACGATTCCCGAAATGGGAGGTGATACGGAGAGAAGTCTTTGTTGGCTGTGAGCTAGAATGTTGAAAGCTAGGATAAAGTTTTAAGATCATTGTTATTTTCGCTACGAAAATAAATGATCACGGGAGATATTGTGTTATCTTGAGTATCCTTTAAGGTGTCTTCAATTTATAAATAGAATGCAATCCATTACCTTTATCTTCTTTACCTGTAAAACAGTAACGTAGCATAACTATTGACAGACAACGCACTGCCTAAAGGGCCACGTAGGCCCTTTTTAATGCCTTGTCAGTTGGCATTCTCGCCAGATGTCCAAACCATCGTAGTCCTGCAATTTTTATCTCCCCAGTGATCTTCGGCTCATATATCAGGTCTTCCAGCTCCTGGATCCTAATCCTCCAACTACCATCTTCCGTATGTGTAAAAACAAGCCTTAGTAAAAGCTAATGATATACAAACGGCTGAACCGTTTGAACTTTATCTGTCTTTGAAGTTTATGAAAAACGCGGAGTATAGATATACGTTTAGGTTCATTTTGTCTACATTCCCATTTTGTTCCCATTCCTACTCCGTCCACCATTCCACTACGTCAACATTCCCATTTCATCCATATTCCCATTTCGGCCTTTTCCCACTACGACCACATTCCCACTTAGTCGACATTCTCATTTCGTCCACAATCCCACTTTGTCAATATTCGTAGCTTATCTAACACGCGTAAAGTAAAATCAGAAGTAAATAAAAACAAAAATAAAACAAAATAAAATACAATTTTTATTATTTCGTATGTTTGGTGGTGACCTACATGGTTGTTTGCCAGTGCGTTAAGGCTGAGAATGTGGACGAAATGAGAATGTGGACGAAATGGGAATGTGGACGAAATGGGAATATGGACGAAATGGGAATTTTGACGAAGTGGGAATGTTGATAACATAGGAAGTGGACGAATTGGGAATTGATTGTGGATGAAATGGGATTTCCGGCGAAGTAGGAATGTGAACGAAATGAACCTAAATCTCTATACGGTTGCACGTTGTTAATATAAAGTTTTATTCAGATATTGATGTCGGACGTTAATTTCCCTCACAAAGGCAAAGCTTGATTTAATTAAAGTTGCGCTTTGACATACTACGTTGGTGATGTTGCATTCCCTACCCTCCCTTAATCAGATCATTATCGACGAAAGAAAACAGGCTTTATGTCGTAGCACTAAGAATAAATTTTGCAAGTCAGTTTAACCTAATTATAAGACCACTACGTATAAGGAGGTATACAGTTATACCATTTGCTGTTTGTATTAGAAGCAGCATATCAAATTTCCAATCAATGTAATTGTTGATTATTGAAAGAGGAGTGTACAGTATTTTCAAAATTTGACAGCTAACTTTTTAATTTTTCTTACTCATCTATGTAAACCAACGCATAAAGGTATTCATACGATGTTTAAAAAATAATCCCCTAAAAATAATTCGATATTAAAATAAGATATTTGTCGATTTTGAGTTCACATAAATAAGGTATACTATCGGGAAAAAATATAAAATGCACCAAATTAGGAACGTTATTTGCATGATATGAAGATATTAAGATTTAACACATAACTCTTCAAGATCGACTCGAATCTGTAACTTTCCGAAATAATCCGCCCTGTACACACATCGAAATCATGTAGGTATTTACCCATGTACTCGATGGCACAGTACGAGGAGTCAATATTATGTAAGCATATTGTTAATACCCAATATCGAATAATCGTTTCAGCCAAACAAATTAATCGGTACTATATATCGAACAATGGGCCTCCATGAACGATAATTACACTTCGGAATCGCTCTGAATAACCAATCCTCTGCATGCCAATGTATGTACCCTAACACACGGCGGGTAGGTCGATTTTGGATTGGAGCTAAGCATTAATTGAAACAAGATATTTTCTATATAATATCTATTTGGCGATATGCTGAAATTGATATTGATGTAATGAACAGTAATTATATTGTTACAGAACATATTCACTGATTAAGAGAATGGAAACTTAATGAAATTACATTTTAATTGACATGTCGAATAGGTTCGATTGATTTTTAGAAAGACGACTTTCTATTCCATAATTATAAATGCGACAGTTGAAAAGGTTATTAGGATTACCGAAGCGATTCCAAAGTTAAACTTTCAAAAAAAATCCCTTAAGATACGAAGTTCCTATAAACTGATATCTTAACTGCCAGGTTAAAAAGCTGTCTGTTACGCATAGTAAAACTTATTAATACCTTTTCGTAATTTGCTTAATAGCAATGAAACTTCTGAATTTAGATAGCTCATTACTTATTATTAGACCAATCAAAGTAATTATGACAGAAAAATTTCAAAAACTTAAATTTAATTTAACATGTAACGTTTGAACAGCGGAAATGTTTCACAGATCCGGAAAATTAGGAAGTTTTTCAGAAATTTCCCATCACTAGTTGTGTTTAGATGTTTGTAACTTAATGATACGCTAATCATCAAACGGGCTTAAATGAAATAAAGCACACAAATAGATTATATTATGGATTCAAACATACTACAGGTTACTTAGGTCGAGGCAGTAGATGATAGTAGGCAGAGAAAGTGAGTTGTCAATGCCAACAAAACTTTAATAGTACCCTTCACAAGGAAGAGGAAGCTCGACAAGCTCAAACCATTTGAACTTAACGGGCAGACTATACCACTTTGAAAGAAGCCAAGTTTAGTAGTAAGGCGTACGTACGTTTGACCAAAGGCTTTTACTTGGAACACACATTTGATGTTATTCAAATGTGTGTTCCAAAAACGAAAACGGCAATGTGAGCGCGCTGTTGAATGGCAGGAACCAGATGGGGTGTAAGACCCAATATTGCGATGTGGCTATACACGGCAGTCGTGAGGCCTATTATTACATATACATATGCCTCCACAGTCTGGTGTGACAAAGCCAACCAAAAGAAAGCCATTCAAAAACTAAACAGCCTGCAACGCACTGCCCTGGAGCCAACACCGGGTACTGCGTAGGATGCACTGCTCGACCTAACAACCTGATATAATGACCTGAGGAAATAGGCTGTGCAGTGCATCTATAGAATCTGTACCATGTCAAAGACGAAACGGCGTTCTCAAACACTACTCAAGCTCAAGGACGCAGTGTTAGAAACAAAACCTTATGCATGCCCACAGATGACATGGGTTTAGTTTAGACTGAGCATTTGAACTTATACTAATACGAGTATTTTATGTGTTTTGTTTTGGTTTATTTTGTTAAATATTAGTTAGCAATACTTATAGATAGGGATCAAATACCTATTAATCAATATTGAAACTCAAATTGCTTCCGCACCGAGCGCTCTTTGATGGAGCTTCAGAAATAATTAATATCACATATAGCAAGCACGTGATTACGTACGTACGCCTAGCCGTGTTTACCTAAAACCTAACCAAATTAACCCAGACTATAATTATTTATGGATTAACTTTGATGATATTGGCGGTTGTATGTAGGTATATAAATATTTCGAATAAGTATTAAGTATTTTTAGTAATGTCTAAGACCGTTTATGGGCATTTCTCCGAGCGTTTCAACCGCTTTGTCTTCGGTGGTCGCATTTTTATTGCAGGGATCCCGTGGTCCCGTGGTATATGTGCCGTCTGCCAAATAATAAAAATATGCTGATCTCAGCTGACGGGATGCCGGCTATAAAGCGACCACTGAAGTCAAAGCGGTTGAAACGCTCGACGACTATCTTTGCTTCGAGTCTGTAATTTTGTTATGCATGCAAAAAATAAATATCTATACTACTATAAAGTTGTAAAAACGAAATGTCTGTACATTGGAGATATTTTCAAAAAAATAATTATAAATATATTTTTTTGCATTTTTTGGATGTTCGTATGTGTCGTTGTGGCTTCATCACGTCAAATCGGCTTAACAGACTTCAATTATTTTTGGTACTCGGGTAGCTAGCTGGATATCTCCAGATGGTTATAGGATACTTTTTATCCTACTACGCTGTCGTAAAAAAGAGGGGTTATGTATGACTTTGTCTCCTCCGCGTACGAAGTTGCGGGCGTCTTCCAGTATATATATATAATATTCGTCGTTATCTGAGCCGAATGACCCAAAAATCTCCACGTTGACCGGACTTGCGCTACTCGCCAACGGTTTCCCGCGATATTCACAAGATCTACCTTGAAAGAAGGTCTACCTTGGGAGATCTTCCCATGGCAGCTGTCTTCCAGTTCGTGATCGCTACGGAAGAACTCTCACTAACCGCTTTCCCGATAGAATTTTTCGTTACTAGTTTCATATGTTTTTATGGTATTAAAAGGTGTTTTTCTTGCGTCCTATTAGGCACCTAAATTATATATACAAGAACTCTTGTGTAAAATTTCGTTTTTTTAAATGCTCCAGTGTAGATGATGAATCGTCAAATATTGTAAGAGTTCCATTAGATAATTTTAGCAGTTCATTTTGATAGTAACAACAATGGGTCGTATATATTTTACTATATTTAATGTTACAGCAATGTCACCGCTGCCATAATAAAATACTTTTCAATGTGATTGTGCCTAATAATCCAAGCGCCTAACAATAATCCTAAAATCGATAACCGGCAAACATTAACATAAGTCGATTCCTTACACAACGGAATTAAACACGGTTTAACCTATTAAGTTGGCAAACATTAAATGCTATTGTGAAACGGCTGAAAGCCGAATCATGGCCGAATCTAACAATTAATTAATAGTAATACACCAATTACTTTTACGAATTTCAAATCAATTCCCAGGTTATCACTAGAGATGTCACGATACTACTAATTTTAATATCGATATGACATGATATAACTACGTTGATGGTGACAATATTTATTTATACGGACTAATACCGAAATTGCCACCAACTTTTCGATGTTTGTTAAAAATAAAATATTATTAACAGGCATCGAAAAATTGGTGGCAATTTCGGAGTAGACATCTTGGTAGAGTGCCATAAGTGAGGTAATTTATAACCACAATGTTCCATTATGGTTAATATCAACAATATTGACTATGATTAACGCCTGCACCGAAAATGCTACAAAATTTTCTATGTCTGGTCTGGTTATTAGGCATATTTTTTTCGTTAAATACAACGTTTTATTTTTGTTTGTGTCCCTGGTAACCGTATTTTCGTAGTAACGATAAAGAATAATTGTGAGATTGCAATCTTGCTTAGAGGATGACGAATATACCGTTGAGTACGTCCGTGCTGTCAGTCAAAAAACGGCTATATATTTTATAGGGAACATATTAATTATATACGAAAAAAAAATCTTAGCTAAAATAAAGACGTTACGTTCTCACACTTAGTGTTAGACTTATCGATATGTATTCCTATAGTTTTAGTCACTGCTCTAGGGTAATGGTTATCTAATAGGAAAATTAACCAATTAATACGAGTAAAGACAGAATAGAGAATTTTAAACTTGAGTGACAAGTATCATTATTTTACAAACTTAAATCCCCACTGGAAAACCATTTATTAACTTTGATTATAATATAAATATGAATCTAACAGCATATTCACTCCCACAGCTAACACCAATCTAACGACAGTTCATATGTTGACTTTTATATTACGTATATAGCACCTTTACAAATGGCTTTATCTTCTGACATGTCACACACAACTAACCTCAAACTTCTCAACGTGCGAGCCAGAATTTACATGAATATTATACACTTTAATAACTTCCCGCGCCACACACTACCGCACCAAAATGTTGCATGAGTTTCATAATTTAAACGTTTTCACACCCTTTTGGTTTAAGTTTAGCACGTTATTGACATGTTTACGCTACGTGACCAAACTAGCTTCTCGGTTATCTGAAGATATCGGATAACTCGAGGTTCTCGTGCGTTGGTTCTCGTATTATCTCGTAATGTAGAAGCGTCTCAGTCGTAATGGAGGCACGACCGAGTCGTATGTCGAGGAGATATTGTTACTATATGCCGGTGCTTATAAGGGGTTTATAGTATATTTCATGAACTCGGTGTAAAATTACAAGTTTACAATGAATCCTCTATTTATCAAGGCAGTAGGTTTATTTATACACAAAACGGGAAAATAAATGTAGAGTAGCATACCTCTTAGTGTGAGCTTGCACGGAAGGTATAGTATAATTTTTTTTGAAACGAGATCCACTTATCTGGATAACAAAGGCATTGTACCTATAAAATACGATTGTCTGTTTTTGCTCTCGTAACTGCAGACCAAGTACTTTCAAAAGATACAAGTGAATTTAATACACGAAGAATTACCAACCTCATTCATACATTACATTAGTACTTTAAAATATGCTTATATATTTCATGAGTAACTGGAAGATAATATCTAATATCTAGAGATATATATATACTACTCAAAACAATATATGGGCCACTGTTGCGCGGAGAATTTCTGTTTTGTTTTTCTGGTTACAATAAACGAATCTTATTTCAATTAAAACGAATAAAATAATTGACTGTTTAATAATCGATTATTAGCTAAACAAAAACCAAAGCCTTTTTAGCTGCAGAGTATGTAAAATAAATTTTACCGACACATTTTCACGTTACGATCAAAATTTTTTTAGTGGCCCTTATATTGTTGTGAGCAGTATGTATATAGTTAATGTACAGTCTTTGGAAGTAGTGTTTTTGCTCTTGGTTTTCAGTTTCAGTACCTAAGTCTTAGTATGTTAGTAGTTAGTAGTAGTAGCTGTTTTACTAAGTAAAAGGTTCTTTCAATGAGCTGAAATACAAACAAGTACTCTTGTACGCCTCAATAATTAATAACAATACACATTAAGCTCACACACGCACACATATACGTAACAAAGTATTTTCAATAACTCGTCGTTCATTAGTTGTGATCGTCGAAAAAGTCGAATAAAATATTTAGGTAAGTAATATTTGATGGACATGTTTGAAAACATTTCGCTCACATTTTGTAATTTGCGTCATGTTTTAATATAGAGTCAGCGGACCACGACTCAATTAAACATGCGACTGACATGTAATTTGGCAACACAAAAGCTCCGAATTTCGGTACGATCGAAATATTCGAAATACAGTTTGCACGGACAAACAGAAATACTTATATGTAAATGGCAATTGAGAGTATAGAGACCACGAATTTATAGCCCAAGATAACGCTTTTCATTATTGATGGAGACATGATTATCATACAAGACCACCATAGCACGCAGTCTAGCTTGATTTTGGGAGTAGGACAATTTCTGTGAGATTATCTTCTGATGATTAGAAAATTTATTTACGGCATTTTTGTGGGTGTGATTACTTTTTTAACATATTATATATAATTACCTGAATTGTTATTTTCTTTTGCCTTTTTTGGTATCGTATATAATATGTATTTAAGCTACACCAACAAGCTACGTTCGTGCCTCCTAAGTATTCGCTTTAGAATTAACGTCATAACAAATACGAGAACCTTATCTTGAGGACTGTCAAATTCGTATTCATTTATGGCGGGCTTCTATGCCCCATAGATAAATACCTTACAAACTAACATAGATATTAAATATAGAAGAAAAACATAAACACTAACACGGTTTAACTGGCGACGTGCGTCGCGACTTCTGGGTGTCAACTAACCGGCCGCGTAAACGCCGAAATACGACATATCCACTACGTGTTTATTATGACATTCCCATCAATTCGTACACCCCAAAAAGCAGGTTATCAAAAATACGTCAAAATCATCGTGACGTCGAAAAAAATGCATCAATACACACCCCACCATGGAGTTACCGGAGACTTGGAAGTGAATGGACAACGCAATCTTGTTGACCGTAATACATCATAACGCCCCAAATTCCAGAAAAGAGCGTGACTAGAAGTGAAATCCAAACCAGGTATTTCACTTAACTATTTCCAGACAACGCACTCTTAACTGGCGGCGTAGAACATTTAGACACGGAGATGACAAGCCGTGTTATTGCCGAACAAAATGTTCATGCATATTTAGCGGGGGCCGAGGTAAACACGTTCCGCATACTTGACAAATATTCCTATTTATACAAACGCACATAATAAAAAAAACCACACACTGACAGTTTCCTGACAGGATCCTGTGATCCTGGCAGGATCGCCATGTAATAAGAAGTGTTCAGATGGTTCAGGTAGCAGCAAGGTGGTGATTAATCAGACAAAGGTCGAGGTTGAGATAAGAACGTTTTATTTCTATTAACTATTGTGTATATACATTTGGTTAACGCCATACAAGCAATATGCCTTTCTATGTCGCAGGCAACTATTATGTTACTGCTAAACACTGAAAGTGGCTTAGTCGCCATACTATAATTGTATAAATCGACCAGCAATTCCGCTGTACTTCGGCAGAGGGTAATGTATCCATACGGCATCACCTGTGGTTAAATGCTCTAAGGATGAAGGAAGGAATACGATTTTTAAAATACATATATTTTTAGAGACGTGAAGGTTCACAAAGGAAGGTTTTTACGAAATTTGAATTATATGCGGTGGTGCTGTAGTGTATAAAGCATCTAGCATTTAGCAAAGACTTCGCCCGCGACTGAAAATTATGGCATTAACACATTGACTGCCAAGAACCCCCCTAGCGGGCGCTCTGCTCGTAAACGCGTAGCCAATAACCATGCGTTTCCTCGTATGTAGAGGAAAGTGCGTAGCGCTACGAAAAGCTTGGCAGCGAAAGTATTAAATAAATAAGACAGGGACAAGCTTTGCTACTAAAGCTTGTACTATGGGTACTAGGCGACGATATCTATACTATTATAAAGTTGTAAAAATTAAATGTCTGTATATCGAAGATATTTTCAAAAAATTGATTGTTACAGACTATTTGGACGTCACTATAACGAAAAATGTTTTTTTGGATTTTTTGTATGTTTGTATGTGTCGTTGTGGCTTCATCACGCAAAATCGGCTTAACAGATTTTAACAATTTTTGGTACACGGCTAGCTGGGTATCTCCTGATAGTTAAAGGATGCTTTTTACCCGACTACGCTAAAGAAAAAACGAGGGGTTATGACTTTCTCCTCCACGAACGAAGTAGCGGGCATCTTCTAGTACATAATATATATATAAATTATACATAGTACTTAAATACATAGAAAACATCCAAGACCCAGGAACAAACATTCGTGCTTATCACTCAAAGACTTGCCCTGGCCGGGATTCGAACCCGGGACCGCCAGCTTCGGAGGTCGTTGTGTAACCCACTGAGCCAAAGGCGAACGAGTCGTCACAAGTGTTAATCTATAAAATGATCTATCTGCGTGCTAGTTTATATGTGAAAGGTCAACGGTTAACGCATTATGGAACAACACATATCCAATCATATTATAAACACATTTATAATATTAAGTAAGAAGTGAGGTTGTTTGAACGTTGCTCACGATACAGCAACGCCCGCTAAGCTGAATAGCAAGCCAGCCGATATCGGTAAAAGTTTTCTAAGGCGTCCAATTTAGATCGTCTTTTTTCTTCAAAGCGCCTTGAATGGTAGACTGGAACGCCGTAACTTTATACCAGTTTCGATAACACAACATGTCTTTTATACAGGGTGAATCGTAAATCATGAACAGACATATTTTTTATCTAAGTCCTAACCGACCCGACACAGCTACTTAGAGTAATGATCAGGGCAAAGAGATAACATTATCTTTTTGCGCTATAAAAATATTTCCTTGTTATTTCATTATCATTAAAGAAAATGTGTGTGGGACCGGAAAGGCTTTTAACGGTTAAAATAATATTAAATGTTATTTAATTGCCATTACTAGGACTGATATTATTTTTCATAACTAAAATTTACCAGCACTTTCTTTTTGTCAAAAATTTCCAATAACCTTTTTTCTCCTGTAATTACTATCGTCCTGTAACTACATAAATACTTCTTATCCGTCAATTAACATCTTAAACATGTTATATGCATGTGGTGTTTGCCTATATTTGGCTGTGCAATAAATCTTTAAGCATTACATAGATGAATCTGTAACAATGTAAGATTGTAACCGCTGTTGGCAGACCTAATAAATAAATAAATAAATTACAATTTGATATTCTAAATCAGTATACAAAAGTACATCGAAAAAAAAAAATTTCTGTTCACGGTTTAGGATTCACCCTGTAGGTAGTGGTATAACTATACGCTACGAAAAGTACCTGTGGTTAAAAGTAAACTGATGTAACTACATGACTTGTACACAAGTTACGCTGCGTCTGCCTTGATAAAAATGTTATTGAAGTTTGTTTGTACACCTGTGTGTTCATTTTTTCCATATAAAATATCGCTTAGCCGTAGATAGATTGACAAAGGTATTTTTTTGTTCTTGGCAAATTAGAAAGTGAGAGCCAACTCCTATTGGGACATTAGCTCTAATGGAAAGTTAACTGAGAATGTATAGTACACCTAGATTTTATTTTTTCAAGTGAACCAATCCACTTACCATAATGACAAAGGAATTGTACATAAACAATGCTAATGTCTGCTTTTCTTGTCGTTACCGCAAATTCATCGCTACCAAAAACTTGTTACAAATACATTAAAACCTCCTTGGAAGATTAATACCACGACATTGTCGACTCTATTTCCTGGACAGTACCTACATTACAAATGCACTAATAAAATATAATGGCTATCAATCACTAATACTTAAGTGTTCGGAGTGTTATTTGTTTCTTGGTCCATTTTAAACTTATACCAAGTAAATGGGTTGATAATTAAATATACATATATTAAATGCACTTTTAACATGTTTTTGGTAGCAAAGGTTGTGCGGTTACGAAAAGAAAAGCAGACAATAGTATTGTTGATGCACAATTCATTTGTTATTCAGATAAGTGCATCGGCTCACTTGAAAAAATGTAATGTATACCTACAGAGACCTTCAATAACAAAACCCAGCATAACCCAAACAAATCCCCAGCATTAGCATAACCGTAAATACATTAAAATTCAAAATTGCATCAAATTAGAGGCGCCTTTTTTTTCAAAAAGGGCCGAAATTAAAATAAACAATAACAAAACAAACCGTTTGTATTTCAGTCACGTACGAGCGCGATTCGTGCGATTCGTCCTCATTACCCGGCAGATAAACAACAAAAGGACATAACTAACTCCGCTAATAGTACACAGTTACGTTATTTTGGCATAATAACGCCGATTACAGCGTCCAAGCGGCGCTGCGAGTCTGCATACTAAGCAAACAACGAACGTATTCGCATAAGTATTTTCGATCGGTTCATCTAACATTCCAATTGAATCACAGCTCTTGTGTTTCTGTTCTTCATCCCGGGACATAAATGTTTGCGGCCCGCTACGCGAGCAGAATGTCGAAATTTTTGACAACACCTTTGGCTTAGTTAGTTGCACAACGACTTACGCTGGCGGTCCCGGGTTCGAATCCCGGCCAGGGCAAGTGTTAGTGTGATGAGCACGAAGGTTTGTTTTTGGGTCTTCGATGTTTTCCAAGTATTATAATGTATCTAACTATTATGTATATCGTCGCCTAATACCCATAGTACAAGCTTCGGTCGATAGTCCAATTTACGTGTTAATACTTGTAAAACTTATTGCCTACTACTTACTGTAGGTAATAGAAAGGTAGCAAATAAAATTAAAGTTCTTATTAAGAGAACCAGTTCGCAACTTGGTATAAGAATCGTAACCCTCTTTTGAGTCGGGAAAATCCTTGAATATGTTATACCAGAAAATAGTAGAAATTTGTCAAACCGTGATTCACGAAATTCGATTGTCAGAGTACATAACTATATCGACCGCCATAAAATCTAAAGTTAAAATTAAAGTTTAGATTAATTAAATGATTTATATGAATTCGTTCTCATAGTTCTTACAATTAAACAATCAAAACATAAACTTCGAACATATAAGCTTATTGGATCCTACTCTAGAAGTTTTGTTAGGAAATAAGGACGCCTAAATATGACCGGAGGCCGGTTACCTAAACCGAAAAAAAATGATGGACTATGGTTTTCCCGCAGTATCTATCGCCCACGTCTCAGACGCATTCTTGTTGTCTTTCTGCTTATATAAGCAGTAGGACAAGAAATGTTCATGTTAACAGAGGCATGCTTAACAAAATCATCATGTGATGTGCCCGTATGTTTATATCTACATTATGCTATTGATAACTTAAAATAAAATTAGAAACGTCTTTTGTATATTTGTACATTAAACCATGGGTTTATTTACACGATCATTATCATTACATATCAGAAATCTAAGTCTCGTTACGATTTTTAATTCTGGCCGGCCGCTGCCTAACGTTCGCCCCCGATTATTGCGGTGGCAGGAAGAAGCAAGTAACAAGTATACCTACATCCCGTGCATTATTAAAAAAAATACACTCGTAACAAATAACCCTTGCGTTCCGGACGTCACATTTCTCAGCTGTAGTTCGGCGGACATTTTTAAAAAGTAAAAGAGGCTGCATTGATTTAAACTAACACGATTTTCACTCATTATCACAACACTACAAACGGGGCTTAATCGCGTATAAATATGATTTTATTTAATTACCTTTCGTTGGTAATTCTTAGACGTTTCGGACGTCGCGTTACGTCCATGGTCTCGAAGGAACTCCTTACTTCCTTCCTTTCCTTCCGTTACTTTTTGAACATGTCCGCCGAACTACAGCTGAGATTTTTTTTTTACATACGTGATTAAGCTCTATTTGTTTTGTTGTGACAATAAAAGAGGGTGAATTCCAAACTAATTTGCGTAAATCTTTTGCCATATTTTTGCAAATTTTAATCGAGGCGGCGCCCAGGAGTTCTTAATTATATTAATTAAGTTTAAAATTCGTAATTAATTTTGTTTCCGTGATGTTATTGCGCGCAAAAATTAATTTCGATGTGTCAAAGACATGATATTTCATTTAACGTAAATTTGATTTTACCTTGCTCCTGCAAACAAGCAAACTCTCATTAAGGTTCTAATTACTTGTTCCGTTGTTAATTGTTCTTATTGCGAGAATAGAAAAACGGAACGTAAACAGAAAAACGTGCATTTCTGTTCGCTAAAAAAATAAGTTCGAAATATTGTAATGATTTACTTACCAACATTTTTATAACTGGTCCGTCTCCAAAGCCAATTTAAACAAACATGTCTAAAAAGTGTACCTTAGATTAACAATAAGTTTCAAATGTTTCAATACCTATGTATACAATGCGTAAACGGTTTCCTATTCTAAATACCTATTTGAAAAAAGGATACGTAAAACTAATTCTTCACCTTCAATATATTATGTAAAATTTCCATCTAATTTAAGGTTGCCAACGACGCATAACCAATATGCAGGTAGTTTAAAAAAATGTACATAATTAAGGCATGGAGTAGAGAACAAGTAAGGAGAATCTCATATAGGAAAACAGATGAAAGAAGCGGCCAAGTGCGAGTCGGACTCGCCCATGAAGGGTTCCGCAGCCGTTTATACAAAAAAAATGCACTACAGATGAAAAAAATACGATATGAAAAAAAATACACTAACAAAAGAGCGAATCGCTTTTGCTGAGAAGCGCAGTTTTTTGGCTATAAATTAAAAACGGTATGTCCGATTATGTTGAAAACATTTCAGTTACATGTATAGAGTGCCCCCCCTAGAAATATATATATCTTTTATTTAACTATCAAACTAAGTAGCGGTTTACACACTCCACATATGCTCCAAATTTCATTAATGTATCTCTTAAAGTTTTTGAGTAAAATGCCTGTGACATACGGACGGACAGACAGACAGACAGTTCCGTTTTTGCCATTTTGACTACGGAACCCTAAAAAGTGTTTAAAGTGTAAAGCTAGAATAGCAAGATAGTAAGTATGAACTCAACAGCTAATTACAAAATATGTTACAAAAATGCTACTAAATCCTTCGTTTTTCTTCTGATGTAAATATTCAATAGTTTTCTAAATGATGTTTCTTGCATCGCTTTGGATTTTATGGCATTCTTGTGGTAATTTATTTTACGCACTAGCTACAGTGGAGCAACCAATTTGACGGACATTACGATATATAGAGATTGTTCTCCTAAGTTTTCTATCCATACTAATATTAAAAAAGCGAAAGTGTGTCTGTCTGTCTGTCTGTTACCTCTTTACACTTAAACCGCTGAACCGATTTGGATGAAATTTGGTATGGAGATAGTTTAAGTTTTTATTCCGGAAAATTACCCTTATCCGCGATAAACGAATTTAAGGCGGACGAAGTCGCGGGCAGAAGCTAGTACTCGATAAGTTAAGGACTTTAATTAAAACGAAATTTAATTAATTCAACAAATATAACGGAAATTACCCATATATGTTGTATGACTAACTATCGATACACAAAAGAATCGATTCTAAATTTGTTTTAATTAAGCCCTTAACAAGTTTTCAAAAAAACGACTCTCGCATGAAAAATCATATTACTATTAGTGAATCTTTAACATCAATTTTTCAATCGTGCTTTATTCAAATTTGATCCCGTATAGTTCCTTTTTCCCCAACTTTAATGTTACGACATGAGCTCTATCTAATCTAACTCCACGGAAACAGATCTAAGTTCGCACCCCGCGCGATCCGGCCCACCTCGGGATTAGTTTGCACGTCGTGTTTGCCAGCCCAATCTAACAACACATCTAGCGCTGTTTCGCTAATTGGACATTGTGCTGGCGGAACTTCGCGCAATTCTGTATTAGTTTAACTCCGAATTGGACTTAAACAATTATTTGGATAAAATAACCTTAGTATAACACTTACAGTTTTTCACAGACAAAAAATTCGATACGTGCAATGCAAACGAGAGATGTTGCATATGAAATGCTCACTTAGCCTCACTTGGCCTGACTGGGACAGATCAAGTGGAATACTCGAAGGCAAAGCAGACTACAATTCTAATTGTAATATCCCGTAGAAAGTCATGTTTCAAACAAGGAGAAATTTCTAATTTTCATAGGTATTGGAATAACTTTCAAGACTTATTACAAAGCAAATTGAATGTAAGTAACTACTATCATTAACAGGGTACTAGAGTAATATAGTGCTTAATTAATCGTTTTATAAATGCTTAATTAATTATTTTAAACGGAAAAAAACTACTTTGCCGGATACATATCTACATCGTCGATTTTTAGTACACAGGTACTTTAGACCAAAAAATTGAATTTATTCACTAGTTCATAAAAATCCCCTCCCAGGGGGGCGTATCGCCGTCATTTTTTTTTCCTTTTGTGTGGGATATCAAATGAAAGAGCATTATGAGACGATTCTAGAAATATACTACACTTGTCACTTTTAGAAACCTGTTTTCCAAATATATAAAAAACATTTTCGAAATATGCCAAATTTGGGCTCCCCTAGGAGAGAAGAAACACCCGCCAAACGTCTTGTCATATCCTCATATCAAACGTAAAATAAAGCAATTCATAATCAAATCAAATCAAATCAAAATATTATTTATTCAAGTAGGCCTAGTTACAAGCACTTTCGAAATGTCAGTTACATGAGAGTGAATGTTTGCTGGGAGAAATACAATATGATCCAACATTTGCTGCAAGGATTAGGGAAACCCAGAAAAACCTAATCAGATCATTTAACTTAAGTGTAAAATTATTGATAAAATCATCATTTTTAAAATTAAAATAATCAATAAGATAAATCCCAAAAGGATTGTCAATAAAAAATAAATAATCTAGAATGTGTCTAGAATAAAATTCTAAATGTCAGAGTATATAAAACAATTAAGATTAAAATAATAATAATACCTTAGGTATTCGTTAAAATAATTATTCATATACCTACATGACGCTATAATTTACATTAATCCCACGCGGCTTCATCATTCATGTAGTCTTGTGTGCTATAATAAGCTTTAGAAAATAATTTTCGTTTCACAATATTTTTGAATTTACCAATAGACAACTCAGTTATGCTGCTAGGAAGTTTATTATAAAATCTCACACAGTTACCCATGAATGATCTCCTTATTTTATGGAGCCTAGTAGCAGGCACTGCGAGCTTATGCTTATTTCTAGTATTAATATTATGTATATCACAGTTCTTCTTAAAGTCGGTAATATTTTTATGTACATACATAATATTCTCATAAATGTATTGACAATGCACTGTCATTATATTAATGTCCTTAAACTTATCTCTAAGCGAGTCTCTATAGTTCATTTTATATATCGCACGAACAGCCCGCTTCTGCAGAACAAATATAGTATTAATGTCGGAAGCACTGCCCCATAGTAAGATGCCATACGACATAATACTGTGGAAATAACTGAAATACACTAATCCAGCCGTTATCACGTCTGTTAATTGACGAATCTTACTTACTGCAAAAGCTGCAGAACTCAGTCTATTCGAGAGATTAGCAATATGGGGACCCCATTGGAGCTTAGAATCTAATGTTATACCGAGAAAGATTGTACTATTAACTAGTTCCAGTTCCTCACCTTTAACCATAACGCTTGCTTGCTCGTGTTTTACGTTACTCGTGACAAACTTAACACATTTAGTCTTTTTCTCATTCAACAATAAATTATTTATATTAAACCAATTTACTACTTCACAGATAGCATTGTTTACGTCATTGTAGGATCGTTGATTTCGTACGACTTTGAAAATTAGAGACGTATCATCTGCAAACAAAACTATCTCATGGTGGGTCTGTACGAGGTGTGGCAAGTCGTTTATATAGATAAGGAACAGGAAAGGTCCCAATATTGATCCCTGCGGCACACCCATAGAGACTAATGACCCCGGTGAACGCTTTCCATTCACGTCAACCCTTTGTATTCTACCATTTAAATAAGACTGTAATAAATTTAGTGCTAATCCTTTAACTCCGTAGTGGTGTAGCTTCCTGATCAGTGTCTCATGATTAACGCAATCGAAGGCCTTAGATAAATCACAGAAGATGCCTAAAGCATCTCGCGATTCCTCCCAGGCATCGAAAATGTGTTTTACGAGCTCAACTCCGGCGTTGGATGTCGAGCGACCCCGCGTAAAACCGAATTGCTTACTATGCATCAAATTATTCAAATTAAAATGTTTTAACAATTGATATAGAATTAGCTTTTTTTTCATAAAATAAGCACCATAACTATTTTGTAAGATTTTTTACATTTTTGCTTTTTTATTTTTGACCTGTCTAACATTGTCGTCTAATATATATCTACATCGAAGCTGCTTAGTACACAGGTACTTTAGACCTAAACTTTGAATTTCTCCGCTAGTTCCTAAAAATAGGAGATTACTTCATCAATTTTTGTATGGGATTGCATTTTTCGTGTTCGAAAAGAGGTATCAAATGAAAGACCATGAAGAGACGTTTCTAAAAATATACTACAATGTTACCATTTAGGCACGTGTTCCCAAAAAAGGGTAGGTTCTAAGGGTAGGCCTCGTACAAGGAACCTATTTACAAAAAAAAAACTTTTGAATGATTATTAATCACAGAAGAAAAAGACGAGAGTAACAAAGACAATATTGTTACTCTCGTCTTTTTCTTCTGTGTATTTGTTACTTTAAATGAAAATGTTTTTTTTTATTTATTTGTTGTTTATTAAGATGCCTTTGCTGGTCCGCATCTTCAATCCTGTGCTATGTAAACGTTTTAAGCCCCGAAATTATGTTTCTCAACTAAGAACCAACTTTTCCTTTTCCCTTCTTCCCTTCATGATTAATATCAAGTTACATTACACTAATATCCTGCCACTCTGCGCACGTTACAATGTGTTAAAACGCGTACAAAGACAAATTATATTCATCTGCACGGTGTTGTTATAATTGTGAAGGAGTTTAACACAGTTGATTATGAGCGCAGCCCGCCCGACCGCGAGACTCCTCGATGTTTGCTCACACAACACCAAGCAAATTGCTGGAACACTCGCGGCTCACACAGTTTACAAACCCAGCCGAAACTACATTACTTTGTGTGTTTATCTGTACACACGAAATTAACTCGACACGGCTGTTTGTCTATGCACAATCTCTATTTACCCTTAGATTTCTATATAACGTCAGGTTTTCGTATCACTTGCGTATAAATGTAAAAAAATACGCGCTAAAAAGTTAAAAATTTACCGCCGTTTTAATCTGCGAGTTTCATTTTCCAGAACCATTAGTTTTCCTTAACTTCCTTTCGCGCTTTTAAGCCGAAAAATGGCAATAATTTATTATAAATTTACCTCAGTAATTCCTGGTAACGACATGCCCGCTGGCAGCGGCGGCGGGTAGGTGCTAAGCCAACGCTCTCTGCTTCATAAACAATCGTCTTAATTGGCGAAGTTGTACGCCGCGGGCTCACCCGCTCCACCATATTGTAAGTGTTAACTGCACAAACAATAAAGATCGTTATAACACACCCTCGGGCGTGTGCCAGCCCTGTTACCTACCTGCCGTCGAGTTCTCAATTCAAATAACGCCCCCTTATTGGCGCGCTCGCGACTATCAGCCGCCAATGGTAACGCTGTGATAATTAAAGCCCCCTAGGGTTGTCTCCGTGCTATTGTCAGATATTTTCCACAATTTAAATTACCGGCGTACTAACGACGTCCGTCGCCGACGTGTCCTGGCACAAAGGTATCTCGAGAGGCAATAAAAAGCGACTCGAGAGCCGAAAGAAAAGGCGCGTTTGTTCGGGTCCTCTTGAAGCGATATAAATTATAAAAAATTACCATTTCTCTAAGAGGCGATGTAATGGCACAGCGATTGCGCACCCTTATGATGCTTCTCCAGCCGGAAAATTGCGTAACTGCCGTATTTCAAACATTCCGTTATCAAATTCGATTTTGCATTTACCCCTTGCCTTTGCTTTGAGTGTTCCTGTAATGTTTTCAATGTCGTTCCGGACCGCTTTCCTTTGAAATAATCCAAAGTCATTTCGCGGTAACCAATTGTAATTCAACAGTGAAGCAAGTTGGAGTGTCAACACGTCTTCTAAAGCGATACGTGCACAATAGGCGCTTGTCTAACAAGTTGCCATCTCGGCGCTGTGTCCCGCCTGTTCCGCCAGTCTCGCCTACCCGCCGTGCAACACCGGACAGCCTGATAGCCGCTCGACGCGAATCGTGTTCAGTCACTCTCAATAAGACAACTCCATTCAATAGACTAGATATACAGCGAACAGGGCTTCTATGAAATACGTCGAAAGAAAAGCGATGACTTGATTTGCAATAATAAAGCACCATTTTAGGCAAAGTAGTACGTTTTAAATAGAGACGAGAAGTCACTTTGAGATGCTGTGCACGTGGGGTGTTAAACCGCATCTAATTCTCCTCATATATTTAAAGACACGTGAAGCAGTAGTGTAGGAGGTCAAAATATTTTGTTTCGTCCAGCAGGTTGTCAAATTTGACTTAAGAAATGGAAGCCAAGTAGGGTGAGATGATAAATATTTTGATATGAGTTTAAGTATCCGAGAGACAATAGCAGCGACGATCTCGGCAGCAGCGCTATGCTTAGTGCTGGTACAGTTCGCAAGCTCTGTGATACAATAGCTGATCAGCAGTAAAGACCCATGCCAGACCAGAGCTTGACTCTTTTTTATTGTATAAACCTCAATAACAATGTCTGATTTAATCACGATTCCGATGCCTACTCTACATAACATTGCTAAATATGATAATACAAAGCATTTTCCCCATTTAAATTGAGTCTCGATGGCACGTAGTCACAAGATGGCGGATATGGCGGCCGGACGCGGCATTGTGGCGCCCGCGGCGGACGCTTATCGCGGGCAACAGTTGTCAGCGGCCGCGCTATTCAGTGCTCGCTTTTTCATGCTCACAGTATGAAGTAGCTTTAATTCTATTGACACAGATACAAGTATTTGTGTCTACTTTTATTTACTCAATAATTTTTCAATGGGAGATTAAGTTATGAAATCACAGCCTTTGGCTTCTGTCTAAGAAAAACTAGCGCTAGCATTCAAATGCTATGTATCTCATTAATAATGTCCGCCAGTTGAATGTCTACGGAAGTTAACGGCTAAATATAATTAAACAAAACATTTCCCTCATTAAAGTGAAATGAGCCGTTAAAGTGTCTCTTGATGGCACGTTGTCACAAGATGGCGGACATGTGGCGGGCGGACGGACGCGCCATTGTGGCGCCGGACGCTTATCGCGGGATTCACGGGCAATAGTTATCATTGTTCGCGCTGTTCAGTGCTCACGTTTATGTGCTCACAATATACCACAGCTTTGTGTCTATTAACAGAAAATCATGTTCTGTTTTTTTTTTTTAAGAAACAAACAGTCTTTATATACATATCATGAACACTGTCAATAGACTACATTACTTAAATTATAGACCTAGTAGTTTCCTACATTAGATTTTAAAGTCGAAAAATTTTTCACTACTATGACCAAATAGTTTAAAATCTGCAAAAAAATTGAGAAATTAACTAAATAGAAGCACCATACTAATTACTTCCTACAAGTAAACATATATCTATTATATTATTATACCTTTATACCTTAGGTACGGTAACACATATTAAAAAAAGAAATATATATATATATATACCTACATACACATTTTCGTTATACAGCCTACATGCGCGCTTAAGGTACGATTGCTGTGCGTATTTAGTTTTGCTTTTGGCAAGACTAAACAACGCCTTATTGCGGCAACTACGTTCAGCTTTACGAGGTACACGGAAATTTATATTACGCAAGAGTTCAGGGGCATCAACAAGATTATTAAGAATTTTAAATAAAAATAATAGATCGTTACAGGAACGTCTGAGTGCAAGCGGCTGAATTTTGTGCCTGGCTGCTGAGGATGCATAATCATTGTAGTGGCCACTGATGTGGAATTCAAGTGCCTTAATAAACTTTTTCTGTAGCCTTTCAATTCTATCTATATTCACTTTATGATAAGGGTTCCATACTACAGAGGCGAATTCAAGGCGGCTGCGGACGTAACTGTTATACAACAACTTATAAGTCGAGGGCCTTCTAAAGGGTTTTGCAACACGAAGAATGAAGCCGAGCTGCCTATAAGCCTTAGTAAGGATGTTATCTATATGAGGGTTAAAAATTAGTTTACTGTCCATTATTACACCTAAATCGCGAATACTGTGTTCGCGTTAAAGTGTTGCCACATAATGTGTAATCATATAAAATTGGTGCTCTTTTTCTTGTAAATGTCATAACTGAGCATTTGTCACTATTCAAAAACAGGCTATTATTTTCACAATAAATGTTCTATTTTGATTTCATTTGACTGGCGCGGTTGCCTGTCCAGCTAGCTGTCTTGGATTCGAATATTTGTTTCTATGCCATGAATAATATTCAATATATAGGTATAAGGCGAATTGACCCCTTCGCGCCGCGCACATAAATTCAACCCAATGTGCCAACAAGAGGGTTGTCAATAATTGGAAAAGTCCTTACAACTAAAGCTGTTTCTCAATGCGGTACGGTCGTACTGAGCGTGCTCTGCATACATGAATTAAGAAAAGTACGTAGTATTGTGTAGATTTTCGAGTTCTTCGTCTGTGTAGCAAATCAGCTATTACTACCTATTTATATAATTGCTTGTTCGACGTGCACCTAAATACAACCATTCTCTTTAATCTATACAAAGTCTTTGAGTCAGAGAAATTGGTTTCCCAAATGACATTATCTCCAAACAACTTAAAGTTGGCAACCCTGGTCGATCCCCGATGAATAATTTTGCTTTATATGTTCGGAATACGCATAGTTTCAACCTCCTGTCGTGTTGCTACATGGTCGAAACTTCGGCCGAAGGGAATGTTCCCTTTCCGTTTATTGCCTTTGTTTACGTGCTGCTGTAAATTCTTGAATACTCATGTAAGTTCATATATAACTATGTGGATCTGTTAATTACTTTTGTCTTCGGACTGAGGCCTTGCCTCCATCCTGCTGCCTGGTGATCTATTGTCGCATACATCTTCTCTACCGGCTTATTGGAAGATGTCGTTCCATTTCAGGGTAGTCTACCTCTACTTTAGATATTCGCAGGGAATCTCCACTTTAGAGATCATCTATCTAAACTTAACCCTTCAATGCATCAAGTAGGTACTACTGAAATGACACAAGTAAAAATCAACGTCAATTTGAGACTTTGTGATATCGTCACAAACTCTCAAATTGACATGAATATCTAATTAAGCCATTTCAGAAATCGTACGCATCATATGTCATGCATCTACGGGTTAATCTATCCTGCCCTTTCTTGCTTCTTCCGACATAGGTTTTTGTATTACATGAGGTTTTCTTTCATAGTCAATATGACCATCATTGCTGGGCAAATTCCTCTTGTTTGACCGTGACTACTATCTTCAAGGGTTTATTTTATTCGTCAGATGGTCTGGCCACCTCTTTCTAAGTGTACCTCGTCCTAACTCATTTGTATTTTGTAGTAAGTTATAGGTGTTTTTTTTATTAGATCAATTTAAAGATCTAACGGAAAGTTGATTGCATTCTTCTCATACTACTTGACACTGCGATCGCTCCAAAGATGATAGATGTCACCAGGCACGAAAGGATCATAAAGGTGGTAATATCTTTTACGACCCATTGTGAGAGATTGCCGATCATTGTCGTATCATCGTCTGAGCTCGTAAATCGCGCCATAAGTTTGTAATTCGGGATCATAACAGAAACATTCAAGGTAAATAATAATAAGAAAACGGCGATGGTAAATCTCGAAATATACGGTTCCGAAAAACTCGACATGACTGAATCATACATTACGAAGTGGTTTAGCCTGTTTTTGTATGAAGTAAAAAAAAGGTTCTTACGTGTTCGCCATTATACCTACCTACTCTTATATAGTCGATTATTGTAGAATTTTGAATACCAATTGTGCGTCTGTTTAAATAATAAGCTCGGCTTTGTTTTTCTGCTGCATAATAAGTTAATAAAAGGCCATTACTATATTCCTAACCATTTAAGAACGCACCGTCAGAGAACGTGTCTTTTAGGACCAAAAGACACGGTTTTAGGACCAAAAGCCATTTGAAACGTCAACAAATAATGTGATTTTTAATGTACGTACCATTAGAAATGCCATTAACTTGTTCTCTGGCTCAGATTTCGTTGGCTATCTGACGTGACATTGAAGTAACCACTAGGTCATCGAAGTGTCAGGCAGCGGTAATCTCAGCGTATTCGTGCGGGGCCACGAGATGGGCGTTTAAATCACGTTCAATTATACTCGTATCTAATGGGCATATGCACCACAACGTTTTTTAAACGCGTCATCGACGTGCGTGTGTTTCAAAACGCACGTTAGTCAGTATGCAGCTCTATGGAATGAATAACGCGCAGTCGACTGACTGTCCTCTAATTTTGCTTTTTTTTAATAGATAAGCGTCAAATTATTTGACTTGATCGAGTTTACGTCTATTCGAGATTCTGCAATATTATGATGATTCCATACAGTTTTACTATGGAGATGTATATCGAACCACCCGATAATGCGGCACAGTACCTACTCGTAAGTCAACGGAAGATCTTTACTCGCCAACATTGCAAACTGACCTTATATAGTGTTACATTCCTCTTTTAATAATGTATAAAGTCCGAGCGGACGAACGTCTTCTGTATTTTCAAATCAAATCATTTAATGCATATATCACATTACAAACATAGATGGAATCACAATAAGTAGGTATATATGTGACGCCCTGCTAGGGCATAGCAATATCAGAGGGCTACTAAATTCATACTATAATACAAAATTTTGTATCGGCCTACGCCAGAGATGGTGAACCTTTTTTGCACTACATGCCATTATCTCAAAATTGATTATGTACGTGTCATTTAATATTGGATTGGTTGAAACATTTTAGCTAGAAACAAACGCGGCAAACGCGTAAAGACCGGTAACACACTATGGAAAATCAGAGTAATATTGAAACCGCTCATTTCCTGGCTCCACGAGCACGTGGCACCTAGAGTGGGGGTCACGGGGGGCCAATGGGGGGTGGAGAAGACTCGAGGGAGTGGGGTCGCAACAAGTGGCGCCGGGGTGCCGCGAACTTGCGCTGTATAAGGACGGCTTATTTGGAGATTAGGCGAAAAAGTGGATTAGAATGTCCAACTGAATGACTAGGCAACAGATTGTACGACTCGTAGTTGTAATAATAGCATTGTATTTTATAGTCCCGCTTGAAAACTCAAAAACGACAAACAACTAGAAGTACTACAAGGTTGCGTTGCGGTTTTTGGCATTTGTTGGTAAAAAACCAATTTTCGACCGGCGGAAAAAGAGGGCTGCTACATTGACGAGTGTATCTGTATATCTGTGGCATCGTATTTCTTGAACGAATGGATTTTGACTTTTGTGACTTCATCTCCGTCGTTCTCCGTTTTCGTGTTACATGACAACGATTTTCTGGCCCGTTCGGCACGTGTAATTAGGCTATGTGTAATTAGACTATGTGTAATTAAGATACATGTACCCGTGTACTTGATCGTAAGCTACTTCCAACAGTTGCTCAAGTTGTGGCTCTTAATTAGGAAGTACAAATGACAAAAATAAGTAATATTTTAAACATCATTCTTTCAAACCCGAGATTTATCCAAATGCAGGTTCATGAAAGTTGATATAATAGAAAGGATTAATATATTGTTGGCGTTGAACCTGTGCTACAGATCGATACAACCGTCCCATGTGTTATAAAAAACCAACCCTTTAATTACTGACACGTATGCGTCATGGCCGGGGTCTACGTGAAGTTTTCGCTACATAGCGGGAAAACGCTGCTATGAACTACGACGTAGCACACAGAGCGTAGCTGTGCCTCGAAAGATTTAACAATTTCACGACCGACATTTTCGTAGCGCTACGCGCATAGCGTAGCCGATAACATGGGAATATTGTGGAGTATATAGCGGTACGGTGTTCATGGTTGTGGCAGTGTTAAATAACGGGTGGAAACATGCAAGAGATGCACTCGCGTACTACAGCCTTACAGGCCGTTGGTGGACTAGCTGCCCTTAAAACAAGATTTTAAAGTCTAAAATAAGTTTCTGTCACAACAAAATTTTTGCGACAAGCTTTTATTGCCGAGTGTACTTTTCCTTGCACATCCGTCATCCAAAATCACGATCCTAAAAAATCCAAACTCGTTAGGACTGCATTACTCTTTATACTCTCGGGGTTTGTACACATATGGATTGTAAGAGTCCATTATTTTATTGCGGAGTTCCTATGACTAACTCCCGACTCCATAATCAACACTTTCGCTGCCAAGTTTTTCATAGCGCTACGAGGAAAACACATGGTATCGACGACGCGTCTATGGGCAGAGCGCCCGCTAGACGGGTGCCTGGCAGTGATTGTGTTAATCAGCTGATATACCAAATTTTTAGCTCAATCGGAAACTTGCGAGATTTGAACCACACAAACATAACTAGCACAGCATGTTAAATAAAAGCTTGTAATCAAAGCCTTGCCCTGAGCCTTCATGGGCTTACTTCCAACCCTGTGTATGAGGTGCAAATATCTCTATTTGAGCCTCATACACGACTTTACTTTCAAATGCCACAAATTAGCGCGTCAACTCGGAAGACGAATGTGCCATGCGGTACGGTTTCAGGAAGATTAACTACGCTGGAATCTGTCATTGTCAACAAAACAATTAAAATGTAGCATGTGTTACATTTAAGTAATTGTAAATGTTATTGTATTTCATTCAAGTAATTTTAAATGTTGTTGAAGTGTCGCACGTGCGGTTAAGAGATTTCGCTGTTAATTTTGAATTTACTAGATTTTTGTTCGCAACAACTATACGACATTGGATTGATAAATTAATCATTTATGTCATTTTCGTTTCGTTGACATGTCTGTACCTAAAACCTGAACACGTTAATGTACATTTCTTACACGTTCGTATTTGTAAATACTCAATTACACAATGTTTGATTGCACGTAATGGTTTTACAGGTGTTACTTTACATCAAATATTTGCATCGTGTACTTACCCAGTTGATTGGGCACAGCAATTGTAGGTAGATATATTTATTGCTATTTATGTATAATATAACACTTAGTTTAAGACACTTATAGAAATGAACAATATTGATACAAAAAAAAACATTACAATAAGTGAAACAATTGAAAGTTATAATAAATTATCATTTCAATAATCGTGTACTGTGGAATATGATTTTGTGATTAATAATTGCTTAAACTTATTTATAAATTTTCCAACAATTAAACTACAAAATAATTTATTATTAGGATGCTTTACATTTACTAGTTATTGCTTGAGGCTTAAACAATAAACTAACAACCACATAACCACACTTCGCGGACACACGGAAAATTGACTCGCAAAATTATCGACGACTAACGGACGGCGGCGATTCTGTCCCACTTACGACAACAATCCGAACCCCACTAGGCGGACAATCTGGGGTTATTAGATTTGCCGACGACAGTAAGGAAGTTAATTACGTGGCGCCTGGCGGCGTCCAGCCGTCGTTAGGGCTACCGCGATAAGTGATAATGCAACTCCATAAACACGAAAACCTTAACCCTAATATTTCGTTTACTTATCCATTGACGAACAATGAAAACACTAGCCACTGCACACGAACGGCAATTATACTTTGAATAGAAATTCTATACAAGCCCCGTGTTCATTATTTAATTGGTTTTAAGAAAGGGAACTGTCTGCGGGCGAGTCAACCCCCTATTGTTTATACAACGCTAGAAGCCAACTTAGTTTTCGGAGGAGCGAAAACCATTACCCCTCTTTTTTCCTTTAGCGTAGTGGGGTAAAAAGTATCCTATAACCATCTGTGGATACCCAACCAAAAATAGTTGAAATCCGTTAAGCCGATTTGGCATACAAACAATAAAAAATAAAAATAAAATATTATTACTCCAAGTAGTCCGTTGCAATTTTTTTCAAGAGACATTTTATTTTTACCATTATATAATAGTATATATTACTTTCAACATAGTACAGCATAGCAAATGCTATACGACCATAAGTGTTATTGACCATAAATTAATCCCATTCATTCCAAATATAAATGTATGCTACATGCCCGCTTTTGAAACACTCCAAATGATACATGAATTACGAGGACAACCGAGCCAAATTGGACCAAGTAGCAGCCCTACGGACTTGAGGGTGTCTTAATATTATTTGACGGGACAACTTTGTGCTCCAGCCTTTTCCTGCTTTATCCCAAATACCCCAAATGGTCTGTACTTGCCGCAAAATTTCGAATTTTATCTCTTACACTTAGGATTGGAATTTATCAAAACGCAGATACACTTCTGCCCTATTATGGGTTAGCTGTGTGAACCGCGAATGGGAAAATGATGGTGTGATGACGTTCAATTTGCCAAAATGGGGTTCAACGAAATAAAATAAATCTCAACCACTATTGATAAAAAGTTTTTCCTATAATATATCAATCATTATCTGATAATGACTGTGATTTCATTGGATCATAAACTTGTTAACTGAAGTATTCATGATAGTTTTCGCAGATATTCGCAGTTTTTGTTTTGCGATCGTTTTGTTTGTACTATAACTATCTGCAGAACAACTAAATTATATGATGCGATCTAAACGAAAAACCCAGGCTGCGACTGTTAGTCTATTTGTGATAAACTAGGAGAGCATAGCTAGCCTATTTTGGGTGTGAGACCGTCCGTTGTAGTCATGCGCAGAATGTGTCACTAAAAAGAAAAGAGTGATATGCCTCTTTCGCTCACCGAGATACATATCACTCTTTTACTTTAGTAGTTCACTAGTTCAGTTTAGATCGCTTATGGTTTTATCACTCATTCACTCACTGAGCTATTGAGAAGAATGCATTTCGCGCCGTTCGCGGGTTTGAATATTGAACCACCTGCCGGCATGATGTTTCACTCTACTGGAGTGAGTGAGTGATAGGGTGAACTACTGAACTGCATGAATCTGTACTGAGCTAGAGAATGAAAGAGTGACAAAAACTGATATCCTTCATTTGTATCATTCATTCGCGAACTACACAAGTTTAGTCCGTTGTTTGCGCTTGTTATTTTATTGTAACTAAGCAAAGTCAATGAAATATAAATCCGGCTGTCGTAAATTAAGGTGTAAATGTCAGTTAAATATCATATTTCCCGGGCACATAACTATTAAGTATCAAAATTGGCGAAATTATAGAGAAGACACGTTTCCGTCTCTGTGAAGACGTAAATTGTGCGTCGTATTTCGAACGCTCTCCAATTAAATAATTGAGTTACAGTTTATAATCTAACGACTCCCCTCGTGAGTTCGTAGGTATTTAACATTCTAAATGATGGTACCGAGCGGCAATGTTAGGTATTTTATTTAGCTAAACTCTGTAAATATAAAATACTAAATATGCTTATTTTATTTAAAACTTCCCCATAGTTATAGGGTCCTTAGAAAGTCAGTAAAATAAATTAACTGACGTGCATGGGGAAAGACAAACTATTTAGAAAATTATCTTAGTATCGTAGACAGTTTCTGGAAAGAACTTGTAGTAAGTTTTGACCTCGTAAGTCCTCTGTTTTAACAGCGGTAACAGACCGAAAAAGAACTTGTTGCGTTTTTTGTAACTTTGGGTTGTAAAGCCAAAGCCGTCGTTTTATAAAACTACCCCTAAACATAGGAGTCAAAGAACATTTCTAGAAGAGAGCGCGTGCGCTTATTGCCGTGCATGAAAAAGGAATGAGGTGTACGCCTGCGCCCCACAGCCCCGGTGGCGGCTAACGGAAGTACTAAGGTGATTTTGAGTCAAATTAGATCGGTACTCTAAAAATAGCGGCCAAGTGCGAGTCGGACTCGCCCATGAAGGGTTCCGCAGCCGTTTATACAAAAAAATGCACTACAGATGAAAAAAATACGATATGAAAAAAAAAAAACACTAACAAAAGAGCGTATCTCCCCGGCACTTAAGTCCTTTTGCTGAGAAGCGCAGTTTTATGGCAATAACTTAAAAACCGTACGTCTGATCATGTGGAAAAAAAATTTCATTGGAAGTATTTATTAAGCTTTATATTTGTACATTTTTTCAAATTTTTTGAACATACCGTTTAGAAAATAGAGTGGGGGATACAATTTTTGCTACTTTCGGATCGAATATTTCGGAAAATACTCACTAAGTCAAAAAAAAATATTTAGAAACCCCAAAGTGTTTTTAGAAGAACTGTCGAAATATGTGCCACACATTGATATTTGCTGAAAAAAAATGTTTCACTTTCGGTTACATGAATGGAGTGCCCCCCTAGAAATATATATATCTTTTATTTAACTATCAAACTGTGTAGCTGTTTACACACGACACCTATGCTCCAAATTTCATCAATGTACACCTTATAGCTTTTGAGTAAAATGCCTGTGACATACGGAGGGACAGACAGACAGACAGACAGACATGACATGACGAATCTATAAGGCTTCCGTTTTTGCCATTTTGGCTACGGAACCCTAAAAACGTGTAAAGTTGCCTGAGAGTTTAAGGGACTACCTGGTTAATCTTTATATCGAAGAATAAAGCGACGAAGTATAATTACCATGCGGTTAAAATCAGTCGGGTCTGAACTACTCTCATTAATGTGTACTCATTCTTACAAGGCAGTGTAATGGATTTTATAGCTGATAATGGACACAATAACTTAGCTAACTTTTATGTTTGTTTGTTGCAGAACGAGAACGAACCACCCCGGAGCGGTAGTCGAGATTTGTGATAACCCTTTGGATGCAAGTAAGGTAAGCAGTAAGCACAGAATATACATTTAAACTTGAATAATTTCCTGACGTATTATCGCAAAAGAAAAATCATATACGACTTAATGCCGTATAATCATATACACTCGAGAGCATAAATTTTATGTCGTTAAAATAACGCCATAATTTGTTAAACAGTGGACGTTTGTAAAGTTTGTTAATCCTGTCATGATCTATATTTAATTTTACATCTAAACTGCTTCTGCAAAAAATACTTAAAAAAATAACGTTTTCAGGTGTAAATCGGACTCCGATAAAAACCCATGAAAAAATACCCTAACGGAGTGAGATATCGCAAAAATCAAGTTACAGTTGGGTATTGCAAAGAATAGTATATTATGTAAATAAAAGTAGAGTCAGATAATAAAAAAACCTATTGCTGTTATTTAAATTAGGGTGCACCCGAAATTTTTGCTGTCGAGTGTAGGTATATACGCGATTGAGCCCCGTTCTGTCTTAACAATAAATTCATATCATCGTTTCATTTCGTTATCATTATGGTAGGTTTTTTAATGCGCCTCCAAGGGGTTCGTGGGTGAAATAGAGATTTATGCGTCTCGTAAAAGATAGGTATAACGTAAAAATAAATAAACTATCGTGAGAGGATCATTTAATAGACTGAACTATCGTACAACATATAGTCAAAAGCAAATAAAGTTCATACAATTTCCGTTAACGGCTTTTTGAGTGTATATTAGAAAGTTCTTCGTCCACTTCATACATTTCTTGGCAGGCAATGCACAGCCTAAACCGCTCGGTAATTCTAAGACCGTGAAATTTTGGCTAAGCGAAAAGTAGGTGACATCTAAGGACTTAATAGGGGAAGAGTGTTTATACATAGAACTATCAGACACACGGCTACATTTATGAACACATAAATTCCTCTCTAGTCGAAGCAGCTCTTTACAGCGAAATGTAACTACATACTACCATTATTGGGAACTAGCTACACATGGGAAAATATCCATCTTCTGCACCATGCTCTGTTTTTTAAAACGTTTAATTTCACCATTCCAGCTACTAGTCGCGTTTGAAACCGGGCTAGTGGTGGTGTGGGACCTGCGCGCACGCGCAGCCGAGTGGCGCGGCTCACTGGGCGGGCCGGGAGAGGGCATCCGAGCGGCGGCGTGGCAGCATGACGGGAAATTGATGACGGCGCATGTGGACGGCGCGCTCGCGGTGTGGAGCACGAGGCAGCCCAGGCCCACGTCACTATCCTACCCTCATGGTAAGTACCTAAATTCTATACCCCACTTGCTGGTGAGCTCACTTAATAATAACCATTATGCGACGCTGAGGCTTGCGCCACAAAAGATGCACTGGCTTGCTGAGTGCGTACATGCTGACCAAGTGCGACATGACAAGCAGGGTGTCCGCCTGGTAGCATGACAGTAGTTTCATATCTACTAGCAGCTGTTTAATTCTAGTGATGACTTTAGTTGCTCGGAGTTTCTTTGAAGGATCGGATCCGAAATGAGGTGATCTGATAGAGACCCAAAGTTGTCGATATAGCCGAAACGATTAGCAGACTGAAGTGGCAGCGGGCCAGTCACATTTGTCGCTGAACCGATAAACAATGGGGTAAACGTATTCTGGAGTGGGCAACGCTTCTTGGCAAGCGTAGTGTAGGGCGCCTTCCAGCAATTTGAAGCAAAGTAGCTGACAGCGGTGGGAAACAAAAAGCTCAAAACCGAGTTCAGTGGCATGCCGTTGAAAAAGCCTATGGCCAGCAGTGGTCGGAGATAACCTGCTTTAGAGTTGTGTCTGTATAACATGTAAAACTCGCTAATACTGTATTTTCTCTATTTTCAGCGAAAGCAAATAAAGACGGAAAATTAGAACCTTGCAAACCAATACACAGACTTGAGTGGAAAACATCAAAAACAGGGTAAGTATCGTAGTTCATCATATTACCTATTAATGATTCCTCAGTTTCCATAAGATCAGAGTAAAACATCATCCTGTTGTTCTTACATCATGCTGAAGCACTTCTTGCCAATTAAAACCAAGATCCTCCTAGTCCATACCTTAATTTTACCCATAATTGACTACGGTGATGTGTGCTATCCGGATTTAAATGAAGAGCTTCTGAATAAACTGGAGAGACTCCTCAACAACTGCATTCGCTTCATCTTCTGTCTTCGTAAGTATGATCATGTGTCTGCTTACCGCTCCCAGCTTGGCTGGTTTCCTATCCGTCAAAGACGTGAAATTCGAAGGCTCTGCTTCCTTTTCACCATTCTCAATGATCTGAAATCACCCGAGTACCTCAAAAACTTCTTTCACTATTACGGTGTAACTCGTGACCGTCAATTTCGCTCTTCCGGCAATCTATCTCTTTCTATCCCTCGTCACCGATCAGGTTTTATGTCCAACTCCTACCATTCAAGTGGCCCGCCTTTTGGACCGACTTCCTCTCAAGATTAAGAAAGCCCCAAACAAGTACGCTTTCAAAAAATCTTTGCGCGAACTCTTTGTTAGCAGAAACGCAAACTCTTAGCTTCTCTGATCAGCTTGTTTCGTCTGAATTTATTTATAAATATATATATATATATATACCTATATATATATATATATATATATAGGTACATATTATATGAATATGTACGTATCTAAGTATTTATCTTCCTAAATTATGTCTGTAAATTAGTTGCACCGCCCACAATTTATCTGCTTTGCCTCAAGGTTGACTGGTAGAGAATGCCCTATGGCATTAAGTCCGCCTTTTGTACGATAAGTGTTTCTTTTGTGCAATAAAGATTAAATAAATAAAATAAATCATGCTAAACTTAAGGTTAACCAATCACAACTTTATCAAAATTGAAGAGATAGATTTCCCTTTTGCAACATAGTGTCCGTTGGCTCAAATCTTTCCATACTTCACAATCATAATCGCTGATGTGGTATGAAAGCAGATATGAGGCCGAGGCTTGCGATTTCCCCACCAAAGATGCCCCGGAACATGAGCATGGGCCACCCGTGGCCCATTAATCCATTATGGTTACCAAAACTTGGAATTGATTTAAGCGATCACTAACGACCTTTTTTCTGGCATTCCAGGGAGAGCCTGGTGATATTTTCAGGCGGGCTCCCCACGGACAAGGCGGGCCGCACGCACAGCATCACAGTCCTCAACGGGAAGAGCACAACCGTCCTGGAGATGGAGCACAGCGTCGTGGACTTTGTCACGCTCTGCGAGAGCCCTCACGCTGCTGGTAAGATCTAAAACTTAACTCTCGCGGCGCTTGTGTCATCTTTGTTGTAATCGGCAGTGGTCAACACGAATAAACATTATACAGGGGCTATTTTGACTGCCATAAATTTTAAAGTTATAATGTAATTTTAGTCCGAAATTACGTTAGTGATAATTTTTTTTTTACGAAACCGTTAGCTTTTCAGGATTGTCACAAACCTAAATCCAACCTAATGTAATACGTTCGACAGGATGACCTTTTTAGAAATCCTGAAAATGTTACCGTTTCAGAATTGACGAACGATTTTATGACTTAAATTACATTATGACTTTCAATTATTATGTTAAACAAAGGAGTCCGATATTACCTAAAACGTGAGTAGAATGGGGTATAACAGAATGCAACTTATTTATAAATATGGACTAGAATAAAAGAGTATCTCTACTAGACAATATGTCCCAAATTTTCGAATTTAACTACTATGGCTGTTTCTGACAGAACTAGAGAGCAAAAAAATCAATATGAACATCCACGCAACATGGGAATACAGGATTTGTTTTCGCAATCGTAGACCACGTTTAATCGATGAGAGCCAATGTCAAATAAAACCTCCTAAGCCACATTACACTTATGTGCATTTAAAAAGCTTATTTTCGGTTGCATCCCGGTATTATTGTATAGGTGGAGAGGATTCTAAGGCAGCGTTATTCTCGATGTCCGGCGACAGTAAGTCGGAGTATTGTCATAGCTTGGATTGGGCGTTCCTTTATATCTCATATTAAAAGTTTCAGAGTGGTTTCAGACGTACTAATAGTAACTTTCTGTTAGTTAGTACCGTTCAACTAACGCTAAATTAAGTGTAGTTATGATTTCCATAGCATTGAACTTTGTAAGACATGCGTTTTGCGCGAGAAGACACTATGTTTTTCCTTGATTACTAATGAAAACAAACTCCAAATTTAATGAAAGTTGAAATATTTCGATTTAAGCCAAAGCCACAATTTTTTTTGTAAATAAAACATGTGACTATACTGTTTACAAATAAAGAAAAACTCAGGACTTTTTCACCCATTCTCAGTGGTTGTCCCCGTGTTTTCCAGACTACCAAGAGCCGTACGCGATCGTGGTGCTGCTCCAAAATGACCTGGTGGTGATCGACCTGCAGACGCCCGGGTACCCCTGCTTCGAGAACCCCTACCCAATGGACATTCACGAGTCGCCTGTCACCTGCTGCTCATACTTCGCTGACTGTCCATCAGACTTGGTACTGATCTAATTCTATGCATTCTCATTTTTATTTAACTTCACTTGTATCTGTTACCGGAAGACAGTTTGCCCCAAAACACGTCCGTCAATTTGAACTTTTTAGAGTCGTTTAAGAAATAACATTGTTGACTTTAATTGAAACAAATTTTTATTGATTCCTTTTGGTGTAAGGAAAATTACCCATATATATACATACCTATGGCTAAGTTTGTTACACAAAGGAATTTATTGAAAATTAGCTTTAATTAATCCCTTAATTATGTACTGTATTTTTTTTAAACGACCCTTTAGTGATTACGTGGGAGACGGAAACTACAACCAAAGTGATCGGAGAAAGTTGGTGTGAACCCTATACCCCAGCAGAGAGTAAAAGTTTTGTAAAAAAAGGTTAATATTTATGTTGGGGTCAAAACTCGCAAGTTCACTTTCATCCACTTGCAATTGACGGATTGAGATGATGTATTTTGGTATGAAAACATAGGTCCGATGATACTGCAGCAATAGAATAGCACCAACAGGTGGTTGACGTCGGCCTAAATAGGTGGAAACAGAAGGCTTACGAACGCTGGTTTTGCAAGTCTTGGAAAAGTACTATGTTCTGCAATTGAGGACTTTCTAGTATAGCTGTACAGTTCATGTGAAGGACCCACCAAGTTTGGCTTAGTTGTAAAAACACAATGGGCAAAACAACACAAGAAAGGGAACCACATAATAACTAAATATATGATAATGATAAAGCAAAACCTAATCGGTTTGCAGCATACATCTTAAAGTGCTTACTTTTTTCCCGAAATCGAAGCAATATAATGAATTACATTCTCACAGTTAATCGCAATTCTTATATGTATGATGACAAACGTTTGCGTTTCAGATTCCGGCATTCTATTCAGTAGGTCGACAAGGGAACAAAAAGGCGACAGGGTTCAGTGAGAAGCTGTGGCCCATAAACGGAGGCGAGTGGGCGCCCGCCTCCTGCTCCTACAGCGAGATCATACTTACAGGGTGAGTGTCGCCTTCAGATCCCGATGTTTACTCAGTAGAGCCACAGGGCAACAAGAAGGTGACAGGGTTCAGTGAGAAGCTGTGGCCCATAAACGGAGGCGAGTGGGCGCCCGCCTCCTGCTCCTACAGCGAGATCATACTTACAGGGTAAGTGTCGTCTTCAGATCTCGATGTTCACTCGGTAGGGGGACAGGGCAACAAGAGGTGATAGGGTTCAGTGAGAAGCTGTGGCCCATCGACGGAGGCGAGTGGGCGCCTGCCTCCTGCTCCTACAGAGAGATCATACTTACTGGGTGAGTGTCGTCTTCAGATCTCGATGTTTACTCAGTAGGGCCACAGGGCAACAAGAAGGCGACACAGTTCAGTGAGAAGCTGTGGCCCATCAACGGAGGCGAGTGGGCGCCCGCCTCCTGCTCCTACAGCGAGATCATACTTACAGGGTGAGTGTCGTCTTCAGATCCCGATGTTTACTCAGTAGTGCCACAGGGCAACAAGAGGGTGACAGGTTTCAGTGAGAAGCTGTGGCACATCAACGGAGGCGAGTGGGCGCCTGCCTCCTGCTCCTACAGCGAGATCATACTTACAGGGTGAGTGTAGTCTTCAGATCCCGATGTTTACTCAGTAGGGCCACAGGGCAACAAGAAGGTGACAGGTTTCAGTGAGAAGCTGTGGCCCATCAACGGAGGCGAGTGGGCGCCTGCCTCCTGCTCCTACAGCGAGATCATACTTACAGGGTGCGTGTCGTCTTCAGATCCCGACGTTCTACTCGGTAGGGCGACAGGAAAACAAGAAAGCGACGGGGTTCAGGTTCCCGCCTTCTGTTCCTATAGCGAGATCATACTTATACAGTGTGAGTCGCGTCATCAGATCGCGTGGATCACGTGTGGAAATTAAGTTGTATTAGTAAAACTAACATCATTGTTTTGTGCTTTCCAGGCATGCGGACGGTAGCATAAAATTTTGGGACGCAAGTGCGGGGACCTTACAAGTTTTGTACAAATTAAAATGTTCTAAAGGTAAGTTGGTCATATTTATCCTTACTTTTACTTTAATAATCAAGTAAATTTTGCTTCTTCAGACAAATGGGTACAGATGTAGTGAATAATCCTTTCCCATCGTGAAAACTCGGCACATACGACTACATCCGAATGGCGCCGATGAGTCCATGAATTATGATTGATTAAGTAACGTGTTTGTATGAAATAAATTGAGTACTTCATTCATCAATGTCGAATGTCAAACCACCAGTTTGAAGTATATCACACTCAGATGTTAAAACCACCACGATACAATCATATAAAGAATTCGTTAGGGAAACAAAGATCAAATTAGTTACCGAGGATATTTTAGTCATAGATTAGTATTAATAGCATGAAGTTTGTATATCTATACAAAATATATTATGTTGCTAACATGACTATTAAAAGGGATTTAATACTAACTTAAATAAATCCTGTGGTATTAACCACTCTATATCGATACTTTGTCTCGCAATGCGACCGTCCCCTACGATGTCTTGATGGGTACTGAGTGTGAATGAAGTAGTAAGACGAATACGAACATTTCCGAGAAAATACGATGGGAAATGATTATTCACTACATCTGTAGTTCTACAGACGTTTCAACCGCTATCACTTTCCCGCCGCATATTCCGAAGTAGTAAAATTTTGGTGAAAAGACTACTATACTGTGCTTGTATCCTTAAATTATTAATATGTTAATTGACAAGTCGACGTGTGTCCGTCTGTCGGCAGTGTTCGAGCGGCGCGGCTCGGTGTCGGGCGGCTACGGCGGCGGCGAGGAGTCTCCGCTGGCCATCCAGCAGGCGGCGCTGTGCGCGGAGTCGCGCCGGCTCTGCGCCGCGCTGCCCCACGGCCACGTGCTGCTCTTCAAGTTCCGCAAGGCGGAGACGCACGCGGAGACACATGTCAGTACACTCATTGGGTTTGCTTTATGGGTGATTCCACAGGCGTTTCAGCCGTTGTCAGTCCCTAGTACTAATTGGGTAAAGCCGCGAGCGTTTGAACCCCCGGTGCTCTTGTGTTACGAAATATTCACAGAAGCGATGACAAGGGTAAATTTCAGATCATTTCTGTTAGAGTAAAACCACTCAATTACTATGATAGTAGTTTATTCCGTGGACAGCAAGGATACAGAAGCGATGACAAGGGTAAATTTCAGAACGTTTCAACCGAAATCGTTAGTGTCACCGCATTAATAGTGCCTTATATTACAGAATCTGATGAGATACTATACCTCCTGTGTAGAGGTAGGAGGCACTATTAATGCTGTGACAGTAATGAGTGCGGTTGAAACGCTCTGGAATTGACCGACAAATGAATCAACTTTAAATGAGAACTTGAAGTTTAGCTTACGTTTTAACTACATGCCTAATATAAACAGTACATTTTTCATACAATTTGTGAATATTTCGTAACACAAAAGCATCGACGGTTGAATCGCCCGCGGCCTTACCCAATTATTAAAGAAGAGGACCATAATATGCGTTAATTTCGATCTATTATGACAAGAACTGTTATTACAGTATATCGATGTATGAAAATCTGCCACTTGGCGTAGCTCATCCTTTAAATATTTATAACTAGATACTGACGGCGGTTGAAACGCCTATGGAGTAACCATTATCAATCGATGGGTTTACCCTTGTTTTAATTAATACTTAATTTCATCGACATAAGGATTATTTCATTGACGTGACATTTCATCGACATAATTTCATTGCCGTATCATTTTATCGATAGAATTATAACTTCATCGACGTACAATGTACATCATTTCAATGAAAGCATTTTTTTCCTGAAACCGTTAATGATTGGGAATTGTTATCAACCAAACTAACCTTATTACCTTACTTAGGGCGACCAGCCGGTCTGCGTAAGCTTCAAGCCGAAAACTAGCGGTAAACTGCGCAGGATTGAGACAAATGGCGTGCACTCGTTTTGGAGGCTAAAATCTTATTTGGGTCACTAAGCCAAAATAGTTAAGAGTAGTTAACCTAACCTTTAGACTTCTACCTGATGACCTTTTTAAAAATCGTGAAATTTATACGGTTCCTGGGAAAAAAATATTGAAGGATTCTAAGAAACGTTGGTTGATGAAATGGAAGAAGGATCCCCAGTCATACAATATATTGTCCATACATTACTACCGTGCCAAATCAAATCAAATTAAATCAAAATATGCTTTCTTCAAGTAGGACTAGGTACAAGCACTTTCGAATTGTCAGTTACATTGAGAGAAGTCTTTGCTGGGAGACATACAATGTGATCCAACATTTGTTGCAAGGATTAGGGAAAACCCAGAAAAACCTAATCAGATCATTTAACTTAAGTATAATATTAGGGATAAAATCATCATTTTGAAAATTTAAATAATTAATAAGATATATCCCAAAAGGATTGTAATTAAAAAGAAAAAAAAATCTTCAATGTCTAGAATAAAATTCTATACCTCCACTACCTAGATAGCGGTCTCTTCCAGAAAACTTTTGGGTAGAGGAGTGTTTAAAGGACAATAATTTTAATATACGTCAGTAAGTATCTAAGAATGTTTATCTTCGATTTATCTCAATTCGTAGCTCTCTATACAACATTATCTCATCTTTTTTTCTATCATCAATGTACAGATATTTAATTTTTACAACTTTATAATAGTAAAGATATGAGAATCGTGCTCTGAGGACCTTTCCTTTCAATTTTTTTTATTTTCCGCGGTTGGAGTCGTGTCGCGGACAAAAGTTAGTTTCGCAACGTGTGAATCAAATGCGTCAAATTTATTTACATTAACGTGTATTCACTTTTTACTAATTAATCTACAAACATATCCTGCAGAAGCGTACGCGCCACGCGAACCAAAAATGAAGAGAGTGTAGCTAAATTATGCAGGAACTTAATTATAACAACCTTGCCATATTATTAAACTGACTTAAGCTAGGTTTACACTATATTTGTATGATTGGTATTAAATAAGGAATAAAATGCATTTATTCTACCAGTTCGAAGTCATCAACATCACTACTTGGTAACTATAAGAGTTATTTTTGATACTACAGAGATATTTCATATAATTGGTAAATTATCATTTTATTCACTTTTATCGGATAATAGATGACGTAGTCACAAAAACTAAGCCGAGCATTATATACAGCTTTTGTAAGTCTATGTTACCAACGTTTTATTATCCCAGAAAACTCGGGACGCAAATTCTGTTGCTTTATATTTTGAGGATAGATAGAAGATCCTATTAGATGGGTACTAAGCAAAGTTGAAAATGTATTGTTCTGCTCCAGGTATTAGAAATTCCAATGATAACGGAGTCGCTAGAAGAGGAGGCCTCACCGGAGCCCGACGGCAGCCGCTCGGCGTCTTTCAGCCGCGGCGCCGACAGCATAGAAGGCGAGAGCCGAAGAGTGAGCCTTTTTGTATTTTTTTTATCCCTCATATACGAGGGCTGCTATTTATATATCCGGAAACCGGGATTACAATCTTCTTAAATAGCATATTTGACCGCCATGGTAAAATTTGAACTTTTTTAAGTATATAAGGTATATTTTTTCTTCCTTATTAACGCTCGTGTTTTGTTTTTGACGGGTTTTAAATGTCATCTCGCAGCAAGAATGGAACTCACTCGTGAAAATATTCGTGCTATGATTTATTATGATTTTCGGCGTGGTTTAACGCAACAACAGTGCATAGATCAACTAACTTCAACTTTTGGTGATGAAGCCCCATCTAAAACTACTGTGTATCACTGGTTTAGTGAGTTCAATCGTGGACGTAGTATGCTTACGGACGAAGTTAAGGCAGGTCGCCCGAAATCGGTCGTTGTACAACAAAATATCGAGGCTGTGCGAAAACTTATAATGGACGACCGACATGTTACGTACCGCGAGATAGAGGCGACTCTGGGTATTTCTATGACCAGCATTAATAGCATATTACATAATTATTTGGCTGTAAAAAAAATTTGTTCGCGTTGGATACCCCACAACTTAACAAATGAGCAAAAACATGCTCGCGTCGAATGGTGCAATAAAATGTTAAAAAAATATAACCGTGGTGACTCAAAAGCCGTTTATAACATCTATACAGGTGACGAATCCTGGATCTATGCATACGATCCCGAAACGAAGCAACAATCAACGGTATGGGTGTTTCAAAATGAGCCGAACCCTACGAAAGTTACTCGTGCAAAAAGTACATTGAAACAAATGGTGGCCTGCTTCTTCGGTATTAATGGCCATGTAGCTACAGTGCCACTAGAAAACCGTAGAACGGTTAATTCAGAGTGGTACACGACCATTTGCTTACCGGAAGTATTTGAACAAATTCGTAAAACTAACCAGCGACGAAGAATCATTCTTCATCATGACAATGCCAGCTGTCATACGTCACGCGAAACAACTCTATTTTTGGAGGGTCAAAATGTGGAATTAACGGGTCATCCGCCGTACAGCCCTGACTTGGCACCCAACGATTTTTATTTATTTCCAAATATAAAGAATAAATTACGCGGTCAACGATTTTCGACCGCTGAAGATGCTGTCGACGCATTCAAACAACACGTTATGGAGGTACCTCAGGCGGAGTGGCAGAAGTGCTTTAAAAATTGGTTCACGCGAATGCAAAAGTGCATAGATCATCAAGGGGAATACTTTGAAAAACAATAAAACTATTTTCAGCCGTGTACGTTTGTTTGTTTTTTTGTTTCCGGATATATAAGTAGCAACCCTCGTATCATCAAAACATTTTGTTAATTGATTATTTTATTTTTGACACCAGTCTCAAGTATACAAACAAAAAGAAGTTCGTTATTGGTTTTATATCGAAGCGGTGAACTTGTTTTATCGAAGAGGACATTGTCGCAAGCAAGAATCTCTTATAGTATTTTTTCTACTTGTCAACTATAATCTGATAATAAGAACTCCGCAAATCCTACTATAATGACATACTTTTTAGTTTATATCATCACTCTATACTCTATGGTCTATATTATATGTCAATGAACTATAATACCTATATTATACAACTCCGCACAGAACTATAATGAATTTCAAAAAAAGAACGCGGTGTTTTGCTATTGTTTTTTAAGATATGTTTCATTACCTGTAGTTTATGGATTACCTACTCGTAGAAAAAGTATTGTATACAATAGTTATAACTAGCATTTTAAGTCTCGTACCTTAATTAGGCCACTCAGCAAGCTTCGTGGCCTAAACGCGGTACTCGACTGAAAAAGCATGCATTATATAACGATTGTATAAAATACTATTATGCAACTGTTGTATAAGAAGGGTCTTAATACGCGAGTGGCGGGGGTTGCGATATGAGCCTTGGCGAACATCGCAAGTAAAGACGCCACGAGCGTTTTTAAACCAGTTATACACCGTTGCATACAATACTTTTTCTACGACTACTTTTAAATACAAAAAAAATATGCTATGTAGGTACAGTTTCTTGTTTATTTATGGAAACAATACTTTATCTGGTTAAGTACAATATTTAATTGGCTTTTATTGTCTTCTTCAAATAGAAACTTGGAAGTTAAAAAGTTAACATTTTTGGTGGGAACTCAAAAATGACCACGCCTGTTATCTTTTTAATTTTTTTGCACTCGCTAGTAATACCAACTGTCTAGTTTAATAAAGATATATAAAATTAATAAGAAATGTTAATTAAGACAAATTGATGCCGGCTTTTTTACATAGAATAGTAAATAACATAATAATAATACAATGTTTGTAAGTTTGAGTTTATATTGTGTAGTGTTGATTTAATAAGTTGGCACCGCTATAATTACTTTATAAATAATTAGGTCTGACGCCTTACTTAAAAGAAAAGTTATTGTTATTATCATGGTAAATAGTGCTTTTATGAAAAATGTATGAACTATAAAAGTGCGCTAAACAGTGCTTTTATGGACCATAGAGCATAGAGTTTTCGCCGACTTATTATCGGTGTCATTTTATATGACTTAGCAACTATGTAAATGACAGATAAAAGTAGAAGAGTAGAAAAAAATCCTATCAGCTCCGGAATGTGCATAACGCTCAGGAGAATGATTCATTTCCAACGCAATGAGTGTATAAAAATAATTGCTTGATAAAAAACAACACATTGATTTAAACTTACACTTTATCACAACATAACATCGAGACCATAGACGCAACACGTTGTCCGAAACGTCGAATAATTACCAATGAAAGGTAATTAAATAAATCATATTTATACGCGATTAAGCCCGCGATTCAGAACAATACAGTGCGCGGCACGTAGCTTGACCTACGCATTATTCATCTGTGAAAATTTCATAGAAGTGCATGCGGAAATAAGTGCAACCACAGATAATACATCAAGGGAAAGCGCCTTAAGAGTCCCTGGAAAGCTCGGCCGAATTTCACCTTCCAATACAAACGGACTTTGTTTCTTATTTTAAAACTGCGTGTTGGCATGTAACGAAACTTTGCATATACTATGATATCTAGGTCTGTAGTTAGTTTATATGGCTCCAGTTTATAAAACAAACGAAATACAGTAAAAACAAGTTTTTATTATCACAACACAAGAAACGGGGCTTAATCGCATATTAATATGATTTTATTTAACTACCTTTCGTTGGTAATTCTTCGACGTTTTGGACGTCGCGTTACGTTCATAACCTTACCTTAGTTTTAATATTTATCAGTCGTAGAAGTTATTAAATTAAAGAATTAGCTTTATTTTGATTTTGGCACAATCACTATTCCTTTTGTTATACTCACTTAATTTGAATTCACTCATCGTATTCAATATCATTCAGTTCAGTTTTTAAGTTTAATGGCTAGGTACTGTCCATCAGACAATTTTGCCAGTGTCAAGGTTATGAAACAAGGTATGGCTTTAAATACTAAAACAATGTCTTAATCAACACCGATTCAGGTCGTCTATGCAAGATGGACCACAAGAATTATCAATGTCGTTATTTAAAATGTTTACTTTTCTAATTTTGCCGCCATTAAAAAAAATTGACAGTAGCGGGACCGAGATATTCGAGTGCAAGAATCAAACGCAGGGAACAATCAAAGTGGCTGTTGTTTTTTTTTAATAATCCCAGTTATGGATACGTGACTAGTGGGCAATTGGCTGTATGGGGTGAATTGTCAGTCTTTTTCTCAACTGCTGAATCAAAAATAAGAAGAGAAGGAAAAATTTATATTACAAATTGGCAAATGGTGATCTGTTAGGCGGCACAAAGTTAATTCCTTTGCTTTTTTATGCAATTATAAAAAAAGTGTTAACGTGTCATATTGGCAGTTTACATTTGTGTCATAACTAGTGTCGGGTAATAATAACGACACGATAAAAAAAATCACTGTGACTACAAAAAAATAACTGTGACTATTCACGACGGCACGTTACAAAATCACGTAGAGTATGTGAGCAACAAGTATGATAAAATCACGGTAAAATTGTTAACCTGGTCTGAATACATTACTGTAAGTAACTTTTACATGGCAAGTCAGGGATAGTCGTGGGCAACAAAATCACAGTGATTTTTTTACAACTGGTACGAGAGTCACGGTGACTGAAATTCAATTGTAACGCTTTTCACCGTCTCTAGTTATGTCACGTGTCATAATGAGCCAACACATACAGAAAAGTTTTTACTTTTTAAATTTATTTTACCTCAAATTGTGCTCGGGCCCGTATATAATGTGGTAGTTTTGTTTTATTAAAATTAGAAATAATCGAAAAATACAAAATACGTTCCTCGTAATTTTGCAAATATGATTCGATATAGTTCGATAAAATTAGGGGTAAAAAAAATTAAATGTCCATTCTTCCCGTCCTCTACGATTGGGATTTTTTTTCGTTTACCGGTAACAAAGTACGGGCCGTTTTTATGGTTTTTACTACATCAATGGGAACGTCTCCGAGCACGTAGGAGAAAACGATTTGTATAAAAAATGTAGAAGTGGAATGTTGTGTCGCAGAGCGGCGTGTGGGCGGGCGCGGGCGGGCTGGGCGCGCTGCGCGTGCGCGGTGCGGCGGGCACGGGTGGCGCGCGCCGCGCGGCCGGCTTCCAGGCCGCACTCGTGGCGCTGCAGCTGGGCGCGCCCAGCCCCATCACCGCGCTCACCATCAACTCCTCCTACGGCCTGTGAGTACTCCGCTCTGGACTTCATTCTGCGCGTGACCCGAGAGGGCTCTTTTACGGGTCCGATTCTCTCGGCGCTTTGGAAATATGAGTGGAAAGAAACTCGTCAATCTTCTATAGATACTATTATATAGTTTTTAAAATGAAGTGTCTGTAGTACATTGAAGATATTTTTAAAACAATAAGCGATCGTCGAAACGGCCGAATGGATTTTAATAATTTTTAGTCAACGTGTAGCCGGTTACGGATGATTATAGGATACTTTTTACCTGCCTCTGCTGAAGAAAAAGTCAAAAATGAGAGAGAGAGAGAGAGTAAAGGAAATAGGCTTATGATTGTTTTTCTCCTTCGTTGATTAAGTTACAATAATCAACAATTGATGACAACAAATTTAATAGTAACTTTAATGCATCAAACAAATAAAATTTACCTCAAAACGTATATTGTCTAATAAAATTCATACTCGTACCGATTGAGATAAACCGATTTTTTATAACAATAGTTTAAAATATCATTTATAGAGTTTTTAAACCGTGACCGACTATTACATTTAATAAGTGTGGTAGCTGTTTAAAGGTATTCGTACTTTAATTTTGTATCCGTCATTAATCCTTAGGACAAAAGATATCGAGACGAGATGTCATATTACATTAACTAGGCAATAAAAAGTCAACAAATAGGAAAAGGATGAAATCACTGAATTTAACTAACCTATTATTTGTTTCTCGTCGAGAGCGAGCCGCGCGAGGTTGAACTGAGTTGTTGCTGAGGATAGGAAGGCGAGCGCGAGCTTATGAATGCCCTGTGCACCCCCTCAGTACAACAACATTCTTTATATTTTTCAAGAAAAAGAGGTTCATATTCTTGTTTCATTAAAATTCTGCAGTAAGCAGGTCCGCGAAATATTGCTGTTACATTCGCGAGACCAAAGAATATTTCCTTGCAATGGTAGTAACCACCACTGGTAGGCATAAACACGGGAATTTTCTTGTCACTTTAATTTAGTTTCGATTCTTTTAAGTCTTGAAGTCTAGATTCGAAAACGGGCCGCCGAAATCTAGAAGGAGGGGTATCGACAATCACACTGACAGCGTATGTGACCCAGGATGGCGTGGGGCGGCGAGCGCGGCGTGGTGGTGGTGGACGTGTCGCGGCGCGCCGTGGTGGCGGCGCTGGCGGCGCATGCGCTGTACGGTCCGCTGGACCCGTGGGGCCGCCACGAGCGACACGAGCGCGTGCGCGAGCCCAGCCTCGACCAGGTCAGTGCTGCCGGCGCACGGGGACCCGCCCGATCCTAAACTACTTCACGTTATGTTTCATTTGCGAGTTATGTTCAGTTGTGCGCTCTGAGTTGCCGCGGCCGCCGGCCCGCCCGCGGGCGCCCCGGCGGCCGGCCCCGTTCCGTTTGAGAGTTCCTCTCGATAGTTTAGCGTAGTGCCGACCCTGGCTTGTTCTAGTAGCGACATATGGCATGGCATCGTTAGACTCTCTTTCCACTCGGCCTCTCTTCACTCCCGTGCATACGTAGAGGGCGCGACTCGACGTCGCGAGAATGATCTATCTAGTCGCGATTACGGTTCACAGATCTCTCGTTGTTCGCGCGCGGTATTCGCGCGCGATCGCCGGCACGTAGGACCGCTAGCACGTAAAGAACGTTCGCATTCGGACATCGATACCCCAGTAAGCGTAGTCGGATCAGCCATCCATGTGTCGATGTCGCTCACTACACGCCACATACTCTCGCACAGAACATCCCCGGTCAGTTTCAGCCGTCGCGCCATACCTCACCAAACTGTTTTCCCCTCCGTTCCCCTCAAGCTCGAGGACGGGAGCGCGCGCTCGCCGCCGTCCGGAGCGCTCGCCGCCGGAGCCTCCGCGACCGCCCCCGCGGCGCCCAGCCCCGCCGAGCCCGACGACGCGCCCGAGGATCGACCCAAGCTGGACGCGCGCAGGAAGTCCACGCCCTGGAAGACGTTCAACCTGAAGCGCCAACTGTCGAAGGTCGATATCAAACTCAAGGCCGCGTTCGCGGTGCCCTCGGAGCCGAACCTCGAGGAGAAGACCGAGGAGCCGAGCTCGCAGCCGTCCTGCGACGCGCCGATAGAGAAGGCCGAGGTGGCGATCGAGTCGCCGGAGGAGTCGCCCGAGAGCGAGTCGCCGCGCGAGGAGGACAGCGCGGCGACGTCGCCGGCGCGGCAGGAGGGCGCGGACCCGTACGACCGCATGCATCGCGAGCTGCAGGCGCGCTGGCAGGCGCGCGACGCGGCGGCGCGGCCCGACAACCTGCCGCTGTTCGAGGACGACGGCGGCGGCGGCGGCGGCGGCGGCGGCGCGCCGGTCCGGCTGCCGCGGGCGCGCGAGCGCGAGGCCCGCGAGCAGCGCCTGCTGTCCGTGCCCAACATCAAGTACGGCAAGCAGGCCGAGGTCCGCGACCTGCGGCGGCGTGCGGCCGGCGCCGGCGCGCAGCCGTCGCTGGCGGGCTCCCTCATGCGACGCTTCAGTAAGTACCGGCCCATCGCGTCACCCATGTCACCCACGCATCGCTCCCGCTCCGCGGGCGTAGCACTTAGCGTTCTCGCTGTCGTATAGCGTAGTTCTCGATTGCTCTCGGATTGGATTGGAATGGTAATGGTTTGGCGTTTTTATTCATGGTTCACTAACGATCCGTAGCCCCTTTACTCATTTTTAATACGGTAGAACGTTTTGGCTCGTTTATGGTGAAGTAGTTAGTGTTTTTGATCTTAAACGATGTGATAAAGCGGATTTAACCGAGACCTTTTCTGAGATGATAACTAATGATGGATAACTAATATTAACGAGAGTGCAGTTTTAAGATTTTTATTATATGCTTTATGCTTTTTGTGATATTTGGCTTTTTATTTATTTTGATTTAATATTGTATCATATGAAGTGTATATATAGTATACGATGCGTGTACGGTATGTATCGAGTGGACGCGACCCGGACTGATGAGTTTGTTTTCTATCCCCAAGGACGAGGACTCGTCAGACGAAGACTCTAACTGCCTTAAATATCTATTCGCGGACTTGCTCGGTAATTCCACAATCAGCATAACTGCATCGATCGTAAAGTACATTCAGTAGGTGATCTCTGTGTTGTCGATGTCCGTTTGAGATGAGCGCTCGCTATGGTACGGCCGGTAGAGGCCGCTAGTGCACCGCTTGTACCGTAACCGTAGGCGCGGCGTCGGCGCGTCGCTCTGAACCGTTCCTCATGTCCCCAGGGGAGTATCTAGCGCGGCTCTGTGCCCGCAGTGCTGGCGCCGACCGAGCCAGCCCCGCGCGCTCGGCGCGAGCCCGCATGGGTACGGCGCGAGCCCGCATGGGTACGGCGCGAGCCCGCATGGGCACGGCGCGAGCCCGCATAGGTACGGCGCGAGCCCGCATAGGTACGACGCGGCACGCCGGCAGGGCGCACCCTAACCTCACCTGCCACGCGCCCGGCCGGCTGCGGCACAGAGATCACTGTCGCTAACCCCGTTAGGTCTGGGCGTGGCTACTCGTGTGTGGGTGGTGGTGCAGGGTGTTGTGTTGTAGATGAACGGCGGCGGCGGGCCGGCGAGCGGCGGGCCGGGCGCCGGGCGCGCCGTGCGACGGTCGCGCTCGCAAGGTACCCGCAAACTGCACAAGTGCCTGTCCACGGCGTCCGACGTCTACGCCGCGCCCCCCGCCCCGCAGCATTCTCTACTCACGACGCGACAGTATTGCAGTTTTGGTAGTAGTCACCTTATACGATGTCACTCAGTCTCGTCTTTCCATTCTGAAACAGTCGCAATTTCTCTTCTTCTTGGTTCACGTTATGTTTTTGTTTCCCTTTTTTCGTTGAATCCGGCTACGAGTTCTATGTTCGATCGTGCTCGCCCGCCCCCTTGCGCGAGACGGCCTCCGTCCTTAGCATTTGATGGAACCACTAAAATCACGCTTCACTCGTGGATTATAATTACTCGTACATGCATAAAACTAATATTACTGCTTTAAAATTATAGCTCGGAACTACTAACGACCTGTTTAACGGTAACTCTGCACCGCACCAGGGTTTGCTTCACCCAGTGTTCTCGAGTCAATTTACACGTGATGTATGAATCTATAAACTTCTGGATGCACATCGATGCGACCAGCTTTTTGCAACTGATTCAAGTAAGATCTAGTAAAAGTGTTTTTGTTATAAACAAAGATCAGAAACAAATGAAAAAAAAATTCGACGATACTGGACTTGAACCAGTGCCTTGAGCCAGACCGGGGCAGCACGCTCTACCATCTGAGCTAATCGTCCACACCAGTAGTCGACGAATTTTGTCATCTGTTCTTGCTTATGGATCTCTATATGGTGCATCCGACTCTTTAGCCGTTAGCGCCGCCTAGTGAAGAACTATGAAGTTACTTTCACCCCGAGCAGATACCTTTACAGGTACCATTGCTCGGCGAGAGGTGGCGCTATTATCAAGACTGTACTTTTTTCGAGAGTCGGATGCACCATATAGAGATCCATAAGCAAGAACAGATGACAAAATTCGTCGACTACTGGTGTGGACGATTAGCTCAGATGGTAGAGCGTGCTGCCCCGGTCTGGCTCAAGGCACTGGTTCAAGTCCAGTATCATCGAAAAAAAATTTCATTTGTTTCTGATCTTTGTTTATAATAATAACACTAGTGGAGTGATCCACTAATAAATTGCAAAAATTGTGATTATTATCATGATATTTGTAAAACAAAAAGTAAAAGTGTTTTTGGTTTTTGTTATTCCTTTCTTTTTCAGTTTCTTCTACATTCACTGAATTACTTCTTTCCATTACTGATGATAACATATTGAGTGTAGCTATGAATTTGAAGATAATATGACAAACAATCTTAATTCGAGTCGCGCGCAATGCACACGACCGGCATCTACAAATTCATAACGACATTTTTTTTTAAATTTTGGTCAATGACTTCCAAAATAAATCGAATCCTAAATCAGTCACGATAGTCCTCGAATTGGCATTAAATATGTACTAAACTTACTCATTACCTCATTTAGAATTGATGAATAAATTTTGAATTACTATGATTTCTTCAGCCTTTTTTGTTTTGACAGCGAGCATGAGTTCAGTTAGAGTTTCCGTATATTTATTTTTGTCAACTTTCCAATTTCAGATCGGACTCATTTAATAGGTAATCATTGGAATTTACCACGCCTCTGTCGGTTATGATTTATTACTTTCTAGCTGTTTACTCCCAGTAGTTTCATGTGTAACCTCATCGCCAACTTCTAGAATGAGACCCTCCTGAATACTTGTGTGTGTCCGATGTGACCAAGCCTCCAGGCCCCGTGGAGCGCACTCCGCGGCGCGGCGACCCGTGCGACCCGCGGGAGTGCGGGCGCGCCGCACACACCGACACTAACTCACTCACACGCACACACACACACTCCACTCCACCGACCACCGACAGCGCCGCGCGGGCCGCCGCCGCCGCCCTCTGGTGATCATGCTTGTAACGATTGTGGTTTTGTTTGTCGGTACAGAACCACCTATTCCGCAGTCTCTCGCATCTATGGAGTACTTACAAATTGTGCAACCCAATGGTATCCGAAGCGTTTGCATCAACATTTTTCTTTATTCCTTTTCTATATTTTATTTTCGATTGTTGATCGTTTGGTTGCTTGACACGTCACCCGGTGACACGTAGCTGTTACGTTAGAGTTGAAATTGTGGCTGTGACTGTATGTCATGTCTCCGCACACTCCGGTCTGCACTCGATATGCTCGACTTCGTGGCATGACTAGATATAAGACAAAAGGTGACTTACTACTCAAAACTATTTTATAATCTATCACTTGTTCTATTAACGGTGGGCGGATCTTACTGTATGTTACATGTGCATATACGAGCGAGGCTTTCCATATTGTATCAGATACATGTATCCGTATTATCATTTCTATATTTGCCGTTTTGTTGAGTCGGTAACTTGTACCGCGAGCGCTCGCGTTTATTATTTGTTTGCCTGTCGCAAGTCGACGCGCTCGCGTCGCCTCAGTAGCGGGCCGCCCCTGGCGCCTCCATCACGTTATTTCTTACGATTTCTCTTGTAAGCTGTTGAGTACATGATATTAATTTTCTTTTTCTAGCTCCACCACAAAGCAAAAAGTTTATATGGCTCGTTTTTGGCTGCCTCTATATACGGCTGTCGTTATGTCTATGTATGCTTACGGTACTCTCCTTAATAACGCACTAGTCGCATGCCCGCCCCGTACTGCACCGCTCCCTGGTCGTAGCCCTTCTGTTTGATTGCCGTAGACTTGTCTGTCCGTCCACGCCCCGCTTCGTACTAACCGCGCGTCGTGACGGCGCCCGCGGCCCGCTAGGGGTCGAGACGGCACCCGCGGCCCGCTAGGGGTTGCGACGGCACCCGCGGCCCGCTTGGGGCCGCGATGGCGCCCGCGGCCCGCTAGGGGTCGAGACGGCGCCCGCGGCCCGCTAGGGGTCGCCGATCCCGTGAGCGCGCGCCGTAGTGGCCCGTAGAGGGCGCGCGCCCGTGGCTGACTCATGCATCGCGACTCATGCCACGTGTTTCTTTGCTGACTATTAAACTTTCGTTTCTAACTCGGCGCTTCTCATTCATCTTACCGTTTAGAGCTGTTTATCAATGTGCTAACGATAACATAAGACAACATTTAAAACCTAAGGTATACATTCTAAAGGGCCGTTTGGTGTTTTGACTTCGAACTGTTCCTCCGTGATCCGGAAACACATTCCAGTCAAATCGCCATTTAAATAAATCCAACTAACCGAACCATGTTCATATTCTATGTAAACGTTTCGACTAACGACTAGACGTACGTTGTGTAAATAAGCTGAGATTGGACGGGCATGCAACCGACTCTTCCGGCATGAGTTTTGATATTTTTGTAATTTTGAAGCACTGTCCCGTGTATGTGGCACCTCGGGTGGTTTCAGCTGATTTCACAACCGCACCGGCTGCGCTACCGATAGCCTGCAACTGCTCGTAGAGTAGCCGGGCGCTGCTGGCACGGCCTCACTGTCAATAACCACGATGAACTACTGCGGACTCGTGCATTGGCGAGTAAACGCAAGAATTGATTACTGAGCAGAACAATGTCATCTTTCGGTTAATACCAGCACGTTTATTCGTCACTGTGCCGTCCGCGGGACACCGCTTCACATGTAACACTCGCAATGGTGTCCGCTCGGCCAGCAGCGCCCGGGCCCCGCCCCGCGGGGTCGCCGGCACGCGCTGCGGAGACAATAACTGGTGTGTTCTGTTGGCAACCGGCCGCGTAGACAAGCTGGACAGCTCGTTCTCGCGCTCCCGCTCCAGCAGCATGTCGAGCCTGGAGAACATCTCGCAGGAGGGCATCCAGTGCCTGGCCTTCGCTGACAGCTATACCAAGAAATCAGGTGAGCACATGTTCCGGAATACTAATAAGGGTGGTGTGTTACTCATCAAACTTCTTCTTTCAACGTCGATTATTATTTAAAAACATTGTACGTCATTTTATACAATTATAAAACTTATACTTATTTGAACCTATAAGATAAAAGAAAGACTACATATTATATTCGTCAATTTAGGCCTAGTATGATCAAAGAGTATGTAATATACCTGCCTTAGAATAGCTGCATCGTCGTATTGAGAAAGGCCGTTAATAGTAAAGCCGGTCTAGTGTTGTAGCTATTTTGAAGACGTTATCTCTCTTTGACAGTGTCTTTATTACTTACTTCTGCTCTCTGGTGTAATGCACCTATACAAAATCTACCCGTTGGAGGACATAATCTCTGTCTCCAGAAGAACCTTTCTTAAGGAACACTCCTGAATCTGATTGTATCGATGGCATGCCACCCTAATTTAAAGATTTGGTGAAGTGTTCGGTGCTTCAGATGGAGAATACAATTTGCCATTTGTACAGACCCAACGACGCTGCTCCCGACGCTGTGGATCGGCACGACGCTGGGCTCGGTGCTGACGATGATGATCAGCCTGCCCGAGGCTGACAACCGACATACACAGCCGGTCATCGTCTCCATGAGTGGTATGACTCCATCTAATGTATGGGCTGTTTAAAAATTACTACGATTGACCCGTGGCTCCACCAACTTTATCAAGATCACCCAAACAAACTTCCACTCCCCTTCTCATAAGATAAGATTTCTGGGATAAAAAACTATCCTTTCTTATTTCTTGTATCATGTAATTTCATCTAAATCGATTCAGCGTGTAAAGGTAACAGACAGTTACTTACGCATTTATAATATTAGTATGAGGACTAGTTTAGCTCAGCGGAAGTAACGTGGCATGCGAAACTGAAGGTTCAAATCCCGGTAATGGCAAATATTTGTGTAATGAGCATAAATATTTGTTGTATGTACGGATATACTTAAGTAGATATACCTATTACCATTATGGGACTAGTTCGATTTGTGTAAAAATGTACACGTAATATTTGATATTTTATTTATATTTATTTATATCATTAATTATCTTATTTAAACGTTTTCAGGTGGTCCTATTTTCAGGTTAAAAGGTTCAATTCTAGCAATGTCGTTCCTTGACTGCAATGGTGCTTTAATACCTTATTCATTTGAGAGTTGGAAAGATGACGGGAAAGACGTAAGTATTATACCAACTTGTTTCTGATAAGATAATATAAGATATTTATTGCAACCAAGTTACAGACTTAAGTCTAGTTACAAGGACCCTTGTCAGGTGTAGCAAACATTTTTATTAGGTACCTCTTAACATTCACTATTTTAAAACTATGGTTATAAATGATATAAAGACAACAACAATATTATTTCTAGCCAATATAGGTCCATTTTTTAAATTAGTTTCAGTTAGAAAGAGATAGAATGAAGTGTTTGATGGCCCGATCTTGGTTATTTTAATAGTTATTCGAAAAAATATTACTGTCTACTGTTTGTTACATGAAAGAGCTTTTAATAAAGCAAAAATTTTAATTCATGCATATTCCCTGTCGTAGATAAGGGGAAGCCGCGAGCGAACGCCAACGAAACAGAGTTCGTCGGGCAGTGGTAGCCGCATGAGCCCCACGCCGGGCGCCGAGGGCGGCGGCGGCGGCGGCGTCGGCGACCGCCAGTTCGTGGTCATCGCCAGCGAGAAGCAGGCGCGCGTCGTGGCGCTGCCCAGCCAGAACTGCGTCTACCGCCAGCAAATCGTCGACACCGACTTCGTTGTTAAGGCTGAGATCGTTAGCTTGAAAGGTGGGTTGGTTCACCTGTATTTTTCTCCTGACGTCATCACTATAATGCATTGACATATAATCATACGTCGCACTCCAGCGGCCATTTTGCGGGCACGTCAGATGGTTCACAAATAAATCGATCAATTTTCGAGTTGTCAGAATAGGATATTTGTACTTAGTAATTATTACCTAGTATTTGGAATATGCAATTCCAAATTCCTTAAAACTGATGCTATAGCATTAGTTACCTAGTATTTGTAAATATACTAGGTAATAATTACTAAGTACAAATACCCTATTCTGACAACTCGAAAATTAATTGATTTATTTGTGAACCTTACCATCTGACGTGCCCGCAAAATGGCCACTGGAGTGCAACGTATGCATATAATATAAGGACGCACAATCAGTCTGGAAATATGAACGACTTAAAACTACCACAATATCGCCAATTGCGGTGGTTTTTGTGATTTTGTGTGCGATGTAAGTTCTGCTGAAGGTGGCCACGCTCTTAAAACCTTTGCATGGGTGTTTCCAGATAGTGTATGTCTTGTCAATTACCTGTCGACGGGGCACCTGGCGGCGTACAGCCTGCCGTCGCTCCGGCCGCTCGTGCACGTCGACTTCCTGCCGCTCTCGGAGCTCAGGTGAGCACCCTGCCGACGCCGACCGTTCAAATACCAACGCCCCTTCTCCTGGCGCCATCGCTTCCAATAAACATACTCCTGACACTGAACTAACCGTGGTTTGTTGAGACGGTTTATCCTGGACCGATGGCACCAGGAACAGGGCAAAGAAATATGCCCCGGCCGGGCCCGAGGCACTGGATGTTGTGTCGCGCTCACGATAGTTGTCCCGTGACACACACCTAGACGATTCTCTGCACCAGACGAAGGCACTAAATGATAAACGGCTTATTTTTAACTAGACATATTAGCCATTAGCTTCGCAAATTTTTCAGCATGAGAATGCTGTTTTTCAGCTAACAATTTGTCATTTTTACGGTTTTCGCATTCATCCTCAGTCATCAGCAGAAGACCACATATCGATTGTTTGCTATTTTATCATTTGGGAGCCGGAGGACAGATTTCCTGTGAGTTTCGATCGGTGTTAGACGCAGCTCGACGCGCGGCCCGCTGTGGTCTACGGCCGGACCACGCGGGGTGTGGCCGGGCCTTGGGGACCATGGGCGGACCACGGGGGCCACGGCCGGGCCACGCGAGGCCATGGGCCGGGCGTCGAGCGGCCGGCCGCCGCCGCGCCCACCGCTACCGTCGCGCTAGTTTTATTCACAACGTAGTCAAAATTGCAAATCTATCGAGCACCACCTGTGCTTCCGATATTTGGCACTCTTCATCTATTTTTCAATTTTATGATATAAGACGCTCCCGTCACACATTAGACACACCTCGGAATCGATTTCCGGACAGATATGAGATACACCGATCCATTTTCTTGCAGTATATTCCCCGCACGGTGCAGTGCTGATGATAATTGTATATACACTTTCGACCTCTCACCGCCCCGATCCGACACACATCGATCAATCATTGAATGTACCTAACACCGGATGCGTGCTATGCTAACCGAACCTCTTGATCTGACTAGTGTGTAGCCCCGCATCGCCCGTCTACCTGCCGGACTAGTACATTACCTTAGTAGCAGGAGGAAGGAGCGGGGGCGCGCCGCCTCCCCCTACTGACGGATCTAAGCGTCACCGGACGCGGAGCGAGCGAAGAGACCCGAGCGGCCGCTTCGCTCGCTCCGCGCGAGATCCATCCGCGAGTGGGGGGAGGCAGCGCGCCGAACCGCGGCGCGAGTCCATACTGACGGCTGTCTGTGTTCCTGGTAGCTTCCAGACACAGTCCAAACAGAGGGGTATCGTAGACCCAATGCTCTCCATATGGGGCCAACAGCTCATTGTAAACGAAGACACGGACCAGTAAGTCACCGACACACAATGACATGCGTTAGCCATGTTCCGCCACCATGTAATGTGGAGTTCACTCCGGCCTCTGTTGCGTTCTCTCTAGACATGTTTGTTCATGTGCGTCAGCTTCGACCCTCCTCTCCCCGTGTCCCCGACGAACGGTAGTAGCGGGGGAGGCACCTCGTCTTGCTGCTAGCGCCCTCTTCTATCACTACCGGAAGAGAACAAGAGGTTCCTTATGTGCCTCACAAACAGTTTGCACAAACAGTTCCGTTCGCACATCGATCACCTTCTTTGCACCAACTACAAATATACAGACGGTGGACGACGAGTTGCCTCCCGCCGAAGGCTGCTTGCGACTGTGCTTCATTAGTTCCCACTCATGCCCACTGCCCACTGTGCCCACTGTTCACCCACACACACAGCACTCGGCGCACATCGACTGCCGGTGCACCCTCACATACCTACTCTGTACTCTACCCACACTATATACCTCTTCTACAGTTTCCACACGAATGCCCACACGATTTTGCTGTCTACTGGCTGGTTCTTGCTCTTTACTTCCTTCTCTTACCTCAATGCTAAAGCATGAAGGCTTTTGAATGTTTTCGATTTGGATGTCTTTTGGAATGCAACTTTAGCAGTCATTTTGTCTAGATTAATTTACGTTAGCTTACATGTTAGTTATAAATTTGATCCACTAGATTTCATCACTAACGGATCTGAGGATGCAAGGTGAGACATTTTAATACTCTGCGATTAGGAATTCTAATTTTACTAGAACTAACTTCAAGAGATAGAGAAATTAGTTACAATCATCAAAAAATAAAATTCATAGTCATACTCATCAAACGAGAAGGAGATTAGCTGTGGTTGACACTTTTCTAGAAGTAAATATACCAATGCAACGGACTAAAGCCAACTAATGTCATAGACTACATTATTTCAGTAAAAATATCCACTGCTACCACAACTGTCACAAGTCCTAACAAACAAAAAGAGATGTCAGTTTTGCAAGATCTTTTGTTTGCTAACATTGTTGATAGTAACACCGATATTCCACGTATGAAAGTGCGATAGATACAGGTGAAAAAAATGAGGAGCTCGCGATGGGTGGTGGATATTTTTACTGGTATGTATGCGCGATGGTTCAAGGCAGATCGTGTTACAGGATAGCGAAGACGTTCTGCTTCAGTAACCGAGGGCACGGGCTGTACCTCGCCTCGCCCACGGAGATACAGAAGTTCACCATCGATGCGGAGTTCTGGTTAGTATTTAGCAGTACAATGTACGTTAATGTTTTGGAAGCTTGTTTGTGATGATACCAATGCCTGCCAATTCACGACTACGTTATACAGATGACATAAAAGGCAGCTTCTCTGGAAAGCACAGATACACCACAAAGCATCGCATAAAAATAGCGTATATACAATGGGGGGGGATACGAAATGTACACTCGACAGCAAAAATATGTGATGTAAAATTAAATAAAGATCATGACAGGATTAAAAAATCTTTACAACCCTGCACTATATATAGGAAGTATGATGGTATTTTACCGGCCCGATATTTTTGCTGTCGAGTGTATATGAAAAAACAACTATTTTGGCATTTTGTTCGTTATGTCTGTTTTTTTCAAATTATAAGGATTCAGGAAAGAGGTCTTAATTTGATTTTGGATTAAAAAAAATCACAATATTTGCGTAACTAAGTCAAAAAAACTTTGACGTGAGTCATGCATCGTGTGCTCGACGACGTGACGCGACTTTTGTGTTACAGTTGCAGCCTGAACGAGATGATCGGAGAGCTGTTCCTGCCGCGCGACATGCCCGAGCCGCCCAAGGAGAGCTTCTTCCGCGGCCTCTTCGGCGGGGGCTCCAGGCCACTCGACCGCGAGGAGCTATGTAAGTCCATATTCTTCCCCTGTTTACTACCTACCTTTATCCTATTCCAGGTGCCCGTTTCTCAAAAGCTTGTAACTTGTAAGCGGAAGTCTCTTTCCAACAATATGAATTAAAAAGAGTCTTCCGCTTGTAATAAAAGCTACAAGCGTTTATGAAACGGGCCCCAGGCTGCAGCTATCTATATCTTCTAACCGGAGCCCGGAAAATCCATAGCAAAACAAAAGACTGTCGCAATCAAACTATTGTTAGAAACATTTTTTTATCGATATCGAGTAAGTTTTGACTAAAAAAAAATCATACCGATATGTTTAGGTACATTATTAGATGCAAACAAGTGTTTGGTTCTAAGTGTGATTTATTACTCAATACTTACACTAGAATACAAGGATATATAGGAAAAGAGAGATGAGTGTGTGTGCGTTACGCTGCACACTACACCTTCCCTCTTATTGCAAAAAAAAAACTTAAGTCTATAGGTACATAATTTTTTTTTCCAGGTATACAAAAGGTAAACAAAAATACACGATATTAAAATAACAAATAAAAAAGAAAATTTTCAACATAACAAATAAAAAGAAAAATATTAAAATAACAAATGAAAAAATGTATCTAATCATAACTTTACCAATCTAAACATAAATTTCATAATTTCTTTAACGACAAAAACTTTAAGAGTAGGTAACAAACTTTCCCTTAAAAGAAACATAGGAGGTCCAATTTCAAAACATTATATTTTTATAAGAAATTTTAAACTTAATAAAATAAACAGGTAAAAAACTGGTAATTTAAAATAAGCCCGATACATTAACATACGACAACGCAAGAATTATATGCGTACATTTAAGTAGGTATAGTGTATACACAAGTTTAAAATACAGATATTTGAATACAGAAATACGCTACGTTCCATTTTTTTTTTCAATAATAATAAAGTGTCTCTTACACAACTAAAGAAATCTTATTACAGTTTACCATACTAACTACATTCCTAAGTATATAATATCTACGTCCTTATTATATAAAAACCATGTCCTTAAGCTACAAAGGTCATAATTAAATCAATATCCGAATAAAACAAGTAGTACATTATTTAGAAATAGACTAACATAATTATATGATTACACGACCTACCTTTAAATTACACTTTTAAGTAAATTTTATCAACCTATAAACGATAGTTTCATTTAATTACTTAGCACATGAAAATGGCGAAATAAGTACTCACTGCCATGTCATAATCAGGGCTTCTCTCTAGGCCTAGGTACCTAGAGTCTACTTTCATTTATCACTGGTGTTTTAAATTACATTTACATTACATTACATTTAGTATATGTCCGTGTCCTCGAACTACATTCGGAAAGTCGTGTCCATGACGTCATATTATTATATTTATTATTTGTCAAAAGCGCATAATTATTTATTTCTTTCTTTCTCATTTATATAATTTTTTATTTAATTCATTACTTCTCCTTTACAATATTTTATTAACTAAGTGTGCGACTGTGGCATCACTTTACTCGCATTTCAAGGGTACACAACACTTTATTTTGTGGTCGGCCGACCTTGTACATTTATTAACAGTTCAGGGTACAAGAAATTTATTTATTAAGCGCGCGCACAAAAATTTAATTTTTATTCATCATACATTCAGGCAGTTCTTTTAACACGTCCTTCACTAAAACTTACCATGTGTCCAAGGACCTTCACGATTGATGCTCGATCGAATCATGATCAGATCACAAGGATTCCCTACCTGTCTTGTACCCTGGTGTACCTTGCTAAATATATCTTCGTGCAACAGCGCCTCTCGGGTCACTGATGATCACGAATACGTCGTCGTCATATTTATAAAAGTAACCTTGTCTTATTAAACCCATTCATTATATCTTTCAAATTCTCGTACACCATGAAAACTTCAGTAAATAAGAGTTTCAACAACAATTAGGTGATCAGGCTAACTGCTAGTCAAAAAAACTTATTTACGTCAGCTTTCCCAAACATGTTTATATCGCCATCCCAAACAAACTATTTCCTACTCCAAGTTAATACCATCCTAATGTCAACGTTTCTTTATTTCCACTATCAATATTCATTTATTTAAATTTATCTAAAACTTTTATTATTTTCATTAAATTCAGTGATCGGCACTACGACACCAGCGGTGTAGCACGGGCCATGCCGATAACATTCACAAGCTCTAGATTCTTATAGATTTAAAATCATTTGTAAATTCCGAGTATCCTATAAAAACGTAAAATCCTTGAAAAATAATGTCCATTCCCGTATACATTACTAACGATTTACTTAGCCATAACAACTAGTAAATTATGTTTAACTATATGTATCCAAAATAAGGCAATAAAAAAAACCACTAACATTGATTTTACTACGTTAATTATTAAAGACGATAAAACTAGTGCACGGAGCTGACAATTTGTCGCGCAACATGACACGTAATTACAGATGCCTGCGTGCCATTCCTTTTTCGGAAGCATGCTGGCCACCCACGTTCATCTAAATCATATGTGAAAACATTTCGCTCATACTTAATTTCTTACCTATAATTATTTGAATTAAAGATTACGAGTATTTAAACTGGCACTTTGGAACACTGCACTTCATTAACACCGTTTTTTGCTAGTTTTCGGTTTCACTAACACTCACTACGCTCAACTTTGTCTCGGACATCGGATGTCCCGACACTCGCCATACTTCCAGCAGCAGCACTAACACCTGCTTACTCGTAGATCTCCGTAGCCTCCTGGGTACCAATTGGGTTGGTACAATGACGATTGGATTTGTGCCACAAACTTTAAAAGTTACGTGTCAGCTAGACGGTAAATAGTCAATATTTATAATTTGCTAGATAGCAAAAACAGTTCTTAATGCACTCAGGCGTCCTTTAATTTTAGAAATACAGAAACACGTTTTAAGTTTTTTTTTCACCACAATCCATTTTTTTTTCACTTAAGTTCTTCACAAATTCTATTTTATATAAAATATATATTTATTGAGATGTCCTTGGTTCACAACACTGGTGGGCAATTCGATGCCCGCCAGTGCCCCCATATAAGGAGCACTGGCAGGGTCGCCATGTAAGGATGGGCGTTGATGCAAACAAGTGTTTGGTTCTAAGTGTGATTTATTACTAATAACTTACACTAGAATACAAGGATATATAGGAAAAGAGAGATGAGTGTGTGTGCGTTACGCTGCACACTACATTTTATAATCATTCACGCCAAACGCAAAAGTACTGGTATGTTAAGGGTTTGTTTTATATGTGTTATTCCATCTAAAAACCAACGTAACTTATATTATACCAATTGCAATGAGTTTTATAAATTTTCTCCCTTGACGTCGAGTGAAGTCGATCGTTCATTTAGTATACATAAATGGCTTTATAGTAATAAAATAAACAGTTTTCTCCCAGAGAATGTTGAAAAATTAATGATTATCTACTCCTATCACTATAACAAACCCAATAAGATGTTATGTACTGCTGTGTGTACTGACGTGGATTTCGAGGAAGAAATTAATTGCATCTGTATAATTATCAAACCTCTGTGAAATTTAGTTATTTTTTTTCATTTCATTGGTGGGCCGTTTTTTTCTCATATTACACAACTATCGATATCGATAAAAAAATGTTTCTATCACTAGTTTTATTCCGACAGTCATTTGTTTTGGTATGGATTTTCCGGGCTCTACTTATAACACTCGCCCTTGTTAAAAACAAAATGTACATTCAGTTAAGAATTCGCTGAGTTGTAAATTTAATAGCACCTATTTTTTTTACATTTTAATATTTGCATATAAAATAATAGGGATGATGGCTTAATTTTAATAATTACGTCATGTAGATTAATAAAAAATATTGGACACGTATGTTTTCTTCTTTTACGCAATCAGAAAATAACGGTGATTGACATTGAGTCACGAGCGCCCACTGATACACTTTAATGCGATTTATCCGAGTATTTTTTTAATTCTTTTGTAAAAGCAAAAAATACATGTCCAAGTTTTTTTTAATTATCTAACTGAAGGATTAATTAGAATTTTTATTTTGATACCCCGTCATCAGGCCTATTGGCGAGACATGCTGAACATTCACCACGACAACTGACGCTCCACCATTGTAATTTTGAAACAATGTCTCAAGAAAATAAATTTTCATTTCTCCTGCTCGAAAAGTACGTCATATTAGCTTCGCGAAGCGAGCCTAAAATAGTACATTTAGCCCCTAGGGTTTAAAAGAAAGCCATATAATCCCACACAAATTTCTATGACACTGAAAAAAAAAACTTGCGGTCATACTCCTTACGAATAATTAAAAACAAACAAACCAACCTGATCATATTGGCCAAACTTTCTGAGAGAATTGCTTAAACTGTACTTTAAGTTTTTCATGAAATATACAATTTTAATGTTCAGTCTTTTTTATTTTCTCGCAGCCGAAGTGAAAAGCAGAGTGTGTAACACGTGACTAAAAGCCATTATGACACTCAGACATATTCTTCGTGTCATAATGGCTTATTTTAGCCCCTTGTCAAATAATCTACTATTTCATTTCATTCCATTTATGTGGGCGATGAATCGGTGCGACGCCTGAAAAAGGGCTAACAACTAATTTAGGGTAACTTCTACGGCCTTGGTTTTTGATTTTATTCGAATTCTTTCGCTGTATTGCAGGTACTTCCAAACAAAGCCATTATTTTTCATTGTGAAGTGTAATCGCCAATCGTTCCTGTGTAAAATAAGTTATGAACCTGGCTTTGAACAGTGAGAACCTTCTTGCCTGAAATATAATTTGTGTAACAAAAGTGTTTGTAATAAGTAGCATCCACTTTAAAGTGCTTTATTTGTGGACCGAATAAAAAATGTTTTGTAACTATCAATCAATCAAACAATCAAATAATGCTTTATTCAAGTAGGCCTACACTTTCGAATTGTCAGGTACAGTACATTAGAGAAGTGTTTCCCGGGAGGGATACAATATGATCTAACATTTGTTGCAAGGATTAGGGAAAACCCAGAAAGACCTAATCAGATCATTAAACTTAAGTATAATATAATTGATAAAATCATCATTTTAAAAAATAAAGTAATTAATAAGATAAATCCCAAATGGATTGTCAATAAAACGGAAAAAATAAATGATCTAGAATGTGTCTAGAATAAAATTCTAAATGTTCGAGTATATAATACAATTAAGACTACTACTTGACTTAAGTCTGTAACTTGGTTGCAATAAATATTTTATTTTATTAGCAGGTACAATAAATAGTATTTACTTTCCTTCAAGAAACATGATTCCAACTACCTCTATTTAGACTCGTCTCCCGTTGGTGGCTACATCTTACATTAGATGTAGAACGTGTCGTGTTATTGACAAAAACGAAATCGTAATTTTAGTAAAGGACATGATTATAAATATCAGGAAATTTCCAGTGTCATTACATACATGGCTGCAGTTTCTGCTTTTCATCAAACGGTCTGTTTGTGTAGTTGTCGGTTATTCATTAAATAACATAAACTCCTCGCATTGTTTGAAACTGATTCTTTTGATTTCAGTCGGCGAGGGCAGCGGCAAACCCAACCGAACAGTGGCAAAAGTGATCCCCGGCCCTAAGGAGAGTCTCGACCAGCTCGGCGCGCGCGCGTCTACTGCCAGCAGCGAGGTGGCGCGTGCGCACCAGCTCGTGGTGGAGCGCGGGGACAAGCTGTCGCAGCTCGAGGATCGCACCGAGCGCATGTCCAACCAGGCCGCGGGTGAGTCACGCTGGTTACATTCATGTATCCGCCGTGTCTACTGCCAGCAGCGAGGTGGCGCGTGCGCACCAGCTCGTGGTGGAGCGCGGGGACAAGCTGTCGCAGCTCGAGGATCGCACCGAGCGCATGTCCAACCAGGCCGCGGGTGAGTCACGCTGGTTACATTCATGTATCCGCCGTGTCTACTGCCAGCAGCGAGGTGGCGCGTGCGCACCAGCTCGTGGTGGAGCGCGGGGACAAGCTGTCGCAGCTCGAGGATCGCACCGAGCGCATGTCCAACCAGGCCGCGGGTGAGTCACGCTGGTTACATTCATGTATCCGCCGTGTCTACTGCCAGCAGCGAGGTGGCGCGTGCGCACCAGCTCGTGGTGGAGCGCGGGGACAAGCTGTCGCAGCTCGAGGATCGCACCGAGCGCATGTCCAACCAGGCCGCGGGTGAGTCACGCTGGTTACATTCATGTATCCGCCGTGTCTACTGCCAGCAGCGAGGTGGCGCGTGCGCACCAGCTCGTGGTGGAGTGCGGGGACAAGCTGTCGCAGCTCGAGGATCGCACCGAGCGCATGTCCAACCAGGCCGCGGGTGAGTCACGCTGGTTACATTCATGTATCCGCCGTGTCTACTGCCAGCAGCGAGGTGGCGCGTGCGCACCAGCTCGTGGTGGAGCGCGGGGACAAGCTGTCGCAGCTCGAGGATCGCACCGAGCGCATGTCCAACCAGGCCGCGGGTGAGTCACGCTGGTTACATTCATGTATCCGCCGTGTCTACTGCCAGCAGCGAGGTGGCGCGTGCGCACCAGCTCGTGGTGGAGCGCGGGGACAAGCTGTCGCAGCTCGAGGATCGCACCGAGCGCATGTCCAACCAGGCCGCGGGTGAGTCACGCTGGTTACATTCATGTATCCGCCGTGTCTACTGCCAGCAGCGAGGTGGCGCGTGCGCACCAGCTCGTGGTGGAGCGCGGGGACAAGCTGTCGCAGCTCGAGGATCGCACCGAGCGCATGTCCAACCAGGCCGCGGGTGAGTCACGCTGGTTACATTCATGTATCCGCCGTGTCTACTGCCAGCAGCGAGGTGGCGCGTGCGCACCAGCTCGTGGTGGAGCGCGGGGACAAGCTGTCGCAGCTCGAGGATCGCACCGAGCGCATGTCCAACCAGGCCGCGGGTGAGTCACGCTGGTTACATTCATGTATCCGCCGTGTCTACTGCCAGCAGCGAGGTGGCGCGTGCGCACCAGCTCGTGGTGGAGCGCGGGGACAAGCTGTCGCAGCTCGAGGATCGCACCGAGCGCATGTCCAACCAGGCCGCGGGTGAGTCACGCTGGTTACATTCATGTATCCGCCGTGTCTACTGCCAGCAGCGAGGTGGCGCGTGCGCACCAGCTCGTGGTGGAGCGCGGGGACAAGCTGTCGCAGCTCGAGGATCGCACCGAGCGCATGTCCAACCAGGCCGCGGGTGAGTCACGCTGGTTACATTCATGTATCCGCCGTGTCTACTGCCAGCAGCGAGGTGGCGCGTGCGCACCAGCTCGTGGTGGAGCGCGGGGACAAGCTGTCGCAGCTCGAGGATCGCACCGAGCGCATGTCCAACCAGGCCGCGGGTGAGTCACGCTGGTTACATTCATGTATCCGCCGTGTCTACTGCCAGCAGCGAGGTGGCGCGTGCGCACCAGCTCGTGGTGGAGCGCGGGGACAAGCTGTCGCAGCTCGAGGATCGCACCGAGCGCATGTCCAACCAGGCCGCGGGTGAGTCACGCTGGTTACATTCATGTATCCGCCGTGTCTACTGCCAGCAGCGAGGTGGCGCGTGCGCACCAGCTCGTGGTGGAGCGCGGGGACAAGCTGTCGCAGCTCGAGGATCGCACCGAGCGCATGTCCAACCAGGCCGCGGGTGAGTCACGCTGGTTACATTCATGTATCCGCCGTGTCTACTGCCAGCAGCGAGGTGGCGCGTGCGCACCAGCTCGTGGTGGAGCGCGGGGACAAGCTGTCGCAGCTCGAGGATCGCACCGAGCGCATGTCCAACCAGGCCGCGGGTGAGTCACGCTGGTTACATTCATGTATCCGCCGTGTCTACTGCCAGCAGCGAGGTGGCGCGTGCGCACCAGCTCGTGGTGGAGCGCGGGGACAAGCTGTCGCAGCTCGAGGATCGCACCGAGCGCATGTCCAACCAGGCCGCGGGTGAGTCACGCTGGTTACATTCATGTATCCGCCGTGTCTACTGCCAGCAGCGAGGTGGCGCGTGCGCACCAGCTCGTGGTGGAGCGCGGGGACAAGCTGTCGCAGCTCGAGGATCGCACCGAGCGCATGTCCAACCAGGCCGCGGGTGAGTCACGCTGGTTACATTCATGTATCCGCCGTGTCTACTGCCAGCAGCGAGGTGGCGCGTGCGCACCAGCTCGTGGTGGAGCGCGGGGACAAGCTGTCGCAGCTCGAGGATCGCACCGAGCGCATGTCCAACCAGGCCGCGGGTGAGTCACGCTGGTTACATTCATGTATCCGCCGTGTCTACTGCCAGCAGCGAGGTGGCGCGTGCGCACCAGCTCGTGGTGGAGCGCGGGGACAAGCTGTCGCAGCTCGAGGATCGCACCGAGCGCATGTCCAACCAGGCCGCGGGTGAGTCACGCTGGTTACATTCATGTATCCGCCGTGTCTACTGCCAGCAGCGAGGTGGCGCGTGCGCACCAGCTCGTGGTGGAGCGCGGGGACAAGCTGTCGCAGCTCGAGGATCGCACCGAGCGCATGTCCAACCAGGCCGCGGGTGAGTCACGCTGGTTACATTCATGTATCCGCCGTGTCTACTGCCAGCAGCGAGGTGGCGCGTGCGCACCAGCTCGTGGTGGAGCGCGGGGACAAGCTGTCGCAGCTCGAGGATCGCACCGAGCGCATGTCCAACCAGGCCGCGGGTGAGTCACGCTGGTTACATTCATGTATCCGCCGTGTCTACTGCCAGCAGCGAGGTGGCGCGTGCGCACCAGCTCGTGGTGGAGCGCGGGGACAAGCTGTCGCAGCTCGAGGATCGCACCGAGCGCATGTCCAACCAGGCCGCGGGTGAGTCACGCTGGTTACATTCATGTATCCGCCGTATCTACAGAACGCAGTAGCCATGCTTTCGATGGCCCGATGGCCCGACCGCGCCATACTCACACACACAGGTCAAGTCGATAGTAATGCTACTTAGCTGATGTGACTTCAAGAGCATGACGATTATAGTACTCGTTTACAACAGGTTATTCTGATCAACGCTGTATTTTTTAACAACTGTATTCACCTCGAAGCTGGGCATTTTCGCGAGAAGTGATGCACTTAATTGTGACATAATTAAGAAATGCTTAATAATGTTCCATTTTGGTACCAACATTTTTCAAAAATGCCCTTTCGCGAGAAGTGATGCAATTAAGTGTGACATGGTGGTCATGAATAAAAAAATGTGAATAACATTCCGCTTTGTAACTTTTTCGTAATATCTACATTTAATATGAAAATGTTGGTTACAAAATGGAACATTATTAAGCATTCCTTAATTATGTCACAATTAAGTGCATCACTTCTCGCGAAAATGCCCATCACTAACAACAAACTTGATTGATTGATGACCATCAGTTACCATAAAATACCTTGTCCTAATTTTTGCGGACACTCATGAGAACCTTTTTTTGCAGAGTTCTCGTCGTCCGCACACCAGCTGATGCTCAAATACAAGGACAAGAAGTGGTACCAGCTGTGAGTGGGCGACTGCCGCGGAGCACCTGCACGGGCCGCCACGGGCGGACTGCGTCGACACGGCCTGCGGGTCGCAGGCCCGGCCGGCTGAGCTGTGGGCTCGGCCGTCGACGTATGGACGCGGCTGCAGCCCCGGGGGTGCGTCCTCGCCGGCCCGGGGGCTCGGCCGCGCGCCATTTGTAATTTAGTACCGGGCGTCCGGCGCCCTAGAGCTTAGCTACCCACGTAGAGATCTTATGAACCTAACTTTAGACTCCCTTAGGCGTGACTCGAAATGAATGAACGCACAAACTTCTCGGTCTCGCGAGTAGCCCCGGTGCCGCCGCGCAACCTTCGCTACAAAATACCAGATTTTTACCCGAAATCGAAGTTGTACCCGAGACCAATTGTACTACTACTGAACGGAGTCAGTCATTACGTCGCATCGAGAATTATTGTACATAAAGGTAATGTGCTATTTTGTTGAATTACTACTTTGCTATGGTAAAGTTTTCATGATACGCCGTGTGACACATGTTTCAGATTCCCAGAATATTTACCGCGTAAACAACGGCCGCATATCAAAATATTTGCAAAGAGACGCGTTTGGAGGATTTATTTTTTTGAAACAATCTGGTGTTTTGGGAAGGAAGGTCTCAACTTCGCGCTAAATCGTTCAATTATTTCTGTGCCTAATATTCTTACTTCGATCGGTGGTACCGGTGCGTTTCCGGGCATTTTTAGACAGTTTTAATCGCCAGCCTTCGCCGAATCATTGACGAAGGCAACGACAAACAATGTTGGCTGCGTTCTCGTTGGGAATAAAGTTTCGTTGCTATGTATGTTTCGTCACTGGACGGCGACGCTGGCGACGGAGCGGTCTACAAGCGCCCTCTTCTCTCGCTTCGGTGCGGCCCGGCCCGGCGCTCGCCGTGGACATGGCGCCGCATTCGTTCACGCGATGTGATAATGTAAATAATCGAAAGCATTAACTATTGTACTTAACTCTTTTTATACAATGTACCCATAGGTAGCGTCCGCTCCGCTGTCCCGGTAGTGCAGGAGCCGCGGCCCGTGCCGGCCTGCGACTGCACTCACTTGTACATTTTATAGATACGACGAGTAACAAATGAACTTTAAGTATAATGAATAACAATAATGATAGTCGACGACGTTGATCTGTATAAAGTATTGAGTACATAATAAATAAAGAGATACTTATAAAGATTGGAAAATTAAGCATTGGATGACAATAATTTTTGTTACAATCGTCAGTTTACGCTCGGTCGTCGGTCCGCCGGGCGCGTCCCGTGCCCACCCCGCACCGCTTCCCGCGACAATTTGTCACAACAAATATATACGACGTCAACTACGGAATTCCACAATTTGCTGTTGACGTTGTCATATTTGTCGTAATAAGATTGTCACGGAGAAGTCAGTGACGCAGGCCACGGGTGCCTTCACGTTACGTTACGCCCCCAGATCGTTTATTTAGCATTTATTAGTGAATTAAAGTTATATTATTGTTAGTGTTTATAAAATAATCAGAGGCGTCGCCGCGTCGCGACGTTTATACAAAAGAATAGCAATACTACGTGTGGGTTACCAGCCTAAAGTAAACCAGACCAATCGGTGTCGTGTCGGTGTTGCTAGCTAATACAAATATAAAGATAAATAAAGCGATAACTACTCCCTTATGTAAAGTAACGACTAAACGCTGTTGTGTATATCGCTGGCTCGTAGATAGAAGCGAGCGGCGCCGCGCGCGCCCCGACGGGCCTCTATACATTGCGTATTTCTTTCACTGTTTTGCGCTGCGAGCTCACTTGCAGACGGCGGCCTTTCGCGTTAGTCTCGTTCATATTTTTAGATCGATGCGTTGGAAAACCCGGTGTGTGGAGGTTCCCGGCGGCTTCTTTTTTACAAAACGCCCCGGGCCGCGCGGCGCGGCGCCCCGCCCTAGCGTAAGTACCGTGTAGTATGTCGGTGTATCACATGGCAATAATCGTTTCGCATCTGCGCGACCGCCGCTACGCTGCTCCGTTGCTTTCCGATCGTTTGTCTATCCTTCTCTAAACTTCCTTTGGATAATGTATCGTCCGATGTAATTTAATCGCCTTACTTAGCTTCGATTTTATATTCTCTATAGAGATGCTAGTTCGATTTAGTTTGTACGTCTTAGTTAGTGTCTGTCTGTATGATATCTTCAGCTGTATAATGTTGGATGCCAAAGGTTTGTACTGTTTTGACGCTGTGTTATACATATTTGTTACACCATCTATAGACGTATTTTTTAATTTAGTTTCTATCTATAAGAGTTCCGTTTTCGCAAATATGACAACTAGAGTACACGGAGGCTTGCGGCGCCTGCTCGCGGTTGCCGCTCGCCTATATCACTATGGATCCTATATAGTAGCAGTTTTAACCAGATTATTTTGAAATAGAGACCATATCGATAGAGCCGGATTTTACTGGAGAAGTGGCTATTTTCTTAACAGTTTTTCCTGGTGTTGCCAGATGTTTTAATAAAGCATTTACGTATTTCGTTAGTCGATCCGTACCTGCGCTCCCGTATCACTGTACCGTCGCATATCAGTCGAGTAAGGACGAGGCTCCATTTAAACCTTAGCCGTAGAGCGTAGATTTTTCATTTTCACAAGTCGAGTAATGTTAAGGTCCTTTGATGCACTTGAAAGCTTCGTTGTATACGAGTCAGAGTTTATTTCGGAAGTTAGCTCGGTCCAGTGCCCTATGTCGTAAACTTTACCGCTAATCTCATGATAAATAAATTGGGATGTTTGACAAAAACAACATGGCTGATTACAACTACTCTATTCAGTTTGTATTGTTTTTGTAAACAACCCTTGAATTGTCGGGACATGCGACAAATACGCAAGTTGTAATTACTTGTTTATGATAACCAGCAATTTCTGTCATTTTGTAATAATGATATTCGAGAATTTAGTTAGCAATATTGACTTGGTAAAGTTTGTTGCATCAGAGTCGCCGAGCTTGTTACATATAAATATTAAATATTATATAATTATCTACAGTCCGCCATACTGTCTAGTCTCCCCTCCCGTCGCTCCTCGGTCTCGCTCTAACCGGGGCACTCTATTAGTGTAAAAAGGACAAGTTAAGTTTCCCAATTTTATTAAATTGTTATGCAGTTAAAGGTTATATTGTAGTTCTGTTTAAGCTAGCCGAATGTTCCGATAATACACTGAGAATTCATTTGGAAATTATGGGACTAAATTAAGATAAGATTGTAAATAAATAAATAACGAAACTTGTGGCAAATTATTACTTGTTAATCTGTAATAATGGTCGTTGATTTCATTATTTTGTATCGATTAAACGACTGTCTCCTTTTTTAAACGTTCGGAAATGTGGAAATTATATAACTATACATATTGTATATAAAGGATGCTGTTGAATTATATTTATTATTTAGTTTGGTAGATGATTATTAGTCATTATATAAATAAATTATAAAATAAAATATTATCGAAATAACTTGCTTGTTTACATTTTCATGCCTCTTTTTTATATCCAGAAATTCTAGAACATACCCCATTTCAGTCCTGAAACAATTTTTACCAAATGGTTCGAATTACCACAAAAGTCAAGGTGACATTTTGACAAAAATCTTACTGGAAAACCTCATACACGAAAACAGATGAGCTGAAAGCAGTAAAGAATAGTTTCAAATACGTCTACAATGGCCCCAGAGTACCAAGGCGTGTGAAATTAATGTGGCACCACCAATGTAAACCCTTTTTATACACACTTTGGATTTACACAGGATTTGGTCTTACTGGTCGGCCTTACCTTTTCACGAAAGTGACAAGGTTCAAGCCCAAATAGGCTTGACTGATAGAAATTTGTGTTTGATAATAGAAGAGAAATATTAGAGCTGACATCTTAAATAGCTACATCTATACTATTATAAAGTTGTAAAAATTCAAAATATAAACACATTATAAAAAACCTAACCTAGGGTGCCGCCGGCAGCGGGGCAAGGCTCAAGCTACCGGTGGTTAGGGCTGCACAGAGAGGAACCTCCTGACAATGCGGGCCGTGTCCAGGATTACTGCCTTCTGTATCTGACCCTTGATCCAGCCATCTGGCGAGAGTCTCTCAAGATGTTCGTCGAGACTCTTCGCTATAAGACCACACGTTTGCCGAAACCACTATCGGGACAACAACCGTCGAATCAACATCCCACATGGCGGTCACCTTGTGAGCCAAGTTGCGGTACTTGCTGAGTTTGTCCTTCTCAGCCTTCACGAGGTTCTCGTCATGTGGAATGGTGATGTCGATGAGTATTGCCCTGCGCTTAGATCGATCTACCAGCACGATATCAGGCTTATTGGCTACAATAGTCCTGTCCGTGATGATAGATCGATCCCAATAAAGCGTGGCACGACCATTTTCAAGAACTGGCATCGGTGCGTACTTATAGTACGGCACCTCAGTCCCCACAAGACCGTATTTAATAGCAAGTTGCTGGTGAATAATCCTGGCTACTTGGCTATGTCTGTGCAAGTACTCGCCGTTAGCAAGATGAGAACAACCGGAAATTTATATGCCTGAGTGACTCTCCGGGACGGCGGCATGCCCGACAAATGTCGACCGTACCGTCCTTCAGGATATACTTCCGGTAGTTGTTCGTCATGATAACTTCGTCCGCAATTGCACAGGCAAAACCTTCGGTTTCCCCGAAGAGATAGCCGAAACGTAGCCAGTTCACCGACGCGAGCAGATCTACATCAGGCCCTGTAAGGGCCTTGTAGAACCGCCCGTGTAGCTCTTTACTCCTCCATACGTCCTTGCGGTCTACAGTGCTAAGCACCGTTAATCTGCGCCAGTTCTCGTTTGCCAAGGATAGAGGGGTGAGGCCTTTGTCTACTGCCACTACATCGCGATGTATCCCACACTCATTGTTTAGGAAATACTCCCTGAGACTGCACACCTCGCGGTTATGGAGGTCCTTGGCATTTAAAAAGCCACGGCCCCTACACTTGCGCGGGATGTACAGTCTCATTACTGACAAGCGTGGGTGTAGCATGCGGTGTGTAGTGACCAGCATACAGACCCTCCTATCCAGGGCGTCCAGCTCAGTCTGGGTCCACCTTAGTATGCCGATGGAGTAAGTGAGCAGGGGCATCACCCAAGCGTTGAAGGCGCGCGCCTTGTTGCCACCCGACAAGACTGTTCAGTACTTTTGTCAAGCGGCAAAAAAAAACGCTACTTCACCGCCTGTCTAATGTCTCCGTCCGCAATACTTAATGACTGTGACATACCGAGATACTTGTAGGTTTCAACTTCGGAGAGAGATTTGAGAGACATTGTCTCGGAAAGCTGTAAATTGTATTTACGACTTTCCCCCGCTGTACATGCATGATCGCACACGTCTACACCAAACTCCATTTTGATGGCATTACTGAAAGTTTCTGTGAGTAGCTCCACCAGTTCTGGTCGTTTTGGTGCAAACAGCTTGAGATCGTCCATGTACAGCAGATGAGAAATGAAAGGTTCTGGCTCCTATCTTCAGACAAATACGGTGAAACGGAGGATTAAGCTGTCAGTAGTTGTTAAACGATTGTACAGTAAAGGGCAAACACCACAATATGTCATAAATATATTTCCAATCCTTATTAAACCGACAGTAGAGTTGGTGTGTACATATTATTGAAACTTTTTGTATGTTTATATTTGCCCTTGAATTAGAGGTTTAGAAAATATGCGCGTTCAAAATGAAACTCAAGATATTGAGCAACTTTTTTAATAAAACTTTTAACTATGATATAAATACAATAGAATACATTACGAGCATTTATTATGTCTCGGGCGGGGGCGGCGCAGCGTGGGCGGGGCGGGGCGCGGGGAACGGGACGGGGAGCACCGCCCCGACGCCCGGAAGGCACAGTTCTCGTTTTGGGTACTTCCCTTTAGTTCTATACAACTGACGTGTACGAACTTTGAACTTTATCTTAAGGCAGTTCTATGGAACAAATGGAAAGTACTCGGTTCCGCGCGGCCGCTTCGCTCGACCGGCGCAATCATGTCAACAATCTTCAACTCTTCGCACATTCATATTACGAGTTGTGACATGATTACTTCAGTGGCCAGGCCAGATTACAGTCTGGTGCGAATCGCTCGCCTGCCAACGGCGGTCGCTTACAAAACATACGTCATAAATAGTGAATGTTAACTAAGAAAAACGATGATCGCTTTATGTCAAAATACAAAGTCTAACAGACTAAGTTTACATATAATGTGCCACTGGACCGTAAGGAAAACATAATCGTTTATGCTATATTAAAACCGGTTATTATTAAATCAGTTGTAACCGGTTAAACCGTTTTGATTCATTCCCTAGTGCCGGGTAGCGCCAAACGCATCAACAGCCTCTAATCGACGATCAAAAAGACATTGCCGATATTTACGCTAGTTCCTTCTTACGCAAAACCGAGTGTGTAAGAGCCACATTGATTGCATGTCTTTGAGCATGTCGATTACAGGATGCTTGACGCACACTTTTTATACGAAGCTGTGTTTGGTGCTTTTTCAATGCATTTAAAAAATGCCGTGTGCGCTAGCTTTCAAATTTGGTGACTAGACTAAAGGCCTCTATAATATGCGCTATTATCCGCATTGTAACGAAACCTTAAATCTGTCCCCAACTGTAGGTACTTTTGACGTTCAGATAGAGTTCTATTTTACAACTATGACAAGCGTTAAGAAAAACATCAAGGACGGTCGTAGTTAGCTGAAGGTCGAAAACGTAGTTATCACAAAATCCTGTACATTGTAAAAATCGTTGGAAGTTCCCCTGAAGCGAGCAAAAGGATCACATCGCACTCGCTCTATACAAAATACCAATATATTTTTGCTACGAATCTACTAAAACTAAATTTCAACCAGTGTTTAACGACCGATTCTAATTCGGCCAATATGCGTAGAGCTCGCCGGTGCCATCACGACTTCCGATTCGTCGAGACCAAATTTAGCGTCGCAACACACTAGGTGAAATTCGTGAACATTAATTTACAATAATTATGTAATTTGGTACCAGACTTGTACATGCGTTATACAGAATACACTTTTATTATCAAATTGATTATTTACAATGGATGGGTGAGAAAACGAAAATCAGGGACCCGCTGCTGCGGGTAATTGCACTAATAATACGATTGCATCAACTCACGGGGCGGACTCTGACGATATATTAGAGTCAGAGAAAGTAGGGGCGATAATAGTATTGTACTCTGTAAGTTTAACTTTACACGAACTGTTTCTTTCTTTCCGCCACTAGAAGATAATTATAATTAGAATGTGATAATCAATGTGTCAATCAATAAACAATGGTTAAATAATCAGTTTATAATCACGATTTTAGTATCCAAAGGTGTGGACTACTAAGTAGCTGTTTACTTCGTCTTTTGAAGCATTATAAAAACAATCATGTTTATTTATTGAAAAACACTTTTAAAAAAAAGTAACTATAAGTTATGAAACAAAATAATGCAAATTACCATCCTTGCTATATAAATTGTTACATATTTGCTGTGGCATATTTTTAGAAAATGTTTTTCAATATAAAGACATGTCAATATTGTTTACCATTTTTCTAATCCTAAAACAAACGAACACATAGTGCATTTGTACCACTGGATAGGGAACGTGTATGTTTAATCTACAGAATACAATCCCATTTATAAAAGACGACTACATATATTTACTATGCGCCGTGAGTGTCATCCCAGCTTACTCGCCGCGCCGCCGTGTGGACGCGCCTTACGAATACAGTTATGGTAATTATACAATATTAGTCACACTGGTAAAATACCAAATGGCGATAAGTAGTTAAGGTGTACAAAAACGAGTGAGACGACTCACAAGATAAGACTCCCGGTCTGTATATACAATTTATGTTAACCTTTTGGAGTCTCATACCATGTCGATAAGTTCGGAGGTTTTGTATTTTTTTATAGATAATCCACATTTTCAATGTCATCCAGCTTATTTCAGAGTGCTTCTTCACTATAATATTACAAAAACAAATGAAAATTTCATATTATTTTTTGTTACATTACATGCGAATGCTCGCGGCGTGGAAGCACTCTAACATTCGATCTATTATCCACTTTATTATGAAAAATGTAGCAGAGAAAATCGTTGTAGGTGTGAAAGATTCGTCGATTAGGGTAAATACTGTCATAAGTAAAATATATAAACGTGGAATACCAATGCTACGGTAAAAGATGACACAGAACGGCGCGGCTCTAGTTTAAATCTAACAAATGCTATACACACCGATACACGACAGACGCGGAGACGACACATAAGCGTAACTTACAATACTTACAGACGTACAATTACAAACGTGGGTACGTACAAAATCTTATATTTAGCACCTTGCGAGCGGCGTCGCGGCGTTTACGCAACTTTATAAAAGTTTTTTTTTTTATATATATAAACAACGACATTTAATTAAATGAACAACACTGAAGGAAGATTGTGTATATTAGAGATTACCTACAGACTCCACGATTAACTTGCAGAGGCGCATCGATCTACATTATCTTCTGCTGTAATAGATTGACGCGTCTCTATCGGCTTAACCACTCGAGTACTTTGCCAACGGTAGTTGCATGTCACCATTTATTTCAAGTATAAATAGAGTTCAAACACGTGAGTGGTTATAGCGGCGACCGTTCATCTGTGGGGTCTTCTCACCTAATCATATTCCGCATTTCAATCTATACCTAATCGCCTTTCATTTCAACAAAGTCAGACTTTAATATTTGTACCAATTTTGGAAGTTGGGCCAAAGGCAAAAATGGTGTAATAGCGATAAATTTGTAATATACATATGTTGGCCCGCGGCGCCGCTCCTCATCACAATAGGATCACCATCGGTTGCTCGCCGCGCGCGCCGCCCCCGCGGCCGGGACCCACTTGACAAATACAACAATACTCATCAAGGACTTTGCCACATAAATTTCGTATTTCATATACAGAGCACTAAATTAATAATGTAAAGCACTAAATTAATAATGTAAAGCACTAAATTAATCACGAATCGAACAATAAAAATAGATTTCATTTTAATGAAAAATTATATTCGTTCGTTTTCGGTTCGTTGCAGCCCTAAATTTACCGCAAGAAATATGACAGCTACGCAATTGTTGTACGGACGCTCCGCTCCGCAAGTTACCATAAAATCATTATGAAATTAACTCGAATGAGTTTTTCAGCGATGTACCTTGTCACACTAATCATTTTCGTGCAACAATTATTTCTCTAACATATTGATTCAACGTTACTATACTATTACTAGCGCGATATGAAATTGTACTGATAGGACTCTATTAAATGTGGACGGAAAATTAAAGTCCTGTGTCACAGAAAAGCGATCGGACGTTACCAGTTTTACTATATAAACTGGCAGATTTGTAAGAGCGTGAAAAGAAGGCTTCGGCGGTGGCGCGCGCGACGGTTACATATAACACATCATAATCCAAGAAAATAAACAACCGTACTAAAAACCTGAGTATAAAATAATTCTCATCTGACACATCGATCAGAGGAAAGAAAATCTCGCAAATGTAGCCGATATTATTCAGAGTCAATATAATCCGTTTACATTATTTTATTTATATGTGTAATAATCGCGGATACTGAAGTGAATATTTCAAAGTTCATACTTTGTTTGGTAAGACTAACGAGCACGTTAGAGCAGCGAGCAGATTATATGCATTTTCTATAATAAAATTCAAACTTTACTTATTTCGAAAATCAGCGAAATGTATAAGATTAAAGATTTATATTAAAATAAAACCATGCATAAAACAAAAAAAAAAATCATAAAAATAACAGTCGCCAATACTTGATTTTAGGGCTTATTTTATCTCCTTCTCCCGAGTACCGTTACACATGCAAGTTTTCTTTCAATCTGACTTATCGATACATTTCTACCAGAAGCTCATTAAATCGGAGTATATCGAACTAAAGCGAGCTCGCTTTGTACGTCCAAAGTAAACTTACGATATGGATTCACAATATGTTTCGGAAACATTGAAATGTAAAACCGAACGAGCCCCAACCAACTCTCGCTCAGCCAGCACCTGCTATATTGGATCTCAATTCGAAACCTTTACTGGTCCCTTTCATTTTAAAAATATGTAAGAGAGGTTTGTACAGTCAGAAGAAAAAGAAATTAAAATCTTGTGTTTGTTATTTGTTACGTTAATTATACTTAGAATTGTACGCAGATCTATTTATAATTTCACTCAATCCTCGTGTAAATATATGTTATATAGAATATATTAGGTCAAGGAATTTGACGTAGGTTTCGAAAAGACGCGTAACGTGACCAATTTAAACACAATCATGGCTACGTTTAACAAAATAAACCTCATCCACTTGAAACAAATATGCTGACTGAACGACACATATCGATACATCGGGAGCTCGATCCAACCATCGGTACGAAAACAACGCGTAGAATTTACCAATTCAACCAAAGTTAAAACTTCAATGCGAACAAAACAGTTTGGCACTTGACATCACATGAACAAGTAACAGACAAATACAGACAATAACACATTCACGTATGTAATATAATGTATACAAGGCCACATAATGCTACGTTGTGGGTCCTCCGCCTTCTTGGCAAGATCCATTATTAAATGAGCGAGGTTTAATCCACCAAATGTAGACTGGATTTATGGATGATAATTAAGAAGGTAAGTAAAGGTTCTCCCACAGGGCCCCAGTGCGGGATTCTTTTGCCTCTCAAGCGTCAATGCACGGGATACTTCTTAATTTGCTACGGTAATCTCATCATTAGGCAGGCCGTACGCTTGAGTGCCACCTATACCTCCAAGAGATATAAGTATACCGAGCAGGTTGAGTTGAGTAACATACATCGATTTGAATATAACTCGGGCAAAATAACTCGATTCAGTTAATGGATTCTGCTAATGGTTAGCTGGCGAAGGGGGTTACAGTTTAAGCGGAAATACTATTAGTATACCCAGAAACCCAGGCAATCTAGAAATACATAGCTATTATAAAAGCTGCCTAAACAGGCACAATTTAAACAATCACCTGTAACAGACAGGCGAAAATTTAAATAGCGAGTTCACCTAGATTTCTGGATGTTGTACATTGGTATACAGTCGAGTCTACATCCGTTAGCTAAGCAAGATGGAGAGACCACGACTGGAACTAAAACGAACTTATACTAAACTATTGATATCCACAGATATGTTCGACTACCTAATGGAGGAAACAGAGATCTTGATTGCACTCTAACATTGAGGAAGAAACGTCACAGGAAGCTTAATATTGCTAAATAAGTCAAAGACCTTGTAAATAAGTTTTAGATAACTAACAATTGGAATAATCGTTAAATCGACGTCGTCCGTCTATCACAAAACTACTATGACTTTATTACGTCGCATCGTCACCTCCATCTACTTACAAGTCCAAATAATATCGTCCATGTTTAAAAATATTTGAGTAAGCGAGGGATTCACCAGCGGGGACACAAATCGGCGACGTGCCTGGCAAAGTCAAGCTGACAAAGTTGCGTCACGTCACGTCATCCAGCTAAGCTGGCGCCAAGTGTTACGAGACATTTCTCCCCCAGTGAATCCCGGCTTAAGCTATACTCAACGCAAAACTGGCGACCCAGATCATAATGCTATATCTTTCAGACCTGCTAAGATCACGCAAGTGTGAATACGATAGCATTATTAACTCGGTCGCCAGTTTGGTTTGCGTTGACAACAGGCACGAACTCGGAACTTCACGTTTATGAAACGGGCGTAATCCCAACGGTCATGTAATTGACACGTTCGTCATAGTTATTGTGATAGGGCGAGGGGGCGCGGGGCGCGGGCTGCGGAGTGCGGACAACTGGGCTACGGTCTACGGGTGCTGCAAGAAAATATCCAACCATTACAGATATGTCGAGTGATATTACGGGTCGATATGATACGATATAAAATCGCGGGCGAGGGGTTGGCCAGAGTATATATAAACATTTAATGCTCTGTTAAATAAATATTATTTAAGTAAATATTTTTTACGTAGTTTTTATTAGTTTTTCGTCCGTGTATATAATATGTTGCTAACTCATAATTTATTTAGTGTATACTTAAACCGTGCATCAACATCAACCGTCTAGATTATATAAAAGATCAATAGTATATAAAAGATACAGTACGACGCTGACTCATTGCTGTTGACTAATAAACTGTAAGTGCGAGGTGTTTTTTTCATGGATGTTAAAATGATTTTAAACAGCTGCCTTGGTAGGTATATCTGTTGTAAAATGTCGGCCAGCCCCTCCGCCCTGTAGCGCGCCCCGCGCGTTTCAATAGCCTGTCGTTCAATCAGACGATACAGCAGTGACATGACTCACAAACGACACAAATTTAATATACCTATGCATCAAAAGGCTATGCAATCGACACCCATTATGCATCAGAAAGGATAACCGCAGTTTTCGATACACTGTACAATGTTTTGATCTGTGCTTAATAGGAAATAATTATATTATGCCTTTCAAAATTACATTTTGCTTACATGCCTTGTCATTGCTTTCTCGCCTGAGCGAAAGCCAGACTTAACACTTAAACTACGGCGAGTCAACTATACATTAAGGTACCCGAATAAGGCTATGCGTTGCTCTGCTTCTTCAACCACCCACATAATTACACTTTGTACAAAGCAACGCGTCAATTGAATATGAAATGAACACATTGAGAAATAAATTCAACAAGGTTCCCTTAGATCTGGAAACTAACCTCAAACCTTAAAGGTTGCAATACATAACTTAAATACAATACAAAGAACATACAATGCTGACCCATAAACACAAGTTGCCTATATATAACAACTAGAAGGAATTTCGTCAGGTGAGGAAAAAAAATAATCATATCCCTCTTTTTTTTCTTCAGTGTAGTCGAGTAAAAAGTATGCCCAGCTACCAGTGTACCGAAACTAGTTGAAATCCGCTTAGCCATTTTAGTGTGATGAAGCCAAAATGACACATACAACCATACAAAAAAATCCAATGTTTTTTCCATTTACTATCAAATAGTCCATCCATATCACTTGTTATTTGAAAATATCTTCAATGTACAGAGATTTCATTTTTAAAAGTTTATAATAGCATTAGAAGCATACGGGTAAGAAGTATATTCAGACTTCAGAAAATGTAAATAGGCTCATAGGTTTGTATTCCCATCTCTTCCTTTAAGAAAGATACACTCGACACGAATGTTCTTGATTATTTAAACACAAACTCTATGATAGTTAGAACCTGTAGATACAACTTGTGTAGGTTGGTAGACATTGTAATACTATTTGTATGAAGATAAGACACAGCGAGCAGGAACTCTATAATGAGTAAATTGCTTCTTTCAAGTTGCAATTTATTAACTACAAAGTATATTAGGATAGCATTTTTTTCCGATCAAAGGCGTTTTATGGATCTAAAGTTACCAAAACCCATAAATAATAACGACTCAATTTGTTTCTATATTTGATACTGTGCGTATTGGCATCAGGATATTCTGGCAATTCTTTGGCAATATTTTCGTGACACATTAATTTCATTTCATTAGTTCAGAGACAACTTGACTTTTGAAGTACCAAAGGGCAATTTCTTTCAATTTCGTAAGTGATTTGTTATATTATAACAGATCCATTAAATCTTCAAAGCTCCCAACAGATGTAAACATATTACACGATTGTTAAACAAAAGTATCCTCAAAATGCATATTTTTAATTAAAACATTTGCTCTTTAAGAGAGCAATTTATGACTAAAAAATAGCAAACGTTTGTCCACGCGATATTTACAAGGGAATTTTAAAAATAGTGAATGTTTAGACTTTTATTCATTTCTTGCTTGTGAGAAAAAGAGATAAAAGAGGATATCATTCAATAGGGGTGATGACTACATTTTAATAATTAGTCCGTCATCATGTAGATTAATTAAAAATATTGGAGACGTTTCTTTTCTTATATAATCAAAGAATAAAGGCGATACAGTTAGTCAAATAGGGTACATGCATGAATTTTCTTTATCGCTTTTCTTAACTAAATATCAAAATACCGTAAAAACGATTTCAAAATGTGAAATTAAAATTTAAATCGGTCAAGAAACACGCAAGATATAGGCATTTTAAACTTCTAATTAGACGGCGATTTGACACAGACGTCCGACATGTACTGTTACGTCATAGTCTACGCCGGCCATATAAACTCCATATTAAATTCCGTTTTGCTAGAAAGAGATAGAATGAAATGTTTGATGGCTTATATCTTGGTTATTTTTATAGTTATTCGAAAAAAAAATTTGTCGACTGTTTATTACATGAATGAGCTTTTAATAAGGCAAAAATTAAAATTCATGCATATTCCCTAAAGTTAAATGCGATTTATCTGAGTATTTTCTGATTATTTCGAAAAAGCAATAAATACGTGTACATTATTTTTTTCGTATCAATCTGACAGACTAATTAGAATTTTGATTTACCCCATCATCACGCCTGTTTACCCCAAATATTTAAGATTCCTCCTTCTTAATTACTTTGATACAGATAGCAATCTAACAACAACTTTGACAATACATACAATATTAAATTAAGAATATGAAGTCGTTCGATGTCTCTCTTATTATATACACGAACACGTATAACCGCCTTATTGCGCAACGCAAATACAGAGTATTCGAGTTGATGGAAGATGGCGCTAGTGTTCAATACATTTCCCAATACTCGATACCAACGACGCAATTCTCGTTTTTGGTCACAGCATTTGGACTAGCAAACAAATGTGATGTCAATTTAGTCATTTAAATCGTTTAACAAGGATTGAAACAGTTATTAATGGAAACAAGTCCATGTTTGTGACACAGGCACGTTAAAACCTGCTAACGCTGGATGTACACTCTCACCGAAACCGAGCTAGAGGCGCATGTCGTCCTTCTCTTATTTATACGGTTTGTATGGGACGGCGAGCCTGCCTGCCCATTCTCGGCGAGTGTGTACAGTATGCGTAACAATTGTTGTACGAGGGCTGCTATTTATATATCCGGAAACCGGGATTACAATCTTCTTAAATAGCATATTTGACCGCCATGGTAAAATTTGAACTTTTTTAAGTATATAAGGTATATTTTTTCTTCCTTATTAACGCTCGTGTTTTGTTTTTGACGGGTTTTAAATGTCATCTCGCAGCAAGAATGGAACTCACTCGTGAAAATATTCGTGCTATGATTTATTATGATTTTCGGCGTGGTTTAACGCAACAACAGTGCATAGATCAACTAACTTCAACTTTTGGTGATGAAGCCCCATCTAAAACTACTGTGTATCACTGGTTTAGTGAGTTCAATCGTGGACGTAGTATGCTTACGGACGAAGTTAAGGCAGGTCGCCCGAAATCGGTCGTTGTACAACAAAATATCGAGGCTGTGCGAAAACTTATAATGGACGACCGACATGTTACGTACCGCGAGATAGAGGCGACTCTGGGTATTTCTATGACCAGCATTAATAGCATATTACATAATTATTTGGCTGTAAAAAAAATTTGTTCGCGTTGGATACCCCACAACTTAACAAATGAGCAAAAACATGCTCGCGTCGAATGGTGCAATAAAATGTTAAAAAAATATAACCGTGGTGACTCAAAAGCCGTTTATAACATCTATACAGGTGACGAATCCTGGATCTATGCATACGATCCCGAAACGAAGCAACAATCAACGGTATGGGTGTTTCAAAATGAGCCGAACCCTACGAAAGTTACTCGTGCAAAAAGTACATTGAAACAAATGGTGGCCTGCTTCTTCGGTATTAATGGCCATGTAGCTACAGTGCCACTAGAAAACCGTAGAACGGTTAATTCAGAGTGGTACACGACCATTTGCTTACCGGAAGTATTTGAACAAATTCGTAAAACTAACCAGCGACGAAGAATCATTCTTCATCATGACAATGCCAGCTGTCATACGTGACGCGAAACAACTCTATTTTTGGAGGGTCAAAATGTGGAATTAACGGGTCATCCGCCGTACAGCCCTGACTTGGCACCCAACGATTTTTATTTATTTCCAAATATAAAGAATAAATTACGCGGTCAACGATTTTCGACCGCTGAAGATGCTGTCGACGCATTCAAACAACACGTTATGGAGGTACCTCAGGCGGAGTGGCAGAAGTGCTTTAAAAATTGGTTCACGCGAATGCAAAAGTGCATAGATCATCAAGGGGAATACTTTGAAAAACAATAAAACTATTTTCAGCCGTGTACGTTTGTTTGTTTTTTTGTTTCCGGATATATAAGTAGCAACCCTCGTATTACGTAAAATCCAAGCTCGATTGCCGCGGCTGGCCGTGCCATTAACTATGTACAAATATAAAGCTCGATTCAATTGCCCAAATTATTTGTTATACCTATAATACATTTATATACAAACGTTGATCGACACTACAACAGACGCGAAGTGCGACAGGACTCGGAAGGCCCAAAGCTTCAAAGAAACTTTACTTCATATCACTAAGCTGACTTGTGTGACAAGGTCCTACAATGGTAGTATGTATTGTTATAACTGTACCCTAACAAGTAAGCGCGATCTGTGACAGCACACATTACTTTTCACTAACTAAAACAAAACTTCGGTACACAATTACTTTTGATCTCTCAATAAAAAAAGCCCAAGAAAATTCATATATAACCTATTTTAAGTTTCCGCGCCTCAAAAGCCCATAGGCGTTCGTTTTCCTATGGCAACACTAAATTACATCAATAAAGTTCTGTAAACCGAATACTCCCGAGTCGGTCGCACCACACGCTCCGTTCGAAGGATGGCAGGCTCATGACCGTCGCTCTACTGTTCCCAGGTATATTACAATTAGATACACAGCCAATAGTCAGTTATACATTAGCGATATATTGCGAATTATTGGAATAATAAACATATGAAGTTGTCCTTGGTATGGTTCCGGGCAGGCAGGTTTTAGGGCTTTAACCTCGTAAGGCCAGAACTTTGAATTTTAAAGGAAAATTCCGTTAGAAGTAAATTTGGAAGCACGGAACGATTCCTCATTTTAGGTCGTTGGGTCGATATTTGATAAATTTATACATTTACTTGGGACGAGTACAATTTGTGGTCCCAAAAATAGGACGTTAGGTCTTTCTTACGAGGTAAAAGCGTGCTCACAACACGTTTATGACATGCACAAGACGCAAGCACAAAAATTGTTCTCAGTGTGAAAGCGGGCCTAACTTTTGAGCATTATGTCGCATCTAATAGATCATAATTGACAGATATGTTTAAATTTTGAGACACCAATAGCGTCCCAACTGTATACCTGCAAGGCTCAAAGTTGTAAATGACTGTTGTTGTTTCAAACAAAATGACCATGCCCAGAACCCGCAACGTTTCATATATTTATGGCTCAGAGGATGAAACGATTAAGTATTGCATCTGTACGCGGTGCTGCCGAAGAGCCCGCGGCGACCGAGCCCGGTGAAAATGGCAAGGAGCCATTAGCTGGGTTCAGTCTTGGAATAATGTCCACCAACACTTTTACTTATATCCAATTGCGTTATTTGTTGCTTCAAAGTGTGACTATGTTTTTGGTATTTCGTAAATAAAGTATTACCCAGCCTATAGGAACACGTTTCTCCAGTAAGGGCAGGCTGTTTTAACCACATTAAACCGACCAATTCAATCGTTACTGATATAATGACACTCACTCGCGCGTGTGGTTTGAAACAACCCACCCTTGACCATTTTCACTCGGGCCTGGTTGCGGCGACCATCGGATGCCCGCGGGGACCTCGTCCGCGCTACCTGCATCGGGAGGATCAGCTCTCGGTGACCGCCGACGGCTCCTGATCGCTCGCACTGGGCACACTGACACTATCACTGGCACTGGGCATTTTATCGCTGACACTGTTGGACGGTGCGGCGCTTGGCGGCATTGCCGTGTCGGCGGCGGGCGTGTTGGATGCGTCCGTGACGGAGACGTTGGATGCGCCGGTGACGTTGGATGATCCGGTGACGTTAGACACGTCCGTGACGCTGGGGACGTCGGCGAGCGGCACGTCGAGCGCCGGCGTCATGTTCGCGTTCACAATGTTGGCTATCACCTAAACCAATACATTATTTGATTAAGCCAACGAATCGGTAAATTTAGAAATTAACTTAGAGCAATATATCTCTCAACATAGCGTTTGCGTTCGAGCGATTCCTGTTCAGTTGGGTCCTTTCCTGAAGTAAATATAAATTATGGCACGCTTACAGTTAAATGCTATTACTGAAAATACGCAGTGACATCTCTGAACCGTTACTTTTACACTTAAGGCGATTTTTAAAATAACAAAAAGTAATCAGGAGGCATATGAACCACATAGCATTATGAAGTCATAAAACCATTTTCCTATTTAACTTTATACTCTCCGAGCGTCTTGACAGTTCAAAAAAGGAACTGATTGATTTCTCAGTCAAGTACCCAGTTCTTATAGGTAGGTATAACCACCAGAGTTAGAGCCAAGTACACAACTTCATGTCACGTTGACAGGGGAATTCTGAAATTAATGTTCGCGCCGATAGCAAATTCAACAGCAAACGTATTTTTATAGAATTTTCTACATTTATTTAATCGTATTGCATTTTTGACGGAGTCGCTCGGCCACTAATTCTAGACGTATATCTAAATTCTTCACCTCCATCTAAATTTCATAAAAATTACAGATATAAATAAATTATGTAAAGCAAACTATAATATTATTAAATTTTACATTTCGACACCATATATTGATACGTTTAAAATCTTTTCATTTAAATGAGTAATCCTACTACTCGTAGACTTTCCAAAATTGTATGCAATCAATCGTAAACATAAATCCCATTCACTCATTCGCTTTTTTTTGCCATACTCTATGCAGCAGTGTGTATCATTGACCTCAACCCTGGTGCAGACGCCTAGAGCATAGATGTAGCACAACTGACCTCAGGCGTCATGGAGCTCATGGCGGTGCGGAGATTGTCGGCCAGCGAGCTGCTTAGCTCGTCCAGCGGCTTGTCCAGCGCGTCCAGCCGCATGCCCCGCAGGCCCTGCTCTACTCCACTTGTGCTGTTCACATCTGGAATTTATCAGTGTGACCCAGTCAGATTTTATTTTCGTATATTCAGGCGGGCTTGCGCCAAATTTTAACCTAGACTTAAGACTAAACCTAGAGTTAATATGACAGTTTTGGTATGAATCTGACAGGAGTTAAAATCTAACTCTGAGTTAACGACGATAGCCCAGCGTGGTGCAAGTGGGCCTCAAGCACTGAAAAAAACTCTTGACTTAAGTCCGTTGTCCTAACCTAAATAATACGAACCTTCTTCTGAATTTACGTTCCGGGCCCGTTTCTGAGCGGAAGTCTTTTTTATTCATATTGTTGGAAAGAGACCTGGCAAAAACTAGATGGCGCTATGACACTAAATGTTTAAGAATGTTATTCTTATTATTGAACAAAGAATCATCGTACAGTAACAATTAGTTCGTAAACAGTTAATAAATCGTAACATTTAAACACTGTGACTCGCTTGCAAAGTTGAATAATAGACGATATGCATGAATTTAATTTTTCTCTTAATTTCTTTATAAAAATTACAGATATAATTAATTATGTTAAACGGACTATATTTTTAGACTTATTCATGTAACGATCAGTAGAGAAAAATATTTGTTCGAATAACTATAAAATATACATATACATATAAGCCGCAATTTGATTCTATCACTTTGTAGCAAAACTGACAGAGAGAAACACATGTTGAGTTTATATGGTCGTAGTGTCTGTGACTTAACAGTATCTCCACGGCACTTCCGTCCTTGTTGAGAATCGCCATTTTTCGGCAATACCTCAAAAAAGGTATATCCGATCATGTTGCAACTTTCGGAGCGATTATTTCCGAAAATGGGCAATTCCGTTGACGTTCAGAGGGCATTTCTAATCCAGAAAAAATGTTTACGTGCAATAGGTAGTGCACGGTATGATGATAGCTGTAGACCACTCTTCCAAAAGTTCAAAGTTCTTCCCTTAGCTTCAAAAGTCATCCTGAGTATTTTAAAAATTATGATGACATGCTTACAAGAGAACTGCGAGCGCAGTATAAAAACCTGTTGTATCACCCGATTTATAGGTCCGATATCTACAGGAGGAATGCATTTAATATGTGTATTTTTTTTATATAATAAATAACCTTCCTATTGAGTTGAGAGTGTTGCATGGTAAATTATTCAAGACTAAACTGACTCAATGGCTACAAGCTCATTGTTTTTATAGTGTTAAGGATTTTTTAAATTATGCGAAATAAAATCAATTATTATTTTCTTTTTTTGCTTATTTGAAGGACAATTGTTATTTTTTTTAATGGATTATTATTTTGGAATGGAATTTAAATTATTTTATTCCTAACAAGGAATTTTCTTTTTTAAATGTATGCTTATAGTGTAAATTTAAATGTGCCTAGTGTTTAAAAAAATATATTGTTCGTATTTTTTCTTTTTTGTTTATGAATTTTATTGACATAAGTAAATTTTAAAGAAGGTTTTTAGACAAGTACTACCTAATGTGAAACAACATTTTGCATGTTGACTTTGATGTCGACAGAATACTGAGACTATATACATTTTAAGACCTAAATAATGGTAAATTATTCTAGCAAATAAATATTTATATTTCTATTTCTATAAATATCCACTTAATCAAAAAAGTGCTGTCGAAATATGTGCCACACTTTGATATTTGCAATTTTTTTTTGTGTGCACACCTAGACATATTATTTTTTATTATTTAACGACTATCCTAAGTAGCGGCCTACACAAGACACCTATAATCCAAATTTCATCAATATACATTTAGTAGTTAAATTTTAATTTTAGAGTAAAATGCCTGTGACGTACGAACGGACATGACCAAACTATAAGGGTTCCGTTTTCGCCCTTTTGGCTACGGAACCCTAAAAAAGTCGTCTACATTCCTATTGTATTCTGAATCGCTCACCACCATCCTTATCCTGGTATCCCCAAAACGGCGTGAACTCCTCACCCGCGGCGCCCTCCCCAAAGGAATCCTCCCCGAAGGCCGCTCCCTCGAACCGTTCCCTCTTCGTGAAGCTGTCGGAGTTGACGAACGCGTCGGCCTTGAAGTCGGCGAAGCCATCGGTGTCGGCGAACGCGTCGGCGAACGGGTCGGCAGGGCTGCCGAACGCATCGGCCGAGAACTGCGCCCAGCCCTCGCCCGCCATGCCGCTCTCCTCGTACGAGCTCTCCCAAGCTGTCCAACACACATACATCAGTGATATGACTAGAAGGCGCCCTTCGTTCGAGTAGGAAAAAATAAGTCAAAATCCTCTTTTTTGCTAAAATCACTATTTTGTGTTCTTCCGTCCTAATTCAAAAGGACGCCTGTCAGGTGGTGATGGTATGGAACTTCTGTCCTTTTGAATTAGGCCGGCATTGTTTTTTTAAGATAAAAATGAGAAATTACTCCGTCAGGGAACCATTTAGTGATGTAACCAACAAGTGTAAATCACTGTAATATCATTATGAGGATTTGATTACTTTATCAAAACACAGCGAAACGAGGCTTTATCGTAATCCTTAATCATTGTACATTGCGCGGGTAGATCGCAAAACTCACGCGACAAGAAGATGTTGATACCTGCCTCTCCAGTTCCTTCGAGACTATGGATGTAACGCGACGTCCGAAAGGTCGAACAATTACCAACAAAAGGTAATTGAATGAATCATATTTGCACGTGATTAAGCCCCGGTTTTGTCGTATTGTATCACACGGTGTGTCGCGCGACGCTATCTTCCTCGTCTCCTCCTCCCCGTCCTCGCCGTCTCCTTAACATGGCATAAACAGCGTGTACTCACGACTGGCAGCGGCCAGCACATCCCGCACGGTGTGTCGCGCGGCGTCATCTTCCCCGTCTCCTCCCGCGACCCCGTCCTCGCCGTCTTCGCCCCCTGCGTTCCTCCGATCCTCCCTATCCTCGCCCTCCCCGCCTTCTGACGCGTCGTTCCACATGGCCGCTTGGTTACTGAAACATTATTAGTAGATGGATATGGATATCGGAGTTAGATGATAATGTGGGTGTAGGATGTTCTTATTAAAAGTCCTCGTTGAAAACTCTCATGAAGGCGATTATAGTTGTAGACTTTTAATTTTTACACCTTGTGATAGTGCATTTTTAATAGGCGCTTATAACAGTTTCTACGACCTCGACTTTTTTTTTATTACGTGTTCCGGTTTCCCACTCGCACGAGTATAATTTATAATACTATACAAGTACTCTTTCATAAAACAAAGAGGAAGTATGCCTACAAGAGAAGAAAATCTACAAGTTTGGTATTATTTTATTGTAGAAATAGTGTAAAACCTGTCTACTTACTCGCACATTCGCTGGCTGGAGAGTTCCAAAAACTTATTCATGTTGCCCGAAGACGCCGCCTGAAAGGATTTAATTTATATAAAATTCGCATTTCATTTATGACGCAGAAATTGTGAAAAATTTAAGTAATGCTCGATATACATACTTCATTCATATCTTCCTCAGTCGGGTAGTCGCTATACTAAAAACAAAAATAAATACAATTAGAGCTATAACAGGAGTTTTTAAGCCTGCAAAAAGTTGACAAAATAAAGAGTTCAGACCATTGACAAATAATCAAAAAGTGAGAGATAAAGAAAGGACACGAAAAAGATCACAAGCTGGTTGATAAATGTATGGGGGGGGGGGGGGGGGAGAGAGAGAGAGAGAGAGAGAGAGAGAGAGCGGGAGGGTGATATATAATATATGATATATTATAACCATTACGACTTTTTATAGTGATTACTTACATTTACGTTATATAACCGGGTCTCCACTTCAACCATACCGTCCCCCTGAAACATGCGTTATATAACTATGTGAATCATATATTACGAGACAATCTTTGTATGATGTGATAACAATAATGTGTACTTATAAATTGGCTTAGTAGCTTCAATCTGGCCAAGTCGAGCAAAAACGAAGAGAAAAACTTACCTCGACTTCATACGTGTTCTCCGACGGATAATAACCGCCCTGAAAACAAACGTAAAATGTGTATTACATTAGGGATCGTTTTCGTGAAAAGATGGAAAACATGTAGGTACTTCAAGAAAATAACTATTAGTAGAATCGCAAAGCTTCAAATTAATTTGAGGTCAAGTTTTATTTCAAAACTATTATTTAATTGATTTCACTTCCTAGAAATAACAATTTTATGTTGAGCTAGCAATTATTTGCGCAATGGATTATATTTACGTATGGTACTGGAGTTTGTACTAGCTATGTGTCTATAAATCCGTTGCTATCTGCCAGGCAACGCGTACACCGTTGGTAGCGTAAACTAAATTAGATCGTATTAGTGTGACATGTCATATACTTCAGATGCAATCTTGGCTCGACTAGTAGACATGTATCCGGTGGGGACACAGCTAGCCTGCCCCAGGGGCATTAACACAGTACTCACCAGCGGGGTGTCGTGGCGCTGTATCAGCGGGTGGATGGTGGACGAGGCCCAGCGCTCCTGAGCGGGCCCGCGCTCGTCTAACATCGGAGCCAGCGTCCGCAGCAGCAGGATCACGTGTCCCGTGTATCCGGGGGGGACGCAGCTAGCCTGCCCCTGGGGCATCAACAAAGTACTCACCAGCGGGGTGTCGTGGCGCTGTATCAGCGGGTGGATGGTGGACGAGGCCCAGCGCTCCTGAGCGGGCCCGCGCTCGTCTAACATCGGAGCCAGCGTCCGCAGCAGCAGGATCACGTGTCCCGTGTATCCGGGGGGGACGCAGCTAGCCTGCCCCTGGGGCATCAACAAAGTACTCACCAGCGGGGTGTCGTGGCGCTGTATCAGCGGGTGGATGGTGGACGAGGCCCAGCGCTCCTGAGCGGGCCCGCGCTCGTCTAACATCGGAGCCAGCGTCCGCAGCAGCAGAATCACGTGTCCCGTGTATCCGGGGGGGACGCAGCTAGCCTGCCCCTGGGGCATCAACAAAGTACTCACCAGCGGGGTGTCGTGGCGCTGTATCAGCGGGTGGATGGTGGACGAGGCCCAGCGCTCCTGAGCGGGCCCGCGCTCGTCTAACATCGGAGCCAGCGTCCGCAGCAGCAGGATCACGTGTCCCGTGTATCCGGGGGGGACGCAGCTAGCCTGCCCCTGGGGCATCAACAAAGTACTCACCAGCGGGGTGTCGTGGCGCTGTATCAGCGGGTGGATGGTGGACGAGGCCCAGCGCTCCTGAGCGGGCCCGCGCTCGTCTAACATCGGAGCCAGCGTCCGCAGCAGCAGGATCACGTGCCCCATGTATCCAGAGCGGGGACAGCTAGCAGTGCCCCTGACGAATTCAATAAACTATTCAATGAGGATGACCAGGATTTTTTGGCTAACACATCACGTCACATTGGTGAAGTCAATTCAGACACTTAAAATGGAAGACCAACGAAATATCGCCAAGAACTTATGATAAATCCATTTTTATGGCATTATGTCCGCCATTTGTACATTCTTGTATTGTGCAATAAAGTTTAAATAAATAAATAAAAACTCACCTTTTGGTTTCGTTTTCTTCATAGACATCCATCAATTTGTTGAATAAGTCACACTCTTCTAATATCTGCAAAAAAATATAATTTTATAAATCAAACTCAGTGTAGTGATTAAAAGTGTGATAAGTCGGTCTATCGGCGAGTCTAGCGGGGTAGTTCTTCGGAGTGGTTTTTAACTGATTTATTTTCGACGCTAAGTATAACCAATAAATCACTTTAAATATACGAATAAGTCAGATTTTTAAATTTAATCATAATAACAAGAGCAGTTAACTTATTTTAATCATATACTTGAGGAAGCAAACATCGGGAAAACTTTGAGCAAACTCAAGCGAACAGTTTAAGTCGGAGCGGGATGTGTGGATGCTCTCTGCCACATATAGGGGATGTAGGATTATAAGTCCTATACATATTCCTGTATGTAATTGTAGATATATTCCTGTGTGACGCGTGATAGCCTAATGTGTAATCCAGTGGGTGTAACGTTGTATGGACGTGTGTACAGCAATACTCACGTGCCGGGCGTACTGCGTGTGGTAGGCGCGGTTGGAAAGCGCGTGGCGCACCATGGTCAGCACTTGTGCGTGCAGGAAGTTGTTGTCGGGGTGCGCGAAGAACATGTCGATGAGCACGCCGGGGGTGCCTGCCAACATACCGTGTCATAATAAGTTTTTTATACGCTCTAAAAATGCATTGAGGACAACGTACCGAGCGTGATGCGTGAGCATGATGGAGGCAACCTCGTCCACCTCGGAGCCGCACAGCTCCGCCAGCAGCGCCGCCACCTGCAGCCACGCGGGTGGGGGGGGGGGGGGGGGGGGGGAGGACAACGTACCGAGCGTGAGCATGGTGGAGGCGACCTCGTCCACCTCGGAGCCGCACAGCTCCGCCAGCAGCGCCGCCACCTGCAGCCACGCGGGTGGGGGGGGGGGGGGACAACGTACCGAGCGTGAGCATGGTGGAGGCGACCTCGTCCACCTCGGAGCCGCATAGCTCCGCCAGCAGCGCCGCCACCTGCAGCCACGCGGGTGGGGGGGGGGAGGACAACGTACCGAGCGTGAGCATGGTGGAGGCGACCTCGTCCACCTCGGAGCCGCACAGCTCCGCCAGCAGCGCCGCCACCTGCAGCCACGCGGGGGGGGGGGGGGGGGAGGACAACGTACCGAGCGTGAGCATGGTGGAGGCGACCTCGTCCACCTCGGAGCCGCACAGCTCCGCCAGCAGCGCCGCCACCTGCAGCCACGCGGGTGGGGGGGGGGGGAGGACAACGTACCGAGCGTGAGCATGGTGGAGGCGACCTCGTCCACCTCGGAGCCGCACAGCTCCGCCAGCAGCGCCGCCACCTGCAGCCACGCGGGTGGGGGGGGGGGGAGGACAACGTACCGAGCGTGAGCATGGTGGAGGCGACCTCGTCCACCTCGGAGCCGCACAGCTCCGCCAGCAGCGCCGCCACCTGCAGCCACGCGGGTGGGGGGGGGGGGAGGACAACGTACCGAGCGTGAGCATGGTGGAGGCGACCTCGTCCACCTCGGAGCCGCATAGCTCCGCCAGCAGCGCCGCCACCTGCAGCCACGCGGGTGGGGGGGGGGGGGGGACAACGTACCGAGCGTGAGCATGGTGGAGGCGACCTCGTCCACCTCGGAGCCGCACAGCTCCGCCAGCAGCGCCGCCACCTGCAGCCGCGCCGCGCCCACGGCCGCGCGGGGCGGGGGGGGGCGTGGGCGGCGCGGGGGGCTCGACCCCCTCCGGCGCCGGCTCCGCGTCGCCAGCGGCGGGGGGGGTCAGTGGGGGAGTCAGCAGTGGAGTCGGCGGGGGAGTCAGGGGCGGTGTCGCTCGAGGGAGCGGGAGCGCCCCCGCCGCCGTCCGCCGGCGCCTCCACTGCTGAAGGCTCCTAAACATAGAAAAAACGGTATTATAGTATTTTCGATTACAAATATGGCAATATGAATATCAAAATGTTAGTTCGTTTTTAACTTCGAATGTGAGAATAACCGGTACTTAATCGTTATTTATAATCATAGCGCATGTTCGCCAACGATTTATGATTATACAACTTGATCTATTTTGCCCTATTTTGGCCCCTCGTAAAACATTTGTAGATTACATTAATCGATTATAATTTCTTTGCTATTCCAAAAAAAATGTAGATTGTTTTACAAGGGGCTAAAATAATCCCTTTTGACACAAAGTGAGAGCGAACGAGGACAAATACGATCTAAGCGACAAAATGGCTTTTACCTTCGACATAAACCCTATGTTTTTCACTTCGAATGTGAGAAAAGAGTTGATCATATCATAGCGCACCTTCATTAGGACGTGTTGTTTGGTTATACTGATGTAACTTCGCACTGGAGCCGCTCGCCGTGAAGTCACCGCCAACTCTGCACTACGTTTTTTAAATCTAGCATTTTCGTAAAGAACTCGTGAGGAACTTTTTGAACATGAGAAGTGAACTATTGTTTGATATTATTACACCTATAAATGCTACATACCTGATATTTAATACACAGATTATGATGATATGAGGCTGTCCCCTATCCCTCTCAGGAACAAAATACCAATAACAAGATCCTTCCATCCGATAATTCGATAGTATAATAAAAACTGACATGCCTGCAGTTAGAACTCGTTCGATTGTAATGATGATGATGCTCTAGTGTCTTGCTGTGTCCCTCATTTCGCCGAGGCTCTGAAAAAGGATTGCCATCTTTGGGTCTCTCGACCCTGAGACAATGCCAGCTCCACGCCGCCACGGCAGCCCGTACCGCAGCCCTGGTGGCGACATGTCAACACTCACGTGGTGGTAGGGCTCGGGCGGCTGCAGCAGCGGCAGGTGCGGCGCCACCGCCAGCTCCACGCCGCCACGGCAGCCCGTACCGCAGCCCTGGTGGCGACATGTCAACACTCACGTGGTGGTAGGGCTCGGGCGGCTGCAGCAGCGGCAGGTGCGGCGCCACCGCCAGCTCCACGCCGCCACGGCAGCCCGTACCGCAGCCCTGGTGGCGACATGTCAACACTCACGTGGTGGTAGGGCTCGGGCGGCTGCAGCAGCGGCAGGTGCGGCGCCACCGCCAGCTCCACGCCGCCACGGCAGCCCGTACCGCAGCCCTGGTGGCGACATGTCAACACTCACGTGGTGGTAGGGCTCGGGCGGCTGCAGCAGCGGCAGGTGCGGCGCCACCGCCAGCTCCACGCCGCCACGGCAGCCCGTACCGCAGCCCTGGTGGCGACATGTCAACACTCACGTGGTGGTAGGGCTCGGGCGGCTGCAGCAGCGGCAGGTGCGGCGCCACCGCCAGCTCCACGCCGCCACGGCAGCCCGTACCGCAGCCCTGGTGGCGACATGTCAACACTCACGTGGTGGTAGGGCTCGGGCGGCTGCAGCAGCGGCAGGTGCGGCGCCACCGCCAGCTCCACGCCGCCACGGCAGCCCGTACCGCAGCCCTGGTGGCGACATGTCAACACTCACGTGGTGGTAGGGCTCGGGCGGCTGCAGCAGCGGCAGGTGCGGCGCCACCGCCAGCTCCACGCCGCCACGGCAGCCCGTACCGCAGCCCTGGTGGCGACATGTCAACACTCACGTGGTGGTAGGGCTCGGGCGGCTGCAGCAGCGGCAGGTGCGGCGCCACCGCCAGCTCCACGCCGCCACGGCAGCCCGTACCGCAGCCCTGGTGGCGACATGTCAACACTCACGTGGTGGTAGGGCTCGGGCGGCTGCAGCAGCGGCAGGTGCGGCGCCACCGCCAGCTCCACGCCGCCACGGCAGCCCGTACCGCAGCCCTGGTGGCGACATGTCAACACTCACGTGGTGGTAGGGCTCGGGCGGCTGCAGCAGCGCCGTGTGCAGCAGCGGCAGGTGCGGCGCCACCGCCAGCTCCACGCCGCCACGGCAGCCCGCGCCCACGGCCCTGGTCCAACACAATACATGAGCATATATACTTTGTTACTTGGTAGTGTGTAACGTAACTCGCACACATACGAGTCTCCCTGCTCGTACAAGGTGGGACAGCGTACCGAAAACGGAAACCCTACTTTCAGACCATTACTCTGAGCTGAATAATAATGTAACCAGCACTGTATCACGAACATCTACCTACTCACGCGCAGGTTCAGAGCGCGGCGTCGGGGCGGATAGCGGTCATCGACCCCGCTTCCCTCCCGCGCTGCACCCTCATGCAGCGAGTCCACGAACGTTGGACGCGATACATTGCGCAGTGGATATTATCAATTTTAACATGGAAAATTTTGTCCTTGATTTTCTACAGAAATACTCAAAATTCAATTCAGGATCATGGTCTGAAACTATGGTTTAATTCTCGGTACTCTGTCCCTTTGTATAATATTATCATTATGTGACGGACGAATACAGTGAAAAAGATCAGTTGGGGTTGATAGAAACTATGAAAGTAAACAATGAAAGTAAACAATTATTGTTGTGGCATGTTGAAAATGTTATAGAATGCTTCAAATAATTTAAATAAACATAAAAAATCATGTGACCGTACTAAAGATGCATAAGTTTCTGTCCAATCAGAGCAGTTTTTTAGGTTTTCCCATTTGTAAGGAAATAATGTTATAGATAATAATTCAATAACGTTTAATACTAGTGTTATAATAGTTCCATTTTGCACGAATATAAATCATCATCATTTATTCACAGAATATATGGTAAGTACATAAGGTGGTATAATTATAAAACATTTTGATCCTTAATATATTCGGCCTTTACGGCATGTGCTAGCTATAGCATGCATTCTTAACGATTATTTATTACATTTATAAAATTCACATAGCTTTAAGCTGTTAGCATGTCAAGAAATTGAGTTGAATTTGTACATTTATAATGAGAATGACATAAGTGACTATATTTATGTTCGTACGCAAGAAAGAGTGGTATTAACTAGGCTCAATATGAAACGGAATAAAGGGTATATGTCTTATAAATTATTTGTAAGTAGGTCCAAAATTGGCATGTTTTTAAGTGATAATATGTGGCCGGCAGGCATTACGTTCCGACGTTTCGTGGTTTTCAAAGGGAACTCTAAGGCGAGAACTTTATGTGAAGAAAACAAATTACTGGACAATGGCGGACCTTTGTAGAATAATATCGTTTAACTGTCGGTCATTCAAGCGCTCGATCGAGGACATTAGGTCGCTGTGTGATAAGGCTGACATTATACTGTTACAGGAAACTTGGTTGTTAAACTGTGATCTTGGTTTGTTAGGTACTGTAAATAATGACTTCGGGTGGACCGGGAAATCGGGAGTAGACGAGTCGCAGGGCCTGCTCAAAGGTAGGCCCTATGGGGGAGTTGGTATACTGTGGAGGTCTAACGTATTTCAGTCTGTTAATGTCATTGAATGTAATAGTGACAGGATTGCGGTGGTTAGAATAAATACGGGTGATAAAACATTTTTGGTATGCTCTATTTATATGCCGACAGACTGTAGCGAAAATCTACCTTTGTTTACACAATGTCTAAGTGAGTTATTGTTAACCATTGCAGAAAATAGTGACGTGCAAGCAGTCTATATGCTTGGTGATTTGAATGCTCATATTAATGAACCTTTTTATCACGAGATGATGGAGTTTTGCTCGGAGCAATTATGGTTATGTGCGGATGTTGAGAAACTTGGCGCGGACTCTAACACATATACGTATGTTAGTGATGTGTATGGGTGTCGGAGATGGTTAGACCACTGTATTACTACGAAATGTGCTTGGGACACAATATGTAATGTCTCGGTATTACATGATATATATTGGTCTGACCATTTTCCCATCCTTATTGAATGTAACATTGATCTAATAAAATCTGTAGTAAAAAATAAAAATAAAATAATAAAAATAAAAATAAAATAAAAATAAAAATTCTTTATTTCAGACCATAGATCCATAGTAGATTAGTAACAAAAGCTTAATAATTATGTTAGTATAAAAAACTTTGGATAACAATAAATGACTATATCTAAACACAACATTATTGCGACCGGGCGAAGCAACTAGTTGCAGGGCCATCCAGAACTTTGACTCTACTTGACCCTGCCAATAGCCACTTCCACCCAGTATTTGGTTAAAGGGCAGTCGAAACGCCCATCCAACGCCCTTAGGAGGCTGTTGCCGCTGCTCCGCACTCTACGCAACATCGATGCTATTCTTTTTCGCCTAATGGCAAAAAAGTCGTCCGTTTGGGCCTCGGCAAACATGCCGGACGCGCTGCAGTGCTTAGGCAGCCTCAACAACATCCTCAAGGCATTGTTGTATTGGACTCGCAATATGTTGTATGCCCTTTGCGTAAATCCTACCCACAGACTGCAGGTGTAAAAAGTCTGACAATAAGCTTTAAACAGCGTCAGTTTGACTTGCTTATTACACCTTGCAAATCTGCGGGCAAGCATGTTAGCGCGCACAGCCATCGCCCTTCTCTCCCTCTCGAGGTCCAAGTCATCACTCAGGTTTTCCGTGAGTATATGACCCAAATACTTAAACCTACTAACCCTCTTCACAGGCATGCCGCCCAGCACGATCTCAGGCTCAGTTGTTGGGTTATATTTACGCGCTTTGAAAATCATCACCTCACTTTTTGTAGCATTGTACCTAAGACCATGCCGCTCAGCATACCTTTCACATAGAGCGATAAGTTGCCGCACTGAGTCAATTGAGGGGCCCAGTACCGCCATGTCGTCTGCGTAATTTATGTTATTAAAGCACGTCCCAGTAACATGACAACCTACCCGCGTACCACTGAGCTCCTCAATCAGTCCGTTAATATAAAGGTTAAATAATATAGGGGATGTCAAACCACCCTGCCGCACACCGCACTGAAGTCTATACTCCTCCGACTCCTCCCCCGCCCATCTCACTCGATTGATCTGGCTGTTGTACCAGTACTTAAGCAATGCGACACATTCCCTTGGCAGGCCCTCCCTGGCTAATTTGTTCCATAGTATGTCATACACAACCAGATCGAACGCTTTTGACAGGTCCAGAAAGCACGCATATACAGGCGTGTTTCTGTCCCTGTAGTACCTGACGGCTTGCTTAAGGCACAAAATAGCGCTCTCTGTTGATAAACCCGGCCTGAAGCCGAATTGGGCGTCATGCAGCTTTATGTGCTTACAAAGATGTGCATTAAGCAAACCGTCAAGCACTTTAGCGAGTACCGTAGCGAGTGAGATGGGCCTATAGTTGCTAGGGTCAGACAAATCTCCAGTCTTGTTTTTTACAAGTGGCACTACCACTGTTCTTGTAAGCGCCTGTGGGAGATAAGCGTGTCTGAGGCACATAGTGTAGAACAATGCCAATACACGAGGCAGGTGCACTCCAGCATATTTAAGGTGCTCAATGCTGAGACCATCATGCCCTGGCGACTTACCCCTCTCCATATTTCTGATTATTGTGTTCACCTCCTTAGCTGTAAAACCCACAGTACATTCGCCCATAATGGTCTCAGCATTGCGCACCTCCTCAGTTGATACCGGTAGAAGTGGACTCACATTAAATGCACTTTTAAAATTGTTGGCTATTGTTTTACGATCACAGACCCCTCCCACACTCACAGGGACGCCAGTCTGCACGTTCAGTTTGTTCGTGTTTTTCCAGAAAGCTTTAAAGTCCTTAGCTGCCCGGTTCGTAGCAAGAATGTCGCATTTTATTTGTTCCTGTCTGTTTTGGCACCATTTCAGCTTGGACTTAAAAAGCTTTCTGGATTCACACATTTCAGTATATACTGAACCTTGATTAGGTCTCCTCGCCGATACCCACACAAGAAATTTAGCTCTGGCATCCCTGTGAGCATTCGCCACGTACTTATTCCAGCCCGTAATCTGACCGCGCCGTTTACGTCCTGCCCTGCTAGACTGCTTAGCCGCCTCCGTTAGCGTAGTAACTATGCGATCGTACATGTTATCCAACACTATTGCATGACTAGGATCGCCACACATTCTATCAGCACAGGTCGCAAATTCAGCGGGAAAGTCCAACAGCTTCAGTTCCTCATTGCACAACGAACTGTACAGCTCTATTTGCGCACCCTGCCGTTCACCCCACACTACACCCACATTAAGCGGCTTAATCGGATTGGATTTAACTTGTACTCTACTTAAATCACATTCAACGATAAGTGGTAAATGGTCGGACCAATACACGTCGTATTTGACGTTAACACTACGCACGGTTTCCCGCGCTGCCTCCGTGACAATGCAGTGATCCAACCACCTTTTACATCCATGAGCCTCGCTTGTAAATGTAAAGGTCTGAGAGTCAGTGCCTAACATGTCTATATCTATACAAAACCACTTTTGCGACTCACAAAAATACAGCAATTCTTTACAAAACAACTCATTTGGGTGGGCATTGAAGTCGCCTAAAATATAAATCGCCTCCACGTCTGTGTTTTCCGCACTTATGGCACTAATTTCACCCAAACATTCAAAGTTCCCAAACATTCAGTAAATGAAACCTGTAATAATAATATTCGGGAGGGAGTTGTGTGGGGAGTCAGGCAGCCCGAGCAAATAAATAAGTATAGAGATATTTGCCATGACAGTTTGAAAGGCGTTGATTTTCCGGACACTCTTAGATCTTGTTGTGATGGTTTTTGTTCTAATAAGGATCATTTTGTAATACTTGATGAAATGTACAACAAAATAGTAAATATTCTGGCTGAAGCCTCAGTTCTATCCTCCAAGTGTAGGCCGAAGAGAAAGGGCGGTTGCATTGCAGGATGGAACAAGCATGTAGCCGATGTACATAAAGATGCTAGGCTATGTTATCAATTGTGGGAGCTGGCTGGTAAACCATGGCGTGGTAATGTATATGAGCGCATGCAAAACTCGAAAAAGGTCTTCAAGTCGAAGTTGAAGTGGTGCCAAGATCGCCAGGAACAGTTAAAAATGGATAAGCTTGTGCTGGCCCACTACAATAAAAGATTTGGAGACTTTTGGAAGGGTACCAAGCGTATTAATACGAAGCCTGGTCTGCCAGCTTGCGTTGAGGATAAATCCGATCTAGCGGAAATAGCTGAATTGTTTAAGGGTCATTTTAATGTTACACCTTTGATTAACAGCGTACAGAATGGGCCTATGTTAGATGCTGAGACCGGCAGCGACAAACGCGAAATCTATTTCAATGCGAAACAGGTCGAATTAGCTATCAGCAAGATGCAGAGAGGTAAGTCGCCTGGTCATGACGGTCTCAGCATCGAGCACTATAAATGTGCTGGAACCCATGTGTATCGTGTGCTCGCGCTATTTTTTAACCTCTGTGTTTGTCACTCCTACCTGCCTAGTGCACTCATGAAAACGATAGTAGTGCCGGTTGTAAAAAATAAAACAGGTGATTTGTCTGACAAGACCAACTATAGGCCCATCTCGCTTGCAACAACTACCGCTAAGATCCTGGATAGTTTGTTGGACTCCATTCTAACCAGGCACCTGAAGATACATGATGCGCAGTTTGGGTTTAGGCCCGGGCTGTCTACTGAGAGCGCCATTCTCTGCCTAAAACATACGGTGGGCTATTACACACAGAGAAGGACGCCAGTGTATGCCTGTTTCCTAGACCTCTCGAAGGCCTTTGATAGAGTTGATTATAACATACTGTGGCGTAAACTTAGTGAAACAGGCATACCGGGTGAGTGTGTTAATATCTTCAGGTACTGGTATTCTAATCAGGTTAACCAGGTGAGATGGGCTAACGGTTGGTCCAACGAGTACAAATTGGAGTGCGGTGTGAGGCAGGGGGGAATTACGTCACCCAAGCTTTTTAATTTATACATCAACGAGCTGATTGGAAGACTGAGCGGGATGCATGCTGGATGTTATGTGGGCGGTACATGCATAAATAACATCAGCTATGCTGATGATATGGTCCTGCTCAGTCCTTCAGTTAGCGCGCTTGAACAACTGCTCACAACTTGTGAAACGTATGCTCTGTCTCATGGCCTCCAATATAACGCGAGAAAGAGCGAGGTCATGGTGTTTAAGGCAGGTAGGATCAAGCCGTACTATGTGCCTCCCATATTGTTGAATGGAACTGAATTGGAATGTGTTGGTAAGGTGAAATATCTGGGTCACGTATTGACGGAATCTCTTAATGACGATTCTGACATTGAGAGGGAGCGGAGGGCGTTAGCGGTTCGGAGTAACATGTTGATCCGTAGGTTTGCTCGATGTTCCACCGAAGTAAAGGTAACATTATTTTAGGCATACTGCCAGTCTTTCTACTCGAGCAGCCTATGGATCAAGTATACGAAACGGGCCTATAACGTCCTCCGTGTACAATACAATAATGCATTTAGGATGTTGTTGGGGCTGTCTAGTAGGTGTAGCGCATCTGGTATGTTTGCGGAGGCCCGCACAGACGGCTTTCATGCCATCATAAGAAAAAAGATTGCCTCGCTATTATCTAGGGTTAGACAAAGCCCTAACAGCATCCTGAATGCATTAGCGACAAGGTATGATTGTCCCATATTGCATTTTTGGGTAAGACAAACCAAAGGTGTTGCAGAATTTGTATTGTAGTGTAAATTAGTACCTACCTAACTACTTAATCTTAATTTTAAGAAATAATATAGTTATAAGTCAACGTTACTAACCAGCTATGGATGATTTTTTCCGAAATAAAGAATTTATTATTATATTATTATTATAATCTATATTCATTTTTATTCTAAGATTTACATGCATATAATAAAAATGTCATCATAAGTATTTTTGGTTTAGTGTAATTTTTTCCTTAAAAAAATCTCCAAGAGAGTAATAAGGCTCTGTCAATGAGTTCCTTTTTCAATTTTACTTTAAATATGTTTACATCCAATTTTTTCAATTCTTCCGGCAAATAATTATATATTTTAGAGGTTGTTCCTAATAAGCTATTTCGTAGTAATGCTGTTTTGCCAGGTATTGTTTTAATATTAAATTTGTGACGCATGGTTTTAGACTCCATCGACTTTAGTTGAAACATATTGGGGTTTGATTTAACAAAGACTGCTACTTCGTAAATGTAAAGACTTGTCAGTGTCAAAATCTTTAGTTGTATGAAGTAAGGCTTACAACTATCCGTTTCTCTGAGGTTACAGATGGCACGGATACATTTTTTTTGTGCACCAAAAACAAGATTTTTGTTTGTGGAATTTCCCCAAAAAATAACACCGTAGCGAAGAATAGATCCAATATATCCGTGATATGCTAATAGTGCTGTGTTGGTATCTGATAATTTTGAAATTCTTCGAAGGGCAATATTCCACACTTACTGAATTAAAACATAAGAATACCATTTTTATGAGCAGAAGAAATGATTCCATTTTTTTTTTCTATTTCGATTACGAATTCAGCAGGCGTAAGAAGAGCCATTACTAGGAAAAGCGACGCAGCATAGCTATATGCTGGCAGTTCTGCTTCGAGCCCAGAAGTTAAGAAGTACAGTTGGAGACCACAATTTGACTTGGACATTAGTTTTTAAGAGGCCTTCTTTTCTACAATAAAAGCCTTATAGAATTTCTACTAATCAATGAAAATAAACTACATTAAACATTAGTATCATTGTTCCAATTACTTAGTCGTTAGATCTAAGCGTGTAGCAAATATACAAGTAATTGTGATAGTTGTTTAGTACTGGACGATCTTTTCTGCATCGGGGCTAGTATACATACTATTAAAAAGTTGTAAAAATGAAATGTCTGTACATTGAAGATATGTAACAAAAAAACTATTGTAAGCGACTATTTGGAGATCACTGAAGCGGACTTTTTTTTTGGATTTTTTGTATGTTTGTATGCCGTTGCGACTTAATCACGCAAAATCGGATAAATGGATTTCAATTATTTTGGGTACACGGGTAGCTGGGTATCTCTAGATAGTTATAGGATACTTTTTAATCGACTACGCTGAAGAAAAAACGAGGGATTACGACTTTATCTCCTGCACGAACGAAGTTCCGCCTTCTAGGAATACAATATATATAATACAATATGCATATAATATATAAATAATGAAATAAAAATATACCAGCTGCAGCATGGAAGACGAACACTATTCGAGTTGCTTATGTAGCGTCCGCTTGACAACTACCTCGCTTGTCTGATCTGAACGTAGAGAGCCACACTTGAACAGTAACACTCACTGGTCGGGTTCCAGCGATGCCTCCTGGTCTGCGCGCCGCATGGCCAGCAGCACCTTGGCTCCGTGCACGAGCGCGTGGCGCCGCGCATACGCCGGGCTGGTGAACATGCCCTGCAGCAGCGCGCCCACGCCGTGCGGGGACGTGGCGCGGCACACCAGCGCCAGCGCGGTGCGAGACCTGCGGACAAGCTTCAGTGAAACTTCCGCTGGCCGCTAATGTTCCAGCAGGCGTCTTCTGTTCTGATACATTCTTTCCCTTACTTCTTATGTTCGAACCCTGTATTAATGTTCTTATGATTCTACATTTTTTATTCGGGTTTTAAACCAGTATAATAAACAATTTAGCAGTATTGATTTGTTTGAATGCTCTAAATCAATTTTCAAGAAACGCGGTCTTCACTTAATAGACTAGTTCAGTGCTGAGTAAATGTTCCTTTTCCGCACATACACCACACACACACATACACGAGCACCTTTCTTCTAATATTTGAGCATATCAAATGTATTTATTTCTCATAATGTACTTATATAACTTGCTTTATGTAACTTGCGCCACTAAATTGTATTTTTGTGGATATCTGTTATTGACTTTTGTTGTTGTGTTTTATGTTCGGTATTGCTGTTGATGCCCCAAATAAATAAATAAATTAATCGATGCAATTTTAACAATTGATCAAGTAGACTTGACGCCACACTATTTCCTCCCGCTTCCGCTTGTTCGAGTCACCCTGCACTTGTGCCCCACAGTCCAAGTTCTGTAATACAAATGACCAACCTAGCATTCCCGGCGGGTGAAACTTGGCTGTAGTCGGCCGCGCAGCCGTTGAGGATGATCTCGCTGAGCAGCGCCGCGGCGTTGGCCGCCGCCACCGCGCGCACCCGCTCCCGCGCCCGCTCCGCCTCCGCCTCCGCCTCCGCCCCCGCCACCGCTCCCGCCTCCGCCTGGAGGTTGGAGTACCCCCTCGCTTGCGCCGATTCTGAAGTTGACTCCTCTACCGGTACTTCTGTAACCACGTGTTCAGTTTGTAATGAACTGACGTCTCGACGGTTTGCCTCTACTTAATTATTAATCAGAAGTGACGTCACTAATCCACTGAGGAAGAGTCGGTTTTCAACTTAATAGTGACATTAAAGTTAATGAATGTTTATGCATCCATGCACAGCAACTCAACAATGTAAATATGTATTGTATTGAATTATTGACATTTCTCCTTATGCTAACACGCCATAAATACACCCTATAAATAACATTAGATCAAATCAATGTCACCACATTCTTGATCTCTAGGCCTCCACAAACCAAGATTCTTCAACAGAATAAAGGTCCTAAATGAGAATTCTTACCTTGTTACAGACGAAAAGGGTACAAACTGGTAGAGAATAAACTATGGCATTAAGTCCGTCTTTCGTACGATAAGTTTTTCTTTTGTGCAATAAAGATTAAATAAATAAAAAACCTAGCCATCACCATCTCTTCCCAGAACTGGTGCTCAAGCTCCTGTCAGAGTGCTTGCTTATTTAACTTCCTCCGGAGCGTCCAAGACCCAGGACGACACAGCGGCCTCAGGTTGTGGGGAGAGAGGTGCCGGCTCGAACGTGCCGCAGATCATCGCAGTCAGCGCCTCTAGGAACTCTTCTCCTCCAACCACAGTGAGAAACTTCTGCTTATCACCTTTCCCCGGCACGTTCAGGCCACCCATTTCGCTCAGCTCGCGCTGTCCCTGCTCCAGGCCTGAGATCATAGCGAGAGTGGTGCTCGTGCGTGCCGCAGATGATCGTGATCAGAGCCTCCAGGAACGGAACCTCCTCGAACCTTTGTCATCGACTTCTGCTTATTACCTTTCCCCTGGGCGTCCAGGTCTCCCTTCTCGACGCCCTCCTTCTCGGCCTTCTCGCTCTGCTCGCGCTGCCCTTTCTCCAGTTCGTTGGCGACGGACGCAGCCTCAGGCTGTGGGGAGAGTGGTGGAGGCTCGTAGGCGCCGCAGATGATCGCGATCAACGCCTCTAGGAACTGGTGCTCCTCAAACCACTATCAGGAAAACATTTGTGTATTAAGATCCTCTGTATTTTGGGTGTATGGGTTTATGGATATTCGGTAGGTGTGTACTTGTGAAGTTAAATTAAATAAAAACTATAGCAATATCCTAATTTATTAAGTTCTCAGAAGATTCGATCACAAATTACAATACGCGACACGAGGTCCCAGACATGTCTTTGGATTCTGGCCAAAGACCAAAATCCCGAGTAGAGTTACTTCTCAGGAATGCTCTAATCTATACTATTATAAAGTTGTGTTTTGGATTCTTTGTATGTTTGTATGTGTCGTTGCGGCTTCATATTCACTATCTTTGGTACACGGGTAGCTGGGTATCTTCCAGATGGTTATAGAATACTTTTTACGCGACTATGCTGTTCAAAAAAAGAGGGGTTATGATTATGACCTTTTCTCCTCTGCGAACGAAGTTGCGGGCGCTAGAAGGCGTATGTCATATAATGACAGCCAAAACATTTGTTTCAAACTATGCATGTATCAGAGTAAAAGGCAAAGGCTATTCATAGATAAACAAGTAAATCCTTAGACTTCAACTTCCTTTTGATGTACGAGTAAATCCTTATACTTCTTGCTTATGCTCACAAGGATTTACTTTATGTTTACTCATACGGCCCATTGTAGTTGTATGACTAACAGACACAGCGGAGGAGCCAGGCTATATTATTATGTATGTACCACACACCTCCATAACAAGCTTGTTGAAGAGGTCGTTGAGCCGTATGAAGCACTTGAGCGCGTCCAGGACAGCGGAGGTGTGGAGATGACGCAGCAGGTTGGGGAGGAAGTCGCGCCGGGCCTTCAGGAAGTCCAGCACGCGCAGGCACACAATGTGGTACAGGTACCAGTCCTGACAACCAGACAGAAACCCTAAGTCAAGTACAAGAGTAAAGCGATATCCACTGACATACGGTTTAGTTCACTGGTAGGGATTTTTGGGTTCAAATCCTGGTACGGCCAAATATTTGTGGCGAAGATACATATTCCTTCCTGAATCTTGGATGTTTCTTTCGTATCTCGTTCTTCAGATGAATAGTACCAAAAACACAAATTATGTAAGCATGAAACTGGTAATTTGGAAACAAAATCAGTTAATATGCGTATCTGGTCATCTGCGTTTCTGGTAATAGGGAATATTCATGAATTTTAAATTTTGCTTTATTAAAAGCTCACTCATGTAACAAACAGTAGACAAAAATATTTTTTCGAATAACTATAAAAATAACCAAGATATAAGCCGTCAAACATTTCATTCTATCTCTTTCTAGCAAAACAGAATTTAATATGGAGTTTATATGGCCAGAGTGCACCATGACGTAACAGTGCACGTCGGACCTCTCTGTCTAATTAGTAGTTTAAAATGCTTATATCTTGCGTATTTCTTGGCAGATTTAAATTTTAATTTCACATTTTGAAATCGGTTTTATGGTATTTTAATATTTAGTTGACAAGAGGAAAAAAAAATTCATGCATGTACCCTATTTGCGAAATGCACATAATGGTCATCCATGTATTAGGTAATTTGCGTATCTGGTACTATGCGTCTGAAGGATGCGATTACCTATCCTATACCATAAAATTTAAAGTCATGTCTCTCCTAATTTTCGTTAATCATAATCGAATTCTCTACAAAACTTTCAGGATTGTTACAAAACTAACCTAACCTAATGGGTTCTACAGGATGACCTTTTCAAAGATCCTGATTTTTTTACGGTTTAAAATTATTTTATGACTAATTTACATTACATTAGGACTTTCAATGATCATGGGAAACATAGGGATCCACTCATAAAACTAGCCCTAATGAGCTTACCACGGGACTAGTTTGATTTGTGTAAATTTCTCCCCTAATATTGAATCACTTATATTGTAAAATTATACTTATTGATAACATTTACAAGCAGCAATTAACTTCTTTAGATCGAGTACAGAGGTGATGATTTCTCGGACACTCCGAATATTTCTGAATGCTTAAATATGTCTGTATTATTGCCATACTACAAATTCATTCTTGGGTTTTAATTATGGTATGGCTCAATAATGGAGAAAAAATATAAAACATACAATATTTTGAGCTTCTTAGCAGTTTCCTCTCCTTGTAATAGTAAAAACAATCAAATAGAATATTATTCTGATGTTTAAACAAGACATGATAGAGCTTATTTGTGCAACCATTTTGTATAGTAAATGTTTTTTCCTCACGAATTGATTTCAAGTTCATATTATTTATTCTAACAACTAAACCTCACCTGTTTAGGGCTTCTGTCAAGTAGCATCTCAATAGTTTTACTGAAGTATGATGCCAAAAGAGGATTCAGGGGCGGTTCCTTGTTGATGAAGTCACAGAGACGATGCATCTGTGCCGTGTCCATGGACAGCCGGTCCGAGAGTGTGGGCAGCTGTGATGTGAGGACTTCACATGCAATGGTAGCATGCCGGTACTGTAGGCTGAGCTCCACATGTTTCGGGGGCTCCTCTGTGATCAGGGTTACGAGTTCTGCGAGGATGTCTGGCCGTGTGAGGCTGGAAAGTCAGAAATTGTAAGAACTCTTAGAAGTTTATATTTGTAGTTGTTCAATTCTCAATAGCGAATATGTATTCTTTTTTTTCTGAAATGTATATATCACGGCCATTGAAAAAAAAACACTAGAAATCTTTAAATGAATATTGAAAGTCAGGCATTAGGCTGGATTTTTGAACGTCCCACACATATTCAGGTACAAGAAGAATCAGTATATGAGCAATTTCTTATTTTGGCCTTTAAAAAGTGCATTTTAGTTTATTTATTTGCAACTATACACTAAAATGCAGTTTATGAAGGTCAAAATAATACATACATGTTTTTCTTCATTCAACAGTAAAGAATCAAAAGTCAGCATATAATTTTAGGACCAGTTTAGCTCAATGGGAGTAACATTGCCTGTGAAGCTGAAGGTCCTGGGTTCGAATCCCCATAAGAGCATATATTTGTGTGATGAGAATAAAGTATTTGCTCATGAGCCTTGGATGTTTTGTATGTAAATAAGTAAATATATCTATTAAATATATCATTGTCTAGTACTACATGGTACATACCACAGGACCTCAGTCTGAAGGCCATTGTGAAAGGAAAAGGTGGTCATATCAAGGTGCAGTAAATTAATTTAAAATTTTTGATATTTTTCCTCATTTTTGTTCTTAACAATAATAATTTGTTGCAACAGAAAAAAAAATCATAGCCCTTTGAATTTCGTAACACTTCATATTGTTCACCCTGTATAAGTGAGGGCAATGATGATTAGTTATGTTTTTCATATTTCATATGTTTGTAGTAGAAAATGCTAGAAAAATATTAAATCATATCTGTGTGAAACTAGTAATGTTATTTATGTTTATTATCTGGAGCTGAATATTTGCTTTTACAATGATAACAACTGATAAGTAAGTTATTATCTTTGAAATGCTTTACGAAAATTAGAGGATTTGATTAACCTTTTGAGCGCCACAGTCGGAAAATCCCGTCATCGAAAATTCGTTCCACTGAAACCAGTGTCAGCATGAAATTTCATGGTTCCCAAAACTGAATATTTTTAAGGGTTAATTTTATTTTATTGCTGTGGCGTGTGGTCTCATATTACGTCGCTGCTTGGCGGTCAAAAGGTTAAAAATTATTGACTCAGTTTATACTGACATCCATGCACTTTGTTTACATTCTCCTTTGTGTTGATCAAAAACTGCACATTCTTTGCAATGCAACAAATCATACACAAACTGTATAAAAACAAATAAGATGACTCGTTTCATCAACAAGAACTGTTTTCAATTTTAAAAAAAGAATAAAAGCTTAACTACAACTTTAAGACTTAAATATCTCATATCTCCATATTGGCTAAGTGTGTGCTGTTGTGTGAGCACAGCATTGAGTACTCACAACTGTATGAGCGCCTTGTTGTCCGACTTGCACTCTTGCAGCACGTCATCCGCCTCCAGAACCTGACTCAGCGTCACATTCTGAAACACACCACACTACTGAGTACTGGTCACTCCACTCATCTAACCACTTTCACAAAAATACTCCACGCCGACTTCAGCTGGCATCGGCCCTCGCCAACCCCCCTCGATCTCAAAACGGGGCGGAAAACACACAAATCCGCCGCAAATACAAGTCATTGCTCCTCTCATAACCATGAATTTTTCAACAATATACGCACCTCCTCTTTGAGCAAGGTATTTAGCTCACGCACGGCTATATAGTTCCCACTCCAGAACATGATTAAAATTAATAAGTACTGATTATTTAATTACTTTAGATCCATAGAAAACTTAATTATTTTACGGTTTTCAGCGTTTCTTTGATAAAGTGCAACGATCCGTTTTCTCATCTGACAGCACAGCACCGTGTTGTCATGTTCATATTTTAACTCATTTTTCTATTTTTGCAACATAAGTATCAGATTAATTGTGAAATCAAGCTCATAATTTATAATTATACGAATTATCGTATTTTTAATTAAGTCAATTGATTTATTTACTTTCATTGTTTATGTTTATTTATAAGGAATTTTATAGCACTTTCATTGTTTTAAGTTTTCATTGTGTGAGTATCTCTTAGTAGTTTGTGATTGTTTTGGGTTGCCAGCCTATAATTTAAATGAACACTAGTGTCACTAACTTATTAATTATTCAGAATGATGTTCAGGCCATATTCAGGCAGAGGCCCCGCTATCGAAGTGCGCTAATGTATAATATTACATTACATTACAACATATCATTAGTTCGTATTTGTCTGTTTGACCCTGGCAACCGTGGGCTGAGAAGTTACTCTGAATCTCAAATCGTGCTGCCCCTTTCGCTCTCATGTTAAACTGTTTTTAAGTGTGAGCGTGACGGCGCCATACAAACTTACAGATAAATTGGTGCAATAGCCAAAAAAAAAAAAAAAAGTTGGTGCAACAGCGGAAAACGTTAAGTCTTCTAGCTAGACGAGGATTTATGTATTTGCTTAAATAACTATTTGATATAATTGTATTTTACTCAGATAAAAATTAAAACAAGTTTTAACAATAGTTAAAGTTCAATAAACTTATTTTTCATCTACATAAAAGTGCTTCCTACAAAACATATTAGTGCAGGATAACATGCAATAAAACAGCGAATAAATAAATGAGACAATTTATTATTTCCCCTTAAGCAACTGCATAGCCAGTGCCTCAGCCTCCTGCACGGACAGGGCCGCAGCGACGTCCGTCAGCCGAGCCGCCTTGCGCGGCGCCACGCTCATCTGCGGGATGCCCTTGCTCTCCACCAGCTTTCGTTTGAGGGGCCTGTACACAAAAAAAAACATCGAAGCTAGTCCAATTACCCTTCCAAGCATTTATCGACTCCGAAAAGCAGAAACGTAGTAACCGCCAATGGATTCAGTTGGCTGTTACTACGTTTCAGCTTTTTGCCGTCGATATAGAGGTGGTTGGTATGCTCACACTTAATGCGAATGAGTGTGAGAGCGCTAAGACACATGCCATCACGAAGGTGCATGAGTGTTGATATACAATGATGCGCATTTGGAATAAAAGGAAACCTGCTTACTTGGATTTAACTTCCACTCTTGATTTTCGATCTTTACCCACAAATTTAGTTCTTTTTTTAATTTTTATAAGAACAAAATTAAATAAAACACTGATTGTAACATGGGAAATAGAGAGTTAACACTGTCACTACCAGGCTTCCACTAGGGAGGCGCGCATCTGGTAGTGAAAGTGTTACAAACCAAATTACCTGTGATATTTTTCTTCTTCAGATTCAACTTCTGATTGTTCGTCATCCGAACCCAGTCTGTCATTATCGTCACCAGAATTCTGTTCATTACCACTACCACCATCCTGTTCCGTATACACTTTATCTGGATCTGGTAGCCATGACAAGTCAGGGCCATCTGACTCTGACTCTGATCCAAACTCATCCTTTTCTCCCTCTTCCTCCTTCCCTTTGTTCTTCAGTTTCCGCTTCTGCTCCTTGTGTTTGGCTTTAACTTTCTCTCTGAACCTTATTTTGTCAAATTTGTCTTCCTCTTTAAGCACTTCCTTGGCCATTTCTATGTCAATACCTCCAACATTCTCATTAACAAATTGTTTGGCAAGCTCTGACTTAACATCCTTCTTTTCATCATCCATGGCTTCACCATCCTCTGTAAACATCACCTTAGTGTTCACTTTTATTTTCTTTTTCAATAATTTCTTTGCAATAGCTGCTTTAGTCACAGGTTTCGATTTTTTCTTTGACTTGTGCTTTTCCTCTTCTACTATGGTGTCATCCTCAATGTCAACATTGGACTTTTTGACCTGCAAGAAGTCATCTTCATCACTGTCATCATCATTATGGAAGTTCAATTTAGGGGGTTCTTTGACAAGTCTCTTCTTTACTTTCTTTTCTACTTGGGGTTCTTCTTCAGCAGGGCTTGCATCTGAACCCTCATCATCATCTGCTTTTTCCTTTAATTTTATTATTACATCATCATCAGCTTCCTCCACTTCCTTCTTAGCTGCATTATTCTTCTGGTATCTTTGTAGGAATCTAATTCTGGGAGGCACTATCAACCCCAATGATCTAGCATAGGCATCTGTGTCTAGAAGTTGTACATTGAATATTTCTTTGTTCTTCATCAAATACACTGATTTCAAATAGCTCACAAATGCCTTTTGAGCAGTTTGTTTCAGTTCTGTATGATCTGATAAGAGTGCCTCTATCTTTCTCTGAGGTGCTACCACTTTAGAGGGATCTACTGATATCTTATTAATGGGAATTTTGCTTTTATTCAAGTCTTCTACTATCTTTTCCTCATGAAGCAGGAGCATGAGAAGTCCTTCTCCTTTACCTAGAACTCCACGGGCTGTGCGGCCGGCCCTGTGGATATAGGTTTGCACATCTTCTGGACAATCCATCTGTATCACCCAGTTAACTCGAGGGAAGTCCAGTCCTCTTGAAGCTAAGTCAGTGGCAAACAAAACTACATTTGATTTTCTACAGAAGTCAGTATAAATCCTCTCTCTCTTTTCTTGATGCAGTGTGCCATAAAGAGCTAGGAGACTGGTCCCGGGGCGGAGCTTACAGAATAGCTCATAGGTATACTTGACTTGCTTGCAGGTTGCCATGAATACAATGACCTTTTGCTTGAGATGGTTTTTTATGAATGACCAGAGAATACCAAGTTTCTCATCAATCTCACAGACTATGTAACTCTGCTGAAGTGTTTCTGGAGTAACAGTATCAGCTTGTTCATGAGGTGCCACATAAGTCGGGAACTTCAAACTCAACCTGGCCAAATCTTTCACAGATTTTGTCTGTGTTGCAGAAAACAAAAGAGTCTGTCTCTCAACAGGTAAATTTTCAATGATAGCATTCATGGTAGCTTCAAATCCCATATCTAAGCATCGGTCAGCCTCATCCAACACCAAGACCTGCAGATGGCTACAGTCAAACAAAGGGTTTTCATCCATGTGCTGCAGCAACCGACCAGGAGTGCATATTAATATGTTCACTTGATCCATTCTCTTCCTTTCGAATTTAAGGTTTTGGCCACCAATAATGAGACCAGCCGAGAAATCATGCAGCTGACCAATTTTCCGTAATGTCTGGAATATCTGATAAGCAAGCTCTCTGGTTGGTGAGATGACCAAGGCTCCAACTCCATCAATTCGTGACCATTTGCTACAGAACAAGTTTTCCAAAATAGGTATTAAGAAGGCCAGAGTCTTTCCTGAGCCAGTCTTGGCAGCCCCAAGTATGTCTTTTCCCTGTAGCGCGTAGCCTATAGCTTGTCGCTGGATCTCTGTGGGTACAGTGTAGTTGTTATCTTTAAGACCCTTGAGGGTTTTCTGGGAAAGTGGCAGATCTTTAAATGTTTTAATTTCATCTGGAACAATCTGTAAGTAATTAAAACATTAACACAAATAACTCATTATGTTTGACCGTGAAAATTATGTTAGTATTGCTCGCTAATACAGTGGTAAAAATAACAATAGATGTAAAACTTAGGTTTACCTTATCATACTGTGCTTTTAAATATTGTATGGCCGATTCCTCCTCGACATTCTTTTTGCGACGAGGTTTGTAAAGTTGGAACTTCTTTTTCCTCTCGCCCTTTTTCTGTGAATTATTTTGTTCTTTCATGATAATAATAATTTACTCATAACCTCCTATAACCACGCACTACATACACACATACTTGAATGAAATGAATTGAGTCATAAGTGACATAATGACATTTCTAAACGTCAACTAGGGCTGCCCTAAATCGACAACTTTCGGTAATACCAGAACTGATACCAGTTTTTGGAGTATTCATTATCTTATCGATAAATATCGAGTCTATAATCGTAATCGCTTAGTTAGTCTATGGTTAAGTCCGTTGTTTCCGGTTAGTTTATGATGCCGTGGGACTACTTCTTCACAAATTTTGCGTCATTCTCGACATAAACAAATTGTAAGCTACACCGGTTAGTCGTGTTTGTAGACATTCGATCTCACTATTTCGCGACACGTTAATTATAATAGTAATTTAATTAATCCTAATTGTATTCGAAATAATTCCGGTAAGTTACGTATATAATAAAATCAATATTCATATTAATTTAAGGCTGTGTTGTTGTAAATGTTTTTTTTTTCTTAGACTATAGTGTTCTTTGTTTGGGTGGTTTGGTCGTGTTTGATGCCCTCTGTTCATATCCAGTCATCCACTGCGTCATAACAGTGATTTCCTTGTTACGATTACTTACGTGATAGTATCTCTCTCTATTTAGTTTGTGTTAATAGTCATACGTGAATCAAACCTACCTAACGAAGGTTTCTTTCCCCATTTTATAAAAAAAAAAACACATTTTAGCAATTAAATTTACCTACCCACAACAGATTTCGAAGTTTTCAAGATTAAGCAAGTCATTATAGAAGTCAAGGTGGGAATATTTAATCGCTTACAATAAATTAAATTTTTGTCTGATTTCTGGGGCAGTGGGCTATCATGAACTGGTCTGGGTTGGGGATTGGGATGGATATTGCTAAGATAGAAAGCTTTTCAACAAAACTGCATTTAATAAAAAGAAATGCTGTAATTTATGTCATAATTTATTTTCGCGATCATATTGTTGATAAACGGTATTTGTATATTAATAATTTCGATTCTTTGGTGTAGCAATATGAAGAGCATAGCCGTACTTATGTGCGTGGTGGCGGCGGCCTGCGCCATTTCGTTCTTCGACCTGGTACGCGAGGAGTGGAGCGCCTTCAAGGTATATCTTTATTTCAAAATTCTGAAAATCATTTTAGATATCTTTTTTCTTATGGGGGCATAAATCCCCAGAGCTCACTAAGAAGCTATATAAGTATCTAGACCATGAGAACTTACCTTAGAGGCATTATTAAATGTTGCTTAGGTCAGGGCACTCAACTCTAACAGAAGATAAAAAATAAAAATCGTTTTTTTTAAAGAAATGCAGATTTCATCCATATCTACCAAGAAACAATAGCAGTGGGATATTAAAATGTTTACCTGTTACTTACAAGTAATATGACTGCTTACCATCTGCATTATCCTGTTGTATACCTTATGGTTAAAGGAAAAACAGATAAATTATACCTAATACTAGAGTTGGCCAGAGAAACATGATATTGACCTTGAAAGAGAATTCTTTATATGGCAACAATTTCAAATATTAAAAAGCTGTCAAATTATAAAACCTACTTTGTTTCTATGCATTCCGTATTGCCAGGTCATGATTTTTTCAAATTTGCCGCATATTTTTAATATCATGTTTCGCTTGCCAAACTCTAGTGATGATTTTGTCCAAAATTTTGTTTTATAAAACTTGTCAGTCACTATTTACTAAAGAAAGAATCCTGTAAATCTGTACTCTCCATACTAATATTATTTGTCTGTTACCTTTAAATTTGTCAACTGCTGAACTGATTTAAATGAAATATTGTATGGAAATAGTTTAATCCTGATAGCAGTGTATAAATATTTTCTTATAAGAGTGATAAACTAAAATACAATCCTCACAACAGTTGGAGCACAACAAACAGTATGAGTCAAAGGAGGAAGATAAGTTCCGCATGAAGGTGTACGCTGAGAACAAGCACAAGATCGCCAAACACAACCAGCGCTATGAACAGGGCCAGGCCTCCTTCCGGCTCAAGCAGAACAAGTATGGAGACCTGCTGCACCATGAGTTCGTGCACACCATGAACGGGTTCAACAGGACCACCAAGTGAGTACAAGAATTATTTTAATAAAACAATTTAAATGGATTATGTCACATATATTATCTCATTTGAGGTTGAATGGGCACTCAAATGAGATTATATACAAATGAGTGATAATCGCGGAAACAGAAGAAAATATTATACAAGAATTATTGTTTCAGCATAAACTTATGTTTAAATGTCACAAAAATAACTATGAAGAGTGTTTTTATTCATTGTTGACGTAAAGTTAATATGCTTACTTTTTCTTAAATAATCATAATGTATTGTCAAAATGTACAACAGAACACTTTCCAAAAGTTATTTTTAAGAAACTTATCAAGTGGTTCAGTGCAAATCTTTCATTATATCAAATAAATATTTTTGAATTTGAATTTTCTTCAACACATTTATAAAATAATGCTGAATTTATACTATACCTATCTCAACTTGTCCACTTAGGATGGATGTATCTAGTTGCAATAAAAAGCTTGAATTTCTGTATTAATATCTCAGGAAAGGTAATATGCAATATAAGATATGGCCGCCAAAAATTGTACATTTGGAAAAAAAAAACCATGTCCCTCTCACTTAAATATGTATAACTTTTATGTCTTTTTGTTTTATAATAACTTGTAAAGGTAATGAAATGAAATAATGAAATAGTGATCTTTATTCTGTAAGTAGGCCACAAGGGCACTTTTACAAGTCTGACTCTACGGCGTTTCCCAAGAGGAGACCACTGAAGAGAAGAAAGCCGAAACAAACTCAACAGTCAGTAATTTTTTCGAAATAACTCTTATATCTATTACAATATTCGTGCTTAGCCTAACCTAAATATATGTTTTGAGTATAAACTCAATGCGTAGTTCTTCAAGGAAACATATCAAAACTTATATAAACAAAAAAATAAAACCGACTCCAAAAAAAAACTAATTCGTAAAAAATAACGCCATAATTCAGTTTCCTCAAATTACTTACAAGTAACCGTTTGTATACTCAATCTATACAGTATATACAATTAATCTTATTTTGGCGTCGGTGCCATATAAAGAATGTGTAAAATATTGAAAATTGACGATATTAGTAAGTTGTGACACGATGGCACCGACTCCAAAATAACATTAATTGTATATACTGTATAGATTGAGTATACAAACGGTTACTTGTAAGTAATTTGAGGAAACTGAATTATGGCGTTATTTTTTACGAATTAGTTTTTTTTGGAGTCAGTTTTATTTTTTTGTTTAAAAGTTTATTTATTTTACACTTTTTAGTTAATTGTTACTTAAAAGTGTATCTTGTGACGATTCGAACAAGCCCAAACACGGCTAGGATACATTATTTTATTACATAGATCTGGTGCCTACCTTCCGGCTCCATCATCAAATCAATTCGATGGTACCATTCTCATCAGGAACATTTAAATTTGTGACTATGAAGTTGATTAGCTAAATTAATCAAGATATTTTGTCGCCACCCGTAAATCATTTATCATTGAGGAGTTCCGATGGCATTCTGTGGTCTTCTGCATCAGTTCCACTTCACCAATTTACACTTTCTGAATGCAAATGCTTATTATGTTTCTTATAATACCAAAATCGCTATATGTATGCCTACAATATTTGAGTTCCTTCAATTCCTCATAGATTCCATCATCAGATCTTCACCAAAATTAAATGGGATGAACTAGAAAGTACCTTCAATAAAACCAAAAAAAAATTTTTGAAATCGGTCAAATAGTCTTTGAGTAATCGGTGAACATCCATAAAAAAAAAAAAAAACATTCCGTCGAATTGAGAACCTCCTCCTTTTTTTGGAAGTCGGTTAAAAAGTAAAAAAAATCTAGAATATAAAAAAGCAAAATAGTGATTTTTATTTAAAACAACTTATATACGTTTGATATGCCACCTTATAAGAACCGTGTCCCGGTAAAAGTAAATTATTTGGTTTCTGTTTTGGGCCATGCATTTTTGTCTGTTAAATAGTCCTCTACCCTATAATAAGCCTTTGCCATTAGGGACTCTTTTAAGTACTTTTTGAGAGCTGGAAACGATAATTTCAATGCATCATCTGGTAGCTTATTATAAAAATGTATACATTGGCCTACAAATGATTTGGCTACTTTACGAACGCGGAACTTTCTAATAGCGATTTTGTTTTTATTTCTAGTATTAAAATTGTGGATATCTGAATTCTTAGTAAAAGACTCTAGGTTCTTAATAACATAAATAATATTCTCATAAATATGTGGTATGTATGATGAGCAGAATTTCGTATTTATATAGACATGTAATTTAAGTTGGTTAACGTTTCCTGTTAAGAACGCGACTTTTTTTTTGAAAGCGATGTTTTTTGCGTTCATACTACAATTCTGTGTCCCCACTACGACGTCTCGCAGATCGAAGTCATAAAAAATATATTTTTGATTCGTACCCGCTATAAGTTCGGAACGTTGTTCACTAAAGTTGCTACTTTTTTGTTGAATTATTTTAATAAATAATGAAATAACGCAACAAAGTGTATTAAATAACCCCCCGACTTGTTCCACTTAAAGCTGAATATCTCGGAGACGCGTGCTCCGATTTTCATCAAACAAAGCTAAGAACAATCGGGTTAAAATTATCTATGACACATAAAAAACCGCACTCAAATCGGTCCATCCGTATGGGCGCTACGATGCCACAGACAGATACACAGAGTCACAGACACGTTAAACTTATAACACCGCTCTTTTTTGTCGGGGGTTAAAAAATAATTTCAAACATGTGTCTCACTTTTCGATCCTGAATGATACCTCACCCATATTACAATGAAAATAACAAGAATCCAGGGCCGCAAAATCCTATATTGAGTCATGGCAGCACCAGCACCTCACTAAAGATTGTCAAACCTACGGAAAACATCAGCTAAGTTGTTTACGACAAATTTTAGAGAAACAAGTAGCCGGTGTTTTTGTCTCGACATTATTTCACGCTTTGTACAGTGAATATCCAAGGTAAGAACACAACTTCGTTACATAATTATTAATTGTAGTCGTAGGCAGACTATTAATTTAATAAATAAAGTTATTAGGTGCTTTTTAACTTCAAAACTCACCGAATATATAATTTTTAAGATTATGTCCACAGCATTTTCGATTCACGAATGATACGATATGTGTTACGTAACATTCGTGATCTCTTTGTTAGCTGAGTGTGCACTATAGAAACGTAGAGATTTACTAGTTTGTTAGAAGGGTAAATTTTTACGTTATATGTAATTTTTGTTTTCTTTTTATTATTTTAAATTAATATAGTTTTTGTTCAAACTTTTTTTTTATTCTGAGTATCCCAAATCATACCATATGGAAATAATAGAAAAAAATCACTCATGTGCTTCTAGGATTACAAATTCACGTGTGTTCGACGGGATTCATTCTCGTATGTTACCGTGAGTTACCAGTTCACCACCGTTATTGTACAATTTTTGGCGGCCATACCCTTATATGCATGTGCAATATCAATATTTCATAATATTATTTCGAAAATGAAAACATGTTTCCAACAACAGTTTGTTATACCTACAGAGAGTGCTAAAAGAACTTAACATACAATGGACCTAGATAGGTAGGTATAGGTATACAATGTTAATGGACAGTTCCCTTGTTAGTTATCAGTTTTATCACCAAATTTTAATAGGTAAAGACCCGAAACAAAGACGTTACTGCCAGAATTAGGTCGCAGATAACGATTTGGCAAACAATGCTTATCTTGTCTCACAATTGGGATAAATATAAACAATGAATGTACAGTTGACCAATGGACTGGGGAGATAAACTTATGGGTGTTCAATTCTTCTAGGTTTTTTTATGTAATTTTTAATAAGTTAATTCTAAATTATTCAGGGCTAGCTACTCGTGTGGGAATCGTGCTGTACATTAATATAAATCCGAGACCTGGGACTAACGATGGACAGGGAACTCAACTTCAGGCAGCACATAACAACCATATGCGAGAAGGCAAACAAAATGCTTGGATTTATCATGAGGATGACGTACCAGTTATCTAGTGTTAAAGTTGCATTAATGTTATATAATGCATACGTTCGTAACAGGCTCGAATTTGGCGCTATAGGTTGAGATCCGCACGAGGTGAAATATAGTCTTAAAATAGAAAAAATACAACGCAAACTCGCCAGATTCATATACGGGTGGGTACCCTTACCTGTATCCGTCTGCATTGGTTTCGGGTATGGTAGGATTAGACACGCTAGAGTCGCGAAGGAAGCTGCTACTTATGGTGCACTATTATCAGCTACTTAATAATAAAGTTGACGATCCATCTGTGCTGGAGCGAATGGGACTGCTCGTCCGGGCGCCGCAGAGGAGCGTGCCGGGGCGCGGCGGCAGCGGCGCGGCTCCCACTCAGAGGGCATTGCAGCTGTTTAATAATATGTACTCGCAGGACCCTGATGCGGATCTTTTTAATGACAGCCTTGGAGTTTTAGGGATTACTCATACGAAGTTGCCTTTCCGGCATTTTTGTTATGGTATACGGGTATGCGACCCCGGCTTCCCGAGATGCTACTGGCTAATACATAGTCTTCCGGGACAGTAGTATCCTTTAACCCTTTCTCCTGTCTAAATTCGTACAATTCCTTTTTTTACCCTGTTATGCTTCCTCATATTCTGCCAATACAAGGCATGCCGTGCTGATGGATGCGTGGCTAGAGGCGAGTCTAGTCATTTAGCGTACCGAATAGCCCTGGGACTGGTGACCCCAGAATAAGGCTAAACCCTTACCTGGTATGCGGGGCTCTGCTGGGTTCGAATATTTTATCCCTAGCAGCTCGTGGGAACGCAATGAGTTTCAATAATTTCAAAAACCATAATGGCGGCGATGATATACGTATATGCAGCGGGACCCCATGTAATTATGGTTTAGGTCCTAAATAATCGAGTTGGTATATATTTCTACCTGTCGATATATCTACTTTAAAATTTCTACCTTTGCAAATTTATGAAAAAAAAAAATGATTCTGTGCCAGCGGGACCCTTTGTTAATTGTAAGTTTACAGACTAAATGAATTACTATTCATGGAGCCTCTTATTTCTACCTTCCAAATAACTTTTCACTACACCCTAGATATAAATAGTTTTTGAGAAATACGCATTCGAAGATTTTGTCCTTCTAGCAGGGCCCTTTGGTATTTAATGACTTACATGACCCAGGTAATTTTAAAAAACAGCCGGTAATAATAATTGATTCAGTAAGTAGAAATAACCGGCTGTTAAAAAGGCGTGATTTTATGTATGTATGTATTGGAGTTTTCGTTAGGCGCGTGAGGCTGTGTCTTGACAATTACAGTGCAATAAAATAATAAAAAAAAATACATTTATTTGGTGCTCCAAAACAATTATAATAATACTTTTTGTTTTACAAATATCATGATAATAATCACAATTTTTGCAATTTATTAGTGGATCACTCCACTAGCGTTATTATTATAAACAAAGATCAGAAACAAATGAAAAAAAATTTCGACGATACTGGACTTGAACCAGTGCCTTGAGCCAGACCGGGGCAGCACGCTCTACCATCTGAGCTAATCGTCCACACCAGTAGTCGACGAATTTTGTCATCTGTTCTTGCTTATGGATCTCTGTATGGTGCATCCGACTCTTTAGCCGTTAGCGCCGCCTAGTGCAGTAACTATGAAGTTACTTTCACCCCGAGCAGATACCTTTACAGGTACCATTGCTCGGCGAGAGGTGGCGCTATTATCAAGACTGTACTTTTTGTTTTACAAATATCATGATAATAATCACGATTTTTGCAATTTATTAGTGGATCACTCCACTAGCGTTATTATTATAAACAAAGATCAGAAACAAATGAAAAAATTTTTCGACGATACTGGACTTGAACCAGTGCCTTGAGCCAGACCGGGGCAGCACGATCTACCATCTGAGCTAATCGTCCACACCAGCAGTCGACGAATTTTGTCATCTGTTCTTGCTTATGGATCTCTGTATCTCGCCGAGCAATGGTACCTGTAAAGGTATCTGCTCGGGGTGAAAGTAACTTCATAGTTACTGCACTAGGCGGCGCTAACGGCTAAAGAGTCGGATGCACCATACAGAGATCCATAAGCAAGAACAGATGACAAAATTCGTCGACTGCTGGTGTGGACGATTAGCTCAGATGGTAGAGCGTGCTGCCCCGGTCTGGCTCAAGGCACTGGTTCAAGTCCAGTATCGTCGAAAATTTTTTTCATTTGTTTCTGATCTTTGTTTATAATAATAACGCTAGTGGAGTGATCCACTAATAAATTGCAAAAATTGTGATTATTATCATGATATTTGTAAAACAAAAAGTACAGTCTTGATAATAGCGCCACCTCTCGCCGAGCAATGGTACCTGTAAAGGTATCTGCTCGGGGTGAAAGTAACTTCATAGTTACTGCACTAGGCGGCGCTAACGGCTAAAGAGTCGGATGCACCATACAGAGATCCATAAGCAAGAACAGATGACAAAATTCGTCGACTGCTGGTGTGGACGATTAGCTCAGATGGTAGAGCGTGCTGCCCCGGTCTGGCTCAAGGCACTGGTTCAAGTCCAGTATCGTCGAAAAAATTTTTCATTTGTTTCTGATCTTTGTTTATAATTATAATAATATTTTATCGAAATTAATTTAACGTAATGATAAGTTGTATTGACACTGACTGTATATTTAATGTTATATTCATAATTTTTATTTTAACTTTTGACATTTAAAAAATACTTGTAATGAATTTTTGTAAATTAACTTACACCAATTCTGAAAAAAAAATAGAATTTAGGTTCGTTATGCTGTACCTATATGGAATTTTACTTTATTATTAATAATGTGTAAGTGTTTTGGTGTGTAACTGTTAACTTACATGTGTTTGACATTAAATAAATAAATATTGTGTTATGGAGGGCCCCATATTTGCCTAGGTTAGCGGTAGGTTTGCAAACACGTGTAGGTAAGTCATTTGCTGCTTGCTATCGCGTCCACCATACGAAAATCGCAATCGCGTTGGAAGACATATTTGAAACCCTTTTACTCTATGCATGACTTTTGTATTGTTTCATAAATAGATTATACCTAATTAATCTTCTGACCGCCACAGTCGCTAAATCAGGTCATCGAAAATTCGTGCCACTGACGCCTTTCAAAGTGTCCTAAGATAATATCAATACCTCGTTCTGCAATCACCATTTTATTTTTAAGGATTTTTTTTTACTTGCTGTGGCGTATGCGCAGGTCGTATTACTTCGCTGCTTGATCTTGTTCTCATAAGACAAGCAATAGGTTAGAGTCTATTTTTCATTTTCGGACGGTTTTTGTAACTCTTTGTAACTTTGTTTTAATTGTTTAAAAGGTAACTATTGACTGCATTCCAGATATTCAATCACACTAATCAAACAAGCAAGCCGTAGCGCAATGATTAAGCGGGTTGTTGGTTGGCTTAGCCAATCGCTGATAAACACAGCAAACAAGCTGCGAAAAATGATCGCAATCAACGCAATTGATAGCAACTGTTCTTTAACATTGCAGGAAGCCAATTTAACCTAAGCTTAGCTACTACGCGCGCGTGGCTACTGTGCATTCTGCCAGAATACCTACAAAGAATCCTTAGCTATTTTCTGGACCATGTTCTGTCTCTGTTGCTACGCTATAGCATTACAAACACACTTTCGCATTGCATATGTGACCTCTGCAATAGCATTCTAATAATCTAGTTTTTGCGTTAATCGACTTCAAAAATAGGGAAGATGATTGATGACTGAATTTTATTTATTAGTCTGTGATGTATGTGTATTAATAAAAAAGAAATGGAGACATATTTTTACTTTTTTATGAATTTAAAAAATAATGGCGATACATTGCGTCAAAATGTCGCGTGGCGTCACGACTAGATGCAGTTTATACTTAGTCGTCCGATCCTAAATCTTAATGCGATTTATCTGGGATTGTTATAAATTTGAAAGAGCAAAAAAATACGTGTCCTTTTTTATTATCTTACTGAGGTACTAAATATAATTTTGATTTGCCTTCTCCGGCATCGTGCCTGTTGAAGGGCCTACTTCGTCATTCGTAAATCACGCCCCAAACGCGGAGCAAGCCAATAAGCGTGATTTGTAATAAGGGACGCATTTATTGCTCGCGCGCATCAAAGAAAGAGAAAGCTAATACACTACATGCTTGGGGTTTTTTGGCGTCAGCGCCAGATGTAAAAGTACCATGAAATCGAAGATATTATTATGTTTTGTTAACTTAAAAGATAAAGGGAAGAATGACATTTTAACATAATTTAGCCGTTTATTAATCTGTCGTTTGTACAAACTAGACAAATAAGGGGAAATGAAGACGCGTTTTCGGATAACTTTTCTATCGAAGAAATTTTCATTAAACATGTTTCCGCGTTAATCACTGAATAGGTTCTATAGTCAAGAAACACATATCTGAAAACCAGCCTGATTTATATACTAGATTTGACAAAAAATGCGCTACAAAATAGCTTAAATTTTCGATGCATCCCCTTAATATAGTTCGCTATTTATAAAGTACAAAACTATACCCTTATCAGTTATATGAACGGAACTTCCTTGTTCTAAGTATAAACTACTGAATCTAAATATCAACGTATGTTTACAAACAAATCTTTGTCCCCAGACGCAAGGGTCTCCTGGCCAAGGCCGCGGGCGCGAAGGGTGCCACGTTCATCTCTCCCGCGCACGTGACGTTCCCGGACCAGGTGGACTGGCGCAAGAAGGGCGCCGTCACAGAGATCAAGGACCAGGGCAAGTGCGGCTCGTGCTGGTCTTTCAGTACCGTGAGTATCCATATATCATTAAAACAAAGATTATGAGTAGGGAATGACGAAAAACCATCGTTTTCGGTTTAAACTCTGTTTTTACCATATTAAAAATAACCAATAGCATGCCCTAATGTTGAGTTTGAACGACGCAACGAAGACAACAGCTCGTAGAAGTGAGGATGTTGATGTCCGCCATCAGAAAAATCATATTCTTCTGTCGCGAACGAGGGATATTACGCCATGTTTGTTCAATTTAGGATAGATCTCGTAACGACCTTACTTTTTGGATTTTAGTTAAAGGTAATCAGGAAAATCACTAAAATAAAATCGTGCAGTATTTTACCACACATATAAAATATAACTTTGACTGGCTGAATAGGGTACTTGACTGACAGATCAAATCAGTTCCTTTTCATGAACTGTCAAAACGGTCAGAAAGTATGAAGTTTGAATGGAAAAAAGTCATAATTCTATACGGTCAAATGCCTCCTTATTTTCTGTTTTTGATCATTTTAAAATCGCCAAAAGCTTAAAAATAAGTATTCATGAATTTTGTCGTCGTATTTTCAGAAATAACATTTAACTGCAAACGTGACATCATTTATGTTGACTACAGGAAAGTACCCAATTACCCAACCCGTTGGTATATAATGTATGTATGACTCATGTAAACATGCCTATTCATTTTTAAAGCTATACTTGAATTAAAAATTTGCCCATTTACTTGAAGGGGGGTGCCATTACCAGGATTTAATTTTAAAATTTCTCGGAAAATATCAGAAAGACTTATTTTACTAGCGGCTGACTAACGTGAAAATGCCCTTATTTTTCAATTATCTTCGCCCTTGTGGTCAATTCTTGTCAATCGCGAAATCACCACTTGACCGGTTTATGTCGCATCCGCGAGTCGCCGCGGTAAATAACTTCGTATAATAAACAATATAATATACACATACATATATGTAGAAAGCGATCGCGTCCGACGTTCCGTTACAATGATCACGTGCCTGTTCACCTCGAACTAGAGCCGCAAACCGGTCTTTGTTTGTATGTGTATGAACTCTAGGACTGAGGAAAATCTATAATATATACATTGAAGGAAGACATTCCGATAAAATCTTACTAAAACAGAATCCCTGACTTCAGAACTAAGGTCCCTGATTAGAATTTTATTGTATACTAGAAGTCGCCCGCAACTTCGTTCGCGGAGGAGAAAAAATCATAACCCCTCTTTTTTTCGACAGCGTAGTCGGATAAAAAGTATCCTATAACCTATAATGTATCAAAAATAGTTGAAATCCGTTTAGCCGATTTGGCGTGATGAAGCCACAACGACACATACAAAAAATAAAAAATATAATTATTTTCGAATCAGTGTCCTCCAAATAGTCCGTTACTATCATTTTTTTGAAAATATCTTCAATGTACAGACATTTCATTTTTACAACTTTATAATTGTATAGATGTATGCGTCTATTGTATGTAGCAACAACACATCATTGACAGCCGGGCGTGTCTCAACCGTATTTGGTGTAAAGGTAACTTCGGTATCTAAAGATGGTTATAAAACACCTTACAAAGAAGCAGTGTATTGTGAAAATTTAATCACAGAAGAAATTACACACACAATTTATACGTATATCGCTTTTCTTAAATCGTAGGTACAAAAGAAGCATCTGTCTAAATGAAAATGAAAAAAGTTTATTGTTTAAAATTGTACACCACAATAAATCACGACCCAGTGTCCTGAGCTAGGAAATCCAGTGTTACAGGACCCAGTTTCTTTATTCCAATATCTTAACCTATGTCTATGTTAAAACCTAGGTTAAGTTAATACCAGTTACCTTTTGTATAAACATACAAAATCTAGTAGTAAGCAGTGAAAGAAGGATCAAATTACGCGATTGTTCAACGCAAAACAGGATGACTCACTAACTCATTCCACTATTCATGTATTTAAGCGACTTTCAACAACAATGAGGATGTTTATTGTTAATTTTGTAACTGTATAAGAAGTTCTTTGCATAAAAAATAAGAGTTATTTTAGACATGACATGAGCAACGGTCAAAAGGTTAATTATACTGTTATCTTTGCAACTTTAGTGGCATCGTTCTGAAGCTTGATATTTGTTTTCAACTTACGTTATGAAGGATGGTATAGAGAGGAGCTTCATTGCGAGTTTATTTTTTGTTTTTAATATATAACACAAACGACCACATTGTTGATTGATTACATTAAAATATAGGTCTAATACGGCCCCATATTTTGTTACGATTTCTTAGACTCGTTTATTACTGACTATAAAACTATCCGAGTAGTTAGTTCTACATCTAATGCAGGACATGTAAATACTGATCTCTATGTGAAAAACGTAAACGACGTGCTTTTCTTATCGATCAATATCAATATACGACCTTTTTAAGCCACGAGGGCACACTATTGAAGATGAATACAAATTATTCGGCTGACCTTCTAAGACGGACGAGTCGACCTAGAAAGGTTTTATTAAAATATCCTATTTTGACTTGTTGAAAAGCTATTGTCGATATTATTAAACTATAGTCAACCAATGTCCAACAAAGTCAAAATAAATGTCAGTGACTTATTTGCTAAATTCGGCTAGGTTCCAAATTGGTTAACTGTACAGTTAGCTGCAAAAAGATATACACGATTAGTCCGTTGACAAAATATCTCCTCTTAACTCTATTGACTGGTAATAGAGTCCAGCAAAGATATTTTTAAAACGAACTAATCGTGTATATCTTTGTGGTGTTGTATCATACCTAGGACGACGCATAGAGCTACAAAAGTTGTATTACAAAAGATAACTATCTGCCACACTACTGTCCGTTTATTAGTTATAATTTGATTATCAAATTACCTATTAATAAGAACCACATGCGGACGGTGTCATGTTTATCTGCATATATGTGGTGACCTGATCTTTGCATGGCTTATTACAAGTAAGTTATCGTGTCACCAATTCACAGTGTTCACTCTGTTGTGTTTCGGTGTGAGTGTAAGGTAAATGGGGAAGTTACTGGCAAAATAGACATCTCGTGTCCTCTGGGTTTGCAAAGAATCGAAATCTTGAGATGTAAAATAAAGAAGAGTTTAATCAAGTAGGATTTAACAATCACTTTTAATTTGTCACAATTTAAGTAGACATATTTCTTAATTTATATAGAAAGGATAAAACTATAAGCGGTCTGTATGCTCGTTTACGTATTTCAATAATAATAAAAAAGGCTACAGATTAGGAAACCCGCATCAATATCAACCCAACACTGTCCAAGTTTATCTCGAACATAATTATGCTTAGGGAACTTTATAACATTGTTGATAATTCTTAAATGGCGTTCTCAGTTCTCAAGTAATAAAACCGGCCACAAATCAAGTGTTCATTATGGCCGTTCAACCCGCATGCATTTTTTGTAATGGGATGATGTAATCACGACCACAGTTTCCAACCGTACAACCACTCTAACTCAGTCTTAAATGCCTGTAAATAAGTTTTACCTTTGCTCGGGTGCTACACACTGTTCATAATGTAGAACTGTAATGGATTATATTAATAATAGGGAATATGCATGAATTTAAATTTTTGCTTTATTAAAAGCTCATTCATGTAACAAATAGTAGACATTTTTTTTTCGAAAACTTAAAATAACCAAGATATAAGCCATCAAACATTTCATTCTATCTCTTTCTAGCAAAACAGAATTCAATATGGTGTTTATACGGCCGGAGTGCACCATGACGTAACAGTGCACGTCGGACCTCTCTGTCTAATTAGTACTTTAAATTGCAGATCTTGCGTATTTCTTGGCCGATTTAAATTTTAATTTCACATTTTTAAATCGTTTTTACGGTATTTTGATATTTAGTTAAGAAAAGCGATAAAAAAAAATCATTCATGTACCCTATTATAATGTAGTCACTTCTCAGTCGTACTTTCTTTTAAATTATTATATTGATACAAAGATCTAAGTAGAAGGAAAAAAATATTGCAATCCACTGCAGTCTAAGCCGGAATCGAACCAGCGTCTCTGTTATACCGGGGCAGCGTCCTCAACCATTAGACCACAGTATATGTCATGTAGTGTAGGTAATAATGATATTCGCGGATGACGCTACGATATGATTCACTCCCGAGAGCATACATGCTTGTGTCATATCCGCCGCTTCCCATTATATCAAATCAAATCAAATCAAAATATTCTTTATTCAAGTAGGCCTAGTTACAAGCACTTTCGAAATGTCAGTTACATGAGAGTGAATGTTTGCTGGGAGAATTACAATATGATCCAACATTTGCTGCAAGGATTAGAGAAACCCAGAAGAACCTAATCAGATCATTTAACTTAAATTGATAAAATCATCATTTTTAAAATTAAAATAATCAATAAGATAAATCCCAAAAGGATTGTCAATATAAAATAAATAATCTAGAATGTGTCTAGAATAAAATTCTAAATGTCAGAGTATATAAAACAATTAAGATTAAAATAATAATAATACCTTAGGTATTCGTTAAAATAATTATTCATATACCTACATGACGCTATAATTTACATTAATCCCACGCGGCTTCATCATTCATGTAGTCTTGTGTGCTATAATAAGCTTTAGAAAATAATTTTCGTTTCACAATATTTTTGAATTTACCAATAGACAACTCAGTTATGCTGCTAGGAAGTTTATTATAAAATCTCACACTGTTACCCATGAATGATCTCCTTATTTATGGAGCCTAGTAGCAGGCACTGCGAGCTTATGCTTATTTCTAGTATTAATATTATGTTTATCACAGTTCTTCTTAAAGTCGGTAATATTTTTATGTACATACATAATATTCTCATAAATGTATTGACAATGCACTGTCATTATATTAATGTCCTTAAACTTATCTCTATGCGAGTATCTATAGTTCATTTTATATATCGCACGAACAGCCCGCTTCTGCAGAACAAATATAGTATTAATGTCGGAAGCACTGCCCCATAGTAAGATGCCATACGACATAATACTGTGGAAATAACTGAAATACACTAATCGAGCCGTTATCACGTCTGTTAATTGACGAATCTTACTTACTGCAAAAGCTGCAGAACTCAGTCTATTCGAGACATTAGCAATATGGGGACACCATTGGAGCTTAGAATCTAATGTTATACCGAGAAAGACTGTACTATTAACTAGTTCCAGTTCCTCACCTTTAACCATAACGCTTGCTTGCTCGTGTTTTACGTTACTCGTGACAAACTTAACACATTTAGTCTTTTTCTCATTCAACAATAAATTATTTATATTAAACCAATTTACCACTTCACAGATAGCATTGTTTACGTCATTGTAGGATCGTTGATTTCGTACGACTTTGAAAATTAGAGACGTATCATCTGCAAACAAAACTATCTCATGGTGGGTCTTTACGAGGTGTGGCAAGTCGTTTATATAGATAAGGAACAGGAAAGGTCCCAATATTGATCCCTGCGGCACACCCATAGAGACTAATGACCCCGGTGAACGCTTTCCATTCACGTCAACCCTTTGTATTCTACCATTTAAATAAGACTCTAATAAATTTAGTGCTATAAATTAAAACACAGAGTATAAACCAATCTGAATAGTTATAACCAATTAATTTCATCAGATTTAGTTAACCTCGTTCGCGGCGGAGATATAAAATAATACCCCCCTTTTTTGCTTCAGCGTAGTGGGGTAAAAAGTATAATAAATATTTTTCGACTTAGTGACATTCAAATTGTTCGTTTCACTTAGTTTTCTGAAAAATGCCCAATGTACAGACATTTTATTGCTAGAACTTTGTAATCATATAGTTTTACTAGAAGGTGCAAGGTGAAGGGAGAAAAAGTCATAACCCGTCTTTTTTTCGACAGCTTAGTCGGGTAAAAAGTATCTTATAACCATCGATGGATACCCAGTTACCCGTGTACCAAATAAAGTTGAAATCTGTTTAGCCGATTTGGCGTGATGAAGCCACAACGACACATACGAACATACAAAAAATCCAAAAAAATGTTTTATTCGATTCAATATCCTCCAAGTAGTCCGTTAGAATAATTTCTTTTTTAAATATCTTCAATGTACCGACATTTCAATTTTACAACTTGATAATATTATAGATTAGGATTTCCATTAGGATCTTTAGACACCGCGTTTTTCAAAGTTGCCGTCGTCGCGCGTATCGACATGCAATATTTGATTTATGGTATGAAAAACGCTCTGTCGACGCGCGTTTCTAAAACGCGGTGGGTTTTCAAAGGCCGTTAGTCAATATAAAATATAATGAAATAATTCCCTTAATATAACTGAATCCCACTGTAATTATCACCAAACATACAAAAATAATCAACGAACTGGGAACTTTTTTTAAGTTTTTTTTTTTATAAATGTTGTATGTAGGTCTATTTATAACCCGGCAACGTAAATCATGCCACCCGGTTGTTTGGGGCCGTGGCATTGTTGTCGACTCCGAAATAGGTCAACTTACACTTGAGTCAACACTTAACAACTACGCCGCATGTCATTATTCAATAAGATTGAGATTACGATTATTGTACGCGTGAATTCTGATACCTAAACGTATTTAGAAATGATGAGTAATATATTCCATAATTTATCACGAAGATGTCATCAAAATCTTCTTTCTAGCACCTGAGTTCTAATAAAATAATTAATTTAGTTGGAATATGATAATCTTGGACGTAATTAAAAGGGAAAAGTATCACATAAATATCATAAATAAGCAACGAACCATTGCATCTTATTATTTTAAGTGATCGATTGCTAAATCTCACTAGATTGTGCTACCCTAACTTCGACATCTCCGATTTTTAGACATATTCTTCAATTCTTCACATGCGGACAATATAAATTTATATAAATAAATGCCAATTTTACACCAATCTACCTTGTCCCAAACTAAGCAATAATATTATCGATAAATAGTACCTAAATACATAGAAAATATCCAAGACCTAGGAACAATCACTGTTGAAAAAAAAAGCCGAAGGAAACTCAACCGTCGGTATTTTTTTCTAAATAATTCTTATTTATTACGATTTTTGTACTTAGCCTATCCTAAGTATATGTTTTTAAGTATAAACTCCATCCGTAAGTTCTCCGTTATATAATTGTTCTCATTGCTACTAAAATGTTCCTTAATTTGAATTGCTGTCATATTTATATTCTTCCGGTGAAGCCCTCTGAGATATGTTACGGAGTCCCAGGGCGCCGTGGAGCACACTTTGAGAATGGCTATGCTAATAGAAGCTCTCCCTCCTCAGACCGGCGCGCTGGAAGGCCAGCACTTCCGCAAGAGCGGATACCTGGTATCGCTCTCGGAACAGAACCTGATCGACTGCTCGGCGGCCTACGGCAACAACGGCTGCAACGGCGGACTTATGGACAACGCCTTCAAGTACATCAAAGACAATGGCGGCATTGACACCGAGAAGACCTACCCGTATGAGGCTGTCGACGACAAGTGCAGGTATGTAAATTGTATGACTACGATGACAGCGCCAACAATGGTAAAGGTATACTTTATAGCTGGCCTTAGGATCCTGTTGTTTTATTGGATAATAAAGTGATAAAAAATTAGAAGACGCGCGGATTTTTGTTCGCGGAGGAGAAAAAGTTATAACTTGTCTATTTGGAGGTCACAGGTATTTTTTTTAACATTTTATATTTTGTATGTGTCGTTGTGGCTTCATCACGCCAAATCGACTAAACGGATTTCAACTTTTTCGGTACACGGGTAGCGGGGCATCCCCAGATGGTTATAGGATACTTTTTACCCGACTACGCTGAAAAAAAGAGGGTTATGATTTTTCTTTCCTCGGTGGACAAGGTCTCCGACGAACCTTCTAGCAGATAAATTCACAATATCTTGCGAGTCATTTAAACTTTCAACCTAGGTAATCAATAACTGTAGACGTTTTCCTCATTTCATGTAGTAGGTACAAAGCGTAGAAAATAACATTCGTCATCGATTTAATTGGCCATGTTTCATTCATAAAGGTAAATTGCGTTGGTATTATTTCCATTTACTCCTTTGTTACTGTTTATCATTTTTATTTTATTTCAATATAAATAATTACAAATGATTGTAGGGGTCACTGCTAAGATAAGTACAGAACGCAAAAGTGTTGCATTTTCCTTAAACACAGAACAAAGTTCTTTTGTTATCTGAAAGCAATTATCATGACCTACGCAATCATCATAGTGGTCATTATTATGATTATAAGCGATATATTTCCACCTACAGTTAAAATGAATGCCTTGACTACGTTCAGGAAATAGTTAAATTTCTGGCAATGTCACTGACGTTTAAAGTTTCCTTAATCTTAATGGACATCCGGATTTTCCTGCGATCTGCAATGGCAACATTGATTTCAGACAATCAAAGACAAATTTAGTTTTTATAATCGCGCTTACGCGTATAAATATGATTTATTCGAAGGGTAATTAAATATATCATATTTATATGCGATTAAGCCCCGCATGTTGTGTTGTGACAATGAGTGAATATCGTGTTAGTTATCAAATCAAAATCTAGTTCTTTTTAAAATTCTGTTCGAATATGTTGACGTTCCATCGTTTTGGCTACTTTCTAGGACAAGTAACGCATAATGTTGTTAACAAACTAAAATCATAATTTAAGGTTATCATGAGTTTTGCTTGCCGGCATGCAATTTCCAAGAATTAATTTAAAGCCTCAGCAAGAAGTCGTATTGCCCGGTTCATATTACATAAGGCTTCGACAAACAACTCCCGAGTTCCTGGACTCTGAGGCAAATACATACGTGTTTATTTATTGTATGTAAGCCATGACAGCTTAACATTTAGAATCACACAGTCGCACTTATTTTCAGGACATAATAATAAACAGATAATTCGCAAAGTTGTTTAAACCATAACTCACTTAACTAATATTAATAACGTTAGGGTCGGTTGTTTTTAACAGTCGTACGTACCTTAAATCTGGTATAATTAAATTCCAAAAATACGAATAGTTCCCATTTTGATTATTTAGTTATTTAAACGTTGTTTCGTATAAATATGAATGAGAATTCGTGAAAATACCAAAATGGAGTAGTCACAACGAATGTGCGCTGTAAACGTCCGATTTTGGAATTTAATTATGTATCGAAATATAGTATGAGGAATAGGTTGACTGGTAGAGAATGCCCTATGGCATTAAGTCCGCCTTTTCTACGATAAGTTTTTCTTTTGTGCAATAAAGATTAAATAAATAAATAAATAAATATTTGTCTCTCGGTTGAACGTGGTCATTGCAACTGGCCCTGTACCTAATATTTGCTTGCGAGCCATACTTATAAACCGATAAAATATTTCTTCCGGCTATCATCAATTCACCGTTTCATTCCCAGGTACAACCCAAAGAACTCCGGCGCGGACGACGTCGGTTTCACAGACATCCCCGTCGGCGATGAGCAGAAGCTGATGGAAGCCGTGGCCACCGTCGGCCCCGTCTCTGTCGCCATCGACGCCTCGCAAGAGTCCTTCCAGTTCTACTCCGATGGAGTCTATTATGACGAGAACTGCTCCTCGGAGAACTTGGACCATGGGGTAAGAATACTGTTCCGCACTTGAAGCTGCCCCCGCAACTTCGTTGGCGCGGGAGAAAAAGTCGTAACCCTCTTTTTAGGGTTCCGTACCCAAAGGGTCAAACCGGGACCCTATTACTAAGACTCCGCTGTCGGTCTATCCGTCTGTCACCAGGCTGTATCGCATGAACCTTGATAGCTAGACAGTTGAAATTTTCACAGATGATGAATTTCTGTTGCCGCTATAACAACAAATACTAAAAACAGTATAATTTTATGTCTGTCTGTCTATGTCAGTAACCAATATAAAATGATCGAACACCGCATACATTTTGCTTAGGAGTAGGGATTTGCTATCCCTGGATTTTCTTGGATACGGCCGTTCTCTGTGCGCTAGTCCGACTCGCACTGGCCGGTTTTTTAACTACGCGTAGTCAGGTAAAAAGTATCCTATAATAACCATCTGTGGGTGCCCAGCTACCCGCGTACTGAAAATTGTTGTAATCCGTTTAGCCGTTTCGACGTGATGAAACCACAACGAAACATACATAAACGAAAAATAAATATGTTTGTTCAGTACGAGGGCTGCTATTTATATATCTGGAAACCGGGATTACAATCTTCTTAAATAGCATATTTGACCGCCATGGTAAAATTTGAACTTTTTTAAGTATATAAGGTATATTTTTTCTTCCTTATTAACGCTCGTGTTTTGTTTTTGACGGGTTTTAAATGTCATCTCGCAGCAAGAATGGAACTCACTCGTGAAAATATTCGTGCTATGATTTATTATGATTTTCGGCGTGGTTTAACGCAACAACAGTGCATAGATCAACTAACTTCAACTTTTGGTGATGAAGCCCCATCTAAAACTACTGTGTATCACTGGTTTAGTGAGTTCAATCGTGGACGTAGTATGCTTACGGACGAAGTTAAGGCAGGTCGCCCGAAATCGGTCGTTGTACAACAAAATATCGAGGCTGTGCGAAAACTTATAATGGACGACCGACATGTTACGTACCGCGAGATAGAGGCGACTCTGGGTATTTCTATGACCAGCATTAATAGCATATTACATAATTATTTGGCTGTAAAAAAAATTTGTTCGCGTTGGATACCCCACAACTTAACAAATGAGCAAAAACATGCTCGCGTCGAATGGTGCAATAAAATGTTAAAAAAATATAACCGTGGTGACTCAAAAGCCGTTTATAACATCTATACAGGTGACGAATCCTGGATCTATGCATACGATCCCGAAACGAAGCAACAATCAACGGTATGGGTGTTTCAAAATGAGCCGAACCCTACGAAAGTTACTCGTGCAAAAAGTACATTGAAACAAATGGTGGCCTGCTTCTTCGGTATTAATGGCCATGTAGCTACAGTGCCACTAGAAAACCGTAGAACGGTTAATTCAGAGTGGTACACGACCATTTGCTTACCGGAAGTATTTGAACAAATTCGTAAAACTAACCAGCGACGAAGAATCATTCTTCATCATGACAATGCCAGCTGTCATACGTCACGCGAAACAACTCTATTTTTGGAGGGTCAAAATGTGGAATTAACGGGTCATCCGCCGTACAGCCCTGACTTGGCACCCAACGATTTTTATTTATTTCCAAATATAAAGAATAAATTACGCGGTCAACGATTTTCGACCGCTGAAGATGCTGTCGACGCATTCAAACAACACGTTATGGAGGTACCTCAGGCGGAGTGGCAGAAGTGCTTTAAAAATTGGTTCACGCGAATGCAAAAGTGCATAGATCATCAAGGGGAATACTTTGAAAAACAATAAAACTATTTTCAGCCGTGTACGTTTGTTTGTTTTTTTGTTTCCGGATATATAAGTAGCAACCCTCGTATGTTAACCAGAATACCTCGCGAACCAGAACATGCAGTGCAATCGAGCTAGCTGGTTCGCCCTTGGGCTGTGTCAGCCGCGGTCAACTTTGTTTACATATATGTTAACATGAAAACAGACTTGACCGCGCGAATTAACATAAACAAACTTCGTTGTATCTGAAGTTAATGCTGTAATTCTCTGTTTATCTGTTTAAATGTACGGACATGTGATTATGATGAAATATTGTAGTACTCTTGATTCTCATGGTGACGTATTTAGGTAAATTGGGATGTATTAATGAAGTAGAATCCGTGGAGGGTAAAATATTCACATGAAGAATTTGTCAAGGATACTATACTTATAGTTGATTATCATTTTCTTCTTCTATTTTTACAAACATATCTGATATTCAAATGTAGGACAACCTTAAAGTAACTTTTTAACGGTTAAAATAATAATAAAATGTTCGTCTGTCCATCCATACACTTGTTTGTGTTGTCTGTCGTGTGACGTCCCGTGACACCCTCGATATCAGACTTTGAATCTCCATTTTAACATTTCTAGTGTCTAATTTTCAATGATTGGCATAATTTAAAAAAATAATTCATATTCCCTATTGTGAGTGATTAGGCTGTGGATGACCCAGCGAACTACATGTTCAACCCCGTAATCACTTACCATTAATGGCTGCTCGGTTCGTAAAAAAAAAACATTTATTTCATTTATTCATTCATAAACAATGTACATTGTGTTTGAAATTGATAGCTTAACTCGAACATAGTAAGATTACGTAAAAAATAAATAAATATTAACAGCATCTCTTTCATTCCTGTCTAATTTTTAATTACTGATACTAACAAAACTGTACACTTGTTCAGGTGCTGGTCGTGGGCTACGGTACCGACGAGAAGGGAGGAGACTACTGGCTCGTGAAGAACTCGTGGGGCCGCTCGTGGGGCGACCTCGGCTACATCAAGATGGCGCGCAACCGCGACAACCACTGCGGCATAGCCTCCGCCGCCTCCTACCCGCTCGTCTAACGCCATCTATTGTCAGTTATCGCCCCTAAAAATATTTCGCAAACATGATAGCTGATGACCGCAATTTAGTTCACTATCGTAATACTCTGTAGAAAGTATCCGTTCAAAACTGGAAGTTGAGAATGCAACGATAGAAAAAAGGATTATCCACAAATTCAACGAGAAAGAACAGTGCGCCATCTATTGTCCTCTATGAGCAATGATTTGAGTCTCTCTATAAGTCTACACTAGATGCCGCTAATATGTATTTTAAATTGCCATTAATGTCATTATCACTTAGTATGTTTATGAAATAACCTTCGGACTCTCAAAAATCCGTTATTTTTATAATGTCGTCAAATTATGAAAATAGAGGTTAGGCACAGAGTGGCGATATTCCATAATTTATATTTTAATAATTACAAAAAAAAATGTATACAAAATAAATGTCGGTGGCTTATACTGCTGTACAACTGCATCACTATGCAGTACTAACGCCAGATTTCGAAGTCGTAAGCCATCAGACAAAACTATGTTAAATTAAAATAACCAAATACAATTGCTTCTAACTTGTAGAAATGCTAGGCTCTGTGGTTCAAAGTGATGTCTAAAGTAGGATTTTGAATTAGCTGGAGTAAACTGACAGGTGTCGACGTGAATATTTCGTTTAGAAAGAATTTTACAAGAGTATACATGAAAATACGTGTAACCGGTGATATTATGGTAACTTTTATTCATAAGAAATACTGTACTTCAGCCATAATGAAGTAATCACGGTCGACGTCCGTAAACTTCAGTTTACTCCAGCTAATTAAAAATCTTACTTTAATAAGTGTTAGAAGCTTTAAACATTTGTACTTAGTCGTAAGGATTATTAAAATTTATGTATTTGTACATTACGAGTGAATGTCGCAATGCTATCAATAAAAAGATCGCATCTCTGCCATTGTACAGTCAAAGGTAAATAAGATGCATTGTGTGTCAAAATCGATCTAGATTTTTTGAGACCTTTGACTGTTTCATTTATATTATCATTCCATTACTTCAGTGAAAAACATCACACTCTATATTTTAGGTACTTGGTTTTATAAAATCTCCTTTTAAAAATAATAATACTAGAAATAATAGTAAATTAGTAAAACTTTGGAGTTTTATAAAACGCAGGCTATGTAATTTTAATGGTAGGTTTAGTTATAAGTCCCAATTTTATGTTCTTGTGATACAATTGTGTGGCTGTAAGTTTAAAAATTAAAATATATTTTATTTAAAATTTAATTTCTTGTTTCTATTAGTACCAACCAAGCTATTAACCCTTCCAAATCTCAATCTTCAAATAAGCTGCGTTGGGGGAAGATGGAAGTATCGGAAACACTAAAACTTTACCGAAAATGCTCTTAAAAGCGTTGAAACAAAGTTTACCTTTCGAATATCGCCGTACTTCCGTTTTACCCCAACGCACCCTATCAAGACTGTTTTTTTTTTTATGTAATGAGTGGCAATATTGCGGCGACGTCAGGGCAGGCTGAGACGAGATGGCGGGACGACCTAAGGCCTAGATGCTTTCCTAGACGATTGACCATAGGCAGCCGGTAATAGGGTGTTGTGGAGATCTAAAGGAGAGGCCTTTGCTGAGCAGTGGGACACTTAAGCTATTTTTTTTTAAATCAGTGGTAAACGGGCCACCTGATGGAAAGTGGTATCGTCGCCCATGGAAATGTGCAACACCGGATGAATCGCCCCTACATTGCAAACTTGTGTGTGCCCTGTTAAACAAAAGTTGTTTAAGCGTTAAACAAGTTGGACTTTAAATAGGTGCACGTCGGAATAAAAGGACTGGAGCGCGTCTTACTATGCACCAACATTGTAACGTAGCGTTTATTTTATTTTCAATCCTATTTCGAATCAGCATAATACTGTCATTCTAATTTATTATATATATTTTTAATGATTTTTTAATTAATTTCCTATAATAATTAATTAAATGGCATAAAAGAAAATTTCCAATATACATGTACATATTTTTTGTATGGCACTCTAGTAATCAAATTTGACTTTTTTGGTGGTTGGTCATCTTTATTACCTTTGAAAAAAAAACATATTACATTTGCATAAGCATACAAGCGACGCGGGATTGAGGTGATCTGTTAATTTGTTTGAAGCTTTTTACGACTAAGTATTAAGTAGGTACCAAAAAACTATATATAAGTACTTGCCACGGCCAATCTGACTATTCGGAGACCGAAACCGTATGGCTGTCATTTAGCGTGGGGCAAATACATGGTGAAAGACGATATAGATGTTGAGCGGGAACGCAGAGCGCTGGCGGTTCGGGCGAACATGCTGGCTCGCAGATTCGCTCGGTGTAGAGCTGCAATCAAGATAACTTTTTAGAGCATACTGCACATCGCTGTACTCGGGTGCTTTGTGGGCGAACTGTTCGCAACGGTCGCTCAGCTCTCTGCGCGTCCAATATAATAACGCCTTCAGGGCGCTGTTGGGGTTGCCACAATTCTGCAGTGCGTCCGCCATGTTTGCAGAAGCTCGTATGGACAGCTTCTCTGCTGTACTGCGTAAGAAGATGGCATCCCTTTTGACCAGAATTCGTGACAGTTCAAACAGCCTCCTAAAGACTATAGCTGTAAGAAATGAAGGCTCCATGTTGCAAAACTTAATTAAGAACACAATGTCCCTAGCTGAGTACGAATACTAACATAGTTATAAAAAAATATGGATCTCGTTGTCTGAATAAATACATTTCATTATTATTATTATAGTTTAAAAATTTGTTTAGTTAGCGAGTAAGAAGTGTGAGCGCGGCAGGGTCATTGTGCTCTCCGCGCGCACACTTCATACCTGCCCCCCGCTTTCTTTCCCCCCGTCGCCCGCAGACCATGGGAGTGTCGCGAAAGAACTTGTCAAGCTATAAAATGTACCATGGGATGAAAGAAAAATGGTAGTCAAAACTCTTTGAGCCCGCTTAACATAGATTTTCCACTCTGACAATAGCTGTAATGGAAAAGTTGAATTGTTAGGTGTAGGTTTTTTTCGACTCAGTGACCACCAAATAGTACGGACTATTTATTACAATATATATTTAATGAATATGATCAATGTACAGATATTTCATTTTTACAACATTATCCTTATGCTTACTATATTATAAACGTGAAAGTATATATGTACGTTCCACTTAATCTCGAAAACTACTGGACGATTTTTTATGAAACTTTCCAGTTATGTACCTTATATAGGGTCTCGTTTTACCCTTAGTGTTTAATGGTACGGAACCCTAAAAACTAAGTTAAAAAAGAAAAGAAACTGAGAAACGGTTAGGTACTTATTTGATACCTTTATGTTACTATGTATGGTGTAACTTTCATTGCACAAATGAAAAAAAAGCATTTTCTTAAATTAAATGCGTAAATGAAGTACCTACGTAGTTTTCCTTGATAGGTATTGATAGCCACAACAAAGGAATAGGCCAGTATGTCGCAGATTGATTGAGAGAGATAAGGGGGGTTAAGTACTGGAGAGTAAGTACAGGCGATGCGGTCAGCGTCGTCACATGACCAGATAGAGATATCGCATGATCACACGCAACAGATTTATGTACGTTTTTATTGCAGACCTACCTAGATTATCGTATTAATAGGTAGGTAGAGACATTTTAAAATTTCCATTTACCCGTGGCGTCGCCCGCGTTACCAAGAACTTTTTTTTTTTTTTTTATTATAAAACGTCCCTCTTACACTCAATCACCATAGCTATATTTTAATGATTGATTCCCCGTATAAACTTATACCCCCATTTTCATCCCCTTAAGGGATGATTTCCGGGATAACAACTATCCTATGTCCTTCCCAGGGTCTCAAACTATGCCGCCGGAGCGTACGTGGTCGAATGCTTAAAGCGATCCTGCGACGCTCCAAGTAAATGCGGAGTTGGCATCCGTTGGTGGTTTTAGTCGGTAGTCCAATGCATCGGCCTTGGTTAGTCCGTCATACCCGCTTTAGTCCCCCGGCTTATGCGGGATGCATAAACGTATTTCCCCAACATTAAAAAAAAGGGTCTCAAACTATCTCAATACAAATTTTTATCTAAATCGGTTCAGCGGTTTACGCGTGAAAGGGTAACAGGCAGAGTTACTTTCTCATCTAAACTATTACTAGCGTATGTTCAGAATAAGACATAGGCTATAATTTATGTCAAATTTCATCCCTTTTAGGGACGAAAAAGGGGATGAAAATGTGTATGGACAGTAAATATTTTTTTATGCTAGGAACTTCAAATCTTGGTAAAATGCTTCACATTTAAATTAGTTGAATATCGAGTTTTGGGGAAAGACATAAGCTACTTTTTATCCCGGAAAAATACCTTTTATCCGCGATAAACGAATCTAAGGCGGACGAAGTCGCGGGCGGCCGCTAGTAATAGTATAGATGAGAAAGTAACTCTGTCTGTCTGTCTGTTACCTCTTCACGCGTAAACCGCTGAACCGATTAAGATGAAAATTTTTATTGATATAGTTTGAAAATCTGAGAAGGACATAGGATAGTTGTTATCCCGGAAATCATCCTTTAAGGGATGAAAATGGGGATATAAGTTTATACGGGGAATCAATCATTAAAATAATAGCTATGGTGATTGAGTGTAAAAGGGACGTAGGGGTTTACCAAAAAGGCTCTTAAAGGCGGTGAAATACTGTATACTACATGAAAGTAATAAAGAACTATGAAATAAAGTTAACCTTTCAACTTCCCCCCTCTTCTATGTTACCCCCAGAGACCTTACTCAGTTCTTGGTAACGCGGGCGAAGCCACGGGTAAAGGAAAGATTTAAAATGCCTCTACCTACCTATTAATACGGTAATCTAGGTAGGTCTGCAATGACAACGTACATAAATCTTTTGCGTGTGATCATGCGATATCTCTATCTGGTCATGTGACGACCCTGACCGCATCGCCTGTACTTACTCTCCAGTACTTAACCCCCCTTATCTCTCTCTCAATCAATCTGCGACATACTGGCCTATTTCTTTGTTGTGGCTATCAATACCTATCAAGGAAAACTACGTAGGTACTTCATTCAAAGTTACACCATACCTACACAGTAACATAAAGGTATCAAATAGGTATCTAACCGTTTTTCAGTTTCTTTTCTTTTTTTTAACTAAGTTTTTAGGGTTGTGTACCCAAAGGGTAAAACAGGACGCTTTTACTAAGACTCCGCTGTCCGTCTGTCTGTCTGTCTGTCTCTGTCACCAGGCTGTATCTCATGATCATGAACCGTGATAGTTGGACAGTTGAAATTTTTACAAATGATGTATTTTTGTGCCCGCTATAACAACAAATACTAAAAACAGAATTCAATATATTATAATTTTTATATTTTAATTTTCAAGAATCAGTTTTGAACAATCTGATTGCGTTAAGTTTGCACCTGATTTGTATGGAGTAACGCTATAGATACCAGGTGCAAACTTAACTTAACCGGACAATTAGGTTTGGTTAAGACAAAGTTTATACGGAACCCTTGGTGCGCGAGTCGGATTCGCACTTGGCCGGTTTTTTTAACGAATCTTGCAATCAAATAGGTACCTAAAATCCTCACAGCTAGGGTTGCATGCCTACATATAGATTCAGATCCCACTGCAAATTTCTGCACCTATTAATTTTTAGGGTGTCGCGTCTAATAATGGGCACTAATGGGACCCTATTATATTATTAAGTCTCCACTGTCTGTCACAGGGGTCTCTCTAACTTTAGAACCGCAAGAGGTTAACTTGAAATTGATAGTTGCCCTAGGGCAACAAAGAGGTGGAGGCCTCCTGCCTGGCACCTAATTATTTTCCAAATAAATTGCACATTTTTTTCAGTCAAGTTTTTTAATAAATAATTTTGTAAAATGTAATAAATTATTTTAAGAAACTTAAATTCAAAAATAAGAATTATGCGAAATTAAATTTTAGCCTTGACGACGGAATCTGCCGAGCTTTTTTAGAAGAAAAATCGTTGATGATTTCGTTGAAAACAGGTTCTAAGAGTACCTAAATCACTTTTAATGCTCAGTGGCTCAGGAGAGAAAGCTTCGATAGACGGTTCTGTCCCATCGTCGCTAGTTTTTAAAGACGTAAAACTGGCCGCCCCTTTTCTCTGACAATTTGTTAATCAGAATTCGGTATCGCTCTCTTCGGTAGGTATAGCAAGTACCTATGAAGTCTATTGTCGGGGCCCCTCATTTGAGGAGGCCCACGGCCCTAGCCCCGGATGCCCTCCCCTAAATCCGGCCCTGATAATATGAGGGCTGTAACAACGTATAATAATAATTGGGATGTTGACAATTTTTGACAAGTTTTTTCTGTTGTACCTCTCAATAATAGAAACATTGGTGAAAAAACGACTAATAATAACTCACCGAGATACAACAATGATAAAATCACATTATTGGACTTTCCAAAAAAACACTATGTAGTGCCTAGGAACGTGTGACGCCACACGTTCCTCCATCTACATACTTTAAAAATGGACTTTCCCACACAACTTTAAAAGCTCATAAAACAAGCTACACGGAACGCAAGGTATCTCAATTGTTTTTTAGGTTTTCTATAGTAGAAAACATTTTATTTTTGATTGAGTGCCTGCAGTCAACATCCCAATTAAAGGGTAGGTATGTCCAATAACCCCACATCTCAGGACTATGTCCAGTAGTGGGTTCTTTCAGCTATGATGATGTCGAATTGGGTACTTTCCTGCAGTCAACATAATGATGTCACGCTTGCAGTTAAATATTATTTCTGAAAATACGTAGAAAACATTCATGGATACCTATTTTTAAGCTTTTTGCGATTTTAAAATGATCAAAAACTAAAAATAAGGAGGAAATTTGACCGTATAGAATTATGACGTCAAACATTTTTTCCTTTCAAACTTCATACTTACTGACCGTTTTGACAGTTCATAAAAAGGAACTGATTTGATCTCAGTGAAGGACCCTATTATTACAAACAATCATACAGGACAACGGGCGGCTTACATTCTTGTTTTAAAAGTTGGTATCATAACATAACATTCATAATATGATTCATAATCATAACACCCAAACTTTTGGGGAACATCTCCCAAAAAGACGGCTAGAGGTAGTAAATTGCGACTTTCCGGACTCTTGATTGCTGCATTATGGTAGATAATCTAAAAAAATACGTCTTTTTTGCAGCAGAAGACAAGAAATTTATTAAATTCGAATTTTATTTAGAGCGTACTTATTTAAATCGCAAGACAAATACCGATTGGGTACACTGAAAGCATATCTATTGAAATGTAAATTGCTGTAACGTTTTAATTTCTTCACTAAGTTAATTTAATGTAAATAAACGATTACTCATTAGGAGAGCGTATTCGATTCATCATTAATTCGATGCGTGATTGTTTACATGAGGTCAGCATTTGTCATCGGGTTTGTTTTGTCGTTTCTGGATCAGCGAGAAACAAAGGAAATACGATAACAGCAATGCCTGCACAGCTGTTTTAGATGTCGCGATGAGACTTTTTCTCTGAAGCTGTTGTATTAGTCATACTTACAAATATGTTAGGAAATTACTCGGAAAATAACTATGGGAAAAACTACCGACAAGCCACGAAGTACTTGAGAATTTACTCGCACTTAAATGTTTCCTATAACTAAAATACCTACTCGTACTTTATTTATTGGAAACATGTAAGAGATATATATCTATATTATATATCTCTTATCCGTTTGCCCCTATTAACTGTACCTATATATTTTTTCAGACGATAACTATACCCCTATTAACTGTATATAGTTTTACACTTTAGCACGCTCACTGAAACACGCGCGCGCACACACGTACCATCATACGAACCGAACAAAATATAGTAAATGAGTATTTTGTAAGCTGCATATATAGACCTCAGTACAATTTTTATAAATACATAGGTTAAGATTTTGGAATAAAGAAACTGGGTCCTGTATAGATTGGCAAAAAGTCTTGAAATGAAAAAGTGGCAGCACTGTAGTGTCGTCCCTTTTTCTTAGATTGATTTGTAAGGGATGACACTACAGTGTTGCCACTTTTTAATTTCAAGACTTTTTTGCCAGACTATAACACAGGGTTTCCTAGATCAGGACACAGGGTCGTGATCTATTGTGGTGTTCAATTTTGAATAATAAACTTTTCTCATTTTCAACTAGGTAATTAGTATATTACCCATTGGTTATACTTTTATAAGGACCTATGGCTGATGGCTAAACCCATACCTATCGATTTTAAATAGGTACATAAGTACAACTGCCGGTCTAGTAGGTAGGTATAGGTACTAATCATTAACCCTATATAGATATTAATTGTGTTATTCGTACTTGAATGAGTTTGAGTGGCGACCACGCACCGGAAGACGCGGTGTGGGTGCACCCGCACAAGGTGGACTGATTACCTACTGGAGGCCGCCGGATGTGGGCAGCGCAGCACCGACCGGTCATGCTGGTCATTAGTGATACATTTGTCCACTCGATAATTCAATAAAAACAGGCTGTCCCAAAATGAGGGTCAAAAAAACACTGTGTGTCTTCTTTATCCTATTCTACCAGTGGGAACTAATTGGTGGTAACTACTGGGTTTTTTTTTCCCCAGTTGTTACCACCAATTTCTTTAGTGGTAACAACTGGGAAAAAAAATCCCAGCAGTTACCACCGACTGCTTTAGTTTAAAAGATGGGAAAAAAATCCCATCTGTTACCACTGGTGACAAGTTGGTGGTAACAGGTGGGAATAATCCGCGATCTTTTGCGAAAGCATATCCAGCAGCGGATGTCTCTTGGCTGATGATGATGATGATTTAGTGACATCTAAGTCGACTCCATGGTTCTATAGTCTGTTATAATAGTTTGGGCAGTTAAAAAAAGGTAAACAAAAAACCACGTGACTCAGGTCATTCACGTCGTACCACAGATACAAAACATTACCTTTAATGGGCGGACTGAAATGAGTCGCGCGGTTTTTTACCTTAACGAACAGACAGCGAGCATCGAATCCTCTCGGTTCAAACATATTGGAGCAATATGCAACCACCAAGAATTTGTGACTGCACTTCACTTACGAGTGAAGTGAGATAAAAACAAGTGGGAGTCCGTCTCACGCACCGAGGGTTCCGTACAAACTTTCACTTACTCTAACATTATTATATTATAATATTTTCTTCTGTTTCCGCGATTATTACTCATTGAAATAAAACAATTTAACGGATTATATCGCGTATATTATCTCATTTTAGTTCCCGTTGAAGAAGGTGTCTCAATACCTTAGACCCGTGAAGAGTAGCACCCCTTTGCAGAGTGCAGGCATTTATAAGCTAGACTGCGAGTGTGGTCTTTCATACATTGGTCAAACGAAACGCAGTGTATCAACCCGGGTGAAGGAGCACATAGCAGATGTCAAGCACCGTCGGTGTAATAGGTCTGCAGTCTGTGAACATGTCATTGACAAACCAAACCACTCAATTAAGTTTGATAAACCTTCTATCCTTGCCAAAGAAAAAAGATATTTTCCCAGGATGCTACGCGAGGCTATTGAGATTAAAAAGCATCCTAATTTCAATAGAGAAGATGGATTGTCACTACCACCAGCTTGGGATCCTGTAATACATCTCATCAAGGAACAAGCGAGACACAGGACTGCAAAACCTTAATTTCCGAACGGTGTAAAATATCTTATCTGTTTTAAAAGTAGTTTAATAGTCTCTGTTTTTTAAATATTATAATTAGTGATGAGGTAGCCTGGGAGTTTTTCTTTGCAGCGTTTCTTTTCTCCTCAGTACGCCTCATTTGTGAAATGTTGCTTGGTAAATTATTAGAATAAAATAATTAAGCCCTTCTGGCACATGTGTAACTGTCTTTACAGCTTAGGCCCATCTGGCATGTATGTACACCTTTATTTGTTTTTTCAAAAAATGGGTAGTTTGCACAAATTGTAACTTTGACAGAGGAAAATACATCTTTTCTCAGTCCTCCCGTGACCATGGAAAGCTTCCGAAACGTCGGGAACTAAAATGAGATAATATACGCGATATAATCCGTTAAATTGTTTTATTTCAATTATTATATTATATTACCCGGTTCCGGTTAAGTTCAATTTGCACCTGATATCTATGGCATTGGATACAAATGAGGTGCAAACTTAACGCAACCGGGCTGTCCAAATGTCTTTTGAAAAAGACTATATTTTTTATGATTTAATTACAAATGTATAGTTTTCAGATTTTTGTATGTATTTGTAGTATGTCACGATATTACTTGCCAAATTTCATAGTTCTATGTCAACGAGAAGTACCCTATCATTTTGATTCCCTTGAGTCTCAAAATATACGTTTTTTGTGGCATAAACGGCCGTTTTTTTTACGTTAATGTAGATGTTTGATTTTTTCACAGCTTCAAGGGACCGTAGACCTGAGTATATGGTGTTAATTTCAACTCGATACCTCTACGCGTTCTCGAGATAAAGGGTCTTGACAGACAGACAGACGGACGGATAGACGGACTACAAAGTGATCCTATAAGGGTTCCGTTTTGTCCGATTGAGGTACGGAACCATAAAAAACTCTTAATGGTTTCTGATAGATACAAGCTTTATTCAAAGCAGTTAAGATATTGTGGGTAATATATAAATAAATGCGACCAACATTCGTGCGTTGTGAACCCGCAGATATCTTGGTCCAGTTACGCAGTTGATCGGGCCCTATCGGGACGGCGACCCGCGACCCATCACGTGCTTTGATAACGTACGAGTAGGTACACCATCCACAATAATACAAACCATGTATAAGATTAATCACTGTCGGTAATTACTGTAAAACTACCTACCAACATTAGGCTTAGGTATGTCCTAAAAAAATATAATTATAAATATTTAGATTATCAGAAAATATTGGACATGCGTTTTTTCTTTTGTCAATTAAAACAAAAAACGATGAAGATATAGCCCGTTACCCTTTGAGCGCCAAAGACGGCAAATCACGTCAAAGGAAAATTATGCCTCAGACGCCACGACGTCACTTGCCGCTATACGGTATCATACGAATTGGTTTATTGTTTGGCGTCTGGCGCACGGTTTCCCGTCAACAAGTTGGGCGCTCAAAAGGAGTTCCCCGTGACCGTTTCTTTTTCCGTCCGTCCGTCTTTTTTTTGTAGGTTTGACAAAAAAAAATACGTGTCCAATGTTTTTTGATAATCTAATAATAATAAACTAATTAGAATAATGTCTTTTTTACCCAGGAAACTACACTATTGGATTTACAAGGGGAAAATAAACAACATTAGTTCGACACAGATTAACGTTTTATTGTAAAAACTTAGCTATTCACACTGCGCGGATACATACGCTATTTACAGGGAAACTGGAATACTATTATGGATAGTTTATTTTATTTCCACCGACGTATGCCATTCGCGCCGTCAATGACTCAGACAGAGATCAAGGGCTAAAAAATACAGAAATACTCATTTTATTTCACAGAATGTTTTCATCATTACAGTTTTACATGTGACTAGAGCTTTACTGATGGTGATTTCTGTAAAGTGAGCGTAGTCTTCATCTTCACTTACTATTTTACTTTTCTGAAACACAACCTCAATTTGAAAAGAGCAGAAAAATATCTTGAAATTCTAGATGTTGCTTGCATTATAGTTCTATTGGTGGATTCGCACTAGTTATCTATTACACACTTTACTTTACAAGTGGTACTATAAAAAGGGTCCAAGGTAAACGGTACTATCCAGTAATTTTTGCACGACGCCACATACAGCCTCTATCTCTTTCCGGCTTTATTAAATTCACCTAATGACTAATCGGGAAGAAAAAATTGGGTGACTTACACTTGTACATGATTCGCAGAGATTGGGACTGCCGCAATAGATCAACAGTGGTAGACGCTATATATGAATATCCGGTAATAAAGTGATGGAGATGTTTCAGCTTTTGCCATTTTTGTTCCTAACTATAGCATTTAGTGACACTCCCATGGTCAGCGGCAGACAGAGGAGGGGGGAGGGATAGGGGTATGAAGTGTCTTGCTCACCCCCGCTGTCTTTCCCCGCGCAGACCATGAGAATGTCACGAAAGAACTTTTCAGGCTATACTTGTCACAGATACATAGATACTGAATTCAAGTAGTCTAAACGCAGCTTGGAAAAAGATGGGTGCTGTTTGTCGAGTGACAATCGACGTTTTTTTATTACAAAGATCAGCGCGCGATTGACGGTTGGCTATAATCCTAACATCAACACGACTTATCCAAGAAACGAGTGTTGTATCCCTCAAGAATTGTTCCGTCTCGGATATTTAGCAGAATAAATAATTTAGGGCATATATATTAAAAACTTCTACCCGTAGAACATTGATCGTGGTGAAGATAGTTCCACTCTTTAGCCATTCTAATGAGTTATATCAAATGCAGATTAAACAGCTCTTGTCGGGGCAAGATGCCGATGTGTTTTCCATCAAACTACAATTAGCTTATATTTATTCAATACAATTGCATTCTTTTTAAGTTTTCGCACTGTAGGCGTTTTGGTACACTGTAAGCTTACAATCCATATCCAAGCTAATATTATAAATGCGAAAGTGTGTCTGTCTGTCTGTTTGTTACCTCTTCACGCTTAAACCGCTGAACCGATTTGGATGAAAGTTGGTATGGAGATAGTTTGAGTCCCGGGGAAGGACATAGGCTACTTTTTATTCCGGAAAAATACCCTTATCCGCGATAAACGAATTTAAGGCGGACGAAGTAGCGGGCAGAAGCTAGTTGTAAATTTAAAAAAACCCTTGAATATTCATCCCGCAGTATTACGGAAACGGGAGAATTAATTTCGGGAACAACTCGTTCGTCAATTGGTCTATCTGCAGCTACCTCGAGTCCACAGTTTAAACACTAACCTAATTTAGGCTTAACCTAATACTGTATTTACAAAATCTACATGTGACCAAACATAGAAAAGGAGGTTTTAATAAATTTTAGGGTCGCTTGGGTCGGCTTCTAAATGTTAGTCTTAGCAAATTGAGTTGATAAATATAAAACTCCAACACGTTCACGTACATTTGTAAGGTTTTTTCCTATTTTAATAACATTTATTTTGTTGCTAATTTACGTAGACAAATTGGAGTTTGATATGTATTAACTCAATTATAGGTCGTCGTCGTTCGTGGTTAAGAGGGGTGGGAACAAAGGAATTTTAAACTTAAATACACCCCTCTGTCACCCGAACTCCGACCAACCAATATATATTTTTAGAATATATCACAAAACCAAATTGAAAAGTGCGATTGTATGCCTGGGTCGGAAAAATAACAGTTTCTAAAACATTTTTTGTGCGCGTAGACATTTTGTCCAGTTATTTCCGTAGGGAACGGGAAAATGGACGGCTGGGACACACTTTTTTCATTCAAATTATAAATACAAATTTAATGTTTACGGATTTGATTAATAAGTGCCTATTTAATTTTTGCTTCGATATTTATACAACACACATATTCATAAAGAACAATAACTGTTTTTTTCTACAATTTGGCACACGTCATTTTAAGTAACTTTTGGCATAAAATATTGTAAATGTTGTATTGGTAAACTTTGGCACCAATTTTTATCAACGTCGACGTAATAATGCTTAAGTATCTTTATGTATGCACATTTGTCTGGATCTCATTATTTAATTGATTTATTGATCATCTATTGGGCCGAAAACCACAAACATTTAAATTGTGTAGAACTGTGACGCAATATTTAAAAAAATAGTGGATCAATCATTATATAGGGTAAATCGTCAGTAACTGGCCGCTTACGAAAATGTCATTATGTTACTGGCCATCAATTTTGTAGTCTAAAACCAGACTAGGAATATTTTCTTTAAGTTCTAGATATTGGGATTTGGACTGTTTGCAGTGATGTCACTATAATATTGTGTCTACACGTATTTCTGCAAAATGGCCAGTTACAGTCGGATGCCCAGCTATTGGCGACTTACCATATCGCTAGCACAATATTACAGGGTTATGTTTCAGTTTTAGAAAATTGAAGTTTGAACATTGTCATATAGTCTAATTTTAACTGCCCTGAAAATTTAACATAGAACCCTGTAATATTGGGCCAGCGATATGTCTCACTAACGACTGACTCTATAGTATAATTCTCACTCGATGAAATTCCAGAAGCATCTCCAATGTACTGGGAATAACATCTGTTGAGAATATACATTTTAGCCTTAATTACATTTTTTTTTCACCAAGTTAAAAAGTGTGAGTGACTGACAAGTGCATTGATAGGCTTATTTTATCTATTTAGTGCAAATTTAAATGTGTGTTTATCATAAAAAACACTATGCCGCCGCAATTCTACAAATTTATAAAATCTATGCTTGTGTTAAACGACCCAAAAACAAACAAAATAAGTAAGCTGGCAACACTAGCGACAAAGTCGCGGAGTCGTGCGCGGGCGACTATTTCTTCTTGGGCTTCTTGGGGTTGCGTGAGCGCGACTTGGCCTTGCAGAGCGGGCAGATGGGCGCGTTGCGGTGGATCTGCTGGTGGCACGACAGGCACGACTTCATCGGCGGCGGCTGCTGCCTGCAACACGCCACGATACCGGTATATCCCATCCCTAGCACGCATTTACTATGACAAATCAATACTATGAAAAAAAAAACGTGTCTCGAACCAACCTTGAAAAAAAAAAACACATACTAACACATATCAAGGACCGTTACCCGTATTAATTTAAATTAAAATATCTCTAAAGTTGTGTCATTTATTAGAGATAGTATTTACATAATAATATTTTATTATGAATCTAACTCATCAAAATAAAAAATAAATGCTTTAATAAGTGTGATATCCAAAATAAATACCGGTTATTTTTTATATAAAGATTACCGGTATTCAATTCCTGCTTCATGTACAGGTTCTCATTTTTTTAGCACAATATCAAAGTGAAAAGATTTTTTCAAGTGGTCAAAATATGTAAATTAAACATACGTCCATGGCCCAAACTAAGTATTAAAGTAGTTTTGGAGGATTTTTTATTTACTTTTCAAATGTTGGTTAAAAAGAGACAATTTGCTAGAGAGATCACGCTCACAATAGGGAACATGCATGAGATTTTTTATCGCTGTTTTTAACTAAATATCAAAATACCGTAAAAACTATTACAAAATTTGAACTTAAAATTAAAATCGGCCAAGAAATACGCATAATATAGGCATTTTAAACTAGTAATTAGACAGAGAGGTCCGATATGCACTGTTACGTCACAGTGCACTCCGGCCATATAAACTCCATATTAAATTCTATTTTGCAAGAAAGAGATAGAATGAAATGTTTGATGGTTATTTTTATAGCTATTCGAAAAATTATTTGTCTACTGTTTGTTGCATGAATGAACTTTTAACAAAGCAAAAATTCAAATTCATGCATATTTCCTATTAAATATATTTTAGTTACATGCACATAAACTCCAGCTTTATATATAAAAAACAAAGATTAATAGCACAGGGCCTAAATTCTTGCAATTAAATCAAAGGAAGTAACAAATAGGTATTTAAATTATACTAAATTATATACAATTAAAATAATTAAAATGATGTCTTGTATGCTGAACTACATTTTATTTATTCATATATGGCCCGATTACCTTCTTTCATTCTGAAACTGTCAGATATTAATTTAAATTATGTAATCATAAATGTCACAAATAAATTAACATCATGCGAATTTATTTGTGATGACATAAATTAATACTTTATAGTTACTTTGCTTTTCCGCAAAAATTGCGAATTATTTAATCGTGATTTCGTGAATTATTTTGCGAAAAGCAAAGGAACCATTATCCATTATTTTATGTCATTATAAATAAATTTGCATTATGTAAATTTATTTCACACATCATTTACTTTAATGTATCATCTAATGATCATACTCCGATGTATTTCTTTCTCGATTACAGTATTCGTTTTTTTTATTGGTTTCCATGTCTCTTCTGGTCTATAAGACCATTTTAGAGGTTCTGAAGTAGGTGACAGTATTCGTAGTCTTACTGAATCGTACGACAGTTTCGGTATTGATACCGGTAAAGAAAATCCGAGGTAGGTAGCACAGTCGGTATCAAATCCGTGACATCCGAATAGTCATTAATTATGTCCACATTTTTGACGTCTCAGGTGCTACCGAAAATGTATCTGCAGTTACCAAGAATTCGGGCTTCTAAATCTAGAAATATTTATATTATATTTTTAAATTTTATTGATACGAATTTATTTTCATTAGGCTTAAAAGACGGGACATTCAACCCGTTAACGTACATCATAGATTTAAACAAACGTGTCATTTAACACAGAAGTTTGAAAGTCGCGGACAGATCGGTGCGGGTCTAAAAGCCACCGGCACACCGGGGCCAATACCGATACAACGGTAGCACCATCGCAATGGGGAGCTTCGAACGGTTCAGCATACGGAGACGGAAGAGACGGAAGGGGTGCGGGAGGAAAAAATAAAATAAAAACATAATCGAACCTCAGCGAGACGGTAAGGAAATCTTGGTCGAGTGCAGACCTGAACGCGGGCGGCGGCGGCGGCGGCTTGCGCACCGGCGCCGGCGCCAGGAACGCGGGCGGACGCGGCGCCCCCCCCCCCCGCCGGCGGCGCGGGGAAGCGACTGCAACAACACAGCGCTCACGTCGCAGCCCACGGCGCAGCGCCACGCTCGTAGCCAATCACATGCCGACACTTGCTACGAGCGGAGCGCCCGCTAAACGGCGAGCCCGGTCGTGAATGACAACAAACATAGAAACAACGAATTGACTGTAAAATAGTGAAATAAAGTTAAAAAGTGAAACGCAGAGTTCGAGTATAAACGAAAAAATCAATGCGACCTACTAAATTGCAAGCGGGACTTGATCCTGCGACCTCTTCTTTGATGCAGAATTGCTTTGACCGACTGAGCTATCGCAGCTTTACGTACGGGGCTTGAAATTTTCGAATACAATCTAGTTAACACTAATAGCGCCCTCTATATTTTATTTATGTTTAAATGCTAAACGCATTAGCCATACTCTGAGACATGCGTATCACGCTACGTCTCTGTTCCATTGCTTCTTCGGCGAGTATTAGGAGAGCGAGAGAGATGGCGCTGTACTTCAATGAAGAAACTGAATCGATAGAATTATTGGTTAAATTTTTAGATATTGACTGACGTAAAATTATAATATTTAATTTCCTATCCAAAAGAAATTACACGTTATCTTGTGATTCTTTACGGTTTAATGAAGGAAAAAATGTATCATAACTACCTACACACACACTTAAACACTACCTACACACGTGGCGCGCGTACTTCGTGCAGCCGCGACGTTGACTGAGAATGGCAGGGTACTGACTGTAGGGTGATAGGGCTGCCCTCCTCCTCGTGCAAGCGCTCGAGACCGAGGCTCTGGCGCCGCAGCAGGACCTCTTCGGTCTTCAGCGGCCGGCAGCCCTCGTGGGGCCGCAACGTTGAATGAGAGTGGCAGGGTACTGACTGTGGGGTGATAAGGCTGCCCTCCTCCTCGTGCAAGCGCTCGAGACCGAGGCTCTGGCGCCGCAGCAGGACCTCTTCGGTCTTCAGCGGCCGGCAGCCCTCGTGGGGCCGCAACGTTGAATGAGAGTGGCAGGGTACTGACTGTGGGGTGATAAGGCTGCCCTCCTCCTCGTGCAAGCGCTCGAGACCGAAGTTCTGGCGCCGCAGCAGGTCCACCTCGGTCTTCAGCGGCCAGCGGTCCTCGTGCAGCCGCGACGTTGACTGCGAGTGGAAAGGTACTGACTGTGGGGTGATAGGGCTGCCCTCCTCGTGCAAGCGCTCGAGACCGAGGCTCTGGCGCCGCAGCAGGACCTCTTCGGTCTTCAGCGGCCGGCAGCCCTCGTGCGGCCGCAACGTTGAATGAGAGTGGCAGGGTACTGACTGTGGGGTGATAGGGCTGCCCTCCTCCTCGTGCAAGCGCCCGAGACCGAGGTTCTGGCGCCGCAGCAGGTCCACCTCGGTCTTCAGCGGCCAGCGGTCCTCGTGCAGCCGCGACGTTGACTGCGAGTGGCAAGGTACTGACTGTGGGGTGATAGGGCTGCCCTCCTCGTGCAAGCGCTCGAGACCGAGGCTCTGGCGCCGCAGCAGGACCTCTTCGGTCTTCAGCGGCCGGCAGCCCTCGTGCGGCCGCAACGTTGAATGAGAGTGGCAGGGTACTGACTGTGGGGTGATAAGGCTGCCCTCCTCCTCGTGCAAGCGCCCGAGACCGAGGTTCTGGCGCCGCAGCAGGTCCACCTCGGTCTTCAGCGGCCAGCGGTCCTCGTGCAGCCGCGACGTTGACTGCGAGTGGCAAGGTACTGACTGTGGGGTGATAGGGCTGCCCTCCTCGTGCAAGCGCTCGAGCCCGAGGCACTGGCGGCGCAGCAGCTCCACCTCGGTCTTCAGCGGCCGGCGGTCGTCGTGCCGCCGCGACGTTGACTGAGAGTGGCAGGGTACTGACTCTGGGGTGACGGGGCTGCCCTCCTCCTCGTGCAGCTCGGGCAGGCGCTCGAGCCCGAGACACTGGCGCCGCAGCAGGTCCACCTCGGCCTTCAGTGGCCGGTAGTCCTCGTGCAGCCGCGACGCTGCCGACAGCTTCCGCGACATTGACTCCTCGGTCTGCTTTATCACTGTTTCCATCTGTAAGATCATTATGATACACTTAATTAAAAATAATTGAACGGATTATATCGCGAGAGAATATCTATACTATTATAAAGTTGTAAAAATGAAATGTCTGTACATTGAAGATATTATCAAAAGAATAATTGTAAGGGACTATTTAGAGCTCACTGAATCGAAGAATTTATTTTTTGGATTTTGTATGATTGTATGTATCATTGTAGCTTGATCACCCCAAAACGCCTAAACAGATTTCAACTATTTTTGGTACACGGGTAGCTTGGTATCCTCAGATAGTTATAAGATACTTTTTACCCAACTACGCAGTCGTGAAAAAGAGCGGTTATGATTATTTCTCCTCCGCGAACGAAGTTGCAGGTACCTGCTAGTTATTAATATGATGTTTCTTAAACATTGCAGATGGTAATTATACACACATAACATAACTATTAGCTTCATAAGTACACACATTGTAAAGGTTACAAGTCAGATTTCACTACATATCATAAAGCAAAACTTTGCTTATAGGATTGCAAAAGATGATCCCTTTGTTCAAAGTACCAATTGTCGAGCAATATTGTGCTATCCCTACAGGTCTTAGATTAAGCTGAATAAGTAGTGACGTCTGATGACATCGCAATGTTATATTACCAGGAAAATTATTACCCTGCATACATAATTTAAGATACTTTATTACTACTTTAATTACTTTAATACTTTATTAACGATAGCGAAGCGTCAACGTGAAGAAAGATAAATCTAAAAAACCGGCCAAGAGCATGTCGGACCGTGCTCAGTGTAGGGTTCCGCAGCCGTTTATACAAAAAAATGCACTACAGATGAAAAAAATACATGAAAAAAAAAAACAAATAAAAGAGAGTATCTCCCCGGCACTTACGTCATTTTGCTGAGAAGCGCGGTTTATAAATATCCGAAAATATTCACTAAATCAAAAATAAATTATAAACCTCAGTGTTTTTGGAAGAACTGTCGAAATCTGTGTCACACATTGATGTCCTAAAAAAAAAACAGTTTCAGTTACATTAATGAGAGTGTGTGGGTGTTTTATTGTTTGTACATGATTTCTTTTAAATGTGTGCGTTTGTGGAAAAAGGAGAGTTAAATGCTCTAAGATTCGGGTCATCAAATTCCACACTCTAATTCCATTAATGAAACAAAGCGCATTCTAAAACAACTGTTGTTCTAGCTGGATTAAAATAGCCCTAGTACTGACAGCCACACAAACACTCGGAAACGGCACGATCGTCCAACTAGACAGACAAATAAACATTATTACGTCTAAGGATGTGTAAGCCGTTTCAAGTCTCGTTCCAAGCATATAAGTTCTAAAAGTCTGATAGATATAACAACAGGACAGGTGTTCTTCTATTGATTTATAAACAAATTATTGGTAATAGGTTTATGTTGAGAATTTCTTTAAATTAAAGATGGATTTGTGGCATGTTATATTTTTGAAAGATAGCTTTTTGTTTCCTTGACTTCGTATTTAGAAATGGACCAGTGGGATTGGCTTACTATTTCTTTATTTTTAATTAATAAATGTTTATCATAGTGAAGTCTGTGGAAATCGGAAATAACATGAGTGCTACCGTGCTACACTACGGTACAGTTGCAATAATAAGGGATACAGAAAGTCTTAAAAAACGGGCAAGCGCGAGTCGTACTCGCGCAGCGAGGGTTCCGTACAGATTAAACTAATATACTAAATACAAGAAACAAAACAGGAAGTGTACTAACGAAAAGATAAACTGGATTGAGGGACAAACATAACTTTGCCACAGGGTACTGTTATCCCCATACACATAAGTCGCGGTTAGTTTACCAACTGTTAGTTTACCAAAGTTAGTAGGACATACTATCCTAGTAATTTATATAGAAGAGAAATTCGTAGTAATCTTGTTTGGAGTTAAACAGCCATTTCAAATTAGTTTTTTTTTACAAGCATTATAAACGGTGCATAAATGGCCGCATCTTTTGATTGCGTAAACTCAAAAGCTTAATTTTTTTTTACTGCTCCTAGCAGACCTTATATATTTGACATTGTTATTGCCTAACGAAATTTTGACAATTGGAATCCGAATCAACTGTCATAGCCCATACAAAATCATGACACTTGGTTCAGATTACGAGCGTCAAACGCGTTAGGCAATAGGGGGTTTGGCTTGATACCTCCATGCATTCCTGAGAAAAAGAATCTTGACAGACGGATGGACAAAAAAGTGATCCTATCCTATAAACGTTCAGTTTTTTCATAGGTGGTACAGAGATCAGCGCCAATTACTCAAATATTCTTTATGATGTATTTTAGAACAGTGATTGCTAAATTAATGTTTGGCCTGCTAAACTTGGCTGTAAAATAATAGTAAAATACCAGTCAACCACACATTTAGGGTTCAGTAGCCAATATTGCAAAAACGGAACCCTTATAGTTTTGTCATCTCCATCCGTCCATAAGTCCAAGTATTTTCCCCAAAAACTATAAGATGTATATTCATGCAATTTATTTGCTACCGAGTTTGGTAGTTAAATGACAAAAATAAATATTTCTAGGGGTGTGCTCCCCACAAATGTAAAAGTAACAAAAAAAAAATTTTTTTTCAGCAGACATTGTCTTGTAGCACATACATACTACAGTACTTTTAAAAACACCAATAAATTTAATTGATTAAGTGAAATATCTTCAGAAATTACCACTCCGAAATTGGTATTATTTGTGTACCCCTGCTTTATCTTCTTAACCGCTTTTTGAATACTTTCAACAAAAGGATATAAGTCCAATGACTTTTTTGACATCATATTTTTCCACCTGTAGTGGATTTCTTTGTAGTAACGGCTACGGAACCATATACTGAGCATGGTCCGACATGCTCTTGGCAAGTTATTCTAAATGTTCTGCTATCGCTCTGGCATTGGCAAAGAGGTGCACTCACCGCATTGATGTCGGCATGAATCTGTCTCAACTCCTCAACATGGCTCATTTTCTCCTGCTGCAGCAGCTCCATCTCACGCTTGTACTGTGCCAGGCAGCGGCCCTCCGCATCCCCTGACCGCACCTCGGTCAGGATGCTCCGCTTCAGCCGCTCCAATGTAATTGTTTTGTTCCTACATTATTACTTTTGTTAATATTGTTTGATTCATTATAATAGAAATTGTGTTTTCAGGTTATTGGAATCACAATGCCTGTCAAACAATGCCAGTCATCTACTTAAATTTACTATATTGGCTTTACCTATTGCTTCTTGGAATAAAAAAGTTCCATCATTACTATCAGGAACCTCTACTGGCTCATAGGAAGAAACTCTACCCTCTCTCTTGACAACAAGCTCCTGAAATACAACTCTGTCTTAAAACCGGTTTGGACATATGGTATCCCGCTTTGGAGCACTGCCAGCAAAACCAACATACTACGCCTGCAACACGTACAAAATAATATCCTGCATACTATAGCCAATGCTCCGTGGTTTTCCAGAAATGATGAAATACACAAACATTTGGAGGTCCCAACAGTTCAGGCTGAAATAGAAATATGTGGAACGCCTGTCGCTTCATCCCAATTCCTTGGCAACACAACATCTTGAACCGTCTCCTAGTGTGAAGAGGTTGAAAAGGAAGGATATTTTATGAGAGGATAGTAGAGGCGCTGGCCTCTATGCCTACATGCCATTCGCCACTCAACGAATCAGCTTATAGTCTTCTGACTGAGTGCTGATTAACCAGGAAAAAGAAATCATTACTATATCCTATATAACTATCATTTTATGTCACTGTAAATATGAGGCAGACAAATAGAGAAATAACTATACCTTATAAATGATAAGATCATGCCTAGACTGGATCTTTAATTGTGCAAAAGTTCAGATTCTTATCCAGTGATAGCTTAAATGCAATTTGAAATACAAAGACTTAATAGGCACTAACAGAAATGCAGGCCCCTAAAATAACTATATGCCAGAATGTTATGGTTGCATGGTACTTGGTGGTCTCGGGGATAAAAGTGCTCAACCAAAGATAACAATTTTGTATGCTAGATAAGTTTGTAGACAAGTGTACTACTTTTTCATTCTGTGTTAGGATATGTCCCTTGAGTTACCATACAATAAATATAAAAGACAATGTAGTCTCAAATATAGGTCCTAGTAAAAGTATATTTTTTGGCCAGATAAACAAACAGGCTGGCTTGCCGTGAAAACAAGCAATAAAAGTATGTGGAATATACAAGGCCTTATGTAATGATGTTGAAAATTACAATTATTGGTACATAATATTGAAAAATGAAAGCCACAAAAAAAAATTCATAAAATTGTATATGCCTCTAGAACTACGAACTCGGAAACGTAAACAACAATAACATAAAGCTTTACAATGCTGTAGTTATTGTGTTTCTAGGCTCTAAAGCACATGAAGTACTCGGAACAGGCTACGGCGCATTAATTAGAGCAATACATTGGGGATTTAAGGATTTACAGAACAATATTCGGTGTCAAGTGTTTATTGATCGAGTCCACAGGTGCGAACTTGTACCATAAATTGACAGTAATACATGTACCTGATCTCTTTCATGGCTTCTAATTTATGATATATGTCTCGTTCGTTTTCAGCAGTCATTTCTTGTTCAAGTCGTTTTAAAAAAAACTAGCCGCAGGCTAAAATATTATAAAAATGATAACGCACAAAGCGTAAAGGATTCAACCTCGCGCACATGAGATTAACTAGTGATGGGCTGATGGGCCGGCCCGGCCGTAACGCAACATGCAGTGTTGTCTAGTTTCGTACCGCACGATACCCGTTTTTTATACGGATTGATACTCAAGCATCGATTTAAATATTTTTCTTTGTATTTTATGATGCACTAGAAAATTCAATGCTTGAATTTAATTCATTTGATCTGTCATAAATTACATATTCGGTATTACATTTCGTAAATAAAGAAATTTCTTCAAAATAATTATGACAAATTACAGTAATTTCTTATAACACAATATCTCAAACATTCTTATAATAATACCTAATACCAATCTCCAAATATAAAATCCCCTATAATTATTTAAAATATAATGAATAAATTATTCTTTATAATTTCAAGCCTAATAGCCGAACATAAATAAAAACAAAATCGTATTGATTGTTTCCCATGTATCTCTTCTGATTCTCTTCTTTTAAATTTTAGGAACCAAAACTGAAATGTGCTTAAGAGGATTTATACCTGCTTAACTGGCAACGTCGCATATTTTTTGGTTTTTCTTGATTATTTTGAGAAATATGAATGTAACTTGAACATGTTTTCAATACATTCATTACGTTTTCGGTAGTTATGCTGGCACAATGCAAAATTGTATGATATAGCCACAACTAAAGCTCTAAAAATGAATTCATGTTTATATCTTGTTTTGTAAGAAAATAAAGCCATAAGCGATGATTAGGTGAATTAAACGCCTCATAAATGCTAAGGATGCAGGGTATGTATTGAACATACTGTTAAGTTTATACCTAATCATCGCTTATGGCTTTATTTTCTTAAAGCAGGTATAAATCCTCTTAAATACAATTTCATCGAGTGAAAGTATTATGGAAACGCGTCCCCACCAACTGTTGGCAATACTTACATGGCAACCCTGACATCCCACAAATGAAATGAAAATGGCCGACAGACAGAGTATAGAAGCGGCTTGCTGTCAAAATATTAAAAATAAATTATAACGCATTAGAGTAACTTTTATGTAATTAGACAATTCTAATGCCACATATAATCGTACCGACCGGATGAATTCAGTCATCTTCACCTCGAATGCTTCAAAATTGGATTCGCAAAGGTCATTTACACCTTTGCCAACTCGCTTCGTGTCTGCATTCTGAAGAACCAGCGGTCGGACAGGCAGTGTCCGAGTGTCGTTCACCAGGATGAGTGAGGACGGCAGCGACGGCTCTGCGACGCCGCCGCGGCCGCAGCGGCGCATCAAGAAAGTGATGGTGTTGTCGTCCGCTTCCGAGACAGAGAGCGACGAGAGTGAGGGCCCGACGCGGACCCGCAAGAGGCGCCTGCGGGTGAGCGCCGGCTCAGACGGAGAGTGTGCTATGTGTAGTGGCTGCGCAGTGTTGTGACCGCGTGTATGTTGCAGGTGGTGAGCGACGATGACGGCGCCAGCAGCAGCGGCAGCTCGGTGGGCGCGCGCCGGCGCCGCGCGCTTCCGCAGCTGCGCGACTCCGACGTCGACAGCGACTCGTCCGCCGGATCCCTACCCGCCGCACCGAAGCCCGCCTCGGGCTTCGCCTCCGATAGTTCTGAGGGCAACTCTGACAAATGCTCCATCTGTCTTATGAGATTTACAAATCAGGAAGTGGGCACCCCTGTGAACTGCGAACACATATTTTGTTTAGACTGCATCACGGAATGGTCCAAGAATGTGAATACTTGTCCGGTGGATCGTATCACATTTGAATCTATAGTGGTGAGGACATGTGCAGGGGGTCGTGTTCTACGTTCAGACCCTGTGCAGGTCATGGAGCGTCGCCCATCTGTGGAAATGCTTGTCATTGAAGACCCCACAGCTTGTGAGGTAGGTAACTAATAGAATTCATTGACAAAATATACTGCTGACTTTTCAGTAGGATAATCTTACAATGCCTATTGTTCTAGATCTGTGGTCGCATGGAGGATGAAGACTCAATGCTTCTGTGTGATGGCTGTGACCTGGGTTTCCATATGCATTGCCTTACACCCCCTCTGCGTAACGTGAGTTCAATACATCCAGTTGCAATAATAACAATCTGACAGTACAAACCACATACATTTTCATTGGGTACAATGATCTGCATGTTAGTGTTAGTGACCAATTCACTATAGAACAAGTCTGCCTCCCATGAAATATGCACTTCTTATTTAAATAAAATAGTGTTTCAAGGGATACTATTAAATGAAATCTTCATCATGTCAAATAAAATATTTTCAAAAGGGTGAACTTTTTACTCAACTTGGGAAATGCCGTTAGGCGTTCATTGTTTAATTTCACTACTTAGATAATATCTTGTAAATCATATATTTATAAAGTAAGATTTGAACCTACATCTATTTGTAAGTGTTAAAGCGACTGCATACAATAATTATACAGTGAAAGTGCGCCTTTGCCATGACACATTTTTTGAAAAGTTGTAAACATGACATCAAAACAATTTCATACAAAATTTCTATTTAATGTATACATATTATTATTATTGGCAATGTCACTTAATAAATTAAGGAAGTTCCTTCAGAACTATGATTTAATATCATCAATCAATTAAAGGCTTCTTAGTCTTTTACAGACTATTGAAACAGTGTCATGTCGGAAAACAACGTTTTTTATGGCTATGTAAGCCTATATTATTTAATATCATACAGTTAGTATAATATTATCTGTAGTATAATAAGTACTAGCAGTCACTTCACATTGTTTAGCTAGCTTATAGAAAAAGCATGCTGTGTTTGCCTGTAATTGGATAAACACTCTTGTCTTTATGTCCATATGATATCAGTGTAATTTTATTCTGTGTTGTATCTGTTGGCAAACCTATTAATAAATAAATAAATATTTCAGCTTCCCATAAATCAATGGCACTGCCCAAGCTGCCGCGCTAGAGGCATTCACACCATGGGCAGACTGGAGGACATCATATATCTCTCTGAGGTGGACGATTTGTTCACCGGCATCGACGACATGGAGCTCCCGAGGGGTCCACGACCCGCTCCACTCAGGTAGATGTGCAAGATATCCCATGGAATTGTAAAAACAATAATTGTCACAAGAATGTGGCTGTTAAAAGTAAATTTCTTATTCTGTCTTAATACAAAAAACGACGAGAAATGAACAAATTGCTCCCTTATTTTGCACAGCAAAGTTTCAAGTCTGATCTTATTGGATTAGTAGATCTGATTGCTTATTTGTTAATTTTGTTCACATAGATGTGTAGTTATTACTTATTTATTTATTCTGTGCACCTAAAAATATTTGAGTAACTTAGTGTTAACAACAAAAAAAATCAGTGAGTGAGATGATATAGATTAGTAATTAAATTGACAGATAAAATATAGTTGATATGAATCACTCCTGATCTTTACTCTACCCGCAGGCAACCTCGCGAAGTCCGCAGATCATCGAGGAATCAGCCGGGGCCCGACGAACCGTCCACGTCGAGCGGCCGTGGCGGAGCGCCCGTAGTGTCGGAGGCTCCGAGCTCGTCGCGAGGCTCGCGCGCGCGTGCCCCGCGAGCCCCGCCGCGCCGCCGCAGGAAGCCCACCCGCAGAAGAAACAAGACTGTTATCATCGAATATGAAATTGAGGAAAACGGAAAGTTCCCGGTCACACGTAGGGTGAAGAAGACGGTCAGGAAACGAAAGGTTCGATTGAGTACTTGCACTAATATTTTCACTTTTCTCTCAATCATTCTAGGATTTTGCTCTTGTTGTGTGATCCCCTTTCTTTCTTATATTACAGTACAATGGACGATTTCCCACGCTTTGTTGGCTGCGATATTATTAGGTTTAATTTTTTTACAACTAATTCATCGAAGCATCTCGCAATTTTTTTTAAATCCCCATTTGATGTTGGAAATTTCAAATTCAAAAAATTAAAATGGTGATAACACATTTTTTAATAGTTACAGGTGATAGCTATCATTAGGCTCGCATTATATACAAATGTTAATTGCTGTGTTTAGACGTACAATTACCATTTGAAGCAGTGAGTTCATGTTCATTTACAGAATAATGAAAAAAAAACGTGTATTAATTTTTAATACGAGTTTTATCCGCGGCTACGGCCGCGAGGTTTTATCAAACTGAATAAAGCTAGGAAATAATGTCTCACAAGCTGCACGAGTCGGAGGCGCGGCTGATCAACATACGATTTAATGCATTGATTATCACCGCCCGTGGCATATACACAATTATATGTCTTCCTCTGGCCATGAAGTAGATCTATTTATGAAGTTTATTTGCAGTCATTCTGCAAATAAAGTCATGTGGGCATACCAGTGCTTCGGAAAATATGTTATCTGGAGAGATGGGAGAAGAAACGCCCTACAAACTATTTTCTAATAAAATAAACTTTAATACAGGTTGGTTTTTGCTAAGCTGTACATAGTAAAAGGAATGAACAGAAGTGAACACGCTACATTTTTTTTCTTTTTTTAACAATTATTTTGGAAGTAATACCGCCTTAGTAGGTATAATGTCCAAACTTCGACTAAAAAGTTTAAAAATGTATTTAAAAATGAACGTACGACAAAAAAAATAGTTTTATCGATAAAATTGGCTGAAATTTTCTCCTTTTAATATAAATTTAAGGCCGGTCAAGGGATCGGAACCGGTATTTTTTAAATCTTCTACAATATTCACTATTTCTGGAATGTTCTAAAACTGTATTTAGGAGAAGAGAAATTAATCACAAAACACCTGATTCAAGTTCTACAATCTTAATAAATTATACAAAAATCTTGTAAAGGCGGGTACGCTGCTTCGAAAATCTAACAAAACATTGTTTGTCTAACATGTTAGCAAAACATGTTAGCTAAACTTCCCGACTGTTGCAACAACATTTTTGTGAGCCAAAACATTGTTCACGCACAAAAGTCAAAATTAATTCCGACGAAGAAGACGTTATCTATGTTGGCAGTGGTAGATTTGGTCCTAAGTTTATTTTGACGAATCATTTAGGTCACGCCCCTTTTATGTTAGGTGTTAGAAAAGCACAGAAACATGTCTTAGCGGACCCGGCTTAATTGAACGAAAAATACGAATCGTTATTTCGGATGTTTTTTATGAAAAAAATACCGGTTCCGATCCCTACTTTGGTCATAATAAAGGTGGTGTATATTTTCTTTTTATCAATGTTTGAATTGTCATTTAAAATTTCCAAGTTATATGTAATCGAAATCCATTATGCTAATTCATTATAATGGAACCTAAAAATATGTTTTTATAGCAATTACTTTAGAGAAGAATTTTGGCAATTACAGTGCACAAGAAGAGCTCTTCACTAATAGAGCGTAGGGGACGACTGATCATTCACAGCATAGAAAATCATACAAAACTTCTAAAGCGGATTTAAAATACAGTTTGTACTTCTGTTCTTGTGAATTGTGATGGCCACAATTGTTCACAACACTAATTGCTAAGATTTTATACTAATCAGTCACTATTGAAATCTTTAAAAAAATAATATAAAATCGTTTTTTTTTTTCGTAAATTTGAAAATGTGGCTATTTTTTGTCCTTTACTTGACTTCATCGAATAAAAGCTACATAGAGTTAAAAAAAATGAAACGTCGTTTGTATGCTAAGGCACCACTCGTTTTTGAACATTCCCTCGTTCCACCTCGCTCACGGTCTCCCGCCTCACGGCGGACGGACCGGAGCGTGGGTGACTGCGCACGGTACTGACCGGCACCGTGCGCAGGTCGGACGCGGCGACGGCTGGGTGACGTGCGTGTTGTGGTTGCAGATCCGCAGGCGGAGGCCCCGCACCGCGGCGCGCCGTGCGCTGGTGCGCGCCGGCGTGCGCGCGCAGCTCGCCGCGCTCGCCGCGCCCGCGCACGTCTCCGCAGGTACACGGCCGTTCTACTCTCCGTTCACCGTTTTACTCATAAAATTGAACATACTATGCAAAAGTTTCCTGAGCGATCCCATGACTGACCCTCACCTCCCGCAGGCGTGAGCGAGCTGCACGTGCGACGCGCACGCGCGGGCATCCCGGCGCTGAGCCTGTTCGGGTCGGAGCAGCAGCTGGAGTACTTCTCGGACGACGAGGCCGGCGCGTCCGAGGCCGCCGCCACCGCCGTCGCCCGCGCCGCGCGCCCCGACGCCGCCGTGTTCAGCGCCTACCGACAGGTACTGCGGCAGCCGAGCTGGAGTACCTCTCGGACGATGGAGGACGATATCGTGGGAACGGAGACGAGTCGCCGACTGTGGCCGAGTGTGCGCAAGACGAACGATAATCTTGAGAATCGGACGTGGCCCCTCTCAAACGCTAGGTGTGCACCGATGCTATATAAAATGTAATGTGGTGATCGCAAGTGATTCGATGCGCGGCCGCCTTCTGGCCATCATAGCCGCGCTCGACACGTCCAACACGTCGACGATCTCATTAGATGACAGCGCCGTCCGCTTACGCCGTTATAGCGCCCGCCGACAGATATCATGAATCATCACATGAATCATCATATGAAGTATGAAGTATCACCATCTACGGTTTCCATAACTCTTGGTTTTATTATTATCAAATCTCACCGCATACAGAGGGATATCATAGTTTAGCGCATGGCCGGGCCCCTCGCAGCGGTTTCGAGCCACGCTCGACGTCAAATTTGAACTCTCACGACTGATTCTTCAACAGGCGAGAAGAAAGATGGTGTCGGTCCCGTCGCCGCCGCACGCCAGCGCCGCGCCCGACCTGCTCTCCGGCATCCTCGAGAGCCAGGCGCTGCTGCACTCGCGCCGCTCCGTGGCCTCCGTCGCCGGCGACGGCCGCATCAGCTTCCGGCTGCGCTCCGACCGCGGACGCGACGCCCGGGGCGCGGGCGACGAGCGACTGGACGTGAAGCGCGGCGCGGGCGGCGTCCGCTCGGCGCCCGCGCACCCCGGCCAGCGCGGCGGCTGGGGCGGCGGCTACAGCGGCAACTACCACCGCGAGCAGAGCGCCAACAACTTCGGCCGCGGCTACGGCGACGGCTACGGGCCCAACGGCGGCGACGCGCCCGCCTACCCGCGGGGACCCGGCCACGGGCCCGCGCGCCGCGACGACGAGCACTGGGGCGGCTTCCCGCGCCGCGCGCCCCCCGCGCCGCGCCTCGAGCCCCCCTGCCGCCCCCCGCGCCGCCCCGAGCCGCGCCGCGACGCGCGCCACTCCGCCGGGCCCGCCTGGCGCCCCGCGCGCCCCGCACACCCCGCACACCCCGCACACCCGCCCGGCCCGCAGCGCCACTCCTTCGGCGGCTTCGACGACCCGCTCGACATGCGCGTGGCGCCGCCCGCCCCGCCCGCCGAGCGCCCCTTCCGGCCGCTGCCCGAGCCGCCCGTGTTCGCCTTCGCCGACCTCCCGGAGGACAAGTCGGAGGACGACAAGAGCGACTCGAGCCTCGTCATCGACACTGAGAAGTACGACCCGACGGAGCCGACGAACGACGACGACAGCGGCGAGGAGGCCCCGGCGTCCGCGCCGGCGGCTCCCGCGTCGGCGGATCCCGTGTCGGCGGATCCCGTGTCGGCGACGCCCGCGTCGGCGGCTCCCGCCGCGCCGGTGTTCGGTCCGCTGCCAGCGCCCCCGTCTCCTCCGGCGTTGGCCTCGCCGCCGAAGTCCCCGCCCGCCCCGACCGCGGCCGCGACGCCTCCGGCCCCGGCCCCGCTCCCGCCGACGCCCCCCGCGGCGGCCCCTCTCCCCCCGGCCCCGCCGCTGCCCGCGGGCTTGCTGGACACGGCGGTCCGCCAGGTCCTGCGGGAGCACCGCGCGCTGATGGAGCCCGCCCCGGCGCGCTCCGACGACGACGACTCCGACGGCGACTGCCCCAACTTCTCCATTTATTCGGCCACGAGCGTCCACATCGCCAGCGCGGGCTCCCTGGCCCCGCCCACGTCGCGCGCCCGGCCCCGCCTCGACATGGCGGATTTAGTGCAGGAGGACGACGAGCCGCTCCCCAAGGCACCCGTCTCGGTAGACAAAGACGAAGAGTACAAAGAGAAAGTGTCCAAACGCTGCCCCATAACGCCCAACAAAAGGGATCCGATCAAGATCAAACTGAATACCTCGTCGCTCATGAAACGCGTCAGCCTCTACGACGAGGAAGACGTCGCCGAGCAGTCGGAGGAGCCGGCCGTCGACGCGGAACCGAGCACCCCGGAGCCCGCGGCCGACGACGCGAACACCTCGAACGATCCCCCCGAGCCCGAGGACGACAAGGACACCGATAAGGTGATAGTAGAGAACGATAGAGAGGACGACAAAGACGAGGACGACAAGGAGGACGACGACGAGCAAACGGTCGAAGAGGAGCCGAAAAAATCCGAGGACGAGGGCGAGGCGAGCTCGGACGAAGCTAAAATCGGAAGCACCACTCCGAAAGACAAGAGTCCGGACAGAGAGTCCGCTATCGACGAGCCCGAGGAGGAAGAGAAACAAGAGAAGCAGAACGGCCTGTCGTCCCCGCACAGCTCGCGCTCCGCCTCGCCGCCGTCCGACGACGGCTCGGAGCGCGAGCTGGCGGCCGCACTCCTCCCGGAGAAGATGACGGAGTCCATCAGCGAGACGGAGGACGAGCGCTCGTACACGCCCTGCCTCGACGAGAACCAGAGCAAGGTAATTAACACTTAATAACGCCATCTTTATAATTTATTCTCCTTTTAGTCTGTTTATGTGGTGCCAGTAAGTTAATTATGATTTCTATAAATCCTTGTATTTTTTTGGTAATTGTCATACATGTCTTACATATGTATGTATCGGTAATGTCTCCGGTGCACACTCGCCGAAACCGGGGGAGACACGCGACGTGCTTGTCTTGCTCGAGTGTGCACACCATCTGTAACAAGAACATACATAATTGGGTACTTTCCTGTAGTTAACATAAATGATATCACGCTTGCAGTTAAATGTTATATCTGAAAATACTTAGAAAACATTCGTGTATACTTATTTTTAAGTTTTTGGTGATTTTAATATGATCAAAAACTAAAAATAAGGAGGCACTTTAACCATATAGAATTATGACGTCATAAAAGTTTTTTCCTTTCAAACTTCATACTTTCTGACCCTTTTGACAGTTCATAAAAAGGAACTGATTTGATCTGTAAATCAAGTACCCTATTATGTAAAATTTAGATAGTTCAAACTTGTGTTGAAAATAAACGGACAAACACATAATAACCTAGTAGAGTAAGACTTGTAAATATTTCTAAATGGTATATTTGCGTAATTTTTTTGATTTTATACATCACTATATTTAAATTTGTCTATATAATTGTATAGTTGTAAAAATGAAATATCTGTACATTGAAGATTTTCAAAAACTTAAGTGAAAATAACTATTTGAAAGTTACTGAAACGATTTTTGGTTATATGTTTGTATGTGTCGTTGGGGTTTCAACTATTTTTCATACACGGGTTGCTAGGCATCCCCAGATGGTTATATGATACTTTGTACTCGACTGTGCTGAAGAAAAAAGATTTTATTTATTTATATTACACCAACAAAGTACAAGGCTTTACATTTAATTTACAGTAAAAACTAGGAGCACTTCTAGCCCGCACCTCAATAACAGATGTGCAACAGCATTTACAAATATTGGACAGTTTTATTTAGACGGGAAATATAAATTTAGTTAAAATAACAAATCAAATCTACCTTATCTTACATACTACGATCTTAACAATAAAGAGAAATATGAAATATGAAAAGGAAAAGGAACTACTGTACTGCGTACCACAAGCTTGCGAAAGCAGTCTACGCCTCCAGCAACCGATACTATCAAGAGTAGACATCCAGATCATGCACAGTTTGCAGCGTATTGTAACGCTTCTGTATTCTGTTTAGGACGAAATACTTCCCTAAATTTGTTTTAGCTAGCTTTGGTCGGAAGGTGGTGATGCGTGAGGGCCTGACATTAGCTCCGGGTACGATAAAGTTAAAACTCTCTAGGATGCGACCTTCATTAACTTCCCCATTTATCACTTTGTGTAAAAAGTAAGATCTGAGTAATCTCGTCTTTGTTGAAGAGTGCACATATTAAAGTGTTCAAGTCTCTTCTCATAACTGGTACGCTTCGTGATGTTTTTAGAATTTTACTTTTATTTTTTTTATTTTTTAAGAAGATTGTCATAGAGAGAAAGCGGCAAGAAGTAAAAAAGAGGGAAGTCATAACTAAGTCCTTTATCCAGTGGGTGAAGAACTTAGATGTTAATTTGTAAACAGACTCGAAAACAAGAAAGCCATACGATAATAATAATAATAACTTTTTCTACTCCGCTAACGAAACCTTGTAGTATTAAAAAAAAAAAAAATATACGAAGCTCATAGGTGGCGCAGATACCAAAGAATATGAAAAATATTGTCTGTCTTGTGTTGCGATTAAAAAGATGTAAACATTGAATTCGAAGGACACGTCTCGCGGGTCCGAGCTGCGGTTGGAGGGCGAGGCGTTGGGAACTGAACTCATCTCGGAAGACGAGGCCAATGGAGTCTTTAGGTAATTATTATATTTTCACATCATTAGCTCGAAAAAGTTCTGTTTACAGCGCCATATCTTCGTGGAAAAGCTCGTTTTATCCGCTAGCAACAAATTCGAACTCCAAATGACTTTTCCACGTCATTTGAAGTTCGAATTTGTATTTTTTTATTTGTTTGTTTTGTCACGAGTGTGTTTCGTAGGTTCATTATCACTAGTTTTTAATGAAAAAATAATCGGTTGCTTATAATTTCATAGTTTTTCTTACATCTCACATTTTCCTCGCTATAGTGAGATGAAAAGTTGTGTGTTTGGCATGGCTGCATAATTATTTTAAATTTCTCTTGCCTTGAAAGCCTCGTTACGTTACGTTCGCTTACTTGGCTTTCAATTCAAACTCTCGCGCCAAATAATAACTTTGCAGCCTTGCATAACAAATAACTATTTCACATCACTAGCTCGGAAAACTACCGTTTATAGCGCCATATATGTGCGCGGAAAAGTAAATTTTCCCAGCTAGCATTAAAGTAATTTGAAGATCGAATTGACACATTTTTATTATCTGTCTGTTTATTATGTTACGTTACGGGTGCGTTTTGTATCTTCATTGTCACACTAGTTTTGAATGAAAATGTATCGTATGGAGTGTTCAAGTAAGCACACCGGTCGCCTGATGGCATGTGAGCTCAGGCCTTTCCTTTACACTTTTATAAAAGACAGATCAAATCGGCGGACTTACGATATTTGGGCCTATCGCGCGATAAAAGTTATATTAGATATATTATATATAGATAAAAGCGATAAAAGTAGTATTAAACGCGACCGTCGCAGGTAATTTGTAAGAAAAATCTAATTGCTCTGGTGGTTTTTATGTTATGAAGACTTATGTAATATTCTCTCCTTTATGCATGTTAAATAAATGCGCCATAGTAATACATGTATTTTCTTTAACAAAAGTGTGTGTGTGTCTTGGTTTAGTGATGCCGGCGCCTCGCCTGAGCCCACGCCGCAGCCCGATGGTAAGAAGAAGAAGCGGAAGGAGAGTAAGAAGGACGGAAAGAGTAAGGTTAAGGGGAAGAAGGACGTCGCGTTCCGGAAGCTGAGCAAGGCGGGCCGCGAGCGCAGCTACCGGGATAAGGTGAGCTATATTTTAAGTTTTTGCGGTAGGTAAGATAACCCGCCCTTCAGTAACGTGGCATTTGACATTAGTGCCAATTTGTTACTTGTAAATATACTATCATCGGACTAAGTAATTAAATTACTGGTACTAAAAGTGTAGGTTTTTTGGAAAAAATAACGAATCTATAGTAGTGACATCAGGCATTAAATACATTTCACACAACACAAGCGTACCTCGACAAAACGTAAATCGGTTCTTTTAATAGCACGCTTCAAGATGTTTCCGGAAACATCTTGAAGCGTGCTTCTATAAAAACATATTTCAAGCCGTTGAAGAAGGTGTCTCCAATACCTTAGACCCGTGAAGAGTAGCACCCCTTTGCAGAGTGCTGGCATTTATAAGCTGGACTGCGAGTGTGGTCTTTCATACATTGGTCAAACGAAACGCAGTGTATCAACCCGGGTGAAGGAGCACATAGCAGATGTCAAGCACCGTCGGTGTAATAGGTCTGCAGTTTGTGAACATGTCATTGACAAACCAAACCACTCAATTAAGTTTGATAAACCTTCTATCCTTGCCAAAGAAAAAAGATATTTTCCCAGGATGCTACGCGAGGCTATTGAGATTAAAAAGCATCCTAATTTCAATAGAGAAGATGGATTGTCACTACCACCAGCTTGGGATCCTGTAATACATCTCATCAAGGAACAAGCGAGACACAGGACTGCAAAACCTTAATTTCCGAACGGTGTAAAATATCTTATCTGTTTTAAAAGTAGTTTAATAGTCTCTGTTTTTTAAATATTATAATTAGTAATGAGGTAGCCTGGGAGTTTTTCTTTGCAGCGTTTCTCTTCTCCTCAGTACGCCTCATTTGTGAAATGCTGCTTGGTAAATTATTAGAATAAAATAATTAAGCCCTTCTGGCACATGTGTAACTGTCTACAGCTTAGGCCCATCTGGCATGTATGTACACCTTTATTTGTGTTTTTTAAAAAAATGGGTAGTTTGCACAAATTGTAACTTTGACAGAGGTAAATACATCTTTTCTCAGTCCACCGGTGACCATGGAAAGCTGGAAAGCTTCCGAAACGTCGGGAACTAAAATGAGATAATATACGCGATATAATCCGTTAAATTGTTTTATTTCAATGAGTAATAATCGCGGAAACAGAAGAAAATATTACATACGATACAAGTTTATAACGTGTTTTGCTTCGAAATAAAATGATCAGATTAACTATATACTTTTTCTAATGTTCTCTTGGATAGAGTGTTCTTTGAAGCCTGGTTTTATGGAAATTTATGATGTACAATCTGCAATAATTCATTAATATTTTATTACATAGCAATAATACTTTATAAAAAAGTTAATAAATAAAGGATAATGTAGACGATATATTACAAAACATTATGAAATAATGATCTTTATTCTGTAAGTAGGCCACAAGGGCACTTTTACAAGTCTGACTCTACGGCGTTTCCCAAGAGGAGACCACTGAAGAGAAAAAAGCCGAAACAAACTCAACAGTCAGTCATTTTTTCGAAATAACTCTTATATCTATTACAATATTCGTGCTTAGCCTAACCTAAATATACGTTTTGAGTATAAACTCAATGCTAGTTCTTCAAGGAAACATATCAAAACTAATAAAAGTAAAAAAAAAACTAGAATATAAAAAGCAAAATAGTGATTTTTATATTTAAAACAACTTACATATGTTTGATATGCCACCCTATAAAAACCGTGTCCCGGTAAAAGTAAATTATTTGGTTTCTGTTTTGGCCATGCATTTTTGTCTGTTAAATAGTCCTCTACCCTATAATAAGCCTTTGCCATTAGGGACTCTTTTCAGTACTTTTTGAGAGCTGGAAACGATAATTTCAAAGCATTATCTGGTAGCTTATTATAAAAATGTATACATTGGCCTATGAATGATTTGGCTACTTTACGAACGCGGAACTTTCTAATAGCGATTTTGTTTTTGTTTTTATTAATCTGTTACGATATTATTTTATCTTTAGTTTTAAGCTTTATACTGTTAACCATATATATTTCCCATTATTCTATTATTATTGATTATTAATTTTATAGAAGGAAGTTAGAAAAGTCTCCACATATATATTACATTTTATGATCATCTTTGGAAATGCGACCGCGGAAACACATGTATAATTTAATTTTTATCGAATAAGGATAATTAATGAAATGAAATTAATGGTTCTTTTTTACCTCTCTTTCACCCATACTCGGAAGTATATCTATGGTCGGAATGGCTGAGTTTAACAATAGGTGCCTCTTGCTTGTGCCGCAGAAGTAATTATTTAAGTGGATCGAACAAATCTTTCTATGTTTGCTGGGAACCAATTGTTTTATTGCCTGTCGCATTTATTCATTTTTCTTTTTTGGGATCATTAGGGAATCTGAAATATTTTAATGCAAAAGAATAACATTATTGTATAGTAACTAGCTATAATTATCATTGTCTGTCACAAAAATCTATTATAAATCGAATTGCACAGTGACATTGCATGAAACATCGCAGTGTACAGCACTACTCACTTTAAATCGACAGACAATGAGAAAATCCCTGCCACCATACAACGTGAAATTTACGAAAAAATCGTTTGCTTCACCGTCCATTGCGGCCTACAAATAATATGCCTTAAGGATAGTATAAAGTAGAAGACGCAATGGATGGCGTACTTCGAAAATATACTATGTGTGTAACTATTTTGGTAGAAACGACACGAGATTAAATCAAGTTGAAAATAATTAAATATAAATTAAATAAGACGAAATTTATTAGGTAAAATTGTTACTTATGAAAGGAAACGTCACAGTTTACTCGACTTGCCACTCTTGTTGAATTTGAACAGTTAATTACGGCGCAGTGAGGCATTTTCTAGTGCAGCAACATACGTCTGACAGTTAGAACGACAGGAGCGCGACTGAGCTGCAAATGGTGCACCGCACTCTTTAGATACACGCGAAGTACATGCATTGGCGGTATCTAGGTTTATCTAGGTCTGTGGTACAAACTTAAAAGAAATAACAATTGTAGAGTAAATAAGGATCTGCGATAGCACGAAAAGCTAACATCCCTCAGCAAAACAGATTTCACGGTAGTTAAATAGAAGACGACAATAAAGTGTTTCCCGCAGGACCGGCGCCGCCGCTCGGCGTCGGCCTCGCCGCGCCGCGCCGCCTCCGAGCGTCGCCGCCGCGAGAAGCGCAAGGACCTGGAGCGCTACGACGTGCGCTCCGTCGTCACCGAGAAGAGGAAGAAGCTCAAGGACCCCTTCGGCCGCGACGTCTCTCCCGCGCGCTCCGCCTCGCGCTCGCCGCGCCTCGCCTCCCCGCTGCGCTCCCCCTCCCCCGCCGCCGCCCCCGCCCGCGCCCGCCTCACGCCCAGCCCGCGGCCGCGGCGCGCCTCGCTCCGCTCGCTCACCCCCCCTGTCCCCGCGCCCGTCGCCGCCGCGCCGCGAGCCGTCGCCGCGCCGCATCCGCAAGCGGCGCAAGACGCCGTCGCCGCGCCGGCGCTCCGCCTCGCCCCGCCGGCGCTCCGCCTCGCCCCGCCGCCGCTCCGCGTCGCTCCGCCGGCGCTCCCCGTCGCTCCGCCGGCGCTCCGCGTCGCCGCGGCGGCGGTCGCCGCGCCGCCGCTCGCCGTCGCCGGCGCGCGCGCGCAAGCGCAGACGCTCGGGCAGCCCGAAGGCGAAGGCCGGCAAGAAGAAGAAGCGCGCGCGCTCGCCGGCCGCCGCCGCGCCGCCGCGCCGCCGCCCGTCGCCGCGCCGCAAGTCGCCGAAGCGCAAGAAGAAGCGCGCGCGCGCGAGCCGCTCGCCGTCGCCGTCGCCGTCGCCGTCGCCGTCGCCGGGCGCGGCGACGGCGGGCTGGTCGCCGCTGTCGGTGGACTCGCGCCTGCTGTCGCCGCGCACGCCGCCGCCGCACGCCGCGCCGCGCCGCCTCAAGCGCAAGCGCCGGGAGCCGCCGAGACACAAGCGGCCCAAGGACGCCGCCGCGCCCAGCAAGGAGGTGCCGACGCTTTATACACGCTCTCCGACGTCTCTATGTGACCCCCGGGAGCCGGGAATCGCAGCGCAGTTTAAAATTCAGTATTCGTATTGTGTCGTTTCCTGGCTGCCCGGCTGGCTCTGCGACGAAACGATGTTCGAATTTAGGTGTAGTTTTCCTTGTTACACATACTGATGTGTTTGTATTATAGATATTTCCTAAAAAATGTGAAACGAATAGTTCGTTTCTCATTTCACGTTGAAGATCACCGAATCGAAGTGTCGTAGCTTCGTCACGTCAAATCGGCTTAACAGATTTCAACTATTTCTGGTACACACCCGTGAGCGTCTACAGATGGTTATAGGATACTTTCTTTCCGATTACGCCGAAGCAAAAGAAAGAGTATTTTTTTCTTCCTCCGCGAACAAAGTTGCGTCGTGTGTCGGGGGCCTTCTAGTATTTATACGACCATTAAGTTATCTATACTATTATAAAGTGGTAAAAATGAAATGTCGGTACATTGAAGATATTTTCAAAAAAATGATTGTCGCGGGCTTTTTGGAGTTCATTAAAACGGAAAATATTTTTTTTGGATTTTATGTATGTTTGTATGTGTCGTTGTGACGTCATCACGCAAAATCGGCTAAACCGATTTCAACTATTTTTGTACGGGTAGCCGGGTATCTCCAGATGGTTATAGGATGCTTTTTACCCGACTACGCCGAAGAAGTTTTTCCCCTCCGCGTACGAAGTTGCGGGCATCTTCTAGTAAATAATATGATTATCGACCCTCGCTAATTTATTTAATAAAATTGCTACAATCGATCTCGTATCGACAATAATTGATCTTCACTGAACCCGTTCTCTCGAGCAGGTGTTCACGTCCGGCGACAACATCCTGGTGAGCGTGAGCTTCGCGGAGCAGCAGCAGGGCTCCGCGCCGGGCGAGCGGCGCGCGCACAAGCGGCGCGACAAGCGACGTCGCCGCCGCGCCGCGCCCGCCGACGACGCCGCCAAGCCCGTCGCCATCATCGACCTGGAGCGCTCGCCCTTCCGCGAGCTCACGCCCTCGCCCAAGAACGTCATCGTGCTCAGCGACAGCGACCACGGCGACAAGGAGCCGGCCGCGCCGCCCGCGCCCGAGCCCGCGCCCGCGCCCGCGGCCTTCGCGCCCGGCGCCGTGGGACCCAAGACGCCGCCCGAGCCCGCCGCGCCGCCCGCGACCGCGCCCGTCAAGTTCAGCCTGACCGCCAAGCCCGTCGCGCCGCGCAACCCGCTGCGGGACGACGAGCCGCCGCCCGCCGCCGCGCCCCCCGCGGGCGCCACGCCGCCCGGCCCGCCCGCCTCGCCCGACGCCTACGACCCCTTCGAGCCCACGCGCTCCGCCTCCGCGTCCCCCGCGCGCGCCGCCCCGCCCTCGCCCGCCGCCGCCTCGCCCGAGCGGCCCTCCATGACGCTGGAGGCGGCGCAGCGCACCAACCTGTCGGCCGACGACGTGCTGGCGCGCCGGCCGCTGTCGCCCATCGAGAAGGTGATGGCGCTGCTGCAGTCCACGCGCGACGAGTCGCCGGAGCCGGTGCCGACGGCTCCGCACGCGCCGCCCGCGCCCGCCACGCCGGCCCCGCCGGGCTCCGCCCCGCCGGCGCCCCCGCAGCGCATCGTGCTGCCCGAGCCCGCGCGCGCCGTGCCCAAGCTGTTCCTGGCCAAGCCGTCGCCGATCAAGTCCAACCCCATCAAGCCCATGCAGGCCACCAAGATCTCCATGCTGCCGCTGCCGCGGCACGAGGGCGGCGACTCGCCGTACTCGCCGGGCTCGAGCGACTTCGGCGACCTGTTCTCGCCGCCGCCGGCGGGCAAGCGCGACGCCTTCGACTCGCTGTTCGGCGCCAAGCCGAACAAGCGCAAGAACAAGTCGCACGCCAAGGTGCCCGTCAAGTTCAACAGGAAAAAGGGTGAGCGATCGCGTTCCCATTACTCTTATTTAACTACGACACATTCTTTTATTTAGTTAGCTCTTTTGAAAGTTTGTTTTTCACGATTTTACAATAACTTCATCATTCTTCCTTTCTTTTTTAATTAACATTCTTATAATTACATCATTTCACTTAACTTGTAGTAAAAACAATTCCATAAGAATATGAGCACATTTAAATTAATTATACGTTAGTTAAAGAACTGCTCTAAAGCTTATGGGTGCAACTAGACTTAAAAAGCTTTGCATCGTGACGTACATACAAACATGTTTAGCAAGTAGGATTATGTTTTGCACCATACGCAAGTAGTTTGACGATTGTTCTGACACGTGTCGGTTGCAGGTAAGACGCAAGTGGGCGTGAAGCTGGACGACGACAACCTCAAAATCTTGGACGAGCTGCCCAGCTCCGCCGTCGAGATGCAAGTCAAGAGCAAGGTCAGTAATGTGATCAGCGCCCATTCGAACGCGGTGCCCGTCATTGTGTAGAAAAACAATGGACAACTTTTCATTTTTTGAAAGTGACTAAAATTGAAATATCACGGATAGATTTGGGCTCTCTGAACACACTAACATTATTTTTGGATCATTAATTTTTGAAAACATTGATATTATTAGCAAATGGTGATCTGTTTGATATTTTTTTGGCAATTGTAAAAAAAGTGTTAACGTGTCATATTGGCAGTTTACATTTGTGTTATCAACTAGTGGCGGGTAATAATAACGACACCATTAAAAAATCACAGTGATCGGCCGGTCTAGAAAAGTATAACTGTGACTGGTCACGACGCAACGTGACAAAATCACGTAGGTTCAGTGAGCAACAAGTGTGATAAAATCATGGTGAACTTGTTATAATGATTTAAATACATTACAGTAAGTAACTTTTCTCCAATTTGCTCGGAAAAGTTTATTTATTTATTTATCTTTATTGCACAAAAGAAAACTTATTGTACAAAAGGCGAACTTAATGCCATAAGGCATTCTCTACCAGTCAACCTTAGGGCCAAGCAGGAAAATGTTCCCACTAATGTAGTAAAAACACTCCGCGAAGTCAATCATCATATATGCGTTGATGCGATAATAAATTTAAAAAGTGAACGAACATGCCCGGGAAGTGTACATTATTGTGCAGGTTTTTACTTTTTTATGTCATCCATGACTTTGAAAATTCACCATACAGCCAATTGATTGACCAATAGTCATGTACAAAAACCAAGATAAAAAAAACATCCATTGTTTTGCTGCGTTTAGTTAGCCAATAATAATAGAAAAAAAAACAATAATGATTGTGTCCAAATCATAATACAGTTTATTTAGTCTTAATGATCTTCTGGGACTGAAAAATATTTTGTAGCAAAGGTATGCTTTTTTAAATGTGTTTAGGAATTGCAGATTCAACTAAAAGTAATGCATATATGTATATTAACTATTCCTATAGGTTTTATTTTTATTCTTTTTCATTATAATATTTTATGTTGAACCAAATATACAATTCGGACCCAAAACTTTGAACTTTAATATCCTTAAAAAAATTAAGGCGGGAACGTGAATATTAATCTTGTCAAACATTGTCTGCTGTGTTATTTATTAAATAAGTATATTATTTTTACGAAAATTAGGGCGGAGATCGAATTCGAGATCAAAAATGTAAACAAACAACTGTCAACGTCAAAGTAACGTGTCAGGGGTAAATCATCTTTTTTATCTTATTTTTTTATATCCGAACTTTATTGACCAAATGTTTGTTTAAATGCAAGAATAACAAACTACAAACAACGAGAAGCATATTCGTTCGACAAATAGCTCACAATAAAATTTCAAATATGACATTTTCTCCCCCTTGTAACTTGTAAAAATAATTGAAATTCGTTACGTAATACTTGAACGCTTCCATTTTCTGAAAGTTGTCACTGAATATTTCAAAATTAAAGTACAAAGAAACTCGTTATTATTTGTATATCTATCTATACGAAATGTGAGATTTACTTTATACCAGTGGTAAAAATTAAATCTCCGTATATTTTATTTGAACTATACAAATATAAATAGAAAAAAAGAATATTTGCTGTTTAACTTACAAAAATATTTTTAATTACTCGTACGGTTCTATTTCAATCAGAATATGGTACTTTTTAAGAGTATTTCATTGATTTTATTAACCACCCGCTTGTGTTAAATTGTTTATGGTGGCAACCCATTTGTTTACAATTTTGATCTCGAATTCGATCTCCGACCATAATATAAAATGTATCAAATTTCCCCGCATATTTGGAGAAAAGCAGTATACATGCCTCGGCAGGAATGTCATTTCGTGGATTCGTATCTATTGAAGGACTCATCCACGAAATGACTTTTCCCGACCTCTGCAGTAATATACTATTGCCGTAGTAAGCCAGGAAAAGTCATGGTAACAAAATCACAGTGATTTTTTACGACAGTCACGGTGATTGAAATCGAATTGTAACGCTTTTCACCATCTCTAGTTATGACACTTGTCACAATATGCCCACAGATTACCTTTTTATTTTTCTTAGTAGACTATTTATATTTCTATTCCATTTGTAGTGTGCATTTCGCTGTAGTAACGACTATGGAACCCTATACTGAGCATGGTCCGACATGCTCTTGGCCGGTTTTTTCACAGCGGTTTATTATTGTTAATATGACGGCAATATCGTCACTCACAACACTTGTCCCATGTTACAGTTCCTGAAGAAGCTGAATCGGCAGGAACGCGTGGTGGAAGAGGTGAAGCTGGTGCTGAAGCCGCACTACACACGCAAGCGCGTGTCGAAGGAGGAGTACAAGGATATCTTGCGTCGCGCCGTACCCAAGGTATGAGGTTTACATTCGATCATAATCTCATTTTCTAAAAATTGCTTAATGTAGTGGCTACCAGTTGCAGTTATTCCTGAAATAATACAATAGGCTTCTTCTCTGGTCGTCAAAACACTCAGAAGTTTCAAAAAGAGAATCGTAATGTGTGCCATAATGACGTTATTGCAGTCAGCGGTCAACCAGACTCCTCAATTTTATTTTTTGGTCACTTTACAGTTGTCAAAGCGCTAAAATAAGTTTTTCGTCCCTCCTGTTCGGAAAGTTCAATTTTCATGGGTAGATAGGTAGAAAATAGCTTTTCCATCCCTAGGGTGGTAAGTATTTGTTTTATTGTTACGATGCGCCACAGTGTCGAAGATAATTCAGTTACGTCATATTATTAAAATAAAAGTTTTCGTATCGCTAAACTCAGTTATACATAAAATGAGTGTTTATTGCGATCTATATAATACGGTTGATATAAAAAAAAATGGTCGGTTAATATATCGGCGTTTCATCGGTCAATTTAATTAATGGTTAGCTTGTAACCATACATCATCCCACAAAAAGACTGGTCGACAATTGTAACTTTTTCTTACAACATGAACATTGTACGTGTTGAGTAAACTTATGTCACAACATACATTGCAATAATTGGTTATATTTGTTATTATTACTACTATTCCTGTGACAATCAATATTGACCGCTAAAAAGTTCCCTATTGCGGTGTAGTAGGTTAATGTAACTCACTCAGTCCGTATAAGCGTCGATCTGACTATCAATACTTAGCATGTTTTGCAATGTGTGTAAATGGTAACCGTGAGTACTTGTTGCAGATCTGCCACAACAAGACCGGCGAGATCAACCCCTCGAAGATCCAGGCGCTGGTGGAGGCGTACGTGAAGAAGGCGCGCAAGAAACACAAGCTGGGGCTCGCGTAGCACCCCGTATCTAGTTAAGCGACTTATTTAAAAGTATGACGAGCGGAGTGAAGTGATCATGTGTATGTACTAGATGAATTCCTTATTTAACATAGTTTGCGATAGATATATTTCTTCACCTGTCGGATAATTTTAATATCGTTAATTTAATAATAAATATATTTTAGTTGGATGGAGTATTACTATTTGATAGTGCGAGCTCCGCCGGCTGGCGCCCGCCGGCGCGCCATATACATAATGTAAATAATATGTACATATTTAATTGGAGTAAATTGAATATTTTATTTACCGGACCGCAGATATCGCACGCTGTAGATACCTCGTAGACATTACTAGAGTAAGCTTAGCTGTGGACGCGATGTGAGAGCAGCGCCGCGGCCGGGCTCGAGGCCCGAATGCGGCTCGAGTCGAGCTCGATCCTGGCCTGTCCGGACACCCGAGCGAACTCGAGCCTGGCCTGTCAGTTACGACTCGAGCCAGGCGCGGCGCCGCGGTGTATGTAGCTAGACAATTATGGTTTTGTGGTGTAGTTCTTAATGATTTTAATAAATAAAAGATCAGTTTAAAATAACCAAAAATATTTATTTCGTAGATATTAAAGTAAAAATATCTAGTGAGCTGAAACCTACTGTATTGTCATAGAAATGTCATGGCCCGTGATATTTGATTGGAGCTTCAATCCATATAAATGAAATAGGGTACATTAGTGACTTGCTGAAACTCGAAAAACAGCTAAAATTAAGAACTAAATAACTATCTGAAACCAAGAATTACTCAAAACTTATCTCCCGATGACAAATTAGTCGCACGAAATAAGCCCTAGTTAAGAATTAATTTAGATCATCCAACCTATCCTACTCTAATGTTTAACCTACTTACACTAGTTATTACTGCTGTTTCACGTATTATATTCATTAGTTTTAAATTCATTAAACAATCGTAAACTAGCTATATTTTAGTACAACATTCGACGTGAAAAATGTATATTTAACGAAGTTGTCGTTCTGGTTCGTGAATTTTTTTAAATAATACAATATAACGGCAAAAGCAGTAATAAAAAAAAACTAAGTAAACGAACTTCGCTATGATATACCCTAAAGCAACAACGGCGAAAATGATACTTGATGATCGATCACACGTCTGCTCAAAACACGCTGACGTACCGTAAACGCAGTGACGTGACGTATGCGTCACGATTTTTACCAATGCCTCCCACATCTATGCTCAAAAAAAGCCGACGGTGCGTTTACGCGCCAGAATGTATATATGGAAGAAACGTGACATATAAGGCACGTTATCGCGTATACGCAAGGTCAGGGCGAGCGGTAGCAGTTCACCCGGAGCAGAAGGCCGCGTCTGCTCCGGGTGCGTTTGCTATACATTCGCGCGCAGCGCTGCTCTATGAATATACAAGAAACGGCTACCGAAGCGGATGCGCGCGCCGTGCTCTCGTACAACGCAGCGGATGCTCTTTTAAGCTTCAGTGCGGTAGGTACGCCTGAAAATCGTGACTCATAAGTCACGTGACTGTCGATCGATCCTTGAAAGTGGTCAAGTCGGCGATGTTACTTTAGAGGGTCGCACCATTGAGCTAGACGGCGGGCGCGAAGCCGATGCGGCGGTTGCCGAGGTCGAACTCCGTGTAATAGCGGCCGATGAACACGTCGCCGAGGATCCAAATGGGCCCGGCCGGCGGCGGCACGTCCAGCCCCATGAAGCCCGACAAGCACACCGTCTTGCCGAACTGCGAGATCTGCGGGAGACCACACGAGTGAGGAACTGGCAAATATTTTAATGACCAACAGGAAAACTTTCCAACTGCCGTAAATGTGCATGGCAATAACATTGAAAAATATACACCGTGTTTTTATTTTTTTTAATTTTAACAGGTTATAGTACTGGTCAATACGAACAACTTTTCTTATAGGGTAACATTTCGGAAATGAACTGGAAACATGAAATACAAGCGTTGAACAACTCAATAGGAGCTGCATGCTATGCTCTTCGTAGCCTGAGAGACGTGATACAAATTCAACAACTAAAAATGGTATATCATGCTCTTGTAGAATCCAAGCTACTATATAGCATCAAACTTTGGGGCAAGTTATAAATATAATGCAGATGCTATTATAATTATTACTATTAATTAATTTTCTTTAATTTAAGACTGTATGACGGGTGAAAATTTGTTGTTTAAATTAAACTATGTAATTTTTGTATGTTATTAACAGATTTCAAACACAATGTAAAATTGTTTATGAATAAATGATATGATATGATATGATTTCCGAGATAAAAACTATCGTATGTCCTTCCCAGGGTCTCAAACTCTCCATTCCAAATTTCAACTTAATCGGTTCCTCGGATAAGGCGCGAAAATGGAAAAGATAGAGTGACCGAGTTACTTTCGCTTTTGTAACGGCAGTATGGATTTTTGGCTCTTCAAAGAAATAACCAAATCGATAAAAATCGGTCACTGGATAGCAAGTTAGGAGAAGTTATAAAGGAAAAATAATAATAATTAGTCAGTTATTGTTATATACTCGAGAGCCTGATAGGCTGATCGAGGATAGTTAGTGTGCTTGTAATACTGATAGGTGGTATATAAGAAATAAAGCTAATGATAAAGATAATGTGATTCAACCAATGAACAAATGTCGATCAAGCTTTCATAATATACATCGGCAAATTGTATTTACACAAGAATTATACCTAGTTGCAAGTGATACTATTTATTCGGATAAAATACAGAACACAGTTAATCTAAGAGCAGGACAAGGTTGGCAAATGCACTGCCCGCTCTAACAGTCTTGATCATCATCATGTATAAAAGTAATATCCCCACTAGCTTGAGGTTGCTATCCTGGTCACGGCACCAAAGTGTAATGTACTCACGCGCAGCACGTAGTCAGTGCCATCTAGCGGGAACTCGATGCCGTTGATGGTGAACACGACGCGCGGCAGCTTGGGGATCATCGAGCAGTCAAACACGTACTGCCCAGACACGAGTGGCGTGGCGCCGAGGGCCTTGTTAAGAGCCTCAACTTCGGCCGTCGGTCCACCGATGAGGGAGGTGCCAGTGTCAGCGATAGCCTCGCAACCCTGCGACAAGAAACAATAGACATCGGTCGATTCGTCTGAAGGAACTTAAAGAGAGTTTTCTTAGTACATCGGGATTCAGTACGGCACGACACCTACAAAGCCTAGCGGAGTTTCTGGAATGTTCTCAACTAGATTTAGTAACCAAATTAGGGTTAAAAGCCCTATTACCTAGATCACTGAGGCTCAATAAGTAGTGACCGACATTTTTATTTATTTTATTTATTAAGGTCTACCAACAGTTAATACATCTATTGAATGTACAAAATATATACAAGAGTTACATAAGGTGATGCTTAACTAATTACAGGTAAACACAACATGTTACATAACGAGTATTAATCGAAGTGCTTACTTAGTGCTTAAAACTAGAAACACAGGCATACAAGTACTATGCTAATAATTGGAAGATAATTGTATTAATTACTAATATCTATTGATTTACGAAACCTAGGCAGCGAATCAAAATGAATATCACAGGAGTGACTGTGCTTATTCAGAAGTCTACATAGCCGAGGAATGGGGGAATTGGCGCCAAGAACGGTTCTCCGGAATACAGGGGCAAGAAGGTCTATTATTTTGCGAGGGTATCTAAATGGAACTCTAAAACGAATATTGCGTAAAAGTTGCGGACAGTTTATATGGTTGTTCAAGAGTTTGTACAGAAACACAAGATCGAGCGAGTCTCTTCGCTTAGTGAGCGGGCTAATTCCAAAATGCTCAAGTCTCTGTCCATAGGATGTGGACTTATGAGCAAGTCGGGTGTTGGCAGATAGATGCCAAAGAAATATTTTCTGCACTCGTTCGATCCTTAGACAATGCGTGGAATAATGTGGCCGCCACACAGTGCTACAGTATTCTAAGATATTGCGAACAAAACAGTAGAATAACATAATTTTTGTTTTGCGATTTCGAAAAATTTTGCCATTCCTTATAATAAATCCAAGCATTTTTGATGCTGTTGAGATTATTTTGTCAATATGGGGTATGAACGTCATTTTCTTATCAAAATTTCGTCATTACTCCCAAATCTCTGATTTGGTCAACTTCGTTTAGATACTCTCCAGCGACGTGGTAAGATGAATTAATATAAATCAAGTTTCTAGTGAATTTTATATGTGAACATTTCGCAATATTTAACTGCATTGCATTATCTGTGCACCACTGATTTAAACTGTTCAGGTCGTTTTGTAACAAGATCATATCTTTAGTTGTAGCTATACACCTTGCAAATTTAAGATCATCAGCGTAAAGAAAAGGGTATGAATTTGCGAAACAAGATTGAATATCGTTAATAAAGATATTGAATAAGATAGGTCCGACATGCGATCCTTGAGGGACCCCGGAAACAATATCATGCACCTCAGAGCTATATCCGTTGATCACTACAAAGAAAGCCCTCTGGCTCAAGTAAGATTTGAGCCAAGCGAGAAGTGATCCAGAGTATCCGAACGAGACAAGTTTGCGATATAAGATGGTGTGAGATACACGATCAAAAGCCTTGCTAAAATCCGTGTAAATCACATCTACTTGCTTGTGGCTATCCATTGACTCTATAACAAACTCAGTAAATGACGTTAAATTCGTGCATGTCGATCTAGCTTTCACAAAACCATGCTGATGATCTATAATGGTCTGCTTAAACTGTAATTCAATGAAGGGACACACTAAGGACTCGAACACTTTTGCAAATGTAGATAAGATCGAGATCGGTCTGTAATTAGAAACAAGTGTGTTATCATCAGACTTGTATATAGGCACAACTTTTGCTAACTTCCACTCTGACGGAAATATACCAGTTTTTAAAGATTTATTAAAGATGACATGCAAAGGTGTAATTAAACTAGACGCGCATTTAACAATAAAGAGCGGAGGTACCTCATCAGGACCAGATCCTTTATTGACATCCAAAGTTTTAAGCTTTCTTTCTAATGATTTACGATCAATAAAAACTGAACCCAATACGCTGCCCGTGTTTATATCACACTCATTATATGGCAGTGGCTTATCGTTGCTGCAGTACACGGACGAAAATTGCACGGCAAATAAGTTGCAAATCTCAGGACCTGCAGAAGCAGTTGTCAGTCCATTTGTCATCACAGCTGGATAGGTGCTTGATCCTTTACGCTTATTTTTAATGAACGTCCAAAAAGATTTACAGTTACTCTGCAACTGATTTTCAAGTTTTTCGATATAAATATTATAACAGCGTGCAAGTAATTTATCACACCGTTGCCTCAAAAGAATGAATGATAATTCGTCTAGGGGGTTTCGATATTTATTATAACGCAACCTAACTGAATTTTTTTCTTTAAGTAACCTAATCAGATCTTTTGTGAACCAAACTGGATGTTTTTTTTCACGTGTTTTATTAACTAGGGGAACAAACTGTATTATACTTTCTTTTATCACTTCATAAAAATTATTTACAATAACGTTGATATCGTCATCATCGCAAAGTAACTCGCTCCAATCCTGTTCATCCAAGTACTTAATAATTTTTTCGTAATCAGCTGCGTAAAAATTAGGAACCAGGTTATCTTTCCTAGGGATGACATGTTGGTTTCGTTTGAAGTTAAATTTAATTGTAATGGGTGGATGATAGGGATCTATTTTGCTTAATATGTCATGCGCTGCAGTGATCTCACAGTCAGTTAATGTAGTAAAAACTAGGTCAAGAACTTTTCCCTGGCTATTACGAATGTGATTGTATTGTTTTAAATTATTCAAGTTCGAAAAGTCAATCAATAACTGCGCTATGGCCGAGATTCCTGAAATCGGGTTTTCACTGGTACTCTTATGAATTGTACTCCAGTTTATAGTACTTAAATTAAAGTCACCAATAATACATAACGGAAGATCACAGTTCTCCATTTTTTTATTGCAATTATCAATGTAGTGCTCCAATACTGTCTTTTTAACTGGAGGCTGTAGATATAAGGCACATAAGGCTATTCGACGGCAGGCTCCCGCCCTCGGCAAGTCCAAGGTTATCCATAACTCTTCACACTTACTCTCCCACTCGCTGACGCGTCTGGGGCTGTATTCTTTCAGGACAGCAATAAGGACCCCACCACCATCATTGCCAAAGCGGAAGCCTGCAGTCTCTCTATCTCGTCTATATACAAAATATTTATCATTAAATAGTTCACTACTCAAGACTCCTTGATTTAACCAAGTTTCGGTAAGTACAATGACATCATAAGTACAACTACATAAACTTCTATAAAAAGAATGTGTTTTCGTTCTAAGGCCACGTGTGTTCTGATAATAAATGTTAGTACTAGTAGAGTCAGAGACATCACCTGAACCTGATCTGATTTGCCACCTAGAAAGCGTCTATTCATTCTTGTTTCAACTTGGAGACATCTAAGTCATACTTTTACCGTAGAAACTTGCACAGAGACGCTTGCGTCACCACCGATAATCGGTTGCCCACATAAGTACGGCGACAGATAAACCGTGCGCGGTTTTCCATCTCCGTGAAATGTAACAGTTTTAAATAACTGTTTTTTTTCTGCTTTTAAATAAACCAACTGTGAGGCATAAGATGACGGACTGTTTTTTTAGTGAGCGTGCCTTGACCGGGACATTGTTTTTTGAATTGAACTATAGCTTGGCAAAATTCGTTTGTGGCACCGGGGCCGGCGGCGGGGGGACAGCGGTGCGGGCGAGTGCGCGCACTTCACCCCCGTCCCCGCGTGGTGTTTTTTTTTCAGAATATCGAATTTTTGGGCTTCTTACTGATAAATGCTTTAATATGTATGAACGTAACTCACCTGAGTAATATTTATCTATAGGCATTTTTATGTCCCAAATTTTCCATTTCAGTTTCGTAAAATTTTAGTAGGATTTTTTTTTCTAACACACTTGATTTTTTTTCGCAATCATCCGGTCAATTTTACCAGTGGGCTCCGAATAAATAATAAATAAATAAAAAAAAAGCTTGAGGTACTCACGTTCTGGCAGAACTTCTGCTTGTTGTCCGGCAGCGCGATGCCGCCGACGTGGAACTGCCAGTACGCGGTCTTGTCCACGGGCACGTAGGTCATGTTGCCGCGGTAGTGCTTCGGGTCCGACCCGCCCAGGATCATCTCGCCGCCCATGTTGGCAGACGGATCCCTGCCGGGTGAGAATTAGTTGCAAGTTGGCAAGTTTTCAACTATGTTTAGACTTTTAAATCTGACAGCCGATATACTCGTTTTTGGGAAAACATTGTTGGCGAACCAACTTACCAAATAGTGCGTGGCTAAAGGTAACTCAATGCTGGTACTTAACCTGCACTATGCTAAAATGCCTGAGATAAACTGTACTGTTAATTTACAAATTGTTGATCTAACTATTGAAATGTTATAATAACTCACAACATTGAAGCTTAATAAAAAGTGATACGTACTATTTCAAAGTCACTGACGTGACACAACCGGGAAATATTCTTTTTGGATTTTTGTATAAATGTATGTCATAGTGGCTTCATTACGCCAAAACGACTAAGCAGACTTCAACAATTTGTTGTACACGGGTAGCTGGGCATGTCCAGATTCTAGGATACTTTTTACTTGACTATGCTAAAGAAACAAGAGGGTTATGATTTTTTTTTCCTCTCTCTCCTCTACTTACGAATTTACAGGAACATTCTAGTCGTTTAATAAATATTTTTACATTTTCATTTTTGCATGATAATTTACATAATTGCGAGGAGAGGATGGGAGACAATCGGGCCGTAAAGAGAGCGTATCAGGGGTGACCGAGTGGAAGACGTCCGGTCGGTCGGCCCAGATACCGCTGGAAAGACGAGGTGCAAAAGGATCTGTGCGCACTAAATACCCCCAACTGGCAGGGAATGGCGCAAAACAGAGAAGAATGGCGTTCTCCTGTGTCAGAGGCCAAGATCCTCTTCGGGTCACTGAGCCAGAGTAGTAAGTAAATAATTTACATAATTAACTGGTCTGTAAGATTTAGCTACCCCGTTTCCAACAATGTCTCGCTGTTTTATCAGTCCATCAGAAACCGTGACACATTTCAAGTGTTTGGGGTTTCATCCTGATAATTTACTGGTTTCGTTAAATTGCCACCCCATTTGTACTTGTATGTAACCCCACGAACAAACTTAAAGTAGCCGGCTGGGTCCGTTAGGGTAGTAGGTTAAAACAGGATTTTTTCGCACTACGATGATATAACGGTTTAAAAGCTAATTTGATTAAGGAAAAATAAAAAACACTACGTAAACTATTTTTTGTTTGGTAAAGTTTTATATTCCTTGTAGATTAACGTATGAATGTTTTCTTTTAATGAATATTAATTATAATATTGTTTTAATTCATGTAGTTATTGTCTCCATTTCAAGTTTTTCAAAAATGTTGATTTTTATCGGAAGGGTAACCTGAGTTACTGGGACATGAGACGCTAAGTATCTTTTTGTCACAAAAACAGCAATGGCTTTGCCAATTTTACTGTCTTCAAACACCTTATTCTGATTTATTTATTTATTTAATCTTTATCGCACCAAAGAAAACTTATTGTACAAAAGGCGAATTTAATGCCATAAGGCATTCTCTACCAGTCAACCTTAGGGCAAAGCAGAAAAATGGTGATTGCTGATTGCTCTTGAATAGCTTATTTTCCCGTGGGCATGCTCGAGTTCGACGCCTCGTCATAGATGACGGACCGTAATTGACAACAACTTCGTTCGCGGAGGAGAAAAGTCATAACCTTCATTTTACCTTCAGCGAAGTCGCGTAAAGATGATAGCTGCACTGACCTGTTGAGGTAGAAGGAGAAGACTGGGTTAGCGATGAGCTTCTGCGCCACCATGTTGTCGAACACGGGCGGCACGTGGTCCACGGAGATGCTGCGACATACAAACACCACTCAAATAAGACCATCAGGGTTTTTCGCGATAAAGGTAGCGGCACATTGTCAGTCGGAAATAAGTATAAACAATAGTAGATTGCTATATAAATACCAAGACCAAGGACCATTAAAACAAGAGGACTGACACTTACCATACTTTAGATCGTGCCCCGATCGCAAGGAGATATTTAACGATGTTGTAATTGTACTAAGAATCGTAGTACAGTAACAATTAGTTCGTAAACAGCCAATAATAAATAAATTGTAACATTAAAATATTGTATGACGCTTTTAAAGATGAAAAATTGAAAATAATAAATCTGATGAATAAATGGCGTTGTACATATCGGGGAACGGCTTTTTGTATGTATTGTCAGTCCTCTTGTTTTAATGGTCGTCGATTGATACAAAGATCTTAGTAGAAAGAAAAAATAATTGCGATCCACTGCAGTCTAAGCAGGGATCGAACCAGCGTCCCTCTTATACCGAAACAGCGTCCTGAACTAGACTAGATTGGTTGTGAATCACAAGCGGTCTGATGGTCTTTGATGGTTCAGGACGCTGTTTCGGAATAACAGAGACGCTGGTTCGATTCCGGCTTAGACTGCATTGGTCGTAATTCATCTTTCTTTCTACTGAGATCTTTGCATCCATATAGTAATTTAAAAAGATTTGGTGTTATTTTCACATAAAAAAAATATACACAAAAAATGTTAAATTGTTTTACAAGAAGCTAAATTAAGTCATTTTTAACTGAAATGAGCGAAGTGAATGACACAATCAAAGTGTCAAAATTACTATAAAATCAAAGTGTCAAAATAACAAAACCTAGTCAACCCACCATTTTGTTGGTTGTATTATTATGTATATTGACGTTGTCATTAGAGCTACATATTCAAACCTATCTATGACCATTAATTTAGAAGTGGGTTGGTTAAATTTGATGCAACATCAACATTTTTAACCGACTTCCAAAAAAAGGAGGAGGTTCTCAATTCGACACGTTTTTTTTTTTTTTTTTTAATGGATGTTCATCGATTACGCAAAGACTATTTGACCGATTTCAAATTTTTGTTTTGGTTTTATAGAAGGTACTTTCTAGTTGGTCCCATTTAATTTTGGTGAAGATCTGATGATGGAATCCATGAGGAATTGAAGGAACTCCTCAAATATTGTAGGCGTACATATAGCGATTTTGGTATTATAAGAAACATAATAAGCATTTGCATTCAGAAAGTGTAAATTGGTGAAGTGGAACTGATGCAGAAGACCACAGAATGCCATCGGAACTCCTCAATGATAAATAATTTACGGGTGGCGACAAAATATCTTGATTAATTTAGCTAAGCAACTTCATAGTCACAAATTTAAATATTCCTGATGAGAATGGTACCATCGAATTGATTTGATGATGGAGCCGGAAGGTAGGCACCAGATCTATATAATAAAATAATGTATCCTAGCCGTGTTTGGGCTTGTTCGAATCGTCACGAGATACACTTTTAAGTAACGATGAACTAAAAAGTGTAAAATAAATAAACTTTTAAACAAAAAAATATTATTATTTTGGAGTCGGTGCCATCGTGTCACAACTTACTAAAATTGTCAATTTTCAATATTTTACACATTGTTTATATGGCACCGACGCCAAAATAAGATTAATTGTATACACTGTATAGATTGAGTATACAAACGGTTACTTGTAAGTAATTTGAAGAAACTGAATTATGGCATTATTTTTTACTTTTTAGTTTTTTTGGAGTCGGTTTTATTTTTTTGTTTATACAAAATGAAGTTAGAAAATCTTTACGCCTAGAGACCTTTTACATCTCTGAAAGTTTAGGTTAAGTTATTTAATCTAATTTACCCGGAGATACTATACAGGATGTCCCTAAAACCAACGCCAAAATGAAGAGCGGTTATAGAACAGCTCATAAGCTACCATATTAAGTAAATTTGATCTTAATAAAAAGTTCATGGTTTTCAAGATATTGGCACTTTTTAAAAACTCGTGACTTTTGATACCCTGCGTCAGTATGTCGATTGCCACCACTGCAAATTTAAGTATTTTATAAATCTGTTTTTTACAGGATGTATCTAAAAACATATCCTATCGAATGCAATTTAAATTTATTACATGTCATGATGCTTTATCGGTAAAAATAATGCAAAAAAACGAATTAACCCGTCACGCGTCCAGCCTTCTAAGATGAAAAAGCCAGTAGTGTCCCCATACAAACATGAAATCTCCAAAATCTCGCGGTAAGCAAATATTTCACCTACCTTAGAAATAATAATAGTCATTATGTTATATACTGTTAGAAAGCTGGATAAATTTTACATATGTTGCAATATATCTCAATAATGTGCCTTACTTGAAATAACACGTAGATTTTTTTTCTTCAAATATTTTGGTTTTCTTTCTGGCCGGTCACAAATCACTCGCAAATATCACTGAATTGACTATGACATGTCACAGTACACATACATTAACAAAAACTTAGTTAGTTTAGGCGTTGATTTAACATAACTTAACCACGATAACACTTTGAATTACTTCACAATAAATATTTCACTTGTCAAAAATCAATATGGCTTCCTACCGGAGCAAGTGGGTTGTCGATAACATTTTCCGTTATTTTGCTTTTATTCCACGATTTCTATTGGTTGAAAATTTAAATTTTGACACGTTCATAGTTGTTAGTGGCTGAGAACACATTTTTGAGTCGACCAATGATAGGAATCGACCTCGAAAAATGGCCAAAGACAAGCGAGCTGCTTATGGACATAATAGTCTACGGGACGCTACCGACACAAAACGCTTATAGACTTATTAGGCTATGGAACGCGTGACGGGTTAAAGTAAAAATCAAATTAAAATGGCACGTGGTTCAGTGTCTGTAACAATATAGTCACTAGCATTAATATCTGCCACAACAAAGCGCGCATAAATATCTGACACAACTCTATTTCTAGGGCTGTTAGGACGTGTCAGATATTGTGCCCGCTTTGTTGAGGCAGATTATTGATGAAGGTGACTGTACAATGTAGTGGCAGTGTAATGTATTGCAGTGGGCACTCACGAGCTGAAGGCCATGCCGAGGATGCCGTCGAACTTGGCGGCCACGAACGCCAGCCCCGGCTCCGACAACGCCTCCGCGAACGTCTGCGCCTTCACCGTCACGCCGCCCACCTATCATGTCACAAGTGTTAACTGGACGTAGATTGGCGAAAGCATCTGGTTAATATTAAAAATAAATGTCCTACACAAATTCAAGCAGTCCCGTGGTAAATGATAAGCTCAATAATATATATACTATTATAAAGTTGAAAAAAGGAAATGTCTGTACACTAAAGATATTAAAAAAGAACCGATTGTAACGGACTATTTCAAGGTCACTGAAACGAAAAATATTTTTAAAGGATTTTCTGTATGTGTCGTTGCGGCCTCATCACGTAAAATCGGATTTCAACCATTTTTGGTACGGGCAGCTGGGTATCTCCAAATGGTTATAGGATACTTTTTACCCGACGACGCTAAAGCAAAAAAGAGGGTTATGAATTTTTCCTCCTCGACTACACATACAAACGTACAAAAAAATCTAAATAACATATTTTTCGATTCAGTGAGCTCCAATTAGTCACCATACAATCATTTTTCTGAAAATATCTACAATGTACAGACATTTCATTTGTACAATTTTATAATAGTATAGATTACGTCCAACTCTCCTCGATATTCGTTAAATTAAGCTGTGTTGTATCAAAATCAATGTATTTAAATTTTACACATTTGTTTGTCAAAATTATTATTTGTATGTTATTTTCTTTCTGGACTTTAGTTGGGTGCCTGAACTATAGCTTGATTTTACGGTAGTAGCAGAGGCGTGCACAGGTTTCGGCGTAATTTTTGTGCCTATATGGAGCCATGGTCGTTCAGGGCTTCAGGGTAGGCAGTTTGTGCCTGTATGGAGCCATGGTCGTTCAGGGTAGGCCACTGCCTAAAGGCACTCCTTTGTGCCTATTTGGAACGCACGCCACTGGGTAGTAGTATTAGGTATAGATGTTGTGAATACTGACGGAGACGGTGTCGGTGGAGAGGAAGCCGGAGAGCGACCCGGAGCCGTAATGGATGGCGAACTCCTTGCCGTTGGCCACGTACGAGGAAGACTTGCTGCTGTCGTACTTGTTGTGAAGCACTGCAAAGGAACAACACGTGACAATAACTTAACCTTTGGCACAGGCAGCTGCCAAAAGATATGGACGATTAGTTAAAATCTTCTCTCATCTCTATTGACATGTGAACTGTTCAACTCTAGTGAAGATATTTTTGAACGGACTGATCATGTACACATTTTTTTAATTTTTGTCATCACTCAACGAATGAAGATAAGAATAATGAGCGAATGAAATCTAAGTGTAGGTAGGTATGTACGAACCAAGCCGATGACGTAGTCAGGGCTACAAACTGCAATGCAAGGTGGGTGAAAAAGATGTATGAAATCAGCCTAAATTTGTAAAATGGCGTATTATGCGGCAAATCGTATTAAGCGTGATCGTATTAAGCGGGTTCTACTGTATATCTTTTTTGTGTATAAGATAGGCTTTAGTGCCAAAGCCATCAGTGTTCCCTAATGACAGTTTATTAGAATTACAATTTCTGAGAATTTTACTCTTGTGACTGGGAGATCACAATCTTTCGCTGTGGCCGCATCTGGACATAGCATCTCTGGTAGTTCCTAGACAGTCTAGAAACAAACAAACTTTGGAGCAGTTTTTAAAGACTGCATGTTTTACGAATATAGGTGATATATGGGGTCGTACCAAGCACTGGAGTTAATTACGAACATAAACAAGGGTCATTATCACAACACAATAAACTGGGCCATCGTGTATAAATATGATTTATTAAATCAATATAAACAAGTCTGTCTTCAAATGCGTCCAATGGGCGGGTTAACTTCACTAACATATTAAATAATTGTTCTAATTATATAACTGAAAGGAACGTGTTCTGAAAAAATGTGACTAAATTCGAAGTGATGCCATAATTCTATTATCCCGGTGGATAGTCTGAGATGCCTTAAAGTACCCCACGGCTGCGCGGAGCACATTTTGAGAATGGCTGGTCTAGTGTATCCATAGTTGTCGTGAAAAAAGTTTTCATAAAACATCAGCGAGCTTACGATGGTCGTAAATGATAAAGAATAGTCGCATTTACGTTCGAATTCTTTTTTACGTTGGGATGTTGACAACTTCTTGCTGTGGTATGTTAAAGAACGACCTCTCAATAATGAAAACATTGGTCAACGAACTCTCTCGGTGAGTTCGTTGACCAATAAATGTGATTTTAATATAACCATGTTAAAATCTCATTTTTGGTCTCTCCCAAAAAATGGGACCCAAGACCCAATTATTTACCCAAAAAATAATAACATCGAATAAGTAATGGCGCGCAGCTCTCGTCCCCACCACAGACACTGCGAGTGAGATAAAAAATCTAATTCAAGTAGTGGAATACGTGTGACTGAGACAGCATCATATCGTGTGCTGCTGCTTTGTAAACTTATAACCGTCTTCGGTGGAAGCTCTCGTATAATTGGAAATTCCTAACTATGCTGGCTGCATTACCTCTTTGAATCGTGAGTGAATATTTATCTTTATAAGTATGTATATTATCTCCCGGTAGTCCCGGTACCCGTAGTAAAAGCTTTGCTTAGTTTGGGAATAGGTATAATCTGTGCAAGATTTTTCCCTGACATGATTTATTTATTTTAAACTAGAAGGCCGGACGCCCGCAACTTCGTTGTCGGAGGAGAAAAAAATAGTCACCCGCCTTTTTTTCGTTAGCATAGTCGGGTAAATTTTTTTATATAACTATCTGGAGATACCCAGCTACCAGTGTATCAAAAATAGTTGAAAAAAATCCGTTTAGCCGATTTAGCGTGATGAAGCCACAACGACACATACGAATATTTATTTTTTACAACTTTATAATAGTACTAGCTGTTGCCCGCGACTTCGTCTGCATAGAGATGCAATTTATAGCTTACAAAGTTTCACCCCCTTTTTCGTTCCTCAAAGGGATGAAATTTGACATAAATTATAGCCTATGTCCTATTCTGATATATAAGGTACATAACTCGAAAGTTTCATAAAAAATCGTCCAGTAGTTTGTGAGATTAAGTGGAACGTACATACATACTTTCACGTTTATAATATAGTATTGATAAGGAAGTGAGGATAAGGATAGATATTTATAAATTTAATATTAATCTCAAAGAAACGTGTGACGTCACACGTTTCTACCTTGTATGGGGAAATTAGGAACTTCGTTCAGCAGCTAAGTTAAGACTTCCGTTTATCGAAACGTTTTCATAACAAAACTTAGCATACATTTCATGGGTTATTCTTATTCCATGGTAAATATTATTAGTTATTAATATTTTCATACTTTAAAAATGGACTTTCTCACCCAACTAGGCTCATAGAACAAGCTACACGCAAGGTATCGAACTAATTTTTTTTATTTAGGATTTCTACCATACAAACTGTTATTTCGCATCAAAATTGTATTTTTATTTGAGTCAACATCCCAATAATTGAACTGAATAAAAAATTAAAGGTACATGCGCTGCGCATCAGAGGTAGAGATTGTTATTGACAAATGAAATAGTTTAATTTATTTTCGTAAACCACCCTATGTTTGGATGACTATCGCGTATATAGTATGTGAATTATGAAACTTGATAAGCACGCATTCTAGTATGATGACGTTATAAGTGTTATAGCAAATAAATATGTAACCGTGTCATATAATACATAATTTACAACCCAGTAATAAAAAGTAGCCTACACAATTTCTAAACTATGCCAGTTTATCATTAAATGTTATCATTATTACTGCAGAATGTAGTGCATATTTAAAATATACAAACGAATAATTACTCTTCGACGGCATCAAGGAACGTAGTAAGTTATTAAAAGTAATAATCTTGTGTATTATCTATGGCTTTAAAATGACAAGCGCGACACATGTCGACCCGAGGATAAAATGCAATCAAGGCTTACAAGCTATTACAATTACCGTTAATGGACCATTATATAAAAAGTTGCACCCTTTTTTTATATTTTGGAATTTCATATTACTTACAAGTAGGTAATTAATAATTACATATATCTAGTTTACTTATGATAGTTATGATAATAATCGAGTGGTTGAATTTAGAGATGGGCAATTTCGAACGATTTTTGAAATCGATAAAAGTAAATTTCGAATAATGCCGAATACCTAATAATAGCGAGTATTCGCGGCAACTCAGTAAATAGCTGTTGGGTAGTTAACGAGAGTTGTTAGAGAGTATGGCAAAAAAGTAGTTTACATAAACTTCAAAAATGAGTGCGTAAGTGCGTATTTGTATTCTTTTGTATGTATGGCTTGTATGAGTCATTAACCCTACTGTTATTTTATTAGTCACGACGTACCTACACAATCATTTTCTCAGAAGGAAAACAAAGCAAGTCACTATTGGAGACATTAGAATTATGCGGCCGGTTTCCGGGTCAATGTGTAACCACTATGTTTATCTACAAATATTATTATAATCGAAAACGACACCTACAAATGAGTCAATTTAATGTGGAGATAAAATTTTATCTATAAATATTATAAGCTATATGTTTCAATGTCTTTGTCTCCCATTGAAGGAATATAATCGTTAGATTATGGATAACAGCTCCTTTGATTTTCCTCGAAATTGTGTCTTGGTTAGATGTGACAATAAATTGAGCTCACATACGCATATTTTCATGCATCTTCCACAAAAAAAACGCATACAAATACAACAGAAATTGAGCTCTTTAGGGTGAGTGGATGGATGTTCAAAGAAAAAAACATTCAGCAATAAAAGCTTATCACAAAAATCTAAATTTTGACACAACTTAATAATTCGTGAACGCAATAAACGTCTAGATCGCGTTTGCTTTTCTTGGACAGGTAAAACACATCACCACCGCACAAATTATAAATAAATTCATATTATTAAACGCGATTAAGCTCCGTTTTGTTTTTCTGATCCTAAACAATTTGTCGAAAAAACCTTATATGAAACAAAAACGACATTGTGTTCAAGTTGTGTTGCTGCAGAGACGGTCGCTAAAAATAGTCCGTTACTATCATGTACCTACCTGATCTGCCAGGTTATTGCTGTGGGATAAAAAGTCGTATGACCAGGGCCGGATTTACGGTTATTGCCCTGGGCCACCATGAAAAATCCCGTCCATTTTAAAAAAGAAATAAAAATTGCCGCTCTTAGCCGCCTCAAAAACAACTGTGTGTAAATCCAGGGCACAGTTTTGTGTCATTATTATCAGCCAAATGACGTCCATCATTTGGCATAGGCCTTCCCAACAACGCCACCATGCCCGGTCCTGCGCCACCCACATCTAGCCGACTCCAGCTACCTTCACCAGATCAACAGTCCACCTACTCACACTGCGTATTCCAGTGCATGGTAGCCACTCAAGAACTCGTTGGCCACAGCGGCCGTCGGTTCTACGAGCTATGCGCCTTGTCCATTGCCACATAACCACTTGAGTGCTCTCCGCAACCGTAGTTGCATGTCAAAGGGGCTACTCTGAAATTCAAAGTTCGTATCGCGCCATCTCGGTCACTCAAATATAATTTAACAAGAGAGCTAGAGGGATGGTGCGATACGAACTTCGAATATCGAATTCCATAGTAGCGCCTCAGCATTCTTATTCCAATTTTATATATAGATCAAACCAAAGTCACGAGCATGTGAGTGGTTTATTTTATTTTATTTATTTGGCACACTAAACAGACAACATTCATTTGTGTATGACATTAGCAAGATACAGGCATTCTGACAAAAATGTTATCCAAAACAAGTATCCTAAATTTGTTACTTAAGATCTATATTATATTGAATTATTGCCCAGTTCATACATCATCTCATCGGTTAAGCTAAAGCTTTACCATGCAATGTCGAATGAACTGAGCATTATAATGAGCAAGCATGGTTATTGACAGTTAGAGATCTGAACGGGACCGCGAAATTATTTCTACAATCTGCCTTCTGAATACCAGAAATCGGGGGTCAAAAATATCAACATTCTTATGTTTGGATACAAGTTCATTGTACTGACGCCACATTCTCACGATGGGATTGTAATAAGAGGTATTGTTTTTATAAACCTGGAGAGCAAAAACGTTTGGAGCACGCGATCTGAAATGTGGCGTATTAAATGTGATATGGGACAGGATATAAGGTGAGTCTATTTTAGAATTAAGGACCTTGTGTAGAAATAACATATCATATAATAGGCGACGCGACTCGAGGGAACAAATGCCATATGTATTTAGTCGCTGGTTATAACTGCAGTGGATAAGATTTTGCTTATACCTATATGACATGATTTTCTGAACACGTTCAATATTATTTGCATGCACAAAGTAATACGGTGACCAGACAATGCACCCATACTCAAGTACACTACGAACGAGACTTTGAAAGAGGCATAGTAAGCTATTAGGTTATGAGTATAAGTTTAGCTATTCTTCGGGCTATGACAATTCTTCTACCGATCTCCTTTCTGATTATATCTCGCAAAGAAACATGTTGTGTAGCGAGAAAAGTTTTGTGTAGTGTAACTTTAGAACACCAAAATGATCGCTAGGTTAAATAGCGCTTTACTCACGGCAGGCGATGTTGGTGTAGTGGCACTTCTTGGACGGAACCCATAGGTTGGAGGAGCCGGTGTCGAACACCACGCGGAACGTCTGCGGCGGCGTGCCGATCGTGATTGGCCCGTAGTATTGTGCCTGCAGTCAATTGGATTAGTGCACTGGTTAGCCAACTAAAAAATTAGTTCGATCACCATATGTACTGGGAGTTTGGTTCAACTGTTTCAACCAATCATTGTGGTTGACTGAGTCCCACACCTTGAAACCAGTTAATCTTATTATTTGAATACTAGAAGATGCCCGCAACTTCGTTCGCGGAGGAGAAAAAGTCATAACTTCACTTTTTTTCTTAAGCGTAGTCGGGTAAAAAGTATCCTATAACCATCTGGAGATACCCAGCTACCCATGTACCAAAAATTGTTGAAATCTGTTCAGCCGATTTTGCGTGATGAAGCCACATCGACACATACAAACATACATAAAATCCAAAAAATAATAATTTCGTTTTAGTAACCTCGAAATAAGCCGTTCCAATCATTTTTTTGAAAATATCTTCAATGTACAGACATTTTTACAACTTTATAATAGTATAGAAGATGTTTGGAAGTTCAAATACGTTTGTCCATGTTTAATTTGTGCTACGTATCTATTGACACAAACTAATTTATACAAACTTTGCCTAACGTGACTTTGAAATTTAGTATTTTTATCGTGTAGTGCTCTTGCTCGCCTCTCCTGGTATTACGAGTATACTCGAGTTAACGGAATTAATACAAGTCTCTGATGAAAAGTTTCGGACTAATGGTAAATTTACTGGTTATCTGCCTTTTCGCCGAATGTTTTATTTGCCAAATGTTTCATTTCAAAAGTCACGATTTTCTCTGCATCCATATTTTGTTCGGAACTTTCATAAAACAAACCTAATCTAACCTGGTATATTCTATAATAAAACCATAAGAACATACACTGAGTTTTTTTTTGGTTTCAGACAAAACCGAGTGTTGAGAAATGAATCCGTTGGCAAATTAAACATTCTGCGAAAAAAAATCGACCAAATTTACTACAACGGCTGCTTTTTAAGGATACCGCAGGTGACGGTCCCACATTCGCAGAACCCATTCCCTCCACACACAAAACCAGATATGTAGTTGTTACATATTTCATCAGATTTGTAAATACAATTGCCTTAATAACTTATTAAGTTGCGTTTCAATTCGGCCGTGATGCGTAAAAAGCATTTTCGCAAAATTGGCGACTCGACAAATGCAAGGGGAGAAATTTGTCACCTTCAGTTCATCGTCCGGGCAAACTGTCTTAGATTATAAGTTAAATAACGCAGACAGCTCAGATATCGGGCAAGCGGGCGAGGTTATCGCAATCGGCGGTAGCGGTCAGCCGTGGGTATCGGTGTTTTGTAAATGACTTGTGTGCAAACAAACTTCGCTGTGAAGTTTCGAGTTGATTGTATACATTCGATGACGTAAAACATGTTATTTTCATACTAGATACATAAGTATTAAGATTGTATCTATTATCAGGGTCTTGAAATTGCGAAAGTGTGTTTGCTGATTGCTATTGGTAATCCACCTAGAGTAACAGAACAGTTTAATGTTTTGATGGAAGCGGAACATAGGCTTTTTAGTTCCCAGCAGAACGTACACTTCACAAAGGTGCACTCTTTGACCCGCAGGCGAAGCCGCGGTCAAAACTATTTTATTATCTCTAGTCATGCCACCTCGTTTTTTACTTCAGCGTAGTCGGGTAAAAAGTATTCTATAACCATCTGTGGATACTCTGCTACCCTTGTACCAAAAATAGTTAAAGTCTGTGCAGCCAATTTCACTTTGTGAAGCCACAATGACACACACAAAAAATCCAAAAAAAATATTTTTCGTTCTAGTGACCTCTAAATAGTCCGTTACAATATATAGTTTTTTAATATCTTCAATGTACAGACATTTCATTTTTACAACTTTATAAAAGTATACATAGATATAGATGTTGGTGAGTATACAATTTTAACCTCTATGTTTTATACATATAAGTATAGGTGTACAAAATTAGTTTGTATCTTCATTTTACAAACGTAAACAAAAAAACAACGTTGATCTATAAACAAGTTTACCAGTCTATATCTTTTATATTATGTAGATGTGTGATGTATGGTTGTGATGTTATAGAGTCAGTATCTACACATTTGCATGTGTGCGCGACCGCAAAGGCCGGGTTATATTTTTATACGTGATATACTTAATCATTTTACTTTTAACCATCCACATGTATAACCACTCACAATAGAATATGGTAATAAAAAGCTAAAATATATTTCAAGACCATGCAAGTCTGTCTGTCAATATTTGAGTAAGTACAAATTGCGGACGAACAGTGGTGGACGTGTCTGGAAATGAAATTACTATTTACTTCATCTCATTTGTCAATTTGTGCAACAGCCGCAAAATAATGGGCTTCAGTTATTAATCATGGATAAGATATGATAAAAATAATAGTTAGTTTGGTATGGCAATATGTTTCAGTAGAAAGTTGTACACTGCAGGACAATGACCTCTGAGAACAAACTTCACGAATACCGGTTTTGAGCTATTCAGCATTTATATACAAACTAGCTTCTGCCCGCGACTTCATCCGCCTTAATTTGTTTATCGCGGATACGGGTATTTTTTCCGGGATAAAAAGTAGCCTATGTCCTTCCCCGGGACTCCAACTATCTCCATACCAAATTTCATCCAAATCGGTTCAGCGGTTTAAGCGTGAAGAGGTAACAGACAGACAGACAGATACACTTTCGCATTTATAATATTAGTATGGATTAGTAATTAGTATGGAGTATGGATTGTACTTTATAATTATATACGGCATTCTCTATCTGTCAACCGTAGGATAAGGCAGAATAATTGTAAAGTTAGTATTGGACCTACGTCAAGGTAGTTGGAGAGCGGTTCGGGCGAGGGTCCGGCGGGGCGGCGCAGGCGCAGCGCGCTCAGCTCCGTGCCCACCGCTGTCAGCTGCCCGCGCGGGCTCTCCGCGCGGAACAGCGGAACTCTGCAAAACCCATATTTCAATACTTGGACATCTATATCTCTTAAGTACACAACTAACACACACACATAACAACAGAGTTGAGAGTTAGGTCATTAAATAGTTATTTTTGTGTGCTTTAATTTTACTATAGGTACCAAGATGAATTCCATTGCAGAATTGAAATATACACCCTGTCTTTGGTCTGTCCTTTTACATCCAACTTCTGCCATCAACCTTTGGCAATTCGTCACTCAACAAAGGTGAAGGGCATCCTACATATGCTTACCGAGTCACGTCTGCCACTCAAGAACCCTTCTACCCTAGAGGTTTTGGTTTATCAACAGATATGTTAACCACTGCCACTTAAGCTTGCTAATGCTGTGTGCTATATTTAAGCTGTGTCTTAAAACAAACCAGTGGTTTATTATGACATTTATGACACAATAATCCATGAGCATACAGGAGAAATTAATGTATTCATTTCGGGCATCAACAGCAATGCAAAATATGAAACATAACTTAAAAATACTACAGTCAATAACAGATGTCTATGAAAGTACAATTAGTAGAAAAAGTTAAATAAAAGCATGTTATGAGAACAATATTACATTAAGTATGCTCAGTAATTAGAGGGAGGGTGCCTATTATGTTTGTGAGTTATTTTTAGTATCCAACCGAAACAATTTTTTTGGCCGAAACTGAAATTCGGCTTTAAATCCAGTTTCAGCCACAAACGAAACTTTTTAAAATCACGTTTAATTATTAGTTAAATGTCAGTTTACTGATTGAAATAAAACAATTTAACGGATTATATCGCGTATATTATCTCATTTTAGTTCCCGACGTTTCGGAATCGGAAGCTTTCCAGCTTTCCATGGTCACGGGTGGACTGAGAAAAGATGTATTTTCCTCTGTCAAAGTTACAATTTGTGCAAACTACCCATTTTTTTGAAAAAACACAAATATAGGTGGACATACATGTCAGATGGGCCTAAGCTGTAAAGACAGTTACACATGTGCCAGAAGGGCTTAATTATTTTATTCTAATAATTTACCAAGCAGCATTTCACAAATGAGGCGTACTGAGGAGAAAAGAAACGCTACAAAGAAAAACTCCCAGCCTACCTCATTACTAATTATAATATTTAAAAAAAAACAGAGACTATTAAACTACTTTTAAACAGATAAGATATTTTACACCGTTCGAAAATTAAGGTTTGGCAGTCCTGTGTCTCGCTTGTTCCTTGATGAGATGTATTACAGGATCCCAAGCTGGTGGTAGTGACAATCCATCTTCTCTATTGAAATTAGGATGCTTTTTAATCTCAATAGCCTCGCGTAGCATCCTGGGAAAATATCTTTTTTCTTTGGCAAGGATAGAAGGTTTATCAAACTTAATTGAGTGGTTTGGTTTATCAATGACATGTTCACAGACTGCAGACCTATTACACCGACGGTGCTTGACATCTGCTATGTGCTCCTTCACCCGGGTTGATACACTGCGTTTCGTTTGACCAATGTATGAAAGACCACACTCGCAGTCTAGCTTATAAATGCCTGCACTCTGCAAAGGGGTGCTACTCTTCACGGGTCTAAGGAAAATATCGACCACGACAGGAGACACCGGAGACCCCATTGCCACACCATCAACTTGCCCGTAGAATTCACCATTCCATAGCATATAGCCAGATGTAAGGCAGTGTTGTAATAACTCAGCATATTCTATTGCCATCTGTTGTTCACCCAATCTTCTTTTCACAATTTCGATACATTCTTGAACTGGCAGGCATGTGAAGAGAGACTGGACATCAAAACTGACCATAACTTCATCATCAGCTAGTCTCAAATCCTTAATCTCACTGACAAAATGGTATGAGTCCCTTGTGTATGCTTCCGTCTTCCCTCGCAGTAAAGAAAGCACACCTGCTAAGTGCCGAGCTAATCGATAGGTAGGAGCATCGATTTGACTCACTATAGGGCGTAACGGAGCACCAGGTTTATGTATCTTTGGTAACCCGTACAACTTTGGTGGCGCCGGGCAAGAAGGCACTAAACTTTTCACATCCAGATTAAGATTATCAGAGTGCTTAAGGACTGTATCGTTAATTATGGGTACACAATAAAAGTTACAGAATTGACTTATTTTAAAACATTTATTAAATTTTATTTAATATTTATAATGTAAAATATATTTGAAAACGAAGAAATAAAAAAAAACTACATCTACTTATTGACCTTTTCCAATTTTTCGCACTTTGCTTTTAATGTTTCGCATAAGGTTTTGGACAACGCTAACACCGAGGTTTTTGGCCACCAGATTCCAGTCTCGCTTGAATTTTTCTAACGAAGTGGCAGAACGATCTTTTTTACGCAGATCCCTCTTCATCAATGCCCAAAATTTTTCTATGGGGCGAATCTCTGGGCAGTTTGGTGGATTGTGCTTTTTGCCCACAAAGTCAATTTTTTCTTTGGCGTACCACTTCAGTACTGGCTTAGCATAATGGCAGCTGGCCAAGTCAGGCCAAAACAAAGTTTGACCTTTATGCTTCCTTATGAGTGGCAACAATCTCTTCTGGAGACATTCCTTCTCATAGATCTTTGCATTTAATGTTTTGTCAGTGAAAAAAGGTGTTGAGATCATTCCACATTGACAAATTGCTTGCCAAACTAAGATCTTTTTACCAAATTTTTCGCAAAAAATTGCTTTTTCGGTCTTACTAACGGCTGTTCCTTCCTTCACCGTATAATATTGTGCTCCGGGTAAAGTTTTGTAATCCAACTTTACGTAGGTTTCATCATCCATCACAATGCACTGCTTCTTTTTACTCAAAATCTCTTCATATAACTTGCGGGCCCTAGTTTTTACGGTAGATGACTGTAAAGCTGTCCGTTTCGGCTGTTTTTGCTTTTTATAGCTCTTTAAGTTATTACGTTTCTTAGCTCGTTGTACCATACCAATACTAGTTCCCGCTTTTTTGGCACAATCACGAACTGAAAGCCCTTTTTTTGCGGCAAACAGCTTACATATCTTTTGGTCCAAATTAGGCATCGAAGGACCTGGTTTTCTGCCGCGACCAGGAAGATCACTTAACGAGTAGTGGTCGCCGAATCTTTGGATAGCGTTTTGAACAGCATGAACGCTAACACCTTCCTCTTTAGCCAACTTTCTGTATGATATACCACTTTCAGTGCACCATTTGGAAACAATAGATTTTCGCTTTTCGATTGAAAGGCCTTTCATTTTAAAAACTATATGCTAATTATACAACTTTACACAACAATCCTGTTATTTAATAACGTACTAAAATTTGACAGATGACATATATTCTCTTTTCATCACTAAACCTCTTTTTCTAGCCAGTTACATGTGTACCCATAATTAACGATACAGTCCTTACTTATCAGCTCGGCTGTCGTTTTTACTACTTTCGCCGTTGGATCTCGCTTAACAAGCTTGTATGTTGTAGCGTCTGACAAAAGTACTTCCACTTTCTGGTTGTAATCACTAGTATCCATAACAACCGTCGCATTTCCCTTGTCAGCTCGAAGAATGGTGATGTCTGGGTCTTCACGCAAACTCTTCAAAGCGTTGAATTCAGTTCTGGGTAAGTTAACTTTAGGACACTTCTCCAAATCTTCCAGAGAAGATTGTTTGGTCCAAAATCATATGCGTAAGGAGGATTTGGAGGCCGTACGCCAGGATGTGTCTTCAATTTTAAGACGAGCGAAGTCTCCTAAAGTTAACTTACCCAGAACTGAATTCAACGCTTTGAAGAGCTTGCGTGAAGATCCAGACATCACCATTCTTCGAGCTGACAAGGGAAATGCGACGGTTGTTATGGATACTAGTGATTACAACCAGAAAGTGGAAGTACTTTTGTCAGACGCTACAATATACAAGCTTGTTAAGCGAGATCCAACGGCGAAAGTAGTAAAAACGACAGCCGAGCTGATAAGTAAGCACTCTGAAAATCTTAATCTGGATGTGAAAAGTTTAGTGCCTTCTTGCCCGGCGCCACCAAAGTTGTACGGGTTACCAAAGATACATAAACCTGGTGCTCCGTTACGCCCTATAGTGAGTCAAATCGATGCTCCTACCTATCGATTAGCTCGGCACTTAGCAGGTGTGCTTTCTTTACTGCGAGGGAAGACGAAAGCATACACAAGGGACTCATACCATTTTGTCAGTGAGATTGAGGATTTGAGACTAACTGATGATGAAGTTATGGTCAGTTTTGATGTCCAGTCTCTCTTCACATGCCTGCCAGTTCAAGAATGTATTGAAATTGTGAAAAGAAGATTGGGTGAACAACAGATGGCAATAGAATATGCTGAGTTATTACAACACTGCCTTACATCTGGCTATATGCTATGGAATGGTGAATTCTACGGGCAAGTTGATGGTGTGGCAATGGGGTCTCCGGTGTCTCCTGTCGTCGCCGATATTTTCATGGAAGACTTCGAGGAGAGAGCGCTTTCATTGGCACCTGTCAAGCCGAGGATCTTTAAAAGATACGTAGATGATACCTTTACTATTTTACCTAGATCTAGTGTTTCAGCTTTCTTAGACCATCTGAACTCCATGCATAGTAAAATTAAATTCACTGTGGAGTTGGAAAATCAAAATTCACTTGCATTCTTAGATGTGCTAGTAATTAGAGGTCCTAAAAATGACATAGGTCATACTGTATATAGGAAACCTACGCATACAGATAGGTATTTGAATGGCAAATCTCACCACCATCCCTGTCAACTTGCTACAGTGGGTAAATCTTTGTTTCAGAGAGCCAGGGGTATCTGCGACAATCAACATCTGACTGCTGAGTTACAGAATGTCAAACGTGCGCTTCGAGCCAACGAGCTCCAGATACCACGTTCCAAGCAGATTCCCAGTATGAAGAAACCAACAGTCGAGCGTAAACCTGCCGTATTACCATATGTGAAAGGGGTCACAGACAAGATCGGAAACATCTTGAAGCATGCTTCTATAAAAACATATTTCAAGCCTGTAAGGATGGGCGTTGATGCAAACAAGTGTTTGGTTCTAAGTGTGATTTATTACTCATAACTTACACTAGAATACAAGGATATATAGGAAAAGAGAGATGAGTGTGTGTGCGTTACGCTGCACACTACACCTTCCCTCTTATTGCAAAAAAAAAATCTTAAGTCTATAGGTACATATTTTTTTTTCCAGGTATACAAAAGGTAAACAAAAATACACGATATTAAAATAACAAATAAAAAAGAAAAATTTCAACATAACAAATAAAAAGAAAAATATTAAAATAACAAATGAAAAAATGTATCTAATCATAACTTTACCAATCTAAACATAAATTTCATAATTTCTTTAACGACAAAAACTTTAAGAGTAGGTAACAAACTTTCCCTTAAAAAAACATAGGAGGTCCAATTTCAAAACATTATATTTTTATAAGAAATTTTAAACTTAATAAAATAAACAGGTAAAAAACTGGTAATTTAAAATAAGCCCGATACATTAACATACGACAACGCAAGAATTATATGCGTACATTTAAGTAGGTATAGTGTATACACAAGTTTAAAATACAGATATTTGAATACAGAAATACGCTACGTTCCATTTTTTTTTCAATAATAATAAAGTGTCTCTTACACAACTAAAGAAATCTTATTACAGTTTACCATACTAACTACATTCCTAAGTATATAATATCTACGTCCTTATTATATAAAAACCATGTCCTTAAGCTACAAAGGTCATAATTAAATCAATATCCGAATAAAACAAGTAGTACATTATTTAGAAATAGACTAACATAATTATATGATTACACGACCTACCTTTAAATTACACTGTTAAGTAAATTTTATCAACCCATAAACGATAGTTTAATTTAATTATTTAGCACATGAAAATGGCGAAATTAGTACTCACTGCCATGTCATAATCAGGGCTTCTCTCTAGGCCTAGGTACCTAGAGTCTACTTTCATTTATCACTGGTGTTTTAAATTACATTTACATTACATTACATTTAGTATATGTCCGTCTCCTCGAACTACATTCGGAAAGTCGTGTCCATGACGTCATATTATTATATTTATTATTTGTCAAAGCGCATAATTATTTATTTCTTTCTTTCTCATTTATATAATTTTTTATTTAATTCATTATTTCTCCTTTACAATATTTTATTAACTAAGTGTGCGACTGTGGCATCACTTTACTCGCATTTCAAGGGTACACAACACTTTATTTTGTGGTCAGCCGACCTTGTACATTTATTAACAGTTCAGGGTACAAGAAATTTATTTATTAAGCGCGCGCACAAAAATTTAATTTTTATTCATCATACATTCAGGCAGTTCTTTTAACACGTCCTTCACTAAAACTTACCATGTGTCCAAGGACCTTCACGATTGATGCTCGATCGAATTATGATCAGATCACAAGGATATCCCTGCCTGTCTTGTACCCTGGTGTACCTTGCTAAATATATCTTCGTGCAACAGCGCCTCTCGGGTCACTGATGATCACGAATACGTCGTCGTCATATTTATAAAAGTAACCTTGTCTTATTAAACCCATTCATTATATCTTTCAAATTCTCGTACACCATGAAAACTTCAGTAAATAAGAGTTTCAACAACAATTAGGTGATCAGGCTAACTGCTAGTCAAAAAAACTTATTTACGTCAGCTTTCCCAAACATGTTTATATCGCCATCCCAAACAAACTATTTCCTACTCCAAGTTAATACCATCCTAATGTCAACGTTTCTTTATTTCCACTATCAATATTCATTTATTTCAATTTATCTAAAACTTTTATTATTCTCATTAAATTCAGTGATCGGCACTACGACACCAGCGGTGTAGCACGGGCCATGCCGATAACATTCACAAGCTCTAGATTTAAAATTATTTGTAAATTCCGAGTATCCTATAAAAACGCAAAATCCTTGAAAAATAATGTCAATTCCCGTATACATTACTAACGATTTACTTAGCCATAACAACTTGTAAATTATGTTTAACTATATGTATCCAAAATAAGGCAATAAAAAAAAAAAAAACACTAATATTGATTTTACTACGTTAATTATTAAAGACGATAAAACTAGTGCACGGAGCTGACAATTTGTCGCGCAACATGATACGTAATTACAGATGCCTGCGTGCCATTCCTTTTTCGGAAGCATGCTGGCCACCCACGTTCATCTAAATCATATGTGAAAACATTTCGCTCATACTTAATTTCTTACCTATAATTATTTGAATTACAGATTACGAGTATTTAAACTTTATGTAGAGAAATATAAAGTAATTAACTAGTTATGACTTAAAGGTAGACACTTTAATTATTATTTAGAGTAAGTAGGCACTTTGGAACACTGCACTTCATTAACACCGTTTTTTGCTAGTTTTCGGTTTCACTAACACTCACTATGCTCAACTTTGTATCGGACATCGGATGTCCCGACACTCGCCATACTTCCAGCAGCAGCACTAACACCTGCTTACTCGTAGATCTCCGTAGCCTCCTAGGTACCAATTGGATTGGTACAATGACGATTGGATTTGTTCCACAAACTTTAAAAGTTACGTGTCAGCTAGACGGTAAATAGTCAATATTTATAATTTGCTAGATAGCAAAAACAGTTCTTAATGCACTCAGGCGTCCTTTAATTTTAGAAATACAGAAACACGTTTTAAGTTTTTTTTTCACCACAATCCATTTTTTTTTTCACTTAAGTTCTTCACAAATTCTATTTTATATAAAATATATATTTATTGAGATGTCCTTGGTTCACAACACTGGTGGGCAATTCGATGCCCGCCAGTGCCCCCATATAAGGAGCACTGGCAGGGTCGCCATGTAAGGATGGGCGTTGATGCAAACAAGTGTTTGGTTCTAAGTGTGATTTATTACTCATAACTTACACTAGAATACAAGGATATATAGGAAAAGAGAGATGAGTGTGTGTGCGTTACGCTGCACACTACAAGCCGTTGAAGAAGGTGTCTCAATACCTTAGACCCGTGAAGAGTAGCACCCCTTTGCAGAGTGCAGGCATTTATAAGCTAGACTGCGAGTGTGGTCTTTCATACATTGGTCAAACGAAACGCAGTGTATCAACCCGGGTGAAGGAGCACATAGCAGATGTCAAGCACCGTCGGTGTAATAGGTCTGCAGTCTGTGAAGATGTCATTGATAAACCAAACCACTCAATTAAGTTTGATAAACCTTCTATCCTTGCCAAAGAAAAAAGATATTTTCCCAGGATGCTACGCGAGGCTATTGAGATTAAAAAGCATCCTAATTTCAACAGAGAAGATGGATTGTCACTACCACCAGCTTGGGATCCTGTAATACATCTCATCAAGGAACAAGCGAGACACAGGACTGCAAAACCTTAATTTCCGAACGGTGTAAAATATCTTATCTGTTTAAAAGTAGTTTAATAGTCTCTGTTTTTTTAAATATTATAATTAGTAATGAGGTAGCCTGGGAGTTTTTCTTTGTAGCGTTTCGTTTCTCCTCAGTAGGCCTCATTTGTGAAATGCTGCTTGGTAAATTATTAGAATAAAATAATTAAGCACTTCTGGCACATGTGTAACTGTCTTTACAGCTTAGGCCCATCTGGCATGTATGTACACCTTTATTTGTGTTTTTTCAAAAAATGGGTAGTTTGCACAAATTGTAACTTTGACAGAGGAAAATACATCTTTTCTCAGTCCACCCGTGACCATGGAAAGCTGGAAAGCTTCCGAAACGTCGGGAACTAAAATGAGATAATATACGCGATATAATCCGTTAAATTGTTCTATTTCAATGAGTAATAATCGCGGAAACAGAAGAAAATATTATGTCAGTTTACTAGTCAAAAGTACAAATTACATCTCTAAAACAAAAACGTGTTTCGCCCAACGTGGGGCTCGAACCTACGATCCTGAGATTAAGAGTCTCATGCTCTACCGACTGAGCTAGCCGCATTATAGATATGTAGAAACAAAAATAAATAAATATTACAGGACGATTTATACACAAATCGAACTAGTCCCATGGTAAGCTCAGTAAGGCTTGTGTTATGAGTAGTGATCGTTATCAACGTGCTAAATTGGTGGCAAAGTATGGTTGACAAAAAAAGAAATACTAAAATATTTTAAATATTATTCTATTTTACAAATTATAACATTTATATACATATTTACTATCACTTCTGCAAGTATGCTGAATAAACTACTACAATTTGTTCAACAGATTTTGCCGTCAGTCGTTCACGACGATTGGAAAAAATCCATTTTAAATAACTAAATGACCTTTCAACGTTGACATAAGTCACGGGAAGGCAATTTAAGCTGTTAAAATATTGCACGCAACTTTTATTGATGCCTAATGTCATTTTGTCTTATTTTGTCTTAAAAATATTTAGGGTGGAAAAGGTTTTGTACAATGTAGATTTATTATCTAGAGATGTAATCCTTTGTAGGCAAGTTTTTGTTTTATAGTGATTGTGTAAAACTAGAAAATAAATAAGTGAATATTCGGTTTTTCTGTCAACTGTTCACTTTGCCACGAAAATTGCATGTTGATAACAATCACTGGTTTTGAGTACTAGACAACAATATATTTAATAGATTTATTTACTTATATACATAGAAACATCCAACACTCAGGAAAGTCAGGAACAAACATTTATGCTCATCACAAAAATATTTGGCCTTACCGGGATTCAAACCCAGGACCTTCAGTTTTGCAGACAACATTACTCCCGCTGAGCTAAACTGGTTGTCGAACATAGAATAGACAGTTTTCTTGCGGGCATACTATGCATAAATTTAAAAAAAAGTATTGAAAGTGAATTATTGTTTGTTTGATTGATATACTGTGATGTTATTCACACAATAGTTCATGAATATAAAAGTGTATTTTTATTATAAAAAATTGTGATTATTATCATGATATATGTAAAACAAAAAGTAAAATGTATTTTTAATTTTTTGGATTCACAATTTTTTTTTTTATAGTTATCTGAAATAATGTTACTCTTATACAACAGATATTTTGTGTTTCATTAAAGACTGGTGTACATTTAGGGACTGTTAGGGACCTTATACTTACAAAAATGTAGGTACTACTGTACTCTATTTTTCGTAAGGTATAGAGAGGCGTAGCTACCTCCGTATCAGCCATATGAATGATACAGGGCCCCTGGACTAGAAAGGCCCTTGCGGTAAGGAAAAAATACAATTTATGTTTACCAAAAATTTACAATTTGATTCCATTGGTGTAATTTATCAGTCTTATTGGATCGGAACCAGTATTTTTTTCATATAAAATATTCGAAATAACAATTCGATTTATTCATTCAATTACAAGATTTTCGTATATTTTATTAAAATTCTAGAACTTGAATCAGGTCTTTTGTGATTAATTTCTCTTCTGCTAAATACAGTTTTAAAACATTTCAGAAATGGCGTGTATTTTGGAAGATAAAAAATACCGGTTCCGATCCCTGATTATTTGAAAAAAAAAACTGAAGAATTTATAAATTTCTCGCGATAGCCGAGAAATCTTGGTCGAAAATTCTCGTGCCTCAAGAATCAAAACAGAGCGAAAAACCAGAAGCCCTATTAATAAAATGTACATTCGATAATTCACACTTTATTCGGGAATAAATAGGTAAATATTGCATTGTGTTGCTTATAAACAACGTAGGAAAGATGATTGCCAAATTCGTAATTATTGCCAAGTCATTCCCATCTACTGATGCACAACTTTGTTTACTGGCATTGTTAGGAAAAGCAATATCACTTACCTAATGAAATCCGCCGCACATGTCGCGGTGAAAGCCAGGAATATTAATGCAAGTTTTCCCATATTCGAAAAACTCCGAGACCTGTGAGAACGCAAAACGTAAATACGATACAAAGCTTAAGCGCAGACAGAATATTGCAATTGTCGATTATTGGACTTACCAATGATGCGTCGATTTTCTTTCTTTGCAAGTGTCTGCACGCGACGGAAATAATTAGTTAATTAAATCAAATCGCCGGTAGTCGGCGGCGTATTTCTCGCTTTTTGCCTGACTGACTGACAGTGACATTGACATTTATACGAGTACAGCAATGTCAGCCTACACTAACAACTTGCCATATAAAAAAAAATAGGAACCTATTGAAGTTGCTTCCAGATGAAGCAATTTATAAGCCAATCTGGTATGATCGGATTAGGTTAAGAGGGGCTACTCCGAAACCCGAAGTTCGTATGTGCGCTAGACCGCTCACTCCAATACAACTTAACATAAGAGTGAGAGGGATGGCACGTTACGAACTTCGAATTTCGAGATTCGGAGTAAATAATGATTTGGCTAGAATTACTTTCAATTTCTACTTTCAATTTGAATATGTGGAAAATATTATAATCCTTCTTTTTGTTCAGTGTAGTCGAGTATCTGTGGATGCTCAGCTACCCGTATACTAAAATTTAATAAAGTTTTACGTGTTTAATATCTTTATTGACAGTAAAACAATCGACTCATACAATATGAATGTCATAGACATCAAGAAGGATATGAAAGGAGGTATACTCCTTAACATCCGCCTTTGTTTTTTATGTTGCACATCTCACTGAGCTCTTGAATTCTGAGTCGATACAGCGGTTTCGTTAACATATCCGCAAGCTGTCGAGCCGCAGGGACCTTGCATACATCAAGGACACCGTCAATTACACATTCTTTTATAAAGAACGATCTGATTCGAATGTGCGTTGTTCGTTGATGATATTCATATGGTGGATTTTGGCTAGTCTTATTGCGGACTCATAGTCGATGTAAAGACTTGTTGGGCAATCTTCGCCAGTGATATCTTTCAAGATTCTCTTCAACCATATGATCTCGCGAGCAGTTTCACTGGCAGGTATTACTTCCGCTTCAGTTGATGAAATTGCAACGGTGGTTTGGCGTTTACTTTGCCATGAAATTGGTCCACCAGCAAACAAGCATAACATGCCAGTAGTAGAGCGTCCTGTGCTATGATCACCTCCATGGTCAGCATCCCTATAGCATTCTAGACCAGGGGATTTATCGTTTTTGTAGATAATGCCTTTATCCACTGTGCCTTTCAAATTGCGTAATATCCGCTTGGCATTTTGGATATCTTCCTTTGTAGGATGGTCTAAATTTCGTGATACGACGCTAATAGCATAGGCTATATCTGGTCTTGAACCAGTCATAAGATAAGCCAATGCTACAACTGCTTGACGGTAGGGGAAGCGGTCCGAAGTAGTTCCAACTTCTATTTTATTCGTCTTAACAATTGGTGTGGCTACGGCTTTATAATCTGCCATTCCGAATCTTTCTAGAAAGCTTTTTTTTTTTTTTTTTTTATCTCTATTTAAGGAGCTTTGATCAAAATAAATGAACATGCCAGCTCCAGCATGCCCAAACATAACTCCTAACAGCATCTTACAAAATTACTACTTATTATTTTTAAAAAAACCGAAAGAAAAAAGTACTACTAAGGAAAAACAACAAAATTTGTGTACACTTATTTACAAAAAAAACTGTATACAAATTTCGCCGCTCCCGACATGGGTTCTGCCAATATAGATTAGAAAATATGAAGTGTATTATTAACCTGTCAGAACGCGTTTAGTGTACGCTTTCTGGTGTACTAGAATAGAGCCGTATGTCTTCCTCTCTATTTCCATACCCAGAAAATAGTTCGCTGATTTGACAGTTATTTTAAAACGCTTTTTCAGCTCTTCCAGAAAGTTTTGCGTTTCTTTATCACTTGTGGAAGCGATAAGCCCGTCGTCAACATACAAGGCTAAGACAATTTTATTTTTACCTCTCTTTCTAATAAATAGGCAGGGATCCGCTTTGCTCTGCTGAAATCCGAGAGCTATTATGTAGTCGGTGATTGTTGGAACGTAAAAAGTTATCTATGGTTGTCCATCGGATACACAATCTGTGATATAGAGCAACTCTTTCTCTTTGGTTTTCGCTCGTCTTGCGTATGTACGTATTTTTGTCTCGTGTCTTAATATTATTTCTAAATGTTAATCAATATGAAGACATTTTACAATTGTGATGTCCTGCCATATTTATATATGTTTGTGAATAAACATACCCGATCTCGGCATTCGACACGCAAAACCACTCGCATTTCAGTACTCGCTATCAGTGATACATCGATTCCAGCATCGCGGTGCCTGTTTTAAACCGTACAGACTCTTCTTTAACCTAAATACAAGCCTAGGATTAGTTGTACATCCTTGTGGGGGTTTCATGTAAATTTCCTCATCCAATTTTCCGTATAAGAACGCAGTGGAGACATCAAATTGAGCTAACGTCATGTTTTGCTTTGCAGCAACACTAAAAAGTGCTCGTATTGTGCTGCTTCTTGCCACAGGACTGAAAGTTTCATAGAAATCCAGCCCTTTTGAGAATATCCCTTAATTACTAATCTGGCCTTGTATTTGTCCAGTGTCCCGTCCGGATTCGTTTTAACTTTGAACATCCACTTACAGGGAATAACTTTCCTGTTTTCCGGTAATTCTACTAGTTTCCATGTTTCGTTTTCTTTCAAAGAATTAATTTCATTATCAACTGCCTCTTTCCATTTATTGCGATCTACTCCTGACATAGCTTCTTTACATGTTTTAGGCTCAACTGCATGAGATGACATATTGATGTTACAAACATGGTCTCTGTATCGACTTGGAGCTTTAAGATTATTCCGTTTCCTCAGAGTCATTTGACCTTCTTGCTCAATTTCGTCAGTAGAGTTCGTCGTGACACTCATGGTTAACTGTTTCTGTTTCCTCATATTCTGATTCCGCAGTTTCCAGTTGGTCTGACTCATCTTCGGTCTCATTTTGTTCAGAGTGATCATCTTGTGCTTCCTGTTCATCTTGCTCTACATGGACTTCCTGCTCTGCAACTAGCTCATTATGTCCATTCAGCTGTGATGGCTGGTACGTCTAATACGTCGGATCGTTTTCATTTCTATGTCCATCGTGACAGGCATCGTTCTGTATAGTATTTTTCGGCAAGTTGTCTTGTGAATCTGGCAGTCCGAATCGAAATTGTTTGCTAGTTGATGGTGAAGGTTGAGAAATATTCGCAGTTTGATCGTCTTTGTTGTCTTTGTAACCCAGTAACGACTTTTCTTCGAATGTAACGTCTCTGGATCTAATCAGCTTGTGATTGACTTCGTCTCAGATCCTTTATCCTTCATCTCCATCACAGCCAACCAAAATTCCTTTTTGAGCTTTCTTGCTCAACTTCTTGCGGTTAGATTTAGGAATATGAGCGTAGCAATTGCAACCAATGATTCTTAGGTGCTTAATACCAGGTTTCTTTCCGTACCATAGTTCATAAGGAGATGTTCCAGGCATGCTCGATAAACCAGTTCGGTTTACGATTTACGTCGCTGTGTTAATGAGTTCTGCCCATAAACCTTGCGGTATCTCCTCATGTGCATGCATCATTGCTCTGGCTGCTTCTACTATAGTCCTATTTTCTCTTTCTACGCATCCAGCTTGTTCATGAGTCTCACACTCATCATCGTCAGTCTCTGTTTTATGCCATGCTCGTTTAAGATCTTCCGAAATTGCTCGTTATCGAACTCTCCTCCGTTATCGGTCAAAATTTTTTTTAACAGTGTGTCCTGCAACCCGAGCTTCAGTTAACATTTGTTTAAGCTTATGATACGCTTCGGACTTCTGCTTTAGAAAATATATGCATCGATAGTGCCTAAAGTCGTCTTTAAACAACAAAGTATCGAAATTTCTGGATCGAGTATGTGAAAAGTCCACATATGTCAGCATGGATGAGTTCTCCAGGTTGAGTTGCTCTTACCCTTGTGCCAAACGTCTTCCTGTGAGCCTTTCCATATAGACATCCTTCACACAGATCTGATTGGTTGTCCTTCACTTTCAAACCGAATTCTCTTTCAATGAGTTGTTTCACATGTCTCTTACTTTGGTGAGCGAGCCTTTCATGGTACACTTGCAGTGGATTTGTTAGTGCCACATTAACTTCTGATTTTGGTATCAGAGAAGTAAGGTTCAGCTTAAAAAGTCCACCATTTCTCTGTCTTTTTCCTACTAACTTAATGGATCCAGCTACCTTCAAAGTGCACGTATAGTTGAATTATCGAGAAGATGGAATTGCATTTGTAGTGGTTGTACCGTTTGCAACAAAAGGAGAATAATTTTCTCTTAACTTAATAAAATGACATACCCAAGAAGTGGAATAAGTAGTAGTCCTCTGTTTTTTTTCTTTTATTCGCTATCATGTTCTTCTTTTGAGCTGTCATAAGTATTGATAGTAAAATTGTCTGTTATTTGATCCATTTCTCCTTCCTGACATCGATATTTATTTTCTTCACTTTCGACGTGGTGACAAATATTTTCCCAGTCCTCAGCAGTGATGGTATTCATTCGTTCAGTTGCTAAACTCAGAATGCTCATAGAAGTTATCCTAGCATCACTAGAGCTTAAGTTCAACGAAGTATGAGTATCGAGCCAGCGCAGTTAATATTTTGAATCTGTACCGAACTTCAAAATTGTATTCGAGCTGATTACTTCTAATTATCTCTTTTGATATTTCATAATGAATCATATATGTTAGTGTTCTAGTTTCCAGAATAGTTTGACATTTCAGAATAAAGGAAAGTAATTTTCCTAATTAAATTCTTCCATCATCTCCTTATAAATCTTAAGTGTTACTTTTTTTAACCAGATCTTTTTAGGGTTGATAATCCTTATTGTTGACTTTCTCACTGATTGAGGGAGCTCTTTACTGTTCTACTGAATGAATTCTCTAATCAAAGGATAAAAAGACTAGTTATACAAAAATTGCATAAATAATAATAGGATAGAGTAGTTAGATCTCAAAATCATATCAATAATTGTAACTGTCAGGTATATTATAATTTAACGAACAAAGTATGCAATTAGAGTATTGTTGAATATTGCCGATTCTAGGTACATTTTCGTTATTTGTATAGCAACACTGGTTGCCACTTCAATAGGTCGTTAGTATGGCAACCCTGGGAGTCGTTCCTACCGTGTAGATCGAACACGTTGTACTTTAAAAAGTTAGCCAATTATTTGTCGATAATTCGGGCTTCGCGAGCCAAGGCAATTGATTTATCCACCTGTTGTGTACTTTTAAACAAGAACTATAACGATTGCGATTCGGCTGTTGTTAAACTGTTTGTGTGCGTCTCCAGTGGTAGAACTGAGGGTAGAACTTATCTGGATCCAGCGCTGGGTTATCCCACAGAACTGCCTTCATCGGACGCTGAACTCCGCCCAAGAGAGCTCCAGGTAAGCCGACACGCAATCGAGTAAAAATACAACCTTTCCTACAAATAAATTCATCCAAGTAGGATCACGGAAAACTGCGCACGACTCGTTAAAAATTATACAGTCCACTTAAATTATCTTCTCGCATTATCGCACAAGTATGTTTTAGGACAGGAAAGTAGGATAAACATAAGTCAGGATATAAGAGTAGTATTTATTAACATCAGTAAAAGATAGGTTTATTTCAATTAAAAATATACTGAGCGATCATAATGGTTCTTCCATAAAAGAACTTCAGGTTACTATGCAACATAGAGTCCTACTAAACTAGACGAATCACAACGGGTTTTCCGATCACATTTATGGCCAATATTATTATAATAGCGTAATTCAAATTCAAATGCACATTATTAAAGTAGAAAGCAGTACAAGATAGTTGGTGTAGTAATAAGATTTAAACCATGTTCATGTAGGTGTATTCTGTTAGGTGTATACGAGGTAGTGGAGTGTGGTATTAGGAGTCTCATTAGGCATTACAGTTGATTCCGCACACAGGATTAATAGGGCACATTAGAAGTTACATTTGGTTCCGAGACCAATGAGCTTCTTTAGGATTTCGTTAGGGTCATTACATTTGGTCCCGTGACCATGGATAGTATAAGGGAGAGTTTTGTGTTAGGGTTCTTTAAGGTTCATTAGGTTTATTACAACTTGTAGCAACCAAACAGTGTTTTATTTCACTGGAGATAGATGGCGTGAGGCGTCCTGTTCGAGGCGCAAACAGGCTACACCATTTTTGAGTTATAGAGAGCTCTTGCTAGTGCACTTTTTCATATAGCATTTTTTTATCTGTAGTGTGCTTTTTTTTCGTATGAACGGCTGTGGATCCCTACCAACACTGAGCATGGTCGGCAATGCACTTGGCCGGTTTTTTGGATTACTAGTATAACAATTCTTTCAATTTATGGCACTAAACTCTCATTAAACTTATTGTTTTCTGGAATGTAGTTTATATAGACATCCACGGCTGGACATAGGCCTACCTCAAAAAATGCCACCATGACCGGTCCTGCGTCGCCCATATCTAGCGGGCTCCGACGACCTTCACCAGGTCATGAGTCCACCTTATGAGGTCGCCACTTACAGACGAACGAACGGCGTTGTGAGCGCTGCGCTTGCGCTGCTCCGCTACGGCTAGCGTCCACTGCATCCAAACTACTAAATAACAATTTTGGCACAGCGATCCAAACAGGGTCTTGGCATCCAAAACGAGAGCTCGCCACCGAACCCAGCCCTGTGCACCTTCCTGCCAATTTACAGTACGGCAAAATGATACGGCGTTGATATACAATAGGCTGCTACGCTACGAGTGTGAGTGTATTTTTTCATTCGCCGGTGTAATTGCAAAACAAATGATACGGTATGCCCATAATGAGCGTCCACAGTTAGGCTGTCTATCCACTGAAGCGGAGTTGTGCCAAATGGACCAATCAAGGTGCGTCGTTGTTGAAACCCACACAAGCAAATATAAATTTATGGAATGTGTGATTGTTAATTTCGCACAGCTCTGCTCCGCTCTGCTCCAGTGGATAGGCAGCTTTAGGATACGCGTGGTCGATGTATGTTTTAGAGGGTAATTCTTATTCGTTTGACTTCAGCTAATAAAGAAACTAAATTATAGGAATTCAGTGTTTTTGAATTTTTGTTTGTTTACAGACCAGGTACTTACTACCGAGAGGATAATTGTATTTTTGTTTAATACAAACTCTTTTCTACCAGTAAACAATCTTGCCGGATGTGTTGGTCTTCTAACACATTTTCGATGGCATTTTTCTTATAGTGAAATTCAATTTCTTGTAAACTTTTTCCCTTCGTTTCCGGCAAGTATTTCCAAAAATACAGAAGACATACAGACATTATGATCGTATTTAATAGAAATGTACCCGAATAATTAAAAGTTTTTACTAAATCCGGAGTGAACATTACGCTCATAAAACTCGCAACCCCACAAATAAGACCGCCAACAAAAAAATAAAATCCTTTCAGTTCGAGTGGAACAATTTCGACTACATAGGCAGATAACACGGGAATAGGTCCCGCATATATCATTATAAAATATAGTCCAAGGAGGATGCAACTAAGCCACTGAAGAAGTACGCTACCCGAATTAAAATAAAGAGTTGCACTGAGTGTCATCAGTAGCACATTTGCGAAGCACGCGCCGAAAAATAATGTAGTCCGCATCTTTGTAACTCCCAGCACGACGCACGAGATACAGGAGCCCCCCAGCGTCAGGCCGTCCACGGCCACTGTGAACCACAGCACGTCGGTCACTCCGGTCATTTCCTGGAGCATGGTAATGGCATACGCTTGAAATGGTATAGACCCCGTTGATACTGTATATGCAGAGATGACAATATTTGAACACAACAGCGCCCAAAAAAACTTATTTTTTACGGCTACTCTCAATTTTGGCATACTAATCAGTGGTCTTTGTTCAATTGTTTCGACTTGTTTCTTCTTCTCGGTCTCAATAAGTGTACGCAGTTCCTCGTCGCACGTGTTCCGGTGAGAGTGTAAGGCTTTAAAGGATTTCGCACATTCATCGAATTTGCCTTTTGACGCTAACCACTGAGGGCTTTCCACCCAAAACAAGGGCATTATTACGGATAAACCGGCTGGTATAGTGCCGATAAGTGCTACTGTCCTCCAATGCAATAAGATGCTGAGGATATGAGCTAACATTACTCCAAATGATACACCGACGGAACTGATCAGGCTAAGGCACAAGCCTCGAATATTTGGTGGCATGTACTCTGCTGTCGCCACGGTGGTGAGCATTAGAATGACTCCAAACCCGACTCCGACGGTGGCTGAGGTCGCCAGCAGCGCGGCTAGACTTTGAGCATAGGAAACGCCAATCCAGTTGACTACATTCAGTGCCGAAAATATTGATATCGTTAAACGTCGTCCAACTTTTTCGGCTAAGACTCCAGCAATGAAGAATCCAAGGACACACGTCAAATTTGACATGGACGCTGGAAAGAATTAAATTGAATTTACAGTTACATACGGCATATCATTGGAATATTAACTGCTGTTTGGTTTGATAGGTGTGTTTCATAATCATAAATAATCTCGTAATTGTAAGAATGCTTAAGAGATAAGAATTATGCAGTGGGACTAAATATTACTAGATATGTTGAAAGCATATGACAGAGACAGAGTCGAATAGTATTTTACTTTTACTATATAAATCGAATGCAACTAGCATACGCAATGCGGCCCTAAAGGTGCGTCCACACTTGTATCATTTGCTCGTATCCGATCACCGTGCCGTGGCGTGACTGCGTATCGCGCTGCTTGGACGCTCACTGTTGGCGCGCCGATCATGGCCCACTCTTCCGATATGAGTGTGTGATACGCGTAGCAAATGGATTTCGAGCGATTGGATCGGCGCAACGTCCAAACGCGTGATCGTGACACGCGATCATGCCACGCGACGATGATCTGATACGGGCAAATGATACAAATGTGGACGCACCTTAAGAGCCCGCAGTAAGCTCGGCCGAATTTCACCTTGCCATACAAACGGAGTTTCGTTCTTATTTTAAAACTACATGTTGGATTGTAACGAAACTTTGCATATACAATGATATGAGGTATATCTAGGCCTGAAACTAGTTTATATGCCTGCAGTTTATAAAACAAACGAAAAACAGCAAAAACAAGTTTTGTATGAAAAACTTAAATTCGCTGTATTTTTTTACTATGTTATCTGAAGCTAGATAAACTAATTACAGGCCTGCATATACCTAAACTTATTCTAAGTACAAAGTTTCAGAGCAAACTAGCTAGTCGTTTGGAAATGAGAGCGTAACTACGTTTGTATGGAGAACCGAGCTTACTGGGGGACTCTTAATTATGCAAAAGAAGAGTGTACGAATCCTAGCTAATATTCACTAACCCCATAGCTGCAAACCTCACTTTAAAAACATCAAACTAATAACCCTCCCCTCTCTGTATATTTTAATAGAAGTAGCAATGATTATCCGAAATAATTTATATTTTTTCACTTTCAGTCAAAATGCTCGACCCTATCAAAATCTTGAGCTTCCGGAGCCAAACTTAGAAATGTATAAAAACATTCCATATTGTAAAGCAAAAAAATATCATAAAACACTTGTGAATATAAAAACTTTACAAACAGACTGCCTTTAAAAACAAATTGAAAAGTCTTGTTGATAAAAATTATTTTCTGACACAGAGTTCATGTGATTTAAATATCCTGTTCATTAAATTTTTTATTGTTAAACTATTAATAATTATTTGTATAGTACCTAAAAAATATACCCGAGACATCGTCTATATGTAGACGTAAGTAAGTAAAATTAGTTCATAGTTAAAATAAATGTGAAACTTATTTGCTGTTACCCGACAAGGTTCCTTAAGTTTGCATGTACTGGGTTAAATATCTTAGTATGTTATCGCAAGCCCGTCACACACCAATTTTTAAGGTTCCGTAGCCAAAATGGCAAAAACGGAACCCTTATAGATTCGTTATGTCTGTCTGTCTGTCCGTCCGCATGTCACAGGCATTTTACTCAAAAACTATTAGATGTATATTGATAAAATTTAGAGCATAGGTGTCTTGTGTAAACCGCTACTTAGTTTAATAGTTAAATAAAATATATATATATATATGTAGGCTTGACCTTGGTCAAACCAACGCAGCGCGCGCGCCGGCTTCGTGATATTGGAGGGCAGCAGGCGGACAGTGACAGCGGCGTTGCCGAGCCGACAGGTCGCACGATATGTTATTTAATCTCATGGCTCGCGCCATTGACACTGTGAAACCAAATAGTGATTGTACTTGTTGTTGATTCAGGTATTTGGCATTACATCGTCGTTGTAAACATGTATCGAGGTATTCATAAGTTCTAATGTGTTTTGTGATTAAACTTTCAGTTATTACTCGCATCAACAGCCGTACTTATTTCCATATCCTACCTACAAGGAAAGAAGGTCGTGATTACCGACTTACATATATATTTCTAGGGGGGGCACTCCATACATGTAACCGAAACTGAAATATTTTTTTTTTCTACAAATATCTATGTGTAGCACATATTTCGACAGTTCTTCTTAAAACACTCGAAGGTTTCTAAGTTTTTTTTTTGATTTAGTGAATATTTTCCGAAATATTCGCTCGGAAAGTAGCAAAAATTGTGTTCCCCCCTCTATTTTCTAAACGGTACGTTCAAAAAATATGAAATAATGTACATATATAAAACTTAATAAATACTTCCAACGAAAATTGTTTTCAACATGATCGGACATACCGTTTATAAGTTATTGCCAAAAACTGCGCTTCTCAGCAAAAGGACGTAAGTGCCGGAGAGATACGCTCTTTCGTTAGTGTTTTTTTCATCTGTAGTGCATTTTTTTGTATAATCAGCTGCGGAACCCTTCATAGGCGAGTCCGACTCGCACTTGGCCGCTTTTTTAATATATGCATATTAATATACGGAAATATATATAATCTAGCAAGAAGAGGACTGTCCCTTTTAATACAAAAGGCCGTTCCCCGATCTTTAGTTCCATAGTGAAAGAGAGATGGCGTTACTTGTAGCAGAATGTAAAAAACTCGGTTGACAATATTCTCGGTTTTGCTTACAACGCCATCTAGACCGAATTTGCTGCAATATTAGGATCAGGAGCACATTAAAGTGGAAGCTTACCGGAGAAGGCTTACTCGTCCGATTCTGTGTTTGTGGTACCAGGAGTACTCACCTTATTTCTTTAGGAATTAGAACAACTTTCCATTGCTGGAAGTGGAAGTCGTCTGACCACCTCCTACAGCACCAGGAGCACATGACACCCGGAGCTCCTGACGCCACTCAACCCTTGCTCTTGGATTGAAAGCAAGATACTCGCACTGCATGTCTCATTTCAACGTGTTATGAGTTTTATTAATGACGGATTACGAAAAGGTGTCACCTGTCGTTAATCTGCCATTTCAAACTAACGGAGAATGGTGAAATTGGGCTTAAAGACACTCACTATTTCTACGCGAGCTGTTGTCGCCACAACAGCTTGCGCAGAAATAGTGCGAGTTTGTCGTGTTGAAGCTGTTGTACCAGGAGTACATAAATGTGAAAAGCTATTTGAAGCTGCCTAGAAAACGCACAAAAGCTATGCGCGCTTCTTGTTGCACCTTTGAATTTGAATCCTAGGATCTCGCCTGGATATACCGAGGTTAAAAAAGAGTGAAATAGTGAAAGAAATAAAGAGAAAGAAAGAAAGAGACTCCAGTTTTGCAGTATCTGGAGCACATACGTGCACAGCAGGCTAGCACTCAGGAAAGAAATTTATTACTTTTTCGTGTGTGCAGCCGGCGTTCATCCATTTATAAGACGTTATCACGTCCAAAAATATTAGTTTGAGATTGGTTTAACGTAATTTTCACTAATTTATTTCAGCGCCATCTAGATTACTGAGGGGTAATATCTAGTCAGGTAGTGACCTATTAACTTATATGACGACGCAACGACTCATACCCAGCCAAGACATACCCCTCTTAACCATTAACCCTGACGATGACGACTCTGACTCTGACGAACTCTCCGACAGAATCAGAGCTTTACACAACCTGACGACCCAAGCCCTGGATGTCCGCGCCTTTAAAATGGCAAAGCGCAGGTATGTCAGGAGACCTCTACATCTACTGACTGACCCGGATGATGTCATCACGGCCACCATTAAACAATGGTACCCTGATGACTCATCCGACACTGACGACGACATCTACAGAGACGTTAACCATACCGCTGACTTCTGTATGGAACGCCAGACGACAGGAACGACGCCTGCGTAACCAGGCACGACGACGTAACCAACCGCACACTTTACTTGCACGCCGACGTCTCCGCCGGCGAGGACGCCCACCGCGGAATCAACAGTTTAACCACAAGACCGTAGAGACAAGCATAGGCCGACAAACTACTGACACACAGACTGACACAACAACAAAATAGTGTGAAGACTAGGAACACTATTGCTGCCCGTAGCGCCCGCGCGCGGCAGCCCCACACGCTAGGTGCCGAGGATGTCGTGTCATCCTGCCGCCTAGCACAAATGACGACGGTAACAGCAAACATGCTGCCGTACAAATTAAATTACATGACATGACGACCTATTAATTCCGTTATCTGTGTGCGTTATTATTTGACCAGCTGGGTACGACCTTGGCGCTATCTAGCAATACCCTGAATTTTCGGTAACCACGGGGAACGGCCTTTTTAACCGACTTCCAAGAAAAGGAGGAGGTTCTCAATTCGACGGAATGTTTTTTTTTTTTTTTTAATGGATTCACCGATTACTAAGACTATTTGACCGATTTCAAAAAAATTTTTTTTTGGTTTTATAGAAGGTATTTTTTAGTTGGTCCCATTTAATTTTGGTGAAGATCTGATGATGGAATCCATGAGGAATTGAAGGAACTCCTCAAATATTGTAGGCATACATATAGCGATTTTGGTATTATAAGAAACATAATAAGCATTTGTATTCAGAAAGTGTAAATTGGTGAAGTGGAACTGATGCAGAAGACCACAGAATGCCATCGGAACTCCTCAATGATAAATGATTTACGGGTGGCGACAAAATATCTTGATTAATTTAGCTAAGCAACTTCATAGTCACAAATTTAAATGTTCCTGATGAGAATGGTACCATCGAATTGATTTGATGATGGAGCCGGAAGGTAGGCACCAGATCTATGTAATAAAATAATGTATCCTAGCCGTGTTTATCGTGTCACAACTTACTAAAATCGTCAATTTTCAATATATTACACATTCTTTATATGGCACCGACGCCAAAATAAGATTAATTGTATATACTGTATAGATTGAGTATACAAACGGTTACTTGTAAGTAATTTGAAGAAACTGAATTATGGCGTTATTTTTTACCTTTTAGTTTTTTTTTGCAGTCGGTTTTATTTTTTGTTTAAAAGTTTATTTTGTATAGAAAGGAACAGTCCTCTTGCGTTAATTGTTAGTTCTGATGTATCGTTAGATGCGTTGCTATAATATACCTACTTATATTTGGTATACAATTGAAATACGTGCGTTGTACGTAAAAAGTGTGTAGGTCATTATCAATTCTATACTATTATAAAGTTGTAAAAATGAAATGTCTGCACATTGAAGATATTTTCGAAAAAAATGTTTGTAACGGACTTTTTGGAGTTCATTAAAACGAAAAATATATTTTTTGGATTATATGTATGTTTGTATGTGTCGTTGTGGCTTCATCACGCGAAATCGGCTAAACCGATTTCAATTATTTTTGGCACACGGGTAGCCGGGTATCTCCAGATGGTTATAGGATACTTTTTACCCGACCACGCTGAAGAAAAACTTTGATGACTTTTTCCCCTCCGCGTACGAAGTTTAATAAACGGATTCTTCATACCTATTAAATAAACGTTGCTCTCCGACACTGTTATATCGCTGTCGTTGGAGGCGAGGCCCGACACCATCCCGGCCATCTGGCCCAATATGTATCCCTCCGATATGCTGCAGCAAATCATCCCCGCCATGATAAACATCTAGAAGAGAAATCATTACATTACTAGGTAACTAAAATTTTACTTAGATATTCGTATTAGTATCCATTTTGTCGAAGCTTTCAATTCAAAAACAGAGTTAGGTACAATACAATACAAAATACTCTTTATTCCACACCTCAAATACACAAAAACATTAAAGTTACAATTATTATACATATTACATGTAGAAAAAAAGGTCTTATCACTAAATAGCGATCTCATCCAGACAACCTTTGGGTAGTAAAGTGTTTAAAAGTAATAATTTTAATTGAGTAGGTGGAAAAAACAGGCGTATTTCCAATGACATCAAATGGGCGATAAAAATTTTATTAGAACCACATTTTATATCGAAAAATCCGATTTTATACGAAATTTTTTTTATATAAAGGATCATGACCCCCCAAAATGGCATCTTTCATAATAATTAATTACCTATATAACTTATCCGAGAAATCCCGCATTCTATAAAAATAATTCATTATTTTTGGTGACTATATACACTCATAATAGTCATAATTAATATCCTCCCGCGAAGTTAAATAGGCACTACCGAATCAAGGAACTCATAAGCAGATGTAGGCCTCTGCTTATGAGCTATGTTAGTGACATTAAAATTAATTACACAGACAGATTAACGAAAAATAATATAATACTGTGGTATAGTGTAATTGGCCTATTTAGCCAACTCAGTATTTGGAGTGTAGGCAGTCAAGGCGCTCAGCTACTACTTACGTTTAAGATATTCTATATTAATGCGTAGGTATTCACATGTTGCACCTACCTGTCTAATAACTTGTGGCGGAATCATTTCCTGATAATTTACAAAGAATTTATAAAATTAAGGACAGTCCCAAAAATAATCAATCATATGGCGATGGCAAACAGTAGAAAACGTGTTTGCTAGAGCCAACTTCCTTGTAACTTAAGTTAAAATCTGTACTTTGGTTTGCAATAAAAATCTTATCACAGACAGGCTGGGAGTTATATGCTATACTGAACGACATACGTTTATGAAACTTATTTTAATTTTTTAATACACCGATCCGATCCCCATTTGTGCAAATAGCACAAGTACAAGCACTGCCGAAACTATTATATATTTTATAATAGAAGACGTGCATACAATATTCATTTAATTTGGCTTTAGGGGTAAATGAATAGACGAGATCCTTATTTTCGACAAAAAATATAGTTCGGTTCTATTGTATGGTATGTTGTTTAAATTGGGATCCATTTCCAAAAAAATATTGTATTCCTTTTGCGATATGACAGGACTGTCGGTTGACTTTAAGGTTTTACGTGGGTCCCAATTAAAGAACGCGACTGTACATTACATCAAATAAAAAACCGGCCAAGAGCATGTCGGACCATGCTTGGTGAAGGTTTCCGCAGCCGTTCATAAAAAAAAATGCACTACAAAAATAATATGCAAAAGTGCACTAGCAAAAGAGCGTATCTGCACGGCACTTACGTCAATTTGCTGAGAAGTGCAGTTTTTCGTCAATCACTTAAAACGGTATAGTTGAATCATCGAGAGCGTGGAATTGCATATGTAGTAGTATTTATTTATTTTTTTTATTTATTTATTTATTTATTAATTTACACGTAAATTCACAGTATGTTATACCAAAACATTTACATGAAAAACTACAAACAATCATTTAACAACTAGCAGTAGGTACACATTTAAAACATATCAATATGTACATGAAGTCAGGAAGGCCAGAACCTTCCGATAAAAGATACCTGGACTATCGGCGAATACGTCAATATCCCCAGCGTCCACTGTGATGCGGTTTAAAACCGCGATCGCTCGGGATGTGGGAGCGTTCGCGCCACGCCGGGTGCGCGGGCGGGAGGCAGGCGCCGCGAACAGACGCCGGCGCCTTCGCGCCGCCACTGCGCCGCCGTCGGCGTCCTCCGCCGGAAGCCGAGCCGGCACGAGCAGCCCCATGCGCTCCAGCACCGATGGGTTGTCGACTTTATTATTTAAAAGGTCGTAGTAGTGCACTATATGCAGTAGTTCACGCCTCGCTTCGAGAGTGTGCAACCCTACCATGCCCGACACGAAAAGTGATGGGTACAAAAACGGATAATATCCATACAATCGTTTGTACATATACCTGGCGAACTTTTTCTGCACTCTCTCTAGCATAATGGTATACTTGTTCTCGTGGGGGTCCCACACGGCGGCACCGAATTCGAGCCTACTACGGATATACGCAACGTACAACATAACTGCCACCCGTACAGTAGAGAATTGTGATGCGATCCTCATGATGAACCCCAGAGTTTTGGACACCTGCTTACATGTCGTTGTTACGTGTTGGCGAAAGTCCAGTTGTTTGTCTAGAGTCAGTCCCAGGTCACGTACTTCATCAGTTCGCTGCAGTGTGACACCTCTAAGGGTGTAGGTGGTGGCAATTGGCGAGCGCAGCCTGGCGAAGGTAACAGAAACGCATTTGGATACGTTAAAGTACAGTCGGTTATCCTCACTCCAGTCAGCTATGGCGTCGATGTCACTCTGTAGTTTTAGTCTGTCGTTGTCGTCGCCTATTCTATGGTATAGTTTAATGTCATATTGTTTGTTTACAGGCATTCTATATTTGAATTTTCTATTTTCTTGTACTATCAGCATACAAAGAGGTTGTTATATATATATATATATATATATCGAAGAACTAAAAACAAAAATAATGTCAGTGTGAAATTGTCAATATTATTTACGTTGTGCGTATATTTTTACATCTGATTTGATTGTATTCTCAATTAATTATTGTGTCCGCCCGTACGACTACGAATAATTTCTATATTTTAAAAAAATATGGCTGTAAGTAATTTTGGTCCTATTGAGAGTAAGCAAATAGTTTTTCGAAGTAAGCAAATAATTTTCAACTGTTATAAATATTTTGAAAATGAACTGACGAAAAATTTAAACTTGCCTTACACCGCTGCCCAGTTAGTTGAAAAAGCTACAGGTGTTTGTCTCTCTACTGTTTATAACATTGTGACTGAGAGCAACAGCGAGAAATTCGCAACAACAAAGAAATTCACCTCCCCGAAGAATAAAAAGTTGCGTCCTTGTCCGTCATCAGCAGTAGACGATTTTGATCAGGAAGTCATCCGGAGAACTATATACAATTTTCATCTGTCCCATAAGCAATTTCCAACCTTAAAGGGACTCCACTCTGTGTTAAAATCCGATATAGATTACAAATTTGGCATTTCCACCTTACGAAAACAAATACAAAAATTAGGATTTAAATGGAAAAAGACCGAGGACAACCGAAAAATATTCATGGGAAAACACAACATACGACTGCTAAGAATAAATTACCTTATCAAAATTGCGGAATATCGATCTCAAGATAGACCCTACATCCACACTTCACATGTGTCCGGAGAAGCTTGGACCGATGGAACAGAATTTGGTGTAAAAAAACAAATCAGTACAGGCCAGCGGTTAATAATAGTGCACGCAGGAGGAAAAGATGGTTTTATTCCCAACGCTTTGTTAATGTTTAAGGCAAACCAAAAAACGGGAGATTACCATGACCAGATGAACTTTGTCAACTACGAAAAATGGTTAAAAGAAAAATTAATACCGAACCTCAAACCGAATAGCGTACTTATCGTGGATAATGCGTCCTATCACAACAAACTTTTGAATCGTGCTCCAACGTCAAATTCTAATAAACAAGAAATGATGGATTGGTTGACAGAACACAACATTTCGTATAACCGGTTGATGTACAAAACCAGTTTGTATGAATTAATTAAACAAAATAAGGAGCGGTTTCGCGAGTACCACAACACCACACGTCGCACGACAACTCTCCGCTCCTCCGTGCTCTCGCACGGCGTCGCACGACAACTCTCCGTTCCTCCGTGCTCTCGCACGGCGTCGCACGACAACTCTCCGCACCTCCGTGCTCTCGCACGGCGTCGCACGACAACTCTCCGTTCCTCCGTGCTCTCGCACGGCGTCGCACGACAACTCTCCGCTCCTCCGTGCTCTCGCACGGCGTCGCACGACAACTCTCCGCTCCTCCGTGCTCTCGCACGGCGTCGCACGACAACTCTCCGCTCCTCCGTGCTCTCGCACGGCGTCGCACGACAACTCTCCGCTCCTCCGTGCTCTCGCACGGCGTCGCACGACAACTCTCCGTTCCTCCGTGCTCTCGCACGGCGTCGCACGACAACTCTCCGCTCCTCCGTGCTCTCGCACTGATGAATGCGCTCCTGGCATCGGCACCGGAGTGTGGTTTGTTTGCGTGGCGATGGACGGCTGTGAGAAGTGAATGCTTGAGACTCTGCGAAATGAAGGATGCTAGGCCTACTACTGTAATGTAAGAGTGTTTAGTAATTTTTAATACTAAGTGTGAAAATTTGTCCTTATGCAATTTTCTAAGTTTAAGTTTCATGGCGCTTTGGATGACTCTGTAAAGTCATGTAAACATTTGTAAATAAATAAATCTCGTGACGATTCGAACAAGGCCAAACACGGTTAGGATAAATTATTTTATTACAGAGATCCGGTGCCTACCTTCCCGCTGGTCCTGATGAAAATGGAACCATTGAATTGATTTAATGATGGAGCCGGAAGGTAGGCACCGGATCTAAAATAATGTATCCTAGCCGTGTTTGGGCTTGTTCGAATCGTCACGAGATATACTTTTAAGTAACAAAGACCCTTTAGGGATTTAAAAGGGGGTTGGAAGTTTGTAAGGGGAATCAATCATTAAAACAAAGGCTATTCAGCTCTCTGTAATGGCCCGGCCACGAATTTGCGCGACCAGCGGCAGCGGCGAGCGTATTTGTAATACAATGCGCGTATTGCTAGTTAACCGCTATACGGTGAGCGTGTCGATCGTGGAAATAGACAGAGAAATCGCTCGCCGCTGCCGCTGGTCGCGAAATGTCGTGGACAGGCCGTAACGCGGGTGATGCCGCAAGTAGATGCTAGTTTGTAATAAAACAAGATCAGTATTATTATAAGTTTATTAATAAACATGTAACAAGTATGCGGCCCGGCCGGTGTGCCGCGAGCACCTGCCACACAGACACAAACATATATACCTCACGCACACACACCGCTACCCAACCACGTGAGAGGCGGGTTCTCGCCAGCGATCACTTTGTAATAATAAGCCAATTAACACGCCATCGCGCCAACATCCGTTCTCAGTCTCACTAGATCCATTTCAAACGTATGACTTAGTGTTTGAATTTTCGCAGTACAGAAATCATGAGGAATCCCGAATGGTTCGACATAAATACCTTGGGGTGGTTGGACTCTGTTCAGACCGCACTCACTGCGGCCATTCGCCCCTCGAATCACGTCAGATCGAAACATGTGTGGCGAAGAGTTAGTGACATGCTTCAGTCTTGGCTGCCATCATTGCCATCGTCCGCGGTACGAAATGGTGAGGTCAGTTTAGGATTAATACTAGTAGCATTAGGCGCGTCAAATGGCGTGGGCGTGCCCAAGGCGGCGTATTGAGGGTAAAACATTCGCTTTATATTATGCTATTCCTCGTGATCTCAGTATTCTTCATCCTGCGCCCCACATCGACTGGCAATTTACTGATGACAAACAAGTTAGATTTCTTTTTATCACTAAGTTGCCTTCCGATGTGGCACATCAGTTGTAGATTCTATATAAAACTATACGATCCCACGATATAGAGACTGATCGCTACTGAGACGAGAATTGAGTCGATGTTGGCAAATTCCATGCAAGGTTTTCAACTATACTAGAATATAACACAATTCTTTTAAAATAAATAATACGTCAATTAGCTTTGGCATTCAAATATTTACATTTATCTGTACCGCCGCTTATGTGTACATCTGAACAAACAAGCAGTTTTGTCATAACAAGTAATTTGAAGTTTGTGATGGTGTTTCAATTAGATTTCAAATTATTTTTAAATTAAATCAAGGAAATACTAAATAGGCATAAAGATATAGTTGAATCATCGAGAGCGTGGAATTGCATGTGTAGTAGTATTGTTTGTTTACAGGCATTCTATATTTGAATTTTCTATTTTCTTGTACTATCAGCATACAAAGAGGTTGTTATATATATATATATATCGAAGAACTAAAATATTATTTACGTTGTTCGTATATTTTTACATCTGATTTGATTGTATTCTCAATTAATTATTGTGTCCGCCCGTACGACTACGAATAATTTCTATATTTTAAAAAAATATGGTTGTAAGTAATTTTGGTCCTATTGAGAGTCAAAGTAAGCAAATAATTTTCAACTGTTATAAATATTTTGAAAATGAACTGACGAAAAATATAAACTTGCCTTACACCGCTGCCCAGTTAGTTGAAAAAGCTACAGGTGTTTGTCTCTCTACTGTTTATAACATTGTGACTGAGAGCAACAGCGAGAAATTCGCAACAACAAAGAAATTCACCTCCCCGAAGAATAAAAAGTTGCGTCCTTGTCCGTCATCAGCAGTAGACGATTTTGATCAGGAAGTCATCCGGAGAACTATATACAATTTTCATCTGTCCCATAAGCAATTTCCAACCTTAAAGGGACTCCACTCTGTGTTAAAATCCGATATAGATTACAAATTTGGCATTTCCACCTTACGAAAACAAATACAAAAATTAGGATTTAAATGGAAAAAGACCGAGGACAACCGAAAAATATTAATGGAAAAAGACAACATACGACTGCAAAGAATAAATTACCTTATCAAAATTGCGGAATATCGATCTCAAGATAGTCCACTAGTTTATACTGATGAAACCTACATCCACACTTCACATGTGTCCGGAGAAGCTTGGACCGATGGAACAGAATTTGGTGTAAAAAAACAAATCAGTACAGGCCAGCGGTTAATAATAGTGCTCGCAGGAGGAAAAGATGGTTTTATTCCCAACGCTTTGTTAATGTTTAAGGCAAACCAAAAAACGGGATATTACCATGACCAGATGAACTTATTCAACTACGAAAAATGGTTAAAAGAAAAATTAATACCGAACCTCAAACCGAATAGCGTACTTATCGTGGATAATGCGTCCTATCAGAACAAACTTTTGAGTCGTGCTCCACCGTCAAATTCTAATAAACAAGAAATGATGGATTGGTTGACAGAACACAACATTTCGTATAACCGGTTGATGTACAAAACCAGTTTGTATGAATTAATTAAACAAAATAAAGAGCGGTTTCGCGAGTACCACATAGATGCAATTTTAAAAGAACATGGCCACTCCGTATTACGATTGCCACCGTATCACCCGACATTCAATCCGATCGAAAATATTTGGTCCATGGTAAAAGGATATGTAGCAAAAAGAAACGTTTCATTAAACATGCAAGGCATTATGAGTTTAGCAACTGAACGAATGAATACCATCACTGCTGAGGACTGGGAAAATATATGTCACCACGTCGAAAGTGAAGAAAATAAATATCGATGTCAGGAAGGAGAAATGGATCAAATAACAGACCATTTTATTATCAATACTTGTGACAGCTCAGATGAAGAACATGATAGCGAATAAAAGAAAAAAACAGAGGACTACTACTTATTCCACTTCTTGGGTATGTCATTTTATTAAGTTAAGAGAAAATTATTCTCCTTTTGTTGCAAACGGTACAACCACTACAAATGCAATTCCATCTTCTCGATAATTCAACTATAACAACTTTAGTGTCACTGAGATAAGTATTAAGATTGTGTTTATAAAAGAATATAAAACTAGTGGACTTAAGTCGATCACATACGGTATAGTCGACATCAAAGATATATTAAATAATTGATAGATTCACGTGTTACTTTGCAGAATTCCATATGAGATTACCGGACTATAGTTCCTATGCTAATTCGCGAAATAGTGTCTTGGTTAGACGTGACAATAGATTGTGCTCACATGCGCATATTTTCATGCGGTTTCCATAAAAAATACGCATGCAAATACAACAAACCACCAACAGTATAATCCTTGACACGTTTCGCCTCTCCACGAGGCATCAACAGATGTTGAGGGTCCATCGTCCGACGATAAACTACATGAACATAAGCGCATGTGGGCACAATTTATCGGCACATCTAATCAAAACATTATTTCGCGGAATTGCAAAGGAACTATAATCCGTTAATCTAATAATAATAATAGTTTTATTTTCGCCTCATTTAAATATTGTGAAATAAATATATATCGACGTGATTGTACAGCGTAAGCGACATCTTAGCGGGTAATGTGCGTGTGATGTAACCCTTATTTTTAAATGAAATGTTCATATGTTTTAGTGTACGGCGCGAGGCGTGCGTGCGACATAAGGCACAGAATTTTGAAAGCCGGGCGCGGCGCGGCGACGACACAGGCTCCACGGAGATCGAGACACAATGAGATCGCAATACGTTTCTATGCGTACCTCTCGATCTCCGAAAGGAACCTAACATTTACAACCTAACGTTTGCAAACTATCATAGATCGTATTTACAAAGGACGGCTTTTTGAGGCGCCCTCGACATCCCATCCAGACCCGATTAGCTTCTTATTTGATTTGACGGTTCTCGTTTCAACGTGCCGGACGGTATGGGGCCGCCCGGCGCCGGGCCGTGCCGGCCGGGACGGTATGGGGCCGCCCGGCGCCGGGCCGTGCCGGCCGGGACGGTATGGGGCCGCCCGGCGCCGGACCGTGCCGGCCGGGACGGTATGGGGCCGCCCGGCGCCGGACCGTGCCGGCCGGGACGGTATGGGGCCGCCCGGCGCCAGGCCGTGCCGGCCGGGACGGCGAGGGCGCGATTTCCGAATTAACATTCAGGTAGCATATGAAGACATCGACGACACCGAGCCGCCGCGCGGCACCGGACCGGGCCCGAGACCCGTCCCGGAATTACATTATTGTTCTTAAAATATTATTATTTCCTTATAAAACTATATTTACAAATATACTCTGTATATACAATATACAAAACTAAAATATACTATTTACAAATCGATGATAGTATAGCTTAATTTCTCCAATTAAAAATTACCAAACAATACGAGGTAAGACGATTAGGAATAACTTAAAAAGAAAAAAACAAAAACATTCACACAATAATTGCCTCGACCAATAGAGGCTTTAGCGTCAAACGACGATATGAAAACGGTCACTTCGTCACGATTATACTAACTATAGGTAAGCGGTCATTTTGTCACGGATATCATGAATCGTCTTTAATACTGAGTGTCGAGGCTCACTCGCAGTCCGTTCAGTCTCGGAGCACCTTCACTAATTATTTGGTAGGCGGTAACCGCGGGTCCTTACACATAACACTTTCACCGTGGTCTTCGCATCGCCTACCGTACCCGAGTTTAATTACGTAATTATATTTGAGCACACTGTGGACACTCCCTGCCACCCGCCGCCCGCAAGCTCCGCCCACCCGCGCTCTTCCCGCTCACAGTTCAGTTACCTCAGCCGAGCGCGGGTGGGCGGCACTTTCAGGGAGTGTCCATACTGCACGTAGTACTCTTCATTATATTGTGATTTGAGCGTCGGTGTCGGGCCAGGACGCTGTGGTACGTAATCAAGCTGCGGAGGGGCGGCGCGGGCGACGGCGGGCACTGCGGCTGCGCGCTCACCGCGCGAGGAAGGCGGGGTCGCCGGCGGCGGCGGCGCTGAAGCGGCTCTCGTCGCGCGACACGAGCCGCAGCGAGAACGAGTTCAGCGTCAGCGGTGGGCCCTGGACCACCTCCACGTTGCCCGCGTTCGCCTGCAACCAATTATTCTAATTGTCACGAAGGCGATCACATACTACCGAAATAATTAAGACTGTGACGATCTGTGAGTCGGGACGAGACAAATGGGTGACTAAGGGAGCGTTCAAGTATTACGTAACGCAATTTTTGGAGATTTGCGACCCTCCCTCCCCCCTTTGTAACGCGCCGTAACGTTTTTCTGTACCCCCCGCCCCCCTAGTAAGACGTTACGTAACCACTAAGTGACCATTATTTCATTTCAAATTTTGCGAAAAAAAAAGTTAAAATATGAGTAAGGGAATCTGTGTACGCGACGGTTCCGAAGAAAAACAATGTAACGTAACGCGTAGTTCTAACCCCCCCCCCCCCCCCCCCCTGTAACGCAACGTAGCGTTTTACAAGACTCCGCCCTCCCCCCAAATTCGTTACGTAATACTTGAACGCTCCCTAATAGGTGTCAATCCCTAGTCATAAATATTGGAAGAATGAGCTATGCCAAGCAGCTGACATTCATTCATCGATATCTATTTATTTAGCAGAGTGTAGGCGGCGGAGTACTGACCAGGAACAGCGTGGCGAGGAACAGCCGCGACACGTCGCCGTCGTCCTTGGCCGCGGCGCGCAGCACGGCGTCGCAGGGCACGCCCCCCCCGCCGCCCGCAGGCAGCGCGGCCAGCACGGCGGCCCGGGCGCGAGCAGAGTGTAGGCGGCGGAGTACTGACCAGGAACAGCGTGGCGAGGAACAGCCGCGACACGTCGCCGTCGTCCTTGGCCGCGGCGCGCAGCACGGCGTCGCAGGGCACGCCCCCCCCGCCGCCCGCAGGCAGCGCGGCCAGCACGGCGGCCCGGGCGCGAGCAGAGTGTAGGCGGCGGAGTACTGACCAGGAACAGCGTGGCGAGGAACAGCCGCGACACGTCGCCGTCGTCCTTGGCCGCGGCGCGCAGCACGGCGTCGCAGGGCACGCCCCCCCCGCCGCCCGCAGGCAGCGCGGCCAGCACGGCGGCCCGGGCGCGAGCAGAGTGTAGGCGGCGGAGTACTGACCAGGAACAGCGTGGCGAGGAACAGCCGCGACACGTCGCCGTCGTCCTTGGCCGCGGCGCGCAGCACGGCGTCGCAGGGCACGCCCCCCCCGCCGCCCGCAGGCAGCGCGGCCAGCACGGCGGCCCGGGCGCGAGCAGAGTGTAGGCGGCGGAGTACTGACCAGGAACAGCGTGGCGAGGAACAGCCGCGACACGTCGCCGTCGTCCTTGGCCGCGGCGCGCAGCACGGCGTCGCAGGGCACGCCCCCCCCGCCGCCCGCAGGCAGCGCGGCCAGCACGGCGGCCCCGAGCGCGCGCACGTCGAGGCCGCGCGCCTCGCCGGCCGCCGCGCGCTCCACCACGCCGGCGCGCCACGACATCCACTCCGGCTGCGCGGCGTAGTCCACCGGCTGTTAGATTACAGACAGATTGCTTATTAAATTGCTATTCTACGCTTCCAACATATGCGGTGTACAAAACTGAACAGAACGATCTCGAAATGTCCGTCGAAAAGCGTTTTTCGAATATCAATTTCAAACATTATTCCGCAAATGAGCCTTGAGAGCACTTTTACATAAATTTACATTATATCGGTTGCGCCACAGTATCGAGTGCGTAATAGCATATTACTGCAGAGGCCGGGAAAAGTCATTTCGTGGATGAGTACGGTTTTGAATAGATACGAATCCACGAAATGACATTCCTTCCGAGGCATGCAGCTTTTCTCCAAATATGTGAGGAAATTTGACACATGTTCATGTAACTTATTTTCGTAAAAATAACACGACATACAATCTTTGACAAAATGAAATTTACGTTCCCGCCTTAATTTTTTTTAAGTTAAAAGTTTTGTGTCCGAATTGTATATTTGGTTCCACATGAAATATAGTAATGAAAATAAATAAAAAGAAAACCCATAGCAATAGTTAAAATAAATATATGCATTATTACTTTTAGTTGAATCGGCAATTCCTAAACGCACAACATTTAAAAAACATACCTTTGCTACAAAATATTTATCAGTCCCAGAAGTTCATTAAGACTAAATAAACTGTATTACGATTTGGACACAATAATTATTGTTTTTGTTTTTCTATTATTATTGGCATTAACCATGCATTAACTAAACGCAGAAAACACTTAAAGTTTTTTTAAATCTCGGTTTTTGTACGTTACTATTGGCTGTATGGTGAATTTTCAGTCTTGGATAAAATTAAAAGTAAAACCCTGCACAATAATGTACACTTCCCAGGCCTGTCCGGGAAATAATGCCACTTTTTTTAAAATTGATTCTCGTAACAACGTATAGTCTGGCCATAATATCTTTACCCCACCAATTTTAATTGTTTTATCTGTGCTTTGGTATATGGCAACACTGAATATAGGACACTGAATAGTCTTAGGAATAATAAATAAGTCACTAACACCACATAATATATTCTCAGTGCTCTTAAGGGGCTGCTAAAAGCTAAACAGTTTCACTTGAACATTATTTTAACAAAAACCATATTGGTGTTATTCAAAAGTACTAAGATTGGTTAATCTTACCAGCCAAAGACTTAATGCAATGTAAACATTGCCGCTTTTCAGCGATAATCGCTTCTTGCTGTTGCTTTACAGCATCGAAGGTAATGATCATGCGGAAAAGCAGTTCTCGCTGACCACTTTTATATTCCCACAGTTAAACCTTTGTTGAAAAAAAAACCAACGCACTTAAATATACATTATAAGACACATAAACAACTTGACATCTGTGACAGATACAAAACATTGCCATATTCAGTTTTTATATATTTGACAGTTCATTTGTTTGGAAGAGATAAAATAGTCCGACTCTATAACGGGATGCCGTTCAATTTTAATACAAACTTTTAGCATAATTTCATTTAGCTACTATTAAAACTCATATTAAACATGATGTATAAAAATAAAATGCATAATGTTGTTGGTCATAATAATTAAAAAACAGAATGCTGTATAATCATAAAAACATTCCTTATAACGATCATTAGGAGTAATTTTCCTTGTTATTATAACTTATAACATACATTCAGTATAATGATTAAAATTTAGAACTAAATTTTAACGAATGATCGGGTGACATAATGTTATATGATATACTCGGTGTCAATCAAAGTATTAAATTATAAAACAATCTGCCTATTCTACCTTAAGGCAGGACACCGTTAGGTACGACGACGAGCGAAGCGAGGAGGGGTGTTAAGATGACTATAACGGTCTTAATACATAACATCTTTTAGTATAAGGATTACAAGATAGGGTTCCATCTATTTGGCATAACTTTGATTGTCCGAAACGCATGCAAACGCACAGAGAAAGATGAAGAAGACGCAGAATACACAAAGGGGGCCGCGCAGGTCCGACTTGGCTCACGATTCCTACCATTGCCTATTTCATCTTAAGGCAGGTCCGACTTGGCTTAGGTTAGGTACGACGACGAGTGAAGCGAGGAAGAGTGTTAGGTTGAACTGCGACCCTAACGAGCGAGCGAAGCGAGCGAGCCGCGCAGGTCCGACTTGGCTTACCATTCCTACCATTGCCTATTTCACTGAACAAAAACCGACACTGAGCAACATAATTGTCCTTGCATTTGTGTAGGATTCCTATTCGAATTAGATATGCGGAATACGATTATGCTTAACTAGTAACTAATGCATAATATCGTAAAAACAAATATAACGTATAAAACTATCTGCCTATTCTACCTTAAGGCAAAACACCGTTAAGTACGACGACGAGCGAAGCGAGGAGGAGTGTTAGGAAGAACAGCGACCCTACAGCGGAAATGGTATTTTGCTTATCCATTTTTAGTAGAAGTTTACATACTTTTAACCATATGATCTTGGTTTTATGAAAAAATAACGTTATGAGCAATAAATACTATACACAGTGACCATTATACTGATTACTTGTTATGCAAATACATTACTATGCAACTGAACTATTATTACATTCGAAATTATGCAATTCGTTTATATTCATTTTGTTTTTAAACTATATAATCATTTCTGCAGGTCAAAATTATGCGATTCGTATTATGTAAAATGAAAATTCGAAAATAGTTGTTATTAAAAACATTACAGACCCTTTATAACGATGGAATTCGCGGAGTGTTTTTACTACATTAATGGGAACATTTCCGAGCAAGTTGAAGAAAAAGAATTACCATAATATATGGCCAAAAACGATTTAAAGACCATTAAATAATTAAATCAGAAGAAAAACGAAGGATTGAATAACATTTTGATATATATGTTTTGTAAAAATTGGTTGTTAATTAGTACCTTGCTACTCTAGCGCCATTCTGGACGAATTTGAAACTATTCATTACTGCTTTCCGCTGGACACTTTTTTAAACTGTTTTCGAATATGAAAATTAAACACTAGAAACGTTAAAATCGAGATTTAAAGCCGAACATATAGGTTGGTTGGCAAATCAAGGCCCAAGTGTGTCGCGTGTCGTCAGACGACAGAACCACACAAACAAATGTATGGAGAATCGTATAATTTTTTTAGGTTTTAAAAATACGTTTAAAGTACGGTATGGACGTCACGTCATGTCCGACGCTTCGGACATGACGTGACGTCCATAGTCTCGAAGAAACTGACACCTTTTGTTGTGTTGTGATAACGAGTGAAGATCGTTTAAGTTGAAATCAAAATATTCTTTGTATGGAATTGTATGAAATATAATGCAACGTCGCGTCGTTTGCCATACCGCACTAGCGGCAGCGGAACTTTTTGAAATATTAATCGCCATATTTCTGCCACTCACTATTTTGTCACCCGCGACAAATAAAAATATCATTATGTAGCTACAGTCAGCGTTTTCAATAATCGAATGCGGAATGTGTCAGAATGAACTAATTATCTTGAGGTCAGTGCAGTTGTATCCATATTAGTAAGACGTAGTGCGCATGCGTACCTGCGGCGGCAGCTCGGGCGGCGCGTTGGGCGGCGGCGAGGGCTCGGGCCGCGAGCCCTCGGAGCCCACGGAGCTCTGCTCGAAGAAGCCGTCGTCGTCCGACTCGGCCACCGACGCCAGCCGCGACAGGCACAGCGACACGCCCGTCGCCTCCAGCTGCGCCTCGCTTGCCTCCCAGCCCGGGAACCCTGGCGAAACGACCACACCACATCTCAACGTGAGCTTAATGAAATAATGATCTTTATTCTGTAAGTAAGCCACAAGGGCACTTTTACAAGTCTGACTCTACGGCGTTTCCCAAGAGGAGACCACTGAGGAGAAGAAAGCCGAAACAAACTAAATAGTCAGTCATTTTTTCAGTAAATAAGTCTTGTATCTATTACAATATTTGTACTTAGCCTATCCTAAATATATGTATTTAGTATAAACTCAATGCGTAGTTCTTCAAGAAAACATATCAAAACTTATAAAAGTAAAATAAAATATATACAGGGTGTATGGCAGAGCGTCCGCCAAAAGACAAGGGTGGGTAGGTAGGGTCACCCGCAACACACCTTGGACCAATTAACACTCGTCCCTTGCTTGATAACAGGCCCCCCTTTCCCAATGGGCCGGACCCCCAACCTCACGGCACCCCGAAGGATCTTAATACTACATTACTGCAGACGCCGGGAAAGAAGGGCTTGCCGGGTGAGTAGGTATAGATAGTGATACGAAGCCGGCAAGCACTTTTCACGACCAGAGGCGTGTATAGTGCTTTTCTCAAACATATGGAATGAAATTTAAAAAAATACACCTCACAAAAAACTACACGACAAAACTTTTTTAAATCTTCCCTCCAATCCTTACATAATGATTTTTTTTACGGAAGTCGTATTTCGCATGTGTAGTGTTTGAGTAGACCCCATTAGGGCAGTTATACACAACATGATAATAAGAATCTTAATTTCCATAATAAATAAAATAAATGCAGAGGATTTAAAATATTGTCTATGGTCTCTGGTGACTTATTACGTATACACAATATTTTAAATTTATTCATCAACATATGAACCATGCAGATTTGTGTTTTTAATGTCAGTTCGTTTGTAATAGACATTAAAGCGGATATTTTTAGTCCGATAACCATTCAGCCAATAGAAAAAGAATAAAAATATATAATTCAGCTGTTTTGGCTGTTCATGAACACAGACGCCATGTTTACATTAAAATTAAAAAAAAATTTGCTTCCCGGCCTAGGCCTTCAATTTTGTATGAAATTCCTTTACAGTTCTCTCAAGTTGTTCCGAAACGTGATACTTTGAAGCCTGTTTTAACGCACGTAGTGACGACATTTCATTGCATGTTTGAGAAAACGTTTTTAAGACGCTTTTATTAGGTCGACCTGTATGTAACTATGTAGTGGCATCTAAGGTAGCTAATTTAATTATCTTCCAAGGATCGTAGCGTCATGAAAATTGGCAGCTGTATGTAGTTCTGATGACAATACAATAATATGGTACTGTCGAACTGATACGATGATGGAGCCGGAAGATATGAACTAGAACTTCATGATGGAACATCGTATCGTAGCTGTGTTTGGATTTGTTAGAAGTCTTGTAAAGCGTGTTTTTTAAACTATTAATTTATTCTACTCGTATACTATATTATGAATTCGAGCTCCTTGAATTATACTACAAAAATATACTTTTTAGCTTGGACCATCACTAAACTCTGTGATCTATATTTATAATTTTCAAAGTGCCATCTAGTTTTCATACTGGATTTTCCCTTGCGATCGGGGCATGATCTAAAGTATGGCAATTGACAGTCCTCTTGTTTTAATGGTCCTTGCTTACGTATACATGTCGCGCGACAGTGGCCCGTAGACGAATACCGTACAAGCTATCATATTATAGTCTGACGAAGCCGAATCTGCGAGAACTGCGTTGGAATAATACAGTAAACAAATTCAAATTGTTTATTCTGTCAGTAGGCCACAAGGGCACTTTTAAAATCTGACTCTATGGCATTTCCCAAGAGGAGACCACTGTTAAGAAGAAAGCCGAAACAAACTCAACAGTCAGTCATTTTTTCAAAATAATTCTTAACTACGAGTATTACAAGTGTATTATAACATAAATAATTTATAATTGGTACACGCAGAGGAGATGTACAGATTCTCCAGATCAATGAGCCCCCCAATATTCAAAACTCCAATATATTTTAGTAGACCTCAACCACCAGGGCTTAAAAACCCGTTTATTTAATGAACCGGTTAGATTCCGGTGAATTTGAGAGCCTAACCCACAATAAAGGTTACGCTTGCAAAAAAAACCGCTCTGACTAACAGGTTAATATCTCGAAGCGCAATCAGGGAACGAAATCCAGTAATCGGTTAGAGAGCGCTCACATAGTGGATAACGTTCTCAAATCAATTCCTTCAAACGTAACCTAAATAAATACCACTTTATTTGTAACCGGTTACAAACCCTGTTGGGTGTTTGGTTATGTTACACTATATGCATTAAATATAAAAAATACAGTAAACAATACTAACACATGGCGGCGTGTGACGAGATTTGTGATCAGATTCAATTTCATTTCCTTGCAATTTCCGATCTATAATTTACTTTTGTTTGTTAATCATACGATTTCGAAGTCAAAGTGAAACATTTCTGCATCTCACGTTATTATTTGGTGAATTTAGTAGTTCTTACTGAATCCAGCCACAAAACGGAAGTAGGTATAAAGCCAAAATATTTTTCATATAATGCTCACCTCCAATGTCCATCGCATCGAATCCACGGAATTCTAAACACAAAAATAATCAAATCATTGTTAAGTATAAACAATATGCCATCAGCTTCTGCCTTAAAATCTAGTCAATAGGGCTTAGCAAAATGAAACTACATTTTATGCAAAAACAAGCCGCTTTACACAGTGATACTAGGGACTAATACAGATGATTTCATTCGAGGAAATGAAAATTTCATCCACTGGAATTCAAGATGGCGGACCTTTTCCAAAAGGGCGGCTACATAATTTAAAAAAAATATAGACTTCAAACGGCTGCACCGATTTTAATGATTGGGGTATCAATCAATTCGTATTAAATCCTATAATTGAACGAAAAATAAACCATTTCATAAATCAACGATGGCGGCCGAATATTAAGAAAATTGTGTAATTTTCCAATGATCTTTTTCGTTCTAGTTAAAATAACTAAATATCGTATGATACGGTCACATATATTTTTAATTAGATAAAACCTGATAATATCATCTACAAAATAAACGTTGACAATCCGTCCAATAGTTTTTGAACTATATGCATTACAAAAAGCGCGCGAATATCGGCGCGGCGACAGTGAAGCGCGAAAGAGGTTATCGCCCCGCCCCCGCTGGCCAACCAAATGATTGAACTTCATTCAATCTGGCATTCGTTTGTGGCGAGAGGTAGCCAGTGTTTTGATTGCATTAAATTAACACTGTACGTAGCTATAATATTACCACAAGAATTCAGTGATTTTAATAAATTGAGAGTTAAAAATGAGTAGAAAACCGACAGTAAATTGAGGTTATCTTCAGTAGGTAAGTTATATTTTGATTTATTAGTTCGTTTGCTTCGCTACAGTTTGATTACGGTGAGGTTAACAATTTGTTTTTAGTTTTTCATGTTGTAGGCATGTCGAAAAAATACAGGTAATTTTTTACACAAATTGAACTGTGTTATGAGTACTAAACGACGATATATTTAAAGATGTCGAAGCAAGTCAAAATAGCGTCAGCTTCGGTTTTGGCTCCTATTTGCATGGACTGGACACGCTGCTGTATCTATATGCCAAAATACAGACACTAAAAATCTCTCTATTTTCCCTACTAACAATCTAGTTTCAAAAGACGTGAATTCCAGTTACCGAACCATAGCTTCTTTGTTTCAAGACCTACAATATAAAAAACTGCAACCAAATTGTTAATCACACCGTAATCAAATTGTAGTGAAGCAAACGAACTAATAAATCACAATATGGCTTACCTACTGAAGATAACCTCAATTTACTATCGGTTTCCTACAATTTTTGAACTCAATTTACTTAAATCACTGAATTCTTGTGGTAATATTATAGCTACATACAGGGTTAATTTAATACAATCTACACAATGGGTACCTCGCCACAAACGAATGCCAGATTTAACGAAGTTCGATCATTTGGTTGGCGGGCGGGGGCGGGGCGATAACCTCTTTTGCGCTCCACTGTCGCCGCGCCGGCATTCGCGAACTTATTGTAATGCGTATAGTTCAAAACTATTGGACGGGTTCTCAAGCATTTTTTTTATTGTGTAGATGATAGTATCAGGTTTCATTTAAATTAAAAAAACATGTAACCATATCATACGATATTCAGTTGTTATTTTAACTAGAACGAAAAAAATGATTGGAAAATTACCCAATTTTCTTAATATTCGGCCGCTTTCGGTTATGAAATGGTTTATTTTTCGTTTGATTACAGGTTTTAATACGAATTGATTGACATCCCAATCATTAAAATCAGTGCAGCTATTTGAAGTCTAATTTTTTTAAAGTATGCAGCCGCCATTTTGGAAAAGTTCCGCCATCTTGAATTGCAGTGAATGACATTTTCATTTCCGCGACTGAAATCGTTCGCATTGGTCCCTAGTATCAGTGGGCCAAGCGGCTTGCTTCTGCATAGAATGCAGCTTTCGAAGAAAATATCACCGTAAGCACTAAGACTAATTAATCATTGACATCGGAGTTAAGTGAACAGAATAAAACGCCAGAAGATAAGATAATACTATGAATGCATTGTCCTCAAAGCGAAAAAAATGAAGTTAGATAACTAACTTCTAGGTTTTATCTGAAAGAAACATGGCGCGGGCGGACTGTAGCGCATCACTAAAACTGTTATTTGCTTTTATACGAGGGCGGTTTTGTAAGTTTTTGACTTTAAAAAAAAACAACTTTTTTATTTTATTTTGCAAACGGTATCTCTTATTAATACTACACACTTCGTCCAGCAATGATCCAACTTTTTTAACCCATCAGAAAAAATATTTTTTGTCCAAACCTAAAAAAGCTAGGCTTCAATTTCACCTATCACTTTCGAGTTCCACGTAAATCTTTGCCCGCCGAGACAATTCTTCATATTTGGGTACAGGAAAAAATCACACGGAGCCAAATCTAGAGATAATGGTGGGTGCGGAAGAAATTCATACCCTAATTCGACCAATTTGGTTGTTGCGACTGCAGACGAATGAACAGAAGCATTATTGTGATGAAAGAACGCTTTCTTCTTTCCAAGGTGCGGCAGCTTCTCCATGAGTTCTAGGTTAAACTTTTCCAATAATGCAGCATAGTAGTCCCGTTATTGTTTTACCTTTTTGGAAATTATCGATATATATGATACACCTTGATTATCCCAAAACACAGTAGTCATAAAAAAATATTCGGATTACGATTAAATTTACGTAAACACTCCTCGGAAGTTTTGACATGTCGCTTTTGGTCAGGTGTCAGCAAACGCGGCACCCCGTCTCGGCGTAAGCTTTTTCATCCCTAAAATATCGTGCAAGATATGGAAAAATTCGTTCCGTAGAAATGTGTATAGCGTCAGCTATGTCTTTTATTTTAACATGGACCTTATCCACAATATCTGGAGAAGTAAATTCAATAGGTCGCCCGGAGCGTTCTGCGTCACACGTGGGGGGTCAGGCCGCAACGCCGCGTAATATGTTTACAATCGGTCCTCAGTGTCTTTATTAGTTTTTCCGCGAAAAGGGTGTAACACATTCACGACCGGGAACGTGCTAGGTGAGCGCTCTGCTGGTAGTAAGTTTTTGCTAAATACGCATTTTCCCGTGTAGAGGACTGAATTTTCTTAAAATATGCGACTACTCTCACTAATCCCTCGATTGTTTTTAAATTTTCCCGCCATTTAGAAAAAGAATTGACAGTAGTGCACCAAAGACTTTTGAATTAAGAATCATAAAAAATATCTGATGTTGATTTTTTTTTTATGGCATAGGGGGCAAACGAGCAGACTGGTCGCCTGATGGTAAGCGATCACCGTCGCCCATAGAATAGACACTTGCATCACCAGAGGAGTCACAAGTGCGTTGCCTGCCTTTCAGGTGGGTGTACGCTCTTTTCTTGAAGGTTTGAAGATCGCACCGATCCGGAAATACTGCATGCGGCAACATAGTTCAGTCGTGCGAGGCAGGAAATTTCTAGAAAAACGCACAGTTGTGGACTGCCAACCATCTAAGTGGATTTCAACCTGATACCTACACGCGTTCCTGCGAAAAAGGGTCTCGACAGACAAGATGGACGGACTGATGGACCACAAAGTGATCCTACAAGGGTACCGTTTATTTCTTTTGAGGTACAGAACCCTAAGTTCGAAGGGTTCGAAACCCCTTCTCCCCCGACAACCGACAACCACGACCAGTGTAGTGTTGCGGGTACATACCTGTGAGCTCGGCCTCCGTCCGCAGCTTGGCGCGCGCGGCCCGCACCGTGGCGCAGCGCGCCGCGACCACGCGCGACACCAGCTGCTCGTTCAGGGAGAAGTCGCGCTGCTCCATGAGGAACATGCGAAGATCTGCAAGTCAATTATAACATAATCTGTAAATTACTGCTTACAATGTCGATCATTGGTTTCCAACCGTTCGCCCAACCTAACCTTGGAAGCGTAGAGGACAACATCGGATAAATGTGTTTTTTTTTCTTCCTTTCATAGTTTTTTTTATTGTTTTTTCTTCTTTTTAATTCAAGACCAAAATATTACGTCAACGGGCGCATTTCCGCTGTGATCACTGTATACTGGTTGAAGTATCAGTATTTTTATCAATGAAACTTAGAATAATATTACTGATTGCACGATTTCTCATTCATGTTTTTATGAAATAATGTTTATTTGATTAAATAATCAAGATGAGGACTGTCAGATTTTGGTCTTGAATTAAAAATCAGAGTTTAAAGCGATCCAAGAGAGGTCTCTTCAACATCATCAGAACTTGGTAGGAAAGTTGGGAATGTTGGAATCATCTATAGCTTAGATACCAGAAGCGCGGTGTTCATATAAGCTGATTCCCACCGGGTTGCCCAAGGAAAGGCTTATACCACCTTTTTCTTAAATGAGTAATTGCAACAAAACGGAGCTTTAACGCGTATAAATATGATTTATTTAATAGTAACCTTTCGTTGGTAATATGCAATACAATATAATACGCGATTAACCCCCGTTTTGTTGTGTTCTGATAATAGTGAAGATCGTGTAAGTTTAAATCAATGTTATGAGAAAATGAATACACTTCGACTTCCTTTGTAATTTTCCTGACGCCACCCCTCTGTTAGATACATATAAGTGGTGCCAAATGACTCAGTTATACAAGGTGAAATCAAAGACGATCAACTAGCAGCATGAGTGCAATATCGAAATCGTAAAAAAATATTGACGTCTCCATACAATACTTGAAGCTAACATACTTTAGTACAAACTTTTTTGAAACATTTCGATGTTGCTCTCATGCTCAAATTTGATCGTAATGGTGAGTAGACTCGGAAAGAAACATTTTGTATTACGTCTTAGATTCCACCTTGCATAAATAATGCAATGGACAGAGCCTGATGGGGGTAAATCACTTCACGATGATACCACCCATAGTTAAGCAAAGCCTAAGAAGCTATCCGGAAGTCGCTACTCCCTTCAAGGGGGGGGATGGCCCATTATCAATAATTGATAATGGGCCATCTTGGGCACAACCTTACGCTCCAAAAATCTGTTTAACCTTCTCTCAATTCCATTGACGACTAAATAGAGTCTAGCGAAGATATTTATGCAGTTGACTGTACCACAATAATAAATATTTTGAGCGAAATTCTAACAAATAACAAAAATCGGTCTGTAAGTCGATTTAATTCCGTCTTTAACCACATATCTTCGGCTTCCAGTGTTTGTTTTGTCTTACAAAAAGTTCGGAGAAAATGTCTGTTGTTCAAACACACATTACAGATGGATAATAAGTTTGCACAGGTCGTTAACCTCTTCTGAAATATCGTCACGAATGTGATTTTTTACAAAATTGAATGTAGAATAAATTGATCCTTTCTGCTAGGTGATTAAAATCGCTTTTCTCTATATACATTTCGAAACAATACTTATTGAATCGAGACCAGATTAAGTAAACAATTCAATTCAATAGGCTCGAAAAACCGATACTGCAACCCAAATGCAAAATGGCAAAACATGTTTAGCACCCCGTTTCCGATATGAACAGATATAAACAACTTAAAATGAATTATTCCCACCTGTAACCACAGGTAACAGTGGGGTTTTTTCCCATAAGTGGTAACTACTGGGAATAAAATTTCCATTCTGTTACCAGTGGTATATACTGGGAATAAAATTCCCAGCTGTTACCACTAAAGTGCTTTGTACCATTGGTGTTGGTGGTAACTATAGAAATGAATTCTCAGCTGTTACCAGTGGTAACAAGTTGGTGGGAACAAGTGGGAATAATCCCTTAAAATCTGCAAAACGACAAGATTACCGCAGCACTCATCGCTTCCTGGACCTGTAGCTACTCGTAGTTTCGAATAGTTATGTGGAAATAGGGAATGTGCATGAATTTTTATTTTTGCTTTATTAAAAGCTCATTCATGTACAGACAGCAGCACATATACCTGAGCGGGCAGGGTACCCAATAAAACATACAGACTTCAATCGTCAGAAAAATATGAACATCCGAGATGTCATTTTCACGTAGGCTTTCAGTTCGTCACATATGTCTTAACTTTTGGGCTGTTCTTTATACATACACCTTTATTTAATCACAATGCCATTAACGTTTAGAACGTCAGTGGTAACTAAGCACTCAAATACGTACGTCAGCAGCCAGGGTGCCACAAGTTGCTAAGCAGTTGTTATTTCCAAGGTAACTAAGCATAGACGTTTTATATGATTAACTTTTAAAAATATTGCTGCAAGTGTTTGTCATAATACTTATTTAGGTATGTTTCAGGCCAATTTTGAGACAGCAAATATGTCCCTAAGTTCTACGTCATAATCATCGCCCTAGCGTTTGTCCCATGTTTTTGCCCGAACGGGCTTGGAGTCCACTTGACAACGTAATCCTGTGAATTGACGTAAAAAAAACTCTCAAAGTTAAAACAAAAATCTGATTTGACTGACCGGTTGGCGTAGTTGGTAGTGACCCTGTCTGCTAAGCCGGTCCCGGGTTAAAATCCCGGTCAGGGCATTTATTTGTGTGATGAACACAGATATTTGTTCCTAAACTCGAAAATTTGAAAAAATGTATGGATGTAGGTACAGTCAGTTGCAGAGATAAGTAACTGCTGAACAGATTCCTATGCGGGGGGGGGGGGGGGGGGGTCGTTATCTCTGCAGCTGACTGTACATGTTACTCTTTCACGCAAAAACTACTGAATGGATAGCGATGAAACTTTACAACATTACAGCTTATACATCAGAATAGCCCCAACGGTCCATGTGAATATAAAATAATAAATATAATTGCTGCTGGACGGCAGATGCAGCCATAAGTATGTTATGTACTTCTAAGAAGCCACTTGAATTTGAGTATGTAACACCTCTTTTCTTAAAAATACATTTTATCAGCAAGTGGCTAGCTAGAGAATGTATTTGAAATCGATAGGTTTATATTTTACTTGTCAATGTCACCGCCGTCTTCTGTCGAGTTTTGTTCTTAGAATTCTAATTGTTCATTGAATATTGTTCGTGAAGCCATACTAATTCATTATTTGGTTTGTATACCGTTATAACCATGCTTCGAATAGACCAAGAAACCAAAAAAATATTATTGATTTGAAGAACGCTGGTCTGTGTGTTACTGATATTTCGGATGAAATAGGTGTATCAGTAAGTATTGTTTTTTTTTACTAATTCGGCTCACATTGCTAAATATCTTAAACATAATACAATGGATGGTGTACATTTTATTATTCTCTTTCAGAGGAATACTGTTTACCTTTGGCTGAAAAGGTGGCAATATGAAGAAAATTTGAATTGCCATGTTACTACAGGCCGCCCCCGGTGTACTAACGTCAACCAAGACAGGCTCATTGTGGAAAGGGCACGAGCAGATAGATTCGTGAATACGACGCAGATCGCTGCTCAAATACAAATATCTAACAGCACAGTAAGGCGAAGACTGAATGAGAGCGGTCTGCAGCATAGGATACCGGCCAAGAAACCAGTTTTAACACAAAGGCACAAAGATCTCCGGTTAGCATTCGCGGCAAGATACCTTAACTACGACTTTAGCAAGGTATGTTTCATGGATGAGAAAGTATTTTGCTCCTCTGATAACGGACGAGTCAGTTTATGGAGAGTAGACAACTCAAGATACCACGAGCGGAATATTTTACTAAACGAGCGAAGCGGTCGTATTACCAATGCATATTGGGGGTGGATGTCCAAAAATAGTCTCGGGGAGCTAGTTGAAATTTCAGGCAGAATGAACTCAATGCAATATAAAAGCATCCTGGAGGATTCATTCTTGCCGTAAATATACATTCATTAAGGACAATAGTTCGATTCACAATTCGCATATAGTCCAGAACTGGATTGATCGTCTACAACGGAGAGGAGTATTAACGTTGATAAAATTACCACCTAAGAGTCCGGATCTTAACCCTATCGAGAATTTGTGGGGAAAAATGGTACAACAATGGGATACCTCGCAAGCGAGAACACGGGAGAACTTAAACAGACACGTATATAATGTATGGGAATCCTTCAGGGGCAAAAACCTCTGCGAAAATTGAGTAAGTTCGATGCGACAACGTTTACAGGACGTTTTCAATGCTGAAGGTGGATGTACGCGATATTGAGATAATAATTATATTTTTTGTTTTTCATATAGGTCAAGGAGTATACATACCTAGTTTATTTTTAAGTAATGTTATTTGTTAAATAAAATTTGCGTATAAAAAATATTGTTTCATTTGTTATTAAAAAATTTTAACCTTGTTTGATAACATTTTTGCTTGGACACTCACGCATATAGAGTACCTAATCCAAACTTAACCCTTAAATGCATGACTTTTTATTTTATACGTTATTTATAATTAATTACACTATATTAAAGCTGTTTTTGCGGTTTTATTATAGATGCTCATTGCTTTGTAGACATTTGGCAACAATATGCATTTAAGGGTTAAGTCAAAAACGTCGACAAACAAGAAAGATTATTTTCAAAAAAGGATGCAAAACCCTGTTTTCACGTGTTAGACACTATTTTAAATGATAATTTTCTTTTTGTTCTTTTAAATGACACCATTCTGATATAATATTATTGTCTTCGGTTGCCGCGATTGTTATTCATGAAATAAAACAAATAAATACGAATTATATCGCGTGAAATGAAACTTGAACCCGACATTTCAAATAGAAAGCAAGCAAGAAGGATGGCGTGGCGTGCTTCAAGTTAGAAAGAAAGAAATTCTGTTTTCTACTTCATTTGTACATGATTAAATGATTGACGATTAATGGTTAATATTTACTATAAAACTATTTGGAATCGTCCTATATTCAGCGTGACGTCAAATTGATGTCATCGGCACGAAAAGTACGGGCCCTGCTTATCAGTAAGTTTATTGAAAGGCATCTGTCAAACGATTAAAGAGAAAAACGTGAGATGGATGTATGTGATGACAAGACTGTACTGCTTTCGATGATTGTCAAAACACTTACCTAAAATTAGTATGGCAACTTTTCATTCAATATTCGACTTTATATGCCCATAAACGTCCATTTTCCCATGTTGTCCAGATATATTTGACACACTGACTGCTTAGATACTACTGGTTTTTTGACAGCTTCGGTAATAATGACTATTTGTAAGTATAGAAATATTTGAATAGCGACTGTTAAGATATTTGTGACACGATAAGTGCTCACGGATAAATACAGCCATGACAGTTAACACTTTTTTGATGGTTTAAACGCTGACCTCTCTTTGAGCACCAGCCGGTCTAGCACAACTCTCCGCGACTACGCTTGTCGCGCGACATAGCATCACCCGTCTTTCTCGCATTGTATTGAAAGGAAAGAGATAGACATTCTTTGTCGCGCGACAAAGAGTCGCGTATAACAGTTGTGCTAGAGGTGCTGGAGCGTATAGCGACTTTTGCTGCTGACTGTAACAAACAGTAGACAAAAACAATTTTTTTAATAGCTATAAAAATAACCAAGATATAAGCCATCAAACATTTCATTCTATCTCTTTCTTGCAAAACAGAATTTAATATGGAGTTTATATGGCCGGAGTGCACTGTGACGTGTGCATATCGTAAGTTGCGTAAGACAGGTCTTCCTCAAGAACTAACGAGGTTGTTAAAATATTGGTACAATAACCAGCATAATTTTGTTAAGTGGGGGAAGTCTGTCTCGAACAGTTACAGGGCTGAAAGTGGAGTAAGGCAAGGGGGACTTACATCTCCATTACTGTTTAACATTTATGTTAATCAGCGGATCGTCGAGCTCAGCAACACCATGGTTGGCTGTTCGATCGGTGGTGAAATGGTAAACAATATTAGTTATGCCGATGACATGGTGCTGCTGAGCCCTTCGATCAGTGCAATGAATAAGCTGTTGAAGGTGTGTGACACATACGCGGAGTCTCACGGGCTCATCTATAATATAAAAAAGTGAAATACTCGTCTTTCGTGCTGGCAACAAGACCTTGCCAAAAGTTGAGCCGGTGACACTTGGCGGTATTGCCTTAAACAAAGTGTCCAGTTTCAAATACTTGGGACATGTAATTAATGAAAATCTAAAGGACGACGCCGATATTGAAAACGAACGTAGGGCACTGGCGGTACGAGCTAATATGTTGATTCGCAGGTTTGCACGTTTTACAGTGGAGGTCAAGAAAACATTATTCATGTCATATTGTCAATCATTTTACACGTGCAGTCTGTGGATCAACTACACGAAGCGCGCTTAAAGTGCTCTACGTGTTTAATTCAATAACGGTTTCAGAATGTTGTTGGGGCTGCCACGCTTTTGCAGTGCGTCAGCCATGTTTGCGGAAGCACGCATGAATGATTTCCATGCTATAATGAGACACAGAATTGCATCTTAAATGTATCGCCTGCGGGCCAGCAACAACAGCTTGCTGGCCGATATAGCAGACAGATGGGACTGCCCGTTTTTCAGTCATTGGGCGTCTTTTCATCGCACTGTGTACCAAGAACCCAAATAAAAATTAATGAAAAAAACTGAGAACTAGGTTAAGATGTACTAACTCCAGTTATGTAAGTCTGTAACTAACAAGCTATGGGCAAACCGGCTTGAAATAAGGAAATTATTATTATTATTATATCGGACCTCTCTGTCTAATTACTAGTTTAAAATGCCTATATTATGCGTATTTCTTGGCCGATTTTAATTTTTATTTTACATTTTCATATTTTGAAATGGTTTTTACGGTATTTTGACATTTAGTTAAGAAAAGCGATAAAAAAATTCATGCATGTACCCTATTTAGCAGGTACCGTTTTTTCTTCAGTATAATAAAAGTCGGCTAAGACACTCTTAAACCCACATTTTATGCAAAAATATGACGTCGCTGTTACTTTGTTATTCAGTGAAAAAAATACAACCCTTTGCCACACGGTTCGAGCTCGCGGAAATTCTAAAAATAAATTGACATGGGGTTACAATTATGGGTCTCCTGTACATTTATATTTTACTACCTTTTATTTAGTTTCTTTGTGTTGGTCGTTTATTTAACATAGATATGTAAATCTGATGACAATGCAATACTACACAAACGAGTTGTTCATTTTTAATTTTACTTGTTTGAATTAAGTAGTATGGTCAGTATTTCTATTAATATATTAATCCTGGAATTTCTGTTACAGGCCATACTTCGTCCCCTACTCGCGTCGTGTTCCTCATTACTGAGTGTCGTGATTTCCCCGATGGGAGGTCAATATCGCTTTGCTGAGAAAACCGTCTGCTGGGGCTGCGGTCTCTCAGTTTCCTTCTATCGATCTTCCCAAAAACCATGAGCTGCTCAAGAATAATTCCGGAATTGCAAGCCTTAAATAAGTGTCTAGAACACGCAAGCAGTGTGTGCTCGCGCGCTCGCAGAGGTCATCGGCATTACCATACGCCACTATTAACATAGATAGTTTCAAAATAGGTATTCTTAGTGCCCAAAACCTGCTTTAGTGAATAGACTTTACAATGATCGCACAAAATTTAATCCTAATGTGATAGAATACGACTTACAATTCGACATTGTTCTCATACTAAAATGTATTTCATTTCATTGACATTACAATTTGCGCGTTGTACATTTTCTAAATAAATCGATAAAATGAGCACTTTTACAAGCGTATTGCATAATTAATGACTTAAATGTCTAGCACCGGCATCGTCATCAGTAACGAGTATGTCACTGATAAGTTGATAGACGTAATCCTTACTAATATTATAAACTACAAGACGCCCGCAAACTTCGTTCGCGGATGAGAAAAAGTCATAACCCCTTTTTTTTTCGACAGCGTAGAAGGGCAAAAAGTATCCTATTACCACCTGGGGATGCACAATACCCGTGTACCAAAAATGGTTGTAATCAGTTTTACGATGATCACAGCGATTATTCTGTGATTTTTTGTAAATTGTGATGTAGTATAAACACCCGATTCATAATTAAACTCCAAGATGTGACAGTTCCTATTTTGATAACTTAGTTATTTATTATTTTGAGCGCCCAGCGTGTTTACGGGAAACCGTGCGCCACACGCCAGCCTATAAACCAATTGTATGATACCGTATAGCGGTAAATAGCGTCGTGGCGTCTTTTCCGTTGACATGACTTGCCGTCTTTGGCGCTCGCAGTTAAAGTTTGTTCTTTAAAAATATGAATAAGATTTTGTGTAACCGTAGCGAATGTTCGCTCGTAAACGTCAGATTTTAGACTAGAATTAGAAATCGGAGTATAGTTACCTGGGGTGAGGTATATCTTCCCCGCGCCAGTCTGGAACAGCTCGGGGTCCTCGTGCTTGCGCTTGCGAGGCAGCTTGGGCGTGGGCGCAGCCTCCGGCCGCTCCGGCTGCGGGGCCGCGAGTTTGGCTTCCGCCGCGGGCTCTTCTGCACCCAGTAAGATAACGTTTTTAGAGAATAGGACCTTTTTGGATATCTGCTTCCGAATGATACCTAACTAAGTATTAAGAGCATCCGTGCAGGAGCACGCCGCTGCTTACGATTCCTACACCAACTCGTCACGTTAAGAGACAACTTTTATATAGCGTCTAATGAGTTCGAATCGTGATCGAACCCTGTCAAAACAGCTAGAAGAAGTGTTTGCAAGGTAGCATGCGGAATTGAGAGACATACTCTGATTCCGAATAATAAGGCTTGATAGAATAGAATATCATGAGTTCGTCAGTCTTAATTAGTATGGCTGCGAATGGCCTATTGCCTTGAAACTAGTGCTACGTATAACTTGTAATACTTGTAGTGTTTCGACATATGTTAGACCCGGTCAAGTATAGGTTCTGCAGTTTCTCCTGTATGTCGTAAAAGGCGATTATTTTTCTGGCTGGGGATCTTGTCACTCGATCTACGATCCCAGGGAAGATGGCAAGCACCATATCGCCCCAGGATAAGTCCGTAGCGGGCATGGCGCAAGGTGGACTCTATTGCGTTTATTTTGAGATGACGTGTGTAGCTAGATGTGCACCTGTGGGGATGGGCGTGGAGCAGGCGAGCATGTCGGGCGGCTCGGGCGAGACGTAGGGCCCGGGGGACACCGGCGGCGGCGGCGACGGCGGCGCGCGCAGCTCGATGGACGCCTGCAGCTCCGACAGCGGCACGGGCCGCAAGATGGCCGTCGTGTCAATCTCGCCGCATTCCAACTCGTCCACTAGCAGGCCTCCCTGTATTGTAAAATAAGGGTTACAAATCAGCTGCCGCTAGGACGAACGAATGCTGGTTATCTCATTTATTTATGTCGGTAATATGCGGCAGACCGGTGGACGGGTTTGAGACGAAATATCGTCGCCCATGGATGTGAGAAATACCAGAACAGCGGATTTTCGAGCTGCGTGCGTCTCATTGGGAGTTCATACGTGGATATATCATGAAAAAAGTTAAAAGTTCAAGAGCTCTGAAACCTAGCACCAGAACTTAACATTTGTTTTAGATTGTTCATTATATAACGAGCGTTTAGAAGCGAATATCGGTGTTATACGCGATTGCGTCAACGTGGCATCTAATACCACTCGAGCGAACCCGACTTACGAAGAGAGTCGGCGAACACCGCTTGATACACTATTGAGCGTTACTCACATCGAATATCTAACAAGAAAACATATCCAACTGTCCGGCGCCGATTTCAATAATTTTAATATATGTTATAGAGTTAGAACTCAACCTATCGGGAGATATTGTTCTCCAAAGTACTGAAAAATGGCGAAAACCTCTAACTTTGGAAGAGAGTTGTGTTCAAGCAAACTGGTTGTTAATTACTAGTTTTAATATATGTATGTACGAGAACATACGTATACATATACAAACTTATTAGTATTGCGCCAAAATAGCAAAACAAGTGTCCATTATTTTTACAAAAAAAAAAACATACTTTTCACCGTTTCACTCATTCACTCACTTTGGTTGTTCTGCTAGTTTATTTTTCATAAAACTGAACTACACGGTCCTCTATCTCTGTTCTGAAAAAACTTCTTACATGTAAACGCCACGTGACGTTGAAGTCCTGCAGCAAGCCGACGGGCTCTCCGGCGTAGTCGAGCAGCGGTACGTCGCACGGCGCGAGCACCCGCGGCTCGAGTTCTATGTACATCCTCGGCAGCGTCGGGGGCGGCCGCAGGTCCGCCTCGCGCCGCGAGCTCGCGCACCGCTCGAGCTCGATGCGGACCCAGCCCGCGATCAGAGTCGACGCTCGCCGCTTTCGCCGCGACGCGTGCGGTGTGGTCTGCGTGCTCGAGTCGCCCAGAGGTAGAGAAGGTTCGCTGTACAAAAAAGCATCATAAACATGCGCGTCCATAGCAGAATTAGCAGATTATTGGTTGGTTTTCGAAAGCTTAGCCAGATTGTGAAATATAAATGCAGACACAAAAATAATAAGGAATTGTTTTTAATTTTACTTTCCTAATTTGTTTAGGGTCCCGTAGCAACAGAGGATACCTATTCGAAGCCTCCGCTGTCTGTCTATGAGTCACTGAGGTCTAACTCTTGCGTAATAGGTCGATACTTGACATTTTAGCAGAATTTGTATAAGAATGGTCGTTATAGCAACAAATAATAAAAATAAAATTAAAGGGGGCCATACAAGAAACGTATTTTTTGGCGTTTTTGTTTCATATTTTAAATCACGATATGTTTTAACCGTAACATGTATACACTTGAAATGTTCTTATTTAAGAAAATGACCATTTGGTCAACAAAAAAAAAATTTAATAAAAGCGTAGGATACAAGAAACGTGTTTTATTGTGTACTAAATTAGATCGATTTTATTCATTAAAACATGAGTTTAAATGTGTGTTGATTGATACAATCCTATTGCTTACTTTAAATGAGCAATCTATCTATGTATATAAAAGAAGAAGTCCTGACTGACTGACTGACTCATCAACGCACAGCCGAAACTTTTTTCACAGTCGGTTACATTTATAACGTAGGCTAGGGATAAGAAAGCATTTTTCGAAATTCATCCCCTAAGTGGGTAAAACAAGGGATGAAAGTTTGTATGGGAAACGTAAAATCTTTGGACTTAGAAAGTTGAAATTTCGTGAAAATATTGTGTGTTTAAAATAAAAAAACTTATATTCTTGATTTTTCGAAATTCATCACTTAAGGGTGTAAAACACGGGATGGAACTTTGTATGTGAAACGTGAAATCTTTGGACTTAGAAACTTGAAAGTTCGCAAAAAGATTCTGTGTTTAAAATCAAAAAACTTATATTCATGATTTTTTGAAATTCATCCCCTAAGGGGGTAAAACAAGGGATGGAACTTTTTATCTGAAACGTTAAATCTTTGGACTTAGAAACTTGAAATTTCGTGAAAAGATTGTGTGTTTAAGATGACGAAACTTATATTCTTAATTTTTCCAAATTCATCCCGTAAGGGGGTAAAACAAGGGATGGAACTTTGTATGTGAAACGTAAAATCATTGGACCTAGAAACTTGAAAGTTCGCAAAAAGATTATGTGTTTAAAATCAAGAAACGTATCTTCTTGATTCTTCGAAATTCATCCCCTAAGGGGGTAAAACACGGGATGGAACTTTGTATGTGAAACGTGAAATCTATGGACTCAGGAACATAAAATTGCAAAGAGATTGTGGGTTATGTGTTAATTAATGAATTATGGAGAGAGAGAGAGAGAGAGAGAGAGAGAGAGAGAGAGAGAGAGAGAGAGAGAGAGAGAGAGAGAGAGAGAGAGAGGGAGAGAGAGAGTGAGAAGAGGGAGAGAGGAGGGAGGGAGGAAAGGAGGGAGAGAAGGAGAGAGAGAGAGAGATAGAGATAGAGAGAGAGGAAGGGAGGGAGGGAGATAGAGAGAGAGGGAGGTTGGTAGGGAGAGAGGGAAGGATAGAGGGAGAGAAAGAGAGAGGGGCGGAGGGAGGGAGACAAAAAATAGGTGTCGTAGTAAAATTATGACGTCGGTTTTCATGTGACGTTAACACGTAAAATTATCGTTCGTAAACCGACTTTACAGACTACCATTTTTTGCTACGCCTTAAAATACTATCGTTTTGAAACGCCGAGGTATCTCCTTGGACATTTCATTTTGGCCAGTGTCGGGAAGTTCGCCGATCTCTTCTTTTCATAGTCTTACAGGCGTTAAAATTAAAAGTGCCAGTATTGCCTTCTTATGGAATAATGCCTTCTTATGAATAATAATGTTCAATATCCCCATTTTTACAATCTAAATCCGTTGGTCGCTGAATATCTTCTGAGTATTTTTTTATAAACATGAACAGCATCGGGCAACTGACAGAAAAAAGTTTTCCTCATTCATATCTCTGTTTTACCTAAAATCTACGCGGACGAAGTCGCGGGCGGCCGCTAGTTCTTGTATATATTTGTAATCAGTTTCTAGGAAACAGCTCTAACGATTACGATTTGGATAAAATTTGGTATGTAAACATAATTTTGCCTCCAAGTTAGATAGGTTTCAGCCACCGAGCAAAGCTCTGAGTTCTAATTCTTCATTGTCCATCTCAAAAAACAGACTTCAAAAAAAACGTAAGCCTATACGAACGGACGGAACGGAGTAAAATATAATCAGTAACTTATATTCAGTCTATATACTAGGTATAGAGAAAGCATGGCCGTTGGGGCGGGTAAAGCGTAGCGTAGGACGGCCACTGAATAGGTGCTCGTCGAGGACGTCATTTATTCTGCATATTTTGGTGGACGGGTGACCTCGTGCGCCGGATTGCACCCTGTGGCGAAATATAGGAGAGGCCTATGTTCAGCAGTGGTCGTCCGTGGCTGATAGATTCAGTCTGACGACCAGTTCAATCTAGCGGTATCCGCATGGGTCCTGGGTTCAAATATTAAGTAAGGGCAAATATTTGTGTGATTTGATCTACCTATGCTCATAACATAAAAATAAAACAACTTTATATATTTGTGTTTCTAAAAAATTGTGTAAATATTTGTAAATTTAAACGTGCTCAATATAATAAGCCATGAATCACTTCAACCGATGCCTGCCTTAAACAAGTTTATATATTTGGTTACATAGCAGAATGTCTAAAATCAAATGTCATAAGTTTGTTATGCATACTGTCAAAATACATTAAGTCAAATTACATATCGTACGAAATTCAAAATACATTAAGTCAAATTGCATACCGTACGAAATCCACATCATCATTTATCATAAGTTTAAAGTACATGGTTGTGATTTTACATTTAAATGTTTTTGTTATAAAAGAAGTACTTATGTTTAAGTTTAAGTTTAAATAAATATTCATAACATATAATATTTTCTATTATTATATTACACTATTTCATTTGATCAGTCTACGATCACAAAATGTATCTGAGGTGCAATTGTTGTATGTATTTTGAACTTTATATACAACGAACATTATTCCTTTACATTTTCTACATTCTGGACATTATGTGTATTTATGTCTAATCATCATATTCATTTTGTACTTCGATATTCTATTATTTCGATCAATCGTGTTGTATGTATTTCAAACTTTATAGATACCAAACATTATTCATTTAGGCTTTCAACATTCTAGATATATGTGTTTGAAGCTTATGACATTTCATTTTAGACATTCTGCTACATAAAAATATATTTGTTTCTATAAATTTGTCTCCTAATATTTGTAGATTTAAGCATGCTCAATGTAATAAGCAGTGATCGGCACTATCGGTGCAAAACTTTGACAAAACTTGTATAGCTCACATAAAGGAGAACATACAACCATGGAAAATAAGAATGTTATTGGCAGATTAGTGTTCAATTTAACCCTCTATCGTAATCTCTGATTTACAATACTTGGATATAAGGAGATTAATGTTTTCATGGCAGTAAGGACTCTTTTATGTCCGCTGGGCTAGTTTTGTTAAAGTTTTGCACCGATAGTGCCGCTCACTGATAAATAAGCCATATAAGCCATGAATCACTTCAACCGATGCCTGCCCGGCGTTACTGCGACGCGTGTGCACGCGTCATTGTTACAAGACAGCATTAACATAAGAAACAAAATAAATAAAACTTCAAGATAAAACAACGAAATTTGCATAATATTCGCTGCTGCGACCTTCGCGAGAACCGTTTAGATAGTAGCTCACTTGGTGACCGCGAGAAGAAAGAAAAGATAATTAAGTTTGTTTAAGATCCACGATAAGATCGAAGTCGGTTAAAAATGTCACATCGTAACGTATTTGAAGTATCCATACTAATATGATATTATAAACTACAAGGTGCCCAACTTGTCAGCGGAGGAGAAAAATACATAATCCTCTTTTTCCTTCAGGATAGTCCGGTAAAAAATATCCTATAACGATCTGTGGATTATTTGATTTGGCGAAATGAAGCCACAACAACAGTTGCAATATTTTTTTTAAAACATCTTCAATGTACAGACATTTCATTTTTACGGCTTTATATCCTAATATACTAATATTATAAATGCGAAAGTGTGTCTGTCTGTCTGTTACCTCTTCACGCTTAAACCGCTGAACCGATTTGGATGAAATTTAGTATGGAAATAGTTTGAGTCCCGGGGAAGGACATAGGGTACTTTTTATCCCTGAAAAATACCCATATCCACGATAAACGAATTTAAGGCGGACGAAGTCGCGGGCAGAAGCCAGTAATAGTTTAGATGTGCAAGTAACTCTGTCTGTTACTTCTTCACGCTTAAACCGCTGAACCAAATTAGATGAAACTTGGTATGGAGAGAGTGTGCAACTCCAGACAAAACTTAGGATAATTTTTATCCTTGAAAATTGCACGGTAGCCCACGCAGGCGAAGCCGTGGGAAAATCCACTAGGATTTCATTATGCATTTGCATACGATATATGTATAAAGTACTAATCTTTTACATATGTCGTAATGCATATTATTTTGGAATTTAATTTTACATAAGCCAAGTTACATCATACGCCCGGAAATCGTAACTGACGTCATATATCCGGAAGTACTAAAACGGACAACGCTGCGGAACAAATGAGCTCAGTAGTAAATTGATATTCACTTATGCCTTGAAAAGATCTCAATTTAAATTATAAAGAGACAAGTGAAGCCCAAAAAGTTGAACCATAGTTAGCAGTAGTTAACCATGTAAGCCGAACGAAACTAAAATGTTCCACTGCGCAAAGAAAATCTATACTATTATAAAATTGTAACAATGAAATGTCTATACATTAAAGATATAAAAAAATAGATTGTAGCGGACTATTTGCAGGTCACTAAATCGAAAAATATATTTTTTGTATGTTTGAATTTGTTGTTGTGGCTTTATCACCCCAAACTGGCTGAACGGATTTCAATTATTTTTGGTACACGGGTAGCATGGGATCCACAGATGTTTATCGGAAACTTCTTACTCACTGAAGAAAAAAATAGGGGTAATGACTTGATCTCCTCCGCGAAGTCGCGGGCACCTTCTAGTAGTCAATACTGTTGTACGGTTCATTATCCGTCGCACAACAGAATCTTTCTAAGAATCTTATATATAATTCAAAATTGTGCACAACGGAATATTTACTAGAAGGTGAAAGAAAGAAAATATCTTCAATGTAGAATATTTCATTATTACAACTTTATGGTAAGGTATAGATATCGATCTTTTTGGAGTCAGTCACGAACCTTCCGTCGCGACTGACGTGTCGCCTCCCATATAAAATGCATAGGAGCCAAATTGCCTACTTTCCGCCCGAAGAGGTTCCTCTATGTACAAAGGAAAGAATAAGGGCGACTTGCATCGATCGATGGGCCGATTAATGTTAAATGACGCCTACTACTGTCTTGTAATATACCACACAGAAAAGACGTAGGGCGAGGACGCGTCACACAACCGGGGCGAGAGCGCGACTTTTTTAAATCATATAGAAAAGACGGGGCGAGGACGCGTCGATGTCGCGCTCTTTTCAGAAATATGTTGTTATGAAACAAGCGCGAGCGAGACAGCAGGCATGGCACCCCGCACCCTGCTCCCGCTACCCCGCAGACGGGACGACGACGCGCCCGCGACGCGTCCTCGCCCCGTCTCTTCTGTCGGTTTTGCAGTGTGACGCTTCTATACATTTGGTATGAAAATTCATTAATAGGGCGCCGCGTCTGCAACGCGTCCTCGTCCTACGTCTCTTCTGTGTGGCCTGCGCCTTAGGATGCGCTCTGCTGCAGCTGCTTCTTGGCTATTTTTTCAGCTGTGAGACAGGTGCACTTATGTATAAGAATTTAGTGTCTCACTGCATTTCAGCCCATGCTGGTATTAGACATTTACCATACAGCCTTGGATGTTGATGCTGTCCTGCAGCTATCTCCGTAATGGTATCCTTTCAGCTGTGAGACAGGTGTACTCACGTGTTAGAGTGCAGTAACTCACCGCATTCCAGCACATACTGGTATAGGAGATGAAACTTGTAGCCTTAGATGTTGATGCTGTCCTGCAGTTCTGACTCTTGATAAGACTCTGTTAGGTACCCTGACAGATGGGTGACAACTGATTAGACTCACGTGTTAGAATGTAGTGATTCGCTGCACTCCAGCACATGCTGGTATAGCAGGTCGACTTTGCGGCCATAGATGTTGACGCTCTGTTGCAGAAGCAACGCTAGCTCTGGGAAGTTGATTGACGGCTCCGGGGCCGGTGTGTCCTCGTACTCCAGCGCCCGGAGGCCCGCCTCCGTCAGGTACTCTTCCAACAGCTGGAAAGCAGGTGTAAGATTAGTAGGGATACACAGAAGCTGAAATTAAACCTAAACCATTTACTATGTTAACAGGTCACTGAGGCACATGTCCAGCTCTACCAATGCAAATCTAAGGGACGTTAGCGCGGGAAAGGTAAGCCGTGCCGTGCGCCTGCGGCGACAGACCGTTATCGTGCAGTTATAGAATAGTACTTTTCAAATATCAGGGATAGGGACAACCTTATCTGGTAGTATAATAAGTACTAGCAGTCAATTTACATTGTGTAGCCAGCTTATAGAAAAATCATGCTGTGTTTGCCTGTAATTGGATAAAAACTCTTGCCTTTATGTCCATATGATATCAGTGTAATTTTATTCTGTGTTGTATCTGTTGGCAAACCTATAAATAAATAAATAAATAAACCTTACATAGGTCAACCTACTTCCAAGCTAAACAAAGCTTGTACTATGGGTACCAGGTGACAATATACATATACATACTTATATAGATAATAGATAAATATAAAATAATTTATGTATAAGTTAGACCAGATTCCAGAACTTTAATTTCATGATCAATGTTATAGTTTACAGTAATATAGTTCTCAAAATTCCATCACATAAACAAAACATTGGTTGGTTTCAAATTAGACTAAAATAGTAGAAGCAATTTGATTATGTGAAATGATATGATGTAATATTTTTCTTTTCTAACAGGTATCTGATAAATAGAGGCATGTGTGATGTGTTTCTTCTGTTTTGTAACTTTTTGAACACAAAATATTAACCCCTTTTTTGATGAAAATCTAATTAACTCTCATCTCGACTTCGTTCTCAAAACATTTAAAAAATAATTACGGACAGAAACTAGTTTACAGTAATAGGGCTAAATTAACATCATGACTTTATTAAAAAAATGTGGACGGATGAACACTTTTATAGAACTATCTTGGATACCTTTAACTGAATTCTCAAAACATTTTAAAAAAAATTAAGGAGAGAAACCAGTTTACAGTAATAGGGCCAAATTAACATCATGACTTTATTAAAAAATGCTGAGTGATGAACACTTTTATAGATCTATCTTGGATACCTTCTATTATAAGACTATGTGTTCTTGTATTGTTCACAGAGATACAAATGATTTTTATTGAATATAAATTGCTGGATTGTGAAATATTATAAGAGCTTTATTAAAACATTCATGAATAAGTGAAATATTTGTTTATTTTATTATTTGAATATGTCATCTTCTATACTAATATAAAGTTGTAAAAATGAAATATCTGAACTTTAAACATATTTTCAAAAAATATATTGTAATGGACTATTTGGAGATCACGGAAACAAAAACTACTTTTTTTAATTTTTTGCATATTTCTATGTGTTATTGTGGCTCCATCACACCAAATTCGCTCAACAGATTTCTACTATTGCTGGCACAAGGGTAGCTGGGTATCCAGATGGTTAAAGGATACTTTTTACCCAACTACACTAATGAAAATGAGATGTCTGACTTTTTAAAACAAGGAACCACCTTCTAAAATAAGGTAGCTATGATTAGATTAGATAATATATATAGTCCTCCTCGTCGTATCCGACGACGGCGACTCTTACAACCTCCATTCATGTGCACGGATGTGGCTTGCAAAGCCAAACTTGATCCTGAAAATCCGGTCACACTGTGTGCAGAAGAGCTGTCCCTGGTTATTGAAGTGTAATTGTAGGCCGCTTTGGGTCGAGTTTTCTATTTATATTAGATAATACAAATGTTATGACTAATATTTCAATCCGAAACAATATTGTATAGGTAGTTTGCAATTTTTAAATCAATAAAATATGGAGAATTGTAACATATCTGCACTCAACTTTCTATACTTGATAGGCTTCAGATGTAGCGAAACAAAGTAACATATTTGCATTATTCATTCATATTTCTGTGTTGTGTTGTTAAGATTTTGTGATCGGAACATGTTTCAAATGTAGTCTCCACACTAACAACTATTCGCTATAGCAATGTTAAAACTTAATGTTATGATGTGTGGGACAGTATTGCCCAGGGAACTTATTGATTAATGGCATCAAAATACAACTATTACACTGATATGTTACATGCAGTAACTGATTTCATAAAAATTTATATGGCTATCTTTGTGAAAAATGTTTATGATAAATACAAATTTTTGTGTTTTTTGAAAGTGTACTTACCATGTTACATTATTTTTGTTATCAATGCAACTGGTGCAGCGATGCAGCGGCCCTGCAGCCCGGGCGGGACAGGCGAACGCGCGGAGGGCGCGGAAAATTACAAAGGCTTTATAGGAAAAACTCGGGGCGGGGGCGGGAAAATGTGGGGGGACGTAAGCCGGGACCGAGGACACTTACCGCGCATAGGTCGGTGTCGAAACTTCGGCGGAAGTCGCTGATGGGGCGCATCAACTCCGCCACTATTCCTTCGAGCCTCTGGGAATTCATGCTCCACCGTTTCTCCCGTCGAGATATAAGTTCCCTGCAAAAATCGTGCGCTCATGGAGTACATATCTGACAAGCGTCGCGATAGCGGGCACAACACGACACAACTAAATGCAATACACTACACAATACACCACACTATGGCGCGAAAGTGACAAACACTCGTGAGCGAACATAACACTTCACTTTTACACCCAGGGCATTTTCCCTTTGCCTTGAAATATTACCTCTGACGCTCCTCGCTATCGGCGTCCATTTTAGAAACATGAAATCTTGTGATTATAAGGAGTCTAATAACAACGGTGGCCATTTATTTATGTTTTCGCGTGAGACATTCCATGTTCGCTGTCAAAGCGTTGCTCGGTCAGCTCGGTGCTCGCTGTTCGCGGTTGTGCAACCTTGGCTGGGTCTGTCTATGGTTATCTATATGGTTTTTTATTGAAGTTTTTATATTTTAGCAAATTAATTAATTATTTAATAACATCATATATTTGTAAAATTAATTCAGTTACTTAATTATAATACAATATATATAATAATAATCAATAATAATAGATGTCTATGGTCTTGTTAGTATAGCCAACTACAATGGAATGCTGCCACAAGTAAAAATAAAATGTCAAACGCTACAGCCAATAGCAAAACGTCAATCAATTAAAACAGCAACATATTTGCATCGTTATCGTTAAACAAATACTGAATTACTTTATATCGAAATTAGTAAATGGTGTCCAGTTTGATAATTACGTAGCTAGACCAAGTCAAAGTTTGTGAAAGAATTATTCGAACTGTGTCAACATGGGCATGTCGCGCTGCTATTCGTTAATGAAATGTTTGCTTATACTGTTTAACATCATATTTCTGGTAAGATTGCATTTTATCTAAATTTATAAATTAAAATGGTATCAAAAATGTAATGTGGAGATAGATGTAGTAAATTCCCAATAGTAATTATAGTTATTTGGTATTAATAAGTGGATGTTATGGTCGTGTCCCGCTGAGCGCGTAGCGCGGTGGTACGCCGACAGATTCCAGACGCAGCGCGCGCCCGCGCCGTTCGAGTGCATCAGCCGTCCCGCACCTCATTAAGTCTAAATTAGGAAAGCTTCCTGAGCACTTCCCCCTCATTATGTAGTCAACAGTAGGCATTGTTTATCAACCAATCCTTATCGCTTAGGAAAGGTTTCTATATTGAATGTATTCTATTAAGCTGATTATGATGTAGGAACATTTTTAAAGTTGAGTTTTATTTATTACTATTCTTATTTAGTTCATAAAGATTTTAATGAAATATAATAAATAGATATTGTGAAAACATTGCAGTTGATTAATTGCAGGCACTTTCACTGGCTATAAATAGCTGGGTGCAGCACTAGGGCTATTAACAAACCAGTCCCGCATTGTAGTTTGTGTGGGTGTGAAATGCACCAACAATGCACATTACTTAATTATCCTAGGAATTCTTTACTTTCCATTTAGATATAGATATGTGTAGATCAATAAAACAATTGATGTCCTTACAACAGTTTTTTTGTTCTTTCTTAGTTCTGTATTATTTCCTTCTGTGTTTCTGTATTATAAAATATAAGTTTACACAACATTATCAATTTTTATGTAAATTTTGAATACCGGCTACTTAGGAACTGAAAGTCATGTAATTTAAACCATTAGAATATATAATACTTGCATCTATCCTAGCATAAATTTGTAAAACTGAAATGATTTTACATAAAAAGTGATTCAAGATATTCTGCAGGCCACTGCATAAAAAAATATGATATTTTGGTATGTTTGTATCATATAAAATTTTGGATCTGTATTGTGTATGTATTTTTATGGTTTCGTCACCTGAAAATGCCTGAATGGACTTTAACCATTTTTGGTACAAGGATGGCTGGACATTTGACAATGGTAAAACAAGCAGTTAGAAATGTGTTATAAATGCCCACACTGGTTTATCATTTCACAATTAGTGTGATTTGCTTTGCAAGTGAACACTACTGGAAATCCATCGGGTCCCTAAGTTTCATTGAAGGCTTTTAAGGTGGACACACATTACACCCACTAGTTGCGCTTATACTAGAACTATTTGGGGCCTCCAGAGGTAGGGACGAGTCTTTCATATATATTTTGTACAGCATCGGCGCACACACAGAGTCGGCCACAATCGCTGGCTCCTCCCTCACTTCTGCCGAGGACATGAACAATGTTCTTGCCGCTAGTGGCCATAATGTGAGGTTTTTGTAGCTGTATATCATGCGGAAAATTGGATTGTTTGCTTTTAATTTTTTTGAGTAATACCAGGGGCGGTATACAGCACAGGGTGGTACATTTAGATCGGTCAGTATGGGAAAGTTTGAAACTATAAGACATACGAAAATTTCTTTTTAGGAACCATGTTTTAGTAATGAGAAAAACTGCATTCAACATTTAAAAAACAATGCATTTTATTTATTTTTAGACATCATGTTTCATAGTAACATTTACTGCTTAAGACCTATAAAATCGATCATATCTAAACAGAAATAGTGGTTTCACCTCAGCAGCTCAAATATGCGGGTTAACACCGTCTAACAGTGTGCAAAATGCGATTTTGCTGCGAGCATGTGGCAAAGTAACTTTTTATTTATATTTAATTAGAATGGTGCGAGTTGTCATTTTTCAGTGCTGGGTCTATGACTGAATTCGAAATATTTGAACTTCGAAGCAACCTTGTCACTTTCATATACATTTATGGAAAGCAAGTGACAAGAACATTCCAATTCGATTTATACGCCGAAAAAATAACTAAACCCATGGAGTATAGAACTAAGGAGTTTATATTCTCTTTATATCGAAAGAGGGATCTTTAAATCATTTTAAACACGATTGAATATTTACATCAGAAGTAGAACAAATGATTGAGTATATTTCGATAAAAACGTCTTGAAACAATGGCGCAATCATTTTCTTTTGAACATGAAATATAGTTATTTTATATACTTATTGTAAAAATAAAACGATTTTTATCAAATTTAATTTGTAAATTTTATATTCATTTTAATTTGACTAAAACTATTTATAATGGGGGTAGTTTCTAAACGCATGATTAAAAAAAAAAGTGTAATATAGGAATCAAAGTTGTTATTTATATCTTCTGCTATTTTACAATAAATTGATTGTTTTGTAAATTTAAAATATAAATGATTACAAAAACTACGAAAAAAGAAAAACATTATTCTCGTAATTTATCTTGTAAGCAATAATTAATGATTTTGACTAATTTGCTTATGTTTAGTACTATGTGCTAGTTCATGTTTCTTTTAAAAATAGAGGGGAATCAAGTTGTTAATATTCATTTCATCTGTTAACTGTTAATATTCTTTTACATGATCAGTAACAATAAACACACAGAATGGTTGGAAGTACAACTACAATTGTTATGTGTGCCACACGAGACCAAAGTTATTTGCATCTCGTACCGTCTGAATCACTCGCTACGCTCAGGATTCTAACTTAGAATCACTCTCTCTGTTCGTGATTTAATAATAGAATCCTTCGTTTGCTCGGGATTCAACAATCAGCAATTGCAGCTAAAAACAACTTAGCTCTCTTGTTGCACATCGATTCCCGAGCTGAGGGCACCTTTTTTTAAATGTACATATGAATGCAGTTTTTCTCATTACTATAATCGAAGACACGGTTCCTAAGAAGAGATTTTCGTATGTCTTATAGTTTCAGACTTTCCTATATTGACCGATCTAAATCTGCCAACCTGTGTATGGCGGGCGCGCGGGGCCCTCCCCTCCCCTATGCGTGCCCCGCGCGATTATGAATGAATGAAACTATAACTGTCTCTTTTAAATTACTGTATTGTTTTATTGTCATTTTTTCTCAACTGTATTCAACATTTTAAATAAAACAATTTAACGGATTATATCGCGTATATTATCTTATTTGAGTTCCCGACGTTTCGGAAGCTTTTCAACTTTCCATGGTCACGGGTGGACCCCGTTAAATTGTTTTATTTAAATGAGTAATAATAGGGAATATTCATGAATTTTAATTTTTGCTTTATTAATAGTTAATTCATGTAACAAACTCTCCGTCTAATTAGTAGTTGAAAATGCCTATATCTTGCGTATTTCTTGGCCGATTTAAATTTAAGTTTCACATTTTGAAATTGTTTTTACGGTATTTTGATATTTAGTTAAGAAAAGCGATAAAAAAAAATTATGCATGTTCCCAATTGCGTAAACAAAAGAAAATATTATGTCTTAAAAAATGTTTAATACACGCGCGGAAGCGTCATTCATTTTCACTCGTCCTGCGAATCTCTGGGTTCGTGCAAATAACATGCTTCCCGCGCTCATATGAAAAACTAGCATAGTGTCGTCCGGGGCCCGCAGATAATCGGGCTGGCGGCGTGCGGGCTGAGCGTGTGGGCGCTGTGGGAGGGCGGGTTCGGCGCGAGCGTGGGCGGCGCGGGGGCGGGGGAGGCGGCGGCGGCGCGCGCGGGGGCTGTGCTGCGGCGCGGCGTGGGGGGCGGCGCTGGCGCTGGGCGCGGGGGCGGCGCTGGCGGGGGCGGCGCGGGACGCGGCGTCGCTGCTGGCGGCGGCGTTCGCGCTGCTGGCGCTGTGCGGCGTGGCGGAGGCGGCGGCGGCGTGCTGGGGCGCCGCGCACCTGCCGCAGCTGCGACGCGCGCTGGCGCAGCGCCTGCACTACGCCGTGCGCCACGAGTACGGCGCGCTCGGCGTCACCACGCAGTTTCTCGACACCATACAGGCGGAGGTACCGATCCGATATTATGCTCTCTGGTGAACCATGAGTTTCCTATTGTTATTCGGTCCCGTAACTCGGGTGAAAATAGTGACCGAGTTACTTGGACTACTGATATGCTGACGAGATGGGACCTTGAAACGTGACCGCGGCGACGAAGAACGGGAAAAAAGTTAGTTGACCCTCTTGAGTTTCCTTCTTAGATAATATAGTGATTTGTGTCTCTGTTAGAAAAGTTTTTTTAATGGTTTTTATAGAGCTAGAATTTACTCGCGGCTTCGGCCGCGTTACCGAGAGCTTAGTGACCCATATGTTAATGATTGATTCCCCATACAAAAAATCATCCCCTTACGGGTGATTTCTAGGATAAAAGCTATCCCGGGGTCGCAAACTATCTTCATACTAAATTTCATCTATAGCTGTTTAAACGTAAAGGCAACAGGTAGTCAGAGCTGCTTTAGATTTATTTATTTATTTATTTATAGATCTTTCAGGTACATAATTCATATTTATACATTTAATTGAATGTATGTTTTTCTCTCGTGTGCCCTTTGGCAAAAGCCTCCTCCTCGTCTTTCTAACCATCTCCCTTCCTTGCCACTCCATTTCAGTTTTTACCAGCCCCCTTAGCTTTCTTCCTCTTGCCTTGTCAGCTTTTGCATTTACGGTTATGAATAATATGGATGGTTGATATTTCCAGCTGGAATGTTGCGGCGCGGACGGCGCGCGCGACTGGCAGAGCTCGGTGTGGGCGCAGGCGGAGGCAGTGGGGGCGGGGGCGGGGGCGGGGGCGGCGGCGGCGGCCGGCGACGCGCTGGACCTGTCCGTGTCCGCGCCCAATTCCTACTATTACGTGCCCGAGTCGTGCTGCGTGGTCAGTTACATAACAATTATAATTTAAGTCGATTCCAGGAGACAATTAACGGGCTGCTATTGAACCAGGGAACACTTGCCAGGTTTTACTGGGGTCAATCGCTGTTAAACTAAAGTGACCATGTTACGTAACTCGGTACGTTACCACACGATGGACTTCTTTTCTTTCGTGTTCGATTGAGATGGAAATCATGTTTCATTTCTCTTGAAATTATGTTTCATTTCTCCTATGTGTCATATCTCAATCGACGGTGGGACAATATGGAATCGTTTTAAGATCTTTTTGTACTAGAATCAATAATGTGAACGGGATCCACCCAGTCTTCGTTCAGACTTTAAGACTTCAATGAGATCGTCAGTGTTAACGTAGTGACCAACGGGATACCCGTTTCACAATAGATCTGTCACATCAATAACTTGTATTTATATAACCTACGGCGTATTCGCAGACATCGGAGGACACGGACGGTGCCGCTGCGTCGTGCGCGGCGGCGCGGCGCGTGCCGGCCGCGTCGGGCTCCGCGGCGGGCCTGCACGCCGCCGCCTGCGCGCCCAAGGTGCTGCACGCGCTCGAGGTCAGTACGTGTAGCTGGTGGCTGCAGACCGTCGTGCCGGCGACTGTCAATGTTCTTAAAATATGCGTAAAGTTAGAAAGACAATGATAATAACAGCGTTATACCACCGCACAGACGGGAGCCCGGCTGCCGCTGGCGCTGGGCGCGGGGCTGCTGGCGCTGCACGGGCTGACGCTGCTGCTGGCGCTGGCGCTGTGTCTGCGCGCGCGCCCCGCGCCGCGCTACAAGGCCTAGGCCGACACACCGACACGCGACCGCCGTACGGTAACCAGAAACATACATTATCCCGAAACGGGTTACGAAAGAATATTTCCGTTTTCGTAACTCATGAGAAACAATTAACAAAAATATTTTTTAATGTCGCTAATCAGTCTATTCAGAAAATGAGATGGTTACCAAAGGGTTATGAAAACCTTATCCAGCCATTCCGCAAAGGTTACCTTTGGGTAACCTTTGGGTAATGGCTGGTGCTACTCGGAGCGTGAGTGCTAATAGTAAAGCTGGTTTATTGTTTGGACTCGCGGTGCATTTTCGGGCGCATCTATATCGGGCGGTAGTCGAGGAGTTCTATAGTCCACTGTCGTAATAATTACTTCGTAACCTGTTGCGAATTAGATTTTATGGTTATAAGATAATTTAGGTATTTTCTAATTAAGAACACGCAAATTGGTCAAGAACTAATTTTCATTTCATAACTAGTTACGAAACATGAAAATTTTATCCGTTTCAGTTTGGTAACTATTCTTTCCTTAAAACAAAGGGTTTATTAATTTCGCAATCGTTTACGTAATGTAGTTATGATAATGGACTATCTAGCTCTCTTAAAATCTGAGTAGTAGAATAAGGTATGGTTAAAACTAATAACCTATTCAATTTTAGTTTCATTGTAAGTCGCGCGTCGAATATTTGTTAATATTCCAAGTGAGTGTTTACAGAAACCATAATACTGAATACGAGCGAATATTGCAATTTTTTATTAAATAATCTTACGATATACGGACAATTGTTACTATAGATACTCTGTATCGAAATGCAAACGGAGGCTAGGAATCTCTATTTTTATTCTTTTATACAAAAAAATAACTATCCATGACACTGATTTTATTATTGTTTATAGTTTCTTATCGAAATACTTGTTATACCTGTAAGAATTAGTTTATAGTCATTAATATTTACGCTATGAGTTTCTGCGTCATAATAAATATATCGTGCCATATAAGTGTTCACATTCACTGCCTGGAGATTTTCCCACCGTGTTCAATAGGTTCATACTCATATTAATATTACGTATGATAAAGGGTTCAAAACAAATTATTTTAACATTATTAAGTGTTGTGCTGGTTTTCATATCACATCCGGTATATATTAAAAAACGTCTTGAATTGTACTGTCTCACTTGAATGAAGTACCATGACTGTATTTATACATTTCATTTTAAATATTTGATTCAACTGTAGTCTTACAAAGCTAAATCTGCATATATGTGTGCATTGAAATATCCTGGCAACCGGCCATAGACGTCATCATTGTATTATTGACGGTTATGGTGAGGTTGTTTCAGTTAGGCTGGGTTCAACCAAACTGGAATAAGACATATTCGTAGATCAAGTGTCAATGTCTATACTATTATAATATAAAGTTGTAAAAATGAAATGTCTGTAAGTCAATCAACTTTTATCTTTACCTCGTTGTTATGGTTACGTCCCCTGACTCACTCTTAAGAGTCCTCAGCAAGCTCGGCCGGATTTCACCTTCCGATACAAACGGAGTTTCGTTCTCATTTTGAAACTACGTGTTGGATTGTAATGAAACTTTGCATATACAATGACATTAGGTATATCTAGGCTTGTAATTAGTTTATATGGCTTTAGTTTTTTAAACAAATGAAATACAGCAAAAACAAGTTTTGTATGAAAAACTTAAATTCGCTGTATTTTTTTTACTATGGTATCTGAAGCTACATAAACTAATTACAGGCCTGCATATACCTTAACTTATTCTAAGTACAAAGTTTCAGAGCAAACTTGCTAGTTGTTTTAAAATGAGAGCGTAACTACGTTTGTATGTAGAACCGAGCTTACGGGACTCTTAAAAGCTCCATTTTAAGCGATATAAAGGCAAAATATTTTCTTCTGTTTTATTTCAATGATATAAAGGCAACACAAATAAATTTTTGAGATAATATAGTTAGGTTTATTTTTCTAGGGCCCATCTCGTTAGTATAGCCTGGACTATAAGCATTTTTCTAAGTAACTCTGTCTCCTGAGTCACGGGACGGAATTAACAACAAGAAAAAAATTATCTACCCCTGTACATTGAAGATATTTTCAAAAAAGTGAGTAACGGATTATTTGAAGGTTACTGATACGCAAAATATTTGAATTGGTTTTTTTGTATGTTTGTATGTGTCGTCGTGGCTTCATCACGTCAAAACGGCTGAATAGATTTTCACCATCTTTAGTACACCGGTAGCTCATCCACAGATAGTTATAAAATATGTTTTATCCGACTGCGCTGAAAAAAGGGTAATGATTATTTTTATCCTCCGCTGACGAAGTTGCAGGCCCCTTCTAGTTATAAATAAATTAGCCTTTCTAGGAATAAATCTTATTCCATGTTGGTTGAGTTAAACTTTAGCTTTGTTAGCGTGTTGGTCAGTTTGCCTCGTGCCATACGGAGAAGATTGATTTGCATTTATTGTTCCTGCTGAAAGACTGATCGCGCAAAAGACACACCTCAGGCACTGAGCGGCGATTTATCCCAATCAATGAGGACTATTTTTGTAGTAAGCGGCGGAACCCCAGGACCAATGGAGATATGGAGATATTTGATGTTTAGAACATACATATAAATAAAAAATACAATAAATTTTAAAAATGATATGTTGTGGTGCTAAAAAGGGGTACGTAAGGGTAGTAATATTTACAAAGAGATAGTTTAGTTGTGTTGTCTCAAACTATGTAAAAAAAGTGGTCCAGACATCCTGACGTCTAGATGTCTGGCCACTTTCTTTACTATTTTTTTCGCTGAAATCGAGGTACTAATTATTTGACGTTAGGTATCATAAAAACATCAAATATGAATCTTGGGGTTCTGACGTTTACTTTTTGTACGCGTATCTCAATAATAATGCCTTCGTTCGAGATGTTTGGAATTACACTCAAATATATATGTAATGTTATGTGAATTACGAGTATATTTTAAGCTGGCGTGTGATGGGTGGATATTCACATCGGACCTGATAGTCGCACCTGTAGCGACGAATAGATGATAACGCTTCCAGCACTTTCCAACAACCTACTTAACTAAATAAGTGCAACTTTATTCTTTATTATTTATCGATAAATGCAACGATCATCCTTCATCATCACCCATCGCCAGCTGGTAACATACACTTTTTTAAACGTCAGCTTAAAAGTAAAAGTAACTGGGAATTCTAATCATGTGAGGATCTAAAGTCTTTATTTAAAATTCAAAAACAGGGTTATTATTATTGAGACCGGCTGCCTTGTTGATTGGACTACTCCTTATAATATTAATTTTGTGTTGGAGCGCATTACCGCCGAATACAATTATTATTGAGCTTCTTAGTCACTATAATAACCCGTGCACACTGGAAGAACTTTGTACAATCCAGTGTGAACGGGCCTTTAAAATACCTTAATGGTATACTTATGTACACTGCGCTTCGCTTTTTTGGAAATATTCAATTATTTTTCTAATGAAAAATTACAAAATAAGCTAGGAATTTTGGCACAAAAAATGCATTTTATAGTAGAAGCAGACTGTGGAACTAATAGAATTATGGTGTAGAATGATAAAATCTGATAGATTAACTGAATCAATAGATGGCGTTACTATTACAGGTAATTAGCTGCGATAGTGATGTACCTATTGATGCGGGCATCCTAAAACCACTTAACTTTTTTAGTCTGTGTCACTGGCCCGCGGTAACTTCGCGGTTCAGAGGGGTTGTAGTGACAATCTTAGAGATTATGCTATAGAGTGTAGGAAACTAAGGAGAACAATCCCTATATATCCAAAGTGTCCGTCAAAAGGCGTTAAATTGGTGGCGCCACAGTAGCAAGTGCGTTAGATAAATTACTATAATAATGCTTAAAGAAAACCACAACGCCGCAAAAAAAAAAACATTTTGAACACGATTCAATATTTACACCAGAAGGAGGACGAAGGATTAAGTAGCATTTCGATAAAAATGTTTTGTAATTGGTTGTTGACTTCATACTTTCTTGTTACTCTAGCGCCATTCTGGACGGATTTGGAACTATTTCTTTCCGCTGAAGACTTTTTCATCTGTTTTCCTATATGAGATTGTCCTGCTTACCTTTTCTATACTCTATGGTTTATGCATTGTAACACGTGTAAATAACAGAAGCGAAGCGCAAAAAAATGTTTTATAAATTTACCTATATTATTACGAGAAATTATATTATCCCACTAACGTAGCGTAAGTTCGTAACCAAATGTGTGCTAGTTGTACGTATATGTTGTTAACTCTAATAGATTTATATTGTGTACTTATTGTCGTGTTTGTAGAGTACGTTTATGTGTTATTTCGGGACAAAGTCGTTGCGGCGCTGCGGGGAAGCCAACGGGTGCAGGGTTTCCATATATGTACATAAGGGATGAAACATGGGTACCTAACATCGGAAATAGTACGATCCCCATCCACACTCGCAATTAAAGATAGAAACTGCGAATAAGGAATATTCATGAATTTTAATTTTTGCTTTATTAAAAGCTCATTCATGTAACAAACAGTAGATACATATATTTTTTCGAATAACTATAAAAATAACCAAGATATAAGCCATCAAACATTTCATTTTATCTCTTTCTAGCAAAACAGAATTTAATATAGAGTTTATATGGCCAGAGTGCACGATGACGTAACAGTGCATATCGGATCTCTTTGTTTAATTAGTAGTTTAAAATGCCTATATCTTGCGAATTTCTTGGGCGATTTAAATTTTAATTTCACATTTTGAAATAGTTTTTACGGTATTTCGATAATTAGTTAAGAAAAGCGACAAAAAATCATTCCTGTACCTGTTGTACAGTCAGCGTCAAATAGACTGAAACATTCAAAGGGCCAAATGTATTGTCACACATCTTTGTGCTCATAGTAATGAAGTTGTGTTGCGATATATTTGGCGTTTTAAACGTTATAGATTATTTGATGCTAACTGTACAGTGCAGTGTTAGTCTGCCTGACATTATCAGTAATAATGACACTATTTATTCCCACCTAGTACCACTGGTAACTACTGGGAATGAAATTCCCAACTCCTACCACTAAAGTTATTGGTGCTATTCGTGGTGAGAGTGCCAGAGCCGTATTTAGGGGAGGGCAACTGGGGCTGGAGGCCTGGTCCTCCACCAATGAAATTGCTAAAAACAAGAAACATGTTTAGTGTATTTGGAACATTACTAGGGGCTTCCACTCATTCGTTGCCTCAGGGCAACCAGAGGGATTACTCTGACACTAAAAATCGTAAGTAAGGGTAAATATTTGTGTGCTGAGCATAAATATTTGTTCCTGACTAATCGTTGATTATTATGTAAGTACAAGTATTGTAGTTTTAAATAATATATATACTGTCATCGAGTATAAGTAGTCGAGCTGTACCAAAAAAATAGTTCGATTTATGTAAAATTGTCCCCTAATATTTATTTATATAATTTTATAATTTTTAGGTAGGTACGTGCTAAATTAAGTAGGTACTTTTTTATATATGGATAACAATAAGAGGACAACCCATATCATGAAGTAGTTACTTATTCAACAGAGGGCCTACTACGAAACCCGAAAAACGAAGTTCGTAACGTGCTGTCCCTTTCACTCTCATGTTATGCTGTATTTGAGTGAGCGGGATGGCGCCACACGAACTTTGTTTTTCGGATTTCGGAGTAGCCCCTAAGAACCCTAAATCCAGCTCTGGTGCCATTGGTGCTGGTGGTAACTACTAGGTTTGTTTCCCATTGGTAACCACTGGTTACAGATGGAAAAAAAATCCCAGCTGTTACCAGTAGTCACAAATTTGTGGTAACAAGTTGGAATAACCCATCCTATTCTATTGCATATATGAAATGAGAGTAAGACAGGTACAAAATATTGACATTATTACTGATAGTGTCTCGCCTACTAATAAGTTTACTGAATATTGTTCGGTAGTGATGGTTACAACAACAATTATATCAATCACAATTGAAATATGCATTATACACGATGGCCGGAAGGGGAAGGATTTTAACCACGTGTTACATGAACCAAGTCAAATTCAGCAAAAAAATATAGTGTAAAAAATAGAAAATAGCGTAGTCGATATTTGTACATAAAAATTGAATATTTTTCGCTTCCCTATGAAAATCATCCCTTTTAATAAAATGGTGATTTTAGTGAGTATTGTAGTAGCTGTCACTTTCATTTCTGTAGCGAAGCGACAGCGAAACATGGCCACGTATGTGGCAACATCGCGGTCAGAAGAGTGTACTTTAGTAATCACAATAAATTGTTTATATGAAAATTAATAATATCTTCAAAACTAAGCCGGATTTGCCTTGGGTTCATATAACATTTTTTTCTCCTAAATAATGACCTAAGGAATGCGTGGTTAAAATCTTTCCCCTTCCACGCAGGCACCGTGTATGTCATGGAACCCACCGATTTAACCAAGATCTGGGCCAGTACTGTTGTTATAAGATCTACTTGTTTAAGAATGTGTATTTTAAATGTGTTATTCAATACGATTAAACAAAAAATTTTTATATTTTCGTAGCGACACTTGTAACGAAGAATGTGTAGGTACTTACACAATGCCATTATCCGCCATTGTAATAGAGGTTTTTTTTATGGTGAACCATCGTACAAAGTATTTATTACCCTAAGTGCAAGGAGTAGATTTGAAAACGAATAATTACATCCATATATGTACCCTAAAAATATAAACTTTACTGTAATAAGTAGCTACGCTTACCCATGTCTAATGTCTATGGGCATAGAGAGATTTTCCAGTACTCCGGGTACACCAAGCTTCTCTGGGCGCCGCGCCCAATACTCGACGAAGCTTTACTTGAGACTGATTTTCTTTTATACTCTTCTATTTTAATTGATTAACCATTTAAGTTGCCAATCAGTACAAATTTAGAATTTACTTTGTGTTCTCTCGACTGATCCTCGCTAGGTTAGCGCCGCCCGCCAAGTGTCTTAATATCATTAATGTTTCTTACGTCTTTGTACTGCACAAGTTAACTATGTAGTTTTGTGTACCGATTGTAGATGATTGAATGAAAGTCGGGCGGCGTAGTTGTAAGTAAATGTGCTTTGTATTGAAACGACTAACGATCCTTGATAAGCCGCGGCCTCTGCTGTAGAAAAAATCACCCTTGCTGAATGAGTTTCATTCATAATTACCGGTGATCGGAATAGGTATAACTATTCGTAAAGTTCGCTAAAGAACATAATATAGAGCAGTTACAACCGGGTAAACCGGATTTCCGGTATTATTCTTGTACTATTCGTAATGTTAAAGTTACATGTTTGTACACACAGTACCTACGCTATATTTTATGTCTAGTTTGTAGTAAATCCGAAAGTATGAAGTATATTGTAAGTCGCTACAAATATAATAAACAATTAGTGGTTCTCCACTCATTGCTTTTCAAAGGGACGTGTCGGCGTCAAAAATGGTGTGAGCAAATCATGCTAGAAAGAGATTGAATTAGGTAAAAGGGTCAAGGATCTACTCAGGTAAGCAGATGGAGTTTACTCGGTTTTAACCACTCTATATTATATTCTTTGGCGAACGTTATGTATATTATTTTTCTGCCTATTCCGATCACTTTAATTGTTTACAAATACTGGAGTCTGACTACGGAAAGTTCAACTAAGTATGGACTTGTTGTAAAACGAAGACTTTGTACCTGAGCGATAGCATTCATTGCCTGCGAATGTTTGTAGCAACAATGGTGGGATAAAGCCATTCTATAGGCACTGAACTTACCACAGCGGTTAGAAATATTTATATACCATACCTGAATTATCTGGTTCAAATATCAGTAGTCAAACTCTTAAGAGCCATTTCACTGCATCAATAATGTTTAAAAACACGAAAGCGTGTCAGGACAGAAAAAATCTATGGTTACGACCATAGTATTTTTCTGTCCTAATATTATTGACGGCGTGGCGATGGCGACGGTGACAAGTGCTGGGCACCCGAATACCAGTCAGTCTCACACGACAAACGCTTTGTCGTGTGAGAGATAATTGGAGATGACTGTATATTACAAGCAGTGGCCGTGGTCAGGGGTTTTTCTATTTGCGAAACTAATAAAATGTATGTCAACTATTGCTGAGTATATTTCATTTTCTGACTTGTGTTTGAGCCCCCTTACCCACAGACGACCTAGCATTGTCTGTCATAGAAATGCAAAAGGAACCGGCCAGTTTCGATCTAATTTAGTTGATTAGCGTCTATTGGAATTAGCACATTGACTGCCAGAAACCCGCCTCGCGGGCGCTCTGCTCGTAGACGCGTCGCCGATACCATGCGTGTCCTCGTATGTGGAGGAAAGTGCATAGCGCTACGAAAAGCTTGGCAGCGAAAGTGTTAACAATGTTGGAATTAGCCGACAAGAAACCTGAGAGCCGTTACTGCATTTCAGTGTGTTTCTGGCTGGGGAAGTGCAGTTTGTTTACAGTTGATATAACTGCAAACCAACTGCTCAGTCGGCGTGCAGTTCTGACGAAGATTATTTTATTCATTAGGCACACTAAACAGACAAAATTCATTTATATATAATTTATAAGATTAATTGTGAGTAAAGCAAAAATAAAATCCTCTTACAACGTACAGTAAGGAAACTGAAACACGTACCTTTTTATTCTTCAATAATAATAATAAATATCAGGGACACAATCTTTCAAAAAACAACTTAGTCCCAAACTAAGCAAAGTCCTTATTGTTATTGCGACGAGAGCGAAAGAGGTGTGTGTTACAATGTTCGTTACTGCTGCGCCTATTTTTAGTTTAGTATCGTGACGATTCGGTGGGCGAAATTGTAAGTTTAATTTTGTTTTTCAATAAACTGAATACCGCTTTGGATAAACCTACTCAAAACATTTTCTGGTTTTAATGGGAAGTGATAGTGAGATCTATGGAGCATGCTTTAAATTAAGGAGAATACAGTCTACAGGCCTCACCGACTCTTGCGCATGATTATTAACAGAACGCAGCGTGAAGGGCCATGCAATACAACAGTCGTGCGGTGCAGACGTAGGTAAGTGCGGAGATGTACGAATAATGTGGTCGTAGGAAATCCATCAGATTCGCATTTGCATCGCGATCGTGGAGGCAATCCCAACTGTCGCAATAAAGATGCGTTTGCGATTACATTGTGATTGTGAGGGCGTTTTTATGTAACAAACGATGTTTCGCCTTTGGTTGCACTTCTCTCGTAATGCATCTTATCGTAAAACCAAGTGAAACTATACCTATGCACACTCCTGGAAGTTTCAGAGCGCTGGCCCCATGATGGATAGCGCGCGATGGTCTTTCGGCGCCTTTGGTGTGGTCAAAATTTTATTTTTCGCTAGTTTTTTACGCATTTGACATCTTTTGGCGCCCAACGCCAACGGCGTCTAGAGTTGCATAGAGCGAGTGATGTTGTCATCTCTCGCTCTACCCTAAAACTCTGATTTTTAATTCAAGACTAAAATCTGACAGTTCTCATCGTGATTATTTCACCAAATAAACATTCTTTCATAAAAATATGAATGAAAAATCTTAATAAAAAGTTTTATTAATAAAAATACTAACACCTAAACCAGTATGCAGTGATCACAGCGAAAGTGCGCCCGTTGACGTAAAATTTTGGTCTTGAATTAAAAATCTGAGTATAGAGCCGGCACTGAGCTACAGTCTTTTTACTGTAAATCCCCACAATAAAGTTGATGTATTTATTAGACATAGAACCATTTTGTACATTCGTCTTTAGGAGGATATTTTGCCTTCATTCAATGATACGGGGATTATTGGCTGCCTATGATTGTGGCAATGGGTCTATGGTGCACCCGTCACCTGTCACGCATGACTTATACTGGTGGTTTAGTGTTGTTGAGAGTTTGCTAATGCTTGGAGAACGTTTTAATTCGTCAAGACGGAGTGACTTTGTAGTGTAATTTACTTTAAAACTGATGCGGGCAAAAGTCTCGAACTGCCATTTCTCTTTATATAAATAAATAAATTGCTAATGCTTAAGCGCGGTATGCTTTCATTATTTACTTCAAAATTAAAATTTTCGATAAACTCTGAGAAATAGAAGAATGAAAGCTGCGCAGACTTCCTGTATCGGAACGCTAATAGCGTCGTTGTCGTGGTACCCAATTATAGGTAAGGATTGCGTCGAGCGTAATAACTTGAGGCTTTTCCGAATCGTCTGGAGGTGCCAAATACAATTTAAAATAAATACTGCACGGGACACCGGACCCACGCACGCAGGGCTCCTTACCACTGTACGCCATCCGAACGCAAATAAGGCCAAAAAACCCGTTTGTTGTATGGGGATACCCTTTAAGAGTCAATTTTATTTTATTCCTATTGTTATTTGTAGTTACAGGTACCCTTTAGGTACGGAATTCTAAAAAAATCACAGGGAAAACTTTTCGCCACACAGTATCTCAATTAACACTTTTTTTGCGCGTTCCGCTCTTTGTAGAAGACCGGTGATGGCGGAGCCTCAAGGAGTTCTGCTGATTGCTGTTGATGAGTGAACTACGGTTCCTAATTGAGGTCGGGACTTCAATCGCGTACTTAATTAATAACTCATTACATCTAGCTTCATGCAAATTGCGCGGCTATCGGAGCTCCGCCCACTCGTTCCTCTACTTCGGCTATCGTCAGTGCTTCATCCCGTACTAAAGTTCAGAATCTGGGCGATGTTTTCTTTTATAAAACGTGGAAGGCAAAACATTTCGTCTACATACTTACAAAATTTCATACAAATAGTTAGAGATGGCTTCGAGAATACAATTACTTAAATAAGTACATATACTCCTAGGTATATTAGATATATACATAACAAATAACTAATATAAATAACTATACAAGAATTGCTCGTTCTAAGTAAACTAATTATAATTAATCACAAATGATTACACAAGGGATATTCTAGAAGGCCTTAAACTTACCTATAGATTTTTTTTAAACATACTTACGTACAATCTTACACAAATCGACCTTGCCCCAAACTAAGCAACGCTTGAGGTACCCATAGGTGACGATATACTTAGTATATAGATAAATTATAATACTTATATGTATAGCTACATAGAAAACATTAAAAAGCCAGGAACAAATATTCGTGCTCATCACACAAACACTTGCTCTTACCGGGATTAGAATCGCCAGTTTCGTTGGCCGTTGTGCATCAACCAACCGAGCCAAACGTGTCGTCAAATCAAAAGTTACCTTAGAGTCAATACCATTTTGGCAACCAACTCTGGATCCTACAAGAGGAACAGGATCGCAGGTCCCGAAGTAATTTTTTACATTTTCAAGCTCAAAAGAATGAAGTGGCCACCCTACTCGACTGATTTAGATCCAATTAAAACCCAATCCAATAACATTTTTGCTCAATCTTAGAAGCGAGGATGTGCTTCAAAACACAAAGTGTAGGCGCTCTGAAAGCTAATACACGCACGACAACATACATACATAAAATCACGCCTTTTTCCCATTACGGGGTAGGCAGAGACTGCCTCCTACCACTTGCTACGGTCCTGGCATACAACTGCCGCTTCATCAACATTCATTATCATTAGTCTCTCTATTTCTCGCAGCCATCATCTGACATACTTCATCTATTTTATCATTCATTCCTCCCCTTACATTTAACGTAGCAAAGCGGCTCTTCATATCTCACTCTTCGCTCTCGCTGGGAACCACATCGCCGCCGTTATGGTTTTTGAAATCATTGAAACTCATTGCGTTCCCACGAGCTGCTAGGGATAAAATATTCGAACCCAGCAGAGCCCCGCATACCGGGTAAGGGTTTAGCCTTATTCTGGGGTCACCAGTCCCAGCACGCACGACAACCCGGGCAAAAATATCCTTGGAAGATCTTCTGTAGCATACTGACCGTTGCTGATTTTAACAATCGTTTGCATTTGGGATTCAAAGCTGAATCGAAGGAGGATATTATGATGAATGATGACAATTTGATTTATTTTTTTAGTTCAAAAAGATTATAATTTTATCTTTTGACGTGATTATCTAAAAGACTCTGGCCATCCCTGATATTCATGTCATTCATTTCAGGTAAAGTATTCAAGTGCCAAATGTTTTTTCTGATTTTTGCGTTACTGGCGCTAATTCATTAGCACGATTAGTCGAAAAACATCGAGTGCTGATATGTACTTATAATCTATAGTTCTTCAGTCAAATCGCATTCAGCGGAATACCTATTCCTCTACAATCTTGTAAATATCCTGTCCAGCCGTGCCTGGGCCATGTGACTGGACAACAATAGCGCGGCGAATTGGGCCGGTTACGAAACTCGATGAGTTTCAATCGATCGTGTGCGCCGGCGCGGCGATCGATCATTGGCGGTTATTGAACGTAATTGTTAAACATACCTACCTATCAACTGGAATTAGGATCAAGCTTGAGATGTGTTCGTGTTGGTCGACATCTTTTTAGCTGCTAAAATTCCTTTTCTGTTGAGACCCCCGATCTTAGAAAGGACTTTATTCCTATTTCTGTGATTGAGACCGATGGAATTTACTGACAATTGCTTTGAGACACATACAAAGTGGTAGTCAATGTTCGACGGGCGACATGAATCAGTACCTTGGCTTTTAAACCTTGACGCTGGCAAAATTTTGATAATAGCACCACTTGCTATTTATTAGATTTTATTAAACCCACTTATTCCTCGAAATGATTAATATTCCTTGTAAAAATTTGGCTCATCATCCCAATTAAAGAGAAAAAGATCGTGGTTCGGCACCGTGAGTGCGCTGGCCGGTTTTTTAAAGCCCTCTCGAGTTATCACAACAAATTAAAAAATAACGGGGCATTTCCTATTTTTTTTTAATTTAAGTACTCGTATATACAAACAGTTTGAATAACATAAAATAAATGCCACTATTGGAAACCCGGAGGGTTTATTACTAATACTAAATAGTGCCAAGCAAGTGTCCGCACAACGTTTATTCATTTTATGAAATAGTTTTACAAATTTATGTATCATATAATTGACCGACATCAAAAAAGGCGGATGTTCCTAGTTTACTACTTTTCTTTTTAAATATTAGACACGCGAATGTGGTTTATTTATTTACCTACCTTATTTAAAATCTACGTTTAAGCACACACTCGCTTAAGTACTTCAATTTGGAAAAATTGTAAGTATGAAACTGTGATTCTTACGTCCTTTTGCTTTTAGAATAGTGCATCAGAGCGCAAGTCGGCGCATCAGCCGATTGGGTCGAGCGGCTGGCGCGAGTGCACTTGACCGCTGGCGTCTTACGTAACTTGCACTTATGCCTAACATCGCTTTGCAATAATGCTAATGAATGTTCGTGTTTTTATCGAGAATAGCCCGTAATCGTACTGAAGCCGAAATGGAATGTTGAGATTTGTAATTATACCACTGAAACTTTTTAAGACGGTTCAAGAGCAGCGTTTTTTGTGTATAAAATTCAAAACAGATGAAGCGGATAGTGTAGATTTGACAAACACTGTAATGTATCATTGAGCCCTGCCAAAGTGATTAGTTATACGGACTATACGGACCGCTTGACTGCCAGAGCTGTTAGACTGTCAATACCACCTATCATAGTCTGACTTAGCACACTACATTGTCGGATCGCTAGCCCGAGCTGACATACCGTCAGACTGTCAAGCCAACCGTGTCGCTCGCCCTTCATCGCGGTTTCCTCAAGCCATAGCTAATGAAGTAGCGGACCTTGATTTCACATTGTCGTATATGTATAGACTAAGTCTAATTATGAGAACTTGACACTGTCGGATCGCTTGCCCGACCTGACAGACCATCGACCGTAAGGCCGTGATGCACCTGACCTAAATCTCGCATTGTCGAATAGACCAACCTATTATACCTACTCTAATTACGACAACAAGTTACACTCCCGGATCGCTACACCGAGTTGACAGACGGTCGACCGTCAGGCTGTCGGGCGGGCCGTGTCGCTCGCCGTATATCGCGTTGCCCTTAAGCCGTAGCTGCTGAAGCAGCTGACCTGAATCTCGCGTCGTCGTATAGATCGCTGCCAGACGAGATTCGTCACGTCACGTCATTCGGTTTGCCTGCGCTTTATTTTGCTATGGAAAGGGTGATTAAGTGATTTTATTTTATTAATACCACAATCGAATACCTGAGGGGCTACTCCGAAATTCGAAAAACGAAGTTCGTACGGCGCCATCCCGCTCAGTCCAATACAGTATAACATGAGAGCGAGAGGGACAGCACGTTACGAACTTCGTTTTTAGGGTTTCGTAGTAGGCCCTCTGTTGAATAAGTAACTACTTCATGATATGGGTTGTCCTCTTATTGTTATCCATATATAAAAAAGTACCTACTTAATTTAGCACGTACCTACCTAAAAATTATAAAATTATATAAATAAATATTAGGGGACAATTTTACATAAATCGAACTATTTTTTTGGTACAGCTCGACTACTTATACTCGATGACAGTATATATATTATTTAAAACTACAATACTTGTACTTACATAATAATCAACGATTAGTCAGGAACAAATATTTATGCTCAGCACACAAATATTTACCCTTACTAGGATTTGAACCCAGGACCGTTAGCTTCGCAGGCGGGATCACTATACTGCTGGAAATTACGCAAGAAAATGTTGATTCGATTAATTGTTTGTGTAACGAAACACTAAACTTCATGTTTGAACGTTTATAGCAATTAAGTCAACACTATTTATATTATAATGCTTAATTCCCATTTTTTTATCACTAAAGATTTTTATTCTAAACGTTTTGGTTAAGTAAGTAGGTAGTATCGGGAATTTGGGAACGTAGTACCTATTCCCGATGTAACTTTTGAGTAAAAAACGTCGAGTTATAATATACTACTTAAATGCCCGTCTGCTACTTCAATATTCAGTGTTTGCGACTAAGCGACTAGTAATGCGACGACACTAAGTACCAAAGTAGCATGAAACTAAATTACATCATATACATGAAACTATAGAGATAAGAGCCTTTGTGCACCATCTCGGGGACGGTTCTCGCGCGAGGTGCATGAACTGAAACTTTAAATAGGTTACCTTACCTAACTAGAGAGGCGAGGATGAATTATTAGCAAAACTACAGCATAGCATCTTCTGTATGACCTTCTACTACGAAACCTTTATTGTATTGTACCTGCTAACAAATCCTTTATTGCAATAAGTATTGTAATAAAGAGTATTTTCAACATAAATGTTTTGTAAGACCTGCTGTTAACCACATTTAATGCAAATAAAGAACTTACTTACTTACTTACATAATTACTAATTATCAGTTACAAAACAGTGGAAAAGCATAAAGGCGAACTTATCCCCGCGATTACTCGAATTAGAACAGTTGTCAGTTACCCGTGAGTAAATGTTTGTTGTTTTACTGACGGTAAATGCTCGATAGAGGAATAAATTGTCAATATAGGTACATTTATTGGAATATTCTTTGCATAGATATATCCGTGAGGGATATGGTTCTACATTTACTAATGTAGTAAGTACAGTAGTATTATGAATGTAGCATATCTTTCTTAAGGACATTTTGTAACTTTAAAAAAGTCATAGTGCTTTGCATTTTTTTATACTATAACTCTGTAATCGTTGTCCATTTCGTGTCGTTTGTTGTTGTAGGTTTCACGCGACTATATTCAACGTAACGAAATGTGTGCATAGATAGACCATCAGAGGCGGAATGGACTAGGGTACATACAGATTATAATTTCAACACTATCGTAGCTACGTGGTTATCATTATCAATTTACGGCTGGGCGCATGAGTGACAGCCGTGTAGGCAGAGGACTTAACGGGTGCAGTGCAGACCAGGCTCGACACGGCCGGGCCGATGCCCGCGACCGGTTTGTCGTGTCACGGATTCAGGATAAGAATGTACGATTGATTAAACCAGTATTTGAAACAGACTAGAGGCCAAGAGGCAAGATCCAACAAAAGCTCAACATTTAATGTGTAGGTATTTAAAGCTTTTTATCTGAGCTTTAATGTTATCTTTATTGTTAACTTCACCACAACCTGGTACGAAAGAGCGAATACCTCCTAATACAAGTGTCAAACTTAAAAGGAGGATTCGACATATTTGTTATAATAACTATAGTTACAAATAAATAATTTTTGAATCTCATATCATGAATATTACCTACGCTTTATTGTTCAATCCTCAAATAATATTATCTGGTGCTTTATATTATTTAGCTATAGAGCTGAAGAGCATAATGACTAATGACTGTTGTTTGCGATTGCGATGTTTAAATGGCAAACCTCCGAATTTTAATAACAGATCCTAAGTTTTTGAATAAAATTAAGAGCAGGAAAGTCATAATAATAATAATATAGATACTTAACTAAAAATAGGCATAACATCGATGATGTAGAGCTTTAATATGCTTCATTTGCGTTTTTTCCTGCCTAGCGAATAGCGATAGTGCATGAAGGGGACCTATAAATAGGGTCAAGAGGTCGAGAAACTGGACCAATTGAATTAGATAAGATGCTCGTGCAGTGACCGCGGGCGCCGTGGGGAACAGACAGCATTGTTCAGAGGAATGCAAGCTTGATGTTGATGTGGTGACACATTTGGTGGCTTTGAGCTTTAGGTGGATGGGGCTGTGGGGCGGGGCGGCGCGCGTCGGCGGCCGCGGCGCTCGCTCGGGGCTCCGTCCGACTCGGCAGTGCCTTAGCAGCCGCGAGGGAAGCCGTGCGCGCCCGCTCGCGCCCTCTTGTTTACATCGCGATCGTGTGATGAGTGCCAGGTGACAGAACAGGAACATGGCGTGCGCCCGCGGCGTCTGCACGGCCGACAAGGTCTTCATATTCATCAACATCGGCTTCGCGGTAAACAAACCCCTAATTCATTCATCCCTGGATTCTCCAGATGACTGCGGGCTCACCGCATCACGGATTACCATAGATATTAAGTCTTCAATCAATTACTCCCTTGGTTAATCGTATTTGCATACTTCACTTTTCATTTCATAATCTTAACTAGTTAAATAAACTGAGTAAACAGTGGACAGACTTAACGTCGACAATACATTACTGACAATTTGTACCTACTATACTGTAACCTAATGTTGACTTCCAGTAGGTATTGTCTTACATTTATAGTTAATTCTTGGTTTCTGAGACTGTGAATGAGTTTCAAAAAGAAATATAAAAATAACTTTAATTTATACGTAGGTTAAAAGGTTACAGCATTTGAATTTCCATGCAATGTGAATCAGAACATCAGGGTAATAACCTGCCACTGGGTTTACAAACAAATGCAGATGTTCTAGTATCTACACATACCTTTTGACAAGACTTTATCCGACTAGAATTTAAGTGCATTTGGCATAAGACCCGATTGTAGCTTTCTGACAAGACACATCTTATCACTTAATTCTATCATCGATCGTTCTAAATTATTCTTAAGAAATTTAAAAAGCATTCATTTACTGGCATAGCTAGGTATTCTAAAATAAAAGCCACAGACAGAGCCGGCTATCGTGCTGAGATGAGATTACCAATCCAAAAATCCAAAGTGACAATTCGTGAGCTCATAAACCACAGTTGTTCTCCAAAATGCTACAGTTGCATCACTCTATAATCACTCTTACTATTTCGTCTACTTCATTGCTCCATTCCGTTACGGCGAATTATATGCGTCAGCAAATTTACGATTCATGCCAGCCACTATTGTAGTTTAAGCAGGCAAGGCTTGTGAATTGGAAACGCTGGAAATAAACCTGAAGCGCAATGCGGAACAACTTCATCTTTCACCGACTTTCTAAGGGAGAAGTTACGATTGTTTTTCATGCCCTTTAAGCTACCTAAAAAATGATCTCAAATAACTTCCATCATGATGGTTGAGTTAAGTACAGTTACTTTCTGTTCCTAAAGAGTTGAGTTAGCTACAGCTACTTTTTTATCGACATTCTCGTTTAACCTGCTCGAATCCACGAGAATAAAATCAACTAACAGGACGCGTAAGAGCACAAAAATGTGAGTTAGTTGGTTCCATTCCCCGGCCCGTTACCCCGTCCTGTCTCGGACTACCTGACTGTCCCCGCACCCCTCCTGTCCCGCTCAACAGGCAGCTGGCGACCGCCATTGTCCTCCGACCAAGATACGATACCCATTCAGCCACAGATTCCTAACAACTATTCGATTTATTGGCTAGTCGAGCCCGATATCAATTCCAATTCTCCACACACGAGCTTTCTGTATCTATGTAGTCTTAGTAGAAAAAAACACATCGAAAAGCCTTTCATTTTAGTGTTTGCCCATAATTTAAGGAATCATCATCATCTCAAAGGGAACTCACGCGCAAAACTTCAAGTGAATCAATCACTGTCAAATTCCTCGTCACTCTAATTTATCTGTGGGCTATCTCAGGCGTTAAGTTAGTTTTTACTAGCCGTGAGCTGGATGGGATTTACTTTTCGCGCTTCAATTTCTAAACCCAAATAATTCAAGCCCCTTAGAGGTCGAATCTTCAAGTCATCTCAATGTTTACGATGTCAGTAGGTATATAAGATACTCCTGTGTAATCATTTCATGATTTAGGCTTGCGTTGCGTTGTCTGTTGCAGTCACTGTTGAAAAGAATATTATGCACATTGATGCGAGAAACTACTCGTAAGTAGCTTCAATAACGGTCATTGATATTCATTGGCAATATTGGGACTGGCCGCATTGTCACCTATTTTTATGATCGCAAATCGCAATTCAGCGTAGGTATTCGATGTGAAAAAGTGGTATGCACGAGTCCTACCTCAAATTCTTGGAACAGTGGACTCGTTGCGTAGTCCACTTGTAAACAAAAATAATCGGCCAATAAGAGAGCGCATCCCGTCATACAAACATATACGAATGATAGGAATGTACCTTTTATCTGCAGCTGACTATACTTCTAGTGGGTCGCGTTCGAAATTTAATACCGCCGACCGCTGTTAAAAGTATTTGGGAAGCAGCTTCTACACTGACTTAATGTCGGCCATTTTCAGACCGCTGTAAACTTCCATTTCGGTGGACGATATATTAACCTTTCCTGACGATATATGTACCCATTCCGAAACTTAATGTTTTATTACATAAGAACAAATACCAAGGCTGGCCATTTTAGAACTTTTTCGATGCAACGATGACCTAAAAAGCTGTTAGATCATACTCGTAGTAATAATTTATGAGAAAACTTTGCCGATATTTTTAACGCAAAATACCTACAACGCAAACAAAGGTATTTCTACGAAAGTTTCCATTGTTGTAACATAACATGTGGTGTGGTTGAGGTGTTTGCATTATTGTTCATCCAGCGAGATAAAAGAATGAGCAATTTCATCAACTTCTATCAGTTGATGCATCTATTCTATATTCTTTTATATAAAAATACCGAAAATTTCATTCAAATCCCGTAGAGTTTCTGCTGGACAAAGTCCTCACCAAGAATCTCCACGGTGACCTATACCCAGAATCTACTGAATAGAGCGGAAACACAAGGAAATAGACCGCAGACCCTCAAGCGTAAGTTGCCAGCGAACCTGTCTGTCTGTCTGTCTATCTGTCTGTCTGTCCGACTATTAAAGCGCCATATCTCAAAAACTATTTATGATATCTATTTGAAATTTGGAATATCTATAAACATGGTTAGTAAGCCCACATGCACATCAAAGGAAATATTCAAAAATATATTTTTATTTTCTAAAAAAACGATGAATATGAGGGGGGCAAAAATTAAATGTCCAGCTACTAGGTCAAATATTATATAATTTGAAAGGGCTTGATACGCACATTTTTAGTTTTTTTTTTTATTGCGATAAAATTTTGTTTTATCAAGGAAAATGGGAAAAAAACAGCATTTTCCCCCTTTTATCTCCGAAGTGTACCGAACGAAAAAATAAATAAATATAAATATTACACGAAAATTATAACCATATGTCTAACTAGCTAATTTTCTTTTTAATTTTCATAAAATCTATTTGAAAAACCCGGTTGCGTTAAGTTTGCACCTCATTTGTATGCAATACTATAGATAGCAGGTGCAAACTTAACTCAACCGGAATATAATAATGTTAGGGTAAGTGAAAGTTTGTACGGAACCCTCGGTGCGCGAGTTCGACTTAAACTTGGCCGGTTTTTTTTCCTGATTGTAACTCTACAGCGCCTCTCTACATGTCATGTAGAGACATGTCTGTCATCTATACAGGTGTATAATACGACTGTTATAAATATTACAAATTTAATGTTTCTACCTTTAATGGTTTAGAGTCTGAGGGGCTACTCCGAAATTCGAAAAACGAAGTTCGTTAGGCGCCATCCCGCTCACTCAAATACAGCATAACATGAGAGCGAGAGGGACTGCACGTTGCGAGCTTCGATTTTTGAGTTTCGGAGTAACCCCTCTGGACTCTGGTTTGTCTTTCAATGTTTAAGTCACGATATTGATTCGTACACGTTCGAGACATTTTTTGCGATAAAAGCAAACTTGTATCGATATATTCCGACTAGAACGGTTGAAAAATACGAAGGAATGCAAATATCCCAAATATACGTATCTAAATAAAGCTTTTAGCATCTTCGTGTTGCAAACTCGTATCGAATGCAATTAAGTATTACGTGCGTCATTGTCGAGATGGTTCAGTCACAGTATCTATACATAGTACAGTGCTGTAACCAAGTTTTTATGTACACAGCGAAGTTCAAAGGTCGCGGAGTCACGGGCGCGATATCAGCGAGCGGCATAATGAAGGCGACCGGCACGTACTGCTAAGTTTTACTATTGTACAGCTTGTTGTTGTCTAAGTTTGATACCCTAAAGTTAGCAACTGACGAACGGATGGAGCTACATTGTTGACTTATTAGGCAGTATATTAAATTTACTCGGGACTTTGCCCGCATTAATGGGAACGAAGTAGCCTTTTTATAGTTTCGACATGTCCGTATTGTCCGTCCGTCCGTCCGTCCGTATGTCACAGGCATTTTACTCAAAAACTACTAGATGTATATTGATGAAATTTGGAGGATAGGTGTCTTGTATAAGCCGCTACTAGTTTGATAGTTAAATTATAATAAAACATATTTCTAGGAGAAGGCACTCCCTATAACCGAAAGTGAAAAAAAAAAAAAATTCAGCAAATATCAATGTGTGGCACATATTTCGACAGTTCTTTAAAAAAGACTTCGAGGTTTCTAAAAATAATGTTTGATTTTGTGAATATTTTCGGAAATAATTGCGCCGTAAGTTGCAAAAATTGTGTCCCCTCCCCTCTATTTTCTAAACGGTATGTCCAAAAATTATAAAAAAAATATAAAGATAAAGCTTAATAAATACTTAAACGAAAATTAATTTCAACATGATAAAATATACCGTTTTTGAGTTATTGCCATAAAACTGCGCTTCTCAGCTAAAAGACGTAAGTGCCGTGGAAATACGCTCTTTTGCTAGTGCACTTTTTCATTTCATATTTTTTTCATCTGTAGTGCATTTTTTTTGTATGAACGGCTGCGGAACCCTACACTGAGCATGGACCGACATGCTTTTCGCTGGTTTTTTTATGTTTTAATCCATTTCCTGATATATCTATGTGCCAGGTTCATCTTATATATATAAAAGAAGTCCTGCCTGACTGACTGACTGACTCATCAACGCACAGCCGAAACTACTAACGCTAGAAAATTGTTTTTTTCACAGTCGGTTACATTTATAACGTAGGCTAGGGATAAGAAAGCATTTTTCGAAATTCATCCCCTAAGTGGGTAAAACAAGGGATGAAAGTTTGTATGGGAAACGTAAAATTTTTGGACTTAGAAACTTGAAATTTCGTGAAATGATTGTGTGTTTATAATCAAAAAACTTATATTCTTGATTTTTCGAAATTCATCCCTTAAGGGGGTAAAACATAGGATGGAACTTTGTATGTGAAACGTGAAATCTTCGGACTTAGAAACTTGAAAGTTGGCAAAAAGATTCTGTATTTAATATCAAGAAACTTATATTCTTGATTTTTCGAAATTCATCCCTTAAGCGGTTGAAACAAGGGATGAAAGTTTGTATGGGAAACGTAAAATCTTTGGACTGAGAACTTGAAATTTCGTGAAAAGATTGTGTGTTTAAAATCAAGAAACTTGTATACTTGATTTTTCGAAATTCATCCCCTAAGGGGGTAAAACAAGGGATGGAACTTTGTATGTGAAACGTGAAATCTTTGGACTTAGAAACTTAAAAGTTCGCAAAAAGATTGTGTGTTTAAAATCAAGAAACTTATATTCTTGATTTTTCGAAATTCATCCCCTAAGGGGGTAAAACAAGGGATGGAACTTTGTATGTGAAACGTAAAATCATTGGACTTAGAAAATTGAAATTTCGCAAAAACATTGTGTGTTTAAAACCAAGAAACTTATATTCTTATTAAGTTTTCGAAATTCATCCCCTAAGGAGGTAAAACAAGGGATGGAAATTTGTATGTGCAACGTAAAATCTTTTGACTTAGGAACTTGAAATTGCAAAGAGATTGGGGGGTTATGTGTTAATAAATGATTTATGAATTATAGAGAGAGAGAGAGAAGAGGGAGAGAGGGAGGGAGGGAGGGAAGGAAGGAAAAAGAGAGGGAGAGAAAGGAGCGAGAGAGAGGAAGGGAGGGAGAGAGAGAGAGGGAGGGAGGGAACGATAGAGGGAGAGAAAGAGGGACGGAGGGAGGGAGACAAAAATAGGTGTCGTAGTAAAATAATGACGTCGGTTTTCTTGTGACGTTAACACGTAAAATTATCGTTCGTAAACCGACTTTACAGAAACCATTTTTTGCTACGCCTTAAAATACTATCCTTTTGAAACGCCGAGGTACCTTCTAGGACATTTCATTTTGGCCAGTGTCGGGAAGTTCGCCGGTGTCTCCTTTTCATAATCTTGTAAACGTTAAAATTGAATGGGCCAGTATTGCCTTGCCTTCTTATGGAATAATGTTCTCGATCTAAATCCGTTGGTCGCTGAATGTCTTCTGAGTATTTTTTTACAAACATGAACAGCATGGGACAACTGACATAAAAAAGGTTTCCTCATTCATATCTCTGTTTTTACCTAAAATCCACGCGGACGAAGTCGCGGGCGGCCGCTAGTCTTCATATAAATCCGTTGAGAAACAAAGAGTCAAATGCATTTCCAATCCATACTATCCATACTAACATTATAAATGCGAAAGTGTGTCTGCCTGTCTGTCTGTCTGTCTGTCTGTCTGTCTGTCTGTCTGTCTGTCTGTCTGTCTGTCTGTCTGTCTGTCTGTCTGTCTGTCTGTCTGTCTGTCTGTCTGTCTGTCTGTCTGTCTGTCTGTCTGTCTGTCTGTCTGTCTGTCTGTCTGTCTGTCTGTCTGTCTGTCTGTCTGTCTGTCTGTCTGTCTGTCTGTCTGTCTGTCTGTCTGTCTGTCTGTCTGTCTGTCTGTCTGTCTGTCTGTCTGTCTGTCTGTCTGTCTGTCTGTCTGTCTGTCTGTCTGTCTGTCTGTCTGTCTGTCTGTCTGTCTGTCTGTCTGTCTGTCTGTCTGTCTGTCTGTCTGTCTGTCTGTCTGTCTGTCTGTCTGTCTGTCTGTCTGTCTGTCTGTCTGTCTGTCTGTCTGTCTGTCTGTCTGTCTGTCTGTCTGTCTGTCTGTCTGTTACCTCTTCACGCTTAAACCGCTGAACCGATTTGGATGAAATTTGGTATGGAGATAGTTTGAGTCCCGGGGAAGGACATAGGCTACTTTTTATCCCGGAAAAATACCGTTATCCGCGATAAACGAATTTAAGGCGGACGAAGTCGCGAGCAGGATCTAGTACAATATAAATACCCTATATTGCACACCTCAAATACACAGAAATATGAGAGTTACAGTTAAATGAATGTAAACAACAGGCGGTCTTATCGCTAATAATGTGTTCCAGACTACCTTGGGTTGGGGAGATTAGAGATTATTAAAGATAATAATTTTAATTGAGTAGGTGGCTTAAACTGGAAGGGAGACGCCGGTAATATTGTTAGGTATCCATACCCAAAGGGATAAACGGGACCCTATTACTAAGACTCCGCTATCCGTCCGTCTATCTGTCTGTCTGTCCGTCTGTCACCAGGCTCTATCTCATGAACCGTGTTAGTTAAGTTAGACAGTTGAAATTTTCACAGATGATGTATTTCTGTTGCCGCTTTAATAACAAATACTAGAAACAGAATAATTTTATGTCCGTCTTTCTATATCAGTAACCAATATAAAATGACCGAACACCGTGTACATTTTGCTGAGGAGTAGGGCTCTGCTAACACTGGATTTTCATAGACACGGCCGCTTTTGGCGTATATCTTGTACGGAACCCTCGGTGCGTGATTCCGACTCGCACTTGGCCGTTTTTTTTTAAGCTTTGGCTTACAGGTTGCAAGATACTGAGCACGCCTCAAGAGTCCCCGGCAAGCTCGGCCGAATTACACTTTCCCATACAAACGGAGTTTCGTTCTCATTTTAAAACTACGTCCTGGATTGTAACTAAACTTTGCATATACAATGAGATGAGGTATATCTAGACCTGTAATTAGTTTATATGGCTCCAGTTTATAAAACAAACGAAATACACCAAAAACAAGTTTTGTATGAAAGACGTAAATTCGTTGATTTTTTTTACTATGGTATCTGAAGCTACATAAACTAATTACAGGCCTGCATATACCTTAACTTATTCTAAGTACAAAGTTTCAGAGCAAACTAGCTAGTCGTTTTAAAATGAGAGCGTAACTACGTTTGTATGGAGAAACCAAGCTTACAGGGGACTCTTAAGTCATTTATAAGTTTTTTATAATGCATCTGTTACCGTAATGTTAGTTTGAATACTTTGAATTGAACGTGATAAGCCTATAAAAAGTAAATCCGTAATTGTTAAACACATATGTATCCGTTTCTAATAATACTGTAATTTATGCTGTGGATTTTGTCTCAATAAAAATAATTATTAGTAATTCGGATTATTGCATTCAGGAAATAAGTAAATTACCCGAAAAAACGCTTGACTACCCGCGCCGTTAACTAGATACTTAGTTACATTCGTTAAGGAATAATTATGCAGCTTCATAGTTTTTTCTAGGTAGTTAAAAAGGAGAATTAATGCTTCCCGAGGGATAAGCGGAATATGCTCGCCATGCGGGTGAACTGGGTTACTTGAGCTTTTTACAACCATTCCCTCTGCTTCGTTTATATACATTATAAGGACTCGGAAGAAAGGTGTTTACTGTTTGGAAAATAAAATTACGTTATAAAACCCCTAAGGAGCCCATAATCTTACATTATGAGTGTGGAAGGTCCGACCACACTTCACACACTTTACACTCGTGGATATATGGATATCGTTAGGCTAAGAAATGTTTTAAAATTCCTTTCGGTTCTATTTTATTACATTTAAGGTAAACGATCCAATATTTGTTCCAATGTTAAAATTCCCTATGGTCCACACTTAACTCCAATAATTGATAGTAATACCCTGTTTATCACTTTATCACCTTTATTGTTATGATTATAAATTAAAGTTCAAGGTGTCAATGTGCTTACCGTCTGCAACCGTTCGAAATTCCATGAGATTTTTTGAAATATTTAAAATGTTCTGCGGCTAGAAGTGATTAAGAAACCTTGCCCTAAACGGTTTCATCAGTGTTTGTTGCCTGATTAGAACGGATTACAAGAGTGGCGTGTGTCGAATGTGTCGATTTGTGAGGGCCTTGGCAGTGTTTGTGCTGTGTTAGCACCATCGTATCGCTGTCAACACCCGACACGGCACGGCGCTGTAGAACTCTAGGTCAGCCCCACAAAATTACTTATATTCCGCTGAAATATATTGTTGCGAAAACCATAACGTCATCAGTCGTCGAGTAGTGTTTACTAAATGTGTATCAATTTTTCGCAGATTAAATAAAGAACTGAATGGTGCTGTCGTAAGATAGTGGCTTAATGATCGTGAGGTCGGCGGTTCTAATCCCAGTATGGGCGAGCTTTTTGCAAGTTTTCTCCGTTAAAATCTAAACATCCAGATTTTAGTGAGACTAAAGTTTCTAGAATGTTTGAAGAAAAGAACATTCCGTGCCATAGAAGTTTAAAAGACAAATGTATGGGATTGGAATATGCTAGAACCTTTGATCAGCCCAATTTACTAGAAAGACGACGCTATTCAAAACAGCAGAATAACGAAAATATGACGATAAAAAGTGACAAAAGACGAGCGAAATTAACGGGTATAAAAGGGGGTGAATTTGAAGCGAGCGGCAGTCTTAAAGTGGCAAGCGAAGGAGAAACAAGTGGAAAGAAGAGGAAGTTAAAAGTGAAGTAGTGGAAGTAAACTAGAAAGTGTTCAGTGTCAGTGACTTAGTGTGTGTGCTATACACGGTGCGAAGTCTAGTATCGGTACCGGGACGCGTTTAACAGTGAATCCCTGCTACTGTAAGTCGTGAATAAACTAACGTGGAACTGTCAAGGTGTTTTAACTCTATCCTTTACCCCACGCTCGTAAAGATATCCTCCCATTTCGTGACAATTAATTAATCTGGGATTTTACCGTCATAATTCATATAATGGTCATTATATGAATGATTATTTATTCTGTAATCAAGCTGGAAAAACTGTTAATATCTGCAAAAAACGCGGCCTGGTAGAGATCATTCATCATTCATCTTGTTGTTGCCGGTCATTGTTAACTTTGCGGTTATGTCGGTAAAATTTATGACATGCAGCGCTGAAATCCTGGTGCGGAAGTTCGGCGAGAATACGCCCCCTATTCTTTATAAATACATTGCCAGTGACAATCATGACCGAAATTGCGTCGAGATAACAGTTACGTAATACTTATACCACTTTTTCAAACATTTTATTGAACTCTTGCCTACCGCTGTCGTTTTTCATTCAGCATATTGCTGAAAGCCAAAAGTAAACAGCGCTTAAACTTATTGAACTCTGCATATTTGGACGTATATACACGGCAAAGCGCGCAATGAATTCGTATACCATAAATTCTCGGCCGAATACTTGCCGATAGATTTATCGGGGTCGCGGATTATTTGCCGCCATGTTTTCACGTTATTAGGGGTGGCATCAGATGCTCGGGACGCAGCTGAAAAATAGAAATAGACGGAGAATTAGATCACAAAGAAATTACGTGAGCGGAGTCTCCAGGGACCGCCGTGGCGTCGTGATTGTTAATGTCCCTATTGAAACTTGAATCAAAAATAATCAATTACAAAAGTGTAACACAGGCACACGTCATAGGCTGCATTCAAAGAAACTGAAATCAGATTTTTCGGAAATTAAATGACAGGAATTTAACTAGATATTATGTTGATTGAATTGACATGAGTGTAGTTTTTCAATATTTATAATTTAGCAACAGTGCACATATGGTGTATAGGTTGGCTGACGTTACTTAGTTATTTTTTTTAAATTTAATAGTACGAGTAGGTAGTTTGTAATATTTAGTTTTGTGTTGTTTCCATTCATTACATTTATTGTGACACGGTTTTGGCTTTTACAGGGCCGATATGTACATTTTGTACAAAGGTCCTTAAAACAATAAATTAAAAATAATAATAACTTAGCTAATTCAAGAAAAAGTGTGAAAAACAAGAAGAATATAAGAAGCATAATGAGTGAATTCAAATCTGAAATCCAAAGAGGCGCCTGCGACATCCATCGCATCTGCTAAATAAAGTAACAATTGAATCCCAAGTCTTCAAAACGGATGTTGCCCCGAGACAGCCGGAAAGGTTTAATGGGCCAAGAAACTTTGAGGACTGAATTTAAAACTAAATTACTCCACTCTTTCAATTAAACCCTTAGACGCGCGGAGCGACCGCTTTCCGAAGATTGTATTAGCAGACGTTCTTTTAGTGTTCCCTACAGCGATTCCATTATATTTTAGACTTTTTAGAGGATAGTATGGTGAAAACACACAATTTATCTGCTTTGCCTCAAGGTTGACTGGTAGAGAATGCCCTATGGCATAAAGTCCGCCTTTTGTACGATAAGTTTTTTCTTTTGTGCAATAAAGATTAAATAAATAAATAAAATAAAAGCGATGTACAAACAGTCAGCTCGGCTGCAGATAAAAATAAATTCCTGCAGTACGTCGTGATAGATACGAGTAGGTATTACATCTTTATGAGGCCAATAAATAAAGCCGCAACAAAATGACGCGATTAAAACACTTAATATTTAGAGCCTTTATTCGGTAGAATAAAGAGTGAGTTGCATCGGCCACATTTAACAGACAGCGTTATAATATTTTCTTCTCTTTCCGCGATTATTACTCATTGAAATAAAACAATTTAACGGACAAGACAAGATCGGAAACATCTTGAAGCGTGCTTCTATAAAAACATATTTCAAGCCGTTGAAGAAGGTGTCTCAATACCTTAGACCCGTGAAGAGTAGCACCCCTTTGCAGAGTGCAGGCATTTATAAGCTGGACTGCGAGTGTGGTCTTTCATACATTGGTCACGAAACGCAGTGTATCAACCCGGGTGAAGGAGCACATAGCAGATGTCAAGCACCGTCGGTGTAATAGGTCTGCAGTTTGTGAACATGTCATTGACAAACCAAACCACTCAATTAAGTTTGATAAACCTTCTATCCTTGCCAAAGAAAAAAGATATTTTCCCAGGATGCTACGCGAGGCTATTGAGATTAAAAAGCATCCTAATTTCAATAGAGAAGATGGATTGTCACTACCACCAGCTTGGGATCCTGTAATACATCTCATCAAGGAACAAGCGAGACACAGGACTGCAAAACCTTAATTTCCGAACGGTGTAAATTATCTTACCTGTTTAAAAGTAGTTTAATAGTCTCTGTTTTTAAATATTATAATTAGTAATGAGGTAGCCTGGGAGTTTTTCTTTGCAGCGTTTCTTTTCTCCTCAGTACGCCTCATTTGTGAAATGCTGCTTGGTAAATTATTAGAATAAAATAATTAAGCCCTTCTGGCACATGTGTAACTGTCTTTACAGCTTAGGCCCATCTGGCATGTATGTACACCTTTATTTGTGTTTTTTCAAAAAATGGGTAGTTTGCACAAATTGTAACTTTGACAGAGGAAAATACATCTTTTCTCAGTCCTCCCGTGACCATGGAAAGCTGGAAAGCTTCCGAAACGTCGGGAACTAAAATGAGATAATATACGCGATATAATCCGTTAAATTGTTTTATTTCAATGAGACAGCGTTATCTCATAAAGAAAGTTCAAATTACTTATATTACGGGATTGAACGTACGTATGGGTAAAAAACTTAATTAAAGCTTTACTTATGTTTTTTACTATTGTATGGAGTAGTATAGACAATTTGACGTTCCATATTAGAAAAATGATATAAGTTGCATATCAATTCTGTACATAACATGCAAGCGGGGCTTTTCTTAAGTTTCAGTTATGTAACACGTATGATAACGGTTTCATAACCTTTGAAACAATCTGCTCTTCACCGTTGGAAATGAGGGTTCTATCCAGGTTCTATCCGGGTAATAATGTTCTAATCCCGCCTAAGGAATTATTTTTTCGACGCTCGCTAAATACAGACGTATAATTTCGCTTCTGCTTTAATAAAAGTTCATTAGCGAGATTAACCCTGTATAAGTTGGATTAACGTGAGATTTGGCGTCAAAGCCGCTGCGGCCTGCCAACAAAATACGCTTTTGGAAGTCCACTCAGTCTAAGTAAATTTTAGTTACATTAGAAGCAGAATATATTGGACGATTGACGTTTGCAAGGACTAATAAACTAGTTATCTTAAAACCGGTCGATTGCTCTGACGTAAGAACACGTGAAGTTAATAAACAACACGGGGCGATGGACCGGCGAACTTGAGTCAGCTGCTTGGTGAATAATTGAATATGGAAATAAAATTGGTTACTGATCAAGAATGCTGGTTAGTAGCAGTAGTTGCGGTTCAAGGGCTTTACCGCAAGCCCAGAGATTTAATGTGTTTGAAAGGTTTGTACAACCATGTCAGAATCTAATTAATTTCAATAGCTCTCGACCGTACTTTGAGACCAAAAAAGTAGCTAAATTAGCTTTTGATCGGGGTTAAGTAAGAGATTTTACCAACCCGTGCCAATTTAAATTGAAATCGAACGTCATTATCATCAGATCAAGGACGTCCACTGCTGGACATAGACAAGGATGTCCTTAACGACCGTCGTGCGCCGCCCTCATCCAACGGTTTCGCGCATAAACATAATCCTACAATAACTTAAACATAATTCAAACATCATCGTCATTATTTGATAAAGGCCGTGCCACACTGGATTCGTGTGCGTGACGTAAACTCATCCGTAACTCCTCATAAGATCCTCATAAGAGATGACTTTTTGCCGTCGACATGTAAGCTGAATACCTAATTAATAAGCGCCTTCCAACTAAACGTGTCGTCATTATATCATAGTTATCTTTATAGCTACAAACTAATGTCATCATCAGGCTTATCGACACATCACATTATATAATTAATTTGCCGGTGATTCACAAAATTAAAAGTAAAAGTTTGTTCAATTAAAGGTCACGCATATAAAAATTAGCTAATGAAACGCGGAACAGCCGCCATTGCTGTTCGTCGCGCGTCATTACGTATCCCATTCCGTCGGATTGCTCTCATTCAATTTGCTCCCGAGTCCCGATATACGAGGGAATCCCTAAAGGGCTTAAGGCTGAATCCACATTTGTATCATTATCGGCGATGTCGGCGTATCACTTCTCCCACGCGTGTCATGATTGTTAATATTGGCTCGTTATAAGGCGAAGCACGAAATCTAATAATTTACTTGTTTTCCGAAAATTCCGAAGAAAGGAATGGATTGTGAGATTTGGGGACACCGATTCCATATGTTGGTTGTTCTCGGAAATCCTACTTAGATGCGATACTGCACGCATATCTGCATATCTACGGAAGTTTCGTAATCCGGCCCGGCAAAATCCACCGGGACCGCGGACCGAAAAAGAGTGAAGAGAAGCCACAACAGACATACAAACGGAGATACTTATACTCGTAGATATAGACTTATGACACACGATTAGATTAGATACACAGATAAATGTACAGACAGACTTTGTATTTTTTTTATTAGTATGGATAAAATTCGCTTATTACTCGCAAAAGCGTTTAGCTTCTACGCGAGTTTCCTGGTTCACGGGCTTTGTGCCTAAGTGGCAACTGCATGCAAACCTTGCTGGTATGCTTAATCACATATACCGACTGTTACTTGCGATGCTAGGTCCGCCTTTAGCTTACCTTTCTGTATACCTGCATGTAATGTAAGTGTGATCCTTTAAGCCACGCGGTGTGGCTTTAGCCTAAGGCTGTGTAGTGACTGCCAGTAATTGGCCCTCGTTGTTTACGGCAATTGCGCTGGAAGAAAAAGGCTTTGGAAAGATAAATATATACTCCACACTTACTACCTTTCTCCATTGGTTAGTTGTGTTTGGTTACGGCACTGTCTTCGGCTGAAGAAGGTAGTGGGTATATAAGTAGTTAAACGCACTTAACTCTTTTTTCTTTTGGGTGGCGTTTGCTAGCGACACTGCCTGAAAGAAAAATCCGAGGAACTGGAAGTAAGTAGTGCCTATACATAGCATTTTTCCATTGGATAGTAGCATTGTCTAGGCAGCAGTCTCGATATGTGACATCACAGAGAATGCAATATAAACAGAGAACAAACATCAAGACCAAAGCAGTAAATTCGCCAGATATTAGATTCAAATTTGTCAAGCTTCAAGGAATTCCATTCCGGTAGATCTGAGACATCTCAATCTTTGATATCCTAATTCCTATAATTGACACCCTGTTAGTCTCTGAGTACTGCTATTAATTAAAGTTTAAGATGCCCAATAATTAATGGATGAAATAATTTATTCCAAGAGACTTGTCCCATTTCATATTAACTAATGGGACCGTAACGAGCACTGGGACATTTACCTTACTTCTAAATTCAAAAACGAGAAAAAGACATTCGTGTTCGCATGTATTCTACTCTAATGGGTAAGTACATTAGTACATAGGTAGTCATGATCTTTAGCCCGTATGGTACTCTGATGTGCATAGGATTTTAGAATAGGGCAAGCGGATGACATGTCTTGATAACAAGTAAGCAAGTGACTACTAAGTCATGCCATGGAGTGTAGGGCTATTGGGAGTGTCTATGTGCAATGAACTGTAAACCAAGGGTATGGAGTGCTTGCCACTGATAAGTAACACTGGCCCTAGCCCTTAAATATTGTTTTTTTTATGTTGTAAAATTTTTAACAATAAATTGCTCTAAAATCCTTTTGTAAATAACGATTCGAAAGTGCTTGCTTCAAAAGGCCTACTTGAATAAAGAAGACTTTGACTTTTGACTTTAAATCGGCTTAAAGCGAGAATGTATTTCACATCAAACTCATATTTTTGTTAGTTTATATTTTTGGAAATATCTTCAGCCGCCTGATGTCTTTTGACCAACCGAGTGAACTCTAGGAAACCGGAGCAGGCTCTGGCCACTGAGTATTGCGTTTGCTAGTTTAAGTCAAGTTTCTGTATTCCGTTTTCTGCGGCGTTTCGGCGCGCCGCTAAATATTTCAGGCGAACAAATAAACACGACAATTGATCTCTATCCGCGCTACACTGGATGTCGCCGAATCTGCAGAATGGGGTCACGGTCGGAAATCTCTGGATATTAGGGAACTAAACGCTTATACAGGATGATTGTGGATACGTGATACGTGAGCAGAAACGACATCCACCACAGAGAAAGAGGCTATGAAATTAACGTTATTGCTCACGTCCTCGAAGTCACCCCGTAGGTATACTAAATTCTAGGTTAACGACACAACTTGCTAGTCGGTTTAAGACTCAAAAGGTTTACTTAATGAGAGCTACCGTTTTTGTACTCACCAGTTGGCGGCATCGGCGATTATAAGGTCTAGAAAAATAGCCCAAAGTTAAATATTACTTTTGATAAATATCTTCTATTTAGGTAGTAAACACACATGTACCTACTTCTGTACCTATCTGGATGAATTAGTTAAACCCGTCTAATATTTTCACCATTTTTCGTAGTTCTTATTTACAACCGCATCCTGTGCGTGTTTGCCAACCGCTGGGACAGCCCCATGTTAGCCCGGTGGACGTCCATGCACGTTGTCAAGCGATGATGATGCGGCATGTCATTTGCTGAGCTTTATATTTGTTAATTACCAAGTATTATCATAAGTACTAACATTAGCTCTTAAGTTACTGCGTTTATTAACACACTTGTATGGACTCTGTCTGAAATACAGATATTATTATTATTAACCTTTAACGAGCATAATTAGGGCCGGTACCGACGGACAGCATTTGAACTGCGACCCAGCTACAAAATGGCAGTTCAAGTGCTGTTCTGCTGCAGTTGGTGTAACTGCATACAAACTGCAAACCGACTGTGCAGTCCGCTTGCATTTGCCGTGCAGTCCTGTCAACCGCACACCGACTGCAAGCTCGCTGCTCGGTCGTAATGCAGTTACATTACATTACAGTTGAAACGACTTCAATACAACTGCATTATAACTGCAATGCCACCTCGTGCAAAACCCTGGTGACATATAATCTCCTTTGTGGCTTTTATACGTGTGTACTTTATTCACTTCCACGAGTAACTGGCGGAGCAGAGCATAAACACTGCAAACATTATGAGCCGTTCTATTGTAGTCGTATTGCAGTTGCTTCAACTGCAATGTAACTGCATTACGACCATGCAGCCAGCTTGCAGTCGGTGTGCAGTTGACAGGACTGCACGGCAAATGCAAGGGGACTGCACAGTCGGTTTGCAGTTTGGTTGCAGTTACACCAACTGCAGCAGAACTGCACTTGAACTGCCATTTTGCGGCTGGATTGCAGTTCAAATGCTGTCCATCTGTATCGGTCCTAACGCGGGTGAAATCGTAAGTAGCTAGACATTCCAAAACACGACAATATTACCGATACATAGTACGTACCTACGTAATGAAAGATTAAGACTGTGCACGTACCCACCTATTGTTATATGTATAGGTACTGGGTAAAACACAAAGGAAGAATTATTTATCCCACCAAAAACATTCTGTAAAAAACTAGCCAAGTCTCGATGGACCCCCGATCGTCCGACGTCCGACCGTCAACGATTGATGCAATGGTGTCATTGAGCACCTGGTTTTGTACCCTTGTGTACCCTTCAACGGCCAAGTCACACAACATTAACTATAATAATAAAAAAATCGCAGTAAAGAACCTTAGACTTGGCACGACTTTGTCTAGATTTAATTACCTTTTAGAGATTAGCAAGCAGCTCCATCGAGACTTGGCTAGTTTTTTACAGAATGTTTTTGGTGGGATTTCACTTGTTTTTGTAGAAACGTGGGCATAGACCTTCGATTTTTGACATCAAATGAAGAGGCCCACCAAGTTGAATATTTTTGTAAAGGCGGTATGTCGATCTCTAATAGTTTGGTTGGGCTCTTGTGTTTTCTAATCAGGGTCACCAGGTACTCCAGATCTTCGATTATCCTAGTTTGATAGTTTTCCCTTTATGTGGCCATTAAACCCTAACTTTGTACCAAATTTCAGCTCTCTGAGTTTATAGGAAGTACTAGTTCTATTCTGATGATCATGAGTGAGTGAGTGAGTGTCATAAATGCGAAACTTTGGTTTCGTTTAACTTCGGAACTAAATAACCTACAGACTTGAAATTTTGGATTTTAAGTATGTGATTATAGCTTACTAGATGACGAAAATTTCTGCGTTCTGGTCTTATCCAGAGGTTCTCAAATAGGGGCCTGAAAATGCGGCGAAATGGTTCCAGTAAAGGATGGTACGGCAGTGTTTGCTTCGCGCTCGACTTGGCGGGGGCACTGCCGTGCCCCCTGATTTCGATTTATCTCGTATGTGCCTAAAACGATTTTTTTTACCTATATATGTGGCACCGGGCATATATGGATTAATATATATAGCCTAGCGGTAATGACCCTACCTGCGAAGCTGACGGCAGGATCGTTCCAATCCCGGGCAAATATTTGTGTGATGAGCATAAATATTTGTTCCTGAGTATTGGATGTTTCGTATAGTATATAAGTAGATATTTTTTAAATATATCGTCGCCTAATACTAATACACAAGCCTTATTGAGCTTATCATTGGACTTCTTCGATTTGTGTAAAATTATCCCCTAATATACATAGTATTCGTTTTAAAGTGTATTTAAAATTGTTTTTTCCAGATGTGCACACAATAACAACCACAAAGTATAATTATTTTTACATTGCTGTGTCACTGCAAAGTAAATAGTAGATCGGTGAGTAATTAAAAATAACAGTCTTAAATCACGTACTCAGAATGCAATTTAATAAAAACATGATGTTCAAAATAACATCAAACTCTTTTGTACCTATTGTTGATGCTGCTTCGCTGTAATCCGTTGACACGTATTCGGTAATTAAATTTCAATTTCTCGACTCCTCACTCGACATCTTAATTCGCCCACTTCTAAACTCTTGGACTTTCAATTAGCATGTCCCTTTCCTACCCGATCACAGATTCCAAAATTTCAAGTCAATCCAATTCTTAAAGTCGGTGAACATTTAATTGCAGGATTAGAAGCAAACAATGAAATACGAAATGGAGCTAATAATAAAAAGCTTTGCAATACGAGTATGGCAAACTATTCTCATTCAAGCCGAGAATGCCCACAAAGCGAAATTCCTTGCCCTTAGTTAGAGCTCGCTTTGTGCGATTTGTGCGAGTATTGCCGACTGTAGCTTAGCAATGCTTTTGCTTTGCGAGTGGAATGCGTGGGACACCTGTCTATGTGTGAGAACGCGAAGCATCCTTGATTATAACAGTAAAACCAAATCACTGTGAAATTACAGATAAGATAAGACAACTATCCAATACATATTAACAAGAATAAAATTAAATTGAGGAGACAACCGCATTCCAGTACTACTCATCTACTAGCAAATACATCACATTGGGGGGCAGATGCGAAGTGCCCATTTAAATAGTAGAAGGCGCAAACCAGCGGGAAATTTCGGCGAGACACTGTTTGTATCGTCGGTACCGCTAGCAAATGGCGATTACGAGGTCGAAAATCAAATTTGATCAGTGAGGGAACAAATAGACGCACAAGTTTCGCTGCCAATTCGGTACAGCCAGACTCACCATGCAAGCTAGTCTGTGCTAGGGAAGACATTTCGGAAAGGAAAAAAAAATCTGCCATTCCCTACTTTTTGGTTCAGTTAGTCACTCGTATGAAATTGCAGTTTATTAATAATAAAACGACAATTAAGTGGAGTTACAGGTTATACAGGTAGACGTATTAGTTTAGAAGACATTTTCTGGCCGTTGGACGAGAAAAACGATCCATGTAAGTGTCTCAGCTAAAAATGTAAGTAGCTGAGTAGCAAAAATGATGAGCAAAATTATCATCTCTGCAAGCTCCCAATGCTCTCTTTAGTTTAGCAATACAAAAAAAATATTGTGCGTTCTAAAAATTTGCCGAGCGCGTACGATATACTTTCAAAGTCAATGACTTTATAACAAGTATCATTCACTATTAAGATATGTAATACATTTTATAAGTTCAATACCAAAGTATTTGAAGCTAGTTGAAGAATTTATTCGCTATGATCCATCGATCAGCTACGCGGAGTGTGGGACGAGGAAACTGGACGTGCATTTGTGACGTAGCTTCGACATATTAGGTATACTTTGAGCTAGTCATAACAATAATAATGTTAGCTGCTGATATTTCACAAGAATTAGTACGTAAACAAAACAATGAGCTCACGAACAGGTACTTCTGTCAATATTTATAGGTACGAGTAGGTGTTTTTACGGCAAATACAGGGCCTTCAAACGTACACGTCTTTGATATTGAAAGAAATGGTTTATTAAGTGAGTGATATAGCTAACTTATAGTTCATGGAAAACAATATGTGGCACAAACTTAGTTCGATTAATATTTTACGACTTTGACACCCTGTCAAATCGTTATTGCGGCACAGTTAAATTTTTAATATTTTTTATCTCAAGAATCAATATTTTATTGTTTTGGCACTAAAGGTGGTATCTGGATGTAATACATACTTACCAATACTGCTTTTTGTGCCAAATGCCAAAAAAAGATGTTTTGGAGGTTTATCATCGCAACGTCTTAACGTCAAGTAGCGGAACTATGAAGCGCATACGACGGCCTCAAACGAAAATACCTGAAGACATTATGTCATTGCAAAATGCAGGCACGCTTCAGGCATCTTTAAGGTACGACCGGGAAACGGCAGCTACTCGCGATATTTGCATTCCACTAGACCTACATATTGGTAGTATAATGATACCTAAGCATGCTTGATAGCTAACTGAAAATGCAGCTCGGGACCTAGTAACCGTTAACATAAATACATACAGGCTGTCCCTAAAATCAACGCCAAAATGAAGAGGGGTGATAGACCAGCTAATAGGTCAAATATACTTGATATGGTAGCTATATCAAGTATATTTGACCTTACTAAAAAGTTCATGGTTTTCGAGATATTGGCACTTTTAAAAACTCTTCTATTCCACACCTTTTTCTTATCACACTTTCCTTTATCCTGTCGCAAAACCGCACTCCACACTTCCACACATACTTTTTAGTGCTTTCATTTACTCTACGTTTGTATTTACTCTACGTTTCGTTACCATTTTCTATTTATATAGGGAATTAGGGATGATCTTATTATACAGCATACTGTAGTTATGATTAAAAATAACCAGCGCATCATGATCATGAAATAAAGGAAAACATCGAAAAATCGAAATAGCTTTGTAATACAAAGCTTCAGAGTTACGCATATTTTTGTTGTATTTTAAATTCAAATTATTTTTAAAGGTTTTTTCAGACCATGTTTCAAAAGATTAAGCATTGAAATAATGCCGAAAGAACACGTTTTATTTTGAACTTTGTTTTTTTTTATTATTTGTCGTTAAAGCGGCCACTCACATTTTCCGTAAAAATTAAGTTAATATAAAACCTATTACGGTTCAAAAGATCTCTATCTTCTGTGACAGACAGTCATCGGAAGTTTGATAATATTGACGCCTTTGTTACCCAATGACGCCGTTTGGCTAAGGAATTCTAAAAATATCAAGCTTAAAGTAACAAAAATATACAAGGCCGTTAAACACAAACATTTTTTTTTGTGTGTTTGCCTGTACGGGTTCCACGTATTCTTGGTGTAATTACTCCACTGGACAGCACAAATGCATTAGTTTGATGGTCGAATCGTCGTCTGATGCACTGCGTAGGCGCATGCAGGCTGGTTTGGTGTCAAGGCATTCGCTGACACAGCTCTGGTGTTCACGTCCGTATTTAAATATAAATGCTTACATGTTAATACACTGTGGGCCCGAGTTACCCAGACTTAAACGATCGAGCATAGTGCCTAATTGGAGTAACTAGTATAACATGTAGTTTGTTAAAAAAAAACGTAATTTTTGAGATTTTTTATTTTTATTTATTCGTGTGTAATGTGCCTTAAAGCTCAGAAACCCTATTAACTGCCGTTCGACATGAATTACCCACAAAAATTAAATATATTTGTAGTTCAATACAAAACTTATTATAAAACTTGATACTAACTGGCTAAGAAGCATGCAATTAATGCTTCTTATGTCAATTATTAGTCTAGTATTTAATACATGGCAATAAGTAACAGAGGAATTAATATGTTTACTGCTAAGTTGCCAATTTCATACATTAAATTGATTTCCTTGCGAGAAAACAGCTGGTATTGGCTTGAATGCATATTTTTAGGGTAGAATCTTGTTTACTATTTAGGACAAGTAAGGATAAATAGAGTATAAGTCGAAGCAAATAATCTGTTCCGGGCTACCCCGGGTTGCATGCAGTGGAGTGGAATCATACATGTCTTGGGATCTATATGTATATCCTAAGACATGTCTGACTCCACCCAACTGCGAGGAGATTACTGCCGCTGTACTGCACTCTTACAATATTGATAATCGAGCAGCCTTAGGATGCGACTCACTAGTATTCGGTGTGCGATACGAGTACGTAATACAGTATTTACGGCCGGCAAACAGATATCTTCCTACGGTAAGTTTATTTCGACACACGTTTGCCAATAGTTATGGAGCCTGCTCAAATAGGGTCTTATTAGTCGAACAAACATGCCGAATGACATTGTACCAATTTCAATAATTGAAACGTCGTTGGTATTCATGGCGTATGGGTTATAATTTAGCAGCCTTGTTTAACGAAATTCGTGTTTGTTCAGTTGAGCAAACGTGCATAAAGGCTGGCGACAACCGGGCGCTAACTGCTGCGGCGAGTTAGGTCACTTGACCCCATTTGTCAAATATTTATTGGATCTTCAATGCTTCCTTTGACCGTTCAGATTTACTACGTCGACATTCCCATTTTGTTTCCATTCTCATTTCGTCCACATTCCCAACTCGTCCATAACCAACCCGAATTGTCCACTTCCTATCTCGTCCACATTCCCACCTTGTCCACATTCCCAACTCGTCCACATTATAATTCAAAATGGACCACTTCCTATCTCGGTAAGAATGTGAACGACGTGGCAATGTGAACGAGGTGAGAATGTGGACGAGATGGGAATAGGGACGAAATGTATAAAAGGACGAGTTGGGAACGTGAACAAGGTGAGAATGTAGACGAGATGGGATTGGGGACGAAATGTATATGAGGACGAGTTGGGAATTTGAACGAGGTGAGAATGTGGAAGAAATGTATATGAGGATGAGGTTGGCATGTGAACGAGTTGAGAATGTGGACGAGATGGGAATGTGGACAAAATGAAAACGTGGACGAAGTAAACCTGAACGCCTTTGATAGTGGGTTTTAGGGCCAGTGTATAACCAAATTTACTACGTCTCTACTAATCGCTGTATTTGCAGTGAATGTATTTATGGTGCTTGGCAAATAGGTAATGCTAGGTTTTCAGCGAATGCAAAATGAGTACCTACAAAAGTTGCCCTAATAAATAATGCCTGCATTATGATGCAGATAAAAAAGAGGACCATCAGCTAGTGACCTTTTCAGTCTGTAGGAGTTTCTTTCTGGCTTAGTAACATGCCTTTTCACTTTTTTCTTAAAAAAAACTCGACAGGAGTAAGTTTCTTACCGGTCCGCATTACCGAGATTGAATTGGTAGGTATCTTGATAACTCACAAATTGAGTCGCTTCCCACCTATTAGATGTCAGATAGTGGAATGCAAAAAGATAGGGACTAGCAACTTAATACGTTACATATCGATACTGGAAATCTCAATTATCGTAAGGGACACGATTTAACAGGGTTCTTACGACATTTGAAATTTCCATTGTCAATATCAATGACGTGGCGTTAATAGTACCCGATTCTCATCGGCTTGCCTACTTTAAGGCATTTGAGAACTATTCTACTGCTTTTAAAGAAAACATAAGAGAAAATACTTATACTCCGACTTTACAACATGTTTGACGCCACGCCACTGGTCAATATATCACAAAAGTAAAACTAATTTGCAGCGCTCGACTGGTCGTGTCAGTCAGCCACTAAGCTACGCCACGCCACAACGCCATGCTAATAATGGCGTGGCGCCGGCGCCACCCGCCCCAGGGGCCGGGACTGCATGCTCATTCAATTAACTCGTTCATTTCGCGTGCACTAGGGCTCAATCGCCCGAACACGTCGAACTTCTACGTAGCTAAACTTGCGTTCACACACCCCTAAATACAGTATCCATATAGGTCACGCTGAAAGCTTTGCTCTGGTCACTTATAAATAAATATAGGAATTTCGAATCGTTTAAAAAATAAAAAAAACTTTTGTTTCTGTAATGGAGCTTTGGGAATACAATTGTCTCTTTTTTATATCTTGCTGAAATAAACTATTTTGAACGAAATTGGATTTATTACGAAATGTGTAAAACAATTGAATTGAATTGCATTGTTGCGTTCCAGATTTCAATCTAGTGGTAAATCTATGTACCTACTTGTCGCTTAAGGTATGAAGCTATTGAAAGCATAGGTACTATTTGTTTGTCAGTTACTGGTCGAAAACGTGTCATAGAGGACTGAATGACAATGTTACATCAAATGCATATAATTATCTGTCTCGTTTAACATTTTTTTGAGAATAATATAGTAATCATTGATAAACTAGGCATTTAAACATCGAAATGCATTTAGCGTACGCTTACAATACGTATTTCACCACCACCTCTATTTTTCATACTTTTATTTAGCACTTATATAGAACCCCAAACCAGAGACACACAAACGTAGTCTATGAGAATAATCTTTCTGTCCACTGTATTTCTAGAGAAAAGGCTGCATGCATGGTGGGAAGCGTAAACTTTCCACCGCAACCGGAAAATCTGGTGCGGTTTTTAAAACGTCACCGTTTCTCCGAAGAGCGGGCGCTTGCTGCGCGCGTAACCTTTATGCAGTAAGGGAAATTAATTCGCACAGCACCAAAGAACCCTGTTGCAATGACTTACTGACTTGAATTAGAAGTGATAAGTTACTTTATTGCACAGGGGTTCTACGGTGCAACGCAAACCACATTCCATGGCTCTCTGACGATGATAATGAAGCCAGAACGTACATATCTATCTTTATTTACTCCCAAGTTTTTCGTTGGACGTTTTCGTTGTTTTACACAAAAAATACCCAGTTTCTTAAGGATAACGTAGGTAATATTGAAGTTTCCCATGCGGACGAAAACAGCTGATCGAGAGAATTGAGGATTGGGTATAAAGATGTTTTTGGTAGCAAGTTACCTCTACGAAAATATATGTATTGGATCGGATACCACCGCCGACGTTGCGTAGAACAGAATTTGATTACAGTGAGTCGAGCCGATTTCATAATAGGTAGGTTCCGTTTAATGCAATCCGTGATCCGTGGTATCGGTATACGTAAACAATAACTCAACCATATTTTTATATATTATTGTAGACGGATCACACACGTGGAAATGTTTTTATTATCGCAATAAGAACAATGTGGCTTAGTAGTTCCTAAACACAGGTGCACGAGAATTCTACTCTCGTACACAAAAGGACTTAGTGTAATAAGAAATTTGTAATTAGTTACGACCTTTGGCCAAGTTTGTATACTGCATCGTGAGTCACTTGGTCGCAGTCCACACGCAACTTCTCTTGCGCACTTAATATGTATACGCAGTTGTTAATAGTTGCGAATCAGGGTATGTTTCCATTGAAGCGGTGCGGAGCAGGTTAATTTTTCATTGCTGCAAAATTAAGCAATCACATTCTGGAGATTCAAATTCGTTCGTGTTGGTTACCACAATGTCGCAGTGCATTGCCAGCGCAGCTCCACTCTGCTTGTGGAATGCACCCTAAAACAATGAGCACTGTCATAACATTAATTCTCAACTACCCTGACGTGGTATTTTCGACGCGGCAATTTTGTTGCTTTAGTAGAAGTCGGTTCATCCTCGCGACATGCGCACCTCGCAGCATTTAATAAGATATCCTATTGGTATATAGCAATGCTTCATCCTACTATTCGACAATGGCGTGGCGTCCATATAAGCCGATTTCCGCCTGGTTGCCAAAGGAAAGCCTTATAACCACTTTTTTACTTAAATATGAGTAAATGAATGTAATTTTATTTTATTTTTTATTTTGTAATTTTCCTGACGCAACGCCTCTGCTATTCAGCCATTGTGGCAGACTGATTTTGCTATCGCGGTTAATATTCTTTATCACTTACCGCCTCGGTTTTGGTGTGTATGCGGCTTTACAATCATTTACAGCTACTGCAACACGTCAGCAATCAATCAATACCTAATCTAATCATCACAACATTGACATCGGGTATAATTTTTTTGTTCCAACATATATACTTACAGGATAAAAATAACCGTGATAATTACGGTCTCGGTTTCCTTTGTTTACCAAGAAAAACAAAACGTGCAATCGCAAAACTTCGCAATGCGGTTAAATTTAATGACACGTCGCGGAAAAATAATACGATATTATTGCAAATGTATAAGTTTCCAATGAATAATTGGGATTAATCACTCCCTGTTTACTCGTATTTAAAATTAAATAAATAGACTTTGGTCTCCAGCCCCGCCACCTCCAGGCATCACACCTAATCCGCCTTTTGCCGGACAGCGACTGTAACGTACCTTTTTTCAACTGGGTGGGAAGTCATAATCAGAGGCGTATTAGAAAATGGGCGAATTACGTTTTTGCGCTCCGTCAATAGAACGGATAGGGACGGCCTACTCCCTAAGTTGAGCGTTAGCTGCTTCTCACACTCCTGCCTCCCTAGGCCTTGGTCCACATGGCCTATAGGCCTCTGCCTCTGACCATAAGCAAACAAATAAGTCTTGTGTGCATAACGTTCGCCTGTACCTCCGTTTCAGTTTATTTCAGCATGTACAAAATCCAATTTCAATAAAGGTTATTTAAATTGGTAATTCTACTACATCATACTCGTAAATCAGAGAAACAGATTAAGGAATTATTCAATCTGTGTTAAACGATGCCCAAACTACCCAACCCACACAATAAGCCCCCAATCGAATTTATAATATTGATTGAGAAGCTTTCGTGCTAAATAATATTAACTAGAGGGTGCGGTTCTAATCGCAGTTTCGCACCAGACGTTGACGAGGAGGACTGTAGCAATTAACAAGTTAACACAACATTTTCAGAAACTCATCTGAAATGATCTCTGAACTCACTAGAAACTCCGTCAATTTCTATCGAGTGAGGAATTCCCTAATCAAAATTACCGAAGCTCGGGTTCGTAGAAAAGCTAGGGTTAGGTGTGATTTCGCGGGATTTAGAGATGTAGGTAATCTTTATATCGACATACCTCATAATCCTGCGATCTCCGGCTTCCACTGTGTCAGAATCCTTAACTGTGCAAGCGCCATGCCCTTCGAGTAAGTTTGAACCTGACACCTAAAAAAATGCTGTCACTTATCCCGCTGGATAAACCTAAGTGTAATGCATATTTCAGTAATGTGTCCCAAGTTCAGTATATTTCAGTAATTTGTCCCATCCTATTCATTTCTTTCTTCAGTGTCACTCAGCTCGATCATTTACCTCGCTCTTTGAATAAATTAGAGTATTTCTTTCTTATTTGGAACGTAACCGAATATTTTACACCGGTATTATGTGAAGGAAGCGACCTGTCAGACTCGATGACGCATCATCGTATGTCACATCATTGTGATCAGATTATCTAGGCCAAGTGCCAGCCGGCGTGGTGCCAGCGCCACGTGGCGTGATGCGCGTGCGACGCGATTTACTACGGTTCGTACATGCCTCGACTAATCAATTAATGACATGAAACCTGAGAAAAAGGACGCAGTTACTCGGCTTAATGTGTGCTCTAAAGCAGGGGATCTCCACTTGTTCCAAATGTTTCGGAACCCGAGTCGAATCTCAGGCTCATAAGGCAACTCCGAGTTTCGCAACGTGCAATGGAAAGGGATATGCTCGGGGTTTCTCTTCGTAATAGAATCAGAAATAAGGATATCCGCAGAAGAACCAAAGTAACCAGCATAGCTCTCGGGATTGCATCGTTGAATATAGCAAATGAGCGGGCCATGTAGCCCGGACAACTGATGGCCGTTGGGCAGTAAAATCCTGGAGTGCGACCACGCACAGGAAAGCGCAGCATAGGACGGTCCCCGACTAGGTGGACGGATGAATTCGTAAGGTTCGCGGGGAATCTGGGAAAACTGAATGTTCTCAATTGATTGAAATTCAAAATTCGACCCGCAAGATTAGATTTAGAATCAATCCCGATGCGACCGCCCTGCGGAGCGGCACGGGTAACGGTTTACCCTAATTTCATTTCACTTTCAATTTCGTTGTATTACACAAATTGGATGCGGATTCAAAAACCGGATGTCGAGATGATCCGTGATCGCATCTCTGATCAAATAGCCGTATCTCTGATCAAATAATTTCACTGCGGTTTAAAAATTCGTTTTATAAATTAACTATATATACCTAACAAAGTAGGTCACCATTTTGCATTCGAAATACTCGTCTGGAGCACAGGACTGTTTGGCCTTTTAAAGCCAATTAGGAGAACTAAAGTTCATTCATTATTTTACGAGGCCTTAATATAGTTTTTATGAGGTCGATCGTAAAGACGACTCAGTTCGCGAGTTTAATTTGGAGCATGTCTCTTATAGTATCCGAGACAATACGTATAACCCTGCTAAGTAAGGTCCGCACCTCGTTTGCATATGATGTATAGATATGTCGGTGGCCGATTTGACTCTACTGGGTTGTAGACAGTGCAGTCCTGATTGATGAGGGCGGGCGTCAACGACCCGAGTGTTATCGCCGAGATTACGTGTACTGTGCCGTGGGCTAATAACAAAAGAGCGTAAATGCAGAGACATTTCAAATCCACGTAGTCATTTTACTAGTATGGTAGATGTATGCACGCCTACGTGTTTACAACGTACTAATTTCTACGCGTCTCATTAACATCCCGTATTTGATTATGTTCTTAGAGAAGTTAGAGAGCCGGGAAGTACGGCAGACAAAGGTATTCGTATCGATTGCACTATTAGATCATCATAAATATGAGCTTGAACAGCTTGAGCATTAAATAAATAATAAGGTTTTTTTGGGTTTTCCCTAATCCTTGCAACAAATGTTGGATCATATTGTATGTCTCCCAGCAAACACTTCTCTAATGTAACTCACAACTCGAAAGTGCTTGTACCTAGGCCTACTTGAATAAAGCATATTTTGATTGATTGATTGATAAGTTCGGCCAAGCTAGCCATATCAGAGCCCACATTATATGATGTCCATAATGTTTGTTTAGGTCGTCATGATCGATGGGAGGACTAAATGTATATTGTACTGAGTAGGTACCAGAGCCAGTTCATTATGTCTCGCCTTCTCGGGAATTTACTCCATGTAGGCAGCTAGGTAGGTAAGGTAGTAACTCAGATACGCGTACCGCCGTGGTTATTGTTTTGTTAAGTTTTCACCTCTCAGGTAAGGGATGTAATTTATATTTGGTGCAACAAAGCAAGGATTTTAAATTAAAACGTGTTTAACCATCGATCGCTTAGCACCTGGCCCCTATTTCAAAACGTGACAGGTGACAGTTGACAACGACAATTCGGCATACAATACTTTTCCATAATGACGCTAGACATACACTTTTACTCGGCGAACCAGCAATGTACGTTGAATTGTCTTTGTCAAATGTCACTTGTCATGTTTATGAAATAGGGGCCTGGTTCTAAGTACACGTGTCAGCTTTAACACGTGTATCCTGGAGCTACAGGTCACATTGGCACGCGACGAGACCACGGCCCAGCAATCGCGTGTTCTGAGGCCTCGCCGAGAGCAATTAAGTACTTAGTTGGTATGAATAATTATACATCAGCGGCAACCCAGTACCTTGTACTGCGTCATGGATCATAGGATCAGAGCTTGCCTAATCCAAACTTCAGCGCCATTGATAAAAAATAGAGCATGGGTCTTTTTTGTAAAGCCTTACTTTAAACTGGATAGGTCTGGTTAGGCCTCCTTACCAGTAATCGGATTCAGTTGGAGGAGCGCAAACCCACTAACAGGAATGCTACCGCGGCCACTTAGAGTTGGGGTGGGCGCACTGCGCAAGTCTCAAGAACTGCGGAGGTGGGTTGAACCGGTATCTGTTCAATCGGAGTTGAGCCGGGGTTGAGAGAGTAGAGAAATTGCACAACTACGGGCTGAACACCCCTGCCGGCGGGGTAGAGCCTCGGTCGCTTTCCTACACGTAAATGAGTACCACAAATAGGACAGAAATGAATATCAGCGATAAACGCAGCCATCGAAGGCCTGCAATTTAATTATAGTTTTGACGAAATTACGTCCCTTATCAGAGAGGTGAAAACTTAATACGACGACCGGTTTAGCTCAGTAAACATTGCTTGCGAAGCTGAAGGTCCTGGGTTCAGTTCGCGGTAAGGGCATATTATATTTGAATGATGAACATAAATATTTGTTTCTGCGTCTTGGATGTCTATGTATATAAGTAAATATATCTATGAAATATATCGTACAAGCTTTATTGAGCTTACCATGGCACTAGTTCGGTTTGTGAAAAATTGCCCTGTAATATTTATTTATTTAAATACAGATACCGCCATAAAGAGACGCCCAAAAGGAATTTAATTTATATACCACTAGCTTCTGCCCGCGATTTTGTCCGCCTTAAATTCGTTTATCGCGGATAAGGGTATTTTTCCGGGATAAAAAGTAGCCTATGTCCTTCCCCGGGACGCAAACTATCTCCATACCAAATTTCATCCAAATCAGTTCAGCGGTTTAAGCGTGAAGAGGTAACAGGCGGACAGACAGACACACTTTCGCATTTATAATATTAGTATGGATTACGTACCTTGTCACAGTCAAAATCAATACGAAAGCCGATAGAGATTCCATATCAATGTCACTATGACAAGGTACGAAAGGGTACACAAATTAAATTCCTTGACCGTACGACTCGACTTGCCAAACCTGCACCCTGACGTGAACATAGGTAATATAGGTATATGGATATAGGACATTACATAAGTGGTCATTTTCATTTGTGGTCCTAAATCGCCGAAAGGACGGGGACTTTACCTACGGTAATTACGATCCCTTCAAGTTGCTCGTAACTTAGGTAACCCCATCGCACGATGAAAACGAAAGGTTATTCAATTGTTATTAAATAACACACGATGGAATCCGTTACCCATTTTATTTACATAAATGCTCAAGCTTTGAATTCATTCCCCGGTCCGTGGAGACTTTCCCACACCCCGTCCGTCCAGTCGCATTTTGTCCCGGCGAGACACGTTCGCAATTTCCTGCGAGCTGCGTGCTCAGGACACGGACTTATACCGGATCGGATGCAGAAATTTCCTTTGCCCTTTTATTACCATTTCTTTGTCGTCTGGAAAGGTGACGATATGCAATAATTTAAAGAGAAGTTTGTTATAACGGACACACAATTATTTTATTAGGAAAACTCATCGGTGCAATGATAAGATTTGCTTATAGGTTAAACCACTTGCTAAACTTTTTTTTTTTCTATTTTATGTTACTTATAAGATTTTACCAAATTTAAAACTAAAGCTTCTATGTCATGGTCGTCGTCATGGTTTGCGTTCATAAATATCGAAATAAAAAGGTATAAAGACAAACAAAATTCAGCGCTCATGTACAAAACAATTTATCCCACATTGTGGTGGAGTCAGCCTCCTTATATTCCTTCTCCACTACGCCCTATCCCGAAAGCATTCTAATATCGGCAGATTTGTCCAGGTGGTCTTAGGTCTCCCTCTAGGTCGTATTCCGGAGACAGACAAATCGCACAACATAAAATGTGGGAAATAATTCGCATACCAGCACCGTAGACACCTATAGCAATAACAAGCCACCATCAGTTAAAGTCAAGTGGTAAAGTCACATCATTGAAACAAGACTCAACGGTGGTACGCCATTAAATTTCCGGTACAACTTTCAATAAAATTAAGAGGCTTGTATACCCGTAAGTGAGTATAATCAGTTTACCCGGTACCCCTACTTATTTATATCAAAAGTACTTGTCCTGAGACCGTGCGTGACAAGCACTCTCGTCACGCAATTTACCTACTCGTGTACTTTGCCAGATCGGAGCTTCCGGATCGATACTCAACTGACCTGCAAATAGCAGTTTGGCAAATTTGAAATCACCTGATTGCTTTCAAAACTCCGCATCTATAATCAATTATATAATCATGAACGCATTCTAAATCCGTGTCATAAAGTTAATTTTTTAACTCGACGTCAAAGGGAGATACGAGATCGATAAAGCTATCAGTTGAAATTCGAGGGGTAGACAAAAGAGCATCGCTGGAGCGCCCTCCACCACTCTCGGCTTCGCGATCGAGTGCATCCGCTCACTTCACTAACTCCAGGGAATATTTTAACCACCCCATTGATTAACATATGCCAATGAGGAGTAAATGTTAAACATTTTCTATAAAATGTAAAACTTTTTTCTATAAAATGTATTTTTCTAGTACACGACATGATCCAGTTTCCAACCAAGCAACGGAAATTGAGGTGTCCACGGTATTACCGAAGGAGGTTTCAAACTTCGTAACTCTCTTTTAACTTCAGTTTAACGAGTATATGTTCATAACGATATTATTGAACACTCCAATTCATTCATAATTAAATTCGAAAATGTGACAGTTCCTATTTTGATTATTTACTTACGAAAAATATAAAAGAGATTTCATGTAACCAGTGAAATTAGGGGAAGTTTTATTCATCAAAATACCTTGGTGAGGCCTATAAAGTTAGACACGTTAACTCACGTAATTAACTATTCTATGAAAGTTTCCATTGTGCGACGAACAATTAACCATACAACTGTATTGAATGTTTTCGTTGCACTACAGAAAATTTAACTTTCATAAAGATGGTGATGGTCCAACTTTTTGGGACTCACCTACCTACACTTCAACCAAAAAAATAAAATAAAAAAAAAAACAAAAACCTGAATGCGTAAAAAATCTAAAAAGAAAAAAACAAGTCCAGTACCCTAGAAATTTGTTAAGTTATAATGGAAATGTTTCATGATTCATGATCGATACTCCCATAAAACAAATAATAAATTCTAATATGGAACAGACGGGATCTATAAGAAATAGATCGATGCAGATCTTCCCAACAATGGGATCCTTTGCGTGGCGCAGTCGGGTAATAAATAAACTTTTAAACAAAAAAATAAAACCGACTCCAAACAAACTAAAAAGTGAAAAATAACTCCATAATTCAGTTTCTTCAAATAACTTACAAGTAACCGTTTGTATACTCAATCTATACAGTATATACAATTAATCTTATTTTGGCGTCGGTGCCATATAAAGAATGTGTAAAATATGGAAAATTGACGATTTTAGTAAGTTGTGACACGATGGCACAGACTTATTTTTTTGTTTAAAAGTTTATTTATTTTACACTTTTTAGTTAATCGTTACTTAAAAGTGTATCTCGTGACGATTCGAACAAGCCCAAACCCGGCTAGGATACATTATTTTATAACATAGATCTGGTGCCTACCTTCCGGCTCCATCATCAAATCAATTCGATGGTACCATTCTCATCAGGAACATTTAAATTTGTGACTTTGAAGTTGCTTAGCTAAATTAATCAAGATATTTTGTCGCCACCCCTAAATCATGTATCATTGAGGAGTTCCGATGGCATTCTGTGGTCTTCTGCATCAGTTCCACTTCACCACTTTACACTTTCTGAATGCAAATGCTTATTATAATATAAAACCAAAAAAAAAAATTTGAAGTCGGTCAAATAGTCTGAGTAATCGGTGAACATCCATAAAAATAATAATAATAATAATAATAAATATTCCGTCGAATTGAGAACCTCCTCCTTTTTTGGAAGTCAGTTAAAAATGGAGTAATCACAGCGAACGTGCCCTCGTAAACGTTAGATTTTGGAATTTAATTATGAATCGGAGTTATAGTACATGGCTGTCAAAGTTCAAAGCGGAGTAGTTTACCAGCATTAAATTACTGAAAGCTCTTCAGAGACTATGTGAGAGGAACTTGTGTAAAAGGCTTGAGGTGAATTAGGCATTACTCGCCTACGCGGGTTCGCCGCAAAACTTTTTGTGGCCGGAAGGGTCGCTGTTTGATAACTTTGCATTTGGAATAATTTAACTAATCGCTAAAGAATTCTTGAAACATTTCCGAACCGAGGTGAAACTTTGGAATAAAATATAAAATGCTACTGTTGGTCGGGCTTGGAAGGTATGAATTACTTTAACTTATAATGATAGCCAAAATTGACGGGAACACGCCTCGGTGGCAGATAGAAGATCTAACGAACATCCGAGAGGGGACCGAAGCCTCCAGCACTGAGAAACTTTCGCATAAGAGTTTTAAAAGGTCGAGTCGAATCAACCTTCTGTAGGGGAGAGATAGGTACCTATAGGTTTGTTTGTTTGTTTGTAAACACTGCTCATAAAAGCAATAAAACAAAGACGGTAAAGTAATAAATTTGTACAACGGCGAACTTATCTCTTTAAGGGATCTCTTCCAGTTAACCTGCGAGCAAATGAAAGAAAGAACGCAGATGAACAAACCAACAAGTTAATATGCACAAGGACATTAAAAGCTAAAGTAGCGTACACATACATATAAACCCTAAATAGTAAATGTTAAAATAATTGCATATATGTCATCTAAATAAATAAATAAATATACGTGTGTAAATATATATTTATATATACATAATAAATATACACAAACGGATAAATTTAGGTATAACAATACGCATTCAATCTTATAAGCATTAAATGACGAGGTCAGGGGTAAAAAACAATAACTTATTAAAGTTTTCTTTATATGATGCCACGGATTGTGACTGCTTCACGGACACCGGACCGACCGGTCGATCTCTCTGCAACGAATTTACTATTATGATGAAGAGCTTAGGAAGTGAGTTCGATAATGTGGTAGTCGTGGGCGGCGCGGCCTGCGGCAATTGCTTCGGGCCAATTGCCTTTATCAATTCTAATAAACTGACAAAGAGTCGCTGTAAGTCTAAATCAGCTCATTAACATATGACCGAGAATACGTTCTGCTGATAAAAGTCAGAGCGGTTATTCTGTCGTCGGGAGCGATCAGCTTATGCTTATCTTCACTCAATTACTTTTGTGCATTGACAAGGTATTGGTCGTTTAGTCATACATTCTTGGACAGAGGATATTCATTGCTGAATACCGCCATTGTCAGCCCACCTTATATTAGAATTCAGTTAGTCAACCAAGGTAGGTATAATGTATGTAAAATCGGTGGTCCGGGCGTGCTTCTCCTAAGCAACGAGGAAAAGAAACTGACTTACGTATTTAAGAAGCGAGACACATACTAAATAAATGTTGAATAACTACCTAACATTAGAACTAGAAGGCGGTTCGGATTTTAGTTTTAATTTTTATTATAGTTAAGGGATTGTTGGGCTTTCACGTCTCGTATTTAATCCCGTGATTCCACTTTGATATTGCTCACACAAAAAGTACAGGTTATAAAAAAATTAGTGCTAAATCACGGGTTGAGGTCGAGTAGAACCTTTAGAAACCATTAGGAATAAGTATTTCGGCTGAAGTTCAGTTCACTGCCTTCTTTACCCTTAACCCCGCCTTAGTAATGTTCAAACGATCAATCGAGATGTTCAACATTCCTTTATTGTTTTGTTTTTTGTATATGCTCAGCCACTCAGCAAATATTATTTTATTTTATTTCAAACGCATTATGAATCATCAAACTATGAGTCAAAATACAATAAGAGGTCGGAATTTATCAGAAACTTAACTATTAGAACTATCTCGTAAGTTGTTGATACATAGGGCGATTGTGCGCTGAGAGGAATTGTTTTGTCTGGCAGTCCGATTTTACACAAATTCGAATAAATTTAATTTATTTATTTATAAGTATATTCACGCAGCATTACAGACTATATCTAATACACTGTGAAACTAAATCTAAACTTAAGCTAACAATCGGATAGGGACACTAAGTTATCCTGTCATCCATCAACTCACAGTACTTCAAACACGCATTACATACAGCCGTCCATCACCTCGCAAACAAATCGCATTCCGGTGTTGACACCAGAAGTGCATTGAGCAGCGTCAAGGCGCGGAGGAGCGCTGAGTTCCTGTGCGACACAGTACGAGCTGCAGGCACGGCCAACAACGCGCGCATACAGGGTCTAAGCGTAATTCGAGGGACATCCGGAACGTATAACCTTACTAAATTATCCACTAGCTCAAGGCAATCAGACTCCTCGCAGCACGCGGCAGACTAAGGTAAGCAGACTCAAGTTGCGCCTCACTTCTAGGGAATGGAATCCCAAGCTTCCGAGAAGAAACTTTGTAGGGTATAAGTATGAATAGTATCCATAGATTTTTTGTATAAAAATCTCAAAAATGTTTTTTTGGACTTTTTCCAAAAGCAAGCTGCAGGAAGACTGACAAGGGTTCCAGACTATAGCGGAGGACTCCAATTTACTCCTTACTAGAACATTATATAGCTGTTTTATAACAGACGGGTCGTAAAACTCTCTGGCATTGCGCATAACAAAACCCAATCTACGAAAACCATCGGCGGCAAGAGCCCTAATGTGATCGTGGAAAGTTATATGCGGATCAAACACTATACCCAGGTCTTTAACAGAAGAAACCCTGTTAATTGGCTCCGACCCTAACAAGTATTGTACACAAGTGGGAGCAGTTGAACGACTGAAAGTGCATACACAACACTTCGACCCATTGAAGTGAAGTTTGATAACAACACTCCATCGGACCACAGCAGCAATGTCCTCTTAGAGTGTCTGGCAATCATTGACTTGTTTAATTCTGTAAATTAATTTTAAGTCATCCGCGTAGAGAAGGCATTTAGCATTCATTATTTTTTATTAGCATTTAATATGGGACCGTAAAAATTCGGACTGCAGGACAGTAAAATTCCTTGTAGTGCACAATCGCCCTATGAATTACAATGTACAGAACTCACAGGAAATTGAAACACGTACCCTTTTCGCTCTTGTCGTAATGACAATAAAGACTATAAATCAAATCAAATCAAATCAAAATATCCTTTATTCAAGTAGGCTTAGATACAAGCACTTTCGAATTGTCAGTTACAATGAGAGAAGTCTTGGCTGGGAAACATACAATATGATCCAACATTTGTTGCAAGAATTAGGGAAACCCAGAAAAACCTAATCAGATCATTTAACTTTAAATATAATACTCACTTGTTATTGATAAAATCATCATTTTAAAAATTAAAATAATAAGATAAATCCCAAAAGGATTGTCAATAAAAAAGAATAGAATGTGTCTAGAATAAAATTCTAAATGTCAGAGTATATAAAACAATTAATATGCGTGTACCAATTAACTATTACAATATTGTCTTAATTATACTTAAAACTTTTACAATTGTGTTATAACTAATTTATAATTGATACACGCAGAGGAGATGTACAAATTCTCCAGATCAATGTTAATATAAAATATAAACTACTATAAAAATTAATATTTTTAATAAACTATTTTTTTTTTCAGAGATGTATAATGTCTCTAGGCGTCACGACATGCGATAAAATTAAATATAATAATTTGACTGAATTCTACTGAGACGTTTAAGGTCTCTTAGGGGTCAAAGTGAATAATACATTAAACATAATTATTATTAAATCTAAATTTCTTAGAGATGTATATGGTCTCTAGGCGTCATAACATGCAAAAAGATATAATTAGTTAATTAAAATCCTCAGAAATGTTTAAGGATATACCTATAAATAAAACAAAACTCTTAGAGATGTATACAGTCTCTAAATCAAATAAAAAATCAATAACTTCAATCGAGTACAGGATGAAGTCTCTCACGTCATCAGTTCATTAAACACTGGTAGGCAGTTACTAGGTAGACAATTAATTTGGCCCTTGCTAGCATGAACAGACCGGACCCCACAAACGGCACCCGTTCACGAGCATGACGCATATCTCAGTCGTCGCCTCCCTCAACCATATTTTAGGGAAGGTTGCGACCCGATCAACGACGCCACCGTAAGCAAAAACCTTTAAGCGAGCATGACATGCTCACACTGCCGGGCATTAAACACTAATAGTATTGCCCAGTGAGAAACAACAAATGTGCTCTCAAAAGGTACGTGGTTCAGTTTCCTTTAGTGTAGGTCGGTTGATTTGACGTTGAAGGTTTTTTGCTGTATAGTAACTATCTATTAGGTTAATATAATTTGTATCGAGATAGCAATATCATATTTACCTAGGTGATCTGCGGGTCAACTGAAGTAACTTGAATACTTTGCATTGCAAGGCGAATTTTATGCATACCTACCTACCTACTCCCTATAGGTATCAATACAAATACCAATGTTCCTTAAGAACACTAAGTAGGTACCTACCCACTTCGTATTCTGTAACCTTAAGTACCTAACTTATCTAGGTATTTTTTATCAATCGATATTATACCTACTGTCTTGTGCGCTGAAAGAGTCGTCTTTAGTGTAAGTGAAAAGAAAATAGAACTTACATTAGATAGCACACGTCTTATTAAGAGCCCTAATCACGAAACTTGCTCGCGCGGGCTTTTCCCGCACGTGCAGCCGAACATTTAAGTACCTATACAACTATTGAATAATTGAAAGAGATAACTTGATTTTTTTTAATGAATTGTGTTGCTATGCATAATATAAATCATTCAACGGTAATGAGAAAATGCTTAAGTGAGAGTTATTGTTGAAAAATATACTAAGTAAAGGTAAGAATGGTTTAACATAATGTGCGAATAGATGTACAAAATAATGATTTTTAAATCTCTATTCAATGATACCCGAACCCGAGTCGACATAGTAAGTCGATTTTCATTACTTTTTGTAATATGGCGTCTCACTGTCGCCATATTGAGTTTTGATAATTGTCATGTCTATAGTGACATTGGGACAATTAAAACAAATCGATTGACGTAAGAATCATCTAAATTGGCCCACGCGTTTGGTCTCTAGAGTGCCTCAAAGGAACAAACACATGCATACATACATAGACTCATAAACACATTACCCTCCTTTGTCTCGCGAAGTCGGGTCATAACAATAATGTTAGAAACAGATAATTTGAGGTAGCAGTGTAAAAAATGGATATATTCCGGTTGTGAAAAAGCAATTAGGTTTTCATATGTCATCATAAAGTTTCAAGCTTTCAAGGGCCAAATTTATAATTAGTTAAAATATTCAGTGCTACTCAAATTTGAGGACGCTTCATAAAAAATAAGGAACTGACTTATTCAAAATAACTAATCAGAATTTTCAATATATTTATGTTTCTTAGAAATACTTACAATGTCAAAAATCCCTTTCTGTTCCAAAAATACGAATGGGCTCTTAATAAATCGATGTAAATATGGGTTTTTTCTTTTGTCCACAGATGTACAGCGGTGCTCTGCTAGCGACGGCGGCGCGTCTAGCCTGGGACCCGAGCACCTACACGTGGTTCCGATTCCTGTGCGCGGCGCAGTACCGCGCGTCGGCGGCCTACGTACTGGCCGCGGGGCTTTGGCTGGCCGCGCTGGTGTACCTCGCCGCAGCCGCCGCCGCTCCGCAGCACCCCGAGCAGGCCGACCCCAAGCCCCGCTGCTTGCACCTCGTAAGTCACACGTAGTTGTCTGTGAGCGCTGTACCGCGCGACGGCGGCCTACGTAGGTACTGGCGGAGCGACTGGTGCTGGCCGCGCTGGTGCATCTGGCCGCCGTCTCGCAGCACCCTGGGCGGGCCGGCCCTAAGCCTTGCTGCTTGCACCTAGTCACACGTAGTTGTCTATGAGCGCAACACCGCGGAGCGGCGGCCGCAGCACACGTGGCAGTACCGTGCGTCGATGACCGATGTATCTACACATATAGTCTTAGTCTGTGCAGGGAAAAGTGATCCCTCTGCCATATAAACATAACATATACCTACAAACATAGATACACTAAGAACAATACATCGTCACTGTAAACAGATCGCCACCACCGCCGTGCCTTTAGTGTAAAAGAAGTGAAGGGATAGCCTAATCCTTCTGGTGCATATTTAAAGCAAAGCTTCTCTTTGAGCGCCAGCGCGAGCTGCAAAACCTCTTAATTACGTGATTAGTGAATCACAAAGGCGGATTATTGAACGTACTGTACAATTGCATAGAAAATTAAGGTATCACCCAGGCATATAAGTTTTTATCGCAGAGGGTTACTTATTTGCTTATTTGTTGTCATTGATTTAAACTACTACGATTTTCACTCATTATCAGCACACAACAAACGGGGCTGAATCGCGTATAAAATGATTTATGTGATGACCTTTCATTGGTAATTCTTCGACGTTCCGGATGTCGCGTTACGCGCATGGTCTCAACGTTTCAAAAATCGTCACACCATCTTGGAAATTGCTAAATGAATGGCAAGGTCATTTCGTCAACGTCCAAATTGGCATCGTGAATTAAGCGTGGTCGACCGACGTTCACTGCTAATGGAGAGCTTGTCTCGACTCGAGACTCATTGATCAAGAATAAATCAGTTGGTACTGAGAGTTACCATGCTGTGCTTAAATTTAGGGCCAATGACACTAACCTTACCTTCTAAACTAAAATAAAGCACGTTTGATGTAAATCATTCTAGTCGACGCTGGCACTTAATTAAATAAACGGGATTTGCGCCCTCTGTCTGACCAACTTACTGGTTAAGTTATTGAAGATGGATGCTGATATGATTGGACGTGGATACTATATTAGGCTGGCTACACCTAAAACCAATATTTTGTATCGAATCGAATTAAACTTGATACTTAGATATGATAAAGCCTCGCGGTACAAAGTATTAGTAGGAGTCGAGAGTATGACACGGCATATAGTTTTTTCCTGTCTGGAGCCGGCGACAGGCACAAAAACAAGCTACGCCTAATAGTCTATTCGTTGCCATGCCCGGTTTGCAGAGGATTGAAGCACATCGAAATAATCGACCATAATATTTGATGTTTTTAGCTGCTGTATCAATTGCTGTCGGTCACTTATCATAGAAAGATGTTGCCGATTTTATGATTGATTTTGGAGAGTTAAGTATGACCATTTGATCGTTACTTTTAAATTTATGTAACCCTATTTGACGTTAATACGTCTTTGCGATGTGGCTTTTAGAGCTCAGTCTCACTCTAACGCTGCGTATCGCATACGGAAGTGTAGCGTCGCCAAAGTGAGTTAGCAACCAGCATACATTCTATATAATATAAATTGTTTGGATACGGTAGCTGGCTACGTTGCTATGGCGGTCCGAACACTTATATTTAACATGTTTTTAGGTATTTAACTTGCCGTGTCAGGTTGGGTCAAATCTTGCAAGTTAAAATTGACCCACTTCCCAGTTTCCGATTGAGCTAACACGTGGGTAAGGTACTTATGTAAGTTTCGATGACAATACAATATTATGATACGATTACGCTGATCTGATGATGGAGCCGGAGGAAGATCATAGGAACTCTGTAATAAAATAACGCAACCCTACTGAATTTGGGCTCTTTAGAATCTTTTCGATGAGTTGACGAGTGTTCAGAGAAAAGTAAAGTCAGCAATAAAAGCTTGTCTCAAAAACTAAATTTTTGACAGAAAGTTAGACAATATTTTCTTCTGTTTCCGCGATTATTACTCATTTAAATAAAAGAATTTAACGGATTACATCGCGTATATTATTTCATTTGAGTTCCCGACGTTTCGGAAGCTTTTCGGCTTTCCATGGTTACGGGTTGACTGAGAAAAGATATATTTTCCTCAGTCAGTTACAATATGTGCAAACTACCCAGTTAGAAAAAACAAATAAATGTACATACATGCAGGATGGGCCTAATCTGTAAAGACAGTTACACATGTGCCAGAAGGGCGATATAATCCGTTTTATTTAAATGAGAAAGTTTTTTATTTTCCAGTACGCAGCCGGGGTAGTGTGTCTCGGCGTGAGCGAAGTCGGCTACGGCGCGTGGATGGCGGCGTCTCTGGCGGCGTGGTGGCGCGAGGCTCCCGAAGCTGAGCTGGCCAGGAAGGGCATCGATCTGCTGCACGATCTGCGCCCCGCTCTGCTCGCCGTCGAGCGCTACCGTGATGTCACGCGGCCAGTGCTCGACATGCTCGACGTGAGTATCCCAAAACTCGACGATGCAGAAACTGAACTGGCCGGGAAGGACATCGGACTACTGCACGACTTACGACTGCGATCCGAAGCGTGTCCGAATATGTTCATCTATAGGTACTGTTATAAAGTTGTAAAACTGAAATGTCTGTACATTGAAGATATTTTCAAATAATTAAAAAAACAAAAACCCCGACTGCGAAAATAAAAAGATAAAAAACCCGACTGCAAAAATAAAAAGATATCTAGATACCCCATAAGAAATCTAGATCGACGCAAATCTTCCCAACAATGGGTCCCGACTGTTCAAAATCGCTATGTTCCATATTAGAATTTATTATTTGTTATATTGTGAGTATCGATCGTGAATCATGAAAGATTTCCATTATAACTTAACAAATTTCTAGGGCACTGGACTTGTTTTTTTCTTATTAGTTTTTTACGCAGTCGGGTTTTTTGTTTTTTTAATTATTATTTTTTATTTTACCCTTTTTAGTTAAAACTATAAAAGTCAGACAATTTCGCAATCTTTATCGTGGGGGTTATTGAGAAGCTTGCACAGATTTATTACAATGCAATTAAATGTCAATTTAGTGAGAACGGCTTGCTAACCAACTTTAAATCGTTATAGTTCCTAACTGGTAATTCCAAATTAAAAATGATAAAAGAAACCTAATAATGATTTTTAAATCCCTATTCATTGATATAGTACATCGATTTTCATTTTTTTCTTTTTCACAATATGGCGTCTCATTATCGCCATTTTGAGTTTTCATAATTTTCATGTCTTCAGTGACATTCGGACAGTTAAGACAAATCGATTGACGTAAGAATCATCAAAATCGGTCCACGCGTTTGGTCTCTAGAGTGCCAGATAGGAACAAACATACATACATACATACAAACGTACATACATCATACATACATACATAGACTGATGAACACATTACCACTCTTTTGCGTCGCACAGTCGGGTAAAAAATGATTGTTACGGACTATTTGGAGTTCACTAAAACGAAACATTTTTTATTTTTTGTATGTTTGTATATTTGTATGTGTCGTTGTGGCTTCATCACGCAACGGCTAAACCGATTTCAACTATTTTTGGCACACGGGTAGCCGGGTATCTCCAGATGGTTATAGGATACTTTTTACCCGACTATGCTAAAGACAAAAAGAGGAGTTATGATTTTTTCTCCTCCGCGTACGAAGTCCAATCCGAGGGCCTTATTAATCACTAGAAGGCGCCCCTTCTAGTGATTAATAAGGCCCTCGGATTGGACTCTAGCCGACCGAGGACCATTTAACCGTTCTGTAATCTAAATATCTAACTTGCACTTTTGGTTTTAGAGCTCTGGTTATTTTTGTTTCTCTTGTAAGTTTGTGAGTCGCATGCAGTTAACACCCGTTGAATTTTGCAGGAAGTGGAACACAAAGCGCCCAACAACGTATACGTGATCATGGTGTTCGCGGGCGTCGGCGCGATCCTCCAGGTGGCCGCGTTCGTGATGGCGCGGCGTCTCGCGCGGCGTGCGGCCGCGCCCCCGCCGCCGCCGGACAAGGAGGCCGGCGCATGCGTGCGCGCCGTCGAAGTCGACAGCGACTCGCCCGACCCTGGCCCGCACGCGCCCGGCTGGCGGAAGAAGGCTAACCTGCGCATGTACACCATACTTGACAAGATTTTCTAGCAGGTACTTAAATCAATATTTTTCAATAAAGCGGAGGGAAAACGGTCACGGACAAGGAGGCCGATAAAATTATTAACATACAGGTTAATTTACGAAGCAAATATTGATAAGAAATAGGCACACGCATACTATCACATTGATTGTGTCATCATTGATGAATTTGATGATGATGAATGTGGCCAATATGATTGGGTTTTCATTTGTACTTTAATGCATCGAGAACGTCATTTACCTGTCCGCCTGTGGGTATTCCACTATTACGATTCACAAGCAATAACACATTTTTCTAACGAATATAATGTTTTACGTGGTAGACAGGCGTACGCATTTGATGTATCAGAGCCTATAGGATATCACAATACAATACAACAATTCTTTTTTGCACCCAGAAACAGTACAATAGAGCCTTAACATAAAATACGGTAGACTAGACAATAGGCGATCACCATGTGAAGATAGAGTTTTGGTTTCCAGGAAGATCCGTCGGCCCCCGGGCCGCCGCCGCCGCCGCCGCTGCCTGTGGCGCCGTCGCCGCCGCCCCCGCGCCGACGCTCGCGGCGGCGGCGACGCGCGGCGGACGGCGGACGCGCCGTGCGCGACGCGGCGTGGGACGCGGTGCAGGCGCAGTTCCGCGCGACGCGCAGTCTGCGCCCGCCGCCCTCGGCGCCGCCGGGCGACCCGCCTACGGCCGCGGCGCTGCTCATATTGCACACCGAACTGTAGCCGATGATACTGTATTTGCTTGTGACCTAAAAATTAGTCCTCGCTCTATAGAACTAGAAAAATATGGAAGTAGAAACGGAGATACTTGAATTGGGACATGAAACTTTTTACAATTTTACGACAGCTCAATTTCTAAGCTGCAATTTCTACTCATCTTGCAGCGATCGATTTTATTGGTTATTAATAATGGACTCTTAGGTACTCGCAGTATCATTGGCTGCGTCAATTTCTAACGTTCGACTTCTTCCTTGTGTATACCAAAGGGTCTAACCAAGGCTCCATCAGTAAACATAATTTGTGAACATGAAGAGTTTAAAAGAGGGAACTCTGTATGTTTAGCTCGAAAATGTTGTAGTAGAGAGCGAAATTAAGTTTGTAAGAAAACGCGTATATAAAGGAAAATATTGAAATTTAAATTAATACGCCGAAAAGTCGGCGGATGAGTGACACTGCCAAACGCAATAATTGTTCAACTAAGCGCACCACAAGTTCTATAATCCTTATTATATATTATATAATATTGTTATATATAATGTTAATGTGTAATGTTTTTTCTATTCAATAACGAGCGACTCTTTCCATAGAAATTATAATTAAAGGTTGCGGTCATATGGTATGCGAGTTAATATGAAGAAAAACTGTGCAAAAACCCCAATAATCAATTAGCTTTAACGATTAAGGTCTAGTTAAATATGAGCACAGGCCCAACTCGCTGTCCATATGACTGCAGCCATAGTATTTTTTTCGGGCTTTAAAGAAACCTAAGACGAAAATTGCCGTTTCCTAAAATCGTCCAACTCTGCTCGTTTCTGCTGTATTTCCTAATACTTACATATTGATAAAGAGCAGATACAATACGCGGTAAGTCATGAAACCATTAGTAGAGTCAGTCAGAAATGGTGCGTTTTGGAAAACGGTTATTTTACGGCCTTTGAGTTTCCAAGGGTTGGCTCAGCGCGACCTGTATTGCTTTCGTTACCGACGTCCGACAATACCTACCTTCTAGTAATGACAGACTGCCATATTGATTTCTAGTTAATGAATAATTTAGTGATATAAGCGATAGTTAAGTAAGCCATATCACCGGGCGAGCCGCGCCGAATCCTATACTCCTGTAGTTAGTTATATCGTTGTAAGGAAAGTTTTATGGTCTGTAGAGTATTTTTTTATCGTACGATGCGTTGAGACTTCGACTATCTGTATCTTGCCTTGCCGTTGGATTGTATTGTGTCTATGAGGAGACTGGTGCTATCCGTTCCCGTGATGCCCGATTCGCCACTGTCACGTCCCCGACCATATGTGAGGTTATTTCTTGACTTAACACAACATGTGTTAATATGTACATAATCTGATGAAGTGTGTGACTATTATTATACATACGAGTATATAAAGAAAAGCTTGCGACTAATTCGTGGTTTCAAAAAGCATTACAACTGATGTGAAGATTAGCCGTAAACGCCATTCAAGCAGCCACGCACGACCACTCTGACAAGAGGGTATTTAGGAGTGGCATTACTATCCGTTTTACAAGCATCTGATATTGTTTTTCTTTGCCAATTCGCACGACTAGAAATTGATCATTTATTTCCATTCAGTGGGAAACGATGGCCGATGTGAAGTTGCCAGTCGTGCTCCCGGCGATAAAAGATCTCTTCTGTGATAGACTCGTAAAAATGAAACGTGGTAGGGGCGACGCGGGCAGCGGTGAGACTCCATTTTGCTGTGATTTGCTTTTAAAGTTAAAGGATCGAAGCGACTCTTCTATAGATAGTTGAAATTGTTAGTAGGTATACTTAAACGAAACGTCAATGCGGGGTGAAACGGCCGCTCGCGCTGACTCACACGGCTATCGTCGAGCTTATCGGAATTCTGATATATAGTGTTCCCAATCTATACCCAGTAAAACTGTGAGTTAATGAGATTAAATATAAGTCATGAATATGGATAAAGTTTACTTTTATAACCGAAGTACAAATGAGCTCGGTTCGTTTCACCCCGCGCGGTGCAGGCGGCTTCGTAGCCGCGCCCCGGTGCCAAATAGCTTTAAGGCCGCTTACACATCGCACCCAGTCTTAATCCAATCCCGTTAAACTATCTTCCTAACGCTCTTATCCGATGTCGTTTTGGATGGGGCGCGATGAGTAAGCGTTGTAACACGTCGCGTGTCGCGGTCCGCTTTCCTGATCAACACCAAAAAGCCCAACGATTTCTTCGGCCTAACCCTCATATTACATAGTCATTATGATCATAATTTCATCGATCGTAAAGGCATTTTATACTGAACATAGGTCTTTTCTAAAGAAACGATGCTCTTGTTCGGGCGCACGCTTTCTGTACCCACCAGCTTTGGAATAAAGGTATCAGTCTATACAAGTATAGTGTCTAAATCTTCTCTTTGTCTAACATATATTTAACATCTGTAGACACTGTCCTCAGGAGATAACTCGTAGATGTCGGGTGATTTTTGTAATGAATACGAAATATTGCACGCAAGAAAAGCATTATGAAAAATATCGTTGATCAGAGATAGCGGACAGCACACGCGTCGGTTGAGTAGGCGAATGTAGTACCTAGGAGCTTTGAGTTTGCACCTGGTCTCTATGATATCGCATACGAACATGGTGCAAACTTGGAGTAACCGGGTTATAGCCAGCGCAGGCTATGAAGCTTGCGCTTTATAGCTAACTATATACCGACTATGTTTAGATTTTAAAAGAAACGAAGCAATAAAGTGATATTTTTGTAAGCCGTTGTATTATTTATCTGTATACAATACGTGTCGTCCTATTCCTATGGTGTAAGGACATGACTTTTGGTCAGTCTCGACGAGTGTACACGCTGGGATGAGAGAGGGCTGATGCAAATTACCGAAGTTGTAACTTATCTCGGCAAATCACGGTGGGGAATTTTTCCAGGTCAAATTACTGGATTTCGCAGACTTAACAGGAGCTCAAAACCCTGATTTATCACGTGAAGTTGAACGACATAACATACGTAATACTACAGTAAACATCCATAGAGTATTTGCAATATCGACAAGCGGTAATCGCATTAATCATGCAAGATTTACACACAAAGATCATAAAAATATGATGAGCTGTTCGAAGTCCCATAGCTTTCAAACATGCTACCAAATCGAACATCATAAAATTCGACATAACACCTTTTTCCTCTTACAAGTATATCTAATACATACACCAACGTTGTTAGTGTAAGCTGCGCCCGCGGGACGCTGGCGATTGCGATAAGTGATAACACTGATAAGATACCCGTATTTTGAGCATTGTATCTAGCACAGTCCACGTCAAAGGAAGCGTCGCGAGCCACGCGGACGCGCAAGGCGCGGTCTCTTAGCTCAGCTGTTTCCGATCAATCAAAGCTATCGGCGTTCTTTGTTTACGTGTGTCGTCACTGGTCACGTGCTGTGATTTTCTCCAGAGGGAACAGAAGGGACACAGTGAGGAGGCGAGATGTGTGGCAGCACGCGGGCTGCGCACGCGCTGCAACATGTCAATCTGTTGCTGGTGGTAAGTCTTTTATAACCAATATATTGAGGACATGGTGTAGTCTGCGTAAATTGGGTACCAGATTGTCAGACATACTAACTGACCAAAGAGGATTGCTTAGCAATTGATATTCTAAATCTGAGTGGTCCAGGCACCATGGCAGCAATTAGAGAAAAGCTTGGGTACCTTCCAGTCCTGTCGAAATCTATAAATAAATCTATATAAACATCAGACATGTAATTTATTTGAAAAATATAAACGATAAAAATGTATCCTATCTATATTATAAACGTGAGAGTATGTATGTACGTTTCACTTAATCTCAAAAACTACTGGGCGATTTTTTATGAAACTTTCCAGTTGTGTACCTTATATATCAGAATATGATATAGGCTATAATTTATGTCAAATTTCATCCCTTTTAGGGACGAAAAAGGGGGTGAAACTTTGTAAGCTATAAATTGCATCTCTACGCGGACGAAGTCGCGGGTAATACTAGAGTCCGACCGTATAATTTTGCGATTTTGACGATGTTTGACTAAGCAATTGAATATTTCGAATTGAAAGACTTGTAAATAGGTGGGAACGTATTTTAATGATTAAAATTAATTGATAGCATCCTTAATCACATAAAACTTATTAAATGAATAAAAAATTTATCTGAATCGAAGACGTGATTCAAATGTACAAAAAAAATGAGAATAGCTCTCATTGCGACATGTCGCATAGTTGTGCATCGCCTAATTTTATTTCACACAAACAATGGTTCGCACAATTATGCATGTCGCATAGTCGTGCATCGCCTGAATTTAATTCGCATAAAGAGCAGTCCGCACAAATGAAGTTTCGCACAATCGTCCTTCGCCCAATCACACTTCGCACGAACAGTACTTCGCACGAGCGTGTGTCGCACATCCGTAGTAAACACGTCATGTTTAGTAATTCTTTTAAACATGTGTTTACATCTCATACACGCAGACCTTAAAACAATAACAAAAACAATCTTGTAGAGCTGTAACTGTTTGTATGTGAGACCTTCAAACTCAGTTTTATCGAGGTTATCGACTAGTGCGATTTCACAGATGCAATTCAATGCCGCTGCGACCCGATATCTTCAGGCGATAACCAAAATGCTGCATCAAGTACGAGTACCTAGATATTGTTTGTGGGGCGACGCTATATAATATATAATCTGGATAAAATAAGTTTGAATCGCGTGTGTTTCAGTTAGAGATTGACAATTGTCTAAGATCTATATTTAGTACTGGCAAGTAGAAAATATTTACATCACACCTGGCCATAATTGTGAGTTTTACAGTATGCGTAGCGTGCGGTAAAACTCACAATTATGGCCAGGTGAAGACGTAAAATTGTGTACTCACCACGGGCAGTAAAAAAGAAATCCTTCTATCGCATTTACAACCCTCGTCTACGGCTCGGGTTACAAATACCGGCGATCTCGGGTTTTCTTTTTTTTACAGCCCTTGGTAAGTAATGTACTATTATTAACTTTTAAAGTTCTGTATTTATTTTAATGTAATATTGCCAATTAGCAAAATAAAGTTTTAGGGGTATAGTCTGTTTTTAAACTTTAGCTACGCATTACAAGAAACTAGAGTGAGAGTGGCGGAAATTGATAGAAAAAAAAAACTTAGAGATACATTAATCTCTGATAAAGAGATTGTATTTTTTCCTTACCACAGTTCCATAATCCTTGAAATGCCTTTACTTAGATACACTAACGCTATTATCATTATCATTTATGTGTCTGTGGTACCCTAGCTTATTAATAAATCCTATTACATACCTTTTTCCACACATATCACGACGATATTTATAACCGTCCTTTTTACTTCTGTATAGTCGGGTAAAAAGTATGCTATAACCTGTGATGCCCAGCTATCCGTGTACCAAAAATAGTTGAAATCCGTTAAGTCGTTTTGGCGCGATGGCGTCACGAAAACACGTAACAAAACATTAAAAAAATAATTCAGTGACTTTATTTTTTCCGCTTATGTTAGTCCGTTTCACTTATTTTTTCTTAAATATATTCAATGTACAGAGATCACAATTTTGCAACTTTATCAAATTATACTTCGTTTCTTTTTATTTCCTTTATTTTTAATCCCCGACAAAAAAGAGGGGGAGTTTAACGTGTCTGTGACTCTGTTTATCTGTCTGTGGCATCGTAGCGCCCATACGGATGGACCGATTAGAGTTTTTGTGTCTTAGATAATTTTATCCCGTGTGTTCTTAGCTTTGTTTGATGAAAATCGGAGCACTCGTCTCCAAATTTTGTTGTTATGTTCATTTGTGTCGGGGGATTTTTAAATGTTTTAATTTTGTAGTTATTAACACATCAATATGTACATATTATTCAATGAAAGGAAAAAAAAACACGGTGTAGACAATGAATGTATTAATAATATTTATTTCAGACTGAAAATGGCATTCCATTTTTTTGTTAATTTAAATTGGTTAAGTAAACAATCTATATTAAAAAATAAAAATAATGTAATGTTACATGCTAAGTATCTATAGTCATATTTTCCGGGTGAAGACACTTGAGTAACACGTGTGAGTTTTTACCTAGAAAAATAAGATAATGCATAGCAGTGAAGCTTTACCACTATTGCACAGTTGTTCGCGGGCGCGAGCTTCGCGACCGGCGCGCGCCTCCGCTGGGACCCTAGCGCCTACATCCCGCTGCGGGAGCTGATGCCGTACGAATACCGCGTGCTCGCCGCGGCCGTGCCCGCCGCCGGCGCCGCCATGCTGGTGCTGTCGCACCTCGCCGCCGCTGCCGCGCCGCAGCACTCCGGCCGGCCCAGGAGAGCCCTGCTTTACACGGTTACTTTCAAATTAAAGCACCTTGCTTATGACGTCGCATATATACCGCTACGTGCAGGGGCGTATTTTGACATTTGGCGCGCTGGGCCTATAAGTGTCGCCGCCCCAGAAGTTGAGGAAAAAACCGGCGAAGGCGAGTTGGACTCGCGCACCGAGAGTTGCTAAGCCGCCCCAGGCTGTTTGCCGCCCCGGGCCATGGCCCCCTTGGCCCTAGGGTAAATACGCCCCTGGCTACTTGAACTGCTAGGATACGAGTACCAAAATGGCGCTGTTGCACCTCACCGTGGCGCACGCGCTGAAATCCTCCAGCCGGCCCAGAAGAGCCCTGCTTTACTTGGTTCCGCACTGTTTTTGTCTCGCACGCGTATCAATCTTAATTCTAATTTTATAAACACAAAGAATGTAAATAAATACTAAATAAAAAATATATATTACAGGACAATTTTACGTAAATCGAACTAGTCCCATGGAAGCTCAATAATACTTATGTTATGGGCATCAGATGAAGATATATTTAATAGATGTATTTACTCATATACATAGACAACATCCAAGACTGAGGAACAAATATTCATGCTCATCACACAAATAATTGCCCGTACCGGGATTTGAACCCAGGACCTTCAGCTTCGCAGGCAACTCCACTCCCGCTAAGCCAAACCGGTTGGTCGTCAAAATGTGATACAAATAAGCGAAGTACGAGGATATGACGTCGACGCAGCTGGCTAGGTTAGGCTCCTCGACACTATAGGGACGCATCATAAATAGACCCTACTTAATTAACTGAACTACTTGATTGCCTTGTTTTAAAGTTTTTTTTAGTTCACAATATCTTCTATTTATATTTCAATGAGGGCTTGGTATCCACGGGGCCCTGGGCTGTAGCCCAAATAGCCCTGAAGTAGATCCTCCTTTGCTCAATACAATTTTTTATTATAAAATCTTTAACAATAACTAAAGAGCCGATATGTACACCTGTATAAAGGTCCTTGAAACAATAAATTAAAAAAAAATCTAAAGGGCGACGCGTAACCCTTAGCTGTTAAACTAAAAGCACGAAATTTTGCACAAGATTTCATAGAACGTTGAGAAGGAGACAAGGTACAAGGACTGGAAAAAAAAAAGTCATCTAATGAGCTTGACAGGGATGTTACTCCTTCGTATAAAAAACACTGGGTCTCAGGGTAAATCTAGTAAAAATAATGTTTAATAAAATAAGTTTAAATCAAAAAAATATTTTTGTGTCAAGCTTTTATCGCCGCCTGTACTTTTCTTTGAACATCCATCAACTACTCATCGAGACGATTCTAAAGAGCCCAAACTCGTTAGGATTGCATTATTTTATTACAGAGTTCCTATGACCACCTTCCTGCTCCATCATCAGATCAGCTCGATGGTATCATACTATTGCATTGTCGCCGAACTCACATAAGTATGCCCAATTTTAGCTCAATTGGAAACCGGAAAGTCGATCAAATTTAACTTGCAAGATTTGATTACAGACCGACAGACAGACAACGGGACAGGTGAAAGTAAATAAAAGCTTGTAAAAATATAAATGTTATCTGCTATTTTCAGTACGCAGGCCTGATGACAGTGGCCGTCATGCTGGAATTGTCATTGGTGGGCTGGGTGTGGTCGCGCGTGGCGGCCTTCTCGCAATCCGCTGAGGCTGAGGAGTTGGAGCAGATCCTAGCCACCAGAGAGCACCTGCAGCCGCTGTTGGAACACTTGGCGCGGTGGCACCAAATCCCCGACCGCATCAGTGCGCTCATCAAGGTAGATTTATACTTAGAAGACAAGGCATGTAATCCGCTATAATTTTACTAGAGAAGACATCAGATTGAACTCTAATAAGTCGTCTTTATCTGTTTAAAATAGTGTTAGACTTCGGTAATTCCATTTAGCAAACCGCTTTTAGTACAGGTAAGTATAAAAGGGTTAATAAGTAGAAATAGAAAGGTAAAATCAATTTTAATTCAGAAATAGACAAGGATGTGGAATTAAGGATACCTAATTGTAGACTATGAAAAAAACAATTTGCTATGATATTACATGAAAGAAAAATAAACAAACAAAGCCTTAACAGTCCCCGGCAAGCTCGGCCGAATTTCACCTTCTCATACAAACGGAGTTCTCTTTCTAAAACTGCGTGTTAGATTGTAACGAAACTTTGCATATACAATAACATGAGGTATAGGCCTGTAATTAGTTCATATGACTCCAGTTTATAATTCAAACGAAATACGGCAAAAACAAGTTTTGCATGAAACTTAAATTCGGTGTATTTTTTTACTGTGGTATCTGAAGCTACATAAAGTAATTACAGGCAGGGATGAAGCTACATAAACTAACCTTAACTTATTCTAAGTACCAAGTTTCAGAGAAAACTAGCTAGTCATTTTTAAATGAGAGCGTAACTACGTTTGTATGAAGAACCGAGCTAACCGGGGACTCTAGTGTAACATGTTGTTATTGATATTTGATAGATAATGTTGTTCTTCTACTCTAAAATAGATGTCGCTAGTAGTCGACTAATGTAATGAAAGTGATATTGAGTTTATGTCTATACCCATATTCTATCTCTATGTCGAAAAACATATCGACTCATTGTTCTGTTACTGTTTGAAAATGGGTCAGACACAAAGATTTCAAAATGAGTAAAAAAATATTGTACATAAGGATATCTCAAATGTAGTTGTTCCCCTATTCCGCACTAGTTGGCGCTAGTAGTACTCACCGCGTAGTCTCATTATTATTACTTTTAAATCAAAGATGGTTCTGTTAGCTTACTTTACAGCTAGTTAACTCTCACAATAACAATTCAAAAAAATACGTCGTCGTCATAGTATTAGATAGACCAACACACCTTAAATTGGCAAACTGTGTTTGCTCTCCTATTCTATAATAGATGACGCTAGTATACTTACCACGTTAGTATTTTATATAGATGATATTGAATGAATGCTATTCCAGTCCTCAATACATCTTTTTGTAAAAAATACGATACATCTCATCAGCTCATCACTACTACGTTGTTATGGGAAAAATAACAAATATGGTATATATGTTGCTTGTGTTATTTCTCTCCTACTTCATACTTGATGTCGCTAGTAATAATTGCGACATTCATATCAATTATTGATCTTTCCATATTATATTCTTTACAAAAACTCTTTGATTGGTTGATCTGTTCTTGCATAAAAAAATAACTTTTTAGTTAGTTTTTACCAGTTAAGTGGGTAGAGATAGGTGAAGATTGGTAAAGATAAAGATGTTGTAGTGTAGATGTTGTTCATCTCCTATGCCATGCTAGATGTCGCAAGAGGTACTCTTCGTCTAAGAAACGATTGACGATTATTAAACTGAAGTCTGATTGCTGAACCAGCCTTACTCCGTGGTGAGTACTAGTCATGTCAAAAAAGAGACTGTTTTGTTTGTACAGGAGGCAGAAGCGGACGTGCCATGGAACGGTTACGTGGCAGCAGCAGCTGTGGTGACCCTCCTGGTTCTCTAGCTACTGGGCGTGCTGCTCTCGGTGCTGGCCGCACGCACACCGAGTACTCGCTACGTGCACACTCAAGCCCTCTCTGCTAGTCGTGTCTCGCTTGTCGACTCACTGAGGTAGAATGTGACACATCATGACCCGAAGGGATAGCATAATTGTCTCGTCACATGATGAGTTTCTATGTATGTACAATGTGACTACCTAGAGCCCTCGTGAAAACACACGAAACACATGGTCTCGGAGACCATGGACGTAACGCGATTAAGTCCCGCTCAATTACTTTACTTTTTTAATTATACATAGTGATTGAAATAAAACAATTTAACGGATTATATCGCGTATATTATCTCATTTTAGTTCCCGACGTTTCGGAAGCTTTCCAGCTTTCCATGGTCACGGGAGGCGGGATGGCCTCCGAAACGTCGGGAACTAAAATGAGATAATATACGCGATATAATCCGTTAAATTGTTTTATTTCAATGAGTACTAATCGCGGAAACAGAAGAAAATATTATATACATAGTGATGTTTCTGGAGTAGGTTTTCATATTTTCTTACAAAATATATCTATAGAAAACTCTTAATCAACAAAGCAGCATATTAAGTTATTTCTTTACATGGAGAATTTCACGCTTGCTTGCGAGCAAATGAGAACGAATAATATAATAATGCATTTTAGCTCAATAGTGCCATGGGTTACGTTAGCTGCGCACCATTTCCCATGGCGCGAATTGCTCAAAATGTCAGAGTTGTCGCTTGCATTTTTTTTGTAACTACTCGTAATGTCAGCCGATTGTCATGTGCCGTTTATGATTTAGTTAGTAGCGTCATAATTCCAATTTTAAACATACGTTTCCTGGGAAATGTTACAAAATAGCATTTATACTCCAATCGGAACCTTTATAATATTCTCACTTCACGACATTGCTTTGCGATCGGGTATCATGCTGACTGTTCATAGCTTTATAAGCACCTAATCGCATATCACTTACGCCGGTACCTCCCCTTAGGTATAGCACGGCAGTTGAGCATTGCAAGCTCGTAATCGTTTGGCTCTCTGTGGACAGAAGCAGCCTGAGTAGCCGGGGCCGAAGCCCCACGGCCGGGGCCCCCCAGACCCCCGCCAGCGTGCGCAGTTTCCGCAGCCTCGGGGACAAGATCGACGAGTGGTCCCCGCTCAGGGCTAAATACAAGAACGGACGGATCGTGCCGGTGTGACACTAAGTGAACAGTGTTATGAAAGTTGATTTAGTTCAGTGGTTCCTTTTTTTATCACCTTCAGGGTCTATTCAAGTATTGCTACATCATAAAAGTATTTTACTCGATGTACGAATGATTCTCATTTTAAAACGTTGATGCTACTTAGATTACCTAATGTGAACCTATATATAATGGGATAAGGCGCACCCACATAAGTACAAGCCAGAAATAAGTATTTTATTTTTTAGTATTTCATGATTTATGAAAAAATATCTACTTTTGTAACCTTTGTATTATATGCCAAGCTTCCTAGCGACCTAAATATGTGCCCATAAAGAACGGGAACCTCTTATCAGACATCAGAGTGGAAGATTCGAGCTCTCAGCTCAGAGTAGTGTATATACCTAGTATAGATGTTATATGGATAAGGGACCAGTCAGTTATCTCGTGTTCTCATTAACATTGTTAGCTCTAAATATGTGTTAAATGTTTTCAAAACAATGATTTGAGGATTTAGTAACAAGAATTTTGTATTAGTTGAATGTGTATGTACTTATTAAAATTACACTATTTCTATAAATAATGCTATACATATACGTACTTACCTTTATTTGCACCTTCTAAATACCATTATATTTAACATCCAAAAAATATCACGCTATGGTGTGGGCCGATTGTTTGATGTTTATTAATGATGCCGACTTAAGAAAGGCTTTCACGCTAAAACATGCCAAACGTGACTTTCTGTTATCGCCCTAGAAAATCCAGCGACTTTATTGTCGTGTCTGAAATAGCGCCGACACTTTTACACGGATGGGCCTCGTAGGAATAGAAATGCCTAAGTACCGTATACACAGATTTTGTGGAATTCTTAAAGAAAAACGGAGCAGGGAAGAGGTCAAACAGTTCAAAAACATAGTGTCAATAGTTCAACATTTAATCGTTACACGTTTTGAAATTGAAAGTCGTTCGCCGTCGCCTTGTAGCTGTAGGCCCGACCGGGCCGGGCGACGGCGGCGGCGCGGCGCGGCAGACGGAGAGAAAGTGCAAAAATATAACTCGTGCCCCCCTCCTCAATAAGAATAGTATCTTTACAACAAATCTACATTGTATACATATAGCTATAATATAGTTATATAATATGAATATCTGCTACATTATCAACAAAATACGAGACGCGGCGAGGGTTCCCTCCCCCGCGCCTCGGTCTACATCACACCATGATATGACACCGTGACGTACAGGAGTATAGCGTTACATTTACGAGTTCACATATACACCGGTACAAAAGAAACGAGACGTAGCAACAGCGAACACCGCGAACACAATGTAACGTTTGTGACCGGCCACCGGCCGTGCTGCTGCCGCGATCGTCGCGGCGACGTCGGGCTCCGCCTTAACCTATTTACATATACTTAGTACCGATAGCTACGAAGAAACCGGGTTCTTCTCGAAGGGTTTTGAGCTACGGAGTGGACTCTAGCGGCCGGTCGGTCGGCGCCGGGCTCGGAGGCGCGCGGCTTATCTGTATCCGGCGCCGGCGGCGGGCGCCGCGTCCGACAGGAACGGGTTGGCCGGCCGCGGCGCCGGCGCCTGTCCCGGCACGCCCAGGCTCGCCTCGCCGCTGTAGCTCTGCGGAGAGACGACGCGTCAGCGCGGGCGGCAAAGAGACGAGGACGGGTAGACGAAGCGTGACTCACCTGGGTGGCGCCGTAGGAGTCGTGGTGCGCGAGGTCGGCGAGACGCGTGGAGGACAGCGCGCGCGGGATGGGGTTGGAGGGCACGCCGTGCGGCGCCAGCACGCCCGCCTCGGCCACCGCCCGCGCCTCCTCGTCCATGTCCCCCTCCGCGCCGCCCTCGAGCTCCGTGCGGAAGTTGAGGAACGCGAAGCCGATGAGCGCCACGCCGCACAACAGCCCGTAGCCGGCGAAGGTGCGAGTGGTGCCCCAGCGCGCCACGGCCACGCCCCCGAACACGGCGCCGCAGCCGCGGCCCAGCCCGTGGTGCAGGCCCTGCAGCACGCCCTGCGCCGACGAGCGCAGGCCGGGCGGCGAGTGGTGCGCGATGTACGAGCAGCACGCCGCCCACACGGCGGCGTGCGTCACGCCCTGCACGAACTCGAACGGCAGCACCCACCACGGGTCCGTCAGCCACGAGATGTACAGGAAGCGGAGGACGTTGCCCGCTAGGCCCAGGCACAGCACCTGGACACACAAATGTACGCGATGTGGGATCATTTTATATTGGTCACTGACATTGCGTACGTCAGTAACCAATATAAAATGATCGACAAAAAAAAGTTTACATTTATTTCGCGGGTTGTGCTATAAGAGCTACCTCCATACCAAATTTCAAGTTTCTAGGACAACTGGATGGACCCTATAGGTTTTCCATGGATAGCAATTTGAATGGAAACATCTTTTTTAATGACTGTACCTATCTTAGGATTGCGTTGACTTAGAAGCTTGATTTTTTACAGCTTCAAGGGACCGCAGACGTATTTGATCTCCATTTCAACTTGATACCTCCACGCGTTCCTGAGCAAAAGGGTCTTGACAGACAGACAGACAGAAGGACAAACGGATCACAAATTGATCCTATAAGGGTACCGCTTTTTCCGTTTGAGGTACGGAACCCTAAAAATTATTTACATATAATATTAAGAGTATAATTTTAAATCATAGTATCGAACTTGATGCCTGATTGTACGTATATAAACATGTTATGCAAAAGCTCCGTAACCGATTTGTGGAATCTTAGTTATATCAATTAAAATAAATATTTCAGAAAAATTATACACCATTGTATCTATAATATTAACATATAGTACCTTGAAATGTCCCATCTGTGTGATCAGCTTGAAGCTGAAGAAGTAAGCGAAGATCTCCGAGATGTGGTTGATGACCGACGCGACGCCGAACAACGTTGGGGAGCCACCGATGTCCTGTAATACAAGCCGGGGTTCATAACTCCGAGTGTGGCTGGCCACGACGAGCAGAGGGTTGAAGCGTGGGGTACCTGCAGATGCCAGAAGAGGAAGGTGAAGATGAGCCCGATGCCGAAGCCCATGAACCAGGCGACGAAGAGGAAGGAGGCGGCGCGCACGTTCTGGAACTGGCGCAGCACCGTCACCCACTCGGGCATCTCACGCGTGGTCTGCGCGAACACCTTGGCCTGCTCGAGGGGCGGCTGCGCAGGCGCAGCGCGCTGCGCGCCCGTGTCCAGCCCGGGCAGCTGTAGCTGCTCTGCTAGCTGCAGCTGCAGCTTCTCCTCGCGCGTCGGCGAGCTCGGGGCGACGGGCGCCACCACTTCTGGCGCAAACTCGTACTTGAATTTAATCTGCACAGACATAGTCAAGTTTTGCAAGGTAGCAAAAAGAAAGTATCAGCAATAAGTCGCGACACAAATTAGGGACACGTACCTGTCCAGCGGTAAGTAGCGCGGCTCCCATGAGCACAGAGAAAGTAGCGAAGCAGATGGTATAGTTCTTTTCGTAGCGCTGCGGACCGCCGCATGGATGTGTGCTGAACGCCGTGCTGTGATCCAGAGCGATGCCAACAAAGAACATCGCCAGCCCCCAGCCGAGCGACCCGAACATGCGCTGATGCCCGTACCTGTAACGTGTGACTCCGATAAGTTTGTGCTGCTTGGGGAGAGTCAAGAGAAAAGGAGAGGTGCTCACCGGTCAGCGTCCTCTCCAAGCAGCGTGATGACAGCGGAGTCGGCGAGCGTGATAGCGGGAGCGCTGAAGAACTCGCCCAGCATAACCAACAGGAGCAGCAGGAAGAAGGTCTTCTGGATATCGGGAGTGCGGTACACTATCGAAGAGTGCAGAGGCGTGACCCAGTCGGCGTTCAGGGCTGGTACATAGTTGTCGGCATCGGTGACGGGAAGGGGGCTGCCAGCCGAGACGGCGGCGGCAGACGTGGTCGGGCCGCGGAAGGCGCGCGCCGCCGCGCTGTTGGGCGACGCCGTGTCGTCGTACTTCGGCGGCATCAGGTCGTAGCTGGTCGCGTTGCGGGGCACCACGCACGCCACCGCACCTGGCTGCACCCAGCTTAACGGCAGTGTGAAGACAATCCACGCGGCCAGCGATGCTAGCAGCAAAGTCCGGCCTTTCCTCCAGCGATCAGCGAGCCCGCCCCAGAAAGGAGCTGATAGAAACTCAACGAATGGCCTCGTGCCGATGAGCAGCCCGCATTGCCCGGCGTTCATGCCCATCTGCTTGAAGTACACGCCCATGAGCGGGAAGAGCGAGCCGAAGGCGGAGTAGAAGAAGAAGTAGAAGGTTTTGACGGTGAGCAGCTCGGGGTCTACGGCACCGGCGCCGCACAGCATCTCCAGCACATCGCTGCGCCCGCGCACCTTGTGCGTCGCCTCCTTCGGCTCCGGGTACCTGCAGGTACAAATTCAGCCCAATTTAGTCAGTAGAAATAATTATTTACTTAAATAGTGGTGAATAGCGATTCAGAGATCGGATATAGTAAAATATCGATTAGAGATCTGATTTTATTTGTCAGTCTGAAATATTGTGATAAAGGTACATAATATCAAAGCGCAAAGAATAACACGATTGCTCTCGCACGAGGTCACTCCAGAAATCGAACCTGATACCTTTGGATTACGCGTCCAACGTGTTAACCTCTCCAATAGCGAGCACTGTGCTGTACGCCTCGAATTCATCCATCCGCTTTGACACCTGTACCTACTTTCATACTTATATTTATATCACAATAGATAGTATATGGTGTTAATTTTCCCACATAAAAAACACAAAAACACAAAAATGTGTGTTTCATATAAAATAGTATGAAATTGTTGTGTGAGGTTTTGTGTCGGTACCAAAAAGGGTTCACGTTTCTTATTTTCTCCTAAACTGGCTAAGAGAAAATTCTTAATATGGAATCAAGGCGGGAACTTCATTTAGTTTGCCTGACACACGAAGTTATATAACACTGAAAAGCCCAAATATATTTTTGAAAAATTGTCTTTATAAGGAAAATCGTCCCTTCACTACAAATAAAAATAATGACTTTAATAACACCGAGACACAAATCTGCCGGATTTAGAAGTAGTTAAGCCGTTTCAAAAACGTGGAATAATACAGGTACCACCGCCTATAAGATTAAAAAAATGCAATTTCACTTTTAAAATTATATTGTAAAGATCGTCGTGCCTTTCCACCCGGTATGAAAAACAAATTAAATCGGCGAAAGTTATATAATGCACAGGCAGATAGGACGACTTAGTACTAGTTACCTATTGGTCTAACGCTTAACTGGGTCTGTTCGTAAGGTATTATGGGAGCGCTACGGGAGGGTGACAAGTGACGTGACATGAGTGTCCTGTCTCGTTATACACACACTGGCTCCGTGCCCGAGATCAGCTCCACCTAGCGTCCACAACTTTGTTGGCTCTGAAGTTTTGACATTTACGTAATCGCGACGTTGTGACAAAATATTATTATAATCCAAAATTATCTATTAATTTATATCCAAGATTATTGTGATACCTTCATTTGGGTGGAGAAAGGGTTGTAAAATCAATTTTCGTCATTCAAATCAAATGGGGTAAGTAAAATTAATTAAAAAAGTGTATATTATTTTGAATACGTCAGGGTTTGTTTACTTAATTTTTTGTTGTGGTTTGACTGTAAATCTAAAAGCTAAAGCTACTTTAATGGTTTGATTCAATAATAATAAACATATATTGTTCCTGTATCGTTAGTGATAAATTAAATATCGTTTTGAGATCGAAATGAGTATTATTTGAAGGACGGAGTTTATTCATATTAGGTAAACAAGTCTAAACAGATTACTTTGAGATATGACATAAAACAGCGCCAACATTAGTTTTACTTATGGCCACTATGAGCTCTGCGATCGATTATATTACCCCCACCTAATACTTCGCACCCAGCGAATAGGAACATCAAAATTATGTCGGAACGTTAAACTGCAATTCACGAAAGATAAACAAAATTCGCTTTCCGCAAGGTCTAAAATACTGACAGGTTTCGTTATCCATTATCCGATACGAAACGCTTATTCAATGTTGCAATTGATACTAGCGCCATCGTGTTGCAGGTGGCAAAAGTGCAGCTATTCAATTGTTTTCTTTCAAAGCATACTCATAATAGGTGGGCCATAAATGTTTGCAACTAGCAACACTGAATTTTTCAGAAACTGTCAGAGTTAGCGGTGGCAGATTGGCGGGAACCTATAGGTCACTTCGTGCAATTTTATTTATAATGAAGCGTTTCACGGGAAAACAACGGGCTTTTTGTGTTAAACAGTTTTATAAAAAGATAGAAGGCGCCCGCAACTTCGTTCGCGGAGGAGAAAAAATAATAACCCTTCATTTTTCTTCAGCGTAGTCGGGTAAAAAGTATCCTATAACCATCTGGAGGTACCCAGCTACCCGTGTACCAAAAATAGTTGAAATCCGTTTAGCCGATTTTGCGTGATGAAGCCACAACGACACATACAAACATACATAAAATCCAAAAAAAATATTTTTCGTTTTAATGAGTTCCAAATAGTCCATAAATATCATTTTTTTGAAAATATCTTCAATGTACAGACATTTCATTTTTACAACTTTATAATAGTATAGATGATGAGATTGCCGCGATCCCTCGCAGCATGTGTCAGCGAGTTTTCCAGTTTGCGTAGTCGATTGCAAGAGTACCAACGACGAGATGGAGGACATCTGAATAATGTATATTTTTAAAATAAATTGCAATTATCTGTTACTAGGTTAAATAAATAAAATATAGAAAATCATGTATTGTTGATTTTTTATCGATGTTTCATAAGTGCAAACATTTTTGACACACCCTATATTTTGGTTTACCGATGTTTATCCAAGACCCGTTTTACAGATTGTAATGTCTTGCTACTGTCAGTTGTAATTTATTACAAATAAACAGTCAACAAATCATGCCCTCATCATTACAGGCAGACTTTTTTTTACATCTTCGACGTTAATGAGGGAGTTCCGTTTCCGGTTTCAAGTTGGATAAGGGGGCAGGAGGACGCATGCGCCTGGTTTGGGCCTGTGTGACGTCACAGCTCAGGTTTATTTTGAGAACAGGTAAACCCCCTAACAGCCGCTGGGAATCGGAACAATATCGAAAGATTATTCATTAAGTAACCAAGTATGAGGTATCAAAGCGCTGACTCGCGCCTTACGCAAGCTCTGACGTCACGCTTATGTTTATTGCCAAGTAATATCGCGTTCCTTGGAGGCGCCGGACTCGCGCCGCCCGCCCTCTGCGCAGATCACTCCCTTGACCTCACTTTAATATGCATCCGTTCACCATTGAACCATTTACATGACGACGCCGCTTCTATTTACCTGGTAACAGCCCAAAATACAGGGCATCTTAAACAAATAAATGGGAAACAGCGGTATTTTTGTATCGGTTTTTTATTCGCGCTTCTACAGTCAAGGAATTTAATTTATATACCATTTCGTACCTTGTCACAGTCAAAATCAATATGAAAACCGATAGAGATTCCATATCAATATCACTATGACAAAGTACGAAAGGGTACACCAATTAAATTCCTTGACCGTACCTATGAGGTAGCTTAGCGTGCGAGGAATACAATACACCAATACCAACCATATAATCTTCTCAGCTGAGCTCGCGTAAAGCGAGGCTGGAAATTAGAGGATAACTCCCCGCAGACTAAATGCTACGGCAGAAACTTTACATATAGGGAGAGATTGTTAACACTTCTAAGGCGAATCCTACAGCCTTTATTTTTTGCTCTATTTCTCAAGGTTGGCACTCGTTTCGCTAGAGCGATAGGGTATAGGGTTGTCTAAGGTAGACACTTAAATTAATAAAAGTATCAGAATTATTTAAGTGGATTTCACTTAGAAGATCATTCAAAATGTTTAAGTCTAGTACTTATCGGTGATTTGATTGATATATAATTCTAGCATACCTTTCACTAGGCAAAAAAAAAACAATAAAGAAGAGTGAATCTGGGAATTCAGGAAAGAGCTCAATACCCTAACAGGAATACAGGTTTGTATTGATTTAACAGTTTGCTTCAGTCGGTACGCTCAGTATTATATAAAATTAGTGTAAAAAATACAAAAATAAGCGCTCTGCGACTTTGAGACAGGAGAAAGGGAAAATGTTAATTAAAGTTCTGGATGTATTTAAGAATAAGTTGAAGTCTGAAGATCGTAATGTTTACTCAATTGAGGCGGTATCCATCCAGTCTTATACTGAGTGGCGAATGAGATCAAGTGTCATTAGTTGGTTTACTTTCCTCAAAATAAACATTGATCGTCCTTCTAAGGCGTGATCCTTTAGATACTGAGGACATCGAGTTTATCTCCGCGGCTCGTCGTGCGCATGTTTATGTTCCAAAATCGAAACATGACTGATAGAAAAAGCACTTCTATGCGTGCTGTACGTTGCGTAACTTAGTTTCAGATAATACAGTTGTTTCATAGGTGTGATGGTTCAGGGGTTGTACCTGGAGGTGTCGACCTCGCCGTACTCGTCGGGGTTGACAAGCGGGCGCGCGGCCGGCGCGCCGGGGCCGGGTCCGGGAGCGGGCACATCCATGCTGCGGCGGGCGGCTACTCACTGAGCCTGCCTCCGTGCCTCCGCCGCCCGACGGCTCGATACCACCGCGCCTGCGCGCTGCACGAAAAACCTCACCCAACACCACATTCTATTGTGATCTTTAGCATCTTTAACTACATCGCGTTTGATGGCGATGTTCGTTTGTGCGGCCACAATGTACAATCCGGAATGAGAGCTCTGCGCGCTGCATCGCGCATCTACCCGCCTAATGGGCTCTAAGTCCAGCCTGCGAGCTAGGCTCCTGGCTAATTCGATGAACTATGTAATATGACATAATCGGTCGTTCTAACCATATGTTCTATTATTATTAGACGCATCTGAAAGTTTATAATCGCAATGATCTCCGAACTTCGCAATGATAAAAATAAAACCGACTCCAAAAACAAAACACTAAAAAGTTTAAAAATAACTGCTAAATTCAGTTTCTTCAATTTACTTGCAAGTAATCGTTTTTCTACTCAATCTATTTATACAGTATAGTATAGGTATACAATTCAGAGCCTATTTCTACTTTTGTAAGGAAAAAGCGTCAGAAACAGATTTTTGACATTGTTATTTCTAGGGAATAGAAAAGATATTTAAAATTCTGATTAGTTATTTGCATAAGTCAGTTCCTTATATTGTAAGTAGCGGCCTCAAATTTTAGACACATTGAATATTTTAACTAAATTTACCCGATTACCGACCTAGTCTTCAGACGAGAGTCATAAGTTTGAGCCCTTTTAAACTTTATGATGTTATATGAAAACCCAGTTGTTTAAATGTTTCTATACAACCGTAATATATCCTTATTTTACACTACACGGCCTCAGATTTTAGTTATATTTTTGCATGTATATATGCAAATCGTTCTTTTTTATACCATATTTTTCAACAAAATCTCACTGAAAACAGAAGAATTTTCTCATTGTTGTTGAATTACTTATAGTATACATCGTACACTACATTAAAATTCATATTTGTAGCAATAGTGACGTTCGCCATCTTGAATCCCAATATGGATGACATTTTTGGAATCTGTAGGTACCCGAAAAAAAACAGAAAACGACACCCATGACGTTTTTTTTAAAAAAGTGACGTTCGCCATCTTGAAACCCAAAATGGATTCCATTTTTGGAATCTGCACCCCAAAACCCTAGAAACCTAGAAAACGACACCCATGTCGATTTTTTGAAAAAGTGCCTTCGGCCATCTTGTAGTCTAAAAAGGATGGCATTTTTGGAATATTCACCCCAAAAACCTGAAAAACGACACCCATGACGATTTTTGAAAAAAAACGATGTCCGCCATCTTATAAACTAAAAAGGACGTCGATTAAGAAATCTGCACTTCCACGATGATAAAAAAAGGGATGTCAGTCAACTTGAAATACAAAATATGTAGATAGCATTTTTGAAACATACACACCAATAAACGAAAACAACACAACAATAAAAATAATTGGTGCAATCTTCAAAAAAGTATATTATGTATGTGAAGCTCGCTGAGCTCATGAGACTTCACTTGTTTACAAGCCTCGTGTGAAACAGAGTTCTGTAACAAATGAGTCCAGTCTTGTAGTTAGTGAGCCGAGTCGTAATAAAAGGACTCCAAGAACTCCAGTCGTTTACAACACTAACTGTACCTACACAACACTGCGTTTGGATACGTCGCTGCTGGCAGGATGCCGCACGATAGCAGCATAGAGCAGCCAACAGTGGACAAATTTAGTGGTCAGGTTAGTGCATACTCATCAGAACTGGTTTTTAAAGACAATAGGTATCAGGTAGACTTGCCATTGAAGCAAAGTTTAGCCGATTTAAACATGCAACAATTATTAATATATATGTGGCCCAATTTTCTTGCCGATGGGTGTAGTTAAACAGGCAGTTTGTGCCATCGGCAGTGCAGAGCGGGGCTCAACGTCAACTGACTCGTCAACCAGGGCACTCACGCGCTTTCATAGGAAAGAGGTTCGCAAAGGATCGTGTGTTGTTTGAAACGTGTAAGGCATTTACTGAAGAATATGTACATCTAGCTAGGACACAGTATATAGGTATTGAAAAGTTTATTTATTTATTTATAGAAGTACGATTTGGAGTATGGTAAGGCCTACTTTCTGCCACATTATCCAGAGTATAACGAAAATAGTAAAACAACGCGCGTTCGGGTTGTCTTCGATGGATGAAAACGAATACCAATATTTTTTTCAGCGATATATTATTGAATGGGCAGGTCGTCCAAAACGATTTGTTCAGTATATTGATTTTGTTCAGGTTGCATATATATTACTCATCGCAGATATTCAAAAATTGTTCAGACAAACCAAACTTAACCCTGAATATTTTGCGTTGCAGAATACTCTCTGGAGAGACTGTCCAACGGAAAAGATCAAATGTATTCAGTTAAAAACCATTACATATGGCTTGAAAAGCTCCACATTTTTGTCAACTAGGTGTTTAATTAAGCTTGCTCACAAATATAAATCAATTAATTGAAACAAAACGACAACTGACAAACTTGTTAGGCGGGGGTGGGGGGCTTTGAATTGCACAAATGGTGCGCCAATAATGAGTACTTGCTAAAATATGTACCCAAACGGCTACAAAGCATGTCTGACGTTGACTTTTGTCAAGACGAGGATGCATCAATAAAAACATTAGGTCTCACATATAAGATAAAAACAGATAGGTACTATGACCTCCCATCACTGGTTAGTAAAATCAATGGAGACCTGGAATCCATTCGTGGGTGGGCTACTAATTTTGGTTTAAAAATTAATGCAAAGAAGTCGCATGCGATTGTTATTGGAAGTCCTCACTTTGTTTCCAAACTGGCTGAAATGGTGATGCCTGATGTTATTTTTGATGGAACAACAATCCCGCTCTCCTCTACTGTAAAAAATCTAGGCATTACCATGGACCAGACTCTTTCTTGGTCACCGCACTTATCTGAGGTGAGCAGGAAACTGTTTGCGTCACTGCATTCTTTAAGGCGTCTGCAGAATTTCCTTCCACTGCATACTTAGATTACTCTCGCCAGCTCTCTTTTACTTCCTCTTCTCGATTATGGTGACATTGCTTTTTTGGACCTCAAGGAAGAGCTACTGGATAAGCTTGAGCGTCTGCAAAATATTTGCATAAGATACATTTTTGGCCTGAGAAAGTTTGATCATGTCTCTCAGTACCGTTCTCAGCTAGAGTGGCTTCCGATTCGTCGTCGCAGGGACGTGCATGTGCTGTCATTGCTGTACAATGTATTATTCAATCCCGCGTCCCCCTCCTATCTCTCTGAAAGATTTACGTATATGGCGGCTGGCAGTGGCCACCGGCTGCGCTCAAGTGCCAATCTTTCTCTCGCCTTTCCGCCCAATAAGTCGCGCACATATAGGAGATCTTTCACAGTCCACTCGGTTAAATTATGGAACGCGTTGCCGGTGTCCGTTAAGCAGTCACAATCCGTGGCATCATTTAAAGATAACTTAAAAAAGTTATGGCTTTCAGACCCCTGACCTCGTCTTTTAATATTTATCCGTTTGTGTATATTTATTATGTATATAAATATATATTTACACACGTATATTTATTTATCTAGATGATATATATGCTATTATATTACTATTTATTATTTAGGGTTTATGTGTGTGTATGCTACTTTAGCTTTTAAGTTTTAATGTCATTGTGCATATTAACTTGTTGGTTTGTTTATCTGCGTTGATGTTTACTCTTCTCTTTCATTTGCTCTAAGGTTAACTGGAAGAGATCCCTTAAAGGGATAAGTTCGCCTTTGTACAAATATGTTACTTTAATTTCTTTGTTTTATTGTTTTTATGTACAATAAAGTGTTTACAATACAATACAATGAATATAAGCAGTCCTGGAGGACTGCCATGTGAGGTTGAACGGTATACCAAGCAGCAGGTTCTGAGCGTAATAGAAAGGTTCTTTGATCCTCTTGGATTAGCCGGCCCAATTGTAGTCGCAGCAAAGCTGATTATGCCAAGAACCTGGCAATTGAAAATGTCTTGGGACTCGTACATACCTAATTAGTAGCTAGTGCATTATAGCTTTCCTTCAGAGCTTAGATTATGATGCAACCGATCACTATAAATGGACACATTAATACACAATACCCAACTACGGTTGAGCTGGTTAGGTATCCAAATGCCTCTGCCAAAGCCTACGGTTGTGGCATATATTTGCGAACTATTAACGAGGCTGGCCAAGTAGCTAATAACTTGTTATGTTCGAAATCGAGGATTAATCCCATCAAACCTTTGACAATTCCTCCTATGGAGCTTAACGCTGCATTATTGTTAGCAAATTTCACTCGAAAGGTTAAAGACCAAATCTCAAATTGACAACGGATGCTGCATTATGTAAGCACAGCAGACTGTTTGTCAAGGGGAGTTGAACCTCATGTGCTGAATGAACATGAGCTGTGGTGGAGTGGCATTTAAAGGATCCAAAATATACCTATAGCCATGAGTATCAGCTTCCATCAAATCTTCCCGAGGTGAAAGTTTGCAGTGCTGCCGTTGTGCCAAATCGGGGCTTTGAGTTGTTATCCAAATATTCGTCTTTTCACAAATTAAAGAGGATAGTGGCGATAATTTATAGATTTTTTAATACTTATTTAATTGCAGGGCTGAAAAGGTAAATACAATTTTCACTAGAATAACTTACCTACAAAGAGTTAAGACTCAGCAGTCAGCACTGAAAGTTATTATTGGAACAACTCAAAGAGATCATTTTAGTCAGGGAATGCAGGCATTGCTGCAAAACCGTCCGATATAATCAAATTTGAAAATAAATAACCCTTTCATAGACACAGCAGGAGTACGATTAGGAGTAAGAGTTATATTGTGAGTACCGATCATGAATCATGAAAGATTTCCTTTATAACTTAACAAATTTCTAGGGTACTGGACTTGTTTTTTCTTTTTAGTTTTTTACGCAGTCGGGTTTTTGTTTTTTAATTATTATTTTTTGTTGCTCATGTTGGCAGCAGTGCCGTCCACAGCTTCTGTCATCAAGCTGTCACAATTTCTGTCCTGTTGGTACTGCATTCTAGCTTACGTTTCTTACCACTTAGAATGTTAAGTCAATGTTTGGTCAATGTATGGCACTCCCGTCTCTTAAAACGTTGTGGTTATATTCTCTTTGGTTATTGGCAAAATTATTGTAAAAAAAAAAAACTACAAAAATATTTTTTGTGTTTTAGAGGCGTTTTTCGCCAAATAGTTTTCGATTTAGGGAAATCGAAAAAAATGAAATGTTGTCAATTTCTGATAATCATAGCAACATTTTCATTATGTAACCATTCAAACAAAAGAAACTAAATCTAAATCGGTTAAGCCGTTTGGGCACTACGGTGTCATAGGCAGACACACGTAATAAAATATACACTTTAAACATTTCGTGCTTCGTATATGCGTCGGGGGTTAAAAATACTCAACAAACAGGTTTTCTTATTGTAAAAATAAAATTGGGCCATACAATTCGAAGAAACAAAACAGAAACTTAAAAAATAAATATAAATCATCTTGAAAATTCAAATCATCTTTTCACAATAATAAAAACAGCGAATTTTCGACGTATCTCACGTAACATATAGGTTTAATATTAAAATACTTTCATTAAACCTCCTATTAGTGTAATGTTTTATTGAAATAGGTATCAGAAAACATTTAAGGAGTATTGGTCTTTGTAAACATATCGTATACCGAATACAACATTGGTTGTTACTGAACAAAATTTTTTCATTAATTTAATTTTGGCAACGAACACACCAATTTTTAATACGACACAGTTCATGAAATATCGGGATAATATTTTTTGTGAATGAAGCGGAATTAAAATCTCTATTTAAAAATTTCAGGCTTAGGGGACGCAAAAAATGCTTGATTAATTCCTTGCGCCGGCCAAAATTTTCCTGAAAACTCCAAATCACAAAGGAGCTGGGACGACATCATATGCAAATTGACCGTAGATTCCCTCCTAAGCCAGTGCTTCACGGAAGATCGAGCTCGACTTTTGGGAGTAGGTACAAAAGAGTGGATACTGGCTCCAAGCGCACTGGTACTTTTTTGGAACCCAATACCCTCCGACTTTCTGTTTGCCTTCGTCTTGGGGTCCCGGTTTGCGCCCCTCACCGATGCCCCTGCGGCAAAGAAGTAGACAGGCTGGGTCATCACGGACTTTCCTGATAGAGCAATGCGGGCCTATTAAAGCCGACCGGCATCTCAAGAAACGATGGGAAGAGACCGGACGGAATGTCCTTCATTCCGTGGAGTAAGGGACGGGTGCTAGTGTGGGACTAAACCTGTGTAGACACACTGGCCCCGTCAGACCTCCACCGAACGACGATTAGGGCTGGAGCAGCGGCAAAAGCGGCCGAATGTCTAAAAACAAATAAATACAGTGGTCTTGGCGCTGAGTATAATTTTATTCCTTTTGGCGTCAAGACTCTGGGTCCGTGGGGCCCCAGCGCATTAAGCCTCTTTCAAAGACGTTTCGAAGAGGCTTACAGAAGTCACTGGCGACCGGAGAGCTGGCGGTTTCCTCGCTCAAAGAATCAGTTTGGCGATTCAGCGAGGTAACGCCGCCAGCATCTTCGGTACAATGCCCCAGGGGCCATTTTTAGATTTATTTTGTTTTAGTTTAATTATATTTTTAGGTTAAGTTTTATTGTACTGTGCAATAGATTGTTATTATATCGTGTTGAATAATTTAAAAACATCTTATCTGGAACTCGACAAAAATTATCACATCGTTTTCTAAAATTTTATTTTAATAGGTGGACGGGGATTTTAAACATTTGCCCCTGTCGAAATTTTAGATGGGTCAATGTATCTTGAATATTTGGATTTATTTTTTATTTTGTTTCATTATTTTGAGTTTCTAATTTGCAGTTGAAAATTCTGCAAACACATTGAACTGAATGCGGATAATGCGAGCTGTACCAAACGATTTCCTTTAATTCCAAATTGCAAGGTATTTCGCAAAAAAAGAATGAGTACCTAGATACGAAACCTATAACAATCCGCGAAAAATGACTAAGTACAGAGAATTCAAGAAATAGTTGATGTCTGCTCGGGAGATAATAGGGGTACTTCATTTAGTTTAATGTAAATGATTTTCAAAATGACCGCGTTCATACTCTAAACAAAAATTTAATCGCGTTCGTATCTGACGATTCAGGTTGACGTCAGTGGCACGCATGTCATCGGCTATTTCTTCAATTCTCTGCAGTAAGTTTTTGGGTTGCAATGGGTTTCGAATAAACTCGTTCTTTTAAAGTGCCCCACACATAAACTTGCAGGCCAAGCAAGTGTTGGACTGCCGCGTCCTATCCAACGCCCGGGAAAATTTACATTTAAATACTATTTTGAGAGCAAAAATTAACACGCACATTGTTGTGAACGTTTTGGCCTTCTCTCAAAATGGATGTAGGGTTGGGTCCCGTGGTACTAAGGAGCTCCTCCTCATTGACACGACCATTTGTCAACAAGTTCGGCGGAACAGGGGTCTCTTTCGGCCGCTTGGATTGACTACAAGAGGGCCTATGATTCGGTGCTTCTAAATCAGGGGTGAGATCATTTCTCATCTGCTGTACATTGTCGATCTCAAGCTATTTGCACCGAAACGACCAGAACTGGTGGAGCTACTCAAAGTCGCAGAAACGTTCAGTAGTGCCATCAGGATGGATTTTGGTGTAGACAAGTCTGCGGTCATGCATGTATAGCGGGGGAAAGTCGTAAATTCAACGAATTTACAGCTTTCCGAGACAACGTCTCTCAGATCTCTCTCCGAAGTTGAAACCTACAAGTATCTTGGTATGTCACAGTCATTGAGTATTGCGGACGGAGACATTAGACAGGCAGTGAAGGAGCGCTTGTTTTGCCGCTTGACAAAAGTACTGAACAGTCTTTTGTCGGGTGGCAACAAGCCGCGCGCCTTCAACGCTCGGGTGATGCCCCTGCTCACTTACTCCTTTGGCATACTAAGGTGGACCCAGACTGAGCTGGACGCCCTGGATAGGAGGGTCCGTATGCTGCTCACTACACACCGCATGCTACATCCACGCTCGTCAGTTATGAGAATGTACATCCCGCGTAAGTGTGGGGACCGTGGCTTTTTAAACGCCAAGGACCTCCATAACCGCGAGGTGTGCAGTCTCAGGGAGTATTTCCTAAACAATGAGTTTGGGATACATCGCGATGTAGTGGCAGTAAACAAAGGTCACCCCTCTATCCCTGGCAAACGAGAACTGCCGCGGACCAACGGTGCTTAGCACCATAGACCGCAAGGACGTATGTAGTAAAGAGCTACACGGGCGGTTCGACAAGGCCCTTACAGGGCCTGATGTAGATCTGCTCGCGTCGGTGAACTGGCTACGTTTCGGCGATCTCTTTGGGGAAACTGAAGGTTTTGCATGTGCAATTGCGGACGAAGTTATCATGACGAACAACTACCGGAGGTATATCCTGAAGGACGGTACGGTCGACATTTATCGGGCATGCCGCCGTCCCGGGGAATCTCTCAGGCATATAATTTCCGGTTGTTCTCATCTTGCTAACGGCGAGTACTTGCACAGACATAACCAAGTAGCCAGGATTATTCACCAGCAACTTGCTGTTAAATACGGTCTTGTGGGGTCTGAGGTACCGTACTATAAGTACGCACCGATGCCAGTTCTTGAAAATGGTCGTGCCACGCTTTATTGGGATCGATCTATCATCACGGACAGGGCTATTGTAGCCAATAAGCCTGATATCGTGCTGGTAGATAAATCTAAGCGCCGGGCAATACTCATCGACATCACCATTCCACATGACGAGAACCTTGTGAAGGCTGAGAAGGACAAACTCAGCAAGTACCTTGACTTGACTCACGAGGTGACCGCCATGTGGGATGTTGATTCGACGATTATTGTCCCGATAGTCGTTTCAGCAAACGGTCTTATAGCGAAGAGTCTCGACCAACATATTAAGAGACTCTCGCTAGATGGCTGGATCAAGGGTCAGATACAGAAGGCAGTAATCCTGGACACGGCGCGCATCGTCAGGAGGTTCCTCTCTGTGCAGCCCTAACCACCGGTAACTTGGGCCCTGCCCCGCTGCCGGCGGCACCCTAGGTTAGGTTTTTAATAATGTGTTTATATTTTGTATTTGCTTTTTGTATTTTACTTTTTATATTAATTTTATAAAACACATAACTTATGACGACAAACAAATAAAGTGAATAATAAGAATACTATTGTAAAAAGTATCTAAGCTATAAGATGTCGAAAACGAACAATACTCACGTTAATGAACGTATGAGGGTCAGGAGTTCCTCGTTTGCAGTATCGGCGTCTGTATTCTCTTGCCGCTTCGGCAGCATTCCCGTTGCAGAAGCCGTAAATAAAATGTATATAGGCGATTTCTTCCGGGGGATAATTAAATCGCGGCATTTTTCGTTGAAGTAAACACGATTATTGATACAATACCAATGTTTACGTATATGACATTGATGTGACACATAAAAAAAGAAAAAGTATGTAATATCGAACGAACTCGCCTCAATAATCTCCTTGTAGCGAATAGCTATGAATTGAGAACTGTTTACTGACGAAAAAGAAAAATTACATTAGGAAGTAATTAAGGACCTTTTACACTGGTTCAGCCACTAAATTTATTCATTGAATATCTCAAAAGTAGTAAGAGTTAAGACACTAGTTTCATCGAGAAATAAACTCAATTCGACCTGCAGAATCATCCCTTAAAGTTAACGGAAAAAAACACTGGTGTATAACTAAATGTCACCAAACTGTCGCTTATCCAATTTCACGTTGTCACATTGTCACGATGAACAATAGTTGTTTCGGTAGTCTTAACTAAGTCTCTCAAGGAGTTGCCCCATCATGTCTAACAACTGTTGCCTCTGCTCCATATTCTCCCGATGCCGCCTTTCCCTGTTTTCTTCGCAAATAATCAGCTGATCCAATACATTCTCTGGTCTTCGATCAGGTCTGTCGCCTTCCTGAGTTTCGCACTTTGCTTTTCGCGATTCCTCTTTTTGTGTTGACTTGGGCTTCTCTACTAGAGACTCTATCAGCCTGGAGTACCAACTACCGCGCACGTTCCACGCTCTACCGCCGGCCCCAGTCTTATTCCTTTTGTAGAGTTTTAACATTCCAGATATCTTGCTTTTGCACTGAGCTATGGATACATTGTATCCTCCTTTCCGCAGCTTGTGCACAACCATCTGCCATACTTTGTGGCGAGATGCTTTGGTGTCGTGGAGCGGCGGGCGGTGCTCCCGATACGCGCTCACTAATATCTCTATGGCCCTTCGACTCCATTTAAAAACGTGGGAGGGCGTGGGTTCTTCGGATTCTGTAAAATAAGAAGGTGATAATGATAACATAACACACCGCATCTCATCAAGGAACAAGCAAGACACGGGACTGCCAAACCTTAATATCCGAACGGTGTAAATACAACATTACCTACCAAGGGCTGTAAAAGAAAGAAAGTCCGAAATCGCAGGTATTTGTGACCCGAGCCGCAGGCGAGGGTTGTAAATATGCGATAAAGGGCTTTCTTTTTTACTGCCCGTGGTGTGTACACAAGTTTACGCCTTCATCTGGCCATAATGCGAGTACATTATGGCCAGGTGTGACGTAAAATATGTTATCTGTTAAAAAGTAGTTTAGTAGTCTTTGTTTTTTATAATAATATAATTAGTAACGAGGTGGTCTGGGAGTTTTTTTTTGCATCGTTTCTTTTCTCCTCAGTAAGCCTCATATTGTGAAATGCTGCTGGTAAATTATTTAAATAAAATAATTAAGCCGTTCTGGCACATGTGTAAACTGTCTTTACAGATTAGGCCCCCCTGGCATGTATGGACACCTTCATTTGTTTTCTCAAAGTGGGTAGTTTGCACAAGTTGTAACTTTGACAGAAAAAAAAATGTATATATATATATACATATATATATATATATATATATATATACATATTTTCTCAGTTAACCCGCGTACACGGAAAGGTGAAAAGCTTCCGAAACGTCGGGAACTCATATGAGATAATATACGCGATATAATCCGTGAAAATTGTTTTATTTAAATGAGTCATAATCGTGGAAACAGAAGAAAATATTATAAATATTTTAATAATAATATTAGGGTGATCAACTTTTTCTTGTTATTCTGTCTCGTAACTCAGGAGACAATAGTGATAGTGATACTGAGAAAAATGTGAGTGTGAGTCAGGATACTCGGATGGCAACGAGTTACAGAAAAAAGTTGACTGAGCCAATTAACTTACTGATTTCAGCTAAAGTTTGCGAGACTTCTTCCAAATTATCATAGTTTGATGTGTCAGGCGTCCCATGTATAATGGAGTCCATTAAATCATAGTATCTCCATCTCCTCGGGATAACCCTGTTCACCTGATTATATTCTTTGATGTTCTTGTAGGTCTTTTTTAAGGAGTGGATTTTCACCATGCATTGTGTGGCTGTGACATTGTGACCTGCGCTCTGCATGTTCTTCTCAAGAAGCCTGAATAGAACTTTCTGTGATATCGTGCCGGAGTCAAGCGCTCCTTGGTATTTGCGGTACTGGTCTATTAAAAGTAGAATGGCTGGGTTTTCCCATTTGTACACGCCTTGTAGTGGTTCTGAAAAAGCCAAAACATTAATATTGAATTGAAATAAAACAATTTAACGGATTATATCGCGTATATTATCCCATTTTAGTTCCCGACGCGATATACGCGATATAATCCGTTAAATTGTTTTATTTCAATGAGTAATAATCGCGGAAACAGAAGAAAATATTATTAATATTGAATGTTGATGAAGCGGCAGTTGTATGCCAGGACCGTAGCAAGTGGAAGGAGGTAGTCTCTGCCTACCCCGTAATGGAAAAAAGGCGTGATTGTATGTATGTATGTGTATGTATCAATATTACAAACACGCAAGTTACGATATATCGCCAATACAGGTCACCTTAACATGGTATAAACAGAATGGAGTCGATTTCAAGCCTAAATATACGAATTCGCCGTACTGTCCTGAAATTAGACCTATTGAAACATTTTGGGCTCTCACCAAGGCATATCTTCGGAAACACACGAAATGTTGGAAAATAAACAAACATTATGGCACAATTTTTGCACCAATCGAACTAGTCCCATGGTAAGCTCAATAAGGCTTGTGTTATGAGTACTACATGACGATATAATTAATAGAAAACATCCAAGACTCAGGAACAAATATTTATTATGCCCATCACACAAATGTTTGCCCTTACCGGGATTTGAACACAGGACCTTAGCATGCAATGTTACTTCCGCTGAGCTAAACCTCTTTCAGCTATGCAACTTGATAGTACTGTAAAGGTGTCTCGTGTATAGACACCTTTTTCAGAGACTGGCCATTAGTTAAATAATAGATTAGTTATTTGAATGACCGATTCAAATAAGGAATATCATTTGTCTCTGTTTTTGTAATGTAATAATGTACAATAATGAATACTGATTTTGATCTGAAGGAATAAACACATATAAAAAGTCTAAAGTTGTATATTAATCGACATCTATACACACAGTACTTACGGTCTTGTTTTTGCTCTATTTCTTGATTGTCCACTTGCATATTTTGTAGATTTACATCCTTGCATTTGGGAGAGTCCCACGCGTCCTGTAATAACAAATAGCTTTATTATAGGTATTAATCATGACTTGATCGATAAAGTTTCAGGTTTTCATTAAATTTAATGATCATTTGAGATTCTGTAAGAGGACTGCGATTTTTCATAAAAAAACTTTTCAGCAAACTGATGAAAGTTTTTGGCAATTAAACAACAGATGGCGTTAGTAGTACTGGTTTATACGTATAACAGTCGACATTCCGATTATCGGCATATGACTATTTTGAGTACCAGCAGACAATATACAATATTGTACACAAAAGTAATCGCAAAAAATAAAAACTCACATTAGAATAAGACCTATATTTCTCCATCTCTGTCATAATCGGTTCCATCAAGTCCATGTAAATCCATTTCTTCACCGATATGCCAGAGTTTATCTCCTGTTCTTTAGTTTTCTCGTAAATCTGCTTTAAACTGCCAAACTTGTTCTTGCATTGCAGTGGAGTGACGTCATAGTTCTGCTCCTGCAGATTCTTGGCAACTTCGTCCCAGATTTGGCTCATGCTCAGTTCACCACTGACTAGTGAGGTTTCAAAAGACTGGTATGCTTCAATCAGGTGAATGGTTGCTGCATGGGTCCATTTGAATGGGAGTGGCACTGGTATATCTGAAGTGCAACATACTACAATTGCAATGTTATCTAAACATGTATATATAATGAAATAATTATCTTTATTTCGTAAGTAGGCCAAAAGGGCACTTTTACAATTCTGAGTCTACCGGCATTTCCCAAGAGAAGACCACTGTTGAGAAGAAAGTGAATAGAAACTGAACAGTCAGTTGTTTTCTCTAAATAATTCTTAACTATTACAATAATTCTGTAAGTAGGCTGCAGGGGCACTTTTAAGTCTGAGTCTACTGGCATTTCCCAAGACACAAGAGCAGACTGCAGCTGGGCTAGGCACAAGGCACTGGTTCAAATCCTGTGGGAGTCTTTAATTTTTATTATAATTAAGTTCTTTGTATTTATACAAATTAAAAGAGTTTCTAAGGAAGTCCCATTGGGAACATGCTTTTTATGAACGAAGAATTTTTACGAACGAACTAACTTACTGAGTACTTCTCCTGGGTCATCTTCTGAATTTGAATCAGTCCCATCTTCTTCTTCGTTTGCTGAAATATGATACATTACAATATTTAATAAATGAATACTTAACAAAGTTATCTCACAAGCACAAAAATCCATTTATTGCAGCTTCACAAAAAGGAGTTTTAATAAAGGGAACTTACAAAAATCCAAATATTCTGCATCTGCATAATCTGCCTCATCTAAAACCAACAAGAAAAGTTGTTATGCTAAGGTAGAGAATATAAAAAACAAATAGTGTACATTCAAATGTGATTCAAATTATTACCGTCGTCCGGAAAGACGACCATTTTAACTCTATATTGGCTATCGGTTTTTTTCTTTTAAATTGTCTATATTTCCAATTAAACCGGGAACTAAAGTTTTGAGTATTACTTATTTAATCATATTAATATAAGAACCTGGAAGAAATTTATACATTGCAGTTAAGTTACTTGGTAGCAGAAGAACACGATCAAGTCAGCATAAAGAGAATGAGCCGTAATTTGCCGACCAACAGTAGAATCACTTATCACATTCCACATCCGAAATATACAATAATACTGACGTACGATGTTCGACCGACTAAATAATATTGATGTATGCAACGCCAATGAATTCCGTTCTTAGATAAATGTGTGAAAAATAAACAGACGCTCCAGAACCAGCCTTAGCATAATGCTTTACACAATCATTAATGATTAATCACTATTTACAATTATGAATAAAACAACATAACTACACGCGGGTCCGAATGATAACTTTACATGATTTAACTATAATTATAAAACCACGAACCAAAAAACCAATTACACGTCTAATGTGTGTCTAACGCCATATAATTAATTTGTATTTTGTATGAAGAAAATTCCGCAGCTTTCGGACCATCAAATGACATGATTAAGAAAGAGTCGATATCGATAGTTCAATAGAAATAGATATCGATAATTTTCATCTGATTGTGATTAATAGTTATTGCAAAATTGCATATTATTAATTCATTACATATAGATACCATGACACTATCAATAGTAACAAATTTTATCGATGCATCAATTCACTAGTATTAGTCAGCCCAGACTATTTTTACACATTACATTGTGGAACTGAGATAAAAAATACAAAATTGACGGTGTAATAGCGACACCCAGCCAATGTAGTTTTTACTCTGTTGTAAAAAGTTTGTTAGAAGAAGCTTGAGTGATCCATAGGTTATATAATCCGTTTAAAACAATGAATGTTAGTTTTTTTTATTCTTCTGAATGCTAAAGCCATTAAAAAACCATACACAAATTGACAAAATCGTGTCATGTCGGAAAACAGTCAAGTATAAAAGCGCTTTTTGGTTTAGCTACCTACATATACGATGTATAATAAGTAGTATCTTCAGCCATAGTTCTAGGTTAAATGTGAAGGTTATTAGCAAAAACGGCGCTTGTAGTCGAAGGGAAATAGTCTTGGGAAGCGCCAACGTATATGCAAACCCCGGAATGACGGGTGACGAGGGCAAAAATGTACCAGTACTAGTAATTGATTAAATATTGACTAAGTTATTATGGACATCGTTAAAAACCAATTTTCAATCATCATACCTAATGGCCAAGTTTATATAACTTTTAATAATTTTCAAACCTCTTTTATTTAAATTTATCGCAACTATACACAACTACTACTTGATTGAAACTTGACTAGTCATTTTGACAACCTTTGAAATTAAATTCAGTGCAACAATATTTCTTAGCATTTCGAAGAATTGAAAACCTCCTCCTTTTCATTTTTTTGAAGTCGGTTAAAAATGGCTCGTGAGAAAAAAGGTAAGAATTTTTGCACATTACGAAAATTTTATGAAATAAATCATTTTTGTGTATGTAATTATTTAATGCTACATAACGTTGGTTGTCATTTTTATCGACATCAATTTATAAAAGAAGTTTAATTTGTCCTCGCACTATCAGTTTTAGCTTTACGTCAGTAAAAGTTCGTCCACACTTGTATAAGTTGGTAGCACCGTCGCGATCATGATAGTGTGGACGCTCACTTTGGGCACACCGTATCATTTACACTGATCTGATATGGCGCGTAGCATGATCGTGATCTTTTTGCGTCCACACTAACAATCATGATACGCGTCGGTGCTACGTGACGGAGATCGGATACGGTGAAATGATACAAGTGTGGACGCAGCTTTAATTGCCCCCGTCAGTCCGGGGTTTGTATAAAACGTGTTTTAAGCCTTATAAAATCGGATTATGTGTTGTGCAACAAATCCCAATTTTTAGGGTCAGTCAGTAGCACAATACATTATCGATTTTAGAGTCTGGCAAATGAAGGATGAGAATGGAATCAACCGCGAAATTTAAAAATGTTGCTGCGGTGTACCAGTTTGAGCTAGAGTTAAACAAATTCATTGCTTTTGTCACTAATTATTAAGTTATTAGTTAATGAGAAAAGCATTCAAATTTGTTTACATGCAGCTCATGCAGGCACACTGCAGCTATATTTTTAAATTTCGCGGTTGATTCCATTCTCATCTTTCATTTGACAGACTCTATCCGATAATTAGGATCGGATCGGATAGGATTGAAGGTGTAGAACACGTTTATGACCTTTACCACGAGGCATCGTAAATTGGCACGCATTTTTTTATTGGTTTCCCGCTTTCCTTAAAGCATCCTGCAGGGTAGTGTATAGCATTCTTAAGACGAAACGTCAAAACAGCATTCCCAACATAGAGGACGGACACTGGACAGAACAGTTTAAAATTTCAGCCGTTTGTTGCGTTTGACTAAAAAACAAATTTGGGCTACGCTCGCGATGTTATTTTGAAATAAACATGGAATACCGTAGTACTATTGATCAGAGATATTCGAGTGATGTTAACCGTGAGCGCGATATACCGTCGTTTATTGAGCCTCGGCCTCCTTTAATTTTGAATCCTTTCATGCGTCCCCGTCCTCAGAAAGGTACAAATTTGTTGGAGTTGTTCGAAGAAGATGATTCCGTGGAAGAGGAAGCGCCAGAATTAGTACAGGTTTATTTGAGACTGAAATCGTCAAATGTGCCTAGTAGTTTGTACGAGGTCCGGTCGGACAAGTGCCTGATCACCTCTGTGGATACGGCGACAGCGGGTCATGGGCGCCGCACACAGCACAATGTTGCCAAAATGTACAGTTTCTCACACATATTTGGACCAGATGCCAACCAGAAGGTCAGTATTTTTCTTAGATTTCCTGGAAAAAATAGTGTTATTGGCCCAATACAAAATAAAAACTATTTTTTAATATAACAGTATCAGAGTAAGTAAGTGTAATGTTAGTGTAATAACACTACTCTTGCGATTGGTCAAATAAAATATATGTCATGAGGCATGTCATGTTATGTTTATATTTGATACTACATATTTGTTTCCTTGTACTGTAAATGTTACAACATTGAGATATAAAAATGTCCTTTTACAGGAAATATTTGAGCATGTGGTCAAAGACAATCTTCGCAAGCTACCTGATGGGCATAACTTCACACTGCTGACATATGGCGCATCAGGTTCTGGAAAAACCTACACGCTCATGGGAACAGTGAAGGCACCCGGGCTGGTGCCTCGGTCCCTAGAGTATGTGTTCAAGGTGGTGGAGGCAGCACAGACTCCATTATATCGGCCAGGGGAGAGTAGAGCCAATAAGCTTACGTTAGCGGAGCAAGACCATGAGTTACAGGTGATTCTCTACATTTCTCAAAAAAAATGTTTGAAGATGTCAGTCACATAATTTTTATAAAGGCTCTTAATTTTAGTGTATTACTTTTATGATTATAATCTACTTAAAAACTTATGCCCATACCATACAAATTGTAAATGCCTCTATTTATTTTATTTAAATAGCTTGACTTATACCAATTGTTTGGCCAGTTGTCTGATTTCTTCTAACAGTTCAAACTCCACTTGCTATTCATGTGAAGATTTGGATATACTTTTAATATTGTAGGGTAAAATGAGTGTTTTTAGAAAAATATTACCTGTGTCTTCTTGTTTTGAGATCGAAACAATAGATAGAAATATAGATATGAATGACATAGAAATAAAATAAGGATTAAAGATTGACATAATCATTTTCATCCTGTGTTACTAACATAAATTATAGTGTTAAATGTTTGCGGTACAGTGGGTAAAACATCTGCGGCACCTGTCGGCTCCGCTGCGCGACAAGTACCGCCGCATGAGCACCCGGCTGTGCAGTGACATGACCAAGAGCACCATTGACCTGTCTGCCCGGACCAAGCATTATGTGTGGGTTAGTATACAATATTAGTGGAAGTTTTCACTTTGAATTCTGTTTGGTATGCAGCATCAGAAGCAGGGTTGTTACATATAATAGCCAGGAAGAGTTGCAGCAAGACAAGAGTGAAAGGCTGTTTCTAGGCGGGCATAATACATCTTCAAAATGAATGTCTTTCATCAATAAAAAAAAAGCCTTTCACTTACATTACTAACAATCAATAGATCATGGTTTCTACTTTTGCAATATAAATGATTGATTTAATTTTTATTTGCCGAACCATGATTTTCTCAATTTCTTGGGTACAGGGTAGTTGAACTACCCTCCTTTTTCCTAAATCATGAACACACCAGCAACTGAATTATAAACCTTACGATTCTCTAGCAATGTTTCATCTAAAGCGTATATTACACTATGCTGAATGTAGCATCCTAAATGGTCAGGGGAGTTAAAAGTGTTGCACTCCAATGTATTGCTGTTTCCCTGTTGTTAGCATACTAGCTAGGATAAGGGTAATCCATCCTTAAGGAAGCTTGCCAATTCTTTATGTGTTTGCAGTTACACTTATGAAATGAGAAAGCTGATTTAGAAAACGAAAAGAAAATTTGTATGTCTACCGCCTGACTCAATATATTGTTATTTTTCAGGTTTCTTTTGTAGAAATTTACAATGAAGCAATATATGACTTGCTTGTGACAACAGACCGGACAGCTGCATCCAAACTAAGGATCCGAGAAGATCCTTCCGGCAACGTTTATGTTAAGGTAGGTAGATAGTATTTCAAATTCTACCAAGGCAATATTGTAGTTTATGAAAAGGACTTACTTGTGTTAAGAGTTAGAGTAGTGGCTTCACGATATATCGACACTCAAGGGACTGTGCATATTTTGACGATATTCTCTATAATGTTGTTGTTAAATGGAGAGAAGAAAAAATCTATATTAGAAAAAGAAAAAGTTTATTTCAGACCAGTGTTAGTAATTACATAAAAAAAAATATTTTCGTCTGACGTATTTGCTGCACCTGTAATCCATTACTCCTACTAACGACAGTCTACACGTGCAACCAATCCCAATTTGTAAACAAAAGAATGAATTCCTTAGAAAGTTCATTATGGGTTAGGATATTTTCTGCTGCATGCTGAACGAATTCACAAAGGCAGCATTGCACATTTTGTGTTATGTCCAATTAATTTAATGTAGTACGAAATGTTTGTATGTGTGGTGTATATGTGTAATTTACTTAGGTAGTATTAATCTAGCCATAGGAGATACCACACTGTCGTATTAGGATAACCTGTAAAGATAGTTGTGTGTTTATTAAAATAAATAAAAATAAAGCGAAAAAAGAACTTACACATCTGCGCAGATTTTACTAATTTTCGCAACTTAAAAAGTACCTTAATTGTTATCGTTATTGAGAGTGGGTTTAATCTATACTATTATAAAATTGTAAAAATGAATAAATAAATAAATAAATAAATAATGAAATGTCTGTACATTGAAGATATTAAAAAATAATGATTGTAACGTACCATTTGGAGGTCACCGAATGGAAATATATTTATTTTGGATTTTTTTGTATGTTTGTGTGTATCGTTGCGGCTTCATCACGCCAAATCGGCTAAACGGATTTCAACTATTTTTGGTACATGGTTATAGGACACTTTTAACCCGACTATGCTGAAGAAAAAAGGCGGTTATGTTTTTAAGTATGCGGACACTTTCTAGTGCTATATAGAGTGTATGATTGTATGGAAGACAAGCTAAATCTACCAAAGCCGAGTGATTGCGACTCTGTAGGGAGTATGTCGTCAAATCGCACTCGATTTATGAGACGTCACTACGTTATATGGAGTTTACACTGTATTTACAAATACGATGACAAATGTACTGTAATTTAAGGCATACAGTAACTCAACTTCATATTGTCATTTAGAGTTGATTCATTTGTCATTGCATCTGTGAATATTTCGTAACGTAAAAGCACAGGTCGTTGAAACGCCCGCAGCCTTACCCAAATACAAACCGGCTCTTCAGGGGCTCCAAGCGAAAATGTAAGATTTTTCATGGTTTTTGTTTTGTATCTAGTCCCTGGAATGGCCAAAACAACTTTCGAAACATGGTTTATATGATAGTTCAGTTTATATTCAACACTTTCTTGCATTCGGAAATTAGAATATATTTTTATGTATTTAATTATGGAAATTTTTATGTATTTAAATATCGGCTCCCCGAGCTGCTACTGGCTCCTACATAGTCTTCCGGGACAGTAGTATCCTTTAACCCTTTCTCCTGTCTAAATTCGTACAATTCCTTTCTTTACCCTGTTATCCTTCCTCCTATTCCGCCAATCCAAGGTATGCCGTGCCGATGGATGTGTGGCTATAGGCGAGTCTAGTCATTAGCCGAATTGCCCTGGGACTGGTGACCCCAGAATATGTCTAAACTTTTACCTAGTATGCGGGGCTCTGCTGGGTTCGAATATTTTATCCCTAGCTGCTCGTGGGAATGCAAATGGCGGCGATGTGGTTCGCAACCCATCGAGTCTCGGTCCCAGCGAGAGCGAAGTGTGGGCTATGGAGAGCCGCTTTGCTACATTACATGTAAGGGCATGAATGAATGATAAAATACATGAAGTATGTCAGGTGATGGATGCGAGAAATATTGATATTCTGTGTTTGAATGAGACAAAGCGAAAGGGTGACAGCACAAAATGAAGAGATTAATGAATGTTGATGGAGCGGCAGTTGTATGCCAGGACCGTAGCAAGTGGAAGGAGGTAGTCTCTGCCTATCCCGTAATGGGAAAAAGGCGTGATTGTATGTACGTAATTATGGAAATTTACAGAGAGGTCTATAACAATAAATAAATATTAGGGACAATCTTACACAAATCAACCTAGTCCCTAACTAAGCAAAGCTTGTACTTTGGGTACTAGGCGATGATATACATAAAATACAGATAAATTATAATACTTAAATACATAGAAAACATCCAAGACCCAGGAACAAACATTCATGCTCATCACACAAACAGTTGCCCTGGCCAGGATTCGAACCCGGGACCGCCAGCTTCGTAGGCCGTTGTGCAACCCACTGAGCCAAACGTGTCGTCAAAATAAAGATTGCTTATATTATATCAATAAACCTGTAGTAGATTCAAAACCTATGCTTAATTGTTCATTATGAAAAAACCTAACTTTCTTTATAAAGCGTGTACCTTTAAGAAAAGTAGCAAAAGCCAACAATTGGTTTTTCGTCGTAACAATAACAAAGTTTGGTGGCGTTAATCTAGGTTTCGATGACTCGTGAAGATAAACTGAAACAGTATATTAGTAAAGACGGTCGTTGTCAACACGATGAGACATGTAAAACACGGAAAGCGAAGAGCTGCGGATTCAAGGTCATTCAGAACTGTAAGCCCCTTAACAAGCAATGTATGTCATGTCATTATTCTAACATGAACGGCAGTTTGTCTACTGTGACCGTCATCAGTATGCTAGGCGGCAGAAAAAGTGTTGTTAAAACACTAGTCTTGAACACTTTCACACCTTAAAGACTCGCAAACTTTAAGGGTTTAAGTTTTGAAGTCTTAAGCGTTGAAGGTTTGAGCTCAAAAACGGTTCAGATCCTTAACAACTCAAGCTTTTTATGAGCTCTTAAGAGTAAGTCTTTAAGACTCAGGCTTCATAGAGAGCTCAAGCTTTAAAAACTCGGGCCTATTGGAAGCTTAAGCAACCCCCGAACCACGAAGGCCTGTGACAAGCGTTAAGAGCTCAAACAATGAGCGTTCTAAGCCTGATGTCACTCTTAAAATTGATCTGCAGTCGAAAAAAAATCTTTAACGTTACGTTTAGAGGTATTGTTTATCCATTCTAATTCATATTTTACAAACAACAATTCGATAAAATCTGAATTTATTTTTTCTTTTTCTTCCCTATTTCACATAAATTGTTATGATATTTTTTACTTCTAATGACCTCAGGATAACACTATTAAAATCTCTCGGGTTTCTCACGGACACCCTGTATAACTATCAATACATTGATCTAATTTGTTAAAAGCTTTTAAGACTTTAAAAATATCAAAACCTTATAGACTTAAACCTTCAAAGCTTAGGAGGCGTGAGGCCTAAAGACTTGAGGTTTCTGTGATCGTAAGCAGCAACGCGAACTTATTAATTTGAGGCTTATACGGTTGAGGCTTGTAAGGTTCGACGCTTCTAGACTCAGCAGTCGCGACTCGAGTCTTGTAGTAAACTACAAGGTTAAACACCTCAAAGCTTAAATTCACAACACTAGGCAGAATGCCACATCCTCGGCACCTAGCGTGTTGGGGTGTACCTGTACCTATTTTAAACACTATTTTAATTTATGTCAGTCTGTATGTAGGTATGTTGGTCGTATGCTTGATTCTATCGGGATTACGTTTATAGCTAATGATTCCGCGGTGGGCGTCCCCGCCGGCGGAGACGTCGGCGTGCAAGTGCAGTGTGTCGTCTTGTTACATTCCTTTCGTGTCGTCTGACGTCACGGTTAAGGTATAAGTCGGCGTCATGCTAAGCGTCTGTGTAAGTTATAGTCGGGGTCGGACGAGTTATCAGGCTACCATATTTCAGGGGGCGACGCAAGCGTTCGTGCGGACGGGCGAGGAGGCGTACGACGTGCTCGTGGCGGGCAAGCACAACCTGCAGGTGCACGCCACCGGCGTCCACGCGCACAGCTCGCGCTCCCACTGCATCTTCACCATCACCATGCTCACCGAGACCGGTCAGTGGAAAGATACAAGTCTGTTTTCTTATTGTGACTTTCATCATCATCATATTCAGATTATATTTATTTACAAGAACACGGTTAGAAGATCTTAAGGCTACAGTCGAATTGCGAACAGTGATGAAAGAAAAGATAACGCAAAACAGTGGTGTCTACTTCGCGGAATAGCAAAGGAATCCATTAATCTGATCTATAAGATTTCAAAAATCTCGAAAAAAGGAAAACGCTCCACCGTATTGTGTGACCGTTCATCACATGTCTTCGGAGGAAGTACGTGGTGGAAGGGTCTTCGTTCTCCTTCACTAATGTTTAGCAGTAAGCATTTTCAGTTCGGATTCATATTTCAGTAATGATACCCTAAGTTTCTGCGGTGTTCCCAATTGTCAGAGGGCGGTGTCCGTTCGTCGTACGTGCGGCTGTGCGACCTAGCGGGCAGCGAGCGCGCGCGGCGCACCAACAACACCGGCGCGCGCATGGTCGAGTCGCGCGCCATCAACTCCTCGCTGCACGTGCTCGAGCGCTGTCTGCACACGCTGCGTCGCAAGCAGGCGCGCGCACACGACCTCGTGCCCTACAGGTGACGCTCTCTCATGGCCCAGTCGCGCGCCATCAACTCCTCGCTGCACGTGCTCGAGCGCTGTCTGCACACGCTGCGTCGCAAGCAGGCGCGCGCACACGACCTCGTGCCCTACAGGTGACGCTCTCTCATGGCCCAGTCGCGCGCCATCAACTCCTCGCTGCACGTGCTCGAGCGCTGTCTGCACACGCTGCGTCGCAAGCAGGCGCGCGCACACGACCTCGTGCCCTACAGGTGACGCTCTCTCATGGCCCAGTCGCGCGCCATCAACTCCTCGCTGCACGTGCTCGAGCGCTGTCTGCACACGCTGCGTCGCAAGCAGGCGCGCGCACACGACCTCGTGCCCTACAGGTGACGCTCTCTCATGGCCCAGTCGCGCGCCATCAACTCCTCGCTGCACGTGCTCGAGCGCTGTCTGCACACGCTGCGTCGCAAGCAGGCGCGCGCACACGACCTCGTGCCCTACAGGTGACGCTCTCTCATGGCCCAGTCGCGCGCCATCAACTCCTCGCTGCACGTGCTCGAGCGCTGTCTGCACACGCTGCGTCGCAAGCAGGCGCGCGCACACGACCTCGTGCCCTACAGGTGACGCTCTCTCATGGCCCAGTCGCGCGCCATCAACTCCTCGCTGCACGTGCTCGAGCGCTGTCTGCACACGCTGCGTCGCAAGCAGGCGCGCGCACACGACCTCGTGCCCTACAGGTGACGCTCTCTCATGGCCCAGTCGCGCGCCATCAACTCCTCGCTGCACGTGCTCGAGCGCTGTCTGCACACGCTGCGTCGCAAGCAGGCGCGCGCACACGACCTCGTGCCCTACAGGTGACGCTCTCTCATGGCCCAGTCGCGCGCCATCAACTCCTCGCTGCACGTGCTCGAGCGCTGTCTGCACACGCTGCGTCGCAAGCAGGCGCGCGCACACGACCTCGTGCCCTACAGGTGACGCTCTCTCATGGCCCAGTCGCGCGCCATCAACTCCTCGCTGCACGTGCTCGAGCGCTGTCTGCACACGCTGCGTCGCAAGCAGGCGCGCGCACACGACCTCGTGCCCTACAGGTGACGCTCTCTCATGGCCCAGTCGCGCGCCATCAACTCCTCGCTGCACGTGCTCGAGCGCTGTCTGCACACGCTGCGTCGCAAGCAGGCGCGCGCACACGACCTCGTGCCCTACAGGTGACGCTCTCTCATGGCCCAGTCGCGCGCCATCAACTCCTCGCTGCACGTGCTCGAGCGCTGTCTGCACACGCTGCGTCGCAAGCAGGCGCGCGCACACGACCTCGTGCCCTACAGGTGACGCTCTCTCATGGCCCAGTCGCGCGCCATCAACTCCTCGCTGCACGTGCTCGAGCGCTGTCTGCACACGCTGCGTCGCAAGCAGGCGCGCGCACACGACCTCGTGCCCTACAGGTGACGCTCTCTCATGGCCCAGTCGCGCGCCATCAACTCCTCGCTGCACGTGCTCGAGCGCTGTCTGCACACGCTGCGTCGCAAGCAGGCGCGCGCACACGACCTCGTGCCCTACAGGTGACGCTCTCTCATGGCCCAGTCGCGCGCCATCAACTCCTCGCTGCACGTGCTCGAGCGCTGTCTGCACACGCTGCGTCGCAAGCAGGCGCGCGCACACGACCTCGTGCCCTACAGGTGACGCTCTCTCATGGCCCAGTCGCGCGCCATCAACTCCTCGCTGCACGTGCTCGAGCGCTGTCTGCACACGCTGCGTCGCAAGCAGGCGCGCGCACACGACCTCGTGCCCTACAGGTGACGCTCTCTCATGGCCCAGTCGCGCGCCATCAACTCCTCGCTGCACGTGCTCGAGCGCTGTCTGCACACGCTGCGTCGCAAGCAGGCGCGCGCACACGACCTCGTGCCCTACAGGTGACGCTCTCTCATGGCCCAGTCGCGCGCCATCAACTCCTCGCTGCACGTGCTCGAGCGCTGTCTGCACACGCTGCGTCGCAAGCAGGCGCGCGCACACGACCTCGTGCCCTACAGGTGACGCTCTCTCATGGCCCAGTCGCGCGCCATCAACTCCTCGCTGCACGTGCTCGAGCGCTGTCTGCACACGCTGCGTCGCAAGCAGGCGCGCGCACACGACCTCGTGCCCTACAGGTGACGCTCTCTCATGGCCCAGTCGCGCGCCATCAACTCCTCGCTGCACGTGCTCGAGCGCTGTCTGCACACGCTGCGTCGCAAGCAGGCGCGCGCACACGACCTCGTGCCCTACAGGTGACGCTCTCTCATGGCCCAGTCGCGCGCCATCAACTCCTCGCTGCACGTGCTCGAGCGCTGTCTGCACACGCTGCGTCGCAAGCAGGCGCGCGCACACGACCTCGTGCCCTACAGGTGACGCTCTCTCATGGCCCAGTCGCGCGCCATCAACTCCTCGCTGCACGTGCTCGAGCGCTGTCTGCACACGCTGCGTCGCAAGCAGGCGCGCGCACACGACCTCGTGCCCTACAGGTGACGCTCTCTCATGGCCCAGTCGCGCGCCATCAACTCCTCGCTGCACGTGCTCGAGCGCTGTCTGCACACGCTGCGTCGCAAGCAGGCGCGCGCACACGACCTCGTGCCCTACAGGTGACGCTCTCTCATGGCCCAGTCGCGCGCCATCAACTCCTCGCTGCACGTGCTCGAGCGCTGTCTGCACACGCTGCGTCGCAAGCAGGCGCGCGCACACGACCTCGTGCCCTACAGGTGACGCTCTCTCATGGCCCAGTCGCGCGCCATCAACTCCTCGCTGCACGTGCTCGAGCGCTGTCTGCACACGCTGCGTCGCAAGCAGGCGCGCGCACACGACCTCGTGCCCTACAGGTGACGCTCTCTCATGGCCCAGTCGCGCGCCATCAACTCCTCGCTGCACGTGCTCGAGCGCTGTCTGCACACGCTGCGTCGCAAGCAGGCGCGCGCACACGACCTCGTGCCCTACAGGTGACGCTCTCTCATGGCCCAGTCGCGCGCCATCAACTCCTCGCTGCACGTGCTCGAGCGCTGTCTGCACACGCTGCGTCGCAAGCAGGCGCGCGCACACGACCTCGTGCCCTACAGGTGACGCTCTCTCATGGCCCAGTCGCGCGCCATCAACTCCTCGCTGCACGTGCTCGAGCGCTGTCTGCACACGCTGCGTCGCAAGCAGGCGCGCGCACACGACCTCGTGCCCTACAGGTGACGCTCTCTCATGGCCCAGTCGCGCGCCATCAACTCCTCGCTGCACGTGCTCGAGCGCTGTCTGCACACGCTGCGTCGCAAGCAGGCGCGCGCACACGACCTCGTGCCCTACAGGTGACGCTCTCTCATGGCCCAGTCGCGCGCCATCAACTCCTCGCTGCACGTGCTCGAGCGCTGTCTGCACACGCTGCGTCGCAAGCAGGCGCGCGCACACGACCTCGTGCCCTACAGGTGACGCTCTCTCATGGCCCAGTCGCGCGCCATCAACTCCTCGCTGCACGTGCTCGAGCGCTGTCTGCACACGCTGCGTCGCAAGCAGGCGCGCGCACACGACCTCGTGCCCTACAGGTGACGCTCTCTCATGGCCCAGTCGCGCGCCATCAACTCCTCGCTGCACGTGCTCGAGCGCTGTCTGCACACGCTGCGTCGCAAGCAGGCGCGCGCACACGACCTCGTGCCCTACAGGTGACGCTCTCTCATGGCCCAGTCGCGCGCCATCAACTCCTCGCTGCACGTGCTCGAGCGCTGTCTGCACACGCTGCGTCGCAAGCAGGCGCGCGCACACGACCTCGTGCCCTACAGGTGACGCTCTCTCATGGCCCAGTCGCGCGCCATCAACTCCTCGCTGCACGTGCTCGAGCGCTGTCTGCACACGCTGCGTCGCAAGCAGGCGCGCGCACACGACCTCGTGCCCTACAGGTGACGCTCTCTCATGGCCCAGTCGCGCGCCATCAACTCCTCGCTGCACGTGCTCGAGCGCTGTCTGCACACGCTGCGTCGCAAGCAGGCGCGCGCACACGACCTCGTGCCCTACAGGTGACGCTCTCTCATGGCCCAGTCGCGCGCCATCAACTCCTCGCTGCACGTGCTCGAGCGCTGTCTGCACACGCTGCGTCGCAAGCAGGCGCGCGCACACGACCTCGTGCCCTACAGGTGACGCTCTCTCATGGCCCAGTCGCGCGCCATCAACTCCTCGCTGCACGTGCTCGAGCGCTGTCTGCACACGCTGCGTCGCAAGCAGGCGCGCGCACACGACCTCGTGCCCTACAGGTGACGCTCTCTCATGGCCCAGTCGCGCGCCATCAACTCCTCGCTGCACGTGCTCGAGCGCTGTCTGCACACGCTGCGTCGCAAGCAGGCGCGCGCACACGACCTCGTGCCCTACAGGTGACGCTCTCTCATGGCCCAGTCGCGCGCCATCAACTCCTCGCTGCACGTGCTCGAGCGCTGTCTGCACACGCTGCGTCGCAAGCAGGCGCGCGCACACGACCTCGTGCCCTACAGGTGACGCTCTCTCATGGCCCAGTCGCGCGCCATCAACTCCTCGCTGCACGTGCTCGAGCGCTGTCTGCACACGCTGCGTCGCAAGCAGGCGCGCGCACACGACCTCGTGCCCTACAGGTGACGCTCTCTCATGGCCCAGTCGCGCGCCATCAACTCCTCGCTGCACGTGCTCGAGCGCTGTCTGCACACGCTGCGTCGCAAGCAGGCGCGCGCACACGACCTCGTGCCCTACAGGTGACGCTCTCTCATGGCCCAGTCGCGCGCCATCAACTCCTCGCTGCACGTGCTCGAGCGCTGTCTGCACACGCTGCGTCGCAAGCAGGCGCGCGCACACGACCTCGTGCCCTACAGGTGACGCTCTCTCATGGCCCAGTCGCGCGCCATCAACTCCTCGCTGCACGTGCTCGAGCGCTGTCTGCACACGCTGCGTCGCAAGCAGGCGCGCGCACACGACCTCGTGCCCTACAGGTGACGCTCTCTCATGGCCCAGTCGCGCGCCATCAACTCCTCGCTGCACGTGCTCGAGCGCTGTCTGCACACGCTGCGTCGCAAGCAGGCGCGCGCACACGACCTCGTGCCCTACAGGTGACGCTCTCTCATGGCCCAGTCGCGCGCCATCAACTCCTCGCTGCACGTGCTCGAGCGCTGTCTGCACACGCTGCGTCGCAAGCAGGCGCGCGCACACGACCTCGTGCCCTACAGGTGACGCTCTCTCATGGCCCAGTCGCGCGCCATCAACTCCTCGCTGCACGTGCTCGAGCGCTGTCTGCACACGCTGCGTCGCAAGCAGGCGCGCGCACACGACCTCGTGCCCTACAGGTGACGCTCTCTCATGGCCCAGTCGCGCGCCATCAACTCCTCGCTGCACGTGCTCGAGCGCTGTCTGCACACGCTGCGTCGCAAGCAGGCGCGCGCACACGACCTCGTGCCCTACAGGTGACGCTCTCTCATGGCCCAGTCGCGCGCCATCAACTCCTCGCTGCACGTGCTCGAGCGCTGTCTGCACACGCTGCGTCGCAAGCAGGCGCGCGCACACGACCTCGTGCCCTACAGGTGACGCTCTCTCATGGCCCAGTCGCGCGCCATCAACTCCTCGCTGCACGTGCTCGAGCGCTGTCTGCACACGCTGCGTCGCAAGCAGGCGCGCGCACACGACCTCGTGCCCTACAGGTGACGCTCTCTCATGGCCCAGTCGCGCGCCATCAACTCCTCGCTGCACGTGCTCGAGCGCTGTCTGCACACGCTGCGTCGCAAGCAGGCGCGCGCACACGACCTCGTGCCCTACAGGTGACGCTCTCTCATGGCCCAGTCGCGCGCCATCAACTCCTCGCTGCACGTGCTCGAGCGCTGTCTGCACACGCTGCGTCGCAAGCAGGCGCGCGCACACGACCTCGTGCCCTACAGGTGACGCTCTCTCATGGCCCAGTCGCGCGCCATCAACTCCTCGCTGCACGTGCTCGAGCGCTGTCTGCACACGCTGCGTCGCAAGCAGGCGCGCGCACACGACCTCGTGCCCTACAGGTGACGCTCTCTCATGGCCCAGTCGCGCGCCATCAACTCCTCGCTGCACGTGCTCGAGCGCTGTCTGCACACGCTGCGTCGCAAGCAGGCGCGCGCACACGACCTCGTGCCCTACAGGTGACGCTCTCTCATGGCCCAGTCGCGCGCCATCAACTCCTCGCTGCACGTGCTCGAGCGCTGTCTGCACACGCTGCGTCGCAAGCAGGCGCGCGCACACGACCTCGTGCCCTACAGGTGACGCTCTCTCATGGCCCAGTCGCGCGCCATCAACTCCTCGCTGCACGTGCTCGAGCGCTGTCTGCACACGCTGCGTCGCAAGCAGGCGCGCGCACACGACCTCGTGCCCTACAGGTGACGCTCTCTCATGGCCCAGTCGCGCGCCATCAACTCCTCGCTGCACGTGCTCGAGCGCTGTCTGCACACGCTGCGTCGCAAGCAGGCGCGCGCACACGACCTCGTGCCCTACAGGTGACGCTCTCTCATGGCCCAGTCGCGCGCCATCAACTCCTCGCTGCACGTGCTCGAGCGCTGTCTGCACACGCTGCGTCGCAAGCAGGCGCGCGCACACGACCTCGTGCCCTACAGGTGACGCTCTCTCATGGCCCAGTCGCGCGCCATCAACTCCTCGCTGCACGTGCTCGAGCGCTGTCTGCACACGCTGCGTCGCAAGCAGGCGCGCGCACACGACCTCGTGCCCTACAGGTGACGCTCTCTCATGGCCCAGTCGCGCGCCATCAACTCCTCGCTGCACGTGCTCGAGCGCTGTCTGCACACGCTGCGTCGCAAGCAGGCGCGCGCACACGACCTCGTGCCCTACAGGTGACGCTCTCTCATGGCCCAGTCGCGCGCCATCAACTCCTCGCTGCACGTGCTCGAGCGCTGTCTGCACACGCTGCGTCGCAAGCAGGCGCGCGCACACGACCTCGTGCCCTACAGGTGACGCTCTCTCATGGCCCAGTCGCGCGCCATCAACTCCTCGCTGCACGTGCTCGAGCGCTATGCTTCCTTTTTCGGTGCCATCTCGTGACGGAAGATGGCGATCATTGTTACACCTAATAACGATCTCATCAAGTCCACCTGGTCTTCCTGTGTTTGACCTGTTTGGTAATATTGCCTAGGCATTGCAACGTACACCAGTCATATTATTACCACTACTGTCATATGCAACATCACAGCCAGTTCCGATTTATTACTACGCCATATCAACTCGCACCCGCACTTTAAGTAGTCAGTTTTTATCTTTAAACATTTCCACAGGGAATCCAAGCTGACCCGCCTGCTCGGTGCCGGTCTGTCCGGCACGCGGGGCGAGGCGGTGAGCATGGTGGTGACGCTGAACCCCGCGCCGGAGTACGCGCACGAGACGCGGCACGTGCTGCAGCTGGCCGCTGTCGCTAGAGACATACGTGAGTACTTCCAGTGCAAGTGTAATGTGTGGGGCACCCGGGGCGAGCAAAGATTTAAAAAAAACTGTCCAGCCGTTTAAAGATCATCAAATATTTAAGAGGTGTGTTGGGGGCTTTTTAGTTTTAGGAATTATCCAGATAGAACAATTTAAATAAAATTTGGTATGTAGATTAAATTTTGTCTTCCAAGTATGGTATATAGGTTTCATCTTCTAAAAAACATAAAATGATGCCTAACCGAACATAGCTCGGTCGCCCAGGTTCTAAACCTCTGTATACGCTATACCTATCTTTCAAATGGGGCGGGTCGATGTTAAAATTGAATAAAACAAGCTGTGTGTGAGATATTAACAAAATTATATTTTTATATGAAAGGCCCATTTATGCCATTTTGTATGGAATATGACATCGTTCAAATGTCCGCCGCGGCTTCGAACGGTGGCGCGGCTCGGAGAGGTCCAATTTTCAATGACTGCTGCAAAGGTCTGGCTGAATCTGAGCAATGGCCTACGTTATTTTGACTTTCAGGGTATGGGTTGATTGCGACTTATTGGCATAGACCTGCGATTTCAGAAAACCCCACAAAAATAAATCTAGCGCAGTCAAATCGCAGAAAGTTGGTGGCCAATTCATGTCACCACAGCGAGAGATGCCCCTTCCCTACCCTCAAACCGTTCATGCAGAATGTCCATTGTGTCGTTCGCTTAGCTGAATTGTTCACTTGTGTTATTACATTATTTATTTTTTTCCCTATTTGAAAGTCGCTATATTTTTGATTTCGATTAAATTCTAAAAGCCTTAAAACATATAAAATGATTTCAGAGGTGAACAACACAATAGCGGAGTCAATATCGACTCTGGAGAGTAGCTGCTCCCAGGACACGACCCTCGCCAGCAGCGCTGAAGTGGTCAGGCTGAGGGCAGACAACGAGAGGCTGCACTTCGAACTAGTGCAGTCAGTATAGTTCACGTATAGTTACCACAACAGCGGAGTCGTTGTCGACGCTGGAGATCAGCTGCTTCCAGGACACGACCGTCGCCAGCAGCGCTGAAGTGGTCAGGCTGAGGGCAGACAACGAGAGGCTGCACTTCGAACTAGTGCAGTCAGTATAGTTACCACAACAGCAGAGTCGGTATCGATGCTGGAGATCAGCTGCTCCCAGGACACGACCCTCGCCAGCAGCGCTGAAGTGGTCAGGCTGAGGGCAGACAACGAGAGGCTGCACTTCGAACTAGTGCAGTCAGTATAGTTCACGTATAGTTACCACAACAGCGGAGTCGTTGTCGACGATGGAGATCAGCTGCTTCCAGGACACGACCGTCGCCAGCAGCGCTGAAGTGGTCAGGCTGAGGGCAGACAACGAGAGGCTGCACTTCCAACTAGTGCAGTCAGTATAGTTCACGTATAGTTACCACAACAGCGGAGTCGTTGTCGACGCTGGAGATCAGCTGCTTCCAGGACACGACCGTCGCCAGCAGCGCTGAAGTGGTCAGGCTGAGGGCAGACAACGAGAGGCTGCACTTCGAACTAGTGCAGTCAGTATAGTTACCACAACAGCAGAGTCGGTATCGATGCTGGAGATCAGCTGCTCCCAGGACACGACCCTCGCCAGCAGCGCTGAAGTGGTCAGGCTGAGGGCAGACAACGAGAGGCTGCACTTCGAACTAGTGCAGTCAGTATAGTTCACGTATAGTTACCACAACAGCGGAGTCGTTGTCGACGCTGGAGATCAGCTGCTTCCAGGACACGACCGTCGCCAGCAGCGCTGAAGTGGTCAGGCTGAGGGCAGACAACGAGAGGCTGCACTTCCAACTAGTGCAGTCAGTATAGTTACCACAACAGCAGAGTCGGTATCGATGCTGGAGATCAGCTGCTCCCAGGACACGACCGTCGCCAGCAGCGCTGAAGTGGTCAGGCTTTATATTTGTGATTTTTTTCATATTTTTTGAACACACCGTTTAGAAAATAGAGGGGGGGGGGGGGACACAATTTTTGCTACTTTCGGAGTTAATTTCCGAAAATACTCACTAAATCAAAAAAAAAATTGAGTAACATCAAAGTGTTTTTCGAAGACCTGTCGAATAATGAACCATCCATTGATATATGCTGAATTTTTTTTTTTTTTAGATTCGGTTACATGTATGGAGTGCCCCCTCTAGAAATGTACATATTTTTTATATAACTATCAAACTAAGTAGCGGCTTACACAAGACACCTATACTCCAAATTTCATCAGTATACGTCTTATAGTTTCTGAGTAAAAGGCCTGTGACATACGGACGGACGGACGGACATGACGAAACTATAAGGGTTCCGTTTTTGCCATTTTGGCTACGGAACCCTAAAAATGAACTATGCCAATTGCCTAAAGACCCAACGTGGACAAACCTCCAACAAGGTGAATCTACAACATTATCATAACGGAAAAATTCTGACAACCGCGTCTGTCATCTATACTATTATAAAGATGTAAAAATGAAATGTCAGTACGTTGAAGATATTTTCAAAAAACTATTCAACGGACTATTTGGAGGTCGTTGAATCGAAAAATATATTTTTATTTTTTTTTGTTTTTTTGTTGTGTTGGTCGTATGTGTCGTGATGGCTTCATCGCGCCAAATCGTCTAAACGGATTTCAACTATTGGTACACGGGTACACGACTACGCTGAAGTAAAAACAAAGTCTATGACTTTTTCTCCTCCGCGAACGAAGTTGGGCACCTTCTAGTCTGTAATAATTTGTTGATATTTTCCTTTAAGATTACCGTGTATACTCGCCATATATATATGAAAACCCTACTATACATACGGCTACGTCGGCTAGTTATAACACAGATCGTCTTCTCCCAGAGTTCAGGCCCTGAACCGGATGCTGATAATAATTTGTTGATATTTTCCTTTAAGATTATCGTATATACTCGCCAAATATATGTGATAACCCTAATATAAATACGGCTAGTTAAAAAACAAATCGTCTTCTCCCAGAGCTCAGGCCCTCAACCGGAAGTTGATGGCAGAAATGGAAGATCAGCAGCAGGAGAACGCGGTGACGCTTAAGGAGTTGGTGGACGAGGCGCGAGACATCACGCAGCAGTACTACAAGTCACAACTCGCCAGCCAGGAGCAGCATCACGAAGCCGAGGTGACGACCATTCAATCTGGACACTCAACTCAACAACCTCATTCTGACAAATTGCGCAACCGTAGTTCTCGATTATTGAAAATGTTGCCAGTAGCTAGAGTCTAGCTACTGGCAACATTTTGTCTAGCTGCTAGACATTTTAACCTTACTGAACTGGGTCGCGGCCACTTAGGGTTGGGACGCAGTGCGCAAGGCACAAGAACTGCGGAGTTGGGTTCAATCAGTTTAACTCGGAGATGAAATCGGGAATAGGGGAGACTGAGAAAATGCGGGCTGAGTAGCTAGTAGATAATGATGTTGATTTGTTTCGGATGGCAAAATAGTGAGTGGAAGAAGTGATTCTTATTTCAAAGATTTTAATGTTCGACAAATGTTGTCAATGGTAGATGTTTTATGCGATAAGAATATCACTTATAAGTAAATACAAACCGTATTTTTACATGGAACCCGCAATATTTCAAGAAACGAACATAACTTAACGCTTTCAATATTAGGTTCGTTCTGCTGTTAGATATTATGGTTTGGGCGCAGAATGTCCCACTCGCATAAGGTCGCCCCACCTAAATTTTAAGGTAATTTTAATTGCAAGGAATACATTTTGCGGTCCCCACCGCAAAACGTATTCCTTGCAAACGGTCCCTTGTGCAAAATACACATTCGCATTACGTTCCTTTCTAAAAAGGTCCCAACCCTTTCAAAAAATGTCCCACCTGTAAAAGTCCCTTTTACTGAACGTTCCTACTGCATGATGGCCCTTTCGCAATACGTCCCGTATGCGAAATGTCACATCGCAAAATGTCCCATTTTAACGATTTTCCTGCCATTGACCGCCACAATAGACAACAGAAGCAAACGTAGACTGAAGAGCTTAGAAAACATTTGACCACGACATTATCGTGAAACCTGGCTTATACGGGACATTTTGCGAATGGGACACTTCGCGAACGGGAAATTTAGTGAAAGAGACATTCTGCGAAAGGGACGTAATTTATGTGAAGGCACATTTTAAGAACGGCATATTTTGAAGAAGGGTTATATTCTTATCGGAAATTTATAAAAGGGACCTTTTGCGATAGGGACAATTTGCGAATGGGACCTTGTGCCCCCACACTGATATAATTTTTTCTTAACAATAATAATATAAGCGAATGCAAAATCAACTCACGCTTAACCTTAATTTTTATCTATAATAAATTTCAACATGTTGCAACACTCAAGTCACGAGATCTAATTAGAAATGAGAAATGTATAGAACTAAATCTATGTCAGTAGATTGCACGAAAAATACCTTAACTTAGAGTCGGACCATTTTATCTCTTCCAAGCAAATGAACTGTCAAATATATAAAAACTGAATATGGCAATGTTTTGTATCTGACACAGACGTCAAGTTCTTTATGTGTCTTAAGAAACAATTTAAATTATCGTGCGTTGGTTTAAAAAAAAATAAAGGTTTAACTGTGGGATAAACATATAAAAGTGGTCACCTGGAACTGTTTTTCCGCATGATCATTAACTGATCCATGCTGTAAGCAACAGCAAGAAGCGATTATAGCTGAAAAGCGGCAATGTTTACATTCCATTAAGTCTTTGGCTGGTAAGATTAACCAATCTTAGTACTTTTGATCAACACCAATTTGATTTATGTTTAAAATAATGTTCAAGTGAAGCCATTTAGCTTTTACCAGCCTCTTAAGTGCACTGAGAATATATTATGTGGTGTTAGTGACTTATTTATTATTCTTAAGACTATTTAGTGCCCTATATTCAGTGTTGCCATATACCAAAGCACAGATAACAATTAAAATTGGTGGGGTAAAGATATTATTGCAGCGGGCGGGGCAGATGTTTAATAGGACAAAAAGGTGGATTGATGAAAGCTCGCCCGCAGCTTGCTGCTCGTATGCAGGCGGCGCAAGACTGACGTTCTTAGGGGAGGCCTATGTCCAGCAGTGGAAGCCTTTCGGTCTTGGATTATGAATAATGTATTTGTTGTTCTGACAGATTACTGAGTTACGGGAGGAGTATGAGGCCAAGCTGGCTGCGGCGGTCGTCGCGAAGGACGGGACGCCGTCTCGGGCCCTGCAGAATAAGGTAATATACATCGAAATATATTAACTATGAAAGCATAACTTCAAACAAAACCGAAGTTGATATAACCCTCATCACGCCCACTTTTTGAAACCAAAACATCTTTACGAGTGATTTTGTTTTGTTTTTGATAACCTGAATATTAATTAAGTTTAAGGTTAGTCAAAGTAAGTAAACACCATTTTTTGCAAAGTATATTTATACACTCGCGGACAAAGAAAACGAGTGAGTACGAAAAACGAGAATATCTCCTAAAACAATGGAGCGGCGTTAATGCAACTGTATGCTGTACATAATTTGATAGTTAATAAAACAACACCAAAGGTTGGAAACGTTATTCGTTTATTTATTTAAATTACATAAGATACAAAATATCAACCATTTTTGCGTTGAAAAATTAAAAGACGTTACTTCACATACCACACAAAAACGAACTTAAAAGCCAAATTAATAAAAGGCAGTCATTGAAGACTTTCACGGTCATTACCATGAAAGAGTACAATGACTGCCTTTTATCATTTGTTTTGACAGATTGAAAACAAAAGTGAGAAAACAAGCAAAAGTAAAACAAGCGTGATTTGAGTTTGTTAACAAATTCGAACTTTAAAAAAATCCTCTTACGTTGTATAGCATTTAAAGTTTTATATCATACGATATTAAAATTCTCTTGAATATAGAGTTAGTTTCGTGTATGCACCATTATATATTTGCAAGATACAGAGGATTTTTGTCATTGACTCGTATTAATTGACCGCGAGTGTATATTATTTTTCGTTTCACCAATTTAAAAAATGGCAGCCAAGTGCGAGTCGTACTCGCGCACCGAGGGTTCCGTACGAACTTTCAACCTAACTGGCTGGTTAAGTTTGCACCTGGTATCTACAGCGTTTTTTGCGAGCACCAAAAACACATTCACATAGTAGTTAGAGCAGTTTCTCGGTTCTACTGTCTTTTTCTGTACATGGGAGCATTGTTCTATCATCTACTCCTTAGATATCAAGAGTTCTGTTTTTGTTTTCAGGTCATGCAGCTTATGAAACAAATAGCACTGTTGGAGGTAATTTTTTTTTGCTAACGCACTCCATTTATTAATTGCGTCAAATATGTTAGTTAATGCATGCTTGCATGTCGTTTTTCCCTCTTTTTAACGGACTCCCAAAAAGTTATGTGGTTTCAATTCCGTTGCATTATTATTGATTTATTTTTTATGTTTGTTACCCCAGAAGTCCGCCATTTATAAACCGTTATAGAATTATCATTATTTTATTTGAAAGGAGGTGCATCCAAGTTGGTCCCGTATAATATTAGTGGTTTGGGCGCACAAGGTCCCATTCCCAAATTGTCCGTTTCGCAAAAGTTCCTGTTTATAAATGTCCCATTAAAAAAACGGCCATTCTGCAAAATAGCCCGTTCTCAAAATGTTCCTTCACATAAATTACGTTCGCGAATTGTCCCATTCGCAATACATTCCATGCTACCTTGGACCTCTCATGTTCTTAATATACACTAATGAACTTCCTAAGATATTCGATCAACTCTGAGTATTGTTTTGCCGTTGATGCAACTATTTTTTTTTTTTCTGATGCAAAATCGAATTTTTCAATATTAGTTTCACAATGCCGAAATTTGTTGAATAATGTAAATCTAAGCAATACCGCCAATACCAAATTAAAATTTTAGGTGTAAATATAGATCCCAATTTAAATTGGAAGTCCCATATAGCTAAAATCAACAAAAGTATATATAGCCTTTGCTACGCTTTATCTGTACTGTCTGTAACATGCTCAGAAGATATTACAAGAAACGCATACATCGGAGACATTTATCCAATGCTCACTCATGGAATGATATACTGGGGAATCCCTACCGATGTTCAGTCCACTTTCGTTTTACAAAAAGTCGTATACGTGCTATTTATTTTGTACCATAGCTATCAAGGCAACCGTAGTTTTTCACGACCAAAATGCCAACATACTTTTTCCATATATATTTGATACTCCAACACAAGAATGACATCACACTTGAGAAGCAATTAGTATGGAGCGTATTCAGCGCTCGGTAGGAATGCCGAACTTATAACTATCATTTTCGAATTTTAGAGGGTATAGGCATTTGATCATTACTTAAAACAAGATAGAATGTCATCTTAACAAAACCGTCATCATCTTGATGTTTATTGCAGGAGGAACTAAACGCTGAGCGTCTAGCACGCGCCCGGATGAAGGAAGAGATGCTGCACTTGAGAGGCTGCATCGAAGAACGGGACGGTTCGTTCCTATATTATCATACTAGGGTTTTTGTATATGCCTCGGAAACGGGATAACGGGTTCCGGGATACGAAGCATCCTATGTCGCCCTGCGGGCTCTATTCTATGTGCAAAAAAAATCTTGTCCATCGGTTGCTCCATTACCACGTGAAAGAAGAAACTAACACAAATTCACATTTATGATGTTAGTAAGGAAAAGGATGCGGAAGCGGCGTAACTAATGTCTATAGACGAAGGATATGAAGATAACATTGACACGTATCTAAAACCAAGGACCTTTAAAACAAGAGGACTGTTGGTTGCCATACTATGGATCGTGTTCCGATCGCAAGGAGATATTCTGGCAAGAACTAGATGGCGCTTTACAACTAAACATTTAACGATGTTATAATTGAATAAAGAAACATAGTAGAGTAACAATTAGTTCGCAAATTGCTAATAATAACTAAATCGTAACATTTAAATACTGAGTCACGCTTGCAAAGTTGAATAATTGTAAAAAATAATTCTTATACATAGATGCCGCTGTACATATCGGGAAACGGCTTTTTGTATGGAGATGGTCAGTCATTTTAATGGTGCTTGTCTAAAACACTGGAATAAATGGTCAATAGAGAGTGACCCAATTCACCAACGCCATCTATTGAACTTTTCCTAATAGCACGTATTGTTTATACGTTTGTTTGCAATAAACATTCAAACAAGAGAACTGCCGCCATGTAGTCCGTGAGCGTTTAAAAAAGAATTCAGTCTCCAGATTATATTATAAGGCCTGCTCTGTATAAACTTTTTACAACTACTTAAAAAAGTTAAGTATAAGATATAATACTCAATATGCCAATACAAAATAAGCCTTAATTCATTCAATTATAATCATTTCCTGATTTTTGACGTTGTCTATATAAGATTTTATTCTATAGTCACAATGTCAAGTCTGTCTCTAAAAACGCCTTCTAGAAAATAATTGCTATGAAATTCGGTTATATAATCGCGGGTATTAACTACTCCATATTCATCGGAAATTGTCATTTACCTCCATAATTTTATTTCATTAATATTTCCGATTTTATGCGATAGTAGCCAAATTCTCTTCTAAATTCTCACGGACCGTACTTTGGATCGTACCCCGACCGCAAAAGGATATCCAGCATTAAAACTAGATGACGCCTTAAACCTAAACATTTAACGATGTTATTAATTATACGTTGTTATTGCGGGTACAAAAATGATTTGACAGTACAGAAAGATTATGAAAAACAAGCAATAACAGACGCGAAACTCATTTTGAGGAACATCAATGCCTACTCCTACGAGTTTAAAATGTGTCACACATTAGGTATTTCTAATACCCAACCTCCATACTTGACTTGAGTACCAATACAACCTAATATATTTATTGCCGAGTGCTTTTAAAATGCCGCGAAGGAAAAAAACGTGCGGTGAATCGTGAATTACAGGCTCGCGATACAAAATTATATTGCACTAAGTGCAATGTTAGTTTCCCCCAGAGAAAAGCTTCTATGGAACGACATTTCAACTCGGAAAAGCATACATCCGGAAAAGCATAAACCGTCGATCTTAGGATGGAATTGACCAAATTTATGGTAAGCTGTAATATACCATGCTCTCAGTTAGAAAATCCCACATTCAAAAATTTTATCAATAACTGCGTCTCTGGAAAGTTAGACAAAACTGTGGAGGTCCCTTCGGAATGTTTGTTGAGACAGAATTACGTAAACCAAATGTACGACGAACAAATGCAAAAAATTAAAAAGGAGTTAGAAAATGCTTTTATTTATGTGAGTGTTGATGAAACAACAGATGCCAGGGGTCGTCAAATTGCTAATGTGATAGTCGGTGCATTGCTTGAAGATGCAGTCGGAACTCCACATGTATTGTCAAGCAAAAAATTGGAACAAACTAACAATATAAGTATATCGGATACCGTCAAAAATGCACTGGATAATTTGTGGGGTCCCGACCACAATAAACATGAGAAAGTGTTGTTATTATTAACTGATGGTGTAAGGTACATGCAAAAAGCGGGTAGAACATTGAAAAAAAATTGCCCAAACCTTCTCCATGTTACATGTTTGGCTCATGGTCTTAACAGAGTTGCTGATCAAGTTCGCGTTCTTTTTCCAGAAGTGAATAAATTAATATCAAATGTAAAAAAAGTTTTTCGAAAATCGCCAAAAAGAATAAAAACATTTAAAGAAATGGTTAATGGAATACCCTTACCTCCAAATCCAACGATTATTCGTCGGGGAACGTGGATTGAGGCTGCGACATACTATAACAAGTATTTCGAGGAAATAAAAGGCGTTGTGGACACATTTCGTGATTCTGACGCAGCATGTATCACAAAGGCAAAAAAAGCATTTCGCAGTGCGAAAATTCGGAATGATTTAAATTTTATAGCGAAATATCTTCAGGTACTTCCAGACGCTATAAACAAATTGCAGTGCCCGAATCTATCTCTCAGTGAAAGTTAAGCCATCGTTCAAAAAACATACAAGCATATATCGAAATTAAATTTGAGTGCTAATGGAAAAAGAATATTTAAAAAGCTGTAACATGTCTTGAAGAAAAATACTGGATTTGACATAATAAAAAAAATTAATGGAATGATACAAGGGAAGGAGATAATACTTGCATCATCATTACGAGTTTGTCACACTACTCTAGATTATTTCCATCGTTTCAAGTATGCACCTACAACAAGAGTTGATGTTGAAAGATCATTTAGTCCATTAAAATGGATATTTACTGCTAGACGCCGCAAATTGACTGTGGAAAATATAGAAAAAATCTTTGTAATATATTACGAAAACTAAATAATACATGTGAAAAATACACGTTAGTAAAGATTACACACGTTGTTTTCTTATTTTAAATAGACTTTCTTCTAAGTAGGTAAGCGTTAAATTAGTAGACGATAACAGTTATCTTCACACAAGTTCGTATATATTGTTAAAATTGTTAAAAAAAGACGTTAAAAGATAATTAAATTTACTTATTTCCTATGTATAAACTTGTTAACTAAACAGATGGAAACATATGACAACAGTTTAAACCCATACCCTTTGCGGCTGTATTTTTTATTGATCTTTTCTAGAGAAAACTCTCCACATGTAAAGAGCTTCTTAGATGTTTAGTAGCTGTAGGCAGAATACGTCCGTTTCTACCAAATAGACATTCTGTTTTATCTGCTCTTTATCTGATTGGTAATTGTACCCGCGATAACGACGTATGGTTATAATTGAACAAAGAAACATGTACATTAACAATTAGTTCGTAAACAGCTAATAATAAATAAGTCTTTACACTTTAATACTGTGTCACGCTTACCGAGTTGAATAATTGTAAATAATAATTCTTATGCATAGATGGCGTTGTAAATATCGGAGAACGGCTAGTTGTATGGCGATTGACATTCCTTTTGTTTTAATGGTCCTTGGGAGTATCAACCAACGCCGACAAGACAGAAAAAATCGACGCAACACTGCACATGCGCGCACAGTAACATTTCTGATCAATCCGTAAAATCAAGCTTGGTTCGACCACAAGAGAAATGTCAATCAAGGGCGTATTTACCCTAGGGCCTAGGGGGCATGGCCCGGAGCGGCAAACACCCTCGGTGCACGAGTCCAACTCGCACTTGGCCGGTTTTTTCCTTAACTTCTGGGACGGCGAAGCCTATTGGCCCAGGGCGCCAAATTTCAAAATACGCCCCTGCAGTCAATATCCTTACTTTGAATCGTGATATTATATTTGCTGTAATGTCCTTTTTTGATTCTTAATGTTAGTTAAAAAATTAAACATGTTCTCCTTTTTTTATTGCAGAGAAAGCTTCGAACGACAATACAAATGAAGAAGACGCCATACAGGTTACCGACAGCGAAGACGACAGCGACGAGGCCGATGATCTTTGCAACGACAGTCTCGAGCCGACCTTCAAGAAAGAGGTCATCAACCGCTCCAGGCTGCTCCGACAAAGCATACTCAACAACACTCACAACACCACCTACGAAAATATGAACGGCACACACGTCACATTCAAAGATGACAGCACGGCAGACAGAGACATGACAGACGTAACATACGACCACAGTAAAGGAGATTCCACCATAACTGATGAAACGTACGATGTTTCAAATGACACCTGTAATCAATCTACGGATTGTCCTGGTACAGTAAAAAAGGCTGTCGTGAAAAACGATAACTCCGTAACAGTCGAACAAGGAAGTTCAACAAGAGTTGATAATTTGAAAGTTGAGTTGAAACATAGTGCTAGAGAAACTTATTTTGTTAGTAATTCGAATATAAGTTTGAGTGGAGATGCAGAAAAAGAAGTTTTGGTGCAGAATTGTGACACTGGGAACTCTATTGACACTGGTATAAGTGTTGCCCTTAAAAATGAGGACGATTTAAAAGATTTTAGTATTATTAGTGACCTTAATGTAGTTAAAACCGTAAAGCCTATTGAAACACATATTGATAAAATCAAAAAGTTTGCCATATCTACAGCTTCAAGTAATAGCTCTCTTACACAGTTCGAATTATTGGAACAGGAAATGAATGACTCCGAAAAGAAAAAAAAATCTGCTCATAAATATTTTGATGATGTAGAAGAGAATTTGTCAAGTTTGAGTCCGAAAAGGAAAGAGAAGAAACCGTATTTTGATGACATACAACCAAGCCCAAGCCAGATGACAATAGTCAAAGATTTAATGAAGAAACACGACGTTTTAAGATCTCCATCCATAGTCCAAGACGAAATTCCAGAGAACTATAGACCAACTACAATCAACAAAATTTTGCGAGAAAGTTACACAGTAAATAATGATGTAACTTCTGTTCCTAAATTATTAAAGAAAATGCACGATTCTATGGACTTGTTTGAAGAAGTGGAATCACCGTGCCTAAGTAAACACGATGTATTGAAGAGTGTAGACAACGTCCGAAATTCTATTGAAAAAATTTCCTTAGTTAACAACAAAATTGAAATAAAAACCGAAATAATCGATGACACAGATGACAAAAAAGTTTGCAGTGATGAGGCAGGAATGAGGATGGACGCAGATTTACCAGAAGAAAATAAATGCTCTGATGAAAAGGATTTGGATTACCCTCCATCTCTGATACAAAACGTTTCTATTGAGGCCGCTCTTCGATCCGCACCTGAAATAGATAAAAATGATAAAATTGATAAAGTAAATTGTGACACAGATGTGAAGTTATCGGCCGAAGACGAATATGGGCAAAGTAAGACAGAAAATACTAACAATGATACTGAAACTGGATTAAAATTGGAAGCTTTACCAAATGACATTAATTCGCTCAACGACGTAACCAATATAAATCTAACAATAGCTCAAGATAATAACACGATTGATGCGTTTGAGAATATCTACAAAGATATAACTGTGCCTAGAGCGACTGATTTCGAACTGCTCGTTTCTGAGAAAACTATTGACACAACTAATCAAAATCTGACTAATAAACTCGAAGAAGCCATAGAAATCGCTAGCCGTAACGAGGAACCAATTCATTATGAAGAATTTGTAAAAGAAAATCGTGATAATGACAACCATAACCATGAAAGCATTAATGAAAAACAAACTATAGATGTCTCCAATGAAGTTGCTACTAAATACAATCTACGGCACAGAACCCAAGAACTCAAAAATGACAATGAAAACGAAATTATAGTTGAGAACACAGCGAAATGTGCATCAAGGACTGTAAAGAAATCTCTACGTTTGAGGAAAAGGAATAAAGTAGATGAACAAGTTGAAGAAGAGATTAAGCTGAAGGATATAATTAATCTGCAGAAGGAATTTTCAGATGTAACGATGGGCGTGCCTGCGCCTGTGAAAGTTGTGAATTACATACCATCGCCGGAGAAAAGTGAGAGTGAGAATCTACCGCCTTTGATGGGAGTTCAGAGCTGTCCGTCTAAGAGGTTTGTTGATATTCCATTTGTATCATTTCATTAGACCAGCCGAATTTGACCAACATGACCCTTAGTCAAATCTATACTGTTATAAAGTTGTAAAATGTACATTGAAGATATTTTCGAAAAAATAATTGTAACTATTTTTTCGAAAATATCTATTTGGAGGTCACTGAGGCTACACAAATATTCTTTTGGATTTTTTGTATGTTCGTATGTGTCGTTGTGGCTTCATCACGCCAAATCGGCTAAACAGATTTCAACTATATTTGGGTACACGGGTAGCTGGGTATCTCCAGATGATTATAGGATACTTTTTACCCGAATACGCTGATTAAAAAAAGAGGCGTTATCAGTTTTTCTCCTCCGTTAACGAAGTTAATAAAACAACCTTTTATGAGTTCAAATATCAGAGGAAATGTTAAATCTGCCCCTGTGATACGTGATTCTTTGTAGCTCGACAAAGATTGCCTGTCTCTTTCCTTTCAATGCGAGAAAGACGGGTGATGCTATGTCGCGCGACAAGCGTGCGTAGTCGCGTAGACTTGTGCTAAACCGGCTAGAATTAATAATTATGTTTGTGTCCAGTTTCTGTATATAAATAAACCAGTTAGTATAGAATTTTGACCCTAAATGATTATATTAGTATCATCAATGTAACGTTAGTCTGATTGGTGAGATTGTGAATGTTTATAAAATTTTTGATTTTGGTGCCTAATACATGGGACTCACCCTTGTCTTGTCTTGTGGCGAACAATTCCTAATGGTTCCTAATGGTCAGAATAATGGTATAATTTCAGTATGTTCTGTCCTAATTGATAAACGGCCGATCACGCTTGTCTAATGGTCGACATTCACCGAGCATGTTGAATTGAAACCTAGGTCTTAATTGAGATTTCGCAGGTCATGTGTCATTATAAACTTTCTACTCGTTATAGTTCTGCACGGAGTTGTATAATATTTCATTATAGTTCAGTGGCATATAATATAAACCATAAAGTATAGAGTGATGTTCCAATCTAAAAAGTATGCCTTTTTAGTATGATTCGCGTTTTTATTCACAGATTAGTACACGAGTAGAAAAATACTTTACAATATTTGTAAAACGAAGCTCGCAAATACGCTCGTTTCCAAAGAGTCAAATCGGCTACTCTTTATGAAACTTCAAAACGATTTGTTTCTATGAAGTTAGTATGAAAAATGCAAGGCGTGACGTCACAAATGAATGTGTACCTCCTTTTAATGATTTTTTGCCGATTTTAAAATTATTGAAAGGGCAAAAAACACGATTAACCTTGTTTTTCAGTGTATCTTCGTAAATTTGATTTCACGACTGTTTGAAACAATTTATTTTTCTCAAACATGCAATTAAATATTGACGTTGTGTTCCTTGTAATAGACCCCGAAGTCTCACATTTCTGGTGCGGCGCAACGAGGGGCACATAATGATAATTTTATACGAAATTGCGGGCCAAGGCCAGCAAAGCGACCGTCTTTTGTTTCAATTCGCTCCGAGCGCCGCCTCGGCACGGCGAAGAGAACGATGTATATTAAAATAACGTTCTAGCGGGATAATAATATTTAGTATATACAAAATATTGGTTTTTATTTCAATGCATGTTTGAGAAAAGCACTATACGAGCCTCGGCGCGAACAGGGATTGTCGGCCTCGTATCTCTAACACTCGGCATCTATAACTATTCGGCCGGCAATCCCCTATTTCGCAGCCTCTGCAGTAATGTACTATTTCCCATAGGAAACTAGCCTATTGTGCCACTCGGTAAAATGTCAATGATTATTATTATAGCGTAACACGCAGCCGCCGTAAACTGTTCACGCCCCGAGCGGAGCCGCTAGACGAGTCCTCGCCAGTGGGCGACAGCGGAGAGAGGATCCGGGTGCCGCGCCCCAGCTACCACCGCGCCAGGACCCGCCGCCGGCTCAACTAGACTGTGCGCCTTTGTATGTTGATTGTGACAATTATGTTTGATATATTTTAAATAATAATTATATAGAATAAATTTTATTGTAATTTTTTTGTTTTTTTTTGTCCACTAAATAAAATTATAGTTTACTAGACGGCGCCCGCAACTTCGTTCGCGGAGGAGAAAAAGTCATATCCTCTTTTTTTTCTTCAGCGTAGTTGCGTAAAAAGTATTCTATAACCATCTGGAGACACCCAGCTACCCGTGTACCAAAAATGGTTGGAATCCGTTTAGCCGATTTGGCGTGATGAAGCCACAACGGCACATAAAAACATACAAAAAATAAAAAATAAATATTTTTCGATTCAGTGACTGCCAAATAGTCCATAACAATCTTTTTTTTTTAATATCTAATGTACAGACCACAGAACTATATCAAGATCGAAGGAAAGAGTTCGTCGATTTATATGAGAACCGAGCTTGTAACATTTTGCGTAGGTACTTTGACGCCACGAATGTAATTTAGTGATGGGAAACATAAGCCGCGCGAAAACAATTCAAAAGTATCGATTCACAGATCGATTAGAACACGGCATTTTTATCGATTTAAAATATCGATAAGAACCGACAGAAGAAATGATACTTATTTTCGACATAGGAAAAGAAAGAAACCTCAGAATTTCGGAACGAATTGAAACAAAAGACGGTCGCTTTGCTGGCCTTGGCCCGCAATTTCGTATAAAAATAATAAATGTAGGCATGTACCTCCCTAACCAATAATTTGCGTTACATTAGTCAGTACCTACTATCTACTCTACCTATTATCTGTTGCACAAATTGTAATATTATTAAGATAAAATATACCACGCACGCACGCACGCACATTTTTTAAAACAATATTTAGCCTTATGTAAATGTGTACCTTTTTATCATTTGACATCATCACTACATCAATAGTCGGATTAGCTGCACTGATTACTCGTCGGTACTTTGATGTGCCAGTAAAGGTGTCTTTGTGGAAATGTATAGAACAAATATGATTTTGGTAGGAAATCAGTTTTTACGACCAGTTGCTTCACTTCAATACATTCATTTTTAATACGAGGATCATTCGGAAAACTGAAATAAAATTGCAATATAGAAGTGACCATAACCTGCTCTTTAATAATATTTGCTTTGCACTACGTACCTACATTATATAGTTACATAGTAATATAAAAACGTAACTATCATTTTCTCTGCTTTCAAAATCGATTTTAACCGAGTAAGAAAATTGCAGTCTACAGCACTGGGGTACAGCACTATTCTTACTTTTGACAGAAAAACTTTTAAACAAAAAAATAAAACCGACTCCAAAAAAACTAAAAAGTTAAAAATAACGCCATAATTCAGTTTCTTCAAATTACTTACAAGTAACCGTTTGTATACTCAATCTATACAGTATATACAATTAATCTTATTTTGGCGTCGGTGCCATATAAAGAATGTGTAAAATATTGAAAATTGACGATTTTAGTAACTTGTGACACGATGGCACCGACTCCAAAATAACATTAATTGTATATACTGTATAGATTGAGTATACAAACGGTTACTTGTAAGTAATTTGAAGAAACTGAATTATGGCGTTATTTTTAACTTTTTTAGTTTTTTTGGAGTCTGTTTTATTTTTTTGTTTAAAAGTTTATTTATTTTACACTTTTTAGTTAATCGTTACTTAAAAGTGTATCTCGCGACGATTCGAACAAGCCCAAACACGGCTAGGATACATTATTTTATTACATAGATCTGGTGCCTACCTTCCGGCTCCATCATCAAATCAATTCGATGGTACCATTCTCATCAGGAACATTTAAATTTGTGAATATGAAGTTGCTTGGCTAAATTAATCAAGATATTTTGTCGCCACCCGTAAATCATTTATCACTGAGGAGTTCCGATGGCATTCTGTGGTCTTCTGCATCAGTTCCACTTCACCAATTTACACTTTCTGAATGCAAATGCTTATTATGTTTCTTATAATACCAAAATCGCTATATGTATGCCTACAATATTTGAGGAGTTCCTTCAATTCCTCATGGATTCCATCATCAGATCTTCACCAAAATTAAATGGGACCAACTAGAAAGTACCTTCTATAAAACCAATAAAAAAAAATTGAAATCGGTCAAATAGTCTGAGTAATCGGTGAACATCCATAAAAAAATAAAATAATAATAATAAATAAACATTCCGTCGAATTGAGAACCTCCTCCTTTTTTGGAAGTCGGTTAAAAATGAGAAATCGACCTTGAACGTAACTCGACAATTTGAATAGCATATTTTTACATCGCTGGTTTTGAACGCACGCCAAGTCTAGCTTGTCAAATTAAAGCCGCAATGGAAAACTAGCGTTGGACACACAATCGTCCTCTACTGTTTTGACGAAAATAATAAAGTTAATGGTTTTTTAATTAATCACACATATTTTGGGACAAATACTACTTACTGATGAAAGGAAATACCACGATTAACAGCTCCAACTTTATTGGCAGTATTTAAACAGTTAATTATTGAACAACGAGTCATTTTGTTTTTTAAACCTGACGTCGCACGCAGACCGCGGTCGGGAGCAGACTGATGTTCGCGGCGAGCAAGTCCGCTGTCGGGGCGAGTTTTCGCTACGCGAGGTACATACACTCTTTCCTTCTATGTTGATATATTTCTGTGGTACAGACATTTCATTTTACAACTTTATAAAGGTATAGATGACATAGAAACTACAGTTGGGTACGTAAATAATGCATTCTAATATTATTTTCCACTAGGTGCTCGCTATTTCGCTCGCGGAGGAGAAAAAAATCATAACCACTCTTTTTTATTCGGCGTACTCGGGTAAAAAGTATTCTGTGACCATCTGTGGACGCCTAGACTACCAAAAGTAGTTAAAATCCGTTTAGCCGTTTTGGCGTGATGCGCCTCAACGACACACACAAACACAAAAATATTTTTTCGATTCAGTGACCATAGACCTATAGACCTCCAAATAGACCGTATTACTTAGTCATTTGAAAATAACTCCATGTATAGACATTTATTTTTTACAACTTTGTAATAGTATAGATATGACTGAATTTTATTATACTTTGATTCTCAAAATGCTGTTAAATATAGAATATCTAATTAGTCGATAACATTGGTACAAACTGCGAGTAAATTGTAGTCTACTATGATTACCCAATCAAGTCAAGTTTTGACAATTTTTTTCTTAGGTATGCTATATAATTATTACCTCGCAATAATAGAAACGTTGGTGAAAAAACTACTTTAATCTCATAAAAACCACCGAGATACGACAATATTAAAATCTCATTTTTGAACTTTCCCAAAAAACACTATACTAAAGCCTAGGAACGTGCGACGTCACACATTCCTACCTTGTACGGGGAAATTACGAACTATGTTCTGCCGCTATGTTAAAACTTGCGTTTATCGAAACGGTTTCATAAAAAAACTTATACATTTCATGGGTTATACAATGGTATTATTAGTTATTTATTTTCATACTTTAAATGGACTTTCCCACTTTTTTTGGGACTATAATTTGCATCTTTATTTTAATTTTATTTGAGTACAGTCAACATCCCAATTGTAGCCATTTGATTTTGGCCATGCATCCGCCGCTGGATCATAGCGGCGAGTTATACCGGTCAGTCGCATGTTACGAAATAAGTTTTTATTGACTGACTAGATAGCTCTAGATAGTGATTACGCATCATGAATCAAAAGCTTTTTGTTAGATAATGATAACGACATCATGTCGTAGTGCCCTATGTTTGAGCCCCCCGTTTTATGTCTCGATTAGGGATGTTACGGAGGTGGTTTTATCGGAACCGAAGCCGAAACCGGAATTTTTAAATTTGTTTTAACGAAACCGAAAGCGAATCCGAAACCGAAACCGGAGCCGGAGGTGAAGGTGGAGGTGGAGGGAGACTAATGTGAACATTGTAAAGCTAATCTATTTATATATTTTATGTTAAGTTCTTGACATCTTCGTCAGATTCTAACATATTACGCACACATATTTGTAATTGATGCACATTACAATTGACATCAGGTATGTTGGCTAGTCGCATTGCTCTTACCATATTTGATCCGGCATCACGAACAAAGCAATGAAGCGTGTGCGTCAAACAGGTCAACAGCGACACATTCGCACTTGGTTCACTCCATATATCAGTAGTGAATGATATTTTATCAAACATTTTTAGCAATTTAGTGATTTTTTCTGCAAGTTTTGGGTACAAGTCCTCACAAAGATATGTGATAAAAAACTGCCTGCCCCTTAGTAGGTAATTTGAGGCGATGTATTGCATCAGCCTCTAAAATCCAATTCCCTCAACAAAATTAAAAGGAAGATCTTGCAATGTAATCGTTTCTGCAATTAATTTATCAATTTCCTGGGATTTTGAAATCGACGTACACCATTTTTGGGTCTTCGTTATAGAGTCCTTTAGTGTGAGTTGTTTTTTGGCCTCTTGTAAAGTCGTCGACGTCGAGGCGGTCGAAGACTGTACAGTATTCTTTAAACTGTCTAATCTAAGAAAACTCTTCGTACTCAACTTCGTGAACCGATTTTAAATGACTTTTTAATGGAGTAGTCATTCCGCCCTTTCTTGAGTATGTTTTCTCACATATTTTACACTTTGCAGTGTTTGCGTCGACTTCAATAAAGTAGTTCCATATGAGACTTACTTTAGCCTTCATCGGCTTCATCGTCAAATGTTACTGTCACTGTCACACTCACTAACACCAACACTTTGAAAAAACACACTGCAGGCCGTGACGTGAACTCGTGAACCAAAACAAAAAATAAACTAATGAGTAAACAATCGTCGTAAAACAGGTGGGATAATCCCGGGGAGACAAGTCAAAACCTGTTTGTACTCCTACCTAAGCACACGCCGCGTGCCGCGGCCGCTGACTTTCGGCTCCGTTAAAATTAGACCGAAGCCGGAGTCGGAGGTGTTCGCTTCAAATTAGACGAAACCGAAGCCGAAGCCGGAGGTGTGAATTCAGCCGAAAGTTTCGGTATATCGGAGCCGAAGCCGAACCTCCGTAACATCCCTAGTCTCGATGATGTTTTGAATGAATTTAAAAAACACTGTAGACTGAAATTCGATGAAACAATTTTAATTTATGATATTATACAAAGTAAAATAAATAAAACATTAAAAAAATAAGAAAACAATTCATACAGATTAATCACATCTTTGTAATTTAATACTTTCTATTTAGTAGGTACAAGCTACTTGGCCAAATGGCCATCCGTTTACATATGGTTTGGATACGAATTACCTAAAAAAAGAAAAGATGAACACTAAATAATCTAAAGTAACAAGATCATGGCGGCAATTTTAAAGTAAAACTAAATTATCTATGGTTAAAATATTGTAGTAGTAACGCCATCTATTGGACAGTAGACTAATTTTATCACCAAATCGATCGTGTAGGACGTCATAACAGTCGAGTGGCTAGAAATATTGGAATCTATTCAAACCAATTCGTAAAACCAAAGTATTCGTTGTCTATGACATGCAGTTGTCAAATAATGACGTAGATTTGTAGATGTGATGTCTTGAAAACAATATCGTGTTTGTTGTTTCAAGATATTAGTAATAATATCGTCTTATTTAATTTTAAGTGTTAATATATCAATGTTTTAAAACATACGCAATAATGACGGCAACAACAAGAGCGTCCGTATCTCAACTATTGCGCAATAAAGATGATGCTGGTGGTGATGAAGATGATGAACCTAAAAAGAAGTCTCGTGAGGATTGGCGGAAAGCTAAAGAGCTGGAGGAGGCTCGAAAAGCTGGTACTGCACCCGCTGCCGTCGACGAAACAGGTACGTCTTAGAACTCTAACCTCAAAATATGATAAAATGTATACTGTATGCATTTGTGTACCTCTAATGTTTCGTATATTTTGCGCGTACAAATATTAAAAACATGGAGAATGTTCATGTTTTTATTATATTACTAGTTTCTGCCTGCGACTTCGTCCGCCTTAAATTCGCTTATCGCAGATAAGGGTATTTTTCCGGGATAAAAAGTAGCCTATATCCTTCCCTGGGACTCAAACTATCTCCATACCAAATTTCATCCGTAAAGAGGTCACAGACAGACAGACACACTTTCGCCTTTATAATATTAGTATGGATGTTTCTTAATAGCCAGATTACAAGGTATCATTAAAACAGTGAGACAATATATTTTTCTAAGCCTGCTTGTGCTTGTATTTCAGGCAAGGACATAAACCCGCACATCCCACAATACATTTCATCAGCACCATGGTATTACGGCACTTCTGGCCCGACACTCAAACATCAAAGGCCACAGGAGGACCGAGAAGCTCAGTTTACCAAACTAGACACCTTTTATAAGAAGGGTGTTGATACAGTAAGTAGTAACATTGAAAACTGAAAGTAGAAATTGTGTAACTGAGGCTGGAATTTTCACTGTTCTTGTTTGTTTCTGCTTTCATTTTATGGATTTCCTGCCACATATTTTACCATTCATCAATTATTATTAATTTCAGACAAAAGTTGCCACAAAATTCAGAAAAGGAGCATGTGAAAACTGTGGTGCCATGACACACAAGAAGAAAGATTGTCTGGACAGGCCAAGAAAGGTAAGGAGCTATTTTTTACTATGTATATGTGTGCATGGCGTGAAGAACTGATAACTTGTCAGTAAAGTCTAAACAAAATTAAACCATAAGACTCATGCCATAAGTTCAAATTTCTTTAAATATATATTTAGACTTATCAAGTATTTCACGCCTTGTATGGATATTAACAGAGGTTGAAATAGGTAGTGCCAATTTACCAAAACTCTATGGGTGGACTTTATAAAGAGAAGTTATAACCACCAAAAATAATGGATTACTTTTATTGAACGCAGGGTTTCCTGGATGAGTTATAATACTTAATAAACATAAATTCAGTCTTGGGGTCAGTCTAACTGACAGACGGAAGTATTGTCTGTTCACTTTTGGGTTGTCAACATTACACAATTATTATTTATGTATAATCTGACCTAAGTTAATATACTTAATGCATATAAATTTACTCTGTCTTGGAATCAATAAAAATCAATAACTATGACCACCCTGGAATAAGTCAAGTCGTCCCACGAAGTTTCAAGGCTCTTGGGGCGTCTAACTTGACAGATGTTTAATTTGAGTTAGTACTGAACAGGGTCAGAAGATGACGAGGACAGAGATTGTTAGACAGTTGACAACAAAACACGAGACAGGAACAGGACCGGTCCAAAAACAAGCTTGAGACTGTTCTTAGGCACTATCTATTCCAACATCTAATCATAAACATTGTGCAATCTTTCTTGAGGATCTCTTCTCGTCATTTCATCTGAAAATCAGGTCAAGACAGACTCATAAAAGAGGACTTAAAGCTATCCTTTCAAAATAAAATGTTAAGTTGATGCACACAGGATCTATTCACCAAAAATGTTTCTAATTCAATTATTATATAATTATATTTTGTGTACTTCAGATTGGTGCTAAATACACAAATGCTGGCATTGCTGCTGATGAGTTTAACCACCCTGATCTCAACCTGAGCTATGATGGCAAGCGAGACAGATGGAATGGGTATGATCCCTCGGAGCACAAGGCCATCATTGAGGAGTACCAGAAAATTGAGGAGGCTAAGAGGGAACTAAGGGCTAAAAAATTGGAGCAAGGTATAGTTTTTCATATGTATCCTATACATAGGGTTGCCATCCGTCCGGGTTTTCCCAGATTTGTCCTAGTTTAGGCCGGTAGGCTTTTAAAATGTGTTCCAGTGAAACACGGACTCTTGTATCAGGAAAAACATTATTAAACTAATAGAACCTAACATTTCCGGGCAAAATGCGATTTCCTCCAAATATTCAGGGTTTTTGAAGTTTTTGTTGGGGTTCAGCTATAATCAACATGGCAGCCCTGCCTATAGAGTATCATATAAGTATATCACAACCTGCGATCAATTAGGTAATTTATAGTCACAAACTTGTAGTATTATGCTCTAAGAGCTGTCACTGTGATTTTCTCTAGGTCTCATGTGTTTCAGTTGTTATTAGATGTGTTTTCTTTGTATCTTTATTGTTTATTGATTAGTTTCTAAGCAGCTGTATTAACAAAGTACATATATAGGCATAATTCGAAATTTGCGCATGTCTTTCAGATCCAACAGCAACTGAAGATGATGACAATGCCGAGGAAGATGAAGACAAATATGTAGACGAAGTAGACATGCCGGGCACAAAGGTATGTTATCCAATATGGAGCAAAGTTTAAGTGTTCCTGTGATTCCACGGGAAATGGTATGGTTGTAGAGAAAAGCTAAATTACAAATTAGGAAACTCCCGATCAATTTTTAGGGTTCCGTACCCAAAGAGTAAAACTGGACCCTATTATCAAGACTTCACTGTCCGTCTGTCTGTCACCAGGCTGTATCTCATGAACCGTGATAACTAGACACTTGAAATTTTCACAAGTTATGTATTTCTGTTGCCGCTATAACAACAAATACTAAAAAGAGGATAATTATATGTGTTCCTGTCTCTATCAGAACCAATATAAAATGATCGAGCACCGCGTACATTTTGCTTAGGAGTAGAGCTCTGCTAACACTGGATTTTCATAGATACGGCCATTTGTAGCGTATATTTTGTACGGAATCCTTGGTGCGCGAGTCCGATTCGCACTTGGCCGTTTTTTTGTGTAATATTTCTAAGAACCACTGCCAGAAATCTTGCTATCAGATATATTTAATGCAAATGAGTTGACACATTTAAAGTACTGTGATGCTAGATAGACATACACATACTTCAATCTGATTTATCTCCTTTTGTAAGTTTATTTTGTGTTGTATTTCTCTAGTTGACTATAATCACGTTTTTCTCTTATATTCTATTGTTTCTCTCTTATTTCCTATACGTACTATATTGATCATATTCTATTATATTCTTGGAATTGGTGAAGTTTTTGTGTAGTTTACATTACATTGTTGAGAAAAAATGTTCATTCTATGCTTTGAAAAGTCTCCTTTACAGTGGCGAATTCTACATAGAACCCTATTCCCACCAGCTTGCCCAATTTTCACTAAATTGGACAACAGGACATACAGGATTTCAGAAAGATGGAGGCATCTTTGCTCTGACTTTACCACGGAAATATCTGACACCACGCCACTGCTTTTTTTTTCACCATTCCCTGTCATATTCCTATAATATGGATCTCTGTGGTCTGAAATAAACGATTTTTATTTTATTCCAGGTGGACTCTAAGCAGCGTATCACAGTACGCAACCTGCGCATCAGAGAGGACACTGCCAAATACCTGCGGAACTTGGACCCCAACTCAGCGTATTACGACCCGAAGACCCGGTCCATGAGGGATAACCCGAACCCCGCCGCCGCTGAGTAAGTTTATACTGTTTATCTTTTATAATCTTTGTGTTACAGATTTCTTTTAGATAGTAGAAAGGATAATTAAAACAAGAGGACTGTCAATCGTCATACTTTGGATCATGCCAAGTGAACAATATTTCACTAAATATATTTCAACAGTTCTTTTAAAAACACTGAAATTTCAAAAAAAAATTTTGATTCAGTTAATATTTTCGGAAATAATTGCTCCAAAAGTAGTATAAGTTGTGTCGTCCCCCACTATTCTCTATACCTTATGTCCAAAAAGTATGAAAAAAATCGATAAAGCTTAATGAATATTTTCAACGAAAGTAGGGAATATGCATGAATTTTAATTTTTGCTTTATTAAAAGCTTATTCATGTAACAAACAGTAGACAAAAATATTTTTTCAAATAACTCTAAAAATACCCAAGATATAAGCCATCAAACATTTCATTCTATCTCTTTCTAGCAAAACAGAATTTAATATGGAGTTTATATGACCGTAGTAGACTGTGACGTAACAGTCTATGTCGGACCTCTCTGTCAAATCGCTGTCTAATTAGTAGTTTAAAATGCTTATACCGTACGTATTTCTAGGCCGATTTTAATTTTAATTTCACTTTTTGGTATTGTTTTTGCGGTATTTTGATATTTCTTTACGAAAAGCGATGAAAAAAATTCATGCATGTTCCCTATTGTTTTCAATATGATCGGGTAAACAGTTTTTGAGTTATTTGCCGAAAAACTGCGCTTCACAGCAGGAGGACGTAATTGCCGTGGAGATACGCTCTTTTACTAGTGCACTTTTTCATATCGTATTTATTTCTTCTGTAGTTTTTAGTATCAACGGTTGCGGAACCCTACACTGAGCATGGTCCGACATGCTCTTGGCCGGTTTTTTATCCAATGAGGACTATCGCGCTTGATTTCGCCGCTAGGTTGCTAGTGTAGAGTTATGTCTTTCAAATTGTCAAATGAATTGATTTTTTTGGGATTTGCAAGCTTTTTATTCCAAACTTTCACTCTTTATTTATGATTGTGGTAAATATTGCGCCGTCTTTGATGAATTATAGTAAAACTACGCTATAGTTCAATAAATATTAGTCGTTTTAAATCAGTTCCAAAAAAAGAGATGAAGTATTAAGCGAGTTTATATAAAAACAGCTAACTTTACCCTTACCTTAGATCTTAAAATACCATTGTGTAAATTACACAATGGTATTTTAAGATCACTTTTTTTTAAATAAGTATTGTACAATTTTGAGATCTGTTTTTCTGATGACCTTGATCTACAGTGACGCCAACTGATGAACATAAAACCAGTCCCTCATTTCATAATTTATTATTATTATACAGTAGAAAGTATAAAGTACAGTCATCAGCATCAGATATTAAGAGCGCTTTCGTATTTTTGCCAAAAAAGAGGGACAGAAACGGATTGTGAAGTTGTTTTCCTAAGAAACAGAAAATATGTTTAAAATTCTTATTATTTATTTGCATTACTCATTATTTTGTAAGTAGCAGCCTCAAATTTTAGAAGTTTCTGATTACCGACACTAGCTTTTTGAAGTACGCGCGAAGTGATAAGTTTGAGCCCTTGAAACTTTATGATGTCATATGAAAACCTAGTTGTTTCAATATATATCCTTAGTTTACATAACAGCTTCGATTTCGTTATTTTGTATATATTTTTTTCAACGAATCTCAGGATTTTCATAATGTCGTGGAATTATTAATAGCATGCAACGCACATTACAATAAATAACATATTTGTAACAACACAATTCAGTAAAAAAAATATTGTCATTTCATAATAAAAATTAAGTCTGGAGGCCCCGGGGCAACGAAAGAGTGAAGACACCTAGTCAGTTTACAACTACATACATTTAATATTATTTTTCGAAATTGGGAGCTCGTCACTTGTGGAGATAAATATCCACACAGAGTTCCAAAATATGTATACATAAACCTTACTGCCTTAATCACTCCCTGAAAGTGCCGCCCACCCGCGCTCGGTCACCTCGCAGTCACCGGCTGAGGTAACTGAACTGTGAGCGGGGAGAGCGCGGGTGGGCGGAGCTTGCGGGCGGCGGGCGGCAGGGAGTGTCCACAGTGTGGCTCTACTTGGAATGGTCCACATGCAGGTCGGACTACACGGGCGAGAACTTCGTGCGGTTCTCTGGCGACACGCGCGCGCACGCGGCGGCGCAGCTGTTCGCGTGGGAGGCGCACGCGAAGGGCGTGGACGTGCACCTGCTGGCCGAGCCCACCAAGCTGCAGACGCTGCAGCGGGAGTACCACGACAAGTTCCACCAGTTCAAGTCACAGGTCAGCTGAGCTCCCACCCAGCTTTCAGACAGGGGTGAGGACCAAATTTTCGGCAAGTAGTTGAGGCGTTTCATTGGCCTAATTTTAATTGATTCCGTTGTGACTTGATAGTTATTCACACTATTTATATGTCAACTATGCCTTAACTGCTTACCAAAAATTTGGTCCACACCCAAAGCTACGCCGGCAGCATACTTTCACACTTACAGATTTTTTTGATAACCACTATCAAAATTCTTAGAGCATGTTTTTTATAATATTATAAGTTCTTATCCTAAAACTGATTAACTTTCACTACGAGGAACTTGCCAGGTGGACGCTCTGCCGGTAGCAAGTTTCCTTCTTTTTTGTCGGGGGTTAATCATCGACTGTTTGAAATATTTACAACTCAATAAAAATATTAAGGTGATCAAATAAGAAACCAATGAAATACATGAATTAAAATAACTAATTCTGTTTATAGTTCCATATAAAATCGTCGTATTAACTTCCGTTTATTCATAAGTATTTAGATACTCATTATTTTTTCTTTACAACTGTAAACAAAAAATATAGAATTGTACGGCCAAGTCGGAGTCGCTTGACAATTTTGCGTACAGTTTGCTTTTCTTTCCTTTCTTTTTTTTTACACTTTATTTGTTATATAGATGACTTATCGAACTTCAAAATAGTATGCAGGATATCAATATAAATAATACTAAATATTATATTTACCAGCAGACAAGCGTTGAAAAATCCATAAACCAATTTGTAGTACTAAATTGTTTAATTTAATATAAAACAGATAATCATGTTTTCTTTTTATTGCTAAAAGATATCAGGCTCAGTATAATACCCAAATAAAAATGCAATCAGCATCTAAAAGAGTCTATTGGCTCTGATCCGACAGTAGGTGTTTAAAAGTGACTGACTAACTTTATAATTTTCTATTTGTATGCCAAGTTCTACCCTAACGTTAAACTAGTAGTGTCACTGAATCCCTTTTTCTGCAACATTAAATTATTATTTTTTATCATTAAGTAAAAGTAGTTCTTAAATAAATACTTACAGAGCGATAAATAAACAAGAATAACAATGTATGTCTTAGTGAGACCTATTGAGGAGCTAGATACATGTTTATTTCATGGTTTATGTTTAAGTTGTTCTTATGTATATCTACTGTTTGTTCTCCAAATAAATAAATAAAATAATGTCATTTTTATATTCAATTGAATAGAAAAATAATGAGTGCCTAAAGACTACGAGGGTTGCTACTTACATATCCGGAAACAAAAAAACAAACAAACGTACACGGCTGAAAATAGTTTTATTGTTTTTCAAAGTATTCCCCTTGATGATCTATGCACTTTTGCATTCGCGTGAACCAATTTTTAAAGCACTTCTGCCACTCCGCCTGAGGTACCTCCATAACGTGTTGTTTGAATGCGTCGACAGCATCTTCAGCGGTCGAAAATCGTTGACCGCGTAATTTATTCTTTATATTTGGAAATAAATAAAAATCGTTGGGTGCCAAATCAGGGCTGTACGGCGGATGACCCGTTAATTCCACATTTTGACCCTCCAAAAATAGAGTTGTTTCGCGTGACGTATGACAGCTGGCATTGTCATGATGAAGAATGATTCTTCGTCGCTGGTTAGTTTTACGAATTTGTTCAAATACTTCCGGTAAGCAAATGGTCGTGTACCACTCTGAATCAACCGTTCTACGGTTTTCTAGTGGCACTGTAGCTACATGGCCATTAATACCGAAGAAGCAGGCCACCATTTGTTTCAATGTACTTTTTGCACGAGTAACTTTCGTAGGGTTCGGCTCATTTTGAAACACCCATACCGTTGATTGTTGCTTCGTTTCGGGATCGTATGCATAGATCCAGGATTCGTCACCTGTATAGATGTTATAAACGGCTTTTGAGTCACCACGGTTATATTTTTTTAACATTTTATTGCACCATTCGACGCGAGCATGTTTTTGCTCATTTGTTAAGTTGTGGGGTATCCAACGCGAACAAATTTTTTTTACAGCCAAATAATTATGTAATATGCTATTAATGCTGGTCATAGAAATACCCAGAGTCGCCTCTATCTCGCGGTACGTAACATGTCGGTCGTCCATTATAAGTTTTCGCACAGCCTCGATATTTTGTTGTACAACGACCGATTTCGGGCGACCTGCCTTAACTTCGTCCGTAAGCATACTACGTCCACGATTGAACTCACTAAACCAGTGATACACAGTAGTTTTAGATGGGGCTTCATCACCAAAAGTTGAAGTTAGTTGATCTATGCACTGTTGTTGCGTTAAACCACGCCGAAAATCATAATAAATCATAGCACGAATATTTTCACGAGTGAGTTCCATTCTTGCTGCGAGATGACATTTAAAACCCGTCAAAAACAAAACACGAGCGTTAATAAGGAAGAAAAAATATACCTTATATACTTAAAAAAGTTCAAATTTTACCATGGCGGTCAAATATGCTATTTAAGAAGATTGTAATCCCGGTTTCCGGATATATAAATAGCAGCCCTCGTATAATGAGAGGGAATGTAGTGTCATCGTTTTTAAACCTATTGCATTCTCAACGTACTTTCTCTGTCCACGACCCACAGCCACATAATCAGCTCTGCATATAAGATTGAAGAACCGAAAACTACATTGAACAACTTTAACCAAACTCTCATCTCGTCCGCAGGTGAAAGAGTCTGTACTAGAGAAGTACGGCGGCGAGGAGCATCTAAAGGTGCCTCCACGGGAGCTGTTGCTGGCGCAGACGGAGGTGTTCACGCAGTACAACCGCGACGGGACAGTCGCCAACGGGCCCGAGAAACAGCTCGCCAAGTGAGTCACTAGTATCTACCTAGATTTCTGTTTTTTGCTAAAAGAAATTAATTTTCACTTCTCCTGCTCAAAAAGTACGTCATATTAGCTTCGCGAAGCGAGACTTAAATAGTTCATTTAGCCCCTAGGGTTTAAAATACAATTTTAATGTTGTCTTTTTTATTTTCTCGCAGTCGAAGTGAAAATCAGAGTGTTTAACACGTGGCTAAAAGCCATTATGACACTCAGACATGTTTGTCCTCGCTCACTTCGTGAGCTCGTCCAAATAATCACTTCGTGTCATAATGGCTTATTTTAGCCACGTGTTAGTAAAACTATTATTTATCATATTTTAAGGGTACCTACGAAACCTGGTTAAAAACCACCGTTATCTGTCTGTCTGGGCACTCACTCTTGAAGCGCAACCCGTTGGCGCCACCATGACGTAACATCTAACTGACAAGAAGTGTCAAAATCACAGCACAAGATTTTGATATTTCTTGTCAGGTAGACCATACGTCACGGTGGCGCAAACTAGTGATATTTCCATTTTAGAAAACCCTCATTGTGTATTATTTTATTACTGTGGTTGCTATTACTATAAATTATAAAATAGACTCCAATTTGACTTGTATAGTACTATAATAATCGCTTTGTTTTGTTATATTAAATTTCAATTTTGCTACTATACTAATTACATTGTATTCACAAGCGATGTATAAATATGAAATGTCTTTGTGCTATACTAACGACATCTAGTGTCAAGTAGTAAAACTACTCGACTCCTCACAGTAGACTATTGATAGTGCCGCTTGTTCTACAACGCTTATCCACTCGAGTGCTTTCCGCAACTGTAGTTGCATGGCACCGCTCTTATTTCAAGTATAAATAGAGTTCAAACCAAAATCACGAGGACATGGTTATGGCAGTTTTAACCTCCTGAGGCCTAGTTTACTTTTAAAAGTATAAAATCAATTCGAGTTTTGAACTTTAACAAATTTCAAGAAGGTTCGAAATTCCAAAATGTCAAAATCACTCGGCCTCAGGTGGAGAACCAATACATTTACTTAGACAGCACAGATTGGTACAAAATGTAGTGAATAATCATTTCCCATCGTATTTTCTCGGAAATGTTCGTATTCGTCTTACTATTTCATTCACTCTCAGTCAGTACCCATCAAGACAAGGTTGGGGACGGTCGGATTGCGAGACGAAGTATCTATATAGAGTGGTTAATTACCTTAGGATTTATTTAAGTTAGTATTTTGTTTACCTAACGAATTCTTTATATGATTGGATCGTGGTGGTTTTAACATCTTAGTGTGATATACTTCAAACTCCTGATTTGACATTGATGAATAAAGTACTCAATTCATTTGATATAAACACGTCACTTAATAATACAATAATTCATGGACTCATCGGCACCATTCGGAAGTAGTCGTATGTGACGAGTTTTCCCGATGGGAAAGGATTATTCACTACATCTGTACATCAGTATGTCAAACTGCTTGGAGAGAGAGATTTTTACAAAGTGGTTTCCTACTATAAATTCTCAATGTAATATTGATTCTCAGGAGCAAATACGAGGAGGACGTCCTAATCAACAACCACACGTCAGTGTGGGGCTCGTACTGGCGCGAAGGCCAGTGGGGCTACAAGTGCTGCCACTCCTTCATCAAGGTAAATGTCGGATATATATCTCCAAGTTTACTATTCAGTAGCTATGCTATTGATCAACAACACTTTCGTACAATCGGGGACTTTCCAAAACCCAATACATCTATACTATTATAAAGTTGTTAAAAAACAGGCCAAGAGCATGACGGACCATGCTCAATGTAGGGTTCCGCAGACGTTAATAAAAAAAATGCACTACAGATGAAAATAAATACAATATTAAAAAAAAACACTAACAAAAAAGCGTATCTCCCAGGCACTTACGTCCTTTTGCTGAGAAGCGCAGTTTTTTGGCAAGAACTTGAAAACGGTATGTCCGATCATATTGAAAACAATTTTCGTTGGAAGTCTTTATTAAGCGTTATATTTGTAAATTTTTTCACATTTCTGAACATACCGTTTAGAAAATAGAGTGGGGAGGTGGGGGGGGGGGGGGGGGGGAGCACACAATTTCTGCTACTTCGGAATATTATTCGAATATTTCGGAAAATATTCACTAAATCATTTCTTTTTTTTAAAAACCTCAGTGTTTTTAGAAGATCTGTCGAAATATGTGCCGCACATTGATATTTGGTGATTTTTTTAAGGGTTTGCTATTTTGGTTACGGAACCCTAAAAATGAAATGTCTGTACATTGAAAATAAAAATAAAAAGTGATACGGGCTATACTCAACTCACAATGAATATTTGTTTCAGATGTCATATTGCGTGGGGGAAGCGGGAAAATCGGTAGTACTCGACGTTAAAGATGCAATGCTCGATGACAAGGCTTCGACCAGCGGTGTCTTCAAAGAGCCGGCCGAGAAGAAGCAAAAAGAAAAGAAAGGTATTTTGAAGTATATTTTCTTCTGTTTCCGCGATTATCATACATACATACATACATACATAAAATCACGCCTTTTTCCCATTACGGGGTAGGCTGAGACTACCTCGTTCCACTTGCTACGGTCCTGGCATACAACTGCCGCTTAATCAACATTCATTAATCTCTCTATGTCTCGCATCCATCATCTGACATACTTCATCTATTTTATTATTCATTCCTCCCCTTACATTTAAGGTAGCAAAGCGGCTCTCCATAGCCCACTCTTCGCTCTCGCTTGGACCGAGACGTGATGGGTTGCAAACCACATCGCCGCCATTATGGTTTTTGAAATTATTGAAACTTATTGCGTGTCCACGAGCTGCTAGGGATAAAATATTCGAACCCAGCAGAGCCCCGCATACCGGGTAAGGGTTTAGCCTTATTCTGGGGTCACCAGTCCCAGGGCAATTCGGCACGCTAACGACTAGACTCGCCTCTAGCCACGCATCCATCGGCACGGCATACCTTGGACTGGCAGAATAGGAGGAAGGATAACAGGGTAAAGAAAGGAATTGTACGAATTTAGACAGGAGAAAGGGTTAAAGGATACTACTGTCCCGGAAGATTATGTATGAGCCAGTAGCAGCTCAGGGAGCCGGGGTCGCATACCCGTATACCATAACAAAAATGCCGAAAAGGCAACTTCGTATGAGTAATCCCTGACTTATCATTCATTTAAATAAAACAATTTAAACGGATTATATCGCGTATAAACATGAAATACTACTAATTCGAGTTTCCGACGTCTCGGAAGGTTTTCCGCTTTCCGTGTTCACGGGTTGACGTCGAACATGGAAACGTCGGGAACTCGAATGAGATAATATACGCGATATATGTAATCCGTTTAAATTATTTTATTTATAAAAAGAAAGGGATGTAAAATAAAGGTGTGATCAAATTGTATCTGATATATTTTATTATTAATGTTTATAATAATACTCGTGCCACTCATGGTTCAGACGCAATACCAATATTTGCCGCTAGATGTCGCTGCTCCGGTCGGATCTATATCGGGTGGCATAACATTTCGGTCCTATTGTTTTGTCGCATATCTATTTTTGAAATTGTTGCTCCTAATATTGTTTGTCCTATCGTTTGCTGTGTCTAAGATTCAATTGTATTGTGATGTTTGTTCTTACTTCTTCATATAATTCCAATTAAAACTATTTTCCAGAAAAAGCCGCGTCTTCATCGTCATCGTCAGACTCGAGTTCAAGCAGCTCGGACTCTGAGCCCGACCACCGCTCCAAGACGGAGAAGACGAGCAAGAAGAAAAAGAAGAAATCCAAGAAGAAGAAGAAAAAGAAGAATAAGAAAGAACTGAAGAAGGAGGAAGATAAATTGAAAAAGGTATATCTCACTGTTTACATAATTAACACAAGGGTTAATGGATGTGAAAATGGATCTATAGATATCACTTTATATTTACCACAAATCATAAACAAAACAACTATTCGCCCAAAATCTGATGTTGGATTTGCCAGAATCTCTATGATCCTGTCTGTATCGAATGACCTTTATTTACCCTTAGTCTTATTAACTTGTCATCTACCGCTGACGCAAATATAAACCAGCCAAAAAACACTTATTTTTTAATTGCATTGAGTGTAGATTTGATTGCTAGATTTTTGACATTGGTATACGAGAGATCCTGAAAGTATGTTTGCTAGTTTTAATCAACGTCATATTTTTCATGAATAATTATCTCTAAGGGCTGGAGAGCACAATGCTTTATCCTAGAATATACTCAGTTCCCAAAATGTAAGCAAAATACCCTTGCCACACAGGCGAAGTTACGCGAACAACCGTGTTAAACGCAAAATGAATACTTATTTAAAATATATAATATCGGACAATCTTACACAAATCGACGTAGTTCCAACCTAAGCCAAAGCTTGTACTATATATTGATAGGCGACGAAATATATAAATATATAGAATCTATCTCGTATATTATACTTAAAATTATCCATAACACTTAAAATATGTAGAAAACATCCAAGACCCTGGAACATACATTTATGCTCATCACGCAAACGCTTGTTCATATATAAATACATTTGTTCAAACAGGCGTTAGAAATGGAGGAAAGACAACAAAAGCACGCTGCGTATTTATTGTCTGTGGACGAGAGGAAGCGGCCCTACAACAGCATGTACGAGGCCAAGGCGCCAACCGACGAGGAAATGGAGGCCTACCGCATGAAGCGCCAGCGCGAGGAGGACCCGATGAGCCAGTTCATTTAGACTTGTAACAGAGAAATAAAATGTATTATAAATCTGTGTCTATTTGTTTTAATTCGAATACATTACTCATAGTGTTATAAACATAAACTTCGTTCTGAAAACGGTAGACTATTGGGCGTACCCTAACCCCGTTTGCGTAACTATATTTTTATATACGTATTCTAATTATAATAGTAGATTACTAATAAATAAAATAAATTTATTAATAATCCTAGTTTAATTAGTATTACACGAAAATAATGAATTAATTAACATTCTAACAATATACAAAATCCTAAACTAAATTATAAGGTAAATTAAAACTACTAAATACACTAAAATTAAAAGGAGTTATAAAAAGAACACCCCGTCCAGCAGTTCCGCCTGCGGCATGGTTCCCATTATGCTGGCGGCGTTACCTCTCTGAATGGCTAAGGAAATCCTCTGGGAGAGGTAAGCGTCAGGTCTGGGATCGCCGGAGGTGCGGCTCAACTGCGTCGACAGGGTCTTCATGAAGTTTTTCATGTCGGCTGACCATGGCCCTAAGGTCTCCACTGCAAGGGCCGCAAACTCGTATATACGTATTCTTATAAATGTTAGTGAGTTAAGCCCAAAAAATGTAAGTATGTGAACGTAATCATACGAATCCGACGAAAGTGCAATGTTCCGATGTGCGACGAAAATATTCAATACAGTTATATGATCGCACAACAAACTTTCGTTAGTCCAACTTTTTGATGTCCACCTTAGTAAGTTTTCAGTTTTTGAAAAAAATCTTTACATATATGGATTTATAGAATCTATTGTTTTGACTCCATTTAATTGAATTAATATAAGTAATCTAAAGTTTAATTCCAATAAAATATTATACTACCACAGAAATAAACACAATTGAGTACATACAAAATAAATTCGTCGCTAACTTATAAAAAGGTAACAAGATTACCTTTGTATTTCTGTTTTACGTGGTTACCCTTACATAATCGAGAGGCATGGTAAAACAAAGAATTTTCTGCATCAATGCGTATTTATGAATTTGTATTTATTGGCATTATACGTGATTCCTTTGTATGACTCACGGACTTTTATAACGACAACTTGGATAGATAATGTAGAAAATTCTACGAATTTAGTAGTTTCTATTTGCTATATAGTAGATTTAAGGAAAATATATCGAATCTTGTGCTTCACTAAATAAGTTAGATAGAATAAAGAAATTATTTCTGTACTTTTAAATAAATAGACAATGTTTTCTAAAAAGCAGTTTAAGTTGCGACAATTTTTTTAGTTGTTTTTGAACGGATTATGGTAGAATTTTAAACTTGACCGATGACACATCGCCATGATTTTTTTTTAAACGTCAAATCATGTCATTTCCTTTTGATTAGTGGGCCGTCCAATTCATAAGTTTGTGATTGTTTGTGAAATTAAGCGTTATGATGGCTGCTGAGGACACGACAGCGGACGCGACGAGGCGGTTAAATGTTAAGAAACAGACGTTGGACGACGCGTATGCGGCGCCGGCCAATTTCCTCGAAATTGACGTGGTGAACCCAGTGACGACGATGGGAGTTGGGAAGAAACGCTACACCGATTACGAAGTTCGCATGAGGGTAAGAACTTCTCCAAGCGTCTATTATTAGAGCAGAGTAATTAGATTATCTGTTTACGCGTCGTTGGTGAGTTTGTGTTGTTTTTTGTGGGCGTATCGCCGTGTAAGGTGAAGTGCGCTCGGCGCGTCAATATGCCGATTCACAGCAATTATTAGTGTAGAATCCATTTCCCGCTTACAGACCAATCTGCCCGTGTTCAAAGTTAAAGAGTCGAGCGTGAGGCGGCGGTACAGCGACTTCGAGTGGCTCAGAAACGAGCTGGAACGGGACAGTAAGGCGAGTACACCTTACTTGACTCATTGCTGATAAACGGTCATTTTTCTTCTCTTATCTTTTTGACAACAATAATATTTGAGCAAAGAGATTGTTTTGGAACATTATTGTTAAACAACTTGCATGGATTGATTACCAAGTTGAAAACTAGATTAAAACATTAAACTTTTGTTATTTTTCTTTTTTAGATTGTGGTACCGCCTTTGCCAGGCAAAGCTTTGAAGAGACAATTGCCATTCCGTGGTGATGATGGCATATTTGAAGAGGAATTCATAGAGGATCGTAGAAAAGGTAAACATAAAATGTGTTAAAGTATGTTCCTAGAATATCATGATCATTTAATTAGCATAATATGTAGTCATAGGTTGTTCATGTTCATGACCTGTCATATTACCAATTTCACAATGTTGTGCATTTAATGAAACAACCAGCTATAGATATATCTATTATAAGTCAAAAGAAAAGACAACATTTGTGCAGCAGCAATGGTTCATGAGTTTGACAATAGACATATAAAATGAAGAAACGATGACCCAGAACAGGATGTTTCTTGTAGAAGAAAAGAAGGATAAAGAACAGTTACAGTAACACAAAGAAGTGTTAACTGCATTTAGGTATCATTGAAATGTATCATTGCCAGTTACATACAAGTATAAAAATCTCAGAACTAGTTATGAAACTGGTTTCATAGGAGGTTGAAGGGATGCATTTAACAGATGTACTGATTCACCCTTCTGCAGTGCCTTAGTTAGGCATGGGCAAAGCGGACACTCGTCATCAGCCTCACATCAAAAGGGGCCTCACGCGAAGCACCCTTCTGGAGGATGAGCAAGCTCTTGAAAGAAAAGGCCTTGCTAATGTGACATCGCCCATGTCTAGTCCACACTATGCCAGTGCCCTTCTGTCAGTGCATTCTCGCACCTCAATTTCTCCCTCAATGCTGAGAATTGTGACTCAGTATACTATTCCCCTATGGTTATTTGCCTGTTGAAAAGCAGTCTTATTGTCTGTTAACCCTTCAATGGGCAGATACATGCTGCTAAGCTATGTTTGATTGAAAGACATTTTTTTTAAGTTCACATTTAAAATCTACTTTTATAATAAACCACTTTATATACTCAGGATCAGCAAAGTATATTCAGGGAAAACTCAAATAATAAACTGGGAATTGTCCCACACATTAATTACTTACCTACCTTAATTTTTTACCACAGAATTTATGGCGCTATGAGGGAAAATTGTCCATGGAAACTAGATATTTAAGTAATGAATTAATATTTAATTTTAATAATTGGGATCTTACAACACAACAAACTCAATCTTCGTTAACCATGTATCAGTTGAAAGGAGTTGACTGTTGAACAAAGGCCCTAGGATCTCCTGAAATTTAATATTTCATTTATTGAATCGTAAAAGATGTGCAACATGACAGTATACGCCATGGCGTTACATTGATTCTTACTTAAAACGACTAAATCTTAATTAATAACCTCTCTCTAGCACTCTTCCATTCCGTCAACAGACTCCATATCCCTGTCGCGAAAAAATCGCACTGCAGTGCTGCGGCGAGTACAGATATGTGGACATACAAAGACTTGTTGAATGTTAATTGAATAAACCTTCGTTATATCTGTCCCACTGGCCATGAGTTTCTCATACTATTTAATGTTTCAGGTTTAGAAGTATTCATCAACAAGATAGCTGGGCATCCGTTAGCACAGAATGAGCGCTGCCTGCACATGTTCCTGCAGGAGCCAACCATTGATAAGAACTATGTCCCCGGCAAGATACGGAACACATAATAAACACACTCCTGCCATCTTTGGAACAATTCCTCTCACACTATTATATATATTTAAGCAGATATGGCTGCTATATGGACAAATTACTTTTTAAAGCAAAAATACCTCATGTCAGATTAGACAATGTTTACTGATGTGCCATCGGAAAGTTTTTAAAATTGCGAAAGTGCCCATGTGGAAAGGTGTTGGTGATATGAAAAAAAAAACCTGTATGGAATTTTCCTAAATAGGAAACATTAATTAAATTCTTATGAAGATTTTTTGAAATTTCTGAGAACTTTCCCAACTTTTTGGAAACTTCGCAATTTGTATGTATGTTATACATTAATAGAGGCTAGAATCGTTCCATACATCTATGAGTGTACTATTGATTTAACAGCATTGTGCAAAGACCAATCGTTACATTGCTTGTTCAACAAAGCGGGCCTGACATTACAAAAGGCACTTGTACATGATATATGAGTTCAAGGAATTGGTATAAGATATCTCTGTTTGGAGTAATAATGGCAGAATCTATCTGTGATCTCATTTGTCATAGTTCTGTTACATGTAACTATAATCCCTACATGATGTTGAAATTTTGCTTTAACAAGTATCTCTTAATACATATTCATTATGTGAAAGTTTATTTAGTCATCATGCTCTAATAAGCTGAGCTGTAGAGTCTGTCAGATTGAAATGTTATTTCCGGGACCCGTTTCACAAAAGCTTGTAAGTCTCTTTTTAATACATATTGTTGGAAATAAATTTCCGTTTGTAATACAACTTACAAGATTTTATGAAACTGACCCCAGTTCCAATTACATATAAAATGTCAAAAAATTTACTGAAGTAGCTGCTAAGATAACTGAATTCGGCATCAAAAGGTAAACTTAAAAGTTTGACATGTCTATTTAATTTATTTATGAGTATTCTAACGTAGAGCGTCAAATCTCGCTGCGGTTATACCTAGTTGGATGACGATGGTTATAATATTCTTGAGTGTGACTAAAAAAAAACAAGTTTCCTTATTTTCAGACTTTGTACACGCCATTAGTAAATGCAAGGATCATTGTAAATGACAGTGTCTACAGCCTTTATTTTGAATACAAATATATTAACACTATAAGTGAGCATTATCAGTGATTTGCTCACATTTGACTAATTACAGCACTATTGATATTTAAATGAGAGAATTGTTCCAAAGTCACGATAGATAATGCGTGTATCAGTGATCATAATATATTAATATCACGAATGCAATAATCTTGTCCGATGCGATGCAAAATGACGGAAGAACCTTTTATTATATGGCACTGCATTCCACAGATTAATTTATTTTTGCGTTCAAAGGACAACAAAGACGTCTGGTGCGAAAATATGGAATCATAAAACTGTGTCACTATTTGAGCTGCCTCGGGAGAGCCATTTTCAACGCACGAGACAAACTGAAATATGTGGTTTACTCGATTCGGGGTCGCTCAAATGGGAGCACTCCGTAATAAAATTAGAACAAAATTAAATAAGTTATTGTTTGTAATTAAGCAATATTATTGGAATTGTTGAAATTGTTTAACGTTCATAATCTCTATGTATATTCAGTTAGCATTGCGAGTAATTATGTTATAGTCAATAGATTAAAATTTAAGGTAATTTTACTTTATTTTGTATACATAATCTCAATGGTTTGTATTCATTTTCCATCTTTTTCTGAATTAAAACGATCGGTTGACCTCGCGCCTTCGCGAAAGAAGACTCGTTTGAAGTGAGTTTTCTCGCTCTAGCATAGAGTCGCGTCTCTCTTGCACGGGCGTTCCACGTTTGATCTAGCTGAGTGTATTTATTGTCCCGGTTTATTTGGTACGTCGTATTACTTCAAGCCAGGATTATAAGCAAGGAAACAACACTCATATAGAATTATCTTCTTTTATGTATATAGATTAAAAAACTCAGGAACCATAAGAATTTTCTTCTTTGTTAGGTCAAAAGGTTACCTCACGTCAATCACATGTTTGCAAAACCCAAGTCGCACTTGTTTCCAATTGCTGTGACGTGATGTGGCGTCGGTCACACAACTGTCGGCATATCACGGCACAAAGGGTTCCTGGCCTGAAGCAACATCGACGGGAATCTGATTATAGATTTATGTTTAGTTTTTATTTAGATTAAAAGTACCATCGGCTACCACATGACAACTATTTTTGTAAGACCTTATGGCATAGACTTTCAGTACATTAAAATTGTCAACAACTTGGCTTAAGGCTTTATATGTTTTTGCATTGTAATTGATGAAAGTATCTTGTCATAAGATCTTACAGTAATATAGTCAGGTAGGAAATATCACCTATAACTTAAGGATTCCGTTTTGGATACGCCTCTGCGCTAGTGTTTATCGATATAAAGAATCCATCCTATTTGCACTTCCAGCCATAGATAAATGCTAATGTGTGGGCTTAACCATTCGCCGATTTATGAAGTATTTTAATCAATGCCTACAGGCATAGGTAAATGAATTGACTACTTTAAAAAAATATTTTTCGCCTTGGGTGTACAAAATTGGTAATTGGAGGGTAGATTTCGAGAGGTCGTGTTGGCAGCTTTGCGCATGAGTTGATCGCTATCTCAAGAAGCGACAAGGATGGTACTATATGTGATACGATTTCACAAAAAAAGCTTTTTAAAAAGACATACAAACAACTGAGAAGCTCTGACGAGTTAGAAACGAGTTAGGCGCATGCATCGACGAGGATCTCTCATAGTCCTCATATGGAGTATTTCGTTCTTTTTGATATACATGGTGAGGGCGGAGGCTAAGACCTCCTTTCTAAGTCTTTTTTTTCCAAAGATTGGCAACTTAAGATTCTCTAAAATTCGGGTCACTCGCTTATTATAAAAAAAGTATTTTTTGTCTATAGATAGTAATCAACTTTAGAGCGACGATTGGGCGAGACACGACCTTGCGAACCTTGCCAAGTAATGTAGTTTTATATCTAATTTGAACAGCATGTGTTGTCGGTTAGGATAAATGACTGTTTAGATATATACACGAGAGTATAAATGTCAGGATATCTGTCAAACGCAAGTTAACATTGGGTTACGTATTATGTCGATCATAATAGGATATAATAAATAAATTTGCTATCATGTCACGATCGTTGTTTTATTGAAGAGAGCCATATTCAAAGTCGCACTCTCTCACCGAGGGTTCCGTACAAAATATTCGGCAAAACGGGCACATCTATGAAAATCAAGTGTTAGCAGAGCCCTACTCCTAATCAAAATGTACGCGGTGTGGGGTCATTATATATTCGATACTGACATAGACAGACAGACAAAAAATCAAGATTTTTCGGATTTATTTCGTGGATTGTGCTATAAGAGCTACCTTCATACCAAATTTCAGATTTCTAGGACAACTGGATGTACCCTATACGTTTTCCATGAACGGCAATTTGTATGGAAACACCTTTTTTAATGACTATATTTTTGGAGTGCATTGACTTAGAAGGTTATTATATTTTTTTTTACAACTTCAACGAACGGCAGACAAATATTTGATGTTAATTTCGACTTGATATTATACCTTTACGCATCCTGAGTAAAAGGGTCTTGACAGATAGACAGACGGACGGACGGACAACAATGTGATCTTATAAGGGATCCGTTTTTTTCCTTTTGAGATACGGAACCCAAAAAAATAAATACTGCAAATAAAAAAAAAAGTCAACCCGTGACCATGGAAAGAAACTTCCGAAACGTTAGAGAGAGATAATATACGCGATATAATCCGTTAAGTATTTTTATTTAAATGAGTAAAAAAAAGTATAGGTGCTCTTTGACCGGCTGTATTTGCCTTGCACTTTAAGATATAGACCTAAATCTTGATAAAGTTGTTTATCAGACAGCCAAGAGTAAATTAACACCGATAAACAGCGAAGACCATCGCGTGAATACTGGGGGGAGGGGTGAGATGCTAGAATCCGCAGTGCATCATTCTGAGCCATAATACTTCAAAAATATACGTCCAAACGAAAATGCTGAAAGAACATTACAAAATAAGAACGACCTATCTAGATTTCTTTCACAAAAATAATATATTATCATAAAAATTTTTTATAATAATCACAGGACATTGTTTTTTTGATTGGGATTTATACATCTTACATGATATTCGCGGAGCCCCCTTCTCCCCAAAGTAAGAATAGATGAGATTAGCTTGAACACTGTTTCTAATGGGAAATCTAGGCACGTGCCCAGGGCTCGCCACCTGACCGGGACCCGAAAGATCTTAAACGACGTTTTTTACAGTCCAACGAAGTCTCTAATTTTACTATTGAGTGCACCAGGATGAATTGAATGCAGTGTAACACAGTATGACACTACAGGAGAGTACCAGACATACGAGGAGAAAGGAGAAAATACCAAAATGATTTAATTTCTCAAAATTATTTATTAAAACGTAACCAACAATGTGCTCACAATACACACCGATAATTAAAACGTGGACGTCGGCCATGACCTCACGCGGTGTCTTTGCTGCTGGTCTTGCTACGGCTGAAGGAGACCAGCGACTCCTCCTGCCTCCACAGCTTCTGGCCGCGGATTTCAATCTCTTCGTGCCACGCTTCTTGGGTTTTCCTGAAAATAAAAGAAATTGATGCATACAACCAATTGGATTTCGGTCGCCGAAGATAGCTTCTTGACACGCTTATCGATCGGATTCAAGGCAGGATTTTGGACACATCACTCCCAAATCTTGCAGTATTAATCCATCCATAGGTACACGATTGCATATCAGCATTCCTTTATTTTAAAACCTGACTTTGAACGGTTTGAACTGAGTAGGTTACCTCCCTCCTTACCAGTGGGGTGCAAAATCAGGAAAACTCTACTGGTTCTACCAATCCATCTTGATCCGGTTGATCCGGATGGAAGGGTAGGGCTTGGGCTGGTGCACCCTGGAAACAACAGCAAGCAATGGCCTTTGCTTGTTGTTGGCCTTTAACCAGATAGGCCAAGGTCCTCCTACAAGCTCTTTAGAAACAGAGAGAGGTTTGAGTTTGCTGAAGGGATTCAAATAAGCAGAGGGCCGGTAACCCTTCCCTGAGGGATCGTAAGGGTGGCAGGGATAGCCTCGTGTTAGCGTGTTTTCTGCAATAGCAGAGTCCACTGCTGATATGGGACGGAGTTGTTTCGAAGGATTATTAGAAAGGACATTTTTCCGGTAGGTATCCTCACTACACTGAGGACCTGAGAGGGCGAGCACTGGCTCTTCGGCAACGAGCGGAGCGCAAAAGCTATACGACTTATTTACTGGTCGTTGTCATCAGCGGCAGGGTTGACGATAGGAACTCGTCCGACGGGTTCTCCTACTGTAGCCATCCTTTTGATAGCTGCTGTGATCTCGTCGTCTGGATCAGGATTCCTTGCTTAGACATAGTTTAAAGAGTTGCCAAACTTAATGTGGCAATAGGGGATAGCGAGGATCCGATGGCTTGTACGGTAAGAATGTTCTTTAGTGGCGACCATATCGGAGGACGCATCACAAAAACCCCAATAAGGTGAAACGTGAACCGTGCAGATGAGAGCAGCGCAGGACCGGTTGCTGTGAAGATCTACTACAACATATCGGCATATCTTGCTGTTGCGCGGTTACCTGCAGTTATCAGCCAGCTGGACGGTGTTGGGAAACACATACTGCAGCAGCAGCAGGCACGGCATCACCACCACGCAGAGGAACTGGATCTGCTCGGCGGGCTGGTTCAGGGAGCGTCTGCGGTCCATCATGCTCAACGGCGTGTAGCCCATGTCTCGCTCCTTATCTCCCTGAGAACATTTGCAGGGATTTTTAGGGTTCCTCAAAAGGAGAAAACAGGACCCTATAGGATCAATTCGCTGTCTGTCCGTCTGTCAAGACCCTTTTTTTTTGAGGAACATGTGGACGTACCAAGCTGAAATTAATATCAAATACTGAATTCTGCAGCCCCTTGAGGCTGTAAAAAATCGAACTTAGAAGACAATCAAAAGATACAGTCATTAAAAAAGGTGTTAGCATACAAATTTCCTTCAAGTGAAAACCTATAGGGTACGAGTATTTCCAGTTGTCAGATACGCTTGAAATTTGGTAAGTATGCAGTTAGCTCTTATAGCACAACACACGCTAAGTCTGAAAATCCTACATTTTATGTCTGTATGTCTATGTCAGTAACCAATATAAAATAACCCAAACTGCGTACATTTTGCTTAGGAGCAGGGCTCTGCTACCGCTGGCGTTTCATAGATACGACCGTTTGCGTAGGTATATTTTGTTCGGAACACTTGGTGCGCGAGTCCGACTCGCATTATGCCGGTTTTTTTATAAAACCGTTTAACCGAGTACACAGCAAGAGAGTCGCGGGGACCAAAGGATTTGGGAAGTGGCAGGCGCGTACTTTGTAACAAAACATTATCCTACACAACAGCCCAAGCTAGAATTTCCCGTAAGTATCTTGAGTGAACTAAAACCTGAATAATTCAGAGCCTAAAGGAATAAATATTTAACAAGGTTGCAAGCGTAACTTACCTGATTATAAAACTCTTCGTAAATAGTTGCCGTTATAGCTTTAGCAATTCCAAATGGCTTACAACATCCCGACAGGTCACTTGTCGTCATAAGTATTCCCTGGAAGAAAATTTGTTTTGTATTGACAACCTCCACAGGTATCAAAGTAGGCATTTTTACGTACAGGTACAATGTCGATGTACATGTTAAATACATCGAAAGCCGATGTAAACATTATGCCACATATTACTATCGCAAATGAGTGAACATAGGTATAGGGTTGTCAGAAAGTGCTGTAAAAAATGTCAACTAGGATACGAGATAGTTAGCATATAATGTTCTACGCTTTGTCACAGGAAAGTATCAACCAACCTTCAACATGTTGTTGATGTACCGGCCCCGGTAGCATCTAGTCGAAGACGCGGTCGGCAACGATGATAGAGACTAGAGTACACCGGCAGGTCGGTGTATAGGATGATTTAAGTAGTTTATTTTCTTAGGCGGCACCGTAGGCGACCACTCAGTAGAATGGTCAATAGGAAGAGTACGCGCTTCGCAACAAGAAGGCATCAACCTTCAACATGTTCCGATGAGCCGGCAGCGTCCAGTCGAAGGCGCGCTCGGCGACGATGGAGGCGAGGTGCGCGCGCACCTGGAAGTACACCGCCAGGTCCGTGCACAGGATGTCGTACTTCATCTCCGCCAATATACGCTTACGGTCGGCGCTGGGGAGCTTCGACAGAATGTTCTTATCCTGCGAGGTAAAAATCAGAATGGTAATTACCTACCTAAAGCCTAGAATAAGACACTAAAATTTTGTGTTTAGATCCCCGAAGAACTGAAGTAGTCCGCAAAAACCAGTCGGCAGTGGGGAGCTTCGGTAAGATGTTCTTATCCTGCGACCTAAGTCTGGAAGAGAGTCGTGACGTGACAGGGCAGTGGAAACAAAAAGTAAAAAAAGCGGACTAACATCCAGTGGCTACCCGGGAGGGGGGGGGGGGGACCTTTAAAAAAATTACAATGTAAGATAATTTTACTCCTGTGACCCCTCCAAAATGGTTCCTTACCATTTATTAGCTGGGACATTTAGTTACAAAGAGAGAGAGTTCTCTGGGAGTTTTGCCAGGATATTGAAGTACAAGATACCAGCATCAGCTTCGACATTATATTGTTGTTGTCCGGGAGCTCAGCCTGTCTGACAAATACATGAGTTACCTCAATGAGCTTCTTGGCCAGGAAGTAGTGGTGGTACTCGAGGAGCGAGGTTCGGTACATCTGGGAGAGCGGGTGGTTGATCAGAGTGAGGAAGTTGTTGTTGTAGCCCGGATGGTCCAGGTCGTGGCACAGCCCGGAGAGTAGCAGTGCCGCCGTCTGACAAACAAATAAACAGGTGTTTCATATTGAAATAAAACAATTTAACGGATTATATCGCGTATATTATCTCATTTTAGTTCCCGACGTTTCGGAAGCTTTTCAGCTTTCCATGGTCGCGGGTGGACTGAGAAAAGATGTATTTTCCTCTGTCACAGTTACAATTTGCGCAAACTACCCATTTTTGAAAAAAACAAATAAAGGTGTACATACATGAGGAAAATACATATTTTCTCAGTCCACCCGTGACCATGGAAAGCTGAAAAGCTTCCGAAACGTCGGGAACTAAAATGAGATAATATACGCGTTATAATCCGTTAAATTGTTTTATTTCAATAAACAGGTGTTGTTCAAGCCAGGACTATGGCTGGGATCTCAAAAACCTAAGACTAATGAGACTTACATTTATTTCTTCTGTGATTTGCTTGATGGTGGTGATCGGACAATCCGTCGGGAAGCCCTAACATTACCTAATGGTACCATAAGGCGACAAGACTTCCCTTTCCGAGGATTTACCGTAGACCGGCACGCAACGGTCCAAACAGGTTCCAAACTACACAATTATCACCGATACACACGGACAGACATTTCTCAAGGTTACAAGGGGGAGGGTCTTGGGGGGGGGGGGGGGAAGCGAGGACGGTGACACACAAAGTCGGACATCTGCGCGCGGTCGAAGGTCGATAAATAGGTTCACATGTGGCTCTAACATGGCACTTACCTCGATAGGATCGAAGTTACCAGGGTTGTTAACGAGTATCAAATACATAGTGTGCGTGAAGCCGAAGGCGTGCTCCGCGTTGTGGTAGTGGTTGGGGCGGTAGCACGAGAGCACGGTGAGAACGAAGTCGGCCATTAGCCCACGGTCGTAGTTGCGGTCCATGAACGTGTCCGCGAACATGTGGCAGACCAACCCCGGTATGTCCTCCTTGCTGACTTCGCTTATGTGGAAGTCGTAACTGTAATATAGATCCAACGTCTAAAGTAGTCATAGTCATCGTCTAGTCCTCAAGACAGATGTGCAAGTTGTGGAAAGTTTCCAAAAAGTTGGGAAAGATTTGTAAATTTCTGAAAATTTTCATAACAATTTAATGAAAGTTTCCGTTTTGGGAAATTACCTGTAGGAAATTTTGAAAAATGACCGCAACCTTAAACATTTTCGCAATTTGGAAACTTTCCGTCACATCAGTATCCCACAAAGTCTGAAGCCGAAAGTCTTTGAAATTAATGACGTACCTACAATGTCTAAATCTGAACAGGGTAGGTATTCAAAATCGCTCAACGAGCTATGGACAGGGTTATGCTAAGTATATCTAAAGGACTGTATCCATAACGAAGTGAACTGATTGAGATCAAAGTGGCAGTGGCTCGCCCATATTTTCCACAGAACCTAAAACCGTTGGTATAAACGTGTTCTTGAGTGGAGTAGACCGTGTATCGGCAAATATGAGACACAGTCAGACTAGGCGGAGGTCGCGGATCTACGCAGGGTGACTGGCAAGACATGGATGAGATTAACCTTGTATCGGATTCAGTGTCGTAAACTTAGATGCAGTGTAGGTACCTAGGTCCAGCAGTGAACTAAAATAGACTGATGATGGAGATAATGAAGTCTAAAAAGATACTGGGTAATTAAACTACTGACGAGAATGCCGAGAACACACATAAGGAGATGATACAGTACGATAAGTCCAACATGGTTTTGTTCTGAAGATCGAAAGTGGGGGCAGTCGTGTCACTTACCTTTTAAAGTTGTTCGGAGGCAATACAATTCCATTGGTCTCCATGAGCTCCTCATAGTCGTGTCGACACGGCTTGAGGTGCATTTGCATCAGCTCGCGATATACATGATTGAGATTCTCCTAGAAAAAAATTAAGTGAGTCGTTGCTACAGAATATAATCGTTTAGACTTGAGAGTAATCGGACCCTATTGAGAAACTGGACGGTTAGCACAATTATTAGTGTATTCTTTTATTTTATTTAGTACAGCTTGTCAACGGAGAACACTTATAACTGCCAGGGACAGGGCAACAAATCGAACTGCTTGTTAATATTGACGCGAGTAGAAACACGGTGAGTTACATTGGCATATTCGTAAGGCGTTGCTATCCCTCTCGTGTTTAAAAAAAAGAAGTACAAATAAGGGGGCACACAGGCAGATTTGCAGCCTTCGGGCCGATTAGTATTTGTTCTAGAAACTTTATCACAACACAACAAAACGGGGCTTAATCGCGTATAAATATGATTTATTTAATTACCTTTAGTTGGTAATTCTTCGACGTTTCGGACGTCGCGTTACGTCCATGGTCTTGAAGGAACGCGACGTCTGAAACGTCGAAAGAAGATCGTGTAAGTTTAAATCAATGTTTTATATTAGTTTCCACTTCGACGAGTAATGGCCAAAGCGCTAGTCAGACTTTTGCAGGAGAAACAGCTCGCCACATGATCCTGGAATACGTCAGCGTAGCTAAACAACGAGCTGAAATCGTCATAGCACCGAGGCTACTCCGGGAAGCCAGTGAAGACATCAGGAGGATCCTAAGCTTCTTGACGGATTTCGGCTGGCTAAACTCATAGGCAGCATAATCCCCACGCACAATGGGCCGGCTTTCGCGGGCTAAGTGCGGAAAATACCATAACCAAAGCCCTTTTACGTACGTGGTAGATCTTCTTCTCATGCATGTGATAGAAGTGCACGATAAGAGAGCAGTAGCTAACGAACACGTTGAATATCTCCTCGTCTTCGGCGTTGAACGGTTTGGCGTTCTTTTTGTTCGTCAGTTGGACCACCCCTGTTAAACGCGGACATCGGTCAACAGAATACACGAGCTTTAGATATCGCTACTATCTAGAATTATGTAAATGTTATGAATTTTTGAAAATTTTTGACCAAACATGCCATTCTAACAGAACTCTTTTTAAACAAATTTGTGTGACCACGGTATAAAAATCTACCTCTAAGATATATGCTTTTTAACACTACAAGTTGACCCCGGTCCCATCTAATGTTGAGTGGTGCCACGAATAGATACACATAATTCAAATCAAATCCTTATTATGTTAGTTGCCCTCAAGATAGGTTTGACTACCACAACTGGCCGTACCTTGGCTTCTCACACAATACATCTCTCTCGCCTATACTCTGATTTTTAATTCAAGACCAAAATTTAACGTCAACGGGCGCACTTTCGCTGTGATCACTGCATACCTACTGGTTTAAGTGTCATATGTTTATCAATAAAACTTACCCTAATATTAATATTTTCTTCTGTTTCCGCGATTATTACTCATTGGAATAAAACAATTTAACGGATTATATCGCGTATATTATCTCATTTTAGTTCCCGACGTTTCGGAAGCTTTCCAGCTTTCCATGGTCACGGGTGGACCGGGTGGGTGTGCCAGTTACCCTAATATTACTGGTTGCACGATTTCTCATGCGCATTTTTATGAAATAATGTTTATTTGTTTAAATCATCAGGATGAGATCTGTCAGATTTCGGTCTTGAATTAAAAATCAGAGTTTAGTAAGGGATAGACATCATTTGTCGCGAGTAAGTCGTGCGTAACAATTGTGCTAGAAATACTGGAGCAAGGAATCGCCGCAAGAAACTCATAAATTTATCTCTTTTTATATGTACTTTAACTCACCAATAACCCCCTTCTTATCCAAGATGGGCGTGGCGAGGCAGGAGCGGACGACGGTGCCCGTTGCAGGGTCCACGTCCCGCACGAAACGGGGGTCTTTGTGCGCGTCCCGCACGTTCAGCGGCTTCCCGGTCCGCGCCACCAGACCTGCCGGGGTCTGCTCGTGGCTCAAGCTGTAGGGAAAATTCAACAAAATAACTAGAAAAAGACAAAAAAGATACATACAGTCGAACAAAAAAAAAGGAGGAGCTTTTTTGAAGTTGGTTAAAAACTACTCTCGGACTCAAACATATTTAAATTAAATTACATTACGGTTTCGTCGTTAAAGCCAAGCAGGTGCTTGCTCGATATGCTTCTGTTCATTCCGAGGACCTTAGTTAAGAGAAGAGCAGCGTCTGGGCCCAGTCATAAACTTAAAAAGGTTTAAAAAGAAAGTCGATCTTGGAACATGATCTACAAAATCAAAGATTTATTTCATGGTTATGTGTACACAAAGGGTTTCCTAAAACTCTTGTAGAGCTCTTCATATTATATGCCATGTATTATATGCCAGAGGCTGCAATAATAACATATTATAATCTACTAAATCCTATTATGTTAAAAGAGCAATTCGAGTCCTACTTGTCCCAGGGCAAGAATGGCGAACGATGCCACGCGTAAAAATAAAGTGGGAACGCGAATATTTGCTTTTTGCTAATATGACCAAAAATTCCGATATGAAATGGGGTTTTATGGCATAAAATATCTTTTTGAAGAATATTTCACTTTCAAACGATAAGGTTCGGTTCGATATCCCTGTCCTAGGCTATCAATAGTTCTCGGGGTATTAACCGATGAAGTAAGATAATTAAATTACTTGACTTTGGTCTTCTTGCGGGGCATGGCCGTGTGCTCGCCGGCCCAGCCATCGTCCCACATGTCGGCGGTGAGATCGGCGCGCTCGCGGTCGATGATGTAGAAGCTGCTCCGCATTGCTCCCATGAAAGACTTGACTACGGCCTGGGAAGGCAATGAGCTGGTTACGAACACAGAATTGATTCTGTACGACAGTTTAGTTCCATCTGGCTGTAAAGTAATAATGCCTACGTCCGTCAGGACTACCAAGGCCACTCTGAGCACATGGGCTTAGCGGATCCATAGGCGGTAGTTTTGGTCAGATTACTAACAAATTTCACAGTCACAGGGTCTGCTCTTATCCCAAAGAATCCAGTACTTCCAATAGTTTGAGGACGGGTCTAATAGTCTTACGACAGACGATCACATACATAAGTTGAAATCAACAAGTGCCAGATATAGACCCAGTATTCAAGTGTTTCGGGTCCTACTTTCTCTTCTGTACTAATATAAAAAAATTAGTAAAGTGAACACAACTTCTAACTATGACAACATCTCCGTAACTTCCGTAACAAGCATCATGTCCATAGACGTCAGCGTCAGGTTGCGCAAGTAGCTTTAAGAAGGGCGGTCTTGTGCAGTGTCATATAGGCGGTCTTGTGCAGTGTCATATAGGCGGTCTTGTGCAGTGTCATATAGGCGGTCTTGTGCAGTGTCATATAGGCGGTCTTGTGCCGTGTCATATAGGCGGTATTGTGCAGTGTCATATAGGCGGTATTGTGCAGTGTCATATAGGCGGTCTTGTGCAGTGTCATATAGGCGGTCTTGTGCAGTGTCATATAGGCGGTATTGTGCAGTGTCATATAGGCGGTATTGTGCAGTGTCATATAGACGGTATTGTGCAGTGTCATATAGGCGGTACTGTGCAGTGTCATATAGGCGGTCTTGTGCAGTGTCATATAGGCGGTCTTGTGCAGTGTCATATAGGCGGTCTTGTGCAGTGTCATATAGGCGGTATTGTGCAGTGTCATATAGGCGGTTTTGTGCAGTGTCATATAGGCGGTATTGTGCAGTGTCATATAGGCGGTCTTGTGCAGTGTCTCTGTAGCTGTTCAGTAAACAGGACGGAGTTGACGAGGCCGGTCTTCTGGAGTGCGATGTAGGCAGCTTGGAGCTACAGCAGTATTATAGTAAGGTTGTTAGAGTATCTGTTCCTCACCAGCATGTCTGTAAGCATCGTGTCGATGGACGCCAGGTTGCGGAAGTAGCTGTTCAGCAAAGTGCGCAGCTCCGAGTTGAGGTGGCCGGTCTTCTGCAGCGTGACGCGGGCGGCGGCCTGATGCGCCGCCGCGCCCGCCCAACATGCCACGCTCACTACGGTGTATACCACGTTCTGGAGAAAATGGAGCTTAAATTAATACCTACAAGGTCCAGCAGGCTCCAAAATTATCCATGTTTCAACCAGTCAAGTGGGTCAAGATGCGAGCAACATGGCACTCTGGAGCAAACAGTCTGAGTAAACTCTACTAATTTTCGTTTGCAAATAGCTAGGTACAAAATACGTTGTTCAGAGACCTTTGATCATTTGATCACTGTAGATGCCATACGGATACATTCCCGTCTGCCAAACTAATCGCGTAAATCTCCGGTTATTGCGTTTGTAGAAATACGAACATTTCCGTAGCGTGCTATAGGGATTTAGTTCGGCCCCCGCTAAAAATGCATGAACAATTTGTTCGGTAATGATAGGCTTTTGTCATCTCAATTAGTTAAATAGGAAGAAAATTATACTTAATTTAGCTTATGTAATTTTTATCAGTATTAGCAGTGTAAATCTACATTTTTCGGCTGGTGACGAATTGTCTTACATTGGTAACGAAAAAAGTGATTCCACTAATCCAAATACCTATACACACTTGCGTATATGAAGTGTTTATATAATAATGTATGAAGCTAAATCTGTGAGCTTTAATTACGGTGTGCAGATCGTCGCGGGGCGTAGGGCCTAATGGTGGGCGGGGTATATGTACACTTGGCGTAGATTATTGAATATTCAAATAACTAAAGATACAGGTCGAATATTGATTGGTGGGCGCTGTCTCTGCGCGTCGGTCCTGCGAAGGCCGCTGCGATGCACCGGTCGCACACATTGGTCGCCCACCCGACTGCTGTATACTAAGAGCACTTACTGGATCATATTTCTCGGGGTAGGTCCTGTACAGCTCTAGCACGGCGTACAGGTCGCCGTCGGGCTTCACGACGGGCATGACCAGTGCGCTCTGCGCGTCGGTCCAGCGCAGGCCCGCGGCGAAACGACGGTCGCGCTGTACGTCATCCAGCAAGAGGTATTCCTTCGTGGCTGCCACATGGGCCGCCGCCATCTTGCCTTCCTCTGAAAAGGGACAATTAAATATTTTATTTTACTGTTACGGGTAAGAACAGCAATGGATAACTTACTACAAAAAAGCCAATAATAGATAACAATACCTATACCAAAAAAATCAGGATATAAAATAGAGTACCTATAAGTATGATAGGTATCCAACTAACCAATAGGAATATTGACTTCGTGTCTCGCAGGATTTTTCGTATTCTTGGGCATCAGGATAAGTTCATTGTTTATATCGTTCACTATGTACACAAACACACCTGAAAGCAGAACGACATTTACTTTCACATCGAAACAAACCTGCACTGTTCACTGATTTACCTTACGTTCTACGTTTGAAGATCCATTTCATTCCTTTTGTGCATGCAGAACTCGTGTTTGACGGTTTGTTATAAAAGCATAACGAGATATTAAGGCATGAACCTAAAAGTGTTTTATTACTGCCTGCAATCAATCAATCAAAATTCTTTTTTCAAGTAGGCCTAGATACAAGCACTTTCGAATTGTCAGTATAGAATTCGAGATCCCGATTAGCACTTTTAGTCACTTTTGTTCAGAGGCAGGGGAAGCCGTTGACCTGTTTTTGACTGGGTCTACGAGTGCTGCTTACCAGGGACCCCGTCCCCTGCACCCGCTGTGGGCGCTCTTCTCGTAGCAAGCTTGCGCTACATAGGTACCTACACATTTTCCCATGTTATCGGCTACACGCGTAACGCTACGAAAGTTTCGGTCGTGAAACTATTAAGGATAGCTTCGTTTCAGTGCAAAATTAAATTATCAGGAAGGCACCACTGTCTGTATGTCCCCTCTGCATTAGGAACTAACCTAAAGTCCATGTAGCTCTTACCAGTACTGTTTGTAACAGTCTTCAGCACCATAGCGGTCTCGTACAACAACGAATCCAAGTCCACTGTATCCTCCAAGAATACATTAAACCTGTTTATGTCCAAATAAGTTCCTTCCTTCCTCTCCTCCTTTAGGCCTTTTCTGACGATTTGCGCGTAGGGGGCTATAACTCGCCTTGTGGCCTTGTCCAGTTTCTCGGGGGCTACTAAGAAGTGGGACTGTGTTTTTCGGATAAGGAGCCCAAAGCTGGACTTGCCCGCCGTCTTGCCTGCGTTGTCAGGGGTGTTCTTCTCTAATTCTCTTTTTTCTTCATCTTCGCCGGTGTCTTTATCTTTTATTATAATAGACTTCGACATAATTGACGATGACACCTTTTGTTGACAATAAATGTCAGTATATAAGTTCGTTTTTTTAATTTAATTTTTAGGGTTCATACCTTGGCTACTACTTACTTGTTGTTTATACCTTAAAATAACCTATTTTTTCAGGAATGGATACAAACAAATAGAGGTCTACTCCAAAGAGTAAAGTAATAATATTGTTAGTCTACTGTACGCTATTACATACATATTTTTTGGCTTTTTTACCGACAAATAAATAATATGTTGAATGTTAGAAAAAAAAACGCGCATTGTGTTCGGCTTTGGCTTTACACATCTTCAAAATTTAATGCGAGCTTATAACTTATAATTATAGGTACAATAGGTAAGGTAAACGTGCCAATACTTGACAGCTCAATTCGAATAATTGACACCCTGTTTGTTATCTCTATAGCTACGAATTAAGGTTGAAGGTGCCAAGTAATCGTACAGTGACAGGCACTGGGTCATTTATCTTATTTGCTTCGCCTGGTATGTTCATTCCGTGACAATTCGAATACGTCAGTGTTGGATTACGTGACTAGGTGTGGTAGTCACAAATCTCTGCATTACTCAGGACTGAGTGAGGTTATCACCAAGAATAAGAATAGCTGAGAAGAGAATACCATGTTTTATTGCATAATTGGTATTCAGTAAGAAGGCCAGGATATATGACTCGTGTGAACTGTAGAAATGAGAATAATGTACAGAAATTAAACAAGATGGTAATGAATCGTCTCTATATTTATATAACATCAATTATACAGGAATTCTACTTTACAGGTTAAAGCCGCCCACCTAGAGGATCCGGCTCGAAGGACCACAAATGGACCGCAACTCATAATGTACAACTAACGACAATTACACCGCGTTGTGGCTATCCGTAGAAATGGGAATTACTAGTTTTTTTTTAAAGTAAAGTAGAACGTCAAAGTATAGGTGCAGTACGTATAAAGTATCGCCAGAAAAGTTCCATGCCTTACCCCATCGTAAAACAAATGAGAGTGCCATACTTGGGGCAGTACTTTAAAGTAAGTAATTGACTAATCGTTTAAACGACAAAAAAAAAAACCTAGAAAAAATATTAAAGCACCAGTAATAAGGATGTCATGGAACCGACAACAAGACAAGAGACGACTGTTAAATAAAAAAAAGCGGCCAAGTGCGAGTCGGACTCACCCATGAAGGCTTCCGCAGCCTTTTATACAAAAGAATGCACTACAGATGAAAAAAATACGATAGGAAAAAAAAAACACTAACAAAAGAGCGTATCTCCCCGGCACTTACGTCCTGCGTTGCTGAGAAGCGCAGTTTTTTGGCAATAACCTAAAAACGGTATGTCTGATCATGTTGAAAACAATTTTCGTTGAAAGTATTTATAAAGCTTTATATTGTAATTTTTTTCATATTTTTGGAACATACCGTTTAGAAAATAGAAGGGGCGGGGGAGGACAAAATTTTTGCTACTTTCGAAGCAAATATTTCGGAAAATATTCACTAAATCTAAATTCTTTTTTAGAAACCTCAAAGTGTTTTTAGAAGAACTGTCGAATGACGTGCCACACATTGATATTTGATGAATTTTTTTTCAATATTGGTTACATGTATGGAGTGCCCCCCCTAATTTTAATTTTTATTTTATTTAACTATCATACTAAGTAGCTGTTTACACACTACACATATGCTCCAAATTTCATTAATGGACATCTTATAGTTTTTGAGTAAAATGCCTGTGACATACGGAGGGACAGACAGACATGACGAGTCTATAAGGGTTCCGTTTTTGCCATTTTGCCTACGGAACCCTAAAAACGCATACGTAATGACCTGTTTACATTTGCTACTAAACGCAAGTACGAAATACATGAACTCGCACGAATCAGGCCATAAGTTTAGGCGTAACCTAGGGCATAGTATATGCCTAGTTATCTTGATTTCTTTATATACCTTGAGATGCACGGCAACTCAATGATCTGTGACCGTCTCATTTTGATGTGGTGGGAGCGCAGAAGAGCGCGTCGTGGTGGCCGGGCCATAAGTGAGAGATCGAGCATATTTTGCAAGCAATAAACCCGTCACAGACTATAGAAATATATATTATAGCAACGTATCTTAAGATATATTTTTCCATATTAATTGACAGAGCCCACACACGTTATAGCGTATTATACATATAACAAGGTATCATACGATATATTTTGCATACTACATATCTGTGACGGCCTTTACGGCGCTCAAAAAGATTCGCTTATTATGCAGCATGTGCGTTAATGTTTATTATTTATTATACATAACAACATATCTTTCTCAGGGTCCATTTCACCAACATTTAAGTGGCTCTACTGATAACTTATTCTCGCATGTAAATCTGTGGTTTGGTTGATACACTGCAGTGTTGATACACTGCAGTGTATCAACCCGGGTGAAGGAGCACATAGCAGATGTCAAGCACCGTCGGTGTAATAGGTCTGCAGTTTGTGAACATGTCATTGACAAACCAAACCACTCAATTAAGTTTGATAAACCTTCTATCCTTGCCAAAGAAAAAAGATATTTTCCCAGGATGCTACGCGAGGCTATTGAGATTAAAAAGCATCCTAATTTCAATAGAGAAGATGGATTGTCACTACCACCAGCTTGGGATCCTGTAATACATCTCATCAAGGAACAAGCGAGACACAGGACTACAAAACCTTAATTTCCGAACGGTGTAAAATATCTTATCTGTTTAAAAGTAGTTTAATAGTCTCTGTTTTTAAATATTATAATTAGTAATGAGGTAGCCTGGGAGTTTTTCTTTGCAGCGTTTCTTTTCTCCTCAGTACGCCTCATTTGTGAAATGCTGCTTGGTAAATTATTAGAATAAAATAATTAAGCCCTTCTGGCACATGTGTAACTGTCTTTACAGCTTAGGCCCATCTGGCATGTATGTACACCTTTATTTGTGTTTTTTCCAAAAATGGGTAGTTTGCACAAATTGTAACTTTGACAGAGGAAAATACATCTTTTCTCAGTCCTCCCGTGACCATGGAAAGCTTCCGAAACGTCAGGAACTAAAATGAGATAATATACGCGATATAATCCGTTAAATTGTTTTACTTTTATGTATTTAATATTTTTTGTCGATCATTATACCTACTTGTATATATAGCTTGGAAACGAGGCCTATTATACTGTTATTTACTGGAACTAGTGAAAGTTATTTCTTTGAATGAAGATAAATTGAAAAACACTAACACACTAACCTAATCAGCCCTTATCACGAAGCTGATCAGCGGGTTCATAACTGCTGGTTGATGCAGTAGAGGACCCACCGTTTTGTATTTCTTCTTTTTTAAAGTTAGTTTTAACATCACTGAGACACTTTTGGCAATTTTTCACCACATTTTCACAAAATAAACAAGTATATTTGGTCCGTCCGTTTTCGGTTGTTAGGTACTACGGTAGAATGTTGCAAAACTTTGTGTTGGGCTTCATGATTTTAATTAATAACACTCATTTAATAACACATGATATAGTTTGAGCAGTTTGAAATAAACTTATTTAAAGTATGACCTTTGGCTAAGCTTATCTCGGGTCTTTTTTACCTGATATTTGTAAAGTGCACCACTTCAAATACCTAACGCTGATAAACAATCACCACGTTGCAAATCAGTATACCTATGAAAAACAGTTACTAGTTCAATACAAATACTGCAAAACACAACTGTATGTTTATTTAACATTTCATGAAAAAATCATATTTCTGGTAAAGTTGTCGAGAATTACGGAAATTTACGGAAATTTCCGGTAATTTCCGGAGGAAAGAATTTCCGAGAAAGTGAAATTTCCTGACGGTACATCACTAATTACGTATATCGATACGTTTTCTAAAAGTGTTGCAATCTTTCAATTATTTAAAAACAGCAATGTTCCTCGCCTTCGTTTACACTCGGGCCAAAGTGTGGTGCCGGCATAACGACTATTGCACAGGAGTGTTTCAAATGGCAAACATAAAATAATGTCTGCATCGCACTCTAGGCCGTCTTTGCAGGGGCCCACGGGCTCACAGGAATGAGGGCCCACCAGCTCTCAGAAATGTGGGACCTGGGGCACTCAATAACAAAATTTAAGACCTCTTTGGACTGAAAAAAAAACGTCGTTTAAGATCTTTTGAGGCCCTCATAAGGTTGGGGGCCATGGGCGCCGTGTACCGTATAGTAGACGGAACTGATCGCTGTCCTAAATAAATATATTTACAGAAGTATAAAACTGTTTCTATGTTTATTATTTAGAATACATCAAAGTTTGAGACATTTAATTAATAATTGTAATGTAAATTGTCAAATTAACTTAAAACTAAGACGTTTGAAGCACATCAACTAACCCTACTGAGCTGCGAAAATGCTATAATACAAAAAATGCATTACATTATAAATATACATAACTATATCCGCGAAGGAAACATTCATCTACCTACCTCTAAGTCAGAAAATCAGAAAACTAATTTTCGACATAATGTCGCAAACAAAACTTGTGTACTAATATTATTTTTGGATTTATTGAGATGTTTTGAAAACAGTTTAATGCACATGCGCACCAGTCAAGAACACATTATAATACATATTACCTCAAAGAAAATGTTAATAGTATTTTATGCAATCATTACATAATGTATGCTTTTTCAGTCAGTACCGTGTTTAGGCAACGAAGCTTGGCGAGTGGCCTGCTTAAGGTACGAGACTTAAAATGCTCATTATATAACTATTGTATACAATACTTTTTCTATAACTTACAATAAATGAAAAACAGCTAAAACTATTGCAAACACTGTGTTCTTTTTGAAATTCAATAATAGTTCTGCGCGGCGTTGTATAACATTTTATTATGGTTCAGCGGCATATAATATAATATATGTATACCATAGAGTAGAGAGTGAGGGTCCAACCTAAAGAGTCTGCCTTTCTAGTATGGTTCTAATCAACATATTATAATACACAAGTAAAAAAACCGGTTTCGTACAAAATCTATGCTACAAACGGCCGTATCTATGAAAATCCAGTGTTAGCAGATCCCTACTCCTAATCAAAATGTATGCGGTGTTCGATCATTTTATATTGGTTTCTGATATAGACAGACATACATAAATTATACTGTTTTTAATTTTTTTTGTTATAGCGGCAACATAAATACATCATCTGTGAAAATTTCAACTGTCTAGCTATCACAGTTCATGAAATAGGCTGTATTTCATGAACTGTGATAGCAGTAACCAGTGAAATTAACATAACTTTTTAAATATCACACTTTCAAATTTAATTATGAATCAGTATAAATAGTCCAGTACCTTGAATAAGGGAAGATAGTTGAAATAGGGTTTGCAATCTCATCACTGATCAATCTTAACATAATGTATAGCAGTATAGCAGCTTAGCAAATGCTATCTATAGGTAGCATCTGCTAAGTCAAAGTAACTTGTCACATTACAATTAGTAGTCATATTACATGTATAGCATCATGGAGTCAATTATACACAATTGATAATCAAAGTGACACTACACAAAATAAAAACTGCTTTAAATATAAATTGTTGTAAAACAGCAGAATGTTACTATTTGAATGATTTTAAATTATGTATAGTGTCACTTTGATTTTCAGTGAGTGAATGTGATGCCTTATCACACAATAGTATTTTGATTATCATGTGACATAATTAATTTGTGTTTTCTAAGAATGATTAATGTAACAACAGTCATAGACATTTATGGTTGTAGAGTCCACACATATTAATAAAGTGTCATTAAAATTCATGAATTAAAGTTGAGTTGAGAGTAGTTCAGGGCCATGTTATGGGTTTCCTGTCTCGTTTGGGTGGTGGACTATCCGTTGCAGGTGTGACCTGGAAAGATATTTTTAACTGAGAGTTGGCGATTTTTTGATTTAGACCCATTATACATCAGACACATTATTGTTATAAGCAACAAACATCAAAAGGTAAACAATTATGTACAAAACTGTAATATTAGGGAGGAATATAATGAATTAATGACTATGGAATGTAACATAGTACCCATTTTGAACTAGTTATAAAAATCAATCCCATATCTTTACTAACTAGCTTTAAAATTCGCTTATTATTCCTGCTCTACTACTACTTGACATTTAGGGTACCACACAGCCTACTTAGTTTACCCAATCTAGTAGATTTAAGGTTCAGCGGACTCTTTATGAATGCTAATTCATGAATAAATAGGGGAAAGAACATAGTTTGCCAATCACTTTTAGACTACATGATAATGTTAAGGTTTACAAGTGACAATCTTTTTATTCCACAAGTGTACTAGAAGAGTTGCAGTAGTAAAAATGAAGTATGAAATGTACTTACAGAGTCTATGGACATTTTCCTCTTTAAATGGATATCTTTCTCTTTATTTTCCAATTTTATTCTTTTCATATGTCCGGATAGTAAGTCTGGTGGTGGTTTCATTCTTTCAAAGTGATCTGAGTGTACAGACTTTCTTGCGCTAAAACCTGTGTTTAGTATTGCTGTCTGAGGCGCGGGTGGACTAACGGGACGTGATTTATTCAGCACTCTGCCTCTACCAGAATCTCTGTACCTTCTTTGACCATGAGGCACGCAAAAATGGTGAAAAATATCTAACAACTCGTCTCTCGCCATGTTTTCAAGGTTCGGAACCCTCAAATGTCGCTGGGAAGGAAAATAAATATTAATTTACACAACATTCAAACTATATACACCGACCAATGTAAACAAAACTAGTTGTGAACTTCGCCGTCAGTTACCTCTTGAATTACATATAGGAGTTGATCGTTTGTTAGTAACTCGGGGTGCAATAACATCTCACAAGGTATAGCCATATTTAAATTGTTTTATAAGCCATTGGAGATAGCACTAAATTATTTTATTACTAGCTTATATCATTTTGGAGGTTTTTTTAATAACCTAACCTCAGCTGTTAGTGACAGTTGACACTCGCAAAGTGTTTGTGAAGTTAATGATAAAAAAAACATAGTGTGAATAAGAAGAGTGTTTGCTGCCAATTATATGTACACATCCATATTAGTAGAATATAGAATATTTTTTCAAAAAACACTAATGCTATGTTTCTACAGCATAATTTAATAAAAAATACAGGTCAAGTTCCTTTCACAGCTTTATATATAATCGCAACAATCTCCGTAAATCTACCAACTAGTGCTTGATCACGGCATCGTTTTGAGCAGTTTGTGTATTGTATTGTATGTGTATTATATTATATGATACAACCCACTCGTTAAACAGTATTTTATTGAACAATTTTATAAAACAAAATTTTAAAAAATAGAGCATTATTCAATTCCAAAGTACATCCCTAAAAGTCTACTTGGCTGTGGGTATTTTATTGGTTGGGTTGGCTATAGTTTCTGTCAGTTCGATTCAGTGCTGTCATGTGAAGCTTTGATTGTTTGCTTTACTTATTTCTAACGTTTTTATTTTGGACTCTTGAAGAAATTTTAATTAAAAATACGTTCAAATTAATTTAAACGTTAAATATTATTTTAGCTACCTGTGTGGCCTTCCTACGTTATCCCCTCTTCTCCCTCTCAAAAGTTTTTAAATTTTATTTTATTTCTGCATAAATAAATCACGCGAATCGTAAATACATCCCGATGTTTGAATGTGAATAAAATAAGTGTTATCCCTTAGACGCGAGTGAAACATAACAGCGGTCAAATGTTAATGGTTCCCGCGATAATTTCGATGTTAGAATCGGAACGGGAGTCAGTGCGCGCGAGGAGGGACTATGTTGTTTATCAGTGCCTTAGCGATCGGGATGGTGACTGGCTTGCAGAATGTGACGACGGAGTCGCCCGGGGCGGTCAGTGAGGCGACTTCTCCGCGCGAGATGGGGCTGCTGGAGACGACGAAGCTGGCGGGGGCGCACAGCCACGACCTGGTGAACGTGACGATCCAGGATCGACCGTCGATGTGGGACATGTACTTAAATCATTGCAGCAAGTGGCGGCCGATCAACCACATATTTTTCCAAGTGGCCAATGTGTTTTTCCTACTGTCGTTCCTGGCGCCGCACACGCCGACGGGGCTGGTGTGGCTGCGCGTGGCGCTGATCCTAGGCTGCACGTTCTCGGGGATCTGGGCGTGGAGCATCGAGTGCTACCTGGATGCTGTACTGTGGAACAGTGCATTTATTGCTATAAACTTTGTCTATTTTTCGGTGCAATTCTATCTGATGAGGCCAATCAAGTTTCACAAAGACATAGAAGAGGTAAGGAATAATTGAATATTTTATTCTTTTGTTTAATTCTGATGGGATTTCATAAAGGATATTTTCCTCAAAGTTTGGTGGAACAGGATCCAATCAAAACTAATAAATATATCAAGGGTGGAAAGGGTTAAGAAACAACGTGGTGGTATTTAATAATATACCCATTTAACTCATTTTATAAGGTGTATAATTCAGTGTCTTGAAAATGTCACTTGCCCCATTTCTCCTTTCCACCACCAATATGCATTTTTAATCTATATCGGAAGACAATATCAACTTTTTAAATAAGAAACAGGAGAGTTAAATATACTTGAATAGTATGGCCATATTATAAACAAACAATGAGCATATGATGTTAATGTAAACATGCAAAAGAAAAGAATGCTGTAATTTTTTAAACAGTTTTTCATTATTATGAAAATATATAGTTTAATAGGGTACATGCATGAATTTTTTTATCGCTTTTTTAACAAAATATGAAAATACCGTAAAAACGATTTCAAAAAGTGAAATCAAAATTAAAATTGGCCGAGAAATACGCATGATATAGGCATTTTAAACTGCTAATTAGACGGCGATTTGACAGAGAGGTCCGACATGTATTGTTACGTCATAGTCTACGCCGGCCATATAACCTCCATATTAAATTCCGTTTTGCTAGAAAGGGATAGAATGAAATGTTTGATGGCGTATATCTTGTTTATTTTTATAGTTATTCGAAAAATTATTTTTGTCTACTGTTTGTTACATGAATGAGTTTTTAATAAAGCAAAAATAAAGAAAAAATAAAAAATCATGCATATTCCCTATTAAACCCATCAGTATCTTATCAATCATCATATAACAGGTGTTTAGGCCGTAGGTAATCATATGCATATTATACAAGTGTCAGATAACGCAATCTTATCTGTGTTCAAGGAAATGATTTTTGCAACATTTGTGCAAGTCCAGTATATCAAGGCCAGATTAGACCAAAAAAAGGCTCCTACGCAATGCAAGTTTCCACATCTTTTAAGTATCTGTGTACTCTGTTGGATGTAGTTCAGAGGTGTTGTGTCTATTCTTTTTATTTCTTCTATGGATTATCCTGTCCTTGTAGTATTTATTGAGTGTTACACCAAATCCATACTAATATTATAAATGCGAAAGTGTCTGTCTATCTGTCTGTCTGTTACCTCTTCATTCTTAAACCACTGAACCGATTTGGATGAAATTTGGTATGGAGATAGTTTGAGTCCCGGGGAAGGACATAGGCTACATTTTATGCCGGAAAAATACCCTTATCCGCGATAAACGAATTTAAGGCGGACGAAGTCGGGGGCAGAAGCTAGTAATCTATAAATAATGGTTTTATATCTTTATCATACGTATCATACATACACATACATCTAATCATTTAGCAACTGTTGGCTCCATAGAAAAGGTCAATGACTTGTAAATAAATAAAAAATAAAAATAAATATTACGGGACAATTTTACACAAATTGAACTAGCCCCATGGTAAGCTCAATAAGGCTTGTGTTATGGGTACTAGCCGACGATATATTTAATAGATATATAACTTATATACATAGAAAACACCCAAGACTCAGGAACAAATATCTATGCTCATCACACAAATATTTGCCCTTACCGGGATTTGAACCCAGGACCTCAGCTTCGCAGGCAACGTTACTCCCACTGAGCCAAACCGGTAAATAAAAGCATAATGATTAATAATCATGATAAAGCTTATTCAACAAGTTGATAAATAAGACCTATTGATTATCTGTTTTTTATTGTTATCTTAGCAAGTTTGGTTTAAAATAATTCTTCAAGGACCGGGTATTTTTCTAGGATAAAAAATAAACTATGTCACTATTTTCCATATCTACCAAAAATTACGTTGATGGGTTGCTTCTTTGAAGGTGGCATTCCGAGATGGGGTTCAGACCGTAACTTCACATCCCGCTGCACTCCAAATTGACCCTGATAGGTAAAAAGGTTCAATTTTCAGTGTGCAGTGAATGTGCAGTGGCTGCACGGCGACACTTCTCAGCACACGGAAAATTTAACCCTTTTACGTAACCAAGGTTCATTTTGGAGAGCAGAGGGACGTGCCGGTGCGGTCTGCAGCCCATCTCGGAATGCCACCTTAATGCGTAAAAGATAGGCAAACAAAACAACAGACACCCTATGGGCAGTGGCGTGCGGTCCATGGCTCCTTTATAGGCACAGATAAACTGCCTACCTTGACGCGCTGAACGGCCATGGCTCCATATAGGCGCAGAAAAACGGTCCCCCTTGTTTACGCATTTTTTTGTCATAATTCTATATCGCATAATGGGTAAGTAATAAAAGATATAAGAACTTATACTATAATATTCATATTATACACGCTCATATTGTATAAGCTTGGTGCGTATACCGTTCAAGGTGTATAACGAACGTTCGATATAATATCAAAATACCTATTTTTGTTAAGTATAACGTATTTTAAGTATAATATCATTGTATATAACCATCATTATGTATAACGTTCATAATATCTCAGATTTATTATGTATATTTTACATTACATCGAACACCATAATGCATAATGTTCGTGAAAAATAACCGCTTGATATTATTTTAAAATAAAATTGTCCAATACATTCAATAGCAAAATAGGACCCGCCATAAAGCCGTATCGTAAGCCAAGCCGGACCTGGGCGGCTCGCTCGCTTCGCTCGCTCGTTAGGATCGCAGTTCAACCTAACACTCCTTCTCGCTTCGCCGAAAAGTATTTCAATAGCAAAATAGGATCCGCCATAAAGTCGTATCGTAAGCCCAGTCGGACCTGGGCGATCATTTTGACGCTCAGCTCGCTCCGCTATTTTTGGTCACAATACAAACCTAACCTAACCTACAGTTTTCGAATCTAACCTAACCTACTTTTCTGGTATTTTGTATATCATACGCTATTATATCTAGAATCATTATACTAAAAGATAGTATATACTATGATCGATATACGTTATGAATGTTATATAAACTGAATTTAGAGTATTACGATGTTATATAAAAAACTTTATACAAAATGAGTATTAGTTTAATTAACCGTTATTCCTAATAAAATTATTCATTTTGATGTTATAGCAAACGTTCATTATATCTTGTGAATGTTATTAATATGAAATGATATATTATGTAGTTATATCTTGTGGGACGCACCCCGCATAATCACAATAGGCATAATGATCTATAAGCATAATTTCATTACGCCAAATCCTGTTTTCGCCGAATCTATTTTTGCTGAATGGTCTTTACGCATAACTTTTTAATGCCGAAAACCTACTTTTCTGCCAGCAGTCATCTACTGTTCGGGATTGCAGTTCTAACCTAACCTAACCTACTTTACAGGCAGCAGTTTTTTATTGCTAGGGGTTGAATTTGCAGCTAACTAAAATTTGGCGATACTTAATTATGCGTATTTAGATTCGGACAAATAATGATTCGGCAAGATGAACGTTCGGCGAAATCAAATTATGCGAAACCTGTTCGGCGAAATCAGTTTCGGACATAAAATATATGCGAAATAGATAGCACCCTAGAAAAACTGCCTACCGTGGCCATAAACTCTGTCCACGCTACTGCCTATGGGTGTATGATAGGTACCTATAGGTAAGAATTATGCATCGTTAAACTTGCGTCTATTGTAGTTACACAATGGTCGATTTTCATGGTCATTGCGTGCCAAATTACTTTACTATACCTACGTTGACAACTGCTTGCCTAACTGTAGATTTCACGCATGACCTAGGTAGTCACCTACGATGATTCACCCATAGATTGGTTGCAATGCAATATTATTGCTCTTTAGCAAATTGCCTAGCTATAGCAATATCAATGCCCGTCAGAATAAATTGAGAATATAAGTAGGTAGGTATGTGGATTCTCAAGCTGCAAATAATAACATACCTATCTCTAATATGCCTACGCGAATCAAGAGAGGCGTCAGATGTTCGTGAATTTGGGTTCCGTCCGGAATTATTCCCACCTAGTTACCTATTTCGTACTGTACCTTACAGCTGGTTGATTGTTCGGCTTTTGTTTTGTTTGACCTAAGATGTTGTCTTTCCAAAATATTTCTCTGTATTTAATCCATTTCTACAATTACAAGATAAAATTGACACACATACCAACTTCTGTTTATTGGCTACTAACAGAAATGCATTTACTGTACCACTCTTCTTAGTCTCAACAAATATTGAGCAGATAAAGTCCACTCCATAAACAAGCACTTTATCTTCGAGTACGAGTACGATGTAAAGCGGTGCCTACGGAATGAATCATATTGGTTTCGAAAGGCAATAGATGCTAGCACGTGCTCTACATCGGGCCGAGCCGTGTGGAGCAAGTTAATGGCGGATTTTTCAATAACTCAGTGCCTCAGATCCAGATTTATGTCCACCCGTAAAAGAAAAGGCTGATTATTGAAATTGGGCGTGTGCTATGAGTATTGAACGCGTTTTGCAAACGATCCTATCCTACTTAAGTTGTAGCGTCGCGTAAAAGTTTACTCTGATGCTTGAAATCTAGAAGCCTTTGCGCAGCAGTAGAACAGTAACTGGGCTGTACAAAAATTCACTCCTGCGGAGGCCAGGGGTCGGCAGACTTTTTAGACGTAGAACCAGATGCCGGAAAAATATAGATTTTTCGGAAGCTCAAAGAGCCGCAGTTTTCTGTTTCAGGTTTATCACTCTATACCAAATTTTAATAGGACTTTTCTTAAGGGATACTTGAAGAGCTGGAATGGAAGTGAACCTTTAAACAGCCCCAGTTTGCCGACCCTTGTCCTAGGCTATTCATTACCAGTGATCGTAAATTTATTAGCAATTTCTGTTGCAGCGATCATGGTATTTATTGCGCTATAGATGTAGAAAATACCAATTTAAACGATTAAACATAGATAATATTTTCGACAGTAACCCTTAAGGCTGAAACACACCGGATGCGCAGCACGTGCACGTGCGCCTGTGCGTGGCGTGCGCGTTTTATCGTATGAAATGTCATAGTAGATGGCACACCGCTTGCGTGGCGTGCACGTGCGCAGCGGTGTGCCATCTCTTATGGTTATTCGTACTTTACAACGCGCACGGCTCGCGCACATCTACGTGCACGCCACGCACACGCATCCGGTGTGGCTTGGCCTTTATACGTAATTTCGGTTGAAATTTGCTACACCTAGGGCACTCTACCTTGATCGCTGCACCAAAAATGCAACGAAATTTACGATCACTGTTAATGAACGCTTTATTTTATGATAAGTAATGCTTATCATAAAATAAAGCGTTAATCTTATGCATGGGTAATAGACGAAAGTATTGTTCATAACGAGAAATGCGATGGTGCTGCGAAGTGGGACATCGAAGTCACAATCTGTATGTACAGATTATTGAAAGGTAAATTGATCGACAAACTTGAACCTGTATTGCGTAGAGTGAGCGCTACTGTGGGAAACTAAAGTAACTTTTATAAAAGTTCGTGAGAGACGTCGCCAAGGCGGTAAAACTTGGACCCTTTGAGAATAAACCGATACCTCTACTTCCATCTGATAAATATCTTAGTGACTATGATTTTTGCGATAGCTTTTGTTGTTTGTTCTTGACTAGTTCCAGTACGTGCAGCACATTAAAGCTAAAGTCACTTACAGTATAAATGTGGTGACTGGTTCCAGTAGCGTGCAGCACATTAAAGCTAAATTCATTTGCAGTATAAATGTGGTGACTGGTTCCAGTAGCGTGCAGCACATTATCTAAAGTCACTTACAGTACAAATGTGGTTACTGGTTCCAGTAGCGTGCAGCACATTAAAGCCAAATTCACTTACAGTATAAATGTGGTGACTAGTTCCAGTCCAGTATCGTGCAGCACATTAGCTAAAGTCACTTACAGTATAAATGTGGTGACTGGTTTCAGTGGCGTGCAGCACATTAGCTAAAGCCACTTACACTATTAATGTGGTGACTGGTTCCAGTAGCGTGCAGCACATTAAAGCTAAAGTCACTTACAGTCTCCTCTACACTTATACCGGTATTCATCTCGAATTTCGTGGTATCGGGAAATTGTATTAAATATTTAAAATTAACTGAGAGATTTCTAACTTTTTGGGTGCATTTTTTCTTTCATGCCAGCAGTTATCTTTGAAGGTATTGTCAACTTTGCTAATGTATCGCCATACACCCTTGCCAACTTTGTCCGATACGGGATATATTAATCGGTTAGTGCAACCGACTTATGTCAAATATATCTAAGCTAGTTATTTTCATCGTTAGGCAGTCCGCCAGACCACGTAGCAACGGCTTAATCTTCGCATCAGTTTCGTATTTCGAACTTATTTGTTAAGTCGGCAAAATTGACCACGGGGCACACTAGCGTGATGTTTACACGGCGTTCTTCATTTGTTCCATGAACAGGTATTAGTTGGTTGCGCTGTGCAGTGGAGAATCGCGTCTCTCGTCTCACTTGGTCCGCCAGTCTCGTCGTATTCAAATCCATTGCCTCCAAGTAGGTCTTACGCAAGGCGACAGCATTCCGTAATTGTGCCTGTGCTCCCATTATCGACCCCACTAATTGGTTTTTTATCTAAACCTGTATCGGGTCTTCAGGGTAACAAATTGGGTGTTAGCTTGTCGAATATTTAACCCGGGTTTTATGTTTATCCCCCGTCGGCGTTGAATATTCAATCAATCATGCTACTCCTTTGTAAATTACCTTTTATATAAATAGCAGAATTTTTGTAAGTTAACCAAATTTAAATATTTTACTTTGTGTTTAATCTTGTTATATTTGAATCCCCCTTTTGTCTTAAAATTGGCTTGAATAACAATTGTGATTTTGTACATTAATCTGTTAATTATTTTGATTACTTATAAAATATGAATAGTAAATGATACCATTAATTATAAATTAATCAATGGTATTTCTTTTTCGCCCTAATAAAATATAGCAGCAATTTATCAGCAGTCTTCAATGAATTATACAGTTTAAGCCGGCGATTTATTTAAATAGTTGCTCTAAAATCTTCACTTCGTACAAAATAAATCCCAGAGCAGCCGTATTTAGAAAGGACTTGAAAAGTTACATAGAACCTCGAAAACCTGCCAGGGATTGTCGTGTTTTACTGTTTTGCTATCTACAGCTAAGCTCGTTTCCTTGTGGGCTTTCACACCGTTTCAAGTCAGAATTTCGTTTTGCTGGCTCGTTGCATGTTCCAAATCCGCGAAAACCTCAAGGCATTTGCATGAATTAAAAAACTGCTGGCTGCTATTTCCGCTACTTAGACAGATTGCTTGGGAACTTTTAAAAATAGCGAACTCTCGCGTTAGCTTTTTAGCTATCGATTACTTCTAACCGCAATTCACTTCACAATGTCAAGTACTGCGCTGTAAGGGGCCCTTTACACAAGGGGCAACCGTATATGTATTTATGCGTAAAATGCTCTATATGTAAGTTTACGGCTGTATTGATTTCCTACCTAGTTTGGCAAGTTGGTCGGGGCAAGTTGGTTGGAATTGAAGTCTTTAATGTTATAATATAAGCCATCGACGTGAATGGACATTTTTAGGGCTCCGTAGCCAAAACGGAACCCTTATATTTTCGTCATGCTAGTCCGTCCGTCCGTATGTCACAGGCATTTTACTCACTCCATCGGTGTGTCCAAAAATATGAAAAACATTACAAAGACAAAACTTAATAAATACTTTCAACGAAAATTGTTTTCAACAAGATTGGTTATACCGTTTTTGAGTTATTGCCGAAAAACTACGATTCTCAACAAAATTACGTAAGTGCCTTGAAGATACGCTCTTTTGCAGGTGCACTTTTTTTCATCGTGTTTTTTTCATATGTAGTGCATTTTTTTGTAGTAACGGCTACGGAATCCTACACTGATCATGGTCCGGCATGCTCATGACCCCTTTTTTCATTCCTGCTGCTAGGTACATTGTGGCAAATGTATGGAATTTCGAAGTGTAATGTAAAGAAGAATTAAAAAATATTTATCTTCTGCCATAATTATGAAACGAAAAGCTTGGTTCCGACATGGAGGTCCCACAAGGCGCAATTTAAATAAGATAATGAAAACTAAAATATGAGACTGTCCATTGGAACCGTGCCCAAAATGCTGGCGGCAATGTTTCGCTATATCCCCATGCTTGGTTTGAAAAATGTCCCCCGGCTCCCGGCTCTAGGAACATCACAGACGCCAACCATTTTGTCCGACAAATTATCTGTACTTACTATTATAAAGTTGTAAAAATGACATGTCTGTATATAATGATGATATTTTAAAGAAAATAACGGGCTATTTGAAGCTCACTGAATCGAAAAAAAGATTTTAAGCATATGTATGGATATACATCCAAACATATATATATATCTTCGGGGCCACATGATGTCAAAACGGCTGGACGGATTTTATTAACTACACGCTTTTATTTAACTTGCCGTCTTACTAGGTGTGGGTCAAATCGGGTTATTTCCACCCGTTACCACCAACTTATTACCAGTGGTAACAAATGGGATTTTTTCACCAGTAGTAATTACTGGGAATAAAATTCCCAACTGTTACCACTAACACCAATGGCACCAATGATTTTAGTGGTAACATTTGGGAATTTTATTCCCAATAGTTACCGCCTGGTAACAGATGGAAAAAAATCCCAGCTGTTACCACTGCTAACAAGTTGGTGATAACAGGTGGGGAGAATCCGTCAAATCTAGCAAGTTAAGTTTCAGACACCTACTTCTGGCATACTGATGTAAGTAAGGTGACAATACATCCATACTAATATTGTAAATGCGAAAGTGTGTCTGTCTGTCTGTCTGTTACTTCTTCACGCTTAAACCGCTGCAGTGATTTGGATGAAATTTGGTATGGAGATAGTTTGAGTCCCGGGGAAGGACATAGAATACTATTTATCCCAGAAAAATACCCTTATCCGCTATAAACAAATTTAAGGCGGACGAAGTCGCGGGCAGAAGCTAGTATTTATATACCATAAAAACAACGAGCTGATCTGATGATGGAGCCGGAAGGTGGTCATAGGAACTCATTGATAATATAACACGATCTTAGCGAGTTTGGAGTCTTTAGAATCGACTCGATCAGCAGTTAACAGATGTTCACAGAAAAGTACAGTCGGCAATGAAAGCTTGTCTCAAAAATGCAATTTTCGACCGGAACTCATTTTTGGTACAAGCTGGAAATAAGGGGATGGTTATACGATATTCGTTACTACACTACGCTAAACCAAGAAAAAGTGATATGACTTTTTTCTGTCTTCTTCTTTCTAAGTTTTAGGGGTGTTTGTTTATCCTTGTGAGGCGTGCGTTTTTAAGGGATAAAGAGTCGCCTATCACTCACCGGCCATCACTTTCTACCATGTTACTGGGCTATAGTACGTTTAACCAACATATTTACACACTAAGTAACACTTTCGCATTGATATAAGGGTAAGGATAGGATGGGAGACTTTAATAAGCCTCCATTTGCGGCATTCAGGAATAGATAGTCTTCGTATTAAATCAATGGTGTGAATTGTGCAAAATTTTAAACGCTGCGCCAAGCTGTGTCATGATTTATAGTCGTGAAGCCTTAATGACGTCTTCAAATCGCATCATTTATTATTTACTAGCTCCTGCCCACGACTTCGTCAGCCTTAAATTCGTTTATCGCGAATAAGGGTATTTTTCCGGGATATAAAGTATTATATGTCCTTCCCCGGGACTCAAACTATCTCCGTACCAAATTTCATCCAAATCGGTTCAGCGGTTTAAGCGTGAAGAGGTAACAGACTAACAGACAGACACACTTTCGCATTTGTAATATTAGTATGGATTATCAACTTCTTTGGTCAAATTGTCGCCCGCCAATCCTAATATCGTTATGTTTAGTACAGGGATCGAATATCGGTATTCTTTCCGTACAAAATAACCGGTATTCAATTTCGGTATCCGCTTTTTGTATTTTAATGAGCTAAATTCAAATTGAATAAAAAAATACAATTTCGAGAGTTTGGTACGATGTTAAAGTAATTCCAGTAACGATCTCCGGTGTAGTCATGAAGAAATCTCAATATCGACAGTAAGTATATTAAGGAAAGGTTTTTTTTTATTTCAACGTATAAGTCTTTCCTTGTCTTGCCTTTGTATAAAACTATTAATTATTTACTCCAACATTCCAAATACCTATTACATTCATTTATTAGATCTAAAATGAGAAAACCTAGTTTCGTGTTTCTGGAAATTGTTGCGCTTGTATCTTACTTAATGACACCCTCCACTGAAGCTTACTTGGTTTATTTGCAAATTTAGTGTCTTGAATACAGATTCAGAGAAAAACATTTGTAAGAACAGCAGTAAAACAGTCATTATTTATTCACTTAAAGGCGCCATCGCCATAATTTTATACAGAACCCTTCACTTGGCAGGGCTTGCGTCCTTTCAGATCGGGTTACTGGGGCAGACCGGTGAACGCCCTCTGACATCACAAGGAATCACCCATTTAGACGCAGCCGGTACATCCCGCAAATGTATCCCCGCTATTAGTATTCTCTTGACTCCTTATCCTTTATCAGGTTACATGGCACCCTTTTTGCGGGATTGGTAAACATTTCGCCGTTTGCTTTTATTTTAGCAGCGGTTGGGATTGATCAGGTACGGTGTCTGTGGGACACGATACATGGCGGTTCTGGTTAAATATGAAGACATTTTAGAAATGTGACGCTGCTTGCTGTAAAGTTAGTAGCAGATATATCCTCACGGAAAAAAGTCTCGGAAACATGTGCACATTGTCAAGAGACAAGAAATCTTTTTCTCTCTTACACTTATTAATTCCTCGCTGGCTTTAGCTTTGTAGTCAGTTTGAAGTGGTCTGAGGAAATTGGTTTGGCATGCGACGTCATAATGACGATCAAATTCAATAATCAGAATTAGAATGGTGATCATCGCTTGGTATCAGTTTATTCAATTAATCATGAGACTAGAATAGGTTATTCAAGTTATTAAGGTGGGTAGGATATATCTATCAACAGGTACTATGTCTATCACGATTTAATCGCGCTTCTTCATATATATAAAAAAAAAACTACACAGACTGTATGATATCATGCGTGCAGCGTGCATAATGCTATAGTTCAGCTTTAAAATGTACCAAAGGTTACATTCCCGTCATCTTTAAGTATAAATATATACAGTAAATGAGACAAAAGAGTACAAATAACTGCAATTTAACACTTAATTTTTGTTTTATCAACTTACTAAACTCTGATTTTTAATTCAACCCCAAAATCTGACAGTTCTCATCTTGATTATTTCATCAAATAAACATTATTTCATAAAAATATGAATGAGCAATCGTGCAAACATTAATATTAGGGTAAGTTTAATTGATAAAAATACTAACACTTCAACCAGTATGCAGTGATCACAGCGAAAGTGCGCCCGTTGACGTTAAATTTTGGTCTTAAATTAAAAATCTGAGTATAGAAGGTGCAACTTCGTTAGCGGAGGAGAAAAAAATCATAACCACCTTTTTTTCTTCAGCGTAATCGAGAAAAAAATATCCTATAACTATGTGTGGATGCCCAGCTACTCGTGTACCAAAATAGCTGAAATCCGTTTAACCGTTTTGGCGTAATAAAGCCACAACGACATATAGGTACAAACATAAAAGTCAAAAAAAATTTGTACGATTCAGTGACTTTAATTTTTACAACTTTATAATTAGTAATAGACATTTCATTTTTACAACTTTATAATAGTATATAGATTACAACTTTTTTTACAAAGGCAAACAAACAAAAACTTCTATTTAAATTTTAGCGTCTTCGTGTCTGAAAACACTCAATTGTTTTTTCTCTTCTCTACTTTTAAATTATAAGTTGCCAGTACAAAGCGCAGGGTCAATCTAAGAAAATATAATCACTAGTCAACTATAGAGGTTGGTAGCACGGAGGTGGGCTAGCTGGCTGGCTGGCTGACAGGCTGGCGAGGCTGGACACTAGCAATTGAGATACATTAAAATTGATTTTTCGTGAAGTTTTAATGTATGCAGATTGCTCTTGACTAACTGTTGTGAGACGACAATCTGTTTTATAAATGAAGTAGTCTTTATATTCATGCATCATTTGGTTTCCCTATTAAACGCCTGTGCGTGACAGGATACTCCCATTAAACTGGATTATATCAGCCGCATCAAGTTGCTCGTAAACCTCAAGCACCCAGTCTATCGCATTTCCTTAAAGGGTTCAGCTGAAGAAAGCTATAAAACTGCATCAACGACCGTAGAGCTTTCCCAGTGATGGAGATCGAAGTGCATTTATTTTTACTACTCAGATGGTGAACAAAACACCAGCGACCAAATATTTTTAGTAAGATATTTACTTTTATTTAATTTAACATTTGTATGTATATTTACAAATCTTTTAAGGAAGAGGTTTGAAGCACAATCCGGAGACCGATTAAGCTGAAATTTGGTATACATAGCTTCGATAATAATACAATAATATGGGACCATGGAGCTGGTCAGATTATGCAGTCGGAAGGTGGTCATAGGAACTCTGTAATAAAATAACGCAAGAGTTTCGGCTCTTTAGAATCGTCTCGGTGAGTAGTTGATGGATGTTCAAAGAAAAGTACAATTGGAAATATAAGCTTGTCATGAAATTTAAATTTTTAACAGAAACTTATTGACACTAATTCTTTGCTAATTATGAACTAGACGACGATCATTACTTTTAAATTCATAGAATATTATTAAGACTCGACCTAACATTAATAGCTGGTGTTAACTTTGAATGTTTTTTATGTTATCTTTAAGTTGGCCGAAGTTCTGAAGCTTCATGGATTATGTGATGACGTGACTTCTGACGCAGCCACCTCCTGGCTTAACAATCTTAAAGTCATTCTTTGATTGCCTTAATTTTGCCATACGATTAAATAAATGGCTTAACACATTTAGCGATTTCCCTATCGTAATTTTTGATGAATACTACATTTCGCGAGATGGGTTTAACGCTATGTTTGGAAGTAGGTAATAGAGTAGTGTGGTAAATACCTAGTATATAGAGATAGCTGCCAATGTTCCTCCATATGGAGGGTATCAATGTGATTCATTTTTTGAAGGTTAATTTCAAGCCAAGTTTCAGTAAACAAATTCCAAATACACCTCAGCACATGGCCCAATCGTAACACGGCCTAAGGTGTTTGCTGGTAAAACTATCGATTTTATGCAAAGGCGATGCACAAGGCGATGCCAATATTGTCTGTGGTGGTCCCGTTTCCTAGATATTGTAATTGGGATCATCCGACTTGGCTCGCCATCCGCCCGTATCGTATCGAAGAACGCCTATCACAACAGACCTTTATGTCTATATTGGTTAATAAAGGCAGTGTGACTCTTGCAAATTTGCAATATTTAAATTAAGAGACAGAAATGGGCGATATCTGGTAATATTTATACTATTATAAAGTAGTAAAAATGAAATGTTTGTATGTGTCGTATTGGCTTCATCACGCTAAATCGGCTAAACGGATTTAAACTGTTTTTGGTACATGGGTAGCTTGGTATTTCCAGATGGTTATAGGATACTTTTTACCGTCAATGCTATAGAAAAAAAAGAGGGGTTATGACTTTTTCTCCTTCGCGAACAAAGTTGCGGGCGCCTCCTAGTTATGAATATAATACAATACAATACAAATACTCTTTATTGCACACCTCAGATACACAGAAAGATAATTTGAGTTCAAATAAGAAGAGGTAAACAACATGCGGTCTTGTCGCTAATTAGCGATCTCTCCCAGAGAGCATTTGGGTGGTGTTTAAAAGACAACAATTTTATTGAAATAAAACAATTTAACGGATTATATCGCGTATATTATCTCATTTTAGTTCCCGACCATTTTAGTTAAATTGTTTTATTTCAATGAGTAATAATCGCGGAAACAGAAGAAAATATTATGACAACAATTTTAGTTGAGTAGGTGGCGAGAAACAGCTACTTAGTAAAAAAAATAAGTATCAGTAAAAAGATTAAGTGAACATAGAAACACATTGACCGTTAGTCCAGGAATACACCATGTTGCTCGATTTAAACATAAACAACAGGGAACCACCACTAATTCGTGACAGAATTGTGCTGCAGAAATATTGATTTAGGACCTTTGCACACCGCGTTTTTTAAACGCGCCGTTGTCGCGCGGCTTGCGTTTTAATTCCATAGAGCTGCATACTGATTCACGTGTGTATTGATAAAAACGTGCATCGACGGTGCGTTTAAAGAATGCGGTGTGCAAATACCCTATACAAGACTAAAATATATACTCTTCCTCATTTTACACTCTGCGTTAATACATTCCTTGTGATGCCTTGACGCGGACGCGATGCCCTAGTTCACCCCCATCTCAAGCTCTCATCTTATTTCTTGTTACAGAACTTTGTTACATGTTACTTATGACTACAATCCTAGAGCAAATAATCGCGTTGCAAGTATAGCCCTGCCAAGAAATGAAAATATCCATTAACGTTATCGTTACATTTTTGAAGAATCGTCTGGGATCTGCGCAAAGGTTAAAGTTCACTTCGTAAAGTTTATTACCTTAAAGAAGGCGCGAACGCGTTTTATTCTTCTTTACGGTGTACAGTGAGCGAGCATTAGGAGAGTGCCGTCGATAAAACAAGATTGATGGCGTGCGTTTATACCAGCTTCAATTTCTAACTATCTGCCCATTTGCGGCAGCACTACTCCGTTAACTGACGTGGACTACTTATCCGTAGGCGGAATTCTACACCGTATTTTGTTAAAGATAACAGCAGAGCCAGTGGCGTTTAGCGATTTCTTGCTCAAACTGGAACATGTAACCCAGTGTTTTACTAAAGCGTAAGGAGAGTGGATAGCTGCAAAAAAATTGTATTGTTTTCGCTTCGCCACTCAGGTGTCGACTTTTAAAAAATGCCCTAGTTAGGTATATACCTATTGCCGTCAGAACTTGAGTTCTATTCAGCGATTTGTATAAAATAGGCTTCGTGTGATAAACTTTGACACACGTATAAGCTGAGCCTTCTTTAATCTTGCCAACTCGAAGTTTAAGCAACTATTTGTATTGAAAAACAATCTTTGCCCAGTGCGAAACAGAGTCAACAGCTTAAAACCGAAATTCAAAAAACAGTATAAATACGAGTTGATTTACAAACGTTGCAAGGTGCGAATCCTTGCCACTATCTCTCATACTGGACAGGGTTTTTCATCGTCTAAAATTGTGCCCCACGCGCTCGCAGGCATCGAGTTTTTTTCTTTTACCTGCTCGTGTAATTTTAATACCTGTGCAAAGTTTATCGCACGTCACGTCGTCATTTTACAGCTTATAGCCCTTTAAAAAGCAACCCTGTAACTCACCCCACAGGGAGAGTTTTGGATCGCCAACGCAATTACTCTTGGCGCCCCAGCACACCCCCTTGGTCGGGGTACAGGCTACCTGTCTGCTTAATAACGGCAGTTAACTTTCACAAACGCCTATGGCCAGCCTGCGTTGTTTTAAAACTGAACCGTATCTTGACTAAATCTAGGTGGATATTGCAGTTATGCGTTGAGCGGCATGCGTGAGACAAGACAGGATGATGTAGCTCATGCGACTATGCAGGTCTGATCCGGATCATTGGATAGGAAACCGCCGTGATCATCAATATGAACTTATTAATATCTGCATCAAATACCTACACTTTAACATCTCGCATAAAACGTCATATTCACTTGCTCTTATAATTTGTATATTTAGGTCATTAGCAAAACCTTATTTTGACGCGTATGGAAATTGAATACCGCTCGCTATTAGACGTGTCGTGTTGGTGTCACAAAATCGATTACGTGCAACCGAGTGCCACTAAAAGTTTCCTGTTCGCGACAAATTTGGCCCGAAACTCTATTACGGTAAATTTGTTCGTAAAATATGACAAATTTTAGGGAGTTGGCATGTTACAATACAGTGTCGTATCATTGTCAGGTCTTTTATTGAACGCGGAATGGTGGTATCGTTTGACACGCCAATTACCAAAGAGAGGTTCAAGTATGTTGTCAACTTAGTTTATACGTAAATGGAATATTACGAGTTCTCGCCTAGATTGGCGATTCGAAGTCAGCACACCGCATAGTTCCATTGCTTTCAGTTTTTACCCTATTTTCTTTGAATCGGCGATCTATATTTGGCTTCCTAACCAATTTTGTGCCCCATTGCAAAAGCTCTCTTCAATTGTTTATGTACTGTCCCATTGCAAAAGCTATCTTCAATAGTTCACGTGCAGTGCAGATGTTATTGCCGTTATCTAGGTAGCATTAAATGTCGTGTCACATTACTTGGGGTGCTAAATTTCAAACTGACGCGCTGGGAAATCATCATCATGCATTTATACGAAGAATCAGCCTCCCCACATTTACATTTAACTGTTGTTAGCGCGGTAAACGGGGCAATGTTGTTTTATTGGTTGTCAAATGGTTCCCACAATACATTTTATTTTCTTGTAAGTATTCACCTTTTACTGCATTCGGGCCAATGGCAAGAATTGTGGAACAATCTAACTGTACTTACTACAAGTGTATTTACTTTGGGCCTTATAAAGGAACTGTATTTAATTGACAACGGTTCGAACTCAACATTGTCGGGTTCATGGGTTTGATCGGTAAAAGGCATTGTTCCCATTGTTTGTTTTTTATAGTTTTTCAATTGCGTTTCCATCTCACTTTTTTAAATTGTCTTTGTTTCAGGCCATAGCAGATCGTTCATTATGTAACAGCATATACATAGCACATTTATAGCAGAAATGTTTTATGAGATACTGGCATGCTATTATAATTTGGGATTCAATGAGACAGATGACCTTATATTATAACGATGTTTTGGATTATTAATCAGTAGTCTTAGTCTTAATACAACATTCGGTTTGACCAAAACCTCGATACAAATATATAAATAAAAAACATGTTGTAATATCTACTGCGAGAATTATAAACTTTTGCAAACACTTTTGACATAATAACAATTGACAGTTAGCTATAAAATTTGTAGTTTAGTCATTTTGATATGTTTCTTTCCTTAACGTGATGCTAAAATGCGAAGATTATTACGCATTAACCCTATTAGATGTCTTAAGATTGATTGATAAACAAGCCAGGTATAAAATATTTTCTTCTGTTTCCGCGATTATTACTCATTGAAATAAAACAATTTAACGGATTATATCGCGTATATTATCTCATTTTAGTTCCCGACGTTTCGGAAGCTTTCCAGCTTTCCATGGTCACGGGAGGACTCCGTAATCCGTTAAATTGTTTTATTTCAAAGCCAGGTATAAATTCTGGCGGGAATTTCAGGCCAATGAAAATGGCGAGAGCAGTTCGTGTATACAATTGCACATTGATACGAGCATTTTATGATTATGACACGTTCTCAGCTATTGTAGGCTATGGTAGTACCTGTGTACTAAGTTTACCTGACGTTGTATCGCTGATATTTTCTTTGTGTTCAACACGAATACAATTCATTGCCTTATTACTTAGAATGAGGCTTAACTGATTTCTGATTGAAATCTCTAAATAATAGTGTAAGTATATATTAGGTAAGGGCACATAAATTATGGTTACAGTAAGATAGCCTTGTCACTGTTTCTTGTAGTCGTTAGCTATGGCCTTATTGTGCCTAAGGGACAAGCTCGGTGCGGCTTTACGTAATTATAAAATTATGCATTAAATAATATACAGGGTGATGAATCCAAATGGGTCAGTATGGAGAAGTCAGAAACTATGAGAGGTATTGAAATCTTTTTTTAAGGACCATGGCGTCGGTTTTAGATTTAATAATAATGGCATTATTATTATTTTTAATCACACATAACCGGGAATCGAACCTAGTCCAAATCTATGTAAGCAATGTTATAAATTCTCCTAGTTTTTTCGTTGTTATTGTAGATCATAAGTCACAAAGAACACATTTTTAATGGAATCTTGTTTAAACAATTGAAAGAAAAACAATAAGATAAATATTTTATTTAAGTAAAGGTTCAAAATGTAGCCATTTCCCTGCATGCAAAGATTAATTCTCTATAGAGGTAAAAAAAATGATGCCATTATTATTAAATTTAAAATCGACGCCATGGTTCCTAAGAACAGATTTCGCTATCTCTCATAGTGTCTGAGTTCTCCCTACTGACCCATTTCAATTGATCACTCTGTGTACTAGTCAGTTAACAATGTGATTTTTAAAAGTACATTTAGTCCTGTTTTGCTACGGTGCTGGAATATTAGCAGTATTATCAGACTTGAGTATGTGGGACGGAAGATGATATTTCTGGCAGCAACAGAACAAACACTTGTACTTCACGAGGCCATTTCTGTATTCGCAGCACAGATACATTCTGTGGTCCACAAACCACTATTAATCCAGAAAGTACTCAAACCTACCTACCTACTAAGTGCCTACAACTCTTCATATTAGGAAGTCAAATTTTCACTATCATGAGAAAGAGCTTCCGCGAATGCGACTATGATGTGTAATTTATTACACTGCGCTGCACTGGGACCACATTATCGAAAATTCGACGAATTGATGTATTCACAATATTTATATGGAATGAAATGCGAATTTCCAGATGCCACCATCTCGAAATTAAAAAGACTTCTCAATACGTTGATGATGATTTGATGATATCGACGTCATTGATCAAAGTCTCTCTCTACTCTATCTCATTGTCGTCAAAAACCGAACCTCACACACTGTACTGGTAAACTTTCTGGATACCAACCTGGCATCTTTAAAATCATACCTACTTACGTAGATTTCCGTAACTAACAGTATGGTATGTATGTACCTACAGGTGCTCGCGAGGAACCCGAAAGATTTTAACCACGCATTCCTATAAGGTCAGGAGTAAAAAAAATGTAGATGAACCCAAGTCACTCATAAAAAAAAACTTATTAAAATGGATAATTTTCATAGACAAGCAACATTCATCCAATTTTCATGTACAAAAACTAGATTTCTTTCTTTCTTTTCTGAATTTGACTTGGTTCATACAACATTTTTTACTCTTAATGGCCTCAGGAATGAGTGGTTAAAATCTTTCCTATTAAGGCACTTTCCTCGCGAGCACCGTGATTACAATATTTATTATATATAAACGGGCTACAATTCGGCGATTTTTAGCTGAGCCTTAAACTGATGTTGAAGCATCGAAGCGTTGCAATTTTGTTAGGTGGTTTTCTGTGTTTCGGAAGTGCTGCTGTCGGGCCCGCATTCTGCGGTAGCACGCGATTTACCTATACGACTCGGCTAAAAATTATGCTTGTTTATAATTGAACATTATTTGAGATTCTAAATTTGAACAATAAGATGGTCGGTCAATCACGAAGCCGTACGCAAAATTTAATATAGTAGGTATAATAACATCTGGAGAATCTGTACATCTCTTCTGCGTGTAGGTACCAATTATAAATTAGTTACAACACAATTTTAAAAGTTTTAAGTATAATTAAGATAGCCTAAGTACTAATATTGTAATAGATAAGAATTATGTTGAAAAATAAATGACTGACTGTTGAGTTTGTTTCGGCTTTCTTCTCAACAGTGGTCTCCTCTTGGTAAATGCCGTAGAGTCAGACTTGTAAAAGTGCCCTTGTGGCCTACTTACAGAATAAACTATTTGAATTTGAGAAAGTAACATCATCTGTCTGTTTGTTACCTTTTACGCTTAAACAGCTGAGCCGATTTAGATGCCAAGAAGCTCATTGGTGACCCAGATCTTGTGGAGGTAAAGCTGTAAAGCCTCGAACAACGTAGGAAAGTCGCCTGTGTTGCGGTATTTTACGGGATACATTTCGGGGAGTGTTCGCCGGGACTACGTGAACTGATTCCGCCATCTCCATTTCGTAACTATGGGACTAGACGTGGATTTGGGTTGTACCCTTAGATTGTTGATACGAGTATAACATCGATTCGAACACGTAAGCATGCTCCATCGTCGGCTTCATCGTCGCTTACCAACAGGCGAGATTGAAGTGAAATGCTTACCTATCTAACATTTAAAAAAAAATGAAATTTATTACGGAAATATAATAGTTTGAAACCCTGGGAAGGACATAGAATAGTGCTATCCCGGAAATCATCCCATAGTGAAAAGGGGGGCTGAAATTTGTATGGAGAATCTCGGTAACGCGGGTGAAGCCGCGGGTAGATGCTACTACAAATTAATTTACATTCACAAATAGTCCACTTCGCATTTCGTCCACATTTCTAAGATATTTAATTCTTAATTACCTATTGACTTTTACTTATTCTTTGTTTAGGGATTAGGCTATGCACATAAATAACAAGTTTTACTTTTATTTTAATTTTTTTACATTTTAGTGATTTTTAGTCGGTTCTTATTTTTTGTATTTTTTTTCATTTATTTCTCACTTTTTATTGAATTGTTCCGAAACATTCTCAACAGGAGCATTAAAACTATAAAGTCGCTTAGCTAACTTAATCGAGATATCTTATTGCCACCCGTAAATCACTTTATCATTGAGGTGTGCTGGTGGTCTCCTATGGTCTTGTTCGTGAGTTCTACTTCACCAATTTATACTTTTTGAATGCAAATGCTTGACTTGTTTCTTAATGTACCTTGACCTCCGGAGTATACTATACACAGGTCCACAATTGTCAGAAATCAGTGAACATACATTTAAAAGAATACACAGGTAAAGTGGAACAACTAATCTCCTTCTTTTTCGAACTCGGTTTAACATGTTAACTACAAATCACTCAACGAGTTAACATGTTGACGAGATTTTGAATGTGAACGAGTCGGAAGCGCAGTCGAAGGAATATGAACGAGTTACGAATGTGGGCGAAATATGAAGTTGACGATTTGGGAATGTGGAAGAGATTTTGGAAATGAGAGAAGAAGCGACATGGGATGAAATTAACGTAATCAAATGATTAAATTGAATCCTAATGCATCATAATTTTGCGTTGGTATAAATATGTAAAATATTGCTGTTAGTAGTAGTGTAAGTACCAATAGCAGAATAAGCTACCTATTGTCACATAAAATATAATAACACGAATGTACCTACTTATTCTTTACAAATAAATATCCATCTATCTATCAATCTAGCTAAATGTGCAATCACATAGGAACACAAAAGTAGTTACTGACTTGAATAATTTGTAAATCCATAACGTCATAACGTCCTTGTTAGAAACACTGGAACTGAAACTTCGCAAAAATATGATGACGTTGACTGTACACTGTACAGGTTGTACGTCGAGTTGCTTGTTTCCACGAGTCCATACCTATCGGCGCTCTTAGTAATGTTTACTTTTAATTTGTATTCCAATACTCCGCGTCGCCTTGCGCAAATATGTCGCGGGTCGCAAGTATGCAGACTCATCTTGATTGTGATTGAGTTTCATTTATTTACAGTATATTACTGTTTCTGGGTACATGGAGTGAAGAGGGGCATTTCACCAGATTGTCGTGTACCTGACGGCATTCTTTTCATACTTCTAACAATGCTAGGACGCCAATTTTTGGTATGATAATATTTAATAACTTGGCTTTTGGGTTTTGTATATTTTGATAAGGTAGCTGTCATAGGCGTCATGTGTACGGAAAAGTTCTAACTCTGATGGCATAATTTTTGAGTATATTTAATATATCACTATATCTCTAATTTTTATATGGAGTCGCGTAACTTTCCCATTGCACCCCTTTTAGGAAAAGTATGTTAGACTACCAAATGGCAGAGATTGCTTTGAAACTGTAAGTACGCCTCTGTTAAGCATGTGAGTTGAGTCTAAAGTATACAACAGTCTGAGGTAAACATATGTAACATTAGATTTCAAAAAACGTGTTGTCTCCATAAATGCGAACCATTTAGGCTCAAGAATTAATTTTCTATATTTATCTCCCTGGGTGCTTGTTCGTCGAGGCAGCTCTCATTTCGGAGAATTATTGTTTTAAGGAAACAACGAACATTTGTATTATCCAACTGAATGAAACTGTATTTGATAAATAAAAACTCAATTGTACACTGGAAGATTTATTATACTACACTTCCCGGTTTCCGATTGAGCTAAATTTTGGCATACTTCTGTTAAAACAATTTAACGGATTATATCGCGTATATTATCTCATTTTAGTTCCCGACGTTTCGGAAGCTTTCCAGCTTTCCATGGTCACGGGAGGACTGAGAAAAGATGTATTAAAATAATTAAGCCCTTCTGGCACATGTGTAACTGTCTTTACAGCTTAGGCCCATCTGGCATGTATGTACACCTTTATTTGTGTTTTTTCAAAAAATGGGTAGTTTGCACAAATTGTAAATTTGACAGAGGAAAATACATCTTTTCTCAGTCCTCCAGTGACCATGGAAAGCTGGAAAGCTTCCGAAACGTCGGGAACTAAAATGAGATCATATACGCGATATAATCCGTTAAATTGTTTTATTTCAATGAGTAATAATCGCGGAAACAGAAGAAAATATTATACTTCTGTTAGTTCGGTGACATTGCAATATTATGATACTGTTGGCCTGATCTGATGTTGGAGCCGTAAGGTGGTCAATGGTCATAGAGAAACTGGTATACAATAATGCAATCCTTTCGAGATTGAGCTCTTGAGAATCGTCGCGACGTAATAGGTAATAATGGAAAGAAAAGTACAGTCGGCAATAAAGGCTTGGCATAAAAATGTGGTATTTGATAAAAACTCTTACAATACATATGCTTGGAACTCTAGGACTTTACGTGCCTATGTTGGCCCATACAAAGAGGGTCTTTCTGAGCATGTGCATTGTAAAACATTGTACGATACACGTGCGAATAGGTAATTTTTGCTTTGCTAGTGTTTTAGATCACCGCCACTCCTTGCGAATAACAGTTGACACTCCGCGCCGTCCAAAATTGTGTTAATGACATAAAATTAATACAAGACTTGTCAAAATTATTCAAATTATCGAAATTATCATACGTACTTATATAAGTTATTATCATTGTGTAGACTGCGATTACTGTGCTACATTATTAGACGACAATTACGTGCTACATTTAATAATCAATCATTTAACAAGCTGGCTTCTTGACAAGTGCTTTTTTTAGTGTTAAAAATATTTAGTATTAAAAACGATTGATTAATGAGTATATTGACAGTTTTTTGATTATGTATTTTTTTTCTATTTAATTGTATACTTATGATTATTATTGTTGATTAATATTTTATTTTATTTTTGATTATTGTAATATTTAATTTAATTCTGTATTTGACGTCTTTGATGATATGCTTTTGATTAATATGGAAATATTTTGCTTGCTTGTATTTTTGCACATTAAGTTATTTGATCATTAATTTTACACTTCTATACTTTTATTTTTTCGAGAATACTTGGGGTTGAGCGTTAGCTGTGTGCGCGTGATCGCTATTCTGAACAGTCGTTGATAAAATTTATTCGAATTTCAAGGATGATCGCCAATCACCTGCAGCAGATGGTGCCACAATATAAGATAGAAGTTATAAAAAACGTATCTGCAAATAGGTATCCTGTACACAGATAGAAAAAATATCTTCAACCAAAGAAACCTATTTAATGCAAGATATTTCCAGTTTCCCATATCAGGAAAAAATTAATTACTTGATATAAAACTCAAAATGTTTCGAACTTTATTGCTTACACAAACTAATTCATATCTTTACGTGATTAGTAAAACGCTCTTTTTTTAAAAACTTTAATATTTATTTCAAGAGCGTGACCCTTTTGTTCAGTGATAATAGTTATTCAGAAGCAAATCAACAAATTCTTAACAACAAGGAGAATATTTCTTGGTTGTAATTGAGAAAAACGCTCATATCAAGAGATATGACGGTTCTTGGTAAAGAGTTGTACATAATTTATGTAAAAGTTAATGTTTCTTGGGATAAAACAATTAGGTACTTATACCAAATACATTAATTTCTCATTTTAAAAGTTATGACGGTATAAGGTAAAGAGTTAGGTATTTGAAGTTAAACGTAATTATTTTTTAGGGTGAAACAGTAAGTATCTTAAAACAAATACGCTTACTTCTTGGTTATAAATTCACAAAATTCGTTTAAAAAAATATTATTTCTTGACATTGACAGTTACATGTCTTACCTGGAGTTTACTTATTTTTTAAATCAATATTCTAAAACTGTTTAAACAAGTAATAAAGTCGCTTGGTTGTATATTTACGCTTTTTCCTGTAGAGATCGAATATATTTTATTGTAAATTTTATGTATCTTGAAATAACACAAACGTTACTCTAATTGAATTATAAAATATCTTGCTTCTAAAATTCTTAACTTTTTAGACATGTAATATAGTTTTTGATTCTATATTGATGCCTTTTGTGTAGAGATTTAATATTTTTTCATTGGTAGCTTTTGTATCTTGAAGTAAGATGCAATACTTTTTGTCTAATGTCAATTAATTACTTGATGGAAAAGGTAAAAATATTTTTCTGTAATTTCGGAAACTTTCAATTAGAGAAACAGGTTGATAAAGTGTGGTACTTACTATATACTGCACTACAGAGGGTAATTTTGTTAAGAAGGTAAATCTTTAGGGGTATAAATTTATAACAAGTGAGTTTACTTTTTTTATGAAATTGTATCGCAAAAGAGTATATAGTATAATACCACACAACAATACCTACTGTTTTCATGTTAACCAGATGGAGCATACTGCGAGTGAGATTACCTATTGATAATGTCGAAATAGTGGCGAATTTTAGTACCACAATACAAATAACGTCACGTGTCACAATCAACAAAGGCAAACCTCAGTTGCATGTAGCGCCATCTGGTGAAGCTAAAAACAGTAGATTTTATCAACCCATTGTTGCTGTAACTAAACATTAATAAATATCAGTAATCCAGAATAACAGAAAAAATATCGAGAGCAGGAATAATACACGATATACGTAATTGAGGAAACAAATATATTATGCTGTAATGCACTATAATTACGCACTTTCCAAAAGTTTTATAATAAATCTTACGACATACATTTGTACCTAATCGTAACAAGTCTTTAATAAACTTTAAATAGGAATGATGATTAAATTTTAATAATCACAATCAGCCCATCATGTACATTACAAAAACATATTGCACGCGTATTTTTCATGATTTACGTAATCAAAAAATAAAGGCAGTACATTGAGTCACAATGTCGCGTGACGTCACTCCTAGGTTCAAATTGTACCTATGAGTGACGTGACGAACAACCCCCCCTCCTAAACTTTAATGCGATTAATCTGAGCATTTTTTTATTAATTATTTTAAAGAAGCCAAAAATGTAACTGACGGACTAATTAGAATATTGATTTTCATAGCCCGTCATCATGCCTATTAGTGTCAATTACAGAGCGTTTTAACTGCACTCTATATAGTGTCACCGCATTAGTGGTGCCTTCTATTACAGATTAGGATGGCATTTTGAGATATATTGTGTAGTGTTACAGTACCTCTAACACAGGAGGTATAGTATCTCATTCGAATCTGTAATAGAAGGCACCATTAATGCGGTGACACTAATGCGTGCGGTTGAAACGCTCTGAAATTGACCATTAAGTATCGTTACCTAAAAATTAAAAAATGTCAAGACTATTAGACCAGTCCAAATTCGTAAATACGCCAAATTTTAGACCCGTGCCTCACCGGGCCGCCACAGCTACGTCGCCAGTTACCGTGTCCAAAGAAATCATATTGAAATGTATAGAAGCTAACTCACTAGGCGACGCTTGGCTACTATCGTTTCGTAGCGTTATATATGTAGCCGCCGACGTCGTTATGGCGTCTCGGTAAGACTTACATAAATTGCCACAAGTCTTAGTTTCATTTGAGGCATACACAATTCGCAACGCTTATAGCGGGGAACACTAAAAGGGCCTCATTTCACTTTGCCCTGGTTGGGTCAACTTAGGCGATCAGAAGCGATGTCATCACAATTATTTCGCCGGCTTCCATCTCACCCGTTCAAAGTGGGATGAGGCCCCTTGTACCCAGTGGAACAAAGATAAAGGTTTTGATGTGAATAGCCCATTGGGTCAATTTCAAAGCGTTTCAACCGCACTCATTAGTGTCACCGCATTAATGGTGCCATCCATTACAGATTCGAATGGCATTTTGAGACATTGTGTAGAGGTGCAGTATCTCTACACTGGAGGTATAGTATCTCAGTCGAATCTGCAATAGAAGGCACCATTAATGCGGTGACACTAATGAGTGCGGTTGAAACGCTCTGAAATTGACCACCGTAGATTATTCAAATGAACTAAGAGTCACTTATAGATACCTAAAGAAAAACTATTTGTAAAATGAAACGTACAACTTTCCGTTAACAGAACGAAGTGGTATAGGCAAACTATCGCGGCAATCTGATAGAGATATTAAATCACAATTAACGTCATCACTGCTTTCTACGTGATATGCTTTAATATGGTCACTATAACCACAAATCCGTAATTTGTTACAACTCAGTAATATTGACTTTAAATCGATGCTTTTCACAAGTATATTGCGAGTAATTATAAATACTGGCTCATCGCTTACATATTCATAAAGCAAAACACTAAAGGTGTCGTAAATTATGCCATTGATTTCATATGACGACACAGAAAAGTAATCATTCTCTAAACCATTGGGAATATTTAAGCGATTTTGTTTGCCGATCTTAATATTGTCTTCTAAACCTTTGTCAGATAGAAACCTTGCACAACACTTCAATTCACACCGTAATGCAATGGAATAAGTTAAATTTTTGCGACAAGTTATTGACTGTGCCACACGTTTTAAATCTTTATGCTTAGCTTCAAATTTAAACGCAGAGAAAAATATAGGTGGACCTGTTTTTTTTATTATGGACGGGTAGTGTATTAAGAAATGATATTTCGGTTTCAAATGAGCTTGAAATAATTCCAAATACATAACATGGTGTTCTTTGATAAGTTGTGTTAAATATTCAACATGTTCTATAGAAATAACTTGACTTGTTAAGATTTCTGTCAACTCTAGTAAAGTCAAGTAATAGTTCCATATTTCATCGTCTACGATGACCAAGTCACCAACGATATAACGAAAATTTCGTACAAAGCATAACATTTCAGAAGCCGAAATAATAATTGAACCATTCGCTAAGTGTTGTTTATTAATCGGTGGGGGGTGATTGTTTTCCATTCTGCTGTAATCAAAATATCTAATTCTAGAGTTCAATTGTTCTAGCGTAAAATAACCTTTACCTATTAATGACTTAACTACAGCTGCCATGCTATATCTGTGAACTCCCTCACAAAGGTCGTGCATTACATCGACACTAATGTTATCAAACATGTGAAATCGTTCTAAACTGTTCCACACGCAGTATTCTTTAAGACCGATTTGGTTTTCTAAGTGATCATCGTAATCCTGTTTATTACGGATTTTATTTAGATTTTCAATTACTTCGGTTTGACATTCTGTTTTGTTCATCGTACAAATTCTGCAAAACATATTTGCTGAGAAACTTTCTACACAACCTAAAATTGAATTCAAACCTAGGTTGTCGCCGCACAAAACTATTAGTGTGAATTTAATATTTATTACATTGTTTTCGTGACAAATGTTGATGCCAGTTGTTTCAAGAAATTTTAGTTCAGAAAGTAGTGGTTCAAAAATTTTTTGATTTCCAAATTTAGTTCGTTGATTTGAATAGAAAAGTAATGTTAAAAATACATTTTCCAATTTGCTGGCATATTGAGGAGGCATACTTCCCAAAGCTGTATATACGGCACCTATTTTGTGTTTTCCCGCGTGGCTACCTAAGGGGTTGCCGCTTTCGAAATCATCGTAATACACATAAAGAGGAATAAGTATATCTGAACATTGTTCCATTTGTGTTTTCCATAGAGTTCCATTAACTACATTACGTAATATCCCGTTACCCAAGCTTATGTTTCTCTGATAATCTAATACAGTATTTAGAACGTTTGGTAGTTCCAAAAATATTTTAAAAGTTTTCCTTAATGGCAAAAGATACACAAATTCCTCTTTAAGTTGCATTAAGACAGTATTGCTCTTTTTGTGTTGTGCTTTGGACACGCCAATTTTTATTTTAACAGGTTGCACAAATTTTCCTACCCCATTAAAATAATTTATAATTTTATGTTCTGTATCAAAAGAATCAAAACAGTGTTCAACCGCGTCAATAATACTATTTATAGTTTGGAAACACTTCTCATCAAGTAAATGGTGTCTTTTTAAAACTTTAATCGTTCTCTTCAGTGGAAGAATTATATCCGCAAGCAAAGATTTAAAGCTGTCTACTAAATGTTTCACTTTACTGCGAGGAATATTAAGCATACTGTATAAATTGATTACAAACCCAACTACATTTGAGTTAAGACTCTTCTTAACTTGATTTAACTCATCTTCTAATAAGGTAAAACTGCCACCACAAGTTGGTCCTGTCTCGGTAGGAGTAACCGTATTATTTAAGTCTGGTTCACAATGTATATTTGAACCAGTATCATCCATACTTGGTGTTTCTTTAGTCGCCTCGATTTCATTACTGTCAAGTTTACGCTCTTTAAACAATTTGTGATAAACAGTTAAATGGTCTTTCAGGGAATATTTTGTGTCATAAGTTCGGGTACAATTAATTACAGGACAAACAAAATGGTTGGTAATTTTATGTACTACATCTAAGTGCAATACATATATTTTAAAGTTCTGAATACTTTTTTTACACTCGGGGCACAACATATTGACGATATTCGAGGTTTTATATCTACTTAGTTACAAGTTCAAAATGTCTACAATATGTGGTGGTATTTTATCGAATTTACTCTTAATATCATAAACTTTTATCTGTATTATTAGATAAAGGTAATCTGCTGCCTGTGGGTACTTGACGTGAAGCACGTGGTATAATTTAAATAATGCGTCAAATGCCGTAGCTGCCGACTGAAAAAAGTACTTTACATCGTCAATTATGATGTAAAGTGCCGCAAAATTGTGCAAGCTCCCGAGTACAAGCACGTAAGGCTGGACGGATTGTTTCCGGCTAGCACAAATCTGCTTTTGCTTTTGAATAACTGTATCGATGTCACCAGCACTCTGTAAACAAAGTATACAAATCAATTATAAGCGAAAAAACACATTATCTGCATACATAATTCTTTGGCCTCTTTGAAAAAAAGGAAAGATCATTCCCTGTGTTCAAAGAATTTCATTATCATCATCATCATTAATTAGCCTGTTCATCTTTATCAGATGATTTATTTATTATACTAAGTATTTAGGCAAGGAATAATTTCAACTTACATTGGTTTGTACAACAAGGCTCTCTATGGCCTCTGCTGAAGAAAATTTAATTTTTCTTGAAAGCCGTCCCTTAGGTGGTACCAAGTAACCTAATAAGGTCATCTGTACTGGTATTTTTTTATCTGAAAAAAAAAAAGAATAGTTTGCAGACAATACTAAATTTACACACATCAACAATAGATATATGCTCAAGACTCGTGAGCTCAACAACATAATGCCTAAATGGAACCAATCCTGATATTCTATATGTACCTTCAAGTACCATCATCAGATCCATTTTGTGATACTGTTCCAAAATAAGCTCAGTACTACTATTTATTGGTATTCTTATTTGACGTTTAAAACTATGTAATACATTACGCAGCAAAATTTATTATTTATAAATCTAACCTTCATCCGTTATGGCAGCCAAGGTTTCTAACAATGAAAGTCCGGTTGAATTTTTAATCTCCTGTTTACTAAGCTTGGTAAAGAAACTTTGCCAGTTTTTATAGAAATTTAGGGATTTTTCTTTAAACAGCTGGTCGAAGTCTAAATTAATCTGAAAAAAAAAAAAAATATGTAGATTAAACATCATACATATTTGTACATTTTAGTACTGTACTACTTAGCAATAGCTACTACAAGATATTTATGTTGCAGACTGTACTACCATCAGTTGCACAAATGTGACGAAAAATTATTTATTTACCAATACATGTCCTTTAGGATTTCTGAGTATTGTCCATTTCTGGAGTACTTCATCAACAGTTGCTAAAGCGGTGCTGTTGAACTTGACTCTGTAGTGTAGAGTTTTAGTCCATTTTTCCACAACTTCATCCCACGGATCACTGTGTGTATTTAGCCAGAGGACATCATCATCATCTAATGCCAAGTCTGAAATGAAAGAAATACATGTTCTGTACTTTTCTTTGCAGTCTCCTACTGCTCATTAAGACAAATGGAACGAGCCCGAACATGAAAGGCTTATGTTGAGTAGTTGAGTTCCTATGATGACCTTCCGTCTCCATCATCAGGCCAGCTCCATGGTACCACAATATTTTATGTTTGATGCTCAATTAATCACCAGGTCAACTTTAACTTGCAAGATTACAATACTGGGATAGGTGATACTAAACTAAATATATAAAAGGTTGTAACAAACCTGGTAGGGCACCACTTTCCCCTTCCCCTTGATTCCCGGAGGATTGTGGTCTACGGTGCCTTTCTCCAGACACATATAAAAGGTTGCGCACTTTATCGACCAGTTTGCCTCTAGATGGAATATACTTTCCACTTGTTGATTTTGCTGTGGGGACGGCTTTCATGTAATAGCTGGCTATATTCTCACTTGGGAAAAGTGTCACTATTTTTGCTGCTATTAGATTGTAATCTTCTGGTATTAGTTTGCTGAAAATAATTAAATGTTAGTATTAACTTATATAAATTAACTTTACAGGGCATTCCACATCAATGCGACACAAAGGGAAAGTCCCTTTAATATTGTAGATAGGATATTTTGCATCATACAGACATTATTTTATTTTAAAGTTAGGAATACTTCATTCAAATATTTGAAAAAAAATGTTTGCTACCTCTGTATGTTCGTACTTTTAAATGTAGATTTACTATCACAGATAGTTTTACTAATTTACTAACAAGTAGCTACCCACTTTAGGAACTACTTTCCTCGCAGTTTTCATTCAAGTGCAGAAAAAATATTACATTGCTTCTATACTTTAAGTTACTATATCATTTAAAAGGCATTCTTCCTTATAATTTAGCCTTTCCAGTTTCATTCGATGAATCAAATATTTTTAATACTTGGAATGCAGTAAGTATTAGATATTTTTAAAATAAAAATATGCCTCCATAAAAAAACATGTATGTATAATATTTCCCTAAGTGTTGCAAAGCCATGGGACGCCATATATGACATAATATATATATACATATATATATATATATATATATATATATATATATATATATATATATATATACCTTCAAGTACATATGTACATGTACAATAACTATAGTCCAACTAGAATTCAAATACAATATTAATCTCATAGTCATAACGCTGGAGACCCACCAAATATCACCAATTGGGATATTGATGCTTAATAATCTCAAATATATAAGCATTCATACATACACCTAGGTAAACAAAAGAATAATTATCAACTTCAATAACCAATTGTATGCTATGAAGTACAGAGTTTTGACAATGACAAACGATAACAAAACTCTAATAAGGACTCTACTCTAATACCTACAACTATAGTACTTTTAAACTACAATATCAGATCTGATATTAAAAACTAATCTAATACTACTTTTAAACTACAATTATAATACTACTAGCTTCTGCCCGCGACTTCGTGCGCCTTAAATTCGGTTATCGCGGATAAGGGTATTTTACCGGGATAAAAAGTAGCCTATGTCCTTCCCCGGGACTCAAACTATCTCCATACCAAATTTCATCCAAATCAGTTCAGCGGTTTAAGCATGAAGAGATAACAGGCAGACAGACAGACACACACACTTTCGCATTTAAAATATTAGTATGGATATCATATATGATATTTAAAAATATTTCTTAAATGTGTTTGTTTGTAAACCAATTCCGAAAATGGCTCTAATTTATAATACTTATAGAGGTTTAATTGAAACCTTGGTCACTCAGGAACTGTAAAATATTTTAATTATTTTTTACAAGGATGAGTAAAAATTAATCAAATCCATAACTTAAAAAAGAATCAGCATGGGATTTGGTAGAAACATGGACTTTTGTAGTTAACAAAGTTGTGGGCATCCTTATCGGAGGTTAAAATAGGCAACTTTTGTTTGCTCTTAATTAAGAGATTTGACTACTTGGCTATTAATTAATAATTATATTACTTTCTACAAAGCACTACATAGTACATACATACTAATTAAAATTGATATTTACTTGTTGACAATATATGTATATATATGTTTGATGACAATGTCCACCAGTATGTTGCGCTTTTTTGCATTGAGCACTTTGAAATTCTTGTAATAATTAAGCACACTGTGTCCATGGGCAGATGTTTGCAACAGAGTATTTATATCAAAATCAGGTAGGGGGAGTCTATTAAGATCTTCGAAAAAGTTAGTGATGTCATTCAGATATGGAAGACTTGAATTTGGGTCTTCTAATACTATGTTGCTTTTGCAAGAACTGGCATCCTTATTTGTGTCTAAAGTAGTGTCTGTGGTTTCTGTTTCAGCGACAGAATCCAGAAATTCGTGAATGTGGGTTTTTAACGTCATTCTTTGTCCTATATGAGGACACAATTCTTTAAGATATGCATCCGTTAAATCTTTAAACTTTTCGATTGAAATATCATTATCTAAAAACATAAAATAACATTAGGCACAATCTATAATGCTTGGTATAAACAGATCACAGGGTCCGGGAAACAATCAAGTGCACTTCTCAAGTATCAGCTACTCATCGCATCATTCCGATCTATGAAGTGAGAATAATTCTATGAAATACCTTCCATAGCCCAGCGACAAGTTGTATCCTAGATTCATACATGTTAATACATAAAAACCAGTACTGCCGCGGTGACACGTACTTGTATTGAACCTTAAGATGGATTTCCAACTCCGAAAAATGCACTTGATCGTTTGTCGGGGGCTCGGCGGGTTTTACGGCGTGGCGAAATAAATTGAATTGGCTGGCGGTAACCTCACCGCGTGGTGACGCCATGCGTCCGCGCGGCGACTCGCGAGCGGCGGTGCCGCGACACCTCCGCCTCGACGCTTTATGCGAGCATACATACTACCATGTATTTAATACCAAAGAAAACATAAAGGTGCCGTGCCGCTTGTGCGCCGCGCCTCTGGCTGGACTCTCGAGCATTTATTTGAGCAACCTCCCTAAGTAGGGTACATAGCAGTGGCAGCCAACCGCAAGGCCGAATCACTATGGATCTATAACTACGGCCAGTTAGACCTAAGCATAAGGCAAGCCGATTGGAATAGAGACGCTTCGCCACTGTTAAGTACCTACTTAGGTAAATTAAAAAAACAAAAAAGAATTTTTGTTCCAAGTAACATTTTAATACATTAAAACATTGATACAGATCCCGGCAAACTTCTTGAACAAAAATAGCGGATCAGCGCAGTGCGCATGTATATTTGAACGTAAATCGGTTACTTACTGTGCAGTCTAGGTTATGCTCAAAAATTCTGCCGGCAACTGTATTTACTTAAATTAAATAAATGACAATCAAAACTTACCAATGAAATTCTTTACTACCTCAGGTGGTATTAACCATGAATGAAGTAGCAAGCTTGTTTCTTCCATTTTTGCTCTTCTTCTTCGTCGATATTTTGAATTATGTAGTTGGGTAGGTATTCAATTTACTTCTCGCACTACACGCACTCAGGTCAGTAGTATAGTAAGAGCAGAGCTCTGCCTCACCGAGAGGCCATAGCGTCGTCGCAAAATCATGGTAACCAAGCATCGCCAAGTGAGTTAGCTTCTAATACATTTCAATATTTAATTTGATTGGACATGGTACCTGGCGACGTTGCTGTGGCGTCTCGGTGAGGCTTGAGCACCACGATGCACGTTGGAATGTTATGGAATGTACCGCGAACACAACTTCTGCCAAAGTGAAGAGAGCGTCAGTTAAGTGTTGCCAATTTACAAATTATATTTCCCGATAAGTATTTTCTAAAAGGGCCTATTTTTTATATATAATAATGCTAATGGTAGTACGTGAAGACAGGGTTTTTTCTATTACCACTACCTCTGGTCATCTTCACGTTGGGGTTGTAAATAACCTTTGGTCTCCTGGTGAAAGTAAGGGAGATTAAAGTACGTAAGTAGTACGGTATGTGTACTACTTTCGTACTCACGTAAAAATTAGGTTTATAAAATTCGTGGATTCCCATTAACACCAAAGGCCAGACAACTAGCATGAAAATGGCAAACCAGTCTTGGTTATATGAGAAAATATTTCGAGAAATTCCATACACATAAGGAGTTATTTTATACAAAACAGCGATGGAGAATTGATGAGACTAAAAAATGCTCCATTGATTTTATCATGTTTAAAAAAATATGTAGATTTTTCGGTTGAGTCAATTAATTTTAACTGATGAAAGAGTGTCGATACTCACCATATTAGTATTTAGAACTAATTGACTGGACCGAAAAATCTACACCTTTTTAGTGTCCTGTGCATAACAAATTGTATTCCTACACGCAGACAAATAATTAAGCATTTAAAAATTAATAGATTGTTTGCTCCCTGGAATCTACAAATTAGTATTTATATTTTGTTACATTTTGTTTATTATGTAACATATTAGACAATTAAAAAAAATATTATCAGAACACATTTTGTTGAAATCAATACATCATAAAGCAACAGCCTATTTTCACTAACCGACTTCAAAACAAGAAACTGACCCGTATATGTATGTAGATATTATGTACAGTAAGGGAAATTGAAACATGTATTTATTCGTTCTTGTCACAATGACAATAAGGACTATAAGGTACATGTTTCAGTTTCCCTTACTGTACATGGGTTCGTATATGTGGATATGCCTATATATTTCTTTGTGATTGGGTCAAAGCTGCATGGTGTACTGCCGCTCTAGGAATTTGAAGTATAATACAGTCACACATTTATTATTTTGGAGTATTTCTACATATCGAAATTTTGGAACTCGTGTAAGCAAATGCAACATATTTTTTATGCAAAATATTAACACACCCCACCTTGCTCATAACGTCTTGACCGATATCGATAGTTTTTCACACATACTAACAATCTTTTGTGGCGTTCCTGAGGGTAATGATTAAGCTACGTTCTTGACCTATTTAACTGAGATTATCTGAAAAGTAGTGGATGCGTCATTTCTTTTACACATTGACAGTTTTAATATAATCCTTCCTATCATTACTATATTATAAATGTGAAAGTATGTTTGTACGTTCCACTTAATCTCAAAAACTACTGGACGATTTTTTATGAAACTTTCCAGTTATGTACCTTTTATATCAGAATAGAACATAGGCTACAATGTATGTCAAATTTCATCCCTTTTAGGGACGATAAAGGGAATGAAAATTTGTACGGACAGTAAATATTTTTTTTTGGCTAGGAACTTGAAATCTTGGTAATATACTCTATAAAATATATATTTTTTTCTTGGCGTTGCAGTAAAAATCCACGGGTAGTGATTTAATTATGCGTTAATATAAGTGCAAAACTACCAAAACTAATAATTAGTAGTCATTTAACTGGCACCAACTTGAAAACGTGATACAATCATACAATAATAAGTTACGTATATATATATTACATGTGGCGTATAAAAATAAAGTAATTATATATACTGATATTTTACGTAAAATAATAATTACGTATAATTTTCTCATATAAATAAACGAGTAAAACGATTACCCATTTCAAAAAAAATAAATTTGCTGTGGCAACACCGTGAAAAGTACAAGAAATACTAACGCTTTTAATGTTTCCTTTAAAATCTAACTGTTTTAAATTGAGTAATCGTTATATATTTAAATATCTTGAATTTTCAATGTAGTTTGTAAAGCATCAAACCAAGAATGAGGAAAATCAAGCCAAGAATGTAAAAAATCTTCACGTAAAACCATGTCATTTTTTAATTTAAACTTGTTGATTCTCGAATGGACCTTGAGAACATCAAATCAAGAATTTGTTAAATGAAGCCAAGAATGTAATACATCTTGGTATAAATCCGTGTTATTGTTTGATATATGAACTTTTTGAATCTAAAATGGAGTTTATAAACATCAAACCAAGAATTATTAAAACCAAATCAAGAATGTACTAAATCTTGACATAAACCTGTGTCATGTTTTGATTTAAGCCTGTTGATTCTCGAATGGAAATTGTAAACATTAAATTAAGAATTTGTCAAATGAAGCTAAAAATGTAATAAATCTTGCCATAAATTCGTGTTACTTTTTAATTTAAGTTCTTCTTGAATTTAAAATGGAGTTTATAAACATCAAACCAAGAATTATTAAAATCAAGCCATGAATGTTCTAAATCTTGACGTAAAACCGTGTATTTTTTTATTTCAACTTTTTGTATCTCATCTGTAAATTGCAAACTTTAAACCAAGAAGTTAATGGTTTACTTTTAAAAACTTGACAATCTTGCAGGGAAATGTTTGTGGATCTTCTTTTAATATGGGAACATTTTTGGTTTGATGAAGGTTACTTGAAACAAATACGTTTTTTAAGACCTAGCATATTTATACTAAAACTGTATATTATTTTGTTACAAATAAATATTTTTTCAACTCAAATCTGTCCTATTTGCATCTAATGTATATAAAGATAGAACTAAATAATTTTGATTCTTCCTTAAAAAAGTAAGATCCCTTTAGCTGAAGACCTTTTTATTAGATGAAGTATTATATTATTCTATTTGAAAAACAGTGTTTGAGATTGTTTTCCGTCTCAAATTAAAATATCTTTTCTATCTGTGTAGCGTCCTTAGAACTGGATACCCATATATTGAAACTTGTTCATCTATGGCAGTAATTTACGTTGCTTAGGCGATAATGGAATCTCATAATTGCTAATACATAAAAGCATCCAACAAAGTCCTCCAAATGATTTATGTTTGCTTCACCTTTGACATTCATTTGCAGTAATGACGTCTACCGAACATTACGAGTGTTTGTTTTTCTTCCGTCTGTGATTCCGCGGCAGATATCATTTTCTTTTGAGACATAAGTCCTAATCTTTGTTCAGACAGACCTCATCACAAATTATATGAATAGTATTGAAAAGCATTTACATATCAGACGTATACTTGTGACTGACAAATGTCTATGTATGTACGGTATTTATTGCTGATGTACGACACGTATAGCATTTTGCTGGATCATGAAATACATCAGCATAATGTATTACAATGATGTATGCAATCTCAAATAGATGCGGTACTATCTACTTAAGTATTGAGACGTGTCATGTTCATAAACTACTCACAATTTGCACTCCACAAATTCCTCAGGGACATTTAAAAGGTTTATTCTTCTCAGTCTTTTGCATAGTCAAAAGTTGTAGAGTGTTATTACTTTTATTCTGACGATAGATGAGTGAAAGAAAATCTTCGTAAGTATCCTTAGAGCAGCTGACATATTAATCTGTGTAACGTTAGATTTAAAATATTCAAATTCGAATTCAAAAGTTTATTCTGCAAGTAGGCCTCTTACTTTACAATAAACAGAAAAACATAGTAGTTCATAGAAATATTAATGCAACAGACAAATACCTGGGCACCCTTTACAGGGAGATGTATATTGTCTCCGGGTCCATTATATTATAACTTATAGAAATGTAAGGGTTCTCTAGGCGCCAAAAAAGTAAACAATAGTATTCTTCTTACCTTTGTATAATTATATGCTCTTCTGATGAGTTCAAACTCTGTCTCTCAGAAAAAAATAATACGAAGAAAATTAACTTAGTAACTATAATCCCTGGGTGTTAGTCATTTAGTTGTTTTATGTCGTGTGGTAATGATAAATGTCATGGTAAAAATCCACGACCGGCATGCCCACATTTCGCAGTCACTAATTACTGTACTTATGCTCAGTATGAACGCTAATGTGAGACCAAGTATGAACTATCTGCATGTACTATTTTTACATTATTTTACATGATAGTACAACTATTATTTATTGCACACCAACAAGAGAATCAGTACGATTGAGCCTTAACATAAAATATGGTCAACAATAAAGAGCGATCTCTTCTAGACATCTTTTGGGTAACGGAAGTAGCAAAAACAATTGCCAGAGATGAGATAAGAATGTAAAAGAAAAATGTAATAAACAAATATTTTAAAAGGGGTCATATACATACAAAATTAAATATAAACATACATACACGTGAATGCATGTTATATATTACAAACATACAAATTAAGAATGAAAACTATGATAAGTTGGCACCAAACTATCTATAGAAAACAAAAATAAATAAGTTAAGTTATGCATGTGGTCATAATCAATAATGATATTTTAGGTTAGCTTTAAATATGTGCAATGATTTCGCTTGCCTTAAGTCGAGCGGAAGAGAGTTCCATAACACAGTAGCATGGACTGTAAAATAATTCGAATAAAATTTTGACCTTTTTTTAGGTGTGTATTTATGAATAAAGTTCCTTAATTAATAAATATACACCTAATGATCTGCCGGTCTGCCTTTTCATTTAGTGGAAACGTTTGAGTAAATTTTCATGGAGAGGTCGAAGTGTCACGAAATCATACCGCCAGGCTTCAACAAAAACTTGTTTACTTATCATGCGGTTGTTGATTCTGCTTTCCCTTGACGATTCCCTTGTATGCCTAAATATGAACTAATATTGTTCTTCAATATCTACATATGAAATCTTTGTTCCAAATTCATAGTGTAAGCATATAGTAGCATGTAGGCGAAGTCGCGGCACATTGCTAGTAACTCGGACCATAGAAACTCAAAGCAGAAGAATCTTAGCATTTATCAAGCGGCGCGCTGTCAATGTGTAATTGCGTGTGGATAATGTGTCTCGGGTTACACGGGTCTGGCGTTGATGGAACATGATCTGAAATACATACGCATGAATTGATCAAATTGTAGCTGACTTGGAATTGCGCTTGCGGTCCCGGTGATGGAGAAGTTTGTAATAAATTTAAAATTTGACATTATAACGATATAAAATTACGACGAGCGCACAAAAAATATCGAAAAATAGCGAATAAAATAATATTTGCTTGCATCTTCTGATCACTTGCAAAGTATACTTTAAAGGGTCTGGCCGGACTGCTATAGTAAAATCGCCCCTGGCTGAATTTGAAAACTAAATATGCATGTTTTAGCCTTATTGTCAAATATAATTTTACTGAATATTAAGCAATAAATACTTACGATTAGCGAAAAAAAAACACTTTTTTATTTTTTATTGACCAAACTACTTTATCGATTGACACGTCCTTCGGATATTTTAAATATGTATATAAGACACATTAAACAAAAAAAACTTCTAGCTTAATTGAAAGTCAACGTTTTTGTCAGTTTAAGTTTTTTTTTTTTACTTGCAAGTTAGCGACAAGTTAGTTATTTTGATATAATATACACAATTTAATAATCTATTACATGGTACTCCCCTACTTGACCTAATAACGCAAGTGCTAATATTATTACACCTACCAACGCTAGCTCTAATTTTCATTAGCCCTAATGTCATATCACCTAATTTTTATACCCTAATTAGTTGTTAGACCTAATAATCGAATACTCTAATAATGATTTGTACTAATAATCAACAATACTAATATGAAATAACCTAATAATTACCAAACCTAATGATTATTAGACCTAATCATTACTGACACTAAATGTCAAGAGTATTAAAGATTATTAAACCTATTTTTACGTTAAAACAGAAAATACGGATTTGGACAAATATCGAATTGGCTGAACCCCGAAAACTGTAGGTTAGGTTTGGTTTCTATTGTGACAATGTATAGCGGAGCGAGCGAAGCGAGCGGAGCGTCAAAAGATTCCCATGTACTTACATCCTGAGTCTGAGTATGTATTATGTTTTAGATATACCCGCATTCCGCAACTTAAGCAAATGAACGAGTGGTAATGAATGAATGGAAATATTTTTTGAAATTATCATTAAAGGCATATTTAGGTTTATAGATAATTAGGTATAATAAAATGTAGGTTTTAACATAATTAGGTATTATAATATTAGTAGTCTAAAAAAATCGGCTAAGTGCAAATTAGGGCTAGTGAAAATTCGGTATGATGAAATTAGGCATTATGAAAATTCGGGATCCTGAAATTAGGGCTATTCATTAATTAGGATGAATGAAAATTCGGGTTTGTGATTTTAGGGTTACCAAAATTAGGGCTAATGAAATTAGGACGAAAGTTTTTCGGGCTAACGGAGGGGAACCCTATTACATATATTTATTTCAAAAAAAATAGTTTGGATCAACAAAGTGAAAATAAGCTGTTTGTGTTAAAGGGGAACCCCATGAACGCCAACTTCCTTAAATAATGGAAATAGCTAATACTGCAAAAAAATAATAAATTTGGAAACATTAAATACTTTTATAATTGGCTCTGATACTTAAGAAATTCATACCTGGGATGCTAGAAATGGGATCTAAACAATCGCTCTAGAAATGGAAACCCATATAAAGTACACGTACTTTTTAACTTTTTTTTACGAATTCTGAATGCTGTGCGTATCTTATTGATGACTGACGATTTTTTGGAACTTTCCCGAGGACATAGTTTGTGCTACTGGTGCTTTTGGGATTAAATTCTTTAACCCCAAAAGAGATAAACACCAAAAATAACTCGAAATTAAATTGTAATAATCCTAATAAACCGGGATTGAAATAAATTCGGAAAAATACGCAGTTGCATTCGAGTCCAGACCAATATATCCTTCCCAGTAGAGTAAACAGAACCGTTCTGCAGAGCCCTCAGATGAATATTTTTCGACGTGCATTCCACCTACAATGGCTCGGAACAATATGGCCGCCGGAATTTTGCCATTCACTAAAAACTTCTATTGTTTTGCCTTTCCAGACTAAAGACTGGTGGCGTATAGAATATGCATGACTCTAAAGTCTTAAACTCTCAAATGTGGACATGCAAAACTGGTGTTAGAAATTTAAAATAGGTTGGATATTATCACTCCGGAACTAAGTGTGCATAGAGATAGCAAGTTTGTTAATGTAGGAGTTGAACTCCTACGAGAGTATTTTAATATTAAAATCTTGTATTCTTCGTTGTTTAGCCTATCAATACAATACGATAATACGATCAGTATTTTTTCTTTTATTTATATATTGTTAAGTCGTGTAAGTTTCCAACATCTTTCCTTTTAACGGAGTGCGTCAGAAAGAGGGTTATGTTTTTTGTGAATATGTATGTATGTCTATTGTTTTGGTCAGCCCTGCAGCCTAAGCGGCTAGATGAATTTTAACGCGTGAGGTGTCTTAGATTTAGTTTTGGTTCTGCGAGTGAGGCAATAATTTGTTTTGCAGTCAGATTTTTTTGAAGTGCTAATGATGATATATGTATACTTGTTTATTTTGTATGTGAAAATCTTTTGTGGCTTTTATGGCTTTGTATACTACTCATCAAATAATTTGTAACATACAAAGCGCCAAGTATATTGCAACACATATATCTAATAATATAAGCACAAACTGACTGACTGTCTGATGCTGACTAAACCTACTACTATCCAAAAAAAATTAGTAAATACTAATTACATCTTTTTTGGACTATAATAGGGTTTACTTAATTTTAAGACTGAGTTTCCTCATTAACATAATTCAAAAAGTCTTTGCAAAGCAAATCAAAGTTCCGGGAAGTCAAAACGCAAAAACAGATTCCAAGAAACGGTCCACACGGAATAAGTAACTTTGGAGCCTTTTGCGAACTAAAAATAGCCCCCGGAGCTGTTGTCTGCATGCTTATTAATTTACGCAAAGCTCAGCCGGAGAATTACTTAATGAATCCATTCAGTTCACGTTCGGATGCAAACTATAGGTTACTTCGTGGAACAGTCGTCATTATCTTTGTACGGAAGACTTAGCAACAGGCTTACAAGTAATTTGATTGTAGTCTCTTCTTTCTTCACATCCTGGAGATGATTTTAAATGGAGGGCCGATCTTCAGCGTTTTTACGGCGTTTATTTTTCGTCATTGACGTCTCACTAAATATTGTTACGAGAAATAATATTCTGAATTAACTTTTTATCAAACCGAAGACCAATTCCGAGGCTGTGTTTACTTTTGTTGAAGTTATTAATTACGACATATCTTTCCTTCGTGATGATAATCATGTCATGAGACAACAATGACGATTGAACCGAGTGTTTCAAACGCTCGGAGATTCGCCCTGGAACTAGAAGGTGCCTGTAAGTTCGTTCGCGGAGGAGAAAAAGTCATAACCCGTCTTTTTTCTTTAGCCTAGTCGTGTAAAAAGTATCCTATAACTATATGTGGATACCCAGTTACCCGTCCTATGTACTATATCGCCTATAGCATAGGAGCTATAGGCGAAAACTAATAACTTTTACGTTGCTAGTAATCGCGTGATAAATTTTTGAACATAATAGATACCTATGTTTTAGGACATAGCCGGAGTGAAGAAAGGCGCCTGTTGCAATTTTAATGGAGGTCTGAAGAGGTTGTTGCACGTAGCTTTTAATAAACAAAGTGTTGCGAGAGGGTTGGAAACATTTTCAGATTTAAGTGAAAGTCTGCACAGCGTTGAGATTGGAATCACAACTTCAAAAAGATACATTTATCTAATATTCAATGTATCTGTCCTCCATATTCACTTCTTGATTTTCTACTTGATGTAGGGCTCAGACACTACAAGAAGCGCAAATCGCGTAATAATAGACTTCTGTTCATACAGTTCAGAGTCATCCCTAAAGACGTTGATGTATTTTTGGATAGATAATTTGCGGACGTTGCTTAGCAACAGACGGAAAGCCGCCCTGATATTAAAATAGAATTGCTCTTTTTTATCGTAAGAAAGAAAAACTTCGATAATTTTACTGTACGCTCTCTAAGGCTTATGATGTTGGTAATTTTGCAAATATCTAGAGGTTTTCCAAATTAATTAAAAAAAGGGACTAGGTTAATCTAGCAACTTTACCGGCTTGAGCAGTGTATTCAGTGATAGATGCAGTCTTCTATGAAGCTGCATCTATCGCGCGCGTATACCGTGCACGACTTATTTATTTGTTTTGTTTTGCCCATAGATTGCACCCAGATTATGCGTAAGCCTGTATGTTTGAAATTTTATGATCATTCTCCACCCCCAGGTATACGTGGCCCTCTTCAAGCCGCTGCGAGTGTCGCGGCGGCAGTTTCGGCGCGTTCTGCGCTGCATGCGCAACGTGCGGCATCTCAAGTGCCACGAACTGTACGCGCACGAGAAAGTCACCAAAGTCGACAGTCTCTCCTTGGTGCTGTCGGGCAAGTGAGTAACAATCTCTCTCTACCTGGCTATGCTTCCCATATAGTGGTTTATAAGCCATCTTCGGGTGCACCAGCGCCCGACCGATCAGGAATCGAAGTGGTCGCCATGGCCGAAAACGGTCGGAAAGAGGAGAGTATTATAGTGGTTTCTTTTTTTTTTTAATTCATAAACTGACCAGCGATTGACCGCAGTATCACTAGATGCTAAGTGACTACGGAGTCGAGGATGTAGCTCGCCTGTTCAGTAAGAGCCTTTCACTCTTACCTTTGAAGAGACCCAAATAAAAATTTTCTGGAAATACACATACCGGGAGCGAGTTCCATTCCTTAGCGGTTCGCATTAGAAATGATGAAGCAAATCCCTTCGTGCGTATGAATAGTAAATTGACAACGGATGAAGGAGCTCGCCACGCCTGGATGTCCGATGGTGGAACGGGGATTATATCGTTCAATTTCTGCGCTTACTCTAAAATATATCCAACTAGCTTCTGCCCGCGACTTCGTCCGCCTTAAATTCGTTTATCGCGGATCGGGGTATTTTTACGGGATAAAAAGTAGCCTATGTCCTTCCCCGGGACTCAAACTATCTCCATACCAAATTTCATCCAAATCGGTTCAGCGGTTTAAGCGTGAAGAGGTAACAGACAGACACACTTTCGCATTTATAATATTAGTATGGATAGAAAACCGATAGGCTGGCAACTTTGCAGTGATGGTCGAGGCTCTGGAAATTGCTCCCAGCCGATAAAGCATCACCAATAAGTTTTAAGTTTCGACGTTCTACGGAATCCAAGGTGGTTACGAATTGTTATTGATGACCCATACCGTACTAGCTCATAACGATATACGAAGAAATACTTTTACGGTTGATTTATTTTTTCCGGTAGCTTGATTGTATCTTTTGAGCGATAATGTCGGAAAGTGTCGTCGTCGGAAAGCTGTGACCCAGACGTTACATTTATATACACTATACAGTGTCAAACAGAGACACGAGGTTTAATGCTTGGCATCTTGAGCTCAATTTTACGTTAACGAGATGGCCGCTCAGTGTGTGAAAATGCCATGTAAGCTCCTCTCTTTTGAAGACTTGCTAGAAAATCTATCATCCTGAGGACTGAAATCAAATTGTAATGCTTCCAGTTTCTCTCATTCTCCGGATTTACTAAGCCACAAGGTGATGGGACAACGTTTTATGGTGCATCCTGGAGTTACGAAAAATGTATGTATGCTACGAACAAAATAGTTTCTCTCCGTTATATCTGATGAACAGTTTGTCAGTCGCGATTCGGCCTTATACCGTACGTGCGTACACACTACACTATACAGTGTATATCACTGTACTATGTACATACAACTAAGGAGTGAAAACAGCTCGTCAGTGCTGCGAATTAGGAACTTGATGCGAAGGTTACTTTATCTATTGTACGTAATGTCTGCTGTACCATACATATTGCATATATACAAAAAAACATAATATTACTCTATACGCTTACTTAATACATATAAGTATAATATACGTACTCAAACGTTATAAGTTAGTAAGACATTGAATTTGTAAAAATACAAATCGAAAGTAGCAATATTATTACACGATTTAAAAAATAAACATTCAGTCGAATTGAGAACCTCCTCCTTTTTTTGGAAGTCGGTTAAAAAACCCCGTCATTTCAGCACGCTTATGATTGCGGCTCGGCACACATCTACATCTCAGTAATTTATGCTTTGTTAAACTAGAGCGGATGTTCTTGTATACGAGCTTGGTATGTTTGTATGTATTTGTAATGAATTTGGTTTGTACGAGTACATATGATCTTTTTTTCCTTCTCGAGCCATCTGATGGGAAGTAGTGATCGTGGACATGTTTGCGTGACATCGGAGAAACTGCGTATTGTTCACCTCAGTGCGGTCCATATAGGCACAAAGGCACTGCCTACCCCGAATGACCGCAGCTCCATACAGGCATAGAGAAACTGCCTACTCTCAAGCTCTAAACGACCAGAGCTCCATATAGGCACAGTATAACTGCCTACCTTGGCCAACAGCCCTGTGCACGCCACTGGTTCACCCATGTAGGAATAGGAAGTTTAGGCCTTAGCACAGCGCGTTTTAAGAACGCGTTTCGATAGCGCGTTTTAAGAACGCGCTTCGATAGCGCGTTTTTCATTCCATAGAGCTGGATACAAACGCGCGTCGACGGCGCGTTTGAAAACGCGGTGTGCAAACGAGGTGACTGAGAGGGGACTGAGCTGTATTTTTGTGTGAAATGCGCCTTATCGTCTCGCCATGTCACCATCTTCTTGGTATGGTTTGATTCAGGAAACTAACGCTGAAATGCCCTTAGAGGGGCCCCTTAGAAGCCCTTAGAGGGGACTGAGCTATAATGCTACAGTATTTTTGTCTGAAATGCGCCTTATCGTCTCGCCATGTCACCATCTTCTTGGTATGGTTTGATTCAGGAAACTAACCCTGAAATGCCCTTAGAGGGGACTGAGCTATAATACAGGGTAGGGCAGATTAAGTGTCCTTCTTTAAAATATCCATAAAATTAAAACAAGTCTCCAGATTAAAAAAGTATTTATGTATTTAGTTTAAACTTACACCATAAATTATAAAATTAATTCATAAGTTCTGCAGAAGCGGGCTGTTCGTGCGATATATGATAATGAACTATAGAGACTCGCTTAGAGATAAGTTTAAGGACATTAATATAATGACAGTGCATTGTCAATACATTTATGAGAATATTATGTATGTACATAAAAATATTACCGACTTTAAGAAGAACTGTGATATACATAATATCAATACTAGAAATAAGCATAAGCTCGCAGTGCCTGCTACTAGGGTCCATAAAATAAGGAGATCATTCATTGGTAACTGTGTGAGATTTTATAATAAACTTCCTAGCAGCATAACTGAGTTGTCTATTGGTAAATTCAAAAATATTGTGAAACGAAAATTATTTTCTAAAGCTTATTATAGCACACAAGACTACATGAATGATGAAGCCGCGTGGGATTAATGTAAATAGTAGCGTCATGTAGGTATATGAATAATTATTTTAACGAATACCTAAGGTATTATTATTATTTTAATCTTAATAGTTTTATATACTCTGACATTTAGAATTTTATTCTAGACACATTCTAGATTATTTATTTTTTATTGACAATCCTTTTGGGATTTATCTTATTGATTATTTTAATTTTTAAAATGATGATTTTATCAATAATATTACACTTAAGTTAAATGATCTGATTAGGTTTTTCTGGGTTTCCCTAATCCTTGCAGCAAATGTTGGATCATATTGTATTTCTCCCAGCAAACATTCACTCTCATGTAACTGACATTTCGAAAGTGCTTGTAACTAGGCCTACTTGAATAAAGAATATTTTGATTTGATTTGATTTGATAAGTTCAAATCTCTCTCCATTTGCTTTAATTACCTTACGCATTCTCCCATAGAAGGAATTACACGCGGCACGCACTACCTCATCTGGAATATCGTCCCATATCTTCTCCAACCGATGCTTGAATGAATTTAAATTCATGCCCTGCGTGCTCCCAATCTTACTCAGCATAAATCCCCATATTGAAAAATCCAACGGATTCAAGTCCGGTGAAGATGAGAGCCATTCTTGCCAAGGTATAAAATCTGTCAAATTCGTTCGACACCAGTCTTGGATTCAGTGTCCAGCGCTCGTCGTGAGAGGTCGTCTTTACTAGTGCGCAGCTGTCAGCTCCGTAGAACAAATTAAAATCGCTTAGTTTCGGCAATGCCCTGGTGGGCGTTGCCGTTGCCGTATGTCTGCAAGAAGCTCTTAGCCCCGCCCACTAGTTGTGTGTGGTGCCTTGTTGCCGTTTGTGCTGTCATTGTGTTTTTCCGTGTATAGAAGAACTTTCCAGTGCGCGTGAAAATCATCATCGTGTGTGTTGTGTGAACTTTATATGTGAATTGTGTGCGAAATTGACGCTTATGTTAAAATTCTAAAGAAAAGAAAAAATTAATGAAAGTATTTAAAAAGATTTCCTAAATACTTGTGTGAGAAAAAAGCAACTCACTATTGTGATAAAAGAGTAGATCACAGTTCTTCTCTCAGTTATCTACTAAATTCAGTGCGCGAGTGCCGTTTATAGTTTAAATAATCAGTGTTTTGGTGCAATTTTTAATTTTTTCCTCGGTATCTCCCTGGACATGCCCGTATTTCTGCGCATAGGGATACGGCGCTAATGATGGAGGGAAAGAGGATTGTGCCCCCTCCCTCGTTGGCGAGCTTCCTTGCTCGTCAATATCCTAATGTTATGGAGGAGTTTTTGATTCTTTCAAATGCTCAGAAAGTATCTAATACAGGTAAGGAGACTTTTTCTTCCTCAAACCCGACTTTGACATCTGTTGACAACCGTATTGACGGCGACTCTACTGACTTTAGCCGGTATGGCTCGCAAGCCTCCGGTCTGACCTGTGACAAGACACCTCGTAGATCAATTGATTCTTTTAAAAAGCGTGCTGTCTTAAGCGTGCGCTCGAGCTCTCGCTCTCGTTCTCCTTCCTATTCGCGTCCGGCCTCTGTTCTTTCTGGAGGTTTGGGTGACTGCGAGTCTGAGTTGGTAACCGTGCAGGACACTCCTCTTGCACTTGGTCAGCCTACTCCTGAATCTCAACTGCCTCTTGGTCAGGCAGATTTAAGGGATCTTCGAAGACACTTTGCAGGTGATGTGGCCACGCCCCCCGCCTCGCTTAATTTACATAACTCCCATGTGGAGGTTATTGTTCATTCTCAACTTTCTAGTATGGACTCGGCCTCGATCGAGTCTGAATCTGAAATTGAATATCAGTCTGTCCTTTCTGATGAAGGTTTTGAAACTGTTAAACGTAAAAATAAAAATAAAAATCGTGGCAGGAAGCGTGGTAACATTAGCCCTTCTTCTCCTGTCAGTCTTGCTGATTCTTCACATGGAGATTTCATGGCTGATTTGTCTCGCAGTCAGCCTAATCTCAGTCACCCTAATTCGACACCCAAGCGTTTGCGCCAGGAGGCTCCACAGCATCCTCACGCTGTTGATCGTGAGGAGATGGAGGTCATTGTTGAAAATGCCAAAAAGGAGAAAAGACCTCCTATTTTGTTCTTAAAAGATAAAGCGCGTTGGACAAAGCTAGCTGCTGAGGCCAACCGCAGAAACATTGGGTTGCTCAGAGCCACCTCGGTAGCTGCTCGTGATGGCAGACCGGGAGGCATTGGGATTATTACCCAAAATATATCTCAATATAAAGCCTGGATTGACCTGATGGTTGATGGCTATCATACCTATAATCCTGAACGCAGACTTCACGTGGTCATTAAAGGCCTTCCTGTGGAGATTGATAATACTTCCATTTTAGAAGACCTTAAATCCCAAGGTCTCCCGGTACATGAAGTTCACCGTATGTTTAGGGGTGATAAAAGAGTTCCCTTTGAGGCGGTTTTTGTCTCCCTTGATCGCACTCCAGCGGGAAAGGAGATTTATAATATCAAGTCTTCCTGTGGTCTTAGTGGACTGCGTGTTGAAGCACCTTATAAAAATAATAGAGTGCCGCAATGTAAAAATTGCCAATTCTATGGTCACTCGGAGAATTATTGTAGGCTCCCTTCTCGCTGCGTTAAGTGCGGAGGTGGTCATCATACCAGTAGCTGTGAACTTAAAAAGGATTCACCTCCTGATATTCAATCCAAAATTAAAGTATCCTGCTGCAACTGCGGCGGTGATCATACCGCTAATTTTCACAATTGCCCGGCTGCTCCTAAACAAAATAAGAATTCCAGATCATATAGGAATGGTAACAATACCCGTAGGCGTAATAAAGCATCCAGATTCAGCAGTCAGAATCCTTCGCCGCCTTTAAACAACAATGGTGTCAGCACTGGCAATCAAGTACCCCTTGTTACGGAGTCCTCTTTTCCTACTTTAGGTGGTAAGAGGCTGCACTCTTCTACTCAAGTTGTTGAAGCTGCAAACTTTATCTATGGCTCCTCTCAAGAGTCTCAGTCTGGCCCTCAGGCGCAGCCTCCCCGTCCTGGCTCGTCAGCCCAAGGTCCCCTTAATCCTATCTTGGAGAACGTGGCTGTTGATCGTTCATCCAATTTTCAACAGCATAGGCCTCCCTATAATCAAATTGCTGCCATGCCTTCTAGATCTGGCCCAAATTATTCTAATAACATTTCTCGACAAGCACCTCCCTCTCACATGAGGAAGCCATATCCTGGTGCCTCCTTGGGCTCAGGTCCTAGCGTTGTCTCCCCTTCTATTTTAGGAGGAGCTGCGCGTAATCAATCTGATGACGATGATCTCAGACTAGTTTTTGAACTGGCTGAGATCATTGACATCGATGAGGTCCGCAGTTTGGCTGCTGAATTCAGGGCTCAAAGAAATTCCAGAGGTCGGTTTGATGTACTCTTCAAGTACTCAGCTCTCCTATCGGCGATCCGCTCTATCAATACTCAGACAGCTCATAATGGATAATACACCCGGTAGAGTCAAGCCCAAGCATCTATCGTTGGCATATTTTAATGCCAATGGCGTTAGGTCTCAGAGAGACGAAATTGCTTCATTTATTAAATCTCATAATATTGACATCTTTCTTATTCAAGAAACATTTTTAAAACCCTCTTTAAGGGACCCTAAAATAGCTAACTTTAATATAATCCGTAATGATCGCACTACGAGTGCTGGGGGGGGTACCTTAATTTATTACAAAAGGGCATTCCATTGTTCACCCATTTCCATACCAGATAATATCAAACACTTAGAAATATCTGCGTGTCGCATAGCCCTTACGGGTCATGGGCCTATTACCTTAGTATCAGCTTATTTATCTCCAAATCAGCCACTATTAAAATCCGACCTAGAGGCTGTGTTTGGGTTGGGTGAATCGGTCATTTTGGCTGGCGATCTCAACTGCAAGCACAGTCTCTGGAATTGTAATTATTCTACTTCAAGGGGCAGGCGTCTTCTTAAATATACCAATGATCTCTCTATTGATCTGATAGCTCCGTTTGAGGCGACTCATTTTCCGAGTGACCCTACGAGAAGAGCTGATATCCTGGATGTGGTACTTCTGAAGGGCGTAGCTTTACAACTGCGCTCTTTAGAAGTGCTTCATGAACTCTCTTCCGACCACAGGCCGGTCACTTTGAAAATGGGGCCTCCTCGTGACGGACCGCCTCTTACTAGGCGTATTATCAACTGGCATCAGGTTAGTCTAGTAATGTCAGATAAGGACGTCATAAATCGTTTTGACGGACTTTCCGCTCAAATCAACTCTATAGAGGACCTTGAAAAGGCTATTAATCTTCTCACTTCGGGCCTTCAAGCCATACAAAACGAGTGTTCCAAAGACGTCCCTATAGAAGACTTCTATACCTGGAGACTTCCCAGCCATCTTCTCAAACTTTTAAAAGAGAAGAACGAAGCTACCAGGAAATACGATCTTGCCCCTTCAAGCGAGAATAAGTCTATATTGAATAATTTGCGGCAAAGGCTTAAAAGGGGTCTTGCTGATCACAAGAATCAGAAATGGAGCGATCTCTTGTCGGAACTCTCCCCTAGTCATCTTGCATTTTGGAAGTTGACTAGGACCTTAAAATTAGATACTGTTGTGGACATGCCTCCCCTCAAATTTATGAACAACGGCTCGGAACAGATCGCCTTTAATGACGATGAAAAGGCTGAGTGCTTGGCGGTCTCGTTGGAAGCCCAATGCTCCCCAAGTACTGAGCCTGTTGATCCCGTACATCTGGCCCGAGTTGAAAATGAAGTAGAAGCGCGGCTCTCTACACCGCCTTCTGACGCTCCACTAGAACCTCTGAGTCTATCCGAATTAAAACTTCTCATAAAGTCTCTCAAGAAACGTAAATCCCCAGGTGAGGACAGGATATCCAATAGGATGATCGGAATGCTCCCTGAGAGTCTTCTGATCGTCCTGTTGGCAATCTACAACATCTCTCTTGCCAAATGCCACTTTCCAAAGGTATGGAAACATGCTGAGGTAATTGGTATTCACAAGCCGGGTAAGCCTCGTGATGATCCTGTTAGCTATAGACCTATCAGCCTTTTAAACACTCTTGGGAAACTTTATGAGAGGGTAATTATGAATAGACTCAGAAAAGTGATTGCGGCGGAGCACCTGTTGGCAGACGAACAGTTTGGCTTTAGGGCTGAACATTCGTGTGTTCAACAGGTGCACCGCATAACCGAGCATGTTCACTTCTGGTGGACCAACTGGGGTCGGTCCATTCCTACAGGGGCGATATTTTTTGATATCTCCAAAGCATTCGACCGCGTTTGGCACAAAGGCCTTATCTACAAATTATTCAATATAGACATTCCCACAAGACTAGTTTTTCTCATCTCCGATTTCCTCTCTGACAGGAGCTTTAGTTACAGGGTTGATGGTACCTTATCACCCAAGCATCCTATCAGGGCAGGAGTCCCTCAAGGGTCGGTTCTCGCGCCAACCCTCTTCTCATTGTATATCAATGATATTCCCAGAGTCCCGGGAGTGCATTGTGCCCAGTATGCAGACGACACGGCCCTTTTTGCCACCTCTCCTCGAGTTAATAGCATAAAAGTTCTCCTCCAATCTGCGGCCGAAGCCTTTGGGCAATGGTGTAGACTTTGGAGGATGGAGCTCAACCCTCAAAAGAGTGCAGCTGTCATTTTCACTCGCACCAGCGACAAACATAAATACAAGCCGGATAGTGAAATCACTCTTTTGGGGGGGTCTGTTCCCTGGAGGGAGGAGGTAAAATATCTTGGTGTCACTTTAGACAGACGCTTAAATTTCAAAAAGCACATTGACGCAGTTAAAAACAAAGCCGCATTTATCCTGGGCAGAATGCACTGCCTACTTTCCTCCAAATCCAAATTGTCCCGTAATAACAAAATTACTATTTATAAAACCTGTATTCGGCCGGTGTTCTCTTATGCTAGCATTGTCTTTGGACAGTCCTCGCGTAGGAAGCTCTGGTCGCTACAGGTCCTTCAAAATAGATTCCTCAGGCGTGTAGTCGACGCCCCAGGCTACGTTCGGAACGTGGATATCCATGCCGATCTAAATATTCATTCAGTTGCGCAGCATTTTAAAATGCTCGCTACTAACTATTTTTACCGTTCCGAACGCAGTCCTAACCCATTAGTGACTGCTTCCGTCGACTATACGCCTGACATTCCTCCTAGGAAAGGTATAAAAAGGGCGAGACATGCACTACTTGCGCCTGATGACAAATTCACCATTAGGCTCAAACGCGAAAAAGAAATTGACACTGACCTTAGTATCAGACGCTTATATGACAATGACCCTCTTGACTCGCCCTTGAGAGGCATACCAAATGACAATTCTGAGGAAGGAGGAGTCTCCTTGAACCATGGGAGGCCTTCGGCTAATTTAAATTCTCGACCTCGGTTGAGGTATAGGCCTCTCCTTAGGGGCTTTAAATCCATAAAAGACCAGATATCTCATTTTCAGAGATTTGGCCCATATATCAGTAAGAGGGATCGCCCTCCGAGGTCATCCCCTACTGTTCAAAATTAAATTAAATTTTTAAAATCTCAATTTGTTACTTTATTAATCTAAAATCTCTTTTGTTTTTCTATTGCGCCAAACACTGGACTATTTAAACCGGCTTGTTTACAGTCCTCTTAGTTATAGTCACATAACTATTAGGCAAAAGTCTTTGTTCTTCTTTTCTGTGCCTCGCTCCTTCGGAGCGTGGCACCATTTACTAACTCGAAAGTGGTCGTTTAACGACCAAACTGAGACCAGAACAATTAAAAAAAAAAAAAAAAAAAAAAAGACACCAGTCTTGAGTGCGTTTGGCTTTGTGAGTTGGGGCACTGTCTTGCTGGAAACAAAAATAATCATTTCCATATAACTTTCAGGTATTTTCCAGCAAATGACCCTGCAATACGTTCTGAATATAGTACTCTTGGTTGATTTTGACTCCTCGATCAATGAACAGCAGTGGTAACTTGCCTCTAGACGATATCGCACCCCACACCATGACAGCAGACGCACTTTGAAATCGTTGTACAGCTAATATGTCCACTGGTATGTCCCTCAACGATACGCCATACACACGATCATTCTGTTGATTGTGGGTATCCTGTATTTGAAACATTTTTTCTACGGAAAAAATTATGTCATCGCCCTCGTGCCATGCTAGTATCTCCTTAATTTTTTTCACTCTAGCTTTTTTCTTGGCTTCCGTTAATCCGTGAATTTTTTGTTTCAATCCAAGATCATGTCGTAATATACGACTCATTGATCGTCGGGATATTTTCATATCTTTCGCGAGTTTACTTGCACTTGGGCTGGATTACGCCTAATACGCTCACGAACATTTTTGATTATTTTTTTGACGCGAACAGATGGATTACGTCCAGGTTTGGGTCTGATTCGTGAAGAACCTGTTTCCTTGAATAGCTTGATGGTCCGCGATATGAACCTTATATTGATATTTAAATGTTTCAGTGTCCTTAATATCTCGCACGGGTGAAATTTTTTCTTGTACAAATCGACAACGAGCTCACGTTTCGCGTCCATTGTTGAAAACAAAACAAAAACGAAAAAAAACAAAATAAAGTCTAGAAATCGTAAAAACGAATAAATTCTTTATTTAAAAACATATATACACGGTAAAAAGCTTCCATTACGTTAGAAAAAAATAAGATGTACGACTAGGACACTTAATGTGCCCAACCCTGTACTACTGTCTTCTTGTGTGAAATGCGCCTAAGTCGTCTCACCATGTCACCATGTTCTTGATTTGGTTTGATTCAGGAAACTAAAGCTAAACATTGTATGAATGTGCACTTTGCTGTTTCTTTAACAAAAGAGTTTGTACAAACAGCGGGCTTGTTCATAATTGAGTCTGTAAACTACGGCGTTCGTGGCGAAAACTGTATTATCAAAAGTAGGTCAATAACTGACTAAGGGAATATAGCCCCTTTGGGGGTTGTGGGTTTACGTTAAAGGTCAACAAGCGACATTAGGGGGCTCGTTTTTTTGTCTTTTTTCAGCATTTTGCTCAGTAAAGTCTACTTAGTATATGTTTATTACATAACAATATTTACCTACATTACGAGTACTTTAGTGTGGTCCAAATAGACTGCTGGGAGAATTTCCAAGCGTTTTGACCGCTCGGTTCGATCGTTATTGTTGTCTCCTCACGATTATCGCCACAGCGGAAAGACAAGTCATGATAACTTCGACTAAAATTAACTCAGCCTCGGGAATATCTTTAAATTTCATAAAAAGTTGATTCTGAATATCATTTATTTTAACGATATTTGATGAGACAACAATGACGAGAAATAAACGCCGTAAAAACGCTGCAGTTTGACCCTGCTACACTGCAACAGCTTGGTACATTATCTTATCTCCAAGACTGTAAGAAGCTGTATGAGTAAAATACTGCAGTGATAATATTAAATTCTGTGTATAATTCTCATTATAACATAGCGATCGTCACATCTTGATCTTTCAGAAATAATGCTCCCAACTGTTAACATGTTATTTGCGGTGGTCCAGCCAAAGTCGGCTCATGCGCCATTACAGAAACTTTACCCTAATCTAATCTAGGTTACGGACCTGAATGCCTACAGTTTTGCATGTGTTGCGCAAATAGCTTTCTCGGTAACGGTGACCTCATAGTTTCGAGACTTGTTCCGAGATAAAAGCGTCCATGTCATGTGTTATACCCCTCCCCTATTCAATCATCGTGTAATCTACAAAAGAGCGTTTTCTTCAAAATTACATCGATATTCCGTACGGATTTTATGGTTAGCTGCAAACCACTCACGTGTAGGGTTACCAACTTTTTTTCTATTAAATATAATATTTCGACGCTGTTACCTCGGAAAATATAGAAGATCTATAAGATGCTTACAAATTAAGTACCAATACTTTTAGAGATGTTACTTTGCATCAAAACAATTAGCTTGAAGACGAAATTAAGAAAACGTTTTCTATGATATTTTTGTTTTAATTTCCTAAACAAAATAAATAAAAAATCAGCCCAAACATTCATCACCTGTGCATTTAACTGACATGATATTGACATCTATTTATTTAAGTGAAGTCGCCTTTTAAGTGACAGTCGATGGGTTCCATAAAGGTGCGTCCACACTTGTATCATCGCGCTTGTCCGATCTAAGTGTGTGATACGCGTATCAACATGGATTTCGAGCGATCGGATCGGCGCAACCGATCACTCGAAATCCATTTGCTACGCGTATCACACACTTGTATCGGAAGAGTGCGGCATTATCGGCGCGCCGACAGTAAGCGTCCAAGCAGCGCGATACGCAGTCATGCTACGGCACGGTGATCGGATACGAGCAAATGATACAAGTGTGGACGCATCTTAAGATAATTAAAGAGGTCGTAATCACTGACTATTGATTATCTCATTAACAGGGTGTTTTTAAGTAGTTAAGCTGTTTTGCAATTTTTCTCCAAAAATCAATATGAACGGTTATATGTTTTATACTTAAGTCTACTCCTAGAGACGAGTAAGTAAGGTAAGGTACTATCAGTTCTAAAAGTATTGGTACCTAATTTGTAGCATGTTATATATTAGCTCCTGTGTCCATCGACTTTTTTCTTGCCGGCATGTTGGGTAGTCAACAAAAGGCCAGTAATCTATTGCCCAAATGGCATTTAGAGCAAACCTTTCAGTGAGAACTCGCCGCAGGTCTGTGTGCAATTCTCTTTTGTGACTGCATTAGAAATGCCACCACAAATCGCCGCCGACCCGAATGTGACCTAACGTTAAAGGAAATCTCTAGTCACATTTTAGTGCGCTAATCTTTGTATTATGCTTTTGGTTATAATACAAACAAACCAACAGTTTCTATTCTAATGTTCTTTATACATATATATACAATCCAATACAAAAGCCCTTTGTTGCATTGTGATAATGATATTTAGATTATGAGATTTTGGTTGTACTTGAGACTCGGCGTACATTTAGCGCTACTCTGTCGTAAACTACAAACACGAGCATCCTCGTAGTCTATGACTACATTTAAAGGAAAGAAAATTATACAGAAAAAAGACAGAGATAAAAAAATGGTGCACTGTAGAAACAATCGATTTCAACTTTTGCATTTGCACCGTCTTACGAGAATTATACCCAAAGTTTTGGAAATTTACCGTAAAGGAATGTTGAATATTTCACGCACAAGCCCAGAAAGTAAAGTTATAAACAAATGTGTTGGAAGGAGGATAACTCACGGATATTATGACGGCCATTTTTTGTGGATGTGTTACTAAGGAAGACTGTTGAATGTAGTGCCTTCTGCGGGAAAATATAAGTAGGCTGCCTAATATTTTATTTAGTAACTTCTCGTAACATAAAATTTTTGACTTAGACTGAAATAATTTCCATATAGATTGCCGTACCAGTCATGCACTTGATATTTTTGTCTGTTGTTTTTTTTATAGTAAATTAATACTCAGATTGTATATTTGGGATATATTAATTTATTGATATGTTTGAAAAGTTGGACAAGGTACGAAAAGGAACGACGAGAGGTGATCCAAGAGTAATGATAATCAATCAGAATGAAAAACACATTAAACGTAAAAAAAATAATTCAATGTAGTCTCTTAGCAAGTCTACACACTTAGACCATTGTTTCCCTAAATCACGACTTCCTTTAAAAACATATATTTTTCTTGACTTTTTAAAAATGCCTCTACAGCAGCCATTATTTCGCTGTCATCCGAAAATTAGTTGCCTCTAAGATCTTCCTTCAGAAAAGAGATAAAAGTGGCTGGGGGCGAATATGGAGGGGGGGGGGGGGGGGGGGGGGATATGTTCCAGCTATTCGAACCCTTCATCACGGATGGCAGCCATGGCAACAAATGCCTTATTAGGGGGTGTGTTGTCCTGGTAAAACAAGACACATCTCTCTCTAACATATACATACTTTTTATTTTTTAATCCGATATAATAAGTATTCAGTTGAAATAAAACAATTTAACGGATTATATCGCGTATATTATCTCATTTTAGTTCCCGACGTTTCGGAAGCTTTCCAGCTTTCCAAGTGGGTGGACCAGTCCACCCGTGACCACTATAATAAGTAATATACGCGATATAATCCGTTAAATTGTTTTATTTCAATGAGTAATAATCACGGAAACAGAAGAAAATATTAAGTATTCATTTATCATAACTTTTAGATTACCCCTCGTATTTTTCTTTCACAATTTCGGATTCTGTTTAAAATAAATCGGTTAAGTTACCTTATAAAACATGTGTTATTAAAATATTGCGCAATGGAGTTCATTAACTTGCTGCATGATAATCGTATGAATGACTCCATTGAAAGGAAAAGCAAAGTAAAAAGTGGGCAGAGCATGCATTATGAAACGGATACGCCGAGCGTGAAACAAGCCTTTTTGTGTCTGCAGCCGACAAACCCGTTCTGTTTTAGGGCACTCAGCTGACTTGAACTGGACATATCATATTAATTTATATATGTACATTATAAGGCAAGTAATCGATGTACCGATACAAAAACCTCCGACTCGTCTAGAAAAATGCGTTTAGAAAGTTTTATTTTAATCAGTAAAACACTTTCGATTAAGTCATCTTTCATACACAAAAAAACAGAATTTAAATCGGTCCATCCGTGCCTGCGCTACCCCCAGACAGCCACACATATACACATCTCAAATTTACAACACCTCTCTTTTTTCGTGGGGGGTTAAATATAGAAGGCAGCAGGCTTCATTCGCTTAACGCCCAGCCCAAACTTTTGAACTGTTAATGATAACAAGGTGCTACAAAACGTGGTTGAAAAATAAAAACAACACGCGATCGCAATTATTACATGTAATTGTTTCAGCGTACCTTTCCAAGCTTGTATCTATACTGAAGAACGTTTAGGTTCATTTCGTCCACTTTCCCATTTCGTTCACATTCCTACTTCGTCAGCAATCCCATTTCGTCCACAATCAATTCCCAATTCGTCCACTTCCTATTTTGTCAACATTCCCACTTCGTTAACATTCCCATTTCGACCACATTCCCATTTCGTCCACATTCTCAGCCTTAACGCTCCGGCAAAACAACCATGTAGGTCAGCACCAAACACATGCAATAATTAAAATTGAATTTCATTTTCGATTTTATTTACTTCTGATTTTACTTTACGCGTGTTAGTTAAGCTACGAATGTTGACGAAGTGGGATTGTGGACGAAATGGGAATGTTGACTAAGTGGGAATGTGGACGAAGTGGGAAAAGGACGATATGGGAAAATGGATGAAATGGGAATGTTGACGAAGTAGGATTGTGGACGAAATGAACCTAAACGCCTGTCAACAACTTATTTTATGTGCCTTGGTTTCAATCTGTCTAATTTCACGAATAGTGTTTACCTACTCATATCTCTGGTCAGAATATCCAGATATAGCTGGGCATAGACTAAATCGTCCAATACTACCTATCCGCTATGCGGGGGACATTGACAGATGACCCAGGCAGCTACAAAAAGATTATGTAGGTACACGATTAGTCCGCCCAAAAACATCTTCGCTAGATTCTATTATCTGTCATTGCACACAATACAGAGTACCCAAGTAGAACTGACTAATCGTGTATATATTTTTGCAGCTGACTGTACAAAATTATGCATGTTACCAAAATGTTTGCACCTTTTACTTCATAAACCAACGGAATTATGATCGTGTACCTAACATTTTGAGCGCTTTTTGCGAAGCGTAAATCACGCCGACATTGAACACATTTACGCATTGCACGAGGTAAGCCAAATCGATGCCGAAAATGGAGGTACCGGTACAATTTTCATAATTGTCCGTCAGTTTTATGCTTGACAGGGCCCGTGTTATGGGCGTTACGTAACCGGGCTGCACTGCTACCCGCTACACCCTCCATAGGCGAAAGGACCTAAGAGGCCAGAAAATTATACTAAGGTACGACGTTTCGTGTAAGCACGGTCGCGCCGTAAAGTGAATTGTTGCAGTTGCAGCTGGATTTAGTTTAGTGCTCCAGTGGCCGGTGGCGATACCTTAATAAATCATAAGGCGTGATGCAGTTGTAAGTTGGTTTGCCCCCGACTTGGCCCCTTTGCTTCTGCTGTCACAGAGTAAACGTAGCGTATAAACGTATAAAATTTGGTACAAAAGTTTCTTAATATAACGTGGGTGAGGTCTGGGATAGGATTTTTGAAAATTCACCCCTCTAGGGTTAAACGGGGACCAAACTTTACTATGGAATCCCATCACAGTTACCGCATGAAGCTTGTTGAAGCTTATCTAGATTCTACATAGATACGCATGTTTGCTTGTTTTAGATCAATATCTGAAGTAGATAGACGATGCACAATCAATCGTTTGTGTCCACTGAACTTTGTTAAACTCTCAGCACCGACCTTTTTGAATTCATTATGCGAAAAATAGGTCGCGATTGATTCAATTAAAAATGCAAAATGCGTATTTTAGAATAATCGATATGATTTGGAGTCCGACCGCTGTAGTGCTAACGTTGTAAGGCACGAAAAGAAATTAGGGTTGCGGGAAAATACAAAAAAAATATGCTATAAGTATAATTTCGGGCACTCTAAAATATATGAACTTTTTTAAAGGTCTGGATTGTTGACAAGATTTTGAGTAGATTTTTTTATCACGGTGACTAAGAATCGATCGGTATGACGGGCATTTGCGTGCGATATCAGTAATGAAAGATGAGAGAATACTAATAAATTAGAGTCATATATTTTATTTTACCTATAAGCTACAGCATCTCTATCTATCCTAGTGAAATACAGAAAAAAGTGAGCAAGACAATAAAAGGGCTTGAAAGATTTTTTTTCTTGTACGTTTTGACATACTCCTCTTTTCTTCTGGATCCTGGATTAAGACCGCCATTATGATTCGCAATTTGCATTAACAAGATGCATTAACGATACAATTTTAATCGAAAGTGTTGAAGGCCTGAAGTAGATTAAATACTGGTTCTTTTTGCTACCAAGGTCGTGTTTAATGAATTTGTTTTTGTTGAATTAATTTTGTAAAAAGTGCCTGTTCACTTTTTGTTTGAACAGCAAGCGTATTAAAGAGGTTACTTAAAGGTGATTTCTGTAACATTATCGTGCATTAAAAAAAAAATATGTTTGCTCATTTCAATTTTCACGGAATAAAAAAAAGAACATTTGTATATTTGGCTAGTTATGTTATGTTCTTACATGTGGATAGGAATTCATGTTTTCTTTCTATTTTAATCGATGATTATATGATGACGTAAAACACTCAAGGTCCAAGAAGAAAAAATACTATATTACCTATAGTTTACTAAATACTCACATACTATTAGAGATAAACATCCTAGTCACGTGAAATATTATTATTATTTAATTTAAATTGATAAAATGTTTAGCTTTTAATGCATGTTAAGTCAATCCAAAATTTGTACACCTGCATTTGTGGGTCAAGCATAGAGGATCATAACATTTAAAACATATCACCTTACTTATCTGTACTGTACCTATGTTTTACAAATAAACGTATTCTGATTCTGATTCTGAAAAGGTTATATTTAATAAAGTTTAGCTTTACTTATATTGAATTCTATTATTATTTCTATTACTATGCGAATATTTTGCTAAAATTAGACAAGAACCAGCTAAATCATTATAAACTCGTTTGCCAACAGTGTTATGATTGAATTAAAGCGAAGCCCAAAAATTTTTACCATCGTTCGTTAGCTGTACAAACCCGACGTAAGTGAAATGAAATGTTCCGACTGTAGGGATGATGACAAGTTTTTTTTGTGATATGTTATAGAACGACCTTTCAATAGTATGAAGATTGGTGAAAAAACTACTTCAGTCATAAAAACTCCCCGAGATACAACTATGTTAAAATCCCATTTTTGGACTTTCCCAAAAACGCTTCATACTAAGGCGTACGAAATTGTGACGTCATAAATTCGTACGCTTGTATGGGGAAATTGAGAACTGTTCTGCAGCTATGTTATTACCGTACATTTCATGGGTTATTCAATGATATTATTAGTTACTAGTAGGCGCCCGCAACTTCGTTCGCGGAGGAGAAAAAGTCATAGCCTCTCTTTAATTCTTTAGCATAGTCGGATAAAATTGTATCTTAAGGACTACACAAAATAATGCTTAAATTTAGTATTTTTTACTTCAATCTATGTGTGTGTAAGTCAAATTAATATTTGAATATTGTGTCTACTTTTATGATTTTTCAATGTTATTACTATTATTTTATTATAGACAACAATTTCTGTTTTTTTGCTATTATTTATTACTACGTGACATAGAGTTTACTTATATTCATTTTAATTATTGTAAAGTGTCATGTATTAGAATGGATTTTGACGATTTATTTCAAATGATTCCTTTGTATTTGTCTTAATGTGTAAGTGTATTGGTTTTGCACTGTAAACTTGCACATATTTCTTATAAATAAATAAATAAAAAGTAGCCTATAACCATCTGGAGATACCCAGTTACCCGTGTACAAAAAATAGTTGAAATCCGTTTAGCCGATTTAGCGTGATAAAGCTGGAACAACACATACAACCATTTTATTTGTACAACTTTATAATAGTATAGATAGATTAATATTGTCATACTTTGAAAATGGACTTTCCTTCCCAACTTTTAAGCTTCATAAATAAAACAAGCTACACGTACGATATCAAACTCAAAATCTTAACGTAGTTCCTTGTTTAGTTTAGTTTATCAGGATCTTGTAATTTTTTTACAAATTTTGAGATCAGCCATTGTCCCAGTTTTATGGTAAATTTTATTGTTCTTCGCACAAAGGAAACTTTCATAGAAAATTAAATTAAATTACATGAGTTAACGAGTTCAACTTTTTGAACTCCTATATAAGAATATTGAGCAGTTTCTTAACTTTTACATTTCACAAACGAGCGTCATCTCCATGACAACATAAAAAGCGTTGTGATTGAACGCAGCCTTGTCGTGATTGATTGACCGTATAACTTCGCTTCCATTTGAGTTGGCGTGGATTCTGACGATTGTTATTATTTCATTATACTGCATATATTTTTATTGTATAAATGTATCAAACATTATCCATATGGGCCCCACACGTCACCTGGACTGCCTTGAATGAAGATTTATTCCAGTTTCGGTATATGGCCATCGAGTGACCACGCCCGCCCATGCCTTTTTTGAGTTTTAAGGTCGCGCGGACGAAAGGCTTGCGACGTCACGGTTCTGGGTTCTGATTTAATTATGCATACATTATTAATGCATATTTAAGAAGGAGTAGACTAATATGGAATTAATTGAATTTTGATATAATTGCTCTTATAATTCAAAACACAAAAACACAAAAATGTGCGTTCCATAGAAATCGGTACAATCTAGTGTACAAATGTGGGTGGACTTATCCTTCTCAAAAATAGCTCCCATCGCTCTTATATTACGAAATAAAGTTGTGGTACATATTTACGAGAGAATTCATTAGATACATATTTTTACACTTTTGACTGTACTAAGAGAACCTACAGTGCTATAACATAGGGTTCATCAAGAAGCGAGTAAGTAAGGAGCTTAAATATCGACAATGTATGGATGGCCGGTTTCTCTGGTATTACATATATCTATTGCGACGATGACCACTTTTCATCAGGTTGCTCGTCTAACCGTTTGCTTCTTACTACTTAAAAAAGCCTATAACCTTTATATGGCATGGATTTCTGACGAGAAAAGTATATTATTGTTTAATGATATATTCTGTCAAAACAACACCTATGTATTTATTTATTACCGTCCTGGCTCAGTGACCCAAAGTGGATCATGGCCTCCAACACCAAGCTAAGGTCCATCCTGTACTGTCCTATAATAAACCAATGCAAATTGGTTTTGGTGTATACTAAAGTAGACTCGAGCTATAACAAGGCAACATTGTTTTGGAAAACTTCGCAGAGAAAGCTTCGTAAATTTGCATCAGAATGCAAGTAAGTACTCGAGGCAAATTTTAATTGTAAATATAATTGTTACAAACAAAATAACTGCGTATTACCTCCGCATAAAAGATACGTAAGTTACGTAGTGCGAAATATTTGTCTTTACTGTTTTCTTTTTTACCACGCCGCCGCCCCGATAAATGACCGGCGTGAAATCGGCGTGACGCGTCGTTAGGTAAATAAAAAAAGGTTATTTTTATCAGTAGAATGGCTCAGTAATGATAGTTTGCTTTTTTGCATGCGAAGAATTTCACCTGTAATCTCCTTCAATGAAAAAAAGATAGCGCTTTGGAAATGATACTCCATTAGAGGAGACGCCGTTAACTGTAAAAGCGCAATAATTTTAATCGTGGTACGGTCCAGGATGACTTTACCCCGCGTAAAAATATTAATTACGCCTCTTGTGCGTGGTGAATTACAATGCTCTAGTGTAGTGTTTTTGAGACAAATTAATTAAGAGTGAGGGCCAGCAGGAATATATGTTGTTTACAACGTTTGTCTCTTAATTAGATATGTGCGCCGACTACATATTTACCGGTGGCGGCGCGCCGGCAAATATTAAACCAGCAGTTGCGTAGCGCCGGTGACGTGATCTTGATTTGCTGAATTTCGATATTTTATATATATGGTAGATGTGTACACCGCCTAAAATTTCTTCGACGCTACCGGGGTGTCGATGATGTGACCAAGGTCTAAGTATTTTTCATTGTACTTAGGTCTTCTTGGGTTCATTAAGGAACTACTTTAGTTTGATATAACTGCCCCACCCAGTTATATCAAACTAAAGTAGTGAGCAATACCACCTAAGCTTACTGGCTGTTCCAAGCTAATTGGCTGCTATTTTGGATTTACCTGAAGGATACCATACAGATATATAGACACAGAGAATTTACTTTTTATTTACGAATCACGCCGAAAATATGCCGCTGACGCCAATTTTTCGGCAAACGCCGCCGCCGCCAATCATTCTTACATCGGTGCACACCTAACTGGGAGCCTGGGACTCTATTAAACCGATCGACCTCTCGAAATGTCTGAAGATATTTTCATAGAAATAAATGAACTGGCTATTTGAAGGTCTCTGATTTTTTTCTCACAATTTATTCTTTGGATTTTTATATGCTTGTATATATTAGGTCCTTACATATGAAATTGACGATTCATATGGCAGCTATTTTTTTAATATTTTCTTCTGTTTCTGCGATTATTACTCATTGAAATAAAACAATTTAACGGATTATATCGCGATATAATCCGTTAAATTGTTTTATTTCAATGAGCTATTTTTTTATTTCATCAAAGTATGTACCATGGCTATCTATGCACTTTTGCCATCTCGAAGGTAGTTCATTGATTCCTGCATTAAAAAAAATGTGTGAGCGAGAATCAATAAAATCTTTGAAGGCCGTTTGGACAGCCTCGTGAGAATTGATTTTTTTTTCCTTGCATGAAGTTGTCCAAATTCCGAAAAAAATGGTAATCAGTTGAAGCAAGGTCCGGGGAGTATGGTGGGTGTCGAAGACATTCCAGTCGCAGCTCCCTTAGTTTTGCGGTCGTCAAACGTGCCGTATGTGGTCGAGCGTTGTCCTGAAGCAGCAGTGGGCTAGATCGATTGACCCATTTTTCAAGTTTTTTCACTTTTCCAATTCGTTTCAAGTGAATCAAAATGGTTTTATCGCTCACACCGAAGCCTGCCGCTAACTCTGACGTGGTTTGCGATGGATCTGCTTCCACGATTGCTTTTAATTCTTCGTTGTCAACTTGTGTCTCCGGCCATCCACGGGGCTTGTTCTGTAGGTCAAAATTTCCAGAACGGAAACGTTGGAACCAATAACGTACCGTATTTTCTTTTGCAGTGGCTTCCCCATACGCATTGTTAATCCTACGAGCTGATTCTGCAGCGCTGGTGCCGAGGTGAAACTCTTATTCGTAAATATAGCGATATTTTAAGTTCTCCATATTGTGAACAGAACCATGTGAAAGAAGAACAAATTACGCGATATTAAATAAATTTCGAAATTCGAACACAGAAATACATGGTCTTAAATTTGAAATAAATTTGAATTTGGAATTCCTAATAGCCAAACGCCACATATTTTGAACCAAAGTTGCCAGTTCGCCAAACGCCAATTTCATATGTAAGGACCTATAGGCTGATACAGATGATGTAAATAGTGAAGAGGCAAAAGCGTTTCGATTGTCATAATAACCGATAATCAATGGTTTCCACAGGTAGTCTGAATCGATTTAAGCGATTACTTATTATGTATATTAATAATCCAATTTTCTATAATATATTACTGCTGTAAATAAACAGTATGTAAATAAAATCATATGTCTGGATGATATATTTATTACAGGGGAGTATGGATGGTTATGAAAAAAGAAGGTATTTATTGATGCCGTAGATACTGTACCAATGCAATATGCGATATTATGTGACGCATTCCTCTGGCTTGTCCACTATAAAGCATCATAAAACCATTACCTACTGTTTTTGGATGAAAAATAAACTTAAATCTGTTTAATTCAAGAATACCGTTAAACAGCCGTAGTCTTTAATAATATCAAATAGTGTAAGTATAAGGGAATAACAAATTTCTTAAAAAGATTCTGTTTGTATAGTAGTTAAGAGTAACAATTATATTTATTATGTGCTCTTTGCTTTGTCGTATTCATATACCTGTGTCCGTTAAAAGACGTTAAATTGGTGGCGCCACTGTAGCAAGTGCCCAAAATGCTAGAGTAGGATAATAAACAAGATAAACAAGGTAAGCAACATTTATGTAAGTTCATTTCATACGCACGTGCCACACTAGCGCCATTGAGGACAGATTTGGAATTAATCACTGGTTTCCATTTCCATCCGCTGGACACTTTTTGACTATATGAGTTTGGCCTCCTTATCTCCATTCTCCATGGTTCAGATGTCGATACTGTTGTTTACATATTAATAAATGAGGACAGGTATACACGTAATTTGTTTAATTTTTAAGTCGGATCGGATTACATACATGATTTGTTTGATTTTTTTTATAGGATATTTGTAATTCAGTACCTCGAAGTATTCGATTATCATCGATTTGCTCAATTTATTTCCTATTCATAAAGATGGAATTGGCACGGCTCTAACATTAAAAATAAAAAGTCATAGAACGTAACTGTTTCCGTATAATGATTTTAACATACGAATGTGCTAGAAAAAAAAAATTGACTTAGTTGGGGGGGGGGGGGGGGGGGGGGGTAAAATGAGCATATATATTATTTTTCAATAATTGTGAAACTTAAGAACTATAGGATATTTTAATTAAAGCTTCGATAAAACGTGCACATTTGCGTTATATGGGTGTTGTCATGTGTCAAAAGACAGTTGGTAGAGATCTCGAACTATAATATATAGATAGCTGGTCTGGTCATCCCAAGAAGATTATAGGATACTTTTTACCCTCTCAAAAGCTAAATACAAGGTTACGATTGTTTTTTCTTCCGCGAATAAAGTTGCGAGCACCTTCTAGTTTAGTATATATCTTTAAAGTTTCGAGTTTGATCCGACCTTGTAGATATAAACCGATTTTTGCTCAGAATTGTTTCTTAATGAGATCTTTTATAACGAGATGTAGGCAAAAAGTAGATTTCCCTGATTGTGCGGCTCTAACGGATGAGTCAGTAAGCACTGTATAATCACCTAAAAATGAGATACGTAATTATGGTACAGTTAATCGGTTAAGAAGAACGTGCCTATTTATGGAGTTGTCACTGATGTGATGTAAGTATGATACTTAGTTACCATTAATGTTTTGCATGTACGGATAGGACTGTATAATGTTTTAACCTTTTCATTTTTCAAGGAACTTGTTATTACCTACAGTCATAAGGGCAGGTGTGCAGTGTCAACAGTGTAACTAACATAACTAAGTATATATTCTATATTCGGAACATTTTGTTTTGGGAACAATGACTGTGGAACTAGAAATAGGCAATACCACCAGGTAATTGCTCAGGCATCATTGATGGAAATGGAAACTCTCGTTTCATAGCCATTTATCAACATTAGTCATTCGACTGGTTCTGAGTCAGCAGGTCAGTGCATCACACAGTTAACGACAGAAATATACTGTAGGTACTGATTAATTGTTATATATACTGACAATATTTTGTGCCTAGTTTACAGACTTATCCTTTTTGGGTAGGTATAAATAAGGGTCTAACTATATTAGCAGTTCACGGCGCTTATCTAATCTCTTTTGTACGTTAACATATGATTGGAACCAGTGGCATGTGGTCCATATAGGCACAAATGCACTGCCTACCCTGAACGACGATGGCTCCATACAGGCACAGAAAAACTGCCTACCCTAAAACCCTGAATGACCATGGCTACATATAGCCAGAGAAAAACAGCCTACCTTGGCCAAAACCCTGCGTACGCCACTGATTGGATGGAACCCATCATCATCATAAATGCGCCATAACATTTCACCGCCTATTGTTCCTCTCAAAGCAATCTTAATTTTATAAAGCTGTTAGTACCTATCAACGCTCGAATTCAAATCGCGTACACACAAATTAGGTCACGATTCGCAATCCAAAAGTCGTTATAATAAACGTACAAGCAAATCGGGATCTCTGACATTAGCCAAATATCACTCCCGAGCGCGGCAGTGACGCAAAGGCCACCCTAATGGAGTTTTGCGACAATCCACACTAATACGGAATAGCGTAAGTTCATTACAAATTTAAACACACTTACGTCACTTTAAGCTCCGCAACCCAGGCTAATGCCGAGATTTTGGTACGAAACCTCTCGAAAAAATATTTCTTCACATTCAGAATGAGATTATAAAGTAGCGCTTGCGAGTTATCTAGTAAAATAATGGATTTAGCATTGGAAATTATTAGAATCCAGAGAGCTGGATTCCCATTAAGCTGCGTCTTTAAGATAGGCCTTTTGAATCTCGAGTGCTGCTCAGTCGGCCGAGATAATTTAATACTATTATCTGTTCTGTGACGCAGCGCAGTAGGTACGGTCGGAATAGCGTAGATTTGGCTTTGGCAGTAAGTATAGAGTTATAGACTATAATTATATTGTAAGAAAAAACAAAAAACTATTTGACCGTAATGGTATGTTGAACCCCGGTCACGTATGCAAACATTTTTAAATTCTACGAACGGTTTCATACATATGAGTAAGTTTAGTGGTTATGCGAATACCTTGCTGGTATTAAAAAACAGAACGACAGAATGCTACAAAAAAAATGGTGTATTCATATGCGAATGTCGAGTTGCCGCTTCACGTATAACACTAACAGTTCTGTTATCCAGACGCCAGCATAATTTTACTCGACATTTGAAATATCGAAGAGAGCATAAGTATTGCTTCAAACGCAATAAATTCTATAGCACCCAAGCAAGGGTATAGTATATTCACGCTGGAGAGTAAATAACCAGGAAACGGCAGGAAAACTTGCGTTCAATTCAAAGCGGAGTTGCCAGTGAATTGGACGAGTCGGAACGGTTAAGATGCACTCTATGCGTAAGTGTCGCTGAGAGCGCTTTCAGACCACGCGCCCCTAGCATGTTAGCGTCCTGCAGGGTCACTTACTATGTACTTTGATAAAGATGGTTAACTTTTACCCGCTGCAAATGCTCCAAGGATGCTAGTTCTTCTGTGTGTACAAACCCTATATTCAAAAACAAACACGACAAGATAATAAATGTGTAATTGTGTAAAGGCCTTTGAAAACAAACATCAAAGAAGACAAGCAAAGATAGACAAACGAGACGCAACGACAAAATTACAGATAAAGTGCATTGATCGCTATAGTTTTCGACAAATTAAACCATACAAGCTGGAACGACGTTCGGGTCAAGATCGAATTCATACCTACTGTTATTGTATGAGATTCTTGGAGAATTTCTTCATCCAGCAGTGAAACCGTGTTTCGACTGATACCAGACTGAACTCAGAGAGAAGATTAACATAAGAGTTGTTTTAATGCTTTGTATCCGTCTTGTGGGTCTGGTTAGTCTTTGCCTGTACTAGTCACCTTGGGACTTATTCGCTAACTATTGTATCTACATTTATAAATGTGACTTTTTCGAGGCAAGGGTCGAATGCTAAGTATGTGACTAACGGGACCATACTAGTCCTTGGGGAAAGGTTTTTAAAAGGCAGTTGCCAGAACGCAGCTGTGTTGACTCTCAGAGTAATGCAACACAGCAATTACTAAAGCGCCAACGGTGAGATGTTTTAGAGTTCCGTTTTCAGTAGCGTACACTTGCCAGAATGCTTTTTAACACGCTTTTATTAGGTCGACCTGTATGTAACTAAGTATGTAATGGAATCTAAGGTAACTAATTTAACCATCTTCCAAGGATCGTAGCGTCATGAAAATTCGCAGCTGTATGTAGTTCTGATGACAATACAATAATATGGTACTGTCGAACTGATGTGATGATGGAGCCGGAAGATATGAACTGAAACTTCATGCTAGAACATCGTAAAATAGCTGTGTTGGGATTTGTTAGAAAAGTCTTGTAAAGCGTGTTTTTTTTGTGTTTTTTAAACAATTTATTTATTTATAAACAGCATTTTAAGAATTACTTGGTTGATGACTTGCTAGATTATCATATTATCTGATCATACATGTTCAAGTACACCTAACATTTTATTTTGGCGTGCGTTTTGATGGAATCTGCTCTTCACTGAATTGACTAAGACTAAGAGTTACTGGAAATTAATGTCTTGCAGCACATTTAGGGAAATCTAGAAGAGTGGCATGTAGGTAATGTTGATCTATAAATCTGATAGGAAGTATTTAGTTCATCATTTGCTTGTCCTTACCCCATTTACTAGGGGTCGGTGCAGCATTTTCATCATACTATAAAGTGAATTATTATAAAGTGAATATAATACGTATGCATTTAATTATTCACTTGACTGATAATTGTTTTGACTTGCAATCGCGGTAGAACGATTAAATGAAATGTAATTGTTTGCTGATGTTGGATGAGGTATATTAAAATCGAATTAATATTGGCAATTAAATGTCTACGAATTTTACTAATCGTTATCAACAACTACACCTACAGAACCCTTTGTGATCTCCTCACGGCCCACTTGCCAGTACGTTTTTATTTCGCCGTCCGTGTCTAGTGACAGTGAGAGTGAGTTTTATAGCCGGCGCTTACTCCTCGAGTGTTTTGAAGTATCCTTGTCAATGGACATACAACCTTGAAATCTGACACACAGGTTCGAGTTCCTCCAGCGTAAGCTCAAGAGCGTAGCCAAGAGGTTAAGTGTGATCGTTGGCCGCCGCCGTTTGGGACGTTTCACGTCAAATTAAGGTTAATCTTCGATCAAGGTCTGTAGATTCGACCGGGACTTATACATTTAACGCAATATTTAATCGCGCATAGATAAGAGTGATGAGGAAATTCTTACGAAGTAAAATTAAATGAGTTGATAAGTATCAAAACATTAATAAGCCTTTATCCTCATCTAAATTAGACGCTACGCCACACGTCACTAAATTAGACACTAAGATACTTCTAATTTATATTTCTGCCTCTACGATTTCCTTTTTGAGTTGATTTCAAACTCCAATTTGTCATTTTGTTGACTTACTGTTTAACAAGTGTTTAAGGTGTATTTGTGTTTTAATATGGACAAACGCGACACACATGTACGCGCACATTACATGGACTGACTGATGTTTAACAATTGTTTAACAATGATCAAACAAAGATTCAGTATACTCGTTTTCTACTTTGACTCCGTTTTGCACATTAATAATGGCTCAATCAACTTTTTTCTGTACCTCATTGCCATGGTTAACGTCTCCTGACTCAATCTTTAAAACTATGATTAAATGGTATAATTGAAATAAAACAATTTAACGGATTATATCGCGTATATTATCTCATTTTAGTTCCCGACGTTTCGGAAGCTTTCCATGGTCACGGGAGGAAACGTCGGGAACTAAAATGAGATAATATCCGCGATATAATCCGTTAAATTGTTTTATTTCAATGAGTAATAATCGCGGAAACAGAAGAAAATATTATAAATGGTATAATGGCAACCTTTTTTTTCTAGCTAATATAGGTCTATTTCAGGGTCTATCTTGTCAGATGTTAATAGTCTAGATTATTCGCATTGTTTTAAGTAACCCTGTCACTATCGTCTCCTAAAGTTACGAGCTAATAACATGAAGAAAAAGTTGATTCACCCAATATCATATACCATTGAAACAATCGAACGTAAAACCTAAACATATTTAAAATTTTAACTAACCCGCATACATCCACAATCTGATTGGCTCACAAAAATACCAACTAAATAAATATTCGAATGCTTCTCGATATTTCCAATGTCCGACCCGGTATATTATATATTCACACAGTACAATATTCGGACCCGATGCGGGATGCTTGCCACTTCAAAGGCTTGATGTATGGGCAGTGAAGTGATATGTTTATCATGGCGACAGAGCCAGGTTACGGATGGAGATACGAGTATAGCAAAATTAACTATGTATTGGCTTTAAACGCCGTATAAAATTTTGATACACGTCTGTATTGACTTTTTACAACTATTAAGACTTGTAGTATGTCGCTTAATAATAATAACATAACACAAATATACTATACCATAACCCCATATTATTTTTTTATTATATCTTTTTATGGACACCAGTGGTGCGTCACTATGTATATTTTATAGAATTTGAGTTTTTACAACTTTACTCTAGCTTATCCTTAGACCAGCTTGACGCCTTGCCACTGAAATGAGGCTTAAAATCTAAAAATGTACAGTTGAATTCGCTCAGCCATTATTTATAACTAGAAAACTAATCTACGAGTAAATATGATTATCTATGCTCAAGTTTAACAGAACATAGAAACTACAAGGTACCAATGCGTAAAATGCAAATTTAACGCGTCATAAATTTATAGCGATAACGTCACAACACTAACCCGATTAAATGCCATGCCATTTATCAGCCATTAAAATAGTTAAGTCAATATTATAACGAGCCCTGTCAATAGTTGAGCTCTAGATCTCATTTAGATCAACTGCAGAGTTCTTAAGCCTTTTAACTTAGTTACACTTCAATGTTATCTTAGAGATTGAACCTGGTTCAAGTTAATTTATCTTATACCCTACGTTTCCTTGGGATTTTAGAGCAGAAGGCTATAAATTGAAACGCTTTATGGCACCCGTAAAGAGGGATTTCCAGTTGAACTGAACTTGCAGTATTTCGGTAAGTTAATATATAGGAAATGGTTACTGGACATGTGGGTATGAATTAAATATGTACCTACCGAATGTAGCGTTCCTAAGAAGCCATAATTTTCAAACAGTGAGACATTTAAAGGCCTGAAAATTTATCATACTGACACTGATAACGCTGCACCAGTGCACCAGTCCTTACTATTTTGCTCTAGTTTTACCTTTTTGCTTTAATTTGCTAATGTATAAAATTGCACTATTTTCCACGCCGAGTGGCGTTCTCCGAAACAATTGCCGTAATTATTTGGATTAAAATGCGTTTTATCGTTTTTATCGTTGTTGTGTTTTCGGTTTTATTTCGGAAAATAGAAGTACTCAAGCTAGCGAAATGGACCTAGAAATAATAATATGATGATCTCATCACTAGACGCATAGGTTATCATTATCTCTTTGACTTGGTTCGCAGGCAGTTCCTAGCGGCACATAGCTGATAACCTCTCGTATTCCGATATTGCATTTTTAATGGAGTCACGCGTCAATCCGTTTTGAATCGACTTCCTAAGAAAATATGTTCTGTAGACTTTGGATGTGAATGTGCTAATGTTTCATATCATTTTTATTTCACGGATTAATATCTATCCAGATGCAATTATCATCTAAGTACTCTTAGCACTCGTTGAGATAATGAGTAGAAGTAGATAATATTTTCTCAATTGATGAGATAACCGAACACAGTAATCACCTCTATCATAAACATAAACGCCGCTACACTTTAAGGAGTAAGACACGAGTGCCAACATAAGTACCGTTTTATACTTATATTCTTTATTAACGCCGTAACGCCTGCCGCTTTAAGATTCCTCTTTTGACTGTCGCATTTACTTTAATGAACATTGATACCAAGCAGAAGCACCTATTCAACCGCGTAGCGTGGTATGGGCATGTGATGAGGAGCGATGAAGGTCATGTGACTAAAATAGCGTCAAGTGTGAATGTGGAAGGTTATAGGAAAAAGGAAGGCAAAAAAAAGGTAAATTGGGTGAAATTATTGGAAAAGAAGTATCTAAACGACGAAATGACGGGTTATAGTTAGGGTTGAAAGAAAAAACATGCAGCGCCGACCCCAAATAAATGGAATATGGGCACCAGAACGATAATGACCAAGTACCTACAAAATTTTAGCAGAGATGATGTCCACGTGTAGGTAATATTTTACTGTAACCTGCGTAACTTTAATGCCGTCACGGTATTACGGCCAGATAAGCTGAACTTGTGACACTGTTAAAGCGCGGCTCGTACTGGGAGGGCATCCGCCATTATTATAATTTTAATGACTTCACGCCGGAAAACGGAGCGTTGAACGGCATTTCAAGCTAGGACCTAATCAGACGCCAGCGATTGTTTGATGTGATTCTCTACAGTCTCACCTGTACCATAAATTGTGACTTTAAGTACAATAAATCTAGAGTCCCATCTTTATTATCATCATCTCAACCTGGAGACGTGTAATTCGAAATATATATCTTTCTAAAGACACACACTGAATAGTCATAAGATTTCCAGCTACTTTAAAGGATCTTTAGCCCATCTAGGCTTTATGCGCGATTCGATTCTATGTTGCTCGATTTTAAATTTATATAACCCAGATGGTTTTAACATCTTTTACTAAAATGTACGAATTGCAATTTTTTTGTTAATCCTGTGCATTTTTTAGGAAAACAGAGTTCTACATGGTGCTAATTTCATAACCAATATGTGATTATGATTTATAAAAAAAATATTACCGCAGCTCCTTCAGTTTTGACTCACGAGTAGGTTGTTCATCGACATGATCCACGAAATGGTTGACATCAATAGACAAAAATGTACCATTCTGCTGAAAGGGCAAATTGTGATTAAAGTAAGTACCGACCTGTTGACAGGGAATTCGTTTTGATCTCTTTTGAAGTTTTGAGGGTCGTCGAGTCAGTTGGCGACGCAATGAAATGTTTCCAGTTTTACGTCTCTTTAATTTGAGTATCTATCGAGGTACCCTGCTTAAAGTGACAACTTAAGCCCCGGTTTTATGTTTCGTTTTCTGAAAAGGCATTAACGCAAAAGGAATTGTTTTAAAAAGCCGGAAATATTAATTGTTTGGATATATATAACTGATTTTTTTTTTACGTTTATTGAGTAGCGTTGAGAAAGAAAGGCAAAAAAATAAATAAACATATTGACGCGTAATGCGTTCGTTCGTAAGTACTGGGTTCGAGTCTTGATGTAACCAGTTGCGAGAGCAATCGTATTTTTCTTTGCGCTTTAATTTGTATCTATGTATATCACAACAGATGATAATGTGGTATTAATTTTTCCGCATTAAAACATAGAAGCACAACAAATTTGTGTTTCATACTAAGAAAAAAAGAGTTAGGAAGTTTGTGGTTTTCCGTGTCCTTCTGTTTTATACTATGTTCTCATATTTATTTGTGAAATTTGATACAAGAACCCTTCAAGGATGATCAAACATCGTGTTTCACTTGTAATACGAACTTTACACAAAATCATTTATCGTTTGAACTTTTATATCTAAGTTTTAATTGAGTTTCCGTTTGATACAGATCATGTTTCGAATTTTTAAAGTGCTTTCAGAGTTGCGTAACTTTTGTCAGATTTCAGTTGGATCTCGTATTTTACAAGCTTTTATTAAATGACGATTAATGTTTGTTCAGGTACGGTACGTGTCGAGCAAAACCTTGCTAATCGATCGTGTATATTTATTTACCATAATCTTATTACCTACCTGTAACATCTGGTTTATATCACAAGTATTTTCCAGTGGCTTCGGCCGGGCAATTGCATTTTATTTATCCTTTCAGAATACATTTTTTCATGATAAAAATTATATTATGCTGTTACTGCCTGAAGGAAAGAAACATACTTCAATATTATAATATAAACACATTCTGGCATGGTACGGTTTATCTATTTAGAATTTGAAGAACTTGACGAATTTCATTACTACCGTTGATAAGGGGCAGAATGTCGGGTATATAATGGCCGGTTTTGGACCAGGCAAGGGGGCAAAACCGTAAAATATAAATGTTTAAGAATCTCTTTTTTCTTGTACTTAGAAAAGTGAAAACAGTGATCTCGTTCAACAAATTTGTCAATACTACGGTAAACAAAACAAATATTAATAAATTCGATTAAAAGTTCTTCAACTTTTCATTTATTTATTTAATATTTCCCTTAACTTACGGCGTCGTGCGTTTTACCCTGGGAAGGCCCAGATGTTCGTAACCAATTTAACTTACGTTCAAATTTATGTCAATTTGATCATAATGACCGTTTCTACTTGCTTTTTTACCCATGTCACACTTGTAACAGTCACTGCGCTGCAGTTTGGGCGCATCATGCTTGTGCTTCTCGATTTTAACCTCTTTACCAACCAATTTGGATCCGGGGTCAATGCCTGAAATGAACGTAGAGTATTATAATAATCGTTCCGCCGCATTTGCCTGACTCCCGCGCGTATGCGGCGAGCCTAATGGTTAATTGCACTGCGCCGCTTTGTCCCGCACTCATTTTAATTAACAACTTCTCACGACCGACGGTTTATTAAACTTTGTTTATACTCCTTTTTTGCCCGTTTCGGCGTGCAGCGTCACAGGTATTTTTCTCGTTAAATCTGTCCAGACTGTGGAAATGGCGACGGCGTCATGCGATTCAGCGGTTCCTTTATCCGATTTTGCTACCGGATTTAGGAAGCTTTAATGCTATGATTTGAGTTGGTGTCATCTGTTTAGTTTCATTTCGGTGAATTAACCTGAGCGACATTTCGCATTACATAACAAAGCAATTATGTGTTATACGGAGGGGTAAAAATTAAAATCCTACACTTGAGGTCTCGTGAACAGAATACACTTTCTGTATAAGAGTCCAAAGTACGCACGTGAGCTTTTAAGTCCCAATCCCAATCTAGATCCAAAATAATAAATAAATTAATAGTTTAAAAAACACTAGATAAACACGGTTTACAAGACTTTTCTAACAAATCCAAACACAGCTATGATACGATGTTCCATCATAAAGTTCCATTTCATATCTTCCGGCTCCATCATCAGATCAATTCGACAGTACCATATTATTGAATTGTCATCAGAACTACATACAGCTGCCAATTTTCATGACGCTACGATCCTTGGAAGATGGTTTAAATTAGTCACCTTAGATTCCATTACATAGTTAGTTACATACAGGTCGACCTAATAAAAGCGTGTTAATAGGCTATGTCAGATACATAGTTCATCTTTCGCTTATATTTGAACGTAGTGGCTTCGTTGTTGCAGACTGGTGGTATCACAGAACCAGAGGGCCCTGCATATTGTGTTCCCGCATCACTTCCTCGACTCGCCGGAGTGGTTCGGTGTCTCCACAGATGAGTACTTCCAGGTAAAGAATTGCTGTATTTTTTATAGGACACCCGTCTGTGATGGTTGAACTGCTTCAAAACTTTCAGCGATACCGATGTCTAAGTGGCAACCAACGGCTCTCCTGCTCTGCTGCGTTCGCGCAAATGGTTAAGAAAACTGGTAGAGACGTCTACCGACCTACCTTGGTTCAGTGAAGTAAAAAAGTGAGGAAACTATAGAAACTAATTTCAAAAGATATAATTAATTCACCAGCAGTTAAAGGATAGTACAGTAATCAATTCAATCAGTGCATAAGAAATTAAAGCAGATACAGACACTAACTTCAAGGCGAGAACGATAATATCATACATTCGAAACAATATCTCCCAGTTTTCCAACACTCAAGTAAAAGCTCTCAGTTGACCTAAAAAAACTGAATTTTATCTTTTATCTATGCTAAATGCGTCGGCGGCTAGCGGAGCCGGATTTGTGATTTCCTCTAGCAAAATAGAGACTTTCCTAGCAAATAGGTTCGAGAGAATTGTATAATATAAAATCTCTATAGTTTGCCGAGGCACCGGAATAAATTAAAATACATTCTGAAGTTACCCTTTGTGAACTTAGCTTGTTGGCTTTGGCACGTTTAAACGTAGCTTATCCTACTTTTAATTAATATTCGAATGCCAAACTCTTTTTTGTTTGTTTGTTTATTTTGTTTTTCAGTTACTGACAGTCCTTCCTAAGTAACGTAATGGATGTGGTTATTTTGCGGTGCTAGTTAATGGATAAAGTATTAAATAGGTACAGGTCATTTCACAAGAGAAGAACTGGCGCGGATTTTTTATGCAACGAGTACTTATTTCATATTAAATCCGCGCCAGCTCTTGTGAAATGACCTTTAGATCTGGTATCTGGTGATGGTGCGACACATATTTTTATGATTAATCTGAGCAAGCCTACTCTACTCTATTATTCATCTGTTGCTGTATACGTTAGGAGCTTAGTTTGTTAATGTAGGCCTGTTTTCCTAACGTATCCAATATAAGAAAAGGTCACCTCGGGTCCCTTAATGAGTCGTAAATGTTTCGATCTTAATTTATATGTGCTGGGCAGTCAGCAGACACCGAGTTGCTCGTATATGTATATATGCATAGCCAGGAAGCTTAGTGAAACGAAGTTCCGGCTATCAAGTTGCGAAACTATTATCAAAACCGAAATCAACGTACGTCGTTCGTCTTCACATAGGGTTACCAGTTCGAAATTTTGAAATACCTGACAAAATTCCTGTTTTTCTAATACAACCTGATGCTCGGGTCTGTTAGAGTTAAAAAGAAGTGCACAAGGGTTTTGATCTATTTAGAATTAAATAATTTTATTGATTTATTAAATTTCCTGACATATTTATATTCCGGCCGCAGTTTTGATAAATGGCCAAAATTCCTGACGTCTGTCAACCCTATCCTTCACATGCAAACTCACATACGTCGCGTTCTGACACCCATCATTCTATTCTCGTTCAAACTGTCATCTGTCACCAGCCAGCCATCCAAGTGTGGAAGCTTTGGCGCAGATATATGCATGTGATAGATTTTTATCACATAACCTGGCTTCGCAGGGAGGTTGCAAGAAAACCATGTAGGTATCTTACACCCGACGCAAAAAGTGGGCTGTGTCTGTGACTTCGTAGCTCCTAAACTGATGGAAAGACTTTGTTTTTTTTTTTATTTGTGCTATAGTTCACTGATCGAGATTGTTGTTTGCTATAATTCAACATAATTTATTCAGCCGTTTAAAATAATTCGATTATTTATCCGGGTTTAGGTTTCCTTACCTCAAAAGGAAAAAACGAAACTAGTATAGGACTCTTTGTTGTCCGTCTGTCCGCCCTTTCGACTGCCTGTCAAGATCCTTTTTCTTTGTAGTAACTTCTCTGCTAACTTATGTCTGCTGCAGTCCCTTGAAGCTGTAAAAATCAAGCTTCTGAGTCAACGCAATCCAAAGATACAGTCATTAAAAAAAGTGTTTTCATAGAAATTGCTATCCACGGAAAACCTATAGGGTACTTCCAGTTGTCCTAGAAACTCGAAATTTGGTAGATATATAAATATTTGAAGATCGCTGTTATAGCAAAACTCACGAAATAAATATGATATTTTTTTATGTCTGTCTGTCTATGTATCAGTGGCGTGCGGTCCATACAGCCATAAAGGGACTGCCTACCCTGAACGACCATACTATACAGGCACAGTAACTGCCTAGCCTGAAGCCTTGAACGACCATGGCTTCATATAGGTATAGAGAAACTGCCTAGCTTCGCCAAAAACCCTGTACAAGTGTACTATCAACAGCATAATTGCATGGACATGGCAAAGACGATAATCGCTTGGCTGTCTTAAGATGCTGAGAGCACGTAGCTCTCAGCATTGAATGATGGTTACAAAAAAATAAACTAGATGGCGTTGTTAACAAAACGAACAAAGAATTTAATGCTTTGTTTTTTGATATGTAAGTCTCACAAGCACTAAAATTGTTTTGTAATAGAATAATCTACTACATAGATGAAATATAATTACTATTAAAAAAAGCTTCCACTGAAATTAAAACGGCACCTGTATTTAACTTTTGGAACACGCTTCTTTTTAACCGACTTCCAGAAGAAGGAGGAGGATCTCAATTTTTCGGAATGTTTTTTTTTTAAAGTAAGGTTGTTTTAAAATTTATCTTTCAAGCGTATTGTTATTATCGTAACAGAACAGAGTGTGTTCTGCAACAAGAACTCATTGCAAATATACCGCCATTTGCACTTTGTTTCTTCATGAAACTACGAGGTTTTTAAACATACTTAACTTCATCCACACTTCAATAACATATGTGATGACATGAATATTACGGCACTATACTTTAGTAGAAATAATATAATAAGCAAGGTGGAACTTTAGAATACCCTCCTTTGGAAAATAATCTACTTTGGATGCAAATTTCCGTAAAAACTTGTGTTGCTAGTTGTTTGAAAGTCATCAGGGATGAAAATCTATTATAATATCATATAATATGAAGAGATAGTCAATTGATACATAGACTAGGCTGAAACAAAATAATCATTGTTTGTGCCTGGACCTTTGTCTGAATATTGACTATGAATACCTACACTTATAGCAATCGAAATACTGATTCAATATTAGTATGGTTATTAAATTATATAGTTATTAAAAGAAAATTAACAATTGACTGTGTATTCATAAAAGGTAAGGTAAAAGAAAAATAGTCACAAGTTCTCTTATAATGACACTCCTCAAAAGTAGGGTTTTCTATTTCGTAATTACAACCAATTAATAACTACCTATACTTACAACTAGAAATAATACAACTTTGAAATGAAAAATATAATTTTATTTCTGACATAATTTTTATTTAAGATAAATAACACAATTTATTAATATATAATTTAATTAAATCTTTTCTTAAGATTTTGTTGATGGTATAGCTTAAGTATTCATTTCCAAAATAGGAAAGAGGATTGAAGCTTCCCTTCAACGAAACAGTATTATAAGCGAATACAATTAATTACAAATCTGAGACTGGTTATCATTGTAGGCGAACGCACTTTAACATTTACCTTTTACTGTTTTACTAACTTATCATTTCTTAACAATTCAAAGACGGACTGATGAAAATTTACGATATTTATCGTAAAATACTGTCACAAAATAGCGTATATGCAAAAAAACAATACGTGATTGAGTCCCGTTTTGTAGTATAAAAATGTAGTTATTTACTATCATAGTATAGAAAAATATAAAAATAAAATATACTTAACGCAATGACTAAACATCAGTGTAACCCTATCTCCACTTACTTCTGTCCTTAATTGGTATAGCCACAGGTTTTCAAGGGGATTTAAATCTAGCAGGGCACGAAATGATATATATGTTATAACGCCGGCGAAAACACTCACTCACACTTTGGGAACGACGTATAAGACAATTATCCTGCACAAATGAAATTATGGGTAGATTCCTCCGGATACACTTTTTGAATCATGGTCTCCTCCAGCACATTGACGTAATCACCAATTAGCCCGACTGGGCACTCTGACGAGTTCTCCCGGGTCAGCCCCGCTCATCCAACTCCACATATTCACTGTAATGCGACCAGATTGCACATTGGGCACTACGTGATCGTTATTATAACGCGTATTATTTCGACGCCACAAGCTTAAACGTCCGTGTTGACTAGTGAAACGTTTTTTCGTTAGTGAAAATGACATTACTTCAATCGGCATTTAAGTATTCTGGAGCAAACTTTAGTCTCGCTTCTTTGAGCTGTGGAGTCAGCAAGGGTTTGACTGTATGCTTGCGAGGATGTAAACCCTCACTGTGTGGAGAACACGGCGAACAGTGTCCACGCCTGTGTTAAATAAACGGGTGTAATGGGTTGTTGGTGGAAAACCATTTTCTTCATATTCCTGGACCATGCTTTGACGCCGCTGTGCGCTTATAAGTCGAGGTCTACCGGTCCTTTGGCGGTGCAGATCCTATATGATCCTTCCGCTGTGAATTGTCGCACCCATAACACAACTGTTTTTCTCTGTAACAATTTTCAGAAATGTATAATCATTATTAAATGAGCATACAGATATAACTAATATAAAAAAGTCTAGAAAGAAATGTAAACAATAATACTTACGCTTAAACCGGTGTCTGTGGTAATTTCTGACAAATTTTTGCCTTGACTATGCAAACTAATTATTTGTAACATTGTGGTCAAAGTCAATATTGCAACGAGTACCCATTATTACAAAATAAAAGAACTAAATAAATACTAAAACTCAATCAAAAATACAATCGAACGGACGGCAGCCGCAAGGGAACGAACTAACAGTTTCTTTGTATACAAACTATTACGGTATATTCATAATCTTAAGTATGTTACTTTTATATAATTGTTGCACTATTAAACAACGATTCAACATGTGACTTAATTATAAATATTTATTAGTTTAAATAAAAATGTTTTGTTTAAGCAGCTGTTAATTAATCTCAGTAAAAATATTATAAAAAACTATTAACACTAAACGCATGCCTTGCAAACGTAGGTGATTAGTGATTACAAATACGGTTATAAATTTCATCCATATCGAATATGGCTTGATGGCTAAGGGGTTTAATGTCTTGATCTATACGACGAATGTTCCGGGTTCAAATCCTCTCCAACACGGTATAGGAAAAAAGCGTTTTTGCATTTTGTGTTTGAATTAGCAAAATCATCGATGGCTTTGGTTTATATATGACGGTGAATCTAAGTAATATTTAATTGAAGGTGCATTAAAAAATACTGGATTCTGAAAATACGTTCCATAATGTAAATTGAATATTTGAGTGACTTGCCGTGTGTGTTTGGCAATCGTAAGATCAACCCAGTTTTTTTTTTAAATATTAATATGTTATCAACGCCATCTAGTAAGATCTTATGAAACCAATGTAGTTACCGGATAGATGGCGTCTCGGTTCGCTGCAAAGCAAACTTTCTGACAAATGTCCATGCTATTATGCTGTCCAGTGTACACGCCGCTGCATAGCACAACCCACAAAATAAATCTGAAAATCCAATTTTTTTATGCCTATGTATCCTCACACCGGGGATATATCATTTCAGTGATGACTTGATACTGCTTCATTAAAAATTGTATAGTCGCTTTATGTCTCTCTTGGGGCTAACAGAGCTTGTTTGTTTTATTGTCATTTAATTTTATATATTATTCAACATGATCTTTACATCTATGCTATTATAAAGTTGTAAAAATAAAATGTTTTTTATTTTTGTATGTGACGTTGTGGCCTCATCACGCTAAATCGGCTAAACTGATTTCAACTATTTTTAGTACACGGGTAGCTGGGTATCTCCAGATGGTTATAGGATACTTTTTACCCGACTACACTGTCGGAAAAAAGAGGGTTATAACTCTCCTCCGCGAACGAAGTTGGGGGCCTTCTAGTTATTTGTATTTGTTAATCCTGTTTGGGTAAAAAATGAAGCACAGTTATTGTTATTTTTAAATACGGATTAGTTTGTCGTGCATAGTCCCCATATTATTTGTTTTTTTCCGACATTTCGGTTCTTTTGCGGGATTCAAGGCAGTTAATTATATGTTGAATATGGTTGTCCCATCCGCTGTTCACTGCACATACTTAATGCTAATCCGCGGCCGCGTAAACAAAACACTCGTGCGCAGTGGGTGTGCACTTTCTCTTTCGTTTCGTTTGTTTGCGCGTGCGTGGGTTTCGTATTGCAGTCAAAACGAGGACCACGGTAATAGACGCTTAAGCTATATATACAAAACTATTAAATTACTAACAACGATTGTCAGACGAAGCACGGCTCACTTAAACTGAGAGAGAGATCTGATCTGGCTGTTGCTTCATAATAACTGAAGATTATTCGGATGTCTTTAGTTTCGGACAGGGTGACTTGCTTCCTCCAGATTAGGTTGGTTATCCGTAACTTGACGAATTCTTACTTAATATTTTCTTCTGTTTCCGCGATTATCGCTCATTTAAATAAAATAATTTAAACTGATTATATCACGTATATTATCGAGTCGAACCGTGAACACGAAACCTGAAAAGCTTCCGAAACGTTGAGAACTCAAATGAGATAATATATACGCGATATAATCCGTTTGAATGGTTTTATTTCAATTAATTCTTACTTACTTCGTTGGCTCAGCAATCCAAAGTGAATCTTGGCCCCCGATACGGGATCACGCCTTTTTTCTCGGTTCTGCGCTACATCTCTCCAGTGTTTAATGTGGAGTTCTACTCTGTTTTGTGAGGTGTGCACTAAAGAGTTATTGTATTGTATTGTGTTCATTTGAAATTCACGCAGATCCGCCTCCACCATATCGCTCCAGCGATAGGTTCGCATTTATTTCTCCAATAATATTAGGCTCCGCCACTAGCTCTTCTACTTCAGCATTCTTGAGGTCTTCAGCTTCCATCTGGTCTCCGGCGAGAGCCTAGGATATTACGGAGGATTTTTGTTTCGGTGACTAAGAGCATGTTTATTTAGTTATTTAAACTTGTTATTTAAACTCTAAATTTGCGGCTTGGCTTTTTTAGTTTTAAGCTTGGCCGCTAACATCTTGTGTAGGGCGGCACTGCATCGCAAGGTGTTTATTATGCGTATGTGAATCTCTTCGTCTCGGGTATTGGTGTGTCATTGACGGTATAGCCCAAGTATTCTAATTTACTTAACCACGTCTTTGGACCTTGTATCTCCCACCTGTTTGAAGGTCCTGATTTCGACACGAGTGTTTTTATAACGTCTCATTTGGAGGTTTTCTAGTGTGATATTCTTAAGCCGACCTCCAATCTTTCCGATGCGAGGGTTCCCACAAATTCACGTTCTTCGTCTGCTGTAGGTAGTGCTCACCAATGCCAGATCGTCTGCACAACCTATGCCTTCCATTTAGTTTCAGCCCTCCTTCAAGTGATAACACTCTCGTATGGACATATTCTAAGACTAATTTAAAGAGTATCACCTTGTTTCAAACCCGTAACTACTGTGAATTCATCAGCAAGGTCCCCATCCACTCGAACCATACTACTCTCCTTCTTCTAATTATAATGAGTCGGAATGGATGATCCATAGTGCATGTACGCTAAAAGTGCGGTGATCCACCTGTAAAAAAGTTTTTAATTAATTCTCTGCAGCAAGCACCGATGAACAGAATGACGTGAGATATTTCCTTAGAGTGCCAACATAAAGGAGTTGATTTACGACTCGACGCTAAAGCCAAACGGTTGTAATGAATTTAACAGCCACATACAAGCGTGCATGGTCCCTCCTAATCTATAAAACCAGATATCACGTTAAATCGAATGTCTGTACATTGAAGTTTACTTTTGAAAAATAAATAAAACGGGCTGTTAAAGGTAACTGAATCGTTTTTAGTATGTGGTTACGTATGTGTTTCTGCTTCATCACGGTAAAACGAGTGAACGGATTTCAACCATTTTCTACAAAGATAAATGGGTATCCCAGAATTATTAAAATATACTCTTTACCCATTTACGTTAAAGCATAAAGAAGGTTAAATAATGGTAAATAGAGGGAGGGTTAAAAATAAAAAGTTTAAAGGGTTTGTTTTGTTTATGTCCAAAACAATCACGTTACCTAATTAGAGGGATATGAAAGACAAAACATTTAAAAAAATTAACCCAATTTCGAGTTTTAGGACGTAGCAGCAGGTGAACTCAACACGAGGCCTTTTCTAGCGCAAGTTATAATTTATGTTAACATGTGTAGGTAAGTACTTTGTCATGCTGACATTGAATCGTTACTTCTGCAATAAATCAAAGGATTCCGTCTTCAATTAAAACGTTTCGCCTGTCAGCGTTGTCAAGTCTCTATCCCAGCGTATTAAGGTTCCCAGTGAAACAATCATCGATACACCGGCTCCAAAGCCCGCTTCATAATCCTGGCATCAATCCGCAGGACGTTTCCCTGCCCCAGTTACAGGGGATTAATTATGCAACATCTAGGTTAACCTGTCACACTGTTCAACTTCGTCTCGCCTCGGCACTAAATCGATTCGATGTTTTAATTTACTGCTAAACTGCCTGAACAATTTACTGTGTTAATTAGAGCATATGTGAGCTATTAGGTATAGAATTAACTTTGTAGTTAGATTGTTAAATCACCGGTTGCAATTTGCATAGGCAGCTTAATGGTTTGGTATAAAATTGATGCAATGAGGGCATTTTTATGTGTAAAATTTCCGCTTTGCATATTGTTTTTTTCTCTTGTATTACTTTCAAATTTCACTTGTTGTGAATAAAATTAGTTAAGGTTTCTATTTTACAAGCTTTTATCTACTTTGCAATTTTTGTATGTAATTAAACCGGGTCAAATCTTGCAAGTCCCACTTCCCGGTTTCGGATTGAGCTAAAATTTTGCATACTAATAAGTTTGGTGACAAGGCAATATGATACCATCGAGCTAATATGACGATGGAGCCTGAAGGTGACCATACTCGTAGGCACTGTGTAATAAAATAACTCAGTCCTACAGAGTTTGCGCTTTTTAAGATCGTCGCGATGGGTTTTTGATGGATGGTCGAAGAAAAGTAGCTACAGTTATATAAATTAATCAGGACTAGTGGCGGCCTTACCCATTGCGAGGCTCCGGGCGGCAGGACTTTGGGAGACCCTTTGTTGTTGAAAAATCTATATTTTTTTAAATTGCTTGGGTTGTTGCGCGAGGCCCCTACAAGAGCGAGGCCCCGGGCGATTGCCCTGTTCGCCACCCCCTAAGGCCGCCACTGCCAGGATCTATATGTGCAATATAAGTTCCTATACGCGAGGCAAAGTGTCCACAAGGACCCGTGCATTGTTAAGAAAAAAAAGTGCTTAATTATAATTCCATTAATTTCGTGTCTAACTTATGGCGCATTGACGTCGTGACAAGAACGACATAAATGAGGCAACACGTATCATGAATGTAGTGGTTACCTAACATACATTTTGTCACATTCCAGGTGTCAATAATGGCGATGGAAGAGTCGCGGGTGCTGGTGTGGCACCGCGACAAGCTCAAGCTGTCCATAATGTCGGACGCGTTCCTACAGGCCGTGTTCGACCACATCCTGGGCAGAGATGTCGTGCACAAGCTCATGCAGGTAAGAGTGCGTGGAGAGTCGCGGGTGCTGGTGTGGCACCATGACCGCGACAAGCTCAAGCTGCTCGTATTGTCGGACGCGTTCCTCTAGGCCGTGTTCGACCACATCCTCGACAGAGATGTGCATAAGCTCATGCAGGTAAAGACGGTGTGGAAGAGCCGGGCCAGGCCGAGGTCGATGGTAAGAGATGAGTGCCAGGAAGACCTGTTTTAATGTTCGTGTCTATAAAGTAGTTCGGACTCTGTTACGTACACAAAGAAAAATATAAAATGATGTTTAGATTTTCGGAAAGTTTAAAAAAAATCAGTCCTTTTTAATCAAGAAAATCAGGAATTTTGTACAGTGCCGAAATATTAGTTGTTCAGAAATATCAATCAAGGAATTTTATTGGGTGAAAATACTCTTTTCTTTTTTGACATTAAGGCTATTATTATTATTATTATTTATCCTGACTCACGACATTTGTAAAATTTCTGTTAATTAATTTGAAGTTATGTCCCTGCCGCAGTATCTGCACTTAAGATGTCGTTATTTTTAGTGAGAGCCCAGGTACGTGGTTACTCTACGTAAAGGCGATAATGATATGCACTCTGTTTCACATTTTATGGTAGTAGTAGCTTCCTGCTATAATAAGACACATAATGATTAATGTTAATGTCTGCTAGGTGTTTTATCAATTGTTTTTTAACGAAGAAACCTTTTCGGGCCGTCATATTAGGATATTAAACTATTTTCTGTAAAAGCATTCACTAGTGAAAAATGTAATACAATTTTAAAAACCCGTCTAAAACACCATTGGTAACTAAATAAATATCATTGAGACTGCTTATTATCTATATTAGTATAACTAAAGAATTTTAAAATCATGTACTCGATATGAAAGGGAAGCAAATCGATAAATCCATGGGAAAACTTCGAAAACGACACTTTTATATGTCTGATTCCACCAGCGCTTCGGAAATTACACTTGGTGAGATGATATGCCGCAAGAAACTTGTTTTTCATTAAAAAAACACAATTATAATAATCGCATTAACATTGAAAATATTAATGCAACAGCCGAATAATTGGGCACATTTTATGGAGTCATTTTTTATAGAATGATGTACATGTTCTGTTTCTGTTAGATTTTACAATTTTATCCACGTTACCTTCTAGTCAACTCCAAACTCCCAAATTCCAGGTGAGCGAAACGATGGCGGTAAGCAACGGTCACCTGCCCAACAGTTTCGAGGAGGGCGAAGACAAGCCCATGCTGGTGGTGAAGAAGACCGGGGACGGGCCTGGCATCACCGCTCTCCTCAACCGACAGCTGCAAGGTACGCCATCTTGTGTTCGGGGGGTTTTCCGCGTTGGTTTTGCTCAATTATAGTGTTTACTTATTTAACTAAATCTAAACAAAAAACACGTGAATCGGGTCATTCAGCTAAATAATAGATATAAAAGATTTTTTTGAATGGTTGAAAGACTCTTGTACCGTAGTTCAATTTCTAACAAGGGCCATTAAAACAGTCAATCGCTATACAAAAAGCCGTTCCCGATATTTATAACGCCATCTATGTAATAAGAATTATATGTCAATCCGTGACCATGGAGAGATGAAAAGCATCCGAAACGTCGGGAACTCAAATGAGATAATATACGCGATATAATCCGTTAAATTGTTTTATTTAAGTAAGAATAATTATTTACAATTATTCAACTTTGCAAGTGTGACACAGTATTTATAAATTTACGATGGTTGATTACAAACTAAGTGTTACTGGACAGTCGTGTTCATAAATATATGAGGAGTGCTCAAAAGGTTTCAAAAATAAATGTACATAGAAGAGTACTTATATATGTGTACCTACAGATTTAACAGTCAAAAATCTGTAAATGTGTCACCAGTCATATTTATCTGAGCAAGCCTCTCAATAATATGTGAGCAACTGAAAACTAATAAATATCTGTACTTGACTGTACTGTTTCTTTTTAAAGAATTTTGAATGTTTAGTTTTAAAGCGCCATCTAGCTTTTGCCTGGATATCCCCTTGCAGTTGGAGCACGATCCAAAGTATGACGAGTGACAGTCCTCTTGTTTTAATGGTTCTTGTTTTTTACACTTAGTTAAATATTTAAACATTCGGAGTACAGGTTTTTGTGTATCATTAGAAAATTGTTGGTGATGTTGGAAATAGGCATTGTTTTAGACTGTTGGTAACGAATGATGTTGTGGGTCACAAATATCTATTAGTGCTATATTTATCATGGGGTTCCAATTTAAAAAGATGTAAAACATGGGATATTATTATTCATGCATATTAAACATGGGAATTCATATTAAAAAGTTATTGCTAGCCTGTGGAAGTATTTGACAATGAAAACTAATTAAATGGGGAATTTTTTTCATTCTTTCAATAGGGATGCCATAAGATCTAGGTGCTTAAAATAATAATGGGACATCTTTGTACTTAATATGAAACCTGAAACGCAGCATTATAAATCATGCATTTTAGTAGGGAGTTAGAACCCTTTGTGTCATCGTAAAGTAGTTAAAATATGACTAGTATTTAATAATTTATTCAAAAAAAGAGGGTGATGGTTGCACGGATATAGTTGGCGAGGGTCGAGCGAAGGGTGGTCACTTCTCGTGGGGTTGTTGATGTTTTATTCGATAATGTAGTGACATGAGCAAAACTGACGCGCGAAATTCTTGTACAATCAACTAAGCATGGCCATATACGAGTATGTATTAGTTTATTAAATGAAGCCAGATAAATCTGATGAGTGGCCTGGTTTATTGATCAAATAGTAAATGCCTTTACCATTTATTTCTCATTCTTTGAGCAATTAAAAGTCAATCGGCTTAAAAAACAACAGCATTCTATATGCTTCGTTGTCATTTTAAAGTCGTTGGTTTGTAATTGTGCAAGATATGTTCGATTTTGCTTTATTGATCATCACACTTAATTCCCTTTCGATCCAGGCCATTTTCTCATTTGTAATAAATAGTAAATGCTTGTTCTTAATCGAATTACTAGCCGTAGGCTTGAGCTGTATCTAGTTTGAAATAATAATTTGAATTGTTTAAAACTGCCCATTATACTAAAGCACCATATGGAGATCATTGGTTGTATTGGATGTTGTCATGTAAAATTGGATGTTAATTGTACCTAAGTATGTCTGCTTATATTGAAGTATTTCCATATGTCTTTTCTGTAAGCCATTACCGAAATAACTACTGATATTTTTACTAACATAAATGATGCAGACATACTAACGTACTACTTTTTATGTTAGCTAATACACACAGATCGAATAAATATACAAAGTTAAATAATACAGTTCCTTAACATTAAATGTTGTAATACTTTACTTCTTTCGCGTCAATATTTTTCGATTTGTGTCGATGCTTCGCACGTTGGTCTCTTGATATCAGTTATTTCTATTTTGTTTTTACCTTGGGGCCAACGTGCGAAGTCACGCGCTACACATCGACTCCACTTCTGATTTTGTCTCGAAGAGTTGGCGACAGTGACGGAAACTTATAAATGCTACAGATATTAGTTTATTAAAAAATAGATAAACTTAAATTAATATGTACCCTAGCACACCTTTGACAGGCGTTTACTAGTGTTGCCATGCCAACTCGACGGGTCATTTACCTAAATAGTCGACCGAGGCCGAAAATGTAATATGTTAGGTTTCGTAATGGAGTGTTATTTATCGTTTATATAAACCGTATTTTTTATTTCTTTTGATTTTAACAGGTGGTAGTACTCGTCAATACGAACAACTTTTCCTACAGGGAGTAAATTGGTAAAATAAAAAAAATCTGACAGTACCTAGTTTTTGGTTGAGTTACTAACACATGGTATGAATAGCAGATTAATTTTTCGTTTCGGAAATGTCTCCCCATAGGAAACGTATTGACGGCTACAACCACCTGTTAAAATTAAAGGAAATAAATAAACACGGTGTATAGCGTTATACAACTAATTGAAATGAAATAAAACAAACTCGGAGTATAACCGTTTTAGCAGCACCAAAAGAACATCGTTTGTGATTGTAAGCCTCGGTCGATTGTCTAGACTGTGCGTAGGATTTTCAATTCGAATCTATTTTGTACGGAGGATCCTAATCCGAACAACCTTCAATACACATTGGATTCGTATTGGAAATCCTGGCCGAGTGGTAGCGGTGGCGAGGTGTAGCGCGCTAGTAACGCCGTGTTGTGCTTGTGCCGCGGCAGGCGAGCACGCGCCGCTGCTGCGGGCGCCCGCCCACAACTGCTGAACGTCGAGACCCTCCGTCGCCCCTCCTTCCCATATTCATTATTTTGCTTACGGTCGAACGACACATTTGGAAAAAATCTGGAATATGCAAAGAAGCCACAATAGGGTATATGCATGTTTGTTTATCGCATTTCTTAACAAAATATGAGAATATCGTAAAATAGATGTCAAAAAGTGAAATTAAAATTGGCCAGAAATACAGATGACATAGGCGTCTTAAACTACTATTAGAACAGCGATTTCTCAGAGAGATCCGACATGCCGGCCATTTTATTTATTTATTTATTTATTTATTTTATTTATTCTTACAGTTATTTGAAAAATATATTTTCTCCACTGTTTGTTACATGACTGAGCTTTTATTAAAACAAAAATTCATGCATATTTCCCCACCGCCGCAACTATTTACAAAAAGGCAATTAAATGACCATAATATCCGAATGCATTTCCTAATGAAATGACAGTTAGCAGTGACTTTGACCTCGATTTCCCGACTTCATGTCCGTCCCTTACTTCTTTACGAGATGTGTCCGAAAAAAAATAATTGGAAAAACACTGTCCTATTAAACTATTACTTAAGATAGGAGAAGAAGAAGGGACGGTTTGGGTTATAAATTCATGATTTGAAATTGAAGTTGTTATCTGTTACGATGTCGAATGTCAGTCTTGTGAAGTAGAAGGCTAGGTCTTATGTCAGCGTTCTGAACACCATTATAAGAAGGAATTGCGAATCCTCAGAAAATACTGACCAAATTTGTTGTACGACCGCGGTTTACATTTCCATTTTGTATTTATTTATGTTTCTTTTGGTTTTTTGGCTGTGGTTATGAGATTTATTTGGTGATTATCTTCAAGTCCTATCCTAATTACAAATCTTAATTTGAACTACGAAACCCTTAAATTGCATATTGATTTATTGTTTGAATTCATTGCAACACGTAACCAGGTTTACCAGATTTAAAAAGATAACACTTCCTTGAAGTCGTCATAATATTTGTCACATTTGACTAAACAAAGTAGTCATAATTATTTTAAGCAATTACATACAAAATATTTCGATAGATGACGAAGTTGTATTCATGTTTATTTTAAACCACCATAGTAATAATATAATATTCTTGAAGTTAGTAATTGCAACAACTAGGCACACTGACCTCAACTACATTTTCCCTTTAACTAGAAACTAGAAGTTAACTATATTTACAGAAGTACTATGTTATTGTGTACACTTAACCTTTATATCGAAATGTGTGATATTTACCTAACCATGACATTAATATGAATATACATATTTTACATATATTTTATGTCGCATGTAGATATCTGTATTAACGTACTAGTCATGTATCGTTTTCCATTATAATATTTGTATTTACTAACACTTAGGTACTCGATATCCATTCACGTTAAACAAAGTGCAAAGACTACTATACTTTATAACGATACAATACAATAAAATGAACTACTGCCAGGGCCAAATGTAAAGGTAAACGAGGAATTGAAAGTGCTTATACAGGGTGATCAATCTAATGGGTCAGTGTCAGTATGGAGAAGTCAGAAACTATGAGAGATAGGGAAATCTGTTCTTAGGAACCATGGTGTCGATTTTAAATTTAATAATAATTGCATTCATGTTTTTGTACCTCATACATAACCGAGAATCGAACCTGGTCAAAATCTTTGTAAACAATGTTATAAATTCTGCAAGTTTTTTCGTTATTGTTGATGGTGCGAATCATAAGTAAGATAACTTAAAAAAGTTATGGCTTTCAGACCCCTGACGTCGTCTTTTAATATTTATCCGTTTGTGTATATTTATTATGTATATAAATATATATTTACACACGTATATTTATTTATCTAGATGATATATATGCTATTATATTACTATTTATTATTTAGGGTTTATGTGTATGTGTATGCTACTTTAGCTTTTAAGTTTTAATGTCATTGTGCATATTAACTTGTTGGTTTGTCTATCTGCGTTGATGTTTACTCTTCTCTTTCATTTGCTCTAAGGTTAACTGGAAGAGATCCCTTAAAGGGATAAGTTCGCCTTTGTACAAATATGTTACTTTAATTTCTTTGTTTTATTGTTTTTATGTACAATAAAGTGTTTACAATACAATACAATAAGTCACAACGAGCACATTTTTAAAGGAATCTTGTTTAAACAATGGAAAGCAAAACTCAAAAATAAGATAATAATTTTATTTAATTAAATGTTCAGAATGTAGCCATTTTCCTGGATGCAAAGATTAATTCTCTCTAAAGTAAAAAAAAATGAATGTCATTATTATTAAATTTAAAATCGACGCCATGGTTCCTGAGAACAGATTTCGCTATCTCTCATAGTTTCAGAGTTCTCCCTACTGACCCATTTGGATTGATCACCCTGTATATTAGCGGACCGCGCTCTAATAACGCACAAAATATGTTCGGACTACCTCGGCCGGCTCTTTACATTTGAGGATGATATTGATAGTATCTTCACATTTTTTCCTTGACAAGTAAATATGAAAGTTATATCATTGTCGTGCGGAAATTTGGTAAAAATAATTAATTAAGCTTTGGTCAATTTTTATTTACAAATTGATCAATTTTTATTTATGAAACATTGATCCGAGACTTATGTAAGTAACAGATTTATTGCTCACGGCAAAATAGTAACATGGAGGAGGCACCGGTTCAAACTTTGTGTAGTTTGAATTTTGTTTGTGAATGGATGTTTGTATATGCATGTGATAACATTATACATATTAATCGCTTCAACAGATATTTAATGCTAGTATCTATTTCTTTATCGAAACATTTTAATTAGTTTAATATATATCTATCTACTTAATGTAGTTATCAAACCTAATGTTGCAACTTAAGTTGCCTTGATAGACCACGTAGAAATAGATACGAGCAACATATTTAAGCTCTACTTAGATATTATACAATGCTTTAATGGAATAGTTGTTACCCCTTACTCTAAGCAATACTTTAGTCTATATAAGAAATAAGCTTATAAACAACGATCCTTATCGTCCCATCCTCTATGTCCAAATTCCCTGAGCATGTTTGGAAGATCGACAGTTGAAGGTAATTTTTTGTTTCATTATTTTTTCACCCTAAGTCTCACATGAAATGTTTTATTGGCATTAAATTCTACTGTGTTCAAATTCGTTTTTTTTTAAATATTTTAATCACAAGCTTGGCACATAAAATAAGCATAACTTCATTTTCGAACGAAATAAAAGTAATAAATTCCTTTTTCAAAATTTAACGCATTGGGATCATAGAGCCAAAACTTCATCATTCAACATCCACATTTACTTTCTGCCTCGTACACAAGCACCCGCGGTGTGGTTAGTGACACGCATGTTTGTATGTCTGTGTGAATGTTGATCGGTGAGCTTTGGGTTTATGCTATATGGTTTTCAGGCGATAAGTTTATTCAACTAACCCACAGAGATAAAGCTTACTTTAAACATTTAATCTGCTTTACCGGACAGAAATTCAACAAATATGTACTACATTAATCTACGCTGAAAATATGAACGCCCAAAGGCCTGTTAAAAAGGCTTCCACTACAAAAAGGCCTTAAATATTTTTTAAATTCACTAAGTTGTTTTAAAAAATCAACATTGATTTTTATTATTAAATTTATTTGTATAGCTGACTTGAAAATATTAGACGCAATACATATTTGTTCTGTTTCTGGAAATAAAAAAGCTAAAAACGCCACGAAAGTCTATATCTTGTGACACAATTTCTGATTTAAATATTATTGTACTTGCTGCTATATTAACACGCATCTAAGAAGTGAACGAACATAATAAACAGTGTGTGTCTCTTAAGGTTTTACTAGCACAGCTGGGGTTAGCAGACAACGAAAAACCTGGGAAATTGGTGTTTTTACAAATTATAATGTAGTCGCCTCTGTGGCGAGGGCCTTTTTGACCACAGCTCAACATTTTGTTGAAAAACGGGAGCATTCTGACGTCCGTTCTCAGAAAGATCTTGAAACTATCCGTGTGCCAGCTACTGCAGAAAAAAGAGCTATTTTCAAAATTAGTTTCTGTCTTCTGGGTTGTATCCTTTTTCTTAAAATTAATATGGAACTCAATTAATATGGAATTTCAAGTGTCTTACGTTTTTTAACTGCTAGTTTTTCGTTGTATGAACCCTGATACACGAAGTTACAAGTTACCATTTGAATTTTTTTGAAATCTGGCAACAATCGATTTTAAATTTTTAAAGCTTTTGGCCACTGAAGTTGCCAACGTAGGTATCGGGGCTGTTCTTCGATTCCCCGGACCTCTTTATAGTACATAGTGCGTACAGGGTATGAAGCGAAGCGACGATGCTTGACTTCCCCTTTTCACAGATCCCGATACTCACGTAGCTTATACACTGTTTTTTTATTCAAGACCAAAATTTAACGTCAACAGCCGCACATTCGCTGTGATTATTGAATATTGGTTTAAGTGTCGGAATTTTTATCAATAAAACTTACGGGACTTAGATTCATATTTTTATTAAATAAAGTTTATTTGTTTAAATAATAAAGATGGGAACTGTCCGATTTTGGTCTTGAATAATACATCAGAGTATAAGTAGATTGGTATGTTTTAAGTTGATCACACAATTGTAACTTTTATCTTCGTGAAAATAGCGACCCTACGTGCTCTTCCCGTGCTTTCTGCGCCGAATGATCTAGTAATTGTGATTTCCCGACAGCGACGGATCCAAACGCGTGGCGTCTCGGGCGCATCGAGGAGACCGACCACGAGACGCCCGTGTGAGGGCGTGCGAGGCGCGCCCCGCGCCGCCGCCGCTAGTGCAACACTTATTTTATTATATACTGTTTCAAACTCGCTTGGACACATACAAGTGACGGTGTTATGACTTGAATACCCAATGTGCTGAAGGCCTGACAGTGATGACTTTGATTGTTGCTTTCTCTCTGTCTTTTAAAGGAGTGTAAACTCAATGATGCCGCAAAATACTAGCCCTAGGTTAGCGCGAGGGCTGATCTTTTGGTTATGAAATGCCTGGAATACGAAATGTTTCCTCATGTTTTCACATTATTTATAACATACCGGCTCATACGCCCTACAAATTGCAAAGGCAAATTGCATGTACAATCAGCATCATATATATCCATACACTTTAGTAAGGTGTTAAGGAACTAAAATGTATACATATTTATGATGCTGACTGAACTTAGAATCTAATTTATATGGTGTATGATCGCTAGGGAAAAAACTTAAGTGGGCGTGGTTTAGCGAAAATTGAGAAATAATTAGAAAATTTTCCGATAACATTGACATGACATTGATGATATTTTGTGGGTTGGATATTTTTCCTAAATAGGTTGCGTTCTGGCAATGTATTGCGATTCGTCCCACTAGTTACTTTAGTTGGAATTAGAGTGTAAGTTCCATACTAATAATGGAACTAGACAACAAGTTCCATATTGATAATGGAACTAGTGGAAACGGAGCTATCTTGCGGAAGTGTCGCTTCGGTGTTACTTAAGATCAACTAGTGATAAAATCGGTGTAAGGTGATAATGTGTGTTATGGCTTGAGTAGTGAAGTCGGGATGTGATTAGGTAAAAGACGCTTTTTGTGTTTAAGCTTTGTTTTGATTCGATCAAACGTGATTTTATTTGATTGAATGATGAATTATGATGAAAATTTTGTAAAGCAACTACATCTAATTTTGACTGATTTCTTGTATTAAAATTATTTATAACATTACCTTTAAAAGGAATTGGTTTTGATAAGGATATGTTTTGCGTCCATTATTGCATAAAACAAAGTTATGATTAAAATTATTAATTATTATCTCATTAGGCACAGTATTTGCTATTATTCTATATTAATATCCAAAATTATCATTATCACAAAATGGATGTACCCATACATTTATTTGATGGTGATAATTTCAAGATAACCAAGTAATGGGCTGTAAAGGCTAGAAAATCGTTAAACTATTAAGCAAGATAAAATAAATCTGGAGAAATGAAAACCTTTTATGTGCATATTGTTGAACTTATTGAAACCTTTTTAATTTTATCATTTTTGTAACTACATTTAATTACTAAACTTCAATCAAACGGTACGTTTTCAATGAACCGCATAGCCACACGACTGTGATTAGCTTCATAACTTTTAACTTTTTAATCTTGGCTGAATAATCTTATATTTTAAGATCGTTGCGGATGTGCGGTTAGCATTACGCCCGATTTTATGGTAAAAAAAAAACTTTAAATGCCGATGTATAAAGGGTAGATTCTTAATCAAAAGTATAGTAAGTACAATGTACAATAACAACCCTGAGGAATCGATGCAAGCAATCGTTTATGTACCTATTTTCTATCCATTTTATAAGGGTATTTAATTTCACTTGTTATCCTAACTGTACACACTCGCGGAGTCAAAGCCGCCGTGGACCGAAGAAAATGACGGAAAGGGCGTAAACGGCGTCGTTCAATAATTATTCGGGATCGGCGAGTGTGTACACCAAGGCGTAGGGAGATGAGGACAGATTGATAGGTAGATATGTTATAAATGGGTAAGAAAGGATAGCAAAAATAAATATAACTCGATTTGAGACTCACTCGCAAAGACTAGAATCTACAATCAAATGTAATAGATATGTAGATAGACTTGTTATGTCCCAAAATAAAAGGAAGGTACATAGTTTACATTAAAATTTTGTATAAACAGGTAGGTAGCTCGTATGCTAGCATTTAAATTGTAAAAAATGTGTGTTTAATATCAAATGAATTGATTATCTGTAAACGATGGACGACACATTTAGTTAGATGCCTATTTACAATTAATAACGGAAGAAACATCATAATAAGACTTATAGTAGTGTTCATTGCTATATCCTGTAATATTTTTAGACGTAAAATCGTAAAGTCCGGTAGCAATGAAAAGGATATTATAAATATAAAAGAAGTACAAGTTGAATTGCAATACATATATTCCGATGCAAAGAAATTAACTTATATCTATACAAAATATACATATGAAAGTAACTATCACCATATTAAATGTACAAAAAATATTTTAATTGCCTTTAAATGCACCATCAATTTGAAACATATTATACTATCGAGTAAGTTCCCGTTATGCAGGAGGTATTTGTTGACCCGAAGTATTGAAAAGGTGCCCTATTCTTGTAAATGTACAGACAAATCATAGAGCTGTTGTAATATTCGATGTTGGAAATTGTATGTGATAGATTTTGATGTAAATTGTATTTATATCATTCAAAATTTTCCTTTTGCAACTCTGTAAAATGTTAGTAATAATATTTATTGTGTACCTAATCAAAACTATTTTGAACTATAAATTAAGCTAGTTGAGAAAACGAAACAGATACTGACAGATTATTGAATATCTGGACTTATACACCGAAATATTATAGCATACAAGTTAAATATTGATGTTGCATAATAAATATAATATCACAAATGCACTGCCAATGCAATTAATAATATATAACTGATTTTAAATGACCTATGTCATGTAGAGATCATCAGACTTGCAGATTGCGAGTGATACTGTGAGATAATAATTCTTAAATTAAGGATCTCATGTTTTAATTATGAGCACAGCTCTTTTATAAGTACCCAGTATACATATTGTCACTACTTTGAAAAATATTTGAAGTAACTGTATGATGCTACTATGCACTTAATGCCATTTTCCTGTAGTTGGTTTCAGGTACAAGTATTTTTTGAAAGTTGTGACAATGTTTAGAAAATTTCTAAGGATAAAGGTAGGTGATCTGATGGGTTGGTGTTGAATTTTTTTTTATCTATATTAAAAGGGTACTTGTACTGTTTACAAATATTTTATATAATTCTTAGATGAAAAATATTGGAGATTTATAAAATAGCTGTGCAAACCTATTACTTGCCTTGATATAAAATGTATGTTGTAATTATATAAAGTGAGCGCCTGGTGTTGGATTAGAATGCCTTAAAGAATTGCCATGTGTGATGGATGTAAATTGTGAATGTAATTATGTACCTATTATAATAATTGAATCAATGTAGTACATGTTGAGACAGAGATAAACAAATAAAAGTAACTACTTGTATAAGTTATGTTTTATTCACATGAAATAATAAGAAATGCAGACTCCTCAACTCTCCAATTGATGTCACAGACATGTATAAATATAAGTTAAAATAAATAAGACGGTATAAATATTTTGGTTAAACAGACTCTAGGGTTAAATAAATATCACAATGAAAATTCATTAAGAATCATCAAATGTCATTCGGCCCACTCCATGTGACTTGATATATCTCCTGTATTGTTTGTATTTGTTGTTGTCTGCTAGTGCCTTCTTGGCTTCTTCGTCTTTAACAACCTTCCAGGCCACATAATTGTCTTTAATCCACAACTCTTCATCAAGAAACTCTTGCTTCTCTTCTTCTTCTAATGAGTCAAACTGATGCTGCCCTAGCTTCATTAACTTCCTAATTAAATATAGTTTCTCCTGCTCTTCATATGGCTGTCTTAATATGGTGAACTTCCAGAACCATCTCATGTACCAATAAATATAATAAGAAACGGTGTACGGCAGTATTATTAGCTGCACCCACAGAATGTCTGTTATTTCTGGCTTTGCATATGCTCCCTTTATATCCATGTTTTCTTCAATTACTCTCCGTATAATTCTATCCTGCTCTTCTTTTTGTTCTGCTTTACTTTTTCTATTTCCTTTACCTTTTGAGTTTAGCTCCTTTGTTTCGGTTTTGGCAATTTCTAGTGCTTTATTTCTATACTTTGGCACTGTCATAAAATATTTGATGGCTGTGTCGTATTTGGACCAGGCGCTGTAGTACTGGATTATAGATATTATAGAGATGGTAACTGCAATCACGATTCGGACATCCACTTTAGGAGCCATGCGCCGCCGGTAGTACCTGTAGTAATGTGCATAGTATTCCTGAGGGTTATCGAGCATGTAATCGTAATCAGATCTCTCTTCCTCATCTCGAAGTATTTCATAGGCTGTCGCGATTTGCTTGAACTGTTCCTCTGCAACCTTCTTAGCTTCTGGGTCTCTGTGCAAGTCCGGATGGTACTTTCTCGCTAACTGGCGGTAGGCCTTACCAACTTCATTTTTAGTCACATCTCTATTTACCCCTAAGACTTCGTAACAGTTTTCTTTTCCACAATAAATGCCTTCCAGCAAGTGATCGGCCGACGAGACCGTGGCTATTTGCCATGACAGAAGGATGGTAAATAAACAATGTAAGTACTTGACCATTGTATTAATACATAGTTTTAAATTGGAATAATGAAAGAAAACTATCGATATCACTACAGGCTTCAACTTTACTGAAATGCTTTCGGCCTCCTAGACGGCCGATACGACGGGCTTATTTCTGACAACCAACCAACCACTGTGTGAATATGTATGTCAACGTCAATTGCGACGTCAGCTAATTTTCGTTCAGAAACGGATTTTTTTGTAGCCACATCAATTTCCATGTACACACAATGATGATAATATTATTTGTAAATGAATGAAAAAATATGTATTACAATAATTAGTAACACAAAATACCTTTAAAAATATACACAATAAAGCTTCTCTCAGATTTTACATTATGACACTGACTACTAATGTGTTGTATTCATTACATTATCTGTTTTTAAAGAATGTAATAAAAACGAAACTTAAAGGCTAAATTTAATAATATTCTTAGTATATGACAAAAAATATTATCAAGATGAGTTTTCCTCATCTTTTCCTAGTGTATATCCAGCTGTATGTCGACACAACACAGGCTTAAGCTGTCATGAATGTCATGTCACAAAATGTCACAAAAATGTGATTGTGGAGTGGAATTCGCGTTTGTGTTAAAAAACCAAAACAAATTTAACAAAAAATGTTAGAGAACATTGTTGACACGTTTTCTGATAAAGTCTTTTTATTCCTCACTGGAGAAATCAGAGGCGGACTGTTAATAAAAAGACATTCTGAAAGTTTAAATATTCACGGTGACTTCAGCTTTCCAAACACCGTGAAATCGTGGCACGGATATATCGATTCTTCTGAAATAAAAGAAAATGATGATAATTTTATGAAATGTATTGGAAAAACAACAGAAGAATTGGTTTGTCAATCACAAAATTGGGTTTTACAAGTAAACAGGGTGAAGGAACACAAAGATCGTATTCATTTATATCTCGACCGAACTAAATCTATTCGTGTTGGTTTGATAGAGGCGTTAATAATCAATACCACAGTGCAAAACAAATTAAATGAGACACTTGATTCAGTTAGGTGTGACCCACTTTGCAATGATAATAATTTAACTAACCTCCGTTTAAGTCATCTAAGCAGAACCATACAGAACATCTGTAAGCTATGTGGGAACAGTTCACAGATCTTTGTGAGCTCTAAATCGTCCAGCACTTGCCCTGTTGGCAGTAGAATGGTACTTTGTGGGGCTGTTGTGAATGCTAAAACGGGGAGTAAAGAAAACTCAGTTAATGGGGATGAATTTATCAGGTTAGTACAAATTCTATGAATATTATAGACTGATAACAATGAACGATGAAATGTTCTTATTTAAAGAAAATTATTTTTAAGTTACGGTTCATAAAATCAATGCAATTTTAAAGAGTAACATCAAATAATATGGTCTTACCAAAAGATCAGCACTGGCTCCCGAGCCGGCATTATGCTGAGGTCTATTTCGGGGCATAGATTTAGTTTTTATGTATATAATTTGATTTTTTTTATGCTATGCTACCAAATAAATTTATTTTCTTTCTTTAATATAAAAAAAAATCGTGGTGGAAATCTCTTTTCTGTAATGGTTAACATTCATGTTTCCAGGCTCCGACAAGATGAAATGACCCTGATTGCTCAACACAAGTATGGAGTGAGGGTGTCCACAGACTGTAAATGGAAGGAGTTCATTGCCAATCTTGGAGAGTCTGCAGCCATATTTGAACTACTCCAGACCAAACCCAGCAGTGCAGTCAAAATCAATTTTGATTGTTCTTCAGCAGGATCTAGCAAAGGTAAATCAAGAAAATAATTTGCTCATAGGCACAGTCAGTATCAAATGGTATGTAAGGTAGTTACACATTGCAGGCCCCAATATTACAGGGTTCTATGTTTCACTTTTAACTAATTGAAGTTTGAACATTATCATAGTGACATATAGTCTAATTTTAATTACTCTGAAAATGTAACATAGAGCCCTGTAATATTGGGCCAGCGACATGTCTATAGTAATAAAATTAAGTCTTGTTGCTATATATTTGGGGCTGTGGATGGTACAAATTATTTGCATCTGACTGTACCTTAAAACATATAGGTTTTTGCTCAGTATGTAAATTACTTTAAAACATTCAAAAAATTTCATATTTCTTCATGAATTTCAAACGTAACTTGATGGTTGATGATTTTCTTGAGCCATAACTAATAGCACTCTCGATGAAGTCACCTTACAAACATATGACTAAGTCAAAACCGGTCCATCTATTCAAAGGACACACAAATACATACATTAAACTTATTTTACCCCTCACATTTCATTGGGGGTTTAAAACATATAAATTATATATTATAAATATTCAAAGTACCGTTTTCAGATCGGTTATTTTATTAATGGCAAAAGGCAGGAATACGTTGTTGGCTGTTACCGGCCATATAATTCAATACAAGTTAAAATCATAATCCCTATTTTCCGACAATTTATAGACGATAATCATTGCATGAATCAATATTTTATGAGTGCTTTTTGCATTTTTATAATAGAGCTAATATTGCCACTATCTATTTCAGGTGCTGCTTTCATCCTTTACAACTGCGCCAGACTGGAAACTATAGTGCGGACATTTAATGAGAAAGTAGAAGACGGAACCTATCCACCATTGCCAAATTTCGAACTTATGGACTTCAATTTGTTTACACAAGAAGTAATAATCATTTATTATTTTACTTTATTACTTGTTTTAAGTATCTTTCCAGCATTTCCCTATATGTTAGAGTATTCTCTTCTTGATTTAGACAAAGTTAGACCAGAAAATTTACACTTTCAGTCCTCCTAATGCTCAAATAAAAGGGACCTGGGGTTCTTAGTACATTCTTCAGTTAATAAACGTAAAGTAAACGGGATCCCTTTCTTTCCCATATATTTATTATTCCGAATTTCGTTAGTCAGAAATTGATATCCATATCATTTACTGACATAAGCATCAATAGTCATAATTTTTGTTAAGTATAACGCTTAATAGATCTAACATTAATAACCTATAACATTAAATACTCTAATCACAAAAGTTATAAAATTGCTGACTATAACATTCAAAGGTCTATCAAATCATTTTTCAGAAATATTTAAAGGCATATATTTTAACCTACTAATGGTTCTTACTCATATCGTTTAAATAACTAACCGAATTACATCTAAAAAAGTGAATGTTCATTACGAAGTTATGACTTTCCTTAGTTTAACTTAACAAATTTATGGACTATGATGCAACTTAGAAAACTTCTCTACCTACTCGACTCTAAGGCAGGTCAGTGTAGGTACGACGATGAGCGAAGCGAGGAGGAGTGTTAGGTTGAACTGTGACCTTACAGCGCGCGAGCCGAGCGAGCCCTATCATAAAACCATAACACCGACTGCTACCAAGTCTGACTTCGGTTAGGTTAGGTACGACGACGAGCGAAGCGAGGAGGAGTGTTAGGTTGAGTTGTGACCCTAACGAGCGAGCGAAGCGAGCGAGCCGTGCGGTAGCTTTATAGGCACAAATGTAGGACTAAGTCTAGCAACATCATTACATTGACGTAATCACGCGACAACCAATCATTACAACTTGCGAATATAGACGTTGTAACAGTTATAATAAGGAAGGTTATTGCTTCTAACATTCTGAAAATGATGCTGTATGGATTTTAAATGTTATGGGCATCGACTTTTATGACTATCAATAATTATGACCTACAAAAATCTGACCACCGATTTATACTGTTCATTTTTATGACTTATGACAATATGACTAAAAAAAATTCTGACGTACAACGTTATTCACTTCAAAAATCGAACTTCAAACTTTATGGGAACCAATAGAGACCCAAAGTAAACTGAATGTCTAAATAACTTTGAAATGGCATGTCAGATTTATGTTCATTTTGAGATTTTTTAATTTTATATTAACTCTAAAAAAAGTGGTAAAACAAATATATTCAGCCTATATTGTGAACACGTTATTACGCCTGTTCAATGATTTGCCTTCCCAGCCATACATAACGCCTGCCTGCATGAATTGGTTTTTAATGTGCAAAATTTCAAGTCCAATATTTGCCTAATCCTAATAATATTATAAACGAGCCGGTGTATTCATATTATGTTACACCAGGACTCAAACCCGGTACTTCCTGATTACGCGTCAGGTGTGTTAACCCTTTGACGAGCACTGTGCCATACGCATAGAATTTATCCATCCGCTTTGACCCCTGTACCTATTTTTTACCCGACTGCGCGACGCAAAGGAGGGTAATGTGTTTATCAGTCTATGTATGTATGTATGTATGTACGTTTGTTCCTATCTGGCACTCTAGAGACCAAACGCGTGGACCGATTTTGATGATTCTTACGTCAATCGATTCGTCTTAATTGGGCGAATGTCACTAAAGACATGAAAAGGATGAAAACTCATAAAGGCGATAATGAGACGCCATATTGTGGAAAAAAAATGAAAATCGACGTACTATGTTGAATGGGGTATCATTGAATAGGGATTTGAAAATCATTCTTAGGTTTCTTTTATCATTTTTAATTTTGAATGACCAGTTACCAACTATAACGATTTAAAGTTGATGAGCAACCCGTTCTCTCAAAATTTTCATTTAATTGTAATAAATATGTGCAAGCTTATCAATAACCCCCACGATAAAGATTGAGAAATTTACTGACTTATAATTTTAACTAAAAAGTATTAAAAATAAAAAAAAAAATAAAAAAAAACAAAAAATCCGACTGCTTAAAAAAAGTAAAAAGAAAAAAACAAGTCCAGTACCTACCCTTGTTAAGTTATAATGGAAATGTTTCATGATTCATGATCAATATTCACATAGAACAAATAATAAATTCTAATGTGAAACATAGCGATTTTAATCAGTCGGGACCCATTGTTGGGAAGATTTGCGTCGATCTAGTTTTCTTATGGGAACTATGAGAATATGTATTACACCTGTTCACATTCCGAGGTTCGAGTCCTGGTGTGACCACGATTAGTATCTATATCAAAACAAGCCCATCTCGATTTTTACATGAATACTTCGTAGCCTAGCTGACTCAGTGTTTTTTTATGGTTTCAGGATGAATGGAGCTTAATTTTCAACTACGTAATGGGATTTTCTTCCATGATTAACAACTGTATGGATGTAGGGGAAACGACGTGTGAATTCCGACCGCATCAGATCTGCAGTTTCCTATGCTCTATGGTCAGAGTATTCAGTCAATACTACAGGAGAGTTAGAATATTGACAGTATGTTGAATGCTGTAATTTCTTTAACACATTCAGTAATGGCATTTTATTTTTAAATACATGATACGCTACTTGCGGTACCACCACTAAATGTGTTAATTTATGATAAGTTTTGACGATAAAAAGTAACTTGTGGGTATATTCTGTCAATATGTAAAATTATAATTCAATCTGTTGTTGCATTAGAACGCCCACCGGTAAATAAAACACCTTCGCATTTCTGTGGATATAGGTTTCTATGATTATCCTAAATTTGTAACTGTTAAAAAAGTGCTCCTTAATTTATGGCTAGTAGCAGATACCGATGTATAATGCCGATTTTCCAAAAGGTATTATTAACAAATAATTGTCCCTCTGTTGGCCCTGATACGATATGAAATTTATGTGCGTTTTAGGACTAGGGCTGGAGCACCTAAAAGCTATTGACGTTTGATCTATTGCAAAAAATCTGGTGGGACTGTGTCGGAACACACGGTCGTTGATTTTAACGTGAAACGTATATGTCAGCAAGTCGCTTTTAGTATTAAAAATACACAAAATAAATTAGTTTTACCCTGATTGACAGATCTACATGGCTTTTATACCATAACACAAGAATCATTGCTCTATCATATCTCAGTCGTGAGCTACATCGAACAGAACAGAGCGTAGGTGTCGATTTTGGCAAATTAGCGCGGATCGCTTTCCTGCCTCCCTATATGATTGCGACCCGTATATTACAGTGGGATTTTAAAGACGTTTCACCTCAAAGATTAGTATTCCTGATTGTTTTTAATCTATCTCATCTCATCGGGCTGTTTGGTAGGACCCAACATCGAGGTCAAAATTGTTAACAAAAAATGTACGTTGTTTGTGTTTGTTTCAGGAGCCAAGAAAGCATCTGCTGCCAGTGTTGTTCGCCAGAATCCAGATGTTAAAAGTATTGAACGAGACCCTTAAGATGTGTTTGAAAATATTAAATATTAAAAGCGTTACCCAAATGTAAATTTGTCGCCTTTTATTGCCGCCCCATATGTCCACAGTCATTGTATACTAGCGAAATTATAATTTTAAATTATTTTATTGTAAGTGTTCCCTTTGTCCGAAAGTTAAGAACCCGCTAATGAGTGTAAACTGCTTAGCAAACGGAGATTAACTGTGTTGGCAATTAGAATAGAAAGCATCTATAGCGTCTTTTTTGCCGCTCAAAAGTATCGCAGTGCGCTGAACGTTACGACGAATTATTACAAAAATGGTGGGTTAAACCGATCGCAGTCGCATTTAGCATGCAGTTGAGTGCACTTCAATGCACCGCCGACATACAGCACAATGAATTCATGCAAACAGAACTTGTTCAATATACCACTTCAGCAGCGCATAGAAAAAAAATGTTTTGTTTGGAAACACAAAGTTCACGTGATTGACCCAGGTATTTTATTGTGGGCATTGCCGCGACGCGATTGGCGCTGGCGGGCCGAGCGCGCACGAACGGAGCCGACAAATCACGAACCGCATTACACGGTCGCGCGTCCCAACTCGTCTAGTGTGTTTTTGACATCGGTAAACGCAGTCGTGAACTTCGGAGCGGACTGAGATACTTTTTATTTATAGTTAATCGAATAAGTCGTGTGACGTTCGTGAATACCTGTGTGTACCCAGGATACAATAAATATGAGTATTGCTGCACTCATCCAAGCTGCTGAATACCTCGAAAGGCGCGATAGAGGTGAATTGGATTTTCTTTGTTTGAATTGTCAATCGAGTGCAGTAGACGCACACGTCAACATGGCTCCCGTCTATTTTTGCCGTGTCGTAATCAGCTGATTTTGACGGAATGGCAGTTTTATTTGTTGCAGAAGCGGAGCACGGATATGCGTTGAACTTGCCGGCGTACGAGGAGTCCCGGTCGGGCGGAAGACGGCCGAAGACGAAGAAATCGCAGGGCAGCAGGTGAGTGAAGCCCGCTTGGCGATGCGATTCGAGTGCTAGTGCAGTGTATACGTGATCTAAATAGTGGAGAGTTTCTCTCGTTGCGTGATACCTATCAGTGTCATCGTGGCCGGTTACAAATTGTATGCTTTTTGTTCCAGGACCACTCATAACGAGTTGGAAAAGAACAGGTTAGTGAAGTTTTGGTCATTTACACTAGTGCTATCGTGTCTTATTGGACTGGTCTAGCTAGGCTAGGCTAGACAGTAGGGCCGCGAGCCGGCGCGTGCACCGTGCAGTGCGTCTATGGCGCGTGGCGTAATGACCTTGGCAGACGACTAGACGAAGGAAAGAGTGCAAGCCGAGTGTAATAAGTCGCGGGTGGGGCGGGTGACGCCTGTAACCCATTTGGCACCACTGCCACGGGCAGTTACGTCATCACGGAGCCGGGTTCGCCTGATCTTCCTCAATCGTCACCGGGCGATCGTAACCAACGTGGGGACATGAATGAAACTCCGCCGGCTACGATCGCCATCCGCGTTCACTGTTCACAAACCGGCAGTTTTTCAGTAAGCCGGCTCAGCCTTGTGGCACCACGACGTGCGTCGTGTCGTTCCATGATTAATTGCTAGTTACAGTTTCTATAGCATTCGTAATAATCGCTAAACGGAAACAATACGTATACCTACGTATAGGTACGGCAATAGCTTGTGCATAGGTAACGTGCGGTTTGTGACGTGTCAACAGCATAGAAGCTGCTCTGTTTAGATAGGTACTTAGTAAGTCAGTGTGAGATTAGTTTCCGTCCATTGTTGGAATACAAGCCTCTCTTTCATGCCATTCCGCTCCTGCACTAATCGCACGGTCTCGGCTACGAGCCCTGTAATGTCATTGATTCATTTGACTCTCCCTTTGTTAGTTACACAATTCTGTAACCTCTTTGTTTCGGCTGCATTCCTGTTAGCCGTGTTTCCGCCCTTCGCTTTGTAAGATTTGAGGTCTCTTTGCCCCTTTCTTTATCATGGGAACTTGTTATCTTTGATTACGTTAAGCTCAAGGAATGTTACGGCGTTTAGTTTAACAGGTATGTTTAGTGTTCATTTTCTAACCGAGAAATTTCGCCTAGTTTAGATAATACACACATAGGTTTACTTACTTAAATAGCACCACAAAATGTAGACAATCACTGAAGGTAACCTTTAAGTAGGTAATTAAATTCTAATAAAAGTAATAATTTAACTAAAACTTGACAAACATACGCTAACAATAAAATGGTGGCAAAATAAACTGGTTTTTTTTAAATGTTGACGTAGTATCCACAGATAATTTTTTTGAACTCTAACCAGGTATCACTGATTGAGTGGTAATGATTTAAAGCACTTTTATCTGTATGTTGGCAGCTATTAAATGTGACCATAATTCAAGTATTCATTGAAATTGTCCTGATTAGGCGTTGTCAATAATGAAAATTAAACACGAGTTACGATACGATGCTCCACTCAAACTAAACACGATATTCCTTTTTAATTTTCTCCAAGGTCATTGTTGCACTTCATTTTAACGTCAGTGCATAAAAATAGGTGCCTAATTAACGCTTGTAAATAACTCCACACTAAGGTCGTTTAGTGCAATTCTGTTGTAGATAACGCTGTAATTAATTTATCTTTCGATCTTATACGGGCGATGGTTGTACGTCTTTTTATAATGTAGATGAGGTACCTAGCAACCAGTTTTATTTTGCTTTTGAATAGGTACATACCCACTTATTCTAAGCTTTTAGGTGTAGGTGTCTTTTTTATAACTCGGCGTAAAAATGCTGCTTTTTCTCTGAGGAATTCGCGAAAAGATTTTCCATTATAAAATTAAGTTCATAATCTCGGCTACCTTATATTTAATTTGACAGGGGCACGTGAAAGCTCGTGATAATTGTAGAATTCAGAATTCATATTTTTATCACGAGTTCTATTAAGAAGTCGTGGCACGTATGAACGACAGTTTATAATACTTTCGAACGTTCACTGAAAAATCTCTGAGCCATCAGATAAATATCATCTTGTCTTACGTCGTCTATTTTGTCCTCATTATCTAGATTTTTCGTGATTTGTACAATCTAATTTGTATTTCTAAACACCGTGCGCCAAATAATGTAGCGTTTATAGCTAGTTGTTTTTAGTTACTAAATGTTGGTGGCGCCATAAACAACTTCTCTGTAGATAACGTTGGATCCATAAACCATAGATGGTTAGCGAAGCTATGTAACTACATAGGTGTATATGTACCGGATTGAAAGTTTTTATTTACATTTCAGGTGTCAATTATTACTGATGAGAGTCTTATATTGAAGCTATTATTAAATAAATAGGCAATTTTAGTATTTTTCTAGACACCTAACATAATTTTCAGAGGGTATATAGGTTAGGTACATCTAGCTAGTTATAATAAATGTTATTACATACATTTCTACGCGAGCGTGATTGATGGTTATTTTTACGTCACGTAAACGCTCCATTCTATAAAAGATTTTCTTGAAAGGCGAGGTTTTATAGACATAATGCGTGCGAAAATAACGTGCATTTCCGTCGTGGTAGATGCGTAGGTACTTTCTCCGTGAAATGGAACGCTAGAATGGCAGGTACATATATCAGTTGGTAATTCGGATAACGGCGCGGTATAAATTATATGGTGAAATTGTCTACAAAAGAATATTTGATATTTTCTTGTTCACATTTGTCGTTGCGTAGACATTAAGAACTAAGTGGAATGGTTTACAATGGAGGCATTTATCGAAAGCAACAAAGAATGTTGATTGGGCTCTTATGTTAGAAGATAACGATAAGAAAAAGCGGCCAAGTGCGAGTCGGACTAGCCCATGAAGGGTTCCGCAGCCTTTTATACAAAAAAATGCACTACAGATGGGAAAAATACGATATGAAAAAAAAAACACTAACAAAAGAGCGTATCTCCCCGGCACTTACGTCCTTTTGCTGAGAAGCGCAGTTTTTTTGGCAATAACTTAAAAAGGGTATGTCCGATTATGTTGAAAACAATTTTCGTTGGAAGTATTCATTAAGCTTTATATTTGTAAATTTTTTCATATTCTTTGAACATACCGTTTAGAAAATAGAGGGGGGGGGGGGGACACAAAATTTGCTACTTTCGTAGCGAATATTTCGGAAAATATTCACTAAATTTATTTTTTTTTAGAAACCTCAAAGTGTTTTTAGAAGTAGTGTCAAAATATGTGCCACACCTTGATATTTACTGAAAATTTTTTTTTTCAGTATCGGTTACATGTATGGAGTGCCCCCCCTAGAAATTATATATTTTTTATTTAACTATCAAACTAAGTAGCGGTTTACACACTACACTTATGCTCAAAATTTCATCAATGTATATCTTATAGTTTTTGAGTAAAATGCCTGTGACATACGGACGGACAGACAGACACACAGACATGACGAATCTATAAGGATTCCGTTTTTGCTATTTTGGCTACGGAACCCTAAAAAGATGGTATTTTACATAGAATCGAGATTAATTGCAATTCGCGTGCAATCTTCTAGTTCGTTGCAGAACATTTGTAATATGCACTCGGGTAGACGCGCAACGTCGAGATATTCGTATTTATATCGATTTATATGTAAGCTAACCATACATTTTTGATGCAAATCTCGGAAGCGGCGGATGTGATGCATCCGAGCAAAAAATATGCTTCCACTGGCTGCTCAACATGACGTTCTGAAATGCGCTCCTGCTTTATACGTGTTTTCTGTTCGTTATGTGATAAATAAACATGTTAAAAACACGCTAACGCTGGCAAGAAGAAATGCGACAATGTATTGTCAATCGTTAAAGTTATGAATTATGTAACTACTACATTTCCTCAAGTATTATTTTATTCATTATCATCGTGTTCATCGTCATCTCACATTTCAATAGATTATAATTATTTATTCTTCCAATTTCAGAACATTTGATTCGGTAAACTACTATTCCTAAATCTATTTAAGTGGTAGCACTAGTAAATAAGTACGTATTATCACTTGCAATATTGTTTGTTCTGTGGTTTTCACCATTAATGTCGAACACGCACCTAGCTTTATAAGTATATCTCCATATCGTGAATATATTTAGCTTGAGATATCCGATAGCATATTGTTCTGAGCTGAATCGCATCAGGTCATGCGGGCGTCGTCATAGGTATACTAGTTTAGTCAGATGGTTTATGGTTTCAGTAAATTTATATAATATATACCTATGTCAAAGCATAGATAGGTATATTCTTGTCGAAATTTGGTGCATGTGGATAGCAGGAAATAAAGCGACTTGATAGGCACTGTGAAACTTAGCATAACGATCAGTACACAGTATCATGAATTGGTTTCAGAAAATAATCTAAATTGCGCTTATCGTAAGATTACGAACTTCGCTATCTCTGTTAGGTGTTTGATGCAGCTAGGACAAACATGACGTACTTATTAAAATCTCGTGTATTACAAATACATCACTAATTATAAACCCAATATGCTAACTAATTGAGGTGAGAGATATTAATAAGAGAGTTTACTACTCACAATGTATGTATTTTTTTGATACAGAAACGAAATATACAATTAACCGAATGCACTTATTATCAACTAATTCGAGATTGCGTTTGCAAATTAGCTTGGAATATATTAATCGTGAGACTGTCCGTCTGGCTGCCAACGCGTGGCCGCCCCGCATGTAACGCAGTGTGCGGACGGCACTCTCACCACACGCCGGCTTGTTGGTTATCTTGTCGCTAGTTCCGTCCTGTTCTGCCGTGAATGCATTGTTTGATTTCCGAACGCAATTACATATTTAAGCAAATAGGCAAGTGAGAGCTCTATGTTTACAGCGTTGTATAATTTCCGAACGCAACTATTTAAACAAATAGGTTGCATCCGTGCGAGCTGTTTTTCTGCACGAATGTTGCTATAATGAATAATGAATACAAATTCGATGTCATTGAGTCTGTTTTTTCTGCTTGATCAACATCACATGCATTGTTTCATGAAATTGAATGGTTGGTTCTTTTTTCTCTGGCGTTATAGAAATCATCGGAGCCGTAAAGACGCAAAAGCCAATATATTTTCACATGGAAATGTGCGGGGTGGTTAGGTTGTCGTTGCATATTCACGTAACTGGGTTCTTTCTTTGAGTTGATCACCGTTGCATATAGCATTATCATGAGCGAGTATTGAATGCTAAAACGGGCTGTTTGCTCAGCCAATCTGTCTGAATAGACGAGCTTTACGTAACACAAGTGACGCGGCGCATGCGCCGGCCTGCACGAATGCGAGTGATTTTCCCAATACTTGCATGCTATAAATACGTCGTTATTATGTAAATTTGAATGTGGTTGCAATTACAATCTACGAGTTGATCGATGTTCTAGATACCAATTCATTATATTCAGAGCGAGCGTTATATTTATTGGTATCTGCAAGCAACTCCACTAACTATAAAAGTATTGTGGAAAATTATTAAATTATAACCTATTTTCCGTTTTCATCAGTATAATTTTCATTCGCCAGAGGAGCGCCACGGAATTAAAAATAGTTAAGAATGGTAGGTCCATGCATATAAGTTTATACTTAGTTTATGCGTTTTAATTGGTATTTATGTTGTTTATGAATATTATATTACGTGTTTATCTCTATATCTCATGAAAAACACCAGAACGGAAATGAGCTATACATTTTTTACTCATTTTAAAAGTAAAAAAAAAAACGAATCTATTACCTAGTTATGCAAAAACAGTTTGTGGTAAATGAAAAAAGTAAGGCGGTTCATCATGCTGTCATGTGGTAGCATTAAGTAGGTAGGATGTTCGTCTACTTAGCACTATCGCCATGGCATGTTGCCTAGAGCCGATAAAAATGCTAAAATAGTACTAGAAAACGTGTTCTTATACTTTGTCCAATGCCCCTGACGAGCCTTATGAAAGCGACACACCTTATTTATGTGGCGTTTAGTAAGGAATACGGCCAATTAGACAAGTTGTGATGTATATGCAGCTATTACTGGTGAACAAATTACAGTCCTGTTTATATATTTTTTTTTGCAATTATATGCAAAATAATGGTAGCTGATTTAGTCCAGGATATTGAAGAATGTGCGCAGGAAATGCATCATTTAATCCCGCCATCCCCGTTCTACCATCGGCCATCCAGGCGTGGGGAGAGACATCATCCTTACGTTGTTAAATACCATTCATACGCACGAAGCGATTTTCTTTATCATTTGTAATGCGAACCGCTAAGGAATGGTACTCGCTCTCGTCGTGTGTATTTCCCGATAAATATAATTTGGGTCTACCCAAGGCAAGAGTGAATAGGCTGTTACTGAACCACCGAGCTACATCGTCGACCCCATAGTCACTTAGCATCAGGTGAAACTAGAGTCAATCGCTGGTCAGTTTATGTATAAAAATACGCTTTTAAAAGGTGATCAAAGTTCATTACAAGACTTTTCTAACAAATCCAAACACAGCTATGATACGATGTTCCATCCTGAAGTTCCAGTTCATATCTTCCGGCTTCATCGTCAGATCAGTTCGACAGTACCATATTATTGTATTATCATCATATCATCAGAACTACATACAGCTGCCAATTTTCATGACGCCACGATCCTTGGAAAATGTTTAAATTAGTTACCTTAGATTCCATTACATAGTTACATACAGGTCGACCTAATAAAAGCGTGTTAAAAAAATGTTTTTAGATCCTCTTAATGTTGTTTATGTTGATGAATAAATGTATATCACCAGCTAATTTCTGCAGTTACGGAGAATTGTACTTTTTTTATTTCAAGATTTCTTTATACAAAAAGTAACATAGAACTTTTTCCATTTTGCTAAATTAATTTAAAAAGATATGTTAAACTAACAATACCCGTTCGCTTTATCAAAAGAAAGGGCTAGTAATGGCTCCAAAGAAGTAGATAAAGGCAAAATCCATCCTAGTTCAAACATAACCTTGAATATGTAACAAGTCACCCTTTATTATTGTGCCTGGCAACACAACCCACGGCCGCCCGAGCCAGCACCGACCTGTACTAGCGCAGTGGCGTCAGTAGATGGTACCAATTTTCTATTGAATTAGGACAATTTTTGGCTAAAATCGTTGCCTTCTGCTTAAGAATTAAGTGACAACAAAATGCTTAGATTAAATTTATCATTCACTAGAAAGAACTTGTTAATACTACAGAAGAAATGCATCCGTATATTAACACATATTAAACAAACTGACAGTTGTAAGAATCACTTTAGAGACCTTGGAATCCTTACTTGTACCCTGCATATATATTTTTGAAACATGCAAATTTGTTAAAACGTACCCTGATTTTTACTATAAACTTGGAGATATGCCCCGCCGCTTTGAATCCCGTAATAAAAACAATCTTTTCCAAACAACGTCGAAATTAGCTATACATAAAAATGGTCCCTACTCAATGTCAATAAGAATCTATAATAAACTACCTAACTATATAAAAAACGACCCTAATGATAAAACATTTCTCAAAAACTTAAAATCATTCCTCTTAGACAAAGCATATTACTCAGTTAATGAATACCTCGATTATAATATCAATATGTAACACTGACACACCGCTGAGGAGTTAATAAATCAAGTGTTGACCTGTCTGTCTCCCTTACTTAAATACTTACTTAAATACTGTTAAATATATATACAAATAACTAAATTCATTGATAATTATTATAAATTTCGTTAATGATATATTATGAATAATTTATTACAATTGACAAATTTCAATGCATGATATTAAAAACTGTTATTTTGTTAATTTTAATTCATTAATTTATTTTTTTATTATATTTTTATTGCAGCGCCTTCGCAGGGTTGTGTTGAAACATACTAATAGCTGTAAGATCTATTGTACACACAAGGCAATGATTAAATGAAGTATGAAGTATGAAGAAAGTGCCCGCAACTTCGTCAGTGGCGGAGAAAAAAATTATAACCCTCAATTTTTCTTCAGCGTAGTCGAGTATAAAGAATCCTAGAACTATCTGTAGATGACCCGCTACCCGCTACCGGTGTACCAAAAATAGTTGAAATCCATTTAGCCGTTTTGGCGTGATGAAGCCACAACGGCACACACAAACATACAAAAAATCAAAAAAATATATTTATAATAGTATAGATATACCTACCTCCATAACCTTCTATGAATGATTGCTCTACATACTTGACAGATTTCATTTGTTATTTTGGAGATTAGAAAACCAATTTGTTATGTTTATGTTGGTCGTTGGCAACTTGTTCAACGTCCCATGACCATGACCCTTTGGAACTAATATAGATGCGTTTTGAAGAAAATTTGATACCATAAAATAAACACGGCAAAAAAAATATTCTGTACCTTCCACGGGTTTGCGGAACAAGTTACCCGTATTGAACATTTCGATACTCTCTTATTAAAGACAATTTAATATATTATCTTTTTAACCCCCGATAAAAAAGAGGGGTGTTATAAGTTTAACGTGTCTGTGACTCTGTGTATCTGTCTGTGGAATCGTAGCGCCCATAAGGGTGGACCGATTTGAGTGCGGTTTTATGTTTCATAGATAATTTTATCCCGAGTGTTCTTAGCTTTGTTTGATGAAAATCGGAGCACTCGTCTCCAAGATATTCAGCTTTTAGTGGAATAAGTGACCGGATCTCAGCCAATATTGAAGCTAGGAACTCAAATTGTGTTGTAATGTTCATTTGTGTCGGGGGGTTTTTATTTTTTTTAATTAACTCGCTTGGTTCTAGACGTTCATTCATTCCCGTGATTACCAGGCAGGGTTGTAGACACAATTCGTTACATAAATTATGTATTTCAGTAATAAAACCAAATCGAATTTTAGTTTGCTGCAGTCTTATCAACATCGGTCTTATATGCCCTTGACAATACACTATAGGTGGTATCGCCCACAAGTAGGTACAACTCTCAGGGACTCGCATTGTCGCAGAGTGGGTCCGAGTGTGTGAACAAAAGAAGGTCCACGCTTGAAACCCACTCTGACTTGTATGACACTATTTACGCTACCCCCGCTATTTAGCCTAGAACTCCGCTGCAGATTTTTCAAGCGCGCAGCATGAATTTACAATATTAAGTCTAAGCTGAGTCTTAAGTGGATCCGTAAGTTTTTTGAGATAAAAAATAGAAAGTTCTGCGTCAAGGTGGAAGCTACTACCCCCCCGCTATAGCGCTATCTACTTAACCGCAAAGCTGTGGAAAAGCCACAATGTAACAAAGAAATAAGTAGAGACTTTTGCATTAAGTAATAGTTTTTTTTACAAAAAAAATACCTATCTTCAATTAACTTTCAACATTCGTATGTAAGTTGTGGTTTCAAAATTTTCGAACCATTTTACGAGCTTTTATTTACTTTCACCCCTTTATCTGTCGGTCTGTAATCAAATCTTGCAAGTTAAATTTGATCCACTTCCCGGTTTCCGATTGGGCTAAAATTTTGCATACTTTAAGTTCGGTGAAAATGCAATAGTTTGATACCATCGAACTGATCTGATGATGGAGCAGGAAGGTGCTCATAGGAACTCTGTAATAAAAAAATGCAATCCTACCGAGTTTGGGCTCTTTAGAATCATCTCGGTGAGTAGTTGATGGATGTTCAAGGAAAAGTACAGTCCGCGATAAAAGCTTGTCACAAAAATGAAATTTTTGACAAACTTTTTTTCAACTATATCCTGGTATCCCGTTGTGCTGAAATTTGGCATAGGTATCTACTGATTATTGTATAGCATATAATTGGTATAACGAAGTAAAATTCACATTAACTAAAATAAATTAAAAGTAGACAATAAAGGTATAGTAGGTATCTACTTATTTAAGTTCGGTGACAATGCAATATTATGATACTAGCTGATCTCATGATGGAGCCTGAAGGTGGTTATAGGAACTGTAATAAAATAACACAATCCTACCGAGTTCGGGCTCCTTAGAAGAAAAGCACATTTGGCAATAAAAGACAGAAACTTGTCAATGTTACGTGGAATTAATGACGTATGTATCTACGTCTCTAAGCATGTTTATTTGATACGTTTCTTTTGTATAGTCTTTACTTAGTGTTGGTCAAACCAGCCTTTTGCGACTATCATATAACATTGCCCAATATATTTGTTATGTCTATATTTTCAAAACAGCGTTCATAATTTCAAACGTTAATGTTTATGTCTAACGTTACCGTGTTATCATTTACGTGTGATTTCTCGAAGCTATCCTCATTAAAATGTTGGCGCGAACATGAAACAGAAACAATGAAATCATAGTTGCATTTGCATTTCAGGGGTCGTGAGTGCTTATTACTGTTACAGTTGCTGGGAACCGTGAGCACAGAGCATTGAGCGTTGAGCATTGAGCGTGGCTCAAATGACAGTGTTCAGCTGTTAAGCCAGCATTAATGCTGGTAACTTTCGCAGGATTCATCAGAATACTCACTGATCTAACGGTGTTTGAACCTGTGACCATTTACCGTGTGAATGACGTTGATTTTTCTAATTTGGCTTCACCGCTGTTATTTAATGAATATTGTCGATGGATAATGTTGACAAATCCCTCCTAACTTACTGATTAGCTCTTTCCAATTTATCATTTCGGATTTCAGGTGAATCAACATCAAACAATTAAACCTTTATAATCGGTTTATCATTCATTAGTCCCAAAAGGTATATAACTAATATACTAATTGACAAAAAAACAGGTTCGCATAATTTTGTATTGTACTGTCCGCCATTTAATTAATCAACATCCCGATGAGCATAAGCACTCGATTGGCGAGTGTTATTTCAAGTTTGCTCGATAATCTCCTCTTAAAACTAGTACTACTAAAAATTAGCACCGAAAATGCTAAAATTAAAACACTATCAAACTCAAGCACTTGAGCCGGGGCCCGCTATCCACATTTTATCTTACGTAAATTTCTATAAAAACTTTATCGTCATAAAAGCAAAATTTCCGTACACAAGCGTTTAGCGCTGCTAAGAGCTAAACATTAAGCACAATGGCCTATAAAGGCTATAAAATAAACGCCTGTAACCAACATTTTTATACCGCGCAACAAGACGGGACACGAGTTATTTCTTTTTTATTTCGAATCACGAATATGGCCGTAAATAGGGCCTTTTTATGGCGTATCATCTGTGGGTTATTGTTAGTTGGAATAAAGGATCGATCGCGTTTATCAGACGGGATATGACATTTTATGTGCCTTCGCTGGATATCCTGTATTGCTGGATCGATAAAGATAACTAATTCCTGAATACGAACGCTTGCTCGATTGTTGTTAAATTGTTTATTGTGTACTAGTGCAGGAAATTCGACTCGCCGTGTCTTTTTATTATTATATTCCCATTGATCAGTTCTTGATGATATTAACTATCCGAATCTATACTTTTATATATTTGTCTAATTTACAAAATAGCTAATACCACACCTATTGAAGGTTCATATAAGTCTATTATATTTTTTATAAAATCGATACTTCGTTTGTTTGAAGAGTTCTAGCTGTTATCCCCTTACAATTTTCTTCAACTTTACTACAAAGCTTCAGAGCAAAACCACTTGCATAACGATATCAAAGTTTGCTGCTCTATACGTGTCTTCTGAGTCCCATATACCTAGTTATTTGTTTTAAACGTGCGAAGAGAACTTCAGTACCACCGTTACCGGTTTTAAACTGCTATAGTCAAGCACAACTTGGTGCTGACAAAACATACGAGCAGGCTTACATTTACAATAATGGTGTTTATGTTGAATTCAAGTGCCAATGACTTTCAGAAACCTATGAGAGGCTATCAGTACAACGTTCGCCTATTCGCGTGTTCGTTGATGTTTTAGAACTTATATCGAGGGAATAGAATTCAAGATTGGATAGATATTATTACATGGCCATACGCACAGCACTCTTAAATGTGCCAAGAGTTCATGGGAAAGTCTGCGGCGGCCATTTTTCTCGCTCGAAAGGCAAAGGGACTGCATCTTCAATGTCTTTTCCTTATTTGTCTCTGTCAGTATGCGCACAGACTTTCGAGATGATGCTTAACCTAGAAAAGTGCACCTTGAGCGGTGAGGCACTCTGCGGCGTGTAGACGGACGTGAATGTTATATTTTCCACTTTAGACACTTCTTCTTAGTTTAAAATCAGAATACACAAGGCTGACCACTGAGAAAATAAACAATAGGGAGTGGTGCATACGAGTAGTACCTACACATTTTGTACCTAAGTAAATCAGAAACGGAAACAGACGATAGTGTAGAAAATACACTGAAAAAATAGGAGCCTATCAAGTGGCTTTTAACTTGATTGAACATTTCTTAATAGATTCAATCACAGCATGAATAAACTCATCACTTAAAACATGATTGCAGTAGTACGAGGTAAAATGATCAAACGTTTGAACATTTTAAGTACATACATAGTTGGCCTTAACCAGGTCGTATTGTAACAGCAAACATGGAAAAAAAAAGAGCCACTAAACTGATATTTGTGTCAATCACAAGATAACTTGAACTTGATTTAACTTATAACGAACTTATTTAGCGCAATCCACTTATTGGGTCCGTCACATGCTAACTTCATATTTGGAACAATCAATTTTAAACTTGACAATGAATCTGATAATGATGCAGTAATCATATTATAATTGTTGCTGCAACCATTGCACTTGATATGCTCGGGTGGAAACAAGTTTCTTGTTTGATTCAATCGGGGTTTTTTTTCAGTGTGTGATCTTAGTAACGTGAAAGTAAAATGAGGCACATCGTTTGAATAATTAAATATTTTTGATTGCTAATAGAACATGTTTCTATCGTTCAGCAACACGATTCAAAGATGACGAAAATACTTTGCGAACTTGCGACGGTCTAGCTCATAACGCATTGAACGTGTGAGAGGTACATAAGTTAGCGATATCGCAGACATGTATATAGTGGCGAAAACAGCAGTTATTGCCGCGAAAACGGCCGGCGGCGTAGAAAATTGCACGTCACCGCCCAGTTTGGCCGTGCCACACGAGTTCGATGGGAACCGCCGAGTGTCTCATGACTAATTGGTATCGATTCGTACGTAACGAGTCGTGCACCGGAACGGCACCAGCACCCGCTCACCTTGACTTTAGGCGTTCAGTTTTTGTGCCCTCCCGTTCGAAATCGCAAGTGAACGGACTGCACCGAGCTCCGGCCTTGCTGCTTTTTTTCTCGTTACGATATTCGGCAGTCGGATGACGTAATTCACTTAGGCGATTGTGCAAATTGATTCGATCTCGCCGGCGGGAAGATTTGCAAATTGAATTTGGCGCGTGTATCGGAACCTTTTCCTTGCTCCTAGTTCCCTCGCTATTTCGTAAGCGTGACTAAAGAGCAGTGAAATGTAATTTAATTCCTGCAAATCAAACTCGTTTTAAACTCGTTTCAGTGGCTTTGTGGCGCCATCGTTCACCGCGGGAACCGGTAAGGTCGCGTTTGGCGTGCTAGTGATCACTTAAATTCAAATCGCTATATAAATTAGTTGTTCTATTAACTTTGATCGGGCTCGGTGCGTTTTAATCGATTTTAACCGAACGGTTTTGCGTCGACACGGCGACTGTAGGTGCGTCGGCAGTGTAAAGCTTGTTTATCGTTATAAATTCTCCAGCAGTAGTTAACGGCGCGCGAGCAGGGAGGGGCGGGGCGCGAGGGGGGCGCGGTAATCACGCCGTACCGGCTCGCGCCTTGATTACTACTATTGTCTTGAGGAAATCCTCGCTTCTTCACCACCGCCTTTGTCCCGTCTCCGTCCCATTAATTGAACGAATCTAAAAAACGCTCGAGTGAATTCCGAAACCCGTTCCGAAACGGACGAACGCGATAGTTTCACAATCGATCACTTAAATCTGCATCCGTCACTAAGGAAATGAATCCGGGAATCCATTATGCAAACGACCCTAAAATTAATGGGGAATTTGGACGGAATTGATCCATTGGATGTAGTGATTGGAACGCGAATCCCTTCATAATTCGAGCTTCGAATGTTCCCGACACGCGAAGGTTACCGCGATGATCTGATATGTAACCCTGACTGACCTGAAAGGGTGTATGTGTATTTGAATGAGACTGTTTTATTCAGTTTAGGCACGCAGGCAAGGCGATTCGTGTAATGTTAATTGGGTTCCACACTGCTGCAAACTGCAGCAAAGATTCGAATTTAGATCCTTCAGTCAAGCGTCAAGATAAGTGAATACTGTTGCCCGCACGGGCCATCAATCAATACGCGGCCGCCCCCCGCCACTGACTAAATAACCAGATAAAGGAAAACGCATTCGTTCGCTACTTGAATGAAGAACCGATGTACGGTCGCTCCCGGCCATGCTATTGCCTTGCCCATTGATATTCAGACTGTAAATAGTTACTTTGTAGCAACTGGCTTCGACGTCGTTACAGAATATCGCTTGAAAGCTTTTCCTATTTTAGTATTTCCGTCGGTTCGATTTGAATTTCGTACGTAAATGCAATCTATCTTCGAATGCCATTTGCCATTGTCAACGTGGTTTCGAATTGAGTAAATAACTTAACGTTTTACACCATTAAATCATTGTAATCAGAACAAGATTCCTATCTATACCCGTCCTCTCATTAAACATGTTCTTTCACATCACCAATGCGTCTTAAAGGTTGCTTTTGTAACATGAGTACCAACTTTTTGTCTCGATACGGTTCTAAAAACTCTTTTATGATCTGGCTAATGGCGTCTAAAGAACCTTGTCACAGTTACAAATACAAGACTAAAGACTAATCTTCCGTTTTTGTTGTAATTACCCAGTCCATATAAGGCGGTGTTGTGCGGCATTTCGTTTCCCCGTCGCATAGCGTGGGCCTGTAATGGGCCTTGAGAACTTCCATAGTGCTCAACGTTCTTCAACGGAAGGGAGTAAGTGTGCATCCGACTCGTAGGTTCCTACGCTTTTGTTCCACCAAAGCTGCTATATAGAGGAGTTAGATTAGGTATATAAGTGCTGTATAGACGTAACGTGGTGCCGTCTCTGCCAGGTGTCGTCATATTAGAACTCGGTTAATGTTTGGAGTGAGTGACTCCGATTTTAGAAAGATTAAATAGCGTGTATTGGACGAGGGTTCCCTGTTTCGTGTTCGTAAGAGGATTACGGCTAAATTGGATTGCTATAAAAACGACGGACAAAAGTTTTTAATCGTTTAAACATGACTCTGTTTCGAACGGTACAAACTTTAATTATTTAGTCTGAAATCTTGGAATTTCGGGCCGAAGTTTGAAATTCGATGGTCCTCTAAATAAAATGTTCGAGAAATACTTTATATTAGCTCTTACACAATTAACTTTTGCTCTTCGACGGAACAAGAGGAATTTTGTCAAAAGGACTTTTAACTACGAGTCGAGTCGAGAGTTCGCGACCGCATGCGAAAACTTTCCCATTTAAACGATGCTAGAAAGGACATCTATTAATTATCTACGCTATAAATGTATGTATAGCTTTGGTCAGTATTGTATGTAGACATAGCTTGGCTTAGAGACTCGTATCCCTGCATTGGACAAGAAGCGAAGCCAATATATGCACCCGTGTAGCGTTGTACGAAGGCCTCAATTTGCTCTCACAATCGTACAAATATATAATGAGGGTACAGCGCTGTGTCGATGTTTTACCATAACCATCGCAACGACCTACCTATATATCTAATACAAACGCATATAAAACCTTGCCTTTTCGCCACTGCTTAAAATAAGCTATCAAATTCCTCGATACCTTTGTATAATGACATAACTGTATTACAATGGTAGGTAAGGTTTTTATGTGCTAGTTAGGCGGACGAGGTATCAGAGCCAGTATTTATGGGCCTATAAAATATTAAGAGCACCTGTGGCTGAGTGGGTGTTCCGTGGCTTTGACTTTAATATTCCGCTTGGACGAGGATAGTTAAGTAATTGGTGTAAATATTAGAATGTTTTCTTTAAACACGTTTACAACTTGTCATTTTAGTGAAAGTTGTATAATCAATGTGCTCCTCGTATATAGCCAGCTAGGAGGTCACTAATTTCTGTTTTAATTGTATTTTAATACATTTTGACATTTAGACCGTCTTTTTTGGGATACGTTTGGAACCGTGTATGTGTCATCATTAGTAGATCTCTGTGATCATTAGTAGTTTATATTGCTTTTTATTACATATACTATCCCCATTATAAGCGCCGATGATGCATCTGTCGGCACAATTTATTATGCGTATGGATCAAGACAAATGACCTACAGTATCGGCACGCCCTAGGACAGTATCTCCTGTTAACCAGCTCAGATAAGTTAACGTTATCTTAATTACGTCAATAATTAGCCGTACATCGCGTAACGTTTACGCCTGCGTTTGCGTTCCCTTTATCCAGATGTAATAGAGATTTGTTTGCAGTGGACGCGCCCATTGTTCCTGTACCGTATAATGTGCTCTAGTCTGTCGTGTAAGGCGCGTAATGTATTCGATACTGGGAATTGGTTCGTTGAGTACTGAATTATCTTGTCTTGGGATAAGTTTTGGGAACTACGAGCGGATGTTTAAGAGTTAATGTTTTGTTATGATAAAAAAGATAAACACTGTGTTTTGGCAACATTGTCAACTGTGAGATGAAACATGCTATTCACTTCTTACGTCTGTAAACGATACGTTAGTAAGGGCACACACATACATTGTTGCGTAACATCTGTTTTTTTAGCGCGTAGGTGTATGAGGAGATACTAGATACTACAGGTATTCAATTCAATTATCTGGACTTATTAGAAGGTGACCCCACTTCACTAAATACTAGGTATATAAGTAGGAACTAGGAATTCTAACTTCACCTAACCATCGAAACTGGCCAAAATGAAAAATAATCTAGAAAAATATTCAATATAACCTATTCCTGTTGCAAGAAACTAATGTACCGTTGTTAAATCAAAACTAGGCTATAAAATAGGAAAATAGTATATTATATACGACATAAATAAATATGATAAATGTATCCAAGTGTAGAGGTTTTTTGGCTAGCTCAGACGGCAGAAGTAAATCACAAGCCGCGCATTGACAGTATCGCCCGAGGCACGCACTGTCGGCGAAAACCCACAAGTAGTACCTACCTAGGTATTTACGGTCTCATAAACTGCTGAATAGATGAAAATTTCATAACGTTTGATACGTATTTGTATAGTGATTCTGTATCAATTTAGTCGGGTCGGGTCAAATTCGACTGAATTTAATAGTTATCATTTTTATAATTGAAATAATAACGTTAGACTGCAGCAGACTGAGACGTCATACTACGCATACCATTTTGTTTAAGTTTTCAGCTTGCATGTAAACCTTGGGTTCTAATATAAAGAAAGTCCAATAATATTGCTAACGAAAAAGAAAACAATTGTATTCCTCGTCATTCTTAAAGCATTAATTTGTATCGTTCCTGTAATTCCGTATATTAGAAAACATCCGTTCATAAATTTCGTCGGTAAATTCGAACCGTTGGCAGCCGGATGGGAATGATGTATTTATACATTTCTAGGGTACGGAACCCCGAATCCGCACTTTTGGAAACCCTAGGGAGGCGTGTAGTGATATCCACTTGCCTAAATGCAACCGCGGCAGAGAAATAAAAAGCTGAAAGCTAGACACTCAAGTTTCAGAACGGCCGTTGGAAACTCGCTCCTAACCTCAAAATTTAGAGGTTATGTTCGCGTGGAGGTGAAACTTTGTTGAATTTGTAATTGTTTCGGCCGTGGACTGGCAGTTTCTTATAATTAGGCTTCTTGTAGATGGCGCAGGAAGCGTTGTTAATCCACATTGTTCGAGCTCCAGGGGATTTAAAATTTATTTCACTAGCGCCGTTCGTGTGTAAAATTATTCCAGTTCGTAGTTTTTCTGAAGGGAGCTTGGTGGTGGCTGGCTAGTACTTTTTAAAAGATGGCAATTTCTGAGAGCATAAATGCGCGTCGAGTTTTGGTAATTTTCGGGGTTTGAGATTTCCTACAATGAAATTTATGGTTTATTGAAATAAAACAATTTAACAGATTATATCGCGTATATTATCTCATTTTACTTCCCGACGTTTCGGAAGCTTTCCAGCTTTCCATGGTCACGGGTGGACTTGGCCATGGAAAGCTGGAAAGCTTCCGAAACGTCGGCAACTAAAATGAGATAATATACGCGATATAATCCGTTAAATTGTTTTATTTCAATGAGTAATAATCGCGGAAACAGAAGAAAATTTTATGGTTTATTTTAACACCGTTTCGAAGTTACCCCATTTGAAAGTTATCGTTGATACACAATAGATTCAATTAAACTTTGAATTGACATTGAGTGGTCCATCGATAACTTCATCGGATTCAATCATTGTGATGATTATTTAGTTATTGCGCTTCACTGATCATAATTCATAGCTATATGTTAATGTACGAGGGCTGCTATTTATATATCCGGAAACCGGGATTACAATCTTCTTAAATAGCATATTTGACCGCCATGGTAAAATTTGAACTTTTTTAAGTATATAAGGTATATTTTTTCTTCCTTATTAACGCTCGTGTTTTGTTTTTGACGGGTTTTAAATGTCATCTCGCAGCAAGAATGGAACTCACTCGTGAAAATATTCGTGCTATGATTTATTATGATTTTCGGCGTGGTTTAACGCAACAACAGTGCATAGATCAACTAACTTCAACTTTTGGTGATGAAGCCCCATCTAAAACTACTGTGTATCACTGGTTTAGTGAGTTCAATCGTGGACGTAGTATGCTTACGGACGAAGTTAAGGCAGGTCGCCCGAAATCGGTCGTTGTACAACAAAATATCGAGGCTGTGCGAAAACTTATAATGGACGACCGACATGTTACGTACCGCGAGATAGAGGCGACTCTGGGTATTTCTATGACCAGCATTAATAGCATATTACATAATTATTTGGCTGTAAAAAAAATTTGTTCGCGTTGGATACCCCACAACTTAACAAATGAGCAAAAACATGCTCGCGTCGAATGGTGCAATAAAATGTTAAAAAAATATAACCGTGGTGACTCAAAAGCCGTTTATAACATCTATACAGGTGACGAATCCTGGATCTATGCATACGATCCCGAAACGAAGCAACAATCAACGGTATGGGTGTTTCAAAATGAGCCGAACCCTACGAAAGTTACTCGTGCAAAAAGTACATTGAAACAAATGGTGGCCTGCTTCTTCGGTATTAATGGCCATGTAGCTACAGTGCCACTAGAAAACCGTAGAACGGTTAATTCAGAGTGGTACACGACCATTTGCTTACCGGAAGTATTTGAACAAATTCGTAAAACTAACCAGCGACGAAGAATCATTCTTCATCATGACAATGCCAGCTGTCATACGTCACGCGAAACAACTCTATTTTTGGAGGGTCAAAATGTGGAATTAACGGGTCATCCGCCGTACAGCCCTGACTTGGCACCCAACGATTTTTATTTATTTCCAAATATAAAGAATAAATTACGCGGTCAACGATTTTCGACCGCTGAAGATGCTGTCGACGCATTCAAACAACACGTTATGGAGGTACCTCAGGCGGAGTGGCAGAAGTGCTTTAAAAATTGGTTCACGCGAATGCAAAAGTGCATAGATCATCAAGGGGAATACTTTGAAAAACAATAAAACTATTTTCAGCCGTGTACGTTTGTTTGTTTTTTTGTTTCCGGATATATAAGTAGCAACCCTCGTATAACATAATGGAACTTATTTAACTATTCGTTATTTAATGGTCGTACATTGCCACCCTTCTATTCTAAGATGATTTTAAGTTGTAACTAACTGCACTAGAAAATACTATCGTCATCATCAACATCGTCATGATTATCTAATCTTTTATATGTAGTTTGAAACAATATACATTTATCTGCCTAAGATATTATCTCATAGAGAGATAAAGTAATAGCGCCTTATACCTACATCTAAGGCAGTTCTCTGCTGCTAGGAGATGTATCAGGGATAGGGTTACCAAATGAAAAAATCAAAAGCCCGGAGAAAAGGCTTGATTTCCAATGAAAAATCCCGAGATTTTGTTGCAGTTTGAGAATTTTCTCTCTTAGGAAGATTATTTTAGTTTAAGTTTTTATTAAAAAGTTCTTTAAAATGTTACTGTATTCTATTGAAAATTCAAAAAACCCAGAGATTTCCTGAGGTTTGCAAAATCTGGGCGCAATCCTGAGAAGAGTCCAAAAATCCTGAAATCTCAGGACAAATCCTGGGATATGATAATCCTAATTAGGGATCTCACCAAGATGCAGCTTCTGCGGATATATAAATTCAATAACTGCTCTTAATTTGACTAACACAATTAAAGTGACACAAAATGTTCAGATCATATAGGTATAGGATATAGTCGCTAAATCAAAAAAATTGTGTTCATAGCATTGCATAAAACCGTCTGTAACAGACGAAATGGCCCTTGATGATGATGATGAGAAACCCCCAAAGTTTAAGTATACGACACGTGTTACAGTAGGAAGAAAGAAGTACATTCATATCTTCACTCGGCCAGGATGTTCGATGTTCTGTCCATGTAGCAGGCAGTAAATATCACTTTTCAGGCCGGCGTGATGTAATGACACATAACTACATTAGTATACGTTAGTTCAGATTTGCAAATAGCATCATACAAGCACATGTGCAGCATGTACGAGTAGCAACAGTCATACTCGTATAAGTAGCTATTCTCGACCTTTGTGACATTTAGGTATGCGAGTTTGTGATTACGTATTTTTCAAGCGAACATAAAATCGCAAAGTTATGTGTAGTAAGCTAAGAATAGGCAACTTCATAAAAAAGTAGCCTGAGTTCTGTTAATAATGCGTTACTGCTTATACCTATGGGATAGATATTTCATCATAGTAATGTACGGTTAAAAAATAACTAAAGTTAATCAGTGGCGCGCACATGGTTTTTGGTCAAGGTATCTTAGGCTGTGGTTTTCTGTGCCTATATGGTCGTTCACGGCTTCAGGGTAGGCAGTTTCTCTGTGTCTGTATGGACCTATGTTCGTTCGGGGTACACATTGCATTTATGCATATATAGACCGCACGCCAGGGGTACAGTAATTGCTATACAAATACAAATCATTTAAATCGCACTGTGAATCAATATAGTGTTAGTGGTTACAAACTTAGAGCTATGGTTGAAGGTAGTTAGTATTTTAAAAATTGTGCTAAATTAAATTTAAAAGGCTGTATAGGTAAGTAGTAAACAACTAAGATGAAGTTACTAAACTTCCTGACGCGATGTGAACTAAGTGCTCGCTAAGAAGTCAAGCCGTGCCTTAATCTCTTGTCTTCTTCATAGCATAAGTTTCCAGCAGGGCTTGTAACCCTGTTTATTTTCCGTTCCAGTTAGAGCCACACTCTTGAGAGCCGAACCCGTAATAAAGGTTACGCTCGCAAGAATATCGCGCTAACCGGTTAATATCTCGGAGCACAAAACAGGGAGCGAAATTTATTTTACCGGTTAGAGAGCGGTTTCTCCGTGTTAGCGGAGTCTAGGGGGAATAACCGCTCGCTTAGACAGGATTGGTTTGCTTGTTATGGTATTACAGCGGTCATTGATCCCGTATCCGAACACGGAGTAACCGGTTAGAGAGCAGTTCGAAATAAAGTTCCCAAATCAATTCGTCCGAACGCAACCTAAATAATTAACCGGTATAACCTAAATAAATACCGGTTTATTTGTAAGCGGTTACAAGCCCTGGTTTCTAGTATGTGCTGGCCCAAGCAACTCCGTACTTTGACAAGGCCATGTAAATTTCCGTGACCGTCCTAAACTCCATGGCAAATTAAAAAGCATCTTGGTTCGTTGACCCCAGCTAAAGACTACCTTGCTTGAAACCGAATCCATTAAGTAATGAAAAATGCTAATACCGCCCGGCAACGGCTTCACAAAGAAATCGATGTCAAACGTCCGTCGCCCGGTAATTTCTGCAATTTGCTAGTCTGAACTTCAGGGCAATTTTAGTTGTAGGACCGACCGATCCGGACCAAAAAGCAATAAGTATCCACATATTCATCGCGGTTGCTACCTTAATGTTTAAAATAGCTATTATTATTTCTAAATAATTCGTCATTATCGTTTATGGAACGAAATGGCAAGTTAGCTTGGTTGTAATTCGAAAAATCCATGTATGGTATAATTCGTAGCAAATGTTTACCTATTTGTTCTCATTTTAAAATTTAGCAAACTTACTCGCAAATCATGAAGATAATGGTCACTTAATCACAGAGAGTAGCAAAGATGGAGGCTTTACGGTGATAATTGCGACAATGACACACTTGGGAATAAAAGCTTATCAATGTAGACATCATTAAGTTTTATCGGTTTATCAGCCCACAGTTAGACTTGTGTTTTCTAGGATGGCATTGAGTTCGGCTCCTTTACTCCCTACGTGTGAAGATGTAACAGGGCGCACTTTTTCTGCTGAATCGTAGTCGCAACTCAAGAAGCCATCCTCATCACAGAACAGCTGGACACTGCCAGTTCTTCATCCGGGTTGTCTCAAAGACCTAGTAACCCTTAAGGTTACTAGGCAATACCTTAAGTTAACTCCGGCGACTGGGAGCGAGGTGCCTATTTCAGGACCTCTAAAATGGTCTCTTAGACCAAAACAGAGAATGGAAACAAACAAAAAAAAAACTCACGAAGAAAAGAGAAATAAGACATTAAAATGTGTATTTTGTAAATACAAGAACGATGATAAAGCTTACTCGTAAGTATGCTCTAAACGCAAATTAAATTTCACAAAGCAAACTGAAAACTTAACAAAATATTACCTTTCGAAGCGTAACCACGATAATCTGCACACTGTCTCATTAAATTTTAGCGAATAAATACAATTTTAGTAGAAACTAATTTCCCAGTAGACAAATAGAGTCATTAGTTTGACGTCTGGATTATCTAGATCTAGGCCATTAAAACACAATGTCTGGGCCAGGCCAGACATGCGATACGAACGAGGCGTTAAATAATTGCCACAAATGTGTAATATCATGTTGCTAAGAGCCAGAGGTCAACCACTTGGATTTAATTCTGAAATTCAAAACCTTAACTTCAAGTGATGGTCTTTGGTTTATCAATGTTCTGGTTTACTAGTGTTTGGCAAATTATGTTTCCCAAACTGCTTCACTTCCCAAATATTTCATTTCCCAAACTTAGGTTTTATCGGAAACAGTAAAATTTTCAGAATTTCTATAAAACAAACCTAACCTAATCTATTGGGCTCTACACAATGGCTTCAAAAAATATTTGGATCTTCTTCGGTTTCGGAGAAAAGCGCGAGTTTGGGAAAAGAAACATTTGGGAATTGAGGCAGTTTGGGAAGAATAGTTTGCTAAAAGAAAGTATCCGCAATGTTTCTAGCATCTAATGCTTCGAGTCCTTAATAGTACAGACGTTTTTTCAATAGCCTGTTAAATCAAAACACAGGCTACACCGCTGAAGGTAAGGGCCATGAATTTTGAAATTCTAATCCTTTAGAGGTCTATGCTTAAAATGATGTAATTTTACATGCAATTATCAAAAATTACATAATTTCATGTCAACATACACACAGGCCCCGAAAAGGCAAGGAAATTTCCTAAAAATTATGTAAATTCACAAAATTTTAATCAATATTAAGTAAAAAATTAATTAAACTGAATGAAAATTACGTAAAATTTCATATTTTTTTGTAAACTTGTCTTCGTAAAGAGTTATACAGGTGTATGTGTTTCTTCTTGCATGTAAAATTACATAATTTTTAACAGCGTAAGCATTTTTTGAAATTCGAACTGTATACTCGTACATACTTAGTCGCGGGTAAAACCTAGTATTGCATGAGAACATTGCTTCTTTTAACTGTCTCATTTTGGTCCAAACTCTCGAGGTTTGAATTGAAGATACCGATGAACAGAAGGTTATGCCTGGCAACCAGATAGGTTTTCAGGACTTGGAGTAAACCAAAATAATTATTTACATAGAACATTAGCTTTGTTAGTTAGCAGACCTTTTGTATCGTAATGGTGGCGGGCAGTCTACCGTTTCGTGAACATATCTTATTATGTCATTCTTGTCGAGTATTTCCAATGTCACCTTGCCGTTGATACAGTATTGATAGATACAAAACATTTGACATTGGCCGAGCACAGTTTGCGTGTTCAAAACGTATTTCAATATTGAAAAGCCTTAACGTTTGTTTCTAGTTTTATTTTATTATAAATCTCCTTATAAAACTGACTAAACCATTATTTTTGTGTTGATAGAATCTGGTTCTACACGATTGCCTTTTGGATTCTGATTTTCATGGTTATGTGACATCATAGGGTCCTGTTAATCTTTGTGTATTAACTTTTCTTGATTGAATTTTATGTTCTCAGCCGAATGATAAGCTTAAGGAATGATCATGTATTAGCGAGTATTTATTATTGGCCTCTGCTGAGGTTATTACGGGTATATGTCATATATCTATGACATGGAAAAGTTGAACCAACGCATTAAACTACCTATTTTGCTGTCGTGGTCATATTATCGCTTTCACGCGTACGTATTAGACAGAGGCAGGTGCTGTATCTGCGATAACAAACACGACAATCACGCTTGTAGACGTGCTGGTGTAACTGGCCGTGTCTTTACTTGTCGCGTGGCACATCATCACTCGTCGCTTTTTCACTGTGAAGAAAAGAGATAGACAACATTTGATTGCCCTAGTTGTGCTGTGCTAGAGGTTATCTATGACACATATTGTTTCTACTGAGTGATATTTGTCGCGTGACAAGCATAACCAGTAGAGCTAGCCCTTCAGTATTATATTTTCGTTACTAAGTAATAAACAGTGTGTTTGGTCAGCGATGTCGGAGCTTTTAAGGACGTATACTACAATCAATTTTATCGATAAATTATCACGCGTTTTTTTTTTGTATCAGCTGTAATTAAATGGCGGCAAATTTAAAATGTCATAGAACTAAATACGGGTGAACGTGGTATTTCTGTAATTATCTGTCTGTTATCGGTCCTAAGACTGCAAAAAAATCTCGTTAGATAGCTCATTAAATAAGCAATCTAATTAAGTTATTAATTTCACTCAACTATTCCAAAAACAAGGCCAAAAAAAATATTCAAAATAAATAATAGTAATAAATTCACCTTCATTTTTCAAATTCTTTTATTTTGCATGAAAACTAGGTCATTAAGATAGGTTTTTGTTGATGTTATTCGGTAGCACAAGATGTTAGCTAAAAAACATCAGAATTACAGCTTTACCTTAAGTACTTTAGGAATTACAGGTGCTCAAACATGACCCCTAATTACCCCAGGCGATATGCCCATCACGTCCAACCTACGAGGCATGGTGCTCGTTTAAGTAAATCTGCACATCTCTTGCAAAGTGTGGAGGAGCTCCATCCAGTTGCAAGATCATCCTCATTCTGTAAGCATTGGGCAGTTCCATTAATGCGTCATGGAACTGCGGTTGCAGAAATTCTAAAAATCTCGGATCATCATTGTTCCTGGTAAAACAATTGGTCCAATTAAAATATCATCAATAATTCCTGCCCAAACATTGACCGAAAATTGATGCTGGAACGAACTTGGTTTCATTGCATGAGGATTTTCCATTTGCCACAGGTGCTGGTTGCGGTGACTTCTAAAGCCCGATCGGGTAAAAGTGGCTTCGTCTGTCCACATGATGCGTTTCAAAAACGTTTCATCCCCGCGTGTTCTTCTGTCAATCCAGGCACAAAAAACTGATTTTTCAGCGTAGTCAGGTTCGATGATGTCCTGCACTCCTCGAAAATGGTAGGAATGTAATCTTTCTCTTTTTTAATATTTTCCATATTTTACACTAGCTATCCTTCTGATACTTAGTCGAGGGTCGTGAGTTATCAGCCTTAAAATTTATTCTTCCTCCTGATGTGCCACGAGTCGAGCACGTTCATCAGCAGGTTGTCTTATGGCGTTCTGTGCGAGCCGCATATGAATTCTTATGAATGTAGGAGCATTCGGTAAGGGTCTGTTAGGAATCCTTCTCGCGTACTCTCTAACAGCTGCATTAGTGTTCCCGTTGCAAAATCCATAAACGAAATGGATGCCAGCAGTGTGCTGACTAGAGAAGTGGCCGCCTTCCATTTTAACAAATGATAATGCAAGTTTCATAAAACGTAAAAATTTGTTTCAACTGAAACCAATTAGAACTGAACTATGCTGAAGATAGCAGGAAGATCGTTTTCACAACGCAGAGCGAGGGATGACTGTCTGACCTGGCTGCACCCCTTCACTTCTAACATGCACCGATCTACTTTATAGTAACAGGAAAACTGGAAGTAGGGGTAATAACTCTTTGGATTATGCCAAATTATCAATAACCCTAATTAAGGGTCATGTTTGAGCACCTGTAATTCCTAAAGTACTTAAGGTACAACTGTGATTCTGATGTTATTTTTTAGCTAATATCCTGTACTACCAAATAACAACAACAAAAACCTATCTTAACGACCTAGTTTTCATGCAAAATAAAGGAATTTGAAAAATGAAGGTGAATTTATTACTATTATTCATATTGAATATTTTTTTGGCCTTGTTGTTGAAATAGTAGAGTCAAATTATTAACTTAATTAGATTGCTTATTTAATGAGCTATTTAACGAGATTTTTTTTGCAGTCTTAGGACCGATAACAGACAGATAATGACAGAAATACCACGTGCACCCGTATTTAGTTCTATGACATTTTAAATTTGCCGCCATTTAATTACAGCTGATACAAAAAAAAATCGCGTGATAATTTATCGATAAAATTGATTGTAGTATACGTCCTTAAAAGCTCCGACATCGCTGACCAAACACACTGTATAGTATCCTGATACGTCGCTTCCATGAACAACGTGTCTCATTTGCATGAGTTATGTGCTGTGCTGCGACTACTATATCACTGTTAGTCTCTATCGTGAGTTGTGGAGAATTTCTCCTTAAATAGTTATATGAGAACGAAGTTGTAATCGAGAGTTACATTTGTAAGGTTTCATAAAAATTACAAACTTTTGTCCCAGTTGGCATGCCAACCCGCATGTCTACTCAAAAACATGATTTCTTCATTCGTTCGTAACTTAAGAGCTACGCTCTTGTCGGTGGAGTAATCGCCATTCTTCTTTATCCTCTGTTAGCCTTTTGGTCTCCTGATACGACACAGTGCCCGGCTGTTGAACTGCGGTGCGGAAAGCAAGGGAGGAAACTACTGCACTAACATGTCTTCAATTATGGAGTAATGAAAATGTCAAACATGATTTCTAACTTTCGTTAAATGCGCACCAAACATTTTTACTCAAATTTGTTTTAAAGCAGCGAAAACGTCAAATATGTTTGACTCTATTCATGAAGCTGACCTAGGGTGAAAAATGACCTCATCACTATAATGTGTTGTTTGACATATTGCTGCTTTGCAGGCAGAAACAGGCAAGATGGGGTGGTGTTCCTACCGAGACACCCTACACAAAGACACCACACAATCGCCTGGATATTTGCTGAATACATAACCTGATTTAAACAATCCCTATGAAATTTATAAAGGACTTGAGGAAGAATCTTTAACGGTTTATAGTAAAGATTATCTTACATATCTCATCATTAACAGTTCAGCTGTTTTCGAGAGAGGAGATAGGAATTTTTTTCGACGGAGACCGTTTTCCATACAAAACACGAAGTATTCTCGAGAACTCTGATTCTATCATTAACATTTCCTTGACCTTAACCCCTTTAATTGGTCATAGGAACTCTCATTTCGATTATAATTGTACAAAAATGTAGGCAGTGCAGTTTAACAATCGAAGAAATGCGATGTAAAAAGTAGTAAGCTCTTTTTTTTGTTGGCACGGTGACAGCGCGTAACTTACGATAGCTTTGATGAATGTTTGCACAACGAGAGCAGACATTTCCAGTCAACCCGGGTAGCCATTGACACAGTGGAAAGTCAACGCAGGCACGGGCACGAACTAATTCCACGTAACAGGAGATTAAGGCGGGACGATTAGAGCAGCATATCGCAGCCAAATGGGTCCAAACAACATTATAATGGGGCGTGCATTATTTGTCCATTACAGCCTCGACTAATAATATACACGGTGTGAGGCCTATGTCAAGGAAATAAGATTCAAAGCTGAATGCTTTGCTTTGACCGTACAGTGGCGGCGACAAGTCTAAATACGGAGCGTTATTAGCGGAGGTTTTTGTCGTGTCGTCTGTGATTCGAATTGCGCGACGATAGATTCGTGCTGATGTTGCTAGCTCAAGCCCGGTCACCAGGTAGTTGAGGCTATGGTCAATGGTTGACCGTATCAACCAACCCTGTTGTCTTGAGCTGTAGTTGGGCGTGACATTTGTTAAAAAGTGATCAGAGCCTTTAGTGTAAGTTGCCAAAGTAACGAAACGTCTCGATAGCGTTTACGTTTCTCATAAAAATTACATTGTCAACACCTTCAAGGCATTTTATTGCTGTAGTCTTGGCAACTGTGCATACACAGGGTGCTAATCTTTGGGTACAAAGGAATGGGTTGTTTCTTATATATGTATGTACGAACGCATCCCGACCGCTCCGTCAATCATACTTTCGCTGTCGAGAATTCTCGCTTCTTATTTACTCGAATTCGAATCTGTACGCAAGTACGTTACCCTAAGTTTGCACCTGGTTTCTACGACGTTACGTACAAACGAGGTGCAAACCTGCGGTAACCGGGTACGTTTGTTTACGACGGCAGAGCGAAGGGCACGCGGTCGGTATCGGTACCGTTGTACCGTTAGACGCCACGGCGCCATGCCAGTAAACGCGAATGCTTTCTAAACTTAGGAGTTCAAGTGAACAACGTTTCGGCACAGTTGTATGGTCCATTGTCAGGGATGACCAATTTATCACCGAAATGTTATTGGAGATTGTGGTAAAATGCTTATTTACCCGAAAAATTATAATTTGTACATGCGCATAAATCACGAGATATGCTATGCTATGCCTAAAAAGTGTCTTGCGAGCTAAAGGAGGAACACAGGCATTCTCACCATACATTGTGAATGTGCGGTTACTTTAGCCGCATAAAGATTGACGTGGTTGGTTAGTTCGCAGTGTTTAAGCGGTGTGGCTATTCGATATACGGCGGGTTTCATTCATGGTAAAATATCCCACGGTATTCTAAAAAATTACCGCTCAGGGCGCTCAGATAAGTATTATTTGGTCTACATACGCTTTACATCTTAAGGATGCGCTTACTTAGCTATACTATGATAAATGACAATTTTTCAGATCAGGGGGCCGTTTCACAAAAGCTCGTAGCTTGTATTACAAGTGGAAGTCTCTTTTTAATTCAAATTGTTGGAAAGAAATTTGTAATACATTTAAAAGCCTTTTTGATACGGGCCCCACATGATTTAGAACAATTTCTTTCGAGTAAATTTGTCCTAGAAATGTAAATAATCTAAAGCAAACATCCTAGTCTATTGTATTATTTCTTATTCTACCGAAACATACATATACTTCTATTATCTCCAACTATTCCACACTAACGCCAGTTATCGACAACCTCAATTCGATGTTAATTAACTCTATACGAAGCAGAGGAGCAGATACTATTTAATGCAGAACCTTAAGTGCCCAGACGTTCTCGAGAAACTATTTAAACAAATCTCCCGCAAAACGGCCATTTGCCTAAGCCGCGAAGTCCTCGCGCAGGCCAGCGGACCATTTGGAATATAAATATTTATATCTCGACTAGGGGATCCATCTCCTGGCAGGTAGACACACAAATCACCATGCGGGACTCGGAGCGGCGGACATTTTGCAGTATTTATTTTTGCTTCGGTCGACAGGCGAGCGAGTTACTCGTGAACAGTAGCTTGACTTAATACTAGCATTGAGTGTACGTTCATACAGGATCGTGGCAGAACAGTGGGGTTTAGATCTGCACACGGCTTCATCAGAAACAGATCTGCAGAGGACAATGACTACTATCGTTTTTTTTTTGCATTAGTCGACAGTTGTATTAATCCTTTGGTAGAGACGATCGCTAATATTTTATTTACCTTATTATTTGTGGAATCGGTTACCTCTTTTGTAATTTATTAACTTTTCAAGCCTAAAAGAACTATTTCAATCTATATTCTGAAAATCATGCCAATTTTTTGTCTGATATTATTAAACTGTCGTTTCATTTTTTCGTCCCAGGGATCGTAACTCCAATAAAATAAACATCATGATGTAGCATTCCCTTGGTAAGTAATCAGCGCAATTCCTGAGTAAAATCGCGAAGAAGATTAATTACATATTAATACCAAAAATACATAGAAAAGAGGCTTAGAGAGTTTCCGATGGACTTTTGACGTCCGTGTTGCATTAGGTTGCTCACGCATGCATGTAGTGTACTCCTATGACCGAGCCGTCAAACTTGTTCCATTCGAGACATTAACATTATATGAGGAATGGGCGTTTCTATCAGTGTCTAAGCGACGTCTTTAGGCTATCTCGTGGAGCGAGGAACATATTCCGTTATCTGAGACGGAATTACAGGTTGAATGTGTTCTCGAAAACTTGGCTATTTTAAAAAGTTGTAATTATGCACGAAAACCATGCAGGTTCTATATTTTAGATTTTGCGTTTTATTTTTGAATGCGTTTAAGTTCTTCAAGGACCCCATGCCAAAGCGCACCAGCGTTATGGGAAACTCGTTCGAAAACTTGCAAAAATTTGCGCGATGTTCGTTTGTTTTTGTGACCCCAAGCTAACATCCTCCTGCTATCAAGCACCTGGTGCGATGATAGAAATAACATTCAAATGTGCTAAATTTATCAAAGTTGGCCGTGGCTTGTCTTCGGTAGGTATACCCGGGCCGCGATTCTTAGAGCGCAGTCTAAGCGACACGTTAAAGGCAGCGGGGGGCGTATTCCGTTATCTGCGACACAGCCGGAGCGGTCGAGAGTCGCTTCGCTTACGCTCGATAACCCGGCTGCAGGTTAAAGCGTTGTTCTTGATACGGCAATTGCCGTAATATCCTTGTTGTCGATATCATTCATTCGCATAAAGCGGCGCTTGCCAAGGAAATCGAAAAAGAAGACAAAAGAAAGTGGCTTGTTCTTACACTGCGTTGGTTCTTCTTGGAATTGTGATTTCCCGATTAGGATAGTTGTTTTTGTAAGTAATACTTGAGATATTGTTTTTAACTTGTACGATTTTCACACATTCTAATAACAAAACGGGACACGCGCGTTCTTTCTCTTGTGGAAGTCCACTTTTATCTTAACATATTCCATGAGTTTCTATATGATGTAGCTATGGGCGAGGCGTTGATGACTGATGCCATCTATGACAATGTATGTCGAAATATTGTCTCCTTTGAACAATTTAGCTAGCTCGATGTGCAAGGATAGTTGTAGGATATTTTTACCCGTGTTGTGCCTTTTTTCCTCCGCAATCCGCAACGAAGTTCAGGGTACCTTTATACCTTATATACAGGTATAGATAGATGTGCGGCAACCCTAAGCTCGCCGAGAACATGGAGGTTAAGTGGCGAAGAAATTTATGGTAGCAACTACGTTTTAATCACGCGATTCGACTTTAAAAAGCAGGCGCTAAATGCCTTTAATCACGATAGTTATATAAAATCAGAGCTCTGCCTTGTAGGGTCGCCGTTTGGACGTAGTTAGGGGGTAATTACTGAAGGCATTCTTAACGTAAGACATTGAGGTTCGTTCGGAATTCGATTTTGCTTTTTGACTTAGTCAAAATTCATAAATTTGCTTCAGACATCTTGTAGCTAGAGCTTGTATGGGTAAAGTTAGGCAGTTGAGACGTCTCCAACAGTGTTATAGTTTCTGAAACCCCCGTTCAACAAAAAGTTCTTAAAAGTAACGACATTTTGTCTTGTCTAAATAATCTCAATTTTAGTTCGACTGAAAATCGCGAATAGAACCTACATGCATGTGTATAAGTGGTGGGATTTCAGGCGAGTCAAAACTTACCATGTGGTAAGACAGTCAAGCTTCAAGATGTGGCGACTGGGGCGTTAAATTGTAGGTATGTATTGTAAACAAACATTGCGCCGAGTCAGTCTCTGTACACCGACTAACACGCAACACAAGTATTTAGTTCATTTGTTACTTAGCCTTATAAATTATCCCTGTGCGGGCCTTCCATCCGTGCCCATTGACAGCATACTCCCGCCTCTTTTTACAAAATGCTTATAAGTCGTCCCGTCATCTCCTTTTCGGTTTGTCTCGGTTCCGGTAGCCATCTTGGAGGATACATTTGGTAGCTATGTTTGTAAAATAATTAAGCTCACTGTTTGAATTCGCCTCCAGAGTTTAATCAGTTGATATAATAATAATAATAATGACGACGGCGGAATGGCGAATCGGCGGAATCGCTCGCATATCTACCTAAGGCGCGGCACAGTGGTGTTGGTCACACTATAGTACGATGCCACAAATACAGACTGGCACTACTGGCAGACTGTTCATAAAACTTATAGCGCCCCTTTTTTGCGTTGGAAGATAAAAATAGTGTGCTTGGAAAACAATCGTATATCGCAGCGTCGAGCGTTAAGCACTTTGCAAGCGTCGCTTTGCAGCCAGTGGACAAAGGCCCCTGGAGCCACGTGCGCCGTCTACCCTAATTACCCCACCTAACAATCGTTTGGCGAGCGCAAAAATTCTACGACCGAGCTCGACTCAATTCGCGGAATTTGCATAAACCCCGAGCTTTGACGTTTCGATTTTCGCTTAATTAACGCTCGAGGTTCCGAAAGAGTTAGATATTCCGCTTGCTCCCGTCCGTTTCCGCTGTCTTCTTCATTTCGAATTTTCCCGACTTTATTCGATGGCAATAAATTGACGTCGCCAAAGTTTCGCCCGTCTTTTGATAGTCCAATAATTTTATCTTCATCAGACCCGCTCCGTTATCTTGTAATGAAGACGTCGCGATACAATTTCCGTGTCGGGCGTTCGATCGGGTCGAGCCGTACCGAAGGCGGTGCGACGGCGGGACGTACGTGCCTGCTGGATGACCGTGGAGAATCCTCGACTATTTGCATAATAAGCCCGTCGCTCCGGGAGATTAAACTTCGGCGTATGACGTCCTGGCTGCAGCTCGTATAATTCAATAGTGGCAAACTGATTTCCAACTCCCTATCTGGAGCCGTCGCTCCGTGATTGGACGCGGCGATTTACGTCGCCAGGCTCGAGCCCCGGAGCGATATGCTCAACAACTTCTGTTGCCTTTGTGACTGCATGCAAATACGATCTCCGACAATAATTAGCTTTAGCACGTATCTTTCCTGCGGTGAATCGATTTTCAATTATTAACCGGCGCAGGTTGAGGTTCACGTCTGACGTTTAGACGGCCATTAAAATGTCACAGGCTGATGTGGGTAAACGATGCTCGCAAAGGAGCCTAATTATTTATTTATAGTTTTTATAACTGGACGCTCTAATTCTCGTATACATTGGAAGGGGTAGTCTAAATCGGGGCGATAAGGGCACTGTATCAAACGGTCTTTACAAATTTGGTTATTAATTCCGAGCTAATGAGTACCGAACCCGAAACGGGGGTCCAGTCGGGATTGACGGATGGACCTCGCCGTCTATATCGATCCCGCGGGACTTCGCATCTCGCCGTCCCTGTCGGGCGACACGGTCCGGCCGAGTGGAAGCGCCGTTTCACTTTTCTCAATTTCGTTGACCCCATTACCGGAGCTCCGTTTGTCGCGACCCTCGCGCACTGTCATATTCGCTGTCAATTAAATACTTTCTGTTGCGATGACATAAATTTACACGGACGGGTAAACTTTCCACTCCAAGAGTTCGGGTTGGAGACGCTGAAGAGGTTATTAACGCTCCGCCGGCGAGGTAGCCGCGTTCTTCTATAGCTTAAGTTGAGACGGCGCGCTTGAAGGCGAGATCGTTCATTGGCACACTCGAGCAAAGCAGCGGGCTTCAGATTCAGACACCGCCGTAAGCCGGAGCTAGGGTCCCTCTGACGCAAGCAAATGAGGACGCTCTGAGTGCTCGGGGAATGTCTTGGGAATTTCAGGGAAACATAATACTGCAATAGAAAATGTCTGCTTTTTGTGGTGAATACTTTCGTGTTTTACTCACAGAATATTATGAATTCTTAAGCACTTTAATATCTTACGAGTAAGGATTATGCAGATTACGTCGTTATGTTAAATATTGTAAACATGTTATTATGTTACTTTTATATCTTGTTTAGTCAATTACTCAAAATGTTCATAAACTTATTTTTATTAGTAATCTAAATTATGAGATCATCCTTTTACGGCCCTATTTTTGTATGTACACACACTTTACCTCACACATAAAAAAAAAGAACGGAAAGACAAATAAAATAACAGAAATAATGTTTCTACAAATATTACAAAATTTGTAATTTACTTCCGCAGTGTATTTTTGCGGGATACAGGTAATAAGCATTCGTGAATGTGTGTCATGCGCGTATGCAGAAACCCCTATCAGCCCCATTTCTCTCAAAGGGATGCCGCGAGACTACGCCTATCCCAGATACGCCTTACACGCCTATCCCGCGCGGCTCTCAAACTCTCAACCCGGTTACTCCAAGTTTGCATCTCGCTTGTATCTGGTATCATACACGCCAGGTGCAAACCTAACGTGACCGGGTAGTAAGTAACTCATGAAAACGTTATGTGGGGTCGTGCTCTGTTAATTACTGCGGTATGTCGAGTTGGATTATGTACCAGTGTGTCGTGCCGGTAAAGTATCGGTTTACGTAACGTTCACGTTTGATATCTCACGGGGCAACACAAGTTTGTTGGGCGTTGCAAACATCGTTGATCAAACAGGCCTTTTTTCGAAGTGCTTGTGTTTAGAAGTGTATTTAGGCAAGCGTAAGACAATTGGGTCCTATGGACGCCGAGACACCGCCGTAAGGGTCGATACATCCTTTAGGTAAAACTGTAAGGAGAGAGACAAGTTTCTGGGTTCACGGGCAATATAAATTCTATACCTACAAAGTGCTCCTATTTTACGTTGCTCTTAAGTAGGTATATCTTTTGTATTCCTAAGATTTCGAGACTGTTGACCCGTTTAAGGGAAACATTTCTGTTTAGTCCGTTGTTTGTTACAACTTAAGTGTTAAAACTCTTTATTATTTGCGGTAAGAAATAGGCACAGGGATATGGTGACAAGAGCGTTCCGGACCAACACTCTTGTCATGTTCACTCTTGTCTTGTTGTATAAGGCGTCAGCCGTCCAGCCGGTCTAGCACAACTCTCCGCGATGACGATTTTCGCGCGACATAGCAATCACCCATCATTCTCGCATTGTATTGAAAAGAAAGAGACAGACTATCTTTGTCGCGCGACAAAGAGTCGCGTATCACATTGTGCTAGGGGTGCTGGACTCTACTTAAAATGTCGGCCAATACAATACCATACTCTATTGCACACCATTAGAAAATAACAGACAGAGATATTCTGGCAAAAACTAGATGGCGCCTAAAAACTAAACATTTGACGATGTTATAATTGAATAAAGAAACATAGTAGAGTAACAATTAGTTCGCAAATTGCTAATAATAAATAAATCGTAACATTTAAATACTGAGTCACGCTTGCAAAGTTGAATAATTGTAAAAAATAATTCTTATACATAGATGGCGTTGGGACATATCGGGGACCGGTTTTTTGTATGGAGATGGTCAGTCCTGGTCCTTGTTACTATAAAAGTAGAGTTGGTGTGTACATATTTTTCAAACTGTTGGTGTGTGTGTGTATACTGTGTATGTATGCTACCTATATGATGATGCGATCACGCCCATACTACGTTGAATACGACAAGCCTTTCTATTTTATAAACACGGAATGTTATTTTTGAGTCTGATACGAGTAACAATGCGTGGATTAAAGGTTTGGTGTGCGACGTCGCAACTTACGGTTTAAGTGCCGTTACGTGGTTTGAATATGTGGTATTTAGGGCCGTTGTCTATGGTATAACAGTACGATCTACTAATATCCTAACAAGTACGAATATTGATAACAGCGCCATCTCTTGGTTGCAATACCTTTGCAGCCTCATCGTTTCTAAAAGTCTGGACAGATCTCAACCATTTTTGGTACACAAATAGCTAACCATTTGAGAATAGTTATAGAGCGCTTTTTCGCGATTACATTGAAGAAATAAGGGTTATGATTTTTTCACCGTGAACGAAGCGGCGGGCATCTTCTAGTGAATAATAAAGTTTCAGTGCCCGTTGTCCGGAATAAATTAAGAACAGCACAACATCGGGATGAATTTATACGGCGGCAATCAAAATAAGGACTGCGGCTGTGATTTAATTACAAACGTAATGGAATTCGCCAACTTATGTTTCTGCCTGCATTATGTATTAATTTATTTATGGGTAGAGAGGATCTAAGTTGGGCGTCTCCCCGCAGAATTGGCAGGCGCAAGCCTTTTGCGCCAGTGATTGCGTTTCCCCTAGCTGCCTTCATACATTTTGTCGTATGCAGTTCCAGAAACAGATATAAGAAAATGTTGACTTAAATTTACACGATTTTCTCACGTTATCACAATAAAACGGTGCTAAGTCGTGTATAAATGTGATTTATTTAGAGACCATGACCGTTTCTTGTGAAAATATGTAATGGTGCATACCATCAGAATGTCGGGTAAGTGTCATCATTCATTTCATGCTTCTACGAAAGTTAGGAAGTGAATTTTTGGTATGTCAATGTTTTATAACTTGGCTTTTGTATTGGTAGTGAATTCTTGGACTTTTTATATGTTTTTAAGGTAGCTGTCATAGCCGTCACGTACCCGACAAAGTAGACGTTCTGGTGGAATGCACCTAATAATGATGAAGTGCTAGTATAGTCATAAATTGTCGCCCATAGATAGTATGTGCCTGGGTGTCATTCTTAAATTTTGCGCTGGACCACCGTCAGTTCGTCCCTAATATACCTAGACTCGGGAAGTAGTGGTACATGTTCTGGATCACAGGTCAAAATTCGTCCGTCAAGCAAGTTCAAAAAAAAATAAGGTATCTTTACTTAATTGGTACATATGATTGTGGCCGGCCCCTCCTGGTAACTTGTGTTAGGACTAGTAAGATGTCAAAAACTAACTTAAGTTAGTAGTAGTAAGTTGTCAAAACTAACTTAAGAAAACGAAGCCAAGGGCGAGACCTACGAAAACGAACAGTTTTTACGTAACTAGGTGTCATATTATAGTAGCGGCGAGTGTTTCAGCGCTGCGTTCGACGGTAAAGCACATTTTGTGAGCGCTGTAGCTGGTGTTGCAGGAGCCTTATATACTTTCCCGATCGTGAAGTGCCTTGTTTACACGCTTCTTGTACAAAACTCTCCGAGAACACCTCAGGAGAGAGCTTGTTCCAATTATTAAAAATACAACATACACGTTTCACATCATCTACCTTTAAAACAGTAATGATACTTAACTACTGACAGACCACGCACAACCTAAACCGCTAAAGGTAGAAACATTGTTGAAACACATATTCCTTTACTTTAGACGTAGTAGTTATGAAGGATTTGAAAATCGAATTGTACGCGTACGAAAAGTCGTACGTGTCGTGGGCAAAATCTATATGTCATATGGCACGTTATTACATTCTGTGTTTGTACAGTAAGGAAAATTGAAACACTTACCTTTTTCGCTCTTGTCACAATGACAATAAGTACTAAAAAGGTCGTGTCTCAGTTTCCCTTACTGTACATACCATTGAGTTGGATAAATAAATAAATTTAAATATTTTGCTAATACGTCCGCCAAGTCGGATGACCTCCCTGTAAGCGCTTACTTCCTTGGCCAATCTCCTTTCTAAAATCAACAATTTTATCATCAATCATTCATGCATTGATATGTGCTTTAGGGTTGGCACTTATCTGTGGTCCCGTTTTTTTTTCACGACTTATCGTGATTACTATCATTGTATTTCATTTTGGCATCCCACATGTCTTAAACCTACGTCGTTCAGTTGGTTAGTAATTAATTTTTCTTTATCAATGAAAATTTACCTAACACGATGTATAATGTCGGTTTCATTTATTTATACTTTATTGCACGAAACAAAAGTAAGTACAAATGGCGGACTTAATGCCAAATTGCATTCTCTACCAGTCAATCATAGGGCCAAACAGAGATGAATGAAAATGGTGGAGTAGGAAAAATCATTCAGTACTGAAAGCGTTAGGACACACAAGCAAATAATGCATACATAATTACTTATACCTATACTATATATGATACAAAATATATACATTACAATATATATAAGTAATAAATACAAAATATATACCAGCTACTGCATGAAAGATGGACGCTACTCGAGTTCTTGTTTCAGCAGATACCTACGTAGCATCCGCTTGAAAACTACCTTGCTTGGGGCTTGTCTGATAGAAAGAGGGAGCGAATTCCAGAGACGGCTTGCCTGAGCGGCGAAAGAATTTACTAATCTAATCTATACTATTATAAGTTGTAAAAATAAAATGTGTTTGTATGTGTCGTCGTGGCTTCATTACGCTAAATCGGCTAAACGGATTTCAACTATTTTTGGTTAACTGGTAGCTGGGTATCTTCAGATGGTTATAGGCAGTGGCGTGCATAAGGTTTTTAGTTAGGGTAGGCAGAATTTGACATAGCCTGGCTGTGCCATTCCAAATATTTGGAGACTTCCCGAATAAAATGTACAGACAGCAAAGTGTGCACAACCAGTCAATCAGCTAAAACTTCGTAATAATTTACGTGAAATTGATGAGTAATATTGCTCTGAGTTTGAATTAAATGCAACATACCTACCTTTACTAACTAGGTACCTTTACCTTATCATCGAACGCTAACTTAGTAAATTCGAGGAAAGTTAAGTTTCGTAAACACCATCAAAACACCGATCACAGCTAAAACACATATTTAAGCGTTATCTACTACAATAAACAGTATTTCACGGCAAATTAAATTGATAATGAAAGAAAATCGCTCCGAAGTGAACTAAATAGTACAACTATACACGGAATCTACATTTTATCACAACTCGGTTGCAACTGTAGCAACAAAGAATCCATTATGGCACCAGAATAGCAAAATCAAAACAACTTAAAACGAAACAAATTAAAACGCCCCACATTACGCGTACAAATTACAGCAAAAGGGGGACTTCTTTAATCTGCCGCATGAAATCAATGCATCTGATTGGTCGCAAACTTTTGCCAGTGATGCCGGCAAGGCTAATATAAAATCTGATAAACTGCAGCTCGATTTTTGATAAATTTATGCTAAATACTATTTGAAATAAAAACAATTTAACGGATTATATCGCGTATATTATCTCATTTTAGTTCCAGACGTTATGGAAGCTTTTCAGCTTTCCATGGTCACGGGTGGACTGAGAAAAGATGTATTTTCCTCTGTCAAAGTTACAATTTGTGCAAACTTCCCATTTTTTAAAAACAAATAAAGGTGTACATACATGCCAGATGGGCCTAAGCTGTAAAGACAGTTACACATGTGCCAGAAGGGCTAAATACTATTTACTACTACCGAAAATGCTGCTAACAGTTTTCTATGTCAAATAAAGCGTCACTTAATTTTTACATCTACTTATTTTTTTGTATCAAGCAAATTTGAACTGAAATCGTTTTATTCGATTGAATTTTTAACCGACTTCCAAAAAAAGGAGGAGGTTCTCAATTCGACGGAATGTTTTTTTTTTTTAAATAATATGTCTGTATTTTTGTCACCCGTTACCTGTAGATGGGGTATTATAAAATGAAATAACTTAGCGACACCAAAAACGAAAAATTAATCGAAACGAAAAATGGAATTTTCATGATTACTCTCATCGTTTTCATTGTCAATTATTTATCAACCCCCTCATACGTTTCAAATTACTAATAAAATTTCTAATGGCATGATTTTACTTTATTTGAATATTTTTTTATGTATGCTAAAAACTATACTAAACGACAAACAAATGTGCTAGACTCATAAAATTTAGCAAATTTTAGCATAAAGTATGCTAAATTGGCAACACTGACGGGTCCGGCGGCCGGATTTGTAAGTATGTGTGCATGTGACTTGAGTATAAGTGTGTGTGCTGAGCAAATTCGTACATAGTTCACGGACGATATTACACAAGCGCATTGTGAGCGTGTGTGCTGTGGGTTATTCGCTGGACTGACTGTCGCGCGCAAATTTAAATCGCAGCGCGTTTCGTAATAGAAGGTGGCAAGTAGGTTTTCTTTTAAGAAATATTATAGTATAATTATAGAGAAGAGAAATAGAGTCTGGCTATAATATCTTTACCCCACCAATTTTAATTGTTTTATCTGTGCATTGGTATATGGCAACACTGAATATAGGGCACTAAATAGTCTTGATGCTTGTGTATTATCTCTGGTCCACATTACAAAATACGAAAGTTATAATTTGATAATATCAGCTGCAGATCATAGCAGCCTAATGTTCATCCACTGCTGAACATGGGTTTGTCTTCTCTAACCAGTCCCAGCGTCCTTTCGTCGGTCCATATCACCCAGGAGCGCCATGGGCGCTTAAAAGACATGTCTGATTTTCCAAATAAAGTTACATACGTTAAATAACCATCACTAATTGCCCGCCTACTTCTATTACCTACCACTACTTGATGAGATGGCTGAGACGGCGGTCGCTAAAGCTCAGCCGTCTATAACTACTTACTCTTTAGCAATCCTATGTCTCGCTACCTCTGCAGTAATATAATTCACCTCCACCAAAAAATTGCTATCTAATAATGTGGTACTTCATGGAACATGACTACTTATTTCTACTATTCTAATATTATAAAATCATTAATTCCTACCTCTCGTAACAGAAATTCTCTTCAGATTTTGTCTTTTGCTAGTGACATTAACATCTTCTATTTTTTTAAGTTTATCTAGAACTAGTTTCATTTTCCTCTTAAGATCATCATTTAAACCAGCTGTAATTTAATAGGAATCATAAATAAGTCACTAACACCACATTATATATTCTCAGTGCACTAAAGAGGCTACTGAAAGCTAAATGGCTTCACTTGAACATTATTTTAACAAAAACCATATTGGAGTTATTCAAAAGTACCAAGATTGGTTAATCTTACCAGCCAAAGACTTAATGCAATGTAAACATTGCCGCTTTTCAGCGATAATCGCTTCTAGCTGTTGCTTTACAGCATCGAAGTTAATGAATATGCGGAAAAGCAGTTCCCGCTGACCACTTTTATATGGTTTTCCCATAGTTAAACCGTGGTTAAACCGTTATTTTTTAAAAAACCAACGCACGTAAAGATAAATTGTTTCTTAAGACACATAAACTACTTGACGTCTATGACAGATACAAAACATTGCCAAATTCAGTTTTTATATATTTGACAGTTCATTTGCTTGGAAGAGATAAAATGGTCCGACTCCTATATGCGTTCTGGAGTCATTTTTGCTAGGGTAGGCAGTGCCTATTTGCCCATATGGAATGCACGCCACTGGTTATAGGATACTTTTTACCCGACTATGCTAAAGAAAAAATGAGGGGTTATGACTTTTTCTCCTCGGCGAACGAAGTTGCGGGCGCCTTATAGTTACGTAATAAATCGCTCTAAAGTAATAAGAAGTTGTAGTAAGTCTAAAGTTTTAATAAGTCCTAATCATATTCTCAAGAGTACATTTATTTATGGGTTTTCATAAGTTTCGGAATTAGATTATAACCCTGTTGCAGCTCCCCAGGGGCCACTTCCGAAATAATTAGTTATTCGCAAATTGATTGCGTTGACAGCCCTAACCTTGACGTGCCAATCACGGGACCATGTGCGCACGTATGTCAATTGGGAACATTAATTTTCCCAGAGGTGTGCAAATATTGTATTTTTTCTCTATAATGCACGCTATTTGTTTTTAGCATACGTAGGCACAAATAATATCTTTTTAAGTTTTGTTGTTTATTACATAGATATTTTTTAAACTTCGATATGACATCCGTGGAGTTTGCTCGACTGTATAATTTTTAACTTTGGTCTAAATGGATTAGTAAGAACATTAAAAAAAGTCATGATATTGACAGCTAACTTTTTAATTTTTCTTACTAATCTGTACAGACCAAGAATTAACGTATACCGAGAGTCGCCCACGGCACTGTGCACAAATGTCATAAAACGATTCTGACTTCAAATAACGCGCACTATTGAGAAAAATTAAAATTTTTCGACATTAGTGCCGCCTTGTACTTTAAATAATATAATGTGCATTGATTTCGCATTTATACTGTTTATAATATAAAAGCGATTTCGCTTTTATATTGTTTATCATATTATTGTTTGTAATAGCAAGCGACTTCAATGCTTGTCGTATTTATGTATGTATGAGTTGTAGAGAGCTGAGGCCAATTGACTTCAATCTCTTTAGTTTGTGGTATTGAGTTTCATGTTTTTATTCTTATGGCTTTTAAGATTATTCGTTTTCTAGGCAAAAATCGTGGTCGTGGAAAAGCCCAAGCCCTACTTATTTTGTATCTTTTTCATAAAAGTACATTAAATGTGGCGACCTGCATTAAAAAAAAAATAAGCGAACTAATGAACGAGTACTTGTTTACGATATACTTGTACATGTACTACACACTTTTTATGATATAAATTCATGGCTGGAGCAAAATGCTAAAATTCGAGCGCTCTCGTGTACCAGCCAGAGCTCGGTCACGACGGGTCCAAATTGCACTCGCACCGTCACATCACGGCACACGGCATCACTCAGTGCGGTAGAATCGCGCAGCACTGCGCCCGGGTACTCGAGGTTAGTGCCCATTCGGACCGCAGCGCAAAGGGCCTCAGACGTAGGAATAGACAACTTTCGCCACGCCACATCACACTCACAGTTCGTTCGAAATTTAAACTTTATTCCTACGAAGCATGGTTGCGTTTCAAAAACTTCTTCGTGTGACATAAGATGTTGTGTGCGTTATCTTTTTCAAATAGCAATATATCGTGAGGGTTAGCATAATGGCGGTTCAAAATGGAGTATTTTGAGAATTTGGGACAAAATGGTGCCCGATTGATGGATGGCAGGGGACGAGCGTATAGTTTTTAAATGCTTGGAATATTTTCACATCGTTTCAAATGCTTGGCTAATGTTAGAATTAAGGCATTTAAGCCAACCGACATTTTTATGTTAGGTAATTTACGGCTTTCACGTCATGAGAGGTATTCTTTCAAAATATTTGTTCCATCAACACGGTCAGCACCCTTAAAATATTCCGACTTATTCGTGAAAATAAAGACATTTAATGTTTAGCTTTGGACAAAACATCCAAACCGAGTTCAATGTTCTTATCAATAATATTTATTTTAGATAATTACCCATATCTCTTTCATTTACTTAGGCGTTGAAGATCGTAAGACACTGTGGGAACGCGTTGTTTTTCTTTTTGCTGTTATGTAATTCTTGGTCACATGCTTCTATACATAGATATTCTTCTTCTTCCATACACAGGTGTATATCTTATGTAGGATGCCAGGATAGCAGTCACACCTGCATTTCCAGTTAGGATAGCCAGAGGCCTATCTCCAACACTACGATTGAACGATCAATCTCTTTGTCTGCCTGTATGTACAGGCCTTGCCTGAAACAATGTAAGCTCCTTAGTATTCCAATACACTTATTACCTTTTATACCCTGACTATGAGAAAGTGCTACGCAGATCCAAAAGGGCGTTATTACCTTGTAGTTTTAAGCACATACGGCGTTATATATGTGTATTTCGGTGGAACTGGCTGGTACGCCGTAAGCATCTCACCCATCGGTCTGCTAATCTCGTTTGGGCTTGCCCAGGGAATATGCACCTTGGATGTATGGTAGCACGGTTGCGGAATATTAACATAACTAGATAGCCCTTTGCGCTGTGGTTTAGATTAAACGTGACTCGATCTATACCAGTTGAGGTCGGTGGTACATAGAATTACATCAACTAGCTATTGAGTTCGTCGCGGTTTCGCGTGCAAAGGGCATTTTGCATCAGCCAGTTTTTTTTCAATTCTTGGGTAAACAGATCTTCAGACGAGAAGCTTAGGTATTTTTTGTAGCGTGCAGTAAAGTAAGACCTCAAAACAGACGAATCGCACCATCAATTTGAAGCCTTATTGTGTTGAGCGGAAAATACTAAAGCAAACATTAAATTATAGTGAACAAATATTTTTTTTTAATAAAAAAAAAACAGACTTCAAAATAAACTAAAAAGCCATAAATATTTTTTTATGTACGGTACGGATATCACCTTTTGAAGTCGGTGCCAAACCATTCATTTATTACTATTTAGAACCGCGGCGGCGAGCCTTTAGTTATTATCTACCTACATATATATTTAGTATATTTTGTTATATATTCGTATTTTTGTTGAATAAAGAACTTTATTTACTTTTATTGGTTTGGCACCGACTTCAAAAGGTGATATCCACAGGTCAAAAAAATATGAACGTCGCGATTTTTTCACAAAAATGTATGTGATGACGTCACCGCTGGCATTATTTGTGTTACGAAATAGCGTGGAGAAATTAAAGAATTAAAAATATTAAAATATGATTATCCTTTCACCGCAATCAAATATTTTTACCTAACTGTTGCTTGTGGTTTAAGAACCCAATTGTTCGAAATGGTTTTTGAATTATCATAGATTGTAAAAAATCGGTTCATCTCAGTTGTGATATTATTATTTACAAATCTGATCGTGATCCAGCGTGACCGCCATATTTTTATGGAAATTGGACGTGTTTCTGTGGAACCCTGCGCTCACGCACCGCAGTTTGCGGAGGCGGTAAAAAGAGAAAATAACCTATTAATGGTCTCAACTGATTTATTTACCCGTGCCTCGGGACATCATCCTTCCTCCTCGCTCATTAAAACTAACTGCCCAGACGATGTTGTGCTGCAGTAAAAAGTCACATAGGCAACCTGAAAATGGAAATTAACTTGTTAAAGGCGTCCATTAATTACGTGAGGCGTTTTTGGCGATTTTACGAGCCCCACTCCTCCCTGGTGAGATTTTGTGAGACTTGACCTTGGACTTAAGCCCTCGCAGTCCCCAAATCTCCCGTGAAATTATTCAAAATGTGTGTATATACTGTACATGTAATGAATTTATTCTAAAAAACATAACTTTATATTTTTATTTTAAACTTTGCAAAACTTACGATAAATATTGTTGTGTAAGATTTTGCCATATTTTAGCGTCGAAACTGTTAGAACATAGAGTTTAAACGTAAACTTATACAAACTCGTATAGAATAAGTTTTTCTTTTACATGACAGTTTACTATGTTTGTCGGTCGGCCTATGTGTCTCAGGCACAATAAATTACTTGAACAGTGCACTTGATTTTGTCTGGTGATCCTAAAACCTTCCATCAGAAACACGTTTAACTTAATTTAACCCATTTTTTGCAAATTTACACTGTTTTCTTGTAAAAACTTACAAACCCTTCCCTCCCCCTTTTCCTAAAGTAAGATTAAATTAGATTCAAGATCTACCCCTCTCCCCTTGACGGCTCACGTAATTTATGGACGTTCCCTTATCAGAGATATGTAGGTAGATATTTTTTTTATTCCAGTGTCTGAACAGAGATGTAGAGACTTATAATATCTGTGCCCTCACCACTACTAACTAGATAGCGTGATAGCTCCATGCATTCAATGTGTTGAGAATTGAAAATGACCACGTATATAGCAGTCCCATCTAGTGGAACAGTTGTTTTGAAGTCGCAGATATTTCTTAGACCCTACTTTTCATGAATGACATAACAAACATAAAACATATAGGTAATTGAACTAAGTATAATTATATTTAAAATAAAAGTAGTTATTGTCACGGCGTAGTTTGCAAATGGCGTCGATACATCATAATATATTCTGTAGTATAGGTACTGCCGCGCTAGTATTGTACTGGAATCCAGGAGTTCACGAACATGAATTTCATTCCATTTTGCCAAAGTGATATTCTGTGACATCCCACGGTCAGTGAAAGCACGCGCTTGATGCGATTCGCTGAAATATTTCGACGATTGGAATCGTCCGCGTACGCGCGTCTCATTGGTTGGAATTTCATTTCACTTGTGCAATGTGGAATGAAGTATCAGATGTTTTCATCGGGAACGTCATATTTCCACATTACCTCTGCGTACCAATAAAAATACAGTAAATCATAATTGAAATCATAAAATTCGCGCGCGCATTCATTCGCGGAGGAGAAAAAGCCACAACCCCTCTGTTTCTAGTCGGGCAAAAAGTATCCTATAACCATCTGTGGATACCCAGCTACCCGTGTAGCAAAAATAGTTGAAATCCGTTTAGTCGATTTGGCGTGATGAAGCCAGAACGACATGTATGAACATACAAAAAATTAAAAAATAATTATTGTTCGATTAAGTGACCTCCAAATAGTCCGTAACAAACATTTTTTGAAAATATCTACAATGTACAGACATTTCATTTTTACAACTTTATATTAGTATAGATACATTACGTACGTCTCCACTTTATTTAACTAACCTCGTTTATTCCTTCTTCGAATTAAACTTAATCTACGTATTCTATACTTGTTTTGATAACAATCGCCGTCGACAAAACAAATAAACAATCTAACATAATTTCTAAAAGAAACACAATAAACTTCATATTTTTAACAACTCGCTTCTCTTTTGGTTGTGTCATTTATACAGTGTAAAATTAGTGTAGCGTAAAATTATATGGAGTCAGTAAAGGGATTAAGGTTTTAGTATGAACTCCAATTTGTCTCGTAAAAGGCGTGAATTTCAGCGGGGGCCTAACGGATTCTCATGTAGTGACGCCGTGGAAATGTTGCTCGGTCATCGCCACTTCATTTGTCAAACCAGGAGTTACGTTAGAAAATCATTTTACGTGCAGAAACGAAGATACCATATTTAGGCGATATTTCTGTTACAATTATGCCAAATAATCAAAATGAGGTCGGTTAACATCTATATAAAGTTGTAAAAATGAAATATTTTGAAATAAATGAGTGAGACGGTCTATTTGAAGGTCAGTGAATCGATAAATCTGATTTGAATTTGTGTTTCTTTGTGGCGTCATCATGCCAAAACGGTTAAACAGATTTCAACTATTTTTGCTACAGGGGCAGCTACGCATTCATAGATGGTTATAGGATATTTTTTACCCGACTATGTTAAAGTAAAAAAGAGGGTTATGACCTTTTTTCTTTTCAGCGAACGAAGTTGCGGGCACCTTCTAGTGGTTTCACTCAACTAAACAGCTTTAAGGTACCTGAAATGGGCAAATAAGCAATTAAAAATGTAATGACAAATCGTGAATATCTAATAACTAAAATTGTTTAGCTTATCTCTTTAAAAATATGGTAGAGTTATGCATTTCTCTATCCATCTTCAATATGTACTAAGGGACAAAATTAGAGGAATGTTCACAAAGCGTCGTCCCGAATAAAGGTTCCTTTAATTTTGTTCCAGCGCGTATAATGTTATTTTCCTTCATCACTCATTTTCACCCTGTATAAGTATATACTCGTACATGAAACAAGTTCACGCTTACCTGTTCAACTAGCTTACTCCAGTAATTTTTTATCATTTTCGCTTCGCAATGCAACTATTTGGTTAAAATAAGTTTTCTTTCGTACGTATTTCCGTATTCCCCACACCGGGCCGGCAGTCGCGGCACGAACTACTGCTACCCTCTGAACATATTTTCCTACTTATAATTTAATGCGATTTTCATCTCTCGAGAATTGTGGCTGGTTCTGTGAGATTTGCTCTGAAGATTTCTTATTATTGTTTTTTAGTTTCACCTTCATTTGATTCCTAAGTTTATTTTTATAGTGAATTCGTTTTGAACAATCAAAAGCTTCAAACATTTCATCTATTTTAACGTATTTGAATCCTCCACTATGTCATATTCATATCACACAGTAGCTATATAATAAGGCATAGTCCTCAAATGTGTTCGTCGTTCATTGTAACCATTGCAGTCTGAAGTTGGCAGTTACGTTCGTGATGTAACGAGTCGATTTTTTTCCAACTCTGATAAGTCGAGTTAATTTCGACTGCCGATTCTAATCGAAACTCGAGTTGACTCGACTCGTATCAACCGGATGGCATTCGTGATAGCAGCCGAGTCCACGAGTCATCGAGTTGGCGAGTGAACTTACTTAAGTCTTCACTACATCGCTACCACGCACGAGTTGATACGAATCAAGCGTGGATTTTGACTCGCTGTTTGTGTAATGTATCGTGTGTTGCATTGCTTCTAACGATGGGTGCAGTCGGCGAGTTGAGTCGAGTTACGGAGGAACTTGATTAGAATCAACTCGTTTAGACTGATTCGAATAATTCGAACTCGGACAACACGATCGCCCATCATTAAGATTACGCAGGTAATTAATTACGTTTTTTGAACTTGACTGGCACACACATTAACTTCTTAGCGTCTTCCCAAACGTAAACTAATTATTTTTTACTATTTCGATCATATTTGGGAGAGTTTTTTTGGTTTTCCTGGAGACAAACAATCATAATATAATGTAGCATGTTGGCGTAGTAAAATTAGAGCGCATTCAGCGGAGCTCACGACGCTAAGCGAACAGAGAGTTAATGTACTGAAAAATCCACGGCCCGATGATATTTGGAGACAATGTCGGACCGCCTACAAAATTGAATAAGGGCGTATGTTACACAAGACACTGGTGCATTTACGACATATTACTATCGCACATCCGAATTATTAGGGTTGCTACTATTCAAGCCATACGTCACTCATACAAAGGGACTCCATCGATCTATGGTTAGGGGTCGTCATATTTTGTGATAATAGAATTGAAGAAAACTGTTTTATAACCGAACGCCAGGGTCGCCAATATTTAATAAAAATGAACGGATGAAAGCTTTTAGAAAAAGACCTCCCATTGCTTATTTTTGTGATTAAAATTCTAATGGAATAGTGGTCGCTAAATGTAACTGCCGCTTTGTCATGGCTTTTGTTTCCTATTGAACTTTGTTGCAAAGGATTTAGAGTTGTTTTCACATGGATTAGCCTGAGAATTGAGTTTGAAACTTTTCGCATCCACATTATCGCTTGCACAGGGTGTTACAAACGCTAGCCGAACAGAGTTAATGTACTGAAATAATCCATACTCCGATGATATCCGGAGACATTGTCAAACATTAGGGATGCCACTATTTGTGACCATAGATCATACATACAAAGTGTTACCGTTCATGTGTAAACTTTGTCTTATAATTAATGAACATCTGAAAATGAACAAATAAGTTACAAGTTACAAGCATCGTAATTTAGCACATCGAAAACACTTTAATATTTTTTTTATTTTTGGTCTTTTGTCACGAAACCGACTCTACTAAATAACATATCAAAATCGAATCACTGTCTGTAAGCGTATTTACATTGGGGGTGCGTAATGTTTTCTATAACTTTTTTTTCGCCTAATGTAATATTTATTTGACGTTTGATATAACGCGTTTATTGCTAAAACTATTACTCTTTGCTTATACATTTGTCGAATAAACCGAATTACCTACATCAAACGTTAGGTCAAAAATCGTTATATCAAGCGACGGGCACTGTAAAATCGTGTGATATTCCGATCTAACATGCCCAATATGATGACAGTGTGTCAGCAATATTAATTTTATTCCTAGAGAGAAAGAAAGTACAAATAGCGAACTAACTGTCTAATTGCTATCGTATATCACAATACAGTTACGTAACGCAGTACATTACCAATGTTATTATAGGCACGAGGCACGCATACGGCGTAAGTGAGCATGCGCCGTAAGTGGTCATACGCTGTTTGAGTATAGAAAGCGCAGAACGTGAGGCCCGCGCGCCGTCATGCATAAAAATCGCTCTACGAATATAAACTCTTGCGATAAGGGTATACGATACATTTCAGTTCTGAGTATTAACATAGGAATCTGCTTGAAGGAGTGCTCGAATACTTTGTATGTGTCGAACTCAGTTTTTAATTGTAAAATGAATGAAAGTCATCATTATGTAGACGGGTAGAGGTATATTTTTCAAACCAATTTTTCAAGTAATTGCGGAAACGGCTACGTAATTTCTGCTAAAGCAACATTTTGTTGTTACTCGTAAATATTTTGGAAACCACTTTTTGTTATCGGCTGATTTCAGTGTTACAGAATGTAAATAAAATACATAGAAATCTGGTTATTTCAACTGTTTACGGGGTATACCTAAAGGAATATTACGGTGATTTTACTAACTAACATTTATATAATTACTAGCTTCTGCCCGCGACTTCGTCCGCCTTAAATTCATTTTTCGCGGATAAGGGTATTTTTCCGGGATAAAAAGTAGGACTCAAACTATCTCCATACCAAATTTCATCAAAATCGGTTTGGTAGTTTAAGCGTGAAGAGGTAACAGACAGACAGACAGACAGACAGACAGACAGATAGACAGATAGACAGACAGACAGACAGACAGACAGACAGACAGACAAACAGACACACTTTCGCATTTATAATATTAGTATGGATATGGATTTCTTCATCTTCAACTTCAAGATTTTCAAGCATAAAACAAAACAAAATTCACTTCAGTGTACACTATACTAATCGCCATTGCCGTTCATTTTGGGTAACAACAACAAAGGGCAGCGTAAGAGGTATCTTCACATTCTCGGCTGCGAGCGAATATCAGGGTAGCATACTGCAGTAAGGTATTCAATTCGTGGTTTCATGGTAAAAAGTACAATAATCGTTTTCGGTTCTTAAGACTCGTGCTCCGTACACGTACAAACAGCATCACACTTACGAGTAAGTGACCACCTGGCCTTTTGCCAATGAGCCCTACCAATGGTCACAAGTGTCTGACTGATGGTACTATCAAGCATAAAGGCATGATTAGAACGGTCACGAAAACAACAATATACCACAAACGCAAACTGGAGACGTGTCTACATGATGTAGCTGTAGTTTGAGAACTCATTCAAAAGTTCCAAAGCTCAAATACATAATTAGGGGGTGATGACATGTATGCAGTACACAACACCTCTTGAGCACTTACCGCTGAACGAAATGCTGTAACTGCGACTAATATATTGAATACTGGGAAACGCTTGAGATAAAGTGTCGTCACTAGTCACCATCCTCCAGAAAACTTAGTAGCGCGTAGTAGGTAAACTTTTAGGCAGAAGTGGACACCGCCCTTTCATAATTTCTAAGTACTAAGCATGTATATCTCTAAACGTCGTGTTGTAAAGCACTGTTCCTATTCTCCTTTTGCTTTACATCTGAGCACAATATGCCGAAAATTGGGTACTATAGGGGACCCCACGCGTTATCTTTTTGGTGCTACATACCAACTCCGTTACGTATGGGTAGTAACTACAGTGGACCCTTAAGGTCTATCTTTGCACTACGCCGAAGCGTTACACAACACGTGCGCAAAGCGCCGCCATGAATAGAAATCACTCACTCCAACAATAAACTTCGCGATAAACTCGCCGATAGCAAGGGCGAGGGCAGCCCTGCGCTAGGGTTCCCGCTGTGACATTTCTCACTTTAAAACGAAACATTCATAAAAAAAACGTTATTACATTTTAATGACACTATAATAAGAGCTAGAGCATACGTCTTTCAGCTTGATTGCTTTTTTCTTACATAATAAAAGAGCAGATGAAAATGAATACAAAGTAAAATAAATAATATTGTATGTTGACTGTTTATATTCAAATTAATGCATGTAAGCCTCAGCAAAGACATTAAGAGCACGATAGTCTACTTTGGGATTTATCACCTGAATTGTCAGGGGTTTGACAACCCTATACTGCATATTCATAATATTGAAGACTTGTTATCTTGTAGGAGCCGTATTGGCCAGGGTGGGGCGAGATTAAAAGCTAATGGGGCAACTTAGATGCATTTCGGGGTAGCGAGTAGCCTACCCAGGCAGGGTATGGCATAGATAGAGAGGTCGAAAGTTTTTATTTCATTCCAATTTTAAGTTCACACTAAGAAATTAGAACGATACATTAATATATTAACTCAAATTATATAATCTCAGCAGAATGCATGTTGGCTGCCACATTGATGACGTATGTCTCTACAATATAAGTTATGCCGATGACATGGTTCTGCTGAGTGCGTCGGTGTGTGGCATTAGAAGGTTACTGACGGTTTGTGAGACATACACCGCAAGTCACGGCCTTAAATACAACGTGACGAAAAGTCAGTTTATGGTCTTTGAGGACGGACGGAACCGGACAACGGAAGTGTCATGCATCAACCTTAACGAGGTGCCCCTGGACAGGGTTGATGCTATTAAATACCTAGGTCATTTTGTTACGTGGGACCTCAAAGACGATACAGACATCGAACGGGAACGAAGGGCCCCCGCGGTCAGGGCCAATATGATTGCCCGCAGGTTTGCGCGCTGTACAAGAGAGGTAAAAGTGACCTGGTTTAGAGTTGACTGCTTGCTTCTATAGCACAATGCGCAAGAGGGTTGCATCCCTGGTGCACCGGGTGCGCGGCAGTCCCAACAACAGCCTGAAAATGATAGGGGACAGGATTGATTGTCCCTATTTACGCCACTGTTGTGGGCTACATGCCCCGATTGTCTTAATTTTACTGACTAACCCATAAATTTTAAGATACTGACAAAATATGAGTGTAATTACTTGAAATAAGAAGTTTTGTATTATATATATATTATATTATAATATATATAACAAGCGCCGTAACGAAATTATACCTGTACTACATAGCAACTATGGAAAGGACAGTCAATTGGTAGCCTATTTTGGAATCTGTTGAAAAAACACTTTTTCTAATCAGGATGACATTTTAAAGATGACGTCAGACGTCAACGTTGGTTCGGAGCGACATTTGAACACAATATCAAAGAAAAAGAGATGAAAAAATCCGTTTCCACCCCAGCCCTTTCAACACGAGACCAAAACGTCGTAACTGCATATTGTTTTCAATATGCTTAAGTTTTTCAAATAGGCGAGGTAGAGATTTATGAGATACAGAAAGGCGTAAGTGTTAAGGTTACAAATATACTTACAAGAACTCGGCCGCTGCCACTCCTCTCCCTTCCCCTAGTTGTAATTTTAAGTTAACAACTTCGCAAATGTTAATTTGGTTTAGTGAAAAATAATCAGTTTTAACTCATTAAGATTTGCTTTTGTAATTCATGTACCCCCTTCGTTCCTTGGTTCACGATTGTGTTTTCGACGCAAAATATCGCCTTTGAAAAACACTTATTTTATGAGCGTTTCCTATTCAACCGGAAAAGCCGCTTTATTAGCTTTCGTTGGTTTTTTCACGAAAATTTATTTAATTTTGATGTCCAATACGAAGTCTTTGATATTTAAAGAAGTTTATTTTATGCTAGAAGGTGCCTGCTACTTCGCTCGCGGGGGAGAAAAAGTCTGAATCCCACTTTTTTTCAACAGCGTAGTACTGTAAAAGTATCCTATAATCCATCTGTGGATACCCTGTACCAAAAATAGTTGAAATTTCATTTAGCCGATTTGGCTCGATGGACCCACAACGACACATACAATACAAACATACAAAAAATCTTCTTAGTATTATAACTTCTGCAGGTTAATGAGGTTAGCAGGAAGATGTTTGCGGCAGTAGGCTCTCTTAGAACACTTAGTAATTTTCTCCCCATCGCCACTAAAATTGCGCTTTCTCAAACATTACTTCTCCCTATTTTGGATTATGCTGATATTTTCTATCTCGACCTCACAGAAGAACAGCTCAATAAACTTGAGCGCATCCAAATCAAGCATTCGGTTCATATTTGGGTTACACAAGTATGACCATGTTTCCATCTTCAGGTCTCAGCTTAATTGGCTTCCAATCCGCTCTCGTCGTAACTCTCATATCCTGTCTCTTCTGTATAGCGTACTTTTTAATCCCGCAACTCCCCGCTACCTTAAAAAGCGTTTCAGTTATTTGCGATCTGTTAATTTTGAGCGGACCTGAGTCCGCTCAAAATTTGTTTCTTGCTGTCCCCCTCTTCATCCTCCAAATTTTTCAATAGTTCTTTCACATTCCAGGCAACTCTAATGTGGAACTCTCTACCCCATGACTTAAAGCGTGCCCAGTCCCTTGCAACATTTAGGTCACACCTTAAAATACATTACCTGTCTCTTCCTTAACACACTGCTATTAAAATCACTTTCTCAACTTTGCGGCTGACACTCTTATGGTTATTTATTTATTTACTTTGCATATGTTTTATTTATTATGTATAAGTATATTTATTTACGCAATCTTATGTGTGTATGTTTATTGCGTTTACATGTGTCTATATGAGTTTTTTGTTTTGCTTCATAACTGTTTCTCGCCACCTACTCAACAAAAATAGTTGTCTATTAAACACTCCGCTACACGAAGGTTGTCTGGAAGAGATCGCTATTTAGCGATAATACCGCCTGTTGTTTACCTCTGCTAATTCGAATGTTACTGTCATGTTCTGTATTTCTGTGTATCTGAGGTGTGGAATAAAGAGTATTTGTATTTGTATTCTGATAAATACATTGAAAATAGCTAACTTTATATGTCTAATCTATCATCACCTAGGATTTTTTTTGTGGTAGGTTACCTTTATCTGGCTCGAAATCGTAACACTGGAAAGTGGTTAAGGACAGGTAGATGTGAATAGGTAGATTTGAATTTTTGGGTGAGACCTATGTTTAACCGTGGAGGTTAATAATGGGTTGAAATGTTGATTATGCGAATGTATGGGTTATTTTTTGTTTTAGTAAAAGCTCATTCATGTACCAGACAGTAGGTTTTTTCGATTAACGATTAAAATAACCAAGATATAAGCGTTCAAACATTTGATTCTATCTCTTTCAAGCAAAACGGAAATTAACATGGTGTTTATATGGAAGTAGTGCCATATGAATATGACGTAACAGTACACGTCGGACCTCTCTGTGAAATTACTGTCTATTCATAGTTTATGCCTGTATGTATCATGCGTATTTCTTGGCAGATTTTGGTTTAAATTTCACTTTTTGTAAAAAAAATTACGGTATTTTCATATTTTGTTCAGAAATACATTCATATTTTGGTAAAAAAAAGATGCTTACACCCTATTAGCATCCTAAGTCCTAAAGCGGTGTAGGCAGTGGCTGTTATTTGGGTGAGAAGCGCAAATTGGACGACTAGCCTTTATCTACTCGTCAGACCGGCCCTGTCATCAGTCGGGTCCGCGCCTACCACACACGAACCCAGGAAACCTGAAGCATAAAATAAACAAGGGAACAGACATACTATCTATAACCCTATTTTGTAAAAATCTGATGTTTGTCGGCAATTGCTTTATGTGCAAGAAAATAGACGGTCATCACGCTTATTTTTGCCACGAACTTATAACTTGTGGGATGAACACTGATGTGTTTCCTCTATAACATGGGATTCTTCACCAAGCGAGCTAACTGGTATTCAAAGGTTGAGAACAATTCAAATTATCTTTATAACACACCTCAGATACGCTGAAATACAGAACATTATGACATTAACATTCTAAATAAACTATTTTATATCACTCAAAGAACCTGTTGGTATCGCCCTATTTGGTTTACTTTCTCTGCCAAACATCAGCACTCACATATATATCAATAAGCGACATGTGCTTCGTCATTGATCTATCTATCGCGTGATAATCCCAACAATCATTAGTCCACCTTCCCCCCTCCCCCCACAACGCACTTTTTTATTATCTTATTGTTGTATCTATGTTGCTTCTATAAAACAGTCCATTGTCCAAGTCTTGACTACAACTTCTAATCATCGTTGTTGCTGTCCATAGGCATAGCTGTCTGGAAAAAAATCTTTCTGTAGACCTTTTTTCCAAAGACCCTTTGAGTTACTAGGGCCACTATGCGGTAGGTGTGAACCGGACTCTCAGCCCCCCCTCCGCCCATCCCCCCGCCAATTCGGACATATTGACTAGTTTCCGACGCCACTTTTCGCGAAAAAAAGTAACGAGCGACTTGTTTGTCCTCGTCTAGGAAAATAGATGATATTTTTTCCAGTAACTTTTGGAAATACGATATCCATAAGTTACTGACGAGCGGAGGAAGTTTGTACGTTAGGTTATTAGGGGAGAGGTAACCCTATTTACGTAACTTCTGCGGCGCTATCTAGCTTTACTTTACCTTATTTTTACCTGCATGCCTTTGAGTTTCGAGCGGGCGAAAATTTCGTTGGAATGCGACGAAAACTGGGTAGGTATTTTATTCTGCTTTGTAATTGTAACTTTCCAGAGAAGCTCCCATCATCATTAATTTAAGAGTTGAATTCTTGTCGCTTTGATGCTTTTACTCTAGAACCTTTCATACACCACAGCACCAGCATTTTCCTTTGGTTGTTTCATGCAGTGGTCTCAAACCTACCGATTTTTTGGCATTTCTCCCGAATTTAGGTCTGTGCTACCGAAATACCGAAATCCAATGAGTTTTCTACGATTTTTAATAAGTCAAGGGTATTCATATGCGTCATGGTCACACCGACACCAATTTATTTTGCCAATGCCACCAATATTTTTATGTTTGAGACCACTGGTTTCATGTTGCACGGGAGTTGTTTCTTTCCATCGTTCCTTCCATGACAATGGTAAAAGTTTTTGTCTCGGCTTTCCAAAAAAAATCGTTAATTTTATGTTTAACACTTATAAAGTGATAAGTATTCGTTGTGTGCAATTTTAGACCAATTTAAGTCTCAAATCAGTTCGAATTTGCTATACGTGTATCACGGGAGCTTCAATGTGATAAAATATCGGATTTGCCCAGATTAAGCGACGGGTCACGACTGATGGTTATTCACATATTTAATATGCAAATGGCATCGTATGATGCGCGTGCGTGAGACGTGCGATTTGGTAATACTTACCTACCGATTCCGCCACGTTGAAACTGATCCAAACAATCCAAACCCGACCGTATCTATTCACTATAAGGTATGCAATATCCGTGAATGTAAGTTGGCTAATAGGACTGCGGGGTCGACGCGCTCTGTGATGCTAATTTGAAAGGACGTATATATATTGCTAACGGAAGGTGCTTACGTCGTTTTAGACGGTTGTGCTTGGGCTCCAACAATGGTAGCGTAATTGTTTACTTTGGCCTGACCCGTTACTTCAGCAGCGAGCAAGACTCCTAGGGCTGATCTCTAATTTATACGAGGATGACGGTTTCGTTTCAAATTAAACACTTAATTACTGTTAAGTAGTAGCAGGTTCCCATCTTCAAGGTGTGCATCTTCGTTCGCGGAGGAGATAAAGTCGTCATTCCTCTTTTTTTTTTCTTCAGCGTAGTCGGGTGAAAAGTATTCTATAACTATCTCGAGATACCCAGCTACCCGTTTACCAAAAATATTTGAAATCTGTTTAGCCGATTTGGCGAGATGAAGCCACAACGACACATACAAAAAATCCAAAAAAATTACGATTCAGTGGCCTCCAAATAAATAGTCCGTTACAATATATTTTTATTTGTACAACTTTATAATAGTACAGGTATTCACAGACCTACTCCAAGTAAACACTTGAAGGCGGTGTGTGAATTTAAAATGGATATAAACAAAAGACGAACCGTGTCTTCGAATATTTTGGCACCATATTTAATTATGCAAAATGTCAGGCGAAAGTACCTAATGGTATGTACAAACGCAATATTGAAAAATATTCTGCTCTCGTCCGAGTGGCGTACGATACGTTGGTCACTTGATAATCTTGATATACAGCTGAAGCGATAAAGCACGGAGATCGTCCTCTACCTGCTGCAGATATTTTAACCAATTTATTTTTTGGTACCTACATAATTTAGGAGTCATTCTTTTTATCATACAATCATTGCTTTTTTAGAGTATTTGTTTGGTAAGAAAGTTTCTCCCTAAGGGAAAACGCAGTTTCAAAATACATGATTACTCAAAAATTACTTCGAAATCTTTGCTTAACAAGCTGTTATCTAGAAAAATATCTCATTGACGCTAATTACTATCATTAATAACAATGATAACGCACTATTATTTCATTTGAGTAACGATCAACAGGTGTAAATGACGCAATAGTCACATGTACGCCAAATGATTTTTTTTTTTTCATGAAAATAATTCAGTGAATGTTATTACTTTCGAGATAACACATATTTAGTCGTGAAGTGTAATGAAAATGTTTCTGAAATGATAATGTTTCTATGAAATTACAATATGGCATTACCTGGGAGGAGGTGTCTTTTTCAATAGTTAATTCAAGGGCAAATATACGTTTGCTATTATTACGATATGAGTATTGTAATCAGTATGTGAAACTAAAATAAAAAGGCGGTAAATCTATAAGCAAAGTCATGTATAGGTATAGAATCATCACTTTATACGTATATTTATGTTTTAAAACGCTGACATTTGACATACTTTTAGCCCAGACTAACCAGACCATCTGGCGCCGCGATCATTTCGCTTGATAGGCGTTTTGACACTAATACAACATAAGAAATAGCAGTGAAAGGCAAGTGCAAGTAATGTCCAATTGTCCAGTCACTGCACGATGTTACTTCTAGCTAGACTTCGACGTATAAGGACTATTTTCGAAAGATAATCCGTCAAAGCCATTCAGCGTGGCTATAATTGGTATACCTAGATAAAAATGGCAAATGTTCATTGTTCTTGATTGCCTAAATCGTTGTTGTAATCGACTCCATCTTGGATGCGCCTAATACTGCAGCAATTTCACACATCGATACCTATCTAATAAGTGACGTAAAATCTATAAAAAGCAACATAAACCCATAAGTCATCGACTTATACTGCTTTTTAGAATACGGCAGAATGCTGAGCAATAGTACTCGCAACGCATCCACTTCCACCTTCCAATGCATGTTTGCGAAACGATGCAACCTAAATACGCAAAAAACGCGGTTCGTCGACCCGCGTTGAGCAAGCGTCTTGCTCAAGAACGCTTAGGATGTTTGACATTCGGATGTTTTATTGACATGTATTGTTGATTTATGTACAGACGTGGTTTGGGAATTTGCGAAATTCTTTTGTGATGTTCCATGATTTAAATATATGACTGACTACCTATCACTGTAAAACTTATTGGAGGCTTGCCGTATGTTTTACACGATATATAATTTTACGTGTAGCCTGATTATTTGACCGTTTGATATTTACACATTTAGTTGTATTTATTCATTATGTCAATGTCAAAGTCATTTAACGCATCGAACGTAATAATCATTGTTATTGTTACAATAAGGTATAAAATATAACGTTATTATATTGTTGTAAACAATTATTTTCATACACTAACAAATGAATGGTATTTTAATTACAGCGAGTGCAACTAACGAGTTTTATTTGTTCTTGCTTCTTTATTGCACCTCTTTTGATATTGTTTATACGTATATACTCAAAGTTACTTCATGCACAAATAATTTATCAAGAGCAGCAATGCTAAATAAAATAGCTCTTTTTAATTTGGCAATAACAACTATAAATGTCAAGTGGCGGAACACACACATGTGCAATGTTTTCGGATTTTGCATAATTATAACTCGCGTCAGGTTCGCTCCGAGTGCACAAAATGTGCAAAAACTCGCTTACTGCAGTTTGGCTCGTTAGCGACCACCCCGTTTTGATAATTGCCGAAACATGAGCACAATTTGATGCAATCTCCGTTTTAGACAACCCCTGCTGGAGTGGATTTAGGTATATAGAGCCTTAAGCTTGCTGGTCGTCAGCCTATTTTATGAGAAGTCGAAGTTGACCCATGATGTGTCTACGCGATCCACATTCCAGATGTATTATATTTTAACTTTTAATGATTATTTTGTAATATAATAGCTGCACGAAATTCCGTGTGTACAAATTGTGCAAAATTGCACTTACTGCAATTAGTTTCGGTAGCAATTTCATCTGACTTAAACGGTTGATTGCAAAAGCACCCATGTTACGAATAAAGTCACTATTCTTTTTCCCTTATCCCTTTTATTTGGGGTCGGCGCAGCATGTTTTTTTCTTCCAGCCCTCTCTATCACACGTCATCTCATTGTGTAGATTCATCTTTTTCACACAATCTAACCATTTTTTCTTCAGTCTTCCTCTTCTATACTATTATAAAGTTGTAAAAATGAATTGTCTGTACATTGAAGATATTTTCAAAAAAACTATTGTATCGGACTATTTAGAGGTCACTGAAAGGAAAACTATTTTTCGTACACGAGTAGAGCTGGGTATCTCCAGATGGCTATAGGATACTTTTTATTCGACTACACTGTCGTAAAAAGAGGGTGATGACTTTGTCTCCTCCGCGAACGAAGTTGCGGGCGTCTTCTAGTATTCTATAAATTTCCACATTCATAAACGCTTTTCTGAGTCACAATTGACAGAAATACAGTGACGAGTTTACCAAAACAAAGTCGATATATTTAGATAGCGATAGCGATTAATTTGTATCTTCCGATATCTTATTTTCAAAACGGTGAATTTTAATTGTATGAGTAGCGTTTAATTTAAATTTCTCTTATATTGGCATATTTACAATACTCGTACAAGTCGCGAATTTTATTCGGAATGGATACAAATTAAGAAGCTACATCGTATAAGTACGTATTACCAAATGTAATTATAATTATCATCGGAAAAGGTGTTCAAAACGGTGTCTCTTATTTACATCAGCAGCATTTAATTTTAATTAAATTTCTCTTTAATCGTAATCGGGTAAATCGAAGAAAAAATTTACAGTAGAAAGAATTTATTAACTGACACATTTTTACATGATTAAAATAAAATACGCCGATGTTATTTCGTTTAGCATATGTGCAAATCCCCATGGTTTTATTTTTAAACTGTTCCCTTAAAATAATTATTAAAAATAACAGCTTTTTTGTTTCTAAATATGGTTGTCATAATAACGTACTGCCCAAATATGGTGACACTGATTGGAATCTGTATAAAAAATGAGACACAAAAAACTATCATTCGACAATGCTATAAAATCACGAACACATCTGCTGCGAGCGCCTTTAAAAACCGTTAATTAAGAATTTCAACACATGCCCATGTAATTGATTGTGTTATTGTGCCACTTGTGTTCCATTTCAATGTGTAACTTTAACATTCTCCTATCTCGGTTACTCCTATCATACACATTTAAACTTTGTTTTCACTACGGGACGGTCGTTATTGTATCGGGCCATGATATAGCATGATACAGCCTCACGAAATTTGCTCGATTTGTGCGGGATCACTACGCGCAATGCGATTCATGCGATGCATGCGACATGCGGACGTGTCTGGCATGGCCCCATGCTAATATGCGGGTACCACTGTTTCATGCTAAAATATGCGGGCCGACCTACGCCTATTTATAAAGTTTTAAACGATATTTGCATTGCGGTCGGGCGTGCGTGCCATACGGATACCTGGAGCGCGTTGCCCGTGAGTATTTTAATGGCGGATTGTAGGGGACGCGTGAGGTTCGTGTAGTTGCGTGCGAGAGGGTTGGAAAGTGTGGATTTGTGGGTGGAAATCCGATTGGATTTTATTGTCTATGTTCTGATACTAACGCTTGTTGACGGATGAAAACTAGTGGTGATCTTTTCATTAATTTGCAGCGGGGTAAGGCTGCGGGCGTTTTAACTACTGATGCTTTTGTGTTACGAAATATTCACAAACACGATGACATATGTACTGTAATTTTAGGGATGCAGTTAAAACTTAAGCTTAACTTCAAGTTCTCATTTTAAGTTCATTAATTTGTCATCGCATCTGTGCAAACAAAAGCACCGGCGGTTGAAATGCCCGCGGGTTTACCAAGCGATGTTTTGCCGGAATACAATTTTTACTTACACAAGCATATAAGTTAGGCTAAGCGACATTCCACGCCAAACAGTATAGAAAAATAACGACCAATTGAGTGTGATGGCATTTTCTCCGTTTTGGTGTAATTCTAGGTGGAAGGGTAACCTCGTAAGGGTCGCTGGGAGTCGGTGGATGCGGTCTGCGCAGGATGGCAAAGTATAGGGTAGGCATAGGACAGCAGTGGACATTCTTGGCTGATAGATAGATGCTGAGTTTGAAATAACCTGACATCAAAAAAACGAGAAACTTTTCCCTTTTTTAAGCCAGTCGAAACATCAAACTCGCATAAAACGATCTCGACATTTTACAATGCATGTCTTTCGATCGTCCAATACCGCAGCCGGTCGCACATTTGACGCTAGCCTCAACAAGATTATAGTAAGTTATTAATCCTTTGTCTGTGACATGTCGTCACATGCCCCCATTAGCCTTAATGCAGTTTATTTAATTACCTCTCCAGTTGTCATATAAGTTTGTGTCCCCTGCCCCCGTGTTTCTGTCCCCTGCGAACCAACTTTCGGGGTCGCCTGTTACAATATTAAACGGATGCGTAATTAAGGTTTAGTTAGGCTCTGAATGATTGAATTCTGGTTTAACTTTAGTTTTGCTGTGCTTTGTGAACGTGGGCTGTTAAGTTGATTGGTCCAGTGTTGTTATCTTGACTTGTTGCTGTAACATCGAACAGTTATAATTTGACTCTTGATCTCGTTCCTAAAATTAGAAGGAAGTTGCTGTGTTAAAGTTGGCAACGGTATGGGGGAGCGACGTCCTTTACTTTGACAGAAAATTGAACGGTGCGTTTCTGACGTAGAGTAGGAAAGCTGATAGTTTTGACTATCTTCTCTCAGTTAATCGAATATATTAATGTTTTGATCATTTTGTACAGAATTTTTTGAGTTTCACTAAGGCTTGTTGTTGAGTATTTTATAATTATAAACTACCGTTTGTTGAAAGCACCGCGTTTGTATCCGCTACCCAAATAGATACACAAAGTGCAAACTTAGTTCAACTGGGTTGTAAACGCTATGTTAGCCGCTACCAATACTCGCTGCAGTTATGTGATCTCTGCAACTGTGTTACAATAACAATGTTTCCACAAGATTGTTAGTTCTGTTGGACGATCAATGCAGTTATCTACTTATCTCCCGTGTGGGCTGTGTGCTCAGCACTCGACCGGTCTTCTTTATCGCCCGTGTATGCACTTACTGCTGCTTACCCGCTATTTATAACTTGATTGTCTTGTCCGAGATATACCGTCGCTTGTTTAACACCAAGTTATTCTGTAAAAGGACTTATTTTACCAGCAGTGGTGTCACAAAACTGAACCTTGTTTGAGGAGATGTTTAAGTTGATTACAGAATTGGAGTTCCGGAAGAAATAAGTCATTTTTATTTACCTCACAAGTAACAAATGATCGATTAAATTCTAGACTTTATACAGAAGCTCTGAGGTTCACATTCGATTTGTTGTCGGTGTATTTAGTGCAGTTTACCCATGATAACGACACACAAGTCACGTTGTGAGTGGCGTGTAAATAAGCAAATAAATAAATGAGTACATGTAGGCAACATACTGCGTATTATACGGAGACATACTCAAAAATGTAGTTTCGGCATTTGTTACTCACGAAAATGTAGTAAAGTATCACTGTAAGATTACGCGGTCCGGAAACAAACGAGTCACATACAAAACAATACTTTAAGTGCGTCTATAGCTCGAAGGATTGCAAAACTTAAATTGCAATAGGCAAGGGCTCATTGCTCGTAGGACCGAGAAGGTCTTGAGTGGTGATCATGCACCAGAAGACACCGTGGATAGAGTGACCTGGTGAGGGTCGCTGGAGTCCTCCCGATGTGGGCGGTGCAGGCCCGATCCTGGTGGCGTTCTTTGGGGGTGGCCTAATCAGTAGTGTGCACAGGGTTTTTGATCTAGGTAGGCAGTTAAAATGTTTTGATCGCATGGGTAGGCAAGCCATGAGGTTCAGAGGCATGGCGTCAGGAAAATTACAAGGGAAGCCGAAGCGTATTCATTTACTCATATCAGAAAAAGGTGGTTATAAGCTTTTCATCAAGCAACCCGGTGGGAATGCTTATATGGACGCCAGGCCACTGATGGTGTTGTACATTATTTTATTGGAGAATGTTTCATGGAATACTTGATTTCATCTACATATCAATCTATAGAAAGCAGTTTTCTCTGACGCCGTTAACTCACTGATTTTTTATACAATATTGATACAAAGATCTAAATAGAAAAGAAAAATGAATTGCGATCCACTGCAGTCTAAGGTGGAATCGAACCAGGGTCTCTGTTATATCGGAACAGCGTCCTAATCCTTTACACAATTTTTTTTTTCTACTTAGATTTTGTACCAATATTGTATAAAAAATAAGTGATGTTTTCACATTAAAAGACATAAACACACATAATTTGGGATTGTTATAAAACGAACCTAACCTAACGGCTTCTACATGATGATATTTTCAGTTAGGACATTCAATGTCACTATGACGCATGTCAATGTGACTTTGGTGTTGTAGTTTTTAGGGTACTGTAGCTAAAATAGCAAAAACGACCTTTATAGTTACCTCATGTCCGCCGGTCCGTCCATACGAGTATGTCAAAGGCATTTTACTTAAAAACTACACAATGCATATTGATGAAATTCGAAGTATAGGTGTCTTGTATAAGCCGCTACTTAGTTTGGTAATTAAACATAAAAAAATCTAGGCGGGCACACACATGTAACTGAAGCCAGGGATCGGAACAGGTATTTTTTTCATACAAAATAACCGAAACGTTTTCGTTTTTTCGTTTAATTACGATATTTTCGTATATTTTATTAAAATTCTAGAACTGGAATCGGGTGTTTTGTGATTAATATCTCTTCTCCTAAATATAGTTTTAAAACATTGTAGAAACAGCGTCTATTTTAGAAGTATTTTAAAAATACTGGTTTCGATCCTTGAGTCCAAAGCTAATATTTCAGGGTTAGTTCTTTTAAAAACCATACGCTCTTTTGCTGGTTCACTTTTCCACATCTTACTTTTTTATCTGTGGAGTATTTTTTGTATTAACGGCTACGGAACCCTACACTGAGCATGGTCTGACATGCTCTTGGCCGGTTTTTGTTTTCTGACATTGTAAGACTTTAAGTGAGTTTAAAGTTCTGTCATGCATTTTTAATTTAGTTGTGTTGGTGATGGCGGCGTTTGGCTATCATTATCATGGTTTATTTTGCAATTTTTCCACTAGGTGTACAAGTTTTGTTTATTAGAGGTCGCTTTAGCGTTAAGATCACCTGTTGTCATCAGAAATTATCGATTGGAATGTTTTTTATTTTATTTTCAGAGTTTAATTAGCTGCACCTGTGTTTACATTGATTGTGTTTTGATTATTACTTAATTTACTTATAGTATCAGCTTTTCGTAATTAGGCATTTATATCATGACGTAACGCTAGGTGTCTTATAGGTAAGATTCTCCCCAAAGATTTAAATGACGAACAGTTTGCATGCTGGCCGCCGTTGTAGGTTTACGTTTGCTAATGTATTTACGATTCAATAAATAATAATGCTCATAGTAAAATATTTCCCGCAGCAATCTACCGTATGCATTATAAGCCTCGCCATTAAAAACTCACGCTCGGTTACTCGCCTCGCCTTAAAACAAACCCAATTATTATCTACTCACAGAGTAATAATCGAACGTCAATAAACGCGAACCGAAAACCGTTAACGCGTGCGTAACGCCGGAGGCGCGTCCGCGATCGTCAGCTGTTCGTGTCGACGACCGCAGGGCTCTGACGTCACAGCCTCGCCCACGACCCCCTCCCCCCATTTCTCTTCTCCCCTCGGGTCCCTAAAGGACAATTATTCGCAGGATACCATTCATCATAGTCGAAAAGTGACATAATACAAAAAAATCCCTGAATTGGATGTTTTTGTTCGGCCGCCAGAAAACGCACAGCTCAGAAGTGTGTCATATAGTTCGGGTGTGCTTCAGATGGGTTTCTTAACGCTGCATCTGTAGAAAAGAAATATGTATTCGTTTCAGTTTCTGAAATATTGTGGGGCATTTATTTTAATAACTAAATCACTTAATAACTATCACAGAGAAAGGCAAATGGCAATTGTTACGATTGAAAATCCGTTTTGTTCTCTATTGTCGAATTTAGTATGTATAGGTGTAAATAAATATACATAGAAAAATATAGATAAACTGTAGTCCTCTCCAATTCCAGTCCACATTCAACGACCTTTATGTAACCCACTGATATATTTGATCTTGCCCCTTTACGTGTTAAAATTTCACCATTCACCCGATATCAACCCGTACATTAAAAATTCCAGGGCAACCTCGAACAAAAGAGTGAGGAAAATCCTTAAAGTTCCCTTAACCGCCCACTGTACACAAAGAGCACACACGTTAACCCTCCAATGACTACGTGAAACCGAATCCTCGGAGACTCAGAAGTGAAGCGCAGCTCTATAATTGAAATATAGTCTAATCCTTTAATGGATAATCAATACTGTCCTTTGTAACGTACTTAAACACTTAGGTGCTTATTCTGTTTCTTTTTACAAGCATTTATTTAACTTGCAATAACTTGCAGTAACTATGTTTGTTCGGGTGGAATCTTGCAAGTTAAATTTTACCTACTTCCCGGTTTCCAATTGAGCTGAAATTTGGCATAGGTACTTGTAAGTTTGGTGACAACGCAATAGTATGATACCATCGAGCTGATCTGATGATGGAGCAGAAAGGTGGTCATAGGAACTCTGTAATAAAATTATTCAATCCTATAGAGTTTGGGCTCTTTAGAATCGTTCAGGTGAGTTGATGGAGGTCCAAAGAAAAATACAGTTCGCAATAAAAGCTTGTCACAAAAATTAAATTTTTGACAAAAACTTATGTTCATAATTATAAGGTATCCGATAATAATGTTTGTGTACGCATTATTCAATACAGTATGTCAATAATACTTGTTAAACTTTGTTGAACCAGCTGTTCTGTAGATAACACAAACATCAAAGTTGGTTAGTAAGTTTTTAATTGCCGGAGTGAACAAAAGACATGTTACATTTACAAAAAAATGAAGTGTCACCTTTAGATACTTGAAATTAAAACATCTCCATAAAGACAATAGATGTAGGGTTATGAATTGGAGATTGCTATAAGATGTTAGTCTATTTTTGTTACTTAATGAAGTTTAAATTGACTGTCAATAAAAATAATATCCTTTATATAGGACATCGTAATTACTATGCGAAATAAATTTGGGTGTTACGATGGCAATCAAAATACCGTTTTATAACATTTAATCGATAATCGATACCGTATATATTTAAACAACGAGCCGGTAATCCTACCGTGATGGATAAACATCGAAAATGCGTTTGCGAAGAGGTAAATATTGCTGCAACATGCGCAGATTGTTTTTTTTTTTTCATGGCAATGGGATGGAAACAAACAGCAGTCAACAATTAAATAAAACAATTGAACGGATTATATCGCGTATATTACTCGTATCTCATTTGAGGTCCCGACGTTTCGGAAGCTTTTTAGCTTTCCATGGTCACGGGTATTTAATCCGTTAAATTATTTAAATGAGTAATAATCGCGGAAACAGAAGAAAATAGCAGTCAACATATTCACTATCAATGTGTACTAAAAAGAGTACTTACCTAAAGTGTTATTTTTTGTAAAACTGCTATATTTTGTTGATTATAGTTTGGATCTGTTTTAATACTTTTTTTTTTTTCAGGTAAGGCATCCTTGTTTGGTTTTCGCTGTCTGTGAGTGTTACTGTAAGTTTTTCGTATGAAACGAGGATTTTGGTAAATTTAATGCACAAGCCACTTAAAGAATGAAAATAAAATAGTATATAGCAATTAACATTTATTAAAATGAGATAATATACGCGATATAATCCGTTAAATTGTTTTATTTCAATGATTTATTTTATAATTCATTCGTCACAATGTTTATAGTAACTTGTTTGATAGCGTTAATATCGGATCCGTTGTAATACTTGTAATCTAGATACTGTTCGCATTCATAAATCTACGCATGGACTCTATTGCTTTAGGAGTAAAGTTCATCTTAAGATATTCTTAAATCCCAACATTAACTAGAATTTTTTTCAGTCGTACAGTCAGCTACAAAGAAATGTATCCTCGTTTGGATGACATCTCTTTGTCAATCTGTATAGTTAATCGGTTATTTAATTAATATTGACATGAAAAAATTGTTAATCAGCCCGTGCACATAAATTAAACGTGATTATGAGAATGATTCTACATGGCGCTTCATTTGTTTTCCACGGGTCAATGACCCCGCCATCCTTCGCGGGCATGAACAAATCAAGACGTAACTTCCGCAACGGTGCATCACGGGTCCCTTTAACTTACAATTTGATTTGTGAATTCGTTGCCATAAGATCGAGTTTAGAAGAATAATGTTGGAGTGAGATGTGCTTCTGTGAAGTAATCGTTGGATAATTTTCGCAAGCTCGAGTACGTATTCGCTTTGTTTTAAATTTTAAATCTATTTACATCAATGTAAGGTCGTGTTTAGAATTTGTGGTCAATCGTGATGTGAGGTAGTAGGGACCTGGTTGAATTATTTAATCACGAGTGATTGACCTCGTTTGATTACGAAATCACGGCATTATTCAATACAGAATCTTAATCTCGATGTTTACATTATGATTACTTGATTAGATTTCAGTTCTCATACAAACTTCTTTTGGATAAACATTTGCAGTCTAATTTTTATGTTGAGTCGTAGTAAGTAAGGAATTTCTACTCTAAATAGATGCTCATTAGATTATTTTTACTATTTGAACGCCCGCTAAAAGAAGGGCCACTTACTAGTGTCCGACCGAAGCATCGTTTTCGGCAAAAAAACATATTTTGGCCGAAGTTTCGGTTTTGGTCAAAAAAGTGCCAAACCTTTTGGTCGCGCCGAAACTTACAGGCTTATTTTGAGGCTGGCTGATTGTCCGTCGTTGTGAACTTATTTCATTTTATATACCACACACGACTCACAAGCGGTTTATAGTTCATAATATAAAAGGTTCTAGACTATTTTCTGAGAAATTACATTCGTTCGCGAAGGAGGAAAAAATCATATCCCTTTTTTGCTTTAGCCTAATCGGATAAAAAGTATCCTATAACCATCTGTGGATGCCCAGCTACCCGTTTACCAAAAATAGTTGAAATCTGTTCAGCCGTTTTGACGTGGTGAAGCCAAAACGACACGTGTACAAACATACAAATAATAAATATTTCTCGACTCAGTGACCTACAAATAGTCCGTATCACTTATTTTTTTGAAAATTCTCTCAATGTGCACATATTTCATTTTTACAACTTTATATATAATAGTATAAATATGTACAATATATTTAAGCGAACAAGATTTTGTCGTTAAAACGATATGTTTTATTTTAGTATCTTTGACAAAACTGACATGCGCACTTTTCGCCTTTTTTGTTGATTTTCAAAAAAATATTCGTACAGCTTTAATACATGTAGGAATGAGCATTCTTTGATATGTTTGAAGAAAACATATTTTCCCACAGTTTCTATGGTCAGCTTGACTTATAATAACCACAGGTTTTATTTCATCAAATTCAAAGCATAGCGGAAACTACCCATTTTAAAATTAATTGGAAACTTTCAACCAGTTGGTTTAACTTGTTTATTTGAGGTTCGGTTTAACCCAAAGCCAGTAAAAAAAACGCATATTTCATTAATTAATTTTAAATCCGGATGTTTGGAGGCTTGGGTAGGTACCTACGTATTCGATAAAAAAATTGTGCTAGTTCTACATATCTGCGCGAGTCGAGTCGAGGCATATACATATTACGAATGATACATTGAGTTATTCTGAAAGGGTGGCAGCCCTTATTTTTAAAATGCAATGTGTTTTTATAAACTAACCAGCTTCATTCACGGAGAAGAAAAAGTCAAAACCTCTCCTTTTTCTCGTTGGCGTAGTTGGGTAAAAAGTATCCGAGAACCATCTGTGGATACCCAGCTACCTTAGCTTTTCAGTGAACTCCAAATAGTCCGCTACAATTTTTTTTAATATCTTTAACTTATAGACATTTCATTTTTACAACTTTTTAATTGTATATAGGTACCTATATTAAAACAAATATTTTAGTCACTTGATTATAAATATGTACTCGTACATAGTCATCGCCGACATGTGTTACATTAAAGATGTTGGCTCTATGTATGTTGCTGACTTATGTGTGGCTTGTTTACTCGCTTTCTATATGTATGTATATATTGAGACAGTAACGGTCAGCCAAGTTGAATTGTCACATAAAACCCATACGCAATAAAAAAAAAAAACCGGCCAAGAGCATGTCGGTCCATGCTCAGTGTAGGGTTTTCCGCAGCCGTTCATACAAAAAAATGCTTTTCAGATGAAAAAAGTGCACTAGCAAAAGAGCCTATCTCCACGGCACTAACTTCGTTTTGCTGAGCACAGTTTTTTAATATACATCTTGTAGTACCGACATGCCGAAACTATAAGGGTTCCGTTTTTGCCATTTTGGCTACGAACTATGAACTAATTAAAATTAAAAGGTTAGTTTCATGGCGGCTAGCAAGATCAGCTAGAAAGCGTAATCTAGTATTTTCACTGACCTTAAAAATATTTGTGCTACTTAAACTGCCTTCAGTGCATAAAGGACGTAACCAACAAAGATTATCTGCTTAGAGAGGGTCTTTTGTGTTAGCAGCAGCTATGGCGCGAAAGTTGTATCCGTTTAGTTTGCACCTCGTGTGTACGCAGGGCCATAGATATCAGGTGCAAAGTTAACTTAATCGGGTAGCCATAGCTGAGACGGCAGCGCTAGCGCCGGCGTGCGCGACGCGTGGCTCCATGCGCGTAACCTTGCGTACGATGATAAACAGATGACGTCACGCGCTATATTTAACCGTGTTTGCGCGCAGGTCAACGCCCCGCGTATCTCAACCGATCTGAAAGTAGGCGCAACTAAAACGCAACCAAACTGGAACTGAGGGTGAGTGAGCATTTTCCGAATTGGCATTCGGCTCGCTTTGTCCGTTGCTATCTGAGCGCAGCAATGCCTGTAAACGCTCGTGAAAGGGCGCGAATACGCGCTGACAAAGGGTGGTTAATGCGATCCTGGCGCCCGGGCGCCTCGCTGCGCGCCTCGCGCCACCCGCGCCAGCGGCCCGATTGGAACCACCGTTCAGCTGGAACGCTTTCAATTTGCCGGGACTTAGCGAGTTCTCATTTTGCTCAAGGTCCGCTTGCACAAAGGCGTCTATTTCACAACACTGGCCGGGCGTAATCCACATTGTAAGTGGCTAATACCTCCCGGAGAACTTTCCGCTCTTTTATTGCGAGACCCAATATATTCCGCGTTAAGCGAGATCGTTCAACCCGTGAAATTCGAAATTTAAAAAATACGCACGTTCCGTTTCGCTTACGGAAACGTTGTGTTGCTAAGCTCGGACCGTTTAACCACGAGTACACGGCGAATTGGTACTCGTATATATCTAGTAGGCAAGTTAATTTGAGCAGCCATTACTGCGAGAGCGGCCGACAAGCGGGCGTTGCTCCCGCGACCACGAGATGCGTGTACGACTATACTTTTTCACGAAAGCAAAAGGGCCTAACAGCACCCCAGTGTTTACAGCACATAGGCCTGTCTCTCTCGAGCCTTCGCGACCCATAAACTTAACGGTCCTCTACCGGGGTCCGTTTCTATTAACAAGGACATTTCGCTCGACATGTTTGCGAGGCCCACCGAATATTTCCCGTGCCTTGTTTGGCGTCGCAATTTTTTCGAATTTATCCCCAAGGTAAAGACATATCACTTATAAATTTGTTCGCAGACGGTCTAGTTACAGCGTTGTGTCATAATGCCGCGAGTATATACCGAGCGTGTTTTCGGCATTACGTAATTTGTTATCGTAGCATCTCGTTTATCTAGTTGCCAATATTTACGAGACACGAAATAAGCATTATGTACTTTCTTTTACAACTAACATTTCGCTTTACGTCACTCGTGAGCGATCACGGGCACTCAAATACGCGTTACGCTTAATTAACGTTCACATCTCAACTTAAAATGCTTATTTAAAGTAAGCGATAATCGGGTTTCAGGGACAACCTGAAACCCGATTATCGCTTACGTAACGCTTTTATCCGCGCGTAATTGCTGCTTGACTTTCACCGTGTCACAGAGGTGAAACGAATAACAATCTAAATATAAGCCATGTCGGTTTTCACCCGACCTGCGAAGAGTGGCTTCCACGAATAACCGACCTTCGCGAGTTAATTTATTTGGCGTGCGCCCGACATCCCGACACCGGTGGAAATAACACCTCTGCGCTTATCTGATACGACACGCTTACGATGGAACGAACATCTTGAGCCATGCGTTTCGTACTGCTTTTTGACGTTACAATAGCTCGCTTCGGTGTAGGTGTGCTAATGTGTTTACAAAATTATTGTAAAAGATTCTCTGTGACTGTTATTTTGGGTACCTACGTAATATGTCAAAATGTATGCCATGTTTTTTTTTCTGACAGCCACTAATTTTGTGATACAGCTCTGATGGCAGTGATAGGCGCGTCAAAATTGCGTTTGATAAATTAGGTTAATATTGCCTATCCACCTTTCCGCTGATACGGTGGAAAAAAATTGTATGGTCACTATTTTGGTTCTGCTTACATGTTTCGAATTCGGAGTATGAAAATGAAATCATCAAATTATTATTCAAACTAAACACGTGGTTCATTTGATACAACATTCTATGCCACGACCACGAGTTGTTTAGTTTGGCTGTTTTGACGTTTCGTTTCGATGCTTCTATGTAGGTTCAGAAAACTGTGAATCATTCAAAGGTAGTCCAAATTATTATGTGATGACCATAATAATACCAGGGCCACAATCAATTTAGTGTCATAAACATTAAGTCGGCTTTCTCACTCGCGCTTTAGAAGAAACAGGAAGTGGAAGCGAGTGGTTCGACTTAGTGTTTAGGACTGTAACTTTCAGTTGATGTTGGCCCTACAATAGTTAAAAATATTTAGAAAAAAATTAAACCCGCCAAGTGCGATGCGGACTCGCGCACCGAGGGTTCCGTACAAAATATACGCAACAAACTGCCGTATCTATGAAAATTCAGTATTAGCAGAGCTCCTAAGTAAAATGTACGCGGTGTTCGATCATTTTATATTGGTTACTGTCAGAGAGAGACAGATATAAACTTATACTATTTTTAGTATTTGTTGTTATAGTGGCAACAGAAATACATCATCTGTGAAAATGTCAAGTGTCTAGCTTTCACGGTTCATGAGGTTACAGCCTGGTGACAGACGGACAGCGGAGTCTTGGATAAGGGTGCCATTTTACCCTTTGGGTACGGAACCCTAAAAAATATCTAAAATGAGATAAATAGGCTTTTTTGGAGTAGTACTTGGTCCAATGGCCTCATATTACTAATGGTACACTCTCGGTCTTTGGGCACGATCGCGATGTTAGATATAGAATAGAACGACTCATACTTATGTGGTATATAAATAACTATTAGGGACCTACATTTCACCAATTTATCTGTAATTGTGTAGCTGTATTGTGCACGTGCGGTTCAATAACGCGGTAGCCGGTCAGGTCAACAACCGAAATAAGGTCACAATTCAATTTAGATTAGTTTAGTTTTATTGTGTATTGTTTTCTTAATTTCTTTTATTGTAACAATTAGGTACATGTTCACCTCACTCGCTGGGGAACTTTTCCCAATTTACAGAGCCATATCTTCGTGGAAAAGTGCGTTTTATCCGCTAGCGTGGAAAAATAATTTGAAGTTCGAAGTTATATTTGTCATGTATTTATTTGGTTGTTTTGTTATGAGTGTTTTTCGTAGGTTTATTATCAATAGTTTAAAATGAAAAATTAATCGGTTTGTTGTAATTTCATAGTTTTTCTTACATCTCACATTTACCTCGCTGTAGTGAGGTGAAAAGTTGTCTGTTGCGCACGGCTGCATAAGTATTTGCTCCGCTCGTGGTTTAATGTTGAATTCCTTCGCTTACTCTGCTTTCAATCTAAGCACTCGCGCCAAATAACAACTTTGCAGTCTTGCATAACAAATAACTATTTTTCGACGTCACTTTGCCACGCAGTTGAGGCTTGAGGCGTTCTTATATTTGAGAATGTCGCACTGTTGAGTCGGGTTAGGCAAAGTTCTAACAGCATTCTGAATATTAATGTTTTGGGTGGGCCAGATCAAGGGTGTTGTTGAATGACCCGTATGTTACTTACATTTTTAATAACATTGTTACTAAATACGCTTTGGATACCTATCCGAAATAAATAATGTGTTATTATTGTGTATCGTCTCTCAAAATGTATTCAGTAAAAAGTGTATTATTTCACTCGGCCCATATTCTGCGCATCTTTAATAATAGGAATACATTCATGTTTTAAGTACTTCGGGGTCCGCTCATCCATATGTACATATCTTATATAATTTTTCAGTGTAATAAACTCTAAAATTACTACCTTATACACAGTGGACGGACACTGTGGTACAGTTCATAGAAGCAAAGTTTCTACATGGAACCATGCCTATGTGTCTATAAGTACTGCCTACCTTGAATGACCATGGTTCCATATAGACACTATTATATTCAGTGCAAAGCGGAGTCTGTTTACACTGTTTACACACTTTCTATTGACTGCCACTTTTCAAAACATATCCTTACAAACTACTTTTTTTAAATAAATATTACGGGACAATTTTTAAACAAATCGAACTAGTCTCACGGTAAGCTCAATGAGGCTTGCGTCATGACGACGATGTATTTAATAGATATATTTAATTTACTTATATACATAGAAAACATCCAAGACTCGGGAACAAATATTTATGCTCATCACACAAATTTAGCTCAGTGGGAGTAACGTTGCCTGCGAAGCTAAGGTCCTGGGTTCATTTTCAAATCCCGGTAAGGGCTAATATTTGTGTGATGAGCAATAAATATTTGTTTCTGAGTCTTGGATGTTTTCTATGTATATAAGTAATATATCTATTAAATATATCGTCGTCTAGTACCCATAACACAAGCCTTATTATGCTTACCATGGGATTAGTTCGATTTATGTAAAATTGACCCGTAATATTTATTATTTTATTTTAATTAAATATTTGTCCTTACCGGGATTCGAACCCAGGACTTCAGCTTCGCAGGCAACGTTACTCCCACTGACCTAACTCGGTGATCAAATAAAACTACTAATCACCTTGAGTTACTTGGTTTGGATTTCAAGCGCATCCTGAACTTTGGCTCTACTGCTAATAAAGTCCTATATATGGCAACTCATGCCAAAAAACTTGGCGTTACTCTGACCTAAAGTCGATGAATACGCGCGTCAAACCTCATTCAGATAGACATCGCAGATTATAATTATGTTGTGTCTCACTTATGTTAGAATACTTGCTTTGTATTTGAGTAAACAAGAGCATTGCATGTCGGAGACAGACCGTTAGAAAAATTGCTGAAGTAGAAACAAATGTCTCACAAACATTATTAGAATGACGCGGTCGCCATTATACTGTAATTTAGACTTTTGACCCTCCCGGTTAGACCTAACTGTCGAAAACTGGTAAGCTTAATGATAATAAGGCAAGGAGACTTTGACATAGAGAATAGAACGATCTTCTCGATACACAGCCCGTGCGATGAAGAAAAATAAGATCATGGGCCATTATTGGGTAGCGTAATTTCGGTACTACATTTGACAGTTTATTTTTGAAACCATGTAGTATTGTACCATCTATAGGTACCTATTACCATTATAAAGTTGTAAAAATGATATGTCTGTACATTGAAGATATTTTCAAAAAATGATTGCAACGGACTCTTTGGAGGTCACTGAAGCGAAAAACTTTTTTTTGGATTTCGATTTCGATCACGCAAAATCGGCTGAAGGTATTTCAACTATTTTTGGTACTTTTTGGGTATCTTCAGATGGTTATAGGATACTTTTTACCCGACTACGCTGGAGGAAAAAAAGAGGGGTTATGACTTTTTCTCCTCCGCGAACGAAGTTACGTGCGCTTTCTAGTTGAACATATTTTCAAAAAATATATAGTCACGGTCTATTTGAAGGCCAAACGGATTTAAACTATTTTTGGTACACTGGTAGCTGGGTATCTTCAGATGGTTATATGATACTTTTTACCCGACTACACTGAAGAAAGAGTTGTGACTTTTCTCCTTCGCGGACGAAGTTGCAGAGGTATTAGATGCATTCATTTCTAGTCATATCTCAAACCATATTCAATATCAACTATTTGCCACGAGTATGTAAGGATGGCACTTAATGGAAACAAGTGATGTGTTTGAATATGATTTATTACTAGTCAATAATATAAGGTGCGAGCTAATATAAGGGAGGAGAGATGAGTATCTGTGCGTTAGGTACGCTGCACACCACACCTCCATCAGCCGTTAATAACAGAGCTTGGTGAGATTGGGAATAAATGTTAATTGTCACTAGAAATGTGACGAAATGTGCCAGAAATACTTTTTGCATTGCCGCCGAAAGCCAAATACGTTGGAACAAAAACATGTTTACATGTAAATTATCAGCATACTCGGCCCGTGATGCTGTTTAGTATCACACGCTGCGTAAGAACAGATGAGAAGTAAATAACTGTTGAAAAAGAGTATTTTTGACGGTGATTGTGGTTGAAAACAGACTAGAAAAGTTTCATTTCGTCCAGGAAATTAAATAAAAACTATATTATTCAAAATAAACTCTTTAGATAGCTATACTGTTATAATCTAATCTATGCGCAAAAATTATGAACAATCTTGTTGCAAGTCCCCTTTTTTATTTTTATTAGTGTCATGTTCAGTCGTGTTAAAGGCTCTGTTGCAAAACGCACTATGTAACTGAACCCTAATATTGTAATGTTGGTACAGTACGTAAGGTTACATAGTTTTTAATGTTTGAATTTCGATTTAATTGATTCCGGATTATTGCGGAAAATTGCCATCTGTAATAAAATTAATCAACATGATGTATACCGTAAAACGAGTAGTGTGCGTTAGACATCTGTACTTTACGATATCTGTGGCCGGTGTTGTTGGCAGGTGTGCGTGTTACGTAATGCTCTCCATGTTTTTGTGGATACTTATCATGTTTTGGACGATTACGTAAGCGAGCCACGAGGAGCGGTGTAAGTGCATTAAAAACACTTTTGACGCTTTGGACCTTTTGTAAAACCAAATTTTTGCTGTGGCTCTCCTTGCGTAGGAAGCATATTTTGCCATTGCTAGTCTTTTGAAAAATTTACACTTTTCTGAGATAAATAAACATATTTTACTCTCCACTTTGTAAAAAATCTGTCCCTATAAAGTTGTTTTGATGCTTCTTTTTTACTTGATCTAGGTATTGTTTAAGAATCAAGAAGACACACTTAATTTATATGTGTAACATGATAAAGATTATATCTTTATTTTTATAAAGTTTGTGATAACGTGATTCAATATTTTAAGTAAATAATTCTCGCAGCGCTCAATGCTGATATGATACTCGTAACTCACCTACAAATACATAGACTGAAAAAAAAAAAAAAAAACATTTTAAACTAAAATGTTTATAACTCATTTTTAAACTGTAATTTAATATCTGTGTATTAAAATTAATAACACAAGCATTTATAAACGTCAAGCCAGCTGGACTTTGGCAAGACACGCGACAGCCGGGATTATCTGCACGTCGGTCTGTTTATCTCGACGTCTTTATCTCGTGTACTGAATTTTTAATGTTTATGTAAAGTGAGTCAGCTATTTATCTTTGATGCTTGATGGTATGATAAGTGTATGTATGATAAGTTTCTTAGAGCATTTTTTTGGGAAGTAAACGTAATACACGTAATTGTGAGTAACTAAATACGATTTATTTACTTACCTTAACGTTCCGGACGTCTCTTACGTCCATAGTTTCGGAGGGACTGATGTTTTTTTGTGTTGTTATGTGAAAAACGTGTGTTCAAATTAATATCGGCCAATTTGATTTCTTGTCTGGCCAAGAATTAGGCTTTCTCGTAGCTATAAAAATACTTTTTGGGCTGCGTTAATTTATCTACATGGTCCATAACCACGGTCAAGTGTAGAGTAACTGGGATCTAACTAACGTCTTTATGGCAGGGCTATATAACTTTTGATTATGATTTTAAGAGGGTACACGCTTCAACAATGTTAGTAAGGTTATATAAGTATGCATGAACTGGTATATTTAAGTTTACCAGTTCATGCATACTAAAAACAGATGTTCACTCTCCAAAACAGCTTATATATCCTTTTGGTACGGAAAATGTGCCTTGTTCATAGAACTTACGGTTGAAATTGGGAGTTGCTACTAAAGATATAGTCCTTTAGTGTTTGTCGGTTACCCATATCTCCCACATCCACAACATAGTAAACAACGGTGCCGGCAGCATCGGCAATCAATACGTGACGACAGAGTAATCCACTAACTGATGGCTAACGACGCAACTTCCCGGCCGGCATAATTGATGACAGCCCACCGTCACTTGCTAAGCAAAACATTGTTCCCATCAGTGTTCCTTTGATGAACATTGGAAACTCTATACGATTACCGACTACTGGATTGTGGTAACCAGAGATGGGAATTATGGAAAAACTAATCGCGATTAAATTAATCACAGAGGTTCCGATTAACGATTAAATCGTCAGTTTAATCGATTAAATTTCACGATAAAATCGTCAGTTTAATCGATTAAATTTCACGATAAAATCTTGATTAAAAATGGACACACGTTCAAATGAGCGTTTTCGACACAAATTAGCACGTTACAAAAAATGCAATATGTCTAGTCATGTGTACACTTAAAAATCATTCTAGTGTGCTGTGTCATAAACTTGTTTCAGTAACACAGGGTGGTTTTTATAGTGCAGTCCTACGTCTAAGTATCTCGAGACTTAGACATACAAAAAAAGTCTTATTTATTCCTAATATTAATCGCGAGAAAATTAATCTAGTTAATTAATCGATCAAAAACTTAATCGCTGGATATTAATCTACGAATAATTAAATTAAATTAATCGTAACTTGTTTAATTAAGATTAATTAATCGTCATTTTTAATCGTTAATCGCGATTAAGTAATCTTAATCGATAATCGTTAATCGATTACGTTTTGCCCATCTCTGGTGGTAAAACAACTACATCACTATTTTTTTGCAGAAAATTCGAGATTACATTATGGGATGTGAGTATATTCCATTCAGGATGCCATTGTGTAAGAGATTCGGTAGCTCTACTCTCGAGATTATGATATACATTTTTTTATTGTAGAACAGTCGATATTATTAACTCATCAATACGTGACGACACTGATTGGTAACGATGGAACTTCCCGGCCGGCACTGTTGATGACAGGCCACTGTCACTTTCGAAACAAAACATTGTTCCCATTAGTTACTTGCGGGATTCTTTAGATACTGCATAACGGTACATCTGGTACAGTCACCACCATCAATTTCTGCCATAACAAAGCGGGCAAAAATATCTGTAACGGCCGTAGAAAAAGAGTCGTATCAGATATTTATGCGTGCTTTGTTGTGGCAGATATTAATCAGAATCAGAATCAGAATCAGAAAATTATTTATTGCCACAACTTATACTAAGAATTACATACAAAACAATGACTTAGTCAAATATGAGGCAATGGGTCTCAGTCTCAGCGTGTGCTGGGCAAAAAGTCCAGCGCTGGTTTTCAGACTGAGCCCTTTGGTTGTGCTGTTAATGCTGTTGACTGTACTAGATATTTTATACAGATATTTTTAATATTCCATTAACATTGGACACTTTATAGATTCCATAGGATTGTCGCTCAGAGAATTCCTAATACCATTATGAATACATTTTAAATAATATGTGATTACATTCAATAGGATTACTTTCAACATTCCGTACAATCTAATCGCCATTCTCGAACAAATAGTACCTCTAAATAAACATATAAAAGTTTATATGGGCTTATTATTAAAAAGAAACGATTATAAAATTTGATGCGATTTGGATCACATATATTCCCTTAAGGTTTTATTACAAACTTGATCTGTGATCGTTTCATGTGTACGAAAATCGAAAACGACAGTGTTTTTGAGGAACTGTCAGTGTGAGGCTAGCTTTAGCACGGCAATTTTTAGGTTGTAGATTGTAGGGAACCTTTCGCAAACGGCTCCATTTATTCTAAGTCTTATTTAACCTAAGAACCTCGAAAGGTGAGCCGATAAACTGAATGAGACCCTGCGTGGGAAGGAGATGGACAGACAAAGGTTTGTAATGTAGCGGCCGGAACGATCCAAGCTACATCTTTATGTTTATATCGAGAGGGAAGACCTTTTTACTCGGCCTCGGACGCCATTTTTCTTGAGAAATGAATGAATTTAGTAGTCTTTGGGTGCTATTTATGAGACTAGCTTTTCCACGGTTCCGTGGCGAGGCTTGGTAACTATTTGCATTGTAAATAAATTATACGACGACAGTTTCCTGCTATATGCTGATAAATAGTAATGTATGTGCTTATTCGTTATTGATGTGTGTTACATATTTGTCGTTTACCAATTATTAAATTAAATCATTCTCATTTTAATGTAACATTACACGCACTAATATTATATTTTACGAGACGTAGCGTATCAGGCTTTTCACGAGGTATTTATTTAGATTATTCTTTGTATGCTAAAAGGTAGGTCTTTTCTTGCTTGCTTTGGTAGTAACTTCATTATTAGCACGAATATAATTTTCCGAGGGTTTTGCTAACGATATTAATTTATCGATAAGTTTTCTTCCTCTATGGGTGCATAAGACATTGACATTAACATGACAATCTTGTCCGCTCAATGAGACTAGAGCGCAGTGATCGAAATATTTTCAATTTATAACATTGATAGTCATCAGCATACAGGTTAATTTCTATTGAACCCTAGTATGAAATGTCACCTCGAAATATTTAAAACGGTTATCGATACATTTGCTATTCGAAGTAAGTTCCTAGATAATTGTAATTTTTGCCGCCAAACACTTCTATCTGGTTATTAGATAACTGCTTTCATACAGCGACTGGACCTAGTAGCAACGCTCAGACACCATTATCAGTCTAAAGTCTTGGTCTGTGGCAATGATATAACATAAAAAGAGGTAGATAGGTTATACGGGCTCCGAAAATGGCACACCAAAATTACGCCAATTGGCAAACCTTAACTCAGTCTCGCGCACAGAGTACTTTGTTATAAATTGAACAAGCTTCTGCCCGCGACTTCGTCCGCCTTAAATTCGTTTATCGCGGATAAGGGTATTTTGCCGGGATAAAAAGTAGCCTATGTCCTTTCCCGGGACTCAAACTATCTCCATACCAAATTTAATCCAAATCGGTTCACCGGTTTAAGCGTGAAGAGGTAACAGACACACAGACAGACAGATAGACACACTTTCGCATTTATAATATTAGTATGGATTATGCGTCAAATAAACAAAAATGCCGTCATGCATAATGATATTTTGCACTAATTACTCAATAAAAGCGTCTAAAAGCATTTACGATTAGTGTGTTATTGCAATATTATCAGATTTATGTGTGCATAAGTCTGGCCATTTTTACACGTGGATTATCGAGTAGGCTAATCTATGTACCTCTTTTTATATTATATCATTGGTCTGTGGGCCCTACGGGAAGCTGTCGAAGTAGCATGCTCAAATATGAATAGAACCTTCAGTACAGTCCAGGCCTGTTCTTGTCGTGTTGTGTAAAGGCCGAGCCTCACTGGATGCGTGTGCGTGGCGTGTCGTAGGCGTGCGCGTGGCGTGCGCGTTGTAAAGTACGTATACCCATAAGAGATGACACACCGCTGCGCACGTGCACGCCACGCAAGCGGTGTGCCATCTACTATGACATTTCATACGATACAGCGCGCACTCCACGCACACGCGAACGTGCACGTGCTGCGCACGCATCCGGTGTGTTTCGGCCTTTAGACCTCATAAAGGACCTTGTAGCACCGCTCTGACTCAGTCCATTTTGCACCGTTATCATCCGAAACTCCCGGTGTGTTGGTCCGGCCGGAGGCAGTCGACACGCCCTTACATACCGGCCCGCTGAAACATTTAATTTAGTCCGGGCCTACTCGTCTCTCAGTGAGAAGGCCGCACAAAGGGACGTCTACTGACCCAGTCCATCTCGCCTCGTTATCACTCGCAACTCGCCCCGTTATCGCTCGCAACTCGCCCGATATCGCGGGACTCGTCGTTATCGCCCCGCGTTGCCCAACGGGTCGATGACTCGGCGATTGCATTGCCGATTTGAGTTGAGACTGTTTTGTTTCGTTACATCGCGGTTATTTTATTAATGGCAGTTTTTTAACTTTACTTTAACAGCTTGAGTACGAATATATGAATTAAGGGCTCAGTGTAAATCTTGATAGTTTTGAAATGATTATGATAATGTGAAGTTTGGAATATGACAATGGTACAGCTTTTGGATAGACGCAGTTACATAATTACTCAAAAATGAATGTACAATTATTTTGGATATATACTTCCTTGACATATATAGTATCTCCTTAACATGCCATCTGCAGACTATGAGCGAAGTTTTAATATTTTGCACGTTAAGTAAGCTGAATTCTGAATATACCAGTATTTCGTAGTGATTAGTAATCGATGAATAATCCTTTTGATTTAATTGTATAGATATGTTTGAAACTATGTTTATTAAATACAGTGAAGTCCAAACTATAGATCTTTGGCGTTTATATAAAAGCAACTATCGTTTATACGAAACTAGCTTCTGCCCGCGACTTCGTCCGCCTTAAATTCGTTTATCGCGGATAAGGGTATTTTTCCGGGATAAAAAGTAGCCTATGTCCCCAGGACTCAAACTATCTCCATACTAAATTTCATCCAAATCGGTTCAGCGGTTTAAGCGTGAAGAGGTAACAGACAGACAGACAGACAGACAGACAGACAGACAGACAGACAGACAGACAGACAGACACACATTCGGACAGACAGAAATTCGCATTTATAATATTAGTATGGATTACAATACTGTGGTACAATATTTACGCCGCGGTTGCGTCAGGCCGGGCGGCCGCTAATGGGGATGTGTGGCTGGAATTGAATTTGTTATGGATTGCACGAAGATTAAATAATGACCGTTACGCAAGCAATTGATGATGGCGCCGGCCGTTATGCCAAAGCGTTCCACATTTAAATTTGTACTTCAAATATCTGGTGGAGATTAGCTTTGCGATGCATGCCATTGCGACATGAGAATTGAGCAATCTTGGGTAAAAAAGTGAAGATATTTACTTATTTCCTTTTTTAAAAACTTTTAAACATGTCAACCAAGTTGATATGTAAGTGTGCGTCTTATTTATCATATTACACCCACCCAGCAGTGCTCGGATTGATGTGAAATCATAGTGTCAATAACTAACTCGTATTGTGACCTAAATTTAACCTTTGACCAGCGACACTATAAAGAGGGGCTTCTTTGTAATTTACCAACGGTGAGATAGGTAAGCACTTAGGGAGATCCAAACAAATAACCGGCCAAGTGCGAGTCGGACTCGCGCACTGACGGTTCCGTACAAAATATACGCTAAAAACGGCCGAATCTATGAAAATCCAGTTTTAGCAGAGCCCTACTCCTAAGCAAAATGTACGCGGTGTGGGGTCATTTTATATTGGTAATTGACATAGACAGATATGAAAAATTTAGATTTTCAGATTTATTTCGTGGGTTGTTCTATAAGAGCTACTTTCTTAGCAAATTTCAAGTTTCTAGGTAACTGGAAGTACCCTATAGGCACTCACATTTCCATGGACGGCAATTGGTATGGAAACACCTTTTTAATGACTGTATCTTTGGATTGCGGTGACTTAGAAGCTTGGGTATTTTTTACAACTTTAAGTGACCGCAGACATTAAGTATTTGATGTCAATTTCAATTTGATACCTCCACGAAGTCCTGACATTTATAATGGATCTTGACAGGCAGACAGACAGACGGACAGCAAAGTGGTCCTAAGGGTTCCGTTTTTTCCTTTTTTGGTATGGAATCCTAAAAATCAGCGCGTCTGTTACTTAGATCAGTTTACGACCTAGAGCTGGTACGGTAATAATCTGTTTTCGTGGCGGGACTATATTGACCGGGTATAATGCGTACTCTTATTTAAAATCACGGTATCAAGAGCTTGTGCTGTCAATTCGGCCTGTAAAGGTGGCTAATGAAACAACCGAATGTCGATTAAATGCCGATTGTTCGCCCTTATCTGGAATATACACACAAAGGTGTGGCGTCAGGAAAATTACAAGAGAAGCCGAAGCGTATTTATCTATCCATACTATTATAAATTTGTAAAAATCAAATGTCTGTACATTAAAGATATTTAAAAAAAAAATTGTTACGGACTATTTGTAGGTCACTAAATCGTATGTTCGTGTGTCGTTTTCGGCTTCATCACGCCAAATCGGATAATTTCAACTATTTATGGTACACGGGTAGCTGGGTATCTCCAGATGGTTATAGGATACTTTTTATCCGACTACGCTGTATGTGTATCTCGTAAAAAAGAGGGGTTATGACTTTGTCTCTTCCGCGAACGAAGTAGCGGGCGTTTTCTAGTTTACTCATAAAGAAAACGGCGGTTATAAGACTTCCCTTGGGCAACCCTTGGAATCGGCTCATATGGACGCCACACCACTGATACACAGATAATTCACTACAAACTACATCTGTGCATCCGCTTGTTTACGCGGCGCCGGGCGCGCAACGCACGTGACTATCGATCGGTGGACGACGCGTACTCTTATCAAAAGCTTACTTCTCACAGCACTGTAAGTGAAGCACCTTAGTCGTTATGTAATTTACGCCATATTGGACACCAAGTGCCTCTTATCAGTCGGTATAAAAAGAGGCCAATGGAAATTAAGCGACATATAGCAATGTCTTTTTGGATTACAATAAACGCCTTGTAATTAATCGTTAATTCGTCAAGCCTACAAGTAAACCTTTTCGAAATTGGGTGAGCTGGTTTGAAACGATGACGTCACTACAAGTTTGTACAAATTGTACATCCCCGTATCCGTTTGTTTACGCAGCGGCGCGCAACGCACGTGGTATCGACCGGCCCGGGCAGGGCGGCCCTGTGCCACGCCAATCTCGCCCTTCGGCAACGAAGGGTAACAAAGACGCGTAACTTTGTTCAGCGCTTTAGCTTCCTAGTAGTATGGAGCGTAAAAAACTAACGAGAAAAATCTCTTAAGGGGCGCTCAATCGTTTTTCATGGTTTTTGTTTTGTATCTAGTCCCTGGAATGGCGAAACTAACTTTCGAAATATGGTTTATTTGATAGTTCAGTTTCTATTTAACACTTTCTTGCAATCGAAAATTGGAATATATTTTATCTAATTAATTATGGGTTTTTACAGAGAGGTCTATAAAAATAAAGATTGCGTATTTAGTCTCTCAATAAACCTTTGATATACTCAAAACATATGCCTAATTGTTCATTATGAAAAGACCTAACTTGCTAAGCAAGCATTTTCTTTAAAAAGCGTGTTATTTTGGAGAAAAGAGGCAAAAACTGGTTTTTCGTCGTAAAAATAACAAAGTTTGATGGCGTTTATCTTGGCTTCGGTGACTCTCGAAGATAAACTGAAACAGTATATTGGTAAAGACTGTCTCTGTCAACATGATGAGACATGTACAACACGAAAAAGCGAAGAGCTACAGATCGAAGGTCATTCAGAGCTGTAAGCCCCTTAACGACCGGTTTAGCTCAGTGGAAATTATAACTAAATTTCGGTTTAAATCGATCCGAAGTTTGGTGTTTTTGTAACGAACACGACTCTTCGTCAATTTAGTTATCCTTCTAATGCTTATAATAAGAAAATCTTGGAGATCCCTTGACAAGCCACTCCCCTACCGTACCGAAGGGCGGAATGTAACAAAGAGACCTCGCTGCATTGAGCGTTTCAGGTCTAAGTTTTAGACACATTTAGTGACGAGTATGATTCGATTGTTTGACAATGACAAAGTTTTGCTATAGGTTACGTATAGGTACCTATACTCGTATTATACTTATCAGTCCCTGCTAATCTCGATCTAATTATTCAAAGGACAGTTACAACAAAACCTTTAAAATTCAACAAAGACTTTACTCCTGCTCTAACTTAATACAAATTTTTCAGTACTGTTTAACTAGATACTAGCTACTGTTTTGTGCTAAGGGACGCGCCCCAAACGGAACGAATCCGCGCCAGTGATGGTACTTACATCAATATCCAAATGCGTATCCAGTTCTTGGCTATAATAAAATTATTCTTATGACTATTGCCACGAATCTGTAGCCCAAACTACGGCCCAAACTTCTTCATTTTCCATTTATTTATTTTCAACAACACAACCATAAAAAAAAATCTGGAAAAGTTTTCGGTTTCGGAGGACAGTTATGAATTGGGAAAATAGTGATGTGAAAAGAAGGGACCAGCTTTTCCACCTAGCTAAACTACAGTTTCAATGCTAACGCGCTCTCGTAAGGTGAAACAAAGACAGGTGTTTAACAGAACATTTCTCTCATTCAAATTAAAGTCTTACACTGTAATGCTAAGTAAAGTATACCTGCTTCCGTGCCAAAGGACGGACGCTCGCTTTGATGTATGGATAGAAAAGGGGGGCTTCTCGAGTCAGTGTGATAGTACAGCCCACTGCGGAGAAGTACCATCCAGCCATACATTTGAAATACAGAAGGGTTACTTTTCTTTGTACTTACCGTATTGGAATACTAGGTCCACAAACAATAGTTTCTGCGACATGTCACTCGCTCTACTGAACCGGAGGTTGTAAGGCACGGTTTCTGCATTTCGTTTCTTCGTTAATTTTAAGATAAGACACTGTCCCACTAGTTGTCATTTTAAACCTTAATTAGTAAAAATATAGGTGAAGAAAAGGGTGCCATTTATTGGAATTAAGATGTCAAACGATGATTTTCTTGAGACCGAAAATCGGTGGGATCATAAGAATTTATTGTTTCTCTTCTTCTTTATAAAATTTCATAAAAATCAATACTACTATCACTGCGTCAGCCATTTTGAAAATACACGTATATGCTAACCAGGAAGTAAGACCTGCCAAGCCTGACACAGTTCTAATTTCATGTCAAGAATTACCGACAGTCAACAAAAATGTGGAAAATTGTGACGGTATATTTCTATAGAAAATAATTTGCATAATTGTCTATAATGATCACGTGTCGCTTGACACGTGTGACCCGACTTTTGTCGAATTCTCACTAACAAATGTCAACGTGATGGAATAGGGCCCAAAAAGCGACGGACGCCACTATTTATCACTGAAAATTCACGGTTTCTAGTCAAAAGCCAGAAAATAACTAGTATACTCGTAGCTGAAAAACTTAACAAATCGTCTATACTTTGAAGAAAACTTGTATCAGAAACCCCCCTCGAGAAAAAGTAGTAAGTGCATATTAGCATCGTATTGAGTTACAACCTTTTTCGCTTGAGAAAAATTAGATAAGAGTTTTTTTTCAAAGTAGTGACTGTGCAGACTGAGGACTGTAAAAGCAGTCTGAACCCCTTTCGATAGCTTTAAGAGCAGTGTAGGTGAAGTAGAGAATAAAAAGTCACAGTTTATAACGAAATCCCGTTCCTAAACCAATACTTAGGCTTCCTATTTTAACTATGATATCTATCTGACTGAAGCTAATTCACTTGACGATTATTTCTTGTAAGTATTTTCAAAGGCTAGTAAGTAGTACCGATAACTTGTAGTTACGACATGAATAGTATGGGGACTATTTGTATATTTATGCGCCCATTCGTATGCCACATATAGTGGGGTTATTGTCAATTGAATTAGCTTTGGCTTTTATAGTTGAGCCGTATATTGGTTGGGGAGGGGGTAATTTTATTAATTCTGAGAATTACAATTAACAATTATTGTGCAACATATTGGGTTTTCATGGAAAATTACCAATGTTATGGTATAGTTGCAAATGTTGTGCAATACCTGTGGAAAGTTTACATACATTTTTCCACTATGCATTTTATCGCCTTATGGGCTTCATACAACTGATATTTAACTTGAACATATGAATACTATTCCTTTAACTGTTAAGTTAAAGCAATGATTTCATATCTTTCTATCGGGGTTAGATAGAACGATATGAAATTAATTTATTGAACAAATCGTACTTTTTATTAACTTATAAATTTTGTAGGTATTTCAGGTCTTATGTTAAGTCTATATAATATTATATTTGTAATTGTGGGGTCATCCGGTACATTCTCCCGCCACTATGACCTTAGTCATAGGAAACTTCGCCGGTGCCGGTGACTCGTTGATGCTGCCTGATGCACGCAGACGTCGGTTGTTGTGGCTCGATGCTCAGGACCGTGGTGATGAGACGGGCGCCGTGAGCGGCGCGCTGTCTTCGCGCCGCGGTGTCTCGGGCGCCGTGGGTAGTATGACGAGCTTCTTCGTAGGGCGGCGGAGGATGCCACCCTTTGTGTTGACGTCGACAACTCTGGTGATGCCGTCGCTCCCTGGGTACGTAGCGACGACTCTTCCTCGTGGCCATGTGTTGCGAGGTAACGTGTTGTCCATTATGAGGACCACGTCGTTGATGGCTATGACGGCACCTTTGTGTGAGGGGTGCCGACTGTCCTGGAGGTATGGTAGGTACTCCCGGACCCATCTCGCCCAGAACATATCGGCGAGGCGTTGGGCGGCGCGCCATGTGACGCGTCCGACGACGTCTTGCTCGGTGAAGGTGCCTGGCGCGGGGTTCCACGCCGAGCCTCCCAGCAGGAAGTGGTTTGGAGTGAGGGCCTCTGGGTCCTCTGGATCGGTTGAGACGTGTGTGAGTGGTCGGTTGTTGACGATGAACTCCGCTTCGGCGAGGAACGTGGCGAGGACCTCTTCTCTGGGGTGCCGCTCATGCAGCACTGCTTCCAGGGCTCGCTTGGTTAAGCCCACGATTCTTTCCCACGAGCCGCCCATGAATGGGGCGGACGGCGGGATGAAGCGCCAGCTGATGCCTCGGTGAGTGGCCTCTGTATTGAGGCCTGGGGTCAGCGCGCGCCTCAGCTCCTTGTCGCTGCTTCGCAGGTTGGAGCCGTTGTCGGACCAGATTTCGGTCGGACATCCTCGGCGCGCGATGAATCTTCTCAGAGCCATGATCGCGGAGTTTGTGGTGAGTGAACCTGCAATTTCTAAATGCACAGCTCTAGTGGTTAGACAAGTAAATAATGCAACATACCGTTTTTGTGTGGTACGTCCGACAGTTATTGTTATCGGCCCAAAATAATCATGTCCGACATATGTAAATGGCCTCTTATGATGCGCGAGACGCGTGTGCGGATGATTACCGGTGGGTGGGCTCGGTGGCGTAGCTTTTCTTATGGTGCACGGCCGGCAGGCGTGTATTACTTGTCTCGTAGTTTGTCGTAGGTGTAAAATCCAGACTCGTTGTCGCACTTCGTTGATTACTAATTCGACGCGGCCGTGATGAAGTCGTCTGTGTACGTAATCTATGTACAGTCTCGCTGTAGTGTGTCGTCCATCAATCACGGGAGGATTTTTGTTGCAACTCACGTCGATTGCGGCGTCGATTCTACTTTTGAGTACGATGATTCCGTTTGATTCCAGTATCGCAAGTTTATTCAGCTTGCTTCCTTTTGATACTGGTTTTCCGCTGCTTATCAGGGCGAGGTCATCTAGGAAGACGTCTCGCTGTGCCGCTTTCCAAATAATATGTTCGGCGCTTCGTAGCAGCTCTACGGGAATTATTTTGTAGCTATCTTCGTAGCTCGTAGCGGGCGGCGTAGCGCTCGGTTTTCCCCGGCTACGAGTTTTCTTCCAGTCTGGGTCCGCTTCGATATTTTTCTTGGTTCTTTTGTAATTAATTGTTTCGTGCTTTTTTCTGCATAATTGTATAAATTGTAGGACTCGTGCCGTTGATCTGACGTATTTTTCCCATTTGGAAAATCTCATAGCGGCCGGTATGGCGCGGCGAATGTCACATTCGTCGGTTTTCATGGCGTAGCACACTTTTTCTTCGCCGGTGGGCGTGGCCTCGGTCAGATTTTCCGTAGGCCATTTACTCGGGTCTTCATACAGGAAATCTGGACCTTCATACCATCTGTGTTTGGATGAGAAATCGGCCGGTACATCTCGAGTGGCGTCGTCGGCCACATTCAACTTCGTAGGTACATATCTCCATTCATTTACTTTTGAATGTTCTTGTATGGCCGATATTCTGTGTGCTACGAACGGTTTATATGAGCGTGAACCATTACGTATCCATTGCAGGACAGTTTTGCTGTCGGTCCAAAAGGTTGTTGAGTCGGGTTGCCTTTCATGCTCTTTTTTCACCGCATCCGCCATTCGAGCGCCGATTACGGCGCCCATAAGCTCGAGACGCGGTATACTATGAGCCCGGATCGGGCAAACTCTTGCTTTTCCCATTATGAGAGTTATTTTTATTTCGCCGGAGGCACCTTTTGTACGCCAGTACAGTGCCGCCGCGAAAGAATCTTCAGATGAATCCACAAACACGTGAAGTTGTAGCTCTATAGCTTCCGTATAGCCGGCATAGGCCCGCGGAATAGCTATGTTGCGTAGGCATTCTAACCTTTTCAGCCAAATTTTCCATTTTTCCGCCAGGTCATCAGGTAGCTTTTGATCCCAGCCGATACCTCTGCGCGTAGCCTCTTGTAATATTATCTTAGCTCTCACTGTAACCACCGCCGCATATCCTATTGGGTCATATATTGACATGGCTATTCGGAGGGCTTGCCTTTTTGTAGGTCGTTGGTCCTTTATTAGTCCAGGAGGGAGTCGAGCGAGATCCAAGTTGAAAGTTAGTTCATCCGATGCTGGCTTCCATATCAGGCCGAGAACTCGTTCGGTGGGCGTGGCTTCGGCTTCGTCCAGCGCGACCGTTGTGTCCGCAGGGAGTCGCTCGGAGCCCAAAGCGGCCATCACGGCGGGCGAGTTGGACACCCATCCACGTAGCTCGAAGTTGCCTTCAGCGTGTATGTCTCGTACTTTGCTGGACACCTCGATCGCTTTCTGTGGGTTTTCAAATGAATCTAGATAATCATCAACATAATGTTTTTTTATGATGGCTTGTACAGCGGTCGGCTCCTGGTCTATAAATCTCATAGCATTCATATTTTTTATATAAATAGCGCATGTCGGCGAACATGTAGCTCCGAATATTAATTTTTTCATACGATATTCGGTGGGCGGGGCTTCGTCTCTCCTATCCCCTCTCCAGAGGTATCTTAAGGCATCGCGATCTTCTCGGCGCACATCGACTCTCATGAACATATGTTTTATGTCCGCCGTAACTCCTATTGCATGTTCTCGGAATCGGCTTATTACGCCGGGTAAGTTTTGGAGTAGGTCCGGACCAGAGAGTAAATTATCATTTAGACTTGTACCTCTCGCGACTGCTGCAGCGTCATGGACCACACGAACCTTGTCCGGTTTCATGGGGTTTATTACGGGAAAATGCGGAAGGAAAAATGATTTATTCGGCGTAGTCGTCGCCGGGGCTATTTCTGCGTAACCTTGTTCGATTAAATCGTCCATTTCCTTCTCGTACTTGACGCGGAGCGCGGGATCCTTGTCTATACGTTTTTCAACGCTATGGAGCCTCCTCAGAGCTGAGTTATAATTGTAAGGCAGACATACCTGGTCGTTCTTCCATAACAGACCAACCTCGTACTGTTGCGGGCCGACTCGTCGGGCGGTTTCCTCCAGTTTCCGGGTAGCTCTTTCTTCCGGGTCCGAAGCGGGGCGAACGGGGTTTATGGCGATCGAATCAATACTGAAATAATAATCGAGTTTTTTATTTAAATTTTCGTCAGTATTAATATTATTTATGAAGTTTACACGGTGCCCGGGCTCTCTTGTTTGAGCCCCGTGGAGGGTCCAGCCTAGTACCGTTTTACTCGCGATCGGTTGATCGCATCGTCCTTTTCTTACATTTTCGGCTAATAATAACGGCCAGTTATCTTGACCTATCAATATGTTCGGGCGGGCGGTATGATACACGAGCTTATCTTTTATATCTTTAAGGTGATCACACTCGTTAATTACACTTTCACTCACATGTTGAGGAGATAAGGAAAGTTTACTCACGGTTCTCGCTTCAATTTTACTTGAGTTACCCTCTCCCGCCAGTTCTATGCGCACCCGCCGCGACGTGTTATTTTTCAGGCCTTTTTCCGTGAGCGCCTCAATGTGCAGTGGGTCGACTTCGCCGGGCGCTCCCACCTCCGCGGCTAGGGCTTCGTCGATCAGCGTGACGGATGATCCGTCGTCCAGCAGCGCCCAGGCGCCGCGGCTGCCGAGAGGGCCCCTTACCTCGACCGGGAGGATTTTTAAATACGATTGAGCTTTACGGGTCCATGCGCATGACACCGACTCAGATGCGGCTGTATCTGTAACTGATTTAATTAAATCTTTATGCACAAGTATATGGTGATTTTTCCCGCAGTTAGGCGCCGAACAAATCATTTTCTTGCAAAAATGTTGTTTTTTACGTATACACAGGCACTTAAAACACAGTTGCGCCGTTTTCGCGACCTCCCGCCGTTTATCTAAACACATATTTATGAACTTCGCGCACTCTCCGCCCCCACTGTGTTGTGTACTTTCACATACCGGGCATTTCTTCTCCATGGCGGTATGGGTCCTCTGGGGTCGCGGCTGCGCGACGGCGGCGGGCGGCGGATATGTACGTGGCGCACTGTACCTTGTAAATTGGCCGGGCGGGCGCGGTGCGTAGGGCGCGTTGAAGTGGCTTCGTTGCTGGAAGGGCTGATGGCGCGGCGGCACCTGGGTTGCGTCGCTGATTACGGTGTACGGTTCTCGTAATCTGGCTTCTTCTCGCATAAAATTTACCATCAGCATGACATCGCTTTCGCGCCTCGGTTTGTCAGCTGAGTAGGTATACCATTTTGATTGTAAATTCACTGTTAGCTTATCATGGAGCGATCGCAGGACTTCTGAGCTATATCTGCTTTCATGGGCGTCGACGAGTTGTAACGTAGCCATTATCGTTCCGAGCTTGAGCGAGAACGAACAGATGTCTTGCGCGTTGTCGGTGAGCTTGGGCAGCTCACGGAGATTTCTATATTCCAGTGCCGCAAGAGTCGCCGTGTTGCCGTAGCACTCTTCCAACTTCTCCATAATGAGTTCCGGCTTGGCACCGGATATGACGAAATCACTTATCGCCGTATTTTTCAGGTTTCGGGTAGCTGTCTGCAGTCGCGCCGTATTTTCGCCCGGCGTGTAGTACGGGGCAGTGTCCGTATATACCTGCTTGAATGACAGCCATTGCCGTCGGGAACCTGTGAAGACTGGTAGATCCGCCGTTTTTCTTGAATGGGGATCTTGTTTGCATGCCAGTATGGCATTCCGGATCGCTTCTGTGATGGTCATGATGTCGTTGCTCGGCGCGTACGGTTGTACCGCCAGTTCATCCATCGCAGCGGGTCCCGCAGAGCCGTGAAGCACGGCGGACGGGAGCGCTGGGTACTGCGTGGCCGTAGGCGCAGGCGCGGGCGGCGCATGCGCTTGTAGTGGCACGGCGTACATCGGCGCAGGGGGCGCAGGGGGCGCGGGGGGCATCGTGGCCGCAGGGACGGGCGGCGCATGCGCGCCGGGCGCCTGCGTAAAAGCGGGCGCTCCCGTCGTATACTGTAACTGAGAAGAAAAATTATGGGGATTCAAATCAAGGGCTGGGAGGTGGTGCCGGTCCAACCAGGTCTCGACCTGCCGGCTTGTATCCACATCCGTCGTGGCACTTGCGTTGTCCTCTTCTTCACTAGTTTCTAGCTCCGCTTCAAGCGTTACTAGTTTGGCTGCAGCTAGCACTTCCCGCGCTTTTGCCAATTGGATTCGCCTCTCCTTTGTCGACTTCCGCGATGAGGCCTTTGATTGCGTCTTTCTGGGCGCAATGGGTTTTTCGACCACGGTACTCGGTGCCATCACCGACCGTTGTGCGTCGTACTGTGACGACGCTACGACATCGGCGGGGGCTCGTGCTTGGTTGGGGTCCTGGGTCTCGCCGGCGGCGCCCGCGAGGAGCGCGGAAGCCGGGCCGGGACTAGGGCCCGCCTGTTGCACGTTGTAGTGAAGCTCCGGAGCTGGAGCCTGCTGTGCGCCAGTAGGCGCGGGCAGGGCTCCAGGGGGCTGCGCCGCTGCCAGCCGCTTCCGCCCAGCACCAGGAGGCGCTTGCGGAGGCGCCAGCGACGGCGCAGTAGCGCCGCTTCTAGCAGCACTTCTGGTGACCCTCGACGACTCGGAGGTCTGGGTCGTGGTCGTTTCGGAGCTCTGCTCCGAGGTATCGGTAATACCACCGGGGGTGTCGGTCGTCCTTACTGACGACGGAGACGGACTTCCGTTTCTTTGTGACATTTTATTCTATTGAGCTTAGGATCAATCCGGCTCGAAGTGACCAATGTGCAGACTGAGGACTGTAAAAGCAGTCTGAACCCCTTTCGATAGCTTTAAGAGCAGTGTAGGTGAAGTAGAGAATAAAAAGTCACAGTTTATAACGAAATCCCGTTCCTAAACCAATACTTAGGCTTCCTATTTTAACTATGATATCTATCTGACTGAAGCTAATTCACTTGACGATTATTTCTTGTAAGTATTTTCAAAGGCTAGTAAGTAGTACCGATAACTTGTAGTTACGACATGAATAGTATGGGGACTATTTGTATATTTATGCGCCCATTCGTATGCCACATATAGTGGGGTTATTGTCAATTGAATTAGCTTTGGCTTTTATAGTTGAGCCGTATATTGGTTGGGGAGGGGGTAATTTTATTAATTCTGAGAATTACAATTAACAATTATTGTGCAACATATTGGGTTTTCATGGAAAATTACCAATGTTATGGTATAGTTGCAAATGTTGTGCAATACCTGTGGAAAGTTTACATACATTTTTCCACTATGCATTTTATCGCCTTATGGGCTTCATACAACTGATATTTAACTTGAACATATGAATACTATTCCTTTAACTGTTAAGTTAAAGCAATGATTTCATATCTTTCTATCGGGGTTAGATAGAACGATATGAAATTAATTTATTGAACAAATCGTACTTTTTATTAACTTATAAATTTTGTAGGTATTTCAGGTCTTATGTTAAGTCTATATAATATTATATTTGTAATTGTGGGGTCATCCGGTACAGTGACGAAACAGAAGAAAGGGAGACGTTGTTTTCTAATTTGTGACCGACAGAAGTTCTCAAGTGAGTTTCTTAAGTTTTATACCTATAATAAATATAAGTTTTTATTTCTATCACAGTAATCACTGTGACATTATTGATCGCGGTGCAGACGTTTTGATCCGGCGCTATGGTCCCGATGATTGAATGTGATTTGATTGGGCGCAGGAAATCATTTTCGTCGTTAAAATGTGAGTTGGGATTGGGCGGTGATTGCGTTATGTTTTTTATCGTTCCATATCCAAGGGGCGGGGTACAATGGAACTTAGCCTCCGCTGTCAGTCTCTCTGTATGTCTTTCATAAGGTTGTAACGCCTGAACCGTAATAGATAGACACTTCTAAAACTAAGAGTCTCCATCTGGGTCTGTCCTGTGCCAACTCCCGCAAGTCATCCGCGTGGTTCTCGGAATATAAAGATAGTGCGTTATCTGTCCGGCGATTTTAAGGAACATTTTGAATCCAAAAAAATATGCGAACGAATTTTGCTGTAAAAATAAATTAATGATCAATTGATAATAGTGAGTAGAATTATTACAATATTTTCCACTGATATCCGACAGACATCTAAATGGTAAATGGAAAAACATTGACGGATTGTAACTGAAAAAAAAACGATGTATACAAATAGATATGTATACATCGTGTTCACAACCTATTTTCATCATTCTCAATCCCGATGTTCCGTCGCCTGTCACCCGAACATGTGGGCCCCATTTCGTATATAATGACCCAATTCTAATAATACGTCTCTTGTTCCAGGTATGTAACAGCACCCTCTATCGGGATTGTGCGTAAACATTGTAAGTGATATAATTTAGGTATTTAGGCCTTATTTCACCATGCTCTGTTATTAATGGCTGATAAAGCTTATACTACTATTTGAAGTTGTAAACATCCGTTAATCAATCTTTACCACAATTAAATGAATACGCAACAAGATTTACTTAAATAATGTTTTCTTTGACAGTGAGTAGGGTTAAGTTATTTTAAGTGCTGTTTGTGAAACAAATACAGCATTTCTCAATTTTTAATTATCAATTAGGTATTTAGTTGAAAGGCTGGCGGTAAATCATATCTGATAGTGCCAGTAGTGGTGAGGCATAAACACAATTTTTTGATAAAAATAAAATATCTATAAATATCGAAATACACATAGGTATACATGAACTGCTCAAGCGCGAGTGGGTTTTAATTTTAAGAATAATTATAGTTTTTCTTTCTTAAAAAAAAGTATCTGGTGCATTCCGCCAGAATGTCGGGTACGTGACGCCATTCTTTTCATACTTCTAAGAAAGTTAGGAAGTAAATTTTTAGTATGTCAATATTTTATAACTTGGCTTTTGTATTGGTAGTGAATTCTTGGACTTTTTATATGTTTTTAAGGTAGCTGTCATAGCCGTCACGTACCCGACAAAGTAGACGTTCTGGTGGAATGCACCATCTAGTGATGGTCTGATATCAACATGTCAACGAGTCATAACATTTCACGCATACATTTTCATGATAAAATAATCGGTTTTCGTGAAGTGCCTATTCAAGTGTCGCATCAATTGATCGTTGTATTGTATCCGTCTAAAGGCCGAAACACACCGGATGCGTGCGCAGCACGCCACGCACACGCGCACACGTGTGCGTGGCGTGCGCGTTGTGTCGTATGAAATGTCATAGTAGATGGCACACCGCTTGCGTGGCGTGCACGGGCTTTTTTTTTTAATTGTTCTAATCTCAGTTTGGTCGTTAAACGACCACTTTCGAGTTGTCAAATGGTGCCCCGCTCCGAAGGAGCGAGGCACGGAAGAAGAACAAAGGCTTTTGCCTAATAGTTACAGAACTAGTAGGACTATAAACAAACCGGTTTGAATAATCTAGTGTTTGGCGCAATAGAAAAACAAAACAAAAGAAAATGTAAGCTAATGATGTAACAGATTAAACTTAATTTTGAGCAGTAGGGGATGACCCCGGAGGGCGATCTCTTTTACTGACGTATGGACCAAATCTCTGACGTATGGACCAAATCTCTGCGTGCACGTGCGCAGCGGTGTGTCATCTCTTATGGGTATTCGTACTTTACAACGCGCACACCACGCACACGCGCACGTGCACGTGCTGCGCACGCAGCCGGTGTGGCTTGGCCTTAAATTTAGGTAATTGTATCTTTTGTACATAATTCATAACAGCTTTCACATATATTTATCTATCTGTCTATTCTGTCTATACCTATATAACTATATTAACAGACAACACACCGCCTAAATCGCTGAAATTTGAAACACGTTCCTTTAAAGATGTAGGAGTGCACTAAAGAAGGATTTTTGAAAATCGAATTTTACGCGAACGTCGGTCGCGGGCTAAAGATAGTTTTACTATATTTATATTATTACCACCACAAGGGAAGAGAGAAAAGATGGAGTGTCTCGAATTTCAAAGTCGGAAAAACCTAGCGATGTACGAGTATGATCGAAAGATTACAGAACTAAGCCGGACGAAACACGGGATTGTAGTGTGGCCACCCTTACGCGCTTTCCCGGACTCATGCCGGTTTCGAGGCTGCCCGGACGGACACTGGCTAATGTTTTAGTGTCCTAGTGACCATGCGTTTGTTTTCAATGGGACATCTATTGAGTAGTAAAACCGGCAGGTGACCATATGTTAGGGGTGTCGGGTTTTGTAACATCGAGTGTAGTTGAAGTTAGTCTGTATCCACTATCACTAATATATTTTGGAGAAACAATAAATACCTTTTACCTCACTGGCTCAGAAAAATTCCCAAATCTGCGTGCAAACGGTTTTTTTTTCCGCGAGCGTGGAAAATTCATTTGAATTTATTTTCAGAGTGGCGATTACCCCACGGACAAGCGCGTAGCGACCCACGAACTAACGTTATTTAAAAGCGAAAAGCTCTGTTTAGAGTAGGGTTGCCATACGTCCCGATACCCCAGGACATGTCCCAGTTTGAAGGGTACTGTCCCAGTGTCCCGGCCATTAAGGAGAACTAGTTTAATAGCCATGTTTGGACGCAATACGCACGACAGTCTTGCACCGACATCGCCGAATTCTTTAAGCTTTGTTACAGTTACCTATAAGTACATAAAAATATTTAAAAAAAAACCGTTTTTCTAATAAACATCCAATTTTGATCCTTACTTCCATCAGATACACAGTGCGACATAAAAGAGTAGAAATTAAATAAAATGGAACTGAAAAAAATCCATTACTAAAATGTTGTCATGTTTAAGCATTTTGCGTCAAAAATATGACAGTTAAGTAGAAAGTGGCGTCCCTTATTTAATATCGACTCTTTTACTAGACTGTACTCTAGCTTCAATTGTCCCGGTCGAAATCGCCGTATTTATGGCGACCCTAGTTTAGGGTGGGTAATTTTAAGCATTAAATTCCTTTAAATTCATCTTAGAGATGACAGGGTATCTGGATTCTAAGACTATTCGAGTACGTCCAAGTCGTTTCTGTTGTCACTAATTTGATTTTGATAAACAATACGCTTTGACTTTAACGAATACGAATTTAATAACGAAGTTTGGAAAATTGACGAGACCTGTATTAATTATTATATTTGTATCAATATTAATTTCCTTTATTTTCGATAAATCATTTGATAAATTTAGGTACCCAAAGTAGGTATTCTCCGCTTATAGTTAGAGAATAATATCGCTGTAAAGGAATTCTTATTCACTTACCTTTACTAAGGCTTTCAGGAAAAGCTCGCTATTTAGAGATAACTAGAAGGCGCCCGCAACTTCGTTCGCGGAGGAGAAAAAGTCACAACCCCTCTTTTTTTTCTTTAGCATAGTCGGGTAAAAAGTATCCTATAACCATCTGGAGATACCCAGCTTGTGTACCAAAAATAGTTGAAATCCGTTTAGCCGATTTAGCGTGATGAAGCCACAACGACACATACAAACATTTAAATTCAATTCAATTCATTTTTAATAAAATACAATTTAAAATTTTATTTTTCCAACTTTATAATAGTATAGATATTGTCTGTGTTTACCTTTACCTGTTAATATGAATGTAACTCTCATGATCTGTATTTCCTCTATTTGAGATGGGGAATAAGGATTATTCATATTGTATTGTACTTTCCTGTTTATAGCTTGGTTTAGTCTGTGTTAGACCCCAAACATAACCTCACTTAACGTTATGAGGTCAACCGGGTTATAAAATACCGGCCAAATGCGAGCCGTACTGCGCACCGAGGGTTCCGTTCAAAATATACGCTAAAAACGGCCGTCTCTATGCAAATCCAGTGTTAGCAGAGCCCTACTCCTAAGCAAAATGTAAGCGGTGTGGGGTCATTTTATATAGGTTTATGACATAGACAAAAAAAAGTCATATTGTTAGCGGTCTATCTATATATTTATCAGTCACGGATGTTCACTGCTGAGCATAGGACTCTCTTGTAGCTCGCCACATAGTGCGTCCTTTCCTCGCAGCCCACATAAGGACATCCGTCCACCTAGTCGGGGGCCGCCCTACGCTGCGCTTTCCTATGCGTAGGTATGTATGTATGTATTGTTAACGGTATCATAGCGAGAAGCGTTCGCGAGATAGTATTACTTGTCATTATGACGACTGGTTTAGCTCAGTGGGAGTAACGTTGCCAGCTAAGCTAAAGGTCCTGGGTTCAAATCCCGGTAAGGGCAGATATTTGTGTGATGAGCATGAATATTTATTTGCTCCTGAATCTTGGATGTTTTTTTTATGTATATAAGTAATTTCGATGTTTTTCAAACTATAATGGAATATGTGCTTTTTAAGATATCGCGTACTCGTAAAAAATTACTTGTTTGCGGCGATTTCAATGTAAATCTTTTGGAAGATTCAACACTAAGTATTAGATTGTTGAATCTATTCAAATCTTTTCGTTTAAGCCACGTATTTATGGAACCTACTAGGGTGACCGATACCAGCGCCACCTGTATTGATAACATTTTCACTGATATTTCTCCTTCTAAACAAAGTATAATCAGTAAATTAGAATCAAATCATTTAGGCTAATTAATGGAATTTGAGATATTAAGGGACAATATAGTGAAAAAACAAATTACTTTTGTACCGGTAACTACAGACCGTGTGGAAAGAATGAAGCAACATTTGCTTCAGGCGCTACCCGTTCTGTCTTCTGAAATGAGTCCTAATCACATGTATGATTCATTCTTTACAACTTTTATGAAACATTATAATACAATATTTACTTCCGAATCGGTTGTGGCTGGCGGTGCACCAGCATTTAGCGAATGGGCTACTGCGGACTTACACAAACGTAGACAAGCACTGTATGCCATGTATGAGGAACGGCGGCTTAATACGAGTGATGAATTTAAAGAACATGTAAAGCAATATTCGAAACAATTCAAAATTGATTGTCATATTGAAAAGCGTAATTATTTATCCCAGAAAATCAAAAATAGTTCTAATATTATCAAAACCACCTGGAAAGTGATTAAAGCGGAGACTGGTAGATCAAGGCACGCAATTAGTGATCTAGAATTAAAAATTGATGGCAAAATTATACATTCTAGTTTAGATGTAGCAACAGAATTTGAAAATTTCTTCACCGATATACCAGTATCCACAACAAAGTGTTTAAATTCATCACCTTCGTCTGCCATTTTGTTGTTAAAAGAAAACGTCTCAGAATGTAGTAAGGACTTTTATTTTGAACGTGTCAGTCCTTCAGATGTAGTAAAGGCATTTAAATCAATTAATGTCAAAAAAACCAAAGACCTTATGGGTAATCAATTAATGTCAAAAAAACCAATGACCTAAAGGTCTCAGTCCATGCTGTCAAATCCCTAATAGAAGTAATAGCGCCTGACTTGGCAGATATATTCAATAACAGTGTTGACTGCGGTGAGTTTCCTGATCTGATGAAACATAGCAAAACAACTCCTTTATTTAAATCAGGTGGTACCTCTGACCCCACTAACTTTAGACCAATATCTGTACTACGTACATTTAGTAAAATTTTTGAAAAGCTAATTCTATATCAATTGTTAAAACATTTTAATTTGAATAATTTGATGCATAGTCAGCAATTCGGTTTTACGCGGGGTCGCTCGACATCCAACGCCGGAGTTGAGCTCGTAAAACACATTTTCGATGCCTGGGAGGAATCGCGAGATGCTTTAGGCATCTTCTGTGATTTATGTAAGGCCTTCGATTGCGTTAATCATGAGACACTGATCAGGAAGCTACACTACTACGGAGTTAAAGGATCAGCACTAAATTTATTAGAGTCTTATTTAAATGGTAGAATACAAAGGGTTGACGTGAATGGAAAGCGTTCACCGGGGTCATTAGTCTCTATGGGTGTGCCGCAGGGATCAATATTGGGACCTTTCCTGTTCCTTATCTATATAAACGACTTGCCACACCTCGTAAAGACCCACCATGAGATAGTTTTGTTTGCAGATGATACGTCTCTAATTTTCAAAGTCGTACGAAATCAACGATCCTACAATGACGTAAACAATGCTATCTGTGAAGTAGTAAATTGGTTTAATGTAAATAATTTATTGTTGAATGAGAAAAAGACTAAATGTGTTAAGTTTGTCACGAGTAACGTAAAACACGAGCAAGCAAGCGTTATGGTTAAAGGTGAGGAACTGGAACTAGTTAATAGTACAGTCTTTCTCGGTATAACATTAGATTCTAAGCTCCAATGGGGTCCCCATATTGCTAATCTCTCGAATAGACTGAGTTCTGCAGCTTTTGCAGTAAGTAAGATTCGTCAATTAACAGACGTGATAACGGCTCGATTAGTGTATTTCAGTTATTTCCACAGTATTATATCGTATGGCATCTTACTATGGGGCAGTGCTTCCGACATTAATACTATATTTGTTTTGCAGAAGCGGGCTGTTCGTGCGATATATAAAATGAACTATAGAGACTCGCTTAGAGATAAGTTTAAGGACCTTAATATAATGACAGTACATTGTCAATACATTTGAGAATATTATGTATATACATAAAAATATTACCGACTTTAAGAAGAACTGTGATATACATAATATTAATACTAGAAATAATCATAAGCTCGCAGTGCCTGCTACTAGGCTCCATAAAATAAGGAGATCATTCATTGGTAACTGTGTGAGATTTTATAATAAACTTCCTAGCAGCATAACTGAGTTGTCTATTGGTAAATTCAAAAATATTGTGAAACGAAAATTATTTTCTAAAGCTTATTATAGCACACAAGACTACATGAATGATGAAGCCGCGTGGGATTAATGTAAATTATAGCTTCATGTAGGTATATGAATAATTTTTTTAACGAATACCTTAGGTATTATTATTATTTTAATCTTAATTGTTTTATATACTCTGACATATAGAATTTTATTCTAGACACATTCTAGATTATTTATTTTTTATTGACAATCCTTTTGGGATTTATCTTATTGATTATTTTAATTTTAAAAATGATGATTTTATCAATAATATTACACTTAAGTTAAATGATCTGATTAGGTTTTTCTGGGTTTCCCTAATCCTTGCAGCAAATGTTGAATCATATTGTATTTCTCCCAGCAAACATTCACTCTCATGTAACTGACATTTCGAAAGTGCTTGTAACTAGGCCTACTTGAATAAAGAATATTTTGATTTGATTTAAGTAAAGTTACTTATATTAAATACTAGAAGAGAAGGCGCCCGCAACTTCGTTCGCGGTGGATAAAAAGTCATAACCCCTCTTTTCGACAGCGTAGTCGGGTAAAAAGTATGCTATAACCATCTGGAGATACCCAGCTATCCGTGTACCAAAAATAGTTTAAATCTGTTTAGCCGATTTGGCGTGATGAAGCCACAACGACACATACAAAAAAATATTTTTCGTTTTAATGAACTGAATCATTTTTTTGAAAATATCTTCTATGTACAGACATTTAATTTTTACAACTTTATAATAGTATAGATATTGTCGTCTAGCACATAGTTATAACATAAGGCTTGTTGAGCTTACCATGGGTCTGGTTCGATTTGTGTAAAACTTGTCCGGTAATATTCATTTATATTATCACTTTTATGTAATCTAGAATAATGACACAGTTAGATTCGTCGTGTTTACACAGAGCATTACTTTTATTTAACACACCGCCGTGCCTGCATTGAGACAACAACATTTATCCTGGGATTCGTATGGATCAATCCCGGCATTCCGGGATCTGCGAATCCCGGCTTGCACGCCCTAGCTACGCTCGGGGTGATATTTTATTTAGCTCGGAAGTGCTTCCACTGCTGCATTTGCACGTGAATACAACCATTCAGCTTTGGAACCCTCAAAGCACTGTTTCTGCGTTGTCAATTGTGATCATTGGCGACGTTGCTCATGATCACTAGTAAAGTAACAGAGGACGTGGGTTTGGTGTAATTCGATAGGTGTGTTTTGTGTTGTATTTTCGCACCGAAATGAATAAGCCGCTAAACTCACACTTTCGCATTTATAATATTAGTATGGATATTGTGTTCGTGTGTTCGCACTTATAACGGTGTAGCTTCTAAAAAAATCCCGGAATCTAAGAGATTTAATCATATAAAAATTAACTGGTAGGTAATAGATAGCCAGTATTTAGTACCAAATAGTACTTAATAGTAGGTTGTAGATAACAGTAAAGAAAGTGAGAGGACTGCGCTGTTTGGGCGCCCGGAGCTACATTCACAACTGCAAGACGCAAGTCTTTTAAACAGGTATTAACTCTTCTCAAAGTTCACGGAGTTTATTCAAGACTTCCTTACTTTTCTTACCTGGCATACCGGAGCGTTTTATAAGACAAGTTTTGCTTAGGTATTTAAAGAAAATTCTGCTCATTTTTACTAGAATTTATTTGCTTTTATCCATGGTCTATATTTATGACTAAACTAGGTCCTTTCAACGACTTCGCCCGCGAGGCAAGTTTAATTTGAATTTGCTGAGGTAAATATAAATTATCCAGTATAAAAAACAGTATATGTGTCTGGCCCCGGGATTTTTTTAGAAGCTACACCGCTATAAGTGCGAACACACGAACACAATATCCATACTAATATTATAAATGCGAAAGTGTGTCTGTCTGTCTGTTACCTCTTCACGCTTAAACCGCTGAACCGATTTGGATGAAATTTGGTATGGAGTTAGTTTGAGTCCCGGGGAAGGACATAGGCTACTTTTTATCCCGGAAAAATACTTTATCCGCGATAAACGAATTTAAGGCGGACGAAGTCGCGGGCAGAAGCTAGTAGTAAATACGTATTTTGTAAACCGCTTTAAGGCCTCTCTGTACAATTTGTTTAAGATACATAGGTTGAGATATTGGAATAACGAAAATAGGTCCTGTAATGCAGGGTTTCCTAGCTCAGGACACAGGGTCGTGATTTATTGTGGTGTACAATTTTAAACTTTACCTACTATCAGAGTAGATAAGAATAAACTTCGGACCTGCTTAGGGTTGCGAGGACTCACTGTATGCGGAAGTAGGTATTAACTGAGCAGGCCTGTGTCCAGGAGTGGATGTCCTGAAATGATGATGATAATGATGATGATGATGACGATGGCGATGACGATGACGATGACGATGATGATATGATAACATAACATTACAATTTTACATCGACAAAATATATTAACATTAGGGCCATATTGTTCGCTATAGATACATATGTAAAGTTGGTAGTACAGCAATATGGAGCTGTAGGCAAGGCACAACAATAAACATATAGAGGATTTATCATCCAATTAAAAAATATAACAAAATGTGAAAAAAATATATATATATCCACTAAATTTTTGAAGTAATTTGTAACAAATAAATATTAAAAAAAACTAATCAATATCGTGTTTATTTCGTTTTGTCCACCTGTGCCAACAATACAACACAATCACTCTTTATTGCACTCCTCACAAAACCAGAGTACAGAAAATAATACATTCAAGGAGAGGTAAACAACACGCGGTCTTATCGCTAAACAGCGTTGTCTTTCAAACAACCTTTGGGTAGGTTGCTAACCCTACCAAATTAGGTATAAATTTTGCACGCTCCAAGTGCTTATGCCTGCCAATTTGATTATTGCCGAACCTGGACAAAAACTACAAAACCCCCGAATATTTGGAGAAGATCAAATTTTCCATGGACGTGTTAGAATTAATTCGGTTTTTAAGGTTTCCCCTGAAACAAAAAGTGTATGGCCCCCAAACGCCCTCTAAACTATACTCAACGCAAAACGAACTGGCGATCGAGATAATAATGCTAGCTCTATCCCACCTGCTAAGCCCCCGTAAGTGTGAACGAGATAGCATCATGATCTCGGTCGCTAGTTCGTTTTGCGTTGAGTATAGGACAAATCCGGGGAAACCCGGACGAATACCAACCCTAGCTACAAGTTTATGTTCCGTTTCTTTACTCGTGTGATAGGGCTATTTATTTAGGTCACGGTACAAGTGAGAAGGCTGCTCTCCCAGGCCCGGTTTCTCCCCCGGAAGCATCAGGTGATGTATCTAATGCCTGTACCCACTCACCTAAAGGGAAACTTATTCCCGTCATTTCCCGGATGGGCAGGTATTGTTGCGGCAACACTGTGTAGTACGAAACACTTTTTAGCCTCAAGAAATCGCGGGATTTTGTATATTAAGAGTTTTGGAATCCGATTGTTTCGTCAAAGTTAAGCGAAAGTTGACTGTTGCATAAATACATACAATCACGCCTTTTTCCCATTACGGGGTAGGCAGAGACTACCTCCTTCCACTTGCTACGGACTTGGCATACAACTGCCGCTTCATCAACATTCATTAATCTCTTCATTTTGTGCTGTCACAACCCTTTCGCTTTGTCTCATTCACATACAGAATATCAATATTTCTCGCATCCATCATCTGACATACTTCATCTATTTTATCATTCATTCCTCCCCTTACATTTAACGTCGCAAAGCGGTTCCCCATAGCCCACTCTTCGCTCTCGCTGGGACCGCATACAATCTGTACTAAACCCTTGCTAACTTCTCTCTATAACTCTCTTCCATCCCATCATCAGCCGCGCCATCGCTGTCACAAAAACATCGCACTATGGTGATGCCGCTAGTACTGAGTTGAGAGATTTTGTGCAATAAAGTCCGAATAAATGAACAAAGTTGATTTGATGCATTTACAAGAAAAGCGGTATCAAAAACTGCAAATTTCCGTGTTGGCAGCGTTATTATATTGATTTCTGTTGCTGTGATTTCTTCTTCTTTTTTCGCATAACCATTTTTCTCAAACTATTTAATTCTCGGATAACGAAAACGATTGGATATTTTTTAATCGTCTCGCAGAATCCAGGTTACTTTTATAAAAGTTCTGAAAGCTTACTATTTCAGAAAAAAACTTAGCTGGCAAAATGATTACCAACCGTTGGGAAATTATGCAGTTTAGGTAGCGTAATTAGTTTAAAAGTTTGCCTTTTAGAGTAATATGAAAATGTCCCACTTCTATCTTCTCCGCTGTTCGTTCTTATCGAGTGGATACTTCTAATTTTTTATTACGTTTTACAAAGTCACTTCTTCTTTTATGCTTTGCCACTGACAACCAGTTGTTGCACTGTTATATCGATGGAGTCTTACGAGACTACGTCTGATGTTTAACCAAAGCTTTCGTCAACAGTTTGCGCATCGTCGGGCGTTATCGGCGGCTGTCGGGGCCAATCGGACGGCGGCTGTCATAACAGTGTGGCCGGCAATTACTCACCTGAGCCCCTTGCCGCTAAACTTGTCCGATACCATAGACTTACGTAACAGACATGCAATAGTATATTAAAGATAACTAAGCAATGAAAATTGTACAAAGGATTACTTATTTGCTGCTATCCCAGCTCACGGTTCTCGCATCGTCGGGCGTTGTCGGCGGCTGTCGGGGCCAATCGGTCGCCGGCTGTCATAAACAGTGCGGCCGGCAATTACTCACCTGAGCCAACCTGAGCCCCTTGCCGCTTATCTTGTCCGATACTATAGACTTACGTAACGGAAATGCAATACTACATTACATGCAATACCTACATTTTATTAAAAACAACAAAAAAAATACATATTCCTTCTCTTATAAACATATTATTTCTCAGGAGGAGATTGGAGTTTGATATTCGCCAACTCAATTACTCATCTGAGCTCGCCAGAGCTACTTGCCGCTTAATTCGCCCGGTGCCGTAGACTTACAAAACATACATCCCGTAGTGTATTGAAGATATATGCAATGAAAATTGTGTTAAGGAATCCTCATTAGCTGCTATCCCAGCTCAGCCGGTAAACTCTCCCGATACCATAGACATGCCATCAATATAGTATACAATTAAAATATAAAGAATGAAAAGTGCTCATAACACATGCTTTATTGAGCTTTCCATGGAACTAGTTCGATTGTGTAAGACCCGTTATATTGATTTATTTATTTAATTGTGTCAAGGATTACTCATTTGCAACAGCAAGAGTGAGTTGGGGTACAGTGGCTTGGCGTCCATAGAACTAGATTCCCTCTGAGTTACCCATTTTCAGACACCTGACTACAGTATTGGAAGAAAAAACGAGCCAAATTAGCTCCGACTTGTGTATGGATAATGTTTGACGCCACGCCACTGTTAGGTAACAGCCCCAACTCACGGTTCTCGCTACGTCGGACGTTGTCGGCGGCCAATCGGACGGTGACTGTCATATCAGCGCGACCGGCAATTTATTCACCTGAGCCCGCCCGAGCTACTTGCCGCTAAACTCGCCGGATACATAGACTTACTAAACAGACATGTCATAGTATATTAAAGATATTAAGCAATGAAAATTGTACAAAGGATTACTCATTTACTGCTATCCCAGCTCACGGTTCTCGCATCGTCGGGCGTTGTCGTCGGCTGTCGGAGCCAATCGGGCGGTGGCTGTCATATCAGCGCGGCCAGCAATTACTCACCTGAGGCCGCCCGAGCTACTTGCCGCTAAACTCGCCCGTTACCATAGACTTACTAAACAGACTCGCAATTTCAAACGACCGGTAATTATCCAACAGTCGAGAAGCACTCAGCAAACATTTTAACGTCGTCACTGATGTAGTGACGACGTTAAAATTCGAACACTATTCTCAGAAATTCACCGGAGAAAAGATGCTACTGTTGTCAAATATGTTAGTAACGATGACGAAGTATTAACGTCTAAATGATTGATAATATTGGAAGCAAGATGAGATTTCGAATTTTCGCCGGTTACGGCTTCCTGCGGGGAATTGTTTAGTCTTAATTAGTTAAGACGATAGCCAGCCGTTGCAATGTATTACGAAGTTGGTATATTATTGAAGAAAAATTACGGGAAATCGCGTAAAAGATCAGGTAGGTACAAATCCGATATATAACCCTTAGCTATCTTAACGATTCGCGCATATCCTCTAGATTTGTAGATGACAACGAACCTGGTCTTGATAGAAAATCTATATCCATTCTAAGGTCAATGTTATTGAGTAACAAACATACAATTATCTTCGCAAAATTTCACGTTTTGAATATTTGAAGGATAGGATATACGCTGGGAAAAAGAACATGTAGGCACATACGTTGCAGGTCGTTGGTGCGCCTAAACTCCGCGGTTTTCAACTTTCATCTAACCCAACTTATTTACGGGGCTTTGTTACGGGAATTTTATTAGCAAACTTCGCCGCGCCGCGCTAATGTGACAGCTAAAATGACAGCAGATCGCATAAATTGCTAAGTTTGCGGTTAGTTTTTTGGCTACCCCTTTATCTTGCCTTTTATTTGTGTTTGTGGCTATCTACTGCTTTACGGACGCTGATGAAGAATTAAATTATCATCTTGGTCGTATTTTTATATGATCTGGTTTGCTCTAATTTCGACTACGTAACGTCACAATTGTATTTGTATAGTAATGTATATAGTTTGGCTATTGGCAGAGTGCAAAGCGGGTGGAGGGGGTAGCGTAAACGATCACAGCGCTCGCTACGGCTAAAATTGTCATTTTTGTCGCTGACTTGAGCTGTCAAATCCATATTGCAGTAAACATTTTCTAATGGTTTTTGAGATAAAAATATGGTCCTGGTAAGATGTGTTGTTGTGAATTGTGTAATATAGTAAAATAACACAAGATTTCATTAATATTTTTCACAATATTTACTTACTTCTTGTTTGACAGCGGTGACAATATTGTCCATAATGGCCGCCTGTCACGTGGCGCTGTCGTCGCGCTCGGTCAATAAAGGTCATGTATATTATTAATTAATAATTAAAGTTGTAAAAATTAAATGTCTGTACATTGATGATTGATTTTAAAAAAAAAACATTGATCCGGACTATTATACAGTGACCTACACTGAATCGATAAATATGTATTTTTTGTATATATGTATGTGTCGTTGTGGCTTCATCACGCTAAAACGGCTGAGCGGATTTCAACTATTTTTGGTACACGGGTAGCTACTATAGGCTTATAGGATATTTTTTATCCGGCTACGCTTAAGAAAAAAAGAGGGATTGTGACTTTTTCTCCTCCGCGAACGAAGTTAAAATTTGAATAAGTGTCGCTTTTGTCCAGTTTGTGGATTATGACGAAATGTTTAGGTATAGATTTTAATGTGATTTCAAACTATGTCTTGAAATTTATTTATTTATAATAAAAACTTATAATAAAACAATTTAACGGATTATATCGCGTATATTTTCTCATTTGAGTTTCAAGGTCACGGGTTGACCCGTTAAATAGTTTCATTTAAATGAGTAACAATCGCGGAAACAGAAGAAAATATTATGTCTTAAAAGTCTGGGTCCTCTTATGTTGTAACCTAAAGTATAGTTGAACCAAGGTTCAATAGTAGAGCTGGGGCCTGTTTCACAAAAACTTGTAACTTGTAGTGGAAGTCTCTTTTGAATACATCTATGTAATAATGTTTATATTTATACTGTATTAGCTGTTGGTTCTCCTACAATTAATAAATAGTACATATTGTTGCAAAGATATTTCCGCTTGTAATACAAGTGACAAGCTTTTGTGAAACGGGCCTCAGATCTAATTATACTCGGTAACGCTTTTGTTATCTGTCGCATTTCAGCGTATCTTCTGAACTGATCACTCTGTATTCCATGAATTGTGCAATGTAAAACGGAAGAAAGTGCTGCATGAAGTGTAGTGTGTGTCTTGTATCTAGAACCGCCATATTGTAAAGCCGTATGAAGCATTCACCATAAAGCTCGTTTTGCGGATGTAGCAAGTTTAAATTATCTAAAATTGTGGGTGTAAAGTTCCCGAAAAAAATAATCATCACGTCACTCCCTGGAAAAATATGAACTATCGCGTCTAGTTAATGGCATCACAGCCTCGCCATGAAGTCGCTGATTTTGATTTTTATCGTCCATTCTATCCAAATTTAAATCCAAAAGTTAAATTGGCCAACCCTACCCGTATGAGCGATTGAGTCCGTACGGTTAATTCATTCATTCATTCATTCGTTCATCCATTCGTTCGATGACCGGCCACAAACTTTTAACATGGAAATTCGCAATCGAAAAAGTTAGGGAACGTGTGCCGGGTTCAAAGGACGCAACTATGTTATAGTTGGAATGTACATAAGCCATTTTGTATGTAGGCCACGTTAACTAACCCGAGGCTGAGAGCATTGCATCGTTTAGGATTTTAACATGCGAGAAAATCTATACCGGCCACTCTGGAACTCGGGTTCGTTAAAAAAAAGTTTCGATAGTGGCTTTTTGTTTGAATAAAGAACGCGAGTTTTCCAATTCAGTTACTTGAATTTGGAATAAGTCGTTACTTTAATAATTACTAGAAGGCGCCCACAACTTCGTTCGCGGAGGAGAAAAAGTCATAACCTCTTTTTTCTGAAGTTGAATCATCTAATGTTACTTTTGGGTAGAAAGGGGGTCTCGGCGAATATCACGTAATATTTTTTGTTTTACTAAAACATGTCTTAAACTCATACAATAATATTTATTGTGGTTTGGCGAAACAATAAATCCAAAGTGTTATTACACTAGAAACACATATTCTGAAAATTCTCACGTGAGCTTGGGGGACGAGGGAGAGCGGTTGAACCAAATCTCGCGAAATCTCACCAGGGGGGAGGGGGGCCGTAAAATCGCCAAAAACGCCCGCAAATAATGGACGCCCCCTAATAAAGAGAACGTGATGTTAAGGTATATGCTTTTCCTTAGAAAATCACGAAAAATAACGTGCCTTGTCGTTATATAGGTATGGAAAGTTAGTCTGATCTTGAATAAAATTTGTTGTGATTATATTAAGATCTGATGACTGCAATAATGGAGTATCAAAACAATTTGACCCTTATCATGTAATTATTAAGGCCTCTATTCGGCCCATGTGGCCATCTATTGAGGAGGCCTATGTCCAACAGTGGACGTCCTATGGCTGAAATGATGATGATGACGATGTTTAAGGTAAATAAAACATCAGACACTCATATCTAAAACAGTATGAGAAATAGAAAACAAAACGCGGTATCATCGTTAAGAAGCGTCCCGTGTTACAGTCAGCATCAATTAGTCTGTACCAGCCAAAGTGTTAAATATAGGTATCGCAACATATCTTTATACTTATCGGCAATAGATACGTGACGTTATTCTGGCTCTTTGGATGCTACAGACGATTTGATGCCGAGTTGCTGACTATACATGTCCTTAACACTAACAATATAAATACATCTCAAACAGACGAGTAAACACATCGCGAGACCCGTCTCCTCAAAACGTTGAAAATTCAATGACATTCGCTCCGGGCGAACACTGATATCTTTTTTACGAGTCACAAAAAAAATAGCAGAAACTTTTATATCGGATCCAATTTTGCTCTGTAACTATGTCGGGGATTCGTGATAAGCTTTTTATAAGGGTTGCTCACACGTCGCTTGGATTCCTTGGCTGCTTTAGAATACTGGCCAGATAGAATAGGAATAATTTAAAAAGTTATCTCGTTGCTTGGCGAGTTCACATGAAGCCACATATTGCCTCACGCGTTTGACGCTCGGAATCAGAATCATGAGTCATGATTTTGTATGGGCTATGACAGTTGGTTCGGATACCAATAGGGTACATGCATGAAATTTTTTCATCGTTTTTCTTACTCAACTCTTCTTAAACCATTCCAAAAAGTGAAATTAAAATTAAAATCGGCCAAGAAATACGTATGATATACGCATTTTAAACTACTAATTAGACAGCGATTTGACAGAGAGGTCCCGCATAGACTGTTACGTCACAGTCCACTACGGTCATATAAACTCCATATTAAATTCTGTTTTGCTAGAAAGAGATAGAATGAAATGTTTGATGGCTTATATCTTGGGTATTTTTATAGTTATTCGAAAAATTCTTTTTGTCTACTGTTTGTTACATGAATAAGCTTTTTAATAAAGCAAAAAATAAAATTCATGCATATTCCCTATTGTCAAAATTTCGTTGTAACGCATCATAGTTTAACTACTCATTTCTAGCTATTTTATGTCATTTTCGTTACCCAAAGGTTGTCTGGAAGAGATCGCTCTTTAGCGATAAGACCGCCTATTGTTTACCTATTTTATGTTAAGGCTCTATTGTACTGTTTCTGTTGTTGGTGTGCAATAAAGAATTGTTGTTGTTGTTGTTGTTGTTGTTGTTGTTGTTGTTGTTTAAGTAAAGCTATTAATGTGTCGATGCATTTAAAGAATATTAAAGAGTTTCCTATAAAAAATACACTCAAATTCCAAACTACAAAACGTCGACTTATGTTTAGGCGACTTCGATATGCGTCGACACTATCAATGAAAATATTTTTGTCATCATAGTTGGGGATCTATATCGGAATCCCTAACGTTATTTGTCGTAATGTATCGTTTGTCATAACGCATTTTTTTTACGAAACTGTAAACTTTTCAGGATTGTTATAGAACATACCTAACCTAATCTATACGATAATCTTTTAAAAAATCCTGAAAACTTTACGGTTTCTGACAAAAATGCGTTATGACAAACGATACATTAGGACAAACGATACATTAAGACTAACAACATTAGGGATTCCGAAGGAGACCCCTTATTTGGTTATCTTAACCCGTGAAGCGCAAGCGTGTGAAGTTAGTTTTTAATTTAGAACCTACTTTCCAAATTCATTATGATAGAATTTTCATAAAATTTTCTTTTGACATAACGCGCCACGGGTTAATATCCTTTCAAGTTGCTTTTTGTTGAACATGATTTTTACCAGTAAATCTGCCCTGTCCATAGCTTCGTTTCCGTGGGAATTTTGAAATACGTATTTGCATTTTTATTCTACATTATGAAAGGAAACTCGACAAAAAATTATATTATTTGGTTTGGGCTGGAAGTTGATGACTGTGCGTCACTCAGTCTAGATTTTTTTTAATATTTAAAGTTAGATATTTGTGTATAAACCAAGAGAGATGGAGAAGTATCGCAAAAGCTGCAATGAATATAGAAGAGGACAACCCACAACCACGACCACTCTGACGAGAGTGTACAACTGAGAAGAATTTTTGTATTTTGTTTTAGTTATGTTATTTTTATCGATTATCTATGTAGAACCCCATCATACATATTTCTGATTTGCAGATTATGTTAATATCGGAAATATTTTTACACAGATACCTTGTCCGTGCAGATTGTCATGCATGTATATTTGTATATGTGGGTAAGGCAATAAAATCAGTCTGTCAGCCTTTGTGTGCGTCATTGACTCCTCCGCCTATATAGTTATTTTACATGGCGCAGTCGGTAGGAACAAATGCTTGTTTATTCTGTTTGTGTAAAATAAAAGAAAGAAAGAATTCAATTCAGTGAACATTATTTTGATTGAAACTTGAACATGACCGTAAGCTCTGTTTCGTTGGTCAGACAAAAAGAATTGAAAGCTCCTGAGAACACAAAAAAGGAATACTCTTTTTTATGCCTCAACAAAAATTTTGGTTACACATAGTACGTTTAGTTTTCATGTGTATTAGAGATGAGTGTGTCTGGCCAGACGCAATAAAATGTCCTAAAATGTGAACGTAACTACTATATTGATTATTGCGTTCTGTTGACTTTTAACTTCAATTTGTAAAAGAGCAGCAGTAAAGTTGAATTATCTAACATGAAATTATCTAACTGCTACAAGTAATTAATTTGTGTACTGAAAATATTAAACAAATAATTAGGAATTTACATATTGTTCTGACCTTGTCAGGTTATGTAATTATTTTTCGAACCAATTTATGATGGTTCTGGATGATTATTTGGGCGTTTTAACCGTCTTATTACCCTGTTCCCAATATTGACGGATTCCATATGAGTTGTGGGACTTGTGGCACCATTTTCGGTAGAAGTCGCGGCTTTTTACAATTGTTATACAAGTTAGGTTGATTGCTTATATGAATTGGCCAACAAAGTAATAAGACGGTTAAAACGCTCCAATAATCAATCACCCTTCTAATCAAGTTGACTGATGCTTTTTGGGCAATGGTAGGTATTGCGGATTTTATATCGATAATTGCAACTCAATGTAATTTATCGCGTCGCGCATTCGGTCCATATTTGAGGCAAAGGCGGCGGTGGTGATAAAGCAGAGCGCGTTATTACCGTCGGGTCGTGGATATGCCGCATTGTTCGCAATAATTCGCCGCCATAACTCAGGGTCCGCGGATTGTACCCGCCGTTGGGGCCCAATGTACGCAACACACGCAACTGTGATATACGCGACGTAGTCGCTAATGGGCTAGCTCAAACTTATTATTATGGTATAGATATATGGTCAGAACACTAGGCTATGTTTACAAAAAAAATATTATAGATGTTTATGCTAAGCTTGCTTTTTTCTTGCAGCTTTACTCGCTTCTTTCTCTTCTCCTTCGAAATCGGTGCGTTTTTCCTAACTAGTAAGTAGTCTATGTCCCTTATCAACCCGTGTGTTCATGTCTATGTAAAATATCACGCTGATTTGTTGCTCGATCCGCCTGCTGCAATGTTTCTGTGGATTATTCCGTATCGTATTAAGTTTGCAATTAAACCACTATATGTCTCTCGAGCTCGCAAACGTAATCTCTCGTAAAGCAGCTTTATCGTCATTGTATTCTACAATTCTAACACATTTGTAGGATTCTTATGTCTATAAAGCGTTGATATCATCGCTTTTCTTTAACTATACATTTAGTAAGAAAGCTATCCTATTTAATTGTATTTCTTATTAAATAAAACAAAGGTTAAGAGACTGTTTGGAACGAGCTTCATCTTCGATTCTATAGCCATTTACGATAGCAAATCAATCGCTGGTTGTTTCTAAATAAAAAAAAAACAATAGTTTCGGACAGACACGAATGTGAAAGCACAGGGACAGAATGTATCTACGATGTCAGGTCAAATATATTTTACACCACAGCGTCCGGGAATCGCGCGAATCTGCCTAAGAATCCCGGGAGCGATGCGCTAAAGTGGAGGAGTCCGCTTTTATCCGGTTTTCAAGCACAAAGTACCACATATCTACATATCCCTATCGTTTTTTGTACGCAATCGCTTAAAGGACTCTCGTCGTGTTTGCGGATGTGCTCCGCAAAATTACGCGTATCCTCCGCCCGGGCAAACACGAGGTGTCGACCCCTAGCAAGTAGGCAGGTTCACAAAACCTGACATTTACGTACACATGAAGCTTCACATACAGGCGGTAGCAGGAGAATTTCAAGAATGTATTCTTGAAATTCGTTTGTATTTAGTTTAGAATTTTGCGTTCACAACAGTTTGTAATAGATGCAAAAATTACACTTTGTTGTTCTACTCGTATATTTATGATTTGTATGTCGCATCCGCTATCGGGGCAATGGTATTCCGGATCTTTGGGAGGCGTTCACGGAGTCGAAGCCAACGCGTACCTACAGGCTTTTTCGATAAGTTCATAAACTTATCGAAAAAGCCAAAGAATGGTGTACCGCGCGGGTGCTGTTCCTGCCCTTGTCATGGGACGCGCACAGAGACAGCACCCGGTAGATACCAGAACTTATTGGGGATTGATGGGATCTAAACATACTGGGTTATTGGAGTGAAATGATTGTCTAAGTACTGTGCTATTTGGTTGAACTTTATTAAAAGTGAAATACAACTCTATAGATTCAGTATAAATCGATATTTTTATCAGATGCAACCTGTACAAGGGTAGCGCCAAAATGTCTACGTGAAAGATGACGTCAAAATTCAATTTGCGGATGGGGGGGGTGTTTGATCGCGCCCTCTCTCTCACACCTATAAGGGGTAGCGGAGAGGGAGGGAGTGCCCGTGGCAACTGATAGTAACAAATTTGAATTTGTTTTTTGCGTAAGGGATGATAGGTTGTAAAGTTGTTATAAATACATTTGTTTTTTTTTGTAATGACAAGGATTGAAGGAAAAGTTTCATTTTCACCCACTACAAAATAAGAGGTTGTTATGAGTTGGACATGTGCATGGGTATCTATGTGTCTGTGTATGTGTATGTCCGTGGCGTAGTAGCTCTTGAACGGATGGACCCATTTTGATGTAGTGTTTGTGTTTGAAAGGTGACTTCATCGAAAAGGGTTGAGAGCTGTGGATCAGGAAAATCGGTTCAGTGTTTGAGAATTATCTGTTTATTTCTGTCCATAATATTGTAAGAAATGTAGGTTAACTTACAATGGGGTTGAAATAATATTTAAGGATTTAATCTTTCTATCTATCAGCCACGGGCGTCCACTGCTGAACATAGGCCTCCCCTATTATTTGCCACAGGGTGCGACCGTGCGCAAGCCGCATCCACCGACTCCCCGCTACCCTTCCGAGGTCATCCATCCAACCTAGTCGGGAGCCGTTCTACGCTGCAATTTCCTATGCGTGCTGCGTGGTCGCCACTCCAGAACTTTACTGTCCCAACGACGGCCTTTACCGTTCTACATGGCTACATGGCCCGCCCATTGCCACTTCAACGATGCAATCCTGAAAAAATACCCCATTGCTTGAAGACGAAGGTCTTCGAACAGGGCGTGTCGCCAGTGATGACCGACGCAACTGAGACATGGTAGTTCACTATGGGACCCATAAGGCGGCTCAGAGTCACGCAAAGATGGAAATGCCTGTAAATAATTAAGTGAAAGATATATATAAAGTACCAACACTAAGTACGTTCCGGGTTCCGGACCATTTATTTACATAGAAAATGTATGGCAGTGTATGTACTACATATAAAGGAACAGCAAGAGACGCGGTTGGTGCAGACCAAAGGAACGTTTGTTTAGGTAACTGTTTATAACTTGTTCGCCACAATGGCGCACGGGTTCGAGTGCCCGTTGTGTTGCAATGACTCTATAGAGACTAATAGGGTCGCAGTCATCGGGATAATTTGAGGAGAATACTATATAGGTATATATATATATAATATAATATAATCGAAACTATATATATATATATGTTTCAATGACGGCGGCGACCCTACACAAATTTGATGGATGTCCATTGATGTTTTCGTCGTGGTTGCTCGTTCTGATATGGCTGGCTAGGCCGAACTTACTGTTAAATACTCTAATTAATTCGTGTTAGCTACAGAGGATTGGGGGATAAAAACTTGCGATAGCTCAGTTGGTCAGTGCACTTTTGTCGTTAAAGACGTAAGAAAAGTCGCAAGTTCAAATCCTGGTTACAATTTAGAATAGAATAGAATATTCTTTATTTCGTCATCACAGGTAACAATCAGGTGACAATGGTGGTAAATTACGCAGCAATTCCATGATGCGCCTTTTGGCATACGAAATACATTATTAATACTTATTTTTAATCTAAAGTAATACAATCAATGATCAAATAAAACAAAATTAAATTTTAATATTCGTGTCAAAACATAACAATTCATTGCAGATTTCATTTATTATTATTATTTTATTTTACAACGTCAAGGACAGCATCATTAAAATAATCATTAATATTATAATAACATTTATCAACAAGTATTCTTGAGATCAAATGTTTGAACTTTTTAGTGTAAAGTTGTAGGTAATTTATTATATAGTTTTGGGGCCATTACGTTAACGTTGCGTGCCATCAATGCGGTATTGCATTTTACTATGCGTACTAACGGTTTCCTGGGTCGCAGGTTATTTCATGGATTTGTTTCCATTACTGGGAAAAGATTGGGATTACTTTTGACAAAGTTGCAGCATTCGTAAATGTACAAACAAGGCAATGTTAACAGCTTGAGAGACTTAAAATGAGGTTTGCAACTCTCCACGTGTTCAAGCTTGCAGATGGCCCTAACGCAGCGCTTCTGTGCTCTGAACAATCTGTCGTTGTAGGAAGAATTTCCCCAAAATATGATCCCAAATCTTAAGATAGAGCATACGAAACCGTGGTAAGCCGCCAGCACAGTTTCTTGGGCAGACGTCTTTGCTAGGTTGTACAGTGCGTATGAAAATGTATACAGTTTTTTACAAACTTGCACAGATTTTTTTTCAGTAAATTTTTAGATTATTAAGTTCTAACCATTTGATAATTTCCGAAATAGTTACGTTTACATCGTTCTCGTAATCTACATTTGTATTAAGCTATACGAAAACCGTACAGTCATCTGCGAATAAAATCATTGGATGTGGGCTACTTTTTACAATGTCATTAATATAGATTAGGAACAGTAACGGTCCCATTACGCTCCCTTGATGCACTCCGTATTTTACATTTTTACGGTCTGAGATATATTTTTTTTCCTCTTTTGATGTGGCACAAATCTGAGTAAGTTCCGTATATTGTTCCCGTTTTTCTAAATATGATTTTAATAATTGATGAGCGTTTCCACGAATACCGTAACTATGCAGTTTTTTTTAACAAGATTTCATGATCTACATGGTCAACGCTTTGCTCATATCCATAAATATTGCACAAGAGTTTTCTTGAGTCTAGATTTGTAATAACTTTTTTTACTAAGTCGTAAATGGCCATATTTATACTATTGTTCTTTCGAAAACCTTTCTGCTGCTCAATTAATATGTTATGCTTGTCCAAAAAACTATATATTTTATTGTACATTAATTTCTCGAAAACTTTAGTAAAAACTGGTAATAGAGTGATAGGTCTGTAATTTAGAATAATATCCTTCTTACCTTTTTTATACAGAGGCTTAACAATTCCTAATTTTAGACTACCTGGAAATATGCCGGTGGAAAAACTTAAATTAATTATGTGGTTCAAAGGCACTGCAATATATCCACTGACATGTTTTATTACTTTGTTGCATATATCATCAAATCCAACACTCTTTGAGTATTTTTAAGACTTTCGATTGTTTTTTGAACGTCGTAGGGTGAGACCGGAGCCAAAAAAATGGTGTCAGGGTTGCTATTGATGCTAGATAGTGTTAAATTGGATGAATTGCTTTTCACTTCGCCGATAAAAAAATTATTAAATGCGTTTGCAATGTTCGTTGGACCTTTAATGTCTGTATTGTTTAATTTTATGTTTTGTGTCGGTTCACTAGGCACGCTACGTTTGCATTTATTTATTACTTTCCACATTGCTTTAGTTTTACTTTTAGCCATTTTGATATAGTGGTCATTCAGGGAACGTTGAGTCAGTTTAATGATTCTTTTTAGTCGGTTACTATATATTTTTAACATATCTTTTGCTTTTGCTCTCATATTGTTATCCTTGTTGGACCTATACATCCACAGCATCTGTCTTTTTTTGCGACAGCATAATTTAATACCCTTTGACATCCATTTCGATTAAATTTTTAGCGTTTTTTTTTTAAAGTCATGTAGGGAAAACACAGATCTTTAGTAGGTCGCATTGATGTTTTCCTTTACAATCGAACTGGGTAGGATAAATAATATATATAAAACTAGCTTCTGCCCGCGACTTCGTCCGCCTTAAATTCGTTTATCGCGGATAAGGATATTTTTCCGGGATAAAAAGTAACCTATGTCCTTCCCTGAGACTCAAACTATCTCCATATCAAATTTCGTCCAAATCGGTTCAGCGGTTTAAGCGTGAAGAGGTAACAGACAGACAGACACACTATCGCATTTATAATATTAGTATGGATAAGTATGGATTAAATACGCAATATAAGTTAAATCGAAAATACGTTAGATTTAAGATTGAAATAAAACAATTTAATGGATTATATCGCGTATATTATCTCATTTTAGTTCCCGACGTTTCGGAAACTTTCCAGCTTTCCATGGTCACGGGTGGATACGCGATATAATCCGTTAAATTGTTTTATTTCAATGAGTAATAATCGCGGAAACAGAAGAAAATATTAGATTTAAGATTGTTATAAAATCATTATCATTATAGCTAGCTACAGAGATAAAATAATTTCTTTCGAATTTTAGAGATAAAATGTGTATTGAAATACTGTGTAGGGAATTGATGGTTATTACTACTTAAAAAGGTATTTTCTTTCGAGTTATGAAGGTTTTTCGGCACGAAGGGAAGGGGATTTTATTTCGTGTAAAAGAGGATTTCATCTTATTGAGGTCCGTGTTAACGAAGTTCGACTGTCTGTACGTGGGTTCTGCATACAGTAATCTATAATGCCATGAGGCATTCTCTAACACTTTAGGCCTAAGCAGAAAGATACTTCAAGGAAAAGTGAAACTGCCTATCGAAGTTAAGCTTGATAGATTAAATACTTACAAAAAGGTTTACGACCAAACACAATGTTTAGTTTCATTGTTATAAATTCTTTTAAAAAACACAAAATTAAATTTACAATCAATAGAAAACAACGTTAACTTATAATTTTTGTCGTTTAACCTTCAGCAAACACTCTTTTCAATACATTTGTAAGGAAAAAGTATTAAATTGAGAATGCACCTAAAAGTAAATTTTCGATATTTCTTCACTCAATTCTTCACATGCCATCCTAGTCCATATAAAAGGACCTAGGTGCTGGTATAATTCACATATCACAAAAAATCTACAGTGACTTTTCTAGGGCACCAAGTGAAAAACTACAAAATAATTAGCTGTAAGCGTCGAACATCGGTGGCACAACGTAGTGCCATCATCGCACTTAAACAGGAAGGCAAGACAGAGCGATATATAAGTATAGCCAATCAATTGAATTGCCAATAAATTGGTCTTCAACTTTTTGATGGTAGTGTAAGCACATAGCACATGTTTTAATCAACTAGAACACAGACGACATCGCCCGGTAGCGGCCTGCTCGGCTTGATACGTCAGTCAAGCTCGGTCGGACTTGTCCCGTAAGCCCATCAACTCGACCTAGTCTTAAGTCTAGTGCACCGGAATATTAATACAATTGAGCCTCGGTATAAGTTTGCAGAGGCTGCTGAAAATCTACGACTGAATATTAAATAGACTAGCGGTCGAATCAGGAAAAGGTAAGAAGGATTTAGATATATTATTTGTTTGAATCAAAAGCTATGAATGAAGAAAATCGTAATATTCTTATAAATTGTAAATTCGATAGAGGACATTATTTTTTTTCTCAGTCTATCCCGTGAACACAGGAGCTATAACGCTTCCGAAACATCGGGAATTCAAACGAGATAAGATATACGCGATATAATCTGTTCAAATTGTTTTATTTAGTCAAGAAAATTGGTTCAGGTGTTTGAAGATGAACAGCTTTCTAGGTGTGTGTGTAAGTTGCCGTGGTTATTGACTATTCTCTCAGTTAGTTACATTTTGGGAATATATAGATGCAGTACCTACTTTGTGTGACAGACTTTACAAGGTCTAGCCAAGTTGTCAATCTTATAGACGCTGCTGAAAAAATCAAGTAAGTTGCGATATTTTACATCTCTAAATCAATATATGTTAAGGTGCGTCCACATTTGTATCATTTGCCCGTATCAGATCATCGTCGCGTAGCATGATCGCGTGTCACGATCACGCGTTTGGACGTTGCACCGATCTGATCGCTCGAAATCCATTTTGCTACGCATATGAAACACTCGGATCGGACAAGCGCGGCATGATCGCGACGGTGCGACGTCCACATTAGCGATCATGACACGCGATCATGCTACGCGGTCATGATACGCCGCGATCCATCTCGAGTCGGTTTTTGCCCGACCATCTTCTGTCTCGTACATTGCAGCTACGCGTGAAAGACATGGCAGAGAGGCGTGGCTTGAGTCGCTGGCGCAGGTGTGTTACGGCGAATTTCCAAAGTACTGTCATTTTTAGTTGCTACGCGCGCGGTGCCGCCGACGCATGGGCGCTGCTGTCCACGCTGGGGCTCGGCGCTCGCGGCTTATCAGCTGTCGTGATAATGATCTTCAAGTTTCTGCACGGGTGTCAACCAATTTGATGTGCGATCGCAGAGTGCAACAGTTTTACACGGAACACAACGCTACTACAGAAGAACGATCACGCGAAAAATTATGATCGGCGAAATGCCAAAATGATCGGAGCGGTGAAACGATACGGCTAGCGTCCAAACTGCAGCATGCAAAATGATCGGCGCGGTGATCGGATACGGTGATACGCTACGGCTTAGTGTGGACGCGTTTCTTGACGTGGCGGCGCAAATGGTACGGAATGCCGACAGTGAGCGTCCAGGCAGCGCGATACGCAGTCATGCCACGGCACGATGATCGGATACGAGCAAATGATACAAGTGTGGACGCACCTTTACATGTACAGTTCAAACCATTTCCGCCTTACGCGTTGCCGACTGTACCATATTGTACACACTTGTACCACGTTGTTTACGAGTGTGTGCGTTGTTTACCGGCGTCGAGGCAGCGATACTCGCGCCGCGAGCGCAAACAATCCGAGTGTTGAAGGGCTTACAAAGGCCTCTACACTACCATTCCACACTAAAAGGACGTAACTATATACGAGTTCAATAGCACTTACGACTTTTCACCATCAAACATATATTCACGATTCTAAACCGAAACAGCAAAGCTGATACAAGTTTCAATAGCACATACGGCTGTTTGATAGTGAGCACACGTGAGCGCTGAAGTGTGGTAGCTACCATTTCCGCGTCTCTCTCTGGTCAGATTTGAATTTCGATTTTCAAAATTCGAAACCGTAACTGTTCTGCCCATAGAAAAGTTTCGTCTTGTCTTGCTTTTTATATCAATTTCTAAGCTTGTAATGAAATGCCGGTAAAATTTTCAGTATGTGGAATATAATATTTCTTTATAGAAGGCGCTTTATAGACGGCTGAGAGCGCGATGTTAACGTTTGAAAATTCATCAAGTCAGTTGATGCATTAATGTGATACCCAAACACATGTAGGACTTAAACAATTTGGAACGGGTCTATATCGATTGGCATACAATTATTGGTTCTATCGTTGTGTCGCATAACGTCTTTTGTCCTAATAACGTATGGCATACACTTTGTTCCGCATATTTTTGATTGTCCGAAATTGTTGCTCCTATTATCGTTTGTCCTAAATATTATTTGTCCTATCGTTTGATGTGGCTAAGATTCTAATGTCGAATGATTGGTGTGCATAATTGTAGTGTTCCTAATATTTAATGTGCTAAAATTGTTTTTACTACATGTCATTAAGCATAAATTTTGATGATTTTTTGCAAGCAGAGTTTTTAAACGTTAAAAGTTAACGCTTAGCAATATCGCAAAAGCAAATGCAGTAATGGCACGATTCGCACTATATTTGCCTGTCGCAATAATAACGCAGCAAAACCTAACCTTCTCAACCTTGTTGGTTCTGGCGTTTCGCTCGCTCGCTTCGCTCGCTCGTTAGGGTCACAGTTCTACCTAACACTCCTCCTCACTACGCTCGTCGTCGTACCTAACCTAACCGAAGTCTGACCTGTCTTAAAGTAGAATACGTAACGCTTCTGACTTCACGACTACCATAGTTTAGTTTAGGTGCTGTAAGTGTAGCCAATTTAATAAAGTTCTGGCGTTTAGCTCGCTCGCTTCGCTCGCTCGTTAGGGTCACAGTTCTACCTAACACTCCTCCTCGCTTCGCTCGTCGTCGTACCTAACCTAACAGAAGTCTGACCTGCCTTAAAGTAGAATACGTAACGCTTCTGACTTCACGCCTACCATAGTTTAGTTTAGGTGCTGTAAGTGTAGCCACTTTAATAATAGGCAAAATAATTCTTAGGACAATTCATGTTAGGAATAGTATGCTTTAGATAATTCGATTTTAGAGTTATCAATATTAGGACAAACTTGCTTTAGGACTTTAAATGAGTATGCGCAAAAATTATTAGGACAAACGAGTAGTATGCCAATCAACAGTATACCAAACATTCTCGGCCAAACATTTTTAGGACACAAAACGTTATGCGAAACGACAGGCACCCATTTGGAACATTAAGTTTCATATCTTTCCCCGATTCTGAAAAAATTACATACTATTTATTTATTTACATACTATTGTTTTTTAGATACATTTTTTTAAACATTCCTTGTGACATTTGTATAGTCTCCTCGTATGAATACATTTTTACTTTGGTCTACATAGCTTTTCGTCGAGCCGCGTCGTCCTAAGTTCCTTAATTATTAAAACTGAATTAGTACTGGCTAGTATAAGCTTAGTACGTACTTACGTAACATTTGACATTAATCCGGGTACTTTGTGTGAAAACATTTTGCTTTAAGAATAATTTATAACTCTTCAGACTTTGTAAATTTTAAATGGCGTGTAAGTTAAGGCGGTCGGACTGTACCGAACATTTAAATTTAAAGTAACGTTAAACTTTAAAGTAGCTACAGCTACCATTATATTTATAAATTAGGGTTTTTAGTGCCTTTGCAACCCAGTGAAGACTTAGCAAAAAAATAAGACAGTATAGCTATTTGTCTAGGTTTAAACTCAAATAGTTAACGGAAATCTTACTAAAAGAAATGTGAAAACGACGGTTAAAAGGGGATCAGAATGAATTAATGAAAAAAAGGAAGGAAGGACTGTTGCTACATTGTTGTTTAATTATATATTATTACTAGATGTGCCCGCGGCTCCGCCCGCGTAGAATTCGGTCTGTGTCAGTAAGCGGCTAATTTATCCCTCTCTCCTGGAGCCGAAACTTGAAGTAAAGTCCAGATAAAATGTTATAAAAATACAACTAAATAAAACCACAATCAAAAATCTGTCCTTTTTCGCACTTATTTAAATTGACGTGATTTATAAGATATAGAGTATATACCTAGAGGTGTATATCGGCCGATACAGTACCACTTTTCTATTTTTACGTCCTTGACTGTAGTACTATCTAAATCATGTCTACGGCAAATAGCACCCGAATCGGTCCTTCTGTCAAATGAGTCTAAGCATGAAAAGGTAAGAAATATACACATAGAAATCCATACATCCTAACAACCTTTCGAATTTAGGTCTAATATTATTTAGAAGTAAGATTAGAGGAAAGGTGAATATAGATATTGAGTCCAAGTATTGACATTTTATTTACAGTTAAGTTTACGTATGCACAACTAAATATGTACCTACATATAATTATATCTACAGTTACATACTCCAAAAGTAATTTACATACCATTGACATTTTACAATATTTTTTTGTACACCACATTGTGAGTCTTCCCGGCGGGCATTAGCACGAACAGCTACTACTAGGTGACGCGCGAGCACGCCACGTAGAGCTACCCGTGCGAGAAGCAGCCCGTGCGCAGGTCCACTCCGGCGGCGCGCAGAGTCTGACCCTGCGACTTGTTGATGGTCATGGCAAAGCAGACGCTCACGGGGAGCTGAACTGCAGGCACTTGAAGCGGAGCGGGAAGTTGCTCGGAATGAGGGAGGTGCGGGGGATGAACACGGCTTATCCGGCGCCGCACCTCATCAGGATTTGCGCTTCGATGAGTTTTCGCTGCAGCTGCACTACTTTAAGCCTGGTTCCGTTGCATAACTTTGGAGGTGACAAATTCCAAAGAAGCATGATCGGAACTCCAACTTTCAGGGTTAATGTGTGTGCTGGGAGTCCTGAAGCGCTCAATGAGTTTAGGAACTCCATCAAGTATGTTGTGACGAAACCTTCATCCAAGACAGTGTTAATGGAATTATATACTGCTTAATTGTTCACCTTCGATTTCCGCAAATATCCGCGCATTAACGGCTCTCTCACAAAACGAAGAGTTCTCACGTCGCGTCACCTGGCGCAGGTCTCCGTATACGCTCTGAATGTGGTCTTCAACGGACGGAACGATGTTGCATAACGTCACTGGTAATCGAATCAGGCCGTTGGTTTCCTCCAGAAGTCTTTCTTCAACCTGAAGCAGTACCTGGGAAAAATCTTGCTCCTCCTTGTTGATACCACTGAGCCAATTATCTTGTATTTTGTTGCATTATTAAATCAATTATATTCAATTAAATTTGTTGATATCCGTACCCCCTCTTCTAAACTTAGAGTTAATTTGGCAAAATGCCAAATTATTAATTTTAGCGCCACCTAGTTACACTTACTTTAGCAAGGTACTCCATAGTAGTCGTAGGCTCGTGTTTTATGTGCATATTTGAGAAAAGTTTGCACCTCCTTTCCTAGTAGCGCCATAAGATTCAGGCGCAAACTTAACTTTATCAAGTGAAGTGGCTACCCCTCCTTTTAAATTTTTATAGCCAACTTGGCCGGGAATTTTCTCAACAGATTAGTAAAGTTTGCATCAAAATCTGTTGAGCCGTTTTCACGTGATGCGCGTACAAATAAACAGACAAACAGATAAACAGACAAAAATTCTAAAAACTGTTGGAACGTGTTCTGTTATCGATTCTAAGTACCTTTCGAGCCTCTTCAGCTTTATTATATATATAGATTCCGTATTTTTTACCGTTCACAGTTTTGACAGCGACCAAACGATATAAAGAACTGACAGTGAAGTATACATGTTTATATTAAAAAATAATAATATATTGGTAACTAAAAAGTTTTCAACAAAATGTAACTCGAATTTATAAAGAACTCTCACTCACTATCTGACAGGCACAAAGCAAACTTCTCTTCAAGCACATGATACGCAAGCACCTCTTTAGTAAGCTCCAAGATTAGCTCTCTCGCTTTGTATCATGTTTTGCACTAAATAAGTACATCTATGCTATTATAAAGTTGTAAAAATTAAATGTCTGTACATTGAACATATAAAAAAAATTAAACGGACTATTTGAATTTCACTGAATCGATTGTTTTTTGTGTTTTTGTTGGTAGCGTTGTGATTTCATCACGCCAAAATGGTAGAACAGATTTCAACTATTTTTGGTACATGGGTACCCGGGCATCCACAGATGGGTACGGGATACTTTTTGACGGATTATGCTGAAACAAATAAGAGGGTTATGATTTTTCCTCCTAGCGAAGTTTTTAACTAAGCATGAATTTTTGTAGCTGGCACGAAACCAAACTTTTGACCAATACATTAATGGCGCTCTGTCAATTATGACAAAAGATCATTACGGTGACTAACGGACCCGCTGAAAAAAGATTTATCGTTATCTTAAGCCCATCTCGGCCATTATCATAATTTACGAGATGAAATATCGTCTTCACCCGAGACATATTTACTTTAGGGCTGTCATTCTGAAAATTCGCGTTAAACCGCCTTCAGTTCGTTTCTGGTATAACTAGCCACGTGAAGTAGTGGTACATGTTCCAGACCACGGATCAAAATATATTGGACCTATAAGCAGCTTGTCGAATCCAGTTTAAGAAAACGAAACCGAGGGCGAGACCTATGAATAGGAATAGCTAATGCGTGTCTAGGGGCAGTGGCGGTCCATATAGGCACAAAGGCACTGCGTACCCTGAACGACCATGGCTCCATACAGGCACAGAGAAACTACCTATCTTGAAGCCCTGAACGACCATGGCTGCTTATAGGCACAAAAAAACTGCCTACCCTGAAGCCCTGAACGACAATGTTTTTTTTATACTACTAAGGTGGCCAACAAGCGTCCGGCCTGCCTAATGTTAGGCAGTCACCGCAGCCTATGAGCGCTTGCAACGCCAGGGGCATTACGTAAGTGTTGCCGGCCATTTAAGAACCTATTCACTTCCCTTTTGAAGAACCCCATACTGTTAACCTCCAGGGAAAACCGCGGTAGGGAGGTCTTTCGGAGGGAGTGTACGCGGTAGAAAATTCATTTGATACCACACGGTGCGCGACCATATTGCTTCCAAGGTGTGTGGATGAATATCCTGCCGATGGTGAGCGGTGCGATGGTAGAAGGTGGCTGTAGGCATCATGTCGAACAATTCCTCGGAACACAGCCTATTATACAGGCGGTGGCTGCTTATAAATTCCGAAAAACTGCCTACCCTGAAGCCCTGAACGACTATAGCTGCTTATAGGCACAGAGAAACTGCCTACCCCGAAACTCTGAACGACCATGTCTGCATATAGGCACAGGAAAACTGCCTACCTTGCCCAAAACCTTTGTGCACGCCACTGTCTAGGGGTCATATTATAGTAGCGGCTAGTCCGTCAGTGCTGTGTTCGACGCTGACTCACATTTCGTGAATACTATCAATATGATAGTAATTACCTAATGCAGTGATGTAGCTTCGTGGAGTCGTGAACTGTGAATGATATTGTAAGTAACCTTTGCCCATTGATAAAAGTTAAGATTCGGATTATTGTGACGTCATAGAAGTGCCATTTAGTCTTTGCTTGTTCTTGTTTGTTTACAATCGACTTAAAATAGCCATGATCATATCAAACATTTTTCAAAATTCTAATTGTTTTGTTAGTACAGACATTTATGAACCTTTAGTTGTTCACATAAATTTGGAAAACGTTAGTACAGATATGTATGTGCAACCTGTTTACAAATATTGAAAAAAAAAACCCTTGTGCAGATATTTATGTATTATCACTTACTAAAATAATTTTGAAAAATACAAGTACACAATCTGCTACATTTATTTTTGAAGCCTTGAGAATGGTCATATACCTAAGAAATGGACTCTACTGTGTACCTTAATATATTATTTCCGAGTGCTACAGTGTCAAAAACTCAATTGGATATTCAATGCACACTAAGGTATGGGTAAAAACTAGTATAATATTAGTATCCTTTCATTTTATCGATTTAGTTTTTCCCTTAAGTTCCCATCTGTTTCAATTCCCAACTCGCGCAAGCTGTAAATATAAGTAGAGGAATACTCGTAACTATACAGAGGATAACTTATCTCTGTAAGCTATAATAGAATTGTAATACACAGAAACAACTGTGTTCCACTCAAGGATTCTAAGTAATATATATAAGTGTTAAGCTAGTGTCATGCCAAACAAGGATTAATATTCCATTCAGCGCAAGTTCACTCAGACGGAGATTGTGGGAGTCTGACAATTTTATCTCTTTATTATATTATAGAGCGCCGCTGCAATCTGCAGTTCCTTTGTTTCGGAGATGAGATGAAGAACGACTGGCGGTTTGGCCGAGAGCAGGGTTGTCAACTTTAGTTAAAGTAAAATGTTTTCAAGAATTCTCGCAAATATTCCGGTTGATTTATAATATTTACGAGATTCTGGTCATTTTAGAGTTAACATTACAGTACAATTTCTAAAATGACCGAGTTATGTTACAGATTCAGTACGGAATTTCACAAAGTATCGCTTGAATATATCAATTATTTAAAATCGGCTAGCGTAGTTGAACAGGCACGTGTATATGTTAGGCTTACAAAACAACAATGTGTAGCTGTCCTAAATGTTTGGTTTCATCAACATGATTATGTTATATAGTGGAATAATAGACTTAATTCTCTAATCTAAGTCTCAATTTCAATAATAAAAAAAATCTCAGTGATTTTTGGTTTGTTTTTTGGAATTTTTGTATGTCTGTGTGTGTGGTTGTGGCTTCATCACGCCAAAACAGCTACACAGATTTCAACAATTTTTGGTACACAGGTAGCTACTATCCACAGATGGTTATTCTTTTTAGCCGACTGTGCTGATGAAAATAGAGGGTTATGACTTTTTTTCTCAACGAATTTGCAGGCAGCTTTTAGTTATCATTAAAATTGACAGTGCGAACCCTAGCATAGCCGCGTCATGAACTTTTTTGGCGTCCGCAGTAAGGTGTTATGAAATTGTCTCCTCTTGTCTGCGGCCCCCGCTCATCGCATTAGACAATGCCCTGATTGAAATGCCTTCCCGTGTCTTTGCTTTTGTGTTGTTTTTGTTTTACAAGCTTTTATTTGGTCTGACAACCCTGAGGAAGCTACGCAGGTTTAATACTAACAAGAGATGAATTTTTAGGCTTCAAAATTATAACACAGCTCAGGATGTATTTCGTTCTTTTGAAGAATTGTGAGTTTAGGAAAGGGTACGTAGCGTCAATGTTTAAAATAATAAGGTAAATGTTCGTGGGTCGTTCTTAGTTCTTACCGATCATGTCTCAAAACTAAAAATGCGTGACGGAGGTGTGAATGACGCTTTTGTCACGCTTATTTTGAGAAAACGAATAAAAATATAAATGCAGTCACAATGACGCTACTGTATGAATAATAATTTTATATTTAGACTAGAAGGTGTTCGCAACTTCGTTCGCTGAAGAGGAAAAGTCATAACCCTCTTTTTTGCTTCAGCATAGTCGGGTTAAAAGTATCCTATAACCATCTTGGAGGTCACTGAATCGAAATATATATTTTTTAGATTTTCCGTATGTTGTTTGTGTCGCAGCGGCTTCATCACGCCAAATCGGCTCAACATATTTCATTTATTACTCGACTACGCTGAAAAAAATCGGGTTATGATTTTCTTCTCCTCCACGGGCGAAGTTTGCGGGCAACTTTTAGTAACGTATATACTAGAACATATTTTTTGAGACAAGTTGGAGTTTAAATTTACTACTTCTCGCCTATAAATTAACTGAGTTAAATTCGTAATTTGAACTGAGACCGATCACTTTTTTTTGTGTTTTATGTGTGTGCGTTTATATCTTGCACTTAATCATTGTCCTTTTGTTTTCAGGTATGCTTCATCTGCGGTTTCTTTGTCGGTGTGACATTAACATGTAAGTTCATTACAAAACAAAAGACTATTAAACTTGTTTTTGCACGACATAATTAATAATCGATTGAACAATATAGATACATATATAAGTTTCTGTGACAAGATTTTTTTGCCGACTGTACTTTTCTGTGAACATCCGTCAACTACTAATTGAAACGTTTCTAAAGACCCCGAACTTGGTGGGATTGTGTTATTTTGTTACAGAGTACCTATGACTACCTTCCAGCTTCATCATGAGATCAGCTCGATACTATCATACGCATTGTCCCCGAACTGACATGAGTATACCAAATTTTAGCTCAAATGGATACCGGGAAGTGGATCAAATTTAACTTGCAAGACTTAACCCGTACAAACATACATACAATCATTGCAAGTTAAATAAAAGCTTGTAAAAAGTAGGTTATCAGAATAACTTAAAATTTAGAATTTTCTTTACTTATTGAATTATACATATCTCTTATGCTATTTATGTTATCCATTGATATACACTCCTTTTTTATTTCTATGAAGTATTAGTATGGTATAATATACCTGGTGTTCGTTTGTTTTTTTCGTAGAACTTTTAAGACGTAATACTTTAGACAGAAATTAACTACAGCTAGGTACAGAATTTGTATACATATAACATATATACATATAATCACGCCTTTTTCCCATTATGGGGTAGGCAGAGACTACCACCTTCCACTTGCTACGATCCTGGCATACAACTGCCGCTTCATCAACATTAATTAATCTCGACATTTTGTGCTGTCACTACCCTTTCGCTTTGTCTCATTCACACGCAGAATATCAATATTTCTCGCATCCATCATCTGACATACTTCATCTATTTTATCATTCATTCCTTCCCTTACATTTAACGTAGCAAAGAGGCTCTCCACATTTCGCTCTCGCTGGAACCAATGGGACCGAGACGTGATGGGTTGCGAACCCCATCATCGCCATTTACGTTTCGACGAACCGCTAGGGATAAAATATTTGAACCCAGCAGAGCCACGCATACCAGGTCAGGGTTTAGCCTTATTCTGGTGTCACCAGTCCCAGGGCAATTCGGCACGCTAAACGACTAGACTCGCCTCTAGCCACACATCCATCGGCACGGCATACCTTGGATTGGCGGAATAGGAGGAAGGATAACAGGGTCAAGAAAGGAATTGTACGAATTTAGACAGGAGAAACGGTTAAAGGATACTACTGGCCCGGAAGACTATGCATGTGCCGAGGTCGCATACCCATATACCATAACAAAAATGCCGGAAAGGCAATTTCGTATGAGTAATCCCTGACTATACAGCTAGGTATATTGGAAATATGATATTTCGGTAATTCTGCGGAGCTCTAGAGTTTGTACTCTTTGGGAATTTATTCATCCCTTATTTAACCTCTTTTACCCCATTTTCGTTATCCATATTTTAGAGCCATTTTATCTTAGAGGAAACTTTTGTGCAAAACTTCACTTTTCTATATTCACCGGCACCGTTCGTTAGCTGTCAGCTTATTTTTCTAGAATTTTATTACATAGACAATGGAAATCTGGCGCAGTAAGCATGCTTTGAAGGAACCGAGTGCCAATAATCCCACTACTTACTAATATTACAAGTCGTTCAACCTCCATATTTACTCCCCCCTTATTTACACCCTTCTGAAAGAGTTTAGGAACATATCGCGGCTGTTAAGAACTGCCAGGTGAATAAGTACGCTAGCGCCGAACATTTACTAGAACCGGGACCGAACCACTGGATGAGCTTCATAATCCCTTTCTACAGAACGTAATTACTATAGTTGCATCGTGCGTGAAGCAATTGAAATCAAGAAACACCAAAATTTCAACCTGGAAGACGGTTTCAAACTTTCATCTTCGTGTAATCCAGTCATTAGTAAATGTAAACAACATGAAATATCGTTCGATAAATTGCTAGATGTCGTAAGTGTAGTGTGTCTAGTGACGACCTTAGTGTTCAACCTAATAATCAACACCAAGTGCGGGTAAATCGAAAACTCGCGCGCCTAGAAGATGTTGATACTCGCCTCTTTCTTTGTTGTTAAAAGAAAACGTCCCAGAATGTAGTAAGGACTTTTATTTTGAACATGTCAGTCCTTCAGATGTAGTAAAGGCATTTAAATCAATTAATGTCAAAAAAACCAATGACCTATGGGGGGTCTCAGTCCATGCTGTCAAATCCCTAATAGAAGTAATAGCGCCTGACTTGGCAGATATATTCAATAACAGTGTTGACTGCGTTGAGTTTCGTGATCTGATGAAACATAGCAAAATAACTCCTTTATTTAAATCAGGTAGTACCTCTGACCCCACTAACTTTAGACCAATATCTGTACTACCTACATTTAGTAAAATTTTTGAAAAGCTAATTCTATATCAATTGTTAAAACATTTTAATTTGAATAATTTGATGCATAGTAAGCAATTCGGTTTTACGCGGGGTCGCTCGACATCCAACGCCGGAGTTGAGCTCGTAAAACACATTTTCGATGCCTGGGAGGAATCGCGAGATGCTTTAGGCATCTTCTGTGATTTATCTAAGGCCTTCGATTGCGTTAATCATGAGACACTGATCAGGACGCTACACCACTACGGAGTTAAAGGATTAGCACTAAATTTATTAGAGTCTTATTTAAATGGTAGAATACAAAGGGTTGACGTGAATGGAAAGCGTTCACCGAGGTCATTAGTCTCTATGGGTGTGCCGCAGGGATCAATATTGGGACCTTTCCTGTTCCTTATCTATATAAACGACTTGCCACACCTCGTAAAGACCCACCATGAGATAGTTTTGTTTGCAGATGATACGTCTCTAATTTTCAAAGTCGTACGAAATCAACGATCCTACAATGACGTAAACAATGCTATCTGTGAAGTAGTAAATTGGTTTAATGTGAATAATTTATTGTTGAATGAGAAAAAGACTAAATGTGTTAAGTTTGTCACGAGTAACGTAAAACACGAGCAAGCAAGCGTTATGGTTAAAGGTGAGGAACTGGAACTAGTTAATAGTACAGTCTTTCTCGGTATAACATTAGATTCTAAGCTCTAATGGGGTCCCCATATTGCTAATCTCTCGAATAGACTGAGTTCTGCAGCTTTTGCAGTAAGTAAGATTCGTCAATTAACAGACGTGATAACGGCTCGATTAGTGTATTTCAGTTATTTCTACAGTATTATGTCGTATGGCATCTTACTATGGGGCAGTGCTTCCGACATTAATACTATATTTGTTCTGCAGAAGCGGGCTGTTCGTGCGATATTTAAAATGAACCATAGAGACTCGCTTAGAGATAAGTTTAAGGACATTAATATAATGACAGGGCATTGTCAATACATTTATGAGAATATTATGTATGTACATAAAAATATTACCGACTTTAAGAAGAACTGTGATATACATAATATTAATACTAGAAATAAGCATAAGCTCGCAGTGCCTGCTACTGGGCTCCATAAAATAAGGAGATCATTCATGGGTAACTGTGTGGGATTTTATAATAAACTTCCTAGCAGCATAAGTGAGTTGTCTATTGGTAAATTCAAAAATATTGTGAAACGAAAATTATTTTCTAAAGCTTATTATAGCACACAAGACTACATGAATGATGAAGCCGCGTGGGATTAATGTAAATTATAGCGTCATGTAGGTATATGAATAATTATTTTAACGAATACCTATAGTATTATTATTATTTTAATCTTAATTGTTTTATATACTCTGACATTTAGAATTTTATTCTAGACACATTCTAGATTATTTATTTTTTATTGACAATCCTTTTGGGATTTATCTTATTGATTATTTTAATTTTAAAAATGATGATTTTATCAATAATATTACACTTAAGTTAAATGATCTGATTAGGTTTTTCTGGGTTTCCCTAATCCTTGCAGCAAATGTTGGATCATATTGTATTTCTCCCAGCAAACATTGCTGCCCGTGTAGGTACCTAAAATAATTGAAATCCATTTAGTCGATTTTTGTGATGAAGCCGCAACGTCACATTAAAACGTATGTACAAAAAATAAAAATAGTTTTTTTTTTCGATTCATTGACGTTTAAATACTCCTTTTTTTTTTTTTTAATATCTGCAATGAATGTACAGACATTTTTTTTAACTTTATAGTAGTATAGATAAGCTACTGCGTTGCTTGTTTGAGAGACAAAGACCTCTTTAGCGCCAGGTCACTGACACGTCCCACAACCCTAATTTTAGACATAATGCTCCTTGTGAAATTTACAACCGGTTCGTTGTTTCGCCAATAAATTAGACCTAATTATAACGCTCCGGCAGTCAAAGTATCAACGTTGATATCTATGATTTAATATACTCAAGTTGTTTTGATCAATACGTGTAGGTATACAATGTTTATCAGATTTTTTTACTAATGGATGATACAGTAAGAATCATTATTTCAGCAATAAGCCATTATTTGTATATTTTTTTCAAATATCAAGCAATATCTATATCTATAACTAACTATACTGGGCGATTCAAAAGTCATGACAGGAGTGATGGGGAGGGGGCTAGGGCCACCTACTAAATCGTGAAAAAAAATCAGCTGCTCTATACATTTCAGAAAAGTAGCTATCAATTAACTCTTAATTGGCTGAAAGAAATTTTTCAAGATTTCGTGGTTGTCCCCATATTAAAATTGAGAATGCACCAGTCTCCAATGTAATATATTATGAAACAAATCTTTAATACTATAGGGGGACTAAAATAAGTAGAAACAAACTTTCTCATCACACAAATATTTGCCCTAGCCGGGATTCGAACCCGGGACCAAATATATATTATAAATATATAGGCATGAAGTAAAGATACGCGACAATTTATGTATATTCTCGACTATACGATGCATGCAGACTCGTTAACAGCGTTAGTAAATTATGGTTTCCCGATGTATTATCATTCGTTACACGTGTATTGTCATCCAATACTGGTTTTAAAGCCAAATGGGAACGAGACTGCACGATTTGACCGCAGGCTGCGAATGTGAACCTGATATTTATAACAGAATCCTTAATTAATAACTTATTGATACTTGCGGTCATCAAAACGACGCCTTGCCTTATGAAGTTGGACGTAGGCGACCAACGGTACGGCACAACGACCGCATCAAACATAATGGGCGATTATATCTCGCGATCGCCGTAGATAGGCGCCGCGGCTCTCAAACTGTTGCCGGTTATAGCTTAACAAGTTCATCCGTGACGCTCCCATGATCTGCGGGCGACGGGGGGAAAGACAGCCCTGACCCTGCCGCGCGCACACTTCTTACTCGCCCCCGATGTCTTTCCCCCCCGTCGCCCACAGATGATGGGAGTGTCACAAAAGAACTTGTCAAGTTGTAAGTCCAAAGTTTGGAACATTCACTTGTAGTGTTCAAAACAATAGACGGTACTGAGGTACGGATGTCGCAACGCTCTTGCTTTGACTTATGAGGTTTTTTTTTTGGAAAAATGCTATTTAAATGACGATTAGATTAATTGCTAGTCCTGATATTGAAACGTGCACAGGGTTTATCGGCAAAGTAGGCAGTTTCTCTGTGCCTATAACGGAGTAACGGTTGTTCAGGGCTGTAGGCCTACCCTGTAGGGTAGGCCGTTTCTTTGTGCCTGTATGGACCGTATGCCACTGCCATAATAATCAAGTAGGTATATATTATATTATCCCTACAGTGTAGCTTCTACAATTTTTGACCAACAGTAATACCACATAATCGAATCTTATTGATTTGTTAAAAATAAGCGTAATGACTAGTAACGATTAGCTGTACATTCGCTTAAAATATAGAACAGAATACTCGTATATTTCGAAAGACAGCATACGCGAATTTAGGACATGATTCTTTAAATAGTGTTACAAATTACTCTCTGTCTCACATCTGAGTTACAAAGCCCTAAACACAGATAAGTAACACCGCTTTCGTCCCGCAATAATCCAAGATTACGCTGGCAAAAAATAAAGCTGTAATCGCGTTCAAAATCGCCTGTCAGCTACCGGTGTTCGCAAACCAAACAACTCGTAAAGATTGAGAGTCGGCGTACGGCGCGACCGGTCGAACCGGCCCGGGTTCAACCACGTTCAGTGCTGGGCTTTTGCACGGATTACACTAACGCAGCGTCTAACAAAATGTACAGTTACCAGCATTAATATCTACAACAACAAAGTGCGCATAAATATCTGACACGACTCTATTTCTAGGGCTGTTAGGACGTGTCAGATATTTTCGCCCGCTTGGTTATGGCAGATATTGATGCTGGTGACTGTACCATCTATGTTAGGAAGGGTTTATATAAGCATTAAGCACTATACTACTACACACTACAATCCCTCAAATTCATAAAAGACAAACATGCCTGCTGTCACAGTCTGTCAGAATTTGTATTTCAGTTTTCAGTAAAACATTTCGAGCATGATACGAGGAACATCGCGCGCAGCTTACCCTAAAACTCAGGCTAACCTATGTAGGACGCAGTCGCTAGTTTTAAGGGAGAAATACAATAGTAAACGATCGAACGAGCGAATAAGCAGGATAGTCAAAGGTCGATAATGTATTCGATTCCGTGACGCTACACTGTAGCGTACACTGCTACGCTACAATGTAGCGGCTACAGGTACGTGTCGGCGTCATTTTTTTTTATCAGGTGGCTCGTTTGCTCTCTCTTTTGAAGTATAAATATGACACCTATGATGGCCGACGTTACTTCAAGATTATAAGCTTTGCATTCGAGTATACCTCGGAATTCATTGCAAAATATAGGACCCTCCACACCGCTATTACTCAGATCTCTACCCGTAGTTTAGATAGTAGTGCCACAAATGTTAACCCAGTAACAGCGCATATCCACAGTGAAAAGCTAGTAATAAAATAAAATAAATCGAGTCTTTACAGTATAAGTAAGCCATGTCAGATGCGGATTATTGTTGCTGCACGACTGCCGAGAGCAATTGAGGCTCATATCGCTTTGTGTGGAGTCACGTGGGGCCATTTGTACGCTATACTAGTGTACTTTGCAACTATATAATATAACGGGATGCTCTTTCTAAGCGTCCTATGGAAGCAATATGGTTGAACTTGATATTGGCGTCTTCGCATTCGGGACAAAAGCAATTCGTTTACCTAGTGCTGGGTGGGTTATCTGTTACTTCAAAAAGAACATATTCCGCACAAAGATAGATGTATTCATTCGTTCAAAATAGTATCTAAGTTACTTGCGATTCATATCGCTTCTTAGAATTTCATGGTAGTAATTTTAATATCCTCGTGAGGGTCGCGGGGAGTCGGTGGATGCGTTCTGCGTAGGATCGCACTCTGTGGCGAGCTGTAGGGAAGGCCTATGTTCAGCAGTGGTCGTCTGTTGCTGATAGATAACTGAGGGGCTACTCTGAAACCCGAAAAACGAAGTTCTTATGGCGCCATCCCGCTCACTCAAACACAGCTTAACATGAGAGCGAGCGGGACGGCACGTTACGAACTTCGAATTTCGAGTTTCGGAGTAACCCCTCTGTAATATTGAAATATTATTGTTTACCATAGAGCCATGTTATAGGCAGTAATATTGGATCAATAAGAAATAAAATTTGGACAAAGGCGTCCCACAAACGCCTATAGTGACCAGTCGTTTGCCGCCCTCAACCAACGTGTCCCGCGATGACTAGATTTTAACATGTTATGTGTAAGCATATCTGCCAATTCAAACAGAAAGTTATTCTCAATAGGTAAATACAGCGCGATATCAACTTGTTATTTACTGCTTACGCATAATGACACTTTCATTGGGACGTAAAATGTTTTATATGTCAGATAGCATCTTGATTTGACGTTTTGCGTGGCCGTAGGATATTGAGTTTCTAGTACAAGAGCTCACTGTGTAATAATTTCAACGTTTTCTACATGGATTTCGTCATATAAGTCTTTTTGTGTTGTTAAGGGACTCAAATGGTTTACTACCCTGTCTTACTTATGGCTGTCAAACGTGGATATATAATAATAAAATCAAAAACAAAATACAAGTATGCCAAAGAGCGATGGAAAGGAGTATACTGAATATACAAAAAAAAAACAGAGGAAAAAAGCACAGAAATAACAAAATCAACAAAAATAATTGATGCTCTAGAACACTCTCAAAACCTTAAATGGAAATGGGCAGGTCATGTTGCACGCATGGAGAAAGGAAAATGGACAAACAGAGCAACTACTTGGCAAGGACCAGCAAACAAAAGGAAAAGAGGTAGACCGAAAGAAAGATGGGTTGACGAAATAAAAAGAAAAGCTGGGGAAAACTGGATCATGATAGCGAAAGACAGACCGGTGTGGAGAAAATAGGAGGAGGCCTTTACCCTATGAGGGGTCCATATTGAATTTTATTTATATTATATTTATTTAAATTGAAGTTAAAATGAATTGAAATAATTAATGTGTACCAAAAAAAAAATGGAAGTATTGATTAATGACATACAATTTAATAATGAATATATTTATTCTAATAATTATTGAGGTCATGCATGCATATGAATAATTCTAATTCTGATTTATAAGTCATTCATTATGGAAATAAAGAGGCTATATTATTATTATTATTATAAGGGACTCAAATTGCAGAGATTGCTTTGGACTATTTAACCGCTTGGACTGCAGAAAACGGCCAAGTAGTAGAGGAATATGGTTGTAAAATTATAGAAAAATTAAAGAGCTTTCCGGCACGTCTAGACTTCCCCGAGATTTTATTTTAGGAAAGGGTTATTTAACGATCATGGATCGTTTGGTTAGTTCGGATGATTCTAGTACGAGGTATATTTCGCAAGATTGTATGAAATTACGAAGCTAAATTCGAGACGCACCATTGACAGGAGAAATAAGTTTGAGATTTGGTCAATTCAAACAGGCACATAAAGAAGAAGAAGAAACAGATAATTCTGTCCCCTGACCCAGGAGAGAATAGTGACAGAGTTACTTAGAAAAATGCTAAGAAATATAATCTAGGCTATAGTCAATATGGGCCCTTGGAAAGCGGACTGATGAATACAAAAAAATTTATCCTTTATATGGTTTAAACTCGTAGTTTTAAAGAGTGACTCAGTAGACGTAACCATTGGCAACGAGGTACGGCATAAAATCGATTGAACCGAATGATCTAATTTTTTTTATTAAACTAAAGTTTCTAAATTAATAAGCGAAACAGACTGATGTATACTTTAGTGTTTTTTTGAGCTAGCTCTTGGCCTCTCCGTAAAACGCTATAACAGCTGGAGATAGCGCTTTAATACAGCTTGTCGCACGTCGCCTCGTAAACCGTTCGAACGAAATAAGTCATAACATCAACCGTTTTACTATAAGCTTAATGATCAGGTACTTTAGATGGATTTGGGTTACGTTTTTATCGACATAATGCGTTTTCGTTTCAATATTTTTTAAATGATACTTTGATAATGTTAATCTCTGGTGGGTTTGACAAATTATATATTTTTATTTGTCGTAAGGTTATCAGAATTCAAATCGATGAGACTATGACGAGTATAATTACCTATTTCTTAAACTTGCCTGAATACTAGTATAAAAGGGTCTTAAACTGCTTTTTTTTCACGATTGACTATCGTTCATTAAATCTATATCTGCTCATTGTGGGATTAAGGATTACTTATATTTAATACGTCACACAGCCTCAGTCATCTGCTAGGTTCTTTTACTGCTCATTGGTTGCGCTCATCATTAGCTTATCTATATAACATCCAAATTTTTGTTGATAAGACTAATCAATTCGCCATGATCGGGATTCGTTACAATTTGATATTGGCCATGTGGATCCATGAGCGACCGTACCCACTTCCCACCAACATTTGTCATTTATTGTTTTATTAAAATAAAACAAATGATTTCTCTAATATGATCAATGTCTACATGTGTACAATTTCACTTGAAAAATCACAATCGTACATTAAGTCAGTAGCATAATGTTCAATGTTAGAATTAGCTGTGAAATCGTGCAATCAAAGCTAACTGAATTAAAATGAAATGATAACTCTAATATGATCAATGTTCACAGGTGTACAATTTCACTTGAAAAATCACAATCGTACGTTAGGTCAGTAGCGCATTTTCAATGTCACAATAATTTTTGAAATCGTGCAATCAAAGGTAACAAACTGGTAACTGCTACCATGATATATATTTACTTGGAAACATGTACATTTCCTCCACCTGCAAGTCAGGGCAAGCTAAAACCATCAAAAGCGGCAAGCCTTTGCGACCGTGATACGCGTAGCTATCGGTTTTCAAACGTCTTTATTACGGTAAGGTCTCCAAGTAGCTTTATAAGGTCTGCCATAAAGCCTAATCCGTCAGGTGGTTGACCTGCGCGCGCATGGCAACAGCTATCGCGATGAACAGTTGACACGCGCCCGCGCCGGTGACTTAGAGCGTTATTAGGTGGCTTAGCCAGGGTTTTTCCCTTGAGTCGTCGTAAGTTTTTCATACTTGTTAGAATTTTTAGGCCACATTATAAACAACATTCGATGACAAAAATGCTATTTGGAAATGATATATCTGTGTAATAAATCATTGTAAGGAACGTCCGTGTATATAACAAGGATAGGCACATTCTTCTAATATGTAAGAATAAACCAACATAGTAACACTGGCGTTCGAGTGTGCATGTCAAAGCCAAATTATTTATTTAGGAATCTATGTACTTTGGAAATATATTTTACCGATACACTAGTTTACGCGTAATTTTCTAGACGTTTCCATTGCCCGTTGATAGTCCTGTGTACTAAACTATTAAATAAATAAGTCATATACATTTAAACTCGGTGAATCGTGACAAAAACGGTAAAAACTCTACATAGTTGCATGAAAGTTCAATGCTTAGTGTAACATTAATTTTTCATTCTTTGTGGCAGGGGACCGACAGAGGTTAAATTAAAACGCCCAGAGGAATACAAGTACATACGAGTATGTGTTATTGTAACTACCTCACGAGTCGTTTAAGAACAACCTAATACGAAAGTCCCTGGTTTGCCTGGCTTTAGCGTGCTTATATTTTCTATAATTCATATCTACAAAGATTTGAGTAGAATTATATAAGCTTATAAGGCGTATTTCATTTCAGCTTCCAGAAATGACAACCGATATCTAATCTAAAACATTATTCATTTTAGGATTCTATTTTCCATGACTCAACCTCTTCCAGGTGAATTGGCATCGCATAAATATAAACAAAAGATCGCGAGCTTTAATTAACAACTTGCTCAAGTCATTATCAAATGCCTACTAAGCCTAAAATAAACATGTATAATTGAATGCCAATGACCTGTACATGACCTTCCTTGATTCATGAGTCATATGTAGATATGGCGTCTTATTTCTTTACACCACTGAAGAACTTTGTCAAAGATCTTAAGACGTTTCCATAAAGGCTATCGTGGCTCGATGCATGCATGCATGCATTATTATCATGTGTGTATGTGTATGTATTTGTGTGTGTGTGTGTGTGTGTGTGTGTGTGTGCGTGTGTGTGTGTGTGTGTGTGTGTGTGTGTGCGTGTGTGTGTGTGTGCGAGCGTGCGTGCGTGCGTGCGTGCGTGCGTGCGTGTGTGTTACAATACGGAAGGAGTAGGCGGATTAACCCGTTCATTCGCCTACTCTTTATACGAGTATGTATACGAGCCATTTTCACCCATTTCAGCCTTTTATCATAATTCTCTAGCAGCGTTATTCTCCTTTTCCCGTTTTTAGGGGTACGCTTTCTTTCTGGGTGCCGTACTAGACAAAGATTAGGGGTCATAAATTATTTGTTCAATGGACAGGTGCGATTGGGGGTGTTGGGAGGACGGGGGGGGTCATGCTTTTTGATCATGATTAACCGAGACCATTTGCCAGCCAGGTCATCCATCCCTTCTATAGCTTCCTTAAAAACTTGATAAATTAGTTTTTGTTGAATTATTGTGACAACACTGGCCAGTTTCATTTAATGTCTCATCAGTGAATGTAGTAAGAAACTTTACCTATCAACATTTACTTCAATTCTACTCTAGATATTTCAGCATCAAGTAAGCTTATTTATTTGACCAACAAACAGAGACACGAGTCATGTCATTATTTGATTTTTAACCGGCAGCATGTATGTCACCGTCATCGGTGTGCTAGGCGGTAGGATGCCACCTATCTTCGGCACCCGGCCTGTGGGGGCTGTCGCGCGCGTGCGCTACGAACAGCCATAGTGTACCTAGTCTAAACACCATATATTTTTATATATCAGTTAGTATGTATGTGAGTTAGTCAACCTATGCTTGATTCTATCGGACTTATGATTTTCAAATGATTTCGTAGCGGAGACGTCAGCGTGCAAGAGACACGAATAATCCCTAAAATCAAACGTGCATCCAACAGTTTCCAAATATACACGATACATTCAAGTATACAAAGTGAACTAAGATAGATATGAATGTTCGTGTAGCTTTGTTATATAAATACGCTTATGCCGGATGAATGTCAGTCATGACGTCATAGTATTGTCTGGCCAATGTTTCTAGTCATATTTAATCGTGCTAACCGCGCCTGGTATGCTTCTGGTAAACATGCGTGTACTATCGTTCTATTAGCTAAGACTATTGAGCGTTAATTAGTATATTTTATAACACGTGCCGTCTTTTTCACTTCCAAGATTTTTAAGGTGAAGTGGTCATGTTATTTTAGCAAATGAGCAAAATTTTCGTTTTGTTGGGGAGAAAAAATTGTGCTTATAAAAACTTCGTTCGCGGAGGAGAAAAGTCATAACCCTCTCTTTTATTTAAATCGTAGTAAAGTAAAAAACAACCTGTAACTATCTGTGGCTGTTCAGATAGGTACTCCGGATACCCTTGTACCAAAAATAGTTGAAATTCGTGCACCCATTTTAGCGTGATGAAATTCCCATTAAGAGCGTTTATACCCGCTTAGCTGGCAACGTCGCATATTTTGTCTTCTTACTTCATTATTTTGTGGTATTTGAATGAAACTTAAAGACAGTTCAATACATACCCTACATTTTTTGCATTTATATTGTGTTTAATTCATGTACTCATCGATTTTGCCTTAATTTTCTTACAAAACAAGATATAGACTTAAATTCATTTTTAGAGCTTTAGTTGTGGCAATATCATGAAATTTTGCACTGTGCCAGCTTATCTACCGAAAACGTAATGAATGAATTGAAAACATGTTCAATTTACATACACATTTCTCAAAATAATCAAGAAAAACCAAAAAATATGCGACGTTGCCAGTTAAGCAGGTATAAACCCTCTTAATACTTTTTGTAATTTCCTTATTGGCATGATACTTCCTAATTTAGACAGTTAAGCAATGCGCATTAAAATAATTATTACGGAAGATTTCAAGAACTTATTAGCGAATTTTTATATATAACGCCTCTTGCTAATGTTTCTAGAGCTGAAATTATTCACATTTTTAAAAATTATGATGTTTCAGAAATTGCCCATCGCTAGTTTTAACCTACTACATACCAGATATTTACGTGTTAAGCGACATTAATTTCCTCATTTTCCTCTTATCTTAAAAATGACTTCACGTCATACCAATCTACGGCCACCCTAGACGTTCGCTCGACAGTTCCCCCGTTTAATTCTGTTCCGGAATCCGGTATCTGAATATAGAGTGATGGCGGTCGATTTCCGTCGCGTAAATATTTCTGTGTCGCTATTGCCGCGGGACCTTGACATTGGCGCATGCGTGGACGGTCTGCGCCGGCGCACCCTCGCACACGTTTTTTTTGACGTAACGTCTTAAGACTAGGGGCCCGTTTCTCAAAAGCATGTAACTTGTCAAGCGGAACTTTCCAACAATATGAATTAAAAAGAGGCATCCGCTTGTAATACAAGGTACAAGCGTTTATGAAACGGGACGAAGGTATACATATCGGTAGCAAACTGTGTCCGACTCTTTCGATCTCTGACCAACACCTTAACATGTTTGCTGGCAAGTTTTTCGTAGCGCTATGCACTTTCCTCTACATATTACGGGGAACTGCACGGTAATGGCTTTGCATCTACGAGTAGAGCGCCCGCTAGGCTAGGGTTCCTGGCTGTCAATGTGTTAAGTCGGGTTTCCAGCGGTTAAACCCACCTACACAGTACTTTTGCCTTGGCTTCGGATGGAATTCACGTTTGTGGGTTTGCGCTGCCTCCACTGAAATCGATTACTGGTAAGGAGGACTAGCGTGACCCACCCAGTTCAAAGTGCGAGTCGGAGTCGCGCACCGAGGGTTCCATACAAAATATACGCTATAACGGCCGTATCTATGAACATCCAGTGTTAGCAGAGCCCTACTTCTAAGCAAAATGTACGCAGTGTTCGATCATTTTATATTGGTTACTGACAGAGACTGACATAAAATTATACTGTTTTTAGTATTTGTTGTTATAGCGGCAGCAGAAATACATTGTCAGTGAAAATTTCAACTGTCTAGCTATCACGGTTGATGAGATACAGCCTGGCGACAGACGGAGAGACAGACAGCGTTTTAGCCCTTTGGGTACGGAAACGGAACCCTAAAAAGTAATAAATTAAGAACCTCCACCGTTCTTGAAGTCAGTTAAGTGAATACATGAAAATGTAAACCACCAGCATTTATGTACCCGTTGTAAATTGTTCCATCTGTGAATTTCAATTTAAAAAAAAACAGAATTTTGGAGAAAACTATTTTGAAGTAACAACCGTTAATAAACTGCAGTACATAATATTTTCTTCTGTTTCCACGATTATTACTCATTTTAATAAAATAATTAAGCCCTTCTGGCACATGTGTAACTGTCTTTACAGATTAGGCCAATCTGGCATGTGTGTACACCTTTATTTGTTTTCTCAAAATGACAGAGGAAAATATATCTTTTCCCAGTTAATCCGTGACCATGGAAAGCTGAAAAAGATTCCGATACGTCGGGAACTCAAATGAGATAATATACGCGATATGATCCGTTAAATTGTTTTATTTAAACTGCAGTACTCCAGTAAAAAATGTTCACACGGCCAAAATTAACTTAATTCAACGTCATTCAAAGCAACCATTGGACAGCGTGCAGTCCTCGGCAGGTTGACACCCTAATTCCCGGCGCATAATAATGACGTAATTGCATTAAAAAAAGCACCGGTTACACTATGGTTGGTAATTTATAGATCAAGATACCGCCCGGGCCGGGCCGCCCGGTCTTTTGTCCATGCGTGCTCGCTCGGAGTTTTAAATATTTAAATACCGGCCAACCGTATTAGAGTAAGGGGAATATAATATACATATAGTTCCGAAGTTCTTAGTGATATCAAAAAAAAAAAAAACGTCTCTGAATCTATTTTTGTAAGAAAGCTGTAATATTTCGGCGTCGACAACGCGCAACTAGCCACGAGGCGAGCGAAAGTCTAATAGAATGACTAGCGAGTAAGCGATCAGCTATTGGCGATTTTCACGCCCAAGAAACATTGTGTGGTGTCCAGCTGGATATTTTACGCAGCTTGACGAAGGAGGTCCGCGACGCCCCCGTGCCTTCTAAAGGGCGAGGCGCAGACATACACGAAGACCTAGACACCTACTGACCGACCCGAACGATGTTATAACGGCTACCATTAAACAATGGTATCCGGATGACTCGCCCGACACCTATAGCGACACCGTACACGACCACAGAGGGGCTACTCTGAAATTCGATATTCGAAGTTTGTATCGCGCCATCTAATACCAGAGCCGACTACTACCTTGACCGTGACGTGCGACATGACCGACGAGATCGTAACATCGCACGACGACGAAACCAGCCACACACTGCACTTGCTCACTGACCTCCCCGCCGGCGGGGACGCCCACCGCCGAAATAACACTAGAAACCACACGATAGAATCAAGCATACACAAATAACAAACATACTGACAGACACGCCCCGAATATAGTGTTAGACTAGGTACACTATAGCTGTTCATAGCGCCCGCGCGCGGCAACACCCGCACGCTAGATGCCGAGGATGCCGTGGTATCCTACCGCCTAGCACAATGACAACGGTTACAGCATGCGTATCTATCTATCAGCCACGGACGTCCACTGCTGAACTTATGCCTCCCCTATAGCTCGCCATAGGGTGCGATCCTGCGCAGACCGCATCCACTGAGTCCCCGCGACCCTTACGAGGTTATCCGTCCCACCCTGCGCTTTTCTATACGTGGTCGCCACTCCCGGAATTTAGTGCCCCAACGGCCATCCTGTGAGCTGTGTCGGTAACTTTGGTTCTTCAGCGGATATCCTCATTTCTGATTCTATCACGAAGACAGCATGCTTGCTGCCCTTTAAATTAAAACCATGATATGATATATGGTCGAGACGCTCATCGCGCAGCAGTTAGTTAGCATCACACGCAATGTATCAGGAATTCGCTTTCCGTGCCGCCGGTCGCGCGTTACGCCTAAGGAAGTAATGCGATCGTCAACAGCAACAAGACGCAATTGATTCGCATCGAAACCTTAGGACATATGCACATGTTTTAGAAACACACTTCTACAGTGCTCATTACTGACTCGCGGGCGTATCGTGTTTATCGTTACAAAAACGCGATGTGAATAGGCCCTTAGTTTTCATAGTTTTCTTTTGTAGGTAGGTAATTGTTTGAGTTCCATTTATAGACGTCTTAAATGAATTTGTAGTATAAGTTCATATATATTGCGGTAAAACGTGCAATGTGCAATATTATTGTTCAAAATGTCCATTATGTCATTAACAATGTTGTACATTAACACATGTTCAGCTGTTTTTATCGACAAAAGAATAGTAGCATCATTAATTAGTATAGATAAACCTGACAGTGTATATCTTACCTATTATAGTGCCATGTGAAAATAAAAAGGGCGTAAGGTCATTGGAGCTTGTGTTAATAATATTGCATATTAAGCCTTTTCGGTTTCACATACTCGAGTGCTAGCTAGTCTTTGAGAACCCTTTTGTGTCCCTTAGTTTATAATTACGATCTGCCCATGTCAACATAACTTTTAATCCGCTGAGAGAGTGTTAAAATTGTGTTTAGCTAAAGCATTCACAAAATGTACGCCAGTGTCGAACGCAGCGCTAACTTGTCGAAACTGATCGCGTTTACTTTTGTCGTACTTATAAAATAATAACAAAAACCCTTTCGAGACGTTTTATTGAGGAATATACAAACTTATACTAAACTGATGATTGATCTAATTTAAGAGGACAAATAGAAACAAGTGTGTAAAAGTAGGCTCACAATCTAAATATATGTGAAACCAAGCATGCACTTATTTCCTAGACAGCTTTAACTAAGTTGCTACGAGTCTTCATTGTGACAAAATCACTTGATTTTAACATGCACTAAATAGAAGTCACAACGCAAAGAAAACTAATGTATAATGGAAAGAATATGATAAACATCCACATTTACCTAAATAATCACAGACAAAACTAGGAAAATAAAAGTGAGCACAATTGGGAATATTAAGTTACTCAAAGGTGTGAATTTTATATACTTTACATTGATTTAAACTTACATGATCTTCGCTCATTATCACAACACAACAAAACGGGACTTAATCGCGTGATTTATATACTTTCCCGTCAGAATTAGCAAAAAATCCCATTCAATTTGACATACCGACATACCTTGTCGACTTACTACAATTTACCATTAACGCCGCAAAAAATAAACAACGTACAAAACGCTCGGAACGTAATCAAACTCATTTGCATTACAAATTCAGTTACCAGTTTATAATATAAATTGTATCTATCACTCAATTTCAAACTAAAAATAGACTCGTTAGTGCAATCGATGCAGTTGCATATTCCATTTGTGTTAATTATTGTATTTATCGCGACGAACGTGACGGTTAAATGAGTGAACTCGTTATTTATTCTAAACCATTAGCTGTTTGTGCTCAAATGGATAAAATAGAGGTGGCGTAAATACCGCAATTTATTGAACAGAAGCCGTTTTGGTCAGAGGGTCCCGTTTAGATATGGCTCGATGCATAAGTTGGTGGACAATTTAGTAGGTTCCTAAATAAGGCACGCTGCATCATAGTTGGCGTTTTTTTAAATATTTCACATTTCATCCGTCGGCAAACCGATTTTGTTTTAAAAACGCGCAGCAGACTTGGCTATAGGGAAGGTAATAAATATATCCAATACGATACTGGTTTTAATTATAAATACTAAAGCTACTATCGATTAATCAGGCGACCCAAACTTCAAGTAATTAGCCATTTGACGTAAGTACTTAAACGGTACTGGTGTACATATACCTATTATATGCAGTCGTCATTTCCTGCGGCAAACGCATATTTACTTAGCAAACATATGTTTTGTAAATAACCGTTTTTAAACGTATAAAAAAACATAATTTAATTATCTATCTTCTTGCTTTAGATCGAAAAATAAAACTGCAAGTACTAAACAAAAATAATAGATAACAACAAATTGGCTGTATTCTATTATCTACGAACACTTTGTATGTCATGTCATTTGGCCATTATACAAACATATGGTGTAGGATTAGGTGAAAAGGGGTCTAAACGGGTCCAATGGGTATAAACAAAAGGTAGGGAAATAGCTAAAAACTAATTATAATACGTAATAGTCTGTTATTGGCCGCCGAGGCGTCGTTATCGAGGTTCTAATTGCATGGTAGCATTATCATAACAGGTCTCGCTGGAGAAATTAAATTATAACTTTGATTCGATGATAACAAACGGACGGACACGTGGTACGGACTAAATTAGAATAAAAAGAGACACAAGACATTTACGCACTCATAAAGTCTACATACTAGTTTTCCTCGGATTCACCTGCATTTCAAGTGTGTTTTGCCTTCGAAAACGGTGTTGATTTTTTTCTGGGAAAGGGACTAGCGTATGCCATTCCTCCTGCCCCTATGCTACGAGTAACTTGACCACTTTGATCTGCTCCACTGTTGTATGAAAAATCAAAAACCAACTAACACACTTTCATACTTCTCCTCGCATCATTTTCCTCATTACTGTTGGACGTGATTCTCTGAACCTGGAGTAATCTTTTTCCTGATTATGTGGCGCCACCTGTTCCTGTCTTTGTCGTGAAGCATGGTGTTCAGCGTAGAGCGGATTTGGTCCAACTGAGTATCAGTTTCGAGGTTATGACTGTCCTTTCTGGATATGAGTACTCTCATATTACATGGGATCAATTGGTTTTGCGCAGAAGCAAGAAGTTAGCGCGGGATGTTTCTCGCTTCTATTGTTTTAAGAAGCATCGTGCGCATGCAGCTACGTCTGGCAACAGATTGTTATGGTGTATCTATTAAAGATAGGACTTGTTAACAATCGCGCAGACGCATGAGGACTATGCCTAGGCAATATTCGTGAACACGATTGTTCAATTTTCGTGTAATATTGCCCAAGACGCTTATAGCGTTGCACCGGCACGCCACTCGCCCAGAATGACTTCATGCCATAGACTAGCTCGTAAAAATGCCATAAAAATCGAACGTCGAACTCTATAGAGCATAGACTATAACATTATGGGCACTTATGCTCAATTCTACGGCTAAAAATAACACAAATATTCAGCGAATATGGAATGGAATTGGAACTAATAGCTTTGTGCCATTCGATCCTTGTCACTGAATGTTTTGCTGTTTTCATGATATTACTCTGATCTTCTTGGTATATCATATTTCAGCCATACCACTATAAGAATCTGTTCTATCTATAGTGCTGGTATATATGTTAAACAGTTGCATGATTTAATGTCTGAACATTCGACAGCATAAAGATGTATCCACTATTTCACCTTGTTGCATGTTAATAAGGTCCAAATGTGGATACATCTTTTTGTAGTCGACTAAACATTGGAGATATTTTCTCAATAGAAGAAGAAACAGACTATTGGAAGGTCACTGAATCGATTTTTTAAATTGTTTCTGTGGATGTGTCTGCAGACTCATCACGTCAAACGGCTCAACGGATTTCAACTACTTCTAGTACATAGGTAGCTGGAGCCACAGATGGCTATAGGATATTTTCACGCGACTAAGGTGAAGATAGGAGGGTTTTGATTATTTATTTATTATTCAAAAAGTTACACAGCATTACTGTAAAAACCAAGGCACTGTGAAATACAAAAACATATAGAAAAACTTAAAACTAGTTCAATTTAGGCGACGTAACTCTGTGGCTCCGTTGCGTCGTCTGATCTGGTGTAGGATTCGGCAGATTGCCCCGGAACTGCCGAAACACTACACCCTCAGGCCAGAAGTCTGCACTGTGTCCGGCAGTGGACGCGGCAATCGCACCACAAACGAGCTGAAGTGCACGTGGCGGGTCTGTCTGTTATGCCTTTTTCAGTTCCGCGAACGAAGTTGCAAGGCACCTTCTACTTGTAGTACTATCATATATTATATAGTTACAATTCTCATTGCAAATGAACTCGTGGCTGGCCATAAACGTGCAGTTTGAAATATGTTCCATAAGCGCTGACATTAAACAGTAATGGCGGCCGTTTGCGCTGTTTAGCGGTGACCGCTTAAAGCATTACGCGCGCCGTGTTATTAAACAAAGTAGTCGTAAATCGTGGAATTAAAAAGGAAACTTCGTATTGTGACGTGTATATTACTATACATGTATATAGGTAGGTAATTATTCTTACTATACTTTAGTATTATATTCGTCGTATTCTATACATAATTAATAACATTATAAATGCGAAAGTAACTGTCTGTCTGTCACCTCTTCACACTTCAACCGCTGAGCCAATTTAGATGAAATTTGGTATGGAGATAGTTTGAGACTAGAAATGACGTATGACAGTTTCCAAGGGATAACTACCCCTAGCCTGCCCGTCTAAAGGTTGGCACTATTAGTAAAGAAGAAAGAGAGCAGAGGTAGACGCAATTCCCACATGGTGGTACCTTGCAGAGGAGAGGCGTCAGAAAAATTACAAAGGAAGCCGAAGCGTATTCATTTACTCATATTTAAAGAAAAACGTTGTTAAAAGCCTTTCCTTGGGCAACCCGATGGGAATCGGCTTATATGGACGCCACGTCATTGTGGTTTCTTGTTTTATCGGAAAAATGTTTCATCGAATACTTCATTTCGACGACCTTTCCTTACTTAGAAAACATTTTTCTCTGATACCGTTAATAATCTGGGATTATTATAAAACAAACCTTGCTTGCTTCTGAATGATGATCTTCTCAATAATTATGAAAATTGTACGGTATCAGGGGAAAACGTTTTCGATGTAATAAAAAATCTATGAAATACATAAAACATTCTAAGAAACGTTTGTTGAAGCAATGCAAGAAGGACACCCACATACGCAATAGGGAATATGCTTGAATTTTATTAGCTCATTCATGTAACAAACAGTGGACAAAAAAATTCAAATAACTATAAAAATATCAAATATTTCATTCTATCTCTTTCTAGCAAAACGGAATTTAATATGGAGTTTATATGGCCTGAGTGCACTATGACGTTATAGTTCATGTCCGACTTGTCTGTCAAATTGCTGTCTAATTATAGCTTGACAATTTCTTTCGTGATACTCCCATATGGTGTGCGGGCGACGGGGGAAAGACAGCGGGGGCGAGTAAGAAGTGTGCAAACTTCATACCCATCCCCGCTGACTCCCCCCCGTCCGTCCGTCCGTCCGTCCGTCGCCCGCAGAACATGGGAGTGTCACGAAAGAACTTGTCAAGCTATAGTAGTTTAAAATGCCTATATCATGCGTATTTCTTAGTCAATTTCAATTTTAATTTCATTTTTTGAAATATTTTTGACGATATTTTGATATTTAGTTAAGAAAAGCGATAGAAAAATCATGCATTACTATCACTCCAGTTGCTTGTACTCCATTTCAGTATCACTCGCCCTACGCGCGAGTTGTAGGACTCCCGTCGCCACTCGGTCTGGCGTGGTCAAAATGGCCTACAAACAAACTTCCACCTTAAAACGTACCCACTACGATCTTACTCCCAATAGTCTTTGTTGTACTGCCATTGTATTCACGAAACTGGGTAGCAGCGTGGAACGCAGCGCTGTCGAACTCGTCACAGCTACAATATGACTCCTAAACACGCATTAAATATTCGTAATCAAAGGTATCGCCTTCGGGTTGAACCGGTTAAACCAACCTACGCAGTCCCTGTGCCTTACGCATTGCATCCGAACTCTACTACAAGTGGCCGCGTATGGCATTTCCGTTTGTGGTTTTGCGCTACTCCCACTGAATCCGATTACTGGTTAAGACCTACAGTTCAAAGTAAGGTTCTATAAAAATGTTCTCGCCTGTGGTTTCGTTTTCTTAAGTCGGTTTTGACATTTGCTTAACGTATTTATTTACAACTGTGATCTTTTAACAGCTATACTATTTTAAAGTTGTAAACATGAAATGTCTGTACATTGAAGTTATTTTCATAAAATGATTGCATCGCACTATTTGGAGCTCACTGAAACGAAAATTATTATTATTTGGATTTCTTGTATGTGTCGTTGTGGTTTCATCACGCCAAATCGGTTAAACGGATTTAAATTATTTTTGGCACACGGGGTAGTTGGGTATCCACAGATGGTTATAGGACAGCTTTTACCCAACTACACTCACGAAAAAAAGAGGGGTTTTGACTTTTTCTCCTCCGCGAACGAAGTTGCGGTTACCATCTAGTGTACAATATATTTTCAACTGTGATTTGGAACATGTACCATTTTATCACGTGGCTAGTTATATCCCAGAAGAACTGGAGGCGGAATAACGCGAATTTTTAAAATGAAATACCTTGTATTGGTAGAATTCTGATGGAAGGCACCGTGTTTGTCATGTATTAAGGTTCTGTTTAGAATGGTTGGCGGTTGTAAAATGTATACCGTACTTCCACACGGAAGGCGTGGTTGCAGTTGTAAGGTTTTAATTGATAAGCTGCGCGCAGTTATTGAATATTGAAATACTCTGTTTACGTACCTTCGTGTTGAACAGGAATGCACTTTTTTATCTTTTGGATGTTGTTTACGCCATATTTTTGGTAATTGTAGGCCAATTTGAATTTCTTTCTAGGGTTCCGTAGGTGACGATTCTTCTCGGGTCATCATCTCCTACATCTCCTGATGATGCCTTGTAGAGAGGCGAAACACGTGTCGAGGATTATATTGTCTGGTGGTAGTTTGTTGTATTTGAATGCGTATTTTATTGTGGAAACTGCATGAAAATATACGCATGTGAGCACAATTTATTGTCACATCTAACCAAGACACTAGTTCGCGGAACAGTAAAGGAACTATAATCCAATTTGACACGGAACTCCGAAAAGTAACGCCTGAATCTATCAAAACTTAATTGGTGTTAATAAATGTTGATAGATCGTGAATAAAAAAATATAAACGAAACATTAAATAATTATAGTGGTCGTCAAACTGAAGCCACTTTGGCCAAAATTTCAATCCTAAGGAGTCGTGCCAAGAGACTGCTTTGCAAACGGTCTCAGGATCGATTCCCATTACATGCCTAATTTGTTGATTCGATTAGGGAGTGGTCCCGGAATGTCTGCGATTACCGCGGCGGGATCATGGCTTATCCGGCTCGTAGGACCATTTGAGCCGATACTCATTAATCTTTTGTTTGCTTGAAGGTTTACTGGAACAGTTTGCTTAGGAGCGAAAAGACCGGTATTTACTGGTTTTATTGTTTACTAAAACTAACTAAAAACTAACTGCGCTGGCTCAGCGACCCGAAATGAGTCTTGGCCTCCGACACAAGAGCATGCCACTTTACCCGATCCTGCGCAATCTCTCGCCAGTTAATGGCTCCGAGCTCACGCAGATCCGCCTCTACCAAATCTATCCAGCGTTACTTAGGTCGACCGACTGGGCGTCGTCCAGTTGGTCGACCCAGGAATGATCTTTCCAACCCTGGAAGGGAGTGCCTTCAAATGGTCAAATAACCTTGGTCATGAAAACATAGATAAGATCAAGCAAACAAATATAACCCACTTTATATAAGAAAAAAAATCTGATGTGTGTAACTTAAAAATATGGATTTTGTACTGTACGGGTATATAACTCGCCGTCTGTACATAAATATTAAAGTAATTCCTCTCCCATCAGGTTGAGTTTAAAACGATGCGTGAAAGTTCTTACAGGAGAACATTAATTTTTAACACATTACTTCAACAAGGTGATCAGGCCTAGCCTCTTAGCATGAACTTACACCGTTAATCCTCGCAGATCGTCGTAAAAGCCGTTCCCGTAACTTGCCAACTTCTCTCCATAGGCGTCGAGGGAAAAATTGAAAAAATCCCCAAAAATACGAGAAAAAAATTGAAAAAACTCCAGATTTCAAGAGCAGAGGAATAATTGAGTCGAGTAACAAAGGGGGGAGGGTGTGAAGAGCAATATTGGATAATTTATTTTTAGGCGGCCTCCGTGTTTGCGGATGATTAGGACTAAGTGGTGGGTATTATGAATCCGTTTTTCGCTTCGTTCGTAATGCGTACCGGATTGTTAGATTTGTTTTGCATTCGCTGAGAGATGTGAGACGACGTTTCCAAAAACGAATTAAAAATGAGCGTGTTTGAAGATCCGAAACGATTTCTTTCAGCTTTTAGTATAAATGGTTGCATGTTTAAATTGGTAATTGAAGTAAATTAATATATCAAGGATGGAAAAGCGGTATCCGAGTAGTTAGTTCCTATTAAACTAAATTATCGAAATTACCAAACTGAACTGATACTTCGGAAGTTGGGTGTGTATTTTCTATCACACTGATATCAGGAAATATTTTTGAATTCTAGTAAGTATGTTAAGACAGGGTATCACGTAACCGAAGCACTTTAACAGGGGTCTCAATTACTCTCAAACATAACTCTTTGGAACGATCTGTCCTCAACAAACAGTAGCCTCGATCCATCTTGTGAAGCCAACAGAGCGTCAAGAACGGTGACACTTACTAATCGATATTTCAGAATATTTTGTTTGTACATATTGTTGTTTTCGTATTTAGGCGCTGCTTTGAGTTCCCGTATTGAGGATCAGACTTCGCTAGCTTAATTTATCGGAGCCATTGTATAAACCTTCGTCTCAAATTACTCTCAACTCTTCTTCGTTGAAAACTACTCGGACAAACAGTACGATGTAGCTACGTATAAACGGCATAAGTGCCATTGAAATACTTATGGAGTTATTACATTTTGGCCTAGGACGGGAGCGTAGCGGTGATCCATCTTGTGGGACCAGCGGAGCGTGTTCTGGAGTGACGTCACAGCTTTGCTGATCGATACGAACATTTTGAAATCAGTACAATATGGAGACTGGAAACGTTTCGGGAGACGTAGATTAAATCCTATGTGCCTGTTCGTTGAGTATTGAGTTACCTTTCACTGATACGGACAACGCACGCAAATTAATAGGCAACAAGATATGTTATGTTAGTCGATCAGGCATGATCAAACAATGCTTCTTAGGTTTTGACGGACTTGGTGTGCATGTATTTCCTCTTGGTTTGATTGCTTCCCCTGCAATTCGTACCCGGTGTGGGTGCCTAAGTATCGAGATGTACATTGTACAATGATTCCTTAGCCCTTTTGGTAAAATCGATTAAAGAGTCGTGAGAATCATGTTTTTATAGTGTGTGAAGTTAATCGAAACCCTGAAACTGTCATTTTCATAAGGTACCAATGTTTATATTTAAATGTAATTTTTCATTTTACTATCATCATATGGATTACCATATAAAGGAACTTTGGTAGCCTATTTATAAAGTTCCTTTAGCCTTTATATAAAGTGTACATTTTCATTGCGTCCTGGTTTTACCTGGATAGCGTTCCTTATTTTATGGCCCAGCGTTTCCCGGCCTGTTCTTTCTTGCCAAGGTCGGCTTATCGCTATACGCCTTGTTCATTCCTTATTCTGCTGAGTTCACTTTTTACTGAATGGGGTTGTAGGCGTGATAAAATCCAAGCGTGCTTCGAAATGTTTAGTTCTTTTAGGAATAGGGACTATGCATGAAGTTTTATTTTTACCCGACTGCGCGACGCAAAGGAGGGTAATGTGATTATCAGTCTATGTATGTATGTATGTATGTATGTATGTATGTATGTTTGTTCCTATCTGGCACTCTAGAGACCAAACGCGTGGACCGATTTTGATGATTCGTACGTCAATCGATTCGTCTTAATTGGGTGTCACTAAAGACATGAAAATGTCATTAAAGACATGAAAATGATGAAAACTCAAAATGGCGATAATGAGACGCCATATTGTGAAAAAGAAAAAAATGAAAATCGACGTACTATGTCGAGTGGGTACTTGTACTATGGGTATCATTGAATAGGGATTTGAAAATCATTTCTTGGTTTCTTGGATCATTTTTAATTTTGAATGACTAGTTAGGAACTATAACGATTTAAAGTTGTTGTTGTTGATTTTAATCAGTCGGGACCCATTTTTGGGAAGATTTGCGTCGATCTAGTTTTCTTATGGGTCCCGACTGTTTAAAATCGCTATGTTCCACATTAGAATTTATTATTTATTTTATGTTAGTATCGATCATGAATCATAAAACATTTCCATTATTCCGTCGAATTGAGAACCTCCTCCTTTTTTTGGAAGTCGGTTAATAACTTAACAAGGGTAGGTACTGGACTTGTTTTTTTCTTTTTAGTTTTTTAAAGCAGTCGGGTTTTTTTGTTTTTTTTTTTAATTTTTTTTTTTTGCTTTATTAAAATTCATGTAACAAACAGTTGGCAAAAATATTTTTTCGAATAGCTATAAAAATAACCAAGGTATAAGCCATCAAACATTTCATTCTATCTCTTTCTTGCAAAACAGAATTTAATATGGAGTTTATATGGCCGGAGTGCACTGTGATTTACCAGTGCATATCGGACCTCTCTGTCTAATTACTAGTTTAAAATGCCTATATTATGCGTATTTTTGGCCGATTTTAATCTAAATTTCACAGTTTGAAATAGTTTTTACGGTATTTTGATATTTAGTTTAGAAATGCGATAAAAAATTTCATGTATGTATCCTATTGGGATGTTGTCAATATTTTATAACTTTATTTTTTGTTGAAACATTGGTGAAAAAACTACTATCAATCTTATAAAAATTCAAAGAGATGCAAATAATGCCTAAATACTAAAGCCTAGGAACGTGTGACGTCACATGGGGAAATTTAAAACTTTTTCTGCAGCTATGTTTAAACTCGCGTTTATCGAAACGGTTTCATAACAAAATTTACTATAAATTTCATGGGTTATTCAATGGACTAATAAAACAAGCTACACGCAAGGTATTGAGCTCAAAATCTTTATTTAAGATTTCTAACATAGAAACTGTGATTTCGTATTAAAATTTAATTTAAATTTGAGTACCGTCAACATCCCAATAACAAAAAGGTTATGGTTTAAACGGTTGGCTAAGGTAGCAGTAAAATTCAACATTGAATTAAGCCGAAAGCTTTTTCCTGCTTACCAATGACAAGTTTTTGTGCGGCGTTTGAATTATCAATTTATTTATTTCCTGTTACTCAATAACCACCGCTCAAATACGTAAACAATTGACGATAGCTACTAATACTTATTTTTAATTTTTATTATTCAATTCGATTATATTTATCGGTAATTGCTCAGTTGCAGAATTATTTATTAAATGAAATGCCTGTAGATTCACTTGTAAAAGTGCCCTTGTGCAGGTCTTGGAAACCGGTATTCTTTTCATACAAAATAACCGGTTTTGTTTTTCGTTCTTTTCGTTCAAATATGAGATTTTCGTATATTTTATTTAAACTCTAGAACTTGAATCAGGTGTTTCCAAAGATATGTCTTCTCCTACATACAGTTTTTAAACATTCCAGGAATAGCGTGTTTTATAAGATTTATAAATACCGCTACCGAGCTCTCTGCCCTTGTCTCTGAATAAAGTTTATTATTTAATTTCGTCTATACTGTTATAAAGTAGTAAAAATTAAATGTCTGTACATTAAAGATATATAAAAAAAAGTATAGTAACGGACTATTTGGAGGTCAATAAATCGATTTTTTATTTTTTATTTATTATATATGTTTGTATGTGTCGTTGTGGCTTCATCATGTCAAAATGGTATATCCACAGATGGTTATAGGATACTTTTTATCCCACTACGCTGTAGAAAAATAGGGTTATGACTTTTTCCCTTCCGCTAACGAACATTGCGGGCACTGTCTAGTTATTTCATAAATGCATATTATAGACATATTTATGTTTAATAAGTGTATAAACGGTGAAAGTACGGTGTCCGTCACCCATTATTTTTGCGGATCAGTAAACGACATTAAATGAAGCAGGACGTGAGCGAGCGAGTTCTTGACCGCTACGCAAATGTTTGTTTTAAGTACATCTACAGTTTTCCCATTTCAGTGTTACTATGCACAAACAAGTACAGATCGCTCCTTGCTCTTGCATGCTCTACAAACGTGAAACTTATGTCACAAACTGTACGCTTGTTTTTATATTTACAATCGTGTAAGATATCCGACAATCAGTGTCTGAGATACGGATAAGTTTATCGACTTTCACCTCGTATCTGATAATATTGTTTGTTTGTCCTGTAGGTCGAAATGTCATTAGTCTTATGTAACTAGTGATAGCAGTATCAGTAGCGTTTCATTGATAAGCTAATTCAGCGAACTCAGTTTAGTTGTGATTTGGAAATTAGTGTAGTAAAACTAGTACTTCAAAACAAATTAATTTCTAGGGTTTATTGAAAAACGTTCAGTAAATTATACCGCACTTTGTGTCTGCACTAGGCTTATGCTCTAAAAGTATATTCATCCCTCAGTTAGATTAACAGAAAATATAGGACACGTATAACAACAATACAATAACTCTTTGTTGCACACCTCACAAAACAGAGTACAGAAAACAATACATTCAAGGAGAGGTAAACAACACGCGGTCTTATCGCTAATCAACACAACGTATTCTTTCTTTTGTCAATTAAACAAAAAATTATGAAGATATAGCGCGTTAAAGTTCACAGTGACGTCACCTCGATATGACTTTTACTCCTCAGCGAAAAAAGCACCTTCTAGTATATTATAAACTAGCTTTGGGCCCACGACTTCGTCCGCCTTAAATTCGTTTATCGCGGATAAGGGTATTTTCTGGGATAAAAAGTAGCCTATGTCCTTCCGCGGGACTCAAACTATCTCCATACCAAATTTCATCCAAATCGGTTCAGCGGTTTAAGCGTGAAACAGACAGACAGACAGACTGACACACTTTCGCATTTATAATATTAGTATGGATGTAATTAGTTTGTCTGCAACAGTTCTAACGATTTGGATAAGATTTGGTGAGTGGGCTAGTTTTGGTTATCCATTCTATCTATAGGTGTAGCTCAGTCTCCCAGGTTCGACTCAGTAGAGAATAGCAACGCAACACGTACTCGTAAATAAATTAAACGTAAAGACTGAAAATAAACTGCAAGTGGAACTCCTTCGTGCGCCTGTCATATGTCAGTTTCAGCCCGATAAGCGCGATGCTAATTATACACGTGTGATGAATAACCTTGACATGCTCTTATTCCACTTGGGTGTTACATAACCGACCTTGTTGTTATGTGGTTAAAGTTCAATTTAAAGGAGAGACGGGACGAGCCAACGAAAGATTCAGCTTTTGAGCCGGTTTTGACGTTTCTGTGTATTTTTCGTTATTTTTTGCTATCCCGACATGGAACTGGCGATTTGAAATTGTGACACAGACGGGCAACATTTTTCTTTTTACTAATTAACTCTGATTCACTTTTATATTTCCTTGTTATGTATTAGAGTAACTCGTATATTCTGTCGCAGTGAAGTCCTAGAGTGGCGACCACGCATTTATAGGAAAGGGATCTATATCGGAATCCCTAACGGCATTTGCCCTAATGTATCGTTTGTCATAACGCATTTTTTTACGAAACTGTAAACTTTTCAGGATGGTTATAAAACAAACCTAACCTAACCAAATATAAACGATGATCTTTTAAAAAATCCTGCAATATTTACGGTTTCTGAATAAAATGCGTTATGACAAACGATAATTAGTACAAACGACATCAGGGATTCCGAAGGAGACCCATAGGAAAACGCAGCGTAGGAGGGCCTCCGACGAGGTCGACGGACGACCTTGTGAGGGTCGCGGGGTGTCGGTGAATGCGGTCTGCGCAGGATCTTACTCTGGGGCGAGCTATAGGAGAGGCCTATGTTCAGAAGTGGACGTCCGTGGCTGATAGATAGATATGCTGAAGTCCAAAAGTTTAGCGAGAACAAATTGTATGAAGAAAATGCTAGAAAGTAGAGAACTGAAGATAAAGTCTTAAATAAGTCTATACCTAGTCATCTACCTCAACAACCTAGAAGGTAGTTTTTTTTTATATTAAGTATGGTTTACACGAAGCCAACACTGGCTCCCATGCCAGTAAGACTGGTAGCCATCGCTGGCTTAGTATGGGCTTCGTATATACATATAAGCGCGAATAGTCCATCTTTTTCTTTTTCAAGCCAATCTTGTCTTGTAGGACTGGTCTTCGTATACGGGGCTTTAGGGCCATTTGACACTAATAATCAATCATCTGTTGGTAAATGACGGTGAAGCCGACGATAGACCATGCTTACCTAGATAGCAGCTTTTCACTATCATCTTGAAGAAATCCAAGTTATATTGTTCCGGGAAAAATTTTAAGCTAAAAGAAGAAAAAATGATACGATATCTTATATTTATTTAACTACAACGTTAATCTTGGAATGAAGATTCGAGTTAAATACGTCAGAGATATCCGTTCCTCATCTTTCCCGATAACTTTACAAGTTTACAACGATACTAAAAAACTTTTTTCACGTTTATTTCTATCAACAGTTTAAGGACCAAGTATTTACGAATCCAATAAAAGGGGATTTAAAAACGAAACACGATTAAATATGACCTACAGCAACTCGAGAATGTCAGACAGAAATGCCAAGGAAGCCCAAGTGCCTAAATTAATAAAACATTAGATTACCTTACACGAAAAAATCCTCCCGAATTTAAACTCAAACCTTGGCATTTGAGAATGTTTGTTTGTACCTAAGTTTGAGTTACGATTAATTATGCCACCTATTCGAGTTGACGCTTGGCGCGAGGAACTATTTTTGGGCGATGGACCAGTCAAATTTAGTTGATTGATTAATATCTCATTCGGATATGTAGCTGGCACGTGTGATTTATCATTTTTTCTCGTGTAATTTTTTAGTGGTAAGGTAGAGGTATCAGTGTTGGAGCAGTGAATCTTATACCACTATGAGGCATCCGCTTGCATGAATCTGATAATTCTATTTTCGAATTTCTAATTGAATATAATTATACCACTATGAACTAGCATTGTTTGGCAGGGGACTTAACCAACACCATTTTTCTAATATAACGTCATTTTTGTTCTAATTTTAGTTAGTCATAATCGCATTTTTCTACGATAACGTCGATAACATTAAGTTTCCAAGATTGTCACAAAACCTAACATAACGTAATGAGTTCTACTCATGACCATTTCATAGATCCTGAAATTTAACGATGTCACAATTATGACAAGTAATTTTATGATAAATATTCAATGTTTATGGGTATCAGAGGGATCCGACATTTTGGATTTAGGGACTAAAACCGTCAATTTACCCAAACCGCAAAGCTACAGGATTCTCTTTGACGCAAAGTAAAAATATTTTCAGTGATTAATTATAAAGCTGTCCATCATTGGTGCACTGTCCGAGATTATTTTTAAAGGTATTTTGATTTGTTTACTGCATGTGTTGACCGTGACGTCACAGGGCGTGGCAGCTGTTATGTAGGTTAACCTTGGACAGAAATAGATGGGAGAAATCTAAGAAGATATGTTATTTTTATAATTCATAACGAAGCCGGGGCTCAGCTGATGTTTAAATGTAGTCAGTTGGTCAGTGGATGGACTAGACCAAGGCGCTGAGTGCTTCCCCTATGTCATCTTACTAATACACTTCACGGATACACTTCAACCCAGTGGGATCATTTGTGTAATTACCCCTTCTTGCTCATTCTACCACCTCCATGAACCGGGAGATAGATACCAATGGTACTCGTAGCGTCGGGAATTCCTTTGGCCTTGGGTACCCAATTCCATTCCAAATCCATTGGTTCAGCCTCGTCATCGCGCATTCTACAATTCGTGTTGTCAGAAAGTCCCAGTTTGGCCAGGAGTCCTTTGACTCCGAAGTGAGTGTTCACAGGTCACATCGGAGTCGAAGGACTACTCGGAACCATAATAGGCGTGTACCCATTATGATAGCAGTCTTTTGCTGTAGTTCCACAGGTGCTTCCCCTAAGGTTCAGGTTAGAGGGTATTGGAGGAAGACTGCGCTTTTTGTCAACTAGAATAGTTACACCAATTTTCACCACGCTCTGTTCGTTACTAATGGCTGATTACGTCTGCCAAATGGTCGCCATTGACAGAGCTAAACAACCGTCAAGAATAACAGAGTCCTGAGAGTGAAATTTGGCATCCTATAGGCGAGCCATTGATTCAGCTCCGAAGGTATTCGACTCGCATTTACTGACGAACTGCAATAATCAAAATGCATTCTTATATCTTTATTTAAATGTATTTCTTTTAGCACTCTGCATTTTGTTTCTAAGCCTAAGTTAATTTGTAAAGGATATTATTATCTTTTATTTGATCTTTGAAGAGTTTGAAGATTATCTGCAAAAGATATTTCACAGAAATAAGTTTGTATTTGTTACTTCGTTTTTATATAGAATACAATTTTGAATTTTTAGATTTAGAATCGACTTAGAATTAACGGCAATAATGAGATAAAATGCAAGCGATAAAACGGTGAAAATACCAGCCCACTTGCAGTTAATATTGTGTTTGAATTCTACAAATAGGTGGCACATACCTACATAAAAGCAGCTTAATTATCTACATTCAAACTACATTATTAAATCATCTTTATTTTCTCTATTAGAAGTAGTTCACTAGAATCGAGTCGAAGAAGCGAAAGTATTGTATCGCCTTATCTCTGACGTCACTGATAAATAAATTTTAATTCGGTCACCATTATCAGCAAGTCCATTCAGAAACGAAACATATAATCTAGGCCGTATGACTCACATTGCCTCGCGTGTTACCATTTGTTTTTAGGTACTGCTCACAGCTGTTGTTTGACATTGACATTGAAAGTTTTATTTTGGTAGTTGTTACGCGAAGGTCTCTTTTGCCGGATCTTGATATAATATCGCTGGATTATCGGGTTTATTAGGGGTCAACGGACGATAGCGTGCACGTGGTTACTCTGACCTTCTGACTTTTCGAATTCAGTATAATTGTAAGGTTTGTTTGTTTGCTCTCCTCTAAAACGGTAAACTGCCAACGTATGGAATTGTTTTGTTGAGAGTCGGAAAAATTTATGGATTCAGAAATTAAAAGACTTACTGTCAGGTGGGGTAAAGGAAACATAATTTATTTCGTGGGGAAAGAGAATCCATGCAATTGGCCCAACTCTATTTCCATTGACACATATGTCAGTTTTTAGTATCCCATTTACAACGTTTCTCTTACCCCGACTGACCTTAGGGAAATGGAATTTTGGAAAAATAATGCATTTGGACCAACATATTGTGTCATCATTGTGGTTCTCCTAGGAAAAGTAGTACCTTATAGCATAGACAAAAAGACAGCACAATTTTCCTTCTGCTGCCCGGAACTGCATTGTATTAAGTCGAATACTTCACAAAAGTGATGTAAATTTGTCGTGACGTTGTGACGCGCATTACGGCGAGCGGTCACGAACGCCAACACATATCGGCAGAGGAATGCAGCTCCATGTCATGGGTGTTTTACACGAATTCCTTACCGACGAACATGTAATGTAAAACTTGAAACACATTCGGATTCCTGACGGTCATGCCTCAAATCTGTTCGACACGCGAAACTTTATGGCTATTCGAATTATTTACTATCGGGCAGTGCAATCTCCTCTTTCTTCCTGTTATTTAAGAGCTACATTGTCGGTGTATGTATTATATCCGGCATTTTCACTTCCTGGTAATACTCCATGCTTCTCCTTTATCTGCTCAGAGTAATATCTTCTAGGTGTTCCTCTACCTCGCTTTCCCTCAAGTTTTGCTTCTAAATATGATGTCTTTTGCAGCTGCTTTGCAGGTGTCTCTTCTGTTTTCAATTAGTGTTTAAATAGTTAAATGCTCTCATATCTTTTGATATCTTTTCTGACCTATAAGGTGCATAAATAGAGAGATAGATTCACTTACACAAATCGTCCCATTTCGGCTTAACCTAAGCAAACGTCTACTAAAATACGGTATACGGTAACATCAATACACTTGTACTTGTTGGTAAATAGATACATGTGGCTATCCAGAGTTACAAACTATAATCACCAAAAAGAGCATGCCCTTAGATACTACATATTTAATCGATAACGTGCCCTTGGAGGAAGTTTCTCATATTAAAGACTTAGGAATATTGCTTGACAGTAAACTATCATACAACACTCATATTGACTATATTCTAAAAAAGTCAAATAAACTATTGGGCTTTATCTGGCGTAGCTGTAAGAATTTTAAGGACGTCTCTGCCTTTAAGGCTGTTTATTTTGCATTGGTTCGTAGCCTGTTACAATATTGTTGTAACACCTGGAGTCCCCAATACAAGTGTAATATACATCGAGTCGAGCGTTTACAAAAAAGATTTCTCTTTTTCCTAACTGTCCACCAGAAAAAGCTTCATTCGCTGCACACATATAAAGACCGACTAACTTTTTTCAATATAGCTAGTCTTGAAAATCGGCGTTGGGTTGCCGACCAGATCTTACTTCATAAAGTAGTAAACGGTGCTATAGATTGTCCTCAACTGCTGCACAAAATTAACTTCACTGTTCCTCGTCAACATTCTCGCATCTGTAATTTCAGACCATTTGGTATCAAGACTTTTAGGACAAATGTTGGCAGTCATAACATTATTCCCAGAATGTGCAAAGAGCACAATAAGTTGTTCAAAGAATGTAAAATAGATATTGTAAACATTTCTTTAAATAAGTTAAAGAAATATTTATATGTATTTAAAGCTAGTCAAAATAATTGATTATTTGAGTAGTTCTTGATTAATATTTGAGTAGTTAGTAGTTATTGATTTGAGGTTAAGCAGGTTTAAATATGTAAATATTTGAGTAGAGTATATTTAATCCCTCGATACATCTAGTTTTCTACCTAGTAATTTCATGTACATTCTAGTTATTTAGTAAAATAAAATTACTAAATTAGTATGTTAACATTATGGAATCCAGTTTTTTGTTGTTACCATCTTCTCAAGTGCACCAAATGTTAAATGTTAACGTAAGCGACTTTTTTCTTTTTTCTCTATAAAGCATGTTGTGTTAGCCTGTAATTGGGCAAATACTCTAAAATGTTAAGTACCCATTGTATAAATGTATACCTATTGTATAGTATTGTACCTGTTGGCAAACCTAATAAATAAATAAATAAATAAATAAATATCACTCACATATAAAGTGAACATGTGTTTGTGGCCTCTTCGGGATGATAGCTTGTGAGGTTGTTCTGGAATAAGCTGTAATGCAGTACGGAACTACAGACGTGATTTATCGCAATAGCAATAGTATATGTATTCTAAACCTTTATCCCACAAAAACGATGTAGAATTGTAGATATATCAATAGAGCATTCCAACGAGATACAGGCCAGGCCCTGCCTAGCTCGGGCTTCTTCTATGGGCTCTTTATGTGCTTTATGAAAGAAATGTATCTATCTGTCAAGACCCTTTTTCTCAGGAACGCGAGGCGGTATCAAGTTTGAACATCAAATACTCTGCGGGCTCTTGAAGTTGTAAAAAATCAAGCTTCTTATTCAACGCAATTCAAAGAGACAGTTATAAAAAAATTAAAAGGATGTTCATTTACAAAGACTAACTTATGCTGTGGCCGAAGTCACGGAAAACACCTAGTAGGTACTCAACTTAAAAAGACGTATATATACAGGATCAAATATTCGTGTTCTTCATACAAATATTCCCCGGGTTTGCCGGATTTCGTGCCCGGGACCATTACCTTTAGTCTGCTGCAGTACCAACTAAGTTAAATGCCTAATCATAGCATTTTAATGAGCTGGTAGCTCCAGGCTAGTGTCTGCATCTGTGGGAGATGACGCATTGTTGCTGTCACTACGTGCAATAGCGCAATATCGACCTTCAACCGACAGGGTTTTTAGTTTATTCGACAGCTACAATATAGACCAATCAATTAATTCATAGACTGTTTATACATCCATACAGATCGTAGAGTAAATAGGGATGATGACTACCTTTGAATAATTAGACCGTCATTAGATTAATAAAGACCCCCCCACGAGTCCCTACTCCTAAAATGGAATGCGAATTATCCGAGTATTTTGGATTTATGTCAAAAAGCAAAAAAAGTGCTAATTTTATTATTATCTGACTGACTAATTTAGAATTACGATTTTCATACCCGTTCATCATGCATGCCTATTCATGCTTTGGTATTGATACCATCATACTTGGTCAATAAGATATTGAGCGATGAGTGTCACACACAAATCGCCTTTTCCATGATTCGAACCCGGGACCGCCACTGTAGTCAGTTGCTGTACCAACTAAGCTAAACGCCTCGTCAAGCATATCAATTACATGAGCATGTCTCGTGATCCAGGCTAGTGTCCCCATCTGTGGGAGATGACGCATGGTTGATATTGATATCGCTACGTGCAGTAGCGCAGTGGTGACCTTCAGCCGACAGGGTTGCCAGCGCCGCCAAATTCGGTTTTTAATTTATGCGACAGCTGCAATTGAAACAGTAATTTAACCAATTCACTATTTTCTTAGTTTTAGTTTATTTCTACAGGAGACTTAAAGTATGTAAGTTTGTCCTCTGGTGTGTATTTGGGTGAATCACTCATGGAGAAAAATGAAAATCTTTTTTCTTTTTGATAATAGCAAACAAATGTGTCTAGTGAGGGTTTCGATATAATTTTAAAATAGTTTTGTAATTGAATTTTATTATGCATCTTAAAGTTAGTGTGGAAATACTCATACATAATGAGGATTATGAAGTTTCATTTTAATATTTCAAATTTGGGGCAAAGCCAGAATGTTTATTTGTAGAGTATGTCGTTTCAATAAAACGAAATATGATGAAAAAAAGAAAATGTTCACCCTATTGAAATTTTATTGAAAAACTAATTATGATACTATCATATTATGGGCGACAGAGAGCATGTTGATTGAATCAACACATTTGCAGTTTTAATCAGGACATCTGCCGCGAACTGGGATGATGTAGCGTGTTGCGATCTTCTCTTATATGCCTAGGGTTGTCTCCCAGTAATTAGTGATGTACGAGTATAGTGGTTTGTCATTGACGGAACTTTAGTTCACGTAACATCTGTACTATTCTAAAGTTACATATAAAAATGAAATGTCTGTACATTGAAGATATTTAAAAAAAAATGTAACGGACTAAATCAAATCAAATGAAATCAAAATATGCTTTATTCAAGTAGGCCTAGGTACAAGCACTTTCGCATTGTCAGTAAGAAAGAAAGAAAACTTACATTGAGAGAAGTGTTTGCTTGGAGACATACAATATGATTCAACATTTGTAGCAAGGATTAGGGAAAACCCAGAAAAACCAAATCAATCACAATCAACCTAAATACTAGAGGAGGAGGTATCAAACGAAAAATATATTTTTTTGGATTTTTTGTATGTGTCGTTGTGGCTTCATCACGCCAAATCAGCTTAATGGATTTGAACTATTTTTGGTACACGGTTAGCTGGACATTCACAGATGGTTATTGGGTATCTGTTACCCGACTACGCTTAGAAAAAAAAAGGATTATATTTTTTTCTCCTACGCTGACGAAGTTGCGGGGTATAATTGTTAATAAGATAATTGGGTAATTGTTCAGTAGTATGAAAGTCATCACCTGTTTTCTAGATGTGTCGGGATATTTTTCGTTCATGGTTGGTTTTCTTTTGTAGTTTTGGTCTTGTGACAACCCTAGCGAGTGCAGCGTGTGGCGCGAGGTCGCATACGCTGACCTTGCGCCGCCCAGCGCCGACATCGAAACCAACGTAAACACCTCTCACCACCGCGAAATGCGGCTGCCTCCTACCTTATTACCTAAACGACAGAGACTAAAATAGGAAAATTCATATCGAAATAATATGTGTTCGAAACAATATTAAATGTGTTAAAAAAACAGACAGATATTACCTAGGTTCTCGTGATTACTTGGTATATGGTCGTATAATTAGCTGTTACTTAAATGACTCATTCAAAACAACTGTTACACAAAAAAAAATCTGATGAGGACAGTAAAAAAGTGGGGCTTCTAATAACACTTAATATAACTTGTCTTCAAGTCGTCAGTCTGTACGTATATTTGGGTAAATTTTTTTTTTCTGTAGCTCGTTGCCATAGTTCGTCTCCTGAGTTACTCTTTAAAACTATAAAGGCAACAAAAATATGTTTTTCTATCCAATATGTCTTCCAGTCGTCAGTCTGCACGTATATTTGGGTTAATCAATTTTTTTCTGTAGCTCGTTGCCATGGTTCGTCTCCTGAGTTACTCTTTAAAACTATGTAAAGGCAACAAAAATATTTTTTTCTATCCAATATATGTCTTAAAGTCGTCATCGTCAGTTTGTACGTATATTTGGGTTAATAATTTTTTTTTCTGTAGCTTGTTGCCATGGTTCGTCTCCTGAGTTACTCTTTAAAACTATATAAAGGCAGCAATATTTTTTTCAATCCACTATAGATTCATTTTTCCAGGCCCTATCTCGTCAGCATGATAAGCCTACATTATGAGCATTTTTCTAAGTAGCTCCGTCACTATTGTCTCCTGAGTTACTTTTAATTTATTTTAGTGTATGCTAATTTTATTTCCTTATTTAAATATAATAATTCTAACGTAACTGTTTGACGCGTACTTAATCATAAGTTATATAATATTTTCTTCTGTTTCCGCGATTATTACTCATTCAAATAAAACAATTTTAACGGATTATATCGTTTCGTCAACCCTCGAACATGCAAAACTGAAAAGCTTCCAAAACGTCGGGAACTCAAATGAGATAATATATGCGATATAATCCGTTAAAATTGTTTTATCAAAAGTTATAATTTTTCTTATTGCCTACGACTCAACACGAATTTCTTAAATACCCGCTCATCAATTTGTTTTACAATAAAACAGCTGTTGGACGTGTTGTTTTTGCGAGTGTTAAAGATGCGGTATTTTGTAAATGCCAGCAACTTGTAATTTGGAATGTCCAGTCGACTGAAATTTATTACTGCCTTAAATCGTGTGCTGTTCCTTTTTATCTTGATGAATCAAAAGGTGACAGCGAAAGTCGTCGCGGATGAAATTATTTATACCCAGTGTTTTTTAAATTAGGAATGTCTAAAAGTGTGAAACCTTTGTATTCATACAAAGGTTTCAGACTTTTAGACAGTCCGTCCATTTTAACTCCATCATATCAGGCGCCATATCTACTCTCACCACCTTTTAGCCATCCAATGATCAGATGTTAGACATTTAGTTTGTAAGATTGCCTTTTGTATTTGATTTATGGTAAATAAAACTTCAGTTTCGAAATTACGTCGCCATAAAAAAAAAAAAAACATTCGAAAGTACTCCAATAAATCTTACGGGTATTTTCTGTTTGTCTAGAAATATCTTTTACATATATCTGACTTTGGTCAGTGTTTTATCTTCTACTATTAAAAGTGTTTATACCAGATTTTTCGTTTTCATTATGTTGTGGTATTTGAATGAAACTTAAAGTCTACGCGTGAACACGAAAGCTGAAAAGCTTCCGAAATTTAAAGGTTTGTTCAATACATACCCTACCTCTTAAACATTTATGTTGCGTTTAATTTAACTTTTCATCGCTAGTCTTTATTTTCTTACAAAACAAGATAACATGAATTCGTTTTAGACGTAAGCTCAATATCATGAAATTTTGCATGGTACCATCATAGTTACCGCAAGAATATATTGAAAACATTTTCAAGTAACAATCATATTTCTCAGAATAATCAAGAAAAACAAAACGAAAAAGCGACGTTGCCAGTTAAGCAGGTGTATATCCTCTTAAGATAATAAATTGGCTATTGTCGCCAGTCCAAAAGCAAATAAGGAAATTATGAAGGAGGAAGGGGTCGGTAACGCCTTACTAGAAAATAAAACGCCTATATTGCGATGATCAGATCATATGCCAAGTGTAGTGATTACAGCTAAACCCTCCAGAGCCGAGAGAAAACTACTTTCAGCAGTTGTCTACGTGTTAAGTGATGAAACTTCGAAATCATCGCTGCAATGTTCTATTATCAAGTCATATGATCTCACAGTAAGTGTGCTCGATCGATCGATGACGTCACGTCTCGCTCGACAGCCCAAGCGCACGTGCGTCGTGAACCAATATTACCCCATTACTTTATGTATGCACCTCGTTTGTAGGTGGCGTCATAGACACGAAATGCACTTAGATTTACCTGGATTTTGTAGTTTGGGCATCTTAACTTTACGGTTTTAGTGAAAACTTAAGGACAAATGAAAATCATGGGAAACGAATAAGTATTGAGATAAAGCCAATTTACTTATGAACTGACGATCTTTTGTTTTCTATTAAAAAATATAAATAAATGAAGAACTTTGTTGTTCTGTACAAATTCATAACTAATCCTAGATAAAACCCCTCGCCTTCAAACGAAACGCTTTTTTGTATGGGCGAGTTGCATCGACCACATTTAACGATTAACGCGGTATATTGCCAGCTGTTATCCTATAGAAAAATGTAGTATTTACTGTTGTTTCCGAGTGTAGATGTAAGATCTACTATTCTTATAGGGATGATGAAAGCGTGTGTAGGATCTTTATTAAGGCTTGGCTTGCGTAGCTGCTATTGCATTAATAGCATATTAAAAAAAATACCGCTGACTGTACATGTACGAGTCCGCATGTACCAAGCAACCATGTGTCATAAGGGTTGCCGCGGCATCCTCTTCCTGAACATTCATCACGCTCTCCACACGGTTTCCGGCCCTTTTTCCCGCCGCAACCGCCCTAAGGAAAAACGTACTAATTGCCTATAGTCTTCATATACGCTTATAACGTTTCGGAATGAGAACTTGTCGCGCTGTCGTAAATTACAGCGTAACTAACTTCTGACGTGGGTAGGTTTTAAACTTATCTGCATGATGGAAGGTTCCGTTGCCAAGTTTTGTTTGCGTGTTTTAATTGTGGAAGTAATGTGAAGTTTGTGTGTGTGAGACGCATATTTAGTGCCGTATTAGCGCACGAACAGTATGACTATTCGGTTGAAACCGATCATAAAACCCGGTTAAAATAAGTATGCTCCTTTTTGTACATGGCACCATACGAACTAACTGAAAACTTGTCTCAACCGAGCAGTACTGCTAATCGTAAATCCATACTAATATTATAAATGCGAAAGTGCGTCTGTCTGTCTGTCTGTTACCTCTTCACGCTTAAACTACTGAACTGATTTGGATGAAATTTGGTATGCAGATAATTTGAGTCCCGGAAGGACATAGGCTGATTTTTATCCCGGAAGAATACCCTTATCCGCGATAAACGAATTTAAGGCCGACGAAGTCGCGGGCAGAAACTAGTAATTTATAATTTTCTAAATGTGCCAAGTGTAAAATTTTCGGTAATCAAAAAGCTGAAGGCCGAAAAACAGCCGATAATTCTTCTAATTCAGTTTCACTACAAGAAATGTAACTTGAATCTTTTTCATCATTTTAATCGTAACGTCCCGCACGACGTACCTTATTATCGTACCGTATTTCTTTTGCGCATTAATCGTCATAAAAACGCGTCACAATTTGCGCCTCGTAAATTGGAGTCCCAGAAGTTACCTACAAGAAGAATCATAGTAATCGATTTTAGATGTCAAAGGGATTCAAAGGCATAGGAGGCGGGTACAGACTGACTTCAGAAATGCGAATTACTAGTTCATCTACGCGTTACGCGTTGTTAGCTTAGTAGCGATCGCGTTCCGCGTAAGACTTTCCATATGAACCGCCCATATTTTGCATACTTTCGGAAGTTTAATGTGTGCAAGAGACAAAAATAGTTTTATTAGTACCATATAAAATGCAATATGGCGAGCGTCGCGCCAAATGTGCATGTAATACTCACTCCCGCGTGGGCGCAGTTATAAAAGTCGCCGTAAAGAATGCATTTTACTTATGATTGTTAATTTTGTTTCAGGTACGTTTTTTCGTGATTACGTAAGCGCGGTGTTGTAAAGGTAAGTTGATTTATTTCACAATCAAAACTTTCAAGTGAAATAACATTTCCCGAAATGTGCATTCTCATTACCAGTGCTCGTAAATTTGGTAGCATTAAGCAATTTTGTGCGGCGATCATGCTATTGCGCTATAATTATGATTGTATTATTATGATTATGGAATTATTTTTATTTTTTATTTTATTTTTATTTCTCTTTTATGACATTGTGTTGATTAGGTTAGCCTAGATTGTAATGAAGATTTTTCGACCCTAACATATTATTTTCCCTTGTTTTTATTGTGTGTTTTTGTTTATATTACTATAAAATCTATAATTCTATGTAACTGACGATCTTTTTGTGAATTCATTCTATTTTCTAGGACATGTAAGATATTGTGTAATTTTCAAAGAGAAATAAATCTATTCTATTCTATTCTAATAATAATAATAATAATCTTTATTTCAGTCTTCTAGGGTCCATATAGTGTTAGTTACAAAATATTCTTAAATATTTATAATTATGTTAGTAATAATACTGTAATTTTATTTGTATTTGGAACACTGATACACTGGTGTATGAAGTGTCATCCAGTGTTTGTAAAAGGAGTTGTCAAGCCTTTCTCTTATTTCAACCAGAAAACCGTTGGTACTGCGTCGCAGGCGGTACACGGTGATTCCGCTCCCGTACAAGGGCGGCCATAAATACCTCAACTCCAAAAAAAGCCATTTTTTCGATTTTAAACTATAAAGGGTTATTATACAAGCATGAAATATATCATTAATAACATTTTTAGACATTTATAATAAACTTGTGTGACTATTTTTATTAAAAAAATATCTGTAGTCAAAACCATTTTATAAAACGTTATTATTTTAAACATAAAGCCATTAGATAAAAAAAATTTGTAATTAATGAAAACATAAATGAAACAGCATACTACATAAATAATAAAAAATTTTATTTCAAGACTATTTACATATATACAAATAAGGTTATATTAAAACAAAGCGATTACTTACTATTTATACATTCAATATTACATACTTACTATTTACACACAACAAGTCCAATACAGATTTAGACAAAGAACTTTTTTTTTTAACAGGTAACCTTCTCAAACTTGATATTAGGGGATCTGAGTGAAGAAGAAGTCGATTAATCAAATCAGTATTAGTCAAAACGCGGTTCATTTTTCGTGTGTGATCTAGTCGAAATGCTTTATAGTATTTGTTACTCGCTTCAGCTGCTTCTTCAGACAGTTCTCCTATAGACAGTAGGCCGTGATTGATAATGTCAGCACCATGAATCAAAATTTTGTGGACAGAAGCAGGCAAATAGTACCATGGATATTCGGCAACTAATTGCCGTGCAGTTTCTAAAGCGAAATCTCTGAATTTTGTCGCATCAATGTTATATCCCGAATTGATACACTGAAGTACAGTCCAACAACGATCTAGGAGATCCTTCTTAATACCCGTAATTTCAGCTGAAATATCTGAGCTTGAGAAGAACCGCCTAGCAGTGTTGCCATCGTTCGATGTCCCGCTTCCGCCACTTTTGGGTTTATCGATAATAAGACCTAACTTTTCCCTAAATTGCGATTGTATAAGTTTTTTTTTTTCAGCTACAAGTCGTTTATCGCTATCAGACCTAGCTTGCCATTTCTTAACCTCTAACTTGTAAGCGAGATGAATGAAATATTCAAAAAATCGGATCAATGCGTGAAGTGGAGACATGCCATATTCATATTTACTTTCGTCAGTTGCTTTGCACAAACATACATCAATTTGATTCATCTCACTTGGTAAAGCTTTACATATATAACATCTAGTTGAAGAAACATCACTAAGTGCATTACACACCTTACCATCGACCATAGTAAGTTGTAAGCTATGATTAATTGTGTATTCGCATGCATTTGTCTTGAAGATAGTCGGTTGCAAGTTACTTATTTTCTGTTTGAAATAAGTCTCCTCTTCAACTGATACTGCAGTTGTTTCCTTAAAAAACTGAAAGCGAATAGGTCTGCAGTATCGAGTTGAAGAAGGACGAGGATTTTTCCACAAAATGATTGAGTTTTCCTTATTATCCGGGTTTAAAATAAGTTGAAGCGGGACATATGAAGTAACAAACAAGCTACTATCCACAAGAGAAGAATCTGAGAAAGTTTGTTTGTATTCGCTATGTCCTGTACTACCATCAAATCCCCATTTCCCAACCAAAGATATTTTATTTAAAGACTGGTCAGGTATTTTATCTAAAATATCTTTTTGAGACTCAAGAATCCGAGTGGCAGTGTGATCTAACAAACTCTGAAGTTCGACTTCGGCTGATGATTCAGTAACGGCTACAGTTGTAGGGTAACATCTCTTTTTAGCCTTTACAATGCGTTGATAGGAAGGCATACAATCTTTCAGTATATTATTATGTATAAAATTCTTAATTAATAGATATTGCTTTCTAGAAATCTTACCTTCTGCAATAAGTGACAAAACTTTGTTTTCGTCGACTTTTGTAGAAGTTAAGCTGGAATCAGCAGAAGCATTGAGCAGTGTATTTACAGCAGACTCGTCAAAATTAGATAGTTCCGCCAGTCTCCTTCTTTTAGTGCGTTTACTACTTTCATTAAAGTTTTTCCTCGGACGGCCACGAGAAGTGGAAGGGGAGGGGTCGACGTTATCATTCTGCTGAGAAATACGCTGCTCGATACTTTGGATCACATCAATGTATTCTACATCATTAAGCCACTCTGCATATTTATGTAGAAATATAGACTTTGTACATCTTGTTTTTTTCCAATAACATGCAATTCGTTTACATAAATTCCTTATTTTAACCCTTAAATTCTCTATGCCAATATTTTCGATGTTATCCGAAAAAATTGATGTTTCCGTCAGTGTAGTAAAAACATGTTGAAATTTTTCTGTATCAGTTCCTTGTCCAGAGTGCCAAATATCAAAAACACTACGTTTCGAAATAGAACACCTTAAAAATGTACCTAAAACAAAGATAAAAACATTTTTTAAAAATCGGATTTTTTTCGGCTACCCTACTCTTGTTCTTTGAAACCCCTTTTACCTAAGAAGAGGTCAAAAAAGGTCGATGAAAGTTACAGCCCTTATTAAGGACACTTCCATCTATAACATAATATATGTGTCAAGTGCGGCAAACCTCGGCATCAGAGTATAACTCTCAATGAAATCATACTTCTTAAAAATTAATCGTAAACGACAGACCTCTACTAGAAAATTATTTTAAAATATAAGCACGCATATTTATATATAAAACATAATTGAAAAATAAAGTACATACCCTCTTCTTGGATTTCCATAATAATACCACGTGGACACACGCAAATAATAATAATAGTACACAATACCAAAGTGATTAAGTTGCGGCGACAAAAACACACTACTAATTAGGGTCGAGATGCGTTCACTTTCGTTGCACAAAAGTAAATGATAATAGTACTTTATTGCTGTGCTATATATAGTATTTAGAAGATTGTCTATCGGTGAATCATTTTACTTACTTTTTAGTCCAGGATACGCTCATGACTTTTTTCGATTTATGGCCTACGGCGGAATCACTGTGCGGTACATCTGGGAAGCAAATCGCTTTCGCATTATCGCGTAGAAATCATCCATGCGAGACTTTGCAAACATCCCCGATGCACTGCAAAAGCGAGGCACTCCCATGCTGGACGCGCAAGGCGCTGTAAGTTCGTTTAGTATATTTGATCCATAAACTACACGTGTAGAATGATTGGCAGTACGACCGGGAAAGAGTCTGTTTTACATCAGCCGTACTGCGTGCAAATCTACGGATCAACATATTCATTCTTACTGCCAGCTATACAATACATGTGGAAAATACCAGTTTAAACGATTGAACATAGTTAATGTATTCATTTATTTAGTATTTTATTTATTATTCAAAAAAGTTACACAGCATTACAGTAAAACCTTGGTAGCGCTGTGAACTAAAAAAGAACAAAAACAAATAGAAAAACTTAAAACTAGTTTGATTTAGGCGACGTAACTCCATGGCTCCGTTGAGTCGACATATATATTTATACTAGCGGCCGCCCGCGGCTTTGTCCACCTTAGATTCGTTTATCGCGGATAAAAGGTATTTTTCCGGGATAAAAAGTAACTTAAGTCTTTCCTCAAAACTCGATATTTTACTAATTTAAATGTGAATCATACTACCAAGATTTCAAGTTCCTAGCGTAAAAAATATTTACTGTCCATACAAATTTTCATCCCCTTTTTCGTCCCTAAAAGGGATGAAATTTGACATACATTATAGCCTATGTCCTATTCTGATGTATCAGGTACATAAATGGAACGTTTCATAAAAATTCGTCCAGTAGTTTTTGAGATTAAGCGGAACGTACATACATACTTTCACGTTTATAATATAGTATTAAAGTATTAATATTATCGACACGACAGTAACCCTAATCCATCATTTCGGTTGAATCTTGCCACACCTATGGCATTCTACCACCATCGCTGAATCAAAAATGCTACTAAAACGATCACTGCTAATTACGTTACTCTTTTACAATAACTTTTTCAAGGGTGTCCAAAACTATATGCTTTATCCAAAAATCGATAACTTTTATGTTTCTCTTCTATGTTTGACAGTAAGTAAAGATGGGAGAAAGTTAGATTTGTTTTAGAATTCTTTTTAACACTATTCAAATCCTGGATGTATGATTTTATAAATAACTAGCTTCTGCCCGCGACTTCGTCCGCCTTAAATCCATTTATCGCAGATAAGGATATTATTCCGAGATAAAAAGTAGCCTATGTCCTTCCCCTGGATTAAAACTATCTCCTTGCCAAACTCCATTCCAATCGGTTCAGCGGTATAAGCGTGAAGAGGTAACAGACTGACAGACACACTTTCACATTTATAATCTTACTAGCTCCTGCCCGCGACTTCGTCCGCCTGAAATTCGTATATCGCGGATAAGGGTATTTTTCCGGGATAAAAAGTAGCCTATGTCCTTCCCCTGGACTCAAACTATCTCCATACCAAATTTCATCCAAATCGGTTCAGCGGTTTAAGCGTGAAGAGGTAACAGACAGACAGACAGACAGACACACTTTCGCATTTATAATATTAGTATAGTATGGATTACTATGGATAGTATGGATTGATAGATTCAGGCGTTACTTTTCGGAATTCCATATTAGATTAATGGATTATAGTTCCTTTGCGTTTCTCGGGTGGACGCCGGACCGTCAACATCTCCTGCATCTCCTGATGATGCCTCGTAGAGAGGTGAAACACGTGTCGCTGTCTGGTGGTTCGTTGTATTTGAATGCGTATTTTTTTGTGTAAAATGCATGAAAATATGCGCATGTGAGCACGTTTTACTGTCACATCTAACCAAGCCACAATTTCGCGGAGACGCAAAGGAACTTCATATAATCCACTAATCTGTATGATTTTATATCAATATAATAACGCACAACATTACATACGAGTATAAATTATATGTAAGCCTCGTTTGGAACCGCAATCCACAACATTTGACGTTCATCCAAATACTAAAACAGTCTTTCATATTAATGTTCCCAACATTGTACTAAATGCTAACATAATAATAAACTTCAGTATTGGACGCGTTATATGCGTTAGCGCATTCCACGCATTACAAATTTATCGTCTCTATCACACCTAAGCAGAACGAATGAGCCAGTATCAGCTTGCATTAAGACGTTCAACATAATAAGGTCGTCAGTGACTACCGAAATGCTGGGCGTTTGAGATGTTTTAAAAAAGATGCACAGTCTAAACACGTTGCCAACAATTCTCTTTGGAATCTGTTTTTGTAAACTGGGATTATCGGTGCATTTTGTTTTTAAATATTTACGTTGTCCGTGAGACTTGAGAGCTCGGCTGATATATGTGTTCCCGCTGTGGTTGGATGGTGGGAACGAGGAATTTTAATGGAAGCTAATTGGATATTATTTCACGATAATACTAACGTTTGTCTCGAACCGGAATACCTGATGTCGTCATTAGGAAACTTCTGTCGTTAATAAACTTACGGGAAAATATAATTATGATGGAGCATTTGCACGGACTTTTTTACGATTTACAAAATATCTGAGGAATGTGGCAACATTTAAAACCATAAATCATTTTTACATTTTTGTTGAATAGATTGTTGAAAAATTGTACATTAAGTGCATAAGGGTAGCTACAGGCGTTTCATCAGCTATCAATTCCCTGCTGCATATTTTAAAGAAATTTCCCACAATTAGCGTAAAAATTTGGAAAATTATATATTTTGGGTGGATTGTGTGTGGTGTTTTTTAGGGTAGGTCGTGTTGGACGTGTGTTGGTTGATGACGATGATGATAATATTACTTGGATAAAATTTTATTTTGTTAAAATTGTACGATGACTGTGGTTCATATTTTGAATTTACTTTTTGAATTACCACACATACAACCACATCCATATAGGTAATCAGTTTGCACGGTGCACAATCAGAATTACTTATGGGATTCTCATTCCTTTGTAAAAAAAATGGAAAAACCATGGGTTAATTACTTCTTTGTGGTAACTGTAGATATTAACCCCACGAAACAGGCTTAGTCTAGTGTGGAGGTTATAGGCAAAGTTATTCTGACTCATTCTTCGTAATAAATGATATTTTAATTTTTATTATACTTATGTGTCAGGAAACTGATCGTGGTTTAAATGACTGTAAAGCTACCCATAATTGTTTTGCTTAAACGCGAAGTTAAAGTATCAGCTTTTAAGGCCGAAACACACCGGATGCGTGCGCACCACGTGCACGTGTGCGTGGCGTCTTATGAAATGTCATAGTATATGGCACACCGCTTGCGTGGCGTGCACGTGCGCAGCGGTGTGTCATCTCTTATGGGTATTCGTACTTTACAACGCGCACGTCTACGTGCACGCCACGCACACGCATCTGGTGTGGCTTGACCTTTAAACACGTAAATAACTTCAGTCTTTTTCTTCATTGAAGCTTACTTAGTACTTACCGCGCAATAAATACCCCACTTACCATATTTTAACAATGCCTAACTTTATGCAATTTTTGTGGAAGTGATTACAGCTTGAGAAAGTCTAGTAAGTCACTAAGTGACAACTTCAAAGCCAGCGTAAACTAGCGTTATGTAGAGATGGCGTGTACAGTCGCCGTGGCAGCTAGCCGAACGCTTTAGTACCTTACCATTTACCCATTTGACACTTTTTAATTACTCCATGATGTATTTGATGTTCGTTTACTTCAGCGGTCGATTTGGACTTAACGTATCTTTTCTATTCTTTCTATAGTAATTCCCTACAAATTAATTCAAATTACTATTCTGATTTTACTAGGAGTGAACGTGTATGGGACTATTACAAGTTCCACTGCTAAACAAGACTCATGTATCAAACGGGTGTCTCACTCTCTTTCTCTCTCATTCATCCATTCGCAGTAAACCTCTTTAAATCGTCAGTTGATGGAATGAAATAAAACTTAACTTCGAAATATCCGTCTGATTCAATCAAAAGTCCAATTGACAAAAGCTTGAAAAAATTGATTATTTTCATTTTAACAATATGATAAATATTCGCAGTTTGAAGCTGGAGTATCTCAGCCGGGCCTTTACTACAAGTGTCAATAAATAAACAAGTTTTATTGTGCTATTACGGAGCATCGTAAAAAATTCAATTTGGTCTCGTCGAGACATCTGTCTACGGATTATTGCTCCCGGTCTGTCAACGGCGTTTAATTAAATTTCATTATTACAGTGACACAAATAAACAGCGTATGCGGACTGTCCTGCCCGGCGCTTGTTTGTGGTCGTTTTAGTCAAACAAGGTCATTTCATAGCGGAGCTGTTTCGTGAACTTATACTATGATATGAGTTTGGTTTCAATTGTGAAAAACCGGCCAAGTGCGAGTCGGACTCGCGCACCAAGGGTTCCGTACAAAATATACGCTACAAAGGCCCGTATAGCCAATACGGGAACGGCACACGCGACCACAGGCTTGACAGATGTAAGAATGGCCTGTGCGTCGTGAACCAGTGCCGGGCCGATGTTTTTTGTTCTTTTGCTCCGTATAGGGATTTCTTTATTACGGTTAAAACTATAATTCTACCTACATCATAAATTAAATTCCGGAAGGCTTGTACGCATAAGGGCTAACGTATCTAAAGTATCAAATAATCGTCACACATCTTTGAAACTGATAAGAACAAGTAATGCAATTATAAAATTGCCGAATTCACAGCAAATATCAATGTGTGGCACATATTTCAAAAGTTCTTTTAAAAACATTTTGAGGTTTTAACCTTAATAAATATTTTGAACATGATCGGATATATCAGATTCGTTTTTCGCCAATAACTCAAAAACGGAATACCGAAACGAACGGTATTGGCGAAAAACAGCGCTTCTCAGCACAAGGATATACGCTCTTTTGCTAGTGCCCTTTTTATGTCATATATTTTTTAACTATAATGCATTTTTTGGTATGAATGGCTGAGCATGGTCCGACATGCTCTTGACATGTTTTCTTGGTCCACACATTATCCGTCCTGGCTATTTCTAATTGTGATATACGATGGTTCAACTCATAAACAATTAGATGATGCAATTCTCTTTCGATATTACGCGTACTTACATAGGATTCCCCGACAATACAGCTGAAGGCACGTCTAGGCATTTACACAATTAGCTTATGTATTGCATGTAACAGCCTTAGGTATATCGTCATGTTTTCTTGAAAATATTACCGATCTCTTGCAAGAGTTTCATAATTGAGAGTCTAGTTTTTCCATCTGTAAAAGATTTTAAGGCTACTTATTACAAATAAAATAGGAAAATGTGTTTTGATTATTTGCTTTCAATCTTTCACGTGATGATGATGAGAGTGGCATCCGGTCCTTATAGGCACAAAGGCTCTGCCTACCATGAACAACCATGGCTTCATACAGGCACACATAAACTGCCTACCCAGAAGTCCTGAATGCCCATGGCTCCATTAGGCTAAGAAAAGTTTTTCTTTTTCATAAGGGTTTTGGCCAAGGTAGGCAGTTGCCTACCTTGGCCATAACCCCTGTGCACGCCACTGTAATGATGCCCATCATGGTCGATTTCACCCACGGCTATCAACTCCGAATCTCGAAATTCGAAGTTCGTAACGTGCCGTCCCTGTCCCTCTCATGTTAAGCTGTATTTGAATAAGCGGGATGGCGCCATACGAACTTCGTTTTTCGGATTTCAGAGTAGCCCCTCTGATATTATATCGATTTCTAATGATATCGACTAGATGCTCAGCTTTGAGACACATTATTAGGGTGCTCTATTCTATGATGCGCTCTCTAGTGGCTTGTGTGCCCGATTTTGTTAATAAATGCGCGTCGCACCTAGGGCATACCTACAATACAATGCAGTAACTGTTTATTGCACATCTCACAAAACAGAGTACAGAAAACAATACTAATAAACAAGTCTTATTAACCTTTGCATAGCCTTTTCATATGATGACAATATTTCGAAATAGGTGTCCCAATTTTCCAAATTATTAGATCTCGCATTTTAGGATCGACACTCGTACAATCACCAGCATATATCTGCCACAACAAAGCGCGCATAAATATCTGACACGACTCTATTTCTAGGGTTGTTAGGACGTGTCAGATATTTTCGCCCGCTTTGTCATAGCAAATATTGATATTCTTGACTGTATACAATAGAGTTTAATTTCTTGGTCATAAAACCTTCAAATATAGACTGAGAATCCTTTATCAGAGTACTAGCTTCTGCCCGCGACTTCGTCCGCCTTAAATTCAGTTATCGCGAATGAGGGTATTTTCCGGGATAAAAAGGTGGCTATGTCCTTCCCCGGGACTCAAACTATCTCGATACCAAATTTCATCCAAATCGGTTCAGCGGTTTAAGCGTGAAGAAGTAACAGACAGACAGACGGACAGACAGACAGACAGATAGACAGACAGACACACTTTCGCATTTATAATATTAGTAAGGATGTCATTTCTACACATCTTTCATTGTATTCTTCAAAAGTGCTTATTAAAAGGCCCTTAACGTCTCAAAAAAATCACAATTGTACGCGTACAAAATATTTCCATAACAATATACAGAGAGCACTTCAAAAACCTTTTGTAAAGCGTAAAAGTACGTCTGCCGCATTAAGCCGTCCATTAGAAACGTCTTATTTATATCTTCGTATTTCTTGCGAATATAACGCACTAAAACTCAATGTTATAACACAATAAACAGAGGGAGAGTGAATAAAGAATTCGTAAAAGTATTAGGGCATAAGAAAGTTTTTTGCGAATTGTCTGAGTGTTTTAGTAAACTACTAAAAGATGCCCGCAACTTTGTTCGCGGAGGAGAAAAAGGCATAACACCTCAGTTCTCTACAGCCTAGTTAGGGTACCATAAAGTATCCTATAACCATCAGTGGATACCCAGCTATCCGTGTACCAAAAATAGTTGAAACCCGTTTAGCCGTGATGAAGCCACAACGACATATACAAACATGTAGAAAAAAAATCGCTTCAGTGACCTCAAATAGTCCGTTACAATAGTTATTTTGAAAATATCTTCAATGGACAGACACTTGATTTTCACAATTTTATAATAATATAAATAATAGTATACAATAATAGGTTGAAATATTGTGGGATGCCGCATTTCACGTTGCCCTGTTAGTTGTTTAATGGCTGGTCTACATTGATAGCCGTTGGCGTTACATAACACTTTCACGACCATGATTCTCGTAATGCTAGGCACGCGTCTACGCTACGCGCCTATAGGCTACGCTCCCGGTTACGCAACCGATAACATAGGAAAATGCGAGTGTAGTGAAAACTTGCTACGAGCAGAGCGCCCACGTAGCGGGTCCTGGTCGTAAAAGTGGTAATCTAAAACTAACAGAGCATGGGGCTTTAGGATCATACGTGCAATAAAACACATAAACCTGTAAGTTTCATGATAAAGCAAAAATAAAAACATTTTTTTTATTTTAAATTGAATAAATTGAATACGATTGAATTATGTAAAGTTTCCTGGCTTTTTCGAAAATATTCCTTGCTTATTGGGGACATATACAGTTTTATGTGATTGTCCCCAATAAGCAAAGAATATTGTCCCCAATAAGCAAAGAATAATTTAAAATAAAAAAAATGTTTTTATTTTTGCTTTATCATGAAACTTACAGGTTTATGTGTTTTATTGTATGTTAAATTACAAAATGTTTAAATGTAGATATTTGAATATTGTAAGTAGTGGTCGTGAATTGAGGTCATTATCACTCAGTGGGGATTGGGCACATAGAGAAGTATGCAGTCGGGAGCAATGGGTAGTGATGTTTATATTTGAAATAAAATTCTTAACAAAGTGTATTTGTTTTGATTGATTTTGAAGTCTTGACTAGTTTTTCTGGGTCCTATTATTTACCTATTAGTAAAGAAACAACAACGTTGAAATAAGATAATTCGTCGGAAATATTTTAAAGAATATTTTCTTGGTGTTCTAATTTTATTTAAGTATGCAAAGAGTGTGAGCGATGAGAAAAATAACTAGAAGAGAAACTCGCTTTAATAATATATTTCTTACAGAGGTGTAGCTAAAGATAAACCATTTATGTACTTATTTATGAGCTAGATATTGAAAGAAGCGTATAATAAAGGTCCTTTAACCCATTAAGATTACCTAAACAACGTAAAACACTGTTTTTAATATCGACACAACCAGATGTGGCAGGATTATGGCGCCCAAATTAATATCACCCTAATAAATTCAGCAGTATCGAAATTACGTGATCGCGGGAACCGAAAAGGTTTATGCGTCTTGAAAGTTTACACATACCTACGGCATTTGGTTGTGTGAAGGTTAGGACGTATAAATTATGTAGGCGGTGGTTGCTTCAAGGTGAATTTGTTTGCCGCCCGCGCGTACTTGAGCTCCGACGACTTGGAAAGGAAAGGCTCTAGCTTAAGCCTTAACTCATCTTGTAATATTAGAATACTAGTTTTGTAGAGCCGCTATGCCCTCTTACATTTCATCATTCGTCATTTCCACCCGTCCACTGCCAAAATTACGAACGACTCTGCTAAGAGAATCTAAAAGAGTTGACATTGGAGTGACATTTTTGCTGGCTGATTGATTGATTGATTAATATGTTATATGGGGGTATTTCAAATTTGTCTGCACGTAACTCAAAAGATGGTAAAAGTGTATATCTATTTGTATTAAAGTATTTAAATTTGTATGCTTTCGATCCATAATATTGTAAGTTTAGGTGAAGTAACAATGAGGCTGACATAATCCTTAAGGATTGAATGCCTCTAAATAATAAAGAGAAAAAAAATATAACTGTGCCGACACATTACACATTTTTAAACTACTTACTTTACTGGGAAGGAGGCTGAGACAGCCATACCTAGTTCAAAGCCATGTTCCAAAAAAAAGCTTTTTGACGGACTCCCAAAAAAAAAGAGGAGGTTTTCAATTCGTCGGAACCTTCGCGAGCCATGTGCCTAGCTCATTACTGCTTAGTCAAAAAGTGATAATTTGCTTTCACCTTTAGACAAATTTATATTCTGCTGTGCAATACCGAATGTCTTTTTTTACTGTTATATTTTATTGAAAAAATCCTGCATTTAGCAAGGTTTGAGCACGTTTGAAACAACGCGATAAAGGTACCTATTGAAACCATTGCTCCAGAAACGTGTAAATTAAACAAACGCACATAAATCCACAGGTTCATATTCCTTTGAAGAGAGGCTTACGGTGCCACAGACAGACAAAATTAACGTAATTTAGTATTGGGATGCACGCCCGCCAGGCGGCGGGGTGGGTACACTAGCCCTTTACATGAGAATACTAGAGTATTGTAGAATAGGCTAGAATTTTGACTATGTTCTTCACCACTCAGGAGCGAGAAGGATAAAAAGTTTAACTCTTTCTTTACCTAGATTTTCGTAGCGCTACGCGCGTAGCGGATAGCATAGGGAAGTGCATATGTAGCGAAAACTTGCTACGAGTAGAGCACACACCTAGTAGGTTCCTAATAGTGAAAGTATTAAAATACCTTAAAATAACTAACTGATCGTAGTTAGTCGGGGCTCATCCCGGATCGATGGAAACTAGCTCGGGTGTCAACGGTTTACAAATGTGGATCTAAAAATGACCCCAACAATTATCGTCCTATATCTCTTCGTAGTTTATTTTCTAAAATACTGGAAAGGATAGTCAATTCACGTCTCACGTCCTTTCTTGATACAAACAAACTTCTCTCTGATAACCAGTTTGGTTTTAGGAAAGGAAGGTCTACGGAGGACGCAGTGCTTCATCTTTCAAATAAAATATCCGGTTTTCTAGATAGTGGCGATAAATGTGTTGGGGTATTTTTGGACCTTTGTAAGGCATTCGATACTGTTTCAACTGACATCTTAATTAGTAAGCTAAATGCTTTGGGTGTGAGAGGAGTGGCTCTCGAGTGGTTCCACAGTTACCTGACCAACAGGTGGCAAACTGTTAAAGTTGACGATTTCAGCAGCAGCGAGTTACCTATCTCTTTTGGTGTCCCGCAGGGCTGTATCCTCGGCCCCACACTCTTTCTCATTTATGTGGACGATATCCTCAAACTTAAGCTGGATGGCGCAGAGGTTATTTGCTACGCCGACGATACCGTGGTACTATTTCACAGTAAGACATGGGACAATGTATTCAGTCTTGCAGAGGGCGGTTTGTCTGATGTTGGTACATGGTTAAATAACAACTTACTTACTCTTAATGTGAGAAAATCGAACTTTCTAACGTTTTCTAAATCAACTGTATATCCTGCACAACTACATAGTAAACTAACATTTCACACTAGTAAATGTAGCAACCGTGTAAATAGCTCGTCCACTTGTTCATGTTCTTCTATTGCTAGATCCGAAACGGTCAAATACCTAGGACTTGTAATGGATGATAGGTTATCCTTCAGACAGCAGATCTCGGCACTTGCCAACAGAGTCAGGAAATGCATTTACATAATGAAGCAACTTCGCCACTGCGCCTCAGAACAAGTGATTAGAGTTGTATATTATGCGCTCTGCCAATCTCTTTTACAATATGGTATATCTGATTGGGGTAGCGCCCCAAAAAGCACTCTGATACTGCTGGAGAGGGCACAGCGCGCTGTAATAAAGGTGATGCTTCGTAAACCGATCCTTTTCCCAACGGATACCCTTTATCGAGACTCAAAACTGTCGAGCGTAAGACGGCCATATGTATATAAAGCAGCAGTTCGAGCGCATAAAATAGTTAGAAACTTACCCATGCACACTCATCTCTTGGCCAAACGTTTGTTCAGAGTTCCCCTACCTAATTACAAAACAACCTTTGCAAAGCGCTCACCTGACTATATGCATCGGCGCGTTTACAATCTCAGGGGATTGTGAAGAAGTGGCTACTGTCACTGTCTTATAACGACACGGAGAAGTTACTTCTTGCTAGATAATTCTTTCTCCCCCTTTACTCCTATACACATTCACGCTCTCAAGCACACACACACACACACACACACACACACACACACACACACACACACACACACACACACACTCTGTCACCCGTCACAACACTTGTCGCTAGCGTTTGTCGTGTTTTTGTATAATGCATGTTTTTCAATTGTATTATAATATAAGATACTAGATAATCCTGAACATTGTTAAATCTTCACATATTGCACTCCAGGGCCCCAAGATACAGGCTCAGCCTAGTTTGGGGTCCGCCAGGTATGTCATATATGTAAACATAGGTATTGTTAACGCAAATAAACTTTTTGATTTTTGATTTTTTTGATTTGATTTGATTTGAGTAGCATAACTTATAGGGTAAGCTAAAATTTTGGTCTATATTTTCGACAAGACAAAGGTGAATGACTAAATATAGGAAAACCGCTGAAAGTCGGATTATATGGACATTTCCCAGGTTAAGTGCCTACCTTATCTTATCTTATCGTATGCCTATTATTTAAGTCAATCAACTTTTTTCTGTATCTCGTTGCTATAGTTACGTCCCCTGTCACTCTTTAAAAGTACAATTTTAAACGATTTAAAGCAACAAATAGTACATTGTTTGACAAGGGGCTAAAATTTCGTGAGCTCGTCCAAACATGTCTGAGTGTCATAATGGCTTTTAGCCACGTGTTAAACACTCTGCTTTTCACTTGGACTGCGAGAAAATAAAAAAGACAACATTAAAATTGTATTTCATGAAAAACTAAAAGTACAGTTTGAGCAATTCTATCAGACAGTTTGGCCAATCTGATCAGTTTTGTTTGTTTGTTTTTAATTATTCTTAAGGAGTACGTAGCTGGCCGCAAGTTTTTTTTTCATTGTCATAGAAATTTGTATGGTATTCTTTTGAATCATAGGGGCTAAATGTGCTATTTTAGTCTTGCTTCGCGAAGCTAATATGACGTACTTTTTGAGCAGGAGAAGTGAAAAATATCTTTCTAGCCAATATAGGACAATTTTTCAAGGGCCTCTCGTCAGTATGTCAATAGCCTAGATTAGACTTTCTCAGAGTTACTTTTAAAAGTGCTGTGTTCTGTCCCAGGAGAAACAGGAGTCTCCTGTGTCTCCTGGGATAGAACACAAAAATTCATCCAGCCATTTCTAAATCCCTTCGACTTTTTTTTTAAATATAATTTCCCTGCAGAAAACTCAATAAAGCTACAATATGGAGATATTCAAGGTTCAGGCTGATGCTTCAGGCGTTGCGAGCGAGCTTACTGCGATAACTGCTTACCAATACCAAGCATACCATAAGCAGGCCGTATGCTTATTTCTCACCTTCATAGCATAAAAAAGTTCCCATTTTCAATCCTCCAAAGTGTTTTTGGACTACAGAATGGGATCGAAACACCACTTTGAAACGCGTTTGAAATCTGAAAAATGTACGTATTGAAATGGAACGTTTGAAACGCGAGCGCTCGTGTTCGGGAAAACCCTTACATTCTAGAAAGTATGGCGTCCCGATAGAATGCCGTTGTGAGGTTTCGGCCGAGAATTGAATATGCGGGTCGAACAACCTCGCGATATTGTTGCAGTATTTGTGAGACGCTCCGAGATGAAGCTACAGAATAAATGATAGTACCTACAAGAACAAGCTGTCCTCTTTAATCTAAGCGATAGCGCCGCGTCATCAGAGGTGTCATTCATCAGTCAGTCATTCAGCTCATTTTTAACTAGTAACTAGGCACGTGAACTAGTGGTACATGTTCGAGATCACAGGTCAAAATTTAATGGTCCGTTAAGCAGGTTATCAAAACTAACAAAACGAAGCCAAGGGCTATGAAAACGAATGGTTTATACATGTAAAGGCTAAACCGTACTGTTATTGCCAATCATGACTAAATTTTTGCATAATAAGAAAGAAAGAAAGAAGAAAGAAAACACATTTATTGCAGCGAAAAGATAACACCATTACATGAAGAAAGCTTAAAGAAATAATTAAATTAAAATTATCTTAAATCTAGATTGACAAGAAACAATTGACTAATATAAGTATACAACACGGTGCTATCATGTCCGCAACAAAAGGCCACCACTCAGCGTGATGCTGCGACATCGGGGTAATATCGCAGCGCTGGTCTTCCGTGGGACCCGAGGTAGGTAGGTAAAAACAGCAACAGGAAGTCCTGACGTATTGTTTACTTGTATACCTATTAAGATAATGTATGTATGTGGTGTAAGGCTAGACAAAATAATACATTTTTCAATCCCAAAATTTAAGTTTACAATCTCTGCTCGTTGGCTATATGTATATAACTGTACGGTTTACCCTACGCCGCGCCTGATGATGACTAGCGGTTCTCAAAATGTGCTCCACGAATCGGAATAATATTATGACAGCACTTCAAGTGAAATCGAATTATATTTATTTAATTTCTTAGGTAAATGAATACAATTTTCTTTGAATAACTAATTATTTTGGGCTTCATAAAACTGGAATTTGTGATAAAAGTTTGAGAACCACTGCATTAGAGCCTAACTCACTCAAAATTTCGCCATTCTTGCTACTTGAGTGATTAATACCATTCAAGTAGCTATTAGTATGGAAAATATCGTATAAAATTGAACACATTTATGAGATGGCATCATTATTTTTGGATTAGTACTCGTAAGCACCAAAGGAGCATAGCTTTCAGGTTTCTGAAATTTATTGAGTTGCATTTAGAAAGTAGACCGAAATATCAATCGCTGCTTACTTTACTAATCCAAAAATAATGATGCCATATCAATATTCGGGCTATAACTAAATATATAAAATAGCATGGGTAACAGATAGTTGTCGACTCCTGTTCAAACAATTAAATATTTTGCCGTTACCATGCATGTACATTCGAAAGGCTTGTTTACTTGTAAAAGAACGCCCAGATTTTTTCAAAATGAGGTCAAGAAGTCTACACAGCACAACAGATAGCACAATACCAAAGTCTATTATACCAGCCTAGATGTCGATCAGCTATTTATAAAAAAAACGCTGCTAATATGTTCATAATTGTATATAATAGCTTACTGCAAAATATTAGAAATATGACGGCTACTGACTTTAGGAAAAATCTGAATGATTAGCTGTTGGAAAATTGTTTTTATAGTTATAAACAAAGATCAGAAACAAATGAAAAAAAATTTCGACGATACTGGACCAGTGCCTTGAGCCAGACCGGGGCAGCACGCTCTACCATCTGAGCTAATCGTCCACACCAGCAGTCGACGAATTTTGTCATCTGTTCTTGCTTATGGATCTCTGCTTGTTTTTATAGTGTTAAGGAATTTATAGATTATAAGAATCAGCATGAATCTTGTTAGGAATAAGGTAGAAATTGCATGTACTTGTTGTAAGATACCATAATATTTGCATATCGTTTAATTACGATTGAATACTGTACCTACCATATACAACAATAACACCCTGTAACTAGGAATAAGTATTCTGCAAATAAACATATTCTTCTTCTCTTCTTCTTCTTCTTCAAAATTGTGAACGCTAGTTTGGATTCCGTAACCAAAGGGACCCTATTACTCAGATTTCGCCGTCCGTCTGTCACCAGGCTGTATCTCATGAACCGTGATAGCTAGAAAGTAGAAATTTAGACAGTTATAACAACAAATATACTAAAAACAGTATACTTTTATGTCTGTCTGTCTACCAATATAAAATGATCGAGCACAGCGTACATTTTGCTTAGGAGTAGGGCTCTGCTAATTCTGGATTTTGATACGGCCATTTGTAGCATATATTTTGTACGGAACCCTCGGTGCGCGAGTACGACTCGCACTTGCCCGGTTTTTTTTTCTAAATGCTACTCCAAATTTCTTAGAAAATTGCTCGGATCGTATATAATGTTTTCACCCGTATCGTTCATTTCCAATTCCCCCTATGCAGCAAATAAATACCACCGTAAATCGCGCTTTTTTTATAGGTTTAATTTAAATATTTTGTCTGTATCGCAAGACGGATGACGCCCCGGGAAACATTACCCAATAAACGTCCCTGGTCGTTTGTCCCCGTCGGTTCTAATAGCGCTGAGCGAGACGCAATCGAATTGTTTTCGGTAAACAGAATTATAAAGGGTTGGCTTGCGTCGATGGCAAACGAATTGTTTGGTATTCTAAATGATTGATTACCTATTTTAGGATTACTATTTATAAACTGTTGTTGAAACTCGATGTTTTGCTCGAGTGGCAAAATTTTCTGATGGTTCGAGAGCTGTGCATTTTGCTGAATAAAAACAGCCTTACTTTTTGTCCATATTTGATCTCTAAATAATGTGGATTTATGGCTCCGCTTTAATAAGTGAAGAAGAGACAAACTAATACATCAATAATCATACAATGACACTCAATGGTGACAAAATCGTATTAAAATAATACTTTGTTACTTTTTTCTGCTTTTTCCTGACTACGCATCTAGTTTTAGTTCAATCATCAATGGTTTACCTAGAGCATGTAAAGAGTGGAGATTACAAACCGTGTCATTAGCGATTAGCTTGGGATACGACAGCACTATGGAAATTCTACAAACGCACACAATAAAATAAAAATCACCTGCAAACAAAAATCAGCCACACACTGACAATTAATTGTATCAACTGACCCGCGATTTCGCGGATACTTTGGCAGAGGGTAATGTAACCGCACGCCATCTTCACTGGTTAAATGCTCTAAGATGGTTTATACTGAAATCTTTATAACTAAAACTAAAAAAAGAATTTTTCAAATCGGTGAGTATACATAAAAAAATGAGCATAGAACCTCCTGCTTTTTTTTGGGAAGTCTGTTAAAAATTATCAAAATCATGTTATCTACTTACAACACAATATTAAAGTGAATTGCGACGACACTGTTCTGGGTCAATTATTTTCAGCAGACATTTCCCCCCCTCCCAATTTAGTATACCTCGGTTCGGAGTATGTAACATCAAATTTCATATTAATTTCAATAGTCGCGCGAGTGATCAGCTATACATTTTCCTGCCCACGACTAGCATCGGACACTATTCTATCCATTTCCGCCATTATTGGGGGAAACATTTTTGGCGGAAATAGTCGGCTTTTTCTGATTTAGGATTCCGTATTTCCAGAGGCAACGTTATGGCTTTGATGCCGGTACTCTCGTCGGGTTCATTTGGAGAACTTAGGAGATTTTTATTTCATCTACGTTCAAATATATACTACGCTTGATTGTTGTTATTTAGTTCATCTATAACATTATAAAGTAATGTAAAAATTAACAACAACAACAATTCGTAGAGCCAATTAATAGAGCCTTAACATAAAATAGGTAGACAATAAGCGGTCTTATCGCTAAAGAGCGATCTCTTCCAGACAACCTTTGGGTAGCGGAAATGACATAAAATAATTAAATGTCTGTACATTGTAGATATTTCCGAAAAAAAGGATTGTACGGACTATTTCGAGGTAAATGATTAAAAAAATATATTATTTGATTTTTTTTACGTTTGTATGTGTCGTTGTGGCTTCATCCCTTAAAAACGTCCAAACGGATTTCAAGTATGTAGTAGGTAGCTGGGTATCGATAGATGGTTATATGATACTTTTTACCCGACTACGCTGAAGAAAATAAGAGGTTATGACTTTTTCTCATCCGCCAACGATGTTGCGGGCACTTTCTTGTTCATAATACATTGGCATAGAGACAAATAAATTCAGTTACATCCTAGCTCGAATTGCACAATACGAGTAGTTGCCCATGTTTGCATTTTGAATCGTAATTCATTGCAAAAGAGCTGACAAACCCGTGCTTGATTTTGAATATTCGACACCATTGTCAATTATTGAAATTTCGGTGAAAGACCGTACTTACTTTTTATTTTATTTATTTAGAAAGATATTTTTTTGATAACTAGTCTCCAACATACTTAGTAACCTTTGAGATAAATCTATAAATTTGTAAAAACTGATATCATCATTTCAGCCATAGAACGTCCACTGCTGGACACAGGCCTCCTCAATAGATTTCCACATGGGCCGGATAGAGGCGACCCGCATCCAGCGAGCCCCCGCAACCCTAACCAGATCGTCGGACCACCTTGCAGGTGGCCTTCCCACGCTGCGCGTGCCGGTTCACGATCTCCACTCGAGAACCTTTCTGCCCCAACGGCCATCGGTTCTTCGAGCTATGTGCCCTGCCCATTGCCACTTCAGTTTGCTTACCCTGTTTGCTATGTCGGTGACCTTGGTTCGTCTACGGATCTCCTCATACCTGATTCGATCCCGTAGGGAAATCCCGAGCATAGCTGTTTCCATAACTCGCTGAGTGACTCTGAGCTTCCTTAAGAGGTCCATAGTCAGAGACCACGTCTCGGCTCCATAGGTCATCACCGACAAAAACTGACATGTGTGAAAGCAAAGGTTTTGGTAACATTTGTACAAATTTTCAAGAGATGAAACCTCACTAAAAAGAACCCAACAACAGGGTCGCTAATTCAGAACTCGGTTAGACTGAACACAGCATGTTGACTCAAGCATTACTTGTGCAAACGTGTCTGCGTTTTTTATCCGACGCCCTTCGGAGCCTAAGTGCTGTTCTGCCTTCGCGACTCTATGCATAAAACGGTTGAAGCGACATTTACCCGCTATTGACATACGACCCTTTTGTTTAAGCAGGGCCGTATTGGGACAGTTCCCGACAAAGGGAGATCTTTTAGAACTTGTTTTTATTTCAAACAAACTAAATACTGTCATGTGAAATCACGGACTAATATTCGCGCAAAGGTTAATTAAAGAGAAAATTATAAAGATTACTTTGCCTTTGTATATGTCGCAGGGAAATTTATTTTATTTATCGTATGCATTATATACACTGGAATTGGGAAAAAAAATCGAATTAATTAAAATAATGATTTTGATTTGATTTGATTGAATGAAAAAACCGAACGCTTCAGAATTTTGCCCGTTTCAGGTAGACAGCTGCTGCCAGGGAGAGGTCCTTGAAATCGTCTAATTGGCCTGTGTATTTAGTTAAGGGGCACTCCGTGACTATGTGATCGATGGACTGATTTGGGTGTCCACAGATACAGGCTGGGGTCTGGCTCCAGCCCCATTTGTGCCAGTGCACGGTTTCCTACTCCCGTCCTCAGTCGATTTAAGGCGGTCCAGAGTCAGCGGGGCTCTGTGAATCCGGCAGGAGGTTTTTGAGGCGAGAATGTAAAGGGGCTCGAAGAATCCTTATGAGGTTCCCATTCCCGAAGCCATGCCTCCTTTAAGCTCTAGGGGTCCTGTTTGTTGGACATCAGCAGTGCAGGGAAATAGCGAAAACTGAGATTTTATCAAATCTCTATGGGATATGACCAAATCACGCAGCATGTTCAAATGGCGAATCAATTTTATCATTTGTCTGGAAAAATTCAGTCATTTGATTAAATCCCTGAATCAGTTTAGTGAAATGACGAAATCAGCCAAAAAGGCAACTCGTTTTGTCGTTTCATCAGATTTGTTTAGTGTGTGGCTAACGTTGATATGCAAATAATAACCGCATTTAAACATATATAAAGTTTATTCTAACTTCGACACAGTTCACAGAATTATGACAATAGATTACGGAAGAAAGAAAGTAACACAGTGCACGGAAGGAGAAATAGAGAAAATGTACATTCCGCGTAAGCGTAACAGAGAGCGGTACGGGGGAGCGCGCGCAGCCACTCGGCGTCGGATTGCTAGATCGACTGGTGGGGCCATTAAAAGCGAGGCGAGCGCGAAGGTGCCCGAGACGTATACCGTTAGGCGATAATGAGCGGCAGCGCGCGGCGACAAGAAGCGGTGCGCACTCGAACAAATTATTATATCTTAAAACTAACATAAAAATTAAGAAAACATATATTGCCACAAGTGATTTGATAAATCCATGCATTCCTTATTAGTTATTGTCAGCTGTTGATTTTTCAAATTTGCCGCTATTTTCCATTGCCAACTTACGTGGGCCATATATCATGAATAATGAATAATTAAGTATTTTAATACATTTCTAAAGTCTGGAGGAAGATGGTCGAGTGTTTTGTCTACGGTGAAAAAAGGCCATTATAGTTTTCGCTACAGCAATATGCCTTCGGTCAATAACTTTCGTGTTTGCTACGAAAGCGCGGAGCGCTACGCCGTAGAAGTTATGCTACGACGGTCGCAGAAGTTTACCGTTTAATTTGTAGCGTTTAAAAATACCATAGAAGTGAAGAAAGTAGCGAGATTGGATGTAATTATATTTTCTTACTTTTTTTTCTGTATCTCAATGCGACACGTGCCAGTCTCTTTGACTTTGTAGGTTGCGATTGAATCTTTATCTTTATTAATATTATAAATGAGAAAGTGTGTTCTTTGGTTTCGGCTTTGGATTTCCTTCAGACAATAGCGACATAAAGGATTGACATGATTCTTAGGAGTAATAGAGGCCGTGAGTATGTCATTCGGCTACTTTTTATTCCAAAAAAATGCACGGTTGCCAACGGATAAACAAAATAGTAGACGACGCGGGTGAAGCTTTGCGATAATACAATACAACTATTATTTATTGCACACCTAAAACAGAAACAGTACAATAATAATCTTAATGGTATAAAATAAATGAAACAAGAGTTTAAGTGATTAAGCCCCATTTTTGGTGTTTTTTGCGATGCTGGCTGTAATCCATTAAGGGAGAACTACAGCCCAGGTGCAGAATCAACAGGGACCGGCCGCTTGTTTTGTCTATAAAGAACTGCCAAATGGTACGATGCCGTGAATTCATAGTGCAAATGAATTCTATTACTTTAACACTTTCCAGAGGCGTGACGTCAGGAAAATTACAAGGGAATCCGAAGCGTAGGTATTTAAAGAAAAAGGTGGTTTAAAGCCTTTCCTTGGGCAACCTGGTGGGAATTGGCTTATATGGTCACCGTGCCACTGACACTTTCATAACTAAGATTCTCGTAGCGCTACGCGCGTAGCCAATGACATGGTAGAGTGCGTATCCTAGCTGGTTCCGGGTCGTGAAAGTGTTAAACGACCAACTTTTGTATTATATTTATCACTAGCTTCTGCCCGCGACTTCGTCCGCCTTAAATTCGTTAATCGCGAATAAGGGTATTTTTCCGGGATAAAAAGTAGCCTATGTCCTTCCCCGGGACTCAAACTATCTCCATACCAAATTTCATCCAAATCGGTTTAGCGGTTTAAGCGTCAAGAGGTAACAGACAGACAGACAAGACAGTTAGACAGACAGACACACTTTCGCATTTATAATATTAGTATGGAAGTATGGATATGGATTATCATCATCATTACTGTCATAGGGATTTCTCATGTATCGACTTCCGATATTTATACATATCGATCCTTTATAAAACACAACATATTAAAGGAGATTGAAAGTACGACGTCCACTGCTGGACAAAGGCCTCGCCAAGGTTTTCCATAACGACCGGTCGTGCTCCGCCCTCATCTAACGGTTTCCCGCGATCTTCACGTAATCATCGATCCACCTTGTTGAGCGCCTTCCCACGTCGCGTTTTCCTGTACGTAGTAGGTAGGTAGTCACTCAAGAACCTTTCAGGCTTTCATATATGTATCGGTACCGTCCGCACACCGGCCTCCCACACGGTGATGCGGTGTGTTTTACCATGCTGTTGTTATATACAAATCAAGAGTTTACGGTCAAATATGAAAACAGCAGCATCGCACATCGCAGATAACCGCTTAAGACGCCACCGTATTAGCGAAATACAAAGATCGCGAGCCGTCTTACGACGTGCAAACGAGATGAATGAAGTGCTCTAATGGAAACAACTTCCAGATTTCATTCGCGCATGATAAATAATTTAACCGACGCGGTACTCTAGGGATGTCATTATTATTAATGATAATTATTTTTTTTTATGTACAAAAAAATTAAGTATTAAACAACGCAAGTGTTAATTATACAAAAACAGTGTTGTATTTGATATAGGTGGATTGGTTATTGCGTGCTTCAGTAACTGTTACAATTAAATAATAAAGCATACACTATGTTTTAAGCTAGAACTAAATTTATACAATAAATTGCACAGACTGACACCAAAATTCGTGTTTGATTTCCATGAAAAAGTGAAATTGTTTGTTTAAGTTTAACTATCCCCGAGATCACATAATCTGTTTTAAAATCAACTATCAAATTATCGGTAAGTGTGCAACTGTAAATAACCTGTTGTTTTCACGGATTTTTTTCAAAAGATAGAAATTGTAATTTGCGTTTAAAGAACAAATGACAACGACGAATGCAAGAGGCAATTTTTGTTCTTTTTTAGGCGTACCTGTTGGTAATTGATGATAATTAAGTACCTAGAAAGTGCCTATTCACTCTAGATTTGAGGAGATCCGAGTTATATTCTACAGCTTTCGTCGGTTTACCAGAAGCAAGTTCTTAGCTGTTCTAATGAGAAAGTCGAATGAAAGCGCTTTATCTGTAGGGACGAGGTGTTAAACCACTCAGACACAACCCTAGCTCACAATCGGGGGGTGCGGCATAAATCAGGTACTTGTGCCCCCGAGGCCGCAAATGACTCGGATGACTGATGACGAAACACTCGCCCCTAATTAAGATTTTCCTCATTAATTTGAATTAATTTTCCGTATTTCGTTAATGCACTGCGCTTAACCAATTAGGAAACAGACAATAGGGATGATGCCTGATCTCAATTGTTTTTTTTAATTATATAAGATCCTGATAACACAAGCAAAATAAGGAACTACGTTAAAATTTTGAGTTCGATATCTTACGTCTAGTTGTTTTTATGAGCGCTTAAAGTGGGGTGGGAAAGTCCATTTTTAAAGTATGAAAATCTAATAATACCATCGAATAACCCATAAAATGTATGGTATTACTTATATACTTTTGTTATGAAACCGTTTCGATTAATGCAAGTTTTAGCATAGCTGTAGAACAAAGTTCTTAATTTCCCCATTCAAGGCGTGTGACGTCACATGCTAAACAGGTTTTAGTATAAAGCGTTTTTTGGGAAGGTCCAAAAATGAGATTTTACAATTGTTGTATCTCGGGGACTTATTATGAGATTGAAGTAGTTTCTTCGCCAATATTACTAACATTAAGACGTCGTTCTATAACACACCACAAAAAAATTGACAAATAGCCTATTCGCGGCATACTAGGTACTGGCGACTCGTATCTTATCTGTTACAAAACAATGCTTCAGTTTCTATAATAATGCTGTGCGAGAGCTGTGGGCGCGGCAGTCCGCTCGTTGAGTAGGGGAGCAGAAATGTTCTCGAATGTCGACGATGGACCGGAATACGTAGCGTGGGAAAATCCACCATAAGATCGATCGACGACCTTGTGAGTTCACGGAAAGCCGCTACGAGTAGCGTAAGAAGCTTAAAACCTACGAGACAGTATTTTACTCCGGCCCACCTCCTACAGCTTTACAAGGCACAGGTCCGCCCGCACATGGAATACTGTTCTCATCTCCTCCACAGTACCAGCTTCTCCCTCTAGACCGCATTCAACGGAGAGCGACTCGTATCGTCGGTTGCCAGCGTATTTCAGATCAGCTTGACTCCTTGGCACTGCGTAGAGATGTAGCCTCGCTCTGCATTTTGTATCGCTTGTATAACGGAGAGTGTTCCGAGGAATTGTTCGGGTTGATCGCAGCTGCATCTTTCCGCCATCGTCCTACGCGACAATATTTCCATCCTCACCACTTAGATGGTTGGCAGTCCACAACTGTGCGTTTTTCTAGAAATTTCCTGCCTCGCACGACTAAACTGTGGACAAAATTGCCGCATGCAGTATTTCCGGACCGATGCGCTCTTCAAACCTTCAAGAAAAGAGCGTACTGCCACCTGAAAGGCCGACAACGCACTTGTGACTCCTCTGGTGATGAAAGTGTCTATGGGCGACGGTGTTCGCTTACCATCAGGCGACACGTCTGCTCGTTTGCCCCATGTCATAAAAAAAAAACCTGTACTTATAAACTATTCGTTTTCGTTGGCTTCGTTTTCTTAAGTTAGTTTTAAGAACCTGGATGGACCAGTATAGTTTGACCTGTGATCTGGAACATGTACCACTACTTCACGGGTCTAGTTATATTTGGGATGAACTGAAGGTGGTCGACTGCGAAATTTAAGAATACCCTTTATAGGTCGGCCTGCGGAGTTCAACCGCTGCACTTTTATGTAACGGTACCTATTATTAACATTATTCGATGCGTGACAAAATTCGTAATTGTTGCCTTGCATCTAACTCTATGCTAAAACTCAGTGGCAGTCTTTATTTCATTAATCAGTACTGATTTGTTTTATAAAAGTACCAGCAGAGATACTTTTCCGTCCAACCCAGATGCCGTGAAAATCCTGGCTTTGTTCAGCAGTGGGAGTGGGTGTCCTTTGGCCGCCGTATTTGCTATCATCGTACCCCAGCAGCACTAAGCAACTGCTTTACACCGTTTTATAACTATCCTTCAGAATATCAGATGTGCCATTGAACTAACATTGAAATACTAACTTAACGCTATGCGCATCACGGCTGCTTCGACAAAAACACAATTGAGGAAAATCCGAAATACAGAATCAGGCAATATCTTTGAGTTTTCACCAACAAATTGTAAAACAAATTCTCTTGTAAAGTACCTAGCGAGCTCCTATAGGACAAAACGACTTACGTTAATAGGAATCACGAGGCGGTTACGTTATTTTGTGCTGTAAGGGCAATATAAATTGGCAAAAGTGGATGTTTGTTCCTTTGTCATTCGTCAATTACTTGCTTTCATCTCAAGGCGCTTCAATCAATCTCGTCACACGCCGAGATTTAGAGAAATTTCGGCTTTACTCTTACTGCATACTGGCTATATCACTTTGTACGTTTAATGTCCTGGGTCACTTTGTTTAAAGATGGATGAATCGCGGATGGATATAAAAAGGTCCTGTGCTTTTGATAATACTTTAAAAGATGCACGGATCAAAAATATTAATAAAGCTTCTTCGTTCCCTTTATATATACGACCAGTTAGCCCAGCGCGAGTTACGTTGCCTGCGAAGCTGAAGGTCCTGGGTTCAAATCCTGGTAAGCAAATATTTGTGTGATGAGCATAAATATTTGTTTCTGAATCTTGGATGTTTTCTGTCTATATAAGTCAAAATATCTATTAAATATATCGTCGTCTAGTACACGAGCCTTATTGACCTTACCATGGGACTAAATAGTGTGATTTGTGTAAAAATTGTCCCGTAATAATTATTTATTTACATACTATGTATGTATATACAATTTTAAAACAACGCGTCGAACCCGCGGGTATGTTATAATTCTAGCATATAGCAATAAGTAGCAGAGACAAAAATCAGGCTTTCTTTTCTATGACATTGCCACAATGTTTAATTCACTTAAATACACTATTTGCCTTTATGTATTTTTTGTATCATTTTGTGTTTTAACGGTGACAAAGTACAAATAATAGATTAAACTGTTAAGTGTGAATTAAATAAGGGTTTCACCTTTTAGTACGGAACCCTAAAAACATCATCGCTTCTCTGTGATGTCATAAAAACGTTTCCTCATTGCACACAATAGGGATGTTGGCAGATCCCAAAATCGGTAATAATTATATAAGATACTGATAAAACGAGCAAATAAGGACTTTTGAGTACCATATCTTCCGTGTAGCCTTCTTTATGAGCAAAGTTGCGTGGGAAGTCTATTTTTGAAAGTATGAAAATATTAATGACTAATAACATAAAATGTATGGTAACTTTTGTTATGAAACAGTTTCGATAAACGCAAGTTTTAACATAGCTGCAGAACAAAGTTCGTAATTTGCCCATGTGACGTCACTAAGCTAGTAAGCTTTAGTATGAAGCGTTTTTTTGGGAAAGTCTAAGAATGTGATTTGTATATTATTGTATCTCGGGGAGTTTTTATGAGAATGAAGTAGTTTTCACCAATATTCTTATTATTGAGGGGTCGTTCTAACTTACCACAGATAAAAGTTCACATAAAGTCGCCATGTTAGTGCAGGTGGAATCGCATCTGATTTGCCGCGAGCAACCCCGTCCCCTCCAATTTGGTTTAAATATTCAGGGGCTGCTCAGTCATCGACTTGTTTAAGGGCACCAGAGTTGCTAGATAAGTGGGCATGCCGTCATTATAAGAATGGGTGTACGTGTGTTATATCTATATCCATACTAATATTATAAATGCGAAAGTATCTGTCTGTCTGTCTGTCTATCTGTTACCTCTTCACGCTTAAACCGCTGAACCGATTTGGATGAAATTTGGTATGGAGATAGTTTGAGTCCCGGGGAAGGACATAGGCTACTTTTTATCCCGGAAAAATACCTTCATCCGCGATAACCGAATTTAAGGCGGACGAAGTCGTGGGCAGAAGCTAGTTAACTGTAAAGGTTGGGAGAGACGGACTGATTTGCAACTTCAACTTATATGGGAGCTGACGTTCAAATCCCAGTAAAGGCAAATATTTGTGTGATGAGCATAAATATTTGTTCCTGATTCATGGATGCTTCTTATATGTGTTGTATATACACTTGTATAACACAAACCTTATTAAGCTTACCATAGGACTAGTTTGATTTTTGTTAGTGTAAAATTGTTCCCTGTTTTGCAGTTCTGCCACAAGTTGAGGTTAAAATTAATAGCTATCCGCCCGTTTATACTCTAATTGTGTTCAATCCACCTTTACAGCAACTTTTTAGGGAAAAATAAGGAAATAACGAAAACCACATAATTTTCAAAAATATAAGTGATACGGATTATTTGGTCACTGAATCGAAAAAAATCGAATAATAATGCGCGAAAGATGAGATGAACAGGAAGGAGTGACGAGATGACGGTTGATAGAGAGGTGTGGAAGAAAAAAACATGCTGCGCCGACCCCAAGGGATAAGGACAAGCGAAAGATGATGATTCGAAAAATATTTCATTTTTATTTTTTGTTTGTTTGGCCAAGGAAAGACGTATAACCACCTTTTTTAAATTATGTTTCGTATATGTTTGGGCTTGCCTTGTAATGTTTCTGACGCCACGCGACGCCACGCCTACCCTTAACAACCATGACTCCATACAGACACAGAGAAACTGCCTATCTTGGCCAACCCTGGGCACGTCACTGTACAGTCCCACCTAACCACATTCTTGGGACGTGGTCGACGTCGAGGGAATGCGGACGAGATAGGAAGTGAATTATTTCGAATTGGTATGTGGACGAGATAGGAATTGAACAATTTGGGATTGGTATGTGGACGAGATGGGAATTGGACATTTGGGATTGGTATGTGGACGAGATGGGAATTGGATAATTTGGGATTGGTATATGGACGGGTTGGGAATGTGAACGAGACAGGAATTGAACAATTTGGGATTGGTATGTGGACGAGATGGGAGGTGGACAATTTGGGATTGGTATGTGGACGATGGGAATTGGACTATTTGGGATTGGTATGTGGACGAGTTGGGAATGTGGATGAGATGGGTAATGGACAATTTGTGATTGGTATGCAATGTGGACGATGGAAATTGAACAATTTGGGATTGGTACGTTGACGAGCTGGGAATGTGGAAGAGACGAAAATGTGAACGAAATAGGAATATGGACGAAGTGAACCTGAACGGACATACTTAATTATAACTTAAAGGTCAGTAAGTAATCGTACACTAAGCGAACCCTTAAGTTTCGTGCCCGCCTCTCACGCGACATGATATTAGGAGCTGCATAAATTATAGTTGTTATAAGTTTGTCAACTCAGACGTCTTATTGGGTGGGACGGCGGCATGCATTATGAATATTGGGTGAAGGCGGATTCAGTTACATTCGTTACCGTTAATGACGGATGGGGTGAAGCTAGCGTGTACGAAACAGGGGGTATTTTCAGTCAGAGATTATAGTAGACATTAGGGGAAAATTTTACACACGCCTTTTTATCGATGACAAAACCCGCGAACCTATTTAGTAATTGGGAAAAAGCTGGGTTGTAACTACTGGAAATAAAAATTCCCAGCTGTTACCACTAAAGTGACTGGTACTATTCATGTTGATGGTATCTTATGGTATTTTATTTTCCAGTAGTTACCAATGGTAAAAAAAATCCCAGCTGTTAGCAGCGGTAACAAGTGGGAATAACCCTTGTTGCTGGTCAGCGTAAGGCGGAGTGCCCCGCGCCTGGTGTGGTATTTCTAGAAACTCGGAAACGGAAACCAAACACAGTCAGCGCTGAAGCACACTTTAACTATAATCTTACACATCTCTGTGTCTCTCCCACTCCAATCGATCCCCCCATTCCTGAGAATCGTGGTCTTCCCAAGCGGACTATTTGTCTCCCTCGATGATTCAATTTACGTTCAAAAAAATCAATTTCTTTATGTTCAAAATTGAACTAACTAAACTAACTAATTTGGCTCAGGGACCCAAAAAGGGTCTTGGTCTCCGAAACGAGCGCACGCCATCTGTCCCGATCATGTGCAACTTCTTGCCAGTTGGTCACTGTTCAAAATTGACTAAACTAGATTTTGTTTTTGTTTTTTGGCTGAACTCGGTTCATATATAATTTTTTACTCTTAATGGCCTCAGGACAGCGTGTTTAAAAATCTTTCCCATTCCTCGCGGGCACCGATAATACGTTCATATAGGCGAATAAATACCTGTACATGTATTATAAACAATATTTTTCTCAAACGGCAGATCCGTTACTTTGCCACTGATAAAAAGTTAATTAGTTTTGATGACGAGTTTTCGTATAGTATTACAGAATAACCAAATGAAACTTGATTGACCTAATTTGATACCAAACGTAATATGTTATTTCTCGGCAGCGAAATAGCGATACTTATCAAATATTTCTTGTTTCAGGTATGAGATATCGGGCTAAGAGAAATAAGGTTTGTCAAAATGACTTCTGTTTTATTGCAAAGTTGTTCCCGTCGTATACTTTGAGAACGGTGCAAATCCATATGTTTTACGAGAGACGTAAGCCTTTTTAGTTTAAAAGAATACCGTACCTTTTTCTGGATGAATGAATATGAATGTGTATATTGTATTTGACGTGTACGCGTGCGAATTTTGGCATGTGTAAGTGTTACGTCAAAATGGTACGGTACTTAATGTCTATCTTAGTTTTCGCTTGTTTTCATGAACTCGTGGACAGATGTTATGGCCTATTTTTGGAATATTATTTGCTTGCTCTTGTGATTTTATACGCGGCGCGGTTCGGGCATTGTTAAGATAAAATAATTAGAGGCCTGTAAACGTGTATGGATTTAGTAAAATAATTATTAGCCCTCCAACGACAAGTAACGATGTTTCACTGTATGGAGAGAGTTTAATTCATATGCTAGATTTATCCCGCGACATACAAGTAGTCCAGGCGTATATTTAAACTTTTTTCATACTTTACCTACTCTTCTTTTTTCATACTTTCATTTGTTTCTATCATCAATGGATTAGGCTGTGCATTGTCTGTCAACCGTTCTATGAGTAACGGAACTCCTTTGTATGTATAGATCATGGTTTTATGACATACATTTCCCGAAAAGGTATATTAGTGTTAACAGGAACATGACACGCCCCTATTGAGTTTAAGCTAAAGCCAAATTGAAACCGGTCCTAATGAAACTATTGCTGCACCTATATTTAATACTTACACTAATTATCCTCTCCAAACTCCAACTAAAATGTTAATTTTCCTTCATAAGTGTAGTTTACTTGGCGAAATCGGGTAAAATTAAAGTTTCCCCAGTTAAGGAACCCAGGTGCGGAAGTTGCATACTGCCGGCGCCAACCCTGCGTTATTAACTTTAGTATTATTTGACAACGTGGAGCGTATTATGTTCCCGAAGTATGTGATGTGGTGCTAGGGTTGGCACTGGGGGGGAACAAAAACACTAAAACGCACGTGTAAAATACACATAAGCTCGCGCCTGTTTCCTTTTGCAGTAGAATGAGGTATTTGCACCTGTCCTGATATGTCTTGGTTTCGTTTCACATATGCTACTGGATTCTGAAATACTTTTTCCTGGTATTGGTGTATTGAATAAAATATTGGTATTACATTATTTGTTACAACTGCAAACATTTTACATTAGTGATTTTGTAGATAAATGCTCTAGGGCTAATCGGCTGCGTTTTTTCGATCGTTTTATATTTGCCATATTTTATCTACTCTAATTTTATCTAGCTGCATGTATATGCTTTATTTGTGTAGCTAGCATTGTTTGTGCTTTGGGTGTCCTGTACACTCGCAATGATTATAAGCAAATAGTCATCTCAACAAGTAAATTAAAAACAATTAAAAAAAAAAAGGTATATTCAGAATCAACTTTTTATGAAATCGAAAGGTAGGCCCGAGACTGAGTTTAGTTTGATGAACGTTGTTACGAATTGCTCTTTCGCTTTGGAGACAAATCTGAGAGAACAACGACGATTTAATCGAAGGTCAAAACATTGGGAGATTCTCAGTAACATTTAGCTACACAAATGACCACCTAAAGCGATTTCTATAGCGCAGTGATTTTTTTTGTTCGCAACGTTGCCACGTTATGTTGCCAAGCTTCTTGCCGCTATTGACAGACATCAAAGTGACAGAAACCAAACCGTAAAGTTCCTTTTTTCTTTGGAAAATTAAATTTCACCATTTTATTAAAAGGGATAATTTTCATAGAGAAGCCGAAGTTAGATAGTAGATGAGAAGAGTATGTTTTTTTTTCTGAATTTGACTTGGGTCGTTCATTTGTGGTTAGAAATGGGTGTTTAAAAACTTTTGGATTCCTTGCGGGCACCTTGTATAACCAATGGATTTTATTTACCAACATGCACCTATATTAAGTAGAATTAGTTAGTCTTGATTCCGCAACAAAGTGTTTCGTAAGCGTAAGTTTGTGTAAGCTTACGCGCGCGTGCGCGTAAGGACGTTAGCGGCTTATCGTGGTGACTCTCCGACCGATGACATGCACGGTGCCCAGGAACGCCGCAGTGCGGGAGGTAACAGAAGGGACGTTTGGCAGTCTTTCGTGAATATACTGTTGTTGTTGGTCAGATACACGAGAGGCTATCGTTACTGGTCTTAATTAACTGTTGTTGCATGGTCATGAACCGCGAAGATTTTCACAAAGCCCTCTTTTAATAAAAGTTACTAGAGTCCTTTGTATACGATTTTGTGCTACAGTTGCAGCTTTGGAACCTTATATAGAAATGTCTGTGCGACATAATTTGTACATGTATAGCGTGTTGTTTTTTGACATCTGGAAAACTTGCTGATTGGTCCTGAATTGTGTGATAAATGATGGACCTGTTTATGTCCATCAATATTAAATTTTATAATGACAAATTACGAAATCCACTATTACATGTTTCAAACAGCTGTGAAATTTTCGGGACGTGTGTAGTTCCCGAGTTTCCTGATAACAATACATTATGCACTGTATCTGTAACAGTTTTTTTTTTTTCGTATCATTATTCTCTCTCTCTCTTGTCGTTCCCTCATGACTGAGGATTGTGGTCATCATCGGCTATTTTACCCTTGGAGTGGATGATTTGCCTCCATCTGGTTCTGTCCATTGCGTTCCTTACGACTGAGCAAAGCTTGGAGGAAGGTGAGGACTTTAGTTGATCAGTCCATCTGGTTGGAGATCGGCCTCTTGCTCGTTTGCCATTCGTATTTCCAACTACGATCAACTTCTCCACACTTATTCTCATGTCTTCAGTATCATTATTAAGTCGTAAAATAAAGTAACGTGCTAGTTTACTCATACATCCCAAACGATATATAACAGCAAAGTCATATAATATGAGCGTCGCAGAACGCACCTTTACAAAAATATGGTCTTTTGTGCCCCTCCCTCTCTTTTTACTGTCTGCAGCTGAGCTTGACGTGATTTATTAAAATCTCTATTTATGAAATTAATATATAGTAAAAGTACAAGAAACACACAACCTTTAATAAGTGTTTATTTTCTTTTTACAGACTTTATTTATTGCTTCTCTTTATATGAACCACAAGTTTATTGGGATTCTGTGTTTCTAATGCGGGAAAATTAACACCACATTACTATCTATTATGATATAGATACAAATCAAAACGCAAAGAAAAATGCGATTGCTCTCGCACGTGGTCACACCAGGACTCGAACCCGGTACTTCTGATTACGCGTCAAGTGTGTTTCCCTTTCACCAGCGAGCACTGTATCACTAATCGTATTTTTTTTTGCGCTTTGATTTGTATCTAATATATCAGAATAAACTTTATTTAACTTGCACTGTACATATATGATTGTTCGGGTGGAATCATTGCAAGTTAAATTTGACCTACTTCCCTTTGAGCTAAACATTGGCATACTATGTAAGTTCGGTGACAATGCAATAGTATGATACCATCGAGCTGATCTGATGATGGAGCAGGAAGGTGGTCATAGGAACTCTGTAATAAAATAATGCAATCCTACCGAGTTTGGGCTCTTTAGAATCGTCTCAGTGAGCAGCTTGTCACAAAAATATTTTTTGACAGCAACTTATTATTCAATAAGATTACAATGAAAATCATGTTACGCATTTATTTCACTGACTATCCCTCAGTCCAAATCAATATTTGTAGTTTATTATACTCGCACTATGAAAGAGAGCTGCGTTTTGAAATGCGACCATGTGCCAATAATGTGTGGCCCGTGGTTTTAAACATGCAATCTATTTTGGCCAAGATTGATTGCCCATTTTAATCGCATATCATTTAACACGCGTATCATGCCAGCACGCATCAGGGCTTAGCTTGATGATAATGATCAATCCCTCATTGACATTGAGTTCGTAGAAGATGCGAGGAAGATACTAAGATACAAATATGACAATACTGTCATATAGCGTTCCAAAACAAGTAAGATCAGAAAGTGAGAAGACGTTATGCTGTGGGAGAACGTTTCAAAACGAGTGAGTGTGTGATATTTTTTTCGTAAGACTTAGCAAACGAATGATAGCGGGAACGCGGACGAAAACGAGTGAAGTCAAAAATGTACATCTAAACGGACTAAAATAATAATAAACTGAATCATTAGTTTACTGGCTTGATCGCTACTCTTGAGTATGCAATGTAATATTCCATATGGAGTCGCTTCCGCTTGCGATATTCTGACTTACTTTCATGGGTTATTATGTAAGAAATACTCATAAATTTACTGAATTATTTGCTTTATTATTTCTCGGTGCGTATCTACTTCGCTACAATAAAGCTTATGGTTATCTTATCTTACTAATATTGGTCCTTACGGATGCACTTCGCCCCAGTGGGATCGTTTTTGTTACTAACCCTTCTTGCTTCCATAAACCGGATGATAGATACCAATGGTAGCGTCTAGAATTCCTTTGGCCTTGGGTACCCAATACCAAAGTCCTTCATTCTCTGTCTGGCGAGGGCAGTTCATGGTTAGTTTGACTTGCGCATTCGGTGTGTGCAATGTGCAACCCCAACTTTACACATTCGGCGAGACACGCATTGACTCTCGTCGCATAAGTAAGAAAAGTTCTCGCCCGGTGTTGGCAAACGTAGGCTGCCCGGATAAGGGTAAAGTTCGTACGATGTTTGATACCCTCTTCGATAGCTTTGCTTACTGCTCACCATTGTTGTGGGGCATATTAATCCCCAGATTCCCCGGTTTAAGATACGTCAGGCCGAGATAACGCGTGTTTGCGCGACGTGTGCTCTTACAGTCTCACTCCCTTGAGCTAAAAGACCAAGTACTCAAGGAAAACGACGTCACATACGCCCTATCGATATCGTGCAGGGTGGCCTATGTAGTACAGTAGGATTATGAGCGGAAAATTTTACTGCCTTGTTTGTTTCAGGCGTTTTAAGCAGGGCGTGACGAGGTTCTAAAAGACAACACGAGTTACAAAAAAAGTGGCCAAGTGCAAGTCGGACTCGCCCATGAAGGGTTCCGCAGCCGTTTATACAAAAAATGCACTACGGATGAAAAAAAATAACAAAAGAGCGTATCTCCCCGGATTTACGTCCTTTTGCTGAGAAGCGCAGTTTTTTGGCAATAACTTAAAAACGGTATGGCCGATTAGGTTGAAAACTATTTTCGTTGGAAGTATTTATTAAGTTTGATATTTGTAAATTTTTTCATATTTTTTGAACTCTCCGTTTAGAAAATAGAGGAATTTTTGCCACTTTTGGAGCGAATATTTCGGAGAATATTCACTAAATCATTTTTTTTTCTTAGAAACCTTAAAGTGTTTTTAGAAGAACTGTCGAAATATGTGCCAGACATAGATATTTGCTGTAAACAAAAAAATCAGTTTCGGTTACATGTATGGAGTGCCCCCCTCGAAATAAATATAGCTTTTATTTAACTATCAAGCTATGTAGCGGTTTACACAAGACACTTATGCTCCAAATTTCATCAATATACATGTTATAGTTTTTGAGTAAAATGCCTGTGACATACGGATGGACAGACAGACAGACAGACATGACGAATCTATAAGGGTTCTGTTTTTGCCATTTTGGCTACGGAACCCTAAAAAGGCACCGAATATGTATTTATTTCGTAAATTGATGCGAAATTGCCTTTTTGCAGCGAAATACGATATAGGCGATATTATCTTAGTAAAGGCATGTCCATTTCAAATATATAGCAAGAAGGTACGCTTGCACAAATTGTAACTTTGACACAGAAGTATATTTTCCAATCTACCACGTGAAATATAACCCTTTAATTTTTTTTATATTAAATGTGTTATTTTCACAGTTAAGAAATCACAATCGACAATTTATATTGGTTCTGTTTAATGTCATTCCGAAAATTCCAAACGTGTAAATCGAAACTCGGCTGTAGGCCGTATTCGCTTCGTTCTATATCTAAAATATATCTCGTTCGGCCCATTTGACGATTCGGCCGACGACGCCTCACGCAATTTATGTCACCCGACTGTCAGCCGATTTATAGCGGGGCTCGGAGGCGAACATACAGTCGGCCAGAGAGTTATGCACCCTGGTGTACGCTCTTGCTTGGCAGTGAGTTACTTTTCTTCGCAGATGAAAGTATATCTATACTATTATAAAGTTGTAAAAATGTTATGTTTGACATTGAAGATATTTTCATAAAAACAAGTGAAACGGAGTATTTGGTGGGCACTGAATCGAAAAAAGAAGTGCCTGCAGCTTCATCACGCGAAAACAGCTGAACCGTTTTCAACTATCTTTGGTACACGGGTAGCTGAGGATGTAGGTTTATGACTCTTTTTACCCGACTACGATGAAGCCAAAAAGAGGGTTATGTTACGGCCTAACCTCGATACTAATATTGTGATTAGGATCGCGGGAAGCAAAGGGATGCAGAAGGCGGCTGACCGTTCGTTTTAGATTTCTGGAGACTAGCAGTAAACGATTATGGGTTGAAATGAAAAAATATGGTACGTTATAAAACGACCTTTTAATAATAGAAATATTGGTGAAAAAACTTCTTCAATATCATAAAAACTCCCCGAGGTACAACGACGTTAAATCACATTTTTGGACTTTCCGAAAAAACGCTTCATACTAAAGCCTACAAGCATGTGACGTCACACGCTTGTATCTTGTATAGGGAAAATAAGAACTTTGTTCTGCAGCTATGTTGTAACATGCTTGTAACATAATTGTTGTGGGTGTAATATGTTTTAACGCGTTTTTCGAAACGATTTTGTAAGAAAAATAACGTAGTTTTTTATTTTGCTTGTTTTATCAGGATTATTATATAATTTTTACATTTTTTTTTATACTGTCATATACCCTATTATAATTATGACATAGACGTAGTGTTGTCTGTCGATCGCAGCAGAGTACCAAGTAACACTGGCACAGTACAAAAGGTCATATATCGAACAACGATTCCCGGTCCACAGATCTTTAAGAAAACGTTCAGAAATTTCGCACGAGCGAGGGGAAAATATATTTTGAATGGTTGTCTTAGGTATTGAACCGAGTAACTCGTCTCGTCAAAATAGAAGATGCTCTAAATTTCAAAAAACCCCTTACAATGATCAAATGTTGCGATGTACTGAAATTTTCATCTACAGCTATCATCAACAGCCTCTAGCGGTGTATTGCTGGACACAAGCCTTTAACATGACACCGCAAGCAACCCGAATCAGAGCCTCGCTCATCAAACCATTCATAGCAAATCTCACAGCATTCGTCTCTGGCAGACGGCCTGTCGCACGCACTGAAAATTTCCTCCACTTGATCTTAACCTATTCGCATCTGCACATTTGCTGCAATCTCAAACTGCGATTCAACCACCGTCATTGGAAAAAGAAAAGGCGTTTCTTCTCCATTTCCTATGTGAAAGCACTCCGTGGACGGCGGGCGATCGCGATAGCTTTGCGCTCTGGCGGCGGTTGAATTTAAACTCACATTTTAGTTCAGGCCTGTGATGTGCTGTGCTTTTGGCATTTTCTCACTATGATAGATAATATGAGAATAGACGATAGCCTATCATGTCCCTCCTTTTTGCCTCACCATAGTATCTGTCAAGATTTAGCTCAGTTCTTCAAGAAGTGAGTTCCTTGATAAAATCCTCAGCATTACTTGACATGTCAGAACGCGGGAAAGTATTGATCTCTGATTGGTCCATTAACTGACACTGAGACAGACGTGAGGTAAACACGTACAGCACACTTTGGAAATATTCTTGTTTTTATAAACGCATGCAATTAAAAGAAATCACCGTATGATCTGACCGGTGATTTCGCGATTACTTTGGCAGAGGAATGTATCCGTATGGCATCTCCAGTGGTTAAATGCTCTAAGAAAAAAAAGCGAACTTAATGCCTTGAGGCGTTCTAAAAACTTAGAGGAATCTAAAATACATTGTGGCGTTAATGTTTCAAAAACAAAAGAAGCCGGCAGAAATGGGTTCTATCCTTGCCACGTGGATGTTTCGAGTATTCATCTCAAATAGGTCAGCCCTAATTATAACATCGCACAAAGAACAAAACAGTATCCAGTTTCAATAACATCCCATCTTTCACGGTTCAACGAACCGGGCCGTAAACTGATTATAAGTCAGATATTAACAATGTAATCAATAGAAAAATGGTAAATTGTAAATGAAACTTAACTAGATTTAATATTTCTACACTACCCACTAATTTCTGTACACTTTAATGCGAGCGCACACTTGTATATGCAATCGCGCGACGAAAGCAATATTTTTTTACAATTCATACAGATTACGATTTTCTCCTCCAGAATTGAATCTGACGTTTCTTGCAACCTTCTTGGATCCACGCTGTGTCTTGCACATATTACCGAACAAAAACATGTGGGCCTAATTTTACGTGCAATGCTAATTTTGCGAAATCGATTCAGGAATGAAGAGATACGTAGAAGAACCAGTGTAAATTTTCAAGCTATATCAGCTTCAAAAATTGCAAAACTTAAGTGGCAAATGGGCTGGGCACATTGCTCGTAGAACCGACGCTCTTTGGGGTTGACAAGTTCTCGAGTGGCGAGAAGTACTGCGTGGGCAGACCTGATGACTTGGTGAAGTTCACTGGACGTGGGTGGTTCAGCTATGAGGGAGATCTATGTCCAATAGTGAACTCCTCATTCTACGTGACATTTTCATCTAACGTCGTTACTCCTAAAGTTACATTCTCAAATCCATTAAAAATGATATAAAAATCATAGCTCGCAATAAACGTCCCAGTGATACGGAACTGCGGTCCGAAGCGACTTCATAGTCCTTATCGGGGGACATTAATCATGTCTGAATCGCATCAATTTATGGGCAGATGCCCGCTGTAGCGGGGATCTCTGACATGGGCCCGCTGCTGTAGGGGCAGCGGATTATGAAGCGTTTGTGAGGTTTTATGTTCATCGTGTTTTAGTGACGCTGGAAGGCTCTTCATCTCATTAACGCCGTCATGGACTACAGACACTTCAAAGAATTTTCTATGCGTTGCTGGTTAGGCAAGTCCTAGGAGATCGATCAACGCCTAGAACATGCTATCGCGATCGAAGAGACGTGCTCGAACGTGTTTGTAGAGTAATCACTGTCTGGCCCAATTATATATCTGCCAATTCCATCACATGCGTATTCTATCTATTTTAAACGCCCAGACTTGGTGACCGACTAAAGTCGAAAAATCCAGATTCAATGACTGCCAGCGAGCAATTGCTTTGCCCACAAGGGAAACGCTTCAATATCTGTACATTGATGTTTGTATGTGTCGGTGTGGCTTCATCACGCCAAAACAACTTAACGGATTTTAGCTGTTTTTGGTGCACGGGTAGCTGGACATCCACAGATGGCTATAGGATACATTTTACCTGACTACGCTAAAAAAAAGAGGGGTTATGACTTTTCTTCTCTTCAAACGAGGGTACCTTATTAATGCCAAATTGAAAAAAAAAAGATTAATAGAGTGCAAAATTCGTAGCAAAAGTCCATTTTTACATTGATTAAGCTAAGTCAATACGTAGTGAAATGAAATGTATATATTTATTTGTTCTGGAGTTATTAGTAGTTAGGCCTTTGCCTAGCAAAGTACTAAACTCCCTTGCTAGGCCAACTAAAGATTGCAAGGGACTTAGTATGAACAACATCGGATTATCGTTTTAATTAGGAAAAGAATGGACTATGTCCTGTGAAAGCTGATTTTGAGGTCCTTCCTGACTGTGAAGACTGTCGCCTAAATGGACTTAGGTGACCAAGCCTAGTTACTACAGACCACCACCGACTACGACGTCCTGAGATTGGCCAATAGAAGGCTAATCAGAAGGTCACGCCATATACTAACCGACCCGGATGTTCTCATCCAGGCAACCATCCTGAAGATGCCCCCGGCACGGATTCAGATGATGGTAATACTAATCATGACATTAACAGAATCATTAACTTCCAAGACAGGCAAATTCACACTGCTCACGGACACCGTCGCCACCGTGATAATACGACACTCTTTCGCACAAAATATCATTGAGCCTAGATAGGAACTTACTTACAGACAATAATCAAACGCGTGGCAACACCCATACGGGGAGCCAGGGCGTGCTGCGGCAAGTTCACCTCCACAACACAAATAATCAATAACAGCACAAGTGCTAGTCGAAAATCTGTACCAAAATTGGTTTGGTTTCCAAGGATATGCTTTCCAATAAACCGAGAACCACTTTCTAGCTCCGATATACGGCCTGTGATTGCAAGTTAATAACGGCCATTAAGCTTCGATGCACTCTCTTCGTTTCTCCAATCGTTAACCCTGATGTCAGAGACCCGAGCAATCGTAATTACAGATACAATTATTTATCGCGACTTGGCAATCATAAACTAACAACCATGCGATTTGTCAAAGGAGATTTGCGCCATCGAATATACGAGTAGTTCTTGAGATATGTTATACAGGGTGTCCCAAGAAGTAGTGATATACTGAAGCTGGGACGTAGAGAACCTAGAGGGCTATCTAAATCACTTCCATGTAGTTCCGTGATTTTTCGTATTTTCGGAGTTATGACATTTTTTTTAATTTTTCACCTATCGCCGAGTACGATGAGATTTTTATTTATGGTGACGTGAATTATTGCGGTAGATGCTTGATTTTTTTTGTGTGCTAAGCTGATAGATAGACCAATTCAGTATGGTAACATTTACTATCGTTAGATCTTTGAATGGAATAAAAAAAAATTAAATGCCGAGAATGATAAAATTACCCAATATGTTCACAACTTCAAGGGGCTTTAAAAAGATAAAATCACATAAAAAAAATACCGTTTTGCTTTTAAAAATTTGCTCTATCTATCAGGTAGCTACCCTGAAAATTTCATTTTATTATTCATAAGGCTTCAATCAAAAAATTTAAATCTAAATGTGGTAAGTGCAAAATTTTAATTTACATGATGATTAATACAAACAAAGTAAAACCAATTACAAGGTGTTTAATTACATTTTAAAAATGGCCCCCCTGTTGCTCAATGCAAGTGCGACATCGCCGAAAAAAGTTGTCTTTTAAACGTCTGAATGCACTTCTATTATTTTTAATGGTTTCTTCTGCTACTCTTAATTTCCGGGTTAACTCGTCCAAATTGCGGCATTCTCTTGAGTAGACGAGGTCTTTGTAGTATCCCCATACAAAAAAATCTATGGGGTTTAGGTCGGGGGACCGTGGAGGCCAGGCTATAAGGCAGGCGTAACCCCGGCCGCAATGACCAATACATCTTTCAGGGTATCTTTGATTGAAATAGTTTTTTATGTCCAAGGCAAAATGGCATGGTGCACCATCACACTGCAGTACTATGCTTCTGCGTGTCTCCAAGTCCACATCTTCTAACAGCAGGGGCAGATCGACGCGTAGAAAATTTAAAAAGTGATTGCCGCCCAAGCGGTCTGGCAGCTGAAAGGGCCCGATTAGCTGACCGTTAAGTATGCCAGACCAAAGGTTAACACTAAAGTGTTCTTGGAATGTCGATTCCCTTTTTAAATTTGGATTTTCAATTGCCCATGAGTGAGAATTGTGCATATTAAAAATCCCATTGCGTCTAAAGTGGGATTCATCCGTCCACAAGATTTGGTTAAAAAAGTTTTCGTTTTCAGCTTGTCTCCTCAGCATTTCCTGACAGAATTCAATTCGCCGATTGTAATCTTCCGGTTTCAACTGTTGCACTTTTCTAATCTGAAACGGATGATATCCTACGCTCTGTAGTGTACGGTGTACCTGAGATTAAGAAAGTCCGGTACGACGTTCCATAACTCACACTGGTCGACGAGTCTCTTTCTACTTCTTCAACCACTGCATCTACTACATCAGGATCCGGCATAGTGGCCATACGGCCTGATCTGGTACCCGGTATGTAACCTTCCAAATACGCATTATGTACTCTTAAGATCATGCGATAGACAGGAAACGTTTCAGGTTGAGGCCCGCCTCTTCGTTCCACATGTTCCCGGTACAGCCTGGAAGCTTCCGCCACATTCCCCCTAGCATAACCGGAATAGTAATGCATTTCTGCCTAGTCACGTGAAGTAAACATGATCACTTACACTCAAACTCAAGTCCAGTTAAATAATGCCAAGTCGTCGATTCCAGGTAATAACACTAATCCAAATCGTAATGCAAGTCAAAGTCCATATGATTGGCCAAAATGATTAGAGAAACGAACAATTAGCAGTATTAAAACACAATATTTAAATTATTGAAAAGTACCAACGATGACCAAACAACGTGAAAATTTTCTCATGCGTCAACCGTCTTTTGTTTTTTGTTCTTTTTCTATTGATGGCCAGGGCGTGATTTAGAACGAAATTTATTTAGAAACTTAATTAATTTTGCACTTGCCACATTTAGATTTCAATTTTTTGATTGAAGTTTTATGAATAATAAAATAAAATTTTCAGGGTAGCTACCTGATAGATAGAGCAAGTTTTTAAAAGCCAAACGGTTTTTTTTTATGTGATTTTATCTTTTTAAAATCCCTTGAAGGTGTGAACATATTGGGTAATTTTATCATTCTTGGCATATTTTTTTTTTATTCCATTCAAAGATCTAACGATAGTAAATGTTACCATACTGAATTGGCCTATCTATCAGCTTAGCACACAAAAAAAATCAAGCATCTACCGCAATAATTCACGTCACCATAAATGAAAATCTCATCGTACTCGGCGATAGGTGGGGAATTAAAAAAAAAGTCATAACTCCGAAAATACGAAAAATCGCGGAACATACATGGGGGTGATTTAGATAGCCCTCTAGGTCCTCTACGTCCCAGCTTCAGTATATCACTACTTCTTGGGACACCCTGTATAACAATTGAACATGGAACATATTCGTACGGCTAGTACAAGCGCCGTATTGGCCTTATACGCGTGTTGCATCCCTTTCGTTTGACACGAAAAACAAAAGAGATACAACACGAATATGGGGCAAAATATATGGCCCAGTGTCGTTACCCCCAAATCGTAGATGAAGATAGCGATATATAAAGAAGAGTGAAAGAAGTTTCATATAGATAAATGAAGTAAATGACGATATTGGTTAGATAAGAGTCAAATGCGTCAGCAGACTAGGTTTTCTACGATTTTTAAGAGATGTCAAGTTTTAGTTCTGGAATTAGATCATATCAGTGAACTCTAATTAAATTTAATCTTAATAAAAGCACAGATACTTAGAAAACTTCATGCGTTGAAGACACCACGCAGACTAGTCGGGTATGTCGAACGATAGCAGTTTTAAAGTGCCCGAGAGTTTTAAAAATGGCACTGACAGCTGTTATCCCAATGAGATATGTCGAATACCCCATGTTTTCTCCCTTTCCCTATACTTTTCGAAATTCCCGACTAGAAAGTCAATCTAATCGTTGACCCGGCGGTGCTCTAATTTAGTAGAAACCTTTTGTTCCCAATGCACCCAATAGTGACCTGAATGCACGAAACCATTATGTTGGGTTCTACCAAGGTCAAGGTCACTTGCATTAGTGTAAGTGCAATTATACGTTCCGCCGACCTCGGGTCAGTTGATATGAACCGAGGTCGAAGAAAGCCTGCAGTTAATGTATTTAAATATGTGTGCGATTTTGAAACGTATACGCTGTATGTAAGTTTCAAAATGTATGTATTTATTAGACGTGACTGGGTGTGGTCGTTGTTCCAGCCAGCACTAATAAATTCGTAATTTCATGAATTATCATTAGGCGTCATTTGTTTTAAAGGTTTTTCTATACAATTTTAAAGCTATAAAACTGAAATGTCTGTTCGTCTGTACAGACATTTCAGAAAAAATAAGGGCTATTTGAAGGTCACCAAGCTGTTTTTTTTTTGTAGGTATGTGTTTTTGTAGTTTCATCACGACAAAATGGTTGGTCGGTCAACCATTTTTGGCGCTTGTCATCCACAGATAGTTATATATACTTTTATCCGACTATGTTGAAGCAAAAAAAGACGGGTCTGACTTTTTCTCCTCCACGAACAAAATTGCGGACACCTTCTTGTTGTTTTTTAGGGTTGCGTACCTCAATCGGAAAAAACGGAACCCTTATAGGATCACTTTGAAGTTTCGAAATACAACTATGAAATTTGGCAAGTAATATTGACATATTACAAATACTTACAAGAATCTGAAAATTAAATCATAAAAAATTGAGTCTGTTTCAAAAGGAGAATTACCTATGAGATTGATAGACCAAATTAAAACTGCTCTAGATAATTCCTTGGTTGGACAAAGAAATAAAACGGATGGTGAAGTGTAAAGTGGTACCAGCCCTTCAATTGACAGATCATGACCACACTGCCATATGAGTAAAACCGTCAGAAACTAGTCAATACTTCCATACTAATACTATAAATGCGAAAGTGTGTCTGTTTGTCTGTCTGTTACCTCTTCACGCTTAAACCGCTGAGCTGATTTGGATGAAATTTGGTATGGAGATAGTTTAAATCCCCGGAAAGGACATAGGCTACTTTTTATCTCGGAAAAATACCCTTATCCGCGATAAACGAATTTAAGGCGGACGAAGTCGCGGGCAGAAGCTAGTATGAAATAAATGTAAGTAATACAATCAAGTAATGAATTAAAATAAAGTAATGATCGGTCATGTTAGCAATACTGTAATATTATATTTAATATGTTATTTAATTACATAGATTGTCATCAGTTCATCAAATATCGAAAACCCACGACATACGCTAGATCTATATCTGACCTAGACAGGGCTGTAATGGACGACTATTATTTTTAGATTAATGTGCTTGTCCTCTAGCCTGGAAACAAAGAATTACTAGAGTATCAAAATGTACAGTCGAGGGCAAAGATATAAACACAAAACTTATTACTGTGAGTAGACTTGATGTGTACATATTTTTGAAACTTTGTCTTCGACTGTAAAATTCAATAATAATATGAGTGATGGTCATGGACATCTAGCTAAATTGTTCAACAATTTAGAAATACATATTGAATTGTTTCCATAAAGTAAAACTAAAATGAAATATTATGTAAGTTTCATATAAACAGCTTATTATAATTTTAGTACTTTCTTATAGCCTACTTTTGGTAAAAGCCAGTAGTTGGGTTTATAAATGACTAGGGTTCCACCCGCGACTTCGATGCCGTGGTGAAATTAGTTTTTCCTTTGCTGTGTTTTATGTTAAAAGTAGCATATGTTAATCATTGGTCCATACTCGATTTTCATGCCATTATCAGATTCATACATTGCTGTGTTTTTCGTGATTTGAGAAGCCAATAGACCATCAGACACACTTTGCCATTCGAAATACACACTCGGACATTCAAAAGTTCATTATACGGCAGTCTTATTATTCGGAATCTACCAGCGATTCGGAAAATGTGACATCATAAGAGAAAAAAACGCAAATACTGTTCAGCTAATTGCTTCCCTCGTAAAATCTTCTCAATATTTCGCATTGTGCTATGTTGTGCGTCATGAACTAGCAGGTAACTGAGTCATTACCGATCGTGGACGATAACGAACCAATAACTAGGCTATTCTAACGATATCTAATTTCAGAACTAGGCGATACAATTGTGAACCGATCATCAACATTCCTTAGTGCCTTCTCTTGTTTTCATTAGAGATAAGTTCTACATGTAGCCAGATTTGGTGGGTCAGGCTACGCTACTTAACATATCTCTCTAATACTTCTTGTTTTGTAATCGTTTACCGAATAATACTTCTACTTTTACTTTTGTAGAGATATTATTCTACCATAGGGTAGAGGTATTATTAGGTAAGGGTACCAGCAGACCTGTGTATAGACTCAGGGCTGCTGCTAACATTACCTCGATACCAGTGTCGTTGATGTGGTTATCTTGATTGAGCAACGGAGCTGGAGGTGGGTTGCACATCGTTAGGATAAATGAAGATCGGTGGGCCAGGAGATGAAGAGACCAAGAACACGCAAAGTTCGGTGAACAGCGTCAAACGCCATGAGACATGAAACTAGCATACATGGAAAACTTTGTAGGAAAGCCCGAAGTTCGAAGGCGGGCGATATAAAGAACGAACGATAACTGACACTGTCTAATCCTTTCATACCAAGGCGACAATTTATCATTCTTCACAATAGACTTTTGTTTTCTTCAAGGTAAACTCTTGACACAAGTTACCTTGGTACATATATTACCTGACCCCCATAACAGGGCTGCCGTTAACGGGCCAGTAACTGGGCCATCCTAGCGGCTAGTCTAGACAGAGGCGTCAGCTCCAAGCCGAGCCGCGCCCATTACTCATCGTCGAGCATGCGGGCAGATACCGCTCCGCCCTGTACACAGGGCTGCTACTGGAGCATACCAGAATAACAAGTTTATTAGACACGTGCTATAACAGCTACTTTATCAAAATATATAAATTAAGCCCTATTAAACACGGCCACTACAAAAGTCAAGTAATTAAATATTATCATACCAAAAATCGTCTCCATTGGTAGCGGTATCAAAAGAATGATGTCCGGTACCCGACATTCTGATGGCTTGCCCCTACTAACATCAAAGATTGCTTAATATATAGGTCTTACAAACTTACATACTCAACATCATGTCAAAGACGTACACTGTACCTACTCATCCCACGGTTTTCTGCGATCTTAGTTGGTGGACAACCCATTGGGGGCCTTACTACGCTGCGTCTATCTAATAAATATCGTATCGAGTGGTGCAGAGGACTTAGAGAGAATTGCATCTAACATCATCTCAAAACTAAAGTCGTTCATGTGGTTACCTATATTGAGCTACAAACACAGCTCCGTTGAACGAAGATCGATGGGCCAAATTAAATAGACGTTGGAGTGGAGACTGAAGGAAACAATACACGGATTACGCCGTCGATCAGAAAGATGGGTAAACACAACGAGAATCAAACGTAACAAAATCAGACCGATGGAATCATGGTTAGGTTAGGTTTGTTTGCACGCTATATTTATTATTTTGCCATATTTTCACGTATTATTGAGTAATCGATTTGCTATAATTATGTTTCATATTTAAGTATATTGTAAGGAGGGGTAGGCCGGGGAAACGGTGGATGGATTGCGTGAGAGATGACATGAATAGGAAAGATGTAAGTAACGAGATGATGAGTGATAGAGAGGTATGGAAGAAAAAATATGCTGCGCCGACCACAAGTAAATGGGATAAGGGCAAGCGAATGATGATTTAAGTATATTGTAAATGCTAAAAAATTCTCAAAAATCTATCTAGCGGAGTCAAATAAAGTAAAGTAATATGCCACCATACAGATTTAAATAATAAATAATCGTTGCCAACCCTAAGCAAATTATACTGGCATATAGTGGTTGAAACACGAGGCCTTGGCGACCTAGGTTCAGTAAGCAATTATCGACGGGCAAGTGCTTCTAGTCTGGCTGCCCCTTTGTTTCAGCGGCTCACGTTGCCAACTCGTATCTAGGCACGGTTTACAATATATTTCGAGCCTTTGTAAAGTCAGGCCACATTGGCATTGTTATACACATAGTTAGGTTACTAAATTAGCTTTGGAGAGGTCCTCTGGTTTATTGGCGTGGGAACCGTATTTTGCTTGGCCTTTAAGATCCGTATACGTTTCTTGGAGATAACTATAATGTGTCCTACTTATTCCTAAGTCGCTTTTCATAGAGAAAGGTATGAAAATATGTCGAATTCAAAACTTTATTCTGCAACTCAGGCCATGAGGACAATTTTACGTGTTTCATTCATTCTACCTGCGCTTTGGAAATAACACCGCAGAGGAAACACAGCAAGTTATTGTTAAATACTTAGTTTCTATTTAGTGACACAGACTTTTAAACACATTTTTATTTGTAACTAGAATGTGCTTGCAACTTCTTTGCTTCAGCGTAGTAATGGTATAGTTAAACCGTCTAAATGGAAGCCCAGCAGCTACCCGTTACTAAAAATAGTTAAAATATGTGCAGTCGCTTAGGCGTGATGTTGGCCCAAACACATACGATACAAACATGTAAAAACAAATCTAGGAAGCTTTTTTTATATTGCCAGAGTAAATAAATCTCTAATGTATGTATATACTCTATATCCTATTTGATATATATCTTTCATTGTTACTTTATTACAGAGCGAAAGATAACACCAAGCAATCCGTTGAGAGCGGTTTTTTATCGTTTAACCGAGCCGCATCACTGAGGCCTTAACCTAGCCCAATCTATCGCGACACGGGAGAGGCTGGCCGTTGGAGTTGGAAAACGCCCATGCGCTCGATAAAAAGAAAGTCAGTGTTATTGTCTATGGTTGGGTACGTTCAGAAATTAAATGGAGTCACATTGTTCCGATTAGTTTCCTAAGAGAAATCGAACTCAATTTGAATTAAGTCAAATTGAAGGCTTTTGCTTTTCCTGTACGAGACGCTTTTCAACTTCACCAAACGTTTTCAATTTAATATATGATTCCCATGATTATGTATAAAATTATATCGAAGTATAATGCAATATATTGATAAAGCGCGGCCTCGTCAGCCGTCGATCGTTGTCAGGATCGGAACAATGAATCAAGTTATTGATAGTAATAGTAATAAAGCGTTAATCATTAATAATTCTGTTATTGCAGTTTTGCTCGACAGCTGAGTCACCGTTCGTTGCCCTCGTTATAAACAAAGCGACTTTGTTGCAAACTGCGTATTAAAAAAGATTTTGTTCTTTATGGTATTACGTCAATGCGTTCTGAGTGTTTCATTTATTTTACGACCGGTTTAGTTCAGCGAGAGTAACGTCGCCTGCGAAGCTGAATGTCCAGGGTTCAAATACTTCAAATCCCGGTAAGGGCAAATATTTGTATGGTGAGCATAAATATTTGTTCCTGAGTCTTGGATGTTTTTTATGTATATGACTAAATATATCGCTTAAATATATCGTCGTCTAGTACTCATAACACAAGCCTTATTGAGCTTACCATTGTCCCTAATATTTTTTTTTTATTGATTAACCAATGAGGATGTTTCATTTTTCTACATGACTAGGCTTGTCCAAGCAAAGCTTACAAAGCTGCAAGCTTTCATATTCACAATTCATTAACTTGGATTTACAGAAGAATAATGACAATACTCAATTTTAAAATCCTAAGTGATTCCGTATTTTTTATGAGCAACTCTTTGAAAACAACTGTTTCTATCGATTATTAATTAAGGCGGTTCGTTGCCTGTTATAGAATCTGTTTAGACATTTTATTAATGTATGAATTTTGCAGAACTTAAAACCTTATTTTTCTTACATAGAAATGTAGGATACGATCACAGGATACGGTAGTTATATTTATACATAAGAGTTTATGCATGAAAAGTACAGATGTAACCATAACCTTTAAATTCCAGAGAGTTCGTTTAAAGTACATTTTGATGCAAGTGCGGAAAATATGTAATTTCATCACGAGTCTGAGAGATCTTGCCACGAAGACTCGGGACGAGTGAAAATGAAATTTCCGCGCCTGTATCAAGCGACATTTTTTAAATAAATTTGCGAAAAAATTATAATAAAACAAAGAACAAAATTAATACAAACTTATTAACTTCATCACTCTATTTCAGCCAACTAGAAGAAAAAATATTTTAGAAAACAAAAAATAATAAGTAAGTGTATAAGATATCAACAATGTAAATAATAATGAATTTTTATTCCTTTTTTATTATTAGTAAGAAATATATCAGAATACTTTAGGGATATAAAGACAAAAACGCTTATTTCCATACGAAATTCATGGTCGTTGTAACAAAAACGCCTCTGTTTACTGAGACATTATTAAAAGCTTTAATTAGCTCTTGTTTACGAAAAAAAGGCCCTGGCCATTCAGCCAACTCAATAAATACTGTTTTAGAAATGTTAATACAAATAATATATTTTTAAAATATGCAATTCGATGTATTTTAGCACATTATGTACCTATGGCTAAAGTTTAACGATTTGTTAAAAAATATATTATGTACCTAACGTAAAAACTCTTTACAAATCATACTTACTCTAAGTATGACTTGGAAAGTAAATTAAAAAAAATGGAAAAGAAAAAAGCAAGAAAAATGACCCTTTGTGCACGTTAAACGGTTACGAAAAATAATATTTTTTGAGCAACTGTCTTAAAAAATCTTTTTCGACTCATTTCATTCTCCACGCACTACACTGGTGATAATTATCAAACATTTCTTGTTACAGGTATGAAATAACTGGCTGATAGAAATAAGGTTTGTCGCAAACTTTCAGTTTCAGCTCTCTGTAAGTGCTGTAGTACTTTGTTCAAATCTCTGTTTTGGCCATTTCCCTGGGACATATATGGACAAGGAATTTATTTTGTGTACCCTTTCGTACCTTGTCATAGTGACATTGATATGGAATCTTTCATATTGATTTTAACTGTGACAAGGTACGAAATGGTATATAAATTAAATTCCTTGACTGTACATATGTTCGAAATGCGTTATGCTTTTCGAGCACATTTGAAGCTTCAGGTAAAAGCATTGTACATCAGCATGGCCCCAAAGCAGCTCGCTTTACCTCGCTGTACTGAGTTATGAATATGAGAACATAATAGCATAGGTTTCACCGACCATGATTCCACGGCTTATTAACTGAGTTTGCGCCGGTACCACCGCCGCAGATAAGATCGTTAAATGCCGCCTCTCGGCACGTCCCCGCGTTACGGCCGACGTGTACACTCGTGCCCCGATACCAGTCGACGGTATACAGATGCGGAAGAATTCCCACGGAAATAGACAGAAACAGAAAATTATATAACTAGAGATATAACCCCAGTATTTGCTTCGGTTAGGCGCTGTTCGCTCGCTCGCTCGCCGACGCGCGTGTTCAGCAAAGATGAATAGAGAGAGAGCCTTCTACAAGGTGTCTCGTCTCGAGGAATCCAAAAGATTTTAGTTCTGAGGTCATTTAGAGTAAAAAAATGAACCCAAATCAAATTTGACAAAAACAGTGTTTATTTTATTTTAAATCTTGTTTTGTTGATTTTTGTAAATAAAACTTGAATAACTTTCGCTTCTCTATGAAAATTATATTTTTTAATAAAATGGTAACGATTATTTTTCCAAAAAAGGATGATTTTATTGAGTTGTAGCTGTCACTTTGATACAGACATCAATAGCGACACGACACTTGGAAACATACGTGATAGCGTCGCGATCAAACATCATATCTTCTTAACTAAGCTAGATTTGCCTGGGGTTCATTTACCTTTTTTTGGTCCTAATCACCTCATATCTACTTCGGGTCGATGTCGTGCTGGTTCCTCACGAGTACATTGTATTATAATTGGGTACACTACATAAATACGAAAAATTAAATTCCGATATTCAGAATCACGAATTTTATAATACCGATTTTTATAATTCCGAATACTTCAAAATTCCGAATATAACAATTCCGATATGTCATAAATCCGATTTTTATAAGTCCTAAATTTAAAAATGTCTATCGTTTACATTTCCGATTTTCAAAATTCTGAATTTCAATACACCGAACAATAAGAAATCCGACTGCATAATAATCCGAAATATCAAAAGTATTTCGAATTCTAAAATGCCGAATTTCAAAATTCCGAATATCATTACACCGATGAATAATAAATCCGACTAAACAAAAGTCCGAAACATCAGGATAAAGCCCATGTTGCAATTTCGTCAATTGTGTACATCCAAGCAAGTATTTTGACGCTTCGCTCGCTCCGTTATACATATTTCGGTTTTATTACGATTGATAAAAATCACGAACTTTATATTACCGAATGTCAAAATTCCGATTATTGAATATCACGAACTTTATACTTCCGAATGTCGAAATTCCGAATTAGCAATGTCATTTCGGATAATTAAAATTCGGATTATTACTTTTCGGGGTAAAAAAACATCATCGGGCTTTTGATTCTTCGGTGTTATATACATAGAAATATTAAAAATTCGGATTTTTGATATTCTGTTAACTATTTCATGCTTTTCATTAATCGATATTTTAATACAACGGAAATATAAAATTCGGAATTTTGACAATCGGAAAAAGGAAATTCGGAATAAAATATTTCGGATTATTTGGGTGTTCCCATTATAATTATGTCTAGAGTAGTAAAATAATTGCATTTTATACCACCTACTACCGCATTGAACATAATTTAATCCTGGACCTGCAATAGGCACGTTGATACGCCTTATTAATGAAACCGTAAATGTTATCCAATCCCTCGCTATCGGATATGCATTTATATTCAAATTCGCGATATCGGGAGCTATACGAGGTATTCCCGCTTACTAGATAATCACAATGTAGGTATTTGTAGCTACGAATAGGTATATTCGTAGATATTATTTGCTTAATCCCGCTTCGCAAGTTCGTTTTGCAACTTTTTCATGCATAGTTTCGCCCGTTACGGGTTGATTTTTTGAGAACCATCTAAGGTATATGTGTTCCAACTTTATTTCTCCTATTTTATATTGTTTATGCTGTGCGATGTATAACAGACGTTGTGTCAGCTTCGGAAATATTTTACATATACATACATACATACATATAAATTACGAATATTATATCGATTTGATTGTAATTTAAAGCTGTTTTAAACACATTTTTTAATAGTCCGCTAATGGTTAAACGAAATTTTTCCTGTATGTACTATATTACGTACCTAAAATGTTAAAAAATTGCCGATGATTATCAATTTTGCCACTTCAACCTTTTGGGAATTCAACATAGTGCCAAAATGGACACACGCGAATTCATATACATTTCCTGAACCATATAAAGTACCATATAAAGGAAAACTTACAAAATTCCATCGAACATTTCGGACGTACATATTTGTCAAAAAATTCAACGCTTCAGAAAATGTCCGCCGGCTATTTGCTGCATCAAAGCAGTCAGCTCGTATTATACTCCTTTGAGCATTGACATTTAAGGTCCGACACGTTTTGTGACAATAAAGTATATTTAAATCGTCAGGGTTCTCGAATATCAACCTAAACTCGAGGTATAATAAGACTGTTCGCATCTGAATTTGAAAGATGCAACGACTAGAACACGTGTGGAATACTAGCGCTGCGGCTGAGACGATTCATTTTCAACTTCATTTGTAAGACTGTAAAGATGTGTATTGACTGCTTCGATACAATACAATGACAAGTATACTGTTAAGCGTTTGAAATCTGAACCGTATTCTTTACCCATAACGATTTTGATGACTGTAATATACTTGGTTGAGTAGGCAAAGTGCTGGTTACATAAAACGTGACCATGGTTGCGTATTTAGATTTTTGTAGATTGGAGGTCTGTGCTTATTAGAGTAGAATTTGTCGTAATAAATGTAAATGAGGGAACGGCAAGAATAACGAGGCATTTACATTTTGGTTAAAATACGCTTTTAACAATTTATTTTTGGCATATAAATTCAAATTACTTACATCGTACAATATATGTTTCACGGCACAGTCATTAAATATGGAGTGCCATGTATAATTTAATTTATTAATGTTCTAATGTGTCCTAATGAGACAGTTTAGTTAGTATCAATAAATGTCTATATCTAAGTTACTTTAAACACATCTTACGATCGACATGTTTCGAGTTTCCATTCAAGATTCGTCTTTGATTCTGAATTTCCATTTGTGAACCTTTATTTGCGCCCCATCGACCGACTTCGAGTTATATGCCAAGCCTATGTATATTACGTACCTATGTAGTGTCAATAGTCAAAGGGACGTTTGTGCGAATCTATTTGGAACTGACTATAATCACGTATACTGGAAGCTGACTCGGCAAACCATCAGTATGAGGCGCAATAAGCAAAAACGCTTTAACGACATTTGGACCTCATATGCCCTTACTACCTTTCTCCTCTCGACTAACAGACAGTTCATTTCGGCTGTTAACTTCCACAAGCTCGTATTTAAAATAATCGTTTTATGGGATCATGGACCTTATTTCACTTACCAAGTAGGAGACTTTACTTTCACACGCTTCTGTCAGACATGAGTTTAGAAAGTCAATATCACTTTCGAACGTTGCAAGTCATCGAGCCGAAATAACTCGAGAGGCTTGACGGGGGTGGTTTTCGCATTTTCGGAAGAACGGTGTAATTTCGTACAGGTTTCGCAGTCGGTTAAGGCGTTATTCTACTAAATGCTTTGTTCGCCAATGCGTGTTTTGTGAGTGATGCAGTTTAAGTGGAATTAAGCTACCAAAGCTCCAATAATTGCGAATTTTGGTGAGTCCAAAATAAAATATTCTACAGGTCGGCTCTATAGACCGTTTTATCGACGATAATGCCAGTAGAATAGAACACTAATTTATATTTAGGTATTATACTTGTCGAAGAGGACGCTGTTAAATGTTATTATTAACTATTTTAAAAAAGTAGTAAAGACATCTAACAATTACAAATTTTTATGTGACGTAAAGATACATAGTACAATTAAACCAGAATACTAATAGTACTCAGCAATCTTTGTGTTTCTATATAGAACACGAGCGGCAAATCTATTGTCAGGTGCCAGTAAGAGAGGGACAGCGACAGGGAGAAACAGTCGAGTACTATTCATATTTCGGTTTTACAGTACTTTTACTAGTAACCCAGCATTACACCTACCCCTACATCCGACACACGCCAATATCTTCTATATTAAAATTTTGTGTCATTTCCATTTTTTATTAAACACCTTATCAAAAATGGCTTCGGAGAGGGCGAAACGAGCCAACTGCAGCCAAAACGTAAACTTAGCACGTTCGGGAGTATTAGAATAGCCCCCTGCAGCATTTCAAAGCAGCACCCGAATTTTATCACCCATTACGTCATCGAAATCGCTCCCTCGTAATCGCTAATCACGTTAGCTCGCTCATAATTATTGATAATAAACCCCCCACTGGAAGTATTTTAAACATTCTAAGCCTTTGATGTATTTGGAACCGTTAAACGTTTCCCTGTGAACGCCTCTGGGCTCTTTTCTTTATTTGTTACGATAAATACAGCTAAGAACTCCTTTAAGCGTTTGGTCGAGTCTTTGTATTGATACAATGGGGTTTGCGGGAAGAAATTATCTTAGAGTCTCTTTAGTTTTGAGATCAAAAGGGGTTTCAAGTGGCTTGATCTGGTGTTTCTTTGGAATAATTTTATTGTTCGTAAAGTAAATCGCTTGTTTCTCTCCAGTAAAGGCTCGGGCATACCAGATACCCGTATCAATGTGTATTTTTATGTAGTTACGTTGTTAAAGCAGTGCACGGTGTCATAAAGTTCCATTCATTAACGTAGTGATTATTACTATCTATGTAACCCCTTAAGGAGCAGCGTCAAAGATGACATGACCACGTTTAAAATTGAATAACAGGCACGGAAAACATTTGCTCTAGACAGAGATGAATGGCAAAAAAAGACAAATTTTACCATGCTCTCCAAGAAAAAATACAGATGGGTCATTACGAACAATCTAGTAAAGCCGCAAAAAACCATTCCCAATTAGTTCACACACGCTCACGCCCACAAATACAAACAAGCTTGCTTTTTTTCTTGGCTGGATGTATTTGTGTGTATGTATTATATATGTGTGTATGGTTTTGTTCTATTTGTATGCGTGAGAGCGCGTGCTTATTACGTGGGCATGGTTTTTGAGGCTTCGCTAGAATGTTCGTAATGATCCATCTGTATTTTTTCTTGGTCTGGGAGCATGGTGAAATTTGTCTTTAGTGCCAGCTTATTGTCTAGTCCCTACATCACAAAGCTTGCGATCTTTTTTCTTGGCCTTAGACCATGCCCTGTTACTTATTAATGTCAATTTCCACCATTTGGGAGGCGTAATCTGCCGTTAACGCTAACAGAACGTGATGAAACTGGCCATAAGTAGTGTCTGGCGTCGGCTACGGGTACCGCGGGGCCTAACGAAATTTTGAAACTTGGTATCGGAATCAACTGTCATTGCCCATACAAAATCATGACACTTGATTCCGATTGCGAGCGTCAATCGCGTTAGGCAATACGGGGGCTGGTCAGAAACGTAGAATAGCCTTCATTCTCGCATTTGAAAAATGTCTTCATAGTTATCAGAGAATTGATCATTTGTAACGAACGTCACGGCCTATGATAGTAATATTCATTATAAATTCGAAATTGCAATGTGTGATCTCTGATAAATATAACACAATAAGTAGGTAAGTTCTACGTACTAGTATTATTTTTGCTTTAGCATAGTCGAGTAAAAAGTATCCTATAACGTCCTCGGATGTTTAGCTATCATTGTATTAAAAATAATTGAGACCCGTTCGGCCGTTTTGACGTGATGAAGCCGTAAAGATATTCTACTGTTATCAATATTCATGCTTTTTAGAACATTTGTGGGAATTTTCTAAGAATCTCTGAAAGGCCAATAACTGGATTTTGTAATTTTACAAAATTAAAAGACAGGCCATTACAATTAGCGTTAGCCATTAAGTAGTTTGTGTTTAAAAAGCGATCTCTAACAGAAAACCTTAAAATAACTTAAATTAACTATTATAAAATAAATTGTACAGAGTAGCATAGATTTATCAGTGAGTTATATTCTTCAGTAACGTTGAAAGGAAATTGTGCTATTTGAAACGTGAAATGATAGAATTTCGTCCTCACTATATTTATATCAGATTTTTCCTACTCAAAGCAACTTCCTCCCTTTAGGAACCGCCTACATGTTCTTACCTACTATATTCGTGTCCAGCTCAGCGGAAAAAGGCTATACATACATATAGAATTCCTACTTTTATTGCTCCTCTTGCAATACATAGTGAGTACGCGTCGGCGCTTGGAAAATTGAACGCACGATTTATTTTCTCTGAAAATAGGCATCTTAAAATCTTCTCCTTACTTCCACAGACTCGCATCTACAGTCGTGTCGCAAAATAAGCAATCTTGCTTTGTGTGGGATAGAGATCATTTTGAAGCGGCAGCAAAAAATTTCAGGAGCTATTGAAAGTTATTTCCATTCCGAAATTCCGAGCCCTAAAAGGAAGGGATGGTTCATTCATCGGGGCCCAGGATCCGCCATTATACCAACTTCGATTGTTATGGCCAAAGACTAATTATTGTTGCTTGTTCAACTATATTGGATTAGTTGGGAATTGTTTTCCGTTTAATTGTTACAAATTGCATCGTTTATTTCTTTGTCGACGCTCGGCGAGCGACGATCGAAAGTTAGTTAAGGAGTTGGCTCTTTGATTTTTTGTAGAGATTATTTCTCTGTCTATATACTCTGTTTGACATACACATTACACATGCATCCGAAATTTATTTTTCTCAAACGCAATGAAATGTCGCCATTACGTGCGTTATAACATGCTTCAAAGTATCACGTTTCGGGCGGAACAACTTGAATTTCGTACAGAATTGAAGGCCTAACGCCGGGAAGTTTTTTATTTTATTTTAACGTAAACATGGCGTTTGTGTTCATTAACAGGCTAAATAGTTGAATTATATAATTTTTTTTTCTTCTAGTGGCTGAATGGTTATGCGACTAAAAATATCCGCGTTAATGCCTATCACACACGAACTGATATTAAGAACACAAATCTGTACGATTCATATATTGATAATTAAATTTAAAATATTGTCTATATGTGGGTCACCAGAGACCATAGACAATATTCAAAATCCTTTGCATTTATTTTATTTATTATAGAAATTAAGATTATTATTATCAGGCTGTGATGTGTAACGGCCCTAATAGGGTGTATTCGAACAGTACACACGCGAAATACGAAGGACTTCCGTAAAAAAAACGTTATGAAGGGATTGGAAAGAAAATTAAATAACTTTTGTATTGTAGTTTTTTGAGTGATGTAGTTTTTTATTTCATTGTATATGATTGAAAAAAGCACTATGCATGCCTCTGACCGTGAAAAGGGCTTGCCGGCTTCTTATCACTATCCGGCCTCCCTACGGTCATTACCTACTCACCCGGCAAGCCCTTCTTTCCCGGCGTCTGCAGTAATGTACTAGGTATATCTCGTTATTTATCGTTTTATTTCTTTCAGTTTCAGCAAAAGCTTTTATTGCTCTTTCAGAATGTACGATAGCAAATGCAAGTCAAATGCGAGTAACTAAATCACACCATTGACGACTTCACCTGTCGGGGGTTTATTCTGTCTCAATTTACTTTTGTTTACGATAAAATCACACATTGCGACATAAAATACAGCTTAATTCCTTTTCCAATTTTAAGTTTTTTTAGTGCGCCCTCAAAGCTTAGTGCTTAATCTAAGAACCTTTGACCATCTTACTCCTTCGAGTGACCACTAATTGACACATAATTAACACCACAACACAGCTTTATGTATAATTAAAGCTGCTTTCAAACATTAACCGTCGATTTTAGACTGCTTTCCTCTTACCACCATTCAAAGACTTGAGTCAGTTAAAACCGGTCTTTCAGACAAAGATACAAGAGCGTATTAAAGCGCAGTATAATGGTAGTTTCCCAAGTTAGTGGTGTATTCCTAAGACCCTGTGAGAATATTGTCTTAGGATATTCAAAGAGCAGTTCTGTATTATTCAAGTCTGCGTTAGTAACGCGGCTAACTTAGCTCTTAACTGCAAATATACCTAAGTCCGTTTTCAACACTGTTACGTTTAAATAAACGTGTGTGTGTATTGTATAGTGTCTAAGTAAATACATTTGGTAGAATGTAATGGAATAATATATTGCTCCTCTCAACAAGAAAGAAATATAAACACAAAATATCGCGTAAGATTACTGTAGAGATCAATAATGGGCACTACATCTGTAAGTGCCTTTTTTTTTGTTTAACTTATAAATATACTTTTATCCTGCTGGCATACCAGGAATATTTTAATTAATACTTCAGCAGGATCTTTTCATTATTGTATTGGTAAGTGATGAAGTTTAGAGTGCGGTGAATAGATTGAGATTTGGTTGCTGATCGTGCGTAAGAAGTACTTACACTATAAAAGCAGGACTCTTCTACTTACACAGTGGGTTTAAGAACTTGGAAAAACAGACTTAGGGTGTCCGCTCTGGATGCCGTTTCCTGTATATTCGTAGAGCAGCGCTGCATCTGGCAAGGCACACGAATATACAGGAAACGTACCCGCAGCGGACGCCCGCGCCGGGTTCCCGGTGCGTTTCCAATGAAGTAGAGCTGTGCTAAATCGATCAGGCGGGGTTGCTGTTGAAACTAACACGGGTCTAGTTGATCCGCGGAATGCGATCGGTTAATTACACACAGCTCCGCCCAGCTCCACTGGAAACGCACCCTTAATCGCTTCGCTTTTACTCCCTCACTATCAGAGTATTCGGAGTGCCGTCATCAGTTGCAGTGATCGCTAGTGGCGAACTTTCCCCGATTACGATCAATTGCGCGCAGGCGCCCTGTTGGTAAGTGCACCCGGCGAAAGGGTAACCCGACTGCGAAGTTAACGGGAGGTTAGAGCGAAGTAGGGTTATGGTTTTAGTAAGAGAGAGACAAAGGCAATACTTTAATGAACTTGTGACTGTTTAATAACTGTAGCAATTGTAACTTCTTTCTTTTGTTATTTATAAGTAAATCTATATAAGCATGCTTCATTGTCGTCTTATCGCTTACTAACAAACAGGTGATATTTAAGTCAAATGCTTACCTATCCAACATTTTTTTTAATCGGAAAGTAATCAAGTACCCGTTGAACGATGTCGTTGATTTCATTCTTGAATACATCAGGAGTATCATCTTGTCATGTCATCCCCAGTTCCGGACCTAGATAACTAAGCCTTTTCATTAGTCGATCAATGTATCTGGCAGAACTCATGTATCTTCCCTTACCATTTCTCTTCCAAATTAATCGAAAACCTCTCAAAGAATAAGTATCAGCTTTTCTCACACTCAAGCCATTGTATAAGAGGGCACAACTATCTCAAGAATACTTATCGAACATTCAGCTAGCGCATATCCAGTTGAGAAACACAAGTATGCTCTCAGCGTCTTACAGCTACCCTACAAATTACCCGAACTTTGAGTACCGCGCGATATCTCCGAGTCTGTACCGCCCATTGCATACTCGTTAGCTGCAATCTGAGTCTGACTGTACAGATTAGTTTTGCAATCTGTTATGAATTAAACTAGTTGGGAACTAGGCACGAACAATATCGGGTTGCATTAACGTTTAATCTGTCAGACACAGACGTAGTACCATCCATACATCTTTACTCGCTTCGCCTGCATTACCGGGAGTTACGTACCGTAAAACCACCTAGCTATAACAGTCCAAAATTACTACACTATGGTCCAAATGAAATTAAACTGTATTGACTGACTGATATTGAATATATGTACCGGAGTATTATGCGAATCTCATACGCACAATCATTTTAGGTATAACTCTAAAGTATTTTTCGTCAAAACACTGAATAATTATGAATAACTAGAAGATGCCCGCAACTTCGTTTGCGGAGGAGAAAAAGTTACATCCCGTCGTTTTTTCTTCAGCGTAGTCGGGTAAAAAGTATCCTGTAACCATCTGGAGATACCCAGCTACCCGTGTACCAAAAATTATGTTAATCTGTTCAGCCGATTTTGCGTTATGAAGCCACAACAACACATACAAACATACATAAAATCCAAAAAAAATATTTTTCGTTTTAGTGGCCTCCAAATAGTCCGTAACAATAAAATTTTTGAAAATACTATACTAAATAAATGTACAGACATTTCATTTTTACAACTTTATATGTTTTCTTTGTGGCTCATAGTTTGACAGGATTATGGCTGAAATCCAAGTTTCTCACCAATTATTTTTGCATTGCCTATATATACAAACATTGCGTCGATAAACGTCAATAATACCGTACACGTAGGTATTCATAAAATTAATAACATTTATAATATTATAAAGCCTTAAAAGAAAAATGTTTGTACATTAAAGTTAAACAAAGGTCGAACGGACTTTTGAAGGTCATCGAATGGAAATTTTGTTTTTTTTATGTGTATCACGCCAAAACGGCTAAACGGAGTTCAACTATTATTGATATACGGGTAGCTGGGCACCTACAGATGCTTAACGGATACTTTTTACTCGACTACACTGAAATAAAAAAGAGTTATGAATTTTTTTGGTTTTGAAGTTGCGAGCACCTTCTAGTTACAAAATATCCATGATCTTTTGTTATTATTAACATCACTTAAATCTTTCGCATTAATAAATAAATCGAATACTTAAAGTTACGTAATAATAAATATATGGGATGGGGGAAACAATTCTCTTTGATATTGCTTTGTACATGGTAACCCATAGTCGGAATGCCACACGGCCTCAAAGGCTGTCAGTAACAACTAATTGGAATAAATAATCGATACGCAATTGATACCTTCTAAAGTTAGACACAAATACCATACATTTACGTAAATACTAGGTAAAACTTTCCATAAAAAGTGTGATGAATTGATGATTACGCCTACGTAACCCACCCCCACCTACTGTTATAGGCTGACCGTTTAACTCAGACATCGCTCGCGGCAGGTCATTTACCACTACTGATGTTCTGAAGGATGTTACAAATTGAAAGATTGCGGTAATTTCTATAAAACATCCTTAGTAATTTTCCAAAATCTAAATTTTAATTAAATTATTGTGCAGTTTCCCAGAAATTTCATAGATCTTCGGTGAATATTTTTCATAGAACTAAACCAAGAACTTGTGAAAATGTTCTGGGAGTATTAACCATGTCGAGTTTGGAGGCCCATAACGCTAGTGCCTCGTCGTGGGCCATAGCAGACTTTTCCCGCTATGTAGCGAAAACTCCGCTTACACCATGACGCATACCTACATGTCATCATGGGCCTTGAAAGGATTAAAATATAGTAACCCGATTTGCAGAGAATTGAATAAACTTTTATTATTATTTTATTTAACTTGCCGTGTTAGTTTGTTAATCCTCTTCCTTCCCTTAGTTTTCTCATTGCGTGGTCATTTCCTCGGAACAATGTTTCTCAAATGATGCGCCTCCATCTGTTCCTATCCGAAGCCGAGTGCAGAGCAGTATGTCAGAATGTATAAATCAAATTTTGCAATCCAAATTTGGCCCACTTTCTGGTTTCCGATTGAGCTAAAATTTAGGATACTTATTTTAGTTAGATGATATGCTGCGACGACCTCAAGTAAATGGGATAAGGGCAAGTGAATGATGATGTAAGTTAGGTGACTATACCATATTACGACAACATCAAGCTGACCTGATGATAGAGCCGGAAGGTCGTCATAGGTGAAGTATTTTATAATAGGGAGCTTGTAAGACAAACATCATATCTGAATTGCAACTGATTATATTTATCTATGTGGGTATACTTTACAGAAATGTCTACTTTCATATATAAATATTACAACATTAGGAACTCTGGAATTAAATACCGCAATCCTACCGAGTTTAGGTTCTTTGGAATTCTCACGATGAGTAGTTAACGGATTTTTAAATAAAAGTACAGTCGGCAATAAAAGCCAGTCACAAAAATGCAATTTTTGACAGACACTTATCTATGCATTACATACACATACAAACTAAATTAATCATCACGTCGTGGATATTACTTGTGGAAAATGTTCTTGGAGTAATGAAATTATGTTCTAACACTATTTATATTCACAATAAACTTAATTAATTTTATATGACAATTTTCAATAGTAGTAACAGCATGACAGCCTAATAATACCAGGCACACTACTACGCCATTGTACGCATGCGCTACTCCATCAAAGTAAATAAGTTCATTACTACACTAGGGAAATATTCCTATGTCTACAAACGCACACATTAAAAACATCACCTTCAAGCGAAAAAACCCACACACAATTTGTCGTATTTATAAACTGACCCGATTTTTATCATATACTTGGCAGAGGAGGATGCGTCGTGTGGTTAAATGGTCTACGCCTTTTACATTTAAGATTTGTACAAAAAGGTTATCTATGCGATCTTACGTGATATTTTTTTACCCTTAAATTTTTTTTTGAGATGTCATCAAAAATAGGTACCTAAAAATCTTATACCTCCCGAATTGTTTTTTCCTCAAGTCGATTTTAATGTTTTAGTATTGGTAACAAAAATAATTAAAACTCCCAAGTTACCTTGTTACTTTTACGAAAGTGTAATTTAACTTCTCCGAAGAAATTTTATCGAGAGACTTAACTTTGAAAAACGTTAAGGGAACAGACCTTTCTATACATTAACTGGAGTGAAAGAGTCAGAACCAAGTTTTAAGTGTACAAAGACCTAGGACTACGTATCAAAAGTTTCACTACTAATTGAGTTAATTAGTAATTATCTTTTGAAGCTGATTCAACGTAATCAGAGTGAGAATTTTCAGTTTCGGTACATAGTTGAAATAAAATACGCCTCGTTCTTTAGCACCTAATTTTCGTAACGATAATTATGTTTTTTTTTTCTTTCATCAAACGTTGATTACAACCTATTGTTACTTAAGAATATACTATTTTACATTTTCTACCATTTTTTTTATTGATAATGGTCGCCACTAAACGCCATCACTTGATATTGTGGTGTCCTCATAGTACTAAAGCGACTTGAATTTTTTTTAGTACCGCTATAAGTGCACAGGTAGCACACAAGCTGTATAAGTCCTTATACGACCTTATACGACTATTATACAGCCAGTTTGAACGTTATAAGTGAAGTATAAGCTCTAATGCAGCTTGGGTGCTACTTGGGAGGACATTGCAGACAATCTTCGTCGTATCGTGGTTGTAGAATATGTTTTACTCGACCACACTGGTTCAGGAAAGGTGCTCTCCAAACGAATCACCTTCTTGTCTTATAAACCCCTTATTTTAAACCTTGCCCATCAGTTTTAACATTGAAACTGCCGAATCTCTTTGATCAGGCACCCCCACTTCCCACTCCTAAATCTAAAGGACAGGCGTGTGTGCAATATTGCATTTATGGCGCAAATTATATTTATCAAATTTGGTACTGGCATATATGTACATGCAAGGATAGTTAAAGAATATTTTTCACCCAACTATGCCGATTCAAAAAAGGTCTTAGTCAAACGAATTACCTTTTCATCTTATAAAAACCCTATGTTACTATATCAAACCTTAATCAACAGCTTTTAAAGCCTTTTAGAGCCTCCAAGTAAAAATAGCTAAAATTACATTAATTTATTTTATTATTCATTTCGTATCCAGTCCCTAGGTCAGGGGTCGGCAACCTGCGGCTCGCAAGCTACATTCGTCTCTTTAAAGGGGAAGCTGCGGCTCTATAGATTAGTTTCTTTTTTATCAAAAAGTATCTACTACTTGTTGTTGGCAAGTTATATTTTTGTGGCTCTTTAAAAACTTCGATACTTTGTAAATTGTAATTTGTGACTCTTCCGACTCAAAAAGGTAGCCGACCCCTGCCCTAGGTTGTTAAACCTAATTATTCAAACTCAGATATATGATAGTACGATTACTATCCCTCCTCAACATTTTTATGTTTTTTAAATCCCCACAATGTTGGAATAGATTTAATTGTGTTTGTTTTTTCATAGAGGACTAGAAAATAAAGAATTGGTAATTAGTTTATCATCAAAAGCAACAGACACACGAAACCTATGCCTAATTCTTCCTGATGAACCCAGGTACGAGTACCTAAAAATGTATGTTCGCATTTCATTTCAATAACGTAGTATACATATTAATGAGATACTAAAGGCAAACTGGTTTTTCGTCGTAATGATAACAAAGTTTGATGGTGTTTAAACTTGGTTTCGGTAACTCGTGATAAACTGAAACACTATAATTGTAAAGTAGCGATGGGTCACTTTGAATGATTCCGGCCGAATTCGACTTTTTATTTCATTCGAATTATTCGAATACTCGAGATTTATTCGAATGAAGTCGAAATTCAGAGAACTTAAAGAGAGTGAGGGATCAACGAGCCGCAGTCGGCCGAAGATTGTCGATCTCGCCCGAAACGACTCGAATCAAAGTCGCAGTCACACACGCCACGCCGCCACACGCCACGCCAGTTAGACAACTTAAAAATCTAATAATTCTACTAGTATCATTCACATCGCTACTTGGCGGTATTCGTCACATCGACTGTAGTGATTAGTACACTACTATTATGTTATTCGAATGGTAAAATAAATAGTAACTAGTTATTCGATTTCTAAAATCATTCAAAGTTGCCCATCGCTATTGTAAGGACACGGTCGTTGTCAACACGATATACATATACAACACCGAAAAGTGTAGAGCTACGGATCGAAGGTCATTCAGAGCTGGAAGCCCCTTAACATTAAAACTGCCGAATTTCTTTCATCAGGCACCCCTACATCCTCAAGCCTTGTACGCCAGTCCTAAATCAGGACAGGCGTTTGTGCAATCTGACATTTATGGTGCAATTTATATTTATGGCCGGACAGCGGCCCCTTATCGCCGCGATTACGTCACAGATCCCTGTCACACTCGCTACGTATTGTGCCGTTATGAGTTTGATGAATAGGGTATGACTACTGCCCTAAAGATGACGTATGTCAAAAATGGCATATTTTGCGGAGTTTAGCTCAGCAGCGTTACTACGTTGCCTGTGAAGCTGAAGGTCCTGGGTTCAAATCCCGGTAAGGGCAAATATTTATGTGATGAGCATTAATACGAGTCTTTGTTCGTAAGTCTTGGATGTTTTATATTTACATATATAAGTAACTAGAAGGCGCCGGCAGCTTTGTTCGCGGAGGAGAAAAAGTCATAACCCCTAATTTTTCTTCAGCATCGTCGGGTCAAAAGTATCGTATAACCATCTGGAGATACCCAGCTACCCGTGTACCAAAAATAGTTGAAATCCGTTTAGCCGATTTAGCGTGATGAAGCCTCAACGACAAATACAAACATCTCAGTTTTACTACTTTATAATAGTATAGATTACTTTATAATTAACTAGAAGACGCTCGCAACTTCGTTCGCGGAGGAGAAAAAGTCATAACCCTTCATTTTTTCTTCAGCGTAGTCGGGTAAAAAGTAACCTATAACCATCTGGAGATACCCTGCTACCCGTGTACCAAAAACAGTTAAAATCCGTTTAGCCGATTTTGCGTGATGAAGCCACAACGACACATACATAAAATAAAAATGAAAAAATCGTTTTAATTACCTCCAAATAGTCCATAACAATATTTTTTTGAAAATTATATTCAACGTACAGACATTTCATTTTTACAACTTTATAATAGTATGGATAACTTATAATTAATGTTTCTATACTTACTAAAATATTGTTTGTTTCTCGCTTACGAGATTTGTAATCATACAGAAATTAATATATTTGAACTGAATTGAAGTCATAGCTGCAGTGGAGATACACAAGCGCAGAACGATACGATACCTCCACAGTGCGGCTTCCCCGGCAAAGCATTATTTACGATCGACGACGGATGCCCTTTTTATGATGCAAATTTCGCGGGCGTCGGACAGTGCGCATTGTGCTGCTAATTTACGCAGCCTATTGTGACTGCGACACTTGGATACAGCCAGCAAGGGTTGCCCGACTTTAAAACTGAGGAATGTACTGTTGTGCCCAAAAGCGATATGTGGACAGAAAGTTTTCGGCCGTCGAAAGTTAAGGAAAATAAATTCTTACGGCGCGCTTCTTTCATCTAACAATTATAGAGACCTGATTTTCTTTTAGGGTTCCTTGCCCAAAGGAACCCTAAGACTACGCTGTCTGTCTGTCTGTCCGTCTATCACCAGGCTGTATCTCATAAACCGTGATAGCTAAACAGTTGAATTTTTCATAAATAATATATAACTGTTGCCGCTATAACAAAAAATAAAATTAATATACTTTTTATTTTTTCAAAAAATAGTTTGAACAATCCGGTTGTGTTAAGATTGCACCTCATTTGTATGCAACGCTATAGATACTAGGTGCAAAATTAACTTAACCGGCCAGTTAGGTTACATTAAGAGAAAGTTTGCACGGAACCCTCGGTGCGCGAGTCCGACTTGCACTTGGTCAGGTTTTTTTCTATTCTTTTGTATGATTTGTATGAGCACGATCCTGCCAATCCTGTACAAATGTATCCTGATCCGAAGACCATCCCGTGAGTATTTCGTAATTTGGCATAGCATATTTCCTCATGCATTCAACAGACATATCCAGCCCAGACCCATTTCTGTCCGGCGGTCTTCATGACAACATCGACAAGTTGGGTTTTGAAACTCGTCCGTCATAATCATGATAGTTTCAAATCGTCCAAACGAATGAAGAAAATGAAAACTTTTCACTCAAGTTAAAATTAGTCTCGTTATGGCGCAAACAAAACCATTATTTCAGATGAAAACTGTGCTATCTTGTGCAACTTGCTTTAAATAAATGTCTGATGTGTTTTTCACCGAATCTTTGGTCTTTTGGCGGTTCGCCTGCTGTTTACACTGCAATGGATAAGAAAATATTGTACCAAATCATATTTGATTGCATTGTTCGGGTGTGCGCACTTGTCGTCCATATTTATGGATACCTTTAAATGTAGCATTGCAAACTGCGTTGCCATGCCATTACGTTTTTCCAATTTAATAGCAGACAAAACGTTATTTTAATTGCGTTGATTGTTGAGTTAGGGAATGTCTTATTAGTTAAGCTTCTGTACTTTGATAAGTTTTCGTATGTGAATAGCTAGTAGTAAAAGCAAGAAAGTACGACTATATGCACGTTAAACTCTTTACAAGTGAGAGACTTAAAGTTGTGGTGTGTAGCGTAACGCACACATTCATATATCTGGAGAGATATGTATGTGTGTATTACGCTACGCACCATAAAGTAATACGATTAGCATGACTAAAGTTTTTATTAATTAACTAGAAGGTGGGCAACTTCGTTCGCGGAGGGGGAGAAAGCCACAAGCCTCTTTTTTTGTTTCAGCGTAGTCGGGTAAAAAGTATCCTATCCACAGATGGCTGTGGATACCCAGCTACCCCGTTAACCTAAATAGTTCGTTCTTTCATTTTATATCTTCAATGTTCGGAAATTTCATTTTTATAACTTTATAATAGTACTAGCTTCTGCCCGCGACTTCGTCCGCCTTAACTTCGTTTATCGCGGATAAGGGTATTAAACCGGGATAAAAAGTAGTCTATGTCCTTCCTCAGGACTCAAACTATCTCCATACCAAATTTCATCCAAATCGGTTCAGCGGTTTAAGCGTGAAGAGATAACAGACAGACAGACACACACTTTCGTATGTATAATATTAGTATGGATAGATTATACCTATACCTATTAAGTATTATGTTTGTAAAGTTTATTTGGAATACGAAATACAATAACTTATTTCGGCGTGTAACCTAAACCGGTTAAATATTGTTATTATACAATTGAAACAATACTTTTTGACCATTAATTCAAAATTTAATATACCCGTACGCACTGGTGTATAAGCTATTTTGGTAACTTTTTCTACGGGAATAGTGACCAGTTTGCCGTAGGAGCCGCAACGGTGAATGTATTGTTAGGGGACGGCAAAATATCGTAATTTTACTTTTTCGGCCTGTTAATCTTACTTATGCAACTAACTGCCGATTTATGCAGATTAAATCGTTTATTGGACTAGTTTACGGGTCAGCTAAATTATTATAAGTCAAATTTAAATATTCGTTAGGACCGTATTTTATGATGTAAGCATTGGTGGTTTAAAACCGAAGTATGGATAGATTATATCAGCATTTGGGGATTATGCACCGTGGCGAGAAACAATACTGTTTACTGTTTTGTTTTGTAATTATCAATTACTCGTACAAAAGTCCATAGGAAACAGCAGTTTTGCCCACGTGTTTAACATTTAAAATAGTTGGAAGTCGTGAAAGTATCGATCATAGTTAATAGGTATTCATAGAAATTTCAGTAAAATTTGACTAATATTACTTTATATTAAATACAAATACTATATGAACGAAAATCACAGGTTTTTGTCGTCATATAAGCTTTTTTTCATACTTTTGGCCTTGGGTGCAGGTGCTGTAAAAATGTACGAAAGTTTGAATTGGAGGGGAAGTGGAACTGTTCATCTTAATATCGCTTCCTCTTTTCTAACGCAAAAGACCCTATTCTTAACATGAATGGGCATCATTTCAAGCAAACATTTTCTCTTCCTAGTACCCTGAGTAATCCCAAAGAATTATATAATCCCAGAGTCAAAACGGTAGATAGAGGCTCCATATTAATAGAGAATTTCGGGTGTCAATGCCGTTCGCCAATCGAAGGATCACAAATGCATTTGAAATTGGAATGCACATAAGCTCTTTTTAGATTGTGATTCTCGTGTACGCCAATACCCTGAATCCGTTTCGCAAACAACCCCCAAGCTTTAATATCAATCCGCCATTTTGAGCGGTTATGACGTCACGAAATAAACGACGTTCGGACATATTTATGACGGTCGGTGTTTGTCACGGCGCGTTCGAAGGTATTAATGTCAGTTGATGCTTTGTGACGATATTGTGGATATTGTAATTAATGACTACACGGCTTACAATAGTGGGGTTTTACAGTGACACTAATATCCTCGCAAAGGAAACTACAATTGTACCTATTTTGGATTCAAAAGAAGGGATTCCTTTCAAAGTTCTCTGTTATTGCTATGATATGTATGTTGGCGATTGAAATTATGTTCTTTTAAGGCCAAATCACACCGAATGCGTATGCGTGCGCGTAGACGGTGTGACTCGGCCTTTAAGACTAAGTCAAAATAAATGAGTAAAACGAATAAATACAATACAATTGTTAGTCATATATACGATCAATAAATCTTCATAATTTAGAAGTTCAAGACACAATTTATTGCTTTCGATGGTCACGGGTGGTCCACCTGAAAAGCTTCCGAAACATCGGGAACTAAAATGAGATAATATACGCGATATAATCCGTTAAATTGTTTTATTTCAATGAGTAATAATCGCGGAAACAGAAGAAAATATTAAACACTAATTATTACTTATGTGGTTCGTGAACAGTATTTCAGACTTTATTTAATATTTATGATACAATATTTGTTACACAAAATTCAACTAAAGCATTCAATTACAGTATAGAGTATCAGTGAACTTTAAATCTAAGAAAGTAAATTGTATACCTAAATAATGTAATTACTTCAGTTATAAATTAAATATGGTTTTTTTAGTAGCCTGTATTTGCGTCCCATTGCTGTACAAAGGCCTACCCTCCTTTTTACCCGACTGCGCGACGCAAAGGAGGGAAATGTGTTTATCAGTCTATGTCTGTATGTATGTATGTATGTATGTTTGTTCCTATCTGGCACTCTAGAGACCAAACGCGTGGACCGATTTTGATGATTCTTACGTCAATCGATTCGTCTTAATTGGGCGAATGTCACTAAAGACATGAAAATGAACAAAACTCAAAATGGCGATAATGAGACGCCATATCGTGAAACAGAAAAAAATGAATATCGACGTACTATGTCGAATGGGGTATCATTGAATAGGGATTTGACCATTTTTGGGAAGATTTGCGTCGATCTAGTTTTCTTATGGGTCCCGACTGTTTAAAATCGCTATGTTCCACATTAGAATTTATTATTTGTTTTATGTGAGTATCGATCATGAAACATAGAACATTTCCATTATAACTTAACAAGGGCTTTACAGGACTTGTTTTTTCTTTTTAGTTTTTTAAAGCAGTCGGGTTTTTTGTTTTTTTAATAAAAAAAATTGTACCACTCGTCCCGGTGAAGCGCTCCTGCCACGCGTCCTGAAATGCGTTCAGGTCATCCCGCCATCTCTTCGGTCGGATTAAATATGTTGTTTTGTGACATTCTACCAGTATTAAAACATCGAATCTGTCTGTAAAATGCGATTCCTGATATTCACAAATCGTCGCTTGCTATTGCCACCCCAGCTTGTAAAATGCCCATAAATAAATAGTATGTACTAAATAACGAAATTTACGAGGGAGCGTATCGGGCGTATTTCACGGAATTAATATTACTGACATTTTCTACGCATTGTTCCGACGTTGTATCAAAAGCCTTGGGACCGTAATGAGATTTAATTCTGAATTCGTTTCATGATAATAATAAATATTTCGAACAAGACGCACTTGATTGATATATTGTGATTAATTGTACATTATCATGCAGATAATATGCATATCCACCATCAAATTTGTACTTGTAATACGTAAACGTTTGCTCAATTCAAACTATGCTGTATTCTAAGTTGTGAAGTAATTCTACATTTTTTTTTTTAGAGAGCCGTAGCCAAAATGGCAAAGACCCTTATATTTTCCTCAAATTCCGTCCGTCCATATGTCACAGGCATTTTACTCAAAAACTGTAAGATGTATATTGATGAAATTTGGAGTACAAGTGTCTTGTATACGCCGCTTCTTAGTTTGGTACTTCTTTTTCAGTAAACGTCAACGTTTGGCACATATATATTTCCACTGTTCTTTTTTTTTACTTTGTTGTGTATAAAATTGGTGCCCTTGACTGTACATACCTATTTCATTGTTAACCACTAACACTTAGTTCCCAATGAAATAGATTAACGATCACAAGTAAAATGTATCTTATGCCTCACTCATGCTTATTTTACCTATATTATAGATAGTTATCAGTTTACATAAATAAAACATAAGAATCATTTTAGCTTTCGAGCTGCTCATCATTAAAAAAGGCTATAAGACATGCTAATATGTATATAAAAAAAAAACCTTTAATGCAGTAATAACAACCCCTCATTTTATAGTAATAAAATTATCTTTCTACTTTCAGGTAAGCATGAAATCGGCGTAAACGACTGTCGTAAGTGACACCGAGCCAATTTCCGCGGCTCCACAAAGAAGGCTTTAAAAACCTACTAGAATAGCTTTTTATACCTTCATGAATAGATTTTTATACGTACAAGAATAGGTATTTTACAGGGCTCAGTAGATAACGAGCTCCCACTCGTGCAGTTTTCCAGCCCACGGGGCTAGAATGGAATTTACTTACATTTGTGTTTAGTGGAGTTTGGGGGTCCATTCGGGAGTAATGGAATCAGGCGTTTGATTACTCGCTCGGGGTGCGAGCCGGGTTTTAACATTTAGAATATGGGAATATCCGTAATACTTTATTATATAGTATTAGGCATATGGAAAAAACTACAGAAAATTTAAAAAAAAAACAAAAAACGTGGAGACGAGTTCTCCGATTTTCATAAAAAAAAAAGCTAACAACAGTTGGGATAAATCTATGACACAAAAAAAACCGCACTCAAATCGGTCCATCCGTATGGGCGCTACGATGCCACAGACTGAAACACAAATACACCCCCCTTTACTTTCGGGGGTTAAATAGATAACGTGGCAGCTCGAGACCAGTCTCCTGCTGATTTAATAAATAACGCTCAAGGAAGTACACCCGGCTACACAAAAATACTTTTGCAGATCAACTTTTTTCTACAATTGACTGTACATCACATAGGGTATCAAATAATATCAAGATCCTGGGTGGGGCACACTTTTTTTTTTTAGTAGTTGTACCCTACTTTGATGGCGAAACTTAAGTTTTTATACAACGTGTAAAACGTGTGTATGACTTCTGAAAAAAATCCGAAATCCCGAGTAGAGTTACTTCTCAAGAATACTCTAAGAGTATTAGTGACACTAGTGACATGACATATGACACAACACACACATGTAAGTACATGCAGGCTGTTCCGAAGTTTTAAATCGTAAATCAGTCATTTATCCTTTGCTTTTTTAGTTCATTTATAGCTGTGTGGTATGAGATTTTGTACATCGGTTAAAATACCCTAATCAACACATATTTTTAATTTTTATCCAGAGGCCAGAGACACGTTTTATACTAAATAGTTGCGAATCATTTGTGGGAAGCCAATTACATACGAGTATCTGTATATACAAGGATTCCTCGTTTATAGTAATATAGATATCTATACTATTATAAAGTTGTAAAAATGAAATGTCTGTACATTGAATATATTTTCAAAAAAAATATTGTAACGGACTATTTGGAGGTCACTGAATCGAACATATTTTCTTGTATTTTTTGTGTGTTTGTATGTGACGTGGCATCATCACGCTAAATCGGCTAAACGGATTTCAACTATTTTTGGTACACCGGTAGCTGGGTATCTCCAGATGGTTATAGGATACTTTTTACCCGACTACGCTGGAGAAAAAAAGAGAGGTAATGACTTTTTCTCCTGCGCGAACGAAGTTGCGGGCGCTTTCTAGTATAAGATAAATTCTAACACACGGAACTATCGCAAGAGTCTCATTTCACGTGTAGCCGATTTTCATTGCAACAATTCAGCTTATTATTTACATTCGGCTGAATCTTTACAAGTTTTTCTGAAGGGGCCCGTACTTTTAGTCATTCCAAACCGAATCGCTGGCGTCGTTAGGTTGGTTATTGCATGGCGCCGTATAGTTTTCGCCGTTTTGACAGTGACTTCATAAGTGTCATTTACTTTAGTTATATTTAAATATTCCGGCTTCTTTGTTGGAGGTAAATATTGAGGGAAACGTATACCAATGATAAATAAGGTAACGCTCGTCTAAATGGGGGGCTGCGTGTAGCCAAACATCGGCAATATTATGGGAGAGGAGATGTTCGAGATGCGTCATTTATTGCTTATATCTTGACGTGAAAGTCTGCCAGTTACGTCGTTATTGCCCTCTTCATTGTACTATATGTTTTGTGTATTGAGAAACTGAAGGAAAGGGCAAACTTCGTCCGCGGAGGAGAAAAAATCGTGACCCTTTTTTTTTCTTGTGCGTACTAGGGTAAAGTAGCTACCCGTGAACCAAACGTAGTTGAAATCCGTTCAGTTGATTTGGCATATATACATACAAAAAATATTTTTCGATTCCGTGACCTTAAAACAATCTGGTTCTGGGTCAGTATTATTTTTTTTTAATATCCTCAAACATTTCATTTTTACACCTATTACCAATATAAAATGATCGAACACCGCGTACATCTGGCTTAGAAGCAGGGCTCTACTAACACTGGATTTTTAATTAATCACAGCCTGGACAGAAGTTTGTTAGGCAACCTACTTGCGATAAGTTTTTAACATATTAAATATAATATAACATATGTTTCATCGCTTAAACGGATGGGTGAAGTCCTTTTTATCACGCTTTTATTAGGTCGACCTGTATGTAACTATGTAATGGAATCTAAGGTAACTAATTTAACCATCTTCCAAGGATCGTAGCGTCATTAAAATTGGCAGCTGTATGTAGTTCGTATGACAATACAATAATATGGTACTGTCGAACTGATCTGATGATGGAGCCGGAAGATATGAACTGGAACTTCATGATGGAACATCGTATCGTAGCTGTGCTGGGATTTGTTAGAAAAGTCTTGTAAAGCGTGTTTTTCTAGTGTTTTTTAAACTATTAATTTATTTTTATTCTCATTTATTTTATAAGCCATACACCTTATGATTAAGTCGGCAATGGATGAAGTTCTTTGTATATTCGGATCTTAGACTATTATATTATAACACACGTTAAAAGCTCAATTCCTGGTAGGTACATGGATATGGATATAGGTATCGACTGTGATAGTCGCACGCGTAACCACCGTAACTCACAAACTGGTGTAATTGCTTCACGAACAACTAACGGCGCGGGCCGCGCGTAATGGCCCGTGCGGGTTTCATTACCCGCCCAAATTTTAATCTGCAGAGGGTTTCGATACGTTGGATATTATTTTTTCTAGTTTATTGGGGTACTTGGAAATTATGTCGCTTACGTTAATTTCGTTAAATATTTGTTTGGTTTTGCAATCGGTTGAATTTTATTGGAGGATGGGTTTCGTACACGTTGGACATTTTTTTTTAATTTATTTAGGGACTTGAGAATTATTTCGCTGACGTTAATTTAGTTAAATATTTGTTTGATTTTGCAATCGCCTTAATTTTATTGGAGGATGGGTTTCGTACACGTTGGATTTTTTTTTCTAGTTTATTTAGGGACTTTAGAATTATGTCACTTACGTTAATTTTGTTAAATATTTGTTTGGTTTTGCAATCGTTTTAATTTTAATTGGAGGATAGGTTTCGTGTACGTTGAATATTATTATTCTACTTTATTTGGGTATTAGAGAATTATGTTGCTTTTAATGTTATTTTCGTAAAATTTTTGTTTGGTTTTGCTATCGGGTAAATTTAAATTGGAGGATAGGTTTCGTATACGTTGAATATTATTTCTTCTATTTTATTTGGACACTTGGGAATTATGGTGCTTACTATGTTAATTGCAACGTGCAATTTACCCGATTACAAATCCAAACAATTTTAATTAGAGGATAGGTGTTTGGATATTTTTATTATTTAGGTCTTTGGAAATAAAAAATATGTCGCTTACTTTTATTTGATATGGTTTAGTAATCGGCGGAATGTAAAATGGAGATAGGGTTTCCATCGGTTGGGTATCTTAATTTATTCGGGCCCTGTATGTTGCTTACGTTAATTTCATGAGCTGTGTGTACGACATAAGTAAGGAGTGGTAATTAGATGACGCAAGTGCATAAAATCTACAATTGGAAGGCTCATTGGTTAATACTATTATTTAACGTCTCACTTAAAAAAAAAAACCTGACATATAAAGCTCTCTTAAGATTTAAATATAATCTAAAGAGAGCTCTATATGTTAGGTATAATTTTTATTTTTTTAAGCTCTAAGTTCAGCTTGCTTGATACCTTTAACTTCTTATACATACCAATTAATGCAAATAAGAATCACTTGGCGCAATGAAGAAAATAACACAGTAAAAGCCAAAAAATGGCAATCTTACCATCACTCCACCCCTAATCCGTAAATGCGGTATTCCGTTAATAATGGACCCTAAACATCTTTCGCGGCGTTTATTGCAACCTCATTACGGATAATGTCGTAAGCGCCATCCTTTTCGCAGTAAACCTCGTCGTTTTATCCAGATAGGGCGCTGTTAGCTAACGACGCAGAAACGATAACCTTACTGAATAAACATGATACGGTATCATTACCGGCCGTGGAGGACAGGAGGAAATGAATTGTTTTTAAAATAGGAAGTTTAAAAAAAAACGTTGAAGAATGGTTGCCGGTAAATGGAATGAATGGTGGGCAGCGTGAGAGAACGGACATATTTTATAGCTTTGATTTTGAATTATTTATAGCTTGAGTTTAAAATATAACGGTCTAGGTATTCTTATTGCATGCTTAAGAAAGGTGTGTAGGTATAGGCATAGATGGGACTGCATGGAGACTTTATAATGTACCAGTGACAGTATAATCGCCTTCTCCTACAAGAGTCTATTCAACATGTGAACAAAGGCTTAATACTTGAGCTAATCGAGCGCGTGTAAACATATGACGCCTTGAGGTTTGCGATTCTCATCCGTGTGTTTTTACTGCTTTTAATAACATGTAATTGTAAGCATATTTTTAAACTAAAGATCCTACTTTCTGAGGATAAATGCCACTGGCGACACTGCATGCTTCCTCAATCAACTCAAACACACCGCCAAATAATTTCGATGCAATGACAATTACCGTAATGGTAATGATTGTCCCTTACGACGATTGAATTTTCTTGTGCCCATTTATTTCTATACGCTACCATTTCTATACGCTACCATTTCAATACGCTACTATTTCTCTTTTCTTTGTTTTTTTACATTAGTATTAAGTGCTAAGTCTCTAAAACAAAGAATCAAGCTACCGATATCACGCCAAACGTATGACAGATTATAGAAGGGTGAATACCCTGTAATACCGGTTTAAACCTATAAAACAAATGCACTTAAGCACCAGCATAGCCTTACACGCAGCTACGCAAAGTACATTTGGAACAACTTTCAATAACGACGTATCAAACTTCACCTTTCGAAATTTACCTCTCGACTTAAAACTTCTCTTTTCAGCAATACGGTAATGAGTGAGACGGTATGAGAACTTCAGTTTCGGTGCCGCGTTTACGAAGGCAGATACTTGAAAGTTGGGTTACGACTTGTGAATGCAAAATGTTTGGTTATTAGATATTTAGTGAGAGCCAAAACTCACTTGGAATGCTAAAGATCAATCAACCTAAGAACGGAACAGATTTTCATTCAATTTAACTTTTGCATATTGTGAAGTTTGAGTTATTGAAATTACTGTTTATGCACTGTCGATGTTTACACAGCACGAAAAAAAAAAACAATGGAATTTCTAGTCAGATAATTTACGCCAGTCGTCATAAGGGTTTAACAACTGAAAATAAAATAATAGACTAGGTATTTATGAAAAATCCGTAGTGAAAACGACGCCTATGCTGACTCTTAATAATGTAACAGCCCTTGCAGTCAAAAAAGCCAAAAAATCAGGAGCCACAAAGGTACATTTCATACGTTTCGTTTGCTTTTCAGTGTACATCTGTAAGGCAAGTAGTAGCTATTTGTCAGACAAGTACTTGAGCAAGCACTCGCCCTCTCGGAACGCAGCACGCCGGTATCATCTTCACACACCATTACTCCCGCCTGCATCCGCTCTCATTACGCGACTTACCAGCGTTTATTGATACTCGATGCTCTCGTACATTTTACATTTCAGTTCGTCGCTCATTCAGGCGACGCGACGGCGACTTACTGGGTCGAAAATTACGTCTCTTGGGGACCTTTTGTACACAGGACTTGACAAACAGGTTGCATTTTAACTGGACAAGTATATCGTGAAATTCATGCTTAAAATAACGTCTCTCGAACGATCTCTCGTCGTTAAAGTCGAGTACCGAGTACAAAGTCATGGATATTGTTATGTATTCTTACAGCAGCCAGTTAAAATATGTTTTTTAGACTTTTTTGTATCCTAGATAGTGCGAAATATCCCCCTTATCGCTGGCAACGTCGCAAACGTTAAACAATTACCGTAAATGAGCGTCTATTGCACCATTTTTGGCACGGTCTTCTATTAACGTCCGAATCCAAATTGGCATAAGTACCATTCAACTTTATAGAATCTTTGTCCTCTTCGGTTCTAGACGTTGCAGGATAGCCACAGCGAATACCGTCGCAGCAGGAATTCAATTCCTTTGTGTGGTCGTGTGGTTGCCGGTAAGGGTTCGTATCGCCGCCCGCAACTGTTTCTCATATACGAGTAATATGACTATGTAATAATGCCACAGACAACAAAATTACATCGATGACCTACGAACGATAGGTACTTACTTTAATTTAATTGATTCCTAACATCACTGGCCTAGATGAGTTTAAACCAACATACCTATGAAATCGATCAATCAATCATTTATTTATTTGTAAGACATAGGAAAGTACAAAGGTGTTACGTTGATAATATTATCGCTATGTTTCGCCATGATATGAAATACAAATGTAGAAATAGGTAGGTTAAAATAATTCATTAAATTAAATTGAATTAAATTACATTAAATTAAGTTACATTAAATTAAATTAAATTAAATGACATTAAATTAAATTAAATAAGGGCATGCAGCGAGTTTATATCTATAGAGTTATTACACAACTTTATTAAACAATTATTATTGAGGTAAATATTTAGTAATTGACACCAAAAACTGAAATAATAACTAATACGTTTTCAAGCTTATACTAGTTTCGTCCGTCGCTCCTATACAAATTGTCAGCTGTACAAGTCCAAGGTCACGCGCTACCCAGACCCTGATTCAACCGTGAGATGAGAGCAGCGCAGAGCCAGTAGTGGAGATCCTTGTGGGAGGCCTTTGTACACCAGTGGACGTCTCTTGGCTAATATAATGAGAATGGACTTGGACTGGGCGTTGCTGAGTTAGGATAGGGTACTTTCCTGGATTTCAAGCGGATGCTACGTAGGCATCTGCTGGAACAAGAACTCAAGTAGCGTCCATCTTCCATGCAGTAGCTGGTATATTTTGTATTTATTATTTATATGTAATATATATATATATTTTGTATATCATATATAGTATAGGTATAAGCAATTATGTATGCATTATTTGCTTGTGTGTCCTAACGCTCTCAGTACTGAGTTTTTCCCCACTGCACCATTTGCCACCCCATGCTTCTCTGCTTGGCCCTATGGTTGACTGGTAGAGAATGCCTTTTGGCATTAAGTTCGCCATTTGTACTTACTTTTGTTTTGTGCAATAAAGTTTAAATAAATAAATAAAACAATATTATTCTAATTAGTCAGTCAGTTAGATTATCAAAAAATATTGGACACGTATTTTTTGTCAATTAAACAAGGAAATACAAAGATAAAGCGCGTCAAAGTTTGAGAGTGGGAGCGCATGACGTCACGCCGTGCGAAAAACGGTCGCAGTCACGGGGAACTTTGACGAGCTATATCTTCATCATTTTTTGTTTAATTGACTAAACACATATGTGTCCAATATTTTCTCATAATCTAACTTATTATATTTTTTTAGGACACAAGCCTATTGTGTCGCTACATAGCGACCACGGCGGTCGGAGCTCCGCCCCGAAGCACATCAATCACGTTGGACTTTTCGGTTCGTTTTAACCATTCTAGAAACTTAGGGTACACCCTATCGATCACTGAATGTGTAATAGACAATCAACATGGTCTTCCTGATCGTTAACATCAATGTAAAAAGATACTCCAATTTTCCGAACCATCAACCAAGGCAGTAACCGTTAAGCCCGCTTTCCCATGCAAATCGCATCGAAATCTGTTTAGCCGGAATAGACGTTTAGTACGCCGAGTAACTTCGTATGGTTATTTTATAAAGCAGATACACAGTCGCTAATGAAGTAATCTCTACTACTTTTAACACATTCACGACCGACATTTTGGTTGCGCTACACGTGTAGCCGATAACATGGGAGAATGCGTATGTGGCGACAAATTACTATGAGCAGAGCGCAGAGCGCCCACCTAGGGTTCCCGGTCGTGAATTTGTTAAGATGAATGTACATACAAGCCATTGGATCAACTCCCTTTTCAGGAAAAAGTATAACGCGTGTATCTCTGTCTGTCTGTGTATCCGTATGTCTGGCGGCTCGCTTGCATTACCGAGACCTGTAGGGTTATTGCCTAACGAAATTTTGACCATTGGTATCCGAATCAACTGTCATAGCCCATACCAAGTCATGACACTTGATTCTGATTGCGAGCGTCAAACGCGTAAGGCAATAGGGGGGCTGAACTGTCTAATATGGTTTTAGCAATTGATTCCCTTTATTCACCTCCCTTTTCATCCTCTTAAGGGATGATTTCAGGGATAAAAACTATCCAGGGTTTCATACTATCTCCATACCAATTGTCATCAAAATCGGTTTAGCGGATTAAGCGTGGCAGGTAACAGACGGACAAAGTTACTTTCCCATTAATCATATTCGTATATATACCTACTCGTAATTCTTTCTGTTACTTGGAATATACACTTGTTCTGGAGGGATTTTGACAAAAACGTTGCGAAAAGAGACAACTTAAAAGATCGAAAACCTTCGCTGTGACCAGAATCCCAACTGGCCACCGCAAATTGAAGACACACCCAACTGAGATTTGGACGAGGCGGCATAATAAAACCCAAAATTACCAATTGTAATACTTGCGCTGGACTCTTCTTTAATTATAGAACAAGAAATAGATTCCGATCGCCCCCTGTTTTTACGCGCGTTTAATCTCCATACAGGGTGGGTTTCACGTCCCGGCCATTTGATTAAGCGCCGAAGCTCCCGGCCAGTTTAAGAGCTTTCGCGAAGCTCCTTTCGGATTGAAGTGCTTTATTGATTCCGTGTTTAGGGGCGTGCGTCAAAAGTTTATGTTCCAACTTTCATTTTTAGAATATTTAATTTTCCACGACGTTTTGGTCATCATGCTATGAAAACGATTGTGTTTCAAAGAAGCTTGTGTTTTCAAAATAGACTCACGAGCGATGAAAACGAGTAGGTAAACTTTGTAAAATCAATGTAATAACTGCCCAGAAATTGGTGTACCTATTTTTAGTTGTTTTTGATCGAAAATTATATATTATTGAAATAATGCTCATATGATGGTATTTTTAACATAAAGATCAAGCATTTAATTTCAAATGTTTCATTGGATTTGCAAAATGATGTTTCCTCGAAAATTTTGTGCTTGTCACATCTGTATTCCCCATGTTTAAAAAAAATAACAAAAAGAAGATACTTAAACTACTCTGGCAGACAATATTTGAACATAAATAGTACATAAGAAAAAAATCGCAAGGATTTTAAAATGATAATTAATCGTCATTACTATTCATACTTTTTACTTGTTACACTTTAAAATATCTTATTGCAGCATTAATTCCATTCATTAAATATTGTCACGTCTAAAATCCGCAGTTAACACCCCACCTGCAGTAGCACGACCAGACAAAAACAGCTCATATAACAAACTACTCGTAATTCGACATTTAGCTCGCCGCGCCGAGAAATTGCATTAAAGGCAGCTTTATCTCCATTGACTTTTGTCAATCCGCCATATTGGATCGTAAAACAAGTCTGTCGCCTTGCGCCGTTTGTAATAACGGCTATAATCGATCATCAAGTGCTTCGCTTATCGTAAAATATTTTACGGCCGTGAAATATGTCCATCGGGACAGTTTGTAGCCCTGACTGTAGAATGGTGGTCGACGGAAGCTTTTTATGTCAGAGCTGTAATGACATTTGATTTAGCGGTTGCAGTTAACTTCTAATTGGAGGAATTGTTTAAGTACATGCTTGTGATAAGCAGGGATCGAATACCGGTATTTCCATACAAAATAACCGGTATTCAAGTTCGGTATCTCGCTTATTATTTGGGATTATGTATTTTAATGAGCTAAGTTACTAATGATTTTCTAAAATATTGATTGTTTGGTAAAATATTTCATGTTAATCTAGATGATACTGGTAACAATCCTTGGGTATAAGGGAGATTATGTCAAGCTAGCCTTCGCCTGTCATCTACTTTTTTATTTATCCCTCGGAAATTGTGTTTTTTTGTAGGAACAGCTACCCTATGTCACTCCAGCCACTATTATACCTGTATGCAAAATCATGTTCATCCGGTGCCTCGTTACCATGCGAAAGAAGGACACACCAACAAACTAGTAGTCACACTTTCAAATATATCAGTAAGGATAAGCGGCGGCGGGCACAGAGTTATTGTCAAAGTAGGTAGCTTCGCTGTGCCTATATGGAGACATGCTTGTTCAGGGTAGGCAGTTTCTCTGTACCTATATGGAGCCATCGTCGTTCAGGGTAGGCAGTGCCTATATGGACCACCACGCGCCACTGAGGATAAGAAAGTAAGGATGGTTGTCTTCTACCGAGCTAAATAGGTTACAACTTGTGTATGAGGGCTGTTTTAGAAAAACCGTACACCTACTTGTGTTTTCACATTTTGAACATGTCATCTCTAATCAGATATCAGGAGCTCAATCGATTCTAATAAGACAAGAAAAGTGTCACATGTACACGTCGGTTACGAATAGATAGAGAGATTCATAAGCTGGAAATGATGATTAACAGATAGACATTTGAGAAGTCGAAAAAAAAACATAAAATTATCAGAGAAGATCAGAAACAAATGAATTTTTTTTTCAACGATACTGGACTTGAACCAATGCCTTGAGCCAAACCGGGGTAGCACGCTCAAACCAACTGAGCTAATCGTCCATACCAGTAGTCGACGAATTTTGTCATCTGTTCTTGCTTATGGATCTCTGTATGGTGCATCCGACTCTAGCGCTAACGCTAGTGAGAGCGAGTGATCCACTAATAAATTGCAAATATTGTGAAACAAAAAGTATATAATTATAAGGTTAATTACAATTATAACGTAATCAGGCGAATTAGTTAACTAGCACTGTCTCCGTCCCCGCGGTCGCCTCGCTGCCGTCGGGGCGGGTGCCAGCCGGCCCGGACGCACAAATGCGTACACTGATAACGCTTTGTAAGCGAGAGATCTCTTGGTGGCAGATAAACCGCGCGCGGTTTTCGTTCACCAAACAATTATTATAGGTATAAGTTTCTTTTAATGTTAAATAAATGAAAAAAAAGGTAGTGCAGTGACCAGTATTAAAATCTGCCACAACAAAGCACGCACATATATCTGACACGACTCTTATTACTACGTGTAATCATTACGACGTAAGATATTCTTGCCCGCTTTGTTGAAGCAGATATTGATGGTGGTGACTGTACTAATACAATGGTAAAAAAGTTTTCTGATTTACCGCAATAGATGTTTAAACGCAAAACACGAATTGTCTCTCAAACAGCAGGTTTTTTGCAATCAAGCAACTACGACCATTAGTTGTTTTGCGGTTGAACTACTTGTTTGAATTGATGAAAGGTTCAAAATGGCAATTTTATATACAGGCTGACCTAGGGAATGAAATATGTTGCTTTTAGTATGGGGTAAAGCAAGTTTTAACTGATACCGATGGTTTATTTTTTCATACAAATCGCTTAAAGGATTGCATTGCCTAGTCTGAAGCCAAGAATACTCACGAGTCATTGTACCAAAATCAATTGGAACTATTTTTTTTAAAGTAAATAATTAATGTAATAAACATTATTGTTTATTACATTAATTATTAACTTAATGTAATAAACATTATAGTATTTTATAAATAATTTCGAAATTAAGAGTCTTCATCTGATACCCTAATTCTAACCTGATGCTACTCGATCTTCCCGCCAGGTGGCCAAAAATTATTTAACGACCGCTTATAGGGTCAATCAGTACCACCAAATAAATTTCCATTTTCAAAGTTTCTCTAAAATTGTTTTTCCTTCCACTTTTTGTATTAGTTTTGGCCACCTGATGTATATGCTTTGATATTGCAGAACTTACTTGCGTTTAGTATCAAATGTATGAACTTGCACTAGTCACTAATCAAAGTGTAAACAGGCCATTACAATGACAGGGGTGAATTACATTGCGCGTCTTGCAACACCTTTTTAAAACCAAATATCTTTTTGCTAGTCACATTTGGGCAAATTATCGACGCTCGTGAATGTCATGGCGCCAGCGGGCCTACCCCGAAGTTAGAAATTCTAATTTCGTATTGCCCCGTCCCACTCACCCAGATACAGTTTAGCACGAGAGCCAGGGAGAAGGCACGGTGTGAACTTCGAATATCGTACTTCATAGTAACTGGTTCGCTCTTGACGGCTATGTCAAGGAGGACGAGGAAAACTGTAGAGTGTCAAATCAACAAACACACATTCACGACATTCATAAGGATATAAGTATCCTCGAAGCATTAGCCAGTAATAGTCAAATCGAAAAATGTTTGGATTACAACAAAATTACACCATATGACATTTTTTTATGATTTATTATAATGACAGGGTCATTTTTACGGGCGTAACTCTGAGCACTAATTGAACATGAAGCAAAATGGCCGTCAGACATGCTTCCCATTACCGCGATAGCGTAAGTGATTACAACTTACCAATTAATCAAAACTAATCTGATTACTTGTTTCTTTATTATAATATCGTAATACTTGTATTCATTAGAAGATGCACGGATTTTTAATGATGGCCGACAGTAAATATAATTTTTAAATGTATTTTTAGATGCTTAATTGAAAGATAAGAGCGCGTTTACACGTAGCTCATTAATGTTATCAAGGTAATCTGATTAATTGCAATGCATTCGTGATTACATTAGAAAGATTAATTGTTTGTTTATTAAAGAGCACGATAGCCTTTATACGCGATAGTTTTTTTAGCCACGTACAGCCTTTTGTATTTTATCATATTAGCCGTCAAGAAACTAGCATAGAAAATTGCGCATGTCTTGATTCGTCGTACTTTTCGTGTCACACCATCCATCGATAAAATACAGAATACAGAAAATGAAATCGTCCCACATTAAAATACAAATTAACCTACATTAGGGTCTCTTCATATCCGTATGCTCTTGGCGGAGCAGTCGTGGTCACTCGTGCGGTTTGATGGTAGCACGTTGCACAATCTTCCTCCAATTCCCTCTGGCCTGAGGTCTATGAGCATATTCGTTAAGGGAAGCACTCGTCAGCGTCTATATCTGGTCAGTCCATCGCATGGGCGAACGGCCTCGAGATCTAGAGCCGTTGACTCTGCCCTACATTAGGGTAAAGTAACGTAAATAATGTTTTAGGTGACATGTCGTCAAAACAAACCTAGAAACACAAACATGAATACATTTAGGCGTAGCCTTTACAAAGCATCTATAACAATTTTCTAAAACCAATGGAGCATGACAATGATTTGATTGCTGCGTGTAATCACACATAACAACCGTCTTTACGGCCGGCGGCACGGCATGTTACTAAACATTATTACTTAACTACTGTTTACACGAGCTTAGTACTTGTGTCCAAGGTATACTTTTAATCCAATAATTTTAAATTTATATGGACTTGGAAAGTCTAGAGTATAAGTTTTCAGACTTTTAAGTTTTCATTCTTTCTCGCTAAGTACCTAAAATTAGAATTTAAGTTAATTAATGTACACTAACAAATATGGGTCATGTTATCCGAAATAAATAATTTGAATCACCAGATTCTACGACAACTTTACATTTATTGTAAAATATGATTAATTGAGACTATGTCTCGGCTCCATAGGTCATCGCCGGTGATTGGTAATACACACGGGTTGAAGACTCTCGTCTTCAGGCACTGAGGTATTCTGTATCTCTCTACGAGATCGAATCAGAAGTGAGGAGATTCGTAGACGAACCAAGGTCACCGACATAGCAAACATAGTAAGCAAATTGAAGTGGCACATAGTTCGAAGAACCGATGGCCGTTCGGGCAGAAAGGTCGAGTGGAAACCGCGTAACGGCAAGCGCAGCGTGGAATGCGACCCCGCATGGGGTTCGACGACCTGGTTAGGGTTGCCGGGACTCGTTGGATGCGGGTCGCCTCTATCCACCACACGTAGAAATTTAGGAAAGGTAGGAGTCCTATGGCTGAGATGATGATGATGAGGATGATTAATTGATCATATACCTACTGCGGATGCTATAGCTACAGCTATTGGCAATTTCTACAATCATGATTCCAAATATTACGGGTGGCAAATTGAGTGGTGCCCAATCTTTAGAGTTTTCCGGGAATTTTGCTTTAGGTACTGGTTCGATAATGTTAAAGGTACTGGAGCTTTATTTTTACTTTGGTTTACTTCAGTATTCGTTTCTAAATCTTGATACCTATTTAATTTTTTTGTTTTTCTTTTCCAACCGAAAACAAACAACATTCAATACCTCCTGTAGGTAATTTAGTCGTAATCTTGAGGATTTTTCGTGTCAATGTTACATTTTGTATTCGTGTAATAAAATTGTGTCAATATTTTTTATTAAACGATTACGTTTCATTATATCCCAGTCCACGATTGTGATCCGTAATAAAGAATAGATTATATTCGCAATTACAATGTCATTTCACGCTTCCATATTTCTATGAAAGCTGTGGCGTAAATAAACGAACCCCAGCTTACACAAGCTCGTATCTACGCTGACTTAAACTTAAAAATTCGACTTTATCTACATGTTTCTAAGGTTCTTTTAAAATTATATGAAAGAGAAATATAGGGTTGTCAAAGTAATTTCTGGGTCCGCTTTTATGACGTTCAGAATTGCTTTTTTCTAGCGGCCCTTCATTTACATTTCTTGTATAATGTCGACTGCGTTCCGCGTTAATAATTTAAAAGAGCTTATGTTCCGTGGAATTTTTGTGTTGTTATGTCGTTTTGAAATGAAATGTGACAAATGTTGGTTTAATGGTTTCACACAATGTTGCTGGTCGCCATGCAATGTAGCTTAATGCTCGCGAAGCATTATTTCTTTGTGGATTTTAAATGTTTTAGATGTTTTGCCCGTTTTGTAAGAATTCTAAAACATCTGATTACAGTACAACCATCATTATGAACACATCTACAAAGATAAATATCCACACAAAATTCCTAAATATGTATACTAAACCCTACTGCCATAGTAATAAGACCTGTATACATATTTTTGAAACTTTGTGGTGTATACATATTGGTGCCTTTGACTGTACACTTATCTTTATATGCGTCTCTTCGTCATAATTATTGTGAGTATCACTTCACTTCAATTTGTGCGGCCAACTTTCTTCAACGTCGAGCCAGGCATTATATTCTAAGGTTAAGGTTAAGATCAAAGAGTTGTTAACATGTTCCATGTCCTTGTGCCCCCATGAGTCACGCCATTACTTACCAGGCAGGACCCCATGCTTCCACATTGCCGTCTTAGTTTAAAAGGTCGTCTTTTGGTAGAAGTTTCGTTATTGTACGTCTTTTTTCATTACCACGGCTGCACTGTGAAGTCCCCATACTGGATGAAAAGTTGTACTTGTGAACGTGACATCGTCAGATCGTTTTGTATGGGGACAGTGAACGTGTTAAGCGACAGCTTGACGCTTAAATTTATGTAGCTATCCGCCATATAGAGATAAGACTGTAAGGTAATTATAATACTGTACGCACTTTCTACTACAGGTTTAATTTAGATTCAGATTTCTTTATAGATAAATGTACATATCGATTACATGTCAACATTTTATTTTAAATTGAATACAAATAGATAACATAATTTAGCTATTCATATAATGTAATAATAAGTATTTTATACTAGGTATTAATATCACAGGATGTCACATATTCCCATAGCTCAACACTGATTGGGTCAACGATTCCTCTGTAGAAACTCGTTTAAGTTGTAGCACGCGAGATCTGCGAGCAGTACTTTGAGTTTTTTTGAAAATATTGCATTACTGGCTGCATTTTTAATGTCCGCAGGCACACAATTATAAATGTTAGGGCCGACAACGCTGAGTTCGGCACGTGCCTTTACTAGTCGCCGTCGCGGAGACTCTAGAAGCTGCGGCCTGCGCAACGTTTTCGGGTTACGTTGGCCGTAAGTTTGGTACTTATGAAGGTTGGCTCTGACATATTCTTATAATCCTTATGGGATTCTGTGACTGAAACCATACTAGCTCATTGAAGTTAATGTCAATTGATATAGATTAAGTGTCATTATCGACGTCATCAACGTGCATGATGAAATGAACCTAGTAAGTATGCAATTTAACCACTGAGTGCAATGACGCCATTACACTTGATTTCTGATTTTAACAAGAAATAACTAGGACCTTAAATATTGTTACGTTTGCTATATAAAATGTCACAATTTGTCACTCGAATAGCATTTTTGTCAGGCTGAAGGTATACGTCGCTTAGAATGTGCTTAGCATGTTACATCAAAATAAGATCATGACAAGGTGCATATTTGGGACTAGATCGATTCGTATGAAGTTGTCCCTTGATATTTATTTATTTACACTCGAATTTCAAACCGTTCCCTTAATCCCCTCCAGAATTATTCCAACGAATCAAAGACGTGAGCGTGTTTGCATGTAGCTACATTACCAAGATAACTCATATCCTTTTCAAGAACACGTATAGTACCTAATTTTATATAAATAGAGCCCTTAATCGAATGCGATCTAGTTTATGAGGTGTTTCCATGGTGGTGCTATTACAAACCTAACATATACTCTCCCCAAAACTAAGCAAGTATCTTTTATGTCTATAAATAGAGTCTATAATTGAATGTTTTGTTGTTGACGGAGTGCTGAGGCAGTTTGCGTTTAATCGAAATTGTACGCAAGTAACAATCATTTTCCATTAGAGTATCCATATTGCTTATTATGTTTTAACTGGAGTTGTTTGCTGGGAAAACATTTCTATTCCGGCGTCGGTATGAAATATGAAGAGGGAATCAACCACGATTGTATTGTGATATCGTCGGCTTAGCTTTCGTAGAGCAAAAGTTTGGATAGATATAATTTGTACCAACTCTCCGATAATAGTATATAATGATAATAGTATGACAGTACCGGTTATTTCCATTTAGTATCTATATACCAGCTCGCCGATCGGGTATCCGGTAGCTGGTGCAAATTATACCTACTTATCCAAACTTTACTCTTCGAAAGCTAAGCCGACGATATCACAATACAATTGAGGTTGATTTCTCCTTTTTTTTGATACCGACGTCGGAATATAAATATTTTCCCAGCAAACAACTCCAGTTAAAACATAATAAGCAATATGGATACTCTTATGGAAGATGATTGTTACTTGTAATAGTATCGTGGAGCTGGTATATAGATACTAACTGGAAATAACCGGTACTGACATACTACAATTTCCCAATTCTGCAAACGTAGGGTCTTCGACAGGAGTAGTCATGTCGTATAAATCCGGACGCTTCGCTGTGCTTACATGAAATATTGTAGCAAACGAGCTTATGATAATTTACGCGGCAATAGGCCATACAGCGTTTTGATTGACGTCATAAAACATTTTTTCTCTGAAACTCCATACTCTCTGAACCTTTTGACAGTTCATATAGAGAAACTGCTATTATAGCAATCACAAAATGTGCCTACGTCAGCTTCGAACCAAGTTGTGACGGCCTCGTCGCTACTATAACATGACCCCTAGACACGTATAAACTATTTGTTTTGACCTGCTTGACGGACCAATATATTTTGACCGATATTCTGGAACATGTTAGTGAACAGTCGCGTTCTTTAATTTGTTACCCACTTAAGGTTGATAGTCCTGGAGAGGAGTGGCGTCAGGATAATTACAAGGGGAGCCGAAGCGTATTCATTTACTCATATTTAAAGAAAAAGGTGGTTATAAGCCTTTCCTTGGACAACCCGGTGGGAATCGGCTGATATAGACGCCACGTCACTGCAGTCCTGTCATATCGTATAGGAATTCAAACAATATTTTCGAAAAATGGGCCTCAAATTAATGAACGCGACCGTACGTGTTCCAGAACATCGGTCAAAATGTATGTATACGTCGTGACGTAAGACACGTGTGGGTAGGTATATTAGGGACGAATTAAAGGCACTTGAGTGCGTAAATTTAACCTTTTTGACGCTTTGACAAATAAAAGATGTATCACTCATACGCCACGACATCATTAAGTTTCACGCTAACATGACCTGTATGTCAATAGGCGTCGGTCTATATCGGTCTAAATGCCTTGACGCATATATCAGTCGTTGGCGTTGCACCTCCGGTGCGGACGTATGCGTCGTTGGTATCCACAAGGTTTTAAGAATGACACCCTGATTTGATCGGTCAGTCAAGTACCCAATAACATCAAGAACAATCTAGGCGCGTATTTACGCTTGCGTGTGTTAGAGACACGCACTTTGTTGGTGACGCGCGTGCTATTGAGAAAGGTGTGCAAATCGTTACTTATGCCGATCCAGCTGTTATAAATACCGGCTTTGAAGACCTGCGGCTAAATCGGTACGGATCAAATTGAGTTGCCCCTGGCAGAATATAAATGGAATGCATTTAAATGCCATTTGCTAACTTGGGACTCAGGTTCTTATTTAGTATTTGCTTAACGATTGCTGAACTAATGACGCAACGAAGTGATTAGCCATGTGGCTATTTCAAATACACTCATGCAGTCAGTCATGAATAATTCTGGTGTGAATAAAATGGAAGGGTATAAAATTCTATATACGAAATATATCTACAAAATCCTAGTAGTGAACACCACAAGTTGGTCACTTCCAACTTTTTTTTTTATTGATGATAGACGGGCATTTGACCGCAATCTCACCTGTTCTTAAATGATAATGCGGCCGAGGATGTATTATGCCCGTTTAGAAACATCCTTTTTGCCGTCTTCATCTGTGTCACTTCTGATTTCCGATGTTTCTGGCTAAAATTATGGTTAGGGATAGTTGACTGTTCGAATGCGGTCTGGACGAAGCCCAGAAAGAAAGAAAGAAAGAAAACTCGTTCATTCCATAAAACACACAGGCCAAGACTTCGCTGACAACTAGTGTGATGTAGGTACCCTGACCCTTGATCATATTTTTTTCAACTGCCCTAGATTACCTTGAAATATCCCGCGGCTTATAAATTTCCAGTCACTTCAATCTCTCATGGACTCTCCTCTCACTGCTATCCTTATATATATTAAGGGGCTTACAGCTCTGAATGACCTTCGATCTGTAGCTCTTCGCTTTGCCGTGTTGTATATGTCTCATCATGTTGACAGCGACCGTCTTTACCAATATACTGTTTCAGTTTATCTACAAAAGTTACCGAAACCAAGATAAATGCCATCAAACTTTGTTATTTTTACGATGAAAAACCAGTTTTTGCCACTTTTCTCAAAAAATACACGGTTTTTAAAGAAAATGCTTGCGTAGCAAGTTAGGTATTTTTATAATGAAAAATTAGTTTTGAGTCTACCAAAGGTTCATTGAGAGACTAGATACGAAATCATTATTGTTATAGTCCTCTCTGTAAAAATCCATAATTAATTACATAGAAATATATTCCAATTTTCGAATGCAAGAAAGTGTTAAGAGCGTTTATACCTGCTTCACTGGCAACGTCGCAATTTTTTTCATTTTGCTCAATTATTTGTGGTTCTTGAATGAAACTTAAAGGTATGTTCAATTCATATCCTACATCGTAAGGAATCATGTTGTGTTTAATTCACCTATCACCCGCTTTTGCCGTTATTTAGTTACAAAACAAGATATAGACATGAATACATTTATAGAGCCTTAGTTGTGGCAATTAATGTGAAATTTAGAATTGTGCCAGCTTAACTACCGAAAACCTAATGAATGTATTGAAAATATGTTCAACTTACATTCACATTTCTCAAAATAATCAAGGAAAACCAAAAAATATGCGACGTTGCCAGTTAAGCGGGTATAAACCCTCTTAAATAGAAACTGAACTATCATATAACCCATATTTCGTAAGTTGGTTTTTCCATTCCAGGGACTAGATACAAAACAAAAACCATGAAAATCGTACATTTACGCTTGGAGCCCCTTCAAGACCATAATATCACCCTTTAAAACTAAACCTACTTATTGAGGAGATAATTTTTGTATTTTCTTCTTCCCTATATGAAGTCACTTATTCCTTTTATTTCCTGTATGTCTGCATTCCCTACTTACTGCCATCCTCTTCCCAACCTTTTTAATAATAACTGCGCAAACGTCTTGTATTTTCTGTGCAGTTCATAATTTAAATGTTTTATCTTTTCCCAGACATATCCTCACATCAAAACCAAAATTTTAATGCCGAACATTTTCCTCTCATGTGACACGTCTTCGCGTCGACATTGGTAAAATACCTCTTGCTAAAATCGGCAAGAAGTGAAAGCCATCGAGGAAAAAACTATATGCATTATATAATGAACCTGTTATTCGCGAAGCTTATTGCACTATATGCAAATAGTCTGGTTGAAAAAGACTTACGTTAGTAGATAATATTATCCGCAAACGTACACATACCTCGTCAATTCGTAGAAACCTTCTCGTTTGCATTTTCATTCTCGGAAATATTATTGAAAAGTTGTTTTGTAGCGAACATGGGTTCCGTATCCCCACTAATAAGGTTGCTTGTAGGGCGCACCTACGTCGATATGTCGCCTCCTGGCTGCGGGCATCTTAGCCTAAGATCCCACTGCTAACCCTTCTCTTGAACTGACTTCAAATATTGGTCCAAAACTTCTAATGAACCCTTTGTAAATGATCATCGTTGTGTACCAATTTTTATTCCTAGTCTGTCTATTTTTTAATTTCACTACAATGTTTTGGAACTGTTTGAATTCACCGGGGGCTTAAACGGTATTTTTGAACGATCGACAAAAAGTTTAATAAAAAATTGCAGCTGGTTGAATGTTATCAAATAAAGGGCTTGTTTCTGCAACTCTGGACGCTAGCCCTAAATTAAAGTAGCTTAGTAATTTTACTTCCAAAATATACCTTACCTATAACGGTTCAAAAATTTACTTACTTTATTTACTTTATTTATTGGGATCTTACCCTATAAATAACCTTATTTGTAGCCGTTGCTGAAGGTATTTTACTTGACATATTTGATGTGATGTTTGATGTTACTTTTTCTTCTTTTATATCGTTTTGATTATTCATACTTTGTTGCATCTCGTGTTTCTATGGTTACTAATAGGGTTGTTTATGGGGGCGCGTCTGGGTGCTTCAGTACTCAGTACGTCTCTCGACGGGAGCGCTGTACGATAAAGATGCTTATTTGTGGTCGTTTCCCGTGCGGGGGTTGCTACCTTGTCATTACTTGACATATTTGATGAGACTTTTTCTTCCTCTTGGTATTATTTAGTATATGTTATATTTGTGCCTTCTTCATTTTGAAAAAGGTCTTTAACTCGCTGGAATTTTATGGGAAGGTTATTTTACATATTTTTGGACGCAGTTTTTTTTTAATAGACTATACTTATGGTATCCATCTTGCTGGACCACCAGATGTGCCCAGCCCAGCCTCAGGGAAAAGAAATGGGGTTCATATCATAATAAGCTAAAATTTGAAACGCATATTCGAATTGTACACGGTCTAAGTCGCAGGCAAAATATAGTGTAAAAACGTTAAGTTATCATCCGTAATAGGTTTTCCTTTTAGGAAAACCGGAAGTAAGAACATCGTGACAAATAAGTACAAAGGTGTGATATAATTATGTCGAAGCCCCGGCCAACATAATTAGACGTACGTGTAAATGTCACTAATTGGGCCATTATACACGTTCACCCTAAATTATGGAGTTGTTCTAATAGTCACTTAGTAGAAAAGAAATTATTTGAAGACAATAATGCGACACATTTGTTAAATATGAGGCGATCGATATTTGTATACAGGTTGTATATTTTAATTAGGACATGAATCCTACAGAAGCTAAAGAAAAACATAAAATGTACGTAGTGGTATTTTTAACTGTAAATACTAATAATATGCTAAACGTGAATGTTTGTGCAGATGTATGCATGTACGTTTCTCTTAAATTTAAAAACTATTCAACGGATCTCAGCGAAACTTTAGTTTGTTTAGACATAAGAATAACACATAGGTTATAAATTGCATCTCTACGCGGATGAAGTCGCGGACAACACATATAAATTTCAATGCAGACTTGACAATTTTAATAGTGTCACCGCTGTGAACAGCAGTATTGTATATATTATTAAGGATTTAGATTGTCTTCCGTTTACATTCAAAATCACGTCAAAGCGGCACCCCGTTTTCGAGTGAAAAAAAGACAATCCAAAAACCCAACAAACACACTTTCGCATTGATAATATTAGTAAGAATAAGAATATGACAAGACGGTAAATCAACGAGGGTCTTTTAAAATGGTAATATCACCAGTTGGCGCCTCCGTGACGTAAGGTCTAATTGACAAGAAGTGTCAAAATCTTCTGCTGTGATTGGTGGATGTTGACACTTCTCGTCCTGACGTCATGGTGACGCCAACTGGTCATATTTCCATTCTTGAAAACCCTCATTGCTGCCATGGATACGTCTCCTGTTTTCACAAGTAGCATAAAAGCATTTTTTTCTAGCCAATATAGGTCCATTTGTCAAGGACCCATCTTGTCAAATGTTAATAGCCTAGATTATTCGCATTCACAGTCACCTGCATCAATATCTGGCATAATAAAGCGGGCGAAAATATCTGACACGTCCGTTAGGAGCCCTAGAAATATAGCCGTGTCAGATATTTATGCGCGCTTTGTAGTGGGCGTTGTGGCAGGAATTAATGCTGGTACTGTATATACCGGATAAAATAACAACAAGAAAAAAATATAATCAGACCTATAGAATTTAATCAGCACCTAATACGTATTAGTGTATATAGTGAATGTTCAATACACAGAATATTAATCAAATAGAAGCTTGGAGCTATTAGATCCGCCGCTGCGGTCCCCATTCTTAAGAGGTTCGAGTAGACGCTATTTCAATTTGTTAAACCCTTGCGGAGCTCTACTGCCAGCGTTTATCTAGATGACCATGATGAAAACGTATATCGTCAAGAATCTTGGAAATCATTTTGATGTAACAAATGATTTCCTTTAAACTCCGGGTTATATTTATACGGCGCTCTTGTTCGTCTTCGTTTCTCAATTTTTTGAATGGAACTTGCTTTCCTAGGTATATTTAACTTTCAACGAACTCAATAAAAGTTTCATTTACTATTATAGGTTTTTGAATACTGTTTGTAGCAACTTTCGTTTTTGAAGTGTTTAATTGTAGCCCAATAACGTTGCTGATTTTGCTTAATTCTCTACATTATTTCTACTGCTCTGGTGTTCTTGAAAAGAGGACTATATCGTCAGGAAAACGAAGGTTCTTCAGAAAATGTGTATCTAATTTTATTCCTTTATTGGTCCATTTTAAGTGTTTCATTATGTCCTGTAATACTGATATGAATATTTTGGGGGAGAGCGGATCTCCTTGCTTCACCCCTCGTCTAATCTATCCAAGTTCTCCAAGTCTGTTCAGTTTTACTACACGCATAGCACTTTTAAAATATAAGCTGATTTAAACTTACCGTAATTCATATTTAGATTACATTATCGGTTAATCACGTTGTAAAAGCCGAGTACTGACTGCTCGACATATTTCGGTTCATTACGAAATCTAATACAAATCTAAGCTAATGTAATCAAATCAAAATAATAAGTCTGACTCTCACGGTAAGTTATCGTTATCCACTTATAGCTAAGATGTGTCGGAGCGCCTTCTTTCCAATTCATTTCCTAGAATGCTTTATTTCCTTGAATTTCTGCATCTATTTCCTCGAAAACCATAAATTTTTCATGATTTTTAAAAGATCATCATGTAGAAAGATTAGGTCTGTTTTATAACAATCCCAAATTAATAATTGGTTGAGAGAATAATGCTTTCAATGCAATGATACGTATGTCAGATAAATGGATTATAGTTCGATTAATCTAATATGAAACTCCGCAAAGTAAAGCCTGAATCTATCAATTATTTAAATATATGTCGACGAAATGAGGTATTTGATAAAACGTTTTTCGTTAAAACAAGGTATTACCGTTTAGAGCGACAGCGGTGCGTTACGGTGGCGCCTCGCCCGGCGCGAGCCTGCTGTCCACCCGCGTTCTTGCGGCTTCGGAACCGAAATTAAACCGGCGGTCCACTGGCGGATGTGTTCATGCCGACCAGTTCGCGATTATAACTTGTACAGCTACATCTTGGTTAAACTCTTACAAGAACGTTGCAGTTGAGCTACGAATACTAAATTCCACATAACTTACTCCCAAGTGTCCAAATTGAGGAGATAAATAACACCTTAAAACATTAAACCGCTGGAGATTGCAAATGTACACGTTCCCCTCTGCCAAAGTATATGCCAAATATCAAATCAGGTTATACGATAAATTGTCATTGTGTGAGTTTTTTTTCGCTTGTAGGTATTTTTTATACGTGCGTTTGTGGAAATATAAACTGCTGAAACTTAAATCAGACCATCGACCACATATTCACGGAGAGCCTCTTAACTAAATACACAGGCCAAATGGAGAGATAATTTTTAGACTACTTCCAGAACCTCTCCAAGACAGCTGCCTAATTCTAAGGTAAATTTTTATTATTTTATTTCGACTTTTTACTGACCCAATTCCAGTATGTAGTAAAGCGATACGATAAATAAAATAAAATCTAATGATGGAGCCGGAAATTGGTCATAGGGATAGTAGAATAACGCAATCCTACCAAGTTCGGGCTCTTTAGCATCGTCTCGGTAAGTAGTATGTTTAATGAAAATCTACAGTTGGAAATGAAGCTTGTCACAAAAGTTAAATTTGACGAAACGTTTGGCTCTGTGGGTCGTACAACGGCCTACGAAGCTAGCGGTTTCGGGTTCGAATCCCGGCCAGGGCAAGTGTTTGTGTGATGAGGTCTGTAGTCTGGGTCTTGGATGTTTTATTATATCGTTGCCTAGTACCCATAGTACAAGCTTTGCTTAGTTAGGGACTAGGTCGATTTGTGTAAGATTGTCCCTGATATATTTTTTTGACTGGAACTTATTTGACATTGTGTTCATATGCCAGTTCAAGCTCTTAGGGAATCCGGTACGTGTTGAACTGATACAGCAATATTTTTGTTTAACTCTTTAGTCGTAGCCATCGTTCAGCATCAAAGGCTTTATGCTGTTTATATTACTAATTCAATTCCACCCACAACTTTATTTGCATGATAATTCATAGAGGATTTTTTTATTAAGAGTAATTTTAGGTCCTTTTTAGTGCATCTTTCTAACTTCAAAGGAGTTCGGCATTCCAAAATTAATTCTAAAGAAATTGAGATTTACATTTTGGCCTTTTTGTGTGCCTGCCTTCCAGTTAGGCCTCTAAGAATTTATCTCTTTATGATTTAATATTCCTTGAAGGCAGTCGCCACACTAATAAACTTACCTCTATTAAGGATTTCACTAGTTCTCTCGTTGCGCCGTGCAGACGACTTAAATAAAATGATTCAATACGTTTAGATACTCATTCCATATTTACTCATAGGTAAACTTAATCGTGGTTCGGGGTATCGTTCAAGCGGTTGCTTTAAATTTGATGAACCAGACAACACTACGTCATTTTCGCCAACTTTCCGACAATAATTCAGCGGTTTGGATACCGCTATACACTAGGGCTTCATGCATTTCCTTTTCCCTTAACAACCACAAAAAACACCTTAAAACTCAAGGCTTATAACTCAAAATACCTAAACCTACCAACTAAAACATAAACCCACACAAACTGGAAAAAACCTTATATTTTCCATATAACGTTCACTTTAGATTGCCGAAACTTGTACACTAAAGCTTCCTTGTACCAAAACAGCCTCTATATCTTAAAAGACACGGTTGAAAATGTGTTTGGGGAGTTGGTTGCGGTTCTCGTCGGATGAAAGCATCGAGGTACAGGTGCGAAATTTGAGTATGTTATGCACTTAGAGTGATGAAGTGAGCTTAGCGGTCGTGGGTTCGATTCTCGTTATTCCGGCCCGAGTAGGGAGTTGCTATAGTGGGTTAAAATCTCACCGCAAATTTCTGCACTTATCTCTTTTCGGGGTAACGTAATCCGACAAGGAACCCTTATAGACGGGTATTGCCGATAGCCGTCTGTCTGCGATTATCTGTTTGTTGTTGTTTATTTTATTTGTAGGACAGCTGAGCGTGGCTTAACATGTCTTACAAGTTTTCAATAAAACGTCGTTTAAGGAAAAGTAAATTAAATTAGAGATTCTTTTATTTTTAAAAGTGAATAATACTGCAACCAAAGATTTTCTAAAAATTGCTTGCTTCGTCTCGGTATCGAACCGACCAATAGTGAACAATAAAATCACCTCCTGTATTTTTATATGATGCCAATCGAATGGATAAGCAATAAAAAAATATTCCACTGGTATTTTTAAATAAAGGAACAATGTTGGATTGAAATTTGAAGAAAAATGTTTACTTGCTGCCGGCAAGGATTTTTTATAAAACGATTCAATGTAATATAATGTCGTGTGTAATTCAGCAAAATATTCTATCTACGATATTTAAAGTACTTTCTCTTCATAACCGTGGGACACTGTTTATAAAAATAGTGTTTTTGGGAAAGTATTTTCTTTGTTCACCTGTCCATAATTTGCAAGCGTCTGTAATATTATTTTACAATCAATAGTTTAGTCTGTCTATTGTTACGTCAGTCACTGAACTGCTATACACTTTTGGATGACTGATGGCAGTTGCGCCATCTATTGTTTTGACGGCATTGTTATTTCACTTTTATGTTCTAAGATAATTCTCTACCCTATGATTTTTACGGTCGAATTATGGAGGGTTCACCTTGGTTCTTAGAGGAATATTTTGGAATTTGTACGCAAATTTTGTACGCAGGGTTTAGAATACACATATACGCATCAGCGAATTTGGAAATGTGGGATACTTTGGCGTGGCTTCTTTCAATATTTTTTAGTAAAGCCAGAGTAGAATAAGGCCCCTTGTTAACGAGACGGTTTTCGGCCGGTTCTTGGCACGGTTTTAAACCGTGTCTACGTTCGATCGTCAGATAGGTATGGGACACTATGAAAGTTTGTTAACGACACCAGCTTGTGAACAAGCTTAACCGGTACCGGTCCGGCGCCGGTCCGGGTGGAAACCGTCTCGCTAACAGCGGCCCTTACTTTTTTCTTCAGGAATATTAGAATCGAATTTTCAAGTGGTTTCATATATACACCGTTCTTTTGCATTTGAAATTAAGTAAACAAAGGAGCAAGGTACAGGTCCGGTCGGTTTAAGGCCGGCTTACGGACGATCCATGTAAAAGTACTTCCACGAATCGAAATAAGTAACTTGATCAACAACTATAAACTTCAATAAAGACAATAATAATAACAATTTTGGTAAATCGTCGTTTCTGTAAACGGTCTTATTTTCTTCTCAGACTCTTCGCTATAAGCGAAAAAAAAGCGCTTCTCAGCTGAGAAGGACAAACTCAGCAACCTACCCTCACTGACTTGGCTCACGAGGTGACCGCCCTGTGAAATGTTGATTCGACTATCATTATCCCAATAGTTGTTTATACATGATAAAAAACCTCATGATTAGTTGTACAGACAAACGACCGACAGACAGAGTTACTTTCGCATTTATAAAAATTAATATGGATAGTTTGGATTTATTTATGTGTGAGGCGTATTGACAAAAGCGTGGCGTGTGCGTTTTGTATTGAAGTTGATCGTTGATGTTATTTCTTATATCATTGGCAATATTATTGACCGATTGTTTTTTGTTTCAGGTAAACATCAAAACAATCCTTTATGGCAATCACAAAGCAGTGAGTGAGAGACAATGTTTAAAATTAGCGTCACAGCTTACCGGTGCGAGATGCTGCGTGATGACTCCTTTCAGCGCTATTTGTTGTATATACTCACCAGAATTAATATCTGCTCAAATCAAATCAAAATATTCTTTATTCAAGTAGGCCTAGTTACAAGCACTTTCGAAATGTCAGTTACATGAGAGTGAATGTTTGCTGGGAGAAATACAATATGATCCAACATTTGCTGCAAGGATTAGGGAAACCCAGAAAAACCTAATCAGATCATTTAACTTAAGTGTAAAATTATTGATAAAATCATCATTTTTAAAATTAAAATAATCAATAAGATAAATCCCAAAAGGATTGTCAATAAAAAATAAATAATCTAGAATGTGTCTAGAATAAAATTCTAAATGTCAGAGTATATAAAACAATTAAGATTAAAATAATAATAATACCTTAGGTATTCGTTAAAATAATTATTCATATACCTACATGACGCTATAATTTACATTAATCCCACGCGGCTTCATCATTCATGTAGTCTTGTGTGCTATAATAAGCTTTAGAAAATAATTTTCGTTTCACAATATTTTTGAATTTACCAATAGACAACTCAGTTATGCTGCTAGGAAGTTTATTATAAAATCTCACACAGTTACCCATGAATGATCTCCTTATTTTATGGAGCCTAGTAGCAGGCACTGCGAGCTTATGCTTATTTCTAGTATTAATATTATGTATATCACAGTTCTTATTAAAGTCGATAATATTTTTATGTACATACATAATATTCTCATAAATGTATTGACAATGCACTGTCATTATATTAATGTCCTTAAACTTATGCTACAACAAAGCGCGCATATATCTGACATGACTCTAGTAGTGCCGTTTAGGACGTGTCAGATATTTTTGCCTGCCTTGTTATGGCAGATATTAATGCTGGTGACGGTATAACTTTTTAATTAGAAAACATAAACGTTATACTTGTACACCATTTTGTTTTGTGATATTTTATGTTAGTGCGTTTAAAGTTTTTTTCTTTCTTTAAAACTTATCCACGAATTTATACTTCTGTCAACAATATTCTATGCATCATTTGTCTAAACTAAATGACAAGGGAAGGGTTAACTGTGCCAAGTTAACATGCAACTAAAGGTGTGCATATACGTAGTCAGGTGGAACTGCCGTGATTTATGCGCGGCAAAGGTCGCAGAATGTCACTCAGGCGACCTTTCAGTTATTGCCAGCCTGGTATACAGAGGTTATGTCACCGTAATTTAAAGCTATTTTTACAAGCTTTTATTAGGTCCACCTATAACTCACCAATTAAGGTCTTAGCCGGTTGGATCGCAAAAGGCCTGACGGTCTAACTTTAGTGCCCTGGCAAAAAGGTAGGTGCCTGCTTTGGGACGCTACGTGTACTACTACGTGACGCACTTTTGCGGCTTCGCTATAGCTATTTATTTGTCCCGCTTGCGGTGGAGACGTCCGGGTGTTGGTGCTCAGAAGCAAAATCTTTTTTGTTTGAGCTGGGGCGGCGCTTACGAGAGGTAGGTCTTGACCCTCGCTCCGGGTCTTTCCTGATGCAAAGAGTCCATCGCGGTGCAACGTGGCAACGCTGCGAGCGTGATGGGCACCTTTGCGTCTGGAAGGGCGCGGGGCGAGCTTTTTGATTAGTTTTGTGAATATTTTAGTAAAGTTTAATTTAGTATAGTTTAGTTTGTTTTAAGTAAGTAACTATATATATGTAATTGATAAATTCCGGTGTTACTTTGCGGAATTCCATATTAGATTAATGGATCATAGTTACTTTGCTTTTCCGCGAAATACTGTCTTGGTTAGATGTGACAGTAAAATCCGATCAAAATCGACTATAAACTATAGTCTCCTATCAATAGAAGGCGTAATCAGCCGTTTAGGGGTTATTAATAATTTACAGAGGATGGTGAACTTGGACCTAAAATTGTCAGTCATCAGTGGCCAGTGGGTACACCTTGCCATATAAACATAGTCTTGTGAGTTGTGAGCATGCGCCGCGTGCAGCAAGCGCCGACAGCGCCGTCAAATTAATTAGCGCTGTCGACTGACACCTGTCAAAGCCCGATACGTCATTAATAGTGTTGAAAGCGGAGACCAGTCCATACTGGTGTATTAGTTTATGTTACCGCTGTACGTAATTGTTTTATAACATATATTATCCATACTAGTACATATTAATATTATAAACTAGAAGGGCAGGGAGGATATTAAAAAAAAAAGATTGTAACGGACTATTTGGAGGTCACTGAATCGTTTCTTTTTGGATTTTTTTGTATGTGTCGTTGTGGCTTCATCACGCCAAATCGGCTAAACAGATTTCAACTATTTTTGGCACACGGGTAGCTGGGTATCCACAGATGGTTATAGGATACTTTTTACCCATCTACGCTGACGAGTTAAAGAGGGGTTATGACTTTCTCCTCCGCGAACAAAGTTGCGGCACCTTAATAAGTTGAGGTCACTAGATAATTAAATAGGTGTATTTAATTATCTAGATAAGATCTACAGAAGGTATGGCTCTCAAAATGTACACATATTGAATATGTGTACGTTTTGAGAGCCATACCCTTATTATAATGATATAATAAGGATTTAAGACCATAAATAACAAATAAGATCAAAACTGCGGAAAAGCAAATTGCATCCCGTTTCCAAGCGGAAGCTCGTTGATAAGTTTGATTCGTCCAATTCTGGCTTGGATAAACATCTGTTTTTATTATGAACGTAGATTTGCATCACGAATGCAAAGTTTGTTTTTACTTGCTGAAACTATTCTTATATCTACGCTAGAAAGAAAAGTCATAACCTCTCTTTTTTTCTTTAGCACAGTCGGGTAAAAAGTATCCTATAACCATCTAGAGATACCCAGCTACCCGTGTACCAAAAATAGTTGAAATCCGTTTAGCCGATTTAGCATGATGGAACCACAACGACACATACAAACATTTCATTTTTTTTACAACTTTATAATAGTATATATTAAAATTTCATGCTCACATAGACGTTATAGTCAAAAAAGCTGCGCAAATGCTTGGCTTCATAAGAAGAAATACCAATGGTTTCAAGCAGCCGCAAACTAAAATTGTACTATATAACACCCTAGTTCGCAGCCATCTCGAACCTGCCTCAGTGGTTTGGAGCCCTTTCTATAATGTTCACTCGCAACGTGTTGAGAGTATACAGAGAGTCTTCACAAGATATGTGGCGTTTGGTACCCCTGGGTTTTCGCATAGAAATACGTACGATTGTCGTCTGTATAAATTCGGCATGGATAGCTTGTGCGATCGGCGTCGAATGCTGGATTTCTGCTTCTTGCACAAGGTAATTAACGGCCAAATAAGATGCACCGACCTGCTTAAGAGGATTTCGTTCACTACGCCTCGCAATTATCCCAGGCGCCCCATAGCGAAACCGTTTTCCGTACCCATATCCAGGACTAATCTTGGCTTGCAGTCACCTTTGGTACGAATCTGCTCAAGCTATGATGCTTATATCAATAAAAATAATCATTGCCTTGACATTTTTCACGACCGATTGGCCGTGTTTAAATCTAAAGTATTGCCAAGCAAGAGGTAATGGTTGTGGTACCTACCTCGCTAGTTAACTTTAAAGTTAAATTCGATGTTAATATTGATTTCTTTCTTCTTTTCCGTGTGTTCCTAAGTTTTGTTTGCATATTTAAAATTCTTAAATTGTTATTATTAGTAACTTTTTTAATCTCACTGCATAAATATGTTTAAAAAGCGTTATGTACACCGTTATTGTTGTGTATATCAGATGTAGACACCTATAATAATATAATTAATGTGAATGTTATAATATATACAATGTGGCTGTACTTTAATAATAAATAAATAAATAAATAAGTATAGATGTACAAGTTTTTGGCCCAATGTCATCATACTTTATTACTTTTCAAACCCCTTTTTCTGCTTCAGCGTAGTCGGATAAAAGTATTCACTAACCATCCGTGCATGTAGCAGCTTCTAACAAAAACGGGCACGTTTCGTCCAGTCGTTTTGACGTGATGAAAGATACATACATTAATATAAAAAAAACTCTTTTCTTTATTCACTGCCCTTCCAAGTTTTTTGGCCAAGATCGACAGTTTTTGTGCCTACTCGTATATGGAGCCAGGGTCGATCAGGTTATGCAGTGCCTCTGTGCCTATAAATACCGCACGCCAATGCCTTAAAAAAAACCATTTCATAATAGTATAGATTATAATCATTGTAAATATTGTGTTCAAATGTATACGAGACTAGACTGCATATATTTGATGCTGATTTGTACATCTTTCACAAAAATCCGTAACTGAATACCTCGCTTGTACGGGTGCGCCCTCGGGCAAGAAAATCGCAATTTGTGTCAAGTTGCAAGCACAGTACATACATCGTTAGTGTCATTCAGCGGCTCCTATTTATAGTATTGCTAATCAGGCCCGAGGAGCCGAATTGAGTTAGCGGCTAAATGAGGATTCGGCAGTTTCGCACCTTTCGAATTGATCCTAACGAACTTCTTGTTTGCTGGAAGCTGGCTGGAATAGCACATACAAGCTTGTTTAGGTATAACACGCGCACGGGAGCTATCATACGTAGGTGTAACGAACCTTGGTAGAAATATGGCATCTTTTTATCTATTATTATTTTTTAATATCGAGACTTCTTCCTCGCAATTCCGCCTACATGACAATCGTTTATTGTTTCCAGAATTTAGTTACGCAATTTAATAATAGTACCATATATAAAACTACCTAGTATGTTTCCTTTTCGGCTCATAATCTGACAATACAAAAAAAAAAAAAAAGTTGTTGCGTGAGAGTAGGAAAGTAGATTAAAAATGATTGCATTTTATCTATTGGTGGTTAATATCGCCAGATGATTAAAATCCTAAAGAAAAATTCTTCAAACATTATAAGAAACCGAAAAATAATGTATGCTTAAATATACTCTGTTGTATTAGTAAACAAAAATATCGTTAAGCACCATAATCGTGAACTTTTACGTTACCTCTCACCCTTAAGTTCCCGGTTTTCAAATTTTTCATTCACTTAACGAACGCAATGGCCATTATTTCTTCTGCCATTATCGTTTCGCCAACAGTGGATGGAGGGCCTTAGAATATGATTCAGGATATGAAAATAAATGACTGAAATAAGAGGTACAAGGTTCGAGAAGGGACGTTGTACGCGGTAATAGACTGTTAAGGAAATGTTTTAAGAACTTGTTTAGTCTAAAACCCGCACTGTTTAGAAAATTTAAAAAGCACAGGAAACCGGAATAGACTATTTGAATTACTATGTGCGAATTGCGGAAGCTTCTCCAAAATGCTTAAAAAAAGTCTTTTAAACGGGTAAGTTACACTAGACATAGACATTTTTTAAGCATTTTTGTGGTAATTTTTGTAGACATTTTTTAAGCATTTTTGTAGTAATTTGAATGCATTTTAAAGTAAATGATTTCACATCTACTTTTAGTATATTTTACTGTTGTTTTTATTGATCTTGTTCGATTATTAGGGAGGGAGGTGTTACTGGACTTTCTACCGAAGCCAACACGCCACTTACTTCCCACATCCACTATCGAGCCGCAGCTCTTGCGACTCTTTCTGACCGGCCGGTGAAGGCAAGCCAGAGGTGGGGGTTCTGACCCAACACCCCCGTCTGGGTCCCTCAGGAACACTTTATAGGTACATGGGGTCGCTACTCCCCAACAGCTCGCCACAAGCTGCGTTGACTGATTGCGCCGGTGAACCAGCGGTGGGTCGGTGGGGTCGTCACATCCCTACGCCATTTTATTATTATTAATTATAAGGCAGGCAGTTGCAATAACTAATGATGCGTATATCCGATTTACTATCTATAGCCTAATTTCGCTGTTTTTGGGATAATTTTATGTTATTTTAGTTACGCAATTGGTCCCTAGGTGACACTTTGTAAACCAGCTCATTTCTAGATCGCGGTATCGAAGTGTCGACGTAAAAACTATAAGATGTTCGTAATTTTAAGTGCAAACAGTGTTTTATTCTACTGGGGAGAGAGGGCATGAGGCGTTTTGTTCGAGGCACAAACACGCTGTTCAGTGGTATGCTTGTTCAATTTGTTTTTGAAGCGTGTTCTATGCGCTCACAACCCTGTTCCGTACAAAATATCCGCTAAAAACGGCCGTATGATAATACAGTGTAAGCAGAGCCCTACTCCTAAGCAAAGCGTATGTGGTGTGGGGTCATTTTATATTGCTTACTGATATACATAACACAGACAGACATAACATATTAAGATTTTCAGATTTATTTCGTGGGTTGTGCTATAAGAGCTTGTTTCATACCCTAGGACAACTGGAAGTACCCTATGGGCTTTCCATGGATGGCAATTTGTAGGAAACACCTTTTTAATGACTGTTTCTTTAAATTGCGTTGACTAAGAAGCTTGATTTTTTTACAGCTTCAAGGGACCGCAGACATAAGTATTTGATGTTCATTTCAACTTCCTGAGAACGCGCCTTGAGAAAAGTGTCTCGACAGACGGACAGACGAATAACAAAGTGATCCTATAAGGGTTCCGTTTTTTTCTTATTGAGGTTTAAGACAATAATACAAATACTATACGACGAATTTTTATATTACAAGAAAACACGTTTTCATGAATAAAACTCTCAAAAAAGTCTAAAATAATGATACCACAGTTTACTAAGTTTCTAACTTTTGGTATATTTTACTGCTGTTTTTATCCATATTATTCGAAAACTTATGACTACTACTTATGATCAAGTGGGGAAATAAAAACTTTTCAGATTTAATAAAAAATAATCGACCCTCTCGTAATTTTGATGGGGTGGTTTCCTAGGTTTTATTGGAATTGAATCCAATTGACGGCGGTTTAAGGCTTATTCCTGAGTTCTGAGTTATTGATTTATTTCTACTCGTACTTTTAGGTTTTATTTTCCTTTATTAATTAGTAATTTTCAAAGCATAGATCACACCTAAATGTGGTAAAGTTCAATTCAATGTAATCGCAAGCGGAGTTAGTCTTAAAAGTCGGATTCCTTTGTTTGCCATACTCATTGGAAGTCATAATGTAACGTTAGTCATAAAATCATATGTCATAATTCTGAAAGCGATTTTCAGGAACTTTGAAAATGGGTTCTTACTTTGTATCTTTAATCCTGAATATTTAACAGTGTTTTAGAAAAATGTGATTATGGCTGACGAACATTTGGAAAAACATTACCTATATTTTATACCCTTAAAAGTAGGAATGCGCATTATAAACGTGAAAGTGTGTTTTTAGTTAATCTATTTTCAGGCAATAACTGATTACAATTACTATACTAACTTAGCGACAGCCCTTCCCGCAGCCATTCACCACTTTATTTATTGAATCCTATGTCACAAAGTATTATTAAAGATGAATACACAAATTATGGGTTAAATTATATTCACCCAGGGGTACACACTACCATACCATATTACATTCCATGATCTCCTAGAAATTAAACGTCATCTCAAGTTCCTTGTAGTCCAATAACATAGCTTTTTCACTCCCATTTTCTCGACGCGCGTCATATTTAAAACGTGTAATTCCCAATAGGAGGGGGGTGTATTACAAAGACGAGCGATTCCGAATGATTGGCTCGCACGACACGCGGGATCATTAGCGGCGGCTGGAGTCGAGTGGGAGGCTAATTGGACCCCAGTAGGGCTGCCGGGAGTGCCATTTTAGAGCTTCGTCTTAAATTGGAATTTACAATTACGAAACAAATCATAACACTGCTTTTTACTTCACTGAACAGATTATGCTCGTAGCTGTGTAATTTGCCTTTAGTTTCCAATTATCTCAAATTCAATTAGAAAGTAATCATCGAGGGAGAAACTGGATTTGACTTGTCGTGGTAACAAGGAGGTAAACTTACATTCAGACACCTGTAATATAAAAATATTAGAAACACTTATTTCAAAGTTCTAGTCTAAGTAATATCAATTTATGTTCACCTTTTTACCGTTCTTCAACAATCTCAATTTTGTTACACCAGATTTCTACACCTTAAACAGTATTCTCAAAATAACATTTGCTGTGATAGCGTTATCCAAATTCGTTCGCTGGATATATTCACAGCTAAGCACTAGGCGATACTATCCGTGTTACTGGTTAAATTTGCTAAGCACTGACAGCCCTAGCGTGCATCGCGTTGCAGAGTATTGTCTGCGCGGTTGAGTCGAGCACTCGATATTATCGACGCGAGAATTGCACCCCGCCGATACTGCTTATTGGGCTACAATGCGGTGATATTTTAGCGCGCGTTAGCACTTTCCGGGGGGTTTACTGGCGACTATTGACTTTCGTAGGTGCTTATAAGCCGGAATTGAATATAGATGGCTATTTTCCAATACAACTATTTCACTTCTGAATTTGGAATCAATTTAAACTTTATCTAAATGGAATGAAGCTGTTATTTTAATCATTTAAAGTGCGCGACCTTGTGATATTCTACTAAGTTTTCTAGGTGAATGTGTAGATAGAGAGCCATAATTGGAATTGCCATCATCAGGCCTCGGGACTTTTTATCGCATGGTAAGACGTAGAACCAAGCTTATGTATGTATGTGGTATAATAAAGCAGTTTGAGCCTTCGGGTAAGGGAAAACTAGATAAAATACATATATTTTTACTATATTGGATAAGATTAACTTCGATTGACATTTTCGATCTGTCAGTTTAACATGGGGATGAAAGTATTACGGACCATAAAAAAATTAAGTATGAGTATGACTATGAGTAAAGTTTTAATGTTAATATCGACTCCACGGTTCTCTAACGTCTTACCATGCGATAAAAAGTCCGAGGCCTGGCCATCATACTTCGGGCCAGTTGTTTCGAACCGCCTACGCCTACTCGTAAGTTCCTACGTTACATCGTATAATATACGGAATTTAATATTTATCTATTGGCTTACAGTTGTGTCAGTGCCATATTTTAACGCTTACCATAAATGTGACCGAAATAATTGATCGAAAATAATACGAAATGCACAAATAGAATAACGGTATGAAAAAATATGTTGGTCTTGTTATAAAGTTGTAAAACTTAAATGTGCGTCTGTGCATACATTGAAGATTCGTTCAAAATAATAAATGATATGGACTAAATGAAATGAAATGAAATATTTATTGATAACAATTGTTATAAGTCGTGGATTCACAAAAATATAGATATTCATAATAATTAATTGTATCTGACATTTTTTACATTGCGAGGGGTAAATTAAAAAACTCGTCAAAACTGTGACATAGTTCCTTCATCAACCACTTCATGAGTGTGTTCTTAAATATTGCGGTGGAAGCTGCATTCCTGATAGTGTCGGGCAAGCGGTTATAGACAGAAGGTCCCAGGAAGTACACGGACTGTTCTGACTTGACGAGCCTGTGCGGCTCCGCAACCAGTCTGTCCGCGTGCTTATTGCCACGGAGCGGGTACCTGGTGTTTATTCCCCGACGCTTAAAATAATCATCATGTTCCTGCGTGAATATTGCCATTTGGTAGATGTGTATGCACGGCAAGGGTAGAATTTTGAAATCCGCGAAGAGATCTCGCGCTGGGGCATCCGCCGGTTTGCCGGCCATCGCGCGAATGGCTAAATACATATATGAAAGACACTGTATCGAAAAATATATTGTTTAGATTGTTTGTGCCGAAACGGCTAAACAGCATTCAATTATTATAAACAAAGATCAGAAACAAATGAAAAAATTTTTCGACGATGCTGGACTTGAACCAGTGCCTTGAGCCAGACACTGGTTTTTTCATTTGTTTCTGATCTTTGTTTATAATAATAACGCTAGTAGAGTGATCCACTAATAAATTGCAAAACTTGTGATTATTATCATGATATTTGTAAAATAAAAGAGCATTCAATTATTTTAGGTACACGGGTAGCTTTGTATCCCCAGATGGTTATAGGATACTTTTACTCAACTACGCTGACGAAAAAAGGACGGTTATGGTTTTTTTCTCCTCTGCTGACTTTCTTTCTTTGTTTCTTTCTTTCTTCTTACATACTGATAAAGCAGAAAATTTCTCTCGATATTTCCTTTCAGACAGAGCGTTATTATTATAAAGTGGCAACAAGTATACTACATAGCCAAGCAGGCAAGGGAGGTAAGTGCCTCTCAGATCGCAGATATTTTTTGCACAAGTCTTAGGCAAAGGTGATAATACACATGCCATCTAAGGCTTTCTTTGTGGCTGTTTACACAAAATGTCTCTCTATAAGCTTTTCATTACGGTAACAAAGCTTATTAAATACAGAAAAATGTTTATCTTTGGGCTAGAAGTGGAGTTTCTAGTAGTAAAAAATCATGAAATATCAAGAGGAAACAGGATATAATTAGTATAAGCGATTGTGCTAAAATATAATTGCTGAATATTCTAAAACCTTCAAAGCGATTGTATTTTTTTACAAAACCTAATACGTTCCGTCGCGTTCATTATTTCAGCCAATCACGTAGCGGCCAGCCACCGCGCCAGCCTTGTGATTTGCTAATCCTTGCACCAATCACCAATCGTCTTGCTTAAACCACGTCGTTTTTAAAACTAAATTACAAGCCACTAAACGCCTAGTTCGAATAAAAGAAAAACGTGTCCGAATTTTGAAATTTAAATTACAGGCTGGCGTTCCATTTTTAAATTAAGGATGTTGTAATAGCCGTTGATTACAGTGGATTTTGTGCCGGAGCGCGAAATAGCGCATGTGCATTGTTTAAATAGTTCGTGCATTCTTTTTGAGGATATAGGCTGGATTTTATCATTTTTTTATTCAGAGAATAACGCTTATTCCTGAATAGTAATGTCAAAACTCCATATTAATTTGACATAACTATTTGAGAATAAGCGTAATTCTCGGAATAAAAGATTGGTGAAATCCAGCCATAGTAGAATAGTAGCTTCGATCCGAAAATTCAGGGTTCACCTTATGCCTGGTTTTTTATAGTTCCGGAAAATTTACTAACTGAACCACTCTATCTGGACCGTCTTGTCTGTCTCGATTAAATTCATATATTTTGTTAAGAAGGTGCCCGCAACTTTGTCAGTGGAGAAGCAACATGATTATTTTAATTATACTATTATTATTGATTATTGTCATTATAATATTATTATTGATTATTTAGATTGGAAATTGAATATTAATATAATTTAGTGTGATAAATATTTGCATGCCTACGTGTAGGCTGAATACATGAAACCAAAACTATTGTAAGACCTATATGAAATCTGTATTCCTATCAAATAAATATTTTGAATTTGAATTTTGAATTTGAACAAAATAAGACCCTCTTTTTTCAGCGTAGTCGGATAAAAAGTATCCTATAACCATCTGAGGATGCCCGGCTACCGGTGTATCAAAAATTGTCGAAATCTGTTTAGCCGTTTTGGCGTGATAGAGCCACAACAACACATACACTACCTTCAAATAGTCATCACTTCTTCTTTTGAAAATATCTTCAATGTACAGACATTTCATTTTTATAACTTTATAATAGTATGGATGTAGGTATACAAAGTTACACCATACAAGGTAGGTATGTCTACACAAAGTTGCACGAATCACGAGTTTCCTGATCCGGTTCTTGTTTCGCGATAATTTAAAATCTTGTATTATGATTTTTTCTCCCTATTCTGCAAATAGCAGCTCATTTAAGCTTAAAAAAGAATAAGTTCAATACAAATTAATCAATATTAGCCCCTGTGAATCATCACATAAGACCTAAACCGACTTGTAACTACTATTTTAGTTACAACCTTTTACTTTCAAACAGATGCCCCCACATCTCATTCGCACTTCCACAAGCCCTAAAAGACTACCCTCTATTTAAATTCATCCGGGACGTATTCTTCTAGTGCCAAAAGGTCATACTTTTATACAGCATACAAATGATTTACGTCGTTCTGTGTCGCAAGGCCTGTCCTCGTTTTAATCACTTAAGTGCAGCGCAGGATCTCGTCAGTCGACATCTTCAGTTCTACTCGTAAGTCTAGTAAAAGTCATAAAATTTGTAATAAAATGCGTTTTTAGTGGGTCCCGAGCTGGTGCACCCTTGACCTGAGGCAATTAATCGAATACACTGGAGACCATTAAAATTCATAAAATAAAAGAAATTAAAAAATCACATTTTGTACGATTATCAAAATTGATGCCGTTTTTTCCGATTTATTTTATGCTATTTAGAGGACTGCAGTTTATGTTTTTTTAGTGATGCGTTAAAGTATCATTTGCCAAAATTATATTATTTGATTTTAGTATTAAAAATGTAATTTGAGGATTCAACTTAAGCTTGGAAGTAGTCTTTGAAAATAGTGTTATTCCTTTCTTACGATTGACGCTCATTTTATTAACTAAATCTGTATTGTTTCAGGTAAATAGCAGCTATAAAACAGTTGATATGGACAGCGAATTGTAGTGGGTAAGCATAGTGACAGTGAAATGTCAGAATATATATCTCGTTTAACTTCTGTCTCTTATTCAGTTTTTCATCGTTAGACTTTTCTTATGGACAAAGGGCATGTTTTTTTTTGCTCTAAGGTTAACTGGGAGATAATTCCTTATGGCAATAAGTCAGCCTGGTTTTATTTTTGTACAGTAATGATTAAATAAATGTAGGGTTTGTGTTAGTATTTCATCTAAAGGTCTATATCATCACTTTTGACAGAGTGGCCAAAGGTACGGGATGTCATTCTTAAATTTCTCGTTCGACCGCTTGCAGTTCGTCCCTAATATAACAAGACACGTGACGGCGTGGTACATGATCCTGATCACAGGTCAAAATATATTGATCCGTCAAGCAGGCTGTCATAAGTGACTTAAGAAAACGAAGCCAAGGGCGAGATGTATGAAAAGTTCATAGGAGACTAGCGGTCATATTATAGTAGTGACGAGACCGTCGTCGCTGCGTTCGACGCTGATTGACATTTTGTAAATGCTATAGAAACTCTGATACCTAACGCCATTGGTCTCGCATGTGTGTAGCAAAATGGCCTTCAAACACATATCACATTGTCAAATAATGTCTTAGAGCCTCGCCAAATGTTTAATGAAATTAGTACGGTTTACTTACATTTCAGTGGCCTACATTGTACGTAAATTAGAGATGGTCGTTTTGTTTTACAGCCCGCACAGTTAACGACGCGACTTTGCTCACTTGGGTAACTTAACTTGCGTTTTTAATCTATCGTCTTTCCTCAATGATTGGGAGACCTCAGATATCCATTCAAGAAGTTTTATGTTAGTCCTATTAGCTTTTCAAGCAAAGTGTTTTGGAGTGGGACGCAATTTAGCGACTAAATCAAAAGTACAAGTATACTGGCTAACAGTTTTGCGAGTATTTACTAAAATATGAGGTTCAAGTACTGTACCGTGATTAACGCGGTAACATGTTTAATGAAAATTTCCTCGATAGAAAAGTTATCCGAAAACGCGTCTTCATTTCCCGTTTTTTGTTTAGTTTGTACAAACGACAGATTAATAAACGGCTAAATTATGTGAAAATGTCATTCTTCCCTCTATCTTTTAAGTGATTAACTTAAATTTTAACAAAACATAATAATAGCTTCGATTTCATGGTACTTTTACATCTGGCGCTTACGCCAAAAAAACCCCAAGCATGTAGTATGTATTAGCTTTCTCTTTCTTTGATGCGCGCGAGCAATAAATGCGTCCCTTATTACAAATCACGCTTATTGGGTGGCTCCGCGTTTGGGGCGTGATTTACAAATGACGAAGTAGGCCCTTAACGTCGTTGGTAGAGGCAGATACAGCTGTTAGCACGATATGCCGCCATATGTCTCCGTTGGGAGACTTTCTGGCGCAGTCAGATACCCGGCTTCCTACTGCGCGTTTAATTTGGTCAGTCCAGCGCATAAGTGACCTATCGCGCCATCTGGTCCGTGCCGCTCTATATAAAACCATTTATTACAAAATAAAAATCACTTAACCAATAATAACATACACAAATACGTATACGTACACGATAATAACATATACATTTATAACTGGTACATATATATATTTGCGGAACTATTGCAGCGATAGCTCGCTAGAAGCGTGCTAAGTGCCGCCCTCAACCATCCTACAAAACGTTCAATGCTGCATATATCGACGTTTCCCACAATTTATCCCTATTTCAATGTACCTCTCGACCGTACGTACTAAAACATCGCGAGTGTACTCGAACTGCGATATAAATACACCTCAACGTACAGCTCCGCTCGAAGGCTAATGAATTCCAATTTAGTATCGTTTCCTTCGTATTTCTATTTCATATCTCGCTATATTTCTATTTTATTTTATTCCGTCGCCCTAGGAGCTCTTGATACATCGCAATCGTTAGTTCTGTTTTGAAATTCTCTTCTCGAGAATAATTCTTTAGTATTTCGAAACATTTTTTGTTAACTGTTAATGCTTGAACGCATCGACGTACGTTGCTTTTTTATTACAGTCAGAGAAATTGTGACGCCAAATGCCTTAATCTGATCTTAGCACTAATCACCCTTAGTGTAACTGATTAGGTCTAAATAGCAACGATGTTAAAATAATTTGAAGTTATTTGGCGATAAATTTGTTGGTTTTAAAGGCTGACATTATATATAATCATTTACTTTAGCTACGTAAAGAATGTATGTGCAAAATTTAATGGTTTCTATTTACCACTTCAGTTTATTCATATAATACCTAATAATGTATGTTGCCAGTCACCGGTAATCGTTAAAAAGAAGATGAATTTATTTTAAGTTCGTCATTCATTTAGACAAGAAAATAGCACATTATATGCAAATACATAAAAGTATACGTACAATCCTCGTATGGTGCTCAAGACAAACCCTCACTATCGTTCTTAGCCATATTCTCCATACAACGTATATCTTTAAAAGCAGCATAACTTACATCATTAATTCAAATAACTTAAAAGCAAAGTCGGCAGCCGGCACACAAAGATCAGTACAACCCTGAAACAGACAGAGATCTGCTTTGTTGATATGCAGACACAAATTGACGCGCGATTCGCGTCCCCCCACCCACCCGCTGTTCCCGGCACCCATCACATAATGCATGCAACTCTTTGATTAAAAATACCCGAAAAACCGGGAAATGCATGTAACATTATTCACATTAATGTATTTATTAGGGCAGGTCACGCGACCCGCTCCATTTTCATTGTAATTTCTGTATCGTGTACGTTTTTAATTTGATTGCTTTGAATTATGTTCTTGGGTGTCGGGGTTTGGCTTGATGCTTAGTTTTGTTTACGTGCAATGTTTATAATTAAAAACAAATCGGAACTCGTTCATGACAGAATTTTAGAAATGCATGTAGGATGTTATGACATGCCTGACGGACCCAGACTAGGCAGAGTATCTCGGGGATATTTTTTTATAATTTAGCATGTACAATGAACTACTTAATTTATGCGCAGAAAGAAATCGTCCCGATGCTCAATTCCCGACACAAGGAAAAGCGTAAAAATAACTTTCAAAATTTCATTACAATAAAAAGTCAGTGTCGGTTTAATCGGGTTCGTTAGATTTACGAAAACTGCATTAGAAGCGATGATTATAGCCGCAGAATAACGGTGAGAAATCTTGTTAAATACCTAATTAAAACTTTTCAAAGCCGGCAGTGGTAATAAGTTTGATAATTATTTCGTTGAAAACAGCTTCCGTTCCATTACTTAGAACGCCAGACGCTATCAAAAAAAGTAGTTGAATTTACCTGAAAAACGCATCTTAAGATTTTCACTCTACCACATTTTACATCTTCCTCGTAATCATTAGATGACTGTACGCAGGGACTTAGATACGGTACTCCTTTTACTTTAGTCCAACAATATACAAACTGCAATTGCACAGAACAATCAACATAATGGTAAAATAAGCATGCATTAGTCGAAATGAAATATTAATGATGATTGATGATGATTAAAATCTATTAGCGACTAAATAGCTAATTCGTATAATTCCCGTGGTCCCGAAGATTGCACGTTGCGTGGGAACGACCGGTTGCCCGCGATATGACAGGGCTGAATGGCACCCGGTCGACAGGCTGTTGGCTGAAAATAATATCTACATAAGTATCCCGGCTCAGCTAAGTTTGCATCTACTTTACAAGCAATATTATACAGATTAGGTGCAAACTTAATTTAAGCAGTTGTGCCTTGAGGGTGCAGCGAAACACGTCAATTTAGGATTTGCTAGTTAGCGCCTATATTTCCTAAATAAAATGTGGATGCAAAATATGGCAAGTGATACCGTGGTCAATCGCAAGTCAGTTTCCGAATAAACAAAATGACAGGCTTACTTTCTAATAACGATATGAGAGTTAAACTTAATTTTGAAAGAAAAACGACTTCGCAGCCATGCGTCTTTTGTATGCACGTTTTTTTTATTAAAAATAGCAATCAGGTTTTAACAAACAAAAAATCACTATTCTTTTAAAATTATGTAACTTTTGTAAAAAAATACATGAAACCGTAAAATTCCCGAAAGCGAAAGTAAATTTACGAAAAATTAATGGAAATTATGTACAATTTCATAATTTTTCGTAAATTTCTTTAGCGTTTCGGGAATTTTACAGTTTTATGTGTTATGTTATGTTGCATGTAAAATTACATAGTTTTTAACAGTATATATGACAAATTCGATTAAATAGTTTCTCGAAAACAAAATTCGCAATACCTACTTTAAAGGTCAATTTCACTTCCTACTTGAAGAGCCTCCGCCAGTACAATGTTTTGTCAGTCATATTTTGTATAATTCTATTTAATTATTGTACGTTGCGGAAGTTTAACACTTTTCACACCACTTGCAAAAAACTGATTGAGGGCGTCACGACGAATCACGACGGAACAATCACGTCGAGCCTTTAATTTTTTATGATAGCCAGCAGGCAGCGAAGCACGAATTTTCCGGCCTAATGATCGGAAAATGGCCGCTTATCGTCCGCGACATGCAGCGAAAGGAAATTGTAATAAATCACACGATTTAACAACACTACTACAATGGAAATTGTGAGAAATAATGAAGAACAAATGTCCAGACGAACAAAATAAAAATAGTAAGGTCTTTTGTTTTGACGATTCCCGACCTATTAATTTCGTTTGGTGCAAATTAAATGTTGTAGAACAACGTCTAGTTTCGCCTGTTAATGTAGACTATTTGTCAGGCGTAACCGGTCGATGTTCCATCGTTAAAAACTAACAATGCATGTTGGAATTGGGCATAAGTATTATGAAAGGGAATAGGAGTTGCTTATATATTTATCTTGTAATATCTCAGAGTAATAACAACGCAGAGCAGTTACTCAGTTTCTGTAAAGACTTTTTGTTGGTTTGTTCCCGATCAGAACGTTAAAATTGTACAGTGTATAAATATTTTAAATTCATTTTTTTTTTATTTCGTGTTACACGACACATATATATACTATTATAAAGTTGTAAAAATGAAATGTTTGTATGTGTCGTTGTGGCTTCATAACGCTTAATCGGCTAAACGGATTTCAACTATTTTCTGTATCCGGATATAGCTAATATTAACGCTCGATATTAATTATTAGATTTTTTTTTATTCCACTATACTGAAGCGTTAGAATAATTTTGCTTAAAGCCTTTATTCAGCGGCTTTGCCTTTTCATAGTTATTTTGTGGTGTTGAGATCTTAACATATCTTCTAAAATAATAATAAGCGGCCTCTTTTTCGTTTTTATGGCTTTATAAATTATAAAGGATTTTCTCATGGCTTCACCCACATGCCTACTATTTTGTAAGTCGGGAACCGTGATTTTTTACGGGATAAGTAAGGCTAAGTAGGTTATGTTATTCTCCAGCCTATATTATATCTGCAAAAAAAACAATCACGTTAATCCTTCTTCCACGCGATAACGAGATTATCACGTAAAAGAAGTACAAACCAACAATCACATTTTCGTATTTATAACATAAAATTATTTGATGGGCAAGTGTTAATTTTTTGCCAACCCTAATTCTCTGTATCCGCCATGTCATACGAGTATCATGCATGCACTTGTAATTTCAGCATTCCAGGATAATTAGTCCACATACGCCTGCTAAATCTAAACTGCATTAACTCACAAGCGGATTCTCTCTAATTTCACTCTTACCACCAGCGAATTGAGTTGAAAACTGCATTATCATACTTTGTGATAAATTTACAGTCAAAGGGGTGGTAGTAGAGTGTACGTGCCAGTTATGATAGTTTATTAAACTTGTACTGCTGGAAAGGTTGTAGTTTCAGAGTTTGAGTCAATTTGCTTCTTTCCTCGTCTTATACTACAATGTGTTTGCTCCTCTTTATTTGAAGAGTGGTACTAAATTATTGAAAAATGTCTGTGTTTTGAAAAGGGTGAACTTTATGCAGCTTTGCAGGTGTACTTTCATTTAAAATGAAAACAGTATGGCGACTTTTTTGCATTTACGCTCGCGACACACGCCATTGGATGACGTTACTACATAAATGTTTCGTTAAGTAACTTGGTTACCTACTATTTACTGATCGTAGTTTATAAGATTATGTAATTAAATACAGTGAAGTCATGAATATAAAAAAAATATGTTCTAGGTGTTCTTTAAATTAATTAAGAATGTATTGTAACAAGTTACTAAAATTGATAATTTAGAATATATTGTTATGGTATAGATCGAGTTGAAAAAATGTAAGTTAATTGAATGAACTATATTTTGCAATTATATTTTACTATTTAGTGCATTGTTTTGAGTGGGTTATAGTTTTTTGCTTATATATCGTGAATATTTATTTTTATCAATTAATTCCATTTATTAACTGAAATAAAATTAAGATCGAAAAAAACGAAGTCACGTAAAGATGCAGTATAACTGAAGTTAAACTAGGTGATACACTCATTACAACAGCCTTTGTTAAGGGATGATTAAACTACTAAACTAACGCCAAACATGGATTATATCAAATTACAATTTAAATAAAATTATAGTGAATGTGAACCCGTGTACACTGTATAGCAATAAAGTAATATACTCAAATAAAACATCTCACAGTTAAATATGTCAACGTCCAGTTCTTTCGCCACGTTGTTTACACTTATTTCTAATCTATGTATACGTATGTATACTATAGTGAAATCTTTTACTTTTACTCCCTTACGCGATAGGTGCGACAACCATACACCTGGCCCCTATTTAACAATCCGTGATAAATGTCGGGTGACCATGACAATATTTTTTTTTATTATAAAATAGATGGGCATTTGACCGCAATCTCACCTGTTGTTAAGTGACGATGCGGTCAAGGATGTATCATGCCCGTCTAGAAACAGCCTATTCACTCTTGTCTTGAGCACGCCAAAATTATAATGGTCGGGGAACACACTCGCAGGCAACGAGTTCCACTCCTTTGCGGTACGCATGACAAAAGTTGCACCAAAGCGCTTCGTGCGGATACGTGGAATATTGACCACGTGCGGATGGAACGCACGCAGGCGTCGTGTGTCCCGATGATGGAAAGGGGCTGGTGGAATTAAATCATGTGATTCCCCCGCACACTCACCGAAATGTAACCTGTAAAAGACTGACAGACGAGCGACCCTACGTCGATGCTCAAGGCTCTGCAATTTCACGTATAATGCTTGCCCAGTATAAAGTAAGAAGATGTATCGAGCTTGCGGGGATTGTCGTGAACATTAAATTGTCGTACTTACCTGACAATAGACATGATGACTGGATATGAAAATCTTAATTCTAATTAATCCGTCAGTTAAATAACAAAAATATGGGACACGTATTTTTTTGCTTTTTCAAAATCATAAAAAAATACTCAGAGAAATCGCATTCAATTTTAGGAGTGGGGGCTCGTGACGACACTCCTAGGTAAAATTTGTACTTAGGAGTGACGTCACACGACATTTTGACTCAATGTATCGCCTTTATTTTTTGGTTACGTAAAAAAAAGAAAATATGCGTGTCGAATATTTTTTAATCTACAAGGTGGACTTATTATTAAAATTTAGTCATCATCCCTATTGTCATGATCATGATTGTGAAATAGGGGCCAGCTGAAATCGTGGTCAAAAGCGTAATCAAAAGAAATAAAGGACCAGGGGAATAGTCATTTGTACAAGGAACACAGAAGATATAACGTCTGAAAAACGTAATTTTCTACGTAAACTTGTTATCTTTGCAACGCGTTAAAAGGTCGTTTTTATAAGCATCCATTAAACATTTCGTGTAAGTAGATTCTCGTTCCTTCCCACTAAACTCTTTGTCGACTAATGAAATGGAGGTTCGCGCCAGGGCTGCCAGATCGGAATTAAAATCTTATTTTATTACCAGCTCTGTAAGTAGTGAGAATTGGTGAGTTTTACTCGTTTAGCTTCACGCGCTGCACTTGAAATATTAAAATGGGTGAAGACGACATATTTAATTTCGGTGATTTCAAGTCGAGTAACATACTGAAAACGAAATGTTTAATGAACGGACAAACGATTCAAATTGCACTGTCATTAACTAAATATCGTTAAACACAGGATTTCATTAGGTTTTATGAATAGATACTATTTCAAGCACCTCCAAATTTATACCTAAAATGTTGTATGTCGTCTTTGAGCAATCTTGATCCAATTTATGTAAGAAAACTCTTTTAAGTCATGTCATGACATTTAATATAAAACGTCGAGGGTTACTAATGGATATTTCTAAATTATATTTTTCGATGAAAACATTGACAAAATCATTAAAATTTATCCACAATTAATTGAACAAATCTCGTTAATCGATTTTCATCCAAACGTGTGTCAACGTACATCTGATGATACTTAAGCGCAGCCAACACAGTAGCACGTATCTTTTACTTAAATTTTCAGAAATAATTGAATTTCTTAAGTTGCCAACCCTGGGTGTCGCTAAGGCAGTGTTGATTAATTGCGTCGTAATCCACCGCGAGCGCTGCCGTCGCGACCGACCAGCGTAGGTACAGTCTTACATAGTACATAGTAGGTACGCGGGACTTACGTAAGTACATAGGTACTTTCCTCATAATTCAGACGAACAGGAATATACTTACGACATTTAATTTTTTACCATGACGCAAAAAGTGGTATATTTTTGTTCCCACCTTTAGGAGTATGCAGAGCCTTTAGAAAATTTAATGGCGTGTAATGGTTACAACAAGGGAATTTTGTTCCTGAAAACTTAAAAGATACTCTGGTATCGGGGTGAGAAGATGGACTAATTAATCTACTGGGCTGTTGATTGATATTTATTTGGTCACAAACGGTACATTGTCCTTAAATACAATCCATTTATATAGCACACTAACACTAACCAATGTTTACATACACATAAAAATAAATTACGGGATAACCAAAACTACGAACATACAATTTTACAAGCTTCCGCAATAAGTTACTAAGGATTATAATTAATTAAGGGTATAATGAGTTAATCTGTATTCAAAAGGAAAAATACATTGTGTGTAAAGCTTAAAGATAAATTAAAAACATATACCTACTTGTGAACAATTCGTGTCAAAGAAGGAGTTCGTTTTATTTTTTTTCCTAGTAAATGGTATATGAAAAAGGTTATTGATGTGTGCCGTGTGTTCAATCGAGAACATTTAAAAAACAAATCTATTTATTAAATTAAGATAAGCTATAATGGTGAAGTAAGCAGCTGCCGAATTCTATGGATGCTTGTAACGCCAAAGCACATCCTAACCTTTTAGAACCACTTCACCTTCCTTTTGAAGAATTCCATTATCATCACAATCTTGAATTCAGAGGAAATAATTGAAATCGTGTCGATATAGGAGCGTGGAAGCCCCAGAAGGCAGTCCACGCTCAGAGATAAACTTGATCTGAGCTATGTACTGAACTCATTCTCTATCTGGAATGTATCCCGAACGTCACTGTATTCAATTACTCGCTAATATATATAACAACTTATCTAACTTAGCCTAATCATCCATCCGTCTCACGCACGTACATTCCCCTAATAATCTTATTGCGTCTTGTACAAATATTATATACTCAATGCGGCTTATCGCTATAGCCGGCATACTGTCCATCACATAATCGGCATATACCATCACATCATCATGGTTTCTGAGCTCATTCTTTTCGTGTCAAAGTTGCTCAAATAACAGATGCCCAACATGCAGCGGTATTACCAGCTTTAGCTATCGCCTCTGTCGAGTCCAGGCGCGACTCTGAGCTCATTAAATTAGAACTATGATTACGGATACATAAACATCTGTAAATCATTTCGAACCATCAGAGCGCCTGTAATCCTGTAGGTAATCCTACGTCGGCAGTAGTTAAAACAACTCCTCTATATCTCTTTAATAAATTGCCGGTCGGTCGGTAACGACCGAGCGACGAATGTTCCTCTCGAGAGCGATCTGCACTCGCGAAAACATTGCCACGTATACCTCCGCGCCTCGCAACTGACCAGGAAACAACCCATTTCCACCCTTAAAACTTAGCCAATAAAACTCAAAACCCGCACTCCGCTCTATATTACACTACGAAACAACTAGACACTCAATTTTGAAACGTAAAGTTGGACTATAAAGCTGAAAACGTATTGAGAACGTTGCCTCGATAATTGGAAGTGTTCGCTGAAGCTACGAAGGAAAACATTTCGCTGTATTTCAGCCAAGAAGTCTCTTAAAATAAGTAAAAAGTGAAACGAGTAAGCAATGTTTGATTAAGTGTATTACAATGTTTGAGCAATATTCCCTACGATATCTTAAATTTTTATGATTTTTTCATTTAACTCTTATGAGGACAAATTTTATTCAGACGCTTCGTGCTTTTGTGGTTAAGTCGGTTGTGGGTGAATGTTTCTTTCTTTCTAGAAAAAAATTGCTTATCTATTTTACTGGTTTCCAATAATCGGGTTACCTTGTTTGTTATGTACACGCAAATCCGTAAACAGTACAGAAATAAAGTTTACCTATATCGACAAAACCTCTTTCTATACGAAATCCCGTTCATATAAATACATAGAGTACAGAGCAAACTCTTTGTCCGTGTCGTAAAGATCTTACATTTAGTTTACGTCTTTATAAAGAGGAACACATGTCAAACATCCCAAAACGTAAGTCCTGTCTCGTTTTTAAATCTATTCACAGCGTTCACATTGAAAAAGGTCACGCGTTGTAAAGGGTATAGCAGCGCATAAGCCTTTGTAGTCCTAGGTAGATGCACACTGCACCCGCCTGCATTTTCTATGAAGGATTGAAGCGGTATTGTGGAGTTCAGACAGACATGGTTTAATCATGAGACAGGAGCACGAAACTTTAGGTACAGGGAAAATATGTTTGTTTTTCGACATGGGGTGTGATTCTCTAGGGCAGCGGCGGGCAGCGCTATGGGTTCTCTAAACAGACTACTGAGGGTAGTCTGTGTGTATAGGGCTTAAAAAATACATCATGTGTAAATTATGATTAGTTCAGACAGTAGACCCGAGGATGTTAACGGGGACCTTATTCAAAAACCTCGCTACCTCGTTGATTGTCCTTCTTTTAACTAAAACCAGTATAGACATTTTAAATTAGCACAGTGAAATTAAGCGTCTTTCCACACCGCTTTTTAGGAATGCGCCTCGAGAGCGCGTTGTTCGTTCCATAGAGCTCCATACTGACTCGCGTGTGTATCGCTTTTGTACCGATACAAGAACATTTTTTTTAAATATTAAATATTGCCACACTTGTTTTATTGTGAAATTTCCTCAAACCTTTAATGTAACTTAGAACCACCAGTTTTTTCCATGCCAATAAGAGAAAAAACAAAATTTTCCATACATTTTTAAACTTTCCTTTGTGTTACCGCCATACAAAACATAAAAAATGGTAACACAATAGGAAACATACTGGGTTTTTTTTTTGTCCAATTAGGATCGAAAAAGCTCGTGATTATGATTGGAAACAACATAAAACTCACAGAAAATGTTCCCATGAAAAAAGTTGGCATTTTTTTTTAATGCTTACAAATGCGCGTCGACGGTCCTTTTAAAACACGTGGTGTGTAAAGGCCCTAATAATATGATGGACTTTTTTTATAGTGCGTAATAAAAAGTAAAAAGATAATTGGACGATTATTGTATGTGTGTGTAATGTTATATCATAAGAACGATACTAACACGCGATAGTTAAATTTGTTGACCACTGTGGCAGAACAAATTTAACAACCAACACGCTATCATGGGAGGGACCTCTGTTATTAAGTCCGACTCGCACTTGACGGTTTTCAGGGTTCCATACCAAAATTGCAGGCCCTTATAGTTTCGCCATGTCCGTCCGTCCGTCCGGATGTCACAGGTATTTTACTCAGAAACTACAAGACGTATATTGATTTAATTTGGAGTGTCTCATATAAGCCGCACTTAGTTTAGTGAATATTTTTGGAAAAAAACAATTTGAAAGTAGCATAACTATGTCTTTTCTATCTTCTACGCCTATTAATAAATATCATGGACAATCTTACACATATCGAACGTATTCCCAAACTAAGCAAGGCTTGTACTATGGGTACCACACGACGATATGCATACTTATATAAATAAATAGAAAACATCCAAGACCCAGGAACAAATATTCATGCTCGTCACAGAAAACACTTACACTATGTCCAGAAAATATAAAAAAGGTAACACTTAATAAATACTTTCCGCGCAAAATAGTTTTCAACATTATCGGATATACCGTTTTTGAGTTTTTGCAGGAAAACTGCGCTTCACGGCAAAACGATATAAGTGCCAGGAAGATACGTCAGATCGTATGTTTTTCATCTGAAGTACTTTTCTTTGTAGTAGCGGCTACGGACACTGAGCATGGTCCGACCTGCTCTTGGCCGGTATATTTTTAATGTTTTTAATGAACAGCTGAAAACACGCGTTTGCAAGTAGGTACTTTGCAACTCTATTCCGCCTCAGTGCTAAATCCCAGTTATTAAATGAGTGGCGCTCTCATTGCGTCATTATCAGCCCACCTACAGTCTAGGGGGGAGGGGGAGACTATTAAAGCCTATGCCTGTCTCAGCGTTTCACTACTTATAACTTCAGGTTTAATAAGTTTCAGGGACAGAGTTTCCACTTTCCATGCAAAATAACAGTATAAAATAAATGATTAAACAGAATTTTCGGACAAATTTTGTCGGTAGTACGAATTGAGCTTTGTATCTTCCTTTACTGACTTAGTCGTGCAATTCGGTTATTGAAGAGAGTGAAAAGATTAGACCCGCAATCATCAACACCATCATATCAGCTTTTAGACGACCACTGCTAGACAAAGGCCTCCTCCAGTTATCTCCACAACGACCGCTCGTGTGCCGCCTTCAGCCATCGGCCAGATCGTCGGTCCATCTTGTGGCCTCCCCACGCTGCGTGGTCCTGTCCGTGGTCGCCACTCGAGAACCTTTCTGCCCCAATAGCCATCGGTTCTACAAGCAATTTGCCTCGCCCACTGCCACTTAACACTTTCGCAGCCAAGCTTTTCGTAGCGCTGTGCTACGCGTCTACAAGCAGAGCGCCCGCTAGACGGGTTCCGGGCAGCGAATGTGCTAAGTCTAGCAACTCTGTGAGCTATGTCGATGACCTTGGTTCTTCTGCGGATTTCCTCATATTTTATTCGATCACGCAAGGAGCCTCCGAACAAAGCTCGCTCCATTGCCCTTTGAGCGACTTTGAGCCTTCTTATGAGGCCAATTGTGAGTGAACACGTCTCAATGCCGTATGTCATCACGTCACTGGCGTTAAACTGGTTAGAAACTTACGTCTTGAGATATACCTTGTGAAATTGAACAAAAGCTTAATCTGTCAAAACTATTTTGAGTTCGCAATGATCTGATCGTCTCAGAACTGCAATTAGGTAATCGTACGTTTATGCCATCATCATGATCTCCAAAATACCTAAACTTTTTTAAAATTGAAATTTGTAGCTTACTTGTTTGAAAATAAGAATCAATAGCACCATTTATTTTATACTGTCTTCCTGAAAAACAAAAATAAAACACGCCTAATTAGTCTAAACAAGTAACTTTAGGTTTTATTTTATTAAAAGTCGGAGACAATTTGCCGACGAGAACCTTAGCAACAATGTATTCAAAAGCAAATTGTTTGCTGGTATCATCCGCCGTGGCTAATAAATACCTGAACGGCCGATCGATACCTGATTGCAACTAATGACAGTTTGCTTTCGAATTGCGCTAAGTATGACATGTTTTTGCAACATTACGTATTTTAGCTTCTAACTCGCATATACATAGAACACCTTCACGACCGAAATAATAAAGACATAGATAAAGTGAATATTATTTAAATAAAAAAAGTTATGTACACTTTTTTGAAAAACGCTTACATTGCCCACGCAGTGGTTGCTTTCGTCGATGAAGATAATTATGATACTGACTCTACAGGAGAATTTAGATGCATTATGTGGGTAGATTCTAATTCTCATTACTACAGCACGCTACAGCTCAATACTAAAATGCGAGCAACAATAGCTCTTAAGTTCATAAAATAAAGTTAACACTTTCACGACCAAAGTTTTCGTAGCGTATGCGCATGTAGTGAAAACGTATTGCGAGCGGAGCGCCCACCTAGTGGGTCCTGGTGACCTGTGGTCCTGGGCGACGACGTGAAAGTCACAATCATAGTTACTACGTGAAACTAAATCGCCTTCTATTTTGAGCCATCACACCAAGCACGCGAATCCCGAAGCATAAAAAGCGCATTAAAGCGGCTTGCGCAGATATACGCGGGCTCGACCGTTGCTTTTTACAGCGTTGAAGCCGATAAGCGCTCACAAAATTGGCTGTTGCCATACGGTTACGTTTTAGTTAAATAAGCCCTTTAAGAACTGATATAGTTTCTCACTGTTCGTGTGTGAAAAATGTGTATGATATCAACCCGGATATGACGAATGCTAAGCATAGAACTTCCCGAAGACTTCCATTACGAACAATCGCACGCATTCTGTGTTCATTTAAAATTAAGTTCATGAATACAACGTCACCGACTGAAGTACCACACGTTTTTCTATACTACTAAGGTGGGAAACAAGAGTACTGTCCGCCTGATGTTATTGACTTAAATGTTTGATTTTAAAGTATTAAAATAACTTTCAAATACAATATTGTAAGAAACCAACGTTTTTTTTGCATATTATAGGTTAAGGTCGCACGAGGTCACTTTTGTGGTTGTCCTGGCAGACATTATTCCGATACGCAATATTAAAACAAGCCATAATCCCCCTGAAATATCGCCGACATGACCATTAACAAAAACTACCAGCTGCAGCCGAACGGAAACGGGTAAATAGGCATTTTCGGCACCCATGTATCATTCCACGGACGCCTGAAAAAAGGTCCACTTTCTATCTGCAAAAGCCATTAACTAGGAGCAGCGGCGGCGCCGAAATTCCACGATTTATCGCTGAATGCGAAACCAAATCGTAACTGTAATACCAACATAACTGTGCAGCCTGATAACCGCAGCAACATCGATCTGTCATACCGTGCCGCGAAGCGTAGTCAATACGACGACGGTATGTGTAAGTTGGTATCGCCATTTATGACGCTAACTGCCTGTGGAAGCCTTAACATAAAGTCGATAGTAAAATATGAAATTAAATGTGTCGTGTCAGTTTGGATTTGCAGCTGCAATTTGGGTACAAAGTTAAGTTTATTGGTATAAAATTCGTACGTGTGTGATGGAAACATCGTCAATTGGGACAGTAATTTCCTTATGTGTTTGTTAGTTCGCGACTATATTATCTACATCAAAAAAATATTCAAAATGAACTCCAGAAAACACACTGTTACACGCGCCAAACTGGCGTTTGAACAAGCGGAACTTCAAACAGAAGAAAATGAAATATATATACTATCAACTACTTATCCAAAAAAAGAAGAGAAAATAACATCACACAGGAGATGCTCCGCGGGTAACTTTGTACTGACCAACGGCAGAGTGGCCGATATAAAAATATATGCCCATAGTTTACAATTCTTCAAATATTTATTCTAATTCGAGTCTAAAAGGCTCGAGTTGTAAAGCCTCGCGAACCTTTAAGACTCAGACGCAGACGCAATAAAGTAGACGACTTGGAAATTTTGGAACACACATATGTTTTAATTGTCTTCTTCTTTCGTGTCGAGGTTCCTCAAAGAACGGATGCCCAGTGGGCAGCGGTATTGACAGCCCACCAAGTAATATGTTTTAATAAAATAATTATTGTCGGCCTGAGCCTTAAAGGCTCAGCACAGTCTTTACCACTTGAGCCTTTAAGAGTCGATTCTAGCTCTAATTCACAACATTGCGGTGTGGTCAATATAAAAATATGGATACATACATATTCTAACAAAATGTTCCAGATTTACATTAGAACGTAACTCTCACACGTGCGAAATTGGCGATAGAACAAGTGGTAGTTACCTTTTAAAAGAAAATAACATCATAAGAGATGCACTGCCGTATAAGTCTGTATAACCGGCAGAGTGGTCGTTAGTTCGGCTCGCCTTCGATCCCGCCGGCACTAGGGCGTCGTTATTTGTTTCACTTGTTAGTAAACAGCTCCTTTTCCTCAATTGAGCGTGAGTTTATTATATAACTTGAAGGTGGACTGCAACTTCGTTCGCGGAGGAGAAAAAGTCATAACACCTTTTTTTTCATCAGCGTAGTCGGGTAAAAAGTATCCTATGATCATCTGGAGATACCCAGCTACCCGTGTCAAAAAAATAGTTGAAATCCGTTTAGCCGATTTTGCGTGATGAAGCCGTAACGACACATACAAATATCAGAACAAAATATTTTTCGCTTCAGTGACCTCCAAATATTCCCTTAAAATTGTTTTTTTTTTTAAATGTCTGCAATGTACCGATATTTCACTTTTACAACTATATATTGGTGTAGACTAGAAGGTGACAAATGTGTTAGCGGATACAAAACATAACTCTCTTTTTTCATCAAATCTCTTGGTTCAATTCCGCTCAGCCGTTTTAAAGTGATGAGACCTCATATCGCACATACATACAAACATACAAAAAAAACGATTCAGTGTTGAATGCTGTTCAGATATTTCATTTTTACGGATTTCTAATCGTATAAGTACTCGTGTAGTGCTACTTGTATACTCCGATTTGTAATTTAATAGATACCAAAATCGAATGTTTCAGTTGCACTTTCGCTGTGATAACTACTTTTTATAGCTGCCAGTTCAGTGCCACGGCAGACATATTATGCCAAATTTGTTTAAGCTGAATAAGGGAATAGGCATGCATTTTTATTTTTGCTTTATTAAAAGCTCATTCATATAACAAACAGTAGATAGAAATATTTTTTTCTAATAACTATAAAAATACCCAAATCATCAAAGATTTCACTCTATCTCATTTTAGCAAAACAGAATTTAATATGGAGTTTATATGGCCGCAGAGCACTATGACGTAACGGTACGAGACGGACTTCTCTGTTAAATCGCTGTCTAATTAATAGTTTAAAATGTCTATATCATGAGTATTTCTTGGCTGATTTTAATTTTAATTTCAATTCATGAAATCGTTTTTTTAGTATTTTGATATTTTGTTTTGAAAAGCGATAAAAAAACATGCATGTACTCTATTCCGAATGTAATGAATAAAAAAACTGAAAAATGTATTACTGCATACCAGTAAAACCTTGAATAAGTCTTTAAGTTAGAACAATTTTCGGCATATAAATGCAAACACAAAACATCGACTTTATTACACATCAATTCGAATCCACATCCCTTAAGTGAACGACTGAAGACAACGTACCAAGAAATCACATTAACATCAAAAGCGATCTTGCGAATATGCATCATCCATTACCTCGTTTACAGGGGACCTATGAATAAACAATAACAGCCGTTCAAGCTATAGAAGCGTCAAATTGATTTACGTCGGGAATAGTGCTTAGTTTATTTAGTTTTGGGGGAATGGAGTGTTTTGAAGATGATGTTACCTATTTGTTGTAAAATTAATGGAGGGCTTGTTTAAACAAGTATTATGTTCGAGGACATAGTGTACTCAAATAAAAAAAATATGCGATACCTTACGTGTAGCTTGGTTTGTGAGCCTTTAAAGTTTGATGGGCAAGTCCATTTTACAGTATGAAAATATTAATAGCTAATAACACCATTGAATGACCCATAAAATGTATGGTAACTTTTGTTATCAAACCTTTTTGATAAACGCAAGTTTTGACATAGCTGCAGAACAATTTTTTTAATTTTCTAATACAATGTAGGAACGACTGACGTCACACGTTTTTACACTTTTGTATGGAGCGTTTTTTAGGAAAGTCCATTGATGTGATTGTACCATTGTTGTATCTGGTAACATTTTATGAGATTGAAGTACTTTTTCCAAAGTGTGGGTGCGTTTGTTTTCTTTCACATAACAAAACTGACGCGATATTTGCACAGGAATATGGGCCTTAGGTCAGTAAGGCATATGTGTATAAGTTAGTTTTATCCCGAAATATTCTCGACTAAAGCAGAATACGAATGAAGCCACGGGAATAAACCAGTCTGTTAACAATAATATCTCCGTCCATAAACACGGCTCTTCATATACTTAAAGCCAACAAACAAAAAGGCCTACACGTCTTTCGGCACTCGCGCAAATGTGTCGTATGTTTATTGAAATAAATGGCTTCCCGTAGCTTTATACGTATGATAAATATGTATCACAACTCGTATGATTTGAATTGCTTATGTCGAGATGAAAACTTGCGATTGTTTGCGGCAGATGGTGTTTGTGCAGCTAGCAACGATGTATATGTGTTTTTTGACGTAAACTCAGCACGGGACACATTTATTTAAACGAGCTGTTTGTTTTATCTTGCTTAACACATTGACTGCCAGGAACCCGCCTCGCGGGCGCTCTGCTCGTAGACGCGTAGCCGATACCATGCGTTTCACCGTATGTAGAGGAAAGTGTGGAGTGCTAGAGTCAGTGAAAGTGTTAAGTACGTGATAATAAAACCATTAGTAAATGAAATAATTTTTCGGCCTATGAAAATGTTGAACATACTTATAACTTTTGAGAACCTTATTATTTTAATTATATTAAATTATACTGTATGTGTTTGTAGATTATTAACGTTTAGTGCTAAAGTGCTAAATATTATCATGCGCCGAATATACATACATATAATAAGTTCTTGGAAGTAACTAACAAGATTATTATAAACAAAGATCAGAAACAAATGAAAAAATTTTTCGACGATACTGGACTTGAAAAAAAGAACTAACAAGATGTTTGTTTTTACAGGTACGGATATTGAACTCAATACAGTAACCAGAAAAGAAACTTGGGTAAGCGTGGTTCGACCTGCAGTTTTAGAAGACCTATTTCTTATCTATGGAAAATATATCGCGCGGCAAGCATAATGGCGAAAAGTTGCCCTAGCTTGCACTTCTAGCACAACTGAGTCACGCGACTCTTTCTCGTGCGACATATATTGGCTGTCTTTTTCTTTTCAATGCAGCGTGAGAGAGACGGGTAATGCTCTACCACACGATAAGTTAAGCCGCTCTCAATTTCGCTAGCCTGGGTAGCCTAATAGGTAATAATAATAAAAAGTGTGTTGCACAACCGATCTTTTTAAATTGAACCATGTTCAAATTGAAATATCAGTAGACGCAAGTTATGCCACACCATGTTACAGTTATTTTGTTTATTGATTCACATGCCCGTAAGCAATTACGACCCAATTAATACCTAGGTACCTGGATCTATCATACTAAAAAACGACTACTTATAAGGCTAACTAGTTTTACGCTACGTGTTGCAAACAGTATTTGTATAATATTTGCAACACGATCCTTACGGGTTACCCGAAAAATATTAATGAAATACCAAATTTAATTTATAAAGTAAATCACAAAGAGCAGGTTGTCAAGTGACAGCCTGACAGGTGACGGTTGACAGCACCCATTACGCAATGTTTTCGATCGTCGCGACCCTAATGTGACAAATAATTTAGGCTTTGATGTACAATTTAATTTAATAAACAGAAATTAAAAGCTCATATTTTAAATAATATTTCACCTACTTGACCACTCGACCGAGTCCGGCCCTGGCTCCTGTCTCAGTTATATGCGTTATCTGCTAGCAAGTAATATAGTTACAAACAAATTTAAGTATACCCGCATTATCTTAAATTGCAGCAGTACCTTAATTAATTTGTTAGATTTACTTAGCAATACCCCAATTGTATTTAGTTGTAGGAACTGTAGTGTAGGTATTAAATTAAGTAGGAACGTGTATGTTGTTACTGTATATTTAGTTAATACGAATTATATTTAGTACAAAGTAATTAGGTAATGCATATACTCGTATTAACGTGATTGTTTACGAAAGTGATATGATATATTACTATCACGATCTTTGACATTATTTTATGTTTTCCGTGTATTAAGTAGGTACTTATAGTTTACTGTACAATGTTTAGAACTTTGCTTTTTTTTATCATATACGCTCACTGGCGTAAATATAATGCATGTTATTATGTACTGTCTCATGAAGTGAAATGTAAATTTCTTTTGAGATAAATAAAATATTCTTTAACCCGAATTTAAATGTTTGTAAGGTGCTATCGGGATAATAAGATATTAAATTTTGGTGTGTTATTAAAAGTTATTTGTTATTAACCTATTTATTACCTTATTCCATTACATAAACGTCGTGAAATAGCCGTTATCACCTTTATTCTAAATATCACCAGTGGCGTTACTGATTGCGCCGAGTTACTTGGGAGCATATCTTTCAATACACCCACTCCTTCTTAAAGGCATTATCCCCGTTTATCTCTTAAATTTGCTTCATCCAATTACAGATAAAATAGTTTCCTGTTGCGTGCAAGTCGTAGTGTGAATAACGTGACGAAAAAACTAGATATTGACATATTTAACTGTAAGATCCTTCCGTGAGACGAAGTTTGACAGCGAGGTGTTTTATTTGAGTGTGATACTTTATTACTGTACACATGGCATTTACTGTTAATTCAATTGCCATTGTAATTCGACATAATCCAAGTGTCTTTGTACCTACTAGTTCAATAATCCATACTATATCCATACTAATATTATAAATGCGAAAGTGTGTCTGTCTATCTTTCTGTCTTTCTGTCTGTCTGTCTGTCTGTCTGTCTGTCTGTCTGTCTGTCTGTCTGTCTGTCTGTCTGTCTGTCTGTCTGTCTGTCTGTCTGTCTGTCTATCTGTTACCTCTTCACGCTTAAACCGCTGAACCGATTTGGATGAAATTTAGTATGGAGATAGTTTGAGTCTCGGGGAAGGACATAGGCTACCTTTTATCCCGGAAAAATACCCTTATCCGCGATAAACGAATTTAAAGCGGACGAAGTCGCGGGCAGAAGCTAGTGTCTTATATACACGAGCTGTTGTGTCGAGTGTGGCACTTAGTTTAAAATTAGTTATACTGGTTCTCTCCGTGAGTCCCTGTAATTGGCTTTTCTTTTGCTATCTTCATTCTATTTAAGTTGTGTAAAGCTGTTGGTTCTTCAAATAAATATAAATAAATAAATATTACAGGGCAAGTATTTGTGTGTTGAGCACGAATGATTGTCCCTGCGTTATTTATTTATTTATTTCTAGTTTCAATTCCCGTTCGTATCGAACTTAATATGCAGTGTCACTACCAACTAAGCTAATCTCGCATGCTATACATAAGTATTTCGATTATTAATTATACATTACAAATGCTCTTTTTGTTTTCATTGTTACGACCTAATTTAATTTATGAAAGTAAAACACCCAGCTCTTTTTGCACAACAATGGCAGGTTACTTTATCACGTGACAGATGACTTTGGACAGCCGTCCATTACCCAAGGTTTGCCGATTTTTTCATTTCCAGTTGAAATCAGAGGGACTACTCAGAAATCCTAAAAATGAAGTTCGTATGGCGCCATCCCGCTCACTGAAATACAGCATAACATGAGAGCGAGAGGGCCAGCACGTTACGAACTTCGATTTTTGAGTATCGGAGTAACCCCTCAGACCAGCCGTAAAACTCAATTAAAATGTCTGACAACTGTCCTTAGATAATTCTTAGGTTATTCAAATTACTTGGAATTACTTACTAATGGTAATTTATACAAAAAACGAGTCATTAAAATAAAGTAAGTAAACAAACAGCAAAAATATCGTGTTACCAAAACAAGAGAGATCCTTTTCTTTTAATCTTAAATCTATAGTTTATTTTATAATGAACACCAAAGCAAAAGTACGCAAGAAATAAGAGCTATCTGTATTTTATTATTCCTGGAATAACGTTTTATGCTGAAATTAACAATTTGCTTAATAAATTGCTAAGCTAGATTATCTGCGATCGCTAAGAAAATTGTTTGTGTTATTTGGAACGTAGCAGCGTAGACCGGCTACGGCGTAGGCCGTGGTTCGTAGCAGCAGTGCTACGCTTCTACGGTCGTAGCAGCCATAACAAATTAGGTTATTTTAGGCCAAAGTTGATATTTATTCTTATCACTTTTGCAACAGACATTTTCGTTGCGCTACGCTCGTAGTCAAGAACATGGGAAAACCGTATGTAGCGTAAACTTGCTACGAGCAGAGCACCCGCTAAGCGGGCTCGCTGTCGCGGTTTTGTTGAACTAGCATTTAACTGCGGCTTTAGCGGGAGTTAAGTAGCATACGATTTAACAACTTCACGACCGGGAGCACGCAGCACTACTCGTAGCAAGTTTTCGCTACATACGGTTTTTCCCATGTTATTGGCTACTAGCGTAGCGCTACGAAAATCAGTAGCGAAAGTGCATGACTTGTGATATATCTGAGTGCCAAGTTAAGTAACAAACATATATACCTACTATTTTAAAATATTAGTTGTAGAAAATGAAATGTCTGTACATTAAAGATATTTTCAAGAAAATTGGTGATACACAACTATTTGAAAATGCGTATGTAGCGAACACTACGAGCAGGGCGCCCATCTAGCGGGTTCGCGGTCGTGAATGAGTTTAAGTATCTAGTATAAAGGGCGAGACAATAGGTAGCCACTTTGAATCGATCGGACTGCCTGTCGGGGATAGTTTAACACTTTAAAGTCCAGGAACCCGCTACGTAGGCGCTATGCCCGTAGCAAGTTTTCGCTACATACGCGTTTTCCCATGCTATCAGCTACGCGCGAACCGCTTCGAAATCCTTGTTCGTGAATGTGTTAATCGCTTTAGCTTATTTTAAGAAGAATTATTTTGGTCCAAACGCGACGTAACATACATAACATAATGAAGAAAATCTATCAACAGAAGGTCATATGCGAAAATTTACTTTTTTTTATTCTTCCCTTTTGTCTCTTTTGGTCTGTTAAGAATTCTGTTTGAAAGTTTTGAAATCGGCGCCTCGAGCCGAAAGAGCGAGGATAGTCTAAAAAGAAGAATAAATACTGAAGATGGTTGATACTGTAGCAAATTTAGAGATTGTAACTGACGTGCAGTGTAATCAATAGCCGGTTGGAATCGATCGGAAGCCGGGCCGGTCCCGGGGGCAGCCGTCGTGATGAACGGCGGGGATAATCGTTATTAGTGGAAGAACCGCTTTTAGTAATTTTTACAAGCTTTTATTTAACTATCAATGTTTGTATTTATGTTCTGTTTAATAGGGATGTTGCCTGATCTAAAAAAAAATGTAAAAAGTATATAAGATCCTGATAAACCAAGCAAAATAGGAACTACGTCAAAATTTTGATTTCGATATCTATAGACATCTATAGAGATATTTGACTTATCGATAATCATCTTACGTGTAGCTTTTTTTATGAGGCCTTAAAGATGGGTGGGAAAGTCCATTTTTAAATTATGAAAATATTAATAACTAATAATACCATTACATAACCGATATTCTAAAAAAAATCTTGATTTACTGAATAATTTCGGAAATTATCGCTCGGAAAGTAGTATAAATTGTCCCCCCCGCCCCCCTCTATTTTCTAAACCTGATGTCCAAAAAATATGAAAAAAATCACTAAGATAAAACTTAATAAATACTTTTAACGAAAATAGTTTTTCAACATGATCGGATATACCGTTTTTGAATTAATGCCGAAAACTGCTTCTCAGCAAAAGGAGGTAAGTGCCGTGGAGATATGCTCTTTTGCTACAGTGCACTCTTACATATCGTAGTTTTACGTCAGTAGTGCAGTTTTTAAACCCCCGACAAAACAGAGGGGTGTTATAATAAGTTTAACGTGTCTGTGACTTTGTGACTCTGTGTATCTGTGTATCTGTCTGTGGCATCGTAGCGCCCATACGGATCGACCGAATTGAGTGCGGTTTTTTTTGTGTCATACAAAATTTTATCCCAAGTGTTCTTAGGGTTGTTTGATGAAAATCGGACACTCGTCTCCAAGATATTCAGCTTTTAGTGGTACAAGTCGGGGATTTAAAAAAAAAATGTATGAACGGCTGCGGAACCCTACACTGAGCATGGTCAGACATGCTCTTGGCCGGTTTTTTTTTATTGTATGATTTTGGATGTCCATGCAGTGACCGACCGGTCGTGTGCTCGGCTGCCCTCTACCGACAGCTTTTTTGATCCGACCGTAACCAGTTTCTCATATTTTTATATTTACCCACTAAAATAAATTTGTAACATAACTAAAAATTCCCAATGTAAATTTAATTCAGCAAGCAAAGATTTACTCATGCAAGTGTGCGCCGGGCCTAACTCGACAAAGGGAGCCTTCAGGAAATGAGCTTTCGGCATCCGCTCGCTTGTCCGAATCAATCGCAGGCCTCCAAAATCGTCCTTTAAAAACCTCCTTTCCTCCCTCCGTGCTCCATTTGAATCGGATCCGTAACTTGTACTGCCAAGAGCTCACGTTATCATGATAACGATCCTTTTAAAACGCTGCTTCGAAGATACGTTCCGTCCCATTGAAAACTGAACTTTATGTTCAGAAGACAGATCGGTTATTGAGTCGTATAGTAGGAGAGATCGGAGGATGTGGAAGTTAGTTGAAATGTAAAGCAAATATTTGAGCGTGCAATACGCGTACAATTGCATTATGAAATTTATTCTAAAATGAAATGTGTTTCGTGCCGTAGTATTGAATTTGATTTGTTTATAAAAATATTTATGGGTTTGTGTATGGACAGAGCTGACGAGTTATAAAACAACGTGCATAAAAAGAAGGATATTGAATTTTATTGAAAACTAGAACACAACCAGATAACCGTTAAACCGCTGGGAAAATAAAATCCCCAGCAATAGCTAGTTATCTGAAAGGAATAGATTTTCTTTTGCAGATAACCGTTAAAAAAAACAGTAATCTGCGGGGAAAATAATATCCTCAGTATAACTAGTTATACTGGAAGAACACGGCTATCTCTAAGGAACAAGGGGAAGGGGGAAAAATGGCTGTACATTGAACATGTATCCAAAAAAATAAGTAGATCCTGATACGAAAAATATTTTTGTTGGATTCATTGTATGTTTATATGTGTCCTTGTGGCGTCATCACGATTTTAACTATTTTTGTGAACGGGTAGCTGGGCATCCACAAGTCATATAGGATACTTTTTATCCGACTACGCTGAAGTAAAAACGAGGTTTATCACTTTTTTCTTAATATTTTCTTCTGTTTCCGCGATTATTACTCATTGAAATAAAACAATTTAACGGATTATATCCCGTATATTATCTCATTTTAGTTCCCGACGTTTCGGAAGCTTTTCACTTCATTTTTTCATTGTAACTTTGACAGAGGAAAATATTTCTTTTCTCAGTCCCTCCGGGACCATGGAAAGCTGAAAAGCTTCCGAAACGTCGGGAACTAAAATGAGATAATAAACGCGATATAATCCGTTAAATTGTTTTATTTCAATGACTGTTTTCTTTTCCGCGACCGAAGTTGCGGGCGCCTTCTCACCTTCTAGTATTAGAATACCATTCCAGGGAGCTCCGATACATGTCCGACCCACTGTCATACTAAGTACCGTTCAAACATTTTAAGCTGAAAAACGTTATATACCAACGTTAGAACCGCCTGGGACCTCAAACTTGTTGGGTAACAGACACACAGATGCAGCGACAATGCGGACGATACCCCGGGGCATACAAAGTGCGACAGACATGCCAATTACTTGGAATTTACATGGCAATTTATATTTGCTTGAAGATTTATACTAGTGCCCGTCGGCAACATTTGTTCTACCACGCTCAATTGCAATCTCTATTTAACTCCCTTGGTGGACAATTTCCAAAATCTTTTTTTCATATTTCTAGCTATAAACTGACCTAGGAGACCTGAGATAGGCTCGCCATCGCCAGTCTTTACGAGTCGAGCTTTTATATACATAAATACAAATCATTTATTTCGGAATTTGAATCCATAGTGTTAGTTACAAACTTAGAGCTATGGTTAGTATTTTAAAATTGTGCTAAATTAAATTAAAGGCGTTTGGCCACCGGCATTACAGGCGCGTGTAGTTGCACATAACACTGCATCAGCGGCGAGTCTCACCTGTAGGCTAGCATGCTCAGGAAGTATCCCGAGCATGCTAGCTCAGGAAGTATCCTGAGCATGCTAGCCCACCATGCACATGCAGCCTCGAATAGTAATTCGAGTTGCCATGACTGTGATTGAGAGGAGACGCATACCGTTTCGTCATGATAGTAAAAAAGCAGTCCGTGTGCGCCTCCGCGAACATTGTCGACGCACTGCAATACCGTGGCAGCCCGAACATCATCCTAAACGCGTCATAAATTGGACGCGCAACGCGCTGTAAGCCCGCGACTCGAATTCAGCCCTAGTACATCTATGTCTAAAAACAAACCATATCATCATCATCATCATTTCAGGATGTCTACTGATGGACACAGGCGTCCTCAAAGGATTTCCACATGGGCCGGATAGAGGCGACCCACCTTCAGGTCGTCTGACCACCTTGCGGGTGGCCCTCCCACGCTGCGCTTGCCGGTACGCGGTCTCCACTCGAGAACCTTTCTGCCCCAACGGCTGGTTCTTCGAACTATGTGCCCTGCCCATTGCCACTTCAGTTTGCTTACCCTGCTTGCTATGTCGATAACCTTGGTTCGTCTACGAACACCGCAAAGGCCCCAAATTATCTTATTATCACCGTATAAATGAACAAATTACCTGCGAAGGGTGGCTACCTCTAAAATGTTTTGATATCTATGAATATGTTATGTGCCTATGAATTTTACATGGAAGTTATCAAACTAGCCGCCCTGCGTCACGGACGTAATTTATTTATTACCAAAAAAACATGAGTTTTTCGTGTAAAAATAATTCTAGAGGTTACGCCGCGATTAATAATACAGTGACCTGTAACAAAATAGCTTTATTTTTACCCGACTGCGTTAAATTGGAGTTTTTCAACACAAAAAATCTATGTATACATGGGTTTGACGGATAACGTATATGTTAGCTTCGTCGAGGTTGTGGGTGTGATATAATATTTTTCAGTCTGCTATACATTAGTATTCACACCCATGTCCTATATCCTCAAATCACGATGCAATTATTTATTTCGAGTGAATTTTTGTACTACAAGTAATACACTGCGGTGAAAAGAATAGACTGTATTGATCCGTGGCGTGCCCAGGGTTATTGGCCAAGATAGGCAATTTTTCCGTGCCTATATGGAGCCATGGTCGTTCAGGGCTTCAGGGAAGGCAATTCTTTGTGCCTGTATTGAGCCATGTTTGTTCAGGGTACGCAGTTCCTTTTTGCATATATGGACCGTACGCCACTGTGTGAGAGAGATAGATAGACTTCAGCACAAACATGTTGCGTCTCTTCCTTTCCTGAGTCAGTACCTCACTGTTGAGGTACGTGTCTGTCGGACTAATATTGTATAACGACACGTTTGATTTAGTTGGTTGCACATCAGCCTACGAAGCTGGCGGTCTCGGGTTCGAATCCCAAGGCAAGTGTTTGTGTGATGAGTACGAATGTTTGTTCCTGGGTCTTGAAAGTTATCTACATTTAAATATTATAATTGATCTGTATATTATATATATCGTCGCCTGGTACCCATAGTACAGGCCTTATTTAGTTTGGGACTAGAACGATTTGTGTAAAATTGTCCGTAATATATATTTATTTTTGATCTCAACCTGTATTTGTACTTCTCCCAGTCGGTAGCTCTTTGAAGTGTTTTGCTATCGCATCGTTACATTAGACTTCTACGTCTTTAGTACCGACCATTTTTTCATTCCATTAAATTATCCATATATTATTTTTTATTTCATTAGTCTCTCCGAATCATTCAAAGATACATAAATAGCGTTACAATATCACATTCTCGTAGCTCCTCATACGGTAAAGTTATTCTATTCTAGAAGCGGAATATACATGTTACACAACGCAATTGTTTCGCAACCTCCCCGAATCGTAAATTAAAACTTAATAGAGCCCGTATCGGCACGAAAACACCGTAACAGTTTCCGGTTCAACTTCAAAAACCGGTAAACGAATCGACACAATTATGCACGTTTAAATTTAACTTTTCATATTAAGCGGCGAGTTATGGAGTTTGTTCACGTGGGGAGTAAGTGTGTATTTATCGGTTTTTCGGCTCGTGAGAGTTTGCAATCGCTTTGGAGATTAATAAACAATTTATTTGTGTTATGGTATTGATTTATCGACAAATTGTTATGTAATTAGCCCTATGCTTTTGAAAGCTGCAATGCAGCCAAGAGATGAAATTATGCCGGTTAGTATAAGTAGGTTCATTGAACATCTATATTCTTCTAAAGTTGTACAAATTAAATGGCTGCACATTGAAGATATTAAAAAAAAGTAATACAGACTCGAAAAATATTATGTTTGGATTTTTTTGTGTTTGGTGTCGTTGTGGCTTCATCATGCCAAATCGCCTAAACGGATTACAACCATTTTTAATACGCGGGTGTATCGACAGATGTTTATGGGATGCTTTTAGTCCGACTACACACAATAAAAAAAGAGGGTTACATTTTTTTCTCGCACGCTGAATAAGTTACCCTACTTATGACTGAACATAATTTGCATTTGTTAACCTTTTGAGCGCCCAGCTTGTTGCGTGAAACCGTGAGCCACACGCCAACCAATAAACCAAATGTATAATACCGTATAGCGGTAAATGATGTCGTGTCTGTGTCTGTACACAATTTGCCGTCTTTGGCGGTCAATGGGTTAATGTTGACGTGTTTTTTTACATTGTTTTATTAATTTGTTTGTGACTTATATTTGACATTATAACTGTTATTTTATGCTGATCATAATGTAAATACTTATAATATAATATTGAAGTAAGGCACATGTATAATGCTCTTTTCTCGTAAAAGAAATGATTTTGAATCTGAATCATACTTAGTCCCTTTTTGTTTCGAACGCATGGCTGAGAAAGAATGAAAAAGTTGAAATACGTCAAATAAATGAAAAATACCATTTGGCGCTGACTATACAGTAACATGCCACACATGAATAATCAAGCTACATGTTAGGTAACGTAGAAAATTCTAGACCTAACACAACTTTTGGCGTTGATATGTGGCGTCATAATCCTCCTTTATGTAACTAACCTTGTAATCTAGCTTACTCGTATCTACCAACCAAACGGGGCGCCATGATGAAACACACCTTCCAACTACAAAAAGTCGCGTTTTATTAGCTTTCAATCGTCGCTTGTGACGATCTATCTAGTCAACAGCACAGGTAACACTTCCATGTACAGAACCATATGTAAAAGGACGTATTCGAGTAGTAAAAGCGTGTCCGTTACGACGTTTCTGTGCGCTACGGTAAGTTCCAGCGTTGGTAAATCGCTGCAGTTCTGTTTAACAGATTGTTCGTTGTTGTTAGTTGGATTGCGGAGAGCGAGTTCATTTCACTGCGGCTTTCACTGCCCAAAATAACGTTACACCTCATTACTTACCTACAAATTGCACATTTGAACTTGACAATAGAAATAGGTACCCTTTATTGCACACCAAAAGAAAATAACATGAGACACTTAAATCTAAAACAATATATGAGAAATGCTAAACAATAGCTGGTTTTATCGCTAAAAGCGATCTCATCGAGACCACTTTAAGGTAGTAGAGATAATATAATAATAATAATAAATGTATTTATTTTCACCTCACAAAGGACAATTTTTCAAGCAAAATAACACGTACCTATTTTACACAATAAAGGGACTCTTTGACACATGCATCTTACAACAGTGCCTAATATACGGAGTCAAGCCTGTCTGCTATAGAACGCAGGATGGGGTTGGGGCTGGCCCGTATCCGGCGCACCAGGGTTGTGCATCGTTTGCGCATAGTCGTATAAAAGCAATCTATGCGCGCTTCAGCAAACATCTCTGATGCGCTACAGAAGCGAGGCAGCCCTACCAGCACCCGTATATAAATAAATATAAAAATATAACGACTTTAATTTATGAAGAGAAATAATTTTACCTACAAACTTTTGTAAGACGTTAATGCTCTTTAGTTTTTAAGTACTAAGTAGATAAAAAGTCAGCTAGTAAAACTTATAGTTTAGTTCGCTAACAAATCCATTAAGGAACTTCTATAACACAATAAAAGTACTTTTATAAAACAACCTGAAAATAAGGATCATTAAAACCGCAAAACATAAAGAAAAGGTACAATAAATACATAAGCTTTATTGGTTTATAAAAAACACGAAATGGCCGCGGGTGGTAAAATGCAGTGAAAAATAATATTAATGTTTAATCAAGTCCCTTCACTTTGGAATTATATTTCGTTATTTTCCCCCGTGAATATAGCCAGATACAGCATTAAGGTCAAATCACAAGCTTCAGCGGATATTTATTTACTATTTATAAAATTATAAAACAAATCTCACCGAAGCTAACAAGTTATAAAAAATATTAAATACGTGATGTAATTAATTAGATATAAGAAACAGCCTATAAATGTTGGCCTAGTATTATCTAAACAATATCAACTAAATAAAGTAAATAGTTAGAAATATTTCGAGTCTGCAATCCCACATGTAGATGTCTAACTACTTACTTTATTTAATTGATATTGTTAACAAAATACATGAAAATTACATAACTGTCGTCGCCATTGCGTAAAACAAGAGACCCATGTTCCACGATTCTTGTTACCTATTTCACTCACACACTCATCCCTCTCATTCGTGTGTTCCATTGGGAAACGCTTCAGCGTATGCCTCACGCCTCGCCGCAGGCTGGAAATTTATCATGAAAATTAATTTCGTCTCATATTTACGGTGCGCGGTCGGCGCGAGGCTCCCACTAAACCAATTCCCCTGAATTATACAGCTCACTTCTCACCCAATAGAGCCTTCCGGGCAGGCTAGTCGTTATGTAAAGGCCACAGGATAACGCGGCACACTGAGCTGATTTCAGCCTGGCTCACACCATCTACAAGTCTCTCTGTTGCACCTACAATAGGGATGATGACTAAATTTTAATAATAAGTGCGTCTTGTAGATTAATAAAAAATATTGGGCATGTGTTTTTTCTTTTTTAACACACCGGATGCGTGCGCGTTGTATCGTATGAAATGTCATAGTAGATCGCAAACCGCTTGCGTGGCGTGCACGTGCGCAGCGGTGTATCATCTCTTATGGGTATTCATACTTTACGACGCGCACGCCACGCGCACGTCTACGTGCACGCTACGCACACGCATCCGGTGTGGCTTGGCCTTAAATGTCGCGTGACGTCACTCCAGTACAAATTTTACTTAGGATTGACGTCACGACCCCACTCGTAAACTTTAATGCGATTTATCTTTTTTTTTTATTTATTATTTTGAAAAAGCAAAAAATACGTATCCTATATTTTTGTATTATCTAACTGAGACGTACTAATTAGAATTTTGATTTTCATACCCAATCATCATGCCTATTGCCGGTAAACCAGGCCAGTTTATCGTAATCATACATAACTATTCACTACACCTAGACCGCCCATATACTTTTTGTTCTTTGGCTTGTTTTCGGTTTTATGCTGGTCCTGGATTAGGTGGTGTAAGTGTCATTCGGCCTACGTGATTTTAGGGTTCCGTACCAAAAAGGTACAAAAGGAACCCTTATGGTGCGACTCTGTCGGTCTCTCCGCCTGTCTGTCTGTCCGACTATTTAAGCGCCATATCTCAAAAACGACTTATGCTAACTATTTTAAATTCGGAATATTTATAATCACGGTCAGTCCACATGTATTGCACAGGAAATATTTAAAAATATATTTTCATTTTCTAAATAAACGACGAATATGAGGGGGGGTAACAATTAAAAGTCTAGCTACAGGGTCAAATGGAGTATCATATGAAAGGGCTTGGCCTGCACATTTTTGAAGCATTTTTTAAATTTTTATATTGTGATTAGTTTTTGTTTTATTAAGGAAAATGTAAAAAAAAACTCCGTTCCCCCATTTATCTCCGAAGTTTACCAATCGAAAATTTTGAAATTTTCACAATTTGTATTAATAAACATAAATATTAGGAGAAAATTATAGCCATGTCTCTAACTAGCGAATTTTTTTTTTAATTGCAGAAAACCTATTTGAACAACCCGGTTGCGTTAAGTTTGCACCTGGTTTGTATGAAATGCTATAGATATCAGGTGCAAACTTAAGTCAACCGGTACCGGGTAATAAAGTTAGGGTAAGTAAAAATTTGTACGGAACCCTCGGCGCGCGAGTCCGACTCGCACTTGGCCGGTTTTATTTTGTTTGTAAAATCCGGGGATTTACATATGTCAAACAATATCAGTAGTGGAGACTATAGTGGCGAACCATCCTGCCCAGTTCTTCCTCCATCCTGAACCTGTCGTGTTTGACTATACCCCAGCACCTTGATGATAAATCAAAATAATTACGACACATAAGTAGTAACAATATTTTGTGCTAAGTTTTGGACAATAAACCGTTTTGATATGGAACTACTTAAAATTGCGACTCAGACAATTGCTTATTAATTTTTGATTGTCATTATTCATTCTGATTACGGTAAAGTTTACTTGTTTCGCCCAATTGGGGCTGATTAGTGCGACTAAGTTAAAATAACCCCCTCTCCAATACTCAGCCTATATATTTTTTATTATTTAGTGCTTAGGTTCAAAGAATTTTACTACCTACGATATAAAAATATACTTAATTCTCTGCTTCAAACAAAGCCTTTATTAATAAGCCCCTTTCAAAAGACTGCCCTCAACTATTGTGCTCATTTTTCTCAAACGTTTTGCGAGCTATGATAGAACCAACTGTTCTTGGAATCTGAAACTTGCAGCATTTCTTAAGACTAATTTAATAAAGGAATTGCCAGGGCAGTTATTTCGTGCCTCTGTCTCGTATCGGGTGCTCACAGCTTCTATCCTTTCATCAGAACACAAAGGGAAACCATATTTTTCCAAAGTCAAACCGGCGCCATTTTCTAGAGTTTAATATTTCTTTCCAACTTCACTGGAAAATGGAAATTAGAAACTTGAGATATTGTTAGATCGGCGTTTATAAGAAATAACAATTACGTTTATTGATTATTGGCTATAGACAATTCTTAGGATAAATCGGAGTTTCTGTTTACCTGACTATTAATTAATGTCCCTTTATCTGCCAACGTTATTTTAATTGGTCTTAAGATTTTTTTTGTATCGTACTATTAATAACAATATTATTAAGTATATGATCGGAGCTCTGAAAAAAAAACATCCTGCAAAATATTATTGCCATGACACTCCCACGACCATGCTGAATGTAACGACACCTCATACGTCAAAATTCATCAAGCCGTTAGGCTGCAGGACGTGCCAGAGTAAGAGGCATACCTCTACATAGATGTATACCCACATAGGTACATACGTACACTAGAAAAACCTAACCCTCCTCACGCAGTTGTTATTTTATTAAATATTTATTCAAAATAATAGTTATCATAATTATCATGCAAATTACGAATGTACTGCCCTTGCAGAATGAATATCATTATTTCATTACATCATACAAAATGGAAGCCATTTTTAAAGCCGTTCCTTATACTGTAGGTATTGGTAAACACTATATAAAGATATAGAAAACATTCAAGACCCGGGAAAAAATATTCGTGGATAAGTATTTGTATTCAGTTCTTTCTCCCAATTTTAGTGGGAGACTCCACTATCCAAAGGTTGTCTGGAAGATTGCTGTTTAGCGATAAGATCGCCTATTATTTATCTATCCTTGGATATTTTCTTTCTTAACACTAGGCTCAACGTGGCGTCAAGTTAAACACTCATGTATAAATTGATAAACGATATCTATTCTAATATTATATCTATACTATTATATAAAGTTATAAAAATAAAAGGTCACTAAATCTTTTCTTCAGTTTCCGCGATTATTACTCATTGAAATAAAACAATTTAACGGATTATATCGCGTATATTATCTCATTTTAGTTCCCGACGTGTCGGAAGCTTTCCAGCTTTCCATGGTCACGGGTGGACCAGGGTGCAGTCTACCTGTGACCATGGAAAGCTGGAAAGCTAATATACGCGATATAATCCGTTAAATTGTTTTATTTCAAGGTCACTAAATCGTTTTTTCCTTAAATATTTTGAATGTGTCATGGCTTCATTACGTCAAATCAGCTAAACGGGTTTGAACTATTTTTACACGGTTAGCTAGGTTTTTACCCAACAACGCGGAATAGAAAAAAAGTGGTTTTTGCTCTTCCGCTGACGAATTACAATGACGAATTACTATCTAGTACATAATGCAATTAAGAAATAGTTAGCATGGAGCCGTGTGTTAAGATATAATTGAACCGAAACCAATTTATTTTACATCGCTCCACGCTACAGCCTTCGGAATCCGGCCCTACCGCTGGAATATTCAATCACAGCGTGTTTGACTACGGAACATGAATACCGTAGTTTTTAATCTGGATTTGACCAATTTTAATTAAAATGTATAGGAATATTTTATACAGAAATTTCATACAGCGTGCTCTCAAGTGTGTGCAAAAAATTACTTTAATCCGAAATAAAATTGATAGAGATTGTTGCTTTGCGGAATTCCGTATTAGATTAATGGATTACAGTTCCTTTGCTATTCCATTCCATTTATTCTATTAATAGTGACACCTTTTCGCGGAATAGCAAAGGAAATATAATCCATTAATGTACTATTTGCGAAAAGAAAGGTCAAACCAGCAAACCTATACCAAGCATAATCCAATGCCAATATTAATAGAGCACGAGCATGGCACTCGATCGGTGGCCGCGGGCAAATTCGAAGTACCATGCGTTAAGAACTACTTCGAAGATAGAACATTAAACAAAAGACTTCCGTACTTCCTAAATAGTCTGCCCGAGAACGTCCGTCATGAGCCAAGCAAGCCCAAATTTAAAAAGGCCCTGAAACAATATTTGCTGCAGTCGCTTAAGTGACATGATTTAATTTAAAGTTAGCATCAAATATATTCATTTAACTTATAATGCACAGATATTAATATTGTATATGAATAATAAATACTCTAAAGTATTATTAGTATAGAGACTCGTGCGTGCAGTCAAACTGTACGATACAGTTTTGCAGGAAACTGTCTTAGAAATAAGAAATATGTACTTTGTTTAATAAATAAATTAATAATTGTAATCGTACATTTACTGCTAATGCAATCGAACGTGCCATTTGAAGAGACATACAAGACTTTTAAGGTTCCGCTAAGACAACGCTTGACTATAGCTTGACAAGTTCTTTTGTGCCACTCCCATGGTCTGCGGGCGGGAGAGGGCCATGGGGGGGGGGGAGACAATCGAATTCTCTCTTCATTGCGCGGTCGAGACGCTCACCGCACAGCAGATAGTTGGTATCACACGTAATGTATTAGGAATTCGCTTGCCGCGTCGCTGGTCTAGCGTTATCGTGGCTGGGCCTTGACAAGGTAGATTAATGCAGGATATGACATGCACATGATACACTTAGTTTAAACTACAAAATGAATTATATTGTTGAATGTTTTAAAAATGTTACGTATGTGGATGAATTGGAGAAATTAAGTTTAATTGACCTGATTACAGTTAACGCAAATGAAAAACAACATTCTGTATAACAGACTAATAATAATAACGATATACATAGCACCAGCCAGTATGCTATTGATCCCAAACAATGAATTCCCCGTGGCTTTGGCTTACTATTTTATTGATCCCTTGGGAACCGTGCATTTTTCCGGGCTAAAACTATCCTATATCCCAAAGTATCTCGTGAAGCGCGTTTATGGAAAGCTACTTCAATAACACTTTCAATGTCTGCGCAATACATGTAATGCACTAAAGACCAGGTTGATACGTCGTTGCATTACAGGTAATGCACAAATGTACGGAGCCATCAATTTATGACGTCACATAGACGTAACAGAGCTGGTTTGACGGTGCGTGACATGTTATGCACTGACAGTGAAAGTGTTAAAATATTACAGGCAACGGTCTCTGCACTAATCAAAGTGTTACATCACGCCTTAGACTTCTACACGTGCCAGTGGCCCATTCAAAGAACTTCTGAAATTGAAATAGAATTCGAGAACATTCGGTACCCGAGTAAGTGTGATTAGTGCGACAAGCGCCACGCTCCCAATTACGTCGTATGACGTCACAGCTTAATTATTATTCCGTTTGAATCATGTTTTAGTATCAAAGCTCGTGGTAACGCTTCACTTTATGTCTCAAAGATAAGTCGGTATGCTATCTAGACATAACCTTTAGATTTATGAGCCATTTTATCTTATACTTAGATACTCTTACACTACAGAAGTAGTCATTCTCTTGCGCTTTTCCCTTTTATTTGCGGTCGGCGCAGCATAGTTTTTTTCTTCTGTCCCTCTCTATCACGGCTGAGTCCAGCCGCCTCGGGGGAAGCCAGTATTTTCAAGCTGGTCTAAATTGACCCTCAATAGGAAACATGCATGAATTTTAATTTTTGCTTAGTAGTAGACAAAAAAAAATCGAATAACTATCAAAAGAACCAAGATATAAGCCATCAAACATTTCATTCTATCTCTTTCTAGCAAAACGGAATTTAATATGAAGTTTATATGGCCGGCGTAGACTATGACGTAACAGTACATGTCGGACCTCTCTGTCAAATCGCCGTCTAATTAGCATTTTAAAATGCCTATATCTTGCGTGTTTCTTGGCCGATTTAATTTTTAATTTCACATTTTGAAATCGTTTCTACGGTATTTTGATATTAAGTTAAGAAAAGCGATAAAGAAAATTCATCGCATTGTCAAAGAAACAAACCCGTCTTTTTTGTTTAGTTTGTCTTTCGCAAAATTTAACCATTTTTTCTTCGGTCATCCCCTTCTTCTATAACCCTCCACATTCATACTTAACGCTTTTCTCGTCACATGACCTTCATCCCTCCTCATTATACGCCCATACCACGCTAGGCAGTTTCCTCGTAACTGATCTGCAATTGGTGCTACTTTCAGACTTCCTCTCTCATACTCATTTCTTACTCTGTCCATTCTCGTCACGCCACACATCTATCGCAACATTCTCTCCCTACAGACGTAGTATTTCAGAAAATTCTCGTCTAGATGGTCCTGATATGAAATACGTGAAGTAATAGGGCCAATCTTTAGCACGAGACTCGCGGCCTAGTAAAATAGTAATTGGAGGGATGTTTACAAAAATAACATTACTGCATAGGTAGGCTTTTAAGGAAATCGAAAAAACTATAATTGTCTTTGATATTGCCTATTTCAGCCGGATATTTAGAAAATAATAATAGATACATGACAACAAAATGCGGAAAGCACCTTAATTTGTTTTAATGGTCTCTGTTTTCTTTAATACATGACAAAGTATCTTACATTACTTGTGCTGTTTTTGAATCAGTTTGTGATTTATGTTGTTTTTATGCAAATGAGAGAAATTGTTACTAAAAATGTCTTATTTTTTTAACAAATGAAAATCTAAGTAACTAATTAATGTTATTGTCGTATTACGAGTAATCATCATCAGTTTACTTTATTTTTATCCTCTATTTCGCGGTTATTATTTTCATTGCATTTATTTTAGGGTTAGATTTATGACAAATAGTCATTACTGTAAAATATAGTTATCACCATCTGTGGGCTACAGGTTAATAAAGAATACACGTGTTTTTCTCCAAAGATATAAACACCAATGAAACTGCTATAAAGTTTCTCTTTCAGCCTAGCACGAGACTGTTATTCCCGCAAATCGCCCGTATGTCTTCGCACTAATATAGGATGCATGGGGTATTTTTCGTTGACCAGCCGACATCAGGACTCAGGAATGAGGCTGTTCGTATAGACTGATGCGCATCGTGCGTAATCCAGGAACGATCACTTTTAAAGCACCATATAAGTAGAATGATTGTTTTATAAGTACAAACACCAATAAAACTCCTATCAAGTTACTCCTTCAGCCTAAGCACGAGTGTTATTTCAGTAAACCGCCCGTACATCTTCTGACTAATATAGAATGCATGGGGTTTATCTCGGCGGACAGCGGACAGTTGCGCGTCAGGCGCCGCGCAGACGCAATCTGTATGCTAAACACGCCGCATGCATCAGCCAGGGTTGCCACTCTTCAATTACCTAGCCTAAATAACAAGTTGAACTGAAAAGGGGCATTCCAGCAGAATAAGAACTTTATCGGACACGTGATGGCCATGGCAGCTACCTTATCTAAATATACTAGAAGGGCGCCTTTGTTCGTGCAGGAAAAAAAGTCATAACCCCTCTTTTTTTCTTCAGCGTAGTCGGGTAAAAAGTATCCTATAACCATCTGGAGATATCCAGCTACCCGTGTACCAAAAATAGTTGAAATCCGTTTAGCCGATTTAGTGTGATGAAGCCGCAACGACACATACTAAGAATCCAAAAATATATGTTTCGTTTCAGTGAACTTCAAAAATACCGTTCATATTTTTTTTTGAAAATATCTTTTAAGTACAGACATTTCATTTTTACAACTTTATAATAGTATAGATAAAACCCTAAAAGACACAGAGAGGTCACACACGTAGACTATATATATATATATATGTCGTAGTCTGATCGAATAATTAGTAAAATTCCTGCCTTCTGCTTATTGCCTGTAGGTTGAAACCTCGATTCAAACTCAGCGCATTTCGTGAAGAGTAAAAATCTAAATCTTTATTAGATAGCAGATCTTCTTTTGTTAATCCCTAACTATGGTTTTAAGGGTAAAAAACGATATTTACCTTTTTATTTTACTTATTTACTTTTTTTAAACCTGTAATATTCTGGCAACCCTAACCGCGACACCTTTTTCAATATCAGCGCGCCCACGCGTTCCATTCTATTACCAATGTGTTATTTATTTAAATATAGAAGGGTGTATCTCAAATATACACTAACCGCGCGTAAATATACACAGCAACTGTATACACTCAGCATAATGGAAGTGCGTTTCTAAAAAATATACGTTCATATTTTTTTACCATGCAGATCTTTTTTTGTTTAATTTTTCTTTTTGTACCAATGAAATCAAGCGTGTTTTTGAATGACCCTATTTCGGCTTTTGAAACTTTTTAACATAAATCAATAGCGCCACTGTTATTGCAGTCTTGATGGTTGCAATTTTTCTATTACTTACTTACGAGTAGTACGGCTATAGATATACCAAATTTTGTCGTATTAAAAAAATACCGTTGGGCATTATTGGGTTAGCAAATTCACTGCGGCATGGGATCACTTGAACTCTTACGTACAAAATGGTGAACTACATGTTAACTTAATCGCCGTAGTGAACGTAATGGGATTACTCTTGACTATAATCATGTCTGGTGGTGAACACTGATGAAGCTTACGATGTAGCGAGCGCACCCAGAAAACATCTATTCACTCTCGTCTAAAAAAATTAAGAAAGGATACTAACGCAAAAGTTGTTCTTCAGTTAAAGTTGTTATTGTTTAGTTCTTATTTAACCTGTGGGGAAAGTTCTTATTGTCACAGCGTAAAAAAAAAACAGTGGGCCGACGCCTTTGATGTTTGCGTAAATGACAATGACATGTCCCGAGCTACCAACTAATACGGACTATGCAGCTCGGGCTCGCCACACCCGCGTCTCGCCCCTTGCACCCCGCACGATTGCTCTGACTAGACGCCTTCGTCGGATGACTGTATTGATTTAAAGATTGAGTGTGTATTGTGTTATTGTAATGGTTATTGTTGATTGAAATCATGCTCATAGGTACAGTTTAATATTAACAGCCCGTGTCGGGCAGAAAAGTCGGAATAATTCAGTGGCAATGCGTTGCCGAGCTAAGCGAGCATTGTCTGGATTTTTGTGGCCATTGCGTGAAGAATTTTGTGTAGAATAAGTGAGGTTGTTCTATTGCGTTTTAACCCCCGACGAAAAAGAGTGTTATTAGTTTTACATGGCGATGCCGCGTGGGAAGGTAACTAACAAGATGGACCAATGATCTGGTGATGTTCCCGGGAAACCGTTGGAGGGCGGCATACGACCGGTCGTTATGGAGATGCTTGGGGGCTTTGTGCAGCAGTGGACGTCCTTGGGTCGATATGATGATGATGAAGTTTTACTTGTGTATCTATTTGTCTGTCTGTGGCATGATAACTAACCGAATCAAGATCACCTGTCTGTTTGGAGACTATTCGTCTTTTTATAAGCTTTTATTTAACTACTAAACATATGTATCTATATTTACAAATCCTGTAAGGTAGATTTGCACTACTTCCCGGGGACCGATTAAACTTGATTTGCTTTGTAACTTCGATGACAATACAATAATACGGACCCATGGAGCTGGTCTGATGATGTCGGAAGGCGGTCATAGATTAGGAACTCTGTAATAACGCAATTCTACCAGTAGGGCTGCTTAGAATTGTCTCAGAGAGTACTTGATGGATGTTCAAAGAAAATAACAGTCGGAAATAAAAGCTTTAAAATGGACAATTTATCTTGCAAAAGTGGACATACATTAGGATCCATTAGTTCGGACACTAGGGATAACCCCCAGGGTGAATTGATATCTATTAAGTCATCTGGGAAATCACGCAATCAATAAAAATAATCAATTATTTTTGGTGGTTATTACCTCCATTAATTAGGTTCTGCCGCGAAGTTAAGGTAAAATGGCACTACCTATTCCGATCTTTGGTGGATATATATTTTACCTCTTCACTATATTGTTCGCAATGATCCGTCGTTCGCAATGATCTTTTTTCTTGGTCTCAGTCTGTACCTTATTTTCGTAAGAATAATTGGAATTTTTCGCCTCAGTGCACAATAATTAACGCTACCCGCCTGCAAATAGATTAAACAAAAAACCTTTTCCGGACAATATGGCGACGTAGGGGCCGTAGTCAAAACAAAACACAGCGCAAACGGTAGTTACTCTCGATAAGAGGTATCTACAGGCATTACCGTAAAATTTCAGGCTCAGCCTTACGAGGACGTTCGTTTTTATGTACAAAAACTAGATACTGCCCGCGCCCGCTGTTTCGGAGCGTCGTTTTACATTTTTCGGCTTTTTTGGGGTTTATCGTGTGACTAATCTTGCGAGGGAACAAAAGGCGAACGAAAAACAATTGCACGTGAAATTTTAAATGCGGCCAACTACAGTCACTCGCAATAATATAGGGACGACAAACGTCCGACGTAACTTTGTTCACTGAGATATTTTAGAACGCTTTGTCCTGGCATTATTGTGGGTAACTGTACTGTACATCGGTAAATGGATTAAAAATGTACTGACATTGAAGATATATTGATGAAGATCATTGAAACACGTTATTTTAAGATCTTATATCTTACATGGGAGTTATGACATTAGATAGCATAATACAAGACACGCATATATACCTGTGGGCCACTTGACTTATCCTCTATAAGGCCGTACTCTCTTACCACTTATTACACCAAAAATCCGCAGAAGAACCAAGGTCGTCGACATAGCTCAAAGCAAAAAGGTTTTCAAGTGGCGACCGCGTATAGGATGACGTGGAAGGCCCCCAACAAAATGGACCAATGATCTGATGAAGATCGTGGGATGAAGGCGACGCACGACCGGTCATTGGGGTGATCCTTGGGGGAGGCCTTTGTCCAGCAGTGGACGTCCTTGGGCTGATATGATGATTATGATGATGATCAGCGTAGTGCGGTCCATATAGGCAGAAAAGCACCGCCTACCTTGAAGGACCATGGCTCCAAATAGGCACAGAGAAACTGCCTACCTTGAACGACCATGGCTCCATATAGGCACAGGAAAAACTACCTACCCTGAAGGTCCATGGCTCCCATGTAGGCTCAGACAAACTGCCTAACTTAGCCAAAAACCCTGTGCCTCTGTTGATGATTACACCAAAAATGTAGATAACTAATAAGACTCTCTCTCTCTAAATCCCATATCCAAATCGTGAACCCCTTTCTGTGAAATCGGTTAACGCTGTCAAACAAAGCCATTCCGTTAATAAGATGACAAACAAGCGATAGCGAGTGCGCAATAAACCCCGCGTCGCAGCCGATCCGTCAATATACGTAAAAGCTCGCGGGACGATAAAAAACGTACCTAGCCCGGAACGGTTATTACATATTTCTAATATAGAGGGGCGTATACGGGGTGATTTCTTAAACGGGGCATAATGTTTGAATATTGAAGTGATTCAACATGGGTCACGCTAATATCTGGTATTCTCACACCGCAAAGACAGGGATACCGCTCATGTCTGGTCATACTCGCTCTTTTCCGTACCCATATCCAGGACTAATCTTGGCTTGCAGTCACCTTTGGTACGAATCTGCTCAAGCTATAATGCTTATATCAATAAAAATAATCATTGCGTTGACATTTTTCACGACCGTTTGGCCGTGTTTAAATCTAAAGTATTGCCAAGCAAGAGGTAAGGTTGCGGTACCTACCTCGCTATGTTGTGTTAACTTTAAAGTTAAATTCGATGTTAATATTTATTTCTTTCTTCTTTTCCGTGTGTTCCTAAGTTTTGTTTTCATATTTAAAATTCTTAAATTGTTATTATTTTTTTTAATCTCACTGCATAAATATGTTTAAAAAGCGTTATGTACACCGTTATTGTTGTGTATATCAGATGTAGATACCTATAATAATATAATTAATGTGAATGTTATAATATATACAATGTGGCTGTACTTTATTAATAAATAAATAAATGTCTGGTTTGCTGCAACTGCTACGGACTTATCCGTAAATATGGCTTGAATATCTGCAGACAGTGCTTCAGGGATACGCTCACGACAACGGATTCAAAAAGTCGGACGATATGGAGGTTATAAGAATAACGTTATAATACATAAAAAATTACCTTAGATGAACATTTGTTTAACGTTTAGTTGTGTCTACGTTGACGTATTTTTTGGTTCATTCAACCGCAGAGAAAAATAACCCATCTACAATGAAATAATATACAGACAAATTTTGTTACTTTGAAAATTTAAGAATATTTATATAGGTACTAGGTTAAAATGTATTTGTTCTTACTTTCAATCACCATTTCTACCCATAGAAGTCGTATTTTAGATGCCTACACAGACTTCCACAGTTAGTAATCGTACGCTCTCTGCTTTTATCGGCTTCCGAAGAGTATAACCAGGACTTCATTTTTGCCGTGATAACGTCTTATAAATTGATGAACGCCGGCTGCACGCACAAAAAAGCATCACTCATTGTCACGTTCCGCCTGAGCCGAGCGTGCAAGCGAGAGCGCGGAACAAGCGATAGAGAGGCACGATCAGCCTAAGCGTTCGGCTTGTGAATTTATAAAAGTATGCAATTTTTCATCAATGTTTTCTTATGACGTTATCACATATTATCGCCCGTAACCCTACTTTACAGACAACCAATTTTTTTATGGTATGGTGTAGCAAACGATGACATGCGCTGTCGGGTGATAAGTTGACTCTTAAGTCCGTGGATAATGTTGCACATGGCAATAAAAAAATCCAAATACATTGCCAACGCTACGATGATATAGTATACTTCAATGAAAAAACAAATCTCTTATGCTAGTGATTGCACTGATCGTCTTGCGCTTTTATCGAAACTCAGGTCAACGGGTAAGATACTTATGTTTTGAATATAAAACAAAATATCCAACTTTGTCCACCGTTTAAGAATCACCCTGTATACACAACGGGTACGGCGCATGTACGACGCTTGATTACCTCGGCAGATTTTACTGCCTAACTTATCTGTACGTTCCGCCCCTTTCCGATACGCTTCATTCCTCATCTGTCATTTGACCGGTAACAAATAGTATATCTAGGAGTAATGTTATGTTTACGTCGATCTCCATGTCTTTCCTGGCCAAGATTTTGGATGATTCATCATACTTACGACGTCCGTATCTTTCAAATTTGGCAAGTCCCTCATCCATTTCCAGCTGTCCTAAAATTTGGCATAAATAGATAGATAGATTTATAAAAGTTTTATTCATCTAAGGAGATCTCTCCAGGTTCCATGTTCACCCTAATTCTGAAATTAAGTTATACCATAACTAGAGTATAGATCTAAAAACCGGCCAAGTGCGAGTAGGACTCGCGCACCGAGGGTTCCGTACAAAATATACGCTACAGACGGCCGTATATATGAAAATCCAGTGTTAGCAGAGCCCTACTTCTAAGCAAAAGTAGGCGGTTGGGCATTTTATATTGGTTACTGACATAGACAGATAGACATAAAATTATTCAGTTTTTAGTATTTGTTGTTATAGGGGCTATAGAAAATTACAAATACAATATCTGTGAAAATTTAAACTGTCTATCGGTTCATAAGATACAGCCTGGTGACAAACGAAAAGACAGACAAACAGACGGACAGTGGAGTCTTAGTAATAGGGTTCCGTTTTACTCTTTGGGTACGGAACCCTAAAAAACATCAGACCTAAGCTACAATCACCTGTTAGGGTTAAAAAAAATCGAAGATAACATCTGTCTAAGAAACATAATTTGTGCTTTTCACTTGAGTACACACAAAACAAGCAGTCTTTTTTTCCATACGTAAGATTTTCAAAGATACTCCGGTACGATGCCTTTATCTTAATGTAATTAATTTTATTTCATGCTAGAGTGCAATGTAACGCACACAACTCCCAAGATTAATTTCCAACCAACGACTTGCGTAAAGTTAACCAAAATTACCCCCCGACAAAGACACACAGAAGGCCGTAAAGGCCAAAGTTCATACGCTTGTCTCATTCACGGTACATAAAGCACGATAGTTGCGGCCTAATTCGGTGCAACGGGACAATGTTATCGCCCCGTTTTTTACGACCTCGTAAATTACGGGCACGGTGAAATCCGCGCTTGCCGAAGACTCGTAAAAAAGTCATCAAGCCAAAATTGGGCGTACTCTATGATAATACGGACAATCGGCCGTAATTACTGGCCACCGTATAATGCCGTAAAATGGATTTACGACTCATCGAAAGATATTGGCGTTTAGCGGGAACGGGTGGGCGTAGACGCTGTAGGGCGTATGGGCCACTATACGAAACTGATATCTTATTCAGAAAACTTGCCAAAAGTTATACCAGCACTGTAGAAACGAAATGAGAATCATCTGTCATGGTTTTGTATGGGCTTTGACAGTTGGTTCGGATACCAATTGTCAATTTCGTTAGGCAATACCCCCCTGGTCCTAGACTCGTAAACTGCTCAGAATCGGAAATCTAGTCCTTGACTTCAAAGACGATGTTCTAAATTACATGTGTCGGTTAGAAATATTTTTCTTCTTTTTCAGCCTTAAGGCCAAGCCACACCGGATGCGTGTGCGTGGCGTGCACGTAGACGAGCGCGTGGCGTGCGCGTTGTAAAGTACGAATACCCATAAGAGATGACACACGCTGCGCACGTGCACGCCACGCAAGCGGTGTGCCATCTACTATGACATTTCATACGATACAACGTGCACTCCACGCAAACGCGGAGGAACACGTGCTGCGCCCGCATCCGGTGTGTTTCGGCCTTTATCCCATGCTATCATGGGCATGACAATGTCGTAGTCAGTTCTCTTAATCGCTACTCGCCAATCGGGGTAATTTTGTCTTGAGTCCTCAAAGGATTTAAAAGGAATTTAAATTCGACCTAAAGGTTGAAACGTGACGCGCGGTAATTAATATATATTATCAACATCTCAGTTTCCGCTTTTTAGTAGTTTTATTTTTTATACCTATATTAGTGCTCTTATAAAAAAAGTAGTTGTTACGATTTTTTAAGTTTAGGCTGGCCGGAGCTGGCATGTATCTAAGGTCCGTAACTAAAGATAATATAAACAGTTGTTTTAATATCCATAAAATAAATAAGATTAATCTTTCGATGCGAATCATACACAGTCAGTGCCCAGACTTAAGTATCCAGGCCTGGATACTTATGAGGGTACCGACTGTACGTTTTCTTTCACTTTACTGTTGTAAATAAAATATATATATATATATAAGGGGTCACTAATAGATGAGCAAATTATGTTGAGAAATGTCTCGAATATTGTTTTTCTTTTTTTGAAACCGTAAAATTTTAATACTTTCTTCAAAATAACCCTATGCGAACATTTTGGGTTGATATAGGGTTCAAAAAATACTTTTTTTTCAGATTCGGAAAAAAACGTGAGCAGTTTGAGAAAAATTGGTTTGGCAAAAATAAATTATCCTACACGTAATGTAAAATTAACTGGCACGTTTAAAAAAGGAAATTTGACTTAAAATATGAAGAAACTTTCGAAACAGTTTCTGTCTTAAAAAATTATAACTCATTATTGCTATTGTTTACCATAATTGAATTTATTTCCAGCACTAAAATGCTGAATTCAGTAAATATAAATTGCAACACAATTTTATGAGCACAATAAGTTATAATCATGCTGAATTTTATTAGAAAGCTAAAGTCGTTGACTGCTTGGAATTAAATTTATTTATTTGGTTTCTAAAAAACGTTTTAAGTTTTTGATATATGGGTTTGATAATGGATAAACTAACACATTTGCCACATTCGGATTAATAGTGTACTAATGATCAAATCTTCATAATTGTGGGTTTTCTCAGCGGACAGTCAAAACCTTAGTTAGAGCATTTAATATTTTCTTCTGTTTCCGAGATTATTACTCATTGAATAAAACAATTTAACAGTCAGTCCACCCGTGACCAAGGAAAGATGAAAAGCTTCCGAATCGTCGGGAACTCAAATGAGATAATATACTCGACTAATCCGTTAAATTGTTTTATTTAAACTTAGAGCATTTAACTTAAGTAGAAGCTGTGTGATTAGTGTCATTACCGAACAAAATTTTCATGTATTTATAGCGGGGGTCGACGTAAATTCATATTAACATTACGGAATTATTCATATTTCTACAAACGCGCTCAATAAAAAAAACTTCTACAAATAAAAAACCATCCACACACTGACAAATTATTGTATCAACTGACCCGCGACTTTGCGGGTTCTTTGGCAGATAATGTATCCCTATGGCATTCCCAGTTGTTAAATGTTCTAAGATCAAAACGGATGTAATTAGTTTTATAGTGTCTATTCAATTTAAGTAATACACCATTTGCAAATGTACTTTTGTTTAAACATACTTATTCTTCAGGTGCTCGATAAGTCGCACTGCACATTTTTTATGACGTTATAAAATATAGAAATATTGTGCGCCCTTTGTACTTTAATTTGATATTTTGTGCAAGAAAGCTTTGGACGCAAAATCAAGTCATATCACTATCACCACAACGGAAGGAAAAGTCGTGACCACTTCGATCACACTAAACACAGCCTCGGGACTGGCTTTCGGTTTCATAAAAAGTTAATTCGAAATATAATTTATTTTTATAATATCAACTGAGACGACAAAGACGAAAAATAATCGTCGAAAAATCGCTGAAAAATCGCTGAAAATTGGCCCAAAGCCATGGTTACATGGTGGATGCGGCAAGGGAGTCCTCATATTAGGTTTTAAGTCGACACGAGTTGACAAGGTCAACGCCCGACTATTGCGTGGCATTATTGCGTCACTATTTAATGGTACGTTATACCTAGTACTAGTAATTACGCGTGTTGCCGTCGTAAACTGGTTTACGAGTGCGATGATCAGGCTTCGTAATATTCGTAATGGGGCTTACGGTCCTGTATATTGCGTTACTTAGCTTCTCTGATTAGGTTGTTTCGCCTGCATTTATTTATGTATATATGTATGTATATATATATATATATATAGGCATATATTATATGAATATGTATGTATCTAAGTATTTATCTTCCTAAATTGTCTGTAAATTAGTTGCACCGCCAATAATTTATCTGCTTTGCCTCAAGGTTGACTGGTAGAGAATGCCCTATGGCATTAAGTCTGCCTTTTCTACAATAAGTGTTTCTTTTGTGCAATAAAGATTAAATAAATAAATAAATATCATTACAAACGAGTGATGTGCACACGGAAAGGCCTCCACTCCGCAATGCCGTTGGCTTGGCTAGGTATACCAATGCCAATAGCGTTTTCTGTGGAACCAGCCGGTCGGTTGTGCAGGATAGCATACTGTTACTGCGCCACTCATGTCAATGGGAGCAAGTGAACGTAAGTATTTTGTATATTTATTTACAGATAAAATACAAATACATTTACTGAACAGACATAATATACAGAGAGGTACCTATGGCTAAATTCATACACAATTACAAATATTGTATGTCTATTACAAATATGCATAGCTATATTGATAAATTGATAAAATACATATCGTTATGCACGTAAACAAGACAGGAATACAAAAGTAGAAATCATGTAAGATTACTGTAAACATGTGCATACATACATAGCAATTAGGGTCAAAATTGAAAACACTGACTAAAGATCCGGACATTATTTTTACTTGCGCGGGTAAAACACAGTACAGCCTCGATCGCCAATGGTATGTACGCAGATACGGTTTGGAGACGTCGTGACGTCACGTACATAAAACCACGACTGGTCACACCGCTAAAACCGTCTTAGTGCGGTTTCACTAACACGCAGGGGCCGGCAACCGTGGCTGCAGCCCTAGGGCCTCTACAAGTGAGGGCCCCCCACAAATGAAATGTATACAATATTTCATGTATTTTGAAAATTAACTGGGGCCTCCACTCATTCGTTGCCCCAGGGCCACCAGATCCCTAAATCCGGCCCTGCTAACACGTGATGAGCGAAAAACTTAAAAAACGCCCTTTTTGTATGTACCTACTCTACTAGTAAATAGTAATAACGAGTCGGATACACAATTTGACGTATCATAATAGTAACATTACTTAACTTCCATATCGATTCTGTACGCTAATAAATGAAAAAACCGACTAAGAGCATGTCGGACCATGCTCTGTGTAAGGTTCCGCAGCCGTTCATACAAATCAATGCACTAAAGATTAAAATAAAAAATACGATATGATAAAGGGCACTAGCAAAAGAGCGTATCTCCACGGGATTTACGTCCTTTGGCTGAAAAGCGCGGTTTTTGGCATTAACTCAAAAAGGGTATAAATAATCATGTTGAAAATAATTTTCGTTAAAAGTACTTAGAATTTATCTTTGTGACTTCTTTCATATCTTTTGGACATACCGATTAGAAAATAGAGGGGAGGGGGATACAATTTATGCTACTTTGGGAGCGATTATTTAAGAAAATAATTAATAAATCATTTTTTTTAGAAAATACAAAATCAATGTTGTTACTGTTGTAAGTTGTGCGAACGGATTGAAAATCGTATAATATGCTTTTTAATCAACAACAACAATTATTTATTGCATACCAACAACAGAAACTCAATAGAGCCTTAACATGAGCAATCTCTTCCAGACAACCTTTGGGTAGCGGGAATGACACAGAATAGCGAGAAATGAGTAGGTGGAATCAATTTAGATAGTTTCATACAAAATTTTACAACTTCCTGCGCATCATAATATAATGTTGCATAAATAAGCTTGCCGTCCGCCATAACCTTAAACTTAACCTAGCCATACATCATTACAATCGGGAATCAATCAGGGCGCACACTCATATTTCACTTAGCTCACGTGAAGTCAAACATCCATTTTTCAGCTTGTCATACCGCTGATTGATTACAGGGCGTTACCGGTGCTTGGTCAAATCACTACTGCATTACTACCGTACTAGTACTGTTACCGGCTTGTAAAAGGTGTTGTACTTTTTTACTTTCCTTTAAATAGTTACTCAACCAGCAAAAATTCGACGCGTTTGTTGACAGCTGGCACATACTGCTTATTAAAATAAGTGCTATGCGCAACCTATATAATTAGCTCATATTTTATCAACACAATAGGACTACCCATGATGACGATGGTGTATCAAAATCAAAATTGTAAGTGGCCCGTCAGTTAGAAGTCGCATGAAGTGGGGGCTCGTGACGTCACTCTACATACTTTATCAATCTACATGACGGATTAATTACTAAAATGTAGTCATCATCCCAATTACTTCTTAAGTTTGATTGTTATTTAGGCGCTCTGGTTATAAACTGTAATAGTACAATTGTAATAAAGTGTTATTTTGTAAAGAAGTGAATAAAAAATGTAAACTAAAAACTACGTGACATTCGTCAATCCGTCCATTCTATATGATTGTACACCTGAACGTCGCTAGGCTAGTGCAGGGGTCGGCAAACCGCGGCTCGCCAGCCGCAGTCTCTTATTATTTTACACTGTTCTTTGTTCTTCTAAACTGAACGTTCAATGTGGATGATATGTCCACACATTTTAAGGATTCGCACTAGCATAAAAGGGAGCCGTTATTCAATACGAAGCTCTTTCAGCGACAAAGATTGTCTGTCTCTTTCCTTTCAATACAATTCGAGAAAGACGTATGATGCGACTACGCTTATCGGCAGGATAGTTACATCGTTAGAAAAAGTTATCGGTCAATTGGTAATTTTCGTACATTTTGCTTGAATGCTTTTTACGGCTATATATTTAGTCTAGTTTAGTGGTATTCTCAGTGTCCCTGTATTGTTACTGATAAGGTGACATGCATAGCGAAGATTGAAATTATTTATTTCTCTCCAACGAGTTTTATGTTTTTTCTAACATTTTCCTTGGATGTAATTTTTTAGTTCACCTAATAAGTGCCCATAAAACATCTTTGTTTCAAGCTATAATATTTTATATCGACACAGAACACGCCGATTCATCGAGCCTCGCATCGTTAACTCGACACGTGTTTATATCTGGGGATGAAGCCAGTCGATAAAAATGCCGTTACATTGCGTGCCGCGTTGCGTTTTATCGCACCTTACAAAGTGCGCTCCAGATCGCACGTATCTTTAAAGGTGTAGATAAAAAGGCAGTGTGATTTGTGTGATAGGTAAGTCAGGTGAATGAGAAACTTTTTCCTAAAGCGTTTAACTTAAATGGTAGGTCACCTTAAAAGCGACTAATTTCGCGGTCTCGATAACAACAAGTTCGAATTGAAATACACAAGACCTATATGATAAAAATATGAGTTATATGTATCCAAATTATTAACTTTTTTACTGTACAAAACACCTCACAAAAACAGAATACAGAAAACGATACAGTCAAGGAGAGATAAACAACATGCGTCTTATCGCTTAACAGCGATCTCTTCCAGAGAACCTTTGGGTAGTGGGAGACGTCGTCGTCGTGGTATTCTATGTTGTTAATATATATTTATCGTACTTTATATATAACTTGATATCAGATATTTTTTGCTGCAAGATACAGAGATTATCATGTCCATTTCGATGCGAAAACAGCACTCGAACTGACTGATCGTATACGCGATGGTTAAAATATTGTCAGGAAAGTTTATTACTGAATAATGCTCCAAAATTATCTTTGTCGATTTTCTGATTCACTAAAATACGTAAAATACTGATTGAAATGAGAATTCAACTGACAAATAGTTCACTGACTATATTGATGACATTAAAAACCACTTACACCAATAAATAGACCACAAGTTTATTACGGATAAAGTTTACAATGCCGTTGGCCGTTCGCATTGTAAAGTAAACAATGCTTCGGGCAGTAGCCGACGATTTCCGTCGCAGAGTTGGGGAATGGCTATTAGCTATACAACAGCCGATGACCAAATGGCGTAAGCGACTGTTGTATTGAAGTAAGTTACGTCGTTTTGCATGGGGGATTAAGCCACTAATCTCCCCGCGTGATTTATTAGCTTGGGCCCGAGTTCAGGTATTCATGAATTATTTCGAAGGTTAAGAGATAGTTGTAGTAATATCTGAAAATATAATCTAGGATATTAAAGAATACTAGCTGTTGCCCGCGACTTTGGCCAAGTAGAGGTGCAATTTATAGCCTACTAGCTTCTGCTCGCGACTTCGTCCGCCTTAGATTCGTTTATCGCGGATAAGGGTACTCTTTCGCGATAAAAAGTAGCCCTTTCTCTGAACTTAAACTATCTTCATACCAAATTTTAATCAAATCGGTTCAGCGGTGTGAGCATGAAGAGGTAACAGACAGACAGACAGACAAACAGACACACTTTCGTATTTATAATATTAGTATGGATGTGGTATCCTGATGTCTAAACCACATTACTGCAAAGTTTAGTAGTTTTTAAAATTAAGAGGAACATACATACATACATACATCGTCACAAACCTTTATGTTTATAATATTACTAGAAGGCGCCCGCAACTTCGTTCACGAAGGAGAAAAAGTCATAACCCCTCTTTTTTATTCAGCGTATTCGGGTAAAATGTATCCTATAACCATTTGGAGATACCCAGCTACCCGTGTATCAAAAATAGTTGAAATCCGTTTACTCTATTTTGTGCCATGAAGCCATAACGACACAAAAAATCACTTCAGTGACCTCCAAATAGTCCCTCACAATAGTTTTTTTTGTAATATCTTCAATTTACAGACATTTCATTTTTACAACTTTATAATAGTACAGAGTAGGATTACGGGATTAGGATGTATTTACCGGAGGTCCGTTTAAAGGAGGAGCAGACATTTCCTGTTCGTTGTCCTATGCACTTTGTTTATCTTCGTCCGATTCGCCGTCAGTTTATTCTAGTTGGCAGACTAGATACGACCCCTTATTTACAATACGCTTTTTGACAGCACTAAATCAGCTTTTTACGACCTCAAAACGACCGTTTAGTATGAGGTTTGTAAGAAACTAGCGTCTGTCGTCAAACTGTTTTTAACCGCTTTCCAAAACGAAGGAGGGTGTATTTTTAAATATTTCATTTAGTCGTTATTGTAAAATAATTTATCGTGATTGACAAACAACGTATTGTTGTATCTATAACCTTAAGTGGTACATAACCCGTGGTTTGATGTTGTTGCAGGAGAGCGCACCTCAGAAGCTGCTTGGAGAAGCTCAAGGACATGGTGCCACTAGGACCCGAAGCGTCGAGACACACTACACTAGGATTATTAACAAAAGCCAAAAGATTTATAAAGGTTAGTAAAACCTTTAACAATACAACAGTACGGTGGACTAAATTGTTGACAGACAACGCAAAGCCTTAAGATTGTCGCGACCCCATTTAATGAAAAATTATTCTACGCCCTCTGATTCTTTTTTTTTCATGTTAAATCAAATCAAATCAAAATATTCTTTATTCAAGTAGGCTTAGGTACAAGCACTTTCGGATTATCAGTTACATTGAGAGAAGTGTTTGCTGGGAGATATACAATATGATCCAAAATGTCTTGCAAGGATTAGGGAAAACCAAGAAAAACCTAATCAGATCATTTAACTTAAGTATAATGTTATTGATAAATTCATCATGAATAAGATAAATCCCAAAAGGATTGTCAATAAAAAAGAAAAAAAATTTAGAATGTGTCTAGAATAAATGTATATATATATAAGAATAAAAATAAAATTCTAAATGTTAGAGTTATACACGTAGACACCGGTAACACCAGAGGAGTCACAAGGGTGTTGCCTGGCTTTCAGGTCGGACGACGCTCTTCTCTTAAAGGCATAAAAGTCGCATCAGTCCGGAAATATTGCAGGCGACATATATCTTAAATGTTACAAGTATTGAGCTCAAATTACGCAGTGCTACGAAAATGTCGGTTGCAAAAGTGTTAATACGATTAAAGACTGAACTTTGCAAGTTTTCTATTAGAAACTAAGATCAACATGATATTTGTATCAAATAAAAGACAATGTGCCAAATTACATGTGCTTTCCAAAGTGCACTAAATGTCCACACATATTTGCAGTCTTAGACAGTCGAGTTATCATTACACGTCTGCAATAATACAATTTTAATTAACCCGCCACCTCCAGGGGCCATAGAACCTTCGGCCCCTCGGAGAAAACTCTCGATAAACAAAAGGGCGGCAAAGGGTTCCGCGCTTCCGGTCGGCGCCGTTTCCGGCCCGTCACTTCCGGTTCCCGCAGGGTTGGTAGCTTTGTGAAGTTTGCGCCGTTATGTTGGCAGAAAGATACTTAGACGTGTAATTGACTGTAAGTTTAAGTCGTTTACTTTAAATGGATTTTGAGCGGTTTTTGGAGACTGATGGGATTGGGACGTCTTAAAAAATAAATTTGTTTAAATTGTTGATAAATTTAGGTTTATCAACGATTTAAACAAGTTTAACTTTATCATGTTTTAGTACTTACGAGTATTAATCAACATACTTTACTGAGACTTGGTCATGCACAATAAATAGGTCCCTAAAAAGGCTCTTATGTTACCTATACTTGATAATAGATTATTTTCAAATTAAATAATCTAGTTCGACTCTCAGAGGCGCTGTTGAACACTTTCGCAACCGACATTTTCGTAGCGCTACGCTCGTAGCTGATAACATGGGAAAAATGGGCTCGCGGTAGTGAATGTGTTAAGCTTACCGAAAATTTCGCGTCAAGAATTAAGAAGGACACCTGTAGGTATATATTATGTACTATCCGTTTTGATTATGTCAATCAGTTTAATTGGTTGAATTACTCGTATTATATAGAATAGAAATGTAAGAATCTTCGCTTAGTTAATCATACTACGTAATTCCAGTGTATGAATTTTAGACCTTACAAATCCTATGTTTAAAAGTACCTAATCTGAGCGAGCAGATGAATCTCATTATCAATAAACTAATTACAAAACTAAATCCACGCATGAGTGACAACCCTAAAGTATCTAAGTAATGTATAGATTACACAACGCCTCATGATATATTGCTGTATCTAGTGTTAACTTTATCACACTCACTTCAATTTATAAAAACAATCTTGATTATTAGAAACGAGTGTACTAAGATTTTTTTCTGACTGTTTTCTGAAGATTTTTTTTTTTTCACAAACATACCAGACCCTAAGTTTTAACTTTACCAAAGCACCTTAATACCAACAACAGAAAAAAGGTTAACTAGAGAAATTAAAAAATACGTTCATTTAAGAAATCAATTTTATTCGTTTTACATTAGAGCGAGATTTTTTTTTAATTGCTAAATAAATAGTTCAAGTTTACTTAGACATCGGGATTTTAGGCGAAAGAAAAAAGAATCGAATAAATTAGAGTAAAATCAATCTTAATCTGTTCAGATTTCAGACCGACCTATGAAACTTGTGTCTAAGTGTAAACTCAGTGGAGAGGAGTTCATTTTAAGATTGCTTTTACTCGACGTCTTCCAATAGGGTACTTGACTGACAGATCAAATCAGTTCCTTTTTATGAACTGTCAAAATGATCAGAAAGTATCAAGTTTGAAAGGAAAAAAGGTTTATGACGTCATAATTCTATACGGTCAAATTGCCTTCTTATTTTTAGTTTTTGATCATTTTAAAATCCCCAAAAGTTTAAAAATAAGTATTCATAAATGTTTTCTACGTATTTTCAGAAATAACATTTAACTGCATGCGTGACATCATTTCTGTTGACTACAGGAAAGTACCCAATTGAATCAATTCAAATTTGCAAAGAATTCGTCAAACCCGATTCCGCAAAACCCATCATTACCCTGTATACGAGTATATTAGTACATCCCTCGCTCTCAATAGTGAGGCTGTTTCGGTGTATGTATGAGTATATAGACCGACGTGCATCGTACGTAGTCCGACGTGCACTTTTTGAGCAATTACTTCACAATTCGCTAGGGTCAAAAGAGCCTTCTGTACTTGTTCTATTATTTATCCTATGACCTTGCATAAAACAACGCTTGAGAGTGCCCTCATCGTATCGTAGAAACCGGATGGACGGACGGCCGAACCCGGGGCATTCGTCACTGGACGGCCGGAGAATGCGATGCGATATCCGCAATCCTAGCGCGCTGTATATCCGGAAATATGAGCGAGAGTCTATTACATTTGACAGTTAACTGTTCTCTATCTGTGGTCAGTACCACATGACAAACCTAAATATCAGTAAAACTATGCAATTCATGTCGAACTTTAAGCAAAGCAAAGCGAAGATGTTATGTATCGTGATAAATGGACGCGCGGCTTTTACTGGGATCAAAAGAGCTTTCTGTCTAACTCATCCATTTTATGACCGTAAATAAAACAACGCTTGAAGGCGCGCTCAACATCCGTAATCGTATCGTATGAACTACGGCCCGGCGTCCGGCGCCGGAGCGACCGGACGGCCGGACGCGGGGCATTCGTCACCGGGTGGCCGGACAATGCTATGAAATATTTGCAATCCTAAAAATATAAGCGGTTCACAGTTAGGTGCTAACTATATCTTTATCTGAGGCTGTTGCTTCTTTACTAAACATCAGCAAAAAATCTACAAGTAAGCGATTCATGGTAAACTGTATGAGTACCATCCCTGGAGTTGCCGTCTATACTGTTTTATTATATTCTAGAAGATGCCCGCAATTTCGTTCACGGAGGAGAAAAAGTCATAACCCGTCGTTTTTTCTTCAGCGTAGTCGGGTAAAAAGTATCCTATAACCATCTGGAGATACCCAGCTACCCGTGTTTTTTTTTTATTGCATAGGGGGCAATCGAGCAGACGGGTCGCCTGATGGTAAGCGATCACCGTCGCCCACACTTGCATCACCAGAGGAGTCACAAGTGCGTTGCCGGCCTTTCAGGGGGGAGTACGCTCTCTTCTTAAAGGTTTGAAGAAATACTGCATGCGGCAATTTATTTCACAGTTCAGTCGTGCGAGGCAGAGTCTTGTACCAAAAATTGAGGAATTCTGTTTAGCCGATTTTGCGTGATGAAGCCACAACGACACATACAAACATACATAAAATCCAAAAAAATATTTTTCATTAAAATATCTTCAATGTACAGACATTTCATTTTTACAACTTTATAATAGTATAGATTAGTCACGAACTCCCCACTTCTAAATTTATGCGATTTATCAAAGTATTTATTTTAATTTGAGAAAGCAAAAAATACGTGTCTAATATTTTTTTATTATCTTACTCACGGACTAAATATAATTTAGATTTTCTTACCGGCACCATGCCATTGTCGTTAAATTATAAATGCGAAAGTGTGTCTGTCTGTCTTTCTGTTACCTCTTCACGACCGATTTGGATGAAATTTGGTATGGAGATAGTTTGAATCCCGGGAAAGGACATAGGCTACTTTTTATCCCGGAAAAATACCTTTATCCGCGATAAACGCATTTAAGGCGGACGAAGTCGCGGGCAGAAGCTATAGTGTTTTATAAAAATCAGTTCTATAGTGCAAACTTCATTCGAAACGGGCATAATGTCCTGTTTAGTGCCCGCGTGCAAAGAATCTATTTTAGTTAGCACATTAAAAAGTTTTTAAAGAATTGCCTTTCCTTATCTTACTCGCATTTATTACTTCATAGCAAAAAACAATATAAGCAGCGCGACGACTTCGCGAAACTAAAATAAACAAAACCTACATTGTTTGAAATTTTCTGCTTTTTTTTCATTTCGTGGAAAACGTTTAATTTACTGTTGTTACCGGTGAAAATGTTAATAATCTTGCATGCAAGGAGGAAATTGTTGTTTTAATATAAACTTGGCTGCCCAGGAAACATTTCCCTTTTAATTGTGAGAGTTGTGACACAAAAGATAATTCACATAATCCGCGATCCGCCATTGTACGAGAATAAGAATATGGTTTTAGCCGACTATGTACGAATGTATACCTACAGCTTTCTCAAACCATTTACAGTATTTTTTATCATCCCTGTCAGGTAATTGTGTTTATCAGTCCAGTTGGGTAGATCCAACTTCGAGCAAGAGGTCACTCGTCAAATCCAACTCGGATGGGCAGCTTATGGGAAGCTACGTAATATCTTCTCGTCATAAATACCGCAGTGTCTTAAGACGAAGGTTTTTAACGTGTATGTGTTACCAGTGATGATGACATACGGGACTGAGACGTGGTCATTCATAATGGGCCTCATAAGAAGGCTCAAAGTCACTCAAAGGGCAATGGAGGTAGCTATATTCGGAGTCTCCTTGCGTGATCGAATCAGAAACGAGGAGATGCGCAGAGGAATCAAAGAAGTGACTATAATTAGCTCAAAGCGTTGCTAAACTTAAGTGGCGGTGCACATTGCTCGTAGAATTGATGGCCGCTGGGGCAGAAAGGTTCTCGAGTAGCGACCGCGTACAGGACAACGAAACGTCAGATGGCGGGCAATAAGATGGACCGATGAGCTGGTGAAGATCGCGGGAAACCGTTGGATGAGGGCGGCACACGACCGGTCGTTATGGAGATCCTTGGGGGAGGCCTTTGTCCAGCAGTGGACGTCCTCGGGCCGATATGATGATGTCAAGGACAGTAATTTTGAATTTATGTTTATTTAATTTTTTGGCACAATAAACAGATAACATTCAAAATAACATATAACAATACATAGAACAGGCTTTGTAGAAAAATGCCATGCAAAACAAGTATTCACAACATGATTAAAACAATACAGTAACATCGTAAAATACCCTAAATTAAAAATAACTATTATCAACATGGCTAAATTGTTAAATATAATATAATAATTATTTACTGAGCATCTCAGAACAGAATTAATTTGCACTATTATTGTTACGAGTAATAATTAACAATATAAATAATATTAACAGGTGTTTAACGCAAAAGCACTTCTACAATCTGCCTCCCTGAATGCATACAATTTCGATACAGATTCATGGCTTATAATCTCATAGATTAGGTACGAGTAGCAGGGTGACAGAGGAGATATTATTTTAGTTTTTATATTTTATTTGTAAAACATATATGCTTCATGTGACATATCCCTATGTTTTGTCAGTCGACAGTGAACGCATTATTTATGTGATTTAAAATACATTGTAGTTGCATATAAATTAATCTGTACTATTTTTTTCCAGAAAGAGCATAATATTAAAAGTAATGCTTAAAACCTTTATCCACGAAGCCGCTCAGTACTTACTCGCGTTTTACACATATTTATTTCGAATTCACCGAAACGCGCCATTAAAACAGATCCCACATAAAACCCTTTATGTCCGAAATAAGCTGAAATTCAATACGAGCAAAATTTCAAGCTGAAAATTCAATACAGGCTGAATTTCGTGCTGAAATTGAATGACCTGAAAGGCCCGTCCTAATTGGGGACGAAAGGCATTAAACTATTTGGCCTTATGTTGATGAGTTTAAATCTGTTTGCTGTTATTCAAAGGTTTTTATGGCCTTTTAAAATAAAAACGGGTATGAAAGGGCATGCAAATCCGAACAGATTTTAGCACAGCGCAGTTTTTAAATGTTAGTGCTATAACTTCGTGTGAAAAGAGTTATTTGGCCGTTTTATGTTTAAAACACATTCCGGAGTGAATCAACTTTTGTCTCGCCCTTTTGACGTTTCTGGTGTTACCGAAAGTATCTCTGGAATTACCACGAAATCGGGCTTCTAACATCATATTTTCCTGTTTATTAGATTTAACATAAGGAACATTCACCGTTTTAACGTCCACTATAAATTTGTTTACAAGGAGATTTTTTTTAATATTATTTAAAGGCGTTATTTTACAATGAAGTTTAAAAGTTGTGGACAGATTTGTGTGGGTGTATAAATTATTTCACCTACCAAAATATAATCAAATGCAGATTTAAATATGTTTTATTTTCTTATGTGTTGAACAACAACAAATTATCAGGTCTAAGATTCGTGTATTACAGCCACCCAAAAAGCTTCTAAGTACAGCCCATCCCAGACTAGCACATATTTTTAAAACAGGAATTCCTAAATCGACTCCCAGGTAGGACACTAGCTGTATAAGTGCTTATACTGCCATTATACATCCAGTTTGAGTCTCTAATACAGCTTGTGTGCTACTTGGGCTATTACATATCAAAATCAGGTCCCGGTAAACGGAATAATCTACCAATAAAATTCGTTCATTAATTTAATTTAAGAGCTACGCTCTTGTCGGTGGAGTAACCGCCACTGCTCTCTGTCTTCGGCCAGACTTGATTTCTTAGTACGACCTCACGTTTACTTTCTCCTTTACTTGTACAAAGTACGCACCTTGGTCTTCCTCTCTTCCCGTCAACTTTTCCCTCAATGACGTTTTAAAAGAACCCGTCATGTCGTATCAAGTGTCCCATCTCGTATCTTCCCACATCTTGCGTCAATGGTTCTTTACAGGCATCTTTTCTTCTCTACCATTCTTAGTACTTCTTCAATTAGATTATTTTTCTGTCCAGTTGATCCTTTCCATTCTCCTCCAGCACTGTATTTCGAATGCTTCAAACCTTTCTCTATCCTTTTGTGTCAATATCCACGTTTCACTGCCATATAATGCAATACTCCAGATGTACACTTTTATTGGATTGCAAGAAAGGTTCGAAAACGGCTAAATAAAGTTCATATTAAGCTGAAACTATTATGGCTTGGGTAGAACCTTATACAACAGCAACATCTACGTTGTCCTTTTGTGTGCAAATCGAGAATACACAAAAATACGTATCGAAACACAAGTTAGTTCGAGTTAAAAGGAGACTTTAAGCCGATTGGCGGTTACGTTTTACTTTTCCTTTATTTTATACAGGTAGAATACAGAACAGCGTAAAAGCCTGTTACTTTATATCACTTTTTTTCCTCAAGATCGCGACCGCTTGTCTTTTCATACATTTTCAATGGCCACTGGTCACAGTCCGTCTCAACCGACGGATTATCTTCAAGGAAAACCTTTAACCTACTTTCCCTTGTTATTTCTTCAACTAAGCTCGATACAAACTTGTTCTGTACTCGTATGCATCGAACCGAGCCCAAACAAATGCGAAGCTGATCTAATAGAAAAAACAACGTTTTTGATGTGCCTTGTTCTTACGATCAAAAGATTTCTATAGACAAGTTTGGGGGTTTGCCGATAAAGTGATGTAATACGCGTGGGGGCGAATGGAATACGTTTGCTGGGAGTTCAAACGTGCCCTGTGGAATAAAAGATGCTGCTGATGGACCGCTCTTTGTCTGTTGTAGTTTAAATTAACACTAAAGTGTTTAAGGCGAAGGCACACTAAGGTAAAGAACCTAATGTAAACTTAGATATAAGGGATGAATGTAGCGCTCGCGTTACCGAGAACTGGTTTGAGAGTTCATTCCCCTTATAAACTTCCGCCCCCCTTTTTACCCCCTTAAGAAACGATTTACGGGATAAAAACTATCCTGTCCTTTTCAGGGTCTCAAACCTCCTTGCATCGGTTTCCTCATTGCTGACGGTCGTGGTCATTTTCTCGGAACAATCGCTTTCGAATGATGCCCCTCCATCTGTTCCTATCCGAAGCCGAGTGCAGAGTGCAGAAGGTCTCAAACTTTCTTAATACTATTTCATCTATATCGGTTGCTGAACCGACTAAACTGTTGGGTTTACGCGTACCAAGTGTACACCGGTAAAAGACAACAGGCAGACAGACGGATTTACCATCGAGTGTGCCTACATATGCCAAACTCAAAGTCAATTTGGCTTGTGAGTTTGTATAAATAGATATCGAAGTAACAAATCTGGCCACCATCCTCATATTTTCAATGAGAATCGTCTGTTCTGGATAACTTTCTGTCGCCGTAACCAACCAACGGATTGACGTGATTTGCGTAGAGATAACGTATGATCCTGTTCCTCTATCACAACTTTCATACGCGACTCTTTGTCGTACGAGAAAGATTGTCTGTCTCTTTCCTCTCCCTACAGTGAGAGAAAAATGGGTGAAGCATGTTGACAAGTGAAATCGCGGGGAGTTGGGCTAACCCAGCTACAACGGTTTTACTCATAGACTACTTCATTCTGGAATCAGCTCGCCACGCGGTAAAACCTACAGGCAAAAACTCCATAAAATTGCGAATGGCGGGTGGAAAATTAATGCATTCGTAATCATAGCTACGATTCATCCATCTTAATTAAAGTCACGCCTGCGTACATTGATGTATAACTAAACACATAATTTACATTTCTTCAATAAACCGGTGATGTAATTTCTCTAACTTTGAGGCTTGCCGATACCAATTATTTTACGCTTTGCTTTGCCTATAATGAAATTTAATTGTTGTCAAACGAACGACTTAGGGTTGCCAACTGGAATAATAAGGTTTTTCCCCTCTCTATTTTATTATTGCAAATAAATCACGAAACCGAACGATTTTTTTTTGTCTTCGCCCTAAAACGGCGTTTTTTGCAAACAATCAACTTTATAGGTCCAAGGGTCAGACTAGATTTCATGACTCAGAGACACATTTCACTGCTAGTAACTTCGGACTTCGTGTCGCATTATTTTGTATTTAATTAACGAAGTGATTAATAAAAAGAAAGCACGTTGGTTTTATTACAACAAGGATTTTTTATATGCCCTAATATTGTTTTTTTTCGCTCAATATTGTACCACAAATAAATACATTTAGCGTGCCATCCGTGATTACTAAACCTTATAAATATATTATGTGGCAAAATAGGTGGCGTCCCTAACGGCAAAGTAATTAAATTTCGCCGGGCTTTCGCTGACGATTATAAAGCTAGGTATCACAGTAAAGCTCCGTTATTACGAACAGTCACCAAACCGCCGGGATTACTCGGCAAATAATAATTATTATTATAACAACGATAAGTTACTACTTATAGTAAACACCCGCATTTAGACAGCAAACATTCAAAACCGGGAATAAGTTATTTTAATAAAAGGGACGTTCTCATGTCCGTTGATTTTTTCTAGGAACGTGAAATGTCTGGTACGCAATATTACAGAACAGTCTCTAAAGTAAGTTTGCTTTTATTGCAAAGAACATCTATATTAATTACGTTTGTGATAATGTTTTTATATGGGAACCTTAAACGAGATCGAAACGTTTCGTTGCGTTCGTTACTTACACTCTGGTGTCTGATAGTGACAGCTATGTGGCTACGAAAAGACAATATGAGTATAATAACATCGTACAAGAGACGACAGCGTAAACAAAGAAAACAACAATATGATATTGTGTAAAATAGACAGACAGTACCATTAAAATCACAATACATTCTATAAAGCTTTACAAATACATGCATGTTTCAGTTTACAGAATTGACATGGGACTTGTCAGACTTGTGTTAGCTTTTAATATGGAACGTCAAATTGTCTACGTTACTATTATTGTTAAGACGGGCCTGTCCTAATTTGTTTTACGTATACAATCCTTTGAACAGATTTTTCTAGGGGGTGTGTAATGATCCCTCGAACAACAAAAAGTGTATAATGTGTTTATAATAAATAATTAATATTTCAAATGTCGATTCTATGAAAAGTTGTTATATCATTAGAATAGTATATCATTAATTGTTATATCGATTTAAATTATATTAAATGTTGTTCGATAGAGTAAAGCGCACCCTTTTCTAGGCTGTACCTATTACAGTCTTCTATATCCATAAAAAAACGTTAATACCTGCTTAACTGGCAACATCGCATATTTTTTAGTTTTGTTTAATTATTTGGTGGTAATGCCATAACTTTAAGTTTCATTCCAATATAATGAAACTTAAAGTTATGTTCAATATATACATACCCCACATCTTTAGCATTTATAATGCATTTAATTTAACTATTCATTGTGTTTGAGAATTTTTCATTTTTAGAACTTTAGTGGTGGCAATATCATGAAATATTGCATCGTGCCAGCTTAACTACCGAAAACGTAATAAATGTAAGGAAAATGTGTTCAAGTTACATTCAAATATTGAAATAAAACAATTTAACGGATTATATCGCGTATATTATCTCATTTTAGTTCCCGACGTTTCGGAAGCTTTCCAGCTTTCCATGGTCACGGGAGGACTGAGAATTTTTTTTTTTTCTTAGTCCTCCCGTGACCATGGAAAGCTGGAAAGCTTCCGAAACGTCGGGAACTAAAATGAGATAATATACGCGATATAATCCGTTAAATTGTTTTATTTCAATGAGTAATAATCGCGGAAACAGAAGAAAATATTATACATTCAAATATATTCATTTTTCCCAAAATATTTTTTTTTCGACAGTTTTTCAAACGTATGTGGGGGGGGGGGGGGGTATGTATGTATATTTCCTTAAAACCTAAACGGCTTGAACACACAGTAACATTAAAAAAAATCTTTATCCCACGAATCAAATTCATCGAACCTCAGCAGCACTTTTTATCGTAAAGGGAGCTTATTTAGTGTAAGCTGAACTTCGTTAACAATGCAAACGAGTTGGTATATTTAGACGAACACACAGACAGTAACTCGGGCCGAGCACGCCACACATATAATTACCTGCAATTAGTTTGATGGGTATCGCCGGTTAAATTAAAACGGCTGTACTTGTTGTAATGTATCTGGACATGCGATTTGCTGTGGAAGATACTGTGAATGTAGAATGACGTATTAAGTTGGACGCTTTAGGACTATGTCATACAAGAGTTAGTAAAGTGGAAGTTTCTACCCGATATCGTTCACATACAACCGGGTGTGGTACTTGTGTTAAAGATGATATACACTTTGATTAGTGACAAGTAAAAGTGCATTTGTTACTTAAAGCAAATGTGAAATATAGGTGTGAATTCTCACTTGTCACTAATCAAAGACTGGATCAGCTCTGAATGTAGACTCGGAATTTATACTGCAGAACCCTTTATTTAAGGTATTTTAACAAATCTGTGAAATTAACGGTTTCAGAGAAAAAATTATAACCAACGGAAATGCGAACAAAGATTGCATAATTTTCAATTTCATTTTATCAATATCAAACCATTCGTACAACAAAATTGTCTTACTTTAGATTATTTCCATGTAGTGCTTACGATTAGGCGGAGCGTCAATAAAAAGGGTGATTAGTACATTACTGTGAAGATAATAAATAATAATAAATATAACGGGACAATTTTACACAAATCGAACTAGTCCCATGGTAAGCTCAATAAGGCTTGTGTTATGGGAATGGTTTGTCTTGTGTGAAGATATTAGTACACTTAGATGCAAAGAAAGGAGGTCAGTCTTACCCGTTTTTATGGCAGGATAGCTTCTTTCCTCTGCAGCCTACCACAGCAACATACAGCTTAGCGAAGCAAGATTCATAACACATTAACCTCCGCTCGCATTTCTCAAGGCGCTCAGCGGGTGACTAGGGACAGGCTCAAGTTTGGCAATAAAGTACAGCAATGGGCACCCAGGGGACACCGCCGTAATGGTCCCATTTCGGTCTCCCACCGCGCCGGTATCTGCAGTCACATCACTAGCGCACTAGCTGTGTTATTTAGTCATAACGTTATTCACTTTTTTTCTATTTTAATTCTTGTTGGCATTTAGTAGACTCAGATTTTTAAATGTGCCCTTACAGAATTAAGTTCATACCTACCTATTTTATTTTTTTCGTATTTTTTTATTGCGGACCAAATGGATGTCATGTCATGATAAGTCTACTACTCAAAACCATAAAACTATAGGTTATGTACTCAAGCCATTATGCATTAGCTATTGTATTGTCCACTGGAGAGTCGGCTATATCCTACCATCTGTATGACCCACAGTGGTTCGGGTTGTATGGGAGCGCGGAATTAATTGTTTTTATGACAGGCGGGCATTTTAAAAGTTATGAAATGTGATTTTATCAATATAAATAGATAAAATAAATAAAATAAATATAACAAACATTAAAAAATGTGTATAGTTTGTATTAAAATCATCTAAAATGTACCATCAAATACAAAATAATTATTAAATAAATTAAATACCTCTTATAGGATTATCAAAGTAGATGTATAATATAAAATTACATTAAATAATGGTACTTATATACTTCAAGAAAATAAAAAAATATATAAAAAACACATTTACTTAATTATAATAAATCCTTTATTTCTTCATGCTCTCTTTCTGTTCTTTTATAGTTATGTTTAGCCCTTAAGCTATTAATAAAATGGTCTGAAGATGTCAATAGCATGTTTATGATGTCTTCATTCGCAGATTCCCGTGAGCATTTCCTGGAATGGTACAATCTGTACCGACGATAATCCTTATTCCGAGCTTCTTGGGCTTCTTCACTTAGCATTCCAATTGGCAGAGCAGCAGCTGATATTATTCTACTTCCATGCATCAGTATTTTATGAACAGTGTTTGGCATGTAATACCACTTGTATAAGCGAACATATATTTTTGCTGTTTCATTGCAGTAATCTCCGAATTTTTCAGCATCTATTGTGGCACCCGAATTAATTGCATGTAAGATGACTGAAAACCGGCGAATTAATTCTTCATCTACACCGGTAACCTCCGCAACTACACTTGGGCTACTAAAAAATCTCCTGGAAGTATTGCCATCATTAGATGACCCCATACCTTGTTTCACGAAGTCAACTTTTAAACCCAATCTGTCAAACAGCTCTTTTTGTATTCTCTTTTTCTCTGCTTCTTTCTGTGGCCGTGTGTTTGCGTTTGTACTCCATTTACAAAAAGACTTTCTATAGGCGATGTGTAAAATACATTCCATAAATTTAATTCGGGCATGTAACGGCGATAAGCCCACTTTCAATGCATCAGGATTCTCTACTTTGTTTCGCACGAGATCTAATAAGTTCATTTCTGTAGGCCTTGCCTTGCATATAAAGCAAACAGCATTAGACTGTGTATCGGTAACCGTTTGTGCTATCTTGCCATCGATCATCGTGAATAACAACTCATGCTTTATTTTAAAGGTTTTGCCACTAATGCAGACAGAAGTCTCATGTAAATTGGATATTTCAGATTCCATTCTTGACCTTTCGTTATAGGTCAATTCAGTTGTTTCTTTACTAAATTGAAACTGTACCGGTCTACAAAATCTCGTAGAAGATGGGCTTTCATTTTTCCAATACACAGATGTATCGTCATCTTTGTTATGGGCAAGGCGAAGAGGGACTAAAGAAGTCAAGAACATGTTCGCATCTGTGACGTCTTCTTCTTTAAATTTCTGCTTGTATTCATTATGACCAGATGAACCATCACAGCCCCATTTGGAAATAAGAGTCATATCTTCATTCATGCTTGAAAGTTCATCTGCTGTTTTTGTTTGTAAAATCCTGGTTACAGTGTGGTCCAGTAATGGTTGCAAGCTAACACAGGCATAATATTCGGTTACATCTATATGTTCAAATTTAGGGCAGCACTGTTTTTTTGAGTCAAGGACTCTATGATAGTTAGGAAAAATGTCGCAACCTATTTCTTTCGTCGCGTTTCTAAGCACTTCATACTGATGTTTTGTTAGAGCCGCATCTAACATCAAAGCCAAAGCCTTTTCTGGACTGAAGGCAGGATATTTTACGGGGTTTTGTCGAATTTTATCGGCAGCAGACAAAATCGCCTCTTCGGGATAGTTCTCACATAAACTTCTCACTTTTTTTCGTTTTGTACGGCTACAACACTCTTCAAAAGGTTTTTCTGGACGAACATTTCGAAGTCGTTTTGAAGGTCCTGGTTCGGCGTCTACGGCAGCATCAGCATTCGAAACTGAAGGCACCGTATGTATTGAAAACATACCACTCAGCCAATCCTTGTTTTTTTCAAAAAAATATTTTCGCGTCCTTGATGCAGCTTTCCACTTTTTCGTGAAAGTAGGTAAAAAGTGTTTAGTCAACTCAATACAGATTTGGTCTAGTATTGCTTCTGAAAGATTTGGATTTTTAATTTTCAGATTTTCAATACACTTATGCACTTCCCGGTCACTTGAAATAGCAATTTCGACTAAATCTGCATACGAAATGCTGAAACTTGCCATGACTATAAATAATAACAGTATAACTTCCTCGAGTTGATAATAGTAAATGAAGGAAAAGACAATAATGTACGCATTTTATATCCAAATCAAGCCATTTGTTAATTAACTACCCTCATAAATGTGTTTATCTATGTCATTATTTTTCCTACCTCCAAATACGCTGTTTAGTTAAATGGTCATTATTCAAAAGATTGCAGGCACCGGCAGCTGGAATCAATTAGGTCATTATTTTGGATAATTAAGGTATCATTTGTGCTATTTTTTGGTGAAAGGCTAGGTGAGGCTGGAAAGTAATACCCAATTGAATATTAAAAATTGCCAAAATAACGACCATGTTGTTTTAATCCAAGCCATACCCAAACCTATAGCCGAAATTACTGATATTATAAAACATAAAAATACCTTATTATATGGTTTATCAAATAAAAATAGCATTTTGTATACTTTAGCGCCGGTTTTAGAAATATATTACCAGAAAGAAACAACTTTTTTGACGGAAAATTTGTTAGTGTTCAGCATCATGTGTTTTGTATTATTTATTTACAAATAAATAATACACCAAAATTAAAATTCTTTCAGTATAGGGTTGTAAAAGTATTCTACTGTTAGATTTAAGTCAAATAAATAACTTTAGTTGATTTGTAATTTTCGGACTTTATTCCGCCCTTGAACCAATGTGTGACCCAGCGATGTTACGACTCATTTCGCAAGCTGGTTCAAGTCGAGTTAGGCCTGAAGTCGACCAAAGCGGTTTGAGTCGAGTTGAAGTTTTCCTTTACTATCGATCAAATTGGCAAACATTTTTGACCGTCTCGGCGAAGTCCAGGGTTAATGGGACGGGCGCGTTAATTGTATTTAACCAAGACAACAATAATTTAAAACGATTGAAGTGATATCGGTTGGGTCAAACACGTTTGAATCTTGAACTCGATAAAATCGGTTTGAAAATTTTGCTATTTTACCCACCACCATAGTCAGTCATATGGCATCGTTGGCGTTGCTACACCTGTCCTGGCCAACTGTAATGCTGACTGAACAATTTCGGGTGCATATTTCTGCTTGCTTATCATCTTTTACTTAACACTTAACACGCTAAGCCAGCCCTTTCTTTAAAAAGGCGTTATTTTTAAGAAAAAAAAATCTCGTTCTTTGTCGTAAAAATAACAAAGTTTAATGAAGTTTATCTTGGTTTCGGTGACTCGTGAATATAAACTCAAAACAGTATATTGGTAAAGACGGTAAGTTGTCTACACAATGACACATATAAAACACGAAAAAATTAAGAGCAACAGATCGCAGGTCATTCAGAGCTGTAAGCCCCTTAAGCTATACACAATTTGTCGATAACTTTTTGATATTGATGAACGAAATTATATGATTACGTAGGTACTAAACGTAACGTAAGACGTAGTGTGTTGCAATGATACATACATCTCTAATTATAATTATACAAGTCTGAAACTAATTGGCCTACTTAACTTACTTAACCTAATTGGACTAGTCAGAGCTAGTCACGTCTAGGATACAATGTGGCATATCATTGCAATACACCACGTCTTACGTTACGTTTAGTACCTAATCAAATCACTTCGTTCATCAAAAATATCAAAAAGTTATCGTCAAATGCCTAACCCAATGACTCCTACGTTGATAACGAAAAGAGCTTACGCGCTCTTTGCAACCCATACGCCCCCCGTCTTAAAGATCCGTGACATAGTATCGATGTAAGTAATATTTTCCGTAAAAATCCCGCCTTTCCCTATGCCATAAGAGCGCGACGCAATCAGTCGCATTTGTCGGATGATCGCGCGATCCGTCAACGTCGTGTAGCCTTTGTCCACGCGATAAAACGCAAGATTGAACGAAACGCACTCGCTGTCGACCCGTAAGGACCTGCGTCCAGTGACGGAACGAAACTAATGTATAGATTTTTAAAAGCAACTTCATCGTGGGGAGCAAAAAATCATAACCCTCTTCTGTGCGAATACGCGTAAAAAGGATCCCATACAAAAAAAAAATTAAATCCATTCCACCGTTTTGACGTGATGAAACCAAAACGACAATTACAAACATACAAAAAATTCAAAAAAACGATTAAGTAACCTTGGTCTTAGTCTGTATCACTTATTTATTTGATGTACAGAAACTTGTACAACTTTTATAATTGTGTAGATGAAGACGTAACGCGAAATCAGTTTTAAACAAGTAAAAGAACACGAAGTCATTTGCTATGGCTGTTTAAATGCATAAGCAACGGTTGGACTTCACTTTTTTAACCGACTTCCAAAAAAGGAGGAGGTTATATGTTCGACAGATTGTATTTTTTTTTTGTTAATAGACTGTCTCGATCTGACTGCGTTGATCGTCAGAGCGAAACGAATGTATACTCGGAGAGGAGATAGTTTAAAACGGATTTTATCATTATAATTACAATATTGATGCAAAGGTCTAAGTGGGAAGAAAAATTAATTGCCACCCACTGCAGTCTAAGTAAGCGTCTCTTTCATACCGGGCCCCTATTTCACAATCGTGACAAATGTCGGGTGACAGCGACAATGTCACGTACATTGCGTGCGCAGTGTAAGGAGATGTATCTAGCTTGTGGGGATTGCCGTGAACATAAAATTGTCGTTGTCACCTGACAATTGTCACGATAGTGAAGTAGGAGCCAGAACGTATCATACAGCTTGCCATTTCCATTAGTTAAATGATCTAAGCAAGGATCAAAACCGGATTTTTTTACATACATTATAAGCGAAATAACGATTCGTTTTTTTTCGTTCAATCACGAGATTTTCGTATATTTCATTAAAATTCAAGAACTAGAATCAGGTGCTTTGTGATTAATTTCTCTTCTCCTAAATACAGCTTTAAAAGATCCCAGAAATAATGTGTATTTTAGAAGATTAAAAAAATACCGGTTCTGATCCCTGACTCTAAGTCTGTAACAGAATTAATAATGAGCCTGCATTTCAATACGGGAATAATATCAATGACGTCATTACACAAAGGGCGTCAAAATTTCGTTTCTGATATTCCGTGGATGCTTTGACGTCGACGTTCGGTGTATCTGTCGGCTTACTGATATTTCATATCTGCGCAAGGGAACAAAGGAACTACGAATTTGAACGAAACAAATATACGTGGAATAATAACATAAGATGTAAGCGACTATTTCATGGTGTGAATTAGGGAATACCTAATCACAATCCAAATGTCATGACATTAATTATTAGATTTAGGATACTTCATCGGCATACATATTTTTAAGTAGGTAATATCCGATAATTGATTTCGTAGATTATCCAAGTAGAATGTATGTATGTATGTAAACACTTTATTGTACATAATAACCAGTTACAAGTGCAATCAACTTAAAAGATATAAGTACAAAGGCGAACTTATCCCTATTAGGGATCTCTTCCAGTTAACCTAACCTACCCTACCAAACCCTATAGTTTTCGTAATTTGAAGGAGAAAGTTGGTGCAAATAACGGATTGCAACTTGTATACTAGGAAAAGTTACACAAACACTAGATTTACACATTGTAATGTGTGGTGTAATGTTATTTGATCCTATTTACAAATTAATCAAAAATGTTAACCTTAAAGAAGGAAAGAAGTGGAAGAATCTAAAACTAAATTATAAACTATGATTAATTACTATTATTTGAACTTGAATATAACACAGGTATTAAAAACATTACAGAATTCAAAACTTTATACTGCAAGTAGGCTTCAAGGGTACACAGAAACATTCACAATCTAGGTTAGTACATTATAGTGCACAGCGATATGAATGCAACAGACAAAAACCTGGCACACTTTACAGGGTGATGGTATATTGTCTCCGGGTCCATTCGATTATAACTTAACCTACACTACGGAGATCTAAAGGGTCTCTATCTCTAGGCGTCAAAAAAGAAAAATAAAATAGCAATAAAAGTAATAAATAACAATATGGAGATGTAGAGTCTCCGTATAAGTAAATATATCAATTAAACATATCGTCGTCTAGTACTCATAACACAAGCCTTATTCAGTTTACCATGGGACTAGTTCGATTTGTATAAAATGGTGTTGTAATATGTATTTATAAAAAAAAATGCGTGGAAAAGAATACAAGTTCCGATTTTGTACTAGACGACTTTTCTTCTGTATCTCTTATACATCTTGAAGTATAAGAGAGAATAGGAAAATATATTCTCAGATAATTCCGTACTCGTACTAGACGCGCTGCGGTATCCCACCTCATTAAATTAAGTCAGTTTATTCTTTACGCCGCGTCCTATAGAGCCCTATTAATATGCAGGGCTAATTAAAAGGCATGGCAACAGCAACGTCGCAACTCATGGGAACGGCCACTTTTCATTTTATTAAAGCGGAAGAGTGCGGAAGTGCGGGAAATGTGCGGAAATTCGCAAAGTTGCGGAGACTTCAATAGCGCGGAACGCGGAAAAAGGGTTCCGCGCAAATTAGCAGCTCGCGTCATTACGCCGCGGGCTTTTTTTAAATATGTATCCACGAGATGGAATCTCGCGAAGTTTTTCAACCTTTTACGGAAGCGTGGCGGATTAATAATACTGGAATGAAGAATTTTTTCGCATTTTCAAAATTGGTGCGACGTAATACGTTTCTTTAACTATGAGTCTTCTTATGAGTCTTTACATATACACGATTTAAGCTAACGTAATTGAAATATTTAGTCCTTTAGCCGAAAACTTAATGGGTTTTTAAAATATATACAAGAAGGGTGCACCTTCATTCGTGGAGGAGACAAAGTCATAACCCCTCCTTTTTCATCAGTCGGGCTAAAAAGTATCCTATAATCATCCGTGAATAACTAGCTAACCGTGTACCAAAAATACTTGAAATCTGTTTAGCCGATTTGCCGTGACGTCGCCACAACGACGCATACAAACATATTAAAAAAAATTGTTCGTTACAATATATATTTTTTAATATCTTCAATATACATTTAATTTTTACAACTTTGTAATAGTACATAAGATAGGAAGATGTTTCATATTTAAATGGTTCATTATTGTTTCTTAACATAAATGTTGTTTCTTAATATAAATGCTTGTGTAATACAAGTTTAAAGTTTTGACAATCTAACAGAAATTATAAATGGTAATGAATTATTTAAAAGACGACTCAAAAGCCAAGCTTAAGGACAGCAGAAACTTAGTGCATGAACATTGAGACCTGCGTGAAATAGCAGTGGAGGCTATCTAAAATGTAAACGTCAGGACAGTAGGGTTGAAAGACAATGCGCGCGGCACAATGGCGGAGGGTAACCCCGTCTTTAAAATAAGCCGTTACTTGAAAGACACGCATACATATGTAGGACAGCTTTTAACCCGGCTACATGTTTAATGAGACTGTTGATTGTGCGACACTGACGCGAAACAAAGGGGCGCTACAATATTGAAGGTTGTGTAATGTGGAAAAGTCAAAGGGGATGTAATTCTTTAGAAATGTTATTTTCAATGAGACCTTTGACTCTTTAACTTTCGTACTTGTAATTAGACCGAGTGAGAAATGACGAGATCCGACGTCGCACCAAGGTGCGAGACATTGGATACGTCAGCACCAAACTGAAATGGAGCTGGGTGGGACACGTAGCTAGGCAGAGTGATGGCAGGTGGGCGAAAATGTTAACGGAATGGTGGCCCCTTACAGACGAGAGAAGTGCCTGGCGTCCGTTGGCTCGTTGGGTGGACGACATTCGCAAGATTGCGGGTCACTCCTGGATTAGATTGGCTCAGGACAAGGATAGGTGGCGTGCACGAAGAGAGGCCTATGCTCAGCAGTGGGCGATAAAGGGCTGATATGATGATGATGATGAATTATGGAAAAAGTTCGCAATGAATTACTTAACAAACGTGTCGGTGAATATAAAATTAATACATTTCTTGTTATACTATACTATAGTAGGTAGAATGATAATCCCCAGTACGGTCGATCCGATAGGTAATAATACACAGTAAACATTTTCAACCATTTATTTCTGCAATTCCCAACAGCTTCAATATGTTACATTATAATTGAAAGCAACGAATTGATCGCGCACCGAAGACGGAACAAAGGGAAGTCCGCAACAATAATCACATATAACGAGTGCTCATTGTTTGCGGGATATTTATTATTATTTTCCGCATCGCGCAAATTATCCCGCACGGTATCGATGATATTTTCGCTTTCGAGTGTAATACATACTGAATTATATCGCGCGGCATTTGTTATTTCTTCTCCGAATTTTACCTAGCTTAGATACAACATCAAGTAAGAATTTCTCTTACATTTTCAGAAAATAACGGCTTATATATATATACCAAATACTCTAGCTAGTTTAGATTATCCTTAAACTAAAACCACACGCAATATAAGTTTTCTTGCGGAAACCTGACTATAATCCAACCACGTCTTATGTCCTCGTCTTAAGTGTACTAGTAGCAAGTTGCCTCTCCCGTCAATATCACGCGTCGGATAATAAGGCCCATTGAATCCCCATAACGTTTCCTATTGACCCAGTTACGTTACATAAACCACTCAAAATACCACCTATATCACCAAATGATAGATTCACTGGAATTATAAGGTATTTTATGGGCCATGAAGTTAATGGCGGATGGTGATGAATCAAATGACGCGGTAAAACCACTATAAATACGCGCTTAATAAAAATAATGGCCACTAGAGAATGTGTAATTGATATTTATGAATGCATTAAATCATTCGCGAAACGGTTTATGGGACACGCGAGCGAGTAGCAGATTGTAAAACTGTTTCTTAGTTTAGTGGAAGGAGTTCTGGGCTGTGAACAACGCGACTCTTAGCTTATTGTTATAATAAATTTTAATCCTTGGTGCCGTGGTTTCGTGAAAAATGAAATAGTGATTGTACTCATTTAAATAAAACAATTTAACGGATTATATATTGTGTCGTGTCGGAACCTTTTCAGCTTTCCATGGTCACGGGTGGACTGAGAAAAGATATATTTTCCTCTGTCAAAGTTACAATTTGTGCAAACTACCCACTTTGAAAAAACAAATAAAGGTAGATACATGCCAGATGGGCCTAATCTGTAAAGAGAGTTACACATGTGCCAGAAGGGCTTAATTTTAATAATTTACCAAGCAGCATTTCACAAATGAGGCGTACTGAGGAGAAAAGAAACGCTGCAAAAAAAGATTGTACTGGTATTTTCAAGTTCTTTCAGAATTGTCAAGGTCACCATTTCAAAACGTCGAGTACCGCAACCGCTTCTGTTTTAATCATAATGTTTTGGGTGTAAGTATGATCCAGTTGTATGTCTAAACATACAAGACTGATCCTTATCTCAAGATTTTTAGTAATTTATGTCTAATATTTTCTGTGTTATTGCAATACCATCATGCCATCTAAACTGTATGACCCAAAAGTTACATTTGCCTGTGAGTTTACCATGCGCATAACGTTTGTGTTGTGCCATACAGAGGAAGCTACAAAAACATTTTTGCTTTTTCAGAATAGTAGTTCAACCTTACTCCATACGTATAAAAAAAAACTTAAAACCGCGCAACAATTTAGAAGCTGTCACAACATTCGTTGCATTTTTCCGCAAATGTACCAAATTGTCGGACATATCGAAACAGTTGCAATGCTTTAGTTAATATCTGCACCACGTTTTAAACCAGAGTTGATAGTTTAAACCAAATAAAATAACTACTTAAAAACTCCGCAACAATTTAGGAACCATCACAAAAACGCGTTGTACTCGTATTTTTCCGCAAATGTTCAAATTGCGGAGAAGCTGTTCATGACGGTGACGAGGGACGGGACGCCTCGCTGCGTCACTGGCGTCACTTGTTCGGGTGAAACTGATAAGTGGGAAACATGTACAATGCGTGCTAAACTTCCCTTGTTTTATGAATCGAATTAAGGGTGATACGGCCCTTTCCTCCATATTAATTATATAAATGCGCAAGTAACTCTGTCTGTTACCTATTCACGCTTAAGAGCATTTATACCTGTTTAACTGGCAACGTTGCAATTTTTTTGGTTTTGCGTAATTATTTTGTGGTATTTGAATGAAACTTAAAGGTATTATCACAACACAACAAAACGGGGCTTAATATTTATATGCGACTTAAAGGTATGTCCAATGCACACCCTTTTTCTTTAGAATTTATATTGCGTATAATTCAACTATTCATCGCGTTTTTTTTTTATTTAGTTACTTTCGTAGACATTAATTCATTATTAGAGTTAGTTGTGGCAATATCATGATTCATGAAATTTTGCATTGTGCCAGCTTCACGACCGAAAAGGTAATAAATGTATTAAAAACACTAGAAGGTGCCCGCAACTTCGTTCGCAGAGGAGAAAACGACATACCCCTCGTTTTTCCTTCAGCCTAGTCAGGTAAAAGTATACTATAACCATATGTGGATACCGAGCTACCCGTATACCAAAAATAGTTGAAATCCGTTTAGCTGATTTGGCGTGATGAAGCCACATCGGCACAAACGAACATATGAACATACAAACATGCAATAATCCAAAAAATATTTTTCAATTCAGTGACCTCCATATAGTCCATTTCAATCATTATTTTGAAAATATTTTCAATGTACAGACATTTCATTTTTACAAAATTATAATAGTATAGATGTTCAAGTTAAATTCATCAAAATTCATCAAATCAAGAAAATCCAAAAAATATGCGACGTTGCCAGTTAAGCAGGTGTCTAATTTCATCGAAATCGCTGAACCGATTTCGATAAAATTAGATATGGAGATAGTTTTAGACCCTGGAAAGGACATATAATAGTTTTTATCCTAAAAATCATCGCTTAAGGGGGTAAAATGGGAGAATGGGGGTTGCCTGGGGAAATAACCATTAAACCATCTTAGGCTAGTCAAAGGAGCTACTCTAAAATTCGAAGTTCGTATGTCGCCATCTCGCTCACTCTATTATAACATAAGAGCGAGAGGGATGGTAAGTTACAAACTTCGAATTCCGAGATTCGGTGTGACACCTCAGTTGTTGGTAAAGCGAGCGAAGCCGCGGGTAAATGCTCCTTTTAACACAAATACGAGTACCTACTCAAGTTAAGGTGCAGCTTTCAAATGAAACGTCTAAGTGTGAGTCGGACTCATGCTCGGAGGGTTCAGTATCAATTCAATATATTTCGTGTGTGGTTCGGAGCTAAGCTAATTTGTTTTTGTTGGAAAAGTAACCTTCTGTAATACAAAGAATTTAAAAAAAACATTTTATAATTTGTACAAAATTATACACACGGGGTCTTAGGAGGTTAAAATATATAATCGCTCGTGCGTATTTTGTAGTTTTACTTAAATGCATTATAAAAGACGTTTCCATTTGCAATTTTAGTCTGGTCTTTGATTTATTAATAATATTAAACCTGAAAGAGTTTTTTTTTCACATTTCCCCACAGGACGAAAATGGTTCTCTTCGAGCTGTAAAAACATCTGAAAAAATGTCTTTTCATTTGCCGTTTCGTAGAAAAGTTTCGTAAATCAAATAAAAAAAAAATGTGATCAGAAAGCACACTTTTAAACATTAAGATATATTAGCAAAATCAATCAATCAATCAATCAAAATATTCTTTATTCAAGTAGGCCTAGTTACAAGCACATTCGAAATGTCAGTCACAAGAGAGTGAATGTTTGCTGGGAGACATACAATATGATCCAACATTTGCGGCAAGGATTAGGGAAAACCCAGAAAAGCCTAATCAGATCATTTAACTTAAGTATAATATTATTGATAAAATCATCATTTTAAAAATTAAAATAATCAATAAGATAAATCCCAAAAGGATTGTCAATGAAAAATAAATAATCTAGAATGTGTCTAGAATAAAATTCTAAATGTCAGAGTATATAAAACAATTAAGATTAAAATAATAATAATACCTTAGGTATTCGTTAAAATAATTATTCATATACCTACATGACGCTATAATTTACATTAATCCCACGCGGCTTTATCATTCATGTAGTCTTGTGTGCTATAATAAGCTTTAGAAAATAATTTTCGTTTCATAATATTTTTGAATTTACCAATAGACAACTCAGTTATGCTGCTAGGAAGTTTATTATAAAACCTCACACAGTTACCCATGAATGATTTCCTTATTTTATGGAGCCTAATAGCAGGCACTGCGAGCTTATGCTTATTTCTAGTATTAATATTATGTATATCACAATTCTTCTTAAACTGGGTAATATTTTTATGTACATACATAATATTCTCATAAATGTACTGACAATGCACTGTCATTATATTAATGTCCTTAAACTTATCTCTAAGCGAGTATCTATGGTTCATTTTATATATCGCACGAACAGCCCGCTTCTGCAGAACAAATATAGTATTAATGTCGGAAGCACTGCCCCATAGTAAGATGCCATACGACATAATACTGTGGAAATCAAAACAAGGTTATTACGTCTGTTAATTGAGGAATCTTAAGCAATATGGCGAACCCATTGGAGCTTAGAATCTAATGTTATACCGAGAAAGACTATTAACTAGTTCCAGTTCCTCACCTTTAACCATAAAGCTAAAATGCCTCTTTATTTGTTAATTTTCAAGCAAGCGGATCAAACAATTCAAAATATGCGCTGGGCAGAGACCACTGAGCTATTTTTTATCCCTGATAAATGCATGGTGCACGAAGAAAAACCTGAATAGCTTTTGACTCGTAGTATATATTTGGCCAAAGCATAAAACATCATTCATCAACCAAACCTAACTTGATATTACGTTCATTAGTAACATGTCGAATCTTCTCAAAAAAAGTCGAACACAAAACTCGCTAGTTCCGCATTTTCCCCACGTCTTTTTTTCTCCGCACAAAATTTAATAAGCGTGGTAGATTTGAATGGCTCTGCCCTGGGCGGTCGTTTGCGGGGGGCGGGGTGCAATTACCCCAGCATCCGACACCTAGGTTGTCAGCTTGTATCGACCGCGTCGGAATAGACCGCTTCTGACGGGCGTTTTTAAATTTAAAGCTAGCAGCTTGATAGGAGACGACGTAAATGTACTCGTGCGAAGAGATAAAATATGAACTCGTTTATAAACGTGCCAATAGAAAGGCACTGTAGATAGGAATTATAGATTACATGCTTCTCTGTGCCTATATGGAGCCATGTGTCTTCTTTGGACCGGGGGTTTTCGTTTGGAGGCAATGAAGAAACACACTGTGTACTCGCTATGCTGTACATTCGGAAAGTGGTCAACGCTTAAATCTATATAGCATGGATTTTTTATTACAGCGCCTGAGTTACGCCGTGAACTACTAACTTAACTGTCTTATAATCTACTAGCTTCTGCCTGCGACTTCGTCCGCCTTAAATTCGTTTATCGCGGATAAGGGTATTTTTCCGGGATAAAAAGTACCCTATGTCCTTCCCCGGGACTCAAACTCTCCATACCAAATTTCATCTAAATTGGTTCAGCGGTTTAAGCGTGAAGAGGTAACAGACAGACAGACAGGCAGACAGACACACTTCCGCATTTATAATATTAGTATGAATAGTATGGATATATGTTGTACTATGCTATTGTAGGTACCTAGTTATACATAAGGTTGATAGATGGCGCTGTTCTTAATCACCCTGGATGGTCGTTTAGGGTAGGCACTTAGGCAGTGCCTTTATGCCTATATGAACTACACGCCACTGAATCTAGATGATCCTTTGCCCGACAATAGGTAAATCATGTACAAAAATGATGTAAATTATTTGTAGCTGGTCAATATAGAGGTTCTATCTATATAGCTTCTGCATTGGTTTTGCTACGTTATCCGTCATTTTATTACACCTCAGTATTGTAAATTTTCACCTACATATCTCTATCCGTTCTTGGAAATAGAGGCTCTAGAGAAGAATAGACAGACTGACGTCAAAGAGATAATTTAAGGTTTAATTTCAACCTTTGAAGTCGAAGTATCTGTAGATTTGTGTGTCATTTTGATGGAGATAGCACACTTCTTAGAAGTAGTTAGAAACCACATAAAATAACCAGGCATCTCGATAAAAAGGCGTCCATGAAAGTGACCCCAAACAATCTCTCGAATAATGACCCTTTAAGAGCTTTATTTTAACCTTTTGAGATACGGAACCCTAAATATCAAAGTCGAATACGGAGCCAATAATACCGCCGTTCGGAGTCGAGTCACAAACCTCACGAACCATAAGTTGTTGAACTAATTGAAAATTCTGCACCACTCACAGGAGAGTCGGGAGGGCTCGCATGTGCCGTTTCAGTTTAGTTTCAACTATAGCTTGATTTTTCCTGTAGTTCTGCTATTATTTTCAGGCTTCGGGGTATTTGAATTTCAAAATCAAGCAGCCGTAAATACCATAAATTATAACACTCTGTCGTAAACTTCTTCATCACTCACCAGCAGGCTTAACCATAGTCAACAACAATCCTATTCAATCTAGAAAACCAGTGACGGAGCGTCCATATAAGCCGATTCCCACCGGATTGGCCAAGGAAAAGCTTATAACCACCTTTTTCTTTTAATATGAGTAAATGAACGGCTTCCTTTGTAATTTTCCTGACGCCACGCCTCCGTAGAATACATACAGTGGAACATAGAACCTTCTTCTTTGTTTACGTCAGTTAAAAGACGATAGTATCACCAATATAGTATGCAATGGTGATTCAAGGCGGAAGATTTTGATTGTTAGTTCTGATATTTGCCTTTTCCCTGAAATGACCTGAATATTTTTCAGGAAAATACAGACGACGAGCATACAGACAAATAAGTCCTCAATATTGGCAACATGTACAGTCCTAAAATGCTTTTTACCCTTTTGCAATGCAATTCGTTAATTACTTAAGGTCAGTCGGAGTAAGAGAAACGTTGCAAATGTGATTCTGAACACTGACATATGTGTCAATGGAAATAGAGTTTGGCCATTTGCATGGATTCTCTTTCCTCACAAAATAAAATATGTTGCCCTTACCACACCTGACCTTATTAAAAGGGTTTTTACTTCCTTAATAGCTCAGTAACAAAATCTCCGAGGGATTTGCAAGGCACTGTATTGCACAACTCTAAAAAGTCATGTTCATATACGTCATTATTCCTTCAGCTTCAGAAAAATGAGTCGCAAAAACTAAATCCAAATTCGGCGTGATTTTTTGGATGGAGCCTACTTTCGGTTATTTTAAAAGGGCACAAACGTGTATCAAATGACGGATAATCGCATGATAATTCCGCGTTTCTGACAAAGCGGGTACTGAAATAACAGCAAAAGGCCCGTAGAAATGCTATTAAGCCATTTAATATCCGCACGGCTAAGTAGATATTCAATAAAGCGTTACATATATACAAACTCCAGCGTCAGCGAATTGCCGTAAATTCAACAGCGTTGATTTACCGTTTCCCGCGACTCGCTTCGACCAACTTAAATAGCCCGGTATCCTGCCTGGCAAATATTAGGGGGTAATTTAATTTCATAAGCCTACCTAGAGTTAATGCGTTCTCTGTCCAGTGACCCGTGGTACAACAAGGTATCTCGTCCCGATTCAACTTATTTACCAAGATTACGTAACGATAATGGTAACATTGATTGGATCTAGCGATAGGGCGTTTTGTAATTTTCTAAAGTGTAAGTTTCGTTTAAAACTTCACTTTCACTTGAGTTACAGAAGTTACTATATATTTCTGATAATGCTTCTAAACTGCCGGTCACCATAGTCATTCTTATTGAATACTTTTTTCGTAATTTACTTTACGTACTCAATATAAGCAATTATGACGGAAACATTTCAGAAATTTAAGTAAAACTTATATCAAATGTTTCACAATTTAGGTAACATATGAAATGTTTCAGAAATTGCCGATAACTGATTGGATCTCTAATAAATGAAGCATACCTGTCTATCTTTTAGCCTCACTTGTTCCATTAAATTTTGGTTAGTAAACTTTAAAAAAGCCTGAGTTCAAGCCTCTTATTGCGCCTGATTGAGGAAAAAACATATTTGTACTTAAATTAAATGCAAAAAGATGGCCTGAAAATGTAGGCAAAATTAAAGTTGAATATACTATTTAAATGAACATTCATAAACAAAATAAAAAAGTCCCGACGAATTGAGGACCTCCTCCTTTTTTGGGAGTCGGTTAATAAGTAAACTGGAAAAAAAAATTGTCATCTTTATTCTTACACTATGCAGTGACTGTTCTCGATTCGATCAAGCTGCAGATCTATTGTAAGATTGTGCAAAAGTCACTGACCGAACCAGCGGTAGCTATATGAACCCCATGCAATGTATGATCACCCACCATGCTATACGAACATACGTTTACACTCATATAACAGGATAACCGAGTGTTCTTTCCTTGCAGCCAACTGTATCAACAGTAAAACATCTCCGTAAGTGTAGTGCCACGCAGTAATTAATTCATTTTTATTAAATGTTTGTACCGCTATAGTCCTCGCGAGAGGTTTCATGACCTGTAGACTACTAGAATTTCATTAGCGTGTGATTGTTAATTGCACAAATTCCTAGCTAGAATCTTAACTACTTTTGCTTATATTGTCTTGAAACCAAAAGTATCAATAGAACGTAAGCCTGCACGATTGCAACTGATTCCTACTAAGCTTAAACATTTTTCGTTGCACCCGCTAATTAGGGTTGCCGCCGATATTTATTGCCGAGCAAAGGTCCCTTGCCTTCGCGCCACGCCTTTGCGTAGTACCAGCGGAGGTTAATTATGGCTGTGATTAAATGGCAGCCCTAGCTATCTATAAGACGCGAAGAAATTTGCGCGTAGATGGCAGTCTTGCTTTTTAACGTTTGCTTATAATTAATTTGTCAATTAATTGCGGCAGAGGTCATTTTGAACTACACCTGTAAGGAAGTCCTTTCGCATGTCAAAAGTGGTGGTATAATAATATGCATTATAAAATATATTTCATATAATTAAAATGTGAAAATTTGTGCAACAGAACCAATAACCGACTTAATATTGTGCATAGATACGTATACGAACCCCTATCCTTATTATAAATAATTTTCGACAAGATGCCTATTCATGGGATTTGGGGTGACTGACACTTAAGTTCTGTTATTGCCGTTAGTTTAAAATCGCATGCAAAAATAACTGTGAAAACTGATTACACACAACACTTGGGATTCGGTACTTTTGACGTCCTGCTATATAATATCTTCTTCTGTTTCCGAGATTGTTACTCATGTAAATAAAACAATTTTAACGGATTATATCGCGTATATTATCTCATTTGTGTTCCCGAAGTTTCGGAAGCTTTTCAGCTTTCCGTGTCCTACTATACACCGTGACCGTTAATAACCCGAAAGATTTAAGCTAACGATACTAGAGCCTAATTAGAGTATATAAAGTTATGTAACATATAGTCCAAAAACTCATAATTAAGGAGATATTAATTATTTACAACAAATCAAAAGTTAAAAAATCTCCAGTGTAACACACTTTAAGGGCGTGAGCATGACGTAGCCACCTACTTCTTTTACACGTAGATGCACTAACTGTATGGTTTTTAGCCAGATTCATAAAGAAGTTTGGTATCTATCTACAAAAAGTTTTTACTACCGAAAATATTTTCATCACGAGATAAAAGGATATAACATGCAACTAAAATACAGTGTAGTGTATTTATCCGAATAATTATAATATCTTATCTTACACACTTCAATCTCAAGTAGCTTTTTTGTTATCACTGAGAATAGAGATAATTAGGTTTGTTCTGTTCTAAGTCGCGAGAGTGGTTCTTCTTATAACTGGCTAGTTTGAAATTGATTGTCACTAAAATGACACATTACAAATGATAACTAATTGCCACGCAAGATAAAATAACATTGAACATTTTATTGACTGTAATAAATAATATTTGCTATGCCGCATTATCCTTCAGCTCATTTAGCAGATATCCACTTTGTGTACGGATTTTGTGATGGGAACTCGCTCCAGGCAGTCGCCGAATACCGAAGACGATACCCAAACCGTCGTATACCTCACCATTTGACTTTTGCGGATGTCCATCGACAGTTTCGCGAAAAAGGGCTTGGAAAAGTTCACAGAGAAAGGGCTATAAATCTAGATGAACAAGCAGAGAACAGAATAATGAACATCATAGCAGAAGACCCAACTTTGTCATCAAGAGCTGTAGCAAGAATGGTCAATGTTAACTATAAGCTCGTATTAAGGCTATGGAAAAGGTACGGCCTGCATCCTTTTCACTACAGGAAAGAACACGGATTAATTAACAATGACGGGCTAGCTAGAGTTGCCTTTTGCCAAAGGATGAATCAGAAATTAGTGGAAGATCCTGGATTTCTAAATAAGATATTATGGACAGATGAATCGTTGTTCACGAGAGAGGGAGTTTTTAATTCCCATAATCAGCATATGTAGTTAGAAGAAAATCCCCATGCGAAAAGGGAAAATTCATACCAGCACAAATTTTCCGTAAACTTGTGGGCTGGCATTATTGGGAATAAAATAATAGGTCCCGTCATATTTCCAAATAGACTGAATTCTCACAACTATTTATTATTTCTAAATAATGAATTAAACGACCTGCTAGAATATGCCGATTTGGAAACCCAACGAACTATGTGGTTCCAGCACGACGGATGCCCGGCCCACTTCGGCTTGGATGTTCGTAATTGGCTGAACCAACAATACCCCGAGAGATGAATCGGGCGTGGGAGCGAAGTTTTAGCATGGCCTGCCCGGTCACCGGATTTAACTCCGCTAGATTTCTTTCTATGGGGAACTCTGAAAGATAAGGTTTACTCAACACCTGTGAACTCCAGAGAAGAGTTGTTAATAAGAATTCAAACGGTTTCAGAAGAAATCAGGAACACTTATGTTAACTTGAATCATGAAATCCGTTCAAGATAGAATATTTGTGCTGAAAACGGCGGTACACATTTTGAAAATCTAATTCATTAAATTACTCGTAATAAAAATGCGTAACTGTTTCATGTTGTTGTTTATTTTACTGTAGGTACAGGTTAGCATGATCGCTGTTACAACAAAGTCCCTTTCCTGTATGAGGTAAGTATGATGTAAAAAAATAAGTAGTATGATTTCCTTCGAATATTATCATGCCTAACAATTTATGGTTGTGATTGTTAGTAAAAAAAAGATACCTAAGACACAAAGTTTCAATAATAATGTAAGAGCGCTTTAATGTCGTAGCACCTAATAAAGTTTGGATATATAAGTATTTGTGGTATTTTGTGGTGCCAATAAATAAAAATAATTTCAACACAAACATCGTGCTAGACATAACTTGACATTTCTTATACAAGTCACGCCATTCGCCTTTCATCGTATGATTTCGGGGCGATTCGTGAAGTGACATGCTCGCTCTCTGTTCTTCAACTTGAGATTCCCTCCTAAAGGCTTGTTCACAAAGAAGCGGGCAATTAATAAGATTTAATTCGTACTGAAATAGTAATTTAATTAAGACCCATGTTGATATAACATTATTTACTCGTACAGTCGTCAAAAATATGTGGTTTAAATCTTTCGGGTTATTAACGGTCACGGTGTATAAAAAAGGATTTGTTTTATCCACTATTATCATCGTAGATATATCGTAGATATATTTTGACCTCATCTCGAACATGTTACCACTACTTCACGCCTAATTATCAGGAATCAACTAAACTTAGATTCTTTGAATTTACACCTCGGTAGAGAAGAATTCTCGAACATCCTCATCTGTACAACCTGCGCGAGCCAAAACCATATTTAATTCTGGAAGATGTTTTACGTCCTGACGGCTCTTTAAAACGTATAAACTCGATACATAAGTGTACGCGGCGCATCGGGCACTTACTCGAGTGCGCAATAAGCCATGTCCGACTTGAGGCGAATGAATTATTGAACAGCCTGGACTCCATTTTCACATCACCAATATACGGAGCGTTCACGTGCTTCTGTATGGTAGGAAAACCAACTTACACACGCTTGTATAGTTTATATTAAAATAAACGGAAAACTGTCGTAAACTTACCTGACAGCACTATATCATATGACAGTGCATCTGAGATTACGAATTCATTTGTATATTGTTGTTGTTTTGATCTATTTTGATTTCGTAAAATAAGTAATTTGCATTTATTCAAAAATTGATCAACGATCTGATTATCGTTACCGGGGAGTACTTAATATATGCCGTCAGAAAAAGATATTATATTCTGCCGACTGTCGGTTTAGTGTCGCTACCTAATTAATTACTAAATGTCCGAGTTTACATACTTACTCTATACCTGTGCATACTTATCTTATACGTACCTATGAATAAAGTTGTTTGTCTAGGTGTCAATGTAGTTGCGTCGTAATAAAATTAAGATCATTCGAATTTCGAATTGTGTGTGTACGGTGTCCTTACCACTACACACACAATTCGCATCTGTGAATGTTACCTACTACAGCAACATTCTGAAGTGAGATGAAGCGTGGTTTATGGTCCATCGATTTTAAAAGGGAATTGTTTTATTGGACGACTTTAATTACTCTCCATTATTTGCTGTTGCGCATAATGGAGAGTTATTGTGCCGATGTTTATCGTACAGTTGTTTATTGTGCCGTGTTTATTGTACCCGTTGTTTATCGTGTTGTTGCGTTTTATGACACTTATTGTTACAAACCTGTTGTTGAATGTAACTAAGAATTATTTTCTTAGAGTTATATATTTTGTTCGTTTCATATCACTTCATTTTGGGTAGTATAATTCTATCATTATCAGAAAAGTTACGTGGTATCTGATTTATAAAATATTTCGATATAACTTTTTTTTTAATAATTCTCTTTAAATGTAAAGCTGTCAATTTGTTCTAATTTAAATATTCCTTTTTCATTCAATTTGCAAGACAGACCGACATTAGAGTGCCATGGACACGTCACATTATTTTTAAATTGGCAATAGACTATGGAATTCAAATGCCATTCAGCCGTGTCCACGTCGACATGACAATAACGCTGTCACTGGCCATCGAACGAAATTATTGGAAATCGCTTTCATATTTGAAAATAGAATATTTCAAAATTCGAAACGAAATGTGATTTACGGAGGTGTGGTTTAAAATATTTCGAATTCAGGCAACTTTGCTGTTATGTCTAACTCCGAATTATAAATTAACAGAGTTCAGTTAGCACTAAATACACTTATGATAAGGTTGACTTTTATTATCATCTTTTATATAGTGACAATCAATAGTATTTTATGCAATTGTTGTATAAGGAGGGTCTTAAAACGCGAGTGGCGTGGGTTGCGATGTGAGCCTTGGCGAAAATCGCAAGTAAATACGCCACGAGCGGTTTTAGACCAGTTATACACCGTTGCATACAATACTTTTTCTACGACTACCTACTTTTAAATAAAACAAAATTAGGGTATGTATGTACAGTTTGTTTATTTATGGAAACAGAAGATACTTTATCTGTTTAAGTACAATATTTAATAAGAAAAAAAGAAAGAAGAAAGAAATTAATTATTTATTTAACGTTTATTATCTTTTCAATAGTAACTTGGAACTTTAAAAAAATCAATTTTTGGTGGGAACTCAAATATGACGTTAGTCTATGGTTTGTTATTTTTTAAATTTGTTTGCACTGGATAGTAATGCCAACTGTCTAGTTTAATAAAAATATCTAAAATGAATAAAATTTGATAGTTACAACAGAATTGATGATGGCTTTGTTACATACAATACTAAATAATAATACAATGTTATGGCTTTTTGTATTTTACTTTTTATATATTGTAAAAAACCCAACCATAAGATTGAAAATAAATAAATATACAATGTTTAACTAGTAAATTTTAGTTTATTTTGTGTAATATTGTTTTTTAAGAAGTTGTTACTGCTGTAATTACTTACTTAAAAATTAGAACTGAAGCCTTCAAACTTAATACTTCAAAAATAAGTTAATGTTATTATCTTGGTAAACAGTGCTTTTATGAAAAATGTATGAAATATAAAAGCACGCTAAACAATGCTTTTATAGAGCATAGAGTTTTTGCCAACTTATTATCGGTCTCATTGTATATGACTTAGCGACTATGTAAATGACAGATAAAAGTACAGGAGTAGAAAAACAAAATAAACGTTTAATAGGCACCTGAGGAGATGCTTCAGAATCGTTGTAGGTTATGCCTCTCTTCGACCGCCTGTATAATGATCACATACGCACAAGCAAATTTAGCTGGGAAATTGTATGTTTTATTTCATTGGTCATCTTAATTATAAGAAGAAACCGCTTACTTGACGCATATATTTAATAACTTTGGAACCTCGACATGCATGTTGTAAAGTCGTAAACGCGTGACAGCACTTTCTATAAAGTTTACCTCCGCTTTATTATCTAAAAATTCCCAATCCCATTTCACAGCCACCTTAGCAACGGCCGCCATGGAAAGTGAATCCAGGCCTCTCAGACGACGTAATTTTAGCGCTAGTGCCGCATCAATCTCTCGTGCGAGGCCCATTTGCGGCCCCATCCTTCAACAATACTTTCCACGGTAAAGGATCTGCCACACCGTTACCCAAAATACGCTGATTTACCGTAAACGCAATGACGTAACTTACGTGCGGAGCCCGTAATTTTAGTTTCACTTTCGATATGTTATTAGTGAATTCTAACTTATCGACTACCGATATACACAATATATCGATAGAATACAATACAGAGCACAGTTTTTAAAAGAAGATTACAATATCTTGTTTTTTTTTTATAAATAAGTACTTTTCTACCATTTGCCCATATTCACCTTTTTTATTTCGAGGCATTTCCAATATTTAGTCGAAGGAAATTGCCATTGTAAGAAAGATTGACATAGTGACATACTTATGTCGATAAAACTACTAAGAGAATGAGATTAATTGCCAGTCCCTACAAGAGTACATTACATGATAATTAAGTTACTAATAATCTATTTCGAAGTTTAATGTATCGATACGTAGTGTACATTGAATGTTGATAAGCGAAAACTCACTACGACAGTTTAAAAATACCACGATTATTCCGGACCCCGCTTATGTTGTGGGGTGTGGTTCATCCTTAACGTTGTAAACTCAGAATTTGTCAAAACTTAGTCGTCACATATCATTTATTTAGTGGAACTTTTTTTAAACGTATAAACCGCCTAGGCTACGACTGGTTGCATTATTGTTGAAATTCGCGAGATTTAAAAAACGGTCAGCGTCGCCCATTGGTCGGTTACCACGGTTATACCACAGTAATCGCTCATGCGCCGCTAATATTTGAGTACCCTTTTAACTAGCTTGTTGAAATGCTCCATGGTAAAGGGCGAGTACTTATCTTAGTGAGAGACAACAGTGTGTTGAAATTGCGAGAACTGTTGGTCATGATAGACTTACTTATAGGTCTAGTTACAAACACAATGATACGGGAATACCACAAGGGAGTATACTAGGTCCATTACTATTCCTTCTCTATAGTAATGACCTACCAGATGCTACAAGACACGAATGTATTTTGTTTGCTGATGACTCAACCCTACTTATAAACTGTACTGACATCATGAATTTCGAGAACGACATCAATTACGCATTGAATGATATTATAAATTGGCTCGATGTAAACTACTTAAATATTAATGTAAAAAAGACTAAATTTATTCAATTCTTGACATGTAAAAACAAAGGTAATAATTTAAATGTAAAATGCGATAATCAATCAATCGAAGAAGTTAAATATGCAACTTTTTTAGGTATAACATTGGATAGTTTCTGTAATTGGAAGAATCATATTGGTAACATACGTGTACGGCTAGACCGCTTTGTCTATGTTTTATATCGTGTGCGAAACGTAGTCTCAGAAGAAGCGGCTCTTTCTGCGTACCATGGCTACGTGGCATCTATTTTACGATACGGACTCATACTTTGGGGAAACTCTTCTGATGCCGAAATTATATTTAGAATTCAAAAGAAATGTATCAGAACTTTGTGTGGAGCAGATTTTTTGGAGCACTGCAAACCACTTTTTCAATCTAAACGTATACTACCTCTCCCATGTATGTATGTATTTGAAATGTGTATATTTATTAAGAAAAACTTAGAACTATTTAATACAAGGTCCATCAAGTCCAAAAGAGGGACACACAGAAATAAATTAGATTTGTCAAAAACTAAATTAGCGTTAACTCGGAAAAACGCATACTGTATGGCCATCAAAATATTTAATATTCTCTCTGACACATTTAAGGAGCTGACTTTCAATATTTTTAAGAAAAAGTTATTTAATCATTTAATCGAACATTGTTATTACTCCGTCAATGAGTACTTAAACAAATGCAAATTGTAATATTTCAAAATTTAAAATGTTTAGATATTTAAGTTTAAAACAACACATTTGTACGCCAGCCTTGGCAAAACAAGTAACGATCTGTCTGTGATATTTGTAACACCTTTTATATACGCTTGTTTTTTATGCAAATAAACTATTCATTCATTCATACTATTTCTTCTACAGTAGTCCCTCTTCCGTCTGAATAATCGATATACACATTTGTAACTATTTTCTAGTAATAACGTTTTGTTTATAACGGAGGGGTATCCATGCGAACACTTTTCATATCACTCTTCTCTTATCCTTTGCTTTCATCAACTAGTACAGCCAGCCGTCCATGCGATATATAGCGACTGTCCCTCTCACGCCATACAGAAATGCGGGCTATTTGTCGCACATGCTTACTTGTTACTTCTGCTGCTATTTTAGGATGTTCACCAAAATTCGACTTTAACATCAGGTCACTAACGTTAACAACGCGGCACCCGTATGTGTCGATTAGTTTACGGTCCACAACATAGCTATCAACAGTTAGTTCGCTGGAACTAGTTCCGTCGTCGGTGGTAAATTGCCAAAGGCTTTGTCTCGTCTGTCCATTTGTTTGCACTGACCCCGCTGCATGCTGCGACGTTTCGTGTAATACGATACTTGCATGTCTACACAGGAATTGGGGAAAATGGCTGTTTGATAAACGACTGTAGAAATAATTGGGAAAGCTTTGGGTGCAGCCAGGATACTTGTAATTCTATCTTGCAAATGTCATCCTAAGTTTAATTATACTTAGTTCGTTACGGTGGAATTCCCGTACCATATTTGTTAGTTTTTGTGACTTAGTTGTGTCACTGCAAAATTACAGAACCGCTCTAAGATACCATTCCAATTAATATTAATTCTAAATGAAACAATCCTGCTACATCCTCCTAGTTTAAATTAATTTGTTACACACCATATACATAATTTCCACATTCCGCTTCTGTTTACGAAAATCATCCAGCGTAAATAGTGAAAATTTTCAAGTTCCCGTAACGATAGTAATATTTCATCTCGTTGAATAAGGCACCGGGTAAAACTACGATTTATTACCGCGCTTCCGCAGCGGCTGCTAGAGGCACCGCCGCTGCCTACTCTTTATACGAATTTAAAAACAAACAACCTCTTCCGAACACCGATTCATAATGCATTTTCATAATTCGAATTCCCTTATTCATTCATTTACTCGCTAAAATACGACTCAATTTAAAAAAAGAACACGAAACTCGACACTTAATTGAAATCAAATGTCGAATTTAATAAATTTGAACAACGAACGGCAACACAACGGACTGAATTTCAATTATAACAAGATCGGTTGATACCGGAGGCGAGTCTTCATTGTCTATGGCATTAAATGACTCCGGTTTACAAGTTAAATCAACATTGTCGTACAAAAACCGTGGGCCACCGCATTTCTCATGCAGATTGGAAAACTTTCGTAATAACCAATTAAATTATAACCGATACTGCGCTTGTCTCAGGGATTCGATGTTTAAAATTCATTACTCATTTATGTTTGCGTTTTATCGAGTTAGTGATTTGGTTTCGGTTTTATTTTTATGTTTCCAAACTTGGCATGAATACGATGTGTGCATATTGAATTTGCTCGCGTTTATATTTTGTTCGGAAAAAAATCTCCAACCTCAATAATATTCTGTTCGAAGTTAACGTAGCACGTCTTTAGGTAGGTACATATATCAATAGATAGTCGCCTCAATAATTGCCATATAATGTAAACGTAAACTTTCACAACATAGGCATAATGGAAAGTAATCTGTCTAATATTATATTTATAATATTAATTCATAATACCTCTGGAAATCCTTGCAATTAAAAGAAAACAACGTATGACATATTTCTTAACCACGATATTTTTATTGTTACTGTCAGATGTATATCTAACTCGCGTCATGACTTTTCACGGCCCCAATGTCCGCAAGATGGCCCACCATTAAGTGGCCTTTTCAACAGCTATACGAATCTTTAGTCAAAACATATCAAAAATCGCCCAATACGCCTCCTCATCCCAAATTAATTCATTCCTTTTCATACGAACGTCATTCATACAATACTAAATCTCGGGAAGAGATGTGTGCTTATCCGCTGTTCCATCCCAAAAGATAAACGTCATAAGTGCACATGAAGCTCATAGATGTGTAGTGCGTTTTTGTTTGAGTTGAATTGGCTTGATATATAGCGATGTGACACAATAATTCAGAATTGGCGGACTGTAAGCCGGGTGACGGGAAATCGATCGTGTAAAGGTCACCGGTATTTCTTTTACGTAACACGGATTTATGACGAACATTTTCGGATTTTGGAAAAACGAGGTTTTGCTGTTGACATGTCTCGGAAGATAAGGGGGCGTGATTTAAGTTGCAAGGGATTTGCTGAAATGTACGAGTATATACTTGTACACTGGCATGCGGTCCATATAGGCACAAAGACATTACCTACCCTGCACGACCATGGCTCCGTACAGGCACAGAGAAACTGCCTTCCCTGAAGCCCTGAATGACCATGGCTCCATATAGGCACAGAAAAACTGCCTACCTAGGCCAAAAATCGTGTACACGCCACTGTGTATAAAAGGTTTTATGCAGAAAGGCACTGTAACAGCTGAACTACTCATCCGATTATAATTAAATTAACCAGAACAGTTTGCAACATAAACGTTCCGGCAAAATTCTAGTCATCTAATATGCAACACACGCCGTCGAGACCTAAGACATAAAAACGTCGTATCTGCCTTTTCTAGTTGTGTAACTTGAGCCATTTTTGTTCGGCCACTGTAAATAATACGACATAATCAACTATACATACCACAAACATACCAATCGGGCAAAACGGCGATTTCATATACCAAATTCGTTTAGATCGCTATCAAATCAATGTAAATGACATGTAATTGGAATAGAATTACTGTGTTCAGCCTACAACGCTATACTTGTCTACGATACATAGATTTTATGTGCATCGTAGAATCCAATGGGTTTCTTATACGTATAGGGAAGAAAAATACATAGTATCTGCTTAACATAAAGCTCGGGAACAATTTGGAATGGATTAGTAAACAGGGAAGTTTTTGATCATTTATCGATGATACTTGTTTGTAAACACTTATTGTACATTAAAACAATAAAAAAAGATAATATTAAAGCAATGTCATAAATTTGTACAAAGGCGAACTTATCCATTTAAGGGATATCTTCCAGTTAACCTTGGAGCACATGAGAGAGAAGAATAAACTTCAACGCAGATAGACGCACTAACAAATCAATATGCAAAAAGACATTAAAACGAAATTAACGTAGCAGTATACGAAATTAGTATATATACAATAATAAATATACACAAACTGATAAATATAAAATAATTCGTGTTCAATCTTAAAAGCACTGAAATGACGAGGTCAGGGGTCTAAAAGCCATACAATAAGAAATAAAATCTCTTTATTTTCAGACAACTTGGTGGTCCATAACTTTTTAAAGTTTTCTTTAAATAATGCCACGGATTGTGATTGCTTCTTTGTGCTACTTTTTATCGATTTCCAAAAAGAGCATTATTCGTCAATTTTGTTTACTTGTCACGCCTTTTTTTCTAACGTTAGAAATGCTGTCACTGTTTTCGTAATTGCAAATTGTTCAAAGCACCTACTTACCTATTGTATTTCAACACATTAATAAGTATTTGATTAAAATAATTAACTCTTTCTGGCACAAGTGTAACTGTCTTTACACATTAGACCCATCTGGCATGTACGTACACCTTCATTTGTTTTCTCAAAGTTACAATTTGTGCAGTTTGCACAAATGTAACTTTGACAGAAAAAAATATTTTTTTCTCAATATACTCCGTGAATACGGAAGCTGTAAAGTTTCTGAAACGCCGGGCACTCAAATCTCACGTTTAAATTGTTTTATTTAAATGTGTGATAGAGAATATTAAGTTATAAAAAAAATAGTTTATGTTCATTTTAATAATGTGAATGGATTGTCATTAACACACCATAGCTTACAACAATCATTCTGGCAAGAAAAATTAAAAATATACAAAAGGTAAACGACCTTGTACTCACTATCCCATCATTTGGCACCTTCCAGCTTAATTCCATAGCAACAGACGTGACAAACATATGTCAATTAGTGAAATTACGGTGTCAACCTTACGTTCACCTTGCATTGTAACGGGTGTCATTATTTCCACCCCATCGAGGCACCTTCACTTCATTTCTCCATTATCGACTAAAATAGTAATCCCCAAACTCAGACACTAGACTAGACATGAACAGCACACACGTATTCGTATCTCGTGTGTTGTTTAATAGCGTTCGCCTTCCATGATGGCGGCCGCGCTACGCCTTTCCCGTGTCGTCATTTTTCATGTCATCGGCCCATTTCGGTGACGATATGCCTTCACTTTTTCCGAATCTAATATCGCGAAACTCAGTTTGATCGTTTATTTTTCTTTGTCTCCTTTGGTTCTTATGTTTATTTCTTTTGGAATCGTTCGCTATAGACATGTAACAAATTAAACCAAGGCAGGGGGATATTTTATGTGTATTTGTGTATTTTTTGTTTGCAATCTTTCAAGTTCCCGCTCTGTCTATTATATGAAATTGTATACTTTGCAAAATGCTTTGCACATCCTAACGACCACAGTTATCATGTGAGGTAAAACGACAATGTCACTTAGTTTTGATGAACTGACTTAAAGAAAATAGTCTCCCTTATAGACTAATACCAATGCAGTGTCCTTATATTCCACGAAGGTTGCCATAAACTTTATTCCAGTTTAAAAGCAACTAAATCTAATGGCCCATATAATTAGCGAAGCAATTGGGAAAATACTTTGACGGTTGAACCAACGGGGATGAAAATACAAGCCATTGCACCCGAATCACCCATTGCAATATACGTCGTATTGCAGCGTTGGCCAAATGTGTGCAGAAAAAAAGAAAATCGTGCCGCGTTAGAAATATATTTTTTAAACTTTTTAACGGTCATTTCTATCGCTTCTTGATATAAATCAGTGGCCCGCAGTGTAAAATATCACCCGTTATTATTCCATAAGCTGTGGCAAAATAAAAGACAGTGGTCAGTAGACGTGGCAGATTTATACGCGAATATATCATACGCTTGCCGTCAGGGCTGCCGCCAGCGGACCTTAAAATTGTGGGGTGCAAATGAAATTTTAGGAGTAAGTAGAAAGCAAATGTGGAAAAGTAAACAAGTCTCCTGTTTGGTACTGGATGGTCTTCAAGTTGAAGTAATATACCTATAATATTTTTTTAATTAGATTCATCAGTATCGTTATTTTGGCTTTTAGTTACGTTATCCATACGTCAAGGTTTATGCGCTCCCTTCTAGAAGGTATATGATTGTATTTTTAATGATAAATCATTGGTTCCGCTTTTAGAAAAAAAAAACTGTTTCTTCATGAATGGCTGTAAAAGTACTTAATTCGAAAAAAAAAAGTGCTTATTCGTATCTCGGTGTACAGTCAAGGGCACCAATATGTATACACCACAAAGTTTCAACAATATGTATACAGGTCTTTAATAAGGTTTATGTATAGGTACATATTTTGGAATTTTGTGTGGATATTTATCTTTGCCCTTGACTGTACAATGAAATTAAGTAGCGGAGACCGAGGTGACTTGTGACAGAGGAAAGTTGTGACATCGTCGATTTTATATAACCAATTAAATATTGGCGAGTTCGCAACAGTGCGCGTTTATTAGCTCGAAACTTGAACTAACAAAAGCGCGCTATTGCGAACTCTCTATCAGTTAATAGTTTCCAAAAAATCGACAATGTAGCAACTCTCCTCTATCACAACTCACCTCAGTCTCCCCTACCTATCTAAAAAGTAATTGAGAAGTAAGCTTTCGGGAAAACTAAGCCCCATTTAAATTTTGGTTGATCCTTGAGGGAACCTTCCAATATCAATTTTGCGTAGACACAGCAACAAAAAAAAGCCTAGGGAACAGGGAAACTCGGCGGTGCCAGCCCTAGGGACATCCGAAACGAGCAACTGATGGCCGATGGTTTTTTATGCGCTACGTGGCCCTGGCCGTAACGATGGCTACGTTGGCTCCATCCGATATCGCTGGCGCCTATTCTCTCTGGCCAACGTCAGTTCTACTGCTAAATTATTATAGACATTATTACGGCACAGAATCTTAAAATCCCTAGTTTATTTCGGGAAAAGTTTACGGTTTCAGCAAGAAGCATCTTCATTAACGAGAAGTTACGAGCATTGCATATTAATTCATGTAGTACATTATTACAACTTTCAGGGATTGTATGTATTTTTTAGCGTCAAGCGTATAATGGAGATTATACCAGGGTTTGTTCCGTATCACTTTCGCGGAAACTTTTTTTTCGAAATGCTTGTAGATAATAATGGTTTTCAAACTATTACCTACAAAACATTGATTTAGACTTACACGATCTTCACTCATTGTCACAACACAAAAGAAACGTGGCTTAATCGCGTATAAATGTGATTTATTGAATTACTTTTCGTTGGTAATTCTTTGACTTCTCGGACGTTGCATAAATTTATCATATTTATACCCGAATAAGCCCCGACTTGTTGTGTTATAATAATATTACTTGGAATTCCAAGATCTACATTGAATAACTCCAAATGCCACACATACTACACTCGATTCGATAAAAAATCGTCCTCGCAAATGAGGCAGTTGAAATGTTCGATCAATGACCCAAGCATATCACAATGCGCCTCGGCAATCTCTAAAATGAGACATCTTATATACTAAAGCCCTTCCTCTTGTTACAGAGTCTAGAAGAGCGAGAGAAAAGGCATTCATCACACAGAGAGCAACTCGCGCGCGAACAACGCTACCTCCGGCGGCGACTCGCGCAACTGCGCGCGTCCCCGCGCGACGCACGCCTCTCCGAGAGCTCGCTACACGCGCACGCGCACGCCACGCGCGCGGACTCGTGCTCGTCACTTGAGAGCTCCTCCGGTGTGTCCACGGCGGAGCGATCGCCTTCCAGTGTTTCGGAAAGCGGTGAGTGCTTGAATTCTGTTTTCCAGACATCAGATTACGCTGACAGCTGTCATACTATAGAAAAACGTTATATTCACCATCTTATCACTATTAGTTGTTCTTATTAAAATAAATAAATAAATAAATAAATAAATAAATATTAAGGGACAATTTTACACAAATCGAACTAGCCCCATGGTAAGCTCAATAAGGCTTGTGTTATGGGTACTAGACGACGATATATTTAATAGATATATTACTTACATACATAGAAAACATCCAAGACTCAGGAACAAATATTTATGCTCATCACACAAATATTTGCCCTTACCGGGATTTGAACCCAGGACCTCAGCTTCGCAGGCAACTACTTACGGTTACACTTAGACCCAGTGGGATCTTTTATGTAATTACCATGCTAAAGTATTTAACGTTGGTACATAACTTACGATTACTAACATTTAGACACATTCGGCCCTTATTCTACGATTTAGTGGGAATAAAAATTCACAAATGCAGTCCTTGAAAGAGTGAATAAGTAGAAGATTGGAAAATTATAAAGAATAGTAGACGAAAAATATTAATATATATTTAGACACTAACGAACGATACGAAAGCTAGGCATAAACTAGACCAAATATGCCATGACTGACTACGAAACAAATTACCTAGTGATCAGGTCAAAAGTAAAAAAAATAACTTTCCTAATGACAAGATTTGAGGGCGGGGATCTATTCTGCCATCTTAAGCTGTAAAAGTATATCTTACTCGTATTATGTATGAAACCTCGTATGGGCCTAGTCACCAACCAAATGGTCCTTAGCGTTCCCAAAATGTAAACTGGCGTAGTTTGCATTTATTTAAGGATATTAGCGACTAAGCTAACATAATTTCTCCATATATCATTTTCATTATTTCCATTCTACTGACGTTTACTCTGATCAAATGCCACTTGTCTATAGCCGCCGTTATTTCGGAATTTCAATTTCATGAAAACAATAATGCGAACTTAATTTCACACTAAACGTAGCAAAAATAACAAACTTAAAGCATCTTTGCATTATCTTCCAAACGTTGCACTTGACGCAGGGAACATTAAATCAAGACGAGATTTATCGGCTTTTAAGAAAACTATGTCCCTCGTGCTATTCCGTTAAACTCTTCAGAAAACGATTATCTCCCTGCGGAAAATCACGTCGTTCCCGGGCGTTTATGTAAATCCAACCACAACATTAGCCATTATTGCCGGCCTTAGATGGATGCCGAATCTCTCGGCCAAATTTTTAAGAGTAAGAGACCTCTGTGTTGTATTACGGAGATAAATTTGCGATCATTGGCAAAGATACATGACATATTAGTTAAAAATCATTGAATTTCTGCTTTGTTGTATGGCTGCACAGTGCACAATCTCATATTTAAATACTATTTAAGCTACAATGTAAAGAGAGATGGAATTTCTATACTGTGTGCTCCCTTTATTATGGTTCGTGTGTATTACTGTCTTAGTAATGTTATTTATGTTCATGTTTTTACACATATTCGAATTTTCTTTCCTAGTCAGTATAATTATGATACAAAAGGCCTGGTATCCTTAAAATCAAAACTCTTCCTCTTGAAGATAAATTGATTGACCTTAGCACCCTTTGGCGACAAAAAGCAGAGCTTACGATTTTTGAAGTACGAGATAATGAAAAAACAATTGAAGGCACCCTTTCCAAGGGTTTCCGTGGTTGAATAATCGTCCTACAGACCCGACGAGGCCCCGATTTCGGCCGAACACTCGAAAAGACGCGCCGCGTACCGCACCCCGAAAGCAAGCTCTTTGTACTCGTAAGAACCACAACTCGGGCCGGCCTATATTGTTACCTTTTATTTATGCATTAACTTTAGCAATTTAACTGTCTAAGACGCACTCATAAATCCCTGATCCATTGTTGGAAAAAACGCCTTTATCACTGCGATATTGGAGTTGTATTAATATATATTGTTATGGTAAATAAGTCGTTTATAGGGAGTGTAAATAGTGGGAGATTAGGCGAGTCATTGGGCCGCTTTATGTCCCTGCGCGGTCATTACGGGGTAGTTGCCTCTTGTTTAAATTAGAATATATTAGCTTGGAAGACGATTGTTTATTTTTATTGCGAATAAAACGGTCGCAGCTTTATAATGAGGCTGTATTTTGCGGACATTTCTCGACGTAGTGTACATCTTTAGTACTCCTAATTAAACGGATATCCTTTCGAAGATTTATGGAGATATATACTTATTGTTATTGGTTAGCTTTACTTGCCAATTAAAGGCTTTACACCTCAAAACATAGGATTTTTTTTTACTTTATGGACTAGATAAATTAAAGTTTTTATAATGTAAAATGTAGACGACTAAAGATTTTAATTGCGATTATTTTTTATCTTTATTCCTGTCATAAAAAAAAAAAAAAAAAAAAATCAGTAAGATGTCTGCTCTCTAAACCCAAAGACTCTGATCAAATTTAAATTTTATATCCCCTTTTTTAAGACCGTGGAGACAGTGAGATGCCCTCGCATTTATGATAATCTATCGCTCTCTATTCGCCCGCTCGTCTGCATACAGATTCCCTCGTAAACATAAACATTTGCATCTCGCTAGGGCTCCTTTGGCCTATTCTGCTCTCAACGAACAACGCGCTCACTATCTACTATCCAGTTGAGTTAAGTTTGCACCTGGCATCTATGGCCTCGGATACAAATGAAGTGCAAACTTAGTTTAACCGCACAGTATGAAGCTTGTATGTATTTACTCCCTTTTTCTTTGAGCCGGCATGGCATTCAGCCCTGCTTACATAACAGAGCTCGTCTTAAGGTGGTGGATACACTTGAGCATTATATTTTAATGAGTAATCTGGCTAGAGTATAATGCCCTTAGCATAGAAAATAAATAAATATATATATATATATAGAAAGATACAGAGGGCGCGGTCAACGTTGAATTGCAAAGACTAAATTTGATGGTGTACGTAACAATGTGGTAGCTCAGATAGAAAATTGCACTTTTGCGTATAAACAGAGGTCGTGAGTTCGAGTACCACCAATATTATAGTGGACCACGTTGATATTTTTCCTCTGTAACTGATCTTTGTATCTATGTTTGTAGAGATTGAGAGTTTTACATTTATTCATATTATAAAGTCGAAAAATACAGGACGGACAGTCTTCCGGACGTCTTCTGGACGGGTTTGTTAACCTTCAGCATGATTCATTCATGTTATATTGTATACATGACGAAATGATGTATGCAGATACTGGTAGTTTTAATTTTTCCGAGGCTTGATGTATTTATGCTTAACAGCCGTTAGTCAATATTGTTAAATACCAAACCATTGTTACAACTAATATATTTTTATAAATGTTAAAATATTTAATTTAAATTTATATATGTTGTTCATGTGTATCACCATCTTTAGTTGGAAAATCAGGCCGGCAACGTCTTTCTGTGCAAGAGTGTAGCTAGTATTGGAAGGCGATAGTTTGACGTAACGTATCGGTGACGGAAAATTGAAATACTGATAACCTAATAGAATGGTCTAAGTATGACATTCATAACCGAATTGACCCCTTTGTTAAAGAAAAATATTTTTAGAACAAACTTTTTAGTATATTCGTTATCTGTCAATCGAGCCCCTCAAATACCCAAACCAACGCTTTATGATTTATACATTTTATACTTAGCTGCGCATAGACATGTAAATTGGCTACAAACAGTGTAAGAAATATGCTAAATGTTAATTTAAAATGTGTTATTTTAAAGCCTATATTTCGCCTTTAGGGCATAGGCCCGAGATTTGGCTTTGTATAATTGTTTTTATGCTTTGCTTACTCTAAGTAACGCAAAAAATATATAGTTTAAAAAAACACTAGAAAAATACGCTTTAAAAGACTTTTCTAACAAATCCAAACACAGCTATGATACGATGTTCTATCATGAAGTTCCAGTTCATATCTTTCTGCTCCATCATCAGATCAGTTCGACAGTACCATATTATTGTATTGTCATACGAACTACATACAGCTGCCAATTTTCATGACGCTACGATCCTTGGAAGATGGTTAAATTAGTTACCTTAGATTCCATTACATAGTTAGTTACATACAGGTCGACGTAATAAAAGCGTGTTAAAAACCTAGTAGCTATGCTTAATCCTAACCCTGACGCTGCTGGCAAAACTGTCCTTTTGTGCGTTGGATTAGCCCGATAGACTTCGTTTAAAATATAATTTCCATATTTTATGCTCCTACTCCCCTACTGTTCATGAAATACCTTTTTTATGTATATATAAACTGTAAATTTAACATTGTTTTCGCTCGAGTCATTTATCTATTAAGACGATGTGTAGCTTTGTCCAAGTTTAGGGCAATATCAGGGGAGGCGACTTCGATCGCCGACATGCTCCCATCTTGAAAACATCCCATCTTATTAATAGATTATTTCTAACGCCGTTATCTCATTTATAATAACAGTGATTAAGGCGGGCGTCCATAAATCAAGCTAGCCGCAGGATATTCAGGCGCGCTGTAAATCTTTTCCGCTTCGCTCGCTCAGATCGCGTCCGCCCCGCTGAGCATAGCTTGGCGCTAGCATATGCGCCGATTTATGTCATGTTATGCTTACGCCTGACCGCGCTATTACTTGGAAACATCTGGAAATCTGAGCTCTTTAAAGGGGCTTTAACACTTTATAATTAACACTTTCACTATACCACGATTTTTGTAGAGCTACGCGCGTAGCCGATTAAATGCGCCCATCTAGCGGATTTCTAGTAGTGAACGTGTTAACCCCCAACAAAATAAGAGGGACGTGTGAGGTGTAATTTATTTATTAAGTTTTTATTGCACAAAATAAAAACTTATCGTACAAAAGTCGAACTTAATGCTATAGGGCATTATCTACCAGTCAACCACGCGCAAAGCAGATAAATTTTAGGCGGTGCAATTAATGTACAAACATGATTTATAAAGATAAATAGTCAGATACATCCATCGATACTATTATAATGTTGTAAAAATGGAATCATTGAAGTTATTTTCGAATAAACTGTAACGGACTATTTGGAGGTCACTTAAAGAGATTTTTTTTTTTGAATTGTTTGTGCGTTTGTATATCTGGATGTGTCGTGGCTCCATCACGCCAAATGGGCTAAACGGATTTCAACTAAATTTGGTATACGGGTAGCTGTGTATCCACAGATAGCAATAGGAGACTAAGCCAATTAGCAAAAATTGTTAAAATCCCTTTAGCCGATTTGGTGTGATGAACCCACAAAGACACATCCAAATATACAAAAAAAATCGATTCAGCACCCTCCGAATAGTCCGTTACAATATATGTTTTTAAATATCTTCAATGTACAGAAAATTCATTCTTACAACTTTATAATAGTACTCGTATAGATATTGTCGCCTGATACCCGTAGTCTAAGGTTTGCTAATAAATTGCAAAAATTGTGATTATTATCATGATATTTCTAAAACAAAAAGTATCTTCCCTGATGTTTATTTATTTATACCAAAGGTAAAAGAGAGAGTAAAAGTCATCGCCATATATCGAAGTGAGGCTGTTGTTTCGTAAACACGCATCGGTGTCGATTTTTCCCGCACTCACAATAGGTCGATGGCTGTAATTAATAAGGGAGGTGGCGAGAGGGCGCGATAAGCCGGCTCGTAAATCACCGCTAATGACGCTGGGCTGGATGTGGCCCGTGATTCCGGTTATGTAACTGCATATGAAACATGACTTGTTTGCCTTGTTTTGAAGTTAATGCCGAATTTCATGATACTCTGTAAGATATTAACGGCTGATTACGGCTGATTACGCCTGTGAAATTGTCGGTGTTGACAATGATATTCGGTAAAATCTGCATGTGAATTTTCACAGTCAACTTGTAGTTAGATGGTTAAAAATATCAATGCATCATGAAATAAAGAAATCGATTAAAATCTTTGAAAGGCTTTGAAATACAAAACTTTAAAGTTATGCAAATTTTGTGATTATTTTTTTTAATCTAAATTAAATTTAAAGTTTAGTTTTTAAAATCCTTGTAATTTAATTTAATTAATTAAACGCAGTTTTTCTCAACCAAAATACTTATATTTTTATATAAATTTGGTACGCCAACACAAAAATGACGTCACACTTGAGTAGCAATTAGTATGGAGCATTTTCAGGCCTCACTAGGTATGCCGAACTTTAACAATCATTAACTTTTATAGTAGGTATTCTATTTGTATTTAGTCCCATATATACGTATACATTTGATCTTTACGTAAAACAGAATCGATACCATAAAAAAACCATCATCATCCGAATTGCTGAAGCTATCGTTGCCACGTTTAAATCCTGGTATGGAATAATTTGTGTGATGAATTCATAGTCTTGTACCCATATTTAACATCTATTTATGACGATTTATTTATATTTCATGTTATTTATCCCCTTATAATTTATTTAATAGAAAGTTTTATTGTCCAATTGTCCACAAGATAGCTAAGCAAAGCAGCCATGTTAATATTTTCCATAGAATCATGAACTGCAAAATCTGAGCAATGCGCCCAATGAGCCTCTTCGTTCCTCCTTTTCTTGAGTCTCCGAAACGAAACGGAACAAACGAAATCAGAATCATGATCCCAATTCTACAATAGGCACGATGACGGGATATGAAAATCTAAATCCTAATTGGTCTGTCATTTAAATAATTATAAAATATTGGACACATATGTTTTGGTTTTTCAAATTATCAAAAAATACTAAGATAAATTGCATTAGAGTTTAGGAGTAGGGCTCGTGACGTCATAACTAGGTAAAGTGTTCTTAGGTGTGACGTCACGTGACATTTTGACTCATTTTATTTTATATGTGATTAAAAAGTTTAAATAAAAAAAATAAAAAATCATTTTAAATTTTTGATTACGTAAAAAGAAATGAGTGTCCAATATTTTGTTATTATTGCCTATTGTAAAATTAATTTTAGGATCATGATTCTGATTTCGTTTGTTCCGTTTCGTTTCTGATGAGGCCAGGATACTGCTTAACACATTCACATCAAGTTCGGTACATGCAATTTTTCTCATGTTATTGGCTACGAGCGTAGCCCTACGAAAATGTCGGTTGTGAAAGTGTTAAAACCTAAATCTTCTTTGGGAGACAGGAGGTAGTCAATTATAAGTAGTCAATTGTACCTATTGTTTTAATCTGTATTACGGGGTTGGCATAGCGTACCCGCTAAAAACCCCCAGGTTAAATAAAATAATAAAATATTCCTATTGTAGCGTGGTAGAAGCAGATCCAGCAGCCATATATCCGTTTCCCGCCGCAAGCAAACAAACGCGCGCATGAAGATATTGCCCGGTTGTTTGCGGGGCGAGGGCATCACGCCACTAGTCAAATGACTTGTGCAACATTCGATTACGAAAACACAACACTCACATGAGTAGGTAGTAAACGGGAATAGGGTACATGCATGAAATTTTGACGACAGGTTTAGCTCAGTGGGTTGTACAACGGCCTACGAAGCTGGCGGTCCCGGGTTCGAATCCCGGCCAAGGCAAGTGTTTGTGTGATGAGCACGAATGTTTGTTCCTGGATCTTGGATTTTTTCTATGTATTTAAGTATTATAATTTGTGTATATATTATGTATATCGTCGCCTAGTACCCATAGTACAAGCTTTGTTTGGTTTGGACTAGGTAGATTAGTGTAAGATTGACCCTGTTTTTCTTTCTTTTTATCGGTTTTCTGAACAAAATACCCTATAAGGTAAAATTAAAAAAATGAAATTAAAATCTGCCAAGAAATACGCATGATATAGGCATTTTAAACTGCTAATTATTAGACAGCGATTTGACAGAGGTCCGACATGTACTGTTACGTCATAGTGCACTCCGGCCATATAAACTCCATATTAAATTGTGTTTTGCTAGAAAGAGATAGAATAAAATGTTTTTTTAGGATACCTTGATATTTTTATACTTATATTGCTAGTTTTTCCGGATCACTTCTCATACCAATATGGAAACTGGACAGATTGGCCAAACAAGGTGTATATGAATGTGTCTTGAACTTGATTATACAAAGCCTGCCTACTTTAGTTCTCGATTAATTTAACAGCTAAATTTTACTATCAATTACGTCGTCTACGACGTAGCAGCGCTACGCGCTACGGGATCAGCGTAGCGTTTATTAGTGCTACGAGAAGTGGAATTCGTCGTAGCGCAGAATAAAGCATTCGAGCTACGTTTGTGCGATGTGCTACGCTCCGTAGCGATTGTGGTTAAACGTAGCGAAGATATTTGATGTGTTTAATTACATAATTGCAGTAACTATACGAGGACTTCCGACACTGCTCGTAGCAAGTCTTCAGTGAACAGTCAGAAATAAACTACCAATCTCTTTTACTATCCGGGAGTACATCTATGATTTCTTGAGGGAGAAAATCGTTGATTCTACATGCTTCGGTGGGAAAGGTGCTTTTAAGTACCTTTCCGAAAAATATGCAGCTCTAGAATGTGATAAAAAGCTATAACCCTCTTTATTGCTGCAGTGTGGTCGGGTAAAAAGTATCCTAAAACCATCTATGTATACTAAGCTACCCGCGTACCATTAACAGTTCAAATCCGTTTAGCCGTCAACTTTGATCATATACTTGTTTTATACTAAACCTTTTTCACCTACCTGCTTATACATATAAGCGTAGGTAAGCAGGTAGGTGAAAAAGGTATAAAATTCCATTAAATATAAGACACACAGATATAGCTGATTCGATTACCGTAAACCAGTAAATACAAGACAGACAGACATAGATTGTGATTCCACTGATAGGTGCCCATATCTCTGCTACCTGTGAAATTTCAATTTCACACACAGGTCAAGTCACCCCAACCTGCACATACGCCACGTCCACACTATACCCATCGCCGCATGTCACGCGTCGGCTCGCTCCACACATGCGATTACCGTAAACCAGTAAATACAAGACAGACAGACATAGATTGTGATTCCACTGATAGGTGCCCATATCTCTGCTACCTGTGAAGTTTTAATTTCACACACAGGTCAAGTCACCCCAACCTGCACATACGCCACGTCCACACTATACCCATCGCCGCATGTCACGCGTCGGCTCGCTCCACACATGCGATTACCGTAAACCAGTAAATACAAGACAGACAGACATAGATTGTGATTCCACTGATAGGTGCCAATATCTCTGCTACCTGTGAAGTTTCAATTTCACACACAGGTCAAGTCACCCCAACCTGCACAATACGCCACGTCCACACTATACACATCGCCGCATGTCACGCGTCGGCTTGCTCCACACATGCGATTACCGTAATACGATTGCCGACGGGTGCGCGCGCCCTAATTAATACCAACGCCGGCAACACAAACCAAACCCTTAAAATACCAATCTACGGTTCAATTTGGTGTGGTCGGCGAATATTGGACTTTTTTTAGTTTGAATGATTAACGACGGTTGGATGTTAGTGTCTGTTCGTTTTAAATGATGTTTTTTTAATGAACAGGACGCTGGGGTGTTAAGTTTAATAACCATTAGATATATACTCTGCGTAGATATGTGTACAGTCTGTCTGTCAGTATTTTCTTGATTCGAGGACTCAGGTAGTTATTTTCTTTTTTTTTATTGTAATAAAGCAAAAGTTTTATTCATTAGTTATTTATTAAGAAGAGCTACCACGGCACGAGCCAATATGCTAGCCCGAAAGGTTCGCTAAATGCAGCGAAGGTGTCAAAAGACAGCTTTTCCTAAGCTATTGCACCAGCGTCTACACAGTACAATTGTGGTCACACTACACCTGTGCCGCGATGAGAGATATGCGAGTGCAGTATAATGACGCGTGGCGCGCCATGTTCCGACTGCCGTGCTGGTGCAGCGCGAGCGCAATGTTCGCCGAGGGCCGCGCGCGGGGCTGGGCCGCACTGCTGCGCACGAGGACAGCCAACGCCAGGAAGGCCATCTATACCTCCTCGAACACCCTGCTCACGGCAGTGAGAGAGTGGGATGCCAGCCCACTTTACCAGCGTTGGAGAGGCTACCACAAACCGGTAACCGCGGGGACGGGGTGATCCGTGGTATTCGGTTTTTATTTGTTGTTTATCTCTGTGTTAATGTTTAGTTCGCTTAGTATATAAGATCAGTATTATTATTTATTTATTTATTTATAACTATGGACCAGTTCTGGATTAAATTATTTTCATTTCATTTCATTTCATATTCGACAAATAGGCCACACGGACTTTTTCAAAATCTACCAGCGTTTTTCCTTTTTCAGTAACTTTCAAATAGCCTGATTCACTTATATTACTATAATATCTTCAATATATAGACATTTCATTTTGACAACTTTATAATACATTACACAGGTATACTAAACGGTATCCGCAACGTCACTGTAGTTGGATAAAATGTATCCTACAAATATTCTTGGATGATCAGCTATTCGTAAACTAAAAATAGTTGAAATCCATTCAACCGTTTTGGTGGGGATGGGCACAGACACATTCCTAACACAAAACCATACTAATATTATAAATGCGAAAGTGTGTCTGTCTGTTACCTCTTCACGCTTAAACCGCTGAACCGAGTTGGATGAAATTTGGTATGGAGATAGTTTGAGTCCCGGGGAAGGACATAGGCTACTTTTTTATCCCGGAAAAATACCCTTATCCGTGATAAACGAATTTAAGGCGGACGAAGTCGCGGGCAGAAGTTAGTACTATATAAAGTTATAAAAATTAAATGTCTGTACATTGAAGATATAAAAAAAAGTTATGCGGATTGAAGGTCATTGAAAGGAAAAAAAATTTTTTTAAGGATTTCAACTGTTTTTGATACACGGGTAGCTGGGTATTCAATTCACAGATGGTTATAAGATACTTTTTACTTGACTACGCTGAAGAAAAATAGTGCGGTTATTACTTTTTCACCTCTACAAACGAAGTTCCCTAGATCCCTAAATGTTTTCAATTACCTACAAATAGTTTATTTCACTCTTTTTTATAAAATATCTTCAAAGACATTTGATTGTTACAATGTAATAATATGTAGCATAGATCAGCAAGACACGATAGACGATCCGACCATTCTTTAATCTTCATCTATCCATTGTTTAAATACTTAATTCACAGCTTTTCCAAATCGACCCTGAATAAGTAATCATCGCTTTGTATTAATGTAGCTTTATGCCTACATTAAAGGACTTGGGCATTAAAACAATGATTACGTAATGCTCAGTAATGGTGGGAAAGTAATTTGGCCCGTTGTCTGGAGCTCTTCAAGTATAATCGTAAAATTGCTGGTAAGTCGCAATGGGTGCGAGTTAAGGCTGAAATGTGAAGTTTCTGTTCGATGTGAGATTACTAAATAATTCTAGGGAAATTACACAAGAGGAATGAAATTCGATTGAAAACGCTTCAATCAACGGTTCACAAATGAACAATATTTTGTTCAAACCGTAATCCAGTCATCCTTACCAATATTATGAATGCCAAAAGGCTTTCTTCATTTATTATTTTGATTGTTAGCTCATCTTTTACGAAACAAAGCAGAAACTGAGTTTCACATAGACGTAGGTTGTGGGCCAGAGATATGGACTACTTTTTATCCATGGCTTCCGAACGAAAAGTCAAATGAGCTTTTCACGCAAGCGAAACTGGTCCATACATCTATAAGATATTTTCAAAAAAACAAGTGATACGGACTTTTTGACTACATGGAATATTTTGACTGAATGGAAAAATATTTATCTTTAATTCTAATTTTTTGTATATGTTTGTATGTGTCATCACGCCAAAATGGCTTAACAGATTTCAGCAATTTTTGGTACCTACACGGATAGCCGGGTATCCGCAGATGCTCTTTTCTTCAGCGTAGTCGGGACAAAAGTATCCTATAATACTTTAAACCGGATTACGCTAAAGGAAAAAAGAGAGGTTATGGCTTTTCTCCTCCGCGAACGTAGTTGCTCTCTTCTAATATATCTATAAGAATGGTGTATCTACTTATTCGACAAAGATAACATCAAATCATCTGTTAAAGTGAGAAAGAAGGATTATACATCAAGAACAGTATTATTTATGACCTGAGTAAGCATCATCCATTTGCAACATTCCACGCTTAGATATACCGTTACATAATTCAGTGGCGATCATAATTTAAAACGGAAAGGCCACAATTCCACACACATCAGCGCACTAATCTTTATGTGAGCAGCAAACCCTGATAAGGCGCCATGTTCCGCTGTTATCAGCCGTCGGGGGCCCCCTCCCCTCCGACAGTGGGGGGGTGATAATTACCCCAACTATCCAAGTTAAATTAGGTCGGGAGCCTTGCTGTATCGCGATCGGTTGACAGTTGATAGGATCTCTTAGGTTGTATGTAAATTGATGCTTGAATTTTTTTATAAATACTCTTATTTTTATGGGAAGGTAGGGAATATACTTAATTATTTGGTGGTCATCTAGTCTACCGCAATACATGAAATGAAAGAACACAATCAATGTATCAATGCTTTGAGCGGAATTTTCAGCAAAGGAAAGCAGTGCCCAAGCCATCGAATTCGTCACCAGTTTTTTTTGGCTTACGTCACCCCGGGCCGCAAATAGCGTTGACCGCCCGCTACATTGCCAGAAAATTCTGCTTTCAGGCCAGAGGAGGGTGTAAAATTGTGTATTAGTGATAATGATAAAGAATGCCGTAGATCGCAGGATTCACGGGTTTATCGCCCTCGTGTTATAAATTCCTGAGTTCTGAGTCATTATTTATTTCACCGCCCTTGATGTGTATTGTACTATTTACGCCTACGGGTTCAATAGGACCGGCACGGATGCCATCACAGGCCAAATTGCCCGCTGATGAGGAAATTGGCTCCTGACGAGGTTTGCGCAGGAAATTGCCGGCGTTGTCGCACTTGCGTTACGCACGGGATGACACGGCTTCTATTCGACACGGCTAGATGGAAGCGTTATTGCTAAGACCGTTCCGTCCTACCTTCTGACTGGGGTTAAAGAAACGGATCAGTATCTCAATTACAGATCAGGGGCTCGTTTCTCAAAAGCTTGTTACTTATATTACAAGCGCAAGTCTCTTTCCAACAATGTGAATTAAAAAGAGACTTCCGCTTGTGACGGGAAACCGTTGGATGAGGGCAGCGCAAGACCGGTCGTTGTGGGGACCCTTCGTCCAGCTGTGGACGTCTTAGGGATCCTTGCTTTTACCAAAGTATTTCCCCTAACTGCCTCAGTTCCCAACTTTTTCTTTTACCAACTCGCGCTTCTCCGAAACAAAAAAAAACAAATTTATTTTTGAGCCACTGTGTTTCATTGGAATTCTGAAGATTTTACGGTTGCCAAAAAAAAACTAAGGTTGACAAATTTTATATTTGAGAAATGAAACAGTTTGGGGAACATAATTCGTTGATTTATTAGTAACCCCTTTCTGGCTCGGTCCAGTCTGTGTCACGTTTATGGAAGGCAATATCGCCCTTTAGGTTTATACAGCCATACTCTAATCCTTAAGGCGGCAGTTATTGACTAACCTAACTTTTTGGGTCCTTAGGTCCGCAACAATGGTTTTTGTAAAATCTGATTATTTTGGAAAACTAGTTTAGCGAGCAGAAATGATCCCGTTTTATATGTATAGACTGGGGCGCGGGCCCCACGGCAGTTCAAAAGAGCACCGCATGTAATGCGTGCTGTTCATACCATTAGCAGCTATGCTGGAATCTGACTCTGATGCTGGCAATGGAGGTCGACTGGCGGATTAAAACGCGGCGACCTAAAGAGCTTACAGCCAGGACGTGGATTATTTTATCTGACTGACAAAGGATTAACCTGTAAATGTCACATTTAGGTTATGATTTTATTTTCGCTGCATACTTTCATGTTGTATATTCGAATTTTGAAGGCCAAAACACAAACACTCAAAAGTTTTATCCTCCATTTTTAGTCCGTGAGCCCGGTCTAAAATTGCTTACGTAATATGACATCACGATAAAACGCATGGCACACCCTTAGAAAAGTTGTGCTGAGCGAGAATCAAAAGAATATCGCACTTGAAATTGGCCGGAAGTTTGAAAAACTCTTTCACTTCCGGTCCATATTTCAAGGTTATATTTACGTCATGTGACATCAATACGAAACATATGGCATCATTTAGCCCTTTAACCGTAGAGACAGGAAACATAAGTCTGTCAGTTCTGAAATGGCCGGAAGTACTTGACAGACGGTGCCAAAGATGGGCACTGGATACCCCTTCCTACGTCATGTGACATCTTGCCGAAAATTATTATAAACGTTTTGAAATAATAGTGTATTTAAGAATAAATAAGTCTGCCTAGCCATATCTGGCCGGAAGTCCTTTAAAAGTGATTTCTTAACTGCTTGTTAGAAGTGATCAAATCATGTTAAATGCCCATTATTTAACAAATTATCAAAGCAACAAGCAACAAGCTTTTGCCCGCGACTTCGTCCGCTTATAGCTCGAATTTCAAAGAATCCTTCTTTAGTGCGCCTCTACAGACATCTCTAACGGAATACGAGTATGTGTTTCACATGACGTAGGAAGGGGTATCCAGTGCCCATCTTTGGCACCGTCTGTCAAGTACTTCCGGCCATTTCAGAACTGACAGACTTATGTTTCCTGTCTCTACGGTAAAGGGCTAAATGATGCCACGTGTTTCGTATTGATGTCACATGACGTAAATATAACCTTAAAATTTGGACCGGAAGTGAAGGATTTTTTCAAACTTCCGGCCAATTTCAAGTGCGATATTCTTTTGATTCTCGCTCAGCACAACTTTTCTAAGGGTGTGCTATGCGTTTTATCGTGATGTCATATTACGTAGGCAATTTTAGGCCGGGCTCACGGACTATTTATCCGCTCAGTGGTTTTTGTAATTGAATAAGAAAAGAACATCCTTCCTCATTCGACACGAAAATATATCATAATCGATCTAGATCTATCTAGCGCGGATATAGCATAAAAAACATGAATATACAGTCGACTGTCGCATTGAAAATTTTATTTTTTTATTTAATAAACATTCTAACCTAAACCGTATGGGATTATTTATTGTGGAAGGTAAAATTGGAGTACTTCGTTGTATTTTTAATTTTTCACCCATTTACACACGCATACACACACACACGCACGCACACACGGAGTAAGGAGATTTTCTCGTTTTTACTTGTTTTACTGAAGATGTCTCATAACTAATAATAATCTTAATAATAATTGGATTCCATAGTTATACCGATATTCTGGATCCACTTAAATTCGAAGCTTTGTTATTCATGTTTTATAATGCTGTTGATGTTCCAAATAAATACAATAAATAAATAAACCCCAGTCTCAGTTACATCTTTGTCCTGAAAGTTATTCGTAAAGTTTTGTATTTTGTCAAGGTTGAAAACATCATAGAACTAAGATAAAAGCATTCACGGCGAAAAGCAAACAATACGAAGAAGACATACGTCAGTGCCCGCAGGACATGAAACTGGAAAACTAAGAAAAAACTTTTCCCAAGAGCTAATGTTGTCTATCCGTCTAGCCAGCTGTCCTCTTCTCACTTTGATTTGTGCCTTTTTGTTTACATGCTTCGAAGGTCGAATCTCAAAATGTGTATGCCCTTATTATTGAATTAGTTTCGGCCCCGGCCGACCGAAGAAGATTATTTTGCTTTATCCCTCAGGATCCATGCTTTTTCCATTACTACGACAAATATAGACAAACCAACAAACTCGTTCACGGAAGTTTGCGGCTTGGCGGCTTATGATAAATTAGTTATGACCTATAATTTTATGATTTACCTGAATAATCGCGCAACCTCACCGGCATGAGCGAAACATGAATTAATTGCTGTTGCTTTATTTTCCCATTGTTTTAGGATAGATACTTTTCCTTTTATGAGGGGCGTAGCTTGGCAACTGAGGGTCCCGGGGTAAAATAAAAGATTGGAGCCTATGTTGGTACAAGGTTCTTTCAGCCAGGGATCAAGGGCCTCCAAAATATTGGGGGCCCAGGCGATCGATATACTTTTGGTAGCTGTTACTGGTCTGGGTCCGAGGCCCCCTGAGCTTGGGAGCTCCGGGGCATGGCCCTGTCTAGCCCTTCGGTCTATCCAACAAAAATATCAAAGTTAATTAAGAATATCAACTGCTCTAATGTTTCTCCGTTAACACATTCAACCCGGGTGGCCGCTCAGCTCGTAGCAAGTTTTCGCTACATATGGTTTATCCCATGTTATTGGCTACGAGCGTAGTACTACGAAAATGTCGGTTGCGAAAGTGTTAATATACCTCTTTACCATAGAAGAGCCTGTCACGGTGGCGCGACGTCGTTAAAGCGGAACGGCGCGGCGTCTTAGAAAGGCACTTTCTAAGGCCCCATTTCGCGTCAATGCAAAGAATTGTGCGATATTTATTCGCTATGAATATACTTACGCGACGCGGCATCCTGCCCTGCACCTGCTCAATAAGATGCAGTGTCGTAACTATGAAATGACAATGATGGCGATTCATAAGGTAAGTGTTTCGCATTGATAGAGAATTGAAGATTATCTACAAGAATAGTGTGTATAGGTAACCACATAAAAATTTCATCTGTGGCTGCACGACGTCGTAACGTGTTTCTTTCAGGCGCCGCGCTATTTCACGTTGATGGCGCCGCGCAGGGGTACCTTACGTAATATTTAGGTTCAACGATCTTTATTTCTCATAAGAATACATTAATATTCACTTGCATGACAATTTTAACATACTTGGGTCATACTGGTTCTAGAGTTTAGTCGTCTTTCCTGTGGACAACGCAATAGTTAAGGGCTTGGGTACATATAACTGATATTTTTATCGCTTAGATCTTGAGTATTAATCAATTTGTACATCGCCTAATAGGGCACTAAGAAAAGTTAGTATTTAAAGCCACAGGAAGTCCACAGGAAAGACGCATAACGCTAACTCATACTAAAAATAATTATGATCCACTTACAGCTAGGTATTTTAATCGGATCACTTATAACTAAATACACTTAAGTATTTATAACTTAGACTAAAGGTATTGTTTTGGCGGGTATGCAATACATTTGCAATTGAATTTGAGCAAGCATACTTGCATTATCGGCCCAAACCGGCCCATAGAAACAGTACCAGTATTTGCCCTAATGTAACGTTTAAACACGCTTTTTGCTAAAACTATCAAATGTAACGTAATCTTATCTGTCTCATAATCTTATAAACGACCAGATGGATATGCCATGAAAAATTATGAGTAAGTTTAAAATTTTTGAATAAATTGCGCTAAGTATATCAAACGTTACATTGTAGTGTATGCCTCAGTTATAGTATCACCGTAACTTCGCTGTTTACAGCAACATAAAAACATATATTGCTTGAGTGTGCAAATAGATAATATAAAACTCTGTGTAACGTTATTTTAATGTTCTTTTATCATATACTTTATCTCATAGTTGATGGTATAACAATATATTATTATCAACTACATGGACTTTTCATGAAGAACCCTATCTCATCATACATCATGGCGACCCTGCCTTTCGAAGTACCTGCATACCTGACTACCGACTTATGGATCTTATGGATTAAAAGAAATGATATCCAACAGTATGTAGAACATTTATTAAGAAATGTTAATGATTTATCAGGAGGGATCCCAAGATTTCTTGTTACCAAAGATGTAACTGATCAAGATACGAGGACAGTTATATTAAATGACTTTCATTTGTTACCCACCAGTGGTCACGCGGGGGTAAACAGAATGTTAAACAACATCAAAAGACACTACTTCTGGCCAGGAATGAGTAGTGACGTCAATAATTATGTTAAAAAGTGTTATAGTTGTCAGATACAAAAACATGCAAATAGACATGTTCGACAACCCATGGTTGTAACCACAACACCTAGCACTTCTTTTGAACTGATAAGTTTAGACATAATGGGACCTTTAGACGTAGATAACTATAACCATAAGTATATTTAAACTATACACTGTAATTTAACTAAGTATGTAGAAGCATATCGTATAGATAAAAGGGAGAGCGAATTAGTCGCTAAGCTATTAGTTAATAATTTTATTTTACGTTATGGCATTCCAAAGGAAATAATAACCGACCAAGGAAAAGAATTTATGTCATCAATAATAACAGATATATGCAATTTATTAGGAATCAAAAAACTAAATTCAACTGCCTACCATCATGAAACTTTAGGAGGTATTGAAAACACACAGAAGAGTCTAGGAGCCTATCTCCGTATCCAGTGTGAAATAACACAACCGACTGGAGTTCATGGTTACCATTTTGGTGTTTCTTATTTAATAACTCAGTACACACTGTGACAAAATATAGTCCATACGAATTAGTTTTTGCGAAACAATGTAATCTACCAAATAATTTAAATAAAAATCCGGAACCATTGTATAATCACGACAGTTATCCTCTAGAATTAAAATATAGATTTCAAAGAGCCATCAATGATGCTAGAAATAATTTATTAGGATGTAAAAACAAACAAAAATTGTATTATGATAAATATGTAAATCCAATTACATACAAACCAGGAGACTTCATTTTGTTAAAAAATCAAGTAGGAAATAAGTTGGATAATATTTTTAAGGGACTGTATGAAGTAATTGAAGATTCTCCACCAAATGTAAAATTTTTAAAAGATAACAAAGAATATGTAACTCATAAGAACAATACTAGATTATTTAACACTTAAACATTATGTTACTCATATTATGTTAACACTTCCAAAGGTTAAAAGTTAATTAAGTTTTCAAATTTAAACCTCAAGTAATATGCGTTAATTTTTTTATTATTTTCTTCTCTTTTTCAAAAGGGGGAGGTGAAGGATACTTAGGAGGGAAGTGTAGTGTAGGCCTCAGTTATAGTTTCACCGTAACTTCGCTGTTTACAGCAACATAAAAACATTGCTTGCTTTAGTGTGCAAATAGATAATATAAAACTCCATGTAACGTTATTTTAATGTTCTTTTATCTTATACTTTATCTCATAGTTGATGGTATAACAATATATTATTATCAACTACATGGACCTTTCACGAAGAACCCTATCTCATCATACATCAACATTATGCGAAACGTTACATTAGGTAAAAGATCGTTATATCCAACTTCGGGCACCGGCCTCGCCGCGGTTTGGCCAGGCTCTAAGATTTGCACGCGCTCATTTTCCGCAACTCAACTTACACAGTACCTATTTTGCGTGATGAGTTCTAGCAAATCCTTGATGTTACGGACGACTTTTGTGATCTCAAATCTGAGTTGTGTGATTTAATGTTATGATTTATGACACGAATACGCGCCGCAGCGATCCTAATGACAATAAAAACTTAATCCCCGTTAGAAAACAGCTACATAAATAACAGGCCGTCCGGGGATAGGTGTGACGTCAGCGACAGGACTGGCCGGATTTATGGCGGGCCGAGACAAAGAAACGGTAAATTATCGGGACGAGATTTATCGGATCTCGCCCCCAGAACCAGGTGACGCCGCTCGTGGACGGGATTTTATGAATAACTGTGTTAGAATCGCATTAACTATAATTGTCTGTGTGTTTTACACATAGCTCAACGCCTCTTTGGCGCACTCCGCGATGTTAAAACGAGCGTTACTAGTGGTCACCTTCTTGCGTTACTCTATATAACATTTTATATGTATACTATTTACCTAGTTCATTGACACTTGTAGTTGATAGCACAGTAAATGACAAGTAAGTATATGGAATTGTTGAAATTTTAACACTCACGGCCAAGATTTTCGTAGCACTACGCGCGTAATAACATGGGGCATATGCGTATGTCGCGGAAACTTATTACGATCAGAGCGTTCACCACCTACGGGTTCCTGATGGTGAAAGTGTAAAGACAATTGAAGCTTAAGATACTTGAAGTTTTCAGATATTATTTGACCTGCACAGTGTTATTTTAAAGCTTACCTTAATCAAGAAAAACACCCAGCACAAATAATTCCTGTGCATTCATGGTCTTAGAGCCACGTTAAGTCTGCACAGCATTTCTAGAGACAGTCACAATATTTTATTAAGAAGATACATTTGTCGCGTGAGTGTGTTAGTGCTGTCGCCACTTCAAGAACACGTTTTATGAAAGATAGGTATATTATGATTAGGTATTAAGTTGATGTTAGATCAATGACCTCCACTCGGGCATTGATCCCCTTAAAAGATCCGATTCGCCCATGAAAGGAATTGAATTAAGCTGCGTCAAATGTCTTATAGGATCCTAATTTTAGGCAAAATAGGCTTCTGTCGCCCCTCGCCCGTAGAAATAGGATGCCGGGCGTAGGGGGACCAACAGTGGAACACTAAAATAGGAATGTGGCTAGACCTGGTTTAGCAATACTGTAGGAAGAGACAATAGAGAGATTTCTCTCCAGGCGAATCTTATGCCTGGGGACTGCAATCCAATGAGAATTGGTCGAAAGTTGTATCTAAGCAACTGACTTAGAAAACTTCGTTAGCACGATGCAGAATATGTCAGCATTGACATGTGACAGAAGCAACGCCACAATACCAATATTCAGACACACTAACAGATGTGTAAAAAGTGCCGTTATTTATATGCACTACATCTATTCTTAAACAAAAGCTCATAATTTGAAATTAAAGTGTCTGGAATAAACTACTACTTATAGTTTTTATAAAATATTGACCATAGTATAATATCGCCACGCTTATTTGATTTTTACATAGAACTTTAATAGTTCGTGACATCGTTAGTGATTCTGATTACTGATGAAGACGTAGCTAAGTTCCGTCTCTTTCGTTGATATATTTCAACCATACAGCAAAATAAATCGAACAATACAATACAACAATTCTTTATTGCACACGAACAAGAGAATTAGTAAAACTGAGCCTTAACGTAAACTATGGTCAACAATGGTCGGTCTTATCGATAAGAGCGATCTCTTTCAAACAACCTTTGAGTAACGGAAATAACAAAAAAATTGCCAGAAATGAGTAGGTGAGATAAGAATAAATAAAAATTTAACGAACAAATAATTAAACAGACATCATATATACAATAATATACATACATTGATCAATATTACATAAATTTTCATTATTTATTATATTTTATAGTGATGCATATATACGGGATCACTATTAATTACCATTGATGACGATTCATACGGTAAGTTCTCCGCATTGATAGAGAATTGAATATTATCTACAAGAAGTCGACGAATACTGTGTGTAGCGTAAACCACATTAAAATTACATCTGTGTCCCGCACGTGTAATATCTCCTTATCAAACTGTCCTTCTAAACTGTCAATGTATTTTCCTGAGCACACCCGGTTCAACCGGGACGAATCTCCACAAAGCCGGACGGCTGGCCTCCCTACACCCGGGTAAAATGATAGACCTACGACTCAATTACCAGCGGCGCCCTTAAAAAGGACTACACTTCGCTCTTACACATGAAGGAGCGTATTTTACTTATAAATATACAACATTGACGTCCTTTCGTCACGTTCGGGGCCTTTTCGTTTATCTCTCCACGAGTAACTGGAAATATCGAAAAGGAATCTTTTTAGTATTCCGTAACGAGGATGGGTGGAACGGCGCTTATCGCAGATACGATCAAATATAACCACAATACCTAGGCCAGGAACGGCCCTGCAAAGTCATAGTTGACTATCACAAATCTATAGTCTATTTGATTTGCAACATACCCAACATACTAATAGTTTGAAATGTAAATAGATTTTTTTATTTAACTTACATTGTATGGTACGGGTCAAATTTTGCAAGTTGAAATTGACCCACTTACCAGTTTCCGATGTAGCTGAAAATTTGCATACATGTGTCAATTTGATGACAACGCAATATTATTCTGACTTTTTCACAGATGATGTATTTCTGTTGCCGCTATAACAACAAACACTAATAATAAAAACAGTATATTTTTTGTGTCTGTAACCAATATAGATTGATCGAACAACGCGTACATTTTCTCTGCTAACACAGGATTTTATTCATAGATACGGCAGTTTGCAGCTTATATTTTGTACGGAACCCTCGGTGCGCGACTCCCACTTGGCCGGTTTTTTTTTAGTTTCCATTTTTGTCTCACCTAATGTTACATTAAACCGATTTCACATATTTATTTCACTTGTGCAGTATAATAAGATCCTAGTGTAGTAATGGAGAGTCCGACTCACGATTGTCCACTTTTTAGTCCTATTTAAACAATTTCGAGGAAAACCACTCTCGTATAATAAGCGGCTGATTTCCATACATTTTCCTTTTTATTTTGCAATAGAATTCTAGGTCTCCCGTTCCCGATATGCTAATTCGATAAAATAGAGAATTACATTGCGAATTCCGAGTTGGGATTTAAAAAACAGAGATCTGTATGAAATAAACTTACGCTTGTAGTTTGTTTTTTTTCGCATCGCATTATACCAGTACCATTTTGAGCACGCATACTAATTTAGTTAAAAATACATATTTGTAGTCATACATGTTTATAAAAGTTGTCAACATCCCTATTGTAATCGATCCTGGACCAAACTTGGCACGTCACTATCTTTGGTGGCACGTACGAACCTAACACGTTTCATGTCTGTACTCGATTGAGTATTATTGAGTAGTTTGACTGATTTGGCTTTTATAAATTGTTTGAATTCATTAATTGACATGTTATATGCATCTTTAGGTAGCCTATTATAGTACGAGTACCCGACACATGTGCCGCTAAACGACCTGTTTATGCTATAGAACCGGGCGCAGTTAGATCATCTTTATTTCTCAAGTTAAAGTTATGGAAATTTCTTCTTTTTTAATGCATGTGAACATAATTTTTGTGAACATACAGGAGATTTTCGTAGATGTAGTGCAAATAAACGGTTAGTATATTAATTTCTTTAAATTTTTCTCTAAGTGATTCCCTGGGACCAATCTGGTAGATAGCTCGGACGGCTCTCTTTTGCAGTACAAAGATGGTATTAATATTGTTTTTTTAATGGCATAGGGGGCAAACGAGCAGACGGGTCGCCTGATGGTAAGCGATCACCGTCGCCCATAGACACTTGCATCACTAGAGGAGTCACAAGTGCGTTGCCGTCCTTTCAGGTGGGAGTACGCTCTTTTCTTGAAGGTTTGAAGATCGCATCGGTCCGGAAATACTGCATACAGCAATTTATTCCACAGTTCAGTTGTGCAAGGCAGGAAATTCCTAGAAAAACGCACAGTTGTGGACTGCCAACCATCTAAGTGGTGAGGATGGAAATATTGTCGCGTAGGACGAAGGTGGAAAGATGCAGCTGGGATCAACCCGAACAATTCCTCGGAACACTCTCCGTTATACAAGCGATAAAAAATACAGAGTGAGGCTACATCTCTACGCAGTGCCAAGGAGTCAAGCTGATCTGAAATACGCTGGCAACCGACGATACGAGTCGCTCTCCGTTGAATGCGGTCTAGAGGGAGAAGCTGGTACTGTGGAGCCCCAGATGAGAACAGTATTCCATGTGCGTGCGGACCTGTGCCTTGTAAATCTGTAGGAGGTGGGCCGGAGTAAAATACTGTCTCGATCTGTTGAGCACGCCTAGCTTCTTAGAGGCTAATTTGGCCTTACCCTCTAGCTGGCCGCGGAACTGGACTTCATTCGATATATCGACGCCAAGGATTCCGATAGTGGCTGTTGCAGTTAGGAGAGTATTCTCAAAACGAGGTGATGCAACAAACGCAGTTTTTAGCGGTGAAAGAGCAAACCTGTGTCTTTGTAGGGTTAAAACGGACTAAATTAAGTCGACCCCATTCTGAAACTTCTTTTAGGGAAGTTTCAACTTCAGACACAAGTTTGTTACGGCTCTCGATGACGTTATCCCGAGAAATATTGGCGCGGCCAGTGTAGGAGGCATCACCCGTGCTATCATCCGCATAACAGTGAATGCCACAAATTTGCAGCATATCATTGATATGCAGAAGGAACAGCGTGGGCGATAACACACAGCCTTGAGGGACACCAGCATTCACAGAAATGGATTCAGAGCACGCACCGTCAACTACGACCTTTATGCATCTGTCTGCTAGAAAGCTACTGACCCATTCGCATAATTTCTCGGGAAGCCCATAAGATGGAAGCTTCGAAAGAAGTGCTTTGTGCCAGACCCGATCAAAAGCCTTCGCCATGTCCAAGCTATTGCCAATGCTTCGCCCTTAGTCTCGATCGCCTGTGCCCAACGATGTGTCAGGTAACCCAGAAGGTCACCAGCAGAGCGACCTCTACGGAAACCATATTGTTGGTCACTAAGCAGTTGGTGGTCCTCTAGGTACCGAAGGAGCTGGCTATATCAGCCGCATACCGCCACAGTAAGATGCCATACGACATGATGCTGAAATAGACTAGGCAGTCTCAATGTCCGTGTATTCGTCAATTTTCTTAACAGCGTAGGCTGCAGAACTAAGTATCTTAGATAAAGCCTCCACATGGTGGGTAGTGTATGCAACTATACATAATTAGACGACTCGTGTGATCTTATTATGTAATTCGTATTCGACTCGTTTTTTAAGGCATCATGTATCAGTTGCATAAACTATAACGTAGTTCCTGAGAATCACTTCAGTCCGCCGTTTAAAATCATCAGGTTTTTCTAGATTTGTACTCGGGCTTTATCATTTCTATGACTATTTACATATGTTTTTGGTAGGAATCACTACTAGCTTTCCTCCGGATTGTACAATTGCAGCAATAGTCTTATTTACGACACGTAATCACCCGAGGCGGCAGGTACACTCCCGAAGTATGGAACATAACTCACGCCGGGTGTGATTAATATTCTCCGCCATTAAATGGCCCGTTTGTTTATATGGATTTCCTGGTAAATCATGATACATATAAAACAGTCTTTCGTATTTATATGTATGGATGTGGATTATAAATTGTAATGCATTTTGCTATTATATAGCATTGATTTAAACCTACACAATTTTCAGACATCATTATCACGACAAAAAAGGGCTTAATCCTGACTTGCTTACATAAAAACTATTATAAATGCCAAGCGTGTTTGATGGTTTGTCTTTTTTTCATGCGATAACGAGGCAACAGATGGGCCTGATTTAAATACTTTTTATCCTTAAAAAATCATAATTCCAGGGAGGAACAAGCTAAATTTTGGCGCGTTAGTTCCTTTGCTTTGATCATTAACTAACCGCGCCAGTTTTTCGAAGTCCCCGCACTTTGTCTTTATTATTAGTTTGTACACTAAGAAGGCGATGTGGTTCGCAACCCATCACGTCTCGGTCCCAGCGAGAGCGAAGAGTGGGCTATGGAGAGCTTTGCTACGTTAAATGTAAGGGGAGAAATTAATGATAAAATAGATGAAGTATGTCAGATGATGGTTGCGAGAAATATTGATATTCTGTGTGTAAATGAGACGAAGCAAAAGGGATGACAGCACAAAATGAAGAAATTAATGAATGCTGATGAAGCGGCAGTTGTATGCCAGGACCGTAGCAAGTGGAAGGAGGCAGTCTCTGCCTACTCCTTAATGAGAAAAAGGCGTGATTGTATGTACGTACACTAAGGTTATCCCAAAACAAACGCATGATAGTTAAATAAACGATAATATACTCTTATGTTCCGCGATTGTCACTAATTTAAACAAAACAATTTAAACAGATTATATCAAGTATATTAGCTCATTCGAGTTCCCAACGTTTCGGAAGCTTTACAGCTGTGTTGTTCACTAGGTAGTCTGAGAAAAAATACATTATTCTCTGTGTAAGGTGCAATTTGTGTAAAGTACCCACTTTTAGAAAAAGTAATAAAGGTATACATGCCAGAAGAGCATAATGTGTAAACAGTTAGTTACACATTGTGCCAGAAGGGTTTATACAATTTATTTTAAAAAACTACCAACTTGTCAGCTGAAAAGCTTCCGAAACGCCGGGAACTTAAATGAGATAATAATTTAATATACGCGATATAATCCGTTTAAATTGTTTTGTTTACATTAGTGATGAAAGTATGTGATAGGAAGGTCTGCATTTCGGCGAACCTTTCGGCGATACCGCAGCATTTTTTCCGAAATACAAATAGCCCTGTTGAAACCCTAACGGAATTACGCTGTCAAATTACGAGCAAGACACTACTACTGACACTTTAAACTATAACTCCAATAGAAAATAACTTCATTGTAAATTCGACAGCAGTATACGTATCTACACGGTGCCCGTGAGGAATGGAAAAGATTTAACCACGCATTCCTTTAGTCATTAGGAGCAAAAAATGTTATGTGAACCACAGGCAAATCCGGCTTAGTTTTGAAGATATTATCAATTTTCATATAAACAATTTATTGTGATTACTAAGGTACAGTAAGCTCTTTGGATCGCCACATATGTGGCCAAGTTTCGCGTCGCTATTGACAGAAATCAAAGTCACAGCTACTATACTACCTAGAATCATCCTTTTTTGGGAAAATATTGGTTACAATTTTATTAAAAGGTATCATAAAGCGAAATTTATTCAATTTTCATGTACAATAATAGACTAATCAAGATTTTTTTGTTTGTTGTACTTGACTTGATTCGTATAACATTTTTTACTCCTAATGGTCTCAGGAATGCGTGGTTAATATCTTTCTCATTCCTCGCAGAAACCGTGTATATTGTCAATTCCTAACCCGGTTCAGTCGCTGTATTTATTGGAATGTTTTTCCCTTGTCGCCCCACTTTGAAATTTAATGCGTTAGCACACTTTCATTGAGTTGTGTCTCTACATTCGCTACGGAAGTACGCCATTTTATCCAGGATAATGTCGTAAACTCTCGTGTACAATCGCGCATGAATTTGCTTTGCTCACATTTTTACTTCTTTAAACATTATATTATTGTTTGTAATGTATACAATAGGATAGATTCCTCAATGTTTGAAGACGATAGTCTTCAACCAGTGCGTATTACCGGTTACCTACGGAGTTGAAACGTGGTCTCTAACTAAGGGCCCCTTAATGAAGCTCAGAGTCACTCAGCGAACTATGGAAAGGGCTATGCTCGGGATCTCTACGAGATCGAATCAGAAATGAGGAGATTCGTAGACGAACCAAATTCACCGACATAGCAAACATAGGCAAACTGAAGTGGCAATGGGCAGGGCACATAGTTCGAAGAACCGTTGGCCGTTGGGGCAGAAAAGTCCTCGATTGGAGACCGCATACCGGCAAGCGCAGCTTGAGAAGGCCACCCGCAAGGTGGTTGAACGACCTGGTTAGGGTTGCGGAGACTCTCTGCATGAGTATCGCCTCTATCCGGCACATGTGGAAATCTGTCGATGAGGCCTGTGTTCAGCAGTGGACAGCCTATGGCTTAAATGTTGATGATGATGTGAATAAAAATATAATGTTTACAGAAGCATTTACAACATCCAATGAGCTTTATTTTCGACCCTGTTGTCAGCAGTATAATGGTTATGTTTATCACAAGAGAGATACCATAATACAAGCATCCAGCTCTCTCGCACTCATTCATATACGGGTTAGAAAGTGTCGGATGCTTTATCAACTATCATTTATGTACCACGCGATTAACACGACTATCATAAGTTTCAGAATACATATATTTCTTGTATGGAGTATTTAATGTGTAGACACCCTCAGATTTAATTCACGACTAAGATTTTCGTAGCGCTACGCGTGTAGCAGATAACATAGCACAATTTGTATGTAGCGTCGTTACTACGCGCAGAAAAGAAAGTGACGGATGCTTTATCAATTATCATGTATGTATTACGCGATTAACACGACCATCATAAGGGTTTCAGAATACATATATCTCTTGTATCGAATATTAAATGTGTAGACACAATCAAATTTCATTCCCGACCAACATTTTCCAAGCGCTACGCGTGTAGCAGATAACTTGGGAAAATACACATGTAGCGATAACTTACTACGTGCAGAGCGCCCACCTACGAGTTCTTGGTCGTGAAGGTATTAAATTGTCTCTACGCGTGTACGCGTTAGCTTCAGCACCGCGCACGCCTCCCAAATATCTGGGACACCATTACATCGTGTGCGGGTGCTACATACGAGAGGTAATAAAACACTTTCTATAAATGGATAAACGAGATTTTACACTTCTTTATTCCGCGATACGTTTTCGAAATACAGGCTAGTTTATTTAAAAAAAATTAAATTGTAACTGTCTCTCTTTTATTAAAAATCCCCATAAAATCCAGCATTCCGTTGAAACGCACGGGCGTTTCTGCCTTTTGCGTCATTTCGCTTTCCGCCAACTTTTAACCGTCGACCGGAAACGATCTGCGAGGCTTCCGTAAGGGTTGCCGCGCTGCGGATGAGAATGAAGATGAGAATGCATTCTGTTTTAATTTATCTAGTTTATCATCCGGCCCTTGCTTAAAATAGATTTCAATACGTACTTGCTTTCAAAAACCAAACTATAAGTTATTGAAACCTAGATTATAATACAAATAGTCCGGACCTCTGTACCACTTTACGACCACTTAACACTTTCGCTGCCAAACTTTTCGTAGCGCTTTACACTTTCCTCTACATACGGGGAAACGCATGATATCGGCTACGCGTCTACGAGCAGAGTTGCTAGCAGTGATGTGTTAATCACCAAGGCCTTCCTGGATGATCGATTTCCTGCCTTCCAAATAGTCTGAATGCCCATATATTACCACAGATTATAAAGATTTCAGCAATATGTTAGATAATCCTTATCCGTAATTACCGATAATTGTATCGGTAACTAGCGTTTACCCGCGTCATCGCCCGAGTACAATTCGAATGACAACAAATCCTTCCTAAGTAAGGGAAGATTGGGACCCTTCGTACAAGGGGCACGTTCGTACAATAGTCATTAATAGACAAAGTGGAACACGGACACATTCGTATTTTTATTTCATAAAAAGTTAACTTAGAAAAAAAATGCATACAAAAACGTGTCCGTGCTCTACTTAGTTAATCTATTAATGACTATTGTACGAACGTACCCTGTGTACGAAGGATCCCAATTTTCCTCTACACCTCTACGCCTCTAAAGGAGTATGTGTTTCAATTCTCATGTTCCTATAACGGTTTAGGCTGTGCGTTGTCTGTCAATAGTTAAGTCAAGTTACCGGCCAACTGGGTAACATTGATCACTCATTTTAAATCCATAAGAAATTTGTTTCTAAACACGTGTATGAAATTTTATTGTTAACGTTAGTAACCTCGTTAAAAAACATCTTTGACGCGTTCAGAAATACACTCGTTATAGTTTAAAAATGTATGATCAATTTTACCCCGCTGATCAAAGTAACCCAGTTTACCGGTAACTTGACTCAACTATTGACAGACAACACACAGCTTAAACCGTTATAGGAACATGAAATTTTAAACACATATTCCTTTAGAGACATAGAAGTGATACTGTTTTATGTAGATGATAGAATACTGGTAACAATCCCCTCCTTGTTCGAGGCCGTCGGCAACCCTACCCTCGATTGGACCCCATTTAACATAGATTGCAGGAAATTGGCGCGCACTGCAGTCCGCACTAGCCACTTTAAACTTTGAAGTTATTTATGTTTCACATGGGTATAAGGTTCTGGTCCGTCCATTGCCAAATCGGTCATTCTTTTTTTGTTTATGAACTCGATTTCCCCAAACGTCCTGCAGTTGCTGAAAAGCTTGTCCCAAAGTCCAACTTAATTGTATGGTATGGTTATGGGTATAACTTACCCATTGATCGGTTTCATACTTACGGCATTCTTACAATAATATTAAATTAACTTTAACCAAAATAAGTTTACTTGCAATTGTTTTAACGGGTTTGTCACTGAGCAACCACATCGTCCCGTAAGGACAATTAAATAAACATAGGTACTTGCAAATAAGATAAATTTGGCTAAAGCTTAATTTTAGCTTAAAACTATATTAACGAGCTAAATTTAACTTGCTGGGTTAGTATGTTTTGGGTCAAATCTTGGAAGTTAAATTAGAACTGTTCCTGGCGGTCGATTGGGCTCAAATTGGATATACTTGCGTATTTTCGATGACAATGCAATATTATGATACCATCGAGCTGATCTGAAGATGGAGCCGGAAGGTGGCCATAGGAACTCCGTAATAAAATAACGTAATCCTACAGAGTTTCGGATGGTTAAAGAAAAATACTTTAACGTTCAATAATTGAACAATAAAGTATAAAACGTATAAGTAACGAGGAACGATTACCTACCTATTTTTATAAAATCATTTTAATATAGAATTTGGTCTATGCAGTATTTTCTAAGTTTCATCAAAATTTGTTCAATGGTTTAAACCTGACTGTGTATGAAATCTTCGCATTTACAAGGTTATAGGTAGAAGTAGTTTTTATTAACTAGGTACTAGTGGGGCTCAGGCGGAGTTTCAATTGCAATTTCCTCTCCTTAATGTCCTTATTCCATTGTCATATAGATATTAATCTTTCATTCATGTATATGTCACCACATAACATCAAAAGGATCATAGAACCTATATACTTACATCGAATAGTTCCCATTGAACATGTTATAATTCACAGGAAATTGGCAACACGGATTATTTGTACCGTCAGGTTCTCTTCCAATGAGCCTATGTAGGCAATAGGCTTTTGAATACGGTCGGCTAATAGGCGAATTAGAACCGCATGTGTCGAGTGTACTGAAATTGATAACATTATTTATTAGCACATAGCTTATATATGACACGTATTCTGGCTCTCGTAATTTTAGCTAACACAACTCTTGTGTGAATTTCATATGAGGGAGCAGACAGAACTACAGCAAATACCACATTATACATACGATTGTGTGTTGTGGCTTGACCCTTTATCAGCCACTATTTGCAGATACCTATCGTATTTGACGATACGTTTGGCTAAGTTGGTTGCAGAACAGCTTCTTCAAGCTGACGGTCCCAAGTTCGAATCCCGGTGAGGACAAGTAATTGTGTGATGAGCACGAATGTTTTTTCCTGGGTCTTGGATATTTTCTATTTGTTTAAGTATTATATTTTATTTATATAACTATGTATATCGTCGCCTACTTAGTACCCATAGTACAAGCTTTGCTTAGTTTGGGACTAGGTTGATTTGTGTAAGATTCTGATATTTGTATATTGGAAAGAGAGTGATACACGTTACCTGATATTCCGAAAAAGTGCAAAGATTTGTGTGCCAAATTTGTTCACCACGTGAACGCAATATCATGAAACAATGAAACGTCGTATTTTTTGCAGTGAAAAAATGGAAAATCGTGGTGGTCAGGCGCTCGAGAAAACTAAAAACGTAAATCAATTCGGAAATAAGGCGAACTGAAAATTATTTGTAAATAAAGACAATACTTAAAACATTCCCGAACAGGGATTGTTACAAATAGGTCAAGCATACCGACCGTCACTAAGCGCCGGCTGGACCCTGTTCTAAACCGCTCGGAACCCGGTTCCGACCACTCTGTCGCCACGGAACCCTTGTTGGTTTAAATCCAGCATTAGCCTCACAAAAACTCATGCTAATTCCGGCTTAGGCAAAAGTATTTTCGTTCGATTTGTAATTATTTTTGTTAAGGATTTGTGTGGTTGATGGTTAGTCTATCTATACTTTTATAAAGGCTGGACATTCAAAATGGTCTTTAGATGAACTCTTTATTTCTTTTTGATATGCATTTATGTATGTAACCATATCACGTCAAAATGACTGGATGAATTGATACAGCTGATTCTAGACATGAAAACTTTTTAACAAAAAAATAAAACCAACTCCAAAAAAAACTAAAAAGTACAAAATAACGCCATAATTCAGTTTCTTCAAAATACTTACAAGTAACCGTTTGTATACTCAATCTATACAGTATATACAATTAATCTTATTTTGGCGTCGATGCCATATAAAGAATGTGTAAAATATTGAAAATTGACGATTTTAGTAAGTTGTGACACGATGGCACCGAATCCAAAATAACATTAATTGTATATACTGTATAGATTGAGTATAGAAACGGTTACTTGTAAGTAATTTGAAGAAACTGAATTATGGCGTTATTTTGTACTTTTTAGTTTTTTTTGGAGTCGGTTTTATGTTTTTGTTAAAAAGTTTATTTATTTTACACTTTTTAGTTAATCGTTACTTAAAAGTGTATCTCGTGACGATTCGAACAAGCCCAAACACGGCTAGGATACATTATTTTATTACATAGATCTGGTGCCGACCTTCCGGCTCCATCATCAAATCAATTCGATGGTACCATTCTCATCAGGAACATTTAAATTTGTGACTATGAAGTTGCTTAGCTAAATTAATCAAGATATTTTGTCGCCACCCGTAAATCATTTATCATTAAGGAGTTCCGATGGCATTCTGTGGTCTTCTGCATCAGTTCCACTTCACCAATTTACACTTTCTGAATGCAAATGCTTATTTGTTTCTTATAATACCAAAATCGCTATATGTATGCCTACAATATTTGAGGAGTTCCTTCAATTCCTCATGGATTCCATCATCAGATCTTCACCAAAATTAAATGGGACCAACTTGAAAGTACCTTCTATAAAACCAAAAAAAAAGTTTGAAATCGGTCAAATAGTCTTCGAGTAATCGGTGAACATCCATAAAAAAAAATTAAAAAAAAACATTCCGTCGAATTGAAAACCTCCTCCTTTTTTTGGAAGTCGGTTAATTATCTAATGATTTTTAGTGCAGGGTAATTTAATAATCTAATAGGTATAAAGGGCTCTGTAAGGCCATTACGTGTCTAGCTTCTGAGCATGGGATGGCTATAAGATGGTGAGGGTTGATATGGCATTTCATATTATGGAATGATGAGTAATTTTTCGAAACTATTCCCAACCAAATTCGAAATTACCGCATTGGGGTTATTACCTTAAGATACTTTTTGTTAGGTTAATGTGAATAATCGTGCAGTCCTGTTTCTCTCAATTTGTGGATCCAAGTAATACCAACGTCAATTCCCTCTTTGTGGTTCGACATTATGCTGAGTGGACTCCTTTTTCGCACGATATTTTTTTCACATGTATTTCATGTATACTTATTATTGCTTCGAAATCAATTATTCTTATTTTTTTCTTATTTACTACCGTTTAGTTAAATTAGGACTATACTTACTATCGCCCTCACATACGGAATTGCGGGCAACTCCGAGTGATCCTAGACCATTCAGAATAAAATATTGTGATAGTAACGGCAAAAATATTTGATAAAAAGCCCAATTGTAACACTAACCTTTAACACTGTCTTAAAAGAGATCCGCCATGTTCTAATCCAAAGTGGGACGATACACGTATCAATCTCCCAACTCGTATTCCTCCGGTAATGTGTCGTTTGTGTCGCGCGCGTCACGTCACGGCGTGACGACGTCACGTGACGATTGCCAATCGAACGGGAATCACGTTTTCAATCCACGCGAGGATCCATCTCGCTCTATTTATATATTCTCGATGTGACTTGAACAATGTTGGAGATTTATATTACGTGCTAAAAATCGCCAAGTCTATAGGTATTTTGAAATTTGTAGTCCTTACGTTTGAAGTCACAGGTCAAGGAATTTAATTTGTGTACCCTTTCGTACCTTGTCATAGTGACATTGATATGGAATCTCTATCGGCTTTCATATTGATTTTTACTGTGACAAGTTAGGAAATGGTATATAAATTAAATTCCTTGACTGTACACAGTAACATGGATACACAGTATTTTCATATTCTAGGGTTTATAAGAACAGTTTCCTCTTCTACAATCTAGTAGGATTTGAACCGGATTTATCGGATTCGATCCCGAATAGCAGACCGTTTTCCTTATACTCGTAATTCAGAGACAAAATTCAATTAGCTGGTTCCCCTATGGATTAGCAGATAAATCTCACATACAAACATAAATCTTATTCGTATTCTTTTTTTTCTGGTTTAATTGTGTGATGATGATCGATGAGAGCGATTCGATTTGAATGCCTCTTCATATATCGAATATAATTTTACCCTGTTTGACGTTATGAACGTAAATTTATATTTAGTATTCCTTATAATCATGATCATGACATAAATGCAGCGCATAATTTTGATATATGCAAATTAGTATTGTAATTTTTATCATGAAATACACTATCTTATTTTATCTTAGATGTAGCTCCTAATTCCATGTTTAATGATAAATTGTTTTCTATTCCAGATGAAGTGGACGTCATCGGTTACACGTCCAACCAGAGCGACAGCGAGTCGCTGGTGTCGGGCCGCAGCGGCAGCGGCGACAGCGGCGTGTGCGAACGCGCGCGGCGCGGCCGCCGCTCGCCGCGCCAGGCGCGCCGCGCGCCCCGCAACACGAGGGTCTAGGTGAGTCACGTGCACACAGCTATGTCAAGCCACAACGGCAGCGGTCTGTGTGAACGCGTGCCCCGCAACACGAGGGTCTAGGTGAGTCACGTGCACACAGCTATGTCAAGCCACAACGGCAGCGGTCTATGCGAACGCGCGCCCCGCAACACGAGGGTCTACGTGAGTCACGTGCACACAGCTATGTCAGGCCACAACAGCAGCGGTCTGTGTGAACGCGCGCCCCGCAACACGAGGGTCTAGGTGAGTCACGTGCACACAGCTATGTCAAGCCACAACGGCAGCGGTCTGTGTGAACGCGTGCCCCGCAACACGAGGGTCTAGGTGAGTCACGTGCACACAGCTATGTCAGGCCACAACGGCAGCGGTCTGTGTGAACGCGCGCCCCGCAACACGAGGGTCTAGGTGAGTCACGTGCACACAGCTATGTCAAGCCACAACGGCAGCGGTCTGTGTGAACGCGTGCCCCGCAACACGAGGGTCTAGGTGAGTCACGTGCACACAGCTATGTCAAGCCACAACGGCAGCGGTCTGTGTGAACGCGTGCCCCGCAACACGAGGGTCTAGGTGAGTCACGTGCACACAGCTATGTCAGGCCACAACGGCAGCGGTCTGTGTGAACGCGCGCCCCGCAACACGAGGGTCTAGGTGAGTCACGTGCACACAGCTATGTCACGCCACAACGGCAGCGGTCTGTGTGAACGCGTGCCCCGCAACACGAGGGTCTAGGTGAGTCACGTGCACACAGCTATGTCAGGCCACAACGGCAGCGGTCTGTGTGAACGCGCGCCCCGCAACACGAGGGTCCAGGTGAGTCACGTGCACACAGCTATGTCAGGCCACAACGGCAGCGGTCTGTGTGAACGCGTGCCCCGCAACACGAAGGTCTAGGTGAGTCACGTGCACACAGCTATGTCAGGCCACAACGGCAGCGGTCTGTGTGAACGCGCGCCCCGCAACACGAGGGTCTAGGTGAGTCACGTGCACACAGCTATGTCAGGCCACAACGGCAGCGGTCTGTGTGAACGTGCGCCCCGCAACACGAGGGTCTAGGTGAGTCACGTGCACACAGCTATGTCAGGCCACAACGGCAGCGGTCTGTGTGAACGCGCGCCCCGCAACACGAGGGTCTAGGTGAGTCACGTGCACACAGCTATGTCAGGCCACAACGGCAGCGGTCTGTGTGAAGACGCGCCCCGCAACACGAGGGTCTAGGTGAGTCACGTGCACACAGCTATGTCAGGCCACAACGGCAGCGGTCTGTGTGAACGCGCGTCCCGCAACACGAGGGTCTAGGTGAGTCACGTGCACACAGCTATATCAGGCCACCACGGCAGCGGTCTGTGTGAACGCGCGCCCCGCAACACGAGGGTCTAGGTGAGTCACGTGCACACAGCTATGTCAGGCCACAACGGCAGCGGTCTGTGTGAACGCGCGTCCCGCAACACGAGGGTCTAGGTGAGTCACGTGCACACAGCTATGTCAGGCCACCACGGCAGCGGTCTGTGTGAACGCGCGCCCCGCAACACGAGGGTCTAGGTGAGTCACGTGCACACAGCTATGTCAGGCCACAACGGCAGCGGTCTGTGTGAACGCGCGTCCCGCAACACGAGGGTCTAGGTGAGTCACGTGCACACAGCTATGTCAGGCCACAACGGCAGCGGTCTGTGTGAACGCGCGCCCCGCAACACGAGGGTCTAGGTGAGTCACGTGCACACAGCTATGTCAGGCCACAACGGCAGCGGTCTGTGTGAACGCGCGTCCCGCAACACGAGGGTCTAGGTGAGTCACGTGCACACAGCTATGTCAGGCCACAACGGCAGCGGTCTGTGTGAACGCGCGCCCCGCAACACGAGGGTCTAGGTGAGTCACGTGCACACAGCTATGTCAGGCCACAACGGCAGCGGTCTATGCGAACGTGCGCCCCGCAACACGAGGGTCTAGGTGAGTCTCGTGCCCACAGCTATGTAACGCGTCAGGCGTTTAGTATTATTTAGATTAGTGATGTTACGACTCGACTTCACAACCGATTTGGGCCTGATGTTGAGTTTCCCTCAAATCGACTTGAAGTTTCATTCGACATTAATCAGAACGGCAAGATTTTCTAACCATCTTAACTTAATCCAGAGTTAATCGGGTCGGGAGGGCTCGTTAATAACTTAGTTGGTTCCTGTGACGGATAAATGCTGATCAGATTGGTGATCCTGTGTAACTAAGTCAAATCGTAAAATTCTGAAATTGATTCCAATCAAGTGCGCTTATATTGATAGATCGTCGAGATTCTTCAAGATCGCAAGAAACCGTTGGATGAGGGCACGCACGACCGGTCGTTATGGAGACCCTTGGGAGAGATCTTAGTCCAGCAGTAGGTGTGTTAAGACTGATATGACTAGCTTCATTCATAGAATAGACAAATATTTTGTATTTGAATATTATCCACGATTAAAGGATCGTGGGCAATAACTGCACGGTTTAATATACTATTGGATGATTTAAAACAAAGATGTTTTTAGAATGCAATATCTTTATGGAAAATGTACAGTTATCGTACATTTAAATTTTATTTTCATGTTTTCGAAACTATTATTTTTTCTCCCCATTGAAATGAATCGTTTATTCCAGGTTTCGAGTGGGCGGCGCGAGCGCTGGGCGGCTGCAGCCCCCCGTGACGTCATAACTTCGTAACGTAAACAATCGTAGAACATTTTGTTGATACATGTACTAAGGCGACTGTTGTTTCTGTGACTGAACGTGAGGAGTGCCCGCGCCGCGCGCCGCCGCCGGCGCCGCATCTAGTCGCAGCCCCGAGCCCGGGCCGCCGCGCGCCGGCCCAACACGAACACCTCTGCAAATTATCACCGAGTACAAAATTGCCAAAAATAACCCATTTTATTTCAACTTTTCTCTGCAATGTCGCATAATCGGTGTGGATTTCCTTAGATTTTTGTTACCGCCAAACGGTTACAGTGCGCGCTCGATCGATTGCCGAGGGAAGAGCTCAAGCAAAAGTACCTTCTTATGATACAAAGCCTGTGTCATTGTCATTCGTTTACTGTTGTACGATAATAATCGAGCGCATATTGTATTTTCAATTGTAGTTGTAACATACAATCCGGTCTTTATAATTAGTTTGAGTTTAGCGTTTGGGTAAATCATAAACAGTAAAAGATTTTAAAACTAGTTTTTCAAATACTTCATGACTCTTCGTACAAATAAATACATATTGGGCTCACAGACGCCATGTATTTTCATCATCATTGATGTTGTGGTAATAATCATGTTATTTTACTATACGTTATTGAATTTTCTATCGGTCATATTGAGACGGTCGAGGGATCGTTTAACCCTCTAGGGTACTTATCGTTATTTTCCACAAACTTTGCTGGTTTAGCAAAATGTTGTATAGATAAATATCAATTTTATATTTGTATATAATTATTTTTCTTGTAAAAAATCAATCAAATAGAATTAGATCTGCGAATTTTAAGTGGACGTCTGCAAAAATTTATATTGGGTTCATGGCCCACCAAAAATAATTTTAGAAAGGATTCCATTTAGTTCACGCATACTAACCAGATCATTTCGGCTATGAGGACTCGTTCGGAAATGCTCTGTACAGGCTGCTTGTGGACTACACTGGGGCGTCGAAATGGGGTCGGCTGTAGACTGTGCTAAAACGCGGTAGAATTGGTAGGCCACGCCGACATGCATTACGGCGGTGACTACCAGCGGTGTTTCGTGGCCACAACGCGTTTTCACACATTAGCAGCGACGTCATTTTTTCGCTGTTCTGGTGGGGACATAGACTGCCTGTATGGACTGTGCTTGGTCACTCACGCGCACGAACGCCTGCAAGCTTCTTGTCATGTAAATTTTATTTATTATCATTGTCGACGCAACTCTCGTTGTCAGACACCGCACGGACTAACATCGTATTCTTAAGTATTGATATTGAATATTCTATGATCTCACGTCATTGTCACACACCCATCTAAGTAATTTGTCATTAGATGGACTTGTTTATTAAATTATTTATCATATTCGAGACGAAAAGTCGCATTAATATGGGAGTGGTCATTGTTGTGTATCTGAGATCAACAATATTATTATTTATTTTAGATAGAGTGAAATGACTATAAAAATTAATATATTATTGCGAATTAATATAAATTTATATTTTATTGTTATTTTTAATATATTGACAAGTCGAATGACAAAATTACTTTAGTGGTATTTAATTTATGTGGACATTCACATACCAAAAATAAATACTTATTATACATTGTAAAGAAATATGGACAATATGTAAATGTGTCGATACAAAATCTTGCAAGGGGAAAACAACTAAAAGAGAACACATATTTTGTTATGACTATTGTACCTTGTATAAATTGTTAATTCATTTTGTGAAGAGCGAGTGGTGACTTTGTATATTGTACTGTACCTTCAATAATTTTGGTGGCAATACGCGTCTGGGCCGGGGCTCTCACTCCGACCTTGGGCGTATTTTTTAATGCATTAATTATTGTAAATTGTTTTAGGTATGAATGTTATGTAAGGATAGTTTGTAACGTATTATCATTTGTAAGTATGACATTTATTTTAGAAATGACAGTCTGATCTCTTAAGGTAATATGCGTGTAAAGGGGCGTGCCAGTCGGGCCTCTCTCGACTATCGCTGTGCTACCGAGGACCAATCTAATCAAACTGAATGTACAGAGATTAACACTTCATTCATATTCTTAGGCCATAACTTCTTTCCCCTATGACCTCCGAAATAAATTATGTCGCACAGACGCCGACAAGTCACAGAGGACCAAAGCACTCACTGCTAAAGAATTAACTGAATGAGCGAAGTTTGCTTTTTTTTAATAGATATGTGTGAAGCTAGCTGGGTGGTCGTACGACAGCTAAAATTAAAAATACATTACAGACTATTTTGTACATTGTCTTTTTTTAATCTACATCCGTATGCTCAATTTTGAGTTAATCTGACAACTGGATATACACGAACATTTTAAAGCACAAAGGATATTACTGGCGCCACGAGACGACATAATATTTTTCCTTGACTGATTCCTCAGTGTTGTATCTTCCTTCTTGTTCTCTTGCATATAAGCGTCTATCCTGTCTCTATGGTCACGATTTAGTACGAAGTGAAGCTTAATAAAAACCTACTCAACTGATACGCTTTGAAAGGAAATTTTATGAATAACATTTACCTAAGATCTCGGCAACTTGAGTCATAAACGGATGGAGAATTTTAACGGAATATAAAACGATAATACATGTACAATACAAAATATTCTAGTTTGGTTGGTCCGCGGTGGAACCCAGCTGTGCCCGACGCCTCCATCTTCTTTTGACGCCTACGACCTGTGTGCCTCTGTCAATCCTGCCTCAAAGATATCAACAAACTATCAGTTTCAAATTATATTTCTATCACAAAAAATATATATATATAATTTATTTTAGAACAGTGCTTTGTCTATCTTGTTACATTATAAAAAACTGTACCAATGTGTTGCGATACTTCATTCAGGAACTTGTGCGAATGCCTGGATATTCGTGTTTGGATAGTGTGACGATGTACCTACCATTTCAATCAGATACTTACTTAATCAATAAAGCCCCGTACGTCATTAAAAACATATCCCATGGCATTACCATATTTTAGTTTAAAAAAATGTGGAGACACTCACTCTTTACCTTGAATTAAAACCGCGTTTTTTTTTCTAAAATTGCCATCAGTAATATTTTTTTAATGTAGACGGTACTTTACACTAAGTAACCTAGCTGTCAGAATGCTCCGGTTGAATTTCGAATGATTGTCTCTGGTTTGCTCAGTTCGAGTAAACGCTAGGTTATAGTGTAGAACTCACGTTTCATTTACGATTGCCGAGTGTGTGGGTGCAAGCGGCGACGGGACGCTTTAAGAGTACAAATTCTGTATAAGCCCCTACTTGAGTGTTAATTCTAAATGTTAATTTTTAAAAACACGAAACAGGGAGACGGTATCGGTGTACGATGTACGAAATTAGTGTATTTTAGCGCGCGGGCGACAGTAGTGGCAATGGATCCAGTCATCTGCCTTCGATGTTGTCTCTTTCTTAAATAAATTGGCTATCCTATCGCTACAGTGAGTTTGAGTTGCTATTTCCTACTGTATTATGTCGCACGTAGTTTGGAGCGGAGGCTCCGTGTTAACCGACTGCGTCACTGTAACGATAGGGTATTTGTACGTGCGTGCACTGTACTGTACGCACTCTTCACTAGATAAGAAATGTGTTATTAGAATTGAAATTGCAATAAATTGTCCTCGCCGACGACTCTGGCAACCCTGCTCGAACCCGCCTCTGTAAATTAAAAATTTTAGTCCGGCGTTGTAAAAAAATATCAGTACGATTGTAAATATTGGAGCCAAAATTTTTATACAAATTATTTCATAAATATATGGTCCGGTGAGTTCGGGCGAGGGGTTGCGAGGGACGCCGGATAATGCGCCGTCACAAACTCGTGTCGTGGTTTCTGAACGAATATTGAACGTCAAAAATAATGCTACTCGAACGTATGCCGCAAATCCGCCAATCAGATCCAAATCCTATATGTAACAGCCAATCCGAAAAAGCCTGACGTTTGAGTAGTGTTGCGGGAAGACTGTTTGAGTTTACTGGGGTTAATATAGTATTTCATATTCGAGAAACATTATAAAAGCACCTGTACTCTCTAACCATTTCCATGGTCGATGATTGTCAGTATTAATATTAGTGCTAATTCAACAACGGGCATTAAGCAATCGTTAACTGCATATATAACTCACCACTATTTATAACTGTGGGTTTGCCCCACCGGGATAGGTACCTCACCGCCGCTTTGATTCATCAAGGTTCAAATCGACCTGGTTTTTCTGTCTGGAAATATTGAGAAGATAAGTCATTTTGTCACTTGTCTACGAAAAATTCTGGAATAACATTTTTCGTACTGTACAGGGCTTGGTTGAATCCAGCGACAATGTGCAATATGATATCGTCTCTTTACTTACTCAACCCCACTAGATAGTAAAATAGGAACTTTTTAAACTCTGAACACTGCTTTTCCCGTTAAACTGTTTCAGACATGTACGCGGTTGAGAATGTAAAATGACGATATGTCCCGTTATCCCGTAGGTGGCATCAGATTTAACGATTGTTTATCGCCGAACGCGTATTCCATCCGAAGGTGTCAATATTAATAACTATCAAATGGACATGAAATGAGTTGATAAATATCGAACTATGGCCACGTAAATTAACAATGGAATGTGTTTTTTTTATTCAAAATCTAATAAAATTCAAATTCCGTTACTAATTTACGTGGACATTTCTATGAAGGGTTGTACATTGTTTTATCGAAAAACGTTTCATCGAAAGCATTTTTCTCTGAAACCGTTAGTAATTTGGGATTGTTATAAATCAAACCTAACCAAACTTAACGGCTTCTACATGATATCTTTTCAAAAATCTTGAAGATTGTATGGTTTCAGGGGAAAAAGTTGTCGATGAAATATATTTTTTATGGAATAAAGCATTCTAGGAAACGGTTTTCGATGAAATATATAAATATGGGATACCCTATTGAAATTGAAGTTTGAAATTTATCAAACAAATGACAATTACTTTTCATATAAGTATCCTAGCCAGACATCTGACATTTTGGTACAAAATCAAATAGGAAACATCCAGATCTAGTAATTATCGATATTATGACAAGTTTCTGATTTATCGATTATTAATCGAACCTGTCTGTCATTTAGTTTTGAATTAAAATTCCTATGTCTGATAGATTGAAATATTTCGTTCAGAAATCAGTATAGTACGACCGACGGTTCTGTCTGAGTAGAGGCAAACATTAGGTACCGCGACAACTGCTGATGTGACTTGGCAGCATATTCAATGTATTTGACGAACGTGGCACATATAATTATATGTAAAAAAGTTATAGAACTAATTTAATAAAATTATAAATAAATAATTACTTTGTTTCATTTCGTTGGGGTATAATCAGAAATATGGCTACATATAGACCTTAATCTCTCTCTTTGATCTTTTTATTTCTCTTTGATTCTACACAGACTGTGAAAACCGTACACTTTCTATATTCCTGATTGTACCCACTATTCTTACCCGAATACTATTCTTAGGTTACATGTTGCTAAAACCATCTCGGAGACTATCAAGATCTAGGAGTTTTCTTCCATACCTTGCCGCAGAGTCAGTAAAATATTCTAAGTCGTGTGGATACGACTTGTGATGTTCAGAGTGGCTGTGGCTCAAAAGCACTTGTTACATAGCTAGTTTCCACTTAGAATTTCTGGGGCCTGTTTCGTCGGAAGTCCCTTTTTAATTAATATAGTTAGAAAGAGACTGATCGAGATTTTCTTAGAAATGTAATCGTCGGCTAAGCTCTTTGATACCCACAGCTAAATAACGAAACATGCCTTTAATGTTGTGGATACAGAGCACACAACAAATATAAATTGCGTACACTATTGGTCTATGCCAGGAGTCTAATATAAATCTGGAATTTCTCATATTACCGGTTCAACATCTCAACAAAACAAAAGTAAATGATAATTTTAGTATGCAATTTGACATATGCCAGTAGTAAAATTGTCAGATACTTTTGATGGTGACTGTACGTATTAAATTTCACCCCTATAACTTATTTCGTTGTTCTTCTGATAAGTGTTCTGAGAAATGAAATAAAACGATCAAATCTGAATGAAATACTTTATTCCAACACACATTCTGGGTTTATCGACCAGCGAATGACCAGAGAAAATCAAAAACATTTCAAACAAGAAACATGAACGTTAGCCTACTCAATAAAGTATAATCATACAAGTAGTAATGCAAGAGTATAGCAGTGACATCGTTATTAAGTGAATCAACTTGAAGGCCCTTACAAATCTGTCCATGACTTTTTAATCTCGTTGTAAAATAATGTCTAGGGCCTTTGCTAACTCACGCGACTGCTCAGAGCGGGTGCACGCCTACGCGGACACGCGCCATCTCGGTCAACATCCCGTCGCGGGCTTCCGCACCATGCTCCCGCTCAACGCAAGCGTAAATGGGTGAATCGACTTTTAGATCCACACTTTTGCCTCTCTGGCGTTACCAAAAATGTTACCAATTCGACATTTTGACCTACACCATAAATTTAAACAAAGAGAAACCATTATTTATGGGCTTCTTAGCGTTGAATATCCCATCTGGTCCTCCTAATAAAATATCATAGAAGTCCAATTTCTTGGTAACTCCAGAGGCATTTTTGGTAACGCCAGAGAAAGTGAAAAGTGTGGGTCTAAAAGGTAACTCACCCATTTACGGTTTCTAATGTAAGGATTATTCCCGTCACACGCCCAGACGGATAATTCCTCCATGAAATACTACGTTCCAAATCCATGTTTACCCTGAAAACGACTCCCGTGCGAACTCATATTCAATGAAATTGAGACTGAGTTCCAAGCTTTTTTTTAGAACCTTTCTTTGAACTGGATAGGTCTGGCTAGACCTCCTGACCAGTAATCGGATTAAGTGAGGGGAGCGTAAAACCACAAACGAGAATGCCATCCGCGGCCACTTGGACTTGGGGGGGGGGGGGGGGGGGGCGCACTCCCCAGTTCAAACCCCAGTTGGAACGGGGTAAAGAGAGACAAGTGCGAGACTACGGGCTGAGCGACTCCGCCGGCGGGGTTGACTCTTAGGACTTCCAAGCCCGACATTTCAAATTTATATCATGCAGTGTCTCTCCCACTCCAGTTGTCTTCTTGGCCACAAGCACTGTCATCCCATTATGACTAGCGGTCATCAATATTCAAGCGAGTGTCCCAATACAAACTCAAAAAAACCTAGCTAAGAGATTTAATTGAGTCTCTACCTAACGTTTATACGATAAATCGTCGATTGAAATAGGAATAGGTATTTCTCCGAGCGCTCCAGGCGCTTTGACTTCGGTGGTTGCATTTTTACTGGGATCCCTTGAGATTTGCACGGTTTTTCAGCCATCTAGTAAACGGCGGTGATTTCTGTCAACTAACGAAGAAAAACATGCTGATCTCAAGGGATCCCGGCATTAACGCGACCACCGAAGTCAGAGGTTGAAACGCTCGAAGAAGCGCCCGAATATGAATATTTCCGTAATATCCGTACAGCACACTAAAGGCAACATTTTTTTTGTTAAAACTATAATATTTTTGTTTAATACTACGATAAACGATATAAAGACTACAAAAAAATATTCTTATCAGCTATCGTAGTTTTAAAGAGCGACTCAGAAGACCCAAATTCTCTAAGGGCTACCGCAATATTCGTTTATCAATATGACTGCTACACGCTTAGCATTATGTTTTAATTATACAAATAAATAACAATGTCGACTGCGCTTTGGTCTGAACATGGCACCTACTTAGTCTAAAGGTTAGCCTCTGAAACACGTGGTCTAGAGCTAAAATAGCTTTTATTGCTTTGGCTTACGGTGCAACTTAACTAGAACAGTATTGATACAGGAAACTGATTACATATTTACTCAGTGTGATTTTAGTTTTTTTCTACTCATACCCAACTAAAAATCAGAATGCAACTAATGCACTACTACTAAATTTAAAATAAAACAATAAAACACATCTACGACATGAATGATAATCATTTTACCTAAGTACCGGGCGACGCAACTTTAACATCAAAATATGATTAATATCAACATTTGAATAATATATAAAACTCCGTTAAAGGAGCATTCAATGGCATGGCTAAACACAAATTAAACACGTATATGATATACTTATTTATGGCTAGCAAAAAATGTGATAATTACTAAGTAATTTCCCTAAAAACTCAAACGCAGGTAAATATAATTTAATCAAAACAGTGTTGAATGTACATAATTCTTTTAGAATAAAAAAGCGTAAAATCAAAAAGAATAATTAAAAATACTAGTGTATAGAATCTGCACAATACGTCCGGTTTGTTTCTATATTCCATTTGTGTCCCGTGAAATATAGGCTTTCTATTCATTACAAACTGACTTGCAAAAAAAATGAGTGTCATACACAACTTCTAAGATTCTTAGTGTCAATGTCAATGGGCACTATAAATCTATGTCTAACTATTGTGTACACTATACACACAATAACGGCATAGTGAGTGTTTCTATAGCGACGCTTGTTTTGTTACCTCTAGTATTATTAATTATTCTTATTGCTACGTATTTTTGAAACATTAATTAAAGAAAGCATTTAAATCCATTAAGGTATTTTTTACAAGATTAATGGGGTTTCTTTTCACACTATACTTAGTCTATTTTTACATGAAACTTCTAAAATTCTAAACAGTACTAACATTAGTGTATTAACAAATTCACATCTATTATAGTATCAACTATCGTGTTTGAGTTTACACACAATTCGTGCTGACCGAGTATCTCAAAGATATTTAGAATCAATTTAAAATCAAAAGCAATGCCTATTTTACGAACATTACCTATTAAGGCGGTATACTAAAGGACCGGTTAGATGTAATTTCACATTTAAATGCTTTTTTTCGTATTTTGCAAATGAATAATAAATATCCATATTGCAAAAATTCACAAAAATATGCCCAAAGATAGCACTTTAAACATTTCTGAAATATTCTTTATTACACACCTCTCAAGTACACAAAAATAAAAAACAAGCAGAGGAAAATAAACGGTGGTATCACCCGTAAAACGCGACCTCTTCCAGACAACCTTTGGGCATATTACAATTTCTGTAAAATTTCACGATAATCTACTTGAAACGTGAAGTTGTATGAACCAAACAAACATATTCATAGTCGCAATCGTATTTTATAATAGTATTGTATTGGTATTATTTTTACAATCTAAATGTGCAATTACGTCAAAAGGTTGCTAAAATATCCTTTAGTATTATTATATTCTATTAAAGTTATTCGGTAACAGTAACACTAATTTAAAATCTATATTTTCGGTGGACTATTATAATACTTCGTACCTTCGTTTTGGAATATTTTATATAGCGCTAATGAGCATTTTATATACCTTGCATTTCATTTACACGATTATAATCGAAAGAAATATAAGTTTAAGTACTGCATGGTCCCAAACGTAAAAATAAGTTAAATATACAAATAAAGAAATAAAATATGACAAAAATATAACAATATCTCCGTAGGTAACTAAAATAATATAAAATATATTTTGATTATCGTGAAATCAATTAAAGCCATACCTGTATCATATGTTTTTTTTATAGTAACGAGGTTTCATTATCCTAAAATAATTCCTAACACCCAATAAAAATATAATTACAAAATGGTAACATTAGTTCCTTATACTCTCGACTAGACATCTGAACGACACCTTACACACATTTAAACTTAATATAATATAATATAATATTAAAATTATATTTCACGACATAATAAAATCATAAACAAAATGATAGCACAGTTTTTCTTAGGACAGTAATTATGCGCATACATTGAAAAAATATTTTAAAAACCAAAAACCCATTTTATCTATTTACATAGAATGCCCAGTGAGTTTCTACAGTAAACTCTTTTTGCTTTTTATAGACCTAAGAAAAGTAACGTAATATTAATTGTGAGAATGTGAAATGCCAAACAATACACAATTGACAACATTTCAAATTTCTAAGTAATATGAAATCGACACACGTTTTGTTAAATTATCAAGGAACCTAATTTTTTTATTGCTACTTGTTTTGAAGATATTCGGGAAAATATGTAGGAAGCCTACGATTCTCTAAGTGACGTCACTAGGTGGATATGACACAGACACAGCGCACAAGAAGAACAGCAGTACAATTTCTATACCAAATCATCCTTAGTAATAAATATTCCTCTGTATGATTTTCTACGCTGTGTCTGTCACGCCCTTTTAGAATGAGGAACTTTTGAATTTGTTGTTTTTTTTCTATAAAATCAGAATAATCACGAAATTTTTTCCACTGTTGTCTTACAAGACATAATGGTAAATATTAAAATATCTATTTTTTTTTAGGAAAGATAAGCCAACGACATTTTAATTGTTACTAATATATATTTTGAATGTTCAATTGATGATAAATCGGTAAACTGACTGGATAGTTACTTTTATTATACATCACAAATATATATAAAGAAAATAATATATTATTTCTTTAAGTTGTACTGTGTAGCACGCTCGGTCGGTAAGCAGTCACTATGTGCGTAGTACGTGTGCTACATAGATGGCGCTGTGCGCTGTGAGTAATGGCGGCCTACACGGTCGGTAAAACAGCCTAGATAGAGAGCTGTCAAAAAACCTCAGTGACTGAGCATAATTTTGTGATTATAAATTAAAGAGGGAATTGTGATAATTTCAATAAGAGACTAATTGTCGTTTCTTTGTTTACAGAGCAACACAATTGTTTCAATGACAATTCCCGAAAGAGTTATTGTCTCATATATATATATTATAGTGTTTAAACTTTTACACATTAGCTACATTCATTATCGTACGTTTATTAGTGTCGTACAAGTAGCTTGATAGTCTAAACATCCTTACTTGTCTTTTTAGTAAACTCCCTACCCTCAATTATATTTTTATGTAGCTTTGTTTTGAGAAATTCGCAGTTTTAAAGCAAAATTATTGCACTTTAAGCTATGTTCTCTACGAATACTAAGTTAGGATGGATAGACTTAATTTTAAGTAATAAAAATATCTTTGACCGTGAATTTACGCTAAGCAGTATTCTAGGTTACGAAAATGAGTACTATACGTGCCGTTACGCACGAATAGTGTCGGTATTTGGCGGTTAGCTTCATTTCTATCTACATAGACAACTAGATATATTTATTCGATATCTGCTCCAAAATCAACTACACCAAACACTTATGACTAACAAAATCCGAAGGAAGACCCCCTTATGTCTCAGAAGACTATCATTGACCTTCTTACAAACACATCCAATATAGACATCCATACCGTACAGACAACATTCCTTCATAATTCTTACGCTAAACCAAAATATGGATCTTCGTTTTATACTTAGTGGAGAAACAGACTGTTCGCCGCTTGTACCTTATGTTACACCCAGTGTACCTTATACAATTACTGAACCTTACACGTACCTTTAAAACGTTTCAGGGCTGTCGCATTTACCCAATTTTGTAACCCCAGGGATTATTAGGGTTACCCCTTTAACAATACATTTCATCGTTACCCTTTTGACATATCACACACATCAGGAATGACAATCTTACCATACACAAGGTCACTTGATAAAACGGTTGTCAATCTTACTGACTCAGGGTTGCTTTCTGTCAATGGAGTAGCCGACTTCACATTAGTGATCCCAATTTCCTAGAATTATCATCTCACAATAACTGTGGTTGCGAACTTTTTGGAGATACAATACACATTAATTCACCAAATTTAAATTTCACTCGTCGGGTCACCAGAGAGAGTTAACTTACAATTAGTGATACCAACTTTACCTTAATTACCCAAAGTAACTAGGTTCGAACGACATGATAATAATTAGAATCATCAAGTTTACTGTAATTAGTTGCTAGCGTTTCCGTCTCGCAATAGGGTTGCCTCCTGACAATAATCAGGGTTATCAATATTGTAAATGACCCAAGGTCAGGAGGGCTGCCACCCCGCGCTTAGGGTCGTCAACAGTAATGCCAGTCAGGGTTACCTCAACAATAGGGTTGCGGTGACCCGCGTCGGGGGCGGCGCCTACTTGTCGGCGTCTTGCACGAGCTGCTCGCTGTCGTCGGCGCGGCGCGCGGGGCGGCGCAGCGGCCGCGGGTGCTGCAACAGCGAGAAGCGCTCGGGTTGCGTCTTTTTGTTCAAAGCGTTTCTGAGATGGCTTTCACCTGAAAATTATTTATAATTCGTCTGAAACATAGATTAAATGTAGTTTGTTTTGTGTGCATCGATACTTTCGTCACCTTACACCTAAACGATCGATCATTTAAATAGGAATTAAACATATGATATTTTAGTTTCGATTTCCTGAAGCATACATATATATGTACACTCACCCGGCAGGGACAGCGGCCGGCCGCAGAGCGGGCCGCGGGGCACGCTAGTGATATATATGTACACTCACCCGGCAGGGACAGCGGCCGGCCGCAGAGCGGGCCGCGGGGCACGCTAGTGATATATATGTACACTCACCCGGCAGGGACAGCGGCCGGCCGCAGAGCGGGCCGCGGGGCACGCTAGTGATATATATGTACACTCACCCGGCAGGGACAGCGGCCGGCCGCAGAGCGGGCCGCGGGGCACGCTAGTGGTATATATGTACACTCACCCGGCAGGGACAGCGGCCGGCCGCAGAGCGGGCCGCGGGGCACGCTAGTGGTATATATGTACACTCACCCGGCAGGGACAGCGGCCGGCCGCAGAGCGGGCCGCGGGGCACGCTAGTGGTATATATGTACACTCACCCGGCAGGGACAGCGGCCGGCCGCAGAGCGGGCCGCGGGGCACGCTAGTGGTATATATGTACACTCACCCGGCAGGGACAGCGGCCGGCCGCAGAGCGGGCCGCGGGGCACGCTAGTGGTATATATGTACACTCACCCGGCAGGGACAGCGGCCGGCCGCAGAGCGGGTCGCGGGGCACGCTAGTGATATATATGTACACTCACCCGGCAGGGACAGCGGCCGGCCGCAGAGCGGGCCGCGGGGCACGCTAGTGGTATATATGTACACTCACCCGGCAGGGACAGCGGCCGGCCGCAGAGCGGGCCGCGGGGCACGCTAGTGGTATATATGTACACTCACCCGGCAGGGACAGCGGCCGGCCGCAGAGCGGGCCGCGGGGCACGCTAGTGGTATATATGTACACTCACCCGGCAGGGACAGCGGCCGGCCGCAGAGCGGGCCGCGGGGCACGCTAGTGGTATATATGTACACTCACCCGGCAGGGACAGCGGCCGGCCGCAGAGCGGGCCGCGGGGCACGCTAGTGGTATATATGTACACTCACCCGGCAGGGACAGCGGCCGGCCGCAGAGCGGGCCGCGGGGCACGCTAGTGGTATATATGTACACTCACCCGGCAGGGACAGCGGCCGGCCGCAGAGCGGGCCGCGGGGCACGCTAGTGGTATATATGTACACTCACCCGGCAGGGACAGCGGCCGGCCGCAGAGCGGGCCGCGGGGCACGCTAGTGGTATATATGTACACTCACCCGGCAGGGACAGCGGCCGGCCGCAGAGCGGGCCGCGGGGCACGCTAGTGGTATATATGTACACTCACCCGGCAGGGACAGCGGCCGGCCGCAGAGCGGGCCGCGGGGCACGCTAGTGGTATATATGTACACTCACCCGGCAGGGACAGCGGCCGGCCGCAGAGCGGGCCGCGGGGCACGCTAGTGGTATATATGTACACTCACCCGGCAGGGACAGCGGCCGGCCGCAGAGCGGGCCGCGGGGCACGCTAGTGGTATATATGTACACTCACCCGGCAGGGACAGCGGCCGGCCGCAGAGCGGGCCGCGGGGCACGCTAGTGGTATATATGTACACTCACCCGGCAGGGACAGCGGCCGGCCGCAGAGCGGGCCGCGGGGCACGCTAGAGATATATATGTACACTCACCCGGCAGGGACAGCGGCCGGCCGCAGAGCGGGCCGCGGGGCACGCTAGTGATATATATGTACACTCACCCGGCAGGGACAGCGGCCGGCCGCAGAGCGGGCCGCGGGGCACGCTAGTGGTATATATGTACACTCACCCGGCAGGGACAGCGGCCGGCCGCAGAGCGGGCCGCGGGGCACGCTAGTGGTATATATGTACACTCACCCGGCAGGGACAGCGGCCGGCCGCAGAGCGGGCCGCGGGGCACGCTAGTGGTATATATGTACACTCACCCGGCAGGGACAGCGGCCGGCCGCAGAGCGGGCCGCGGGGCACGCTAGTGGTATATATGTACACTCACCCGGCAGGGACAGCGGCCGGCCGCAGAGCGGGCCGCGGGGCACGCTAGTGGTATATATGTACACTCACCCGGCAGGGACAGCGGCCGGCCGCAGAGCGGGCCGCGGGGCACGCTAGTGATATATATGTACACTCACCCGGCAGGGACAGCGGCCGGCCGCAGAGCGGGCCGCGGGGCACGCTAGTGGTATATATGTACACTCACCCGGCAGGGACAGCGGCCGGCCGCAGAGCGGGCCGCGGGGCACGCTAGTGGTATATATGTACACTCACCCGGCAGGGACAGCGGCCGGCCGCAGAGCGGGCCGCGGGGCACGCTAGTGGTATATATGTACACTCACCCGGCAGGGACAGCGGCCGGCCGCAGAGCGGGCCGCGGGGCACGCTAGTGGTATATATGTACACTCACCCGGCAGGGACAGCGGCCGGCCGCAGAGCGGGCCGCGGGGCACGCTAGTGGTATATATGTACACTCACCCGGCAGGGACAGCGGCCGGCCGCAGAGCGGGCCGCGGGGCACGCTAGTGGTATATATGTACACTCACCCGGCAGGGACAGCGGCCGGCCGCAGAGCGGGCCGCGGGGCACGCTAGTGGTATATATGTACACTCACCCGGCAGGGACAGCGGCCGGCCGCAGAGCGGGCCGCGGGGCACGCTAGTGGTATATATGTACACTCACCCGGCAGGGACAGCGGCCGGCCGCAGAGCGGGCCGCGGGGCACGCTAGTGGTATATATGTACACTCACCCGGCAGGGACAGCGGCCGGCCGCAGAGCGGGCCGCGGGGCACGCTAGTGGTATATATGTACACTCACCCGGCAGGGACAGCGGCCGGCCGCAGAGCGGGCCGCGGGGCACGCTAGTGGTATATATGTACACTCACCCGGCAGGGACAGCGGCCGGCCGCAGAGCGGGCCGCGGGGCACGCTAGTGGTATATATGTACACTCACCCGGCAGGGACAGCGGCCGGCCGCAGAGCGGGCCGCGGGGCACGCTAGTGATATATATGTACACTCACCCGGCAGGGACAGCGGCCGGCCGCAGAGCGGGCCGCGGGGCACGCTAGTGGTATATATGTACACTCACCCGGCAGGGACAGCGGCCGGCCGCAGAGCGGGCCGCGGGGCACGCTAGTGGTATATATGTACACTCACCCGGCAGGGACAGCGGCCGGCCGCAGAGCGGGCCGCGGGGCACGCTAGTGGTATATATGTACACTCACCCGGCAGGGACAGCGGCCGGCCGCAGAGCGGGCCGCGGGGCACGCTAGTGGTATATATGTACACTCACCCGGCAGGGACAGCGGCCGGCCGCAGAGCGGGCCGCGGGGCACGCTAGTGGTATATATGTACACTCACCCGGCAGGGACAGCGGCCGGCCGCAGAGCGGGCCGCGGGGCACGCTAGTGGTATATATGTACACTCACCCGGCAGGGACAGCGGCCGGCCGCAGAGCGGGCCGCGGGGCACGCTAGTGGTATATATGTACACTCACCCGGCAGGGACAGCGGCCGGCCGCAGAGCGGGCCGCGGGGCACGCTAGTGGTATATATGTACACTCACCCGGCAGGGACAGCGGCCGGCCGCAGAGCGGGCCGCGGGGCACGCTAGTGGTATATATGTACACTCACCCGGCAGGGACAGCGGCCGGCCGCAGAGCGGGCCGCGGGGCACGCTAGTGGTATATATGTACACTCACCCGGCAGGGACAGCGGCCGGCCGCAGAGCGGGCCGCGGGGCACGCTAGTGGTATATATGTACACTCACCCGGCAGGGACAGCGGCCGGCCGCAGAGCGGGCCGCGGGGCACGCTAGTGGTATATATGTACACTCACCCGGCAGGGACAGCGGCCGGCCGCAGAGCGGGCCGCGGGGCACGCTAGTGGTATATATGTACACTCACCCGGCAGGGACAGCGGCCGGCCGCAGAGCGGGCCGCGGGGCACGCTAGTGGTATATATGTACACTCACCCGGCAGGGACAGCGGCCGGCCGCAGAGCGGGCCGCGGGGCACGCTAGTGGTATATATGTACACTCACCCGGCAGGGACAGCGGCCGGCCGCAGAGCGGGCCGCGGGGCACGCTAGTGGTATATATGTACACTCACCCGGCAGGGACAGCGGCCGGCCGCAGAGCGGGCCGCGGGGCACGCTAGTGGTATATATGTACACTCACCCGGCAGGGACAGCGGCCGGCCGCAGAGCGGGCCGCGGGGCACGCTAGTGGTATATATGTACACTCACCCGGCAGGGACAGCGGCCGGCCGCAGAGCGGGCCGCGGGGCACGCTAGTGGTATATATGTACACTCACCCGGCAGGGACAGCGGCCGGCCGCAGAGCGGGCCGCGGGGCACGCTAGTGATATATATGTACACTCACCCGGCAGGGACAGCGGCCGGCCGCAGAGCGGGCCGCGGGGCACGCTAGTGATATATATGTACACTCACCCGGCAGGGACAGCGGCCGGCCGCAGAGCGGGCCGCGGGGCACGCTAGTGGTATATATGTACACTCACCCGGCAGGGACAGCGGCCGGCCGCAGAGCGGGCCGCGGGGCACGCTAGTGGTATATATGTACACTCACCCGGCAGGGACAGCGGCCGGCCGCAGAGCGGGCCGCGGGGCACGCTAGTGGTATATATGTACACTCACCCGGCAGGGACAGCGGCCGGCCGCAGAGCGGGCCGCGGGGCACGCTAGTGGTATATATGTACACTCACCCGGCAGGGACAGCGGCCGGCCGCAGAGCGGGCCGCGGGGCACGCTAGTGGTATATATGTACACTCACCCGGCAGGGACAGCGGCCGGCCGCAGAGCGGGCCGCGGGGCACGCTAGTGGTATATATGTACACTCACCCGGCAGGGACAGCGGCCGGCCGCAGAGCGGGCCGCGGGGCACGCTAGTGGTATATATGTACACTCACCCGGCAGGGACAGCGGCCGGCCGCAGAGCGGGCCGCGGGGCACGCTAGTGGTATATATGTACACTCACCCGGCAGGGACAGCGGCCGGCCGCAGAGCGGGCCGCGGGGCACGCTAGTGGTATATATGTACACTCACCCGGCAGGGACAGCGGCCGGCCGCAGAGCGGGCCGCGGGGCACGCTAGTGGTATATATGTACACTCACCCGGCAGGGACAGCGGCCGGCCGCAGAGCGGGCCGCGGGGCACGCTAGTGGTATATATGTACACTCACCCGGCAGGGACAGCGGCCGGCCGCAGAGCGGGCCGCGGGGCACGCTAGTGGTATATATGTACACTCACCCGGCAGGGACAGCGGCCGGCCGCAGAGCGGGCCGCGGGGCACGCTAGTGGTATATATGTACACTCACCCGGCAGGGACAGCGGCCGGCCGCAGAGCGGGCCGCGGGGCACGCTAGTGGTATATATGTACACTCACCCGGCAGGGACAGCGGCCGGCCGCAGAGCGGGCCGCGGGGCACGCTAGTGGTATATATGTACACTCACCCGGCAGGGACAGCGGCCGGCCGCAGAGCGGGCCGCGGGGCACGCTAGTGGTATATATGTACACTCACCCGGCAGGGACAGCGGCCGGCCGCAGAGCGGGCCGCGGGGCACGCTAGTGGTATATATGTACACTCACCCGGCAGGGACAGCGGCCGGCCGCAGAGCGGGCCGCGGGGCACGCTAGTGGTATATATGTACACTCACCCGGCAGGGACAGCGGCCGGCCGCAGAGCGGGCCGCGGGGCACGCTAGTGGTATATATGTACACTCACCCGGCAGGGACAGCGGCCGGCCGCAGAGCGGGCCGCGGGGCACGCTAGTGGTATATATGTACACTCACCCGGCAGGGACAGCGGCCGGCCGCAGAGCGGGCCGCGGGGCACGCTAGTGGTATATATGTACACTCACCCGGCAGGGACAGCGGCCGGCCGCAGAGCGGGCCGCGGGGCACGCTAGTGGTATATATGTACACTCACCCGGCAGGGACAGCGGCCGGCCGCAGAGCGGGCCGCGGGGCACGCTAGTGGTATATATGTACACTCACCCGGCAGGGACAGCGGCCGGCCGCAGAGCGGGCCGCGGGGCACGCTAGTGATATATATGTACACTCACCCGGCAGGGACAGCGGCCGGCCGCAGAGCGGGCCGCGGGGCACGCTAGTGGTATATATGTACACTCACCCGGCAGGGACAGCGGCCGGCCGCAGAGCGGGCCGCGGGGCACGCTAGTGGTATATATGTACACTCACCCGGCAGGGACAGCGGCCGGCCGCAGAGCGGGCCGCGGGGCACGCTAGTGGTATATATGTACACTCACCCGGCAGGGACAGCGGCCGGCCGCAGAGCGGGCCGCGGGGCACGCTAGTGGTATATATGTACACTCACCCGGCAGGGACAGCGGCCGGCCGCAGAGCGGGCCGCGGGGCACGCTAGTGGTATATATGTACACTCACCCGGCAGGGACAGCGGCCGGCCGCAGAGCGGGCCGCGGGGCACGCTAGTGGTATATATGTACACTCACCCGGCAGGGACAGCGGCCGGCCGCAGAGCGGGCCGCGGGGCACGCTAGTGGTATATATGTACACTCACCCGGCAGGGACAGCGGCCGGCCGCAGAGCGGGCCGCGGGGCACGCTAGTGGTATATATGTACACTCACCCGGCAGGGACAGCGGCCGGCCGCAGAGCGGGCCGCGGGGCACGCTAGTGGTATATATGTACACTCACCCGGCAGGGACAGCGGCCGGCCGCAGAGCGGGCCGCGGGGCACGCTAGTGGTATATATGTACACTCACCCGGCAGGGACAGCGGCCGGCCGCAGAGCGGGCCGCGGGGCACGCTAGTGGTATATATGTACACTCACCCGGCAGGGACAGCGGCCGGCCGCAGAGCGGGCCGCGGGGCACGCTAGTGGTATATATGTACACTCACCCGGCAGGGACAGCGGCCGGCCGCAGAGCGGGCCGCGGGGCACGCTAGTGGTATATATGTACACTCACCCGGCAGGGACAGCGGCCGGCCGCAGAGCGGGCCGCGGGGCACGCTAGTGGTATATATGTACACTCACCCGGCAGGGACAGCGGCCGGCCGCAGAGCGGGCCGCGGGGCACGCTAGTGGTATATATGTACACTCACCCGGCAGGGACAGCGGCCGGCCGCAGAGCGGGCCGCGGGGCACGCTAGTGGTATATATGTACACTCACCCGGCAGGGGACAGCGGCCGGCCGCAGAGCGGGCCGCGGGGCACGCTAGTGGTATATATGTACACTCACCCGGCAGGGACAGCGGCCGGCCGCAGAGCGGGCCGCGGGGCACGCTAGTGGTATATATGTACACTCACCCGGCAGGGACAGCGGCCGGCCGCAGAGCGGGCCGCGGGGCACGCTAGTGGTATATATGTACACTCACCCGGCAGGGACAGCGGCCGGCCGCAGAGCGGGCCGCGGGGCACGCTAGTGGTATATATGTACACTCACCCGGCAGGGACAGCGGCCGGCCGCAGAGCGGGCCGCGGGGCACGCTAGTGGTATATATGTACACTCACCCGGCAGGGACAGCGGCCGGCCGCAGAGCGGGCCGCGGGGCACGCTAGTGGTATATATGTACACTCACCCGGCAGGGACAGCGGCCGGCCGCAGAGCGGGCCGCGGGGCACGCTAGTGGTATATATGTACACTCACCCGGCAGGGACAGCGGCCGGCCGCAGAGCGGGCCGCGGGGCACGCTAGTGGTATATATGTACACTCACCCGGCAGGGACAGCGGCCGGCCGCAGAGCGGGCCGCGGGGCACGCTAGTGGTATATATGTACACTCACCCGGCAGGGACAGCGGCCGGCCGCAGAGCGGGCCGCGGGGCACGCTAGTGGTATATATGTACACTCACCCGGCAGGGACAGCGGCCGGCCGCAGAGCGGGCCGCGGGGCACGCTAGTGGTATATATGTACACTCACCCGGCAGGGACAGCGGCCGGCCGCAGAGCGGGCCGCGGGGCACGCTAGTGGTATATATGTACACTCACCCGGCAGGGACAGCGGCCGGCCGCAGAGCGGGCCGCGGGGCACGCTAGTGGTATATATGTACACTCACCCGGCAGGGACAGCGGCCGGCCGCAGAGCGGGCCGCGGGGCACGCTAGTGGTATATATGTACACTCACCCGGCAGGGACAGCGGCCGGCCGCAGAGCGGGCCGCGGGGCACGCTAGTGGTATATATGTACACTCACCCGGCAGGGACAGCGGCCGGCCGCAGAGCGGGCCGCGGGGCACGCTAGTGGTATATATGTACACTCACCCGGCAGGGACAGCGGCCGGCCGCAGAGCGGGCCGCGGGGCACGCTAGTGGTATATATGTACACTCACCCGGCAGGGACAGCGGCCGGCCGCAGAGCGGGCCGCGGGGCACGCTAGTGGTATATATGTACACTCACCCGGCAGGGACAGCGGCCGGCCGCAGAGCGGGCCGCGGGGCACGCTAGTGGTATATATGTACACTCACCCGGCAGGGACAGCGGCCGGCCGCAGAGCGGGCCGCGGGGCACGCTAGTGGTATATATGTACACTCACCCGGCAGGGACAGCGGCCGGCCGCAGAGCGGGCCGCGGGGCACGCTAGTGGTATATATGTACACTCACCCGGCAGGGACAGCGGCCGGCCGCAGAGCGGGCCGCGGGGCACGCTAGTGGTATATATGTACACTCACCCGGCAGGGACAGCGGCCGGCCGCAGAGCGGGCCGCGGGGCACGCTAGTGGTATATATGTACACTCACCCGGCAGGGACAGCGGCCGGCCGCAGAGCGGGCCGCGGGGCACGCTAGTGGTATATATGTACACTCACCCGGCAGGGACAGCGGCCGGCCGCAGAGCGGGCCGCGGGGCACGCTAGTGGTATATATGTACACTCACCCGGCAGGGACAGCGGCCGGCCGCAGAGCGGGCCGCGGGGCACGCTAGTGGTATATATGTACACTCACCCGGCAGGGACAGCGGCCGGCCGCAGAGCGGGCCGCGGGGCACGCTAGTGGTATATATGTACACTCACCCGGCAGGGACAGCGGCCGGCCGCAGAGCGGGCCGCGGGGCACGCTAGTGGTATATATGTACACTCACCCGGCAGGGACAGCGGCCGGCCGCAGAGCGGGCCGCGGGGCACGCTAGTGGTATATATGTACACTCACCCGGCAGGGACAGCGGCCGGCCGCAGAGCGGGCCGCGGGGCACGCTAGTGGTATATATGTACACTCACCCGGCAGGGACAGCGGCCGGCCGCAGAGCGGGCCGCGGGGCACGCTAGTGGTATATATGTACACTCACCCGGCAGGGACAGCGGCCGGCCGCAGAGCGGGCCGCGGGGCACGCTAGTGGTATATATGTACACTCACCCGGCAGGGACAGCGGCCGGCCGCAGAGCGGGCCGCGGGGCACGCTAGTGGTATATATGTACACTCACCCGGCAGGGACAGCGGCCGGCCGCAGAGCGGGCCGCGGGGCACGCTAGTGGTATATATGTACACTCACCCGGCAGGGACAGCGGCCGGCCGCAGAGCGGGCCGCGGGGCACGCTAGTGGTATATATGTACACTCACCCGGCAGGGACAGCGGCCGGCCGCAGAGCGGGCCGCGGGGCACGCTAGTGGTATATATGTACACTCACCCGGCAGGGACAGCGGCCGGCCGCAGAGCGGGCCGCGGGGCACGCTAGTGGTATATATGTACACTCACCCGGCAGGGACAGCGGCCGGCCGCAGAGCGGGCCGCGGGGCACGCTAGTGATATATATGTACACTCACCCGGCAGGGACAGCGGCCGGCCGCAGAGCGGGCCGCGGGGCACGCTAGTGGTATATATGTACACTCACCCGGCAGGGACAGCGGCCGGCCGCAGAGCGGGCCGCGGGGCACGCTAGTGATATATATGTACACTCACCCGGCAGGGACAGCGGCCGGCCGCAGAGCGGGCCGCGGGGCACGCTAGTGGTATATATGTACACTCACCCGGCAGGGACAGCGGCCGGCCGCAGAGCGCGGGGTCGTGCGCGCGCGGCGACGCCGAGCGGGCCGCGCGCGCGCGCCGCGGGGAGCGCGCGCCTGCGCACTCCTGCCACACACACACACGCAACATTACACTAGGCTTTCGCATAATATGATGCTAAGACAAGTTTGAAGTACCTATTTACTTATTAAGCAAGGGCTTGAATTGAAAGCCGAGTAAACGAAGGAATTTAAAATAGATTCAAGTAACGAGACGCCAAATAATCTGCAGACGTACAAAACACACAACTTTGCACGTCACTACAGCGAGGACATGCGAAAAAAAATTTGACAATATTATGAGTGTGTTTCATTATCACTAGTTTTAAATGGAAAAATCTGTTAGATATACTTTCATAGTTTTGCTTACATCTCACATTTTCCTCGCTGGAGTGAGGTGAAGTGTTTCGCTCGGCTGCACAATTGTCTTCACGTGCCTTGAAATCCTCGTTACGCTCAGGTATCTATATTTGAACCACTCGCTCCGCTTCGATTTTAACTTTCTTTGCTCAGTCGGCTTTCAATTCAAGCATTCGCGCCAAATAACAACTTTGCAGCCTTGCATAACAGATAACTACATATTTCGCGCAGTTTTAGCGCTGTAAAGGGAAGCGGAAGTTTCCGAGCTAGTTAAGGTGAAAAAGAGATGTATCCGCTGCTCCGCGACCGAAATTGTTGAGAGTACCAATTGGGGTCCTTTCCTGTAGTCAATATAAATTATGCCACACTTACAGTTAAACGCTATTTCTGAAATTATGCAGAAAACATCTATGAACAATTATTTTACTTTTGGCGATTTTAAAATAAACAAAAACGAATAAATAACGAGACGATTTGACCATATACATTATGATATTTATGATATCATAAAACTATTTTTCTTTGAAACTTCACAGCTTTTAGGGGTTCATAAAAAATTGGTCGTCTGTAAAGTCGGATTACGGACGATAATTTTACGTGATAACGTCATATGAAAACATACTTTTATGAATTCAGAAGCCTAGGCCGATCATGCCTCTCTATTGCTTGTTCCGCGCTCTCGCTTGCACGCTCGGCTCAGGCGGATCGTTCGAACGCCGGCGTTCATCGATTTATAAGACGTTATCATGTTAAAAGGAGCTATTTGATCTGTCAGTTAAGGACCTAACTGCGGTGACAAAATAAAGGTAATAAAATTGAAAGCGTGAACCCATTGTCCTCGAATGTGTCCGAAACAAACTCAACAAGCAACGACATAATTTAAATTTGTTTTTAGAGAATTGTAAACCTATGGTAAGTGATGGTAAGGTCACACTTTAAAACCACGATTTTAATCTAAATCTATATAAAGGCAACAAATATATATCTTGACGTGATAACGTCTTATAAATCGATGAACGCCGGCTGCACGCACGAAAAAGCATGACTCATTGCTCCGTTTCGCTCATTATCACGTTCCGCCTGAGCCGAGCGTGGTGCAAGCGAGAGCACTGAACAAACGTGAGAGAGGCACGATCGACGCATCTGAGAGAGCGGCAGCACACAACGACGTTATCACGTAAAATTATCGTCCGTAAACCGACTTTACAGACAACCAATTTTTTTTCGCCACTATTGGTCTATTTTTAAATAGCCCATCTTGTAAGTATGTTAATTTATTAGCATTTTTCCAAGTAACTTTCTCAAGTAACTCTAATGACTCCTTCTCCGAGTTACGGTACATAATAACGACAAGAAAAGGTTCATCCACCTATTAACGTGACATTAAAAAAAAAACACGTAATAAAAATTAATTCATAACATCATATCATAACATAATACAGTTAGTGAAAAAATACACATTCAGTTCCTATGCGGTTTAACATGTTTGCGGCGATTCAATCAATCAATCAAAATATTCTTTATTCAAGTAGGCCTCTTGATTTAAAGCGGTTACATCTGAAGAGGCGTCCGTTTAGGCCTGGACTAAAAAAGGATTTTACCGGGAGTTGTATACTTTACTCGACGAAGGCTCCGGACATGATATGAACAGTCCAAAGCCATCTGGTGGTCTCTTCAGATCTTACCACCATTAGATAGAGGGAAACAGTTAGATGAAATCAAAAAGAAGAACGCGCATAATAGGCTCAGGGCTCCTAAAGGTTATCCATACTTATTTGTCTTACTTAATGTTTTTTGTTACTACATTGATACAAAGATCTAAGTAGAGGGGAACATTAATTGCGATCCACTGCAGTCTCAGCCGGAATCGAACCAGCGTCTCTGTTATACCGGAACAGCGTCCTGAACCATTAGACCATCAGACCGCTTGTGATTTGCAACGAATCCTCTACCTGCGGTAACGATACATTACTCACGACCTATGTACCATTAATTTTGAAAGGTACCTTATAGTACCACTCTAAGAATGTGCGTTTACGCAGCGTTCTTCAAGCATAACTGCTGTTCCAGTAGTATCAAGCTTACGAGTGAGATGCGGATAAGAAGCGATCTGATGGTGTAATGATTCAGGACACTGTTCCGGTATAATTGAGGCGCTGGTTCGATTTTGGCTTAGACTGCAGTGGAACGTAATTAATTTTTCTTTCTACTTAAATCCGTGTATACAGGGTGTCCCAAGAAGTAGTGATATACTGAAGCTGGGATGTAGAGGACCTAGAGGGCTATCTAAATCACCCCCATGTATGTTCCGCGATTTTTCGTATTTTCGGAGTTATGACTTTTTTTTTAATTCTTCACATATCGCCGAGTACGATGAGATTTTTATTTATGGTGACGTGAATTATTGCGGTAGATGCTTGATTTTTTTTGTGTGCTAAGCTGATAGATAGGCCAATTCAGTATGGTAACATTTACTATCGTTAGATCTTTGAAAGGAATAAAAAAAAATTAAATGTCAAAAATGATAAAATTACCCAATATGTTCACAACTTCAAGGGGCTTTAAAAAGATAAAATCACATAAAAAAAATACCGTTTTTCTGAAAATTTCATTTTATTATTCATAAGGCTTCAATCAAAAAATTGAAATGAAATTTTCAGGGTAGCTACCTGATAGATAGAGCAAGTTTTTAAAAGCCAAACGGTATTTTTTTTTATGTGATTTTATCTTTTTAAAGCCCCTTGAAGCTGTGAACATATTGCGTAATTTTATCATTCTTGGCATTTTTTTTTTATTCTATTCAAAGATCTAACGATAGTAAATGTTACCATACTGAATTGGCCTATCTATCAGCTTAGCACACAAAAAAAATCAAGCATCTACCGCAATAATTCACGTCACCATAAATAAAAATCTCATCGCACTCGGCGATAGGTGAAAAATTAAAAAAAAAAAGTCATAACTCCGAAAATACGAAAAATCGCGGAACATACATGGGGGTGATTTAGATAACCCTCTAGGTCCTCTACCTCCCAGCTTCAGTATATCACTACTTCTTGGGACACCCTGTATAGTAATTTAGTAAACAACAGTCAAACTGCAAAGGCCACATATTTTGTGCAAAAGGCAAAAGATTTCAATCGGCCTTTACCAGTGACAACACAGCGTCGTGTGACTTAGTCCTTAATATTTTAGCGTCTTCCTCTTTTTCGGTCCATATTGTTTAATGGCTCCCCTTTTTGTTTTCGTGTAACAGCCAGTTGCATGAAACCGTACGTTACGTAATTTTTTTAACATTAGTCGAAGCGAAATTAGTCCATGAAACTCGACCTAATACAGGCACATATTGACGCGAGTGAAGGCGAAGGCGAGATACATTACAGCTTTTAAATACAAGAAATACTGCAACATTTTCAGAATAATCAGGGGCTGAGCCAAATCTCACGAAATCTCACCTAGAGGGGTGGGGGGCTCAGAAATATAGCTTAACACACCTCACGTAATGAATGGACGCACCCTAACGACCGGTCGTCTGCCGCCGTCACACCAGATCATCTGTCCATCTTGTTGGAGGCCTTTCCACGCTGCGTCGTCCTCTACGCGGTCGCCACTCGAGAAACTTTCTGCTCCAGCGGCCGGTTCTACGAGCAATGCCCCGCCCACTGCCACTTATGTCTAGCGAAGCTCTGAGCTATGTGGACGCGACCTTAGTTTTCACTTTCAGAATAACGTTAATGTATCCGGCCTCGCCTCAACTCGATGCATAAGTAAGCTAAGGTTAGGATATGATAGTACAGTTGGAATTATTTATCTTGACCGAAAGCAGACTATTGTACAGTCACCAGCATTAATATCTGCGACAACAAAGCGCGCATAAATATCTGATTCTATTTCTGGGGCCGCTTTGTTATGGCAGATATTGTAGCTGGTGAAGACCTGCAACCAATGTCATTATCTTTAATTGTGAATCGTAACCGTCAATTGTTCTTCCGATTCTTTATTTGATTGTGAATATTTTTGCCTTAAATAGTATAATAAAGTTTCCCTTTATGTGACAAGTGTTTGCAATTAGTAGCATCCACTTTAAACTGAACAATTATGGTTTTATTTCGCAATTAAGATAATGGCTTCGTCCGCTGGGGAAAATAGTAATAGACAATATGCAATTCGTTTATTTTTCATAATTACCGTATTAAACAAAGGTAGAAATATCAAATTGAATAATTATATCTAAATAAGTTTCTGTTAAAAAAAAAATAATTTTTGTGACAAGCTTTTATTGCCGACTGTACTTTTCTTTGAGCATCAACTACTCACCGAGACGATTCTAAAGAGCCCAAAATCGGTAGGATTGCATTTTTTTTTTTTCAGTCACCAAACTAACATAAGTATGCCAAATTTGAGCTCAATTAGAAACCTGGAAGTAGGTCAAATTTAACTTGCAAGATTCCACCCGAACAAACATAGTTACATTGCAAGTTAAATAAAAGCATGTAAAAAGAGAAATAAAGGAAACAAAAATCATCTTTTTAAAATATTGCGACGCAAAATTATAGTATTTTTTCTTGTCCAAAACAAAATTAAACGTTACCTTGTGGTTCTTTACGGTTCAATGAAGGGAACATGTATAACAACTATAGACTTGAACTTGAACGCATTTTTTAACTGTTCACACACTCATGATAATAATGTCGAGTGACGTCACGCGATGGCATCGATTTGTATACCTGACTTTAAATCTCAAATCTCGAATAATTAGATCTTAAACATCAAAACCTGGATCGATTGGTATCATTGAAAAAAAGGGGCTGGCCAGACGGGCAGCTCCAAGGACAAAACCAGGGCGCGCTTTGCCGACCACAGCGTACTATTGTAGTACCAAAATCAACTGACCGTTAGAGTCATACACTAGGTCGGCCCACTCGCTTGCACTCGCTGTTTCTTCTAATGCACAAGCGGGAAGGCTGACTTAATTTTTATGACTCTCTTGCTATATTTACACGCTCGCCAAGCTTCGATAAGCTTACAGGATGCAGTCATATGTTAGAGGAAGACAGAAATAGCCTCTGCTCATTGTAACATACGACTGCGTCCTAAGCGCTTGATTTTGGCCCTGGTATTATAGCTGCGCGGACTCAGTCTAAGGAGCTGCTAAATTCGCATGAGCTAGCTACGACGCTGGGCAAAATTTTAACTACAACAGTGTCAAAAATATAAATTATAAAGGAAAAGTTGAAAAAGCTAGGCTCACGGGCGACCTACAGATTGGTCCATGGATGCTCCGAGCTCATTCGTTTAAGTTTTCATCTAGTTGTTTCATTTTTTTAATACGCCTTGCGCTTTAATATTGCAGCTTTTCTAAAAAAGTTTGTACAATAATTTGCATACTGTCACAAAAGTTGTTAACTTTCCTATTTTGTTACCATTTTTTTTTTCGAGTGATTAAGATTCTATCGAGCATGTTATTCCTTAATTATTGAAATGGATCAACAAAAAATCAATTCAGAATCAATAATCAACAATAATATTGGTAAATTAAGTATACATTAATTGATGTACAAACTTTTTTAGAAATGCAAATATAAATTTGGATTTTCGTTAGCAATATTTTTTTTTAATAATAGTGTTGTTAGTGACCTTCTCATGCGCGACAGAGTACGCGCTAAAGGACACGGGGCTGTCTGCGCCGAACTCGAACGCCGACGCGGCGCGGTACGAGAGCGACTCTAGAAGTAGTTCATGGTTAGTGGCAAGCGGTGACAATTGGAAACATATTAATTAAATTATTATTCAGAAGTACCACAACCACACGATAGCAACAAAAAGTCGTGACGCAGTGGTTACGTGTGAATAGTTGCGCTACAGCTTCTTGTAGTTGCTACATGGTTGCGTTTGACAGCAAAATGTGGTCCGTGTGAATGGAACTATTTATTTTCATGTAAATTATCGTAAGACCACGTGGCTGTCGTTGTCGTGTGGTTGTGGTTGTCGTGTGGTTGTGGTACATCTGAATAGACCCTAAGTTAATCAGAGGTGTGCATTTTATTATATATTTTTTTCGATAGTATAAGTTATGTGAACTCAGTTTCTACAAATATCTTATTTTTATATCGAATCGTATTTTGGATATCATATTTTAAACAGCCATCGTGACCTTTGTACAATTCCGTCGTATGAATTCATTTTTACTTTGGTGTACATATATTACTTACTTATTGTCTAGATATATTTTTTTAAACACTTTGCTGGCCCAATATTCCAGAGTTCTACGTTTCACTTTTAGGGAGTTGAAGCTTGAACATTGTCATAGTGACATATAGTATAATTTCAACTGCCCTAAAAATGTAACACAGAACCCTGTAATATTGGGCCAGCGACTTGTTGTGACATTTTTACAGTTCTCTCATATGAATACATTTTTACTTCGGTGTACATAAATTTTTTCATTTGTTTCTGATCTTTGTTTATAATGTCATTGACAGTTAACTTTTATATTTTTCTTACTAATCTAAGTATACCAAAGTAAAAATACATCCCTCATATGAGGGAACTGTACAAATGTCACGACGAGTATTTAAAAAAATATATCTAAGAAACAATACGATGTAAAAATAAACTATTTGTAGATTCTGAGTTCACATATAAATACTACTACTTATAGTGACAAAATATGAAATGCACACCTCTGAAAAACTTAATATTCCCAAGTCGGTTAAATTGCTGCAGACAAAAGAAGATCAAAGCATTAGTATTTTAATACCAAGGACCTTAAAACAGGAGGACTGTCAATTACCATACAAAAAGCCGTTCCCCGATGTGTACAACGCCATCTATGTATGAGAATTATTAATTTTCACAATCATTCAACTTTGCAAGCGTAACACAGTGTTAAAATATTACGATTTATTTATTATTAGCTGCTTATGGAGTAATTGATTTAAACTTACACGATCTTCACTCATTATCACAACTCAACAAAACCGGGCTTAATCGCGTATAAATATGATTTATTTAATTACCTTTCGCTAGTAATTCTACCACGTTTCGGACGTCACATTACATCCATGGTCTCGAAGGAGCATGAAGTGTTATGTGAACATGAAGTATACGCGATTAAGCCCTGTTTTGTTGTGATGTGATAATACGGAGTAATTGTTACTGTTAACATCCTGAAGTTTAGTTTTAAAGCGGAATTTAGTTTTTATACTGGATATCCCCTGCAGTCAGGGCACGATCCAAATTATAGCGATTGACTGTCCTCTTGTTTTCATGGTCCTTGCTAATACATAGTAGTTAATCACAATTTATAATCGTGGGATTCTGTTAAGTAGAGCAGCACTACAAAAGTAGGTACACAATTTTGTGTCTCAATCGTTAGTGCTCTCAGATTCCGATGACATCTCAACAGATTATATTCTATATCGATTGTGTTTAATTTTATTCAAGGACATACCACTAACTTAATAAATCAGTTTTTTTTCTTTTTACGGTCGGAAAATAATTATCAATATTGGTACAATAACGTTATTTTCATCACATCTTGTCATTTCTAATGACAACTCGACTGTCGTCACTCTGTATTATAATTTACTACGAGGGTTGCTACTTATATATCCGGAAACGAAAAAACAAACAAACGTACACGGCTGAAAATAGTTTTATTGTTTTTCAAAGTATTCCCCTTGATGATCTATGCACTTTTGCATTCGCGTGAACCAATTTTTAAAGCACTTCTGCCACTCCGCCTGAGGTACCTCGATAACGTGTTGTTTGAATGCGTCGACAGCATCTTCAGCGGTCGAAAATCGTTGACCGCGTAATTTATTCTTTATATTTGGAAATAAATAAAAATCGTTGGGTGCCAAGTCAGGGCTGTACGGCGGATGACCCGTTAATTCCACATTTTGACCCTCCAAAAATAGAGTTGTTTCGCGTGACGTATGACAGCTGGCATTGTCATGATGAAGAATGATTCTTCGTCGCTGGTTAGTTTTACGAATTTGTTCAAATACTTCCGGTAAGCAAATGGTCGTGTACCACTCTGAATTAACCGTTCTACGGTTTTCTAGTGGCACTGTAGCTACATGGCCATTAATACCGAAGAAGCAGGCCACCATTTGTTTCAATGTACTTTTTGCACGAGTAACTTTCGTAGGGTTCGGCTCATTTTGAAACACCCATACCGTTGATTGTTGCTTCGTTTCGGGATCGTATGCATAGATCCAGGATTCGTCACCTGTATAGATGTTATAAACGGCTTTTGAGTCACCACGGTTATATTTTTTTAACATTTTATTGCACCATTCGACGCGAGCATGTTTTTGCTCATTTGTTAAGTTGTGGGGTATCCAACGCGAACAAATTTTTTTTACAGCCAAATAATTATGTATTATGCTATTAATGCTGGTCATAGAAATACCCAGAGTCGCCTCTATCTCGCGGTACGTAACATGTCGGTCGTCCATTATAAGTTTTCGCACAGCCTCGATATTTTGTTGTACAACGACCGATTTCGGGCGACCTGCCTTAACTTCGTCCGTAAGCATACTACGTCCACGATTGAACTCACTAAACCAGTGATACACAGTAGTTTTAGATGGGGCTTCATCACCAAAAGTTGAAGTTAGTTGATCTATGCACTGTTGTTGCGTTAAACCACGCCGAAAATCATAATAAATCATAGCACGAATATTTTCACGAGTGAGTTCCATTCTTGCTGCGAGATGACATTTAAAACCCGTCAAAAACAAAACACGAGCGTTAATAAGGAAGAAAAAATATACCTTATATACTTAAAAAAGTTCAAATTTTACCATGGCGGTCAAATATGCTATTTAAGAAGATTGTAATCCCGGTTTCCGGATATATAAATAGCAGCCCTCGTAGCTTCTGCCCGCGACTTCGTCCGCCTTTTATTCCATTATCGCGGATAAAAGTATTTTTCCGAGATAAAAAGTAGCATATGTCCTTCCCCGGGCCTCAAACTGTCTCCATGTCAAATTTCATCTAAATCGGTTCAGCGGTTTAAGCGTGAACAAGAAACAGACAGACAGACAGACAGACACACTTTCGCATTAGAGTATAGTACGGATTTGTTTGAGCAAACCTAAGTATCGCACCATACAGATTATTTCCGCAAATTCACTTTTTATATTGCCTCTATTATGTATTATCATATTCATTTTGTTTGTGTAACAATAGAAAAAGTAATGGAATGCATAGTTGCATAATATTAGAAAGTCTCCATACCGCATAATCTACTCTACAAGGCACTAAACGTAATTTACATTAGCCAGTCATTGCACGCAATACTCCATGAATATTGAGATTTAGACTGGATTTATTACCCAATAGAACTGTCAAACCAATACAGAATATGCAATGCATTTATTTTTCACTAGAAGGCGCCCGCAACTTCGTTCGGAGGAGAAAAAGTCATAACCCCTCTTTTTTCTTCAGTGTAGTCGGGTAAAAAGTATCCTATAACCATCTGGAGATACCAGCTACCCGTGTACCAAAAATAGTTGAAATCCGTTTAACCGAATTTTGCGTGATGAAGCCGCAATAACAGCTTTTTGCATCCCATGAGAATATCAAGTTATATTTGTGAAAGTCGATTGTCATCCTATTTCTTCAATCAAATCAACACCCACAAAATACTGTCCTGGCTAATAATTGCACAGCTGAAAATCAGCTAATTCCAGATCAGGAAAGGAAATATTTGAGGAAGGCAGATTTTTAACTATTCTGATTGTAAATTGAATAAGACAATAGAATTTATCTTAGTACCCACGGTAAAAAAATCAGCGCAAGTAAATATCTATTTAAACTATTATGAATTAATATGAATATGAATTAATTTTTGAGCCATTATGAGGAATGGCTATTTGATGAGTGATATACATACCTATAATAACAGAAAGTTTCCTTCTATTCTATGCCAAGGTACAGTCAGCATCATAAATTTGTATACTCTTTAGTAAAGTGTTAAGGTACTAAACTAAACATATTTATGTTGCTCACTGCTCATTGTGCAACATACCATTTGACCAGCAGCTGGTAGGGGGTGGTGATCTGATCATATGTTCATGAACTTCTTTTAAGGTCAAAGGATCCTCTTCCACAAAATCTAATGCTGTACTGCCAAAGTCCTGAAATATAATCAATAAAAGATCAAATCAAACTAGAAAAATATTTTTATATTAGAATTCATTATTTCTTCTATTATACACACGGTGCTCCCGAGGGGATTCAAAAGATTTTAACCATGTACGCATTTTCAAATCAAATTAAGCAAAAAATATGTATTTTTTTGTAATTTCATAAAAATTTTGTAAATTTCGGTTCTCTAGTAAAATTATCTTTTTAATATAATGGTAACGATTATTTTTACAAAAAAGGATGACTTTAGTGAGTGATAGCAGTCACTTTGTGTGTGTCACTAGCAGCGAAATTTGGCAACATACATATCATTAAATAGTTTACATTTAAATTTATAAAATCTTTAAAACTAAGCCAGATTTGTCTGGGCTTCATATAACATATTTTGCTCCTAATAACAACGGTTAAAATCTTTAGGACACTGTGTATTTGTGGTTAATCAATAAAATACAAGTTTTCCCAATTGTCAACACATCCATAATTTTGATAAATGACATGTTATGTTCATAACTATGTTTTCAATGTATAACCAAACTATTCTCAGGTAACATTAAACACCCTTAAAAGGATACTAAACCTCCAAATATTTTGTAACCAGTTGTGTTAAAGGAGGCGCTTGAATATATTAAGAGGATTTATACTTGCTGAACTGGCAATGTCGCATATTTCTTGGTTTTTCTTGATTATTTTGGAAAATATGAATGTAACTTGAACATGTTTTCAATACGTTCATTACGTTTTCGGTAGTTACGCTGGCACAATGTAATTTTTTATGATATTGCCACAACTAAAGCTTTAAAAATGAATTCATATCTATATCTTGTTTTGTAAGAAAATAAAGCCAAAAGAGATGATTAGGTGAATTAAATGCATCATAAATCCTAAAGATGCAGGGTATGTATTGAACATACCGTTAAGTTTCATTCAATACCACAAAATAATGAAGCAAAATGAAAAAATATGTGACGTTGCCAGTTAAGCAGGTATAAACACTCTTAATGCAAATAAATCATGAAAAAACTTCTTGTGAATGCTGTTTTCAAAGTCATTCGATGTTATCCAAACATTCAAAAGTAACTGCACTAACTGTACTATTGGCAGGTTAAATGCATAAACAGATAATTTACCTGTGACATTAAAATAGTATCATCAGATTCACACTCGTCAATATGGCTCTCGATCAAACTCTCCCGGCTGGCCTTGATAACTTGCTGAAAACACCAAATAGACAAATTTATCAGCAAGATAATTGGATTTGGGCGTAATCTTGTTTGGCAATTACTTGCAAAATCACAGAGTTCACAAACGGCTCCTATAAGTGGATTAGTAGTGATTCAATGATAAAGCTTGTTCAAATATCAATTGGTGGCTTTAGATAAATTGATAATTAATATGCCATATATTTTAACTATCCTTAGTTTACCAATTGACACAGTCATCTAAATGATCTTTTCGAAAAACAATTGCTTCTAGATTTTATTCGAAAATATAAAAATCTTGAAAATCAGTGACTCTCAAATACTGAGTTAATATTAATAGTTTATACCCCAACACATGCAGAAAAGTAGAATTATGTGAAAAATTGGTTACATAAAACTAGAGAAATAAGCATATTTCAAATCGTAATGTAAGTGACATAAAATTTCTTATAAGAAAAGTAGTTAAAGAAATATCGGCAAATCTTCGGCCTACTTGTAAAAAGGGGTTATCCTGTCGCGATAATCTCAGAGCTTCCATATCTTGAGCGATGTTCCTCGTCCGACCCGGGGTCAGCAGCACGGCGGCAGATCCACTCATTGGTGCCGTTAAAACTGAAAAATGACCAAAAACATATTCACAGCGATCACTAACGTAACATCCAATAAGGTATTGAATTTCTACTTACTTGACAACGAATCGTTACTCCCTTCCATCATAACGGCTAATATATTCTAAAGGCAGTCTGTGATATCTTCAATTCCTCGAAGTTCGTAAACAATAAAACTCCTCAATGATTTTTTACCATTATGAATATTTGAACAAACACAATTGACGGAAGTCTAACACAACACTATTTCGACGACTACTTAACGCTAAAACTTTCAGTGTATAATTATTCTATATTTTTTACGGTTATTTGCTAAAAAATAAACTTGCTTATTGTAATCTTATTGAAATAATTAAAAAATGGAATAGACTGACTGATAACGTAACGATTGACATAACTCTGACAGCTGCGATTTCGTTCGGAAATTGGTATAGTGAGTAAGTAGGGCGTAGAAAATAATATATAGTTCAGGTGATATTACACGACCGTACCACCACATAAAATAAAACTGGACATCTAAGCATGAAATATAAAAGTAGCCTCAATATTTTTCACAGCTAGATTTAGTTGAAAATTTGTATTTATTCTTGAAGTTTATACGTATTTATTTAAAAAAAAGCTTCATCTTAACAAAAATCAGGTTCCACCGAGATTTGAACTCGGATCGCTGGATTCAGAGTCCAGAGTGCTAACCATTACACCATGGAACCTCGTAATTAGGTATGGAAAATAAACGAACTAATTCAATTATTCACTATCAGCTGAACATATATTGATATTACTAATTATTCATATGTATAAAGTTAAATATTTGTTCAAATGTAAACTATGTTCTTATAATGAAATGGAATAAATCGATACATAAAATATGAATTGGTTTATGTGCGGTTCCATGGTGTAATGGTTAGCACTCTGGACTTTGAATCCAGCGATCCGAGTTCAAATCTCGGTGGAACCTACCTTTTTGCTCGACTGCTACATACTATCGACGGCAAAAGCGGAAACGTAGAAACCGCCAACTGGATCCATTGGCGGTCACAACGTTTCCTATTTTTGCCGTTAATATTTAAATAATAATAAGTAATATTTTTGACCAATCCATTAGTGATGAAATGGTAGTAATGCAATAATGCGTAGCCAATCACTACGGGATTAGTTCACCGCATTTGTTGCGTTGCGTAGTCAATGGTCATGGCAATTAACCCACTATTTCTTGTAGTGCGGAGAGTATCAGACTAGGCTAGATATATAGTAATGGTTGATAGAGCACATACGGTAAGCGTTTTCTTGCTGTGCACCCCTCGTTTGCGATGTCATAAATGTGATATTTAAATTGTAATTTTAAAATACCCACATAGACTATTTAATAGAAGTATGGGGTACTGATGCCAAATCTAATGCATCAGCCCTACAAAGATCGCAAAATAAAATGATAAAGTTATTGTTCAACTATAAACGTACAACCCCAACAAACCAAATATTTAAAGAGACAAAAATACTAAACCTATTTCAAACATATAAATATAATACATGCGTGCTGGTCAGAAAAATAATAAATAAGGACATACACTGCCATATTACTTTTACCAAAAGAGCACAGGTACAAAAAAAATTACACGTCAGGCGAACAATTTACTACCACCACCACGACCACCAAGAACTAATTATGGTAAAAAAAGTATTGTTTATGAAGGGGCACAGTTATATAACAAATGGGTCATAATTATTTTTAGTATGAGTTAGCGTTATGCGTCTTTCCTGTGGACACCCGAAAGTTAAGGGCTTTAAATACTAATTTTTCTTAGTGCCCTATTAGGCGATGTACAAATTGATTAATACTCTAGATCTAAGCGATAAAAATATCAGTTATATGTACCCAAGCTCTTAACTATTGCGTTGTCCACAGGAAAGACGGCTAAATTCTAGAACCAGTATGACCCAAATTACCAAATGATGTAAAGGACGCTAAATCGCTAATAGTTTTTAAAAAGCCCCTTAAACAACACATGCTGAAGGCTCCCCCCTCTCCGCATTAAGCGCACCTTGACCGGCGCATTAAGTTAACAACTAAAGTTTAACTGGCCCTGACGCTTATTACTTAGTGCAGACTGGATGTGTAATTAGACAAATCTACCCACCTCTTTCGCATTATGCTTAATTTAAAGATAATACTCAGTGCTGAACCAATGTTAAAGTACCCTCTCCTATTAGATATTAAGAATATATTGTATTTCTCTGTAAGTGATTTATAATTTTTTGAGAAATAAATGTCTTAAACCTTAACCTTAAAATATTAGAGGTTTCATCTCTAACCATCAGAAAATGCACCTGCATGCAAACTACTTAAAATTGCGTACAAATTAGCTTGCAAAACTTGAACGAATCAAATGAATGCTTGTAATTCTAGGTACACCCATCCCATGCAAATGTTGAGTACAATATCTAGGGCCAATTTAATAAACGTTTGTAACGTGTATTACAAACGGAAATCTCTTTTCCATAATATGAATTAAGAAGACTTCCGCTTGCAATAAAAGTTACAAGCTTTTGAGTAACTGGCCCCAGTTCATTTCGAAATGTACATTCTAGGTAGTATTATCTTTTGTTAGCGATTTATCATGAAATGAATCATGGTATATAAGGCAGATGTGCTCAACGCATTGACGCAATTTATTCGTCGTCCACTTTGGTTATGGCTTCAAAATACCAGTAGAACTAAGTGTAGGTTCGTCTATAGTATCATGAATCAGCGTCTTAATTTAGATAGGAGGGTAGGGTAAATAAAATACAGATTTGAACACAATGTATGAGTTTAATTTGAACAAAGGCACTACCTTAGCTAAGAAGGCACCTTTTCGCTGTTCTAATGTTACTACAATATTGTAAATAATTCTTTTAGCGTCTATTTTACCAAAGCAAACATTTCTATGTACATTATTTAATTTTATGCAATGCAAGTCCGGTTCACACGCGGGGCAAACGGTGCTAAATATATCCATATTGAAATATTACTAGTGAGAATATAAAATTTCGACATTAATGATTAGTTTTAATATTACATTTGTTCGTTTAGTATTCGTTGTCTGTGAGTACAAATTGGACCGCGCTTCCGTAGGAGAGGATTCTGTTCTTGATGGCCTTGAGCTTGGCGATGTAGTGCTTGTGAATCTTTGTGTTGGTCCTCTTGTAGCGCAGGGCCGTGATCATCTTATCCACGGTGTAGTGCAGCCAGAGAATGTTTGTGTACGGCTCGAAATTCTTCCAATCGTTGCTGTGGACAATGATAATGTTATTAGTTTATTAGTAAGGTTTATATACACAAAATCATTGTTTAGAGTTCAGGACGACATTGGCAGTCATAACATATTCATAGACGCTGAAAGTATGAGATATGGGTGGCTTTAAAATAGCTGTCTAATTTAATAGCGTTATCTTCGATCATTCCCTCTCTATAAATTGATTGTATAGAGAATTATCTTTTAACGTAGCGCAACGACAATAATTTTAGTACATTTTTTTAGAACTGACATTGAAAATGTACAAATTAAAGTCGAGCGTACAGAGCGCTGCGTGGCGTCACCAAGGTCTGAGGAAGATCAGCGTTGGCATTCGAGCTAGCATTATATTATACCGAGGTGGGACCTATCCGGAGCATAACCTAATAATAGTTTTTTAACTCTCATTTTTAAAGTTTAATATTTTTGTTATTGATTGTTTGTATGCTTTCGAATAAATGGTTATTTCTCTCTTTCATGGTTTCGTAAAATTTAAATTGGTTTCTTGGCGATACAGTTTTTAGCATATAACTATAATTTTCGGTATCAATATCATATCATCATCCATTCTATCTAAATAATCAAATACTTTTCTACCATTTACAATGAAGAAAAATAAGTAATATTACTTTTTCCACAGCCACGGATGAAGTTGCGAGCGACATGTATTTATAATTATTTTTATTCTACCAATAAAACTATGCTTATATTTTATACAAGTATGGTAAATCACCAATAACTAGCCAAATTATTTAATTGCTAGCTACAGCTTCTGAAGGTATTCGCGATTTATAAAAATATTCCAGGGGTTCCAGATCCTAGACCCTGACTATGCCAGGAACCGTGAAGCCTAGGGTGAGCGGTAATAGCCAATTAACGTAGTTATCTATATACTATTATAAAATTGTAAAAATGAAATGTCTGGACATGGAAAATATAAAAAAATTATATATTGTAACGGACTATTAAGAGGTCACTTGAAACGAAAAATAATCTTTTTGGATTTTTAGTATATTTGTATGTTGTTGTGGCTTCCTCACGCCAAATTGGGTAAACGAATTTCCACTATTTTTGGCATACGGGAAGCTGGGTATCCACAGATGGTTATAGAATACGTTTTACCCAATTACGCCGACGAAAAAAAGAGGGATTATGACTTTTTCTCCTCCGCGAACCAAGTTGCGGAACCTTCTAGTATCACTGTAAATCCAACGATTGGCATATTAATTGAAGATGAGACACGAGACGAGTTAATAAATAACATACGTTAACTATCAAAACATGACGTAAACTTAATACGGCAGCTTATCCTCATGTATAGATAACTCGTACATCGCACTACGCTTTGTTTGCAAATCTCTGAACCAACACGTTTGATGATGACTGATAAAGCTAAGCGTCCACAGGCCGGCATCGCACTTTGGTATGCCTTGTATAGAAATTCATACAACAGCGTCCACAGCTAACGGTGCGGATCAGTGGACGCTGTTGTATGAGTTTCTATACTAGGCATACCAAAATGCGATTCGTGCGTTGCGTCCGATGCGTGCGATGCCGGCCTGTGGACGCTTAGCTTAAAATGTCGCGCACGAGTTGTTGTTTTACTATAAAATATGGTCAGCAGTAACCAAAGAATTAAATTATTTCAGAAATAACATATTCTGACATTTCTTTATTTAGTTGTTTCTTTTCGTAATCACAGTTGGATAAGAAGTATTCAATAGTCATCTATGAATGTCCAGTTACCGCGCGCCAAGGACTATTAAAACAGGAGGACTGTCAATTGCTATAGGTACTTTGGATAAAAATTAGGTGTCAGTGTAAAAATAAGGCGCTTTAAAACTGAACCTATCGATTTTATAATTTAGCAAAGAAACAGTACAATAACAATTAGTTCGTAAACAAGGAATAAAAGATAAATCGTAACATTTAAATACAGTGTCACGCTTGCAAAGTTGAATAATCGTAAATTATAATTCCTATACATAGCTGGTGTTGTAAATATCTGAAAACGGCTTTTTGTATGGCAACTGACTGTCCTCTTGTTTTAATGGTCCTTCCCCAGCACCAAAAATATTTGGTGTACTTTTATAAATACACTAGACCAACTTCGTTCGCAGAGGAGAAAAGTCATAACCCCTCTTTTTTTCCGACAGTGTGGTCGGCTAAAATGTATCCTCCTATAACCATCTGGAAAATACCCAGCTACCCGTGTACCAAAATTATAGTTGAAATCCAAGAAAAATCACACACAAAGACACCTATTTTCTTAAACAGTGTTATATAATACACCGTGTTTTCCTGTCATTTTAACAGGTGGAAGTAACCGTCAATGAAAATAACTTTTCCTATGGGGAGACATTTCGGTTGCCAGTTCGTTTTGCGTTGAGTATAGCGACAGGGAGACTCCTAGTAAATTGATGCTCGTGGAGTCAAGATCAGGGCTTGTAACCCGGTTAATTTTCTGTACCGGTGAGAGCCACACTGAGAGCTTAACCCTTAATAAAGGTTACGCTCGCAAGAACATCGCTCTACCCCGTTAATATCACGGAGCGTAAAACAGGAAGCGAAATCAATTTACCGGTTAGAGAGCGGTTCCTCCGTGTGAGCGGAGCCTGAGGGTGAATAACCGCTTGCTTAAAAGGATTGGTCTGCTTGCTATGAATACCATTGCACGCAGACCAATTTTTCATGTATTTGACTTTCGTTTCGCCACTATCGGCGCAACCGCGGTCATCGATCCCGTATCCGAACACGTTTAGAGATCGCTTCGAAATAAAGTTCCCAAATCAATTCGTTCGAACGTAACCTAAATATTTAACCGGTATAACCTAAATATTGTGTATTTGTGTAAGTTTATGTACTTATATATTATAAGTATATCTGTCAATTATATTTCTCTTAAATTTTGTCAGATTACAGGCCCAAAAATTATGAACTCAATTAAAACCATATAAAAGTCGAAGCTAAAATATGTAGTTTTACAAATAACAACATAATGATGTAGTAGTTAAATAAAACAATTTAACGGATTATATGCCTGCACCCATATAACTGTTTCTGTTTAACCCAATGGTTGAGTGGTAGAGAGTGCCTTTTGGCATTAAGTCTGCCATTAGTACATTGTTCGATTGTACAATAAAGTTTAAATAAATAAATACCGGTTTATTTGTAACCGGTTACAAGCCCTGGTAAAGATCGCTATATAGTGAGAAGCCAACTCACCCCAGCTTGTCCCTCATGAGGCGGTAGACCTCGAACTGGTAGTCACCGACGGCATCGAACAGGCCGTCGTCGGCCGCGAGGTCGTTGTAGAGCGCGGCGGCCTCGCCGGCGGCGGTGAGCGGCAGCGACAGCCGCGACAGCGAGTAGTCGATGATGGTGGCCGCCACCCCGCAGCGCGGCACGCGGTGCGAGCGCCCGCGGAGCACGAACGTCGCGAACTGGAATAGAGAACGTGCATTATATTTCATATTTTCTTCTGTTTCCGCAATTATTACTCACTAGCTTCTGCCCGCGACTTCGTCCGCCTTAAATTCGTTTATCGCGGATAAGGGTATTTTTCCGGGATAAAAAGTACCCTATGTCCTTCCCCGGGAATCAAACTATCTCCATACCAAATTTCATCCAAATCGGTTCCGCGGTTTAAGCGTGAAGAGGTAACAGACAGACAGACAGACACACTTTCGCATTTATAATATGATATTAGTATGGATTTAAATAAAACAATTTAACGGATTATATCGCGTATATTATCTCATTTGACTTCCCGACGTTTCGGAAGTTTTTCAGCTTTCCATGGTCGCGGATTGACGACGGTTGACAATGACTTATTTAAATGAAAAAATAAATATTTTTTTCAATTGGGAACATTCAGTTTCTCAGAGATGAGCATTTTACTTTTTTTTCGATAATATACGTTATTTCCGATAAAACAGAATCGAATTATGCCAGTTGATTCGGTTTCCTATGACAAAAAATGTATTAGTGATACATATAAGCCCATTCAAAATTAAACACTAGAAACGTTAAAATCGAGATTCAGACGTTTGGGCGTTAAAACGTCTCATACGAATCGAGCGACTTGTGTCACAAGTGTATGGAGGATTGAGGAACTAGCTTATCCTTATTTATATATCTATATATTTAAAAAGTGGGTGCTGTAATTTTTTTCATTCAAACCACCTAATTTTCTTTGTACCAGAAAAAAAAAGTATTTTTATGTCGCAGCATCTACAAAATATTTAACTTTTTTTACTTTTTAGGCTCAATTTGATATTTGTAAGTTTTTTTTTCTAATTAATACAGTAATTATGAAACCTAAACGCATTGCATCTTCTCTACTGGGTAGTCTCCTGTTGTCAAAATTAATTATGCTACCCTTAAGGTGCGTCCACATTTGTATCATTTGCTCGTATCCGATCACCGTGCCGTGGCATGACTGCGTATCGCGCTGCTTGGACGCTCACTGTCGGAGCGCCGATAATGCCGCACGCACTCTTCCGATATAAGTGTGTGATACGCGTAGCAAAAGGATTTCGAGCGATCGGATCGGCGCAACGTCCAAACGCGTGATCGTGACACGCGATCATGCCACGCGACGATGATCTGATACGGGCAAATGATACAAATGTGGACGCACCTTTACAGTTAGACGGGCTTGCACCAAAATTTTAACCTAGAGTTAAGACTTAACCTGTAGTTAATCTGACAGTTCTGGTATGATCTGACAGGAGTTAAAATCTAACTCTGGAGTTAAATTCGTTAACTCTGGACTGCGCAAGTGGCCCTTAAATGCTGTTGTAAAAATACTCAGAAAGCGTCTATGAACATTTATTTTTACGGTTTTGATAACAATACAATACAATAACTCTTTATTGCACAACTCACAAAACAAAGTACATACCATGACCATAAAGAAAATAAAGAAAGAGACGCCATTTTGATTGGACATCGCTTCGCCTCTTTATGATTTTATTTCACGCTTATTTCATTCGATAGATTCTCAAAATTTTAAACTAACGAAATCCATAAAAATACCGGAAAAAGTTATGAACTCAATTAAAACCGTATAAAAGTCGAAGCTAAAATATGTAGTTTTACAAATAACAACATAATGATGTAGTATTTAAATAAAACAATTTAACGGATTATATCATATATATAAAATTGATAATTTATTATTGTAATCATAATTTTAATTTAATTTGTAACCTACCGCATCGCAATGTATTTTCAAACACAATGTATATTGTTTTTTGGAATAAATGACTATGGCTATTGTCTCATTTGAGTTCCCGACGTTTCGGAAGCTTTTCAGCTTTCCATGTTCTTGGGTTCATTGTAAACCCGTATAATCCGTTAATTGCTTTATTTAAATGAGTAATAATCGCGGAAACACTAGAAAATATTATTTGATGTAGTAGTAGTCAATAGTTACCTTTTGTTCAGTAGGGGCAATCAGCACGTTCCCCCAATGCAAGTCGCGATGCTCGAACTGAAACGATTCTTCGCCGACGGCCAAACCGATTGCCACCTGAAAATTTAGCAAAAACGAAATTGAAAAATATTGCAATAGAAAAGTCATGAAATACAACACAAACACAATTATTACACAAAAAAAGTTGACTGGCTTAAACTAAGGAATATGCAATGCGTTTATTTACATAATTACTGTATTAAACAAACATAGAAATATCAAAATGAAATGTGATATAAAGAAAAAGTTTTAAGAAAATGCTCGTTTCTCCATACATTTGTCTGTGTTTTCTATCGTGTGACCTCACGCTACACGCACGACTTATGAAATGAAATGAACTTTATTTTACGTGATTTTAGGTACATTGAGATATTTATATACATGTACATAAGGGTTTCACGTTATAAAAATCACGTTTAAAACTTTTTCTTAATTTATTTTCTGTAATATTTACTAGAATAATTCGATATTTGACATCAGTATGTATACTTTGTCTTAGACAGGTGCATACTTAAGCGTAACTCGGTAAGAATCGTAGTTTAAGCCAGTCCTCATATACTGACACAAAAATTAAATGCAAAACAAATAATTAGTAAAAAAACACACTCGGCAAACATAGAAAGCAGAAACGGCCGCCGCGAAGGATAAGTGAAAATCTAGTCAAGATAGTGGAAACTCGACCTAGAAATTCACTCATCTTACGCAGAAGCCACAACGTGCCATGCTCAAAACGCTGAAAAAAAAAAACAAATTGGCTATTCCTTCATGGGATGGTTTAGCCGGTAATAAATCTTCTAACTTTAATTTCCGTGAAAAATAGTGTATTTAAACTAATTAATTATAATAGATTAAGACATCCAGAAGCTATAAGTACGATTTCTACTAATAATTGCTACCATCATTTTTAATTTATATCAGGCGTATTTCCTGTCAACGCGCATCGCAAAATCATCTAATAATAATAAATACTTACTAATTCTACATGGGTAAATGAGAAATATGAAATCAGGTGATGAATCGTGCATCGAAGTCGGTAGGTAATTAATAAAAACAGTTAATTAATGGTATGAAATGTGTTTATACGGAAATTGGAGTTAGATGACAAATAAAAAAAACACATTCCTGCGTCATGTTATCTCTAACAATTTGAGCTTTGACTCAAGATATCTTTTCCCGGGTTATTTTAATTCGAATTACCCCAACGACAAGAGATGACAAGGGCAGACATGTTGACACAAACTCTGGTATTACACATGTTTCTTAATTAGAGAGATATTTTTATTTAACTACAACTGTTTCAACACAAACAAGTTTTTTAAGGTGAATTCTCTTAAAATACAAATTGGCTATTCCTTCGTATTATACCTTCTTTTTTTACGGTTCAGATTATCAAAAATACGAAAAATAAACAAATCTATACACAACTATCGTTTATAGGTTTGACATCCATCAGTCAAGTGTTACACGGCTATAGTTTCCCGGTAAAATGAAATGATAATAATAAGCAAATCGATGCGATAATCGATTCCACAGAATACGTAAAACGCGCATGACGTCAATTCCTGTTCTGTTTACAATCATACAGAATGGTAGTAACTTACAATAAATGTATATACCTACTAATAGTCACGCAGGGGACTAGAGCTTACTATGAGAAGTGATTGAGAATTGACATATTGGTAGCACCTGTAATGTGACAATTGATACTAATTTCTCTATGTATAAAAAAAACCTGAATTGAACATAAGGTTTTCAAGGTGTGCATTTTATATTTTTTCCCGATAATATGCGTTATGTGAACTTAGAATCTGTTTTTTTACATCGTATTTTTTTAAAATATTTTTTGAGCACTTGTAGTTTTTCCCTTATATGTACACATTTTTACTTTGGTCTACATAGTAAGTAATTTATGTAGACCAAAGTAAAAATGTATTCATACAAGGGAACTGTATAAATGTCACGATGTGTTTAAAATATATATCTAAATAACAATACGATGTAAAAATAGACTATTAGTAGATTCTGAGGTCACTTAACGTCGGAAAAAAATGCACACCAAAAGAAACATAATGTTCCCAAAGTCGATAAATATGATATTTTTCTCTATAGTACGCGTTATGTGGACTCCAGGACTCAAAATCTACGGATGAGTTTATAATATGTCATATTGTTTTTTTAGATATCATTATTGAAATCCTGGATGTGTCATTTGTTCACAACAATTGACCATATACTTACATTATTATTTGGTTTGTGCAGATTAACAAGAAAATTAAAAAGTTAGGTGTCAATATCATGACTTTTTTATTTTCTTATTATGCCACACAGATAAAAGTAAAAATGTATACAGTCGTCGATTGTCGTGAACAAATGTCACATCCAGGATTTTACAAAATAAATCTAAAAAAACAATACGACATAAAAATTAATTATTTGTAGATTTTGTGTCCATGAAACGTATACTACTGCGTAAAAATATAAAATGTATTAATTCCTCTGGCAAACTTAATGTCCCCAATTGTAAGATGGTATATAAATAACTGTTTGAAATTTGTTACGGATGACATAAAAGTGATTTAATTTAATAATCGGAATTCAATTTTATAAATCAGATCACAATACACAAACATTAAAAATACAATACATATAAAAGGGCATAGGCTCAGCATTAAAACTATTTATTCGGCACTCTTATCAAACAGTAGAGATAAAAATTGTGATTTCAAATTTGGCGGACAAGAAAGTCCTATGCCCTTATGTTTAAAAATCAACAAACTACAAAACAAAGTATTCCAAACTCAAATTACCTGCAAGAAGAGCGCATGCGCTTGTTCGGCGCTGTTGAACTGATAGCTTTCGAGATCCTGTCCTGCGTTGGCCAGCTCCAACACAATGTACTGTTGGTCCGTCGGCAGTATGGCCGGATTGTCGTTCTCAGAGCCCTTGCATTCGTCATACAATTCCCACAGATCGAGCAGCCGAGACGTGTAGCTGCCGTAAACACACCTTACCGCTAACACCTAAGACAAAAAATCCTTTGTTCCAGAACCATCTTTACAACTTTTTAGGTTTGATGGAGGGGTCATTTACACAAAAGAATTCAACGGTCGATGGGCACGCGGTACGCGTCTCAATGCGTATCTAAGAGCGATGAAATTAGTTGTGGTTTCGCGGTGGAACGAACTTTTAGATACAAAACATCCGAAGGGCCGGCGCGGTCGAGTGTTAAATTGCTCTGCCGATTACTGGCTTAGCTTTCACGTTAGTGTTCAGAGAAAAATCGAGTCACGCTTGAATTTGAGTCGTACTTAACATTTCTCCGAATGTGCCACGTCACGTTTATTTCAATAAGAGCCGGGCCCGCGGGCCGACGGGATAATTAACTGCATTCATCCCGTTCTGAGAATAGAACTGGTTCACAAATTGGTATGCGTCCCACCCCCTGTCATGTCAAATGAATGGACTGCTGGATATTAAAAATGTCTGCCTCACTTGTTGCTAGGCGTTATAAAGTTTATCTTAGTGTGTGATTTCAGATAGCCTGTTAGATTAAAGGGCCCTCTAAATGTTAGAAATAAACAAAAAGCCACATACTTCAAAGAGCATGGTTATTTAAGGTTTTCCTGTTTTATATTTTTAGAGAATAAAGAAAATACATTCTTCCTAGAATTGTTAGACTTTTCATGGCTTCTACACAAATCTTTAAACAATAGAGAATTAATTTTAGAAATTTTACATTGCCATCTCCAGAACACTACCTCGTGGAAGCCAGTGAACTCGTAGGTAAGATTTATTTTTGACAAAAACATGACCGATACACGTTACGTATTTAGTACGTACATTTTGGCAACAACTACAAGAGATGAGGATTATATTTATAAAAACTATCAAACACGCGGAAATAATGTAGAGACAGACTCATTTGATTTTCTAACGCAATTTCATTGCTAATCTTTATTTTAAAATTTTTGCCTAAATAATCTTGTCAGTGATTAATTATTAATTTCGATTAGAATGTTTCTGTAAGTTTTAATACTCAGCCTTCATTCCTAACTAATGGCAATTATCAATTACAAACTTCAATTATTTAACATTATGGAGAAATATATTTTAGCCTCCTAGAACTAAGAATTTAATACTTATTACATGTAGAACATGTTTGGCGTAATTACCGTTTTATTTTATTTGCAGCAAATGATCGAGTAAAAGGGTTAATTCTAGGAAACCAGACAATTAGGACGAGTAGCAACGACAGATGTTGCGAAACAGGTTGCAGTAGAACCACATTTCACTGTGGACATTGCAATTGCTGGACTAAATTATCAAACTATGAGGGAAAATAGTCATACCTGGCTCTCTCTGTTTTAACGTAACCGAGTCAAAAGTAATATAACTATCATAGGATATCGAGTATAAACATTTAAAAAAAAACAAATCCGCTCAGCCGTCATGACTTGCTCCATTCAAATAATCTACATAATAAGAAAATATCGTCGAAATATCTTCAATAGATAAGACAGATGTTAAACCTTTGTTTATATATTTTTTCTTGTTTATCAAGACAAATAAGCTATCAAAAAGAGTTGTCTCGCGTAAATAATACTTGTAATACCACAGTACCTAGCTTGCTCGGATTTCATTCATACAACTCGATCTATTGAATCTCAGAATTAAGATCAAAAATAACACTCCTGAATTGTATGCGACAAGATGACGTTGTAATAAAAAAAAACGCCATAATGAATATTGCATAAAATAACAAACGACATGCATTACGAATAATATATTGTTTTCTTAACTTCCTACATTTTTTTGTTGTCTGGCATGACTAAAATATGATTCAATTCCCGGTAAGGTTATACTGACGTCATAATATTGAATTTCAAAAAACATAACCTACATAACAGGGTTATATTCAGTTTATCATGACGTTATTAGTCATGACCATCGAGGAACAATAGCCGCGTGTGTATTTTCGTTGGAATATTTCAAAATGGATTTCCTACATGATTCTAGGCTAAACGGTGAGGAAATGAAAATAACCTTGCGGTGTTTACAGAGCAAGCATTTGATAAGCTTATTTGTTTTAAACAACATCATCAATATTTAGGATTTTACAGGTTTTTTTGCGTTCTTGGCACTTATTTATATTTGTCAATGGGGAACATGCATGATTTTTTTTTGTCGCTTTTCTTAACTAAATATCAAAATACCGTTAATGTTATTTCAAAATGTGAAATTTAAATTTAAATCGACCAAGAAATACGCAAGATATAGGCATTTTAAACTACTAATTAGACAGAGAGGTCCGATATGCACTGTTACGTCATCGTGCACTCTGGCCATATAAACTCCATATTAAATTCTGTTTTGCTAGAAAGAGATAGAATGAAATGTTTGATGGCTTATATCTTGGTATTCGAAAAATTATTTTTGTCTACTGTTCGTTACATGAATGAGCTTTCCATAAAGGAAAAATTAAAATTCATGAATATTCCCTATTGTCTTAAACGAATCCAATAAATAGTTCGAAACTCCAAACGATAGATAAACCGGGCAAGAGAGCGATGCTGGTGAATGCAGCTTTACGTTAGGCAAAAACCGGCGGAAATAATACTGGCCACTGGCTGGGTTTAGGAGGAAATGTTTTAAACTATTGTACGGTTTTCCCGCTCTGTCCGAAAAGTGCAAATTGGGATGTACTTTTACCGATAAATACTGCGTGTAGAGCGAGTGTCGTTATTTACAACTCGATGTTTCCATTTGGATGGGACGCAGTACAAAAGTGCTCTAAGGACCGCAATAATCAGTGGAACAGATACGCAACAAATATAACCTTTTAAAAGTACAATGCGAACGAGATAGGTTCTATTCACTACCAGTCGCCGAGCAAATCTTTTTAAAATAGAAATAACATTTTCTTATCGACACTAAACTAACCAGAAACAATGTGATTGAGGAACGAATAAAGGTTTTTTTTAAATGTATAATTTAATGTATTTAAAATTACGAAGAAGTTATCTTACGCTTCCTATTTAGTTAGTACGTGATGATAGAAGCAGACGGCAATCATAATTACTGCCATCATGGCCGTCAGACTATCTTATCATCGGCCAAATATGGCAACAGTAAAATGAGATTTAACGCTATTGACTTTATAGAGAAAGCTGTATCTTGATACATCAAAGATCTACTTTAACTTACTTCACAGAATAATAAATTTAGCTCGCCAATATATGATATAAACCGTGTCAAAAGCTTGTTAACCTTTTGAACGCCATATCTAAATGTAAAAGTTGTCAACTCAGACGCCACGCCATCTTGACGCCAACATGAACTTGAAACGTACACGAATGCACGTAGGTCGCTATTTCACTGACACAATCGACGGGTATAGCCGACATTGGCGTCTGGGGCACGATTTTCCGTTGTCGGCCACAGCCAAAGGGTTAATAAGGTTCATACCATCATAACACTACTGAATATGTAAGTAGCAAATAGCCTAGAGAAAATTGCGTAACACTCGCCGCCATCGGCAACTAGAACGCTCCTGAGCAAGCATCAATTATTTGATAAATCTATTGTTTTAACTTTTTTTAATTCATAAACAGATCAGAACCTACTTTCACCTGTTGCTAAGTGACTACGGGGGGTCGAGGATGTAGCTTGCTGGTTCAGTAACAGCCTATTCACATTTACCTTGAAGATACCCAAATTATAATTTTCCGGAAATACACACGACGGGAGCGAGGTTCATTATGTAGCGGTTCGCATTAGAAATGATGAAGCAAATCGCTTCGTGCGTATGAATGGTAATTGATAATGTCGAATGGTAACGAAGTCGCTCCCCACGCCATGTCCGACGGGGATGGCTGGATTAAATCATGACTTCTTCGATACATAGTTTAAGTATCACCCGATGACAATCCTCTTTGCTATACTGGTTTTAAAAGATGCTAATGCTCCCAACTAGTTATCGATGTTCGTTCTATACCATATGCGTAGAGTCGTTGCACTTGCCTGCCTTAAGCAGGTCCAGGCATACGGAAACCGCGCTTCCGTAGACCACTTACACGGTAATCACGGATTAATCATGCCGTATTATGTATTTAAAAACAACGCTTTATCTTTGAGCTTTGTTTGAAAGATAAGGCTTGGGAAAATAATATCCGGATATGATGTTTCGTATGAATCAGTATTTGTTAAACGGAAACGTATTTACTGTATTTTTATCAACGGTTTCCAAAAGTTGTTTGACGCCTGATTAGTAGTTCAGTACAGTCACCACCATTAATATCTGCCACAACAAAGTGCGCATAAATATCTGATATTGATACTATTTCTAAGGCCGTTAGGACGTGTCAGATATTTTTGGGCGCTTTGTTATGGCAGATTTAAAATGATGATTTTATCAATAATATTATACTTAAGTTAAATGATCTGATTAAGTTTTTCTGGATTTTCCCTAATCCTTGCAACAAATGTTGGATCATATTGTATGTCTCCCAGCAAACATTTCTCTCAATGTAAGTCATCTTTCCTTCTAATAGAAAGTGCTTGTACCTAGGCCCCTACTTGAATAAAAGCATATTTTGATTGATTTTTTGAGATATTTATTTATTTATTTAAACTTTATTGCACAATATAAGAAAGTACAGATGGCGGACTTAATGCCATAAAGGCATTCTCTAGCAGTCAATCATTAGGCTAAAAAGAGAAATTATTGGTGCGGGATATCAGTATCAGACTTGTACAAAATAATAATTACAAGGGCGAGACACCCAAGTTACATAGTATACAAACTATACATAATATTTATAAACATGATCCGTATATACATAGATATATATACATACATATAGGTACCTGCTTCTAAACTACTATGAAGACTCTTAATCTTGAAGATTTCCCAAGAGATGCTTTTGCTATTAGATATTGATGCTGGTGACTGTACCATCAGCCACCAGAGGCGTGACGTCAGGAAAATTACAAAGGAAGCAGAAGCGTATCCATTTACTCATATATAAAGAAAAAGGTGGTTATAAGCCTTTCCTTGGGCAACCCGGTGGGAATCGGCTTATATGGATGCCATGCCACTGTCAGCCACACTTAACACGTTCACTGTCCCCATACAAAACGATCTGACAATGTCACAAGTCCAACATTTAGTATAGGGACGTGACCCCACAAGGAGAATGGACTCCTGAAAAAAGCTTCATGGCCCCAAATTGGGAGAACCTGGAACAGGGAACGTGTTAAGTGACCATTGGTAGCATATTGACATTGACATAAGACCTACTGATGGTCAGTGTGTGTTGCTGTTTGTAATATAGAATTGCATTACGATGTTCATATTCATAACAAATTTTAAATTGCCTTGGGTACGTTGGTCCGAAGCCGATGGGTCTAAAAAGCGTGCGTGGAAATCAAATGAGTTTTAAGATCACGCTGACCCCTGATTTCACTTATTATGCAGTTTCTATAAAAACATTCTTAAGGGGGTTTCAGAAGAAGAATTCATTAAGAGAACGGTTTAACAGCTAGAAATACCTCTCGAGTAATAACTAAATCTGTGTAAACATGCTAAAGACATACTTTCGTAATTGGGTGGATCAACTTTCTCAGACAGAACAGAGTAACTTAGAAAAATGCTGCTGAAATTAACATACTGCTGAGATGGGCTACGGAAAAATTGACCAATATTGGCTATAACAAAATAATTTAATGCCTTTATATAGTTTTAAAGAGTGACTCAGGGGACGTAACCATGGCAACGCGCTACAGAAAAAAACAATGTATAGCCATTATTTATGATCATAATAATAGCCTTTATTTCCGAACAAGGGTTTACATAACACTTTATATTCACATTACTATTTACAATATGTCCCTTAATTCAGTGTGCCTCTTGGCATAGGCCTTCTCCAACAATCGCCTTTGGGCTCTGTCGCTAGCTACCCTGTCCAATATGGCCCCAAAGTAAGCCGAACGTCGTCTTCCCATCTTCTTATAGGGCCATTATTTTAATTTATTATAATTCTAAGTGGGCCAATAAGCGCAGCAATGTCACTGAGAGCACACAAATCATGAGGCGTTTCAACAAAGATAGCCGTGTCTTGCCTTGATAAGTCTGGCCCAGTTTGCTTATCAATTGGCAATACATATAACGCTATCTGCATGAATGAGGTGATTCATATAATAAATACTAAGAATTTTTTCGTAAGTCAATACGCTCAAAGATCAAGGTTTTGAAATTTCTAAGCAACTGCGGCGTTTTTATCAAGAATTAATGTTATTATCACGATCAGCCAACACATGATATCGTAAATTTATATGTTGTACACGTACTCTTTAACCAATTACTCTGTTGTCAAAAACCTGATAGAATCTAATAGTCGAATTTAATTTACACATAAGTTAATAATGGCATGTACAAGCGGACAGTCATAATGCAAGCCATTAAGCTAATAAATATATTTCAACTATTAACACGCAAAACGTTGTAAAGCCATGTATATCTTTATTGCTTAATTTATTCTAGCAGAGGGTTCGTGACTGGCCACATTATTCTCCGTAGAACACACGCTGTGTGATAGTAAGCCTCATATGAAAACATATAAGAGCCATAGTCAACTGGGGAACGAAACAAAATGTTAAAAATTATAACTCCCCTTGAAAATTAGAAAGGGTACGCGTACCTGCGTATTAAATTTCCACAAAAAAACGCAGGTAGAATAGGAGCAAAAAAGGGACGCAGGTAGAATATTGTTCTTGGAAAAAACACTCAAAAGTTTTGGTAATTTACAGAGATATAGCATTGTCGGAAATCGAGACACCTGTTATAGTTGGCCAGTGTCCAGTTGTACTGAAATAATTGAACCTTGTTCCGTAACATGTAGATAAGTACATAGATATTTGTTTGTAGTTACGAGAAAAAATCTTAGAAGCAAAATTAATACAGGCAAAATCAAAAAACCTTAACACCATACCTACTATATCAATGATCTTAGAGTTTAAGCCGAAAGGTACGTAACATGACAAATCATACAGAGTGAGTAACCATTTTGACGCTGACTCGTAAATAAAGTACACCACGCAAATATCCTAGTAATACCTAATACTCAAAAATGTACACTATCGGTCATTTGTATAGATTAAAATTTATTCTACGTCCAAACTCATAGTCATTAAACAAAGTGAACGTTACAGATGTTAACATTTATCTAAATTACTCTAATTAGATGCTCAGTAATAAAAGCGTAGGAATGTAAACGGCCATTCTTACCTCATTAAAAATATCTGTAGCATTTTGTATCGTGTGCAAGTCGAGAGTGTCAATGTCCTTCTTTCCTTCATCAAATTGTCGTTCCAATTCTGCTATAGGAGTGCGCAGGGCACTCAATTCCCTAAAACAAAAACGCAATGTTAATAAAGCTTATAGACGCTGTATTGACATGTGAATAGAGACTTATATTGATTTGCTGGAGCAAAAACTATCTTGAATTGAAACTTAATTTATCTATAGATTAGTTACACCCATTGATATTACAATTTTGATTAAATTTTCATGATGATTATGCATCGGGGCTAGTAAATACGCCCTGCCATTTTTTCTAACATTTTTTTATATTACACAGCCAAATTTGAACGGACCTGGAAGATATACCAGTAAATGATCAACTATTTAAAAACATCGAAACTAAACTAAAATTAGTCTAATACCCCCTCATCGAGCGATAGTATTCCCTGGGAACCAAACGTTGAACACAAATTGAAATCGGACCACAAATTACGTAGTGGGTGGACGGCATTTCAAAGTGAAAACAATAACTGGCGCTAATCTGCGAGGCTCCCACTTCCTCCCTTTCACGGATTTGTTATACCTGACAGAGCAGTATTACGGTCGCGAGGCACATTTAGAACGACCGCCGGTTACGTAACAAACCAAAATGTATCAAAATCGAACTTGTTTGTGGTTAAAAATTTACGTAACTCTTTGTGTTACGTAGAACGTGATCTACTGACTTTAAATTGCACGAAAATTGTGTTATAAAGTTGTGCTAGTAGATTTAAAGCCATTTAATTTTGCAATAGAAGCTCAAATGAAAATTCCTGCGCGAAACTCAGTTTTAACTGAATTACTCTTTGGAATTCAGTACATAAAGTTGCACCATTGGGAAGTGCCAGCATGCGACTTGAGGCAACATTAAGCCTGTCGCAGACGGAGCTAAAATATAAATTTAATATTCATATACCAAAATATATATTACGATATATTTTGCATACTAAATAATCTGGATAAGATGTGTTGCTATAATATAATTTTCGGTACTTATATTAATAACTTTAAGATGACAGGCTCTTAAAAATGTTGAAATCATTACAAAAATACAAATAAAATTCGTTGCTGAGCCATGTTCTAGACATAAGCTTGGTTTTGTTAAAATCGGTAAAAAAATAGAAGATGACACTACCTATACAAAAATCTTCCAAAGTCTGGTCGTCTGAAATATTTCGCATCATGACATGAATCGCAAGTGAAAGGAGAAGTCGAACTTCGATCCACTAGGCAACATAGACTCACGTACCTATTTACTCTTCGTCAATAATGTTTGGACCACGGTTTATTTATTTGTTGTAGGATTACATCACACAGTCCGTGACTTATCATTTATGTTGGTCTATCGTCATTGTAGCTATGAGCTATGAGTCATCCGTTCGCGTGCCGAGTGAATAAGCACCGGTCTTGAAAAGACACGTTCAGCATTTATTCTCGGAAATTATACAAATTATATTATGACGTCGGTCCATGAGATGGTGACACGCGTTGAAACCTTGTTTGAGAAGCGGATTCAAATAGGCCTTCAGAAAACCTTCGCACAACTTTGATCATTTTACGTGTACTTAACTTAATAAAAATGCAATCTTGGTGGGAAAAGAAAGTTATAGGAGCCATAACATAAGACTTCTGAGTTCCGAATCAAGAAAAACCATGCCTAATGCTTATTTGGAAACATGGCCGGCTCAATAAATATTTGCCCCCTTACGTCAAAGGCTGAATACGCCCAAGCAAGATTTTTTTTATAACAATAAATTTTTTCAACATAATCCTGGAAGCTCTTATGATTATAGCTAATGACCTTGTTAGTGCCTGCCGTGGGTACTAGGATCTTATGGAAACTTAGCAGTTAGCAAGGTAACTTACATCGCAATCACAATCTCCGATATAATCTCGTGGAAGTCCTTCTGGTTCTCACCATTGACCTTCGTAGTGCCTAACACGGGTACTACGATCTAATGAAAACTTAGCAGTTAGCTAGGTAACTTACATCGCAATCACAATCTCCGATATAATCTCGTGGAAGTCCTTCTGGTTTTCGCCATTGACCTTCGTAGTGCCTAACACGGGTAACTTACATAGCAATCACGATTTCGGATACTATCTCGTAGGAGTACTTTTGGTTCTCGCGATTGACCTTCGTAGTGCCTGCTAGGGGTACTAGGATCTCATGAAAACATAGCAGTTAGCAAGGTAACTTACATAGCAATCACAATCTCCGATATAATCTCGTGGAAGTCCTTCTGGTTCTCGCCATTGACCTTCGTAGTGCCTGCCACGGGTACTATCTTCATAACACGCGCGCGGCCATCGCGAGCTCTCCACAGGAACACCTCGCCGTAGACACCCTCGCCAATCTTGTGGCAATTCTTCAGGGCTCTGGAAAACAAAACGTTTTTACGATGCCACTCTTAAACAGTAGGTCGTGGAGAATGCTTGTATGCAATCCATTCAAAATATAGTAATTTTAATTACCAATACCAGGGCTATAATGCTATAAATGCACTGTGTTAAATACAAGGCCTAACTAAAAAGAAGAAACTAGCTGTATAAGGGATGGATCATCAAAGTATGATCGTAATGTAAAATTGCGGTACCGCATGCTGGACATGCTTCGGCCTGGTATTGGTAAAGTCGACGTTTGATTAAGATAATTACGGCAGAAAAACCTGCATTAGATTAAGTAAATCTAGTTTACGTTTCTTCAACACTACGTTACGCTTAGGGAATTTGCCTATTACGCCTATGTTCGGTTATAGTTCCAATATGGCATCATAAAGTGGAGTAAGTTTGATTTAACTTTAAGGTGCGTCCACACTCGTATCATTTGCTCGTATCCGATCACTGTGCCGTGGCATGACTGCGTATCGCGCTGCTTGGACGCTCACTGTCGGCGCGCCGATTATGCCGCATTCTTCCGATATAAGTGTGTGATACGCGTAGCAAATGGATTTCGAGCGATCGGATCGGCGCAACGTCCAAACGCGTGATCGTGACACGCGATCATGCCACGCGACGATGATCTGATACGGGCAAATGATACAAATGTGGACGCACCTTTAAATGTATAAATATAAAACGTCTTGCCACTGCTGGATTGCAAATGATAGTCAAGCGCAATGATATCATTAAAAATGTCGACATTTCCCCTCTAATATTCAAATAAGCCCTATTCTTCCGGTTCCGAGTCAAAAAGCGTGGAGAGATAGTGCAATGGAAATAAAAATGTTCTATGGTTGGCTTGACTCTCAAAATGTTAACGGGAATAAATGTTAACGACGCGAACATGCTAACCATCCTGTTTTAACGCACCGTAAATGAAAGTGATGGCATCATTTTATTTACTACGCTTGGATGAACATGCTAAGCGCGTCAATAAGATTGATGATATAGAATTGTTAGTGTCTTAGTCTAATAAATGTGAAAGTTTGGCGCTTGGTTTTGGTTATATTATATGCAATAAGTTTCTGTACTTTCTTATTGAATTTTCATTGAGTCTACGTACAAAATAGCTTCCTTTAAGGGAGCCGAGAAAATATTTCAGAAATATTTTAAGCAAAGATACCTGTACCAAACAAACCTAATAAAAAGTTTGTAAAGTTAACCCAAACATAGCCCCCAATGTTGCTAAATTATATTATAGTTGGGAATATGATAGTGAAATTATTAAGTCAATATCAATACAGGACAAAGAAAAGCCCTGTGTTATCATCATCACCAAGGTTTGACTCATGCATGTTTGTACAGTTTTTTCACCTTTGTCTGCTACGCATCAGATACCTAACTAAAATGAACTTGTAAACGCTAATGCCACTAAAGTGGGCTTAAAAAAAGCTACAATAATGTCTGCGTTGTTGCAATATTATATTTGATTTTAATTATTTAAGTGAATTTATTTATGCCATTTATACTTTCTATGCCATATAGACTTCGTTTTTATTACAAAAGTATAGTTTTCCTGCAACTTTTTATGTAATATCTGAAACATTATTCTTGTAATAAAGACCTTTGGTAGGACAAAAATAGATTACTGCAATTTTCAATTAGTATATCTACCGGGAACATTATTTTAAAAGAAAATTTAATGAAAATTTAATCATAGTTAATGTAGAAAGTAGGTTCCAAATTACGTGCGTCTATCTAGCGCGCTTCACGGGTTAAGGCTTAGGCTCAAACGTTTTGGGAAAAGAACATTTTGGGAAAACTGACATTTCAAGCCTGAGCTGATTTTAATGCTAAATAAAAAAACCATCTAAAGCACAAAAGTAAAGATTGAATGACAAAAGAAACAAAGTTTTATCAAGTACTGATCTGCCCTGCTAACGATAAGTGCAATAACTCCGCTCAAAGGCGAAATGTAAAGTAAACCTGGGTCGAATGAGAGGTGTTTTTTTTTTTTTACTGTTTGACTGAGTTATTGCAGTTATCGTTAGCAGGGCAGTGATTGTACCCAGCAGATAGTCAGACCACAGTCCAGACAACATTTATTATTTTATGAATTGATGAGTATAATCACATGTAATAATTGGTAGAAAAAATATCTGTATCGATAAATACAAGGTGACTATTACAGTGCCAACTTTGACCTACTTAGGTGCAAACATTTTTATTGTCATTACATTCAAGGCTGAATAAACTAGGTTGAGTATTGAAAAATTCATAAAAATGTAACAGTCACTTATATCTTAACTTTCAATTTCACCATGGTGAGTTAGCTATTAACCGTCAAATTCCCTCAATGTTGAGCACAGAAGTTAACAACTAAATGAGCAATGTGAAACAATTTCGAATTTACTTATGATTACCTTTGAGTATAAGTTAAACTATAACACAATTTGCTAATTAAAGTCTGTAGTGCGTTAAGATGGAGTGAGTCATCATCATTATCAATAGCATAACATTAGGAACTTCGCCATCGGAGGAGATAATTTGAAAGGAACTAATAAATAAATAAATAAAAAGCCCATTCATTCCAAAACTACTTAACTAAAGGTACATAGAATAACATAGTTGTTATTTGTATTTAACTAGTTTTGAACACCTCTCGGGTAAAGGCCTCCTCCAGTTCATGCCATTTCGTTCTGTCCTGGGCTATTTCGGTGAAAGGAACTAACCTTTTCATACTTAAACTACCAATTTAGATGAAATTTGGTATGGAAATAGTTTCGAGACACTGGGATGGCCCGGATAGTTTAATTAGCCCCTTAAGGGGGTGGAAGTTTGTTAAGAGAATCAATCATTAAAACATTGGCCACTCTGCACTCTGTAAAGGGGTGAAGCTGCAGGTAGATCTAGCATATACCAGCTATTGCACAAATGATTCTTTAAAATCATAAATTTCATAATTATCTGTGTCTAAAGATCCCAAATTTCTTAATAGCCCAATAACAATAATATGTCCAAACTAGAGTTGAATAATTAACTCATTAATAAAAAGCCTCGATTATGATTGCAGTCATCATATAGACTCTTATCAGGGAATGCAATCGGTTAACCTGTTTGTATCAAAAATAACACACTATACAGCCTTTCAAATGTAAAGAGCCTCTACTAAGGGCAAGAGCCGCAGTTTAGCCGAACACTGTCATGACATACTATTTAACATCTGGCCATTGCTAATTAATCTCTAATTATTGTAATTTGTAATATTTGTTTACTCAATATTCCTGTGGGAACACTAATCACTTTTTCCGTAACTGAAACCTAGCCTAGTGAACCCATTTAGCTAATGTATTCAGATAATTAAAGTCTGGTTTGAACTGAATACATAAATTAGCAACAAGTTATGTCAGCGAGTAGGTAACTAATTCATTGTTTCCATTCAGCCACAATGAGTGTTTTGAGTTCTCAGAAAGCAATTAAATGTTGGGATTTGAGAGTTTGTGACTTAATCCTTAGAGAGGTTTATGAACTGAATTTTTTAATGTTTCAAATAGTTATGGCACAATAACAAGTAATCAAGATTTATCATCATTGCCAATATTTTCAGGGCAGGTATAGGACCATAATACAGTATTTTATTTCATAACAGTTCAAAACAGCTTCCTTTACAGAATGTCATGATGCTCTATTAGTATTGTGCTAATTTAGGAAAGTATCATATTAAGTTGCTAAATGCAATTACAATTTCCTAAATAAGGTTCCAACATCTACATTATTTAAAATTAAGCAAGGATAATAAGTTCTAGTTTTGGTAGATGTTTATTAGAAAATAATAATCCATACTAATATTATAAATGCGAAAGTGTGTCTGTCTGTCTGTCTGTTACCTCTTCACGCTTAAACCGTTAAACCGATTTGGATGAAATTTGGTATGGAGATAGTTTGAGTCCCGGGGAAGGACATAGGCTACTTTTTATCCCGGAAAAATACCCTTATCCGCGATAAACGAATTTAAGGCGGACGAAGTCGCGGGCAGAAGCTAGTTCTATATATAGTAACCTGTACTCATGTACATTCATGTTTAATGGGACGGATCAAATTAAGATTATAAAAGCGAGAACAGTCGGAAGCTAGCACACCAATGATAATAGATATCCAGAAATAAAAATATTATTATATATTTATTAGCAAATAGGTACCACAATCACATTTGCATGATAATTTGTGACTAAAGGTCGGTTAAGGTTGTTCAATAACCTCACAAATTCATAGAACCATGTTTACACAATAGTAGTATACAAATCTGTGTACCTACCAACACATTTCAACATAATCGACCATCATTGCACGACCACGTGAAACGGAGAAAGTAAAACACACATTACGAATTTAAAGTAAGAACGACGTAGACAACAATATACTCACGTATCGGGATAGCATTCATCAAACAGAATCGCGTCCGTTTGGTTGCAGCGCCTCAGAACGTAATCCCTCGCGGTAGTCAGGCGATCTTCATGTAGCTTTTCTACCACAGTGACTTCGTGGTCAGAGTCGGCAATCGACAATTTCGTGAGCTCGACAATGGTATCATCACAGTCGTCGCTGAGGAAACCTAAAAAACGAGCATTTGTTTAAGGTCGCACGCGTGACACACGAGGAAGTAGGTATGACGGACTTTCCCTATGCGTAATCGCATTACGTAGAAACCAGAACACGCCACTGTACACCACTTCTTTTTCTCTTATCATATTCCGTATTACTAACCTGTGTCTTGCAGGAAAAGATGCATGCACTTGGCTTTAGACACTTTTTAACGAACAAAGGCTCAGAACCAAGCTTTTATCCCGTTAGGGATAATGAATGGCAGTCAAAGTCAATTGAGTATGTACAACTACAACGATTTGCACTTGTTAAACGTTTATTAACTACTATTAAACAATAATAGAGATTATATCACTACAAACCGTAGAAATTGCGCAAGTTAAAAATAAAAAAAAACTGAAAATGTATGGACAAAGACTACCGTCTTCCGTCCGCGACGATGCCGTTTTGTGAGGGCTCGCGCGTCGCGGACTAGCGGGGAGGGAGCGTTTGAGAAAGGGAGCGGAAGCGGGACGGGTGATGCGGCCTAATGGCGGCGGTCCACTAATGTTGCCATTCTAAAATAATAAATCTGACAATAAACTTTAATCATACTTAACTATTAAACTAATTAAAAAACAGATTTTACCTTTCAGGTCGTCATATACTGTGTTGTTAAATAAACTTATTCGAGAATTACTTGGTTCCTGAAACAAGAAATAACATTATCAAAGAGATATTGGTATTCTTATTGTTTCAGTCGATTACACAGATGTACCCCACACAACTCACTTTTAAAATTGATATTGTTGATCTGCAAGGTTTAGCCACATATGTACTTCGGCGACTGCTGATGGACTCATTGTGTAGGGAGCCTAGATAAGAAATAATATAAATAAGTAAAAACACAATGAAAATTGCATTAAAATAATAAGACAAAAATACCAACCTGACATTACACTGAAACTTTGGTTGGATGTGTCAAGTTTACATTTATTGCAAAACTTTTTTCTGAAATTAGTTATTTGATATATACCTTCTTGCAAACAAATGTATATTTACCTTCTTGCATTTCCATCGTACAAATGACACTTTGCCTGTATTTTCGTCCTTTGCATTTTAGGGACTCTTCTTCTAACACAGATTTATCGAAATAATCATTATTCATAGTCAATCTTCTGTAGATGCTAAGAGATCTCTCCCACTTCTTGCCAGGTTGAAGAACTATAGCTGGCTTATCCATAGCACATTCTGGGCTGCCTGGGTTAGTACTGAATCTTCTGGAAGACTTTCTTTTAGTGACAAATGATACTCTAATGTTTACTTCTTTCATTTCTTCTACTTTATCGGAATCCAAATCTGTTTCATTTCTATGAATATTATTTAAACCATCTTTTACACAGTCCCCATTATTCATAGATTCAAATAAAGTATTATTTGTGAGTAATAGTTTATCATCTATCTTTTCATTACCAGGACTATTTAAAATCAATTTATGCTTACTAAGTACAGTCATGTTACATTCACTACTAACACTGCTTGAATCATTTAAGCTTGATGAGTTGGAATGAGTTTTAATAGTAACTTTTCTTCTTGTATTTACAAAGCATCTTACTTCAACATCATCATCATTATCATCATCATTGCTATTCGATTCCAAATTACCAACCATTGATGCCTCTGATTCACTTTCAGTTTCTTGGGGCGAAACAGTATTTCCATCAATTTCTGAATTAGAACTATCAGATATTGTGTTAGAATACTCCTCCAAATTAGAAAAGTCATCTGAATCGACTTCTACAATTTTGTCCATCATATCACTATTTCTTGCCTGTATATGCATTTTTTTTGACTGATTGTAGTCATTGTTACTATTAGACAAGTTATGCTCTTGGCTATCACTAGTTTCGCTATCTTCATCCATTTCTTCATTACCGGAAAGATCTGACGCATATGCCGTCATTTTCTTAAAGTAATCTTGAAAAACTTCATCATCCATTCTTGTCACATTAATAACAGCCTCTTTATTAAGTTCATTTGATAGCTCAGCTAACTTTTCACTGCAACAAGTATCATATAAAGATGCAGCTTCTTCATAGTCTATAGATGTATTACTTGTCCCTGTTTTGGCATTATTATCTGATGACCGACTATTATTAGCTTCATTGTCACATTTATTCTCAGTAGCGGTGAAACCAAAAAATGGTTCATTGGGCTTAGACTCATGTAATGATAATTCTAGTTCTGAGGAATGAATAGAGTTACTTGTATCTATTCCGCTAACATCTATTATCACACTTTCATGTTTATACTGATCTTCAACTTTAGTGAATCCTAAAAATAGTTCACTAGGTTTGGAACCCCCTAAAGAAATATTCATATCAGATACATTAAAACTATCACTTAGAACAGATAGACAATTTAGACTTTCCTCTTCTCTTGAACTATTTATTTCATCTACATTTTGTACTTTAAATACTTGTTCAGTCTTATTATTATTTTCTATTACACTATTTTCTGATACATCAATTTTATCTGCATCAAATGGTTTCGTTAGTGGTTTTTTATTACTAGATGATTTTAGGTCATCTATCAAGTTCTGATCATTTTCTTCAGTAACAGTCATATAATTGGGACTTGCTGCCCAACTCATTCTAGAAATTGGTGATAACTTGTAAATTGATGTTGCTGTTCTAATATGTTTGAATGGTGTACTACTTAGAACAGACTTGTCTAGAACAGTTGATTGCAGCTGTTGATTATATGACTTGTTTCCTTTTCTAACTCGGTTACTGAATGAAATTACTGGACTGCCAGAGCTATTATTTGAACTTTTCAAGGTGTTAAATATGGATAAGTTTTGGACTATTTTGTTGATGGACTCATCTTGGTATTTAGGACTATTAGGAATAGCTTTCTCTACTATTAGTTTGTGTGCTCTGATATCTGTCACATTGCTTGATATGTTGGTAGTTTCATTTTCTTTATCAGTCTCTGAAAATAGAATATTGATTTATATGATAATGTACATTTGTCAGAAATTTGTGTAATAATTTATATCAGTTGTTGAGAACTGAGTCATACTCACCATAACTCTCACTACTGGAATAATTATACTTCTTTACTTTTCTTGCTTTTTTTGTGCCATAAGTTTTAGTTTGTCTAAAATATGAAAAAAAAAATGAAAACACATAAAGAGCAATTGTGGGGTTCTCAGGCAAAAAGCCCTTGCCCATGCCTGCAGTGAAGTAGGTAGATCATCGAAACAAAGGGGTCCGCAAAGCTTCAGTGGGGGCTCCGCAGAGCCTCTGTGGGGGCTTATTGATAATAATTTTGCCTCCGGTAACTATGAATGAAGAACACAGATGGCCTATTTTAGGGCTCCATCAAATAATTATTATTATATTAAGCTTTCTATAAGGAGTCCATTGTAAAATAAATTGAGAACTGCTGAGCTAGATGATGCTATGTGCAGGGGCGCCCAAAACTCTTTAAGGCAGGGGTGGCTGCCGGGAGTGGCAAGCAGGGCAACAGTTTGGGACCTCATGCACTTGTGCAACAATCCTAATGGACAAATATTAGGCACAAATCACGAGAGCCTTACAAAGATCTACCTGCCCAGAGCCTCACAATGGCTAAGGCCACCCCTGCCACCGCCTTGACCAGCATATTTAGTATTGACATGAAGCCTTCATGCTTCTAGGTATCCACCTAGCTACAGCTACATTAATGCTGGCCTGTGCATGACACTGATATATTTAGTGTCAAAAAAAAATCTGAATCTTATATTAAGTAACTGTAACCAGGTAAACTAAATAATTATCTAGCATACAAAATTATCAAATGCATTAAAACAATAAAATAATGAATAATGAATGCATATATTTCTTACACTAACTACACAGCAAATTATATCAATCACTTCAATCAGACATATTGAATTTAAGAAAAATATTAATATCTGAAATGTATTCACAGTATCACTGATTTCAATTTGTTAAAATCTAATCAAGTATCAGATTTGTTACGCACTATGCAGTGTATAATGAATCTGGTACCCAAAATACTAATCAATACATTCAGTACACACACAGGAAATTGTAATAGAAAATGTACGTACTTTTATTCATTATACAGTTTGCGTCGTTTAGAAATAACTTGCAATGATAGTTGGTATTTGTTTTTGGTATATCTCAAGTTGCTTACCTTGCAGTCCTGACTTGATCAAATAGATCATCTTGCTTCTTAGTCTCAAGACGCGGTGTATGCAGTAACTGGTCGAATAAATCTTGTCCCTTATTTACTCTTATAGACTTATCTGGAGTCAAATAAGTGGAACGTGTCATCGCCTGGCTAGGAGTATTTTCCACATCTTTTACAATTCTTTTAACAAATTTTTTCTTGCGTCCCATATGAGTAGCAGCAACATACTGGCTAGAGGAACCCACGCAAGATATTTCACGTTTAGTTTGCTTTAACTTTTGTATATAATAAGCATCAAAAGCGGAACCTTGCTCGTCGAGCGTAAGCATAACATCTTTGTGATCTAACGCTCCCCCGGTGTCTTTTTTTGATCTGTACGTGCGTCTCATATTGAAAGTCACTTAAATCACTGGATATATTCACTCAGCATAGTTTAAAATAGCTTGAAACAATTCGCAAAAGAAAATAATAACAAATGCCTTATGTCAACTGTCAATGAATTCAAAAATTTAATTGACGTTACATCTACCATAAACTACATGAGGTATGTGTATGGCAACATTCTTGAATTTCTTCGCGATTCCTCATATGTATTTAATATCAAGATATTTTATTTGCGTATAGAAGGGGACCCGAATAAATAAATAGCAGTTTACAGTAAGTACATCTCGGTTTTGCTATATTTTATGCTAACCTTGTTCGCCTTTCATTGGCACCAACCGCTAAAGGTGCGTCCACATTTGTATCATTTGCCCGTATCAGATCATCGTCGCGTGGTATGATCGCGTGTCACGATCACGCGTTTGGACGTTGCGCCGATCCGATCGCTCGAAATCCATTTGCTACGCGTATCACACACTTATATCGGAAGAGTGCGGCATGATAGGCGCGCCGACAGTGAGCGTCCAAGCAGCGCGATACGCAGTCATGCCACGGCACGGTGATCGGATACGAGCAAATGATACAAGTGTGGACGCACCTTAGGGCTAAAAAAAAATATACATTGGACAAAGGTGTATGCACACTTAACAAGTATCCATACTCGGTCTCAACAAGTGGCATGTTATCCTTTATAGGGTTCCGTAGCCAAAATGGCATAAACGGAACCCTTATAATAATAATAATAATATTTTTATTTCAGACCATGGATCCATATTTTGTTAGTAAAGTTTGTACTTAGAACTTACTTATAAAGGGCGTATCAGAAAACTCATTTGGATATTTAAAATACTTAAACACGTTGCATCTAATCTACTTTTAAAACAACTATACATTGCATTAGAGGAAGAACGAGGGATTGCGTAGCGATTATAAAAATGTTTTTGTAATTAGTTGATGACATGACCGGAACTGAGAAGCAACGGTTACATTAATTTCATACGCACGTGCTACACTAGCGCTATTCTGAACGAATTTGGAACTATTGTTTACTCCTTCCTTTCATCTGTTTCCTCTTGTTTTCCTATATGAGTTAGACCTCCTTATCTCTATACTCCATGGTCCGAAGAGTTCGCAGCTACCATCCTCTCGATGGCTGCGTGTGATCTCGTCGTTTGCATCAGAGTACGACTCTACGACGCCCGGTATACCGTCCTCTTTCGTGACGGCTTCTGGGGAGTTGAATCCTCTGAGGGATTGGACTGTATGCGTATGCAGTTAAGAGTTAAAAGTGCCCATGGCTTTGAGAGATGGGAAATAGAAAACGCTACTCCTTTGCTAGTTTAAGAGTTCCGTAGTCAAATTAGGAACCATTATTAAGATGAAGTTCTTTAACCATTATTAAGATAATGTGAATTTGTTATTTTTTAATACAGTTGCACAAATTAGAAGTGGAAAGTTGTTCTTTTTGTAGCTGTATATCATGCGGAAAGTTACAACTCCTATACCATTCAAGTGGCCCGCCTTTGGAACCGACTTCCTCTCAAGATTAAGAAAGCCCCAAACGAGTGCGCTTTCAAAAAATCTTTGCGCGAACTTTTAGTTAGCAGAACTGCAAACTCTTAGCTTCTCTGATTAGCTTGTCTCGTCTGAATTTATATATATATATATATATATACATAGATAAATACTTAGATACATACATATTCATATAATATATACCTATATATATATATTATATGAATATGTATGTATCTAAGTATTTATCTTCTTAAATTATGTCTGTAAATTAGCTGCACCGCCCACAATTTATCTGCTTTGCCTCAAGGTTGACTGGTAGAGAATCACCTATAGCATTAAGTCCGCCTTTTGTACGATAAGTTTTTCTTTTGTGCAATAAAGATTAAATAAATAAATAAAGTTGGAGTTTTCGAAGTCCCTATTTCCACTTCGTCAACATTCCTAGCTTAACTAACACGCGTAAAGTAAAATAAAAAATATTGCTTATTCATGGTTACTTACATTATGTCAATCAATAGGAATATCCTATCCAGGGTGGGCCCTGCAACTGGAGCAATCTTTTAAAAATGATCAATTCGGTTGTATTCTTTTTTAATGTGGGTACGTGGACGGCTGGGAAATGTGGATGTCTTGGGAATGCGGACGATTTGGGAATGTGGACGAAATAGGAAGTGGGCGAATTGGAAATTGGTTGTGGACGACGTCGACGTGTAGAAGTCTTATTACATACAGTCAGGCAACGTTCAACATATCTCATGTCTTAATACAATAAATATTATAATTTGTTTAAAATAACATTGACCATAAAGGTTTATGCAATATTAAAAAAAAACTCGAAAACGATTTGCATAAAGTTGGCTGATTCAGTAAGTATTAATAATGACCGGAAATTAGTATATGCGAGACCGCCAGCTAAAACAGTTTAAAAAACTACTATTTCAGGAAGGATATCTAGTATATGCATAGTTAAGGGTATGAAATAAGTAAAGTCTGACACGTTATTTTAATCCGCCCGCAACTTCGTTCGTGGAGGAGAAAAAGTCATAACCCCTTTTTTGACAGCGTAGTAGGGTAAAAAGTATCCTATAACCATCTATGAATACCCAATCGACTCAGTCCCAAACTAAGCAAAGCTTGTATCGTACTATGGGTACTAGGCGACGACATCCATACTAATATTATAAATGCGAAAGTGTGTCTGTCTGTTACCTCTTCACGCTTAAACCGCTGAACCGATTTGGATGAGATAGTTTGAGTCCCGGGGAAGGACGTAGGTTACTTTTTATCCCGGAAAAATACCCTTATCCGCAATAAACGAATTTAAGGCGGGCGAAGTCGCGGGCAGAAGCTTGTATTATAAATGCCAAAGTGTGTCTGTCTGTCTGTTACCTCTTCACGCTTAAACCGCTGAACCGATTTACATGAAATTTGACACTGAGATAGTTCGAGTCCCGGGGAAGGACATAGGCTACTTTTTATCACGGAAAAATACTTTTATCCGCGATAAAGGAATTTAAGACGGTCGAAGTCGCGGGCAGAAGCTAGTACATAATATATAGATAAATTATAATACTTAAATACATAGAAAACCTCCAAGACTCAGGAACAGACATTCATGTTCATCACACAAACACTTGCCCTGGCCGGGATTCGAAGCCAGCTTCGTAGGCCGTTGTGCAACCCACTGAGCCAATCGTGTTGCCAAATGAATTTTTTACTTTTGGAAAATGACAAGCAGCCCATCGCTAAACATATCACTGTGTATGACTATGTAGATATAAACTAGACCTCAATGTCAATAAGGATTTTTATTAAACTAATTGTAGCAGTCAGAAGTCATCCTTATTAACTTTGGGTTTTGTCTGAGTATATCACTAATAAATAAAACATTATTATACGAGAATTATTTATTCTTCAATAAGTTTGGAATATCTTATACGAGTGAATGAACACCGACGCTGCAGTTATGTATGCACTCATAAAATATATCTTGAAATAATAGTACTAAATTGGTCTAAGCTTACAAGGCTTTTAAGTATTGAATTCCTTGTCGTTGAAAGTATACAATGAACTGTATTATATAGGGAATTCGCAGGATCTTTATTTCACTTACAAATAGATGTAGGGCCTATACTCCGGAGTTCGCATCATTCCTTCCCACTCACTCAAATATCGTATGACGGGTCGGTGAGGGACGGCACAATGCGAGGACTTGAGAGTAAACCCCTGATCATTACACAGTCTACTACGCTATGTAATAGAAAATTTACATGTTTAAGTTCATCTCAGTGGGTACTGTGTACTTCGGAATGCTATGAGGATCTTAAAATGGCGTCTTCAATGTCAGACAGCAGCAGATATCGAAAACGACTTGAAAATTAAAAACATCTACACAAGCCAATAACGTTCAAGACGTTACAGCTGTTTGAGGAATGTGAACTTGCGGTGCTGACTGTACCTTCATACAAAATGCAGAGATTAGTAACCCCCTGCCATACATGGCAGTGTGTAGACCTTTCTCTTTGGCTGGGTGTACATATCGTTTTCTCAGACGATAAAGATTAAAAAGTTAATAAATGTGACGCTGTAGAACTTCAATTTCAAACGTATCTGTCACAACAAGACAAGATCATCAAATGCGTCAACCATAGAAAACTATCTAAATTTTACAGATTAAGGATTCTTCTATATGAACACATGTTGTAATTCGACAGAAAACCAATATCTAGCCTAACTTTTAAAGTTCCTGTAATATTGATACACCTTAACCAACTACGGCAGGTTCTACACTAGCCGAAGGAAATATATGATTGATTTCAAACTTATGTTACTTGATTGGGTTACTAATATATTTCTGTGTGCAAATGAGCCAGTACTTTGCCAGGATTTCAAAAAAAGTACGACACATTTGGCAAAAACTAAGTAAACTTTTCGCCTCTAAAGTATATACTAGTGTAGAAACTGCACACTTATTGATAAAAATTAATATACAAAGACTTAACATTAAGATTGCTTTCACAAACAAGTAGTTTACTTATTTAAAAAAGACATCCGTGACCTTTCATCATTCTTTGGCAGAATTTCTCATCAAGTTATAAATTCCTTATTGTTTAAACAAAAATACTATTGTTGTTATTTAATAAAATAGTAATGTTACAAGTTTATTTACTTATAACACGATCACAGTGCCTTCATTTCATACCTAAATGCACACACCCTTATAAATTGGAATCATGAGTCAGCTTAAATTTAACCTTTTAACCCGGTTAAGCAAACAGCCATACACTATGGGAAAAAGTAGCATTCTAAAACTCAATAACTAATATAATTAATATGAATTATGAACTAACAAAAACTAAATTGCGGTCAAAAGGTTAAAATTACGCAAAATATTTCATTGTTACCTACATGTTAATATGGACAGACAGACAAATATAATGGCCTAAGTAAGAGTTTTTACTGCAGTATGTCACACCTTAAAACCTAATTAAAAGTAAGTTTTATACAAATAAACAGATAAATGGAATAAACAAGTAATAAAGTAAGCATCATAAATGTAAAACAATAGATAACTATGAGCACTAAAATTTGTTGACTAATAATTAAATAACAATAAGATTGCTTTAGCTTGTGAGATCTCTTGGCTGTTCAACGTTTTGTATTCAACAATTGATTTATCAATCAAAAACAATTAATCTAACATTTTCAAACAAAATAATGTTAAAATAATAAAGATATAACCAAGAGACAGTTTAAAATGCTTTGAATCCGGACATTGCTAAATAAACTCGGGCTCAAGGCATCTCGTAAGACCAACCCTTTTTTGTCAAACTGATGTCCATGTGAAGTTTCTGAGAACTCTCTCTTTTAGGAACCTACGATCAATAGATGGGTCAATTTCAGAGCGTTTCAACCGCACTCATTAGTGTCACCGCGTTAATGGTGCCTTCTATTGCAGATTCGAATGGCATTGTGAGATATTGTGTAGAGGTACAGTACCTCTACACAGGAGGTATAGTATCTCATTCGAATCTGTAATAGAAGGCACCATTAATGCAGTGACACTAATGAGTGCGGTTGAAACGCTCTGAAATTGACCCAATACATATTGCACAATCTTTTTCAGTTTATTAGATCACGTCTAACAATGTTTTATACTTTAAATCAATTCTGAAGATAATTTTCAATTATATTCAGCTATTTATTTAATCATGTTGTGAAAGGTCAGTGATAAAAATTATTAAAAAAAACTAAATTCATGTTTATCTATGGTTTTAACAGACGGACTGTAAACCCTCTTGTAAATTAAATATAAAGTAAATATATTTTAATAAGTAAGGCTGATTGTGTTTGTACTAAACTATACAGAAAAAAACAAATAGTAAACATACGAATAACTAAATAACTGTAGTCTTGTTGACATAATTTTCCTCATTTCATTGAAAACTATAGCAATTGCATGATGGTAATGTACATGTGACTTTAAAAATGAACACTATGTCGATTGTGATGGCAGTTGCATTCAGTTTACTTGAATATGTTATTCTTTTTCTTGTAAAATTATTATTGTCACTAAAATTTGAACGGAATTCATAAGTGCACAAAAGGAAAACTTACGAAAAGATAAACCTTTAAATATGAATCCAAAATAAACTGATGGATAACAACTTAACACCTTGAACATTATTTACAATTAGTTCTGTAGTTAAACTTACCAATTTGTGCAGTAGAATGAAAATATCACATACATTTTAATTTGGCTGTATACCACCACAATTTTATGAGAAAACATCTATAGGCCTCGGTGATTGGTTTACTAGGTTAGATTGCGTAGGACTCGCAAGTGGGTCTTGTGTTAGAGATTCATTCATCTTTGCTTCTATTGTAGCCAACTTCACAGCCTCTTTGTATGCACCCCGCTTCTTTTTGTTGAAACGCACCTGAAAAGGTAATGTTGCATAATAAACATATGTATGACTGTAAATCTTAATAATTTTAACAATTTTGTTGTCAATCTATATCTATTGCTGTTATCAGAAGTTTTATTGCGTTGAAGCTAAGCTATCTGCACACATCATTTCAGATTTTATAAACAACAACTATACTCATTTAAAAAAAACTATTTAAGTGGATTATATATTATCTAATTTCACGGGATTGACTTGAGGTGGCATTCCGAGATGGGTTGCAGACCGCAACCGCACACCAAATTGAACCGTGTGCAGAGAAGTGTCGTCGTGCAGCCACTACCCTTCCACTGCACACTGAAGATTTAACCTTTTTACCTATCATTAAGGTTCAATTTGGAGTGCAGCGGGACGTGCGGTTGCGGACTGCAGCCCATCTGGGTATGCCACCTTTAAAATAAAATAAGTAAGCCCTTCTGGCACATTTGTAACCGTCTTTACACATTAGGCTTCTGGCATGTATGTACACCTTTATTTGTTTTCTCAATGTGGCTAGTTTGCACAATTTGTAACTTTGACAGAGGAAAATATAACTTTTCTCATTCAACCCCGTGAATATGAAAGCTGAAAAGCTTCCGAAATGTCGGGAACTCAAATGAGATAATATCTATTCTATTATAAAGTTGTAAAAATAAAATGTTTGTATGTGTCCTTGTGGCGCTTCATCACGCTAAATCGGCTAAACGGATTTCAACTATTTTTGGTACACGGGAAGCTGGGTATCTTCAGATAGTTATAGGATACTTTTTACCCGACTATGCTAAACAAAAAGAGAGGGTTTATGACTTTTTCTCCTCCGCGAACGAAGTTGCGAGCGCCTTCTAGTTACGAGATATAATCCGTTTCAATTGTTTTATTTAAATGAGTGATAATTGCGGAAACAGAAGAAAACATTAACATCTAGACTAATATAGTTGTAAAAATGAAATATCTGTACCTACATTGAGAAATTTGCAAAAAAATGATTGTCATGAACTGTTTGGAGTATAAAAGTAGTCCGTAGAGTATAGTCAGGTAAAAAGTATTCAATAACCATCTGTGGATGGAATCAGCTACCAGTGTACCAAAAATAGTTAAATACATCAAAAGAAAAGTTTTTTGGCTTATGGAACATCAAATAAACAAAAAAAAAAACAATATGTCGAAAGCCTCAGGCACATTGTCAATTAAAATCAGGATTAAAAAAACATCCAATCCAAAGGGACATAATAGATAGAAATCAAAAGCAACAACACTTTATGTTCAAGGATTATTACTAAAGTATATTTTCAAAGCATTTCCTTGAAAATATATTGACACCTTCAGAATGCGAGGCTAACAAGATTAAATACTATTAAACCTGGAACTACACACTACTTCTACAATCCCTAGAGACTAACTCAAGGCTAGTGCAAACCTGAGAAAATAACCTAAATGCCCAGGCTAAATCCAATAACTTCATACAGGAAACTCCAACATGGATGAAAACTAACGAGCAGACAAACTTGCCAATAAGGGTGTGGATAATTTTCAAGTCGTCCCGGAACCCTTTTGTGGGATCACAATACGAAAGCAGCTCTGCTTAACAAATAATATAGATCTAAGGCAATCGAGGAATGGAGGCTTGTAAAAGGACAAAATCAATTGAAAACCTTTATAAGGGAGTCAAACAAAAGTTGTCTAAAGAGATACTACAGCTCAAAAGACCAAAAACTTGTGCAATAACAAGAATCCTGATGGGTCACTGCAAACTAAACAAGCACCTGTTTAAAATGGATATGAAACAGGACGAAGCTCAGTATGCTGATTCTGCCAAGAGAAGACTGCAATGCATATCCTCGGCTTCTGAGGACCACTCATGAAAAGAAGTATCTACATAGGGCAACATGTTGTGTCCCCGGAAGAGACACAACACTTCACTGCCCAAAGAAAGAAGAAGTTTGATGACCGGTTTAGCTCAGTGGGAGTAATGTTGCCTGCGAAGCTGAGGTCCTGGGTTCAAATCCTGGTAAGGGCAAATATTTGTTCCTGAGTCTTGAATGTTTTCTATGTATATAACATATCTATTAAATATATCGTTGTCTAGTACCCATAACTCAAGCCTTATTGAGCTTACCATGAGACTAGTTTGATTTGTGTCAAATCGTCCTGTAGTATTTATTATCATTATTAAGAATGGCCTCAAACAAAACAGGCCTCAGTAGTGAACTCTAATAAAGGGCTGCCACAATAGATTAAATCTGGTTGAAGCAGCATACACAAGGCCCACCAATCAACAATGATAATAAAATTAATAAATGAATATTTAACAAAATCAAATCATTTATTTGTAAATTGGGAAAAAAGGTACATACCTTGTAATCTTCTAAAAACGGGCTCAAACTGTCACATGGCATTAAAGATGATGTTGTTGAAGCATACCAAGCCACATGGGCCCTGGACGTTGGAGTCACACTTAATACTCTCCCAGGCCACCAAGGAAACCCTACAACCTTGCCCCAAACAATATCGCCTGGTGCAATACCAACCAGTCTCGCCCCAGCTCCCTCCACTTCCGTAGCAGGAAAGTTTGGCACCATATCACTTTCCCAGTCATCTGACCCACTCTCAGTAACATCCTGCTCATTAGTTCTTTCATAAGAATTACTACTCAACCTTCTTAGACTTATTGATAATTTTTGATTTAGGCAGTGCTCTTTAATATCACTAAAGTAGTTAATAGAATCACTTTCAGTAACATTTTCATCTCGGGACTTTTGGAATTTGTGTTTCTTTTTATGTTTTGCCTTGTGTTTTTGTTTTTTTTCTAGCGGGTCCACAGAGGGATGTGGGCTGTTGGAGACATTGTTTCGTGGTGAAAGAGCCCCAATATGTTTTGGTGACTGCCGTACTATGGGTTTGATTGTAATAGTATTTTTCTTGGCTTGTTTTTTAGCTTTCTTTAAGGCTTTTTTGGCAGCTTTTAAGTCAGGTTTGGAAGGTTTAGCCATGTCACAAGATACTCCGGAATCTTCATTGTAGTCTCCTGTAATTGGTGGTATTTTAACAACAGTACCTTCACCCTCACCAAAGCATATTTTAAGTGTCCTTGCACTCTGAAACATAGATGTGAATGAAGTATCATTGTTGTCCTTTTGATCCTTAACCTCTGTGTCACTTGACACACTGACAAAAGCCATTTCCTTAGTAGGGCTATAGGTCGAATGTTCAACCTTGACATTTGACTTTTCAGTGGACTTATTAAAGTTTTTAGATGATCCTTTTATAGCACTAGTTATCTCATTTGGTTGTAGGCGTGATATTCTAGGTATAAGAGAGTTGCCTTCAAGGTATTTTTTCCTGGAATTAGATGGCTCAAAGTTATCGTGGGCAGTGTCGTCATCGGAGTCGAGTTTCCGTTTCTTAGACACGTCCACGTTTTCACTGTTCTCATTACAGATGCCTTTGCAATTTGAACATAAGACCTTCCGTGGCCTCAATCGTACAGTCATCTTTTGCTTTTGCTGGGGTTTGCCCTTGGGCCCAGGTTTTTTAGGTTTGTGCGTGTTTTCAGTCGCATACTGGGGTTCTTGGTATGTGTATCTCTGACTAGCGGAATGTAGCTTATCATCGGTATTAGCGGTGGATTCCGCTGATTTGGAAAACGCTGGGTTGAGACTGTATACTCCAAAAGGTAAAGTACTGGAAAATGATTGAATAATAAGCTAAATAAGAAAATTTTATATTCATAATCGATAAACAAATAAGACAACAAAATCACTGTACAAACCCTTTGTTTGAGTCCAAAAGTACACCTTGAAATTTCTTATTTTCTGTACTATATGAAACCACTATTAAATCAGTCAAGGCTTCCTCAACATGAACTAAAATTTGAGAGTTCTTTTGAATCGTCATATCGGCTGTTGCAGCGACAGCCGCCATATTTTTGTTGAAGGGTTTTCATAGACAATAGAACTTCAGGAATGTTGTCCATTTCTCAGATTTTGGATTTTTTTCATCAGTGTGATGTCATATTGATTTGAAACCAATTTTTTATGATTGTATCATACAAAATACTTTTAAATAAGCATGTTTTATATGGCACTTTTACATCGCGCAATATGTTTTCGACCCAAAAAAAATCTATGAGCTTGCCTACTCCATACATGTAATCCATTATGTATCCGAAACCGACTCTAAAAAAACTAAAAAGTAAAAAATAACGCCATAATTCAGTTTCTTCAAATTACTTACAAGTAACCGTTTTTATACTCAATCTATACAGTATATACAATTAATCTTATTTTGACGTCGGTGCCATATAAAGAATGTGTAAAATATTGAAAATTGACGACTTTAGTAAGTTGTGACACGATGGCACCGACTCCAAAATAACATTAATTGTATATACTGTATAGATTGAGTATACAAACGGTTACTTGTAAGTAATTTGAAGAAACTGAATTATGGCGTTATTTTTTACTTTTTAGTATTTTTGGAGTCGGTTTTATTTTTTTGTTTAAAAGTTTATTGATTTTTCACTTTTTAGTTAATCGTTACTTAAAAGTGTATCTCGTGACAATTCGAACAAGCCCAAACACGGCTAGGATACATTATTTTATTACATAGATCTGGTGCCTACCTTCCGGCTCCATCATCAAATCAATTCGATGGTACCAATTTCATCAGGAACATTTAAATTTGTGACTATGAAGTTGCTTAGCTAAATTAATCAAGATATTTTGTCGCCACCCGTAAATCATTTATCATTGAGGAGTTCCGATGGCATTCTGTGGTCTTCTGCATCAGTTCCACTTCACCAATTTACACTTTCTGAATGCAAATGCTTATTATGCTTCTTATAATACCAAAATCGCTATATGTATGCCTACAATGTTTGAGGAGTTCCGTCAATTCCTTATGGATTCCATCATCAGATCTTCACCAAAATTAAATGGGACCAACAAGAAAGTACCTTCTATAAAACAAAAAAAAAAAAATTGAAATCGGTCAAATAGTCCGAGTAATCGGTGAACATACATTAAAAAAAAAAAAAAAAAAAAAAACATTCCGTCGAATTGAGAACCTCCTTTTTTTGGAAGTCGGTTAAAAATACTTTAAAATAAGCATGTTTTATATGGCACTTTTACATCGCGCAGTATGTTTTCGACACAAAAAAAATCTATGAGCTTGCCTACTCCATACATGTAATCCATTATGTATCCGAAACTGAAAAAAAAAATCTGCAAATAAATAGTTTAGAAGTTATTTAAAAAAGACGAACACCATTGACCATTTGACCATTCTCTCTTATCTCTGAAAGTACTGAGGGCCTACTACGAAACCCGAAAAACTGAGCGGGATGGCGCTTCTTCGTTCGGTTTTCAAATTTCGGAGTAGCCCCTCTGGGCATAAAATTAAAAAAAATACAGAAAATGGTTTTTACCGAAAGAGCCTTGTACCTATAGATTAGGTACAAGAAAATCTATGTCTATTTTATTTAAAGAAACTGTTTTATTTTCACAAATCGTTTCTTAAATGTAGGCACTAGTTATAGGATACTTTTTACCCGACTACGCTGAAGTAAAACGAGGGTTATTCATTCTAAATCCGCATGCGCGTTGAGTGTACCGAAAACAAATAATTGTGATTTGCCAATTTCAGAATAACTGGCTTCTAGCGCTGACGTTTTATAGTACCAACATGACGGCGACTGTGAAAAGTCTGATAGGTTACTAGGACAGTCTATAAGTCTAAGCTTATCATTACATAGCCTGTGATATGTGTCGATTTGCACAGCATCCCTTTGCCCCCACAATACTCTATCACGAGGTCTTGGGATCGGAGAGGTTACTCCGAAACTAGAAATTCGAAGTTCGTAGCGTGCCGTCCCTCTCGCTCATGTTAAGCTGTATTTGAGTGAGTGGGATGGCGCCATACGAACTTCGTTTTACGTGTTTCAGAATAGCGCTTCGGATCATGTACAGATTTCAGCACTTCTATATTACAGCTGACTTCTAACGCTAGGTGATCTGACCAGTCGGATCCATAGTGCACTTTAGTGTTAAACAGACACTTAATTTTTACCATTTAAATGTTGAAATCACTTTGAAATAGGATATATAATCAGCGATTATTTGATCAAAAGAGAAAATGAATTTCATCGAAAAGTATTTTATTTATGGAGTATTTAAATACAATACTTTTCGATGAAACACCCATTTTAAAAATATCCATTTTATAGGTAGTATCTAAAATACAAAAAGCAAAAGTATTTTGTATTTTGCATTTGAAATAGTTAATTAAGAGCCTAACCTATTTGCATTTTGAATTTAAATATTTTATGTAAACTACCGTACATTATCGTAACTTCGCCTTTGATACCTATCTTCGCCTATTTTTAAAAAACTTCACTGATCGTAAACGGCGACAACGGCGTTAAGTTAGCCACAATTGATGTGAGAATATTGCCATGCATAAAAAACACTTTCTATTTAGTAGTTTTGTGTGGAAGCAGCCCTAATCAAGGCGGGAATTTCAACTCTTATAAAAATAGGCGAAGATAAGTATCCCAGCTGGCATCTTCATTTCCTTTGATCAAAGCTCCTTAAATAAAGATAAAAAAAGGTATCCCAGGCGAAGTTACGGAAAAGTACGGTACCTATTTTGTACACATATGTTTTTTTTAGTTTATGGCGAACAGCGAAAAGTGGTCGCCAATTATTGGGTTGTACATTTAAAGTAAAAGTCATTCATTTTATTCAAAATAGATTCATTAACTATGTATTATCGACATTATTGGGTTGTGCAATATAGGGCCGAGCATTGTCGGTACGGGGTGATATTTCGCGACCATCGAATTTGGAGTCATGTATACGAATTATTATATATAAGTATAACTGAGGGGTAACTCGGAAACTTAAAAATCGAAGTTCGTATCGTGCTGTCCTTCTCGCTCTCATGTTCTGCTGTGCACAACTTGTATGGAACGAAAGTTCACAGCACAACTCGACTTCCTAGTATGGAACAAAAGTCGTTCCAATTTGTCGCTAGATGGCGCTAGTAAATCGAACGCACAATCCTAGAACGCGCTGTTAAGATTTTTCCTGCCACATTGAAGACATTTTGTGTGATTTTAGTTTTGTATACCAATATACCTCTCGGGGCTGAAATAGCTTGTTTGATTAATTCAGTTGAATTTAAGTGAGCGGGATGGCGCCGTACGAACTTTGTAATTACGGATTTCGGAGTAGTCCCTCTGACACGCTAGAGGGGCTGCTCCGAAAAACGAAGTGTGTAACGTGCCGTCCCTCTCGCTCTCATGTTAAGCTGTGTTTGAGTGAGCGGAATGGCGCCATACGAACTTCGGGTTTCGGAGTAGCCCCTCTGCCCTACGGCAATTCAAGTGTCCTCGGTTCAAAAACAAGCTACTTATACGGCAGGAGTTCCATGAGGGGGCACGGTAGTGCCCCCGCCAAGTCGAGCGCGAAGCAAACACTGCCGTCAAGTACGACCGAAGGATGGTAATCCTTTACTGGAACCATTTCGCCGCATTTTCAGGCTCCTATTTGAGAACCTGTGAATAGGATCACAACGCAGAAATTTTCGTCATCCAGTAAGCTATAATCACATACTTAAAATCCAAAATTTTAAGTGTGTAGGTCATTTTGTTCCGAAGTTAAGCGAAAGCAAAGTTTCGCATTTATGACACTCACTCACTCATGATCATCAGAATAGAACTAGTACTTCCCATAAACTCAGAGAGCTGAAATTTGGTACAGAGTTAGGGTTGAATGACAACATAAAGGGAAAACTATAAAACTAGGATAATCGAAGATCTGAAGTACCTGGTGACCCTGATTAGAAAACACAAGAGCCCAACCAAACTATTAGAGATCGACTCACCGCCTTTACAAAAAATATTCAACTTGGTGGGCCGCTTCATGTGATGTCCAAAATCGAAGGGTTATACCCACGTTTCTACAAAAAGAAGTGAAATCCCACCAAAAATATTCTGTAAAAAACTAGCCAAGTGGGATTACCGTTTCAGAAAACATGGCTATTTCGGGGCTGCTGTAACAATTCCGTAAGTCAGCAAGCTTGTCACCGACCGTTCGCCGTTTCACAAGTTGTAAAAAGAAACAGGTATGTTGTCGCGTAATTATTTAGTAGTTTCAATCGGCATTCTTTAAATCTAACTTCGTTACAAGATTTTGAACTTGAAGTACCTAATTAAGCTTAGTCATTTTACGTATGTTACAAAACACGGCATTAAATTAAAACTCAGTACCCGGCAACCCAAAATTTGACAGAAACAACCATGGAAATGGAACAACACTGAGGGCTACTCTGAAATTAGATTTTCCCTCCCTCTCTCGTATTAAACTGCATTTGAGTGAGCGAGATGTCGCGATACGAACTTCTAAAATCGGATTTCAGAGTAAAGGTACATCGATTTGACAGTTGGCCGTACGGTTTGGTTGGTTCGCGTTACGCCCGAGTCGAACAAACAGCTGCAAAGAAGCCGCATATCATTTTAAAATTTATATCTGACCAAAAGTTTACCTTACTCAGTTTAGAAATTACCGGTGAATATTTTTGTTTAAATTTTATGCTGTTTAAGTTTTAGTATAATTTTATCTTCGGCCTTTGGCAGAGCTTACATAATCGCAAGTATGTTTATTAGGAACAGGTCTTTTTGTTTTTCTTTTTTGCAAACATTCAAGGCCTTTGAATGTAAATTACATCACTGGTCTAGTGAGTAGTCATAAGATAAATATTAACCACACAGTTGTGTTAGTTATTCATGAATATTGAACGTTAAAAATACAAAAATAAGTTAGTAGACGTCGCCTTTAAAAAGTAGTAAAATTGTCAGCTTCTTCTGACTATACTATAACTACTTATTAGAATTACTGAATTTAGCAACTTCTGCTGTTTTTCAGAAAATGGCAGCTGAAAAAAGAATAGATATCACTAAGCCACTATGGGACCAGGGCACCTTTGTGGGCAGATTCAAGCACTTTGCCTTCATCTCCAATCCCCTCCTATCTCTGGTACCCGAGTCAGAACTACATGAAGCCAAGGAGTTGTACTTTAAGTACAAGTAAGTTTAACACTGCTTATGAAACCATACTGGCTTGGCTTTCGTTGGTGTCTTGGCTTGAATCTACATGACCTGTGTTAGAATTGCCTTCTTTTTTTAAAGTATACTGATAGCATAATGCTTATAAACCATATTTTTCATTATCATTTATGATTGATTTTCATGCAGTTTGAAAAAAAAGCACTAGTAGGTATATCATGTAATTATAAACTTGGAATAAACAGTCAGATTATAGTACAGATATATTATGATTTGTGTATGAGTGAAGTATGATTGTCAAGTGAAACCTGCTGGTTTTTAGTATTAAATGGAGCTCATAAGCTATGCGGAGGGCCTTGATACATCTAGTTTTCTACCTTTACCTAGTAATTTGATGTACATTTTAGTTATTTAGTAAAGTCAAATAACTTTTTAAGTATGTTAGCATTATGGAATAAAATATTTTCTTCTGTTTCCGCGATTATTACTCATTGAAATAAAACAATTTAACGGATTATATCGCGTATATTATCTCATTTTAGTTCCCGACGTTTCGGAAGCTTTCCAGCTTTCCATGGTCACGGGAGGACTGAGAAAAGATGTTTTTCCTCTGTCAAAGTTACAATTTGTGCAAACTACCCATTTTTTTGAAAAAACACAAATAAAGGTGTACATACATGCCAGATGGGCCTAAGCTGTAAAGACAGTTACACATGTGCCAGAAGGGCTTAATTATTTTATTCTAATAATTTACCAAGCAGCATTTCACCAATGAGGCGTACTGAGGAGAAAAGAAACGCTGCAAAGAAAAACTCCCAGGCTACCTCATTACTAATTATAATATTTTAAAAAACAGAGACTATTAAACTACTTTAAACAGATAAGATATTTTACACCGTTCGGAAATTAAGGTTTTGCAGTCCTGTGTCTCGCTTGTTCCTTGATGAAATGTATTACAGGATCCCAAGCAGGTGGTAGTGACAATCCATCTTCTCTATTGAAATTAGGATGCTTTTTAATCTCAATAGCCTCGCGTAGCATCCTGGGAAAATATCTTTTTTCTTTGGCAAGGATAGAAGGTTTATCAAACTTAATTGAGTGGTTTGGTTTGTCAATGACATGTTCACAGACTGCAGACCTATTACACCGATATTATTTTCTCAGTCCTCCCGTGACCATGGAAAGCTGGAAAGCTTCCGAAACGTCGGGAACTAAAATGAGATAATATACGCCATATAATCCGTTAAATTGTTTTATTTCATTATGGAATAAAGTTTATGTTGTTACCATCTTCTTGAGTGTACCAAATGTCAAATATTAATATAAGTGAATTTTTTCTCTAAAAAAGCATGGTGTAATTGGGTAAATACTCTAAAATGTTAGGTAACTATTGTATAAATATATAGGCTTGTATAGTATTGTACCTGTTGGTAAACCTAATATATATCTCATAACTGCTGCGATGTGTTTCTGACAAATTTTGATGTTTAGTCTGCACCGGGGAGGGGCTGGGCCACCTATGCCGACAATAACATGGCAAATCACAAAGTTTGACATTGTGAAATTTTGCCATGCCATTTCCATTATAGATTACATTTGTAGATTTGGTATGCCTACATGGGAAATTTTCCAAAAAAGTGTAACTAGTTAAGGGCTTTAATTAAAACAATGGGTATTGAAAATGAAATTTAGACCTATTTTGTTTGATTTTTATTAAAGCCCGTAATTAGGTACACTTTTTCTTTTAATGACCGACCTATGCTATGTTTAACAAAGCTGATTTGGTAGTGTCCCGCACTATGTCATGACTTAGAGCTTGTAGAAATGTTTTTTCAACAAACCTTCACTTTTTTCATGGAATTGAAAATAACTAACCGAAATACAATAAATAATTTAATGGACTTTGCAAGACCTCCAATTTAGTAGGAACGCATTGAGTTTTTCCTTTGTAATCTGACTCTGTATTAAATATTCATAAGAAGCCCCACAATAGATGACATCCATAAAATTGGTGTAGGATGCTCATCGAAACTGATGCTGACTATAATATTCATAACAATAAAATTGTGGTGTTTTCACATTTATACCAAAAAATAGGAATTAATGATTCATTATATTGATTCATTTCTTTACCTTGCAAAAGTTATATAACCCTTGTCTTTCTATTTACTGCTGTATGAAAATAATAAGTAAAGAAACTTTTAACTTTAATTAACTTTAAATGTACCGTACCACCATGACCATGATTTTTTTTAAATAATATTCTTTATTTATGACTATAAGCGGTTTTTATGGTTGTATTATTATGGCATGTGAAGTAGGCCCATCCATTGACGAGATACCTAAGTTATTATTTTTATTTTCTTGTTGTAGGGTCCTATATGTGCGTTTAAGACGTCTCTGTAGCAGGGATTCACACAATGGCGCGGCTAGTTCATTTTCGGCTAGTTCAGTGCCCTGCGCGTACAATATAATAACTGTTACAGGGCTATGATGGGGCTGCCACGATACTGTAGTGCTTCAGGGATGTTCGTTGAGGCAAGCATAGATACTTTCCAGGTCATCATACGCAAACGAATCGCATCCCTGTGGCGCCGTATCCGTGGCAGCCGCAACAGCCTCGTAGCCGTTATTGCTGGTAGGGTAGACGGCCCATTGTTTGAGCATTGGACGAAACTCCACTTGGGCTCATGTCCAATAAATTAATAATTAAGTACCCTTATTTAATTATTATTAGTGACAATACTAACATAGATATAAGCTCTTCTATTTTCTATTTTTTACTAACAATTAATATGGATTGTATTATCTGAAATAAAGAATTATTATTATTATTATTATTTTGATTAGGATTCTCTTCCTATAAGATATAGCACACAATCAACATCCTCTTTTACAGTTGGCATTTTTATTTTTATTTTTTATTTATTTGGCACACTAAACAGATAACATTCAAAATAACATATAACAATACATAGAACAGGCTTTGTAGAAAAATGCCATCCAAAACAAGTATGCACAACATGATTAAAACAATACAGTAACATCGTAAAATACCCTAAATTAAAAAATAACTATTATCAACATGGCTAAACTGTTAAATATAACATAATAATTATTTTCTTTTAGGGTTCCATATTAAGTATTTGTCTAGTATTCATAAACCATGTTGGTAATAGTTTGCATAGCAAAAAACTGCTAACTATTTTTCTATTATTAATTCTTCCATTGCAGAGATGGCAAAGAGCCTGCAAACACTCCAATGGATAAAGTGGTCCGAGCAAAACAGCTGTATGAGTCTGCATTCCACCCTGACAGCGGAGAGCTGCAGAATGTGTTCGGCCGCATGTCCTTCCAGATGCCTGGTGGCTGTCTCGTGACCGGTGCTATGCTACAGTGGTACAGGTAATCCTGAATAATACGCAATAATAAATTGTAAATACGAAAGCGACTTTGTTTGTTACATAACATAACAAAAGGATGATAGAGATATACAAAATAGTTTCACTATGTTTAGCCATTCCATGGCATACAATATTCATCAAGTACTTAAGTAAGCAGCACGCATTACTTATACTAGTGGAAATAGTTTGATGCTCTGGGAAGGATGTAGGATAGTTTTTATCCCAGAAGTGGTCCCTTAAGTGAGTGCCTTCGCACTCCTTTTATAACAGTATAGGCTTAAAAAAATACTGGCTGTTGAGTATCTTTCTGCTTTCTTCTCAACAGTGTTCTGTTGGGAAATGCTGATAGACTTGGATTTGTTAATGTGTACCTGCAGCCTCAGAGATATGTTTATAGTTCATAGCTGGCTGTTCACACTGCCGGCGATCTATATCTCTCTTTTATTTACACGGGAGCGATTATCTTTTGTTCGTTTCTTCGGCGAGAAAATTGCCGATAGCTCATCGCTTATCGCCGGCGGTAGGACAAGTGCCTGACATAATAATGTTCATTATTTCATTACATGCAATTATTTGACAAGGACAAGACGAAATAATAAAAAAAATAATATTTGTCTGGTATAGGTACGTTTTCTCGTGTATCACAATAATATTGACATTGAAGACTCCCTGACTTATCTTATCAGACTTTTATTGGGCAATAAAGCTGGTAAACGTAATTATTTTGAGATATCGATATCAATTAAAGCATCTATTGATTATCTATCTATGTTTATTTTAGTAAATTCTGTATTATGAATATTCATATTTTTCAACTAGAAGGTGCATCTTCAATCGCGGAGGGGATAAGAGATAACCTCTCTTTATTCTTCTGCGTAGTCGGGTAAAAAGTATTCTATAACCATCTGTAGATACTAGCTACCCATACCCAAAAATAGTTGAAATCTGTTTAGCCGAATTGGCGTGATGAAACAACAACGTCCCAATATGAGCATACAAAAAATATGTTTTAATTCATTGACTTCCAAATAGTCCATTACAATCAGTTTTTTGAAATGTCTTCAATGTATAGACATTTCATTTTTACAACTTTACTTATAATAGTATAAAGGATATTTTTACTCGACTATGAAAAAAAAAACGGCCAAGTGCGAGTCGGACTAGCCCATGAAGGGTACCGCAGCCGTTAACAAAAAAATGCGCTACAGATGAAAAAAATGCAATATGGAAAAAAAAACACTTACAAAAGAGCGTATCTCCCCGGCACTTACGTCCTTTCGCTGAGAAGCGCAGTTTTTTGGCAATAACTTAAAAACGGTATGTACGATCATCTTGAAAACAATTTTCGTTGGAAGTATTTATTAAGTTTTATATTTGTAAATTTTTTCATATTTTTTGAACATACCGTTTAGAAAATAGAGAGGGGTTGTGTCTTGTGTCCACAAGTTTTGCTACTTTCGGAGCGAATATTTCGGAAAATATTCACTAAATCAAAAATTTTTTAGAAACCTTAGTGTTTCTAGAAGAACTGTCTTAAACATTTTTTTTTTTTCAGTTTCTGTTATTCTCTGTATGGAGTGCCCCCCCTAGAAATATCTTTATATTATTTAACTATCAAACTAAGTAGCGGTTTACACAAGACACCTATGCTCCAAATTTCATCAATATACATTTTATAGTTTTTGAGTAAAATGCCTGTGACATACGGACGGACAGACAGACAGACAGACATGACGAATCTATAAGGGTTCCGTTTTTGCCATTTTGGCTACGGAACCCTAAGAAGATGGTTATGATTGTTCTCCTCCGCTGGCGAAGATGGGGACACCTAGAAATAGTATACATTTGTTGGAAGTGATTTGTTTTGTTCGTTGTTCTCACTGGGCGGTATAGTCGGCCAGCGACAATAGTACATTACTGCAGACGCCGGGAAAGACGGGCTTGCCGGGTGAGTAGGTATAGACGGCCGCCCGTAGGGCCCACCCTTTTCACGGCCAGAGGCATGTATAGTGCTTTTCTCAAACATATGCAATGAAATAAAAAAATACACCACTCAAAAACTACACGAAAGTTTTTTTTTTAAATTATCCCTCCAATCCCTTCATAATGTTTATTTTTTACGGAAGTCGGTCGTATTTCGCGTGTGTAGTGTTTGATTTTCGACCCTATTAGGGCCGTTATACACAACGTGATAATAAGAATCTTAATTTCTATAATAAATAAAATAAATGCAGAGGATTTTAAATATTGTCTATGGTCTCTGGTGACTTACGTATAGATAATATTTTAAATTTATTCATCAACATATGAACCATACAGATTTATGTTCTTAATGTCAGTTCGTGTGTAATATAAATTAAAGCGGATATTTTTAGTACGATAACCATTCAGCCACTAGAAATTTAAAAAAAATAAAACCAATTCAGCTGTTTAGCCTGTGCATAACACGGACGCCATGTTTACATTAAAATTAAAAAAAAAAATACTGCCCGGCCTAGGCCTTCAATTTTGTATGAAATTCCTTTACAGTTTTCTCAGGTTGTTCCGCCCGAAACGGGATACTTTGAAGCCTGTTTTAATGCTCGTAATGACGACATTTCATTGCATGTTTGAGAAAAATCCTTTAAATAAATAATAAAAATAGTATAGATGTAATTAAGAACTCTTTGGTCAAATTAATGAGCTTTTCGTAATAATTAGTCATACAATAAAATCTTTGGCATCTGTAGCGCAAACGGTTGCCAGGTGCTCGCTTACGTTACCTAATTGTAAGTACTGGTCGCTATTTTTAAAATATACCCGGTATTCAAATATTCTCTCTTCGCCTTTTACATCATTACAAGTGCAGTTGTTAAAATATTTATCATACTAGAAGGTGCCAGCAAATTCGTTCGCGGCGGAGAAGAAGTCAGAACCCTCTTTTTAGGGTTCCGTACCCAAAGGGTAAAACAGGACCCTATTACCTAACAGGATCCTATTAAAATATGGAGTCACACTCTGAAATAAATGATTTTTATTTTTACCCGACTGCGCGACGCAAAGGAGGGTAATGTGTTTATCAGTCTATGTATGTATGTATGTATGTTTGTTCGTTCCTATCTGGCACTCTAAGAGACCAAACGCGTGGACCGATTTTGATGATTCTTACGTTAATCGATTCGTCTTAATTGGGCGACTATTACTAAGACTCTGCTTTCCGTCCGTCCGTCTGTCTGTCTATCAGTCTTAATATATTTCCAAATCAGTCGAAATTTTCACAGAGGATGTATTTCTGTTGCCGCTATAACAACAAATACTTGAAATACTAAAAACAGTATAATTTGATGTCTTTGTCTATGTCAGTAACCAATATAAAATGATCGAACACCGCGTACATTTTGCTTAGGAGTAAGGCTCTGCTAACATTGGAAATTCATAGATACGGGCGTTAATAGTGTATATTTTGTACGGAACCCTCGGTGCGCGAGTCCGACTCACACTTGGTCGGTATTTTTTAAAGCCTCTCTAAGTATCACTAAATAAATAAATAATAAATAAATATCAGGGACAATCTTACACAAATCGACCTAGTCCCAAACTAAGCAAAGCTTGTACTATGGGTACTAGGCGACGATATATATAATATATAGATAAATTATAATACTTAAATACATAGAAAACATCGATGACCCAGGAACAAACATTCGTGCTCATCACACATACACTTGCCCTGGCCGGGATTCGAACCCGGGACCGCCAGCTTCGTAGGCCGTTGTACAACCCACTGAGCCAAACGTGTCGTCAAACAAAGTGCGCGTAAATATCTGCACGACTCTGTTTCTAGGGCTGTTATGACGTGTCAGATATTTTCGCCCGCTTTGTTATGGCAGATATGGCTGGTGGCTGTACCTGACAGAGTTTCCCCCATTGAACAGTATCAAAAGCCTTACGAAAATCCACGAAACAGATGAACAGTGGGATGTTAAATTCTCTAGCGATTTGGCGCATTATGCGAATTTGTTCACGAAGCCTCTGCCCTTCACAAATTCAGCCTGTCCGTTTGAAATTTGTGGTGAGAGATAGCTTTGGGGTCAAGTGTTTAAGGGCCGGGCCGCGGAGCGTTTCAACCGCTGCACTTTTATGTAAAGAATTTTTTACATCATACGTGATGAAATTCGATAAATTTTTGAATAGAAATAGAAAATGATGTCTTGCCTACCTTATGCCTAAAACTCTGATGCGTTTGTCATTTTATTCACCAGTAATTTGTTACATAAAAGTAACGTAGGTCGAAACGCTCCGCGGCCCGACCCTTAAAACATGAAGGAGCACTGCGATATTAGAGATTTCTTCTCTTCTTGGTCGGTCTCTCATGGCTGAGAATCGTGACCAACAGTAATGTCCCTCCACTTGGCGCGGTCAAGGGCCATATGAGCAGCCATCTGCATGGAACCACAAGCATTTTTCATAGTGTCAGACCACCTTGTCGGGATTCGATCTCTGGAACATTTGCCTTCGACTTGGCCCAGTAAAATGCTCCTTTCGAGGTTGTGCTGGTCGCGTAATATGCCCGAAGAATTTCAGGATATATAAGAGATATGAGCCTGTAATTCCTAAATTTTTTAGTGGAGCTTATCTTATGTAAAGGGATAAAAAGAGACTTTCCGCTTATCCATATTTGGCAACAGGAGGAGAAAAGACATAACAACGGCTACCTCTCCCATAGCCTGGAAGACTTCTATGAGTATATGACGACCAGTTTGGCTCCGCGGGAGTAACGTTGCCTGCGAAGCTGAAGGTCCTGGGTTCAAATCCCGGTAAGGGCAAATATTTGTGTGATGAGCATTAATATTTGTTCCTGAGTCTTGGATGTTCTCTATGTATATAAGTAAATATATCTATTAAATATATCGTCGTCTAGTACCCATAACACAAGCCTTATTGAACTTACCATGGGACTAGTTCGATTTGTGTAAAATTTACCTGTAATATTTATTTATTATTTATATCATCGACTCCAGTTGCTTTATTCTTTTTGAGGTGAAGAAGTGCAGCACGAACCTCGTCTCGCAGGATATCCGGCTCTCGTTCTTCAGGGGTGGTGTTAGTGGAGACGTCATTCAGGCTCTCTTTTCCACTACTGAACAAAGACGTACAATAGTCTGTCCATAGCTCAACTATTTCTTTGATTTCAGTAGCCCTGTCCAAATTCTCAATAGGCTTGACTAATTAGTCTGTATTGTAGCCAATAAAAAATATTGGACACGTATTTTTTTTTAATTAATCAAAATATACTGAGATAAGTCGCATCAAAGTTTAGGAGTGGGGGCTCGTGACGTCACTACTAGGTATAATCTTAATCTGTACCAAACGGTAACGTCACGCGACATTTTGACTCAATTTATTTTTGATCGCGTAAAAAAAAAATACGTATCCAATATTTTGTTATTATCTAAAATACGGACTGATTATTAAAATTTAGTCGTCATGCCTATAGCCCGTGCCTTTGCTTTATATTGATATATAGATACTATAGGTAATATGAATCCTAATTTTTCAGAACGGGCACAGCCGTTGTATTCTGGCAATGGGTGAACCAGTCATTCAACGCTCTCGTGAACTACACAAACCGCAACGCCAACTCGCCGCTTAGCACGACGCAGATGGGCGTGGCCTACGTATCGGCCACGTCCGCCGCCATGGCCACCGCGCTCACGTTCAAGTTCGTCGTGCAGAAGAAGGCCAAGAACCCGATACTGGCTGTGAGTAGTCTACCTTTACATAGTGCCTATGACGCACGTTTATGTCACCTTAGGGCGTTCACGTTCGTCGTGCTGAAGAAGGCTAAGAACCCGATATTAGCTGTTAGTAATTATCCTCTACATTGTGCCAATGACGCGTATGTGCGTGACAGCTTAGCGCGTTAATCGTGCAGGACACCGAGAACCTCATACTACTGTATGTCACCTTAACGCGATGAAATTCATCCTTGAGGCAGCGTGAATGAGGCTTTCACCCCACCCCTATACAAGCAGTGAGCAATGAAATCGCTTATTTCTGGTAACATGTCCCATATACAAGGGAGTCAAGAGAGGGAGTAAAGGGGGGAGAGGTGGGAGTGAATATATCCGAAAATATCCACTTAATCACAAAAAATTGAAACCTTTAAGTGTTTTTAGAAGAACTGTCGAAATATGGGCTACACGTTGATGTTTGCTAGAAAAAAAACTTAGATATATTTATTTCTGTTATTTAACTGCTAAACTAAGTAGCAGCTTATACAACACACTTATATTCCAGATTTGATCAATATACATCTCGTAGTTTTTGAGTAAAAAGCCTGTGAGATACGGACGGACAGACGGAAAGTCGGAAGGACGGACGGACAGACATGACGAAACTATAAGGCGCAGGCCACGCTGAAGAGACGTAGGGCGAGGACGCGTCGCAGACGCGGCGCCCCTTTAGTTAATTTTCATACAAAATGTATAGAAGCGTCGCGCTGCGAAACAGAAGAGACGGGGCGAGAACGCGTCGGGGCGCGATGCTTCTATACATTTTGTATGAAAGGAGCGCCGCGTTCTCGTCCCACGTCTCTTCTGTGTGGCTTGCCCCTAAGGGTTCCGTTTGTCATTTTGGCTGGCTGGCTTTGGAAATCCTGGCCCGATTTCGATGAAACAAAAACTATTTATTTATTTAGTTATTTGCACGTGTACGCGTATTAAATGCAGTAACTTGTCACGGGATCCGGAATAAAGGAAAACAGGAGACCAGGGCCAGGATATTTATTGATGTAAAATAAGGGAAATGAAAAGGCACCTGAGGACAAAACAGACAGTCCTTAGCTACATAGTCTATTTACATTTTTAAAACAGTTAGCAATTATTTACAAAATATATATGAACTTACGTTTCCGTGCCCAGTGTTATAAATACGTATTGTCAACGACGGTTCAACAGTATGGTTTTGCTCGTAGATTCAAATTAAAGTTTATATTATGTTTTCAAATAAATAATAGTCACTCAAAGCACTGATCAGGTCCGAAGTTCAGAATTGAATGAAGCTCAAGCATGTGTTCGAGTGTGGAATTTTAAAATAATTTTGAATTTGCTGTCAGAAGAATATTTTTTAAAAAGCTGTGCATAGCCAGACAGCTTGTATACAACGATTCGCAATGCGCCTCGTTACAAACTTTTATGGTAATATTTCGATGTGTTGGTGTGATTCATTGTGCTTTGATTCCAGAGGTTCGTGCCTTTCGTGGCAGTGGCGGCCGCCAACTGGGTGAATATTCCTTTGATGCGGCAAAACGAGATTTTGAAAGGTATGAACCAACATCGGGCAATAATGAACTTAGTGTGTAGTATACTTACTTTATCGTTTGGAGATAATTGACGACCGGTTTAGCTCAGTGGGAGTGACCCTGAGAAGCTGATGGTCCTGGGTTCAAATCCCGGTAAGGGCAAATATTTGTGTTATGAGCAGAAATATACGTTCCCGAGTTTTGGTTGTCTTTTTATGTATATCTATACTGTTATACAGTTGTAAAAATTAAATGTGTACATTGAAGATATAAAAAAAAAGCGAAACGGACTATTTAAAGGTCTGGACTGAATCTATTATTTTTTAATATTTCGTATCTGACATTGTGGCTTCAACATGCCAAAACGTCTGAACGAATTTAAAATATTTTTGATACCCGGGTAGCTGAGCATGCACAGATGGTTATAGGATACTTTTTACTTGACTACGATGAGATAGAAAAAAAATATTAAAAAAAACAAAAAATTCTAGGGTACTGGACTTGTTTTTTTCTTTTTAGTTTTTTACGCAGTCGGGTTTTTTGTTTTTTAATATTTTTTTTATTTTAAACTTTTTAGTTAAAATTATAAAAGTCAGTAAATTTCGCAATCTTCATCGTGGGGGTTATTGAGAAGCTTGGACAGATTTATTACAATACCATTAAATGAAAATTTAGTGAGAATGGCTTGCTAACCAACTTTAAATCGTTATAGTTCCTAACTGGTAATTCCAAATTAAAAATGATAAAAACGACTCCAAAAAAAACTAAAAAGTAATAAATAACGCCATAATTCAGTTTCTTCAAATTACTTACAAGTAACCGTATGTACGAGGGTTGCTACTTATATATCCGGAAACAAAAAAACAAACAAACGTACACGGCTGAAAATAGTTTTATTGTTTTTCAAAGTATTCCCCTTGATGATCTATGCACTTTTGCATTCGCGTGAACCAATTTTTAAAGCACTTCTGCCACTCCGCCTGAGGTACCTCCATAACGTGTTGTTTGAATGCGTCGACAGCATCTTCAGCGGTCGAAAATCGTTGACCGCGTAATTTATTCTTTATATTTGGAAATAAATAAAAATCGTTGGGTGCCAAGTCAGGGCTGTACGGCGGATGACCCGTTAATTCCACATTTTGACCCTCCAAAAATAGAGTTGTTTCGCGTGACGTATGACAGCTGGCATTGTCATGATGAAGAATGATTCTTCGTCGCTGGTTAGTTTTACGAATTTGTTCAAATACTTCCGGTAAGCAAATGGTCGTGTACCACTCTGAATTAACCGTTCTACGGTTTTCTAGTGGCACTGTAGCTACATGGCCATTAATACCGAAGAAGCAGGCCACCATTTGTTTCAATGTACTTTTTGCACGAGTAACTTTCGTAGGGTTCGGCTCATTTTGAAACACCCATACCGTTGATTGTTGCTTCGTTTCGGGATCGTATGCATAGATCCAGGATTCGTCACCTGTATAGATGTTATAAACGGCTTTTGAGTCACCACGGTTATATTTTTTTAACATTTTATTGCACCATTCGACGCGAGCATGTTTTTGCTCATTTGTTAAGTTGTGGGGTATCCAACGCGAACAAATTTTTTTTACAGCCAAATAATTATGTAATATGCTATTAATGCTGGTCATAGAAATACCCAGAGTCGCCTCTATCTCGCGGTACGTAACATGTCGGTCGTCCATTATAAGTTTTCGCACAGCCTCGATATTTTGTTGTACAACGACCGATTTCGGGCGACCTGCCTTAACTTCGTCCGTAAGCATACTACGTCCACGATTGAACTCACTAAACCAGTGATACACAGTAGTTTTAGATGGGGCTTCATCACCAAAAGTTGAAGTTAGTTGATCTATGCACTGTTGTTGCGTTAAACCACGCCGAAAATCATAATAAATCATAGCACGAATATTTTCACGAGTGAGTTCCATTCTTGCTGCGAGATGACATTTAAAACCCGTCAAAAACAAAACACGAGCGTTAATAAGGAAGAAAAAATATACCTTATATACTTAAAAAAGTTCAAATTTTACCATGGCGGTCAAATATGCTATTTAAGAAGATTGTAATCCCGGTTTCCGGATATATAAATAGCAGCCCTCGTATACTCAATCTATACAGTATATACAATTAATCTTATTTTGGCGTCGGTGCCATATAAAGAATGTGTAAAATATTGAAAATTTACGATTTTAGTAAGTTGTGACACGATGGCACCGACTCCAAAATAACATTAATTGTATATACTGTATAGATTGAGTATACAAACGGTTACTTGTAAGTAATTTGAAGAAACTGAATTATGGCGTTATTTTTTACTTTTTAGTATTTTTGGAGTCGGTTTTATTTTTTTGTTTAAAAGTTTATTTATTTTACACTTTTTAGTTAATCGTTACTTAAAAGTGTATCTCGTGACGATTCGAACAAGCCCAAACACGGCTTGGATAAATTATTTTATTACATAGATCTGGTGCCTACCTTCCGGCTCCATCATCAAATCAATTCGATGGTACCATTCTCATCAGGAACATTTAAATTTGCGACTATGAAGTTGCTTAGCTAAATTAATCAAGATATTTTGTCGCCACCCGTAAATCATTTATCATTGAGAAGTTCCGATGGCATTCTGTGGTCTTCTGCATCAGTTCCACTTCACCAATTTACACTTTCTGAATGCAAATGCTTATTATGTTTCTTATAATACCAAAATCGCTATATGTATGCCTACAATATTTGAGGAGTTCCTTCAATTCCTCATGGATTCCATCATCAGATCTTCACCAAAATTAAATGGGATCAACTAGAAAGTACCTTCTATAAAACTAAAAAAAATAATTTTGAAATCGGTCAAATAGTCTTTGAGTAATCGGTGAACATCCATAAAAAAAAAAAAAACATTCCGTCGAATTGAGAACCTCCTCCTTTTTTTGGAAGTCGGTTAAAAAGAAACCTCATAATAATTTTCAAATCCCTATTTATTGATACCCCACTTGATATAGTACGTCGATTTTCATTTTTTTCTTTTTCACAATATGGCGTCTCATTATCTCCATTTTGAGTTTTCATCATTTTCATGTCTTCAGTGACATTTGGGTTTAAGACAAATCGATTGACGTAAGAATCATCAAAATCGGTCCACGCGTTTGGTCTCTAGAGTGCCAGATAGGAACAAACATACATACATACATACATACATAGACTGATAAACACATTACCACTCCTTTGCGTTCCGCAGTCGGGTAAAAAGAGGGTTAATTCTTCCGCGAAGTAGGTTAGGGGCACCTTCTAGTTTTTAATAATAAGTGAAACTGACTATTTGAAGGTCACAGTTTTTATTTTTGTATGTATGTATGTGTTGTTGTGGCTTCATCACGCCAAAACGGCTAAACGGATTACAATATTTTTTGGTACACGGATACTGGGCATCCACTGATGGTTATAGGATATTTTTTACTCGACAATGTTGAAGAAAAAAGAGGGTTATGTTTTTTTTCTCTAATCATATTAATACATTATTTCGCTTGCTGTCAATTTCGATGTGGCTGGCGAATGAATGTTACATGGCAATATTTCCAAATGTTTGTATTTCATTGTGTGGTTTTTCCACATTTATGAAAAAAATAAAATAATTATTCAGCTTCTTCATTGAAAAACAGCGCCATCTCTCGCTGTCTTAATACTTGCTGGAGAAGCAATGGGACAGAGACGTAGCGTGATACGCATGTCTTGAAGTATGGTCATCATGTGATGTTTATTTTAATTTGTACGGCAGCATGTTTGCTGTTACCGTCGACCTTTGTGCTAGGCTCCAGGATGCCACGACATCCTCGGCACCTAGCGTGTGGGGCTGCCGCGCGCGGGCGCTACGAGCAGCAATAGTGTTCCTAGTCTACACACTATTTTGTTGTTGCGTCAGTCTGTATGTCGGTTGTTTGTCGGCCTATGCTTGTCTCTACGGTCCTGTGGTTATTCTGATGTTTATTCCGCAGTGAGCGTCCCCGCCGGCGGAGACGGTGCAAGTAGAGTTTGCGGTTGGTTGCGTCGTCGTGCCTGGTTTCGCAGGCGTCGTTCCTATCGTCTGGCGTCACTTTCCCATACAAAAGTCAGCCGTATGGTTTACGTCTTTGTAGATGTCGTCGTCAGTGTCGGACGAGTCATCAGGGTACCATTGTTTAAAGGTGGCCGTGATGACATCGTCCGGGTCAGTCAGTAGGTGTCGAGGTCGCCTGACATGCCTGCGCTTTGCCCTTTTAAAAGCGTGGACATCCAGGGCTCGGGTCGTCAAGTCGTGGAGAGTTCTAACTCTGTCGGCGTGTTCGTCAGAGTCAGAGTCGTCATCGTCGGGGTTCAGGGTTAACAAGGTGATGTCTTGGCTGGGTATGAGTCGTTGCGTCGTTAGTTGAAGTATGGCTAAGGCGCTTAGCATTTCAAAATAAAAAAGACAGAGGGCACTATAGTGCTAACTAGATTGTGTTCGAAAATTTCAAGCCACGTACGTAATGTTGCGATAACTCAGTTTGTCAGAGCACCTCTGCGTTAAAGAAGAGGTCGCAGGTTCAAATCCTGTTTGCAATTTAGAAGGTCGCATTGTTTTTTTCCTTTACAATCGAACTCTGTGTTATAATATTAATATGGCAATATTACTTTCCAGGTCTGGAAGTGACAGATGACAATGGGAAGATCATCGGTAAATCCCAGCTTGCGCCAGCCAAGGGGATCTCACAAGTCGTCACCTCTAGGTAACATAACTGCTACCAGCATGGACGAATTAAATGATGCAATGATTGCCAGGTTTCGATAAAAAATACATATTACAGGACAATTAATAAATATTACAGCACAATTCCCACACAAATGGAACCAGTCCCATGGTAAGCTCAACAAGGCCTGTGCCATGATCACTAAACGGCGATATATCTAATAGATACGTTTATTTATATACAAAGAAAACATCCAAGACTCAGGAACAAACAATTATACTCATCACACAAATATTTGCCCTTGCTGGGATTTGAACCCAGGCTCTTCAGCTTTGCAGGCAACGTTACTCCCACTGAGCTAAACCGGTCTTCAAAAACATTGGTACAGTCGCCATCAAATATCTACATATTAGAGTGGTCAAAAATATCTGAACATGCACTGTAATACTTTGACAATAGAGTTGTATACCGATATTTGCGAGCACTTTGTTTCCTGCGATATATCTGATGGCGACTGTACACCAAAATATAGTTAATTCTAGTCTTGTAGCAATGTAGTTTAAATTAAATTAAAGCATTGTACACTCCAGTGAATCAAAGACATTAAAAAAATGTAAGGACTCTTAACGCGCCATCACCTACAGTGATCTATCGCCGTCGATTTACCATTCCAAATGCGGCTATTGTGATTTTTAATTGTTTTATACTTTCTATGAGTCTGCGCACTTCGAAATTGCCTCACACAGCTAAAAGTTACGTTTAAATAAAGAATAAAAAAATAAGCATGCAAATACAACAAATCACCATTCAACCCCGAGACTGAGTTCTTGGGTGTACGCCGGACCCTCGACATCTCCTGCATCTCCTGATGATGTTTCGTAGAGAGGCGAAACACGTGTCGGGGATTATCTGTCTGGTTTGGAGTAACAAAACTATATCAACTTACAAATATGCGAAACTATTTTACTTCTAAAGAAATTCGGCCAAGTCAGTATTATGTGAATACAATATTTGAACAAAATACGATTAGGAAAATTGCTTATTCTGCGAAATAGAGTTTATGTAAAAATAACATTCGGCGTTAATCAATTGTGCAAAACCTTTTATGCTAAATACGCTTTGGATACAAATAAATATGCGAAATAAATGGGGCTGCTTGAATAATTGTAATAGTTATTAGCGAGACAAGTGCGGTAAGTAGGTAATTCCTAACGAGTGGCGGTGATGTAAAACACGAGCAAACCGACATAACTATCTGTTGTGACATACTTAGTTGGTTAATAAGTTCTGTTACTAAGTTTTTTGCAAGTAAAATAAAATTACGGTAATTTTTATATTATTACCGTACATCAATTTAAAGCCTAGTTTTTGCCAACTAAGAAAACATACAATTTACTCAAATTTATTCCCTCTACTTTCTTTGCTAACTCTTTAAGCTTCGAGATATACCACCGCTGCAATTACGCGCAAGATTTGATGAAAATCTCTTGTTAAAAGTGATCTAGAACCAGTGTTTAAAATGGTTAAGAAAGGAAATCTTATAACTTTCTGAAACTAGCTTTCTGAAAGAAGCGCATAAAAAAATACGATTGCTCTCGCACGTGGTCACACCTGGACTCAAAATCTCACTCAGGATCCAGTACCTCTCGATTACATGTCGAGCGTGTCAACCCTTCCACCAGCGAGCACTGTGCCAATCGCCTCGAATTTATCCATCCGCTTCCATGTACCTATTTTTATTAACACAAAAAGTGTTTCATAGAAAAACCGACATAAGTAGGAAATTACCTGTTTGCACGTGTAACGTACAACGTTTTACAATGCATATGCTCAGACAGTGGCTCTTTGTATGGTCTAGCACAGGCACGTAAAGCGTTTGTGCGGTAAGTAGCACTTTACGTGTCTATGTGGGCCCATACAAAGACACTTCAAATCAATCAAATCAAATCAAAATATTCTTTATTCAAGTAGGCCTAGTTACAAGCACTTTCGAAATGTCAGTTACATGAGAGTGAATGTTTTCTAACTTTCCGAGAATATGCATTGTAAACAGTATTTGAATATTCAGTGTTTCTTTGCATGTTTTAGGATCGTGATGTGCGCGCCGGGGATGTTGTTGCTGCCGGTGATCATGGAGCGCATCGAGCCCAAGCCGTGGATGCAGCGCATCCGCTGGGCGCACGTGGGCATCCAGACCGCCATCGTGGGCATGTTGTGAGTGTCCCGTCATTAACATGTACACACGCAGAGAACAGAGCCCAAGCCGTGGATGCAGCGCATCCGCTGGGCGCACGTGGGCATCCAGACCGCCATCGTGGGCATGTTGTGAGTGTCCCGTCATTAACATGTACACACGCAGAGAACAGAGCCCAAGCCGTGGATGCAGCGCATCCGCTGGGCGCACGTGGGCATTCAGACCGCCATCGTGGGCATGTTGTGAGTGTCCCGTCATTAACATGTACACACGCAGAGAACAGAGCCCAAGCCGTGGATGCAGCGCATCCGCTGGGCGCACGTGGGCATCCAGACCGCCATCGTGGGCATGTTGTGAGTGTCCCGTCATTAACATGTACACACGCAGAGAACAGAGCCCAAGCCGTGGATGCAGCGCATCCGCTGGGCGCACGTGGGCATCCAGACCGCCATCGTGGGCATGTTGTGAGTGTCCCGTCATTAACATGTACACACGCAGAGAACAGAGCCCAAGCCGTGGATGCAGCGCATCCGCTGGGCGCACGTGGGCATCCAGACCGCCATCGTGGGCATGTTGTGAGTGTCCCGTCATTAACATGTACACACGCAGAGAACAGAGCCCAAGCCGTGGATGCAGCGCATCCGCTGGGCGCACGTGGGCATCCAGACCGCCATCGTGGGCATGTTGTGAGTGTCCCGTCATTAACATGTACACACGCAGAGAACAGAGCCCAAGCCGTGGATGCAGCGCATCCGCTGGGCGCACGTGGGCATCCAGACCGCCATCGTGGGCATGTTGTGAGTGTCCCGTCATTAACATGTACACACGCAGAGAACAGAGCCCAAGCCGTGGATGCAGCGCATCCGCTGGGCGCACGTGGGCATTCAGACCGCCATCGTGGGCATGTTGTGAGTGTCCCGTCATTAACATGTACACACGCAGAGAACAGAGCCCAAGCCGTGGATGCAGCGCATCCGCTGGGCGCACGTGGGCATCCAGACCGCCATCGTGGGCATGTTGTGAGTGTCCCGTCATTAACATGTACACACGCAGAGAACAGAGCCCAAGCCGTGGATGCAGCGCATCCGCTGGGCGCACGTGGGCATTCAGACCGCCATCGTGGGCATGTTGTGAGTGTCCCGTCATTAACATGTACACACGCAGAGAACAGAGCCCAAGCCGTGGATGCAGCGCATCCGCTGGGCGCACGTGGGCATCCAGACCGCCATCGTGGGCATGTTGTGAGTGTCCCGTCATTAACATGTACACACGCAGAGAACAGAGCCCAAGCCGTGGATGCAGCGCATCCGCTGGGCGCACGTGGGCATCCAGACCGCCATCGTGGGCATGTTGTGAGTGTCCCGTCATTAACATGTACACACGCAGAGAACAGAGCCCAAGCCGTGGATGCAGCGCATCCGCTGGGCGCACGTGGGCATCCAGACCGCCATCGTGGGCATGTTGTGAGTGTCCCGTCATTAACATGTACACACGCAGAGAACAGAGCCCAAGCCGTGGATGCAGCGCATCCGCTGGGCGCACGTGGGCATCCAGACCGCCATCGTGGGCATGTTGTGAGTGTCCCGTCATTAACATGTACACACGCAGAGAACAGAGCCCAAGCCGTGGATGCAGCGCATCCGCTGGGCGCACGTGGGCATCCAGACCGCCATCGTGGGCATGTTGTGAGTGTCCCGTCATTAACATGTACACACGCAGAGAACAGAGCCCAAGCCGTGGATGCAGCGCATCCGCTGGGCGCACGTGGGCATTCAGACCGCCATCGTGGGCATGTTGTGAGTGTCCCGTCATTAACATGTACACACGCAGAGAACAGAGCCCAAGCCGTGGATGCAGCGCATCCGCTGGGCGCACGTGGGCATCCAGACCGCCATCGTGGGCATGTTGTGAGTGTCCCGTCATTAACATGTACACACGCAGAGAACAGAGCCCAAGCCGTGGATGCAGCGCATCCGCTGGGCGCACGTGGGCATCCAGACCGCCATCGTGGGCATGTTGTGAGTGTCCCGTCATTAACATGTACACACGCAGAGAACAGAGCCCAAGCCGTGGATGCAGCGCATCCGCTGGGCGCACGTGGGCATCCAGACCGCCATCGTGGGCATGTTGTGAGTGTCCCGTCATTAACATGTACACACGCAGAGAACAGAGCCCAAGCCGTGGATGCAGCGCATCCGCTGGGCGCACGTGGGCATCCAGACCGCCATCGTGGGCATGTTGTGAGTGTCCCGTCATTAACATGTACACACGCAGAGAACAGAGCCCAAGCCGTGGATGCAGCGCATCCGCTGGGCGCACGTGGGCATCCAGACCGCGATCGTGGGCATGTTGTGAGTGTCCCGTCATTAACAAGTACACACGCAGAGAACAGAGCCCAAGCCGTGGATGCAGCGCATCCGCTGGGCGCACGTGGGCATCCAGACCGCAATCGTGGGCATGTTGTGAGTGTCCCGTCATTAACATGTACGCACGCAGAGAACAGAGCCCAAGCCGTGGATGCAGCGCATCCGCTGGTCGCACGTGGGCATCCAGACCGCCATCGTGGGCATGTTGTGAGTGTCCCGTCATTAACATGTTCACACGCAGAGAACAGAGCCCAAGCCGTGGATGCAGCGCATCAGCTGGGCGCACGTGGGCATCCAGACCGCCATCGTGGGCATGTTGTGAGTGTCCCGTCATTAACATGTACACACGCAGAGAACAGAGCCCAAGCCGTGGATGCAGCGCATCCGCTGGATGCACGTGGGCATCCAGACCGCCATCGTGGGCATGTTGTGAGTGTCCCGTCATTAACATGTACACACGCAGAGAACAGAACCCAAGCCGTGGATGCAGCGCATCCGCTGGGCGCACGTGGGCATCCAGACCGCCATCGTGGGCATGTTGTGAGTGTCCCGTCATCAACATGTACACACGCAGAGAACAGAGCCCAAGCCGTGGATGCAGCGCATCCGCTGGGCGCACGTGGGCATCCAGACCGCCATCGTGGGCATGTTGTGAGTGTCCCGTCATTAACATGGACACACGCAGAGAACAGAGCCCAAGCCGTGGATGCAGCGCATCAGCTGGGCGCACGTGAGCATCCAGACCGCCATCGTGGGCATGTTGTGAGTGTCCCGTCATTAACTTGTACACACGCAGAGAACAGAGCCCAAGCCGTAGATGCAGTGCATCCGCTGGTCGCACGTGGGCATCCAGACCGCCATCGTGGGCATGTTGTGAGTGTCCCGGCATTAACATGTACACACGTAGAGAACAGAGCCCAAGCCGTGGATGCAGCGCATCCGCTGGGCGCACGTGGGCATCCAGACCGCCATCGTGGGCATGTTGTGAGTGTCCCGTCATTAACATGTACACACGCAGAGAACAGAGCCCAAGCCGTGGATGCAGCGCATCCGCTGGGCCCATGTGGGCATCCAGAACGCCATCGTGGGCATGTTCTGAGTGTCCTGTCATTAACATGTACACACGTAGAGAACAGAGCCCAAGCCGTGGATGCAGCGCATCCGCTGGGCGCACGTGGGCATCCAGACCGCCATCGTGGGCATGTTGTGAGTGTCCCGTCATTAACATGTACACACGCAGATAACAGAGCCCAAGCCGTGGATGCAGCGCATCCGCTGGTCGCACGTGGGCATCCAGACCGCCATCGTGGGCATGTTGTGAGTGTCCCGTCATTAACATGTACACACGTAGAGAACAGAGCCCAAGCCGTGGATGCAGCGCATCCGCTGGGCGCACGTGGGCATCCAGACCGCCATCGTGGGCATGTTGTGAGTGTCCCGCCATTAACATGTACACACGCAGAGAACAGAGCCCAAGCCGTGGACGCAGCGCATCCGCTGGTCGCACGTGGGCATCCAGAACGCCATCGTGGGCATGTTCTGAGTGTCCCGTCATTAACATGTACACACGTAGAGAACAGAGCCCAAGCCGTGGATGCAGCGCATCCGATGGGCGCATGTGGGCATCCAGACCGCCATCGTGGGCATGTTGTGAGTGTCCCGTCATTAACATGTACACACGCAGAGAACAGAGCCCAAGCCGTGGATGCAGCGCATCAGCTGGGCGCACGTGGGCATCCAGACCGCCATCGTGGGCATGTTGTGAGTGTCCCGTCATTAACTTGTACACACGCAGAGAACAGAGCCCAAGCCGTAGATGCAGCGCATCCGCTGGTCGCACGTGGGCATCCAGACCACCATCGTGGGCATGTTGTGAGTGTCCCGTCATTAACATGTACACACGTAGAGAACAGAGCCCAAGCCGTGGATGCAGCGCATCCGCTGGGCGCACGTGGGCATCCAGACCGCCATCGTGGGCATGTTGTGAGTGTCCCGTCATTAACATGTACACACGCAGAGAACAGAGCCCAAGCCGTGGATGCAGCGCATCCGCTGGGCGCATGTGGGCATCCAGAACGCCATCGTGGGCATGTTCTGAGTGTCCTGTCATTAACATGTACACACGTAGAGAACAGAGCCCAAGCCGTGGATGCAGCGCATCCGCTGGGCGCACGTGGGCATCCAGACCGCCATCGTGGGCATGTTGTGAGTGTCCCGTCATTAACATGTACACACGCAGAGAACAGAGCCCAAGCCGTGGATGCAGCGCATCCGCTGGGCGCATGTGGGCATCCAGAACGCCATCGTGGGCATGTTCTGAGTGTCCCGTCATTAACATGTACACACGTAGAGAACAGAGCCCAAGCCGTGGATGCAGCGCATCCGCTGGGCGCATGTGGGCATCCAGACCGCGATCGTGGGCATGTTGTGAGTGTCCCGTCATTAACATGTACACACGCCGCGAGAACAGAACTTGTGTTGTATTGACATAAGTTTTTTTTAAATTTTGATCGCGTTGAATATCATTATCATAATACTCAAAAGAACGCACAATCATGCGATTTTAAACTAAGTGATCAGTCTACCTATCCATCTTGTGAAGAAATTGTCGGACATATTGGCTATTACTCCTCCCAGCAATATACCGAGCCATTCCAGTTTAATAATGATTCTAGACTAGAAGGTGCCCGGAACTACATCCGCGCAAGAGGAAAAAGTCATAACGCCCTATCAGTGCAGTCGGGTAAAAAATATCCTATAACCATCTGTGGTTGCTCTACTACCATAGTGCCTAAAATAGTTAAAATCTGTTTAGCTGTTTTGGCGTTATGAAGCCACAAAGACACATACAAACATACAAAAATGCAATATTTCTTCGATTCAATGACCTTAAAATAGTCCGTATCACTTGTTTTTTTTTAATATCTTTAAGGTACAGATATTTTTACAATAGCATAGTTATGTCAGTTACTTTGTTTTTACGGGTTTCTTAATTTCCTATTTGGAGAGAACATTAATTCAATTAAATTTGTTTATTGCGTTTCCTGTTGTACATAAGGTCTTACATTATTTAACAAGTCCAGGAATATGAACCCTGCAAGGGCACAGCAATCTTATAAATATAATTATGATGTACAATTAAATTAAATATTACAATAGGTATAATAGGCTACAAGTAATTCAATTATTAATAGTATGGTAAAATGACATACATTACATTAGAATTACCTACTTTTGTAGTTGTCGTTCTTTTTTCATGTCAGCCGCCGCGATGATTCTGTTTTGATTTTTCGTAGAATAATTTGTTTAGATCCCATCGAAATTTGGTGAATTCAATCATTGTTATCATTATCACTCATAAATTAAGTTATATCTGAATAACGACTAAAATGTGATTTTTTTTCTCTTTCCAGCCTAACCTTCATGGTGCCGACAGCTTGCGCGCTATTTCCTCAAAGATGGTAAGGAAATTACAATACTTTTATAGTATTTTTTTATTATAAATTAAACTCATGGTTAATTTTAACATTAATTATTTTGTTACAGTAAAATCTCAACGGACACAATCAAGCGCTTCGAACCAGAAAATTATGAGGAGATCTTGAAAAACACTGATGGAAAACCTCCACAATACGTATACTTCAACAAAGGTCTCTAAGCAGTAGTCAGTAAGTAGTTGTTATTTTGTAAAAAACTATTTGCCAAACTTGTCTCTGAACACTAGAAAAACGTTCTAAGCATTTGAATTTCGAATGGGTTATAAACGGAATATTTGCTGATATTTTTTTGAATTTAGAATGTCGCTTCGGACAAACGTTTGGCGCTCTCACTGTAAGTTAATAAAGCATTTAAAATAGAGATTTTTCTACTCGTCGACTTTAATCCCTCAATAAGAACTTCATAGAGTATGTCTGACATGGGCATATTCATAGAGTATGTTTGACACGTATGGGATTATATGGCTTTCTTTTACACCCTAGGGGCTAAATGTACTATTTTAGTCTCGCTTCGCGAAGCTAATATGACCTACTTTTTGAGCAGAAGTGAAAAAAATATTTTAGACAGCATTGATTCAGAATTTACTTTCATGAAATAGGTTAATAATAACTTATTGCTGAGAAATGATTATGTTTTGCCACATTTACTTGTTTTAACTGTGTTCATGGAGTAGTTTGTCAAATAGTGTTGCAGTTTGAAATGTGATGGTGACCGATGTCGCCATGTTCTGTGTCGATTAAATAGTAGGTAGGCGAGTCAGACGGTGTACTTAGTATTAAATAAGCAATGAGTTAGCATATTTGATTTATTTCTGCGAACTTATGATTTTGATTAAATTTGTTATTAGCGTATTTTCAAAATCAGTGTTATGTATCTTAAAATATTTTATCGACAAAATCTATTTATAGCAATAAGTATCAAAAGTTGAAAGTGATCGTATGACGGCAATGAAAACTAAATAATTAAAAAGTCATTTTCTGAATTATTTATTTTAATTTGTAATTGTACAATGGTACAAAATGTATATATTCTCAGTTAATAAGTGTAACTATATATTTCTTAGACATATTAGGTATTTTGTGACGTATTTTTTTTTAGTATTTGAGCGTAATGTAAGCTTTATTGGCAACCACTATTGTTTTTCATTTATTATTTCAGCCTGAACTGTCCCACTGTCGTGCAACGGCCTCCACTATTTCCTCCCTTCGTCCCTATTTGAGGCAGCGGACCTATCCTTTCTGAACGTGTCTCGGTCATCCCGCCATCTCCGTCGTTGTCTACCGCGACGCCGAACTTTATTGGGTGGGATCCAGTCAGTGGTATTCTTGGCCCACAGTTCGTTCGTCATGCGGCAAATGTGTCCAGCCCAGTCCCATTTCAGCTCAGCGGCTGTCAGGGCTACGTCGGCAATTTGGGTTTTGGACCGTAATATGGTATTTCTGATGCGATCTGTCAATTTGACTCCCAAGATACTACGCTCGATTGCCCTCTCCATTACCTTCTGAGCATTAGTCAAATACCAAGTCTGGGCACCATAGGTGAGGATCAAAAAAATGCACATGTCTATGAGTTTCCGCTTTAAAGTCATATATTTAATTTACTATTATTGTTTTTAATTTACTTTAAATTGTATTAAAAAAATATTTTTTATGCGATCCAAAAATCATTTTGATCAGTATTTACTCACGCATATTTGCATAGTTCTTAAGATTATTTTTGGATTTTGTTTTGGAATGTTTTATTTCTTCTTTATATTAATAAAAATACATTCCAATTGGTATTACTTAAGTCTTTCTGTGCTTTTATTTGCATTTTCTGTTAACATTGATTTTAAAATACATTGAGGAGTAATTTGAGTGTTAATAAATTTATGTAAGTGTCTGGATACCATTACTGAACATTTGTAAAAGATTCAAGTAATTTTCAGCGTCTTAGATGAACCAACTTGTAGACCCACACTTTTTACTTCTCTCGCGTTACCGAAAATATCTCTGTAGTTACCAAAAATCGGGCTTCTAATATGATATTTTCTGTTCATTAGGTTTAACAGACGGGACCTTGTACGTTTTAACGTACAACATAAATTTAAACGAAGTGAAACCATTATTTAAAGGCGTTATTTTATATCAAATTTTAAAAGTTGTGGACAGATTTGAATGGGTCTAAAAGTTGATTCACTTAGTCAACTGTATAAGTTATTAAATCTCCTAGAACGATTTGTTTCTTTCTTGTAAGAAAGAAAATCCATATATGGTAAACATATTTAGTGACACTCAATTGGGATGTTGACAATTTTTGACGTTTTTCTAAGGTGTGTCATGGGTCGGAGCGCGGGGCGTTTCAACCACTGCACTTTTATGTAACGATTTATTTCCAACATGCAAGACAAAATTCGTAAAGAACGAATAGAAACTGGAAATAATTTTTGCATGTAACTTAACTGAAACTCAGTAGCAGTAGTAATTTTATTCACCAATAATCCATACTAATATTATAAATGGGAAAGTGTGTCTGTCTGTCTGTTACCTCTTCACGCTTAAACCGCTCCACCGATTTGGATGAAATTTGGTATGGAAATAGTTTGAGTCCCGGGGAAGGACATAGGCTACTTTTTATCCCGGAAAAATACCCTTATCTGCGATAAAAGAATTTAAGGCGGACGAAGTCGCGGACAGAAGCTAGTTTGTTACATAAAAGTAACGGCGGTCGCGACGCTCCGCGGCCCGACCCTTATAGAACGACCTCTCAATAATAGAAGTATTGGTGAAAAAAACTTCTTCAATCTCATAAAAACCGAGATACAACCATGTTGAAATCACAGTTTTGAACTTTCCTAAAATACGCTCAATACTTAAAGCTGAGCTGAGTTGTATGGGGAAATTCGGAACTTTGTTCTGTTTAAACTTGCGTTTATCGAAACGGTATCATAATAAAAGTTACCACATATTTCATGGGTTATTCAATGGTATTATTAGTTATAATTATTAATAAACCTTAAAAATGGGCTTTCCCACCCAACTTTAAAGGATCTTAAAACAAGCTACACGCAAGGTATCGAAATCAATTTGTTTTTTAGTATTTCTGTGGTAGAAACTGCCATTTCGCATCAGAAATTTACTTTTATTTGTGTACAGTCAACATCCCAATTCTCATTGTAACCTATTCAGTAAATATTTCTAGTCCATTTCATACTGTTCAGAATAACTATTTTGTTTAATCTTAATATTGTGCCATTTATATAAAGGTGCGTCCACATTTGTATCATTTGCCCGATCAGATCTTCGTCCCGTGGCATGATCGCGTGTCACGATCACGCGTTTGGACGTTGCGCCGATCCGATCGCTCGAAATCCATGTTGCTACGTGTATCACACACTTAGATCGGAGAAGCGCGGTGTCATTGTCGCGCCGACAGTAAGCGTCCAAGCAGCGCGATACGCAGTCATGCCAAGGCACGGTGATCGGATACGAGCAAATGATACAAGTGTGGATGCACCTTAAGGTGCATTGGGATAATTATGAAACATTACGCTTTACTCCATCATATCAAACGCCATGTCAACCCTCAGCGTCTTTGAGCTATCGAATGCTGATGAGATGTTGCACTTAACGGCTTTTGTATTTGATTTATGGTATAATTACATTACATTAGCGGTTATTCACGTCGTAAAAGCTGAGTTATTCGACGTATTTCGGTCAGATTACTCTCATCTGTCATAAACATTTTTGTTATAATCATAATCATCATTTGGCATACCTAATTCATTATTTCTGAACACGTAAACTTTTTGGGATTGTTATAAAATAAATCTAACCTAACCTAATACACTTAACAGGATGATGCCTTTAAAAGTCTGGAAAATTATAGTTTTAAGAAAAATGCGTTATGCCAAATGATGGTTATGACAAAAAGTTTATGCCAGATGTGGGTAACCGGTTTCGGTCCAATACGAGGACCTTAGTTATGAGCGACGAGTGGACACCGACGCGCGCTGCCCGCTTCGCACATGGTAAAAAAATTATCCCAATGCGCTTACATGCTTTTGAGTTGTGATGGAAAGTTATAATTTTAGCAATCCGAGTATTGGTTATCATATCTTTACTACACTTTCTTGTTTGTTAGAACGCCAAGCAAGGCCAAGACAATAAATTATATAGAGAAATATATTGTATTTTTTTGTATTATATCATATATTTAAATGCCTAATGTATATAAAAAAAACCAAAATCCACATTTCCGCTTGAAGGAAATTTGAAACCTATTAATTTGAAACTATTGGATTTTCTCGTATTGGTTAAAAGATAATTTGTACAAACAACTATCCTGTTAGGTTAGATTTGTTTAACACTAAAATGGTTTCAGTAGACTTGACTTTAGTTACAGAAATATTTTATTGGAAAAATTTGATAAAAGATTCGTCTCATTTTACTCTAACACTTACGACATTTTTCCCAAGATTTATTTCAGATAGGTACAAATTATTTTCAAAGTAATGCCGAATAATTTCGAAATCTGAACATCTTTACGAAAATTTTACGCAAGAACGCAAATTAATCATCTCATCAAGGGTCAGATGCAGAAGGCAGTAATCCTGGACACGGCCCGCATCGTCAGGAGGTTCCTCTCTGTGCAGCCCTAACCCCCGGTAACTTGAGCCCGGCCCCGCTGCCGGCGGCACCCTACGTTAGGTTTTTATAATGTGTTTATATTTTGTATTTGCTTTTTGTATTTTACTTTTTATATATATATATATATATTGTAAAAAACCTACCCCACGAATGAAAATAAATAAGTGAATAATTGACGTTTAATTTTTTAACCCGGCTTGTTTCGATGAAATAAAATGAAGAATAAAATAATTAATATAACCACATTAAAAAAAAATCGTAAGTATTCCATTTTCACATTAAAAAATCCATTACAAAAATTTCCGTAGGTGACAAGTACGCAGTGACAAGTACGCAGTGACAAGTACGCTAGGCGTAGCCGAAGCGAGCCCTCGCCCACGGCCTCGCATTTAATGGGGCCTCGCGCGAGGCCCCCTTGTGGATGATGACCATCCTCTTGAAAGAAAAAGGGCCCGCTGATACGACTGAGCCCACTTATGGAGTCCACGCTACGCCACTGCAAGTACGGTCAAGGAATTTAATTTGTGTACCCGTTCGTACCTTGTCATAGTGACATTGATATGGAATCTCTATCGGCTTTCATATTGACTTTGACTGTGACAAGGTACGAAATGGTATATAAATTAAATTCCTTGACTACGAGTAGAGCGAAGGTGATAGCCACAGCGTAAAAAATCATACAGAAGCACCATTACTAAGGCGGATTTAGTATAGAAATTGTACTGCTGTACTTCTTGTGCGCTATGACTGTATGATATTTACCCAGTGACGTCACTTAGAGAATCGTATGCTTCCTACTCATTTTCCCGAATATCTTCAAAACTAGTTGCTATAAAAAAAAGAATGGAAATTTCAAGTGCTGTTGTGGAAATCAAACAACATAAAATATTTAGATTTATATTCGACTTCTTAACACGAGATATAAACTTTGAACTTCACACCAAGCTCGTGAAATATATAAATTACATGCAGTAATGTACATAACGCTTATATGCTACAAGTAGATAAGGCACCGGAGTAGATACATCGAGTATATAGAGAATTTCAGTACTGTCTTCATTGGCACCTAAGATTAGTCAATACTTTTAAAATTACAATGTTGTTATATACACTTTAAACCCCCTTTTTGGCTAAAATTACAGTCTACACGCATATTTGTTTTACACCTTTTATTCCTTTCTGTTCTTTAAAATGATACTACTTTCTGTTCAAAAGGATGTGTACCAATCACTTCATTATAGAGCAATCAGTTGACCGTCCTATATTAATAAATTCTAATGAATAACGTGGACACATAGTATTCTAGTCAATAGATTAATACTAAGATCATTTCTGCAGTTGTCATCCAGAAACTAAACTTAAAGGTGCGTCCACAATTGTATCATTTGCTCGTATCCGATCACCGTGCCGTGGCATGACTGCGTATCGCGCTGCTTGGACGCTTACTGTCGGTGCGCTGATCATGCCGTACTCGTCCGATATAACTGTGTGATACGCGTAGCAAAATGGATTTCGAGCGATCCGATCGGCGCAACGTCCAAATGCGTGATCGTGACACGCGATCATGCCACGCGACGATGATCTGATACGGGCAAATGATACAAATGTGGACGCACCTTTAAGGTCATTTTTTACCTGACTTTTTTAGAAAAATTAAGTCTTCCATGAAAGTTACAAGGGGATCTAAAATAATAACAAAGAATTAACACTAATAATAGTCTTTCAGGTGCCTAATAAACTAAGAACTAGACATAAAGTAAAATTAAAGTTAGTACGCATCTGTGGTCCGCAAAAATTCGAGTATTTATATGGCCCATTTGTAAGTGACTATAGGTACATGACTTTTTGATTAATTTACTATATATTACGTTCTCCACGGCATTTCAATACGTATATTATAAGTTCAAAACCAGACACAAATCCGACAAATCTCAACACAAACATACTTACATGAAGATGTGTCACAATCAGTGGGTTTTATTTACAGTCTTTAATTACAAATACATTTAATAATATCTTTTAGAGACACATTGCATGGAAATTTGTGCTCATAAACGCAGAAAACAAACAAAATACCTATAACCGAACGTTAGATATATAATGATGCTCTAGGTCTAAATTCTTCGCTTGCTTGTGACAAAAAATTACAGTTTAAAATACAGTTTAAAACGGGACAGGTTAGCGCTTCAATTCAGAACCGCAAAAACAATAGATCAGATGCGTACTTCGTAAAGCTAAAACAATATACATCAATACACATTGGCCTTCTCAAGCAGGACTGACGCATCGCACATCGCCTTTGCTGTCGAACGAACCAAGAACATCAAATGCAATTGCTCAAAGACGTTAAGTTGCACCCTCGTTCTCACTAAACCATGGAGAACCGTCGCCCGTTCTAAGTCCAGCCATCTTTGTAAAGACAGCTCCCTATCGTCTACCGGGACTCCCTGTACGACGTCCAAAGGACCCCATAGCATAAATTCAAGGACCGATTTAGCCAGATTTAGAGATACTGCTCGTTCCTCTTGAAGAACTTCTTTGAGGAGGGGAGTGAGTTTCTCGCCTGGGAGGACGATCTCCAGGGCTTTGATGGCGCACTTGCAGAGCGAGTTGAGGTGGGCGTTTGGCGTTGATTTGTTCATGTCGTCGCTTAGCCTGGAACGTTATATTTTTTTGTTAAAATAATATCACAATAAGTTTTTACATTTGCAGTGCTGTCGTTATTGAATTGTCATCCGTTTATATGCCAAATCAAATCGACCTGATAGTCACTGTAATAGAGAAAAGCAATTTTTTTTCAGTGATATTGTTATATTTTTCAATGGATCCGATTCCGATTGACGATTAAACACTCATCATCATCATCACTATTCAAATTCCAGCGACCGTCACCAGCGGGCCTATGATGGTTGCGTTTGTCACGCGATAAATAAGTGACATAGCTGCCGTCACCTTCTGACACATATGTGAGTGCGAGAGTGACGGGCGCGTTATCATATCATTTATCGCGTGATAAACGCGACCATCATAGGCCCGCAGGTCATCAGTCAACCTTGTGTGGGGGGCTACCACTGTGCGTGGTCGCCACTCAAGAACATTTTTTTCTTAATTTAGCCTTTTTAGGCTCAATGTTATATTTCTACGTTTGTTTCAGTAACAGTGCCATTCTATTTTTTGTTTACCACACTAATATGTCCCACGAATAACCAATATTCATTGAAAGATTCAGAAAATACATGCTACCTAAGCAAAAGTTCCATAACCGATATATGAAATTGTATACATAAAAAGTTATACATTAGTCATTACAGCCGTAAAAAGGTGGTAACGCAGCGGTAAATACCCTATTTTCCCACAAAAGCGAGGGACATGGATGACTACTGCGTTACTATCATTATAGTTATAGTTAAAAGGTCACAAATAGACTTTTGAATTTATTGAAAATCATGGTTTGGTATCTTCATAATAATACGCCAAGAAACAATGTAATAATCACACGATTTTAATTACGGCAACTGGCGAAAACATTATGGTACTCTAAAAGTAATGGCCCAATATGAAAAATAATCTATTAGCAGAAAATTGTCATTGATCGCTAGAGATTATGTTTCCCTTTTTGTTTTCATTTACGACTAATGAAGTAACTAAACGACACTATTTTTGTGATTTAAGTCAGACAGTGCCATAGACTAGTTTCATCCCGGTATAAGTTGATCACGCGAGCGAACTTGAAACTTTTATTTTCGCTAAAACACTCACCCTTGTAAAATGCACAGTCTCCCATAGCAGTTCGTCTTCGGCGCCGACAAGGAGTTGAGTCGGTCGTCCGGGGCCGGAGAGCTCATCCCACTAGCTCCACAGGGCTGTTCCCTCAGCGCGATGAAGGACGTGAGGCTCTCCGAAATGTCCTCCACGCCTCTGGCTTGGAGACACTTCAGCCCGTTGATGAGCTGCAGCATCATGAAGATGGCCTCGTGAATCTGCTCGGTTTGGACTAGCTGGTACTCTTTAGTGGAGACTTCGGCGGAGCGAAGTGATTCTCCGTAGGTTTGCAGGGTGTCGACTTGAGCTTGGGCTAGAACGACTATGGTCGCTGCAAAAGAAAATAGTCTTGTTAGAGATTGGCCAGCGGAACATGGTAAACAAAAAATGCGGGAAATTTGTAGAATCATAGAAATGTGGTAGGCTTTATAATTTGTCTGTTGTTTTAAATATGTAGAATTATTGCCATATTCTTATATAAGAATTCTGTTTCAATCTCAATATCATGTTTCTCTGGCCATAGCCTAGTTATTATGATTGTCAGTTAATAAGGTAAATCGAAACGCAGGGTGAAGGAAAAAAACTGCAGCGTGCATAAGACGAAAATAATTTATAAATGTCAGAAGGAAAATGTGAAAAAAATACCATCCCCCCTTTATCTCCATGTTAACTAAGTGAACATTATTAAATTATATTACGTATTGTATGGATTAATGTAAAAATTACACCAAAATAATAATTAATTACAGATTTATTTTAAAAAATTAAGCCCACATAATGGTGCAAGGTGTTATAGAACTAAGTATGGCGTGTTGTCTCCTTAAATTATTTTTCTCACACAAACACATCATCTGGCTCTAGTGGCCACATTGGCAGTAGTGATTCCTTAGTCCATTCCTTCCTCTTAACCTACTTCTCCAAACTGCTACAGTGGGACCAGGTCACAGAACTCCATGATAGCGTTCAGGCTCAGCGTCTGCGGCTGCACGGACTGCTGGCACACCATCTAGCTTCACACAGTCCTCATGCAGTGATTCCTTACCTTGCACCAAGTCGTCGCCCTCCTCCCCGAATTGCTGCAGTGGCACCAGGTCGCAGAACTCCGTGATGGCGTTCAAGCTCAGGGTCTGCGGCTGCACCGACTGCTGGCACACCATCTGGGAGGCCATCTGCTCTTTGTGCAGCATCAGCGTCACGTTCACTGGCCCTGGAAATAACACACGTAAGTAAGAAATTGTTTATTTTTTCTGTTTTTTTATTCATTCATGCTACTCGAATGGAATATCATCTGAAATAAATCTCGTTCACTTGAAATGAAATAATAATGAAATAATGATCTTTATTCTGTAAGTAGGTCGCAAGGGCACTTTTATACTCGCGCCACTTCATCACCTCAAGAATGGTCGTCTCAGGACCAAATGAGATTCAAGACCCATCAACAAAAAAAGGGCACTTTTACAAGTCTAACTCTACGGCATTTCTCAAGAGGAGACTACTGTTGAGAAGAAAGCCGAAACAAACTCAAACAATAAATCTCGTACCTCCAGTATAGATGTCATACCGAGAAACGAGGATTTGAAGAGCAGTGACAGATATTTTAGTGCGTTTTGGTTGTCAGCAATACTTTAGACCAACGATTTCGGATAGATCCCATGGGGCAGATTTACACCTATAGAACGATGGATGCACTTGGTATTATGTAGACATGTGTAAGTGATGCGGCTGATATCACCTACGTAATATTTCTCTATCGCGCATCACTCGGAAGAAACAAGCATCACACGAAACAAAACTCGATAGAATATTACTCTGGCGCTGGCGCGGCGACCGATTGCAGAGGGGTTACTCCGAGACTCGAAATTCGAAGTTTGTAACGTCCCATCCCTCTCGCTCTCATGTTTGAGTGAGCGGGATGGCGCCATACGAACTTCGTTTTTCGAATTTCGGAGTAGCTCCTCAGTTCAATTAGAAATTTCTTGTCTCGCTTGCACTCGGCACGCGGCATCATAAAGGTCGGAGTCGGTGATCGATATCGTAATATCACAGCGAGATATCTCATCACTGAAAAAATTACCTGGGCCATTCTAGTAGTTTAGCGCCACTATTTATTTATTCGCATCTTTACGTAAAAAGCATATAGTGCAAAAAGTGATAGTCAGATTGTTTTGTGGCGTACTAATCTAAAATATAGCATTGTTAAACTGTCATATTCAATTAATTTAAATTTTTTTGGTCATTGTTTATAATTATAAAGCAGGTAACGCAGTGGTCACCGATGTCCCCACTTTTGTATGACAATAAGGTATTTACCGCTGCGTTACCACCTTTTTACAGTTATTATTGATCATGAGTGAGAGAATTGAGTGTGACTCTTCGTGTATAAGAGTCCATAAATCGGTTACGGAACTTATGCGTAGCATGTTAAGTCTTTAAATCTTTTTTTGAATATTGGTTATTTATTTGATAAACTAAAGTTGTAATGAAAATAAAATGGCCCACCTATTGCCAGTCACGCATTAGTTTTGCGTTGCGTATTCTTTAGAATACGAACTATAGTCGCCGGCAGTGGGTTATGTTTCGAGAGATGTGATATCTCACTGTGATGTTACGTTTCGAGAGATGTGATATCTCACTGTGATGTTACGTTTCGAGATATGTGATATGATAATGGTGTTACTTTGCGAAGTACTGTTTGGCGCACGTCTAGTATTATGTTACCTTGGCTTGAGTTCCAGACGGCCGGGTAGAATAGGCGCTTGCCCGCGCGCACAGTCTTTGAGGACTGCACAGCAAAGTCGTTCCAGCGTAGGTTGGTGCAGGCCTTTAGACCGCGGAGCGATGGCTGCATCGTGGCGCTCTGTTGGACCTGGAAATATTATATTCATAGCTTCATTGTCACTGTTAAAACACAAAGAAAATATATTGTCCGAGGTCTAGAAATCGGAACACAAATGTATTATATTATATCACAACACAGCGGAGCTTAATTTTTTATTATATTCATATTCACGACAACCACGAGTCACGGGTGTAAAACGAATCGAGAGTAGGTACTCTTTCTCAGAACACGTTCAGTCATTTCTATATAAACAAAAGGGTTTTTTTCAAGAACTAATGCAAAAATCCAACAGGATTTCTTAAAAAGTGTGAATTTTTAATATGAAACAATGTTCTTATTGTTCAAACAAGGAAATCTTGGACCATAACGACCTGTCACCAAAGACCTTGGTTTTAAATGACAAAATGAATCATACCAACAAGTCACGCAGGTAAATTGTCTACTGTTTTTATACTACGCGTGGTTTTATTATTAGCACTGCATGTGGAATTAAAATCGAGAAATATAAATAATTGTAGTTGGTAATTGGTCATTCAAAAGTTGTTGAGAAGAATAATTTGGATTAACTCTTTAGTAGCCATTGTCTTATACCATCAAATTTTTCAAGCATTTTATTATGTATTTCTTTTTTGTTTTGTTTAATGCCTGCACGTATTTACACTATCCATTCATATTATAAATGCAAAAGAACTGTCTGTCTGTTATTTTTTCACGGTTAAACGATTTCACCGATTTTGATGAAAGTTGGCATATAGAAAGCTAAGCCTAGGGAAGGATATCGGCTACTTTTTATCCCAGAAAAATACCCTGATCCCAATACACATAAACGAAACTAAGGCGGACGAAGTCGTGGACAGAAGCGAGTAAAGATATTGGTAACTAAGTTTCTGACAAAAAATCATTTTTGTGACAAGCGTTTATTGCCGACTATACTTTTCTTTAAACACCCATCAACCACTCACCAAAGCGATTAAGAGCCCACACTCGGTAGGACTGTGTTACGTTATTATAGAGTTCCCGTGACCACCATCCGGTTCCTTCATCAGATCTGCTCGATGGTACCATATTATGGCATTGTCACCGAAGATACGCTAGTATACCAAATTTGAACCTTAATCTTGAGCTCGCAAGATTTGGCCCACACATACTCGTATACTAACACAGCAAGCTAAATAAAAACTTGAAAAAAAATAAGGATCGTGACCTATACGGGTTCAAATAAACTAAACTAAGTTGTTACTGGTACTAACTAATAAAACAAAATTGGGTGCATAATAAAATAATTACCTGTTCTAAAACCTGCGCTAAGGCCTCGTGGTTAGCAATAACGACGGCTCCGTAATTATCCTCCAAATTCCTGTGAACCACGCTCCGTCCCTTTCGCACCCGCAGCTTGTTAGTTGTCGTCTTGGGCGTCATCTCGTTCTGATAATCCTCGTTCCCAGGACTATCCATGTTGTCGTTGGAACTGTAGAAACTGTAGGGGGAATAAATCTCCGATTCCGTCTCGCTACCGCAGTAGGGAAGCGATGATCTGAAACCGTTGTTGTATTTAGGGTATTCGACATTATCGTCTTTTCGGGGTTCAACGCTATTCTCCCTGGGTTTGATGGCAGAGTCACATTCAGGCGAACTGGATCTAGCGTGGTTCACGTATTCGTAATCGCTGTCGCTGTTCTTCGCTGAATCGCAAGTTTCTTCTTCATATTTGTTGGAATTATAGACATCATCGTAGTTGTGGATGACGGCTTCGTTGGTAGCTTGGACGAGTTCTTGCGGGCCGTCGAGGTCATCCTTTTCGTCGTCTATGGGCGTTCTGCGCTTGGGCAGCTCTAGGTGAGCTTCCCGTTCGCGCATACTCGCCGTGCGTTCGGGTTTCCGAGGGGCTAGTGCGGACCTAATCTCACCTGAAAATTGAGAAATAATTTAAGTGACTAAACGTTAAACTCATAAAAAAATATTGTAGATAGAAAGCTACTAAAACAGAACTCTAAATGGCTGCTAAACAAAAGTCAGAAAGTAATAATGAATCCCAGTTATACAAACTTAATATGCATGTCTAAAGTGATACTCGTACTGCACACTATATCACCTTTCTCCACCCAGTCATGTTTGCATTTGCTAACACATTATACCATCTTTCTGCTTTAATATGACATTCCTATGCTAATGAACTTACCTAGATTCGCATAAATATTGTCGCTCTTATTCGGAGGCACCCACGCCTGTTGTTTTTGCTTCTTTTGCAGCGCGGCAGACTTCGGTGGTGGAGGTCTGGCTGGTTTGTGAACTGTAGCCACTTTTTGCTCTTCACTCGAATGCCTTGGAGGAGGTGGGGGCTTGTTAACGACCTTCGGAGTCTCGACTTCAGTGGCCGAACTACTCCCACTGTATATCGATGACACATCGTCATGACTCATCCGCCGAATGTCGGATATCTCATTTGGTTTTACGACTTCAACATTCGACCCGTTTATGTCCAACGGATGGATGATTACAAGACGTGGCTTCGGTTTAGGTGTCAAATCAAAGATTTCTTCCGTTTTGTGGGCAACTTTCGTTACAGTTGCTACGCTGAGTTCTTTCTTGTCTAAGTCTTTTGATGAGCCAATGCGAAGCAGCTTTTTGATGGAGAACTTTAGCTTACCTTTGCGTTTTTCGTCTAAAAGCAAGTTGTCGTGTGAAAGGGATATGTTTCGCCTCGGGGCCGGTTCAGGAATGACATCGACTTTCTTAACCTCAACAGTATCGACAGTTTTTGCTTTGGGCGCTACGGAGGACATGGTCGCTCTCTCTCGCTTCTCCATTTCTCTCACTACTGGAGAGTCCGACTTTGTGAATCCATTTGTATTTCTTTGATACAAATTGGGATACTCGTCTATCGACGGAGATGATGGAGGCGACGGTGCTTTTGATTTAGTAAGACTGTTAAGCGACGTGTCACTATCTTGTTTTGTAAGAACAGGTTTCGCATAGTAAATCGGCTCTGGCTTTTCTTCGTGCACCTCAGTGATCTCGTTATTTTTCTCCTCACTTACAGCTCTAACTGAGCGGGTTTCATCTTCTACCTTTGTTTGTAAATGCATAACCGTTTGCTGAGCTACAACACTTTTCTTGGTGGTTTGTTTTATAACTGGTTTGACTGGCAACTTCGGTTTTTCAGGCACGGCTGGTTTGGGGGACATTATGTCAGTAATCATTCCGTGAAGGAATGAAGGTCGGGGATCCATGGTCGGCATTGGGCTCTTAGGTAATGCAGGAGCTTCGGTGGTATCGTCAGGGTCTGCCCTCCCGTCTGGTTCGCCAGCTAATTCCCTGCTGGCTTCAGCAGAGAATATGTTATCATGAGGCTTAGGGACGATTGGTGGCATATCGATAATGGGACTTTGAAACGTTGAGTAACCGTTACTTGCCTGCCCGTCGATTTTTCTCAGTTGTCCTATCGGGGACATCTTGATATTTTTATCGGCTTCATTGAATACTTTTATCTTGACTGTCTCTTCACATTTAGTTTCGGAGAAGTGTCCGCTATCGTCGTTATCGGAGTCCGTGCGACCGCTAAAGCTTTCGTCATCTGATGTTAGAGAATTATTAGCTGTGGAATTGAGAGTGCTTACAGCTGAATCAACACTACTACTTTCTACATTGATCTTACAAAACTTAAACTCGGATCGGCTTAAATTCACCTTAGGCCGTTCCTGTGTTTTAGGTAATGGTGATTTCCTGACAATCCCATTCTTTTTAGTCTCACACATTTCTTTCTTGTCGAAGTCATCTTGCATGCTTTCTTTCATCTTCCCTTCTACTACGGTGGGTTTGTTGCAATCTTTTTGTGTAAAACCAAGATCAGTTACATTTGTCATTCTGTTCTGTTCCAATGTTTCGGATATTTCTTCAAGCAGTGATTTCTCAGTACATATGCTTTCTGTTGTACTGTCAGCTTGTATTATAGTTTCTGTTTCTTTAACGTAAGTAGAAAGAATGATATTTGTTTTGTAGTTATTGGTTTCTTCGGTGGACGCATCTGTGACGTGTATAACGGCGGGTTTTCGACCATGTGACTTTACATTAGGGCTCTTATTCTCCTGCCCAAATGGCGTAACAGACACTAGTAAAGTCTTTTTCTTACCATCAGAATCGGTTTGCATTTTCCCTAACAGCAACGAAGTGTAAGATTTGGTTCCAGTATCACCCAACAAATTAGCTTTAACTGTGTTAAAATCCGTGTTCGATTTGGTGACCTTATGAAGTTCTCTTTCTTCTTCTGTGTCGGGAAAGGTGTCATCCTCCTCAGTTTCTTCTGAGATTTCGAATTCCTCTCCATCAGACCAGTCATCTCCACCATAGCCGATAACACTACTTACTTCTTCTGGAAATCTGACATTTCGTTTATTTTTCTTTTTGGGGTGTATTTTAAGTATGCTTGGTGGATTTTTCTTGAAGAAGGTGCTTCTGTTCTGGAAGGGGGTGTTAAGGTACTTGCTGCCTTCCGTGGGGCGCTCCTGCTTGAGGTGTTCTTCCCGGGACTTGAAGCAGTTGGAGCAGAAGTCCTTCTTCCATGCGTTCTGCACGAAGTTGTGGCACACCGGCGACATGTTGCCGCGCGAATATCGCCTGTTTATCGCGTAACTGGCATTCTGGAAAAAAGAAAAAAGCTGGTAAGTACAACAATAATAAGACGGTAAGAAAAAAAAAGTCAGAATACAAAGTAAGTAATATGAAATACGTTTCTCGCTGTCGAACCGATTAGTCACAGTTATCGAAACTACTCGTAATAAACAAGAAAATATTCATCGTTAATGAGTGATTAACTTGACCAATTAGTCGCATACGGGCGATTTTACGGTTTTCAATCTGAAGTAACTTGACGTGCTTGTTGTTATGTCGGTGGTATGGGGTAGTGGACCTTTGTAATATACACGTAAGTAAACAGAAAAAAAAATGTTTTTAGCATGATAGTTATATGTACATTGGCTTTACGCTGATAATGAATCCAAAAGACCACAATTATCTGCTCCGGATCACAACTAATCTATATGATTATGTGCCCGCAACTGCGTCGTCTTTTTCCTTCATCATATCTATAAAAGTGGTAAACATTTAAAAAACATTTCTGTGCATTGAAGATATTCTCATAAAAATACATATGTGAAAAGGGTGTAGGTCACTTTATAAAAATGTATTCTACATGTCTTTGCGTCATTACGGATGGACGGACTTCAACCTTTTTTTCTTACAAGGATAATTGGGGCATTATTATAGGATACTTTATTACTCGACGACGATTGATATTGCCGGAATAAAGGTAATGGCCGTTTCTATATTAAAAAGTTCGACTCCTATATTTAACATTTCCTTTCATAACTTCATATTGCTAAATTAATTTTAATATCCATTCATCTTTCATGTGATTAACGAAACACAAGTAACATCTATCGGACCGCAAAACACGCAACGAGCCTCACATTGCGCAAAAACTCGTTCCGTTGATGCTAGATATTTGCTTATTATGAATTTGCAGCAAAATTGCCTGTGCCGTTACAGACATTCCTTATTCCAGGCGTGCCTTAGATGCTTCGGATATTCAGTATTTTTTTGTTAAGCCTCTCCATTTTATATTCGTACCTCAGTTAATACGTATCAGCGTGTCTGCTTACAAGCATCTCTGTAATTCTTTCGTCGTCTTCACAGAGTTTATAATTCCTACCATTTGTGTAATTTTCTAAAGGATTGTGGTTTGTGGTATGTAACGCCCTTATTAATACATGTACTAATACGAGGATAATAACTATACTTGTATTGATAAAGTAACAAACTACAGTTTTGAAAAAGCCCTGGCTTGTAGGTTGCTTCCAGCCGGTCTTCGACAGTTTTTGTTCTCTGAATGTCGTTGATAAGGTTATCAAGTATCACCTCTTTTTACCATGAGTTCGTCATAAAGTACTTATCAACTTTCTCATCGACATGATTTTTTTTATTTGAGCTAGGTATATTAAGCAAAAACCAAATCAACGATCCTCCGGCTCGTTTGACTTGTGCGTGATGTTTTGCTATTTCTTGAAAAGTCAATTGCTTAAATTACTTTGGTCCACTGCAGTCTGACTAGGCTACGGAAACTTTATACTCAGATCTAACATATTTAGTTTGGTGTGAATGCAGTATTCTCGATTGTTACCTACGTGCCATCGGCAATACGATTGACGTTTAGTTGGTCAGCTTTCACCTCGTCGCCAAGCTATACGCTAATCAAATATGCATGGACGAAACGTAATTGTTTAGTACCTGCTTTGGAAATTGTTTGAACGGCCCAATGCAAGAAAAGTTTCTATATATTTGTTTATTCGTAAATTGTCCTGATGGAGTTTGTGCTATTTTTAGAATATACCATAGATGCTACATGACATGAACCATGTTGTTGATTACTTTGTAACTGGAATAAGTGAGTTCTAGTAAAGGCATTTCAGTCATGTATTCTTGAAGGTGAAAAACATAAGAAAAGATCTTTTTGTATGCAGTAGTAACGTGTCCTATCTGAAGATCAAAGCTTCTAAAATTTTAAATCTTAATTATTCAAAAACAATCAAAAGCACATTTACAAATTCGCATAAGGATGTAACTTGAACATAAACCAGTTTGTAATTTACATAATATAACGTGAATTATTACCTACCTATCCAATGAGACAAGAAATATTAGCCCAAGTCTGTTTTTATACATTTAGTCTAGATTTCTATCAAGCCTTATTCTATTCCAATTAAAAGTCATTACGCAAGGCCAATGACAGAACTGCGTATTAAATTATTTGATTGAATCTAACAAAGTTATGATTGCAATCATAAACTATCAAATATAGAAAAAGTTATGAATGATTCGCATTTATCGAAAGCACACGTATTCTTGTCACTATTTGAATGTACAGTAGAGAGTATGAAAACAGTAGGTACGCAGTGAATGATAAATCAAGTTGTAAATAATGCGCGAATTGTAATGCGTTGTTAACATTCGGTCACGACACAGTAATCGGGTTCGTAATCCGATACTTTCGTGGTGATTGGAGCATTGTTTTGCTTTTTGGTGATGTGCTACTTTCAGGTTTTTGACTCGACCTGTCTGTTTGCATGTTTATAATAAGTATCTACTTCCTCGTTCTGTGTTTACAAAATTATTGTTGTGTTGTAGTCGTCAGCCTAGGGTTTCAATGATAAGAAGTATTTATTTTTCACTAGGGAGCATTTTAGAGGCAGACAAAGATGGCAGTTGTAAGTAAGGGAGGAGCAACAGAGTGAAGTGACATACAATTTAGACACGCGAATTGTAGGTGCGTCGCGGTAGGTACAAGTTTTCAAGTATGTAAGGGTTGGTGCGACGAACGCAGCAGGGTGGCATTGAGCAACCTTACGTAGTGCCAAATTTATACGCAAACAAAAGTTTAAAACTGGGCAGCAGCCCTAAAGGGAAGTTTGATGACTCGATAGCAGAGAATTTACCTCTGTATATATTTAAAAAAACCGGCCAAGTGCGAGCCGGACTCACGCACCGAGGGTTCCGTACAAATTTTTACTTACCCTAACTTTATTACCCGGTACCGGTTGAGTTAAGTTTGCACCTGATATCTATAGCATTGCATACAAATCAGGTGCAAACCTGAGTGCTCAAAAATTTCAAAATTTTCGATTGGTAAATTTCGGAGATAAAGGAGGCGAATGGTGTTTTTTTTTCACATTTTCCTTAATAAAGCAACAACTAATCACAATAAAAACATTTAAAAAATTGTTCAAAAATGTGCAGTCTATGCCCTTTTATATGATACCCCATTTGACCCAGTAACTAGACTTTAAATTTTTACCCCCCCTCAAATATATTTTTAAATATTTCCTGTGCAATACATGTGGGCTGACCATGTTTATAAATATTCCAAATTTCAAATAGTTAGCATAAGTAGTTTTTGAGATATGGCGATTTAATAGTCGGACAGACAGATAGACAGAGTCGCACCATAATCTTTTTGTACCTTTTTGGTCGGAACCCTAAAAAAGGCGATAATTGGAAATTTTATCAAAGATCAGACAACTTACTGACCAAAATCTGCATAGAGTTAAAAAAATGACGAATCATCGCACAGCGATTTAGTTTTGGCGGTCATGTCAGTGGTTTATTGCACAAGAGATTGGTTACAGCATTGTTGTGGGGCACAAAATAATTTTAGCCGAAATAACTATTATGTAAGAAGTAACAATGTATCGAGATCTTTGGTCAAATTATTGGTAAATTATTTTTTAACTGATAATGGAGTCGGCGGTTTGGATTGTTCGTGATTTTATAGGCATTTATACAAATTACATTATGTTTAAAATGCAATAAGATTTAAATTTTAATGTAGAACACGAGAAAGTCGGATATACTATAATACTCGGAGATCAGACTGGCCGTGCCGTGGCGTGATTTCTAGTTACATCTGATTACGAGATGTCATATCCAGACAAGTCCACATGAACTCACTACAAACAAAAATACCTAAGGGTATAGACAGAAGTACTGCATTCCAACTTCATATTTCTATTCATTTCAATATAAAATGGTTTCTTTAACAGATTTGGCTTTAAAAGTCCCCGGTAAGTTCGGTTCTCTATACAAACGTAGTTACGCTGTCATTTTAAAACAACTAGCTAGTTTGCTCTCAAACTTTTTACTGAGAATAAGTTAAAGTAAATACAGGCCCGTAATTAGTTTATGTAGCTTCAGATACCACAGTAAAAAAAATACACCGAATTTAAGTTTGCCATACAATACTTGTTTTTGCTGTATTTCGTTTGTTTTATAAACTGGAGCCATATAAACTAATTCCATGCCTAGATATACCTCATGTTATTGTATATGCAAAGTTTAATTACAAGACGTAGTTTTAAAATGAGAACGAAACTCCGTTTGTATGGCAAGGTGAAATTCGGCCGAGCTTGCTGGGGATCTTTAATTACTGGTAAAATCGATCGCAGTTATCGATGATCAATTGAAGCCTTCGTATTGCGTACGAGGTCATATTGGACCGATAAAATAAATAGACACAGGCTGTGCACAATCTAGTTCATAAATATATGCCCAATGTACACTATATTAGATTAATATTTGTGAAAATGTACGTATATTTATGACCTCGGAATGCCGAAGCCTTGACGAATATGTCAGAAATGGCTAAATTAGGCTATGATATGTCACAGCAAGCGTTTTGTAAGTAGAACTGATTGATTGCTACGTACAGACAGAATCGAATAATAATAATTTGTCGCATTTCGGTACAAAATGAATTAATGGCTGTGCTACAAAGTTCTTCGGGAGCGCTTGAATCCAACTGCGCCGAAATCATGTTTGGGACCCTGTAGTCTGGGGCGGCCCCGTATTATTCATATGGCTAGTGACGATTCTGGAGAGAGACCTTTTTTGACAAGAAGTCAAAATCTACCAATCACTCACAATACACAGGATTTCTGAAACTTAAATTCTAGCACTGAACAGTCGGCCAAGAAATTGGTCTACCACTTTTCAGCTCTATTTCATGTTCAAAAGCCTGCCGTACCTACATAATCCTACTGTGCATACGCCTGTGCATCAGTCTAGTGCTCGCTAACGAATGCCAACTTGGCCGTTGATCCTAACTGTCGAACTTCTCCAAATTTGTGGAGTCCGCACATTTGCCGGACATGCGAATTATCGACTACGCGAATTGGGTCGAGTCGATTCGAGTCTCACGACCACCGATACTTTACTTTATTTTTATTTACATTACGTTTTGTGACGACGGGTTGGCAGCTAATTGGTTGTCCTCAAGGTTTATGAAAGGATACGGATAACATGAATAAGAGAATGTACCGGATGTTAAGCAGAGCAAGTCAGCCACTGTCTGAGAGCCTGCATGAAATATATCTTATTCATATTAATTAATTATTAATGTTTCGCGTAATGCTCTGTCCGCATAATCGTTAGTTAAGAGATATACCTACATCGCAACCGATCATTGCCATCATAGAAGATAGAACACATAATAGACACTAGAAGGGTTTTGAGTTGATGAGACTGCAAAGACAAACGACTACATACATACAAACGAATCAAAAGAGATCTATGGTTCAGTGACCCTAAAATAACCCTACTATTTTATTGAACATATTTTCAATGAACTGACATTATTTTTTACAACTTTACCTATAATAGCCTACCTACTGTAAAATTAATACCTAGTTATCATTTATTATTATTATCTTATTTAACAGCAGAATATATAAAGGGTATCATGAGTGTCATGTTGCATAGGAATAGTCTGACCACGTTAAGTCGGCAGAAGTGAGGAAATAATGAAAACTTCATGTTATCTTCTATGAAATAGGAGTTTTAGTATTCGTTTTAGCGCAGTACCCGCAAACGAACTAGTAATTTACCAGTAGTGTCTAGGGCTGGACTGAAAACCAGCGCTGCGTGCACAGTGCAGGGCAGTAGCTCTTCGCCGCGCCGAAGCAAACGCTGACTCCACCCCTATTGTCGCACTGTTTATTCAGTTTTTTTGTTCTTAGCCGGAAGTAGTTGTCAGTTAGTATCTGATTCTTAATGTACTTATATTTGTGTGGCAATAAATATATTATATTCTATACTCTAATCTATTCTATAATCTGATCGATTTTTGTCAGTTATTGCCAGACACAGACCTCTGCATGGTAAGAAGAAATTTTATTGATTCAAGAAATTAAATGCATGCTCTGCATATATTTACCGCGTGCAAGTATGCACCAAACCAATATGAAATTGGGTATAGAAAGTACATATTTCAATTTTCATGACCCGGCCGCGCAGGCGCATGCCAAGCGGGTTAAGTGTGCCGTGTACCATACCAGAGAGTAAGAGTTTGTAGTAGACTGGTTCATTGATAGGAAACTCACCGTACCGTAAGCTTGGGTTAGTTTGACCTTTAAAGGGTAACTTTGGCCCATAAGTACTAAAACGGAGAACATTAGTAATGAACAGAAATCCACTTTTTTTAACATGGAGTTAATGAATACCTCATGGTGATACATTATGTTTTGAATGCAAAAGAGCAATTTGCAGAGTAGTTTCTAATGACTTTTATTTTTACCTTTTATTTTTACAATTTCTTTAAGTATAAAGTAGTACTTAAGTCTAAGTTTTTGTAGTTGTAATTCTCAAAATAATACACATCTTATTTTAATATGCAGAAAACTTTACGCATGTATTGGTTAAAAACTTAAGTAAGTCACCTGTTGTATGTAGTAGAAGCGTATCCTCATAGGCAATTTGATATTCCTTATTAAAAAATGGCATAAGTTGCATATCAATTTTTACACTACTAAATACAATATGGGCTTTACCTTTACTTTAAGTTTTTTACCTATAATAACCCTCACTCAGGTACATTTGCTTCGTAATACAATTTTCGCTAAATTCTAGGTGACAAATTATACGTCTGGAGTTAAGTGGAGTTTGCCGCCATCACCACTGGAGCCATACGAATACATTCCCCACTGACAAAGTAATCGCAAAATCTCCGGTTAGTTGATACGGTAAATTGTCAGTGTGTGGGTGTTTTTTGTTTGTAGGTAATTTCTTTTATATGTGTGCGGTTGTAGATATAGGAATATTTCCGTACTGTGCTGTAACGTAAACACGTTACACGGCTAAAGTAAACACTTCAGCCCCCGTTAAAAATTCATGAAAAATTTGTTAACAGGGCTTACATTACTTAAATGCTCTAAGCCATCTCACACTACTTTTCAAGGTATCGTTTGCCCTGCCCAAGTTTTGTCTTTATAATGGGTGCACATATTGTTGTTCAATACCTATAGACCGTGCACTATAAGATGCAATATGAACATATAACCACTAATAAGTCGTAAGTCCAGTAGACCTCAAAAAGATGTGTATACGAAATTTCACCCTATAATAACGGATATCATGACATCGACTAGACATACGACCTTTTGACACAACACTGTAGAATGTTTAAAGAGCCTCTCACCTCGACACATTCCGGTCCAAGCAGCTGGTTCAACCGACCCCATTACCGGCAGATGGATCTGTTTGCGCAGCTTTTGTTTTCCATTGACACGTCAATATTTGTATGACTCAATACGAGTAGCTAGTTCGCTCGAGCTCCAAAATGTCAAGGAGGGTCGTATGTGTACCTACCAAAGGCGTGGCGTCGGGAAAATATCAAGGGAAGCCGAGGCGTATTTATTTATTCATATATTAAAAAAAAAGGTGGGTATAAGCTTTTGTTTTGGGCAACCCGGTAGGAATCGGCTTATATGGACGCCACCCCACTGGTACCTACTAAATAATCTGTATCATCACTCCTGTGTATGTCTGTCTGTCCAGCCAATTTGCACCGCCACAAGTAGACCGATTGGAAAACACGATATATCGTGTGATCGTGTGACATATCAAATGAAAGGGCTCGTTTGTGAGGTTCTCATATATAACTTTTTATTTGAAGATAACTAGTTTTGAAGTTATATAAGAATATAGGCGAAAATTGATGATTGATCAGAAATGTCCCGGGAATGAAAATCCAGGCGAATCTCCGAGCGTTTCACCGTTTGGTTCATCGTCATGTCTCACGTCATTGTTGTCTCAATATTAATACCAAAACGGAAAGAGAAGAAAATAAACTCGGCCTCGTTACGGTTTTTCGGTTTCATAAAAAGTTAATTCTGAATGTCAATTCATCTGCTTTGGCCTAAGGTTGACTGGTAGAGAATGCCCTATGGCACTAAGTCCGCCTTTTTGTATTATAAATCCTTACATTTCTTCAACAAACGTTTCCTGAATGTTTTATTTCATAGAATTTTCATTTGTATGAAATAAATCGTTAACTTTTTTCCCTGAAACCATACAATTTTCATGATTCTGAAAAAGATCATCATGCAGAACCTAACTTACCCAAATTATTAACAGTTTCAGAGAAAAATGATTTCGATGAAATGATGTGTCACCGAAATGGAGTATTCGGAGAATAAATATATCATTTCTTTTGATGATATTTGCTGAGTCGACAATGACGACAAATAAACGCCGTAGACTCTGAAGATTGGCGCCCCATCATTAAGAAGTCAGACGATGCAATATAAGAGAAAACTAGTAACATTTATCTGTGCCAGTTACTTCCGGTAATCACTAACTAATTACATGGGATTCTTTTATGCAAGATAGACTATGAACTAAACTGGTAGCTAGCAGCTAACGTCGACTCAGAACAAGTTTAATGGAATATACTGTTTCATAAAATTATAATTATAAAATATGACTGCATCAAATGTTATTTGTTTTGCAAAATTTGATTAAATTATAATAACATTAGAAAGTGGCAGTAATTTCGTTCGCGGACGGTCAAGACATAATCATAACCCTTTTTTTTTGCTTCAGCGTAGTCGAGAAAAACTATGCTATAACTATATTGTAGGTCACTGTCTGTGTATCAAAAATGGTTCAGATTATTTTAGAAGTATGGTTATAGTCTAAAATCATACAATAAATACTACGATACTCCTCTGAGGGTGTACAACAATGCCTTCAGAATGTTGCTTTTTTTTAATTTATTAATACAGAAAAAAAGGATACCATTGCCTCATAGCAGCGGACAAAATCATGAAAGATTTAACTGCGGCTGTGTTCGCTCATTTAAATATTAAAAACATTTTACTATATAAAAGAGCTTGAGTTGCCTAGATTTTGAGATGCCTCCGGGATGTTTGCAGAAGCACATACAGACGGCTTTGCAGCAATGCGTAAAAAGGCGGCGTCTCCACTTATACGGACAAGGAAAAGCCCCAACAGCATTCTGAAGATGATCAGTGATCATGTTTGGTGTGTCCGTTATACACTGTTGTTCTAGCATAGGATTACCAGATGAAAAAATCAAAGAATCCCAGAGAAGGCCTGATTTCCATTGAAAAATCCTGAGATTTTATTGCACTGAGAATTTCCTCTTTTAGGAGGATTATTTTTAGTTTCTTTTAAGTTTTTATTAAAAAGATCTTTAAAATGTACCAACTGTATTTTATTGAAAATTTAAAAAATCCTGAGATTTCCTGAGATTTGCAAAATCAGGCCGCAATCCTGAGAAGAGTCCAAAAATCCTGATATCTCAGGACAAATCCTGAGATATGGTAACCCTATTCTAGCAAAGATTTAGTGTAAACTAACAAAGAATGAAGCCCTTCACCATCATCATTTCAGCCATAGTACGTCCACTGCTGGACACAGGCCTCCTCAATAGATTTCCACATGGGCCGGACAGAGGCAACCCGCATCCAGCGAATCCCTGCAACACTAAACAGGTTGTCCGACCACCTTGCGGCTGGCCTTGCCACGCTGCGCTTGGCGGTACGCATGAAATCCTTATTGAAATAAAATTATTATGATTTTATTATGTTAACGAAAAAATAAGTTTCGTCAACAAAAAAATATTTTTTACCAAAAACTAATTTCATACAATGTTCCAAGCGTTACGTGGCAAGACGCCTCCACTCTAGGTATGTTAATGGCCAGCTTTCTAAGCGAGCCGGATGGCCCTATAATTCGAAGCGATTAGGACCAGATTACCGCCCCGGGTGTGTTACCAGGCGTGGGTAATTACTGCCCTTTCGTTTACCTAAATTTACGAGATCGGGTTTGTAACACAGCGGACACCCTTGCATACAGAATGTTTTGAATATACATACTTTGAATAGTACATTCATATATGAATAGATTTGAACTGTTACTTTTTAGGGTTCCGTAGCGAAAAAGGCAAAAACCCTTATAGTTTCGTCATGTCCGTCCGTCCGTCCGTATGTCACAGGCATTTTACTCAGATATAAGACGTATACTGATGAAATTTGGAGTAAAGGTGTCTTGTGTAAGCCGCTACTTAGTTTGATAGTTAAATAAAAAATATATATATTTCTAGGGAGGGCACTCCCTACATGTAGGTGTAACCGAAAGTAAAAAAAAATCTTTCAGCACATATCAATGTGTGGCACATCATTCGACAGATCTTCTAAAAACACTTTGATGTTTCTAAATTTTTTTTTGATTTAGTGAACATTTTCGGAAATATTCGCTCCGAAAGTAGCAAAAATTGTGTCTATTTTCTAAACGGTATGTTCAAAAAATATGAAAAAAATTATAAATATAAAGCTTAATAAATACTTCCGACGAAAATTGTTTTCAACATGATCGGACATACCATTTTTAAGTTATTGTCAAAGAACTGCGCTTCTCAGCAAAAGGACGTAAGTGTTGAGGAGATACGCTTTTTTGTTAGTGTTTTTTTTCATATCGTATTTTTTTCATCTGTAGTGCATTTTTTTGTATAAACGGCTGCGGAATCCTACATTTACATTGAGCATGGTCCGACATGCTCTTGGCCGGTTTTTTTTCTGTATTGTTAGTTGATGTAACTTCGCGATTTTTTTAAACTTGAATTGAAATTATAATGGAATTAAACTTCAGACTTGATTGCAAACATATGACTGCATGAGTGTAGCCTGTGTAGACTGATGTCATGTGTTATTTTTATGATGATGGATTTGTTATTGTCAAGCGATCGATCAAAATGTTTTGAAACTTTAACCGAACAATCAGTATACTAATCTGGTTGACGGAACATGAGTTTCGTTTGAAACGATCATCGACTTACATCTGTTAACATGGCCTTTTCATAGACTTTTGGGCGTTACGTGGATATATTAAAAATGCCTACGTAAAGTTTATATGATGCCGCTTATCTACTATTTGCTACCGCCGCATATTATCACACGTCGGCCAAATCGCGAGACGAGTGAGATAATGAACTCCAGAAATTGGTCATAGTCAGAAACGTAGAAGGAAGAAGATTAAGTGGTAGATCTCAGACTAGGTGGACTGACCAGTTAAAGGATAAGAACATCAAGCTATGGAACTTGGTGTGGATGGCGACTAATATAATCCGATGGAAGCAAGACGTCCTTTCCAGATATAAGACCGACGGTAATCGTGATTTTCAGTCATAAAGTAACGACCACAGAGAGAGAGACGTAAAGTTTATAACTCAGGCTCGTTCAGTCCGTTTCTTAAAATGCTTCCAATCAACGTCTCTTTCCGATATAATGTCTGCTAGTTGTTTCCTATGATGGAACTTTCCTAAAATGCTTGCTACCTATTATGTCCACTTTAAAAAATGGCCTGTTTCCTATAATCTCCGCTTATTATGATGCCTAAATCATGTATCCCATCATTAGAAGTGAACCAAATTAAGAAAAAATAGGACCAATACGATGCTTTACAATAAAATCGGTTCACACTTACTTTTCCTTTATTTTCGGTGAGCATATACCTACATACAAAAAAAGATCTCACCGAATTTAAGTATTATAATTTACTTCTATATTATGTATATCGTCGCCTTATACCCACACAAATAGTACAAGCTTTTGCTTAGTTTGGGACTAGGTCGATTTGTGTAAGATTGTCAATGATATTTATTATTATTATAAAAAAAGAATTGAGAAACCGACATTTGAAGAATGATCACACATATGATGTGTGATGTTATTATCGGAACAAACAATGCGGGATGAAGGCCAATTTGAGAAGCATACAATTTAGGAAACAGACTGTTTAAGAAGTAGACATCGTAGTAAACTGACAATGTAGGAAGAATACCATTTTAACAAACAGACATTATAGGAAACAGACAGAACCAGCCTGAGGCAAGTTTATAAAATTGACCTCAAGCTTTCAACGTACGATACCATACAGTAAAAATTACTCACTTTATTATTACTGTCGTAAACAGTCATTAATATAATTACAACACAGGGCCATTCACTTTTAACGTGAAACGTATTTCCAAGCAGTTATGTTAATATTATTATTATTCTCATCAAAATAATTTCACATTGTTAAGAAAGTCCGCACAGCTCAGTAAGAAACGTCTCTTGGCGTGATGATATTATATTAATTAAGTGAGTTTAACGTACATATGACTAAATTTATCGCCAATTGTTTAACCAACTTTCAAGATCATTCGTTAGGAACAAATTTCTGCCCAATTCTACCTTTATCTTCGTTACTAAATGTAGCCGTAATTGTAAAGTGTACATTTTATTCTCGTCATCAAATTACATCATAAAATTTATCCACAAACGATAAACTAAAAGGAGAGAGTCAGCAAAGGGGACGAACAAGAATATTTACCTATTGCATAAGAAACAAATGTACTATTGCGTAAACCAGTTACATACTTGTCCGGTGTACCAAGTCAATATATCATCACTTTCTTTTTGATGGTAAAGTTATTCGAAACGACCACACCTTGGAACGAGTATCGAGAAACTGTCTGTTTCTGAGATGAGAAAATAGTTGGCATTTTATTGAGTTACCAAGTTGAATGTGTAAGAAAAAATATGCAATATATCTTGGAAAGAGAAACGAGAAATCTTAATTTTCTTCTAATTCCGAAATATAAGATTATTCGAGATAAACTTTTTTTTTACCGAGTTTCCGAGGTTCTCAATTCATCGGATTTTTTTAAAACAACAGGTCTGAAATTGGATTTTGAGGAGAAATTTACCAATCAACCTACTTACTAGGAAATTTAGCAGTGTTTTATTGAGAAAACGTATCTTCTTACAATAGTGTTGACATAAATAAACACACACAATCCAAGTCGAAAGCTAGGGAATCCATCTATAGAAACATTCCTAAAGGCTATCTGAAAGCTCAATATGTCCAATAAGTCCATCAACTGCTAGTGCAACATACCTATTTGTTTTCTAAGGCTCTCTAGCTTTACCTAAAAAGTCTTAATGTCTACTAACTAGCTGCACCTACAGAGGGCAACGGAGTTCCTATTGGCTCCCTTTGGCTAAGGTGATGTCATATTGTTGTATATGGCGGTGTCAAGAACGTGTGAAAGGGCACAGGTGTGAATCTGTGGAGCTAGTTACATGTACTTATATATTGTCTTTACATGTAAAATACTGTACTGTAGCCTACCGGTGATTACAAATCCATACTAATCCATACTATCCATACTAATATTATAAATGCGAAAGTGTGTCTGTCTGTCTGTCTGTCTGTTACCTCTTCACGCTTAAACCGCTAAACCGATTTGGATGAAATTTGGTATGGAGATAGTTTGAATCCCGGGGAAGGACATAGGCTACTTTTTTTCCCGGAGAAATGCCCTTATCCGCGATAAACGAATTTAAGGCGGACGAAGTCGCGGGCAGAAGCTAGTAAATACATAAACAGATAAAATTACGGGATAATTTTGTACTTATATTGAACATGATATGCTAAATAAGGCTTGCGTTATGAGTAGGTACTGGACGACAATATTTATGTTCACTACAGAAATATTTGCCCTTACCGGGATTTCAACCCAGGACCGTCAGCTTTGTAGGCAGCGGCACACCCGTTGACTAAAGCAGTCGTGAATAATCTAATCACAATCATAAGCACTTAGCCGATTTCGGAAAGAGACGCTTATTTTCATCAGACTGCGTCAGGAAGACGGTTATGGTTTTCGTATGCATATTATATGTATATAATGTATGTGGGCACATACCCACGATTTGGGTATGTATGTCTATTACTTTGGCATTTTCTGCAGCCTAAAGGGATTGATGGATTTTGGCGAACAGTCGTTAAATTGGTCGTGGTTGCCACAGTGATACAGATTATAATATTCTGCAAGTTTAAGTGGTTTTTTTTTCAGAGCTCTGCTCATATACTTACTGAAGAACTTTGGCATGAATCATCAAATGAAGCTCATTATTGTCGAATGTCTCTTCAGAATTGACAGTAAATATGCCAAACGTACTTTGATTGTCTAGATGATGCTGACTGACATAGATTAAAATGAATCACCTAATCGATAGGGTGCCATTACAATTAGATGACTAGTCTTATACCTAAGCAGTGGTATAGCTGCCGTAAAATAGATGTAAGTCCTAAAATCAATGAATAATTTCCAAAAGGGTTATCAGTGAAATTATCTACGAGATAATTTTTAACCCCGACAAAAAAGAGGGGTGTTATAAGTTTAACGTCTCTGAGACTCTGTGTATGTCTGTGGCATCGTAGCGCCCATACGGATGGACCAATTTCAGTGTCTTTTTTTTGTGCCATAGATAATTTTATCCCGAGTGTTCTTAGCTTTGTTTGATGAAAATCGGAGCACGCGTCTTCAAGATATTCAGCTTTTAGTGGAACACGTCGGGGGGTTTTTAAAATTTTTGATTTTTTATCATTATTAAATATGATTGTTAAAAAAGTGTGCTGCCATTTCTTCAATAAACTCAAGAATCACATAATTTTGTGTCTTCATGGTGGTTTAATTAATGTTGAAGCGACAAGATGGTACTAAAGGCTGCAGATATATTTATGATACAACATTCAACATACCAATGGAGATGTAAAACATCTAGCAAACTAGCTATCACAACGTACAACACAAGTTTTAGTTCACGTCCAAGTTTCACAATGCTCTAACTGGTTGGTTCGCAGTCTAGGTGGTCTACAAGAACTAGATTTTCTTCAAGAAAACATTTATCTACTTTACGTAGTGTTATGGCCAAGAACGCGGTCTAGTGTAGAAACTTAGCTCTTAAATTTTCACTTGTAACTTTCGCGAATAGTTGGGAGAAAATCTGTTTAGTATGTACATGTTAAGTACATATAACGGGCAGTAAAAATAGAAGCATATATTGTATGAAACATATTATACGAGTAAATTACTTTTATAATTTATGTCATGGAGAGCTAAAGTTGTATCGTAGACACACACGTTGCTATCTAGATGGCTAGAGTAGGTATAATACATTTGAAAGTGTAAAAGTATTTATTACAAGTTAATTAAATAACACGTTTCCGGGTTCATTAAATAACACGGTCCGTTAAGGGTGTTTAGACAAAACTTAGATTTCCAAAAGTTGATACAATTGACAAGGCACCAACTGTAGCCAATTTCTCGAAAAATATGATTTTATGATTTGAAGCGGTGCCTACAGTTAAAACACGAATTCTCCATTATCTTAACATATAAATGTACTGACTGTTTATTTATTCATACAAAGTACATTTGCAAATTACAGCTAGGTGCCATCGAATTACAAACTTAATATTATAAACAGATTAATTAATTAAACCAACCTCATGCATCCTCTTACATTCGTCCTTCACCTTTTGTACGAACGTGGTGAACACGTCGCAGTGTGGCGCCTCTCAGAGCACAGCCCAAAACTGCCTCTTGTTGCATTGTACTCAATAAAAACCTTAACAGTGACTGTTATACACAGTACAGCTGAGAAAAAATGGATTTAGAATTATTAAAATTAACATGTCTATAAATAAGTATAATCATTATATGTACTATAATAAGATCCTGCACTAACTACTAGTTTCTGTTTGGCCCTATGGTTGACTGGTAGAGACTGCCTTAAGGCATTAAGTCCGCCAATTGTAACAGTTTGTATTGTGCAATAAAGTTTAAATAAATAAATAAATATAATGGAGGTGAGAACTGCGCGAGATTTTTGGAAAATTCGTGGTCGGTAAGGATGTTAAATTGGGCATGAGGTTTCGAAGAAACCCTATTTTGCTCACGGCTAATTTATTCGTCTGGAGTCTCTCATACGTCTGGAGACCCTTTTCATCTCTGTAAGTAGGTATAGATTAAGTTGTACTCTAATGGACCCGGAGACAATATACATCTCCCTGTAAAGTCTGCCCAGGTATTTGTCTGTTGCAATAATATGGAAATGCACTATATAATGTCATTATATAGATTGTGAATGTTTTTTTCTGTTTATTGTTAAATCAGACATGTAAAAGTGCACTTGAGGCCTACTCGCGCATCATTAGATTTGAATTTGAATCTTGGAGAGCTACGTATGGAGTTTATACTTAAAAATATATATTTAAGATAGGCTAAGTACAAATATTGTAATAGATAAGAGTTAATTTGAAAAATTACTATACTGTTGACTTTGTTTCGGCTTTCTTCTCAGCAGAGGTCTCCTCTTGTGAAATGCCGAAGAGTCAGACTTGTAAAAGTGCCCTTGTGGCCTACTTGCAGAAAAAGCTATTTGAATTTTGAATTTATTAATAGAAGTAAATGCTAGTTTTTCTACTTCAAATCAAAACAATATCAATGAATCACCACCAACACTACTTAGTAACGGAATGACTAATAGCGCGCCTTACGTAACCCGAGACTCGAGACGACAATTGCAAAATTGAGGTAAACATTAGGAATTTGCTTATTTTGCCTATTTGTGACACAATTTTACCGTAAATTACTGAATTTAAAGTGCACTTAATGAATTTGGAGACTGCAGTGGACTCGTATGTCTATTAGAATAATGTTTTCTTAACGACTAGCAGTCAAGCCAAACTCTTTACGATATAAGTCATCATTAAGCTTTTTACGGAAAACGTTGAGAAATATTTCCCTTTGGTAGTACAAATACAAAGGTATAAATAGTATAAAGGTAAACGAAAGGGAAGGTTCTTTTGCTTAGTTAGTAGTCTAAATTATTGAAACTATGTTATTATGATCAATTTTATAACCGAAAACGAACTTGATGACGATGTCGGCCAGGCGGACTCGGTAAAATTACATTTTTAATAATGGTGGGAAGAACACCGGCTGAAATTTTTAAGACTTAAAGACGTATTATGTAATAAGCAGCTTAACCAATGCATTTAAAAGAAAATATCGCTATTTCTCGACTTAAGCGGTGTCGTGAGTTAGATAAGCCATGGTTTGTGGATAGACTGATCAGCCAGCTAGCTCATCTTTGCATGTCACGCGACTCAGTATCTCCTGTCTTTTTCACATTGTATTGAAACGAAAGAGGTAGCCATATTTGTCACGCCACAAACAGTCGCATGTCACAGTTGTAGCACGAGGAACAAAACGACATGAGAAACAGAACGGTAGTAAGTTCACAGATAGACCACGACCGTTAAAAGGTATCGGAGAGGTAACCTGTTTTAAAACAGTTAGAGGAGTCACAGCGGTCTTGGTCGTATAACGGTCGTAAAGAGGTCTAATGCGGAGTCGTGTTCGGTGGCTCTCTGGAGCATTCATTAGTCTCAGATGATCTCATATCATTCGGATAATGATTGTACATGACTGAGGATTGAGAAACAGAACAACATCTGTGACGAATGGTTAAGTGTAAACGTCCCGTTGGGTGGCAATATTGTTAATCTTGCGAAACGCTTCCCCTTTTAATTAATCTATGCATATATTATATAGCCTAAAGTTTAGAAAGACAGAAAGAAGACAGAAAACGCAGTTTGAGTCCTAAACAGTCAACATTATTCAGGCTTAACATTTAATTTCCCGCAACGGCAGAAACTATTTTTCTTCTACTTTATTGATAAATACTGCTATAGAAAATTAATTGTTTAAAGGAAAGGATAAGGATACAGGAATCTTCTGCCGAAAGGAAATAAATTTGTAAAAACACTGAAAATTGTATTAACCTTGCACACAGAGGCTGAAATGACTTTGTATATGCATTCGTCTTGCATAATTTACACAACAGGAGAATGAGTCAGTCTGCTATATCGTACAATAGTGCTACTTATTAGGCAGTTATAAGGTAAATGTTCCAGTGCTCGAAACTGTCTCATTAGTTGGCACTACTTCGCACCTTCGTCGCAATAGAGGTGACGACCAGTGTGTCAATTATAGGTAAGGGTGTCGAATATTATGACGTTTGTCATAGTACTTAGAGTAGAATTCTGAATCCTTTTATAACTTAGTAGCTCTGTGATCTGTAGAGTTCGCGAGTCTTTCAACCCCCATATCTCCGCCTTTTTGAAAAAAAGTAAAAATCCACAAAAAGATAAACAGACTTTGCTCACAAAATTTCACGAAAGTCGGTTGAGCAACGTGACCAGTAGAGAAGAATAACCGGAAAGCCATCCACTGGACAGACAAACACACAAAATAAATTTTACCCAAGCTGAAACGAATACGCTTTGCACGCTACGCTCGCTTGCCCAATAAGTTCTCCCTTTTGAACTTTCTAGAGAATATGACGGTATTTTTAACCGACATCAAACAACCGAGATTTCATGCCACGGGACATCACATAGGATTATTGAAACTTCCTGCACACTCGCTGTGAAAGATATCGTAGCGCGATATTTAAGTATTTATGAGCAACGCAAAAATTTTGCACGTGTAGTAAACGTGAGTATGGTTCAATGTGTATGTCAGCATCATTTGACTAAAGCAAGTGCAAGTGGGTAAGATAAAAACCGAGCAGATTAAGGAGAAACCCACGCTCACTGATCAGATGCATACATTACGCATAATTAATCACGTGGTGCATAACTATAAAATGAAATGCATATCCAAACTAAAGAGCTCAACTCGCAAGACAACGCTTCCCAAATTCAATCTTAATTCAATATGCTTTGATAGAAGATTTGCTTAGCGTTAATCTTTTGTAGAACTTATAATTTTTGTTCTTTTTTTATGAGACATTTTATGCACTTACGAGAATTATTGTTATTTTAATGTTAATGCCAAATGGACGTGTGAAGATGCGATAAGGTGGTTAATTATGCAAATATACTTCAGTTATGTCTGTACTGTTCGTATCCCAAGTATGAAGTTCGAATTAAGAATAGGGAAAGTGTTATTCATGTAGAGAAAACAATATTAACAGAGCACTATACAAATAAGTAAGTATTGATCTTTAAATTTGTCAATAATTCTTGCTATTCAATTAATTCTCTTTAATTAATCTCTCTTTCAGCATATCTATTCCCGGAACAATATAATTTGGATCTCTTCAAGACGAGAGTGAATAGGCACAATATAGGTAAGCATAATACTCAATCGTCGGCTTTAATACAAGCTTTTTGCTTAGTTTGGGACTAGGTTGCTATGTGTAGAATGGTGCCTGTTATTGATTTAATTTATTTTTTATTTATAGATAGAATATTAATAGAAAGCCAATAGTTAAGTTTAAGCAACCTGTCAGATACGACGTCTGGTTCCCGATGATCAGAACAATGGCGTTACACGTTATGTCTACACTACGTGTTTCACATAAGATATACTCGAGATCCATACTTAGCGATTGTTTTCGACTTTCATTTCCTCGAATCCGTGTCACTGTTATAGGCTACGTCTGCGTTGAAATAAATCGATAGGAAAGCACTTCACGCTAAATTCCAACTCGTTTTTAGGGTTCCGTCATCATCATTGGTCGTCCACTGCTGGACACAGGTCTCCTCAATAGACCTCCAGATGGGCCGGATAGAGGCGATCCGCATCCAGCGAGTGCCCACAACAAAAACTAGGTTACCCGATCACCTTGCGGGTGGCCTTTCCACGCTGCGCTTGCCGGTACGCGGTCTCCACTAGAGAACCTTTCTGCCCGGCCATCGGTTCTTTGAACTATGTACCCTGCCCATTGCCACTTCAGTTTGCTGTCGGTGACCTTGGTTCGTCTACTTTCTCGAAAAATCTCGTCATTCTTGATTCGATCTCGTTGAGAGATCCCGAGCATAGCCCTTTCCATAGCTCGCTGAGTGACTCTGAGCTTCCTTAATAGGCTCCGTAATTAGATTACCTATTTGTCTCTTTTTTTTTCTTCTAACATATCGATTGCTACGATCCTCCACCGAATGAACACTTCTGTGTGGCCAGATAGTTAACTGGTACAATGTACATAATGCCTTAAGGCATAAAGAATAAATAATTAAGAAACCTTCATCATCACATTAGCCCAAGGACGTCCACTGCTGGACAAAGGCCTCTCCAAGTATTTCCATAACGACCGGTGCGCCGCTCTCAATCCAACGGTCTCCCGCGATCTTCACCAGATCATCGGTCTATCTTGTTGAGGGCCTTCGCACACGTCGTCCTACACGTGATTGCCACTCTAGAATCTTCTCAGGTGACATCACTTGGTTTCGCCCGTATCGCGAGGAACCAATTAAAAATAACAGCAGACTTTACAAAGTTACGCAGTAAAAAAAAAAGGAGTATGATAAGATTGATTACACGTTCCTTTTTAATGTAGCTATAAGAATATGCTAATTCCTCAAACAAGCTGTCTAAAGGTAATCATCATTATCATTAGCATAGACAGTTACCCTGTCACCTACGGGTCCATTGTCGGTGACCGACATTTTAAAACAATGCGCTCCTTGTACAAACAGTGTTCCGTGTACTAGTGCTACTGGTGTTACGAGAATGTTCACAACTTTAACAACTAAAATACAGTTTCACAATTTTGTTAAGGCCAGCAGCTATTGATGTTTGCGTTTATCGCACGGTATACCTATTTATTTTAAATTAAATTAAATTAAATTTATAGAAATATAGAAGAAAGGAAAATATATGTATTCCATAGAAAGCACACACAGACAGGACATCATTTGCATAAAATTAATTTGTTTTTTTTTTAGGTTAATTGCGGTAAAAAAAAAAAATTCAACGCATTTTTGTACTCGTATACAAACGTTGGATCTTTTACCCATAACATTCCGTAACACGAAGCTTTGTATGCGGTAATTAACCATTTTACAGGCACCGAAACATCCTGTTGCAGCGTTTGCCTGAAAACAGGATACGCCAAGCATTAACTTAACAGAATCCAGATGCTAACATTGTGGTCGTTGCCTTTGATAATATCTGCAAACCATTAAGGCACATAGCTCTCAAATGACTTACCGCCTATTTTGCAACATTATCTTCTTATCTTCAGTATGTACTTTATTTTTATTGCATTTCACAAGAACTGAAACTTATATTATTTGCATTTTCCGTGTTAACACTATTCTTTAACTTTAGGTTCATAGTTCCTAAATACAATACCTCAACTAAATCAGCGATTTGTGACACTTTCTTTAATAGTACCTAAATGATACGTGACAATTAAAAACTAAGACAATGTTTATTTTGATTACGACCATGTGATTTTTATTTGATATTTTTAGAACAGCAAATAGTCATCTATTTTGGAGAAATAATAAATGTGCGAATTTGGCTGAAAAAACTGTTGACTATTTTGTTGTTTGAAAAAAAATGTGATAAAACCGCATTTCTGTCATTTAAAAATTCATTGTTTAAGTTTTCAAAATAGCACATTTCGTTTAGAAGGTATAAAAGACAATGTAGCAAAATCGCCGACTGAAGTACATTTGCAACAAGCGCCTTAAGTTAAAGGGCTGTTAACGCGGAAGAACGCAAATAGGAGTTCCAGTTCTTGCGAAATGCTTCCAGCTACATAAAGGAGTTACCAGCTGCATTGAGCTATAAATATCCAGTAAAATGTCACTAAACTGTTTATTGTGTGGTTATATGCAGGTGGCAAGTAGTGCCACTAACCTTTGTTAAATGTACACACACATAATGCAGTTATATACTCATCTCATATTCGATACGCACACATACATATTTAGGGTACTTTATCTCTAACCTGCGCACCCTATTGATGATTATGAGTTATGTTATGGTGAACATATCGCGTATCCATCGCGCCTGATATGATCCTAAAAGTACAATATAATTACTTGTGCTCGATAAGACTTATTTGAGTGAGTATCCTATCCATAATAGCCGATCTAAATCCGATATTAGATTTTTCTTAAATTGAAAATCAACTCGTCGTCGGTTGGACGGCAAGTATCTGCCGATGCCGTCATGTCTCGACATCGGATCTATATCGGAATCCTAACGTCATTTGTCATAACGCATTTTTTTACGAAACTGTCAAGTTTTCAGGATTATTTTAAAACAAACCTAACCTAACCTATACGATGATCTATTCAAAAATCCTGAAAAAATTACGGTTTCTGAAAATAATGCGTTATGACAAACGAGACATTAGGACAAACAATACATTAGGACAGATGACATTAGGGATTCCGAAGGAGACTCCTCGACATCGATATCAAGACTAATCTCATCGTATTTGGAGATAATTTGATACAATTCTAGAAAAAAATTGACATGACTTTACTCAATTCTTATTTTCTGAGAGGTAAATCAAATGCTGTGCGAAAGACTTTTAGAGTAGGGCGTTAGAAACACTAGAAAAATTTCTCGTAAAGATTATGCTAGTCAGTCAAGACTGCGACTAGTCATAAATTAAGTTGTCTTTAAATTAATTATCAATCGTGGAATGACAATAGACTAGACCATTATTAACGTCTCGTTTCCAATTTAATTTATAATCAGTTTGAAATATTTAAAATTTAAATGCGGAACAACTTAAATGGCACCGACCGCAAAATCATTGTGAATCCTATCCGACCTTGACGCACAAAGTTTCTAAGTTCAAATTCCTACGGCAGGTTGCTAAGGAAAAGCGTGGGTATTATATTTTGGTGCGACCAGTCACCTTTGTGGCTGTCTAATAAAGAAGTGTTTTATATAACTTTTATGCGACTCGTGACTCGGGTCCGCGGCTTTTACCAAAACGCCGCTATTATGGCAGAAACTTTGTTTAGTCTTCGGCTCGGTTTGGTCTGTTTATTTTGATGTCTACGTTTCTTTTAACCGAAGAACCTAAGAACGAGTTGGGAACAAAATGACGACACGATATCGCAAACTGTCAAGACTGTAAAATAACTAAGTATATTACAAAATTACAAGATTTGCTTAACGACTACATCGTAAAATGATAAGAACGCGAGATAATTTAAATGAGTCTATCTTACAAATACATTTTCGCAATATAACGAGAACGCGAAATAATTTTGAAATAACTTAATACATGTTAATGTGACGTGAAACTAGAACTACTTAAGCTGAAAGTACAAATACCTACGTATGATCCACATGAACCTAATATGTAATAGGATCTACTCGTATAGGTATTTGATAGTTATCGAAAAACGAAACTGACTTGCAATTTGACAGGCTATCACATTTGACACAAATTGTAACGCGAAACCCTGTCATCTCAGAAAACTTACACATTTTACACACCTGTCTGGAACTGAAATGTGAAAAATGCGATACATACCTAGTAAATTCTCCATTTCAGGTATAGAATGTCATAGTGACATCAGCGAGTAAAGGAGCGCAATCGGCGCCTGCGCAAGGTCGCGCACTTTTTGCAGACAGGTGAAGCAGGGAGGTCACGAGTGGACACTGTTTATTTAAGTTTCGCTCGAGGTTGACAGTTTAGGTGCAATCGTTTAGTCGAACAAACAAATGAAGAGTGAGACTCAATGCAATAAATATTTTACTTCTGTATTCGAAATATGTTCTCAGTTCTCAGAAAGAATAGGCTCACTTTTATTAAACAACCAAGTTTGGTATTTTGTATTTCTTTTTGATCCATTCCAGAAAACATCCATTGCTTTTGATTCATTATGTTTTTCGGTGACTCGATAAAGAGGTATCTCTTCTCGGTATCGATGTTTAGGTTTAGTATACGTATGTATATGGGACTTGAGCAATAATTATACCTTTTTGTTGGGTATTTTTCGGTTAATCTCACAGATTGATGTGTCTATATATTAATATTTATAAATATTTAACCAGCAACTGATATCTAGAGTCGCAATGCTTTTAGCTCCCTTCGACCTATTTTTTATAACAATGGGATCGTTTTTGACTCTGGTATCACATAATGGAAAGTGTAGACAAAATTTAAGATAGGGCGCCATCAAATGTCCAATCTCTATGAGGAAGTGCTTTGATTGGATGGAAGTCGATAGACTTGTTTATTGGATACGCTTATATACTTAAATAATAAATATCTGTTAACAGTAAACGCTTAGACGGTCGTCGACTTATGCTAATCTGTCTAATGATTTTTCGTATATTCCAATAACTGCTCGGAATAGGGATTTCGACAACATTTTTCTGTGGTATGTTTAGGGCTCGCGGTCGTGTCCGTGTTTCGTGTACCCGTAGCCGGATCTCCGTGCCCGTATTACACGGCAACGGTTTTCTGCTCCGTTCGGCATGTGTAATTAGGCTACGTGTCATTAAGATACGTGTATCCGTGTAACACGGGTACACGTATCTTAATTACACGTGGATCCGATCCGCCCCGACGTTTAGTAAAGATTCGTTGCGATGTCTCTAAGAGCTTCGAATGGAAATGTATAGTGAGTGAGACTCGTGCTTCTTAATTTGTCTTGTGAGTCGTAAATACTAACAAAATGTAATATCCTTATTGAAATGAACAGTTTTAAATTTTTATTTTATTTTTATACCAAACGTTATGTTAAAATAGGTAATATTAGCTATAATTTATATTTAGACGGGGCGGCTAAAATAACAGAAAAACACTGTGTGGAGTATAAAAGGTTTATTGAAATAATTTGCTTATGTTTAAAATATCAATAAAACCAACAACAATCAACGTTCTTAGGGTAAACTACAAATAAATCAACATGAAATATATATATTTTTATCTAAATTTGGTTGTCATTGCCACTAAATACCTACGCTATTATTTACCTTTTTTTAGAATCAACACATTTAAGTAAAAAAAAAATATCAAGTAAAATCACATCAGTAAAATTTAATAAAAACGACACCGAAATCGGCAGACTTTAAAAAAGAAAATGTATACAGTATAACTTTAGCCAGATAAATTGTCTTACATATCTATAAACAATTTGAAAAAATCTGTCGTACTGATCAGCGTCTCATCTATTATTTTTAGATTACCGTCAATTACGTTACGGGACAGACAGTGTTGTATACCTAATATCAAAACACGTTAACGTAGACTTAAAATAATATTTTTGAAAATCTAATTGAAACTTTGTTTTATGAATTAAAATCAGCGTACAATATAAATTATATTGTACGCTGATTTTAATTCAGAAGAAAAAGTTTAATTTTTTTTTAGTTTGACATTATTTTGTACGAGATACATAATCAATTCTCACCAACTAAAATAGTTTGCTAATCAAACACTCCGATATAGATATTAAAATCGTTATACAATATTAATACAAATCAACAATGATACCTACGTTTCTCAATCTTAATTTTATTATTAATCTATCATTTTTTTGTTTTGGAATAGAAATACCAATAAGGAAACGTTTTTTGGAAGAAGACAGCTACGTTTTGCTGTAACGATGTTACCCGCTGTCGAAAAAGTTCTTTCCGAACTTGCGGATGTGGCACATACATAAATAGTTTTTTTGCAATGTCTGCCACCGCTGGGTATTTTGTTGCTCGTAATTTCCACCACTGAAATGGGTCCATATCAAATCGAATCTGCGGTTCTGCTAAATATTAAATTGCTCTACAGGATGCATATTACAATAACTTTTTGCTTTATAAATGTATTCCAATGCACTTTTATTACAATTTTCATCAACTTCCGTAGACTGTACTCTGTCTTCAATAGGAACACTGTTCTGTATTTTGGACATGACCTTATTTCTTATAAGCTGCCTAGCGTCAATATGTTCACCGGATAAATCTTTGTACCGCGGATCGAGCAGAGATGCAATTTGCCGAGCATTTACTTCGCAGTCTTGATTCCAGTTTAATTGAAACCGTTGTTCTATTTCTGTCTTGATGATAAATTTGACACGTTGAGCGGTTTCGGAATCATTGTCATCATCATTTAAATGGTTTTTTATTAGAGTTTGAAGAAGTGGTCGCACCATTGACACCGGAGAGTGTGCATCTGAGCAAATTACATTTGTAACCATTTGCAGCGGTTTTAAAATCTTTACTAATTCATCTATTAAAGACCATTCTACTTCGAACATTTCTAAACGATGTGCGGTATTTGTTGGTGTTTTTGTACGATCATTTAACACGTTCATTATAGGAATCCTATTTACCAGCAGACCATAGATCATCTCGTATGTTGAATTCCACCTCGTTTTGCAGCTTTGAATAAGATTAAGCTGTTTTAGCTCTAGCTGCTCTTGCATCGTTTCTAATGCTCTGGCTGCTACATTGGAATGACGAAAGTGTCCAACAATTTTGCTTGCCTTGCTGCATACATTTGCCACGCCTTCTATGAGCAAAGATTTATTGACAGCTAGTTGAATGCTATGAGCGGCGCAGGTCAAATTTTTATTATATTTTTATAAATATGTAAGTATAGTAAAATTACATCAAAAGAATTAAAACCAAAAGAAAGAAAGGTGGCGTCGGTCTATCGGTCGGTAGTTTTTACTCTCATAATAGATTATATTTAAGTATTTATATCTTTATTCGTGCAATGCACGGTCGGGTCGCTAATTTTTCACAATCACTGGTTATATATGTATAAAAAAGAATAATGCCATTTCTTAGTTAAATGGAACCATTATTACTCAAATCAATACAAAAATATGTATATAACTCAAGTTTGATCCAAATAACAATAAATAAACCCCGTCCCGTACTCAATAATAGTCCTTATTTGTTTTAACTCTAACCGGCCGGAGCGGATCGCTCCGACGAGTATTCAATACCCGAATAGCCGAAGCTCCGTGTATACGGACTCGAACGCAGACACGGCTTTAGTACTATACGTATAGTTAATTATACGTATCTCGGCGTGTCCGTGTTATTCGTGATCTTAGTACCGCCGGTGTTAAGGATACGGGGCTACGTTGCGGCGTGTAACACGGATATCGGGAGCCCTAGTATGTATACGACCTTTCAATAATAGAAATACCGGCGAAAAAACTACTTCAATGTTATAAAAATTCCACGAGGTACAACAACGTTAGAATCACACTTTCGGACTTTCCCAAAAAATGCTCCATAGGCACTAAACCCTAGGAAGACGTGACGTGACACCTTCTTACCATGTATGACCATTCAAACTTTGTTCTGCAGCTATGTTAAAACTTGCGTTTATCAAAACGGTTTCATAACCAAAATTACCATACATTTAATGGGTTATTCAATGGTTTTATCGTTTATTAATATTTTCATACTTTAAAAATTGACTGTCCCACCTTACTTTAAGGGCTTATAAAACAAGCTACACGTAAGGTATCGAAATCAATTTTTTTTTTAGGATTTGCATCATATTGAGTACAGTCGACATCCCTATTGACAAGAAACGTTTTTGATACCGGTTTGAAATTGTTTATTTATAAACTACCTACCTAAAAATATTTCGGCTGTAAATCGTAAATGGTTTCTCTACTCAAATGCATTAATTTTAGAGTAAAATGATTTTTTCATCATCATTTTAACCATAGGACGTCCATTGCTCCTCAATACATTTCCACATGGGCCCGATAGAGGCGACCCGCATCCAGCGAGTCCCCGCAACCCGAACCAGGTCATCCGACTACCTTGCGGATTTCCCTGTGCTTGCCGGACCGCGGTCTCCATTCGAGAAGCTTTTGGCCCCAACGGCCATCGGTTCTTAGAACTATGTGCCCTGCGAATGGGCATGTTTGCTATGTCGGTGACCTTAGTTCGTCTACGAATCTCCTCACTTCTGATTCGTTCTGAAAATTCAAAATTCAAATTCAAAAAGATTTATTTGTCCAACATAGGTAGAATACAAGGTCTTACAAAGTTATTGGTTTCACTATGTGGTGCCATGTGGGGCATACAAATTTGTTTTTCTCGTAGAGAGATCCCGAGCATAGCCCTTTCAATACTTAGAGACCACGTCTCGGCAGCGTAAAATGATTTTATCTGCTGGTAAAGAAGTCTAGAAGTAAATTTAGTGATTTAAGTCAGCCCTTATTGCAAAGACTTCTCTCATTGTAACTGACAATTCGAAAGTGCTTGTATTTGAATCTAGGCCTACCTACTTGAATAAAGGATATTTTGATTTGATTTTGATTTGATTGATTGCAAGGGTAAAAATAGCAATATATCATCATCATCATCAGCCAAAAGACGTCCAACAGGACATAAGCCTCCCCCAAATTGCGCCACCATGACCGATCCTGCGGGCTTCAGCGACTCTCAGGTCGTCAGTCCACCTTGACGGGGGGTCCCGGTGCGTGGTTGCTAGTGGCGACTCGTTGGCCCCCAAGCCCCAGTGGTCATCGGTTCTACGAGCAATGTGCTCTTACCATTTCCACTTAAGTTTTGCTATCCTTTGGGCTATGTCAGTTTTTCTAACGGTGCTTCCACACTTGTATCATTTGCTCGTATCCGATCACCGTGGCGTCGCACGACTGCGTGGACGCTCGCTGTCGGTGCGGTGATCACGCCTCGCTTGTCGGATCTAAGTGTGTGATACGCGTAGCAACATGGATTTCAAGCGATCGTATCGGTGCAAAGTCCAAACGCGTGATCGTGACACGCGATCATGCCACGGGACGAAGATCTGAACGGGCAAATGATACAAATGTAGACGCACCTTAAGGATCTTCCGATCCGAGCCTCCTCCATTGCTTTCTGAGTGACTTTCAGCCTTATAAGAAGGCCCATTGTGAGCGATCACGTTTCAAACCAAACGCATCGTTGTTGTTGTTGGTGGTGGTAGCCGGATCTCTGCCGGGGATATCAACAAAGTACACGTACTCACTTAGGTCGTACTTTTAGGTTCTACAAAAGGTCAAAATTAGAAGGTTAAAACACTCTACCAGGTAGTTCATCAACGACGCGGCCATTTTGTTTAATGTTCTTTTTTCTTTTTTAATGGCTAAAGCGGAAGGCTGTAACATAAACAGCCAAACCTGTCCTAAACGTGACACCATGACGTTTCTGAAATTCTACACTACCGTTGCTTGATGCGCTAACTACCCCACCTAGTAAATTAACGACGTACGTCTCATATAAATACGTATAAACTTATAACCTTTTAGTTTAAATGTAAGTACTCTAGCTAGTAAACAGACGACGTATGTCTCATATATACGCATATAAACATACAACCTCTTAGTTTTAGTTTAGTTAAATGCGATCTAACCCAACAGGTTACCCGTCTGGTTTGTCTGATACAAATCAGTGTTACTTTGTATTAAGGTTATAGATTATGGCGTTTATAATAAATTATAGCTATTTAAATCCAAACCCTCTTACGACATCCGATGGCTTATTATAGGATTGGAGCTTCTTTGCATGTGATTTAAATGATTAATTGGAGCAATTAAATTCAAAATTTAACGTCTTATGGAATTAAATTAAATGCTTTATTTAAGGTAACACGGGCTAGATATAAATACTTATTCTTGTAGGCATGGCTAAAAAGGGAGCGAGAGAGACAAAAACACTTTATTTTGACCAATCTCAAAATTCATAAAAATCTCTTGAAACAAATTGCTCATTCTTATCTTACATACCTAAACGTTATTCTTCTCTTCAATGTCTGCATTTTATCTTATCTCCTATATCTACAATAAAACTAAAAATACTTTTACCTCCAACTATTTGCAAATAACACGTGCCAGAATGCTTCGTATTTTTTGTTTTCATGGTGGTCTTGATGGTCATAGGTATTCTGGTATAAAGGCCGGAATATAAGTCTAAGAGTCAACCCCGCCGGCGGGGACACTCAGTCCGTAGTCTCGCAATCTCCCCTACGCCCACTATCTCTTGTCTCTCTCTACCCCGTCCCAACTGGAGTTGAACGGTTCCACCCCCAACTCTAAGTGGCCGCGGATGGCATTTGCGGGTTTGTGGGTTTGCGCTCCCCCCACTAAATCTAGTCAGGTTCTTAGAAAAATAAAAATTCTAGGAATATAAAGTACATTAGGGTCCGCGGCATGCGGTCCATATATGCACAAAGACACTGCCTACCCTGAACCATCCTGGCTCGACATAGGCACATATGAACTGCCTACCCATGTGATCAAATTTTCAAACTGCATACCTTAGCCAAAAACCCTGTGCACGCCACTGATTAGGTACATTTTTGGTCTGAAGAAGTTCAGGGATCGGAATCGGTATTATTACCGGTATTTTCATACAAAATTTTTTTCGTTTAATTACGAGATTTTCCTATAAATTAAATTCTAGAACTTGAATTAGGTGTTTTGTGATTTATTTCTCTTCTCCTAAATACAGTTTTAAAATATTCCAGAAATAGCGTGTATTTTAGAAGATTTAAAAAATATCGGTTCCGATCCCTGGTTTGATCATATTTCTCAGTACCGTTCACACTTTCACAGCTCGGGTGAGTTCCAATTCATCGTCTTAAGGATGTGCATGTCCTGTCATTTCTCTTCAATGTATGATTCAATCCAGCGTCCCCTACGGTAAGGACCTTTCCGAAAGATATTCCTATATGGCGGCTGGCAGTGGCCACCACCTGTGGCCGAGTGTCAATCTTTCTCTTGCCTTTCCGCTTAATAAGTCGCATACATCTAGGAGATCTTTCACAGTCAATTCTGTAAACCTATGGAACGCGTTACCGGTGTCCGTGGCATCTTTTAAAGAAAAATTAAGTGTTATGGCTTGTACACCCCGAATCTTAGTTAAAACTCGTACATAATAAGATTGATACGTATTATTGTTATATTAACTTGTTCAGTGGTCAATCCTCTATGACTTACTTTTCCATATCGTTTGTTCAAAGGTTAACCTTTACACACATATTTAATTGTTCTACTGTTTTTATGTACATCAAAGAGTTTACTTAGGTGGCTCAAAATAACTAGAACAAGCTGATTAAAGCACACCTTCATGTTTGTTTCTTCCCGTCCCGTTTCATCTCGCCTGGCTAGTTTCAAAGCTAAATCTAATATGTCGAAGTGGGCTAAAGCTGAAAGCTGGCTATTTACGCGTCCTCGCATATTGTGATAACTATTATTAGCTAGGGTTAAATGACCCCTGCGACGATAGATTTGCTACAGCATGGCATGAAGAGAGAGTACAAAAATATCTATTAATATTATTAAATTGTAAAAATAAAATGTTTGTTTGTGTCGTAAACGGATTTCAACTATTTTTGGTACACGGGTAGCTGGGTATTTCCAGATGGTTATAGGATACTTTTTACCTGACTATTCTAAAGAAAAAAAAGAGGGGTTATGACTTTTTCTCCTCCGCGAATGAAGTTCCGGGCGCCTTCTAGTATAGAATATTAAGCACAGCTTGTTTCGGTTACAATCTGACATGAGCCTTAAATAATTTAATGTATATGATTGTCTCGATTAATTTCCATGCAAGCTTGAGAGATTCCAATGCCTACATACGTCGGGATTTGACTACCTTAATAAAACCCGAAAACCGAAGTTTTACATACATATATATAAGGGAAATCTGTGTAGCTATGTTCCTAGAGTTATTTATTCGTCGAATTCTGTATTAAAACTAATGAAGAATCTGTTTGTTCACAGTATCTATCTATCTATCTATCTATCAGCCACGGACGTCCACTGCTGATCATAGGCCTCCCCTACAGCTCGCCAAAGGGTGCGATCCTGCGCAGACCGCATCCACCGACTCCCTGCGACCCTTACAAGGTCATCCTTCCACCTAGTCGGGGGCCGTCCCACGCTGCGCTTTCCTATGCGTGGTCGCCATGTTCACAATATGCCAGTTCATAAATTGAAATCATATGCCGCATCTAAATTTTACCAAGTTCAATGTAGCAGTGAAATTGTATTGAGTATTGTGATCCCTGATTTACATTTCCGTCGCACTACGATTACACTGCACAACGTATTCAACTTCATTTGGAATTCAATTTTATATTTTATGTGCATTTAAAATAAAATACAAAATTGGCTTTTTAACCATAAGAGTGTGACCCTTTTTACCCGACTGCGCAACGCAAAGAAGTGGTAATGTGTTTATCAGTCTATGTATGTATGTATGTTTGTTCCTATCTGGCACTCTAGAGACCAAACGCGTGGACCGATTTTGATGATTCTTACGTCAATCGATTTGTCTTAACTGTCCAAATGTCAATGAAGACATGAAAATGATAAAAACTCAAAATAGCGATAATGAGACGCCATATTGTGAAAAAGAAAAAAATGAAAATCGACGTACTATATCGAGTGGAGATTTGAAAATCATTATGAGGTTTCTTTTATCATTTTTAATTTGGAATTACCAGTTAGGAACTATAACGATTTAAAGTTGGTTAGCAAGCCGTTCGCACTAAATTTTCATTTAATGGTATTTTAATAAATCTGTCCAAGCTTCTCAATAACCCCCACGATGAAGATTGCGAAATTTACTTACTTTTATAATTTTAACTAAAAAGTGTGAAATAAAAAAAAAAAAAAAAAAAACAAAAAACCCGACTGCGTAAAAAACTAAAAAGAAAAAAACAAGTCCAGTACCCTAGAAATTTGTTAAGTTATAATTGAAATCTTTCATGATTCATGATCCATACTCACAATATAACAAATAATAAATTCTACATTGTAATATTGAACATAGCGATATATTAGAATTTATTATTTGTTATATTTATTTTTATTTTATTTTTTTTTCTACGATCGTTATTCGGTAACATGCCCTCGTGTTCTCTTTATAAAAGTTCGTTTTCAATATAGTTGAAAATAATGAGGCTATAATTATAGAGTAGCTTTTATGCCTACAGCTTCTCCCACGTGGCCAATTAAACTTTGGATATTCTACGAGAATCGTGCATATTCCGGCTGTATTATTTTTGATCACAATTTCAATTAACCTTTGCAATAATTCAGTTTATTGGATATTTTCCGAATGATGATTGTCGTTGTTGGTACAAAAACAACGACCAAATAATGTTTTTTGTGAGACTCGATATGCACAGACGATTCTGAATGCCAGCGCCATTTTTAAATTAGCGATGTAAAGAAATAACTCAGTAGAAACTACGTTTTTGTTGGAAAATAATTGACCGTTAAACTAAATAGTTAGTTCCATAAGACATCCGGTATTTTTTTCTGTTGTATAATCACATTTGAATCAGTGTTTCACGCAGTTTAACTTTAAAAACACCCACAATGGTAATAAGTTAAAAACTGTTTTCTATGGTTATCAGTCGAAGATATGCGTTACGTAATATCGTACGAGTATCTCTCCCACTTCTGAATAGTAATAATTTTATTTTTTTAATTTAAGAGCTTAGAGTGTCCCACTTCTGGTCAGTCTTGGGCAATCTCCCACCAGTTGTTCTGGAAAGAGTTAAGCTCGTCCCGCCATCTTCGTCAAGGCATACCGCGACGCCGCCGGACTCTACTTTGTGGGACTCGGTGTACTTTAGCCCACAAGTCACCCGGCATGCGACCGACATGTCCAGCCCAGTCCCACTTCAGCTTGGCAGCTGTTTGGGCTACGTCGGCTATCCGGGTTTTGGAACGTAGTACTGTATTCTTGATCCGGTCAGTTCGTTTCACGCCCAAAATACTACGCTCCATGGCTCTTTGGCAAACCTTGAGGGTAGATAAAATAATAATAATAAACAATAAAATTGATTTACTTTCTTTTGTATACTACTACATTAGGCTTGACTCGGTCAGGAACTAAGTAAGAACTAAAAGGAATGAATTCCCGTCACTGACCAAAAGGAACTTGTTCTTAATAAACGATCTGAATCGGCCCTCGTCTTTAGTTCAGTAGTAGCAGTCGATTAACGGAAAAAGCTGCGAAATAGTAATGAACGAATGAATAGTTTTAAATTTCCAATCTATGATCGCTGTGAACGAGACCAATGCTCTTTGAAAGCATACCCTATATATATAATATAGTTTCACGTCGTTCATAGATTGGAATGGATATTCGTTCCCAAATCTTAATATTTGCTACTAAACTGAAGGAACTTAAAGACCGAACTAGTTCCTTTGACCACTTTAAAGACCCAGCGGGCACAACTCTATACTTACTCATACTCCTACAAATCACTTTGTGTAAGTATATGAGGCTTTAAAATACATAAGAGGCTACCTCAGAGCCCCTAAATCACTTTTTAGTAGTCAAAAGAGTTTAGGACCGGATTTAGGGGTCTGACGGCCCTGGGGCAGCGAATGAGTAATAATTGTCAGGACTCGGATATTTAAGAAATTTCATTTGTGGATCCTCTCATTTGTGGAGGCCCACTAGCGCCGGTTGCCCTCCCGTAAATCCAAAATGTTCAGGTTAACTTCCGTGATACGTAACTGTATAGGTAACATAGGTAAGTGTAGGTGTACAGTCCGCAATTATAAATTTCTAAATCGGAAAAAGTTTGCGGCTAACCATCGCACATTAAACACAATGTCCGTATATGTAATCTTCTTTGTGTCTTAAACTTGAGATAAATCACATTATCTCCACTGGTAATGGCGAACTGGAAAGAGCACGTACATTTGGGTCACGTTGATTGTGGCCAATGTTTTGCCAAACAAAAGGAACGCCATTGAACTGTAAATGAATGGCATTGACTCCATTGTTAGGAGCACGAAGGAATGTTCGATTTTACTTTTAAATGGGGAATCCAGCAAAACAACTACAATTATACATAGATTACAGCAATGCGTGTAAGTCACGTAGTATCCATAATGCTCAGAAATTTAGTATAATCTTCAGTGATCGACACGGACGGTGCAATGCAACCTGCGATCTAGTTACAAAAAAAAATGTATTGAGTGTTATTTATAAATAGACGGTTCAATATTTGTGTTGCATCGTAATCTTAGTAAAGTTATGCTCTCAATACGGTGAGCTGACGATTTTGAAGATCCTCGGAAGACCGTTGGACGAAAGTAGCGCAAGGCGGTGCGGAGTTCCTTAGGCAAGGCCTTTGTCTACTAGATATCGTTTGGCTGATTTGATTACAATATGTATAATCTTGGAATTATGGTATACTACCCAATGCAGAGTTGATTGAACATTTGATACCACATCATAAACAATGACATTTGTTAATTTTAAATAACAAATACATAATTTTACTCAAACAATATAACATGTTTAATAAAAAACAGCTGCAGTATATTTGTGCTTCGATAAAGACGGTTTACGACTTCAACCGAAGATTACTAGTTGAGCTGATGGATTTGTGAAGAGCCGCACTGCGTGATGAAGGATATACGCTCCGAGTTTAACCCGATGATTGACGGGTGCGGATGTTCCCAGCGGATTATTTTTGGACTACTTTTTAGGTTCGGTTGGGTTGTTTTACGACGATCGTAAGGGAAGCTTGAGCCGATAGTTGCGTTTAACCTTTCGATTAAATTGTCGACTATTTTGGACGCATCCATTATAGGCAAGTCTAGAGACCAATAACACAGCTTCATAAAGCTAAAAAAGAAGTGTAATCAGTGATTTTACTTCAGGAAATTATTAATTCAGTTTACCGCTACCTATATAAAGTTTTAATGTGAACCGATCAACAGCAATAAATACATTTTAAAGCCTTCAATTAAAGCCCAAAGATATCCAATTATGTATTTTATTTCGACTAAGTGTTATTTCGTACTCGGGCTATAAATTTCGTTTTATCTATTTCTAAGACATGTTTCAATAAAAATCGACACCGTTATCCCCGTTACACCCACAATTTCAAAATGGCCGATAAGTTATCGATCCGTGTTAATAGATCATGTTTGCGATGTGACCTGCGCCTGGGCACGATGCACCCGTTTCCGGTGGCGTAACATATAATGTAACTTATAATTATGCAAGGATTTGGTAATAATTATACAAGGTTTTGCAACCGAATTTATCAATGAATATTGATAAATAAAATTATAATTATAACACGCGGCGTCATATGTTTTATGTTAACTGGAAAGAGGAAATGTAAACTAGTTATATATTGAAGGAAGTAAACCATTAGAGCAATAAATGCGTCAATATAAAACAATACGTGTTATACATCAAGCTAACTACAGCGTTACACATGATTATGGTACAATATAAGATAAAATTACATACTTTCGTGGCAACATCTATTACTTCCGAGATCTATGATAAAAAGTATGTACATAATCTTCAATAGACGGGAAGCTTTAGCTAACCGTTAGTTAATCAATTTGGTAATAGCCAAATCGTATTAAATAATTATGTTGGTGTCAGAGTGATCGAGTGCCTGTAGATAAATTTTACTTCTGGATTTTGGGCCGTTAGTAAAATTTCCTAAATTCCTCCTACAGTTCGAAGTTGAACTAGAAAGAAAACATCTAAAACATGGGATAAACCGGTATATTATTACCTAATAAAAAAATAATTTCCTTATTCTGTGAAAAAATGATACTCACTATTGTTTTGTGGTTGGAATATTGGAAAACCGCATCATGCAATGATTAAAATTAACAACATTAGAGGTAAATGTCAACGAAACTGCTATTAAGGATTGTGACATAATCGTGAGTCACGAATCGTAAATGAATCAAGATGATTTAGTTGATAAAGACACAATACCGGTAAAAAGATACAACGTCAATAACTTCTTGGTTAAAAATAAACTTCATCTACGTTTTAGTCCCTCAGTGAGTTTATTCATATGAAATTTTGGAGAAGCTAATGAATTAAAACGAGAAATATTGTACATTATTTGTACTCGCAGCTTTCACCGATATGAATTGAGAAAGAATATGTCTAAAGTAAATACACATCATGAAGATCATTAGTGAGAAATGTGTAAATAAACAAGAGAGAGCGTACGCTCTGATTCGTTACCTTCCTTAAGAACACATTTGTGGTGATCAAGATGATTACCTCTATGAACTTATCCTAAACTCCTCATACACAATATCTAGGAAATTTGAGGCACGTTTAAGTGGCGATAAGGACTTTCTATTGTGTCACGATCTTGTGGGAACTTGATCAGGAATTGCCACTTGCGAATTGTAGGGGTTGCGTAATTTTTATTTTTGTTATTTTAAAGTGAAGTTTAAAAAATATAATAAAATTTCCGGCATTACAGTTATGTAAATACTTTAGTTAAATTTGATAGTACGATAACGGTTTTAAAGCAGCAAAACTTAAACTTTTTACTCCTGTTTTGGTTTTATGAGATCTTCTTTATCTTAAATTTCTACAAACAAAGATTGCCTTGCACGATAATGATAATGTCATTATTGTATGCTCGCCGCTGACAGCGAAAACATTTTCACGTGACGATCACATCGTTTTCTTTAGCTAATAAGTTTTTTGTTGCACTTGAATAAACTTTGTTACCATTCATTAATTTCGTACGTAATAAAAATTCTGTTTTTGCATTCGGATTTATATTTACATCACTATTAAAATTAAGGTCAACTTTGATTAATGAGTTGAGATTTACCTCTTCGCCGCCGCGATTTCGGTCAAGTCCTTTTAAAAGAAGTCCGTAAGATTAAACTTTCAGTCCAGTGAAAGTATTCTCGGTTTTCTTTACAGTTCGCACTTCACTTGGGCCACAACACAACACTGCACCATCACAAATTTGTTACGAAATTCTTCTGATTGTTGTTGGTCACGATAGGTAAATGAAAAATCGATTTATCGGCGCGGGAGTGGACGCGGCCGGTCGGCGGCGGCGCGCATGCGTCAGTGAGCGGCGGAATGCAATCTCCCTCGCTCTCTCAAACACGCTAAGGTTTCTCCAAACGCTTCGTCTCCTTTACACTCCCATGAATGGCTGCGTTATGCTATGCAGTTGTGCCCAATAACTTCAGGGGTTTTTTCGTGCGTTTTTTGCTATACGGTCCCTTGGGTTTGTCGCTTTTATTAAACGCATTGTTGACAAGACGTTGGGTAAGAACAGATTAAGCATGATTTAAACGAGGCAACATTTTGAAACTGCATCATTAAAATTTACGTTACTGTCAAACATAGTCTAATGTCCTGTTTACACTCTGATTATTGGTTAGTGCGAGTTTAAACATTTGCAGTATACGCAATTACGAAATGTATGAACTCCCACTAATCACATTTGTTTATACTTTGTAATCAAATTTGTAATCACAATATTTCTGGTTATTAAAAAACATATTCAAGCTATAGTTAAATAAACAGACAGTGACCAAAAAACACATACTGTATATTCTGGTTTTTAAGGTGAACATCTACCAAAAATAAATGATTTTCAATCCAATCTCAAGATATAGAAGATAGGTACATCGGCAGGAAAAACAAAACTTCATCAAGAATATCAAGTCACGTTCGAGCGACGATATAGCAATTAACAATTGAGTCATACGTCGATTTCATCGGTTAATGAGTGATGATAACGATGCTTTGAACCAAAGGTCGTAACTACAATAAAAGCAACACATATATGATACTAATGGGTTCTGGTGGATGAAGATGGTAATCTATGACATGTGTGAGGATGTTGCGTTTGCACATGTGGCCGTGGGGTGCAAATAACAATGCGGGCAGTCAAGTAAAGGATGACATTGTTTCCGTTGAAGATCTTTAGCTACACAGATGTTTGCTTGTTTGTTGTAAGACACGTCTTGGATTAGCCAATATATTTATATAGGGAATAAATACCTCATATCCAAGTTGTTGTGTGTGTATGTTAACTTGGATATGATGTATTCTGTAAGGCTTTTAGGTTTGACTTGGTGTTTAAACATAATGGTGGTACCTATCCTCTTGACGAATAGATAAAGTCATTTGATCATTACTCACGTCACTTATTGTAGATGTACATACTTCACTTTCATTTTCAATCGCCTTCTCATCCGAAAAGAAAAATAAAACAATTACGTACTTAATATGATCTTATACATAATTATTAGCCTACAACCAAGGTATGGTACACATTGCAAATGTAAATGGTAGGTATTTAATCATACCTCGTACTAAGTAGTAATTATTACGGCCATTCTACATTTTATAAAGAGAAATAGGTATGAAGGCGCCTTAACTGGCTGAACGTGGTGAACAAAAGCAATGAAAAAAATGTCACACCTCCGAAATTGTTAATTATTATAAAAAACTTTGATCAAACGAAAAACGAAAATTAGGAACATTGTAAAGTATATGACAGTGCAATATTGCATCGTACTTAGCAAACAAGGAAGTGGCCAGTCAAATAAAGCAAACGAAGCAAAAGAATCTGATTTTGGACGATGATAATGATAAAGTGGAAGCAAAAACTGACAAAGAGGAAGTGACAATACACGAATCTCGTGCTGTCAATAAAAACACAGTTATTTATCACTTTGCTTTAGAAATGATGGCTTGTTTACGCAACGAGCAACGGTAGTATAAAACGGTTACAGAAGTGGTTGTAAAGATGGTGTAAAGACTGTACATAAATGCTGACACTTTATTTGATTCTCGTCTTTTGGTCTCGGGCTCGCACGTCCCGGATTTCCAGTCTTACGTGGAGATATGGATCCAACACGTAGAGGCTCTTCTGAGAAGTTTGCTGTAGCTGCACTCCTGCTGGGACCACTCCTGAGCATATCAATGAGAGAATACGTCCATGAGCAGGTGCCAGCAGACGATGGAACTATTGCGTGTTTAAGGAAAGAGAATGGCTTTAATAATGTAATGTACTATAGATGGATAATTTGATTGGGTTATTGCAAAAGGAATGCGTCACCCACCATCACCACAAAATCGATCGTTACAAACCTCTTATTATTTTATTATCAAGTTTTTGAATGATAAATGTAATCAATTATACCCGCCTTCATTCAAATACGTTGTTTATATTTTTTTGGTAAACACAATCTAAACATCATTCGATCATTGCGTACAATAAATAACTTTCATATATTTAGATTACACGTTACTGTTTCATATGACGCCATTGTTTTAGTGTTACACTATAATGACATCAGCAAATCTTGCTTAGTTTTTAGCAATATACATTTTTAGGGTTTCGTACCCAAAGGGTACAACGGGACCCTATTACTTAGACTTCGCTGTCCGTCTATCTGTCTGTCGACAGGCTGTATCTCATAGACCGTGATAGCTAGACAGTTGAAATTTTCACAGATTATGTATTTCTTTTGACGCTTATTCGTCGTATAATTTTATGTCCGTCTATCAGTAACCAATATAAAATAATCGAGTACCGCGTACATTTTACTTAGGAGTAGGGCTCTGCTAACACTGGATTTTCATAAACACGGCCATGTGTAGCGTATATTTTGTACGGAACCCTCGGTGCGTGAGTAAAACTAGCACTTTGCCGGTTTTTATTTTCCCAGTGCAGAAGGTAAGCGTTTCTTATGAAACGTTCCCGCTGGATACGAGAATTATATCATCTGTGATTCTAATATAATCCGTTACGACTTCAAACGTCCGTACAGATTGCATGACGCGAAGTCATTGATCAAAACTGTGTTTAGTTTTATCGAGGTTATGGTTTGACATTGGATAGAATATTCGGTTAAAACCACAAAGAAACGTGTGAGGGGTTTCGTAACTTGATACTTGTTTATTTGAGACGTGAATCAACACCTTCATGTTCTTCTGAATTAATTTCCATAAGATAGCAGCAGACCTCTTTGTATCGTTTGTTCAGCTCCTCGAAAGCAAACAAAAGACAAAGATAAAAAGATATACAGAGCGGGTGATCAAGCGTCAGATGATGATCCAGATAAACTTGAAAAGCGAAACTGGAGCCACGCTCCAAACCGTTGGAGTTGTTTTTGAGAAAACAATTACATTTATACTTATACAAAAATTGCTCGTGAAAAAGTACCAGGATTTATGAAGTCCATATCAGGAATGTGGCATGTTCATCATCATCATTTCAGCCCTAGGACGTCCACTGCTGGACATAGGCCTCCTCAACTCAATAGATTTCCACATGGGCCGGATAGAGGCCACCCGCATACAGCGAGTCCCTACAACCCTAATCAGTTCGTCCAACCTCCTTGCGGGTGGCCTTACCACGCTGCGCTTGCCAGTACACGGTCTCCACTCGAGATCCTTTCTGCCCCAGGGGCCATCGGTTATTCGAACTAAGTGGCATGTTACGTCATTATAATTTAGATTACCTAAGTATTATTGATGTAAGTATACTCTCTTGTGGGTTTTGCTGGATTAGTAGTGATGACTTAATGTTGTCTATTATTGAAGTAGTGATATTAAAATCCAAATGTTTTGATAAGCAACGTTGATCTTCTCATGTTCAGCAGTTCGAGTCAGTACCTGGTATTTGCTGAAGGTTTTGTAACTTCTATATCATTTAAATAAAACAATTTAACGGATTATATCGCGTATATTATCTCATTTGTGTTCCCGAGGTTTCGAAAGCTTTTTAGCTTTCCATGGTCCAGCCGTGACCATTTGTTTTATTTAAATGAGTAATAATCGCGGAAACAGAACAAAATATTAACTTCTATACTATTAAAAAAGTGGTAATAGTAAAATGTCTGTACATTGGAGATATCTTCAAAAAAACCATTGTAACAGACTATTTGGCCTTCACTAAATCGTTTTTTTTGTATGTTTGTATGTGTCGTTGTGGCATCATCACGCCAAATCGGCTAAATAAATTTCTACTATTTTTGGTACACGTGTTCATCCACCGATGATTATAGGATACTTTTTATCCGACTGCGCTCAAAAAAAGGGTAAGTTTTTTTTTCTCCTACTCTAACGAAGTACGTAAAGATAAACGCAGAACTGGTAAACTTATTTACAATGCAGATAACACTGAATCTATATCTTGAAAATAGTACGAGTAATTAAATGGGCAGTTAATCGAAATACGAGTATTAATTTTTACTTGGAAATTTAACATATCGAGTTATCGGTAGGTTTACGTTTAACAAGTTCTACGAAGATATAGGCACAATGGAGCTAGTATGAGGTTTTGTTCGCTTATTGTTGAGGACAGTGGGGTCAATTTGCACATCAGTAGAAACAGTACAATATTGGAAATTTATAAACTTCACTTGCACGAAAGTGATGCAGCGATAGCATTCATGTCTTGCAGTCTTATGTATGAGAGAGATGATTATGAATATTGTTAATTGTTGGCAACATGATCGCCACGCTAATAACACTTACTTATAAAACATAGGTTAAATCTTTTGTGTTAAATTAATTAGATATTAATGAAATGTCATCACGTCTTCTTTTTAGCTTAAGAGCAACATTCGCACGGAGTATAAAGTTGGTTGAAAAACTTACCCAAAGAAATAAGTAGAGATGGGATTTTTTTTTATAACTATGATACAAAATATAAGATACGAAATGGGTTACGAGTAATAATTAAAATAATTTTACTTAATTTTCTAAACGTATAAAGTTTTCTCTCGACTCCAGACAGTAAATATAGATTCAAATTTAATCGAAACGAAGTAATTTTAATTTTATCAACAAGTTTGTTGTCTCATTCATTGCTGTGATGTATAAACTTCATAGTTGCCAGCGTAATGATTGAAGACTGAAGTCACCAAAAAAAATGTAAAGCATATTTAGAAGTCCTTTTTTTCTGTATTTTTAAATGGAACAAATTAAACGGATTATATCGATTTTACAGCTTCGGAGTGCATGGGGTAAACTAATAAAAAAAATCTCTGTCAAAGTTACAATTTGTGTCTTTTGCTTGAAGTTCGTTATGAAAATCAACATTTTCATAGACAGTACATTGACATGCTACTCCACATGCCCTCAACCTCCCGTTCATTGTTCATCGTCCTTCAGCCGTGCGCGCGTTTAATTGCCTGTTAGATTGAATGCTTTGATTTGTTCGGAACATATAAGCACACTCACCTATTACGCAGAATAGGTACAATGTCCTGTATTGATAAGACTTTTTTTTAGTATGAAGTAGCCAAGCAGTTTGGCGAGCTATAGGGGAGGCCTATGTTCAGCAGCGGACGTCCATGGCTAATAGATTACCAATACGAATATAGAAAACCAAGATACAACCGTAAAAAAAAATGCGTAAAGTTTTATTTTGTATCACTGGTCAATAGGCAATTAGTCACGTGTGATCTACTGAATGTTGCGTTGTCATTGAAATTACACATGCTTGTCAAATTCCAAAAGTATCTGAGAACCGCGCATATTGGTACAAATATGTCTCCGTCATCAAGAAACTAGTATACAATGAAATATACATATTCATAGAATCCGCAAGATTTTAAATTTTAACCAAGCATTCCTTCATTGGAAGTAAAAAGTGTATATGAAGCCAAATTAAATACAACAAAATAAAAAAGATTTTCATTTTGAAATCTTGTTTTGTTGATTTTTGTACATAAAACTTGTTAGTGACCAAGTTTCGCTTCTCTATGAAAAGTATCCCTTTTAATAAAATGGTTACGATTATTTTTCCAAGACAGGTTGACTTTAGCGAGTGGTAGCTGTCTCTTTGATGTCTGTCAATAGCGACACGACACTTGGAAACATACGCGGCAATATCGCGATCAAAAGGGCTCAATGCACTGTTGTGTAATCACAATAAATAGTTTACATGAAAATTTATAATATCTTTGAAACTAAGCTAGATATGTCTGGGGTTCATATAACATTTTTTGGTCCTAATGACCTGAGTATACGCTGGTTAAATTATGCGGGTTCATCACGAGTACGTTATAAGTAACAACATTTGATAAAGTGACGTTGAATGTGCCAACGGTTGTAATTCCAATAATTAAAAATGATGCAAAAAACGTCATTATCAATTAGGTATAATTTTACAATTGGATAATTGGTTGCGATGTTTCTTTGATTAAAGCGAAACTGTGGGAAAAAGTTTTTAGGAGGATTTGCTAAATGTTGTTTTTGAGTGCGATGTGTAAATTGAAGGTAAATTAGGTATATCAACAATGGATGATTTGAAAAAAAAAACCTCCCTAGTGTCCAAAATTTTGTAATGAAGAATATATCTCAGGTGTGATGTTGGTAAAAAAAATCATTCAAACTAAAATGTAACTACGCAGATGAAAATTTGGGACAAAATAGTGTCCCAAAATACTTTATAGAAAAATATTACTCGGGTGCGTTACGTTCAAAGAAATACGAAAATGATTCATACTAAAATGTACCGAAACTGGAATGGAAAGGGACATTCTCTTGTATGAGGTTCGAATGTATACGCGAACCTGAGTACGGTAAGCCAAAAAAAACCATATTCTAAAAAAAAACTAAAGGCTTTGCAAAAAACATTTGCTTATTGTTTGTTGACCATACCATAGTTTATGTTAAGGCTCAATTGCTCAATTGTTCTTGTTCGTATGCAATAAAAAAATGTTGTATTGTATTGTATCGTATTTTTTCTGCAAATCACCACACCCAATCACATAGTAAATATTCATATTTCAAAATATGAACATTTACTATGTGATTGGGGTGATTATGAATTTGAACAAAACTAGTAATTTCTAAGGAATATTAGGTACCTATGGAATCTGTGCATTGCCATTGCAACATCTGGAATTCGAGCCAGTGACTTGGCCCATTTTATAAATACTGCCGCTAATAATCATGGCAAAGCAAAAGGTTAACCATAGTTCCAAGATAATTCTTACACCTGTACGGAGTATCAAAAAGGTGAATGATAATTTTTCCACCCTCACGTACGAAGCAAACGGTAAACTGGTAATACTCTTACAATATATTACTCTTACAACATTTAAGTTTTCTAAACGTATATCTTCATTTTACATTTTTACGCCATAGTATACGTTACATGAACAAAGAAACTACAAAATATTTTCTTCTGTTTCCGCGATTATCACTCATTGAAATAAAACAATTTGACGGATTATATCGCGTATATTATCGCGTTTATTATACGGGAGGACTCCCGTGACCATGGAAAGCTGGAAAGCTTCCGAAACGTCGGGAACTAAAATGAGATAATATACGCGATATAATCCGTTAAATTGTTTTATTTCAAAGACACTACAAATAATTTATTTTTATCTCGTATCATTTTTTAGATATATTTTTTATAACCTCGATGTGACATTTTTTCACGACAATCAACGGTATACATTTTTACTTTGGTCTATCTATATGATTTGGTAAGAAAATGAAAAAAAAGTTAAGTTTTAAATTTTTCTTCCTAATCTGTACATATTATAAGTAAAAATATGTACAGTTGATTGCTGCGAACGGATGCAACTTCCAAATTATTATTTAATATATATATTATAATTTTTAAAAAAAACATCGGTAGATTCTGAGTGCACTTAACGCGTACTGTCGACATCTGAAAAACTTATTGTTCTCAATTATCTCCAATAAAATACTATGTTGTTTTGAAGAATTACCTACAAACAAAAAAAACGCAGTTTAACCATTTTATCCGGACGCAAGTATCAATTAAAGTGTCCAGGATTAACCCTCAATTTGTCTCGGTGCGGGTACCTACGTAACCACGAATTATTCAATTGTCCCGAGTGAATGCCCTCTTACAGTTCTTAGAAAGCTTTCCTCTAATCTGTACTTGGTTATTTCTGCAATTATCACATTAAAAACAATTTAAACGGACCAGTGCACAAACGGAGCCAAAGATAAGACTATTAGCACTTAACCAATTCTTACGTGGTATACTCATTTTGTTATATTAGCTCAATTCCGGAATTTCCCATATTGAATGTGTCCCAGTTCTGGAATTATAATATCGGAAAAATGGTCCAAAATTCCGGAATTCCGGAATGCAAGCTCTACTGTGGATATTTACTTTGTTTGATCTTTTTGACGTGATGAAGCCACAATGACATATACAAACGTAAAAAGAATCCAAAAATTTTTTTTTCGTTTTTTGATCTCAACATAGTCCGTTACATTTTTTTTAAATATCTTCAACGTACAGACGATAATTATTTACAACTTTATAATAGTATAGATGACAGCTGCTTCATTCGTATTATGATTATTGATCGCGGTTGGGCAATATTAGATAAATTTTATTCCTTAAATTTAACTAATATCGCGGTCCGGCAGGACCGCTCTTGCTTTCCAGCAAGAAAAATAACTTTTATATTTTCTTAAATAAATAAATAAACTTACACGATTTTCACGTATTATAGAACCAAAACGAATAACGGCTTTTTCTTGTAAACTACAAAATTAGTTTCCGCAAATCCACTATAGTAAATCGTTAGTTACGAGTAGTTAGATTCTTATCTAAACAACGTCAAGAATAGTAATAGGTATAATAATCATAGTCTATTGTCATAAGGAGATGAGCCAACTCTACTATGTTGCAATGCAATATAGTTTAAGCATCGGAGTCGAAACGTGACAATGTTCCGTATTGCCAGTTATCTGTGAAGATGATTCAATGTCATGATTCAATTATGAAACTTTGGTTCTGGAGAAATAGCATGAGACATCGGAAGCTAATAAACTTGACCTCGCTTTCTTTTCCAAGCTTTTTGGATGCCTGTCTGTCTTTCCGGCTCAGTCTTCAAGGGGACTTTCGTCCATCATTGTATACTTAATTCAATACAGGTGTGACCACACTGCTGCTCCAATTACTTTGACGCATCTTAAATGCAGTGACCTGACTTATTTGTCCCGATTTTACACATATCTTTTACACCAAAGCTTAACGGTGGTGTTAAACAGTAGCATTTTTTTCACTGTCAGCTTTTTTTGAGCACCGGTATGGGAGGAATTCATAAAGATCGTGTTGCATTCAGTTGATAAGTGACGGCACTACGTTTACGGTGCGCCAGCGGACTTTAAACAGACATTTCGTATGAAAACTAAAAGACAAATGCAATAAACAAAAGTTTATCACCAAAACATTTGCTAACTAACGATATACCTAACAAAGAATTAATTACTAAGTTTCCAATAACCACTCAAGATTACGAATCGATATTTTATTCTGCCACATCGCAGTTGGCTGCCGTATCACAAAATTAATTATAAAATTACCTACTTAAAGCCGGTATGAAAATGAAAAGCTTAAAAACGATAATATTCTCACATAACATGATCTTACACGAATTTTGTTCATACACGAAACATGAATTCGGCAGACATTTTGGCCAACTTGTTGAAAAGTCTGCCAGTCATGATACACGTACCGTTAAGCTGGTTACAGGGGTGTTATTCTGAAAATTCACGTTAAACCGCCTTCAGTTCGGCCACGACAACGCGTGACTAGCGACGCGACGAGCGAGTTCTCTCTTCATTGCGCCGTTGAGACACTCACCGCACAGCAGTTAGTTGGTATCAAACGGAATGTATCAGCAATTCGCTTGCCCTTAGAGCGTTCAACCACTGGAGATGACAAGCTGTGTCATCATCGACTAATTTTGTCATGTATTTTAGCGGGGGGGCGAGGTTAACACGTACAGCACAGAAATATTGCTATTTTTACAAAAGCACACAATAAAAAAAATATACACACTGACAATTTATCGTATAAACCGACTAACGATTTCGCGATTGCGTTGGCAGAGGTCAAAGTACAGATACTATGGCATCTCCAGTGGTTAAATCTGATCTCAGGTTGGAACCTGATATAACTAGACAGCCGGTCTAGCACAACTCTCATGTACCACTACTTTACCTGCATCTCTAGCTCAACGGTGATAAGCGACTACGCTTGTCGCGCGACATAGCATCACCCGTCTTTCTCGTATTGTATTGAAAGGAAACAGACAGGCAATCCTTGTCGCGCGACAAAGAATCGCGTATCATCATTGTGCTAGAGGTGAAGTAGTGGTACATGTTCCAAACCGCAGGCCAAAATACATTGGTCCACAAGCAGCTTGTCGAAACCGGCTTAAGAAAAAGAAACCAAGGGCGAGACCTGTCAATACGAATAGTTGATACGGGTGTAGGGGTCACATTATAGCAGCGATGAATGCGTCAGCGGACGCCACTGACAATTTCGCGAATGCTATAGCTGGTTGCATCTCGCTACTGTGGTTTCGCTTTCGTCATGTTTTAGCATGTTTGTGTCTAACTGTACGTGTTTATAGGCCACTTAGGGCCGCTATTACCGTGACCGTGAATTTGTGCGATCGTGATGAAATGTCATTACCATCATATTGCACCTTATTAAAAAAACTGTTAATGTCAATTAACAAGTTGTTACAATTTGTCGATCCCCAATCGTAGTTGCAGTATACGTTCGAGACACATGCATTTTTAAATAGGCTATGCAATAGTATTCTCTTCAGTTTCCGCGATTACCACTCATTTAAATAAAACAATTTAAACGAATTATATCGCGTATATTATCACATTTGAGTTCCCGACGTTTCGGAAGCTTTGCAGCTTCGGTGTTCACGTGGTCAACTGTTCTCTCTCTATTCAACTCTCTGTTCTCTCAACTCAATGTTTTATTAAAAGTTAGTATAAGGTATCGAATATTTTCTTTAGAAGATAGGATCACAAATACGATCTGTATTTTAATGGATATTTATCAGTCTGATTCAGATTTTCATTTCTGGACACATTCCTTTGAGTATTGCTAATAGACAAAAGTTTTAATAGTTTTTATATACAAAAATCTAGTAAAGAAATACGACTATATGCCTACCTATTAACGTTATTTCTATTTATACAAATGCTTTATGCATTTTAATTTATTACGGAAATACGCGTTATACGATATGGGTGTAAAAAATGTAACTAAATGGCAAAAAACTGTTACAATAAACTAATGGCGCTTTTCCTTGAAACGCTACCGATGGAGCAACTAGGTACCCAGAAGGTCTCGCCGCGCACCGTGCCGACTGATAAAAACTACGGACATCCCATTCTACGTTATTTGAATAAATCACATCAACTTTGCTATTAAAGTATTGCAACTGAGCTATTAAAGTATATATATAAAGCTGCATTACGGCTCATTTCTAACCGGAGAGTAGTGTGGACAAACTGGGACTACATGGTTCTTTACATGGCTGTATAGAGGTCGGCCCCTGGACCCCAGGAAAAGTATGAAACCTGTTGTACCGTGAAAGACTAAAGATTAAAAACTAGTTAAGAGTCACCCTCAAACTCCGCCAAATTTCACCTTCCCATACAAACGAAGTTTCGTTCTCATTTTAAAACTACGTGTTAGATTGTAACGAAACTTTGCATATACAATGACATGCGGTATATCTAGGCCTGTAATTGTAATATAGCTCCAGTTTATAAAACAAACGAAATACGGCAAAAACAAGTTTTGTATGAAAAACTTAAATTCACTGTATTTTTTTTACTATGGTATCTGAAGCTATATAAACTAATTACAGGCCTGCATATACCTTAAGTTTTTCTAAGTACAAAGTTTCAGAGCAAGCTAGCTAGTCTTTCTAAAACGAGAGCGTACCTACGTTTGTATGGAGAACCGAGCTTGAGGGCGACTCTTAAGCATATTTTTGTATTAAGACCAAGACGCTGGAGGCTCACAAAGTGTAAGTAAGGGTCTATTCAGACGTACCACATCCACACGACAGCCATAACCACACCACAACGGCAACATAGTATGTTGATTCTCTTCAAGAAGCTGCAGCTCAACTGTTCTTTAACCGTTTTCCTACTTAATCTATAATATACAATTAATATTATTTTGGCGTCGGTGCCATCTAAAGAATGTGTAAAATGTTGAAGAAACTTACGATTTTAGTAAGTTGTGAGTTGTGACACGATGGCACCGACTCCTAAATAATATTAATTGTATATACTGTATAGTTTGAGTAGAAAAACAGTTACTTGTCAGTGTCTTGTCAGTGGGAGTAACGTTGCCTGCGAAGCCGAGGTCCTGGGTTCAAATCCCGGTAAGGGCAAATATTTGTGTGATGAGCACAAATATTTGTTCCTGAGTCTTGGATGTTTTCTATGTATATAAGTAGTATATGTATTAAATATATCGTCGTCTAGTACCCATAACACAAGCCTTATTGAGCTTACCATGGGACTAGAGCGATTTGTGTAAAATTGTCCTGTAAATTTTTTATTTTTTATTTTTTTTACTTGTTGTTTGAGTAGAAAAACCGATACTTTTTAGTTAATCGTTACTTAAGATACCAAAATCGCTATATGTATGCGTACAATATTTGAAAAGTTCCTTCAATTTCTTATGGATCCAATTATGAGATCTTCACTAAAATTATATGGGACCAATCTGTACTGTATGCAATGCACCTCATTCCAAGCAAAATAAGAGTTTTCTAAATCGATTCATAAAGGAGCTCTGAGGTATCAATCATAAAAAAAAATACATCCAAATTGAGAACCACGCAGCTTAGTGATACGCTTCGCCCTTTCGAGCTAAGCATTAGTACTCAGGTAGTCAATAGGGTACATGCATGAATATTATTTATCGCTTTTCTAAACGAAATATCAAAATACCGTAAAAACGATTTCAAAATGTGAAATTAAAATTTGAAATTGGGCAAGAATATAGGCATTTTAAACTACTAATTAGACACAGAGGTCCGACGTGCACTGTTACGTCATAGTGCACTCCGGCCATATAAACTCCATATTAAAATCTGTTTTGCTAGAAAGAGATAGAATGAAATGTTTGATGGCTTATATCTTGGTTATTTTTATAGTTATTCGAAAAATTCTTTTGTCTACTGTTTGTTACATGAATGAGCTTGAGTCTGAGAGAAGATTAAAATTCATGCATATTCCCTATTGTAGGCCTGTAGGGTATCATTGTTTAACACTATGTGACCGGGAATTGCAAAGCGTCACATATTATGTATTAGGAGGTAAGATATACCTAAGTATCTATATTATACAGATACAGCGAGCTTCTTGAAGTATTTTACAATGACACATTTTCTCATCTCTTTATTAGGTATATAAATATCCCTTTAAAAAAGAATAATTATAAAGAAACTAAATACTTATTTAGATTTTTCGTTTATTACACGTAATTGATATCGATTTGAATTACATTATTCTCATGGCAATCAAAGGGGACTTAATTTAAATATGATTTAACACGAGACGTAATTATTTTTAATTCAAGCTTCACTCGAACGTAAATAAAGCGGGGACATTTATGTTGAACATTCTCCACTAAAATACTTACTTTGCTTTTGATGGTATTGTTATTAAGATAGAACAAAAGAAAAAAAAACCTTTAAAAAAACTTCAGATTTAAGAGTAGTGAATATAGCCAATCTATATAAAAATTGCGTTTAATGACCGCTTCGTTTCTAATTAGCGGAAATCACCAAACCGCATTATTTTTGTAAGAAAAACCATCAAGGCCGTCTTTTCCGACGTATATGTATTTTATAGCTACTAAAATAATGGAGTATGAATATCGGTCGCGAGTTCAACAGCCGCGGTATATTTAGTGTTCGTGTCGGTCTACGGGGAAACCGGATGCTGCACAGAGGAGTTGCGACCGGGCACTGTGTCTGTTATGATTAATATTTAAAAAAAATCCTTTTTTGAAGTCAATATTAAATGAATAGACACTAAAGCACTAAAGGGCATTTGGGCAGGAATAAAAACAGCAACTTCTAAAAGCGTAAATTTGAACATTTTGCACTTTCTTTGGATAGCACTGACGACTACTCTAAAATACTCCAAATACAAAGCAAAATGTATTTCTTTAAAAAATGTCTACATTCGTTACAATTTCTCGATTTACTTAACATAATGCTCATATTACCTCAAGATGTTGATAAATCTCGAGAGAACACGTACAAATTGAGGCACCAAATAAAGGGCATATCACCAACTTCTTTTAAAAACTGTCGGTGGTTTTCATTGCATAACCATGAGTAAGCAAATGTCATTCAGTACTTTCGACGAGCACTTTATATATATACAAAGTATGTTTTAGTGACGTTTACGACCGCTGCTCGAGTCCTATATGAGTAACAAAATATTTAATGCAAGTTACGACTTATTTTTACAGGCTTTTATGTAATTTGCTTTTTTTGTGTCAAACGAAACCCTTTGCTGGCTTTATGTGCAAATAAACCTGTGCAACATGTAATTTTATTACATTTTTTTTATTTATTTTTCTGGTTCTCGTGAAAACAGTGAGTATGCAGTGTGATTGGTGGGCACAAGAAACATTTTCAGTTTTTTGGGTCACAATGGGGAAGAGTGAATAAGTAAACGTTTGACCCATTTTCCCTTTTTGGAATGGTTATATTGAATGAGTCAAGCGAAAACTTAATAACTTTTATTCTTAACGTCAGATTGGAATCCGCGTCTCTGCACGCCAATGCCATTGGCTGAGCCATGCTTTTTTTGCCGCTTCGTTTTTATATTTCTTAGAGACACTATTTTTATTTTCCTTTTTTCCTTTTTTTTCATTTTGTGACCACTGTGAAAAATGGGTATCTTTGCAGGAGTATGCTACCATCTTTTTGTTTTTTAGGGTTCCCTACCTCAAAATTAAAAAAACCTTCCCTTATAGGGTCACTTTGTTATCCGTCTGTCCGTTTGTCTGTCAAGGCCCTTTTTCTCAAGAACGCCTGGGGGTATCAAGTTGAAATTAACATCAAATACTTATGTATGCCGGTCCCTTAAAGCTGTAAAAAATCAAGCTTCTAAGTCAACGCAATCCAAAGATACAGCCATTAAAAGAAGGTGTTTCCATACAAATTGCCGACCATGGAAAACTTATAGGATGCTTCCAGTTGTCCTAGGAAGGAACTTTGATTATGTATAATACAATGAAATTTGGTATGATATTAGCTCTTATAGCACAACCCACGAAATAAATCTGATAATCTTAGTTTTTTGTGCCTGCCTGCCTGGTTACTGACATGTAACCAATATAAAATGACCCCCCCCCCACCGTCTACATTTTGCTTAGGAGTAGCGCTCTGCTAACACTGGATATGGCTGTTCTTAGCGTATATTTTAAATGGAACACTCGGTGCGCGAGTCCGACTCGTTACTAGGCCGGTATATATTCAAATCGCGATTCGCGACCACTGTGGAGCAGTGAGTAAGCAGACGTCTGCAACAATTGGCACGGCTTCAAATGAATCAACGCGTGCGCAAGTCGATTACTAATCGTGCAGTCATCGATACTTAGACCGAAGTCTGATAACGAATCGAAGTACCCATAAAATTGTTAAGATTACTACGAACCTTGGTGATTTCTCAGGGAACATGACGTATGGTGACTTTTATTTATTAACCGACTCCAAATAAAAGGAGTAGGTTCTCAATTTATCAGAATATTTTTTTTTACTGTGGCAAAATACTAAAGGTTTTTATGTGTATTCATCCCTCTTTCACATTTTATTTTGTTAAATCGTACCTTAGTATATGTATGTATTGAAATAAAACAATTTAACGGATTATATCGCGTATATTATCTCATTTTAGTTCCCGACGTTTCGGACCACCAGCTTGGGATCCTGTAATACATCTCATCAAGGAACAAGCGAGACACAGGACTGCAAAACCTTAATTTCCGAACGGTGTAAAATATCTTATCTGTTTAAAAGTAGTTTAGTAGTGTCAATAAAGGCTTCGGTAGTCTCGATCCCACCGATAAGATGGCGTGACGATCGCATCGATGGCGCGCTGTCATACCTCGTTCCCGCTGTTGGCGCCAGGAAGCGTGGTATCGGCGCCTAAGCTCCCTCCAAAAGGGACCAATCGGCATCGACCACGCTTCTGAATTCTCGCTACGTGATTGGTGGACCGCAACCGACCATTGGGGGATGTGGGAGATTGGAGGGAAGTTGTCACGGTGGAGGAGAAATGGCGAAGCCGGAGCGGCCATTATGTCTTGGTATTTTGTGGCGAGAGGTTGCTATAAGCTTACGTAGTGCTTCAGTGTTAGAAAAAGGAGATAAGTACTTGTTCTTTAAATTACTTTGTTACCAGATTAGTAGTTGTGAGGGCTTATTGGTTTTGATTTGTTACGCATATAATAGTTAATCGTAGTTTATTAGTTGCTGATTTTAATTTGAGGTATAACGGATTCTATTTAAAGAGTATTTCCACATCTGGTTTTAGTTGAAACGTTTTCCGTGTTAACTTTTAGTGGAAGCGTATTGCTATGTTAACTTTTAAATGTAATGTTTTGTTCGTGTGAATTTCCTAGTTGAAAGTTTTGCCAGTGTTAACCTTTTCAAAACGAAAGAGTTAAGAAAGAATAGGTCGAAGCTGTTTACGCATATTCCTGATTAAACTATAAAATAATCATTGTGTTGAATAAGGTTATGGTGTTTAATCAGCGTTGCTTTGGCTTCAACGATAAGTACCAATTTAATATGTAGTTATAATTATATAATTATAATGGATCTGCTTTCTTTAGACCCTACGCTTTTCAGTGATTAATTTGCTTAAATAAATGTTGTACTTCGCTCATAATTGTGGTTAATTAAATACAGCAATGGATCTTGCTGTTTTATTCTGGTAAATTATTTTTAAAGCAACCACGCTTTCTCTTTGGTAGTGTTAGGCCAGTGATTAACATATTAATTAATTATTTAATCAGAATACCCAGTTGTAAGCTTGAATATATTACCTATTCTTTATGTTTCGGAGTTTTGTGGTAAAAATAAATTGTCTGACCGGTATGATTATGAATTTTATTTTATTCTAACATAGTTTACGTAACAATTTTCAGAAGTGGGATGGATTCACGAAGCCGTAGTCGGTCACGCAGCCCTCTGCGGTGGGACAACAAGCGTTCCGAGCGGCGAGGACGCAGCAGCAGTCATCGCAGGCGCAGCCGCGAGCGGACACCGAGGCGTTGGGCACCATGGCGGCCACGAGAATCTGTCGATCGAGAGTCACCGGCGACGCTGGATGAACCCGGTAGGATCAATCCAAATTATTATGGTGTAATGGTCAAGCCTGATATTATCCCAGAGTTTGATCCTGAAAAGTCGGAGTTACCAGCGCAACAATGGCTCAACAAAATAGAACAGTTGGGGGCAATACACGGTTGGTCAGATAGTGTTAAAAGTTACTATATGCAGGCACGGCTGTCTGGTCTGGCGAAGATGTGGCACAATGCCTTGCGTAGTTACGAAATGTCATGGCGAGAATGGAAAGAAAGAATTCTGGAGGCCTTTCCACAAAACATGGACTATGCTGAGGCTCTCAAGGAAATGGTAAATAGAAAGAAATTATTTTCCGAAACGATGACACACTATTTTTACTCGAAATGTAACATGTTAACCAAGTGTGAAATTGCGGGTGAAAAAGCAGTGTCATGCATCATTGAAGGGTTACCATTTCACTTGAAAACTTCGGCCAGAGCCGGGAATTATAGAACCCCTGGGGAATTATACTCTCAATTCTTATGTATGAATGACGAGAAAAAGGTACTTCCTAATCAACGCTTTATCGCAACACGTGGCAGAGATCACAACACACCGAGCATTGCAAGAGAGGCAGCAGCAGGGGATCAGAAGGCGGCAACACCATCAAGTCGATCATCTGTAACATGTTTTCTATGCAAGGAACCAGGACACATAGTGCGGTCCTGCCCGAAAAATCCTGCCGTCATCAAGTGCGAGATATGCGGGAAGACCAACCACAAGACGGAGCAGTGCTTCCGGAAGGCGGTAAACATCATTGATACTCAGGTAAATGAATGTTACTTTAAGAAAATACAGTTGAATGGTCTGGAAGTGACTGCATATTTAGACACAGGGGCTCAAGTCAATCTGATCTCTCTGGAGTGTTCTCAAAAGTTAAAGCTTGAACTGCAGCCATGCGACATCTTCGTTAGTGGATTCAGCGGCGTTCCAGTTAAGTCATGTGGCCAGGTGTCTGTAGAGTTCATTATTGATGGAATTCAGGTAAAATCGAATGCTGTTGTGGTCAACGTTCCCTTGAAGCAAGCCGATGTTTTCATAGGTCAACCGGTTCTTAATGACGAACAATGCAGGTTAGTAATCTCAGGAACAATGGTCACCTTGGAAAGGGCCGACATGAAATCCGCTGACGAGGAGCTGGTTCACATAAATGCAATAAAAGCTGAAACCGACATTTCAAAGGTAAATATACTATGTTCTAAGGAAATTGTTATTTTGCCTCATACTGCTCAATTTGTAGAGACGTTTAGTAACCATATAATTCAAGAGTCCACCTTGTTATTTGTCGATACTCGTACATGCTGTTTTGAAGATGTACAGTACAGCATTCCTTCTTCGCTGTACTGTTTTCCGGTCAAATCAATGTTGGTTGTGAATCATAGTACAAAGCCCTTGACTCTTCAAAAGCATATGGTGTTAGCTCGTGGATACGTTACCGTAGAATCAACGAACTATGCGACCTCAGAAACTAAAACTTGTGCAACAAAGTCAGTCTTGAAATTTGATGTCAGTAAAATTAAGTGCGGTGTTGAGGATCCAACAGTTATGAACCAATTGACTCAAATTTTACACGAGTATTCAGATTGTTTTTCGATGGACACTCGTGAACTGGGGGTCACTAACAAAGTTGAACTTAACATAGAATTAAACTCTGATAAACCAATTTGTTACCGACCCTATAGGTTGTCCTATAGTGAAAAGACGGTTATGAGGGAGAAAATTGAGGATCTATTGTCAAATGGTATAATCAGGGAATCTTCCTCCAATTATGCGAGTCCCATTATTTTGGTTCGTAAGAAGAACGGTGATTTCCGTCTTTGTGTTGACTTCAGAAAGCTCAATAGTATCACTGTGAAAGACAAATACCCCTTACCAATTATAGAAGAGCATATTGAGAAGTTAGGTGGTAAGAAATATTTCAGTAGTCTCGACTTGTCACAAGGCTTTTATCAGGTTCCAGTAGCCAAAGACTCGATTCATAAGACTGGTTTTGTGACTCCTGAAGGTCACTATGAGTTTTTGCGCATGCCATTTGGGCTGGCAAATTCACCTGCCGTTTTTCAGCGATTAATGGATCGTATATTCTCATCTCTGCGTCATGATAAAGTCTTGCCTTATATTGATGATGTGCTCCTCCCGACAAACTCTATAGAGGAGGGTCTTGATCTCCTCAGTGTGGTGCTTCAAATAATACGAGATGCAGGGTTAACTTTGAATCTGGAAAAATGTTTCTTCTTACAAACAAAAATTGATTATTTGGGCTATGAAATTAGTGAAAAAGGGATTAGGCCAGGTAGTAAAAAAATCGAGGCTGTTACTGCTTACAAGGAACCACATAACATCCATGAGCTGAGAATGTTTTTGGGACTCACCAGCTACTTCAGGAAGTTTGTTAAAAACTACGCAGGCATTGCACACGATCTCTACAGGTTATTACAGAAAAATGTTACCTGGCAATGGGGCCCACAGCAACAGGAAGCTTTTAACCAGCTAAAAAAGGTATTGACAACCCGCCCGCTTCTCTCTCTCTTCCGTCGCGAGGGTGCCATTGAGGTTCACACTGACGCCAGTAGCAAAGGGATAGCTGGTATCCTGCTGCAGCAACAAGACGGTAACTTAAAACCTATATCTTACTTCAGCCGAAAAACTAGCAAAGAAGAATCCATGTACCACTCTTACGAGCTTGAGACTCTAGCGGTTGTGGAGTCACTGAGGAGGTTCCGCATTTATTTGGTGGGTAGTCATTTCAAAGTGATCACGGATTGCTCAGCGGTAAGGTATACGTTTCTGAAAAAAGATCTGACGCCGAGAATAGCACGATGGTGGTTGCTCATACAAGAATACGACATGGAGGTGGAACATAGATCAGGTAAATCTCATGGTCATGTAGACGCCTTAAGTAGATGCCCTGTCGAGCCTCCGCAAGTCGCTGAGATAAGCACGATTGACATCTTTGACTGGATCGTGTGTCTTCAGAACCAAGATAACAAGCTTCGCATGATTAAAACTAAATTAGAGTCTGGTGAAGCGGAGCCCGACATTAAGAACAATTTTAAATTGAAGGAAGAACGGTTGTACAAAATAATTGCAGGCGGAAATGAAAGATTGGTTGTACCCAAGTATGGAAGGTGGAACGTGTTACGAAAATATCATGATTGTATAGGACATCCAGGCTTAAAACGGTGTGAGCAGATCATCAAGGATACCTTTTGGTTCGCTGGTATGACCAGATTCATTCGTAAGTATGTCAATGCCTGTTTAGATTGTTTGTATAAAAGGAGTCAATATGGACGACCCGAGGGAGAGCTTCATCCGATTGAGAAAGTTGCTGAGCCACTACACACGGTGCACATTGATCATTTGGGGCCGTTCTGTAAGAGCCGTGCAGGTAACAGTTACTTATTAATGATTGTCGATTCGTTTACGAAATTCACATGGGCTGTTCCAGTGAAGACGACGCGAGCTCGAGAGGTAATTTGTGCTTTGTCAAATATATTCTGTTCATTCGGGTATCCTAAACGAATAATATCTGACAGCGGTTCGTGTTTTAAAAGTAAAAGTTTCAAACAATTTTGCTTGGGCAACTTTATACAGCACATAATTAATGCGGTAGCGTGTCCCCGTGCCAACGGACAAGTCGAAAGGTATAATCGCACATTGTTAGATGCTTTAAACACCAGTGTAGACAACGAAAGAGACTGGGATTTGAAGCTCCCTAACGTGACTTGGGGTATGAATAACCTACAGAGCTCGTCCACCGGATTTACACCTTTTAGATTGATGTTCAGTGCCACTCGCAGCAGGTATCAAGGTATAGCAGGGAATACCTTTGACGATGAACAAACGGCAGAACAAACTCGGAACACCGCAACAGGTAATCTCAAAAGAGCGGCAGATATCATGCGTAAGCACTTTAATGCAAAACGAAAACCACCCACAAAGTACAAGGTACACGACTTGGTTCTTTGGAAGGGAGCAGCAGACAGAAACATCAATGTTAGAAGGAAGCTGAAGGAAAAGTTCAGTGGACCGTATAAAATTTCAAAAGTTGCTGGTAATGACAGGTACGTAATCACTTCTCTTAAAGGCGTAAAGGGATATAAGCGGTTTGAAGCTTTAGTATCATCAGACTCCATAAAGAGATTCCAGAGAGAGACTGCTGCTCGAGAAAGCACCTCGGAAGACAGTGAGGTAGATAGTACAGAGGAGTTAATAGATTTATTAGAGGGATAGTGAAGATAACAATGCAAATTTAATTTGGTACATATTTGAAAAAGTTCAATAATTTCTGTAATATTTGGTTATAAAAAGTTTAAAAAAATTGGATAATAAGTTGGTATATGTTTATTGTGAATTCATGGTTGATGGAATTTATGGATTTATTATGGAATCATTATATGGAATAATTTTTAAATGCAATGGCCTTATTATGATGGAATGGTTTTTATAGAAAATAATTATTTAAAGTTCATGGTTTATGGATATAAAGGGTTTATTATGGAATGAAAATGGCTATTTGGTTATATAATAGAAAAACTGGATTAATTGGTGGAAATTATGGTTAAAAGTTTATTTGGAAGCAATAATTATTTTATGAATACAGATCACGTCTAAGGGGTTGTTAAAACAGATAATCATTGTTTTATTTTTTTCTTTGCAGAGTCGCAAAGTCGTCAGGATGGACGAGTGTCAATAAAGGCTTCGGTAGTCTCGATCCCACCGATAAGATGGCGTGACGATCGCATCGATGGCGCGCTGTCATACCTCGTTCCCGCTGTTGGCGCCAGGAAGCGTGGTATCGGCGCCTAAGCTCCCTCCAAAAGGGACCAATCGGCATCGACCACGCTTCTGAATTCTCGCTACGTGATTGGTGGACCGCAACCGACCATTGGGGGATGTGGGAGATTGGAGGGAAGTTGTCACGGTGGAGGAGAAATGGCGAAGCCGGAGCGGCCATTATGTCTTGGTATTTTGTGGCGAGAGGTTGCTATAAGCTTACGTAGTGCTTCAGTGTTAGAAAAAGGAGATAAGTACTTGTTCTTTAAATTACTTTGTTACCAGATTAGTAGTTGTGAGGGCTTATTGGTTTTGATTTGTTACGCATATAATAGTTAATCGTAGTTTATTAGTTGCTGATTTTAATTTGAGGTATAACGGATTCTATTTAAAGAGTATTTCCACATCTGGTTTTAGTTGAAACGTTTTCCGTGTTAACTTTTAGTGGAAGCGTATTGCTATGTTAACTTTTAAATGTAATGTTTTGTTCGTGTGAATTTCCTAGTTGAAAGTTTTGCCAGTGTTAACCTTTTCAAAACGAAAGAGTTAAGAAAGAATAGGTCGAAGCTGTTTACGCATATTCCTGATTAAACTATAAAATAATCATTGTGTTGAATAAGGTTATGGTGTTTAATCAGCGTTGCTTTGGCTTCAACGATAAGTACCAATTTAATATGTAGTTATAATTATATAATTATAATGGATCTGCTTTCTTTAGACCCTACGCTTTTCAGTGATTAATTTGCTTAAATAAATGTTGTACTTCGCTCATAATTGTGGTTAATTAAATACAGCAATGGATCTTGCTGTTTTATTCTGGTAAATTATTTTTAAAGCAACCACGCTTTCTCTTTGGTAGTGTTAGGCCAGTGATTAACATATTAATTAATTATTTAATCAGAATACCCAGTTGTAAGCTTGAATATATTACCTATTCTTTATGTTTCGGAGTTTTGTGGTAAAAATAAATTGTCTGACCGGTATGATTATGAATTTTATTTTATTCTAACATAGTTTACGTAACAGTAGTCTCTATTTTTTAAATATTATAATTAGTAATGAGGTAGCCTGGGAGTTTTTCTTTGCAGCGTTTCTTTTCTCCTCAGTACGCCTCATTTGTGAAATGCTGCTTGGTAAATTATTAGAATAAAATAATTAAGCCCTTCTGGCACATGTGTAACTGTCTTTACAGCTTAGGCTCATCTGGCATGTATGTACACCTTTATTTGTGTTTTTTCAAAAAAATGGGTTGTTTGCACAAATTAACTTTGACAGAGGAAAATACATCTTTTCTCAGTCCACCCGTGACCATGGAAAGCTGGAAAGCTTCCGAAACGTCGGGAACTAAAATGAGATAATATACGCGATATAATCCGTTAAATTGTTTTATTTCAATGAGTAATAATCGCGGAAACAGAAGAAAATATTATATGTATGTATAGTCAATTTATTCCACATAAACAAAATTATTATAAAACACAGATATGTACAAAGGCTAACTTATGACTGTGGGGGATCTCTTCCAGTTAAGCTTTGCAAATGAAAAGTTAGTGTTATTGATAAGTACAATATGGCGCTGTATTAATTGAAATTGATTAATCATAAATAAGTATAGTATAATTACAAATTGATAAAAAATTGTTTGGCTTTGCATACTTACGTAGTCTCCTGATGTTTTGTTACGTATACATACATATTTAGTAAAGTAAACGACAGAATCTTTGCCAGTCAGCCATAGATACAAGGAGAAAATAAGTATTTAGTTGGAAAAATATAAAACTATTTCTGCACTAGTTTTGAAAGTGTAAAACCGGTTTAATGTTTCAATAGAACTAAAGCTATTGTTTGCACGTATTATGTTATAAAAAAACAACAAACTTCACACATACCAAACTATGACGTCACATACCAGTAGTACCGACAAATCGCTATACTTTTATTTAACAGACATACAATGTAGACCAGAGAAAGTGCACTTACGTCATTACATGATTGGCGCGGCAAATCGCTTGTAGTAGTTGTTGTGATCCGCCCATTTGCTTTAACAACGGGTTATCTCCGTACGCGTATCTTACACAGACATATTATTGGAAAATAAACTTAGTGAGATTATTTTTAGATTAATTTTCCATAAATTTCTGTGATCAAAGAACGAGTTTGCGAAATTAACTTATTTAAACACTTCGTCACTCTCAAAACGTCATATCTAATTAGAGAATACTTTGCGAATATAAATATTACATCCGTCTTCTATGGTTCACAATCGAACAAAATCTATATTAAACGAGCTCGGTAGTCAATAGAACATTTCATGATCTAACTTTTGCGTGGTTGTATCTCCTACAATACTGATCCGTCAAACATAACTTTAATTTTAAGGCATTATAATTTAATTTGGTTTGACATGAAATTATGATAGGAAATTGTGATGGTAATTTCCTTTGTGGGTTTGTGGGACATGTTAATAAATAAAGAAATGCTTTCACAACGAAATTGATTGACAACTGGTTGTGGTGACATACAGGTTAGTTAATTGGTAGTATGTCAAAATAAAGTTTTCATTTAGGTTCTATTGAGTGCGTGCGAACAGTCACACAGAAAAACTATCAAGAAAACTCTTCGAGATTATTCCGTATCTTTATATTAATTAATTATAAACACGCAAAACTGTGATAGAACTTTCGTCATTATTTTGCGCGACTAATGTTTTAAACTATTGCATGTTTGGGACATGCAATAGTTTAACATTAGTTAGGGACAAAAATAAAATGCTATTTCTTACCCCCATTTATTTGATACGCCACTAGATCTGCCAGACCGGTAGAATTCATTGATCCAAAAACCTGTCACACACTGAGCTCTAAATATATATTAACGTACCGAAACATGTATTATAGCGAGTCACCCTATGAATCTTACGATATACTTTTCACACTTTATTATCTAGAAAAAATATAATGTAATAATACATACATACATATAATCATGCCTTTTTCCCAACGTGGTAGGCTAGGCAGAGACTACCTCCTTCCACTTGCTCCGGTCCTGGCATACAACTGCCGCTTCATCAACATTCATTAATCTCTTCATGCATGCTCGTCGGTTTAGAGTATTTTTCACTTGCCCTTTTTTCGGAATGTCTCCAATCTGATCGCGAAACGGTAGTCTAGGCCTTCCTCTTACAACATTTTCACTTACATTCGCCTTGTAGATTTTTCCAGTCAATCTTCTTTCATGCATCCTCTCTACATGCCCAAACCACCTTAGAATCCATTTCTCGATCCGAGTTATTACATCTTCTGTCACACCACAAAGTTCGCTTATTACGCTATTTCTGATCCTGTCACCCAATTTCAATCTAATAATGTATGTGCGAGAATAGTGATTGGACTATCTGGGTAACTCTTTATTCGCGAAAAATGCGATGTTCTTGTAAATCAAGCTTGTATTTAAAGTGAAACGAGGGGAAAAGCGCAAACAATTTTAATATTTACTTTATATTTTCACAGGCCCTCTTTGCGATGACACAACACAATAAGCCTCATAAAGAGGTTTACTGATATTTCACAACTTTCACCATTTAAAATCATTGACTTACCCGACACGACACACAAAATGGCGGAACAAAGCCGGTTATGTCATTTATATTTAATAATTGATTCACACCTCAGTGCGTTTCATTTTTAGCGGTATTAAAATCATGTTTTACGAGAAGTAAATGTAATTACAAGTTGAGTCTACGTAGGAAGTCAATAATGCGCTTCAATGATCGATATCTTCATCCATCTATAAAATGAAAGTTGTTTTTGTTTACGGTAGAGGCGACGGTGTAAAAAAATGAGTAACATTGGCGGACGGAATAAAAAATGAGAATGTTGTAGAACACCGGTTAGAAGGAAGTTTCTTTTGGTGCATGCATGACCCACCTCGTCTCCCCTGCCTGTGTCAACAACGATGGTATCCAAGTGACTGGGGCTGCCATCTTGATTACTGTCAAAACCTAAAAAAACCGAATATTTGGAGTTAATCGCATTTTTCTCCGGACGTGTTAAAACACGTCACATGATTAATCATATGCTTTAACTGTACGGCCATAATTTTGTATCAGGTATCAGGAAATATTATTGTAGATATTGTAGGTAATACATGCCAATATATCTATCTACTGTATACTGTTTACATCTTTTATTGTTATTTTATAAATAAATAAAATATTAAAATACATCAGAAGAAAATCTTACGCGCGATGACTTAGTCCCAATGTTTTTAGTCGTTGCTTGTAACCCGTTAGTCGTTATGATAATGATTTTACGTAAAACCCAACAGACCTTATATAATTGGACGTGCTAATCAATCCATTATTGCAATATGTTACTTATATAATTGCTCGCCACATAATGATATAATTATTATGTGTTATGTACGATGGCAGGTCGCTGGCAGGTCATATTATGTTATGGAATTAGAACGTATTGTTAATGAATTTTATGAATTTAGGGTGTAAACGTGCAGTTTCTTCAGAATATAAGGTACCATCAGCTCGGGTTACTTTGATCAACGGGGTAACATTGATCACTCATTTTTAATCCATAAGAAATTTGTTTCTAAAAGCGTTAATGACATTTTATTGTTGGCAACCTCGTTAAAAAAACATCTTTGACGCGTTCAGAAATACACGCGTTATAGTTTATTAAAAATGTGTGATCAATAGTAAGTAACCCCAGTTTAATCGGTAGTCGCTCTCCGGTAGTAGCGTAAAGTCGAGAGGTTACCCTGAAGCAATTGCTATGGCATTAGAAACCTTGGTGGTATGCGTAATACGGCACAAGATACTTGCCTTCATATAAAGCCCCTGAGATTTCTTCGGCTGTAGATGGAGTAACAGTCAACAGCCACAGCCTTAGTGCCATATGACGAGGGTCCTAATTTACGCCAAAGGACGGAGGGTCCGCGAAAGTGTTAAGTCTATATTGATTATTATATTATTTTTCTCCACTTGGTGCCTACCCCTTGGTACTTCTTATTTTGCATGCTTTTTAAAAATATCAAAGTATATTTCATCAAGTATGTTTAATGACCTGGAAACCCGTTCCGATTTAACCTCATTTCCGTTCAATTGATTAACAGTTTCCTACATTATGCAAGACTTATCTAACCATCACACTGGATTCAAATCTGATCATTAACGGGCTATTGATTGTGCATACGTTAGCATACGTTATTATCAACATCGGTAACTATTGTGCAAAGTTAAAACTTTGCCACGATTGAAGTTGGAAGTCATTACAATTAGGGCATCCGCTGCGTCTGTGTGGACGTTCAACGCAGCAGACGCCCTAAATGTCTATAAAAGTTATAAGACGCCAGGCGGCAATTATAGGGACTTCCACTACATCCCTTGATTTTGCACGATATTTTCCTCATGTTTAATATAGGAGGTAAGGTCCTTTCTACTGCCACTACATCGCGATGTATCCCACACTCGTTGTTCACGGTTATGAAGGTCCTTGGCGTTTAAAAAGCCACGGCCTCCACACTCACGCGGGATGTACACTTGTACAGTCTCATGACTGACGAGTGTGTGTGTAGCATGCAGTGTGTAATAAGCATCAGACATTCTCTCTGATCTACCTATAATAATTCAATACTTGTCAAGTCTTAATCATAGTGATTGTATTTTTATAAGTATTTTATCCTTGAACTGTACTAAGTCACCCTAAACCTCTCAGTAGAGGCCACTAGTTCCTGCAAAGGTTATCTGTGGAATAATCGTCTCGACTGCGTATGCGTATAGTCGACCTACAGTGTCGAAAGTAATGTATTGACCATGATTGGTTCAGAAACTTGGGTATACTTGGAGTGTTTGACTGTTTAATTATTGTTATAGATAATAGCGAGTTGGTTTAGTGAACCTTCTTGTTTATATTGATCTTTTTAGGGAATATAGCGTACTCCCCACTTTCTCTATTTTTTATCTGATTTTCATAACCACTGGTGTCTTCTTCAATATTCATGAGTATTTAAGATAATTGTTTCAATGAACTTTTCGATATTATATTAAGTTTCTGTCATCAATTTCATTTTGTGACAAGCTTTTATTTCCGACTACTTTTTTTAAATGTAATAAGTGGCAAACAGGCAGACGCGCCTACTGATGGAAAATGGTCATCGTCGCCCATGTATATGTGCAACACCAGAGGAATCGCCCATACTTTTCTTTAAACATCCATCAACTACTCACCGAGACGATTCTAAAGAGCCCAAACTTAGGATTGCGTTATATTATTATTACAAAGTTGACCACCTTTCGACTGCATCATCATCATCACACCACGATGCCATATTATTATATTGTGACCGAAATTACGAAGGTGTATACCACCATCACCATCACCATCGCCATCGCCGACACCATCACCATCACCATCATCACCATCATCATCATCATCACCATCACCATCTCCATCTCCATCTCCATCTCCATCTCCATCTCCATCTCCATCTCCATCTCCATCACCATCACCATCACCATCATTACACCATCACCATCATCATCATCATCACCATCATCATCACCATCATCGTCACTCAATTATCTTCGACTCTGTGGCTATTAATCGTAACAATAAAATACTTTCCACCCTAGGGATGGAAAAGCTATTTTCCACCCGGCTAAATACCCATGAAGATTTTACTTTCTTTAAAGGAGAGATTTTTTTTATATAAATTTAATTTTTCGCAACCAGTTCTATTTTTGAAATCATTATAGTGCATTAAAAGTGTTGGCTTATGAAATAAAGTGTTGGCTTATAAATATATCAGTTCAGTTGGAAGTACCATAGAGTATCCGACATTGAAAAGTATGCTATTAAAGTTTAGTATATGAAGCTCTTATTGAGGTATTAAAGTCGACGAGTAGAAAAAAGAGTTTATATTACTTACACACTGTCTAAACGTCGTATGTTTGTAATAGAAACTCTTATTAGTGTTAAAGTCGAATATCTAATGGAATAAAAGCATATGTCAGTGGTAAACTGAAAGTAATCGTAACTGTACCAATTTTCAGCTGAATCGGTCTAAGGGAGTTGCGACCTGTTTAGCTCAGCCGGAGTGACGTTGCCTGCGATTCTAAATATCCTGGGTTCAAATCTCGGCAAGGGTAAATATTTGTGTGATAAGCATAAATATTTGTCCGAGTCTCGGATGTTTTTTTATGTATGTAAATATATTGTCGTCTAGTAGTCATAATATAACACAAGCCTTATAGAACTTACCATGAGACTAGTTCGATTTGTGTAAAAAACAATATATTTATATATTTTGTAAACATACAATACGAGTATACAAATGTGAAGTAAATAAAAGCTTGTAACTTTTATGCTGACAAACGGTAAAAGTTTACCGTTTAGGGGAAAACAGATATATGAAGACTATATACGCATTACTTATGTCTTAATTGTAAATATTTTCAAACATACTGTGTATTATCGCTGTATACTGACTCGTTGTCATCAATTTCGCCGCCTCTTTCTCCAAAGCTAACCGGTTGACAAGACTTACCAGTAGAAAGCTTCGCATAAGCTTTTAATTGATAACGCGAGCTTTTATTTATTAGGCCGTGAGATCCATCTTCTATTGTAAATGCTTTCGCTTTTAAGCTTTGTTGCACCGTACACTTACCTGAAACAAAGAAATCATTTTATTAGAAATACGCTCTTAAAATACTATACTAGTATAATGATATCTATTATTATATGTTTACTAGGCTTAAGGTCTATTCATATAAAATGCCAAGTTACAAAAGTGTCTAATCTTGCTCTGTCGTGCAAATAATATCCACAGAACTCATTAAAGGGGCTCTAGGAAATACTATAAATCCATATTTCAGTTGAAGTGGAACTGGGCTGGAACGAGTTGTGGGCCACGATAACCACAGATTGGAAGCTCAAACCCTCGAAACGGAGACGCGGCAGAACTCTACAGCGATGGTGGGACGACTTAGACCTCTCCAGAGGACTGGCCAGAGGTTGCTTTAAACCGGGATCAGTGGAAAAAGAGGGGGGAGGCTTTTGACCAGCCGTGAGATATCACGGGATTAATGTAATAATAATAATATTCACGGACAGGACTATTGCAGCCAATAAACCTGATATCGTGCTGGTAGATCGATACAAATACGAGCAATACTCATCGAGATCACCATTCTACATGACGAGAACCTCGTGAAGGCCGAGAAGGACAAACTCAGCAAGTACCTTGACTTGGCTCACGAGGTGACCGACGTGTGGGATGTTGATTCGACGATTATATGTCCCGATAGTCGTTTTGGTAAACGGTCTTATAGTGAAGAGTCTCAACCAACACCTCAAGAAACTCTCGCTCGATGGCTTGATCAAGGAGCAGATGCAGAAGGCAGTAATCCTGGACACGGCCCGCATTGTCCGGAGGTTCCGCTCTGTACAGCTCTAACCATCGGTAGCTTGAGCCCTGCCCCGCTGCCGGCGGCACCCTAAAGTGCGTCCACACTTGTATCATTTGCTCGTATCCGATCACCGTGCCGTGGCATGACTGCGTATCGCGCTGCTTGGACGCTTACTGTCGGCGCGCCGATCATGCCGTACTCGTCCGATATAACTGTGTGATACGCGTAGCAAAATGGATTTCGAGCGATCCGATCGGCGCAACGTCCAAACGCGTGATCGTGACACGCGATCATGCCACGCGACGATGATCTGATCGGGCGAATGATACAAATGTGGACGCACCTCTAGTTTAGGTTTTTTATAATGTGTTTATATTTTGTATTTTACTTGCTTTTTGTATTTTACTTTTTTATATGCGTCTTATAAAAGACCTAGCTTAACAAAAAATATAAATAAAGACAATAATATTCCAATAAAATTCTATACGTCAAATGACCCATCGGCTGTGGCTGCGACCTTATTTGAGTTATTTGTTATTTAGTGACAAACAGGATGTTAATTATTGGAATTAAGCTGTCAAACATTCAGACGTTTACCTTAATTGTTTTAGAGAATAAATAAAGCGTTTTGTTCAGAATTTGCTCGAAATACTTAAAATAGTTTAAGGAGAGGAACTGTAAAGGTGATTTTTTTAAGTGTGATGAAATAATACTTCGCCTAGTACCCATAGTACAACCTTTGCTTTGTTTAGGACTAGGTCGATTCGTATAAGATTGTCTCTGTGTTATTTGTCCCTGTATTATTTATTTACTTCAGTATATCTTCATTATACGCAATCATCAAAGTTCAACTTTATGTCGATGTGATAAGTAAGCAAACACCACACCTTCCGGCCATGCATTTCTGTTTGTGCTTCAAGAAACACATATAAACAGACAAGTACATATCAGATCAACCCGTTACCCCACTCGCAACGCAAATTGACTCATGTCACTGGAGATTTATGATCCGTTTTTGAACAGCGTCGTATCTGTCAATAGAAAATCGTGACTGACCGGTAAACCTAAATGGTAACGGGACAATAATGCTCGGGTAAATAATGAATGATTTAGTAATCGTTCATTTGAATTACTAATTTCTAAAACGGCTTAAGCCTCTATTGTCTTACAATGACTTAAGTCGTTTAAGTGTATGACTGATTCAGGTCTGTAGGCAGCACCTAACAGGTGTTTGGTATAGTTATATTTGGTATCCGGATTTCGGAATTACGTTGTTTGACTTATGTTATCAGGCATTATTTATCAGTGATTGATCGTTCTATTTTTTCCGTTATTCATGGTAGAAAATGTGTTGGTCCTTCGAACCGGATAGGTATATTACTTGAAGGACACCTATAACTAGTAAGCGCAGGATCATATGACATTTATAATCTTTTTTTATCACAAACGAATTGGTTAAAATTTTAAAACACAAGAAAATAAGCAGTTATCTATTGTACAATAAGCCTTAAGAGGATATACTAGTGGCCGTTTCTTCATACAAACGTAATCCTCCCTGGATAATTGTCTTAGAGCAATTTTTTTATAAATATAATTTATTCTTATCTGTGCCATGCCTTTATGTTTTATTTTTCGTAATAATTTGTTTATTTTAAGAATTAGAGGCCCTTTACAACTACAAAAAATGCCACCACCCGGCGCCATAAGCACATGTTCAGTAAACAATAACGAATATAAAAGAAAAACAGAAAACATAGAAGCATAGCCGACGTCCTCGTTATAATATATGAAAGCAAAACTAAAATTAGTCCAGTTTTGGAAAAGGAAATAGGGTACTACGAAACCCTGTTTTCGCCAATTTTTTGTAGGTCAGATCGTTCCGAGCTGCAGTTGTCCCTTTTGCACTGTAATACGGGGGATTTGAGGCGATGTGATAGCAATAGTTTTTAAAAGTACCTAATTTTCAAAAGGCCTTTTCCTAGTATATCCTCTTAATATTGTACGCATCCTCGCCATGTATGGCAGGGTTCATACCTATTTCTCTCTCAGGCTTATTGTACTTACAGAAAACAATTTAATGCCATAAATATAGCTCACAAAATCAAGCTACCAGTCCAGTCCCATCTGACTTTTTCACATCCGGGATTGCACTTAACAAGTTATTAAAAGAGTGAAACAATATCATTAGAGCAGCGTAGAAGATCGGCCGTCGACCTGTCCAACCGGCAGTGAACTTGTCTCAATGGACTATAAAACATAAGTTTCGTAAGACCTAATGTATACGGAATTGTAACGATGCAAGTCATAGCATGCAGCGATGGCGAGATGAGGGACGAACGACATTTGCTTTTTGCAAGCATGAATTTAACAGGGTTTATACCTGCTTAACTGGCAACGTCGCATATTTTTTGGTTTTTCTTGATTATTTTGAGAAATGTGTATGTAACTTGAACATGTTTTCAATTCATTCATTACGTTTTCGGTAGATAAGCTGGCACAGTGCAAAATTTCATGATAGTGCCACAACCAAAGCTCTATAAATGAATTTAAGTCTATATCTTGTTTTGTAAGAAAATTAAGGCAAAATCGATGAGTACATGAATTAAACACAATATAAATGCTAAAAATGTAGGGTATGTATTGAAAATATCTAAGTTTCATTCAAATACCACAAAATAATGAAGTAAGAAGACAAAATATGCGACGTTGCCAGCTAAGCGGGTATAAACGCTCTTAAATACAAATAAGTAGTGGCTCTGTAAGCCTTTCAAACAGCATATCTTTTTTTATATTATAGGGAGGAAAAGAGCAGATGGATCGCCTGATGGTAACCGATCACCGTTGCCATTGGACATCTTCAACACCAGAGCAGTGCCGTAACCAGCCTTTTATGCGCCCTGTGCAGGCTTCTATAAATGCGTCCGTGAAAAACATTCTGATTGTGGTCCTGGTAATTTCTGCGCCCCTTCAGGTTCTGCGCCCTGTGCCTGGGCACCGCTCGCACCGCCCTATTTACGGCACTGCACCAGAGGAGTCACAGTGCGTTGCCGGCCTTTCAGGTGGGAGTACGCTTATTTCTTAAAGATTGAAGGTCGCATCGGTCCGGAAATACTGCCTTTCCAGCAAAATGCACAGCTGTGGACTCCTTGGATATCCGCCATTTTGAAAAATCCAGAAACTGAATTGCCAAAAAATCCATATAATTAGAGAAGGATTAGCCCCACCCAAGGCTTGTGTTACTTTATTAGTACCAAGAACGATATATTAAATAAATTATAAACTTATATACCTAAGAAACACCCAGGGCCGGGCCGTTAGATTCCCAGGCAGGCTCACTACCGCTGAGCCAAACCGGTCGTCAAAAACATGAATAATTATTATACAGGAGCTTCTATGAATCTGAAAATCAATTTCTTAAGTGGGGTGGTGATGAAATTTTGCTTTAGCCTTCTTTGGGCCCATAACGTCGTGCTGATAAGCTGTGAGCGAGTTTGTAGTATTGTTAGGTTAGGTTATAGTAGGTATTGTTAGGTTAGAGCGTCGATAGAAAAACTAATCAAAGTAAACATTCTTTGTGATCTACTAACTGAGACTCGAACCCCGTAGCGCTCGCCGCTTCGCTATCAGATCACATCGAATTTAACTATGTGTAACTTGCGGTATAGCGTCCTTTATACGAATTTGTTTGAAGTGCGCATTAAATCAGAATCTAAATATTTCTTGGAAATGCATAAGTCTGTGAAGTCTAAAATATCGAAAAATTTGTAAGTTCTGTTACCGACAGGAAATCCTATCCGTCACGTCCTTTCTATATGTTCTGGAGTCGCACTGCTATTAAGGTAAGCACATCAATAAATTAAAACTTTAAGACTTAGCTGCTTGTACCCAACGCCGTTCCCAAAGGCGGCGAAACGTTGAATGCATTCAACGCCAGTTCCGGGTCCCATCGCTATAATCTGCTTAAATATTTTATAATTACGACCACTCTCTGACTCTGTTGCTTGGATCTCCGTTAGTACAGCTTGTATTGCCTTTTAATGCTGTTATACACTTGTACACTATTTGCAGACTACACACACAACAATACGTCCGGTTTTGTTTTGATAGACTTCGACGGATATGACGAGACGCGCTTATTTCTTTCACAAGGATTAGTGGAAGAATGTCCAAACCGGGACAAGGAGAATAATGAGAGCAGGGCCTTTTCCCAGCAGTGGGACACTATAGACTCATAATAAATATATTTTCAGTATGCCGTGTGACCTGCGTCTAAGTGGGATACAAAGTCATCCAATGTTTTCAAGAGCTGTTTGAAATAGCTGTCGAGGACTTAACACTTAAGAGTGCAATTCGCTTCGAAATGATTCTCCTGTTTTCTTCCAATAATATTGACGTGATAACGTCTTATAAATCGATGAACACCGGCTGCACGCACGAAAAAGCATGACTCATTGTCACGTTCCGCTGTCACGTTCCGCCTGAGCCGAGCGTGCAAGCGTGAGCGCGGAACAAGCGACAGAGAGGCACGATCGGCCTAAGCGTTCGGTTTGCGAATTCATAAAAGTATGCAATTTTCCATCAATGTTTTCATATGACGTTATTACGTAAAATTATGGTCCGTAAACCGACTTTATAGAAAACTGATTTTTTTAATATTCTTGTATACAATACTTACCGCGAAGGATGTTGCAAATAAACAATGTCACTCACTTTATAATTTGTGTATCAGAAAGCCCTCTTTCTAACTGTACTTACACAACATATAGTTTGAGAGTTACGAGTACTTACGTTCCACATCAGCAGAGCAACGTTATGCTCACCAATGACAATGTTTTGAGAATCGCGGTATAAGAACACAATCGTAACAGTTATAATAACTGCAGAATTAATACATAATCACCCCCATGAGAAATAATTGTACTGTTACACAATACAATTGTCAATCATATTGAACCTCATGCCGTCGTAATAAGATTTGCAGATTTACAATTTATAAACTGTGGTTTCTGTGAAGAGACATAATGGATATAAAGAAAGTCTATTGTCTTTGGGTAATTTGTTCGTTACTCGTTGGCTCGATTGCACGGCACTTCATTAGTAGCAGGTATTAAAACATTCTTCAAGTGTATTGAGAACTTTTGTACAAACTTGTCCGTTAATTATAAAGTTTAATGAATGGGCTATTTTACAACTTTCCGTTGTATGTTATAGAACGACCTCTGAATAATAGAAATGTTAGTGAAAGAACTATTTCAATCTCATAGTAGTGGAGTTTATCCCGAAATAAAACAATGTTAAGTAAGATCACATTTTTGGACTTTCCAAAAAAACGCTTTATACTAAATCCTACTAGCGTGTGACGTCACAAGTTACTACCTTGCATGGGGCAATTACGAACTTTGTTCTGCAGCTTATGTTAGAAATCGAGTTTATCGAAACACAAGTTAACTTACATTTTATGGGTTATTCAATGACATTATTATTACTAACAAGGTAGTACTAATAATCTATGGATCACGTAGTCCGAAATAATAGTACATTAGGTACTAGTATTACTACTGAGGCCGGGATGAAAGGGGTTGCCAGCCAAAGACATATAGACGGATAGGTCTGAGGCGGGCAACCACATATTTCCTGACGAGGTATGTATAGTGCTTTTTTCAAACATGCAATGAAATAAACTACAAAAAAATCAAAGTTTTTTTTATACGCATAGTGGCAGAATGTCATGATGCCTGCTTTATACTAAATCCTACTAGCGTGTGACGTCACAAGTTACTACCTTGCATGGGGCAATTACGAACTTTGTTCTGCAGCTTATGTTAAAAATCGAGTTTATCGAAACACAAGTTAACTTACATTTTATGGGTTATTCAATGACATTATTATTACTAACTAGGTAGTACTAATAATCTATGGATCACGTACTCCGAAATAATAGTACATTAGGTACTAGTATTACTACTGAGGCCGGGATGAAAGGGGTTGCCAGCCAAAGACATATAGACGGATAGGTCTGAGGCGGGCAACCACATATTTCCTGACGAGGTATGTATAGTGCTTTTTTTAAACATGCAATGAAATAAACTACAAAACAATCAAAGTTTTTTTTTATACGCATAGTGGCAGAATGTCATGATGCCTGTGTTAAAGTTTTAACACTTTCTCTGTCTATAACATAAACTGGACGTATGAGCTACCTTTAGCGACACAAAATCGCTATAAAAAAGTTCCAAGAGTAAATTATATTTAATGCACGGAGAGTCAATGTATTCATAAATATGGATCATAATATTTCAATCTAACTTGGGTTTCCATGCACAAATTTTATATAACTGACTATTCTACATTTTCTATCTATATTTGAATACAAAACACAATGTTCTACATTGACATATTGTGTTTGTTTACGGTTCTAAACTACTGACACTTAATTTGAAAAGTTCTTGACACAATCTTTAATTGCTTATTGTTCATCAAATGCGAACTGCCTTCGTTGCCGGCATACTTTTGTCTATAAATGTTATTTTCCTAATTGTTACATTAAATTTTCCCCTCGTGTTAAATTCATGGATGCGCTATCGCTCTCCACTTATTTCAGTCTTCATCAATGTATATATGTATAGGCATTGTGCACATTTTTTGGTAGTGACACGGATCTGAGCTATCCAGCATTGGACTTATTCCTCTTAGTCAAATTATTTCCCCTAGGAATGGTCATATACACAACACATATTTCAGGCAGTTCAAGCATTCATCATCATTGAGGAGGTTAGGAACAAAAGGTGTCATTTACATATGAAATGAATGCGTAAATGTCCTCCATTATCATCATGATCCCCATCATCATTATCATCATCAGCCGATATACGTCCCACTGCTGGGCACAGGCCTCCTCTCATGGATGAGAGGGAATGGGATGTAGTCTCCACGCCGGTACAGTGAGGCTTGGAGACTTCACTTCAAAATTATCAAATTACTTTCCGTACATAAATTAAAAGAAACTCAAGAGGTAGAGGCCGGATTTGAACCCAACACTTCCTGTATTAAAGTGAAAAAAAAAAACAACCGAATTGAGAACCCCCTCCTCTTTTTGAAGTCGGTTAAAAAAGCTTGAAAAACTGTGCTACCGGAGCTTGTACCTTCAAATCTTTACTTACTTCATACATTGTCTTTAACAAGCAACGAGTGCTTCGAGGTCAAGAGTCAACCCCGTCATGCTCAATGAGCAAGAATTCCTTCACTCCTGCTCCTTGTTCACACATCCAACGCAAAAAGACTTATTGTTATAGTGAAACTCTGTCGGTTACGCTCGTCTGTCTAAGGATAGTGTTACCATTCATTGGTCGTGGGATTCTGGGAGTTACGGCTGGCCGGCCGCTACCGAGAATTTCCATAACGTGAAAGGAAGCGTAAAAAATGTAACTTTAGCCCTCGTGCGTTCATGCACACTTTCTTGCGACCTTTTTTGTTGGGTGTATGCACAGTTAAATAAAGGAGTAAACGTATAACTTTAAGTAACTGTATATATTACATAAATCTGGGAGTTCTAAGAACACTGTAATAAGTTGAAACGTCATTGGCAAAGATCTCTTAGAGGTATACAATACATTAGAAAATCCCAGAAAGCACTGATTGTCAAGGTTATCTTATTATATTATAGAGAAGTTTTGAGGTCAGGAAAAAATATACTATTCAACAGCATTTGTTCTTCACAAGGGGCAAAAATTGGCCAAGTGCGAGTCGGACTCGCGCACCGAGGGTTCCCTACAAAATATACGCTACAAACGGACGTATCTATGAAAATCCAGTGTTAGCAGAGCCCTACCCCTAAGCAAAATGTACGCGGTGTTCGGTCCTTTTATATTGGTTACTGACATAGACAGACAGACATACAATTATTCTGTTTTTAGTATTAGTTGTTAAGTTGTTATAGCAGCAGCTGAAATACATCATCTGTGAAAATTTCAACTCGCTAACTATCACGATACATGAGATACAGCCTGGTGAAAGACGGACAGACAGACAGACGGACGGCTAGCGGAGTCTTAGTAATTGGGTCCTGTATTACCCTTTTGGTACGGAACCCTAAAAACGGGTTAAGATTTAGCAATTATGATGATTCAACAATGAATAGTGTCGGGCAAGAATGTCAACAAAAACATAAATTGAAAAAATACTCAACTGTTGTTTCAGGTGGTTGATGATAATGGAAAAACCCCGGCAGCCCCAGGTTATAAAACAATAATATTTTCATTGAAACTTTTGAAACGTAATGTATTTGTACCAAATTACACAGGTTAATAATAGTAATTAAAAGCATGTTGAAACAAAATTTACACTTGTATGATGAAAATTTGTGATACTGAAGTAGATAGATGATACATAGATAGATAGCTAAACACTTTATTCATTTCCACAACATACATGGTTACACAATGCACAAGTAAAAATGAGTATAAAACTATAAACAAGACACTTAAAACTAAAACAGCAATGGAAAAAGAAAAAAGAGAGAAACCATGTGTCGTGGCAGAGAAAAGGCGCTGACTCAGCATAATGAAGCAAGCCACTTCGCTGGTATTCTGTCAGGACCTTCCAAAAATAAAACTATTATTAAGTACTCGTATACGTATGTATACGAGTACTTAATATATAAGAAGTGGTCAGAAATACTCAAAAACCTAATTATTTATCAGTATATGTAACTAATTAAAATGTATAATTAATTATAGTAAGTACTCAATTAAGAAATGAGATTGAATAAATTGTTGTATCTGTGGTATGTGGCTGTCAATAAGGCTTCTAATGAATCATGAATCAGCAGATGTTTATTTTGTTGAGCTATTGATTATATTTCTATTCCAAAGAATAGTATGAAGTGCTTGAAATACTGACCGAATGCTCGACACTTAAATCCCTAATAACGCATTCCTACCGGTTGTGAACCCTCAACTCCCCTCAAATAAGGATTGATTGTTCGTCTATTTTCGCCTTGCACCCTCACAGTCACGGTTAATATGTTGCATACAGTATTTTAACATTCCCTTAACAAGAAATGTGACTTTTTAAGGTAAACGAAGTCTATCTAACTATTTACCGCAGCCCTTGGTTTATCCGCATTCGGACATAGGCCTCCTCCATAGCCTTCCATAACTTCCTGTCTCCTGCCAATTGCATCAAAGTTGAACCCGCGTAGCGCCCAATATTGTTGACCCATATTTCTGTTGGACGCCCTTGGTGGGTAAACGAACGAAATGCAAAGTTTTAAATATTGTATATTTACGTCATCCATTGCTTCATGCTACCAAAAAAAAAACAACTTTTATAGATAGCTAAAACTACTACATATATAAAGTAGGATTTTTAATAAGCTGGAGTAAATTGACGTTTATGGACACACGTCGGCCGTGATTACTTCACTATGGCAGAAGTTCAGTATTTCTTATGAAATCACCGGTTACTCGAATTTTCATGTATACTTTTGTAAAATTCTTTCTAAACAACGAAATATTCACGTTGACACCTGTCACTTTACTCCAGACTCCAGCTAATTAAAAAGTGCGACCGAGTAGCAATGTACACAATCTAACTTGGTTTGACAACTGGGATGACGTGACGTGTACGTACGTACATCAATCAATTAGGTGGATGTATTACATTGCGTGGTCAATTATTATGTAGGAAAATAATAATCATTAAGTAGTTTCTTAATTTAATGTATATAAATACATTCTGTAGGAGGTATATTAATTGCCGTTAAAATATACGCCCGTATGAAATTTACACCCTTTATATTATCGTACGCTTAATGCCATTTGTTTAAAGTTAAGCTAGTGTTTACAATATGTTAACTGTGTTTTTACGAACGCATCGTTTATTTTTACCGACGCCATTGATCTTAAGTGAGTTAATTACCCACTTCCCTGGGCTTTGTTAGCGTCTGTTTTGGTGCATACACACATACAAACATCTAAACATACACGCAAACAATCTGTTTCGGTTCAACGGCGGAATTCACGGTCATTGGCAGGGTACTTGTATTCATTAATAAAATACTCTTTTTAGCCGACTGAGACAGAAGGACAGTAATGTCGTTTTTACAAGCTTTTATTTAACTTGCAATGCAATGTAGTATGTATTGTGTGTTCATTCCGGTCAAATCTTGCAAGTTAAATTTTACTTACTTTCCGGTTCCCCATTGAGAATTTGGCATACTTATGTCAGTTTGGTGATAATTTAATTAGAGATGCAACGGATAGTGGTTTGGCCGGATACCGGATATCCTGCTGTCGCGACCGCCGGATATCCATCTAAAACCTTTTTACCTAAAATACCTAAATGGAGTAAATTCGACGGCGCGCGGGCGCGATGGGCGGTGCAAGTTGCAACGTGTTTCTCGTTATAGGTATGTTGTATGCAATTTTTGATAGAAAAGTGAACTTAATTCACACTCAGTTCGCATCAAACGGCGACACGTTATTGCTATTGTTTTTTACTTTCTCATGTTTAAAATTATTTGTGAGATTGACTGACCTTTGATTGATTACTTTGTGGATTGATATTTATGTTACTCAAATTTTCTCATTATCCGGCCGGATACTACGCAACTATCCGGTATTCGGCCGGATAGTAAATTGTGGCCGGATAGGCCGGATACCGGATAGTTACCGGATATCGGTTGCATCTCTAATGATAATGCAATATTATGATACCATCGTTGGAGCCGGAAGATGGCAAATAAAAATTCGGTCGGCAATAAAAACTTAATTGCCACAAAAAAATACAAACATTTATTTTTTATCATACATTTTGTGTTTAAACTACTATACTAAAACTATTTGCATGCAGTATATTTTATTGCATTAAATAATTGATTGATTGATTGAATTTGAGTGTACATTTTTAATACAGGGTGTCAGTACACGCTCTGCGCTCTAAACGGCTTGATGAATTTTACGTATGAGAATTCATTAGATTCGTCTTGGATAAGGAAGTGACATCTAGACTATTAGAAAGTTGAAATAAAACAATTTAACGGATTATATCGCGTATATTATCTCATTTTAGTTCCCGACGAACTAAAATGAAATAAAATGAGATAATATACGCGATATAATCCGTTAAATTGTTTTATTTCAATGAGTAATAATCGCGGAAACAGAAGAAAATATTATTAGAAAGTTGTACAAAATAAATACAAATATTGAAGTCTAGGAGAAAAAGCCATAACCCCTCTTTCTTTCTTCAGCTTAGTCGGGTAAAAAGTATCCTATAACCATCTGGAGATACCCAGCAACCCATGTACCAAAAATAGTTAAAATAGCCTATTTTGCGTGATGAAGCCGCAACGTCACATACAAAAAAAAATAGCTTTGTTACCTCCAACTAGACCGTTACAATAGTTTTTTTTTTATATCTTCAATGTACAGACATTTAACTTTTACAACTTTATAATAGTAAAGATATTCGGGAAAATGTGAAAGAAGTGTATACGATCATTTAAATGACGTCATTAGCGAAATTGTGAATGTCACGCACGTCACAGCACACATAAAAAGAGAAATCCAAATTCTATAGTAAATTCGTCGAAGTAATAATAATGCTTCTGTATGATTTTCTATGCCGTTAGGAACTTTTCACACAAATCGGAATATTTTCAAAAAGTTATAAATGAGTTTATATTATTTTTTTATCCTATCCGTATTTGATTTCATGGGAGAAAAACTGGTTAAAAAAATGTTAATGAGTAACAATCGGTTTCTACGGATGACTCGCTACGAATGGTTGAAAATTTCCGTAGTTAAAAACAACCAAAGCGAAGTTTCCTCGTTCATAACAAAGTATAATGATATCTGATGTCATTTCGTTAACTAGGAATATCCTTCGCGAGCATGAACATAAAACATCTCGTGAAGATTGTTATCTTTGTAAATCATAATGACGCAAAATATGCATATCCTCTCATAGATACGGGGTCTTAGCACGACAAATCGTGGTTACGGTCAAGGACTAACAGATAAGTATTTCTACCAGAATAAGAACTTAGTTGGAGACATGATGGTATGGCAGCTACCTTATTATAGTAGATTGTTTGACAAGGGGCTAAAATAAGTCATTAGACACGAAGTGATTACAAATATGTCTGAGTGTCATAATGGCTTTTAGCCACATGTTAAACACTCTGCTTTTCACTTCGACTGCGAGAAAATAAGAAAAAACTTAACATTAAAATTGTATATTTCATGAAAAACAAAAAGTACAGTTTGAGCAATTCTATCAGAAAGTTTGGCCAATCTGATCAGGTTGGTTTGTTTGTTGTTAATTATTTGTAAGGAGTATGTAGCTAGCCACATTTTTTTTTTTCAGTGTCCTAGATATTTGTATGGGATTATATGGCTTTCTTTTAAACTCTAGGGGCTAAATGTACTATTTTAGTCTCGCTTCGTACTTTTTGAGCAGGAGAAGTGAAAAAATATTTAGAACCCTAAAAGCCGAGTTTTAGAATGATAATATTTCATACGGGTGCGTTAGATAAAAGAATGGGAAAGTTCGAAATATATCTTTAAGAGCATTTTCGGTCAAATTTCAGTCTTTCCCATACTTCCGTCTTACCTCCAACGCACCTTACCTTGACATCTACAAAATATGTACATATTCTCAGTTTATGCGATTATCACTCATTGAAATAAAACAATTTAAACGGATTATATCAACGTATATTATCTCATTTGACTTCCCAAAGTTTCGGAAGCTTTTCAGCTTCCTTGTTTACGGGGTCGACTGGGAAAAGATATATTTTTCTCTGTCAAAGTTACAATTTGTGAAAACTACTCACTTTGAGAAAACAAATAAAGGTGTACATACATACATGTCAGATGGGCCTAAAGTGTAAAGACAGTTACACATGTGCCAGAAGGGCTTCATTATTTTATTTTAAAAATAGACTACCGGCAGCGTTTCACAAAATGAGCCTTACTGAGGAGAAAGAAACATTCCGAAAAACTCTCAGACCACCTCGTTAATAATTATATTATTTAAAAAAATAAAGTCTAAACACCCAACTCTACAAACCATCAAGATATAATCCGTTTAAATTGTTTTATGTTTTATGTTTTGAGTCTTGACTGCCAATTTTACATGAAATGTTTTTGGTGGGATTTAATCGACTTCTACAAGTTATGAAATGTTATCGGACCAAAAATCGGGTCCCTGGTATTGTTAGAATATCAAAAGGACTGCTTCATATATCCGACATTCTGGTGGAATACTCCCGAAAGCATAAAACTTTACACACGCAAAAGCATTGGCAGGTTGTGCCTCGCACTTATCATGCTGGCTTTGTTAATTTTTAATTAGTAACAAAAGAACTGTCAGCATGGTGAAACCTTTAGCGTTGCTTGATACCTTACAAAGCTTTTATGCGGGTATTTCCGGCCAGTCGAACTGTGAAATTGTCGCAACAAAACGGGACACTTAATAGCGTATAAGTAAATATGATTTATTTTGTCGCGATTTACTCAATAAGGCTGCCCATCTATTGTAGAGGAGCGGAGCGGACCTGTGCGAAATGGACTAATCTGGTGCGTTGCTGTTGAAACCCACAAAAGCAAATTTGAATCTACGGAATGTGATTGCTCCACTCCGCTCCGCTCCTTTTTTAATGGTTAGGCAGCCTTAGAGACTGAAAAGATAGGTAAGTACGAGTACCAGACATTTTCCGATTTTTTCGACCACCTACTGGTTAGACAGCCCTTTGGTAAAATAACCGCGCTGCCATTGCCAGTTGTGTGTTTGCTTACTTCAGTACCAATACATGTTAATTCTAAGATGAGACAGCTCTTACCGTTTTTAAGATAACCATTTATTTTGAGATCTTGAATGTAGGGCAAGCATCATCAAAAATTAGTTCAATTAACTTTTTATACCCAAATTACTTCTCATAAACTACAAAGGAGAGTTTTTGTGCCTCTCGTCCTCTCCGCTCGCTGCACTCACAAAATAATAATAGTACTTCTCAAGTTAAGAATAACGCCTCTTTACTTTTTTCTCATAATAGGTTGAGATCCCGCTGCTGCTATCAACTGTGTCTATCTTATTCGATGAAATGTGGTTTAAATAATCCATTAAATGTGGTCTAAATGAAAGTTTATTCATCGGATTGCACAATGGCTGCGGTTGCAGCCAAACTGTGACCGGCAATCTCGGCCATCTTATGTGTTAATTATTACGGTCATTCTTATTACTAAATGAATATTAGTCTCCTTCTAAACAAGATGCAATAGGGTTGCCAGCCAGGGGCCCGATTCACAAAAGCTTGTAACTCGTATTCCAACCGGAAATCTCTTTATAACAATATGAATGAAATGAAATGAAATCGTTTAGTTCAGACAGCATAGCCCATATATAAATACCTTATAGACTAACATACATATAAATAAAATTGTAACAGTAAACATTCAGGTCACATTTTAAACAGCGAACGTTCGCGTTCGAAGTTTCAGGTAACCTGACTGCCAAAACGCCGAAACATAAAGGCCTTTCGGCTAAAATTCTTCCTTTAAAAAGTGACTACCACTAGTAATACAAGTTACAAACTTTTGTGAAACGAGCCCCCAGGTCTACGTAAAATTTGGAACATCTTTTGTGAACCACCGTATATTTTTGCAACCAAAAGATTAAAAAAAATTGGAGGTGATACTGTACATTTTTGCCTAGGTTCACGGCCGAATTTGCAATTTAGTGCTATTGTGTTATTTCATATGTAAACTTTGATTTAAACCACATTTCATTGAATAAATAGATATTAGATGCAGACACTTTCAGTGTGATCTTAATCTATAAATATCTAATTTGGACCGACGATGGATGTGCGTGCGCGCCGTGCCGCGGTCTATTTATTTACCAATGTTATAGTAAACTAATCCGTAACAGTAAGACACGCAACGCGTAACTTTGATGCACGCAATTGTGATTCAGGTGCTTCTGGTAGCACTTAAATTGCGTGATGAACTGTTGTTAAAATCGTATTTTAATCGGTGGGAATTGAAAATGGGTTCAGTAGCTTTGCGGTTGAAATGAGATCGTTGGTTTATAACGTCTAGTCCAAATACGAACCTGCCAAAAATCAGCGACTTGGCGCAGAATTTGTCAATATGAATATAAGTTTAAAATCCACGCTATCGGTCATTAAATAATGTCCAAATCAGATGCAAATTACTGCACGATCATGTACTACGAATACAGTCAGAGCACACAAATGATTACAGAAATCGAATTGTAATATTAAACTAAAAGTAAATACGAACTTGACAAGATGCAACACCCGAAGAACGTATAACTTGGTTGACATTGATATAATTTTTCACTTACAAATCTGGAAACTTAAATTATGACTTCAATATTTTGTTACGTTGGAATTGATAAATAAATTCGACACTAAATGATGTTGTTAAGAATAACATTTTATTTCCTTCCGAGTGTGACATTGACAGCTCGAGATGATGTTATCATATATCAGGAAATTAGGTGCCCCAGATACCTACATCGCGGAAATGGCGAGTGCCAAAACTTTCATATTCTGACAGGCAATGCCAAATCGCGTAGAACAAATTAACATCAGAAGGGTTGCATTTTTTATTTTTGTGTTTAACGAAAATTGATAGTAAAAGTGTTGACCAATCCTATTCTTTCAATCAGTCTGTACATTTACTTTTCTACTGCAATGGCGACAGCCAACAGCCTGATGATGGAACCTTGTTACCGCAGCCTACGTATGCTTGCGATGTCAGAAGCATCACGTGCCTGTTTGTTGACAAAACCCCTGTAGGGAGCTCATTCCACATCCGGAGCGTTCGAAGTGGAAAACTCCTTTGGAACAGCACCAAGTGCGACCATTTAGATTCCACTATCTGAGTATTAACCGTGAAGACGGGCTCTTGCCCGCTTCGCTTCGCTTTCAATATGAAATGTGTTAGGTATAATATTTTCTTCTGTTTCTGCAATTATCACTCATTGAAATAAAACTATTTAAACGGGTTATATCGCGTATATTATCTCATTTGAGTTCCCGACGTTTCGTGGTCATTTATTCACGTGGTCAACTGTGATATAATCCGTTTAATTTGTTTTATTTAAATGTGTTAGGTAGGTGCAGCTCAGGGGCATTTCAGCCGCCGTTCCCGTGTGTTATGTTATGAGATCTTGACAATTATAAGCTTCTTAATAAGTGGAAAAAGCGTAAATTTGTGAGCTCACCAATAAACGCTATATAATTAGTACAGGACTACAAATAGCAAAGGTTTTATCCGCCAAAAAATCATAACACACGGGAACGGCGGGTAAAATGCTCCTCAGCCGCACCCAGGTATGTTAAGATTAATATGGACACGAGTTTTAATTTATATGTTCACTGTGTATGGCTGTGTATCCGATTAGAGTTAGAAAACTGTTCCAAACACACTACTGTTGCTGCTCACCGTACACCTATCAGAGGAATGTCTATCTATTTCATTGATCTTTTTAATTGGGAGGTCTATTTGTGCCGACGGTCGTTACAGTATTAACTGTAATAGAGTTTATTGGAACTACCGTTGGATTATCTGTGCAAGTGTATGTGATGTTTACAATTTAGATTTGTGTTAGTAAACTGTTTACTTGATAGTTCAAAAAGGTAATTATATATATCGTAAAATTAATATCAAAGGTATCTCTTTCAGCATTTCTTTCTTGCGATAATGATAAATCTATGCCGCATACTTAAATAGCTTATTGTATTATTCATTAGACTTCCTCATTCTTACTTTATTTATAGTATTATTTATTTATTTAAATTTTATTGCACAATACAAGAAAGTACAAATGGCAGACTTTATGGCATAATGCTTATTATAAACACAAAAAAAATTGGACCGACTTCAAAAAGAGGTTCATGTTCGACTGTACTTATATTTTTTAACCGTCTTCCAATCCAATACGGACGACGATTCTTAATTCGTCGGCTATGTTTATTTTTTATTATGTACGAGAAGGTCGCAACATCGTTCGAGGAGGAGAAAAAGTCATAATCACCCCTCTTTTTTCCTTCAGCGTAGTCGGGTAAAAAGTATCCTATAACCATTCTGGAGATACCCAGCTACCCGTGTTACATATTTCACACATTGTTAGGCATTTCATTTTTACAACTTTATAATAGTATAGATGTTCACCGATATCTTCTCCAATTGTAAACCAATTCTCAAAATTAGTTTGATATTCAAAAAAGTATAATACTCTTGAGGTGGTCCCATTGTCATCAAGTCAGGATCTGCTGAGGGATCTCAGGGAAATCGAGGGCCACTCTCAAATGTTATAGGCGTCTCTAAAGCGATATGGGTATTTTAAGAAACAAGTTAAACATTTTCATTCAGATAATATAAATTGTTGAAGTGGAACTGATGACCACGGAAGGCCACCGGAACTTCTCAATGATAAGTGATTTACGGGTGGTGATAAGATAGATGAGCGACTTTGTGACGGTGTCGTCACAAACTAAAATGTTCCTAATGAGATTGGTACCACCGAACTGAATTGATGATGGAGCCGGAAGGTAGGCGGCGGATCTCCATGGTAAAATAATGTATTCTAGCTGTGTTTGGACTCATTTGAATCATCATGAGACATACTTTTACGCAACGATTCATCATCATCATTTCAGCCATAGGACGTCGACTGCTGGACACAGGCCTCTACAATAGATTTCCACATCGACCGGATAGAAGCGTCCCGCATCCAGCGAGTCCCCGCAACCCTAACCAGGTCGTCCGACCACCTCGAAGAACCGATGGCCATTGGGGCAGAAAGGCTCTCGAGTGGAGGCCGCGTACCGGCTAGCGCAGCGTGGGAAGGCCACCCGCAAGGTGGTCGGACGTAACAATTAAAGTGAAATAAATGTTTCTTTTTTTTAACATCATACAATACAGTTGTAATATAATTGTACTAGTAAGTATATTGAAGAAACTATATTATGTAGATTTGTTTACCTGTTTAGTATTTTTTAATTAACTTTCTCGTCTAATTTGCAACGTAAATGCAAAAATATTATTTTTCAATATAGCCAGGACAATATTTTGGATAAATATCAGCTACCGTCATAAAAGGTCCTAACCAATTTCGGATAATAATTATCGTATTTTTAACCGACTTCCAAAACAAGGAGGAGGTTCTCAATTCGACGGAATGTTTTTTTTTTTTTTTTTTTATGGATGTTCACCGATTACTCAAAGACTATTATCATAATCATAATCATTTATTGCATATCACATTATAAAATACAGATGGAAATATACTATTTGACCGATTACAAAAATTTTTTTGGTTTTATAGAAGTTACTTTTTAGTTGGTCCCATTTAATTTTGGTGAAGATCTGATGATGGAATCCATGAGGAATTGAAGGAACTCCTCAAATATTGTAGGCATACATATAGCGATTTTGGTATTATAAGAAACATAATAAGCATTTGCATTCAGAAAGTGTAAATTGGTGAAGTGGAACTGATGCAGAAGACCACAGAATGCCATCGGAACTCCTCAATGATAAATGATTTACGGGTGGCGACAAAATATCTTGATTCATTTAGCTAAGCAACTTCATACTCACAAATTTAAATATTCCTGATGAGAATGGTACCATCGAATTGATTTGATGATGGAGCCGGAAGGTAGGCACCAGATCTATCTAATAAAATAATGTATCCTAGCCGTGTTTGGGCTTGTTCGAATCGTCACGAGATACACTTTTAAGTAACGATTAACTAAAAAGTGTAAAATAAATAAACTTTTAAACAAAAAAATAAAACCGACTCCAAAAAAACTAAAAAGTAAAAAATAACGCCATAATTCAGTTTCTTCAAATTACTTACAAGTAACCGTTTGTATATACAATTAATGTTATTTTGGAGTCGGTGCCATCGTGTCACAACTTACTAAAATCGTAAATTTTCAATATTTTACACATTCTTTATATGGCACCGACTACTTACTTGTAAGTAATTTGAAGAAACTGAATTATGGCGTTATTTTTTACTTTTTAGTTTTTTTGGAGTCGGTTTTATTTTTTTGTTTAATAAAGTATCCTTGTGCGTATGACCTAGCTTTTTAGGGTTCCGTATTTGGTGTGGAATGGATGCTTCTTGTCGCAGAGGTCTCTGTATTTGCATGAAGTCTCTGTCTACAAAGAGAGACGAACTATCGCATGACCGAACATTCACTTCAACTACGAGTTTGAGTAGAATACGATACCAAATATTTATCAATAAGCAATCAAAAAACCAAAACAAACGTACCTTATCAACCGGACAACAAATAATCTAAAACAAACACTTGAGCATTCCGGCAATCGTCGGAAGATATAACTTTGTATTAATATGGAGCACGCAAGATCATGGGAACAGACCGTTTCACACAAACAAGTGACAGCAATGGCTGATAGCTATTGATAAGATTAGAAATTTATGCCGAGTGTGATGCTGTGTGATGGAAGAAAGGCATAAGACGGAGCGAGTTGGTAGGGTTTTCTCTTTGTAGGGTTCGTAGCCAAAATGGCGAAAACGGAACCCTTAGTTCCGTCATGTCCTTATGTCCGTTAGTCCGTATGTGACAGGCATTTTACTCAAAAACAAGATGTATATTGATGAAATTTGGAGTAGGTATAGCTGCCTTGTCTAAACTGCTACTTAGTTTGATAGTAAAAAGCTATTTATGGGGGGGCACTGCATACATGTAAAAAATATTCTCTGGTCTTGATTTTTGTAGTATGGGAAAGACTTCCTTAATTGACTTCCTCGCACAGTCTTAACATGGAGTCTGCCTATATTATTAAACTGCAATGTCATTGGTAATAACGGATTGCAAATTTTAACAATGGTTTTTAATCGCCTGTCGCCTGATTTCCTGGCCTCAGTGAAATTCCTAAGGGGCTATAAAGGAATTAAATTTTTTAACATCTTTTTATAGTGCTCTATTTTGAATGACAACCATTGACAGCGACAACCATTGGTAGCTTCACAAACTCCCCAACACTGATCCATATAACAGGTTAATTGTCACGCCCTCGCGACCGCTTAAGCCTCAAACACACACCACTCCGCCTCTCCCACGGCACTGAATCGGCAAACTACCGAAACGTTTAGCATTCTGTATGAATTATATAAAACACCCGTTCTCACGTAACACACATTATAACGTCAGCATAATAGCGCAAATAAATCTTCGCGAGGTGCAATTTTATGGTAGCCGTGGCAGATGCAGATCTAGAAGTTAACTGCCATGCATTTGAATGCATGTTCATAGCATTTGACCGTTTCCTCACAATCAAATGCTGGCTATAGCTAGTGTATGATCTGGAAATTTGGAAACCTTCATTACCAGGACATTATAACTAAAAGAGTATTTTACAGCTTTTGAAGCTATTTAACGCAACGGGCTTATGGAGCTCTCCGGGTCCATAATAGTAATGCGTTCAGGGTAAGTAGGGATCGACTGCTTCCATGCGACCATGTGCAAAAGATGCACGTCCCTTGTGCGCTGGGTGCGGGCCAGCCCCAACCCCATCCTATGCTTGATATAGGACAGGCTTGACTGCTCTTACATGAGACACAGCTATGAGCAGCATGAGCCAAAAAGTATGTATTTTGGGTGAGTTTCTGTATTTTACTTAAACTATATTTCTAGGTATGTATATATATTTCTACTAGCAAACTATAAGAGCCCTGTTACTCGAAATAAATACTTTAATTTCAAAGAAGTGGAGAGAGCACAAATCCACACATGGGAATGCACACTCATGGAAATATCAAAAGTTCAATTTAACTATTGATGTGTGTGATTGGTGATCGAGGAAAAAAAAATTCAGGTTCTGTTACATTGCTGGAGTGCCCTCACTAGAATTATTATTTTTTGTTATTTAACTACAAACTAAGTAGCGGTTTATACAAGACACCTACACTCCAAATTTCATAAATATACATCTTGTAGTTTTTGAGTAAAATGCCTGTGACATAATATAGTCACGGATGGCCGTGACGAAACTATAATGGTTCCGGTTTTGCCATTTTGACTACAGAACCCTATAAAGTGTCTTGACAGCCTCCAAAACGGGAGGACACCATTTCACTAATCCAGATCCTGCGACACAAGACTTCACACTGGTCTAACCTGTTAAGCATCGAGGACGATAAAAACACAAGTACTCGTAGGTAACGCAAATGTATTACCAAATTCTTCTAAGTTAATGACTCTTTAGTACCTACTACTTCTTATCATCAATGTGACTCCAGTTTTCTCCGCCATCGGTGAAATGTCAACAGTCCGATATAATATCGATTGGGGACGAAAGTCCTTCGAGATAAATCGCTTATCATTTAGCCTTTAAGTCGCGTCGAGAGGAATATGTGTTATTTTGGTAGTAGTGATGCTGACTATAAATGTATTAATATTAACACTAAATATCACGGACACAGGACCATTTTGAAAATAGTTTACTGTGGCACAGATAAAACACATACAAAAAAGTACTGCGCCCACAGACGGACTGTCAGATTTACTTGTTATTGAACATTGTGCCACAAATGTGACAGATATACATCCATACTTTATATTATAAATGCGAAAGTGTGTCTGGCTGTCTGTCTGTCTGTCTGTCTGTTACCTCTTCAAGCTTAAAGGTGCGTCCACAGTTGTATCATTTGCTCGTATCCGATCACCGTGCCGTGGCATGACTGCGTATTGCGCTGCGCTGCTTGGACGCTCACGATCGGCGCGCCGATCATACCGCACTCCTCCGATATAAGTGTGTGATACGCGTATCACCATGGCTTTCGAGCGATCGGATCGGCGCATCGTCCAAGCGCGTCATCGTGACACGCGATCATGCCACGCGACGATGATCTGATACGGGCAAATGATACAAATGTGGACGCACCTTAAACTGCTGAACCGATTTGGATGAAATTTGGTATGGAGATAGTTTGAGCCCCGGGAAGGGACATAGACTACTTTTTATCCCGTGTAAATACCCTTATCCGCGGTAAACGAATTTAAGGCGGAGGAAGTAGCAGGCAGAAGCTAGTACTTATATATGTAACTAGCTTCTGCCCGATAAAAGTATTTTTCCGGGATAAAAAGTAGCCTATGTCCTTCCCCGGGACTCGAACTATCTCCGTATCAAATCTCATCTAAATCGGTTCAGCGGTTTAAGCGTGAAGAGGTAGCAGACAGACAGACAGACAGACACACTTTCGCATTTATAATATTAGTATCGATTTTGTACAACCAAAACCCACCCGTTGTGGCAGTACGGCTATAGCCGTAACGTCTACAGGACCTAGGGGTTATTGCTTAAAGAAATTTTGACAATAGGGAATATGCATGAATTTTTATTTTTGCTTTATTAAAAGCTCATTCATGTAACAAACAGTAGACATAAATATTTTTTCGAAAAACTATAAAAAAAGACCAAGATCGGACCTCTCTGTCTAATTACTAGTTTAAAATGCCTACATTATGCGTATTTCTTGGCCGATTTTAATTTCAATTTCACATTTTGTAATAGTTTTTACGGTATTTTGATATTTAGTTAAGAAAAGCGATAAAAAAAATCGTGCATGTACCCTATTGCTATCCCAATGAACTGTCATAAGCCCATCCCATCCCACCAAATCATGACATTTGACTCCGATTCCGAGCGTCAAGCACGTTAGGCAATAGGGGGGCCGGTCGTCCCCTTTATGTAGGTAGTGCGTAAAGTTGAGGTTACCCTGAAGCTGTTGCTGTGGCACCAGACTTCGCTGATTTGCGTAAAGCGGCACAAGATACTGGCCTTCATATAATACCTATGAGTTGTCTTCGGCTGTGGACGGAGTGACAGTTTTGTGAAGTTAAAAGTCACCGGTCACAGCCGCAGTGTCATATCACGAGGGTCCTAATTTACTTCTGCTGACGGAGTGTCCGTGAAAGTGTTATGAGGAACATTTCACTATATTTGGATCAAGCTTTCAATGCCAGCTTTTATTTCATTACCAGCTCGATGATTTAACTAGCTAGCTAGAGAAGAGGATGTAATTTTTTCTCCTATACATTTTGGGAATTTTCGAATAATTTTGGTGATTTCGAACCCTTTTTACTGAAAAGCTATTTTCAGTGCACAGTTGACTCGATTGTATATATTTTTACTTTGGTCTATATAGATTAGTAAGAAAGTTTCTAAAATAGTCATGACATTGCCACATACCTTTTTTATTTTTCTTACTAATCTGTTTAGATATCATATACTTATACCTTTCCGGGATACTTGATGTTTCCGATTGAGAAATTATAAACAAGTTAAAAAATAATTACTGTTTTATTTATTTGACTTCTTCTTGATTTTGAACAAAATTAATCCTACATTTCTTTATTATAGGAGAAAAAAATACAATGATCCGTTACCTTCATTTCCTTTTCATGAAGGAAGACCAAACGTACGAACTTCGCATTTACTATCAAGGATGGCAACACAGTTGCATTGAGCTGGCAATTGGACCATCAATCTGGCCGCCTAGACGTTCTTTATTGTTATTACTATTAAATGCATCCGTCGATGAATTTCCATCTCCGCTATTGTACGGGCATTGTGCTTGGCATACGGGCTTTCAACGACATGCAGCGGCACACGTGATTTTTTCGGAAATATAGCTAGGTATTTTGTCCGTGTAAATCAGTTTAGAATCAAACCTACTGGACAGAAACTAGATTTTTCCAACCGTTTGGGAACCGCTATTTTTCCGGGGAAAAGTAGCCTAAATATGTCTCTTTCAAGTGTATCTTTATGCCAGAAATCTAGTTGACCATCTACACCGACGCGGTGTCTAAAGAAAAAATCAATAATATTTGTGGATTACTACTGTCAATATGTGTACTCAGTTGAACTGCTTGTCTCTAGTAAACAAGTATATTTATGAGAAATCAACAAGGGTATCGATCGAGAAGAACCGTTAAATGTCTACGTCATGTGTTACTTTATATGTGAGGGGTCAGACGGATCACGTGTTCTCTAAAGATATTAATTGCATCGTCATTGGATATTGTTAACGTAATAGTGGGGATAACATTGCAGAGGTACATTATCACATATTTTGATTAGTTTTCAAGCAAACTTCCCCGTTATTAATAATATTAGAGAACATTTAGATGATTGGAGGTTTCCTAACTATAACCACTTTTTGTAACACCAAAATCATCATTCATTAGGTACATGTAATGTAGCGCGATGTAGGATTTGTACTTGTTAAATGAACAGTGCCATCTCGCATATTATTCACTAACATAGTTGTGTACAATATTTAGCTTATACCATTTCTTTTTTAACTGTTCTTCCGAAACCGTTACTCTGAAATAAATCCGCGTTTGCAATAAAATAAAGTATCGGTATAAAATAAGTCGAACTATCATTTGGTAGTGATGTTCGTTGCTGATAGTTAAGGTAATGAACTAAAAATAAAAATATATATGTAGTATGAACTTCTGACCTTATAAAATATAAGAGTGCCCCAAATTGGACTACTTTTTTGCTCTGTATGAAAGTCATGAAATTAAAGGTATTGCGGACTTTATATACTGGGTGATTCATGAGTCCTGAGCAGAAGTGACAGGGGTGGAGGGGAGGAGGGTCATCACATTGAGCAACTTTTACTGTGGGGACAACCACGACATCGCGAAAATTAAAACCGGCCAAGAGCATGTTGGACTATGCGCTTGCGCAGTGTAGGGTTCTGCAGCCGTTGAGATGAAAAAAATGCACTACAGATGGAAAAAAGTACTAGCAAGAGAGCGTATCTCCACGGCACTTACGTCCTTTAGTTGAAAATCGCCGTTTTTCGGCAATAACTCAAAAACGGTATATCTGATCATGTTGAAAACTATTTTCGTTGAAAGTATTTATTACTTTGTATGGAGTGCTCCCCCTAGATATTTTTTATTTTATTATTTAACTATTAAACTAAGTAGCGGCCTACATAAGGCACCTATATTCCAAATTTCATCAATGTACATCTTGTAGTTTTTGAGTAAAATGCCTATGACATATGGACGGACGGATGGACCGACAAACGGACGGACGGACATGACGAAACTATAAGGGTTCCGTTTTTGCCATTTTGGCTACGGAACCCTAAAAACCAGTTAATTAAGAGTTAATTGATGGCTTTATCCGAAATGTTTGGAACAGCTGATAAGTTTTCGCGATTTAGTGGTTGGCCCACAGTAAAAGTTGGTCAGTGTATCCCTACCCATCACCACTGCTGCAAATGACTCATCATGAATCTACCAGCATATTCATACCTATTGCAAACTTTGTCAATAAAGCACTTCCTCGTACTCAAGTTAACCTGCAAACCTCCACAGTAATCAATTTCATCTTCAAAACAGATCAAGTGTAAGGCTAGCGTTAACCACTATCCGTACACAAAAGGGCATAAGTGTTTACTATTTCCTATTCAGATACTGCATTAGTGCATTGAGGATGTTCCTGCATCCGACGGCCTCAGCCCACGCTAACTGTTGCATTGTGATTAACCACTTAAGTTAAACCTACGGTTAAAAATGCTGATAAATTAATGGCCATCTTTAAGTTAGTAGGCAGTAAAGAGGTGAATGCTTAATAGGATAATAGCTGTAGCATGAATTCGAGGCCTTTGCGAGGAGTTTATACAAGCAACGAAAGTGCTAACCAATACACACAGTCACGTGGGGGTCGAAAACGCAAATCACATGTTACTCTATGGCAGCCATAGAAAAATAAGTCCTGAAAAGTATTCTATGTCCTTCCTACGGTATCAAACTAACTCTGTACCAAATTTCATCGAAATTGGTTTTGTTATAGACATACAGACAGACTGTTACTTTCGTTCGCTATATCTATCCATATCCATCCATACTATCCATACTAATATTATAAATGCGAAAGTGTGTCTGTATGTCTGTCGGTCTGTCTGTCTGTCTGTCTGTCTGTTACCTCTTCACGCTTAAACCGCTGAACCGATTTGGATGAAATTTGGTACGGAGATAGTTTGAGTCCCGGGGAAGGACATAGGCTACTTTTTATCCCGGAAAAATACTCTTCCGCGATAAACGAATTTAAGGCGGACGAAGTCACGGGCAGAAGCTAGTACTATTATAAAGTTGTAAAAATAAAATGTCTGTACATTAAAGTTATTTAAAAATAAAATGTAACGGACTATTTGGAGGTCACTAAATAGAAATGTTTTTATTTTTTGTATGTTTGTATGTGTCGTTGCGGCTTCATCACGCCAAATCGGCTAAACGGATTTCAACTATTTTTGGTACACGGGTAGCTGGGTATACTCAGATGGTTAAAGGATACTTTTTACCCCACTACGCTAAAGTAAAAAAGAGTGGTTATGACTTTTTCTCTTCCTCGAACGAAGTTTCGGGTACCTTCTAGTATATGATAAAATACCAAAAATAGTCGAAATTGGTTTAACTGTTTTGGCGTGATGAAGCCACAACGACACATACTAACGTACAAATATACAATTAGTATCCAGAAAATTATTTTTCTATTTAGTGACCTTAAATTGTTCGTATGACAATTTGTTTTGAAAATATCTTCAATGTAGGTACAGACGTTTCATTTTTACAACTTTATTATTGTATAGATAAGTATGGATGATTTGGGAACCCAAAGGCATGGATGGGCCTGGGCCAAACTAGTGTTAGACAGAAACAAATGCAAGATAACCTTAAGATACCATGATAGATATCGATCTATAATCTATATAGCATAAGGAACCTTTGTCTTATGTCACTAATCTATATATGATTCAGTATATCCTCCACTTACCTATTTGTAAATAATGATACAAATGATAGTAGATCTTAAGAACCAGGTAGTTCTAGAATCATCCGATTTGGAATTGAGAAATATTGTAAGCTTGGCTCGTGACGATATACCCCCTGGAAATCCCACCATTTTTGCCCGAACGAGGTCACAATGAAAACACCTAATATCATTCTAAAGAATTACGTCGTCAATGTTACTGTTATTACTTTTAGGTATAATGTGTGCACTTGTGCTGAGCGCCAGGCAGAATCCCGCTAGCCCCGACTTAACGGAGCTTAAGTATCATAAAATTCTAAGAGCCCTGCCCTTAGCACCACGATACTAAGGAACGGAGTATCTAAGGGCAGTGTTCTTAGTATTTTACAGCATTCCTCGGATAGCCTTATTCACATAGCATTATGTATAAGCAGAAGCGGGCCACTGGGTTGCCTTTCACCGACCACCGGCAATTATGTCTAGTGATTTATAGATCGATACATTCCGATATAGATTGTTTCATTTTTATTACAATCTTTTATTTAACTTGTTTTCGTATCCAATGGTATTTGCAGTTTGTTGTTCAAATTTTGGAAGCCGATTTTCATCTTCCTATGTCCAAATTGCCTTGAATGATGTGGTTTTGTAGATCTCACAGCAAACAATGCTAATGAATCGTCAATTCAGTAACACGGATTGAATAGATACGATTTCTTTAATTAACAATAATATACAGACTATATGAGCAGGGTTCGTAAAATGTGAGCAAAATTAATTGAAGTGATAGGATTGTCACTGGTTGTCATACGTCATTTCCATTGATTTTGCTCGCATTTTACGACCCCTGTTTATGAGATATAAGTATTGGAGTAAAGTAAATTGCAACACGATTTTCGTGTAAAACAAATAAGCAATTTAAATCATAGGTATGGTAATAAGAACGCTGTTCCGGTACAACCGAGACGCTAGTTCGATTTCAGCTTAGACTGTTGTAGATCGCATTTAATTTAGCATTTTACTCAGATCTTTGCATTTTAACCATTTTCATGTGAATGAAAAACTAATTACTGAAAAATATATGCATTCTGCCATTTTGTATCTTTCTCAAAGACGTTTTAATAACCAAAAGTTTGGTTCCTTTTTCAGACTAATCAGTATCTCTATTACTTGTATCTTATATGCGTTCGTCTACTGCCAGCCTTCTTTACCATGACGAGGAAACTTGGTCAACGTTTGTATATCTCTACATTTTATGTGTATGTTTTCTTGTACAATTTACTACAAGGTAATTTCATTACAAAGTCTTGATGCAGTGTGAAATTGTGACACACCAGAACACGGTTACAAATGGGCATATCATAATGGTTCCGCTAGCTCACCGCATCGGTGTCGAGTCGCAAAACCAACCAGTTAATGCACTAACTGTATCTTTTCATACCAGCATTCACAAAATGTGCGTCTTCGTCGAACGCAGCGCTGGCGGACTCGTTGCTACTATGACCCCTAGACACGTAGGTATAAACTATTAGTTTGCAGAGGTCTGGCCTTTGTTTGGCTTTGTTTTCTTATTAAGTCAGTTATGACAACTAGTAGCGTGGAGTCCATATAGACAGGAAAGCACTGCCTACGCTGAAGGATCATGGCTCCATATAGCCAGGAAGAAGCTGCCTAGCAGTGGCGTGGCTTCCATATAAACCGATTCTCACCAGGTTGCTAAATTTTCTTTAAATATGAGTAAATGAATACGTTTCGGCTTCCCTTGTAGTTTCCCTAACGCCCAGGGGCGTAGCTACCAAAGGGCTAGACGGGGCCGTGCCCCGGGGCCTATAACTCTGGGGGCTCTCAGATCCGGACCAGTAGCGTAGCTACCGAAGGGCTAGACGGTGCGCTGCACCAGGCCCTTGGTCCCTGACTCACAGAACTCTGAACTGACATGCGGCTCCATTTTTTTGCACCGGGATCCTTTGTTACCTAGCTACGCCACTGTTGACGCCACACCTCTGCTACCTATATGATCGGAACGTTTTGGCTGGCTCATAGACCAAAAGTCCTGTGCACGCTACTGATGACAACCTGCTTGACGGACCAATATATTTTGACCTGTGATCTGGATCATATACCACTACTTCACGTCTCTAGTTATATCAGGGACGAACTGAAGGCGGTCAAGTGCGTTTTTTTAGAATGACACCCCAGTACGAATCCGACGTTACCTAGCTTCACTTGTTTATTTCTAGAGGTGAGCAGCTATATTAATGGTAGATGTTCTGTCATACGAGTACGCGTAAAAAATTGACAGGTAGTGATAAAAAATGCAATTTCAGACAGATATCAATGACAATCAAACTAATAAAAATGTACGTTTATCATGATGGTATCTGAACAATTTTTAGCAGTTTTATAATTTATCGGAATTCTATCGCAAAAAATTACACTTTTATTCTTGTGTTGTGATTTATCTTATCCGTGCAATTTATTAATATAATTTTGTTTAAATGTAGATCCAGTGCTTCTTATTTACCCACTTACTGGAACATTAATATTGATCTATCAGTGGGCATAGTTTAATTTACAGTACATTTACGGTTATATTTAACATCAAAGTCATCTCCATCAAAACATTAAATCATCAAAAGATCAAAACCTCAACTAGTATAAAACAGTATACCATTACGCAACTAATCCCGGCAAGGGCAACTATTTATGTGATAAGCGTAAACATTTTTTTCCTGAGTCTTTGATGTTTGCTATAATATAGTTGTAGATATGTCTGGACATTTAAGATATTTTCAAAAAAATATGTGATACGGACAAGTTTTGTTTGTATGCGTCGTTGTGGCTTCTTCGCGTCAAAACGGCTGAATGGATTTTAACCGTTTTTGGTACACGGGCAGCTGGTCATCCACCAATAGTTATAGGATATTTTTTATCCGACATCGCTCAAGAAAAAAGAGGGTTATATTTTTATCTCCTCCACTGATGTTATCTATATAGTCCTATACTTAACTTTGTGACGACACATTTAGCTCAGAGGGTTGCGCAACGACCTATGAAGCTGGCGGTCCCGGGTTCGAATCCCGGCCAGGGCAAGTGCTTGTGTGATGAGCATGAATATTTGTTCCTGGGTCTTGGATGTTTTCTATGTATTTAAGTATTATAATTTATCTATATTTTATGTAGGTATATCGTCGCGTAGTACCCATAGTTACAAGCTCTGCTTTGTTTTTGACTATATAGGTCGATTTGTGTTAGCTTGTCCCTGTGTTATTTATTTTATTAATTTATCGTGGAATAGCACAAACATTGCTTATCCTGGGCCTCTTGTGATGGTTCATTCGTGTAAGAGAGCCCCTATTTACAATACATTATTTACAGTTTCATTGAACAATACATTGTGTAACTTTTTCTAGTCGTCATTTAATAACAAACAGTCAACACTGACTTCATAGGGATGTTGACAACTTTAGACGACTTTTTTCTATAATATATTATAAAACGACCTTTCAACAATAGTAATATTGGCGAAGAAACTACTTCAGCCTTCTAAAAACTCCCTGAGTTACAACAATGTTAAAACCACATTTTTGCACTTTACTAAAGCCTAGGAAATTCTTGTTCTGCAGTTACGTTAAAACTTGCGTTAATCGAAACGGTTTCATAACAAATGTTACCATACATTTCATGGGTTATTCAATGCTTTTATTAGTTATTAATATTTTCATAGTTTACAATTGGTTTTTCTCTCACAAACTATTATGGCTCATAAAACCAGCTACACATAAGGTATCGCACTCAATTTCTTTTTTGGATTTCTATCACCATGTCGCATCAAAATTTTATTTTTATTTTAGTACAGTCAACATCTCTATTGGTTACATAATATCTATGACACAGCTATGTGCTCACAGTAGGTGTTATGTAGAGGTGCTGAGTAATACACTTGTTCCTTCCTTTGTTTTGCTAGTATCTGTTACATCATTTTAAACAAATGTTCTTGATGTGTTCCGCCTTAAGGTGGGAATGCCAGCATTATTACACTATTTAAATCTTTAAATTGCTTCCATTAACGTTTTAAACTTATTCTATTCTATAAAGGTTATACAGATTTTAGAATTAAAATACTCGTTTTTCCTGTAGACAATACAATAGTTTATCTTGGGTACTAGATTATAAATAAAACAATTTAACGGATTATATCGCGTAATATTATCTCATTTGAGTTCCCGACGTTTCGGAAGCTTTTCAGTTTTCCATGTTCACGGGTTGAATGAGAAAAGATATCCTCGCGTAGCATTCTGGGAAAATATATTTTCTGTTTGGCAAGGATAGAAGGATTATCAAACTTAATTGTATGGTTTGGTTTGTCAATGACATGTTCTCTACCACCAGGGAAGGAACAAGCAAGACAAGGACTGCAAAACCTTAAATAAAACGCCGGCAAACTCTTAAATAGAATCTTGTAAAAAGAGGGCGAACATTATTTTAGCATAGTAAACAAAAACACGGACAAAACCTAGCAGCAATAATTACAAACTTACACAGTTTACTTTTACAACAATGGCGTAGTAAGCGATTTACGAGTAAAATCAACACATTTGATCGTAAACAATAACACTCAAGTTACTAAAACCTATGCAAAAAGTGCACCTACCGCTAATTCAAGCAAGATTCTTAACCTACATAATGTAAAATAGTATGTTAAGCAGCAATGTTTTGCAAAGTTGCGAGGCTGTGACGAAAACATGCAGATTCCGACTGGCGCAACTCAAAATTCTATTGTGTAGCATGTATGATATCTACGCTTAGCTAAAGAATTGTAACGCTCTCTGTACCAAATGTTTTGGGGCATGATTAGCGCGACCATTTTTTTTTGTCAAAGCGGGACGTCTATTGCGGGATTATATAGAAATATATTTTTGTTTAGTATTTGGCTGGTGTATATTTCATTAAATAACCGAAAGGGCCTCTACGTGTTGGCTTCAGCTACCATTGTCCCGTGAGCGAGTACAATATACAGTAGCTATAGCAATATAAAATAGCCAGAGTCCTAATAACTGGAAGGGGGCAACGTCAATCACGAAAGAGAAAAAAATCGTTATCATAATCCTCTTTTTACTTCAGCGCATTCGTATTCGGGTAAAAAGTATCCTATAACTACCCGCTACAGAGCTACCCGTGTACAAAAAATAGTTAAAATCCGTTTAAGGTCAGGTGGGTTAAGGGAAATATAATTTATTCTGTGGGGAAAGAGAATCCATGCAATTGGCCCAACTCTATTTCCATTGACACATATGTCATCGTCGTGTTCAGTATCACATTTACAACGTATCTCTTTTTCTGTATTCACTATTTGTACATAATCTTCAGCTTAAACACATTAAATTTTTACAACTTTAATAATAGTATCGATGTTGCATAAATTGTAATGACTTCTAGGCAGTATTTCACGCCTCCTGCCACGCGTTGCGAATGGTATGGCCTGTTTTCAGTGTTTTCGAAAGCGGGACTTTTATGTCCTTGCTGGGGCTGCGGGATGGACAGCCTGAAAGCGGGACTGACCCGCCCAAAGCGGCACGTATAGTCACCTTAGTCAGCGCATCAGCAGTAGTAGATAAAAACTAGTTCCTTGTTGAAATCTTTACTTTTCAGCTCAGTTTATGTATAGTCTTTCTTGCTATAACTAGACGGTCAGCGGCAGAAAAAAAATCAAGATGTTACTTTTTGCAGCTTAAGGAAATAAGTAGATTCCGACTGGCTCACTCTAACATTTTCGTATTGTTTGTTTATCATTGCATGATATTTACGCATAATGAAACAATGGTATGTAAACAGGTGTTTTGGAGCTTGTTATACTGGGTTATTTTTGGGCCATATAGGTACCACTTTTGGAATATTTTCATTACCTACTAAGTCACGATACATTTTCACTTAACGTGCAAAATTAGTCCGTGTCTGAGTCAGAAAAAAATAGATATGCATTTTTGTTTTAAAACTTCACTTTTCTGTTAATTCTGAATAAGACCTAAAACTTCTTTGAAGCAAAAATGCGCGTTGGACTATTCTAATGCCACTAGAATGCAATATACATATTAATCCGGTTACCCTCACCTGGCATGAACTTTTTTCTCATAATCATCATTTGGCATAATTCATCATTTGACATAATGCATTTTTTCTGAAAATGTAGAATTTTCTGGACCATTTAAGGCATCGTCCTGTTAAATGCATTAAGTTTTTTTATAAAAATCCTGAAAAGTTTACCTACGTGTTCAGAAAAAAATGCATTATGCCGAATGATGATTATGATAAAAAAGTTTATACCAGATGAGGGTCAACCATATTAATCACCAAATATACCTATTACACGGTAACTGTATCCAGTCAACTTTTCATAAAAAGTCAAGACATCGACTTTATGCAAAGTAGGTAAAGCGATTTATGCCTGACCTCGCAATCCAGGACCGTAAACTTTAGCATTTACACAAACTTACATTTCTGGCTTTGCAGCGATTGTGTGTGTGCTATTGTGCATGTATGTGATTCAATCCAAGCTTGTATGTGTGCGTTTTTTATACCTACATGGGTATTGTTACAAATCGGATATAAGCACAATATTGTTTCGAATTACTTAATTATTTTTTATTCCCTCTAAGTAACTGCTTTTCATCATGTGAATTGCAATTTCGACACTGTTCATATAAAAAGATAAAGCTTCGCGTTCGGCTCGTGCGACAAATAAGCATTTGCTTCGATCTTTTTGAAATTATTAACGCATTGAAGCGAATTATTACAGATTCAGTCTTGCTTGCATCATAAACACGATGCTTTGATTTGCTTAATATTTACTATTCAATTCGTCTTGCAATTTCGTTAGCTATAAAACACCATAACAAGTCCTTTTCTTATTTTCAAAGTAGGTAAACTAAGTATAACAACTTGCTTTTTTGCCGACACAGGCAATGGTCATTGTTTCCAACAATGCAACACACTAAAAACAATAAAAACTCACCTATTCCATTGAAAAGTTAACAAATCCACTCAAAAAACGGGTAGCACAAAATTCTTACACAAGCCACTGAACTTATCACGGTTCCAATTTCAAAACAAACAAAAACCAGCCGGCAATTTTTCAAATAGAAAAAGTAAATGTTCGAAATGCTTCGATTTTTAAATGCTGAAAACAAATGACGGTGCGTTCGTAACGGTCGAGTCGCGGCGACGCGCGGAGTTGTACTGAAGGTAGGCTCTGCGAAGATCGAACGCATGCATTCTCGTAGATGCAGCTAGGGTCATTGTCTCCTATGCCTTATAACCCTTGCAGGTCCTTATAGGATCAGGTATGGAAACGTCTTATAGTGAAAGGACGGTTCCGCGGAACCAGATTATTGTGCAATTGTGCGTGTTTAGTGTAAAAACTGGTTTTTTGTATAAGGCAATTCTATAGATACCTATTTTTTATAAATATAGATACTTTTTGATTTAATTGATTATCTATCACCCGCATGTATACATTTGTGAATTATGTGAATTACAGGATTTTACAGTGCCCTTGTATGATCTTGACGACAATATTTAATTATTTCTTCTCTAGTGTACCAACTCCCCTTAACTTAATAATGAATAACTCAGACAACGCATATCCTAAACGGATAAGAATATACTATTTCGTTTCTTTTTCACTAAATAACAAAAACAGGTAACTCAGGACATATAATCTAAGGTATTGAAACCACAAATACAAAAAATTACTTTGATTGGCTGACAAACCGACTCACTTTGTTTTTGTGTATATGTTGAAAACTTAAAAGTACAGACTACAGATGCATGCATTGCATATATATGCTTTGCATTAGTTTCTTATACAATAACATAAATAATAAAAAATAAATACGTAGTTAATAAATTCATATGCTATGAGAATTAAATATTGTATAAAAATGTATGTGTAAAATTGTTCGCACGCAGTTCGTATTTAACTAAGACATTAACCCGTCTTCTCAAACTCTCACGCCACATACACAACCACCATTGACCATATCGGGCCTGAAAAACTGCATTAACAACACTTTTTCTTTTTAAGAAGTAAGACCTGCTCCTGTAAAGGGCATTTTTAGCGCCCATGACTCTCATAGCACACACACAAACGTACAGACAAGGAGGCATAAAGGTTGTGTTGTATAGGAAACATACGCCAAGGTCTGCCGGCGACCGGCGAACGCGGTTGTACTGAGATCGAATGTGTGCAGACGCGATAACATTTCCGACTTATGTTTTCCTACGGCGGTGAATTCGCAGAGAGGCTGTAGGTAACTGACCAGTTTTTACATTTTTGACGTATGTTGTGTTCACATTGGAGATAGTTTAAGATTTACATTCAAAAGCTGCTTGCTAATTCTTAATTTAAAAATATGTCTGAATATCTGGGTCGGTTCAATTTATCGGTATTTATGTGAAAGGTAGCCATAATAACATTTTCATTTAAGTGATTGCCATACTTACATAATTTGAGATATTGTATTTTTGATAGTAAATACTAGTCGACTATATGTCGCCCCTGCTCACGGAACAATGGTGTTCCGGACCTTTGGGAGGCATGCACGGAGCTGAAGCCAACGCGTAGAGGCGAGGTTTCGACAATTTAATGAAATGTGAGGGGTGCGCGGGTGCTGTTCCTGCCCTGCCCGTATAATGGGACCCGACTGTTGAATTATTATCGAGAGCCTATATTAAAAGTAACTGTCATTTATTGAAGACAATTTACAGTCCTGCGACATTTTTCGCCACGCAACGAAAATCCACAAATGATATAAAACCTAACCCTAAATTAACCACGAATCGAATTATATTTTTTTAACCTTTTGCCCCGCCGCAGTCGGCAAATCACGTCAAATGTCATGCTTCACAAACTCCGAATATAATAATATCAATACCTCGTTCTGCAATAACTATTTTATTTAAAGGATTTTTTTTCTTGCTGCATCTGGGCCACGTCTTATTTACTTTAGGAGACAAAAGGTTAAAGCTGTATAGCATATCGCTTACGGCCCGGCCACGACATCGAGCGGCGGCGGCAGCGGCAGCAGTTTTTGTAATTCAATGCGTGTGATTCCAACTAACCACAGTTCGTTGCGCGTCTCGATCGCGCCTCGATCGAACCTCTAACACGTAGGTATAGTTACGAGTATATAGTTATACAATTTACAGTCTCAAGTTACATAGTCTGTGGCGACACAATATATTAAACACTACGTTCACTCGATAGTTGCATAATAACATCCTTATAGAGCTGCAGGTTGATTTGGGACACTCATAAAATTGCATTTTGTGTGTTATTTCTTCTACTCGTAAAGTTTAACCTTGATAAATAGGCAGATATTGTCAAGTACTAGCTAAGTGTCTGTATCTCGATAGTTCTCCTAGAAGTAACGTCCTGGATAAAACCCTCTGTAACCCGCCATGTCAGGACGCGGGAAATCATTGGTTTGTAATTATTTGAATAATTTTAATTGATTCCATTGTGACACGAAAGTTAGTATATAAATTGTATGAATAATGTTCGTGTCACAACGGAATCAATTAAAATTAGGCAAAGGAAATGCCAAACTACTTGCCAAAAATTCGGACCTCACTCTGGTTCATTAACTGACGCAGATCATCTAGATTTAAGACCGGTCGAAAGTCAGTGTTGTCATTTTAACCAGCTTATCGCTACGTTCAGAAAACATAGGAACTGGAAGGTAACATCAATGTTGCCATTTACAACAGTAAATATTGGCAAACTAGGGCTGCGTTCGTGAAGTTTTTGTATCTATTAATTTTATGTCTAATACATCAATCAAATCATGTCATTATTTGAATACTAGAAGGTGCCTACAACTTCGTTCGTGGAAGAGAAGAGAGTCATAACCCTCTTTTTTTTCTTCAGCGTAGTTGAGTAAAAAGTACCCTATAACCATCTGTAGATGCCCAGCTACCCGTGTACCACAAACAGTGGAGATCCGTTTAGACGTTTTGACGTGATGCAGCCACAACGATACACAAAAAAAACATATTTTTTAGAAATTAGCCCAAACCAGCCTGAAGTGGCAATGGGCAGGCCACATAGTTCGAAGAACCGATGGATGGGGCAGAAAGGTTCTCGAGTGGAGACCGCAGTATGGGAAGGCCACCCGCAAGGTGGTCGGACGACCTAGTTAGGGTTGCGGGGACTCGCTGGATGCGGGTCGCCTCTATCCGGCCCATGTGGAAATCTATTGAGGATGCCCGTGTCCAGCAGTGGACGTCCTATGGCTGAAATGATGATGAGCCCAAACCAATCATGAGAAAATTTTACCTAATAGCAGTATGATGCCATACAACTATTGTTCTTTGAAACTGCATATAAGGTATATATTTGAAACTGCATATGGAAAAGACTAAAATTTTACCGAAAATGCTCTTTAAGGGGTTGAAATTAAGTTAACCTTTCCAACTTCCCGCACTACTATTCTAACCCCAATTACCTTTACCCTCTGAGCGTTTTGACAGTTCATAAAAAGGAGCTACTTTGATCTGTCAGTCACGTTCCCAATCGGGAATATGCATGAATTTTTGTTTTTGCATTATTAAAAGCTCATTCATGTATTAAAGTAAACAAACTGTAGATTTTTTTTTTGTGATAACTATAAAAATAACCAAGACAGAACTTAATATGAGTTTATATGGCCGGAGTGTACTATGACGTAAAAGTACATATTGGACCTCTGTCAAATCGCTGGCTAATTAGTAGTTTAAAATTCCTATATCATGCGTATTTCTTGGCCGATTTTAATTATACTATTATAAAGTAGTAAAAATGAAATGTCTGTACATTGAAGATATTTTCAAAAAAATGATCGCTATGGACTATTTGGAGGTCATTGAACCGAAATATATGTTTTTTTGGATTTTATGTATGTTTGTATGTATCGTTGTAGCTTCATCACGCAAAATCGGCTACACGGATTTCAACTATTTTTGGTAAAGGGGCAGCTGGGTATCTCCAGATGGTTATAGGACACTTTTTACCCGACTACGCGGAAGAAAAAATTATTGGTTATGACTTTTTCTCCTCTGCGAACGAAGTTGCGGGCGCCTTCTAGTTTTTAAATAGTTATTAAGGTATTTTGATATTGTGTTAAGAAAAGCGATGATAAAAATTCATGTATATATTCCCTATTTGCTTTATCTTAGATGAAATAGGTCGTTTCTGCGTAAATAATGTTATAGTAACTAATACCTAATATTTAAGTACCAAGCGTTCACGAGCTTTTAGCACGTTCATTAGCAGTTATCATACTTTACTACAGGGATTTGTCTAAAGGTCAACTGAGCACTAAACCTTATTACGGTAACTGTACAGTCAGCTACGATTATGGTTATTATAAAAAGTTCTACCTACAACTCTATGTGTAGAGTAGCCGTCATCTGCTATTGAGCCTCGAAAATCGGCGTCTCACGCTTGACATTTCATGACTTCTGTAAAGTTACTATTGCCAGTTGAAGAAACTAGTTCTAATAGTTTTCCGCAATATGGTGAAGTTTTTTTTTATTTTGGTCGTGCTTTACCTGTTTAGCAAATACAATTCTGGTTCTGATTCTGATAAAATTCGGGAAGCAACCACTAATCGTACCGCTGTCTGACTCTGAGAATAAGCAACACATGTTACTGTAATGATGCTTATAAAGCAAAAACTATAACTCGTTTAGACCCATTAGCAACGGTTCTTATAGACAACTAGAAAGAGATGACCTTATCGATAAGCAATAAGGGAGACAGGGATAGATGCGGGTTACGAGAAATAAAACTGCTTTTAAAAATGCTTTCACACGAAGTTCTTAACCTATAAAGGGTAATTAAATACAATTTTATGGCGGTTATTGTGTAATTAAATAAAGTTATTTTTAGATGTATGGTGGAATCTGGGGCAAGATTAATTTAAAATAGTAGTTAATGATAAAACCATGGTAACAAATTTGAAACCAAGTTAATTTCTTTATTTTTAAGTTAATCTGTCTTAATTCATCATCATCGTCAGCCCGGAGTCGTCCACTGCTGAACATAGGCCTTCCCTAATTCACACCACCACACCAAGTCCTCAGCTCTGCGCATTCAACCGCTTCCCGCCAGTCTCTTCAGGTCGTCGGTCCATCTGGTGGGGGGTCGTCCCATAGGGCGTGTCATTCGAGGTCTCCACTCCAGAACTCGTCTGCCCCATCGACCATCGGCTCTCCAACAAATATGCCCCGCTCACTGCCACTTCAGTTTGCTTATTCTGAGCGCTATGTCGGTGACTTTGGTTCTCCGTCGGATATCCTGGTTCCGGATTTTGTTCATTCAATTACAAGAGAATATGCAATATGCAGAATAGCAATGATGTCCATATATAGCGCTTTCAAACAGTTCATCAGAGATATCATCATCAACATCATATTACCCGGAAAACATTCACTGTTGGACAAATGCCTCCTAAGGGTCTTGACTACAACCGGTAGCGCGCTGCCCTCATCCTACGGTTTCCTGCTATCTTAAGCAGATAGGCAGTAAAAAATATGTTATAGCACAGCCATCGCAATTTTATCCCGGACTAATTAAAATACCCTAGCCGGTTGCGGGGACTCGCTGGATGCGAAAAGCCTAACTAGGGTAGAATTAGAACATAATATCTAAGGGCGAGTTGCATCTACCAATTTAAAGAACCGATTAACATTAAAATGTCTATGATACCTGTCATCTCATTGAGAAAAACTTACTATATTAAGGTGAACGTCCCAATGTTTGACAGCTTGATTAGAATAATTCACACGCTATTTGTAACCACCATTGCTACGAAAGATCAAGGTTAAAGGTGCCAAGTTATAGGACAGTTACCACACGGACGGCTTGAAACAACTAGCCCTAAATTTGTGTATGGCTTTGAATAATTGTAATTGAGAAGCGTTTCACCTTTCAGAGCCATTGTGGTGACTTGAGTATATAATTTTCTACTTTAAAGATTTTTTTTGGAGTGGGAAATAAACTGTTTTTATTAAAATTGTATTAATTTCTCACTTTTTAGTGAGTCGTTCCGTAAAATTTCATTCCGTGACGATTTCAACAAGCCCAAACACGGCTAGCGTACATGATTTTATGAAGGAGATCCGGTTCCTACCTTCCGACATCATGATCAGTTCGATGGTACCATTCTCATCAGGAGCATTTAGAATTGTGACTATGCAGTCGCTTAGCTAACTTAATCAAGTTGTCTTATCGCCACCCACAAATCACTTATAATTGACGAGTTTCGGTGGCCCTCTGTGGCCTTCATAATAAGTTCCACTTCACCAATTCAAAGCCATTGTGGGGACCTGGCGGAAGAGGTAGCGGATTCGGTCTATTTGTTTTGGATAGGAGTTAACAATGGAAACCAAATTTGGAGTGGTCTTAAAACGTTAGATTCAACTAGTCACGTTTCAAATCATACTTAGAGAAAGAAAAATATTTTGAAGCTGCTGATATCTGTATTTGCAGCTTCAAGTGATGTAGGTATGTATATATCTGTTTGCTTGTATCTTCGCAATTATATAATTTACAAATTCTGATGATCTTTATCGTAATAGCTATTATAAAAGTATCAAATATAAAAATATTATAGAATATTTTGGAGCGAACTGTACTACACACCCACACTTTAATTTACCACATACCTACGTATTTAAATAGCCAGAAGAGACTTCACTTAATTAATACAGAAACAAAACTATTGGATAGTTACACCGTTAATTCTATGTATGTTATGCACCCACCTAAAATATTGTCTTATTATGCAATCGTTATATAATGTATACTTTTTTAATCCCGTATAGCCACGAAGCTTCTTGAATGGCGTAATTAAGGTACGGAACTTAAAAGCTTTATTTATAACAATTCTAAACTCTAAACAATACTTTTTCTACGAGTTATTATTATTATTACCAGACATGAAAGACGGCTAAAACAAATTTGCAAAAACAGTGCGTTCTTTTTTTGAAATTCGTTATAGTTCTGCGCGGAGTTGTATAATGTTGAATTGTTTATATTTTTGGCATGTTTGTATGTGTCGTTGTGTCTTCATCACGCCAAATCATGGGTACCTGGGTATCCACAGATGATTATAGGATACTTCTTATCCGACAATGCTAAAGTAAAAGAGAGGGTTATGACTTTTACTCCTACGCGAACGAATTTGCGGGTACCATTTAGTTCAAAATATAAATACACAGAAGGCGCCCGCAACTTATTCGTCTCACTTTTTTTATCTTCAATGTACAGACATTTTATTTTTACAACTTTATAATATTATAGATTACTAGAAAGTCAGCAGAGGAGAAAAAATTATAATCCTCTTTTTTGGAGTGTATAAAACTAAGGAGAACTAACTCTATGTATGCAAAGTACAGTAGCAAGCGCGTAATATAGATTACCATGCGGGCCTATGATGGTTCCGTTTGTCACGCGATAAATAAGTGACATAGCTGCCGTCACCTTCTGACACTTGTGTGAGTGCGAGAGTGACAGGCGCGTTATCATATCATTTATCGCGTGATAAACGCGACCATCATAGCCCCGCAGGAGTACTGCCTTTTGGATTTTGTTGAAACTAATGGTGTGTAAGAATCTCGATGAGAAAGTGAAACAGAAGGTTAATACCGATTACGGATAACTCGGTATTCAGTTAATAATTATGCAGTATGCATAAGCGTTACATAACGCTTCCCCGATGTCTTGTTCCGTTCACGTAACTAACGTGACAAAATTAATTCACACAAGACACAGAAATTATCTTATTGCCTGGCATTACCCTCATTTGACTCATCCATATATGCAAATACTAGCTCATGTCCCGCAACTTCGTCTGCGACTTAAGTAATTTATCGTCTATGCTTGGTAGATTGATTTCCCTTTAGGAGATGAATTTCAATATCATTTTGAATAACAAACGTATGAAATTATATAACATACTAAGTATTGAGCTCAATTTAACACGATACGCGATTTTACGCGATGGATAAAAAAAAAGATGACATGTCTTTTTTAGGTTTTTAATGAAGATTCCATTCGCGATCTATAAGTTTCAGATCTATAACTTAAAAAGAAATACGTTCCTCATACTTACTTTTAATCCCAATTTTACCCTTTTAGGGGATGACTTTAGAAAAACGGCGAAACTACTTTTATGAAGATTATTTTGGCAAAGATTCAGTTTTACTTTAAAAAATACGTTCTTCATACTAACTTTCAACCCCTTATGGTATACATTTCGGAATATCCCTTTTTATTGCTTGCCTACGTAAGTATCATACTGTAAAAAAACAAACTTCTAAATTCAGTAGTTTCGCCTTCGGCTCTGCGTTGTGGCGTGCGGTCCATATAGGCACAAAGGTACTGCCCCTACCCTGAACGACCATGGCACTATACATACAGGCACAGAGAAACTATCAACCCTGAAGCTCTGCCCTGCACGACCTCCAGACGGGGGCTCCATATTGGCACAGAAACTGCCTAATTTGGCCAAAAACTCTGTGGCTTCTCCGTGGTGATAGTGATTATCGGCAGTTTGATTTTGGTAATGGTCGACATAAGACCTTAACACATTAACCCGCCTAGCGGGTGCTCTGCTCGTAGACGCGTAGCCAATACCATGCATTTCCCCGTATGTAGAGGAAAGTGCGTAGCGCTACGAAAAACTTGGCAGCGAAAGTGTTAAGACCGTCTATAAGACTTAGGCGGTCTTTTGTCCAAGGATTTTGGGCAAATTACGAATTCGTTGCTGATTTTGTTTAATTGTTTGAATGTTTTAGTATCTGTTTTATGTTTTATACTGAAGCTTTATTGTATGCGTGTCCCCATCATGCCTATTATTGTGGCTCACTTCTTTTATACTCGTATACAAATACAACGTGCTCGTGAGACACCCGCGTAATTTTACCAGCGTATACCTGAGGTCATTAGAACCAAAAAATGTTATATGAACCCCAGACAAATCTAGCTTAGTTTCGAAGATATTATCAACTTTCATGTAAACTATTTATTGTGATTTGATTACACAACAGTGCATTGAGCTCTCTCGATTGCGACGTTGCCACGTATGTTTCCAAGTGTCGTGTCGCTATTGACACACATCAAAGTGACAGCTTCACTAAAGCCACCCTTGCTTGAAAAAATAATCGATACCATTTTATTAAACTTTATATTATCTGGACGAGCCCTTGGCCGTTTTGGCGTGATGAGGCCACAAAGACACGTGCAAACACAGAAACATACAAAATTTACCTTTTCTATACTCCATGGTAACTTTGTAAAAATTTAATGTCATCTTCAAACTTGACTGCCGCCCACTCAAAGTATGAAGGTGGTCACGTTTAGCGAACTACTAAATTAATCAAAGATAAGTAGGATGCACAAAGGTAGGTTTTGACCTTTTCATTAAAAAACCTTCACACCAATCATGAAAAAATTATTATGCATTTTATTTATCGGCAAAAAACAAAACACAGCGATAGTGGGCCGTATTGTGCGAATATTTATAGGTAAAGTACAGTCACCATCACATTAGTCTGTATCCAAAGCGCCATATATATCGACACGTATCGTTATGCCAATAATAATAATGAGGTGTTGCGATATTTGGCACCTTAAATGCCAGCACTATTTGATGCTGACTGTACTCATGCAAAAAATGTAACCACTTTTATAAATAATTATTATATTCATTCTTAATACCATGCTTTTTTCTTATTACTTCGAGAAAGAGATCAATCGACGGAACCAACTCGGATGGGCAGCGTTTGAGAAACTGCGAAGTGTCTTCTCGTCCAGGATACCTCAGTGCTTGAAGACGAAAGTCTTCAATCAGTGCGTATTACCGGTGATGACCTATTACGGACCCGAGACGTGGTCTCTAACTATGGGCCTCTTAAGAAAGCTCAGAGTCACTTAGCGAGCTATGGAAAGGGCTTTGCTCGGGATCTCTCTACGAGATCGAATCAGAAATGAGGAGATTCGTAGATGAACCAAGGTCACCGAGATAGCAAACAGGGTAAGCAAACTGAAGTGGCATTGGGCAGGGCACATAGTTCGAAGAACCGATGGCCGTTGGAACAGAAAGGTTCTCGAGTGGAGACCGCGTACCAGCGAGCGCAGCGTGGGAGGGCCACCCGCTAGGTGGTCGGACGACCTGGTTAGGGTTGCGGGGATTCGCTGGATGCGGGTCGCCTCTATCCGGCCCATGTGGAAATCTATTGAGGAGACCTGTGTCCAGGCGTGGACGTTCTACGGCTAAAATGCTTTTATATTTGGATGACTAGATTTTCTTAAGGTTTGATGTCTCTAACCTATAACTGATATTATGTAGCTTGACGCAAGAACAAATATCATGTCAGTTTAATACTAATAATAATAATTGTCAGTGTGTTCTTTGGTTTGGTAGTTATTTTTTATTGTGTGCGTGTGTAGAAATGGGAATATTTCCGTTTCGTGGTGTATGTGTTTACCTCGTCTCCCGGTAAAAGTGCATGGAAAAATTGATAATGATACAGTTTACTATCTCAAATGCTTTAATTCACTAAGTGTGTAGTGTACTAAAATGATAATTTTCACTAAAACTTAAAATTATTTTATTTTTTGTAAGTTTTTGAATGTGTTGTGGCTTCATCACGCAAAATCAGCTCAACGGATTTCAACTTTTTTTGGTACACGGATAGCCGAGTATCCACAGATGGTTAAAGGATATTTTTTACCCGACTGCGATGTAGAAAAAAAGAGGGGTTATGACTGTTTCTCCTCCGCGAACGAAGCTGCGGGCATCTTCTAGTCTTTCTTAACACTTTTTTTATAGTCTGTAATAGACTTAAAGGCCATTGATTGATTGATTGAATTGAGCTAAACGGTGAGACTATCTATAATAACTGGAATTCGATTATTTACATCAAATTAGACAATCAGCACGATAGATGTTGATATTGGATGTATTTCTACTTCAGCTCAGCTGTCTAAAGGTATAAGGGGCGAGCTAGATGCAGATATATATTATGAATTACGTTCTTGTAATAATCAATAAACTTTCTGTATAACTTTAATTTGTGTACTCACGACGGGCAGTAAAGCAGAAAGCCTTCTATCGCATTTTTACAACCCTCGCCTGCGGCTCGGGTCACAAATACCTACGATTTCAGGCTTCATTTCTTTTACAGCTCTTGGTAAGTGACGTACTATAAGTACAAGGTTTGATTAATTATTACTAATGTGCCGTTGTTATTTTAAACATGAATGCCGTATTAATATTATAAATTAAAAGACATTTTTCTTTTTGGTTTAGTAGAGAAGTACATTTTTATCGTCATGTATACTTAATTTTAATCGTTTCTACTCTGACTATTTATTGATAATAAATAATTAGGTACATAAATTTAATGTCAAAGATGCTTCTTGTCACTTACGTTGTTAGATAAATAATTGGTAATAAAAAGCGCGAAATATGACAAAGGAAATGTTTAGTCAGCTCTAAATAGAGAAATCTCCGTTAGTAAATTGTCATAACCGAGATGGACGTGATGGTATTTGGGATCAGGGTCCAAAGTTACAGGAGGAGCGGAAACTGTTGTGTGCAATTCACCTCTGTAGGGCTCCGTCCGTGGTTGCTGTGCAAGATAGCACATCCTTTTTATATACGTTTATGTTTTATCTATGTTTTGATACCTTTTTTGTGCTTAGTTGGGTTTATCACGCCAAAGTGTGAGCACTACAGCTTAAAATAACTGATTTCGATGGAAAATACAAATGTTCTTCAATAACGTCAGTCTAAACTAATCCACAAAAAAGGTATAAAAACAAAGTTGACGTTAAACGACCAAGAGGAGCCTGACACGCTGGACAGACAAGATTCGAACAACACTTGGCACCACAGTACACGATGCTACACGCGGCAACTGACTGAAACAGATGGCGGCGCATCATCCGGGAGAGACTGTTCCGAGAAGATGACCACGACCCTCAGCAATGAGGTAACTGACGCAAAGAGGAGGAGATGTTTTATCTATGTTTTTATACCTTTTTGTGGATTAGTTTTGACTGACTTTATTGAAGTACATGTGAGTTTTCCATCGAAACCAGTGCTTTTAAGTTGCAGTGCTCACATTTTGGCGTGATAAACCCAACTAATCACAAAAAAGGTATCAAAACATAGATAAAACATAAACGTATATAAAAAGGATGTGCTATCTTGCACAGTTGTCTTGTCGCATCATGAATTTTTTGAGAAATCTAGGTATGCATAAGTTTTTTCAAGATTTATAATTCACAACTTTGTCGGCGTGATTATCATGTATACCAAATTACAGCTTTTTAGTACCTAGGCAGCGGGGGTTTTTACGGGCTCACATGGCGAAACTGTAAAGGTCCCTTGTTGACTACGGAATCTAGTCTAAAAGTATTACTTAAATTAATAAACTACAGACAGAAGACTCCCCAATCTTATCCCTCTAACCACTCAAGTGCTTTCTGAAACTGTAGTTGCATGTCACCATCATTCTTATTTCAGACATATAGAATTCAAATTTATAATTTGATCCAAACTATAAACTAAATAGGTAAACATAATGTACAAAAGTAAAATACAACTAATTTACATTTGATTTCATTTATTTACTAGTAAAATTTGTTAAGGTCGGGCTGCTATTTAGGTTTGCTCTGTGCTCGCCAATATCGTCAAGTTTCTACCAACGTAAAATGTGTGAAGAAATAAACATAGATATTCTGATTTTGAGTCGTAAAGACAAGATTATTTTAATTAAGTTAAATTAGAAGTAAGTTTTTATTTGTATATCACGTGACTTGAAACACGAGCAGCCATGGTGTGACGCCATAAAGGGAACACGATACCCTGACATAAACAGCAAGAAAAATAAAAAAAGGCTGGCATATTCAGTCATAAACAGCTAGGTATCATATTTGAAAGTGTTAGGTTATATTTCGTTCTCTTAGTGTTGTTTATATACCAGTATGACGTTATGATTTAATAGAATATGGCGGACAGCGTTTTCGTGAAAATAAAAGTTTAAATTTCAATGTAGGTATTTTTATGGCAAGAAAGTGTATTTATTTTGTCGAAATGTCACAGTAGGATCCCCTACCGCATCAGGGCAAAATAGGTAAGTAGGTACCTAATCTTTCACTTACTGCAAAAAAAATATAAGCGCTCTTCACTGTTATCTTGCACCGTTTTTCTATTATATAAGTAACCTTTCTCACAACCTTATGAACCTGTCATCCAAGCTTCAACGACGCACGACTGTGACCACACACCTTTTCCATAAAGTTCTAAATGCGACTTCATTCTACATATAAATACAAGGAAATTATGACAAAAACTTTCTTTTAGCAGCATAGCAGGTCCAGTCCAATGTTATGTCAGACACACGTAATAAAAGATAAGTGGTATCAATCGTGTTATTGGTGTCATAACTGGAACCAATCTGTGGAATCATTTTGAATCATTGAAATATTATTATCTTGCACATAACTGGAAAGCCATAAGTGTATTTATTATAGTTGAAACTGCACGTACGCCATTCATGAATGGTAACGGAGCGGAGATGAGAAATTAAAATTTAATTAAACTTCGATGGCGGTCTGTGAATGTGTTGATTGCATCCTATATTGAGTAATAATTTAATAACGGAGGTTCCATAAAAATAAAATTTGGAAATATAATCATTACAATGATTTAAGGCGAACTGTATGAGGCAAGTATAAAAATTGTCATGAAAATACTATATTTCCTAAATAAGCAGGAATCTAATTTTCATTGAATTATTTAGAAATAAGAAGTGGTTGAAAGATTAATAGAGGAGCAAAACATGTTCGATGGCCTACCAGTTGTAGATTTTATATTGTCAGCTTCGTATTAAGCACAAGGTTAAAGAAGAACGTTTTAAACCTTTTAGATGAGCTTTATCTTAACAGTTTCGATTCAATACTAAGCACAAATTGATGTCTCTGTAACTGGCATTCAAAAAAGGTTAAACAAATGCTGAGCGTTCGATCAAGAGTGACGCACACGCAGCTTCCAGCGCCATCTGTTGGCACCGGATGACGTCACAACTGACAATTGACAGTTACAACTAATATTAAACCAGTTGTTGGTGTCAGTTTTGGACCTTATTAGTTTAGAAACAAGGCGTTTGGTTGGCACGGCCTCGAATGCAGCTTTTTTGTGTCGGTCACAGTAAATCAAAGTTTTGTTTCTCCTCGTGGTGTCTCTGAATAACGACATTGTTCAGACGTTAGTTTCAAGTTCATTGTCCATTGCTAGGTGTATTTTGGACATTAGAGGTGCTGGTTCGATTGAGAGAGCTGGACATTTGTGGCTTTCAAATGATTTGTAAAATGTACTTATATATTATGTAGATGTATTTATTTATTTATTTATATTTGTTTATTGATATACTTGTGTTTAGTTTAGTATTTTATATAATTTGTACATGGTGTTAGTTTGTCTATCTTCCTTAAGTATATCTTCACTCACTTGCTCAAAGGTTAACTCTGGAAGAGATCCCTAATAGGGATAAGTTCACCTTTGTACTTATATCTTTTAATTTGATTGCATTTGTAACTGGGTACTAATGTTACTATGTACAATAAAGTGTTTACATACATACACGAGCGTGAAATAATAATTACTTCATAATACAATTTTCGAGACTTTTTTAGGCATCATCCTGTTAAATGTATTATGTTAGGTTAGTTTTGTTTTATAACTAACCTGAAACATTTGGGTGTTCAGTAAAAAATGCATTATGCCAAACGATAATTATGACACAAAAGTTTATGCCAACTGAGGGTACACCATTGAAATCATATGAATCCCGGAATAGGGAATATGCATGATTTTTTATTTTTGTTTTATTAAAAGTTCATTCATGTAACAAACAGTAGACACAAATATTTTTCGGATAGCTATAAAAATAACCAAGATATAAGCCATCAAACATTTCATTCTATCTCTTTCTTACAAAACAGAATTTAATATGGAGTTTATATGGCCATATATGGGTTTATATCGGACGTCTCTGTCTAATTACTAGTTTTAAATGCCTATATTATGCGTATTTCTTGGCCGATTTTAATTTTAATTTCACATTTTGAAATAGTTTTTACGGTATTTTGATATTTAGTTAATAAAAGCGATAAAAACATGTCATGCATGTACCCTTGTAAATTAAACACTGCACCTTCTAGAACCCTCGCCACTGGCTCGTCTCACGCTACGCAGCCACAAGGTCCAAGAATGACCGACTTTGCTCAGCATTCCATTGGTCACAGTTGCGTATCGATTGGTCAAGGGCCACGCTGTGCCCTGCAGCACTTATTGGCTCAATTCTGTACCAATTGGACAAATTGATTGACAATGACAATTATTACACTTGTTTTTTATGTTGTTTGTATTTTATATATTTGGTCAAGTTGAATAGTAACAGCAAGTCTTTGACGGTGTTTAATTATTGTATTAATATCTTATTGAAACAGTGCACCATTTAATGATCGTTCATCGTAGTGACACATTTACTTAATAATCAAAGTCAAAGTCACCAATCATACCAGTACCTAATATTGTCGATTTCTTGCTCCGTTCTAGTTTAACAAAAGGAAAAACACAGCTGCACAGTTAAGATAAATAACTTGTATACTATTATAAAGTTGTAGAAATTAAATGTCTGTACAACGAAGATATTTAAAATAAAAATATTGTAACGGACTATTTGGAGGTCACTGAATTTTTGTATGTTTATATGTCTCGTTGCGATGCGGCTTCATCACGCTAAATCGGCTAAATGGATTTCAACTATTTTTAGTAGGTACACGGGTAGCTGGGTATCTCCAGATGGTTATAGCATATGTTGAAAAAAGAGGCTTAAGTATGAATTTTTCCTCTGCGAACGAAGTAAATGGTCCAATAAGGGAGCAGAATAGATACCAACCAGAATAAACTATGCGCTATAATTTTTTGAATACAAAAATGGCCGTCAATTTGTTCAAGGAGCTAATAATCGTTACATCAAATTGAATATGATGGAAAACCATTTGAGGCATTTAAGATGCCTCATTATGGACGTCAATCTTTATTTCATTGTTATTGTTGCATGTAACATTATTGTTTTCCTGACGGTTTGTTTTTTCAAAGACAAAGATTAAAAAAAAAAATCATTTATCATTGTTATCTGACAAATAAATGAATAACTACTAGTTTTAGAGATCCAAAAGAATTCAGATATACAGCAAAATAGAAAATTGGAGGCAAGGAAATCTGATTCCAGAAAAACTTGGAAGATACTCCATCACACTATAAATGTTTGCTCTTGGCAGGTTCCTATCGTCCTCATGTTAAAATTTTCCACATTAAGTTTTCCAGAGATGTTCAAATTAATTTTTTCTCGATACTGCGTTATGTGATGGTTTATTTTTATGCGATATTGCTTTTTAGATATCATTTTTTTAAACCGGGAAGTGACATTTTGTTCACGACAATCGACTAAATACATTTTTACTGTGGTCTGTAATTAGCAAGAAAAATTAAAAAGTTAGCCGTCAAAGTCATGACTCTTGTTTTTAATTTTCTTACTAAACCTACAGACGAAAGTAAAAATGTATACAGTCAATTGTAAGGAGCAAATCACATCGAGTCAAGGCAATAAAAAAATATACGTAAAAAACGATACGATATAAAAATAAACTATTTGTAGATTGTGTGTCTATGTAACGAATACTATGACGTAATAATATAAAATCTATACCTCTGGGAAACTTAATGTTCCAATCCAATTGTTTTTGCGTGAGTGGGACGAGGCAATACGAACTTCAAAATTCGAACAGGTACGCGAACAAAAGACTGTTAGCATCGAAGGGTCACTAGACTAGGCTAATCGCGACATCTAACGTTAGATAGGTTGTATCAATAATATCAGTTATATTTGCCATACGCACAAAAAGCTACATTATAGTGGGACATGTGTGTATCATACGACCTCCCGTGTCACGCATGTCACCGTTCTCAAGATCGTTACGCAACGGGCTGATCCGCTCTGATTCGGGCCGCAATGACGCGTGACATGTGGAGCTATGACAGCTAAGTAGAGACATTAGCGTTGGTTTTCAAATCATTATATCATCAGAAGTACATCTATTGCCGGCCTTAACATCCTGCGCCGCCATCCAGCGACCTCTAGCATTTGTAGAGAGTCTACCATGTCCATAGTCGAAGTCGACTTTCAAGTTCGACTTGCTTCGCCCTTAGTAATTATCTACTTACTTGTATAGAGTTTAAGGGTCAAACAACTTTTTCTGTACTTCGTTTCCATCGTTACGTCTCCTGAAACTGTGATTTTAAACGATATAAATGCATTTTTTTTTCTAGCTTACATGGGTCCATTTTTCTAGGGCATTTATCAAGTTCGTATGTTAATAGTCTAGTTATTAGCATTTTTCTAAGTAACTCTGTCACTATTTTCTTCAGAGTTACGGTATTTTTACGATCAGAACGTCAGGGGTCCGTTTCATAAACGCTTATAACTTGTATTACGAGCGGAAATCTCTTTCCAACAATATGTATTAAAAAGAGACTTCCCCTTGTAATAAAAATTACAAGCTTTTGAGAAACGGGCCCCAGACGATGGTTGTTTTATTAAATACAACATTTAATTATGGAATTAAATCACAGGATAGTTACGCGACGGGCGTCTTCGCTCTGATTTTAACGCATGACTTATGTATAAGCTTTGATACAGCATCAGCGTACAATAGGTAGCCAACAGCAAAAGTAGATGATCATTCATCATTTCAGTACTTTGTCGCACTGACGTAACAATACTGCGACAGTTGGGATGCGTTAAAGTAGTGAAACTGACAAAGTACTAAAATGATCATCTACTTTTGCTGTTGACTATACGTGTGACAATGTTAACTTTATTGCAAAACATTTCGAGCCCTTTTAAATAAACATATGCCCTAAAAGGGGGTGTAGATTGTGCGCACGGTGTTTCTTAGTTACTAATGTGGGAAAATGAACACCACATTATCATCTATTGTGATATAAATACAAAAATGAAAGATGCAAAGAAAAACACGATTGCTATTGCACGTGGTCACACCAGGAACCGAACCTAGCACCGAGCACCGAGGACTGTGCACAGTGCTCGCTGGTGGAGAGGTTGACACGTTGGACGATTAATCAAAAGGTACCAGGTTCGATTCCTGGTGTGACCACGTACAAGATTAATCGTGTTTTTCTTTGCGCTTTGATCTTTATGTCTGTATCACAGATGTTAAGACTGTGTTTAAAATTAACCGCTCTTCGCAAAAATGCAATTTTGATAGTTCTGATCGATCGGGTGCGGTGTGTCAGCGCTCTTAGAGAACTGGGTATAATTTCACACGGCTCCTTTCTAGGAATGTTAAATACGACAAGGTCATTAAGACGGCTCGCAGGCTTTTTCTCGGTCATTTGTCAGGATCTACGCCGCGGAACCAGTTTAAAACTCTAAACTGTAGAAAAAGTGGAACTTGGGATGCTTTATTTCTCATCTGAATTGCGTTGCATAGAAGATTATAAATCGTGTAATACGTATATTGTAGAGCTGTATTACATTATACCTCTACTTTTGTGATTTTTTAGATTTGTTAGAATATTAAAAATCTACGGGTGAGTAATATTACAAGTAGGTAAATAATGTAATTATCAAAGAAATAGTATTTATACCCTGACATAAATAATTAATAAAAAACGACGACCAAAACAGTATTTATTATATAACTTTGAGTTATTTTGATCACTTAACAACTGTCTCTTATTTAGATATAAGTGTCTACAGGATGGAAGATAGATTGAGAACTTCTTTTCCTGGAGTTACATTGAATTGACTTTTTTTATATATATTTACAGGAGTGATATTAAAACCTATGAAAGGAGCTTTTGCAGAGCTAGATGCATGTTTATTTGGTAATCACTTTAAGTTGTAACTAACATGTATCTCTGTTAGTTGTACAAATAAATAAAATAAAATAAATGTTAAATTAGCATTCGTAAATTCTGATTACAGTAATACTTTTTATATCAAAGCATAATGTCAAGATATTCAGCACATGATTATGACACGATAAAGATATACAACGCACAAATTGCACTAATGTCACCATTCGCAAAATTAAGAAACAACGTTTTTCACGTTGCGACACTGTTACCGTCACTGTAACACTGTATTACTGTTGTATTTTATGTATATTCACCTGGTTTGTATTCTGCCAATGTATTACGATTGAACACAACTGTTCTGTACCCACTTTATAATCATCAGACGCATCTTAGATAGCATTCTACCTACTTCCTATTACTACGCAATAAACTACTACAGTCTATAATATTTTCTTCTGTTTCCGCGATTATAACTCATTGAAATAAAACAATTTAACGGATTATATCGCGTATATTATCTCATTTTAGTTCCCGTCGTTTCGGAAGCTTTCCAGCTTTCCATGGTCACGGGAGGACTACAGTCTAGTTTTTAGCAATCTGATAAATTAGTGCGTAAATGTTGCACAAACCCATGTTATAATTTAGTATTAGTTAGTGTTTTATTCTGTGGTATAATCAACGTCACTAGGTGTCACTAAACTACTGCGTTAGGGAAGTAGTCCAGGGAAAAGATTAATACAGACCAAAAATTTCAAAAATATATAGACACCAACTCTACTGTCATAGTAATAAGGTCTGGATATATATTTATGAGATTTAGAGGGGTTAACTTATTTTTGCCCAAAGTGTACCTTCTTTTGAATTTTGTATGATATTCACAGGTTTACGATGCTGGCTAATTGTACCCTAACTACCTCATCAGTATCAGTAGATTGATAATTAAGATGGTTGCATCTCCATCACGGCTATTCCGGTATTTTAAAATCTTCTAAAATAAACGCTATTTCTGTAATGTTTTAAAACTGTATTTAGGAGAAGAGAAATTAAACACAAAACACCTGATTCAAGTTCTAGTACTTGAAAAAAATATACAAAAATCTCGTGATTGAACGAAAAAAACCGGTTCCGAACCCTGATCTTCATACAAAATTTGGCCGCATATGCACAGGTTAGTGATAGTGTTCTCTCGGAGAATTAATCAAAAACATAATATTTTTTCAAAAAATACATAATATTGTAAAAACCGCCTAATACAAAGTTGCAATTTCATTGTTTTTAGAGTTTACAACAAAAATGTATTATTATTAATGTCATTGAAACAAAATATGGTTATAAGTTAAAGTATACGTATTTATCACTTTACTTCCTTAGAAAACACATACATTTATCTGTCAATATACATGTACTTTTACATGGAGCAAAGCCTTCCTTGGTTAGGCGTAGTTAATAACTCTTTTAGGCTTCTAAAATATAATTATGTTACCAAATACAGAAAATGTATTTCAATATACCTTTGAAGAAAAATGATACAAGTGTTACCTAGTCGACCATATATCACAACAAAGTAGCGACCTGATTATGGTCACACTGATTTTATCAGATCGACAGGTTATTTCAAAACTATTCAGTTCACCTGTCATCTTAATTAAAGTTGTACTACTTGCTAATACATTCAAAACCTGTTTTGAAAAACAACTATAGGTACATACATATCTATTACAAAATCGTATAAGTACACATCAAAAGTATTTATGGGACCTATTATTGTGCTGTCTCAATTCTCAATGGTAAAATGATGAAAATTGTTATATCATCAAGATCATCGTATTCATTGTAGCTAGAGGCGTATTCTGCTGGCACGACGCGACGTCTTCAGTCAGGTTCAATATCGATTTCTAATCTGGATAGACGGACATAAACTTTTATTATAATTGGCAAACGGACAATCGATCCACCAGATGGGAAGTAGCCATCGTCACCCATTGACGCAACACCAGAAGAACCGCCTGTACGTGGCCGACCCAAACGTTAAATAAATATGATTTTCAAAAGTACGAAGTAAGTAGACTGAGTAAGTAATCTCTGTCTCTGTGAATATTTTAGTTCTGCTAGGGTTAAGTCTATTGTAACTTACACAAAATATATTCACACTCTGAAATAAATGATATTAATTTTTAATTTTATTTTAAGTAGTGTAGTGCCACGACAAGTTATATTGTCATATTATGTGAGTGTGTTTTGACTTGTCAGGTTTCTGAAATACCTGCTAAAGCTATTATACTGGCATAATTGTCAATTGGTGCGCAAACTTACTATAAATGTGTTACTTAATTGAACTTTCAAAGCATGACCTACAATTACACTGATTATAAATACATAGTAGCCGTTCATTTGTTTAATGGCTACATTATAGCTGTGGTCGATTACAACTTATAGTTATGGCTGAATCGCAAGGTCGTCAAGTTGCAATCAAATCCAACATTTATCTAAAGTCATAAGCTGCACCTTTTCATTACCAGTACTAAATTGATCCCATTAGATATCCGAGACTGACCAATCTAGTATGAATAATCTATTCGTAAGCTTGTTAAAGGTTAAAAATGAACGTAGTACTTTACTTCACTTTGTAAAGGGTGACATCACACCTGGTTGCGTAGTTCAGTTATACATAATTATACTATAATTGCTAAATTAAAAAATAAAAAACAGGAAAAGGATTAAGGATCAGCAAATATAAAGCTCATCTTTGCCGTATGTAAATTCATTTTAGTATTATTAATGTTTTGGCATGTTTCATGTAGTCGTCATTTAACTTTTAACAGACAATAGTTGATATAGTATATCTTGATACAAATTTTTATCAATCACTAGATGGCGCCCGTAACTTATTTCGTGAAGGAGAAAAAGTCATAACTCCTTTTTTTCTTTAGCATAGTTGGGTAAAAAGTATCCTATAACCACCTCGAGATATCCAGCTACCAGTGTACCAAAAATAGTTGAAGCCACAACGACACATTCAAACATACAAACATTTTATTTTTACAACTTTATAATAGTATAGATGATTATTTTTCACTTGTGATCACGTTTCTGATGTCACCCTGTATATGATAGCAGTTAGACAATAATAATTCAAAACAAAATTTGTTTTTGTTTGTTATTATATATACGAGTATTGACCTTGCAAAAAGTTATGTTAAACGAAACTTACTGTTATAGGATGGTACTAATTGAAATGTGTGAATAAATAAACTTTTTAACAAAAAAATAAAACCGACTCCAAAATAAAAAAGTAAAAAAATAACGCCATAATTCAGTTTCTTCAATTTACTTACAAGTAACCGTTTGTATACTCAATCTATATAGTATCTACAATTAATCTTATTTTGGCGTCGGTGCCATATAAAGAATGTGTAAAATATTGAAAATTGACGATTTTAGTAAGTTGTGATACGATGGCACCGATTTTTTTTTGTTAAAAAGTGTTTTTATTTTACACTTTTTAGTTACTCATTACTTAAAAGTGTATCTCGTGACGATTCGAACAAGCCCAAACACGGCCAGGATACATTATTTTATTACATAGATCTGGTGCCTACCTTCCGGCTCCATCATCAAATCAATTCGATGGTACCATTCTCATCATGAACATTTAAGTTTGTAACTATGAAGTTGCTTAGCTAAATTAATCAAGATATCTTGTCGCCACCCGTAAATCATTTATCATTGAGGAGTTCCGATGGCATTCTGTGGTCTTCTTCATCAGTTCCACTTCACCAATTTACACTTTCTGAATGATAAATTGTAATACTTTCGCCGAAGCAATCGGAACTGTAATATATAATCAATAAAAAAAATATTGTAAATATCTCTTATAGGTAAATAATCGAACTGTTATGTAAATATTGTAAATACATCTTTTAGGTAAGTAATAATTTAGCGTACGTACATAATATTTGATTCACGTGTACAATATTATCGATAAATAAACAAAAGTAGTCGGTAGGATATTATATCTTTAGTGTACATAACATTTCACGTATAAAACATTATTGTTAAATATTGAAACATTATATAAATATAACATGGGTGACATAGGTATTATTATTAAGGAGATGCCTTCTATAATTAACCCAGAAGCATAAATAATGATTATAAATAAATAAAACATAATTAGGTACGTGTTAAATTGTAATACTTTCGTCTAAGCACCAGAACTGTTATGTAGATATTGTACTGTTATTATGTAATAAATATCGATTAAGAAGTCGATTAAGAAATAAATCTTCTGTACTCAGAATGCTTGTCAGGACAATTCCAGTAACACCAAACACGACTCGGTTACGTTGTTTGGTTACCTCGTTCTGTAGGGTACTTTCCGGTTCCAGCATCAGACCAGTTTTATGGTACCGTATTCAATAGCACCATGTAAATTTGTTTCCTCCTAGTAATTTAACTATCCGAATCGGCACAACTAATCGCTACCTTCGAAACACTGGCCGTTTAGAAGTAAAGTTCTAGTGGCCATCTGTGTGTTCATCATCAGTTTCCTTACACCAAATCCTATTTACTGAATGTAAATTCTTGACTTTATCAATAAATTACCGAAAGCGCCGTACATGTCCCTATAACATTTGAAGAGTTCCCTCGATTTCTCCTAGATTCCATCATCAGATCCCGACATAGTGCCAACAGGACCAACTCGGAGTTATACCTTTCGATTAAAAAAAAAATGATATTCGGTTCACGGTTCTCTGAGATATCGAGTAACATACATACAAAAAAATTAGTTCTAATTGAGAACCTCCTCCTTTTTTGAAGCGGTTAAAAATTGTTTGTAAATTTTCTGCATTTTTGGACCGAAAGCATTGGGGAACTTCGAAAAACTGCAATGGCTTTATTTGGTGGTCGAATTTTTAGACTTTATTATTTATATCCTAGGTTAATTTTATGTCGTCGATAATCACGTAGTTGCCGTTAAAATCTTAATTGCAAATTTGTAGTGAAAGCGTTAAAACCGCTCAGGCCAGTTCAAAGCTTGTAGCTTCCGATATGATCTGTATATATCTTCACTACCGTAAACCGTGGATAATTTATTACCTATTGATTTTATTGATAAATCGGCGTTTATCTAATAAATCAGCCGGTATCAGCTACAGGTAGGGACCGGCAAGGCAGCGCGAAAAGTGAAAGTAACTTACCTCGAGATTGCCTCGCTCCCGAACCACCATCACTTTTTTAAAGAAAATCTGGGGCATAATGACACTCCACCTTCGACCTTTGATCAAATAAAAAAAAACAAACGTCAATTTTCACAGTTCCGAAATCAAACGTGTACAACTTTTGTTTTGTTTATGGTTTCAATGTCACTGAACTTTTTCAAGTTTTGCCGCATATTCGACGTTCTGTTGTTTGTAAACAAACGCATAAAGAAAAAGCCCGTGACTTTTTATAAGCGTTTTTTGTTTTCAAGCACAGACCTTTCCCTTCTAACACACTGTGGCAACTAAGCTACATACAAACCATAATGTTTATAAGTATGAAACGTTGACTTGGCTGTAGGACTTGTCTGTCGCAATGGCTTTACCATACAGCGGATTATTATAAATTCGCGTAAATAACCATTCTATTACGATCGCAATACGGCGCAAAATGAAATAAGAAATTAGCAATTAAACAGCAAATTGTAACTTTGTTTTATCTACAGTGCAATACACCTAGGCGAGATCTATGATACGGATATCTTTGCGTTTTTGTATCATACGCTATAAATTAGCTTATTAAGAAATAGCCTGCCTTAGAAGAGTAATTAACTCTCAAAATAAGTTAGTTGGCACTATTTTACCAATATTCAGTAAATTGTAAGAATTAAATTGAATATATTCACGCCAGGTTCAATGCCAACGATAGCATTTTTTTTCAGAAATCGCTGACATAAATTTCCAGTTTGCCACTGACAACTATTATTTACTAAGATAATGAGCTAATCAGTTTTCCAAAATTGTTCCAATTCACAAATTGTTTAATTTTGCCAGGTTTTTCTCTGAAATCGTAAACTTTTAAAAAACAAATCTGACCTTCTTTCTACACAACGATAACAAAATAATTGGGTAGAAATAAAATGGGCTGGGAAAAAGGTTCCTTTGCAAAAAGAAGTGAGATTTGTGTTTGATAAATCTTCTAAAATTATTACCATAAACCTTAATAGGTAAATATTTACATGGAGTCATGTATTATTTCGGACTAAAATACCAAGGTAATAAAAATAATGCATTGATCCAATTAACAATAGGTATTCCTCAAAATTTTGGTTTTGTTTGATATAGAAAATAAATACAGATTAATTTCAAGGTGCTTTAATTATTTCATCAATAAATACCGATTTCTTTATATCGTGAGTTATGAACGTATTTTATACCAATCTGTTTTTTTGCTAGTGAACGTACCTATTTCCTTTTATAATTTTCAGCGAACGGATATCACGAAAACGACGTGTGTGTAATCATATTTAATAAGTTAGTATAACAACAAGTCTACCACACTAAATACGGCATACTGACCTAGATAAAACATATTTAAATGAAAGTGAATGAAATAAAGCATACTTTTAACGAGAGTTTATCATTTACCCGTCACGCACGGCTGTATGGCATGAATAAACATTATGATACATTCACTCTACTTACACCTATATCCTTAACAGCTGCAAACCGTAATAACATATACAAACGAGGTTAATTCTAATTGGCCATTATTGACATTTGTACTACAATTACATGAGAACAAGAAAAATAATTATGTGCTTTCCATATTACCATATTCCCAAGCTTAGGTAGCCAGCATAATAAACTAACCGAAATAGAAGGCTTGGACCGCAAAACAGTTGCATTCGTGAGAACACACCTCCAATTACACGGCTCTTATTGGTTTTACTGCTCGAATTACACCGGAATGCGCGTTGTGAAACGAAATGGTTAATTCGGAAAATGGAGTCAAACTCAATTTAAGAAATTTGTGAGCGTTATAAGTTACACACGATGAGTATGAGGACACAAGCGCATTAATGTGCGCGTGTGGTGTACATTTACAGAATAAAGTTTTGATTACGAATAAAAAACAAATGATCTCCCCCAAAACCACCATTCTTCTCCATATTCCATTCCACAAACCATTTGTCCTCATAAATTTAAAAGTCAAACTCGTGTCGTGAAGTCAATCTCACGCTCTCCAGGGCCACCTTCTGTTTTATTTGTTTCATGTAGGTTATCCTTTGTCTTCCCCTTCCTCGTTTACATGCCATTTTTTTCTTATAAAAATGAATTTCGGAATTTAAATAGTCAAAGGTGGTCAGAAGTACAAAGTTCCAGCGTGTCAGTAATCGCTTTCTTCGCTGTTTTATAAGTTTTTCAAATGGAAGTTCACGTAAAAAAGCAATATCACGTTTACTAAAAAGGCAATATCACGTTTAGGTAATGATAATTACATACTTATGAAGTCAGCAACCGACCGTTGACCGCGGTCCCAGGTGCGAATACCAGGAGATGATGACCAAAAATATTTTTTCTCGTTCGAAAACCATACGTTGATATAAAGCATAGCGGCCTCACTGCTGACGATGCGTCCTAGCGGAGCAAGAGGAGCCTCAAGCTCATAACGGGATGGAAGAAGGGGTGGACCTTTATGGTTACAAAACCCTAAAATAAAGACCAAGACTTCGCCGTCTGTGCTAAGAGTGAAATTAACAGGCACTTCAATTCAGACACGTCAACGATTTAAATAAAACAATTTAAATGGCGATTTTGACGACCGGTTTGGCTCAGTGGGAGTAACGTTGAATGCAAAGCTGAGGTCCTGGGTTCTAATCCCGGTAAGGGCAAATATTTATGTGATGAGCATTAATATTTGTTCCTGAGTCTTGGATGTTTTCTATGTATATAAGTAATATATTTATTAAATATGTCTTCGTCTAGTACCCATAACACAAGCCTTATTGAGCTTACCATGGGACTAGTTCGATTTGTGTAAAATTGTCCCGTAATATTTATTTATTTAAATGGATCGCGTATATTATCTGCTGAACTAAACAGGCAAGACAAAGGACTGCAAAACCTTAATTTCGAACGATGTAAAAATATATTATCTAGTCAAAAGTAAGTAGTTTACGTGGGAGTTTTTTCATTTCATTTGGCTTCAGCAAGCCTCGCTTTGCGAAACGTTAGTAGTTTCTAAAATAAAATACATCTGGCGCATGTGTAACTGTCCTTACACATTAGGCCCACCTGGTATGTATATACACCTTTATTTCTTTTCTTAAAATTGGCAGTTTGCACAAATTGTAACTTTGACAGTATTTTTTCTCAGTCCACCCTGTGGACAAATCAAATTGTTAATTAATTATTTAGATGAGTTATGGTCTCTGAAGCAGAAGAGATCACTTCAATGCTTGGATAGTTCCACTTATGGTTATGGCTCGCGGAATATAATTTGCATCTGTTCAAGCACGTGACTGTCAGACAATTTGAAGTGTACATTATTGGGTATGAATAATTGGTAGCAATATATAGTGGCTTATTACATTCTTGGATAAGTATAGTTATAAACACTAATACCTACAGGCAATACTTATGTATTGCAAAGAACAAAGATCAGCTGATAATCCTGACGATGATTCCGTTTTATATTTTCCCACTGAGAAAAGTTACGTGCAACATTCTATCCACAAGAAAGATATTATGCAACTACCGATACTATCCGCTTTTTACCATCTCGGTCTAAAATACCACAATGAAGCGAGATGCAAAGTACGGTCATTTACTCGGCTATTCAATTTACGACGAGTAATGTACACAATAGCAATTCTCGTCTGACAAATAAGGAAGAAGTCACGTATTGTGAATAGACTGATATATTTTATATAATGGACAGTGGAAAGTGACTACGTTTTGTGCATAGTAATATTGATTTTTGCGGTTCCTAGTTAGTCATTCCGTGTTTGCTCACTTATATGGGGTTTGGCGATTAGATTACAAATAAGTAGATACTTAGTCGATACATAGATGATACAAGTTTCAATGGAGATCTAAATAGGCTTGTGGTTTTGAACGACAAATATCGAACTTCTTTTATTTCAACGTATTTTTGTAAAATTCTGAAGCAGTCGAAGAGTTTCGTAATTTATGCCTATACTGCGTTTTTAGCAATATACATAAGGGAAACAGTCTTGACGTGTCTTTTTATTGCAAAACGCTTTAAAAAAATATTCACTAAGTATTACTTATGAAATTAAAATAATGTAAATTACCACCCTTGACTTATTTTTTAAAGTGTTTTTCAGTAAAAAGACACTTCAAGTTTGTTTACTCTTTTTCTAATGCTAAAAAAACGCAGTATAGTTGTGTTGCCGTTACATATGGATATCGGAGGCTTCTCTTGATCATAAGCAAATCAAAATATTAGTGATGATAATTATTTATATACGTGTATAGTACATTAGTTGAGTATGCTGTGTAGTATACCTACAGGTAACTCTATCTGCTTAGGTTTCTTATCTATGTAATAGTACTTATTCATTGGAGTGAGTTAGTTGATAACTAAAGGTCAACAGGCTCTTTTCTGCAATTAATTTTAACTTTTCTTTTCATATAAGATATAATATACGAAGTACCGTAATTAAAATACAATATTCGAAATCAAGACATCCATTTTGCTCAAAATATAGGTACTGTAAAGGCTTATCGATATTATTATTTCAGAAATTATTATTATTAAAACAATGTACTTACGTTTAAATCAAATCCAGTGTTAATCCATGATCGCTTGTGCCAAATGCTCCCAACATATTTCGCTTTCCACTTGGTCAGGAACCCTTCGTTCTTGCGTTTAGAACGCCGGGTCACTGTGTAGCGATCCATAGTTCACTCTCACTAAACCTTCAATGCACTGCGTCCATCCAGCCACACATACACGATATCTGCACTCGGCGGACGTGCTTAAACTAAATGCATAGAAAAAAACTTACTACCGGAGAAGATTATAAAGTTTGTTATATAAAAACTAAAGACGCGAACCGAATTAATTGCTGTGCGCTGAATATATTACCCACTAAAGTCATTACGCATCTCGTTTTAGTTTTAGCAACTTTAGAAAGTGTGTTATCAAACTGTAACGCGCAGAAAAACGCCTCAATTTGTTTTTTTTTTCAGGCCATAAACAATAAAAACTTTAAAAAAATTTTCGCGCGCAACTGGCTGAAGACGTTAAAGTTTGGACAGTTAAAAAAAGAAAAGCATTTTTCCCGCGCTTGTTGTGGTCCGAAACGCAGTCAGGACTAAACTGGCCCTGTTAGTAATGTTCAGTACATTATTGTCGCCTTATTCGTGTTACGGTACGATGGAACGAATACGTGCGTGATCCGAATGCTGTACACATAATTTTTGATTGTCAGATTGATACAACTTGGACAATGGGCGCCTACTCGATATGCGAAGCGGGCGCGTCCTAAATGTTACTGTATGTTAGTAGGCAATTTTCCTAACCTAACCTAAATACTTTGTACAAGGACGGATGCTATTTAGGGTGGGAACCAACATAATGACCTTTCAAGGTGGCTTAAATACCATTAAGTACTATACGGAGCTATTCTTTTTCGCGTATATGTTAAGTGACAAATAAAAATGTTTATACGAAATAGCTAATTATGTTTCTCAAACTTTTGTTTTCCAGCCTATTTTATAAGAAATCTTTAAATTCCAACAACTCTTTAAAAACAAACTTAACTAGATGATTTTACAAAAGAATTAAAGAAAACGGAAAAATATTCGGCTTCCGAGAGAAAAGTAAGTTGAGAAATAATTTAGTACACTTTTCAGTTTATGCTTTGAAATAAATAAATCGCTATGATTTTTTCTTTTCAAAATAGCTACTGTGCATACGGCTTTTCCTATACTAATAGACTTTGTTGCTTTCATAAGTTTTGAAGACACAATGAAATATTAATGGTCTTCTAACTTCCGGTCTGTCGCTTAATTTCTTTCCTTAACGATGTCTGCGACATCTTTCGCCGTGTTGTTTAGAATACCTAGACCCAGATGAGACCGCCGGCAACCCTTCCTGGTCGAGTACGATTATCACAGCCACCGGAAAACCGTTCGGAAAAAGTATATGGCCATTCTTGCATATCGGGTCAGAAAATATAGAACGAATAGGGTATATGTTACTTTAATAAAAACGGTCAAGTGTGAGTCTGACTCGTGCACCGAAGGTTCCGTACAAACTTACACTTAAAACATTAAAAACATAACTATAGCTAAGCTCTTTATCAAGGGTAATTGTTAAACTTTTTTGATAAATTGGTAAAATTACTTAACGCTATAGTTAGTTAAAATATTTCCCTGTATAAAATCCACACACTGTATGTAGGGATTGCAATCCTGTCCGGCGGATCCGGTAATCCGGCCGGGTAAATATTTACCGGATCCGGACCGGATCCGGTAGACCTGAACAGACTAAAGAGATACACACAACAGACATACAATGCGGACTACCCAACCCAAGACGGCTGATGTCAAGAGTCAATATGATCTAGATCTAGTTAAGCTTTAAAGAACGATGTCTTTCTTCATTATTCTTTGAGATTAATTGTGTTTAATGGTTAATTATGTTTGTTTAGCCAAATTAGAAACACAGTTATTTTTTTCAATTAACGTTATTACAATTATAGCATGTCTCTTACCTAGTATTTAAAGTGCAATGTCGTGTGATATTTGATTATTGATTAGATTTCTTTATGTATGTTTAATATTACGGGTGTTAAGGGAGTATAGTATTTTATTATTGCTGATGTTACCTCTTATATTATTAATAAAGTTGATTAAATATTACACAGTAGAGAAAAGTGGGATCAAAGTTAAACTAACGATCATGAATTATGATCCAATAGACCAAATTAGTGGTAAATTCTTAGATTTGGCAATTTAAACTATAAAAAGTCCCTTTAATTAAAGTATTTGATTTATTTTTTGGAAAAAAGATTTAATTTTATTATAAACAAAGATCAGAAACAAATGAAATAAATTTTCGACGATACTGGACTTGAACCAGTGCCTTGAGCCAGACCGGGGCAGCACGCTCTACCATCTGAGCTAATCGTCCACACCAGTAGTCGACGAATTTTGTCATCTGTTCTTGCTTATGGATCTCTGTATGGTGCATCCGACTCTTTAGCTTTAGAAGATTTAATTTTGTTATATTTACTATGAGACAGGGTTACCATGTCTTCATGTGTGGCTGTAAATAGGTTGATATTGTTATTATTAAGTTAAGGCGAAATATTATTGAAGCAGATGCTTAAATTTTCATATTACTGTGAAATTTGTGGCTAGTGATACTGATTTTTGACTTAATAAGGGTGATTTTTAGCGCTAAACCATTGTTACATTAGTTAATTTGCAAAAACTGCTCCGCGTGTCTACTTTACGGTCAATAAACTGGACAAAAAGCATAATTTTGGATAGACGCAATAGCATAACTTCAATCGGATCCGGCGGGATTGAGAATTGGACCGAATTGCAATCCCTAACTGTATGGTTATAATTTTCCTGTAAATTCGTATACTATTATAAAATTGTAAAAATTAAATGTCTGTACATTACCTAGTGCTTGACCTAGTGGCTAGACTTTAAATTTTTGCGCACTTGCTACGGTGGCGCCAAATTAACGCCTTTTGACAGACACTTTGGGTATAAAGAGATTATTCTCCTTAGTTCTATACTCCATGGTCTGAACGCCTAAACGTTTTAGATTAGCACATTTTTTCAGAGACGTTTCAAAGAGTATTTAACCACTGGAGGTGACAAGCTGTATCATTAGGTACTGGTATTGAACACAATTTTCATGCAATTTTAAGGGTGGCCAGGTAAACACGTGCACGGTCTGAAACAGGAATGGACTACAGCACACAAATATTTCTATTTCTACAAACAAAGGGGGAGGGGGGATCAATTTATGCAAGTTTCGGAGCATTATTTTCGAAAATATTCACTTAATCCAAAAAATGCTTATAGACCTTAAAGTGATTTTAGAAGAACTGTCGAAATATGTGCCACACGTTGATGACTTCTGAAATAAAAAGACAGCTTCTGTTTGATGTATAACCCCCTCCCTACAAATATTTATTTTTATTATTTAACTACTGAATTAAGTAGTGCCTTATACAAGACACCCATACTCCAATCATCAATTTACATCTTATAGTTTTTGAGTAAAATGCCCGTGAAATACGGACGGACGAACGGACGGATATGACGAAACCATAAGGGTTCCGTTTTTGCCATTTTGTTCTAACGCGTGTATCAATGCAGCAATGGCGTGCACAGGGTTTTTGGCTAAGGTAGGCAGTTTTTAGGGTTCCGTAATGTTAACGTTCCGTTTGTCTGTCTGTCTGTCTGTCACCAGGCTGTATCTCATGAACTGTGATACTAGACAGTTGAAATTTTCATAGATTATGTATTTTTGTTGCCGCTATATCAACATAAAATAGTATCATTTTATGTCTGTCTGTCTATGTCAGTAACCAATATAAAATAATCGAATAAGCCACACACTTAAGTGACTATTGGTAGACCTTATTGACATTGGCATAAGTCCTATCGCAGTCAAGGTTATGCTCAAGAAGTTTGCCGGCAACTGTATTGAAGATATGACCATTGTAAGAAGGCTTCCCCTGTACGACTCCCCCACACTTTCCCCTACTTGTTTTCGTTACACTAAAAATAGACTATAGATAAATCGTTACAACCTCACTTAATTTAATATTTTGTACAGAGATAAATACATTTTTGACGAGCGCCATGCTTTTGTCAGCAACACCGTGTCCAATCGAGAATTCAGACTAATGATATTCCTTAAAATTACTTTAGCAACTTAGTGTCACAATTTCTCATTCACTGGGAACATGAATCTTATATAGACATGCCAATGTTGTTTATAGAACAGGGACAGGATGGTCTGATAAGAGTTTGCGATGAGGCTATTTTCAACATGCATCCGAAATGACGAAATTAGTTGGTTCGTTAGATGAAGAGGAAATAACCCAGTTTATAATTGGCGTTAAATATTTATGACGGCCATAAAAATGCGATCGACGTATCTGCATTAAGTATTATTTGATGAAAATATCAAAATTATAACACTGATTGGGCCATTGGACTTCAAAATGGGATCACCATAAAAGTTACGAAGGTGTGTTACGTCTCAACCTAAATCTGTATTTTTATTACAAATCGTAAGAATAAAATTTGCATGCATGATCGCACTGCCCCCACCACCATAAGATGTACAGACCGTGGAGCGTCAACGTCGCCTGAAGCTGAAGCCAAATCGATTTTCGGGAAACATGTTCGACTCGTGACTAAACATAGTTACAATTGATGATAATTATTTTATTTTCATCCTTGATCCTCATTATTGCGCTACAGGTTCTCTTTTTATTGCCGACGTTTAAGTACCCATACGACTCAATACTTAAATAAGTCCTAAACAGGTTAAAAAAGCCCTCAAAAATATACACACAAAGGTTGGAAGAGAGAAAGAATGGAAGTGATCGCTTTTAAGCGATAAGACAGCCTATTGTCTACCGAAGGTTATGTTAAGGCTACTATTTCTCGTGATGGTATGCGTTATATAATTTTCAAGCTTAGAATCCCTTTGAAGCGGCACTCAACGCGTGAAAAATCATCGATGCTCAACGCAAGTCCGAGACAAGGAGCTTTCAACCCTACCTAACTTCCGTTCCTTCTAACTACTGTCAGGCTTCCTGATCTTCGTCTTTAATAAACTTCCCTTCATCGTAATCAATTTATTAATAGTAGTAAAAAGGTAAATAACCCTTCTAGCCCCATTTTTCCTAGCAGCGGTATGGTAAACGGTACTGACTAATGTAAAGCGCCGCCTTTTCTACTTGGCACAAATAAACACTAGTGCCAGCCAGGCCAATCTTCGTATTGCTCTCACGATCCGACCGATCACCTCATACCCCACTTGCGCAATCAGTTGGACAATATCTCATTTTACAAGCGTTTACTGTTTGAAAGGTTTTTATCCGTATTAAAAAGTCTCCCAGTATCTAATTATGAGGCGCTTAACTACTGAAATTTACTGAACAAAACAAATTTATCTATAATTTCTATTAACTATTAACTACGTACTAATACATTACTTTTTTCAAAATTATATTATTTATTATATTTAAAAAATAGGGTACATTCATGAATTTTTTTTATCGCTTTTCTTAACTAAATATCAAAATACCGTAAAAACAATTTCAAAATGTGAAATTAAAATTAAAATCGGCCAAGAAATACGCATAGGCATTTTAAACTAGTAAATTAGACAAGAGAGGTCCGATGTGCACTGTTACGTCACAGTGCACTCCGCCCATATAAACTCCATATTAAATTCTGTTTTGTAAGAAAGAGATAAAATGAAATGTTTGACGGCTTTTACCTTGGTTATTTTTATAGCTATTCGAATTTTTTTTTGTCTACTGTTTGTTACATGAATGAGCGTTTAATAAAGCAAAAATAAAAATTCATGAATATTCCCTATTATAATATTTTCAGGATGCTGTTTGGGCTTCCTAGATTTTGCAGCACCTCTGGGATGTTTGCCGTAGAGGATTTATGCTATAGTACGAAAGAAGAGTGGTGATGCAGATGACGGGGAGCTCAAATAGCATCCTGAAAATGATAGCACTAGCAGAGAGGTAGGATTCGGATATTCTTGACGACACGTTTGGCTCAGTGGGTTGTAAAGGCCTACGAAGCTGGCGGTCCCGGGTTCGAATCCCGGCCGGGGCAAGTGTTTGTGTGATGGGTAGTGAATAAAGCCAGTGGACCTGATGGTATACCAGCGATAGTCCTGCGTACCTGTGCACCCGAGTTGTCTCCACCACTGACACGCCTGTATCGCCTCTCACTAGAGACTGGGGTAGTACCTAAATCGTGGAAGCTTGCAAACGTGCAACCTGTGCCCAAAAAAGGCAGCCGCGCTGACCCTGTCAATTACCGTCCCATCTCTGTCACCTCCATACTCTGCGAGACTATGGAACGTGCACTGAACAACGAACTCCTGGCTTACCTAGAAGGTAACGATCTCCTCAGTGACCGTCAGTACGGATTTCGCCGAGGCCGGTCAACTGGGGACCTTCTAGTGTATGCCACCCACTTATGGAGTGAGGCCATTGAGAAACACGGCGAAGCTCTTGCCGTGTCTCTGGATATCTCTAAGGCCTTTGACAGGGTCTGGCATGCTGGCCTTATATCCACGCTTCCTGCATATGGTGTTCCTGATGGTCTTTGTACTTGGATATCTGACTTCTTGTCTAACCGAGCGATACGAGTAGTCATCGATGGCTACTCATCAGACCACCAAGCCATCGATGCCGGAGTTCCACAGGGGTCGGTCCTGTCCGCAACTCTATTCTTGCTGCACATAAACGATCTGCTTATGCCCGGTATCATTGGGTACGCAGATGACAGCACAGTTGTGGACAGATATCTACCGGACGCGAAGGCCAGCAGTGATACAATCCAGTCTTGTCGAGAGGCTATGGTAGACCGTGTGGACGCGTCCCTTCATGCAGTCTCCACTTGGGGTGACGCTAATCTGGTGACGTTCAACGCTACCAAGACGCAGGCGTGTCTGTTCTCCACCAAACGGAGCCCATTCGAGCTGGCTCCGACTTTCCGGAATGTGCCTGTAAAATTGACTGGCAGCCTTGAGCTTCTTGGTGTTCAGTTGACTGCCAATCTCAATTTCGGTCAATATATCGAGTCCAAAGCAAAGACTGCAGCCAAAAAACTCGGAATCCTCTCCAGGGTTAGGCGGTATTTCACTCCAGGACAGCTTTTAATGCTTTACCAAGCACAAGTCCGGTCATGTATGGAGTACTGCTGTCACCTTTGGGATGGATCAGCTAAATACCAACTGGCCACTTTGGACTCGATTGACAAACGAGCTAGGCGGCTTATTGGCGACCCTACTCTAACTGACACTAAGCTGCAGAGCCTTGAGCATCGACGTAGGGTCGCTCGTCTGTCAGTCTTTTACAGGTTACATTTCGGTGAGTGTGCGGGGGAATTATATGATTTAATTCCACCAGCCCCTTTCCATCATCGGGACACACGACGCGTGCGTTCGTTCCATCCGCACGTGGTCAATATTCCGCGAATCCGCACGAAGCGCTATGGTGCAACTTTTATCATGCGTACCGCAAAGGAGTGGAACTCGTTGCCTGCGAGTGTGTTCCCCGATCATTATAATTTGGGCGTGTTCAAGACAAGAGTGAATAGGCTGTTTCTAGACGGGCATGATACATCCTTGACCGCATCGTCACTTAACAACAGGTGAGATTGCGGTCAAATGCCCATCTATTTATAATAAAAAAAATAAAAAAAAGAGTACGAATTTTTGTTCCTGTTCCTGGGTCGATAATCAAACCTGGGTCTTGGATGTTTTCTATGTATTTAAGTATTATAATTTATCTGTATATTATGTATATCGTAGCCTAGTACCCATAGTACAAGCGTTGCTTAGTTTGGGACTAGGTCGATTTGTGTAAGATTGTCCGTAATATTATTATTATTATTATTCTTCGCCGATACACCGACTTTCATGTCTTTTGACCTAAAAAAATAAGTAGTTTGAAGGTACCTATATAGTTTACTAATGTAGTTTATGTTTTGTTTTTGAAACTAACAATCTATGGATCTCAGGAATCTGAAAATAAATAATTTAAATTTTATTTATTATTGTATATACAAAACTTTCTAAAATATTATGCTCAAGGGCGGAAATAGAGATAGAGGTGTTTTTCAAAACTGTATTATGTACAAAGTATGAAATTATTAAAATAACGTATACGCATAAAGTCAACTAAATCCACTTACTTAGTAACGGATTAAGTTTTTTTTTTGTGTTCCAACCAGAAACACATTTTGAGGGCTTAGTTGATTTTGATATGCATCGGCACAAAAATTTAACAAATTGAGGTTAACACAAAATTACTTAAATTCGGGAATCATAAAGCATTTCATTTATTCATTTGTAACATTAAATCAAATCACACTTAATTTTTATGCAGTTATGCACCGTTTATCTTTTTCTTTAAATCCACAGAGTACTTTGTTATATATTTTAATAAATCTGAAAAACACCTCTAAAATTAAAATGTCAAAGCAGCAAGTTGACAGCGACGGTTTCCAAATAGTCCCTTCTCAGCGATTTTCGAAAAATAAACAAACGAAAATACCAGCTAAGGACTCAAAATTTGAAGAACAGGATACTAACATCGATATCAACAAATCTATAAAGTAATTCTTTTAATCAAAGTAACATATTTGAGGTTAGTTTGCAATGTTATTCACCTTCGTATATTTCTATTTTCAGACGCATACAATCGGCAGCGGATGATTTAAGAGTATCTGATTATTTGAAACACACAATTGAATCTGTGAGTACAGTATTGAATAGCAGAAAATTAGAGACAATCGTTTGTTTTGGACTAGGGCATATTGGAGAGTGTAACATTTCAAGATACCAACTCGCATTGTTACTGTGCCTCAAAGACTCCTTTAAGAGTCCTAGCGTCCTAGTACACGACCCCGTGTTTTTTAAGAGTGAATGTGCCATATTGAATTTATTAGGGCTTCAAATTATACCAGAGAACACAGAGGGAGGTTATGTAATATCGAAACAAGACACAACTCTGTTGTATTTACCACATTGTCCAAAACAACTAACCAATAACTTCCTTTGGAGCAACTGGGGCCCTGAATTAGAAAACTGTATTCTTATTTGCAATAGTTTTACCTCATTAATAGAAAATCAACCAAACAGGATTTTAAAAGAAACTGTCCCATTCATTGACAAAATAAGTCCATATGTGTCTGAAATAAATTTAGAAAATAACTTTGTTTACACTGATATTTTTAATGATACTTCAATCCATTACTTCCCTAAAGCTAATTTAGAAAAGTTAGATAAAGAGTTTTGGGTAAAAGGTGGTAAACCAAACTATGAAAACACTGAAGAATTCATAACCTCTCTTATGTTGGAAAAGCTAAACATTTGATTTGTTTGAAGGTGAGACCATGGCATCTATAACATCAAAACCGGTTCTTGTAACCCTACGGCAATTATTATCTGAAATTCGTAAGCAGAGTTCAACAAAAAAACTAGCCGAGAATCAAATGGTTAGGTACATTTTGGGACAGTACCGTAAACACCAAGTAACAGACCAGCAGCTTTGTAAGGCTATTGATGAGATGCATTTTAAAGCGAAGAGCTATTACGACTATCTGCACCACTTGAGAAAGTATAAGGAAATTAACACCGAATTCAAAGGAAAGGGTGAAAGAACTGTGGAGGAAACAGCTAAAATGGTCGGTTTCAAACTTCCTCATGACCCAAAACCATAATCTACATTTACAACAATGCTTAACATACCTGAAGTGTAGTTTAGAAATGAAATTGTCAGATTATTACTGGAGAAAAAACTATGATCTTGATTTTTCCAGTACCTAATTCAGTTATAGTTATTTAGCAATGATGGTACAATATTATTAATTATACTGTAAATAAATTATTGTATTAGTTACCTTAAACAGTATTTTATTTTTACCATTTTTTTAGCCCTAAATTTCTCATTTTTACCATTATTTCATCTGCATAGAAATTCAATACCTAAGTAATAATAATAATACTGCTTAGTACAGTGAGGGTTTCCTCTTGAATTTTTCTCACTGAACCCTACTTACTATAGCTCTGGTGTCCTTTTGGTTGACTGGTAGAAATAATGTCTTGTTTTGTGCAATAAAGTTTAAATATGAAGTTTAAATGACTCTATGTGCTGAAGGTCAGCTTTTTAGGTAGAGTTGAGCGCTCCCCGATGAAACAATTCATGTTTTTACTACCTGATAATTTGTAGTTCTCACTCACTAACGAATATATTGTAATGATAGAAAATATAGATCTATACTTATACAGATGACAATCTATATTAGGTTCATGAATGTAAAAGATATACATAAACCAATTAAGAGACTATACAACTTTGATAAAACATACTTAAGCATATCATGTGTCATAGGATGCCACGACATCCTCGGCACCTAACGTGTGGGGTAGGGGCAGTCGCGCGCGGGCGCTACGAACAGCTATAGTGTACCTAGTCTCATACTATATTTTTGATACATCGGTCAGTATGTTAGTCACCTATGCTTGACTCTATCGGACTTGTGGTTTTCTAATGATTCCGCGGTGGGCGTCCCCGCCGGCGGAGACGTCGGCGTACATGTGTAGTGTGCGGTTGGATATGTCGTTCGTTTCAGACTGTTCCTTTTTAGTCGTGCATGCTGTCTAGCGTCACGTTCAAGGTAGAGTAATCGACAGGGGGAATTTAAGCAGTGCAGTATACTAAAACTCGTTTTTCACTCTGTATTAAATTACTTAATAATAATTTTGATACGAGTATATAATGACATTTTAATTTTTCAAGCAGTCAATATTGACAGAACAACAATCCATACTATCCATACTTCCATACTAATATTATAAATGCGAAAGTTGTCTGTCTGTCTGTTACCTCTTCATGCTTAAACCGCTGAACCGATTTGGATGAAATTTGGTATGGAGATAGTTTGAGTCCCAGGGAAGTCCTTCTTTTCCCTATGTCCATAGGCTACTTTTTATTCCGGAAAAATACCCTTATCCGCGATAAACGAATTTAAGGCTGACGAAGTCGCGGGCAGAAGCTAGTGTAACATAAGTATGTACTTACTGTTATAAAGTTGTAAAAATGAAAGTGTGTAAATTGAAGGTATTAAATAAAAATGATACGGGCTATTTGAAGGCCAGTCAATATAAAAATGTTTATCTATCCATATCCATAATCTATACTATTATAAAGTTGTAAAAATGAAATGTCTGTACATTGAAGATATTTTCAAAGAAATGATTGTTATGGACTATTTGGAGGTCATTAAAACGAAAAATATTTCTTTTGTATTTTATGTAAGTATGTTTGTATGTATCGTTGTGGCTTCATCACGCAAAATCGGCTAAACGGATTTCAACTGTTTTTGGCATACGGGTAGCTGGGTATCTCCAGATGGTTGGTTACAGGATACTTTTTACCCAACTACGCTGAAGAAAAAATTAAGGGTTATGACTTTTTCTCCTCCGCGAACGAAGTTTCGGGCGCCTTCTAGTTTAAATATAAATGTAACATTACGAGTAACACCTTCACTGTCACCGTACAAACCGATGTGACAATTTTTTAAGTCCAAATGTGCATCCAGTATGGAGAAGTGACTCCACGGAGGAGGCATGGACTCCTGACAAGCAGTTGCGTGGCCTATCATTTGGGAACCCGGACAGGGAACGTGTTAATGACTGTATGTATGTTAAGTGTCTTTGCGGGCTCATTGCCCAAAATGGCTACACAGATTTCAATATATTTTAGTACATGGATAGCTACTGTATGTAGCATTCACAAAGAGTTATTGGATACTTTTTATCCGACTACGATGAACCAAAAAAGAGGGTTGTGACTTGATTCTCCTCTGCGAACGAAGTTGCCTTCCTGTTTAAAATATTTTTATGATAAACAGTTGTAATGAACTTTAGAAATATTTTGTTGATAATTATTTCTCGGTTCTTTTAGATTCTGAAATCTGACATGATTAAATCTCATATTTCTTGAAACAGGACCCAATTGCAAGAATGCCCAATGACCTAAATATAATATCTAGCGATGAGTGAGACGTCCGTAAAATATTCTCACTGGCTTGCCAACTATTTTTATTGAAAGGTATGATTGACACCACGTCATAGGTATACTTACCTCTAGCTTGATTTTCGTATATTCTTATATAAGTTTAGTAAAGCAGTACAGTCGTGACTTCGCTAGTTGTGTGACATGCCGTTGTCCACTTTCTCGCTCTTTATGAAATAATATTTGTCGCGACCATTTGTGCTACTCGCGCTAGCCAAATTAAAAGGATTTTGAGGGTGTAAATATATTTGCTAAATGAGGCAGGGCATCATGAATTCATGAATTCTGATGGAGACCAAAATTGTGTTAGAAACCAGTGACCTATTCTTAGGTGGCCTAATTTCTGTGCTTCAGGTTAGCTGATAGGAATTATTTTCTTGTTTTTTCATTGGTATAATCTCTCGTTTATTCATAACACAAAGGCTTTGTTCTTATATAATAATAATTATATTGTATAACCATAGGTACAGCAATGACATTATATGCCATTATCAGAGTAGGGTTGCTGGGGATACCTTGATAAAGGCGGACAAGGTTATTGTATTAAGACAAAGACTTTGCACGTTAAGATTTCGCTTTGTTATTCCTATCCTGGTCACGGCACCAAAAGCGTATATTTATAAATGAAGACTATAGTATATCATTGATTATTTATTGCGAGTATTCTTTCTCGATGAGCTTGGCGATGGTCTGCAGCTGCATGTTGCTGGTGCCCTCGTAGATGGTGCCGATCTTGGCGTCGCGGAAGAACTTCTCCTGAGGGAAGTCGCGCGTGAAGCCAACGCCGCCCATGAAGTCAATGCACTTTGAGGTCAGGGTTTGGGCGATTTCTGGAATTTCAACATTTATTATGGATCATAGTGTAGGAGAGGTCGTTTAGACACATAATGTTTCCGACACTATTGTCTGTTACGGTAAATGTCCCGAGAGGTAACAAACAGGGTGGCAATTATTGGCATTAAGCTGCAAAGCATTGGGACGTTTACCTTATCTATTTCTCACTGTTCCACCTTTGAAAGATCCATACGTAATTAATACGAGCAATTTTGTAGTGTTTCGCCTCCTTTTCAGAAATATCTGGGGCCCGTTTCATAAACGCTTGTAACTAGTACTACAAGTGGAAGTCTCTTTAATTCATATTGTTGAAAAGTTACTTCCGCTTGTAATCCAAGTTACAAGCTTTTGAGAAACGGGTCCCAGGTACACTTTCTGTTCTTTTATAATGGCATACCTTGTTGTTCATTGGTATGAATATGTTGGTTGAGAACAATAACAACGCTTTTCTGTAGTATGACTATATACAGTCAGCATCAAGTAGTCTGTCTGTAGAATCTGTAGCACCCAAAACGCCAAGTATATCGTGATATGTTTTTGCATATACGAATAAAGATGTGTTGCGATATATTTGGCACTTGGGATGCTGCAGACTATTTGATGCTGACTGTCAACACCAGCATCAATATCTGCCATAACAAAGTGGGCGAAAATATCTGACACGTCCTGAAGGCCCTAGAAATAGAGTCAGATATTTATGCGCGCTTTGTTGTCGCATATATTAATACTGGTGACTGTACAATAGTCTTCGTGTTACGTGAAGAAAATTAAGAGTCCCCTGTAAGCTCGGTTCTCCATACAAACGTAGTTACGCTCTCATTTTAAAACAACTGGCTAGTTTGCCCTGAAACTTTGTACTTAGAATAAGTTCAGGTACAGGTTCAGATACCATAAAAAATACATCGAATTTAAGTTCTTCATACAAAACTTGTTTTTGCTGTATTTCATTTGTTTTATACACTGGAGCCATATAAACTAATTACAAGCCTAGATATACCTCATGTCATTGTATGTTTCGTTACAATCCAACACGTAGTTTTAAAATGAGAACGAAACTCCGTTTGTATGGGAAGGTGAAAATTGGCCGACTTGCCGGGGACTCCTCTCTCAAGTACCTAACCCATCTTATTTTATGGAGACATACCTGAAGCGTAATATTTGGCCATGGCAGCCTCCTTGACGAAGGGCAAGTTGTTCTCCTTGAGCCTCGCGGCGTTGTAGGTCAAGAGTCGCGCCGCCTCCAGTTGAGTCTGTAAATGTGCGACCTGGTAGCTGATGCCCTGGAAAATAAAGGCAGACCTTCAACGAAACAGTTTTAACAGACTCGAAAATTCTGTCACTTCTATCCCATGGCCGTGGAAAAAATCCGCAACTCCTCGACGAGTTCTTAATTTCTTAAGGATATCTTAATGGCGATGGAATACAAGTGGACTGTAAAATTTGGCAATCCGAAGATGAAAGAAAAAGGCCTGGCCGGAATGCCATAGTTTTTCCCCTGGCCGAATATGAAACACTTATGCACGTTTATTTGTCTTATTGTTAGATATATCTATACCTGTAGCAAACTACGTAACTGATTGGACTTGTTCTTCCTTTGTTCTTCTGATAGTTTATACATGTATATGAAATTTTGGCAATTTTAGATTATTGTTTATTTTTTTTCTAATTGCGAGTTGCGACACTTACCATAATTTGATATAGGTACGGCAATTTTATATTGTATGTTTGGATCAACAAAGTCTAAATAAGTTATTTGTATGCTATATTTAGAAGTTATATATTTCGAAAATGCTTGTAACTAGGCCTACTTGAATAAAGAATATTTTGATTTGATTTGATATACTTATTCAAATCGGTTCGATTCTTGGATCGGTCATTACGAAACGCATGTTTTTTAATAAAAAATCCTCAGAAGGCATCAGGCAAGGGCCTTCAGGGCCTCTAATAGGTGAATAAATAAACAAATCACCTGGAAGGAATAGATAGGCTTGCCGAACTGCTTCCTATCGAGGGTGTAGGGGATGGTGGCGTCCATGCAGCCCTGGCATAGCCCGATCATCTGCGACGCGATGCCGATACGGCCCTCGTTTAGAAAGCCGGCTGCGTACTTGTATCTGAAAATACAAAAGATGTTCCGCATCAAGCATGTGATGCTATCATTATCAACATATCAGATGAAAGACGTCCACGTTGAACCAAGGCCTGCCCCAAGTACTAACGACTCGACTGCTCGTGCGCTCTGCCCTCACTTGACCTGATATTCGATTTACTTTATTGGGAACCCAACCTCGCCGTCATCCTGTATAGATTTATTATTGTATTCTATACAGATGATCATGATGATCCAACTTGTTCCTCATCGTTCCCTCGTAGCATCGTGACCGCTAACGTAAACTACAATATCTTCTCATAATGTCTGACTACCTTATAGAGATTCGTTCTCGATCTTGTTTTCATCTTCGATCGACTTTGGCCTGTATGATGCTTCTTTCGAGGAAGTGATGATTGGAATGCATGCGTAGGCATGTCCATATCTTCCCAGAGTGTTCCCCTCCGTTCCTCTTATTATTTAGGATGATTATATCATGACGAATCTTCTTTATCGTTTCCTCATAGCTGACAATCGTGACCAGTGATAATGTCCCTCGACATGACGCAGTCAAGGGTTACGTGGGCTGCCGTCTGCCTGGAACCTCGGGCGCTTCTCATGGTGTCTGACCGCATTATCAGGATTCATACTCTGGTGCGTTTGCCCTGATGCTTTTTTCGAGGAAGTGCTGAGATAGATCGCATGCCCAAAGACTTAGAATACTACTCTGATGGCTTGTAGAGAGCTTCACGATAGGGCTCATGGCTGAGGATCGCGACCAGTGGTAAACGTCCCTCAAGGGCTATATGGGCTGCTGTCTGCATGGAAAGACAAGCGATTCTGAGGTGCTGATTACATCGGATGCTCAAAATATTTGAGAATACTCCCCTGGCTAGTAGAGATAGGGAGCTTCAAAATAGGGCTCATAGCTGAGAATCGTACCCAGTGGTAATGTCCCTCAACATGACACGGTCAAGGGCTATCTGGGCTTCCGAACTACAAGCGATTCTCTCTCGGAGGTGCTCACATACCATACCGCTTGGTGACTTACCCGTGTCCGTATTCTCCCAGGATGTTTCCCTCGGGGACCCGCACGTTGTCGAAGTGGACCATGCAGGTGCCGGACGCGCGGATGCCGAGCTTGTTCTCCGGCTTGGCCACCGTCAGGCCCGGGGCGTCGCGCTCCACGATGAAGCAGGTGATGCCTTTGTAGCCCTGGAAGGTTTGGTATGACGTGAAAGCAGGAGGAGGCAAAAATTTTAAGTCTAGCTACTAGGTCAAGTGGTATAACATATGAAAGGGCTTCTTCTGCACATTTTTTAACATTTTTTTATTATTATTGTGGTTAGATTTTGTGTTATTGAGGAAAATGTGAAAAAAACCTCCATTTCCCGTCCCTCCCCCCTTTATCTCCGAAGTTTACTGAAAGAAATTTTCACAATTTGTATTAATTAACATAAATTAAAAAAAAAACCTATTTGAACAACCCGTTTGTTGCGTTAAGTTTGCACCTCATTTGTATGCAATGCTATAGATATCAGGTGCAAACTAAGTCAACCGGAACCGGGTAATATAATAATGTTAGGGCAAGTGAAAGTTTGTACGGAACCCTGGGTGCGTCCCACTCGCACTTGGCTGGTTTTTTAATTGAGGTATTATAAACATTCCCACCAACTAGGTTTGATTTTGTCTCGATACTCTTGATAGGTTGAGTAAGTTGTGGAATGTGGTCGTTTAAATTACAAAGCACTTTAAAATCTACTTAGTGACGTTTGTTTACTCACACGAAGGAATGGCTTGTTTCATGTAACTTATTTGTGTATTTCAATGTTAACGACTTCCTTATCAGTCTCTACGTTACTTTACACGTTATCGGAGTTCTATTGACCGAGTCAACATTATCTTTGCCCCGTTTAAAAACATGTGATGTAACATTCAGCTCTTATGGATTTATAATTGTAACTTTCTGATGAACTTTACCGTCTATCGATTAACTCTTATATTATAATATACAACTAGTTAATTGTGTTTTTTCCGCGGCTTCGCCTTATATTATATTATTATATAATTCTGCGTATCATTCGGGAACCGTGGCTTTTTCTGGGATAAAAAGTAGCGTATTCTTCGGTCCATATTTTATATACAGTATACAGCTCTATACAGTCACGTCTTGCTCCGTTGAATTGATACAATTGTTTAAAAGAAAAATAGACCAATAAATGTACTTTTGCGTTTACGAGGAGTACGGGGATCAATCAAATATTTGTTTTGTTTTGAAAAGACCCAGGAACAGACAGCAATAATGATAAGCTTATATATAAAAATAAGCCTGTCTAAAAAATAAGATTTTCGCAGAAACTTATTTTTGTTTGTGAAACATTGCATATATTTTATTTTATTATACTTTATTGCACATACAAGAAAGTACAAATGGCGGACTTAATGCCATATAGGCATTCTCTAAGATTCTCTACCCGTCAACCATTAGGCTAAACAAACTTATTTTGTTCTGTGATTTGGTTTTACCTTGGAGGGGTCAGCGTTGGCCATGACCAGGAACACTCCAGCGACGTCCGAGTTGGAGATCCACATCTTGGAGCCGTTGATAACGTAATGGTCGCCATCTTTCTTGGCGACGGTCTTGAGCGCGAAGGCGTCAGAGCCCGAAGTCGGCTCCGTCAGGCAGAAGCTGCCGGCCTGAAGAAGAACGATACAATAGTCTTTATTGCACACCAAAAAACATGAAGATTTATTCATCTAAAACAGTGTGAGAAATGGTAAAGAATTGGCTTACAGAAAAGTGTTTGTTAAACGATGGGGACTTATTGCTGCAATATGTGTCTGATAATTGCATGTTTTGGGACATGATGCAATTGGGGACGTAGTTTTTTTTACGTAATCAGAAAATAATGGCAATACTTTAAGTCAAAATGTCGCTTGACGCCTAGATACAGTAATACACTTAGTTATGACGGCACGAGACTTACGAGCTCCCCTAAACTTTAATACGATTAATATGAGTATTTTTTTATGACTTTGAAAAAATGCGTGTCCAATATTTTTTTATGATCTAATTGCCGGATTAAATAGAATTTTTATTTTCGAACTTCGGCATCATGCTTATTCTAATCTGCCTCTAACTTTTAACAAATTATGTTTTTATCAATCAATCAACCCGTCTTAATCCCGTGTAGTCGTTTCCCTCGGAGCAAGATAAGTACTTAATATTAAACTAGCTATTGACAATAACTTCTTATAGTTCCACCGAAGTAACTCGCATAATCGTTACAGAGTACGCGACGAATACGGGTGAGGTATCTGCTTCTGTCCCTTAGTTGGAGGGTCCAGGAACCGGTATACCGGAAATCCTGGGACAACAAGTACAGTTGGATAAACCAGAGATACCGTTAGAGTGACTATGTTAACAGAGACAGAACCGAACTCACCTTTTAATAATGAGAGAAAAAGCAAGATAGAAACAAATGCAGTTCTTGGAGGCTCCTTCATGCTGTATGGTTAAACCCGGATTTGCCTCGCTTGCAATACTCTAGTTTCGCGGATGAAACATATGTTATTTTATTTATCTATCGAGAACCTCTGCAATTACAACTAAGTTGACTGTTTTGCATGTCTCTGTGCAATTGCATGGGACGGCTATTTAGGTGCGATCAAAGTTAAGATAAAGATCATCTATCCTAACCGTAATTTACATGGATTAGACAACTATATGGGTTATTTTGCCCCAAAATTTAGAGATCCGCAAATTCGCCAAGACTCTGGAAATATCAAAGATTGTGGCGGGGTTCTTCCGCAGAGTGCGTAGATTGCAGTGGAGCACAGACCACTTAACCCTATAGACCCCGCTTCCACAATTTTATTGTGTATCTCATCTCGCCAAAATGGGCGCGGGGGGCACCAACTGCAAATAATGCGACGGTAAATAAGCACAGATGGAATAAAATAATAGTAACAATTTATTTGTACTGCGTGGAAACGTATCAGCCAGAAGAGTTGTAAAGTCTGTTATGACTTAAAACGGAATACTAGAATCTATGTAGTACATTCAAATTATTACAGCTAGCTATACTAATACCTATAACCACATTAAAACCTAATAAAGATAATGTTTATGCCTTTCACAAATTTTAAGATAATAAACCAAAGTACCTACCCCTTTTACTAATAAAGAATTTTGCTTTTTGTACCAAGAGATATAAATTAATTTCAAAAAGTGAGGCAACTATCCGGGATTTACCCTTATCATGCTAAAACTCACGTATTCAGTGCAGAGCTTGGTGAGGTACTTCTTCTTCTGCTCCTCGGTACCGAGCTTCATGAAGAGCGAGTTGACCAGCGTGTTGTGGATGTCCACGTACGCGGCCACGGCCGGGTCCACGCGCGACAACTCTTCCACCACCAACATCATGGTGAGGAACCCACAGCCGGAGCCGCTGTACTCAGTAGGAGTTTCGATGCCCATGAGCTGAAGAGAATAAACAATTGGACATTGCAATCTTCAGCATCATCATTAAGCTAAAACAACCCTCGGTCCTGGAGATAGGCCTCTAACATAGCATGCCAACCAGTGGCGTGCAGAGGGTTTTTTGGCCAAGGTAGGCAGGTTTTCACTGGCTATATGTTGCCATGGTCGTTCAGGGCTACAGGGTAGACAGTTTCTCTGTGTCTGTATGGAGCCATGGTCGTTCAGGGTAGGCAGCGCCTTTATGGCTGTATGGGCCACACGCGACTGATGCCAACTGGCCTTATCCATGGCCTTACTCGTACAATTAAGAACAGTTGTATAACTGCTCTCAGAAAAACTACTCAAATCGTTCTGCAGTGGTGGCCAATACTACTATACCAGAGGGCCCGTTTCGCAAAAGCTTGTAAATTGTAATACAAGCGGAAGCCTCTTTTTAATTCATTGTTGGAAAGAGATTTCAGCTTGTACCTAATACAGGTTACAAGCGTTTATGAAACGAAACCAGGACCAAAATCAACAACGTTAGGGTCAAGTCGGCCTTCTCGCTCGCGTTTTAGAAGAAACAGCAAGTGCAAACGAGTGGTGCGACTTAATGATCATGTCTCTAACGCTCAGTTGTTTTTGGCCCTACAATAGCCTACGAGTACCTATCTGAGCGTACGTAAATGCTTTTGTTTCTTTTCTGCGTTTTGATACCTACAACTTAGTCATTCCTAATAGAGAATAAAGAATTTGAAAAATAGCTATTTATTTCAATGAGTAATAATCGCGGAAACAGAAGAAAATATTAGCTATTTATAATTTAAAGAAGACCAACCTCATGGGAGAGATCTAAGATTTCAACACGTTCAGAGTCAGACACATTCGGAGCCATAGCTTTGTAATCCCACACAAAATTAAGCCCATATTCGGAATCTAAAAATGGCAATGGCTTTGAATATGTTTAAAATCGAAAACTATGTCCCTAGGTTTCTAGCTACTGAGCATATCCTTGAAATTTATAATCTAACATATAGCCATTAAAGCTTTGCCGTGGAAAATTGCCAAGACCATTATGGCGACTGTGACCGCAGATGCAGTTGTCGGGTGTCACATAGGACTTGGTCTATGTAATCGAATTAAGCAAAACCGGCTGTTATTTGATTTTATATTTTTTGTTAGGTTTGTTATATACATTTGAAATACTTACTCCATTATCAAACAACAGTTGCCTGACGCCATCGTCGATTTTGTGTTCGTCCTCCATCTTTTTGACTAGTGGCGCTATTTGTTCAGTTGCCAGTTTTCTTACTGTAAACAAAAGGTTCTTGTTAACGTTACGAAGGTCACGGTCAGTAGTGCACAATATTTTATACGAAATTGATATTAAAGGTTTGATTGGAACTGAAAGGCTACCTAATGGTTGAAATTCGAAGTTTTTGCAGCGCTGTTTCACTCACTCTAAGACAGTTTTTAAACGGGAGCGAGAGGGATAGGGAGTTGCCCTTCTGGTCGTTCAAACCGGGAGCTGTGCTCTTGTCTCTGTGACAGTTACAGAGGACGTCATAGGAGTCCATAAGTGCCGTTAGTCTACCTTAAGGGTAACGGAGTAATGCAGAGGATCTATTAAAACTAAGCTAGTGCCCTTTCATCGTCATCATTAATTTAAAAGTTAAGTCTTGTTAGAGTGTGGTGTTATATAAGTTAGCCGTGTTGAAATGTTTAAGAGTAGAGAGAGAGGACGTTGTTAGAAATTAGTGAAAACATAAGAGAAAAGATGTTTGGATACTTGCTACGACACGACTATTACATAAAAACCATTATAGAAGGAAAAATTGAGGGAAGGAGGAAGAGAGGAAGACCTAGGAGATATTATATAGACCAAATGAAGGAGAAAGTAGACGGCGTGTCGAATCAGGACATCAAAGCGAAAGCTGAAGATAGCAAAACATGGAAGCTGCTCTACCGATAAGAGCCTGGCTCTTAAGTTTCTGATGATGATGTGTTAAACACATGCACACCACATCTTATAAAACTTTGCCAGTTTTTACTTGAATTAATGCACCAGCTTTGCTCGTGCCTTCGGTTTCATGAGAATTTCACATAGCCCGGGCCGATTGAACTGAGTTTGGGCTGTGTTTTGATGACCCCATAATTCTGTCTGTGAGTTCCCTATTTGAATAATAATTTTAGTAAGTTTCTGTCAAAAAAACGGCGTTTATGGGCTAGGTAAGTATACTACTTTTCTTTATTAATTTATTTAGATTAAGACGATTCTAAAGAGACTATATACGTTTTGTTCAGTTCCTATGACCACCTTCCAGCTTCATCATCAGATAAGCTCGAAATCGATAGTATCATCATAATACTGCATTGTCACCGAACTTACATAACTATGCCAAATTTTAGCTCAATCGAAAACCGGGAAACGGGTCAAATTCTGCTTGACTGGAACAAACAAACATACACTGCAAATAAAATAAAATAAATGTAAAGAGTAATAACTGCGAGTATTTAAAACAAAAAAACACGTTACGTAAGTTTTTATCGTATATTCGTAGGTAATTATAATTATCAGTAAGTAACTATGACTGAGTTTATACGTGTGTTATCACTTCAATCTGACGTGTACTGAAACCATGCGTATTAATTTAAAGATGACAAACACATTTAAACATGTACGTTTTCAATTATTAGTTCGCGTCCTAAGATTATAGATGTGTGAAGTAACTTTTCATATAGGATTATTTCAATTTTTTTTTCAAAGAGCTTAATTACTCTGATACTAAGCGCTGAGTTTAGACGTGGTCCGTAGGTGAAAACACGTCTGTGCCATATCTATGGCATATACATTTGTATGGAAAATAGCTGCATAAGATAAAACATATTACCAACTGATTGTACAGGAAATAAGCTTTATTGCCGTCTGTACCTTTCTTTGAACATCCATCAACTCTCACCGAGACGATTCTAAAGAGCCCAAACTCGGTAGGATTGCATTATTTTATTACAGAGTTCCTATGACCACCTTCCTGCGCCATCATCGGATCAGCTCGATGGTATCATACTACCTACTGCATTGTCACCGAACTTAAATAATATACTAGATTTTATCTCAATCGGAAACCGGGAAGTAACTAGGTCAAATTTGACTTCCAAGATTCCACCCGACCAAACATACGTTGCATGCAAGTTAAATAAAAACTTGTAAAATAGCATGATGCTGATATATTTCTCATTTTATAAGACTGATTTATATTTTCGTGATAATAGGAAATATGCATGAATTTTAATGTTTGCTTTATTAAAAGCTCATTCATGTAACAAACAGTAGACAAAAATATTTTTCGAATATCTATAAAAATAGCCATATAAACCATCAAACATTTCATTCTATCTCTTTCTAGCAAAACAGAATTTAATATGGAGTTTATTTGGCCGTAGTGCACTATGACGTAACAGTGCACGTCGGACCTCTCCGTCTAACTAGTAGTTTAAAATGCCTATATCTTGCGTATTTCTTGGCCGATTTAAATTTTAATTTCACATTTTGAAATCGTTTTTACGGTATTTTGATAATTAGTTAAGAAAAGCGATAAAAAATTTCATGCACGTACCCTATCAATAGTCTTTCGTTGTCCAATGTGGTACGGGGTCAATTTTTTTTTTGTCCTTTGGTTTTTTCATCATTATTAGTTACCACAACATGTTTACTTAATAAAATCTATAAATTATATAGCCAGATAAACAGTCTATTAGAACATATATGTTGCATCTCGAAAAAACGTAGGTATTCTAGCAGAAAACATGATTTTCCAGGAGACAAATCACGATTTTCATACAGGGAACATTGACGTCCGCGGGGCGACCGGTGATATTTAAGATAAATGAATATTTTTGAATACCGTTGTAATGTAGTTTCACGCTATAATTAATTGAGTAAGGAATGCGACAGCAATTAACAACAGCACATCGTATTTTCTTTTAAACAGAACTAGTAGAAACATGCAGGACACTAAAAACTTGATTCACCCTAAAATAGCTGCAGTTGCCGGGCGCTATTATTGGTTAGCACTTAGCAGGCCAAAAAGAAACTGCATGTCATTAGTTTTACAACTTTCGTATTATCATAATAATAATGCGCAAGCGGCTAGAACGTTGCATACAAATGTGTTTAGAGATGTTGGTAACTTTTGGGGACACTCGGCCTGGAACAGATGTGCTATCGAGAGCCTATTAGCTATAGTAGTCGTCTTTCAAAATGATGAACGTAACTATAAAATCATTAGAATTGTGCTATATTTCATACACTTATGGTCTTTCGGACTTTCGGAGTCTCTCAACAATATTTGCCTGATTATATTGTTATAGGCGTCACTTGTTGAAGACTAAAATAAGGTGTTCGATTCAGAGTCAGAGAGAGAGTTATCCCTCTCCCGTTCTCCCAATCACCAAGATCGCCAATCTGTGTAATGGCCATCATTACAAACCCCTGCTGAATTATTGCAGATGCTAAGCAGTGAAACGATGCCGGTGCTTTGTAATACCTACTTTAATGACAGACAAATACCTAAAGGCCAAAGTAGACATTACTGTTCGAGACAACATACAATTAATTTACCAAGGGTTAAGTGATCAATTTACAGTCTGTACGTGTCAATTTAAACGACAGTTTCTACCATCGCTTTAGCAGTTTTACTGACATACTTTCGAGTAAACATGTCATGCAGGTATAGGTACCGTAAAATGTGGTATCATTGCCCACTATCCTGTCACCATGACTGCAGAGGCTGGGAAATAGGGGATTGCCGGCCGAGTAGTTATAGATGGCCGAGTGGGAACGAGGCCATCTAGAGATACGAGGCTGACAATCCCTATTCGCGCCGAGGCTTGTATAGTGCGTTTCTCAAAGAAATCCAAGGAAATAAACATATATTTTTTATATTTGTTTTTTTTTCTATTCACGCCATTCTTTTGTCAACTATTTTTTGCAAGCTACTCGGGTTAGTGTTGTTGTCGCCAAATCTAAAGATGATTTTATTTATAAAAAAAATGACAATACCTTATTAATTGTTTATATAATAAATTATTAACAATAAACGTCATTCCTTGTTTATTTTATGAAATACCCGATTTAAGCTAATTAAATAATCTAGTTTAACAAGAAATTAAAAAGTAAATACACATTCACAAACGATTTTTTTTTTATTGGTAGTATGCCATATAGTTATATATACTTTATTATCCGGCTTCTCCTCTTACCTCTCTGAGAGATTTAATTATATGGCTGTTGGCAGTGGACATCGCTTGCGGTCAAGCACCAACCTAACACTTGCTATACCATCTAACAAGACGCGAACATATTCCAGGTCTTGCACGGTACACGCGGCTAAGTTGTGGAACGAGCTGCCGTTATCTTTCAGACAGTCGCAGTCTGTGGCATCACTCAAGAGTAAATTGAATAAGTTGTGGCTTTCCAGTGATTTGTAAAATGGTTGAATATCAATCATATTTATTAAATATTATTGTTATATTTTATTTTGTAATATATTATGTAGAGATATATCTATTTATTTATATTTTTTATTCGTATACATATAATTTGTACATGGTGTTAGTTTGTCTATCTTCCTTATATCTTCACTCACTTGCTCAAAGGTTAACTGGAAGAGATCCCTAATAGGGATAAGTTCGCCTTTGTACTTATATCTTTTAAGTTTATTGCTTTTGTAGCTGGTTACTATGTACAATAAAGTGTTTACATACATACATACATAGTTAATTAAAGAAATAAAACCAACTGAAACAAAAGACAATCTATTTGTTGGCCATAGCCATCAATGTTGTATGAAATTCTTTATTTGAAATTACTAGTTTCTTCTCTCTTAAGATTCGTCCTAATTTCAAATTAGGACGAATCTTCGACAAGTGCTATTCATTACAAAGACTTTCGCGTTCTATTATCACGAAGATTAAGAACGACATTTCCTTGGATGTTTGAGAAAAATAATTTTACAATTGTATAGATCTGTTTCATAAACTCTTATCTAGCAACACGGTAACCGATGACGATAAAGCACACTTTAATTTAAATATGATAACAAACAAATTCATATTTAAAAATAAGATATCGTTGAGATTAGGGCGTGGGAGACAGGCCTTCTTTCTTATACATAATATACCAAAATATTAAATAGTCGATGGTGCCATCATTCACAGAGGATGACAAAGTCATAACCTCCTTTTTAGGGTTCCATAGCCAAAATGGCAAAAACGGAACCTTATAGTTTCGTCATGTCACAGGCATCTTACTCAAAAACTATATACGATGTATATTAATGAAATTTGGGGTATAGGTGTCTTGTATAAGCAACTACTTAGTTTAATAGTTAAATAAAAAAAAAAATATTTGAGTGAAACTGAAAAAAAGATCAGCAAATAAATATCAATATGTAGCACATATATCGACAGTTTTTTCAAAAATACTATGAGCTTTCTAAAAAAATTGATTTAGTGAATATTTTCGGAAATAATCGAACCGAAAGTTGCATAAATTGTATCCCTCCCCCCCCCCCCTCTAATTTCTAAACGGTACACCCAAAAAATAGAAAACAAATTACAAAGATGAAATTTAATGAATACTTTCAACGAAAATTATTTTCAACATGATCGGATATCCCGTTTTTGAGTTATTGCCGAAAAACGCCACTTCTTAACAAAATAACGTAACTGCCGCGGAGATACGCTCTTTTGCTAGAGCACTTTGTCATATTTAGAACATTTTTTACACCTGTGGTGTGAATTTTATCGTATGAACTGCTCTTGGCCATTTTTTTTTACTTTAGCGTAGTCGAGTAAAAAGTATCCTATAACCATCAGATGGCCCCCAGTGTACCAAAAAATAGTTGAAATGTGTATAGCCGTTTTGGCGTGATGAAGCCATAACGTCACATAAAAAGAAAAATAAATCGGTTCACTGACCTTTAACTAATCCGTTTCATTTATATTTGAAAATGTCTTCAACGTACAGATATTTCACGTTTACAAGTATATAATTATAAAGAAAAGTAGTTACTGGCTTTTAACCCACTGTCTACTAGGTACTTATTTTTACCAGACTCTTAAAAAAGCCTTGTTAAACAACCGGTAATGCTATTTATATATATTCTTCTATTATTATAGTCTTCAACCTCGACACTAATGGTATTCTGAGCGTCTAGTGTCTAGTGTATCTAAGTTTTTAACGCAAAAAACGTCTCGTACATATTTGTGATAATGTTAAGTACCTATTTACAAGGGAAACGAGTACGGGAAGCCACCTATCTCCCGATCTGATGTCCTCCTAGGTCAGGGGTCGAGAACCTGCGGCTCGCAAGCCACATGTGGCTCTTTGGATGTGAAGCTGAGACTATAGATAGATTAGTTTTTTTATCAAAAAGTACTATTTATTGGCAAGAAAAAAAAATGTGGCTCTTTGAAAACTTAGAAATTTTGTATATTGTAATTTTTGATTCTTCCGACTCAAAAGGTTGGCAACCCCTATCCTAGGTACTGTGGGGTATTAGCTCAGATGGCGGGATAAATAAAAAGTAGCTGGTACGGGTTTGATGATTTCTATTCAACGTCTGTCTTAAGACTAAGGCCTAATGACATAAAGCTGGTACGAGTCAGCTGTCGTTCCTAAATAAATTCAAATACTACTTTTACATACGGTCTGGCTGTCTCGTATTCATCGTGAAGGATTAACACCTTCACAGTTCTTTACTTGAAATAGGAATTAGACTTGCTCGTGAAGATCTTAAAGTCCACAAAAGACGAGTCCACTGGTTCTTTTCTAGTTGCTAAATTAAGTACTTCGCAGAATATGTCATCAACATGAACATGTTATATCATGATAACCCAAAAACGTATGTGAACGAACGGTTTGTTGTTTGATTAATAAACATTAACTAATTGGTATTTCTCGTAGTTTCATATCTATAGTCTGGAAGGACTGGTTATTTCACAAATTGTTGATTCTTTTCTAGTTCTAAATCAATTAAGTGGAGTACATCGGAATGGGTAGGCGTTAGTATAGCTTGACAAGCTAGTGGGGGGGGGGGGGGGGGGGACACAGCGGGGGGGAGTAAAAAGTGTAGACGCGGCAGGTCATCGTGCATTGAAATTCTGACTACGTTCTCTTGAGACGGTAGCGAAAGAGAACGTAGTCAGAATTTCAATGCACGATGACCTGCCGCGTCTACACTTTTTACTCGAGCCTAGAGGATCGAATGCTCATACATAAAATTGAGTATTGTATGTGAGAATGAGTGAGAATGATACGGTCGTATTTCCAAGGGAGCTAAGCAACCTGCGGGCCTATGATGATCGCGTTTATCACGCGATAAATGATACGATAACGCGTCTGTCACTCTCGCACTCACATACGTGTCAGAAGGTGCCGGAAGCTATGTCATTTATTTATCGCGTGATAAAAGCAACCATCATAGGCCCGCTGGTCAGCCGGCCTATTACTACTGGGGGACGTGGGATACTTTTGGTTATAATCCCTATCATCGCTGCACACTTCCAAGACGCTAGAAAGTTTTATTTTTATTTTGGCGTAGGCCCTCACCTACAAGCAGACAAGAACTAGGAGCAAAGTCTCGGGCAGAAGCTAAAGAATACGGTTGGAGACCATCCGCATCTTGGTATTTACTAACGCATGGATCGTAGATCGCGATCCTGAAACGTTTCGGGTTCCGTGGTGAAGCTAATGGGATTGTGTGAGTTTAGACCTTTGCTCCTCTCTTTATTAAGTAAATGTTTTTGGATATATTTACATAAGACTATCGGACCGTGCGTTGTTTGTAAGATATTTAGCAAAATAATTTATTTTCTTAATTACTTTCGTGATAAAGTCCTATCAAAGGTGAAGATCTGGCAAATGTACTGAAGATAACGGGTGTTATATTATCACTATTGATACGAAGACCAAAAAATATTGTTTGTTATCATAATCATCATTATCAGCCAAAAGAAGTCCACTGTTGGACATATACCTCCCCCAAAGAACGCTGCCAGGGCCGATCCTGTTCGTTTGCTACTTGTTATGAAACACGGGCCAATCGTTCCCAACTACGAGGCTGTTCACTAAGACACTGACCCAAATATTGTACAGAACAAATTCAAGCACTGAACTGCCTTAATCGTTAATAAACGGTGGAAACCCAGAGGGAATTCGAGGAATACTGTGGAACGCCTGACCGACAAGAGTGTTTACGACTACATAACGCCTTATGCCGGCTCACCTTGGCGCGCCTGAACACGATGGCGAGATACATTGCCGTTTTTAAATACGAAAAGGATTGCAACACTATCAGAATAACGTTAATGTATCTCGTCCTCGCCTCGAATCGCGCCAATGCATATAAAGGTCTAATTACTTGTTTCTTTCATGGTCAGTTCGTCTTCTGTCAGAACGGACAGGGGTCTCTGAGGCGCGGCGTCTGAAAGGCTTTGCGCCTTTACCGTGGCCACCACTGGGGCGCGGCATTGCTCGAGGATCTGTGGGGTTAAAAAAAGCATTTTTATACGAAACACAAATTTTCTATTTTTCTGTGTTTTAATATGGCAAAAATTAACAACCACATTATTATCTATTGTATAAACTAAACACGATTGCTCTCGCACGTGACTACCTACACCCGGAACCGAACCCGGTACCTTTGGATTTCTAACAGTACCTACTAACCAAAGGTTTTCATTATGAATTCAAGTCATAGACATAGGACATTAGAATTTACTCGCAACTTCATTCGCGAAATGGATGAGAGATGGCGTTGTTCAATTGCTAAAGAAATTCTACAGAAAAGGCCGAGAAAAAGACACGGAAAATAGGTTTTACTATTTTTTGGTAGTCGCTATCATAGAAATAAAAGTCTTCTTGGTCTTCTCGTATGGCGCTGAGACTTGGATACTGAAAGCTGCGGACTGCAAACGCTTTTGAGATGTGGTGCTGGAGGAAGATGATGGACAGCATTTCGGACTTACGTCTATAAATTGGGAAAGCTCAAAATCTCCTCGCGACTGTCATGCGACTGTCAACGATGAGTTCTACAATACCTCGGTCAAATTGCAAGGAAAGACGGTGGCAACCTAGAGAAGCTTATCGTGACCGGCAAAGTAGATGGGAAAAGGCCTCGCGGACGCAGTCAAACACGTTTGTCTGACCAGATCAGTACTCTACAGTTCACAACCTCTCCACAGCGCCAGAAACAAAAACAGATGGAGGAAGATTGTTCGAGAGAAAGTGATGCAGAAGGGACATCACGAGTCACGACCCCCATTACTGAGGAATAACGCAAGAGATCATAGAAATAACATATTCTATGATCTGAGAGTAGTATGGTATAGAATAAAGAAGTTAGCGTGTGACAGAGAAGTCTGCAATACCGGTAATAGGGGCAGTTAGGTAAGTTTATTGGAACTTTGTACACTTTGACTTAACTGAACTTTAAAAATGTAATAACTCTCATAGCACTTTCATTGTGGCCGTCTTTCCCAAGTTACCGCTTTGACACGGAATGTAATCGTCAAGACAACACGTCACTTACTTTCTACTTATATGAAAACTAGGCAATCGTTTACAAAATTAAAGTTAAGTACGTATTATACCCAAATATTATACACCAAAGCTTTAATTTTTCCCTTTCATCCTACGTATCCAATACAAAAGAAGAACACTCATCTGCAGAGCAGCTTTTTATTCCGTTTTATTATTCTAAAAAGGTATGCTAATATGAACAATCGTTCCCTAATAAATAATACTGGCGACCTCGTAATCAACACACACATTTGAAAATCGAACGTAAAATCACAGACAACTTATATTTTTCAATTCACACTTTTTTTAAACGCACCTTATTGGCAACAATTCGGCGGAGAGGAAACATGGTTCTCTATTTGTTACTATTTACGCGCGCGTGCAACCGAGCCGGTATGAAGACTGGTTCCATTCTCGTCGAAGGCTGGTTTTAATGTTATCTCACTCACGCCAGATAACGAGTTTCGTTCAATTGATGTTTAATTTGGAGTATTAAAATGTTATTTTGGCTTGTTGCCGGCCAGGCTACATACCTAGGTACCTAAGTACGTAGGTACCTATATCGAATATAGATTTGAGGGCGCGAAGGAGTGGAATTCCTGATACAATACCTACCTAGATTTTAATTTCTTCCCGACTAGTCACTTCATCAATCAAATTATTTTTTATGTATAAACTAGAAGGTACTCGCAACTTAAAAGAAAAAAGGCTGCTTTGCTTTAGAATAGTCAGGTAAAAACCCCCGACACAAATGAACATAACAACAAAATTTGGAGTTCCTAGCTTCAATATTGGCTGAGATCCGGTCACTTGTTCCACTAAAACCTGAATATCTTGGAGACGAGTGCTCCGACTATCATCAAACAAAGCTAAGAACACTCGGAATAAAATTATCTATGAGACAAAAAAACCGCACTCAAATCGGTCCATCCGTATGGCCGCTACGATGCAATAGACAGATACACAGAGTCACAGACACGTTAAACTTATAACACCCCTCTTTTTTGTCGGGGGTTAAAAACTGATTTCCAGGTATCCTTGTCACAAAAATGTTTGAAATCCATCCAGATGTTTGGGACGTGATGCGGCTGCAGTAACAATATAAGCACATGTATAAAAAAATATGACCTTCACCTAGCCCGTTTCACTTATTTCAATGTAGGTACATTTCATGTTTACAACTGTATAGGTACTCGTAGATTATTTATTTCAGGCAGGAACCATTATTTTTCAGTTACAGGATTTTATTTACGTCAACTTTACTATGGAAAAGCATTCACCTAATATTTCCTTTTAAAACGTCCTTTTTCAATCCAATTAAATAACCGTCACGTCACATTTTTAAACACATTATGTTATACAATCTATATACCTAGTTATGTTATAATTCATCAACATTGTTTCAATGGATGTAATGCAACCAACACACCGCCGCCCAACTAGAAGAGAGAAGACCGGGGGCACTAGGTATGGATTAGACATGTGCGCCGACCACATTTTACCGTATATTTTATCTAATTTTATAATAATAATTTATAAAAATAATCCAATATAATTCAGGTTTAAGAAAAACATAGCAAACTCAATAATAACAATCAACGGTCATCACGAATCATCTCTCAAGCAGGTTTGATGAATTCCAGCCTCCCGAACAAGCAGTTTCGAAAAGGCTTCAGTACCATAGACCACATACACACGCTGCGGCAAGCTATAAAGAAAACCGATGAGTATAATCTGCCACTGCCATGCGTTTGTGGACTAGGAGAAGGCCTTTCATTCCATCGAGACATGGGCAGTACTGCAGTCGCTCCAGCAATGCCGGATTGATTGTCGGTATATCAAGGTGCTGAGGAGTGTTTACCACAACGGCAGTATGTCGGTCCGAGTACAAGATCAGTTTACGGAGGCGATACCGTTCCGGAGAAGTGTGAGACAAGGAGATGTAATATCTCCGAAGCTCTTCACCAAAGCAATGGAAGACGCCCTCAAGCTCTTGGAATGGCAAGGATTCGGCATCAGCATTAATTGAGAGTACCTACATCACACACCTTCGGTTTGCTGACAATATCGTGGTCATGGCAGAGACGCTGAAGGATCTCGGCATGATGCTCGAAGATCTCAACAGAGTATCCCAACAGGTGAGCCTTAAGATAAACATGGACAAGACGAAAAGCGGGCGGCGGCGGCGCGTGATTGCTCGGCGGCGGCGGCGCACACGTCTAACCAGAGCGTATGATACGATGGAATTCATGGATTGAGTAATTTTTCGAAATTACCTACCTCAAATTCGTACTCACCCTAATAGCTTTTATAATTGTACTATCTATACTATTATAAACTTTAAATAATGAAATGTCTGTACATTGAAGATATAAAAAAAACCGGCCAAGTGCGAGTCGGACTTGCGGACCGAGGGTTCTATACAAACTTTCTCTTAACCTAACATAACTGGCCGGTTAAGTTAAGTTTGCACCTGGTATCTATTGCGTATGATACAAATGAGGTGCAAACGTGATTATTGAAAATTAAAAAAAAGATATTTATTTTATTCGGTTCTTAGTATTTGTTGTTAATATAGCGGTAACAGAAATACATCATCTGTGAAAATTTCAACTGTCTAGCTGGTTCATGAGTACAGCCTGGTGACAGACGGACAGACAGACAGACGGACGGACAGCGGAGTCTTAGTAATGGGGTCCCGTATTACCGTATTACGTATCTTTTTGGGTACGGAACCGGAGAGAGATTGTAAATTTTTATTACGTACCTAATAGAAATTAATATACGTCCCAACTATTTTTATTTATCTACATGACGGCCTTATAACGAAAATTTACTTATGGCGTCGTTAACATTTAGTTTCAAAACGCCATCTAGCTTTAATACTGGACATCTCTTTGCGGTCGGTACACGATCCAAAGTATAACGATCAACAGTCCTTTTGTATTATTCATCCACGATAAGTACCTATCATTTCCTAAATTTATTATGATCACTTATCAATAGGGAATATGCATGAATTTTTATATTTGCTTTATTACAAAGCTCATTCATGTAACAAACAGTAGACAACATTTTTTTTCGAATAACTATAAAAATGACCAAGATATAAGCCATCGAACATTTCATTCAAAACAGAATTTAATATGGAGTTTATATGGCCGGAGTGCATAGTGCGCTTAACAGTGCATATCGGACCTCTCTGTCTAATTAGTAGTTTAAAATGCCTATATCATGCGTATTTCTTGGCCGATTATAATTACACATTTTGAAATAGTTTTTACAGTATTTTAATATTTAGATAAGAAAAGCGATAAAAACAAATCATTCATGTACCCTATTCTCCCACAGCTCCCCTATAGACTTGGTATTCTGTATCTGTCATCATATTGTTTAACTAAGTTCGACCTTGTCGCGTGGAACAAAAACATATTATGAATTTATGAATTCTTTAGTAGATGGATTCTTAATGTAATCATAGTGTTAAGGTGCCTTTGTAAAATTTCCAATATTATGAGCGAATACATTTTGCTCAACAAAATTGAAGAGGCGTTTTAAAAATAGGTACTGTATGTTAGTGTTAGTATTTATATTACTCTATCATTATTATTTATAGTATAGTACATAATTAATAATGTAACTTAGTTAAGTCTGTATCAAATAACTTGAAATAAGCAATTCTTGTATAATGTAAGAAGGAGATGTAACTTAGTTAAGTCTGTATCAAATAACTTCAAACAAGTAATTCTTGTATAATGTAAAAAGGAGAAACTATTACAACCCTCTTTTTTTCACGAGTAAAAAAAGTATTCTTATCATGTTGAAAACAATTTTCGGCAGAAGTATTTATTAAGCTTTATATTTGATTTTTTTTTCATATTTTTTGAACATACCGTTTAGAAAATAGAGGGGGGATGGACACTATTTTTGCTAATTTTGGAGCGAATATTTCCGAAAATATTCACTAAATATTTTTTTTTCTAGAACCCTCAGTGTTTTTAGAAGAGCTGTCGAAATATGTGCCACACATTGATATATGCTGAATTTTTTTTCAGTTTTGGTAACATGTATGGAGTGTTACTTAACTATCAAACCAAGTACACAAGACACCTATGTTCCAAATTTCATCAATATACATCGTGTAGTTTTTGAGTAAATTGCACATCCGGACGGACATGACGAAACTATAAGGGTTCCGATTTTGCTATTTTGGCTACGGAACCCTAAAAAGGTTTATGAAGTCATCGTTCTTTACGGTCAAATTACCTCCTTATTTTTAGTTTTTGATCATTTTAAAATCGCCAAAAGCTTGCAAATAATTAATCATTAATGTTTTTACGTATTTTCAGAAATACCATTTAACTGCAAGCGTGACATCATTTATGTTGACTACCAGGAAAGTATCCAGTTATTGCGGAAAAGTTAGTAAGAAGAATACGTATTGGCACACAACCCTATAAAAAGTATAACGGACGTGAACTAGTCGTAGACAGCAGCATTTAGAAATGCTATACGCACAATGCAGTAACGAAACGTTTAACGCTTGACATCCGGAACGGTTGTTAGGTTGGCATTTCTGTTTTCTAGAAATTTGCAGAAACTACGACAGTGTTGCCAAGTTTCTTTTTTTTCCAAACATTAAGTATTTTTTGTGAAGGCTATATACGTTTTAAACCTTATACGGGATTGTATCTTTTTCAAACACATATGTATTTAAGTTTGTGTATTTAACAAGGAATCTGTGTTTTACCATCTAGCATCAACATAGTATATAAATATACATAATATATTTTATAAAATGGAACTACTCAAGACTTAAAACTTTTTTATGTTTACGTTTACACCATGATTCCCGAATACTAAATATTTTCAAGTACATTCATAACTGACAAATTACTGCAGTGCGGAAATTGAATATCGGTGTGGCAACACTGTAACTGTCAGCAGTTTATAAGCCGCATGAAAAGACGAGGACGACGTTTCTCGAAATGTCATGCTCATGAATTTACGATTTCTATCGCTGCTAAGAAATTCTCAAGACGAATTAAAATTGTAAATTTTGACTGTGAAACCTCGAGTTTAACCTTGTGGTGTACGCGCGTGGTGATTTAGCATCGAAAAAACCTTTACAAGTATCAGCTGCGGATTATTCTGACGTTTATTGCGACAGGGAAGTGTTCGAGAGAACGTGTGAATAAAACGCCTTGTGCTTGGTAATCATGGCTAAATGGGGTGAAGGAGATCCTCGGTGGATCGTGGAGGAGCGGCCAGACGCCACAAATGTGAACAACTGGCATTGGACGGAAAAGAACGCGGGCCCATGGTCTAAAGAACGCCTCAAAGAGTTGCTGAACAATTTAAAAATAGCTCAAAATGGTGTAGATTGTAAGATTACTGAGTTGGAGAAGATAGATGGCGAAGCATCGGCGAATAACAGGAAAGGAAAGCTGATATTCTTCTACGAGTGGGACATCAAGCTGAAGTGGGAAGGTTGCATCTCCGGTGGCAGTGAGGTGACCAAAGGGGAAGTGCACATCCCTAACTTGTCGGAAGAAAATGATGTCAGCGAGGTGGATGTGAGTATTTTGAATTTCGAATTAACTGTATCATTCAACCAAGGCTGTTATGCCCTTTATGTGACATAACCTAGAAAAGTAGGGCATTCAATTTCACAAAATGAAGTGCAATAAATGCATGTATTATTAAAATATGACTAAGAATTTAAATTAATGTTTAAGCAATTTTTTTAACACATCCTTATTTTTGGCTGGTTACAGTGACGGGTGATTCTATGAGTGTTTCAACTGCTGTCGGTTTACTTGTCCCATATATGAACTATTTTCCTGTAGGTTTGTTTAAAATTTTTGGTTGTAAGAAAGAAAGAAAACATATTTATTCAACGCCAGCAATAAGAAATACAAATAACAAAAAAAAGGATTGACAATGCTGAAAGGGGTCACCACTCAGCTTTATACCACGGCAAGCCATGACGCTGATTTTTGGTGGTGCCTTATAACTTAAAGCTAATTGGTTTGGTAGAAGGATTCCGGAACTTCTACAAAATAACTGAAAATAGTTATGCAAATCTAATGGTAAATGGCTAATAATGCAACCAGCGGACTGACAGTGGTTGAAACAGTATGAGAATCACCCTTTTGTTTTAATTTCTTGGTTCAATCGGGATGCATACAAAGAAAATGTATAAAAATAGACAGTGTACAGAACTTGATACTCGTCGGGCTTCTGTCTTTTAGCCAGTTTCAGTACCTACTATAGTCTGTTTCTTTGGCTATAAAGTACTACGTCATAGAAACAGGAAACAAATATTGAATATTGCTGGTTCAATAATACAGGATTCTATGCTATATGTTTGGGTTAAAATTTGACTTAGTCTCACTACAACAACATTCAAATTATCATTAATTAAAAATGAAACATAGAACTGCCATACATTTCATTCAGGTAGTACAAATATAGATAATATTTTCTTCTGTTTCCACGATTATTACTCATTGGAATAAAACAATTTAACGGATTATATCGCGTATGTTATCTCATTTTAGTTCCCGACGTTTTGCAAGCTTCCCAGCTTTCCATGGTCACGGGTGGTCGGGCACTAAAATGAGATAATATATGCGATATAATCCGTTAAATTGTTTTATTTCAACAAATATAGATGTTAAAATAGGCCATAGTAATGTTAAGATAATGTAAAAGCATCAACTTATCATTGGAACACAACAATAAAATTTTGCCAACATCTTCGGGACTATGCTCCAATGCTCGACTTATAGGTAACTAGAGTCTGCCCACGATTTTGTCCGCCTTAAATGCTTTTATCGCAGATAAAAGTATTTTTCGGGATAAAAAGTCGCCTATGTCCTTCCCCGGGACTTAAACTTCTTCTAAATTGGTTCAGCGGTTTAAGCATGAAGAGGTAACAGACAGACACACACTTTTGTTATAACAATAATTTTGACAGTAGAAAGGAGAAAAGGGACAAGGGACAGGCTTGGAGGCATGTAGTAATATAATATACCATTTAAATTATTTTGTAAGGTGTATGTTTGTAAATGTGCAACTCACCTAAATCCATTTTTACACTTGACAACTAGAATATCTATCTTCGAGATTACATGTCCTTATAGGATAATAATTTGAATAAGATTCTGTCAAACATTTTTGTGACAAGCTTTTATTGCCAACTGTACTTTTCTTGGAACATCCATCAACTACCCACCAAGATGATTCTAAAGAGCCCAAACTCGGTAGGACCGAGTTATTTTATGACAGAGTTCCTATGACCACCTTCATACTTCATCATCAAATTAGTTTGATGGCATCATACTAGTGCATTGTCACCAAACTGACATAAGTATGCCAAATTTTAGCTGAATTGGAAATTTAACTTGCAAGATTAAACCCAAATATACATAGTTCTTTTGCAAGAAAAGCTTGTAAAATAGTTTATGTCACAGTAAATATTACAATAAAATTGATTCTGCTTGTAATGAAGCTTGATGAGTTTGTATACAAGGCATCATTTTTATGCGTATTTACTTATTAATTTACAGATGACCGTCACAATCAAAGGCAGTGGTGAAGAAGCCCAGAGAGTTAAAGCATTCATGCATAACATTGGCAAGAAGGAAATCCGGAAACAACTAGAAGAGTATATTCGGAGCCTTAAAGAAGAGTTCTCTAAAGGCCTCATACTGCCAAAGAAAGGAGAATCTTCCATCAAACCTGACAACGTTTCCACAATCACAAGCGGTTTTAACAAGAAGATTAACATGGAACCAATCATTGCACCCAAGAAGGAGGTCGGCTGCAAACTTGACACAAAAAGCCTTGAATTATCAGAAAAATTCCAATGCAGAGGACGAGAATTTTACGATGCGTTGACCCGAATAGAGATGGTCACAGCCTTCACTCAGGGCCATGTCAAGATGGAGGCAGAAAAAGGGGGTAAATTTGCTCTGTTTGGTGGAAATATTACGGGTGAATTTAGGGAGTTGGTTCCGGGGAAGAAGATAACTCAATTTTGGAGATATAAGCAGTGGCCAGATCAACACTTCTCAGAGGTTACCATCAACATTGATGAGAAGGTGAGATATTCAACAGAATGTTTAGCAACATATTTTTCATTTAAAGTATTTCAATTTCAACAGGTGTTTGCGAGTACATTAAAAGCCCGGCCACGACAACGCGTGACCTGATATATTTAGTATCATCATTTCAGCCATAGGACGTCCACTGCTGGACACATGCCTCCTCAATAGATTTCCACGTGGGACGGATAGAGGCGACCCGCATGCAGGAAGTCCCCGCAACCCTAACCAGGTCGTCCGACCACCTTGCGGGTGGCCTTCCCACGCTGCGCTTACGTTTACGCGCTATTTGCCCTGCCCATTGCCACTTCAGTTTGCTTACCCTGTTTGCTATGTCTGAACCAAGGGGTTCGTTTACGAATCTCCTCTCATCTGATTCGATCTCGTAGAGATCCCGAGCATAGCCCTTTCTATAGCTCGCTGTGTGACTCTGAGTTTCCTTAAGAGGCCCATAGTCTGAGACCACGTCTCGGCTCCGTAGGTCATCACCTGTAATACACACTGTTTGAAGACTTTGGTCTTCAAGCACTGAGGTATCCTGGACGAGAAGAACGGCGCAGCGCAAACGCTGCCCATCAGAGTTGGATCCGTCTATTGATCTCTTTCTCGAAGTTGGACCTGCCTAACTGGATTGTTTTTCCAAATAGACGTGTACTCGTCGACAACTTCGACATGACCTTCGCGTCTTGCCCATGTTCATCTTACGGCCCACCTGTTGGGATCTTATCTTATCTTATTACTAGGGGTCCTTACGGATACACTTCGACCCAGTGGGATCTTTTGTGTAATTACCCCTTACCCACCTGTTGGGATACTCTGTTGAGATCTTCGAGCAACTAACTGCTATGCAGTGAGCGTCTCGCCCGCTCAATGAAGTGAGAATTCGCTCGCTACGTCACTCGTCGCGCGTTGTCGTAGCCAAACTGTAATAAGCATTGTGGTAATTTTTATATTTGTCAATTTAACTACACACAAACCAATTTATCTGTGGTTTTCATTTGCACAAGTATTCTGAAGTTAGATAAAGTAAATATTGCTGTGGTTGGGAATGCAATTGGTTATTTTCAGTACGAACAAAATCGAGTTTTGACCGAAATTGACGATACAAAATTAATTCACTCTGTCATACATGGACACTAGTCTACTCTTTCATCCCATTTAATATAAGAGAATACTTTAACCTTCCCCCTGAGGTATTACCAGAGTGCTTATAACATGGATTCTTTAAGAGCGAGTTAACAGGGCACTCAAAGTTTGGCAAAGTATGCGCGATTCCTCCAGTGTTGCACATATCCATGGGTGGCGATGACTACTTTCCATCAGGTGGTTTGTCTGCCCGTTTGTTACTCATTACATAAAAAAAAAACCTTGGAGCTATGATTGTGTTTTCGTGACATTATAGCTCTTAAATGCATGGGCTGATTTGTTACTAAGTATATATTTTTTCAAAATTTCTATGTGGTATTTCTTGGCCGCATTTGACGAGGCCCAGATAAGCCAATATGAAGCATTTAGAAAGAACAAGAAAAAAAATATTCATTTCTAAGCATGGAAATGCAAAATTTTGTTGCTACAGAAATGTAACAGTGAGTCAGGGTTCAGATATATATAATGAATTTATAATCATCGTCATCTATCTCAGCTGATTGACATTAACTGCTGAATTCTTTCCTAAGGATTGCCACAATGGGGGGCCAATCCAACCGTCGGCAATCTGCAGTAGGTGTAAAGGTTAATAAATATGTTTATTATTAATTCCAGGATGACCACACGCTAGTGACGGTGAAACAGGACTTGGTACCGACCGCGGAGGTGGAGCAGACACGGGAGAACTGGAAGAGATACTACTTCGAGAGCATTAAGCGCGCCTTCGGCTTTGGCGCTTTCCTGTGATCGCGGCTGAGCGTCTTCTTAGGCAAATTAGGTGAGCTCCTTTTACTTATTTATGAAAAACTGGAATGTGCGTTCGTCAGCAGAGAAGAAAAGAACATAACCCTTTTTTCATCAACATAGTTGAGTAAAAAGTATTCTATAACCATCTGTTGATGCCCAGCTACCAGTGTGTCAAAACTAGTTAAAATCTGTTAAGACGTTTTGGCTGTACATGCCAGATGGGCCTGTTGTGTAAAGATTTACACATGTGCCAGAAGGGCTTAGTATTTTTTTTTTTTTTACTGCCAGCGTTTCACAAAATTGCTTACTGAAGAGAACATAACTCTACAAAGAAAACTGGGAGCTAGGAGATAGCTGGGAGCTATCATTGTATGTTTATGTTTTTAACATCCACCCGAGTACTGAAGTGAGCCAATTTTTTTTCAGGTTGTAAAGCAGGCAAAACAAATAAGCTCATGAAGGCATTATTATTTTTAAATAATAGAGACATTATCAAAACATTAAATTTTTTTATATTACTTTTTTGTTTGTTCCAGGTCCAATTTTAATAAGGGTTTTCATGAATGCAGAGCATAAAATTAAATCGCTTCATATGCGGAAAATCGTGACTTGTCAAACATAATAATTATTATATGTGTACGCGCCCGCACATTTATTGATGTTTAAATTATAATATTAATTGCAGTTGGGAGCAAATTTGAGGTCTGCTTACGAGTTGAGATAAGATGTTTTTGAATGGCCTAATCGTGTTTATCTTTTTGCAGCTAACTGTACTTTACATGAAGTGGAATTGAGGTCAAATATCTCCCTTTTTTACATAAAAAAACTATAAATTCGATCAAAATTCACGTAACATACATAACATACACTCTCGTACACAGAACATTCTCGTAAGTTTATGGATTTATAATTACCTTAAAATCTGGAAATAACTTATCAGACTTCAAATTTGTTCCCGGCCTTTGTGTGTTGTTAGACATTTTGTTGATCAAATTAATTGTCTAATGTATTAATTTCATTACTCATATAAATCATACTGATGGGTTTATATAATGCAAAAATATGCACTATCATGCCGCGTACTGATTACAAAATTAATTTGTATAATGAGTTTAATTGGTTAGTATCTAAAAGCTTATACACTTACTACACTAGGAGTTGATATAGAATCTATTATATCACTGATGATTTGAATTTATTTCTTCAGAGAGAAAGAAATACTATTATAAAAAGATTCAGGCTAAAAAGAGATAAAAGTTATCAGTAAAGGTTAATGAACTTGTCGTCTATAGTAATTCAGAAATCAGCTTCTAGTGTGTTATGTACGTATTTTGTATATATCCTGCATTTATCCCTACCTTTGTTTTACAATTGATGTAACAGCTGTGATTTTTGACTTAATTTTGTGGAAAAAGTGAAATAAGTGACCGAAAAAGATAAATGTAGATTTCTACTTAGCCCCATTCTACAGAGACTTGTACAGAGTATTCTGAAGAAAGTAACGATAAAAAAAAAACTAATTTCGATGTTTAAATGTTACAATTTATAAATGTACTAGATCTGTCATATTTGCCAGTTAACTGCCATTTTAGAGAGCTTTCTACTGGTTGAATTGAATTCAAAATCAGTTCCAAATTCAAAATATTGGCTAGTTTACCGTTATATCGACGTTTTGTATGACCGTTTTCTACTATAAACAGTACCGAGGTGTACTCGAGTTGCTGAAATTTCGTTTTTCGCTTGTTTGGAGTAAGTAGTACCTACTAATGTAATATTAGTTTATTTATGGAGATGTCCAATAAATTAAGTTACAAATATGTTTGGTGTTTTATTTCATTTTTTTACCTGTTTTTAGGGTTCCGTAGCTAAAATGGCAAAAAAGGAACCCTTATAGTTTCGTCATGTCCGTCCACCCATCCGTCCGTACGTTCGAGCATGATCCGACATGCTCTTGACCGGGTTTTTTGACTATCAGTTTGCCTTCAACTGATGCGGTCCGTCGCCAGCTGGAGATTAATACCTAAGGATATCGATGACTTAAGAATATCGATTATTGATTAGTTCCTAGCTTTACTCCGAGTCTCATCTTTGTGTTTGCGATGTCTTAGAGCGCCGAAGATAGCAAATAGTGTCGACGGAAAGGTGTCCCTCACACGCCTTGATGTCATTTGCCGCTATACAGCGTCACATTCGTACTTTTGGTTTATTGATTGGGTAGTTCTTCGTCAATGACGGGCGATAAAAAGGGTAGACCCGTTCCTATTTTGGAGGCGTTGAATCAAATAGAAAAAAATAAGTGTTTTGAGAGGCGAGGCGAGGAAAAGAGCGAATAAATCGGTCATAACTACGGACTGATCAGCTCCGCCCGCGTGGTCGATGCTTCTTAGCAGTACATTCGCAGTAGCCATCTTGCTGGCTGCTGCGAACTCTTCCGAATCGGAGGAAACGGTCCTAAGCCGCCATCTAGAAGCCATTTTGAGAAAGTTGGTGAGAACTTCCATATTAATCACATTCCTGGTGAAGGCTTAGTATTAGTAGGATACACGTTTGGCTCTCTAGGCCATCCAAAATACTACGTACAGTGGCGTGATTAGGGTTTTTGAACGAGATATAGGCAGTTTTTCTGTGCCTATATGGAGCCATTGTCGGTCAGGGCTTCTGGATAGGTCACTGCCTACGTGGGACGGTAGATAGGTACAGTCAGCTACAAAAAGATAACAATTATAATATAAATAATAATAAATATTACCGGACATTTTTTACACAAATCGAACTAGTCCCATAGTAAGCTCAATAAGGCTTGTGTTAGGGATACTAGACAACGAAATGAATGAAATGAAATGAAATATGATTTATTTGCAGAAAAAGGGTTAGTTAAAGGTCTTAAATTATATTATTCCACCTTTTTCAGCTGTTTCTAAACAGCATGCAAATGTGTCGTAACAAAAGTTTATACAGCAAAATTAATTATGTAGGTGAAGTGAAGTACAATTTAGTATTATCACGATTAAATATTGACAGTATTAATTTGATATTATATAGGTTCCTTATCATAATAGGCGCTTAAAAGAAAAACCAGTCATACTATTACTAACTAAGGATACAATATATGGTACAATACAATAATTGGTAATTTAATTCATGTCACAGCATCTTGCTTATAGTTTAAAAAATCCTTTATGTCATAAAAATTACGTTCAGAAAGCCACACTCTTAAAGTTCGATTGAATTGTTTGCCTTCAAGTGATTTTATGTGGATCGGAAAGTTATTGAAAATTAGAATGCACATATTATAGGCATTTCTTTTATAAATATCTGTTCTGCAGAGTGGCTGGTATAGTTGGTCTTTGTACTTCATCCTTGGGATACCTGAGTACATGGCATGGTGTTATTTAAAATATTTTGGGTACTTCTTAACAAAATTACAAACCTTCCAAATGTACAAACACGCTAGGGGTAGGATGTTCACCTCTTTAAAAATGGGCCTGCAGCTGCTCCCTATCCATGCATTAGCTATTGCACGAACGCATTTTTTTTGCAATACAAACACTCTTATCATCGACAGAATTACCCCATAGTATGAGGCCATAACTGAGAATGGATGAAACATGCCCATGGTAAGCCGTAAGCGCCGCCTCTTTAGAAACGTTCTGTCTAAGCTTTCTTAATGCGAATATGAAGCGGTCTAATCTAGAGCATATTGCGTCAATGTGTACTTTCCAATTTAAAAACGAATCAATATGCATACCCAGAAATTTGATTGTATTCGTTTCTTGTATTATAGCATTACTAAGATTAATATTAAGCTGAATAGGTTTTGCTCTAGTGGAGTGAAATTGCATGAATTGCGTTTTCAGAAAATTAATTAAAAGATTATTTTCAATCATCCATTTGTTTATATCAGTTACTGCTTCATTTATATCTGATTCGTATGTTTCTAGGTTGTTTCCCTTAACTAAGATTGTTGAATCATCCGCAAATAATATAGATTTGGGCTTTGTAGCCTAGCTAGATATATTTAATAGATATATTTACTTATATACATAGAAAACATCCAAGACTCAGGAACAAATATTTACCCTTACAGGGATTTGAATCCAGGACCTTCAGCTTCGCAGGCAACGTTACTCCCACTAAGCCAAACCGGTCGTCGAAACGAACAATTAGTCCGTTCTAAAATTTATTCACTAGACTATTACCATCAATAGAGTTAAGAGAAGACATTTTTGAACGGATTAATCGTGTGTATATGTTTTTGCAGCCGACTGTACCTGATGGTGTGTGATCCAAGTGAAGAGATCTATACTCAACGTCAAAGAGACTGAACTAAAATCTATGAATTCGTTGTTTATAATCACAGAATTAGTCTTTAAGAATGTTCTAGTCTATGTTTTAGATGCAAGAATACCTCACACAGCGAATAATAACATCACTGTGCAAGAATTGTTCTTCTTCGCTGTGTTAGCGAATGATAACACTGGTTATTTTACACAATTATACCATTCATCCTATCTTGTAACACCCTCTGTTTCTGGACTACATACGATTAACACGCAAAAAATAAGTTATCAACGTACTGATGACCCCAAGGCGTGAGGCCCGGAGGCCATTATCGCTAAGTTTCTCGATGTTGCAGTACTTTACGGAGATGAAAATCTTGTTCCTATTATTGGTTTTACACACGGTAATTAAATTTTGGTTTGGATATCTCACTGTTTTAGATTCGTACACCATTTTTTATATAAAGTTAGTGACGTCTTTGGGAATGTAGAAGTTAGTGCGGATTGCGTACATTTAGTGAAATTATGAATCAGAAAGTGTGATAATAACGACGAGTGCCTTTTGTTTAAATCTTAATCTGATTTGGAAATTAAGAAAAAGAAAACTAATTGAAGTTTTTATTATTAAGGTCTATGGAGATGATTTTGGGACATCTTACTTGAACAATCGACGACTGGTGAGTTCTAATCTATACTATTATAAAGTTGTAAAAATGAAATGTACCTAAACATTGAAGGTATTTAAAAAATCATTGTAGCGGACCATTTGGAGGCGTCACCGAATCAAAAAAAAATTTTTTTGACTTTTTGTATGTTGTACGTGTCGTTGTAGTTTCATTACGCCAAATCGGCTAAACAGATTTCAACAATTTTTGGTACACGGGTAGCTGGGTATCCACAGATGGTTATAGGCTACTTTTTACCCAACTATGCTGTCGAAAAAAGAGGGGTTATGACCTTTTCTCCTCCGCGAACTAAGTTTATGAATTATTTGCTTACCACTTACTCGGTGCACAAGGTTAAATTATATATTACTGCAGATGAAAACGCAGTAAGTGTAATATGAACCTTGTGTGTACTTACGTCGTTATTTTCTGAAGTTGTTTTGAGGTACACGATTTTTTTCAAAGTAGTGACGTTATAACGTAGTCAAAATATTATCTAGTAGAAATACGAATTTCCAGAGAGTAAATAATAGCTATTCAACTAGATGGCGCCACCATCAGCGGTTCATCGACTATACAGTCTGTCTGTCTGCTATACTACCTTTCGAGCCGATTTAAATGAAATTTGGTATGGTGATCGTTTGAGACTCTTTGAAGGACGTAGATTTTTGATCCCGGGAACCATCTTTTCATGGGGTGAAAACTAGGGTAGAAATGTGTATGGGGAATCAATAATTAAAGTATAGGCCTTAATTGATGGTCAGTCTACATTTTTTGAAGCATTTGACACAAATCAATTTTCATAATTCACTACAAGTTAAGTAGGATAACCAAAAAAAAATGAATGAGACCGGAAAGGCCTTTGCCATCATTGGATTGAAATTGCCATTAGAATATTTCTGTTCACGATTTAGGAATCGCCTTGTATGTAATTAAGACTATTGTAATATTTTATTTATTTTGTCTAGTGCCGGGAATGGACGTGTATCAACGACAAACTTGGCCTGAACGACACTTTGCCCGCGAGGGACCAATACCGCCAAGTCTTGAAAGGTTTGTGGCTACACTATCAATATCTCGTGACGACAACACTGTGGCGACGAGGTTAACTCGGTTGATTTTGCTTGCAAAATGATAAACTATTCGAGTTTTTACATCGTCTCACTTTCGTGACCGCATTTTTGTCGTTTTTGTGCCATTTTGAGGTATTTGGCGGAGCTCTCGTACTTTCTGGCATTTCGACAAAAAATTGTCCGCGGATGCTCGAACAATGATTTGCAACCATGAACGAACGAAAAAAACACCTGTGACGTAATAATATGTGGATGACCCCTAATTGCAAAAGCACAAATTCTTCTTCAGAACCAGAGCCATCACCCGAACATGAGTGCAAAGGAATAAAAACAAAATTGTATGCGATCCATTTTGTTCCAAGCACCGTAGACTAGAAAACAAAATCATCCTTCATTTTATAAGACACAAAAACACCAGAAACAGTTATTAAGATGAGGTCATACTCCGTCGCATAGTCTTTAAAGTACACTTGTTTCCACAGGTTTGCTGCCAGAGGCATGGCAACCCGCTGTGGAGCCGACCTTAGATGGTTGCTATGGTAACCGCACGCGTCGCTACACTAATGCCTGCCCTGGACAAGCGCTGCTGCAGTGCACTGCGGAGAAGCTGATTGAGGTAAACAGTGCCATCTCTCTGTGCAAGTGGATACTTGGAGGAGTATAGGTGTCTATGAATGCTCGTAGGTACACCACGGTCAATCTTACTTACTCGTAGCTCGCCGCTCTATGTGGGCGTCCCACACTGATCCGCGGTGTCCGTTCAAACATACGTTATCCTAACTGCCCACTGCCACTTCAGTTTGCTTATCCGATGGGTTATGTTGATGACTTTATAGTGCTCTGCCTTACAGCCCGAGTCATGACAATTCAATCCCGGATACCATCACCAAATTTTTGTATGATTTTAGATATGCTCTCCATTCCTTAAAACGCTGAGATAATCACAGTTATGATTATGACGTCATCAAAATGGACGTCGCCGCGTTAGGAAAAGTATAAATTACGAATAAACTATTGTAGTCTTAGATACTAGTTGTGGTGAACTTATTGAAACAAACACGCATTTTGAACAGTCTATATTTTTACAGAATTGTCCTAATGCTTACTGGAGGAAACATGATGTCTGCTCTCTCGTGTCTTCGCTCGCTGGTTTCAAGTACATGTTCTCGCAAGGGTGAGTTTATAGTAAGGGTGTGAATGTTTCAGTATAAAGTATTCACTCCTGTATTTGGTTATCACATGTAATACCTTCATTGGCTTTAAAAACTCTATTATGTTAGCAGTGGCGTGGCTAGGTGACCATCAGGGCCCCGGTGCAAAAGAAAAGATTGGGTTCCATGTCAGTTAAAGCTTGTTAATTAGGGACAAGGGTCCCCAAAATTTTGAGGGCCCCAGAGCACAGCCCTGTCTAGTGCGTCTAGCCCTTCGGTAGCTACGCCACTGTATGTAAGTTTTTTTGTAAAAAAATATCAGTGGAAGAAGATGTTGTTTGATTGCTGGTTCATTTGCGTGGCCGAAGTTTCTGGGTATCATTCCAAAGGAGATAAACCGAAGAAGCAAACCAGGACAAACCAATATACCAACGAATTGTCGAATTTATAATATGGGTAATAATTATTATTTTGTGCATATTATGTTTTTTTTTCAGCTTGTACGAAAACCTAGTAGCGAATAAACCTTACGAACAACGACCACCCTGGTTTATGAAGCACGTAAGTCAAATTACAATAAAATGAATCTAAAGGATAGGGAACATCGGAAAAGGAGTGTAGGATTGTCGGGTTGATTTAGAATATTGTTTATTTTATAGGCAGGTCGATAAGTAAAATTTCTTACTAACTTAGTTATACCTACCTAAATAAAGTTTAGATGGAACTGGTTTTTGTCAGTGGCATTGCTTTGCGAAATTCCTTTTGCTTTGTGGAAACTGCATGAAAATATACGCATGTGAGCACAATTTATCGTCACACCTAACAAAGACACTATTTCGTCGAAAAGCAGAGAAACTGTAATCCATTAATACACTGTTAATGTAATTCCAGTACTTCAGTTCGAAATGCTGCGACCTACCAGAGTTGTTCAGCAACTCTATGCTGACGGAGTGTGGCTTCACCCACATCATGCACTACCACAGACACAGCCCAGTGCATGCTGCCACTCAACATACACCGGTAAGGGTACCTAAAATAGTCTTCAGTCCAGGGCTTGTAACCCTGTTAATTTTTCCGTACCGGTTAGAGCCACACTCTGAGAGCGTAACCCATAATAAAAAATACGCTCGCAAGAACATCGCTCTAACCGGTTAATATCAGGGAGCGCAAAAGAGGGAGCAAAATCATTTTACCGGTCAGAAAGCGGTTCCTCCGTGTGAGCGGAGTCTAGGGTGAATAACCGCTCGCTGAGACAGGATTAGTTTGCTTGCTATGGTATTAGATTTTTTTTACGTAGTTGACTGTCGTTGCGCCGCTATCGGCGCGACAGCGGTCATTGAGCCCGTATCCGAACTGGTTAGAGAGCGCTTCGAAATAAAGCTCCCAAATCAATTCGTCCGAACGTAATAATTAACCGGTACAACCTAAATAAATACCGGTTTATTTGTAACCGGTCATAAGCCCTGCTTCAGTCACAGGTTAAGTACCTAATAATTCTCACGAACACATACGGTAGTAGAAATTTTTGAAGAGAATAAAGACTCTTAAAATCACCTTAAACTTAAGGAGATATCGCACACTTCTTGCGGTCCTGCACCTCTAAGACAAATGTGATATGCGACACTTTGTCGCGCTTTAAAGATTGTCCATTTCTTTCCTTTCAATTCAATGCGAGAGAGACGGGTGATGGTATGTTGTGTGACAAGCGTAGTCGCGGAGAGTTGTGCTAGACCGGCTGTATTGTGTTTAATCCGCTGGAGGGGTCATAAGATGATGAAAGAAAAAGTAATATTTTCTTCTGTTTCCGCGATTATTACATTTCAATTTCAAAGAAAAAGTAGTCAATGAGGCTTAAATTTATTTTCTTTTCAGACTACAAAATCCGCAAATTCCGACAATTCGTTGCATATTGTTGACTTGCCACCAGTCCCTCAAGTCGATGATGTAAGTATGAGCAAGGTCCATTAAAAGTCCGTCCCCATATGTACATTGTATAGGGTGGGCCAAACATTTATGCACTTTTGAAACATGTATAAAAATTTAACTATACATGTTTTTCTATATTTTATTTATTTAACCTAGTAACAGATAATTGCAATTTATTTAAATTACAATATCCCTATGCCCTCCGTCTCGTCGTTGGCACTCCTGCAATCGTATAAGCAAACCTTGGAAAACTCGCTGACACATACAGCGAGGGATCGCGGCTATCTCATCATCTTCTTAAAAAACTGTTTTACACAAAAAGCCCGTTGTTTTCTAGTGAAACGCTCCATTATAAATAAAATTGCACGAAGTGACCTATAGTTTCCCGCCATTTTCCTGCCGCTCACTTTAACAGTTTCCAAAAAATACAGTGTTGCTATTTGCAAAAATTTATGGCCCACCCTATACAACACCATCTATGTATAAGAATTATTATTTACAATTATTTAACTTTGCAACCGTGAAACAATTTTACGGTCGTTTATTATTAGCTGTTTACGAAGTACGAGTCTATTTGTTACAGTACTCTTTCTTTGTTCAATTATAACATTGTCAAATGTGTAGTTGTAAAGCGCCATCTAGTTTTTGCCAGAATATCTCCTTGCGTTCGGGGCACGATTTTAATTATGACAATTGACAGTCCTCTTGTTTTAATGGTCCTTGGTAGGAGGCAGTAATATTCAGACGAGACACTACAAGTCACGACAACACAAGCTGCAACACAAGACAAGTTACCGTGACTTTTATCAAAATCATGTCATTTTCCGGACTCTGATGATGTCCAATTAATAGATCTAAGATATAACTGTCAATGTAGATTATAACAGTCACTCGCTTTAGGTGCGTCCAGCAGGGTTTCCACATAGCTGAGCTATAAAAAATACATTCAGTATCCTAAAATAAAGAACTAATGAAAAGTCTTCTGACAACCAGTTTGGCTCACAGCGGGAGTACCGTTGCCTGCGAAGCGTAGGGTCCTGGGTTCAAATCCCTGTAAGGACAAATAGTTGTGTGATGAGAGTAACTATTTGTTCCTGAGTCTCTGATGTTTTTTATGTACATATATAAACATATAATTAATTACATCGTCTTCTAGTATCCGTAACACATAATATTTATTTATTCGTTTCCACATTTACCCCAACAAAGTCACTGGCCGATTTAAGTTTTTAATTGAAACATACGGCAATCGAATACCCACAGAGGGTATTGAAAATTATAAAATCTTTTCATCTATTATTTTTCAGTCCTTCGAAGACCCTCTAGACTGCTGCGACATGTCTGGCTTCATCCAGCCGTCCTGGCGTTCGGAATGTGGCTTCAGGTTGAAGTGGGATCCACAAGCCCGGCTGAGCATTGAGGATCCAACTCCCTCGACCACGCCCGTACCCACCACGACCACTACACCTAAGCCGAGGTTGGATGTGAAAGTGCTGCCGTTGACTGTAAGATTTTTATCAGCTATTTGTCAGTAAAATACGGTGATCAATTCGAATGTTCATACTCTAGACCTGAACAAGACTATCTTGACTTAACTATTGAAAGACAACGCAGAGTCTCAGTCTAACCCGCTGAAGGCAGGGAACATGAAATTTGGAACAGGTATTCCGTTAGAGAAGTAAAGGGACTAAGGAAGCATTTTGACCAGCTTTTATTTAGTTTCGCAAAAGTGAAAATTTTGACAGAAACCTATTTGAAATTTGAATTGCTAAGTAGTTCTTCTGTCTATTACACATTGTAGATTGTATTTTTATTATCACGAAATACAAATTACATTTAAATCATATCAACACAACTATAAAAAAAAAAACAATTTACTTAAGACTAGCTGTAGTCTAGTAGATTGTATTGTATTTCCGTGTAATGCAGTGAGTGAAGGGTATCCTTGATCCGATTAGGGCCGAGAATTATAGGATGAAACTCGTCTTCTATTGTTTTTTTATGCTTCACGATAGGATCCGGTTTTGGATTTGACTACATGCCAATCGCTAAAAGGTGCAGGCCATGCGAAAACATCGAATACTACTTTTACTTTATCTAAATTTGAACGTACATATATGTCATTCGGTATTAAAACGATTTGAACTTTGGACGTTGTCTCATGAACTCTCAAGGATTCCACGGATTGTTATCCTTTTCGCTTCACTAAATAAATATTACAGGAAAATTTTATACAGATCGATCTAGTTCCATGTAAGCTCAATAACTCTTGTGTTATGAGTACTAGACGACGATATATTTAATAGATAAATTTACTTATATACATAGAAAACATCCAAGACTCAGGAACAAAATATTTATGCTCATCAAGCAAATATTTGCCCTTACCGGGATTTGAACCCAGGATTCACAACCCTTCGCAGGCAACGTTACTCCCGCTGTGTCAAACCGGTCGTTAAAACACTTCACTTAGCTACATTGAGTTTTCATAGTAAATAATTGTTTTTTTTACTCATATTATTTCTTATTCCAGTGCGCTCAAGAAACCTGTGTATTCCAAGAACTAAACGTCATCAAATCAGGGGTGGTTGATATTAACGCATTCTCCAATATGCTCAACAATCTTACCATTGACCACCCATCCTGGTCGAAAGCCAAGGCCAGGGTTGTCACTAAGTGCCTGACCAGACCGATCACCAACTACGAGGCGGATTGTGAGATTAACAAGGTGTTGGCTTGCACTTTTGATGTGTTGGCTGAGGTAACGTTCAATTGGTTTTTGGTACTAGTTCTGTTATTGGGCAGAGTGTTATAAGCATACACTTACATCGCAAAAAAGGGGTGCTAAGCGGGCACGCCAGTGTAAGTTGATATAAAAGTCGGAAATTTTATTGTTTTCTACAACCCGAACATCTATGTGTTATCTAAACTTATCTCCCGACATACATTGAACAATTGAAATCTTGTGAATATTACCTGCTGCAATGCTCGCTCAGCATCTCCTACTTGACGATATATGGTAATGAGTTTTTCTTTTTGCATATACCTACTAATGTACCGGACTTTTTTAATACGAGTAACACTTATTTTACAGAATTGCCCTAGCGCTAAGAGGAATGATCCTTGCAAGTAAGTACCTACTTAGTAGACAAGGCTGAGTATAGGCGGCTTTGTGTAGAGCACTGTAAGATTATACCGATATGTAAAATGAACCTGAATAAATAAAACAAAACTGCCACCAGGAGCCAGGAGGATACCTGTTGTTTTTGCTAAAGAAAATTGTTATGCAGTTATTGATTATTTTGTATAATATTGCACACATATTTGATTGAACCCAATGCGTGTACTTTGTTCTATGCATGTAATGTATTAAGATACCATACCAGTGAAGTCTTAAATTGTGTGTGAAGTTTTTTTTTCCTTGATATACGAACCGCTAAGTACCTATTTAAAACATTTTTAGGCACTCCAGCACCGCAACAAGTGACGTCATTTGCCAAACAAGTTCAGCAAATGGTGTGCCGGTAAGTCAAGCTTTTGATTTATAAGATTAAATTACCGTGTCTGACGAGGTATTCTTAAGAACAACGTGGATCTATTAGAAAGTTGTCTTATTTGTTTACCAGAGAAATCGCCACCAATTCTGCGACATCCCCAGGCTTATTAAACACGACTTAGTGCTGCGCGAGTGTGGAGTCAGCTCCATCAGCCGTCTGGAGTATTCCACACACACGGTACCCGTGGTGAAATACCGCCCACCAATAAGCATGGTAAGTAATTAAGTAGATATTAAATAACAAAGTGTTGTGCGAGTTTAGAATCAGCTCTACCAGCCGTCTGCAGTACGCCACACACGCGGTAACTGTGGTGTAATACCAATAAGCATGGCAAGTAATTAAGAAGATATTAAATAACAAAGTGTTGTGCGAGTTTAGAGTCAGCTCGACCAGCCGTCAGCAGTACGTCACATCACGTCAATAAGCATAGCAAGTAATTAAGTAGATATCAAACAACAAAGTGTTGTGCAAGTCAGGAGTCAGCTCCACCAGCCGTCTGCAGTACGCCACACACGCGGTAACTGTGGTGTAATACCAATAAGCATGGCAAGTAATTAAGTAGATATCAAAAAACAAAGTGCTGTGCGAGTATGGAGTCAGCTCGACCAGCCGTCTGCAGTACAGCAGCGATAGGTAATTCATTGGGAAATAATTGCGTTCGTTTGATCCCTTACTGTATTCATAATACTAAAGCTTTAGTTATGCTTTTTATATGTAAGATATTTAAGGATTTACTACATTAATCATCATACACTTTAGAAACATGATTACTTGTAGTTTCCTCGATAGAAAAATATTTAAAGTGATCACTAAAACCGGCCAATTGCGTGTCGGACTCGCGAACGGGGGGTTTCGTAAAAATTATACGCCAAAAACGGGAGCATCTAAGAAAATCCAGTGTTAGCAGAGCCCTACTCCTAAGCATAATGTAGGGGGTAACGCGGTGTGGGGTCATTTTATATCAATTGGTTACTGACATAATCATAATCATAATCATATATTTATTGTGATATTGTGAGTACAGTGGATCTTAATTTATACACAGTTCGTCACAATATACCGATGGCCGGCGCACAATATTTGCACTTAACAACTATTTACTGGGGTATTTCTACACAGAACTATTCGAATTATATTACATAGGTCACTATTTAATATAAGTATACAATTACAGATTAGTGTTTGTTGTAAATTATAAAATAACAAAATTTTAAGAGTAATAAATAAAAATACCTTCATCCAAGCAATTATATTATGTCTATAAAGTCAATTTGCACGTTCAACCCTTTTCGAAATGTTCCGACACATTATAATAAGCTCTTTGCAGACACCACTTATATAGCTTATTTTTGAATTCCGGTAGCTCGGTATTTTTTATGTCTTCTGGTAAATTATTGAAAATGTTAATTGACATATAGAAAATACTTTTTTTTAAGTATGCAGTATTAACATTTTCAGGGTAGCATATATTGAGACCGTGTAGCTTGGAAGTGCTTCTAGGGTTTGATGTTTTAATCTTATACATATTCATGTTCGTTTTTACAAATATACACATACAGAGAGTACAAGGTCAGGACTTTAAGTTTTTTAAATAACGGTTTACAAGAGTCCTTGGTATGAGCACCACACATCGAACGTAAACATTTTTTTTGCAGTCTAAAGACTTTGATTGTATTTTTAGAATTAATCCAAAAGATAATACCGTATCTAAGATTTGACATCACATGAGCGTGGAAGGCTTGCAGCGCCGTTTCGTGTGATGCTATTTGAGTAAGTTTACGAAGAGCAAAAACGAATCGATTCAATTTTTTTATTAAGTGATATATAGACAAACATAAAAATAAAGATTTTCAATTCCTTGGGTTGCGATAGAAGAGCTACATATTTGACGTTTCTAGGACAACTGGAAGTACCATGGACGGCAAATTGCACTGAAACACTTTTTTTAATGACTATGTTTGGATTGCGTTGACTTATAAAATTGTTTTTTTTTCAGCGTCAAGGGACCGCAAAATGAGTATTTGATGTTAATTTCAACTAGATACCTCCAAGCGCTCCTGAGAAAAAGGGTCTTGACAGACAGACAGACAGACGGACGGACGGATGGACAGACGGAAAACAAAGTGATCCTTTTAAGCGCTACGGTTTTTCCTTTTGAGGTACCGGACCCTAAAAACAAAATAAACCCTTAGTATGGGTCATCAGTTTTTGAATACACTTTACATTTTCAATACATATTTCTATTAATTCTAATAATAGGTACTTCACAATTTAATAAATGGCGTAAATAGGGTAGGGTTGCTCACGGTAAGTACCGGTAGTCAATTGCGTTGTAAATGAATTTTACTTTCAGTGCAAGCAACTCACCGAATCGACCACTTGCCTGCTTTCCAAAATGGGTGCTCTGAACAAATACAAGTTCATGGACTACTTCAAGATGAAGTCTAACATTCGTGACTTCGCAAGCTCCCACACCGAATGGCTGGCTTTGAACGATGCATATCTCAGTGCGTTCACGTTCATGCCGATGTACAGAAGCTACTGCAGTTCGCCCAAGAAATTGCTGAATTTGATCGACTCCATGCTGATGGTATGTTTTCATTATTTTTTCAAGCTGACACGTTTTTTAACAGGTTTTTTTGATTATCTCGCATAGGAAATGAAAACACAAGTTATCTTAAATAACTGTATTGACCTATTAACAACCACATACGATCTATACCTCCCAGAGCTCAGGATAAGAGGAACTTGACGGCAGAAGTTTATTCTCTCCTATGGACCAAACATGTTTGTACCTATTGAAACGTACACGTTCTTTAATTTGGGTCCCTCTTAAGGTCAACAGTCCTGAAATGAAATGAAATGAAATGATATGGAATTGCTTCACTGATAAAGCGGATGCGAGGCAGCAGCAACGTTTTGCTAAGGGTGTTGGCTGAGCACCTTGAATGCCCGCTCACAAAATATTGGGTTGAGTTGAAGTGGTCGTTCGTAGGGCCAAGTAGTGAAAAAAAGATTCACTTTTTTTTATTTAAGTGGTTTTTCTTTTAATTTATCTAACATGTAACACTAACTTAGTCTTGGAAGTCCTAATTGTTACGAACACTTTTATGGATCTCTATGGTCTGAATCAAACATTTTTTTTATATGAATTCAAGGAATTCAAACATTTTTTTTGCGAAATGGGTCCCAAATTAAAGAACGCGTACCTACAAGGTACCGACCGATTTACAATGAAAGTCCGCGTCTTGGTAAACGTAGTGTAGGGTGCCCTCCAGCTAGGTGGAGCGACGACATTAAAAACGTGACTGGAAGCGGTTTGAAACAAAAAACTCAGAACCACTGGTGTAGTACAGTTTGCCTGAGAATTAAGTTTATTTATCGGATCCACATCGGAACTTAAATAAGGCCGGAACTATTCAGGCGATATCCTCTTGTGTATATAATTAACGCGGACATTACCTTTATCATCAATTCAAAATGCCAAAAATAAATTGCGCCAACGTTTAATATGCATGTGTAACAAAAAAATACATTTGATGATATCTGTAAATTACACACAATATTTAACGTATCTAATTTAGATACATTAAAGCTTTAAAGGCTGTTGTGAATCATGGCAAAAAAAATTAAACCATTTTTACACTTTTTACAGACATGTCCGCTGTCGGCTCGCAAATCGTCACCGAAATGTTACAAAATGCTCAACGAAATCTCCCACTCATCAGTAACGAACCAAAACACAACAAAGGAACAAATTGAGCAGATCCTCAACCAATTCCAGCACATTTTTCTCCCTCCCAAGTCTCAGCAAAACGTTTTGCGTACCAAGAAAGTAGCTGAAAGGTACGATTTTGGAATTTTTGATAATGGCAACGTGCCTCCAGTTAGGGTTATAGATGTCAACCCTACGGCTCGTCCGATCAAAGTGTTGTTGCCCGTGTATCAGCAAAAGCATGGAAACTTGGGACCACTGGCCAGGCATGGCCTATACAATGATGGTGTTTTGAGAGGCGGGATTGGGTTGCCATAATTTTATATATATAGAGCAAACAACTGATGTCATTCCATTTCATCGATACACTTTTCGTAGAATTTTCATTTCATCGATAACTTATCCCCTAAAACCATGAAATTTTCATGATTTGTGACAAGATCACCATGCAGAAGCCGTTACGTTAGGATTGTTTTATAACAATACCAAATTATTAACGGTTTCAGAGAAAAATGCATTCTATGAAAATCGTCGAAAATAAATTCGATGAAACGTTTTTCGATAAAAGCAAAGTACAATCGCACGATTTTTTTTTACGTTTTCATATTAATATGAATTTATTATCTGAAGAGCTCTTGAAGCAGCTATATTAAGATATATTTTAAGTTATCGTGTAAGGTTGGAAATAAAAGTCAAATGGAAGCAATATGAAAAATTTAATAATATGTATGTATAGTTGTATACTCACAGTATCTATTGTACTTATAATATCTTTTATATATTTAGTTATACGTAGATAGGTATGATAATGTTGAACCAATAGTCAATGTCAGTCTTTTCTATACATGTCGAATTTGGCCAGTAAATTTTATTTAACACATGCATACCATTTAATTTAAATATTTTTGAATGCATCACATAAATAAGCTTATCAATAAAGGATACAAATAAATCACACTTAGTTTTTTATTTATTTTATAGATAAGGAAAAGTAAATAATACGAAAAATGTGTTGTCCTTGCCTTTAGCTACACTCTATCGAAATTCTTAAAAGAAACTAAAATTATATTTTCAATAAATTAAAGTAAAGCAAGATGGGCGTATGAGTTTAACTCATTTTTTATTAACAAAGTAATAACAAAGAATTAAAATAAAGATTGCAATGATGTATACTGTATATACTATTTCATGAAAAGCGATGAACTAAACTAAAATTAAAATTCTGAAATAATTGAATCTAACGTAATTTAATTTTAGAAACATATGTATAAGGCAACTTATTTAAAGCGTCCAAATATTCAATGGCAAGCAACCATCATACAAAATAATATTCAAGTCTACATTATTTTATGTAGAACTCAGGCTTCAATTATTTTAGAAAAAAATATTATTTACACAATATGTCATGTATTCACATAAAGATATGTACTACGAATAACACATGATTTCATACATTTACAAAATGTAAAAAGAAAACAAACGATTACTCTTTCTGTGGGGATTGTACATTTTAAACTTAAAAATTAACCTGCGGGCCTATGATGGTGGCGTTTATCACGCGATGAATGATATGATAACGCGCCTGTGACTCTCGCACTCACATACGTGTCAGAAGATGACGGCAGCTTAGTCACTTATTTATCGCGTGACAAACGCAACCTTCATAGGCCCCGCTGATCGCTTAAACTAGACCGATGAATGAATACATACTTAAAAACAACGTTGCATTTCGGAACATAAGTAAGTAGTATGATACAGTTGCAGAGATTATAAAACTATGTATCTAAATAAACAATTTTCCTTTGTCAAAAAAAAAACGAAAATAGGAAACCTCTGTCGACAGATGCCCAACGGTTATCAAAAAGTGACTGTAGTTTTGAAATTGGTTCTTTAAAGTCATTATTTAATGGATATTTTACTGTTAAGAAGATCGTCATGGGTATCTAGTAAGTAGTAGTAGATTTTTAGGGCATATTCAAGCTGATCGTGTCAAAATTCCTTATCGATCTGCTATCACCGTTTAGACTATGCGTGCCCGCGTTTATTCTGGACAGTATCTCCGATTGGAGAGCCTTCAGGGTCCTGATGGTGGGAAGGTCTGAAGAGGGCGCTAGGAGGAGGGCTCGGCGGGCGTGAGGGAGAGCCTCTGAGGGCTTGTTCAGGGCGAGGATGGCGCGAGACATCGCGTACGCGCATTCGAACGCGTTGGGGCGAAGAACCGATGCACGGGCGGCGAGGTCCAAGGCTTCCGATGGTTCCTGGAAATACAAATGTTTTGTAAAAAAAATATATACAACCTATTTTACTGGTGCTTAAATCTCGTAACATCGAAGAACCAAAACAAAAAAAAAACAACGCAAAACTATCGTCCATTAGGAAAAACACATTGTACCTAATAAATTACCTTGGGATGATGTTATGGTATAGCAGCAAAGTCTTCATCTAAAAAAACCCCAATATTATGCTGTTGATAATCAAACCTTACTAACTAATGAAAACCTTCTTGAGAATTAAGCTCCCCGAGATACGAGATTTAAAAGAGCAGTGACAAATATTTTAGTGAGTTTGGCTGTCAGCAGGCGATATACTCATGGGTTACTGTAGTGGTGGGCGTGGTCAAGTTAGTGCCTCGCAGTTCCCATTACAACGGTTGATCAATAAGAGCTCATTAATACTTTCGGACACACGCAACAGCCTAGTCATTGTCTACTTTAAATACAAGTATTTTACAAATACTTACATTCAACTTCCTCTTGCATCTCGACAAATTCAGCAGCAGATTCGTTTTCAGCTGCACAAACGCCGATATATGCTCATGGGGGACGGGTGTAGTGGGCGTGGTCAGGCCTTCATCACTAATGAGGGGATTGATCTTCTTCAGCGCGTATTGGTAGCGGTGCGCGGCTTCCGAGGGTCGGTTCTTGCGGTAGAGCATGTTGCCATCTTCTAGAAGCTTGTTGAGGAGGATCAGCCTGAAGAAATGGGTAGTAAGTATGAGAATCGATACAAGCATTAAAAATAGGGTAGGGTGACTGACAGATCAAATCAGTTTAAAATAAATACACAGATCGAACTAGTCCCATGGTAAGCTCAATAAGGCTTGTGTTATGAGAACTAGACGACGATATATTTATTACATATATTTACTTATATACATAGAAAACATCCAAGACTTAGGACCACATTTTTATGCTCGTCACACAAATATTTGCCCTTACCGGTATTTGAACTCAGGACCTTCAGCTTCACAGGCAATATTATTCCCGCTGAGCTAAACCGGTCGTCCCTTTTTTTTATGAACCATCAAATCACTCAAAAAGTATGAATTATGAAAGGAAGAAAGGTGTATGACGCCATAAACCTTTATGGTTAAAATGCCGCCTTATTTTTAGTTTTTGATCATTGAAAAATCACTAAAAGCTTAAAAATAAGCATTCGTGGATGTTTTCTGCGTATTTTTAGACATAGCATTTAACTGACATTATTTATGTTGACAAGAGGGACGTACCTAATTGGAACAAACAGTTTCTATAAACAACTGTTCTGCACTTCAGGTGATAAGCACTAATATAGTCTCAAATCTCATTTGTTTTTTTTATACTACTAAGGTGGCAAACAAACGTGCGGCATGCCTGATGTTAAGCAGCCACCGCAGCCTATGAACGCGTGCAATGCCAGGGGCATTACGTGCATTGGCGACCCTTTAACAAATTATTATATAATGGCAGCAAGGATTATACTGACGACAGTTGTGATCTCTGAGGCACCGCGATCATATATATTGACGTAGTAAATACAGCTTAATTTATACGCCATTCTAATTTTAATGCTGTATTCAGCAAGCAGGTGTGGATAGAGATCTCCCCAGACTTACATGAATTCAGGTTTTCCTGATGCCATGACCCATGTTGTTGGACCAAGCTTGGCGCCTTTCCTCAGGAAACAATTGACGATCTGTAAATATGGAAAAACACTGACATACATGTTACGAAGTAACAGATATAAGGAGTAGAGACGTATATGGGGTCGCCACTCAAGAATCTTTCTCCCATCGGCCATCGATTCTACTGCCGCTTAAGTGATGCAACTTTCTGTGTTTAAATCGACAAAATTGGATCTCCTCTCCTCATCTATAGGTACTATTATAAAGTTGTAAAGATGAAATGTCTGTCCATTGAAGATATTTTTGAAAAAATAAGTGAAACGGACTGTTATATAAAAAATGAGTGAAAGATCACTGATTCGAAAATTTAAATTTATTGTATGTGTCATTATGGCTTAATTACGTCAGAACGGCTAAACAAATTTTTGGTACACTGATAGCTGGGCATGCGCAGGTGGTAATAGGATACTTTTCACCCGACTGCGCTGATGTAAAAAAGAGAGTTATGCCTTTTTTGCTAAAGTTGCGGGCACCTAGTTCCTAATATAATTTGACTGGACTTACGGGAACATTCCGTTGTCCAATGGCCCGGTCCAAAGGCCTCAGCCCGCTGTGGTCCACCCTCTCCAACGAGGCTCCTTTCTCCAGCAATATCTCCACCAGTTCAGCAGATCCTCCGCACGCAAGGCCGAGAGGAGTTCTGCCACTACCATCAGGTAGATCTGCAAGAGAAATAAGTTTAATTTAACACTACACGTTGGCACGAGTCAAGGCGAGGCCGAACTAAGATATATTGGACGTCCTTAAGAAATTATTGTCCTTCACTTTTTTTATTACTGTTGGGAATATAAAATTTTATCATATTGCGGTTTCCAAAATTGGCCCGTTGCGTTGTAGTTTGAAAGTTACTTAGTTGTATTTTTAACCGACTCCCAAAAAAGGAGGAGGTTCTCAATTCGTCGGAATCTTTTTATTTTTATATGTCGTATTAAAGAAGAGCGCTCAACGAATGATTATCTGGTATCACCCTATTTTACTGTTTGATTGACGTGTTCGTAAGAGCTATTAGGTATAATGAATACAAGCCTAAGACACAAATAACAACACAAGTAACAAGACATAAATAAAATTTGTAAAATATAAATTCAAACGATAAAAAGATATGTTGTTATCGTATCTATACAACAGAATATTTATAGTTAGGAAACTAAATGTATCAATCATATTTGTTGTCAACTTTTTAAACAGTTCTCCTGTGTAAAATTATATGCCTTGGCCTTCCAATTTAGGCCGAAAGTAGACTACAATTATGTACTTAAATAGGTACAATTTCAATAAAGATAGTTTTGATGAGAATTCTCATGACTCATGACGATGTTATTCGCTTATCATTATTTTAGATAATAAAGTAAAATATATTAAATATATGTGTTTACCTATAGTCGCTCCTTTGTCAATTAGAGTCACCATAGTCGGTATTCTGGAACGCAGGCAAGCCCAGCCAAGAGCGGAGATTCCATCCGCGTCCACGGCATCTGGGTCGGCACCTAAAAACAAAGTTACTTCCTGTACTACGCGGTCAACAAGCATCCTGTACCAGGCAGTCATAAAATAATTCAACAAACGTTCACTAAGCTAATGACCCTGTTTCGTTTGGATGCTTGCAGTCAGTTTCTGACTGCCAAGAAGATTGACACGCGAATTCTTGTAAATTTTAATGATAGTTTGGACAATTAAGCTTCCATAAAGGATAGCCCTTGTTATCATTTTATTTTTTCAGAAACTGCCTCACTTCCTAGCTCAACTCATGCTTGCCTGTCTGTTTTACGAAAGTTCTGAAAGTTTAATCTTTCAAAAATCTTACGCTGGGAATTTAAGCAGTTTGGAAAACTTTCTCGCAATTTGCTCCAACATGTTAAGACTCAATAAGAACTCAGTTGGCACATGAACTCACCATGCTCCAACAGCATTTCGACGACATCAGCGTGTCCCTCCGCAGATGCCAAAATCAGCGGTATTTTCCCTCCAGACCCCATCACATCCGCTCCAGAATCCAAGAGTCTCAGCACTAGAGCAGACCTCCCGTTCTTCGCGGCCAATGCTAAGGGGGATAGCTGTCTGGCGTTCAAAGAGTAGGGGGTAGCGCCTCTGATGAGAAGGGCATCAGCGATTGCAGCGTTACCGGTTGAGCATGCTGCTGTGAGAGCGGTTTCTCCAGTAACTGGACAGATACCATCAGGCTGCAAAAGAAAACCATAGTTTTACTAAAGTCTACGTGCTCAGTATGCTACTAAATTATTTGCTGCATGGAGTCTTTATCTTTTGCATGTGTTCAAATTTAATAGACGCTTACGGCGTTTTGATCATCATCCTCCTCTTCTACGGGTCTATTTAGTAAGAAAGAGACGTAATTAGTATTAGAAGATAGACTGCATCGACGACCTACTTAAGTGAAATGTTATTTTTACAATTTTTTTACTTACGATTAATTCGGCAGTATCAAGCAGATACTCCACAATATCCAGATGTCCGTTTTGCGCCGCTCCTATCAAAGCATGTCTTGAACCCGGGACCACTTGTTCTATGTTATCATCATCGAAATCTAGCGGGCTTCGATCGTCTCTTCCAGTTTGGCAGCCTAGGAGATATATCACTGTGTCTCTGTGGCCGTTTTTTGCTGCATGCACTAAAGGTGTCTGTTCGGCTGTGTCTGTATGGCTTAATGATGCACCTGGAATACGAAATATAAGTAGACGGGGCTTATTAAGATATTTATTATAGTGGTTCGCATTTTTAAAAACCATGAAAAACGATCGAACAACGATTCAAAGGATTGTTAAGTATTGTACATCAATATTTTTTTATTTCCATATTTGTATGTTGATATAAAAGATAGTTTACCTGCTGCTATAAGTCTTCTGGCGACATCCGTGTGTCCTCTTTGACACGCCAAAGAGAGAGCCGTACATCCCTGAGAATTAGTCATCTCTAGATCAGCTCCAAATTCCAATACAAGGCCCACCATTGACAGTATCCCTTGATAAGAATACATGCATAACAAAGGTGCGTTCCCAAGGCAATCTGTCACTTGATTGGGAGAGCCACCAGCTAGGAGCATCAAACGTGAAACCTTCACATTTGGCGTGTAAATGTTCCTCAAATTGGCGATGGATTCACCAACGTTCGTCGAGCTGGTGGCGACCAAATTAGCTTGCAGGTCTCTCGGACATAATCCTAACTGTGCAGGGCCCAAATTTCTATACATATGGGCTTTCAAAATGTGATGTCCCAATTCCATAGATTTCTCTGGATCTAAAGGCGCTTGTACTCTAGCCAATCGAAATGCGATTCCACAGTGCCCTGCTCTCAAATCACAAAGGAACTTCGGGCTTTCATTGTCATCACGCCGCATCAACCATTCCCTGAACGATGGATGGAAAAACATGTATGTATTGTCGATCCTCTTTACTAGAAAGTCTGTTAGACTGTCGAATCTATGGCAGAACTCATCCCAAGGAAGGAACTTGTCAACCAACAGTGAATTCACTGAATAGTATATCTCTACTAATGTTAGTGGGTACAGTGCTGCCAGGCATACACTTAATATGTGGGTGACTTTTTCAAACGATTGTACTGTTGGGAACCTTAGATTGAACTGTAGTAAAAATATCTGAGCCAACGATATTGGCACCACTTTGTAATTCGTAGATTTTACAACGATGTGGCTTTTTTCAAGAAGATCTAGAATTAACTTTAGGAACAAAAACGATCCTTGGCTTAGATGTAGCACGTATTGTGCGAATTTCATCACTGAATTATGAACGCCCTCCATCTTTCCCGTCGAACATTTGATGTTCGTTTCTATTATTGGTGCGTTTTGTACTCTCATATTGAAGTATTCCAGTAAATCTTTATGTACATTATCCGAGTCGTCCAAACTTAGTCTCGTATAAGGCAGTTGTTTAGTCAATTCTATGAATTGAGTTCTCACTGTCGCCACAACTTTGAGCCATTGAGGCATTTCTGTCACATGCTTAGCCAAGAACGATGCTATAGTATGTCCGTGGTCGGGCCTATGGTATTCCGCTTCACACAGCCCATCGATAAGAATTATGCTATTCGACCTGTCTATGCTTCCATTCCTTCTCAGTATTATAAGCGGTTCTATGATTCCCCTCATGAACGCGAGATCAGGGTCTGCTATGCACTCTTTCAGCGATAGACAAGCCAGAAGGTGTGGTTCACTGAGCAGGTATTCTCTGTAAGCTTGAAGTCTTGGTGCTTGGCACAGTTGGGCTGCTAGAGAGTGGACAAATTCCCCGACTAAGCACGTGCTGTTGTTGTCGGCCTGTGGAGATAAACAAATGTTAATTCAAGGTATTTGTGATAACTGCTCAAAAATCATGATGTTTAGAAATCAGAGGATAGTGTTCTAATAAAACGGGTCCTTACTTGACAGAAATGATAAGCGACGACGTGAGAGGCGAGATGTGTGCACATCCCCGCAGTCAACTCTTCAGGGAGGATCTCTCTGATGTCGGACTGCTCTCGCAACTCTTCGTAGTCGTAGTTTCGCTTCCTGCCGAAGCAGGAGTACTCCACCAGTTGGAGTATAAGGGCGGTTTTGCCGGTGCCTGGACAACCGGAAATGAGGATACCTGAAATAATAACAGAACGGAGCATGTAAAAAAGGTATTTACGATTTTACATTGGATTCAATCGGATACTTTGCCACAACTGAACGTTATGGTCCTGTTAGAATGATTGGATTATTTAATGTAAAAGGTCTGATCTGTCAATATCAGACTTTGAAAACCTAGAAAATCAAGTGTCCGTCAGTTTAAACATCGGCGGTTGAACAATGTCATTGTATTTTTTTTTGATACAGTTAGATAAATATTATAGATTTGGATACCTGATAGAGATAGATAAGCTTACCTGAGGAGCTAGAGTCCAAAGCTTTCTCCATATCCTTCATCAACCACTGCCGCCCTGAGAAGCATCCCTGGTTATCCGTAGAGGGCACCTCGAAGAACAGGGGTCGTAGCGTCAGCTGGGGCGAGGGGTGCACCTTCTTCAGCTCAGAAGACGTTGACGATTGTTTACTGCTGACCCTGGCGGAGCGTCGAGCGGCAGTTTTTCTGTTCTTGAAAAACCCGCTGGACATTCGTGTCAGCTCTTCTGATCTGCCGTTTTGTAGTGCTGTAACAATTCAAGTTTAGGTTCTATAGCTGGTAAGATTTTCCTTTAAATAAAATCAAGTATTTTTGAGTTCCCGATGTTGATGACCTGTGAACATGGAAAGCTGAAAAGCTTCCGAAACGTCGGGAACTCAAATGAGATACTATACGCGATACCTATAATCTGTTAAAATTGTTTTATTTAAATGAGTAATCATCGCAGAAACACAAGAAAATAATATTTTCCTTCCTTAGTTAGCCAACTAGGACTCTTAGTTTGCTAAAGTTGGTTTGAAACTGTTATGTTGATCACCAAACACAGGTATACGTCAGTGCAAAGAATACTCGTACGTATGCAGCTGGCTTTAAGTATTCTACATCCAATAACAATTGACACAAATAAAAAGGATGAGACTTAGTCTACAGATATGTGCAAAACTAACTCTACATGAGGGAACTTTGTTTCCTGAATTAGGTTTACGATAATGAAACCATATGTGACTGATAATCCTCATCCTTTTTTAAAAGTGTACCATCAACTTACTGTTAACAGAATGCCGTCTGCTACCTGGACTGGACGAAGAACAGTTGCTGGCAGCTGATAACGACATGGAAGCCAGTGAGCCTAGCGAGTCTCGGCCTAGGGGCGTCACCGCCTCCACCTCCGACGAACCCGTCAATGTTGACACCTGTATCAGGAAAACGGCCAATGACGTAACAGTCAGTCTATGATTTTATATACCGCTACCGCGGCGAGGGTGATACCGCATTGGTATCATTAAAACATTTACAAAAATACGAGCAAGAGAACGTAAAACGTAAGTCATTCTAATCAGGTGTAATCGGAATAAAACCTTATTTACTAAGTTCAACGCTGAGTACAGTACTACAGTACTCCTGTATACTGCACTGCACTCGGCGAGTTCTGTACCATCTTGATTCTATCCTACTTAGTGGAAATCAAAAGAAAGTTTTAATAGCTCAGTATTTTGTATCTAAATAATTTTAGAGGCTACTGATTCTAAAATCAATAAAGTGAATATACTACTATATGAAGCTAAGGTTTGACACAAATTGAAAACCATCGTTACAGGCAAACGACTACAGGTTATTCTATCCTGAATTTTAAAAAAAGTAACCAGGTAGGCGGATAGACTTTGTTCCTACTGACTGCTGACTATTCGCCTGACAACAGGGCTTAAAATAATTAGGAGTATATGCGGGTCTTTCAGTTAGATTCTGGAATAATTACCGGGCTGGTGTTGTGCGAGGCGAGCGTGTGTGCGTCGAGCGATGCAAGCGACGTGCAGCTGTCTCTAGCCTTGTTGCGCGAGCGCCGCTCACCCAGCAGTAGCCCCAGGCGCATGTACAGGTCATTCTGTCTTCTGGACTCGAAGCCTTGCTTTATGTGCCCGCCTTCGTCATCTGGAGATATAAAAGAAAGTTAAGAATGCTGCTGAAAAGTAATCTCTTCAAAAGCAACTCGAAAAACGTGCAATCTTAACCTGTCAAATATTTGGAAAACAGCCAAAGGATTTCCTTCATTAAAAAAATCTCTGTAACTTGTGCTATAGTCTGACAAAGCTAAATTTGCAGGATTCTGCATTGCAAAAATCTGGCAACTTCATTATTATTGTCATGACAAATTATTTCAATGCAGACTTTTGCAAACTTAGGTTTGCCAGACTCTATTTACAGGTATTTGTGTCCTTTTTAATAAAATGTAGACATAATGATGTAATTTGACAACGGTTATTTCAAATGATATAAGTACTATACAAACAATTTCAGATGATCTTGACAAAAAAAACAGTATTATTGTAAAAACATGCCAGTATTCACAAGCATTTAACCATCTAGCAATATGAGGTGACACATCAAAATACTCCATGCATGTACAACTCTGTGAATACAACAAAACAATAGCTGAATAAATATTTATCGCTATCTACAAATATTTAAAAAAAACTAATAATTTCCTGGGATTCTTTCAACTATTAAGTATTACCAAACAATGAGGTGATTCCATATTTGGCATGATATTTTCTGATCCACCATTCCATGTGTGACTCGAATGAAATTAAGCATTGTTCCATTTTGCAAGACGCAGGAAGAGAGTTTCTTGTTAATTTCAAGAAATAATTGTTTAACTTTGTTCCCAGAGAGTTGAGATTCTCGGCGTTCGCTGATCCATGGATCGATTATCTTATAATACATTAATCATGCTTTATAAAGTAGATTCCGTCTAATACATACGGATGTCCATACGCACATCTATACGCTCGCTACCTTTACCAGTAGACTGTTTATATGTTTCCCTATAAGACCGATGTGTATTCGATTTTTTTACTAAATACTATTGAATTCACAGCAAACTCTTCATTTATTATAATGTTGAGATAATGACCAAAAATATCCTATTAAATATCGGTCAATTTACGGTAGATCCCAACCAAACGTTTAAGTAATAACCAAAGATTTTCTCTAAAATATTAGAAAATTCACCTAAATTCTTGGAGACCAAAGGAATTCTTTGTTTTAAGATAATAATCAGAAACGATTCAAAGTGTCTTCACAACAGGGAAATAAATTATTTCAAATTCCATGGCACAATTTGTACAAAATTGAATTGCTGATTTCTATGCTCCGGACTATATTTTCATTGCCGCGAACTCGCTCCCATGTCATTTAAAATCCCTGCACAAGTAAATGACATAATCTAAACCGCGCCAGATCACGTGTCGGCAGATCGGATGACGGCAACCCGAGCCAAGGATCCTGGGCATCCTCGAGCAGGTAGCTGCTGCGGTGTAACTGAGACGCACGGAAGCGCGTGGGAATGCGACGTGATTTTATACAGGTTTTAAACCATAATGGGACATAAAGTGCCATTTCCACACGAACGGGCGATTGTGTGTGAAGATCTTGCCTTGTATCTTCATCTCGATAGTGCTCGGAGAAGTGAGATCCTGAATACAGAACGCGGGAATATGTTGATCTTTGATGATGATCTGCATCCATTGCCAACCAATCAGGGTTTGCACTTTGGACCAGTCTGAATATTGTCGCACTCCCATTGGTTAACTGACACTAATTATATACCAGCCAGTGTTGTAATTTTAAACAGTTTATCCCTGCGTTCAGAAAACATAAAAATTAAAGCACCAGGGCAGCCATTCTCAACGGTCAATATTAGCAAACTAGAGTTGCATCTGTGAAATTGTTGTTTGTATTAATTTTACGTCTACTTTAAATCCCATGTGTCCAATTTAAACTACTTCATCATCCTGGAAAGTGGACGGTTCCTGGTATAAAAAATCGAGTTCGGGATAAGCAAACAGCGGATTTTCTAGCAGCGTGTGTCTAGTAACTCGTGAAGCGTTTGTAAAATATAATTTTACAATAACAGCAGATCGTCAACACAAACCTTACATAAGAATTAGGTAACTTTTTTTGAAAAGTTCCAGTACATGACACTGCCCATATTTGGCGCCTTTTAACCTTAATTCATAGCAATTGTGGTGAAAATCAGGGTATAAATTATTGGGACGATTAGCTTAGATCATCATATCTTTAACTCATTCTATCAAATTTTGCAATTTAATTTTCTTCCATTTCTAGTGGTAGGAACAACTCAAGCAGTATGTGTAGGTACGTATCTAGCTCCGATGACAATGCAAGTACTTACAAGTAGCATTTAAATGATCTGAAGTGCCATCGTCAGTATATATAAATCTGAGACGAGTTCAATCAACGCGGTAGTAACAAAAAACCATATCAAAGCTTGCGCTCTTCTCGTAATCACGACTACGAGTATTGTTTGATTGTTAACCGAAGCAATAAACATCTAAACTTCACAGAAATAAGTCGAGACCCCTGAGAAGCGTAGCACATTGCAGTTTACAGTGTTTTCTGCTGAGAAAGGAATCGTCTTGCGGGGTTTTGAGTTGCAGTGTTCGAGGACTTGACAATGTTTACATGAGCCTTCTACTAATCTATTTATAACTAGAAACAATTTATCAATTTGTTCCACAAGCAATGTGCTCCGGCCATTGCCATTTAAGTCTGACAACTCTATGAGCTATCTGATGCGCTGTCATCCAATGGATCTTAAACAGATCATCAAATATTGTTGGGAGTCGTCCTGCGATGTCCGGTACTTGGTATCTACTCAAAAACCTTTCTGCTCCAACGTCCTTAAATCAAGTTCGGATTTACCCTCAGTTAAGCCCTGGGGTAGGTGCCGTGAAAAATGCAGCCCATTTTTAATAACGCAAAATAATTGCCGCCCCTGAACCTTAGCTATTTTAAGCCTCTTATAATTTTCCGCCCCGATTTGGCACTAGCCCCTAACGCCCCTAGTGTAAGGGTATTTTCACAAAAACGTGTACAACAAAAACAAAGGGTGTGTAATGATCGGAATAACAACTTTTGATATATTTTCACTGGATATAACAACATTTGATATAATTTCATAAAATATAATCACACATAATAAACTTTTGACATAACAACTAAATTGATAATTTCATGGTATATAATGTTCAATGGGTATAAAGATTTTTGGTATAACGCTAACCAAATATAATGAATATATGCTATGAGCATCAGTGGTATTAAAGATATCAATATAACGTATGTACAAAAGGCAAAAGGCAAGACTCAATATAGACCTCCGCGGCTCGCTCGCTTTGCTCGCTTGTTAGGGTTGCAGTTCAACCTAACACTCCTACTCGCTTCGCTCGTCGTCGTACCTAACCTAACCCAAGTCGGACCTGCCTTAAGGTGAAATTGGCAATGGTTGGTTTATTTTTCACTTGATATAGACCTGCGCAGCTCGCTCGCTTCGCTTGGTCGTTACGGTCGCAGTTCAACCTAACACTCCTCTTCGCTTCGCTCGTCGTCGTACCTAACCTAACCCAAGTTGGACCCACCTTAAGGTGAAATAGACAAGCTCAAATTCCGGTATTGTGTACGTACTCTTGTATTCCTGCAATAGTAAAAATTATCGATTAATTATTTCCAGTTTCTACCAGTACTACATTATACCTACTGAGCGTTGTATTGAGTTATATCACATATACGTTATACCATGTAACTGTTAGATTAATAGTTGTTATATTACTAGTTCATTATACCTGATGATAGTTAGATCATATCAGAATATACCAAATATTGTTATACCAAAAGTGCATTTTATCCCTTAATCGTTATATGTACCAATAATATACCAAAAGTTGTTATAGCGACCGTTACGCACCCGAAAAACAAGTGGGGACTTGTTTTTTCAGATGAACTTTTTCGGCTCGTTTTAATTAGAATCAAGAGCATTGTCGATTTTGATTAATGGGAACATTAAGAATAGATACTCGATCGATGAAGAATCGATTTATCAAAACAGAGGTTTGCATTTTTTTTCGCGACGGTATTATGTGAACTCACAATCTACAAACATGTCGATTGTTTTTGGATATCATCATTAAAACACCCGATGTGACATTTGTACATGCCATCTTATAAATACATTTTTACTTTGGTCTACATAGAAAGTAATAAATATATAATGATGTTTGGCTTATCTTACTTAATTCGATGAAATAAAGACGAAAGCGTTTCTCCGTAAATACAAACGATTTATTTAAGATGTGTTTTTTAAACATTTTACCGATTACATTATCCTTAACGTAAACAAACTATTCACTCACCTGTAAAACCACCACACACCACACACTCACCTGTTTTGACGACACGTTTGGCTCAGTGGGTTGTACAACGGCCTACGAAGCTGACGGTCCTGGGTTCGAATCCCGGCCAGGGCAAGTGTTTGTGTGATGAGCACGAATATTTGTTCCTGGGTCTTGGATGTTTTCTATGTATTTAAGTATTATAATTTATCTATTTATTATGTATATCGTCGCCTAGTACCCATAGTACAAGCTTTGCTTAGTTTGGGACTAGGTCGATTTGTGTAAGATTGTCCCTGATATTTATTTATTTATTTATTTATTTATTTATTTATTTAAATACAAAAGAAACAACATTTAAAGACTTTATTTCAGGTTTAGTTATTTGTTGGAAACGTTTATCTATCAGAGTAATTATTTCGTATCTCATCCAAAATGTCACAACTGTCAGGTTGAGCTGTCACTGTCAAGTTGGCTCGGTCTATAACGCGACAAATTCATATTTAAAGAAAACGACATTATAATGCTACAATATAACTGTAGTGGTTTTCTTTACAAATATTAAAAGATAGCTATGTATTTTAAAAAAAATCTTACAAATCCATGTAGACCAAAGTAAAAATGTATTCATACAAGTGAACTGCCCCAAAGTCGCGATGGGTAAATATTATATCTGCAAAAACAATACGATGCCAAAAATAATTATTTCTAGATTCTGAAAACAAATATAACATGGTGTGCGTGTGAGAAACTTAATGTGCATACAAAGGAATGAGTCCCAAAAAAAAACAGTTTTGTGATATTGTTAGCTACATTTTGTGTGAGCATCACAAAACTGACGATCTCATTTTTCATACAATACTTTGGCCATTTTTTTTATTTATGAGATCAAAAGTCATCTTCATTTTGAGTCCAATTAAACTAAGATAATAAGTGGGGGTACACTTTTTGCGAAAATGACCGTAATTCCTGGTCTTCCTTTGGTTCTACAAGAAATGTCCCCACTGCCATTTAAGTCTGTTAGCTATCTGATCTTCCCGTGTTCGTATAAAATGCTGTGTAACTGCTTAAGGGCTGTGTATTAATTCGTGCCAGCGCCATATGGCCGGATTAGCATAGAAATGCGATATCGCTGCAGACCGTCGCTAAGGACGACTATGGGCGGCCCCGGTGGTTTATTAGATCGTTGAGCTTCCATCTTGAGAGATAGCCACTAGATAGGCCATCTTATTGATCGTTAAAATGTATCTTCGTTCGAGTTAAGGGCGGCGCGGGGACGGGCTACAAAAGTGGATTGCTGAGCAGAGAGAAGGCATCCGTCTATCTCATCTATTTTACAATCGAGAAATCTGCTTTACATAATAAAAGTCAAATTGAAAATAGCCTTGATATATATTGACCGGAGTCATAGACAATCTACTTATACCAGGGTACAGCCCATTTCATGAAAATCGGTCCCATAGTTTGGACGATTGTGCACTACAAAGAATTTTACCGTCCGGCAGTCCAATTTTGCACAAACTAGTATGGACAAACTAGAAAAATCGGACGCCGGACATTAAAATTCCTTGTAGTGCACAATCGTCCTTAACGAACAGAAAGCCAACGATTTATACCTGCTAAATGACTATTAACAGAACGTTTAGCCTGGCTGATAGTTAAACCTTTTTTAGGATTAAAATTAAAAACTGCGTTGACAGCTACCATTTCTTAAAGAACAGCGGCTTTTACTAAAACACGATTACAGATGGTTTGAAATAACCACTTTCTTTTATCTCGATTAATAATAACCCCCTGACATTTATTCGCAAAATAAAGGCATTATCTCTTCCAGTAAAGCTAACCCAAGCTGCCTGGATGCAGGAACAAGTCTAGAAAAACCACTGTCTCCCACGCTACCCAGTTTCAAAGTCATTGCCATCTCGAACGATACGAGACACTCTACACCTTACGGCAACGTGATAAGACATGTGAAAAACAGTCGAAATGATTATGAGAACAATCAAGAGATAACTCCAACTGAGTTTGAATCTTTTTCTACAGCTCCATATGGTGTTCTTTTGAGTGTACGTCTCTCTGTATGGGATCATATCCCTTTGATTTAAAGGTTATATTACAGTAAGTTTGAAATTGTCATTCTTGAGATTTAGAGTTTTTCTTTGGATCATGAAATGCTCTTAAGGGTTTTCTTTAAGTATGATACCCGTTTTAAGGCGTTGTTATTATAATAATGAGTAATTGCTCTTGTGAGCAAAGTCAACAGTTGTTAAAGGTAATTGAAGATTGTAAAGATTTAAGTGAGTGCTTGGCTTTGTATGGTCTTAAGTAATTTTGCATTTTACAATCTTGTCGTTTTTACAAAGTTGACACATCATGTTTTGTTAACGATAGGTAAATCATAATATTTAATCTAAAATAAAGTGTTAGCCTTATCATAATAATATCAAAGGTACTTTGATTCTTATTTTTTATCCAAAATCAAAATGTAACGGACAAAATGTTAATACATAAAATTCGAGTAATATTTTATCATAATACTATTATAAAAATAAAACATCATGATCACAATACATACGCAGTTAATAGAAGCAATTGATTACTTAGGGGCATAATAAAAATAAATTTAAGCTACGAAGTCCTTGTAAACATTGATTTACTGTCACAACCCGCTAATACTTCAAAATAACTGTCAATTCGCCCATTACGACTAATTTAAACAATTTAAATCCGCCTGGAACCGCCCATATGACACTAGTACATTGTAACTTTCTATAAAAGCTTGTAAACCAACTGTGCAGGAACAACTTATCAAATGTCAACTAATAACCAGTAACTTTGCGTCCACATTTGTATGGAGAATTAGTCTCTACGCGGGGTACCCCGCAGGACTTGCTTGTCTATGTCAAAAATGAAAAATTACTTTATGGTTCTGGTTATATGTAGGAACATGATGTGAGAATGTGGAAAAACATTACTCTTTGGTCTATGGTGTAAGAATATGAAAAAACTTGCGTTATAAATTAATTATTTACAAGTTCAATGTTGACTTGTTGAGTAGGTAATAGGGTGGATATCTGTTAATACCACTGTTTGTTATTTTCATTATTTAACTCCAACCGACCAAACTTCTTTAGCCGATCCTCTGTAGCTTTCTACCTTGACGCTGGCAGAATTGTCCCACCGGGACAGTGGCCATTTCATGTAAAAACTGAAGTGAAGGGTGGAATGTGGATATCCGTATATATAAATATATATCATTTTTTGTAGGATAGGCAAGTATTTTGTTTCAAACTCTCCAGTAAGTAAGTGACGATTAAGCCGGTGATAGAGTATATTTATCTATTTCAGTTTTTATTTTGTTCCCATTACTCTAGTTTATATTTTTGGTATGGTTTAGGAAATATTATTTGGCCGTCTATTATCTCAGATAATGCTAATTACTAAGCTTATATTCTATTCTAAACTAGTGTAAACAGTTGTCGACAACCAAGGTACCAGAATTAAGTAGCTCTTTAACTTAAATACCGTTTACAATCCGCTTTTGTTCGATATCTCGGATACACAACATTATACATTTCCACATTAAATACTGAGACGTCGTAAAATGTCAATAATCATGATGTCAACATCCGTCAACCTGTCGAGTCACTATTCGCGGTTCAGTAAAAAATAAGACAATGCGTTAAACCAACGCCTGGCGCTTGCCGGAAGCCTAAAAAGCCTTCACTTTTTTACGGTAACGTTCACCAGTACTGTAACCTCATTTAAACGCTAGAGGAAATCTGTAGAACCTAAAAAACCGATATAGCATAAAGTCTCAGTAAACTTAAGTGGCAGTGAGGCCCAGAAAAAGTAAGTATAAGATTTGGATGTCTCACCCTTGTATTTATTAATATATATAAGTTTGATACCGATATATCGCACCAATAATGTCACTGTGTTGTAGCTTAATGGTTGACCGGTAGAGAATGCCTTTATCGCATTAAGTGCGCCATTTTTACTTTCTTGTATTGTGCAATAAAGTTTGAATAAAATAAATACAGTGTACTGATGATCTGTGCCTTATTTCTAAAACTCTGAATTTTTATACGTAAGCGAATGAATTTATTTCTCCAAACAGATTTTGCCCGGCGGCTTATTCTTACATTAAACTTAGGGTTTCTTAACTGTTTAAGGTAGCTTCTATCTCTTTCGTTATTCTGTAGAAACAAAATCATACCTACCTTACAATATCGGTATTTTAAGCATAGTCTGACGCGACAAATATTGTTTATTGACGTCACGTTTGGCCCAGTTAGTTGTAGAACGGCCTATGAAGCTGGCGGTTGGTCGGTATTTATTGTTCTTGGGTCTTGGATGTTTTATATGTATTTAAGTATTATATATTATGTATATTGTTGCCTAGTATCCATACTACAGCTTTGCTTAGTTTAGAACTGGGACGATTTGTGTAAGATTGTCCCTGATATTTATTTTATTTTTATTCACTTATCTTTTCAGTTCAGTACAGCGTGAGACAGACGAATGACGCTGTGTCATGTTATGCTATCCCGGGTGGGGAGTATTAATGATAAAATGCCCCAATGTAGCCCAACGATGTTTTGAACTTCGTGAATGACAAATAATCGAGAACATTTTTTTTATGGCAGCGTTTTCCTGAACTCACAATACTGACTTTAATGTTTCCATTGTGTCTGTCTTGTGTGCTCAGTTAATTGTTTCTGACGTGGGCGTTAGTGGTTATTATTTACGATACGACGGTTTTATTGTCCGTCTGTCTGTCTTTACGGGACTGTACGATGTCTTTTAGTTTAATGTCGGTTGGGAAATGTTAAGCCCACCTGCATTTGAATAAATATGAAACTACTATTAAGTGAACGAGTTTAACTATCATTAAACGAACTTTTCAAAGGTTAAAGTGCTTACGTATGTCTGTCTACTAATACTCCTCACGGCGGATGATGAGCGAGTCCTATGACACTGACACTGACATTTCTGATAGTGATCAGTTTCGATACTACTATTTTTTTAGGTAAAGGTGCATCTCTCATGCGACCAGGTTGGTTTACATGTTTATTATATCTAATAAGCACTTCTAACAGTGTTCGAATGGTGAAAATAATCAGTTTTTTATACAAATGTTTTTTCCAAGACGACGACCGACGAATTACCTTAAGTTCAAATATCGACATCTGTTTATCGATACACCACTTCTTTAAGGTGCGTCCACATTTGTATCATTTGCTCGTATCAGATCATCGTCGCGTAGCATGATCGCGTGTCACGATCACGCGTTTGGACGTTGCGCCGATCCGATCACTCGAAATCCATTTGCTACGCGTATCACACACTTGTATCGGAAGAGTGCGGCATTATCGGCGCGCCGACAGTAAGCGTCTAAGCAGCGCGATACGCAGTCATGCTACGGCACGGTGATCGGATACGAACAAATGATACAAGTGTGGACGCACCTTAAGTCGATGCAGACTAACGATGTAGCATTTGCAGTACGTCATCTATTCGTTTAAGCCTATTTCTGGAGATAAGGGACAATACAAATTTATTTCATATTATTCATTAAATGTCACATTTCTTCATACACTAATGAACTACATTCCCAAAAGATGCTTATAAACATTTGGATGTGACAGCGACGTCGTTTCAATGTTATATAAATTCACTGTCACTGTCAGTGTCATAGGACTCATTGCGTTCCGCGAAGAGTATACGAATACGATGTTGCAGACTACTTGATGCTGGCTGTACACGCTATGTGAGCATTATTTGGTTTTCGAAAAAATATCGATGGACAACTTATAAAAATAATAGAGAATATGCATGAATTTTTATTTTTGTATAAGCTCATACATTCATGTAACAGACAGTACAGAAAAAAAATCGAATAACTATAAAAATTACCAAAATGAAACATAAACACACATCAGACATTTCATTCTATCTCTTTCTAGCATAATTTAATATGGAGTTTATATGGCCGTAGTGTACTATGACGTAAAAGTACATGTCGGACCTCTCTGTCAAATCCCTGTATAATTAGCAGTTTAAAATGCCTATATCATGCGTATTTCTTGGCGTATTTTAATTTTAATTTCACTTTTTGAAATTGTTTTTACGGTATTTTAATATTTTGTTACGAATATATATGTATTACGTATAAATGCGACAAAAAAAACATGCATGTACCCTATTCACAGTCGTATCGATAAACTTTGCACCAATTAAAGTGGAAGGTGAATGTCAGGTCGTACCAAGATGTCAAGTATCCCTGTAGAAGACAGAAAAGTGGCGGTTACTCTATCGACAAGAGCGTAGCTCTTAAGTTACCTAAATTATAAATAAATAAATAAATATTACGGGACAATTTTACACAAATCGCTCCAGTCCCATGGTAAGCTCAATAAGGCTTGTATTATGGGTACTAGACGACGATATATTTAATCGATATATTACTTATATACATAGAAAACATCCAAGACTCAGGAACAAATATTTATGCTCATCACACAAATATTTGCCCCTTATCGGGATTTGAACCCAGGACCTCAGCTTCGCAGGCAACGTTACTCCCACTGAGCCAAATCAGTCGTCAATTATGATGATCGATAAACTCTTTTATCGTCATAGTATAAATTTATTTATCGATAGTTACTTGTCTCGTAGCGATGAAACCTGCTATTTAATTTTGCACCAAAAAATCCGATGTCATCGCCTGCTTTGTTATTCACTATCGAGGGCGTCACTCAACACGACACCTATTACATCTCATTGTATTCAACGACAATCACACCATCAAAACTAAATAGTAACAGATCAACAAGAACAATTTTATTCACTATCAATTCTTGACGTGACAGCCAATTGTTTTGTAGCTTCATGCTTCATCAATTGTTTCTTATCGATATCTACCAGAGGCGTGGTATCAGGAAAATTACAAGAGAAGCCGAATTTAAAATAATTTACTGATATTTAAAGAAAAAGCCTTTCCTTGGGCAACCCGACGGGAAACGACTTATGGACGACACGCCACTGATATGTATACTATTATAAAGTTGTAAAATAAAGTGTCTGTACATTGTACATACAGTCTATTTGAAGATTACTGAATCGAAAAATATATTTTTTGGATTTTTTGTATATATGTACCTATGTCGTTGTGGCTTTATCACGCCAAAACTATTTATGGAACGGGTGGCTGGGTATGACAATAATGCTGGGTATGGCTTAGCTTTAAGATCCTTTAATTTAGATATAGGATCCTTTAATTTTACCAAACAATTCTTCCCTAACTGCCGCAGTTCCCAACTGTTTCATTTTCCATCTCGTGCTTATCTCCAAAACAGAAAAGAAATCCAGATTATTTAATCCATTGTGCAGGACCCAATTGGTTAGGTTAGGTTTGTTTTATAGAAATTCTAAATTTAACGGTTTCCGAAAAAAAAAACCAAGGCTGGGAAATTATATATTTGTCAAAAAAGAGTTTGGGTAATTCGCTCATTTATTAGTAACCCGGCATGATAGGTGAGTTCAACTAAGGTCTCACACCGGGTAAGAACGTATGGCTTCAATTTACGCTTATTATGTTTTTTTATAGGTAGCGATATTGCGTGATGCGCTATTTTAACAGCAGGGGAAAATAGCGCATCACAGCATTCCAAAAAAAACCATAATAAGCGTAGATTTAAGCCATACTTTCTTACCGACTTTAGTCTAACTCACTAATATACTGAGGGTTCTCCTCAGTATGCAAAATGTAATTGGAATATTCGAGGCGCGAATGTCACTCACGGTCTGATGGGCACCATCAAAGCTGTAGACAAAAACGTTTTTTATGACACAAAAAAGCCATAGACCAGTTTGATGGACAGTAACATGGATTAAAGACGTGGCGAAGTGTTAAGTTGTTTTTTACTAGAGCACAGCGCAAATCAACAATCCGGTCCCATATCAGCATTACAGTAGTGTGTGTTCTATGTTTAGATTTTAGATCAATGCCTAAAGTAACTGACAATATAACAAAATCATCATCATCATCATTTCAGGCATAGGACGTCCACTGCTGATCACAGGTCTCCTCAATAGACTTCCACATGGGTTGGATAGAGGCGACCCGCATCTCACTCGACCACCTTGCGGCGTGGCCTTCCCACGCTGCGCTTACCGGTACGCGGTCTTCACTCGAGAACCTTTCTGCCCCAACGGCCACCGTTTCTTTGAACTGTATGTGCCTTGTCCATTGCCACTTCGGTTTGTGTACCCTGTTTCCTATGTCGCGTGACCTTGGTTCGTCTACGAATCTCCTCATTTCGATCTTATTTTCTACAGCTCGCTGAGTGACTCTGAGCTTCCTTATAAGAAGCCCTAGTTAGAGACCACGTCTTGGCTCCGTAGGTCATCACCGGTAATATACACTCGTTGTCCCGTATAAACTTTCATCTTCAGGAACTGAGGTATCCTGGACGAGAAGAGTCTTCGCTTCCCAAAAATACAACAAAATATTGTATAGAATATTCTGCAAAAAACGAAGTCTCGGCGCGATATGGTAGCCGAACAAAAAATCTTAATTTTCTATGCGCTATAAAGAGTATCCGTATCTTTCTATTATGGTACAGTGAGAGTGATAAATAATGGTGTAATTTTTTTATGGTTGCTGGCTGGCTATTCACTTCTTGCTGATTGCAAGGGGTATATCGCCAATATCATCTGAGGAAACCGTAGTCGTAAATTTGGATTTTGATGAGAGGATATCTCGGGCTGTCTTTAAATTTTTGTTCGTCGTTCTGTAATTTGGAAACAGTGACAATTGTCTGAAATTAATTACGCAACTACTTCACTACTAGTCCTTTTAAATACGAAAGTTAATCGCTCCTTATAAAATGGACGTAATAATAACATCGTTTAATCTGTCACCGGCGAACTCGATCTCAAATGAAATGTGGGACGAAGGCTGCTCGGAATCGGTCTCGTCGCCAAGGCGACCGCCCTCGGTGGTAGGCTGTCTTATTAGCTTATTACACGTAGTAGGTAGCTCGTTTTATCTATCTATGATAAAACAAGTTATAAGCAATGATTGGGTTCGACAGGCCTCATTTAGTGTAATAAAGTAACCCCCTACGAAAAGAAAAATATGTGTGGGTGTCTGTGCTATTTTGATTTAGCTTTTTTTTCCGAAAGCTTAAATTATAAAAAACAAAACCAAAATCAAATTAATATTATAACACAGAGTTTGATTGTAAAGGATATATTTAATGCAACCTAGCTAACCAAGTGAGCTATCGCAACTTTATTTACGTGGCTTGCCATTTTCGAACACTATCTAGAATCTAGTACGCACTATGTAATGAAACCGTTTCGATAAACCCAATTTTAACATAGCTGCAGAACAAGTTCTTAATTTCCCCGTACAAGGGGGGTACTAACCGTGTGACGTCACTAAGCTAGTAGGCTTTAGTCTGAAGCGTTTTTTTGGAGAAGGCCAAAAATGTGATTTTAACATTTTTGTATCTCAGGCTGCTCAGGAAATTTTTATGAGTTTGAAGTAGTTTTTTCACCAATATTTTTATTATTGACAGGTCGATTTATCACATATCACAGAAAACATATGTTAGATATTCAGTCCACAATCCAATTCAAGAGCGACCGACTAAAACTGACACGGACTAAATCATTCGTTTGCAAAATTTGATGCTGAACCTCCTTTTATTTTAACAGAATTTGTAAGGAGATACGCAGATCTAAAGTTGTTCATTCATACGCCGTATATAGGCAGTTCCAATTTGGATTACACTCGTACATAATTGTACGTGACTAACTATAATTTTTGTATAATACTCCCAATGGCGCTGCCAGTTAAAGCTGCTATTTTTTTGTTAATATGGCCATTGAATGTCTCGTTCATAACTCAATTTGGTTTCATTTGACCTCTAAACAGCATCTCACTCATTTTTGCGATTGGTACGTACAATTTTGTACTGAAACTTTTGAACTTTTTGTAAAAAAAATGTAGATACCACCAGGCCCGAACACTCCAAAATTCTAAATAAGTATGGATTTATGTAAACACTTTATTGTATATAGTAACCAGTTACAAATGCAATCAACTTAAAAGATATAAGTACAAAGGCGAACTTATCCCTATTAGGGATCTCTTCCAGTTAACCTTTGAGCAAGTGAGTGGAGATATAAAGAAGATAGACAAACTAACACCATGTACAAATTATATAAAATACTAAACTAAACACCAGTATATCAATAAATAAAAAATATAAATATATGTATATCTACATAATATATAACTAAATAAAATATAACAAATATATTTCGTAAATAATAGATATAACGATCTTCCTCTCTCTATAAGACAAGCTCAGAGCATTTTCTCTTTCAAGCGCATGTTGCGCAATCATCTCTTCAATAAATCTCAAGATTGATTGTCTCTGTGATGTTTTTCAGGTGTAAGGGTACATATATATTTTATAATTGTATTGTATTTATCTATTTGTATTTTAATGTAATATGTGTGTATGTATATAAATATTTATGCGTATATATCCCCATATTGACTTGTTGATTTGTGTCTCTTTTCTTTACTTTTTTTTTTGTATTCTCAACTTTAATGATCCTGCACTAACTACTAGTTTCTGTTCGGCCCTATGGTTGACTGGTAGAGAATGCCTTAAGGCATTAAGTCCGCCATTTGTAACAATTTGTATTGTGCAATAAAGTTTAAATAAATAAATAAATATAAATCGTATTTAATAAATATAAATCGTATTCAACCATTTTACAAATCATTGGAAAGCCACAACTTATTCAGTTTATTTAGTATGCTAAAGACTGCGACTGTATGAAAGAACGACAGATCGTTGCACAACTTAACCGCGTGTACCGTAAAAGACCTGGAATGAGTTTGTATGATGGTTCCCTTTCCGCTCTTCTGGTAAACAATATTAGTCTGAGCGGAATGGGCAGTACCTATTATGTGGGAAGGAAAGCGAGTATGGTTTTTTTATATTCCTACGGCATTTTAGCAAATGTTATTTTTAAATTTTGAACTGTAAGCGTCCAGACGCCTAATATTTTTGGTACCATCATCATCATCAGCCTGTATACGTATGTCCCACTACTGGGCACAGGCCTTCTCTCATGAGAGGGAATGGGCTGTAGTGTTCACATACATCCCAATTTCTTCGCAGATGTATGCAGGTTTCGTCACGATGTTTTCTTTCACTGAAAAGCTAGCGGTAAATATCAAATCATATTCCGTACATTAATACAGAGAAACTCGGTGGTACATGCTGGATTCGAACTTACGACCTCTTAAGTTTGAAAGTTGCACGTTTGAACCCCTCGGCTACCGGAGCTTATTTTTGGTATGTTAGTACCTACTAGTATTTCATAACTCTTTGCTGTCATAGTGCTTTACATATTTCATTAAGATATATCTGCCGTAGCTGCCCTAACCGTTACGTCAGCGACACATTTGGTAGAATGCCCTTTAATTGCCTGATTAGATGTATCAAGCCCTATTAGACCTATTTCATAATGAACGAGCTGGATTATTATTATACGTTATGAAGTCAGAATGTACCAACATTATATTAAATGGGTATTAATAACCGAACGTACGGTGAGCGGCAAAGAAACATGACCCCCGCCTTATATATTTGTATGACAGCGGTCACTTTACTTTGCGGCTGACTGTACGAGTATTCAGATAAATTAATACCAATCGATAACTAGTTGGAATCGAATAAAACTTCCATTAACTAACTAATACAGAACAAGTTGTTTTGCAATGCAGGATTAAGTTTCCAAGTAGCTCATTCTAGTTGTATATAATCCAGCTTATTATGAGGTTTATACAACCACTTAATGTATTTATTTACGCACTATATATTTAAGCTAAAGACACATACATAGGACAAATTACACCATGCGTTGTCAGTTTAAAATGGCTGGTTACTCCAATCAATATATCCAATTAACCATTTGGGTATAATCAACCTTTAGCAGCTAAGAATATTTTTAGGACATTTGTATGATACATTTTAGATTATGAGGTTGACGTATATGAATTTGTAACTGTAAGTTAGTTTCGACGTTTTTGACATCAATTATATACCTATTTTCAGTTTGTGACTAGGTCACTTTGTGTAAGATTTTCTCTGCAGAAAAAAGAGGAGTAGGTAACCTTCAACATTACATTGAAGTATAGCTACGAAGCTGCCGCCAGCTTTGGGATTCGAATCCCAGACAGGGCAAGTGTTTGTGTGATGATCACGAATGTTTGTTCCCGGGTTTTGGATGTTTTTAACGTATTTAAGTATTATAATTTATCTATATATTTTGTATATCGTCGCCTAGTACCCATAGTACAAGCTTTCCTTAGATTGGGACTAGATCGATTTGTGTAAGATTGTCCCTGATATTCATTATTTATTTATTACTAGCTTCTGCCCGCGACTTCGTCCGCCTTAAATTCGTTTATCGCGGATAAGGGTAGTTTTCCGGGATAAAAAGCCTATGTCCTTCCCCGGGACTCAAACTATCTCCATACCAAATTTTATCCAAATCGGTTCAGCGGTTTAAGCGTGAAGAGGTAACAGACAGACAGACAGACAGACAGACAGAAATCTTTCGCATTTATAACATTAGTATGAAAGTATGAATTATAGGTACCTTTTATTAATATACTTGGCTATAGTACAGCAGTGGCGTGCGGTCCATATAGGCACAATGGTACTGCCTAACCTGAACTACCATGGCTCCATACAGACACACCCTGAAGGCCTGAACGACCATGGCTCCATATAGGCTCAGAAAAACTGTCTATATACCTTTGCCAAAAACCATGTGCAAGTATCTGCAGTAAAGTGAATGAAAAAACAGGGTTAATATTTCTTTCTCACTCAATGCTTATCTGCTCGTATTAGTAGTATGTGAATTTAAATCACATAGAGTAAACGTCCTATCCATACTCTTTGACATCCTAATTCGATTATTTGACGCTCTGTTTTCCACCTCTATCAATTAGGGCCAAAGTGCCAACTAATTGGGCAGTAATATTTTCTTCTGTTTCCGCGATTATTACTCATTTAAATCAATGAGTCAACCCGTGACCATGGAAAGCTGAAAAGCCGAAACGTCGGGAACTCAAATGAGTTAATACGCGATATATTCCGTTAAATTGTTTTAATTAAATAATTGGGCAGTGTTAAGAAATGTGACCTGTCTGATTCCAAATTCTAAAGAAAAAACAGTTCATCGTTTGGGGAAATACTGAGCGAAGATCGAGTTTCTCTGATATCATACTACACTATACATGACAAGAAATTCGTGTCTTAGGAGTTGTAATATTACAACACCGTGGGAAAAGTTGTTCTATTTATGTATCTAATTGATAGTACAGTTGCATCGAAGCAATGCACAATACTGACCGTGTATGGGAGAGCAATTATACGGGTGACTGGTAAACACGGTTGTTTATGCTTCTACAGGTGTTGGTATGGATGGACCCATTGAACAAGTTTATGTGGTCAATATAGTTGTTTGCTTTATTAAATAGGTAACTCTTTTTTATTGCATCACATTATTTCGCAAAACCGTGGGAAGAACTAAATACATGACCTTTTAAGTTTTCCGTTTCATGAATCATGAGACAAGGACAGATACGTTGCATAAAATTGCTTAGGGCTCCGAGTATTTCTATTGAACTTGAATTAATAAAGATTTCTAACACAAAGCAACAAATTCAATAGCCAAGGTATATAATTGGTGTTTTATTAAACGTACCTACTTAAATCCCATTTTAAACCGTGTTACGTAATACTATAACCTCGAAACGAACCAACATGTAATTTATAATCTTCAACTTGTATCCAATTATATCTTCTACAGATTATAAAACTAATTTACATATACAATTTTGAAAAGCCATTCTATGTTTATCTATAGTCCGTACATCGATTCGTTATCGACTGAGATGATCGCATTCGCCCACGGCGCGATATGTTATTTTTGTCACCGATTTCTTATCTAAAGTTTAGTATCGATTGTTCATATATCTTCATCTCAACAACGACGAGTCATGCTGCCTGTGTTGTGAGGGTTTTATAACATTGACAGCAGATGTTATAAAAATCACAAGTCACTTCACTGGTTATAATCGTCGAGACGCGCTTTGTAATGATAAGCTTAAACATGTCGCAATCGAGTTAACAAAACAACACTCAGAAAGTTATCTTCCTAAATCAAGCATTATCGGTAAAGTAACACAAAAACCAAACAAAATGCAAAACGGGGACAACGGAACCGGTAAATGTGCATCGAGCAATCCGATTGTGAATATGCAAGCCTGCAGGCAAGTGCAAAAAACGAACCGAGAATGCGGGCTCAATTCAAAATGCAAGAATCTATTTACATTTAGGATTAGATTTAATCGTTTATTTTGACGTTTTAATTACACTAACGAATTAAGCCCGCATTCCGTTATGGACAATATTATTGCCTGTCAACTGGTTGAGGCCCTGTGGTACGGAAGAGTGCGCGGACCACAGCGACCTGATCTTGTTAAAGACCAAGCTATGCCATGCCGCACTCCGGGGCCCTTCCTCCGGCAATCCTGTTGAAGTACACCAATGCCGATATAGGACTTATGCTTCGAGAGTGCAAAGACGCTAGCGCTTTCAAAGTTCGCACTGATAAATGCCACAGTTACCTAAGAATTACTAACCAAATGCTAATGCCGTCGAGACAAATTTATTAATGCTGACAGATAGAAACGTTCCCACCAACGGATAGATTAAGCGCAGAAATAAAGGGGCAAGCGAACGAATTGAAACTAATAGTTTTCATTAAACCAGCTGTGTATATTTCAATGTGGCCAGAAATTGGGTGGACAGGAATGATATAATTAATGGAAATAGAAAATGCAACCGATAATGTTCACAGCCGGCCTGCCGCCTGCGCCGTTGCAACAGCGCACCTAACCTAATAAATATCTATACGCACTAGACAGACAACTGGTCCTTGGCGGGACCCCTACGTACATCCGGCGGAGGCACGTAGGCGCGCCTGTCGCAACTGTCATTCAGCGGTATTTACGAGCCGGGATCCTCTCTAAAAGCACTAGAGCGTCCATCAGGGAAGTGAGAGCGTCGAGTGAATGAGCTTACAAAACCGTAGAAGGCATCAATGGAGTAAAGTTGCGTGCGTTACGCAAGAGCTCATGTAAATAAGGCCTACAGATATGCAAATTTAAAGATGGCGTGCGATAATGCTTACCAGAGAGCGGCACGTGGTTTTCGGAGCTGTGTCGTGAGGCACGCTGCGCGAACGGGCTTCTCAACGATTTGGGGCTCAGGAAGAATCTTCTTCTCGTGTGGGGCGGTGTGGGACAGCTTTGGACTAAGTTGGTGGGTTGTTTTGGAGGTTTGGGTAGTCGCATGGGGTTCTGCCAGTCCTCTGGGCGTTGTGGAGACGGGGTGTAGCGCTCCATGGCCGGCCGGCGGCCTTGGCTGTTTCTGGCGCAGATGGGGCAGCTTTCGTTCCTGAACATGCAGGCGTAGCATCGCTCGTGGCCGCAGGTGTCGATCAGCTTTCTCTTCTTGCCCTTATCGAAGGGCATGTTACAGCTGGGACAGTTGGTGCCTCCGGTCTCGCTCTCCAGCAGCTGCCTGATCGCGGCCAAGTCTGTAACAAGATTAATTCGCTTTTAATGATTGGCTCATTTTGTATGCAATCGCGTTGTCGCGCCATGCGTGGAAATCGATTTACGTTAATGATCCCCCGCGCTATTCTAGCTCGGGATAATGGTATAATTCCTATTTGTAACGATGCGTGGACTGTCATAACAAATTACATGCGTGTGTGGATGGAATTTGAAATGGAATTATATTTGAATTGTGATTTTATGTTATAATATAATAGACGCAATTTAACTTCAGTTATTTATTCTCATCGTATAACCTACAATGACGATATTTTAATGGATCAAGAGATTCTGAACTACACATACTTTGGAGTAAGTTGTCTTATACTACTTACTTGATATAAAGTAAGAGTAGTAGCACTATCGCTAATTCTTTATTTAAATTATTTGTGTAATTTAGAGTTTCGTACCTCGCGAAAGGAAAAAACGTGACTCTTATAAGATCAATTTGCTGTCCGTCTGTTATTCACAAGGTCTGCGAGGATAGGTTAAACTGATTCAACCTGACTTGTGGCGTGGAAGAGAGAGTGATAAAAAAAAATACATACTTGTTTTCCAATCGCAATAAACTTTACGTTGACAATTAGTATTTACTTAAGGTTAATGTCTCAGTGACCGACACTGTTCCATTAGTTGGTACCTTTGACCTTAATTCGTATCAATATAGGTGACAAACAGAGTGTCAATTATTGGGCTTAGCATTGAGACGTTTACCTTGTATAAAAAATCAGCAACCCTAGGTACTTCTAAATCAATAAAAATGCATTTTTATTGCCCGATTACATGAAATGTTCATATAGTCCCAAAATCCCATTACTCCTTAAATTCACCTTATCAATATTAATTCAATTTTGAACCGTTATAAATAAAATCCTTCGTGTACGGTTTCGTCACTGGCTGCGGGGAGCTCTTGGGTTTAAATCAACACTTTCAAATTAAGCGATCGGTAAATCAAGTGGCTGTAAACGAAGTAATTAAATCACGGCGTTGCCTCACGAGGCAAGGCGGGTGCGCACCGACCGTACTTACATGCAAAGGCATGAGGATGATAAACCGAGGCACATCCAAGGAAAATCAGGCTGGCAAATATGCATACGGATGCGCTATTTGTTGCACTGAAATGCGACGGACTTCATGAAATGTTGACATTTATATACACATTATAACAACCGATTGAACGGGATTTAATAACGTTGTGTTAACGCAAGGTAATTAAATAGATCATAAGCACTAATATTGTAATTGTTACAAATTATTTAGAAAAAATACTGACTGTTGACTTGTTGAGTTTGTTTCGGCTGTCTTCTCAACAGTGGTCTCCTCTTGGGAAATGTCGCTAGACTCAGACTTGTAAAAGTGACCTTGCGGTCTCCGTATAAACATCATTATTTCATATTTAATTAAATCTCGTTCTGCTGAAATAATGGGCGTTATGAAGGCTCAAAGTAACATTAATATGGAGAGAGAACTATGCTCGGAGTTACAGGGCTCATTTGCTCGTAAGCTGGTGCCGACGGAGCCAACAAGTACTTAAGCGATAGAAATGATACTCATATGTATACTTATGATGTGCATATTATCAGCTTAAGAACAAAATGTTCAAACAGACAGAACAGCTTGATTATTAAAACCCAAACTCTTCAAGGTAAGAGTGAATATGCTGTTACTGAGCCAGCGAGCTCTCTGGGGTCAACCTCTGGTCAGTTTATGAATAAATAAAAAGTTTTATACCAATAGAGCTGCAGGCCGTGTGTTCGGTGTGTACCCTGATAAAGACACGCACGGCACTCGTAAAAGCTGGTTGGTTAAATAGGTTTGTGTTTACCAACTTGTCATTCATTGAATTATGGAAAAAACATCCTTATCCAGTACGTATAATTAACGCCGATAAAAGTATATCTGCGTGTATAGAATATTGTCCCCATGTATCTCAATAGTCCGGTTAAGGACCCACTATTTAACCCTCGACAAATATAAGAAAAAAGATAAAAGGTACCATGATTAAAACCTGATTGAATTGAGATAGTCGTAAAGAATACTTAGATATACTTCAGACGGTATCCTGAATTTTCGCAAAACTATTTTGCCGAATGGTTCATTTGCCAACTGTATCATTTCCCAACACTCGATTTTCTCCTAAACCAAAAATTTTTTTCAGTATATTGTATTATGTTCTTATAGAATATATGTTAGGTTAGGTTTGTTGTATGTAGGTCCCGAAAAAAATATGGTTTCAGAAAAAGTCATGACTTGGGAAATGAAGCATTCGGCAAAATGGTAGAGAACAACTTCGGACATATAATTCGACGTGAAAGACTTGTTGGGCCATAAAGGTTCTAGAGTGGAGACCGCGTACCGGCAAGCGCAGCGTGGAAAGGCCACCCGCAAGGTGGTCCGACGACCTAGTTAGGATGTGATCACCCTCGTCCTCTCTATCCTTTCATCTGGCCCTGGACTACCAATCATTCCATGGAGTTCTTATTCTTGTTTATTTGTCTTTTCTTATTTTAAATGAAACAACGTTAACTCACGTCATTAAATTTTCTATGAAAATTTCCGTTGTGCAACGAAAAATTACCCATATAACTGTATTGAATATTCTCCCCGCACACGGAACATTTCACTTTCATAAGGTTTGTATGGTTAACTACGGCTAATGGTCCATCTTTTTGGACCTCAACCATTAGCATATTCATACAGCAAGGAAATGGCGCCAGGATCTTCGGAACAATGCCACGGTGACCGTTTTTAGATTTAGTTTAGTTTTAGAAATATTTTGTAGGTAATCGTGGTTATATTTTAGTTTAATCTTCTGCATTATAAATATTATAATGTCAATAAACCATTGATGAATTATACAATTTTAAGATACTCGTAGAGACCGACAGACGAGTACTCTTTAGAACACGAGTGAACGACAGCATGTATACATAATAATGCATTTTAATTATGAATGAGCGTAATGGACCTTTCCCGTGCGCGATCGGAAGCGAGTATTTTGGGAAAGGTCAAGAAAGGAAAGCTGCGCGTGGCTTCGCGCCGAGTGCGCAGGCGCAGCCTTGGTGGAAAAACGGCGTAATTACTGCGAAAGCTTTAAGCGTATACGACGTTTTGCTTAAAAGTTGAGGGTTTTGTTTATGAGATGAATTTTATTTGTCCACATTTGAAGGTTATTTATTAAACGTGAGATATACTTAGTTGCAAATGGAATAAGATGTTGGTAATAAGTTGTTTGTAATCAGATATTTTTTTGTGTTGTGCATTTGTTAACTATTTTTGTAATTTGAAATAAATATAGTGTATTTTCTTTAAAAACTGAATATATTAATAAAATGTGTCACGCGTAGATTTTTCTGAAAAATGTATGTAACGTAGAAATATGTGATTGAAATTAAATGTAAAATGAAATGAAAATCTTGTTCTTTATTAAAGCAATGCCTGTGACATACAGACAGGTGGACAGACGGACATGACGAAACTATACGGATTCCATTTTTGCCATTTTGGCTACGAAATCCTAAGAACCGACAGCCGCGTTCTTTTGTATGCTGTTAAAAAAGGTATATACGAAGGGCAAAACCCATAACACCCTTTGTACGCAGTTGGTTAAAACTTTCTTAATCCGCTCTAGTTTCGTAACCCGCCGACTTTCACCCAACATCCCTTCAATTACCTTTAAAACTGTAAATAAACTTGATTAATTGATAAACCGAGTAAAACAAACAGATACCAATAAACATAATTTAAGAATCCTTCCTTTACTTAGTAAGTATAATTCGATATTTAATCAAGTAGAAACGCTATAAAGACCAAAACACTAATAGCCTTTAAGTCGATTTTAAAGTGGAGATATTTAAGATAGGTAACGGTAGTTTTTAATGGTTTGTTTTAAATTAGTTAAGCTCAAGTTTTATTGATTATGGTATGTATATTTTCTTTAATGTTTAACGGTTCTCAGGATTATAAATTAACATAAGAGCCAAGATATATGTGTATTCATATCAAAGTATAATTTATTGTGTAATGTTGGACATCCTAGCGCGAGTCTTCGGTGGATTACAAAGATCTTTAACTCCCTGTCGAGGTGTTCCTTGGAGGTTAGAGTATGGGGTTACAGTTTCTTTAAGAGGGGACTGAATAGGTTTTTAAAGGGTCGCCAACACGCACGTAATGCCCCTGGTGTTGGAAGCGTTCATAGGCTGCGGTGACTGCTTACCATCAGGCAGGCCGTACGCTTGTTTGCCACCTTTGTAGTATAAAATCTTCTTAATATTACATAACGTCTACTAATTCTCTTTTCTCAGCCATACACTAGTATATTGTAATTTTATTGTTCCCACGATGATGCATCGGGAAAGTGAAACATTGTTATAGAATAGACAATTCTGAATTCGAATACTGACTGGCAATGCATTTCCAACCAACTTCTACCTGCATCATGCCGACTTGAAAAGGCACCTAATTTTTTTTACAAAAACATATTTAAATAATCAAAAACATGAATGTACCAGTGACTAGATAAGCTGCACAAATACTTTTACAAGTCTTGAGTATCGTCTTCAAAGAGAATTGTACTGTTGATGCCAACTCAAGAGATAGTATTTTTTGTTAGAATAGTTACATCATTATACAGAGTAAAGTAATAAACCTTAAATAATCAGTGCGCCTACCATGAGTTCGGCACAAGCGAGTATCGAGCGCTCGATGACGGTCTATCTATTTCGCACTATTAGCGCGTGCGAGAGAGGTACACTGACTCTCGATACGAGATACTCGCTAGCGCCGATCGTAAACTCAACTCAAGGTAGGCACACTGTACAATCTGCACATTTCTGTAATAGATAGGGGTCGAAATAATGCCAGTGTACCGTGACAATTTTTAAATTTGTCATAATGTCACAACCTATTTAAAGGTCAATGGAACATAATCATCATTAGCTAGGCCTTCATAATGCGCGTGAATTTGATTAAGCTCCTACTCGTCAAATATAATCTTACAATTGATGGATCTACCGTTTCAACATCGTATCGAATCTATACTTACACCGACTCATTATAAACTCATCAATTATTTTAACTATAGCGATTTCGTATTCACAAACCCAAAAAAGCTTATGTTTAAAGGGTCTTTAAGGCTATTACAACGTTTTTAAAACTGCAATTACACGGTCAAGTAAGCCACGTGGGGGCCAACGGTAGTCGAAATTGGCAACAAAAAATGCTTCTCGCGAAATTAATTTTAATCAAATTTCGCATCTAACACTAAAGAAACAACGGACCTGTCTCATTTTATCAGTCGCAAATAAGTTAAAAATAGTATTGTAAAGTAAGTACAAACCCTGTACCACGATTGTAACAACTGTTAATCACGGCTTTGCTAAAAGCTAATTTAGTGGGCGAACGATGCGTTACCAGCTGTCGTTTGGAGTTGCGTGGTAAGGAGGTTTTGTGTCTGGCTGGGCAGACGCTGAGTCACAATATTCGATGGGACTAAAAAAACATTAGCATGTGAAAATATTGAAAACAAAATTAGCTTTAGCTCTACAAGCAAATTACTACCTTTAGCATTTGGAATGAAGTTGTATATCTGATGTAGAATTTTTGCTCTTAGTAGTTCTTGGTTTGAAGGAATTTTCGGTAAGATAGCTCATCAATTTTCGAATCGTTAAGTTTTTTTCTGTTCTATTAAAGTCAGACGGTGATTATTGTTCTTTCTTTTAGAGAACTGTCTAATGTTGGATCAAATTAAGTTTTTTGAGAACACGTCTATTCGAGACGTTGGTTTCAATTTCTTTTGACCATTTGTCTGGCTTAACGCGATGGTAGGTCAGTTATTATGCTTCATTATAATTTAATAATTTTTCATATAGGGTTTTTAGTGTTTTTACAGTTGTTATGACAGGGCAAGATAATTAGACAGACGTGTAAGTATTATTTGTAAATATGTATTTTTTGTAAATAGAGACTGTTTTTGAAAGTATTATAATCACACCTTAAGGCAAAACCATATTATTGCATTAGATAAAAGTGCTTGTATCTAGAATTCTAGACCAACATTTTTTTTGCTTTCTATAAAATTTGATGATACTCGAGGCTCCGTTACGTCACTAATATCAAAGTTACTGCTATAGTCACTACTGTACTATAATATGACCCCTAGGCTTCGTTTTCTTAACTCACTTTTGGCAACCTGCTTGACTGACCAATATATGTTGACCTGCGATCTGGAAGATGTACCACTACTTCACGTGTCTACTTATATTAGGCACGAACTAAAGGCGGCCGAGTGCGAAGAATGTGTCCCCTAATCTCACGCTGGTAAACTATTCTTAAAACAGAGGAGGTCTGCAATTCAAACCATATATTTCTTATGTATGACCGAATAATTAAATCAAAGATTTACAGCTATTGTATCGTAGGGCCAAATCATCGTCCTGCAATGCAGCAAGCCAAAAACATACTTTGAGGATACGTTTGTCTCAGTGGGTTCCCTACAAGCGGCCTACGAAGTTGGCGGTCCCGGGTTCGAATCCCGGCTAGGGCAAGTGTGATAAGCACGAATATTTGTTTCTGGGTCTTGGATGTTTTCATAATGTATTATAATTTACCTATATATTATATATATCGTCGCCGAGTGCTCAGTAGGCAAGGTATATTTTATACAAGCTTTGCTTAGTTTGGGAGTAGGCCGATTTGTGTAAGATTGTCCCTGTGTTATGGGTGTCCCAAGAAGTAGTGATATACAGAAGCTGGGATGTAGAGGGCTATCTAAATCACCCCCATGTATGTTCCGCGATTTTTCGTATTTCCGGAGTTATGACTTTTTTTTTAATTCTTCACCTATCGCCGAGTACGATGAGATTTTTATTTATGGTGACGTGAATTATTGCGGTAGATGCTTGATTTTTTTTGTGTGCTAAGCTGATAGATAGGCCAATTCAGTATGGTAACATTTACTATCGTTAGATCTTTGAATGAAAAAAAAAAAAAAAAAATGCCAAGAATGATAAAATTACCCAATATGTTCACAACTTCAAGTGGCTTCAAAAAGGATAAAATCACATTAAAAAAAATACCGTTTGGCTTTTAAAAACTTGCTCTATCTATCAGGTAGCTACTCTGAAAATTTCATTTTATTATTCATAAAACTTCAATTCAAAAATTGAAATCTAAATGTGGCAAGTGCAAAATTAATTAACTTTCTAAATAAATTTCGTTCTAAATCACGCACTGGCCATCAATAGAAAAAGAACAAAAAACAAAAGACGGTTGACGCATGAGAAAATTTTCACGTTGTTTGGTCATCGTTGGTACTTTTCAATAATTTAAAAATTGTGTTTTAATACTGCTAATTGTTCGTTTCTCTAATCATTTTGGCTGTTCATATGGACTTTGACTTGCATTACGATTTGGATTAGTGTTATTACCTGGAATTAACGACTTGGCATTATTTAACTGGACTTGAGTTTGCGTGTAAGTGATCATGTTTACTTCACGTGACTACGCAGAAATGCATTACTATTACGGTTATGCTAGGGGGAACGCGGCGGAAGCTTCAAGGCTGTACCGGGAACATGTGGAACGAAGAGGCGGGCCTCAACCTGAAACGTTTCCTGACTATCGCATGATCTTAAGAGTACATAATGCGTATTTGGAAGGTTACATACCGGGTACCAGATCAGGCCGTATGGCCACTATGCCGGATCCAGATGTAGTAGATGCAGTGGTTGAAGAAGTAGAAAGAGACCCGTTGACCAGTGTGAGAGTTATGGAACGTCGTACCGGACTTTCTAAATCTCAGGTACACTGTACACTACAGAGCGTAGGATATCATCCGTTTCACATTAGAAAAGTGCAACAGTAGAAACCGGAAGATTACAATCGGCGAATTGAATTCTGTCAGGAAATGCTGAGGAGACAAGCTGAAAACGAAAACTTTTTTAACCAAATCTTGTGGACGGATGAATCCCACTTTAGACGCAATGGGATTTTTAATATGCACAATTCTCACTCATGGGCAATTGAAAATCCAAATTTAAAAAGGGAATCGACATTCCAAGAACACTTTAGTGTTAACCTTTGGTCTGGCATACTTAACGGTCAGCTAATCGGGCCCTTTCAGCTGCCAGACCGCTTGGGCGGCAATCACTTTAAATTTTCTACGCGTCGATCTGCCCCTGCTGTTAGAAGCTGTGGACTTGGAGACACGCAGAAGCATAGTACTGCAGTGTGATGGTGCACCATGCCATTTTGCCTAGGACGGAAGAAACTATTTCAATCAAAGATACCCTGAAAGATGGATTGGTCGTTGCGGCTGGGGTGACGCCTGCCTTATAGCCTGGCCTCCACGGTCCCCCGACCTAAACCCCATTGATTTTTTTTGTATGGGGATACTACAAAGACCTCGTCTACTCAAGAGAATGCCGCAATTTGGACGAGTTAACCCGGAAATTGAGAGTAGCAGAAGAAACCATTAAAAATAATAGAAGTGCATTCAGACGTTTAAAAGACAACTTTTTTCGGCGATGTCGCACTTGCATTGAGCAACAAGGGGGCCATTTTGAAAATTTCTTGTAATTAAACACTTTGTAATTGGTTTTACTTTGTTTTTATTAATCATCATGTAAATTAAAATTTTGCACTTACCACATTTAGATTTAAATTTTTTGATTGTAGCCTTATGAATAATAAAATGAAATTTTCAGGGTAGCTACCTGATAGATAGAGCAAGTTTTTAAAAGCCAAACGGTATTTTTTTTAATGTGATTTTATCCTTTTTGAAGCCCCTTGAAGTTGTGAACATATTGGGTAATTTTATCATTCTTGGCATTTAATTTTTTTTTTATTTCATTCAAAGATCTAACGATAGTAAATGTTACCATACTGAATTGGCCTATCTATCAGCTTAGCACACAAAAAAAATCAAGCATCTACCGCAATAATTCATGTCACCATAAATAAAAATCTCATCGTACTCGGCGATAGGTGAAAAATTAAAAAAAAAAGTCATAACTCCGAAAATACGAAAAATCGCGGAACATACATGGGGGTGATTTAGATAGCCCTCTAGGTCCTCTACTTCCCAGCTTCAGTATATCACTACTTCTTGGGACAGCCTGTATTATATACTATTAATTCTAGTGTAATTAGAAAGAAGTAAGATCATATTATAAATAACATATGTCATAAGCCGATGCAAATCCTGTGGCTAGGGGTCAGTGTGAAGTTAATTACCATGCATTTAATTACGTTTAATTACCCCTCATTTACTCTGGACGGTTAGAACGGAATGTGTTTAGTTTAATTACTTAGCTTGTTATAGTCATAGTCACTTTATTAATGAAATATTAATAATGGGTGTTACGAGTAGGTTTTTATGAGTTTTCGTTAATTTTGTTTATTAGGTACTGGAAGGTGGTGCCTTATAGTAGCAAGTCTATCAGCGAAGGAGGAAAAATAATAATAAACCTCTTTTTTTCTTGAACGTAGTCGAGAAAAAAATATCCTATAGCCATCTGTGGATGCCCAGATACCCGTGTACCAAAAATAGTTGAATCCGTTTAGTCGAAATGAGGAGCCACAACGACAAATACAAAAAAATGTTTTTTTTTTCGATTTCGACCTTCAAATAGTCCGTATCGTCTAGTTTTTGAAAATATCTTCAATGAAAAGGCATTTAACTTTTACAACTTTATAATAGTACCTATAGAAGATAATGCAAAATTGCATAAACATTCGTTTGATTGATTCCTCTCCTTTATTATACGCATGTCAATGTAAAAGTGTAAATCGGTATATTTGTTTAGTATGTCTTTCTTTGCAAAAATGAAGTAATGAATCGAAGTGTTTTTGGCAAAAAGATTGAATGTAGGCCGGATATTTTTATCTCTTTTACATTTGAACGCATTCCTCAGCAACGGGCCGGAAGAGACATCAAATAGGGACCGGTGGAAAACCAAGGGAGAGACCTTTGTCCAGCAGTGGGATATACGTACAGGCTAGTAAAAATAAGCAAATAAATTGCGGTAGATGCTTGATTTTTGACCGTACGTTTAAGATTAGTAATTATTTTATATTCCACCAAACCATTCTGTTATACCGGTTAAGTGGGTTTATATGATATATAAAAAACTCACAAACTACGAGGCGACCTCGATCCAAGCTCCTACAGGACAAAAAACAAATCAATGTTTGACATGTTTTGCAATTTTGACATTTGAACTCTTTTGATTTTTTTCATGACAAATGTTTTTTGTTACTAGTTACCTACCTATAAATTATTTAACCACACCTCTATCTTATCAAAAATATTTTACATAAACTTGTGTTTAAAAAAACATAGGAACACATATAGGAACCTATTAATTATAAGATAGACAACAGCTAGTGACAAGTAAAGTGTAATATTGATCTATTCATTAAGATAATATGAAATTAAATAATAAGTAGGGGACAAATTTACACAAATCGAACTAGTGCCATGCAGTGGCATGCGGTCCATATAGGCACAAAGGCACTGCCTACCCCGAACCACCAGGGCTCCATGTAGGCACAAAAAAAACTGCCTACCCTGACGCTCTGAACGACCATAGGTCCATATAGGCACATAAAAACTGCCTACCCTGAAGCTCTGAACGACCATAGGTCCATATAGGCACAGAAAAACTGCCTACCTTGTCCAAAAACCCAGCGCACGCCTCTGGCCCCATGACAAGATCAATAAGGCATGTGTGACGAGCAGTGATCGGATTAGGTAGAGCTAATATCCCTTTAGTTCGCCAAAGAACATTGTATAGAGAGGTTACAACCGAGTAAACCGGAATTCCGGGAGTAATCTGGCACTAGTTTTAATATGTAATATACGTGTTTTCACTTATGCTGTAATATTATACTTACATTGTAGTAAATCCGAAAGTATGAAGTATTGTAAGTCGCAACAAATAGTATAAACAATAGGTGTTTTTCTACTCATTGCTTCTCAAAGGGATGTGGCAGCGTCAAAAATGGTGCGAGTAAATAGTGCTAGAAAGAGAAGGAATGAGGTAAGAGGGTCAAGTAGATCCACTCAGCTATACTCGGGTGGGGTTTAACTACTCTATATTATGTTCTTTAGAGAATTTTAGGTATATTTGCTCCTACCTATTCCGACCACTGGTTATGAGTACTAGACGATGGATATATTTAATAGATATAAATACTTATATACATAGAAAACATACCCAGTCGTTATCGCTGGAAGACATGGTTCAGATGGATCTGTGGCAGCTTCATGTTAATAATTGGCAGGAAGCTACACACGATCGGGATAGGTGAGCTCTTGTTTCGGAGGCCAAGACCCTGTTTGGATTGCTGTGACTAAATAGTTAGTTACATAAGGTAACATCCAAGACTCGGGAACAAATATTTATGCGCATCACACTAATATTTATCCTGACCGGGATTTGATGCCAGGACCAGGAATAGGTGTCAGCATCGCAGGCACCGTTATTTCCGCTGAGCTTAACCAGCGCCTAATAATAAAATAACAAAACAAGCGAGAGCGGTCCAAAACTAAGCTTAAACTGTATTTTCAGGTTCCAATATGTAGTTAAAATGCAATAAAATTGGCTTACTAAATAACGTACACGCATTTGAAAGTGCCTATTCATTACCATAATTTTCTACACAAATGTTTTCCATAAGTGCACAGTTAGTACAACGACTCTTTACAATAATTTAATGTTACGATGACAATTGCTAATGGAAATCGTTTCCAGCTTTAAGTCCGACCGTTACACCATTCCAAGCTTCGCGGAGAATCATTAATGCGTACAAGTACTAAGTATGAGTACTTAGTATAAATACTAGATATTAGCACTAGGTATTAATACTGGGTATTTATTAGGTGTATTACGTTTGTCACAGTCTTGGAATAGGCGGGATTGGGATTGTTAGTAGTTTGTTATTGGTGATAATAATAATCCGTTTCGAACAGAAATGCCAGCTCTTGAGCAAGAACTAAAGCATAACAAATAGCAGTGAATTATAATTCACGAAAATAGGTTTAGTTAAATGGATAAAAACACCGTAATTGACAATAACAATGGAACTGACAGCTGGGTTTATTATTAATATTATTTATCTTCTTTCCTAAGCTAGGTCTTTTATAATGCGCATATAAAAAGTTAAATACAAAAAGCAAATACAAAATATAAACACATTATAAAAAACCTAACGTAGGGTGCCGCCGGCAGCGGGGCAGGGCTCAAGCTACCGGTGGTTAGGGCTGCACAGAGAGGAATCTCCTGACAATGCGGGCCGTGTCCAGGATTACTGCCTTCTGCATCTGACCCTTGATTCAGCCATCTAGTTAGAGTCTCTTATTATTATTAATAATAATACCAAGAAATTTTAATAGAGGAGAGTCATAAGTTTAAAGCCTAGTTGTGTCTGTCTGTGATATGGCATTGCTCAAACGGATGGACAGATTAGGTTGTTCTGTTTTTTGTATGATTGAGAGCAAATTCGAAGATTTTATCGTTTTGTACATTTGTAATTAACTTACCTAAAATCTTGCGCTCCGACCGGTTGAGCTTATGCGATGAACATACATTCTTGTGCCCGAGTTTTGCATATTTTCTATTTATAAAAGAAAACATTTTTATTACATATATCGTCGTCTAATACCCATAACACAAGCCTCACTAAACTTACCATGATGTCCCATCATGGTAAGTTAGATTAAAAAAAAACCCCTAATATTAATTTACAGACAAGAATGGCGGCGTGTTGTGAAGCTTGCCACCAACACCTGAAATGATGATCACGACCATTCTGCCAAGAGTGAAACTGACGCAGAATGTTTATTTACTTATTTTCACTTCGCAGTTACGATGTCACTTACAAATACAGTCATTAAACTTATAACGGCCTTCTTTTTGCGTGGTTAAAAAGGCGTTAGAAACTTAAAATGTACATAAAGGTGCGATTCAACATTACAATATTCCAAGTAACACAACCTCTTTATCGCCACAACCCAGATATAACGGTCTAAACTATAAATAGCAATCGGTCTCTAATTACGTGTAATTAATTAGCATGCTTCATAGCCAATAGCCATCGTCATAAATCGCCATCGCTCATAAATAAGGGCAGTGCGCATTCATCAGGAGAGAAATTGGCTTCAATCTGAGAACTAGCTCACGCAACGTTGTGTCTCTGAATACGCGAGAGAGTATATAATAATTCAATTTAAACAAAATAATAGTAAATGGCCAATTTCCTTAAACTTACAAACCATTTCGTTTCTAGAAATTTAGAAAATTGATTAGATACGCTAGTAAAATTTGTTTCTTATTCATTAAATTCAATGATATACTAAATCTTCTATATTGTCTAGTTATCCACTCCACTACCTCCCAAGGGTCCCTTTTCAACAACCCGACATTCCGCGTAAATAAGTAAATATAAATATGTATTACATAAATATACCAGTTGGACAAAAATATGTTACGACCGCTTAAGGGGTCAATCAGTAGGTACCCCGTACTGATTACAAAAAGTGGAAAGAAATTTCTTTATGCCAAATTCTTTAAATTGTATGATGAGATAAGCGAAGTTGATCGCATCACCCTTTTATTTCAGGAAAATACTATGAAAAGGTATCTTACAGTTGCATAATCGGCTATGTTTTGCTTACAAAGAACTCGCATACTTCAAACAATACTCGATTGGAACAAATATTGTATTGTTAAGCAAAGATAAATAAAGTGTTTGAAAAAGGAACTGAAAAATTTTTTGGCGAAAAAAATATTTCCTTGCCATATTTTCGTAATTAGTATGGATACTGATCGACCCCCTAAGCGGACGTTAAATAATTTTTGGCCATCTGGCATAATATATTATCGAACTATAGTCCCTAGGTAAGTTCAATAAAACTGGTGTTCTGACTCGGAGTTCTTTATAAACGTTTCCTCATTTTTTCCCTGAAGATAAACATTTAAGAAGACTCAGAGACAAATATTTATATCATCACACACAAAAGAATATTCTTCATTTCGACGCTTGCAGCAAATTTGACTACGGCCCTTCTCCCTTCAGCTACCATCAACTTTGACATTGACACGTACTTTTTGAATTGTTTATTGAGATAGCTAACGTCAATAGAAAACTAAATCCGGTATAATAATATAAAGATTATAAATAGAAGAATGGTTAATAAAACTGACACCCACGTAAAATCAGCAGAGCATACCAACGACATAAAGACATCATTGCACGAATAATATTTTCTTGATTTGTTGCTATCGCTGCATTTATTGATAATTTGAGCTTACAAATTGGTCAGATTACAAAAAAAATTAAATGATTCTCAACTTTAACACCTAGCAATTTCTATTCAAATCCCTTTGGATCAACTATGTTTGAATTTTTTCCATCATTATTCATGCCAAATAGAGAAATATCAACTTTATCTTCTTTAAGTAAAAGTATGAGATGCTTTGAGCTGGCTTTTATAAATATGAGTGACTTATGGTCAATAGTTCGTTTCATCGTTGCGCAAACGCACCTTGTCTAATTTTGACATCCGATGGACCATACTGATGAGTCAAAGAATGATTCAAACAGAATTATTCCATTTTATTTTGATTCAGGAATTTGTAATCACAGAGATCATTAAAAAAATGGTGGGAGACAGAATTGTTATGTTAGTTTCTTAACTATAATTGAAAAAAATAAAATTTAACAACATATTCACGGTTTTCTATATCGAATGCTTAAAAACTAGGGAAATTGTATATTCTAATCCCAACAACGTAAAAATCACAACTTTTTTCGGTTATTACTTGATTATTGACTTTAGGTACTGTTTTTCTTTGCAATACTTACAATTGAGAGACTTCAGATATCCTGATAGTGTCTACGTGAGTCACTACTAAGGATGTCACTCGTTAGTTTACAAATTTCTTATTTTACCAGCCTTAGGAAATTCTACCCAAGTTGCTGTATATCTGCCTACCTATCTGTTATATTTTTATCATCTATGTTCCATATTGCGCGTACGCATAAAAAAACCGTTGACGGCGCGTAGGCTCGACGCGGGACTCGAACCCGCATCAACAAACATCGGGCTATTAACTCCAGCTATTAAGTCACACCGTGAGAACGAGTGTACTTTAATTAAAGCAGATACACCACACAGAACCGAAATGACTTTAAAACGTACAAAAACTTCACTTCTGTATGCTCTTTTGGTTGTATAGTGGTGGTTATGTTTGGACAAATTAGTTGTCTGCATTTGGAGCTGTAAAGTTGTAAATTATATTTGAAAGATATGCGGTATGCGTATGGTTAACTTTACTAACAGACGCAAATTAATCGACAGTTTTGACGGAAAAATTCCAAACAAATTAACCAGGAATATGGAAGCGTAAAGCATACGGGGTGGATTGTTTTTGTCGTTTGAAATGTGACATTTTGTATGAAAGTGCAGTCCTCGGACATTATACCACCACACAGATTTTCATGCGCAGTTTTCACTGGTTTAACTCGGTAACGTTGACCAATACCACCGTTTTTGCTATCTATGTCTTCACATCTTACATAATTACTTATTTTGAAGTCATTGTTACTTAACAAAATAAGCTTGCTGGCAAATTAATATATTTATTTGTCTAGACTAGTCAAACCTTGCATGGGAAAACGTTTTTATGGCTAAATATTTCTGCTAGCTGCATAAGTAACAGAAGAATAGTTACACCCGGTCAGTTACCTTAAATAGTCTTTATTGCATAAAGCCGTCCTAACCCGTTATTCCGTAAAAAGCATTATGCAAAACTGAAGCAGATCCGAGTATTCAACCGTATCCGATTGAAAGGTGAAAGTGTAGGCAATGGGAACAAGAGTAGAGATTAAAGCGTTTTATCTTAAAACCTTTAGAGCTTTTACTTTGACACTTATAGTGCTAAATCTTTTTCTGAGGAAGTGGTAAATAATAATGAAATAATGATCTTTATTGTGTAAGTAGGCCACAAGGGCACTTTTACAAGTCTGACTCTACGGCGTTTCCCAAGAGGATACCACTGAAGAGAAGAAAGCCAAAAACAAACTCAACAGTTAGTCATTTTTTCGAAATAACTCTTATATCTATTACAATATTCGTGCTTAGCCTATCCTATATATATGTTTTGAGTATAAACTCAATGCGTAGTTCTTCAAGGAAACATATGAAAACTTATGAAATTAAAAAAAAATCTAGAATATAAAAAAGCAACATAGTGATTTTTATTTAAAACAACTTACATACGTTTGATATGCCACATTATAAGAACCGTGTCTCGGTAAAAGTAAATTATTTGGTTTCTGTTTTGGGCCATGCATTTTTGTTTGTATTCAACAATAAATTCAACAATATCAGTGTAGATTGTAGTCTGAGAAAATTGTATTGATGTAGGTAGCTTAAAAGCAAATATCCTTAGCAGCGTACGGTTCGTGGCAACATTTAAGGATATTTCAATTGAAAGCCTCTGACAACAAGTCTCTGAGGTCCATCCTTCGCGTATTCGGCCTAGGGTCTTGATTTTTTTTCATTATTTAGATCTTTGTATTAAGTATTTACTATTTATACGGATTTAGGCGTATACGTAAGTCTATTTCTTTAGCACGTTTTGCAGCCTAAACGGGTTGATAGATTTTGACGTCCGTGTCATTGGATTCGACATAGGCTTTAATATCTTGCAGTCCGGTAATTTTGAGGGTACTCATGATATACGTGTAATACAAGTAATATATTCGAGATGACGATGACGAGAAGCTGCCTATTGTAATTCTCTCATGACTTAAAGGGTGCAAAGGTCGATCCTGAACCCGACCGTTGGCAGTCCGACATAATTTCCACTTAACACAAAAACTATAATCGTAACTCCGACGTTCGTGACTAAGTTTTAACTATTCGTAACTGATCCGCGGAGGTACTTTCGTAACTCGAATTTATTGTTAAGCCGCGTCACTATCAGAACAGTCGGTCTTAGAGAGCTTACGTCTTTCGATCGATTATGCGAATCTACTGATTTTTTTTAACGAAAAGTCAATAATCATGTTAACATTGATGTAGCAAACTATTACGATGGAGCGAGCGCATACAAAAGATTACTATGTACCTGATGTTCAAAATGTCCGCAAATATTATTGTTTCATTACAGCAATGGGTGCGAACGTCGACACTGGTGCGCTTCTGAGGCTATTACCATCATCAGTCGAAATACTTTCACTGGCTAGACACTGGACTCCCTAAAAACCGTCAACTTGGCCGGTCCTGCGACGCCTGAATCTTATCGAGACGATTCTTCAGAGCCCAAAATCGGTAGGATTATGTTATGTTTATACGCGGTCCCTATCACCATCTCCCGGTTCCATCATCAGATTAGGTCGATGGTATCGTATTATTCCGTTGTCACGGAACTTACTCAAGTATGTCAGATTATAGCTCAATCGGAAAAATTTAACTTTCAAGATTTGACCCACACAAACATACATACATAATAACACGGTAAGTAAAATAAAAGCTATAATTTCAATCCACGTACTTAAAGTTGCGATTGCTCAGTTGGTCAGACCACTTCTGTTTTTTTTGGCCGCATCGCATTCATCGCATTGATTTTTTCCTTTATAATCCAAATCTGTGTTATAATATTTATTTAAAAAAAAGCTTGTAAGAAGTGTTGAAATCGAAAATAGCACTTGGATTTCGTTTGTATTTGACTAAATCCTGTAGTGTATTTAAGAAACGAATGCAAATCACGAATAAAGTAAACAAATCCGTGAAATCACGAAACAAAGTGCGACTTTCATGACGTAACGTTTGGAAGTGTTTCCAGCAGATGGTATCGGGCGGATCGTGAGGACAAATTCGAACATTCGCACGAATTGTTGCGACAGCCCCGTGCGACTTCGCGCGAGTTCGTGGATGCTCGCAGATGGTATCGCTAATCAGGAGATAGGCCTAGGTAGAGCTTGCCTTATGGCATTAAGTCCGCCTTGTGTACGATAGGTTTTCTTTCGTGCAATAAATGTTAAATTAATAAATGGGCGATCGTAGTAGCACCGTTTTAAGTGTGAGGTAGTCAAAGTAGCTTACACTTGACAGAAAAAAAATCGGGTCACCCCAATTTAAATAACAGCAAGAGGATTTTCTTATTATTTGACATTTTATTTACATAATATATTATTCTTCGCAATACCCATCTGTATTAGCCATTTCCGAAATTACAACTTTATAATAGTAGAGATGAGATAAAATAGTAACCATGAATCCCGTCAGATGGCACTTTACCGTAGTAGGTACACGTTCCACATCGTCTAAACCCTATTTGAAGTCGGTTGTTATCATTTAGCAGAATACTTTTGCTTTAAATTTAACTAAACATTTACCTTGAATGAATGTCTACAGTCCGATTTCATTAACTAAGTAAATTAATTCCAATAACTCCATTGACTTGTAGTAGCCTTAAATACCTACCATTAATCTTCGTAAACCAGTAGGGTCTATGGGTATTCGGTGTTCGAACATTTAATATGTTCTCTTAACTTACCGTGGTAGTTTCATTTATCCAATTTAGGTTAAGATAAAAGCGAATTCCAAGCCATGATCTTTAGCTAAAGCCTGGTTTACACTTCCCTAGTTCATAATGAGTCGGTAAGATACATGTCACCTACCCTATTAATGAAATATATCATACTAGGTTCTGACCGCGACTTCATCCGCCTTAAATTCGTTTATCACGGATAAGGCTATTTTTCCGGGATAAAAAGTAGCCTATGTCCTTTCTCGGAACTCAAATTATCTCCATACCAAATATCATCCAAATCGGTTCAGCGGTTTAAGCGTGAAGAGCTAACAGACAGACAGACAGACACACTTTCGCATTTACTTTTATTGCACTACTAGGAAATCACTCATCTTGGGATGACACGGACATAATAGGTCCACTTATTTTCCTAATAAAGATCCATGTCCATCATATTGCATTTAAATGATAATGATTATAATTGTGTTAGAAATATTTTTATTCTTTAGTTTAGTTTACTGTTCGAGCAAGTAGTATGTCATTTGCCAAAGTATATATTTAAAATATGTTCAATATACTTTTGGGAACATATAATAGTTTTTGTTTACGTAGCCTGAAAATTGTCTACTACTGTTCTGAACATACCGTAAGGTTTAAAGCATTATGCGATAAAAGAATAAACTTGTCATACAAACTATGTTTCCCTCTTTGAGACTTGGGTGTTTTTTACAATTTTTAAAAGGGTCGTATCTAAATGTTGCATAAAACTAGTCGTTACGTATGTTTTATTTTTAAAGAATATGGTATAAGTTGTAATTGTTCATAAGTTTTCAATAGCATCGGAAAACACTATCGACTTTTCTCAGGGCTTTATGTTCTAAGCATAGAGTGACACCATTAAATAAGCTACAGGCATTACATTCATGTAAACGAACCCTTACGCTATGAAATACGGCAAAACAGGTGTGGAGCAACACCTAAACCAAAAGCTCGGAGCAAAGCTAACATGAGCTTTCAAACAGATAAGCTAAAGGCCACTGAGTTTCGTTATGGCTAAAGAAATATAGTGCACGATTTCAGTGCACCCTACTTATCTTGATATGAATACTCGAATACTCCTAGAATGGAAAAAATATGGTTAATATGAGGATATACATAACATATAAGGTCTGTACTTATACGTCCAGTTTATTTTTTTTTAATGTCACTACCCAAAGGTTGTCTGGAAAATATCGCTGTTTGGCGATGAGACCGCCCGTTGAACTCTCCTTGAATGCTCCTGTTTTGTTAGGTGTGCAATAAAGAGATATTGTATTGTATTGTACAAACAGGGTATCAGTTATGGGAATTAAGTAGTCAAATATTGCGACTATTACCTTAATTATAGTTTTTCAAAGACAGAAGATGAATTCAAACAGACATATCTATACTCGAAGTAGTTTATAATTACTAAGGAAGTAGCCTCGAAGCGACGTAATTTCAGTGACCTTGTATTTCTTACGCTTCTTGAAACACTTTTTGTCGTGTTCGTTATCCTCGAGTGCATGTTTTTCGATCTCAATGACCTTGACAAGTGCATCACTATGAAATAAAACTCGAGGTTTTCTCACGTCTAATAGTAGATTGTTTGACAAGGGGCTAAAATAAGCCATTATGACACGAAGTGATTATATGTCTGAGTGTCATAATGGCTTTTAGCCACGTGTTAAACACTCTGCTCTTCACTTCGACTGCGAGAAAATAAAAAAGACTTAACACTAAAATTGTATATTTCATGAAAAATAAAAAGTACAGTTTTAGCAATTCTTTATAGTTAAATTGACAGCTTATATATTTTTTTAAACTAATAATGGCCATAAACAATTTTTACTTTTTAGTGTGAAGGGCTGCAATACGATCAGAAATTTTGGCCGATCTGATGAGGTTGGTTTGTTTGTTTTTAATTATTCGTAAGTAGTATATAGAAATTTGTATGGGATTATATGGCTTTCTTTTAAACCCTAGGGGCTTAATTGTACTATTTTAGTCTCGCTTCGCGAAGCTAATATGACCTACTTTTTGAGCAGGAGAAGTGAAAAATATTTTTGTAAAAAATAACTTGCGGAGAATGTGAACGTACTAAAATCGGATATTCTATAAACTTCTAAGTATCGGGCGGGTCAGCTTTAAACGACCTTTGATCCGTAGTTCTTTACTTTTACGCGTTGTATATACGTCTCATCGTGTTGACAACGACTGTCTTTACCAATACACGTTTCTGTTTATCTCCACGACTCACCGAAACCAAGATCAACCCCATCAAACTTTGTTATTTTTAAGACGTAAAACCACTTTTTGCAATAATGAACAATTAGGCATAAGGTCAACTGATACAAATACGTTTATGGGATGAATGCGTCTTTTGATGACGTCTTAGAAACGTAGCACTTTGCATCGTCCTTTGCTCTCTTTGCATTAGTAACAGTGCCAAATATTAAGCGGGGAAGTTAGGGGTGTGTTCGGATACCGTCAAATGTTTGAAAGACGCATTTGTTCTATAAACGCAATTGACCCAGCAATTCGGACCTTTTTTAGAGGTTTTGATTCTATAAGGGTTCATAAAGAGACTGGATACGTAATCTTTAATTTCACTTGGAGTCTCTTAATAATAATCAATTTGGTATGTATAAAATCTCCTTGGGTTCTCTATTTTCCTTTTTCAATCATTCCTATTACGCTGATCTGAATCAAAAGTTTCGAACCTATAGAAACAGTTTCGTTGGTAAATGATGGTGCAATTTGATAACCTTAGAAAGTCAATAATACTTGAGAATAATACTCCTTGTGACAATTAAAGTGCTCAATGAGGTAATTCGGCTTTATTGGTTCTCGAAGGATGTTACCATGGTAACTCGGCATGGGTTCGCTGTATTAGCTTGAATTGGGAGTAACCTATTGCTATAATCGAAATTGAGATATAAACAAAATACAAGTTACTACAAAAATGTTTGCGCATACCAACATTGCGTTTTTTTTTACATTTGTCGTGTAGTTAATTGTAGTGACAAAATATATTTAAAAATATATTATGCATCGCTACGAGTGTAATAAGCTAGAAGTAAAATTTCACACACGTGTTAATAGTGTGGAAAAAAATCGTTCAATAAGACTGGACATTGTAAAAGTACTCTTACGGCCTATATACCTACTCGTATAATGAAGATCAGTATTTTAATTATTATTATAAATGAAATGTCTGTACATTGAAGATATATTCACAAAAAATATTGTAACGGACTGTTCGGAGGTCAGTAAATCGAAAAATATTTATTTTTTATTTGTTGTCTGTTTTTAAATGACGTTGTGGTTTCATCATGACAAATCAGCTAGACAGATTTCAAGTATTAAATTTAACTCTATTACAATTTTCACCATGCTCTGTTAATTGCTAATGGCTAATTAACGGTTGACTACGCCTTTTTAATGATCGGCATTGAAATACGTATTGTAACTTAGAGGGTACGGAGATTATCCCTGAGCGCCAAAACCTAATTGAAATGAACTCACAAAAATTGCTTTTGTAAATGATTAAACGTAAATAGGGGTCTATCTTAATATTTTTTACGTACATTTATTCAACTCTCACTCTCAACTTCGTTCTTGGAGGGGAAAAGTCATAACCCCTTTTTTTTCGACAGCATAGTCGGATAAAAAGTATCCTTAAACCACCTGTGGATAACCAGCTACCAACATACAAAAAACAAAAATAACTATTTTTTTAGATCCTCCAAATAGTCCGTTACAAAGGTTTTTTGAAAATAAATTTACAACTTTACAATAGTATAGATTTTTCAACGCAGTTCCACGCGTCATGGTCGCGGATGAATTAGTCCAGTCCATAATGTGTAGAATACGCAAAAGTAATGTTATACGGGTTATACAGTTTCATAATTATGTTATCTTTTGCCACTAACGGGTTTGGGAAATATTTTCGTCGTCTCGCTTATTTCTCCTACAGTGACAATAGCACGAATTCCAACAGTACGAGACTAAGTCTTCCGTTCACACGGGCACTCGCCAAATGTCACAGCATGGTAAAGATGCCACCGACACGCGAAATACGTGCATTTTGGCCATTCTGGGTATTTCCACAAAAACATGTAACTTACCCCTTATTATCGCAGATAAACTTTTTGGGCTAGATTTGCTTAGAATCAAGAGTACTATCGATTTCGTACTAAAAAAATATGCCCAAAATAAAATCACTCCAGCGGCAAACAATTGCTTTTTGTTAGAATATTACCATATGTAAAAAAATCATGTTAGCGATCTCGAAAAGTTATAATAACGAACGTGGGCCAAAAAGTTTTGGTGGCTAAAAATAATGCGATTTAGAGATTGACGTCGACAATCGTTTATGCCAGAGGATTTGCCCTTTTCCGTTATCGGTGCACTAAATTAGTCCCATTGTATTTGGAAAAGTGCAATGAGCGTAAATAAGAATCAGTGACTCCGATCGAGGCGAAACAATGAGTTCGTTTTGGGTATTTTATGGGAAGGCCGTTGACCTGAGGTTTTTAAATGGCCGCTTCTGTTTTGTGACAAAGGATCTTGACTTTGTTGATGGAGGTAAGCAATGTTGTTTTGTTCGATAGGTACCTATTTAATGTGTTAGAAGCTGTTATGTTTCCTTGATTTAATTGCTTAAGCCGGTACTGCGGTGTCACCGTATGATATACGGTGTGTATTAGAGAGTAGGATAGCTTTAGTCTTGTGGTGAACAGTTCGCGATCCCATGGCACCCCCATTAACGCCAGGTGCGAGAAGCAACTTTTTAGTGGGTAGGCCTACCCACTAAACAGTGGGAGTGGAGAACCACTCCATCTTGCTGGGAGAAGAGATCATAGAGGGTCGTCCCCCAGCCAAGGGGGTATGCGTAAAGCAGTTTCACTGTCAGTCACTGAAGTTACATAAGTATGCTTAATTTCGGATACAAAAGTGGTTGAAAAATATTGAAACGACAACTAACTAACCTACATACTTAGATATGAACTATGTATATTAAATAAAAGATTGTAAAAAGTTAGGTATAAGGCTGTTTCGACGTGAAAACGGAAAAATCTATTTATGCATTGGCCGTGCAATGACAAGGCCTTTAATGAGCCCCTGTTCCAGTGTCAGTTAGATACGCGATACCGCTTGTCTATGTCTAAGGCTAGCACCACACTGCGCCGTTTGCCAAGCATCCATGTTGCATCTCTTTCGTTTGACATAGAAAATAAAAGAGATGCAAATACGTACTGTGGTCACAAGGTTGTAGACGAGGTCGCTTAAAAATCGGGGTAATACAATACTATACAAATAGGGGAGACCGGGTTGTCTCACGGGTCGGTTGTTACAGCGGCTATAATGGTCTATGAACCGGTGTCGAAAGATATCGAGAGTTATATCTACCTCTTAGATAATGTCTCGCGATCTTTCAACACCGGTCTATGAGCTTATTCGTTTGTTCAGTTTTCTGTTATGGCCGTCGTGTGACAACTACCCCATGGAGGCTTACCCGGTCTCCACTGTACACCTCAAATACACAGAAATACAGAACATGAGTGACAACGACAACCAAACAAGCATACCTAAACAACAGGCGGACTTATCGCTAAATAGCGATCTCTTCCAAACGACCTTTGGGTAGCGGTGAAGTTGGGGAAGAAAGACGCCCACAACTACGTTTGTGGAGAAGAACATTTGTATAACCCTGTGGTTTCTTCAGCGTAACAAGTAGGAAGATAAATCATCGCCAGTTCTTTATTGTACTTCTTGAATGGACACATATTTAAAGCCACATAAAAAGGCGGAATAGAAAAGTATGGGAACCTCTAGAATAAGCGGTTCGGTGCACTAAATTCTTCGCATTCACTGTCATTCCACGCGTTTCTCCTTTTGTATACTCGTTGAAATGAACATAAAAATCTACGAGCAAAGTTTGCAATCCTCCTTAGTTGAGAACTTGGACAAGTGAGAGCCTTTCTCGCGTCCGGCGCGCCGGACAACTTCCTGGCTTTTGTTCCAGTCCAGTTACTAGACTGGCCGATAAAAACGTTTACACGGCGATCACTTTATCTTGGAGTCTCGGTTTAGATAAAGTGGTACTCGTACAGATGTTACAGTACAGCCAGTAAGGATGCCACGTTTATATTTCGCAAGGCGTTTTTCTGCAGTTTTTCTTAAAATCAATATCGGTGACTTCGCCCGCGTGTTTTTTTCTTCAAAAATAAAAATAAGGAAACACCCTTGAAGTCATATACTAAGATTTGCCAATATTTAAAAAATAATTATTGATTTCCAAAATGTTTCTTTTCTAACTACAATCCAATCCTCCAGCTTCATTTTAATTTGCCCTGTCTTTTAAGGTCCTTTCAAATTAACACAAACTATATAAAAGTTTATTATGTAGCCCTTATAGAGCTCAAACTTAATTTATAATTACTGTATGAGCTCTACTATACTATTAGTAAAGCAAACGTAAAATCTAAAGTGATACGAAGTATTTGAAGGCTACTGAATCGATATATTGTTTTATTTTTATTTTTTCTATGTTTTTATGTGTCACTGGTCACTGTGGCTTCATCACACTAAAACGGCTAAATCAAAATAAAATATTTTTGGTACACGGGCATCCACAGATGAATAAAAGACGAGGGTTATGATTTTTTTCTCCTCCGTCGACAAAGTTGACTCCTTGATGTTAAATTATGTAATACAAGAAGGTGGGCACTTTCCCCGTCGTGGTGAAAATGTCAACGATACAACATTAAGGGCGGCTTGCACCAAATTTCGTTTAAATATATGCTAAACAAATTGAACTAAACACGTTTATATCGTTAAAGGCGATTAACATAATTGCGTTTAGTGACATCTTGCACCAAGCTGGTTTGAAGATTATTTAACTAAACGCGTTTAATGTGTCGGTAAAACAGTTTTCCTACGATTCGTTGTACGTAAATGGCGAATACATCTTTTTAACCAAAATTAATCATTTCCACGCGACGAGTATGCGTAAATAGGAACGGGCCGTTTAATTTTGACACAAAGTGACATGCGCGCGCATTTCAACATTTTATTTGTTGGTTGTGATTGTAAAATCAAATTAAAAACAAATATAGCAAAGTATTGCCGCTAAATTTAACAACCAACCAAAGTAAAGTAAATAAACCGACTCCTGCTGCCATCACTATAGCGTACTGCAGAGTGCGGTGCTGTGTGTTCGTGTTCTTTAGTTATTATTAGAGTTTTTGTAAGGTATGTTTTCTTAGTCGGAACCTTCTGATGATTTTTTTTGCTTGTGTTAATTTCCCGTAGTATAACTGGTCTATCTATGAACTCTATTATTTCCTCCTCATCGTCAAAATAAAAACTCGAAATATCCATTATTAATTAATAGTTGCACCAAATTTTAAACAATCGGCGCCAAATGTTACAAACATAATCTGTCAAACTAAACGTCAAATTAATTTTAAATATGGCGCTAAACGTATTTAGCCGAGTTAAATAGCCTTTGATGGGCGTTTAATTTTGACAGCTCCCTAAACATATTTAGCGATCTATTTAACGTGGTGCAAGGCGTTAAACGTAATTTTATATTTCAATAGGATTTAAATACTGTTTAGCGCCATGGTGCAAGCCGCCCTAAATTACCCATTCTTTTGCGTTGGTAATCCTTTACCTAAATTCTCTGCAAACATTACATATTCAACAATTACCACGATATTGCAGATATTTATTTTTGTTTCTTAAACGGCTTGGCTTACTTCAGGTTAACGCCCTTGGGCTGATTAAGAGTCGGGTTTGACCATAACGCCATTGTATCAACATTCCTTACCCTTACTCAAAAATGTCGTTTGTCATTGTAAACCCTGAAGCCCTTAAGACGTTTTTAAACCAAGGTTTCGATTGATAGGTCCCGAGATTTATTACGGTTCGAGTCATTTTCACGAATTTCAAGATTAAACGCTCATATCTCGAAATGTTGTCACGACTGGAACACACAAGGTGTGAAGCGCGCACGCTCGATTTGTGTGTTCCATTTGTCGTGAAATGTACTTGCAAAGAAACATTAACAACTGCATAATCGTGTATTTGCGACTAAATTTAGTATCGAGAATTGGACAATCTGTAGTGACAAATTAAACCTTTTTTTCCATATAAAAATATGGATATGAAAATAGATACAATATAATTTCATTACGGTGCAAATTCGGTATATGATATTCGGGCTATTTAATGCTTCTGCTATATTTCAATAACGTGATTAAAATTAATAGCGAACACAATCTTTGAAATATGTAAGCATTAGAACCTGCTAATCTGTATTTATTACACTTTATATATTTTTATTATCATAACAATGGATTCCGTAGCTTTCACGGAGAGTAAGCTCTTAGTTGGAGCTTATCACGCGATGCGACGATAAAGAGGCAGTTGTTATCGATACCAGCATTGAGTTGAGAGCTAAATAAAAGCTTATTGGAAAATCCCGTTTCATTCCTAATATTAAACAGACAGTCACAATAATTTTCCTGAGAAGTTTAAATGTATCTTAGTAAAATGATAATCAATATGAGCCTGCTAAATGGAGGCACTAACTTTTAATGGTGACGGAACTTTAGATTCGTGTAGGTATTATCAGGGCTATTTAGTTAAAAGTAACTTGTGTGATATTTAACAATATTATAATATCCCTCGAAATACATTATGAAATCAAAGTAAGATTACAAAGTGGACATTTCAAATAAAAATAAAGCAATATATATAACGGCAGAATTTAGCCGTATGAATAGCTATTACGAAGTTTTGGTTTTAAGCATCTTCTTTCATTAATACCTTAATAAATATTCATATAAAGTAGGTAGTCTCTAGTTGGGCATTGGGCATCATCATCATTGGCCACAACCTCTTGACAGATGATAGTTATAGCTTCTGTAGGATAAAATATGGTATATTGATAGTTATAGATACATAGATAGATAGAAAGGGTAAATCGTACTGTTATTGACCATGATCTGTAATTGCCCACTTCAATTGTGGGATTGATAAATTAAGAATAACTTTAATAGATGGTAAAATAACTAAATGTATTAACTTTTATAATAGTTTCTACCATACACGTAACGTTTCTCTTAATTTATAATATTAGCAATCACCGATCGTGGGCAATAACTGTACGGTTTACTAAATCTATCTCTATTCTAGATAAATGAAAAAGTGTTAAAACATTAGTAAAAATAACAACTGATGTGCATCAAAATTAAAATAAGTGTCCTAGTGAGACTTCCATGTCGATTCTGTCTGTCTGTCTTGTCAGTATGTATCACTGTTATCCACCGACTACTGCACCAGGCTTGTTGTAGATAAATCATGGGCTTTCACGCTGCATCGCAAATGCCCGTGCTCTGATTTATTCGCTAACTCGAACAATGTGCCTTCATCAAAGCCTTTCTGTAGTTCTGATTCTGTACAATAATTACCATTACGCTTTTAACATTATTAAATTCTTAAAATGTTATCAATAGCAACGTTTTCTACATTTTCAATGGTCATCGAGGAAATTACTTTATGAGGCGCTTAATTTAGAAAAAAATCTGTTGGGGGTGTGATTTTAATGAATAAATGGGGTTCTGATACCTTGGTTGTCACTGAGGTTTTCTTTTGACGGAGGTTTTCTCAAGGAAAGTGACCACAGTTTCTAACATGAAATACTGACTGATTGTGTGACTTATAAACGCCTGGCACAGACCTTTGGGCCTGGACTGCTGAAAATTTACATAGTTCAATTTACATCTTCTTTATAATTTCAAATTTAATAAAAATATTTTAGAAATGCAGAAGTAATATTTAGAAGTATGTCATTATTTCACTAAACGTGACTTTTCCCTTAATTGTTCAGTACAACTGGCCCTTCTCACGGCAAATTTGTTAAACCGTAGTTAACAGTTAATTGGGGAAAGTTTTATTGTCTATGGTCATTTTGATCCCATAAAACCATAGTTAACTGACTCTCTGAGGTATTTCGCGACTTTCCAATGCAATTATTCTGTGTATGATAAAATAAACCACACTTCAACAAGTCATTTAAGTTAACAGGGAATTGTTTGAGTAGTCAGTGTTATGATAGGTAATGTAGTCTTTGACGACGACTGTTTTTTCACGTTTTTTGCCAGTCGTTTTGTATGGAAAGAGGACCTATTTTGAGTGAGCAGATTGACTCAACAGTTGGTGTTATGAAAACGTATTTTTATTATCAACTTCTATCATAATAATAATTATATGTAGGTACTCTCACTTTTTCTGGTAGACGTCCGGTTCTCTCAAGCAAAACCCCAGTATTTAGTCCATTATTTCAATTCCATAAGCCAGTATATTTAGATACCATCAATCTCCAATAGTTCATGCATCTAACGGGTGCTGTCTCTGTGCACGTCTCATGATACGGGCAGGAGCAACACTCGCGGTGTACCCTTTACATTTCATGAAATTGTCGAAAGGACCTCTACACATTGCCTTCGGCTCCGCGCACGCCTCCCAAAGGTCCGGGACGCCATTGTCCCCTGAGCAGGTGCCACATACATAAAATAAAATGTGTCCTTTTAGGAAGTAAAAGCGCTGATACCTAAAATAAGTAAACGTAAAATCTAAAGTTACGACAGGTCCCGGTTGTGATGTCACTATGTGTGATGTCATTTCTATTCCATATATTTTCTATTCTACTGACGGTCTAGGCAAATCTATCAACCAATCGGCACTTGTTTGTATCGACAACTAAATTTCACAAGCTAAATAATTACATTCATACCTAAACGAGCAAACACCAATGTCGGTCGTTCGCCAAATCGGTCACAATCGTGATCTTACATAGCAACTATAAATATTCATATTGCGCGATTATCCTCGCTCCTTAGCGGTGCATTACGTCCAGGATCGAACCTGCGCTTGCGCAAACTGCGCCATAACTAGCAGACAGTATTACAACAAAACGATGTCGATGCATAACAATTTTTAACGCACTTAAGACCTTTTTCAACACAACAGATCTTCATTCTTGCTTTAAAAGTCAACGGTATTACATGGTCGAACAAATAAGTCAAATTTTCGAATTTAATGCGTTGTTAGAGTTTGAACTCGTTTGAGTCTTGAGAAATTTGACGCTCTTTTGTTTTTGCCATGACATTTGGTGTAGTGACATTTTAACTCTAATTCAATATTATTTACGGTGTGTGGAAGTTACATCAACTCTCTGTCTCTGACATTGACCTAATTAGGATTATTTAAAAAAAAAAAAATGAATGTTTTTTGGATTATTTTTCCATATTGCAACACATTAACGAATCATCATGACTCTCAGTCATCAGTCGTAAAAAACCGTCCATGATAATCATAACACACTGCTTTTTCTATGAAAAATTAATTATTGCCGAAATGCAAAATCTACTCAAAGTCAAATCTACTCTTTAATCTATCCTGCGAACTGTATCTTTTTGGACCTGCCGCTGATAAAAAGAGGCATGTTATTGAAGCACCCAAATAACTACATTGTAGTATTATCATATTTCTCCTACACCTTCACTTTGATCCTAGTACCTATAATGGTAACCGCTATCCACAAAGTACATACAGGTGTAAATCATTAGCGGGAGAAACTCGTCGATATTCCATCTGCGCAGAACGGTACTGAAAGCGACATCCATCATTGTGTGCATCGAGATGAAAGCGTTCTACTGCAGTCCTGATAACGTCTAGCAGTGATCAATCTTCAGGGCTATTTGTTACAATAATCGTACGTTAGTAAACGTACGTGACAGTCTTTTCCTTAGTATGGGATTTTAGGTGTGTGACGACAACTGTCAGTGACATTTTTAGCGTTAATCTGTCCGCTAATCGATGCTCGATTTTAGTCCCAATATCACTTTTGTTAATGGCTGATTAACAGCTTATTAAGCTTATCAAATAGTCCACATTAACAGACGTGATCAGCCGTTTATAACTAACTGAGCGTCGGGAAATCAAACCTTATTGTGAAGGTGTTCATACAATTTCGCGTGGAGCTTCTTAACAGCAATTTCCGAAGAGAATGAGACACCTAAGCGAAACATAAACATGCAATAGTTTTTGCAATATAAATGACAATGAAAGGCCAAGTTTTACGTATTTTAGATACACACTGAGCACTATTAGGTTGCTAGACTTTACGGTCGTGTGACCAAGGCTGTTTAAAATCACCAAGTAAGTGCTATCTAAAGTCAAACACAATTCATGTTTTGATCTAACATTACCTTATTTGTCGCAAATTTAGACACAAGAATTTCAAAAGCTATTCTATTTTAATTCGCTCCACTTAGGCCTCGGGGGTTACGATAGCGATCGGGGGCTCCCACGCTGGACATGACATTCGACGAGTGTCAGGCTCAGGTTGCTAGTATTGTGCTAGAAATGGATAAGGTTTACTGTCATACTCTGCGACTGCTGTGATGAATTCGTAAAATTCGATTTTGTTTGGCTTGTCGTAGTTTGCAGTGCAATTACGTGAAAAAAATATTTCAGAATGGTGTCTTCAATGCCAATTAAATCGTATAGAAATAAGTTCAACACTACTGAAGACGAGAGGTTCCAGCTTTGAGCTGGTTACGTCAATTTAGCAGTCCTCTACCCGAAGGGGAACCAGAAAAATATTACTAAGCAGCCTGAGTCTATTTTTCTGTCACAGAACTGTAACTCTTGAACTTTAAAAGGTAAACTTGATAATTCCTCAGAATGTGTACGAGTATTCATGTGGCTAAAACAACAAATAATAATGGGTGCGCTGACATACAAGAAACGAGTCTTTCTAGATTTATTTTCGATGATCTTTCTTTTCTTTCTAGATTTATTTAATGTCGTAAACGGAACATTATTTATTCAAAACTTGCATTCCCCTCGGCTTTGCCCGCGTTACCTTTAGTGATTGATGCAAACTTCAAAACCCCTTTTTCGCCTCTTAAGGGATAATTTGCGGGATATAAACTATCATTATGTCCTTCCCAGAGTCTCACACTATTTCCATACCTTTCATCTAAATCGCTTCAGTATTTAGGCGTGAAAGCAGACAGACAGACTGACAGAGTTACTTTCGCATTTATATGGATAGTAGGGATGCTCAACAATAAGACATTACGGAGAAAATTGCTCACACTTTGAGTTTTTTGCTCAGCATGAACTTATCGCCTTAATCTAACCAATCTCCTACTTGGTCTCGACAAACACATCCTATATTCATTATTATTCATGTTTATGCCATAAAACAGATAAAACGACCGCGTCGCATACAGTAGGTCACAGAACGAAAACATTTTGCATTAACTCAATTACTACACGTAAAACATGATGAGCTCGATAATTTTATTCCACGTTTTAAAATTACTAGCGACTCAATGTAAATTCATTTTTTCGTTTGTAATAAATTTATAGATTGCTTAAAACTGATATAAATATTCCCGGAAAAAGAAAGGTTAACCAGTTTTCTGTGCTCTTTATTCTCCATTTTATTATATTTTTGCACAAGCAAAATTGATGCCAGTTGTCCTGGCAAAACCGTTAAACATTTAGACATCCAATAACTAGAACCGAATTATTAAATCTTCACCATTGAAGTGAATATTAATTCAACTTTTGACATATTTATTAACACCGTTGGCGCATCGTAATGGGGATAAAGGCGATTACACACGCGCCCTTTACATCATGATCCTGGCATTTGTGATGATCCCCCGAACGCGTGCGATGCCATGGTCGTGTGTCTATGCCATTATGTTTGGTGTTGCCAGTTAAAGTTATGAGTTTTACGAGCATTATGTTCATTGAGTACTTATGAGTTCATAAAAAAACTTAATACTCGTACGTGAAAAAGTTTTTTTGTAATTTTTAATGTTTTCATTTCAAGGGGCTAGTTCATGAAAAGTCAATGAGTAAATGTGTTAAAAGACACATAACGTTAACTGACAACAATGTACAACATAATGGAAGCATGCCATTATATTAAGCTTATATAAACAACTTCAACACGTGTTTTTGGCACTTTTAAAATATATTATATACACACCTACATAAATATTAAGTATTGGGAAATTGTAAATGTAAAAATAATTACGCAACCATAATTCTTGCCGTATGCGTGATTATGAAGGGAAAATAACTGGATGTATATCAGCAACGGAGGACATCAACTCATAATTAATATTAATTAAAGTCTTATAGTTTAAATAAAACAATTTAACGGATTATATCGCGTAAATTATCTCATTTGAGTTCCTGACGTTTCGGAAGCTTCTCAGCTTCCATGGTCACGGGTTCCGAAACGTCGGGAACTCAAATGAGATAACATACGCGATATAATCCGTTAAATTGTTTTATTTAAATGAGTAATAATCGCGGAAACAGAAGAAAGCGTTATACATACTTAGTAATTGCAGGAAAATTGCAAAATATTTCTCAGTGCTTACCCTACCAGAACCCTAAAAGTAAGTAAGACCTACGCTAGCAAATAGTGAATTTAAATTGAATTCCGTAAGTAGATAACCCTATTCTTTCTTTTGAAATGGTCTAATTAAATGATACTTATATAACGAGTTTTCAAGTTAAAACCAGTACGCAGAAAAACGTTATTACGGTACATTGTGCTTGTTAAAAATAAACACTTTTCTTAACTGCAATTTTAAAATAAAAAACGTTTCTCCACACATTGCTCAAATGTGCGAAGGGCTGTGAATGTCACGGCGCATTAAAGACGTATTTTATGAATCTTCAAATTACTTTTTTTACACAGTTTGATCTTGTAACCTTTGAGTCTGTCCCTAAAATGGAATTGCGTGTGGGGTGCGTATGAAGTCATAGGGCGCTAACGCCTTACAATATAACTCGTTTTATCAAATGTCAATTGAGTAATAACTTTCAATTATTTTGAAAAGTTCCGTTAAAGAAGTGTGAAATGTCAGAATCACATTCTATATAATAAAATAATTAGCATATTGGTCAGCTCAAATAAGCTTCTTTTTTCGAGACGTTAAAACGACGGGATAGTAAAAGCCTGTAGAGAAATACTTGCGTGTGACGTCACAGTCAAACTGCTACCCATTTAGTTTTTGTAAAAATAAAAGTACAAAAAAATGTGATAGTTTATTATATGTAAATATTTTCAAATGTTTGATTGAGACAAATAGCCTATTTGCGCCAAAATCTTCAGTACGATTATTGATTTTGTAAAATGACAATGTTTCATAATGATAACTTAAGCATTTATAAAGAAAATATTGTTTAAGTTAGACTGCCTATGATCTTATTTGTTCAACGCTCTGAGGTGTCATTCTTAAATATCGCACTCGAGCGCCTTCACTTCGTACCTAATATTCCTAATAAACTAGATTCTTAAAGTAGTGGTAAATGTTCCAGATCACAGGTCAAAATATATTGGTCCGTCAAGCAGGTTGTCAAAGCTGAATTAAGAAGACGAGGCCATGGGCGAGACCCATGAAAACGAATAGTTTATACATTGTCTAGGGGTCATATTATAGTAGCGACGAATCCGTCAGCCCTGCGTTCAACGCTGACTGACGTTCATTTTGTGAATGCTATACCTGTATGGATTTCAAGGGCGAGTGCGAGCGAATCCTTACAAATATATGGGTTAGATAGGCTTTCAGAGAGAAAGACTACCTACTACGAAAGAAAGACTACAGATTAAAGAAAGACTATCTGCTGTCGTACAAAGAAAAATCCTCACCTACTTCGGACACGTGGCCCGCAGAGGACCAGAATCTGACACTGGTTGTGCAGGGCAGAGACAACGGCTCTAGATCTCGAGGCCGTTCACCTATGCGATGGACTGACCAGATAAAGACGCTGACGAGTGCTTCTCTTAACGAATGCGCTCATAGAGCTCAAGCCAGAGGGAATTGGAGGAAGATTGAGCAACGCGCTACCACCAAACCGCACGATTGACCACGACTGCTCTGCCAAGAGCATACGCATAAGAAGAAGAGGCTTTCAGAAACTATCCTCATGCTAAAATGATACTTCACGTGCTTAAAGTAATGTTGTAGTGTTAAAGGAGGTCAAATGTAGGTAAAAAACGCATTCGCGTACATGTAACACGCAATTTTATTGCACGCATTAAAAGTCTAATACTTGTTATATGCATATTACATTGTATAACCAGACTTGCATTCACCAGAAACTTCGCCCGCCAAGTTTCGTCTAAATCCACGAAGGATAACGCATAATTAAATAACAAATATCCAAATATCTGAATATTCAGACATTTTCTCATGTATATTATAAAGTTGTAAAAAATAAATGTTTGTTCATGGAATATATAAAAAAAGCAAAGTTTATAATAATCCATACTAATCGATACTAATATTATAAATGCGAAAGTGTGTCTGTCTGTCTGCCTGTCTGTTACCCATTCACGCTTACACCGCTGAACCGATTTAGATGAAATTTGATATGGAGATAGTTTGAGTTCCGGGGAAATACCCTTATCCGCGATAAATGAATTTAAGGCGGACGAAGCCGCGCGCAGAAAAAAAAAAATATATTTTTTGTAAGTTTGTATGTGTCGCTGTGGATTCATCACGTCAAACCGTATCCATTTTTCGTACGCGGTTAGCTGGGCAACCATAGATGGTTATAAGATATTTTTATCCGATTACGCTGAAGCAAAAAAGAGGTCTATGATTTTTTCCTCCACCGAACGAAGTTGCGGGCGCCTTCTAGTTTATAATATTAGAGGAAGTAGTATAGGATAGGATACTTAAGGGCACGTTGTCGTGAGACGTAAGATACACACACAAGATGTATTTTCTAGTATATGTCTAATGTAAGTGGTATAAGAGTGTCATGGCAATTGTGTTTACGAGCCGTAATGTGCATTGACGCACAAACTGACGAGACAACTCGTTATTTATTGGACGGATGCTTTAACTAGTTCCTACTTGAAGAGTTCTATCTTTTAGGACCACCCGTGTACTTTCTGACTTTAACATTGTTTTTACGACGATTTTATAGGCTTACTTTGTACACTTGGGAATGAGTTCATAATAGGTTTTATAGTTTAACTAGAAGGTGCAACTTCGTTCGCGGAGAAGAAAAAGTCATAACCCTTCTTTGTCTTCAGCGCAGTCGGGTAAAAAGTATCCTATAACCATCTGTGAATGACCAGCTACCCTTGTACCAAAAATAGTTGAAATTGGTTAAGCCGTTTTGGCGTCATGAAACAACAAGAGCACAAAAAAAAAAAAAAACGAGTTAGTGACCCTCAAATAATCGTGTCTAATATTTTTTTTGGAAATATCTTTATTGTACAGACATTTCATTTTTACAACATTATAATACTATAAATTTATGTATGTATTTTATGAGTTAACTTAGAGGATGCCCGCAACTTCATTCGTTTAGCCGATTTTGCGTTATGAAACACCCGCAACGTCACATACAAATATACAAAATTCCAAAAAAATATTTTTGTTTCTGTGGCCTCCAAGTAGTCCATTACAATGTTTTTTTTGCAAATATCTTCAATGTACAGACATTTCATTTTTACGAAATAATAGTATAGATTAAGAATCAGTGACCATGAAATTTGTTGTAACTCAACAACGAATAATATGCGGTCATTGAGAGCAATAAATAAACAAAATAGAGGATGTGATTAAAAATAAACAAAACTAATAATATAATTAAAAACTAACATTACTTACTCATATCTACTCGTAGGTCTCAAGTATATAATACTTACCATGCTATCATTATGCGCATAATCAAAAATTTTACCTTCCATAACTACAAATAGCTTACTGCTCCTGAAGTCAAGTCTAGGTCAAACCACAGAGTCAGGATTTAACACTCAATTTGTATGCTTACCTGAAACAAAATAAAAAATAAATTAATATTTTCTTCTGATTCCGCGATTATTACTCATTGAAATAAAACAATTTAACGGATTATAGTTAGTTCCCGACGTTTCGGAAGCTTTCCAGCTTTCCATGGTGACGGGAGTCCTCTTTATTTCAAAAAATAAATTAGTCAATGTCATGATGTTATGCTGAATCTAGGTTAGGCAGATATTAGAATGATAATAAAAATCTGAGAGCTATCTTGAAAATCATACACGAGTCTATGCAGAAATGGTTGTTTTGACAAATATCCAAACCTAATATCGCTAACAGCTGTTGTTTGTAACCAAGCATATACAACGATCAATACTAACATTATAATTCTACATTACATCCATCCCTGATAGGCTACATTCTGTAGCACATCATGCATGTTCGCAGAAGCGCGTATAGACTGTTTTTATACAACTATGCGCAAGCGATGTACATCCCTGGTGCCACTGCCCCTACCCCATCCTGGGCTTGATATCGGACAGGCAGGACTGTCCGTACATGAGATACAGTTGTGAAATGCATGTTACACACAGTGCATATCTTGTTTATTTTTATTATTCATTACTAACATTAGAAATAAATTAATGTTACTGACGCTTTTTAACCGACTTCCAAAAAAGGAGGACGTTATATGTTCGATAGTTTGTATTGTATTCTTTTTTTTATGCATGTTCACCGATTACTCCTCCAATTGAGGACCGATTCTAAAAATTATTTTTTTATTTGAACTCCCGAAGTGGTCCCATTGCCACCAAGTTGGGATCTGATGATAGGATCGCAGGGAAATCGAGGGAGGTATAACGTTTTTCATCTATTTTTTTTAAGCTATTTAAGTATTTGCATATGGTAGTCATCATCTCATCAGACTGAGCTGATGACGGAAGGTACAACACCTTAATAGTTAAGAGTAAGAGGATAATTCTTAAAAAAAATCATCTATTATAGGTAGATACGTTAAATCTGTTAGTCATATTCTTTTTAGTGTGTTTTGTGTTTAAAGTTATCAGTTGTTTTCCTCTGGTTGTCATCATTTCATGCTGAGATGATAATGGAAGGTACAATGAACTAAACAACTTTTACATTTCTTACTTCCAAAGACTCGAGATGTGTGCAAAGTGCCTCCTCAATCTTCCCATTCTGGGCTCTAAAAAATACTTTATATCACTGCTAAAATCCATCACTAAAAAGCAAAAAAAAGAAAAATTAAAAAAAAAAGAACCGACTTCAAAATAAACTAAAAAGCCATAAATAATATTTTATGTACGGCATAGATCACATTTGAATCACCTTTAGAAGTCGGTGCCAAACCTGAAGTAAATAAAGTTCTTTATTCAACAAAAATACGAATTACTATGACGAAATATATATATAGGTAAATAACTAAAGGCTCGCCGCCACGGTTCTTAATAGTAATAAATGAATGGTTTGGCAACGACTTCAAAAGGTGATTCAAATGTGATCCATACCGTACATACAATATTATTTATGGCTTTTTAGGTTATTTTGAAGTCGGTTCTTTTTTTATTTATAATTTTTTATGGTATGAGTCTTCTTTTACTCGAATATTTTTTTTCTATTCTATTCTAGACTCAATTTGTTTACCAACTTAATGCACCCGAAGAAGGTTAGTCGTGACTCCACGTGCCCTATTTTCGTGGCGTCCAAGATTACTTTAATAACGTTGTCAACCTTCTCTGCCTCGAGCGATGTCATTCGCCGTACAAATGATTATTTAGCGAGCTACACGACTTGGTCCGGAGACTTTATTGGTAAGTTGTTTTAGTTAGTCAGGTATATGGTAATGATTCGCTGTGATTAATTTGAAGCAGATTGCGACAAGGAACATTGACTATTTATTACGGGAGTTTATATTTTCGTTGCTCGTTTGAATTTTCGTTGCTCTTTTGAACTGCCCGTAGTCTACACTCAAGTGCAAAAATTCGCGTTGGTAAAATACTGTCATATTTCCTAAAATAATGCATGGTTGTACAGTTGTTTAATTCTGCCATAATCTTTATTAAACTTTACATCGAAACTGCAAAAATAACAATTAAAAAAAATAGTTATTAGGTATAAATCTAACTCGAAAAAACCCATGAAAAAAAGTCGTTAACGGAGCGAAATATTGCAAAAAATCGTCATTTTTGGATATTGTAATTTCTATGATATATGATCGCGGAAATTGCGAATACAGTTGTGTTTTGCAAATAATAGTATAATATGATAAAACTAGCGTTTTGCTTTCGAGTGTATTAAGCTTACGTTCTACTTCTCAGTAGTTTTCTAGCTACGAGAGATTGACGATAAACCGGAAAAATATTGGACCTGTTACTTGCTTAAGAACAGATACCGAACAAATTTTAATAGAAGCAGATACTGCTCAAGTTTTCCAACAGAAAAGCTTTATAGTAGGTATTGTAAGTTTGGTATAATCTTCTACACTATTTAAGATGTCTCACGCAGAGAAAACGTAGGGTATGTAACATAGTCTAGCGAAAAAATATTTTGAAAATAGCTATACGTCTCACACAGTCCTAATTACTAATCGCAGTGGGTAAGAAAAGGAGGTGACATGAATCCAAAGCTGCTCGGAATGTCAAGTAATGTGGGTAGCAGATGGTAAAACAATTTGCCGTTCTTGACGATAATTATACCTTCGCAATTAACACAGTTTTTTTGAAGACATTAGACGTCGGAATGAAGTGGTTCTTTACGTTTCACTTAAAAAGTGGACAGAACTGCTCTGTTTGCATAAAAAAGAATTTTCTTTACCCCGATTTAATTACAAGACTTCATGGCTTCTTCTTAAGTATATCTCGTAAACACGATGAAGGAACAGATCAGTAAACATGATAGTTAAAAGTCCTATACATGTATGCACTGTTATTAGACTTAAGTAGTTACTTAATTGAATTAATTTGTTCTAGTACTGACATTTATTAATACTGATAATGTGGATAGTTTTTTCTTCCTCTGTTATGAATAAGGTAGTCGCAGCATATCGATAATTTTTGCATGCCAGATGCTGGTGAAACGTGCGTTACTTTATATTATTTCAAATGTACAATTCTATATACCACATTATTTGGCAAATAAAGATATTTGTATTCCGTGTTTGTATTTATAATAATATCGGACACATAGGTTCTTCTTTACATGAAGGCTTATGGCGACCGCTGTTATTTAGGAAACACTTTAGACTTCCAGAGTGGTCCAATTTTAACAAGAATTAATGAATTGAGCTCTAATAATCCTGAAGAGACAGAACTCCTTTAATATGAATAGGTATATAAACACACATAAGTTTTTATTGCAATGGCGTGTACAGAGTTTTTGGGTGGTTTTTGGCTAACGTAGGCAGTTAAAAAGTTTTGATCACAAGGGTAGGCTAGACAGTTTCTACATGGCTATATGGAGCCATGGTCCTTCAGGGTAAGTAGTACCTTTGTGCCTATAAGGACCGCATGCCACTGGCTATTTGGATGTTTTCTTTTTGCTCTTGTCAAGAAATTTTGGGTACACTGGAAACTTGGGTATGTCTGGCTTTTTCACTTTAGGCTGAGATCTAATATAGTGTAAATACACCAATACGATAGTTTTTCCTCCGCTACTGTAACTAACTATCTATGCATAAGGGTGCAGGCTGAAAAGCGCTGTGCAGCCGACCCTGGCTCACAGCATACCCTGCGCCTGAGCCTGTTGCCACTTGCCTAGTTTTAATTCATAATAGTGTACTTAGTTTAATTCTGAGATACTGATTGTAATATTGGTAGTCACAAAAATGAAAGTAAACATACTTTTATTTTTGTGGCAATAAAAAAAAAATCATTTATTTTTTATATTTTATTTTTTAAACTATGAATGAAATACTCAAGACAACCAGAAACACCTAACATGATATTTGGTTAAGATGATTGGTTTCTTGAAATTATAGATCGTATGATATTGTAACAAAGTAAGTACTTAAATTCTTGGTTGTTACAAAGGTCGTTTACCAGTACTAAAATCCAACCCACATTCCAATTGACTGACAACAGGCCCTTTAACTTCAGATCTAAAAAAAGGAATTTCAATCAAAGGTCGCCCAATTCGGGAGATACTAAAAAGCACATTCTATGTTTACAGCAGTAAATATGCCTCATTAATGATGCGGTCTCTGTTTTGTGCTCTGGAATGTCTGAAATAGCATGAGAGTTTAGGATTGTTTGGTACAGAACGGTACACAGAAAATTTCAGTAGTCCAGACTTTAATTACGTGAGGAAATTCATACCTATGTACCTATGTCAGAAGTCAAGTTAGAGGCACACTGTCGCTAGCAAGGTAATATACGTGCCTGAACTTAGAAATTAATACGACGAACTGCAAATTGTAAAAATAAGGCCGGAACACACATAAGTTTTTATTGTATTTCTCAATGTCTTAAGTGTTAAAGTACACCTACATCACAAGAATCGAATTACATATATGATTCTTTAATAGTTTGTTCAGATCTAATCTACTTTGGAGCATTTCAATTGGGAACATTAACTTTCCCAGAGTTGTTTATATTTTTCTGGATAATTCATGTTATTTGATACCCCAATGTACTAACAGTTTAATTTATATATATATATTGTTTTTTAAATATATAAATATTATTTTAACCTAAACATGATATTGGTGCAGTTGGCTCGACTGTGTGTATACATTTTTGATTTGGCCTATACAGATTAGTAAGAAAAATAAAAAGCTTAAATGTCAATGTTATGACAATTTTCCTCTGGGAAAAATTGAAAAAACTGTTCCGAGCTATCCACATTTGGTAGTTACATAAATAGTGCTTTCTCTGGATTCGAATAGCATTATAGGATTGTATAAATGCGTTATGATGTTAACATTACGTCTTCCACTGTTTATGTAAGTAGGCAATACAGGTATAATGTCACTGCTGGTGGCCCACTTAAAAAAAAACAAATACATTTTTGTTGCAAATGTAAGGCGCCATTCGTTTTATGTATTTTAGCTTAGACGTCGAAACTTTATTATTATGTTTAAGGACTTAAGGTTGAGCCCAAAAGTTGAGCTTTCTATGCTGTTCGGTACTGCCGGAATACTGTATTGTACGGTATTGCGTGCGCGCACGTATCGGCCATCTCTCAGACGATTGTCGCGTGTCGGGAATAACTCCCAAATCCGTAACAATGGAGGGATTGTCGGGAACTCGCCCTGGCAATTACCTAAAAACGGAATTTGAAACTTGCGCTGTCTCTTATCATCTTAGGAATCACGTGGTGGCAGAAGGAAACAGCAATGTGGATTAAGGTAGTATCTGATATATACTATGAGAAGTTTTTCTAGGTCATCACATGGTCTTAAAGCGAGATGAAATAAGAGAGTCTACGTTGAGGGAAGAATAATTCTAAAAGAAAATCTGGATATACTCAATGCATTCTAAAATTTGTTAATACACCAGAATAGCTTAAGTTATTTATCACATAGAATGTCTCCATCAATGTGTGGCACATATTTCGACAGGTCTTCTAAAAACACACTGAGGTTTCTAAAAAAAAATTGATTTAGTGAGTATCTTCGGAAATAATCGCTCTGAAAGTAGCATAAATTGTGTCCCCCCCCCCCTCTATTTTCTAAACGGGGTGTTCAAAAAATATGAAAAAAATCTCAAATATAAAGCTTAATAAATAATTTCAACGAAAATTGTTTTCAACATGATGGAACATACCGTTTTTAAGTTATTGCCAAAAAACTGCGCTTCTCAGCAAAATGCGTTTTTGGTACTTAAATTATCTTGTTCGGTACAAGGTATAATTTAAAACCGAGAATAATATGTTTGAATGAACATTCTTTGTTAATTCTATTCTCAATTCCACCTCGCTTATTCATACCTGTTTGAAATAATCAACCGCTAAACCGGTGTTAATAACTAACCGAGTGTGGTAAAATGAGCATGATGAAATTGGACCATATTGTTGACATTTAACTTGGGTTTTAAGCTGGAATTGCTCTACTCGTACTTACTTACGTAATAGATCAATCGTCCGGACCGTAAGTTATGTCCCGGAAAACCTTTAATAATTATGAGCGGCGCATGAGATAAGAATGGTCACCGCAATTACTTGAAAGTTCTATTCCACGTAGGGTTGTCAATCATCCTGACATATCGGGGATTCCGAGCGTCTCATTTTACCGACCGAATTAGGGTCTAAATATAAACCTCACCTCAAACCTTAATGTAAAAACTTGTACCCAACAAGTACTTGTTGGTGTAACTTCTATGGGAACAAGAAGTAAGGTGCGTTGGGGTAAAGTAAGACAGAAGTAGGGGGAATTCGAAATGTTCACTTTATGTCAGCACCTTTAAGAGCATTTTTGGTAACGTTGTAGTCCTTCCCATACTTCAGTCTTACCCCAACTCATGTTACATAACTCGTTGAATACTCGCCAGCAACGAATTTCTAGCTTGCGGAACGATATCATCCCCACGTTTAATATACTTAGGTGGTTTTTATTAATCCATTAATTTTAAGTTATCAATGAGATATTCATTCGCACTTAGCGGTTTTCTTCATTTCCAATGTTTTATATCTAAACATCATTATGACATAAAAATATGCCATCCATAGTCTAGATAACGCGTACTATCAAGAAAAAATATAATACGAACACATCAGGGGAAACTTGACCAATTGTCACAATTCAAATCAAATCAAACCAAATCAGTTATTTATTTGCAATAAAACATATTTAAATGCATGCAATACAATTTTAGTGTAAACACAACACAACATTCATGAAAAATTGATAACAACAAAATAAGGAACCAAAATAAATAAAGAGCATAATAATTAAAAAATAATGTCAAAAGGAAATAATAATAATATGTAACACAAGAGACATTGGCCAATAAGTAATGTATAAATTATGCACAGATTCTATTTGAATGATAATTTAATAATCGATATCGTACCTATAATGTCAAGTTAAGTTCAATTTGGTCTAGCGCGTTTGCGAAATATTCTTTAATTGAGTAATAGGGTCTATTTATAAAATAATCTTTTAATTTTCTTTCAAATAGTCCGTAATTATGTCATTCCTTAATTGTGAAATAAGCGTCAGGAATGTTGTCAGGACTGTTGTTGGTAACCCTAGTCTCTTAACGTCACTTCTGATCTGCTCCACTATTGGTTCTCGAATGCTGTGAAATGCTTAATGTAATTAACACTTTCGCTGAACACGAGTTCACTTTCTGTGGGAAAAAGTTAAATATTAACAGAACTTGTATATACGATTATATAGCCTGTTTTTTGCTATTATACAATAAGCATCAAATGAATTACATGTAATATCCAAATTGCCAAACACATATCTTTGTTTTTATTTGGCACTATGGAGGCCCCCAAATCTTTGGCTGGGCCGTTCCTGGTAAACATAAACATTATACTTATATTAATGACCCGCCAATACCCAAAAGCCGTTAGAAGAGGAACTTAAACACATAGTAAGAGCTTAAAGCTGCAGCAATTGAAATCGCACTCGTAATTCGCGTGTCCGCACTTTCGAAGCCGAGGGCTTTGATCGCTCGAGCTTTCTAAAGCTGCGAGCTTTATGCGTAAGCGCAGGTTGGTGGCGAAAGGATTAAAAGATTTATTTATTTATACTTCATTGCACAAAACAAAAATAGGTCAACTCCACCAGTCAACCATACAGCCAAACAGAGAATGAAATTGGTGCAGTGGGCAAATAATGAATACGTACACTGACAAACTATGATACACTATTATACTATTAAAAAGTTGTAAAAATGAAATGTCTGTAAATTTAAGATATTAATAAATAGATATTAACGTGAAGGTCACTGAATCGAGAAATACATTTTATTTTATTTTTTTATGTCAGGATTTTCTTTGTCTCTAGCCCTAATTCCGCATTTAGTATCTCTTTTACTCACTTTTTTATTTACCGGTATCGGGAAAAAGTACCCTATAATCATTCTTACCAAGATATCCATGTACCTACCAAAAAAATTCAAAAGCCTCCAGGCCTATTGGATAATCTCTATCCATTTGTCGACTTTTTCCGCCTTGAATATCGATTAACCGCCAAAAGCCCCACGTATTTGTTTAATGGTACTGTTTCTCTTATTGGTGTGCAATAAAGAATTGTTGTATTGTATTGTATTTTTCAACGCCCCAGAATTTTCACGAAAACAGTCATACGATTTACTTCTTGTAAGGAGCAATTTTATCATCTCGCTCTTCAGTCAAAAAAATTACGATCGATCGATCGTTATCAAAAAATATATACCCGGAAAAGTCGATAGAAGCAATTTACAATCCCTTTTGACGGTTGAATTTTGATGAATTGAGAATTTTTCCCACTTTGTTTATTAAACTCCCGCTAGATTCTTATCGCTTGCACCGCATTAAATGGTAGTAAAATTTACAACTGATATAAACGCATCTGTCAGAGTTTAAGACTGATTGTGCGCCTGCGCCGTGAGACGCAGGGATTATGCCTCGCTCCAAACACTGGTTTCGCCGACGGACTTAAGCACTAGGCTATTTTGGTTAAGAAAGGTGATATAATGGTACTTTCGCTAGTGATGCTAAATTTACTAAATCTAATAATTTAATGGTTGATCACATGCGACAAGTAATGCTAAATTCAAGAGGTCAGCCAAAGAGTACCTGGTGAACGAGGCTTATTTGCCATTTGACGAACGGGAAACTAGTTAGTCATTTAAAATAATATAATAATACAATTTCTAATAAGATGATATATTTTAATTATGTTTTAGATTAAAATGTAATCTGTAACTAAACGGGCGGGCGAGGCTTGCTATATCAAATTCGTATGCCTCTCGGGGCATCATATTGTGATACGAAGAAAAATATATGCAATAACATCATGACATGATACATTAGTATAATACATTTAAATATTAGATGCAAATAGAGTTTCCTATCTCGATCCAGATCCAAATTTTTCACATAAAATCAATCCAGTCAACTCTACGACCAAATCTCGTTCAACTAAGTTGAAATGTGATACCATTAGACGTCATCGTCAGAATTCACATGGAAACTAGGATAGAAAGCTGCCAAAACTAGAATTATCTGAAAACGGTAGTTCGCAATTATATTGATTGGCATTTTATTATTGCCGGGTTCAAATTATACGCTGCCCGAAAACTAAAAGGTCGTTACTACATAGAAGATACAAATAACATGTATCCTTTTACATCAGTACCAAAATTTTCGAATCTATGTAAGAATTGTAAAACCACCGTGAAAGGCTAATCAAGGAATACTCGGTCTAGCGTGTATATTTCAATTAAATTTAATTGGTCCTTCGCAACGTATTAAGATCGAAGTGACGTACATAGTAGACTAAGAAACAAAAAAACACGAGCTTAGAGGTTGTTTAGTAAACAAATGCCAATCGTAGTATTTTTTGTAACAGAAACGCAAAAAAAATAAGAAGTAATTTTGGTACTTAGTAATCTAGTAGGTGGTAGGTAAGTTCTTGTATAAGCATAGACAACTTAACGAAATATCACATATTATACTATATGAAATAGGGAAAACGTAAAGAAAGAGGAAACTAAGCCTTTGTCTCGTTACTCTTCGAGACATTTTCAAATTCAAGCAATTAACATTCATCAATTATCATCAGCCTTACATAATGACATTTCGTCACTACTTTGAAAAAAGTTTGTATCTCCTAACAACTATAGGAAAAATGACTTAAGTACATACTATATCGATATAAATTTACTGCGTTTTCACTTAGAGGAAAATGAGTTACGAGTTTTTTTTTCAAAGAAGTGAAGAGTTTTTTCAAAGTAGTGACGATTTGGTTTTTTGATCCACATTGCAATTGACACCAAGATAAACCAATATAAACCTGGTTTAACGGTCACCATGGACCATTTACGCAGAAGGCCATAGAAGTGAGGTCGTCGCACGCGCCGATGACATAACTGATGACTCAGCGAGCTACTGACTATGAAGTAGGGCAAAAACTTGGAGGGAAAAAATACGCGAACTCAAGTTATGGTAATATCTTTACTATACCAAGCTCAGTGGAAAAAAGTGATAACTATGTTCAACATAAGATGTAGTTGTTGCGTTTCAACATAAGATGTACTTGTAACGATAATCGTATACTAAAAAAAAAACAATAATTGGCGCGATTCGTTACAAAAAATGAATGTTTTGAACTTTCTTGTTATAGCATTTTTTTAGGGGCTACATGTTATGGGATGATGTATGAACTCAATATTATGTAAGCAACATAATATTTATTTTTGTTTTACAAATATCATGATAATAATCACAATATTTAAGCAATTTATTAGTGGATCACTCTAACGGCTAATGAGTCGGTTGCACCATACAGAGATCCATAAGCAAGAACAGATGACAAAATTCGTCGACTACTGGTATGGACGATTATCTCAGTTGGTTAGAGCGTGCTGCCCCGGTCTGGCCCAAGGCACTGGTTCAAGTCCAGTATCGTCGATTTTTTTTTCATTTGTTTCTGATCTTTGTTTATAACATAATATTTATTTTATTGGTGTATACTTTGTAGTTCCTGCGTAGTCTCAATCATATTTTAGAGTCGATTAAATACTTAAATAGCTAAATATAAGGGTGTATTCATATGTACTAGAACCACACGACAACCACAACCGCACGACAACCATAGCCACACGACAACCACAACCACACTACAACGACAACCACGTGGTCGAGCGATAATGTTTACGAAAATAAATAGTTTTATTCACACAAACCACATTTCGCCGTCAGCTACAACCGAGTCGATCCGACCACACTCGGGTAAAAAGTATTCTTTAACCATCCTCGCATTTCCATTCTAGCTATCTTTGTACTAAAATGGTTGATATATATACGTCCAGCCGTTTTGACGCCATGACAAGTCGTGATCATAAGACACATACAAAAAGACCAAAAAAAATATTATTCGATTCAACTTTAAATAGCCTGTTTTACTTATTTTTGGAAACATCTATATAGACATTGTATTTTTAGAACTTAATAATAGTATAGATGTGCATAGCATGAAGCACGCTTAACTAAACTGAATTGGGATACTAAAAAAAATGCCTTTGTTTTTTTTTTATTTTTTGGTTAAAATACCTATTTTAGCGATTCTACGATACTAGTTTCTTGCGTGTTAAACATTGGATTTATTTTTTATTGCCTAGGAGATTTTTCGAGACATCACTACTGACTGACGTCTGTACAAGGGTTTGGTAAGGGCAAATAAAAGTCAAAATTGAAAACACACCTTTTTGAAATCTGATGATTGCAAGCGGCTTATTAAACCTATTCCTTAATTACCATACCTTGTAAAAAATTGGCTTATCCCAATTGTTATTAAGTCAATTTGACATGCTTACAGCGATAACTTACAGCGAAATGGGATGAGCTAAACACGCAAATTGTGAGCCTAATCGTTATTAATTACACGTATTATATTGTATCCATTAGAGGGAAAGGAAAGGTCAATAAAAGCAGCATTACCGCCAATATACCGTAATAACTGATATTACTAAAGCCATAAAAAATACTAGAACATACTATAATCTGAACAGGTATAGTCGGCCACCCTGTAGATAGCGAAGATTGTTGCTGTTTAAAACTCCTATGAAAGGAAATAACACAGTTGCAAAAATAACTATAATTGTAAATTACTTAAAGTATAATTTACAGTGAAACATACTTTGTGAATAGGAGGTAAGTTAAAAAAATATACCTTATTTACGACGAAAGAAGTAAAACCAGACTCATTAAGTTAACGGTTATAGGTTCGCGAATTGGCTTTCGATTTTTGGCCTCCGGCGATGTTTGGAGAGTGAGTGCATATTGAGTTATATGTTGTTATCTATACTATTAAAAGTATCCTATAACCATCTACCAGCTGCCAGTTTGCCAAAAATAGTTGAAATCCACTAAGCTGATTAGGGGTAATGAAGCCTACTACGCATAGAAACATACAAAAATCCAATATTATATTCAGTGACCTCCAAATAGTCCGTTACAATATTATTTTTGAAAATTTATTTAATGTACAGACGTTTCATATTTACAACATAGATGTAACACACCAATGTAACAATAACCATTTCTACATGTCGATCCGGTAATTGCAAGGGTTGTAGCCGAATTGAAACAGGAAAACAAGCGTTGCTTACACGAGGTAAGAATTCAATTACAAGAGAGGTCAGCGCCATCTATCGAGAAATCCTACGACTACTTATGTATGTATAAGTACCATGCGTACATAAGTACGAGTAGATGCGAGTAGTGTGTATAGCTTTAAGTAACGAGCATCTCCGACGCGAAGCATCCTACGTTGCGAAGTGAAGCCTCTACGAGGCACTGATTCCACGCAACCGGTCGTAACTCCACACCTTTAGTGATGAACCTTAACGTAATGTTGCTTGATTTTCTATCGATAACTGTCTGATTTTTAAATAATCTGGTGAGTATCTAATTTATTTATCTGTTCAGTAGTCAACATAACACTATATGGGTATTTTTTATCGGCAGCACCTCCTGTTTAAACTTGTTTATGTTTTGAAAGCACTCTAATGGAACAGAAAATGAGAGATATTGGTCATTAGTGAATATACGAAGTAGTTTAACCCTTTGACCGCCAACAACGGCTGTGGTCCAAATTTCAATGATCAAAACTTGGATTACAAGTATTTTTCCATCCCTGTTGATTTTGGAGCTCTTCTTATTTTTTTGCTCTGGGGTCAGTGGCACGGTAAATTGCTCCGCCGCTTAGCGTTCAAAAGGTTAAGCTCAAAATAATGCAAATTTTACTGTCAATAAAACGTGTAGTTACAACAGCAATGGACACACAATCAGTAAATAATAAAAAGAAATATACAATAATTATGACAATTGTTTTCTAATGAAACTAAGAACGTGTTTATATTGCATAAAACTGTTTATCCCTAAATTATCCACATTTTTTTTATCGAATATTAGTTCAAAGTCAACGTTTCCCATATTTTCATTTCATCGACAATTCTTTGAAAATATTTGATCTGAATATTCTATGAATCGTTTTTGATTACGATTGTATGATATTTGTTGAAATATTTGTCGAATAAATAAGTGGCACCCGAATAAAACTTTGTGATTAAATGTTCACTTGAAAACATTTTAATGAATCTCAACATATTTCATGATTATCTTCAAATCATAACGACAACAGACATCAGCGATTAGTAATGATAAAGAGAACCACTTTAAACTATTTCTTCATCTCTAAGTATCCATTCCATTTGTAACTGGCAATTTAAAATCACATTACGCTTTTTTCGCAATACCGCAATAATATACAACTTTTCAACATCACTATCACTGCACAGTGTCAGTCTTAACTCTCGCTCGCATCTAAGCCTTTGAAGTCTAATTGGTCTAACGAGCTGCGATTGTATCGATTTCGATATCGTAACGATCGATGCGTGCCACATCACTGGCCGCCAGACAGGTATTATTAGGTCTTCCTGCTCTCGATTCGCAACCTAACACGACAATTGACTGGGGATAGTTTAGTGCCTGGTCTGTGATTGCCGGGCTGTGTTTGTATTGTGTAAAAGTAAGATTGCTACACTGGCTTAGCGACCTAAAGAGGGCTTTCGACATTAGGTGGCGTCCCTATCTCAATATGTTAAAACGTTATTTTCTATAGTAGTATTCCCATGTGTTTGCACAGTCTTGCCAAATATCCTTAAGACATATTTTATTATAAATACGACACCGCGTTTCTTGGTTTGTCCGTAAACTACGTGTTGAATTGTAACGAAACTTTGCATATACAATGACATAAGGTATATCTAGGCCTGTAATTAGTTTATATGGCCCCAGTTTATAAAACAAACGAAATACAGCAAAACAAGTTTTGTATGAAAAACTTAAATTCGCTGTATTTTTTTTACTATGATATCTGAAGCTACATAAACTAATTACAGGCCTGCATATACCTTAAGTTATTCTAAGTACAAAGTTTCAGAGCAAACTAGCTAGTCGTTTTAAAATGAGAGCGTAACTACGTTTGTATGGAGAACTGAGCTTACCGGGGACTCTTAATGTAGAAACCGATTGACTTGATAACATAAAGAGAGCTTATGTTATGGACCGGAAAGTAAACAAAGTTACTTTTTATCCGTGGTAAATGCATGTTTCCCACAGGATAAAAAAAAAGAGATTAAACATGCAAAAAAAACATAATCCTGTAATTAAATTATGCAAAATTTTATAATTTTTCGTAAGTTTACTTGCTTTATCGGGAATTTTATAGGTTTATGTTATTTAGCATGTAGAATTACGTCATTTTTAACACTTAAAAGATATCAGTTATATTTATCGCGTAATAGATTTAGGTTTCGTTAGCGAGGAAAACCTACTTATTATCACATAATGCTTTAGTCAGTCTTATACGTTTTTCATAAACTGATACTGATATCCTTGCAGAACCCTCTTATAGACAAGCAAAGCCGAAATCAAAACTAGCATTAAATTAATCTACAAGCAATAGTAATTAAATTATTATCTATAATCAATATTCAGCTTAAGTCTCATTAGGCACGCATTAGATCGGAAAGCAATTAATGGATACTAATTAATTTTAGCATTACTCATTCAATAGCGCCAACCGCCTGAGGAAGGATTTGATGGCTGTATAATGATTTATCTGGGTTCCGTGTGACCAGTTTTATTTAATACCAGCTTTTGCCCACGATTTCGTGTTATAGCCTATGTGTTATACTGATATCTGAACAATATTACTGAAAAGTTTCGTTGAGATCTTTTCAGTATATTGATTTAAACTTACACGATCTTCACTCATTATCACAACACATCAAAACGTAATCTCGTATAAATATGATTTATTTAATTACCTTTCGTTGGTAATTCTTCGACGTTTCGGACGTCGCGTTATGTCCATGGTCTCGAATGAACTAGTTCCTAGTTCGTAGTTGTTGTGTTGTGATAATCAGTTCAGTAGTTTTTAAAATTAAGAGGATCTAACATACATAGATCGCCTCAAACTTTCACGTTTATAATATTACTAGAAGGTGCTACTATAAAATGTAAAAATGAAATGACTGTACATTGAAGATATTTAAAAAAAGATTTGTAACGGACTATTTGGAAGTCATCGATTAAAAATTAATATATTTTTTTGGATTTTTTGTATGTTGGTATGTGTCGTTGTGGCTTCGTCACGCCAAATAGGCTTAACGGTTTACAGATAGTTATAACTACTTTTAACACCTCTGTAAAACTTGCTCGTAATGTTCCCAATTATCCTATTTCATGTTAGGGTGGCCCGTCTGCTCGTTTGCCTCTTGCTTTATAAAAAAACGCTCATCTATAAATGTGCTTATTGTAGTTCCGCATGTAACAAAGGGTCCGTATAACGGAACGCGGTTCTATCATGTTTATTGATACTTAGCCGGTTTTTTAGCGGTTTTTAACGGTCAGAGAAAAGGGGGACTATAAAGTGTTGTCTGCGCGTACAAAAAAACATTATACTTGATGGTTGCGATCGCATTCCTTCGCGTTTAATATGATATACGGCGCTGCTGTTTGTAGGACAATATAGAAAAACTTGCCAAGTGCAAGATGCACTCCGGCACGATGGGTTTTGTACCTTACAAAATAAACCTGTTTCTGGTTTGAGGGCACAGTAAATGAGTACGGAATCCTACTGGTAAATTCTGTAAAAAATCCCCATACATATTGAAATAAAGCTGTCGAGCATTGGAACGTTTACCTTAGATCCTGTAGGTATTGTATTTGTCCATAATTATTTCTAAAAAGTCGCAAGAAAGCTTAAAGTCACTCCAAAGGGCAATGGAGCGAGTTATGCTCTGAGTCTCCTTGCGTGATCGAATCAGAAATTAGGAGATCCACAGAACTAAGGTAGTCGACTTAGCTCAAAGCTATGCTAGACTTAAGTGGCAGAGGTTACGGCACATTGTAGAACCGATAGCTGCAGAAAGGTTTCGGTTTTTTTGAGTGGCGATAGCGTACAGGAAGACGCAGCGTGGGAAGGCCTCCAACAAGATGGATCAACGGTCTGGTGAAAATCTCTGGAAACCGCTGGATGAGAGCAGCGCACGACTGGCCGTTATGGAAGTCCTTGGGACAGGCCTTTGTCCAGCAGCAAACGTCCTTAGGATGATATGATGATGGTGAAGTCACTACTGCCCAAAATTGGTCTGTTCAAATTTTACCAAGCTCAGAAACCTTAAAACATAATTATAGCCTTCGCAGGTCAAGGCTGTTTCGGCCTGTTAGTAAATCACAATGTGAAATTATGGACAACATAGTACATAAGCGGTTAATCACGAAGTTAAAGCCGAGTACGAGGGTAGTATCCAAGTTCACTCTTGTCTTATAATATAGTGGATAATATAGTGGTCCTCGAAATGAATCGAAATATGTCGAGCAGTACTCTACTGTCGGCCAGAATCAGTCACGATACTTTTCCGGTTAAGAGATAACATTCGAGAAAGCTGAATACATATTTTTGCAAATAAAAACATATAACAATTAGCTCTTGTACGCGACTTTTTTATTTACCCCGTCACATTTCACAGAAGAGTTGCGCCTACGCATCAAACAGTAGCGGTTTGCGTACAAACATGGCGGTGTGTCGAGAAATGATAAAAAAGATAAACAAAGTGCACCAGACGCCATTACTCATGTCGGAGGCGTTTTTCCAGTCTCACACGAGTACTTTTACCGGAGGTTGGGTTTCTATAAAAAACGTTCAAGCGCATGTTACACTTCTGCATAAAGGGTTCTGTTTGTGAAATCTTTAGATTATTCTACTCGTGAACTATCTGTGAATAAGAACTCCGCAAATCATACTAAAAAGGCATACTTTTTAGATTGGACCATCACTCTATACTCTATGGTTTACCTATATTATATGTAACTGAACTATAATACCTATATTATAAAACTCCGCACAGAACTATAACAAATTTTAAAAAAAGAACGCAGTGTTTTTGCCATTATTTTTTTAGCTACGTTTCATTTAAAATACTATTCCAACATTCCTAATTATATCCTAATAATATTATAAACTTTTTTATTTTATTTTATTTTATTTAATATTATAAACGTGACAGTTTGTGCCGATGTATGTACGTTCCTCTTAATTTTAAAAACTATTGAACGGATCTCAACGAAACTTTCCAGTAATGTTGTTTAGACATCAGAATAATACATAGGCATTGCATCTCTACGCGGATGTAGTCACGGGCAACAGCTAGTAAGATATAAAACAACATGTGTACTACGTCACGTTGTGCGACCGTTTTTGGCACGGCGTGACGTTTTGCGCCGCCACTCCCAAACTTTGACGCGATTTATCTTTGTCTTTTTTTGTTTGATTAACAAAAGAAAAAATGTGTGTCCAAAATTTTTTATAATCTAACTGGCGGACTACTTACAAATTTTTTTTTATCCAGGAATTTATCCTATTTCTGGTTGGATAAAAAAGCACTCTCAACAAAATTTCCATTCTATTGAATGCATGCATATGCTAAGCTAGTATGAAGCAAGTAACGTATGATGATAGAGTTGTTGAACCCTACAAAACAAGTATATACATGTTCATTTCTCGGAGGTTCTGCTATAACAACCCCGGTAAGGTCAGAGTGTAATTTTAGAAGCACCTGTCTGCAATGTGATATGTGACAAATCTACCAACCTGTCTGTGGTTTATTTGCGCTCACCAGATTCTCAGTAAATATGTTTGTCATCTTGAAGTTCATCAAATTGTAATTTTAAGCTCTTTAAAAAAATACAAAGTAACCGCCATAGCTCACAGGATTGCATCGTTGCAGTAGCAATGGGCGGGCCATGTAGCCCGGAGAACGGATGGCCGTTGGGGCAGTAAAGTCTTGGAGTGGCGACCAAGCATAGGAAAGCGCAGCGTAGGACTAGGTGGATGGATGACGCCTCATAAGGGTCGGTGGATGCGGTCTGCGCAGGATTGCACCCTGTGGCGAGCTATAGGGGAGGCCTATGTTCAGCAGTGGCTGATAGATAGAAAAAATACAGTTCAGTTGCAAAAAACAGTTCCTATTATAATATCTACGCTGATTCAGCATAGGCCCTAGCCTATGCTAGCCTATGTTTCTACAAACCTTTTTACTTGTACTTGTGTAAGAAACATTAAGGGAAAGGTGTGGAATAGAAGAGGATGTAGTGAAAAAATGAGAAAGGTATGCTTCGGTGGTTTGAGATGTTGAGAGGATGGGTGAAGGTAGACCGACATTAGTTATTTGTTATGCAAGGCTGCAAGGTTGTTACTTGTAGAACCTAAAATTAAAAATACAGAATCTAAAACAAATATAGATTTCTGAACGTCCTCGTTACGCTCAGAAATCTATGAGCGTAACGAGGCTTTCAAGGCACGAGAAGTTAATTAATTTTGCAGTCGTGCCATTCACACAACTTTTCACCTCACTACAGCGAGGAAAATGTAAAATGTAAGAAAAACTATGAAATCATGACAAACCAATTATTATTTCATTTAAAACTAGTGTTAATGAACCTACGAAACACAAACATAACAAAACAAACAAATAAACGTGTTAAAAATATAAACTCGAACTTCAAATGACTTTTCCACGCTAGCGGATAAAACGAACTTTTCCGCACAGATTTGGCGCAGTAAATGGAGCTTTTCCAGGCGAGTGAGGTGAAAAGAGATTTTATGTCGAGAAGATGAATAAAGGAGTTGTAAGAGGGCGGCCTCGTTGAGGGTATCTTAACCAAATTGCAAAGATACTGAATAAAGGCCCGGTGGGAAGTATTTACAAAAGACGAGCGTGTATGAAGAGTGTAAAAGGACCGTAGAGTCACGTAGAGTCTAGCATTCGGTACTCTCTGTCTAACCTTATATGTATTTATGTAAGTACATTAAGTTTTAATACATTACAGCACTTCCAGGGTCTTTATTCGACTTGTCAAAGGCGTTGTTAATAACATACATCTTTCACAAAGACAGGACAGGGAGGTGATCGTCATATTGCATATGTTATTGAGTTGTGTTGAACAGAGTCACCACACGAGCTCGTTTCTCGTTATTGAAAAAACAACACAACCGGTACGGCATAAGGTTTGTACCATAAAAAAGAAACTACCTATAACTGGAACATCTATCGACCCACTTTATCGAATCGATTACACTTATTAACCGGAACAACACTAGCCGCTACTCTTTATAGGCGGGGTTGACAAGTCGATAGCTGGCATTAGGGCGGGACGCGGGCTATTTACCATCGATATCGAGGTTAGCTACTTTGGTGTTCCAGTACCGGTCGTTAATAAAAAGTCCTATGTACAAGGGAACTTCAGAGTTAGTACCTCGTTTTTTAATTGGGTCTACGCTATAAATCTATAGCATTATAGAACGTCTTGTTCGTTATCCTCTTTACCATTTGGCGCACTTTAGCTCACTAGAGAAATGAGATGATCTTTTTTTTAAATACAAACGATCCTGTTTTTTGTACTGGTTAAATTTTTATTTGGGACTAAGATGTCTGTAACTGCGACTGCTGCTATTTCAGGGAGAAAAGTATTCTGTAGCAACGAGGACATAAGCTTACAAAAGGCGTGGGGTCGGCGGTCGGTGTTCCCTGTTTCAATTCCTTGTCGTATTGTGTTATGACCAAATGCAGTCCCTTCAGGCCTTCATCTTCATGTACTGTTTCCAAACAGGTGACTAGTTTATTTTGTTTATGTGTTTTTTTTTTTATGAAATATAATCGTGTATTTCAGGCAACATGTGGCCCATATATACATACATTATAGACTAACATACATGTTAATTATAACAATAAAAATAAACTAAACATGGGGTCACATTTCAATCAGCAATATTGTGTGTCTTTTCAACCATTCGTCATGCTATTTCATTCGAAGCGCAAAATTAGACCACTGGAATATCTCCGTTAGCTTGCCAATTAAAATTGAGCTAAAGTTCTAGACAGACGTATACAATTTTATGTACGTGCCCATTGTATACACATAGTGAAGCATTTTCATTGTAAACCAATTGACTCTTTATATTTTGTCATAAAGATAAAAGTCCAATCTAACTAAAAAAGGCATTTCATCCTCTTAAATTTTCAACCGACAAATATTTAATCACAACCGCGTGAGTTTTATCAAATACTTTAAAATTAAAAGCTTTTAAAAGCATTAAGCCTGTCAGAGTCGACCTTTCGGTAATCGCTCTCGGAATATTTGGAAAGAAAAGCATTTAACAAAAAGTTTAACTTTTAATTAAAGGTCTGAGTAGGTTACAACCAGTTTGTAACTTAATTTGATCTGTATTTAAGACTTATTAGGACGAAGGTGATTTTATAAGTCTTAAGTATACTTTGGGAAAGGATACTAACAGGACTAACTTATTGAAATAAAACAATTTAACGGATTATATCGCGTATATTATCTCATTTTAGTTCCCGACGTTTCGGAAGCTTTCCAGCTCTCCATGGTCACGGGTGGACTGAGAAAAGATGTATTTTCCTCTGTCAAAGTTACAATTTGTGCAAACTACCCATTTTTGAAAAAAACACAAATAAAGGTGTACATACATGCCAGATGGGCCTAAGCTGTAAAGACAGTTACACATGTGCCAGAAGGGCTTAATTATTTTATTTTAATAATTTACCAAGCAGCATTTCACAAATGAGGCGTACTGAGGAGAAAAGAAACGCTGCAAAGAAAAACTCCCAGGCTACCTCATTACTAATTATAATATTTAAAAACAGAGACTATTAAACTACTTTTAAACAGATAAGATATTTTACACGGTTCGGAAATTAAGGTTTTGCAGTCCTGTGTCCCGCTTTTTCCTTGATGAGATGTATTACAGGATCCCAAGCTGGTGGTAGTGACAATCCATCTTCTCTATTGAAATTAGGATGCTTTTTAATCTCAATAGCCTCGCGTAGCATTCTGGGAAAATATCTTTTTTCATTAAGGAAGATTTTAGTTACCTTATGTGACTAAAATCTTCCTTATTTCGTCTCGCAATCAGATTTCTAGTAAATATTATCGGTATCCTAAAGTTTTGATGTTGCTAGGTATATCATTTAACTAAAGCCAGAATATCATTTATTTATTTATTTATAAATATATTTACACAGCATTACAGTACATATGACCAATACACTGTGAAATTAGGGTACATTAACAAAATTAAATACTAGATATCCTGTCATCCATCTTCTCACAGAATCTCAGACATTCCTTACAAACAGCCGTCCATCGCCATGCAAGAAGGTAACACTGTGGCGCATATACCAGAAGCGCGTTAAGCAGCGCGAGGGCACGAAGAAGCGGCGAGTTCTTATGGGAGACGTTGCGCGCTGGTGGAACTGCCAATAGGGGGCGCAAACGCGGTCTTAGGATAATCCTGGGGACTTCTGGAACAAATAATTTCACGAGCTGTTCCACCAATTCTGGACATTCCGAGTCATCACGCAATACGCGACAAGCAACACCGAGCAGGTTAACGTTACGTCTTACCTCCAAAGTTAAATCCTAATGTGCCTAATAAATTTTGTAGGGTACATAAAAGGATAATATCCGTAAACTTATTATCATGAATTAACGGAAAAACAACATGACTTAGAATTAATAAAACTTTATATATAAGTAACTTTATATCGCGCACATTATCTCAATTGAGTTCCCGACGTTTCGGAAGCTTTCCATATTAAAATGACATGTTATTTATTTTTAAATGATCTTGTGGTAGAAGAAATTGATTATGACAGAATTTTGTCACATAAAGTGTCTTTACAGCTTTTTTTTATAGTTATACATGATGAACTCTTTACCGTTACACCTAGTTCTCCCATGGGAAAAAGAAAGCAGCTAATTATTATTACGATTTATTAATATCGTATCAGTCTCAGTACATTAAAAGTGAATACAAATAAACAGACATATATCAATTAAATTTTAATTTAACTCTCACTAGCTACGTCAATCTTCTAAATTCATTAACATAAATTCATAGACAGACATACATATTAATTTTTGGGTTCATAATTATGTGTTATTTTAATAACATCACACGTGTACAGATGATCGCTGTGACAGATATATGATCTGACCTGACAGACATTGATTTAGGCAGTGGCTATCTTTATTTGGAAAACATTATTCTTTTAAATAATTGTTTGACACAAAGTTTATATTTAAGTTTGATACACTTCGGTTAACGTCAAAATTAGTCATTTAATAGAAAGCTGCTATTTAATACTAATAATCTTGATTTCGCTATCTAACATTTTTTTTTATTGACTGTAACTGGAAGGAAGGAAAGTAAATCAATCGGACATTAATTTTAAATTTTATTTCCTTCATTTTCCGCGATTTGTATACTTTTTTGTTTTGACTTTTATAAGTTTTGATGTTTTATTGGAGAACTACGAATTGAGTTTATACTTAAAAGTATATATTAAAGCTTAGTACTAATATTGTAATAGTTAAGAGTTGTTTAGAAAAATATACTGACTGTTGTGTTTGTTTTGGCTTCCTTCTCAACATTGTTTTCCTCTTGGGAAACGATTGTAAAAATGCCCTTGTGGACTACATCCATATTAATATTTTAAGTGCGAAAGTTTGCCTGTCTATCTGTTACCTCTTCACGCTTAAACCGCTGAACCGATTTAGATGAAATTTGGTATGGAAATAGATTGAGTCCCGGGGAAGGACATAGGCTACTTTTTATCTTGGATAAATACCCTCATACGCGATAAACGAATTTAAGGCGGACGAAGTCGCAGGCAGAACCGAGTACAGAATAAATTTAATTATTTCATTATTACACTGCCAAATAAGATAACAATATCTCCGCCTATAAATACCAATGGTCTGAATAGTTCAAAGTTTTATTTATAAGACAAATAAAACTTAAATAAAATCAATAGTAAATTAATGTCGCTCTTACGGTCACGATACGACGGCAACGCATTGAAGTTATTATACTTATTTAATTGAGCTTTTTCTGTCAACTAACGTAGTTATAAGGTCATATATATTTTATACTAACAACATATGGATAAAAACGGTCTGAAGTAAACATTTTTTATTTTTTTAAATAGTAAAATAATTTACATAACGAGGCTCCTTATCGCGAAAATGATCAAATCATCAACGTCGCAGCGATCGGAATCATCGCCATTGCTTTCTAATTCAATCACACCGTGGACACCCAGTGCTGATCGTAATCTGCTTTTTACTAATCGTTGCTTAGTAGCTTTAATCTTTGTAGGGTAAACGAAGCAGTGACTGGCCCATGCGAAAATACGAAGTGTTGATACTATTTTGACGACACGTTTGGCTCAGTGGGTTTCACAACGGCCTACGAAGCAGGCGGTTCTGGGTTCGAATCCCGGCCAGGGCAAGTTTTTGTGTGATGAGCACGAATGTTTGTTCCTAGGTCTTGGATGTTTTCTATGTATTTAACACATTCACGACCGCGAGCCCGCTGGGCGGGCGCTCTGCATAATTTATCTATATATCAAGTATGTGTATAGTGCAGCACCCATATAGTACTACAAGCTTTGATTAGTTTGGGACTAGGTCGATTTGTGTAAACTTGTCCCTGTGTTATTTATTATTTCTGGCCAAAGCCTTTGAATAATCTTGATCAATTATTATCACAATAAAACGGGACAAATTGCGTATAAAAAATATGATTAATTTAATTACTTTGCTGACGGTAATTTTCGACGTGTTGCACTTGCAATACGTCTATAATCTCGAAGTCCCTGTGAAAGTAGTATAAATATAAATCAATATTAATATTTTCTTCTGTTTCCGCAATTATTTCTCATTGAAATAAAAAAATATAAATATTGTGACAAAATCTTAACGTCGTATCTTAGAAGTAGACGAGAACTGTTTTAATAAACATCAAAACTTATGTTATTGTTATATACAAGCTTAATTATGTTATAATATATATTAAGTAATATAAGTCCACCCGTGACCATGGAAAGCTGGAAAGCTTCCGAAACGTCGGGAACTAAAATGAGATAATATACGCGATATAATCCGTTAAATTGTTTTATTTCAATGTATAATATATATTTTTGTTTTGCTCGTTCAATCATTGTTAGAAATTGGGTGCCTTACCCTAAAGCATTGCATTATCATTTCAGATTGGGAGTTAATCTCCAGGTTTAGAAATCGACTTTATTAATACCTACTAAGACTAACATAAAAGCAAATTCAAGTACCACTGATATAAAACATTGATAAGATGACGAGGTGATGTCATTTTCTATTAGGAATAAATTTCATGATTCAATACAAAAAGTTATAGTGAAATAACATGAACATGCATGCAATTCGCACCACGTAAGCGTATGTCTATAAAGTTAGCTACTTGTACTTCAATCTGATGAAATGCATCACAGTCAATGTAATATTGCCACTGGACTGGCTACTGTCAACTTATTTTTGTACGTATTTGATCATCACCATTTTGGATGTTACCACTTTATTAAGGGCCTGCATCGTCTTTCGTAAACCACACACCAAACGCCGACCGGGCCAATGAGCGAAATTTGTAATAAGGGACGCATTTATTGCTTGCGCGCATCATAGAAAGAGAAAGCTAATACACTACATGCTTGGGGTTTTTTGCCCTAAGCTCCGGATGTAAAAGTACAATGAAACAGAAGATATTATTATGTTTATTGTTAACATTTAAATTAATCACGTAAAAGATAAAAGGGAAGAATAACATTTTTACATAATTTAGCCGTTAATTAATCTGTCATTTGTTCAAACTAAACAAAAAACGGAAAATAAAGACGCGTTTTCGGATATTTTTTCTATCGAGGAAATTTTTAACGAACATGTTTCCGCGTTAATTACTGAATAGGTTATATAGTCAAAAAATATATACGACTTATCTAAAATCTAGCCTGTTTCGTACATTAGATTTGACAAAAATCTCACAAAATTTTCTATGCATTCCCTTAAAAGGGAAACGAAATTTATTCAAAAAGCGAAATTAAGTCGATTTCTCAGAAATCTATCCCATTCTTCGCGGGCACCGTGTATATATATGACTATCTCATTTAAGATATAAAAATGATTCCCTTTTACATGGAAGTCATTATCACTTATAGTAGTTATACCAAACTTGGTGTTCTATAATCATTACAGTCAATTGACATGCAGGGCTGGCAGGAAGGAATTGTAGTTTTATATAAAGATAAAGCTACCTAATGAACTTATCGCTTATGGAGTTATGCGATGCAAAATTATGCGAAACCTGATCAACAGCTGGTATGGATTAGATGAATTAAGATTATGATAGGACAATTTAAATTTTATTGACAGGGATACTGTAATCTATATGTATATTGAGTGTTATAAGTGTTTGTTTGTTTTTATTTATCCGTGACCTTAGTTTTCTTGTGAAGCATTAATAAATAATGGAAGATTAGTCTTTCTGACCTTCCGTCTTATTAAATTTGCAAATACTCAATACAATACAAATACTCTTTATTGCAAACCTCAAATGCACAGAAATACAGAACATGACGGTTACATCTGAATTAGCAGAGGTAAACAATAGGCGGTCTTATCGTTAAATAGCGATCTCTTATAGAAAAGTTTTGGGTATCGGAGTGTTTAAAAGGCAATAATTTTATACGATTTTTTTCAAGGCTATAAAGGCATATCTTACTGCTGACAAATGACCTCTCCTCCCTTCATCCACTGCTTGACTCCATAGTCCCACCATTCCTTACAAAATCTGTTCAGATCGTATCGCTATCGAACATGCGGATAGGTAAACAAAAGTAGTCACCGAGTGGAGTGGGTCTCACAGAATTTAAGCAGACACAAATGACACCTACCCTACTTTTCCATCCTGTCGAACAGATACTAACACTGACCCTTGCAATAAAAAAGATGACTTATAATGGCAAATTCCTTTCAACCAACTATCTCTCATCTGCCATTGATTATAGAACTCTACATTACAGCATAAAGGTGTATATCGGCGTGTCATTTGATAGACAAGGAGCTGCGCAGGCGTTCCTGCGTGCCGGCGTGCCTAATTGAATAACTCCTGCTTATTAGGGCCACCGCTACCGGTAATGTGAGGCAGGACAGAAATTAAGTCATTGTTGGAGAGTTCTCATGGTTTTGCTTGCCGGATAAGAGGTGCTAAATCTGTCACATAAGGCAAGGGGAAAATAGTATTCTCATTGGATTTAAACGATCAAATCACTCAGATATTAGATATTAAGAGCTATCTCGATTATCTATACTATTATTAAGTTGTAAAAATCAAATGTCTGTACATTGAAGATATTAAAAAAAAAGTGATACGGACTATTAAAAGGACACTGAATCGATTTTTTTGTTGGATATTCGTATGTTTGTATGTGTCGTTATGGTGTCATCACGCTAAAACAGCTAATCGGATTTCAACTATTTTACGAAGTAGGTAGGTTATAGGATACTTTTTATCCGACTACGCCGAAGAAAAAACATCCAAACTAGAAGCTTTGAAAGTCAGGTAAATTATTTTGCATACTAATTTTAAAGCACAGATGCACTAAATTCTGTTTTTTGAAAATTTGACATTACTTTTGCTTAAGATGTTGAATAGGAATAAAGGTTTGCATGACAATACTCTCAGCTACCCACGTTTCTGTTCTCGTAGAAAACTGTCGGTTGTAACCTTTTTGGATAAACAACAGAACTGCCCAAGGAGCAGCAAAGTGCTTATTTACCCCATAGACAAACTTGGCATGCAAGTTCAGTAGTCGGAAACGCGAATCGATTCGTAGCCTGAAGTGTTCAAACCATTGTTTCGTTGTCGGCGTAATGGCTCCACGGTAAATGTGTTACGGCTATATTTAGACGATTTTATAGCTTAAAAATACATCTATGGCTCTTGGCAGGCATAGATACAATGAATACGATTAGCAATATACTTATATCGTGTTTGTCAAGAAGCCATACCACATTGTTTTAGAACTTACATAACTTTAACTTAAACGTACTCGCGTTTCGATTATTGTGTACAATTGTGCTAAGCTTGAAGAAAGGCTATGTCTATTAAAATGGCATGCGATTGTAAATATGTGGAAATAAAAATGTTTCCAAGTAATATAAATAAGGCAATTGGCTCTAAACATCACCGGTAGCTGTCTTTAGAAGGTTGTTCGAGGAACAGCCTACATGAACGGCTTCGTTGTAGATTTCCTAAGCGTATTTTGTGTGTTATGTATACTGGGGTCAATCGCTGATCAGTTTATGATTGAAAAAAAAGCATAATGTCAGCTGCATTCATACAGCTGGTTAAGGTCTATGATCGAAACGTGCCAATGTCATCGTGTCAATGGCAGAGCTTGTATACATTATGCTCTCAAAAACTTCGAGTTTATTTTTATTGATTAAAAAAATTACACCACGGATTTTCATAATGATGGACGCATGGTCGAACCACTTTCATGATAATATGTGTCTCCTAAACTAGGTAAGCATGCTCCATCGTCGGCTTCATCGTAGTTTATCAACAGGTGAGATTGAAGTAAATGCTTGCCTATATTACATAAAAAAAATGTATTAATGTAGTTATTTTTGTAGTGGTAAAGATTCTCATGTAAGAAAGCAAAAACTTTAAATATTTTTTTTATGTACAAGCACTGGCACTTTTAATTCTTTCTTTGAAACGCCATTGGAAAAATATAGGTACGAATTATCCAGACAAATTTAATGCAATTGCTTTGTTATAAATGAGCTGTCCGTAGATACTTAATAATAAGCAAATTACATAATCCAATTCTTACCTCACTAGGGAATTAAAATCAATTTACAATATCATAATTTACAGCCATGAATAATCAATCACCTGTGCACATTTAGACCATTACTCGCCACACTGATCCATAACTATTTACCAATTAATGTAAATCATAAAACATTTAATTGACACGTCCGCAAAACGCGAATTTCTCGTAACTCAAAATGACAATGGGAAACGGATTATGATTAATAGTAACCTAGTTATTGGTTATTTAGCGAAACCCACTCGGGATCATGGCTGTCGCAACGTAGTCGATACGCAAAGGTAAACCAATAAAACTTACGGAGTTTATATTTATGTATGTTTGTTCTAAATGGCAGAGGTTAGAATGAAAGTAATGATAGAAAAGTAAAACCGTGTCTACTTTAATACCTTCTAAGCAATCGGATAGGTGGACGGATGACCTCGTAAGGGTCGCGGGAAGTCGGTGGATATGGCCTGCGCAAGATACCCTGTGGCGAACTATAGGGGAGGCCTATGTTCAGCAGTGGACGTCTGTGGCTGATAGAGAAGCAATCGGAATTACAATGTACCAATATTTTACAACCTATAACAATTTAAAAACCGAATGGAGAAAAAAATCTTAAGGGTCAATCACCTTTTTTCTGTGCCTCGTTGTCATAGTTACTGTCTCCTAAGTTACTCTTTAAAACTACGATTTTAAGCGATACGAGAATAAAGGCAATTAAAGTGTTTGGTGTTGCAGGTGTCTATGAAAAATAACAAAAATTGACGTGATAACGTCTTATAAATCGATGAACGCCAGCTGCACGCACGAAAAAGCATGACTCATTGTCACGTTCCGCCTGAGCCGAGCGTGCAAGCGAGAGCGCGGAACAAGCAATACAGAGGCATTCGCTAAGCGCTCGGCTTGTGAATTCATAAAAGTATGCAATTTTTCATCAATGTTTTCTTATAAAGTTAACACGTAAAAATTATCGTCCGTAATCCGACTTTACAGAATACCATTTTTTTGCTAGCCAATATAGGTTCAATTTTCCAGGGCATGGGCCGGCAGTATGTTAATAGCCTACATTATTACCATTTTTCTAAGCAATTCTGTCATCTACTGATTTACAGAATAGCAACAAGAAAAGTTGATCCGCCCTTAAAATAAAAGCGCTTATAATTTTTTTTCTTTCATTCGAACTCGCTATTTTGCAAAAGGTATAAAAGACGTCACTGGTTTTATTGATCGTAAATATTTGCTAGATTATGCCAAAGTCGTGAGTTATTTTTTAACGTGCGTTGAATAATCGTCAATGATACAAAGTATTTCAATAACTGAAGGCAATACTCGCTTAACGATTCCACTTCGAAAGAAAATAAATTCGAGAAAGTACTGCGCCTTGCTTTACGATCCACATCGACCAAAAAGAAGAAAAATAAACCAGTCTGCAAGGTTCTTGTAATATTTAATACATTCTCAAATTGCAATGTATTATTTTTGAACGATGTGTAAAATACATATAACACTATCGTAACGTTTTTATAGAGACGCAATCCTCACTCATTCATTAGTGTACAATGTATGGCGACCATTCCAAGTATTGGCGATGGAAAAAGATAAAATATTACTTGGGTATGCGTTATAGGTAATAAACTTGAGAGCAATTGCGTTTTATTGTGGAAACGAGATCGAGATTTTTAATGAAAAATAGCGCACTCAGTACCTTAAAGGGGCTGCTCATAAATTACGTCATCTATGCGTTTTTATAGAATTATCGTTATTATCGTTAAAATAGAAACATGAATTTCATTCCTTTTTTACTCATTGAAGCACATTTTAAATATGCGAAAGATAATGTCATCTTGGGAAAGACCCCCGCCCTCCTTCGTCATGCTACCATCATCCGATGTTTAGACCCCCCCCCCCCCCCTCAATTTGACGTAATTTATGAATAGTTCCGTAATAGCGATAATATTACTCTTACTTGACATAAACCACCAGTTTCCAGTACCACTTTTAAGATGGAAACTGTTGCTTGGAAAACTTTAGACGAACTAAAACTACCTGTAACAAATGAAAAATAAAATTAGCATATCAATCAAGATTATTGATGTACTTTAGCATAACATAAAAATACCTGCTTACCCGTACAATTATGAAATTATAAAATCCAGTTGACTCACAGTGGTCATGATTCCAACATAAATCTTGACAGCGCGATGGCATTAAAAGTTTGAACATTGATAAAAGCGCCATCTCCCTCCCAGTCGCAATATATTTATGGCCTCATCATGTCTAAACGGCTATACGGATCTCAACCATTTTTGGTACAAAGATAGGTAAACATCCAAGGATGGTTATAGGATAGGTTTTACCTGACTATGCACATGCACAAGCAAAAAAGAAGTTTATGACTTTTTCCGCCGAACGAAGTGCACATTCTAGTATATAAATAAACCCAATTCGGTACTGTTAAAAGACGAGTTAAAATATTTATTTTACATCAAAAACTGTGCGCTGAATCACGAAATATCAATAAAAATAACAATCCCAATACGTCAAAGGGCAAACCTTTGCCCTTGAAATCGCAGCTGCTTGCCCATACGCATGCAATAATTACGATTTAAGCACTCATATATCAAGTTATAACTAATCTTTCAAAGATATATCACTATACAACCGGTCTGGTTTCTGTTTGTGCTCGTTAATCATCCATATAAAAATAAACTGGCGGATACAGATGGCATTAGTAGGCTATTTTTGGCATTGACAAAGTTGAGTGTAATTTTTGGGAAAAGTTATTTGAAGTCTTTATGAAGTCGACAGAGGAAGGAAAGTTTGATGTATGGGGAGAGAAATAGTGTTGACAGTGAATCCACGTGTTTAGATTATAAATAAGAAAACTTATCACTGGCGGCGTATGATACACATTTGAAATATATCATGTTTCCGGTCAGAAGATAATCAGAAAGTTGAAGGTATTAATGTTACCAAATCGAATAAAAACTTGGACTTCATTTGTGCAAGAAGTGGTATAAAGAAATTGAAGAGAAACTACATTTGATTTTGTGGTTAAGTGATCCTGAACAAGGTACATCTCTCTATAACCGAATACTTCAAAACAAAGACTGGACAAAGAAAAGAAACATAAAACTATGCACACACAGGTCAAAAATAAAGAATAAGTGATCACGTCTTGTCTCCCGTTAAAACGCTGTCTAAACATAATCAGTAAAACTAGGAATACCTTGCTGCCTCACCTGAGTAAATAAAACATAGGGCATTGGTGAAGAGTGACAGCGGAAACATGAGCAATGATATGATGCATAAAAGAAAAAGTTACTGTAATACTTGAAAAATTGAAGATATGTACAACTAAAACAGATCATGCTCATGTGACTGAGAAAAAAAGATTTAAAAAAATGCGAAAATAAAACGTCTGTTATGGATAAAAAATTACCACATCAAAATAAAAAGATACGGAAATGGCAATGATGAAATCCTAAATAAATATTAATTCCCGTTACCTATTAGAAACGATATCACGTTAACTGTCGTTTCTCTTATTACTTGTACCATAATATTAGAAGAAATGCATCATCTACGTCCTTTTCTATCATTATGACGTCCGATAGAGATAGCGTAGTTAATCAAAATTCTTTGAAGCGTGAATTATTGATGGTGGCAGAGGCTTTGAGAGTAAGGTCAGCGTTGTCTATTGATTTTAATCTTTTAATACTACAGGGTAAGGTTGGATTTCCTTTGATGAGAGGTACTCGTAAGCGAAGAAAATGGACCATCAATAGTGTTACAGATCAAGATAATCGATTAAAAATATCCAAAATCAATTTCTGTATTTAATGAATATTTTCGCTATCGTTCAAGTTATTTTGAAAGCGATGTGGTTATTGATAAAAGATTGGAGTATCGTGATAGAATTAAACCGAAACATAATCCATGAATATTGATTATCACTAATTGGTCAGATTATTTCGGTAAACAAGGCAATTCCGATGCAAATAAAACCATTAAGTTACAAAATTTCCAATTTAGGGAATGCTGAGATTCAACGGCAGATTTCAAGAAAATGCTTTGATTTTATTAGCTACAGTAAAAATTTACTACAAAAGAGTCATGATGTAAATAAACGGGATTTTGTGATTCGAACACAGAAATAAAACAAGAAATTAATAAAAAGCCTCAATAAAACTGTAACGAGATAATCGACATAAACTTTGGCAAACCGATTGTTACATTTGCAACTGTATACGAAGCGTGAAAGTAAGTGGCAAAAGTCATAAAAGATAACAGTCTAACAAATGATAAAGATAAGACAAGTGACTGTAAATAACGTTTTTAAGTAAACTTTTTTGAGAATGGTGACCGTGGGGATAACAATGAGAAGCCTGTTAAGAACCGTAAACTCTTGATGCGGAAGGCGGTTCCAGTATTAATAATTTCACACCCACGACAGGAGTGTCAGCAGAATAATAAACAAGTGAAACTTGAAACGGGAGATAATCTAAATGTTTTTGAGAATTAAAATATCTCTGAACATGTAAAGATCTTTATGTTGTAACGCAATCTTTTAGTTTGGACGTAATATAAAATTTTTATGTTATAAATACCACATCAGGCATGTTACACCAGAGAGCCTGAAGGATATATGGAATAAAATGGGGTCATTAGTTTTGTCGGCTCTGTTTGGTTTTACTCCTATAAGCAACAAGTTTACCCTAATTTTAGAAATAAAATACTAGTCGAGAAATGCTTTAGTACTTCATTTTACGACGCGAGAACACACTAAATTGGTGTAAAATCTCATATTTAAAATGCAGACGACCATAAAGTTATACTTACAGCATCTGTTGTCAAAAATAAACGAAACAAATCAGCAACCTATAATTTGACTTTATTAAGCTGTTATGTCAGATACAGCAAATTGCGGGATCCAAAAAATGATTTAATAATTTCCGACGGCATTCTTTAAATTCAGGCCAAATGTGAATCATTTATAGGTTGCAAATTTATAGGTTGATTCACACAGAATGCACCGGACTCCGGTCTACTGAACTAATTCTTTTATTATTTGGGATTGAGGCGGAATGCACTTAATTTTGCAATTTACTGGTTCCATTAAGGACTATAGATTAGTGGAGTTTATGGGTGTTAAGATTTTATTTACAGCAAAAGGTTAACGAGCAGATATTTACTGCGAGTCGTCTTTGTTGTTATACATCATCCCTAGCCTTTCCAAGTATCTGTGATTCTGTTAAAAAACCTATAACTTGATTATTTTCGTAAATGCGATAGAAATGGTATCTTAAACTGAGACCTAGATTATTGGGAAACTATCTGGGAAACTATAGATCTTTTCAATCTAACACAACCAAGTTAACTTAGCAGAACCAATGCAAAGTGACCGCCTTGGGGCCCAGACCACCAGACGGCCTGTTATTTTCTACGCAGACCACTTTTTTGCCCAGAACCCGTACTACAAGTTTCTACATTTAAAATTCTTTGAAACTAATTGATATACTTTATTGACTTGGTAATGCTCGAATGGGAACAGATTTATCTCCTAGTTTTACCTGTTTTATCGTGTTTATATTTGTTTTTGAACTATTAATTCTACGCCATTTTGTCGTCAGGTTTGCAGATAAGATACGACAATGTGGTAACTACAAGTATACATGTAGTTTCTAGCATTTATGGGCTTCGCTTGAGTAAGCAAGAACTGTTTAATTAGCCTATGTTTTAGTAATGGATAACGCATACAAATTTCCAGCCCCGTTTCACTCACTTAAGGGATGATTTCCGAGATAAAAACTATTCTATGAACTTCCCAGGGTCTCACCTATGTTCATATCAAATTTCATCTAAACCGGTTCAGCTGGTTAAGCGTGAAAAGGTCCAGAGAGACGCATACAAAGTTACTTTGGCATTTAATATTACCACGGATGTATAAAACACTTTTCTTCTGTTTCCGCGATTATTACTCATTGAAATAAAACAATTTAACGGATTATATCCTCAGTCCTCCCGTGACCATGGAAAGCTGGAAAGCTTCCGAAACGTCGGGAACTAAAATGAAATAATATACGCGATATAATCCGTTAAATTGTTTTATTTCAATGTATAAAACACTTGTTTTATAGGCATAAGTAGACTAAACACCCAGGGAAACATCTGCTCCCCTTGATATTTATCTATAGGTTCGCTGAGTATTAAATGATGCTTTAGATCGGAACAAAAGCCACCATGCTACATTCCTGATGACGTTACTGAGCGTGGTATGAAGCTTCTTTCCACGGGTAACACTTAATAATTTTCCCATATTTTAAACTGCGAACTTTTCAATAGGTCATGAAATAAGACGATTATTCTGCTCAGCTACTAGTGTTACCTCGATTGATACACATACACTCGTGCGCTTTGATAAATTGATTATTTAATACCAACAGCGCAAACGTGTTTTATAATAGTATTTAGTTTACATCTTGTTTTAAGATAGCATATTACTCTTCGTGAAATGATAGTAATGTACATAATAGCGGCATATTATTTCGACCGACAAACCAATTTGCCATGTTTTTTGCAGCTTGTCTGACTCATTACCAGCTATCATTAATTTTAAAACGTGTAACATAAAACTTCGCGATGAAGAAGATAACTAGTTCGCGGTGATGTGTTAGCGAGATACTTGGATACTTGGAGTTGAAAGGTGATTGTTAAATGACCGAGTGTTAAATGGTCGAAAGCTGGCAGTGTCTAAACTTTTTATAAAAGATAGCGTTTCATGTCTGTCCGTTCATGATAAACTCGGGAAAAACTTGCGTGCATTGAAATCATATTCGAAGCTATGTGAATGCATAAAACTAGTTAGACCTGGCATCTACTTTACAAACTCAGTTACTAGAAGGTTACAAAGACAATTCACGATTAAGAGGATCTTCAAGTTCAAGTATTTTGAGAAATTTAATTTGCCAAATTATTAATACCCTATGTTTGTGTGCTGTATCTTCCTGGATTAAAAATACAGAGCATCCTTACAAAACATAGACATTCCTTATTATTAAACATCGGGCATAGTGGATATACGAATAGTATGCTACAGTTATCGGTCTGTAGGTGTGTGTAAGCTAAAAATGTGTGTCATGATCACAGTAAATGGAAGTCTATCAATGCTTCGATAAGGGTTTAAACAGAACAAATAGTGAGTAACAGTGAGTGTTGTAGCAGCATCTGATCATGATACGTCCATATCACCAAATAAAACTAGGGTTAGATATGAATTCTCAAAGACGGAATTAATACTCCTTGGTATTAGAAGTTAGATCAGCAAAGAACTCAATAAACTGGCCGCATAACAATATGCATTTATCAAAATGTATATGATTACCTCGTACAAAAGTTTTCTAATTGCAAATCCCCTTTTACAAGCTTTATTTAACTTGCTGTGTAAGTATCTACGTAAATCTTGCAAGGCCCACTTCCCGGTTTCCGATTGAGCTAAAATTTAGCATACTTATAACTTATGTAAGTTCGATGATATTGCAATGTTATGATACCCTCAAGCTGATTTGATCATGAAGCCGTAAGGTGGTCATAGAAACTCTGTAATAAAATAACTTAATTCTTACCGAGATTAATTGAAACTTGGTAGCTCATGGGAAGAGCACTGTTGCGTAAGAACGGAAGTCGTGGATTTGAATCCAGCTGACATTGAAAATTTGCATCAAAAATAAATGTGAAATTTCCACATTTAGAAACTTATTACATTAACATATTGAGCATACTTCGCCTTCGATTATGATGAAGTAACCGGCGTATGAAGTGGTAAATAACGCACTTTCGATTTTCAACGTTAAATATTAACTTAGCAGTACAAACGCAACGTGGACAATGAAAACAAAAGTACGTTTTCGGCTGTCGCCCACTAGTTTTAGTCAATTGTCCCAATTTAAATACTAAGGACGAGAATACGTTGCAAGCGGATTTACTGTCTAACTTTTATTTTAAATAATTTCGTTTAGAAGTACAATCCCTGGTGGTCTCATCATATCATAAAATGTTTACTAGTAGGTCAAACTTTTCTACAGCTTTAAATTTTGATACCAATTATTCTATTAATCATAATTGAATCTATTTGCTCCTACTAGAAATAAAGCTATAAGGTAAATATTAGCCTAATATTACATTTTAAAGTGGTTCAAATTTCTGCACTTTCTTTATTCAGCTAGTATAGGGTCAAAGAGTTGCTGGATTTAAGTGGTATTGGGCGGGGCACATAGCTCGTAGAACCGATGGGGCCAAAAGGTTCTCGAGTGTTGACCGCGTATAGGACCGTGCATTGTGCGAAGGCCCCCAACAAAATGGACCGATCATCTGGGGAAGCCTTTGTCTAGCAGTGGACGTCCTTTCCTTGGGCTGAAAGAAAGTGCAGGGATTTTTTTGTACCGGTTCACTTCATACGGCTTCCCTAGCCAAAAAACTATGAATTCTTATAAGTATAACCTGGGTTTAACCGCTTCTCTCATCACAATAGCCGCCGCATAGTGTGTGAGCGTCAGTGTCGTGCGGAGTAAAAATTAGCATTTCCGCGTACCGCGTGTCCACATTCGAAATGAAACGAGTAGGTGTGTCATATGTTTCTTAACGATGACACATATTGTTCTTTATAAAGTAAAAAGTGTAGGAGACTTCCTTGCCCAAGGCGGTTTAAACAATATATAACATTTTTTTATTTATAATATATTCGGGTTTGTAAACTCTTGCGCAGTTTCGGCTTATGTTACATCACCTTCGCTTTGGTACAATCGTGATTTTTGAGGGTTACACGTAAGGTAACAAATAATTATTTGAGTTTAGATTTTAAAATTAAGGGTTGTTTAAGTCACATACAAAATAAAGGTATTCGGGGAAAATTTTGGAGTATCTCAATGCAGCGTACTTAGTCCCCAACTGTTTATGTAACGTTCCTTTATGAAATTGGTATCAGAATGTAGCTAATCTTGGCACCTCGACTTCCCGGCTCCACAAGTATCGCTAAAAGTGTGTTATCTCAGCTGTCGCGACTCAGGCCTTGGACCGTGATGCATTTATCACGTCCAACGGATCGTGTCGCCATCGCCAAGTAGGGGTATGAACAGCAATCGCAAACGGGTTTTTGGGTAAGCTTGAGCTACCGTATGGAAATTTTGAGTAACATGATTGTATGTATTGTAGGTCGATTACGGCAAAGAAGTGAGTTATGAATTTGAGAGTTTGTCTCGTCACCGGTTAAGCAAAATGTGCATGATTTAGTCAACTTATGATAAACGTACATAAGATAACTGTAGCTTCACAAAGCTAATAATTAAGTCAACGCTACTACGACTACTAATTGAAAACGAAGCAGAATAAATATATTTTGAATTATTAATACCACAGCTTGATCCGTTATAAACAATAAGGCACGTATATTAATAGCAGTGAATGACAATAACAACGTTTTAGTAAGATTAGTCACAAATATGGAATCTGTAAAGTAAACTTAGGAAATTGTCTCTTCGTGTATGAGTATGAGTCTTCGCACTTATTTAGAGAATATCGTGGACTTGAACATTGATTACCGTCTATTTTGAGAGCACATAAGTTTTTTTTTTATTGATGATAGACGGGCATTTCACCGCAGTCTCACCTATTGTTAAGTGACGATGTGGCCGAGTATGTATCATGCCCGTCTAGAAACAGCCTATTCATTCAAGTTGCAGTAATCATGTTATAGTAATCGTGATTACAGCTCATTCTCAGCTATAACTAGAGTTCTTGCAATTTTTAAGTGTCGAATCTTATCATAAATAATGTTTTACATTATTACGTGTTTTAGCTCTCTTGGCTTGATGCTAAAACTTTATCTACCTACTACCTAGTCATCTCCTTAATTTTAGTACCTATGCCGTCAAAATTCCTCGACCTTCCCAGATATAAGTTCAGGCTTGCAAGGTGTCGCTGAGTCACCGGATGGCGCCACGGTAGCCTGCGCCGGCGCACGTTCTGGCGCTCAGCTGTTTAAGGCTAGCATGGCGTCGTCTGTGAGCGGACGCGACCTAGATATATGTTAGTGTTTATGTGGAAGACGTGATTGGTTAGCCGAGATAATATTCGATAAAATTACTTGACGTATAAATGTAGACAGGTGTAAATTATATTTAAGTGTGCATACTATTAATGGGTCATTGTAACGAATGATTTAAATAGCAGCAAAATAGCTTTCAAGTAAAAGTTAGGTATGGAAAGGATACAAGAGTTATATCTGATAGTGTTCCTCTAGATGAATTCAAAATCTTAGTTTGGTTAAAACGTGACATTCAAACATTACGTGTTCATCGTGAAAATGAGTATGTAAATTGATATTTTTATTTACGAAAAGTACATGCTAGGTCGATAGTCTTTGTAATTTACTCAGATTAAGTAATTGTTAATTCCTTCACCTTTTTGCACCGTGGTAATGAAATGTCCATATTATTGCATCGCGAAGCTTTCCAATACAGGTTACAGATATTTTAAGGATTTCATTTCAATCGAATATACTTGCAGATATTCAGTTAATAAACATTAGTTTATTTTGATTCTTTGTAGACGTGAAAATTTGAAAAGTGTTATTCGCAGAAAATAAATTTGCGATACTGCGTTCCAACCGTTAGCTGCCTAAACACCATTAATGTGACTGTACTAAATATTAGCTAACTTCACAGACCCAAAGTTACGCGGTGTGAATTATATTGGCAAATTGTAGAGAATTTGTAGTAGTGCTTTTGAATACGATTATAGTTGCCAATTCTTACAACATATACACTCGAAAGCAAAAATATCTGGTTGCTAAATACTGTCATATTTTCGAAAAAAATGCAGGATTGCAGTTTTGAATCTTAATTAAATTAAACATCCTAACTGCAAAAATAACAGTAAACAAAGTATTTTTTTCAGGATTAATTCAGTTACCTTATTATTACAAACCCATTAAAAAAGGCGTGAACGGAGCGAGATATCTGAGAGCCAAAATCTAAATTTTCGGACATCGATATTTTTGTGATACAACTGTGGAAATGCTGATACAGTCGGGTATTTCGCAGAATAGTATATTACGTAATTAAAACTGTTGTCAAAAAATAATAAAACCCATTCAAATATTTTTTTTGTTTTTCCTTCTAGCTTTAATTTATGATTTGTCTCATCTTCATGTGCACCACTTAATTACTCATTGGTTGTTTACTTTGCACCATCTCTACTACCTTAAGGTTGTCTGGAAGAGATCGCTTTTTAGCGTAAGACCGCCTGTTGTTTAACATTTCTCATACTGGTTTAGATTTAAGTGTCTGATGTTATTTTCTTTTGGGGTGCAATAAAGAGTACTTATTATTATTATTTTCTTTATTTATTTATGGTCATAAGTTAGGTGTTTTACAATATGAATATAAAAAGTAAAATACAAAAAGCAGATACAAAATATAAACACATTATAAAAATCCTAACCTAGGGTGCCGCGGGCAGCGGGGCAGGGCTCAAGCTACTAGTGGTTAGGGCTGCACAGAGAGGAACCTCCTGACAATGCGGGCCGTGTCCAGGATTACTGTATCTGACCCTTGATCCAGCCATCTAGCGAGAGTCTTTTAAGATGTTCGTCGAGACCCTACGCTATATGACCGTTTGCCGAAACGACTATCGGGACAATAATCGTCGAATCAACATTCCACATAGCGGTTACCTCGTGAGCCAAGTCAAGATACTTGCTGAGTTTGTCCTTCTCAGCCTTTACGAGGTTTTCGTCATGTAGAATGGTGATGTCGATGAGTATTGCCCGGCGCTTAGATCGATCTACCAGCACGATATCAGGCTTATTGGCTACAATAGTCCTGTCCGTGATGATAGATCGATCCCAATAAAGCGTGGCACGAGCATTTTCAAGAACTGGCATCGGTGCGTACTTATAGTACGGCACCTCAGACCCTACAAGACCGTATTTAACAGCAAGTTGCTGGTTAATAATCCTGGCTACTTGGTTATGTCTGTGCAAGTACTCGCCGTTAGCAAGATGAGAACAACCGGAAATTATATGCCTGAGTGACTCTCCGGGACGGCGGCATGCCCGACAGATGTCGACCGTACCGTGCTTCAGGATATACCTCCGGTAGTTGTTCGTCATGATAACTTTGTCCGGAATTGCACAGGCAAAACCTTCGGTTTCCCCGAAGAGATCGCCGAAACGTAGCCAGTTCACCGAAGCGAGCAGATCTACATCGGGCCCTGTAAGGGCCTTGTAGAACCGCCCGTGTAGCTCCTTACTCTTCCATTCGCCTTTGCGGTCTACGGTGCTAAGCACCGTTGGTCTGCGCCAGTTCTCGTTTGCCAAAGACGAAAGAGGGGTGAGGCTTTTGTCTACTGCCACTACATCGCGATGTATCCCACATTCGTTGTATAGGAAATACTCCCTGAGGCTGCACACCTCGCCATTATGGAGGTCCTTGGCGTTTAAAAAGCCACGGCCCCCACACTTTCGTGGGATGTAGAGTCTCATAACTGACGAGCGTGGGTATAGCATGCGGTGTTTAGTGGGCAGCATATGGACCCTCCTATCCAGGGCGTCCGGCTCAGTCTGGGTCCACCTTAGTATGCCAAAGGAGTACGTGAGCAAGGGCCGCTTGACAAAAGTACTGAACAGTCTTAAAGCGGCAAAAAAAACGCTCCTTCACTGCCTGTCTAATGTCTCCGTCCGCAATACTAAATGACTGTGACATACTAAGGTATTTGTAGGTTTCAACTTCGGGGAGAGATTTGAGAGACATTGCCTCGGAAAGACTTTCCCCCGCTGTACATGCATGACCGCACACTTGTCTATACTAAACTCCATTTTGATGGCACTACTGAAAGTTTCTGTGACTTTGAGTAGCTCCACCAGTTCTGGTCGTTTTGGTGCAAACAGCTTGTACAGCAGTCCATGTACAGCAGATGAGAAATGATCTCACCCCCTCAGCAAAGCCGGCAACCTAATCCTGAATCCTTCTGCAAAGTGCTGAGTGGATTCAGGGCTAGGCAGAACCACAATGGACTCAAACTGTCGCCCTGGAAAATACCCCTCTTAATCCTATTAATATTATTATTATTAATATTCTAACACAGTGATCGATTGTAAACTACCTAAATACCTACCTACTAAATAGGTAGCAGAATTTGAACCCGCGACCTCTTCTTTAACGCAGAACAGGTCTGACCAAGTGAGTTATCGCAACTTTACGTACGTGGCTTGAAATTTTCGAACACAATCTAGTTAACACTAGTAGCGCCCTCTGTGTCTTTTTTTATTTTGAAATGCTGAGCACATTAGCCAATTTTTATGTTGAAATGCTGAGCAGATTAGACATGCGTATCACGGGGGTCTGGGTAGGGTGACTCGAAATTTTTGCCCTCGAGTGTAGATTATGTATTTCTTTGCTTGGCTGAGTAAGTGGAAAATCCAGTTTTACGGAATACTGATTCCGGTTTTAATTTGTTTCTGTTACTCTGAATTGTTAATTAGTTTTTTGTATGAAGTCCTTGTGTTTCTTGCTGACAGATTTCAACTAATATTCCGCCTTGGCCTGTCGGACGGTTAAATAAAAACTAAATTGTGTTGAAAACAAAAACCAGGATAAAATATATTAATTCGCACAATATATGTACTCGTCTATACTATTATAAAGTTGTAAAAGTGAAATGTAATCTACATTAAACATATAAAAAAAATGTATTTGTAGATCACAAAATTAAAAAAAAATGGATTTTTTATGTTTGTATCTGTCGTTGTGGCTTTATCACGCCGAATCGGCTAAACGGATTTCAACAATTTTTGGTACACGAGTAGCTGGGTATCCACAAACGGTTATAAGTAGGATACTTTTAAACGCTGAAGAAAAAAAGAGGGGTAGTGACTTTTCCCCCCCTGCGAATAAAGATATTTTAGTAATGTAACGTACAGCAGTACATGTTTACCTCACGCCGTCTTAAAGATGCATGAAAAATTTGTTCGCTAATGACACGGCTTGTCATCAACCTTAGTTAAATGATCTAAGGTTGATCATGTGATTGGCTGGAACACGTTCGATAAGGCATTTGTTTTCATAATTACGAGTATATCTGTTTTACACCCTTTTCTAATACGAAAGAGGCGTTCTACAAAGTTATGATACCAATTTCCCCTGAAGCACCTAGAAAATTAAAACCAAACAAAGCTGTAGATTAAAAACAATAAATCAGTTCCTTTATTGACTTTAGAACTTATTTATGTTCCGTAGAAGAATAAAAATTATACTTTAATCGCTGTGAAATTGATTTCTTGAGTAATTCGTTTCTTACAATAAAACTAAATGTTTAGTAATTCGAGAACGGCAGGCAATTTAAGAGGACTAACTAGTTTTAGCTCGAGCTTTGTCTCGAACAATCGGGATATTTCATTTTATAGGTTTTCAAGTTCGGTGTGGATTCGGGTTGATAGTTTTTCTGGAGACTTCTCGGTGGCAGTTTGTTACACTTGTGTCACTGCCTTTTTTAGAACCTGACTTTGAACTGGGTAGCCGTGAACAGTAGAGCGAAGTCCCACAAACCGGAATGCCAACTGTGGTAGTAGGGGAGGGACGCAATGCGCAAGGCACAAGGACTACGGAGGTTGGTTGAACCGTTTCAACCCGTAATAATCGGACATAGTGTGTCACGGTCCTAGTCAGAGAAAGCCACCGAACCTGCGCAGAACTGTTAGTGCAGTACGATAAGTTTAACCACAGTTTTCTCATGCCTATTTATATGAGTGGTTATAGTGCTGGTTGCTTACTAAACTTCTCACCAGGTGATACCAAGGTCAAACTCGGGTATGATCTGTAGGTATAGACGTGTTTACTGCCGCCGCGAGTTTTCAAATTCACCCAGACACATTTTATTACTTATTCTGTGGCTCGTATTTGTAAAGTAATAAAATTTATGTTCTCAAGAGAGTGCATTGTGGCAACTATGTAGTAGATGATTTGCGATGATATTTATCAATTCAAACATCTTTTATTAAGTTCTTTCCATCGCAAAGTTGAAAACTAAAGCTCGACCGCAAGGGTTGTGACAAGTTACTTTTTCTTGTAAAATATTATTGATCTATGTAAATAATATCAAAGCCATGCTATTAGAAATCTCGATGAAAATTTGACGAACTCTTCTTATTTCTATGGGAAATAAACTTAACAAAATAAATATTTCGGTCTCAACACATGTGAAATTCAAATCAAATCAAATCTTAATGTGAACTATATTATGATTATGACTTATTAATATGAATATGTGGCTTCCTAAATGTAATCTGTATTACATGGCCAATAAATGTTCTGTCCTTTTTTATTCTATTCTAGTCTATTAATGATACTATTAAATTTTATTTAGTATTAGTCGTATCACCTCTTTACCGATTGCTAAGAAGCCTATGTTTCAATTATTGATTCCTTAATCAAACTTTCATCCTCCTTTTCACCCCTCTAAGAGATGATTTCCGGGATAAAAACTATCATGTCATTCCTTACTAAGATCTCAAACTATCTCCGTACCAAATTTCATCTTTATCGTTTCAGTGGTTTAAGCGTGAAATGGCAAAAGATAGACAGACAGACAAAAATACTTTCACATTTATAAAATATTAGAAATAGAAGTATTGATATGGTTCATTAATAAATGCGTCATTTCTCTCATCCAAATGCTTTAATGATGTTCTAACCATCCCATATTTAGAATTCAATGTCCATATAAAAATTTAATCGTTACCCACATGAGATTAAAACTGACTGTCATGTTTCAATACACAAAAAAGCTGGTGAAATATTTCAACAAAAGATTTATTCAAAACCACAAAGTCACTGGCGTTGGAGTTTTTTAATAGATATTTAATTAAAGCTTATTACGCAGTCCTACTTTCACCAAATCTATTCGCAATTTAGAATTGAATTATAATTTTGTATTAAAATTAAGACTAGTGGATGTTATTGTAAAGTAGGTTGGCGAAAAATTTCAATTTGACACCGTTAATGCCTTCATTGTTGATATTGCCATTCTTTATTAGCGTGTTAATAGTCTTACTCGTGGGAAAGCGGCCTTTGTATTCGGAGACTTCCATAGGTGTTTCTTACAGGCTACCACATTTCCTGTAACCATCGGTTCCCACAGTTTTCGGTTCCCATCATCTGTTATCCATCTGCTTCTCTTTACAGAGGAAACACTGCTGCCGCCTCAACAAACTCCACACAGGACAAGGCAGGTGCAACTTTCTGAGGCACAGGGGGGGGGGGGGGGGGGGGGGTAGAGTGCGACTGTGGTCTTCAGGATTAAACTGTACAGCATATTGTGGAGCATTGTCCAAATCGACGCTACTGGGGTGACCCCAATGACCTGAAATTTGCCACAGTAAATATATATATACATAGACTGGTTGCGTAACCTATCATAAATTCCTATAACTGACCTTTCGCCATACGATTAACTAAATAAATCATCTTTCTTGTTTGATTACTACCTATCAAGTAGATCGTATGCTTATGCCACTTGAGGCATAAAAAAATCTCTTTGCCCGGTAAATCTATTAATTCCTTAGTCCTCGCTTTACACAATTAGAGTCTCATTGTATAAATCTAAACCAATAATTGATATATTATCACCACTATATATAGGGAAATTTATTAGAAGTGACACTTGAAATTGCTGACTAAGTTTCACTCAAAGATATAAGTACTTTAAATCTCTACCCGTTTCAGGACACTTGGTCTCTTCACAATCCTTACTCGGTATTTTGTCTATATGTCACATTTTCGAAATGTTTGCATAATTTGAGACGTTGTTCCCACCACCTTTTCCCAAATACATTCAATTCATGTTTTGTCCACTTAATGTCTCATTCGTATTTAACATTCAAAACAACGTCATCGTCTTTATATTTCCCTCCGTTTACGTAATGGTCGACATCCTCAATAATGTATTAAGTTTATTGCTAATAACTTTTAATCAAAGGATTGTTTATGTCTATTAAAACTGTATGTGCCACCGTATTATTACTCTTAGAATTAAATACTGTCTGTTAATATGTTCGTGTTCATAAAATCCAAGTCCTCAATTTGTACGTCCGCCGGCGGAGCATTTTGTTTAATCACATGGATTGAAGTCTTAAAGTTTTTATGTCATTTTAAGTAACGGGTTAGGATTATTCCAGTAATCAGATATAACAGCGCTTTTACATTCGTCGATTAAGCGGCGCATTGAGCGCAGCGGCTCAAGGACAGTAAAGGTTCTCTTCTGGCTGCAAAGCCATGTGTGGTTGTTAGTATAAGCAATACTACGAAACATCTCGACCCTGTTAAGGCACGTTTCTCGTGTAGATAACACTTAAACTACACGTACAGAACGTTTTTGGCAGTGGCGGTGAAATCTAGAGGGATTCCTACGCAACGACAATATGCGACGACGGCCGGGCGACAACGGTTTTGAATTCGTTGTACTATAAACTATTTTTAGCCCATGATAAGCAAACTGAAGTGACAGTGGGCGGGGCATATTTGTCGAATAGCCGATGGTCGATGGGGAAGACGGGTTCTGGACTGTAGAAATCGAATGACTCGCCCTGTGGGACGACCCCCTACCAGGTGGACCGATGACCTGAAAATACTGGCGGTTGGATGCGGAGAGCTGGGGACCGGGTATGGTGGCGTGAATAGGGGAAGGCTTATGTCCAACAGTGGACGACTCCGGGCTGACGTTGATGATAATGATGAAACTATTTCTTGTACACAATATAAATAATCATAAAATAACAATACATTTCCATTGCGATAAACGCATGAGTTCCGTTCACGTAAAAATCGCGCGTCTAAACAGTCTTATATGAGAGCGCAGTATTATTTATATTATATATAGGTACATAATGAAGTAAACGCAGACCTTTCCTTAGCAAACTACGCCCTTAGTCAGCTTCCTTAGGTAAATGGAGGTTGATTACCTTAAATCGTCTGTAATTGCTAAAACTTTAATAGAACTTCATGTAGGATGAGATGGCTTCCGGGATGAAGTGAATATTTAAATCAAATTACTCGTATATTATAAATTATGTACATGTCTCTTACAAAAACATTAAGTACATCACCAGAAGAATCACCATAAGAATGTGCGGTATTTGGAATTAAAAATTTTTTTTGAGTGTTCAAATTAATAAGGAATAAAACACATTAAAATACCAATCTGTATGATTTATAAATATAATTCAATGGTAGTAAAAAAAACCTACAAATCCCAGAGATGGCGTGCGTAACTGCTATTACTCATTAAAAAAAGAATACCACCGACGACTATCCTCAAACGAAAGAAGGCAGTAAATACTGAGGAGCCTCATACACTTATAATGTCTTTTTAATTTGGGTGGTTTTTGCTCTAATCATCGGTTATATGAAAACATTAATTAAGCTATAACTAAGAGGTTAGTAGTTAGTTGGCCTTAATTATCAAAGGGAATTTCTTTTCATACGAAAGAAAATTTGCTCTCTTCTTTTTATCGCAGGGCTTTGAAAGAGAGGTGAATATCGATTTTAACTATAATTAATGTAATGAACAGTGATTTTGACTGATGGGAGAAGGGCTTTCATCATGTTGTATTCAAGATTTTCTATTATTGGGTGTTAATGTGTTTTGAATCAAAGTGTGATTAGGTTTGTGAATGTGTATAAATGTGTTTCGCTCGCTGAACCTTAAAGGATTATCTTCTGTTTCTATTTAATTTGTGTTGGCTGCTTTATGCTGTATGGTTACCTAGTAATTTGTTTTGTATTATAATTTCTCAACCAATAAGAAAGAAGTTATTTTTTTAAGTCATTGTTAATATATAAGCTTTGCCAACGGTTATTAGATTGGATTCGACGGATCAACTGGTGTTATAATTAAACTGGCTACCAGTGACGATCCATTCTAGTTAATGACATTGTCTATATTGTCTTACAAAGTAGACAAACAATATATAACTATAGAACAGTATAATATATACATCACAGAATTGCAAACAATGTAACGTCAAAATACCCGAAACGTATCTTAATGTGAATTTTATTCAAGTGTTTTTTTGTCTATAGCTGTTGTCATTTCGTTTGTCTGTGAATTCAAATAGGGAAAGTCCAGTGGATATAAGCCAGTACTTAATACAGGTTCCTAGACATCTATCACACGAGTTGCATATTTTCACACGTCGCCAGCATGGCAGACCATTCGTTTTATCATTGTGTCCACGCTTACAATCACTCATGACAGTCGGACTCTCAGAAATGCCTTCCGCGTACGCAATAAACCCACCATGTCCTGTAAAGCAGATGTGGGGAATAGATCTATAGATAATAACTTATTCATAAATCAAAATATAATCTTGTACATATAAAACAGTTCGAAGGTGAAACGCATAATGGATAGCCTAAATCCGTGGGGATAGGGAAATACTCATAGTATTTGCTAGACATTAGTGTCACATGGTACAGAGGTAGAAATGAGTTACTGAAAATTAATTAGACATGAAGAAACTGAAAAGGAGACTAAAGTTTTTAAGCAAAAGTTGAAATGTAATAACAGGTGGGATCTTATTGTTTAGACCTGTATATATAATAAGATACTTACCTTAGGGTACATACTAAAAAAGTGCGTTTACATTTTGAGATCTGAATAATTTTAATTAATCTAGCCAAGCATTTTTATAATGTTTTATGCGTACGTACGAGTAATAAAACATGACTCTAAAATAGATTCATGTCACGACAAGTGTAGGACATTTTAATACACGTATTTACATATGAATAAGTCTCAATCAAACGTGACGTGCTATTAAAGAACCAGAATTGTAGTCATGTTTGTGTTTGCATATATACGGTTTTAGCATAATTTACACATAAAGTGTCTTTTTAAAAAATATAGGAGAAAAGTATTTATACTTCGTTTGAGTGTTAAATACTTCAGTAAATATTTAAAAGTTATTAATCATTAACAACAGTTATTTACGAACAATATTTAAATGGAGTTTCTTTGGTCAAAATCAATGTGTAGGTATCATTGTTTTTCAATTAGGCTACTCTGTGCAGGATAACAAAAATAAAACACATCATCCAATGAGTATTCTCATAGTTAATATTCTCAACGTGATACCTGGCCACAATTTGTAGAAATCTCGATTGTATGCAGAATCATTCATACATCTATACATACAGACGTCCAAAGATGCGGCCTGAGGAGCTACTCTGAAATTCGATATTCGAAGTTCGTATCGCGCCATCGCCCTCGCTCTCATCATGATAAGCTGTATTTGAGTGAGCGAGGTGGCGCGATACCAACTTCGAATATAGAATTTCAGAGTAGCTTCTCTGTACAAGATATTTGCAAGAATTGATGTCATCTCTATCTATCGTGTGCATTTACATATCATGACCAATATATTCAAATAAGAACTTGAAGTTAACATGAGCTATACACATAGATTTACGAAGGATAAAGATTATGAGTATAAATTCTGGGTTTTCCCTAATCCTTGCAACAAATGTTGGATCATATTGTATGTCTCCCAGCAAACACTTCTCTCAACCGACAATTCGAAAGTGCTTGTACCCAGACTTACTTGAATAATGAATATTTTGATTTTGAATAAAATTACACATTTCACAGAGCCTAAATAGTAACAGTAACAGTTTAGCCATATTAAACTTTGCACATCAGTTACTTAAGACGATACGTTTGGCTCAGTGGGTTGCATAAAGACTTACGAAACTGGAGGTCCCAGGTTCGAATCCCGGCCAGGTGAGTAGGGTAAAAATGAAATGTCTGTAGGTTGATGACTATTCGGAGGTGTTTGAAACGATAAATATTTTTTTGTATGTTTGTATGTGTCGTTATGGCTTCAACACGCCAAATCGGCTAAATAGATTTCAACTATTTTTAGTACACCGGTAGTTGCGTATCTCCAGATGGTTATAGGATACTTTTTAGTCGACTACATGAAGAAATGAAGAGGAGTTATATGACTTTTTCTCCTTCCGCGAACAAAGTTATGGGCATCTTCTAGTATAAGATAAAAATCTAACTAATAATCTGGCTAACTGACAAAATAGCTTGTAGAACGCCTTGAAAGATTGAAAGATTGCAAACTGGTATTACGCTCAGCTACCAGTTGCATCCTCTATTACCAGAATAGTTAATAAGATAGCTTGAGCTATTTAATTTAGAATTCCACAAAATCATTGAGAACAGTCATAAAAAAATCATATTGCCAGCTGAGAATATACGGTCTAGCCAGAATAAAACTCAATTTTAATGGCTGTCAATCCCAGTATCAAATCCGTCAGGCATAAGGAGCAAAGCATTATTTCCATGTCCAAATAGGCACGCAATTATATCAGCTAGCTTGAAAAGTAATGGGCTATCAATCATGATCCTAATTAGGATAGTATAAGGAGTCATCACTTCCCCTTGACACGATTGCATGCTCCCAATACAAAACTATTTGCAGAATCAAATGGAGAGCGACGTGGTAATTGAAACCAATTGCGAGAAGCGAATATAGGTACGAATTAATTTCACAAAATCGAATTATGATTATTACTATCTAAATATAATATGCTTGTCGATGTGATTAGCTTATTTGGAAATTTGGTCCAAAATGGCAGGCACAATCAACATATTTAAAGTAAAGTTTACGGCAAGTAGGTAACGCTGTTATCTGATAGTAAAATGTAGCTACGGCTGTGAAGAAAAAAGACCCTCAGTTATACTGACTAAACGAAAAACGTATTTACTATGTTTTTTATCGGCAGTTTACTTTGTATCTGAGATTGTCTTAAGGTTTAAACAATATCAGACACGAATCATTTTGGCCTTCCGCGGATAGTGATTGCTATATGAATTTGTACCCCTTTTTAGCCACGTATTCCAATGCGTATTCTAAGAATCGATTGCTTTTGTTAAACAACAACCATATCCAGAGCTATATTTACACAGGGTGAGATAGTGAAGGGGGTTCTAGTGATTGTGGTCAGTCTCGGAATGTAATTGGCATCAAGTGATCGCACAGAATGTGGCTACATCTAATTGAGCCTATTGAAGTTGTGGACGTCATTATCTTCAGAGAGAACAGTGGAGAGCATTCTTATGATATCCTCCATAGCATGAAGTACGGGTGTGGTATGCAGGCAAAAACACAGTAACTTTAGCAAGAAGAGTAACGAAAGCTCACTGTTTCCAGTAGAAACTCGTAGGTTTATGAATAACTCGAAACCGATCTAAAGTCCCAACTAAGTACCCGAGATTATCATAAGTTACGATGATATACTACATCACAGGTTCTTTTAAAACATGTTGCTGCATCTCTGGCGGTGCTAAGTGTGGTTTGCAACTAGACACGTACTCTCTCAGACGTTATCTTTGCCAGATCTAACGCGCGATAGGAGTGTCAATAACAAAACATTTGTTTTGTAACTTATGACAGTATCAAACCATAAAGAAAATAGTGGTCAAAGAAAGATCTGTACCGACGAATTATGAGTGCAAAAGAGATAAAAGTATTGCAAAGAAGTTATTTGACGATGAAGATACCTAAGGATAAATAAACAGCAAAGAAGAATTATCGTGGAGAGAGTAGAGTAATCACTATTATTTTCTGTTAGATATGAAATATTTAGCTCAAAGGTTATATTTCTCACAAATTAAATGCTAGACACAAAGAAATCATCGTCTCGAAATTGCCTCAGGCATAATTTGGAGTCTGGCAGCGAATACACAACACATTTTCCGAATTATTTATAATTCCTTGTATTTCACTCTACACAAGATTTTTTTTTATTTAGCCGCTTTCATAACTTGCATTTCAATGAACGGATTGAACATGCAGTTTTATTTAAATCACATCCAAACAATCTCTTTAACACTGATTGATTATGCACATGCCAAATCATCAACAAGAGTTTGCATAAGCTTTCAAAATCATGATAAATATCCCTTATTGTACACGACATGGAAACCAATGTATAAATGAATACGATGGATGATACACGGAGTCACGGATATTTTGTATCAGAATCCCATTATCACCAAAATAAGGAGTTGGTCTGTTTCGTAAATTTACATCACAACTACATATCAAAAGGTAGTAGTTAGTTACTAATATGTTCGGGTCTTTTATTTTTTATCCGGGTGCGCGGCAGAACAGACCAAGTTCGTTATTCACCCAATATAATACCTTTCTCGAATGTTACCAATTCAACCTAGTAAATTAAGTTGTTTGAAGGTAAGTACTTATCAATATGCACCAACTCCCGTTTTAATTCAACCGCTCAGTTATTATCGTCCATAATTCATTTTAATTGCATTATTGACTTTAAATCTCTAGAGCACGGTAGCCCAACGGATTCTTATTAAAAATCCTAAGCGATGCTATAAATCAAACGAAGATGGATTTGGTAGCAAGGGTGATTAGTTTTGTGGGAGGAGATTAAATTTGTTATAAAATCAGTATAGAAATCTTTTGGATTGATGGCCAGATTATGTCGCAACAGATAACAGTGTAGACCCAACAGATGTGAGGTCTGGTAATGCAAGTAGAGATAGTGAAGTTGATGATTTGGATAAAACTCCAGATGCTGAGAGCAGTAAATGTGAACGATATTCAACAATTGATAAAATGATAAAGCTAATTGCAGAACAAACGAATAATTTAACACGAAGTAATATTTGAATATCTATGGAATAGGTCATTACAATGGGTAGAACTGATTTGAAATGTTGATAAATGGCTTGAAAAAAACAAACCTCCTACGCCTACTTCAAAACATTAATAAATCTGATATAAGTAGGGTTGGCAAAGACAAACATAAAATGATAAATGAATCGGTCAGTGCTGTTTATTTGAATAGTACACAGCAAAACGGCGCCAATATCAAGAAAAGCCTCATTATTGATACTAAGTATGAATGCAACACCTTTGTTATTGAATTTATTAGTAATATCAGTTATATTGCTGAGATTATCTTATCCGTCAGTAAGTTTGACCAAACATGGACTGGGCGGTGCTTTGAGCGCTCGAAGTTAACGGATGATAATATTTTATTGTGGTCGCCTAGTCTACATAGATAAGAAGCTTCCGATAGCAAATATTGAGTATAGATGGCGACAAGATAACGCTTTTGAAAATAGTGTTCACGAATACCGTTTCAGAGATAGAACCTTGATCGTTTAGCTTGATGACCGTTTATACCGGTAGTTAAGTACGAATGTGAAATGACAATTATAGTTTAAGTGAATTATTTGGTTCCCCAATTCTTCCACCATGAACAGTGCTGCAGTTTACATATCCATATCTAACGGTTTTTCATTTTTTGAAGTTTTTGAAATATTTTTTTTTTATTAAGAGCAATCTCTAAGTCGTAAAATTAAGGGTTAATTATGGATTAAAAAGCCTCTACTCAAAATTTCCGAGGAAGATAATATATTATGACAGTAATGAAAGAATAATAGGAATTCTGAAGTCGGGACACTTAATCACAGTGCAATTTGACATCCAAAATTATGAAACGGGTTAGTATTTTAACGACCGTACCTACTTCTAGTAATTAAACGCGGCAAAGTACTAGCCAAGCTCTGATGTGTTCTAAGAAATTTCTGGCACTAGCCATGGTCATCGGCAGTGAAACATGACCCCCCCTCTCCATATGTTTGTATGGCAGAGGAGTCACTTTACTCTGCAGCTGACTGGTCAACTAACTATGTACTTTGAATTTTTCCTATCACTTAGCACGAATACGATGAGTTTTATTCTTTTCGTCATGATTTTGATTGATACTTGATATAGACATCGATTAAACACTTTTAAAAACTACAAACGAGACACTTTCCCAGACATGGAATACTCTATACTCTAATATAAATAAACTAACTTCTTTTGATATCATCTTTCTTTCTAGAGTTTTAAGGCCTATCATTTACCTCCTTGCATTCACGTGTGATTCATGTATTCACGCGTTACGACAAGTTTTTTTTATTTAAGCCTAGTTTTAGACTTCCAATAACTTGGCGGCGTTTTGCCTTTAATGTTTTTGTCACGATTAAGGATTATCGTCAAATCATAAAATGCAGGTTATAATTAATAGCCGCGTAGGCGGCATCGGCAGGTGAGAAGTGAGGCAACGCGAACGAATCGAACCGCGATACCATTTCCTCTGATAAATTGGTTCAATAAAATTGCGTACACAAACCGTTAAAAACCAAAGTGTTCAGAAAATCCGAGGGTAACAGACTTTTTTTTGTATTATTTAATTAGTACAAATAAGGTGGGTTCGACAAGAGGCGTTGATACGTGGCTAGGTTTTTTTCCGGACTTGGCCGCGACCTAATAATGTCCCTTATGTTTCATCTTAACGAACACTTAGAATAATGCCATTGCACTACTGAAATATTTTAGTGTGAGAGTCACCCAAGTAATAAACTAAACAATACCTAATCACTCTTTTTAAATAGACTTTCCATAATATACGTAAATATGAATTGTTTACTAATGTGGAAAAGGAAAAATTAAGTCTACTATAAGGGTGGAAACTGATGTATCCAATGGCTTTCCTTTGATAGGAGCACCTTAATCGATTAGATTACTTACGCTTGAAGGTACTGAATATAATTTTTTTGTAACTTAACTCGAGTAAAAGCCTAAAACAACAAAACAAAACTGTTGCTATCCATCCGGGTCTGTTTCTAAGAACGTCGTGTGTTAAATAGCGGGTAAAGGTTTGAGCTTATTTTTTTTATGTGAATTAGAAAGTTACAACAAATGCCGTAACATTATCGCTAATTTTCTGTGCAACAGATGGGCACAGCATGGATGTGAGTCGACCACGAGTACTCGACCGAGAGGTCACGTAAACTATCACAATTAACGTCGCTAGCCGCCATTAGGCGCTCCCTGAGGCACGTCAAATACGTCAATTGGGCATACTCTAATGGAGTAACGCCGGTATTTGCTGATAAAACCAATCGTAAATCTGTCTGTGCGTTACTTATCGAGCAAGGTTTATCGGTGCGAGAAAGTTTTAAGCCAACTTACGGTATTAAATTATTTTGTTTGGATAATATAACACATGCAGCTCTAATCTGAGACCAAAACGTGGCTCTGACACTATTGAAATAATTATGACATTTTTCATGCATCCTCTGATACCATTTGGGTTTGAGGAAAAAAATGAAGCGAATTTTTAATAATGGGGTTCAGTTTAATCAATATTTTATTGTTTTATGTACCTAAATCATCTGTCTGCCAGGTATGTAACCTCTAGTTCAGAAACAGTTTCATTACTCTTTTCTTGAATATTAAAAGTAATGAATTTAACATTACTCTGAATAGTAAAGTCTCCAATGTGTACGCATCTACAGTGAAAATCTACACGAATGGACATAATACAATAGGACACTTCCAACACGGCTGCTTTGCTTCACATTTAGGATTGAACTCTATTTATACTTGAAATAAGGATAGGTGACAGGTAACTAGAGTTACCAAAAGCAAGTGAGTGGCTAGGGCTACGCTACGTAGCTAAACGGGTTGTGAGGAAAGCATCCACAAATAGGATTTAGCTGCTTAGCTTAGCTCCAGTGGAAAGGCAGCTTAACGATTCTCAAGACAAAAAAAGAGACGACACGGGCGCGCCAAAGCAAACATCCCCTTTGTGGGCGCTGCCTTGTTTGACATCATATTTTTCCTTTTGATGACCAAAGAATAGGTTTCATTGGATGAGACCTATTCTTCAAGATCAGCTTGAACTACTGAAAGACTTATTAATTAAGTTCAAATTTTAAGTACCCGGTAGTATTGTTACAACATACTTTTTCATTCTCAAATAACATTATGTGCAGTGTTTTATTGTGCAAAGCTTATGTTCAGCTTAGTTTTAGGTAATCTCATATGTATTGTCATTAAAACTATTCACTCCCATTAAAATGCTAGTTGATTCGATACTACGTGCACGTTTGTTGAATGTTGAAAGTTCGATGTTGAATTTTAAATTCAACACAAATTGTCGTTTCCACAATCGTCTCTGCATCTATCTACACATATATTCAAATAATTAGTTTTCACCTTACTGCATAATTATTGTGACAAATAAATAAATATTACGGGACAATTTTACACAAATCGAACTAGGCCCATGGTAAGCTCAATAAGGCTTGTGTTATGGGTACTAGACGACGATATATTTAATAGATATATTACGTATATACATAGAAAACATCCAAGACTCAGGAACAAATATTTATGCTCATCACACAAATATTTGCCCTTACCGGGATTTGAACCCAGGACCTCAGCTTCGCAGGCATCGTTACTCCCACTGAGCCAAACCGGTCGTCAAACTACAAATAACTGTGACTAATCCAAGATTAGTCTATACCAAATATAATACTCAGTTAATTTCTGCACTAATCCAAAAGTTCATCTAACATCGCGACCATTAATTAACAAGTAAACATCCTGATGTCCCACATGCCCACCGGAAAGCAGACTAGACTTTGCCTTATACGATTCTAAGAGAACTAAAGGCAATAAGACGCTTGCACTAACCGTTCATTCACGACAAGTTTACTACATCGTCTTGGCACTTCTGCTAGGTAAAAGGAACGTTCAGCAAATGCCGTTTTTATAGAAAACGCTCGTGTGAGTAACAGAAGAAAATGTACATTTTTGGATGTAGATGAACCAGTAATTCATAGAGATAAGACAGCAAAAACAGAAAAAAATTACATATATTTGTATGAATAGTTTATGAAATTATAGTAGACCCATTACAGCAGATTTGGGATATGGTTGCTGAATTGCGTTTTGTTATAGGCACTTCATACGAACAGAGACTATTTATTTATAACGGTAATACTATAACAATTGAATGTAACATATATGCACCTACTACAAATACATCTGTTATCATAATATCATCAAAGCTATTATAAATTCAAAGAAAATTTATCAGCTTGTCACTTCCAATCACCAAGTCTTGAACAGTAAGCAACAAGCACTGAAAAAACAAGGAACTTAAAACAACCTAAATTCGTCTTTATAGAGAAGGAAATACCGTCGTCACTTTGACATTTTGTTTTAGTGTATTTGTTACCATCTATACAACCTTAACGGTAATGACTTTAAAGGGTTTAATTAAACTCTATATTGGAATCGAAACTGGAGAAAATGTAATCACCACCGTGTAATTGTCGATACGTGGATTCTTGCTATGTTTTTTTACCTGTTTTTAACTGTTGTTAACTGTTTTATCTGTTCCCTTTTTCGTTGTTCGTCAGTTACTTTTTCTTCTATAATTATTTTGTATTATCTTTTTTGGTTTATTTTTTGCCGTCTAAATAAATCAGTTTAGTTAGCCCATAATGTCCTCACTACAAATCTTCTGTTTGATGGCTGATCGTAAAGGCGCTCTAAAGAATGTGTTTATTTTGTTTGTGTCATGTTACAAAAATCGGTAAAAAAACTTTAATGTTCTGACATTTTACCCCTAGCTTTTAGGGTTCCGTAGCTAAAATGGCAAAAACGGTACTGTTATAGTTTCTTCATGTCCGTCCGTCCGTCCGTCCGGATGTCTCAGGGATTTTACTCAAAAACTAAAAAAAAAACATTCCGACGAATTGAGAACCTCCTCCTTTTTTTGGAAGTCGGTTAATAAGATGTGTATTGATGAAATTTGGATATGTATCTTGTGTAAGCCGCTACTTAGTTTGTTAGTTAAATAATATCTAGCGGGGCACTCCATACATGTAACCGAAATTATTGTTTTTTTCAGCATATATCAATGTGTGGCAAACATTTCGGCAGATCTTTTAAAATCATTTAGAGGATACTAAATAGAGGTGGGGGGGGGGGGGGGGGGGGGGGGTAAAAAAAAATACTAAAACGAAGCCTAATAAATACTTTGAATCAAATATATTTTCAACATTATCAGATATACCGTTTCCAAGTTTTTGCCGAAAAACGGCGCTTCTCTTAACAAAAGGACGTAAGTGCCGTGGAGATACGCTCCTTATCATACCACATTTTTAACGCACCGTTACGTTTAAGATTTTTATTTGAAACAAAAGGTTAAAAGACTTGCTCAGAGTTTTTACTATTCATCCGCTTCAATGAAGTGGCTATCCTTAACCGTCGGTTGAACCACATTCAGTTTTTCTGTTATACTGTTAGGTAACGTTATGTGCCAAATAGGTCGAGAGCTAGTACAACTTTACGAAGTTAAGTCAGAAAGGTTCTAACTTTAGAGGAGGTTCAATAAAACGCACGTCTTTTTACGGTCGTGGCGACTTAGATTGTCGGTAGCTCGGAAATTTCTCACGCATACTGAAATTTATGCAAACATTGAACTCAGAGTAGCTGAACATTTGGACTCAATGTTAAAATGAGTCATAATTTCAAGGTTAACATTAAAATTGACGATAATATAAACATAGATACCAAATTGGAAGCCATTGCTAAACTAACAATAGTATTCATTGAAATAAAACAATTTAACTGATTATATCATGGAAAGCTGAAAAGCTTCCGAAACGTCGGGAACTAAAATGAGATAATATACGCGATATAATCCGTTAAGTTGTTTTATTTCAATGAGTAATAATCGCGGAAACAGAAGAAAATATTATAACAATAGTATTACATGAAAAAACAATACGACGAATTGCAAGATTTAATTTTGATTAAAAAGTGGTTATAATTCATAAACTTGTTACTGCAAAAATTGTCATTGATTTTTTTTTTTTTGTTGAAGACAGCTAAAGCTGTCTTCATAGTCTATAGGCTATGGAGCCTAGTAAAACCTTATTCACTCAATTCTCAGTATTTCTCATAAATTCCCTTTCTGTTGGACTCAAGGCATAAAATTATACTTTCAGATTTGTCCTTAGTTATTCACACCTTAGTCCAGTGAGAAAGGGCTTTAGCACAGGAGACGTCTGTCATAACAGTCGCCATAAATACGCGTCTTTCACTTTCGTGACCACTCTGCCGCTGCGACGTGTGTTATCCGTCGTTTTAACTTGCTCACCAAAGCGTATATCATTGAACCGGCATTGAAATGGTTAACTTTTGTAAGGATATTCGTGTATAAAGTATTGTTTACTTAGCTACCTAACCCAGGGTTATTGTTTTTTAGATGTAAGTGTATCTTCTTTCTTAAAGCTTTTATAGAACATCATGATTGTGATGTCCAGATTTTGTAATTGAAGCTTTCTAGATACTCGTTTAATACTTAAGATGATTTAGGGGGAGGGGTCCAAACAAGTCTTATTTTTTCTTACGAGGGGTTGGAAGGGGGTCTAAATGGTTCTTACGTAAGATCACAAAAGTGAGCTAAAATAAATAAATAAGATTACGAGACTTCTTTTACCGTTGTTTGTCTTTCTTAATCATAGGACATTATTTTCAATAACTTTATTTCAGAAACCATAATTTCAATAAAAGTAAAGATCTCAGATTGAAGTTATGAAGTCTATTTTCATTACTCGAACGTGATTTAGTCCGAGCTCCAGTTATGTTTTATTGCAGTCGTTACGTGTCATAGATACTAGATTTTCCCTATGTTTTGTATATAGATGAATTGCCGAGATAACGTTATGAAAGATGTAGACTAGACTTCGAGCTAGCATCTCTGCGGTTAACTGTACCGCCTTGTATCAATGTCGGCTAAATCTAGTCACGACTAGACATTTTAATCTACGCATTTGAGTTTTTATTTTCGTTCTGACGATATAATTGCAATAGAATTGCCCGGCAAAATGTCTGAACTCAAAAGCACAGGTTGAATGTAAAGGTACGTTCTATAAGAAATTAATATAAACAGTATAAAGATCTGTTTTCATTTGTCTTGACGACATTATCAAAAAAAACAAACATTGTTAAATTTAACTTTTATATTTATTTCCATTTTTTAATTTATTATACATAACAGATTATTTATACAAACATTAGAATTACATTAGCGATTAATCACGTCATAAAAGCAAAGTACTGCTCGACATGCTTCAGTCCATTATGAAGACAAGTTGTCGTTGGTGCGCAGAGCGAGTTAGTATGAGCGATCATGACTAAGGTCCAGGAAATGGACCGAAACATGTCGAGCAGTACTCGGCTTTCACGACGTGAGTAACGGCTAATGTAATCTAAATACGTCGTAATTCACCATTTTTTATCTTTGTCTTGTAATGTGCGTGATTCATATAGAGGCGAATTTGTATAAAGATTAATAAGAGGCTATAAGTCATTACAAGTAGGTACTGCGGGAACTCACCAAATTTGTGCGGGGTCTTGTAATAAAATACGTTTTATTTAGCAGAAGACTTTTCTATTCCGAATCTGACTTAAGACTAACATCCTATTGACATAAATAGAACTAGACAGGCGTTATTCTTAACTTAAATAGATCATCTACTTTTAAAATACTCGCCTGTCCATCTCGTATACTAGCGAGGAGATTATAATATTCTCAATGTGCTTTACAATGTCCACAGCACCTACATCATAGCCAAGCCATCAAGCCTTTTACAAATCAAGATATTCGCAGTCGAAGAACAACATGTGTCAGAGGCATCTCAACAATATTTATATAAACATATGTAAATCATTATTAAGAGAAAGAGATTCAAAACGGTTGCTTCACAAAACCCGATCCTTCACGCTTTCCTGATAACATCTTATCTATTTAATAGTTGTTGTCAAAGTCGGCATCTTTATAGTTGCGCCGGCGATCGTGCCGCTGATAGGGAAACGTGGAAATATATTCAAGTGGCCGTACTTTAAACCCATGCTTAATGTATTGTACAATTTGTACACAGACAGTAAAAATATGCTTACTGCAAATGGTATAACAAGTTTGTGTACGTGTATTAAGTACATTTGTTACTAGACCTATTCGTGTGCCTTTTCCATTCATACAGGTACAGTAATGATCGTCGATATCTATTAGAACTTTTCTTGGTATTTCCTCAGGACTAAAAGTTGTCTCAGGAAAGGCTTCATCGAATACATTTCGGGAGAATATTTCGCCTTATCGGGATAATATACATTTGGTTGTATACAACTCAGCAAAGCCTAAATAAGATAAATCCTCCACATAATTGTGTAGTAAGTAAGACTCGATGCCTGTTAGAGGGGTTACTTCGAAACTCGAAGTTCGTAACGTACTGTCCCTCTCGCTCTCATGTTATGCTGTATTTGAGTGAGCGGGATGGCGCCATACAAACTTCGTTTTTCGGATTTCGGAGTAGCCCCTTTGTTTACTATTAAATTGATCAATCAAGTTGAAAATCACCTTTGTCTATTTTAGTTGAAACTGCCTTACAATTTATCATACATGTATTGCAATTCCAATCATCTCATTTCAAATCGTCTCGGAAATGCTTTGTTTGTAGGTACTTCATCATCATCATCATCATTAGCTTAAAGACGTCCACTGAATATATGGTACATATACCTTTATTTTTAAGAATCTAGAAGATGACCAATTTCTTTAAGGCTCAATCTGGCAGAAGATAAAAATATGTCAACACTGCTCTCTCCTCTCAAGCAAATAAATCAAGTGACATATTCTCGCATAAATTTAGTATGGAAAGCAACGAAATGTACCTTGTATCTGATCGAAGGTTGTCAATACTGAAATGGCTTTACAATATCTGGTATGGTAAATGTCATCGGACGACCACGCCCGGAGTGAAATCAAAAAGGAATACCATTTTGTTGTACTGAACGAACTGAACCGAACATTGTAGAATGTATAATTTAGATATCAACTTAACGGTCAATAGTGGATTAGTCACGTTTTGCGATGGGAATGGGAACTATTGGTTCTCGATTAAGTTGAAGGAAGTTAAAGTTATGAAGACGCCACTTTAACAATTAAATGTTTCGTATTCAAGGTAGAAGTCTCAGTATAGATCGATGACAACAGTCAAAATGTAGCAGTAATTAAAACAATAAGTTTACAGAAATAGCCACGCTTAAGTTTGCATGGTGTTATAAAAATTAAAATTTAAGTAAAGATTACGTGAACTAACATGGAATTGAAAGATGGTAAACCACATGACAATATCAAAACGAATGCTCGTAATATTAACACTGGATAAAGTAATGAGGAAATTATTAGTTCACTTGTCTCACTATTTAAAATCAGCAATGAATTTACTTTGGCAGAGTTTTAAGATCGTTTATCTTTACTAATCAATTGTCAGCCTCTTGTGAAAACCAATAGTATGCACCATTTGTAGAACTGTGTCGACGTCGCTTTCAATTTCGATCGCTAATTGATTTATGTATCGATAACTCTGCGGCGTGTTGAACGGAAAGAAAGCCATCGATACGTTCAATCGACAAAGGCACGATATCAGCCATATCCTTTAAATAATAAGGTTTGATTCATTATAAGCGTAAAGCAAGGGATCATTAAACTTTCTACGCGAATTTATCTCTATTGTCTCCTTTGAGATCGTTGTTTATTTGAGAATGACTTGGCTTAATAGTAGCTTGGGAAGAAATGCAGTAAGCGATTATCAAAAACACTTATTTATACTCTCTTTCTCTTCTGAACAGTATTGATGGATAGTTCAAATAAGGAGCTGGTTTTTATTCATTTTTGATATCTGATCTGTCTGTAATTGAAGCGTTAAGAAGACACCGTTTACTTTCGATTGTATTCGCTATTGAATTTGTTAGTATGCAGTAATCCGCTATAAGTGAAATCAGTTATTGAGTCTGTACATTGCTCCAGTTACCATCTATAGCATCATCATACCGAGTCTTGTCCAATCATTCGCAGAAGCAGCTTATGATTTTGCTTTTTTCTTGTCTGTATCATCTGTTATTTTTATAAGTACTTTGCTTTTATATAGTTGGCTTTGTCTCTATACTTCTACGAAAGTAATATAGTGTAATAAATAAATATGCCTGCCATTCAATTACAAATTAACAAGTTCAATAGGACTAAAATCCACAAACTCTTGCTGAATAAACAGAACTATCTGCCATGGCGCCAACACCACAATATTGTTACATACATAGACCAATTGAATATACGTTGATTAGCGCTAATGCTCCATTGGGATTCCTAAAACTGACATTTGCCAAATAAACAGGAGTTGAAATTGATAAATCCTAGTACAATTTGACAAGAGGTGTCTAAAGACTAAAAACCAGTCTAAAACCCACGTCTGTTCCTAGACGATGATTGATCAATTCCAAGACTCGTGACGGCCCATTCCACAATTGCAGAGCTAGGCGACACTATAATAAATTACTCAGGCCCATGAAGACGCTATTACGGTCACGAATTGTGCTAAACTCCTTGCCTGCCTAGATTTATGGAGTTCTGGGTTTCTCACCTAATGATGTGCTGCACCCGGGAATATTGCTGGCAATATATTCCAAGCAAGAGAATAGAGACCTAAACTATTTCTTAATCTCAGTTTTTCACTTAATGATTTAACCTTCTGAACATTGCTTGGGACCGGTGAGTGGGTGGCGGTCTCTGAGCTGATCATGAAGAAATGTCGTAGCGGAGGAAACAGTTTCTACTTTTCGTGTGGGTTAAATCACTGTAAAAATTAATATTGAAATTGTAGTAGGTACAAATAATTCAACTATTAAGCAGTTTATTTCGCAAAAAGAAATAAAAACATCCCTCTGTAATGCTGCAAGTAAACTATTGATACTACCTTAGAGCGTAATGCTGCCATTGAAAACTTTATAAGCAGTATTGCTGAGTTCGTTTGCGCTTCAAACCTGGCATTTATAAGCAATATTGCCGGCACCAGTAAACCGGATAATGGCAACGGCACATCACTATCCTCACCTCCAGACCGTTTGTGTGTTTACGAAGCGGTTTAGCGAAGAGTTTTCACTTCTATAATTGAATTGGAAGTAAAGTAGTGATAAGTAATACTTATAATGTTTTATTACTATTAAATGCAACAAGATTTGAATTAATGTTGATGAGTTACGATCGTTTACGCTTGCTGGTAACTACATTTGAAATAAACTTGTCTGTTTGTCAGTTATAGTCTATGAAATAATATTAATTTTCTTGTTAAGGTCTGCTTAACTGAAATAGATCAGAAATTAGATGTTTATTACATTAGCGACGACAAGCGCCTTGCGTGTTCAAATGCAAAACAATTAGATTAAACTATAAAACTTACAAACCAAATTGATTAGTGTATAATGATCACAAATAGAATTTTGATCCTTAAAACGCGACATTTAGGACGAGTTGCATCGACCACATTTAAGGCACTGGTTATCATTAAAAAAGACTGACTACAGTCATCCCATAGAGAAACTTAATATTCTCCATACTACTAGATTTAACATTATGTCGTTTGCCATAACTGAGGGTTCGAGCCAACTGGCCCTAAACGTTTCGCAAGCCTATTTTGATTGCGTTTATTGCGTGACGTGATAAATTATATAGCATCTAATCTGCCAGACGTATTTTTTATCCTTTACCTCTATCGCTGGATAAAACGCGACGACCATAATGCCCGCGATTTTTCCGCAGATTCGCAAAGCCTACTCTCTTGTTCATATACCAGGAACTGCGCATTTGTCAAAAGAAAATTGCCTGTGTCATTCTATCAATATGCAAAAAATTACTTAAATCCACTGCCCCGTTATGCCCCGACAAACCGACAAACACGCTTTCGTATTTATAAATAATACTACCTTCTGCCCGCGACTTCGTCCGCCTTAAATTCGTTTATCGCGGATAAGGGTATTTTTCCGGGATAAAAAGTACCCTATGTCCTTCCCCTGGACTCAAACTATCTCCATACCAAATTTCATCCAAATCGGTTCAGCGGTTTAAGCGTCAGACAGACAGACAGACAGACAGACAGACAGACAGACAGATAGACAGACAGACAGACAGACAGACAGACAGACAGGCACACTGTCGCATTTATAATATTAGTATGGATTAGTGAGGGTACAACAAACAGTAAATTAGCTGGGCACTCAACCTCATATCAGCTACAAGTGTTAAACAAGTTCAAGTGCTCGTTCCTTGTATTTGCTAGCGCCAGTTCTAATACAATATTAGGATAACACTTCCCAGCACGAAAACACGCATTTAGGTAAACGTGATGCAGCATAAGCATGCAAACTAAATTAACTTATCAACCATGAACACACGACTGTACTTGAAAAACATGGCAATACTGTCAAGAAAACAAAAGCCAACGAAATTTAACATCTAACAGCAGACGATAAGAATAAAGACGCACTAAAAATACAGAATATGGTAATGAAAAAAGAGAACGTTGAAAATTTGAATCTATTTCAAAGCGTCAGAAATGAGAATAGGTTTGAAGTCAAAATGGAACCGACAAAAATGTAAGTTGCTGATAACGAAACTTTTAAAGAGATTACTTCGACATGTTTAATTCTAAAATAAATAGCTTTAACACATGGAACACGTTGGATACCGGGGTTTTGTTTAAGTTGTTAATAGATGTTGGCTGTTTGGTTTTACCTCCATTTGTAGTAACTGGTGGTTGAGAAAGGAGCATGTATATTGTGGTACACAATGGCCGTCGTGCATGTGCCGTGTATTATATTTCAAAATACGGAAGTTATGAGCATTTACTGAATGGACTTGTGGAGCTATTAGCGTCGCTACTAAGCCTCTCAGACTTTGCATCACCCAACATCTTGCATTTTTAAAAAGGTGTGGGTATGTGTTTTATCATATCGTGTCGTTTTAGTTGTAGAATAAAGATTATTAATCTTTGCTAAGACTGCAATCAGTCGCCAAATATGTAAAAAAATACAAACGCGAACAAAAACCTGACCAAGAATACTTTCTTGACTCGCGTCAGAGTATCAAGGATATTTACCTATGTGTGCTGTTAAGTGACTATCTCTATGTTCACTGATAGCCTCAAAAAAAAAACATCAAAATTTGTTATTTTCAGGTTTGATTTAAGTAGGTACCTACATTACCGCTGGACTATCAGGGTACAGACATCAAACTAGAAGTGCAACTTATTTAGTAATACTTACTTAGTTGCATTATGCGGGAGCCTCACTGCGCCGTATTCAACAAACACTCGTGTTGCATCTCTCTCGTTTTCTGTGTCAAACGAAAGGGATACATAACGAATATTCGGCGCATACGGCGGAGTGTGGAGCTAGCCTTAACAAAGATAGTAGCTAGTATTAAAAGGTATGTACTTAATGTTCAGTTACCACGTAAAGCGGATAACTAGTGCACATTTAGCTGTACAAATTTTAATGATCGCTTATCCCATTATGATTTCAAACGCTACGTTACGTGTTGATGTCTGATAGCATATCCCATAAATTCTCTCTATTGCTATTCTATACGCAGTGTCGCTATTATACTGAAGACTAACTATGCAGATCACGCAATTCTAGAGACCTATTATATTTTATATTGGAACACCTTGCAACACCGATTATCGATTCATAGTCCGTTGCAAACGGTAATGCCCATAGGATTATGATGGATAAAGGGTTAAGATATATTTACCTCTAACGCTAGGTGTATTTACATGTACAATCAAGTATAGAAGTTCAAAGCGGAATCCATATTAGTCCATACGAATCCTTACTATACCTACTAATCCGTATAATACACTACTATAAACGCGAAAGTCAGTCAGTGTGTGTGTTAACTTTTGACGCTTAAAATGCTGAACCGTTTTAGATGAAATTTGGTATGGAGATAGTTTGAGACCCTGGAAAGGACATGGAATAATTTTTATCCCGGAAAAATTACCGTAAGGGGGTGAAAAGGGGGTTTCGGTAGCGCGAGCGAAGCGTAGGTACAAAATAAATGGAATAGCTAAATAATGTTTGAAATAAAACAATTTAACGGATTATATCGCGTATATTATCTCATTTTGGTTCCCGACGTTTCGGAAGCTTTCCAGCTTTCCATGGTCACGGGAGGACCTCCTATAATATACGCGATATAATCCGTTAAATTGTTTTATTTCAATGAGTAATAATCGCGGAAACAGAAGAAAATATTAAATGATGTTTGTTTACTAAAAATAAGTTGTTACCTTTCAGGCAATGTTAAGTATTTCCATTTCACCATCTTCATTATTAGACATTTGGGAAACTTACCTGAAACAAAAAGTAAATAAATAAATAAAAAACCTTAAGAGTATCAAACAACATAACGTGGGTGATAATTACTCTATATCAAATTAAAGTATCGCGACGTATAATCATTTCATCATTGAACATTTTTTACCGTTAAAAAAAAACAGTGTTTACTGCGTGTTTTTATGTTCAAGTTGAACTTAAACATCCTCTAAAGTACAACGGTCACGAAGATTCTAAAAATAGCTGAGAATAAACGAAGAACAAAGAAACTTAATCGTCCATAAAGTAAATTGCCAATGCGGGTGCTTTACGTTCTACATATTCATCGTGGGTAAGGCACATTGCCAAGGAAACTGATATGACAATAACAGTAAAGTTAGTAACTTTAAATAAAGATGCATCAGGTTTGGGATATCCCCAAATAGCATCGTCTAAGTGGCGCGAATTGTATTGTGTATGATATTCTTTAAGCAGTGTTATTTGGTGGGTGTAAGAGTGAACTTGAAGAAATGGATACGTAATTAATAGTTTCACGGGTTACTTTGTGGTATTCCATCAATTAGCTTACGGAGGGTACGGGGAGTAGGTTGAGACAATCAAAAATATTTTTTTTTTCTAGATTTGGGCCTTTATCAGTTCACAGATTACTTGTGATTTGTATGTTCTGTACTTCTTTTACTGGCCTTTGATCATTAACTTACACTCGAAACTCCATCATATTCCTCTTTAAAAAGTCTTGAGGGTAATTTAAGGGGGTTGTATCCACTCTGATCAGGTCCACTCTTGTTTCCCCAAATAACATAGTTCGCAGAATTGGGACAAAGCGCGACGACAGCGCCACGTGATAGGCGGCCAGTATGGACAATATTGTCACCGCTGTCAAACAAGAAGTAAGTAAATATTGTGAAAAATATTAAAAAATCTTGTGTTATTTTTGGTGTTATTACAATTCACAACAACACATCTTACCAGGACCATATTTTTATCTCAAAAACGATAAGAAAATGTTTACTGCAATATGGATTTGACAGCTCAAGTCAGCGACAAAAATGACAATTTTAGCCGTAGCGAGCGCTGTGATCGTTTAGGCTACCCCCTCCACCCGCTTTGCACTCTGCCAATAGCATATACGTACGGTTGTATCCACTCTGATTAATGGATTATAGTTCCTTGTGCTCACATGCGCATATTTTCATGCAGTTTCCGCAAAAAAAAATACGCATGCAAATACAACAAACCACCAACTGACAGTATAATCCTCGACACGTGTTTCGCCTCTCTACGAGACACATGCAGGAGATGTTGACGGTCCGGCGTTCACCCGAGAAAGACTTCTCGGATGCTGAGGTGTGCATAATTTAGTATCACATCTAACCAAGACACTATTAAAATCAAAGGAGCTATAATCCATTAATCAGAGTGGATACAACCGTACGTATATCATATTCTGGGAACTATGTTATTTGGTGGAACAAGAGTGGACCTGATCAGAGTGGATACAACCCCCTTACCCTCAAGTATTTTTATGGAGGAACTAGAAGGTGCCCGCGACTTCGTCCGCGTAAAACTTTCTTTACCGTAGGTGGGAAAAAAGTAAAAAAAAAAAACCATCTTCGGATGTTCAGCTATTCCTGTACCAAAATTGGTTAAATCCGTCTAGCCGTTTTGGTGTGATGAGAGGACAAAGAAATTCTGGCTGACAGATGGCGCCAGACTGGCAAGGCGCCGCGCGCCCATACAAAACAAAAGACGATCCTGCATCGCGCTATTAAGATTTCTCCTGAAATCATGACCCCTTTCCTGAAAACTGATTTTCAATACAAATCTAGAATTTTATAATAGTATAGATATGATGGAGCTTTGAGAGTACGTTAATCATTAAAGGCCAGTAAAAGAAGTATCTGTACTTTAAATAAAAAGTAATCGGTGAACTGATAAAGGTCCAAGTCTAGAAAAAAACCCAATATTTTTGATTGTCTCAACCTACTTCCCGTAAACTCCATAAGCTAAATGAGACAGCAAGATATATACGAACTATTCCGACAAATACTATAACAAAACATTATTCTATTATAGTTTTATATTTTAGGACTATTGAACCCGAACCGTTACGGTCTCCTTGGATAAACCACTGTTCTATTACACGGCAAGATCTTGTAGTAGCGATGAGACTACGCTCTGGACACGTCCCTAACTAATCAATTCAAATTTTTAATGGGAAAATCTATTACTCCCAACTGTATTGATTGTGGGGTCATTGAGGACGTATATCATGTCTTGATGGAATGCGTATGGAGGGGTCTCATCGTGCAACCTTCAGCACTGGAGACTGTAATGTTGGGTTGGCCAACCCAGAATCAGAGCGAGCCAAAATGTTTTAAAAGTTTTATAAAATGTGCTTTCAGTAAATTGTAATAACTTTAGAGAAAGTATGGAGTGGCATGATCGTTCAACGACCAAGCTCCTTAAAATTAAGATAAAAAAAAACATTCCCTTCACGACATCTATATTTAACCTTATCTAAAAAAACCTTGAACCCATTTTTATCGAATACGAATTTTCAAGACAAAGATTAATGTCTAGTCCATCACCAGAAACCCATCATTTATGTATTTACGATCAATTATTTACATCGCAAATAGGTTATTGCGTCACATATAGCGCCCTTAGGTATAATAAAATGATAACATGTGTATATAATTGGATTTATTGACAAGCTATTAATCTTACATGGAAGTATTGAGATACATATTGAGATAATAACAGTCTTGTATAGAGAATTTATTGTATTGTTTATATACTAAAAGGTGCCCGCAACTTCGTTCGCGGAGGAGAAAACGTCATAATCTCTTTTTTTTCTTTAGCGTAGTCGGGTAAAAAGTATCCTATAACCATATGGAGATACCCAGCTACCTGTCTACCAAAAACAGTTGCAGTCCGTTCAGCCGATTTGGCGTCATGAGACGAAGCCACAACGACACATACAAACATACAAAAAATCTAAAAATATAAATTGTCCGTTACAATATATTTTTTTAAATAATTATCTTCAATGTACAGAAACTTCATTTTTACAACTCTATACTAATATAGATTACAAAAAAGTCAAACGTAACTGTGTTTTGCATCAATACTGCAAAGCAAATGCGGTTTTTTTCTAGCGGTTATTATTTTTATTTGTTTAGCTTTAAGCTAGCCTACAATATAAGTAAATAAGCAAACGACTAAAATGTAAATACAAAATATATATTTAAAAAATTAACCTAAAGGTGCGTCCACACTTGTATCATTTGCTCGTATCCGATCACAGTGCCGTGGCATGACTGCGTATCGCGCTGCTTGGACGCTTACTGTCGCCGCGCCGATTATGCTGCGCTAGTCCGATATAAGTGTGTGATACGCGTAGCAACTTGGATTTCGAGCGATCGGATCGGCGCAACGTCCAAACACGTGCTCGTGACACGCGATCATGCCACGCGACGATGATCTGATACGGGCAAATGATACAAATGTGGACGCACCTTAAGGTGCTGTCAGAGCGGGATATGGATCCGCTAGAATTTTTATTATTATTTCGTGAATTTTTATTTCACAAAATAATAATGAATAGAAAAGTAAGCGAGTGTATAATATAATTATTATGGCAATAAAAATTCTAGATTAATGTTTTATGACTTAATCTATCGATTTTTATTTATACGTATTAGCCATTACTCAGCAGCTGATAAAATTGAAAATACGCAGAACTACAACAGGAAAATTTCGCTGATTCAGGGAAATCCTTCATATCTCTAAGTTTCTGCTGCAAATCTAGGCAGGCATTACTATTATTTTAAAGAAATTCATAACTGACACACCTATACCTAGTATACAACTATGCAACTTCTATGCGATTTTTTTTTTAGGTCATGCTATATCAAGTTATATAGGCTTTGGGTTGGACATAGATGAGTTAGTCAGTCAGTCACACTTTATTTATATAGTTAAGATGTTGTAGTTACGTTTAGCTGAGTTTGTTGCACAACGCCCTACGGAAAGGGCAGTCCCGGGTTTGAATTTCGGGAATGGCTTGTGTGATGAGCACACTTAGGGTTGGCAAAAAAAAATGTTTTTATATATTTTTTCGTTAAAATATTAAAAAGTTCTATTGTAAGATATCAATTTCATGCGTTTTACATTTGGATGCGTTTAATTGTTAGCCAAGGAAATATTTCGAGTAACGTCACTACTGACTGACGTCTGTAGTCTTGTACTAAGGTTTGGCAAGGACAAATAAAATTAAAATTTAAAAATACGCCTAACGATTAAAGTAATAAGTAATATTTTTGAAGTCTGATAATTGCAAGCGGGTTATTAAACCTATTCCCCGAAATGGTTTTTGAATTACCATACCTTGGAAAAATTGGCTCATCCCAATTATTTTTCCTGGGCCTTGGATGATCAATATGAATTTTAGCATTTTGTATTTATTTACACTTAAATAACCATGTATACCTATCGTCGTTTAGTTTTGAACAAAGTCGATGGGGCGGCTCAGATATGCAATTATAAAAAATAGTAACAACCAATTAACGATTAAAATTGGTCATTATAGTAATATACAGGATGCAAACTAAGTATACATCCTGTACTCGTAAAAGAGCAATCACATACATAATCCATTTTATTACTATGTAAAAACCGCTGATCTAGACATTACATTTAACGTGCGAGCGAGAAAGCCTTATTTATTATGATTAAAGGAAAGAGAAAACGGTTCGCACGTTGTATTTGATTCAAGTGCGATAAGGTCTCACGGTCGAAGTACTTTTGTCATCTAAGCATAAAAAGGCTTAAGCGCCAGTAGTTTTCTATTAAAATACGCTTTTCCATGTAAGGGGTTTTACACACATAACATAGTAATACCTACACTACTTTCTACGACTCATAGGGCAGAATCTTTCCACTTTCCAATCTTGAACTGCATTTTTGCTTGCTATATAAATACTTCACTGGCTTCAACGCTGTCCCATAGAAAAACATTGTAATCATGTATCCACAACGCATATCTACTTACTATCTACAGCTTTTGCTCTGGGACTGCCATTTACATAGTACTTGACTTAAATACCTTAGTAAATTCATATATAGAAGTGTTTTGTCTTGGTTTTAAAAAAGATTACGTATCCCTTTTATATCGCACCCACACCATGGTCAAACCTATGAATTAACCGGTGATAATAATAAAAATCTATTAAAGAAATCATATTCATTCACACAATGCTCATCCCAATTCTTCAGTAGTCGAGTAAAAAAAACACGGTATAAACAAACAAAGTAACGAACTGAAATAAGTGGGATCCCTTTCTTTCCCATATATTTATTATTCCGAATTTCGTTAGTCAGAAATTGATATCCATATCATTTACTGACATAAGCATCAATAGTCATAATTTTTGTTAAGTATAACGCTTAATAGATCTAACATTAATAACCTCTAACATTAAATACTCTAATCACAAAAGTTATAAAATTGCTGACTATAACATTCAAAGGTCTATCAATCATTTTTCAGAAATATTTAAAGGCATATATTTTAACCTACTAATGGTTCTTACCCATATCGTTTTAATAACTAACCGAATTACATCTAAAGAACTGAATGTTGATTACGAAGTTATGACTTTCCTTAGTTTAACTTAACAAATTTATGGACTATGATGCAACTTAGAAAACTTCCCTACCTACTCGACTCTAAGGCAGGTCAGTGTAGGTACGACGATGAGCGAAGCGAGGAGGAGTGTTAGGTTGAACTGTGACCTTACAGCGCGCGAGCCGAGCGAGCCCTATCATAAAACCATAACACCGACTGCTACCAAGTCCGACTTCGGTTAGGTTAGGTACGACGATGAGCGAAGCGAGGAGGAGTGTTAGGTTGAGTTGTGACCCTAACGAGCGAGCGAAGCGAGCGAGCCGCGCGGTATCTTTATAGGCAAAAATGTAGGATACTATATTAATACGAACTACTACCAGGTCCAGGTCAGGTCAGGTACGGAGGTGGTGTAAAAAAAATATAAACATTTAATGCATTTATTTAGTAATAACAAATAATAATTCATACATAACACAAAAAAATAAAAGCTATAAATAAGAATAAGGAAGGTTATTGCTTCTAACATTCTGGAAATGATGCTGTATGGATTTTAAATGTTATGGGCATCGACTTTTATGACTATCAATAATTATGACCTACAAAAATCTGACCACCGATTTATACTGTTCATTTTTATGACTTATGACAATATGACTAAAAAAAATTCTGACGTACAACGTTATTCACTTCAAAAATCGAACTTCAAACTTTATGGGGACCAATAGAGACCCAAAATAAGAGCCAGTTAAAATACAAGACTACAACCACAGAAACAAAACAAATGAAGAAGAGGACGAGACGTCGATTGTTTTTCATTTAGATAAGCTCATTAATGATTAAAATGGCCACTACCGTCTGAGGCGTTATCGTATCGACCCTAAACTTTATTGCCCTGATATGAGTGACCACCCTAGCGGGTGTGTAAGTGACAACCTTGGTGCATGCTGTGGAGAAAAACAAAGATTTAGCAGTTAGTAAGTGTACGTGACAACACTTTAGTGATTAAGAGGATGGAATTGATGACACTAAGCGGCAGACTAAAGGATTAAAAATCCTAACTAATTATAAAAATACTGCAAAGGCAAATAATACATATTAATCATTTAATAATAGATATAGTTGCTAGGGATAAAATATATATAATTTGACATGCACCAAACAGATTTAGTCATAAACATACAGACGTTAAACGAACAGAAATACTAAACCAAAAAAATTGAAAGATGTTATGAAATGATACATTTTCAAATACTACATCCCATCCGTTTATACATTAACCGACCTGAGTTCAAGTTGAAGAACGCATCACCAAAGCAATTCTCGCTATACCTCCTGTATGAACTCGTTGTGTCCCGATATGCTATACTCACACTATTTATGGCAAGGAATGTCTTAAGAAAACATATTACTAAAGCCAACGAACCCAAACCATCGACAAAGATAAAGACAATCAACAACCAACCTTAAATTAAGAAGCCTAAGAGCTGACCTGATTAAATCTTAGCGCATCAGACATTGTCAAAGCCTGAGCATACATTGTACACGGCTAAGATTTTGAACTTTATCTTAACGGCAAAAGAAATCTCTGGCCAATGTATAAACATTTTCGCTGTATAATTATGTTGGTAATTAATTGGACGCCACAGGATATCCATTTGCAAACATGTATGGGTAGCTGTATATATATATGTATATACGTAATATTTTGTTGGAGTGAAACCGAGTGAGAAAAAATCAATTAGCCTTATATTTGGAGTGTAGGTGTGAAGGCTTGTCTACAGAAAAGGCGAACGTTAATCAATCTTAGAATTTAAAGATGTTATTAAAAATCAATATCTATGCCTATCTACATTTTTTTTTACTTAAGATAAAGGGGGTTTATTAGGTTTTCAATGATGGTTTCTACGATGGTTCTATATCGTCTAGTTTCTGATATTACTTTATTGTTTGATGGAATGCCTTCCTTCCAATTTCTCTGATATAATTAATACTTACCTACATTATTTTTACTATTAACATTACTCAAACATTCAATTGCTTAGCTATACTTTTAAAATTGTAAAAATGTCTGTCACAACAAAGCGCGCATAAATATCTGACATGACGTTATTTCTAGGGCCGTTAGGACGTGTCAGATATTTCCACCCGCTGTGTTATGACAGATATTGATGCAGGTGACTGTACATTGATCATATAAGAAAGTTAAACGGACTATTTGAAGGTAACTGAAACAAAAAACATCAAGTTTTGAGATGCTCGAAATTCGAAAATGGAACGCACCTGAATTATATGTTTTTAAAAATCAAATTTATTTAAAAATAGAACACAAGTTGCCGATTCGCTCCAATTTAAAAAATGAATATGCTACAGTCATCAGGTTTGTATGTGTCGTTTTGGTTTCATAGCGCCGAAACCGCTAAACGCATTTCAACTATTTTTGGTACAGGGGTCATCTACAGATGCTATTGAATATGACAATTACAGTGATATCTAGCAGCTTTATTCAGTTTAACCCCGATAATCAAATTTTCCTCCTTGTTACATCGAGTTATCGATTGCATACAAATCGATAAGAATAATCCCGATCACCAGCTAGACAACCGGCGCCTACAAGTCGAATGGCCGAACCGATAAACGCTGATAAATCGATTCGTATCTCCAATCTTATCAATGCCGATAAATGTTTCATATGAAACATAGCAGAATTACTTTATGAGTGCATTGACATAGACAAGTTATGAAATCATGCGATTGATATCTGTGTAAATTGTTTTATGGTCATAAAATATTAGTTGATAATAATAATACCTTGTATTTGTTTTCGAGAACTTTTACCAGATTGGAACTCACATATATATACTGGGGTACATGTACTGGGGTGTCAATTTTAAATTATGCACTCGACCATCTTCAGTTCGTCCCTAATATAACCAGAACGTGAAGAAGTGGTACATGTTCCAGATCACAGGTGAAATTAAATTGGACCGTCAAGCAGGTTGTCAAAACTGACTTAAGTAAACGAAGCCGAGGGCGAGACATATAAAAACAAATAGTTTACAAGTGTCTAGGGGTCATTATTTAGTAGCGACGAGTCTGTCAGCGCTGCGTTAGAAAATGACTTACATTTTGTGAATGCTTTAGCTGAACTGATCTCTAAAATCAATTAGAATCAGAAAAATATACCAGAAGTATTTGGAGTCTGTAAACGTGAGGATAGTTCTAGAAATAACTTTCATTTCAGCTATACGTTTGTGTGCTTAGATGGCAAAGCAAAAATGAAGAAAGATGCAAAGGTAATTTCGTCATTTTAAAAATGAATCACGAACATCGCTGAAAACTTAAACCCGCCCAGTCCCTTTTAAATTATACCAAAAGTGTATTCGCTGATAAAATTAATTTTACTTTTAAGAGAGGAACAACCTCGAATGATAATATTTATACATAAGAAGTAGTCTGTCTACAGGTTTACAAGGATTAGATATTGATAAACCTTGACTAACATTGAGTGGCAGGATTAAGTGGTTTTAGTTATTCTATAAGTATCTGTATGAAAGATAAACAAAAACATATGAATGGCTTAATTGGGTAAAATAAGATACAAATACAATATCAAAAAAGAAAAAAATATATACTCCGGCAAAGGTTAAGGTACTTAATAGTTTCCCAAAATTTACTTTCCCCATGATTGGTTAACTTTCTACAACCATGTTGTTTTAAGGAAGCAACAAAAAACCGTTTATTTAATCAATTTATACAACAGCTATCATTTAATTAATCAGTGTAATACAGAAAGCTATATCGTAGTGATATGCGCTGGAAAACAAATTGTAATTACTTTGGTTGTACTGTTTCCATGTTTTACGTTACGGAACACTCTTAAGGCTAGAAACTGAAGGTCTTATTCCGATTGTGGTATAAGCACTGTTCACATCAAGATTTCGTCTTTTCCTCGGCTACTTATCTTACTGCTTTCTTGTTGTTTAATGCAGTGTTTATTGTTTTTGCTAAAGATCTTTCGCTGGAGGACGCGGCTACCATGAAATTTACTAAATCGAATGCCATTCCAGTATAAGATTGTATTGATTCAGTGTTATTAAGTGCAATTGAAAATGGATCTACTAGAACAGCTATTGGTGATTATATACAAGAGGACGGTCGTAATAAACTTATAGACGTCATATAATTAGACGCCACCCGCTATCATTGCTATCAATAAAATTATACTGCGTCTGCGACGTTTCCTCGATGCGCTTGCGATAGTATCGCATAAATAGCGATCCATTATCGCTTTTGATCAGGTAAAAGGCGCAGCCATCGATGTAGGTGTAGAAATGTACATTAAGTTTAACGTTAGATACGCTGGGCTTGACGGCGCCGCTTATCGGCAGCTGAGACCTGTTGGTCAGTCTGCAAATAACGATTAGGATCGACATGAGCTTGCTATATACAAGATACGGAATTAGACATTTATTCAGAAAGAAAGAAGAGCGAAACTTAGAATATAATCTAGGTTAAACGATTATCCGACGGTTGTACTTTTTCCTTAGCCGCGGCTACAGTATCAACTACCACGACTATGGTGCTGTAAAAAGATCAGGGGACAGGAGCTAAAAAAAGGGAAGTGATTAGTTGTTCTTTAGTAAATCATTATCATTATTATGACTTATCATGATAACAATGTATCGCGTAACTTTGATTAATTATAAGACACAGCTGCTTTTTTTGCAAAAAAGGACTATACTCAGGTTAGTTCTAGATTTGAATAATCGATAAATTATCTTTAAGATGAAGTTATTCTGCTTAAAAAACTTAATTGATGTAATGTTAAAATGAAAATTTGTTAAGGCTTTTTAATAGCCTCCGAGAATGAACATTTAAAGTAAGAATGGCAAATTTTTACTGCAGCAGTATTAAAAATAACATTAATATATTGCTCCATTCGCCAATAAATGTCACCACCAACCGACCGAGTTATAATTGGAATTTCACACACCGTTGACAATGCGTTTTATGTGTTTCACGAATTGTTATTTTTGCCAGGTTTCAGCCGGATTTTCGCAGATGTAATTATACCTAAAAACATAAGTAACAATGCCGATTCATATGATACAATAGCAAACGATGCGTCTATTGTACTCCATGTTACATCCTGTCTGATTTACTACAATAGTCGCGAAGGTCCTACGTGTAGTAGTACCATAATGTACTTTCGACCTTTTTTAAATTAGTAGATATTCGCACAATGTTGAAAACAATGATAGTAGATGCAATTGTTTCCTCAAACCCGTTGGCAATTTTGATGATTTTGCTGAATTCGAGACCGTTTTTACTGCAGCCTTGCTTGCCTTCGCAGTATTTGTTCAGTTGTGTTTAGAATATTCAACACAACCGCTACATCTTGATGGTAGACTACCGCCAATTTAACAAAAGTATAATTTAACCACAATAGACAGGCCTAATAAATCAATTTGTTTTTACATGTTCAACCGTCATTTCTCACTCTTCTTCTCGTTCATAATATGAATTGTGTTCCTTGCTCAGATAATTATTGTGATTTAACGTACTATAATAATGATAATCGTATTGTTTATTTTTATCTTTTCTAATGCGATTTTCCATGGGAGCGAAGAGACCAGCAAATACTAGTTTTTTACAAGAATGTTGTAGGTAAAAAAATATTTTAAAGGCAAGACTGCACTAGGCGTAGCTGTGTGGAGGTGGAGCAAATATTCTTTGTATGGAATTGTAGGATATACAATGCAACTTCACGCCGTTTCCTATAGAGCACTAGCGGTAAAGGAACTACAAGATGCGACACTATCCGTCAAAGCCAAATTGCAGGTATCTCATTGCGTAGTTCCGCTGCCTCGTAGTTACTTAACCTACACAAATATTATGTCGTATCGCGTCGCGTTGCTCCGCTGCCGCGCAGTTACGACTAGTGCGGTATTACTTTAATAAGTCTTTTGCTCACGATAAGAATAAAACCGCATACATTACAAAAAGCAGTACGTTGTCAACATCAATACCCAGAATTCGGTTTAAGTGCCACAAAAATTCATTGTTTTAAATTACTTCGGTTTCTCTCGGCATTCAGTTGCGTAACACGTGGTGGACGAAAGTGGAATTAATGGTCCGATAATAGGGAACATTTTTCATTGGCTGTCGAAGATAATTTGCATAATGAGCTGGTTTAATAAATGGACCTCTTTTTTAATAAAGGAGCCTGCGTTGGCAAAATTGATTGTGTTGCACGATCGGGTCTTATTTAGTGTTGTTATAATGATTTACTTTATCGAAAACTGGATGACGACCGGTTTAGCTCAGTGGGAGTAACGTTGCCTGCGAAGCTGAGGTCCTGGGTTCAAATCCCGGTAAGGGCAAATATTTGTGTGATGAGCATAGATATTTGTTCCTGAGTCTTGGATGTTTTCTATGTATATAAGTAATATATCTATTAAATATATCGTCGTCTAGTACCCATAACACAAGCCTTTTTGAGCTTACCACGGGACTAGTTCGATTTGTGTAAAATTGTCCCGTAATATTTATTTATTATTATTATTTATAAAACTATCTAAAGATCTCTATGACGTAACTTCTCGAAAAGGAAATGGTCAAATAGAAGTCCCAAAGTCTCTTTACTTACAATTTACATAAGTACCCGATTCTGTCACCTCCTTTTTGGGACATCGTCAGATGGCAATGACCTTTAAATATCGGTTTCCTAAGGAAGTCCGTGGCATCTCAAAGCATCTTATGGAGTGGTCAAATGTGTTAATAACAAGGGCATGGTCTTAAAAACTTTAGCTATACTCCTGATTTAAAATGTAATAATATCATTTGATGGGATTACAGTTGCTGCTATAGTGGTCTCGAAATGCGCGAATTCCTGGGTCTTGAAGCCCTTATTGTGTTTTGTTATTTTCATTAGTTTACAATTTTACAAAGTTTGAACTAGTTCCATGGTAAGCTCTAGAAGGCTTGTGATATGAGTAATATATTTAATACACAGAACCTGGACAAGCGAGCTTTGCTCAGTGGGTGAAACCTATCTAGATAAAGTTGGCAAAATTATGTCTACATACCAAATTTTATCCAAATCATTAGAACCGTTTCCGAGAAATCAATTACATATAATACAAGTACGCTCGTTAAAAGTAATACGATATATACTTATATGTATATTAAGTAATTTAATGACATGTTTTGGCTAAATAATCATTTGACGAAACAAGCATTTGTCGAAATAAGGATTTGACAACCGTTCGTGCTTCCTCTAGCTTAATTAATCAAGTATTTGTACGTACATGCTTGCATGTTGAATACAAGGACATTTTATTTTGTAAGACCTTAAAACTGTGTTCTGAGAAATAAATTGTTTTGAATTGATTTGATATACATCCAAGACTCACGAACAAATGTTTATACTCATCATATAAATATTTGCTCTTAACGGGATTTTAAATCAGAACAGTCAGCTTCACAGGCAGCGTCACTACCGCTGAGCCAAACCAGTCGTTAAACCTAAGTTAGTTTCTTATCTATTTATGTAAGTACCTCGTCATCCATACCCATGTTACTCAATTTGGGTCTTGATCTGTTTGTTTAAGATTATTCATTCAGAGACTTGATCTGCTTGTTTAATCCAGACAATCCTTGAGCATTTCTGTATTTATAAATAGGCCAATAAGTTGCGGTTTTCCAGATTTGTAAGGCCTATTGCTCTTTCACCGACTTGTTCCAGGCTGTTCGTATAAAGGGCAGCACGTTCATGGTATTGCAATAAATATCCACCAGCAACGTGCCCCCGTGCCCGAGCGATGCTATCTTATCATTCGAGATAAGCCTTACGAAACGCAGTTGCATACTAATGTTGGAAATCCTGGATTGTGGTCTTATGGATTATCGTTGTGCTATGCAGATCGTGTATGCAATTGGGATGATGATATTTTATTGACAATATATCCTGTTTTTGTAGGCATCAATTGTCAATATGGGGCTAAGTACAAATAGAGTTCTCTTAAATTCAGGAATGATAGTTTAAGTTCGGCATTCTTACTGAGCGCTGAAAATTATCTATACTTATTACTAGCTTCATAGGCGTGACTGAAGGTGGGGTGCAAAATTTATAGAGAAAAACTAGAATTTCGTAATTTTGGTTGTGCTAATCTGCGTACTTGGTTGCTATACAATTATGGTTTTATTGAATGTTATGGTTTCTGAACAGAGTTTATCGTTTAATTTTCACTTACGGTTCATAATTATACACAACAAGCTTCAAACGAAGCCAGCTAAATTAGTACAAAATCGGGTGTCTTATAGGTTTTCTTTTGTTGCATATTATGTTCTGTAGAAACTTTCATCTTCTACATGCCTAATGCCCATGTCGTTGAAATCCGCGTGGAATTAAAAGAAAAAAAACAACTTTATTAACTGAGATATTTTTTAAAGTAAATCCAGTTGTGTGTTGTCTTAATTAAAATACTAGTATTAACTTAAAACAATATGAGCACGTTAACACAAAATAAGTTTGCATACTTCCTATTTCACACGGTTGAATCAGCTTGCACTAGTTCGTATAGCTATGTATAGTAACACAATGGAGCTAATATTCCATTCACTCGCATGTTCGCTCGGCGCCTGCGCATAGGAAGTGTGATAAAACGGTTTAATATGGCCGCCCTGCACATCGTGGAGAAAGGAAAGTAAAAATAATTATTCGTTTAATTGTAGAAGAAAACAGGAGCTTAGTGCAAGTCATGCAGCAACTCGGCGTCCTTAGCGAATTCATCCGAATATTAAATTAATATTATTATTTATTTTATTTAAGAGCTTAAAGTGTCCCACTCCTGGGATATGTACTTACACAAATCCTTGGCACCTGTAAAACAATTATGTGCAACTTAACTTTTAGGTATCGCTTGCAAGACCATGCTTTATCCTTTATCCGATGAAAAAGTATAAATTTTTTAGTATTAAATTATTATAACTAAAACAAGAAATAGAAAACAAAAATCACAATTAGACCAATAATTACCTTATAATTACGAAATAACAAAAAATAAGTCATGCAAGTGAGAAAATATTAACTTGATTTCTTAAAAAATAAACTACAAACACAAATCGTTTTATTACAATAACTGCTCATACAAACGGTGTAACAGTCCGCCATTTTAATAGAAGTTTCCTTTGTTCGTAGACTTCACATTAGCTGTTGCCTAGATATGAGTGTATGCCTTGATTTGTGCCTACCAGCTCACCACCAGAATTCAACCCTAGGCCTAGAGCCCTAGGCTTAATTTTCCTTGTAGCAATATAAATGTGGTAGATTTCAATCGAGCATGCTTTTATACTGGCACTATACATCGGTGCGTGTCGAGATGAGAGCGACATACATTACCGTTTTTAAATAGAGAAGTGCTACAACACTTCTAGAATAACCTCAATGTATATCGACCTCGTTTCGACTCGAACCAATAACCAATGTGTAGTACCAGTAATAAGTGCGTGGTCTATCATTATTTGAATTTCAATGAAGATTAGATATAAAATCATAAACGGAGGGTGCCAAGCTCTTTATGAAGACATGTTGGCATTTGAATCGTCAGCTGTGTTATGAAACCTAACAGAAGGCCTGACACCTGCCTTATAGGGCATGGCACAACGTAACATAATGTTGGGTTAGGTTACGACTGTTGCTTGTAACTAAATATTAGTTGCATGGTGCATTTTACCTTTGCAGTTACAACAAAGACTTTGGAGGAAAATGTTTTCTTAGGTATTTTTTTTGGTTAAGCACCATTCTGTTGGGTATGGGTTAGGCAGTACTTTGTATCCTGGTAATGTATTTTTTTGGGAATATTATACTTATAAATATTTTGACATAGATACAAGTCAAAGCGCAAAGAAAACTCACGATTTGATCGAAACAGTGCTCGCTGGTGGAGGGGTTGACACGCTCGACGCGTAATCGAGAGGTACCGGGTTCGAGTCCTAGTGTGACCACGTGTGAGAGCTATCGTTTTTTTCTTTGCGCTTTAACTTGTATCTATGTCACAATAAATAGTAATGTCCTGTTAGTTTTCCCATATTAAAAACACAGAAACACAAAAATTTGTGTTTCATAGAAATACTTATAAATATATTTTTATATAAAACTAATGTTAAAATACATTATGGGGGCACGAAACTCTTCCCTTATGTCGAAATAAACAACATAAGGGTATAATAAGGGTTCATTATTTTATCTTAAGGGGCTTCAAGCGAAAGTATACGACTTTTCATGTTTTTTTTTTGAGTATATAGTCCCTGGAATGATGAAAATATTTTTCCAAACATGTTATATATCAGTTACTATGTAACACTTTCAAGCATTAGGAAATTTGAATATATTTTTATGTATGTATTTGATTATGGTTGCATAATATATATAGTCTCTCAATAAATCCTTTAATAGACTCAAAATCTATGCCTAATTACAAAAACAGCTAACACGCTAAGCAAGCCTTTTCTTTAATAAACTAGTATTTTTTTTAAGAAAAGCAGCATAACTTGCCGTAAAAATTACGAAGTTTGATGGCGTTTATCTTGGTTTCGGTGACTTGTGAAGAAAGAAAGAAGAAGAAAGAAGAAAGAAACTGTATATTGGTAAAGACGGTCATTGTCAACACGATGAGACATATAAAACACGAAAAAGTGAAGAGCTAAGGATCGAAGGTCATTCAGAGCTCTAAGCCCCTTAATAGCACATTGACCATAGTAACTACGCATTTAATGCCATATGGTAACTGCCACGTATACCTATTTTTGCAAAACCCTTATTTTATGTTAATTAAAGACCACACTGCAGACAGGCACTTAAAAATACCTCTTGAAACTTTACAATAAGGTCTTTCAAAGATCACACAGCTTGTCATTATACTTTCAAAACAAAAAAGTAATAAAAGCTATGTGAAATTCGTCACACTTAATACTTTATTCCTCTGGACATTTCAAACATATGGCTCATTGACATCGGTCTAATTTAATACTTCCTTCCGCCTCCAACACGTGCCCGAGGGGTCTGGTTTTTTCAACTTGAACCTATAAACTTCAAGTTAGTTGGAATTTAAGTAATTTAAGCTGTGAACATTTTGTTAGAAGCAATAAAGTAATGGTTATGGTCGTAGTTTTGAGAATTCTGTTTAAACAACAGGAATTATGGACAGTGATGCATCAAAACGATAGTTAAATAAAATTAGATATTTCCGAGCCTTCGCCCGCTACTGCTAACTACATATTTTGTTTTTAACCCCCGACCAAAAAGAGGGATGTTATAATTTTAACGTGTCTGTGACTCTGTGTATCTGTCTGTGGCATCTTAGCGCCCATACGGATGGACGGATTTCAGTGCAGTTTCTTTCGTGTCATAGATAATTTTATCCCAAGTGTTTTTAACTTTGTTTGATGAAAATCGAAGCACTCGTCTCCAAGATACTCAGCTTTTAGTCAACAAATCGGGGGCAAGTCGGGGGGTTTTTTAAATTTTTAATTTTCTATAGTTATACCCTAGAGAACCGTACATTTCTTACAGGACATAAAGAAGCCTAAGTATGTGGTTCCAGTTTTTATTCTATCAATATTTAAAAAATCACGTCAATCAGTTGCTCTGTCAACGCACGAAAGATAAGTCCTCCTCTCCGAACTCCGTCAAACAAACGAACGAACACACTTTCGCAATTATAAATTAGTCAGGATTATGACACCGGTTGTTTTGATCTATTTTGATTGATAATTTATTTTATTTGAAGTCAAATAGCTTTGTGCAGTATTAATAAACGTGTATTGAAGTATTGAAGATACTAAAAAAAATTGTTATGGACTATTTGGAGGTCACTGATTTGCTCTGACTGATTATTGGATTTATTTTATGTCTGTTTGTGTCGTTGTGGTTTCACCACGCCAAATCGGCATAACGGTCTTCAGTTATTTTTGATACACGGATAGCTGGATATCCATATCCACGGATAGTTATAGGATACTTTTTACTCGACTACGCTGAAGAAAAAATGAGGGATTTTGACTTTTTCTCCTCCGCAAACGAAGTTGCGGTTGCCATCTAGTTATGAATAAAAGAACAGGCTTGATTAGCAGACTGGTTCCTTACTCGTATCGGGCAATACTTCAAATCAAAACTAGAACATACTTAGTACGTACTCATAAAGCATCCACTTCTAAAGCCAATTGCTTTCACCTAAAAGGATAGTTTAAAAAAACTCGCAAAGCACACGTCACACTTTAATGGCTTGCAGTTAAATAACTATTGACATTTAAACCAGAGGTGAAACGGAGTGGCCCCACCGGATCGTGTGATAAGCCTTTAATTTTGATCATTTCGTCACACTTTAATGCGATTTTAGTGACTATCGACAAACTGTATTGAAAGTTAAGTGGGTCAATTTTTAAACTGTGAACTTGGCTTTATTTCTTTATCCTTGTTATTGCAGTTTACATTTATAACCATGTGTATAGAGTGCCGCTGATATTTTCTTTGTGTTGCTTCGTAATCCAAGTTATGAGACGACTACCATAAACGGGTATTTGTTTCTTATTATGGATAATGTTTCTCGTGAATGAAAAAGCTTTTAAGTTGGAATAAAATGTGTTTTTACAGTGTTTTGATGTGAAGTCATTCTTATATTTATTTAATTTTCAAAGCCAAATTCTTACCCGAATTGCTTTTTCATGGACAGGGTACTCGATTGATTAATATTTACGACTACGCGCATGAAAAAAATCTAGTAGTTCTGTGAACTGCATATATATTTTTTTAATAATTATGATTAATTTGTAGTGCAACTTTCTAACAAAAGTGTGAATAAAATTAAATTCTTCTTAAATTTTTTTGATGCACAGAGTAAATATATTTAACTAGAAAGTCAACCGTTTTTTTACTGTAGCGTAGTCGGGTAAGAACTACCCTATTACCATCTGTGAATGCCCAGCTACTTGTGTACCAAAAATTGTTGAAATCAGTTTAACCGTTTTGACGTGATGAAGCCACAATGACTCATAAAAACATACAAAAAAAAAAAAAAAATAGTTTCAGTGACCTCCAAATAGTCCGTTTCACTTTTTTTTATATCTTCTACGTTTCAGTTTTACAACTTTATAATAGTATAGATGTGGGAGTTTGTGAAGATCTTTGGATGTTGGATGTTTGATTTTCAATGACGCGTTAACCGTTAAATGGATTTAGAGTAACTCGACACACAGATAGACAGGTCATAGATTATAACGGAGGTTACATACTTATCCGTAATGCAGACGAAGGAGGAGGTAGTAAGGACCCACACAAATCTGTCCACAACTTTTAAGCTTCGTGGTAAAAAAAAATATCCTACTTTGAATAATGGTTTCTCTTTGTTTACATTTACGATGCAAGTTAAAACTTGAATGTCCCACTTGTTACACCTAATAAACAGGAATCATATTAGAAGCTCGATTTCTTGGTAACTCCTCAGATACTTTCGGTAAATAAAGACGCTTAAAGTGGACCCAGCCAATTAAAGCTTAACAATGGACAACGTGTCAACTCCTCATAATCAGAGAGACAAGTTTTTACGTATTACTATGTAATATTGAATACTTCCCTCTTATAGGTGTCGCAAGATGTGTCTGAGAGAATTAGGTTGAATCGTGTTGTGGGCGACGGTCTAGCGAAGCTATCTATCACTGCCATATCGCAATGCTTATCACTGAGGCTGTTAAAATTAGAACTAAAACTAAGTACTTTGACTCTTATTTATTACTTCAAATGAAATAATGAAATTTATTCTGTAAGTAGGCTGTAAAGGCACTTTTACTAGACTGAGTTCCGAAGAGCACTGTCAGTCATTTTTAGGGTTCCGTACCCAAAGGGTAAAACGGGACCCTATTTCTAAGACTCCACTGTCTGTCTGTCCGTCTGTTGCCAGGCTGTATCTCATGAACCGTGATAGCTAGACAGTTGAAAATTTTCACAGATGATGTATTTCTCTTGCAGCTATAAAAACAAATACTAAAAACAGTATAATTTTATGTCTGTCTGTCTGTCTATATCTGTAACCAATATAAAATGATCGAACACCGCGTACATTTTTCTTAGGAGTAGGGCTCTGCTAACACTGGATTTTCATAGAAACGGCCGTTTGTAGCGTATATTTTGTACGGAACCCTCGGTGTGCGAGTCCGACTCGCGCTTAGCCGGTTTTTAGTTAATCATACTCAACTTAGGTACTACTGAACAGACAATTAACGCCGCTTAACCTTAAATTGCCGCACTAGACCGCTTTTTTGTTTTTAATTTCTTATTTATGATCTTCTTTGTACATTGCTTTTAGAACCGATGGCCTCTGTGGCAGAAAGGTTCTCGAGTGGCGACCGCGTCTAGAACAACGCAACGTGCATCCTAACAGATGGACCTATGGACCTATGATCTGGTGAAAATCACGAAAAACCAATAAGATGCGTCCACATTTGTATCATTTGCCCGTATCAGATCATCGTCGCGTGGCATGATCGCGTGTCACGATCACGCGTTTGGACGTTGCGCCGATCGGATCGCTCGATATCCATTTTGCTACGCGTATCACACAGTTATATCGGACGAGTACGGCATGATCGGCGCGCCGACAGTAAGCGTCCAAGCAGCGCGATACGCAGTCATGCCACGGCACGGTGATTGGATACGAGCAAATGATACAAGTGTGGACGCACCTTTAGATGAGGGCGGCGCACGACCGGTCGTAATGGAGATCCTTGGGGGAAGCCTTTGTCCGGCAGTGGACGTCCTTGGGCTGATATGATGATGAAGATGATCTTTACGCTAAACAGAATTGGTTACGATCATTCGAAGTCGAAAGTGATACTATTTAACGATAAACATCAAACTCCGAATTAGGAGTTACTACTAAACATAAAATAGTTTATTATACCACAACAAAGTTTTATTTCTTTTTGTTCCGCAAATCAGAGCTGTAAATTTAATACCGCGGTTTCTCTCGCTTTCTTAATCCATAAAAATAAGCGTTTACTAATATTGGATGTGGGGACATGGATCCATTTTAAAGGAAAAGTTATTGCGGTCTCTGGTGTTAGTGTTCGCTTTCAAATTTTCCAAAGATTTATAGCCTTTTGAATTCAGTCAGGACCAGAAGATAACTCAAAATTGGTGGTAAGCTTTCTACGGGGAATGATTGTCAGTTTTATACTGGTTGATGAAAGTACTTATAAATGTAGCTTTGATGTTAGAGATCCACAAAGCATGAATTGCTTCAGTTGTTATTATTAATTATATTGGTTGCATTTTTATTATTTAAAACTCATAACACAAACCTTATTGAGCTTACCATAACTACCATACCACCTTACCATGACTAATGCGATTTGTGTAAAATTGTCCCCCTGATATTTATTTATTTGGGACTTTCAATTACTTATGAATTTTTAGTAATGATATGTTTTACTTAAAATAAGAATTAAATTCTCGATACTTAAAACCTGAAAAAATAATATAAGCCTTTGATAAAAAAATCACTTATTTCAAGTTAAAACTGACTAGTAAAAGGAGCGTTCAAGTATTACGTAATGAATTTAGGGGAAGGGGGGAGTCTTGCAAAATGTCACGATGCATTGCAGGGGCAGGAGGGGGGGTTTGAACTTCGCGTTACGTAACATTGTTTTTCAACCCTTCAGAACGGTCGCGTAGAGAGATCCAAGCATTTTTTAAAACGTTTTATTTTTCAAAATTCAGATGCAATGACCATTTGAAAATTTTAGGTAAAAATAGTAACTTGGTGTTTACGTAACGATTTACTAGGGGGGAGTGGGGCTTCAGAAAAACGTTACAGTGCGTTACATGGGGGTGAAGCGGTGTCAAAAATCTCCAAAAATTGCTTTACGTAATACTTGAACGCTGCCAAAGACGTCAGTCAGTATTGACGTCACTCGAAATATCTCCTTGGCAATAAAAAAATAGAACACATCCAAAAGTAAAACGCATGAAATTAACAATCATAGCTTAATCCCAATTCTGTGTTACTTAAGGTGTATTTAGATGTGAGATCACGGATGCAAATTGCTTGAGTCCAAAATAAGTTCACCGTGTTCACATCAAAAACTCAAGTCAATAAGTCCTTCATTAACACTGCCCTTTTAACGATTCGACATATCAAGGCGTATTAAGGATCCACCATCAAAGCTCCTAAAGTAAACATTTAATGACATGGACGCGCGTGAGCAGAGCTCGCGGCGCCACTCCTACGCATGTGATGCAGCTTGTAATGGCCTGCAATGGTCACAGTTGACCAGGTATTGGTCAATTTTTTATTGGGATAAATGCTGTTAGGAAATATTGCCAATTAGTATTTGTAAGATTAAAAAAATAAATCCGTTACTTTAAGAGTATTACGTAACTGACGAGCTGAACTCGTCTAAGTGATAAATCTGAGTGTTCTAACATAATCGTGGTCTTTTTGGAGTGTTGTTTGTATGTTCCAGTGGCGTGGTGTTAATAGAACCCAAATTCTCATCGGATTGCTTACTTTAAGGCATTTGAGTACTTTATTCTTCTGCTTTTAAAGAAAATATAAGAGCAAATATCTCCGGTTTAACCAACAACATGTTTGACGCCACGCCATGGTATGTTCTCTATTTTTTTCTCGTTGCAGTGAAAAATAAAGTACTTCAGTATTTGTATTAAATGAACAAAAAGTAGCCTTTAAAAAGTACGTGTGAAAGAAATAATGAATATGAGAAATTTAGTTACACAATCACAGAATAAGAACAACAGAAAAACAAAGTGATTGGAATAACTTAATTCGTTTACTAATGAACGTTGGCGTTTTTAATAATTATAAATAATAAATTTTGGTTGTTACTCAAAATAATAGTCGTTAAATTTTAAACATCGATTATCAAATAAATTTAATTGACTAATAAGAAATGGCATGAGCACAAACTAACTCGTTTTAAGATTATCTAAGATCCAATTAATATGAACTGTGATACTTAATATCAATTTATTTGTACCAGTGGACGATTTATGTGCGACATCTATACTATTATTAAGTTGTATAAAGTAATGTCTGTACATTCAAAAAAAATATTGTAAATGACTATTTGGAGGTCACTGTGTCGTTGTGGCTTCGTCACGCTAAATTGGCTGAACGGATTTCAACTATTTTTGGTTCACGGCACGGGTAACATCGACCACAGATGGCGTCCACTGATGGTTATCTCGGATACTTTTTACTCGACTACGCTAACGAATAAAGAGGGGTTATGACTTTTTCTCCTCCGCGAACAATGTTGCGGGAACCTTCTAGTAAATAATATAAAAACTATTCAATGTCAATTCGATACTTTTATTACATTAGTGTCATTTTTTGTCGGATGAAAAAGCGTTACTAATCCTCTTATTGAAACTTACTTGCGGTTTTATTTAATTGAATCCGTGTTTTTAATGATAATTAATTGTGAATAAATTTAACAGTTTAATGACATTTGTATCAGTTAAACAACTTTAGGTGCGGTTATAATGCTTTTTTATCTGGATTAGGTCGATTCGGAAAGGCTGTTAAGTTTATAATTTCCAACACTTACGAGTTGATATTGAACTGGCTGGAACGTGCACACAGATAAGATACTGTGAATAATTCTTCATTGCATAAATATTACGGACTAGAAAGCACCCGTATATTCGTCAGCGGAGGAGAAAAAAAACATAACCCTAATTTTCTCTTCAGCATACACGAGAAGCGGAGTCTCCTTGCGTGATCGAATCAAAAATGAGGAGATCCGCAGAAGAACCAAGGTTGTCGACACAGCTCAGAGAGTTGCTACACTTAAGTGGCAGTGGGCGGGGCACATTGCTCGTAGAACCGATGGCCGCTGGGGCGACAGGTTCTCGAGTGGCGACCGCGTACAGGACGACGCAGCGTAGGGAGGCCCCCAACAAAATGGACCGATGATCTGGTGAAGATCGCGGGAAACCATTGAATGAGGGCGGCGCGCGACCGGTCGTTGTGGAGATCCTTGGGGGAGGCCTTTGTCCAGCAGTGGACGTCCCTGGGCTGATGTGATGATGATGATAATGATAGACGAGAAAAGGATCCTATAACTTAACATATTTTTCTATTCAGTGACCTTAAAATAGTCCATACTAATTTATTTTTAATATCTTTAATGTACTTACTTCCATTTTTACAACTTTATAAATTTTGTAATATTTAGTATGAATGAATGAAATCGTTTATTCACAATGAAGATTATGGTAACATACGATCTTAGTTAGTATAGATATAGTATGAAAAATATTACAGAAACTGGCATGTAGTTACGTGTATATCATGTTTATTGTTCATATTCAAGAGGGAACCCGCACTAAGCTATTATTCTGTTCACAATGAATTGTAACTTTGGCAGAGGAAAATATATAATTTCTCAGTCAACCCGTGACCATGGAAAGCTGAAAATCTTCCGAAACGACGGGAACTCAAATGAGATAATATACGCGATATAATCTGTTAAATCGTTTTATTTAAATGAGTAAGTAATTAAAATTTTATTTTCTAGTATTTACTACACAGAAATGAACACGATTCAAACCTGAAACTTTACGTGGGTACAAAATATTCATAATAAATTCTCTGGCGCCCGTACACACTAACAATTAATATTTTCCCTAAACAGACGCGTGCAATATTGATTAACCGCTTCCCGTATCCAGTCGATTTACTGTAAAATGCGTATTTGCATTAATTAACCCGTGTAATTTACTACATCGTGGTTAATCCGTTACCCGCGTGGGTTTCCGTTGCCCAATTCATGAATGGCCGGCCGCCGCCCACGCACCAGTATCAATGGAAACTCTTGTAGACGGTGAACAAAAGAGCGTAAGTGACTAGATTATTCAAGCATCTAACGCCGCTTCGTAGTAGAGATAGTAGATATACGCCGGCGAGTCTACGAGGCTTACGAAACTGCCATTGAAACAGCTCCACTTGTTGAGTGTCGCCAAATCGCTCGTGAGTGAGTCCGCCCACTGTTTCGCTTCTGTTTTGTTTTTAGATTTTAGATTTGCATTTCGAACGTTGCGCGATGTCCTTTTGTTTTTATAGAGACATCGCTCTTGATCTACTGACCCGATAAAAATAACGTCTGTATTATTTTATCTCGGTTTGCATAAAGTTTAGTCGATTGTGTATTTCAACATTGAATTTTGCATCGCACCTGTGAAGAAAAGATGGATGCCACGATTTTGCATCATGGAGATGAGAAAAAATTGGATGCCATGTCTAAATGCAGTTTTAGAATCCATCTTCAAAATAGAACCTCAACAATTTTTTTAGCTTTTTTTTTACTTTTCCGTCTGCGTTGCCATAGAAACCAGCAACTTGTTTTATGGGTTGCGCCAAAGTTCACATAATTTGTCAACTCCGATTATTGGAACACTGAAAATGTTTGTCATACAATTTTCGATCATAATGAACACTATTAATACTTAGTAACTATTTGTACCGATCATAACTCCGAACCATTTAAAACCATAATGCTAGTTATCATGAATATCCCTTATAATACATATTTTTTAACCAGACTGGTTTGTACTCATAAAGTCCACTATCATATATATTTTAAGCAGACTAATTTGTACCCATAAAAATCACCATTATATAGTTTTTATGTCCCTCAGCATTAAAAAAAAACCTTCAAAACAATCACACTGGTTAGGTTAAATTAGAGTAAAAATAAAAATAAAATATTCCACACAAACATTTTTTAGCCTGGTTAGGTTCAGATTTTTTTAAACTGTTGTTTGACAATAATACTAAAATGTACGATTATGATTGAAAAAAAAAATGCAGCATTATCAGTACGAAAAAATATGAAGAAAAACTGTATCAATGTTTAAATGTGACAAGTTTATTGTATGGTTATGAATGAAAGAAACATGAAAACCAGCATTATGAGTAGGTAAAAACATGATCTTAGTGACAACATTATGAATAAGAACTGTCTACTATGAAATCGGTTAGTAGTAATAGTACAAATTCATGAATGTTAAAATTATGAAGGAAAAAAATTCTGGCTACTAATCGGTAGTAGAAGAAAACTTCTTATGTAACAGGTGAGTTGCAAACGGATAGTCGAGCTACCCGAGCTCTTAATATCGACAGTCGTTTTAGAGGTTAGTTTAAAAAAAACCTAACGGATGATGCTTTTACGGACCTGCGCAGAATGCCATTTGGCACTTAACAATAAAATAACGCGACACACGACTGCAATTCCCACGACATTGTACAAAATGAAGCCGTTGACCGTGGCCGGAACTGAGAGGCTATTCCAAAGCTCGAAATTCGCAGTTTGTATTGCACCCTTCTGCTCGTTCAAATACACTTTCACACGAGTGCGAGAGGGACGGCAAGACGTGGACTTGGAATTCCGAGATTTAGAATAACCCTACTGAAATTGTGCTCCAAGATGTTCCAAATCATGTGACTTGATGTGACACGACTGATTTCAAAGGCATCGAGCGCCTGCGTAGCGCACTGGGTCCCAACTCTAAATGGCTGCGGATGGCATTCCTGTTTAGGTTTGCGCTCCCTCCACTGAATCTAATTTCTGGTAAGGAGGCCTAGCCAGACCGGACGCAGTTCAAAGTCAGGTTCTAAAAAAAGAGGCATTGAGCCATTGTCGCAACGAAAATGGTTGCGGTGCGTTCTTGAGCTTGTAGCAATGGCAACGTGTCACGCGGCAGCGTGTCAAGCCAAGTTCAAGCAAAGGATTTGGCTACCAGCGCCGAGTGTAATATTATATGATTTAACATCGTCGTTTCTAACCCTAAGATATTCACTACTGAACATAAGTTTCAAGTTGTTGGCAACTTGCCACAGATTGGCGATCACAGTAGTAAAATTACAAAAACATACGGGTATTACGTTGGTCCAAAGAAATTCTGAATATTATTTCTTCACAAGGTTCTTTTTTTGCCCAAATCTACCTAAAGGTGCGTCCACATTCGGTATCAGATCATCGTCGCGTGGCATGATCGCGTGTCACAATCACGCGTTTGGACGTTCCGCCGATCCGATCGCTCGAAATCCATTTGCTACGCGTATCACACACTTATATCGGAAGAGTGCGGCATGATCGGCGCGCCGAGAGTAAGCGTCCAAGCAGCGCGATACGCAGTCATGCCACGGCACGGTGATCGGATACGAGCAAATGATACAAGTGTGATCGCATCTTAAAGTAGGCATTATAAGTAACGATATCAGTATAAGTCTCGCAGCTCTATTTGCCTTGATTTTGTATACACTCAATTAGGAGCCATTTTAGTGAGTTATTCAACTTTTTTCCAGGCTGTCTAAAGATAACTTAGCCATGCCGCACACAACCCCGCCACCACCATTCCATAGTCTCATACTCTCGCCCGTATCCGATTATTTCGTTCTGAAGTCGGTTGAACCGGTTCAACCCACCTCTACAGAAGTTGTGCCTTGCGCATCGCGTTTCTACTCTACTCAAACGGGCTGAAGATGGCATTCCCGTTTGTGAGTTAGCGCTCCCCCACTGAATCCGATTTCTGATAAGAAGGCCTACCTCGTTCAAAGTCAGGTTCTAAAAACAGTTTAACACAAACATTTAATTTGTCACAAAAGTCCACGCTAGACTACGGTTTTGCTACTGTTTCATTACGTTTACTTAATGTTTCGAGATATTAACAAACATTATTTCTACGAGCATTGACATTTGCTTTTCGCAAACATTATTCGCAATTCTAACGTGTATTTACCCACTGTGCCTCGTTGACTTTTCGCAACCTTAATACGTATGCTTCGTTAAAATTAATATAAAAGCCATACAAAAAGAGCTGCAATTACATTGACATAACGTCTTTCAGCCGTCATAAATCATTTAAAGATTTAAGAAAATTTTTGCATGCATAATTTACGTAAACAAACACAATATTTCACACAAGCAAGGAAAAGAAAGTTTCAAGGTAAAGATAAACACTAAAACGCCGCCATCTTGATACCGGTGTATGTTAATTCAGAGTCAATAAACAGCAGGTTAAGTTGTAAGTTAAGCTAGTTACACTACAGCACAAAGTTGTAACTTTCTCGGTACCCAATTAAAATTTCAATTAAATGCTTAAATCGCTGTCAGTTGGGACCGACCCTTCTAACCTTGCGGGTTTTCACATAGAGGAGTACAAGTTAGAAGTGACGAGCGACCAACACGTAGCTATTCTGTTTTGATCTTGACTAATATGGTATTTATTCTCATACAAAAAAAAAATACAAGAATACATCACAAGTATCTTTCATGTACACGGGCGCACCGCAAAAAAGATTGTACTCGTAAAAATGTACAAAGATAAAAGAATTACAATTCTTTGAGGAAATCGATTGTTTTGCAAGTATTCTTTTGCTTATTATATTTCAAAATTGTATCCTTGAGTAATATTTTTTCTGACTTACAATTCCGAGCACTAGAGGTGCGTCCACATTTGTATCATCTACCCGATCAGATCTTCGTCTCGTGGAATGATCGAGTGTCACGATCACGCGTTTGGACGTTGCGTCGATCCAATCGCTCGAAATCCAAGTTGCTACGCGTATCACACACTTAGATCGGACAAGCGCGGCGTGATCGCCGCGCCGACAGTAAGCGTCCAAGCAGCGCGATAGGCAGTCATGCCACGCCACGGTGATCGGATACGAGCAAATGATACAAGTGTGGGCGCACCTTTAGGTGAAATATAATATATTGCCAAATAAATGACGCAATATATTAACTCACGAATTAACGTCACTTGAGTAAATGTTTGCAAACTACAAAAATATTTCCGATGCAAAGCTGACAGTTACAAGTGGTCCAGTCGACTGAAAATTTAAGTGACTTCTTTTATGGACCACGGAAGGCCCATTATGTTCCATATTTAGCTTGTAATCGAGTGAGGAATGTTCTTTATTATGATATCTGCGGCAACTTGTTAATTATTGCCAAGATGAAGAGTGACTACGTGTTATATGATAAGATTGCTCAATAAAGGTATTTTTTTATAATTATAACTTACTTTTCTCAAGTTAATCTTCGTTCTAATAAGAAAAAGTATTACCTGCAACAAATTCAAATTAAAAATTAGTACAAGAAAATATAATAGTAGAAAACATTTAGAAAATATACATTACGTCAGCATTTTTGTAGCTCCCTCAAATAAAAATACGTTCCCTATTCTCTGACAAATTAAATCGAAAATTAATTATTTTATTACGTTTTTACTTATTCTTTCTATGGTACTTGTATTTTCGTATATATATCTAATAAAATGAAGTGAAATGGTTAAATTCAGGCAACATGGCCCATATATAAATACCATGTAGACTAACATACATATAAATAAAATTGTGACAGTAAACATCTAGGTCACATTTTAAACAGCAATGTGTTCGCGTTCGCGGTTTCAGATACAAACTCGTATGTACGCTACCGCTTCTCACTTGTACTGCCCAACTTGCAATTGTTGTTCAATCAATGGCACTGATCAAATGGACCACTTAAGGTGTTAATCACTGAACAAACGCAAGCGAAATGCTGTCTAGCTATATAGCTAGACAGCATTTCGCCATGTGGCACTATGTAATTGTTAACAATCTTATTTGTCAAGGAATAAGATACTGTTTCGTCCAATCAAGTCTCTATGGATTTTATAAATTTAATTATACGTCAGTTTGCATTAGCAAAATATATAAAGGAAAATGGTAGCTTTGTTTTTGACACAGTAATTTAGAAGTTACTGTATCCCAAGTGAATGCCAATAAAACAAGCTGCCTAGGTCTGGTATAGTAAGTATGGATCAAGTCAAACCCATACTTACTTTGCGTAGCCTAATGTTTTTTAATATACGGCGTACATTATTGGACAATAGTTTTTAAGAACCCATTTTTTCTACAATAAAAGTCTTATAGAATTTCTAACATGAGGGTTATTTGGACATATTGTATTAAAAACCCTTATGTTATTACAAACGCGGAGAAAATAAGCTTTAGCTCTAAATCTGCCATTAAAAAACCGATCTATATTAAAATCTCCGGGTTAAATTTGATTGAAAGGATGTCCGAAGGGCTTTCGACCAATCAAACATCAGGATCTCTCCCGCTGCACGTTATAAGACTTTAGCTTATAAGTTGTTGATTACTACGTTGGAGAAAATTGTGGTTTGCACAGAGTTATCGAGATTATATGTATTTTTAGTCCGCTTTGTAACTAAGCTGGGCTTGTTTCGATATCAAATGATTATGTGATTTATGCTGGAATTACCAGATCAATATAGGAGATTTCAATTCTGAATTAGGGACTTTTGTTAAGCAGTTTCTTATAATATGACGTCTTTGGTAGTTGGCCAAGTACTTGAACTTGTTTTACTATTTTTTCGGTCGCAATATGCGGTTTTATAAGTTTTATGCTGTTTGTTTTACTTAGTCTGTATCTGCGATATTGAAGTTTTAAAGGAGATATTTTAGGAGGAGAGGAGAAAAAGGAGGGGAAAAGGAGAAGAAGTTTCAAAGCTAAATTCGCTAATGTATGCGAGATTAGGTACAAGGTAAAATCCAAGTGTTTAATGGAAATAATAACAATAGTTTCCAAAAAGCTTGAAAAAGTTTATTTTCAACGCAAAAAACGTTTCGAATACACTCGAGGCTCAATAATGTTTTTTTAAATTACCTATTCAAAATATGCACATATAAAATATATTCTACAGTCTTTGCTCTTATGAATCCAAAAACTAGACTTACCAGTATACCTTTACATTCTACTCTAACTTTCCTACACAATCCATTTCCCACATTACCTCCACGTACCTTCGTGAATAGCATTTCATAAAGTCATCAAGATATTTGAATGCACGTATGATGCTCGATTCGAAACGGCGGTTTCAAGTAACTGTGAAATGGCTTCAATACTCTCCCCATTGTTAGATCGCAATGGAATACTGCGAGCCAATGTCCAAAAGTCTTAACGCCTTATAAGTTCCGTAAACAGTTCCTGCCTTTTTCCATTGATGGAATAATCGACCACTCGACAGCCCAACAGTACAATGGGTCTTAGGGCCAAGTGTTGATCAGTTTTCACTAAAGGCTTACTTATTCATAGTTAAAGCGTTGTACTTGATCGGTGACGTAGCTTAATAGAGCTTATGTTGATGGTGAAATTGAAGTGGGTATAAAAGAAATTCATTTAGATTACGAAACCTACCTAGTCAAAGTTGAATTATGGTGACAAGCATGAGTTAAGTCAGATCACATAGATAATATGTTACCGTTTTATACTGACTATTAAGAAGTCTAAGTTTAAATAAATAAATATATATAAATAAATATTACGGGGCGATTTTACACAAATCGAACTAGTCCCATGGTAAGCTCAATAAGGCTTGTGTTATGGGTACTAGACGACGATATATTTAATAGATATATAACGTATATACATAGAAAACATCAAAGACTCAGGAACAAATATTTATACTCATCACACAAATATTTGCCCTTACCGGGATACCGGGAGTTTAAGTACAGATACATTTTTCTTCACATAGATCAGTGATATTTCTCACTTCTATCATAAGATTTGCGTCATTTATGAGTACCTATAGCAATATTTGAACTCATTTTTAATATTATCCATATCCATAAACCCGTATCGACGGATTGGGACACACTTTACAGGGAGATGTAGGTATATTGGCTCCGGGTCCATTAGATTGTATAGTTTAACCTATACTTACAGAGATGTAAAGGGTCTCCAGGTGTCAAAAAAAGACAAGGAACTGCTGTTGTTCTATCCCGTAACCATAGAGAAAATAGCGACAGAGATACTTAGAAAAATGCAAATAAGATGAAGCATTCATGAAAATAAGGTTATAAACATTCTGATGAAATGGGCACTTGATAAATGGCTAATTAGCTACAAAAACTATGGCAACGAGATACAGAGAAGTTGATTGACCCAAATAACAGTATATATATAAAAAAATCTTCTCCTATAAAGATGTTCGATGATATGGGAGCATAAGAAACTACGGACTGACCTGTCGTCCGAAGAATTGGCAGTAGTTATCCTCTCGAACACAGAGAATATGTAAGATTAAGCTGAGGTAAATAACTGGCGGTCTATTAGAAGAGCGATCTCTTCCAAATAACCTTTGGTTAAGTTATCTACTCGTCTAAGGCTGCCAGTTTAACATTACTCTTATCTAAGCACTGCAAAAAAATAGACTAATTTGTCTGCTTTGCTAGCCTTACAAAAAATACGGATATAGAGCGGAGGTGTAAGGTTAGCACGATAAGACCCATTCAACTCTACTGCTTTACTCAATGGCCCAGTTTCTGATAATATTTCATTCATAAACTTATTAATATAAATATTAAATTTAAAGATCAATACGTGAGCCAGCAATCTAAGCGATGCCTCACAAAATCATAAGGGCTTATAAATGTTCGTCTGTTTATAGAAATTGCGCCTTTCTTTGCTAGTAGTGGTATTAATAAATTATTGCAGGAAATTACTTTAACAGTACACGTGCTGTAATTTCTGGGTTAATTGATTGGCTATATTTAATTATCAGTCGAATGTCTAAATAGCTAATTCTATTGAGAGCGGAGTTGATAAAATTAATAACTTTTCTTGCAGGTATGATACAATTAACTTTGTTCGAATATGGCGACTGTGGGACTTATTATCGCCATAAATACATGTCTCCTTCCTACACATGTAGTAGTGTGAAAGAGACGGACGTGTTATCTACACTACTGTAGCAAAATAAAATCTCTTGGGGATCACCAGTGGAGCCAAAGTGCTTTTGTTTCGTCGTCATTTGTACTCGGTATATGTGTATCCAAGTCTTTGTGGATAGCCAGTACCAAGAATAAAGTGAACCTACCTAATACTTAACAAGATACTTCACCTTGAGCGGTCCTGCGCTGCCTGTGCATGCAGCGGGCTCCCTCAACCTTCTCCAGATCACGAGTCTACCATGTGGAGGGCCGGATGCTTCATAATTATTCACTTCAATTTATTTTCTGTCATAGACAAAGATTTTTACAATACGTATATAAAAAGTTAAAGACAAAAATGATAAAAAAACCTAACCTAGCGGTGCAGGGCTCAAGCAAGCGGTGGTTAGGCTGCACAGAGGCGAACCTCCGAACTATGCGCGCCGTGTCTAGAGAATCTTCTAGGGCCTTCTGTATCTGACCCTAGATCCAGCCATATAGCGACAGTCTCATGAAATGATCTAACTTGATCTAGACACACTGGCCCCGTGATATTTCCACCGAACATCTATTAGAGCTGGACCAGCGGCAGAAGCGGCCAATTGTCTAAAATTAAACAAATACAGTGGTCTCGGCTCAGAGTATAATTTCATTCCTTTTGGTGTCGAGATCCTGGGTCCGTGGGGCCCCAGCGCATTAAGCCTATTCAAAGACATTTTGAACCTTAACCTTACTGGCGGTCGAAGAGCTGGCAGTTTCCTTGCTCAAAAAATCAGTTTGGCGATTCAGCGAGGAAACGCCGCCAGCATCTTCGGTACAATGCGGCAGGGGCCATTTTTAGATTTAGTTACGTTGAGTTTAGTTTTATTTTAAAGTTTAGATTTAGATACTAGTTAGCTAATATAAATCAAGTAATTGTTATGTATTTAAATAAATCAGTTGCATTTATGGTGTCAATGGTAGTATCTGAGTCTACATACATAAATATATTGAGAAATCCTGATCAACGTTGGAGTAGAACAGTTATTACTAACCACGCAAATCGATATTACAACACATATTTACGAGATGCAAACGGACCACACACAACATAGGTCCTACATCAGCACATTCTCTCCAACACTAACGGATATTATTTCAACTGGAATATTATGTAATGGATATTATAAACTTTCCAACAGAGAAGCTCACCGACCGGGAATGGGAGAACGTATTGGCAGTTTCGAGTTATTATTTCCTTTTACTATCTCTCAACTAAAAAAATACCACGTTCTAATCTCTACGCGTACAGGACGACGCAGCGTGGAAGGGTCCCAACAATAGGGTGTGACGATCTGGTTAAGATAGCAGAAAACCGTCGGATGACGACGATGCAGAGATCTTTGGGCAGGCCTTTGTCCGGCAGTGGACGTTTTAAGCTGATCATTCATGATGATGATGACGAATTTGAAATTTGAAGAGACGAGACTCCTATAGAAAACAGCAATCCTCCAAACGGCAAGACGCCCCAACGCACCAACAAAATACTGATGATACACTAAGAGCTATTCACAGTTTTTTTATTCATGACCTTTCAAACACAAAAAACTAAATCAAAATCGGTCCATCCGTTGAAGACGCACGAACAAATACACAGACACACGGATATATCGATATTCAGGACTTTATAAGACTTTTTTCGTTATGGTTTAAAAACGAAACATTTCTATGAGGATTTTGCCAGTCTGATTTGAATGCTGGAATTATCCAACGCTTAGCCATTCACGACGTGTTGCCATCACTAATCATGTCTAATCAGCATTTATGGAACACCTTAACCAAGCAAAACATTCTAACATTAGCTTCGTAATTCTCTAGCGTGATTATAACGGAGGTTTGATTCTCAAAATCATTATGTTTTGCATACAGCAATCACGAGCGAGCCCTTTAGCACGTAATCTAATGAAATTAGTATAAAATGACAGGTATTGGGGCTAGTGATTTTGACTGCAGAATGTTATGTGCTGTCGATAATGAATGGTTAGAGGAAAAATTAAGGCGAATTATGTACCATGTTACGTGATATACCTACATGTATGATTAGTACATGTGTGTTGAATGTACTTTATTGAATATAGATGTCGTAAGTGAATAAAAAAAATCCCAGAGATGTATTTGGATGGATTAATGAAGAGCTGGAAGAAAGTAAGCCAGGACAGGTTAGGTTATATTAGGGAATAGTAATTATCAAGTTTTTTTTATCCGTCCGTATGTCCCACAGGCATGTTACTCAAAAATTACAAAATATATATTGATGAAATTTGGAGTACCTACGGGTGTCTTTTATAAGCCGCCACTTAGCTTGGTACTTAAAAAATAAAAATATATAGTTCTAGGGGGGATACCATACACGGGCCGGAAACTAAAAAAATATGTATTATTTTCTTCTGTTTCCGCGATTATTACTCATTGAAATAAAACAATTTAACGGATTATATCGCGTATGTTATCTAATTTTGGCATGTATGTACACCTTTATTTGTTTTTTCAAAAATGGGTAGTTTGCACAAATTGTAACTTTGACAGAGGAAAATACATCTTTTCTCAGTCCACCCGTGACCATCGAAAGCTGGAAAGCTTCCGAAACGTCGGGAACTAAAATAAGATAATATACGCGATATAATCCGTTAAATTGTTTTATTTCAATGAGAAATAATATGTTCAGCAAACATCAACAACATATTGCCGAAAACTGCGCTTCAAAAAAAAACGTAAGTGCCATGAAGATACGCTCTTTTGCCTTTTTCACATGTATTTTATCATCTGTAATGCATTTTTTTGTAGTAACGGCTGCGGAACCCTTCACTGAGCTTGGTCCGACACGCTTTTGGCCGTTTATAAAATTCAACATTTCCCCTATTTACTATCTTACAGATATATAATAATTTGCCTACAATAATCAAAATACTGGGCTCCTTTGCATCCATCACCTAGTACCTACGACACGACGTACGTACGAGACCGTACGAGTTAGGTACCTACGGGTGACTAAGAACGCTTATTCAAGACAAACTAAAACTTCAATAGAATAATAAAAAACATAACGTTCCTGTTGAAACAAGTAAGGATTCCGCTCTAAACTGAATTAGATAAATCAGAAACAGGAACAGTAAACAAACTCGTGACCACGATAACCTTAAGAATGAACCTTTGCTTAATCTTAAATTGAGCGATAAATTCATTCAATGTACTAAGACTACTGTCCTATTGCGAAGTCCCGCTATTGAATGCAACGAGCAATTTTCAAGAGACAAGGATTTATTTTTACTTTCCTCTTACCAGATTCCTTGAAGATTTCGATCACAAATCTTTTTACTCCTGAGTAAAACTTGCGAAACACATATTTTGTATTTTTTCACTTAAAGGTTTTAATTATTGAATAAACATAATATGTAACATTTGCGTTGGAGATATTGCAATAGCATACGAAAGTAATAAGGTGCAACGTAACGTAAGACGGAAATTAACTAAAAATAAAGTTAATCTTTCGAAATCTCCCGTCTGTCTTACCCCCCCCACTCACCTTAAATCGTTATTTATGATAGTCAACAATATTGTTAATGCGGCAACTAGAAATAAGAATGGAAAGTCCAGCTATTAAGAAACTCAATGAAATTTAAAGCAAATCATAGAAAAGTTACATAATATCTTGGAACCGTAGACATTATTATAAAAGATTAATTCATTCAACTATTCGAGGACTTGTGATTTCATTATTTAGGTGCTCTCAATAAATTCTCATAAACGTTACCTTAAGTCAGAAGAACGATTCCTTAACAAATGATAAAATGTATTCATAGATCGATTTGAATAAAAATCCCATAACGTCGAGACGAACAGTAGCAAAATTAATGCGTGTAACCAATCCAGATCTCAATCGAGTGTCTATGCTAATAAAATGGCATTCCGGTCTAGGGTAAGACGTTCAATTACGTGCTAGCCAATAGCCATAAGGTTCAGAGTATAATACTTCCTACTTCTGCAAACTGACCGAGATCTTGTATGGAACAGCTATATACACACTACATCAATAAATATAACACACCACAGTCACGCGTTGTTTGAAACATAAATTCCTTGGGTGTTTGATGAACAGTATCCCCTGTGGAAGTTTATAGTGGCGGTAATGCTTAATATTGCATCAAACTACTGGACTACTGAGAAGTGGGCAGGCTGTCTATTTGTGATAGCAAAAAATGCTTAATTAAAAGCTCAACAAGATTCTGAGTGACCAACCTGGCAAGAAAAGTGACTTTGAATACACACACAAACATACATAGTAGCTCTTGTCATATTTTCTAAATTCACTTTTGATGTAGAAATGGAATAGACTTTGGTCAATTGTCGGCGCGTTATAAAACAATGACTAACAACTAGACGCTTTACCCTAAATCAGATCAATTCTATACAGCCTCACTGTAAAGAAAATAAATGCGAAGCTGACGTAATTCACACAGAACTGATTGCGATGATGTAATCCCTAGCGTTGGTGTCCGTGCTTTAAATGCAGCGGATATTTAGGTTGATTTGAATTGTTAAGCAAATATTATCAGGTGTCGGCCTACATGGCATCCTACTGGTGGAATATTTAGTGGAAAAACTAGTTTTAGTCAATCAATTATTAATAAATGAATAGGATTTGTGGAGTGCCAGTTCAGTCGCCACTTCGTCTAACACTACTTTGCACTTAGTCAGAAATCATACGGTGTTTCATACCTCCCACAGCAATTTTGAAAAATAAACTTTACCCTTGGTCTATCATTGTATTTATTAGTATGGAATCCGCCAGCGTTTTAATTTCATTTAAAAAAATAATCTTTACTATCGCTACTTCACAAAACTTAAGATATAAAGTACAAAATAAAAGAAAGGATGGACAACATTTGTCACCTAATTCCAACAAAGCATGTGAATCTGCTGATAAACTCTCATGTGAATGAATATAAAAAGAAACAGAACAATTCAACGGACGTGTTGAAAAGAAACATAGTAGAGAACAAGAGTGAAAGATCTAACAGGCCATTTCCATACAATAGGAAATAGTGGGAAGAACAACTAACTCTGTCGGCAGTCGTATTGTGAACTATTGTACGGCCATATTTTGTCTTTGCGGAACTGAAACAAGACCGTATCTTGATATTCGCAGTACGTGTATTGTAGGAAGTGTGAATAATTAAATACCATGAAAGTATTCCGCATTTGATAAATGTGAATTTGTTTAGACTTATAAAACGATTTCACAATTTATTATTTAAATTACCTATACGTTTTGAGGATTAGAATTTGAATAGGTATACATAACTGAACATTAATCTTCCTAGAAAAGTTTTATATAGGTTTAAAACAGTAAACGAGGTTTAACTATTGACAGGCAAGGCACAACCTAAATCGTTAAAAGTAGAAGTGGATTGCACAGGGTTAACCATTGTACCTATATGGACCGCACGCCACTGAAAAGTAGGAACATGATTTGAAACACTATTTTTGAGGAACGTAAAGGTACACTAGGGAACGATTATTCAAAGCCAGACGAAATCGCGGGAAAATGCTACATTATACAGAAGTGTAACTGTCAGAAATATTGATTAATAAAATTTGTTATTATGATATCAACGACGCTTATTCAAAATGTGTAATTTGTTATGATACTACGCAGTTTCTGGTCGATATTCCATAGCTTCCACAACATAATTATAAATACCAGCTTCAAGTATAACCTTTCGGACATGTACGAGTTTAAAATATTCAGACACGGGCTAATAGCTGTATCAATCACACCGACAATTACCGTGATGCAAACGCCAGGTGGTCAGTTTATGTAATAACCAATTGTTACATTAATATTAATAGTGGGCTGTAGTGGACTTGAACAGTACAGCAGTAACAAGATAAACTTGTATCGTAAGAAGGATGAGATGATTGTTCGCGTGAAACTAAATTTAGCTTACAGTTTGCTATGTTTATCAGCACTTTTAATTGGAAATGTTTATTCAAACAACTCAACTTGTTAGTTCGAGTCGATTTTTACCGCTATAGTTTATTAAAGCGTTGCTTGTGATTGCGCATATTTTTCCTTTGAGTGTGTTATTTATTATCAACATTTTCATCATCAACTCCAGGTTCACAATCGAATTAAACATAGATAAGGTTCTCAACGTGACTCTAGTTTGTTCGTATACGTACCTCTTCACAGCTTATTCCATTAGTATTTTTATTTTATTTACCAAAGAATACGTCGTTTTTAGCTACACGAGTACATATGGTGTCTAAGAGACCGGGGATAATCTTAAGTGGGTCGATAGAGCCGCACAAAATCTATCGATTTGATACCTATTTTTTGCGATTTTAGTCGTTTCCGAGATATTCACAATTTTAGGTTTCAATCACGCAAAGTTAGATTTTCGCAAAACATACATGGGGGCCCAATCGATAGCTTTTGAGCTGCTCTATCAAGCCTCTTAGGATTATCGTTGGTCTTTGGGACAACCCGTACATGTAAGCATGCAGAATTTTTATTTAATAGTTATAAGTGATGTATCTATATATCAGCCACGGACGTCCGCTGCTGAACATAGGCCTCCCATATAGCTCGCCACACGGTGCGATCCTGCGCAGACCGCATCCACCGACTCCCCACGACCCTCACGAGGTCGTCCGTCCACGTCGGGGGCCGTCCTACGCTGTGCTTTCCTAAGCGTGGTCACCACTCCAGGACTTTACTGCCCCAACAGCCATACGTTCCCGGGGTCAATTGAGGCAAAACTTCCTATGATAAGTTATAAGTTAAGGTCACTTTAAAGTTACTTTACTATATGTTACTTTACTGTGCACCGTTTATGCAAACTGACGTGACTCGATCAAACGTTAACCTGAGATGGCTTCGTTCTGATAAGGTGCAACAAAAAACGTGTGACAAATGTTGTACCAGGCACTAAGAATACAAGAAAGCTGTCCGAGTAATGAGTTTAGCATTTATCTTGATTTAAGTGTTCATAAACAAGAAGTAAACTATTACTTTATTTCTCAAGTGAGTAACGAACATTTAAGCTGTAATTTTACTAGGAAACCTGTTAGAAAGTTACATGTGTTGCAGTTTTCATTTACTTATATTTAGATGGTCACTCTCTATGTTATTAAGTCCAGTACCAAGTACAAAAAGAACGTCACTGCGATTTATTTCTGGTTTTAACCTGGGATCACCTTCTTTATTTATTTTATTAAAACACAGAGGTGGCGATCGTAACTTTGAGTAAAAATGAACAAAAGTGTCCATACACTCAAAGTTCCGTTCTTTAATCTCCTCACTGCACTGCACTTACTTTTATTTTCATTCGCAAACAATTTATTTCAAGACGTCCAGCAATCCAACAGGTTTAAATACCAAAAAAAAGAATCCCACCATATTCTCATGGTTAGAAATTGGATCGGTTCGGATTGTGTCCATTTTTGGCACAAGCCGTGGACCGCATTTTCGGACTTTCGAGATCCATATTGGGAATTGAATGACCCATGAATTAACCATGATGGCGATTTTATTTTTAATCCTGTCGTCAAGAGCCATGTTACGATGGTATTTGCTGTTGTGGTCACTTTCATGTCTGAAGGTTTATGAGTATTGATATATCGCTTTTGGTCAGGCACTTTCCTTAACAAGCTTTATGCAGTTTTGTTCTTTCTTATTATTGTTTGTCTATTAATCTGGTTGCATTCATATATTTTCCGACAGTTCTGTAATTAAGAATTATCTTTGGCATGTTATTTAAATATTTTCTCTTTAATTTTAGTATGATGTTCCATTAATTCCAGTAGATTAAAAGATGCATTAAAAAATATTAAAATCTACAGAAACAATGTTCTTATAAATATTTACTCTTTTTTTGCGTCTTCACGTCTTGAACATTTCTCTTTTTTAACAATTACGAATGCATCAATAGCCTCTAATTGATGCACTCAACTAGGTAAAATTTTATGGGCAATTTGCACATCAATGTAAGTTTCTAAAGTCTCTTTCTAGCATGCAAGTCTAAACAAGCTGTGGTGTGATAAAAACATTCTTATCACATATTATTCACAATATCTATACTATCATAAAGTTGTAAAAATTAAATGAAACACTGAGATATTTAAAAATAAATAGTGAAACGGACTAAGTGAAGGTCCGTGAATCGAAAAATGTATTATTTTTTATTTTTTATACGTACGTATGCGTCGTTGCGGCTTCAACACGTCCAAACGGCTAAACGGATTTCAACTATTTTTGATACACGGGTAGCTGGCTATCCATATATATGCTTAAAGGATATTTTTAATGAGACGAAGTTGTAACCCTCTTTTTTTACTTCAGCGTAGTATAATTGCAAAATATTTTTTCAAAGTGTGTGGTATCAGCTGACTACTAACGATTTTAACACCTACAGTAAAATTTTTGAATTTTATATTAGAACCGTTCAAATGCTGATATGCAGTTTACTTTAACTATTTTAAACGCTTTTAAAAGGAATGCATTCAGATAAGTCATCATCAGTTTCGATTTTTAAATTGCATGGGAATGCAAAACATGCAATATCGTCGTCGTTTTCTGGTTTGGTTTTATGAATACCCAGTGATTATGAATACCCAGTTAATAGTATGAATGTATGTAGTAGATCATAGTGGTTACAATAATGTTATGTAATTAAACTGACAATAATGATAATATGATTAATAATAATAATACAACTCTTGCAAAAATCAAGATAGATAAGTATGAAGAGAATGAAGAATTATGTGAGAATTACAAATTGGCAATTATGCGGGGAATTATTACTATCAAACTTCCCATCTACTTATCTTATCCAGCCATTCCCATACCTTTCGCCATGTCCAAGCCATTGAACACTAAATCAGGCAGCTAAATTTAATTGTGAGCAAGTTAATTAGGCCGAACGTTGAATGGCAAGCCCCGATAACATCTCATGGGAATGGAGTTGTTACACTTAGATTGCTTTGTGGAAACCCTTATTTATCGATCTATTAAAATTTAGGACTTCGAGCTTAGGACTGAGATCAGATAAGATTTCATCTTGTATTAATTGAAGAGGACTTTGGTAAACCCAAATGAAATTTGCTATGAAATTGAGAACAGCGTTTTTGGGCTTACAACAACTGAGTAAAGTGCTGAGCTTTCCTCATCTTCTCTCTCTCTGTCTACTGTATCTGTATCTTCTTATTGTGTATTGTGGAGGGTTTTTAAGTTTTTTTGTTCTCTAAACCACGACTTCATTGGTCGTCTCTGGTGTCGATGTCTCCACAATAAGCCCTTTCCCAAGATGGCCTTCCAGTAGGTATTCAAATTCTACTCTGCTGTCTATTTGAACCTATTATTGTCTAGATATTATTCGTGCGATGTTGTTTACATTTCTGTTAGTAGTTGCATCCCTAACAATATTGTCATCAGCAAGTTACAATTTAGTACTTACAACACTGAATTTTTCACTTGCAAGTAATCTTTGCGCAACGAAGGTGGCCACATAAGTCGCCTCCCTTACGTTTTAACATAACCTAACAACGCAACACGGTTCTCGCATTATCCGACAATTACCTTCAACTGTGTAAAATTTTATTAAACCCGCTAAATGGGCACTTAAAGAGTATTGACCTAGACCTGCAGCTCATAAGTCGATGTTATCAGAACCAGTAAAGTTCTCCGTTAAATGAATTCTTTAATTTGTAACACTGTTTATAAATTGGCTCATTTTGCAGTGTCTACACATCGTTATTTTTAAAGATAAATGCTCTTGCTTGCGTATTACATGTGGTTTTTATCGGTAGAAGTATTTGGTTTCACAAAATTCCTGTCTAGTATTTTGTATAACAATATCATAAAAACATTCTATTACAGTTTTTCCTATAACTGCCACATTAGGCTCTATGGTATTTCTTTGCATTGTCGCGATCACTGTTAATGGCGCCATAAATGGTAAATACTAATGCTTAGCTGAATCTTTCGTAATCCAAATTAAATCTACTCGTTTCCCAAAAGATAGGCGAAACACACATGCACCCTGTCAAACTGTAGATTAAGGCTAGTTTATAATACAATCAAAGTCAATCCAACCCACATTCCAACTCTTCCCAACCTTTCATTGCGTAACGGCCGATCAAGCATGCGTCAGATAAGCACAGGAAATAAAACATCAAAGTTAGATAAAGGCCCATATAGACGCAACACAGGCTACAAGCAGTACCTTACCTTCCTGCAAATAAAAACATCGAGCTACAACACCTAGCATTTCTGGCGCACTTAAATAACTTAATAAAGTAAACTTATAATTATAATATATCAATAATTATTCCTTCTTCGAGCATGGCGCATACAATGGAAGATAAAATTAAACAAAAACCATAAACAATCACGTTAGACTTGTCATGACAAGTTTAACTACGCATACAAATCGTTCAGGAACGGGAACGAGATTACGGGAGAAAGTAATGAATGCCGACTACTCCACTGACAGTGTTGCTGCTGTTTAAGATTTCAAGTGTCCGAGCTCTCATCATTTGAGCCGTAGGACGCCCACTGCTGGACACAGGCTCCTCAATAAATTTCCACATGGGCCGGATAGAGGCGACCCGCATCCAGCAAGCCTCCGCAACGCCACCCTAACTAGGTCGTCGGACCACCTTGCGAGTGGCTCCCCCTTCACGCTGCGGTTGCCGGTACGCGGTCTCCACTCTAGAACCTTTCTGCCCCAACGGCCATCAGTTCTTCGAACTATGTGCCCTGCCCATTGCCACTTCAGTTTGCTTACCCTGTTTACTATGACGGTGAACTTGGTTCATCTACGGATCTCCTCAGTAGTTTCGAAAAATTGTTTAAAGATGAAATACTGTTCATTGCCTTCACTGTGGTTCCAGATACAAATAGATAGCGATTACGAAAGGAACACTTATGGACTAGTGATGGCATCTGGTCGGAGGTGAGGTGACTCTGTGAAAAAGCGTTTGAACTGCTTACTTAGCTATTTTAGTATGCAGAAATTATGAGGAGGTTTATAAAGAAATAAAATAATTCTAAAACAAAAACATAATCAAAGACGAATTCAGTTACAAAGTTTTCCGTCTCCATTCGTAAACTTAACCACTCTAACAGTCGTCGCTTCTTATAGTGCTATATGTCCAGCTCATTAGCATTCAACTGCTTACTCTGAGAGCTACGTCTTTTACATTGCTTCTTTTACGTATTTATTAATTTCTGATTAAATCATGTAAATAAACTCCAAGTCTAGCTCTCTCCGTAGCCGGAAGGCTATGGCTTGAAGTAGCATTTTCAAGAGAAGGGTTAAAATAATTAAAAAGCTAATCTTACAAACCCAATGCTCTAATAGGCCTAAATAGCCAATCATATTAATCTCATATCAAAAATGGAACCATTTCAAAAGCAATCAGCTTCGACCATATTGAAATTGAACCATAAACCCGATTGCATTCGAAGTTCACATGACTTTAACGTTGAAAGATATTAGCCTATTCAGGTCATAGCGGAACTGCAATATAAATACGATTTTCATTGCACTCCGACCTCGGAACATTAAACCACTGGATATGGCCAGCCGTATCATTACTGAACTATTTCTTCGGGCAATTTTAGCGAGAGACGAGGTATAAATACGTAGGTACCCGGAAATGACACTACGGAAATATTTATATTTCTACAAACGAACACAATAAAGAAAAAGTAATTTACAAACAAAAATACAAACACACACTGATACTTTTTTGTATAAGCTGGCATGACATTTGTTCATATGGAGATTCTTTCTTTTTACCAATTTTTTATTCTCCAATTGCCTACAGTAAAATATTAACTCTGTCATTTTCCAATTTGCGTTTCTCCCCGAAACCAAAATAAATCCGTTTTCTTCTATAAAACTGTTGTGTAAAAACCCAATAGGTTAGGTTTATTTTATAGAAATTGTAAAAAAAATATGGTTCCCGACAAAACTATGGTTTGCGCATGAAACATTTGAATTTGGGAAACATATTTTTCTCATTTATTAACCGACTTCCAAAAAAAGGAGGAGGTTCTCAATTTGACGGAATGTTTTTTTTTTTTTTATGGATGTTCACCGATTACTCAAAGACTATTTGACCGATTTCAAAATTTTTTTTTTGGTTTTATAGAAGGTACTTTCTAGTTGGTCCCATTTAATTTTGGTGAAGATCTGATGATGGAATCCATGAGGAATTGAAGGAACTCCTCAAATATTGTAGGCATACATGTAGCGACTTTGGTATTATAAGAAACATAATTAGCATTTGCATTCAGAAAGTGTAAATTGGTGAAGTGGAATTGCTGCAGAAGACCACAGAATGCCATCGGAACTCCTCAATGATAAATGATTTACGGGTGGCTACAAAATATCTTGATTAATTTAGCTAAGCAACTTCATAGTCACAAATTTAAATGTTCCTGATGAGAATGGTACCATCGAATTGATTTGATGATGGAGCCTGAAGGTAGGCACCAGATCTATGTAATAAAATAATGTATCCTAGCCGTGTTTGGGCTTGTTCGAATCGTCACGAGATACACTTTTATTAAGTAACAATTAACTAAAAATTGTAAAATAAATAAACTTTTTACCAAAAAAATAAAACCGACTCGTGTCACAACTTACTAAAATCGTCAATTTTCAATATTTTACACATTCTTTATATGGCACCGATGCCAAAATAAGATTAATTGTATATACTGTATAGATTGAGTATACAAACGGTTACTTGTCAGTAATTTGAAGAAACTGAATTATGGCGTTATTTTTTACTTTTTAGTTTTTTTTTGTAACCCATTTTGCAGAAGGTAGGTATTTCGCCTGGGTCAATTTTCTATGAAAAATTCGCATAATACTACTCGAGACCCGGATCTTTACTACAAAATTGCTCCAGATTAAAAGCAATAGCAGAGGGCAATGCGTCCGTATGCCTTATCCAGTGGTATAACGCTTAGACCCCGACATAGCCTCGAGGCTGGCCGATGCGTGCCTTCATTTGTTATTTCATTTTAACAGCGCGCATGGCGTGATACTGCGGCTAATAAATTTGTTGTAACAAGGCTTGCGGAGATTTAATGGCGAAAGCTGTATTTTGTTCTTCGTCATCGTCTAATTTTAGTTGTGTTGAAATTATTGTTATTTCTTTAATATTTAAAAGCTTGCCGTAGTCCCACTGCTGGGCAAAACTCCCATTCATCCCTCCATCTTTTCTCTTAGTGCTTGATTTTACAAATTCGAATTCACGATTAAGTTAAAAGACGTCTGCTACTCGTTTCTTGTGAACCTTTATTTCATATTGTTTATTTATTTTTTTCCATCTTTATCACTATCGTCCACACTTTTCTATTATAATTGCGTTAAAACGTTTCTAAAGCCGAAATTGTAGGGGGACCGATGAAAAAAAATGAGGAATATGCAGTCCAACTGAAAGACAGTTTAAAGAAACAGCATCAGTGCCGTGCGTTCTGGTCTCAATTGGATGTTACCGGTATTCATGGAGGACATGGAAGAGGCCTTTGTCCGAAAACGGGTGTCACAATTGTAAAGGCTAATGAGGATGATGATGAAATTATATTTATGTATCCTCTATCTACTTTACTCCTCGATTTGACATCGATTTGGTTAACGGTATCATTTATTGTTTCTGTTTGCTTGTTTGACACTGCAAGTGTTAATTTAATTTGATCGAACATTTTCAATTCAACTCTAAATTCTTCATGCATACCGTTACACTAATTAGCACGTTGGAAATGAAGGCAAATCGAGCTTGGTTTCGTCAGTCTTTATTGACATTTAAATTGACTTACTGACCATGATAAAAAAACTGTAACGACATTTTTGTAATTTTGTTCAATGGTTTCGCAGTTTTAGCGTGTAATATGCTTTAATAATGTGAGTATATAGCAATAAAATAAACATTTTTTATGTAGTAAAAATAATAAACACATTTCCATTACAAAACGTAGTATGCTATTATTTTGTAGTATCATATATATAGTATAACAGTCAAATAAAGTAACGGATCTAAGCGTTTTAGAACCTGACTTTGGACTGGGCTATGGCTACGCTTCCATAATGGGATTTAATGGGGGGAACTCAAACAGACAAACGGGAATGCCATACGCGGCTACTTAGATTATGGTAAGTATGGTGGTAAGCAAAGCATTATTTTATTAGTCATAAAATTAAATATTTTTTTATGTATTATTTTCTTTATATTCTGTTTGTGACGTGTGCCATGAAAAGTTATTGTATCGTAAATATATTAATTTTTAACCGACTTCCAAAAAAAGGAGGAGGTTCTCAATTCGACGGAATGTTCTTATTTTTTTTTTTTTGTTTTATTCCGATTACTCGAAGAATATTCCACCGATTTCAAAATTTTTTTTTGGTTTTATAGAAGGTACTGTCTAGTTGCCCCCATTTAATTTTGGTGAAGATCTGATGGTGGAATCCATGAGGAATTGAAGGAACTCCTCAAATATTGTAGGCATACATATAGCGATTTTGGTATTATAAGAAACATAATAAGCATTTTCATTCAGAAAGTATAAATTGGTGAAGTGGAACTGATGCAGAAGACCACAGAATTCCATCGGAACTCCTCAATAATAAATGATTTACGGGTGCCGACAAAATATCTTGATTAATTTAGCTAAGCAACTTCATAGTCACAAATTTAAATGTTCCTGATGAGAATGGTACCATCGAATTGATTTGATGATGGAGCCGGAAGGTAGGCACCAGATCTATGTAAAAAAATAATGTATCCTAGCCGTGTTTGGGCTTGTTCGAATCGTCACGAGATACACTTTTAAGTAACGATTAACTAAAAAGTGTAAAATAAATAAACTTTTTAACAAAAAAGTAAAACCGACTCCAAAAAAACTAAAAAGTAAAAAAATAACGTCATAATTCAGTTTCTTCAAATTACTTACAAGTAACCGTTTGAATACTCAATCTATACAGTATATACAATTAATGTTATTTTTGAGTCGGTGCCATCGTGTCACAACTTAGTAAAACCGTCAATTTTCAATATTTTACACATTCTTCATATGGCACCGACGCCAAAATAAGATTAATTGTATATACTGTATAGATTGAGTATTAAAGTTTTTATTATGAGTAAACCAAGTACTAGTAATACAAGTAAGTACTTCTTAAAACTTTAATAAAATTCTCAAAGTGTACAAGGAACATTACCATAGTGAACGGTAATTTGTTTACAAATCCATTGATGAAATCATTAAGATGCGCCTGCGCCACAACCGTTTATTGTACAGCGGTCAGCGCAATTATGGAGACCTCAGAGGCCAATTAGAGGCTCTCCCATTTCTATAGATACTCTAAGACTAGTTTATACAATTTTTTCTTGATTTTAAAACATGTAAATAGCATGGTACTTTAAACTAAGTGCGAACTACTTAAATATTTAGATTATAGAACTTTCAACTCATTCATTCTCGTCAACTCACTCATCAAGTCATACAGTCGTTAAAGTCAAGTTCTGCTCGGCATGTTTTGGTTCATTCCGAGGACTTTAATCATGAGTATCGCCCGTCAAGGTCAAGGCTATTTGAAGAGGATTGCAACACCCTGCTTGCTATTATTTTATTATATGCTATTTGATAAGTAAATTTTAATTGTGACTATGACTTTGTTGATATCCCTTATATGAGAGCCATCACATCATGCTTTGTATATTACAGTAAATTTATTTGTAGTCGGCTATTGCCAGTCTATGCTTCGATTCTTTGGCTCTCCACTGGAGTCTTCCTAAAGCTATGCCGCTTCTGATGGACGCAGCGATACCTCCGCATAAAAATTCACTCCAAAGGTCCAGTCGTCTGGACTAGAGTCTGGGTTCTCTCCAATTTGTCCCATTTTGGATCCAAAATTAAAGATGATAGGAATTGACGGAACAGGCATACAATAAATCGCCTTTTTGTTCAGCAAACTTGGCGAACATACTGCTGTGTTCCTAGATAGGTAAACTAAAATTCTGCATATTTTGGCTTAAGTGTTCGTAAGAACAATGTTGTTAGTAAACTTAGCGTACAATATGGTAACAGTAATATGACAGTAGTAAAAATAAATTATGTATTATTTATGGAATACTAAATGAAATATTTGAACATACAGGTAATAAAAGGAACGGTCACTAATTATTGCATTTTTAAGTATTTATAATTTAACACAAACTAAAAAGGGAAGTAGTTTGACTGAGATCTTGATCTCATACGTCTGTATATTACTACAAACTTGCTAACGGAGCGTTTTTACATTTCGAAAAAATAAACTGATTGGAACTGTTATCAAGTACCGGATTTTTCCTTTATCACTATTTCTAATTCAAGTATAACATTGCATTGCTAAATACGATACATAGATTGGATTTTTATAAAATAAATTTAAATATGGAAAATGAACTTCTTCAGGAGGCATATCTCTGAAATATAGATAGGATGGTAGATGTAATGATCACAAGTGTAAACAAACATAAATAATCCGTGATTAAAGATGAAATGTCCGCAGATGACATTTTAATGAGCTGATGATAAATCCAACTGTACTATTAAAATAAATTCACGTAATTATGAATGTGCCAATAAAGCGTGTGTAAGCTCTAGGGCACTTGGATCCAATATAGCGATAATTTATGTCCCTAGACAGTTATTAGAGAAATCTTATAAACGCGATTTTGCTTTCGCAGGCTCATTACCCAAAGGAAACATACATATGATCTTACAGAAGGTAAGGCATCCTGTGCTGGATGCCTTACCTTCTGTAAGATCATATGTATGTTTGCATAAAACTGAATCAAAATAATCGATAGCGTCTTTATACTACGTTTCAAGTTCAAGTAACCTGATGATCTGTTCTGTACATTTCCAATAGTACCTCTGCAGACGTGGGCTTAGGTGTTTTTATAGTTAAGTATTTATTAGTAAAATAAGATTTCGCATTATTTGTACATAAATCCGCTACAGTATTAAATTAGTGTGTACATTATGGTAAGACGTTACAATATTTTTCATGTAATTTTGAATAAAAAATCATCATTGCTTCTGAAATGGGAAGCTAATGTCATGTCCAAGTAATACCTCAATAATGTGAAAAATATAATCAGTTGTTACGGAAGATGAATATGACTAGAAAGTTACTAATAGAATAGAATTAGTTATTAACAGTTAGTATTCTTTAATGTCATCCATACATTCCTGGAGGTCCTTACTGATCGAAAGTAGACAAATAAAAAAAAAATACCACTAACCCCAGATTTTCCAATCATATGCGGTTACGTAACAAAACAAATGATTCAAGAGCGAAAGTAAAGCAAGAGTTAAAGATGTCATGAGTACGTACTGGCGTGAAGCCAATAAACCAATCTTTGTAAAAACTAGGTAAATCATCTGGTGTTACGACTATCAACATCCGTCGCAAAACTTTCTTCGTCAATAATTCTGATAAAACCATAATTACAGAAGCTGTGTCAGGTAACGCCCTTTTCGTATAGCATAACTGTATTTACAGTTATTTTCTCACCTCTCAAAAGTCAAAAGTTATTTACGTAACAAATCATTACATCCTTAAAAATGCGGGGATCGGCATCATTGCTGGTCTTTAACTACTCGAATTTAAAGTCGATTTGGGCTTGAAAGTATAAATCGGATATGAAAATTTAAGTGGGCACCAGTACCCTTTCTTGAGGCTTGCATAATGGCCTATATTATATGATGCAGGTCCATTACAAAATTAATGAGATCAGTAATTTGTTGCCGAGAGTAGAGGATAATTAGGCTTTTAAATAAATGTCCGGTGTCAAGGGATAACGTTACGGCTACTGTTCATTATCGGGTGTAAACATGCAGACGTTTTTTGCCAACATGACCTTTCTGAGAAGAGGAATTCCTAAAGTAATGGAGAGACAATTTATCGTTTACTTATTAGAAATACGGAGTAAACGACGTAGAATTGATGGTTTCATGACAAACAAGGGGCAAAGAAAATGTGATTTCATAATATGCAATAGGTGGTTCCTAAACCAAAACTGTATTTGGTCTTTTTATACTTCTAATAAAAATAGTTTTGTAAATTGCATATTCATAATTTTTGGATAGTAATATATTTATAGTGCTTCAATAAAATCTTCTATGGGAATATGGCATGAATCAGTAGCAAACTATCCCCATAAAACTCCTCCTACGTAAGAATTTAAAGTGTGATATTTGTAATCCCTTGTCTAAATCCCATGACGCGATTAAATAAAAAATAAGCCTCTAATTTTATATCCAATCGTAAAGATATAATCCACCATTTTATCAGGTGTAAAGTGTAGTCTCCAGAGACCGATTCCCATTTCATTAGAGTCGGCTCGAACACAAGACAACAGATCGTTTTTTTTGGAACCCGTATTTCGACGAGTCCTTTTTTACACTATTAGCAGGTAGGTATAAATGACTGAGTGTTGACCATATTTCTCTGAACTCTCTTTCATATGCCAGTAGCATGTGCCCTTCTTCAAACTCGAGTCAACTTGAAATGGTTATAGGAGTATTATATCCTATTTCATCCCGACGCAACTATGTCAGTGCGAGTGGGAGAGAAGATCAATTTCATACACCCACGGGATTCCTTTACCTCCCGCGGTTCTACAGATGATCTTGTTTCAATTAACTATGTGAACACACTACTATTGATTATTGATCGAATATTTTTGTCGTGGAATCAAACATTATTTTGGGTTACAGTAAAGGAAATAGTTATTCATATTATAAAATACCTTTTAAAATTAATATATTAGCTTATAAAAATGGAAATAAGTTATACAATAATACTTCGATAAAAAAATGCTTTTTTTTCCTTTTAACCGTAGAAGGCTATATCGAATTCCATAAATAGATTTGCAATCGAAATGGACATTGTGTCACGTAGAATTCCCGTAAATACAGATAATGAATTTCAATACATGGCAGAAACCGTATAAGTTATTGCATTGCCTTGAGCTAAGAGCATTATCGTTCATCGGTATGTGATTTAACCTCAGTTTTGTTATACATTTTATCCTTTTATGTTGTTCTTTGCCCTTATTTTGCTTCATCAGCTGCTCTTGCTGGTTTGGTATTAATATTATATCGTTTAATGTGTATTAAATAAACGGGTATTCCGTGTATTTTGTCCTTCGAATCAAGTTTCTTTTTCAACCTATTTTATGCAACAAATGCAGAAGAAACTTTGGAAGCAATTGACGCAATAAATCAAATTGAATACATTGACACAAGGTATTCACGATCAGTTGCGTGGTCGTCCCATGCGGTACGATGAACCTCGGTGCATCGCACTCATAGAACTATGCTAATATGTAAGTAAACTTCACAGGGATCGCACCTAGGTGGGTGAGAGTACCACAAGGAGGCACTATGGGGTCTCAACTATTTCTAATATATTGAAATTAGTAGGGAAATTTATGATAATCAGAAATACATATTTAATTCAATGGAATGGTTTTTAAAATTGAATTATATATTATTAACAGTTGAAATCTAACAAATTTTACGATGTTATTCGATGAAAATTGCTTTGTTGTTTTATTTACATTATAAATTAAAAGAGGTATGCCATGGAGTCCATTGTTTGTTTGTTGAAGTAACGGTATGTAAAAATGCAAAAATAAAATGTCAGATCACTAATACATATTTCATTAATGTTATAAATTAATTCGATCTTCATAGCACTATATCTAGATGGCACATAATGTACATATAGGTAACTGCTAAAAAATATCAAACAAACATCCAAGGTATCACCTGGTAAAAGCCGAGTCAATATTAAGGAAGCAAATTAGTACGTCTGTACCATTTCCAATGCTGCTTGTTTGTGTTTATTTAGGCTCTTAGATCTAATGCATTGTCTTACCAGCAGTTATATCCATTAGGACGGAAAAAAACTTGAATTAAATGAAAAAAAAAGGTTTTTTAAAGTAGGATTTCCTCTTAATTCATAAAGCAGAAATTTATAGTAAACTAGAAGACGCCCGCAACTTCGTTCGCGGAGGAGAAAAAGTCATAACCCCTCTATTTTTCTTCAGCGTAGTCGGGTAAAAAGTATTCTATAACCATCTGGAGATACCCAGCTACCCGTGTACCAAAACCAGTTGAAATCCGTTAAGCCGATTTTGCGTGATGAAGCCACAACGACACATACAAACATACATAAAATCCAAAAAAAATATTTAAAATAGTTCATAACAATTTTTTTTTTGAAAATATCTTCAATATACAGACATTTCATTTTTACAACTTTATAATAGTATAGATATAACTAGAAGATGCCCGCAACTTCGTTCGCGTATGAGAAAAAGTCATAACCCGTCGTTTTTTCTTCAGCGTAGTCGGGTAAAAAGTATCCTATAACCATCTGGAGATACCCAGCTACCCGTGTACCAAAAATTGTGGAAATCTGTTTAGCCGATTTTGCGTGATGAAGCCACACATACAAACATACATACAATCCAAAAAAATATTTTTCGTTTTAGTGACCTCCAATAAGTCCGTAACAATCAATCTTTTGAAAATATCTTCAATGTACAGACATTTCATTTTTACAACTTTATAATAGCACAGATTAGAAGGTTCCATAACCGAGAAGAAAAAAATCATAACCCTCTTTTTTAATTCGGCGTAGGCGGGTAAAAATATCCTATAACCATTCACGAATGTCCGGCTTTCCATTTACCAAAAATGGTTGAAACCCGTTTAGACGTTTTTACGTGATGTGAACACAAAGCACATACATGCAAATAAAATTAATAGAGGTAAAACATATTTTTCGTTTTGATGAACTTCAAATTACTATTCCAGCTTTCAATTATTTTTATGAAAATGCCTTACTTGTACAATCTACAGGCATTTAATTTTTTACATAAGAAGTAGCATAAACTTGGTACTAAGTCCAAACAGGCAAGGCGTAAAAAACTATCAGTTCGAAATGAAAATAAACAATTTAGATCAAAGTCCAGATATTCAAATGATTCTAAATCAACTCATTGTTACCGATGTGAAATAAACTAACAGTCGGACAAGCAAAGTCAAGGTGCCTGTCTACACGCATAATGAAAATACCGAGTTAATTAGTGACAATTCATTACCCGCTCACTAGACTGAATAAAACTAGGATACCGAGATGATGTAAACAGTGGTGCACAATACAAAGCACGTTCTGTTGGTAACCCTATAGAAAGCACGGTGGTCAAACATCGGTGTACTCGCAACGCTAATTTGTTTACGTATTGTAATTTTAACAATGATTGCGATGGATGGGGCGATGCGAAGCTTAAACGACTGTTAAGTGTTAAATAGACATATAAAGAATGAGATCCCTTTGTTATTGAAGAAGCTTCGTCGGTTTCTGTTGAGCAAGCCGCAGGTAGTTTTGTGCTAGCAAATTAGCCGCCTTTTTTGCAAACGGAAATGAAATGGACCTTTGATTGACTTTTTGCTCTCAATTTTAAGGATTGTCTAAAGCTACAAATTCCTTCTAAAACTTCGTTTTGATTGCTAAGATTTTTCATATCATACTTATGTTTGCATGTTTAGCTTGATCAGAAATAAATGCACCTAGACGTAAAACATGAGAGTGGAATGTTTCTTTATAAAAGGAACCACAATCTATCGATCATTAAATTTAATACTTACTCCCTCATTAAACTCAATATGTTTTGACTTTATAGTAAATGTTTCATTATAACCACAATAATCTCGCAATCAAGTTTCTCTTTATTGGCCAGAGTCAATTTTACGATGTTAAGTAGCTTAATCTTAACCATTAGCATTATCAATGGTTTTTACAGTATTACCAACAATTTGTCGTCTTTAACCACGTTCAAAGGAAGTGAAAGCTTATTTGTACCGTTCAACATGGTATAATGCTTCAGAGATCAGCAATTTACCTATATCTCTAGACGTTGTCTGACGTTCAAATACATTATTATTTTTATTACCCACAGTAATGCTGTGGTTGGAGCGAGCGGTGTTCGGGTCCTCGACTTCATCTTCATAATAAGACGATAACTTTCATGGTCCTTTGTTAAGGTTATTGAATAGTCTGATGATAATTTTTAGGCCTAACTAAAAATAGATACAATAAAATGTGGATTATTCAAACGAGAAGCATATTTTGAAGGTGTCTTTTCAAATATTCGTGATGAAATTAGCATAAAACTGGAAAATAAAAATCACGACAATCAGCGCCCACGCCTTAATATATTTACGTAATTGACGTATGTCATTGAAAATTATGGTAAATAATTAATAAGACAGACAAATATCATTAATTAAATAGATACGCGTTAGATTTATCACAGTCGTGTATATAAATAAAATAAGTTTTTTGATGCGAGAAAGGTTATCAGTCCAGTCGAGATTTATGCAAAAAGCTCATTAACATATCAACGCTTCCTACTTTATTTGAATAAGTGCTGTGAGGTGTGAGAAATATAATTAACTGTAGACGTTGACTTTAACACATTTATTAACAGTAACTTTATTAACGATTTGTCCACAAGATGAATGTCCTCTTTTATTGGAGGGACTAAGTTGTGAGTTTCCAATACACGGCAAAGTTAAATCTATCGTACAATTCATAATTTAAATTATATTTAGTTTTCCTATGTGTGGCACGTTTGATCATGACTTTTGCGGCATTATATTCGTGCCCTCCCTGTATATAGTATACTGTAAATGCGTGATAACGCATTTGTAGAATTTTCACCAAGAACTGCTTTCTTTACTTCTTTCCTGTCATATGGTTTAATTTCTTTATATTATAGGGGCAAACGAGCAGACGGCTCGCCTGATGGTAAGCGATCACCATTACCCATAGACACCTACAATACCAGAGGAGTCACAAGTGCGTTGCCGGCCTTTCAGGCTATTCTCAAATGCATAGCTTTTATTATCTGCTATAGTCATTATTCCGTCCACTTCGATTTGTCCTAGCATGTATCAATAATAGTAACTGAAAGTTATATTACGCTATTAAGTACAGTCAGATGGTGATTTGAAACCAATTACAGGAACCGGAGGGAATAACAAATAGCTAATCTATCTGATAATTATGTTGTCTGTTTAACAGTAATTTATGGCATAAGACCATCTCGTTAAGGACCAGCGAAGGTACTAACAGAGATCGAATAATGCTTAAAATCAAATTTACATAAGATATTTTATCATTTCAATTTGAACCTTCCTACACTTTTTAATGAGAATTTGTAGGTAGGCGAGTTTAGGTGATTTTGCTAGTGATCTTTATTAACTATTTAATGCATTCCATTTCAATTTATAGAAACTTTTTTTAACGAGGAAATACTTTTACGGCAGCATAGCCTCATCCGTACCTTTCGCACTGTACTGAATGAAAAAGGATGGACAACATTTGCCGCGATACAAAGAGAAGCGTATTACAGACGTTATATTTCAGTTATGCTCGAGGAATAGGAATATATTTGTCTCGAGTGAATGCAAATCCTTATAGTGGTCGTATAAAATGTGTGCCTAATGCAAATTTGTGACAAACCGCTATCAAAATTATAATAATCGTCATGTTTACACGATGGTTCGACAAATTTGGTCATTGAACTCTCTATTTGAATAATTTCTAGATGACTATACTCCTATAACAGATGTTGCGAAGTGGGTGACAGTCAGTGGGTCGAGTGACTCAGTTATGGCTGTTGCAGGATCTGCTGTAACTTTAACAAAATCATGAGTAATACGTTACATACCCACGTGTTTTTTGGCTAAATTTCTCGAGCACTTAAATTACGAAAAATAAATTACGAGATTAATTTGTCGCTCAAAAGTCAAGTGAAGAATATATCCCATACCTACTGCGATGATTTTGTCTGTCTAAGTATCATAGGAAGTAACTACATTCTATGATAAAATATAAATAAGAAATACGTTTGACCACCGTTTATTATTAACTGTTATTGTTTAATGTAAGTACTTAGTGGCTAGAAGATAAGAATATATGCGGTGACTGCTTAATATGAGGCAGACCGTATGCTTGTTTGCCACCTTAAGAGTATAAAAACCAATTAGGTTCACATATGTAGTAAGTAAGAAATTTACTAGCGTTTTTGTGTTATGAGTTAAAAAGGCTTTTGGAAAAGCATAGAAAATTAATTTAGTACATGTATCTATCTATATACATTTATTTAGGCATAGTATTTTGATTATGGTTAACTGCTAGAAAATACACCTTTTGAACGCCACATCTAAATGTAAAAGTTGTCAACTCAAACGCCACGCCATCTTGACGCCAACATGAACTTGAAACTTACGCGAATGCACGTAGGTCGCTATTTGACTGACACACTCGACGGGTATAGCCGTCATTGGCGTCTGGGACACGATTTTCCGTTGTCGGCCACAGCCGACTGTGGCGTTCATAGGGTTAACGCAATTAAGTTTGCTATTTGTTCCGTATAAAACCTAAATAAATGAGAAAAAGGGAATTTTATCTACTTTAAGAAGGGTATCTAAATTGAGCTCAGGTACTTTTGACGCCGTGAATCAGTTTTTTTTTTAGTTAGTAGGTATAGAAATTAAACATCGTCCTTTGCTAGAACTAAGGTAGGTTAATGTCCCAGTGCCTGATTTAGTTCCATTTGTGAACACCTTCAACCTTAATTCATACCAATAGAGCTGACAAACAGGGTCAACTATTGGTATTAAGCTGTGAAGCATTGAGAAGTTTACCTAACATACCAATATACATACACAAGTATTATGAGTAAGTTGCATTGTATGATCTCATGTCTTAATAGGTCACTAAATATCTAAACGGAAACAGTTAACCCTTGTTATCATTCTGCTTTGATAAGATTAAAATTTTGTCGAGGATACCAATGTTAGGATATCTAAAAATGAAAACATTATCAATGATAAACACATAAAAGTAAATACGACGTCAAGGCCACTTGAGTATTTATAATTGTTGAATCTTAAAAATATCAATGAAATTCTGCAATTTGTACGCATATGGACATACTGACATACTTTTCAGACAGCAATAATGAACACAGTAAAAATGAAAGTCAACAAACTGATTTTATTGACAGAAGCATTTATATACAATACGGTAACATGCGTTAAGACCTCCTTCAAAAGATAATGTTTTGCAATAAACTTAACATAACATAGGACATGTTATTAATAACTGTCAAAGTTGCATGCGTTATCATTAAACACGGTTTCATATAGCTCTATCAGAACATTATAGAGGCCCAAGACATTCATGTAATTATAAGTAGATAAAGCTGTGTTTACAATTTACTACGGCAATTTCAGAGTGCAAAACGTCCAATCAAACATCAAATAACAGAATAACGACAGTTGACATTTTGTATTTGTAGAACATTTTCGGTTTATCATAAGTGATATCTCTTTCTACTATACTCCATTTCTTTGTTTTCAACTTACCTAGAAAGCTGAGGCTAAGCTTCTCATCCACAGAATCATCGTCGTTGAAACACTCCAACTTTTTCGAATTCATGTTTTAAACACGTTCCAAGTTTCAAAACATAGGTACTCCTTTTTGTTAAACAACGAAGGTCACAACCACTTGTCTCTGCACGCACGCACAACCAATTATGTATGAAACATCACTGTACACTCACATAATACTATTTCAGGCGGTTCAACACTGGCAACTGATAATTTTTTAAATAACTGTCATAAATCGTTCTGTCAAATTTTGAATTTGAATGTGGAACGGTTAACGGACCGCGCACGCTCACGACCGGCGCGCGACGATTCACCGACGCGAATGAGTGACGCTCAGTGGCTCAACGCGGCAGACTACGGCTATGTTCAGAGCGCACAGACTGACCTGCATGCAACATCTAATCTGATTACGCAGCAATATTGCCTTTCCTTGGATTTTGAATGAAATTTATTTCAACTCAAACGGGATCTGAGTTCTCATTTGATCGGCGTTGCTCCAGTTATGGTCAGAGTAATGGCGCGCTGAGTTTTTTTCTCCCGGACCCGGTCTTCACTTCGCAATAGCGAATCCAGTTGGCGAACAGCTTTTTCCGCGTCTCACCATACAATCGGACCTATTCACTTAAATGCATCTCTCAGAGCTTTTATCGCTCGATTCTCACTTCGATTTCTGTCATTTGTGGGTTTATACAGCTAAAAAAAGTCTTAAGGATTCTATGAAAGATGAAAACGTTTATAAAGCGTTTGAGAATAACGTTGTAGCGTGTATGTTCAACAATATTTGCATCCTGCGTGCTATCACTCCTTTTCGCAAACATCCACACTAATTTAAAATGAGCCTATAATCGCAATTTAAATCAGAACCAGCGTAGGGTTGAACCCCTATTTATTATTCGTATTGTTCAGCCAATGCGTCACGAGCTAAACTAACAATACCAACCCCCAGTGACTTGGCTGACGTTTTTAGAATTATTAACAAACATCCATTTGCGTTGGAGAGCGTTAATTTTAAACAAAAGTTTAATAATTCATTGTTTGCTGCTTTTGTTTTTAGTGTTTGACTGTTTGAACGTGTGCAAAAATTACGACATATTGTAGTGTACAGCATAACATATCAAATCAAAATAATCAACGCGTTGTATTACAATACTCTTGAAGACCATTTTATTATTTTTCCTATAGAAATACTTTTGTGATAACGCGTACTACCTAAACTGTTTATTTAAATTGTGTTTGTAGGAAGGAACACATTGTCTGATACGCAAACATACCTATGTACCTAATATAGGTAGCCATTAATCTTTATTGGAATTTAATAAATACGAAATAGATATTATTCGCCACATGTTTCGTTAGTTTATTTTATAATCAATGCAGAATCAATGAAGTAATGATTCTGCATTATCCGCAAGTAGTATAACAAAATAAGAGACTAAAGAGACTATGGGAAGCAATAACTAGATGGTGAAATGTTTTTTTTTGTGGCATTTGTACAAATGTACCTAGTGTGCTGATGGGTATTATACAACGTCGGCGTTATTCTTACCATGTAAGTACATGTACCAGTACATGTATCGTGAGTATTTACGGTAAGTAGGATGTGGAAACCTTCTGACGACTTCCAGGATCCTATTAAGTCCTTAAAAAAACTTTAAACACCACAGCAAGCACACACATCCTCACAGTTGCATTAACAAATTGCACCTTTCACCCGGGTTTGAATTGTCATGTTCCCTCTTTGATCATACGTAATATTAATGGTTCAGGAATTACAAGGTGCTCGCTTCTGACAAAATTGACCCGAGAGTAGGGTTGCGCTTGCGCAGCACAAAGTACCTACCGGCCCTTCTGTATACATTATTGAGATGATTTTTTTTAGAACCTCACTTTAAACCGGGGTAGGTCCGGGTAGGCCTCCTTACCAGTGACGGGATTCAGTGGGGGAGCGGAAACCCACAAATGGGAATGCCACTGCTGCCGCTTATAGTTGGATGGGACGCAGTGCGCATGGCACAAGGACTGCAGAGGTGGATTGAACCGGATTGACCCGAAATTGACCTTGGGGCGTGGGTTAGAGAGAAAAAATGTGACATAGGGGAGAAAAAACATAGAGTTTTGAGAGCCGCAATGTTTGCAAAAATGTTTGGTTTTCTCGCTCGCACGTGATTCGCGCTCTTAGTCGTCCTCGGTTTTGGGCAGCTTTTGCTAATTTGGAAGAGACGAAGAAATAATTTTGAGTTATTGAAGAAAAAGAGAGAACCTTCAGTACTTGCACTTTTACCTGCAGACAATCCGTACACTGGCGATTCATAAATAATCTCTCTAAAAAAAAAACAAAATACAAGATTCACTTCAGTATTACTGACGAATAAAGCAAGCAGGCTAGCAGCGTCGTACTTGCTTCACTAGCTACATTTAATTTGTTAATTTACTTCTCCCAACTTGGACCCCAAATTTTATTTTGTCCAGATATTTTGGTCCTTCGATCCGGCAACCCTACCCGAGGCAGCGAACCATTTCGGGCCCATAAAAACACCGGCCGCTGTGGGAACCATCCTGTCCGATATTCCTTTTTTTTCGTCCGTAACTGCCAAAGGAATCACGCTTGATCCGAGTTTTACGATGGTAATTATTTTACGATCAAAATTAGAGTTTATATATTGATAAGAAAGTCCTGTTTGTGTGTGAAAATAATTTAAAGCTTGTTGATGTAATTTTTGTTCGTTTAAAAATGATTGACGATGTTAGGTATATATCACTTTCGGCAAGGTACAGTCAGTAACAAAAAGTCAGTAGCATTAGAATCTAAAGTGCCATAATATTTATATAATAAGTATGCATATAAGAACACTGATGTGTAGCTATATATTTGGCACTTTTGATGCTACGAACTATTCGATGTTGACTGTACGTACCTACAAAAGGAGCTTATAAGAATAATAATAGCCACGTGAGGACTTTAGTGGTGTTAATCTATACTATTATAAAGTTGTAAAAATTAAATGTCCGTACATTGAAGATATTTAAAAAATCATCACGCCGGATCGGCTAAACAGATTTCTGGGTATCCACAGATGGTTATAGGATACGTTTTACTCGACTGTGCTCAAGAAAAAACGAGTGGTTATGACTTTTTCTCGTCTGCAAACGAAATCGGGCACCTTCTAGTTTTAAATAATTGTGCAAATTCAAACATGCATTTGTATGTTCATCGTTCTTCAACATAGCGCGCCTCGAGAAAGACCCTATGTTAGAATTACAAAAAAAAAATACTCACATTTTTGCTTACCTATTGACTGTTAAAAATAACTATTTATACAAATCCAGTGTTTATATGTATTTTCTATACTGAAGCAAACGCTTAAACATCGAAAAGATAGCTTATCTTTGCGTTGGCGGTTACACAAATAAAAATGTCTGCAAGTCGAAACTTGTAATGTATAAAAACTCGAAGCCCACACGAGCCTATATCTACAAGGCTTTATAATAAAGTTGACCTAGATACGAGACAGGTGCGGCATTGTCCGTGTCCGTATTACATCCACAATATTGTAAATACGACAGTATGTCGGCCATTTTTGGGTCGACTGCAGAATTACACTGTAGTTTAGCTAACAGTATTATCTAGATCTTTCTGTACTCATCAGAAACCTAGACCAGGCCCCTATTTCACAATCGTGACAATTGTCAGGTGACAACGACAATTTTATGTTCACGGCGATCCCCGCAAGCTCGATACATCTCCTTACTTTATACTGGGCACGCAATGTACGTGAAATTGTCGCTGTCACCCGACATTTGTCACGATTGTGAAATAGGTCGGCAAACCGCGGCTCGCGAGCCGCATGCGGCTCTTCAAGTTCCCCTTAAAAAAAGTCCTATTAAAATTTGATATACAGTGATAAACTTAAAACCGAAAACTGCGGCCACCTGAGCTTCCGAAAAATCTATATTTTCCGGCATCTGGCTCTACGTCTAAAAAGTTTGCCGAACCCTGACCTAGACCATAAAAACTCGTACCAGTAGTCGAAGGATCACTTGGACTAAGCGCCGCTCAAATGCTTCATTAATTCTCTATGAGCTCAACATCAAGACGAGGCTCACTACTTTTTGCACCCAACGTGTACTTAGTTTCTTCGGCCATCAGAGGGCTGGTCCAAAAAGTATAGTAAAGCTTATATTCACTGGACGCATGGCAAGGAAGAGGAGATATTGTCGCATGGCTACTGGTTGGGCAGACAGAATAACTTCAGCGACTAAAGGAATTGCTGGCGAGTATGCACCGAGCGCAAGATTATTTAAAAAAAAACATCTACTTTTCTAGGTGTGCCGGGAGTTTTTTTGTTCAATATTGACTTGTGTGATATATTGACTATAACTTATTGGTAGATTATAGTCATAATTTTCTCCAGTTTCCGCGATTATTACTAATTGATATAAAACAACTTAACGGATTATATCGCGTATATTATCTCATTTTAGTTCCCGACGTTTCGGAAGCTTTTCAGATTTCCATGGTCACGGGAGGACATGGTCCCGTGACCATGGAAAGCTGAAAACTAAAATGAGATAATATACGCGATATAATCCGTAAAATTGTTTTATTTCAATGAGATTATAGTCAATCAATGTATGAAGCAAAATAATAAGGGGGAATATTTTCTTTGAACTACTAAGCAGATTTTTGTCTAGCATGCTAAAGTTATCTAGATCTAAGAGACATATACCTAGACAGCAGTATTTCCTTGTAAATCTTATAATACATTAAAGCGCTCTCGATTTTATATAAACGAAAGTTCTCCCTGACAAAATATTTCATTCGCTTTCTTAAATATTACTTTAGGTAATATGATTAACTATTTTTTTCCGCAATCGACTTCAGGGCTTGTATTAATGCTTCGTATCTTGTCATTATAAGTAATTTACATAATGATCCATTCTTTCAAAGAAATTTGGGTCTCCTCTGTAATAAATTATATCGACACTGTCCAATGTTCTAACCGTAGGTCTTTCGCTCGTACTATTTATATATAATATAGACCTTTGGTTTCAAGTTATGGTCGGTATATTTAATATGTAAGTAGGTGCGAATTATATACGTGTTTAAGGAGTCTGATGTCGTTCAAGGGAATCGTGTCGTAGGTAGCGATCACTGAGCAGTTTAACGACGTTTAACACAATTATGTGATACGATCGAGTGAGCTGATAACTTAAACGGTTAGGTTAATGAAATAACGTCGCTTGACGTTGATTTCTCGACAGTTTCGAGTGTAAATACCGTTTATTTTGACATGCAATCTTTGACAGTATGGCATTTTAATTACTTTTGTCACGTCCATGTCATTGATGTAAATATATGATTTTACGTACAATAAAATAAACCAAGACGAACCTCGGATAAAGAGAGGTTGTGACTTTGAACGCTATGTTAACACATTTATAACCTAATCATACATCGCAAAAAGGGGGCATTGAGTGGCCATTTCAATAGTTATAATCATATAAAACCAATTGTTGTAAAATGTATGTTTCGACTTAAGTTTACACAACACGTAATATATTTACTACTGGCGTGCCAGCTCGGCGCCATTTTTTTTATGATGTATGTTTATAGCTATGTACAAGTATACAGCTTAAACAAAATAATGCATGTTCAGTAATTATTTTTTTTTGCGACAGGAAACTTTCGCGTTTCAATTCTAAAAGTTTTCATCCATGATGCTAACGCTTCAAATCTCAATTTAATATTATGTGTGCATTGCGCATGTTAATATACCATGCCCTTAATTTGGACCAAAAGTTTGGCAGTGTTCATCATAGCCCTACCCCTTTCAATTCCCTCCGCATTCCTTGACCACATATTTGTATTTGAGTCATTCTCGGCTATGTTAAGTTCAATGTCACGGTGGATACATCCAGGGCCAGCCTTTCGTTCAGGACTCTCAGGCATCCCGCTCCTTAAAAGGTTCCTGTTTAAAATTCCGCTCCCGTCCAACGCTTCTAAAATTTTTAGGTGACCATTCTGGATATTTTGGACAAAAAACAAACGTTTGTTGTGGTTTTTCTTAGATTTATGATGGATATAAAAATAATAACGATCGTTTTTTAGGAATGATTGCAAAAAAACGGTTCTTTATTCAGGTAGTGTCGCCGGACGATATAATTATTTTGATGTTTTTTGTTTGAAAAGAACAGTTCTATGAATCCTATACAAAATTTCTCTAAATTAACGTTTTGATTCTGTATGATAAACATTATTTGTATTCTGTAACGGTTTGCATTTAACACATTACGTTTAATTTACTGTCCCCAAACAATCAACTTCTCAAATTCCTTGTCCATTGTTCTCGATTACTATCAATTTTTAGGTCATTTTTCCAGCATTTTACCTTCATATTTATGGCCACTATGTGGTATGACTGAATGCAGATCTAACTGGTTGGTTTAAAAAGTTATCTGATTATAAAATGTGGAGCGCAGTCATGTTACGAATTTAAATTATACAACCACTTCAACGAAAATATGATACAGTTTCTTTTGATGATCGCATAATTTTAAACGAATTATGTGGCTTGGGAAGTCGTAAAGTTCGGTATAAGTTATTAACCCTTCTTTTGCTAATGTATCGTATTAATAATATATTGTAATAATATTTCATGGCGTGGGTGTGAACATTTTACGAGTATATTAGATTATTGTGTTCTGGGTTTTCAAATTACTGCTTTTATAACGTAAAAATATATTTATTCTTTATTGCACACCAAAAGAAAATGTCAATGCACACTTCAATGTAAAACAGTAACAGAAATGGTGAACAACTAGTAGACTTATCGTTAGGAAGTGATTTTTACCAGGCAACCTTAGGGGAGTTGGCGCAAACATGTAGATTTTACGATATTCAATTAGATCCTTGTAATAAAAGCTGTTAGATTGTCGTCAATCCTAATTTTCAAACATTGGTCTCAGTACTCAAAGTTGCCACAAGCGCTAAGCCCAACCTGCATTACCTAAGCTAACCCTAAAAATTCAGTACAAATATCACAGAAACTCACCAAAACCCCGGTATAATTAATGCAAATATTAACATTGAATCTCTCAGCTCCCTTACCAGTGAAGAAAGGCGTAAGTTATTGCAATTCCTTCTCAGTTACGGCACTATAGTCCAGTAAGACAGTCAGACTGTATAAGGCTTTTAAAAAAGCATTGCAAAAAGTCCATCAAAGGCGCTGCGCGAACGTTGACTCGATGAGTCACTGGTGATGCAAAAACTGGGTGACTAAAATGTCCCTCTGTTTGACTAAAAGGGTTCAGATTGTGTGGGCTCGCGGAAGTGAATGGATAGGATAGGTAATATTTTACTGAACGGATTTGGTAATGAGAGGTTACTTGGTGTAATTGGATATTTTTAAAATGATACATAATCTTGATGTGAGCCGAGTTGAAGCTTGCCGCGACTATTGTCTTGTGATATCATCACCCGTTTCTCTCGCGCTGTATTGAATCGAAAGAGATATGTAATATTTGAGTGATGCGTTGAGTGATGCAGTCGTGCACGTGCTAGAGATGCAAATTTAATTGAAATTAACAAAATGTGTGTTCGAGGTTGCATTTAGCTACCGTGACGTGACCTTTTACACTAATTTTATCTGGAATTACAACAAATATTAAGAATTTTACAGATGTTAGTGCAGCCTAATACAACCCTTTTTCAGCTTCTGGAAGTGAAAAACAAAAGCGGCTTTGATATACCTTTATTCAATCATCACAATATATGTTCATCACCTCTCTACAGACAAATATATATATCTATTGAGAAAAATATAAAAAGTAAACCTCTGAGGAACTTAATGTTCACAATTGTAAAAATTCTCTAATGCTACTGCTCCACCTGCGTCGTAACGCGTTAATAAAGGCGGTAAACATGACATTACACGATGTGGCCAACAGTTTAGTGCTCTAAAAGGGATGTGACATTGTTATCGACGTTAGACGTTAAGCGATAGCTCGGGTGGCGGTTTTTCGACACATCAAACGCTTTTTAGCGCATCGTTTTATATTTTCCCCTAATGTGGCCACAAGTTTTTATGGTCATTAATTAACTTGTTCCAAAACCCGGATAGCCGACGTAGCCCAAACAGCTGCCAAGCTGAAGTGGGATTTGGGCCAAACATGTCGGTTGCATGCCGGGTGACTGATGGGCTAAAGTAGCCACTGAGTGGGTCCTACAACATAGAGTCCGGCGTCGCGGTAGGCCTCGGCGAAGATAGCGGGACGAGCTTGACTCTTTCCAGAACATCTGGTGGGAGATTGCCCCAGACCGGGACACGTGGAAGAATGAGAGGGAGGCCTATGCCCAGCAGTGGGTCACTCTTGGCTCTTAAAAAACTTAAGTGTAGTTTTCCATATATACGTTAACATTAACGTTAAAGCTAGTTCATTTTGTTTTGATTTTTATTTTGTTAAAGTTATTTTAGCAGTAGCATAATCCGATACCACGTTGAACCACGTTTTAGACTGTGCTACATTTTAGCACCCCAATTTTCTTTGCTTCTAATAAGTAAATTGTTTGCTATAAACTGGTCGGCAACCTGCCCCATTGTGTTCTCCGGGAGTGAAAATGCGTGTCCGCGCAGGAGCCAGGCTTAAGGATATGACGCGAAAATCAAATTGGCGTATGAGTACTCGGTACTTTCATGTATATACGCTTTTTTGTTTGTAACATATTTGCGAGGGCTATTTTTCTTTCCTAGGAATCTAGCCATAATGTTTTTTTTTAATGATTAGTTCTTCATTTCTTCTTGTAAGGATACTGAAACATATTTATTACTCAACTTAGTAAGTATGATTTTAAATATGTAAATATTTTTTTGTTTATCGTGGTGGATATAATTATTATTCTAAGACTGGTGACTTGTATGTTTAGTCATCATTCGCTTGTCCTTATCGTATTATTTTGAGATTTACAATATGATTTACTTACAATTATTGTAGAACTATTTTTTTATATATTTTCGCTACCTTATTAAGTTACCTATTAATTATACCACTTGAATTGAATTGAAGACAGTTCCAGAACTGTCTTTGCATGAAGCAAATAAAAACGATTTTAATTTACCTTATTTATCGTCTATAGAAATGAGCAATATATATACTGCTCAGACATTTTATATACAAAACAAGTAAACGTAAACGCAAGTAAATTATTTACTTTTTCTTTTGGCCATAAAAATCTAGCATAATTTACTATGGAATAAAGAAGCTAATTAAAACAATAACGATTGTCATTAAAGAGATACAACATCACCAGTATGTTTTTTTCATTTATTTTGTCAGACGCAGGAATTTCTATAGCGCTGTGTGTCAGGAAAAAAGGTATTATGGAAGACTCAATTAACATAATTTATTGAAGTGAGAAACTAATGAGCAGGGAAAAGAGAGGGAAAATAAATAGAAGCCGGCCAAGAGCATGTCGGACCATGCTCAGTGTAGGGTTCCGTAACCGTTACTACAAATAAATACACTACAAATGTTAAAATACGATGTGGAAAAGTGCACTACCAAAAGAGCGTATTTTCATGGCACTTACGTCCTTTTGCTGAGAAGCGCAGTTTTTCTCAATTAAAACCACGATAAATATTAATGTGTTATGTAATATTTTAGGGAAGAAGCATGTTTTACATAATTAAACCCAATTTTCTGCAATTTCACACTAGTTAACGACGAGAGAGGGAAAGAGACTAGAAACAGCTCACGTAGTTAATGAACGGCCCTTAGTTGTTAGGCCAAAAAAATATATGAAAAATTATTATACCTTAATCTTATTTTTTTCATATTAGCCTGTATGTATGTCCCACTGCTGGGCAAAAGTCTCCCCTCTTTTTTGCCACTCGTATCTTACATTATGATAGGTGTTCATTATTGATGAATAAACCATGAAAGATTTTAAAATACGACCTAAACTTTCTTGTACAGTTGTGATTAAGTTGTAAAACTGACACACATTTCTCTTTTATTGCGTTGTCATATATTATTATAATAAACACCAATTAGCGACCGTTGTAAATCTGACAAATCTGTATTCAATAAATAAAAAACACAATTAAAAAGGGATTAAGTCCCTAGGAAATGGTTTGATCTAACGACGTTTCTAGGAAACATAGCAATGTCGTTTAGTATTCATGTTGTGTTCTGCTAAGTGACCACTTTAACAGTAAGATTACCATAAGCGTAGATACATAATATGATTAAAGTAATAATCCTTGGAGACATGATCGAATAATATGCAAACTGCCAGTTTGTTCCCGATATGTTCAATGCATACATAGTAAAACAAATTCCTTAGCCGTTTGTCTCTTCGTGATGATTTTATTTTGATGTAGTTATGCTCTTGAGTTTTTATTTGATTTTTGCCAATTCATTTTAAAAAAAAGTATTTACTGTAATACACTATTAACCTCTCGTCTCCGATATGGAGTGGTTTTTGAAACGTGATGGTTAATATCGTTAAAAGTTCCTAAACTATTCCTCGAAATGGTTTTAAATATGAAATAAGTATTTATGAATTATTAGCTTCTGCCCACGACTTCGTAGAAAGGTATTTTTCCGAGATAAAAAGTAGCCTACGTCCTTCCCCGGGACTCAAACTATCTCCCTACCAAATTTCATCCAAATCGGTTCAGCGGTTTAAGTGTGAAGAGGTAACAGACAGACAGACACACTTTCGCATTTATAATATTAAGTATGGATTCTCGTATAGTAAGTGTGTGTAGTACGTAAAGCATATTTTGTAAGTGAATGAAACATTTTGTATTTGTGAAATCATTGGGTAGATGGCAAAGCAATGCGTATCGCAAAGATACGAGACACGCACGATTTGTAGTTTCTAACTTCGTTCGCGGAGGAAAAAAAGTCATAACCCCTCTTTTTTTCTTTAGCACAGTCAGGTAAAAAGTATCCTTTAACCATCAGCTACCCGTGTACCAAAAATAGTTGAAATCCGTTTAGCCGATTTAACGTGATGAAGCCACAATGACACATAGAAACATTTCATTTTTACAACTAAATTATAATATACATGTCACGAGGAAGTTAAAAAAATAAATTATTATTTTCAGTTTAAGTTTATGTTCCCATTTTATCAATACATCTTCATCGTCATCATCATCATCAACATCATCAGCCTATACTACGTCCCACTGCTGGAGACAGGTCTCCTCTTAAGGGTGGGAGGCTGCTCAATAACATATCTGCTCGTAATCAAGTAATTTTCTATTTTATTTACTTAATACTTCGTTGAATTTCACCGACCGGCTCTCTCTGTACAAATAATGTAATCTTTAATTATATTCAAACCAGTACAAGTGTAATATCAGGCAAAGATCAGCTCGTTACCCGTGGCGATGATTTGTCATAATTTTCTAATGTACAACGAAAACCGCATTCTGCGAATACTACTTAACCGTGAAAGTATGTTTATCTTTAGAGCTGAACATCGGCAAATAATATATCTACAATTTCTAATGAAAGGCAACGTATATAATGTGTTGTGAGAATGGCTATGAAAGACGGTTTTTTCAGAATAGTTTATTTTGGTCTAATACCGGCCATTAGGGCAGTAAAATTCTGGAGTGGTGACCATGCATAGGAAAGCGCAGCGTGGGACGGCCCCCGACTAGGTGGACAGATGATCTCGTGAGGATTGCAGGGAGTCGGTGGATGCGATCTATGCAGGATCGCACTCTGGCAAGCTATATAGGAAGGACTATGTTCAGTAGTGGACGTCGGTGGCTGATAGATAGATTTAAAAAAAATCTGGCTAATATGCGAGTCCAACACGCGCGCATAGGGTTTGTTATAATGGTACAGTAATTTTAACGTATTAACATTCGGTGAAATTTTCAAGTGCTGAACAATCACCGTTCAGCAGTTAGAGCCCAGTGATAGACAGACAGACAGCGTAGCCTTCAAATCAAAAATATATTTTTCAAAGCACTAATAGTGTATCTTTTTGCAGCAGACTGTACCAACGGGTAAATAGAATTAAATTTTGAAGAGGAGCTATGATGATCATGATAATATATAGTTGTAGTTGATTCGATCAGAATATGAAAAACGTGCACTAACCAGCGCAGACGCAGGCCCGTTACTGTGTCTCAATTACCAATCTCGGATATGATCTGAGGTGGAAGAGTGTAAGATCTATTTTTATTTCGACTATTGAACAAAAAACGAACATACCAATGTATTGAGAACCTCGTTTTTGAAGTGGGTTAAACAGATAGACTTGGCAGAAAAATGGCAATCCGATCCGATCAATTGTAATTCTCCCTGAGGTAGAACAAACAACTCTCTTCTTTAGGTACTATTATAAACTTGTAAAAATGAAATGTCTGTACATTGAAGATATTTAAAAAAATATATTGCAATAGACTATTTGGGGGTCACTGATGAAAAATATTTTTTTTGAATTTTTTAGTATGTTTGTACGTGTCGTTGTGGCTTCATCACGCCAAATCGGCCAAACGGATTACAACAATTTTTGGTATTCTATATTGTTATAAATTTGTAAAAATTAAATGTCAGTAAATTTTTTTTTTCGATTTTTTATACGTGTCATTGTGGCTTCATCATTCAGCACGCCAAATCGGCTAAACAGTTTTCAACTATTTATGGCACACAGGTAGCTGGGTATTCACAGATGATTATATTATGATACTTTAAAACTAACTGCGCTGCCGAGAAAGAGAGGGGTTATGACTTTTTCTCCTCCTCGAATGAAGTTAGAAACTACAAATCGTGCGTGTCTCGTATCTTTGCGATACGCATTGCTTTGCCATCTACCCAATGATTTCACAAGTACAAAATGTTTCACTCACTTACAAAATGTTTTTACGAGTGTTCAATTCATAAGACATCAATGTAATAACTGTTACAAAAAGTTACGATCCGTTCTAATGATAACATCTTCATAAAAATCAATTTATCGTTATTTAATAGCCGGTAAAGAAAACAAATCATCAGCGTATTGATTTCAAATATTTCCTGTACATGTAATACGTTTCTTAGAAAATATTAGAACTGCATTAGATTTCGTAATCGAAAGCTATCTATTTCAGTACACATTTGGTTGAGGAAGTAGAGGAAAGAATAAATATTTGTGATAGACTTCCTTACACTGACGCATCTGGTTTCTTACACTTTTACGGTGCAATTCTGTGATTTATAAATTCACTAGCATTTACCCTCGGCTTTGCCCACGTTATCGAGAATCAAATTGCCTTTGTTCTAATAATTGATTCCCTTTACAAACTTCCAGCTCCCTTTTCACTTCTAAGGACTTTCCTTTCTAAAAGGAAGTGGAGGTCTCTCGAGTGGAGATCGCCTAGCGGCAAGCGCAGCGTGAGAAGGGCAATCGCAAGGTGGTTGGACGACCTGATTAAGGTTGCGGGGACTCGCTGGATGCAGGTCACCTCTATCTGGCCCTTGTGGAAATCTATTGAGGAGGCCTGCGTCCAGAAGAGGACATCCTATGGCTGAAAAAAAGGTAATATTTTGTATCTGTGGTACGATGCCATTGGCTAAATGAGCCGAGTCACGTGGTTTTTTTGTTACCCTTTTCTTAAGTACCTACCTAAAAAACAGACTATAAGACATTATCTAATGCAGCGGTCGGCAACCTTTTAGCAGCCAAGGGCCTCACGGTAGCTAACGAAATGGACGAGGAGCGCCCTTTGCTAATAATTTGTGACTTTATCAGGCAAAAGGTTCCTACCATAGTGTCAGTCAGTGGCCAGGAAGGCTTGGGGGCCGCCTGTTGCCGACTACCGGTCTCATGTGTGCGAGAGTTACGAGTATCGTATAAAAAAATACTACGATTGTGTCGTCAACTGTCGATGATAAAAAAGCAGCCAAGTGCGACTAAGACGTGCGCAGGTTTTTACTCGAAAAACGCACGAAAATCGACATAAACACGTTAGAGTTAGAACCCTGTGACGAGTCTCTGTAATGTGGCTCCATTGGAACATCTGGGTACGGGTCACTTAAAGACTAACAACGTGTAAATTTCATACAGTGTTCCTTGGGCCGGTAGTTGCGCAAGCGATTGTTTCACCATCGCACGCGCACGTTTAACGCATCGTTTCACGGGACCACCTAATTGTGACAGACAGACAGTTTCCTTTGTAGTACTTCTTGATTCGAAGATGAAATGATTACACTTGATAGTGTTGGTCCCTAATGGAACAGAGTAATAATTCTTTTCTTATTCACATGTATTAAATAACCTTTTGTCCTATTATTAAATTGGGCTATCATTTTGTCATGTAGACAACAGAAAAATGGATTAGTGCAGTTTTTTCTACATTGTTAGAATACAAGTTAGAAAGTGCTATATAGCCTACTGTTTCTTCGTAAATATTTGCCAAATAAAAAATTGTTTCTAATGGTGAGAGAGAATGAGACTTTGTGGTATGAAAATGCATGGATTTCCCTTTGTCGCATCGATTTTTTAGGGTTCCGTACCCAAAGAGTTAAATGGGACCCTATTATTACTAAAACTCCGCTGTCCGTCTGTCTGTCTGTCTCTCCGTCTGTCACCAGGCTGTATCTTATGAACCGTGATAGCTAAACAGTGGAAACACAGATGATGTATTTCTGTTGCCCCTATAATAACAAATTCTAAAAACAGTATATTTTTTGTCTGTCTATCTATATGTCAGTGACCAATATAAAATGATCGAACACCGCGTACATTTTGCTTAGGAGTAGGGCTCTACTAACACTGGATTTTATAGATACGCCCGTTTGTAGCGTATATTTTTTACGGAATCCTCGATGCGCGAGTCCGACTCGCACTTGGCCGGTTGTCTCATTCGAATGAATCTTATAATACGATATCGAAAAACAGAACATCGAAATCCAATTATACTGAATGTATGAATGATGTAATGGTACCCCAATATCATTTGTGCATAGTACAAGAAGTCGGGCTCGATTCGAGGTCTCGCGTTTCAATTTTTTTACTTGAAAATAATCGAGGCACCCAGTTCAAAAACGACGTAAGCTAAAACTGCTTTTATAGTGAGTTAAGTTATTCTGGAAAATGAGTTTCAATTGATTCGTTAAGTTTCGAAATCCAGACAATCTGTCATCGAAGACAAATGGCGTCGGGGTTTAATTAATAAAATAAAACAAAATAAAATAAACCGACGACTTTCGTGTCGCTTTCACTCCGTCAAGTTCGAGATAGTAAGATAATGGTATTATAAGTGATAACGAAAATAAATAGGATTTCCCTTTCAAGTTGCGTGCAAGTACAGACTTGAACGGAAAAGATAAAATTGACTGTTGATGAGTTTATTTGTGACCTTATTAATAAAACCGACAATCTTGTCAGAATACTGCAAAAGGCCATGTCCAGCAGTTGGCGTTAAATAGGGTAGTTTCCTGGGTAAAAAAAAATGTTATTCTAATTAGCCCCTCAGTTACATTATAAAAAAATATTAGACATGTACTTTTGCTTTTGTTAGTCAAACAAAGGTGGGTAGCGATTGGGAAACTGCGAAGTGCCTTCTCGTCCAGGATACCTTAGTGATTGAAGACGAAAGTCTTCAACCAGTGCGAATTACCGGTGATGACCTACGGAGCCGAGACATGGTCTCTGACTATGGGCCTCTTAAGGAAGCTCAGAGTTACTCAGCGAGCTATGGAAAGGGCTATGCTCGGTATTTCTCTACGAGATCGAATCAGGAATGAGGAGATCCCTAGACGAACCAAAGCCACCGACAAAGCATACAGGGTAAGCAAAGTGAAGTGGCAATGGGCAGGGCACATAGTTCGAAGAACCGACGGCCGCTGGGGCAGAAAGGTTCTAGAGTGGAGACCACGTACTAGTGGATAGCCCACCCGCAAGGTGGTCCGACGACCTGATTAGGGTTGCGGGGGCTCGCTGGATGCGGGTCGCCTCTATACGGCCCATGTGGAAATCAATTGAGGAGGCCCGTGTCAAGCAGTGGACGTCCTACGGCTGAAATGATGATGATGATGATGATGAGTCAAACAAAAAAAGAAAAAAATAAAGCGCGTCAAAGTTTGGGAGCCCCACTCCCAAACTTTGACGCGCATGACGTCACGCCGTGCGAAAAACAGTCGTGACGTCGACGGTACGGGGATCTTTAACGGGCTATATCTTCATCATTTTTTATTTAATCGACAAAAGAAAAAATACGCGTCCAATATTTTCTGATAATCTAGGTGACGGACTTATTTTACTTTTTTAAGACACAAGCCTATTAATGTTATAGCACAGGATTTTGACACTTCTTGTCACACCCATGACAGTGATGGATAAGCTGGTGATTTAACGTTTCCTGTGAAGGATTCACAGGAAACGTTAAATCACCTTCCTGTGAATCCTCATTGCATGCAATAAAAAAAAAACTTCAGTCTGTAATTTTGAGTTCTCCAGCGTTTAACAGGAGACATTAGAAGAATTAACGCGAAAAGAACTAAATTCAATCAATCAATAAATTTCCACCGAAAAAATACATAGACAAAATACCGATCAGGATTGTTGACAAACAAAGACGTTTATAAGTTTTGATATGTTTTCTTGGAGAACTAAGCATTGAGAGTACTTAAAACATATATTTAGGATAGGCTAAGTACAAATATTGTAATAGATATGATAGTTATTTCGAAAAAATTACTGACTGTCGAGTTTGTTTCGGCTTTCTCCTTCTCAGTGGTCTCCTCTTGGGAAATAATTTATAAATTCGACATTTTTATACCTAGTCATTTTTCCTGATAGTCCTTAGTCGCCAAAAGGGAATCTATTTTATGAATTTACTAGGTTAAAAAAAACTTATTTTTATACCGTAAATTAATTCGTTGATAAATATAGCCGTTAGGTTAATTATATTCATGTAGTTGATAATAACGCTATCAAGGAGGTATTCATATCATCCGTTTAAAACTAGCTGTAAAGAGGTAGATTCTGTCACCGCTTCGATAAGTTACACACTAACAACCTGTATTAAGAGCAATAAGTTGAAGTGGCAATCTTACCGCCGCAGTGCTTGCGTCTTACGCACCGCGTCCCCAACCTACTTCAAGTGGCCGCCGATGGCAGTATCGTTTGTGCATTTGCGCTCCTTCTATTGAATCCGATTATAGATCAGGAGACCTAGCCAGACCTGTCCAGTTCAAAGTCGGATTCCAAAAAACCGGCCAAGTGCGAGTCTGACCGCGCACCGAGGGTTCTGTACAAAATATACGCTACAGGCCGCATCTATGAATATCCAGTGTAAGCAGAGCCCTACTTCTATACAAAATTTACGCTGTGTTCGGTCATTTTATATTGGTTACTGATATAGACAAACAGTCATGATTTTTTTTCTGTTTTTAGTATTTGTTGTTATAGCGGAAATACATCATGTGTGTAAATTTCAACTGTCTATCTATCGCGGTACGTCTGTCACCAGGCTGTATCTCAATACAGCCTGGTGACAGACAGACGGACAGACAGACAGACGTACAGCGAAGTCAATAAGGTTATGCATTTCGTGCTGTTCCACCAGGAAGGCAGCTTTAAGAAGGGTCGTAAAGCATACCACCAGCTCGAACTCAAAGAGAATTGACGACTAAGACCACTCTGCCAACACTGCCAAGAGTAACACAAATAAGGTAGAAGACTATTGCACTCGAAAACCAAATATGCGCTACTCTGTCTTGCCCAACCGTACTTTTGAAGTCAAGTCACTATTGGTCATCGTCATCAAGCTCGAAGAAGCGATAGCTGATGGAGTGGAAAAGCTTTCGGTCATAAAGGCCGTTGGAAGTTGACGTATACAGAAAGGGTGTGACCGTTCTTTGGACAGTTCAGCAGTGAATGTTTCCGGAATAAAATGATGACGATGATTATAACCAACCAGTTGCTACCAAATTCTCTCAATTGAGAAGATGCCGAGCTAGACAGCCGTGCATGCATTTATCATCATCATCATCATTAGTCCATTTCTTCCCTTCTCTTCATGGTATTCGGATTGCCGATTAAGGCGCTCTACGTGTCGAATTTGTCCACCGGAATACTGGTTTCTCGCTGAGGGTGCATGAGTTGCACCACTGCGTGTACTTAACCTCGTTTGTTGTACGCGTACCGCGGTCACTGCAGGATTGTCTTGGCAGTTCTGGGGCAATCTGCCGAATCCTACACCAGATCAGACGAGCGTAATGGAGCCACGAAGTTACGTCGCCTAAATCGAACTAGTTTTAAGTTTTTCTTTGTAGTTCGCAGTGCCGTGGTTTTTACTGTAATGCTCTGTAACTTATTGAATAGGTAATAAATAAATCTCCGTCCACTGCTGGACATGTCTATTCCATGGCATTCCACTGAGCTCGGCCCTGAGTTTTTTTTATTTCCAACCGCTGCTAGCCACTTCTAGCTGGAGGGCGACCTACGCTACGTTTGGCAAGACGCGGTCTCCACTCCAGAACACGATTGCCCCAACGTTGTTATACATTTATATTGAGTTTGAATTCAACCCGGTTATACTTAGTTAACTTTGTTAGACGCAAATACAATATTAGTAAGTAATGTAAAAAAAACAAAAATATAGTGACGTGGGACGCGTATTTTGCTAATTTTATGATTCGTTAAAATTTGTAGATTAAGTTCCCTCTAGACGCAAAAAAGGATTGGTAGTTTAGAAACAGTATAGGTGATAAAGATATCGTACCCCGTTCACCATTATGCCGCGTGTAAAGGCACGATAACATTAATCGCCCTAGATAAAGCCTTCCCTTTCAAACAAGAATAAGAGGCGAAAGTGAGAGATGGTGCATTTTGCACAATATTATACAGTATACTTGTATAACATGCAGGATCTACCCGCGTACATCATCAATCTATCATATTACTTATCCAAATGTTTCGTCTAAAAATTAATAATTTATACCACGTGCCCAAAAATTTCTCGACCGCTTAAGGAGTCAGTACCCCATACTGATTACAAAAAACTGGAAAGAACTTTTTTCATTTTGTATGGGGTGATGCAATAAGTAATCAACTTCACTGTAAACAATTTTTTTTGGCGAAAAACATCTTTCTTTACACTTTTTTGCTGTCAGTAAGGGGTACTGATTGACCCCATAAGCAGTCGTTAAATACTTTCTGGCCACCTGGAACTTTTATTATCTAACTGTTTATTTATTTCGATTTTTTGCATAGGTGACGATGACTTTTCGTAATCTGCAATAAATGCCTCATTATAGTTACTTGTGTCGTTCTTATTAAATTTAGTTCTGGGACAAATCTTCAGTCTTTCCTCTATATCTGCTGGTAATGGTTTATGTACCCCGGTATCGGCAATCTGTTGCCATCCAACTAGTGTAGGTACCTAATGTCGGTCTTCTTTGAAGTCACTTCTAGCCCAATTTCCATGTCCAACACGTCAATATTATTATCTAAACCGCTTCCACTTTCGTTCCATAATTATGGCCATTACGGATTAAATACCCGGTGTTTTATATTTCCCGTCGTACTTTAAATCACGGTGAAAAAAGTTCCCGGTTTACTTCCTGCTCCGACGTGCGTAAAGAAAGTGCTCTAGTGCAGAAAGTTGACAAGGACTAACTTTGTGTGTTGTTTATTTTACATTCCTTGTTTATGGGTGAAAAGGGACGACATGTTTCTAATGTCACCCGCCATAATTACGCATCCACACACTGGCAGGCGGGAAAGTTGATACGTATTTATTTAAATACCTCGTGTGAACGTTATTATTTATAGCGGTCCGTTGGAAAGCTAGGAAAGCGGCTACCGGTCGAGGCAACGTTCGAATACTCCGGTAGCGGGTCCTTGACGGTGCAAAAAAAACTAGCATATTTCTCTGTCCTTGGCTTAGGCATCCTCTTTCATTTTTTAGTATTTCCTATGCTGAGCTAGATCTCGCTAGTCCTTTAAAATCGTATCCACATAATCCCGCCATCTCTATCTTGGTCTGCTCTGCTCTTGCTACGATAATTATCGCGTGGATGCTAATCCGTGAGTAAATTGGCCCATTTGTCAAATATAAGGTAAACATATAAGCGAACGGTCCTGGGGAATAACCTCCGCACTTGTATCGTAAAAAACTATTACTGCGTTGTGTGTATGAACAATAATAGAAAAAATAAAGACATACCACTAGATTATTTAAAATATCTTTATCTTAAATCTTTATTTAAATAAAACTGTTTAGGTTCTCGAGTGGCGACCGCGTACAGGACGACGCAACGTGGAGAGGCCCCCAACAAGATGGACAGATGATCTGATAAATATCACGAGAAACCGTTGAATGAAGGGCGGACCGCGATCAGTCGTTGTGAAGATCCTTGGGGGAGACCTTTGTCCAGCAGTGAACGTCCTCGGGATGATATAATAATGATGATGATGATGAATGCTTATTATATTAAGGAGATACAAGATATAAAATTTATTTTAAACGAAAATTATGAAAAACAAAACCTTTAGTAAGTAATTTATATTATTGAATAATTGTATAATCAATAAATATTTAAAAAACTGATCAATATTGCGTTTATTTCATTTTGTCTTGTGCCAATCCAACCAAATTAGGCCTACATTTTTGACGCTCTTTAGAACCTTAGTTTCGGTTAAGACTCATGTGGTGATTCTCTAGGGCGGTATCCGAACGTATCGAAAAGTTGCTAGATTTACTGCATAGTACAACCTACACCGTGTACCGACAAATTGAGTCGAGATTTAGTGGGCACAAGCATTACACGCGATGAAAGTGCTCGCTCGCCGTATAATGTTGTAACTTTGCTTTTCTTAACTGACCTCGTGAAGGTTAAGCGTAGGTAAAGATGTCAATTTCAAATTGCATGGAGAAAAGGAGCACTTGATGTAAGCGTATTGAGGCAATAAACCACTAGAACGTGATTGCTCTCTAAATATTTTACACTCGTATATTCAAGCTGTTCGGATTTATATTAGGTACTAGAAGATACCCACAACTTCGCGCAGGAGGAAAAATTCATAATCGTCTGTTTTCCTTCAGCGTAGTGGGGTAAAAAAATATCCTATAACCATCTGGAGATACCCAGCTACCCGGTACCAAAAATGGTTGAAATCCGTTTAGCCGATTTAGCATGATGAAGCCACAACGACACATACAAACATTTCATTTTTACAACTTTATAATAGTATAGCTTATGATACCACAACGTTCCGGAGTGGTAACGATGCATCTTGGTACATCTCATAGTACATGAAGATTTTACCTTTCTGTATCTTTTTTTATCCATAAGATAGATAAGGGCCTGGTTAGGTTCTTTCTATTTCTCTCTCTTATTCTGTTCTATTCCAATGATCTGGCGAGATTTGCATCAATTTGTTTGATATGGTCTACATCTCATTATCTTTTAACTTTTACACAATTGATCATTATTAAGTAATTGATTATTTATACAAAATCAAATTCGCGCATATTTCTTACAATCAGGATCCTATATATAGTAGGTATTCTAATTATTTTGACTGGATATGGATTGACTAAACTCGATAGAGGTGTGCTATAAATATACGGCAATGCCTTTTGGATTGTTAAATGCATCGCGAAATTTCAAGCAAGTGACACAAGACAGTAATACGTTTTCTGTTAAAGCACTAAACCTATATTGGATACACTTAGTGAGAAGCTATGTGGTTTAGCCGCTGAAAGGATCACACGATGGCAGGGCGATGTCCAATAACCACTTAATCATTGCTACCGATTAACATTCTCATTTTCTCCTTATTTGCATATAGCGTATAAATAGAGTATAATAGCTGGGATTAATGTAAGACAAGCGACCAGCGGCGCCTGAATATATTAGGATAGATATTGGTTCTTAGTAAAATTATATCAAATGGCATGATTAGTACGATTGCGTTAAAACATATTCTTATATCAAAACTCGCATTTTTATCACTGATAAGAAGCTTATTGTCAGTGGTAAAAAAAAAGAGAGTCAATACATATATTGCAATGGAAAGTACGTGAGAATTAAGTCAATATTTTATTTATTTCTTATATTCACAAACCAATAAATGATCCATTTCGGTAAACGTAATAATTTGTGTATATTCCGTTACTCATTAATTAACGTTTCGTACGCAATGGTTTCCTAAAAATGATAGAAAACCTGCGGTTCTATGATGGTTGCGTTTATCAAGCGATAAATAAATGATATGTTAGCCAATTATATTTATTGAATAGTTATTCAATTGACTTTCGTTTTTTTCTACTTTGTACGGTACTGTGATGTTAATAAAAGCTGTAGATTGACGTTGTTTTCATTCATTGTGCGATTGGATTTTGATCTGTACAGATCGTGAATAAACCAAGTTCAAACTGAGTGATTTGATTTATTGAAGAAGATAACAGATGAAAGGTCCGGCAATTTTACACTCGCATACTTGTCAGAAAATGCCGGCTGCTTCATCATTTATCTATCAAGTTAAAAACACAACTATCATAGGGCCCCTGGAATGTGTCTAAATGCACTGAATGTAAGAATTTATTTGCCCTTTCCTAAAGTTACAATGTAAGCCGCCTGTGCCTTAGTCACCCGTCTAGACACCATAATGGCGTCAGCCTACTAGCATAGATGCTAAGCCGCTTTGACCAGGTTAAGGTTTTCAAAAACGACATAACCGACAAAAATGAAGCTTCACTTGAAAACTAGTCAATTTCCTTAGACAACACTGTTTCAGGACAAAATGTTTTGAATGAATACTTAGGAAAAAATGGTGCTTATCACGTTTTATTTGCGAGTGTCGATATAATTGAAGAAGTACAGGCTATGGTTAGGATATAAGCAGAAATTAAGTTGATGGTTTATGGGCGTTAGGAAAAATTAAAACATGTACTTTCCGCTGGATATTGGGAATAGTTTTATAATTTCAATGAATATTTTCGTCGTTAGTCTACTTAAGTGTTCCTGTGTAACTTTAACATAATATGAAAGATAGGTTGATCTATAAATCCACATTGGTATTTCGAAGTCTGTGCTTGAACTTACGTTATACGTTTTTTGTAACAGCCCTATTTCCTCATAGGTGTCAACGAAAATTAAAAACGATTACACTCTAAGACTTTTCATTTTTAATCTACTCTTGGAGTTAATCATTTTGCGATATCAGCACATCTCGCTGGTTGTTCGTATACGTTACTGCGTTTTTTCCTTGGACTTTATTAATTCAGAGAATTTGCGACTTCCCATACAACCAATATAATTTACATAACCAGATTTCATTTTCGTATAATTAAAAGTTAGAATTTATCGACTTCAAAGTCATAAATAATAAGTATAGTTTTTGTCACTGCTGCTCACTGATCTGTGATTACGTTGTCTCCAAACCCTGATAAGCAAAACCCAATATGTCGCCGTCAATCAGCGAAGTTTAAGGTAATCTACTTAACTTTCGCACGATTCGGCGAGTCTCAAAGCTCGTATCTTTTTAATCTTTCGCCAAGAGCACCGTTAATGCCGTTAAAGTGTATTCGAAAGATTAATTCCGCGATTCGGACATTAACGCTGGGTTTACGCAATTAGTAAAAGTAAAGTGGCCTCACATTCGTGTTCGCAGTACCTATAGGGTTGATTTGTGTGCATTGACTTGTAATTACACTAGCCGGCCTCTTTACAAACTTTAATGTAACTTGCAACGTAATCTTTGTACAGGTCAAATCTTGCAAGTTAAATTTGATTCACTTTCGGGTTTCCGATTGAGTAGAAATTTACAATTTAGCATTCTTATACCCTGTTTTTTTTTACTTCCATTAATTTTAACAGATGGTATACCCGTCAACACGAACAACTTTTCCTAGCGGAATACATTTTGGAAACGATCAGTATATATCAGTCCCGGACATTTCTACTGCTGAACGTAAGTGCGCTTTCAAAAAACCTTTGCGCGAACTCTGATAGCAGAACTGCAAACTCTTATCTTCTCTGATTAGCTTGTTTCGTCTGAATTTGTTTATATATGTAAGTATATATTATATGAATATGTATGTATCTAAGTATTTATCTTCCTAAATTATGTCTGTAAATTATTTGCACCGCCCACAATTTATCTGCTTTGCCTCAAGGTTGACTTAATGCCCCATGGCATTAAGTCCGCCTTTTGTACGATAAGTTTTTCTTTTGTGCAATAAAGATTAAATAAATAACATAGGCCTCGCCTATAGTTAGCCACAGGGTGCGATCCTTTGCGCATACAGCATCCACCGATTCTTACGAGGCATCCGTCCACCTACTCGCGGGTTCTACGATGCGCTTTCCTATGCGTGGTCGCCACTCACGGACATGATTTCCAGGATTTCTTACTTACCGTTTGTCAAAGATATAGGATAGTATTTATCCTGGACCTCAACTTTATGGGGATGAAAAGAGTGATGTGTCCTTCAATCAAACTAATAATCAACACCAAGCGAGGGTAGATCGAAAAACTCGTTTGGCAAGAAATTTTTAATACCCGCCTCTCCAGTTTCTTCTAGACTATGGATGTAACGCGACGTCCGAAACGTCTAAGAAGTACCAACGAAATTAAATACATCATATTTAATACACGATTAAGCCTATAATTTTCATGGAGTACAAGAATTACAAAATAATTGAGGCAAAGATTCTTTAAATTAAAATTACACTAAATTATTACACCGTTTTGTTTCATTAATTCAACAGTCTAAGATTTAAATATCAGAACCACTCCCAAGGTGAGCTTCCATTCCTGTTTCTGGTCAAATTCCCGACGAAATTAGACGAAATTAAATATATTCTCAGAGAATAAGTATGTAAAGTATTCTGTCAAAGTTTTGTTTTGTGTGAAGAAGTTAAAGAATCCTATTCACAAAATCACTGTGCCGGCATAATGAAAACACCGACATTCGAAGATGTTTTTTTATGCATTCACATGGTCTGCCTTGTGAATACAGTAGCTGTAAAGCTTTCGAAACGTCCGGAACTCAAATGAGAAAATTATATGACGATTCAACACATTCCTTTTTTTGGCAAAAACATGTTTTAGTTTTTTAAGGAAGTTAAGTTTCATAAATGGCAGTCATTTCGCATTTCTAAATGACGAAAATTCCTGCGTTTCTTCCTATTTTATTTACTAACCTATAGTGTCAAGAAAGGGGAACTAGAACATTAACATTGGTCATTTAATGTGAGTAACCGGTGCACGCGCTGATTTATCTGACAAGTAGGGTAGGGTTGCTAACTCAAGGAACAGAGTAAAAACCGGCCAAGAGCACGTCGGACCATGCTCAGGAGTTCCGTAGCCGTCTGTTATACTGCTAAGAAATGTACTGCAAATAAAAAAATACGATGTGAAATAGTGCATCAGCAAAAGAGTATCTCCCTGGGACTTACCATTTATGGCGATCATGTTAAAAAAAATGCATTAAGAGTGATTATTAAGCTTTGTAATTTTTTTTCACATGGAATAATATGTACGTATTACATTAATGCTATTTTAAGAGCGATTACTTCCAAAAATATTTTGCTTCGGCTTCATGCTGTATGGCAGGAGTGTCCTCTCTAGAAATACATTTTTTATTATTTAAGTACCAAACCAAGCAGTGGCTTATAAAAGACAACTAAACATACTGTACATTTCATCAACACATCTTGTAGTTTTTTAGAAAAATGCCTGTGACATATGAGCGTCTTCCCACTGAATTGCGAACCGAGTCATCTGACGACTGTTTTGAACGGCAATTGAGAAACTTTTTATTGGATAATCCATTATACTCAGTAAATGAGTATATGGATATACAATTTAAATTGTACTTGACACTTTTATTTTACCCTTGTTTTGTACTTATATTATATAAATCGACATACCCTTAAAGATATGCTTTTGACATTATTTCTTAATTTGACTTATTTACAATTAATTGACATCTAAATGCTATTTTTAATAATGTTACCTTAATTCTTGTATTCTGACAATTACCTATCTACTTGTTTAATTTTGACATATATTGTAATTATTTGTTCTGTAATCAATTTGTTTGTAGATTATCTATTTATTATAATTAATTTATTGTGACGATCATAGTTTAAATGCATGTAAATTGACATAGTGTAATTTATATGACATTTTATATTATGACATAAATAAATCTACCTAAATCTAAATCATACGGACGTTCGGTCGGACGGACATGACGAAACTATAAGGTCAAGCATTTTGTCCTCGGAACCCTAAAAACCCACGATGTTGTAATTATGTTTTGTTGTTTTATCTGAAAAATGCGCAAGGACAACATAGGGCACGGAACAAAAGCTTTAAAGTTTTACATGGTAAAAAAAATATCTGAACAAAATATCTCACTTTTTTTTATTTGTGTAAGCAAACGTCCTTATTTAGTACAAGTTAAGAAATTATTATTTTGTATATGTTAATTTTTACCCAAATTTTGAACTTATCTTACGAAATATGGCGAAATATCAGTGGCGTGGCGTCCATATAAGCCGATTCCCACCGGGTTGCGCAAGGAAAGGCTTATAACCATCTTTTTCTTTAAATATTTTATTTAATGTTTTCGTGCGTACAGTTCTCCGTGTCGCTACCTACCTATGGTCTCACCGGAAGATCAGCGCTGGCTTTAGAGCCAGCATTATGCTGAGGTGGGACCATTTCGGGGCATACTTAGTTTAGTAATTTATTTTTTGTACTGCTGTATAAATATGCCTTCGAATAACTGTATTTTCTTTCTTTCTTTCTTTCTTTCTTTCTTTAAATAGGATTATATGAATATGCTTCGGCTTCCCTTGTAATTTTCCTGACGCCACGCCTCTGCCGTGCATGTGCCATAACGATGCGCTTAGAAAATTAAAACTTAAGCTTTATAGCATAAAACTTAAAATGCATTTGTGTGTGACAACCCTATAGGTGAGATGGGACACGATTGCCTCTGGCCAACTAGATTTCTACGTTGTTTATAGTTATTGGTAAATTCGCTACTTAACCGCGTTACTGACATATCAAAAAATGTCACGTATCCGTAGCCAAAATGGCAAAAACGGAACCCTTATAGTTTCGTCATGTCCGTAGTTATACAAGCATTTATCAAAAACTACAAGACGTATATTGATGAAATTTGGAGTATAGGTGTCCTGTATAAGCCGCTACTTAGTGTAGTAGTTAAATATCAAAAAATAATCTTAATGCCAGCATAATTGTAAAAAGTACCTCATAATTAATAACTGCAACAAGGTTTTCATTAACGGACGATTAAATATCTTATTAACGCTTAATGAAACCTTAGTCTAATAGCTCATAACCTGTCATTAAAACATAGCTTTCTTATTGAAAGCCCTAGTTGAATGCGAACGAGTATGGACAGAACTTAATGAATTTCCAACGTCTTTAAGGACTGGCGTTCAATTAGTGTTTCTCCTCACTCAAAGACATCTATCAAGATACCATCGGTACAGTCAGATGAGTAAAGTGAACAAGACTATTTTTGTAAATAATTGAATTAAACAATCGAGATTTGAGAACTATTTTTAAGGTTTCACCAAGTTTCATCAATAAGAGCAAACTGAAAATGGAGATTTTATCGGAACAGTTTCCAAGATATGAGGGAACATATATATAATTTCAGATCGGTCTCTAAAAACAGATTATTCTATAAAATCCACATTTTGGTAATAAATAATGTGGCCCTTCTACATCAAGTAACAAATATTTTTTGCATGAAAATACATTGATTCCTTAAACTATATCTGTTTCATTTAAGGCTATCCCGTCGGAAAAGGCTATAGGGTGCGTCGGGGTAAGACGGAAGTATGGAAAAGTTCGACAGGTGGTCTTTATTTCAACGCCTTTACATTTTCGGTAAAATTTCAGATTTTTCCATCAGGTCTTACCTCAACACACCTTATACTAATTTAATTAGCGGCAGTTTTATCACGACAAAACGACGGGAAGAATTACCAAAGATTTTGGCATAAGGAAAGCTGGAAATCCTATAATCACAATAAAACAAAACGGGGCTTAATTGCGTATAAATATAATAGAACCTTTCGTTGGCAATTCTTCGACGCGTTACGTCCATAGTCTCGAAGGAACTCAATTACAAGGAAAGGTAAATAATATGAGTGAAGATCGTGTAAGGTTAAATCAATGTTCCAAATCCTATATTTCATAAAAAAAGTATTCTACAGTTGCATGTTGAATTGTTGATCATTTAGCATCGGTAAAATGAATTTCAAAACAAACAGTTGTCATTTATGTATTCACTGATTCTGCGAACGATATCGTTGCAGTTTATTGCAGCCCTCTTTTTTGTAAACTACAGTGTACTAGTGGTTTAGATACTAATCTGATAAACTGATCCAAGCCATTAAGAGAAATCAGCACGCCGATCGCTCCTCAATCAACGATGGAGATGGCGAAGATTAGGTCTTAATCGAGGGGAACTGGCGACCGACCACCGTTCTACTGACATACCTCAGAAACAGTCACTTGTCAAGTGTCATTGTGACAATATACTTTATTTACTACGGTAATTAATGTGTTAAAAGGAAACAAAAAATATCGCGATGCAAATGTGAAGATTATAGGTCTTAATCGAGCATAACCGGCTACCGTCTAGCATCTAGGTGTAGCTCGGAAACAGTCAAATGTCAATGTGACAATATACTTACCACGGTAATTAATGAGACAAAAAATGGATACAAACATCACGATGTATTAAAATTTAGTCTTGATTCAGACAACTGTCTACCATCTACCGTCCTACTGATATCGCTCTTGAACAGTCACTTCTCAAATGTCATTGTGACAATATACTTACTACGATAAATTGATGTTTTAAAAACAATTTAAAATAGATCAGGATGCTCGAACATAACTGGCTACCGTCTACCGTCTCCCACTAATAGGTCCCTACAGCTCTGATACAGTCACTTGTCAAATGTCATTGTGATAATGTATACAATCAAATTTAATACCGTTTAAAACTAGCGTTATAAAAGTTCAATTTTGCACGAAAATATTCTACACTAACAAAATTAAATTATAAGGATACCACTTCTATGAGCAAAAGATTTTTTCCTAACTATTGGGGTTATAAATTCAACAGGCGCACAAAGGGCCATTACTAGCAAAGCGACACGGCAGCATAGCTATACCCTGACAGTTCTGCTTCGAGTCCATGAGTCCAGCCAGAAGTACACCTGGAGACCGCAATTTGATTTGGATAATAATTTTGAAGAGCCCTTTTTTTCTACAGAAAAAGCCTCATAGAATTACTATGAAATAATGACAATAAACTACAGTAAACATTATATTTTCTTCTGTTTCCGCGATTATTTCTCATTTAAATGAAACAATTTTAACGGCTCATATGGCGTATATTATCTCATTTGAGTTCCCGACGTTTCGGAAGCTTTTCAGCTTTCCATGGTCACGGGTGGACTGAGAAAAAATATATTTTCCTCTGTCAAAATGACAATTTGCGCAAACTACCCATTTTGAAAAAAACAAATAAAGGTGTACATACATGCCAGATGGGCCTAATCTGTAAAGACAGTTACACATGTCGAGGGCTTCATGCTAAAGAGACGTAAAAGCAAAACCCCAACTTTTCAGGAGAGCTAAAAAACTCAATAACTTTTCTTCCTTTTGACAGATTTTTCTGTAAATTTGCATGTAGCATTCAACTTACTATACTTTTTATATAACGTATTTAGTTTTATGTCAAGTGTTCTAGAAATTTGTATTTATGCGCTTACGTCTCCTTGCCTCGGCGATATTATCCGATATCGATGGTGAAATTATCAGAAAAATACTTGAGATTTTTCGACATATAATCGAAATCTATCCCTATTCAATGTTTAAACGACTACAGTTTTAAATTCGGTTTGCACATCAAAATGCTTTATATTTACAGTCTTTTGCACATTGTTACGAAGGTTTTTCTATTTTATCTAATATTTGTACGCTTCCCGACATAAAAAGGGGACTAGTTACTTTTTTTTGTTGTCGTATATCCAAATTAATTTTAATCAATTAGTACTGACATTTCAGTGATTTTGGGGGATCACACTATCGAGTAATAGAATTACGCATATATGTCTTTATACTATGATAATATCATTCGACTACATGACATTATAGCTTTTCCGCCTTTTATACGCCTCTGTGGCGACCTCAAATGATACGCCAAAACATATTTTAATTATTGAAATAAGTTACAATTACAATACAATTATGAAAAAAATTGAGCTTACGTATAGTTATCACACGAATACGATGCCGTTAAAAACGAAAAATCGTATTTTTGCGTATACACGTCTTTAGCATGATGCCCTCGATGTGTAACTGTGTGCTAGAAGTTCTTAATTATTTTATTTTAATAGTTTACCAAGCAGCATTTCACAAATGAGGCGTACTGAGGAAAAAGAAAAGCTGCAACTTAAATATCATAATATACGCGATATAATCCGTTAAATTGTTTTATTTAAATACATTTAACATTACTTTACCTAATATTATTGTTTCTATTACTTAGTCGCGTGATATAAGCCTGTAATAAATATAAATGTTAAATTAAATGTGATAGTTCTTTAGTATGTACTGGACGAACTTTTCTGCATGGAGGCTTTAGTTAGGTCCATTTTTATTAAGGTGCGTCCACATTTGTATCATTTGCCCGTATCAGATCATCGTCGCGTGGCATGATCGCGTGTCACGATCATGCGTTTGGACGTTGCGCCGATCGGATCGCTCGAAATCCATTTTGCTACGCGTATCACACAGTTATATCGGACGAGTACGGCGTGATCGGCGCGCCGACAGTAAGCGTCCAAGCAGCGCGATACGCAGTCATGCCACGGCACGGTGATCGGATACGAGCAAATGATACAAGTGTGGACGCACCTTTAGCCTTTCTGGCCAGTATGTTAATAGTCTAGATTATTTAACCATATTTTGAAGTAACCCTGTCACTCTTTTCTCCTGGGTAACGTGACAAAATAACGATAAAAATAGTTGATTCATCACATCACAAGTCTAGTTTGACGGTAGAAAAGAAAAAAAACACTTACTTATATAACATCACGTTGCGAAAAGGGTACATGTATGAACTCTTTAAAACGCTTTTTGTAACAAAATATCATAATACCGTAAAAAAGATTTCAAGAAGTGAAATTAAAATTAAAATCGGCCGAAAAATACGCATGATATAAGCATTTTAAAGTACTAATTAGACAGCGATATGACAGAGAGGTCCGAAATGTATTGACTATGACGTATAGTCCACTACGGTCATATAATCTCCATATTATATTCTGTTTGGCTAGAAAGAGATGGAATGACATGTTTGATGGCTTATATCTAGGTTATTTTTGCTTATAGTTATTCGAAAAAAATATTTTCAAGTGTTTGTTACATGAATGAGCTTTTATAAAGCAAAAACAAAAATTCATGCATATTCCCTATTTCGACGCAGTTAAAAAAAAAGTCGAAAGGAAAGCCTTGCGTTGTTGTGGTCAGACAACAAAATAAAATGAGTGAAGGAATTATGGACCCGATTCTGATTTCTTCGAATGTTAAAATTATGTGGTAATCCGTACTGTAGGTACTTGGAATCACGTTTAAATGATGTGCGTGTAGTTACAATGTTAGCATGTTAAGCTTGTGATGAAAATATACTAGGTATACAAAAAGAAATACACATTTTCCAGTTCGCCCTAAAAGAAAAAAAAATGTATAACGACAATGATGTTATTTCGATTCTTATGATCATAATTGCACCACAAACGGAGTATTAGTTGTACCTTGTTTTTTCGAAAAACATTTAATTAAAGACTCATTTCGTTGACATATAATTTCATTTCTGAAACCGTTAAGCAATGTCATAGACAAAACATGAGTCTGGGAAATGAAACAGAATATTCAGGAAAAATATATAGAAAATAGGAAGAATCTTCATCTTAACGAAAATTCTATACTATTATAAAGTTGTAAAAATGAAATGTTTGTATGTATCGGTGTGGCTTCATCACGCTAAATCGGTTAAACAGATTTCAACTATTTTTGGTACACGGGTAGCTAGGTATCTTCAGATGGTTATATAATACTTTTTACCCGACTATGCTAAAGAAAAAAAGGGGAGTTATGACTTTTTCTCCTCCGCGAACGAAGTTGCGGGCGCCTTATAGTATACTATAAACAGAACAACGACTTGCAGCTACCGTGGTCTGATCTGACATTTATCAACCTTCAATAGGTACTTGAATTTGGATAACAAAACGATATAACTGTCAAAATTATGGTACTAACTTATGACCTTTTGGATAACTAGGGCTGTAGTTAATGTGTTCGTAATGATCTAGTGATATTCATGAGGTTTGTATGGTCGCGTTACAGAGGTAATTATGTAACACGAGTAGGGAATACCTTCTTGATGGACGTATCGTGGGACAATAATATGTTTGAAAGTTTTAATTAAGCGTATCTGGGTTTGAATCTCGACTAATATAAATGTTGCTCATGTGAAGTGCCCTTGAGGCCTACTTGCAGAATAAAGTTCTGAATTTGAATTTGAGTTGCACAACGAGACTAAAGGCGGCCAAGAATCACGAAAAATTCAATGGAAAGAGGTATACTCGGAGTGTCCCTTCGTAACAGAAGTAGAAATGAAGATATCCTCAGTAGAACCAAAGTACCGACATAGCTCGCAGGATTGCATCGTTGAAGTGGCAATGGGCGGGCCATGTAGCCCGGAGAACGGGTGGCCGTTGGGGCAGTAAAGTCCTGGAGTGGCGATCACGCATAGGAAAGCGCAGCGTAGGACGGCCCCCGACTAGAGATGGACGGTTGACCTCGTGAGGGTCGTGTGAATGCGGTCTGCGCAGGATCGCATCCTTTGGCGATCATTGGGAAACCTATGTTCAATAGTGGACGTCCGTGCCGAATAGATAGTATAAATGTTCGTTGAATGAAATCTTGAACACGTTTTTTTCGTCTTGGGTCTTAGATGTTTTTTACACATATCGTCGTCTAGTATTATTTGCTTAGTTTGGGTACCTGAATCAATAAATTGAATCGTCTAATATTTATAAATTTTTGTTGATATTTGCGGTTCGATTCATAATTATTTCCTAAAGGTTACCTAAAGAGATCGGTTAATTTATTTTGTGTTTGTTAAATAATTTAAACTAATAATACCACGTAAATCATTATCATCATTTGAGTTCTCGATCCCGATGTTTCGGAAGTTTTACATCTTCCGTGTTCTTAGGTGTCTCTGCACGCATGAAAATGTGTAAATTTAGCACAACAGTTTTTAATTTTATTATTATGAAATAACAATAAAAATCTCATTGTCTTAAAAGTGTGCGGTCTAATTTCGAAAGTAGATTTTAGTAACAATTTCATGTAGTTTTCTTAATTTCCTGGAAACATAAGGTGTCAAGAGTCTAATATCAGAAATCATGGTCACATGACAAGATGAACATTGATCATTGATCTTTCAACGATCACTGGGTCAATGAACCCAGCCATATCAATGCACAGCCGATCTTGTTTTGATTTTAATGAGCTGCTCAAAAGGTCTTTTTCACCCGCGAGGCGAGGCGAGACGAGGAGGGACGAGAATTGAAATCGCGCCAGCCCATTTCCATTAAAAATTGCCATGAGCACGCGCGAGCTCGCGATGCCTTATAAAGTAATAGCTCGAGAGTAATATTACTGGACATCACGTGAATCGTGTGTCTGTTGCAGAATTAAAGTCTATGTTCATAGCAATATGGTTAATTATTACACCGACAAATATTTAAATTCTCGTCTCGCACATCCTCGCCAAACCGTACCATTGCCATCGAAGATGCGCTGAGAGTGAATTAAAGTTTTGTCATACAAATTTTATTATCACAACACAACTAATGGTGCTTAATCGTGTATAAATAGGATTTTATTTATTACCTTTCGTTGGTAACGAATAAGCCCCGTTTGCTGTGTCGTGATAATGAGTGGAAATTGTGTTAGTTTAAATCAATACAAATTTTAATTCCTACCTCGCCTCGCCTCGTTTCGCCTCGCCTCGCCAGTGGAAAAGCACCTTAACTGACGTGTTTAAACGTGGCTTTAAAAATAAACGCGTTTTTATGCGAGTTTTTATCGAACGCGTGTTGATGATAGGAAAAATACAGATAAACTAAATTTTAGGAAATATATATTGCTGATGGCAATGAAAACAGAGGTATTTTTTACTTAATAGAGTTCTATCAATACAGGTAAAATACAGACAACTGGTCTCTTTTTTTTTTACCTTCATAACAAAATCCATTTATGTTGTATGATATTTGAAATACATTGGTGTTTGCTTCCATCTCGTTCGCCAAAGATTTGAAAAAAAAAAAACAATATTGCTCTTCTTTTAAGTAAGAGTAATTTGAATAATATTGTAGTAATAGTCATTTTTTTCCAAACTGCGTTAGTTCCCAATTGATTCATTTCCCAAGTTTCCTAACTCATACTTCTCTCCGAAACGGAAAAAAATGATTATTAAAACCGTTGTGTATAAGTAACCTAACCTAACCTACTCCCCAGTAGGTTAGGTTAGGTTTGTTTTAAAGAAATTCAGTTTTTTTCCGCAAGAACTATGGCTCGATCATGAAATATTAGAAAAACGAAATAGTTTGAGAAACATAATTTGCTGATTTATCAGTAGCTCTTTAAAATTGACAATAATAATTTGATGAAATTGACACCCATTAAGTTATTCTATATACTCCATGCTTTGGAGCATAGAACTTAGGAGAACAATCTCTATGTAACCAGTGTCCGTGAAAAAGGCGTTAAATTGTTGACCTCACCGCATAAAATAAATTATCGTAATAATCCATACTAATAATATTATAAATGCGAAAGTGTGTCTGTCTGTCTGTCTGTCTGTCTGTCTGTCTGTCTGTTACCTCTTCACGCCTAAACCGCTGAACCGATTTGGATGAAATTTGGTATGGAGATAGTTTAAGTCCCGGGGAAGGACATAGGCTACTTCTTATCCCGGAAAAATACCCTTATCCGCAATAAACGAATTTAAGGCGGACGAAGTCGCGGGCAGAAGCTAGTGCCAAATAAAATCCACAAAAAAACCACACGATTGAATATTTACATCAGATGAAGGATTGAGTAACATCTCGGTAAAAATCTTTTGTAATTCGTTGTAGACTTCATAATTACTATCTCGCTACTCCAGCGCCATTGTGGTTGCATTTGGAACTATTATTTACTGTTTTCCACTGGACAGTTTTTCATCTGTTTTCCTATAAGAGTTTGGCCTCATTACTTCTAAAATCCATGCCCTAAAGAAATCAAATAAAGTCCTACCTTGATTCCACGCTGACGTGATGTTCTCATGATAGAAGTACTCGTTCTCCTCTTCATCAGACCACAGTACGCCTTCGATACTCGACGTGATCCCGATCTCCGGACCATCCACTACAGACCTCCGCGAGAGCTGGTCGTAGCTCGGAGGTCTCGACAGCGAGAACGTCGATAAATCTGCTAAAGAAGACCTGAAGTTCTTCACGCTTCTGCTATCGATCGGTCTGTAGTAGCGCGAGCGCGCGTCTTCTGATTTAACAGACCTTAGAGACCGACAGTCGTAGTTCGGGTCTTCGATATTAGTGATGTCCCCTAAGGATACTTTGAAGTTGTTGTACGATAGGTCTCCCAAAGGAACTTCGCATGAGCGTCGTTTCATGCTCGTTTTTTGCGACGGCGCTTCCCCGGTCGCCTGCATGTGACGGGTGACGCCCGCACTATGCAGGAATTCATTGGAACTGTACATTTTTTTAATTCTAACTTAGAACTAAAGTGGACTTTAGGAACTTTAGAATTTGACTAAATGCGTGGAATTATTCGGTGACACCGACGCCGGCATCTGGAACAAAGGAAAAGTGATGTTAGTTCCTTTATTTTAAAACTGTAATCTAAAGTTACTATTAATATGTCGCACCCGCTCACGGGACAATGGTGTCCCGGACCTTTGGGAGGCGTGCGCGGAGCCGAAGTCAACGCGTAGAGGCCCTTTCGACAATTTAATGAAATGTAAGGTGTACACCGCGCGGGTGCTGTTCCTGCCCGTATCATGGGACACGCACAGAGACACCACTCGCTAGATGCAAGAACTATTGGAGAGTGATGAGATCTAAATATGCTGGGTTATGGGATTAATATTATTATTATACTTATATAAAGTTGTAAATATGAAATGCCTGTACATTGATGAGATTTCTAAAAAAAAAGTTATGTGTACCTACTTTATAAATGTCAATCAATAGAAAAATATTTTTTTGGATTGTTTGCATGTTTGTATGTTATTGTGGCGTGGTTTCGTCACGCTAAAACGGCAGAATATATTCAACTATTTTTGTTACACCGGATAGCTGGGAATCCACAGATAGTTATAGGATACGTTTTACTCGACTACGTTGAAGACAAAACAGGGTTATGATTTTTCTCTCCTTCGCTCACAAAGTTGTGGTCACATTCCAGTACTATATAAGCTGAAAATGATAAATACATTATGAGTAAACTATAAAAAGAAAATAATAAATTTTAGGATCATAATTATAATTAGTAAATGAAAACTATTTAGTCAATAAAGTATTTCACAACCAATTCTATTATGAGTGCCATCTAGGGGAAACGTTCCAAACTAAAATGACTAGCAGCGTTCTGGACAGTCATCTCATTCATTGCACGTTACACATTCGGTACGTAAGCTTTGGTTACTTACTAGTACTTTTCATGGAACTTCACAGATGGCGCGATAATCAATACAAGTATAATACTTCGTGATACGCTTTATACTTTTTAGCCTTGACGAAAAAATACGGGTGTTATAAGTTTGATGTGTGTTTATATGTGTGTCTGTCTGTGGCATCGTAGCTCCTGAATGAATTTTTTATACTTGATTGAGTTTGCTTTTACTTAATTATGATATGATCAAGAACAATTAATACAAAAATACTCTCAATCGCCGTAATTTACGCTTCATATACGCCCCGATCAATGGGGATGTCAAGAACTAGATGGCGCTTTAACATTCAATATTTTAACAATGTTACAATTGAACAAAGACACATAGTAGAGTAATAATTAGTTCGTAAACAGCTCATAATAAATCAATCGTAACATTTTTATACTGTGTCACGATTGCAAAGTTGAATAATTGTAGATAATACTTTGGTACATGCAGAGATGCGACTTATTTGAAATACTTGTATTTAAAATAGAAGTACAAAATGCAAAATACCTATTTTGTATTTTGCATTTAATTACTTTTTGAAAAAAAGTATTTTGTATTTTATTTGAAATACTTTTCGAGACGTATTATCTATTTGTAAAATACAAAATACATTACTGTTAAGTTTCGCCAATATTAGTCGACTAGGTAATAGCGACTAGAGAAGCCTTGCGAGTTTGCCTAGTGGTGACAAAACGAACGCGCGTTATCTGTGGATCATGACGTCTGTTTCGTTGCGGTGAACAGTGTTCGTGGAGGAGAAAAACTCATAACATTATTTTTTACTTAAGCTTAGTACGTTAAAAATATCCTATAACCATCCCTGGTAGTCCAGCTAACCTTGTACCTACTAAAAATTTATGAAATTCGTTCAGCCTTTTTGACGTGATGAGGCCTTATAGACACCTACGTAAATGCATAAGAATTGCATTTTTCGACTCAGACCTTCACATTAATCAATTCTTCAAATATCAATATATAGGTATTTAATTTTTTTTAATGTTAGTGTTGAAATACAATATAATCAGCGGTTAGGTTGATCAAAACAGAAAACTAATTTCACCAAAAAGTATTCTATTTCAATAAAGTATTTTGAAAATATCTATTTTGTATTTAGTATTTAAAATACAAAAAGCAAACGTATTGTGTATTTTGCATTTGAAATTGTTAATTAAAAAACTATTTGCATTTTGTATTTAAATACTTTTTATAAAGTATTTTTTTCATCTCTGGGTACATGGCGTTGTAAATATCGGAGAACGACTTTTTGTATGGCGATTGGTAGTCATCTTGTTTTGATGGTCCTTGCATCCAAATATATCCAACCAAAACCCACTAAGTAGCAAAAGAGACAAACAATAGTATTTTATGCAACTGTTGTATAATAGGGATCAAAAAAGACGAGTGGAGATAGTTTTTCTACAACTAAGGGGCCATTCATTCATTACGACAGATTTTTCGAACACCTTCCCCCCAGGGATCCGTACGTAATTAATGAATGAACCCTAAGCACTTGTTAATAAAACACAAAAGTCTAAATATTTATGTTTGCGCCGAATTTTTTCTAGCACCAAATTGTTTGATACTTCTTGCGCCACGACACAATTTTTTTTGGTAGTAAGTACAATTAGACTCGTCTTCCTAAATTTTTCTCACTTTCAACAGTTTATAACAAGACAACAACCAACAACTTCAAGATGAATAAAATTTAGCGCCACGAAGAAAATTAAAAAGCGAGCTGTCAATCAATATCTATGGCTTTCTTATTTTTTAAATTCGCGTATACTTGCCAGTGATGAAAACATGTTATGATTTGAAAAAAAATAGGCGATAAAATATGTGTATGTAAATTGTAAAAAGTGTTTTTTCTTTTAAAGTTGGCAGCAATGCACTTACGTACATTTTATTTAAATAAGTTGGTAATATAAATTATTTCATATAACATTACTTTAAGACTCACTGAATATAAATTATTACATTGAAATTTTGTACTCCGTAGCACCAAGGAATACGTTAATAGCGACATTGTGACACGCTTAGCAGTGCTTTTTTGGGACTATAGAGTTATGCAAGTCTTAAGTAATGTATATCTTTATATAAGAGTTGGTAATCATTTAAATGACAGAAGGAAGTACAGGAGTAGAAAAAAAAACTTACTGTCAAGCTCGTATCTCAGTATTGATGACGTACCGAGATACAAAGTTTTGAAGAGTAAGTAGCAACCGATTATTAGTGAGGGGTGTCAGCAGACGAAATCTAAATCGTTATCATAAGTCTCGCCTTCGGGTTCATTTTCTTGAATCCAATTTGACATTCTTGACGGACCAGTATACCTATTTTGACCTAACGTTTATTCCCTTAAAATCAGAGACGAACTCTACGCGGTCTCAGGGGAATTTTCGGAATAACACCCCAAACGATTTATCCACATTATAAGCAGATGCGCATTCTCACCTAAAGGTCATACACCACTCACCAAAAGGTCAAAGCAAGCAGCTAATCGATGGAAACAGGCCCTTACTAAAAGGTTTTAAGCAAATAACATTTCCCATTAAGATGTGACGTTGTGTTAAGCAGAGATGTCGACATGCCCCGGGACAAAACGTTGTTACCGACTACCATTTATTACTAACATATGCCTTTGTGGAAGCGAGAATGAAGTTGGCTACATTACATTACAGAATGGCTAATTAATCAACTAGGTACAAAAGGCCCTCACAGAGGGTAGTTTCGTGTTTGGAACTGATTAGGCAAATAGTTTGTATTGAATACCGACTTGCGTGTGTGGATTTAATCGTGTACATTATTTTATAATATAACACCCGACGAAAATTGAATAGAAATTCTCGTATGTATAGGTATTTATTAAAACAGTCACTGAATCAAAAAATATACTTTCTGTTTTTTTTTTTAATCGAAAATAGTAGATTGTTTGACACGGGGCTGAAATAAGCCATTATGACGCGAAGTGATTATTTGGACGAGTTCACGAAGTGAGCGAGGACAAATATGTCTGAGTGTCATAATAGCTTTTAGCCACGTGTTAAGCACTCTGCTTTTCACTTCGACTGCGAGAAAATAAAAAAGACTTCACATTAATAATGATTATATCACCATGCGCAAATACTCACAGAAAATTTTGTACATTTGGCGCTTTATATATTTTTTTAAACTAATAATGGGCATAGACACTTTTTACTTTTTTATGTACAGGGCTGCAATACGATCAGAAATTTTAGCCAATCTGATCAGGTTGGTTTGTTTGTTTTTAATTATTCGTAAGTAGTACGTAGCTGGCCGCAAGTTTCTTTTTCAGTTTCATAGAAATATGTATGGGATTATATGGCTTTCTTTTAAACCCTAGGGGCTAGATGTACTATTTTAGTCTCGCTTCGCGAAGCTAATATGATGTACTTTTGAGCAGGAGAAGTGAAAACATTTTATTTTGTATGTTTGTATGTACCTACATATGTATCGTTATGGCTTAATCACGTCAAATTGGCGTAGCGGATTGCAACTATTTTTTTGCAATACACGAGTAGCTGGACATCCACAGATGGCCATAGTTGCTTTTTAACCTACTACACTGAAGAAAAAAGAGGGGTTATGACTTTTTCTTCTCCGCGAACGAAGTTGTGTGCACCTTCTAGTTTGTTACATTTGTGAAATAAACCATTTTTATCTGATCGTAAAATCGGACCTCTTATTGGGGCTGTAATCTTTGACACAGGCATACAGCATATACAGGTGTCTCTTTAATTATTTATCACATCTTGTTATTCCGTAAATGTACTCTCGTAAAAAATATGTACGTATAGACGCTCGAAATTCCATATAAGAAGAGCTTTTACCATAAGCTCGCATGAGAGGATTTGTAACAAAAATGTTGCTCTTATATGTGACACGGAGCTTTGCAAAAGCGTGCGAGCTTTACATTTCATAAATATTTGTTAACACGTGCTTTTGCGCGAAACATGTACGGGCGTCTCCAAAAATATGTATACAATTATGTGCCCTTTCCCCCGGACTTAGGTTTAAAAACGTATACATATTTTTAGGGGTGTTGGGCTTGATAATAAAGTGAACTAAGTTCACACATTTTCATGTTTCAGCGGAAGCTTAAGGAAAAGTACAGACTTGTAATGGTTAGACAATTCGTCAATTGGTTTGGTTCGTGCGTTTAAATTTATTCATCCCACTTGCTCATAAATGATATTAAATTAGACGCAGGCGTATAGTATGGAGTAACTATAGTCGATTTATTTCCCGCGGGAGTTATGAGTTTAGTCTTAAAATATAGAACCGACTCGTGCGTCGTAATTCCCTTTTTACCACCCTTGGTGCACAGTGTACTAATACATCAGACGAAGAGAGTGGTTGATGCTCCAAATTGTACCATAAGTGATGCGAGATACTTAGCGCGCATTTGACAGCAGGGCATTTGAAGCTCAGGTCGATTTCAGTTTAGCTTAAGTGATGTCGGTACTTGTAATGATGTCCTGTCTCAGCCGACATCTTAATTCGCAATAAGTTTATACCATTTCATCCTAGATAATTATACAATAGCTGTATGCCGTATGCATGATGCTGATGTGGTCGCTCAGCGATCAAAGCTTCTTCTTTATTTAAATAAAGATCAAAAACATCCGACGAAAAAAGTACCTAGTATTATGAGTTTAATTTAGGTAGGTATGCATCTGAGTATCTGTGTGTCTTTATTGACATGGTAGTGTAGACTATGCTTGGAGTCTCCTTGCTGTATGTATGTATTTATGTGGTCGCTCAGCGATCAAAGCCTCTTCTTTATTTAAATCAAGATAAAAAAACAGCCGACGAAAAAAGAGTGTTATGAGTTTAATTTAGGTAGGCATCTGAGTATCTATGTGTTTCTTTATTGACATCGTAGTGTATACTATACGCGGAGTCTCCTTGCATGATTTAATAATGAGGAGATCTCCAGAAGAACCGACGTCAAAAAATCGTCTCTAATATTTTTTATATCTGACGAACTAATTAGAATTTTGATTTTCGTATCTTAAATCTTAGCATCCATGCCTATTGCTTATAAACACTCACAGAATCATAGCGTAGCATAAGAACTCTTATATCCATTATATATACATAGATAGGTATTAATACAACGTAACAATTTTAGTGAAACTCCTAACTAAGCACCAACTTTGGAACGTGTAACAAGTTGACGAAAGTTCGTCGAAAAAACGGCTTTTGGCGTCGTAAGTGATTCTGAAAGCCTTATTTATTGCTACGGGAACTTGCTGCCAGCCACACTGACATGTGTCAAAGTGGCAATGCGCTGTACTCAAATATTGAAGCCATTGGGAATATTGGAAATGTTTCTGGCATTTTTGTTAAGTTTAACGTTGGGGTTTTTGTACAGTTTTACTTCTGATATGAAAAAATAAAATGCGTGAAATCGATACAAATACATGGAAATGTTTATTGACGAGTAAAAGTAAACAAAGCGAAAACCGATAAGCTAAATCTAACAGATAAGAATAACAGGAAATGCAAAGATGTGGCCAATCTTATTTGAGTTTAAATATGGATTTCTCCAAGCGTTCTCAGATAATACCGGTTTAATTCCTACAAGATCGCCTATCGACCTCACAGGAAATTAAAACGGGAATAGTCTTCTACCAGTATAGCGGGCTATGATTTTCTTTGAAGGAAAAAAATGCTAAGTGTGAGTTGGTTGGTGTTTTAAGGTTCCTTGGGTATTTGCATCTATTCCTTTTTTTGAGATTAAGAAGGGGTTTTCCTTTTGCTGCTCTTTATTAATTCAAATACTTAGTTATCACAACGCAACAAAATTTAAATAAATGTCAAATACTTAGTTTAGGCAATTCACAATTCGCAAATAACAAAATGCAAGCACGAATGAACACATTATAATTTTTATACGGGGACAGGTTCACAAGGTACCGGTGATTGGCGCCATGGAGAGAGGAACATCCTGCAGTACTGCTTTCTGTATCTGACCCTTCCAGCCATCAAGCGAGAGTCTCTTGCTTTTGATAATTATTAAGGTTTATAAAATACGCAATGGAGAAAAATCCGGAGACTTCGAGACCCGTATAGGCCCACCAACACCTTTCCATCTTTTTATGTTTTTCTAAGCCACAGAAAAATCTGTATTTTTTTTCTGACGATAAGGAAACTTATTCCTACCTATAAACAAAATTTCAAGATTTTTGAAAATTTTCATTCATTCCCCATTGCCACAGACGCAGGTACTGCCGTAAGTTATTGGATGCTGTTTGATTGTTTTTAAAAATTCAAAATTCTAATGATGGCGAAATGTGTTAATGATGCAGATAATGTTTATGATGTCGCTGCTGTTGCTCTTGGTGATGATAATGACGATGTTACAGACCAAACAACCATTATGAGAGAGTAGATACTATAAGTATAAAATTAGGCATCACTTATTTGTAAGTATAGGAGCGCCCAAGTCACTACGGATTCCTAAGAAAACAGGAGGATCTCGGAGGAAATGAAATGGCCGCGGGCAGTCTCCTGATTACGAACATGAGTGAGTCAATACGCGTATCGGCTGTGACGAACACGGGGTAATTGAGGCGAATCCGGAGACTCGAGACACTTGTTTGTGCTGTTTCGTTGTTTGGGAACGGTAATGAATAGTTCGTATATTTTCTTACACGGCTCTCATTACTTCTGTACAACCGTAAAAAGTAAATATAAGGATAAATGGAACAGGCGTAGAATATTTTTTTTTGTGATAATTACGGAGTGGCTTGTCATTCTTGTGGTTCGAAATTCAACATATTGTGTATAGAGATGTACTAAATACAGAAACGTTCGACTTTTTTTTGCTAGCCTGTAGATATGTCCCACTGCTGGGCCAAAGCCTCTCCCATTGATTTCCATCAGTTCCTATTTAATGCTTTCCGGCCAGTTGCCGAGGAATGCGTCCGAGTCGTCCCACCACCTCCACCTGCTTTTGCCTCGACTACGTCGCTCATCTTGCGGCACCCACTTGGGGGCTATACTGGCTGCTGGCTACTTACAACACTTATTGGACGTCTATAACTCAACAATACCAAAATGACATTGACGCACCGTTCCAGATCTGAATCATAGGATATCGAAGCTGCAATGGTAACGCTTGTTTGCTCATGCTAATTGTTAAACATTTACTACAAAAATAACTGACTGTCTGTCTTTATCCGTGTGAAGTTCCTTTCGTCGCTCGCTCGAAAAACGTTGGTAAACATAGGCATGTAAAAAAGTACCTACTAATGTGGTTTCTTTTTAGCCATACACTCCAGGCAGACTGGTCGTGGTTAAGGATCGCAAGATAGGTTGGTTACGGCTTCCACGAGACTTCTTCCTTCTCATGAAGACTGACAAAATAAATTCATTTAGAAGTACTATACCATCTCTTGGAAAGTAGTTCTCCAAACGTCCGAAGCTAAAGTATTCGTTTCTACTATGGTATGGTTTTAGCCTAATTGTTTAAAAGCAGTGTTTGTTTCATAAATCAACATAGCTTTTAGGCAAATGGCGGTCTAACCAGTCACTCATAAGTGAGCGATATGCAAACCACTAATAAATAAACAAATCGGCAGTGGCATTTGGCAGCTGGTGTGATTGATATTTATTGCACTTCAATATAGGATTTTATCTAAAATTCAAAACTTGCAAAACAGGAAAAATCTGGTTATAGTGCGGTAAACCCAGCACTAACGATTTGTCAATGCTTATTTTAACCTTGTTATACTTATAACATTATTAATTTACTCTAAGCGTGCTTACTTAAGCATGCTTGGAATTGGTGGTTTATTAAACTACACGACGGAATTATAATTAAAATCATTCCTAAAAATGTAGAAATATGACTTTTACTCATATGAAAAATTTCCAGTTAGGTCACTGTAACAATCCTTCGGGTGCGTAATGTCAATCCACGTCGATGCTATTCCTTTGTATCAAATCAGACTTTACTTTAAATTTACAACACAAAGGACTTCGTCAAGCCAAGACTAATCTGTGCCAATTTAATGTTATCGACTTTTTGTCAATGTCCTTAAGGATATAATAATTAGAGAAGGCCTCCGGCAAAGATACTTATTGCAAGCGAGGTAATTCCAAGAAACTCAATATAATAGTGGAGTAGAAAATTATTAGAAAATGCCAATAAGCCATTTATAAGACCAATCTCTTGTTGTCGTTTCAGGTAATTTCTGAGCATGTCCCATGATTTTGCTCTTCAGGCAATGTCTTCGGGAATATTATTTATTTCAAAGTAAGTTCATAGCATATTTTAAGACACTTTCACAAGTGACTGGTGAGGTCATTAGTGACCCATTATCAAAGAACCTAGAAGTTAGACAGAGACAGATCTTTCTAAGCCTTTCTGAGTTTTTTTACAAGCTTCATATTAAATTCGCCTGTACCTAAATATGCCTATTGAGCTAAAATTAGACATACTTATGGAAGTACAATATTATGCCACCATTGAGATCTGATGATGGAGCCAGAAGGTCATATGAACTATATCCATACTAATATTATAAATGTGAAAGTGTGTCTGTCTGTCTGTTACCTCTTCACGCTTAAACAGCTGAACCGATTTGGATGAAATTTGGTATAGAGATAGTTTGAGTCCCGAGGAAGGACATAGGCTACTTTTTATCCCGGAAAAATACTCTTATCCGCGATAAACGAATTTAAGGCGGACGAAGTCGGGGGCAGAAGCTAGTAATAAAATTACGCAATCTTACAGAGTTTGGGGTTTTTAGAATTATCGGTGATTAGTAATTACAGTCGACAATAAAGCTCGTCACATTAATTAAATTTTGGACAGTTTTAATTAGTTTTGGGTAGTTTTATCTACTGACAATTTGTCTAAAATAATATCTCTTTTTTTTCTTTGTACGGGATTCGAGCCCTGTGTGTCTCTTGCGGCTTTCCGGGTAATATGGGCATTTTACAGACTGGACTAACGAAGCTATGCCCGAACCATTGTCAATCACTTTTATTTTAATTACAAGTTGTGTGTATGTAAAAGTTACATACAAGTGCATAATATAGTGACATAGACGATATCATACAGACGACGCAGCGCGGGGAGGCAAAAATAAGATGGACCGACGATCTGGTCGGGATCGCGGGAAACCGTAGGATGAGGGTGGTGCAAGACCGGTCGTTGTGGGGAACCCTGGGAGAGGCCTTTGTCCAGCTGTGAACGTCTTAAGGCTGATACATGATGATGCTGATGTACAAGTTCGTGTACTTTTTTGTGCGTAATTAAAATACAAGTAAACGTTACCAAAATACTGGTCGGTTATAATCCAGTCTATTAAAGTACAACCAACTTTCTGTCAGAACGCCAACAGTAAGTGTTACGAAATTTTGCTCCAACTCTGCAACTGGGACCACACAACTTTTACTGTTTAGTTATTAGAGCGGTTTACGAGTTACCGGGCTCATTAAATGTGCAATGTGCATTGTGAGATTGTGCAACAGTGTAAGTTTGAGGCTCCAGATAGCAATTAAGCTACACATAGTGCACATCTTGGCGACAGCCTTTGGTTATTGTGGTAGACAGCTTTAGAAATAGCTCTGAAAACTGTCAAAACAGTGTTTGATCTTTATTTGGTTTTATTTAATGTTAAGATAAAGTGATTATACAATAAAAAAGGCACGAAAAGGATATTTTGAAACCAAACAAAATTAGTCTCTGGCACAATTATTTCCTGTGTTTTAATTCCATACACAAGACATTAGCATCTCTTTGGCTGATTCGGGATTCTCTGAAATTCCTGGATAGGTATATTTTCGTTATTTTGTATACCTAATAATCTCTTTGTACTTGTTTTGTGTCTAATTATAAATTTTACCACTCGCCAATCCTAATATGTCGGTGTATAATTCAGTTTAGTAACGTTTTTGTGTGTAATTAAAATACAAGTTAACGTTACCACATTCCTGTCCCAAAATACCGGTCGGTTATAATCCAGTCTATTAAAGTACAACCAACTTGTGCCAGAATGCCAACAGTGAGTGTTACAAAATTTTTCTCCAACTCTGCAACTCACATCACACAACTTTTATTGTTCAGTTATTAAAGCGGTTTAAGAGTTCTCGGGCTCATTAAATGTGTATTGTGGGATTGTGCAACTGTGTAAGTTTGAGGCTCCAGATAGCAATTAAGCTACACCTAGTGCACATCTTGGTGACAGCCTTTGGTTATTGTGCGGGCCTATGATGGTTGCATTTGTCACGCGATAAATAAGTGACATATCTGCCGTCACCTTCTGGCAAATACGTGAGTGCGCAGTGACAGCCGCGTTATCATATCATTTATCTCGTGATAAACGCGACCATCATAGGCCCAGTGGTCAGCTTTAAATGGCACTGAAAGCTGACAAGGCAACGTGTTGTTAATGTTATTTAGTTTTCCTTGATTTCTATTTAAGTTAAATGTGGAATGTGCGTAGTCGAGTACAAAAGTCTCCTATACCTATCTGTGGATACACACCTAGCTGTGTACTAAAAATAATTGAAATCCGCTTTGGCGTGATGAAGCCACAACCACATACAAACGAACCAAAAAAAACGAATCAGTGACCTTCATATAGTTCGTATATACTTTTGTTTTTTGAAAATATCTATAATGTAGAGACATTTAATTTTTAACCGACTTCCAAAAAAGGAGGAGGTTATATGTTCGATACTTTTCATTTTTTTTTTTTTATGTATGTTCACCGATTACTCCTCCAATTTTGTACTGTTTTCAAAAAAATATTTTTTCATTTGAATGGATATACTTCTGAGGTGGTCCCATTGCCACCAAGTTGGGATCTGATGATGGGATCCCAGGGAAATCGAGGGCAATCTTCAAATTTTATAGGCACTTATAACGTTTTTTATATATTTTCTTAAGCTATTTAAGTATTTGCATATGGTAGTCATCATCTCATCATGCTGAGCTGATGACGGAAGGTACAACTCCTTAATAGTTAAGAGTTAGAGGATAAATCTTTAAAAAATCATCTATTATAGGTAAGTTAAGACCGTTAGTCATATTCTTTATAGTGTGTCCCTGAAGTAGTCTCCTTATCACCAAGTCAGGATCAGATGTTTTACTAACAATGTTTTACATATATTTTTCTAAAGTTATCAGTTGTTTTCCTCTGGTTGTCACCATTTTCATGCTGAGCTGATGATGGAAAGTACTATGAACTAGCCAACTTTTATATTTCTTACTTCCAAAGACTCGAGATTCGTGCAAAGTGCCTCCTCAATCCTCCCATTCTGGGCTCTACAAAATACTTTATATCACTACTAAAATCCATCACTAAAAAGCAAAAAGCAAAAATTTCAAATAAAAAAAGAACCGACTTCAAAATAAACTAAAAAGCCATAAATAGTCTTTTATGTATGGTACGGATCACATTTGAATCACGTTTTGAAGTCGGTGCCAAACCTGAAGTAAATAAAGTTCTTTATTCAACAAAAATAGGAATTACTATGACTAGATATATATGTAGGTAGATAATAACTAAAGGCTCGCTGCTTCTGAATAATAATAAATGAATTATTTGGCACCGACTTCAAAAGGTGATTCAAATGGTACCGTACATAAAAGATTATTTATGGCTTTTTAGTTTATTTTGAAGTCGGTTCTTTTTTTATTTAATTTTTTCTTATAACTTTAAATAGTATAGATATAAATAGAGTTCACCCAATATCACAAGCTCGTGAGTGGATTCGTCACTCTCCAACTTCTTTACTACATATGGCTATTTTCGTTTTGTTTTTTACAGTTTCACAGAAATGTCCAATAGGGTAGTTTCCTGGTTAAAAATATTTAGATTTCAGTTAGATTATCAAAAAAATTGGACATGTATTTTTTCTTTTGTCAATCAAACAAAAAAAGACAAAAATAAAGCGCGTCAAAGTTTGGGAGAGGGGCGCATGATGTCACGCCGTGCGGAAAACAGTCGCTCGGCGTGACGTCACGGGGAACTTTAATGAGCCATATTTTCATCATTTTTTGTTTGATCGACAAGAGAAAAATACGTGTCCAATATTTTCTGATAATCTCACTGACGGACTAATTATATTTTTTTGGGACACAAGCCTATTAAAGTAGTAATAAATTTTACGGTATGATTACTTTGAGTTTACCACTGATATATCCATTTATTCCATTGGATATTCGTATTACACACTGTCTAAACGTCGTTTGTTTGTAATAGAAACTGTTTTGTATTAGTGTTAAAGCATATGTCACTAGTGAACTCAAAGTAATCGTACTGTACTACATCTTAAGTCTCAAAATGCCGATAGCATATAATCCAGCCTGCGGGAACGCTAGAACAGTAAGGTGTCATGAAATTTGCAACGGATCACCAACTTTTACTGTTAGTTTTTGGAGCGGTTTACGAGTTTCCGCGCTCATTAAATGTGCAATTTGCATCGTGGGATTAAGCAGCTATGTAAGTTTTTGGTTTGCGCGATTAAGCAGCGTGTTGGTGACAGTTGTTGCTTTTGTGTCAGAATATCCGCCATCTTGCGGCGAGAGTTGACAACATGTGGACGATGTAAGTTTCCCCACAATTAAGTGTTACGTTGCGTCTGTGTGCACAACCAGGCTTTGTGCCTGGTTTTGCAAGAGCCGATTCTTAACATATTACAAACCAAACGCATATTTTAATGATTTCAGAACGGCAAAGGTATGAAAATTAATAAGAAATAAATAAATAATGTTCTGGCAAAGCAAAATAACAATATTAAAACTAAAACTAAAAATTATATCAAAAAAGGGCCACCGTGTCATGGTGCCAAAGATGCTGGCAGCATTTGCTCGCTGTATACTGATACGCTGAGCGAGGAAGCTGCCAGCCTTTTGATTGCCTAAGTTGACAACGAGCCGTTTTGATAGCTCCTTGAAAAGGAGCCAAGTGCATGGACGCCAGGATCTCGACGCCGAATGGCATAAAATCTTATTGGGGTAATGGTACTTGGCCGAGGTCCGTGGCAGTGTATCGACTCATGCACACCAGCACTCGACCCATCGTCCACGTGACCAGGGACATTCCAACGGGCCTCTTGCCATTATCTCTGGAGATTCCGTTTGGTTATTGGCAAGGGCCCGGCGGATGATGTCGTTCAAGGCAGCGTTTCTGGACAATAAATAAATACTACGAGACAATTTTAACACAAATCGAACTAGTTCCATGGCTTGTGTTACGAGTACTCGACGATGATATATTTAATTATTAAAAATCTTTATATACACAGACAATATCCAAGAAACAAATATGTAAGCTCATCACTTATCACAAAAATATGTGCCCTTACTGGGATTTGAACCCAGCCTTCAGCGTCGCAGGCAACGTTACTCCCGCTGAGCTAAACCGGTCGTCAAAATCAATGACATCTATACTATAATAAAGTAATAGTTGTAAAAATGAAATGTCTGTACATTGAAGATATTTTCAAACAAATGATTGCTATGGACTATTTGGAGGTCACTAAAACGAAAAACATGTTTTTTGGATGTTTTGTATGTTTGTATGTGTCGTTGTGGCTTCATCACGCAAAATCGGCTAAACGGATTTGAGCTATTTTTGGTACACGGGTAGCTGGGTATCTCCAAATGTTTATAGGATACTTTTTACCCGACTACGCTGAAGAAAAAACGAAGGGTTATAACTTTTTCTCCTCCGAGAACGAAGTTGCGGGCGCCATCTAGTCAATGATAAAACAACATAACTTTCTTGGAAAATTTGCAAGCCCCGATGTAGCCCCGTGTATTACTGTTGTAATAATGTGTGAAAACTGTGTAAATAAATATTTTCCACGATCGTTTCTGGCACATTAATGACTTCTTCTTATCGTATGGCAAATAATCCCTTGCCCATCCTGAGTCTATAGTATACTAGCTTCTGCCCGCGACTTCGTCCGCCTTAAATTCGTTCATCGCGAATAAGGCTATTTTTCCGGGATAAAGTAGCCCTTATCCTTCCCCGGGACTCAAACTATCTCTATACCAAATTTCATGTAAATCGGTATAGCGGTTTAAGCGTGAAGAGGTAACAGACACTTTCGCATTTATAATATTAGTATGGATGTTGCCAACGCAAAAAAGTTTCAACCACCTTTACGTACAATATAACCTTATTAGAAACGCATTTAAATAAAATTTATACTACCCTTAAATACTCTTACGTGAAAAAAAAAACAAAACCGTAATAAATTATCAATGAGAGCTACTTTTGAGAATTTTGCAACAGCGACACTATGCTTCCTGTAATATTAATTGCACCTAAACCAAGCGCTTTCCAAAGATGGTATCGCTGGAGGCCCATTGTCCTCCAAAACAAAAGGGGTTGACATAAACGCATACCTCTATTTCCAAACTGACTTAACTCTAAATACAAAAATTTGTAGTAGTAAGCCGAATGAAGTGACTTTAAGTTTCAAAATTGAAGAGATTTCTGCAAAAATTTATGTTGCTTTTTGTTTCAAAATGTCATTTTCATTTATTTACAGTTGGTGCCATCGTCAAAGCTAACTTTGCTGCACCGCACTGCCTGGAATCTTGTTAATTATTTTGCTGCACTTAAGAAATTTGTTAAATGAAAATTTGTCGCATCCATATATATGACATATGTTCCATCTTGTTAGAGGTACTCTGGTTCTGGAAACCGGAGTTATTTTTGCAGCGCTTTAATAAACGGGTACAATATAAAGAATTAAATAGTTTTACAAAACTATAGAGACTGTGCATTGTATTACATTATGTTAGAGTTAAGTAATTATTTAAGGTATAAATTGTTTATTAATTAATATATAATAGTTTCCCAATTTATCTGTAATTAATCGCTCAAAACATACTTATTAAGAGCACTATCACGAAATATGCTCGCGTGGTACTGAGGACTTCTGATTTTTAGCCACTTGCTTGTTCTTATTTTAATATAAATAGAGTTCAGTCTATTTATATTAGGATACTAGAAGGTGCGGGCACCTTCATTCGCGGAGGAGAAAAAGTCATAATCCCACTTTTTTTCATTAGCATAGTCTGGTAAAAAAGTATCCTATAACCATCTGGTACCCTATAACTATCCTATAATCATCATACCCAGCTACCCGTGTACCAAAAATAATTGATGTCCGTTTAGCCGATTTAGCGCGATGAAGCCATAATGACACATACAAACATTTAATTTTTACAACTTTATAATAGTATAGATGAATGGTGATGGGTAACTATAGTTACCGAAAACATATTAGTGTTTAGAGTTCTCTATTTATACAACGTGCTTGTGAGGAACCCAAATAATTTTACCAGCGTATACCTGAGATCATTAGGACCCAAAAATGTTACACGAACCCCAGGAAAATCTAGCTTAGTTTTAAAAATATCATCAATTTTCATTTAAAAAAAAATATTGTGATTACTAAAGTGGATTAAGCTCTTTTGGTTGCGACGTTGCCACTTATGTTTCCAAGTGTCGCGTCGCTATTGACAGACATTAAATTGACAGCTACCACTCATTAAAGTCATCCTTTTTTGGAAAAATAATCGTTACCACTTTATTAAAAGGGATAATTTTCATAGAGTAGCGAAAGTTATTTAAGTTTTATGTACAAATATCAACAAGATTGTGACTTTGACTTGGGTTCATGTATTTAGTCCCATATAGAAATGTGATCCCCATAAAAACAGAATCGATTATCATCTTAAAAGAAGGCATGATCCCAATTTTCATACCTGAGGATAAGTAAGTATTATGAAAGTAAGCCTGGATGTTAAAGTACAATGTTTATCGCAGGTCAGCTCTTCCCTTACTCCTAGATTACCAAAATCCAACGTCGCGTAAATCGTAGTAAACCAACAGTTAATTCATTTAAACATACCAAAGAGTAAAACGATAAATAACTCGAAGCATTACGTATAAATCAACCCTTTCGGTATGTTAGGAATGGAGGCTTAAATTGGAAACTTCTATAAATTAAAAGCAAACGCACCAAATAATGAAGTAGGACCCGAAAAGTTCCCGGGTAACGCCCTGACTTATTGTCGAACATAAATTACGGTAAGTTTTGACAATAAATTCTGTTAGGTTGATCTGTGTGAATAGGACTCATGGAAGAGACCTTTTTAACTTTTTTTAGCGTTCTGTACCTCAAAAGGCAAACACGGAACCCATACACTTTGTTGATCATCCGTCTGTGTGTCCGTCTGTCAGTCAAGACCTTTTTTCTCAGGAGCTCGTGGAGATATCAAGCTGAAATTAATATCAAATAATCAAGTCAGCAGTCCCTTGCAGCTGTGAAAAAATTAAACTTGGAAGTCAACGCAATCAAAAGATACAGTCACCAACGAAATAAATCTGAAATATTTTAAAATTTTATATCTGTCTGTCTATGTTAGTAACCCCACACTGCAGCCGCAAAATGTTTACTCAGGAGCAGGTCTCTGCTATATCTGGATTTTCATAGATACTGCCATTTTTACGAAATGTAATAGTAAGGGGAACCATCTGTGACCGTAGAGGGAGCTAGGAGTAGGTTTTGAAAACATATAAATAGGGAAATGGATCAAACATAACCAGCCGGTCTAGCACAACTCTCTGCGACTACGCTTGGCGCGAGATATATTTACCCGTCTTTCTCACATTGTATTGAAAGGAAGGAGACAGATAATCTTTGTCGAACGACAATGAGTAGTGTATCACAGTTGTGCAGAGCACATAGAGGTGCAAACAGTGCACATAGAGGTGCAGAGAGTGCACATAGAGGTGCATACGCCCCGCTAATCGAGTGTTTAAATGCTGAACTGGTAATTCAGTTATTTTATTTTACTATTACCAGTGTGAACCATGAGCGAGTGGAATTAAAGTTTTCTTTATATTTTGATTTTTGTGTTACTCACCCTATTCATTTGGCTCAGTTTTTCTTCTGCTACCGAGTCTCCCGTATTGTATGTACGGAAACCGATAGCTTTTCGGTGAAGGAAAACTTCGTTAGGGATCCTGAATACAATACCACGCAATACAACAATTCTTTATTGCACAGCAATAAGATAAACAGCACAACAGATCCTTTACATAAACTAAGGTAGACAATAGCCGCTCTTATCGTTAAAGAGCGATCTCTTCCAGACAGCCTTTGGGTAGTGGAAATGACACAGAATAGCTAGGTGTGAGTAAGAAGGTGGTTAGATAAGATTATTAATAATAGAAACATAAACCTTCGTACGTCGGAGTCTCGATTTTTTTCATTATTTAGATCTTTATATTTTAAGAATACATTATAGTTTCTTAGTGAAGAAATTCACTTTAAAAATCACGGATGGTAAAAGAAAGAAAGAAAAGAAAGAAAAACAGTTTATTTACCATAAGTTACAAATGACAAAGAAACAACAGTGATTTCCACACTAGGCAAGGCCTGTTTCGTGGAATTCAGTACCAAAAGAGTTACCATAATAATGCGGCTACTTATAGCTGTTAAAAAGTAAGAAACATTTGGCAGAAATACATAGGTATTACACTCATTATATTAAGATTGCATGTTGTGTCTACTGTTTTAGGGTGTGCAATAATGTCCAAGCAGTGATTTTCAATATTGTTATTTAGTACTTTGTAACATCCAATTTGTAGACCTTATTAAAAAAAAAAAAAAAAAAAAGATGTGAACATGTGTGTATATGTGTGTAGTGTGTAAGTTAGTATATATAAGTATGTGCGCATATTAATTATTTTATATACTCTGACATTTAGAATTTTATTCTAGACACATTCTAGATTTACTAATTATTTTAATTTTTAAAATGATGATTTTATCAATAATAAGTAAGTATTATACTTAAGTTAAATGATCTGATTAGGTTTTTCTAGGTTTCCCTAATCCTTGCAACAAATGTTGGATCATATTGTATGTTTCCCAGCAAAGACTTCTCTCATTGTAACTGACAATTCGAAAGTGCTTGTATCTAAGCTTACTTGAATAAAGGATATTTTGATTTGATTTGATTTGATTTGATTTGTGCACAGTGAATAAGCAGAAGTGTGAAAGGTAAACAGCAGCCCTACGAGACATAACATTTCTTGGGATCGATGACAAAATTGCCGATCACTACGTTTACCCTCCTACACATTAAGTATTTTCTCGGACGTGTCGTAGTCCCACGATAACAAAAGGTTCTGTATACAAGCTTTGGCCTCATTAACCCGAAAATACCTTATATCACAAAATCTTACCATCTTATTATATATGTGTGGGAAGAGAAATGCTGAAAATCGTTTCGCAAAGGCAGTATTAACATAAGGTTTAGGGATTTTATAGATTCTCCTAAGTGCAATGTCAGAATACTCTGGCGATCTTAGAGTTTTACTATGAACATACATAGTGGCACGCAATACGAAGAGTCTCCGGACAATCAGAACTTGAGTTTCTTTGAAAAGATCAGAGGTAGGGTACCGACGATTTCACCGCAAAGACACTTTTAAAACCCCACGCAAGTATGCAATAGCTCAAAATAGACTGACACAGGGCCAAGTAAACGGTTTTGAGGAGTTGAGCATCAGCAGCTTCCCTTAGTAACTTTATTGTGTAAATAAATTTACGAACCCTACCAGCAGTCTTCCAGATGTGACGTTTAAAGTTAAGATTGTCATCTACTATAACACCTAGATATCTCAGTGAGCTGGCCTTGGTTATATAGCTACATGGGCAGACTGAAGTTTGAGAGTCCCCCTGAGACACGCAACTATCTTTATGGAGCCTAAGTTGAGTGAGCCACTCAGGAGGCCGAGATGCAGCTGTTTTGTGAAAACATAGGAATTTAGTTTTATCTGCATTCATACTCAATAGATTGTGATCTAACCACGTGGATAAACAGGAAAGTCCCGTCGTAGCTACATCCTGAGCACTCCGCCAGGAATCACCGTAAAAAACTATAGCTGTATCATCAGCGTAACAAAGTACTTCACTATTTAAAAGCTGAAGGGTCAAAATATCATTGATATACGCTATAAATAGTGTAGGACCCAAAATGCTTCCTTGTGGTACGCCAAAAGATACAGGCTCCGAAACACCAGATCATTAATTTTTATTTTATACGAAAACAATAATATTTTCGTAAAAAATCAAAATTAATGATCTTTTAACTTAGTTTTCAAAATAGGCAAAGACTTTACGTGCCTTAAATAAGCTGCATCTCAGAAAAAATTCAATAGAGTATACAAAATAAAATCTTTACGTTTTGAGGCGTAGTATGATGAAACTGTATAATAAAGTAGTTCATCCAGGAGCTTTATAGCAATGTAATATCGCGATCCGCGAGGTAAAGCAACAATCGAGAAAGGCATGTGAATGTCGAGGGGGCAATTAAACTTTCCGATCCGAATTACTTTCTGTTTGCTTCCAATAGTTCCATAAAACGAAAGTTCATGGTACCACTTGTTAATTGCAGTAGTTTATGAACTGATGAAGGACTGTTTGTATTTTGAAAAATCTAAATATGTCACTATGTATCTCTACTACCTTAAGGTTGTCTGGAAGAGATCGCTTTTTAGCGATAAGACCGCCTGTTGTTTACCATTTCTCATACTGGTTTAGATTTAAGTGTCTGATGTTATTTTCTTTTGGTGTGCAATAAAGAGTACTTATTATTATTATAATGTTTGTATCTCACATTGAGTCTCGGGCTCGTATGTCCCGGATTTTTAAGAGGCTTACTTGGGAATATGGATCCAACACGTAGAGGCCCTTTCGAGAAGTTTGCTGTGGCTGTACTTATTATTATTCACTTATTTATTTTAAATCTCAGGGTAGATTTTTTACAATATATATAAAAGAATAATTTTAAGTATATATATAAAGTAAAATACAAAAAGCAAATACAAAATATAAACACATTATAAAAACCTAACCTAAGGTGCCGCCGGCAGCGGGGCAAGGCCCAAGCTACCGGTGGTTAGGGCTGCACAGAGAGGAACCTCCTGACAATGCAGGCCGTGTCCAGGATTACTGCCTTCTGTATCTGACCCTTATTATTATTAATATATTTTATTTTATTTATTAGGCACACTAAACAGACAACCCTCATTTATGTATGACATTAGCAAGATACAGGTATTCTGACAAAAATGTTATCCAAAACAAGTATGCAGGATGATTAAAAAGAGCTCTCAAAAATATCCTAAAACTAAAACTATCCTAAATTTGTTACTTAAGATCTATATTATATTGAATTATTGCCCAGTTCATACATCATCTCATCGGTTAAGCTAAAGCTTTACCATGCAATGTCGAATAAGCTGAGCATTATAATGAGCAAGCATGGTTATCGACAGTTAGAGATCTGAACGGGACCGCGAAATTATTTCTACAATCTGCCTTTTGAATACCAGAAATTGTTTTTAAAAATAACTGTCGAAGTATGTGCCAGACACTGGTGTTTTCTAAAAAAGTGCCCCCCCTACATTGTTTTTGTTATTGAACTTTGAAACTAAGTAGCAGCTTATACAATAACTACAAATGTCATCAATTTACATTTTATTATTTTTGAGTAAAATGCCTGTAACATACGGACAGACGGACGGACATGACTAAACTATAAGGGTTTCGTTTTTACTGTTTTGGCTTCGGAACCCTAAAAACTACCTAACAGAGCCTCGATTTTTTTTTTAAATATCTACATTGCTTAATGTGTGTTCTGTCGGGTCATTATGTGGGCGGAAATATTGCATATGAACACGAATTTACAGTTAAAAAAAGCGATCCCTAGTTTAAACGAACATATTTCATAGATAGTGACATTCTATTAGTTCCGTTTCGATCTCTCTGCTGAAAGTAATGCAATACACTGCACATGAATCTTCCAAACGTTTTTGCACACTTTTACCAGAATTCATTTAAAACCAAAGTGTACTCTCAGCTTTACTAAACCGGATATTGCTTGGGAACGGAAACGGAAATACGTAAGCTTTTTCCAGCCAATGACAAATTACTGAAAATTCGAAGCGAGTGCACTCAAAGAAATTCCATCTTTGTGGAAAATCCTTACATAGGAAAGGGTAATACAAACGGAAAAGTGACTCTAAAGAGAAATACTTGTATCCCATCCCGTTTGGTGCATGCAAGCAAAAACTTGTTTAAAGGAGATGAACAATTTGGCAACGATTTCCGTCATTTAAGCTTCGGGTCACTTAGCTTGGTGGTTCTTTTTTCTTATCATTGAAAACGCAAGATGCAGTGAGATTCTTGCCAAATAGGTAAAGTGGTAATATTTTTTTCAAGATACGTTATTTCTTTTAGTTTATAATACTGTATATGGTGCTATCAGAATAGTTGATTGTGTGTTTTTTCTACTTTAAGAGTATATGGCGATGCTTTATGTTCATAGCAGCCAGAACATAAGGCATCGCCAACATAAGGCATATTGCCGATAGATGACTAGCAAACATCACGTAAGTTTTTGACCTATTTTACGCATAATATATGTACAATGATTAGATTCTCTTATCTCTTGGCCTATTGCTAAATTGCTAAATAGCCGCATGGTGTAGTTGGAGACCATGGACGTATTTAGACTTTAGAAACGTTAAAAATTCCCAACGCAAGGTTTTCTGTTGCAACACGGTAAACGTCGGATTTAAATCACCTGCGGCAAAATTAAATTCTGAGTCAAATTGCAATTTAGCGGCTATTGCCACCCTATTAAGCGGCTATATTCGGGGGCAAACGAGCGGACGGATCGCCTGATGGTAAGCGAACACCGTCGCCCATAGGAGTCCAACATCAGAGGAGTCATAAGTGCGTTGTCGGCCTTTCAGGTAGGAGTATTAGTACATTACTACAGAGGCCGGGACGAAGACATATAGACGGCCGCGCAAAGCGAGGCCGGATAGGTCTGAGCCGGGCAACCCCATATTTCTTGCCGAGGTATGTATAGTGCTTTTTTCAAACATGCAAGGAAATCAACAATAAAAATCAAATTTTTATTTTTTAATACGCACAGTGGCAGAATTACATGATGCCTGTGCCACAAATTTATGTGGAATGGAAATTAAAAAGAGGACTGCCGGCCTAGGCCTGCATGATTTGTATGAAATTCCATTAACGACCTCTTATCCTAGCCGCACCTGAAACGTCATACTTCGCAGCTTATTAAGGAACATAACATCAATATTTCATTGCATGCTTGAGAAAAGCTCTTTTTTTAAAGGTTTGACGGTCGCATCCGTCCGGAAATACTGCCAGCGACAATTTATTCCACTCTTCAGTCATGCTAGGCAGGTAATCTCTAGCAAAACGCACAGTTGTGGGCTGCCGACCATCTAAATCGTGAGTATGGCAGTATGTCTGCTACATTACATACATCATTTTTGATTGATTGATTGATTGGTATCTATCTAGTATTTGTCAGGGCTTTTATTTGTTCAGTCCAGCGCATAGGCGAATTTATTTTAATAGAGTGTGAAAAACGATTCAATCAATGACGTGCTGAATACCTCTTAATTTTCAACCTGAAAGAAGAAAGCAAAAAATACCACAGGAGAGTTCCTCTTTAGATTTCCTTATGATGTACCACTAGGAATTATTCGATTAAATTTAGTAAATAAAATCTCAACAAGTTGATCGTAAACTCGCTAAATAAACTGTCTAGCGACAGATGAAGGCATCAGACGGCGCGGCCGGCGGCAAATTAGATTTCATTATAACGGCGTTGGCGCGGCAAAAACACGGACAAGATCGAAGAGGTCCCGGATTCTCGGAGGGAATTTCACAATTGAGTCCTTTTAAGGTGCGTCCACATTTGTATCATTTGCCCGATCTTCGTCCCGTGGCATGATCGCGTGTCACGATCACGCATTTGGACGTTGCGCCGATCCGATCGCTCGAAATCCATGTTGCTACGCGTATCACACACTTATCGGACAAGCGAGGTGTGATCGCCTCGCCGACAGTGAGCGTTCAAGCAGCGCAATACGCAGTCATGACACGCCACAATGATCGGATACGAGCAAATGATACAAGTGTGGACGCACCTTCATAGATACAAAGCGCAAAGAAAAACACGATTGCTCTCGCACGTGGTCACATCAGCAATCGAAACTGGTATCTTTGGATTACGCGTCCAATGAGTCAAACTTTCTATACCAGCACGCGCAGTTTGTGTGAGTAAAAAAAATGTGTTTCATATAAAATTAAGTCCTCTAGTTACTTCGTTCGCGAGGAAAAAACGCATGACCCTTATTTTTTCTTCACCGTAGTCAGTTAAAAAGCATTCTATATCAATCCGCGGATGACCAGCTATCGCTGTGTAATTTTTTTTTTAAAACCGTCCAGCCCTTTTGATATGTTGAAAACACAATGTTTTAAGCCATTCAATCAATCAGCTAGCAAATGACTTAATTGAACGATAAAGGAAGCTAAAGAAAAATATAAATGAATAAAAGTAAATTTTAAGTAGCATTGTCACCACGACAAATAAGTTGTACGAGAATTAACTTCCTAACATTGTACGTTAATGACTTCCAATCGTTTTGCATGCTTTTTAATTTGTCACTGTGTCAATATTCTCATTAGTCAATTCAACTACGGATCTCTAAAAATGCCGCCATTTTTATTCCGCCATGTTTTCATCTCCCCAGACCAGGTGGAGGATTGCTTATGGAAAGAAGATGATACTAATGAATAATTGAGAAATATCACAGAATAATATCAAGAAGGTACACAGCAAAATCATAATACAGAATATAGTACCGAGATTCGAACAACAAACAATAACAATAGATAAACAGAAATGACAACTCTCGATACCTTAAAAATGTCATAGCCCCTAACCATTCTTTCGAAACGCCAGGTTTCATACTTAGTCCAACATGATAAAGGGTTAGCAAATTTTTAAGAAAGTCTAAGGGTATCGGTTGGGCGTTGTGTCACACCTTCACATAAATGGAGGATTGGAGATAATAAGCTGGCGACTATACAAAAATTCTTAGGGGTTGCATAGGTTTTACTTCATAGGTTTTCACTTATAAAAAGGACCTCCCATCCCACTTCGTTCGCGGTGTAGAAAAAAGTCGTAACTGCGGATCTCTAAAAATAACTCCATATTTATTCTGCCTTGTTTTCATTTCCCGGATAGGGGAAGCGTCATCCGCGCGAGCAAGAGGCTTGTTAGCGGTGCATTGCTTACGGAAAGAGATTATACTAAAGAATAATTGAGAGATATAACAGAATAATGTCAACGGGGTACACTACAAAATCATAGAGAAGAGTAGTTCTTTTGAACAGATACGGCATTAGGGTTGCCAGATGGTCGGGATTTGGCGGGATTCTCCTGATTTTTTGTATTTCCTCCCGACTTCCTACAAAGTAAAAAAATATCCCGAAAAACAACTCGAATGTGCATGGTTTTAATAAAAGCAGTTGATTAGTGATTAGACTCAATTTAAGGAAAATTTATTGAATTCAAGTCTTGTTTAACTAGTAAAAAAGGAGAAAAAATAATAATAAGTGCATGTGGCAAGCTAAAAAAACTATTAATTTATAAAATTTTGTAAATTTAATAAATTTTTTTTTTTTTCAGTTCAATAAAATTAAATAAATTAATAATTATCCTAAGAAAACCATTTTTTTGGTAGTATTTATTTAAGTATGTATTTACTTTAATTTTATGTTATTTTTGTTTCTCCCAACCATAGTCCAAAAATCCCGAAAAAAATCCGGCCCATTCCAATCATTGCGGCGTGGTCTTAAATTCAGACTAATATTAAGTCAATATTCTAATTTGCCAATCTCAACTGCGGATCTCTAAAAATGCCGCCATATTTATTCCGCCATGTTTTCATTCCCCGGATTGGGTGGAGCCGAGCAAGAACTTGTTAGCGGTGCATTGCTTACTGGGCGGAGATAAGGCTTATGGATAATTGAGAAATATAACAGAATAATATCAACAAGGTAAGCTACAATCGTAGGGAAGAATAGTTCTTTCCGACAGTTCCAACACTCGAGCAATGACAATAGAAAAGAAAAAAACTCACAACAAATTAATCACCATCGTACGTGCAGACTTCTGGCCTAAATGTAGTGTTTCGGCCGTTCCGGGGCAATCTGCCGAATCCTACACCAGATCAGACAAAGCAACGGAGCCACGGAGTTACGTCGCCTAAATCAAACTAGTTTTAAGTTTTTCTATAAGTTCTGTAATTCACAGTGCCTTGGTTTTTACTGTAATGCTGTGTAACTTTTTGAATAATAAATAAATAAATATTCCATAATTAATTACAATCAGGCATAATATTTTCTTCTGTTTCCGCGATTATTACTCATTTAAATAAAACAATTTAACGGATTATATAATATATCTCATTTGAGTTCCGGACGTTTCGGAAGCTTTTCAGCTTTCCATGGTCACGGGTGGACTGAGAAAAGATATATTTTCCTGTGTCAAAGTTACAATTTGTGCAAACTACCCACTTTGAAAAAACAAATAATGGTGTGCATACATGCCAGATGGGCGTTATGTGTAAAGACCGTTACACATGTGCCAGAAGGGCTTCATTATTTTATTTTTTATTTTAATAGTATACCAAGCAGCATTTCACAAATCAGGCGTACTGAGGAGAAAAGAAACGCTGCAAAGAAAAACTCCCAATACAATACAATCAGAAATGTTACAGCTTCTCATATCGAGACACTCAGTATTTTTCTTGATTCACATCATTCAAATTCATCAAAGTCTGTCGGGTTACTCGTTCTCACCCTGAAGACTAGGAGTTGCCCGCAACATCATGACCCTCTTTTTGGGCACAGCGTAATCAGTTATCATATAACCGTAATTTATTTATTTATTTTTTTATAACAGAATGATGTCAACAAAATCTACAAAATCATACAGAAGACAATATATAATCTATCTCTTGAACATATATGACATTTCAACAATGAGTATAGAAACGAAAAATAATCTCCTCTTATAATTTACTTTCAAAATATCCACTTTGAAATTTTGTTGTCCATTGGTCTAAGACAAGTATAATCACCTTATCAGATTTAGGCGATATCATTTAAGAAGTGTTTTGTATTTTTTTTTATACCGAGTGGAAAGGCATGACGATCCTTTCCGCAAAAGGTGGATTGTTTAGATTTATTTCTTCTAAAGAAACTAAGCTCATATTCGTAATCATTTTGAAGTTATAGGCAGTTTACTTTTATTGCAAAATACTGCAAGTGACAGCCCACATTAGGTTCAGTAACATTTAACAATAACACAAGGATTAGTGACCTTTATCAAAACAACATTTCTACCCATAATATTTTCCAGTCAATTGTGTGTGTACACTTACATGTAGGTAGATAGTACGTAGTAATAGTAGGGTTGTCACTAAGAAGAACGTTAATTAATTTTAATATTTTTACTTATTGTTCGTAACAAAAATCTAAACATGACGAATTGGTTCTCCATCTCTTAAACTAACCCCCCTTTGCGGAAAGGATTGTCGTGCCATTACACCCGGTATACATATTCAATGTAAATCTGCCTGTACATAATTGCATAAACATAAGTACTATTAAACAGTTCTGAAAATGGAATGTCTGTACTGTTTGTTAAAAGCATACTATTTTCGTTAATAACTGTTTATATATATTTTTTAATTTCTACATAATGTCTGTTTATAGGTCGTGTTTGTAAACGAAAAATATAGATATATTGGTTTATGATTGACGCATTCACTGAACGGCTGCAAAATAAAAATATTTCCTGAAATTAAATATAACTCACATTTCTACCCACATTCAATAAAACCAATTCATCCGAACGGAAGCCGCATCAAAGTGGAGCCTCTGGTAAATACATCCAAAATAAACATTCTGCGCAAATTTCCCTCCAACGTTTTGAACACCCTCAAAAATCACATTAATCCTGTCTCACCTCTTGAAATTAGGTTCACCACACCTAAATAAATGGCCAGGATTTTCCATCGCAACGTCCGCCATGTTGGTTTTAAACAGACGACACGATTACGATCAAGAGTGTTATTCTAAAAATTCGCATTAAAATTAAAACGCCATAAGTTCCTCACTGACATACTTAACTAGACATGTGAAGTGCACCTTTTAATTTCATATACTAATATGTGTGTGTTGTCCGTTCAAGCTTTTGAAACGTTTAATATGAGCTAAGTTAATATAATGCGCGTGGAGACCACGCGGGAGCAGGCGCCGGGGCCGACCGGTGCACACGTGGCAGCACACCGTCTACGCCGAGCTGGGGGCGGCCGGGCTGAGTTGGAGTGACGCAGAGCGCGAGGCACAGGACAGGAGCGGATGACGACGTCTCATGAATGCCCTCTGTACCACTGGGGTACAATAGGACAGCAACAAGTTAATATACTATAGTTACTGTGTATCTTGCCTTGAAATACATTTAAGAACCTCACAACACACGCGAGAAAAAAAATCGTTGTAGAAGTTGTCTGCAGTATTTCTTAAGAGAAATGTTTCTGAATATTATCCTACATTGTTAATTTAATTTACTTATACATATTGCGGTAGATTTGACCAATACTACCTCCGGTTTAAAAAAGAGTATATACCCATTAACTACTTTTTGATTATTTTAGGGCACCGTCGAATATTTCGCTTTAAAAAAGGGTTCCGCCGCGAATAAAGTATGACAACCGCTGACCTACGTAATCTGAATACATTAAATCTCTCTTCTCAATCGCTACCGCATTGCTGAGGATCGTGACTCCACTTCAGCTTGTCAACTGCTTTTCTCCATCGGTTACGGTCAGCTGCCTGGTGTAGTGCGGCGCTCATTGTTGTGTTGGTCTGCTCTGAGATCTGGTTAAACCATCGTTTTGGGCTCCGGCATCTAGGTCGTTTTCCTTCATCTTTCCTGTGACCATTAGACGTTCCAAGTTATCCGCACCTCTGAATACATTAAATACCCATTACATGAAATGTAGGAAATACTAAAAACAGACATCTATAAAAAGAAATGTTAGTCTATTAATTTTAAAGACCATTAGTCCGTTGTCCATATTGGTCCGTCAAGCAAGCTGACAAAACGGACTTAAGAAAACGACACCAAGGGCAATACCTAATGTTTGATACGTGCTAGGGGTCATATTATAGCAGGCGATGAGTCCGTCATCGCTGCGTTCGACGCTGCCACACATTTCACGAATAAAATAGCAGTAATGGTCCCCCAAAGATAATATGGGACGAGAAATGGGTCTATTTATATGGGAGAAAGGCTTAATTGTCTAGCTGCGGTTTGGGATGCAATCTGGTTAAGCAGGGTTTAAATAATGAGGTTGTAATAGTTTCAAATCCTTTGTGAGTTATTACGAGGTAAGATTTAACGGGGTAACTTACGATGCAATAATCTTCTATAATTGAAAACCTCTTCAGGCCAAATGTTACAAAAGATACTGTCTTAACCCAAACTGTATCAATCCTACTACAGGTCTAACACTTACTGAGGTATGGGCGTGGTGCGGGAGGGGTGACAAAGTGATGTAACATAACGTATCCTGTCTGGCTATATATAATATTGACGGACGTTCCGTAAAACGAACACTACCTTCCATAGGAAAGCGCAGCGTAGGACGGCCTCCGACTTGGTGGACAGATGACTTCGTGAGGGTCTCGAGGAGTCAATGGATTTGGTCTGCTCAGGATCGCACTCTTAGGCGAGCTATAGGGAAGGCCTACGTAACGGGTCCGGTCCCGATCCGGTAAATTTTTATCGCATCCGGTGGCCGCCAAAAAGTACCGGCTCCGACCGGATTACCGATTATCATTACATTTTAATATGTTGGCAATAACAATACCAACATTATTTATACAAATACAAATACATTTATTGAACCCACATAATATGCAGAGAGGTACGGCTACATTATATAATAAACAATTAAATTCAAATTTTGTATAACTTGAACTTATGTACACATAATAATGTTGGTATTGTTATCAAAGAAATTTTTGTTGGTTTATTTGCTTGTTTGTAAGTGTCGTTGTAGCTTCATCACGCCAAACCAGCTAAACAGATTTTTGGAATACAGGATACGTTTTATCCGATTACGTTCAAGAAAAAAAGAGGGTTAACTATTATTTTTTTCTCTCTCGTTTTATAAAATTACTAGCTTCTGCCCGCGACTTCGTCCGCCTTAAATTCGTTTATCGCGGATAAGGGCATTTTTCCGAGATAAAAAGTAGCCTATGTTCTTCCCCGGGACTCAAACTATCTCCATACGAAATTTCATCCAAATCGGTTCAGCGGTTTAAGCGTGAAGAGGTAACAGACAGACAGACAGACACACTTTCGCATTTATAATATTAGTATGGATTCGTTAGTATTTTTTAGTACAAACAGCAACAATGACCATCTGTAGGTCCCCCTGTATTGGATTGGCCCGGAGCATCATTCCCAGAACGCTGGCTGCATTGTCTCATTGTATGGCTAGGTTAAGGCGTGCGAAGTACGACTCAGTATGTTCCATTTGTATAAATGTTATAATGGCTGTAAATTAAGCCCTATTATATGATTAATTTATGTATCTATTTATAAGAAGTATGTGCAAGTTTACAATGCAAAACGAATGTTCCATTTGTATAAATGCTATAATGGCTGTACTCGTATGTATAATCAAGCCCTTTTATACGATTTATTTATAAGAAATATTTGCAAGTTTACAGTGCAACACATATGTTCCATTTATATCAATTTAATAATGGCTATATGTGAAATAAAGCCCTTTTATATCATTTATTTATTTGATAGAAATTTATAAAAAAATATGTGCAAGTTTACCTTTCCCATAAAAAAGTATTTTTTTTATATTTACCGATTAAAAAAAAATTGCGTTGAATATTTTTTTCTTTCCTCAGTAAAAGTAAAAATGCACTATAGAAGACGATGCGAATGCTTTTAATATACAAATTCAAAGTACAAATTAATATTGAATTCTAAACTCGTACAATTTGGTAGTTTCCTGGGGAAAAATAATATTATTTTAATTAGTTCGTCAGTCAGATTATCCGAAAAATATTGAACACATAATTTTTCTTTTGTCAATCAAACAAAAAAAAGACAAAGATAAAGCGCGTCAAAGTTTGGGAGTGGGGGCGCATGACGTCACGTCGTGCGAAAAACGCTTGCACGGCGTCACGTCACGGGGAACTTTTAGCGGGCTATATCTTCATCATTTTTTGTTTAATTGACAATAGAAAAAATACGTGTCCAGTATTTACTGATAATGAAACTGACTGACTTATTATATTTTTCGCCTATTCAAGAAGGTTCGAAATTTGAGAAATGCACAATCTGTCTGGAGTAGGAAAATATGCGACTCTGTAGTTACCTCGTAGTACCAAATCAACAATTACTTCCTACTACACCATCCTATTTGTCCGGAATCCTAGGCCCATTACGTTTGGGCGCAAGACCAATAGTTGCCAAGTGTAACATTAATTAGAAGCGCTGATTTACGCCGCGTAGCCAGCACTATCTACGAGCCTCGCTGAGGACGACATTTATCGATCCTCTTCTACTTGGAAATACTAGAAATATATCTAAAAACCGGCCAAGAGCAAGTCGAACTATGCTCAGTGTAGGGTTCCGAGCCGTTTATACAAAAAAATGCACTACAAATTTGAAAATACGATATGAAAAAGCACACTAGCAAAAGAGCGTAACTCCACGGCACGTACGTCCTTTGTTGAATAGAGCAGTTTTTCGGCAATAACTCAAAACGGTATATCCGATCATGTTGAAAATAATTTTAGTTTAAAGTATTTATCAACTTTTATCTTCGTATTTTTTTAAATATTTTATGGGCATAAGGTTTAGAAAATAGAAGGGGTGACACAATTTTTGCTACTTTCGGAGCGATTATATTTCCGAAAATTTCACTAAATCCAAAAAAAATATTCTGTATCCTCAAAATGTTTTTCAAAGAGCTGTCGAAATGTGCCACACATTGATTAATTTGATATTTGCTGAATTATTTTTTTCAGTTTCCGTTACATGTATGGGGCGACCCCCATACAAATATTATTTTTTGTTATTTAACTCCTACATTAAGTAGCGGTTTATACAAGAAACATATACTTGAAATTGCATCAATATACATCTTGTAGTTTTTGAGTAAAATGCCTGTGACATACGGACGGACGGACGGACTAACGGATATGACGAAGCTATAAGGGTTCCATTTTTGTCATCTTGGCTACGGAACCATAAAAACTATGGGTAAAATATTTCAAATGATGCGATGAATAAACACCTAAAGTTATTTCTGTAAGTGTGCCATTTTTATTTCCTGTATTTGTTTGTTAGGCCGATGGGACCGACGAGTTATTGAGTGGTCTCTACGTATTGGAAGGCGCAGCATGAGAAAACTTCTACAAATTACTTATAAACTAGATTGATGACTTGAATGGTTTTGGGAGTCCGTAATTGTATGAAGTATATATAGTAGCGTTGTTTGGAGAAAGCCTACTTATATGCCCAGTAGTGGTAGTTAACTGATGATGTTGACGACGGATCAATGAGTTTAAGTTTGTGGCTTTTAGGTTTAGTAGTGTAACTCTCTCTCGGTGGTCGTGATAACTGAGAATCATGGTCATCGGTGGATGTGGATGCTCTGAACTGCCTCCACCGGTGTCTGTTCATCGCATCTCTAACGACCGAGCAAAACTTGGTTGAGGATGAGGCCCCTCTCACTAGATCGCTCCATCTAGTTGAGGACCGTCCCCGGACTCGTTTGCCCGCCGTGTTTCCAACAAAGATCAGCTTTTCAAGGCTTTCATCTCCCCTCATCATTATGTGGCCGAAGTAGGTCAATATACGCTGCTGACAGATTGTGAATAGGCGGGTTTGGACACGAAGCTGTGAAAGTATCGATACATTGGTGCTCATAGCGGTCCAGGATATCCTCAATCTAATAGTGTATAATCATGTTATTATTTTCCAAGAAATAGTTGGCAAGTGTAATATTAATTAGAAGCGCTGATTTACGCTGCGTCTTCGGCGCTTTCCAGAGCCGCGGACGGTCGACCAGGGAAGGCGACCGCAATTACGAGACCTTTACTGAATTTCAGAATTTGGGATAGTGTTATGAAATATGAATACTGCTAGTGGGAACACACTACGAGAAATACTTGGTAAATTACTTGGAAATACTAGGAAAATATCATAGAAAATACTGTTGGGTAAATAAACCGTGGCAAGAACGTGAAACTTTTATTCTAATATTCTGTTATCAAAAACAGAAAAAGGTGGCAGAGTTGCTCCTGCAGTTTTGTTTCTCAAGTACTACACTACAGTTTAAATAAAACAATTTCAACGGATTATATCGTCTATATTATGTTATTTGAGTTTAAATTAGTAATAATCGCGGAAACAGTAGAAAATATTACACTACAGTGACAAACTGTTGGAAACTCATTGGAAGTCTTTCAACTGATGAAGCTGTTTACGACTAACAAATCAATAGAAGTGTGTCGTCTTTAGGTGCAGTAGCGTATAGCCTAGCTAGTAGCTATTACAATTTTAGCAAAGACCAATAGTTGCCAGTGATACATTAATTAGAAGCGCTGATTTACGCCGTGTCGTCGGCGTTGTCCGGTCGCCCGCGGTCAGGAAAGGCGACCGCAATTACGGAACCTTTACTGCATTTCAGAATTAGGGATAGTGTCATGAAGTATTGCTAGAGGAAACACTACGATAAATACTTGGTAAAATACCTGGAAATACTAGGAAAATATCAAAGGAAAAAACGTGAAACTATTACAGCGTGTCACTTTGTATAGATGTTAAAACTATGCCACATTTTTTGCATGTAGTACAGTTAGTTTTCAAAAGCACAAAAATGATGGCAGAACTGCTACTGACGGAGATCATTAACTATATCCGCGTTTTCGAATTCTGGGTCGAACTGTTGGAATCTCGTGACACGAATAGGCTATTTGTCAACTTTTTTCCATGGTATGTTATAAAAAGACCTCTCAATAATAAAAATATTGCTTAGAACGCGACTTCAATCTCATATAAACTCCCCAAAAAACACTTCATACGAAAGCAAACTAGCTTGAGTGGCGTCACTCGTACGTGACCTCGTGTGGGGAATTTTGTTCTGCAGCTATGTTAAAACTTGCGTTTATCGAAACGTACCTAAAAGCAATAAAACAAAGACGGTAAAGGAATAAATTTCTACAAAGGCAAACATATCCCTTTAAGGGATCTCTTCCAGTTTACTTTAGAACAAATGAGAAAAAAGATTAAACGGTAGTGTGTATAGCACAGCTATTACTATCAAAGCAAAGAACAATAGTTGCCAAGTGTAACATTAATTAGAAACGCTGATTTACGCAGCATCGCCGGCGCTATCCCAAACCGCATTAAGGACGGCCAGGAAGGCGACCGCAATTACGGGACAACCTTTGCTAAATTTCGGAATTAGAGGATTATATCATGAAGTATGAATAGTCAAAGGGGAAAAAGGAGGAAAAAATACTCGCCTTAAATACTTGGAGATATTAGGAAATATCTGAAAAGTGCTGATGTAAATAAAATGCGATTAACACACGTAAAACTCAATTCTGGAAATCAATTCATCTTAATTATCGTTTTAACTTAGTTATACTTACATAAAACAATATTACAGGATACCTCAGTGTTTGAAGACAAAAGTCTTCAACCGGTGATGACCTAAGGAGCCGAGACGTGGTCTCTGACTATGGGCCTCTTAAGGAAGCTCAGAGTTACTCAGCGAGCTATGGAAAGCTATGCTCGGGATTTCTCTACGAGATCGAATCAGAAACGAGGAGATTCGCCGACAAAACAAGGTCACCGCCATAGCAAACAGGGTAAAAAAACTGAAGTGGCAATGGGCAGGGCACATAGTTTGAAGAGCCGATAGCCGTTGGGGCAGAAAGGTTCTCGAGTGGAGACCGCGTACCGGCAAGCACATAGTGGGAAGGCTATCCGCAAGGTGGTCGGACGACCTGGTTAGGGTTGTTAGGACTCGGTGGATGCGGGTCGCCTCTATCCGGCCCAGTTTGAAGAGCCGATAGCCGTTGGGGCAGAAAGGTTCTCGAGTGGAGACCGCGTACCGGCAAGCGCAAAGTGGAGAGGCCACCCGCAGGGTGGTCGGACGACCTAGTTAGGGTTGTGAGGACTCGCTGGATGCGGGTCGCCTCTATCCGGCCCATGTGGAAATCTATTGAGGAGGCCTGTGTCCATCAGTGGACGTCCTATGGCTAAAATGATGACGATGATGATCATGAAAATAGTATATACAATTTTCATCATTCAAATAATCTATTATACTTAGAAGTCAATGTCAAATGATTGGTTTATTATAATGTCGTTATACAGTCAATATATAACGTACCTAGTTCATGTCAGATAAGTTTAATAATAAGAACGGACTGTATCTAACACAGAATATCGAGGGAGACGGACAATGGATCTTGGATAGTGAACACGTATCAGAAGTCTCAGGATGAGGAGACTACAAACAAGCCAGATGGATGACTTCGACTAAATTCCAGAATAAGGGGATAATGCATTGAAAACCTACTCAATAGGAAATACCAGGAAAAATACTAGGGAGAAACTCTTGGGACTACTTGGGAAATATTCATGGTTAACAGGTTTCAAATGTAAAAATAAACTGTATTTTTTTGTAGATAGTAGCACTGCTATTATTTTCTTCATGTATTTGCGTTACGTTTGACCGTTTGTTGAGTGGCTAGCACTTACTGAAAGACACAGCGTGAGAAGATCCCCGACAAAATAGAAGAATGATCTGACGAAGGTCGTGGAAATCCGCTGGATGTGCCATGATGACATTCTTTGTGAGGGGCCTATGACCATAATTTCGTTGTGCAAAGTACTTGAATTTGCGAGTCGAATTATTTTCTTTTAACACGATATTTTTGGGTGATTCCACGGATGTTTCAGACACTAGACTTAAGAATTAAAAGAAATGGGCCACAGGCTCGATATGCGTTAAATTCGATCAATTATGAAAACAATTATTATTACTGTGTATCGATGTATTCTTTTAATATTTATAGCTAGGGACTGACTGCGGTTGAAATCCCCGTTTAATCACCTTTTCATTACTGAGTATTTAATCGATTTTATCCCATCTCTATTTAGGATGGCTTTATAAACAGTGGATGAGAATCAGTTTGGAGTTATCCCGTTATTATCCCTATTGTTTCAAGATATTTTCAGGTCGAATAGTGATTAATTGGTAATGTTATACCTCTTGTTTTATAGGGATTGTGTAAGTTATAGATGCGATGAAAAGTCACCATGGTAACCCTAATTGGTTTTTATAGGGCGAGCAGTAGAGGTCGTGTAAAATGCTTTATTTTAATAATGAGAGCTAATTAAATAATTATCTTTATTCTTTAAGTAGGCCGCAAGGACACTTTTACAAGTTTGACTCTACGGCATTTTCCAAGAGGAGGCCACAGTTGAGAAGAAAGCCGAAACAAATTCAATAGTCAGTTATTTTTTCAAAATAACTCTAAATCTATTACGATATTTGTACTAAGCCTATCCTAAATATATTTTTTAAGTATAAACTCAATACGTAGTTCTCCAAGAAAAGATGTCAAAACTTATAAAAGGAAAAAAAACAATAGAAGATAAAAAAGCAAAATATGTGTTTTTATTTGAAAAAACTTAAGTATGATTGATATGCCACCTTATAAGAACCGTGACCCGGTAAAAGTAAATTATTTGGTTTCTGTTTTGGGCCATACCCTATAATATGCCTTTGGAAATATATACTTTTTTAAGTACTTCTAGCTGGAAAAGGTAATTTTAAAGTATCATCTGGTAACTTATTATAAAAATGTGTTCGTTGACCCACGAATGATTTGGCTGCTTTACGAACGCCGAACTTTCTAATGGCAATTTTGTTTTTATCTGCTAGTGCTGAAGAGAGAAGCTAGTGTTAAAGGCGTAGTGTTGTTTCATTCTTCTTATTATGTAGTAGTAGACGTGTAAGTGTGTGTGTGTTGTTTGTGTTACTATAAAGGAGCTACAGGACAACGTATTTTTTTGCGTAAAGATAATTACGAATGTAATAATGGAACGCATCACTAGTGTCAGCCTAGCTGTCAGTGCTTCTCCCTCGTCCTCTTACCTTACTGTCAGGCTAGTTTTAGGGTTCCGTACCAAAAGAACCCTATTACTAAGCCTCCTTTGTATTTCTGTCTTTCACAGGTTTCTAGCTCTTGATAGATATTTAGTAGTCGAGAAGTGAAATTTTCACAGAACTTGTATCACCGTGACCGCAATAATAACAAATATAAACACAGCAACAATCAAATTAAAAGAATACAAACCTCATAAACTGTTTTTCGACGATTTTTACGTATGGTGGTACGGAACCGCGCGCGCGAGTCCAACTCGCACTTAGCTGAGTTCTTAATAAATACAAAAACGTCCTTAAGCAAATATTTATTTTACTGTATTGTTAAAGTAAACATTTCTTTTATCTTATAATAAAGATCTCTTTGGATGTTTCTATACCCATGTCGCACACAAGCTGAATAAGAGCTTATACGGCCATTATATACCCAGTTTCAACGTTATTAGGGGTACAAGCTCTATTACATTTTGGGTGCTATTTGGGTACACATTTGTCATATCTCATCATGTACTTCATTATACAAACACTAAGTAGATGCAAATATCATCAGCATTAATTAATAAGGTTTCTATCAACGCTGCCGTTAATGTGAAATACCTACGTGAACTCATTCCGAGTATAGTAAGATCCCCTCGTAATGTTGTGGTTTACCAAACTACTTATGCACTGAAATAAGATGTGTACGAGGAATCTGGACTGTTATTCAGATTCGTGTTTTAAATCCTATTTCTTTAAATGAGCAGTTATTGTATATAAATGTAGGTATAGGTATATACATATAGTATAAGGTTCTCTAGTGGAGATCGCGTACCGGCAAGCGCAGCGTAGAAAAGCCACCCGCAAGGTAGTCGGACGCCCTGAGGCGTTACTCCGAAACTCAAAAATCGAAGTTCGTAACGTGCTGTCCCTCTCGCTCTCATGTTACGCTGTATTTAAGTGAGCGGGATGGCGCCATACGAACTTCGTTTTTCGGATTTCAGAGTAGCCTCTCTGGTTAGGGTTGCGGGGACTCGCTGGATGCGGGCCGTCTCTGTTCGGCCCAAGTGAAAGTCTATTAAGGAGGCCTGTGTCCAGCAGTGGACATCCTATGGCTAAAATGATGATGATGATGATATAGAAAATAGTAGAAGGTGCCCGCAACTTCGTCAGCAGAGGAAAAAAAAATCATAACCCTCCTTTTTTCCAAAAATCATAACCAACTATCTATCATAACTATCATAACAAAAAAACCGGCCAAGAGCATGTCGAACAACATGTAAACGTACGATATGAAAAAGTGCACAGTAGCAAAAGAGCGTATCTCCACGGCACTAACATCCTTTTGCTGAGAAGCACAGTTTTTCAAAATCGGTACATTCCATCATGTTTAAAACAATTTTCGTTGAAAGTATTTATTAACTTTTATGTTTGTGATTTTTTTCATATTTCTTGAACATCAGGTTAAGGAAATAGAGAGAGGGGGACGGGACACAATTAACGCTACTTTCGGAGCGATTATTTCCAAAAATATTAACTAAATCAAATTTTTTTTTAGAAACCTCAGTCTTTTTAAAAGAACTGTCGAAATATGTGCTTCACATTGATATTTGCCGAAATATTTTTTTTCATTTTTGGTTGACATGTATGGAGATGAAGAAATATATTTTATTATATTTAAATATCAAACTAAGTAGCGGCTTGTACAAGACACCTATCCCCCAAATTTCATTAACATCCATGTAGAGTAAAATGTCTGTGACATACGGACGGACGGACGGACATGACGAAACTATAAGGGCTCCGTTTTTGCCATTTTGGCTACGGAACCCTAAACAAGTTGAAATCCGCTAACACGCTTTGGCGAGATAAAGCCACAACGACTCATACTAACATAAAATACAAAATTAAATATTTTTCGTATTTGACCCCCAAATAGTTCGTTACAATATTTTTCTTGAAAATATCTTGAAAACACTAACATTTAATCTTTACAACTTTATAATGTGATTAATATTGTGATTTTTATTGACATTAAATAATATTACGTATAAATGGTAGGTATGATTAGTTTTTAAAAATGTGACATTGGAATAACGTTTTCGTATTTTTTATTAAGTTGTTATTTTGTCTAAATTAGGTTTTGTCATTAATGTCACTTGAATAGTGAGATATGTAGATTTGTTTATATTAGTTGATGTTATTTATTACGTAATCTTACTATGTTCGAATTAACATTGTTTAAGTATAGCTATCAATTTCAAACACAATGTACATTGTTTATGAATGAATAAATGAAATGGTATAGATGTAATTAGTTTCTTAGAAACTGCTCTAAAACGATAGGTATGAAATTTGGTTCATGGGCCCAGTTTCGTTTTGCACAAGAACAGCACGTTTAATGTAATATAATTTCTTAAAATACCGACGTAACAAAAAGCTTGCACAGAGATCACCCATGATCAGAAAATGTACACTCAGTTCCAATAATTCTGAAAATGGAAGATGGAATCCATTCAAAATTGCTAAAGTGAACGTCGTCAGCATAATGCGTTTGCGCTACAGGTAAACGAGTTACTCGTTCAACACTCTGAATAGTAATAAGGCGATGCTGACGCTGAGTGCTAACGTGTTTTACATGCACCCTGTATACTTATTGTCGTACGCTTTTGAAGGTAGGAATTACTGTAAGCAACTTATTTATGCAAAACTAAATTCTTCCTGTCGCTTCGCCCGCGTGGGTTACCATTTTGTTTATGTGAGGAGTGGAGTGTGTGTGTGCGAGCAAAACTGCATTTTTCGGGATAAACCTTGCACTCTGCAAACTTTATTCTATCTATAAGGGCGAACCAATAAATAAAATTTCGCATTCATAATATTTATAGGTAAGGATTACATTAGTTTGTGTGCTTCACTTTGTGGATTTTATAACTTTCTAAACCCAATCAAAACTGATCTCTCGTTTGTTGTCCCTTAAAAATGACTTGGAAAATCTCTACCTCATGTACATCTATATGAAACATATATTTATGGGCAGATACACTATAGGTCCGTAATTATTGACATCGTCTTTGTCCCCACACTTATAGACCGGTGTAATGATCGATTGTTTCAGTGAAGCCAGGAATATTCCCGTGTCAAACAACACAAGCATTAACTAAGTGAGTGATTATAGGAATTACCAATGGTTTACCTTCAGCCACACTCTTAACAGACCATGGTCACTTAACACTTTCGCAACCCACATTTTCGTAGCGCTACGCTCATAGCCAATAACATGGGACAGACGGTATGTAGCGAAAACTTGCTACGATCAGTGCGCCTGGCGACCGGGTTCGCGATGCTGAATGTGTTAAGGGTGTTGCTGTATGTACATACTATCATAATGTTGTAAAAATGAAATATCTGTAAATTGAAGATATTTCCACAAAAATAAGTCGAAATTTGAAATATGAATTTGAAAGTCGCTGACTCGAAACCTATTTTATTTCTTTTATTTTTATGTATGTTTGTATGTGTCATTGCGGTTTTATCACGTCAAAACAGCTAGATGGGTTTCAACCATTTTTTGTACACGTGTAGCTGGTCATTCACAGATGGTTATAGAATACTTTATAATCCGACTACGCTGGACAAAAAAGAGAGTTATGATTTTATTTACCCTCCGCTCACGTAGTTGCACCTTCTAGAATTACATAAAGTATATTCCAAATATTAGTCACAACATTATTAATTTCATATAAATTTAAAAGCATTTAACCACCAAAAATGCCATACGAATACATTCCACTCTGCCAAAGCAGTCGCGAAATCTCCGGTTAGTGTATACAGTAAATTGACAGTGTGTTAGTGTTTTTTTGTCTGTAGGTGATTTCTTTTGACTGTGTGCGTTTGTAGAAATATGAATATTTCCGTAGTGTGCTGTACGTGTTTACCAGATCACCCGTTAAAAATGCATGAAAAATTGGTTCAGTAATGACACGGCTTGTCATCTCCATTATAAGTTAAATTCTCTAAGAAATACAATGATGGTTGTATCACCGAGTTTCTTACTTCAGCTCTTTTCGGGACGAAAGTAAATTTTAAATAATTATCCCAACTGATTTTCACTGCTGATATTCATAAGTCCGTTGTATATTTAATTTACAAACTTCAAATTTGACGGCGTTTTTAAACATAACTCATATATACATATTTCCATGTTGGATAGCTTTAAAATAGTAACGCTTTTAGTTAAACAGACGCTCCTGACAGCTTGTCACATAGGAAATGGCGCGAAGTGAACTGCACTTAGCAAAATTGGCTGCTCCAAACGTCACTGGGGGTAATAGAATATGCACCTTAAGAGGTATTAGTTTGAGGTGGTCTTTATATGGTAGTTATTTGTAATTTTCCTCGTGCATCTCTCTAAATCCTGTGTTTCAAGTTCCAATCACCTATCAGTGTCTGTAGGGGTTTAGACTTATGTACTGGTAGACTCAGACTTGTAAAAGTTTCTTTGCAGCCTACTAACAGAATTAAGTCCATTATTTTATTTCGTTACTTGTTATGTCATTTGTTATAAGACAGAGAAACTCGACATATTTTACCCACTCTTGCACCGAAAATTATGTGGTAGCTGGTCACTCAAAAATGTCAGTGGTTTTAGAAATGGTCATTTGGAAGAGGCACGATCGAAAGTAGAAAGCTAAGGAAAAACTGCTCATGAATTTGATAGAATTGTCAGAGAAAAGTGGTACATCGCCGAGTTTCTTACCAAGGTTCTTTTTCAGGTCAAAGCTTTTTTTTTCTCGGCGAATAGTAAAGTTGCAAATATTGGGTTGCAAAAGTCAAACATATTTCGTCACTAAAATATGGCACAATCTTACACAATAATGCTTATCGTGGTATTAAATAAAGAAATTAAGCAAATGTGTTTTTACAATAAATACAACGTACAGCGGACCACCGGCATATTTATCATTTTGAAATTATAGCGGCCACAGTTAATACACATTCAGAGAAAATTCATTCCTTACTATATACCCGGACTAAGACAGGCTACTGAAGTTAAAACATAAGAGGCCATCTGAAAATTGAAGAAATACGGATTTAAGTGGACATCTGAACAGAATCCAAGAAAAGTTTTAGAACGTCCGTGTTTCTTGTCTCATAAAATCTTCAAGATACTCTTAGATACATGTTTAAACCGAATAAATTCTGTGCTTTTAAGTAAAACCGACCGATGAAATTAATGGACACTTTTTGTATGAAGAGTCAATCGCCTATAAGTTTCTGAATTTTAAAAACAGATCTTCTTTTTTCCATTGTTTGTTTGTGTTATTTCCTCTACCCAAAGGTTGTCTGGAAGAGATCGCTCTTTAGCGGTAAGACTGCCTTATTGTCTACAGTAGTTTATGCTAAGGTTTTGTTGTACTGTTTCTCTTGTTGGTGTGCAAAAAAGAATTGTTGCATTGTAGTGTATTGTTGTGTATTTTAAATACGCCGATATCTGTCAATAGTGGTAAGTACAGTCAGCGTCAAATACTATATAGCATCCAAAGCGCCAAATATATCGTACCACGACTTTATTCTCATATATATAAAGAAACGTGACGATGTATTTAGTGCTTTGGATGCTACAGTCTATTTGAGGCTGACTGTACACATCAAATGACATTTCTACCTATACTAAAATAACAATATTAGCCAATTCGGAGGAGGTTATACTCAAAGCAAAATGTCCTAGTTGAAAAGACGACCATACCAAAGTAAGTCATGCTCTTTGTACAGAGCAAAATATCGTTATTATCAAACGACTGCAATTTAAATGGCCACTAGAGCAAAACGTCCGCATTTTAAAAGATACCTACCTAATTAAAAACATATTTCCTGAGAGTATTCTTATGACCGAGAAGGTCAGAAGAATACCCTCAGGTCGGTCTGAGGATGTACGTGAAATTCAATTGGAATCTTAAGAAAGAATCTGTTGAGATGGCAACCTGTAGAATTAGAAACCTGTTGAAATGGAAATTTGTAGAAATATGAAAAATCGCTAAAAATAGTATCCACGTTTGCATATTACAGCTGTCAAATGCAGACGGGTTGTTTTTAATATTCAAGTACGGTTTCCAAATAAGTTTCATTCTACGCTACTACTTACGTCTAAAAACAGGTCCTAACTGCATTAAGAACGTCTTGCTTAAGTATTTTTTTATTTGCGGACAATTTTTTCCCTGTGGTCATTTTGGTACAACGGACATTATGGTTAGGGCAACTATCTATTATTTATTATTATTATTAATTCCCTATAAGGACATTTTGCTCCGAATTCATAATAGCCACGTTAAAATAATGATAATTATTTTGTTTATGAACTAATTCATTTTTAGGGTCGCTTATATTTGTGTATGTCACATTATTTGTGGTTATTAAGTAGTAAGAAGTTATGAGATTAATTTCAACTTTAATCATATTAAATAAAACAAGTGACAGCGTGTGAGCTACATCGACATACATAATATAATTTACAAAAAATAATATTCATCAACGCATTTCTTAATTCAATTAATAACTAAATAGTGTAGGCAATTTCAGATGTCTAACTTCATAAAGTAATTAAATTCTATTATTATTTACTTTACTCAATCAGTTTCTAATCAATGCTTCCCTTGGTACAAATGATAAATAAGACATCTTATTATTTCGCCCTTTGTCATTTCATTACAAAGTTGGATAAACTTTTAATCTCCTTTTAACAGACATTTTATCATTGAAATCACGGGAGGTCCTCCCGTGACCATGGAGAGCTGGAAAGCTTCCGAAACGTCGGGAACTAAAATGAGATAATATACGCGATATAATCCGTTAAATTGTTTTATTTCAATGAGTAATAATCGGGGAAACAGAAGAAAATATTATAGACATTTTATCATTTCAATTCAGAGCTTTGTAGCAAACGTTTAAACTGACTGAAGTAGTAATAATTATGTTTCAATGTCGCATCCTCGATATTTCATTTACAATGTAATAGTAACTCTTCTTGAATAAAGTGGGTATCACAGTATTTTAGAGATTTATAATAGTAAACAAATTCAAAGCTGTGTTGGAACTTGTCCTTGGCGACAATTCCGTCATTCTTTTCTTTACTGTCACGGGTATCACATTCTCCGCTCCAGCTAGGCTGCTTCTTATTTTTTAGTTTTTTGCTTAGTGTATATTTAAATATATTAGTATCCTATTATTTCTGTATAATAGTTTTTGTCTCATACGATTATATATCAGCCAAATACGAGCTCACGTGGCGTGCGGTCCATATAGCCTTTATGGCACTACTTTGAACAACCATGGCTCCATATAGGCACAGAACTTGCCTACCTGGGCCCAAAAACCCTTTGCTTGGTATTCGATTCAATTTTTCATGTAGTTGACTGTCGTTGCTCCACTACCGGCGCGACAGCGGTCATTGATCCCGTATCCAAATACGGATTAACCGGATAGAGAGCGCTTCGAAATTAAGTTCTCAAATTAATTCGTCCAAACGTTACCTAAATAATTAACCGGTATAACCTAAATAAATACCAGATTATTTGTAACCGGCTACAAGCCCTGCTATTCGGATCACTTCATTGAAGTTCGTTGCCCATCTGTCTTTTTCTTGGAATGCTTGGAAGATATCACGTTAAATTTAATATCGCAGGTAATATCTGTGTTCTTTTAAAGCTGTCTTAAAATCAAGCCTCTAAGAACGCATAAAAAATATTGACATTAGCAAGTAAATCCAAACCTATAAGGTATTTTCCTGTGATAGGTCAAAAGTTTGTAGGTTTTGATATTCGAGAAATTTGGCAACAAATATAAGTTGAAAAAATCGGAATAAAACATTATTTTGTAACTCGTGTTTTTTCAGATTTTGTTCCATATTTTAAGTTTTATAATATTTATTCATTAATTTAAACTTTATTGCACAGTACAAGAAAGTATAAATGGCGGACTTAAAAGCATTCTCTACCAGTCAACCATTAGGCTATACAAAATAAATATGAGAATATTGGAAGTTTTCCGACTAGATCACGGTTTTTTTTCAGTTTCCTTTATCCGCTTAACTTGGTTTTTTATTATTCTTTAGAGCTTGAGTAACGATCACATAGCAAGATAGATCATTGCTCAATTTACGTACTGAAAACACTGAAATATTATGAAAATTTAATGTTTTTTTTGTACATATTCAATATTTCCAGTATGTAACTGGAGCAATGATTATCACCAGGGATCGTAAAATGCGAGCAAAATCGATTGCAATGACGCATGACAACTAGTGACGACCAAGGACCCATCTTATAAACGCTTGTACCGTGTATTACAAGCGGAAATGTCTTAAAAACAATATTAATTAAAAAAAGACTTCCGTTTGTAATACACTTACAAGTTTTTGAGAAACGGGCCCCAGCACATCAATGAATTTTGCTCACATTTTACGAACCCTGATTATAACAAATTTGGTGTGATTGTTGCTCAAGCTACTAAGAATAATTAAAAAAACCTATTTAAACGATAACAAAATATGAAAATACTAAGTTTATTTTAATACATTTTCAGTATTTCTTGAAGATTTGGATCAAACCACCGGACGTAATTCATCATCGCCTACCTATTCTATACAGTAAGGTTAGGCCTGCCCGTCTTCGGCTGATCGCATTCAGCTTCTGCCAGCGACCTTTCGTAAATTGTCACTCAACAGCAAAAGTTTAAAAAAAAATGCTTGTATTTTAAAGTATAATATTTTTCTCATACTCGTATCATGATTGTGAGAAACAGCTGAGACAGCTATCAAAAAGCCCTTAATAAGCAATTGGTTACAACGCATTCAGTAATTATTACCAAATGAGTCATTACTCTACGCTCCGATACAATTCACAATTCGTTTTCGTACAACCATGTAATTTCGAATTTGCTATTTGATGCAAAACGATTGGTAATTACGAGGTAAACGCTGATCAGAAGAAGTGATGGATGAAATTAATGTTAATATTCCATGCGATACCAATCTTGCGCCTGAGTGCCGGCGGTATGCAATTTGTACAATTTCCGCGGGGAAATTGAATTGATCTGATAATCGTTGATTGAATCTATTATTTTAATGTGATATTTCAACTGTCAGCGGGGGAGAAAAAAAGTTATAACCCTCTTTTTTCATTTGCGTAGTGGGATAAAAATCCTATAACCATCTGTGGATACCCAGTTCCCCAAAAATAGTTGAAATCCATTTAGCCGATTTAGCGTGATGAAGCCCATTCTAAAGTTAAAAAGAGGGTTATGACTTTTCTCTTGTGCAAACGGAGTTGCGGGCACCTTCTAGTCTTAAAAATATACAGATGTAGTGCATAATTATTTTCCATCGTATTTCTCCGGAAACGTTCGTATTTATCATGCTACTTCAGTCAACCTCAGTACTTTTTGTACTATGAGCGACTGAAATAGCATGACACGTTCGTACGTTTCCGTGAAAATACGATGGAAAATAATTATGCACTTTATCTGTACGATAGGATAACGGAAAAATTACCCATCGACAGGTGGATTAATCTTAATTGAGGAATACAGATATTTTCAGAGGATTATTTTGATTGGATATATTTCGATCATGCCCAAATCCAATCCAATGGTTTAGTTTAATATCGTCGTGAGAATAAAATATCCGAATGAGATTGTACTTAAGGCAACAGTTTGTCCTTTTCCAATGATAAATAAATTATGATGAGACTGTCTAGACACCACCTGTCGTGTCAGTAAGATTGTATTGCATTTTATTTTGTTCTCGTTATATTTTATTTCAATGAAGGTTTTCTAAAATAAAAATATCACCCGTCAGCGCGATCCTGACGTCAGGTCTAATTGAAAAGAAGTGCCCAAACCCCGTGCTATGATTGGTGGCTTTTGACACTTCTTGCCAATTAGACTCTGACGTCACGGTGGCACCAACTGGTGATATTTGCAATTTCAAACCCCAAAACACAAGATTTTGACACTTCAAATCAAATCAAAAATCAAAATATTCTTTATTCAAGTATGCCTAGGTACAAGCACTTTCGAATTGTCAGTTACATTGAGAGAAGTGTTTGCTGGGAGACAAACAATATGATCCAACATTTGTTGCGAGGATTACAGTAAACCCAGAAAACTTTTTGTTGATTAGACTGACATAACGATGGCGCCAACTGGTGATGTTTGCTTTTTTTTTAGTGCTAGTAGGTATGAAATCGTTCCTCCACCGAAAACACAAAGCACAGAATTTTTACACTTCTTGCCAATTAGACTGACGTCACAGCGGAGCGAACTGGTGATATTTGCAATTTCAAGCCCCACAGCAAAAGATTTTGACACTTTTTGACAATAAGACTGACATAACGATGGTGCCTACTGATGATATTTGCATTTAATTGTTTTTTGTAGAGCTAGTAGGTATGAAATCGTTCCCCCACCGAAAACACAAAGCACAGGATTTTGACACTTTTCGCCAATTAGACTCTGACGTCATGGTTGCGCTAACTGGTGATATTCCCATTTCAAAAAACTCTTATTTGCATTCCATTGAGATTTTAATTTGTGGTTTTGGTGCGGAAATTATATCATACCTTCTCTATTGCCTATTGTCAAATCATTCTTGTACCAAGAACCCCGGGGTATGTTCAAGCCTTACAATTTTCCTTCACAGTGCTTTCACTCATCATCATCATTATCATGATATCTGCTGGAGAAAGGCCCTAGGATTTCCATAACAACCTGATCGTACGCTGTCTTCGTTGGGCAAAAATACTTTCGGATGCCTGCCTGTATGGCAAATGTCTATATCGGTCATACAGATTCTAAAATTTAGCCGTCTTTCCTGTGGACAACGCAATAGTTAAGGGCTCGTACACATAATCGATTTGTACATCACCAATAGGGTCCTAAGAAAAATGCGTATTTAAAGCCCTTAACTTTCGGGTGTCCAAATGAAAGACGCATAACGCTGACTCATACAAAAAAAAACTGTATGACCCATCTGGCTGTTCTCCTATACACGTCGCATTTCTAAACCGATTCTCGTGAATTTTTGAGAGCAGGTGCGATAATTACACGGATTTTTAATGTCGAATCTGATTTTGGAAATTTATCAAAATGGTGGAGATATGTGGGTTGAAAGACTCGCGAGTAAAACTAGAAACAGAGTCACAAGTAGAAACATGGGTCTCATATAATCATTAGACGACATTACTAGAGTTTACCTACATCACTGCAATATTGTGCGAAAATGACTGGTTGAGGCTAATTTTCAATGTACAAAAGCCGAAAAGATACACGAATGCCATTATACTTATGACCTTTTTCTTTTTCACACATAATATTGCGAACTCAAATTTAAATTCATTAATTCCTTATAGCATTGTGAGCTGTCGGCGACGTGTTTCGTGAAATGTAACCGGTAACTGTGAACACGTGAAATGAAACCGATATGGCATTTCCACAGGGATTTTCAAGTGGAATATTTTATTGTATGACTGCGTCACGGCTTGCTGTGAATAACAGGTTTAAACAGAGCTTAAAAACAGATAAACTTGAACGGTTGGTGCCTTTAAATCCTCATCATGTTAAGTGAAGGTACCTCAAACACTAATGAGTATTTAATATTTTCTTCTGTTTCCGCGATTATTACTCATTGAAATAAAACAATTTTACGGATTATATCGCGTATATTATCTCATTTTAGTTCCCGACGTTTCGGAAGCTTTCCAGCTTTCCATGGTCACGGGAGGACTGAGAAAAGATGTATTTTCCTCTGTCAAAGTTACAATTTGTGCAAACTACCCATTTTTTGAAAAAACACAAATAAAGGTGTACATACATGGCAGATGGGCCTAAGCTGTAAAGACAGTTACACATGTGCCAGAAGGGCTTAATTATTTTATTCTAATAATTTACCAAGCAGCATTTCACAAATGAGGCGTACTGAGGAGAAAAGAAACGCTGCAAAGAAAAACTCCCAGGCTACCTCATTACTAATTATAATATTTAAAAACAGAGACTATTAAACTACTTTTAAACAGATAAGATATTTTACACCGTTCGGAAATTAAGGTTTTGCAGTCCTGTGTCTCGCTTGTTCCTTGATGAGATGTATTACAGGATCCCAAGCTGGTGGTAGTGACAATCCATCTTCTCTATTGAAATTAGGATGCTTTTTAATCTCAATAGCCTCGCGTAGCATCCTGGGAAAATATCTTTTTTCTTTGGCAAGGATAGAAGGTTTATCAAACTTAATTGAGTGGTTTGGTTTGTCAATGACATGTTCACAAACTGCAGACCTATTCACCGACGGTGCTTGACATCTGCTATGTGCTCCTTCACCCGGGTTGATACACTGCGTTTCGTTTGACCAATGTATGAAAGACCACACTCGCAGTCCAGCTTATAAATGCCTGCACTCTGCAAAAGGGTGCTACTCTTCACGGGTCTAAGGTATTGAGACACCTTCTTCAACGGCTTGAAATATGTTTTTATAGAAGCACGCTTCAAGATGTTTCCGATCTTGTCTGTAAACTAAAATGTCTTTAAAAAAATTAAATTATTTTTTAAATGTCTTTTTTTGTAATTGTTGTCTGAACTAAAATGAGATAATATACGCGATATAATCCGTTAAATTGTTTTATTTCAATGACTAATGAGTATTGATTAAAAATCATGTTCTTATCCTCATGGTTTACCTACTTTTTGGAATACCTTTTTGAAACTTTCAGATAGCATTATTTTATTGCATATGCCCTTCTATGATAATTATCCTTGATATTACTATATCAATAGCCAAAGAACTGAAACTACAAACAATCTGACAAAATCCTGAAATAAATGAGTGCTCGCAGCAAAAAAACAACACAGAGCTTTTTCCAACTAAACATCTTTACAGCATCTATTCCAGCAAGTCATGCGTCACGAGTCTCGGTAGTGATTATGGGTCTCGCATCTTACTGAGAATAAGCAACGGCCACCTTACGAGCGAATAAAAGTATGGGTGATACTAGAAATAAGATTATCTATAACAATTTCTCCAAAAACATTTGAGGTGCTCCAAATGCCACTTATAGGTACAAAATAAATTTCCAAATTAGGTATTGATAAGCTGATCAAGGAGTACGCTTATTTTGCTTTAAATGCCATTGCACATCATCATAGCAGCCCAAGGACGTCCCCTGCTAGACAAAGGCCTCCCCAAGGACCGCTCATAATGTCCGGTCATGCGTAGCCCTTATATAACGGATTCGGCGATCTTCATCAAATCATCGGTCCATCTTGTTGGAGCTTTAACACGCTGCGTTGTCCCATACGTGGTCGCCACTCGGGTACCTTGCTGTCCCAGAGACCGTCGGATCTTCGAGCAAATGCACACGTTTTCCACTTAATTTAAATTAATTACTCAGTTTAACTCAAGACTCAGATCTAAAACTGTAAATGATCTAACAAAAGTCTGTAATAAATAGTTGATCGCAGCGCAAACACTGCAAGGGTCCTTTTCAGCTAAATGCCATTACAAAATCTATTCCAGCAAGTTATGCGTCGAGAGTCCCGGTCGTGATGATGCCAGTGTTTCGCGTCTTACTAAGAAGCAACGGCCCCTACCTAAATCTCTATATACTTACGAACGAAAAATCTGCAAAACCAAAATTTTATATCAATCTTTACTAACGTATTGTCTTACAAAATAGTTGCTCTTAAAGTAATTTTCTTAAAGCATTTAAGAGGCACCAAATATAACTACATTTTTACTAAATAGTTGATCGTAGCGCTAACACTAGGTACATAGAGTCCCTTCCAACAAAACGCCCTTACAGAACAAATTCCAGTAAGTTATGCGTCGCAAGTGTCGGTCGTGGTGGCCGTGTTTCCGCGTCTTACTAAGAAGCAATGCCCACAAATTAATTTATGAATAAAAAAACTGCTAAATCTACATATTATACGTAATAATCGTTACTAATGTACAAAATAGTTGCATTATATATTAGAGTTATATTTAGTGCCTAAATATAACACTATATAATATGTAAATAGTTGATCACATCGCAGCGCAAACACTTCAGGTACACAAAGTTCTTTCCAACTAAACGCCATTACTGCAATATTGTATATGTAGTCTACTACTCGTAGCTTCTGTCCGCGACTTCGTCCGCCTTAATTTCGTTTATCGCGGATAAGGGTATTGTTTCGGGATGAAAAGTAGCCTTTGCCCTTCCCCGGTACTCAAATTATCTCCATACCAAATTTCATCCAAATCGGTTCAGCGGTTTAAGCGTGAAGAGGTAACAGACAGACAGACGGACACACTTTCACATTTATAATATTAGTATAGATTTATAAAAAACAAACAAACGAAAACATAATAGTTTCCGTCACGAGATAAGAAATACTCATTGTTAGTAACTACCTACATATGTTCAAAGCTATGCAAGGGGAAAATGTGGTAATTGAGCTAATCGGGGCTAATGGGGGCGTCTCTAAAATTTTAGCACATTTTTATAAAAACGAGAGTAGGGCAAAATGGGCTGCAAAATGTTGCGTTTTTTAATGTTATAGGGGGCAAGCGAGCAGACGGACGCCTGACGGTAAGCGATCACCATCGCTCATAGACACCTGCAACACCAGAGGAGTCACAAGTGTGACCTTTCAGGTGGAAAGCACGCTCTTTTATAGAAGACTTGAAGGTCGCAATACTGCAGAAAATGTATTTCACAGTTCAGTCGTGCAGTTGTGATATCGTCAAATGACGCATTTGACCCCAAAGTTGTAAATAACCCGGTCGACCCGGAAAATGAACCAAATACAAAATTTTATAACAACCGATATTAATCTATTGATTCACTGCAAAACTACTAGGTATATAGGTAAACTTTAAAGTTTTCACTCTCATTCACTATTTACCCCATGAAAGAGGTGACGGTGTTCACATTCAATTGAAATTACTAATATTTTACCATTTATAAGGAGTTACATATCATTTATAGCAATATGTGTTTAGTAACATCTTATTCACTCTATGTAGCTGAAATATGGTGTGCGTGGATCTTACTCAGATCAGTACTCGTAGATGATTTTTACTTAAAATCTTTAAAGGAAGCCACTCAGTATTAACTCATCAAAATTCATCGAAAACCATGGTTACACAACGTCTTAAAGGAAGAAATAATTTACCATGACAGGCACACACACTAAGCCGTCTTTCCAATTTTCCAAAACAAACAAACCATCCTGTATAGCGCGATACAGATATAATTTCAATGAGATTGTATATTTTCTGTGGCAACATACTTTAGGCAAAAAGGTTTGTTTAGCTGTTGGAGGAATTAATCATTGAAGACGCTTATACTCGTATGTATAGAGTAGAAAAAAGATGAGTCAAACTGTAGGTACTAAGCATATTGCAGTCAAGTTAGTAGCATTATCGGAGAATTCTTAGCTGGGCTAATGAAGTAAGAAAACGGATACAAAAATTCCCTTTAGCTCGATCACTACTCTCTCACACACCACTAACCAAACGCCGCATACTTCATTCTGCCAGGTCTCGGATCTGGTTTTATTTTCATACAAAATAACCGAAATAACGATTCGTTTTTTTCGTTCAATTACGCGATTTTTGTATATTTTATTGAAATTCTAGAACTTGAATCAGGTGTTTTGTGATTGATTTCTGTTCCCCTAAATACAGTTTTAAAACATTCCACAAATAGCGAGCACTGGTTTCTGCTTTCTACAGCAGGCAAACAATTCACCTCAGAAAACGTAGACCTTCACACATGGTATGTCGGTCGGTATCTGAAGAGCGTATTAGTATCCTCTTAATTTTGTGTCGTGTTTAATGGGGGGAAGGGGAGCTTACTTCACAGTCGTGGAAAAAAATTAAGTCTCAGCCTTTGAAGGGTCATCTAGCTATAAAATAATATTATTCTTATATATAAATATAAGTACTGCCTCGGTACATTTTTTTGGCATCTTGCTTATTTAATTCCTCTGTAACAATCTGATGTACCAATGTTATCAAAATATTAGTAAAATTATGTCAGAAAGCATGCAATCCTGCGCCGTTTTTTGTTAAGGATAAAGATGAAAACTATTGCTCATAGTTATGTATACAAGTTATAGTTGTGTTACAATATGTGTTACGATTATTAAATTTTAATATTTATTTGTTTTTAATTGAGCAAAGTCTCGAGCAAAAAGTGGTTACAGTTATAGCCTCTAAAAATTAATGGCAAGCAGAATCTCAATGTTCTTAGTAAACTGCCTTAATTGGGCTACTGATAATTAATTGGATAGCTTCATTTTTTAATCTTTGACTCGAGCTTCAGTGTAAGAGGCTTAATACCGTGTTTATGTTCTCTTAGTTACTTGCGCAGCTGGCTGTGATGGAAATGTTGAAGGCACAAGCAAACTTTAGGGGATGCATCGAGAATTTAAGCTATTTTTTAGCGCATGTTTTGTCAAATCTAGTATACAAAACAGGCTGGTTTTCAGGTATGTGTTTTTTGAGTATATAACCTATTCAATGATTAACGCGGAAACATGTTTAATGAAAATTTCCTCGATAGAAAAGTTATCCGGAAACGCGTCTTCATTTTCCGTTTTTTCTCTAGTTTGCACAAACGACAGATTAATGAACGGCTAAATTATGTGAAAATGTCAGTATTCCCTTTATCTTTTAAGTAATTAACTGAAATGTTAACAAAACATAATAGTATCTTCGATTTCAGATGGTACTTTTACATCTGGCGCATACGCCAAAAAACCCCAAGCATTTAGTGTATCAGCTTTCTCTTTCTTTGATGCGCGCGAGCAATAAATGCGTCCCTTATTACAAATTACTCTTATTGGCCTACTCCGCGTTTGAGACTTGATTTACAAATGACGAAGTAGGCCCTTAAAGGTCGCATCGGCCCGGAAATACTGCAGGTGACATTTTTTTTTTCATTTAACGACTAGGCCGTAAAATCAAGTCAATTGCGATCGAAATTTCGGGCCCTTCTATAATAAATAAAAATTGGTATAAGTGTTGCCATCGACTCCTCTAAGTTACAGCATATTTCTGACTAAACAATTTAGAATGGTATTTTTGTGAATAAAATTTGTTTATCAAAATTGATTTAAGGCACTTGTCCCACCGCCGGCGACAAGCGATGAGCTCATCGCTTACTCGCTGGCGGTGGGACAAGAGCCTAAAACCAACGTGCTTGTTGTTGTTACGGATACCCTTAAAAAGAAATGCACGCAAAAGGAATCTGAGTAAGCCCAATTGTAAAAAGCAAGAAAATAGTTGTTTTATTATGAATTTAGAATTTAATTTTAAATACTTTTAGTTCAAAACAGATTAAAGGCAAACCGGCCAAGTGCGAGTCGGACTCGCGCACCGACGGGCCCGTACAAAATATACGCCTAAAAATTACTGTCTATAAAAATCCAGTGTTAGCAGAGCTCTGCTTCTTAGAAAAATGTACGTACTATGGGGTTATTTATATTGGTTTTTGATATAGACAGACAGACATAAAAAACCAAGATTTTCAGACTTTTCAGGTTATTTGTGCTATAAGAGCTACCTACCTTAATTCTAAATCTCATTTTACTTTAGTTAATCAGATTGTATAGTACTGTTTACGTCACTGAGGTTGAATTAGGTATTATTTTAACGGTTGTCAAATTAAACAAACGGTCAACAAAGTAATCCTATAAGGGTTCCGTTTTTTCCTTTTGAAGTACGAAACTCTAAAATCATCTCCAATTGAATTTTTTTATCCAAAGGCAAAAAATATTAATTTTATGCATGTTCCTGCTTACCTTGGCGTATAATTGTATTGCTATCAATTTCCCGAAATGATGGCTGCCGGACATTTTTCATCAACACTCTGCGAAACGAGATTTCATCGGAAAATGAGATAAATGTGTAATTTCATTTTACACGCTACCGTGAAGAGGCAGTTGCACATGGAGTAGAGAACATCGTAGAGAGACTATGATAGGTTAGGTTCGTAGAACAGCTATGGGAAAGCACGATTTAAGGTGCGTCCACATTAGTATCATTTGCCCGATCAGATCTTCGTCCCGTGGCATGATCGCGTGTCACGATCACGCGTATGGACGTTGCGCCGATCCGTATGCGAATCACACACTTAGATCGGACAAGCGCGGCGATTACGCAAAAAATGATACTCATGGAAAATTCGAGTTTGTATGAAATTTTATTTATAAATAACTTAATATTAAAAGTGTTGATTACTCTGTTGCATTTTCATTATCGGTTCAGTAATATTTAACTCGATGACTCTTGATTCGAAAATTTAGGCTTTTTCGTACAAGGTTAAATAAAAGTTGTAATAACGACTAAAAATTCTTCTTCTGAGTCGCGGACACTATTGTCAGAGTGTTTATTTATTTATTTATTTAATTTTTATTTCACAAAAGAAAAACGTATCGCACAAAAGGCGGACTTAATGCCATAGGGCATTCTCTACCAGTGAACCTTGACGGAAAGCAGAAAAATTGTGGGCGGTGCAACTAATTTACAGACAATTTATGAAGATGAATACTTAGATACATACATATTCATATAATACATATATACCTATATATATATATAAATAAATTCAGTCGAAGCAAGCTAATTAGAGAAGCTAAGAGTTTGCAGTTCTGCTAACAAAGAGTTCGCCAAAGAGTGTTCGTGGTTGCTTAGACGAGGTACACGGAGAGGTGTTTTGCGGGTCGTAGTCTTTCCCGAGGACTGCTCTCTCAGCGATGGGCTTCCGTTTCTGCCGGTTAAATACGTAGCAAGTACATTTAAGCATGGTGGACGAGTTGGTGATCGGCCTCATGCTCTCTTGCCTTCCACCAGGCCCTGAATCACCAGTCTCTCCATCGAATTCTCATTTCTGCATAATGTGACCAAAGAACTTTAGTATTCGTGACTCGTCTGAAAATGATATTAGGTTAATTAATCTTTGAAGCCAATTTAATCTAAGTACCTTATTATTATTCGCTATCATTGACACATTGCCACTTCAACTTCTAATATAACGTCATCTCCGTTTTTGTTGATAGCCTGTTAACCATGCTCTAACCGATGTGCTGAAATAGAAAATTAAAATCCAAAAGCTTTTTATACAATTCTTTGTCGTGATAATTCGGGGTTCTTTTAAATTGGACGCCAATTCAAATCAAGGTATTGTTATGAAATTTAAATTTTATCCTTTTGTTTGGAGCATGCGGGTTAAATATTTGATACGCTCGTATCAAATATTTTGTATATAGTATTTGCTTATTCTTTTTTTTAACACTCAACTCCAAAAATATTGAGATTGTGCGTGTTAACGTATTTTGTGAGTCCGAGGCAATGGTTGGTTTCTAAAAACTGACAAAAAATAGAATGTTCTCAATGCGTCCTCAAAGAAAAACGAAACCCTTATAGGTTCACTTTCTCGTGTATGTGACTGTCTGTCAGTTGAATCCCGTTTTCTCAAGAACGCGTGGAGGTATCAAGTTCAAATTAACATCAAGTACTTACGTTTGAAGGCCCTTGAAGCTAATAAAAATCTAGCTTCTAAATTAAGGCAATCGAAAGGATCACTAAAAATAGTGATTCCATACAAATTGCCTATGGGGTATTTCTTGTTGTCCTAGAAACTTGACATTGGTTATTATGGTAGCTCTTATAGCAAGTCTGAAAATTTTAGTTTTTTATGTCTGTCTGTCTTAATTATATATGTTTGCAGTACCTTGAAGCTGTAAAAAATCAAGCTTCTAAATCAAAGCAATCCAAAAGATACAGTCATTAAAAAAGGTGTTTCCATACAAATTGACGTCCATGGAAAACCTATATCAAAAATTAAAATGTATCAAACGGAAAGTGGCCGGAACGAAGCCTGATCATTGCATTGATACAACTGCATAATTTAAAGGTTATTTATTCTACCTTGAAACCATAGTTGAGTAATTGCTAAACAGCTTTTGAGTAAAAAAAACCGGTAATAAGATAATTTTCCTCGGTTCCTATTTATTTCTTTTACCTTATTATTTTGAATGTACGCATTCAAGCGAATCTATACAAGATTTCGTTGATATTGCTTGCGTCGTCTTTTTAACATCTGCTATCTTTCAATCCGCATTAGTCTCGATTATCCCGAATCTGTATTTACGGCTAATCCCAAAAAGCGTCTTTAATTTGGCTATCTATAATGAAAGACCCTAATGAGCGATACTGAAGGAGAATCTGGTTTTATCATTTAAATCTGGTGTTTCCTCAGAATAGTAATAAAAGGGTAATCTAATAAAAATATTACGATAAACTTTTTTTAATAATTGATTTAGGCAACAGACACAATTAAAAAACTACATGGCTATAATAATTATTTAATTCTACTTACGAATGAGTTCAATATTAAATGACACTGTTCGATTTTTTAAAACTGAAAACGATTGCAACAATAAGGGAAATAGTGGGTTATTGCCAGGTACCTACTAAAAATAATGCATGAGTTTTTATACCATTTCACTCATAAGCCTTTATATTTGGGGCCGGCGCAGCATGGTTTTTTTCTTCAATGCCATAACTTTTTATGTTCTTTTTTCTTATTTTTTTCTTCGATCTGCCTTTTCTTTATTCCGACTTATCGTTTTTTCGTCAGATGACCCTAACCCTCTTTATGTAATACCCATTCAATACCTACTGTTACCTACATTAAGGCATTAACGAAAGGTAACAATACGCTTTCTATATACAAAGAGGTCTATTATAGTAAGGGTCGAAAAGTTATAAAACATTTTATCCCGGAAAACGTTTCCCAAAGTATAAGCAAAAATCTTTTTCCACGCGGAAACCGCGAAAATAGTAACCTATATTCAAATAGACAAGTAAATCTTACAGTGGCGTCCAAGTTCCAATACGCCAAACCGAGCCAAACCGTCCAACTGATTTATTCCACATCCGATTTCATTCTATTTTCGAAATAACTGATCAAGTTTGCGCGGGAGCAGGAAGCCCCGCTTCCGCCGCTTCCTGTGACGTCAGCGAGTCAACTGCCAACTGCAACTAGAATAAACGCTTTTCGAATTTGAATAAAGAAGAACTTGGTTGGAGGAAATGTCGTTTCATAGAACACGTTGGAATAGATAGCGGTTTGCGTGAGCTAAGCGAGTATCTAGCCAAAAATGTTTTTGGTGCCTGTATCCGGGTGAGCTTGTATGAAATCTGTTTTTGATGGATTTTTTTATAGCTCTGTGTGGGCGATGTATAAAATTAAACGGGGCGCAAGAGCCTGAATCAAGGTTGTACGTACTTGAATTATTATTTTGATCCTGTGAGAAGGTATTTTCGATAAAACATAACCATTAATAATTTTACGGAAAAAAGTGGTTTTAGGATTGGTAAGGTCTTAATATTTTTCTAAAGCGTTCCAGAATACAGGTAACCAATGGGACCCAAACCCATTAAGTACCAGGTTACCACTCATATTGAACTTCAAAAACTGTTTCTTTACACATAACAATATGACGCAGCAAGTCCCACACAACGATTAACGAGAACGAGGCTCTGCGTACCCCTTGCGTTTTTCAAACCAAACAGATGAAAAAACACGAAATCCTTTGAACTGCTCAGAACTAGAGAACATCGATATTGGTCCGCCGAAGCAATCGACAATGACGAATTCGACGACGAATTCGGAATCCAATTAAAGCGGTTTAATTAAACGAAGAATAAGCCACACGTCGCATTTATAAAACGGTGACCGGTTTCCATTGACGCTTACGACACGGTACGGAGTTTTCACTCATTTAAGAAAGGCTGATTTTTTTAAGTGTGCATATATTGCGGGATAGCTTAATTTTAACAATTTAGTATAAAACTTTATTCTTAGAGGTATCGATTGTAATTATGACATTGTTTATTACAACTCCTATTGGGAATGTGCTTTATAATGTAATTTATATAATTTGGTATCGAATAATGTGACTATAAAAAATATTAACTGTCTCTCCCTGAACACACTGCTATTGAAATCACTCTCTCAACAAAGATCATTATTTCATTTCATTTCATTTCATTATAATGTTATTTGTGTATGTTTATTGCGTCTACGTGTGTCTGTATTGAGGTATTTTTTTGGCTTCATAGCTGTTTATCATCACCTCCTTAACTAAAATGGTTGTCTTTTAAACACTTAGCTAAAGGTTGTCTGGAAGAGATTGCCTGTTGTGTACTTTTTCTTATTCGAATGTTACTGTCATGTTCTGTATTTCTGTGTATCTGAGGTCTGCAATAAAGAGTATTTTGTATTGTATTGTATAACTATAGCATAACAATTAGTAGGTAATTGCAAAAGTTTTAAAGTGAGTATAAAGGAAAAATAAAAATCTCTAATTCAATCTTGTCTTGAAACAACCTAAGTTATATTTGTCAGGAAATAAAGATGACGGGAGCGTGTTCCATTGTTTAACGGTCCGTTTCAATACTTTTTGAATAAATACACATAGATTTTATACTTTTATTTAACTTCTAAATATATAATTAAGATAGGCTAGACTCTTAATATTATTGTCATAGTCAAAAATGGTTTTAGTAAAAAATGGCTGATGTGTTTCATTCGGTTCTTCTTAAGTATTAGTTTAATGGTCTCTTGACAAACGCTGGCAGACTCATGAAAGTGCCCGTGTAAGTACTTAAAAAATAAAGTTTATGGTTTCATTACATACTTCAATACTTGATTTTTTCTAACAACCGTTTTTTGACAGCTGTCATCACAGTACAATTGCGATGGCGCGATGACGTAAATGTACTGGGTTGACTGCTGTCAAAAAACTATTGTGAGAAAAATTCAACTATAGTGCAAGTGTGATATGCCAGCACGACATTTTTCGTACGATACATTTTGTCTCTAAATTTCTATGCAGTAGAGTGTAAGAGAGATGGCTAATGCGGTTTCACGCGACAAGCGACGCTAGCCCGGTAGAATCAAAAGAGCAATTAGGTTTGTGGAATCTGTTGAGAAGTTCCGGAATGGGGCAGGAATGGTGAATAAATTATTACCCCAAATAGTGCGCAATGGAAACAAACGTCTCACTGAATCCTTAAATTTCTCCAAGATACGTAAATCACGTTTGCTCTGTAAATATTAGACGTCATTGACACCCAACTCCGGTTGGAGACGTGCTTCATAAATCAGACGGATTTTGGTATAAAATGTATAATCACATGAATTGCAGAGTCAGATTGGAAATTGAAATATATGTTTGTTGGATACTCATGTATTAGGACATCTAAAGGATGGTTGTGTAATATTTTTACCTAACTACTCTGCAACATAAAAACTTACACCTTTGCCACCGCAAAGTTGTGAACATCTTCGAACCTATTATATACATACAAGAAGGCGCCCGCAACTTCGTTCGCGGAGGAGAAAAAGTCATAACTGTTCATTTTTTCTTCAGCGTAGTCGGGTAAAAAGTATCCTTTAACCATCTGGATATACCCAGCTACCCGTGTACCAAAGATACTTGACATCCGTTTAGCCGATTTTGCGTGATGAAGCCACAACGACACATGTAAACATATAAAAAATCCAAAAAAATATTTTTCGTTTTAGTGACCTCCAAATAGTCCATAACAATATTTTTTTTGAAAATATCTTCAATGTACAGACATTTCATTTTTACAACTTTATGATAGTATAGATATGCTATTATACCTACATTTTACTTTTGAGTCTGCACAAAGAAAAGTGATATTGACTATTTGGAGGTCACTGATATGAATAATATTTTTTTGGATGTTTTAAGTGTCATTGTGGCTTCCTTCATCACGACAAAACAGCTACACGGATTTCAACTATTTTTGGGACACGGATAGCTGGGCATCTACTCATGGTTATATATGATACTTTTTATTCGACTTCGCTAAAGAAAGTACGTGGGTTGTGATTTTGTTCTCCACCGCTGTCGAAATTCACTACTACTTATTATTAAGTACTTCTTAACTTGGTTAATCTTGGTATGGTTTTCTGTTGTTTACCTCTCCTTGAATGTATTTTTTTTCTGTAGAGACTCTGTTTTTGTAAGGTGTGCAATAAAGAGTTATTGTATTGTTTTGTAATCTGATTTTTTTTAAACCACGCTTTCCTGAGGTCATTAGGAGTAATACAGTAGTACACTACTACAGAGGCTGCGAAATAGGGGATTGCTGGCCGAGTAGTTATCAAGAGATAAGAGGCTGACCATCCCGGTTTGTGCCAAGGCTTGCAGAGTGCTTTTCTGAAACATGCAAACAATAAAAAACAATATCTTTTTATACAGGGTGGCACATTTAGATCGGCGGTGTGGGAAAGTCTGAAACTAGACATACGAAAATCTTAGGAACCATGTCATCATTATAGTAATAAGACAAACTACATTCATACATCATCATCATCACCACCACCACCACCATCACCACCATCATCACGATGCATATTTTTGCATGTATTATATTGCATGTTTGAGAAAAACTAACCTAACTCAAATTCAGCAAAAAATAAAAACGATTATTGTTCCCAAAGAGAATGACTATCACTTTGATGTCTGTCAATAGCGACGCAAAACTTGGCAATATACGTAGCAACGTCGCCTCAAAAGAGCTTGATGCACTTAAGTACTCCTAATCACAGTAAATAGTTTACATGAAATTGATGTCTGTCAATAGCGACGTAAAACTTGGCAATATACGTGACGTCGCGTCAAAAGAGCTTGATGCACTTTAGTACTCCTAATCACAGTAAATAGTTTACATGAAATTGATATCTGTCAATAGCGACGTAAAACTTGGCAATATACGTGGCAATGTCGCGTCAAAAGAGCTTGATGCACTTTAGTACTCGTAATCACAGTAAATAGTTTACATAAAATTGATGTCTGTCAATAGCGACGTAAAGCTTAGCAATATACGTGACGTCGCGTCAAAAGAGCTTGATGCACTTTAGTACACCTAATCACAGTAAATAGTTTACATGAAATTGATGTCAGTCAATAGCGACGTAAAACTTGGCAATATACGTGACGTCGCGTCAAAAGAGCTTAATGCACTTTATTAATCACAATCACTACTTATTTGAAACATTTTTTTACATGAAAATTATTAATACACTAAGCCGGATTTGACTGGGGTTCATATATTTTTTTAATTCCAAATAACCTAAGGAATGCGTGATTTAATATTTCATATTCCTTGCGGGCGACGTGTTATTTGTATTTAACTTTCTATGATAAGTATTGTAAAGACTTGACCCAAGATGGAAAATAAATGTCTTAGAATTAGATTAAGTCAAATAATTCACAGGTTGAGTTATCCTTTAATATCAAGGTAGCATTACTATGGCAGTGGGACGGAAATGAGCTCCAGCAATGGATCTCACCCACCCTCGGGCCGAAAGGCTCTATTTCCGGCCCTTGTTCCCTGCCAATTGATGGTCATTATTAACTGTCCGTTTTAATGTTATTCCATTTCGGGGGATTAGTGATGATTTCTGACGTCGCTTGGAGCGTTATTTTCATAATGAGGTTAATTAGTAAGGGAATTTAAATATACTTTTGACTTAATATCTAAGGGCCTTTGCTAAAGCGGGTGCACGGCGCAGGTGTACAGTTGTGCCCGGTTAAAGTGTTTAAATGGATTTATTACTATATTTAATGAGACGAATAAACGACGGCAGAAACGTTGATAGATCTCTCTGTACTCAGTGATGGGCATTAATCGATTAAATTTTACGATTAAATCTCGATTAAAAGTTGAAACACGCTCAAACGAGCGTTTTTCAACACAAATGTACACGTTACAAAAATGCAATATGTTTTGTCATGTGTAAGTACACTTGAAAAATCATTCTAGCATGTGCTGTGTGAAATAAACCTGTTTCAGCAATACCATGTGGTTTTTAACACGCTTTTATTCACCTCGACCTGTATGTAACTAACTATGTAATGGAATCTAAGGTTACTCATTTAACCATCTTCCAAGGATCGTAGCGTCATGAAAAATGGCAGCTGTATGTATTTCTGATGACAATACAATAATATGGTACTGTCGAAATGATCTGATGATGAAGCTGGAAGATATGAACGGAACTTCATGATGGAACATCGTATCATAGCTGTGTTTGGATTTGTTAGAAAAGTCTTGTAAAGCGTGTTTTAATAGTATTTTTTAATCAATTTATTTATTATAGTGCAGTCTAGGTCTTCTAGGTCTACGTAACTCGAGACTTATACATACAAAAAAATATCTTATTTATTCCTAATATTAATTGAGACAAAATTAATCTCATTAATGAATCGATTAAAAACTTAATCGGTGGATATTAATCTGCGATTAATTTAATCACATTAAATTAATCTGAAATCGATCGATTAAGATTAATTAATCGTCATTTTTAATCGTTAATCGCGTTTAAGTAGATTAATATTAATCGTTAATCGATTACATTTTGCCCATCTCTCATCATCATCATCATCATTTCAGCCGTAGGACGTCCACTGCTGGACACAGGCCTCCTCAATAGATTTCCACATGGGCCGGATAGAGGCGACCCGCATCCAGCGAGCCCCCGCAACCCTAATCAAGTCGTCAGACCTTGTGGGTGGCCTTTCCACGCCGCGCTTGCCGGTACGTGGTCTCCACTCTAGAACCTTTCTGCCCCAACGGCCGTCGGTTCTTCGAACTATGTGCCCTGCCCATAGCCACTTCAGTTTGCTTACCCTGTATGCTATGTCGGTGGCCTTGGTTCGTCTACGGATCTCCTCATTCCTGATTCGATCTCGTAGAGAAATACTGAGCCCATCTCTGTCCGTACTTAACATGTGCGCAGAGTGGAGAATTGGTAACTTATCTGAACCTTCCGACGCATGTGACTCACGTCACAGTGTACTTGTATTATTCTATTAGACTATTGTCAAGGTCACTGAATCGAAAAATATGTCTTTGTGGCTTCTTCAGGTCACACCCGCCGGATGGATTTGGTAATCTACAGACGGTGGTTTATCCAACTACGCTGCATCAAAACATGTGGTTAAGGGGATGCATCGAAAATGTAAGCTATTTTGTAGCGCATTTTTTGTCAAATCTAGTATTTAAACAGACTGGTCTTCAGATATGTGTTTCTTGACTATATAACCTATTCAGTGATTAACGCGGATACATGTTTAATGAAAAATTCCTCGAAAGAAAAGTTATCCGAAAACGCGTGTTCATTTCCCGTTTTTTGTCTAGTTTGTACAAACGACAGATTAATAAACGGCTAAATTATGTTAAAATGTCATTCTCCCCTTTATCTTTTAAGTGATTAACTTAAATGTTAACAAAACATAATAATGTCTTCGATTTCATGGTACTTTTACATCTGGCGCTTACGCCAAAAAACCCCAAGCATGTAGTGTATTAGCTTTCTCTTTCTTTGATGCGCGCGAGCAATAAATGCGTCCCTTATTACAAATCACGCTTATTGGCTGGCGCCGCGTTTGGGGCGTGATTTACAAATGACGAAGTAGACCTTTAAGGCTTTTTTCTCCGCCGCGAACGAAGGTGCCCCCCTTCTAGTATAATTTGTAAAGCAATCATTCCAGGCATGAGCTACCTATCTCATACATTAAAAATTTCGAAACACTAAACTACCCTCACCTAGAATAAAATACGTCAAACAAATTATTTACGCGTAACACCCCATGTCAAAGTTATATGAGACCCTCCAGTATAACGACTCTATTTATAGCCGTCTATTTCGGGAACGGAAGCCGCAGGGGGTCCGGCACGTTCACCCGGGTTCCGTTAGAAGTGCATGTGTCAATGACATGCGACATATAGGAATATCGCAGTTATGACGGGCAGTAGTTTGACTTGAATAGGATTAGGATTGATATTTATGTGCACATACACAGTTAGGCTGCTTGTATTGCTCATGTGTTATTTATGGTACTGGGTAGTTGATTATGGCTCCAATTGGCAGTTTTTACAAATGACTCGGTAAATCGTACGTAAATTAAGCGATGCACAAATAAACATCGTCGTTATTTTGTCTTATTTTAAGCGAATCCCTAGGCTTATAGAAAAATAATGTTTATTCGTTATGGCCCTTTTTGTTTCGTTTTTTGGATTTTTACTTTAGTTGTTTACTAGCCCTCTTTTATATTCAAAGGCAAAGGCCTCCATAGGAAGACCGGCCGTGCGCCGCCGTCATCCATCGGTTTCCCGCGATCTTCACCAGATGATTGTCCATTACGCAGTCGCCACTTGAGAACCTTTCTGCCCCATTTAAAGTGATGTAAATTGTGAATAATGTAGATATCCTCAATAATTCGCAGAGTGCTTAGACGGTATACATTAAGTTAAAATACTGGCTGCGTTGTGCTTCCTGTGTACGTAGAATGCTTTTATGCGCGGATATGACTGTTGAGGAAATTCGTTGGAAAGTTTTAATTGATTAGAGGAAGGGTAATTTAGGTTTTACTAAGTTGATCATGAACATTATACAAGTAATATGTTTTGACGTCCGGTTTAGCTCAGCAGGAGTAACGTTGCCTGCGAAGCTAAAGGTCTTGGGTTCAAATCCTGGTAAGGGCAAATATTTGTGCGATGAGCGTAAATATTTGTTCCTGAGTCTTGGATGTTTTCTATGTATATCCATATTAATCCATACTAATATTATAAGTGCGAAAGTGTGTCTGTCTGTTTGTTACCTCTTCACGCTTAAACCGCTGAACCGATTTGGATGACATTTGTTATGGAGATAGTGTGAGTCCCCGATAGGGAAGGCCCCGGGACTCAAACCATTTCAGGGATAAAAAGTAGCCTATGTCCTTACATAGGCTACTTTTTAGCCCGGAAAGATACCCTTATCCGCGATAAATGAAAAAGCTAGTACTCTAAGTTGCACAAAAAAATAACATACGACACTAAAAAAAATAATGCAGAAGTGAGATTTGTTTAGGCGTCATTTATTAAGTAGGTACCTTGACCGTTGATTCTACGAGCAATGTGCGCTACTCTTAAGTTTTGCAATTCCTCGAGCTTTGTCTATTACTTCTACGGATCTCCTCATTCCTAAAAAAATACGTGTTCAAAACTTCGAGTATTTAGTAATGGAGTACGCATCGCTACAAATTTCCTAACAAAAAATTCTCCCGTTTTTCGAGGGGGGCGAGGTAACACACATATAAATAATCTAAATACAAATGCATTTTTCCTCTCGTTACTTCGCACCCACACTAAAACAATTAGCATTAGTCCAGTTTAGCGCACACTGCAGTATCTAAACAGGAGCAATAAATATTCAACCTTAAAATTGAAATGAAATAAGATTAATTATTAGACCAAGGTAGACGTTTCTCCCATACTGAATTCGCTAAGGTTGATATTTGCTTGTAATTTCATGCAAAGTTTAAAGGCCAGAAGACCTTATTAAATACGGGGAGCTATCTGTCAAAATGAAATACGAATGGTATGCGATATTTTTCCAACTAATTTTGTAATCGATTCCAAGATGCCTGATTTTCTTGAAAACGTTTTATGTATTAATATGCTGTTATATGGTATAATAAAAGCAAAACTGTGAAATAATATTCCATCCTTTTGTATGCTTGATGTATTTGAACGCTTTTTGCACCCATACACAGTATATACAGGCATTTTCATGGAGCTTGTCACGCGTATATAACGATTACAAGACTGCCAATAATCGATTAATGAAGTAGTTTTTAAAAAACGGTTGGAACATTGTACCAACGTCTTTGGCAGAGCCATTACTAAAAATTGCATCTTAATATTGTCTGTTGTTGTATCAGCCACAAACAGCTTTGAATTAAAACGTAAATTAATTCCCAATTTGTTCCAACACGTATTAGATACAGCATACAGAAAATAAAACAAAATGGTGTAGGTTTATTTCAGTACGATACGAGACGTCCGCAGACGCTGAGTAATAGCAGCGTTTATAGGAATTGTATACAAATTCAGCCTCGCACCTACTACGGACTAGCGCTCTCCGGAGTTGATGCTCAAGAGAAAAGATGTATTCGTAAAATAATATGTGAAGAGACATGTTTAAGGGCACTTTTGGGGTTCCGTAGCCATTGGTGAAAACGGAACCCTTATAATTTCTTCATGTCCGTATGTCACAGGCATTTTACTCAAAAACTACTAGATGTATGCATATTGATCAAATTTCGAATATAGGTGTGTTGTACAGGCCGCTACTTAGTTTATTAGTTAAATAAGAAAAAAAAATGTTTCTATAAATACTTTTTCATAAAAAAATGTGCAAAGATTTGTGGCACATATTTCGTACTTTTAAAACACTCTAAGGTTTCTAAAAAAAATTGATAGAGTGAATATTTTCTGATATAATTGTTCCAAAAGTTGCATAAATCGTATGGATTAGGACACTGTTCCGGTATAACAGAGACGCTGGTTCGATTCCGGCTTAGACTGCAGTGGATCACATTAAACATATATAAACAAATAATATTGGTTTATTAATAAAGTAGAAAGTTTTACGGTGTTTGAATAATATTGACGTGTGTTTTTTAGATCCTGACATTGAACTGGGTAAATCTGAGTAGGCTTCCTTAGCCAGATTGAGTGGGGGAAGCAAAGCCAAACCCATAAACGGGAATGCCAGTCGCGGCGACAATACGGTGGGGATGCGGAGTGCAAAACACAAGGATTGCGGAATTAGGTAGGTTTAAATATCGTATCTTTTTCATCTGTAGTGCATATTTTTATAAGAATGAAAAAAAATTGTTTTGAGTAGCTTTGTAATTTTTAAAATATGTATGTAATTTGTATTTGTTATTAAAAGCTACATTACAACGCTTCCTTCGTTTTAATACATCTAAAATCCTGGTTTCCTTTAATCCATTCTAAAGTGACAGAGATATTTCCTCTTACTTTCGCAATAATTTTCCGTCGCGAATATTAAAATTGGACAAAAACCATGGAACTTCCCGCTCCAACTTTTCCTGTCACTTCGGATATTGTGAAAAAAAGATGGCTGCGAATTGGAAAGTTGAAGGAAACTGCGAGGGGATTGCCAGCCAGTTGACAGGTTGCAGTAAGCCGCGAGACTTATTACGTGTCATAGCAATTCAGCAGCCATGATAAAAATGTGTATTTAATTCCATTAAAATTACTACATATTTTTAATAAATGTCGCAGTGGCTGATCTAATTACTTGACCCCTTAACTCATAGTAATAGAGGTGACACACAGGGTGTCAATTATAGGAATTATGCTGTCAAACATTGGAGCTTTTACCTGAATGATATTATCATTTTTACCCGTTTGTTGTTAAAAGGACGGAAATATGAAAGTAAAGTCATGGTAAAGTTTTTGCCGTCGATATACTTACAAAACATGAAAGACTTAGAAGAAACAACTATTAATGCTCATCACACGATTCATCTTCACACACTTAAGAAATGCTCTTCTTGTATAAAGTTGTATAGTCCCGTACTTATAGACACTTTAACGTTCTATATTAGACTAAGTTTCTGTTAAAAAAATATATATTTTTTTAGCCTTTACTGCCGAGTGTTCATAAAAAGCACAGTCCTTTTTTTGAACACTCGTCAACTACTCATTGAGGCAATTCTAAAGGGCCCAAACTCGGCTGGATTAATAAACTAATTAACTAGCTGAGCGCAGCGACCCAAAGTGAATCTTGGCTTCCGACACCCGTTTACGCCACGCTTCGCGATCCTGAGCCAGCTAGCGCCAATTGCGGATGTCTAGGCTCTCTCTGGAAGTCGGCAGGATTGCGTTAGTTTATTATGTTATAGAGTTCCTTTGACCACCTTCCGGCTCCATCATCAGATCAGCTCGAGAATATCACAATATTGCATTGTCTCCGAATGTACATAGATACATAAGTATGCCAATTTGAGCTCCATTGGAAACCGAGAACTTGGTCGAATTTAACTCACAAGATTTGACCCACACTAACATACCTACTAACAGAGCAGGTTTTTTTTTATACTACTAAGGTGGCAAATAAGCGTACGGCCTGCCTGATGTTAAGCAGTCACCGCAGCCTATGAGTGCTTGTAACTATACTATTACTGTGCCCAGTTTATTAACATTTAATGGTTACGGGTGACTGGGCGTATTGCTATTCCAATACGTAACAAAACCGGTAACTTTGCTCTTGTCGCCCAATAATCCTTTAGTAACAACCAACTGGAGTGGAATTATTTTATTGATTTTTCCCGCTTTGCAATATTTTCTTCACTTGATATTGACTTCGTTATTTGTTTGTTACTGAATGTTATTTGTATATTGTACGAATATAATAAAAGACACTCCGAGGACTTTATTGTTACTTACCTAGTTACTGCGTGGTTTCTTTATATAGGTTTGTTTATGAGCTACATATCATTTAAAATTTAAACTCACTTTTTAATCTTGAAGCAACTGCATAATCTGAAACAATAAATATGTTTTTGTTAGACATACTGTTCTAATATTTAGCAATAACGGTAAACATACTTTTCAATATGGCTAAAACGTACAGTTGCCTTCGAAATTTATGAAAACTTTACTAGGTATTTTGGAATAATAAACCTCAAATGAAGGAATATATAGATTTATAGGGTTTGACTTGTGCTCAACATTTTAATGGACAATTATATTACATAAGACATGAAACGGAGTAATAAGTATCGCTTTCCAATCACATGTTCATCATATAAGAGAAAACTGGAAGAGAAAATTAAAGACGAATAAAAAAAAGATAAAACTACTAAAATAATTTATCAAGATAGGTACATAATATAGCAACAATACAGGTATCACCTGCAAGATTAAGCTAAAATAAGAATTCCAGATTACTTGTACCAGAAATTCATAAGCGAATTACATTTAATGTAAATTAAATGCGCCCAAAACTAATAAGTTCCATAAACAGAATGTGGCGGAAACAATTCGGCGGGATAAGGCAAACGTTGCGGGCTGAACGCAATTACAATTTGCTACATTACACGCAGGGCCGTGTTTAACCTGAAAGTTAACTTCGTTCCGCGCGCCGGGCACACGGGTTTTAAAACGGATAGCCGGCTTAAGGGATGCATCGAAAATTTAGGCAATTTTTTAGTGAGATTTTTGTCATATCTACTATACGAAAAAGGCTGGATTTTAGATATGTGTTTTTTGACTATATAATCTATTCAGTGATTAATGCGGAAACATGTTTCTTGAAAATTTCCTTGAGAGAAAAGTTATCCGAAAACGCGTCTTTATTTTCCGTTCTTTGTCTAGTTTGTACAAACGACAGATTAATAAATGGCTAAATTGTGTAAAAATGACATTATTCCCTTTATCTATTACGTGATTAACTTAAATGTTAACAAAACATAGTAATATCTTCGATTTCATTGTATTTCTACATCTGGCGTTTACGCCAAAAAACTCCAAGCATGTAGTGTATTAGCTTTCTGAGCAATAAATGCATCCCTTATTACAAGTTCCGCTTATTCGGCGGCACGGCGTTCGGGGCTTGGTTTACAAATAGGCATTACTTGACGATGCATGGCCTTAATTCAATTGAAACGGGCTTTATAAACAACTCTAGGTGACGTTTAATTCCAAAAAATACACTAGATGATAAACTTAGCAACGATCACTTAATATTTTAAATAAGTAACTTTTGTAAGAACTAGTCATTATGGGTTCGAATCCCGGCCAGGGCAAGTGTTTGGGTGATGAGCAGGAATGTTTGTTCCAGGTTCTTTGATATTTTCTATGTGTTTGAGTATTATAATTTATCTATATGTGATGTATATCGTCGACTAGTACCCAAGTACAAGCTTTGCTTAGTTTGGGACTATATCGATTTGTGTAAGATTGTCCCTATATTTATTAGTTATTTATTATTATTACATCTCGGGTAATTTGTCGTTCAGTGTGAACATATTTTATCGTAATCACTTTCTTGCAACTATTTCAACAATGTGATCTGACTTTTGATCTGCCTCATTATCAGAAACTGGATCGATGTTTTTATTCTATAAGACCTGCCTTTACAACATAAACCAGAAAGTAGCGGTAGCTATTCCGCGGGATAAAGAAAACGTTGCGGGCTGAACGTAATTAAAACGGGTAGCCAGCATAATGCAATTAAAATCCATACTAATATTATAAATGCGAAAGTGTGTCTGTCTGTCTGTCTGTCTGTTACCTCTTCACGCTTAAACCGCTGAACCGATTTGGATGAAATTTGGTATGGAGATAGTTTGAGTCCCGCGGAAGGACATAGGCTACTTTTTATCCCGGAAAAATACCCTTTTTCCGCGATAAACGAATTTAAGGCGGACGAAGTCGCGGGCAGAAGCTAGTGAGTTTTATAAAGAACTCTAGGTGACGTAAAATTTTGAAAATATATTCCTTGATAAACTAAGTAATTATCACTGACGGTTTAGTTGACATTTTTAAACTTTACTTTATGTACTAAAGCATATTACTGAAAACAAACAGGGTTACATTACAGTTAACCGGGTTTTAAAACCAGACAGATGGCTTAATTCAAATTTATAAATATTGTAGGTCACATAAAATTACGAAAATTATATTATATCCAATCGTTATATAATGTAGACTTTTTCAGTCGAGTACCGCGTTTAGGCCACGAAGCTTGCTGAGTGCAACGGAAGATGCAGCATAGGTCCCCCCCTCCTACAACATGGGCTGATGACCTGGTGATGGTTGCTGGAGTCCGATGCATGTGTGGATAGTGGCGTTCTTTTGAAGTTATTTTAGTGGTGTTTTTTTGCCTATTTCCAGCAATGGATGTCTTTTGGCCGATTGACTGATCATTAAATTAATTTTCCATTAGTCACGGTCATGTGTCATAGCGCAACACAGGAATCTGTATCGCGCACCAAATCCTGCACACACAAACCTGCACCAAATTTCTTGCGTTCATGTTTTGTTGTATTGAAAATGCCGTGTTGATCCACTTTGGGCTAAGCATTTACAGTTTGTCTTTTTAAAATTGTATTTAGGTTTAGGTTTTTTTTTGTTATATGGGTCAAACAAGCAGACATTCGGGTGGGAGTACTTACGCTCTTTTCTTGAAAGCTTGAAAGTCGCATCGGTCCGGAATGTGATATAATGTTAAGGTTGTATATTATATATCTGTTTATTGTAAATATTCGTATTGTCTATTATTTTATTGTTTTTTACTTTTGTTTTTTGTTGTCATTAAATCTTGCTCCGCGTTAGCTGATCAATTTCTTTAGCCAATTACATTTATCTCTCTCATGCATCTATTATAATTAAAAATTTTAAAAGTTAATAAACTACACTATTTTTTTTTATATACAGTAAATAATAAATAAACAGCGCTAGGATTTAAAAAAAGGTGAAAAGAAATCATAAGCGAATGTTTATCGTAATACTTAAGCCGGATTAAAGCAAAAATCATTTTCAGCTACATTTGGTTTGAAACAGGTTTACCAAGAAAATGTTTAGTGAAACGAGCACCTAAAATGGTTTCTTATTAAACTGTGTGAAATGTTCGTGCCCACAAAATTAGTTTTCAACGAATAGTTTAATATTTAAAGCTTACGATATTCGTTTAAGAATATTATACACCTTGACCGTTAATAACCCGAAAGATTTAGACCACATATTTTTGACGACTGTACGGGTAAATAATGTTATATCAACATGAGTCTAATTATGTGTCTTAATTAAATTACTATTTCAGTACTAATTAAATCTTATTAATTGCCCACTTCTTTGTGAACAAGCCTTTAGGTGGGAATCTCAAGTTGAAGAACAGAGAGCGAGCATGACACTTCACGAATCGCTCCGAAATCATACGATGAAAGGCGAATGGCGTGACTTGTATTCCATGAATCACAAGAAGTGTCAAGTTATGTCTAGCACGATGTTTGTGTTGAAATTATTTTTATTTATTGTCACCACAAAATACCACAAATGCTTATGTATCCAAACTTTATTAGGTGCTACGACATTAAAGTGCTCTTACATTATTATTGAAACTTTGTGTCTTAGGTATCTTTTTTTTGACTAACAATCACAACCATAAATTGTTCAGCATGATAATATTCGAAGGAAATCATACTACTTATTTTTTTACATCATATTTACCTCTTACCTCATACAGGAAAGGGACTTTGTCGTAACAGCGATCATGCTAACCTGTACCTACAGTAAAATAAACAACAACATGAAACAGTTACGCATTTTTATTACGCGTAATTTAATGAATTAGATTTTCAAAATGTGTACCGCCGTTTTCAGCACAAATATTCAATCTTGAACGGATTTCATGATTCAAGTTAACATAAGTGTTCTTGATTTCTTCTGAAACCGTTTGAATTCTTATTAACAACTCTTCTCTGGAGTTCACAGGTGTTGAGTAAACCTTATCTTTCAGAGTTCCCCATAGAAAGAAATCTAGCGGAGTTAAATCCGGTGACCTGGCAGGCCATGCTAAAACTTCGCTCTCACGGCCGATCCATCTCTCGAGGTATTGTTGGTTCAGCCAATTACGAACATCCAAGCCGTGGGCCGGGCATCCGTCGTGCTGGAATCGACATCTTCTAGCAGGTCGTTTAATTCATTATTTAGAAATAATAAATAGTTGTGAGAATTCAGTCTATTTGGAAATATGACGGGACCTATTATTTTATTCCCAATAATGCCAGCCCACAAGTTTACGGAAAATTTGTGCTGGTATGAATTTTCCCTTTTCGCATGGGGATTTTCTTCTAACCACAAATGCTGATTATGGGAATTAAAAACTCCCTCTCTCGTGAACAACGATTCATCTGTCCATAATATCTTATTTAGAAATCCAGGATCTTCCACTAATTTCTGATTCATCCTTTGGCAAAAGGCAACTCTAGCTAGCCCGACATTGTTAATTAATCCGTGTACTTTCCTGTAGTGAAAAGGATGCAGGCCGTACCTTTTCCATAGCCTTAATACGAGCTTATAGTTAACATTGACCATTCTTGCTCTTGATGACAAAGTTGGGTCTTCTGTTATGATGTTCATTATTCTGTTCTCTGCTTGTTCATCTAGATTTATAGCCCTTTCTCTGTGAACTTTTCCAAGCCCTTTTTCGCGAAACTGTCGATGGACATCCGCAAAAGTCGAATGGTGAGGTATACGACGGTTTGGGTATCGTCTTCGGTATTCGGCGACTGCCTGGAGCGAGTTCTCATCACAAAATCCGTACACAAAGTGGATATCTGCTAAATGAGCCGAAGGATAATCCGGTATAGCGAATATTATTTATTACAGTCAATAAAATGTTCAATGTTATTTTATCTTGCGTGACAATTAGTTATACTTTGTAATGTGTAATTTTAGTGACAATCAATTTCAAACTAGCCAGTTATAAGAAGAACCACTTTCGCGACTTAGAACAGAATAAACCTAATTATCTCTATTCTCAGTGATAACAAAAAAGCTACTTGAGATTGAAGTGTCTAAGATAAGATATTATAATTATTCGGATTAGTACACTACACTGTATTTTAGTTGCATGTTATATCCTTTTATCTCGTGATGAAAATATTTTCGGTAGTAAAAACTTTTTGTAGATAGATACCAAACTTCTTTATGAAACTGGCTAACAACCATACAGTTAGTGCATCTACGTGTAAAATAAGTCGGTGGCTACGTCATGCTCACGCCCTTAAGGTGTGTTACACTGGAGATTTTTTAACTTTTGATTTGTTGTAAATAATTAATATCTCCTTAATTATGAGTTTTTGGACTATATGTTACATAACTTTATATACTCTAATTAGGCTCTAGTATCGTTAGCTTAAATCATTCGGGTTATTAACGGTCGCGGTGTATAATTGCTAATTTTAGGAGACATTTCTAAAATTTAACAGAAGTTTAATCATATTATTACGCCGTCAAAGTTATCCAATATTAGAAACGGCCAGCATGAAATGAGGCCTAATTTAAGAACAAACCTCGCTTCTATATTACAAAGTCACATCCCCGCGAAATGAATTTCAAATTTGGAAGCGTTCTTTTGTTCCGCTTAATATTCCGAGGTTGCGTTCGAATAAACGATTTGTCGGATTTGAATTAAAAAGGTTGGAAGTTGTATTCGCAATAGCGCACGTAGAGAATTTACGCGCGTTCACTTGATTCTGAACGGCGATAGCAGAGGTAAATGCGATGCGAGAAGCTAATGGTCGAGTATGTATACAAGGTCTATACAACATTCGCCCTTTTGCTTCTCGAGTAAGTAATATAGGCGTAAGGTAGGTAGGGCGGGAATATTTTCTGTTGAATGTTTTTTGTATTCAATATATGAGTTGGAAAATTTAACGAGTAACGCTGTCTGTGCTTAAAAATATTACATTAATTAACGAATTGCATTTAAACATAGAATTGCCTATTCCAGCAATTTAATTTGCGTTTTAAAATTTGGTACCTATATAGTTTTATTGTTTAGTTTCTTATTTTTGACTTAGGATTTAATAGTCAGTTTGAAAGTTTTGAGGAAAATGGATAACACTAAGATTAAAATGATAATAAATCTATACTACATAGCTAAACGTATTACGAAATGTTTTGTTTGATATATGCAGGTAGTTAATCAGAGGTCAGAATAGGTAGTACCTGGGTAAATACCTAAACTTCGCGGTAGGACGTAATTAAGTGTGGTTTTATAACCACAAAAAATGAAATATTTGAATTTATTATTGTTTTTATGAATTTGAATTATTGAATGATTTTTATTGAATACGGGATTTCCCGGATTTCTAACGTGTAGCTTGTTTTATGAGCCATTAAAGTCGGATGAGAAAGTCCATTTTTAAAGTATGACGATATTAATAACTAATAATACCATTAAATAACACATGAAATGTAACTATACTGACTTTTGTTATGAAACTGTTAAGACAAACGCAAGGTTTAACATAGCTGCAGAACAAAGTTCTTAATTTCCCCATACAAGTAGGAACGTTTTGTATGAAGGGTTTTTTTGGGAAAATCCATAAATGTAATTTTAACATTGTTGTATTGCTGGGAGTTTTAATCAGATTAAAGTAGTTTTTTACTAATATATCATTGTTTTTTCAAAAAAAAATGTAACTTTGACAGAGGACAATACATCTTTTCTCAGTCCTCCCGTGACCATGGAAAGCTGGAAAGCTTCCGAAACGTCGGGAACTAAAATGAGGTAATATACGCGATATAATCCGTTAAATTGTTTTATTTCAATGAGTAATAATCGCAGAAACAGAAGAAAATATTAATATTTCATTAATTAAAGAAAACAGAAAAAAATTACAACATTTCATTTATTCGTTATTACTATTCTTTCTTACTTAATTCAGTTATAATATCGTTAATGTTTAGTTTTAAAGCACCATCTAGTGTTAATACTTGCAATCGGCATACGATCAAAAGTATGGCGACTGACAGTCCTCTTGTTTTAGTCATCCCTGACTTTATAAGGATATACATTTTGATTACAATTCCTATCACAATCGAAACCTCCGTGCCCATCTCTACTCGAAAATGTTCCCACGCGCGAAGCGTATTTTTAAAGATAACCCATCTAACGTATTCTCTGTAATTAACTTACATTAAGCCTGTTTCAGTTTAGGATGCATTCAGCTTAACAACTTGTTACGTTTAAAACGAAACGTTGGTGTAAATATAAAAAGATTAAATAAATTACTGTTAAGCTGCATTGAGGTGCGTCCACATTTGTATCATTTGCCCGATCAGATCTTCGTTCCGTGGCATGATCGCATGTCACGATCACGCGTTTGGACGTTGCGCCAATCCGATCGCTCGAATTCCATGATGATACGCGTATCAATACTTAGATCGGACCAGCAAGGCATGATCGGCGCGCCGACAGTGAGCGTCCAAGCAGCGCGATACGCAGTCATGCCACGGCAAGGTGATCGGATACGAGCAAATGATACAAGTGTGGACGCACCTTTGGACGTTGGAAAGAAACGTATAAACGCATTCTCTGGAATTAACTTACATAAAGACCATGCCACACCGGATGCGTGTGCGTGACGTTCGCGTGGCGTGCGGGTTGTAAAGTAGGAATCCTCAAAAAAAGATTACTCACCGCTTGCGTGACGTGCTAGTGGCGTGCGCGTTGTAAAGTACGAATCCTCATGAGAGATGGCAAACCGATTGCGTGACAGGTGCGTATGCAGCGGTGCGTCATCCCTTATGAGCATTTCGTACTTTACAACGCGCACGCCACGCACACGTCTACGCGCACGTCACGCACACGCATCCGGTGTGGCTCGGCCAAAAACCTTTTACACCGAGGCCTCGGACAAAGTCAGACATCATTGGAAAGAGTTTTTCAATAAACGATCCCAAGAAATCTGGTTCAGGACTATTTAACCCGAACGCTTACAGTCTCCTCTGATAAACAACTCGTCTCAGACACGAAAAGATCTTGTAGTAGCGACGAGACTACTCTCTGGATACGTCCCTACCAATAAAAAAGGGAAAATATTCATGACGATTTTTGTCGTGGTTTAACGCAACAACACATAGATCAACTAACTTCGACTTTTAGTGATGAAACTCCATCAAAAACAATGGTGCCGCCTCAACAGAATCCGCACAGGTCACGGCAGGTGCAACTATCTGAAGCACAAATGAGGATGGAGTGAGACTCCCATGTGATTTGAATGAAATTGAAAATTGAATGAATAAATTCCTACAGCTAATCTTACGCCATACGATTAAATTAAATATAATCGAAAACCACTGCGTGCTGGTTTACTGAATTCAATCGTGGACGTAGTATGCTCTATGGACGAAGTTAAGGAAGGTCGCCCAAAATCGGTCGTTGTACCACAAAATATATAAGATATTACATGAATAATAAGCTGTAAAAAAAATGTTCGCGTTGGATCCTGCACACTGCGAACTTTGATCCTAAGTTCTACGGGTCAAAATTCAAGGCAGAGTGGGAGGTAGCAAACTTCGTGGCCGATCACCAACTCGATGAACAGACACCATCAAATCTGTCACTGAGACTCCTGTGGCAGAATGCGCGCGCCATGCAACCAACAGGAATTTATGGAGAAGATTGGCGAAGGCAGCAGCGAAGAAAGCAGACCACTCCCCATGAACACGACCGCTCTGCCAAGAGTGAACGGCTCAGAAGAAGAAGCGTGTCACCGGCATAGAAGTAAGAGTTTTTGATCATAAACGTTGTGAGTTGTGTGAACATGCACAACTTTACCACAGTCTAGAAATCAATATAGTTATCCGAAGAAGCCGTCTAGACAGAGCAATCGTGCGGGGTGCAAGGGGGAAGTCGCGGGTGAGGCGAGCCCGAGCTGCAAAGTCCGTATTAGTTAGATAGCTCGGGATATGTACAGATACAGATACAGATACTTTATTGATAAAACAGATGCCTTTTACAGGTCAGTTTTTGGCAGGTATTTAAGTACAGTGCGTAAATTACAATTATACAAAAATATTACATTATTCATTCCATTACAATAAACTATAATAATTATCATTTTATTACTAATTTTGGTTATTTCTATGTATAAATTCATCTAGGCTGTAGCATGCTAGGTCAACCAGTAGTTTTTTTAGCCTTTTGACGAATATTGCATCAGATGGAGAGTTTATTACCTCCATTGGGAGGGTGTTATATACTTTAACGCCAATGACAACGAGTGACCTCCGAGCCTTCGCTAGTCTGCGGCGTGGAACGAGCAGAAAATTTTGCCCGCGGGTGTTTCTGCCGTGGTTTTGTCCACGAATTGTGTATTGGTCAAGGTTTGACCTCATAAATTTGCAAGCTTACATTTTATAGACGCACGGTAATGTGAGTATTTTATGATGTCTAAACAATTCGCGTTCTGGATGGTCATACGGCTTCATTGAAATAATTCGCATGGCGCGCTTTTGCATTTTGAAGGGCCTATCGCGGTCTGCAGCAGAACCCCAAAGGTCGACACCCTGAATTAAGATAGAGTGAAAGTAGCCGTAGTATGCCGCTTTCACGTTATCTACTGTTAGGCTGGGCGCTAACCTTGAGAGGGCAAAGCACGCCAAGGATAATTTGTCACAGGTAGCATTGATGTGCGTAGTGCATGTCAGGGCAGAATCTATCGTGAATCCTAAGTATTTAACTCGTTCAACTTGTGGTAGAGCCAATGCTCCGTTAGGCATAATACATCCACTCCGGGATGTTGCAGTTGTAATTCACATTCAAGTTTGTAAGTTTTGTTTAGGAGTCTGTTGATATTTTGATGTAAGACTGTTATCTGCGTGGTTGACTTACTTTTGGGCATGTTTTGATGCATTATCGAGGGGCATACTTTACTGCTTACATTACGTAGCGGAGATGTGGCGTTCCTGCTGGCTGTCATTGCGGGCAGCTGCGAGGGTTGTAGAGGAGGCAGCGGTGGCGGGAGCGGAGGACCGAGGTGCTCCGCGCTCGAACCGGTTCGACGGGCGCCCCGCCCGTCCGGCGCTGCGTTGAAACCACTCGCTTATCTCAGTTCCCAGCGGCCAGTTGTCAGAGTGCATAAAGAATTAAAATACGCTGCTGGGCATTGTGATTGAGAATGAGGAATGTATGTATTAGTGTCAACTTTTCTACGTGATAACCATTAACCGGTTTCTTGCTTTGCATATATGCTTTTAATGATTCCGCAGTGGTAGCTGGGTCGAAAAAACATGCGTGTACCTTCTTAGCTCGTTCTACAGTCTTTAAGTTCTTGTCAGTGGACCCCGTTCCACGGATAACAGTACGGTTGAGACGACGTTTCTGTTTACTGTTATGTGCCGCTGCTGGTTGCCACCCGGTTTCATCGTAAAAGTGCTGTGGTTCGGTGTTAGAACATTTAGCTGTTGTATATGACAGTGCGATTGTGTTGTTATTGCCATTTACTATACCGGCCGGGGTAGGGGTAGTGTTAATTGGCATAGATTGTTTTTGTAAGTCTGTGTTTATTTTCATATACAGGTCTTGGTCGGATAAAGACATTCGTGGTACCTGGTCCAAAAGACGGTTTAATTGCACGACAGCCCGGTCGTTTCTTGCTTTCGCTCATTGGCTACGCACAGTTGAGGACGTACCTTGCGTTAACTTAGTAGTGGTTGCGCTTGTAGGGGTTCCGTTGGCCGTTTGCACGTCCATATTTGTTTTGCTGTCACTATGCTTCGAGTTTTGCTGTTGCAATTTGTTTTCGATAGTCTCCAATTTTTGTGCTAAGGACGCGATTTTTTTATTTATTAAAATAAATAAATAAATATTACAGGACAATTTTACACAAATCGTTCTAGTCCCATGGTAAGCTCAATAAGGCTTGTGTTATGGGTACTAGACGACGATATATTGAATAGATATACTACTTATATAGATAGAAAACATCCAAGACTCAGGAACAAATATTTATGCTCATCACACAAATATTTGCCCTTACCGGGATTTGAACCCAGGACCTCAGCTTCGCAGGCACCGTTACTCCCACTGAGCCAAACCGGTCGTCAAGTTATTGGTGCTAGACATTTTACTAACAGTTTTTCCCAGGCTTCTAAGGTGATATTCGTCATTTTTACTATTTTAATTTAATGTTTTGGGGAGCTAAGTTACGTTGGTAGCTCTACCCTCCCTTTTTTCGTGTATGTCATTGTCATTTACGCAAACGTCAAAGGCGTCAGCCCACTGTATGCTTTTTATACTGTGACTTTACTATACATTTAATTTGTAATTTCTAACCCCCTACACAAAAAAGGAGTGTTATAAGTTTAACGTGTCTGTGACTCTGTGACTGTGTATCTGTGTACGCCCATACGGATGGTCCGATTTGAGTGCAGTTTTTTTGTGTCATAGATAATTTGTACCGAGTGTTCCTAGCTTTGTTTGATGAAAATCGGAGCACTCGTCTCTAAGTAACAACGTATTCAGCTTTTAGTGGAACAAATCAGGGGTTTTTATAATTTTTAATTTACTATAGTTAACATGCATATTACGAATGTGACGAGAAAAAGGCTCAAAAATTGGGCATGGTAAGCGTGTCACCGGAGTAGTTGTAAAAATTTTTTGATCACGAACTGTGACACTGGCACTCCAAGATAAAATCACGCAAGCGAGTCACCGGCATAGATAGGAGTAAAAGTGTTTTGATCACAAACGTTGTGGCAGCGAACGTGTTAATCGTATAATATAATAATATGTGTATGTATCCCAGTTAAACTGCCTAGTGCCTGAGAGAGAGTGAGAGAAATAGCAAAGCCACATGTTAGCGAAAACCGCATCAAAGTCAACCCAGTACTATCGTAGTTTATCTCGGACAGATAGACAGACAGATGCGGTCGGGCTCTAACGTTTTTAACAAATAGCATGGAAATAGGTATTTATTATATTTAGGTACCGTCTAACTTTGGAATGGCGGAGTTTCGTTAATTCTATTCTACTGCCTAACCTATTTCACTGTCCAATTAGTATATTTACCGACCAATTTTAAATTAAACTAGACTCGCGTTACCTTTGCTTTACCCACAAAATAAACAAGTCAACGCCTCACTAAAAGCCTAGTTTAATTTTAATTTAACCCTCCTGTTCAATTTTGGGGTGAACGGTTAACACGTGCGGGTTTAAAAATAGAACCGAATTAGCGGGATGATAAATAGTCGGAATCTTGAAAGCAAGTCACAGTTGTGACGCGGCTCTTTAAATGGTGTGTACAAATGTGTGGCTTACGAAAGCACACAATGAAGGGAAACATTATGAGGTTGCTGAGGAGCATTGAAGAAACGAGGTATATTATGGTTAAAATTTAAAAGGCAGCATGCATCCCGTAACCGTTGTCGTTGTGCTAGGCGGTAGGATACACGATACGGCATCCTCGGCACCTATAGGTGCGTACACACTTGTATCATTTGCTCGTATCCGATCACCGTGGCGATCTAAGTGTGTGATACGCGTAGCAACATGGATTTCGAACGATCGGATCGGCGCAACGCCCAAACGCGTGATCGTGACACGCGATCATGCCACGCGACGAAGATCTGATCGGGCAAATGATACAAATATGGACGCACCTTTAGTTAATTAGTCTGAATATGACATGTGATTTGATAATTAAATATGTTTATATAACAAGTACTAGAACATAATTATCGCAGTCACGTAATTTATTTATGACGTAACAATTTAAATGATCAACATTTATTTCGGCTAAAATGCAAATTAACGTGAAATATGCGTAATAATACGAAACCGTGAATGAATGGGTGGTGTTTTCATAAAAGCATTTACAACAGCAAATATTCAATTCAAACCCACATCCATTATTCAAACACCTAATATGAAACACAAATAAGCTATCAGATATTCACGCTCTGTAGTAAATGCGAGAATTGTATTAATAGTAACAAAAGGCTAGATTAAACTAAACTTGAAAAAAAAAACAGGCAATAACATGCTCAGTGTAGGGTTTCGTAGCCGTTATTACAAAGAAATATACTACAGATTAAAAATACGATGTGAACCAGAAAAAAAAGCATATCTTCGCGGCATTTACAACGTTTGCTAACATAATAATAACTCAAAAAATAGGTGACTTAAAAATGGTATATCCGATAATATTTTCTTCTGTTTCTGCGATTATTACTCATTGAAATAAAAATTATATCGCGTACATTATCACATATAATATCATAATAATATCTCATATAATTTCCGAATGGTGTAAAATATCTTATCTGTTAAAAATTAGTTTAATAGTCTCTGTTTTTTTAATATTATAATTAGTAATGAGGTAGCCTGGGAGTTTTTCTTTGCAGCGTTTATTTTCTCCTCAGTACACCTCATTTGTGAAATGCTGCTTGGTAAATTATTAAAATAAAATAATTCAGCCCTTCTGGCACATGTGTCTTTACAGCTTGAGCAAATCTGGCATGTATGTACACCTTTATTTTTTTCTTCAAAATGGGTAGTTTGCACAAATTGTAACTTTGACAGAGGAAAATATATATTTTCTCAGTCCACCCGTGACCACGGAAAGCTGAAAAGGTTCCGAAACGTTGGGAACTAAAATGTGATAATATACGCGATATAATCCGTTAAATTGTTATATCCAATATTGTTAAAAATAGTATTTGTTAAAAGTATGAAGTAAACTTTTATCTTTGCATTTTTTCATATGTTATGGACATTAGGCACCGTTATAAGGTTTAGAAAATAGAGGGGGGGACGGGACTCAATTTATGCTAATGTAGGAGCAATTATTTCCAAAAATATTCCTTAAATCAAAAATCTTTTTTAAAAACCTCAAGTGTTTTTGGAAGAGCTGTCGAAGTATGTACACGTTGATTTTGCAGATTTTTTTTTCAGCTTCGGTTACATGTATGGAGTGCCCCTCTAGGAATATTAGTTTTTGTTTTAAACTACTAAACTAAGTAGAGGCTTATACAAGACACCTGAACTCCAAATTTCATCAATATACATGCTGTAGTTTTTGAATAAAATGCATGTGACATATTTTTTCTTTTCTCACACAAACAAAAAAAGACAAAAATAGAGCGCGTCAACGTTTGAAAGTGACATGACGTCACGCCGTGCAAAATACGGTCGCACGGCGTGACATCACGGGGAACTTTAACGGGCTATATCTTCATCATCTTATCTTACTGACGAACTAATTATATTTTTTTAGGACATAAGTCCATTTTGGTGGTTCCTATCTTCTATTTCCGTAATTATCACTCATTTAAGTAAAACGATTTAAACGGATTGCATCGTGTATATTACTCATTTGAGTGGCGTTTCGGAAGCTTTTCAGCTTTCGTGTTCCAGGGGTCGACCCCGTCTCACTATTAAGATTGATCAAAGAGAATATAAACACTATGAGATGGATTACAAGAAAATGCAGTTTTTAATAATATGAAAACGATGTAACGAGTGCCAGTTGCTTCAGTCTTCTTTGAAGGTTTCATAACGAAATAAGAAAGTAATGAAAATATAGTTAAAGACAAATTTAACAGCTATAGAAATAAAAACTCTTTGGTTTTTACGATTAATATTACATTCATATACATCCGACATGTGTCTGATTTTTATTATAACCTATTTATTTAAATGAAAGTATTTGAAACGCTTTCTATAAATATTTAAATGGAATAATAGATCAAAATATTTTAATTTCTGTTTTGTTTGAATTCTATGTATTTTTAGAAATAATATTTAACCAAATAGTTTAGGGAAACTTTTTGGTCTATGTTGCAATTCACTGTTGAACTTGCTATATCGGTACATAAAAAGAACAGTAATTTCAAAATCCAGCTATCATTACTTATCTGTACATGACTTGTCGTTGTGTGCGTGACCTCAACTCTGGTGGCACTACCTATATAGCCTCATTAGTACAAACGGCAACAAACGAGGCATTGCAATCATCTCTATTTTCAATCAATTATACATCGTGTTTCAATCATAGGGTAATGCATTCTGCTCATGTCGGCTGATCCCAGTCGGGACACGTATCGAAGGGCATTCCCTTCACTCCACTCTGTATACTTGTGTTGTATACCATTAAATCAAGGCACATCATAGTCTGATATAAAGCAATACATTTGTACTGAAAATAGGAAAAAATGTGATTACCGAAGAAAAAAGAAAAGTACCGAAGTACGCATGTTTGTAAACTGCACGCATTAAGCAAAAATCCTTAGTTAAAATAGGAAGGTAAACTAAAGAACTTCGAACTGTCTGATCTGCTCCTAATACATAGCTAAGAGACGTTATAAGGAAACAAGCTATCTAATTGAAAAACAAAAAACACATTAAAATTGGTTTACGGATTTACTCGCCACGATGTCACACACCAGACTATTGACTTCCCACTTATAATACTTACTTTTGTTTTTACACTGGGGGCTTATAAAATCATATAGATTATTTCTAAGACACCGAAAACAGAAAAAAATAGAGACAACTGGAGAAAAAAAAAAAGTATTCACATTTAAAAAACAATCACACAAGCCCATTTCAACTGATACATATCGACCCCTCAGCCATGATATAATCCCTAATCTATTAATTCATCTTGTGCAATGACTTGGAAAATCGGATATGGCCGCCTGGCCCACATCCTGTGATGGCCTACATCTATGCACGGACGTTCTGCGGTCGGATAACAAAGTCACGCGTCCGTCACAATAGCTGTGAATTAGCCACAGTCTGTGTTATGCAAACCAACTCGTGGTGTGACTATGCTTTTAAGTGTTTCGTACCATAGCGAGTGAATACGGAAACCTTAAAAGAAAAACAGGTATAGTTTTATTGACGTGATAAACGTCTTATAAATCGATGAACGCCGGCTGCACACACGAAAAAGCATGATGTCACGTTTCGCTCATTGTAACGTTCCACCTGAGCCGAGCTTGGTGCAGAGCGCGGAACAAGCAATAGAGGCACGATCGGCCTAAGCGTTCGGTTTTTGACCCGTGTTTCTGTAGGCACGGACGCGCGATCGCACCACCATCTGCGAGCCGCCGGGGCGACCTCAGCCCCCGGCGGTAAAGTGTTAAAGCCTTGCACCGCTCACTAGCTGAGAAGAAAACCGGACAATATTTCCACATGCAAGTGTGTGACAAGTGACATCCAAAATGCTCTTCGAGCATCGTAGTGCTGCATCGTTGTGAGGAGCATCCGCGGAGAGTGGGAACAAGCCGGATCCTGCACCATGACTTCCTCGCGTTGGAGTCAAAGTAGACGCCGCATTGCGCCCCGCTGTCTTCCCAACCCGAGGGGGACCTGCTGCGCGCTCCGGGGCGAGCCTGCCCGCCGTCCGTGCTCCTCACGCCGGATACACCCTCCTACTACTCCCAACGCAAGATTGGGAGGATAAACTGGACTTTACGACAAGCGAAAATTCCCCCCGGCGAGGCGGGTCGAGTACGCTCCCCGGGCAGAAGAGGGTCTGCCGTTGTTTCGAGGGGGCTAGCTTTCCCGCCTGTGACTTCTCTCAACGCTACTGGACTGGACAATGCTGACCGCCAAGCGGATACGCCTAGACTACAATAGTACATCATAGAAGATGAAAACTGGATATTTCAACATTAAACCTAAGATTGGAAGAAAAGGCCCAGAAGGGGTCATCTTTGAGAATCTTCAGATATCAAAACAGCTGGCCCATAGGCCAGCACCTCATCGGCTTGCCAAAAAGTCCTGGTTGCCACCCGGTCGCCAGGCGAAGTCTTACGATGCAGCAGGCGCCACGCTCTTTCGGAGCGAGGCGCCCACTTCATAACTCTAAAACGGTCAGAATTGACCGAAAGAGACCTAAGGATCAACCAAAAAAAAAAAAGATCGGTTTGTGACACATCTTAGACAACGGCAGCACACAACGATGTTATTACGTAAAATTATCGTCCGTAAACTGACTTTTCAGACAACAATTTTTTTCTAATATAAATAAATCGATATAAACACAAGTCACAACTGATGAATATTTATCCCAGAACCATGTAATATTCCTCGATCTATTAATCCATCTTGTGTAATGACTTGGAACATCGGATACGGGTGCCTGGCCACATCTAGCGACACGCTTCATGCACGCACATTCAGCGGTCTATTATAAGATTCATACCATAAAGCCAACACGCAAGTACGAAATGTATGAACTCACACTCGCACTCACTAATCACTAATCGGTTTAGGTCAGCGCGAGTGACGCTGCCTGCGAAGCTGACGGCTCTGGGTTAGGATCTATTCAAACGTACCATAACCACACCAAAGCCATAACCATAACTCTGTAGTTATGGTTATGGCTGTACAACGACAACCACACGGTCGGGCGCTAATTTAGTGAGCTTACCATGGGACTAGTTCGATTTGTATAAAACCTTCCGCTAATTTAAAAAATCAATTTAAACTGTAATCCGTTTTAAGCGGATTATATCGTGTATATTATCTCATTTCTTCCGTGTTCACGAAGAAAAGGCATATTTTTCTCTGCCAAAATTACAATTGTGCAAACTATCCCACTTTGAGAAAACAAATAAAGTGTACATAAATGCCAGATGGGCCTAATGTGTAAGTTGTTTTATTAAATGAGTGATAATTGCGGAAGCAGAAGAAAATATTATAAATAATAAACATAACCTTCCCCTATAGCTTGCCACATATTGCGATCCTGCGTAGACCGCATACACTGAGTCCACTCGACCCTCACCAGTTCATCTACCTATTCTGGGGCCGCCCGATGCTGTGCTTAATTTTCTATGCGTGGTCGCCGCTCTAGGATTACACTGCCCCAAACCTGCTACAATGGCCCGTCCATTGCTACTTCAACAATGCAATCCTGCGGGCTATGCCGATTACTTTAGTTCTTCTGCGGATATCCTCATTTCTGGTTCCATCGCGCAGAAAAACTCCGATCGTAGCCCTTTCCATTATACGTTTCGTGACTCTGAGTCATCTTAAAGCCATCTTATATTCTGATGTTAAAAACTTAGTAGCATTGCTCGCGCTGCTCAACTCTGTGCTCGAGGCAGCCCCGCACTGTGATCTGTTTGCGAGTGCGATTGGGCGACTAATGTCAGAATGTAAGAGAGTGGCTGAACGAGAGATGCCTGCGAGCTCGATAGTGTGAATGGACGAACTTTTTATGTACATATAAATAAGGTAGACTACTAACTTTAAATTTGTGTTTTTTGGCAATAGCTGTTAGGGTACAAATGTTTTGTATAAATAAATAAATAAATAAATTGCAAAGCCACGTATTTGATTGATAATTAAAAAATAATGCATGTTATCTATTAAACGCAATGACATGTGCACAATCATGCATCTAAATTTAGAGCAATAGAGTGTTCGCGACATGATATCATTATAATTCAAAATATCATAATTACGTTCACGAAAAACATTAACTAGCGGATACTTATTGTATAACAAGCGTTAATTAAACCCATGTCGTGTGTTCGACATATTAGCGGTTAATAATCATATTTTCAAGTAGGTATACGAATTACAAACCAGATCTATTTATGTTCTGTCCTGAAAATGTGTTTAAGTACTACTCGGTCAGAATATTTGTGTACCTTGCTGCGTGACGTGAATGTCAGAGCTCTGGGTACGGTAGAAAAAAATGACGCGTCAACAATAAGTAACATTACTCTCTCTCTCTCTCTTCCTCTTACTGGTTATCCGTCCCATGTGATGGAGTCAGCCTTCCTTCCTACTAAACATGAGTAAGTTTACAAAAAGATTAATCCCAAATTCAGTCATTGTTAGATTTTTTTTCGCACCATACCCAGAGCGCCGAATTGACGTCACGCGGCGAGGAGAACATACATGTATATTGTGACTTGGTAGTATTTATAAGTTTTTTAGGGTTCCGTAGCCAAAATGGCAAAAACGGAACCCTGATAGTTTCGTCATGTCCGGTCGTCCGTCCATATGTCACAGGCATTTTACTCAAAAACTACATTACGTATATTGATCAAATTTGGAGTATAGGGGCCTTGTATAAGCTGCTACTCGTACTTAGTTTGGTAGTTAAATAATAAAAAATACATACATGATTATTTTTATCCATTTATATGTCTCAATCAATTAGGTTCAATGACGTGGATGACATCGGATATGAGCGCGCGTCCTATTTCCTGCGACACAGATCTCGTTTATGGGCGTTGAGTTTGGACAATATTGCCACACTGTATTGTTTTAGTAACAACATGCGCAATGCAGTAACTAAGCTGTATATCCCTATGTACTAAGTACAAAGACCAACTATACCAGCCACGCTGCAGAACAGATATTTATAAAAGAAATGCCTATAATATGTGCTTTCTAATTTTCAATAACTTGCCAATCCACTTTATGTGGATTGGCAAGTTGAAGGCAAACAATTCAATCGAACTTTAAGAGTGTGGCTTTCTGAACGTAATTTTTATGCCATAAAGGATTTTTTAAACCATAAGCAAGATGCTGTGACATGAATTAAATTACCAACTATTGTATTGTACCATATATTGTATCCATAGTTAGTGAAAGTATGACTGTTTTTTCTTTTAAGTGCCTATTAGGATAAGTAACCTATATATATCGAATTAATACTTTCAATATTTAATTATCATAATACTAAATTGTACAACTTCACTTCACCTATGTAATTAATTTTGCTGTATAAACTTTTGTTAACATACATTTGCATGCTGTTTAGAAACAGCTGAAAAAGGTGGAATAATATAATTCAAGACCTGTAAGTAACCCCTTTTCTGCAAATAAATCATATTTAATTTAATTTAATTTAATTTCATTTCATATGTATATATTGTACAAGGTGTCTCGCGAAGAATTTACAAGATTTCAACCACACATTCCTGAGGTCATTTGGAGCAAATAATGTTACATGAACATGTAAGCGGTCTGATCGGTTCAGGACGCTGTTCCGGTATAATAGAGACGCAGGTTCGATTCCCGCTTTGACTGCAGTGGATTGCAATATATTTTTTGTTTTCTACTTAGATCTTTGTATCAATAATCTTATATGAACTCAAGTCAAATTCAACAAAAAAGTAGAAATCTTATTTTGTTGATTTTTGTACATAAAACTTGAGTAACTTTCGCTTCTCTAGGAAAATTATCCCTTTTAATAAATAAGTAAAGATTATTTTTCCAAAAAAGGATGGTTAGTAAGTGGTAGCTGTCACTTTGATGTCTGTCAATAGCGATACGCCACTTGGAAACGTACGTGGCAACGACGCAATCAAAATACGTCGTGCTCGTGAGGAACTCGCATAATTATACCAGCGTAACTATACTTCAGTTCATTAGGACCAAAAAATGTTACATGAACCCCAGGCAAATCTAGCATAGTTGTGAAGATATTATAAAATTTCATGCAAACTATTTATTGTGATTACTAAAGTGCGAAAGAAGGTTAATATTTTGATCGTGACATTGCCATGTGTTTTCAAGTGTCGTGTCGCTATTGACAGACATCAAAGGGACAGCTAACACTCACTAAAAGCTTTATTTGGAAGAATAATCGTTACTATTTTATTAGAAGGAATAATTTTCACAGAGAAGCGAAAGCTTATAGTTTCGTCATGTCCGTTCGTCCGTCCATATGTTACAGGCATTTTGCTCAAAAACTACATTACGTATATTGATCAGCGGACCTATGATGGTCGTGTTTATCACGCGGTAAAAGATTTGATAACGCGTCTGTCACTCTCACACTCACATACGTGTCAAAAGGTGACGGCAGCTATGTCATTTATTTATCGCGTGACAAACGCAACCATCATAGGCCCGCAGGAGTATAGGGGGCCTTGTATAAGCTGTTACTTAGTTTAGCTTGACTCCGAGCAGTATCAAAACTTAAACAACCTACTTCCTAATAACTGACTGAACTGAATTCGGAAAACTGACATTGGCACAAGCTGCGAGCTGCCATTTTTGAAAATAATAATACTTAGTTTAGTAGTTAAATAATAAAAGAATACATTTCTTAACATGCAACATAAACTGTTTTTTTTTTCAGCAAACATCAACGGGTGGCACATATTTAGACAGTCCTTAAAAAAATAATAGGGTTTCTAAAAAAAATATTTTCATAAAATGAATAGTTTCGGAAATAATTATGTGTTAAATATTTATTAGTGTCTATGGGCGACGGTGATCGCTTACCATCAGGCGACCCGTCTGCTCGTTTGCCTCCTATGTCATAAAAAAGAAGCTATTCAAGTTTTATGTACAAAAATCAACAAAACAAGATTTCAACTTTTTTTGTTTAATTTGACTTGAGTTCATGTAACATTTTTTACTCCAAATGACCTCAAGAATGTATGGTTAAAATGTTACGGTTTGCTCGCGAGACATGTATACACATACGATACAATCCATTTTAATTGTAGTTTCAACACAAAAAGTACAGAATAATTCTAATTTACTATAGATAGGATTTACAATATAATATTTTCTTCTGTTTCCCGATTATTAATAAATGCGAAATGAGATAATATACGCGATATAATCCGTTAAATTGTTTTATTTCAAGGATTTACAATAGTTATACATTTGTAGTACTCGTAGCATTGCCGTAGGCTTAGGAGGTGCGCTACGACGTAAATCGCGTAGCTTTGCTACGAGGTGCAAAGGATATCTACACCGCTATGGGTGGTATACGACGGTGATGTGAAAAACGGATTAACCGACATTTTCGAGAAATTGAATTATGTACTGTATAAAATGAGTTAAATGGGTATATTATTAAACGCCACCAAGCTGTCGTTTATCCCATTTTTCCTTTCCACCGTACTATAATATGCAGTGAAGACGGTAACAATATTGCTTCGAACATTCTTGTTACAAGACGTAGCAAATTAGCCGCAGGTTCACCTTGGCATGTTGAATACAAGGGCCAAATTCCTAGTGAAAAATGACGTATCCAAGATATCACCACTATATTATGCCTACTTCAGTGAAGTGCTCAATTTAAAGTATCTGTTATTACATTCGCATCGCGGAAACAGAAAAAAAAACTTCTGTACTTTTTGTTTTTTTTACAAATATCATGATAATAATCACAATTTTTGCAATTTATTAGTGGATCACTCCACTAGCGTTATTATTATAAACAAAGATCAGAAACAAATGAAAAAAAATTTCGACGATACTGGACTTGAACCAGTGCCTTGAGCCAGACCGGGGCAGCACGCTCTACCATCTGAGCTAATCGTCCACACCAGTAGTCGACGAATTTTGTCATCTGTTCTTGCTTATGGATCTCTGTATGGTGCATCCGACTCTTTAGCCGTTAGCGCCGCCTAGTGCAGAACTATGAAGTTACTTTCACTGCTGCCCCGGTCTGGCTCAAGGCACTGGTTCAAGTCCAGTATCGTCGAAATTTTTTTTCATTTGTTTCTGATCTTTGTTTATATAAAAAAATCTGTTATTACATTTTTTTTAACGTAGAATGCAACCAGTTTATATTCGTAACATGGCCGTCGTATGTCCGTGTAATGGCCGGCATATTGCTCAATTAAACATAATATACCCCTTCGTCGAATTAGCCCCTAGGATAGTCTTAGTCTGTATGGTGTAAGAATATTCCAACTCTTGTTTTTGGACGCACATGGATATCCAGGATGACTTCTAAACCGTGCATTTTGATGTACTTTTGTGTGCTGATTTTGAATTCCCATTCTAATTGCAACTAAATAATATTCGACATAATTTTTAACCGTTAAAAGCCTTTCCGGTCTCATTCACATTTTCTTTTGGTTACCCTACTTGCTGAGCCGACCCCAAGTATTTAGCTTATAGTGATTTTTCATTAATATGTCACATGTCTAAAAAAATGTAAGGTGGCCACGACTTATGATGAAATAATAAGGAAATGTATTATATGTATACAAGTATTTGTCAACGAAAAAGATTATGTTACCTCTTTACCCTAATTATCTATCTAAGCAGCTGTCAGACAGGTTAGGACTTAAATATTTCTATTCACAACTTAGGAGTCATCCTGTATAGACTATGCAATGTCTTATGCAAACTGGAAGAGAGACTTATGTATAACTATCTGTGCCCGCGGCTCCGCCCGCCTGGAATTCGGTCTGTGTCAGTAAGCGATTAATTCACTCCTCTCCCCTGGAGCCGAAACTTGAAGTAAAGTCCAAATAAAATGTTATACAAACACCATTAAATAAAACTACACTCCAAAATCAAAAATTTTTCGCAATTATTAAATTTTGACGTGATTTAAAAGACAGGATATGTACTTAGAGGTGTATATCGAACGATACAGTACCACTTTTCTGTTTTCACGTCCTTGACTGTAGTACGATCTAAATGAAGTCAATGGCAGATATCACCCAAATCGGTCCTCCAGTCAAATCAGTCTAAGCATGAAAGGATGATGGTGCATTTTCATGACGCCAAAACTGCCAAACATATTTCAACTATTTTTGGTACACGGGTAGCTGGGCATCCCCAGACAATTATAGGATACTTTTTATTCGACTACGCTGAAGAAAAAAAGAGGGTTATGTTTATTTTCCTCCGCTGACAAAGTTGCCTTCTAAAAGGCTACAATTTTATCTCTGTGTCGACGAAGTCGCGGCCAACAGCTAGTGGAATTATATACTGCCTGTTGACCTTCGATTTCCGCCAATATCCGCGTATTAACTGCCGCTGCCTGTTCAATTTTCGGCGTGAGTATGGCTCTCTCACAAACCGAAGAGCTCTAACGTGGCCTGGCTCAGGTCTCCTTATACGCTCCGAATGTGGTTTTCAACGGACGGAACGATCCTGCATAACGTCTCTGGTAATCGAACCCGGCCGTTGGTTTCCTCCAGAAGTCTTTCTCCAACCTGAAGCAGTACCTGGGCGAATTCTTGCACATGTGAGCCTCCTCCTTGTTGATACCACCGAGCCACTTATCTCGTATTTTGTTGTATTATTAAATCAATTATTCAATTAAATTTGTTAATATCCGTACCTCCTCTTCTAAACTTAGAGTTAATTTGGCAAAAAGATATGAATTTTAGCGCCACCTGTTAGCTTAGAAGAGTACTCGATACTCTGCTCGTAGAACATATTTGAGAAAAGTTTGCACCTCCATTCTAAGCAGCGCCATACAATTCAGGTGCAAACTTAACTCAATTAAGTGTAGTGGCTACCCCTCCTTTTAAGGGTTGAATTTTTATAGCCTATAATCTGGCCGGGGATTTTTTTGACAGATTAGTAAAGTTTGGATTAAAATCTGTTCAGCCGTTTTCAAGTGATGCGCGTACAAATAAACAGACAAACAGATAAACAGACAAACGGACAAAACTTCTCAAAACTGTTGAAACGTGTTCTGCTCAATTTTTTTCGAATATTTCCATGTACAGACTTTTGACCCTCTTCAGCTTTATTATATGTATAGATATTCCAATTTGGCAAAGTAAGTTTAATAATTTAATTACTTACATTTGATTGTTGATTATAGGAATAATCTGCAATCAAATGAAACGCGTGTTTGCTTTGCTCAGCAACCAATAATCTCCTGATCCTACTGCCTAGCCCGCTCAGACTGAGAATTCAGATTAAAAAAGCCTCGACCATAAAAATTATCTGACACTTTTCTAACCTACAACGACAAACGAAGTGTTTCAAATTCAAAACTTAATTCTGCAAGTAGGCCTCAAGGGCACTTTCACATGTCTGCAAGATGTTTTATCAAAGTGCAACTATATATTGTTTTTCAGCTCGGGTAGATGGGAGCCGGTCGTAACGTTCCGCACCTTCGGTACTACGTGGAAGCTCGGCCTTGTTATCTAGGTTTGTCACCTAAACGGATCAGCGGATGTTATTAGAGCAAACGAGCAGACAAATCACCTGATGGTAAGCGACCACCGTCGCCCATAGACACCTGCAACACCAGAGGAGTCACAAATGCGTTGCCGGCCTTTCAGGTGAGAGTACGCTCTTTTCTTGAAGTTCGCATTTTAAATTCGTTTTTTGTCTTAAAAAATAATGTACACGTACTAGTTACAATTCAATATATCATGAATAGGTCCAGCTGTTTTAAGATTATTAACAAATTTCTGGAGGTGTCGGAGGTAATATTTTCGTTTAAACGAGTACTTGACTACGACTTGTACTTAATCATATTGAACAAACCTACTTTATTAACTTGAAAATAAAATTGAAGTAGTGTTGCCGAGCTATGCACCTATATTCCTTGCATAATCGAATCAGAAATGAGGAAATCTGCTGAAGAACCAAGGTCGTCGACAGAACACAGCTCAAAGAGTTGCTTAACTTAAGAGGCAGTGGGCGGGGCACATTGCTCCTAGAAACAACAGGCGACCCGTCTGCTCGTTTGCCTCCTATTTCGTAAAAGAAAAAAAAACCGTTGGCCGCTGAAGCAGAAAGGTTCTTGAGTAGCGACCGCGGGGCCCCCAACACGATGGACCGATGATCTGCTGAAAATTGCGGGAAACCGTTGGATGGGGGTGGCACACGACCGGTCATTATGGAAATCCTTGGGCTTCTGGAAAGCCTTTGTCCATCAGTGGTCGTCCTTGGGCTGATATGATGATGATAAGTGTTGCGGAGCAAATCGCAATCGTTCTTTATTCGTCCTAAGCAAAAAGTTACGCTAAAATCGCACAACACCAAGAAGAACTAAATTCGATTCGGTTCATCTAAATCTTGTAACAATCACCCACCCGTGTACCCGTGACAACAGCTCCTACAAGCATCAAATTCAAACAACAGCACGAGGAAGAAGCAACGAAATTCAACCCGTATCTTCCAAGGTTTGACCAGTGATGGTAAATTTGGTAGCAGTATTGGTGCAGCGATGATGTTATTCCGCTATAGATGTGGAAAATACTAATTTGAGCGATTAAACAAAATTAATTTGGTCGACAGTAACCCATCCCATCCATCATTTCGGTTGAAAGCCACCAATGCTACCAAATTTACGTTAACTGGTAATAACCACCCTAAGAAATCATGGTACCCGTGACAACAGCCCTTACAAGTTATCTAGCTTTCTTCCCCATTGCCCATGGGGCGGTACGGTTCATTTGAGCTCAATTACTTACGACAACCGACTATTACGTTAGGGTCAATGGGCTAGGAAATTTTTGAAATATGCCCCTTTTGTTTGTCACCGGTTTGAAAAACAGTAGATTGTTATTGTTGGTTACATTTAGCTTTTATTCACGTCACCAGTGTGGGATTGCAGATATGTTCTAGCAATCTCAGTAGCCTTCTCCACCTACGTAGGTCACTCGATAAGTTTTGAGATGCTCGAAATTCGAAAATGGAACGCACCTGAATTATACGCTTTTAAAAAGCAATTTATTAAAAAATAGAACGCAAGTTGCCGATTCGCTCCAATTAAAAAAATAATATGTTACAGTCATTTTTCTAAAACGATTCCCGCGTTTTTTCTTTGTAACGATGGACCTTAACGGCGAACATTTGCGTGCTATGATATTTTATGATTTTAAATTTGGTATGATACTAAGAAACAGGCTCGCGTAGATTGGTGTCGTGAGATGCGTCTACGATTCGACAACGGGACATCGCGGCGTGTATCGGAAATAATTACAGGTGACGAAACATGGATTTACCAATATGACCCGGAAAACAAGCGGCAATCGTCAGTATGGGTCTTCTCAGAGGGAAAGTTACCAACAAAACTACAGAAACCTCGTAACGTCGGCAAAAAAATGGTAGGTAGTTTCTTTTCACGGGGCCGACATTTATCAACATCAATGCTGGAAAATTATAGGTCAGTCAACTCTGATTGGTATACTACAGTAGCATTGCCGCAAGTTTTCAAAGCCGTGCGAGAGAGGAGACCAAAGACTGGACTTCGGGGAATCTTGCTGCATCACGATAACGCCTCCTACACATACGTCCCTCAGAACAAAGGCGTTTATTGACAAAGCTGGGATAGAAACCTTACCACGTCCAGCCTACAGTCCCGACTTAGCTCCCTGCGATTTTTTTTTGTTCCCGGTGGTGAATAAAAAAATAAAAGGGAAGTTTTTTCGAGTGCTGAAGAAGCCGTGGCTGCATATGAAGAAGCAATTTCGGACCTATCTGATGAAGACTGGCAAAAGTGCTTCCAAAGTTGGTTCAGACGAATGGAACTTTGTATAGAGAGTAATGGAGAGTATTTTGAAAAAATGTAAAATAAATAATACTAATATCTCCAATAGTATTTATTTTCTCAAAATTTATCGAGTGACCTACGTATGTTAATAAGGTTCACTCGAACGACTCGTCAGTGAGGCTTTGTCTTGGGTATGATTTATTAATACGGGCCTAGGAACCTCCAGATCCCAGACAAAATTAGAGTCACCAGTAGGTATGTACAGTCACGAGTATTAATACGTGCCACAACAAAGCACGCATGAATATGATACGACTCTATTTCTAGGGCTTTTAGGACTTGTCAGATATTTTTGCCCGCTTTGTTATGGCAGCTGGCTCCGACTTTCCGGAATGTAAACTAGACTGGCAGCCTTTTGCTTCTTGGTGTTCAGTTGACTGCCAATCTCAACTTCGGCCAATATATCGAGTCCAAAGCAAAGACTGCAGCCAAAAAACTCGGAATACTCTTCAAGGTTAGGCGGTATTTCACTCCAGGACAGCTTTTTATGCTTTACCAAGCACAAGTCCGGTCATGTATGGAGTACTGCTGTCACCTTTGGGACGGATCAGCTAAATATCAACTGGCCACTTTGGACTCGATTGACAAACGAGCTAGGCGGCTTATTGGCGACCCTACTCTAACTGACAATAAGGTGCAGAGCCTTGAGCATCCACGTAGGGTCGCTCGTCTGTCGGTCTTTTACAGGTTACATTTCGGTGAGTGTGCGGGGAAATTACATGATTTAATTCCACCAGCCCCTTTCCATCATCGGGACACACGACGCGTGCGTTCGTTCCATCCGCACGTGGTCAATATTCTGCGAATCCGCACGAAGCGCTTTGGTGCAACTTTTATCATGCGTACCGCAAAGGAGTGGAACTCGTTGCCTTGCGAGTGTGTTCCCCGACCATTATAATTTGGGTGTGTTCAAGACAAGAGTGAATAGGCTGTTTCTAGACGGGCATGATCCTTGACCGCATCGTCACTTAACAACAGGTGAGATTGCGGTCAAATGCCCATCTATTTAAAAAAAAAAGATATTGTATGATAGATTCAGATTAATACAAGTGCAGTCAGTGTCGTGCGGTCTATATAGGCACAAAGGTACCTCCCTTGAACGACCATAGCTCCATACAGACAGAGGAAGTGTCTACCCGTACACCCTGAATGACCATGGGTCCACATAGGCACAGAAAAACTGCCACCTTGGCCCTGTGAACGCCTCTTAGTGTAATTATAGATGCAAGCTTTAGCTAGAGCAGCCAAATCTTGACTTTGCAAGTGTGCACACATTATAAAATTGACAATAGATTAGATTAGATTTATTCATTTCATAATATAAAGCCTTTTGGCCTTGGAAAGGCCATTTAAGAGTTACTGTAGTGGGCGCGTCACTCCTATGGAGGATGCGCCGGGAGAAATCGCCGATGGCAGGTGCCTGTCCGCCGGATGGCTTCCAGGACTTTTGAGTCCCGCCGGTTGATGAGGCTGGCTTGTTTGTTTTCTCAAAGAAGGTAGTTTGCACAAATTGTAACTTAGATAGGGAAAAATATTCATCATTATTCATTCATTCATTCATATCAAATCAAATCAAATCAAAATATCCTTTATTCAAGTAGGCTAAGATACAAGCACTTTCGAATTGTCAGTTACAATGAGAGAAGTCTTTGCATATATTCGCAGTCTACCCCGTAAACACGGAAGCTGTAAAGCTAGATAATATTATACGCGGTGTAATGTGTATATTGTTTTATTAATGAGTGGTAATCGCGGAAACAGAGAATATTAGGCTAAGTATTGGAAGGTCAGAAAATCGAACATATTTTGGTTGTATGTATGTATATATCTTTGTGCCACCATCAAGCCTAAGCGACTAAGTAGGCATATTTTAATGGGCATCCAGAGATGGTTGTACGATACGTACTTTTTCCCGACTAGGGTAAAAAGGGGTTATGACTTTTTTTCTTCGCAAACGAAAATGTTATTGTAGTATCATATATAAAAAAGGTTTGGAATATTTAAAAGGTTTTTCTCTATAAGTGTTAATAAGAAAATTCCCCGTTATTACTCCAATACCTGGCGGCAAGTGTTCTTGAAGTCAATAAGCGTTCCAGTCCGTTCTTACGGCGGAATATAAAGTAGGAGGGTTTAAGTACTAAAACCCTTTCACCCCCGCGCTCAAGATGAAATAAACAACTTAAATTGTACGCTCTGCGCCTGGATGTAGGTGGAATAGAAGTGGTTGTCTTATAGAAGCATACATACCTAGCAGTTTTAATAACAGTACCTGACAATATAAATCGTCAGATCCAGTAGCAATTTTATCGCATGTCGTGACGCCTAGAGACCTTATACATCTCTGAAAAAAAAATAGTTTATATTTTATATTAACATTGATCTTGAAAATTTGTACATCTCCTCTGCGTGTATCAATTATAAATTAGTTATAACACAATTGTAAAAGTTTTAAGTATAATTAAGACAATATTGTAATAGTTAATTGGTACACGCATATTAATTGTTTTATATACTCTGACATTTAGAATTTTATTCTAGACACATTCTAGATTTTTTTCTTTTTTATTGACAATCCTTTTGGGATTTATCTTATTAATTATTTTAATTTTTAAAATGATGATTTTATCATTAATAAGTAAGTATTATACTTAAATGATCTGATTAGGTTTTCCTGGGTTTCCCTAATCCTTGCAACAAATGTTGGATCATATTGTATGTTTCCCAGCAAAGACTTCTCTCATTGTAACTGACAATTCGAAAGTGCTTGTATCTAAGCCTACTTGAATAAAGGATATTTTGATTTGATTTGATTGAGCATGTAACTTAAGCACAGAATGTTTAAAATCATTGGATTTTTTCAGGTCTAGACTTATAACTGGACTCTGTAGCTTAGTTGGCGCCTGAGCTTGCGCCATGGCAAAACACTAGTTCAAATCCAGTCGAATTATTGGAAAGTTTTTAATTATTTATATCTTTTTATTTTTAGAATATAGTTCTTTAAAACTTAAGACAGAGGTAAAGGTTTGTGTGGATACTCCAGCGACTGTAAATCTAAGTCAATATTTGTAGGGTTCTGTAGCCTAAAAGGCAAAAAACAGAGCCCTTATAGTTTCACAATAAGCCGTTACTTAGTTTGGTAGTTTAATAAAAATAAATCTAGTTGGGCACTCCATACATACATGTAAGGGAATCTGAAATTCTTCTTTTCAGCAAACTTCAGCTAAAGGGTGGAATTCTCGTCCAGCATATCTTTTCCCGGAACACGGAGAGTGAATAGACAGTATCTAATAGGTAAGCATGCTGCATCATCGTCGCTTACCAACATGTGATATTAAAGTCAAATGCTCCCTCACTAACAAAAAAAATATTTGTTATGTATTACGCGTTAAGTTTTCGGTGAATTTTGGATGAATATAATGTGGACCACATTATTTATGATATCATAAAGTTGTAAAAATGAAATGTCTGTATATTGAAGACATTTTTGAATAAATAAGTGACTTTAAAATAGTCCGTAACTATTTAAAAGTCACTGAACAGAAAAATATGCAATTAAGATTTTTGGTATGTTTGTGTATGTCATTGTGTCTTCATTACGCCTAAACAGCAAGGGATTTCAACTATTTTTGGTACACGGGTAAATGAGATTCCACATTTGATTATAGTATACTTTCTACCCGCGACTACGTTGAAGAAAAAAATAGGGTTAATGACTTTTCTCCTCCGCGAACGAAGTTGCGGGCACTTCTAGTATATTATTTAACATAGTGCATTATATGCGATAGTTATGTGCTTTAGACTATTTAAGGTGTTAGGGTATTACAGTGAATTAGCGTATTACCTCGCTTTTCTAGTAAAATTTATCCGTGATTCAGTACAGGTACACGGCGAAATTAAAGGGCGAATTATTTATGTGGGCCCGGTGCACATTCTGTGTGTATTTAATTCTGCCGCACCTGAGGTTTGTTTATTTGGCACACTTCGTTGGTCATTATCTTCAGATTGCTGAACAAAATACAAAAACCTTTGAAGCAATTTTACTGAGTAAACTGTTGCTAATGGAGTACTACAAGGCTCAATCCTGGCTTCCTTTTTATTTATTTAAACTTTATTGCACAAAAAAAAGTAAGTACAAATGGCAGACTTAATGCCAAATTGCATTCTCTATCAGTCAACCATAAGCGATGCATGAAAAATGTATCAGTGCTTAGAGCATTAGGACAAATAAATAAATATTTTTCGCCGCTGCGGTGCGCTTGAAAGTAGCACCCGTAGTCGATAAGCTGAGAGCAAATCGCCTACTGCGGTATGGTCACGCTATGCGGAGGGATGAGAGTCATGTGACAAGAAGGGTATTAGATATGCATGTGGAAGGATGTAAGAAGAAGGGTAGGCCGAGGAAAGGTGGATTGATTGCATGAGAGATGACATGAACAGGAAGAATGTGAGTGACAAGATAACGAGTGATAGAGAGGTATGGAAGAAAAGACATGTTGCGCCAACCCCAAGTAAATGGGATAAGGGCAAGCGAATGATGATGATAATGACACACAATATATGCAATGGGACACGTCAAGCCCATTTAGACTATCGACGAACGTAAATACTGTGAAGGTATTAAAACTTAATAAGAGACAGGCCGTATGTAAAAGAAGTATATATTAATAAATTGCATTATTATTAATTTATGTATGCATTATTTGCTTGTGTGTCCTAACGCTCTCAGTACTGAATGTTTTTCCCCACTGCACCATTTTCATGCTTCTCTGTTTGGCCCTATGGTTGACTGGTAGAGAATGCATTTTGGCATTAAGTTCGCCATTTGTACTTACTTTTGTTTTGTGCAATAAAGTTTAAATAAATAAATAAATTGAATCTGGAACGTCAGCTATCTCGTTCTTTGTATCATTATGTTTAAGTCTAAGGACAAACGTTGAATACAGAACATCAAACCCGTACCAGCCCCTTTTTATTTATCCCACCAAGAGCTACAGCCCCACAGTACCTCACTGTTATACCTATTTATATTGTTAGTTTTTAATTGTATTATTACCGAAACCAGATACCCAATAAAAGAAACCGTAATAGCCCCGCACAATATCATTAAAACGCTTTATCCGGATCGCCCATACATCCTCGTTCACGGAGATACGAGTCTTTTGTTCGCGTTTTAATTCCTTAACGCACCTGGCGCCTTTAAGGGACAGACCAAATTATAAACTATAGCGGAATATTATTAAATAAATAAATATTACAGGACAACTTTGACACTAATTAAACTAGTCCCATGGTAAGCTCAATAAGGCTTGTGTTATGGATACTAGACAACTTCGTTTACTTTATATACCTGCATAGAGACATCCAAGACTAAGGAACAAATATTTATGTTCGTTACACGAATATTTGCCCTTACCGTTATTTGAACCCTTGACCTTTAACTTGGCAGGTAACGTTACCCCCACTGAGTTAAACCTGTCGTGAATATTGTAACTATTTTGTTGATATTCTAGAACATATAAAAGAACTAAGTGATTTGACCATTAGTTCAAGGAAACAGATCACACAAAACTGTATTTAGAACGCTGAATACAAGTGCGTAATGCGTAATTCGTTTCAATGTATGTCGAAACTGGTAGATGTCATTTGCATTGTCAGCCATGGACAACTATTTATGGACGAATTATTATTGTAGAGTGAGTTTTAGGTTATTAATAAACACTTTAAAATCTCTGTCTTGACGTTTCAGAAATAAACGAAAGTGTTTAAAATGTCTGTGGATTTTAAAATGTATAGATAATTATTTCCAAACGTGATTAAATAATTTAACAAAATCTGTCACACGCACGAGCTGTAAATTATCTATACTATTATAAAGTTGTAAAAATGAAATGTTTGTATGTGTCGTTGTCGCTTCATCACGCTAAATCGGCTAAACGGATTTCAACTATTTTTGGTACACGGCCAGTTGGGTATCTCCAGATGATTATACAATACTATTTTCACTTCTCCTGCTCAAAAAGTACGTCATATTAGCTTCGCGAAGCGAGACTAAAGTAGTACATTTAGCCCCTAGGGTTTAAAAGAAAGCCATATAATCCCATACCAATTTCTATGACACTGAAAAAAATAACTTGCGGCCAGCGAAATACTCCTTACGAATAATTAAAAACAAACAAACTAACCTGATCAGATTGGCCAAACTTTCTGATAGAATTGCTCAAACAGTTAGTCAGTCAAACTTTTAGTTTTTCATGAAATATACAATTTTAATGTTAAGTCTTTCTATTTTCTCGTAGTCGAAGTGAAAAGCAGAGTGTTTAACACGTGGCTAAAAGCCATTATAACACTCAGACATATTTGTCTTCGCTCACTTCGTGAGCTCGTCCAAATAATCACTTCGTCTCATAATGGCTTATTTTAGCCCCTTGTCAAACAATCTACTATTATCTGATTACGCTAAAGAAAAAAGAGGGGTTATGAGTTTTTCTCGTCTGCGAACGAAATTGCGGATGGCTTCTAGTACAAAATAAATTTAACTATGTGAAAATAATGGGTTAGTTACGGATGGGTAAAATTTTCGGTAGTACTCTTATTAGAAAGATCATTTCAATATTTACATACAATGATATACAATGTTTGCAAGATATTTCATTTGAGTACTACTTTTATTAAAAAAAAACAAATAAACTCAAAACCTATCGAGCGGTATTCGAAAAGGAATCGTCATATCGTATACCAGGGAAAGTGATTCTCGTTAAGTGTTGTTTTTCAAGTTTAACCTGTATATATAAACCGCTTCCTCTTATGCCCTGGCCCCAGACCACACAGGCATGTGTGGATTTGTCTAAACCCAGTCCGTAAGCGCCTTATCAAGTCGCCATTGTGGAAAAATGAATTTTTCTTTCTTATTATTAACATGCGCTCTTCGTGAGTCTAACGTGCACATCAAAGTTATAAAAAAGGAAGTGAAATTGGAGTGTTTTTGAAGTTATTTAACTGGAAATTTCGGTAATGATGGCGTGTGTGTATCTAGACGTGATTTATTTTTATTTCTTGCACAAATTTACCACAACAATAATTATAGAAAGTGCTGAAAATTGTTAAGTAATTAACTCATTTATGGGGAACCCGGGATTTTTAGTATGATAGATACCGGGATCTATCACGCTAAAAATCCCGGGAGTTGAAGCCCTAGTGGAATGGACAATTTAAAAATCACAGAATCGAATAATGTCAATGTGTATTTTGTGTGACTATCAGTAGAAAATGGCTGGACAGTTTGCGGCCATTTTTGTTACAGGAATAGCTGGACATCCATAAGGTTATTGGATGCATTTAACCGAACCAAAGAACCGATGACGTTATGGGATAAAGGTTCTCGAGTGGATCACGTACAGTCAAGCGCAGCGTAGTAAGCCCACCCGCAAGAGGGTCTCCTTCGGAATCCCTAATGCAGTTTATCCTAATGTATCGTTTGTCATAATGCATTTTTGTCAGAAACCGATTTTTTTTTGGATTTTTTAAAAGATCATCGTATAGATTAGGTTAGGTTCGTATTATAACAATCCTGAAAAAATTACAGTTTCGTAAAAGATGCGTTATGGCAAACGATACATTAAGACAAACGATACATTAGCAAATGACGTTAGGGATTAGAAACCTGAAGCTGGGTTAGGGTTGCAGCGTCTCGCTGGATGTGTAGGTCGCCTCTATCCGACCTATGTGGAAATATTGTGAAAGTGCGACTATTGGGAAGGCCTGTGTCGAGCAGTGGACGTCCTATGGCTGAAATGATTATGAAATCAGAAATCATTTATTGTCCTATTGTGCATATACAAAAGTTGATATCTAAAAACATTAGAGAGAGTCACAATAAACCGTTTTACGGTATACAATAATATACTATACATCAACAAATGCTTTAACATTCACTATTTATCTATTGAAAATTATACACTAAGAGAAAAAAACATTAATAACATTACAATGAAATAACATTCCAAATTGATACAATAAAATTTATACACTTTTAAATAAAACAAAAAATAAAATGTATACTGTGAAAAAACATAAAAAATTATAATAGAATTTAATAACCTATGTCAATTTGTAATTAAATGTCTATTTCATTATTTTCCATTATAATAAAGTAATCATTGAGCGAATAAAAACATTCTTCAAGCAAAAAAAGTTTTCAATTTATGATGATGATGCTGAAGCAAGAAAGAGTTCGGTCGCCCTCTGTGTGTTGATATGATACATTGCCTGTGTGTGTCTGTTCATATTTTATGTAAATCCTTGATTACAGGTGTGCATTAATGTAGCCACGGTGACTGAAACATCGGCCTCATTAAGCCCAAAGCCGTAAAAGCGCGTTACGGACGCAAAGCGAAGTGTCGAGTGTAGGAGCATGCTCGTTTTATGCCCGTAGCTGAGAAAGTATAACAGTAGACAGTCTGTGGGGCCAAATGCGTCTTTTAATGGCATCATGGAAATTATAAAAATGCAACATTTTGCAACTACACTGCTCTCTTTTTAAAACTTAAAGTGCCAAACTTTAGGCAGATAGGGAAGAAGTTTCAAAGTGTTCGGATTTTATGATTAAGAATTCTTTAAAAGATCCATTGGTCCCTATAAGGGCAGTTATGACATTTTAGGTATAGTAGCATGTCATCACATGTATGGAGTGCAAAAGTCTAGATGGCTACCTCGCTTTCTAATTAAGATGACGAAATTGATACGGTTCTTTTGAATAGTGCACCACCTGAGAAAGTGCTCTATTTGAGAAAGTGTTTTTTTTTAGGAAAATGTACTTTTTAGAAAAGTGTACCGTCTGAGAAAGTGCACCTTCTGAGATAATATACCATCTAAGTGTGTGCTCTATCTGAGAAAGTGTACCAATTGGGGTTACACTTTTTGAGACAGTGCACCTTCCAAGAAAGTGATCCTTCTAAACAAGTGTACCTTTAGTTTTATGAGCCTAAGCCGTTTCTTTCTCCACTACACTAGTGGAGTACCTTTCCGCAGTTACTTCATTAAAACACGCCTGCGTCGAATGCACGCACGATCCGGCGTTAACGACCCTCCACGTCGCTCCCTCACACAAAACACGTTAAAATATCGCTACTGTGATCGCAATTCTTTGGGGTTCCGTACCAGAAGAATATAATCTACTTCTTAAATCATCACCATCACAGTGAAATCGCGGACGTCCCCGTGTATACTGATGCCGGCGCACTGGTGAAAGCGAGTTATGAGACGTTCGTCTGGGACAAAGCCAAAAAGTCTTGTTGAAGATAAGCGTGGTGTGAGTTTATGAAGGCCTCTGCATGTGTTTAAGGACAGCAACAACTATCATGAAAAACTTTTGGTAATTTTGGATGCAGGCTTGTTCCTGCTTCTTCTACTATTGGCGACCGTGCGACCAACTCATCCAGTTCCGACCTCCTTGTCATCGGATATCACCCACACAGTAACAGCGATCTCCTACTTCCTCTAGTGTCCATTCTGGATCGCCATTCAAGGAGTCGTCATGTCCAACGACTTCTTAAGTATCAATTTAAAAATCCTTCATTACAAACTTATTGTGGTTGGTCACTAATAAAAAAAAAAACAACCGGATTGCGAACTACGTCGTTTTTGAAGTCGAGGTAAAGGGGAGATGGAAATTCACCGACCCGGACGAGTTCAAGAAGCTTGCCAGTAAATACAGGAGTCAGATGTCAGAGAAGCGGAACTGGAAGGACAATGTGGAAAAAATTAATACATCCACTCTTAACCACGCTGGTACAAGGAAGAAAAAGCAATATTAAAATGTAGGGTTATGCATTGTGGAGGCGTTATGTGCGGCAGCGTATTTTTCTACTGCTTTCAATGAGAAGCTGAAGCTTAGGCATTTTAAAAGATACGGCGCCCTAACTACATCACGAGCTAGCGTATGGTTATATAAAACAACTCATTAACCATGTCCAGGATATAAAAAAATTATAGGCTAGCCGATGTAGCTAATTATAGATGTTGAGAGTGGTAGCAGTTGAAGAGAAAAATGAAAGCAAGTACGGAGATAATATAAAAGTGCAATTAAATTCTGAATATCCTAAATCACTCTGAAATTGTAGATACGATTTACCACTACACTTTGGTTTTATTGATTCGATATCGATCGGTTTCACAATAGCCGCGAGTCGATACGCTAGCGATGCCGATGGATGACGCTGTGTGACGTAGCCCTGCGACAATATATGTGACAAAGCCTGAGGTAGTGGTGCGTGAAGTTATCAAGCTCGAAAGGCAGCTAGGTTGAAGAGGGTATGGGCGGAACAAGCCGAACGTAGTGAGCGACTTATGGCCCAAGAAAATCACAGAGTGAGAAAAGATAATTTGTAAGGCTACCGCTATCAAGCGAGTTTTTTTAACGACGTATTTATGCGGGTTTGAATAAGAAATCGGTCAAGCTTGAATTTCTCGGATTGTTTACTGAAGCGGCGAGGAGGTCACGACCTAAGAATAAATAGGTCCCTAATGATCGGCTAAATAAAATCTCAACAAATAACACACAATATAAAAAAAATTAGACTTTTTGCACAGGAGATTCCTTTATGCCTAACAGTAGATCCACAAAGAAAAACAAAACACGGTCACGACTAGGAATAAAAATAAGCGAATAAGTGCAAGACGGAGTTGCACATGCAGGGATCCGTACAACACTCTTGAATTTTGTAACTTTATTTCATTACTGGAAGATTTCATTTCGATTACACTTCGATTTTGGAAGACCGACCTTAAGAGGAAAAGGCACACGCTACCCTACATGGCAACGAGCTGGAGCCCTTTCTGTCGTTGCTCGCTCGGCGCCCTTCTTGCCCCTCGTGACCCTGGACGAGAATGCCACCCTCATCGTAGCCGTCGGCCAGTCAGGGGAGTACCGGTCTGCGACGGCAAAATTCTAGACAGGCATTAGACCCACGACCCTAATTTTTCCGGGATAATTTCTTTTTTATACAATATATATTTTTTATTACGACCTTCGTAGTTTTTTTATTAATCTTCCAACTACGTACGTCGCACTGGCGTTCGCGCAGTTCGCAGCACATTTCGTTCGCGCAGGAGAAAAAGTCATAACCCCTCTTTTTTTCTTCAGCGTAGTCGGGTAAAAAGTATCCTATAACCATCTGGAGATACCCAGCTACCCGTGTACCAAAAAATAGTTGAAATCCGTTTAGCCGATATTGCGCGAAGAAGCCACAACGACACATACAAACATACAAAAATCCAAAAAACAAATATTTTTCGTTTTAGTGACCTCCAAATAGTCGGTTACAATATTTTTTTGAAAATATCTTCAGTGTACAGACATTTCATTTTTACAACTTTATAATAGTATAGACTAGAAAGCGCCCGCAACTTAACTTAACTTTAAAAGAGAAAAAGTTATAACCCCTGTTTTTTTCCACAGCATAGTTGGGTAAAGAGTATCCTATAACCATTTGTGGATAACTAACCGTTCACCAAAGTAGTTGTAATCCGTTAGGCAGTTTTGGCGTGATGTAACCTTAATGACACATACAAAAAAATATAACATTTTACATTCAGTGACCTACAAATAGTCTGTATCACTTATTATTTTGAAGATAAATGTGACATTAGTACCTATGCACAGACATTTCATAGAAAACTTTATAATATTTGTTGATTATTATTTGGTTTTATAATGGCAGTAGTAATACACATTCTGTGTGATTATCAAGTGTACAAATTTATTACTGTTAGAACCCTGTGAGAGACAGACAACGGAAGTTTAGTAATAGGGTTCCGTAATACCCATGGGGTTAGGAACCCCAATGAAACATGGCGCTGCCCTGGAATCAAGAAAAAGATGCCTTTACATTTTGAAATGCATTTTCTCCAGCATGCTCGGAAACGTTCCCGTAAATATATCTAGTAAAAACAGCCTGCAAAACCATTTCCTGTATAGGCTTTAAAGCAAAAAATAATCAATAATTATTTCCCAAAATAAAAACGAAGTACTTCACGATTGCGCAAAGAACACACCTCCTGTGTATCACGCCTCATACAAATGAAGGCCTATCTTAATGTAGCCGGCTATACATTATTATACAGGATTTTTACTTATTCAGCAGTTACAAAAAATACTGAAAATTCACCATACACTCAATTTCCAGGTCACGTCTTTATTAACTACTAAAATAAACAAATCTGGTGAAATGAAAAAACGAGTTCCCTTTTTTTTACCACCGGTGGTGAAGTGCTACTACTTCTGGTGATATGGGAGTATCATCGTGTTATTTGGTCACTGGTAGTTAGTTGGGAAATTGCAGTGCCAATTCACCACTGGTGGTGAACATTTAGTGGTGAGATGGTCTAGAGGGGATTTCGTCATTTTACTAAACAGATTCACGGATTTGATCAAATGGCTGATTTTTTCTAGGCAAATGATAAAACGGATTCACTATTTTAACATCCTGCGTGATTTAATCATATCCCTTAGAAATTTGATCAAATATCAGTTTTGGCCATTTCCCTGAGACATATACATCCAATTGTTCTCTGCGTTTCATTATTGTAGTCGAATATTTCTATCCCGTTACTGTCATTTTTTTATGGTGCCAAATTATACTCATCCATAAATTGATCTTTCCCAGCCTCGCAGTAATGTTCTGGTACCTATACAGCTATATTAATTAATGGAGCGTTGTTTATTCTACAAATTTAGGCGGTCTCAGGGCATTTTACACATGCCTAAACAACTACATTAATCAAACTAAACTAGAAACCAGGTCTAAACTTAATATTCGGCGGATAAACTTAACATACGAGTATGATATATCCTGGGAGAAATTCAAATAACGTTAAACATATCTCTGTACTTAGAATATTGGCAGCGGCTCGCCTTACGCTTCCCATGAATTTGGGTTTATTAAATACAAGAGGGTGCCCGCAACTTCGTTCGGGGAGAAAAAGTTAAAACCCTTCTTTTTTCTTCAGCGTAGTTTAATAAAAATTATCCTATAAGTATCCGTGGATACCCAGCTACCCGTGTGATTTGGCGTGATGAAGCCACAACGACACAATACATACAAACCAAAAAATATATTTTTTGTTTCTGTGACCTCCAAATAGTCCGTTACAAACATGTTTTTGAAAATATCATTAATGCATTTCATTCCTACAAGTTTTTAATAGTTGTAGATGACACGTAAATACATACATCTATCTTTACTATTATAAATGTGTAAAAATGAAATGTCTGTACATTGAAGATATTTTCAAATAAATGATTGTAACGGACTATTTGGAGGTCACTGAATCGAAAAATTAATTGTTGGATTTTTGTGTTTGTTTGTGTCGTTGTGGCTTCATGACGAATCGGCTAAACAGATTTCAACTATTTTTGATACACGGGTAGCTAGGTATCCACAGATGGTTATAGCATACTGTTTACCCGACTACACTATCAAAACATAGGTGTTATGACTTTTTCTCCTCCGCGAAGAGTTGCAGGCGCCTTCTATACTACAAATATTGAGAGAAAATCGTTCGAAATGTTCATGGAAAAAGTAAATGGAACAAAAAGCCCCGGAAGTCTCTCCTTGATGTGAAATTATTCAGCTACCTCTGTGGTTTAAAATGACGCAAATCCGTCAGGCCATTTTGATGTTATTAGTTGTGTCTCTGATGGGTGCGGCTCAGGAGCGTTTCAACCGCCGTTCCCGTTATAAGCTTCCTAATAAGTGCAAAAAGCGTTAATTTGTGATCTGAAAAATAAACCCTACATATAATCTGTACAGGACTACAAATCAAAGAGGTTTTATCGGTCAACATTTCATAAGACACGGGAACGGCGGTTGAAACACTTCTGAGCCGAACCCTGATAATCCTCCGCAGTTCTTGTGCCTTGTGCACCGCGTCCCTATCCTATTATAAGTGGCCGCAGATGGCATTTCCGGATGGACGCTCTTTCCCCTGAAGGCGATTACTGGTAGGGAGAAATAATTTATTTTATTTTGTAAATAGTCCAGGGCACGGCTGAATCTTCCGGCATTTCTGGCAAGAGGAGACCATTGTTGAGAAGAAAGCCAAAAGAAACTTAACAATCAGCATTTCCTTCGAAATAATTCTTTACTATTACAATATTAGTGCTTCATCATCATCATCATTTCAGCCATAGGACGTCCACTGCTGGACACAGGCCTCCTCAATAGATTTCCACATGGGCCGTGTAGAGGCAACCCGCATCCAGCGAGTCCCCGCAACCCTAACCAGGTCGTCCAAACACCTTGCGGGTGGCGGTCTCCATTCGAGAACTTTTATGCCCCAACGGTCATTGGTTTTTCCAACATATTAGTGCTTAACCTATCTTAAATATATCTTTTAGTATACAGATACCGAACTAGACATAGGTCATACCCATGTCAAAGTCAAGTTCCAAAAATTAAGATACGTGCATGACTGTTCATAAGGACAGGAACCTTACAATCTACAATCTGAAAAACGGAACTAAACTGAGAACCTCCCTCCCTTTTTAAAAATTGGTCTCAATTGTTCCAGTAACCTATCAACCCTCACACTTCCAAAACCGAAGACTGCGAGCATCCCAACAAATTACGTATACAATTGCTTCAATTCTTGACCGTACTTAAATACTGCAAAACAACCAGAGGTCAAGTCGTGTAAAAAACTACAGGTGGGGGTGACCCCTGGCCGAAAGTAGCTCTATAAACAAAGGTCTGGGTTAATTTTGACCTTTCCCACACGACTCACGCAGTCCAATGCGTGGAATAAATATTAACATGAGATAAAACCACGGAGTATGTTGATCGTTGAAAAAGTTTTGGGACGGGAATGAAATGTTCAGTATCCTCAAAGATGGCGCCTAAGCATTCGTGTCATATGATACATATTTTTTCATCTTTATGCGTTGTTTTATTTATATATGTATTAAGTATTATTTATTGTCAATCTAGATTTAAGGTAATTTTAATTTAATTCCCTCTTTAAGCTTTTTTCTTGTACTGGTGCTATCTTTTCGCTACAATAAATGTGTTTTCTTTCTTGCTTTCTCTCTATATATGTTGGGACAGGAAAGAACGGGATAGGGGAGTCTGAAAATGACAGTATCTAACAACTAAGCAGATGGCTAAGTCACGATGAGCGTTGATATGGTATCTAGTATGATATAATTATTAATATGTTTTCGAAATTACCCTATGTTCGAACTTACCTCAATGCACTTTTGATTGGATTTGCACTTTTAAATGCACTTAGCTAACGCTGCGCGTTTATAATTATAATTAACAGAGTAATATGTATTGTGGAATTCAAAAAGTTTACATTCGTGGATTACGCACAATGCGCGTCAATCTATTCCAAAATGGCATCAATATTGCAGAATGGAGCAGCTACGCGTCATCTTAGATCCCGCGACTGCTTAACACAATGTGAGATCATCTCCGCTCCTTTCCTTACTATATGTTACCAAGTAACACACCGGTATAAACAAAGATCCTCTATGATTTACGAGCGAGGTACGCTGTCTGCTTATTTATTTAATTTTATCGGTCTATGGTACCGCTTGTTTGGTTATGCAAAAGCAATTTACGGTACCACCTTTAATTCTTTATTATGGTAATGGGTTTTATGTGGCTAATATAATAAGCTGCGGTTGCAGGTTCGAATGTAATTTATATTTGTTTTTGGTAAATTAATTATTTCCATAATGGAAATTCCATTAAGCTTGGTTTTAGTCGTGGTAATGCATTAGTAATATTCAGGTTTAAAATATAAAAAAATACTACTACCACACTATTGTATATAATTAACCTTGATAATTGCTTTTTAAATAATTAATATTATTAAAACCTTAACCAAACATTGTAAACAAATATTATGCGGAATAGTTATAACAATCAATTTAAGCAGAGAAACAGAATAAAGTGTATCGCTAAAACGCGCACTTCTTTCTTCAGACTATTATAAAATTATAAAAATGAAATGCCTGTACATTGAAGATATTTTAATAAAAATAAGTGAAATAGGTTATTCGAAAAACCTTCATTTGAAAACGACTTGTTACACGAATAATTTTTTGTATCCTGCTTTTATTGTCGACTCTACTTTAAACATCCATCTACTGCTCATTGAGACGTTTTTAAAGAACCGAAACTCGGCAGCATTGTGTTATTTTACTACCGAGTGTCTATGATTTCCTTTTTTTATGACATAGGAAGCAAACGAGCAGACGGGTCGCCTGATGGTAAGCGATCACCGTCGCCCATAGACACTTGCACCACCAGAGGAGTCACAAGTGTCACCTTTCTGCTCCCTAATCAGAACAGCACAATGGCATCATATTGCATTGTCATCGAAAATACACACGTTTAAAGAATTTGAGCCTAATGGAACGCCAGGAGTTGGATCTAAGTTAGCGTCCAAGATTTGATCTAAACTAACATTTAGTAAGTACGAACGAACATGCCATGTTAAACAAAAGCTTGTAACAATGGGATGATAGCTAGAAATTATTTATTTTTCTTTCTAAATTTTGTAACGACTTGTCCCTTGATCAAGTCTCCCAAATCGCCCATAAATATTTCTCAGCTTTATTAAAAGTATGAGGCACCTGGTATATTTATTACCAAACTTCGAAACGCCTCGAGATTTACAATGGGTACAAGTCGGTACAACCTGGCAATACTAAAAACTCTGTAACTAGTTAAAACGTCCAACTTTCAAATCCATTTAAAACTTCCCCTTGCCGTGTATTCATTTTCACTTACGTCGTGAAAGTATTTTCCCGGACTGCTGGTTCGTAGGCCGAAATACTCGTACTTTGGCTTGTATTTGGAATACTTGATTTTGGCGTACGTCCAAACCTTATGCTAGCGGAAAATCGCAGTGACAGGTGGAAATTCGAAAACGGATTTATTGAAGCCGACTCCACATTGTGCCCATGAGTTGCGAGATACGACCATGAGGTGGAATGGTACCTGTAAATATACGCAAACTATCAGGTTCAATATCCTGATATATGATGTCGTCGGGAAATGGCCAAAACAGAGATTTTAACAAATCTCTAAGGGATATGACCAAATCACGCACTAAGTTAAGAATCCATTTTATCATTTGCCTAGACCTTGACTGAATGTCTTTATGGACAAGACTTTGTGACTGCGGTCCCTTGAGTACATACATAGTTCTTGATGAATAAGAAGTCACGTTTTATAAAGAATTTACATTCAAAAAATCAGTCATTTGATCAAATCCCTGAATATGTTTAATGACACTAGCCAAAAAAGGTAACCCCATTGTTTTCATTTTACCAGATTTGTTTAGAGATTTGAAAAAAATATCTGAATCACTTATGATTTGTTAAGATCTCTGTTTTGGACATTTCCCTGCGACATATAGATGTTTGTAACCCATTGTCATAAATATTTTTAATGTCTTTATGGACAAGACTTCGTGACTTCGGTCCCTTGATACATAGTTCTTGATGAATATTTTTTACTATTAAATACTAAGAACTCACGTTTTATAAAGAGTTTATATTTTTGTGGACGAAAAAAAACACTCCGCCAGTAACAAAGAAGATTTTGAACAGCTTTTAGAGAGCACTACACCACAACTCTTAAAATAACGTACAACGTAGAAAATGCGTAAATAACTCAACCGTTAAAGATTAAATGAATTTCACGCTCAAATTTGGCAGGGAGACACTCACCTGCCACCCTAGGACGGAATTAGTGTCTACCAAATTTTGAAAGCTTCTTTCCATGTTCGCTCCCCAGTGACGGAAAATGCGAGTACAATTGATAAGCCTTAATCTACTTAGACATAAAGTAAATGTATTCAGGTAACTGTCACTGGGATTTTTTTTATTACGTCTATTACAGGAGTCGAATGATTGAAAGATTTATTCTTGTGATGGATGACATTATAGTCCTACTGTTTAATTGAGACGGAGACTTATTATGTAGGATGATTTTCAATACGTTCAATTAAAGTAACGGAATGAAAAATACGAAAATTGAATAAACATTCTCTCATCCTATCAGGAGTATCAGGATAGTACTCGTGATACTGAATAAAAAAAACAAATTCTGAAATAAAAGTGGGGATGGTTTTTTTTATGTCCGCGGATGTACACTGTGGTTACAAAGGGGTTGCATGGTGGAGGGAAAGGGTAAACAAACACTCAGTTACACGGTAGGCCTATGAAGGACTTTGAAGGGTTTGTAACTCTGATCGCATCATGCGCTGTGCGTTCCGAACACATAAAAAAAAGAAAAATATGGTGACCGCAGCGTAAAATAGTTGTAATATCTGGTATGAAAAAGCCATTGAGAATATTATGGTCCTGAACAATTCTGCTTTCACTTCACAACGACATAACCACCACAGTCAAACCGTTCAGAATGACGAAAATGCCAGTAAGTTTTAACCCCCGATAAAAAAGAGGGGTGTTATAAGTTTACCGTGTCTGTGACTCTGTGTATCTGTGTATCTGTCTGTGGCATCGTAGCGCCCATACGGATGAACCGATTTGAGTGCGGTGTTTTTTGTGTCATAGATAATTTAATCCCGAGTGTTCTTAGTTTTGTTTGATGAAAATCGGAGCATTCTTCTTCAAGATATTCAGCTTTTACTGCAACTAGTCGGGGAATTTTTATTTTTTTTATTTTTCTATAATTATTTCATTTCATTTTATATATTCCTTTATAAAACATGGTTCTCTCTCTCTCTCTCTTAGGCTCTGCAAGGAAATGAAACCGTAAGCACTCCTTGTGATGATCTTGTCTAGATTTTCTTTTAGTACACGTACTTTGTACCTACAGACTACTGAATAGAAGTAACCTAAAGCTATTGTAAAATTTCAGGAAATAACAAATACCCAAATGGCAATTTTAATACAGCCTTTAAGCGATTGAGTTAAAGGTCCTTAATTTCGGCGTTCGAGCAATTTATTTATATAATTGTTTTCTTCTCAAGTATTTGCTGAGTCGATAATTAATTCATTTAGTTCGCTACGTGGGACGATTCTAAAACGCTCCGTTCCCTAGAAGGCTTTCTAGAGAATTAATATTGTAAATGGAACAATCTCGTCTGAATTCGTGTAATTTCTACGGAAATATATTTCGTAGAATATTATTTACCTAAATTGGAAATTCCTTGACCAGTTTTTCAATAAGTACGTAAGTATTTTATATTTTTAAGGTCTTTCAATGTTATTTTTGAAACTTTTATAACGGTGAAATATCAGTGGGATCCACCGATTTCAAAGAAAATAAGGAATTTCCTCGTTCATTTATGTTATTAAAGTATAATTTGTTTAAGGCGATGCCTTTTGCGTTATTTTGCAAAGGTCAAATGTTTTTCAATGATAGCTTGTGATGGCGGCGGTGAAAAGAAATAAAAACATAAAATATTTTTTGTGGTGAAAATCAATCATCTGTTTTCGATATTTTACTGACTCAGTACAAACTTTGCGTTTACTTTTATTATAATAAAAGTTGTTAGACGCTAAGTTAAAATGAGAGCGCCAAAAGAGTAAAAACTCCTTTCCCCGAATTGTTTTACATTCACCTCTTTGAGTAAGGAGTGAGGAGGCATATTATAGGTAAATATGCATCATCTTTGACTTCATCGTTACACATTCATTGCCGGGCCGCACCACCCAGAAATAGATTAAGGTACTTACGCCCAAGATGACCCGGTTCCTAAGATGGCCCATTCTGAATTATTTTGTATTTTTTAAAGCTAGAAGAGTTTAAATTTCGCGACCATGTTCGGTTAGTACCATAGATAAAGTGCAACTTTATATCGAAGCCAAGAGGAAGTTGAACTAAGGCACAAGATGAAAGTGGGCCATCTTAAGAACCGGGCCATCTTGAGCGCAAGTACCTTAGTGTGAATGTGATCGCATATGTTTGGTACCGGCACTAAACGTGTTAATAAATATCAAAGGGCCATTTTTTAGCAGTTTAACCATTTCAGTTACCTGTTTCTGAAACTTTATATACAGGTACGTTTGATATGCCTTCTTGTAAGAACCGTGTTTGGTGCCTGGTTTGAGCCATGCATTTTTGTCTGTTAAATAGTCTTCTACCCTATATATCGTTGCCATAAGAGACTTTTTCAAGTAATTTTTGATAGCTGGAGATGGTAATTATAAAGGAGCACTTGGTAACTTATAAAAAACTTAATACATTGGCCTACAAATGATTTGGATACTTAAAGAGCTTACTCTGTTACACATACGCTTTCTATCAATGTTAGTAATATAAAATTGAAAAGAACACGGTATTTTTTCAGACTTATTCTGGATTTAAGTATCTCCGACTAAAAATACTTGGAGTATGTTAATGCTCTGAATTGTTTAGCATAATTAAGATTACATACTAAGTCGTTGAATCCGAATGAACCAAATGAAAATTAAAATAACTAGCGAACGCAAGGCGCTATCATTTATGGTAAATGTTTGTTTTGCTTGGATTAATAACCCTCATTAGATGTTATCACTAATGGTTAATTCCATTAGCGAAATCTATGGTGTCGCTATTTATGCTCGTTAAGGCCACGAACTGAGCTTTTATAGGCTTTTACTAAACTTGCAATGTTGTAGTGTAGGTACATAAAAATATGTTTGCCCGGCCTTAATCTTGTAAGGAAATTGCGCCCAAGATGGCCCACTATCAATTATTTTGTAATTTTTAAATTTCCATGTTAAATTTCGCACCCATGTTCCGTTAGTACCATAGATAAAACTGCAACTTTATATCGAAGCCAAGGAAGTTGAAATAAAGCACAAGACAAAAGAGGGCCATCTTAAGAACCGGGCCATCTTAAAGTTCTTTAAGTTAAATTTGATGAAATTCCCGGTTTCCGATTGAGTTAAAATTTTATATTTGACTCATGTAGGTTCGGTGATAATGAATATTATGATGCAATCGAGCTGATCTGCTTATGGAAGCGAAAGACAGTCAGAGACATTCTGTAATAAATTAAAACATTCCTTCTAAGTTTGGGCTTTTTAGAATTGCGCGATGAGTAATAGGGTACTTGACTGACAGATCAAATCAGTTCCTATTTATGAACTGTCAAAACGGTCAAAAAGTATGAAGTTTGAAGCCAAAAAAAGGTTTATGACGTCATAGTTCTATACGGTCAAATTGCCTCCTTATTTTTAGTTTTTGATCATTTTAAAATCCCAAAAGCTAAAAATAAGAATTCATGAATGTTTCCTACGTATTTTCAGAAATAACATTTAACTGCAAGCGTGACATCATTTATGTTGACTACAGGAAAGTACCCAATGTTCAAAGTAAAGTACAGTCCGCAATGTTTTTTTTTACACAAACTTATGAGTAGTTAGAAAAGTTGTTTTAAAAAATATATTTTTGCTATTTATCTCCTATTATATTTTTTAAGGTTTTTATATGATTTCTTGGAGAATAGTGTTCATACTTAAAAAGACATAATATTTAAGAATGTGAATATTGTAATAATTAAGAATTATTAAGAAAAATACTGCCTGTTGAGTTTCTTTCGGCTTTCTTCTGAACAGTGGTGTCCTCTTGGGAAATGTCGGTAGACTTAGACTTGTAAAAGTGCCCTTGCGGCCTAGTTACAGAATAAAGATCAATATTTCACTAACGGACAAAGTGATAATCATTTATAATAACTGCGTTATACATATACATTATTTTAACGTGAAAATTATCGAGTCAAACATTTTTATATTACACAACGGAGTGGTGCCTAAAATATAGTTCGAAAAACCGATGGCCGTTGGAGCAGAAAGGTTCTCGAGTGGAGACCGCGTACCAGCAAGCGTAGCTTGGGAAGGCTACCTGCAAGGTGGTCGGACGACCTGGTTTGGGTTGCGGGGACTTGCTGGATGTGGGTCGCCTCTATCCAGCTCATGTGGAAATCTATTGAAGAAGCCTGTGTCCAGCAGTGGTCGTCCTATGGCTGAAATGATGATGATGAGTACAGATAGACGCACGACTGTTGATACCGTACGTCTGCTCAATTCATCACGGCACCGTGTATCTTCACGGCACGGCATCGTGTTATTTCAGGCGCCGCGTTGTTTCACGTTGACGGTGCCGGATGCCGTGCCGTAGCGATGTGGTGCTAAGCCTATTACTAAACATCAATCAGATTTCATTTGTAGCTTAAGTACTATGGTTTGAAAGAAACTCTGCATAACGAAATCTGACTCCTGATGCGACTCAATGTACAAGGAATTTGTTTTATTAACATTGATAAAACCTTTTTGTGAATAATTGAAAAACTCAAAGCCCGAATCTTGCCAAAAGGATTTTCTGTCTATTTTTCTAATCTAATCTTCTCTTATCAACTCAAAATAATCCCGTAAAGAAAATCCGTCATGATATTTGAGCGAAATGAAAAGGAAAAATGCCAATTGAAACTGTATTGCTTATTTTCCATTAGACTCAAATGAAAAGGGGCTTAAAAATGAAAATCCTTTTTGCGTACCTCTTAATAAACATTTTCTTTTTTTTTTTTATGAAAAGAATAACGGCGTTGGACGAGCCGCTTTGGTATTTTTCTTTTCTTATCAATTGGGGTATTTTCTTCAATTAAACACTGGATATTTCTCCTAGATCGGGTCGAAACTTATTTTTTATGTCAGTTAAAATTGAGCGGCCTCTTACAAAAGAGTTTACAAGCACCAAATACACACATTATCCCTTATATGATACGAATAAATATAAATTATTTTAATCGGTAAAATAATTATTGGTAAAACCTGCGAAGAATCTAGGAATCCCGTTTTATTGTGTTGTCGATAAAAAGTCAAAATCATGTTAGTTTAAATCAATATTTTAACTCTTGGGAATTTAATAAAATCCATGTTTAGGTATCAATTCTGTTAAAACTTGGTTTTCATAATTGTAACAAATGTATGAAATTAAATATTAGATTGCTCAATAAAATCATTTTATATTGAGAAATACATGTTTACTGCTATGTAAATAGTAATTACATTATATAAAAACTCAGATACCCTACCTATAGTTCCATAATATATTGTGCATAGTTAATACACATATGACATTTGCCGAATAACTTTATTTATATTATATGTCAACAGAAATTCGTGTTGAATTAATTAAGCAATACGTGATATCACTACACTCTATTGACATAACCCCTAACGTAAAACGACTGTGTATGAATTTATATTACATGTAAAACTAGCTGTAGCTAAAACCTGCGACCTTTTCTTTAACGCCAAAGTGGTCTGGCCAACTGAGCTATGGCAACTTTTCATACGTGGCTTGAAATTTTCGAACGTTATCTAGTAAGTTCTATTTAGTAGCGCCTCTGTATCTTTCTTATTTTTAAATGCTAATCGCATTAATAACCAGAGGTACCCCAAGACGTTCGTAACACGCTTCGTCTCTTTCCCATTACAATTTACAATTGAACTTTGAGTTATAATATTAATTTGACAAAAAAGTGTGGTATTTCCACATTTATAAAAAAAAAAACAATAATTGATTCAGTTTCTTCACTAAATAATTTGAACACAAACCAATTTGGAACAATTTCTGTATTACCTTCATTAGTGCGTGACGGAGTCAGGATATATGTAGTATCTGGAACAAACAGTGATATTTGTTTAAGTAACATTTGAATTGGCTTCGCCTATTGGTGGATAAACCATATGTAAGTATTTATCAATTTACTTTGTAAATTCTACTATGATCATACCAATGCTAAAATGAAGTACGTACTGCCAACAAAAAGTTTCTATTAAAAACTAAAGGGTACCCGCAACTTCGTACGCAGAGGAGTAAAAGCCACGACCCCGCTTTTTCTTCAGTATAATCGGGTAAATAGTATCCTTTAACCATCTGCAGATACCTACCGCTACCCGAGTGCCAAAAATAGTTGAAATCCGTTTTGCTGATTTGGCGTGATGAAGCCAAAACGTCACATATAAAAAAATATAATATATTCCGTTGCAGTTACCTCCAAATAATCCGTTACAATAGTTTTTTTTTTATCTTTAATGTACAAAGATTTCCCATTTAGAACAGCATTATAGCAAGTTTAACGCTATGAAAAGATCTTTGTCTTCAAATGTTTGACTGTCAAGTTTCTACTCATTTATTCGAGCTAAATCCTCACCATCCGAAATCTATTCCAATCACAACTCCGTACAGTCAACCAAAGATTCATGTGCGCTTTTCAGGTCATTACCCTCCCTTTAGAGCGCGTAATACCACAGTTTGTATTCAGAGCGCTCTACCAGGCCCTATTTGTTCTTTACCGCTCCAAAAAGGCATAAGTTCATTGGAAAATCATTGACAAAACATTTTTTATGCTACTAAGCCTTATTTGTACTCGAAAGTACGCCTTATCTGATACCTTTTGGATCAGGATAATATGTACTTGATTTTTTTACCTAGTGGATTCCAAGCAGCAAGCTTTGTTGGAAGTTGATAGATTTTTTAGAAGCGGTTTTATTTAAGCTGAAAGGAAATTGAGATTAGGAAATTGTTAAATAAGGAAAACAAAACCGTGTATCTCAAAAACAAAGACGAAATAATTCAGAAGATAAACCAGACCCACTTTTTAATAACATGTATTTTGACATTTCCTTTTAGCTGTAAGTGAAGTGTGAAATTTTGATTTTTACCGTGAAATGTCTGTTAAAAAAATATTTTCACAAAAATAAGTGAAAAAGGCTATTTGAAGGTTACCGATTAAAAAGAAAGTAATTTTATCTCTCCTGTCGAAATGAAAAGTAGAGTTTTTAACTCGGGTGAAATTACCCATTTCACCCTCGAACTATTGCCGATCTCATTTCGTTCGAGCACCAGAAGTATTTCAGGTGAAGTGGGACACTTTCAACCCTTAGTTAACAATCTACTATTTTATTATTATTTGTATTTATATGTGTCTGTGTCATCATCACACCTGGACAGATTTCGAATATTTATTTTGTACACGGGTATCCACAGACGGTTATAGGCAGAGGCAGGTGGTCCATACAGGCACAAAGAAACTGCTTGAACGACCATGGCTGCATATAGGCATAGCAAAACTGCCTACCTTAGCCAAATCCTCTGTGCACGCTACTGGATATTAGGTCCTTTACCTGATAACGCTCAAGCATAAAAGAAATAAAAAATCTCAATACCATACGCGTGTAGTTACTCATGCGACGCGTGCGAGACAGTACCAACACACTCCTGAATACCATTATTGACATGATGGCATGTCCTATATGATGACATAATAATAGACCCACACCTGGCCCGTGCGCGCGCGTCTTCCCGTTCCCCGGCGCGGAGTCCACCTTTGCCCAGCACCGGTTCTAACATTCCCGTAAACAATACTTATCGATTGAAATAAAACAATTTAACGGATTATATCGCGTATATTATCTCATTTTAGTTTCCGACGTTTCGGAAGCTTTCCAGCTTTCCATGGTCACGGGAGGACTCCCGTGACTATGGAAATCTGGAAAGCTAATACGCGATATAATCCGTTAAATTGTTTTATTTCAATGAGTAATAATCGCGGAAACAGAAAAAAATATTAAATACTTATCGCACTACTCGTTCCGGCAGGGAAGTTCGACCTCCTGATCGGTGGCGATTTCCAGCCACATAACAATGAAGAGCGACCTACTACAAGCCTGGGAGTTAGGACATAATTTTTGTATGATATGATTTATCTAACTTTTTATTATTGTATAAACGTAAGTAATCAATGTATAAGTTATGCATGTTATATATAGGTAAATTACGTAAGCATGTTAAGGTTAAAAGAAATGTTTAAATTTTCTAATCATAAATTAAATACAAACTTATAAATAATGTCTAAATGTTTAAGTAAATAAGTAATATCTATAGTCTTTCCATTTTAAAATAATGTATTAAATATTAAAAAAATAATTGATTCAATGCAATGTATGTTTACAAACTTAATGAAATGTTTATTTTATCAAGTAGTAATAAATATAAAAATAGTCATATTATATAAAAAAAATATATATACATAGCATGTTATATTGTGATAACATTTTAATCATGGTTGTTTTATTAAATTGTAACAATATATGTACTGTTATCTTGGTTGCCATTCCTTTTGCTCGTTTTTATTTTTATTTTTTTTAAAGGGAGTTGTCATATTTTATGTTTGTATGATAGAGGGTGGATGAAAAATAAACCAGTCTTAATGCAGCGCTTGTGTTTAACTCACGTCCCTGTAACTTGTACATATAAAACAGAGATGTAATACCATACATATACCCCAGAAATGCCATCGATTTATTTTATTTTTTTATGTGTAATTTTTTAATGTGTTGAATTTTTTTGTTTCTAACACCTAATCTAATTATTATTATTAACATTGTTACTAACACATTAGAGGTTGAAACCTGAAATAAACGAATAAATAAATAAAATAAATAAAAGAGTGTAACGCGGCAAACCTCCTTGGCACAATACTGGCCAGTAATAAATTGCATCGGGAAAAATTGAGTTCCACGATTATCTTTTGTTTGTCTTTTGTTTTGTGTGTCAGGTCTTGACTCGTTTAGTTCGAACTTGTGCTGCACCAATGATGAAAGATCTAAGATTTTAATATATTATTAATTGATGTGCTGTTGCAAAACTGTAAAATTGTAAAAACTGTATAGTGTTTGCAATACTGTGTTGGATTAAATATCCACAAGGGCTGCCACATCGCAGCCCTTTCTTCTCCGCTGAAGTTTTCCCTTGAAAAAGGGAAAATCTTGGAAAGCTGGATTAGAAAACTGGGAGGGAAAATGTATCTCCACAACCGTCCTACCTCCCTACCTAATAAGGCCAGTGGTTTCCGATTATTGCCGCGTTCTGACTGAATCCCGTTTAGTGTAAGTTTTTATTTGTATATAGTCTATTTTTATTATATTTTATACATAACCACATCCACATCTTTTATTCTCGTTGACTACCCGGGTTACAAGAAATGTACATTTTTTTGCTCTTCCGCAGAAGAAGTTACGATCACCTTCTAGTAGTAGACAGGAGTTTATTATCCCATGTTAGTAGACCAGACAGTATCTGCGTCACTGAATATATTAATAAGTTTTGTTGTGCCGCGGTGGCCGAGTTTCTTCTGCAAACCGTGTCAATTGCCGACGGAAAAAAGTCGGTCGCGTTGCCAAGTTGCTATAAATTCGTTTATCATATTCATTAGTACGTAAACTACCGTTTTGCGATGTTGTGGTTGGTTAGGGGCACGTCGGAGTAATGGAATAGAAACCTTATTGACAACTTGAATTAATTAAGTATTTAGGACTCGTTGGTAACATATAGCGGGCAGCTTGCCATAATAGGCTGGATGACTGGGTATGAAAATAAAAATTCAAAAATGAGTTAGATAATAAAAAAATATCGGACACGTTTTTTTTTGCTTTTTTAACATAGTAAAATATTACTCAGATAGACTACATTAAAGTTTAGGCGTGGAGGCTCGTGACGTCACTCGTAAGTATAATTTGTACCTAGAAGTGACGTCACGCGATATTTTAACTCAATGTATCATCTTTATTTTTTTATTACGTAAAAAATATATGTGTCCAATATTTTTATCAATCTACATGACGAACAGATTATCAAAATTAAGTCATCATCCCCAATTGTATAATCTGTATGAAATTGTTAGCACACATTAAAATGAAAACACATTTCATGCAATATCTTGAAAAACATTTATGTAAGTTTTGTCTGGCTGTTTACATCTTGAAGGAATTCAAACTGTGAATGATTAATTGATTTTGGCATTCCACGGCTTTGCGTCGAATAGTGTCTGCCATACGCTCTTGAGTAAGTCTTGTGTCGTGTCATACATCATTTATGATCTTCGTCATCATTTTTGTGTAATGAAATTTGAAAGATAAATTAAGTCTTACAATTCTCTCTTTGTTAAGACCAAGAGCAAGGACGGATTGTCTCAAACGAAAGGATAAAATTCACAGATAAAAATGTGTATTCGAACACTAGAAGGTCTCACAACTTCGTTCGCAGTCAGGTTTAAAATATTCTATAGCTGACCTCGAACATCCAGCTATCTGTATACCGAAAATAATAGAATTCTGTCCAGCTGGTTTGACATGATGACCACAAGAATGACCACATGACCACCATAAATACCTACATACAAACACACAACAAAAATAAAAATTAAAATTCCTTAACCAAACCTTCCCATTTCACTTATTTTTATGATCTTCAATGTACAAAGATTCAATTTTTACAACTTTATAGTATAGATAAAATGCCAAGTATCTACGAAACCAGCATTCACAAAATGTGTGTCAGCGCCGAATGCAGCGCTGACGGATTCGTCGCTACAAAACAGTGTAAACGTATATAAACGGTTAGTTTTCATAGATTGGCTTCGTTTTCTAAAGTCAGTTTTAACAACCTGCTTGAAATACCAATTTAATTTGACCTGCGATCTCGAGCATGTTCCACTACTTTACTGTATAATGGGAAGCAATGTAAATAAACTAAGATCGTATGTTACCATATATTCATTGTGAATAAACGATTTCATTCATACTTCTCGTGTTTAGTTATTATAAAGCCTAGTTCGGACCAGGCTAGTATTTGAGTCTAGCAGCGAGTAAATTAGTTGGTAATTAAGTCGAGTTTTTGATTTTAACTTATACGATCTTCACTTATTATCACAACACAACAAAACGGGGCTTAATCGCGTATAAATATGATTTATTTAATTTCCTTTCGTTAATATTTATACGCGACTAAGCCCCATTTTGTTGTGTCCTGATAATAAGTCGAGTCAATCCGTTTTATTTTATTTTTGGGCCGCAGCGAATAGTTTAGCTACTAAATTACTCGATGCTAGAGTAAAATATTAGCCTGGTCCTTAGGGACGAACTGAAGGCGGTCCAGTGCGAAATTTAAGAATGACACCCCTGTTTGAAATACACGTAGCGCCTTTATGAGCCTGATCTTTTATAGCCGTTTAAGATGAAATATAAAATGAATGTGTAAATAATGTTTGGCGAGCGTGGTATAAAATGATATTAAAACTAATCTGAGTTTTTTTTCTAATGTTTTTTCTTTTTTGTAGAAAAAATACAAAGTTACCTTCCAAAAACGTATCATACAATTATTATTTGGTATGTTGAAGTTGTTATTTGGCGCGACGCGAGAGTTTGAATTGGAAACCGAGTAAGTGAAGGAATCTTAAATTCACCCTCGAGCAAAGCGAGTGGTCAAATATAGATTCCTTAGCGTAACGAGACCTATCACGCATAAGAAGCCAAATAATTTCGAAGCCGTGCGAAACAAACTACTTTTCACTTCAACGTAGCGAGAAAAATATTAGATGTACAAAAAACTATAAAAATATCGCAAACCAGATATATTAGTCAATTTAACTCGTGATAATGAACCCATAATAAGCACCATACTCGTAAGATAACAAACAAATACTCATAAAAAAATATAAGTTCGAACTTCAAATGACTTCCACGCTAGCGGATAAAATCGACTTTTCCACACAAAATCGCTACAAAGGGAACTCTTCCCGGCTAGTGCTATTATTTTTTTATACTACTTATGTGGCAAACAAGCGTACGACTGATATTAAACACAGCCTATGTACGCTTAAAAATCTATTCACCCCCCTCTTGAAGAACCCCATACTGTAACCTCCAGGGAAAACCGGGGCAGGGAGTGCATTCCACATTCAGAAAGTGCGCCGCGCGGTAGTAAATTCCTTTGGTATCGCGTGGTGCGCAACCATTTTGGCTCCAAGGTGTGTGGATGAATACCCTGCTGATGGAGAGCCGTGCGGTGGTAGGTGGCTTTAGGCATCATGTCAAACAATTCCTCGAAACACAGCACTTTATACACACAAGGAGGCAAAATCCAAGTAGTACTGTTGTGAAGATTATATACTTTCACGCTACAATTCCGAGACGGGTTAGGCAGGCTGTTAAAAAGCATATTTTAAATTATTGGCGAACATCATCCGTCTCACCTGTCATTCGTATTAGAATATGGGAGATTTAATCTGACCGTAATTGAATAAATGTATATTAATTTGAGTTGAATAGAAAATATTTTAATTTGGTCTACATTTAAAAATTAGATGTCAATCTAATGTTTATTTAAATTTTATCTTACTAATTTATATAGACCAAAGTAAAAATGTATTCATACAAGGGAACAGTAAAAATGACACGGCGAGTGTTTAAAAAAATATATCATAAAAAAATTATAATTATCCTTAAATCCTTCTGTATAGAGGATACAGAATGGGAACGAGTATACCGACAGACTTTAACGATCGAATTCAGTGCCTCATTGGAGTCATTGGTCTAACGTTCAATAAAAAAAAAACTTTTCTTTTTTAATAAATTCGCGTGTAATGTAGATGTGACTTAAAGCTGAGAGATACTAGTACTATCCGAGACGAATTACAATCAATAAAAAAAATGTAATTGGATACCCAACGTATTGTAAAACTTAATACAAAAAAAGCATGCGGATACTGCTTCCGTGTATAACAGTATTTAATAAGTGGCTACATCACATCATTAAGGCGTGTTAATCAATAATTAATATCTCAAAATTTACGCGTTTTGGGACTACACGTTACCACTTTATAGTTCTGCTCCAATGGCTCTACATTCGATGGTTAAAATTTGTTGGTTTACTTGCCCACCTTGTATATTGTTTAAAGGCTGTAATAGTACGGAACCGCAAACCGCCGACAACGTACTTCACCATGATTTCTTTTTTTTTCTTCGACCCTCTTTCACGTAGCGATAGTGGCAGTTTTCCTGTTGGAAATGAGTCGACTTCGTAATGATAGTAGCTTTTTGCTCACAGCCGACCCATCTGTATCTCAATATCAAGTAAAAATAGTCTCTCTATCAATGTATGAAGAACTTTAACAGTGTACTGATAAGTTGAATCAATTAAGTTTGAAGTTACGTATTCGGGCAAGACCAATACGTTTCTTCAAACTTAATCCGCCCCATGTGGAAATCTATTGAGGAGGTCTGTGTCCAGCAGTGGACGTTCTATGGCTGAAATGATGATAATGATGATCATGATTCAGTCTTAACTTGTTAGACTAGATCACTGGTTAGTAAATCGTCCTTTTCCGCACATACACCAACACACACAACACACACACATACACGGGAACCCTAGTTCTAATATTTAAGTATGTCAAATGTATTTTTTTTCTCATGATATACTTATACTGGCTTTTATGTAATTTGTTCCACTAAATTGTACCTTTGTGGACATCTGTTATTGGCTTTTGCTGTAGTGTTTTTAAATTATGTTTCATGTTTTGTGTTGCTGTTGTTGGTGCCCCAAATAAATAATTAAATTGCAAATTTGGTTGCTCTTTGTATGGACAAAAAATGTATATAAAATATTCGCTCATACATAGCCAATTTGGTTTGTTATCAAGTACCTAATAATCATTGTACAAAATTACACGACTAGAAAATGATTTACTGGTGTCGTTCTAATCGAGGAAAAATTAGAATGTTGTGAAAACACAATCATGAGGAACGTGGAATCTTTACGAAATCTTTATAAATAGTAGACGAAAATATCAATTTAGAAAGTATTTGTGATCCTCGGCCCACATACAATGCTCCATAAAAGGTGTTACGTACAATTTTCTGCGACCTTTAAATATCATCGGATTGACAGGCCCATTTTTAAAGAGCTGAACATCCTACCCCTACGCTGTTGGAAGGTTTGTCATTTTGTCAAAATGTTCCCAAAAGATTTTAAGAAACACGAGGAAACGTACTCATTTACAGATTGTATGAAAATTAGTCTTCTAAATCTGTGAAAATAATAGTTTTATTTTAACTTTGTGTCGACTTCTGATACTTGAAATATTACTCTGGAAATATTATGTTTCATACCGCAAAAACACGAAATATGTTATATGAAATATTGCTTTTACTCGTATGAAAGAAATATTTACCAACAAATCCTTAGTGAAAGAAAACACAAGATTGGAACCAGCTAGGATTTGTTGTGGAGTACATGCGGGTATAGATATTTTTTTTTGGATATAAAACTGTAACAATACACCTTTACTCGTAGATGAACAGGGATAACGACATTGTGAAATTGATGTTTATGTTTCAGGTTTTTTTTTACAAAGGACAATTATTTACTTACTTTTAATGTCGTTATTATACGCGATCAACTAATATATTTTGAGATTTTTAATACCTGACATGTAGTTAGATAGATAACGATACCTACACGAGAGATGACAATTTTAGCACCTACCCATAATGTAGGTCATATTAGACACTTACAAAATTTAGCACTTTAAGCTTAAAATTTCACATGCGGAATTCTGAATCTAAAAAAAATTGACGCGCCTAAATTACCTTTAAAAGGCCTTCTAGCTGAGGTATCATACCATGGGATATGGCGAAACCATTACCCAATTTGAATACGGAATTCTAAAAAATGTCTACACATTTGATTTTGAATTAGTGAAGTGTTGAACAAAACTGAAAGCTTAAATAATATTCAAATACACTTATAAATTTAATACTTAAATATGATATAAATGACAATTAAAATTCCTCATAAAATAAAAAAATATTTCCGTTCAGTAAACTAAGTAACGTTTTTTCTTGTACATGTTTAATTTTAATTCTGTAACAAAATATTCACGCTGAATAAAACAATAGAGAATTGTTCTTTCATCTTTTACAATTACTGGAAAAACTAATAACGCGATTTATTTTCCTAAAATTGCGAAACCTACGTTTTGAGTTTATTGTTGAAATTATTTATGATATTAAAAAAACAGTGTTTGCAGAGCAAAATATGTAGAAAAACGGAACCCGAAACTATAAGGGTCGTCCGTCCGTCCGTCCATATGCCACAGGCATTTTACTCAAAAAGTACAAGATGTACATTATGTGTCTTGTGTAAGCGGCTACTTAAGTTTGATGGTTAAATAATAAAATAAAATTAATCTACGGGGGCACTCCATACATGTAACCTAAACTGAAGAAAAAAAAAACAGTAATTATCAATGTGTGGCACATATTTCGACAGATTTTTAAAATCTTTTTGAGGTTTCTTAAAAAGTTTTTGATTTAGTGGATATTTTCGGAAATAATCGCTCCAAAAGTAACATAAATTGTGTGTCTCAATTTCCTAAACGGTACATACCAAAAATGTGGAAAAAAATAGAAAGATAAAACTACATAAAAATACTTTCAACGAAAATTATTTTCAACATGATCGAATATACCGTTTTGAGTTAACCGATAAACGGTGCTTCTCAACAAAAGGACATAAGTGTTGTGTGTACGTTCTTTTGCTAGTGCATTTTTTTCATCTGTAGTGTGCAATTTTTGGTATGAACGGCTGGAGAACCCTACCACTGAGCATGATCCGACATGCTCTTGACCGTTTTTTTGAAAAGGCATATAACTTACCCACGGCGTTTAATATTCTGCGTAGGTACGCTTTGTTTACACTAACTACACCCAAACACCGCAAACTTGGAGTGGTTTACCTGATATCTGTACCGCCAATACCGACCATGCTGTCAGAGTCCGAGGACAAAAAACGCCCTCTATCGTCGAGTAGCAAAACAGCCGGACCGCAAGCACCTCATTATTATTCCTACCGGAGACCATAACAATCTATGTTGAGAGTCCGTTCGGATTTCACTGAGTTTACGGCTTCAATGCGCTTGGCTGTTACACCGGAATGTAACATTTTAGTTTTGTTGGTCGCGATCGTGGATCGGGTGCCCCTAGTTGTAGGTAGAACAGTGCTACGTGCTGCGTGGGTGAGTGTGAATGCGGCTTTAGTGTGTGAAGTAGTCAATGTCATGTGCACTGTGCAAGGTGTGCAACTACTATTGACAATATAAATGACACTGAAAACGAGGGTAGTTCCTTCGCCGACCGCGCCTGCTTCGAGTACCCGGGCTGAGCCGGGCTAGTCAGATCCTTGGCGCGCAGTGCGAAAAGGGAAGCGCCGCGGTCCATTGCTCATGACTAAGGTCCGCGGAATGAACCGAAACATGTCGAGCAGTACTCGCCTTTATGACGTAAATAAAAATATCTAAACATTTTTGCTCTTCCTAAGAAGGGGAACTTTTGCCTCATGACTAAGGATTGTGACATTCATCTCATAGAGACCTAACTACTACTAACGCTCTGGTATTTGCCCTCTACAAACTCCAGAATAATTGGTTTTCCTAGAAAATCAATGACCGCGTGATCAAAGGAACAAATAGGTAGGTAACCCTCTCGCGAATGTCAGAAAGTCCTATCGGATTTTAAGCAGATTTCTTCTAAGATTAATAAATTAATGCTCCAGCCAAGCACTATGAACCGACTGGCTACTTCGTATTCGATGCGGTAGCTCGGTCAAGACCACATTCACTCAATATATAGAGGAAGAGAGAGAGAGAGAGAGAGAGAGAGAGAAATAGGCTTGAGCGCAAATAATAAGTGTCGCAGTAAAATGGTGAAGCTGTGTATCGGTTTTTTTTTTGATTGGTAATTGAAGTTAATATTGCATCACTGGTTAATAATACCGGGATCCCGAAATTTTTACTCCAATACAGGTAATTAAAAACGGTTAACCCTAGCGGCTACTTGGGATAGAAGCTTAGTCTACCCAACCAAAGAGGAAACGCCGCCGGCCTTCTGCGCACGATATCCGGCGAAGGTGACCTGGAGACCATCTTCAATCTTTAGGCAGTTCATTTATAGTTTATATCTTAGCTTTAGATTCTTCCTTTTAAAAATGTTGATTTTCGATACGGTATGAGCAGCGGCTTTGTTAGCGCGCGCTCAAGTGTGCGTAAATGAGAAAATACCCTCGCTTTACGAGAAGCTCCCAGATTTTTACGAGCAAACTCTTGTCGGACATAAATAGGTATAAATCAATAACATTTTATTTGCCTACTTATTATTATTAAAAACGTCCCGGGTTGTTCGTATGGTTCTTGGATACTCAATGTTTTTCGACATTGGCATCATTGGAAATTCATAAAAATGAAATAGGCATAGAATACATGCATCTAAATCGTGTCACATGTTTCTCCATTTGCGTAGTTAGACCAAGGGGGTTATTGCCTAACGAAATCTTGACAATTGGTATCCAAATCAACTGTCATAGCCCATACAAAATCGAGACACTTGATACGGATTCCGAGTGTCAAACGCGTTAGGCAATAGGGGGGCACGTGATGTTAGGTCTACGATGATCATCCCGTCACTATCTCACACTTGCACACTTGTCAGAAAGTGACAAATACATTATCATTTATCTTTCGCCTGATAGATGCGACTAAGCCAGGATCTGACATCTTTATAATCTGCCGGGATTAAAACGCAAGTCGAGCCTACATAAATTGTTACATATCAGAATCGAATCAACTTTTTTATGTTGAACTATTTAGAAGACGCCTGCAACTTCGTTCGCGGCGGATAAAAAGTCATAACCCCTCTTTTTTCCTTCAGCGTAGTCGGGAAAAAAGTATTATTATTCGACTATGGTCAAGAAAAAAAGGATTATATTTTTTTTCCGGTCCGTTGACGAAGTTGCGGGCACCTTCTTGTCTCTGATATATTCTAAACTAGCTTCTGCCCGCGACTTCGTCCGCCTTAAATTCGTTTATCGCGGATCAGGGTATTTTTCCGGGATAAAAAAAAGCCTATGTCCTTCCCCTAGACTCAAAGGAGATATCCATACCAAATATTCCAATCGGTTCAGCGGTTTAAGCGTGAAGAGGTAACAGACAGACAGACCGACAGACAAATATTCCAAAAACTTCTGGAATGTGTTCTGTTATCGATTCTAAATAACGCCAGTCAACTTTTTTTTGGATACCTTCCATGTACAAACTTTCGACCCTCTTTAGATTTATTATTTAATGTATAGATAGATTATTCAATTAAATTTGTTGATACCCGTACCCTAAACCTTCTAAACTTAGAGTTAATTTTCAAAATGCTTCCTCGATGGCTTAATTCATTCAAGGTATTAATTTTAGCACCACCTGTTAGTTTAGCAAGGTATAGTAGTCGTAGGCTCGTAGCACATATTTGAGAAAAGTTTTAGTGGCTAACCCCCCTATTAAGGGCTGAATTTTTATAGCTTATAACCTGGCCGGGAATGTTTTCAAGAGATTAGTAAAGTTTGCATCAAAATTTGTTCAACCGTTTTCACGTGATGCGCTTACAAATAAACAGACAAACAGATAAACAGACAAACAGATAAATAGACAAACAGACAAAAATTCTAAAAACTGTTGGAACGTGGTCTGTTATCGATTCTAGGTATCCCTGGCCAACTTTTTTTCAAATATATTCCATGTACAGACTTTCGAGCCTCTTCAGCTTAATTATATGTATAAATAGAAAATCACTGTTTCACGACCGTGATCGCGCTGGGTGGGCGCTCTGCGTGTAGCAAGTTTTCGCTACGGTTTTTCCTATGTTATTGGCTACGTGCGAGCGTAGCGCTACGAAAATGTCAGTTGCGAAAATGTTCAGTTTTCTCGACGTATACATTTTCCTATGTCATCTACTACCGTGTTACAAAAACCGTGGTTCTGAATATCTTATGCAATTATCCTATTAGCAGTGATCGTTTTGGTAACATTTTTGGTGTAGCGATTATGGCACTGGCCATAGTTGTGGCAAATTTCAATCGAAATGAGGGAACAGGGTTACATTCCACAATACTGACTACGTTAAATCGTTTAAACATACCTCAATGCATGCACAATACCATTAAATAACAAATTTATATAAAAAAATCACATGCCTTTAAGGGCAGAATGTATGAAGAACCAATATTTTGAATTGTTCACCTTATTTTGTGAATAAATGATTATAATTACAATTAAATAAAATAATTTAAACGGTTATTATATCGCGTATATTATCTCATTTGAGTTCCCGACGTTTCGGAAACTTTTCAGCTTTTGTATTCACGGGATCGACTAATGCGGTTTTACTCAAATGAAACAGAAGAAAATATTATTTGTCTTCGTTTAAATTGGTATTTTAGATCGCTGCAACAAAAAATAACCAACGATTACGACATAAGTCATGAGTTCTAGGGCACGTTTAAATAAACAATTTGAGATTAATCTAATAAAGAAAACAATATCCAGAGAAAGTCTAGCAAATATTAATAATAACAATTATAGGATATATCAACAAATCGCTACAAATAGTCGTCTTTCTTATTGAGTACGCATTTATCATAATGGAATACAAATATTTCCTGAGGCTTTTTTTGAAACAGTAAACAGAGTTTATGCAGTAATGCAAATCAGAAGTAAGTTTAGATACAACTATATAGTCTACGTTATATACTGATTCGTGATAAAAAATATTATCTATTGCATATTATCGGTAAATATGAAAGATGTAGATCTACCTCTGAGTTTTAAAACGTGATTTACAAATCATAATAGCATGGATCAAAGCTGAAACTAAGCACACATTAGACAAACATTCGATTAAGCTTGTTTTAATTTTTCTTGAGTGCAGTAAAGAAATCATGTGACATGATTCAGTTTTATTCCAAGAGTTAAAAATTGCGTCGTTACGTAAAGTTATGTGTGTAGAATCAACTTTACAGATTTATTTTAATAGGTACTTAGCCAGACAGGATGCTAGTCATGATATCAACCAGTATTTGTAAACTGCTGATTAAAGGCCTTTCCTAAAGATCTCTACAATGACTGACCTTATGTAATTATCGGCGAATTTGAATAATTACTAGTATTTTAGTAGTAGTAAACTTCTACTTGCCCACTTTACTTACTTATTTAAAAGAATTCAATTAAAATCGTCTACGATCATGCAGTAATAATCTAAATTTTAATATAATAAAGCGTTCCTGTTGTCATGTGTTAACTTAGTTTTTTAGTACCGCACCGCTGCTCCGCTAAAAATCAGCGTCACGGCTTACCGTGGCAAAATGCTAAGTGGTGACCCCTTTTTAGCGCCATCTGTTGTGTTGTTTAGTTGCTGTATAAATTGTTTTCTTTGCAATGCTTCTGTCATGTATCAAATTTTGATATGTTCTACTTCGCACTAATAAAGTTTTCTAAGTCAGTTATGAAACTGACTTAGAAAAAACTACATCTTCCACCAATGCTCAATGGTCTTCCGGCATAACACTAGCCTAGAAAGAGATTTAAATATTACTTACCACACTTTATTTACTTACTGATTTACATAGGTTACTGTGTCATTAGTATAACACGAAACATTTCCTCCTTAGCGGAAAATGTCTTAAGTATATTTGTAATATAAGGCATATATGTCTATTTATCGCATGAGCCTCGCGAGATACATCAGCCGGATTTATGTGACGTCGTCACATATACGTGTTTACTTTACCATTAACATATATTTACTTCATTATATATGCTGTATCTATGCGTAATGAGAGAAAATTTCAGTAGAGGAAATATGTTAAAGATATGTATAAGATATGAATGGAATTTATTGATCTATTATTATTGTAGGCTTGAGAATATGTCACATGAATTATCACATGAAGTAGGTACAGTAGGTGTCTTTGATATTCGAGCTTTATGAACAAATTTTGGCTTAATTCTAATGTAGAAAAAATATTTGCTTAATAGGTATACATACTATTATAAAGTTGTAAAAACTAAGTTAACAATACTTTAATGCCATTATTTTATACATAAACTCAGATCCAGAACGCAGGTTTCGTCAGGTGGGTTACCTGCGAAGAAACCGCGATTCTAAAAATCACGAGTTGTAGAAATGTCTACATTGAAGATATCAAAAAAACTGCCAGAGACTATTTGAAGGTCACTGAAAGAAAACATATGTTGTTTATTTATTTATTGTATGTTTGTATGTGTCTTCAACAATTTTTGGTACATGGGTAGCACGGTATCCACACATGGTTATAGGATACTTTTCAAAAAAGAGGGTTATGACGTTTTTCTCCTCAGTGAATGAAGTTGAGGGTGCAGCAGCAAAGAAATTGGTCTACCACTTTTCGATTCTATTTCATGTGTATTAAAATTTGAGAAGTGTTAGACCAATTTCTTGGCCGACTGTATCTTCCAGTTATTGAAAACTGTTATTGAATTTCTGCGCACTAGACACAGATTTTATATTCCCGTCTGCTTTTCTTTAAGTCCTCTTCAAGAGCACTTAAGTAATTCAAGCCATCTTGTCTTAACAAACTACTCAAAACAATTGCAACAAAGCACTTTGACTTTCCAATGTAAACAAACGGGAAGACTCGGAAAGCCACTGCGCTATAAAATTTTAACGAACTCACTTTTATCTTCGGATCCTGTCCCAAGCTATCCCAAGATTCTGGAGTTACCGACAAGTTTTAATTGCAAACAGTGCTTTCAGCTCATAAACAAACATTAGAGCCGGACCCTGCGCGTTGATTACTATGAATCGCTTCCCGAGTGCTGCGCTTACTTAGTGCGGTGTGACACTCGGGTGTGATGTGTGACAAGCGATTTGATAACAATTACCAAATAAGTTTCAATACGAGGCGACGAGTTCTGATGATTCACTATAGTCGGGTGCGATGTGTGTCAAGCGAAGTAGGTTTGTGATCTACCCGGAGTTCACACAACTAATATTATGTCACAACCCTCGGGGTGAAGGCACCACCAGGGTTGTCTCTAGACTTTCACACTAAACTCACAGCATCTGGTAATTTATCGGGTGATATTTAGACCGTTCGGAACGTCCAGGTAATTGTATAATATTTATATGGAACTAAGTTCGAGTTGTTAGGATGATGTGCAAAAGTGTGTTTTAAATTAATACTCTTTTTATCAAACTACGATTAATACCTACTTTTCTTCGAGTTTCTTGCTTTACGGTATATAATAATTAACCATCTTAGACAAAATTGGATCCAGCTAAACGTATAACACTGTCTCACGTTTGGTATTTATGGTCAACGTAGCAAACATGTAATATGATGTACTACTTCTTGTTTCTTAATTTTAAAATATACCATAACGACAAATGCGTGTTTACTTTTAAGAGATTGTTGCTCTATTCCACAAAGAAAAGCATGAAAATTGATAGTTGTGTTGATGTAAACGGTTGGTGAAACTTAATAAATAAAATGAAATAAAAAGACCTACGAAATACTTTCAGTTACCATGATGGCGATAGATTCTGGAGTAACTGATAAGGTTCCATTGCAAATAGCGGTTTTTAGCTTGAGTACTGCGAATCGGCTCCTGAGTGTTCAGCTTGTTCAATACACACTTACAATGACACTTGGGTGCAAATTGTAATGTGACGTATAATTAGACACATTCTAGACCAATAGGGTACATGCATGATTTTTTTTATCGCTTTTTGTAACTAAATATCAAAATACCATAAAAACTATTTCAAAATGTGAAATCAAAATTTAAATCGGCCAAGAAATACGCAATATATAAGCATTTTAAACTACTAATTAGACAGAGAGGTTCGACGTGCGCTGTGACGTCATGGTGCACTCCGGCTATATAAACTGCAGATTAAATTCTGTTTTGCTAGAAAGAGATAGAATGAAATGTTTGATGGGATATATCTTGGTTATTTTTACAGTTATTCGAAAAATTATTTGTGTTTACTGTTTGTTACATGACTGAGCTTTAAATAAAGCAAAAAATCAAATTCATGCATATTCCCTAATCGGCCGTCCGGTCAAAACATTCTGCCTCAGCTGTAACGTAGGAAAACTTTATAGATCCGAACAAACTCTTTACCAATTTCGATAAATGTTTAGTTTATGCTGCATACAGCAAAATCTCAGCATCATAACAGACAAACAACGCAACAAGGAAATATATTGTGTAATTAGTCTCTTTAGAGGCCAAGCCAGGCGGCGATGCTGGTGGTTACAAATCGCTTGCAAAGCGTTCCGCTTGTTTAGTGCATCGTGACACACTGGTGTGTTGTGTGACAAGCGATGTCACAGATAGCACTAAGCTAGGCATTGTATTTGTTTATTGGATAAAAAAATATTGATATTATTTTTTTATAATTGAAATTGATTGGTAATAGTAATCTTCGATATTTCATGTAGTATTTTGTATCTTTCAAACAATCTTTATAAGAAACCTAATATGGGGTCCTTTATAACAGTCTTTTATGGAATGACAGCTGAGAGCTCTCTCTCAGCGGTGGCTAAATTGATGTACTCGTTTTCACAAGGTGTCAAATTTGCGACTATGTGCGGTTACTAGGTGTTCAGGGAATGGACGCATGGTGACTGTCTAGTCACTATACGTCCATTCCATTCCAGTTCATTCGGGGAATTAGACGTCATAGACCAAACAGTTCGTCAAATGAAAAAGTCCGCAATAGTACAGTAAAATTAGCAACTAAATAAATGCCACAAAATTTTAATTAATTTCCTGTCATATCTGCTTAGTAATCAAACTTAATGACTTTCTCGTCCAAGTTCAGTTCGTAAACCTATTCACTAACCCTATTCAGGGCTCTATAAACAGTTGCATCATAAAGTCCAGTCCCTTAAAACAATTCCTAGGCCAAATTATTAAATTTCCCGGCCGGGATTGTGTCTCGAAACTTTAAGGTTTATTGCCTTGCTACAGTTGCGAAAGTTCGTCCTTTACTTGAGGTATTCGCATTCTGTGGTGGATTTGGCTCGGCCGGGGATAATGCAAGAAATACTCAACTGTAGTTAGTCACGCCGGATATTGGGGCTTAACGGCCATGTTTTAATGTATTGTTGTTCCGCTGAGTCAATTGAATCGGCTCCTCCAGATTGCGGGCGGAAAATAACAGTTTACAGTTAAAGTAATTGTTTATTTAGTTCAAAAATTGTGTGATGATACGTTTTTGAGGGCATTCGCCAATTGATGACTACTATGGTTAAAAGTGTTAAAACCCCAGCGTTCGCAATATATTTTCAACAAGGTAATACATACCTATTTCGGAAATCTAGGCTATTGTGGGGAAGATATTTTCGGTTAAGTATAAATTGCATCATTTTTAGAATGCGTTTTATATATACGTGTGTACATTGTAATTTATATAGGTAGGTAGTACGTTTCTTAAATTATTTTCAGTTTTTCATCGCATAATTTATGTTTTCTGAAAATCAGAACCCAATGGTTGCATGGAAGATATAGCTCTTTAACGATAAGACCGCCTTTTGTCTACCTCTTATTGTGTTCTTTTGCATTCTCTTTAGATTCCTGTATGTTCATGAGGCTATTAAGAATATTTGTATTGTATTGTTTTTACATAAATCTAAAAGCAACACAATAAGATAAAATTATAACGTATTCATCTGAATCGGCAAAATCATGGATAGTTAAGTAAGTTACGAGTACGCAAAGACGTTCATCGAACTATGTTTCGATAAATGAACATCAAATACCGAATTATTACGGTTGATAACTTTATGGACGACCTTTTCGTGCTTAACCTAACCTAAATTATAACTTATGAAACAAAATATCCAACATACGAGATATTAGACTCAATATAATGTACGGGTATATATGAATAGTGATCGTTTAGAATAAAGGTAAGATACAAATCTTTTATTTTTCTACTAACTGACTTGAGAAAATAATCTTGGACAAACAATTTCCGAACGTTGTAAAAATATGTTTTCTGTCTGAACAGAAACTACTTCTAAAAGTAGTTTAGTAGAGTCTTTGTTTTAAAAATAAGATGAGTAGTAATGAGGTAGTGTAGGAGTTTTTTTGTAGTGTTTATTTCTCCTCAATAAGCTTCATTTAGTGAAATGCTGTTGGTAGTTTATTTTTAAAATAAAATAATTAAGTCTTTCTGGCATGTATGTACACCTTTATTTGTTTTTTTGGAAATTGTAATATTGACGGAGGAAAATAATATATTTTCTCAGGCGACCCCGTGAACACAAAAGCTGAAAGCTTCTGAAAGATTATAAACGCGATATAATCCATTTAAATTGTTTTATTTAAATTAGTGATAATCGCGGAAACAGAAGAAAATATTTAAAAATAATCAAATTCGCTAGTCGTTTCCGTGTTGACTTTTAAAGGTATTTTATAAGTGTCGGAAGCAGATTTGCCATCTTGGTGTTTTTGACCAGTATAATCATCGTAGCACTTTCGTGGTTGATTGTTGTATTTGCATGACTATTTTTTGTGGGACTTCATGAAAATATTTTCACGTGAGCGTATTTTAACTAACAAAGACACTATTTCGCAGAATAGCTAAGGAACTATAATCCACTAATCTAATGAAGAATTCCGTAAAGTTACGCCAGAATCTATCAATTTGCAATTGCCACCTCACGCAATGAAATTAAATATAAAAACCAATGAAAAATATCTCCAAGTGTTTGTAATAAAGGCTCAAATCTGCTGGGAAATCGAAATATTCCGAAGGCCCATGGAGTATGTAAATTACTGTACATTACTTTTTTAGTCGTGATTTTCCCTCCCGTTTCTCCTTCTTTTCTGACTAGCAAATATGTAAATGGGCAGAGAGTACCTGAAATGGCAGAGATATTTTCTTTGTAAATATGATTAGTTTTACTTGAATAAATTTGTCTTTTCTCACTAAAAGGCCTGGCTGGTAATGATATTAGAGCTAAAGTGTCTGACGATGGAACTAAAATTATTGTAATTATTGAAATGTCGTTAGGTATTTAGATATTCACCCAATTTAAATTAAGGACCGTTACCTTACGGCTTTAATTTACCTACTTAAATTGTAATACCCTGCCAAATTTGCGATTTTATTAAGTGGCATATAAGTGGCATTACAATTTAATATAAAATCGGATAATAAGCGAGATACTGAAATGAAATACCAGGTATTTTGTACCAAGAATATGTACCTGTATTCAGTCTTTGCTTTAATCCTGGGCGATCGAGCTTTGCTCTGTGGGTACCACCTATCTAGAAATAATTGGATAGGCAAAACTATATCTACCTTCCTAATTTCATTTAAATAAATAAAGTACCTACATAAAGGACACTTTTACAAATCTCATTCTACGACATTTCCCAAGAGAAGAACACTGTTGAGAAGAAAGCCGAAACAAACGCAACAGTCACTATTCTTTTCTAAATAACTCTTCTCTATTACAATATTTGTACTTAGCCTATTCTAAATATTATGTTTTTAAGTATAAACTCAACGTAGTTCTCCAAGAAAACAGTTTAAAAATAATATCCAAAAAACAATTTCGATATAAAAATAATATATTTGTAGATTTTGAGTTCACATAAAGTATACGTTATGTGAACTCAGGAAATAATATAAAATAAACACTTCTGAGACACTTTATGTTCTTAATCGTTATGTATTGAACAACAATTCATTATTGCACACCAACCAGAGTAACAGTACAATTGAGCTTAAACATAACTACGGTAACCAATAGGCGGTTGTATCGCTATAGAGCGATATACATTATATACATTACGGGTGACCAGCATTGAGTTGTTTACCTTATAACTATATTTTGTCAATACTATTACTTTAAACGAGCAAGGTTTTTTGTTTCTATTGCTATGAATTAAGGTGAAAACAGACAAATTATTGTGAAATTCTAAGCTCTGAAACATGAACTTTCTTAAGATTTCGATTTAAGGCAAGCGAAGTCATTGCCTATTTTTAAAACTAAGTTAAAGGATCATTATTTATCTCTCCCATAATTTATATTTTTAATTCTGCTTCTGTTTTTCTAATCACTTTGATGTCAACTGTATCATAGTTTTCTTTCTTACTTTGTATATATATATATATATATTTATATTTATATTTATAGTAGTATGTATGTTTAGTATATGTTTGTTTGTTTTTATTTATTTTTGTATTATATGTAATCTTATCTCACCACCTACTCATTTCTAGCTATTTTATGTCATTTCCGTTACCCAAAGGTTGTCTGGAAGAGATCGCTCTTTAGCGATAAGACCGCCTATTGTTTACCTATTTTATGTTAAGGCTCTATTGTATTGCTTCTATTGTTGGTGTGCAATAAAGAATTGTTGTTGTTGTTGTTGTTTCTTAAGTTAATTAGGTTTACTTATGACCGGCTAATATTTTATGTTATATCTACGACAATCATAGAAATTGTTATGTATGACCGTTCCTATCACATCCATACGAATATTATAAATGCAAAAGTGTGTCTGTCTGTCTGTTACCTCTTCACGCTTAAATTGCTGAACTGATTTGGATGAAATTTGGTATTGAGATTGTCTGAGTCTCACGGAAGGACATAGGCTACTTACTTTGTATCCCGGAAAAATACCCTTATCCGTAATAAACGAATTTAAGGACGAAGTTCCGGGTAGAAGCTAGTTAAGTATGTAGGCATATTTACTACCAAGTATCAGCAAGCTTTACCCGATTACCTGTCGTTTATGGTGTCAAATACAAATGAGGTGCAAACTTAAGGGGCTACCATACGCAAATGACCTTCGTTGAAAACCACCGTTGTTACCAATATTCTGTTTCAGTTTATCTTCACGAGTCACCGATACCAAGATAAACACCATCAAAATTTGTTATTCTTACGACAAAAAACCAGTTTATGCAACTTTTCTTAAAACCTATAGAACCTATTGAAAAACCAGTTGAAAATTTTAAGGTGAACATCATTACTCACTTATTGGTTTTAGTCCCATGTCTACGCGTTGCTTGAAGGAATAATTTTATATTACTTTAAAATCTGTGAAATTTTCCGAAATATTCCGGGTAGCCCCTTAACGTAATCTGGTTGTCCAAAAAAATAATATTTATTTTTCCTATGGGAACGAAAGTAATTTGATTTCGTCAAGGTTTTCCTGTAATCTGCATTCAACCTCATATTGCGATTTTATTCGAGATTATATGATTACTCTATAGGTAATCATTTTTGAACTAAGCATGATAAAATATATACGATATAAGTGCATTATGTGGTCAACAAAATCTATATGCACACCAAATTTAAACTATGTTATACAGCACAGACACATGAGTGATCCTATAAGGGTTCCGACTTTTCATCAAATTAACGGAACCCTAAAAAAGTACCCTACAAATGTGAGGTTCTGAGTTGAAATAAACTTGAATAGGATTACAAAGATTAGTTTACAGTCAAAGTCAGAGGTCAACAACATTTTGAGTAAATGGCACTCTAATATACCCAAAGTGCAATTAAACTAAACTTGGCAGCCTTAAACCGGCTTAATCGATGGGTGTAATTAAAACGCAATTTTGCCTACAAAGGCGCAAGCTCGCAAAGATTATTACACATCACAAGCAAAGCCTACTCCCGAAGGAGGCTGGATTAACTAGGTATTAAATAATTAATAGACTGCTTCGATGTTCGGCGTGGCTGCTTTTACAATGCTGCATTAGTAAAAATATTCTTTAAGTGTATTTGAAGTACTCTTAGGACCTAGTTTAATGTAATGAATATCACGGGATTCAAATTAATTTCAAGTAGATTTACTCGCTCCGACAAAAACGTAATGTAGGCATCGTAGCCTTTAAGAGGCTCACAGCTCCGAATGACCTTCGATTCGTAGCTTCACTTTTCGATGTTGTATATGTCGCATCGTTTTGATAACTTCCGTTTTTAGCAATATCATAGTGTAGAAAGCATACAGTGGGCCGACGCCTTAGACGTTTGCGTAAATGACAGTGACATGTCCCGAGCTATCTAGCTAATACGGAGTATGCAGCTCGGGCTCGTCCCACCCGCTTCTCGCCCCTTGCAAGTCACCGAAACCAAGATAAACTTCCATAAAACTGTAAATTTTACGACAAAAACTAGTTATTGCAACTTTTCTTGAAAATATACGTTTCTTAAAGAATAAGCTTCGCAGAGCGTGTTAGGTGTTTTCATAATGATCAATCAATTAGGCATAAGTTTTGAGTCTATTAAAGGTTTATTAAAAAACAAGATACGCAATTTTTAACTAAATGACCTCTCTTTAAAAAAACATAATTAAACACATACAAACATTGAAATAAAACAATTTAACGGATTATATCGCGTGTGTGTGAGTAATAATCGCGGAAACAGAAGAAAATATTACATACAAACATATTATAATTTCTGAATACGAGAAAGTGCTAAATATCTGAACTCCATATTTGGAAGGTTATTCTCACCATTCTAGGTATTCCAGGTATTCCAGTACATTTTCAGATAGAACATTTTCTCTTGGAGTCCCTTATACGGAATTATGACTTAGTTCAAGAAACTAAGTCAACATTCCGTTTAATTGTTTGAAAGGTTCTTTGATCGAGTATTCTAAGCCGTTTTTAAAAAAAACATCTTAAGGTAGCTATTTTTTATGTGCATCTGAGGTTCTTTATCGCGTAACATTAATTAAGTTTATCTTACATAAAGAGGAGCATCAGTACATTGCATTTTTATTTTAGCCCACGAAACCTTTGTGCATTAATTTACATTTCGACCGACTGCAAATAATTTTGTTTTTTTTTTCCTTAAATATTCTCATCAGTCTGCTTCCCTTCATACCGGATGCCCTTTATTACAATAATATTAAAACTTTTCCATCAAAATGGTGTAACAGGCAGACATCTTTATTAAAAGACCCCGCAAGAAGTGGAATGTAAATCGGTGACAGAAGATTAATCTCGAAGTCGGAGTTAATGAAAATGTCTGCCTGGAAACGCTTAATTAGGTGATGGATAGTGGAATTGTCAGTTTTTCAAAGCGTCATGGTAATGACTTCCATATTATTTAAAAGTAATCACTTATTTAAATTAATTTTGGGCACAGTCTGTTAAAAGTACCAGAAAATGGAACCATCTTTAGCCTTAGCTAACCATACATACATAGGTACACGAGGAAACTGAAATTATCCGATGTCCGACGAAAGGTTTACTAAGTTTCGGCAAATGCAAAAAGGAAAAAAGTTATCGCAAACTTTTTTCCCAAATTTTTATTTGGCGATAACTACTTCTGGCAATTTTACAGTCAGCAAACCTCTTTTTTGGCAAGTGATTGTTTAGTAAGTAATTACATGGTCATGTTCTATTTTTCCAAGTTTTTTTTTTACAAATGTATCGTTTGGCATGTAAGCAAGCATTTTGACCATCCACTCCTTCGCTTGCCGCTATACATGGTCAAAGTACAAACCTAACTAACCTACAGATTTCGGTTTTTGACCCATGTTCAATTTTGTGCAACATGCAAAGCAAGCATTGTGGCATATAATTTATGACAAAATAAAACATTTGCTTAATAAGCATTTGCTTAAAAAGCGTGACGAAGTGAATCTTTGCAAAATGATAATTTGACCAAATGAATACCTAAAATGCGAAATGTAACTTTGCTAAAGATCGTTTGGGAAATTAAACTATTGCGATAAGTTATTTGGGAAATCATATTTGGGAATCCACTCACCTACCTTGCCATGCTTTCATGAGTATGGGCAGAAGACTTTGTAAATAAAAATAAGCGTTCAAATTACATTGTAGTTACTCCGTTCAAAAACTAGGAAGAAGTTTTATGAAAACACAATATGCAGGTCGCGTGGTTAGAGTATTTTGCGTTGTAATTTTGGTTACGTATTTTTTCCCCCCCTTTCCCGCATAGCACACGACCCAGAACACATACCATTAAATAATTCGATCATTACGTAAGAATGGGATTAGTGCCAACCCTTTAAATACCGCTCGCCATTTTGCCCGACAACGCAAAGCCAAAAGTAAGGGTTGTTTAAGTACCAATTTATTTCTTCATCAAACTACTTTTCCTTAATAAAGCAAACACTTTTGACCAAGAAACAAAACAAAACTAAATTCCATTCAAACTTTATGAGTCTTATCAGAGAAGTGGTAGTAAAGGTATTCCAACTCATAATTGACCAATAAATTTTAACTTCTGAAAGAATCTCTGGGCCATATATAATCTGACCAAAATGTGTGTGCCTCTGAGGAGAGCGTAATTGTATGGAAAGGAGTGCCTTGTTCGGTTGGTGGCGGTGGACAACAATGTAATGTGACACAGCTTTGTAATATCCAGCTCGGTTTTGATTTGTATTGTAAGACTTCATATTTTCGAAAATAATATATTATGCGCGTACACGGCGTGCATCAAACGCAAACATTATATTCGTGCACAGTATGTATGGCTCACATTAATGATAATTAAATTACTTCAAAACAACACGTTTTTGTTGATTTTAGTACTACAAAATTCGTAAAATATAAAGCTTCCCGCCCCGACTTCGCACGGATGAACTTTGTATCGTTTTTCTTACTCACCTCACTTCTCAAAAAACTCAAAATATTCACTTTTCCACTAATTTTTTTGTATATTTTTTTACATACAAACCTTGTTCTGATAAATACAAACAACAAAAAGAATAAGCAAATACGTGCAGCCGTTCTGAAGTGATACGCGAACATACATTTCTTCAATTGCTTTTTTTTTTATATACACAGGAATCAGATATAAAATAAGATAGATAGAAAATAGACAAAGAAGATAGAAGATACAGTTTAAATAATAAATTTGTACCATATAGACTTTTCAACAACTGATCACACGGATAAAGATGATTATTTATATACCTTTTATGTAATCACGTCATATTAATTTATGACTTTCTAAACTCAAATTGGCCGACGTAGTCTTAATAAAAAAAAGAGTAACATGTATAACCACACTAAAACAATAAATAGTTATGGTCTGTAACCTTAGAGCATTTAACCAATGAAGATGCTATACGGATACATTCCCCTCTGCCAAATAACCTCCGAAATCGCGGGTCGGTTTATATAATAAATTGTCAGTGTGTGGGCGTTTTTTCGTTTGTAGGTGATTTCTTTTTACTGTGCGCGTTAGTAGCAATAGGAATATTACTGTAGTGTGCTGTACGTGTTTACCGCGCCCCTCTCTAAAACTGCATGAAACATTAAATTTGTTTGGTAATGACACGGCTTGTTATCTCCAGTAGTTTAATGCAAGTGTGTAACATGATTCGCAGTTACAGTGATGGTTAAACAATTAAAGATAGTAATCGGCAACGTAGGAATCATGACAAAACTATTCGAATAAAGCAGTGGTCAATCTCGCACACTTTTATCCACTCTTTTATCACCAGTTTATAGGTTGCAAGTTTTCCATAATTTACAGCACAGCGTTAATTCTCGGAGCACTGGTAAACAATCCGCTGGATTTGTAGACAGATATTATAATAACGTAGTAGACAAATCATGACAAAACCATTGAAATAAACAGTGGTCTATCTTGCACACCTTTATCCACTATTTTATCACCAGTTTATAGGTCGCAAGTTTCCCATAATTTACGGCGCAGCGTTAATTCTCAGAGCACTGGTAAGCATTTCGCTCGATTTATCGCTCGCTTTTTGTAAACAAACTAGGTGTTAGTAAACGTGTGGACGTTTTGACAAATGGCGGACTTTAAGGGGTATTTTTTGATTTAGAGGCTGTTTTAACACGATTTAAGATCGTAAACTTAAGTTTGTTTGTCGTTTGGTATTGAATGAGTATAAGCATATGTATATTCAGCTTAAACAAAGACGTTTGTATTTATTTATTGCAATGTATTCAATGCCCCTTATAAAGTTTTCATGAATTATTTTTTCAAAGGTGTAGGTATAATCCATACTTCCATACTAATAATATTATAAATGCGAAAGTGTGTCTGTCTGTCTGTCTGTCTGTTACCTCTTCACGCTTAAACCGCTAAACCGATTTGGATGAAATTTGGTATAGGGATAGTTTGAGTCCCGGGGAAGGACATAGGCTACTTTTTATCCCGAAAAATACCTTTATCCGCGATAAACGAATTTAAGGCGGACGAAGTCGCGGGCAGAAGCTAGTATGTAAATAAAGGCATGCAAGTATAATTAAGTACCTCCCAGTTTTTTGGCAAAAATTCACTCACATCTTCATTTTAGCAACGAGTAGGGGAGACCGGGTAAAGTTGTTTCACGGGTCGATTGTATTGCGGCCATAATGGTCTATGAACCGGTGTCGAAATATCGCGAGAGCTATCTCTCCCTCCTATATAAATCTCTCGCGATCTTTCGACACCGGTCGATGAACTTATTCGTTCAGTTTATGGCCATCGTATGACAAACAACCCGTAAGGCAACCTTACCTGGTTTCCTCTATATGCAAATTTTTTTTTGTGTGTGTTTTTACACATAAGATACTTTAGCAAATTATTGTTACTAAAAACAATATCTATTGGTACCATTCGGTCATCTTTTCATCGGTTTCCTCATTTCTGAGAGTCTACACTCTTTGTTAAGAATCCCTAAAAATGGAGTAAGTAACGAGTTGCTATGTGACAGAGAAGGATGGGAGGAAAATGATGCAGTTGCTATGACATCAAATTAATGAGGTACGCGTAGGGATAACAGAATGAACATAACTTATCATAGAATATCTAAAAATCACATTCATTATAATAAATATTTTTTAAAACTTTGCATCCTTTTTTTATTCATAACTGCCCTTTTGTTAGAAAATAACAATACAAAATTATGAATGGTGGTAAATAACGTCTCAGATCGGAGATTTATAGCTTGAAGCTGAGATCTGGTTGTATTATTTATTTACGAGTAACCTAACATCTTTGGTACAATGACACAGATGCGCTGTTTAGATTAAATAATAAATAAATATCATGGGACATTTTTTTACACAATGGAACAAGCATTAGCTCAATGAGGCTTGTGTTATGATATGAGTACCTACTACGGGACTATATTTACTTAGATAAATACACAGGAAACATCTAACTAAGACTCAGGAACAAATAATTAATTTATTGCATATCAAATATTTATCCTCATCGCACAAATATTTGCCCTTACCAGGATTTGAACCTAGAACCTTCACATTTGCAGGAAACATTATTCCCGCTGAGCTAAACCGGTCGTCGGCTTATTATTTAGTTTCGTTTTATTTTTATTTTTAGGGATACATTGTAAGTATTTTTATGCAGTTTTAATTGATTGTATGTAATTGTTTATTTCACCTAGGTTTGTCGCGTACAATTACGACACCTTTGACGCAATTTTGTTCCATCCATAATTAGGCATTAATGACAAGGTATAGTGATCAAGGAGCCCTGGCAAGGCATAAGGCACTGGTTAAAACCCAATCGGAGTCTCGAATTTTTTAATTATTGAGACTTGGCATTTATAAGAATGTAGAATTAAAGTGGACAATTTCACTTTAAAACTCGCGAAGATCCTGTTAGTAAAACATAATATCTTTTGTATAGATCCAATTGTAAATATTTATCAAATTTGAGCCTAACATATCCATTGCGCGTTGTACACGAGTACACTGCAACCCGATAAACCATCTTAAAAAGATTTTTGGTACATTAATGCTTTTGTAGGTGTTTTCCACAACACTTTAAACTTCGCAAAGCCGAGCAAGAAGTGGAAAGCTTTCAGGATTGTGTTCTTTTAAAAACAAGTAAACATGTCTGGACAAGACGAAAGTTGCTGAAAAACATCCAGTTTCGAAGTTTTCCGGAGTAGTGCACTGAAAATGTAAATATGTTGAATCTAAGGAAAAATCTTTCAACATATTTTACATAAAACTACTACGTTGGGAATTTTTTCTGAATGTCTTTCTAAGCTTTTGGTATGATCAAAATGTCAAAAGTTGATTAAAAAAAACCAATAGCCAGTTACAATCAAAAGTAAAAAATCCTTTAATGAGGATGCTACTACTTGCAAACACTTGTCACACGAAGGGCATCTTTTGCAAAGGTTCAACTGTTCGCCATATTGCCATGGAATGCCAACTAACAAAATTCACAGGCCAAGGGGAAGATTTCAATGACTTAACAAGCGAAGCTATTGACTACCTCACAAATTGTAAATTTAGATTATAAACACGCAGTGTAAATTAACGCCATACGATAAATAAATAAATAAATTGGTGGTTACATTTTCCAATTAAAAATATTGGCTATGGTCGCAGGTACTTCTTTTTTGGCCCTACACTCTTGACAGAGTGGTCGTTGTTGAGACGTCAAAGTTGGCGTATTTTCCGATACGACGCCACTCTTCACGGACTGCCGCTCTTCTTGTAATTCATGCAGAATACTGTCGACAGCGTGCCTTACTTGTGGCAGTGTGCCCGCAGGTACAATATGAGTAATAGGTATTTGCTTTCGGTCATAATAAATAATTCCATCTACATTATGTATATATTTATTTATTCGAACTTTATTGCACAATTAAAAAATGTACAAATGTAAAAAATGTACAATTAAAATATGTATTCTACGTGTCCCAGTCACGTTTTTTTTTCTTAATTTCCATAAAAGGATTTAAAAAATCATATACATGCTTATTTTGTTATTAAATCATATGTTATCACATCAATAATATATTTTTTTGTTTGTATATACCAAAATTTTACTTCAATAAACTGAATTTAGAATCTTAAAAAAATGTTTTATGAAAATGAATCTTTTCGGAACATTGTAATATTCTTTCTTTGACTAGTGAAACATCGTGTTAAGTAAGCATAATGCTTCTTTATTAAATATTAAGAAAATTAAATGTTTTTTGATGCAATATTATTTTGTGTTTACTTTTGGTAACTTGGACATTTTAGAACCTGTGTTCTGTGTCTTAATATGCACATAATACACATGTTGGACTGTTCCAACACCTGGAAGAAATTCGAAAAAGCCGGCAATGAATGCGTGAAGCCCAACTGATTGTACAAAACTACTTATACTAGAATTGGTGGGATGTTTTTATAGGAACCATCTTCCCTACTATATGAGTGTTACATCCCACCCTGCCTCTGTAAATAAACAGAGACCGTTAATCCTACGATAGTTTGTTTACAGCCTCCCAAAGTTAAAAGTACTAATAATGAACAAAGGCCTATTAAGGTTTAAACTGACCGGGAATCAGCCGACGACAAACCACATTGATTTACTGAAGCCCTAATTGGGTTACTCAAACATTTTCTGTACTTAACTCGTTGCCATGGGTACCTGTTCTAAGTCGTTCTTTAAAACTACGATTTTAAACGATATCAGGGCACTTTTTTTTTTGTCTAGTCGGAATAAGTTAATTTTCCAAGGACTCACCTGGTGAGTATGTTAACAGCCTAGATTATCAGCATTTTTTTAAATAGCGCTGTCTCTGTTATCTCCTAATATTCGGGACAGAACATCAACGAAAAAAATTAATCCACCTAATTGTCGTGGTTTGACTTGTCGATAGTAACGGGGTAGGGTTGTCAAAATATTCAACTTTTAAATGCTTTTTCGACATTGTAACAATGTTCCAGTATTTTCATGGGCAATAAAGTATAGAATTACACACGGTGTTAGAAATATATGCCTTTATATTATTGTTGATGCCTGTATAATAAAATAAATAAACGAATAACACGGGGAAAAGCTTACACAAATCGACTTACTTAGTCCCAAACTAAGCAAAGCATGTACTATGGGTACTAGGCGACGATATACATAATATATAGATAAATTATAATACTTAAATACATAGAAAACATCCAAGACCCAGGAACAAACATTCGTGCTCATCACACACGTACTTGTCCTAGCCGTGATTCGAACCTGGGACCGCCAGCTTCTAGGACGTTATGCAACCCACTGAGCCAAACGTGTCGTGCAGAAAAATGTTATTTTGTATATTATCCCGCCAGCTCTTCGAAAAAGTGTATGAGTAGAAAAACATAGGACTAAACAAACATATTTGAGCAAATTGGCAATTAACACACAAAAATAGTAACATAGTCGTACTGTCAATCATGCTGGTTTCCGTATTTCCGTCAGCAGAACTTTATGGATAAATACTTGAGCAATTTGTGAGGCATGCTCGATTGGCAGGTAATAAAAGCTTATTTAAAGCCCCGGAACAAATAAGCTTCCGTCATTGTACTGTCAGCAACGAAAATTTATCGAGTGCACTTCCGTCTGGTGTACAATTTAAATATTAAGTGTCGGAAATTCGACAGAATGGAGTGTTAGTGAGCACAGAAAAGGCCAGTGCTGCTATAATCAAACCACTATCTATCAGCCACGGACGGCCACTGCTGAACATAGACCTCCCCTCTAGCTCGCCAGAAAGTGCGATCTTACGCAGACCACATCCACAGACTGCCCGCGACCCTCATGAGGTCATCCGTTCCACCATATTGGGGGCCGTCCCACGCTATGCTTTCCTATGCGTGGTCGCCACTCCAGGACTACATACATACTGCCCCAACGGTCATCCGTTCTCCGGACTACAAGGCCCGCCTATTATCAGTTCAAACATGAAATATGCTATGTCAGTTGCTTTAGTTTTTCTGCGTATATCTTCATTTCTGTACACACTTGAATTTATCACACAATGTGTAATTACGACACGTAAAGTGTACAAATTGAATTGCATTCGTGTAAAAGGAATCTTTTAATCATAACGTAAGTGTCATTAAACACGTTGCATTGTTTGTGTGTTTGTGTATCTCAAGTAAATAATTTATTTACGTGTCCACGCGCGTATTAACACAAACACTCGCAACCAAACGTGCCAAAAGACATCAAGCCCGGCACTGGTTCACCGCGCACAGGCCATTCTTACATCTGTCAAGCCTGTGATTGCGTGTGCCGTTCCCGTATTGGCTTACATAGCCACGAAAACGTTGTTTTCCGACATGACACTGTTTCAATAGTCTGTAAAGACTAAGAGGCGTTTGATTGTAATTACTATAGTGGCTATTAAAGCAAATAATTAAAAAATAAAAAAAATTGAAAAAATTAAGAAGATCAAACGTGCTTTTTCAGCATTTTTACATCTCTTCTTTTGTTTCGCGTGTTCGGATCAGAACTGGCTGTTTTTTTTATTCCACTTTGTCTTGTGGATTTTGATAACTAATATGAACATGAGCTCTCCAACAGGCCTAGAGAAATCGTATATGTGACAATGTCCAAGACAGACCCGTACAACGATCTTGAATATATAGTCAAAAAAAAAAATAGACCTGCGTAAGTACCTATTTTGAATTTCAGTTACCAATAGCGCATGAATATATTATCACCTTTTTCGCGGACTGTAGCAGAGATGGAAACGATAAGCCTCGTGTTTGTGTTAATACGCGCGTGGACACGTAAATAAATTATTTACTTGAGATACACAGGATCACACAAAATGCAACGTGTTTAATGACACTTACGTTATGATTAAAAGATTCCTTTTACACGAATGCGATTCAATTTGTACACTTTACGTGTCGTCGTGATCCATAAATTATCTCAAATAGATCTAGTTCAGTGCAAAATTACTGGAGAATAGTATTTGCTACTGTAATAAATATTTTATCCACACCCATATATTCAATACTCTTTAATGTAACCAAAACCCATAGGTAACGACCACCTTTTCAATACGAAATCAAACAGTGTCTTTTTCTCATAACTGCACGATATATGATGCAGTTATGAGATCACGTACAACTTTACAGTACAGATCCTGGCCGTCTCAACGGGGTAGATGCCGGGTTTGTCTTCTGGTAAACATGGTTCCTGGCTCAATAGTTCTACATAAAACACATGAAAGAGGATTTAATATACGGATGAAAATAAAGTAGGCTATGCAACTGTAGATAATAAGGCCTTAAAACTCGGGTATGGTCTTATATGAAACGTGTTTTGAAGCTTCTCATTGTGTCATCATCAGCATATCAGCCCAAAGACGTCCACTGCTGGACAAAGGTCTCCCCAAGGATCTCCATAACGACCGGTCGTGTGTCACCCTCATTCAACGGTTTCCCGCGATCTTCACCAGATCTTGGAGGCCTTCCCACGCAACGACCGTACGCGTTCGCCACTCAAGAATTTTCTGCCCCACCAGCCGTCAGGTTTACAAGCAATCTGCCCCGCCCAATGCCACTTAAGTCTAGCCACACTCTCAGCTATATTGACAACCTTGTTTCTTCTGCGGACCTCCTCATTTCTGATTCGATCACGGAAGGAGATTCCAAGCATCACCACTTCATCCCTTTGAGTAACTTGGAGCCTTCTCATTATGTATCTGTTGCATAAACTACTAGTGATTAGTGATACATTTGTTTTGTAAAATATAACGTTCCATCTTTATTTTTAAAAAGATGATATTGATAGACTAGAGTTCAGCGAACTTATGGACAGTATTCCCCGCGGACGGTTGGTAGTAATGTCATTTCGCTTATTGCTCGAACGTCAGTTGGCGCTGGAATTTCATTTATCACCGTGGCACGAGGCAAAGAGATTATGGCCAATGCAGTTAAAAATGCTTGATAGTTGTATAGTAAGGAGATATAAAATTAAATTTGTATGCTTTGGCAGTGAGGAATTTTCGAGTACGGCACCTCCAGTGGTGAAGCGAGGAAAAGGATATTTATAAGTTCTAATTTTTTTATTAAGTAGCCGGCGTCCTTGCTGTGGGTTCGTCCTCTGATTGGAACATGGTTATATTTGAACTCAAAGTCAAAGTTATTTATTGCTGTTATTAACTGCGGATAATTCCGAGATAAAATGATAGTGGTTAATAATTTGAAGGTAAACTGAAGGTAAATATTGGGTTAACAATCCGTTAGGTTGGAACCATAAGTACTAAACACAAGGGAGTCTTGCTATTAATGCTGCCATGAAGGTTAAACATTTCCGTAAGGATATTACGGAGATTAAACGTTTTTTCTTCTGAGTTATCGTCTGTTAAAGCCAAAAATAATATTTATTATAAGATTTATAAAATGTGTTCAGAGAAAAGTCAAATAAGATAGGCATTATTATAACTTAAAATACAGTTTGTAGAATTCCGTTTCGATATCACACATAGTATATCCTGTAACGCATTGACATGGAGAGTGTTTACGCTAACTATGGTAATTGTCTAATTACTGCCTGTCACCTGTCCATGAAGTTGTCATCTTCAACCTTAAGTCATAGCAATAGAGGTGACAAATGAGTGTCAATTACGAAAATTAAGCTGCCCAGCAATGATACATTTACCAGACCTACCCAATTTCTGATATACATGCGTGTAAAATTAACAACTAACTTTCAAATTTCGAATGGCAAATATAACCTACAAAAGACTGCAGGCAACTAGCAAATACAACCTTTTCCATCCCAACTAACTGGCTACATAATCTTGCGCGAAAAGAAGTATTTCTTTTTAAAAATCTGTGTCCACACAGCCAGTCACACGTCAACCCTTGGCAGTTGATTCCCACGGATTAACTGGCCACTCGTGTCCCCCTGTTGCTCTCGGAATAGCCGAGAAAACAAAAAAGAAAAAAAAGTGCCTTTTTCGTATCGCGCTTTCAACTAAAATTCACATCGCTTTCACATGGGTACTATTCAAGACTCTGTGGCTAGTGGAATAAAATTTGTTATGCCGTGTTTTCAATGACTTATTGGGGTGACGAAAAACTTTTGCAGTATTATAATCGGGTTTGCCCGAGTGCATCGTCATGTAGCTGAATAAACTCGATCTTTCTATTGGCTTTGTGTTTTTGAGCAGAGAAATGCGTGCGTTCATCGGAACGTTTTTTTTTTATAATTAATCCTAAATAACAGGTTCCGCTTTGTTTTATCTAAATGAAATGACCCTACTCTTGCAATTTTCGTAGATATTTTTAGGGTTCCGTACCAAAAGAGTAAAACGGGACCCTATTATATACTAAGACTTCGCTGTCCGTCTGTTTGTCTCATGAACCGTGATAGACAGTTGAAATTTTCACAAATGATGTATTTCTGTTGCCGCTATAACAACATATATACTAAAGACAGTATAATTTTTATATCTGTCTGTCTATATCAGTAACCAATATAAAATTATCGAGCACCGCGTACATTTTGCTTAGAAGTAGGTCTCTGCTATCACTCGATTTTCATAGATACGTATATTTTGTACGGAACCCTCAGTGCACGAGTCCGACTCGCACTTGGCCGGTTTTTTATTACAGTTATGTATGTAGGCTGAACTTTTGCTGCTGACAGGGATTACCTGATGGCCGTGAGCGCTATGGAGTTCAACGCTTTTTGATAGTCAATAAATGCAAAACAGAGTGGTTTTCTAAATTCTGTGTTTTTTTTTCAATAAGTAGTTTTACTACTTGCCGATTGTCAATGGTACTAAAACATTTTCTAACAAACAATACAGCTGGGTAAAAACCACTTCTAGAGAGACGGTCATAGAAGAATACGGCTGGGCTGGGCAGCGTTTAACAATATTTTTTCTTAAGAAATATTTTGCCTCGAGTAAACACACAGCCCTGTAATAAAATATAATAAATAAGATAATGTTTCCATGTTCCATTCCACATGGAACGAACCTATAACACTTCCATTCCACGGAGCAAGGACATAACGGCTTAATAGTATGGAAATGACTTCGTTCAATACGAGTGGCTGAAGCCTTTTCTCTCTAATCGAGCCGAAACGCGATAACATTGTGAGGGGGATGTTTTTTGGAGTGTTCGTATGTTTATCTTTTTTAGGGTTCCGCACCAAAACGGTAAACGAGGAACTCTTATGTTGCCACTCTGTCTGTCCGTCTGACTGTTAGAGCGCCATATCTCAAAAACTATTTATGCCATCATTTGAAATTTGGAATGGTTTTAAAAATGGTCAGCTCAAATGTATTGCAAAGGAAACATTTAACTAATTTAAAATTTCTAAAATACGACCAATATGAGGGAGGGCAAACATAAAAAGTAGGATATCATATGAAAGTGCTTGATCTGCATATTTCTGAATATTATTTTTATGTTAAAAAGGCATAAACGCAGTTTGACTTTATATCTAAAGACATTTGAGTCATGTCTCAAAATGGTGACAGACAATATGACAAAAGTGACGGAAGGGTCACTGGCAGCTGATAAAGAGAACGATCGCTTGGCTGGCGAGATTCTCACTTACTAGAAAAACTATCGCCAGGTATATACGTGCTTTGTGACCACGCCTACTCTGTTAAGACTATTATTTTGACTAAGAAGAAGGGAAACAAATATTTTGTACTAAACATTATTAAGATCATAATCTGCGCGAGATACCTAGAGATGAAGGTAGGTTATGGTAATGCACATAACTGGGAAAAAGTGCGAACCTAAAAAATAACAATATTTATTTTGATCATTTCTAAAGGCTGACTCCTAACTCGTGAACAGAAATATTATACTTCGATGAACTTTTGTATGCTGATTTTGAATATCTGGTTCTAATGGCAATTAAACAACATTTAAACAATATTTTTATCCGTTAAAAGCCTTTCCTGTCACACATATTTTCTTTTGGTCACCCTACTAAGTGACTTGTCATTCGTGTGTAAAAAATTTAGGGTGACCATGAATTATGATGAAATAACCAGAATCTCTTTGCCCTGATTATAACTCTAAGTAGCTGTCAGGCAGGTTAGAACTAAAATATTTCTGTTCACGACTTAGGAGTTATACTGTATAGACTACGCAATCTCTTATGCAAACTGGAAGAGAGACTTATGTATAATAATCCAATTTGCCAAAGTAATCCAAGGTGATATTCTCCTATAATCTTCAATCAAATGAAACGCGTGTTTGCTTTGCTCAGCAACCAATAATCTCCTGATCCTTCTACCTAGCCCGCTCAGACAGAGAATTTTAATTAAAAAGCCTCGACCATAAAAATCATCTTGTACTTTTCTAACCTTCAACGAAAAACGAAGTGTTTCAAATTCAAAACTTTATTCTGCAAGTAGGCCTTAGGCCGAGCCGGTTAGGACTTCACGATATAAGGAGTCACTCTGTATTGACATACAAAAGTAAGTGCTATTATAAGTTTACTTTCATAAATTTTTGATGTTAACCCAAACTTTGCGATATCATTAGGTATTTTTGTTAGGATTCCAGGCATACATTAGAGGCATGCCCCTTTAACTCTTTAAACACTACCTTAATGGTGAGGAAAAATAAATTACATTCGGCGTCTCCCAAGGAAGCGTCCTCGGGCCTAGCCTGTTTCTAGCCTATATAAACGATTTGACGGATCTTGCTATCGATGGCGGTACCATTTTCTCTTATGCGCATGATACCGTAATAGTTTACAATCACAGTACCTGAGATTCCGTGTTTGACTCCACTTTATTTCTTCAGTGTAGTCAGGTAAAATTATCCTAAAACCATCTGTGGTTACCCAGCTACCCGTGTACCAAAAATGCTTGCAATCCCTATAGACGATTTGGCGTGATGAAGCCACAATGACACATACATACAAAAAATTCAACACAAAACATGCACGATTCGGTGACCTCCAGATAGTTCATTACAATATACATTTTCAAAATATCTTCAATGTACAGACATTTAATTATTACAACATTATAAAAGTATAGAAAAACTTATAGATTCGCCATGTCTGTATGGCCGTCCGTTCTTGTAAGAGAACTAAAAAAAGTGAAATATCTGGTTATCTTATTTAATCTGTGACTTAACTAGACACCATGGCCCATGGTTTATCAAGTTAACGAAAGATAAATGAACAAAGTTAACTGCGTCGACGATCACAACTTGGGATAAACAATTAAAACGATAATAATTTATCTGTCCTACCAATTAGTGCGCGGATGAATTTATCCGTCGGAAGAGAGAATTTTGTTTAACTGTTACGAAGTGGCGCAAGTTATGAAAGACGTGTGAATTTTACAATCTTTTTCCTTAGAGCATTTCCAGTTTAGCCCAGTGAGAGTAACGTTGCCTGCAAAGCTGAAGGTCCTGGGTTCAAATCCCGGTAGGGGCATAATATATAGGGCATATTTGTTCCTGAATCTTGGATATTCTCTATGTATAAAAGTAAATATACCTATTAAATTTATCGTCTGAAGTACTCATAACACAAGCCTAATTGAGCCTACCATGTGACTAGTTCATTTGAACCATTGTTGCCAGCTTTACGTACACGTGGCACTGTATAAACGATCTTACATTAAATTAAGTTAGATTAGGTAAAATGTTTTACTAACAATATTAAATAAGTACAAAAATGTCCGAACACTATGATCCGAGTTGGTCGAAATAAAGAAATATTATTAGTGTAAAAATTGCCCCGTAATATTTTTATTATTTATTTGATCAATGGAGGTGACAAGCCGTGTCATTGCCGAGCAGATTTTTCATGCATTTTTGCGAGGGGCGCAGTAAACACGTACAGCACACTACGGAAATATTCTTATATCTACAAACGCACACAACAAAAAAAAAACATACAAACAAAAAAACACCCACACACTGACAATTTATTTGTACAAACCTACCCCCGATTTCGCCGGTACTTTGGCAGAGGGGAATGTATCCGTATGGCATCGCCATTGGTTAAATTTTCTGTCTTCTTTAGAGTTACGTTTGTTTACAAACCTTTTCAGTAGTTGAAGGCGAAAAAAGGAATAGGCGGATCATGTTATTAAGTCCATAGAACGTCATTATCACAACACAACAAAACGGGGCTTAATCGCATATAAATATGATTTATTTAATTACCTTTCGTTGATCAGTTCCTTCGAGGTCCCCTGGGTCTCGAACGTTCGACTTCGACTTTGTTCGACGTTTCGGACGTCGCGTTACGTCCATACGTAACGCGACGTCCGAAACGTCGACGAATTGTCAGTAGTTAGTAGATAGCTGCTTCTGCGGCACCTTGGGACACCCCCCGCGGAGCGGAGATTTTTTATGTATTTTTGACTCCGCCCTTCAAAAAAAAAAAAACGGTTGGTCGGCATATAGGTTGCTAGTTTTTTTGTATCTGTTTTCTATTATGAGAATTTTTATGTATTTTTGACTCCACCCTTCAAAGTTGGCCTCGCTCAGATAGATATGTGATTTTTTCAATACCCATTAATCATTCACAATTTTGATGAAATAAATCGAACAACCTTTTGGTTAGGCAAAGACACGTAAATTTCTTTTGTGACAGGTGTTGCTTTGTTATTTTTTGAGTCGGCTGCGTTAATTTATCAGGGTAGATAGTAATAAACTGGGCTTAAAAGCGTTTAATTTTATATTAAACTCCCGAGTTTTTGTCGTTTTACTTCTTAATTAAGAATACATGCATTCATTATAATTAAATGCAAATAAAAAAAATAAACCGCATGAATACATAGACCACCGTTACTGCGACATTTCTTTTCATAACGAAGGAAACTCAATAAATAGAGAGGATTATGGAAATGGTTATTGTTTAATGTGTTTTGATTTAACACCTGATTTATCAGCGAGTTCTACTTCTCATTGGAATCTTGTTAGACATGGCAGTGTGAGGTTAGAAGTTCGATTTGAAAGCGCTCTTACTACTACTGTTAACTGTGTTGTTTATGCAGAGTTTGATAATATCATTGAAATCAACAAACATCGTGATGTAGCTGTAGATTATAACAGTTAATTAAGTGGTATATAAATATAGATCTAAGTTTCCCATTGCACCACTGTTTCACAAACCTCAGTAACGAACTCATCAATAAATGTAAGAATTTGTAATGGATACCAAGAAATTGCAATTATGCATGAAGAAAATTTGCCCTACAATCGAACCAAATGTTTTTCCAGCGAACAGAATCCCCGTTTTTATGAATCTTCCGGTTTATATAATAAGCAATTTAGATCCGGACTCAAAACCTGGCTCGCACTGGGTAGCAATTCATATTGATGTAAATGGAAACGGTGAATTCTTTGATTCCTTTGGTAGAAAACCTTCTGGTTATCACAAGTTATTTTTAAAAAGAAATGCAAAGAAATGGTTTTATAACCATAAATCACTCCAGAACTATTTTACTTCGGTTTGCGGAGAATACTGTTTAGTGTATATTTATTTTAAGTTTATAGGTAAAACAATGTTTGATTTTTTAAGTATTTTTTTCGAAAATACCTCATGTAATGATTTCCTTGTAAACAAAATGTTCCAATCAATTTTCATGAAATAAATTATTATTTTAATAAATTATGTGTTTAATATCTACATTTTCCTTATTGTACTTTTTTTTACTTAACTTATGTTTTAACATGAATTAAAAATGCAATAAAGATTAGAACGATTTATTAAGCATTACAGGGGACAAAAAAAAAACATACAAGTACTTCTTAATTAAGAATACATGCATTCATTATAATTAAATGCAAATAAAAAAAATAAACCGCATGAATACATAGACCACCGTTACTGCGACATTTCTTTATTTTCCAACTCCATCAACCATTCATGGTTTTGCGGTACTAGCGTAAAAACTGATTGGAATGGTTCGTATGCATCATCAGAAAGAGTAACCGATTCGATGTTGTCCATTTCTATGTCTTCTTCATCTTTCCACTCTATCAAAAGAGGGTTTCCCGAGTACGCCAAACACGGAGGTGGGGAAGCTGGTGAATATCCATTTGATTGCATGTAAAGCGCCTCAATTTCATCGCAGAGTTTGCACAAGGAGTCATCGTAATTTGATTTTTGCAGATCGGACAGGTCTTGGCAACGTTCGTATAAGTCCATATCGTAGGCCGAGTTCTCAAGATCCATATTGTCGATTGAGTTTCACGGGTGCAGATTAAGATGAGTGTGGGTCGTTTTATGTTGCTTATATAGTTCTTTGTTGATGGGTTGGAGTGGGGTTGTGGGCGGGGTGGACATAAATTGCGGCTTTTTTTATTTCTTAGCGTCAATAAAATATTTCTTGCAGTCGTTTTTAGAAGCAATATGTTTCGTAATCTTGTAAATTAATTCTTTTGTGTTACAATAATAATCGTCATCGTCACTTTTCGCGTAGTATTTGATCCTCGTGTCCGCGAATTTCCACTGTTGATCATTTGGGACACCACGCAACTTTTTCATGTCATAAACATCGATTTTAACAAGGTGAGTGCTCTTAGTAGAGTCTTCAACGCGGGAAGATATATAATTGGTACCTTCCATTTGCAGATTGAGCCACAGTACACGAATATTCTGTAGCCTGTCTCTTTTTGGGCTTATCGAAAAATATATCAATGTTGTTGGCTCGTTTTTGGGCTTGAATTTTAAGCGGTTTTGGTTCTTCCTCATCAGCCAAATTACTAAAATAATAATTTTTCATAGAGTACTCAATAGCGTCCTCACTCAATGCCTAAAACAAAAACAAAAAATATTTGAGAGGTTTTATACAAATAGAAGTGAATAATATATATATCAGGGGATATCTTACACAAATCGACCTAGTCCTAAATTAAGCACTAGATAGGCTTGTGTTATGAGTAGTAAGGGACACTATATACATGTATATATATAGGTACTATAAAATTAAATACATTAATAAATCAAAAACATCCAAGACTGAGGAACAAATGTTCGTGCTCAGTGCGACGAACGTCTGCCCTCCCCAGGAATCGAACCCGGGACCTTCGGCTTTGGAGACAGGGTCACTACCAACTAGGTTATCCGTATCATCAAAATATGAATATATATGTAAAGTTAAAAGCTTACCTCCATTTTTGACTCGTAACCACAGTAAGCAACAATGTAGACACTGAGTTTTCAAACTTACAACTGGTAATAATGCACAGACCGTACTTCAACAATTTTAATTACTTCGAAGAACCTCGACACTGTCTTTAAACGAAGCAATCTGAACGAATGATGGCCCCCTCTTTTGGAGTTCTGCTTTTATTAGCCACATATACATACACACACACACATAAACACTAGCGTCATGTATCAGGTCTACATAAATATGACTTGTCGTAACCTGATTTTCTCACCAGTCCAATTAAAATCAGTATGCAGCTGCAAAACGTTTAAACTTGCGCCCTGTGGTTCTATCATCGTAATTTTAACCTTCCAGGAATATAAAAACACCGCCATTAGTAATAAATAAGATTATTTATAACCTTTTCTATCCTTACAACTCGTGTGACTTATGATAATTAAAAAAAAAAAAACATTCCCACAGAATTCTTTTGCGTGAGAAAACGACAAAAACTCGGGAGTTTAATATAAAATTAAACGCTTTTAAGCCCAGTTTATTACTATCTACCCTGATAAATTAACGCAGCCGACTCAAAAAATAACAAAGCAACACCTGTCACAAAAGAAATTTACGTGTCTTTGCCTAACCAAAAGGTTGTTCGATTTATTTCATCAAAATTGTGAATGATTAATGGGTATTGAAAAAATCACATATCTATCTGAGCGAGGCCAACTTTGAAGGGTGGAGTCAAAAATACATAAAAATTCTCATAATAGAAAACAGATACAAAAAAACTAGCAACCTATATGCCGACCAACCGTTTTTTTTTTTTTGAAGGGCGGAGTCAAAAATACATAAAAAATCTCCGCTCCGCGGGGGGTGTCCCAAGGTGCCGCAGAAGCAGCTATCTACTATAAAAATTCTCATAATAGAAAACAGATACAAAAAAACTAGCAACCTATATGCCGACCAACCGTTTTTTTTTTTTGAAGGGCGGAGTCAAAAATACATAAAAAATCTCCGCTCCGCGGGGGGTGTCCCAAGGTGCCGCAGAAGCAGCTATCTACTAACTACTACTGAAGCCTACAAGGATGCTACTGATAACGCTCATGGTTACCTCATGATTGATCTAAAACAAAATACTCCTGATGCATGTCGTTTCAAAACTAAAATATTCCCGCTTGATGGTCATTGTACAGTGTATGTTCCTAAAAAAGGATTTAAATACAGTGAGAATCCACAAGTTTTAGTCAGTTATAAATGATGCATGCGAGGGTTAACACACATAAACATTTACTTGAAGCATTGCACCTACTTAAACCAAAATATCGAACGGCTTTGCTCAAGTCTTGCGATGATGAAGAGATTAATATCATTTGTGAGTGTATTTACAACGTTTTAAAGGGTAAAGTTCCTTTAGAAAAAAAACAGAAATCTCAGTTAAGAAAGTATAAAGACATTTTACGAAAGTTAGTTTCAAAAAAACTAAACACAAAATAAGAAAAAACGTTATTATTCAGAAAGGTGGAGCATTTCTACCTATTGTATTAGGTGCAGTTTTAAGTGCTTTATTTAATACTATAGCAAAGACATAATGGATAACACGAAGAAAATGTTGTTAGTGGAACCTGACTTTATCGAAAGACTCAAACGGAGTGAGAGTTCAACAGAAAATTCATCGTCCCGTTTAGATGGAGACATGGCAAAAATCCTGAAGAGTAAAATTGATGATCGTGAAAAGTGGAAATTATATTCGCAAGCGCTACAACGTTTCTTACATTTTGCTGAATCAAATCGAAAGCCGTTAAAAATACCCATAGTTTTGGGTGGAATGGAACATACTACTAACGAGAACGATTTTTTTGGTCAAAAAAATATTAAAAAGGAGGACAATGCTATTAAGGATCCAGCTAAGAAGGAACAATTGCAGGAACCAGAAAGTGACGTTTATGGAACACCACCTGATGCAGCGAAACCTGAGTTATCTAAGCAATATTCCCCCTCTTATATCATGGACGTAATACCCAAATCTTATAGAGCAAAAACTCAAACATTGCTTGCGCACATGATTAAAAGTCAAACAAAAGTTTGGTGGAAGGAGAACGGTGAAGTAGTAATAAATAATCGTACTATTCCAAACAGTAATATTCTTGACTTGGTAGGCGATGTGTTAAGACCTCTTAAACGTTCAAAACCAATAGGTTGGGAAGATTTTGCCACTCTTTTAAATGATATTAAAGTTCCTACATCCTGTATAGGTAACCCGTCGAACTTGGAATTTATTAAAAGAATTCAATCAATTGACTCCAACACTTCACCCGCTTCTTCAAGCAACGGCAACTCATCAGTTAGGGAGAAAAACGCATCGACACCTCTTTCTACTAAGCCACTCAAACAATCTAAAAAAAAATTAGATTGGGAAAAATGGACCCCCTATTAGAGATAAATAGAATATACTATGATGTATCAAATCCAGCTGGTTACAGTAGTATTAATAAGTTACTTAAAGCAATGCATGGTCGAATGAATAAAGATGAGGTTGCTAACTGGTTACGTTCTCAGGAAACATATACATTACACAAACCAGTTCAGAGACGTTTCACTAGAAACAAATATATTTTATCAAATTACAATGAACTTTGGCAAGTAGATTTAAGTGATATGCGTACATACAGTCAATACAATGGTGGTTTCAAGTATATATTGTGCGTTATTGATGTCTTTAGTAAGTATGCTTTTGCTAGACCTATGATAAAGAAGGACTCGGACACGGTAAAAAAATGTTTTGAAGATATATTCACGGAAGCTAGAGTAACTCCACGTCATATTCAATCTGACAAAGGTACAGAATTTGTTTCCAAAGAGGTCAGGAAGTATTTTAAAGGTAAAAATATTAACTACTATACCACAAATAATCCCGATATAAAGGCGAGTATTGTAGAACGATTTCAAAGGACATTAAAAATGAAAATGTGGCGTTATTTTACACACAAAAATACTTATAAATACATTGACATTTTACAAGACCTCCTTTACTCATATAATCACAGTTACCATTCAAGTATTAAAATGCGTCCGATAGATGTTAATTTTAATAATATTATGACTGTTTGGAGTAATTTATACGATAGACCAAGAAATAGACTTAAAACATTTATTACTACTAACTTGAATGTTGGTGATCATGTAAGGATAACCAAATACAAACACATATTTCAAAAAGGTTATGAAACCAATTGGAGTGACGAAATCTTTGTTATCGAATCGGTCATTAACAGATCACCTCATCTTGTTTACACATTAAAAGATTTACAGGGTGAAACAATTACTGGTACTTTTTATTCTAAAGAGTTACAGAAAGTTACTTATAACCCCACCATCACCTATAAAATAGATAAAATAATAAGTTCAAGACGAGTTGGCAACAGAAAGGAGGTGCTTGTGAAGTGGAAAGGTTATCCGAATAAATTTAATAGCTGGATCTCTGCATCGAGCTTAGAAGAAATATGAGTGATGATAGTTTTTATTTAACTTTGCTGAGCAATAGCTCAATTTCATACTACCCCGAAAATACAACAGCCAACTTTCTTACAAAACTACCGAAGACAATAAAATTAGAAGGAGAATGGGTCGTAGGATTAGTGGAGTTTCATTACCCATGTTCAATGTACAATGTTCAAGAACATGAAAACGTAGTCTACATAAAAAAGAAAGTCTCATTACCAAACGAAAACAAGCCTATTGATGTTGAATATAAGTCACATATTCCTGCAACCACTTATGATGATATTGATCACTTTTTAACTGCTTTTAACGAAAACACATTATTGAAAAACAAAGTGAAATTCCGATACGACGAAATATCGAAAATGGTTAAGGTCACTTCTTCACATAAAGAAATAATTTCTGTACGTGCTACGCCAATACTTAACCTTCAGCTTGGTTTTAAACCAAATACTAACCTTATTCAATGTCAAATTGGAAAATATCCTGTTAATTTATATCTAGGACTACCATCGCAACTGTTTATATATTCAGATATTGTTCAACCTCAAGTGGTAGGAGATGTTATGACATCGTTACTAAGAATAATACCACTTGATCCAACAAAATACATTTATGGAGCATATAAAATGCATGGTTTTGCTCCTGCACATTACATACCAGTTTTACGTAGAGAGTTTGATACTGTTGAAATTGATATAAGAACACATACGGGTGGAAAAGTTCCATTCCAGTTTGGAACTTCTTGCGTGAAACTACATTTTCAGCGAATAAAATGAATCAAAGGCGTGGAAATAATCTTTGTCCATATGAACATTATTATTCTCATCAAGCTGGTTCTGGAGTTGGAATTATTTACAAAGGTGTTCCTCACCAGCGAGGACATGGCATAGGAAGTTTTTTAGGAGGACTGTTTAGATCTGTATTTCCCTTATTGTCTAGTGGTTTTAGAACGGTCGGGAAAGAAGCATTAAATGCTGGTGTTGGTCTACTGTCTGACATGATGAATTCTCACCCTATCGACGATTCCATTAAGTCTCGTTTTAAGGATGCAAGTACTAATTTAAAAAGAAAAGCTGATGAAAAAATTGAGGCTTTAATGTCAGGGTCTGGGTATAAAATGACACGAAAAAGACAAGACCGCACCATTGCATTCAGAGCATTGCGAGGGAGAGGTACCAAACGAATTAAAAATAAAATAAATTCTATCGATATTTTTTCTAACTAGACATGTCATTTTTACATAACCATTCGTGTGAATGCGCCAAGTCGGAATTAGATTTGTTTGCTCTTCCATCAACGCAAACAAGTATAGAAAGTGGGCAGTGGATACATTATAAACCTATTTCATCTTTAACTGACGACGGCCCCATTGAGTTTCAAGTTCCTGGATCAGGCGATGACTATATTGACCTGTCTCACACTTTACTTCATGTCAAAGCCAAAATATTGAATCAAGACGGTAGTAACATCAAATCAGCAGACACTCATGTTGCACCAGTAAATAACTGGTTGCATTCGCTATTTAACCAGTTGGATATATATTTAAATCAAAAATTAGTATCGCCCCCTAACAATACATATGCCTATCGTGCATATATGGAGACACTACTTAATTATGGACCAGCAGCAAAAGAGTCTCACCTTACATGTGGGCTTTGGTATGGAGACACTGCAAGTCATATGGATGCAACCGATGCAACTAACAAAGGGTGGGTTAAAAGAGAAGGATTTATAAAAGATAGTAAGGAAGTTGAAATGATAGGCCACTTGCACGGTGATATATTTAATCAAGAAAAGTTTTTAATTAATGGTGTCGAAGTGCGTGTCAAACTAGTACGCTCAAAAGAGTCATTTAATCTAATGTGCAGTCAAGAGAAAAAACTCAAAGTGCGAATAACGGATGCCAGTTTAATAATTAGAAGAACAAAAATCAATCCAAGTGTTTTACTTGCTCATCAAAAGGTTTTAGACTCAACGACTGCAAAATATCCAATCACAAGAGCTGAAGTCAAAGTACTTACGATACCGTCAGGAGTACAAGGAAAAACACTTGATAATATATTTCTCGGTCAGGTTCCAAAAAGATGTATTATAGGGTTTGTTGATAACACGGCATTTAATGGCAATTTAAAACATAATCCCTTTAACTTCAACCACCATACTATGAATTTATTTAGTTTATATGTAGACGGTCATCAAATTCCTTCAAAAACATTGCAACCATCTTTCAGTAGCGGCTTAACAGTATCAACATACCATACCTTGTTTTCTGGAACTGGTATTCATTTTCATAACGAAGGAAACTCAATAAATAGAGAGGATTATGGAAATGGTTATTGTTTAATGTGTTTTGATTTAACACCTGATTTATCAGCGAGTTCTACTTCTCATTGGAATCTTGTTAGACATGGCAGTGTGAGGTTAGAAGTTCGATTTGAAAGCGCTCTTACTACTACTGTTAACTGTGTTGTTTATGCAGAGTTTGATAATATCATTGAAATCAACAAACATCGTGATGTAGCTGTAGATTATAACAGTTAATTAAGTGGTATATAAATATAGATCTAAGTTTCCCATTGCACCACTGTTTCACAAACCTCAGTAACGAACTCATCAATAAATGTAAGAATTTGTAATGGATACCAAGAAATTGCAATTATGCATGAAGAAAATTTGCCCTACAATCGAACCAAATGTTTTTCCAGCGAACAGAATCCCCGTTTTTATGAATCTTCCGGTTTATATAATAAGCAATTTAGATCCGGACTCAAAACCTGGCTCGCACTGGGTAGCAATTCATATTGATGTAAATGGAAACGGTGAATTCTTTGATTCCTTTGGTAGAAAACCTTCTGGTTATCACAAGTTATTTTTAAAAAGAAATGCAAAGAAATGGTTTTATAACCATAAATCACTCCAGAACTATTTTACTTCGGTTTGCGGAGAATACTGTTTAGTGTATATTTATTTTAAGTTTATAGGTAAAACAATGTTTGATTTTTTAAGTATTTTTTTCGAAAATACCTCATGTAATGATTTCCTTGTAAACAAAATGTTCCAATCAATTTTCATGAAATAAATTATTATTTTAATAAATTATGTGTTTAATATCTACATTTTCCTTATTGTACTTTTTTTTACTTAACTTATGTTTTAACATGAATTAAAAATGCAATAAAGATTAGAACGATTTATTAAGCATTACAGGGGACAAAAAAAAAACATACAAGTACTTCTTAATTAAGAATACATGCATTCATTATAATTAAATGCAAATAAAAAAAATAAACCGCATGAATACATAGACCACCGTTACTGCGACATTTCTTTATTTTCCAACTCCATCAACCATTCATGGTTTTGCGGTACTAGCGTAAAAACTGATTGGAATGGTTCGTATGCATCATCAGAAAGAGTAACCGATTCGATGTTGTCCATTTCTATGTCTTCTTCATCTTTCCACTCTATCAAAAGAGGGTTTCCCGAGTACGCCAAACACGGAGGTGGGGAAGCTGGTGAATATCCATTTGATTGCATGTAAAGCGCCTCAATTTCATCGCAGAGTTTGCACAAGGAGTCATCGTAATTTGATTTTTGCAGATCGGACAGGTCTTGGCAACGTTCGTATAAGTCCATATCGTAGGCCGAGTTCTCAAGATCCATATTGTCGATTGAGTTTCACGGGTGCAGATTAAGATGAGTGTGGGTCGTTTTATGTTGCTTATATAGTTCTTTGTTGATGGGTTGGAGTGGGGTTGTGGGCGGGGTGGACATAAATTGCGGCTTTTTTTATTTCTTAGCGTCAATAAAATATTTCTTGCAGTCGTTTTTAGAAGCAATATGTTTCGTAATCTTGTAAATTAATTCTTTTGTGTTACAATAATAATCGTCATCGTCACTTTTCGCGTAGTATTTGATCCTCGTGTCCGCGAATTTCCACTGTTGATCATTTGGGACACCACGCAACTTTTTCATGTCATAAACATCGATTTTAACAAGGTGAGTGCTCTTAGTAGAGTCTTCAACGCGGGAAGATATATAATTGGTACCTCCATTTGCAGATTGAGCCACAGTACACGAATATTCTGTAGCCTGTCTCTTTTTGGGCTTATCGAAAAATATATCAATGTTGTTGGCTCGTTTTTGGGCTTGAATTTTAAGCGGTTTTGGTTCTTCCTCATCAGCCAAATTACTAAAATAATAATTTTTCATAGAGTACTCAATAGCGTCCTCACTCAATGCCTAAAACAAAAACAAAAAATATTTGAGAGGTTTTATACAAATAGAAGTGAATAATATATATATCAGGGGATATCTTACACAAATCGACCTAGTCCTAAATTAAGCACTAGATAGGCTTGTGTTATGAGTAGTAAGGGACACTATATACATGTATATATATAGGTACTATAAAATTAAATACATTAATAAATCAAAAACATCCAAGACTGAGGAACAAATGTTCGTGCTCAGTGCGACGAACGTCTGCCCTCCCCAGGAATCGAACCCGGGACCTTCGGCTTTGGAGACAGGGTCACTACCAACTAGGTTATCCGTATCATCAAAATATGAATATATATGTAAAGTTAAAAGCTTACCTCCATTTTTGACTCGTAACCACAGTAAGCAACAATGTAGACACTGAGTTTCAAACTTACAACTGGTAATAATGCACAGACCGTACTTCAACAATTTTAATTACTTCGAAGAACCTCGACACTGTCTTTAAACGAAGCAATCTGAACGAATGATGGCCCCCTCTTTTGGAGTTCTGCTTTTATTAGCCACATATACATACACACACACACATAAACACTAGCGTCATGTATCAGGTCTACATAAATATGACTTGTCGTAACCTGATTTTCTCACCAGTCCAATTAAAATCAGTATGCAGCTGCAAAACGTTTAAACTTGCGCCCTGTGGTTCTATCATCGTAATTTTAACCTTCCAGGAATATAAAAACACCGCCATTAGTAATAAATAAGATTATTTATAACCTTTTCTATCCTTACAACTCGTGTGACTTATGATAATTAAAAAAAAAAAAACATTCCCACAGAATTCTTTTGCGTGAGAAAACGACAAAAACTCGGGAGTTTAATATAAAATTAAACGCTTTTAAGCCCAGTTTATTACTATCTACCCTGATAAATTAACGCAGCCGACTCAAAAAATAACAAAGCAACACCTGTCACAAAAGAAATTTACGTGTCTTTGCCTAACCAAAAGGTTGTTCGATTTATTTCATCAAAATTGTGAATGATTAATGGGTATTGAAAAAATCACATATCTATCTGAGCGAGGCCAACTTTGAAGGGTGGAGTCAAAAATACATAAAAATTCTCATAATAGAAAACAGATACAAAAAAACTAGCAACCTATATGCCGACCAACCGTTTTTTTTTTTTGAAGGGCGGAGTCAAAAATACATAAAAAATCTCCGCTCCGCGGGGGGTGTCCCAAGGTGCCGCAGAAGCAGCTATCTACTAACTACTATTGTCAACGAAAGATAATGAAATAAAACAATATTTATACGCGATGAAGTCCCGTATGCTATGTTGTGATAATAAATGAAAATTACGTTAGTTTAAATCGACACGACCGTTATTATTAAAGGATTCCTTTTACACCAATTTAATTAGTACACTTTACGTATCGACTTGAGCCAAAGATTGCCTTAAATAGACCTTTCGTTGGTAATTCTTTGACGTCTTTGTCCTCTAAATTACTGTAAGTGTCCAGATCTCGCGGAAACCAACCATGCGATTTTGGCCAGATCAAATTGGATGTGGACGTACTTTTCAATGAGTGCACCAATATCTATACTGTTATAATTTTGTAAAAATTAAATTCCTGTACATTGAAGATATTTTCAAGGTCACTGAATCGATATTTTTTTTTGTATGTTGTATGTGTCGTTGTGACTTCAGCACGCCAAAACGGCTAGACGCATTTCTTAAATTTTTGGTACAAGGGTAGCTGAGCACAGCTGGTTATAGGATACTTTTCACTCGACTGTGCTAAAGAAAAAAAGGGGTTATGAGTTTCTTTTCCGAAATGCCGTAGAGAGAGACTGACTTGTAAAAGCCAGTCGGCCCCTTACGGCCTACTTACATAATAAATATCATTAATTGATTATGGTCGTAATTACCCTCAATGCTTGGCACGACTAAATATTACCAAAAGCTGTACTTTAAAAAGTCCCCCCTAGCGTTAAGCGGTTAAATGCTACGTATTATTTGTAATAAATAAAAAAGAGATTTTGATTTGCATTCATTACTATGTGGGCTGTATATATATTGATAAAATAACTTAAATATAATTGGACGACACCTATTGCCCTAAAAAAGACAAAATGTGTGTGTTGGACTGTTTTTATTGAACCAATCCACATCGATGCAACCATCGCAGCGTGCAATGTCATAAAAGTGAATATTCACCCTTTTGCACGTTATATAAGCCATGTTTATTATCTGGCGAAGTCATTTTGCCAAACACGACAGCTTTATTAAAGAAAAAATGAAAACGACGCGGGTATTGTTTCAATATCGTTGTTCGAATTGAAATATTTTTGTTTGTTATTTTACAGCTTGTAACGTTATCATATTAAGGATCTGAGTTATTTCAATGTAATCAATCTATACTATAAAGCTTTAAAAAAGTAATGTCTGTACATTTTAAGATATTAAAAAAAATAACTGTTACGGACTATTTGGAGGTCACTAAAGCAATAAATATTCTATTTTTATTTTTTCTAATATTATTTTAACTGTTTTTAGTACACGGGTAGCTGGTTATCCACAGATGGTTATAGAATACTATTTACTCGACACCTTTGTCAAAAGAAAGAGGAGGCAAGGGCATATCAAACATACGCAAGTTGTTTTAAAATTCATAATTTGCTTTTTTTTCTTCTATTATATTTTTGCTTTTATAAGTTATATTTATAGTTCTTACATAACTAAGCATTTAGTTTTAACTTAAAAACGTATATTTATAATATCTTCTTCTGCTTCCGCGATTATTACTCATTTAAATAAAACAATTTAACGGATTATATCGCGTATCTTATCTCATTTCAGTTTCCGATGTTTCGGAAGCTTTTCAGCTTTCCATGGTCATGGGTGGATCATGTGACTATGGAAAGCTGAAAAGCTTCCGAAACGTCGGGAACTCAACTGAGATAATATACGCGATTGTTTTATTTAAAAGTATAGAATATATGATAAACTTAAGTATTAATATTGTATTACATAAGGCTTATTTAGAAAAAAATACTGACTGTTGAGTTTGTCAGACTTGTTACAGTTCCCTAGCGGCCTACTTACAGAATAAAAATCATTACATAATTAATCACGTCTTACGTAATCAAAGACCTATGCACGAAATACAAAAACAACAGTTTGCTCATATTACAGCATCAAACGGCCATCGTTCACTTCAGCAGCTTTAGCTAGCTCCTATTCTAAAGAGATCTAAATATTTAGTCCTAGCTACCTTCGACGTACCCACTTAACTACTAGCATACGTACCCCAATTATTCAGTTGCTTATTCCAACCTTGCTCACATTGTCGCGTACAATAGCCTCCCTAGAACCAGGAATGTAGCTCCCTCACTACCTAGTTAACGTTTTTGGCGGAAACACCGAAAATTGCTGTAATGGCAACTCTGCCAGATATTCTGACGTTGGTATGTTAGGCGGGGAGCTAAGGTACACAGAATATATCGGTACGTTACCGAGTTATTCAGTAACTAGAGGGCACCTTTTAGTTACTCAATACTTCAACTTCTTTTGTGGAAGAGCACTCATAACCCTATTTTTTGCTTCAGCGTAGTTGGATAAAAATAATAATAGAAATGAAAATATTTTATAACCATCTATTCTTTTACCAAAAGTGTTTGAAACCCATTCAGCTGTTTTGACGTAAAGACAAACAAAATAAATAAATAATAATCGATTTAGTGACCTTCAAATAGTGATTGATTTCTTTTTCGTCGTATTCCTGATTATACATATTCATGTTTGGACATATTCTTCTTTAGGCACATTCGGTTTCTGGCATAAATCATTATATACAACAAATTAAATTAATCCATTTCAATTTATTACGATAGCAAAGTCACAAGTATTTCAAAATATAATTTATTTAATTAAACAAGAAAATGCCGAAAACGGAATACGTCCAAACAGGAATGTGACGTAACAAGAATATGTCCAATCAGGAATATGACGAAAAAGGAATCAATCCAAATAGTCCGTATCACTTATTTCGTTTTCATAACTTTATAATATTACTAGCTTCTGCCCGCGACTTCGTCCGCCTTAAATTCGTTTATCGCCGATAAGGGTATTTTTCCGGGATAAAAAGTAGCCCTAAACCCGGGACTCAAACTATCTCCATACCAAGTTTAAGTGTGAAGAGGTAACAGACAGACAACAGACACACTTTCGCATTTATAATATGAGTATAGATTTGGCAAAAAGGTATTAATTTTAGCGCCACCTGTTAGTTTAGCAAGGTACTCGATACTCGTGGGCTCGTAACACATGTTTGAGAGAAGTTTGCACCTCCTTCCTAAGTAGCGCAATAAGATTCAGGTGCAAACTTAACTCAATCAAATGTAGTAGCTACCCCCCCTTTTAAGGGTTGAATTTTTATAACCTATAACTTGACCGGGATTTTTTTCGACCGATTAGTAAAGTTTGCATTAAAATCTGTTCAGCCGTTTTCACGTGATGCCCGCACAAATAAACAGACAAATAGATAAACAAATAAACAGACAAACAGACAAAAATTCTAAAAACTGTTGGAACGTGTTCTGTTATCGATTTTAAGTATCCCCGGCCAATTTTTTTTCGAATATCTTCCATGTACAGACTTTCGACCCTCTTCAGCTTTATTATATGTATAGATGTATAGATAGAAGTCAAGTAGTCTCCACAAATATGGAGAATAATCGAGACCAAGAACGTGTCTTATTACATCAAGGAGTGAGTACATCAAGTGAGTGAGAGTGACATCAATGAGTTTGATTGTGATAAAAGTATAACATAAGACACGTGTTTGGATAAATTTAAATGTAATCATGACCAATGTAAAATGTATCTCACCTCTTTGACCGTGGTTATGTTGAATGTTAAAAATCAAAATTAAAACAATATTCTGGTTAGTGTCAAAATTCTAGTCATATTCATTCATCAGACATTTATGATTCCATCAAAATAATTCACGTATTTTTTAGTTGACTAATACAGAATATAAAGTTGCTTAACTCATTCCTATTTTTATATAAATAGCTAAAACGTTTCGGTTATTTCTAGCTTAACTTATAACATGCGTGTGTCACTTCCCTTACAAAATGCAAAGAATGCGTCGGCGCCTAACTTCCGCCCAACTGATTCGTTTAGACATGTCTTTGTTTGCGAGTTGAGTATTCAATGCTCAAAATAAAATATCTCATATAATCTAAAACTTACAAGTTACAATACTTCGATTAGGTACATTAAAAGTTGTCCGTTTGTTCATTCACAACAACTGAATACCACACATTTTTTAATGGACGTAAAATAAAAGTCGGATAATGTGATGAGCTTACTATTTCAATAAAATGTGCTCTCACGGGAATAAGTGAGTACTATTTAACCGTAGTAAGTGAAAAAAATCAAATAAGTCAGAATCATTAGCATAAATATTAGACTGCCCCGTTTTCGTAGCGCACCAGGTATGTTTGCAGAGGCACGTACTGATTGCTTCGGTGCGATAATACGTCAGAGAACTGCCTCCCTGCTGCGCCGCGTGCGTGGCAGTTCCAACAACCTCGTGCGCCAGGTGCTAGAATCTCCTGCCTGCGCGTTTTGAAAACACTGGGACTCAGTGCACTTGAGAGCAAAAGGCTCTGTGTATAATATAATATAATAATTACCTACCTAATCACCTGTTCAATTGAAATTCTTACAAATTTTAACGCAGTCCTACCAAATATTTAGGTCCTATCAAATTCTTCCCTTACACTTTTAGGCTCACCAATATTTAATGAAGCGATAAAACCCATTATAAATTGCAAACTTAACCTTTTTAATAGCACATCAAACCTTTTATTCGAAATCAATCCGCATATCTCGGAGCGTGCCCGTATTTTGGCGGTATCTGCGGCTGAATCAGGGCACTGGTTGCGTGCTCTGCCCTCCCACAAAGTGAGAACAGTTCTCGATCCAGGCTGCCTGCGAATAGCAGTTTGCCTAAGCCTTGGATCGAGAAAATGCGTCCCCCATACATGTTGCTGTGGCAAGAGCGTAGACCAGCTGGGCCGACACGGCCTCTCGTGCCCCAGAAGCGCCGGCCGTCTATATCGCCACGGTGCCATAAATGACCTGGTCCGCCATGCGCTTGCCACCGCCTCTGTGCCTGCTATATTGGAACCCTTGGGTATGGCTAGAGACGATGGCAGGCATCCGGACGGAGCCACATTGGTGCCGTGGAAACTGGGCAGAGCCTTGGTGTGGGACGCAACTTGCGTTGATACGTTTGCCGCGTCTCACATTCGGGCAACTCGACTACAAGCTGGCGCAGCGGCCGACCAGGCCCAAATACTCAAGCGCCTCAAATACTCGTCCTTATCAAAAAACTACGAGTTTGCGGCGCTTGCGGTTGAAACCTTGGGACCCTGGTCAGCCGACATGAAGGCATTCATGAAGGCCCTGTCGGCACGGTTGGTTCGCATCTCGGGGGACCCCAGAGCTGGCGCGTACCTCTCATAGAGAATCGCTCTCGCGATCCAGAGACGTAACGCCGCCAGCGTAATGGGGTCCATGCCGCAGGCCGACCTTCTAAACGGGTTTTCTTTTTAAAGTAATTGTATATATTGTATATATCGTTTTATGTTTTTCAGATTAGATATTGAGAATTAAATTATACATGTCTTAGTTTATAGAAATAGAATAATATACAAATTTAGCGAATAGAAATTAAGTGCCATAATATACGCGATATAATCCGTTAAATTGTTATATATCTGATCGTGTTGACAATAACTTTCGTTGAAGTATTTATTAAGTGTTATTGCTTTATCTTTGTAATTTTTTTCATATGATAATAATAACAATGCGAGATATAAACATAATAATATATTTTTTTATTAATATCACTACATTTACCTACTACCCATTATGGACATGGAAATAAAACAATTTAACGGATTATATCGCGTATATTATCTCATTTTAGTTCCCGACGTTTCGGAAGCTTTCCAGCTTTCCATGGTCACGAGAGGACCATGGGCGTTTTATTTCAATGAGTAATAATCGCGGAAACAGAAGAAAATATTATGGACATGGTCTGAAAATAAAATAATTGAATTTGAATAAATTAAAACCGAATTGAAGCTGAAGTCGATCAAACCGGTTATAGTTTCTTTCAAATAGATTTAGTCCTCTTCTGCAATCTGATCAGATTTGATTTTTTTCTGACCGTCTCGGAAAAATCCAGGGTCAATGAGGCAGGTGCATTAACTCCCATAGAGAGAGATTCATACAGAAATTTAAAAATTCTGGTCAGATTGTCCAACGCAATACAAAATCTAAGTAACCGATCAAAGAAAAGTGAAATATGTATATTGTTTCGGTTTTGTTTTGGATATATATATTGTAATATACTCATGCGGTTTGATAATGTTATGGTTTTATCCATCTCTAGAAGAACGTTGTCTCTGTTGCATATGAAGCACTCATAATATACTCAGCATGGTTAGTTTCCGATTCGTCAGCGACGTAACATTCGAATGCTTTGCTCTCTCTTTTCAATTCTTAACGATCCACAATCTCCAGAATATTTCAAAACTTTCTTCAGCTACATTGAATCCACTCGTAACCATCATTTTCGCTCTTCCGGCAATCTAGCCCTTTCTATCCCACTACACCGAACTGGCTTCATATCCAATTCTTTCTCCATTGAGGTTGCCTGCCTCTGGAACGGTATTCCTCTTAAAATCAAACAGGCCCCGAATAAGTTTGCATTCAAAAAGTCCGTGAGCAACTTCCTTGCTGGCAAAACCGAAGACTCTTAGTTTATCTGCTTGATTCGTTTCATCGCTTACACAAGCCTCAGCACCGCCCACAAGTTTTCTGCTTTGCCCTAAGGTTGACTGGTAGCCTTATGGCATTAAGTTCGCCTTTTGTACAATAGGTTTTCTTTTGTGGAATAAAGATTAAATAAATATACGACGATAACATTGTCAACACCTTTCTAACTCCTTAACACTTTCGCAACTGACATTTTCCTAGCGTTACGGTCGTAGCCAATAACATGGCAAAAAGTGTAGGTATCTCGCGGTTGTAAATGGGTTAACTCGTCCCAAGATATACATTTTCAGGATGCTGTTTAAGCTTCCTCGCCACTGTAGTGCATCCGGTATGTTTGCGGAGGCCCGGACAGATAGTTTTCACGCTATCCGTCGCAAAAGAGTCGCCTCGATGCTAAGACGCGTGAGGAATAGCAGTAACGGCATCCTGAGCATGTTGGCTGGACGGTTGGATTGCTCTATGTTGTTGCACTGGGTGGGCATTTGTATAGGGAAGTTAAAATAAGTTAGATTTAGTTTACTAACACCTAGTTTTGTAAGTTATTGCCATTGGATTTGCTACTAACATCATATGGATCTCGCATCTGAAATAAATGATTTTTATTTTTATTTTATTTTATTTTATTTTATTTATAACTACGTATGATGTGTTGAGTTGTGGGAAGTGTTAAACGATTTAGTATAAAACTTTGATTACCGTACTGTTTTGAAACTGTCATCTAGAAAATATGACCTGAATGTGACTGAATATCCCCTTTGCCAGGCCAATACGGGGCCAGAAAGGAATCCCCTCTTATAATGCTTTGCCGTTGGTTGTAGCCTCGTATCAAAATTTGTAATGCTATAAATTTCACGCTAAAAGACCTGATTATGTAGAGAAATTGCTTAAACATGATTTATGAAGCTTATGCCACGTTGAAATGTTAGCTCTTGGAATATTGTTTTAAGTGATTTAATTTAGGAATTTTGATCAAGATTAGGTGCAGATGAATTTTGTTCAAGAGCTCGCTCTTAATGATAATAAAAGTTGGCACTTACTAAATGGTAATTAGTTGAATCTAGCTTAAGAATCCAAATTGTAGCTATTTTATTTACATAATTATATTTATAAGTTAACAGCTGAGTCAATTAATTTCAATCACCTAAAATTAGTTGTAACGTAATTTAAGGTTTTTTACTAATAAGAACCAAAGATTAAAATGATTTTGATATGCATCGAAAAGCTGTTCCCTAAAGTTATTACTTCGTTTAATGCAATTGCTTGACCGAGCGAGCACAGTGAGTGAAGCGTCTCCGGCTGTTGTCCTCTATAGGTCACATTTCTCAACCAATTGTCAGCAGGTTCGATATTTATATGTCTTTATTTTGTAGATTCGAGATTTGCCTATTTTTCAAAATGGCTGAGATATGGGGGTTCAAAGACTCGCGAGGTGTACAGCTCACAGAGCCAGTAGTATTAAATATTCATTTATCTGGTTCAAATCTTTATTGCACAATAAATAAAGGTGCAATAGGCGGACTTAATGAGCACATTCTCTACCATCGGGCCAAACCGAAACGTTTAGTTGGTGCAGGATCGTAGCAATCGATGTATTAGAAGAGAAAAAAAAGAGACATATGTATACATTTTTTATATATTTTTTTTATGTACTAAGGGGGCAAACAAACGTACGGCCTGCCTGATGTTAAGTCACCGCCGCCTATGAACGCTTGCAACGCCAGGGGCATTACGTGCGTGTTGCCGACCCTTTAAACATGATAATATTTAACTATTATAATGGTTATGATGTATGTCATAAACCAAAATGTACGTTTTTTTCATTTAAGTAACATGAGTCATGTTTTTTTAGTGGAAATAATCATGAATCAATCATAATAACTGACCTACTTTGATTGTGCAATTATTGCAACATAATGAATACCTAACAAAACTATGTGACGACGTCACTTTATTACGTACTTATAAACCTTTTACACTTCTGAAATTGTATAGACAGAGCACTGATATAAACTAATGGAGTAGAGATCACAGATATAACCAACAACTTCCCAAAAAATGCAAGCATTTAGCCGTCAGCGATATTCACTCTTCTACTACCAGCTAGTGTTATCGCGAAAAGTGCTCTATTTGCTCTCGTGCCCCAAAATTCAGCGAAAACACAGACGAATTATTAACACTCGCTGTAACCGGGTCGTCGCTCCCGCCGCTTAATAATTCCCCCACTAGAGGTCGATTGCTTCACCAAAGTTGCCCAAAACCACTAATTTCGAGGTAATTTTCAAACTCGGGCGACAGTTTCCGAGTTTCAGCGGTATAAATAGTTGGTATTGTCATTTTAAACTAAATGTAGCCTGAAATTAAAGCTGTTAATGCGCTCAACGCTGAAACATCCAGCTGAAAGTTTCCAGTAAGTTAACATTTACAAATTCACATACCGGTTCCAATGGCTTTGAAAATAAAGCACAACACTTCACTCAAAATTAATCCAATGGCGTTTAACAAAAGCACTGATCACTGAAACTGAACGGTGTTCGAAATTTGAAATTACCGATAGAACGGCGCGGACGTCGCACGCGCCGGCGCGGCCGGCACTGACTCACACGCATCCCGAAACACCCTTCGGTTCTATTTTTTGAATTTCGAAATAGGAACAAAAGAAGAGGGGAGGCGAGCGCCCTCAGTCGTCGTTTCATTTAAATATAGAACGGCGCAAGCCACGACACGTTCGAGTTCGTTCACTCAGGAAAGTGTATTCGAAAAGGAATTCCTAAATGCCATTTATTCCCTTGTTACTAGCTAAGATAATAATATAAAAATAGACGTCCGGTTTGTTTAATAGAAGCCGATTCCGGCTGTGTGTGGACTGATAGTTCCCGTGCTCATTACCGGTCGCTCGATTGCGGTTCCGCCGTCGGATGACGTCGTAAACGCCCGGATTGCGGGGAATTAAAAAGTGGATAGGTTCGGGACTGCAGTCAAAACACTGGCGATTAAAGTCAACGAGTGTTTGTTTTTTGTTTCGACGGTGTTTTGTTCGGATGAGAGTTTTGGCAATAAAACGAAAGTACGATACGAGAATGTGGCCGATATATGCGAAAGAATGCGAATCACAATTGTGAATAAAGTACTAACAGTTGCATTTTTATGTGCACAATATATTTTTAGATTTCATATTATTTCCATATATTCTGGGTTAGCGCAACCATATGCTCATTATACTTAGTTAGGTACAATATGTCGAGATACTTTAAATAAACTTTTTAAATGAATATTGAATTTAAAGCTGAGAAATGTTATTTTTCCACTATAAGATTGATGATTATAATATCCTTCTTTCTAACGCACTCGGGTAAAAATCATAAACCAATTAGTATCATAGAGTAAGAAAAGAAAATCGTCTAAATTTTCATAAAATGTTCAAAAGTCCTAGGTGTACCACCATTATATTGCTTATTTTGGAATAAATTTAATTCAATAAAACATCAATTGTATGGCAACCATATATATAGTTAATAGCAGTTTTTCAGTTTTTTACGACCAAAATCCTAAAATACTGGCTTTTCCATATTAATTTGGTACTCCACCTTAGGATTGACGTCACGCCTGTGTACGCAGTACGATGCGTTTTCAGCGCTTAGTAGGAATAACGAACCTTAACTATCGTTTCTGACTTTCAGAGCACTACATCTAGTTTATTAATGTATGTATGGTAAATGAACATACTTTACAAAGAACTACTATCTAAAAATGTCATAATAAGCTTGAAATAATGCATAGCTTTAACAATGCTGAGCACATGCCTGCAAATCTAATCGTGGACCAGGATATGACGGCGACATTCCAAGCGAGCCAATCAGCTAATGTCTAGACTGTATTATGGGTAATAGGATAGCTATATAGCTATTCTAGTGACTTAAAGTTTGAAGCCAAAACGAGAGCAGTTGAACCTTTCGTCGCCCTGTAAGAATGTCAGTTGCCAATTTATCCAAATGTCTCGATCGAGTTTACGCTTCTCGTTGGCTGAGATATGCGTCATGCTCGTGAACGGGTGCCGTTTGTGGGGTCCGGTCTGTTCATGCTAGCAAGGGCCAAATTAATTGTATACCTAGTAACTGCCTACCAGTGTTTAATGAACTGATGACGTGAGAGACTTCATCCTGTACTCGATTGAAGTTATTCATTTTTTATTTGATTTAGAGACTGTATACATCTCTAAGAGTTTTGTTTTATTTAAAGAGGTATATCCTTAAACATTTCTGAGGATTTTAATTAACTAATTTTATCTTTTTGCATGTTATGACGCCTAGAGACCACATACATCTCTAAGAAATTTAGATTTAATAATAATTATGTTTAATGTATTATTCACTTTGACCCCTAAGAGACCTTAAACATCTCAGTAGAATTCAGTCAAATTATTATATTTAATTTTATCGCATGTCGTGACGCCTAGAGACCTTATACATCTCTGAAAAAAAAATAGTTTATATTTTATATTAACATTGATCTGGAGAATTTGTACATCTCCTCTGCGTGTATCAATTATAAATTAGTTATAACACAATTGTAAAAGTTGTAAGTATAATTAAAACAATATTGTAATAGTTAATTGGTACACGCATGTTAATTGTTTTATATACTCTGACATTTAGAATTTTATTCTAGACACATTCTAGATTTACTAATTATTTTAATTTTTAAAATGATTTTATCAATAATAAATAAGTATTATACTTAAGTTAAATGATCTGATTAGGTTTTTCTGGGTTTCCCTAATCCTTGCAACAAATGTTGGATCATATTGTATGTTTCCCAGCAAAGACTACTCTCATTGTAACTGACAATTCGAAAGTGCTTGTATCTAAGCCTACTTGAATAAAGGATATTTTGATTTTGATTTTGATTTTTTTGATCGTATATACAACGTGTTCGATGCGTTTTTTGGCTTAAAACAAACATAGGTACACTAAAGATTCTGGCCCGTAGTGTTTGTTGGGTTAGGGACCGTATCAATATACGTCAGTCGTCGTTTTGAAATATGATAGTCTCACAGTGCTTTTATTCTGAGACTTCTAAGCAACTTAAAGTTTGAAATAAAATATAATTAATATTAGTCAATACTATTATGTAGGTAAATAGCAAATAACACTACCTTGAATGTGACGCAAATACCATCTGCAAATGAGCTCGCAAAGCATATCGAGCGATTCTAAAGTTTTTACGATGTGAGTGTTGTAATTTTAAAATTTGTTTGAATCATAGTTTAGTAAGAGAGCTTCATATTGAATTCGAAGGTGCTATATTGAGATGCTGCTCGCGTAGAATCATCTTTTAATAAACGGCATAGCGAACATAATTGAGCATTGCTTTGACAATGACGAAGACAATGTTGAGCACATGCCTGCAGATCTAATCGCGGCACCAGGATACGTCGGCGACATTCCGCACAGGCCAGTCAGCTGATGTCTAGACTATATTAATCTAGCCACTCCCAGCGATGGCTATTCTAAGCAACTTGAAGTTAGAAACCAAATTTAATTAGCGAATACCTGTTTAATAATAATTTACTCCAAAATTATTACTGGACCATTTTATACAAATCGAACTAGTCCCAAGGTAAGCTCAATAAGGCTTGTGTTATGGACAAAAGGAAAACACTATAAATAAAAAAAAACTACATAATAAGTTTCTTAAATTTACTTACTGTTCACCGTTTTCTACTACAGCATATACAATGAGTGTTATGTTGGCTTCGTAAATAATAAAAAAATTCTAAATCGGTTTATAAATGACGGAAAAACATAAAAAAATAGAACCAAATTGAGAACCTCCTCCTTTTTTGGGAGTCGGTTAATAAAAATAGCAACAATTTAATAATTACCAGTACGTTACACATTATTTTCGCTATCAAAATGACAGTATCGAAACTATGGTATATATAGGATTAGCTGTTTACGAACTTTTTGTTAATGTACTGTAAGGTTGTCTGGAGCAGATCGCTCTATAGCGATAAGGCCGCTTGTGGTTACCTTTATTTGTGATTTGTAAATGCATTATTTTAAATCCCTATATATTTGTGAGGTGTGCAATCGCGTATATTATCTCCTTTGAGTTCCCGACGTTTCGGAAAGGTAAAAAGCTAACCGTTAAAATTGTTAATTAAAAAAATTAAAGCTTAAACAACACTAGAAAAACACGCTTTACAAGACTTTTCTAATAATTCCAAACACAGCTATAATACGAGGTTCCATCATGAAGTTCCACTTCATATCTTCCGGCTCCATCATCAGATCAGTTCGATAGTACCATATTATTGTATAGTCATCAGAAGTACATACAGCTGCCAATTTTCATGACGCTACGATCTTTGGAAGATGGTTAAATTAGTAACCTTAGATTCCATTACATAGTTACATACATATCGACTTAATAAAAGCGTGTTAATGAGGGATAATCGCGGGAACAGAACAAAATATTAATTGTATCCTTTGTTCCGTTATATCATCGTTTGCTTTAAGGCGCCATCTAGTTTTTGATTGGATATCTCCTTGCGATCGGTGCACGACGATCACGGCATAGGTCGACAAACAACTGACATACAGACTGACACAACATCAAAATAGTGTGAAGACTAGGAACACTATTGCTGCTCGTAGCGCCCGCGCGCGGCAGCCACACACGCTAGGTGCCGAGGATGTCGTGGCATCCTGCCGCCTACCACAAATGACGACGGTAACAGCAGACATGCTCCCGTACAAATTAAATTATATGACATGACACGACGATCAAAGTAGTATGGAGATTAACAGTCCTCTTATTTTAATGGTCATTGATATTATCATTTTATCCACAGAAATTGAAGTATCTAAATAGGCACGAAATGTTGGTTAAGAAAATAATCGCGAACATTAACCGCCTCAAAATATTTCGTCCCCTAAAAAATACTTCAAAACAAATCTTCAACTTTACAAGATGATTTACGTGCCTAATAAACTTTGCGCGAGTGAAATTCCATATGCATATTACTCTAAACTTTCCGTGAGTTTCGCCATCTGGGTCCCGTCCAAATATTCCAAAGTCATACCGATAATTATAACTGAACAGGCTGCGATAAAAACTTTCGCAAATTCCTAATGAGTTTTGTTAAAGAGAAATGTAGCAAATATGCTTATTTATAGAGAACTAGAAAGTGCCCGAAACTTCGTTCGCGGAGGAGAAAAAGTCTTTTTGCTTGAATACTCGGATAAAAAGGAGACCATCTGTGTATACCCACCTACGCGTGTCCCAAAAATAGTTGAAATCCGTTTAGCTGTGTTGGCGTGATGAAGCCACAACGACATGTACAAACATACAAAAATCCAAAAACATATTTTTCGATTCAACGACCTAGAAATAGTCTTATCACACTTATTTTTTTGAAAATATTTTCATAGTACAGACACTTCATTTTTGCAACTTAATAATGTAATAAATTTTAATTAAAAAAAACCTATTAATCATTCAGTTTTCTTTTACTGATTTTGTTTCCTTTTTCTTTCAGTTCAAACTTTATATTTTCCATCCGTGTAGCTAGTGCAACAAATTCGTTTATGAATAAACTATGTAAATACCAGAATAGTATTTTAATGAAAACTAAAATGGGGTTAAACGTTTTCACTAGTCGTCTTTGTGAAGCCAAAATGTTGAAATTCTGTGTCATAATGAGCTTAGCTGGATATGAGCTGCGATTGCCAAGAGGGGTATATGTGACATTGTTAATATACAATTTTAAATGAGGACTATAAGTATAGGTGTAGGTATAAGCGGGCTGGTTTTCCGCAACTTGACGTCTTATGATGTGCCTACTCTTGCCAACCTAACTCTACCAGGAAACCTAATAGCAGACCCTGAATATTGCTGACGACTTCTGGGAATAACCTTGGAGTTCCGAGGTCTTTTGTGACATCTAGAGAAAGTAATTAAGTGTTTGTTTATTAAGGTATGTCAAGTTATTGCTTCAACGAAGTCAGTAATCAAGTACTTCTGTACAAATAGTACTTCTGTATATCAATAGCTTTTTTAGGGTTGAGACTATTTGCTAAAGGAAAAAGGTCTTGTCAGTCGATCTTTTTCCTCATCATCAAGTAAAAACATTTCAAAATAATATCAATTACAATGTCTCTTGGATGTCTTAAACATATAACACTTCTAGGATATAAGAAAAAAACGATGTTTGATCTCCAAGAAATGGATTTCGATATATAATGTTAAATGAATATCAAAATAGGGTTAGGATATCGCTTAAGAATTTTATTAACGACGCACCTGACATTATTTTCCGGTATAAAAATGGTATTATACTGTTTATGAGTTTTTTGATGACTTATAGATTACATTATTTAATTAACTTAGGTACATTAGGACAATATATGTGCGTATCATCTGGACATATTTAAAAAATACTTAAGTCAAGTACATTTTGGTGAGGTATTTAATGAATTAGATGCCAATGCCGCATATGAAAGATTTATCAGCACATTTATGATGATTTTTGACTTATGTATACCGCTTAATAGGATTAAAATATCCCATATAAAAAAACCGAACTGAAAATCTAAAGGCATAATAACATCTAGTAAACATAAGCGAAATATGCATCTAGGAATTCAAAAAACAAGCGTGATAACACTAGCCAAAATAGTTATAAAAAATATACCAAATTACTTAAAAAGGTAATACGAACATCAAAAATAATATCCAATGGCCGGTTTATAAAAACAGTGTTAATAAACCTAAAGCTACATGGGGATTAATTAAGCAACATACAAGTCTCACGAATTCGGTACCAAATACGATCACCCAAATAAATGTAGATAGGAAAACTCTATTAAATCCTTCTAATATAGCAGAAGCGTTTAATAAATACTTTCTTTATAAAAATGTTGATAACTCGATGTACTCTAATAAATATAAAGGTATGTCAAAATGTATTGGTAATAGTATTTTCTTAGCTCCTGTTGATGTCTATAAAATTAAGATTATAGTGACCAAATTAAAAAATAAAAAGAACTCTGGTTGTGATAATATACCCATGTCAGTAATAAAATCATGTATTGATCAAATAGCAGAACCCCTTGTTTATATAATTAACTTATCTCTTGAAACTGGGATATTTCCTGAGCAACTAAAAAAGGCCCTTATAAAGCCCCTGTACAAAAAAGGCAAAAAAACCGATATTGAAAATTACCGACCCATAGCATTATTATCAAGTTTTTCAAAAGTATTTGAAAAGGTAATATATAATAGACTAAGCCAGTTTTTGAATAAAAATAATATTCTAAGCCCGTCCCAATTTGGATTTCAAAAAGGAAAATCGACGGCATTAGCTGTATTTAGGATTTTTAAACAAATTTGGGACAACATGAATGAAAAAAGGATGTGTTTTTCTCTCTTACTTGATATGTCAAAGGCTTGATTGTGTGGTACATGATATACTTTTGCAGCAGCTGGAACGCATTGGAATAAGAGGGAATGCTTTACAGTTGTTCAAAAGTTACTTGTGTGACAGACAACAAGCCGTACTTATTGAAACCTACAATAGTCAAAACAAAACTATTGAGCACATACAGTCGTGCTATGAAAAGGTCGTACTGGGCTTGCCACAGGGGAGTGTCCTTGGACCTCTTCTGTTCCTCATCTACTTAAACGAACTTCCTTTGCAAATTCGTGAACCATGCGTGATGTTTGCTGGTGATGCCACTGTATTATTTTCCAGCGACAAACAAAATTTAAATATAGAAAATGACATTAACTATGCTCTGAGCAAAATTATGCAGTGGCTCAAAGACTAAATCTTAAAGTAAACTTAAGTAAAACTAAGCTTATACAATTCAGAAACTACGAAACTGATCCTTTATCGCTTACTATATCACAAGCAGGTACTTCCATAGAGGAGGTCACTAGCGCTAACTTTCTTGGGATCAAAATAGATTGTCATTTAAACTGGAAGTCTCACATTGAACATTTAAACAAGAAGCTCTCTAGTAGTTGTTATGCTCTTTCAATTCTGTCGGGAGCATGTTCTGAAACTGTGGTAAGAAATGCTTATTATGGAAGCGTGTACCCACTACTTACTTACGGTGTGATCTACTGGGGCAATTCTGTCGAAGTATACAAAATTTTTAGATTACAGAAGAAATGTTTAAGGGCTGTATACCGGATGCGCATGGAAGACTCGCTCCGTGACGTCTTTCGAGAGAAACGTTTTCTAACGTTAACTGGCATTTACATTTTAGAGCTGTGTTTATTCGTCAAAAATCAATGTATTTGACAACAAAGTCTTCACTAAAGAATAATACAAGAAGGCAATATAAATATAATTTAAATCTACCTAAAGTTAAAAACTCTATTTATAAAAAGAGTACTTTTATAATGGCAATTTGTATATTTAACCATCTCCCTGCCGACTTAAAAGCTCTGGAAGGGATAACTTTCAAATGCAGGCTAAAGAAATGGCTGATCGAAAAGGCTTTCTATGATCTTAATTAATATCATAGTAGCTAAACACAATGTCAAAACTGTAAAAATAGAGAGAACTAGAAAAAATAGTATATAAATAAGATATTGTACACCCGGAATGTGTAGCTGTTGAAACCAGAATGAAATAACTTTCCAACCCATGTATTGACACAGTTAAACAATAAAGTATTCTATTCTATTCTATTATATTCTATCGTGAAATGTATATGTTGACGCCAGCCTGTTTTATTAGGCATTATATAGTTTAACTAGGATGTTTCTCGGTGGGCAGGACGCATTGTTGTGAGTGTTGTCGTCAGATCTTGGACTCAATAAGGGGCTACCCAGATAATTTCGGTTAATTTTACTGTTTTTTTAAAGTGATATAAAATCATTCCACTTGGTGCAAACCACGTAAAATATAATATATATATATATATATTGTAACTTGGTATTTGGCCTACATTTTTGTCAACTGGAATGTTATGTTATAATACATAATAAATCAAGAGAATAAAAAAAGATTCTTTTTATAAATTGGTATAGGCTACCTCGTCAAGCAACGCTTAGACAAGGGACTAAAGCCAATAAGTGAGTAACGATGTTCACTTGAATATTGTCCATTCGTTTTTCAATAAGTTCTATGGTTTTTTAAGAAAAGTAGCAATAACTGTTTTTTTGTGTAAAAATAACAATTTTTGATGGCGTGTAATCTCGGTTTCGGTGACTCGTGAACATAAACTGAAACAGTATATTGGTAACAACGGACGTTGTCAACACAATGATACACAACACAAAAAGTGAAGAGATCAAAGGTCATTCGTGTATGGGAACCCCTTAATTATTGTTGTAGTGGTTTAAACCCGGACTAACAAACAATTGTCAGACGATCATGATGAACTAAACAATGACGAAGTACTAAAAAAACTCAACCGTTAGCTCAAATCAGGATAGTTTTTTTCTACAAAATTTGCGGCTCGTGACAGCTAAAACGTAGTTATTTCAGTACTGGTTAATTACCCAGTTTTTGTGCCAAATGGCGCCACGCTTGCGTATTAATATATCATTAGTTTTAACTTTGTTAACGACTATTGATTTGGGCAACTCGAGCGTTTATAAATAACTCCAAAAAAAAAACTAAACAGTACTAATATTTTCTTCTGTTTCCGCGATTATTACTCATTGAAATAAAACAATTTAACTTTTAATTTAATTGCGCTTCGAGCCAACGAGCTCCAGATACCACGTTCCAAGCAGAATCCCAGTATGAAGAAACCAACAGTCGAGCGTAAACCTGCCGTATTACCATATATGAAAGGGGTCACAGACAAGATCGGAAACATCTTGAAGCGTGCTTCTATAAAAACATATTTCAAGCCGTTGAAGAAGGTGTCTCAATACCTTAGACCCGTGAAGAGTAGCATCCCTTTGCAGAGTGCAGGCATTTATAAGCTGGACTGCGAGTGTGGTCTTTCATACATTGGTCAAACGAAACGCAGTGTATCAACCCGGGTGAAGGAGCACATAGCAGATGTCACGCACCGTCGGTGTAATAGGTCTGCAGTCTGCGAACATGTCATTGACAAACCAAACCACTCAATTAAGTTTGATAAACCTTCTATCCTTGCCAAAGAAAAAAGATATTTTCCCAGGATGCTACGCGAGGCTATTGAGATTAAAAAGCATCCTAATTTCAATAGAGAAGATGGATTGTCACTACCACCAGCTTGGGATCCTGTAATACATCTCATCAAGGAACAAGCGAGACACAGGACTGCAAAACCTTAATTTCCGAACGGTGTAAAATATCTTATCTGTTTAAAAGTAGTTTAGTAGTCTCTATTTTTTAAATATTATAATTAGTAATGAGGTAGCCTGGGAGTTTTTCTTTGCAGCGTTTCTTTTCTCCTCAGTACGCCTCATTTGTGAAATGCTGCTTGGTAAATTATTAGAATAAAATAATTAAGCCCTTCTGGCACATGTGTAACTGTCTTTACAGCTTAGGCTCACCTGGCATGTATGTACACCTTTATTTGTGATTTTTTTAAAAATGGGTTGTTTGCACAAATTAACTTTGACAGAGGAAAATACATCTTTTCTCAGTCCTCCCGTGACCATGGAAAGCTGGAAAGCTTCCGAAACGTTGAGAACTAAAATGAGATAATATACGCGATATAATCCGTTAAATTGTTTTATTTCAATAAACAGTACTAAATTTCATTCACAGTTTATTCTACTTGTTGACTAAATTATCAATTTTGTATAAAAGTGGTTGATTGCAAAATGTTTCGCTCATTCGATGTACTTTTAAGGATGCCGATTACTATCTAATTAAACTAATGAGAAATATTGTATTTTCATAAATACACATTTTCACAAAATAATTCTAAATAGTTTAAAATGTATGTTTAAATTGGCAAAAAAATAACACAAACAATCCATTGGTATCGTGCCCAAAAGGTTGGCAGCATTGCCACGTTTTATGGCGATGCTGATCCGCTGTGCCAGATATGATCCAGCCCTCTGGTCACGTGTGGTATCCACAAGCCTCTTCGACCATTCCCTGAAGACTCACAGTCTTCAGGGCATTCTTAGCCCCCAGGGTCTCGATGTTTTAATTATTTAAGGGTGGGTCGCAAACGTAGAGATAAGGTAGTCGTTATTTAATCTTCGACTGTGAAGGGACGGCCCAAGCAGTGCCAGACTTCTACAAGATTCTAAGACTAATCTAGAATTTTACATACAACTTTACATGCAATTACACTATTTAAAACTATTTTATCTTTACATAATACATACCGTCAAACTCACTTCTCGAAATCAGAGATGCTGAGAGGCTTACAACTGTATCTCTACGGATATTAATTTCAAATAGTGCCATTTTTATTCCTTATATGATTAATTCATTATTCCCCTTAATTACATAATATTATGAACATATTATGTCTATCTGAATTATATAACTTATACATACAAAAAGTCTCAGTGTGACAAAAAAATATGTCAACCCTTTTTTTAATCACCATTTAGACGTAACCAAATAAGTTATAAGTATTTTGGCTGTGCGCACAAAATAATTCAGATGTGTTATTTTGTGGAATTAAAGATTTTTAGATATTTATTTTGGATATCACATACAACCCTAATCCTGTGTACAGTAAAAAATATCGTTTAGTGGAAAATTACAATAAAACTTATGAAAATTCGGAACTAAGATACTTTTGGAACAATTCACAATGTTTTAGATGTTCCTGTTTTTGAGTCTTAACTGTCAGATCCGGATATAAAAAATGCGGCTCCTAATAGTGAAGAGATCAATGATCTCCTTGATAGGTCTCCCTGTAAGTGTCAGAGAGCGACACTGACGCTACACATTTAGATCCGGATATCGGAGGGGACCCGCATTTTTTTAACACGACGCTTGGGACATTCTAATAATAAATGTAACTGTCAAGATGATATTGGTAAGGTTTTTTTCTACTCGTCGACTTTAATCCCTCAATAAGAACTTCATAGAGTAAACTTTAATAGCATACTTTTCAATATCGGATACTCTATGGCACTTCCAACTGAACTGAAATATTCATAAGCCAACACCTTATTTCATAAGCCAACACTGAATTGAAGTGTTGGCTTATGAATATGTCGAATGAATGAGTCGAAGATAATTGAGGTACGATGATGGTGATGATGATGGTGATGATGGTGGCGGTGATGGTGATGGTGATGGTGATGGTGATGATGATGGTGATGGTGATGGTGATTGTGATTGTGATGGTGATGGTGATGGTGATGATAATGGGGATGGGGATGGGGATGGGGATGGTGATGGTGATGGTGATGGTGATGGTGATGGTGATGGTGATGGTGATGGTGATGGTGATGGTGATGGTGATGGTGATGAGGTTGGTGATGGTGATGGTGATGGTGATGGTGATGGTGATGGTGATGGTGATGGTGATGCTGATGGTGATCGTGATCGTGATCGTGATCGATATCGTCATGGTGATGATGATGATGATGATGATGATGATGATGATGATGATGATGATGATGATGATGATGATGATGATGATGATGATGATGACTATGGTGATGATGATGATGATGATGATGATGATGATGATGATGATGATGATGATGATGATGATGATGATGATGATGACGATGATGATGATGATGACAATGATGATGATGATGATGATGATGATGATGATACCTACTCGTAGAAAAAGTATTGTATACAATAGTCATATAATTAGCTTTTTAAGTCTCGTACCTTACTTAGGCCACTCAGATTGCATAAAATACTATTGTTTTAGTTTCTTTGCATGGCGCGTTTTAGGAACGTGAGGCGACAGCGCGTTTTTCATTCCATAGAGCAGTGCGCCTACCATGAGTTCGGCACGAGCCAGTATCGAGCGCTCGATGACGGTCTATCTCTTTCGCACTATTGGCGCGTTCGAAAGAGTTGCACTGACTCTCGATACGAGATACTCGCTAGCGCCGATCGTAAACTCAGCGCATGGTTAAGGCACTGGATATTGATACTGACTCGCGAGTGTGTAGATATAAATGCGTATCGACGGCGCGCGTAAAAAGCACCGTGTGGAAAGGCCCTTAGATTGGATACGTGCGTTGACTTAAATTGTATGTAGCGACTAGAAGGTGTTTTATGTAGGTGCTAAAAGAACTTCATTCGTGGAAGAGAAAAAAAGTCATGACCCATAACTTCAGCGTAGTCGGGTAAAAAGTACCCGTCTACCAAAAATAATGAAATCTGTTTAGGCGTGATGAAGCCAAAAAGACAAATACGAAGATAGAAAAAATGCAAATTGATTCAGTGACCATAAAATAGTCCGTTACAATTTTATATGTAGTAAGTTGAGAACAGTTGCGACCGTTCCCATAATTTATGTAAAAATAATAGAAAATTCAAAACCCGTTTCGGGTTAACCCATTCTACTTAACATTATCCAAAATGGAAATAAGTTTCACTCGTACAACCAACAAAAAAGTATAGAATGTAAAGCTTTGTTTCCAATTTTACACCAAAAAAATTGAAATTTGAAGAACATTTTCAAGTGTTCGTCTAGTTTTTTTTCTTAATAGAAACATCCAGTGGCCATGTAGTAAACATCTTTTTATTGACCCGTTTACCCTTAAATCTTCTTTTGGTTCTAACGTAATAAAGAATTATAAACCATCAGCTGTCTCCCCCAAGCACACGCCCTTTTTTTGTCACGCCTCGCGTATTAAAGCATTTAATTTGTTTCCGCCGATGACTTAAAGATGGATCGTACACGCTAGAGACGTTTAAAATGTTTAAGAGACAGTAGGCGCTTTCGACTAGTGTCTTTAAGTCTGTATTTTTTTATAAAAGCAATTATTTCGATATTTAAATTTGGGACAACTTTTTGTGAAGAAAATTACAATAAACTAGGGACTTCCTTCCAATGTCGAAGTGACATTTCATACTAGATATTGAGTTCATCGGGTCAAATAGAAATGAACCTGTATCTATTTTGTATTTTATCCCGATAAACGAATTTAAGGCGGACGAAGTTGCGGGTAGAAGCTAATATACTATATTTTAGTACTTTTTAGAGACGAGTGAAAAAGATAATTAATTAAAATTTCACGACACTTTTTACATGAAATTTTATTTTACACGTAAAATGACATCAATTAATTAGTGTCACTGAGCGGACAAGACTGTGGTGTTAATGTTGAAATCTTATTTATCCATAAACAAAACTTTATCGATAAATTTATATCGGTAGGAAATCTCTAGGAAAATTGTATTTGTGCCACTAAAAGTTATAACTTTTTCGCAACATCTTAACAGTTATTCATGGAAAATTGTTGTATTTTGTTCACGACCAAAATTCTTCCATTGAAGAATACCTTCTATTCACACTTGAGATTAGTCGTATTTAATATAGTTAGACTAACTACAATAAGCGGTAGTTTGAGTTCGATAAGTACAATTCATATCAACAACAAAATAATCAAACTGAGTAAGTAAACAACAAAAACTTTTTTTTATTTTTTTTTATCGCTAAACTAAAGGAATACGTTTTGAAGAACAAAACTCAAAAGGAACCTAATTTGTAGGCTAATTGAACCCAATTGCCTACATTCATAAATAGTAGCGAGTGAATCATGTGCGCAAAATGTGTGAATCGACCTTGACTCATTTTAATTCGGGATGCCAAAGTTATTTGTGTCCACATGGGTGTAAATCTTGAAGCGAAATTATGGACGGGGTAAACAATAAAAATGTGAAAGTCAGAAGTTTCCGTTTGCAAAAAATCGCGAAAAGTAAAATTTATACTACGAGCACGGAGATAAGTAGTATTATTGTCAGGATTTTTGAAGTTAATAAAATTCACTTACCTAGACGTTTCGGAGGAGTCCCCAGTATATCTGGAAATACGAAAATAAAAGGCGATCAATCTCATATACATATAACAAGGTGTGAGGAGCAAGAGTTTAAAGCGATTAAAAGGGGAAAGCCTTTCTTTTATGAACTTCAAGTAAAAATGTTAAACAAAAATGACATCAAACGGTGGTAAAAAAGGAGACTAATATTATGTTTTAAGTGAGGTATTTCGTCTATTATTAAGTATGATTAATGAAATTACTATTATTATTACTTGGTACTGTTTTTTAGATTGTATTTTAAAAGTTTTCGGTCTCTTAGGTCTAGTTTCTGATATGCCCTGCAACTCTAAACTCTTATTGCTTCGAACGTCCATTCTGCGAATGTCTAGCTTCTAGAAAGTCCATTCTGTGAATTTCTAGCTTCTGAAACGTCCACGTTAACACTTGGATAGCATTGTTCTTCTGACCTTAAGAAGCGCGCTTGGAAAACAGAATGAGCCTGCTGTCGTTCGATGTCCAATACGTGCTCGTTTAAGCTAACGTATAGTGTTTTGAAATTGAGAGACACTGATTGACATCAGCCGACTGATGGTGTTACTGTCCCGCTAAAAATACACAGTTTTTTATACTTTTTCTAGTAAAACTTTTTAGAACAGAAACGTGGATGAATGAGATGTATCATTGAGGTGTTGGGATAAAAAAAGATTCTTTGAACTTCATCTATTTACAGGCTCGCGACTTTTGCGTAGGTAAAACATGTGATTAAATTTGATCAACCATAATGATGTATGCCGGACTTGTCTGTGAACTGTCATACTTCCTACGTAATCTAATCGTTAGTTGTTTTAACGTATATAAACTACTAGCTTTTGCCCGCGACTTCGTCCGTGTATAGCTCGAATTTCAAAAAATCCTTCTTTAGTGCGCCTCTACATACATCTCTAACGGAATATGTGTTTCAATTCTCGTATTCCTACCGTCAGCAGTTTAGGCTATGCATTGTCTGTCAATAGTTATAAGTCACGTTACTTTATTATATACCTGTAATTTGAAAAAAAACCCAGATGTAATTGGACAATTGAGATTGAACTATTGATAATATTGAACATGAGGTAGCTTTTGCAGTATTTCTTTATATACCACATTAACAGACCCGACCAAGGTTCGTGAAGAGCTTGCTCTCGAGCAAGCCACGTAAAACTGGCCGTGCGAGAAGCAGCACCCCCTAAGATCTATTTCTGCTATTTTCAGTAATTAACTTTGAGACTTAAGGGGGAACTGCAGCCTTTTAAATTCGAATGGGTATTCCGAGGGTATAAATGGTATCCGGGGTATGTACACAGATTCACCTTGAGCACAGCCAGTAATTACGATGGCTTCTATAACGTTTTTATGTGAGGCTTTCACATGCAGCCTGTTCCATTGCACAACTTCGGCTGATTCTCATTTCACAGCAACATTGCCCGAGAACCCACTTTTAAGATAAGTAGATATGTGATAAGGTAGGCCGGGTGGGTTAAGTGAAATGAAATAATGAAATAATGATCTTTATTCTGTAAGTAGGCCACAAGGGCACTTTTACAAGTCTGACTCTACGGCGTTTCCCAAGAGGAGACCACTGAAGAGAAGAAAGCCGAAACAAACTCAACAGTCAGTTATTTTTTCGAAATAACTCTTATATCTATTACAATATTCGTGCTTAGCCTAACCTAAATATATGTTTTGAGTATAAACTCAATGCGTAGTTCTTCAAGGAAACATATCAAAACTTATTAAAGTAAAAAAAAAAATCTAGAATATAAAAAGCAAAATAGTGATTTTTATTTAAAACAACTTACATACGTTTGATATGCTACCTTATAAGAACCGTGTCCCGGTAGAAAGTAAATTATTTGGTTTCTGTTTTGGGCCATGCATTTTTGTCTGTTAAATAGTCCTCTACCCTATAATAAGCCTTTGCCATTAGGGACTCTTTTAAGTACTTTTTGAGAGCTGGAAACGATAATTTCAAAGCATCATCTGGTAGCTTATTATAAAAATGTATACATTGGCCTACGAATGATTTGGCTACTTTACGAACGCGGAACTTTCTAATAGCGATTTTGTTTTTATTTCTAGTATTAAAATTGTGGATATCTGAATTCCTAGTAAAAGACTCTAGGTTCTTAATAACATAAATAATATTCTCATAACACGTAAAGTTGAAATTTCATGGGCAAAAATTATTGTAATTAGTTCGAGTATGAACTAAGATATCGATATATAGATAAAGAACAAAAGAGCTTTACAACTTTCTTTATAATTCTTCGGAATACAATTTTCAGATTTAACAAAAAGTGATGATTTTCCATTTATTGTTAAAAAGAACTCGTTTACGTATTTATTTTATTTATAAACCATATTTTTGTAACATAATGTTTATCATTCAGAGATGATCGCAAGTCCAAAATGTACAATGGGCTATTATCCGGCTATATTAAGATATATTTGTATGATATGTCATATACGGAAGGTGTGCTCTTTGCTTAATCGTGTAGGTAGTATTACTGTTTCTAGGTTACCAATTGTTTATTCATGATTTAGAAATGATATTGTCACAATGCCGGAATAAACGCAAAATGTCACAATGAACAAAAGGTCATATTTTTCCAATTATTGTTAAAAAAATACCCTTTTATGAATGAATACCCTCAAAAGTTGTAGCATATGTCCTCCTCTGATATCTAAGCTATATTACTGCAGAATTTTAAACAAATCTGTTTTGTAGTTTTTGCATACGAGCGTAACGTATGATTTGTCCGCCTTAAATTCATTTATCGCGGATAAGGGTATTTTTCCGGATTAAAAAGTAGCCTATGTCCTTTCCCTGGACTCAAACTATCTCCATACCAAATTTCATTCCAATCAGTTCAGCGGTTTAAGCGTGAAGAGGTAACAGACAAACAGACAGACAGACAGATAGACATACAGACAAACAGACAGACAGACTCACTTTCACATTTATAATATTAGTATAGATATAGAGCCCACGATAGAATGTAGTGACTTCTAAGACGCGATGCAAAATGTTACTTTCCGAGTCTACTCACAATGATGATTAACTTTTAGTTTGAGAACAACATCGGAGTCAGACCGGCCAAGGGCATGCCAGACCATGCAGGATTCCGCATCCAGCCGTACAAAAAATGCACTAAAGATGGAAAAAAATACGATATGAAAAAGTGCACAAGCAAAAGAACGTATCTCCACTTACGTACTCGTGCTTTTCTTGAGAATTGCCATTTTTTGGCGATAACTCAAAAACGGTATATCCGATCATGTTTAAAATAGCTTAGTTTGGGACGGGGTCGAATTGTATAAGATTGTCCCTGGCATTTATTTATATTTAATTAATATAACTAAATAGAGGACCTATACGATACAGCGTCCGGTGAATATTCCAAGGTCAAATAAACTTTTTATTGCTATTTGGCAAAAAACTTAAAACTATTATTTAAATAAAACAATTTTCACGGATTATATTGCGTATACTATCTCATTTGAGTTCCTGACGTTTCGAAAGCTTTTCAGCTTTCCGTGTTCACTCTTCTGGCACATGAGTTTTTACAGATTAGGCCCATCTGGCATGTATGTACACCTTTATTTGTATTCTCAAAGTGGGTAGTTGGCACAAATTGTAACTTTGACAGAGAATTATATAGATATTTTCTTAGTCAACCCGTGAACCAGGAAAGCAGAAGAAAACGATTCCGAAACGTCGGGAACTGAAATGAGATAATATACGCGATGTAATCTGTTAAAATTCTTTTATTTAATTCAGTGATAGTCGCGGTAACAGAAGAAAGTACTCGTATTATGCTGTATAGCCAATCAAAATACCTATAGTATGCAAAACCTTTCAACTTACTAAATTATCAGTTCAATGGCAAGGATTTCGAGATTATTCATAATAATCTATTTTTTTTCTTCAGAAGTCCCGGCCTTAATTAACGGGTTTCAGCGAAGCGTAAAAACAAACAGTTCCCTTTGCCACTTGAACGTTGTCCGAATTCGTTAAATTATAAATCCGACCTTGTCCCGAAATTAAGATCGAGAAAATTAATTTCCAGAATAATTTAATATTTAGCATTCTAGGGCAGTTTTTAAACTCGCGAAGTTCGTGATATTTTGCCGTGGATTTTTTGCCTTTGTTTGTTTTCGTGCCATTTATAAAACAAACATCTTTTGCGCTTTGCTCGATTATAAATTCTATCACTACACGACGCGTTCAGTTTAATTAGCTTTGCAACGGCATAAACCGAAATAAATAATAATAATAAGTATTTTTGTATCTCACCGTTAGTCACGGGCTCACGTCCCGGATTTTTGGGAGGCTAGCGTGGGGATATGGATCCAACACATAGAGGCCCTTTCGAGACGGTTTCTGTGACTGTACTTCTGCTTAGACTCGCTCCTGATCATATCAATAAGAGAATACGTCCATGAGAAGGTCCCAGCAGAAGTTGGAAGTATTGCATTTTATGGAAAGAAAATCGGGCTATTACAATGTGGTTTGGATGGAATTGTTTTTGGCTATTGCAATAGAGATGCTGCAACCGCCATATTAACCACCGTTATCTGTGGCGGGTGGTGACTCGCCACTCACTTGATGGGCCGCCGTAATTGTTGTCATACAGACTGCCGGAAGCGACACAGACGTGTGGGCTCAGGGGTGTCGAGAGGTGCGGTGCGCTTTCTCCTAGGTTACTCGCGGCATTATGCCCTTTAACACTTCCACCCCTAGAGTATATAGCTTTAACCCTCCTATCTGGACAGCCAAAGAAGGCAAGCCAGAGCTGAGAGTCCTACGGGTTCCCTTGGGTATCCACTCCGGCCAATGAAGACACACGGAGGCGAGGACCCTGACCGACTCTCTGGAGATCTCGGGTCCGTGGGGTCGTCACTTCCCAACAGCTCGCCACAAGCTGCCCTGTGGATTATTATTATAAAAAGCTGGAGTCCCGGGTTCGATCCACAGCATAAACAAATTATTATGTGATAAGTAAGTGACACAGGAGGAGTGAAACAGGGTAAACAAACTGATGTGGCAATGGGCCGGGCACATAGTTCGAAGAACCGATGGCCGCAGAAAGGTTCTCGAGTGGAGACTCCGTACCGGCAATCGCAGCGTGCGAAGGCCGCCGGACGTCCTGGTTAGGTTGTGCGGACTCATTGGATGCGGGTCGCCTCAATCCGGCCCATGTGGGAATCTATTGAGGAAGCCTGAATCCAGCAGTGGACTTCCTATGGCTGAAATGATGATGATGATCAAATGATGGGAACGGATATTTGTTTTTGGGACTTGGCTATTTTACTCGTATTGAATAGTGTAATCGTATGTTCATTTTAGGGTTTTTTTAAGCCTGTTGAAGTGTTCCACTGTTGAGCAAAGGTCTTCCCTCTTTTCCAGTCCTTGCAAAATGTGTCCCAATCGTGCCATCTCCTATTCGGTCTGCCTGGGTTCCGGTAGCCACCTTGGGGGCTCAATTCTAGTATATCATCTTTATTCTAGTATATCTTACTTAAATAGTCATGACTTTATGACCGAAATAAAATAACACCATAATTTATTTTTAGCATTAGAGAACTAATGCTTTTTTTTCAATTTTTGACCGATTGCCTCAAAAGAGTGTTATGTTTTCGAGTGTACGTGTGTATGAATGTAATTTTTTTAGGCACGCTTTACAACCTTAACGGTTTGATACATTTTGACGTATGAGGTGTCCTTAGATTCATCTTGGTCGTGAGAGTTAGTTAGCATCAAATAGTTTGTAGCATCCAAAGCGCCAAATATGTCGTCATTAAATAATGAAATAATGATCTTTATTCTGTAAGTAGGCCGCAAGGGCACTTTTACAAGTCTGACTCTACGGCGTTTCCCAAGAGGAGACCACTGAGGAGAAGAAAGCCGAAACATAAATAAATAATAAATATTACGGGACAATTTTACACAAATCGCTAGTCCCATGGTAAGCTCAATAAGGCTTGTGTTATGGGTACTAGACGACGATATATTTAATAGATATATTACTTCCGCTTCGCAGGCAAAGTTACTCCCACTGAGTCAAACCGGTCGTCTTTATATCTTTATGTCCATAAGAATCAAAAGCATTTAAAAATAAAAAGATACAAATTCGAGAATTCAAGTCACGTACGTAAAGGTGCGATAGCTCAGTTTTTTTTAAATTTATTTACCTTATAAAAATACCGTTGGCTGGAGCACTTCTACGTTAAAGGAAAGGTCGCAGGTTCAAATCCTGCTTGCAATTGGGATGTCCCAAAAAAAATTGATCTCGATTTTACATCAAAATCGTAAAATATAGGTTAATTTAAGATACAAATTTCGTCCGTTTCCCATTTAGATGAGTATGGATATCCCAATGGAAAACTGACAATTGCAAGCGGTTTATTAAACCTATTCCTCTAAATGGTTTTCGAATTGACATACCTTTGAAAAAATTGGTACATCCCAATTGAGTAGAGGTCGCATTTTTTTTTCCACTTTATCTCAATAGGCATCATGCCGGGGTATGGCAATCAAAATTCTAATTAGTCTATCAGTTAGATAATAAAAAAATATAGGACACGTATTTTTTGTTTTTTTCAAAATATAAAAAAATACTCAGGTAAATTGCATTAAAGTTCAGGAGTGGGGCCTTTTGACGTCACTCCTAGTTAATTTTTTACGAAGGAGTGCGGTCACGTCGATTCAATGTATCACCTTTATTTTTTGATTACGTAAACAAAAGAAATACGTAATCCAATTTTTTTTGACGGACTAATTATTAAAATTTAGTCATCATCCCTATTCCGTAGATCATCGTGGGATCATACAAACTTTGAATTACGAGGTTAGGAGTAGACTAGGTAGACGTGGTTTTGATGCCGTTTCGTATAATTTTTTCGTTAGCATGCTAGCAAACAACACGACATTGATGGATCGCAGCAGAAAAGAGTTAAGAGCGAGTCTGCGAGTTGAAATCAGGGTTTTACGGTGTTTATTCATCATAATTTTCCGAAACTTTTTAGGGCTTCATAGTCAACAAAGAGCCCCAATAGTTTCTGTCTTTCAGTTTACAGGCAAGCTGTAATTTGACATGCATTTTTTACATCTATACAATTATAAAGTTGTAAAAACAAAATGTCTGAACTTTGAAGTAATTAAAAAAATGTAAACGCAATATTTGAAAGTCATTGAATCAAAAATATTATTTGAGGCTCTTTCAAGCAAACACGTCTTAACTGATTTAAACTATTTTTGGTACACGAATAACTGGGCATCCAGAGATGATTCAAGCAAACCTACTGTTTATCTGACTACGCTGAAGTGAAAAAAAAGGTTAGGACTTTTTCTCCTCCGTGAATGAAGTTTAAGCTCAGCGGGAGTAACGTTGACTGCATTGCTGAACGTCCTAGGTTCAAATCTCGATAAGGGCAAAGATTTGTGTGATGAAGATAAACTCGTTCCTGAGTCTTGGATGTTTTCGATGTACACAAGTAAATATATCTAAGTATTAAATATATCGTCGTCTTGTACCCATAACACAAGCTTTATTGAGCTTACAATGGGATTAGTTCATTGGGTGTGAAAATTGTCCCGTCATATTTAATTGTTAGGTATTATTATAAGATATTAGTAAAAAAACCATCAAAAAAATCCGTGGAGTGATGATGATATATTTTTCTGGTCTATCCCATGGCGTGGTACCGTTTGATAGTTCATTCAAAAATATTGTGCTTTTTGGTTTACATTGTTTGAAGAGTCAATATCTCCACTTCGTACAGCTAAAAGTAAATTATACCTGAAAAATTCAATACCCAAAATAATATCGCTAAATCTACTGAACACAGCAAATACCCTTGCACATAGAAAACACCTATATAATAGCCAGGTCAACAAACAATTTTTTTCGAAAATAAAAAAAAATTTAAGCACTACACCTCGATCGATGTTATCTTTAGTCACAAACGTACTCGTATCAAATTCAATTTATCTAAAAGCCTTTTTGAACGCACACGGATCTCTAAAACGCGTGTGAATGTGCAAATATAGGGGCTGCACTTTTTGTACCTGTCTACTTCGTGACAGTTTTTCCATTTTTCATCTCGAATTTGTGATACCCATTGCAGTTTTCTTTTTTCTTTTTTATAGGTAGTTGTTTTTCAACTGAGTTTCACAGGTATCAATTTCGACAGTGTAACAATATTTTTAATACAGTTGCTCAAAAAGTGCTACTTTACGTAGCTGTTAAGCGTGCGCAAAGTTGGTCTTCGCGAACTAGTGCTTTTCACTTTTCCAAAGTTTTTAAATGTATACTTGTTCCAATTCATGACTACTTATTGATCATTCTGATGATGAAGATGATGATGATGTTAATGATGATGATGAGTATGATGATGATGAGTATGATGATGATGATGATGATGATGATGATGGTGATAATGATGGTAATGATGATGGTGATGGTGATGATGAAGGTGACGGTGACGGTGATGATGATGATGGTGATGGTGATCGTGATGGTGATGGTGATTGTGATGATGATGATGATGATGATGATGGTGATGGTGATGGTGATGATGATGATGCTTGTTGTTTTTCTTATTTTTTCGCAACTGTATTAAAAAAACGTCGTTCGATACACGTGCGGAAATGTCATTCTTCACTCGTCCCGAGTCTTATCTCTCGATATCTCGGTACTCGTGGGCTAATGACATACTTTTCGCACTAGCATCGAAATGTACTATTTTATCACAGTGCGAGAGATTCATAATGTAAGCAAATTAAGGTGAACACTGTAATAAAGTGTGTTTTTTTTTATTTGTAGTTTCTATTATACCTACGTTTAAGTTACGGTATATAGTTTGTATTGTGCACAAACAAAGCAATAAGTAATGTTTTTTTTTTTTTTAATATTTGTTGTAGTCTGTGTATCATCAATCTTTTGCCCTTATCGCTTTTACTTGAAATTATTTGAAATGATTTATTTAAATATATGTAGGAAATCGGGTAACATTTGCATTCATTATTGCATATAGGTACTATTAGGTACATACATAGGTACAAAACCCTACGTTTTCAGGCGTACATTCATTTATACTAATACTAATAATTTAATTATACTAATACAGATAGCCAATAGCCAAGGATATAAAATTTAAATGTCAAAATTAGAATGTAATGTTAAGAAACAATAATGTCAAAAAATTAGTTAATTCATGTAAAAGTTGTTCATCTAAATATTAATTAGCAGTATAGTAACATTTATCATTAACACTATAGTAACATTTATCATTAACACTATAGTAACATTTATCATTAACACTATAGTAACATTTATCATTAACACTATAGTAACTTTATCATTAACACTATAGTAACATTTATCATTAACACTATAGTAACATTTATCATTAACACTATAGTAACATTTATCATTAACACTATAGTAACATTTATCATTAACACTATAGTAACATTTATCATTAACACTATAGTAACATTTATCATTAACACTATAGTAACATTTATCATTAACACTATAGTAACATTTATCATTAACACTATAGTAACATTTATTGGAGTCGGCGCAGCATGTTTTTATCTTCCATACTCTATCACCCGTCCTCTCGTTGTTAATTTTTTTCTTTTCTAACCTCAATCTAACCATTTTTTCGGTATTCCTCTTACTTAACGCTTTTCTCGTCACATTTCCTTCATCCCTTCTCATAACATGATACCATGCTAGGCGGTTTCCTTGTACCTTATCTGTAATTGGTGCTACTTTACTTCTTCTCACATACTCATTTCTTACTCTGTCCATTCTCGTCACGCCACACATCCATCTCAACATTCTCACTTCAGCATAAAGTCATGATTTTGTATGGGCTATGACAGTTGATTCCTATACCAAGTGTCAAAATTTCGTTAGGCAATAACCCCGCCGGTCTTATTACGCCTTTTGTAGAGTACGAGCTTATCGATATCTTTAGATTCAAAAGGTGTATCCACACTTGACTTGTGTGTTTACGGCCTTTAAAAGTCCCCCGCAAGCTCGGTCGAATTTCACCTTCCCATACAAACGTAGTTTCGTTCTTATTTCAAGGCTACGTGTTGCATTGTAAATTAACTTTGCATATACAGTGACATGAGGTATATCTAGGCCTGTAATTAGTTTATAGGGCTCCAGCTTCTAAAGCAAATGAAATACAGCAAAAATAAGTTTTGTATGAAAAACTTATATTCGCTGTATTTTATTTTACTATGGTATCTGAAGCTACATAAACTAATTACAGGCCTGCATATACCTTCTCTTATTCTAAGTACAAAGTTTCAGATCAAACTAGCTAGTCGTTTTAAAATGAGAGGTTAACTACGTTTTTATGGAGAACCGAGCTTAGCGGGGACTCTTAAGTCTAAAGGGTTCAATATGGCACATAAGTAAACTACTGTGTAACTAACTTAACTTTTAAGACTCACTTTACTAGTTAGGTCATTTATTCATCATTAGGGGGACAACTGTTACTCGCGTCCGCAGGATTTACCTACCACAGCCCTGCACGTGTCCCCTGGGTGGTGCTAAAGAGTGACAAACATTCAAGGCGATATAAACTTTCATAATAAATAATTCTGGAAAACGAGATCAAGATGTCAAGAAGCGATGTTTCTAAGGGTCCTTCCCTGGGTCCTTTGACTAGAGATATCGGACCTTAAGTCCGCATCCTGCAACTCAACATTGAAGGCATAAGTTCAGCCAAAAAAAACTACTTGCAAAAACTTTTGCATGAGAAGAATATCGACGTGGTCAACATTCAGGAAACCCACACGAAAAATGACACAGATTTGGAAAAAACGGGCGCACTGCCGGGATATTCCTTAGTAAAAGCTGTGCACCACCCTAAGTATGATATAGCCACATAAGCAAAGTCTAGTTTGTCCTGCGTCCAATTCATAGACGCTAGTGATCTGGACCTAATCTCCAAAATCACTATCCAAGTCAGTAACATCACAGTGACAAACGTGTATAAACTACCAAAAGTGAAGTAGCCAACAAGCGTCCTACCAAATTTTCAACACCCTGCTATATATGCTGGAGACTTTAATAGTCACCATACTAACTGGCGGTATCAGGCCGTAGACGAGAATGGTGAGGCACTTGCACACTGGGCAGAGATTTGTGACTTGCATCTACTGTTTGACGCCAAGGAACCTTTCACTCTGCAAGATGGAATAATAACTATAACCCTGACTTGACCTTTGTCTCTAAAGACCACCTTGATCAGCCTCTACCTGCAACCCGCACAGTTCTAGGCAACTTTCTAAATAGTCAACATAGACCGGTTGTCATGGAAATAGGTCTCAAGATACCATTAACTAACTCGATACCGCTCCCTAGATGGAATTTCAATCGTGCTGACTGGAATGGTTTCAAGAAAAATCTGGACGCGGAACTCACAGCTGCAAACATAGACCCTACCACATTGAACTACAGCAAATTCCTTGAGCTAGTCACTAAAGCAGCCAAACTGAACTTCCCGAGGGGCTATAGGCAAGAGTATGTGCCAGGCTGGAATGCTGACAGCGAAAAGCTGTATCATGAATTTCAGGAGACGGAACATCACACTAAGCGATCCACATTACTCCAATTTTTGGACCACTACAAAAGGGAGAAGTGGGAATCCGTGGTAGAAAACATGAATTTTAAAAGATCAAGTAGAAAGGCATGGAATGTCCTGCACCGTCTGTCAGGAAAACAACACCCACCTAAAGTTGGTCCGAATGTCAAACCTGATGCTATTGCGAACCGGATGGTAGATATAACCAGAACAAACCGGGATAAAAAAATCACAAAACAAGTGAATAAAAGCCTAAAAACTAAAAACTGCCAGAAGGAATGCCCCAACAGGCCAGCAACTCTCAAGATCCTTCAGTGTGGAACGGCTTCGCCCACACTGAACGGTCTGATGGATGGATGGCATAAAGGCCTCATTCAATTCAATATGGCAAGGCAGCAGGAGCAGGACTCGATAACATGTATCATGAATTTATCCAAGCCATGGGCCCAGCAAGCATAAGCTGGCTTACTGCCTTCTTCAACCACATAGTACAAAATAACTGCCTACCAAGGGAATTAAAGCTGGCAAAAGTCATCGCGATCCTAAAACCTCGCAAAACGGATGACCAACTAGAAAATTATCGGCCTATCTCCCTCCTTAGCAGTATATACAATTTATTGGAACGCCTTATCCTCGCAAGAATAACGCCACATATAGATGCCGTCACCACTCCTGAGTAAGCTGGTTTTAGAAGAGGCAGAAGTTGCACGGATCAAGTATTGTCCCTTACCACCCATAAGGAAGCCGGTTTCCAAAGACAATTAAAGTCTACTGCAGTCTTTGTAGACCTATCGGCAGCATATGGTACTGTCTGGAAACAGGGGCTAATATATAAAATCCTTAAGACAATACCAAGCAGAGAAATAGCAGACTTGATCATGAGCATGCTTAGTGAGAGGGGATTCGAGGTCTACTTAGGTGACTCCAAAAGCCGAAAGAGAAGATTGAATAACGGTCTCCCTCAAGGTTCTGTACTTGCCCCAATTCTTTTCAGCCTTTATATTCACGACTTGCCGTCCACCGAGTCAACTAAATTCATATACGCTGATGACATCGCACTTGTCCACCAAAGTAAAGATTGCAAGTCTAGCGAGGAAGTGTTGACATCCGATTTAGAGAAGCTCGATAAGTACTTCAGCGCGTGGCGTCTATTTCCTAGTATGAGCAACACCGAAGTGGCTTATTTCCACCTTAACGACCGGCTTGCCAACTACCTACCGTCCGTGCCTTTCCTAGGAGAGCTATTAAAAGATAACCGTCTCCCCAAATACCTTGGAGTTACATTGGATAGAACGCTGACGTACAAGGAACACCTCCAGAAAGTGGCATCAAAAGTTTCCTCACGAAACAACATCATCCACAACCTGTGCGGCACTACCTGGGGTGCATCTGCTGACTGCCTGCGTACGTCAGCTATAGCACTAGTCTTCTCAGCTGCCGAATACTGTGCTCCAGTGTGGCTTGATAGCGCACATGTACATACAGTGGATACCAAACTGAATGAGGCTATGCGATGTGTAACTGGCACAATTAAGTCCACCCCGCTTCACTGGCTCCCGGTTATGAGCCACATTGCACCGCCACACCTTCGCAGAAAGCAAGCAAGAGAGAAGCAGAAAAGGTCCAGTCCCAGCTGTCTTTGTCTGTTCACCAGACTTTTTGTCAACCTCCACCCCAACGGCTTAAATCCCAATGGCCCGCATTTTTGTGCAACTATGACCTCAGACAGAGCTAGAAAGACGAGTGGTATATCAGCACAACTGGCCCTGTCCTGCAAGCCATTGATCCCACGGCTAAGCCAGACGGTTTTAACCTCCCACGAAAGCTTTGGTGTCGCTTAAACAGACTGAGGACAGGTCACGGACGCTGAAATCACTTCCGTCACAGGTGCGGCTGGCGCGACTGCTCTCTGCGATTGCGGCGAAGAGGATCAAACCATGGAGCACATTATACAGCGCTGCCCTCTCCACTCATACTCGGGTTCCCCAAGAGATCTGTATGAGCTAACACCTGACACAATCTCGTGGCTTTGGTACCCTGAATGTAGATTTATAGTGTTTTGTTTTGATTTATTATTTCTCATATTATATTGTTGTCAAATGTCTTTTAATGTTTATGTTTATACGTCATACGATTAAATAAATCTATTCATCATCAACCAAAAGACGTAGACCTGCCTCAATGAACGTTGCTACGACCAGCCCAGCGCCACCTGCATCCAGTGGAATAAGAAGGTCAGCAGTCCACCTTGAGGTGGCCTACCACGCTGCGTATTCCATTACGGGGTTGCCATTCAAGAAATGTTCTTAACTCATATTTTTTATGTTAGATAGCAAAGAAATATACTTATTAAGCACAGATATTTAACAACAATAATAAATGAAAAAAGTAAAAGAAATAAAGTGCTAAAAAGGTAGTCACAGACAAAATGTAGTTACTTTTCTTGTTTTCTTACTTTTGTTTTAGGTTTTAGTTAATGAATCTCGTGCTAGCGCAACTATTTCTAAATCGGTGGAAAATAAAATCTAGTAAATGTCTTTATCTGTCGCATGCAATGAACAAAATATACGCCCGGAAACTTGAAATATTATTTAGCTACGGTTTCAAAGCTAAAACAATTTAAAGCTGAAATGAAATCAAGCCCGCCGCCGCTGTTTCAAGAAGCTTATTTCTATCTCGAAATAATTTCGCTTTAATATTATAACGAAATAAAATTAACTTGATATTACATGTTATTAACATTTTTTTATGAAATAAAACGTATTTCATGGAATTTTTTTCCGGAATATTAACTATTGAGCCTAATTATATTATCTTGAAAATTTAACATTGTATTTTCGTTTACTATTGTAAAATAACAGATACAAAACTTAACATTTTTATAATTAACATTTTTATTTCAAATTCAATCTTTGGAGTGTGGGTATTTTTTTCTTAATGACAATAAAACAGGACAGAATTGCATATCAATATAGATTATTTAATTACTCCGATGTTTCGGGTGGTCTTACGCTTACGTCCATGGTCTCAAGAGCAGTCAAAAAGTAGAAAAAAATATCAGTATCTTGAAATCCCACATCGTTGAACTCAACGAAACAAAAATTTTAAAAAATTCGCCATTGTAACCTGTCTCGTACACTGAAGTGCAAAACATTACGCTGTAAACTTCCTAACAAAATAACCCTTGTCTACACTGGAGGCCGAAAAAAGGTACAACATTCCCTCTGGGCACGATGTAACGGTTCGTTTAGCAACAATCGTAATTAATTAGGTCGGCTTGAACCGCGAACCGTGGGCAGTATACAGTTTTAAACAGTTTGCGTATACCATTCAACTGCATAGGAAAGGTGCCTGTAATTTTTTTTATAACGCTACAAGGTGACCGCACAAGTTTCTGATAAAAAGAAAACATTTTTGTGACAAGCTTTTGTTTTCGACTGTACTTTTCTGTGAACTTTCATCAACTTCTCAGCAAGAAAATTCTAAAGACCCAAAATTCGGTGGAATTGTTTTATTTTATTACAGATTTCCTGTGACCACCATACGCATGCATCATCAGACCAGCTCCATGGTGCCATATTCAAAGTCAAAGTTCTTTATTCTTCAGTTTAGACATAATTATTTTAATTAATTATTATGTACTTATAAAAGTATAAAGTGATTTTGCAAAACACATATTATTCATAAAAGTAAATTTTAAGAGCAGAACCTAGAAAAATACTTTGCAGTAGATACTATTTCAATGACTCATGTCATAGCCAGTTGAAATAGATCAAAGATATTGGTCACTTGAATATAAAACACTATGAAACAATTATAAAGTAAGTAGTATTCTTAATGACAAATGTCATATTAATGTCTCTCTTTGTGAAAAATCTCTAAAATGAAAATGGAAGACATGAAAATATTAAAAACCGCTAAAAATCGGCCCGGTATACTTTTAAATGGATTTAAATATTGTTACCAGCTCAAAAACAAATCCGGCACAGTAAACTTTAGATGTAGTAACAGGAGCATGTGCAGTGCATCTTTAACAATGAATTCATCAATGACTGCCGTTCGCAGAGTAAGTGAACACACATGCTTGCCGGATTTTGAACGAAATTCAATAGAATGGGCGATGTTTTGCTGCAAACAGAAGGCAGCGGAATCGTTTGAACCAATACAACCTATATCCGAAGAGTCATTGCAAGAGCTCGAAGACCTGCCTCACTCAATATTACTGCCGACCTTTTCCTCTAAAAAAGACTCGATATATGCATAGAAGAAAAAAGCGTTAGGAACGAACGCATTACAATTCGATAGTCCAAAGGATGTGAAAGTACCGAAAATCGTGAGTGAAATTTTTTTGATTTGCGAAGAAGGTGAAGGTATTGACAAATATTTTTATTTTCGGTTCCGATTTGGGAAGAAAGGTTATAAAAAAGACTACCAGATTTCTCGGGGATGGCACTTTTAAAGTTGTTCCGAAACCATTTTGCCAACTCTACACAATACATGCCATTTTGAACTACGAGTCGGATAGTAGCCGGACTATTGTACCAGTCATCTACGCTCTCCTGCCTGACAAGCAAGAACAAACATATGTCAGGCTATTTGTCACACTGAAAACATTGTTGAATGTTGAAATTCAACATTTCAAGGCCGATTTCGAGCTGGGAGCTTTAAATGCCATGTCCAAAGTATACCCAAATGTCAATAAATCTGGATGCTACTTTCATTATTGAAAAGCCATATGGAAAAAATCCAAAGAAATAGATATCTGCGAGAATGATGGAAAGCAATTCGTCAGTTTATTGACATATATACCGTTATTTTCTTCTGTTTCCGCGATTATTACTCATTGAAATAAAACAATTTAACGGATTATATCGCGTATATTATCTCATTTTAAATCCCGACGTTTCGGAAGCTTTCCACCTGGCATGTATGTACACCTTTATTTGTGTTTTTTCAAAAAATGGGTAGTTTGCACAAATTGTATCTTTGACAGAGGAAAATACATCTTTTCTCAGTCCACCCGTGACCATGGAAAGCTGGAAAGCGTCCGAAACGTCGGGAACTAAATGAGATAATATACGCGATATAATCCGTTAAATTGTTTTATTTCAATATATACCGTTACTGCCGATTGAATACACGGTAAAATCATGGTGTTTTCTCATCGACAAATTTCAACACGTGACAAACATAGAAAAATATCATAAATATTTCGAAAAATATTGGATTTCAATAATAACACCTGAAATATTCCACTGCTCTGAGGAAAAGTATCGCACAACCAATCACCTGGAAGGATGGCATAATAGGTTGAATAAAAAACTCTGGAAACAATCAAATATATTCAAGTTTTTGTTCGCTTTAAAAAAGGAAGCGAGACATCACGACGTTACCATCAAACAAGCTCATATTCACAGAGACAGTAAAAAATCGAGGAGAATCGACCTTAAATACGATCGACACGTGAGAAATTTAATTAAAGACGTAAAGAAAACGATCAGTATAATGGATTTTCTCAAAAAAGCGTCGTATTTGAATTTCGAAAGACATACCAAGACTAATCTCTTTGACAAAGACAGTGGATCTGATTCTGAGTACAGCAGTTCGAGTTCAGATAGTGATTCTTCCAGCAGTTCTGAGAACAACGGCGGTGGTTCGGAAGAATACTGAGCAAGAATTTCATTTGAGATATTTTATTCTAAGTTGTAAAAGTTGAAAGAACCGAATTTTATTTACCGAATTAAGCGTGATTTAGTTAAGTTTAACTTACATTTTTTATTGCATTATAAGGGGTTTCAAAAGCTATGTTTTCTTATTAGGTAATTAAATAAATTCAACATGTATATATTTTTTTCTTATTGACTGTACATCCGCCTTACATACCTATAAATTGTTTGACACATTATTTATCGTACTAAAAATACAACCTATATGGAACCCAATTAATGCAGAATCTGTCGTAGTAAGAATTAGACAACACCGTAATTTGGGCATAATATAAACTGACCTACTCAGAATTTGATATTATGAGAACCTGAATTCCACAGATTTTGGCTCATTAACAAATGATCTAACGTTTTAGGAAATTGATATAATAAAAAAACTACCTAATAAGAATCATACTCACTAAGAAACTTAATTAATGAGAAACCGGCAACGTTAGAGTTAGACTTATCCAGATTTAAACCAAAATCTAAACTGGCTTATTTCGAAATTGACGCCTACCGCCCAAATGCTTGCCCTGGCCGGGATTTGGACCCAGATCGCCAGCTTCGTAACCCGCTGTGCAAAACTTAGAATAGAATAGAATATATTAACTTAGCCAAACGTGTCGACAAAAAAAACAAATCAAATATGTATTTGCATTCATGTGTATATTCCCATGAATATTAGCAGATTTTGGGAAGGTACATAAAACGATATCCAGTGACAGAAATCCCACTCGATGTAGCCTGGGAGAGCGCATCAAAGCCTGTTACCGTATTACTTGACCCGGCACTACACACTATATTTGCCATTAGCTTCACCCAATACGTAGAGGCGGTGAAGTGAGCGAGCGAAGCGATAGTATTCTTTTGCATTTTTGTTTATAGTCAAATTAATAATTTAATTCTTGGCAGAAACCCTACTGATGTAGCCTCGAGAACACATCAAAGCATGTTTACATATTACGCTTTCTAATCGTCACCAACTTGTGGTAATAAAAAAATCGGATGCTTCAGTCCTAACTTCTCAAGCCCTTTCAGTCAATAGAGGTGTACCTCAAGGCTCTATTCTCGGCCCCCTACTGTTTATTATATATTCTTCAGATATTATAAATTGTATAAAAAATTGCAAGTATCATTTATATGCCGATGATCTTCAACTGATGATGCCGTTTAATAATAACGATGTAAATGAAGCCATACAGAGTATGAATAATGATCTTGCGAGCGTTGCTAAGTGGTCCTCTAAAAATTATCTTGCTCTAAATCCAGATAAGTCCCAATATCTGGTTCTTGGAAGTAAAAAACAAATATCGGTATTTACTCAACACGATCTGGTGAAAATTGAAAATGTTTCCATTGAGCGCGTATATACTGCCCGAAATTTAGGTATCTTGATGGATAGTCACTTACGTTTCGAAGACCATGTACTCAACACTGTCAGTAATTGTTTTTATAAGCTTAAGGTTCTTTACAATATACGACAATTTATTTCAATAGACCTCAGAATTAAATTATGCGAATCCCTCATTCTTTCTAAATTTAATTATTGTGACACTGTTCTCGGCCCTTGTCTTTACCAAAAGACCCGAAATTTAATTCAAAAGGTGCAAAACGCTTGTGCCCGCTTTTGTTTCTCCATCCCTCCGCGTACATCAGTATCACCATACCTAACCAACGCCAAGCTACTGGAAATGAAACAAAGACAACAACTTCATTTTGCCAGTCTTCTGTTTGGTGTCATTAAGTCAGATAAACCATCCTACTTATTATCCAAGCTTATTTGGCGACAGCAGCGGAGAACTGAGCGTCAAGGACAAGGATCTAACCATAAGCCGCTCATCATCCCTCGGTACAAATGTGCAGCATTCCGGGGCAGTTTCCGGTTCCAGGCTACCAAATGCTGGAATGACTTACCACCTCCGCTTAGAAATTGTGGCTCTAAATTTAGTTTCCAGCGAAAATTGCGACTGTTGTTGTTGGCTAGCCAGGCACTGGAATCGGGAATAAAGGGACCTATGCCTTCTTCATATTCTCAATATTTTTAATCCTTTTTATTTATTTACCTATTAATTTTCATGTAGCAGTTGAAGTACCGAGTACTCTTTGCTCTCTCAATCTTCACACATCCCTACTATCATTACATATTTATTTTCATGACACTGATAACTATTTACTTGTATTTGTTTTCTATGGTATCGTTGATTTTTTTACATATTACCAAGCGTTGTCATGTTTAAATCGAGCTCCCTGTGGGCTTTGACACAATAACAGCGTTGCAGTTCTGCCCTGCTCGCGAACTGCAACACCATGCTGAGTCGGAGGCTTTTCCTTAACGCACACATTGCTGGACCCATTGCAGACAATTTACCTAATTTATCATAAAAAAACAATATTAATTTTATGCAAATGATGTCCTGTCTGTGTGTGCTTTCTATGGAATAAATATATTTTTCTTTCTTTCTTTCTTCTTTTCTATTACTTGACCCGGCGCCACACATACTATAAATGCCATTAGCTACACCCAATACGTAGAGGCGGCGAAGTGATCGAGCGAAGCGATAGTATTCTTTTGCATTTTTGTTTATAGTCAAATTAATAATTTAATTCTTAGCAGAAACCCCACTGATGTAGCCTCGAGAGCACATCAAAGCATGTTTACATATTACTTGACCTAGCGCCACACATACTATAAATGCCATTAGCTACACCCAATACGTAGAGGCGGCGAAGTGAGCGAGCGAAGCGATAGTATTCTTTTGCATTTTTGTTTATAGTCAAATTAATAATTTAATTCTTAGCAGAAACCCTACTGATGTAGCCTCGAGAGCACATCAAAGCATGTTTACATATTACTTGACCCGGCGCCACACATACTATAATTGCCATTAGCTTCACCCAATACGTAGAGGCGGCGAAGTGAGCGAGCGAAGCGATAGTATTCTTTTGCATTTTTGTTTATAGTCAAATTACTAATTTTATACTCAGCAGAAATCCCACTCGATGTAGCCTCGAGAGCACATCAAAGCATGTTTACATATTACTAGACCCGGCGCCACACATACTATAATTGCCATTACCTACACCCAATACGTAAAGGCCGCGAAATGAGCATGCGAAGTAATAGTATTCTTTTATATTTTTGTTTATAGTCAATTTAGTAATTTTGTACTCGGCAGAAACCCCACTCGATGTAGCCTCGAGAGCACATCAAAGCATGTTTACATATTACTTGACCCGCGGCGCCACACATACTATAATTGCCATTAGCAACAACCAATACATAGAGGCCACGAAGTGAGCGAGCGGTGATAGTTTATTTTTTTCTGTTTAGTTTATGGTCAAATTAGTAACTTTATATACTTGACAGAAATCCCATAAAATCTAGCCTCGAGAGCTTACATCAAAGCCTGTTAAGCTATTACTTGACCCGTCGCCACACATACTATCACCAGCTACACCCAATACATGAGGCAAGGCCGCGAAATGTTTTTCGCGCTTTTGTTTATGGTCAAATTATTGCCAATACAGACACAGAAACCTCACTCGACGTTTTATTAGCTGCTAGACTCAAAATATAGAGGCTCCGGAATGAGTTTGCGAATCAATTGCAATTTTTGTGAGTATTTTTTCCTGTCGTTTAACTAGTAAAATTTTTGGCATGATGAAATTGATGAATGTATCTTTATCGTAATCTTAGACTAGACGTCGAGAGGAGAAAAATATCATAACCCTCTCTAGTGTAGTCGGGTAAAAAGTATATTTTAACTATCCGATGGACGAGTCTGCATCATAAAATAAAATATATATAGTAGGTATTTACTGCAATCCTAACAGCCACAGTAATAACCCAATTCAGGTAAGATGGCAGTCCGTCTACGATCACGCTTTTATTTTCTTGTAACTCAAATGTTTTTTTGTACTACTAAATACTACATTCTGTCCATTGATTCTTGCTTTAAGAGTGCCTGTGTTCGTAGATTCTTGAGTGACTATAAAAAAATAATAGAAGTGTGATACTTAAATACATATAGGTACAGTAAAAATGAAAATTAACATTAGATACAAATTATAAAAAATAAATAACAACTAATTAAACTAGGATTATTAAAAATTACTTAAATAATTTGGTCCCTTCGGTAGGGTGCCCATGACACAGGCAGCATTCCCGCGCTGTATGGCTATTGAAAGCCTTTGTGCGAGAAAACTACGTACGTACGCGCGTGAGTCCACTGTTGCCTCCCTCAGACGCTTACTTAATTCCTTGTGGAGCCCGCGTGCACCCTGACCCCACGGGCCAAGTGTCTCGACGCCAAAGGGTATAAAGTCGTATTGGGCGCCGAGACAACTGTACTCTGGACACTGGTTGCACGCCTACCCATGTCCCAATACAGGAAAATACATCGACCTCAACACACTTCGCATTGCGGCGGGTCTTCGACTTGGTGCTGACGTGTACGAAGAATATGCCTGCGCCTCCTTCGGCACCAGTGTGAACCGCCTCGGCCACCACGGGCTTGTTTGCTCCTCGGGTGTCGGCCGCCACTCTCGCCATGCTTCTGTCAATGACATCCCGAGAAGGGCACTTATCAGCGCCTACGTTCCAGCTGTCCTTGAGCCACAGATCGCGCAGGACGATAGCAAACGCCCTGACGGGATGTCATTGATACCGTGGAGGATGGGCCGCGCGCTGGTGTGGGACGCGACATGCGCCGACACACTAGCAGAGTCCTACCTCTCGGCCACGAGCAGGCGGGCGGGTGCGGCGGCGGACGCCCGGGAGCGAATAAAGATTACGAAGATACTTAAATTAGCATTTGTAACTGGTCCCTTTAAATTCGACATACATGGAGCGATTTGAGAAACGTATTTTTTTTTGCCTATTAATATTATTGTGCAATCAATACTTTGATTTATGATACGATTTTGAACCGAGAGACTCCGAGCATAATGCTCTACAGTGCTCTCTGGGTGACTTTGAGCCTTCTTTTAAAGAAAGAAAGAAAGAAATAATGATTTATTTACTGGAATACTTAAGTCTAGGTACAAGGTCTTATTGTAATATATAAGTTCAGTATTCTGTCGAATGATATCGACACGCAAAATAAATGTTAAAAAATGAATGAATGCATGCATTATTAACATTATAGAAATATTTAACACACAATAATATTTAATTTGTGATACAAGAGATGATGCTACTACGTTCCTCTATTCTGCCTGTTATGGTCCATGAATTCATTAACACTATAGAAACAATGTTCTGAGAGCCATTTGGTAATATAGTTCTTAAAAGCATTACCCTGTAATACTTTAATATTCTCCGGTAGACTATTATATAATACTATGCACATATTGTAGGATTTTTTCCGGTAGATTAAAGTGCGACATGGAGGTTGATACAAAAGATTCTGATATTGTGCTCTTTGCCTACCCACAAAAACCTCACATCTATTTTGAAATAATTGTGGATGATATTTTACATGTAAGCATGCCTTTTTTATATACATGCATGGCAATGGCATGATATTAAATTTTTTAAAGAGTGGCCGGCCGCTATCCATTATCCACGCTTTAGCTATGGCACGAATACACTTTTTCTGCAAGTAAAAGTGCCTTTTCAGCGTCTACAGAATATTTAATGCCTATCGTGAGTGACCATCGTCGACGACCATCGTCGTAGCGTTCTAACAGGTGACGCCCATATTCAAGAGTGGACGTCATCTTGCTATTGATAATAATAACGTCATTCATTTAAACAGAATAAACGCGTATAATTATCTCATTTAAGTTCCCGACGTTTTGGAACCTTTGCAGCTTCCGTGTTTACGGGGTCTTATTGTGCTGTTATTCATTACTTACAAACCTTCTGTACTAAAGTACTAACCCTTCCTCAAAACAATAATACTGCAATCTTTTCACTTATCATTATTTACTCAGAAATCGCTTGTTTCGTAGCCCCATCACAGCACATGCTCGAGCTAAGATGTCCTCTAGAGGGACATATTATATTACCCACGTAAATCATGTCCTCGTAATTACCCCTGACCCCAAACTGGAGTAATTGGCGAAAAATTAATTATTACTTGTTTGTTATGAAAAGCAAATAATATTTGGTTACTGAACCAAGTGGCTTTTGTTATTACTCATATTACTCATGTCGTCGAACTTGTGGTTCACTATCATAACATGTACGTACCACCTATGAATGGTACAAGATTGGACAAATTTTATACACTTTATATTCTCCCTTAATGTGTCTATATTTGCATGTGTGATAGTGTGTGCTTTTTATATTGGGCATGGTTTTTTGCGTCTTCGCTAAATTGTTTGTAATGATCCTTCTTTTATTTTTCTTGGTCTGAGCTGATTAACAGTGCTTAGTTTGAAAAGGCAAAGCGTATCACTGATATGTAAGCCCTTCCGTTTTGCTGCACCATTTGTTTTGTTTGATTTTGGGTCTAATTTAGGTAGGTATTTACTGTTTTTATGTGAGTTTAGCAAACTAATAAAAATATTTTTTTCTATGTAAGTGTCTACTGGTTTCACAATGAAGTAGTATAATTTCTGCTGGTTAACATATAGTGCACGCTGAGTAGGCACGCTTAATTAGTAGGTACGAATCGCAAGGAATGTCCCGATGGTAGCAGGTGTAACTTGCGCAGAAAAAACGAATTTCCTATCAAATTGGCACCAAATACATAGTAAGTATGTTACCTAAGTAAGGAGCCGTGTGTCATCTCGTGCGAGCGAGAGAGCGAATAGCGTGTGAACGAGACAGCGTGCAATTTTTGCAACATTTGCGGCGCAGCGCTCAAAGAGGTTTTAGGCACGACATGCGTTAATGTACCAAAGGATATTATTAGCGGCCTGTACTGAGGCCGCCGGTAGACCCTTTTTGTTGCGTGACGTAGTCGCAGAGTGCTTTGCGCCTGACAAAGTTAGTAAAGCAAAAGGGAGCACAATGTGACGTGATCGGCGATTACACTATACATCAGGCGCGCGAAGCGGGCCCTTCGGTCGGTGGCATGACTTATTCCTCGGTCCCTATAGCTCCCTATTTCACTCAAAACACAACCAGGTAAGTACTTTGTAGAAAAAACTCACGTTTAACCGTCGCTAACGCACACATTTCACCGCCCAATAAAACACCCAGTGATTTACCACCTACATAAAAGGACACCTTTAAAATACCTTCGGCGCTGACTCCCCTATCTTATAAATAAAGACCTGTCGAAAGGGCAACGGCCTGTCATTGAGTTTGGCTAAAAGACAAACGTAACTGATATCCGTTGACCTCGTGGGTCATCAATTTCTCCTCTAGGGGATAAATGGATGATGGAAATATGTATTTTATGTGGGAGGGAAATTTATACATTACTTTTCGGGAGATAACAAGCAATGTTTTGAAATAACTATTTCAATCTTTTTGTGAGTTGCGTCTCTGTGTCATAAAAGTCTTTGGTTGGCTTTGGTAGACCCGTTATGTTAAGGAAAAACACGGGTCAGTAAAAAAAGGATTCCTCAATCTATGAAATATAATGCGGCTCACTTCTGAAATATGTATTTTCAGCAATAGAGTATATCCGATTCAAAACTGTTCTAAATCGGACTAAATCGAACGCACAAAAGGAACTTTTAACTAACTACGTATTTTTTTTATTTAATGTTGCTGTCGCTGAAGCGTAACATACGAGTATGAGTTTTTAAGCACTTATGGATCAGGCTTACAAAGAGACGAATGTAATTAACATAGACATCATCATCATCAGCGAAAAGTCAAGCAGTCCACTGCTGGACATAGAACCCCCTCAGAACGCCACCATTACGATCCTGCACCAACCGCACCCAGCGGACTCCAGTGACGTTCACCAGGTCAGTCCACCTTGTGGGGGCCCTTTTTACGCTGCGTTTTCCAGTGCGTGGTCGCCATTAAAGAACTCGTAGACCCCAGCGGCCGTCGGTTCTACGAGCAATGTACCCCGCGGTTCCCCTTGTTTACGCATTTTTTTTAGTCTTAATTCTATATCGCGTAATCACAATACGCATAATGATTTATCAGCATAATTTCATTACGCCGAATCCTGTTTTCGCCGAATCTATTTCCGCCGAATGGTCTTTATCGTCATCTTCTGTTCGGGATTGCGTTCTAAGCTAACCTAACCTACTTTACTGGCAGCAATTTTTTATTATTAGAAGTTGAATTTGCAGCTAACTAAAATTATGCGTATTTATATTCGGGCAAATAATGATTGGGCGAGATGAACATTCGGCGAAATCAAATTATGCGAAACCTGTTCGGCGAAATCAGTTTCGGACGTAAAAATTACGCCAAATAGATAGCACCCGTACCCCGCACATTGCAACTGAACTACGAACTACTGGTTGTTCTTCGGACTGAAATAAAACAATTTAACGGATTATATCGCGTATCTCATTTTAGTTCCCGACGTTTCGGAAGCTTTCCAGCTTTCTATGGTCACGGGTGGACGAAACGTCGGGAACTAAAATGAGATAATATATGCGATATAATCCGTTAAATTGTTTTATTTATATGAGTAATAATCGCGGAAACAGAAGAAAATATTATGTTCTACGGATGTTTTAATTTTTGATTCGATCTCGTAAAGAAACTCCGGTTATAGCCCTCTCCATTGCTCTCCTTTTGAGGTGTGAATTGGTATTTCGCTCCTTTGGTTTACCGTTGAATATACATTGGGCCTGGCAACCAAAAGGTTTATCAGGACTTGGAGCAAACCGGAATGGATTTACATATAATTAAACGAAACGAAACGAAAAATGAGTGATGAAGTCGAAGTTAGGTGTGGATTGGTGTTATGTAGGAGAACACAAAAGGGCCACCTTTCCCCTTAAAATATGTTTGAGGCCCGAAGCGCTCCTGATTGAGCTCTCAGATCCTGTGGTCTGAGTGCAGGCCTGCAGCGTAAGTGAGGCCTGCGGACGATAGAGGATATGGGGGAGTTTAGCCGCAAGGATACGTTTATGTCCTCCCAACCAATACAAAAATGTCAGTTATTTGTAATCTGTCACGCAGTTCCTGATCAAGAGTGGATTTGAGCCTTCTTATAAGGCCATAGTGAGCGATCATTTTTTTGTGCCCTAAGTCATCACTGGCAATACACAGCAGTGACATGAAAAGATATTGCTTAGCTTCATAAATGCTGCCCAGCCGAGTCAAACAAGACGATATACCTCTTGAAGTTAGACCTACCTAGTTGGTCGGTTTATCCCTGGTATAGGTACATAATCGTCCATGACATCGAGCGTAGATTATTCGAATCACCCAGACGTGGTTAAACATGGGCATTAAACGTGATTTTCGTTTTGTCCATGTTCATTGTTAGACCAACCCACTCGGTGAATAGAGAATTTAATTATGTCTGTTAAGTATCAAATCTTCTTTTGTGCCCCCTCCAAATGTTCTCAGACGACTTGGGCACTTGATATTGATTTCATAGTTATAAATAAAAAATCACTAGGTATAGGTCCGGCCATGTTGATGCGTCATCTAACATTTACGGCAAAAATATTAGCTAAAGCAGTATCTTAACTAAACTTTCTCACTCACTTGTCGTGATTGTCCGTTGTCCGCATATCGCGCGGCAAGCGATTGCATTCTAAGCCACTATATTATATCTGTACTATTATAAAGTTGTAAAAATGAATGTCTGTACATTGAAAATATTTTCAAAAAAATGATTGTTATGGACTATTTCGAGGTCACTAAAACGAAAAAAATTTTTTTTATATTTTTTGTTCCTATGTTTGTATGTGTCGTTGAAGCTTCATCACGCAAAATCGGACTAACGGATTTCAACTATTTTTGGTACACGGGTAGCTGGGTATCTCCAGATGGTTATAGGATACTTTTTACCCGACTACGCTGAAGAAAAAACGAAGGGTTATGACTTTTTCTCCTCCACGAACGAAGTTGCAGGCGTCTTCTAGTAATTATATAATTATTACCCTACGTGGTGTCCTACTGCTGGGCAAATGCCTCTCCCTAGATTTCCAGTCGTCTCGATTCAAAGCAATGTCAGGCCAGTGGCTTAGATATACATCACCACCCAAGGACGACCAGGAATTATATTATATTCAAGTTACGGCGTAACTGAAATTCAGTTATAAGGACGGTTTATGTTTCTGTACTTTAATATCGAGGCTACGCTTAAAAAGCTTGTTCCACGCCACAACGCGAAGGACTCGTATTTTAACATTAATAAAGATTGCGTCGTGTTTCATTTCTCGTTAGCGCGAAAAATATAACGGCGCCATTCGCGTGCAGTGATGTGTGACGGACGGCTGAATGTTCCTTTATACCAAGTGCGGTTGTCCATTGACCGATCCAAACCAGCCTCTCGCTTCCCCTCAAACCCTTTTATTGCCACACAGCCGCATCTGTAACCGCGGACGAGAATGGGTTACATGGATATTTTTATATCGCTTTTCTCAACAAACTATCAAAATGCCGTAAAAATGATTTCAAAAAGTGAGATTAAAATTAAAATGGCCCAGTAATACGAATGCTATAGCAATTTTAAACGACTGATTAGACAGCGATATGACAGAGAAACCATGTAGGAGATATATATTTTTTTTTTGATTGTTCCTTTTCTTTTCTTGTCATGAACTGACCATTTTAGAGTTGTGAAGTGGGAGCGAGACGCGAGTAGAACTCGACGGCAGGGCCTGACCTCCGGATGACTGCCAGCACTGTTGAAGTTGAAGATAGAAGATAGCTCCAGCTGGATGAATGCAGAAAGACGGGCCCCGCCCAGATTCGCCCGCTGCGCAAAGAGAAGCCGGCTGTATGCCAGGGCTCACTCTACGAGGACGACCCTGATGGCCGCTGGTCGACGAGAGCCGAGGGAGCACGGGTCGCCACATTCTCTTCAGCTCGCATGATGGAATTTGCTTGATATTCAGAGTCGTTGATAGCCGGGTATGTAGTTTGTCACCTCCAGGATGATGAAGTCAAGTCCAGAATGAAGATGCAGGTAAACGAACCACATCGCGTAAAGGTGGGCCGCAGCTGAATGCATATTGGCCCTCCTACAAAGGCGACCCGGGGGGCGCTACGCGAAGGGAGCCGGAAAAAGCGCGTATCTCTCCAGTCTTCATTTGATTTTAGGTAGTAACACTTTACCGCCGGGAGCTGAGCTCAACCGGCAGCTCGCGGATGGTGGTGCGATCGCGCGTTCGTGCCTACAGCTACTAGCAATTTTATTTACTGTAGCGCGTATTTATGCGTGCATAATATTCGGACGTTGTTGTGAATTATTGTACTGCTATGAAGTAATATGTGTAATTTATTTGAGGGTGAGACGGGGCGAGTCCTGTCATTGGACAGTAAACCGACAGTTGACGCAGGTATGAATACGAGGGTAGATAGCTATTGACAGCAAACTACAAATTGATGGAGGAAAGTTGTAGCCCTGTCGGTTTTTAGGTACGAATATTAGTGACGTTTTGGTATGTCAATAAAAATATCTCTCCTGAAATTTTCATGGAATAATTTTCGTTACGTTTGCAGTGACACGAACAAATCAAATCATAGGTAACTCTTTATTTTGAACTGTACTCAAGACACCTACGCGTAACAAATTAAGGTGCCTCGTATGCAATACCCACGCATTCGTCACGTGACTTTTTTAGAGTTCCGTACCAAAAAGGGTAAAACAGGAACTCTGGTGCGACGCAGTCCGTCTGTCTGCCTATATTTATTTTCTAAAAAAAAATCGACCAACCAATATGATTAAAAGCCTAGCAACTAGGTCAAGTAGGATATCATAATGAAAGGGCATGATCTGCATATTTTAGAACAATTTAGTTTATTGGGCTTAAGTTAATAAAAAAAATACCATTTCCCCCCTTTATCTAGTTTAGCAAGCAAAAAATTTGTTCTTGAATTATATCATTTAATATAACTATTACAGGAAAATCATAACCACATATATCCACCTGTTTTATTTTTTTTACCCGGTTTGGTTAAGTTTGACGCTCATTTGTACTTGACGCCATAAATACCAGAGGCAAACTTAACTTAACGTCGGAATAAGTGAAAGTGAACGGAACCCCCGGTGCGAGAGTGAGACTAGCACATGACCAGTTATTTTTTCATTACCTCGCCAACATACTGTGCTGTTTGCAAGAATTTAAAACATATAATTGAAAGACCAAATTGGTATGAATTTCATTATTAAGGTGTATGTGTATTTACAAAATTTTATTGGATGACTATGATAAAATGTTATTTGAAGCTACCAACAGTTATTAGAAAGCCCGGGTATAATTCCAGTAAGGGCAAATATTTGTACGGTGAACACGATAACATTTTTTTTGTGATGTCTGGGATGTTTCTCTATGTATGTGAGTGTATTTTTATGTATACAAATAACCCTATTATTTTGATGCTTAATTTGGTGCTAGGCTTAATCGTGTAAGATTTTCCCTTAATATCCCCCAGACATGTATCCTTTCTGATTAGTGATGTACAGTCGACTACAAAGAGATGTATTCACTTTTAGGGTGTATTGCATTGTAGATTGTAGGTATCACGGATTAACGGAATAAATTTTATTTCTGTGGTCTGTGGTAGGTATATTAAAGTCCAATAGTGAATAAATATATAGTAGTAGTTGACTATACCTTCGTACTTATGAAAGACCGGCCAAGAGTATGTCAGAGCATGCTCTGTGTAGGATTCCTTATTATAAAGAACATGTATCTACAACAGATGAAAAAAAAACGATGTGCTTATAAGGGGGTGGGAACTTACAACTCTAGCTAATATGACACTTTCAGAACTCAATATTACTTAAATTGTCCTTCGTATTGAGACCGGCCAAGTGAGTGGGCCAATTTAAAAAAAAATCGTAATATACGTTTTTTGCGGCGTAAACGGCCGTATCTTTTTTTTACGTAAACTTAAAAGTTCCATTTTTTCACAGCTTCAAGGGGCCGTAGAATTGAGTAACAGTTTAAATTTGAACTCGATACCTTCACGCATTCCCAAGATAAAGAGTCTTGCCAGACAGACAGACAGACAGACGGACAAATGGACGGGACGCAACCATTCATACAAAAAATGCACTACAGACGAAAAAATACGATATGAAAAAGTGCAATAGCAAAAGAGTGTATCTCCATGGCACTTACGTCCTTTAGCTGAGAAGGGCAGTTTTTTGCCAATAACCCAAAGACGATATATTCAATCATGTTGAAAATAATTTTTGTTGAAAGAATTTATTAAGCTTTAAATCTTTCTAATTTTTTCATATTTTTGGACATATTGTTTAGAAAAAAGAATGGGGGACACACAATTTATGCAACTTTCGGAGCGATTTTTTCCGAAAAGAAACCTCGGTCTTTTTAAGACAACCGTCAAAATACGTGCCACACATTTATATTTGCTGATTTTTTTTTCAGTTTCATTTACATTTCTAGAGGGGCACTCCATTGCCCCACTAGAAATTTATTTTATTATTATTTAACTATCAAACTAAGTAGCGGCTTATACAAGACACCTATCCTCTAAATTTTATCAATATACATCTAGTAGTTTTTGAGTATAATGCTTGTGAATCACGGACGGATGGACAGATAAAAACTCCCCGAGATACAACGATGACAAAAGTACATCTTTGGACTTTCCCAAAAAACGCTTCATACTAAGCCTACAGCATGTGACATCACACGCTTATTTGTTCTACAGCTATGTTAAAACTTGCCCTTATCGAAACGGTTACAAAAGTTTCCATTCATTTCTTGGTTTATTCTTTGATATTATTAGTTATTAATATTATTAATAGTTTGCGACTAGGTCGATTTGTGTACGTTTGTCTCTGATATATATTTATTTATAAAACCCCTTCCCAGTGTCTCAAAAAACCTCCTAAATTGGTTTAAGCGTGAAAAGGTAACATACTATAGACAGACAGTGGTACTTTACTATCGACAATATTAAATATGGATTATTAAATAATACCATTACTAATTTCGAGCAAATCCATTACCCACGAGTGCGCCATCTTTTTAAGAAGACAGTGAGTTTGGTAACTTTTTCCACATTAAACCGTGCCCACTTCATTGGCGCTGCATATTTTATATTCAGCTCCGTCGTCGAACGTCCGCGATGCCTTCATTATTCATAATCTTGTCCGAAATGTGACCCGCCGTGGGGACGCATTACTTCCACTATCTGTTTTGAGGGGTTGGTTGCACACGGGGCGATTTTGGCGTGATTTGATATTCCGATGACACGGTCCGATTAAGGAATTGGACGGTGTCATGGTATCGACCACTACATAAATAAAATATATATTGTGTTTTCCTATGAAAATAAATTTTGTGTTTCTTCGTGTTTTTAATGTAGATACCTTTCAAAGAAGCAAAGTAGGTACAGTGCTCGCCCGTTGGACTAGTAATCGAAAGGTATCGGATTCTATTCTAGTCTGAGTTACCAGGTCTATTCGATTTTTTTCTTTGCGCTTGATCTTTGTAACTATATTGCAACAGAAAGAAACGTGTTGGATATTTTTTTTCATCTGTTTGTCTGCTTGACCTGCTACAACACAGTAATAAATTAACGGATTGGTGTAATCTTTTGCATAGATAACTAACTGTTGGTCCACGTAGAGATGCAGTTTATAGCGTGGGTTATTTTGATGTCTAAACAATATTACTGGAAAGTTCCATTGAAATCTAATCAGTAGTTTTAAAGTTAAGAGGAATGTACATACATACATCGGCACAAACTTTCACGTTTGTAATATTACTAGAAGGCGTCTGCAACTTCGTCAGTGGAGGGGAAAAAAATCATTACCCTCTTTTCTCCCCAGCGTAGTCGAGTAAAAAGTATTTTATAGCCATCTGCGGATAGCTACCTGTTTACCAAAAATGGTTGAAATCCTTTTACCCGTTTTGGCGTAATTAAGCTTCAACGATATATAACTACAAACTACAAACATACAAAAAAAACAATTTAGTGACTAGTCCGTTAATAAAAAAAAATTTATACCTTCAATGTACAACCATTTCATTTTTACAAGTTTATAATAGTATAGAACTATTTTATTTGTTTATATTTTTTTAGTAATGTGAAAACATGACTCAATCTTTTAAATTACTACTAAGAAAAACTAATTAGGACCCACTGTAGTCTAAGCCGGAATCGAAGCAGCGTCTCTGTTTTACCGGAACAGGTAGGTATAACAGAGCTAGATCGATTCCGGCTTCGCAATTAATTTTTCTTTCTACTTAGATCTTTGTATCAGTACAGTAGTACTATAGAAATAACGAAGGTGCTGCGTCTAATACGTTGTCGTTAAAAAAGTCATCTAGTGTGGCCGCGGCCTTGCCACTATCTGTTTTTAAGATAGGGTGTCCATGTGGGTCTGATTTATTGTGCCCTGCCCGCCTCGTTCGACAGAGGGTTTTCTTCCACCACTTTTGCGACACTCATAATCAGCTGCGTGGATCTGTCTTTGAAATGATTTCATTTTATGAACGTCATATACTCGTAATCGTAAAAGGTTACGCTTGTTATTCTTTTGTCTTATGTTTAGGATGTGCTCCTTTAAATTCAGTTTATTTTATTATACATTATGAGAACAGCGTCAAAACACAGGATGGCTTGCTTAAAGCATAATTAATCTATGTATACTTTTATTAAGTTGTATAAATGAAATGTTCGTACATTGAAGACATTTAAAAAAAATAATTGATAGAGGTATTTGAAGATGACTGACTAGATTTATTTTTTAATTTTTGTATATTTGTATGTGTTGTTGTGTGTGTGCTGTGTCATGTCAAATTGGCTTAACGGCTATTCACAGATGGTTATAGGATCCTTTTTTCCTAACTACACAAAAGAAAAAAAGAGGGGTTATGACTTTTTCTCCTCCGCGAACGAAATTGCGGGTTTCTAATTTGAAAATAAAAAAAAAATGTGATACGGAAGTAAAGTCTTTGAAGGTTTTTTTGGAATTTTGTGGGTGTCGTTGTGGCTTGTGGCTTTATCACGCCAAAATCGCTACGCACGGGTAGCGCTGGTCATCCACGGATGGTTTTGAGATTTTTATCCGATTATTCGTAAGATCAAAACATGGTTTAAAATTTTTTCTCCTCACCTGACCAAGTTGCTTAAATAGGTTATTCGAAAAAAAAATTTTTTTATGTTATAGGGGGCAAACGAGAGGGATCACCTACTGGTTAGCGATCACTGTCTCGCATAGACACCTGCAATACCAATGGAGGCACAAGTGCGTTGCGGGCCTTTCAGGAGTGCGCTCTTTATTTATTTGCATATTTTGATATCTGGGTCTCTAAGTATCTCTTCTTGTCTTCAGCTGCTACTTCGGGCTCTTTTTTGGTTTACTTTCCGGCTTTTTCTTTTCTACTTCGCTGGTCCTTGGCAAGTTAGTTTCAGTCTGTATCATCATCATCATCGGCCTTTACGTCTTTATCAGATGATTAACGATTGAGTAGAGCACTTTTTGTAGTGAATTTGAAAGCCTACACGGGAGCTGCATTGCCGTTGGCATAATTGGTAAGAGTATTGACAGCTAGCTGAGAGTGAGATGGACTTGTCGCTTCGTTCTTCGGCCTGCGCGAATCTTAGTTCTTATCATGGCTGTCGCGCTCATCTATGATTGCCTTCTTTGAATTCAAGCTTGCAGTAATTTAAGTTTTGCCGTCCATAACAGTACAAAAGTTTTTCTCGGTAATTTTTAATAAAGCTTTCTATATCTGGTTCTAGACTTTGACTATATTAAGCTACTGTAGGCAATTTACTTTGTTTAAACGTTTTTATAAATTTGTTTTCACTGTTTTGCACTAGATTTCGACGTTATAAAGTTTTTGATCAAGTCTCGTACAGAAAGGGCAAGTATTTTCTGTAAAGCTGCTATAATCTTCTCCTCGGTATTCTTGTCCGCAATGCACCTGGTTTCTGCCCACTACCAAAACAGTTTTAAAACCCTTTGAATGGTTTTTGTAGACATTTTCAGCTCCGATGCCACTCTTTTCGTAGATAAGCCTCCATACCGAACTTATATGTACACATTTTTTTCATGTAACTTTCATTGCACCGACTACATCTTAGAAACATCTAATACTGACAGCGTTATTTTTTTATTCCAATTTATACAATAAACAGCATCCTGACCAGGTATATACTTTTCAAACCTCCTTAGGTTCCAACCTGATTTACCACTCCATCTAATGATGAGTGTATTTTTTTTCTGGGAGAAGCTTTATTTAGTTTTATTACGTTACTAAAATTTCGGGATCACTAAGCAAGAGTAAGGAACCTTTCAAATTCAGCCATCAAAGCGTCTCAGTCAGCCCAAATGAAACCCACGTCACTTCACAGAATCGCTTTTCGATTGATATTTTATTGTAATAAAATTCAGTCTCAGCGTCAGCAATACAGTCAAAAGGGCATAACACCCCTATACTTTCGAATGAAACACGGCCTTTCGTATCGGAAGCGAGTTACGACTTTTGTCGCTAGTATCTCTATAGCGCGCATTTTGTGCGTCAGCTAGTCTGCAAGATTCAACAGCAAATAACAGAGATAGAATCAATATCGTCAGAATTTATACTTTTGGAAATATTATTTATTTCAAGAGTTTACGAGAAGACTTTGTTGGAGAGGAACAATGCATGTGTTATTGTAAGCAAATACGGCATAATCAACTAAAGTGTTACTTATCTACTAGAATCGATACTATAATATAAAGACCTGTTTACATAATTATCACTTATTTAATTAAATAAATAAAGAAAATTGTAAAATAACCCTAATTTATTAGTCATAAGACATAAAACAAATCTTTGACCATAATAATGATTGTATGTAAATCATTTGGCGGGGAGATTATAATTCATTGCCATTTTTTTTACAATGATTTTAAATGTAGCTACGGCTGTTTTCTAATTAACCTAGATTGCAACAAAACGTTTTCTTCAGCTAACGTTACTGAAAGTCACTCATGAATAATCACAAAAGCCTAACCCAAAACGACTTTATTTCTGTCATCATCTCTCACAAAGTTTCTTTACCTTTACTGCGATAAAATTAACATAATAATTGAAACCCAACATGTAATATATCACTCAGTGGATATAAAGGCAATTATGCCCTCCTTAATGCCCGTTTTTGCCGGTACAGCGATCGTACCGTTGGTACAGCGAATGTACCGTCGGTACAAAGCAATAAATCTCGAGTCTGCACCCATTCTTCTTTGGTTTCCGTACCTAATCTCGGAAGGTATTTTATTCCTGGAGGCTTGGTGAAGTTTGAATGTATTTTTTTTCGTTGTTTGACCGAGGCTGGTATGCAATGTTTCACTGCTAATTCTTAGCACCGTCGATCTCCTATACAAAGGAAACAGCCTCTTGACAGGCAGTATGACTGATAAAACGTGGTCTGTACCACCGACGATAAAATAAAGAAAAAAAAAACGCCTAGAGGGATGAAACTGGAACTGGGGAAAAGACTTCGTATAAAAAAGGAGAAATTGTGAAAGTAAGTGATTTCTGCTGCGATTGATTGATGATAAAATTTTTGTATCCACGAAAATCTAATTGTTAGTGCGATACATGTTTTTACTGTATTGGTAAAATGTAGTAATTGGTGGCATGGATATAATAACTATGTCTTAGAGCTCATGAGAGTGAATGTTATATTATCTAGTCTGAGAATCAGACTCACTATAATCACACACAGCCTTTTGAATTAAGGCAGAGAGAAAATCTAAATAAATACGGTTTAGTTACTAGAGCAAAGCTAATCCCAAAGTATCTCCTTTGGACCTCGATTTGACGGTGCCCTGGTTTCACATGGTGCCAAAAGGTACGAAAATCAAAATTCTATTCAATCCGTCCATTCGATTATAAAAAAGGACACATTTTTTTTGCTTTTTCAAATCAATAACAAATACGCTCGTGACGTCACGCGACATTTTGTCTGAATAATTTACTGCGTATTTTTTTGATAACGTAAAATATTTTTATTAATGACGAACTAATATGTAAAATTTAGTCATCATCCCTATTAATGCCGTACCAAAGAGTTAAAAAAGTAACCCTTATGCTGTGACTTTGTCTGTCTGTACGTCCAATTGTTGTTTATCATTGTGATTCTGAGTGCAAAATTTCCAAATCATTCATCCATTAAGTAAATGCGAAAGAGAAAGTGTATTTTTCGGTAACACGTTTTTGTAAAATTTTATGTTTGAAACACAACTCGACAGCCGCTAAAACCAACGTAGTGAGAACGTATTAATCTGAACCCCCTAGGCCCATTGATAAGAGGGACAGTGACAAAATTAAAATTAAATTGTCCGTCATGTAGAGATACAAAATATTGGAGACATATTTTTAATTTTTTTACGTAATTAAAAAGCAATGGCGATACATTGAGTTAAATTGTCGCTTGACGGCGCACCTACGTACAATTTATACTTAGTTATTACGTCAGGAGCCCCTCAACTCGGGAGGAACTCCTAAACTTTAATGCGATTTATATGAGTTTTTTTTCTTGTTAATTGTAAGAAGCTAAATTATGTATTGTTTGACTGACGTACCCTACTTATCAGTAACAAGTGCGTACACATTTGTATCATTTGCTCGTATCCGATCACCGTGGCGTGTCATGACTGCGTATCGCGCTGCTTGGATGCTCACTGTCGGCGCGGCGATCATGACCCACTTGTCCGATGTAAGTGTGTGATACGCGTAGCAACATGGATTTCGAGCGATCGGATCGGCGCAACGTCGAAACGCTTGATCGTGACACGCGATCATGCCACGGAACGAAGATCTGATCAGGCAAATGATACAAATGTTGCGTCCACATTTGTATCATTTTAGATTTAGCACATGACTTCGTTTTATTCCATTAAATTCCAACATTTAGAAAAGGAATAGAACTTTTCATGTAAATTAGTTTAAATAATTATAATTCTATAAATTATTTAAGTTAATCGGTAAAATTTGTTAACCTGCATAACGGACAAATATGTTTTTACCTCTTCTCTAGAACTACATCCCGTTTTTACTTGTTTAATGAGAAAAGACTCAAATATCTCTGGATTACACACCAGCTTTAGATACAAGAAGCTAATCCGGAAGAGCCTCATAAAATCCGTTTCCATCATTACCAGTTAACACCGGATTTTTATTGACACATACGCTGAGAATTGGCTGCCGTCTTAGTACAGAAACATAAATTCCGCGAGCGAGTGTCACGTAGCAACTTTATACATCGCTTTAGCACAGACTTAAAAATTGTACTCTTGGAGTGAAATAGAAAACGTGTGCGGACTCCGGAGTATGTTTTACGTCCGTAGAGGTTACTTTGTTTCGCGCCTTCATTTGAACAGTAATTCTGTTTGATTTTGCAATGCTTCATCAAGACTTTTTGGTTGCCAAAACAACGAAAATCGATAATTCCATACATTATAAATTCGAAAGTAAGTCTTCTGTCACCTTTTTGAAAAAGCGGCCAAGAGCAGGTGGGATCATGATCAGTGTAGGGTGCACTACACTAGTGCACTACAGATGAAAATACGGTATGAAAAAGTGCGCTAAGAAAAGAGAGTATCGTCACACCTTACGTTCTTTTGCGGAGAGGCGCAATTTTTCGGGAATAACTCAAAAACGGTATATTGGATTATGTTGATATTATTTTTTGTGGAAAACATTTATTAAGTTTTATTTTTGTAATTTTTTTCATATTTTATGGACATAAGGTTTAGAAAATAGAGGGAGGGATATAATTTATGCTACTTTCCGAGCGATTCTTCCCAAAAATATTTACAAAATCTGAATTGTAATGTCAGTGTTCGATGTGGTTTTTGTATAGGTACAAATGAAGATTCTACCTTCATAACTAAAAACCGCAGCATCGGAAATAGTAACGGTGCCCGACTACCCGATAATTCTTTTGCGCTTGGTTTGCGAACTTGACTGGCACACTGCCTTTGTCGTCAAGCACAAAAATGAGGAGCCACAGTAGTGAAGCCACAGGCAAGGCAAAAGCTACTTTTGTATGTAGGTATTAGGTACAACTAGTAAGAATTACCTATTGCGGGGTTCCTCAGGTACAAACTTCCACCACAGCAGTATATTTAAAGATTTTGATAGTAACTAATAATAATGAGCGTATCCGCCCGCAAAGAACTAAGTTCAGGCTTCGAAACAGAAGAAACTGTACCTGCGTTAAGTAACGGTGCCTCTAAGACAAAGCATTTATCAAAGGAATCAAATTAATTGAGTGAAAATCTCTCGGGGCAAATTTCGATAATTTGCTTTCGAAATTAAATGGGGTTGATTGGGGTGCCCGCTGAATGCTAATGTAAATGTTCGCCAGTTGTCACTAGTGCATAAGTAATTACAAGTTCTGGTCCCTTGGGTCGATTGATGTCAGAGGTTTCCTAGTAGTCAGGTAGTTTGCTGGAAATTAGGATAATATTCTGGGAAATTGTCATCCTTGTAACATTTGGTTGTCTCTGCTAACACAAATGTCAATGTGACGGGTCCAATTAACGAACCTCAATGTTATTTTAGTATAGTTTGCCACGGTAGCCGAAATAAAGGAGCACGAGAAACTACCAGAACAAGATATTTATTGTGGTATTATAGAAAAGAAAAGAAAGGCACCTGAGGTCAGAACAGGCAGTCCTTAGCTTAATAGTGTTATTTTCGGGTAGCTATCATTTTATCGAAATTTCTTACGTAGATTTTCATTTCGCCGAAAACTATTCCACGAATATCATAACATTTTTTTTTCTAACCACATAATCATTAATTCATTGCTTTTTATGTAACTTTTTATCCTTAATCGTTCCGAATTTGTCTCAAATCGTAGCGTAACGATTCATCGAATTTACCTGTCATCGAAACATGATTCACAGATGCTACGTTCCATATCATTATTATTGCCACATTGTTTTTGACCCATTTTGACGCTCCGCTATACATGGTCGCAGTACAAACCTAAACTAACTTACAATTTAAGGTTTTTAACGCTTCGCTCGCACCGCTATACATGGTCACAATACAAACCTAACCTAACCTACAGTTTTCGGTTTTTGTCCCATTTTCACTTCCCGCTAGCTTCGCTCGCTCCGCTATACATGGTCACAATACAAACCTCACCTAACCTACAGTTTTCGGTTTTTGACCCATTTTGACGCTCCGCTCGCTGTGCTATACATGGTCACAGTACAAACCTAAACTAACTTACAATTTTAGGTTTTTAACGCTTCGCTCGCTTCGCTCGCACCGCTATACATCGTCACAATACAAAATAACCTAACCTACAGTTTTGGGTTTTTGACCCATTTGACGCTTCGCTATACATGGTCACAATACAAACCTAACCTAACCTACAAGTACCTACAGTTTTAACGGCAGGATCCCCGATGAAATGTACTGTCATTGAAACGTATATTATTTAAGTGCAAATTATGGTAAAGGCGATTCGACGAACGACTATGTCGATGGACAAATAAAATAATTAAGTAAAATTCGATGAGTTGATTCTTGTGTAAAAGGTAATTCGAGCAAATGTATGTGTTATCTAACGAAGTTCGATATGATTCCTAAGTAGTAATGAAATTCTGCGAATAGTGTTATGGGAAACGATAATCGATGAAACGATTTTCGGTATAATTATGGATTCCCATTATTTTCATTTTTCAACAGTTAGCAATCAATTACAAAATATATATGAACTTACGTTTCCGTGCCTATTATAAATTACGACGGTGTTGTCAGCGACGGTTCAACTGTATGGTTTTAAATTCAAATTAAAGTTTATATGTATTCAAATAATAGTCACTCAAAGCACTAGAATCAGGATTCAGGAATAAAGGACTTATGCGTATTGAGGATTTTAAAACATTGTTCAAGAGTGAGAGACTTAGACCAACATCTGATCAGGTCCGAAGTTCAGAATTCAATAAATCTCGAGCGTGTGTTCGAGTGTGGAATTTTAAATGATTTTGAACTTGCTGTCAGAAGAATAATTTTAAAAAGCTGCGCTTTTACAGACAGCTTACAAGCACACTGCCTTCTATATTACCGACATTGCTCAGAAAATTTGCGAATTATAGTGACAGTGGTCACATTTAATGGTTTTTTGACCTGATTGCTACCAGAATGGACCATCGAGGACGGGTTACAGGTTGCACTATGACCAAGTAGATTTTCCTTTTTTCAAGATTTTGAAATGTTATAGTTGAAAGTGAATTTGGTTTTAATATAGTTCAAATTTCAAAAATCTTTCTTTAATGAACCTTTAAGTATCCATTTAAAATTGTGTGTTCCTACTTTTAGCAGTTTAGGCAGTGTCATCAATAGTTAAGTTACTGTTTTCAAAGTATATATATATATATATATATATATATATACCTTTTACTAGCGTTGTTTTCAAATTTCCAAATTTTAATTCGTCCATTAACCAAGCCTGGGATCAGATATCAAAATTACGAAATATGATAAAGCTCGGTTACTTAATCCTTGCTTCACGTCGACCTTAACGTGAAACCCTTCGAGTTAATCTACCAAACATAATTATAAATCAAATATGTAAAGTTGGAGAAACTCAAGCATCATTAATTTTGGATAAGCCGCCGAGAATGGTAACATTTAAAACTGGTTCGGTTTCATACCGTATTAAACTGACGTTCGCTATTGTACGACACTACACAGGGTTAACTTATAAATACCTACAATATGCTGACACCAAATTTTTTATTTCGTTTTAAACTGGGATCAAATCCCGGTAAGGGCAAATATTTGTGTGACGATAGATACGAGTAGATAAATATATATTTATTTGCAAAGAATAAGTAGGTACATTAGTGTCATTATTTACAAGAACAAGTTGTGATTATGTGACAATAGGTACCTCTTTCTGCTATTTGTACTTATATACTGGCATGCAAATATCTCAGATATTATTCTAACATATCATGAGAGAAGAAATCCTTCACACTATAAAAGCATTTTTCATTAAGTAGCTTGTATAATTCATTTCTAAATCTACAACGAGCATAAATAAGAATTTGGTTCTGAGTCTTGGATGTTTTTTGTGCATATTTATAAGTAAATTTATCTATAAAATATATCGTCGTCAAAAACTCAGAACTAATTCGATTTGTGTATACCTGTAAAAAAAAATAAAAAAACCTTAACGAACAGTTTGTATTAATTGGGTGAATCTGAGTCTCGGTCTGTCTTCAAAGATCTTGAATGGATGGACCAAGATCAATAATTTTTTTGTGTTTGCAAAGTGACTTTATCGTGTGTCAAACGGCTAGAGTGGGTAGGTAAGAGGGACACTTTGCTTTCAGGTCAATTAACTCTCATCCCGCTCACGGTATTTATTTTATTTATAAATTTTCTGAGCGGGATGACATAGACAATTCAAGACTACTCCCACCTGATAGGCCGGCAAGGCACTTGTGACTCCTCATGTGATGCAAGTGTCTATGGGCGACGGTGAACGTTTACAATCTCCTATGTTATAAAAAAAGACACCTTCCGAAGGGATTGGTCCGTTGCTGCCTTAAATTGGGACGAATGGAAGAAAGCGAGGCCTTTGTCCAACAGTTCAAGGCTGAAATAATAAAAATAATAAATCAAATTCCCAAAGTCCACCATTCTGTTAACCTATCTTTTTTTGTAGTTTGACAGCACAAATGTTATTGTATTTTTTATGTCTAATGTATGCATCTATCGAAATATCATTTTTATTACTTAGATAGTAAATAAAACAAGTTGTGACTTTTGGGACTTCAAGGATAGAAAATGAAAATCGTCAAACTCAACTATAATATGGCACAATAAAAAAATAAGCAGAAACTCCTCATATGTCTCCTCTATAAATTTAAAATATCTAGTGATTTTTTTAATTCTTATAAAAATAGACCACTTTTATATGGTAAGTCTTGATGAGATGTAGTTTATGAAATTCTTATCCTGTGCTTGTTGGTATGATAGAGGTAGAATATACCGAAGTTGTATAAGCTACATGCCAAAAATATGCACGTTTTCCAAAAAATTGTCAAAACTTTTTTTCACAATGCCGTATACTACAATTTTATATAGAACTATGGCTGAACAATATATATCTTTGTACCTTAGAAACATTATTATGCTTTCAAAATTGTCCAGTAAATATAAATTGGACAATCCTATTTAGCTAAATTTGAAACTATTTCAGCAACTCTTTTGTACAATTTTAAAGGCATAAAGTTCCGTACTGACTCACACCTGGCCTGTTTTTGGTCAGACTCTTAGGCAGTAAACAGATTAAACATCGCGGTATTCTTCGGCAATTTTTCTAAAACCAGTAATGCATGGACCACTTTTTGTTGAGACAGCAGCATTTTAATTCTGTAAAATAGCGCCCGATATCCAATCAGCCGACTAAGGGTTCTGTAAAGGTCCCGCAAATAGGTTCTTTTCAGAATAAAGATCATTTTCATTAAGTTGGCCCCGCTTCTCTATGCCGGTCGCATCATTTGCGGGAATTTCATTAGAGCAGCGCATTGCTTTAGAAGCTTCTCGGTAATTGAGCGTCTTCGAGGTGTTCAGGTGTTCTGGAGTTTATTGCTCTGTGACATCAATAGTAATTAGAGACCTAGTAATTGCATTCCTATTAGTCACTTGTGAAATAAGACCACCCCGGTACGGGGTGGTCTTATGGGGCCACAGTACCGACGCTCACGACTTGTTCGTCATGCAAAAAAAGTGTCTGCGTATCCTCGCAAACATTCGCCCTCGGGACAGCTGTAGACCTCACTTTAACAAAAAAAGGCTTCTTACACTACCTTCGATCTACATCCTGGAAGTAGCTATGTTTGTAAAAAGTAATATACAACTTTTCAAACAAATTAAAGATGCCCCAAACAGGACTATCCAAACGCGTCATCAGAATAGACTAGCACTTCCAAAATCAAACTTACGAATGCATAGTAATAGCCCGCATTCCAGATTTATAAAAAAATTCAATAAGATTCCAGAACAAATTAAATCAGAAACTAAACTTAACACATTTAAACACCAACTAAAAACACTGTTAATCGATAAATGTTATTATGCTGTTGACGAATTCTTAAATGACGACACTTTGTAATATAATCAATAATTATTGTTACCTAATCTAAGCCTTATGTTAAACATGTTTAAATGATCAAATGAATTTACATTTACTTGACATTATTAAACATACCAATTTATATTCTATTGTCATTTTTTATTACCATTGTATAAATTCGTATCTCTGATGAAATTAAAATTGTACGTTATGAATTTGACACTTTTACACATTATTTATTAACTGTAATTATTATTATTATTTTGAATTTCACTGGAATGCTTGATTTATTCATTTGATTATTTTAAAGTATACAAATATATTATAATGCATGTTTGTACTTAGCAAATTAAGTATCATTTTGATAGTTTTTATGTTGCCATGCCCTATCAGGGTTCATGTACTTAGTAAGAAGTTTAGACCTTAAGAAGGTGTTGTGAAATGTACATGACTGCAATAAATAAATAAATAAATATAGGTACAGTCACGAGCATCAATATCTATTACAACAAAGCGCGCATAAATATCTGACACGACTCTATGGCAGCCATTTGTTACGGCAGATATTGATACTGGTTACTGTATATTGCACTTTAGCGATTGTTTTGCTACGTCCAATAGTTCACTTCCGTTATTTTAAACCGTACATTTTGTTTTTGACATTGACTCCGAAGTGCCAGTAATCCGACCCAGTGGCGGTACGTAAGCCGACAAATACGGCCAATAAATACTTAGTCATGAGTGAATATTATCTAGGTAAGCCTGCTTTATGTTATATATTAATTATTTATTTCAGGTTTGATTTATCATCGAGTCATATCACGTATGAGAGCCATGAACATGAGATGGATCGATCTGATTGAATCGGCTGGCCATATGAGTGCCTCCAAATGTCTAGAAATCGCGAGAGATATCATACGGTGAATAATCGCTGCGCTTGATAGTACCTACTAGTAGTTGATCATGAAAATCGAGATCAAGTGCTTGCCCATTATGCTTAAAAATCACTTCTTTTGTTTTTTGAGTTCCGTAGCCAAAATTACAAAAACGGAACCCCTATAGTTTCGTCATGTCCGTCCGTCCGTATGTCACAGGCCTTTTACTCAAAAACTACAAGATGTATATTTATGTTGTTGTATACTTAGATGTATTGTATAAGCCGTTTCTTAGTTTGACACTTAAATAATCATGGGGCACTTCATACATGTAACCGGAACTGAAAAAAAAGTTAATACCTGCAGATATATTATTATAAAGTTGTAAAAATGAAATGTCTGTACATTGAAGGTATTTAAAAAAAAACTGATTGTAACGAACTATTTGGAAGTGACTAAACCGATTTTTATTTTTTTTTATTTTTTGTATGTTCCTATGTGTCGTTGTAGCTTCATCACGCCAAATCGGCTTAATGGCTTTCAGCAATTTTTGGTACACGAATAGCTGGGTATCTCCAGATGGTAAATGGATACTTTTTAGCCGAGTACGCTGAAGAAAAAAAGAGGGATTGTGACTTGTTCTCCTCAGCGAATGAAGTTGCGGGTACCATCTAGTTCTTATATAAACTTATTCGTCAAAGAGCAAGATTTATTCAAAACTTTTTAATGTTTTTACCGACAGCCTTAGCTAATTTCCCCCCGGTGGCCCCGGTAATACGACACGACCGCATTTCTTCGTCGGGCGGTAAAACATATAACTCTGTTACGATTGTTTGCTATTGTTAGATGACTGAGAATAGTACAGAAACGCCACCCGTTTTGTGACGATCAGAAAGTGACACTCACCATCATCATCATATCAGCGTATAGACGTCAACTGTTGGACCAAGACCTCAAATATCACCATAACGACCCGCCGCTCTCATCCAACGGTTTTTCACAAACTTTGCCAGATCGTTGCTCTATTTAGTGGGGGCCTCCCACGCTGCATCGCCCTGTACACGGTCACCACTCGAGAACCTTTCTGCGCCAGTGGCTACCGGCAATGTGTCCCGCCCACACGGAGAGAAAATTCTAGTTTAGGTAACCAGAATTGTCGTGTAATATATACGACAGCTAACTATTTTGTCGACTTTACTACAAAAATCTGGTAATAGCTTACAAGAATATCTATCACAGTTAAACATAATGCTGGTACACATAATTAAAATTTGTGTATAGTGCACAAAAACCTATCTGCATCCATTACAAATAGGTTTTGTTAAGTATAACGGAATTGGTATCGTTCGTAACACCATGCTTTATTTTGGAGATAACGATATTTTTAGTAACGACTAATAGATTATTATAGTGACTATTAACAAATTTAATGCAAATATTACCAAGTTGAGATTTTAGCAAACTATATATTTTTTTACACTATACTGCTTATTTTGTGTTTACTACCAACATTGTGGTTAGCCATTATCACATAAAATGATTGAGTTTACTATAATAAGACATTAATATTGTTAAGTTTACTATATTTTTTGGTAATTACAATGTTTTATTTTTTCTCCAATATTCAGTAGGTGAATGCGTCTTTAAAAAATTATGTACACAGTTACCGTATTGTTAAAAAAAGTTGAAATCTGTCTATTTTGTCACGAAATTTTCATATAAGTATAAATTTCGCGACTCAACTGACAGATTTTAACTTTTTCTTAATTAAAAACACGGTAACTATGTAAACTTTTTTAAAGACTCAATTGCAGCAAGCTTGTAATACAAGCAGTCGTCCTAAGGTAAAGATACCCTCTGCGCCAAGCTACGTTATTTAATTTTTGTAGAATAAATGCTCATTACTTGCTTAAAACTTTTCTATCAGAAACAGTACCTAAACAAAGTGATTGCATGGTGTAGAAGGAAATTTATTATTAAATATTAAATCCTTCTGAAGTCAGAAGGACCATCTATGAGGGTTTCTTGAAATCCAGGTGGAAACACTCTATCATCATACCAAAGTATGATATATATCATAGTCTGATTGGTGGATATTGACACATCTGGTCAAAAAGATCTAACGCCATTTTTCAATTTCAAGAAACCCTCATTTTGTATAAGTAAAATGAAGACATGGTCAACCACAGTTTTAAATAAAACAAAACATTTAAGGTTTGTGAGTTTATATTCATGTTATTTGAAAATCAACATGGAGGTCTTACATGTTAAAATGTACTCGGCCAACTGCCAGGATTCCAATAATTTTACAATGTCCTTGTTAATTTCCTGATTTGGAACACTTCTATAATATCTATTTATTAAACTAATCACAGTACTTGTCACACTCAATGTCTCTGCACGCATACGCACTGCTCGGTCCGAAAGATGAAATGATAAACAAACCAACGGCAGCCAGTCGGTGTTGCCAACCAAAATTCAGGCAATCCATACAATATATTTGCAAACGTAAACAACGTTTTGTTTGATATTAGGTTCACATGTTGCACAAAACATTATATTATGGTACTGATAACATAATCTGGTAAACAGTACTACGAGTATATGGATTTGGTTATTTAAACATTTTTTCTACTAGCGTTATTTTAGAGACAACCTAAATATTGTATAGTTTAATTGACAGCTAGCAACAACAAACGAATTATGGAGTAAACAGTACTATATGAATGTAGATTATTTAAACAACAATTTTTTTTTGTTACTTGCGTTATTTTAGAGACAAACTAAATATTGTATTGTTTAATTGACAGTTAGCAAAAACAAATGAATTATGAAAGTATAGTTTATAATTATCGAAATTTTCTCTCTACAATAATAATATGTACTTATAAATAGCTTTAAGTATTGTTTACTACAATGTCTTTACTATAATATTCTTGCATTTATTAATATACGACTATTTGTTGTTAAAAGTCAATACGGTAAACTTAACTTAATTCTGTTTCTTTATACTAGAATGAAATTTACAATATGTTCTCGTAGTATTGTTATAATAATTTCTTTCCGTGCACACCCTGTTCTAAAGCACCACTTCTCGTCTCAAATACCGCAGTGTCTTAAGACGAAGATTTTGTAATCTACGAATGCGCTACGCTGGGAATTTCGGTGCGTAATCAAATCAGGTAGTAGCAGTAGATCTGAAAATCTGCAGAAATACTAAGATTGCCGACATAGAAAAAATCTACGCCACGCCTGTTAGCGTAGGTAAGTTAACTTTTATAGAGGATATAGCTGTATTATAATATTTAAGCCAAATCCGACTGTGTCTGAGAAAAAAAATATATGTAGAAGCAACACCTGTTCTCTGGTCATCTATTTGTAGGCACCGTCGCAGAATAAATCTATATCATCTCCTGGCTCAGTCATATTTCATAAGAAATATATAGGCTGCGAGTGTTAACGTTTTCTTTTTTGGAAATAATCATCAAATAAGCTGATATCTATCTGAATCTTAAATTGGCGCAATAATTTATATTATCCTTATTTCATCATCAACATCAGCCAAAACACTTCCAGTGCTAGCCTAAAAGTATAAATTAAAATCGAGTGTTGTCTCATAAAATTCAAAAAGGTTCAAAATTCAAAAATGCGTAAATGACTATGGGCCGTAAGAGGCTAGACATAGGCCTCATTCAAAGACCGCGAACATGAACGGTACCGCGCCGCTCGCACCCTGCAAACTCCAGCGACCTTCACTAAGTCATCAGTGTAACTTGTGGGGTCCTTATACCCTTTGTAAATTATTTTCAATAATTTTAACTCGATTACGTCCACTTAGTGCTTAATAACGACATTACATGGGTAGATATTTTTTTTTTTTCTGTCGTGTACTCAAGAGACAATAGTGCCAGATTTACTTGGAAAAATGATAATAATCTTTGCTATTAACACACTGACACAATGAGCCTTTCAGAAATGGACTTATATTGGCGAGAAAAAATATGTTTGTTGCCTTTGTATAGTTTTAAAGAGTGATTCTGGAGACCTGACTTCTGGACTGGAGGAGGTACTGAAAATAAAGGATATAAACAAAATGAAGTTCTATACTCTTATACTCTTAGTTTAGTGCTTTACCGCGATCATGCCAGTGCAGAATCGGGGAAAATGTTTCAACTTAAAATCACAAAGCTAGAAATGTTAGCAAACTGAAAAATCTCACGTTATTCGCACCGTTTTCTGAAGTCTGTCCAAAGCGGCGCCTTGGCTGACAATATGCTCCTTCCATGGAAATGTTTTCAGGAAATTTCAACGGAAAGTGACGTGTCAGTGGTGAATTTTTTTTAAACATGGATTCGCGACGAGTTTTATGCTCCCTTATATCATGATTTATTGAGAGTTAGCTTTGGTCCTAGGAATGAATGCAGCACAGGACCAAAAATATGAACAAAGTATATAAAAATATTTGGAAGAGCAGATAGTAGCCGACGGTTATTTTACCGTGCTTCATAGCTATTAATGTACGGAGGGGGATTTCACAGCTCCGTATATATCAGTGATAAATCATTGGCGTTTTTTTTTGGAATTGTCAATACTGGATATTGTCGTTATAACATCCTATGGAAACAACATCAAAAATCAGAAAATTATGATTATGCAATCAATTAAGGCTTATTTTGCATTGACGTTTAGCTTAGTTAAACTTTTCAAAACAATTGTACAAAGTTTATGCAGAGCTTGTCAATATTATTACATTTGCGTGCTTCTTGCAAGAACCGAAATCCACTCTAGGGCCTGAAGCCCCGAATCCTATTCTCAATGCTCACGGACTGTGTCTATAGTTTATTTTAGGTCCTATTCACTCGGACCACAACCACACCATAATGCAGCCATAAAATGTGGTGAAGCAGTGGTAAGTGGTAACGTGTGTCGTTGAGCTGCAGCGTCTTGCAGTTGTTTTGATGTAGTCGGACCATACGGTTGCGTTTGATAGGGAAATGAGGTCCGTGTGAATGAAACAATTAATTTCATATAAATAGTTTATATGAAAATAAATTGTTTTATTCACACGGACCACGTGGTTGTCGTTGTGGTTGTGGTGTGGTTGTGGTAGATCTAAATAAACCCTTGGAATTGCACGCTCGCGTATGCCAATTTCAATTAAGCATTGCGAAGTGAAAGCTAAATCTATGTTTGCCAAATGATCATTTATGATATTAGAAGGCTCCACTTCGTTGGTGGACGAGAAAGAAATCATAACCCGTTGTCGTTTGCTTCAGCGAAGTCGGTTAAAATTGATACTATAATCATCCTCAGATGCCCAGATATCTTTGTAGGTACTACAAATGGTAAATATCAGTCTAGCCACTTTTGAGGCGGCTACAATGTCTCTCAATCAGCCCATTCAGTTCAATGTGTTTGTAAAATTAATTTTACAAATAGGTACATAATAATATACATTTTGCTATATTAACACGTTTGTTAACGTTTGTACGTTTTTAAAAAGAATAACTTTTAAAAAGCGTAAGGTAAACTAGGCTAATTGCTTTTATGGGGCAAATGCGTCTTTAAAACATTTGACGGTATCCGAACACTTTAGAACTACCCCTAACTTTACCCTTAATATTTGCCACTGTTACTAGAATGCACAGAGAGCACTTTTACAAGTCTGAATCTACGGCATTAACCAAGAATAGACCCCTGTTGAGAAGAAAGCCGAATCAAACTAAACAGTTAGTCATTTTTCCTAAATAACTCTTATCTATACAACATTTGTACTTAGCCTATATTCTAAATATAATAATAATAATAATGCCTTTATTTGTTCCTTGACTTAATCCTAACATAACAAAATACGATAAAATTTCAAGGTATGTAATTCTAAATTATAATATTAATTTCAAGTCATGGCCCCTCTCGGGTGTAGGCCTCCCCCAACTGTCACCATTGTACTCTATCTCTTGTTGTCTCTATCCAATTGTCAACTGCTACCTTTCGTAGGTCATCAGTCCAACGGTCTATAGGTCTACCCCTGGCTCTCTTGCCTTTTGGACCTTTCCATGTAGTGACCAGTTTCGTCCATCATTTACCCGTCGTTCGTATCATGTGGCCAGCCCATTTCCATTTCAACCGCTGTGCATGCTTTCCCGCATTTATGACGTTGGTTTTGCGTCTTATATCACTGCTTATTTGTTTATCTTGGAGCTTTAGGCCTAGAATGCTTCTCTCCATAGAACGCTGGCCTGTCCGTATTTATGTTTTTGTGTATTTATTGTAGATCCAGGTTTGTGCTCCGTATGTCAGGCATGGTAGTATACACGAATCCATGACTTTTTTCTTTAGATTCAATGGAAGGTTTGATTTTAATGTTTCTTTTAGGCTCCAGAATTTCTTCCCAGACATATTAATTCTTCTGTCCAGTTCATCTTTATGTCTTGTGCTTTTAAATGAAATTAGCTTTCCAAGATAAATATAACTGTCGACATATTCGATTGGCATTTGGTTTACTATAATAGGGGTTTGTATACTGTTTGTGGCTACTTTGGTCTTAGAGGTGTTTAGTTGTAAGCCATTGGTGTTGCTAGAGTCATTTAAGTCTGTAAGCATTTCTTTAAGTTGTTTTGATGACGTCGAGACGAGAACTATGTCGTCGGCAAATCTTAAGTTGTTGTCATTTATATTTATTCCTTTTCCTTCCCACTTTAAATCGTTCATCATATTTTGTAGGACAGGAATGAAGATTTTTGGAGAGAGTAGATCTCCTTGTTTCACACCTCTGCGTATATTTATTTTGGGTCCTAATTTATCGAGCTTTAGGCGACTTGTGCTTTATATATATATGTTTTTAATTATATTTATGTATATATCCGGAATATTTTGGTGTTTCAGTGCCTGCCAAACGCTCTTGTGCGTTATCGAGTCGAATGCTTTATATATCCTAAATATATGTTTTAAGTATAAGCTCAATGCGTAGTTCTCCAAGAAAACATGTTTTCGTGACATTTTTGGCACATTTCCTTTGTATTTTTTTTTTCATTTTAAAAGGCTGTAGACTAGTAGCGTAACCTGGATATACAATAATAAATTCCAACACATAACCTTTCGCCATACGATGAAATAAATAAGCCCAAAAAAGAATGCTCTACGCCGTTTACTCTACCGTAAAGCTCAATAATCACGTGCGTAATTCTGTGGCTTTTTTGTTGACCGTAAGAAGTTGGGCTGCGTGGGAGACAACTTAACAAACTCAGGAATAAGGAATTCGGCTCGGTGCTTAAACTTTGTTTTGTTTACGATCAAACTTGGAATTTAGGATTTGGCGCACGTCTTCTAATATCTTAGATTTATTCAACTCATAATTAAAACATGTCAGAACTTTATGCTCTTTATGACGCTGTAAGTAAATGGGTATGAATAGAAGATTATTTTCTTTGTTATAGTTTCTTCATACTAGTTTTAAGTTTTTCTATATGTGTTGTTTTTTGTAGTTCACAGTTCCTTGGTTTTTACTGTAATGCTGAGTAACTTTTTGAATAATAAATAAAATATTCTGTTACGCTGGAATTTTTCTTTTATTTCGATTTTCGAGAACACATAAAAAATGTTTTGGAATATTAGGTTGTGTGATACAAATCATCGTCACGAGCTGCAAAGACGAGTAATTTCTTTGATGTAACAGTTCGTCGTAGAACTATGAAAATTCTCTGTTCCAACACATTCTGGGCAGAACTATTGTAATAAAAAAACCCGGCTAAATGCCAGTCGGACTCACGCACCGTGCTTCAAAATATACTCTATAAACGGCCGTAGCAAAACGTATGCGGCGTGGGATTATATTGGTTACTGCCATAGACAGAGACCTATATTCAGAGTTATTTCGTGGGATGTGTTAAAAGAGCTACCAACCTTCATACCAAATTTCAAGTCTCTAGCACAACTAGAAGTACTCGATGGACGGCAATTCAGGAAAAACCTTTTTAATGAATCTTTGAATTGTGTTAACTTAAAAGCTGGATTTTTACAGCTTCAAGGGATCGCAGATAGTATTTGATGTAAGTTTCAACTTTATACCTCGACGCGTTCCTGAGAAAAAGGCTTAACAGACAGACAGACAGACCGACAAAGTGATCCTATACAGGTTCCATTTTTCCTTTTGAGGTACGGAGCTCTAAAACTTGTCTTTCCTCTTCTATAGCTATTTAAGATATAGGGAAGCATATTTATAAACTGATGGGAAACGTCAATGCCTATTAGTCCAAAATTTGTGCAAGAAATATTGGGGTAAACAAGTTTTAACAAGTCTATGACATCAAAGTTCCATACACATCATATGGAGAGTGCTCAGAAATACTCGCTTGGTAATTAGCACACAAAAGAACGCAGAAACCCATAAAACGAAGGTCCAATCAGCATTGCAAGTGAACATCCGAAACCAAATCGTCAAAATGACCCAGCGAGGCGCGAGAGGTGTCTGTGCATGCTCGCTTCACATAAGGCTGTATACACATGCGCGATAAAAAAAAATGTGCTGTGCAAAAACTTGCACAGTATCTACATATCCTCATAAAGTAACCAATGTGATCACGCTTTTTTGGTTCTTCACATTTGAGGCAGATTTCCATTGGATTTTAGAGAGACGTCCGTATGTTACAGGAATTTTACTCAAAAACTATAAGATGAATTATTGATGAAATTTGGAGCATAGGTGTCTTTTGTAAGCCGATACTTAGTTTGATACTTAAATAAAAAATATATATATATATTTAGGGGGCACTCCATGTATATGTAACCGAAACTGAAAAAAAATAATCAGTAAATATCAATGATACATTTCTTCTAAAAAAAATTGAGGTTTCTAAAAAATTTTTTGATGTTATATTTTCTTCTATTTCCGCGATTATTACTCATTTAAATATTAATATTAATAAAAATTGTGTCCCCCCCCCCTCAACTTTCTAAATTGCATGTACAAAAAATATAAAAAAAATTACAAATATAAAACTCAATAAATACTTTCAACAAAAATTGTTTTCAACATGATCGAATATACCGTTTTTAAGTTATTGCCAAACAACTGCGCATCTTAGCAAAAAGATGTAAGTGCCGGAGAGATACGCTCTTTTGTTAGTGTTTTTTTTTCATACCGGATTTTTTTTGTATAAATGACTGCGGAACCCTACATTGAGCATGGTCCGACATGCTCTTGGCCGGTTTTTTTGTATGGCATCAACAGTATTGCGTAACTAAGAAACGACAACGTGCAGTTGGGTTACCCTGTAAAAGACCATCCAACCAATAACCGAATATATCATACTAATCTCGTGGAATAGAAACATCCACTTCAAAATACGGTATTCAATGTGATCACGCCTTGTTGACGCTTCACATTCGAACGAGTTTTCCATTTGATTTGAGAGAGCACAATACCAGGAATGCATTGATATGTTTTTGAGCGACGGTTTCAGAAGTTGGCAAGATTTCGTCAAGAATAGTCAGGTCTATTCTTTGTTTTGGTTACAAAAGGGCTTACATTCATAAGAATGTCATGTTACTTTCGTCGTTTCGTTTTGTAGTGACTGTATAACTAAGTCACGACAACATGCAGCTGGCATGCAGCAACTTTTAATGGTTGGTAGTTGAGAAACTTGCTTGGTATTGACATGTGGTTGGGAGGAACGGAAATCTTATGACAACTTTTTGAAAGGTCGGGTGCCATATCGTGGAGGAAAAGTAAACTTATCGTATCGTATTTTGTATATGTAGTTATGTTTAACTAAGGTTTCTTATACATCATTATACCTACTTAGGTACGAGTATAGTAAATGAAGTATTCTTATCTAGCAGGCACGTCTTTAAATTTAGGTATCTATAAAACCTAGGATAATACAATACAATACAAATACTCTTTATCGCAAACCTCAAATACACAGAAATACAAAACATGCAAGAGCAAATATAAACAGCAGTCGGTTTTATCGCTAGATAGCGATCTCTGTCAGACAACATTTGGGTAGCAAAGTGTTTAAAAGATAACAATTTTAGTTAAAAAGGAGAGAAAAACAGTGATGAATTAAAAAAAAAAACCGCCCAAGTGCATGTCTGACCATGCTCAGTTTCCGCAGCTGTACATACAAAAACAATGCACTACAGATGAAAAAATAGATATAAAAAAGAACACTCGCAAAAGAGCGTAACTCCACGGCACTTACGCCTTTTTGCTGAGAAGCGCAGTTTTTCGGCAATAACTCAAAAACGGTATTGGATCATGTTGTAAACAATTTTCATTGAAAGTACTTATTAGGTTTAACTTGGTAATTTTTTACATATTTTTTGGACTTACGGTTTAGAAAATAGAGGAGGGGGACACAATTTATGCAATTTTCGGAGCGATTATTACCGAAAATATTCACTGTATCAAAAAAAGTTAGATCTGTCAAAATATGTGCCACAGATTTATATTTGATGAAAAAATTTGTTTTTCAGTTTTGGTTCAAACTAAGTAGCGGCTTATACAAGACACCTACACTCCAAACATAAATAATACCTACGTCATGTAGTTTTTGAGCAAAGTGCCTGTAGCATACGGACTCATGACGAAACATAAGGGTTCCGTTTTTGCCATTTGGGCTGCGGAACCCTAAAAATGCATACACATGTAGACGCATTAAGCACACACAAAAAGATTGCGTATATAAACGTACATAAATAAAACATACATAATAAATATAATATATGCAAAGTATGCAAATAAATAATTTTAACAGTGTCAACCGTAAAATTGAGAGTTACTGGGGCAGTATGATATGGAATGATTTTACTTACTGTGGTTTACAAAATAACAAAAACTCAAAAATTACAGCGGTGAAATTTCTCAATCTTAGCAAAAGAAAAATTTGATAAGACTTTCTTAGAAGCTGGTTTTCAAAGAGATAATAAGAAAACAGATTTATTTCCTTATCAAACTTTCGAAAAAGAACTAGAAGCTTCCTTAAATATCTATGTTCCTATTGGTTTTGAGAACTTCTTTCATTTCCACCCCGAAGTCCCGAGGATTAGGCCCTTTGATCGTATAATAAAAAAGCATTTCATTCTTCCACGACAACAACGACTTAAATCCCAAATAAAATTGTGAAGAAAACTCTTAAAATTTAGACAATTCGGTCCATTTTGTGAAAGCAAGTTTTAATGGAATTGTGCAATCAAATTAGGATTAAATACTTTAAATCAAACCACTTCAAGGTTTCGGTTTTTTTATTTAGGGTTCTGTACCCAGAATGGCAGAAACGGAATCCTTATAATTTTTTCATGTCCGTTCGTATGTCACAGGCATTTTACTTAAAACATTTTAGAGTATAGGTGTCTTGTATAAGCTGCTTCTTAGCTTCATAGTTATAAATAATAAAAAAATATATATATTTCTAGGAGGGCAATCCATACATGTAATCAAAGCTGAAAAATTGGTATTTCGTCAACGATCAACATGTGGCACATATGGCACATATTTTGACAGTTCTTCTAAAAACACTCACGTATTAAAAAAAAATCTGTCTCATTGTCAAGGTTAACTGGAAATCCCTTAAAGGGATGAGTTCGCCTTTGTACAAATTTATTACTTTACCGTCTTTGTTTTATTGCATTTATTTGCAATAAAGTGTTTACAAACAAACAAGCAAATAAAATTTGCCTCCCCCCCCCTCTCCTATCCCTGCCTATCCATCATATATATATATATATATATATCTATATATATGAGTATTTGTATTGTATCGATGTCCTATATCTAAGCCCTGTGTCAAAAACATATGAAAAAAATTACACGATCAAGCTTAAAAATACTTTCAACGAAAACATTTCCAACATGATCATACCGGTTTTGAGTTAATGGCAAAAAACTCCGCTTTACAGCAAAAGAACGTAAGTGCCATGAAGATAAAGATCTTTTGCTAGTGCAATTTTTCACATCGTTTCTTTTTTTCATCTGTACTTCAGTTTTTTGTAGTAACGGCTACGGAACCCTACACTGAGCATGGTCCGACAAGCTCTTGGCCGGTATTGTATTTCCCTTTCTCGTTGCTTAGAGAGATTACGGAGCTTTAGTTATTTTCAAATAACAATATAATAAATTTCGTTGAATAATCAACGTTGATATTCGTGACTATGTTTGTAATGCAAGAATGCACCCTCTCGTATAAAGTTGTACGGGGATCACTGTTTTCAGTTTTCAAAATTGATACAAAATTTATATTCTTGAAATACAGATCCAAATAATGAAAAAATTTCAGACTCCGACCGGATTTGAACCAGTGCCTTGTGGCTTGCCGGGGCGCCCGTTCTGCCAATTGAGCTACAGAGCCCAGTCGGCTTGTCTTCAAATTTTGTCACTAATTGTTACAAGATCCTTGCATTTTTTAACCGGCTTTTCGCCGTCAGCGCACCTGGTGAGCATCTATGAAACTAAATGTTCACCCTAACAGAGCGAACTTTACAGTTGCCACATGCTAGCTACTAAATGGATCTTTGTATTTCAAGAATATAGATTCTTAGTGAAGAAATTCACTTTAAAAATCACGAAGATCGTTGTGGTAAAACATCAAGATTTTCGTAAAAAATCAATGGATACAAAATTTGTTTTTAGATATTATTAAATTGAAATCCATTAAGGTATCTAAACTTGAATTTACCTTTACTGCCGTTTAGACGTAAAAAAAATAAAAAAAATATTGCTTAGTCATAAATATGTACCTACTATTTACCTACCTACTTTTTTATTTAGAGATCTCTGCTTATCACGGAACAAACCTCCAAACTCTACTAAATGTGAAAATTCTTCGAAATTAATTTAAATAGTCGAGTTAGCAAACCAAATACGTTTGGCTCGGGCTCGTTGTGTCTGTTTTTCAAAACGGTCTTTTTCCTATATTTTCAGTTTACTATAAATGATGTCTACTTTATATACAGTCTACTGTCTACTTCTTTTACTGTCTACTTCTTATATGTCTGTTTTTTTTCAACTGCCTGATTCTCAAATGGCCTTCTTTCCACATTGTCAGTTTCCTGTGATTCTTAGTGTCTGTAAATTTGGCGGGATCTTTTTTTGCATGTATAGTTCTATGTGTAGAATAAATAAAGAGTGTGTTTGAAACGATTTTAAGGTCCTACCTTCACATTGGTCCTATTTTTTTTGGTTTAGTTCTAAAGATAGGATACATGATTTAGACATCATATTAAGTGGACGTTATAGGAAGAAGGCTTTATTTGAAAGCGGACATAATAGGAAACCCTTTGCTATAATTCATTGAAAGAAGGCCATTTTGAGAAATACACATTTTAAGAAACAAATTGATCGAGCCTGAGCGAAATTTCTGCGTGTTGCCATTATCACAGAACAAACTTCCAATATTCACTGCACTAAATCCGAAAACACTCCGAAATCAATTCAAATAGCCAAGTTAGCAAACTAAATACGTTTTAAGCGTAACTAAGTTTAAATAAAATTTTCGACAAAGTTTCTTATACATTCACTCGGAATAGTTTCTTATTTCGACTGAGTGCGATCATTGAATTTTAAATTTTTAAATTTACACCGAGATTCAATCTGCGACCCATTCCCAAGTCCCAGGCCCCGGTTGCTAGTGAATGTATTACCATTTGTATGCATTTCACGGAAGACTCTAGAATACATTAGTTTTGTAAAATTAATTAGATGTAGACTGCACACTAGTGATAGCCGTTTATGCAACCAACTAAAAGTTTTTTCTCATTAACGTATTAACGTTTTCACAGAATTAAGTTGATATCGAAGGACACACACGGGAGCAAAGTCTGTCATGTTTGTCTTAAAAGTGTTGCCCAAGTCCAACCTATTGTAAATTGGTCGATCAAGTCTTTTGCACCTCGTCACCATTTATTTATTTAATCGTATGGCGCATATACATAAACATTTCAGAAATAAGTTGACAATCTAAAAATTATTTAATCTAATCTAATTTATAAATCCACTCGTCGCGATGGTGTCTCCTGACTCTTAGTCCTAAGTTACTTTTTAACCTTTTGAGAGCCTAGCGTGTTGACGGGAAACGATGCACCATACGCCAACCAATAAACTAATTGTATACAAATAGCGGCAAATGACGTCGTCGCGTGTAAGGCACAATTTTGCGTTGACTTTCAGTCTTTGGCATTCAAACGGTTAAAAAAACTATGATTTTAAACGATACAAAAATCAATTATAAAAATGTTTGCGATCCAATATAGGTCCATCATTTTAGGGCCCATCAGTATGTTAATAATCTAGATTCTTGTTTTTTTTGAGTAACTCTGTCACTATTGTCTGCTGAATTATGTGACAGAATAAAAAAGAAAAAAAAATAATTCACCCAAATGATGACAGCCTATTGTCTACCGTATTTTATGTTAAGGCTCTAATGTACTGTTTCTGTTGTTGGTGTGCAATAATGAATTGTTGTGTTGTATTGTATGATGTTGGTCTGCCAGAGTTCTATTTAAACACGTTTATGACGACTATAAACGATTTATTTCGTCCATGTCGCCCATTTCTTTTCTTTTTGTTGAAATTTTGTCGGTCTTATGGTGTTACTTGATGAGGATAGGATTGCCAATCGTTAAAAATTGCAAGTTATATTAATGGGATGGTGATTGATGGGATTTCAATGGCACAACTAGTTAGACAGGGGCAACACTGAAGGTGTTGATCGAGATGTTAGGTTTGCTCAGGTGCCCTGAAGAATTTGCTTTGCCTCTGTTTGTAAGCGTGTCTTAGTATTATAAAATAGTACAGCTATTTATTGGTGCTGCTCATTTAATAAACGCTAGTAGACAAAATCAACTAATTATTTAACGTTATTGGTTCTTTTCTTTAAAACTACAACCGTTAACGATCCAACACCTTTTCACGTGCTTAACGTAGGTAACTAAGTCTCACAGTGCTGGCTAATTTTACTAAGCTTGCACCGCTTTAATTAGTCTTGATACAACTTCATTCACTGTAAATGAATTTAAAACGTGTAACAAAGGCACTGGAACTTGCTAATGTTACATAAGTGCTTTAGTACGATACTCGGGAAAACAAGTGCATAAAGCAATTTACCTATCTTATGCACTATGCAAGTATCGCAAAAGCAAAACAACCCGACAAGCTGTTTGTGGTCTGTGGAGAGTTGTCCGAGCTTGAATGTATTTTCATGGAGCTAGCTTCAAGAGATCTTCGCTATTGTAGATAAATGTTTAACAACATTTTAGCACTTGTGAGTTCTGAATGTTGTTTTTTTTTTGCTTGGACGAGCGGAATAAACACAAAAAATAGAACGCATAATAGGAATTAAATGAATCACAAATAATGACATGAAGACAAGCTGACTGGACCCTGAAGGTCAGTTGGCAGAGCTTGCTCTCCAGCAAGGGACAAGGCACTGGTTCAAATCTAGTCGGAGGCTTGATTTTTTCTTTCATTATATATCTTTGTATTTATATGAATATCTTATACGTGTTCACTTATGTCAAACGTATTCTATTTGTATTTTATTTTTTCATTTTATTGTAAGTTATTGTTATATTTTCATACGTTGTCATAGTTTCGTATTGTAATATTAATATTGTACTGTAATAATAATTGTAATTATATTTGACATCTGATAATTTGAATTAAATATTATATAGGGTTAATGTAACATTCTAATTGATATTAATTTTTGAATTTTGACAACTCTGAAATTTAATGAAACGGTATACTATGCATGGAATAATTATAAAATTGTAAATGTATCCTACCCAATAATCATTCAAACACAATGTTTATTGTTTAATGAATAATGGACTTATGACTTATGTATGACTTATGACGGTAGTGTCACCAAGAACATAAACATGCAGGTAGACTGGAGATAGGCAAAGGTCAGTTATGTTTTTTTTCAACTTTCCGTTCCATGTGTGGTACTTAGTGTAAGTACTACTTACACGCAATAAAAAAAGAATTAAACCTTGTGCAAGAAACAAATTTCTTTTGTACAAAATTTCAGCTTATTATCAGTGGTAGTTTATGTGTAAAAATTAGTGCTACATACCATCAGATGGACGTATTTGTGCAAAAAATGTGTTCACTGCATTATATTAACACATTGTTGGTGTATGCTGACGATACAAACGCTATCATATCTGCAGAGAACTTAACCCAACTGAATGACAGAGTCAATTCTTCTTTAGAGGCTCTAAACACCTGTTTCAGCACAAACAACCTGAAACTGAATTGTGCAAAGACCAACGCTGTATTGTTCAAAACTACCTCCAAGAACACAGATCGCCTACAAGTTACAGCAAATGGAGTGAGTATTCAACAGGTTGATTCAGTCAAATTTCTCGGTGTCAGGATTGACTCCAGTCTGAATTGGAAAAATGAGTTATCTGCACTAGTCCATTCAATAAGTTCAGCCTGTTATGCACTAAGAAGTCTCAGGGACGAAGTGATGCTCTCTCATCTTAAAATGGCCTATTATGCTCTAATCGAATCCAAAATTAGATATAGCGTTAAATTGTGGGGCAATAGCTACCTTTACAATATTCAGTCTGCTTTTGTAGCCCAAAAGAGAGCCATCAGAACCATGGTGAGAAGATCTCAAACAACGTCGTACAAATCCTATTTTTCTCAGTTAGAAATCCTCACGGTGCTCAGTTTATACATTCTTGTAACCCTTAGCGACCTAATAAAACGTTTAAACTGCATCGAGACTAGATGAACGACAAAAGCGTTTGGCAACCAGAAGAATGGACTTACCACAAACAATTAGTGCCAGACTCAAAGTTATGAAACACTCTTCGGGATACCAGGCCATTAGATTATTTAATAGGTTACCCTCTGAACTTAAGTCAATTACGAGTTTAAACATGTTTAAAAACAAGTTAAAAGCATTCTTGTTGAAGAAGTGTTTTTATTGAGTAGAGGAATTTTGCCAGCACAATGTGATTACTAATTAAATGAAGCCACATGAATGGAAAAAAATATGAAATTAAGTACCTAGTATTCATTTATTACCTTTCATTTGAAACTTGTAATTAGTAGTTTAAGCTTAATTTTTAATTTTATTTTGGATCGTAGAGATTATTATTAGGTGTATGGTTGTTGTTTTTTTTTATTATTATTATTTTATGTGTGTTTTATTTATGTAAAATTCAATGCAATGTATATTGTGAAAATAAATAAATGACTATGACTATACCTTTAATTGGTAAACTTCTAAGATCTTTTAAGAGTGGCAAGATCGGCCGAATTTCACATTTCCATACAAACGGAGTTTCGTTCTTATTTAAAAACTACGTATTGGATTGTAACGAAACTTTGCATATACAATGACATGAGGTATATCTAGGCCTATAATTAGTTGATATGGCTCCAGTTTATGAAACAAACAAAAAACAGCAAAAACAGGTTTTGTATGAAAAACTTAAATTCGCTGTTTGTTTTTTTTTACTATGGTATCTGAAGCTGCATAAACTAATTACAGGCCTGCATATACCTTAACATATTTTAAGTACAAAGTTTCAGAGCAAACTAGCTAGTCGTTTTAAAATGAGAGCGTATCTACGTTTGTATGGAAAACCGAGCTTACCGGGGACTCTTAAAAGTATTGAGTGAGTCCGTGCGGTTTGAATTGACATTTTTTTTTCAAAAGTTTCAAGCTATAGGCCTAATGCATAACTGAGTCTGTTCCTCAGGTATGGGTGCGGTCCGGGGGGGTGATAAGTGACGTATATGTGTATTGCGAGACAGTTAGGACACGTCATGTCACTCCTCCCTTACCGCTCCCATACCTCACGAACAGACCCAGTTAAGCATTAGACGTATAGTCCTGGAAAGGTGTCTCGTGTATATGGTCCTTATTTGAATGACCGATTCAAATAAGGAATATCTTCCGTCTCTGTTTTGGAGTGTCATAATGTATTTGAATTGATAACTGATTTTGAGCTCTACGAATAAACATATATTCAAGTCTTTAACGTTGTTATAATCGACATCTAAGCACATCGTCCCACAGTCCCTAAATTTTTTTATCTCTAAAAGTCTCCAGTAGAAACAACATCCAAAATTATATAATTCATTACTTTTCTGACACTCGGTACGAAAAACAGCGAAAGATTTATTAACAACGTGATATAATTTTCTAACATAAAACAGATATAATGGGATCATTAAAATTGCAAGTAACGGGAACCCAATTTAAATAGAAGCGTGAGTTGTTATTTGCTTTCATCTTCTCAATTCGAAGTCGGGTGTTGAATAATAATTTCAGACTTCTTAATTTCAAAACAGGTGATCTGTGAGTGAGTGAGTCATGTAGATGTTGTGTTCTTAACACTTGTGATATATGTGCCAGAAGGGCTTAATATTTTTAAGTGAAAAATGTCATTTACATCAATACATTTTATTTTAATAAATCTCTACTTCCTAACTTACCCTGATTTTATAGTCATCCAATCTAAAGCCTATTCTAAACCGACATGCCTATTTGTTTATTTATTTTTAAAAAGTATCACAAACATCTACAAACTAAGCTTAAAACTTTCCCGAAAATAGGTTTATAATATCCAAGCCAAAAGTAAATTACAAACTTAAGATTAAATTGAATCCGTAGGCTTATTCCTTCTTTCTTTTTGCCAATGAATAAATTAGCATTTTATCTAAATGGTGGATCTCTTTAAAAAGTGCTTTCCTGACATAAAGGAAATTGTGTCTGAGCGGTAGCTTTTCAATTTAAACCCAAAGGATATTTCTGGTAATAAATCAAAATTGCTTTTTGTTCAAATGTGTCAACTCGTAAAACAGGTTTAAGATTTTGTTGATTTTTTTATTCTTCTGTTTTGTTTGTATTTTAAGTTGTCCGTTTACTTTCAGTTGTTCTTAATAGTAACTTTTGACAATAATAGACAAATAACTAACGCAACATGTTGTGAAATTACTAGTGTTTTGAAAGCAAAAACCCTAATCAAGACAGAATTATACGATTTTTTGTTAATTTTATTATAATTTGTAAAACATGTATATTGGTATGCACATTTTGCAATAAAATTAATATTCAGCAGCTTTATCCTCGAATTCAAACTTGTAATCAGTAGGACTTAAGGGGTTTTCTCACACGAGAACTATAAATTGAACACCGTAGCAGGGTAAGGAAAACCTTTGATTTTTTTCCGTTTTATGGTGCAATATCCTTAACTTTACTTTTTCTCTGCATGATCTTCAACTGTAACTACAAACTAAAAGACGCTGAAGACACTGACGGTAAAGGTAAGGAGCACGCTGGTAGAAATGACACAAGTACGGCCAAGGTGGCGTTATTTAGGGAAGGCCTATGGCCACCCGTCGAAGTATTAAACAGATTTCCACAATTTTTGGTACACGGGAAGCTGGGTATCTCCAGATGGTTATAGGATACTTTATACCCGACCACGCTGAAGAAAAAACGACGGGTTATGATTTTTCTCCTCCGCGAACGGAGTTACGGGCATCTTCTAGTTTTATAATAAGTGCAGCCTATGGACCAGATAAACGCAGCAAGCATACAGCGCACTGCGCTGTCATATGAGCGTACATGGTGGTGTTGGTACTGCCGCGATACTGCAGGTGCAGGACTTCAGGTATGTTCGCGTACGGGCAAATAGACGCCTTCCACGCAAGTAAGTAAGTAAGTATTTTATTTCCTATGATTAGAAAGCGATACTGCTGGCTACTAAATCACTGGCGCGCCAGCTCGAACAAATAAACTCAGATTAGTAAACTAAATACATATATAAAGAAAAAAATTGTATGTATTATAATCTAAACTCTCTTCGCAGCTAATAGGAAGTGTAAAGAAGTTTAATATACTGACGTCATTGCCAATACGCTCAAATTACTCTCCAATAAAATTAAAATAGACTGGAGAACTCGAAGGTGTTTGGCCTAAATAGCAAGCAAGAGCGATTTAAAAATTTGTTTGAAAGAAAGCTGTGAAACGATACCTTATACCACAGAGGCAGTTAAGCACCTAATGGTAACTTAGTTATAGAGTCTGGCTACTGAAATATTACCCAAATTTTTGGCGCGAAATTCAAAAAATCTTCTGATGGTCACACTTTGTGAAGTAGGAATTATAGTTTTGATATTAGAAAATATTTTGTATATTCTGTACACACGTAAGGTACCTAAACCTAAGGAAATAAGTAAATAAAATATACGTTGACGTGCAATCAAAGTCAGCTCACATAATTTCTACCACTATATGTACAGTAGAGTGAACGACAAACACATATGTTTACACTTTCGCACCATACACCATTGTAACAAGGCGAAAAATAAATAAGACCTAGCTCGATAACACCAGAATAATAATTCATCACCAATGTCTGTGGTTAGGTTAAGATAGTATAGATATGGGATAGGTTAGAGTAATGTTGCACCGGCACGTTGGGCCAAGTGCGGGAATCTATCGACACGCTTGTCGCTAGACATTTTTGGCCAAGATATTTTTATATCAAATTACTACCGACCTGTCCGCAGAATCCGTTTCTTTACACGTGTTGTCCTGTGTATGAGATTCAGGTATTAATAAATTCACGTACCTAATCATAGTTATAGGCAAATTTTAGAACTAGTACACAAAGTATCAAAATATTTATAGAGCACCAACATAGTAAATTGACAACAGACTTTTAGCCGTTTTTAAAATCATAGACAATTGGTGATACCACAAAGAAATATCTGTCAACCATATTTGGCTAGCCAGACTCTACAATACAATACTTTATTGCACACCTCAGATACACAGAAATACAGAACATGACAGTAACATTCAATTAGCAGAGGTAAATAGCGATCGTATCGCTAAATGGTTATATTTAGGTATGTGATTGTAAATATAATTATTCTGTTCCTGATTGATCTTTAGCCGTGCTACTAATAAGTTTAGTAAAAATATATATAATGTATATAGTCGCCTAGTACCCATAGTACAAGCTTTGCTTAGTTTGGGACTAGTGTGTAAGATTGTCCCTGATATTTGTCCCTGATGTTTATTTATAAGAATGAATTCGGACCAATAAGAGAAACCTGAGATACTCCGTGACTATATCAGTACAACTTTGAAAACGAATAAGTATTACTACCCCATTAATTTCATTTTTTTAATCTATTTTGATTTGCCCCAAGAAATAATAATAAGGAGAGTGGCACGCTTGGTGGTGACGCTTAAAAACATTAGCAATAGAATCGTCATCTTTCCGCAAAATAGTGTCTTGGTTGGATGTGACAATAAATTGTGCTCACATGCGCATACTTTCATGCCGTTTAAAAAAAATATGCATGCAAATATAACAAACTAGCACCAGAGAATATAATCCTCGACATGTGTTGCGCCTTTCTACGAGGCATCATCAAGTGATGCAGGAGATATTGACGACCGTCCAACCGAGAAGAGATCACTTCTTAATGTCAATACAGCACAATTTATTGTCACATCTAGCCAAAACACTATTTCGCGTAAAAGCAAACGAACTATAATCCATTTTTCTAATATAGGATTCCGCAAAATTATTTTTTTGATAGTAGGTAATAGCAATCTAATATTTCCCCGCTGCATCTCTTTTTCGATTCCTCAATCCCCTGAACGAGTCCCCATCTCGATTCCAATCTGCGGGCGATTTACGACACGTTACGACTCGCGACGTATTCGAAAGAGGCGTCACCTAAACGCCGTCTCGAATCATCGTCCTTTAAGAGATTCCCGGCAGCAGATTGCGGTTTCCTATGGCACCTAATGTGAGAGGCTCTTGCGGTTTGAACATACGGCTCCGGGGTTATACTAGTGCGGAGGTAATGTATTAGTAAAATTTTGATTCGAGGTTTATAATATTTTGAATACGCTGAGCTCTCCTGCTGTTGCACTGATTTTGTTACTGGCTGGTAGTTGTTGCTGGTTAGATTAGGTTAAGTTTACTGATGCGTTAAATTGTTTTGTTTCGATGAGTAATAATCGCGGAAACAGAAGAAAATATTATTTACTGATGCTAGTTTTCCAAGAATTAAGTTCTTAGAGTGCGCCTATTTTGTGTGACGGAGTGATGGCACTACCTAACTCTTGCCAAGCTAACTCCAAAAAGCCTAGCTAGGCTGCCTAGCTAGACGCAGCTGCGTCTTCATGTTGTCGACGACTTCTAGAAGTGATAGCTGAATCCATTGCAAAATGTTTGATAGTCTGCGCTCCAATTAAAAGGAATACTGTGAAGATTTAAGCAAACTAATAATAATTCTTACCTTCAAAATTCAGAAAAGTGAGTCTAGGTGCTTATATACTCGAATAGCATACCTATCAATAGGATCGTGCATTGTCTGTTGATGATAACAAATGTCAGCTTGACAAGTAAAGATAAGCCGTCTTTAATCTGTATTAACTTACGTTTCTGAAACACGTCGTTAATCTTTCGGTGTCTTACATAGGTGTATAATTTGTAATAACATATTCTACCACACAGGTACGTGCAAATACTAATGTTATTAAATGATGTTTCATTTGTTATATTAAAACTAGTCGCATATTTTGATGATTGTTCTAGTTAAGTGCCTCTGAGATAATTATGAGTATATTGTGCTGGAGTTAAATATATTTCAATTTTCTAGTTCTCAGAATTACACGTCGCAGACAAAATGCTATTAGCGGAGCCGTCTGAGGGTGCTTAATATGATTATTTCACTTAATGTACTTACTTGGAATATCGAAATAATACGTTTGCGGCCATCATTATACTAAATATTGTTTGTGTTAAGCAGATATAATTTCTATTTTGATTGGTATTACGCCGCAGTTTTAATGTGGTATTGTTAATTTTTTGGCTAAAATTTAATTGCTCACAACTCCAATTCAACGAGCGACCCTGAGTGACGGCAATATCTTATCATTATCAAATACCTATTTCAAGTAGGTATGTTGCTACTTATCTCAATTCCACGTCGTAAGACAAAAAATACTAATTTGAGATTCTGATTTGTCCTTAGCAAATTAACTGCGCAAATGTCCTCGTAACCGTTACAATATAAAAGAAATCGAAAGAAATCACCCACATTACCTTTCCCTAAACGCAAGCCTAGTAACGTGTGTCCCAGGTTTGCCGTTCGTACGAGCCATGTCGCACCGCGCTAACGTAAATATTTGAATACTTCCAAGCGAAGGAGGTTGTCGCGCGATTCCACCGCGAGGGCGAAATTTTTGAACGGAAATTTTAAATCAGAATACCTCGTGTAATGTTGCGTTGCGTACCCCGCATGCGGTGCGGAACTTTTATTGGATTCCAAATGGGATCCTTTCTGCATGTTTTGCAATTTTAAATCTAACGTGAATTCCTTCAGGTATACCGTTCGGTCGTTCTATGAAATCTAAGTAAAGAAGTATGAAGTAAATGGAACATGGTTTTGGGGTAGCGGTAAAAGGGTTTGATCCGATAGCTTTATGATTTTTATAATATTACTATGTAAATAATTGAATCCATTACTAGATTCAGTCTTGCAACTCCGTGTGGATTTTTCAACTTTTTCACTGAAAGATTGGTCTTATTTACCTGAGTAGAAGTAAATTTTAGAAAATCCTTCGTGAATGTACTAATTTCTAGGGAAATTTCATCTCCTTATGTTTAGTACTTCAGTGTATACGTTGTTTGTACATCAGTTATTATAAATGAAATTATATTATTTATATAAAAGTTTATATTTTCTATATAAAAATCTTAGACTCCGTCTGGATTTGAACCAGTACCTGGTGCCTTACTGGGGCGCACGCTCTGCCAACTGAGCTACAGAGTAGGTACTCTCAGCTTGTCTTCGATGTTTGTAATTAATTGTTACATAATCTTGCAATTTGCAGTTTTTACTTGCTTTTCTGCTGAAATCAAAGTATGTTTTCTAATTTTTTATATATAATATCTTATATTTATAACTAATTGTTCAGCTAGAATACACATTTCCAAACCTTTATGACGACAAAAAGTCAAAAAACAGTTCATAAATCAGATAAGCGTTGCTTTTGTTAGCTTCAACCTTATAAACTCGCAACTACCCGTATAACTTAGAGATTGCCATTTAACTCTTCCTACAAAGAAGTCACTCTACCAGCTACTCTGAAGACAAATAGAAATGCATTCAGCTGATGTAGCTAATGGTTTAGGGCAATTTGCTTAACACCTGGCATTTCGAGCGGCATGGGCCTTTTGTTTCCACTGTATATTATGTTTACAGAATTGCTTAGAGTTCTTGGGAGGAGTTTACTGATTGTCGATTGCTACAAGTATGGTAACAATAAAAAGAAAGTACTGCAAGGGACTATTTGGAGCTCACTGGATTTTTTATATGTTTGTATGTGTCGTTATGGCTTCATCGCGCAAAATCGGCTAAACGGATTTCAACTATTCTTGGTACACGGGTAGCTGGATATCACCAGATGGTTATAGAATACTTTTTACGCGACTACGCTGAATAAAAAAACAGGGGTTCTGACCTTTTCTCCTCCACGAACGAAGTTGCCGGGCGCCTTCTAGTTTATAAAATAGAATATTCTATGAACTAATATCAACTAGATTCTAACGTTCCATAGAATACGAAATGAAAGAATCAACTCAACAAGTTCCATAATAGAACGAAATTCACGCAAAGAGGAGGTATATCGATTTGAAGTAACTTACATAATCGGAATAAGAAATTACAGTGTCTTATAACGATTCGACAGACAGTTACTTAATGTATTTGAAATGGAAATAAATTGTATTTCAATATCTTGTTCCATTAATATTAAACTTGTTAAATTGAGAACGTATTGTTTAACTACAAACTCTGGAATTATAATTTTACATGACCATTGTAGGACGACTATCTATGCGTTGAACGGCTTGGTAAGCAACTTTAAATCGTTATAGTTCTTAACCGGTCATTCAAAATTAAAAACGGTAAAATAAGTATAATAATTATTTTAAAATCCCTATTAAATGATACCTCACTCGACATAGTATGTATCATTTTTTTGCATTTCTCTATATGGTGTCTCATTATCGCCATTTTGATACATACATACATAGACTGATAAACACATTACACTCGTTTGCGTCACGCAGTCGGGTAAAAAGAGCTAGGTTTTTGCAGGTCATATATATACGTATGTAAACACTTTATTGTACATAAGAACTAGTTACAAAAGGAAGATGATACAAGTACAGAGGCTTATCCTGATAAGGTATCTCTTCCTATTAACCTCTGAGCAAATAAGTGAAGAAATTCAGAAGATAGACAAACTAACACCATTTACTAAATGCCTAAGTACTTAATATACAAAAAGACTAAGACTAATAAACGCATATGAATAAATATATATTACATACATAATATATAACTAGATATTATATACATATAGAGGTAAAATATAGACTTCATTAAATTCAAGTAATTATTTAGGTCTACATTTTGCCTGTCATCGGAAAGCCACAACTTATTCAATTTATTGTTTAAATATTTAGCGTTGTTACAGACAGTGACTGCCTGAAAGATAGTGGCAGCTATGATATAAATCATGTTTTGTTTCATATATCTGTTTTATAATTCATTGTGATCAAGTCAGTAAAAAATACTAAATTTTAAAGAGTGTTATGGAACTGCCAAATTTTTGGCCAATGCATTTACAATAAAATCGTTTGAAAACGGTTCGTTCAATCCAGAATTGCTTGTTGGACCGTTACATAGCCCATCTAATTCCACATAGAGCAAACAAAGTCAAACAAGTCCGCTTCAAAATTCAAACATTTTCATTGTTCCCAATTAGATTCAAAAATTTAAAGGGACGAGGATCGTTATAGCAATTTTTTTTCTGGACCTAAATTTAAAAATGAATTTCTTTTTATAAACGTTGAAATACTTAAAATTTAAATTATGATAAAAATATAAATACTGCCAATCCAATTACTTTAAATCCATGCCAGTAATTCGTAGCTATTCTATGCTTTCATATAGAGATACAACGCGTTTTCTGCTATTTTATGAATTTAAAGTGATGTCTGACACAGTATTTCTCAGTAAAAAAAATTGTAATAAGTATACTCTTATACAAGTAGTAAATATACTTAAAATGTCCTTTACTTTCTTGTATATTGGTACATTTATATCACTGTGTTAAATTATACAGAAACAAAGTCTAAATCGACGAGCGGCTTTTATAAAATCGATTTTTAATTGAGTCTTGGAATCGAATAGTAACAATGGTTTATCTCAGTAAGATCGAAGTGTATATTTTGTAGAAATATTGCGGTCGGAGAGAGCCGTGGCAGACAGTTGAAATTGCTGAATAGTTTGTGGAACTACTTCTGTTTTAAGTCATAAGAGAATAACTGGATTTCTATGCGATAATACTACAAAAACGATAGCAGTTTAACAAAACACAATATTAGAATGGGTAATTTTTTTGTAAATAAAACAGACAGACGGCATAAAATGGCTTCTTTAGACCGAGCCATCAGGTCTAACCAGAATTACCTAGTTCAAAGCGAGATGATAAAAAAACTACTCTTTTACAACCGCTCTAGCCTGTGTCCTGACGCAACCCGCCCACATTTTACGTCCTACGAGTAATATTCTACAATGAACTGCACTCACTTATTATTTTGCTCCCAATATAGTCAACCATGTATTAATAGCTCCTTCTCCAGATCGTTTTGCTCGCTAATAAGCGTATGTGATGTCATAGCCTAATATATCTTACATATTTACTTCTCACGTTGCAACTCGATTCTATAGAATTTAAAACACATGCTTGTTATTACTCAAAATAACCATCATTTCCGATCGCTCTAGCCTTTGCCCCAACAAGGCCGCAGCCATATCTCGCAGCGCATCCAGTTGATGTATTGCAGTAATACACCGAGAGAGCTGTACACCGCTCCGCTGTAGGTACAATACTGACATAATTTCCAGGGCCACCAGGCCAGAGTTCTTTATCTCCACTTTGTTTGGTCCTCTCTCGCTCCTACGAACACATTAAATCTACCTCCGCAGTCTTTGTGCTTTGAGCTCCTCGTCCTTCTACTACTCTAAATGGCCGCGGATGCAATTTCCGTTAGTGGGTTTGTGCTCCTCTCACTGGATCAGGTTAATGCTAAAAAGGTCTAACCAAGCGTACCCAGTCCAAAGAAAGGTGAAAAACTGCAATTTTCAATCACACAAGCATATGCCCTACCCGCAGCTATATCTCACAGCGCATCCAGTTGATGTATCTCAACAGTACTGAGAGAGCTGTAAACCGCTCCGCTGTAATATAATGACACATGTTCGGAAGCGACCAGTTCAGAGTTCTTTCTCTATCCTTTGTTCAATTTTCTCTTTCCCACGCCACTATTAGATTGACCGGATCCAATCTACCTCTACAGTGTTTGTGCTTCGAGCTCCTCGTCCCTCTACTGCTCTAAATGGCCGCGGATGCAATTTTTGTTTATGGGTTTGTGCGCCACCCACTGTATCCGGTTGCTGGTAAAAAGATCTAACCAGGCGTACCCTGTCCAAAGTAAGGTGAAAAACTGCCATTTTCAATCACTCGAGCATATGCCCCATAGCAACCGACCCACAGCCATATCTCGCAGCGCATCCAGTTTGTATTAATTTCAACGGTACATTTAGATAGGAATTATCTGAATTCCACTACGGAGAGATAAGTATTGATTAAATTTTAAAATTAAGGTACCCATGTTGAGAATATAGAACCCAATTCGCTAAGGAGAGTGTGAGCCAGACCCTGCCACATAAAAATATCAGACAAAACTAACATACTTTAATTTTGATTCTAGACTAAAGTCCAAAAATTAATAAACAATATGAACACACAAAATTTTAACATAAAGCATATAAATTCTGGTAAATTATTTAATTGGTCTGTATGAAAATTAAAAAAATAAACCCTTGTCGAGACAAGTTTGGGTAAGTGGGAAGATTTAAGGTTATAAATATAAAGTAGATGACTTATAAGGTATAGTAAGTTATGTGTGTGTGTGTGTTATGTTGCCTGTATAGTTATATATATTAAAATAACTAAAAAGGGAGAGGGAGTGGAAGAAAACCGCCCCTCGCACGCGGTTCGGGATGAATCGGATCCACCAAATTTATAACATTTGACCCGTCTTCCAAGGAGGAATAAGGATATTGGCATAAGAAATTAGAAAGACCACTAATTCCAACTACAATAGCTAGTTGTATATTTGTATACGATGTTATGCGCTATAAGATAATCATCACATACCAATAGATATGGAAGAGACATCAAAAGGGTTCAGGCACGCAAACAGAGTAGACGTCATAGCCGCAATAAATTAATATATTGTGTGGTATGAGCGACATAAATGACAAATAGATAAGCGTACACCAAACATCCTTAATTGATGTCTTCCTCAGATGATAAGGTTCACTCACCATAAATGCCTAATAATAAGTATATTAGATTATGAAAATATACTACGATTATGAAAGAGAGAGATTAGATTATGAAAACATACTTCCTTATGAAAGTACATGGTGAGATTCCCCAGATTGGAACACAACATCGACACTAGATAGTATATAGCATATCTTGTTGGAACCAGCAATCTTATTTACCAAAATGTAAGTAGGTTATTACTTATGCCAGGGCAAGACAGGATAGGCAGATGAAAGGTAATTACCTCTAAAAACCTTATCAAAGTACCTTAAACTACCAGCTTACCATAGGCCACTAATAAGTCAGTTGTTCTCAATTAAAGATATTCCAATTTGGATCATACAGGCGTTGCTTCAATACTAGGTAATAAATATTATTATCGCCTAGCATTGCTAAGGCATTATATTGTTCTCAATTAAGATCAAGATCAATTGACAAGGAAGTCTGTTAGGTTGCTTCAGCCGGAACCCAAACTCCTCGCGTAAAGGTCTTTAGAGAGAAAGCTCAGCACAACACATACAGAACTTCTGGATTCCTATAAATTAAACATCAAAGCTGACCTTCGGAAGATAACCTTAACAGAAATCTTTCCAAAGCCTGGCGTTGTTGCTCAAATATAGTACATTGCAGACCAATCATCATGACGGATCAATCCTTGACTTGGCGTCAACTGCTTTGAAATTTTTGAACTGGTGGATAGTATGCTTGATGCAGATTTGGTTTTGAACTGGCGATGTACGGGAAGAAGAACTCGGTATGACTTGAACGAATTTAATTATAAAAAAGGTTACAATCTGTATGATAGTGATTGAAACGGCGTAAGTCCGTGTGCGCACGCTATTAGCGAACGGCGAAGAGTGGCGTTATTGGACGAATGCATTCTCGTCCCTCGCGCAGCGTCTCACCCCCTCGGAGGTCCACTGACAGTCAGCTGTGATTCTTGACAATCCTTAATGCCAATCCAAGAACTGCCAGTTATCAACAACCAAATAACCCTTTACCTTTGCACAACCAAACCGAACCTGTTCCAATGTTTTATTTAATCGAAACAAAGTCGTGTACCATTACCATTCATAATATATATGTATAATTATATATGTGTGAAGTTGAACATAGATCTGAGTATTAGTTAACTTGCTTATGAACAAAGAAACTGTTTATGTTGGTTAATGATATTTATAAATATATTTCACGTAATAGATTTTAAAATAATATATTTTCTAAATCAAACTCCTATATGATTTAGAAAATAGTCAATAATTCAGAATACAAGTGTAAATTATAAAATATTGGACATTATACCACAAACCCTATAGAGTTCATCATCTAAACTTTCTGTTATCAGCTACCTTATCATAATAGATCTAAACTTGTGAAATAAAATGGACACTTCCCCATTATGACAAATTTTCTAACTGGAAAAATTGAGACCTTACCTTGCTTGCCATTGATTTATTGCAATTTTATCTATCCTTAACTCACATAACTTTTACACGCAAACACACACACATGATCATATTCACAAGCACTACAGCACTTCACAAATTAGACACTAAACATATTATTTAACACAATCTAGGAATTAACTTTGTTAACTACACTCCCGAAAACTCAAGCATTTTACTTGCGAGTCTTTACTTGAATCCCAGCATCATTCCCATAAGTTATAACTCCTTAGTACTGATAATTAGTTGAGACAATCAGTTGCAGAAATCATAGCCAACTCAGTCGGATATTAGTCTAGGCGGTCTACAGTGGACCTTCAAGTCCACTGAACCTTGCAGTCTTTAGACATCACACACAGCCGGTTAGACCATGGAACCTGCATCCGAATTCCTGAATTACAAAAATCATCCCCAATCTAGCTGGACCGAATGCCATGGGCGTCAACAGCTGACTTTGCAATCAGCCGGACCTAAGTCTCAGACAGCACTCACAGCTGACAAGGTGAATGACCCCTGCAACCCAGATTTATAAAATCCCTTCAATAAATAAATTATTGGGAATGCACCAGAACTTACCGATCTCTCCTTCGATCCAATCACTCACGCTGATATTACCAAAATAACCCCGAGCTCTCTCCTTCAGGTCCTTATAAACCCTTTTTCCTCAATATTTTCGTCCCAATTTCTAGAAAATTCCTCAATTTGATCCAACTTCGGTTTCCGTTTTCGAGAATATTCGAAAGCTTTAGCTATTCAACAATAGATGTCACCCTTGCCATTTAACCTAGAGACATCCTTCTAGAAAACAATTCCAAAGTCCACACTGTGTCATCACTCTCACCCTTATATTAAACTATATTTGAGTGAGTGAGATGGCAACACACCAACCTGCAAGTCATAGTAGTACAGCTACTCAACACTGGAGGGCGTTTAAACATATATTCCAGCGCCATCTATAATACTCCCCTGGAACTCCCTGAATAATACTAATAAGTTATCTGATACATAGTTTCTCACGTGTCCTCCAGACGACTCTATAGTCAAAGAAATGTAGAAAAGCTGCTCTCTATTCCATCAAAGCTTGATAGATGGCGTTAAATAATAACATAATATAAACCGCAAATGACATAGTCAGTTTTGTTACAAGTTGATGTATCTTAGCATTACGAGAGCTGTAAGCCGGTCCGCTGTACTATGATGACACATTTTCGGGGGCGACCAGTTCAAAATTCTTTCTCTGCTCTTTGTTTAATTTTCTCTCTTCCAGGTCACAGTCAGATTTAACGGATCTAATCTACCTCCGCCTTCTTTTTGCTTTGAGCTAATGGTTCCTCTACTACCCTAAGTGACCGCGAATGCCATTTTCTTTTGTGAGTTTGTTCTCCCTTCACTAAGTGGTAAATGGTAAAAAGGTGTAACTGGCCGGGTACACCTACCCAGTCCAAAGTAAGATAAAAAACTACCATTTTCAATCGCTCGAGCCTGTGTCCCACAGCAACCCGCCCGCAGCCATATCTCGCAGCGCATCCAGTTGATGTATCGTAGCAATACACCGAGAGAGCTGTAAACTACTCCGCTGTACTATAATGACACAATTTTCATCCTAATGTTACATCTATTACGGCCTCCGACAACGACGTTTTGTCAACTTAATAACTTCAGCTTTTTATTTGCTTTTTAATTCTGCTCGTGTTGGAACTGGAGGGAGTTTGTGCGTAGGTTTGTTTAACAATGACAGAAGGGTTTCTTTGAATTGTTCGCTGAAAAATATACTATTTAGAATTTTATTCGTTCATGCGAATACTCATCATTATACAATTAGATATAATTCCATAATTTCCTGTATCTTCCTACTCCTGTGTTAAAACTCTTAATCCTTATTAGGCTTCACTAACGAATTAATTTTTGGAGTTTTATTCGTGAAAGATGCAAGTGTAGTGTTCGGCATCAGAGTTGAGTTGAATAATTACACAGAAAACTGCATGGAATACTAATACTATAACAGATGTCAAAGAAATGAATGTAATGAGATGACGATACGAGTGAATGGGATTTACGAAAAAGACTGATTGCATATATTTTTAGAATGTAGGCAAATACAAATATAATAATACTAGCTTTTGCTCGCGGCTTCGCTCGCTTTTTTACGCCTAACGTTTCAAACCTTCTGGTAATAAAATTAGTTGTGCTGTGTAACAATACGTACATGACATGAAGCTGTATGCGTCACCTCAACTCTGGTGCTTATATCTACGAGTATACTCATAATATGTGTTATCTGACATGAGATTTCATTATTTCTCAATTTAAATATAAATTAAATTACATTTATGCAACTAACCATAAATTAATAAAACAAGCGTATCGTTACATTGATCCAAAAACTGTGTAAAACCTAATGAACTACATGTGAGGTTCCGTGTCAAATGAAAGGTTTCTGAGTTCGCGCTTAGCCATCTTATCATTAGATATATAATTATTATTTAACACGTGGAGCGTTGTGTTAAAAGAAAATTTAATGAAAATTTAATCATAATGAATGTGGAGGAGGTTCTAAATCCAAACATCGTTAAACAGGTGTCAAGCGCGCTTCACGGGTTAATCGTTTTTTTTTAAGCATATATACATACAATAAATATCTATACTATTACAAAGTTGTAAAAATTAACAGACATTTAATTTCTACAACTTTATAATAGTACTAGCTTCTGCCCGCGATTTCGTGCGCCTTAAATTCGTTTATCGCGGATAAGGGTATTTTTCCGGGATAAAAGGTAACCTATATCCTTCCCCCCGACTCAAACTATCTCCATACTAAATTTCATCCTAATCGGTTCAGCGGTTTAAGCGTGAAGAGGTAACAGATAGACAGACACACTTTCGCATTTATAATATTACTAGCTTCTGTCCGCCTTAAATTCGTTTATCGCGGATAAGGGTATTTTTCCGGGATAAAAAGTAGCCTATATCCTTCGCCGGGACTCAAATTATCTCTATACCAAATTTTATCCAAATCGGTTCAGCGGTTTAAGCGTGAAGAGGTAACAGACAGACAAACAGACAGACAGATAGACAGACAGACAGACAGACAGACAGACAGACAGACAGACACACTTTTGCATTTATAATATTAGTATGCATGTATGGATAGACATTAAAGATATTTTCAAAAATATTATTGTAACGGACTATTTGGAGGTCACTGAATCGAATGAATTTTTTGTATGTTTGTATGTGTCGTTGTGGCTTCATCACGCTAAATGGGAACAAAATTCAGCTATTTTTGGTACAAGGGTAGCTGGGTATCGACAAATGGTTAAAGAACACTTCTTATAAAGCTGAATGCGAAAAGAGGGGTTATAACTTTTTCTCCTCCGCGAACGAAGTCGCGGGCACCTTCTAGTATTTCAAACTTTTCATTCCAACGTTAAATATATAATATCGAACTTCATTTCTTTGATTTGCACGTGGGTTGCGTATATTTGGAAACGGGAACGAAATTGATAAAATCATCTCATTTCAAACACATTCAACCAATAATATTTTTCTATTTGGGGAAACAGCGTATTTCGGTGAATATATCATGTTTTCCTCAAATATCAAGTACTTGTGGCAACAACTTGAACGGTTTCCGAACAGAAAATTGGTTTTGTTAAACATCAGTACCTATTTCTTTGTGTGCATAGCCGTCGCGTGAGTTGAAAAGTAAAATCAGCTTTAGAGCACAAAATAATGCTAACGTCTTCAAGCCCTAACGTGATAGAAAAACAATAAACATTAGTGATACATTAGGCACATAAAACAGTTAAAAGCTAAGAATATAAATTTGTGTAGATAATAGGGAAATTTACACAACCGCTGTCTATACGTAATGAACATTTATAACGACTGCACAACTCGATTTCGGTAACACTACAAAACGTATCTTATTCGCGTGTATGATGTATTTCATGTTCTCTAAGAATTAAAACTAATATTTAAACGATTATTCAGCCAGCATTCAGCTTTTACTTGAACCGGGTAAGTAGTGTACGAGTGGCATCAAACAAGCAGAAATAAATTTTCAAATTACCTTTTGAGGCAAAGCTGCTTGCTCGTGACGAAGTACGTATTTTGTGGGTTTCACGTAATTTCATATCGCAGAATATTTAAATGATGTAAAACGACTTTGCTCCTTCGGCACGGAACATATTGATGAGGGCTGGCAATATGTATTTTAATATTATGAATTATGATACGCAATCAAGACTTTGAACTGCTGTGAACAGGTATATTAACATACATGGCGTGACACTGTCGTACTTGAGGTTCGCAGTTCAAGTAGGAATAGGCAGGGCACATTACTTGTAAAACTTACAGCCGCTGGAGCCGACGAGGGTAGACGCAGCGTGGGTAGGCTCCCCATAAGGTGAATTGAAGACCTGGTGATGGTGTCTGGAAATCGCTGGGTGCTGGCGGGGCAGGACGTTCTTTCGGGGTGCGGGTGGCGTAAGATTGATCGTGGTGGCGTTGGCCTATGTCCAGTCATTAGCGTGCACAGGGTTTTTTGGCCAAGGTAGGCAGTTCAACTGTTCCTATATGGAGACATGGTCGTTCACGGCTTCAGGGTAGGTGAATTCTCTGAAAATGAGAAAAGTTTATTATTAAAATTGTACACCACAATAGATCAGGACCCTGTGTCCCTGTGTGTGCGTGTGAGCTAGGAAACACAGGACCCATTTTCTTTATTCCAAAATCTTAACCTATGTATTTAAACAAATTGTACAGAGAGTCTCTATGCCTGTACCGAGCCATGGTAGTTCAGGGTAGGCAGTGCCTTTGTGCCTATATCTTGACGACACGTTTGGCTCAGTGGGTTACACAACGGCCTACGAAGCTAGCGGTCCTGGGTTCAAATCCCGGCCAGGGCAAGTGTTTGTGTGATGAGCATGAATGTTTGTTCCTGGGTCTTAGATGTTTTCTGTATGTTGTCACCTGGTACCCATAGTACAAGCTTTGCTTAGTTTGGGAGTAGACCGATTTGTGTAAGATTGTACCTGATTATTATTATTTTTTTATTATTATCATTATATATAATACACCGCACGCCACTGTGTCCAGTAGATGATGTCTATTGCGAAATTATGAAGTTCGCAGATGATCTTACCTTTTTAGTAAAAACGTCGCAGATATTGACGACATGTTGGGCTCCGTTCATTGCACAAAGGTTTACAAAGCTGGCGGTCCCGGGTTTGAATCCCAACCAAGGCAAGTATTTAATTATTACAATTTTTCTGTGTTATGTATATCGTCGCCTAGTAGCCATAGTACGAGCTTTGCTTAGTTTAGGACTTGGTCGATTTGTGTAAGATTGTCTATGATATTTATATTATACTAGAAGGTGGCCCGGTACGGAACTACCATCACATCCACCAACTGTCCACGACCCTCATGAGATCCTTTGTCCACCTAGTTGAGGGTCGGCCTACGCTGCGCTTTCCTATGCGTGGTTGCCACTCCAGGACTTTACTGCCCCAATGGCCATCGTACACGGACATCATACATGGGCTGCCATTGGAACTTGGTTCTTCTGTGGATATCCCCATTTCTGAGTATGACGCGCAGAGACACTATGAGCATAGCATAGAGGTCAATCGTCGAATTCAACTCGGTTGGGCAGCATTCGGAAAGTTGCGTCATATCTTTTCGTCAATAAATACCCCAGTGCTTGAAGACGAAGGTCTTCGAACAGTGCGGATTGCGAGTGATGACCTATGGAACTCGGGCATTGTCGTTCACACTGGGACTCACTTTTTTAGGCTTAACTAAACACCAAAATGTATCTATCAGAAACTATTCACAATTTTTTAGCGAACTGATATTGGTTTAGTGGTGATTCGATTTTGAAACTTATATTCAGGATTAAATCTGTTGAGAAAAATAACCTAAAAGAAACATATGAAAACGTTTACTGTGATCGTTTTTCTTTCATTTTAGCTTACATCTCAATGCCTTGTGTGTATTTTTGCCTTCAATGCCAGCAGTCGGAAAATATATAAATATTTTCCTAACCCTAACTAAACACACCATTATAAAAATTATTACACTTCAAAGGAATGTGAGAGAAAATAATTATAAAGTATTTTCTTTCTTTCACAGCTACTTTTTCGATGTTATAAGAATCTCATTATTTCGGAATATGTGAAAAGGTCAAATATTGAGCAACTGGTGAAATATTTCATTTGTTTCATTTGCTTGTTGTAAGTTGTAAAAATGAAATCTCTGTACATTAAAGATATTTTCAAATAAATTATTAAAACGGAGTATTTGGTGGTCACTGAAAGCAAATATATTTTATTTTCATTTTTTGTATGTTTGTTTGTGTCGTTGTGGCTTCAACACGACAAATCGATTAAACGGATTTTAAATATTTTTGGTTCACAGGCAGCGGGGTAGTTAGGGTTAGGGTCCAGATAGTTAAAGGATACGTTTTATCCGACTACGTTGAAGAAAAAAAGAGGTGTTGACTTTTTCTCCTTCACGAACGAAGCTTCTAGTTAACAATGAAAGTACTCAAGGAGAATAAAACTGCACTTCAAAAGTAGTCAAGACTCTTTAGTTGGCATGGAAATGTATTCTAAACTGCACCTAATGATCCGTGGAATGGGCGCCACATTGCTGCTTCACTGTCGTGATACACTGACGAGCCTCCCACAACGTTAGACATAATACATCGGGTCTCATTCGGAATCCCTAATATCTTTTGTCCTAATGTATCGTTTGTCCTAATGTATCATTTGCCATAACGCATTTTTTTCAGAAAACGTAATTTTTTCAGGATTTTTTAAAAGATCGTCGTATAGATTAGGTTAGGTTAGGTTAGGTTTGTTTTATAACAATCCTGAAAAGTTTACGGTTTCTGAAAAAAACGCGTTATGGCAAATGATACATTAGGACAAACGATACATTAGGACAAATGACGTTTGTACAATATTTGATTTGTACAATAGAATTTTAGTATAGATCTTTTGATCCCGGAAAAATATACTTAATAAAAAAGTAGTAGGCCTTTTTTAGGAATGACTATTACATAATACCCCTTACGTGTCATGGGGTATGACAACAATGAAACAACCGTGTCCAGAGTTTTTGAAATAATAATAATTCAGAACATCTCTCAAAGAATCCCAAAAAAGTTGTCACTTAAGTATTCGATTCTGGAGACAAGAAAATGTGACAAAAACCGTGACAAATTGTCGCATTGTTTAGTCGGTCGCTATTGTTTCTTGTGACATTTATTATTTGCTGGCTCCCCCTGACATTCTTCATAAGCGGATATTAACGCTTACCACACTTGGTCGTGGAAGAAAGCGAACTTTGTAACGTCAAAAAAAATATTATAATACCTCCAGTGTATCTTAGTGAATCTGATAAAATGTTTCGGGTTTGGGGATTAAAAATTAAATGATTATCCTACGCCCATTTAAACATATAAAAAAAAAACCATTTCACGGATTACAAAGCGTATATTAATCTCATTTGAGTTCCCGACGTTTCGGAAGCTTTCCAATTTTCTATAGTCCCCCGTGACCATAGAAAATGACTAAGAAAAAATATATTTTTACCTGTCAAAGTTACAAACGAAACGAAACTTCGGGAACTCAAATGAGATAATATACGCGATATAATCCGTTAAATTGTTTTATTTAAATACGTAATAATCGCCGAAACAGAAGATAATATTCTATATTTTAAAATGATACAAATATTTAATCAGAATTAATATAAGTACGACTCCCTTAAAATTGCTTCACGGCTTGCAAGGGGTCACCACCCACAGGATGAAAAACATTGTCCTAAATCTCCGACGGCCGTCACGGCAGTTCTTGAGTAGCGACTGCATACTGGACAGAGCATCGTAGAAATGACCCCAACAAGGTGGATCGATAATCTGGTTAGGATTGTGGGAAACCGTTGGATAAGGGAGGCGCAAGACCGGTCGTTGTGGTGACCCTTGGTAGGCCTTTATCCAGTAGCGGATGACTTTCGGTTACTACGATGAAAACTAAATCCATGTTGGATTTATACGAAAATCGTGGTATTTTAATCAATCTTAAAAATAGTAAAAAAATTTTACGATACGATATATATATACGATAAATCGCATTAAAGTTTAGGAGTGGGGGCTCATGACGTCACTCTTAAGTAAAATTTGTACCTAGGAATTACGTCACGCGATATTTTGACTCAATGTATCGCCTTTATTTTTCGGTTATGTAAAAAAGAAAAAATACGTGTCCAATACTTTTTATTAATCTACATGACAGATTAAATATTGAATTTTGTCACGATCTCTATTCGTATAAATAGTACTTTTATAAATAAATGTCGGTGATAAAATAATGATAATTTTACTAGACTCTGTAGCATAGTTCGCAAGAGCGTGCACCGCGGCAGGCGGCAAGGCACAAGGCACTGTGTCAAATCCAGTCGGAGTCTTGACTTTTTCATCATTTAGATCTTTGTATTTGATTCACAGTTTCTGATTTTTTATATATATATAGAATCATAGGGGTATTATGTAAGGTACCGCAGCAACCGCTCAACAGTATATTTATAAAAATAAAAGATCATTTATTCAAATAGGATCACAAGTATCACTTTGCATCGCCAAAACTTAACATGATCATGTCGATCATTATATGATAAAATTACATTATAGATGACATAGTACTGTATTTTTTGTATATTCTCTAAAGCTTACGTAATAAAAATATTACAATAACATTGCAGGTCCGACTTGGCTTACTATTCCTAACTTTACCAATTTCACCTTAAGGCAGATTCGACTTGGCTTAGGTTAGGTACGACGACAAGCGAAGCGAGGAGGAGTGTTAGGTTGAACAGCGACCCTAACGAGCGAGCGAAACGAGCGAGCCGCGCAGGTCCGACTTGCAAACGGAATATTATGCCATATAAATTTCGGCGACACAATTAATCGACCATAGGAGTATTGTTCTAATCGACATTATGCAAATGTACTATTCTGCCAAAGAAACATGTGCGAAGTGATAGTATGCCAAGAAATTTAGGCAAAAAGCAATTATGCGAAATGATGATTGTGCCAATTGTTGCTATGCGAAACGAAAATATGCCAATAAACAATACATTTTGTGCAACACATTAGTAACCCATTCTTCAAAGCTGTAATAAGGAGATAGGATAGGAATATAACTCCATGTTGTCCGAACCCCAGAGCAGTGTGTCTGCGATCGCTAACAATGTTTGCTGCTCGTCCTTTATTGCGTCTCATTGTAAACAGAACACGGCCGATTGCTACAAGTGCCAACTTAATAACCGCGTGGGACCGAACTGCTACACAGTAACGCTTTAACAACCCTGTTATGGTTTAATTGGAAATATTAAAGGATTACTCTGCGCCCATTCAAAAATAAATGTTACAAATATATTTAGAAGCCGAATTAATGTAACCACCAATACTTCTTTAAACACGCACAGGTTGAAAAGTATACCTAAAACTCTAATGGTCGTGTTAACAGAAAGGTTCGGTTCCCACACACCGTAGCATGACATTATAATTATACTAGATTAATTGATAATCTTACAGGCATTATAAACGCGTAAACATGTTTTATATGCCGATTTTTCACGCGATAAAGGAACAACGAATTTAGTTCATATCTTTTACATACAGATATGTTCCTTCGAATAGTTTACGTCAAAATTAAGTTCAATGGAACACTCGCTGATTGCTGGGGGCGCTTCAAATGTGTACAAAATTAGCTGCCAAATGTATTGGACAGACACTTTGTAAGAAAGTTACTATCATCACATCATCCAAAAGATGTCTACTGCTGGAATAGGCCCCAGAGAACCCCACCATGACCGGTCGTGCGCCGCCCGCATCCAGCGGTTTCCAGCAATCTTCAGCAGACCATCAATCCACTTTTAGAGACAGCCTTCTTATAAGGGCCATTTTGATCGTGAGCGACCAAGTTTCAGTCCCTAAGTCATAACTGGCTACACATACAAAGACTTTCTTCTTGAGAGGTCACGATATTCCAATTCAATACAAACATAACGTAGCTCACTAATGTAGTCTGCATTAGACTGGAGGATAAGCGTCTGCGAAAGTTAAATTAAAAGAGCCGTAACTTTTATGACTCGAAAGGTAATAAAACAGGTTCATTATGACTACAGCTTAAGGCTAAATCTACTTATAAACGTAATGACCATTTCATCCTGAAATAAATACTCTTGATAATGTATCCGGAATTCGTCTATTGAGTCAATTTTAAAAAAGTAGAGGTAATTTTAAATAAAACAATTGAAACGGATTATATCGCATGTTACACGAGACCTGTAAAGCGTCTGAAGCGTTGGGAAGTCAAATTAGATAATATACGAGATACAATTCGTTTAAATTGTTTTATTCAAATGAGTGATGATGATAATCGCGGAAAGCGAAGAGAATAATATTAAGTAAAGGATTTTTTTATTTATAACGGTCTAGTACTCGTATAATTCTCCCTGACTATAATGACTTAAACGACTTGCCCTGAGGGATGACCCCCGCCAGTCGGACCGACGACCTGAAGAGATTGGCAGGAAGCAGTTGGATGCGCAGAGCTGAGGACCGAGTGTGGTGGCGTAAATTGGGGCCTATGTTCAGTAATGGAGCCTGGGCTGATGATGATGATGATGATTATGAATGACGTGTTGATGTCGAGGCGAGATTCAACAAGGCAATAGGTGTGTTACATGGCAGTGAGACTTGGTTTGTACGTAAGAATATATTACTCAAAGGTTTCAAGTGTTTATAAATAAGTGACTCATAAAATGGGTATTTTCTAGCACAATACCATCGCCAACAACAACCTTTGGAAATTAACAAACCATCATCCTGTTCACATAGTCATCCTAGACAGAAAGTGGCGTTGGATTAGCCATACACTGCGGCAAGAAGACTCCCGTCTCACCAAACAGGTACTCTATTAATATCCCTTTGGAAAAAAGAAAGAGAGCTCGGCCAAAGTCTATTTAGAGGAGTACCGTGGCACAGGAAGCCGCCTCCAACAGAATGGTCTGGCAGGAGATTGTTGCCACAGCCGTGGATCGGAGGAAGCGGGAAACTGTAGTTGAGGCCTTATGCTCTTCGGGGAGTTAAAGGATCGAAGAAGAAAAAGATAATAAAATTATTATAAAAAGCGAAGCCTTTGCCCTTATGCTTGGTCTGCGATGAATTACAAAATAAAATGCTGTGTGCTAGTCTTATCATTGTAATAAAAAAAATACTTAAGTCATCTCTATACAAAGAAGAATATTTTTTTATTAAACATATAACAAACTAGCTTCTGCCCGCGACTTCGTCCGCCTTAAATTCGTTTATCGCGGATAAGGGTATTTTTCCTAGATAAAAAGTAGCCTATGTCCTTCCCCGGGACTCAAACTATCTTCATAGCAAATTTCATCCAAATCGGTTCAGCGATGTAAGCGTGACAGACAGACAGACAGACACACTTTCGCATTTATAATATTAGTATGGATTCGGAAGAATTTTGTTCAGGGACCATATTTGGTCCCTGAACAAAAACTCTGTTGGTTTTTTATGATCGATGAGAAGACGTCCACTGATGAATAAAGGCCTTCCTGAGGATCTCTACAACAATCAATCGTGACCAGCTTTTGGCTCTCATCGGGCGGTTTTCTGCAATCCTGAACAGATTGTCGATAACTGTCGGTCTACCTTATGCCCTTGTCCATGCTTCGTTCGGAACGCAGTCACAACACAATTTTTTTTCTACCCTAATGGCCATCGTTTTTACGAGCAATACATTTTTAGCATATAAGTATTTGTTTAATTTTGCCTTAATTTTTTTCTAGCAAGTGAATGTTCTAAGTTGTTACTCCAAACAAGGAAGTAGGTAACTTATATAATCTTTCAAATCTTCTAATGAAGGTTAAAAAGACATCAATTTTTGTTTCCGACCCTTCAAGGAAGCTGAAGGAACTGACACAGAGCAAACATGTAAAGCGTGTTGACTCAAAAAATAAATTGTAACTTTTTCACAAAACAACAACTGACTTTGAATATTGATAACACCTAAAAAAGGCACTAAAATTCCTTTTTTTTAAATTTCTATACGTTCCTTTATCGTATAACTTCTCATGGAAAGTCATGATTACAGATATTGAGCAAAATTCAATTCATTCATTATCGTTATTTTAAAATTATGTCATTATTTCAATTAAACCAAAACAATGTTTTGGTTTAGTTAAAATAGAGAACATGCACAAATTAAACCAAAACATGTCATGTTTTGGTTTAATTTGTGCATGTTCTCTCTTTATTTGCGAAACCCGTTAACGAACTTGGCATTCCTTCACGTTTATGTTTTTGATGGCTTAGATTTAACTACATGTATTTAAATAAAACAAATTAACGGATTATCAGCTTTTCAGCTTTCCATGGTCACGGGTGGACTGAGAAAAGATATATTTTTCTCTGTCAAAGGTACAATTTGTGCAAACTACCCACTTTGAAAAAAGAAATAAAGGTGTACATACATGCCAGATGGGCCTAAGCTGTAAAGACAGTTACACATATAACAATTATAACATTGTGTTTTTAAAGTGGGTAGTTTGCACAAATTGTAACTTTGACAGAGGAAAATATATCTTTTCTCAGTCCACCCATGACGGATGAAATTTGGTATGGAGATAGTTTGAGTCCCGGAAAAGGACATAGGCTACTTTTTATCCCAGAAAAAGATCCTTATCCGCGATAAACGAATTTAAGGCGGACGAAGTCGCGGGCAGAAGCTAGTGAGATAATATACGCGATATAAATCGTTAAAATGATTTTTTTTAATGAGTAATAATCGCGGAAACAGAAGAAAATATTATTAATTATATGTTATCAATTCAAATCAATTTAATTACTTTTCCTTTGATTTTATTTCATCATTTAGTTTTTTGTATTTACTATGTAATCAAATTTAGTCAAACACTTCCCTTCAAGTGATTTTACTATCCTTACATTAGCTACTCCACTGTCCCACATTACAGAGTAGGTATATTTATTTGGTCATCCAAAGGGATCAGTTACGGGTGCTTAGAGCCGTGGATTCCGTCCTCTGCTTAGTAAACATAGTTTGGTTCCAGCCTCACGACTGGGACCAATATGGGATGAATAGTAGCTGTATTTCGGTAAGATGTAATGCAAATATCAATCTACGCTTATTTTTAGGTCTAATTTCGCCATTTTCTGTTAGTTATTAACTCAAACCAAGAAAGAAAGGTTGATGGATCATTACGAACAAACTAGTAAAGCCGCAAAAAAACATGCCACATATTAGTAGTCACACAGGCTCACGCATACAGACGTAAATTAAATCATACACACGTACACATCCACACAAATACCAACGGATAAGTGCGTTTCGGACAACGCGCTATGTAGAGTAAATTTGTTACCTTAGGCCTCATTCGCACAACCGCTTTTTCAATAAGCGTTAAAAGAACGTTTAAAAAATACAAATTAATACTTATGTATTTATCAACACGCGGCGGTTTAAAAGCTCGAGGCTTTTTTATCGGGCACTGTTGGATTTCCGACATTGAGCGTTGGACGTTAAATCGAATTGAGCGTGCAGAACTCAAACGTCGGGTTTTAATGTGACGCTTTTTAAACTCTCCTGCGAACCGAACCTTAGGCTCTATTCATACGTACCACAACCACACGACAACGCAACGACAAAGTGGTGACGAGTGGTTACGAGTGAATAGTTGCGCTGCAGCTTCTTGAATTTATTTTGATCTGGTCAAACTGACCACACGGTTGCGTTTGACGGTCGGGGAGCGGGTGGGAAACAAACGTCACGCCCGTGAACCACGATAACATACCTAGGCCACAGCAATATTACAATACCCGAGGACAATATCAATCGTATGGCGCAAGAGGATCTCCCAGAGCAAGAGGAATTCTGACCAGCGTCGAGGTTCCGTAAGTCCACGCCGCTGAATATACCAAGCACCTCCACCAAATGTGAGGTTGTAGCTCAGACTTCTAGCAAATAAAAAGAGCGGAGATAGTTTGAGTTGTGTACTTATTCTCCAAGATGTTTCTTAAGACTTTTATAATTAATAAAACTTATGACAAAGAGAGACGAAATTCTTAATTTAAGCACATACTACTTTTTAAATACAGCCTATCTGTCTAGTATACTAGCGTGAAGGATTAATACCTTCACAGTATAACCATTTACTTTCATATAAATTATCGCCCGACCACGTGGTTGCTGTTGTCGTGTCGTTGTCGTGTGGTTGTGGTACACCATTACGCTCTTTCATAATATGGAATTTTGCATACGAAATATGAATATTTTTGATAATCGTCTTTATTTGATTTTATCGGAAAAATCCTGGTATCTTATTGTTATGCGGGTGACACCGCTTCACATATAAGCGCTTCCATTAATAGGTGCCGAAGGAGGGTGAGATATTAAATGTTTGTCTATAATTAACTAAGCAAACACTTACAGCGTAAGTCTATAGACGTTATATGTAGATAAACACCGGAAGCTTCCGATATAGGGGCTCAAATATTTGTCCCTTAGGACAATGGTTTTGTCCTTGTATTAGAACAATGTGCATACAACATTGTACTCTGGACTGCGTGGGAGATCTCTTGAATAATGTCTTAGTGGTCAAACCGTTTTGCTGGAATATATTGGGAGAGGTTGATTTGTTAACACTTTGAAATTAATATTCTTGAAATAAAAAATAAAAAACTAAAACACTGTATCGTGTCGATTTTCATAAAATACGTTCCGAATAAGGATAAGTTTTGTGCATCGTTAAACAATTTTCTTAGCAAATCATTTTTTATGAAATCTATCGGAACGGAACACTAACACCGGTATGGGGGTGGTTGTTCCTTATTTTAAAACCTACATCTCAGTTGACACTCGCTTATAGAGTGTTTTGTAGTTCTTTAAATATATGTGATTACTTTTTGTATACTACCAACAGCTAACAAAAATCAAAGTCAAAAATTATTCCGTGGGGTTAGTTGTTCCGTCGAATATGACTTTTTTCTATAACTACTATTCTACCATAATGGACGGAACTAAAACGGCTCTTAAAACGGCATAATTCTAAAACGTTTCGCGACTAACATCATACAAATCGCTCCAATACAAGAAAAAAACTACTTGCGTTCCTATTCTTGTCGGAACAACTTACCCCCGGCACCTTTTGCCGCTCTCCCCTACAGATCAAAGTTCGCTTTTTTTATTAAACTGACAAAAAGCTCAAGTGCTGTGAAGTATTTTTAACTAATCATTCGGTTTTTAATAAACATATATTGGACTATTCTCATACAAAAAAAAACCGGCCGGCAGTTCATATGAAAAATGCACACTAAATAAAAAAAATTAGAGACCTCCAAGTGTTATCAAAAGATCTGTCGATATGTACAACACAATGATATTTGCTCATTTTATTTTTCCGTTTCGGTTACATGTATGAAGTGCCCCTCATTTTTTTAATTTTATTATTAAACTAAGTAGCAATTCACACAATAGCCCCCGACGAAATGAGATGGGTGCTATAATTTTATAGTGTGTATCTGCGTATAGTCTCTCTGTGACATGGTAGTTCCTCAACGGATAAACCGATTCTGATTTCGTTTTTTTTTCTAGGCGTCCTATGTTTTTTATCGTTTCAAAGTTAATTTACTGCTGGGCGTAGGCCTCCTCGTAGAATACCACCTTCGTCGATCCTGCGGCTCCGCCAGCGGGCTCACGCATCCTTCATCCGATCATAAGTCCATCTTGTTGGAGGCTTACACACTGCATTATACCGTACTTGGTTACCATTCAAAAACTCGTCCTTGTATGCAAACATTAAATGTATGGAATGTCAATCAGAGTATGGTATGTTTTCGAAATTGTGCTATTAGGTACCAATTAACAGAGGGCTAATCAGGCTGTCTGTTTACAATTTGAAGCAAAGCATTGAGGCTCCGATGTATCAATATCTACTCGCAAGGGCATCCATTCAAGAACTCGTCTTTGTAGACAAACATTGCACACTCAATTTATGGGATGTGAAATCAGACTATGATATGTTCTCGAAATTGGGCTATTACCAACAGAGGGATAAGCTTTGGTAAGGCAGGCTGTCTGTTTTGAATTCGAAGCAAAGGAGCCTCCGATGTATCAGTTTCTACTCCCAAGTGGTATTCAATTATGTAATGCACCAATCGCTTTAACTAGTATCTTGCTCGGAATTAGAGTATTAGGCGAAGATTGGGACCCTTCGTACGCGGGTCACGTTCATACAATAGTCATTAATAAACAAAGTAAGTGGAACACTGACTCATTCGTATTTTTATTTCATATAATGATATTTTTGGAAACAAATGCATAAAAAAATGTGTTCGTACTATACTAAGTTTATCTATCTACGAACTATTGTACAAATTACTAATATTCAACTTGGCAAGCGTGACACAGTATTTAAAAGTATCGATGGATTTATTATTAGCTATTTGTGAACTAATTGTAACTATACTATATTTCTTTATTCAATTCTAGCATAGTTAAATGTTTAATTTTTAAGCTCCATTTAGTTTTTGCCAGAATATCTCTTTGCGATCGGAACACGATCCAAAGTATGGTAAAGTGTCAGTCGTCTTGTTTTAATGGTCCTTGCTAAAAACTAACTAAAAGTAGCAGATGACAGCGTAAAAAACAACAAAAAGGATCCCGTATCTTGTTAGTAGCGTAAAAGGGGACAGTTTGGAATCGAGACGGTTGCTTCGCTCATCATCAAACACACACAGCCTCAGTTTAACCGCTGGCGTATTAGGTTCTATTTTGTGGCTCTAGCCCTGTTCGATGTTCTTAACACGCGTTTATTAGTTCGACCTGTATGTAACTAACTATGGAATGGAATGAGGTATACGTAAGGTAACTAATTTAACCATCTTCCAAGGATCGTAGCATTATGCAAATTGGAAGCTGTTTTTGTTGAAAGCTGAAACCCGTCCAAGTGCGAGTCCGACTCGCACACTGTTGTTCCGTACAAAATATACGCTACAAACGGCCGTATCTATGACAATCCATATATACATATATCCATATATAGATCGATCAGCTCTACTCCTGAGCAAAATGTACGCGGTGTTCGGTTATTTTATTTTGGTTACTGACATAGACACAGAAATACATCATCTGTCAAAATTTCAACTGTCTTACTATCACGGTTCATGAGATACATCATGGTGACAGATGGACAGACAGACAGACAGGCGGACAGCGGAGTCTTAATAATAGGGTTCCATTTTACCCTTTGGGTACCGTACTCTAAAAAGATTCGTCTAACTAATAGGTGATGTGTGTATTAGTGTATCTGTCTGTGGGCGTGACGTCACAGGGGACAGGGGACTTTAACGGGCTACATCTTCAATTTTTTTTGTTTAATTGACAAAAGCAAAAATATGCGTCCAATATTTTCTGATAATGTAACTACGGGACTAATTATATGTTTTTAGGACACAAGTCTTTTGTTTATACAGTTTATGAAAAATACGCCCGATTGCATTCTTTAAGAAGGAAGCTGTCAAAAGTGTCAAGGGGGTTGCCATCGTCAGTTTACTTTTAGTAGATCTGGGTTTTACCACTGAACAGCCGATATGGGCTCAGAACCCGCGGGTTGAAAACTTCTTTATTTTTAATATATTACCGTCGCAGCCGAAAAGGCTGTAACTTTTTTCCGGTGCTACGGAGGCTTATATCTATCACCTCCTGCACATATAAACAAGCAATTCTGATATTTTCATCCATTCCAAATTTGCAGTTCACGGGTTTAATTTTGAGTTGTAATTTTAACGAGATACTATTTATTGTTGATATCGATACAGATTGCTTTACATCAAAACCCAATTAAATATACATAAAAACGTATTAATTCATCATTTAGTGCACAATTTATGAAGGCAAAATTGGCCTACTTAATGCCTGGAACATAAAATACTTTAACTATTTTTGAGTATTGCTGAAGTAAAAATATTCATGGAGCTTTTGAACAATATTTATTTTAAATTTTTGTAGTTACCTAGGATGGGATTTCTTATTGAAATAACGTGAACACAACCATTTTGATGAAAATGTACACTGATAAATATGTACGTCAAAAACCTCATCAAAAGTGTCTCGAAACATAAAGGTCAATTCACATGTCCAAGTTAATTATAAATATTTAAATGCTCCGATGTTCGTATTCCAAATATTCCGAACTAAAATTTTATAAAATAAGGAGTTTATTAATTAAATAATTTCAAGTAGGGTTGTCGAAGCGATGTGATTTAATTTAAAATTTAATCTTGCAGTATTTTTAATTGTCGTTACGCTTATGATCTCGTATGCATGTCCGAAACGTTGAATAAATCAAATCGCGCAATTAGGTTTGGTGTGGTTCTAAATTATATATATTTTATTTATTTAACCTTCCTGTAGCTGCAATAATTATGCATAAAAACAAATGTAACCAACGGGAAATTATAATAATATGGTTTAATTTAGAATAACAACATTTTTAGTCAAATTTGTGAAGGTAAATGAATAAATGTTTTCTGTTTATGTTTTTTATGAATATGGTTCTCTACGATATAAAAATGCAATGCGATCAGCTAAGAGATAAAAACAAGTATGTTTTCATTACTCCCGAGTCTTGCAGTTGGCGTTTGATAATTTTATCTATACTATTATAAAGTTGTAAAAATGAAATGTCTGTACATTGAAGATATTTGCAAAAAAAAAAATTTATACGGACTATTTGGAGGTCACCAAATCAAATTTTATTTTTTGGATTTTTTGTATGTTTGTATGCTCATATGCGTCGTTGTGGCTCCATCACACCAAATTGGCTAAACAGATTTAACTATTTTTAGTACACGGGTAGCTGGGTATCTCCAGATGGTTACAGGATACTTTTTATCCGACCACGCTGTCATAAAAAAGAGGTAATGTTACTTTTTCACCTCCGCGAACGAAGTTGCCGGCGTCTTCTAGTTTGTAAAATTGTTATTTCCAGTATGCACCCACTTTTCGGCGTGACTACTATAGAATCATCAGATTTTCATTACTATACTGAATGATTAAATATTTTAAGCTTTTATGTAGCTTGCACTATTTGTCGTCCTCAAATTTTACCTAATACCTAGTAAATGTTCACCTACTTCAAGTATACTTTTACCTACAGCTATGATGCAGGGGATGTTTGACCCAGAAAAGAACTATCATGACCGTTTTCTCCGTTCTTTTCCATAGTTTTACCTAATAATACTCTCGGCTTTTTTTTATATTTTCCTCATGTAATTCTGTCGTCGCAACTAGCTCGCAACAAGAAAATTATGTGAGTATTTTTTTTGTTAATGTTACAGTTGTGACAACCCTAGAAATATAATCTTCTCCAACTGAAAAGCTGTATAGAAAATAACAAACAAACATTGTCTACTTGGGAACATAATCTCAACTCACAGAATATTAAGAGTGACAAATGCTGAATTTTGTACCACAGATTTAAATAAAGTACTAGAAATTCTATTTATTAATTAACTTCTATTAGATAAACTGATGCTTTTATTTAAGAATAATTAAGAAATATCAAATCAACGATTATTAGTAGTAGATAATCATGATGTAAAAATAATTTGATTGTGTTAAAGAATATATCTAAAAACGACACACCCTAAACATAAACTATTTGTCCATTCTGAGTCCAAATCACATGCACTTTCGAGAAAAATACATACAATATGAATTTCTCTGGGAAACTTAATGTTTCCTATTATGAAGAGCTATAAAATAATTATTGAAATAAAACAATTTAACGGATTATATCGCGTATATTATCTCATTTTAGTTTCCGACGTTTTGGAAGCTTTTCAGCTTTCCATGATGTTATACGCGATATAATCCGTTATATTGTTTTATTTCAATGAGTAATAATCGCGGAAACAGAAGAAGATATTATTAAATAATTAGCCTTAAAATTTTATGCACGATGTACTAGTTTTGTCAAAAGAGATTGCTTAAATTTTTTGCAAAATTCAGAACCATGCGAACAAATGTTTATTATTCAACATTTGTTCGCTAAACAAAACACAATGGCCCTCATCAAAAACAGTGATGAACAGTAAAATATTCTGTTCATTTTGCAAAACTTGCTCGCCGTCTGAAAAAGGTCATAATCACCGCATTACTAAAGATTGGTACGCATTTTCATAATGGGACGAACGGCCCCTGAAAAGCGCCTGCTGTGTATACGAGAGTATTACTTACAGAATTTTTCACCTCACTCAAATACATTAACACAATAGCTTCCTTCCTCGGTTAGAATAAGCTTCACATTTTAATGAAACACGAGGAAGAGATACGAGGTTGGCTGAATAAGTAAGCGATTCCAAAGTGTTCGGTGCAAATGAGATCTGCTTAGATTTTCGAGGATAATGAAACCAAGTTTTTGTGTGCGAGAAATTACTGACAAAAACCATGTACTTCGTATAAATAAGTGACAAAAAATCTGACGCTGACTGTACCTACATATTTAGTGTATGCACGTACAGTTTTGATAATTGATGGGTCAGCAATTGGGTTGTTGACAATTTTTATCAACTTCTTTCTGTGGTATGTTCTAAAACAACCTCTTAATAATAAAAACATGGGTAAAAAAAACTACGAGTATTTCAATGTTATAAAAACTCACCGAGGTACAAAAATGTTAATATAATATTTAGCCTAGGAACAAAGTTACGTCACACGTTCCTAATACCTTGTATGAGGAAATTAAGAACTTTATTCTGCAGCTATGTTTAAACTTGCGTTTATCGAATAAATATCGGTTTCATAACAAAAGCTACCATGAATTTCATGAGTTAATATTTCCCTACTTTAACAATGGACCTTCCCACAGTTCCCACCCAACTTTAAAGGCTCATAAAAAAAGCTACACATCGAACTCAATTTTAAGTTTTAGGATTTCTATCATAGAAACTGCCATTTCGCATCAATATTTATTTTTTTATTTGAGTACAGTCAACATCCCAAATTCTATCTACTCTCCTTTCTGTTAGACTTTTTCAATTAACTTTAAATCATTCTACTATTTTATCCGCCATTATACTGGAGCCTCGTAAAATATTAGATTCAGAGCTTTTGCAATAAAAAAGTATTACGTCAGGTATGGGTTTGCTACGCATTTTTATGGACGATAAAATGTATTTATTCCAAATCAGATAAATGCAATGACATTTTCGGTATTAAGACGACCGAAAAAAACACAACTATAATTTAATCGAATACAAGATCAATTATAACCTTAAAATTATGAACTCCTTCAAAGATTTTTTATTAATCTATACGCACATTTTTTGGGTTTTTACTACTTAGTCACTATATCTATACTATTATAAAGTTATTTTCGAGATAATTTCAAACAAAATTGTGGGGTTATTTGAAGGTCACTGAATTAAACAATATCTTTTTGGATTTTTTGTATGTTTGTATGTATGTACAAATCTGTCTTTGCAGTCTCGTCACGCCGAAACGGCTAAACGGATTTCAAATATCTTTGGTACTTACGCATGGATCTGGGCATCAAACAGACGGTAATAAGATACTTTTTAAGGGACAATGCTTTAGCAAAAAACAGGGTTGTGACTTTGTCTCAAGTGTAATCATAAAAGCAAGCTCTTCAAACTATGATTATAAAATATATCGATTTCAGTTGCGTTCGAGCGTAGTTTCCAATTAATACCAAGTATTGTTTTTACTGAGCCGGCTTCCATTATATGAGCCTTAACGGATAATTGATTCTTCTATACGGCTAACCCACAGGAGATGGGAACGTTTTGGTTGGATTATAAGTAACTTGAATTGTGAATAAACTTAAATTAATTTATATTATTAATAGTATAAGCGTGTTCACAATTTAACAACGAGTTTAAGATGATGATGATGGCATTAAAGCTATAATTTAAATATAATAATTATTTTCCATTAATTATAATGTTTTGATTAAGAACAAATAATTCGATAGGTATTTATTGAATTTCGGGAAATTTACCATAAAAATCTGCCTTTAGTATAGTGCTCATGGATATTTTTCGTTGCCTAGAGGAGCTGATTACTTTATATAGCTATAGCTTTTTACCATTGTCTTGTGTGACGGCATCATTCATACCTATCTAATATTACAAATGCGAAAGTGCTTTTGTTAATTTGTGCTTCATTCAAGCGATAACGGGGTAACGGATTGACGTGATTTGTAAGTCGGTAAAAATCTTAACTAACAAAAAAAAAAAATGTTTATCATTTCAAAAATTTGGTAATAAATAACATAAGTTAACGAATTTCGTGACGATTAAAGTGCCCACAAATCTTTGTTCCAACTTTTTTAGAGTAAACGGACAAAACTACGTAAGATGTTAGTGTCTGTCGCTCCATGTACAGAATCCATGCTTTCCTCATGGACCAACCCTATATGCACAACTAGTTGTGCCTTTCCAGATAGGTGTTCCTAATGACACAACTACGCACAACTAAGCACAACTAATTTAATACACCCATTCCTTGTAACACAACTACTTATACTCACAGTGAACATTATGTGTATACGACAACAAACCTCTTCAGATAATTATAATGATACTGACCACTTTTTTCAAGCCTTTGCAGTATAAGTAATAATTACAAACGTCTGTCTTGTCTTGTCATTTATTCTGTGCAGCGTCAACCATTATTCTAATTAGCCAAAAAATATTATTCCAGTATATACTACCGGTCCGGTCACCTAGGTCCAATTCCCCGAATGTCTAGTCTGTCTTTTTCGTCCAATTCCCAGAACGTCCATTCTCCGAATGTCCAATTCTCCGAATGTCCAGTTCTCCGAATGTCCAATTCTCCGAATGTCCAATTCTCCGAATGTCCAATTGCCAATCAAAGGGTATAGCTGGTTAAATAAATTTGTGGCACAGGCATCATGACATTCTGCCACTATGCGTATTAAAAATTTCTTTAAAAATAAAACTTCGATTTTTTGTTGTTTATTTCATTGCATGTTTGAAAAAAGCACTATACATACCTCGGCGGGAAATTGTGACCGAATTGAGGGTTGCCCGCCTCAGACCTATCCGGCCTCGCTTCGCTCGGCCGTCTATATGTCTTCGGCCAGCAACCCCTTTTGTCCCGGCCTCTGTAGTAATGAACTATTAAATGAACTAAAATGACGCCGGTTGTGTTATTGCTACTATGTAAACCGCTAATATAGCCGGGGAATGAAAAGGTTCGTCACTTTTCGACTCTATGTGATGGTGTTAAGGTTCAAAAGTGACGAACCTTTTCACACCGCGACTGTACAACTACGTAATAATACGAATATGTATGTATGAGATGTTACAAAATGCATACGCCCTAGCCATGGAGATAGTTAACTTCCCTCCTCAGTGCAATAGGGTCCAGACGTCAATACCTACTTCGCAAAATAACTATACGGCAGAAAAACTATAGCTCAAAATGTCCATGAGGTATGAAGCCTACAATGCAAAATGTCTATCAGCGGAAAGCCGAGGGAGAAAGCATGCTTTCCTCATGGACCAACCCTATATGCACAACTAGTTGTGCCTTTCCAGATAGGTGTTCCTAATGACACAACTACGCACAACTAAGCACAACTAATTTAATACACCCATTCCTTGTAACACAACTACTTATACTCACAGTGAACATTATGTGTATACGACAACAAACCTCTTCAGATAATTATAATGATACTGACCACTTTTTTCAAGCCTTTGCAGTATAAGTAATAATTACAAACGTCTGTCTTGTCTTGTCATTTATTCTGTGCAGCGTCAACCATTATTCTAATTAGCCAAAAAATATTATTCCAGTATATACTACACTTACACTTTTCATAACCATGTCTTCTTCAGAAGATGACGATAATATTACCTTCGTTGATAATAAAGGCGGGAAAATTGCATTATATGGTGACTATCAGTATCATTTAGTTCGAACATACAAAAGTGGTGCTTCTATACTGCGATGCTCTAAATATCGTAAAACGAACTGTCGGGGGAGCATTACTCTAAAAGTAAGTTTTTAAAGTTACCTATATGATATATTTTGAAGTTTGTTAGTGTTATTCTTGTTTCGTTAATTAATTAAGTTTAATATGTTGTTTAGGACATCAAAGTACAACATTCAAAGGAACATTCGTGCGTCGTAGATAAATCTAGAAATATCTACTTGAAAAAGAAAGCGGAGATAAAAGAATTAGTAAAAAAATCTGACGAACCCGTTCCTCAGTTGTATAAAGAAAGCATAGTAGACATGTTGGACATGGGACTGGATTTAGTAGACTCTGTTCCGTCTTTTTCGGGTATGAAGACTGAACTATACAATACTAGGAATAAGTCTGTTGGAGCGAAAAAAACAGTCTTGAAGAAGTTGAAATACCACTAAGGTTTAAGGCTTTCGTTTTGGCTGAATATACATGCGACGACACTCGTATCTTCATTTTTTGCACCGAAGAATCAAAACTCTTAATACCTACAATAAACGAGGCATTTATTGATTCTACATTTAAAAGCTGTCCCAAACCGTTTACGCAATTGCTTAGCATCCATGGTGATTTGGGCAGCACAGCAGAAAAAACTGTTGTTCGGCCGTTAATTTTTGCAGTTATGTCCAACAAAAAACAGAGTAGCTATGTCGCTTTGCTCAGCATTATTAAACGCCGAGTTGGCTGGAATGTAACAAAAATACATTGCGATTATGAAATTGCTTTTATCAACGCGGTTACAAAGGTATTCCCTAACACCACGATTGTGGGTTGCTACTACCACTGGATGCGGAATGTATGGAAAAAGGCTAAAAAGCTTAGGCATCACACAAAAGTAGAAAATAGAATAATTGGCATGTGTGCAGTTTTGCCTCTACTTCCACCAGGAGCGATAGTTGAAGGCTGGGCATATATTAAATCAGAATATGATGATGCCAACCTGAAAATGTCCAAGTTCATAAATTATATAGAGAGATATATGAGAAACAAAAATTCTGTTCCAATGATGTCGGTGTTCGGAGAACGACACCGAACGAATAATGTTGTAGAGTCGTGGCACTCTACCTTGAATAAACGGTTAAATAAGAACACAGTGACGTTGTTACGATTACTAAATGTTCTTAAATCGATAGATAAATACAATGTTGCTGCAAAACACGAGTGTTCGAAAGCCCGCAAACATGAATACGTCATTAAAGACGACTTTATTCGCAACATCCAACTCCAATACTTGAATGGAGTAATCACATTAGGGCATGCACTAGAAAAACTAAGATAGATTAAGTAAGCTCTTACTCTAGAGTCTTCAACACATTGCAATTGGACTGACTACTTCAAAGGTTTTTTATTTTATTTTGGTATGGCAATGAGTTGGACATTTGTGTTTAATTTAAATAATAATATACCTATTCAGTTTTGTTAGCAGAGGTTTCGAGTTGTTTTATTTAAACCTTTGACCGCCAAAAATGTAACGGTGTCACTTGCTGTACTAATACTTTGAAATATGTGTTACTATTAGTACATTTGAAGAGTAAGAAGTTTTTTATTGTTTTTTTTCTGTTGTAATGGAGATCTAATACACCCATTTATGTTTAATAGTTAACTTATGTCTGAAAATGAAGACGTTACATAAAATTGTTTCTTTTATTTATTCAACACACACACATGAAAAAACAAATTTTATCATGTCACTGAATAATTTCATAATGTTGACAATGTCTTGCACATGTTCCTGTTCAAAATTGGTTAGATTGTCGTCCGCTTCAGCCACTTCGGACCAATTTTGGAGAGGGCGAAGATGATAGCTACACGCTTTCGTGCCAGGCGATATGTACAAATTATGGATATAAAGCATTCTAGCTTTAAACAGATTTGGGATATCTTGGGTTTCCATCGGACATCCGCCGAAGATGCAAGCGTTACTTTCTGGCGTCCTTTTTATCATGGCGGTACTAGTTTCTACCTCTAGCGACGATGAATCAGGTTCTTGAAAATTCAGAAAATTCATTTTATATTATATCTGTCAGTAGTAGTCAGAGGACCAGACTAGGCTGACAGCTATTGGATGGTAGATTGAGGTTGTATATGATTGTAATGCGTGAGTTCTATTGTGTTCGCGTATTTGCTTTATTCGGCCAAAACGACTATATGTGTAGGATTTTATCGTCTATTTTGCACGAAAAAGCAAACTATGCAAACACACGTATCTGCCTAGTCCGTATCATATCATATTATATCGAGGCATAATGAGGTTTGTCACCTATTTGGTTTTGTAACGAGAATGAGAAAATCCTGCTACATAACCCGGTTTAGCGGTAGGAAAAATCCTCTGTCCCGCCATTATAACGGTAACGTTGGTACCTACTTAGTTGTGCATCAAGGTACTAATATTAAATTAAAATGACGTAATTGTGCCTTTGGGAAAGATTCAATAATTATATCTGCGATGGCACAACTGGTTGTGCATACGTAGTTGGTCCATGAGGAAAGCGGGACAGAATCTGCTTTCAACTGTTACCAACCGAGCGAGGTATCTTCAACTCGGCTTGGGCAAAATTGCTTTCTTATATCCGTCCGGATGTTCTGAACAGGCCACATTTAATTTTTTTGAGCAAGTTTGATAATTAAATACATTTTTCCAACGATTCATTTTTTTTTCTCTCCTCTCGTGAAGCTCAACTCTCAGAACAGAGGTTCTGAGTCCTACACGTGCCTATCTTATTATATATAATTTCAGCAAAGACTTAAATCATATATAACTAGAAAACGCCCGCAACTTCGTTCGCGGAGGAGACCAAGTCATCACCCTCTTTTTTACGACAGTGTAGTCAATAAAAAGTATCCTATAATCATCTGGAGATACCCAGCTACCCGCGTACCAAAAATAGTTGAAATCCGTTTTGTTGATTTAGCATGATGAAGCCACAACGACACATACAAACATTAAAAAAATCAGTGTCCTCTAATTAGTCTGTTACAATAGTTTTTTTGAAAGTATTTTCAATGTACAAACATTTCATTTTTACAACTTTATAATAGTATAGATAAGATAGGCACGTGTAGGCTCAGAACGCCCGACATTCAAAAGCTTTTGTTAGAGATTAATAGCTAATATTAGACACAACGTCAAGGCATAAAGGTTATTCTAACTACGTGCCATATTTACGCCCACGTGCGAAAACTTTAAGCCAGTTTGTATACCTGAAATGACTCGTATTTTTCAGCGTTAGCTTTTGAAACATATTCAAAATATGTGTACTATATTTATTACCTATCGATACGACAAGGTAATAAAAATATAAATATCAGTATTTTTTTTAATCTCAAAATGTTAAATACTTACTTTAAGTTCTTTTTAAAGTCCAAGGCTGAATTTGACGGTGTCCTGTTCGTTTTACCGGCCAGTTGCGGTACTAGTTCTTTCAGAAGTCAAAAAAAAAATGATTTCTATACTCGGAGTCATGGGTGGAAAAAAGTGTCCCATAATTTGTATGCATTTTATTTTATGATCCTTTACTTCAATAGAACATGTCAACAGTCCCACACAATGTAACAGAATAGAAATAAAAAAAAACACATTTTATTTTATCGAAATGAAAAACACTCGCACGAGTCGTGATTATGTGTAAACGAAAAATATAAAAAAAATCCTAACTAAAAAAATAAGTAAATGTATACTTTTTTATAAAATAGCCCAGCCCAATGGCCCATTTAACAGGTGAAATGAGCCATTAGCAATATGCCATACGTTTACAAAGTCTGAATGTTCCAGCGACGGTGGCGTGCCGGCCATATTTGCAAAAAGGCTCTGGCCCGACCAAAGCTCCATATTGGCAGAAACTGCCTTGCTCGAAACCATGTCCAGCGAATCGGATAATATGGATTATACACAATTCTTTCGCTCACCCTCCCACGCCCGAAGTATGGTTGAACCGGTTCAAATACACCTCTGCAGTCCTTGAACCTTGCGCACTATATCTTACAGTGGTCACGGATGGTATTCCCGTTTGTCCACTGAATCTGATTACTGAAACTACAACACAAAAGCCAGGTCCTAAAAAAAGATAATAATATATGAAAAAAACCGGCCACGTACGTTTCGCACTCGCGCACCGAGAGCTCCGTACAAAATATACGCTACAAACCCGCCTTATCTATGAAAATCCAGTGTTAGCAAAGCCTTACTCCCAACAAAATGTACGCGGTGTTCGATCATTTTATATTGGTTCCTAACATAGACAGACATAAAATTGTACTGTTTTTAGTATTTGTTATTATAGTAGCAATAGAAATAAATACATCATCTGTAAAATATATCTACTATCACGGTTCATGAAATACAGCCTGGTGACAAACGTGCTGACAGACAGACGGGCGGACGCACAGCGGAGTATTAGTAATAGAGTCCCGGTTTACCCTTTGGGTACGGTACCCAAAAAAAGTAATAGAGTCCCGTTTTACCCTTTAGGTACGGAACCCTGGTAATATGGAATTTGAAGATTAAAGATATATGCCGCAAGTGACTCCAGTCAATGGTATTTTAAAGCAATATTGTATAAAACTGTAATACTTTAATAAATGATCACAGAAATTGTTTTCAATATGTTGATGTTAAGCGTAAAATATCGCTTTGTCAACTAAATTAGACCACACCAACAGTCAGGATTAAAAACTAATCAGGTCGAATGCGGACCGATTGTGATTCTCTATAATTAGTTAGTTCGATTACGGAGCGTCGCAAAGGGCTGGCTCTAAAACGTTTATTGTAAAATAATTCCTATCGTTGAGTTTCTAAAATGAGAAAGAGGAATTCACTGGTCCCTTTATAATTAGAAAACAAAATAACGTTTTGTGAAGCGGATAAACATGAAACTAAAAATGGTAGCATACAATATTTGAAACATAAGTTATATAATAGGTTATTCTCTCGTGATTAATTAAAAACACACTAAAAATAAGAAGATTTAATATGACGTAAAGGAAAAAAATATTGTTGTTATTGTACCATTTGGCATTTATATTTGAAACTTCAAACTATCGTAATAATTTTAGGTACCTCTCGTAGCAATTAAAAAATTTGTTCTGCAATACTAGTCCTAGAGTCCTAATCTTTAAGTTAAGAGTTAGGTACATCAGGAAATAATAGGATTTATCACCGAACGATTTTAAATTAAAGCTTAAAAAAAGAGAAAAATAGCCTGCTAAGTACGAGAGATATACACGCAGAAACTGTACCACACCACAATACATACGTAAAAAAACACCCTGAGACAAACACGTCTCTAGTATATTCTTGCGTAGCTTCTATCATGTAAATTAATTTTATAATCCCATCTAAAAACTGTCGTAACAGTTTAGTTCTCAGCCAATGCAGCAGAAACACGATTGGCTCTTACTTTTGATTTAACCAGATTATTTATTAAAGATAACATTGATATTTGTAGACGCGCGCAGCAATTTGACGCTAACCCGTGAGTACCTGTCAAAACTGGCAACATGGCGACCCTATCATTCATCACATTACGATTGTGTCATCATCATGCGACACACGTTTTACGATAAACGTCACAAACTCGTATTTCATTCAACCGTGTAGTTACATAGTGAATCCTTTTACATACAACTTAAGATTTAATATTGAGTAGATAGATTACTTTGTGTGACGTTAAAAGGTTAAAACGACGTGGAAAGCTCTTGTGCAAATGTTAGCGCATAGGAAGCTTTGTGAAAAATCGTTAGGGAATGTTCCAATGTACGTTTAGTTTACGGGATGAAAGTTACTATAAAATAACTAAAGCTTTAGTTATTTTATATATAGTAACTTTAATCCCGTAAACTAAATAAACATCGGTTTTTTTTTAATTTAGCCTTTCTGTAAAACTACTTGAAAAAGGTCTTATGTCTAAAGCATAATATTTGGTAGAGGAATTATTTAACAGATAAAAATGAATTTCCCAAACTAGAAACCAAATAACTTACTTTTACCGGGACACGGTTTTTATAAGTAGGTATATGAAACGTAAGTAAATCTTTTTATAATTTTATTTTTAATATTGTACTAGTTAAGAATTATTTAGAGAAAATGAATGTCTGTTGACTTTTTTCGGCTTAGACTTTGTGAAAGTGCCCTTTTGGCTTACTTACAGAATATAATTAATTCATTATTAAATTAACTATTCGCATGAGAGTATCTATTATTTATTTTAGCCAGTCAGGTAAACAAAGTACAGTATGTAACTATCGTTAAGGGTTCTACTTCCTCTGTATCAAATAATATTTTGTTCAGCTGCTTAGCGTAATTAGGATACAACGATATGCCGATCAAAAGTTAGGATTATGGTGGCCATCTTTTCAACCTGAACATTTATTTAAATCATTGGCGTAATGAGTAGTAAGCCAACTGCATTTTAAATTTGTATAATAGTACTGATATCAAACTATCACATTTGAAGGTTGGCACAATGAATATTATGAAACTTCGCTCAGAATTAATACAGAACAAGTGGTTTTTACTACAAGTGTTAGTTACGACATTTTTACTTCGAGTAAGTACTTGAGACAGAATAATATATAGTGCCCAGTGGCACAAGTTCGTCGATACACTGCATTGGTCTGCAAATATTATCGGGTCAGAAATATAGAGCAATATAGTTTGAATTCTTTATTAAATTTACTTAGGACTCAGCCTGCGGATCATTTTATTTGTATCGTTTAGCAAATATAAATCCAACAAGAATCTGAAAAGGGGCTTGTATTATGTGTTCCATTTTAGGGGGAATAAGTTCAAAACTGCGCAGTAGTATCAAATCTTTGATATTTATTTAATTTAAATTTAAAGCAATTTTGCGAGATAATGTTAGCTTTACTTCGATTTTCATTTCTTTAATTTTGCCGAAAAGAGAGAAAATCACAAGCAATAGGCCAAATTCTAGTAGTTAATATAAGTAATTTATTTCTCGCTGACTGCCAGAAAAGCAACAACCCATTCCAATATTTTGCGATCCGATCCGATTTTATAATTATGTTTTCTCCGTGTGTGGGCGTGTGTGATTGTTTACTAAGAGCGTAGTTTTTTTTTTCCGTTACACTAGATGTTCGAAATTATCCGTTTAGTTTTAGGCTTCCGTAGCCAAAATGGCAATAATGGAACCCTTATTGTTTCTTCATATCCGTCCATCCGACCTTCTGTCTGTCTGTATGTCACAGGCATTTTACTTAAAAACTGGGAGATCGAGGTGAGTTGTGACAGAGGAGAGTTGTGATATTGTCGATTTTTTAATATCTATCAACTGATAGCGACCTCACAATGGCGCGCGTTTTTTAGTTCAAGTTTTAAGGTAACAAACGTGCATTGTTGCGAGCTCGCTAACAGTTAATAGGTTCCAAAAAATCGACGGAATCACAACTCTCTGTCACAACCAACCTTGCTCTCCCCTACATTGATGAAATTTGGAGTAAGTAATGGAACAGTTTTTGGTTCCGTAAAATAGCAGGAGTTGGAAAATGAGACAGCTGGAACAATTGTCCCACGAAATTAATTTACCTGCTTAAGTGAGATAAAGTTAGGGTGCTAATTATAAAGTTGTACAAATTAAATGTCTGTACATTGAACATTTTTTAAAAAGATAAGTGAAACAGACCATTTGAAGGTCACGAATCAATATTTTTTTGTATGTTTGTACGTGTCGTTGTGGCTTTATCACTCCAAAACGGCTAACGGATTTCAACGATTTTTAGGTACACGGGTAGCTGGGTACCTACAGATGGTTATAGGATACTTTTTATCCAACTACGCTGAAGAAAAAAGAGGGTTTATGAGTTTTTCTCCTCCGCGTACGAAGTTGAAGGCATATAATTTATATATTCCCTTTTCCTCAAATTATATTATACTAGAGCCCTAATTTCTGAGCATTAAGGTAGAAGTTGGAAATGTGTTCTATAGTTACTTTGATAAAAGATGACCTATAGCTATTACATTGAACCAACATTTCGTAATGGTTAAGTGACACGAAGAGGAGACAGGGTCAGGAAGAACAATACGATAAAACAAAGTTACGTCACACCGCGCAACGCGTACGGTAAAACTCTCATTATGGCCAGGTTAAAACGTAAAATTGTGTACTCACCGAGTGCAGTAAAAATAAACTCCTCTCTCGCAAATTAACGAACCTCGCCTGCGGCTCGAGTCACACATGCCTGCGATTTCGGGATTTCTTCTTTTAAAGCCTTTGGTAAGTAATGTACTATTCTGGTGAAGTATATTGCTTTAATAATTATTTGTACTTCCGTGTTATTTCTTAAAGTAAGCTCAAAGTAAAATTATTTTCAATGCTTCACATCGTTTGATTGTTGAACTACAAAAACAACTTATACAGGGTGTCCCATGAAGTAGTGATATACTGAAGCTGGGAGGTAGAGGACCTAGAGGGCTATCTAAATCACCCCCATGTATGTTCCGCGATTTTTCGTATTTTCGGAGTTATGACTTTTTTTTTAATTTTTCACCTATGGCCGAGTACGATGAGATTTTTATTTATGGTGACGTGAATTATTGCGGTAGATGCTTGATTTTTTTTGTGTGCTAAGCTGATAGATAGGCCAATTCTATTAAGTAGCTACCCTGAAAATTTCATTTTCTTATTGATAAGGCTTCAATCAAAAAATTGAAATCTAAATGTGGTAAGTGCAAAATTAATTAACTTTCTAAATAAATTTCGTTCTAACTCACGCACTGGCCATCAATAGAAAAAGAACAAAAAACAAAAGACGGTTGACGCATGAGAAAATTTTCATGTTGTTTGGTCATCGTTGGTACTTTTCAATAATTTAAAAATTGTGTTTTAATATTGCTAATTGGTGCTTTCTCTAATCATTTTGGCTATTCATATGGACTTTTACTTGCATTACGATTTGGATTAGTGTTATTACCTCAAGCATCTACCGCAATAATTCAAGTCACCATAAATAAAAATCTCATCGTACTCGGCGATAGGTGAAGAATTTAAAAAAAAGTCATAACTCTGAAAATACGAAAAATCGCGGAACATACATGGGGGTGATTTAGATAGCCCTCTAGGTCCTCTACGTCCCAGCTTCAGTATATCACTACTTCTTGAGACACCCATATGAATATATTTTTATTTTTTTCTTCTTTCAGTCAGCATGTTTTGCCGTGACTGCAAAAACACATACAAACATACAAAAAAAAAATGTATTTTGATTTAGCGACGTCGTCATTGGATTCAGTGGGGACAGCGCAAATCTACAAATAGGAATGCCATCCCCTGCCACTTGCCTCTTTAAAGATGGGAAGGATGTAACACAACAAAGACTGCGGAGGTAGATTTAACTGGTACAACCTTACTTGTCCTGTGGCTTAGGATAGAAAGAGAGAATCAAATAAGAGAGAGAGGAGATTGGCTTATTCGAGTACCCAGTTTATTCGCTTCTTAAAAAAACCTCGTATAACGCTCCAGATACACGGGAGCTAAGATCACATAGGTCGGGTGGTCAATTATACGCCCCACTTTCCTATTCAGCCCGAACATCCCCTACATCGTTACACCTGGTCCTGTATGCTCAGTAATTAGACGTGTCCTATTTGGACGTAGTAGTTAGGCAGTAATCGCTCTGTCCGGTTTTCGGCGATTGATTAAAGCGTTCTGCATAGAGTACTACCTTGTTCGAAACAGTACGTATTAAGTAAGTTAGGAAAGTTAACACTTTTACTGCCAAGCTTTTTGACGTGCTACGCACTTTCCTCTACTTTCGGGGAAACAAATTTTGGCTACGCGTCTAAGTATGAGCAGAGCCCACGTGGAGGCAGTGAATGTGACTCGTAGTTCTATTTTACTCACCATTTTTGTCCGCGACTTCACCCGTCGCAAAAGTACCTTTTTTTTTAATATAAGGATGATTACATTTAACAAGTGCATGGTGAATTTGGGCAGTTAGGTTGATTACGAAATGACTAGCCGCATTCTTAAAGTACAGATGAATTGAATCTGCTCCATATGCCTAATCAGATTCATTATCTACGTTACAATTACATAGTTTTTAATTTATTTTAAATTAACTGTTGCCGGACCTTCGTTCGCGTCGAGATACCATTTACTTATAACTTGTATTATTTTGATGTCTTAACCAATATTACTGGAGAGTATCCTTGAGATGGTACGTTACAACAGCAGTGACTTTGCTTTTCATTTATATTTTTATTCGTTTGCTCAAAATTAGCAAGGCGTCATCTACATACACCTCACCTCCATCACAGATTTTTGTATCATACAACTGCTATTCTTGAAGGACCCGCGACCATGAGGTTCTAGTAAGTGAAGATAATTGTGAGTAATCATTTTTCATATTATATTAATAATTATCATTAGTAAAATCTATATCTCAGCTGGTATTTCCTAGTAGGTATAACTAATGTTTGTATCTTCGACTGTCAACAGTTGCTTTAGCATATTTGATTGAAATTAATGTCCCACTATTTATGATAATTTCAATCAAATATGCTACTAATATACATCATTTTCATTAGCATATTTAATCGTAATAACTATTCATTAATGTCATTTATCTATGTGGTCACTCGGAGATTATCAGCACTCTTGGCTCCAGGGATGATACAGCTAACTTCATTGCCGGGATTCCCAGCATCGCCGGGCACTCGGGGCCTAATCGTGGAGTTGTGTATTTGGAGGCATTGCATTGTATTGCGTTGCATTTCCCGCGTTGTATGTCTGGAGAGATATTGACGGTTTGGACCGAAATCCCACCACGCTCGTCTAATGCGGTTTGATTGGTTGTCAAAGTTGCACCACGCGCAGGTGAGGTTGACTTGACGTTGATTAAAGAAAATGTATCTATTACCATCAATTATGATTGAAATTCTTTATTTTGGATACAATAAATCCGTAGTGTATTAGGAAACAGACTTTATCAATAGGGTTAGTAAGGTGCGTTGAGATAAGACGAAAGTATGGGAAATACTAAGTAATTTAAAGACAAACAAAAGTATTTTTCGTTTGTCTTCAAGTTTTGGCACTATTTTGTTACACGATCTTTGCATTTTTTGCGGTATTTTTACCTAAATAAACTATGAAACTAAATGTTCATCCTAACAGATATAGGTAAGTTTCTTAGTGCAGGAATTCACTTTAAAAATCACGAACCTTGTGATTGTAAAACATCAAAATTTTCGTAAAAAAAATAACTTTTTAGATCAGTTTATAACAGGTTCGTATGATTAATTTACTCGGTGGATCATCTACAAGGTGGACTGATGATAGAGCGAGGAGGTAGTCGCTGGTACGAGTAGTGGAACACCATTTATCGTGGAAATTTTTGGTGAGGTTTCCGCCTGAGACAATCATGATAATTACTTTTTTTTCTTTACAAATAAGTTGATAAAAATTCCAATGTGTTCAGATAAATTAGCAACAGATTTTTTGAAGTGAAAACTTCTTTAGCGGCGCTGTGCACTTTTTGTGATGGGGAAAAAATAAATAAACGCGCGACCGGCCACGTGACCGACGAATTGAAAATTCGTAAAGGTGCGTCCACATTTGTATCATTTGCCTGTATCAGATCATCCTCGCGTAGCATGATCGCGTGTCACAATCACGCGTTTGGACGTTGCGCCGATCCGATCACTCGAAATCCATTTGCTACGCGTATCAAACACTTGTATCGGAAGAGTGCGGCATTATCGGCGCGCCGACAGTAAGCGTCCAAGCAGCGCGATACGCAGTCATGCTACGGCACGGTGATCGGATACGAGCAAATGATACAAGTGCGGACGCACCTTAAGACAGACACGTTTTTAAACATGGTTCAAGTTCAGATGTTGGAGTCTAATTTGTATCAACTCAAATAGAGTCTTATGATGTCAGCATCAATCACTATTATAATATACAAATTTCCAAATACTGTTACATCGGAACACATTCATCTTTATTTTTGTAGACATATATGTTACAATTTAAAATATGTGGTACTCGTACTTTGGATGTTACGAAGTGTATTAATTTTTTTTTCACAGTCCACGACGACAAGCAGAATCTGATTCTGAGTATACCTACAGTGTAATACCTAGGGTAGTGGTCAGTGTTTGCTTCCTTGTTCGGCTCGGTCAATAGTTGCCATGTTAGCCACATCTGCATATTTGATTGAATGCGTTCCCCGGATTGCTCGTGCGGTCATTTCGAGAACGCATGCATTTTCCATGGCAACTGATTGATGGAACGTGCCGCGAATATTCATGAAAATTGGCTTGAAGAAATTTTGTTTTTGTATCAAGTTATTGATCGGACTATCGGCAATGACATTGTTCTATAATTATATGCCCTTGATTGTGGAAGAATAAAAACCCCTCATTTTCCTTAACGTACTCGGCTAATATGTATCCTTTAATATTCCTGGCTAACCAGCTATCCGTGTGCTGAGAATTGTTGAAATCCGTGTAGCCGTTTCGAAGTGACATGGACATAATTGAACGCAAACACACAAAGTTGTTTTGTGCGTTATTAGTTATTTGCTTTATGAATTCGAGTGGCAAATGTTTGAGACTTAATTATTATGTATACCGTTGCAAGGGTTAGGTGAAATTTGTCACTCATATATAACAAACTGTAAATTAAGATGTACCTATGAGTACCTACATAAGATTCTGACCATCGCAGAATATCTATAACGTTGGTGGAGTCCCTGGTTAAGCCAGTGGAATAATAAATGATGCTTAATATTAAACCCGATAACCTATTCTCACAATCATGAAGTTTATCCAGCAGCGGCAAGGGACGAAAGACCCTTGGCGTGATAATCCACCGTTAGCACTTATTAACAAGGCACTAAAGAAAATAGACAAAGGAGATAGCCGGGATTTATCGTACCATATTGTACTTGTATGTGTATTAAAGCCGGGCACTCACGAGGAGACGCAATTTTTTTAACATGCTCGACAACATCTTCATTGTAGTCTCATCATTACTAAGTGTAACACTGGGAGTGGATAGTTTGCCTCCATTCTGTCCATTGCATCCCTTACGATTGAGCAAAACGTGGAAGACCTCGAGCTCCAACTACTGATTGTGTACTGTTGTGTGTTGTCAACTACGATTAACTCCTTTTAGTGTTTCGTCACCTCTACGCACTTTGCTTGGCAACAGCGTCAGATAAAGTCGCCCGATTCCTCAAAATATCGTCTGACAAGTTAGACTCTTTTACACGTTTAGCAGAGCGGTCGTGGTCAACTTTTAGGGGTGCATAACAACTTTTGGTATATTATTGGTCAATGTAACGATTAGATTAGTGTTTGTTTATATTTTTAATGTGAAAACATCACATATTTTTTGATACAATATTGATACAAAGATCTAAGTAGAAAAGAAAAATTAATTGCGATCCACTGCAGTCTAAGCCGGAATTGAACCAGCGTCTCTGTTATACCGGAACAGCGTCCTATCCGTTAGACCATCAGACCGCTTGTGATTCACAACGAATTAATCCTCTACCTTCGGTAACGATACGTTACTCACGACCTTATGTACCATTTATTTTTGAAAGGTTTACTACCTTATAGCACCACTCTAAGAAGATGCCCTTTCGCAACATTTCTTCAAGCTGACCTGCCATTTCAGTAGTGTCAAGCTTACGAGAGAGATGGCGCTGTAATCACTTTAGTGTTTGTTTATATTTTTAATGTGAAAACATCACATATTTTTTGATACAATATTGATACAAAGATCTAAGTAGAAAAGAAAAATTAATTGCGATCCACTGCAATTATTAGATTAGATTAGATTAGATTATTTTATTTCACGATAAAAATTACACTACAAATTTGCTTAATGTCAAAACTATACGAATTAATATCATGATCGTCAGAAATAATGCAAGAAATAATAATAACAATAAAATAATGTTTACAATGTCAAAATAAAATAAGGGAAGGGAAACAGAAGAAAATATTAAAATAAGGGAAGTCAACAGGCAAATAAAATAAAAGATAAAATGAAAATAAAATAAAATGTAGTATCACCCAAAAAGGATCGTCAACACATGCTAAAATAAAATGAAGCAAAATTAAAATAAAAACAAAAATAATTTACACAATGTCATATCTCCTAAAGAATACAAGGAAAAAAATACAATGAATAAAATATCACTTTCAATAAGATTATACATTTAGTTCCATATACTCATTTACTGAGTACAGAGGGTATTCCAACAAAAGGTTAGCAAAAAGCTAAGGGATATAATGCAATTTTGGTATAACAATATTTGGTATATTCTGATATGATCTAACTATCATTAGGTATAATGAACTAGTAATATAACAACTATTAATCTAACAGTTACATGGTATAACGTATATGTGATATAACTATGTTCGATATAACGCTCAGTAGGTATAATGTAGTACTGGTAGAAACTGGAAATAATTAATCGATATTTTTTACTATTGCAGGAATACAATAGTGCGTACACAATACAGGAATTTCAGCTTATCTAACCTACCTTAAGGTAGGTCCGACTTGGGTTAGGTTAGGTACGACGACGAGCGAAGCGAGGAGGAGTGTTAGGTTAAACTGCGACCCTAACGAGCGAGCGAAGCGAGCGAGCCGCGGAGGTCTATATTGAGTCTTGCCTTTTGTGCATATATTATTTTTATATCTTTTAATACATTATACCACTGATGCTTACAGCATATATTCATTATACTTGGTAAGCGTTAAACCAAAAATCTTTATACCCATTGAACATTATACATCATGAAATTATCAATTTAGTTGTTATATCAAAAGTTTATTACGCCCCTTAAGTGATTATATCAAATGTTGTTATATTCAGTGAAAATATATCAAAAGTTGTTATACCGATCATTACACACCCAACTTTTAGTTCTGTCAGGCGCAGATGTGCTCATCGTTTTCATCACTCGATATCCTGCCATATTTATTAAGTAGAAGATATTTTGGTGTGATATGGTCGATCGAATGGATGCTACCACGGAATCTCGTTGCGACAACCCTGCTATGGACGCAAAATCCTAGACACTCACGTCAACTGCGCGACTAGGTACGTCAGATGACTGAAGTCACTTGTCGACCAAACTGACGTTATGATTCATTAACCAGCAGAAATTTTGGTCACCAAGTCATCGCTATCATGTCAAGAATCTTCACGGTAGTCTATGACGCTACTCAAATCCAGCAGTTTCCCTTGAACCCTTACCACCACACGGAGTATCTGATAGGGGGCCTGCTGGCGTTATCTTTCCACAAACTTCATTGCGCGCTTCACAATGCGCATTAAACTACGAATATGATAATTATAGTATTTAGACAATGTATGAGGTGTCGAAAGGAGTACATACATGATATTGTATCTTTACTATGCCCTATGCTATGACACTCTCTATTATATCTATATTCAAAATATCACGTCACGTTGTCCAAAGAAAGACAAAGTAACTAACAAACTAATCATTTAGTTCTTGAGAGATAAAAAAGAAGAGTTGGCTGGCTATAAGGGTGTAGCAGCTGTGGGAAAGTTCTAGTGTTATAATTTGTTTTGCATGCGCTGAAGACGCAGCGTGAGAGGACCTCCACAAGGTAGAATTATGACATGAATACGGTCGCTGGAGTCCGCTGAAACCAGGCGGCGCAGGATTGAACATGGTGGCGCGTTTCGGGGGAGGCCTGTATTCAGCAATGGACGTCTTAGGCTGCCAATCCTGCCAATCCATTGAAAAGGATCTGGGTGAAATGGACCAATCAGGGTGCGTCGCTGTTGAAACCGATACGAGCTAATTTGAATCAGTGGAATGTGATTGGTTAATTTCGCACAGCTCCGATCCGCTTCGCTTCATTAGATTGGCTGCCTCATAGCTGATGATGATGACGTACACATTTAATAATTAGATAGATTACACAACATTAATTAAATGTTTGTGCAAAGTTTGGCAACATTTCGCTACGGTCATGTCAGAAATGAAATTTTGTCCCACAGTGTAGTGAATACGCAGCATTAAAATGTTTTGTTCGTGTATTTAGAAAATAATAATAATAATAATCATAATGTCACATTTGGTTGAAGTTTATTCTTAAGCCGGCTTATGGATTTATGTTTATTTAGCGACTAAGTAGCCCTTTGAGTTTTTTAATGCGATTTTGCCCTTTATTTATATGTACATAGGTCCAGACTCTCAACACATGGTAATAAATTATGTTGTTTCTCTATTCGTAAACATTTATCGCAGGACCCAAAGGAGTCAATGGTAAACACGCAACAGAAGGTGCTAAGGTCTTAGTACAAATTAAATGAAGGCGTGATGTTTTATATCTCACACTCGGGAAAGTACCGTCATATTTCCTAAAAAAATGCTGGGTTGTACAGTTTTTAGGGTTCCGTAGCCAAAATGGCAAAAACGCAACCTTTATAGATTCGTTATGTCTGTCTGTCTGTTTGTCTGTCTGTCCGTCCGTATGTAACAGGCATTTTACTCACAAAATATAAGATGTACAGTAATGAAATTTGGAGCATAGGTGTCGTGTGTTAAACGCTACTTAGTTTGATAGTTAAATAAAAAAAATATATATTTCTAGGGGGGGCACTCAATACATAAAACCGAAACTGAAAACAAAATTTTTCAGCAAATATCAATGTGTAGTACATATTTCGACAGTACTTCTAAAAGCACTTTGAGGTTTCTACAGTAAAATTTTGATTTAGTCAATATTTTCCGAAATATTCGCTGCAAAAGTAGCAAAAATTTCTAAACGGTATGTTAAAAAAATATGAAAAAATTTACAAATATAAAGCTTAGTAAATACTTCCAACAAAAATTGTTTTCAACATGATCGGACATACAGTTTAAAAGTAATTGCCAAAAAACTGCGCTTCTCAGCAAAAGGACGTAAGTGCTAGGAAGATACGCTCTTTTGTTAGTGTTTTTTTTTTCATATTGTATTTTTTTTTTCATCCGTATTGCATTTTTTTGTATAAACGGCTGCGGAACCCTTCATGGGCGAGTCCGACTCGCACTTGGCCGCTTTTTTAAATTCTGCCATAATCTTTATTATCCATCTAAACTGCAAAAATAACAGTTAAGAAAATAGAGTTATAAGTTATAACTTCAAATCATAAAAACTCACAAAAAAAAGTTGTTAGCGAAGCAAGATATTACAAAAATGGGATATAGTTATTTCTATGATAAGATCGCGGAAATTGCTAATACAGTTGGGTATTGCAGAGTATATTATATAATAAAACTATTAGTGTTTAATAAATAAAATCTATTGCCGTTATTGAAATAAGGGTGATCCGAAACTTTTGCTCTCGGGTGTATAATTCTGGTTCCAAAATGGTTTGACAAAATATTTAAATTTATAAAATGGCACGAGCTGTCTTTGCGACGCGTGTGTCGCGTGTGAGGTCGGAAAGCAAATGCGGGGAGCACGGCGGAGACCGTGGCGGAGACAGCGCAGCGGCAGCCATGGTCTGGGCGATAAAACCAGTTAGATCCGCCTCACCTCCGCTTCCCCTGCCTGTGTAGTTGCTAGGGCCGTGACAAAAGGGTTTTCTTATGTTTTTTTTATGACATAGGAGGCAAACAAGCAGACGGGTCACCTGATGGTAAGCGATTACCGTCGCACATAGACACTTGCATGACCAGAGGAGTCACAAGTGCGTTGCCGGCCTTTCAGGTGGGAGTACGGTCTTCTTGAAGGCTTCCATTAAGGTGTGTGTTTAACCGCTGACGAAAAAGAGGAGTGTCTGAGTTTGGCGAGTGAGTTTGTGTGCGTATTTGTTGCATCGTAGCTCCAGATTGTCAGGTTATGACGTCATCTGATAGGGGGTGGCCCGAAAAGGACTAAAAACATATTTTCGGCGCCTGAAACTAACGGCAACTGTGGTAAAATTTTGAAAAACTAGTATGTGATAGAGCACCCTCTGAAACGGTATTTCAGCCTGCTGAAAATACCTCCAAGGCACAACACGATCAAAGTTTTAGCACTTTAGCCACCGGCGTAACAATAACAGACTGATTTCTCGGATAGGCTGAAGAAAAATAAGTTATACTTTTTTCTCCTCCATGAACCACGATGCGGGCACTTTCTAGTACATTATAATACTTATTTACCTTTAATTCTGCCTTTGTGAAGAACTTACTCTAGGAAAATAAATTTCTGTCAAACAATTTTTTTTTGTGACTAACTTTTATTGCCAACTGTACTTCTTTTTACACATCCATCAGCTACTCACCGAGACGATTCTAAAAAGCCGAAACTTCGATAGGATTGCGTGATTTTATGACAGAGTTCCTATGACCATCTTCCGGCTCCATCATCAGATTAGGTCCATGTCATAATAATATTGCATTGTCATTTAATTTACATTGCAAATTTTCAGTACCATCGAAAACCGGGAAGTGGGTAAAATTTAAGTTACAAGATTCCACCCGAACAAACATAGTTACATACATACATCCATTGCAAGTTAAGTAAAAGCTTGTAAATAATGTGGATTATACTGATAGGGAAAACCTATACCTTTCGGTTGTCATAACGGCCATAATTGACTATAAACTGGAGTCGAAAGATCGCGAGAGCAATATCTCCGTCCTAGATCAAGCTCTCGCTATATTTCGTTATTCGGTCGTTCAGTTTTCTGTTATGGCAGTCATGTGACAACTAATCTTTGACCAACCTTACCCAGTCTCCCCTATGCTTACAACTTTACAAGCATTTGTAACACGTGTAGTTTCCGAAAGCTTAGATTTGTTATTTAAGTATGTAATTTATGCGAAATTTGAATAAAATATGTGTTGCCAACTTAGGCGTGAGTTTGCGAGGTAAAGACGCAGCTTGTGAAGTAATTGTGTTTTAACGAACAAAGTTACATGAGCTTCAACTTGTTTAAGTGAATTTCTAGATGCAATCTTAATTAAATTGCGATTAATTAGCGCGAGTTTAAAATTCGAAGTATTTAGGTTGTGTAGGCGTGCGTGTTGAAACAAGTTTAGTTCGATAGCGATATTTAATTAGAAAGAACCATTTGATAACTTGTTCTTTGAGGTATTCAACATCAAAGTGGGTAAATCCTTATCTACTATTAACTTGTAAAAAATTGGTTGTCTGTAAAGTCGGATTACGAACGATAATTTTACGTTATAACGTCATAAGAAAACATTGATGCAAAATTGCATACTTTTATGAATTCACAAGCCGAACGCTTAGGCCGAACGTGCCTCTCTATCGCTTGCTCCGCGCTCTCGCTTGCACGCTCGGCTCAAGTAGAACGTGACAGCGGATCGTGACAAGGAGTCATGCTTTTTCGTACGTGCAGCCGGCGTTCATCGATTTATAAGACGTCATCACGACATTGAAGATATTAAAAAAATATATTGGAATGGACCATTTGGACGTCACTGAGTCGTTTTTTTTTAGTTTTGTATGTTTGTTCATCACGCTAAATCGGTTAAACAGATTTCAATTTGTTCCATTTTATGATTGGTACGCAGGTAACTGGGGTATCCACAGATGGTTATAGGATACTTTACCAGACTACTCTGCAGAGAAAATAGGGATGACTTTTTCCCCTCCGCGAACGAAGTTGCTGGCACCTTGTAGACGTAATGTGTTAGTTGGAAAATGTACGAGTTATTAATATCAATTTTATTACATTTAACACAGTTGACGAATGTTTTACCAGACGTCCCAGACTCCCAATTTTCCCTGAAATTACAATCCACGATCAAATTTTTCAATAAATATTACTGGACAATTTTACACCAATCACACCGCTCAATAAGACTTGTATTATGGGTACTAGACGACAATATATTTAATAGATATATATCCAATTAAATACATAGAAAAAATCCAAGACCCAGTACCAAATATTTATGCTCATCACACATATATTTGGCCTTACCGGGATTTGAACCTAGGATCTTCAGCTTCGCAGGCTACGTTAGTCCCACTGAGCCAAACCAGTCGTCTAATTTAAGCTAATATTTAATACCACGAATCTTGAAAACACCCAACACGCAAGTATCAAATACAAAATGTGCCTTTCAAGTAATTACAAATTGATCTTCGAGTGAGCGTTATTCTAATCTAAATAGGTATAGTTTACGGTGGTTTTCTAATTAAGTATCCAACAATGATTTTGAAAAGTGGTGTTGCATCATGGAGTATTCCAATGGACATTATATTACGCTTACCATGTTACGCAATGTTAACATAACCTATGCTTAATAAAAAATAAGTACTATACTAAATCTTGCGAATTCTTTGCGAGACACCTCGTATTTGTCACGTATATTACAGTGAGAAACAGTTGACGAATATTTTTTTAACCCACTTTCAATTCCCCTTATCCTATTCCCATAAATTGACGAGCAAATTCAATTTTAAACCCAACGAATCTTGAAAGCGCCCAACATCCAACACTGAGAAGTTTGAAAAATGTCCCTCTCGAGTAATTATAGATAGATCTTCGATATAGAATTAATGGTTTCCATTCAAGATCCCGGATAAAGTTAACGAATTTGAGAATTGATTTGAAATGTTATTTGGAAGTTTAAATAAATGTTTCTTAAACGACTCCAATGAGCGGATGAAATTTAAAATCACGCTTTATAGGAAAGGATAACTGATTGCTTATGGTATTTATACATTTAGACTATAGCGTTGTGTGTAATGTATCTGCCCATGGTAAAATGTAGATCATGCTCACTAATAACGGAACTGCAAAGTACTCTTTAGTTAATAAAACAGGGTACAAGTATTCAAATAAAACAATTTAAACGGATTATATCGCGTATATTATCTCATTTGAGTTCCCGACGTTTCGCAAGCTTTTCAATTTTCTTGTTCACGGGGTCGACTGAGAAAAGATATATTTTCTTCTGTGAAAGTTATAATTTGTATGTACATTCATGCTACATGGGCCTAATGTGTAAACACAGTTACATATGTGCCAGAAGGGCTTAATTATTTTATTTTATAAATGAACTATCAGCAGCATTTCACAAAATGAGGCTTACTGAGGAGAAAGAAATGCTGCAAAGAAAACTCCCAGACTATCTCATAACTAAATATAGTATTTTAAAAACAAAGAACTAAACTACTTTTGAACACATAAAATATTTTCATACAGTACGGAAATTAAGGTTTTGCAGTCCTATGTCTTGCTCGTTCCTTGATGAGATGTATTACAGGATCCCAAGCTGGTGGTAGCGATAACACACCTTCTCTGTTGAAAATAGGATGCTTTTTATACTCAATAATGCGTAGCATTCTGGGAAAATATCTCTTCTCTTTGGCAAGGATAGAAGGATCATCCAACTTAATTGAATGGTTTGGTTTGTCAATGACATATTTGCAGGCTGCAGACCCATTACATCGACGGTCTTTGACATTCGCTATGTGCTCGTTCACCCGGGTTGATACACTGCGTTACGTTTGACCAATGTATGAAAAACCACACTCGCAGTCCAGCTAATAAATGCGTGAACTCTGCAATTGGGTACTACTCTTCACGGGCCTAAGGTATTGAGACACCTTCTTTAGCGGCTTGAAAAATGTCTTTATAGAAGCACGCTTCAAGAATGTTCCTGATTTTTTCTGTGATCCCTTTCAGATATGGTGATACAGTGGTTTACGCTCAAGCATTGTACCTACACTTATTAAAAAAAATGGTTGCGTTTGATACGTTCCATCGTAAAAAGTTACTTCATTACTTTGTGTTTGTATAAATACGTAACTGTCACAAAAGTTTCCTATCTCTCTCTCTAATCATTTCATTAACAAAACTATTATTGATAATTTATATAGAAGCACATAAAATAAATATAGAGTGGAGATGTATGGATGGTTGTTAAATTACGTTTGATGCAACTTGGCACACGAGTATTTTTGAGATCGACAGATAGACAGACAGAGTCGCACCATAAGGGTTTCTTTTTTACCATTTTTGGTACGGGGCCCTAAAAACAATAATTAAAGCACAGGATGGGTATTAAGTTCTCGATTACGGAGGTTAATAAATGCTAGTCGGTTACAATTCATGATAAAACCACACGAGAGTAAAACCACTCATCAGATTATGGTTAAACCAACCAATAATGGAATAATAATGTAATAACAATGTTTATTTGTTCAAAAAGCATGTAGTAATGTAAATATAATTTTTGAGGACGTATGTAATTAAACTTAAATTTAGGAATGATAACTGATACCTACGGTTGGATTAAATAAAAATGCATAACTATTTAATTTATTACAATGAACTCAGAGCTTGAAAATAAATTTAACATAACAGGCCTACTAAAGTTATAGTAGATTATTGGTAAGATTATTATGTATAACAGCGTTCTCTTAAATTTAATACTACAAGAGCAACAACGTAGCTCACTAGCATTAACTATATTATAACAGTATACAAATTATAGAAAATAGCAAGATTAAGCCTTAAACGCTTTCAATAAAGTTAAGTTTAATCGTTAAGAAAAATCAAAATTGGTAAAAATAGAACAGAAAAAAAGGATTACTAAGTGCAGTAGTGAAGTAAAAAGATGGACGGTTGTAAGATACAGAGCAAATCTTTTTGTTTTAACGGAAACTTTTAAGAAAGTAGAGGAAGGAAGGCATTTATTGCGCTAAAAGCCCCGGCGGAACTAACTTTAAAATGGATTCAACTTTGTCCGATGCATTTATCGCGGCGGCGGGTCACACCGCTCTGTAAGCTGATGCAATTATACACCAAGTGCACAAAGTATGTACTTATATCATAATTTCTGTCTTACGAATTGAAAAAACGAATAATACCTAATAATACTAACCGGAAGTATATCCTGAAGGACAATTTGTCGGGCATGCCGCCGTCCCCGCCGTCACTCAGGCATATAATTTGCGGTTGTTCTCATCTTGCTAACGGCGAGTACTTGCACAGACATAACCACGTAGCCAGGATTATTCACCAGCAACTTGCTGTTAAATACGGTCTTGTGGGGTCTGAGGTGCCGGACTATAAGTACGCACCGATGCCAGTTCTTGAAAATGGCCGTGCCACGCTTTACTGGGATGGATCTATCATAATGTGTTTATATTTTGCTTTTTGTATTTTACTTTTTATTTATATATATATTGTAAAAGACCTACCCTAAGATTTAAAATAAATAAGTAAATAATAATAAAAAAACGTCTAAACCGCTGACGTCTGACAGCGCACTTTTTCTCCGTGTAATTGTAAAATTTCTTTTATGTGCTTATACCTTGTTTTTGTCACCTTTTCTACTCTCTTTAAACAAAATGACATCCTTTTACTACAATTATACAAATATATATGTGCACCGAGTTTGCACGTATTTGCAGGTGCAAATAGTTAATATGGGAAGGAAGAGATACTTTGACATATGTCAACAAAGCGAGCAAGATTTATACATATTGAAATTACAAAATAACGATGATTACAAGATCACAAAGGCGCTTAAAAACAGCGGCATCACACAACGCACGCCCACCACCTCGGTTCGCGCAGCCTAGCTCCTCGCCATCGTCGTCGGGAGACGAATTTGCAACTGCTCCCGATACCAGCAAGTCGAGCGATGATGAGCGCGGGCCGCCGCCACGACCACCAGCACGACGAGGGCGCCCACCGCTGCCGGCTCCCTTGGAGCCTACGGGGCATCCTGCTCTGCCCACGGCTCCCGTTACCGGTGGTGTAGTGCGTCGCATACAATGGACTCAAGGAATGAACGAGCACTGCATGCGCGCATACTACGGGGCTATAGAGGGGGGAACCCACCTGTCTGCGTACCGGGACAGTATGCTCCTTCTGTTCCAGACCATCGAACCGGCCGTCGCCGTAGCAAAAAGTCTCGACGAACATCTTAAGAGACTCTCGCTAGATGGCTGGATCAAGGGTCAGATACAGAAGGCAGTAATCCTGGACACTGGACACGGCCATTGTCAGGATGTTCCTCTCGGTGCAGCCCTAACCACCGGTAGCTTGAGCCCTGCCCAGCTGCCGGCGGAACCCTTTTTTATAATGTGTTTATATTTTGTATTTGTTTTTTGTATTTTACTTTTTATATATTCATATTGTAAAATGCCTAACTCTCAACCCCAACCCTCAAACCCTCAACCCTCGCTTCTGCGAACATCCCTGATGCGCTACAGAAGCGGGGCAGCCCCACCAACACCCGAAACGCGTTGTTAAATTGAACCTCATGCACTGAAGATAATACGATATGAAAAAGGGCCTTAGCAAAAGAGCATATCTCCACGGCACTTACGTCATTATGTTGAGAAGCGCAATTTTTCGGCATAACTCAAAAACAGTATAGCCGACCATGTTGAAAATAATTTCCATTGAAAGCATATTTATTAACCCTTTATCTTTTTATTATTTTTCATAATTTTTGGACCCAAGGTTATATATTATAAATTTAATATTTTCTTCTGTTTCCGCGATTATTACTCATTGAAATAAAACAATTTAACTGATTATATCGCGTATATTATCTAATTTTAGTTCCAGACGTTTCGGAAGCTTTCCAGCTTTCCATGGTCACGGGAGGACTGAGAAAAGATGTATTTTCTTCTGTCAAAGTTACAATTTGTGCAAACTACCCATTTTTTTGAAAAAACACAAATAAAGGTGTTCATACATGCCAGATGGGCCTAAGCTGTAAAGACAGTTACACATGTGCCAGAAGGGCTTAATTATTTTATTCTAATAATTTACCAAGCAGCATTTCACAAATGAGGCGTACTGAGAAGAAAAGAAACGCTGCAAAGAAAAACTCCCAGGCTACCTCATTACTAATTATAATATTTAAAAACAGAGACTATTAAACTACTTTTAAACAGATAAGATATTTTACACCGTTCGGAAATTAAGGTTTTGCAGTCCTGTGTCTCGCTTGTTCCTTGATGAGATGTATTACAGGATCCCAAGCTGGTGGTAGTGACAATCCATCTTCTCTATTGAAATTAGGATGCTTTTTAATCTCAATAGCCTCGCGTTGCATCCTGGGAAAATATCTTTTTTCTTTGGCAAGGATAGAAGGTTTATCAAACTTAATTGAGTGGTTTGGTTTGTCAATGACATGTTCACAGACTGCAGACCTATTACACCGACGGTGCTTGACATCTGCTATGTGCTCCTTCACCCGGGTTGATACACTGCGTTTCGTTTGACCAGTGTATGAAAGACCACACTCGCAGTCCAGCTTATAAATGCCTGCACTCTGCAAAGGGGTGCTACTCTTCACGGGTCTAAGGTATTGAGACACCTTCTTCAACGGCTTGAAATATGTTTTTATAGATGCACGCTTCAAGATGTTTCTGATCTTGTCTGTGACCCCTTTCACATATGGTAATACGGCAGGTTTACGCTCGACTGTTGGTTTCTTCATACTGGGATTCTGCTTGGAACGTGGTATCTGGAGCTCGTTGGCTCGAAGCGCACGTTTGACATTCTTTAACTCAGCAGTCAAATGTTGATTGTCGCAGATACCCCTGGCTCTCTGAAACTAAGATTTACCCACTGTAGCAAGTTGACAGGGATGGTGGTGAGATTTGCCATTCAAATACCTATCTGTATGCGTAGGTTTCCTATATACAGTATGACCTATGTCATTTTTAGGACCTCTAATTACTAGCACATCTAAGAATGCAAGTAAATTTTGATTTTCCAACTCCATAGTGAATTTAATTTTACTATGCATGGAGTTCAGATGGTCTAAGAAAGCTGAAACACTAGATCTAGGTAAAATAGTAAAGGTATCATCTACGTATCTTTTAAAGATCCTCGGCTTGACATGTGCCAATGAAAGCACTCTCTCCTCGAAGTCTTCCATGAAAATATCGGCGACGACAGGAGACACCGGAGACCCCATTGCCACACCATCAACTTGCCCGTAGAATTCACAATTCCATAGCATATAGCCAGATGTAAGGCAGTGTTGTAATAACTCAGCATATTCTATTGCCATCTGTTGTTCACCCAATCTTTGACATTAAGCAAATTTATATTATAAATTTGCTTAATGTCAAAGGGACATATAGCGTATTTAATGTAAATATCGTGATCGTGAACGTAAGTAAAATAATTTTAAAATGGGAATAATAACAAACTCAACAACCTATGCAAAAAATACCTAATAACAATTATACTTAAATCTCATTTATTTATTTATATTGAAGAATATGATTTTATTAAGACTTTGTTCTAGAAACCTTAATATTTTTACTACTTGCTTAGTCAGAACATACACACAATCTAATATTGTATCGTTAAAAGGAAAATCACTTACGACTCGGTTTGAGGACGTCGAAGTTCTTACGTAGTCTTTTGTCGGCGGAGGCTCTTAATCTTATTGTTCTTTACTGTTTTCCGACAATTCACATTGATAGGTTTTCCTTGAGGTTCCCCTAGAATCAAATAGGTTTTTTTTACATTACTAAGGTGGCAAATAAGCGTACAGCCTGACTGATGCTAAGCAGTCAACGTAGCTTGAACGCTTGCAACGCCAGGGGCATTACGTGCGTGTTTCCGACCCTATAAAAACCTTTTTACATCCCCTCTTGAAGAATACCAGATATCCTGAAAGACTTAATAAATACTGAAATGAAAAAATCGTTATTAATTCTTGACTCACTAGTTCATGGTCTCATACTTTTCCCTATGTCCGATTCTTTGCCCATCTCTCACGGCCGAAGTCGGGTTCAACGACAGGGTTTTACCCAATTCCTCAGTTCTTATGCATCGCATTCTCTCTAGCATTAAACAATGGTACCTTGAATCTTCCGCAACCGACGAGGACACACACAGAGATGCCAATCATAACGCCGAATTTTACCTGCGGGCCTATGATGGTTGCGTTTGTCACGCGATAAATATGTGACTTAGCTGCCGTCACCTTCTGACACATATGTAAGTGCGAGAGTGACAGGCGTGTTATCATGTCATTTATCGCGCGATAAACGCGACCATCATAGGCCCGCTGGACCGTGACGACAGACGACGGAAATGACACGAAAGAAACGCAACACGACGACGCAACCAACCGCTCACTGGACTTGGAACGCCAACCGCGGAATCATAAGTAAATAAACCACAAGCCCTATCGAATCAAGCATAGGTCGACCAACATATACCTACATATGGACTGACATAAATAAAAAATATTGTTTAGACTAGGTACCAGTGTCGTGGCGTTAATGGAACCCGATTCTCATCGGGCTTACTTTAAGGCACTTGAGTACTTTATTTAACTGCTTTTAAAAAAAGTACGAGAAAATATACTCCGGCTTCACCGACATGCTCGACGCCACGCCGCCACTGCTAGTTACACTATAGCTGTTCATAGCGAACGCCCGCGGCAGCCCCCACACGCGCGGTGCCCAGCAGGCCTATGATGGTTGCGTTTGTCACGCGATAAATAAATGACATAGCTGCCGTCACCTTCTGACACGTATGCGAGTGCGAGAGTGACAGGCGCGTTATTATATCATTTATCGCGTGATAAACGCGACCATCATAGGCCCGCAGGATGTCGTGGTATCCTATCGCTTAGCACACCGACGACGGTTACTACAAACATAATGCTGTCGTTTAAACTCGAATAATGACATGACAGCGCATTCTCGTATGGGGATTTGCACTTTTCCCACACTGAATCCCAGATTGGCAGAAAGGCTTAGCCAGACCTAAAGAGTTCAAAAACAGGTTCTAAAAAGAAATTCCGACTTAACCTAAGTTTTCTTTTGGAGAGAAAATACTTGGCAAGAGCGACTCGGAAAGAAGCCTAGATTTTTTATAGGTGAGAAAAGTAAACAAAAAAGGTGTCAGTAGACTATTTACAAAAAGGTGGTTCTTCTTCCACGCAGAATTGACATTTCATTCTTTTATCAGTCTCTTTTCCGACTAATTTAAATAGCGCGTTCGAAAAGTGTCCAAAATATTACCAATCTTCAAAACGAACAAAAACATGAATACAATGTTATTGGGTTCGTTGATGATGGATTAACATTCAGTTTGAAATATAGTCAACTAGCTTTTGCCCGCGACTTCGTCCGCGTATAGCTCGAATTTCAAAAAATCCTTCTTTAGTGCGCCTCTACATACATCTCTAACGGAATATGTGTTTCAATTCTCGTATTCCTACCGTCGGCAGTTTAGGCTATGCATTGTCTGTCAATAGTCACGTTACTTTGTTATATACCTGTAATATGAAAAAAAAAACAGATGTAATTGGACAATTGAGATTGAACTATTGATAATATTTAACATGAGGTAGCTTTTGCAGTATTTCTTTATATACCACATTAACAGACCCGACCAAGGTTCGTGAAGAGCTTGCTCTCGAGCAAGCCACGTAAAACTGGCCGTGCGAGAAGCAGTCCCCCTTAAGATCTATTCCTGCTATTTTCAGTGACTAACTTTGAGACTTAAGGGGGCTGGAGTCTTTTAAATTCGAATGGGTATTCCGAGGGTATAAATGGTATCCGGAGTATGTACACAGATTCACCTTGAGCACAGCCAGTAATAACGATGGCTTCTATAACGTTTTTATGTAAGGCTTTCACATGCAGCCTGTTCCATTGCACAACTTCGGCTGATTCTCATTTCGCAGCAACATTGCCCGAGAACCCACTTTTAAGATAAGGATGTGATAAGGTAGGCCGGGTGGGTTAAGTGCATTTAAAAACTCTACGCGATAGTTTATGGCATCATCCGTGTTCACTACAGATCGAGTCTACAGACTTGTATTCGTATTCTGAACCTTCGAACGACTTCAATAAAATATTATTTTATTGAAGTCGTTTTGACGACCGGTTTGGCTCAGTGGGAGTAACGTTGCCTGCGAAGCTGAGGTCCTGGGTTCAAATCCCGGTAAGGGCAAATATTTGTGTTATGAGCATAATTATTTGTTCCTGAGTCTTGGATGTTTTCTATGTATATAAGTAATATATTTATTAAATATATCGTCGTCTAGTACCCATAACACAAGCCTTATTGAGCTTACCATGGGTCTATTTCGATTTGTGTAAAATTGTCCCGTAATATTTATTTATTTATTTATTTATTTATTTATTTATTTATTATTAATAACGGAAGCCTGGTCGTTCTTAGGTGTCAGAATCGCTAATTCACACAACCACTCTATGGAATTGCTGTGTACATTTTGAACATCTAGGTAAATTTGAGAGATGAGGTTGTCAACGATCCGCACAACTAAGGCAAGATCCGATTGAATTGTAATCCTTCCCTCAGTTTCGGAATATTCTTCATTTCCTAATTTAAGAATAAGGTTGGAGAATTCTCCAGCGCAAATATCGCCCTTGAGGTGCACTCGCATATTTATCTTAAGGTGGATTTTTTTGATTATAGGCCAAATATTTGAAGCCTTAACGCAAGTTTTAACTTGATCAGCTCGAGTTCCCTTCGTAAATACGGGCAGAGTCTGACAAAAGTCTCCAGCTAACAATATAGTGATTCCACCCATCATAACTTCGTTACCTCTAATATCTTTCAAAGTTATATTCAGCACTTCACAACACCCTTTATGTGCCATTGTACTTTCGCCCCAAACTGTTACCCCTGTTTTCAGGGATGAATTTCCAAGAATGATGAAATTAGTTTTCTTAAGTTGTAAATGAAGGGTCTATACGTGAAATATTGTAACAGTTACTCAAATTATTACAGGTTTTTTTATACGAACTTTTAACCCAATTTAACCCCGTTAAGGGATGAATTTCCAAAAATGCTAAAATTAGTTTTCTTAGTTTTTTATAAAGAGTCTATACGCGAAATATTATAACAGTTACTTAAATAATTACAGATTTTCCATACAAAATTGCAACTCCAATTCAACAACTGTGGGAAATAACTAGGATTAGGAAATGATTAAATATGTAAACTTAGTTATAAGAGCTAAATCAATATTATGTCGCTATTTTTAATTGTAAATTATTTTATTTCATTTACCAATCTGTGTCATATATTTTTACCCTGTTTTATAAAATACGTGATATGTTGTTCTATAGTAAAAGAAATTAATATAACTGTGTATATCAATCATTCTAATGTAAAACTTATGATGAATAAAGAATATCTTTTGTCGCATTTATTAATTCGCCTGCATCAGCCGATAAGCCGCTAATTCAGGCCCTAGTATGTGGGAATAATAACTGGCCATTTTGATCGCTAGGTCAGTCTTCTCTTGCGGCTATATTAGCTGATTATGGCTAATTAGCAAATCTACTTACCATGAAGAAATAAGTATTTTATTTTAAATCAAGAAAGAAGTACAGTCCACACATTCAACAACAACGTTAAGGGATGAATAATATTTTCTTCTGTTTCCGCGATTATTACTCATTGAAATAAAACAATTTAACGGATTATATCGCGTATATGAGGACCATGGTCCTCCCGTGACCATGGAAAGCTGGAAAGCTTCCGAAACGTCGGGAACTAAAATGAGATAATATACGCGATATAATCCGTTAAATTGTTTTATTTCAATGAGTTAAGGGATGAATTTCCGTAATTGCTGAAATTAACTGTCTTAGTTTTAAATGAAGAGTTTATATCCAAAATTTAATAACAGTTACTCAAATAATTACAGATGTTCAATACAAACTTTAAACACTAATTTAATCCCGTTAAGAGATGAATTTCCAAAAATCCGTTCTTGTTTCTTACCTACGTTATAAATTGTACTGTGAAAATCCTAAGTTTCTAAGTTCAGTAGTTTCGGCTCTGCGTTGATATGTGAGTCAGGACTTGATCCTTTACATATCGATACCTAAGAACACAATCGTACTAACTGTTTGAGAAAAATGCTTGTAATTAATACGTGAGTGCATAAATACGTAAAGTTGAAATTCCATGGGCAAAAATTATTGTAATTAGTTCGAGTGTGAACTAAGGTATCGATATATAGATAAAGAACAAAAGAGCCTTACAACTTTCTGAATAATTCTTCGGAATAAAATTTTCAGATTTAACGAAAAGTGACGATTTTCCATTTATTGTTAAAAAGAACTCGTTTATCTATTTATCTTATTTATAAACCATATTTTTGTAACATAATGTTTATCATTCAGAGATGATCGCAAGTCCAAAATGTACAATGGGCTATTATCCGGCTATATTAAGATATAGTCTTATTTGTATGATACGTCATATACGGAAGGTGTGCTCTTTGCTTAATCATGTAGGTAGTATTACTGTTTCTAGGTTACCAATTGTTTATTCATGATATAGACGTGAAATTGTCACAATGCAGGAATAAACGCCAAATGTCACAATGAACAAAAGGTCATATTTTTTCATTTATTGTTAAAAAAATACCCTTTTATGAATGAATACCCCTAAAAGTTGTAGCATATGTCCTCCTCTGATATCTAAGCTATATTACTGCAGAATTTTACACAAATCTGTTTTGTAGTTTTTGCATACCAGCGTAACGTATGATTTGTCCGCCTTAAATTTATTTATCGCGGATAAGGGTATTTTTCCGGATTAAAAAGTAGCCTATGTCCTTCCCCTGGACTCAAACTATCTCCATACTAAATTTCATTCCAATCGACAGACAGACAGACAGACAGACAGACTGACACACTTTCACATTTATATTATTAGTATGGATTCCTTGATGACGTAATGGCATGGCGAATTGAAACAGTACAATAGCTTGCAAAATGTATCCTGTATTAAAAAGTTCAATTTCAATTACGAGATCCTTTTTCGTTTAATAATAATTATAAATAGGTGCGCAATTATGCATGCATGCATTTCAATAATTAGAACTCAATTTTGACTGTTATTGCTATGCCTTTGAGTGGAAATACTTAACTGTAATAAATTTAATTACTATGCAATCATCAACCGATTTTCAGTTAGAGTTTAATCATGTTGGAAACGTCAAAAGGGTTTAATTACTATGGAATCAGTGACGGTTTTTCAGGAACAGAATTATTTATTTACTAGGAAACGTCAAACGAGTCTACGGCAATATTTTAATGCAAAAACACGCGCCAACATATTTCACGACACTAACCAGCAGATAAATTCGACTGTAAACGATTTTAAATTCACCATCATTAACAACAAGACATCCACTGTTTGACACAGGTCTACCCTATCTTGTCTTACAGTAAGTAGATAAAGAATGGACTTATTGGCCCCATCATGCAAGTTCTACGATCAATGCCTACTCGCTGCTACTTAAGCTTAGGTGGTATGGTAATAATAGAAATACTGGTGAAAAAAACTAGTTCAATCTTAAAAATAATCTCGTGATACAACAATGTTAAAATCACATTTTTGAACTTTTTAGAAAAACGCTCCGTACTAAAGCCTAGGACCGTGTGACATCACACGTTTCTACCCTGTACGGGGAAATTAGGAACTTTGTTCTGCAGCGATTTTAAAATTTGCATTTATAGAAACGGTTTCATAATAAAAGTTACCATACATTTCATGGGTTAATCAATGGTATTATTAGTTATTAAAATTTTTATGCTTTAAAAATGGACTTTCCTACCCAACTTTAAAGGATAATAAAACAAGCTACACGTAAGATATCGAACTGAAATTCTTTTTTTATTTCTATCCTATAACTTACCATTTCGCATCCAATTTTTTTAGTACAGTCAACATCTCTATTCTTCATCCTAGCCACGTCGTCTTTTTTTATTATTTTAACTACAAATTTATCGGGATTCTTAAACATACTTAGATTACAATTAATGACATTTCAACAACAACAACAACAATTCTTTATTGCACACCAACAACAGAAACAGAACAATAGAGCCTTAACATAAAATAGGTAAACAATAGGCGGTCTTATCGCTAAAGAGCGATCTCTTCCAGACAACCTTTGGGTAGCGGAAATGACATAAAATTGCTAGAAATGAGTAGGTGGTGAGATAAGATTACATATAATACAAAAATAAATAAAAACAAACATACATATTATACGTATACATATATATACTACTATAAATATATATATATACAAAGTAAGAAAGAAAACTATGATACAGTTGACATCAAAGTGATTGATGATTTCAATTGGTTCAAGTACTATTAAATTGACACCTATTGCATTAGTGTTTTCTCAAGGTACCCAAAATTTCAAATTGAATAAGTTGTGGCTTTCCAGTGATTTGTAAAATGGTTGAATATGATTTTTGTTTATTAAATATTATTGTTATTTTTTATTAAGTTATATATTATGTAGATATATATCTATTTATCTATATTTTTATTGATATACATATAATTTACACATGGTGTTAGTTTGTCTATCTTCCTTATATCTTCACTCACTTGCTTAAAGGTTAACTGGAAGAGATCGCTAATAGGGATAAGTTCGCCTTCGTACTTATATCTTTTAAGTTTATTGCTTTTGTAACTGGTTGCTATGTACAATAAAGTGTGTACATACATACATACATACATTTCATTCTTTATTTTCTTAAAGCACATTTTGTAGATAATTGGGAAAATGTGAAAGATCCTCATTAAATGACGTCATCAGTGAAATTATGACAGTCCCCAGCTCAAAAGGAAAACAGCATCAGCGGTTTGATTTCTAAAGTAATAGTGCTTCTGCATGATTTTCTACCCACTACTTGTCACCAACGCTCTTTTCAAATGAGGAAGTTTAGATTTTTTTTTATCCAAATATATTCGAAATTTCTAAAATGTTTATATATTCAATTCTTATCCTCTATTTGATTTTGTTGTGATAGGCTGGGTATAGAGCTTGAAGAGTATAAATTAATAGGATTTGGTAAATAAAAAGGTAAAAGATGTTGACTGTCAAGGGTGTATATTCGAAGTCTATGTAGTATTGTAAAAATTTAAAATATTGTCATATTTTAAATCTAAAAATAAAAACTTAATCCTAAAAGAGTCTAAAGCACAACTGAGGTCAGTATCACAACAGCCGCCCTTAATAGAAGTTGTGCTAAAGAAAGACAAAAAACAAAATTAAGTTACTAGTCCTAAACTAACTGTACAACATTTATGTACAATGTGGCTTCGTTAGGACATCAGCAGGCATATCATTGCTTTGTACATATTTTAAATTTACAACATTATCAGATACTTTTTCCCTAATAAAGTGATATCTCGTATCAATATGTTTCGACGTGTTGTGGTGTACAGGGTTGCGAACGAGATTAATGGCACTCTGGCTATCAGAAGCTAAATTAACTGAAGAAAGCTTACCTGTTACCTCATAGATAAATCGACGTAGGTAACATGCTTCCTTCGTAGCAGACGCTAGCGCCATATATTCTGCTTCCGCGGACGACAAAGCAACAGTCGGTTGCTTCTTTGATTCCCAGGATACTGGACCGCTACTTAACTTGAAGGTGTACCCTGTGTAAGACCTTCTGTCAATCACACAGTTCGCCCAATCTGCGTCACAGTAACCTTTTAAAGGTTCTCCAGTTCTCCTATAAACCAAGGAATAATTTAATGTACCTTTCAAGTACTGTAGAACCCGTTTGGCAGCATTCCAATGTTCTTTAGTAAAACACGTATTAAATTGACTTAAAAAACTTGTCTCGTATGCGATATCTGGTCGTGAGCTCAGTCAGATACATGAGACATCCTATTAAGTTCTGATACGGATAAGACTCACCAACTTGACTATCAGTTCTTCGTTCCATTGATTTTTTCACTAAAGGAGTGTCCACCGTCTTGCAATCCTTCATATTAAACTTTTCGAGTAATTAAAGAATATAATTTTTCTGATTTATTTTTATACTCTTGCCATCACATTGAACTTGCAGACCTAAATAACACTTTAATATTCCAAGATCTTTTAGCGAAAAATATTTCGACAAATCTTTCATGACAGTTTCAAATGACAATTCAGATTTATAAAAGACCATTATGTCATCAACAAAAATACCCAAAATAACAAGTTCATTTCCAAAAAGTTTTTTATAAACGCAAGGCTCGGAAGGAGTTTCTGTAAAAACGACTTCTATAAGCGTTTCGTTCAACTTTTTATACCAGGCTCGGGGCGCCTGTTTAAGACCATAAAGAGATTTCTTCAGCAAGCAAACCTTGCTTTTCTTGCCTTTCTCTGTGAAGCCGAGCGGTTGCTCCATGAAAATCTCTTCATCCAAGTCCCCATTCAAGAACGCGGTGTCAACATCTAAGTGCTACATTTTCAAGCCCATTTCTGCAGCTAAGGCATACAACGTGCGGAGGGAAGAATGACGAATTACTGGCGCAAACGTGTCCTGGTAATCCACTCCCTGGACTTGCTTAAAGCCTTTGACAACCAGTCTAGCCTTATACTTTATGACGTTTCCATAAGCGTCCTTTTTTTTCTTATAAACCCATTTACATGGTATAACTTTCTTATTCGGTCTATCCACTAGGTTCCATGTATGGAGTTTTATCAAAGACTTATACTCATCAGCCATAGCATGGTGCCACTTTTCGGCATCATCGGCATGAGTAGCTTCATAATAAGTCATAGGATCACTAGAGTTGATTGACACATTGTATGTAAGAAAATCAGGTGCTTTTCTACTCCGTGAGGGGCACCTTGGCTCAGGAAGTCATTGTTCCTCTTCCAAGCCTGCACACTCTTCGTCGATACTAGGAGTCTCATGACCAGACTCACGCTCTTCCGAAGGTGCTGATTCTACAGCACACTCTAGGCTTACTCGCGAAGATGGACCAGCCTCAGGTTCGGTACTTTCAACGCAGTCGAAGAATTGAGTGTCTTCATGCTCAGTTTCTTTATTTTCTTCGAAAATTAGTACGGAGTCTGACTGTACCACAGGGTCACTCTGCCTTTTTTTCAACATTGTAAAAGAATCTTCAAAAAAAGTTGCATCTCTGGACGTAATGATTTTTCTTGGGTTAGCAGTATCCCTAAATATGTACGTATTTGGATTCTCAGAATAACCGACGAAAATCGCTTCCTTTGCCTTAACATCTAGCTTCCTTCGGTGACACGATGGTATGTGGATAAGTGTTCTGCATCCAAACACTCTCAGATGTTCAAGATCACTTCTGCGACCACACCATCTGTCATGTGGAATCTGTCCACCTAAGGCTCGATGAGGAAACCTATTCTTTAGGTATACGGCAACTTGGAACGCATCTTCCCAGTATGCTTTCGGTAGTGAGCTTTCAGCCAACAATGTCCTCGCCTTCTCAGTAATGGAACGGTGAGTACGTTCTGCGACTCCGACTTGTTAAGGGGTGTACGGCGTCGTCGTTTGATGTTCGATGCCTTTTGTTGAAAGATAATCAACGAACTCCTTATTCACGAACTCTTTGCCGCCGTCAGTCATAACAGCTTTAATTTTCTTGCTTAATTGATTTTGAACAAAAGTTTGAAACAGACAGAATTTATTTTTGACCTCTGTTTTAGAAGGGATAAAATAAGCAAATACCTTTCGAGTATAATTGTCTACAATCGGTAACATATACCTATTCCCTTGAAAAGAGGTTGTAGACACCGGTCCCTGCAAATCCAGGTGGATCAGCTCGAGAGGGGCAGTAGTCCTGTTAAGAGCTACCTTTTTGAAAGGTTCCCTAGCTTGTTTACCTTCCACGCAAGCTATGCAACTACTTTTGTCTACTTTACTAAACTTTACGCCTACCTCGTGATTCTTCGGTTGATTCATGCCTATACGACACAAATGTCCTAACCTCTTGTAACTTGTTCTTGTGTCTTGTTGTCTTGTTGTTATAACTATTGTCCTGACAGCCAGAGTGCACATCTTGTATCAAATTATTAATTGCCACATTCTCGGTAACATTAACAGTACCATCCAAAATATACAGTCCACCACAAGGCGAGGCATGTAAAACGGAATCACCTGTAAAACGAAAAGTATTAGATTTATAAAAGTTACAACCAGTAGTATCAAAAACACATGTAAAACCCTTATCAACAGTTTTCTTTACAGAAATTAAGTTCGTTTTTAAATCAGGTACAAAAGCAACATCACTGATTTTGTTGATCACATTTTCAGGTGTCTTCAATGAAATATCTCCTATTCCGCAGCATTTGATTTGCTCTCAGTTGGCGACAGTAATGCTACTATTATCGAGAGCAGAAATACTTTCAAACCAATGACGTCTCGACGTCATATGTTGGGTACAGCCTGAGTCTACGTACCATTTATCCTTTGAGTTGCTAGAAGTATTGAGAGCAGTGAATGTGGTGTCGTTTACTTTGGCCTTCTCCTTCTTCTTCCTCAACGGACAGTCTGGTCTTTTATGACCAGGAACTTTACATTCGTAACATATAACTTCCTTCTTCTTTGTCTTAGGAACTTTCGTGGTATGAAAAACGGAGACAATAGGTGTAGCTGCAGTCTTAGACATTTCATTCAGCAGTTTTGTCTTCACCAAGTCAGTGGTCATGTCGACATTACAGTTTTCAAGTGCCATAATAAAAGGTTCATATTTTGGTGTGAGTCCTCCTAAAAGAATGGCTGCAAGCGATGTGTTCTCTATAACCTTGTCTATATCCGCAAGATCCTGTGCGGTTGACATTACTGTATTAATGTACAGTTCTATATTTTCAAAGTCCGACAAGCTTAGTCTGTACAACTTTCGTTCTAAAGCTAGTCTCCTACCCATTCCCTTGTTCTCAAAAGCCTTCTGCAAATCTCTCCATGCTTCGGCTGCAGTTTTGGCACATCTGACGTGCGTGATAGCTGCACCGTCAGCTGTTAAGCAAATTTTTGCTAGCGCTTTTGCATCGTTTCGTACCTTAGTCGAGGCGGAGGTCGTGTGTCCTTCCGGATAACCACATATTGTTTCCCACAGGTCCTCGTGCAAAAGGTACTTCCTCATTTTAAATTTCCTCGTAGGATACCCATCCTTGTTCCGCAGACAAAATGATGGAATAGACGATGAGCTTATAGGGGAATTCAACTTACGGACACTCAAGGCATCTCCAGTTTTACGTGACATTTCGACTATTTTTACTATTTCTCAGTCACAAGAAAAACACAAACTTTTAACAAATTTTTACGTAATACTTTTACTCTTCATGTTCTCGTGCCGATAACGTGTTGTGATAGGCTATGTATAGAGCTTGAAGAGTATAAATTAATAGGATTTGGTAAATAAGAAGGTAAAAAATGTTGACTGTCAAGAGTGTATATTCGAAGTCTATGTAGTATTGTAAAAATTTAAAATATGACATAAAAATAAAAACTTAATCATAAAAGAGTCTAAAGCACAACTGAGGTTAGTATCTACAACAGGTTTCATAGGAAATGGTTAGATCAACCCACAGCTTGAAAGCTATAGTACTACTCGATGTTTGCAAAAAGAGTACCGTCCAAACGTGCTCGTGTCTTATAACTAAGGTCCTCGGAATGAATCGAAACATGTCAATTACATAGTAATTAGTACTCGGCTTTTAAGAAGAGAATAACCGCTATTGAAATATAAATAATTATCGAAACAAATCTAAATCAAGTGTAGGTAAGCATCTCTAGGAAAGTTTTCATACTAACTTACAAGCATACACAATGTAAAGTATATATATTTATGTTTATATTTATTTGTGTATATATTTTACGTATATTTGTATAGTATATAATTTGGGTGTCGCACCCTTCTATTTTTGAATTAGATGGGATATCGGTATCTTTGTAGGTACTAATCACCAAAGCACCAAAAATGTCTCTGTTTAATCTAGTTAACTGGTAGAGAATGCCTTTATTAAGTTAAATATTTGTATTTTAAGTATTTTGCAATAATTTTAAATAAATATAACAACAATTAATAAATATTCCTCTATATTATTTATGAGTGTTACACATACTTTTAGCTATCCTTAATATTAATGGTAATGAATAAATGTAGTTAACTGCATATAATTAACAATCTAATAATAACATCAGGCAGGCCGTACCGTTTAAAAAGTATTTAAAATAATATATTATTTACAAGTTTAATACTCCAGACGAATATTATGTATGTCCCCATACGTGCTCCACTCAACGAACAACATCCTCTTGGTTGCACTCGTGCAGCAATTTGGCTGGCGGCCGCTGCGCGCTGTCAACGCGCGTCATTTGTTTCCCATTTTGTTCACTAGGAACCTTTATAGCCCAGTTACCCCCACACGTAATGTTTGAATACATTTACCAAATACGTTTACTTACCTAGTAAGTTTTATATCGATGCAGTGAGCGTAAAATGTTTATGCATATTTTTTTTTATTAGACACACCAACAAAACACAGGCTTAATGCAATAAAAAATACAAAAAAATAGGTACCATATATAGGTATAGGTCCAGCCTGTGCCTCAATTACAGGCGTGCAATAGCATTCACATAATGGACGGCTAGGTTTAAAAATACAAAATATATTATAGATTAAAATATATCCTACCAAGACACAAAGATAAATACTTAAAGTTATATTTTAAAATAAAACAATTAAACTCTTTTTCAATTTGATGAAACTTAATGAAACGCTTTTTCCATTTGGCTACCCGACATTTTTAATGATTGATTTTTTTTTCATCTATACTATTAAAAAGTTGTAAAAATTAAATGTCTGTACATTAAAGATATTTAAAAAAAGGCATGCGGACTATTTGGCGGGCACAGAATCGAAAAAAAAAACTTTAATTTTTTTTTATGCTTGTGTATCGTTGTGGCTGTATCACGCCAAAACGGCAGAAAAGATTTCAACTATTTTTGGTGCACGGGTAGCTGAACATCCACTAATGGTTATAGGATATTTTTTACCCAACTACGCTGAAGTGAAAAAAGGGTTATAATTATGACTTTTTTCTCTTCCACGAACAAAATTGCACGCACCTTCTAGTAATGATTGTAGAAAATAATCAATAATAAAATTACGGGACAATAAAATAATGAATGATAAATAAATTAATGGTTTAAAAAACACTAGAAAAACACGCTTTACAAGACTTTTCTAACAAATCCAAACACAGCTATGATACGATGCTCTATCGTGAAGTTCCAGTTCAAATGTTCCGGCTCCATCATCAGACCAGTTCGACAGTACCATATTATTGTATTGTCATCGGAACTACATACAGTTGCCAATTTTCATGACGCCACGATACTTGGAAGATGGTTAAATTAGTTACCTTAGATTCCATTACATAGTTACATACAGATCGACCTAATAAAAGCGTGTTAAAAAAACAAAAATTTATCATTAAAATAATAGTAACAAAATAGAAAGTTGACGTTGGTGACGTCACAAAATGGTTAATTTCTGTATAGGACAATACTGTCATGAATATGCAAACTTTTTTAATGTAGATTTTTATCCTTCATCTATTTCTGTGTTTATAAATTCTACTTTCCTTCTTTCCTTTATTCACTGGAGGGCGAGCAGTGGCTATATTTATTTTGTCTTCTTCTGTGATATATTATCAACCCAGTCGTATATGTCAGTGTAATAATAATAAATGATTGGATGTAAATTACATACGTGTTTCGGTTCATAACTCCAGACTCGGCGTTCCCCTGAGTTTTTGTCCAATATGAAATATGCTGGAATAAAGTCGTATTTTCAACGAGATGCCAGGGATCACGTTACCGTTTTCAACTGAGGTCTCCATAGTTTTCAGAAGCTTTTATCTACTCTAAGGAAATACCGAAACAGTACCTTCTGTTACATGAAAATAATGTTTAAAGCTCAAGGGAGAAAAAGAGGGAAACGAGCTTTTGAAAGTTGCGGTGTTCCACACAATTTCAATGATGAATTGAACGTGATGTTGATATTCTATTTCGTACTTGGAATTTATTAGTCCAGACTTTTATATTATTTCTAGGCACTTGTCGCTACTTAATTTGGTCTAAATGTCCAAGTTTGAGTACTTAGATATAGTTATCTGCTGACATTACAACTAATCTTATAATATATTCTAAACTCCCATCAACCCGTGCCATTATAACATAACATGACGTCCGAAACATTGGGGACGTGGAGAGGGGGGGGGGGGGGGGGGATGTGCTGATACGATACTTTTTAATTACCTAAATCATATAAAAAATAGGCAAGGTGCACCCCACGTTTTAAATCAAGAGCACCATCATGTTGACAAATAAAAAAATAAGTTCCTTGAATACGTATGAAAAATCTGATCGTCCGTTTTGTGAGGCTTAATCGCTTAAACCAATTGTGTGGATAAGATGTCATAAAACTAACTTTTTTTTTTAACATTGATAGTTGTGTTGATTCAGAGCAAAACGATTCCAAAAAGTCCATAATCTGAGACACCAAGCGAGGCGTACACGTGTTTGTGAAAATGGCCGTAATCCGTATACGCGAATCTGGTTCTAGAATTTTCTGGTAACGTGTGAAAATTGTATTAATTCCCAATCAATTGTAACCATGTGCAACGGTAGAACTTCAAATTTTCCAACTATTTCAGTTTTTGACTTAGTATATCTTAGCACATTTCAGGTATCACATTGCATGACAAGTTGAAAAGCATAAATTTTATAAAAGTTCCTTGAAAAAACAGATGTTTTGGTATAATATTAACGAAGTTTCTTAAAATGTAAAATATTACATTGATGTTACCATCATTTCCATGTTAATCATGTTGATCACTTATCAACGTCTTAGAAAACCTATGACCCCCCCTCCCCCTTCCCCCCCAAAGGTGGGGATGTCCCATTTTAATAAAATAAACTAGCTTCTCCCCGACTGGCCGCCTTAGATTCGTTTATGTATTTGTTATGAGATCAAGGTATTTTTTGGGGTAGAAAGTAGGCTTTGTTTTAGGCTTCATGCTTTCTACATGCTAAACTTAATTCTAATTAGTTTAGGAGTTTAGCCATGCAGAAGCAATAAATCGGAATACTTTTCAGCTACCTCCACCTTTTTAGGCATTTGGACTGTATTCTTTGAAGTCTATTATACAAAATGTTGTTGACCATCCATAAATTCAATGAATCAATCAAGTCATCTCGCGTCCACTCACGGAGTTATAGTTTTATCACTTTCACAGCACTTTGCTTATGTGTTTTAGTTTCTCTTCTGTCTGGCAAATTTCAATCATTATTATTCTGCCCCACACGAATTTTCCTAAGAACTCCTGAGTAGAGACTTTTTACCACCGTTTAACATTCAAGAATGTCCAAGTGCTTGACACTGACTCAATAGTTGACACCAACCCTAATTGGGTGCAATAGGGTCCTAACGCAAGGTGTCAATTACTGAAATTACAATATCCAAAATCGAGACGTTTATCATAATTGATTTTCGATAAAATCGTTTCTCACATCTTATCGCCGTACAGAACATGACATGTGTTCAAAATTTTATATTGTTATTCACAAAGAGAATACAACCACTGGTTATGCATGTGCTATGTCAATTTGACAGTCACAGTTTTTTTTATAGACCCTGTATTATTGGTTTCTATTTATATACGGAAACGCCAATTGCTTGACATTTTCACAGAACCGATCTAGTAATTCTGTTCAACTACTGTTTTTTCTTTTTTTATTGAGAATCTAAATCAAATATACGAGTTGAGATACTAATGTCTTTAGAAAATGAATGTTATCATAAAGATAACGTATCTCTATGAAACTCATTGTATTGTTTTAAGAATATTTTCATACAGCTACCCTATTCCCATCACGAGCTCCGTTATTACAGAAGATCACGCTCAAACCCCCAAGCCTCAGAGCAATTAAGCAGCGCCATCGAAGCCTTCCGGGCTGCACTATCGTTTCCTAGGGTTGGCTAGGAATTACTCAAAGAAATTGGACGCCTGACTTGAATATTGCATCAGGCTGAATGTTTAGTTGGCGATCTGATGTTTTTCAAGTGTCGTATAATTTTGCTTTATTTGTAGTAACTGTTTATATCATCACTTGTGGATAAAACTGAGTAAAATAGCATAAAAGCAAAGCCATCGAAGTCACCTATCGTTTTCTAGGATTGGCTAGGAATTACTGACAAGTAATTGATGGGATTTCTTGACTTGCGTTTCCTATATTATTAAGTTGGCGAAGTTTGATATTAAATTCGTTTCATTGGGCGTAAAAATCAAAATGTTCGTCAAAATGTTTATTTAACAAAATCCTATTTCACGTTAGCGGAAACTTTTCAGGGTTGCAAAACAAACCACACCTAACGTAGGAACCTGAAATTTAACGGATTCAGACATAATTATGACATTACGTTTTTCGAGCAAAAGTTGCCCTGAATTTATGGGTTAAAGGGATCCTATTTTATTGTTGAATGGATATGCTTTATTGTAATTAGTATTTATATCATTTGCTGTAGATAAATGTCAATAAATCAATAATAGGTAACGCTAACAAGTGGACAGGACATAATATTATTGATATTTCCTTTAGCCTTAATAATTATTTTATGGTAGAATCTTAGGATTACCGTACTTTGGGCTTTTACATTATATACCTACAGAAAGTTACTTAAATTTAAGATTAAACTATCTAACATATTCCCTGTTCCGTGTCTGTTTCGTAATGAAACCAGGGCGTTGACCGTTTCTATTTTGCTCAGATATCTTGAATTTGGAGATTTATTTATTTATTTATTTGTCACAAAATAAATATTGTGGTACATTTCTTACACATAATTCGCCAAACATGCGTTTATGAGCGATTATAGCACTCACTTTCCATTTATGTTTAAATGTACCTAACCTTGCTATTACACTATCACCTCACATGAGTAGGTGATAGTGCAATACCGGGGTTATGAGTTATAAACCAAACAATGATATTCATATTTATTTATATTTTTATACATAGAAAAAACTGACTAATATAACTTTAGTTAGGGTACATTACGTTGTGCTCTTATTCAAAGTATCTAATAGCAACTTTTTTAACCTGACTTTAAAGACATTTTGACTGCTACATTCAGTCTCTGGGAAAATCGTATTAAATATTCGTGGTGTTATGTAGGTTCGCGTCCGCCTGCCATAGTAATTGTTGGCATCGGATAAAGTATTTACTCTCGATATGTGTGTCTCTGCTTTCGGTTACACACATCAGAATAAATTGTATTGTGGTTTTTTTTTTTGTTATGTTGTCCCAAAGAAAACGTTTTTAATCAAATATAAAATGTATCTTTTTTGTGTCGTCGTAGTCTATTCTTTGACGATTTTTTGGGGCCATTTTTTAGATCCGATGACCGAACAGAAATAGGAACCGATCCTAAGAAATTATTTTCTTTGATTTCCGCGATTCTCTCTCAGTAAAAGCTTTTTATAACTTGCAAAGTTTGTATGTTTGTTTATGTCACATCTTTCAAGCTGAATTAGATTAGAACCCATTGCTGATGTCCGATTGAGCTAAAATTGGGCACAGCACATTTAGTTGAGGTGTCACTGAAATGCAATATTATGGCATCATTGGGCTGGTCTGATGAAGCAGACGGAATGTGGCAAGGCCAACTGGGATAATTGCGACTTCGATAAAAGCTTTTTTAAAGATTTCTTTAAATCCGATGATTTTTAAACTACCCATTACCTCCCTTCCTAAAATTTAGCAGTATGAGTATTAAAGAAAAACAGCAGGCATACTTGCAAAAGACGCGTTTTTATGTTATTTTTAATAGACGAATTTATCCCATAGTCGCATTTACCCCGCTTGACCTTAACGTTATTGTATATGTTGTTCGGTTTTTGATAAAAAAAAATATATCCATAACACAGTCAGATTATGTCCTGAATATTAATTTCACATTCATCCCGACAATTCCCCTTCATATTAAAATGAGGTTTTATGAGTAGTTAATAATAAATTTAATATTCAGATCTTTATGCCTGAACATCAATTCGTCCGTAAACTTCATCAGGAAATTGGTCTGATCGGAATTTTAATTTGCTTCGCTTTTGGCCCAATGAATACGCAACAGTCATAATTGTTTTATATGCATCATCAATGATGGCACGGATCGACGAATCAATGAACACAGCCTGTATGCTTAATTCACCAATGTATAAATGAAGGACATTATGTATTTTAATTTCAACCCTTGGCGAAAAAGAAGAGGCATTAAAATTTTAACGGTTTACCCTCATGGCATACACTTTTTTTACCATTCTCATCATTTGGCATAATGAATTTTTTTCCTGCACACATAAACTTTTCAGGATTGTTATAAAACAAACCTTACCTAATGCAGTTAACAGGATGATGCCTTTTAAAAGTCCTAAAAATCCTACAGTTTCAAAAAATATGCGGTTTGCCAAATGGTGAATTATGCGAAATGATAATTATGACAAAAAGTTTATGCCAGATAAGGGTAACCGGATTTTAACATAATCTGCATGTCTCAAACCCAGAAGCTTCTAAACGAATTAATTTTTATTTTTGTCTGAAAGGAAATTTGATCTCCAGAGTGTCCTTAGCTATGATTCAAAATAATATGTTTTTATTATAATACTAGCTGTTGCCCGCGACTTCCTCCGTGTAGAGATGTAATTTATAGCCTATGTTATTCTAATGTCTAAATCCACTCATCAAAAGTGATACGTCTAAATATGTCTTGTCTGGCAAAATACATCTTACTAAAATCGGAAACAAGTGAAAGCCATGACAAACAAAAACTCGAACGTTCGTTGAGATCCGTTCAGTACTTTTTAAAATTGAGGAACATATAAATTGGCACAAACTTTCATGTTTATAAAATTATTACGTTTATAGAATTGATACAAAGAACTATGTGGAAAAAAAGCGATACCCTGCAGTCTTAGCATTAGACAAGGACGATAACCTTTAGCGCGTCTAGAAAATGTATATAATTCTATTAACAACATTTTAATGCTAAAGCAAATCAATTAATTATGGTAGTTATTTCAAAATAGTCCCTTATCGGAGGATACGGAGTGAATAAGACATCTTAAAAAAATAAAAATTATTTGCTATTTAAAACCAAACTCTTTACGAAACTAAATGTCTCTTAAAATGATGGGAACGGTGCAGCGGCTTCAGCCGTGTACAAAGCGGCTACATTCATGAAGGTGCGTTAGGGATATTTCAACTTGTGAATATCTGAAAAAAAAACTCGGCCAATTTAAATTTTAATCAACGTTACCTCATATTACATCTTTTTCTTAATTTTGGTCGCAGTGTTTGTATAGTCAAAAGTCTGTCAGGTTTTTTGTTCCCACGGTAAAGAAACCAAAAAAAACTAGAGTTTAACGCATACATTTTCATTTTGTTATTTAAGCTTGAATCTTTATTCAGTAAAGGTAATTGGTAATTTTTCCACTTGAATTTCAACAGTTTAAAAAATGTTTTTGAATAATAACCCCTTTTCAGAGAAATATGATTTGTTACCTGCCTCGGTGGCTTCTTATGAGGTTTTACGCTAAAGTTCCTTTTCATTCTAGGTGATAAATTTGGAATGTCATAGAACCAAGTTAGTTTTACTAGACTTTTATCATTTGCAGTTTTTCTTTACATTGCAAGCCTTTTATAAATTGCATTTCTTGACTATTCATATATTATTTTTTTCTGTCACAACAAATAATCTGCGTTTCAGCTTTGGTTTAAATGCTTTCATGTCCGTTTGTTCGGATGTTCTTCTCGACGAGATTGTATTTCTGAACATGGTCAGCCCAAGTACTGCAAAGGAAAAAGAATAAAAAATTCTAAAAAGACGGCCAATATGAGGGGTTAAAATTAAAAGTCTAGCTATTAGGATAAGTAGGGTAGGATAGGGTGAAAGGGCTTGATCTGCACATTTTCAAATATTTTATTTTTATTTTATTAATGTGCTTACATTTCATTTTAATAAGGAAACTGTGGACAAAATGCCCGATGGAGGCCGCGTACCGGCAAGCGCATATTGAGAAGGCCACCCGCAAGGTGGTCGGACGACCCGGTGAGGGTCGTGGGACTCGCAGGATGCGGGTTGCCTCTATCTGGCCTATGTGGAAATCTATGGAAGCAGTGGACGTCCTATGGCTGAAATAATAATGATGATGCTGAAAGTTGAAAGACTCACCATCTATTTACGAGTCAGTTCAGAAATTCTTTGCGCTAAGAGCTGTGACATTTACCTTCTTTCTCTTAAAATTGATTGCACGTAACAATAACCGAAAGCCATATCACTTCGATTCACCCAACTACACATGTCACGCGCGCCCCATCATCGCGACACAGAAATCTATTTTTTTGGCTAAAAAACAAAAGGCTCGTTGTAAAATATTCATCAGGGCGGAGTCACGTCGCGGCACTCACGGCGGCCGTTCGCTGGGCTATCGAGGGCGTGGGGCGAATTCCGATGGAGGGGGCTATTCGATACCGTAACTGGGTTTTCAATGACGATTTTCAAAGTACGAGTAGATACTCGAACTCGAGCCTCGATTTCGAGCACAACATTGTGAGTCGGTATTTGAAAATTCACAAATATGAGCAAATACTCATGTGAATGAAGGTCTTGGCATCGTAATGGATTTATGTATGTATTTTCTAATTGATATCTTAAAACAAATTCTATACCTACGTTATGTATTATTGTAGATTTTAATCAACTAGACTATCGTATCTAGGAAAATGTTTTAGGAAAATTATACGATTCGGTGACGAAGTCAGCGTCGTAGCAGTCGCACACTTCGAACTCATAAGCTGTTTTCTACCATCTGGGTTCACCTTTTCTTGTCGCTGAAACCGCTAAGCATCTCCATTAATCCCGTTAAAAGCTATCGGCATCTATTGTATTTTTATTTAAGTATCAAATAGATAAATAGCTAGATGTGTAATATCCATCTTAGACTTCCCCAAAGCGTTCCACCAGACATGCAAGTACAATCCTATTTAAGAATAAACGTTATTATCAAAGCAAAGAAATCCTATCATTAATCAATAGGAACGATACACAGTAACCATATCCTTAGACAACCCTAATCACAAATCGACATCAGCTCATCAAGCGCCTCATATATCCATCTCTCACCAACGTGAGCGATGGGGTGAGAGAGATAGCTCCCGTTATCACAGGGTTTGGCAACACCGAATCGGCGGGTAGATTGGCTTATCCGGCAGTTTATCCGGAACGGCTTGATGACGACCTTTGCTTTATCCTCGATTATCTCTCGGTAGAATCAGTATTGAGGTGATTTTAATCTGTGGTAGACATTTTAGGTACATTTAAAATGGTTGCTGAGGTTGGGAATTTCGGGTAACTCCAAGCCTTTGTTTTGTTACAGTTAAGTTATTCGTATTAGCAGTTAAAATTTTAGTCGATATATAGTTCTTATATAAAAATATAATCCTTTACAATAACAGATTAAAAAGACTCGCGCACTAAGGGATCCGTATCACTGTAATTCATTTTTCTTATTTGCGTAGCACGGTGGCAGCATGGTGTTTGTATGTGTGCTGTAGAGGTCCAGGTCATCTGAGCAGCTCCTCAGCGCCGGGGTAAAGGTGCGCGTCCGGTGCGATGAGTGCTCTGGTGTTATCGTTCCGTGTTCCCGTTAAAAATTCCCACAAGATAACTAACCTTAATAAAAAATAAAACGATTACAAAATCATTTCAATTATTACAATGAGCTTTAAACTAGAAGTGACGTAAACTAGTGAAGAACAAACATTATACGCGTGGTCCAACTGTAACGAATATACTATACTAGTCAAAACAATATAGGGGCCACTGTTGCGCGGAGAATTTCTGTTCAGTTTTTGAGGTTATAAGGATAAGATTAGTGTATTGTAATACACTAATCTTATCTCAATTAAAACTAATAAAATAATTGACTTTTTAATGAATCCATTATTAGCTAAACAAAAACAAAAGCCTTTTAGTTGCAGTGTGTAAAATATTTTTTTTCCAACTAATATACGTTATCACCTTACGATCAAAAATTTTAGTATGTAAGTAATACAATCATCTTATAAATCCAATAATATATAAGTTATTGAAAAATTCTGAGACTACGACTGGATTCCAATCAGTGTCTTATGCCTTGCGAGGACGCACGCTCTGATAACGGATCTAGTGAGTCCAGTTAGCGTGTTCTAAATAGTAAAAACAGCATTCTAACATAAAAGTGCACCTTTTTAGTCTTAAACTCCCATTTTCTCGTAAATTAAGTAACAAGAATTAATATTTTTAATGCCACTTTGCCAATTTCTCATATTTTCATTTTCTTGACAGAAAACATGGGATGTACCAGTTTTTTCAAAGGTATGGCAATTCAAAAACCATTTAGAGGAATAGGTTTAATAAACCGCTTGCAATTGTCCGTTTTCCAATCGGATGAGTATATTTGTTACATTTCCTAACCAATGTTTGCTGTGACGTAATTATTTAGGCGTTTTGTAATCGTCAAAACCGCGTATCTCAAAACTATCTTTGACCAAGATACGAGGTTTTGACAATTACAAAACGCCTAAATAGTTACGTCACAGCAAACTTTGGTTAGGAATTGTAACAAATATGCTCATACGAATGGAAAACGGATGAAATTAGTATCTTAAATTAACCGTTTACGATTTTTATGTAAAATCGACGTCAAATTTTTTTTGGGACATCCCAATTCCACATTTGTAGGTTAGAATGTTGTTTACTATTTAGGACAAGTAAAGATAAATAGCCTTAATATATTTGTAGCCGAAATACCTAGGAAATGCAGGTTTTCCTTGCACTTAAACTCCAGCGTTTAGTGTCATGTAAGTATAATTTATTCACCGCTGGGTTTACACACTACATATAATACGTATGTCAAACATATGTCCCCTACATTTTTGTGGTGTTAAGCCACATTCGAGTCAAAAAGCCTTCTAGAGTGTTTATCACATGAAACAGCACACGAATAATCCGAATATATCTAATATGGCTCCATTTTTACTTCAAAATACATTTCATATTCAATTGTTGACGGCCAATTAGTGAATTGGGTAAATTAAAAACTTAACATAGGTGTCAGGTGTGCATTCTATATTTTGTACCGATAAGTTAGCTGTCAACGTCATGCTTTTATTTTATTATTCAATAATATTATCTATCCAAAGTAAAAATGTATTTATACGAGGGCACTGTACTAATGTCACGACGAGATTTAAAAAATATATATTTATTTATATCTATAAAACAAATACCATTTTTAGATCCTAAGTTCAAATGACGTTTACTATCGAAAAAAAATATAGAATGCACACCTCTGCCAATATTAATGTTCTCAATTAGTCAAAGATATTAAGAAAAATGTTTTATTTTCAAAGTTGTAAAATTAAATAAAAGTAATATTTTAATAATAGTTTTTTTCTGTTTTATAAAGTGAAAACAGAAAAAATATTACTTTTCATATAAGGTCAGTCGGGGTAAGAGAGACACCGGGATAAGAGAAACGCTGTAAAGTGATACTGAAAACTGACATATGTGTCAATGGAAATGGATTTGGGGCCAATTGCATGGATTCTCTTTCCCCACGAAATAAATTATGTTACCTTTGCGCCTTAAAAATTTAATGATTCCACTGATGATGCTCAAAGCAGCCGCCTAATACTGAGGTGTCATGAGCATCACCTTAATAATACGACACGTGAACGTAATAATAGGATGATTTTTGAGCTTTTGATCGCACCTCTCCTTCTGGCCACACAAAGATTGCGTGATCCCACCAGTGATGATCATGGCAGCCAACGTGTCAATGTCTAATTATGATGAAGATTTGACCTTTAAACATTATATTATTAAAGCATAATAATTAAAGTCGACGATTCAAAGGGAACCCTGAAAGATGAATTAATGTCAAATCAAATTGTTTATGAAAGCAAATTTAATATTTCGCCGCGGTTAGATCCCGTGCCATATCTTGTTTCTACAAGAAATGGGCTTCGGTTTCAGAAAGATACGCTGAGTAAAATATTAGAAATGGAAAATATTTATGGGTCAGGTGGGGTAAAGGAAACATAATTTATTTCGTGGGGAAAGAGAATCCATGCAAATGGCCCCAACTCTATTTCCATTGACACATATGTCAGTTTTCAGTATCACTTTACATCGATTCTCTTACCCCGGTGTCTCTCTTACCCCGACTGACCTTATATGAAAAGTAATATTTTTTCTGTTTTCAGTTTATAAAACAGAAAAAAACTATTATTAAAATATTACCTTTATTTAATTTTACAACTTAGAAAATAAAACATTTTTCTTGATATCTTTGACTAATTGAGAACATTAATATTGGCAGAGGTGTGCATTCTATATTTTTTTTAGATAGTAAACGTCATTTGAAATCAGGATCTAAAAATGGTATTTGTTTTATAGATATAAATACATATATATTTTTTAAATCTCGTCGTGACATTAGTACAGTGCCCTCGTATAAATACATTTTTGCTTTTGATAGATAATATTATTGAATAATACGCAATTTTCACCAATTAATTTACCCTGAAACCACAACTGCAGTCCTTTTCTAAGCATTTCCATTAAAAGGGAAACTTTAGCGCACAAAAAATACGGTTCATTGTCACAATACACACATTCATGGATCTAGTGACGTATTAGGGTTCAATCAGTAAAAAGACAATACATGGCATTGTATTGGCAGGCTATAACGCGGGACCCCTGCTTCTGACGTGACTTGCGGGGCTCGATGGTCACAAAGGGATATGGACAAGTGATTTGTCTTTTCATTGTGTTGATATTATAATTGAGTGGGAAAATCAATAGTGTATTAAAACCTGTAAAATATTATGACTTAACATAATCCAAGCTCCTAAAAGAAAAAACAACAATGTTTAGTTTAAAGAGTTGTTAGACTTAAGTGGCGGTTGGGTACATTGCTCGTAGAACCGATGATCGCTGGGGCCGAGGTTTTCGAGTGGCGACCGCGTACAGGGTGACGCAGCATAAAAAGGCGCCCAACATTGTGGACCAATGATATGATGAAAATTGCGGGAAACGTTTGGATGCGGGTGGCGCACGACCGATTGTTATGGAAATCCTTGGAACACCATTGTCCAGCAGTGGACATCATTGGGTTGTTATGATGATGATGATGTTTATAATTAGTATGATATTATAAAAATCAGGTACCACACAGAAACCTGAATAGATTATTTGGGAAGAAACATCAATGTTCTGTATTTATGTCTTTTTATGAGATGGTCTTTGTTTTAAAAGTGTAAAACATTGCCTTTTTGTCACAGAAAACATTTAAGAAGTCAGTGAAAATCTTAGATCTTATCTGTATCTAGACTTTCATAAATGACTATTGCATCACTGATCTATCTATACCTTCAGACGATTGCCTTTTGAAATGTCCGCTACCCAACCCGGTTGCTTGTAAAATATCGTTTGATAGCGATAAAAATGGCTTTTGTTTACCTCTCCTTGAAATCTTACTTGATGTCTGTGTTTTTTTTTCTTGTTAACACTTTCACTTCCAAGAAGGAACCCGATAGGTAGGTGCTCGTAGTAAGTTTTAGCTATACATATAAGCAGTTACCCGTGTAACGTAGCGCTACGAATATCTTGGTCGTAAAAGTGTTAAGCTGAGCAGTACAGTCACCAACATCAATATCTGCCATCGTGTCAGAAATTTATGCGCACTTTGTTGTGGCAGATATTAATGCTGGTGACTGTACACCGTATTGTACATAATTATTGATACAGTGGGCAATAATAAAACGACGTCACCCGTCAAACTTACGTTAAAGTGAATCGCATTGAACTTTTCTCTTGTTATAATCTTTGCAAGAATATTCATAAATTATCGTATATTTTTATTTAAAAGTCAGAACCTAAAACCATATAGATTCTAATAGGATATTATAGTATAGACGGTTAGAACTGAACTAATATGGAGCTACACAACACGTAACGAGAACCTATCATTAACGCGTAATATAATTAAACACATGCCTCCGCGCCATATGGCATTCCTAATTGAGACAAATCATTACTACTAATACTTATATGAGTAGCCGCGAATTTTCATCGCATTTCCACTTGTGAATCATTATTTATTAATACCATTAGTATATTTGAACAACATTGGAACATCAAAATAAGACATGGCCATAGCATTAAGAAATAGTAGCTTCAAATGGAAACAATATTTCCAAATACACACACATTTAATATAGTATTATATACATTTATTAATATGAATACAAACAAGAACAATTTATCAGATAGAGAAAAAAAAATATCTTAGAGCTAAACTATAGTAAAATATAATATTTTCTTCTGTTTCCGCGATTATTACTCATTGAAATAAAACAATTTAACGGATTATATCGCGTATATTATCTCATTTTAGTTCCCGACGTTTCGGAAGCTTTCCAGCTTTCCATGGTCACGGGTGGACTGAGAAAATATGTATTTTCCTCTGTCAAAGTTACAATTTGTGCAAACTACCTATTTTTGAAAAAAAAAACAAATAAAGTTTTACATACATGCCAGATGGGCCAAAGCTGTAAAGACAGTTACACATATCCCAGAAGGGTGTAATTATTTTATTTTAATAATTTACCAAGCAGCATTTATAAGCTGGACTGCGAGTGTGGTCTTTCATACATTGGTCAAACGAAACGCAGTGTATCAACCCGGGTGAAGGAGCACATAGCAGATGTCAAGGACCGTCGGCGTAATAGGTCTGCAGTCTGTCAAACAACATGTCAACATGTCATTGGCAAACCAAACCACTCAATTAAGTTTGATAAACCTTCTATCCTTGCCAAAACAAAGATATTTTCCCAGAATGCTACGCGAGGCTATTGAGATTAAAAAGCATCCTAATTTCAATAAAGAAGATGGATTGTCACTACCACCAGCTTGGGATCCGGTAATACATCTCATCAAGGAACAAGCGCGACACAGGTCTGCAAAACCTTAATTTCCGAACGGTGTAAAATACCTTATCTGTTTAAAAAGTAGTTAATAGACTCTGTTTTTAAAATATTATAATTAGTAATAAGGTAGCCTGGGAGTTTTTCTTTGCAGCGTTTCTTTTCTCCTCAGTACGCCTCATTTGTGAAATGCTGCTTGGTAAATTATTAAAATAAAATAATAAAAATAATAATAAATATAATAACCATGGTAACCGCTGTCAACGTCAGACGTGTTTTAGAGAAAATGTTTTTTAATATCGTTTTTAAATATGTTTTTAGTGTGTCGAGTTTTACTGCACAATTTAATGAAATTCTTCATACATACAGCAAACCATAGCTATCACTGACGTTATATACACGAAACAATGCTAACGAGAAGCAAAACGCATAAAACACGTTGCCAAGCGGCTCACAGATACGCACGCCTTCCACCTCCACCTGCGCCGCCCAGCTCCTCGGCGTCGTCATTGGGCGAACAGTACCAGACCGCACCAGACACCAGCGAGTCGAGCAACGACGAGCGCGGGCCGCCGCCTGCGCCGCCACGACCACCTGCGCGACGAAGGCGGCCGCCGCTGACGGCACGCTTGGGGCCTGCGGGGCACTCTGCTCCGCCCACGGCTCCCGCTGCCGGTGGTATAGTGCGTCGCATGCGATGGTCTCAAGCCAACAATGAGAATGTCATGCGCGCATACTATGGGGCTACAGAGGGGGGAACCCACCTGTCAGCGTATCGGGACAGGATGCTCCTTCTGTTCCAGACCCTCGAACCGGCCCTCGCCGTATCTACGCAGCGACTATCGGATCAAGTGCGCGACATCCAACGGCGTAAGTTGCTGGACGACGCGACGCTTGATCGACTGCGCCTGGAAGTACTGGCTGCTCGCGCAGCCTCCACGTTGTCTCGGAATCTACCTGCTACGTCGCCGGTTCCGGCGCCAGCACTCGACCTGGTGCCGGGGGGGCCGCGGGTTGATCCCGACTCTGACGAGGAGCACTGCGCGAGTAGCGTAAGTACCTAGGCCAATGAGCAATTGAGGAGGACTTTGGAAGAGACGATTGGGCGGTATCGATTCGCACCTGACTCCAGGCCGCGGTTACCACGCTTGCCTGCGAATGGACGTAACTTAGCGCTAGTGGGAGCCCTGAACGCTTTGCTAGACCCGTATCTGCGGGCTAGCGAAGATCTAGCTGATACCCACTCGATCATGTACTGCGGGGCCATCGCGGCGTGCCGCGTTGCTCGTGTCAAGTTCCCGGACGCTGACCGAACACTGCGAACTACCGGTGGTGTCCCCGCCTGGCAAGTACGGATCGAGCGGCGTATCGGCACGTTCAGGACTCTCATTGCAAAGCTAATCTGCTTCAGGGGGGGTAACAACCGCCCTCGTATCATGCGCTACGTAGCACAGGCCTTTGCGGGGACTGATGTCAGACCCCGTGATTACATGGCCTGTTTCACGCCTGAAGCAGAAAGTCTATTCGTGGGCAAGCCGTATCCGCCGCTACAGAGAACGTGTGGATCGATTCCAGCAGAATCGCCTCTTCCAGAGCGATCAATGGAAGGTATACCGAAAGTGGGAGGGAACCGACCAACGTGTGGCCGATGGGCAGCTGCCGGATCCTACTGCCATGAGTAATTTCTGGCGTAGTATCTGGTCGGTGCCAGTCGAGCACACCGAGAGCGAGTGGATGAATGTTGTCGAACGTGAGTGTGAGCCCATCGAAACCATGGGGGCTGTTACCATCAGCCCCGATGACGTCAGCTGTGCGGCTCTTACGCACAACTTCTGGGTCAAGTGGTTTCGATGTTCACACGAACGATTGGCAACACAATTCCAGCAAGCCCTCGAGCTTAGTTCCCTGCCATCTTTCCTAACAACTGGTGTTACCTTCTTGCTCTATAAGTCCGGTAGTACCACGGAAGCGAAAAACTATCGACCCATCACGGTCTATGATTCGGTGCCTCATTCATGGCTTGAGAGGATCTTGAAGCTGTATAAAGTCGATACAGTTTTAAAATCCTTTATAGGCTCATGTATGAGGCAGTGGACCACAGTTATTCGTCAACCAGGTGGCCGAGATGGCCCCCCTGATCCGCAGGACTTTATAAGGATTAAGAGGGGTATTTTCCAGGGTGACAGTTTGAGTCCATTGTGGTTCTGCCTGGCCCTGAATCCACTCAGCACTCTGGTGAAGGATTCAGGACTAGGTTGCCGGCTTCGGAGAGGGGGTGAGATCGTTTCTCATCTGCTGTACATGGACGATCTGCTGTGCATGGACGAGCTGTTTGCACCGAAACGAACAGAACTGCAAAGTCACAGAAACTTTCAGTAGTGCAATCAGGATGGATTTTGGTGTAGACAAGTGTGCGGTCATGCATGTACAGCGGGGGAAAGTCGTAAATTCAACGAATTTACAGCTTTCCGAGACAATGTCTCTCAGATATCTCTCCGAAGTTGAAACCTACAAGTATCTTGGTATGTCACAGTCATTGAGTATTGCGGACGGAGACATTAGACAGGCAGTAAAGGAGCGCTTTTTTTGCCACTTGACAACAGTACTGAACAGTCTTTTGTCGGGTGGCAACAAGGCGCGTGCCTTCAACGCTTGGGTATGCCCCTGCTCACTTACTCCTTTGGCATATTAAGGTGGACCCAGACTGAGCTGGACGCCCTGGATAGGAGGGTCCGTATGCTGCTCACTACACACCGCATGCTACACCCACGCTCGTCAGTTATGAGACTGTACATCCCGCGTAAGTGTGGGGGCCGTGGCTTTTTAAACGCCAAGGACCTCCATAACCGCGAGGTGTGCAGTCTCAGGGAGTATTTCCTAAACAATGAGTGTGGGATACATCTCGATGTAGTGGCAGTAGACAAAAGCCTCACCCCTCTATCCTTGGCAAACGAGAACTGGCGCAGATCAACGGTGCTTAGCACCGTAGACCGCAAGGATGTATGGAGGAGTAAAGAGCTACACGGGCGGTTCTACAAGGCCCTTACAGGGCCTGATGTAGATCTGTTCGCGTCGGTGAACTGGCTTCGTTTCGGCGATCTCTTTGGAGAAACCGAAGGTTTTGCATGTGCAATTGCGGACGAAGTTATCATGACGAACAACTACCGGAGGTATATCCTGAAGGACGGTACGGTCGACATTTGTCGGGCATGCCGCCGTCCCGGGGAGTCACTCAGGCATATAATTTCTGGTTGTTCTCATCTTGCTAACGGCGAGTACTTGCACAGACATAACCAAGTAGCCAGGATTATTCACCAGCAACTTGCTGTTAAATACGGTCTTGTGGGGTCTGAGGTACCGTAGTATAAGTACGCACCGATGCCAGTTCTTGAAAATGGTCGTGCCACGCTTTATTGGGATCGATCTATCATCACAGACAGGACTATTGTAGCCAATAAGCCTGATATCGTGCTGGTAGATCGATCTAAGCGCCGGGCAATACTCATTGACATCACCATTCCACATGACGAGAACCTCGTGAAAGCTGAGGACTAACTCAGCAAGTACCTTGACTTGGCTCACGAGGTGACCGCCATGTGGGATGTTGATTCGACGATTATTGTCCCGTAGTCGTTTCAGCAAACGGTCTTATAGCGAAGAGTCTCGACCAACATCTTAAGAGACTCTCGCTAGATGGCTGGATCAAGGGTCGGATGCAGAAGGTAGTAATCCTGGACACGGCGCCCATCGTCAGGAGGTTCCTCTCTGTGCAGCCCTAATCACCGGTAGCTTGGGCCCTGCCCCGCTGCCGGCGACACCCTAGGTTAGGTTTTTTATAATGTGTTTATATTTTGTATTTGCTTTTTGTATTTTACTTTTTATATCCATTTTATAAAACACCTAACTTATGACTACAAATAAATAAAGTGAATATAATAATAATATAATAAGGCCTATCTGGCATGTATGTAAACCTTTATTTGTTTTTTTCAAAAATGGGTAGTTTGCACAAATTGTAACTTTGACAGAGGAAAATACATCTTTTCTCAGTCCACCCGTGACCATGGAAAGCTGGAAAGCTTCCGAAACGTCAGGAACTAAAATGAGATAATATACGCGATATAATCCGTTAAATTGTTTTATAGTAAAATGTTCAAAAAACTAATTAAAAAGCTCGCCCCGCGCCCTTCCAGACGCAAAGATGCCCAAAACGCTTGCAGCGTTGACACGTTGAACCGCGATAGACAGTCTTTGCATCAGGAAAGAGGCAGGGCAAGGGTCAACACCTACCTCTCGTAAGCGCCGGCCCAGCTCATTTAATATTAGTTTGGTGATATCTATGAATCATAATAGACACTCCGTTCCATAAAACCAACATTGTCAAAATCAAAAGTCGAGATTTGAAGTTCATATCGTGTCATCTTTTTCGCTCCGCTGTTAATAATATTCGAGTGAGTGAGACGACATAATACTCTTACAAGCTCGGATTTCGCAGCTTTAAGCTTAGGTGCCAAGTTTATCACAAATCTATCATTCAATTCGTAACATTGTATTTCCAAATGTCTAAGGTAGAAATGACATTGACAAAATATACCACGCAATCTCATACTGAAGAATAATTCATGATTTTTCCTACAAAATTAGCATTGAAATATAACTGATAGAATAAGGGAAAACATTCTTATGTAACGCCGCCCGTACGAATAAAATCTCAGCTGCGTAGAAGAAATATTAGATTGAAATAGTTCTTTGTTACCAAACACATTTCTTTGTGATTTGGCGCTTTTCGGTACATAAAACATAACAGCCACGTGTTCTTATATAGTTGGATGGATTACAGAATAAATATGAAAGTTTGTTCTGTAATTTTTTTCTATAGACGAAACTATATTATCGTTTACTAGAAGGCGCCCGCAACTTCGTTCGCGGAGGAGAACAAGTCCTAACCCCTCTTTTTTCTTCAGCGTAGGCGGGTAAAAAGTATCCTATATATAACCATCTGGAGATACCCAGCAATTTGGATGTGACAATTTAATTGATATATATACTATTATAAAGTTGTAAAAATGAAATGTCTGTACATGGAAGATATTTCCAAAAAATATTGTAACGGACTATTTGGCGGTCACTAAATCAAAAATATTTTTTGTATGTGTCGTTGCGGCATCATTACGCCAAATCAGCAAAACGCTAACGGATTTCAACTATTTTTGGTACACGGGTAGCTGAGTATCCACAGATTAGTAGTTATAGGATACTTTTTACTTAACGACGAAAAAAAAATAGGGATAATTTTACTCCTCCGCGAACGAAGTCTATTAAAGAAATATTATGTTCACGCATTACTTCAGAACGGCTGTATAGATGTAGTGAATAATCCATTTCCATCGTGAAAACTCGGCACATACGATTACTTCTGAATGGCGCTGATATGTCCTTGAATTATTTTATTATTAAGTGACGTGTTTGTATCAATTACATTGAGTACTTTATTCATCTATGTCAATTCTCAAACCACCAGTTTGAATTATATCAGACCGAGATGTTACAACCACCACGATCCAATCATATAAGGAATGTGTTAGGTAAACAAAATACTAACACAAATAAGTCCTGTTGTATTAATCACTCTATATCGATACTTCGTCTCGCAATGCGACCGTCCCCTACGTTGTCTTGATGGGTACTGAGTGTGAATGAAGTAGTAAGACGTATACGAACATTTCCGAGAAAATACGATGGTAAATGATTATTCACTACATCTGTACCTATTTGTTTTCTCGGAATCAAAATCAAGTGTCATGATTTTGTATGTGCTATGACAGTTATTTTGGATACCAATTGTCAAAATTTCGTTAGGCAATAACTCTCCAGCGGGCCTATGATGGTTGCGTTTGTCACGCGATAAATAAGTGACATAGCTGCCGTCGCCTTCTGACACGTTTGTGAGTGCGAGAGTGACAGGCGCGTTATCATATCATTTATCGCGATAAACGCGACCATCATAGGCCCGCTGGTTTGTTTTATAAAGTCTACACTGATTAATTTTAATGCGTAGGAGTTAGAAGTATATTCACAAAGAAAAAGGTTGGTGTCAGTTACGATTTCCAAATACATTTTATTTCGTGTTCCTGTATTTTACACTGGAATATATCAAAAATCCTTCTGACGGAGCTTACTGCGCGTGAATAAAATAAGTGTGGAATTAAAACCTAAGCTGCTAAAATATTCACGCTCGGCAAACCCGTCACAATGCGTTTTCTGTTTAATATTTCATCTGTGTCACAGCTCAGGAATGGGCTTATAAAATAAGGTACCATCTGGCGCGACATGCTTCGTTAGTATATATTATTTTCCTATGATCCGTGTTAAATTTAAGATTTACGACAGAAAAGATCCTTTTTCCTCATCGGGGTTGTTGAGTTTCTAAGCGTAAACAGGAGAGGGGAAATTTTGTGTGAAGGTTTAATCAAACTTTTACAGCGCGTAATAATGCAAAAGGATTTTGACGTCAAAATAGCTGTACAAGCGTTGTGACATAGACGAAACTAGTGTTGTAAAAAAAAAGCTAACACGTTATACTTGTCCCCCATACTATATTAACGCTGCCTGCAAAGCTGACGGTCCTGGGTTCAAATCCCGGTAAGCTTGTGAGGTGAACATTGCTGATTTGTTTCTGAGTGTTGGATATTTTCTATGTATATCAATACTAGTATAAAGTTGTGGCTTCATCACGCCGAAATAGCTTACAGTTAAGCTGATCTGGCGTTGAACTGATTTCAGTTATTTTTGATACACGGGTAGCTGGTCATGCACAGAAGGTTATGTTTAACCCTTAACCACCTACCTCCCGTCTCACAGACTCATTCAAACTTAAAATTGTTAATATACCTATCTGCAATCATCCTACAAAAGTTTGTGTCCTTGTACCTTCTCCCCTCCTGCCTCAGTGCCGCGTGAACGCTCGACAAGGTCGGTCGTGCACGCATTTACTTTTGGTGAGTATATTACTGTCTCCGACCGTCTCTGAGACGGTTGGTAGGTACGTATTTTTTCTTAAGGGTCTCGGAGACGGGTTGTAGGTGGTTACGTGATTAACCATACTTATTTTCTTTACTATGCCGACCGCTTAGTCTAGTAGGTAGTGAGAGTGTACCGTGTACCTATTGATCCATCTAAATAAGTATGCGTATCTTCGTTTAGTACATCACATGGATTTGAGTAAGATTGTCAGTTTTAATTTAATAATAACTTCGTTCGCGAAGGAGAAAAAGTCATAAGCCATCTTTTTTTTTCTTCAGCGTAGTCGGGTAATAGGTATTTAATAGCCATCTATGAATCCAGCTAACCGTGTACCAAAAATATTTGAAATCTGTTGAACCGATTTTGCGTGATGAAGCCACAACGACGCATACACACTTCGAACAAATTGTGCATTTACTGCCGTGAACAACTATAACTTAGTAGTCTGCAATTTTGTGAAAATATTACCTTTGTTTTAACGAAACATATTTAATTCGAAAGGATATGTCCCTAAAGTAAAAACAAGGACTGTTGCCATATGCTTAAAGTAAAACTTTGTTTTATTATATTTTTGGGGTTATTACTATCATTGATAAATAATTTTATTTGTGTATATTGCCATTATTACCTTAAATTTCCCATCTGATGCATAAAATGTTATATAGAAGGCCGATATTATGTAGCCGTCCTGGGAACGGAAGGTAGGTGCTTGTGTGAATAAAGTAGTAGGTAGGTAGTTAAGGGTTAAGATCGTCCCTGATTTTTTTTAAGCGTTTTTCTTTCTGATTCATACGACATCCCAGATTTCGGCCAATGATAAATAGCCGGTCATAATGGACTATAACCCGGTGTCAAAAGATCGCGAGAGCTATATCTCCCTCCTAGACAAAAGTCTCGCGATCTTTCGCCACCGGTCGTTGAACTTATTAATTCGTTCAGTTTCCTGTCATGGCCCTCGTTAGACAATCAACCCGTGAGACAACATTCTTTACCGTGCTCAACTACTTTAAAGTAATTTAGGTGTGCTTCATATATTGTTATTAAGATAAACAAATATAATGTCCATAATCTGAATTGAACGAAAATGTAATTATTTACTTTCAACCTATTTAAAATCCCAACAGCCGTTATTAACATCTGCAAAGCGATACAAGCAACTGTAATCTAACTTTTGCAAAAGTAATTATCCCTTTCAATTTTAAATTACCAACATTACATCGGAATTAAAGTAATAAATTCAAATTTCACAATTCGTAGTGCGCCAACCGAAAATTTGAGTGCGGTTCGCATTCCCCTTGGCCTTTTTCTAAAGCCACAAAAAGGATGGTTGTGATTTAGTAGGCGCTGTGAATTGGTGTTTCGCGAATTTTGATTGGACTACGTTGGTTCCGTGCATACAATGCATATGTACTAATGTTATTAACTAGAAGGTTTTTTTATGGGGCAAACGAGCAAACGGATCGCCTGATGGTAAGCGATCACCGTCGCCCATAGACACCTGCAACACCAGAGGAGTCACAAGTGCGTTGTCGGCCTTTCAGGTACGCTTTCAGGAGTACGCTCTTTGCCCGGCCGCTCGGTCCCCGCAACCTCGTCAGCAGATGAAAAAGAAATGTGACGGCGAGCCAAAACGAGACATACTTGTACAAACCTACAAAAAATATTTTTTTATTCAATGACCTCGAAATAGTCAGTATTACTTATTTTGTTGAAAATTTCTTCAATGTACAGACATTTTTCATTTGTACAACTTTAAAGTAGTAGAAAGATGAAAGTAACTTTGTCTATCTGTTGCTTTTTTCACGCACAAGCCGCTAAACCGATTTAGATTGAGAAAATTTCAAAATTTTCGCTTGTTAAACTTTGGAGTACTTAAAGGGGAAATGGTTTTTTTTCACTTCTTACTTTGTGAATCAAAAATTATCCACACCAAATAAAAATTACAAAATGTTAAAGTAGGTACAAATTACATTCTATAATATGATACCCCACTTATAACATAAATTTTGATTACTATGAATTTTGGACCTCCCTCATATTGATCGATTTCATAGAAAATAAAAGTCTTAAAAATATATATATATTTTTGCAATATACTTGAGCTAGCCATCTTTACAACTTTTATAAATTGCAAAGGAATAGCATTAGTAGTTCCTGAGTTAGGGCACTTTAACAGTTAGACAGACAGACAGACAGAGTCACACCATAAGGGTTCCTTTTTTACCTTATTGGTACTGAACCCTAAAAACGAACAATTATCTATCACCCACGGCGTTATCAACTCGCCTAGAGCCTAAGAAAGTATTTAATTTCGAGACATCAATCATAGTACCGCTGCCTGTAAATATAGAATGTAATGCCCGACTATGCATTATGTCAGAAAATGATCTATTAATATTACATTTGCGGAAATGTAATATGATGTGACATGATATAAGTTTGCAAAATATTGTATGCGTCTCTAGAAAAATGTGAGTGGGCTGGACATGTAAAGTCCCTTTAGACTTTTTTAAGTAACTAGCTTCTGCCCGCGACTTCGCCCGCCTTAAATTCGTTTATCGCGGATAAGGGTATTTTTTTCGGGATAAGTAATAGCCTATGTCCTTCCCCTTGACTCAAACTATTTCCATATCAAATTTCATTCCAATGGGACTGACAACAACACTTTCACATTTATAATATTTCAATGGATTATTGCGAGTCCATACATTTGCTTCTAAACGCACGTAGGGTATGTAGTTAAGTACCCTTAGTAACTAAATATAGTAATATTAGAAATTATGTTAAATCAATAGAATGAAACAACTGTTCCTTTTTATCATATTTTAATAAGCATGACATCCGTTTACGTGATTTTTAGCGAGGATAGATTTTACGAACGTCTCTAATCCGCAGTCGACACGGATTTCATTGTTTGATAAGCCTAGAAAACATGGAAGGGTGAACTAGTATAAAACCCCATGTCAGGCAGAGTAACTTCATTAAACTAAAGTACCTGGGAATCACCATCGACAGGGGACTCACAATGAAGCAACACGCAGAAGCCACCGCACGACGGACGAAGTTAGCACGCACACAACTCCGCCCAGTCCTAGCCAGCAGTCTCCCTATCCGCACCAAGTTGGAGATATATAAGACGTACCTGCGGTCCGGTCTTACATACGCGGCCCCCGCATGGTACGCCTTAACATAGGAAACCAGCAGGAAGAGGCTGCGTGCGCAGGAGACCCAAGCCCTGCGCACCATAGTCGCGGCCCCGCGCTACATGCTCAACGACCTGATAAGCCGCGACCTAAAGTGGCAAGGACTGGACGACATCATTGGACAGCTCACCGGTGCCATGTTTCGTCGTGCGGACAACTCCACCATCCCATCGCTGGTGGGAATTGCGCCGCTTCACACCCGCCCCCCGGACAACCGGTATCGAGCTCTGCCGAGAGAGCTCATACCACCAGCAGAGTCCGCTGTAAATCCAGGAAACCACAAAGCCGCTGAGAGGCCACCGTCCGCAACGCCGCAGACAGGCCAACACGCTACACCAACATCACCAAGCGAAACCCGACCACAACAAGCCGCGGAAGAGGTTTAATCAACGTCAAGTCGTTCCAGACAATGACCGAGAACATAGGCCTCTCCGCGACAATGAAGCCAAGCCAGTACATATGGCACAAAAGACACGCCCGTTGTAACGGGTGGGGAAGAAGACCGCCAAAAAGGGCTCTGCCCTGTTATGGCATCCCCACACCAGAAAGGTGTGAGAAGACGACCATTGATTGATTGAGTAACTTCATTCTATCCTGATCTTTTGTAGTAGTTAAGACTAACTTGCAACGAAGTAAGTCTAAGTAAATATTTAATTTAAAATAAATCAGTACTAAAAAGTTAGCTATATCATTGAAAAGTTCCTGCACCAGTGACTGATCTGGCGATCACCACTACCATCCCACCATTTCTATGTCTACTCGAATGAACACAAATCAAACTATCAACAAGCCTTATACAGCAAGACTACTCGGTGGGTTAATAAGTTCTGTTACTAAGTTTCGACATAGCAAACAGGGCAAGCAAACTGAAGTGGCAACGGGCAGAGCACATAGTTCGAAGAATGCCCATGCCCTTTTAAAAATCCACAATCATAATATTATTTGGCTAACCTTAAAATAGTATGATTTCGCTACATTGCAAAGGAACGCTAAAAAAGGATGGCTTGTCCGGTTTTGATTTATATGCCTTGGCTTACACCGTAACTGAAGGCTGTCTGAGAAGATTTATAAGGAAGGCAAAAGTGAGGAGTGGCTTAGGTAAGTATCATGGATTTGTGAGAATAGATAATGCACTAGAAGGTAAAAATAAGTCATTACCCTATTTTTTGCATCAGCTTAGTCGGTTATAATTATCCTGTAACCATCTGCGGATGCCTAGCTACCAGTGTACTAACTATAGTTGAAATCAGTTTAACCGTTTAGGTGTGATAACGGCACGAAGACACATACATACTCGTACAAAAAATAAAATAAAATATTTTTCGGTTCCCTGACCATAAAGTCCGTTTCACTTATTTAGATAAAAATATGTCCAACCTACAGACATTTTATTTTTACTACTTTACAAATAGTAGAGATGTTTTTTATAGGCCTAACGTATAACTGAGTCCGTGTGACTACCATGTGCTGAGTTTACAATCGGCGCTAGCGAGTATCTCGTTTTGAGAGTCAGTGCACCTCTCTCGCACGCGCTAATAGTGCGAAAGAAATTATACCGTCATCAAGCGCTCGATAGTCCCTCGTGCCGAACTCATAGTAGGCCCACTGTTCCTGAGGAATGGGAGCGGTACGGAAGTTTACGGAACTTCAAACGACGCGTAACTCTTAAGTCGGACGTAAATTAACACGTCATGACATGCCACTTGTACCTCCTCCCGTATCCCTCCCATACGTCAGGAACAGACTCAGTTAAGCGTTAGAGACCTGTTGTATGCCTACCACGAGCTGAGTTTACGATCGGCGCTACCAAGTATCTCGTCAGTGCACGTCGAGAGTCAGTGCACCTCTCTCGCACGCGCTAATAGTGAGAAAGAGATAGACCGTCATCGAGCGCTCGATACTCGCTCGTGCCAAACTCATGATAGGCGCACTGTAGTACAGCTTTATGCACCGTGACGTTACAGTCCACGTCGTATTTGTATGAGGCATTTTCAGTAGGTAAATACGGTTACCAATACGCCCGAAATCCACGCTCGATTCTGATATTACTGCGTCTTTTTACAGTTGGTTACATAAAGACAATGATGGATGTTCTCGATTGTGATTATTTTGATTTAAGTGAGATTGCTCCGTATCGACGAGGTTTATAAATACTCGTATATTTTATTTCTTGCTATTTTATACAATAGACAATACTGATGTCACTGACAGGCAGCAAGATGTTCGGTTTCTTTTATATATTTTATTTATCACTTTATAAAAGACCCCGCGGTCACAGGTCATAAGATACTTTCAGTAGTTCTGAATGTAGGGAGCTACGTCGGGGCTTGTAACCCGGTTTATTTTCCTTACCGTTTAGAGCCACACTCTGAGAGCCTAACCCATAATAAAGGTTACGCTCAAAAGAACATCGCTCTAACCGGTTAACATCTCGGAGTGGAAAAAAGGGAGCGAAATTCATTTATCGGTAAGAAAGCGGTTCCCCTTTGTAAGCGGAGTTAAGGGTGAATAACAGTTTGCTTAGACAGAATTGGTTTGCTTGCTATATGGTAGTAGATATCATTTTTCATGTGGTAACTGTCGTTGCGCCACTATCGGCGCGAAAGCGGTCATTGATCCCGTATCCGAACATGGATACCGGTTAGAGAGCCTTTCGAAATCAAGTTCCCAAATCAATTCGGCCGAACATAATCTAAATCTAGATGTAACCGATTACAAGCCCTACTACTTCTAAACTACTTTAAATGGGACACAGGATATCGCCAAAATAGAGATATCAATTTTTTATTCAAAATTGTCAGATACAACCTAAAAATGTTTCCAACAAAGGTAGCAAACAAAGTGATTAAAAAAAAATCGACAGAGACAAGTAAAAAAAAGTTTTCCATTAAACTCCAAGCCAAAAATGTTTACAAATAAAATCTGAGGGAATACGGGTTCAAATTTTCATTCGTTGGGTTACAATAGTTTAGGGTTACGCATTGGGACAAAACTCTAGACTAAAACTAGTATCAAAAAGGTAAATGTGAAAGAATGCCAAGTTTGTTAATGGTTTCGCTAGTTGTAAAAGAAGTGAGAACTAACTACAGACAAAGTTCTTTCAAAGCTCCTTAAATTATAGCTCAGGAGCTATGATTTAAGGAGTCATGCATAATGTTCTTCAATTACCTACAATTATTTGTTATTAGAAGGAGGAGCAATTTCGTCAGCGGAGCGGAAAAAAATCATATCCCGTTGTTTCTTCAATGTAGTCGGTTAAAAAGTATCCTATAATTGTTTGTGGTGTGATGGCTACATAACTTGTGTAATAAGAAAAGTTGAAATCCGTTTAGCCGTTTTTGGGTGATGATGAGGCGACAATGGCACATACAAACAAACAAATATACAAAAATCCAAAAAATATATATTATTCTTCGATTCAGTGACCTTCAGATAGTCCGTATCACTGCACCGAGGACCTTCAATCCACTGCTGGACAAAGGCTTCCCCAAGAATTTTCATAACAAACGGTCGTGCGCCGCCCTCATCCACCGGTATCCCGCGATCTTCATCAGATCATCGGTTTATCTTGTTGGGGGCCTTCCACGCTGCGTCGTCCTGTACGCGGTCGCCACTCCGTTTTACTTATTTTTAATATCTTCGAAGTACTGAAATTTAATTTTTATAATTTTATACTAGTATAGAGTATACTCTCGATCAATCATCTACAATAGGGAACATGCATGAAATTTTTTCATCGCTTTTCTTAACGAAATATCAAAATACCGTAAAAACTATACGAAAAAGTGAAATTAAAATTAAAATCAGCCAAGGAATACGTATGATATAAGCATTTTAAGCTATTAATTAGACAGCGATTTGACAGAGAGGTCCGACATGGACCGTTACTACGGTCATATAAACTCCATATTAAATTCTATTTTGCTAGAAAGAGATAGAATGAAATGTTTGATGGCTTATATCTTGGGTATTTTTATAGTTATTCGAAAAATTCTTTTTGTCTACCGTTTGTTACATGAATAAGCTTTTAATAAAGCTAAAATTAAAATTCATGCTTATTCCCTATTCTACATCATCAATTATTTCCCGTGTGACATTGTCAGTGTTCATTAAGTCTATATCTATAAATAAGACTATATCTATTTTAGTTTACCAAACTCCATAGTTTACCATGGGAAATAGCATGTGTTACACTTAACATGTAAACATTTTTATACGTTCAAATAAATTGTATTTAATAGTTCACTAATTAAACTAAGTTTAGTGAGCCTGGATTAGTTCTCAAATACAAACTAACTAAAAGACGACTCGCCAAAATACTTAACAAGTTACGCAATTTAAAGTTAAGCGCAAGTATTCAGGGAATTAGAGTTGTACTTTTAGGCGATACAAGATGAAAGTAGACAAAAGGGTAACAGAAAAATCGTAAATATGGTTTCAGTAGTTGTAGTATTTAATTTTTAATTATTTTATTTTACTTATTCGGAAAAGCGACAGCTAAACAGAATACATTGGTGGCATATAATACGTTTATTTGCGTTTTTCACTATTGTTTCTGTGGAGCACTTTGAGTAGGCAAATTGAATATTTTTATGTATTTTCTTCGAGTGACTCTTTATCTTTTTGTTTAACCTACGAATTACTTTTTCTATGTTCAAAAAAACACAACTTATGTAGATTTTTTTTCAGACAATTTTTTTAATCGAATCTGAATAAATACAAGTTGTAAGATTATGTAACTTAAAAATACCGCCTGTCCAGGTGAGTGCGTGGTAACAGACTGAGTTTTACACCGCTCTAGCAGAATATTCAAGTTTTTTTGCGGGCGCAGCCACGTATCTTAACACTGGACGAAGAAACGTTTATTATCACTGCGGCGTAGGTATATCCCGTTTATTTTGTGCTACATAATTGTGACGTCAGAAAATTATTAAGCTTTTCGGTACCAGTGAAAGAAGATTACATGGAAGATTACACAGAAAAACTGGTATAAATATTTTATACAACCGGGGGCTCGATCAAAAAGCTTGTAACTTGTATGACAAGTAGAATTACCTTTTTAAAAGGGATTTATACCTGCTTAACTGGCATTATCGCATATTATTTGGTTTTTCTTGATTATTTTGAAAAAACTATGCGACGTTTGCCAGTTAAGCGGGTATAAACGCTCTTAACTAATGCTCGTATTATTATTTGTATCTCACATTGACTTACGAGCTCGTACGTCCCGGATTTTTGAGAGGCTTGCGTGGGGATATGGATCCAACATCTAGAGGCCCTTTCGAAAAGTTTGCTCTGACTGTACTTCTGCTGGGACTCGCTCCTGATCATATCAATAAGAGAATACGTCCATGAGCAGGTCCCAGCAGATGTTGGAACTATTGCATTGAACGGAAAGAGATATCAGGCTATGAGATTGTAGTTTGGATGGATTTATTTTTGGGCTATTGCAATAGGAATATGACACCCGCCATAACTACCAATCGATCGTTATCTGTGGTGGGTGGTGACTCGCCACTCACTTGATGGGCCCCCGTAATTGCCGTCGATCAAGACTGCCGGAAGCAACACGGACGTGAGGGCTCAGGGGTGTCGAGAGGTGTGCTGCGCTTTCTCCGCGGTTACTCGCGGCGTTATGCCTTTTATCACTTCCACCCCTGGAGCATATAGCTCTAACGCTCTTCTCTGGACAGCCAACGAAGGCAAGCCAGAGCTGAAGGTCCTACGGGTCCTCTTGGGTATCCACTCCGGCCGATGAAGACACACCGGAGGCAAGGGCCCTGACCGACTCTCTAGAGATCTCGGGTCCGTGGGGTCGTCACTCCCCAACAGCTCGCCATAAGCTGCCCTGTGGCCTGGGAATCCATCTATATCTTGTATAAGTCATTGATATAAGTAACTGCTATTATAAATGTTTATAATAGCAGTTACTTACATCAATGGCTTATGGACAGATATGTATCCGTACAGATATGTATCTGTACTAATTATAAAGTTGTAAAAATTAATTATTATTATTATTATTAACACATATTGTTGGAAAGAATCTCTGCTTGTAATACAAGTTACAAGATTTTGTAAATTGGGCTCCAGGTATTAAGAAGCATACTGATGGGAAACATTGAGAGAAACATTTTTGGTTTTATGATTAATACTATATTTTTTTTGGAAAAAAATAACTTTTAACACTTCTATGACGTCACAGTTCTATAAGTATTACAAAATGGGAGGCACCCTGGCTTGTTAGACGCTGATATATCGTCCCCGTAGACCCTAACGTGTTAAAAGTATTTTATTTCCATCACCAAATTAACGTAACCACTAACCACACAGTCAGGGCCTTGGTAAAAACACCAGAAACATTTCAGCATTTTTGCTCGGCGAATTTTTTTCACAGCACCCCTATTCCCGTGAATATTTCATTTCTCACATACATTTATTAATAGACTTTCGTGCTGAACCTATTTCGTAGGTTTTATGTTGCTTAACTCCCGCCCGACAATATTCGCTGGGGTAATGAAGTTCACAAAATGTAATAATTTTATATGTGAATTTATTTCGTATTATTTGCGCGGTAAGGTTTAAGCCAGAAACTTGACACTTGGATAAGATTTTATTTATCAATGGTTGCTATGCAAGAGTTTTTAATTAATGCCAGTGCTATCTACCACACATCTTCAAGGCCCCGATCATGATCAGTATTTGTTACCACAGGTGTAGACTTCACTGCACTCCCACCCTATGGTCTGCGGGCGACGGGGGGAAAGACAGCGGGGGGAAAGATATGCGCGCACACTTCATACCCACCCCCGCTATCGTCGTCGTCGTCGTCGTCCGTCGCCCGTAGAACATGGGAGTTTCCCTAAAGGAGTGGTTAAGCTATACTACTTTTAATATTAACTTCTGTTTCCTTCTACTTTTTTTTTTCATTTTTAATCTCTGTCTACAATCGATATAATATTTAACCTTTTAATTAAACAATAATGAAATAAGATAAAAATCATTCTAATGGGAATCCATCTATATGTTGTATAAGTCATTGATATAAGTAACTGCTATTATAAATGTTTATAATAGCAGTTACTTACATCAATGACTTATGGACAGATATGTATCCGTACAGATATGTATCTTTACTCGTACTAATTGTAAAGTTGTAAAAATTAAATGTTTGTATGTGTCGTTGTGGCGTCATCACACTAAATCGGCTAAACGAATTTCAATTACTTTTGGTACACGAGTAGCTCGGTATCTCCAGAAAGTTATAGGATACTTTTTACCCGACAATACTAAAGAAAAAAAAGGGTTATGACTTTTTCTCCTCCACGATCGAAGTTGCGGGCGCCTTCTAGTTATATAATATGCACTATACTAGCAATGGAAGCTAATGTTACTCTCGTCATATGCTAAAGAATTTAATATGCCGTAATAAGCTGCAGGCTATAAAAAACTGCAGCAGTAAGCTGTGCAGCTGAATAAGCTCATAGCATAAGCTGGCCCCAGAGCCAGTCGTTGAAATTCAGTTTTTATTTAGCATTACTCAAAATAAAACTACGTAAGTGAAATCTGGCGTACTGAGTCAGTCTGGGTTAACGTTGGCTCGATGTGTAACTGTATGGGCTTAAAATGTCATTTCAGGTGATAGCTATTAAATTCATATTGCCTGTGACTGCCGCCAATTCTGAGTGAGTTATCTATACATGAACTTAACATCATTGATTACTCGTATTTATTTAAAAGTACTAAAATAAAATTATCAATTCAACAATATACGCATGTAAAATCAGTTTTAACCTTATAAAAACGTTGTCCCGTACCGCAAGCCGAATGTATAATAGCTATCCTAAGTTACATATTTTAACCCGTTTCATGTAGGCTTTTTTATTACTGCAAGGACTTCCATTAATAATCCAGAATAAACAATGGCGACAGAGGCATTACTCATCCGTGATGTAACGAGTTTCATCTGTTACGCTTTGAAAAACGTCAACGATTTGCCTTTAGTTACGTTGATGGTGGATGTGGTGGTATTTCTAAAGATTGGTGTTGACGACCAAATTCAAATTGTTTATTCTGTAAGTAGGCCACAAGGGCACTTTTACAAGTCTGACTCTAAGTCATTTCCCAAGAGAAGACCACTGTTGAGAAGAAAGCCGAAACAAACTCAACAGTCAGTCATTTTTTCAAATAATTCTTCAATATTACAATATTGTCTTAATTATACTTTAAACTTTTACAATTGTCTTATAACTAATTTATAATTGGTACACGCAGAGGAGATGTACCGATTTTCCAGACCGACACCTATACAACAATACAAATACAACGTTGCTTGAAAATATGTAGGTACAGTAATGTTTGAACATAATCAGCGACAATTGGTACCAAGCTTCTGAAGATAACTTAAGCCCACTGACAGTGCCTTTTTGCACCTGTACAGAAATTTGTGGTGTTATTATAAAATAATTAATGTTTTATTGAGTTTATTTTAATCATGTTTATCAAAAGTCTCTGTATATTGTGTTGGTAATTTAATTGAATGTGTCATAAACGTCAAAATATTGTTATGTGTAGTTCTATCACAGTTCTATTTAAACCATTATCATATAATTAGATTTTTTTATGGTATCACGGGCAAACAAGCAGACGAATCGCCTGATTAAGCGATCACCGTTGCCCATCGACTCATGCAACGCCAGAGGAACCACAAGTGCGTTGCCGGCCGTTCAGGTGGGAGAAAGCTCTTTTCTTGAAGGTTTGAAGGTTGCATTGGTCGGGAAATACTGCCGGCGACAATTTATTTCACAGCTCAGTTATGCTAGCAAAATATACTAATTGTTCCTGATTAATATTGAAATAAAATTTATGGTCACAAAAAATCTAGACGTTTACATTGGACAGTAAAATCCGCATATTTTTATAAAATCCATACTAATATTATAAATGCGAAAGTGTTTCTGTCTGTCTGTCTGTCTGTTACTTCTTCACGCTTAAACCGCTGAACCGATTTGGATGAAATTTGGTATGGAGATAGTTTGAGTCCCGGGGAAGGCTACTTTTTATCCCGGAAAAATACCCTTATCCGCGATAAACGAATTTAAGGCGGACGAAGTCGCGGGCACAAGCTAGTTATTTATAAAATCAATACACTTATAAGTCATTCGAATTATTTGACAGTAACAAAATTATTGAAATAAAACAATTTAACGGATTATATCGCGTGTATTATCTCATTTTAGTTCCCGACGTTTCGGAAGTGAGTAATAATCGCGGAAACAGAAGAAAATATTAAGTAACAAAATTAGTTATTCTGGTAAAAAACAAACAAATCGCAATTGAAGATAAAAAGAATTTGCCAGTTTGTTAAATGGGATTTTTTTAGCCAGCTTTGCTTTCACGCTAGTCCACTTTTATCACCATCTAATACGTTTGAAAAGGATAGCCGTTGATATCTATGACTCGCTTCGTCTAAATCGAATGTGCCCCAAAGGCGCCGGTAAATTGATTACGTTTGGATTGACTTCATATTAGTTTACCGCTGAAATGGCTCGTTCAGTGGGGTAAAGTATTTTTACCCTCCGGTAAAATCTAAAGAGAATGGCATTTCTGTGTTCATTAAAGGAACTAGACAAGTCTTCTGTTCTAAGCGCTTTGTAGCCGCAGACGAATAAAGTGTAAAGAGGAAGAATGAAATGAGGCTGCATGTGTCCGTATCGTCCAATTTTGCGATGGATGTGGCGGGACGAGAATGGATAGAGTAAGAGATGAGTATGAGTAAGAAATCTAAAAGTAGCATCAATTGCAGATTAGGTACGAGGAAACCGCCTAGCGTTGTATGGAAATGTGTTGAACAGAGGAGCTACTCCGAAACCCGATTCGTATGACGCCACCTCGCTCACTCAGATACAGCTTAACATGAGAGCGAGAGGGACGGCACGTCACGACTTTCGAATTTCGAGTCTCGGAGTAACCCCTCAGGGATGAAGGTCATGTCACGAGAAAATGTGGAAGGTTGTATAGGTATACGCGGCCTGATATGTCGCAACTCGATATCTATGATGCGCCTATTTTGCGTGAAGTGTGAAAGGTTATAGAAGAACAGGAAGACATAGGGAAGGAAAGATTATATGGAAAAGAAGAATTAAATCAACGAGATAACGGGTGATAGAGAGGAATGGAATAAAAAACACATGCTGCACCGACCCCAAATAAAAGAGATAAGGGCAAGAGAATGATAATGATTATAAGTTTGACATGAGTAATCTGTGTGTCTGTCAGTGACTTCATCGAAACTGTTCTTAGTTATAGTTCAAAAAAATAGGTTCAGCCGTAAAAAAAACATCGGTTTTTTTTCTAGACGTGTCTGGGTCATATCGGTACACCGATTACTCGTTTATTAAACTTCAATATTACGTTAATTTGTTACGGAATTTGAATCTTTTTCAAACCACCACATTCCGTTCCACGGTGGAACTTCCACCACAAATTCTAATCACCTTTCAAATACAAAAAAAAACTAAATCAAAATTGGTTCATCCGTTCATCATCATCGACACACAGATTTAAATAATGAAGTCGTACAAATGTGCAATTATTGCCAAACAGTTGGGACATTCTAAACTGTCTGACTTACAAATAATAGATATGCGAAAGTTGGTAGTAAATCTGGTCAAAGGAGATAAAACGTTTACATGACTAAACTGAACCAACAGCTTCCACGGATTATACCACACAAATCCCCAACTTTATCCCAAATTTAACCGAAACTAAACGAATCTAGACCTAAGTGTGTAAAGTGCACTATCTACGAGAACACATCTACAACTACAAAACATGCAGAAATTAAACCAACTCCTGCCCCGTTAAAATGAAATTATCCCCAGTTTAGATATAGTTTGCTTGCTTTAACAGTTAAAATTTGAGTTTACTTTTGTTTGTACAAAGTTAGAAGCAGATTGGCGCATACTGCAACTTAAATAGACTTTAGATAAATAAAATAAAACCTGTGTTAATGTAGTTTAAAGTGAATATAAAATGTAACAGGAAATAATATTTAAACTAGCTGTTGCCCGCGACTTTGTTCGTTCGTTCTTGAGCAAGAGGTCGGTAAGACAAAGCTATACTTTCACATCCGTCATCATCATTATCATATCAACCCAAGGACGTCCACTGCCAGACAAAGGTCGCCCCAAGGATTTCCATAACGACTGGTTGTGCCGCTCTCATTTAAAGGTTTCCCGCGATCTTCACCAAATTATCGGTCAACCTTGTTAGGGGCCTTCCCACGCTGCGTCGTCCTATACGCGGTCGCCACTAGAGTACCTTTCTGCCAGCGGCCATCGGTTCTACGAGCAATGTTCCCCGCCCATTTTCGCATAAGTCAGCAACTCTTTGAGGTGCGTTGATGACCTTGGTTCTTCGGCGAATCTCCTCATTTCTGATTTTGCATAGACTCATCATAGCTCGCTCCATTGCGCTTTAAGTGAATTGAGTTTTTTGTGAATGACCACGTCTCAATGCCGTGTCAGTAAAATTTGTAGTTCTATACGATTATAAAGTTGTTGATGATATTGAAAAATAATAATTGATATGTACTATTTAATGGTCACTAACTCGAAAAATGTTTTTTTAGATTTTTTGTATGTATGTATCGTTGTGGCTTCATCGCACCGAATGTTTTAAATATTATATTATATTATAATATTCTTGGTACACGAGGCAGCTGGTAATCCATAGATGGTTATAGAATACTTTCATCCGACTACACTCAAGAAAAAAACAGGGTTATAAACTTATTCTCCTCCGTTGACGAAATTCCTCTCTTCTTCTCCGGAACCTTCTAGTTTAACCATATTTTTGAACGACTCTTCTGGTAATACACTATCGCAAAAGTGTTTTATTTTTGTTCACAATGTTTACATCAAAGTTGTCAGAATATTTATACTTTGCTTTTCAGATCAAATATTGTATTTCCTGAAAAACCTGAAAATCGCCGTCTGTCTGTAATAACAGTTCTTACAGTTGAAAACTTCATATAACAATAATAGTTTAAAAAAATGATTTTTCAACGTCAATTACTCTAAATGAGCGCCATTGTCGGTCCGAGTCGCAATTCTGAGAAACTTTTCACAGACTCAAGAAAATCTTCTTTTTGTAAAAGGATGGATTTTACGTTTTAATCTTCGAGCTTAATCGCTATGAAAAGAGTTGTGAATTTTCTGCTGTTAATAATTAAGATTTTTTATGTCAAATACTCGTAAGTAGGCTTTGAGTGGTTTGATTTTCAAGCAAGATCAAGAGAAACGTAGTTCTTAAATGGAAATTATTTAACAACTAATCACTCATGCATTCTACCTCTACATTTACTATTATAGAGTTCTAAAAACAAAATATCTGTACATTGAAGATATTTTCGAAAAAATAATATTGTAAGAGACTATTTGGAGGTCACTCAATCTTCTTCATTACACCAAAACGGCTTCACGGATTTCAAATGTTTTTTGGTACACGGGTCATCTACAGATAGTTATAGGATATCAATAGTTGTGGCTTCGTCACGCCAAATCTGCTAATCAGATCTCAATTATTTTTGATACAGCTAGCCATAGCTGGGTATCCGCAGATGGTTAAAGTATACTTTTTACTCAACTACGCTGAACTAAAAAAGAGGTTTATGACTTTTCTCTTGCGTGAACGAAGTTTCATACTCTTCATATTTATTAGGTAGGTACTCACCTAATACGTAAAAAATTTCTTGTGTGCTAGCCCATATGTAGCACGTTCTTATTTTATGTTGCCTCCTTTAACAATTTAGTTTTCATTGCTTTGTAATGTGTCGTAATGTAGCTAACGTTCTACTAAAAGGCTATATTGTAAAACTTTTTGAGTTAAAAGAACCAAAGAGGTTTTATTTGTAGGGATTTAGTGTCGTAAAGATGTCGTAATCTTTTATAGGTGCTTAAATAAACATTAAAACTCTTTGTTGTAATGTAAGTATAGGTACTTGTTTAGTCATAATCATCCACTGCGATCTTTATTTAAACCTATAATTATAAAAAAGAAACATCCAAGAGCATGTCAGACTATGTTCAATGTAAGTTTCTGTAGCCATTACCACAAAAAATGCACTACGAATGAGAAAAACGTGCACCAGCAAAAGAGCGTATATTTATGGCACTTACGTTATTTTGTTGAGTAGCTTTTTCAAAAACGGTATTAATCGGAAATTTAATCAATATATACAATCTTGTAACTTTTGAGTAAAATTCCTGCGACATACGGACGGACGGACGGACAAACGGATATGATGGGTTCCGATTTTTGCCATTTTGCCTACGGAACCCTAAAACAGATGTGTTCTTATATAGCCTAACTAATCTAACTATGGTCGATGCAAGTCAGGTGGTAGTAATCTACATTCCAATGATCTATGGAATCTGGTAGAACTTATGAACGTGTTTTGAGGCCTACTAAACTTGTTCATACATTCGAGTCCACTTGCCGGGCGCTCTTTTCGTAGCAAGTTTTCGCTACAAACGGTTTTTCCCATGTTATTGTCTACCAGCGTAGCGCTTAGAAAATGACGGTTGTGATAGTGTTAAAGCATATAACCATTACAGATGGCAAGCTGTATCATTACCGAACATTTTAAATTTTTCATTCACTTTTAACAAGAGGTGAGGTAAACATTAAGCTACGGCACAGTAGGTACTACAGCAATAACCCTATTGCAACAAGCGATAAATTACACACGATAAATTAATCACCTAAAAAAAAACCCAACACATAGAGACAACTTATCGCACAAACTGGCCTGAAATTTGTCATATAGATAAAAAGAAAATACATTTATTCGTGGGCATAGTTATACAGCAATACAAAAAATTAATTACTGTGACTAAGTGTGCCCCGAACTGGTCTTACCTCAGCATAATGCTGGATTGAAAGCCAGCGCTGATCTTTCGGTGAGTCCATAGGTGGCGCCACGGAGAAGCTGTACGCACGAAACTTTTTTTTTTATGTCACCGTTAAGAAAGCTGACAGGCGATACTTCATATTTTCTTATGTTTTCGCGATTATCACTCATTTAAATATTATATAAATATATTATATATATAAACTGATTGGAGTTTCCAACGTTGCAGAAGCTTTGCAGCTTCCGTATTCACCAGGTTCACTGAGAAAATATATATTTTTCTCTGTCAAATTTACAATTTCTGCAAAATACCCACTTTGAGAAACACACAGGCCTAATGTGTAAAGATACACATGTGCCAGTAAGCACATGAACCCCGCGAATATAGAAGCTGCCAATCTTCCGAAACGTTGGGATCTCAAATGAGATGATATGTAATACGCGATATAATCCGTTTAAATTGTTTTATTTCAATTTGTCATATACTTTTGCAGGGAAATCAGGATACGTCCATATGTCATACTTCCAGTGGTTTAATGTTTTTAGATCGAAAGAATTTAAACGTGAAGTTCTCTAGTAAAGACTATTCGGAACCAGATATTTTTATTCAGAGTTTTTTTTATTTTCCTAATGCCGTCATAGTCAGTAAACGTTCAAAAAGCAAAAGATTCAAACTACATAGGACAAAACAAAATGGCTGCACAATCAATAGGCAAAGTTTTAAGTGCGGTCCGAAACTAGAAAATTCGTTAATTAATGCTAACAACTTTTAGGATCTGAATGGAGTTTTGCTTTGTAAAGCTATATTTAAATGTTTTGAATTTGTTGATTCAAAATGCAAATGCGTGCTCTAGATATTACTTGGTTTAATTGCAGTGCTGTGTCTTATCTACAGGATGGCGCATTTAGATCGGTCAGTATGGGAAAGTCTGAAACTATAAGACATACGAAAATCTCTTCTTGCGAACCATGTCATCGATTTTAGTAATAAGAACTGCATTCATACATTAATCTTCATCTTCATCATCATCTTCATCGTCGTCATCGTCATCGTCATCGTCATAGTAATCATCATCGTCATCATCATCGTCATGGTCATAGTAATCGTCATCGTCATAGTCATCATCATCGTTATCGTCATCGTCATCGGCATCGTCATTGACATGGTTCGTAAGAAGAGATTTTTGTATGTCTTATAGTTTCAGACTTTCCCATACTGACCGATCTAACTGTGCCAGCCTGTACCTACTTATATTAGTGGTCGTGTATTTGTTTTACAAGTTAGTACAGACATACCAACCTGGCAGCTGGCAATTTCAGTAGGTTACATTAGATATGGGTGGATGAGATTGGATAATAACTATAAAACATTAAAAAACAAGATACCGGATTATGCTGTACAATAAATTCTTTATCCCTCTTAATTTTCAGCGTAGTCACATAAAAAATATACTATAACCATCTGTGGCTACCCACCTACCAGTAACCCAAGAATAGTTGTAATCAGGTTAGCCGATTTGGCGTGATGAGGCCACAACGACACACACAAACATACAAAAAAAAAACAAAAAAATATTTTTTGATTCTGTGACATCCAAATAGTCCGTTACCATATTTTTTTTAATATCTTCAATGTGCAGACATTTCATTTTTACAATTTTATAATAGTACCTATAGATAACATATTTATACGCGATTAAGCTTCGTTTTGTTGTGATGTGATAATGAGTGAAGGTTGTGTAATTTTAATCAATGTATAGATAACAAGTTATTAAGGGGTATAAAACTTGGAACGAGTTACCCTACAGACTTTAACCATCGAATGTAGATCCTAATTGGAGCATATAGAATAGAAATAACATCTAGTCCAAAAACTCTTTTTGTTGGTGTTTAATAGAAGATCCATACTAATATTATAAATGCAAAAGTGTGTCTATCTGTCTGTCTGTCTGTCTGTCTGTCTGTTACCTCTTCACGCTTAAACCGCTAAACCGATTTGGATGAAATTTGGTATGGAGATAGTTTGAGTCTCGGGGAAGGACATAGGCTACTTTTTATCCCGGAAAAATACCCTTATCCGCGATAAACGAATTTAAGGCGGAAAAAGTCGCGGACAGAAGCTAGTACAAAATATATCTTGAAGTTTGTACTGGCCCGACTTTCACTTTTGAAGGTAGTGTTAAGTGATTTCAATACTCGTATTTGGTCTTTACCTAATCGCACCTAATAATCCTAGCTAATGCTGGGGTAGCACCCTAAAATATGCCAAAAAAAGAACTTCAATAGGTTTTTATGAAAAAAAGGATTGCCGGCTGTAAATTTCTTTAAATTATCAACTATTCTAATCGATTCTAAAGAGCCGAAGCTCTGTAGGATTGCGTTATTTCATTACAGAGTTCCTATAACCACCACCCGGTTCTATCATCAGGTCAGCTCAATGGTATCATAAAATTGCATTGTAACCGAACTTACAAAAGTGTGCCAGCTTAGCTCAATCGAAAAGCGGTAAGTGGGTTAATTTTAAGAAATGACACCGGGACCGATGTATATAAATATTCGTAAAAGTTTGTAAAAATGGTGAGACCTACAATACAATTTTAATCGTCTTTGTTCTGCAGTGCGTTTATTATTCATGTAATGGGCACTGTAATAAATTTGGTTTTTACGTGCCAGGTAACAGATGGCCTCCCAATAAACATTTTACTATACTCGCGGATGAATACAGGAAGTAATATAAATTTTAATGCGAAGGTACAATATCCGATGATTTTCATTTATGTCAAACGGATTACCCTCGTCTTTTGTTGTCGTAATCATCATTTGGTATATGCATTTTTCCTGAACACAAACTTTTCAGGGTTGTTATTTATAAATCAAACCTAACCTAAAGGTGCGTCCACACTTGTATCATTTACTCGTATCCGATCACCGTGCCGTAGCATGACTGCGTATCGCGCTGCTTGGACACTCACTGTCGGCGCGCCGATCATGCCGCACCCTTCCGATATAAGTGTGTGATACGCGTAGAAGATGGATTTCGAGCGATCGGATCGGCGCAACGTCCAAACGCGTGATCGTGACACGCGATCATGGCACGCGACGATGATCTGATACGGGCAAATGATATAAATGTAGACGCACCTTAATGCACTTTACAGGATGATCCCTAAAATATCCTGCAAATTCTACAGTTTGAGAAATAAATGCATTATGCCAAATGATGAATTATGCCAAATAATGATTATGACAAAAAAAATATGCCAAATGAGGGTAACCGATGTAAAATACATGCTATTAAGTTATAGGTAGGGTAACGTGTATTGACCATTGTTTTAAACTTCACTCATATAATAGTCATAATCACACCACACCAAAAAGGGTCGTATTTACAATATTATTAATTTAATTACCTTAAAAACGGCCTTAGAACATTCGCCTGTAATGTACCTATAAAGAATCAAGCATTACATCAGTGAGAGAGAAGAATGCTCGTCAAGTGTTTCTGATAGTCTTTCGGACAATCTAAATTATGCCAAATAGAGGAAACCCGGTCTGATGACCTGGTAAAGGTCAAAGGAGTCTGCTGGTGGTGGCGTGTTTTAGGCAAGGCTGATGTCCAGAATTATTCATAATAATCACAATTTTTGCAATTTATTAGTGGATCACTCCACTAGTGTTATTATTATAAACAAAGATCAGAAACAAATGAAAAAAATTTTCGACGATACTGGACTTGAACCAGTGCCTTGAGCCAGACCGGGGCAGCACGCTCTACCATCTGAGCTAATCGTCCACACCAGTAGTCGACGAATTTTGTCATCTATTCTTGCTTATGGATCTCTGTATGGTGCATCCGACTCTTTAGCCGTTAGCGGAGTGGAGTGATCCACTAATAAATTGCAAAAATTGTGATTATTATCATGATATTTGTAAAACAAAAAGTACAGTCTTGATAATAGCGCCACCTCTCGCCGAGCAATGGTACCTGTAAAGGTATCTGCTCGGGGTGAAAGTAACTTCATAGTTCTTCACTAGGCGGCGCTAACGGCTAAAGAGTCGGATGCACCATACAGAGATCCATAAGCAAGAACAGATGACAAAATTCGTCGACTACTGGTGTGGACGATTAGCTCAGATGGTAGAGCGTGCTGCCCCGGTCTGGCTCAAGGCACTGGTTCAAGTCCAGTATCGTCGAAAAATTTTTTCATTTGTTTCTGATCTTTGTTTATAATAATAAACCTAATACTATTTACTTTTATAACTTTTTAAAAATCGAGAAAGATTTTCGGTTTCTAAGAAAACAGTATTCTACACATTCTACGAAACATCTGTAGACGACATAAGAGGATTCTGTTATATATTCATTATATAACCCATTGGGTTCACGCTTTTTTTTTAAGTTTTCCATGATAGTAATGTCAAAATCAATACCGGGTGATTAATGAGTCATGGAGCAGAAGTGACAGGGGTGATGGGGGGAGCTACACTACAGTAACTTTTACGATAGGGCTAACCATTTTCCACAACTTTTCAAATCGTTTAATTTTATTAAGAACTAGCTGTGCCCGCGGCTCCGCCCGCGTGGAATTCGGTATGTGTCAGTAAGCGGCTACTTCACCCCTCTCCCTGGTGGCGTAACTTGAAGTAAACTCCAGATAAAATATTATACAATTACCACTAAATAAAACTACACTCCAAGATTAATAGTTTTTCGCCCTTATTCAAATTTTTGACGTGATTTAAAAGACATAGAGTATAGGTATACTGAGTAGGTGTATATCGGACGATGCAGTACCACTATTCTATTTTTGCGTCCTTAACTGTATCTATCCAAATCAAGTCCATGGCAAATATCATGCAAAACGGTTCTCCAGTCAAATCAGTCTAAGCATGAAAAGGTTCAACACATAGAAATCCATACTTCCTAAGCAACTTTCGAATTTAGGTCTAATATTATTTAAAAATAAGATTAGAGGAAAGGTGAATATAGATATCAAAAACGTGAGGCCAAGTATTTACATTTTTAATCGACTTCCAAAAAAGGAGGAGGTTATATGTTCAACAGTTTGTATTTTTTTTATGTATGTTCACCGAATACTCTGCCAATTATGGGGAAAGGGAAATCGAGAGAAACTCTCACATATTATAGGCACTAACAATGTTTTGTATATATATTTCTAAAGTTATCAGTTATTTTCCTCTGGTTGTCATCATTTCATGCTGAGCTGATGATGGAAGGTACAATGAACTAACCAACTTTTACATTTCTTACTTCCCAAGACTCGAGATGCATGCAAAGTGCCTCCTCAATCTTCCCATTCTGGGCTCTAAAAATACTTTATATCACTACTAAAATCCATCACTAAAAAGTAAAAAATAAAAATGTAGAGTAACAAACCTGAAGTAAATAAAGTTCCTTATTTAACAAAAATACGAATTACTATTTATGACTATATATATATATGTAAGAAGATAATAACTAAAGGCTCGCCGCAGTTCTTAATAGTACTAAATTAATAGTTTGGCACCGACTTCAAAAGGTGATTCAAATATGATCCGTACCGTACATAAAAGATTATTTTTTGCTTTTTACTTTATTTTGAAGTCGGTTCTTTTTTAATATATTTTTTTTAATCGAAAATAGCAACACTGTAGGTATATAGGCCCACCAACACCTTTTCATCTTTTTATTTTTTTCTAAGCCACAGAAAAGTCTGTATTTTTTTTCTGACAGTAAGGAGGCTTATTCCTACCTATAAACAAAATTTCAAGACTTTTGAAAATTTTCATCCATTCCCCATTGTGTGTGCTGGGAGTCCTGAAGCGCTCAATGCGTTGCCTTCATCCACGACAGTGTTAATGGAATTACATACTGCTTGTTCACCTTCGATTTCCGCCAATATCCGCGCATTAGCAGCTCTCTCACAAACCCAAGAGTTCTCACGTCGCGTCACCTCAGGTCTCCCTATACGCATGTGATCTTCATCGGACGGAATGATCCTGCATAACGTCTCTGGTAATCGAACCAGGGGGTCGGTTTCCTCCAGAAGTCCTTCTCCAACCTGAAGCAGAACCTGGGCGAAAACTTACCTATCTCGTATTTTGTTGTATTATTAAATCAATTATTTAATTAAATTTGTCGATATCCGTACCCGCTCTTCTAAACTTAGAGTTAATTTGGCTAAATGCTTCCTCAGTGGCTTAATTCATATCATAAGACATGTGAGGGAGTTTAGTAAAACGTCCCACTTTGTCGATTCTAGATACGGAGTTACGGGCAGTTTAGTGAAATATGGCAAAACCTACCGAAAATCGACTTTCAATGAAAATTTATAGAACATACTGTAATAAACCTATGATTTTGATGTCGATCCATAAATGTCCAATTTAAGCACCTTTTTAAGGCCTCAAAGTTTAGTGCCCAGCGTCCCACTTTGTCGAATACCTAACAAAATCGTCGATATCATATTTGTGCCTGTTTTAGGGAAAAAAATCTACTTTGTCGATATGATGTTATGAGTAGTTTGTAATATAACAAAGCAAAAGCTATCTTCGGTGAAAATATATGTCTCTAGGTGCTATAGTTATTTTCTTTTATGTTCTTCAAAGTTGCAAAAATGAAAAAGCGACAATTGAGAAAACGTTTGTTAAAGTTTGGGACGGCAAAAAACACACTTGTACTTTGAAGTTATGGAGTGGTTAGTATCAAATGAATTGGCATACTTTAAGGATTTCAAATTATTCAAAATCATGTATGTAACCTTAGTAGTTTGAATGATACGGAGGCTTGAACATAAAAACAGAACAAAAATATGTCAAACCTGAATATGGGTTTATTTTCTATATTTAAAACACGACACGCAGATTTATCATTCAAGTTGTATTTATAAATGTATTCTCATGCTAAAAAACATAGAATAATATTCAGGATTGACATATTTTCGTTCTGTTATTATGTTCAAGCTTCCGTGACATGGAAACTACTAAGGTTACATACATGATTTTGACTAATTTGAAATCCTTAAAGTATGCCAATTCATTTGATACTAACCACTCCATAACTTCAAAGTAGAAGTGTGTTTTTTGCCGTCCCAAACTTTAGCCAACGTTTTCTCAAATGTCGCTTTTACACTTTTGCAACTATGAAGAATTTAAAGAAAATAACTAAAGCACCTAGAGACATATATCTTTCACCAAAAGATAGCGTATGATCTGTAGTAATAGGAACTACTCATAAATCCATATCGACAAAGTGGGACCTTTTCCCAAAAACAGTCCCATATTTATTTTAGCGCCACCTATTAGTTTAGCGGGGTACTCGGTAGTTCGTAGGCTCGAGAAACAGCTAGAGTAGGTTTGAGAAAAGTTTGCACCTCATTCCTAAGTAGCGCCATAAGATTCAGGTGCAAACTTAACTCAGTCAAGTGTAGTGGCTACCCCCCCTTTTAGGGTTTAAATTTTTATAGCCTATAACCAGGCCGGGGATTTTCTCGACAGATTCGTAAAGTTTGCATAAAAATCTGTTCAGCCGTTTTCACGTGATGCGCGTAAAAATAAACAGACAAACAGATAAACAGACAAACAGACAAAATTTCTAAAATCTGTTGGAACGTGTTCTGTTATCAATTCTTAGTATACCCAGCCAAATTTTTTTTTAATATCTTCCATGTACAGATTTTCGACCCTCTTCAGCTTTATTATATGTATATGTAATTAATCAACCAAGTCTGATTGTAAAACACAGAGAGAAAGTTTTAGTAACACAAATAGTTGTAATTTGCTCTTTAAATAGTAACAGTAAACAAGGCTTTATAAACAAGTAACTGTTTAATATTAACAAACAAGAGAAATTAAGAACTTTTTATTTGAAATGTAAAATAAATGTATGTTGACTAGGGCGGATATAATATTCAATATCAGTCGTAGTGTTCATAGACAACTCTACATTCTAATTAATAGACAAACGTGTGACCTCGTTTAAATTATGCTTGAGTGAGTGAGTGAGTGGTTGAGTGAGTGAGTGGGTGAGTGAATGAGTAAGAGAGAGGATTTATTTGTTAAGCCATAGGTGATGAGGTATAAATATAGTTGTTACAGTCAACTTATGTGATATGTTTTGGCGGATAGGCGTACAAATACTTACCATTTTGACAATAAATAGTTCAATTAGAATTTACAATTATTATAACTAGTTTACTTTATTGGATCGAACTAATATTATTTTAACTAAACTACAACTGATTACAACGAACAAATTTTAATTGAAATATCATATTTCTTTGGAGTCGTCATTCATTAAAAAAAATTAACTGATATTTTTTATTTTATTTAGTATCCATACAGTTAATTGAAATTTTAATATACGTGTTATAAGAGGCTTCAAATAAGTGGTACCTAACTAATTACATATCATTAGCGCCATTCCGATGAAACTTTTTTTGCGTATGCCGATTATTATCTTGCTCTGCAATTTGTGTTCATACTGGGAGCGTGTTGGGCACTTTTAACTTTGTAACTGTTTGTGACACACTACAGTCTGCCTCCATCAATTCCGATCCAAGTTAGCTCTCATCTGCACGACTACAATGTGTGTAGTTAACGATGTGGCTTTTTTCACTTTCAAACCATCGTGTACCAACCTTTGTTGCCCCAGTCGGGTAAAAACGTACGTCGTAAGTTTAACTAACCATTTTGACGTGACAGACATACAACACAACAATAACACCCTCAGTACGAATGTTTCTTTCCCATTGCACCATTTTCAGGCATCTCTGTTTGGCCTTATGGTCTACTGGTAGAGAATGCCATTTGGCAGTAAGCCCGCCATTTGTGCTTATTTTTTTATGTGCAATAAAAATTAAATCACCATCATCATTTCAGCCATAGGACGTCCACTGCTGGACACAGGCCTCCTCGATAAATTTCCTCGTAGGCCGAGAGAGACAATTCGCATCCAGCGAGTCCCCGCAACTCTAACCAGGTCATCCGACCTCCTTGCGACGGCCTGCTCATGATGCGCTTGCCGGTACGCGGTCTTCATTCGAGAACCTTTCTGCCTGAACGGCCATCGGTTCTTCGAACACACACAGCGATCTATGGAAAGAGCTATGCTCAGGATCTCTCTACGAGGTCGAATCAGAAATTAACAGATTTGTAGACGAACCAAGGTCACCGATTTAGCAAACAGGGTAAGCAAACTGAAGTGGCAAAGCACATACAATTTAAATAAATAAATATTTTTATAAATAGCCTACAATATTTCAGTAAAAAACTGATTTTCTATTTGTCCTCTACGATGAAGTTGTCGTATCTTATTAAATGCGTAGACTCCAAGTATGTTTTTACTAATTTTTACTTTTTTTATTTAAATTAAGCAATTTAGCGGATTATATCGCGTATATTATCTCATTTTAGTTCCCGACGTTTCGGAAGCTTTTCGGATTTTTTAGTTGACTACTAAACTACTTTTTAACAGATAAGATATTTTACACCGTTCGGAAATTAAGGTTTATAAGCTGGAGAGGCTGCGAGAGTGGTATACGAAACGCAGTGTATCGACCCTTTGTTATTCGCAATAATAAAAACCAAGACTCTGTTTTGTATCGAAACAAGCTGAACTGGTGTACACAAGAAGTTTCGAGGGCGTAACACCGACGAATATTCGCTAACCAGTTTTTGTCGAACACGTAACATGTCTCAAACAGTTCAAGGATTCCCCTAAATTTAATAAGACCCGGACCGAAACAGCTTACCGGTACGAAGTTTAAATCCCGTGTAAGGTGAAGTTAAAGGGTACTAGGTACCGGTATTGTACCTACATGTGGATTCTGTGCTCATGTTAACTCGTAACTTTGTAAGATGCTTTAATTACTCCGGTTTTGTAAAGGTACAGTTGGGCTTATTTGATGGAAAGTTTAGTTTATACATAATAAACTTGTACGTATATTACATTGGAGGAGTATACTTCACTTTACCTGTTTCTCGGCTACGTTTTTAAGACGGCATTAGAGAAAGATTATTACCACACATATGTAGACAAAAAAATGTAAGAGTAATTTAAATACGTTCAATTCCTACCATTTCCTGTGATTAAAAATTAATTAATTAGTAACTATAAGTGGTAAATCTCATCTTAGTGCATATGGGCTACATGTTACCGAAACTTTTTTTTTTCAGCATGTATCAATGTGTGGCGCATATTTCGACAATCTTCTAAAATCATTTTGGGGTTATTTAACAAAAAAATATTTACTGTAAATTTACGGAAGTAATTGCTCCGAACGTAGCATTAATTGTGTCCCCCTCTTAGTATTTTTTAAACCTTATATCCAAAAAAATTAAAAATAAATGAAAAAAATGAAGCTTAACCACTACTCTTGTGCCCTTGCAGGGTGTCACATGTCTCACTACTTATTTAGAATTCCATATGTATTTTATAATGTGTGCAATAAATGATTCTGATTCTGGTTATGATTCTGATCTACTTTCAACGAAAATTATTCTCAACATGATTGGATATACCGTTTTTGAGTACTCTCAGGCCTCTTGCGGCCTCTGCGCGTTGGCTTTGGCTCTGCGCACGACTCCCAAACGTTCGGGGCACCATTGTCCCGTGAGCGGGTGATTATTTTATTTTAACAAATGAAAAAAATATAACACACAACAACATACCTAAAATACAATTTCCGCAGTCCCTAATCATCTGTCTGTTAAAACCAGACTCTGTTACACTCTGTTTGTGCGAACTTGTTTGAAACGACTTCCTTCGGTTTCAAACCAATTACGGTTGTATGTTACGGGCGCTTTGCATGTTCGGACAGCGTGTTTATTAAAGAGGAATTTCGGGTGTATTCGAAATCAGATTATCTTAGTCACTGAACAAAGAGGCGCCCGTTAATCGTATAGTGAAATCTATGACATTTGGAATGTTGTACGGTGGCCTAACATTTCAAGTTGATGCTACTTATTTAAGTCTGCTGGCAGCTTCTAAGCTTTTTTTAAGCAGAGGTTCGTTTAATAAATCTGGAATGAGGATAAATAAAAATAAAAACAATTAGTACATTCGCCTCATCGATCCTGCTGCGGACCACTAGATATTGAAGTCACTCCTTTCGTAGTCAGTACGAGTATATAATAGTTTAGTTCTCTTCTAAACAAGAGTGCCGAGATTTACGAAACCAACGAGCTACATCTTTATCGTCGTAGTGGCTTTTTATTGAGTTCAGCACATCTTTAGATGCACCCCGTTAAATAAAAATAATTCACTATTTCTTCCCTACTATTTTGATATCATTTTTCACATATAGATAGAATATGGAGCCTTGCTACTATTTTATCCTGGGCAATTTCACAAACTGACAAGCAAAATAAAGCTTCGTGGGGAAAAACAACCGTCCAAGAGCATTACAGACCATCTGTGTAGGGTTCCGCAGCCGTTCATACCAAAAAATGCACACCACAGAAACATGCGATATGAAAAAGTGCACTAGCAAAAGAGCGTATCTCCATGGCACTTACATCCTTTTGTGGAAAAGCGCCGTTTTTACGCAATAACTCAAAAGCGGTATATCCGATCATGTTGAAAACAATCGTTGAAAGTTTTATCTTTGTAATTTTTTTCATATTTTCAGACATACCGTTTAGAAAATAGAGGGGGGGGGGGTCCCCAATTTATGCTACTTTCGGAACGATTATTTCCGAAAATATCCACTAAATCAAAAATGTTTTTAAGAAACCTCATAATGATTTTAAAAGATCTGTCGAAATATGTGTCATAATTTTTTTTCTATATTTCGTTTACATGTATGGGGGCATTCCATAAATGTAAAAGAAACGGAAAAAAGCCTAGATTACTATACTACCCCTAGATTTATTTTATTTTATTATTTAACTATAAATCTAAGAAACGGCTTACACAAGACACATATACTCCAAATTTCATCATTGTACATCTTTGAGTTTTTGAGTAAAATGGCAGTGACATACGGACGGACGGATATGACGAAACTATAAGGGTTCCGTTTTTGCCATTTTGGCTATGGAACCCTAAAAGGCACTAGCTTTTTACTACACTAGGTACTAACCTAACACCATCAATATTTTTTTTTGTTAAACACGTTACCTTTGTTATTCCCCTCTCATCATTAAGCCCTATCCCTAATTCCGAACACTGTATTCTTTCTTCAGAAATAAATTCTACAGACTGTTTTCCTAATTTGACGTGCCTCGTATCCGAAATGAGTCGAATGTACGTGACTAAAGTGATTTCGAGAAACAATTAGATTACTTCAGGGTCTTGACGTCGTTAAATTTTATTTAACGTGGGGCCGATGACCTTGAATGCTAATTTAGGTGTTTTTTTTAACCAATAACCGTTAGTCTTAATGTTTTGCTGGAGTTTTATCTGGCTTTTTACTCTAATAAGAATCTTGGTTTTAAATTTAGGGTTTTAAAAGTAAAAATGAAAATTTAAGTCTATAGTTAAGACCAATTAACGGGTCATGTTAGGAAATTGTAATATACAAATTTGAATCACCAAGTTACTCGTATATTGCCCAACATGAAAAAGAAAAAAATATGTTTATTCTAAATTAGAAGATGGATCTCCATCTTCTAATTTAGAATAAATATATTTGTACCATGTGCCAAAAAAAAATGGAATGAAAACTCTCTTGAAACATAAAAAAAACAAATTCCTCTCGGTAAAATCAAACAGCCCGATGTACTTATTTTTATGAAATATTTTCTATCTACAGCCATTCAATTTTACAACTTTTGCTTAATGTTTTGGTTTGGATGGTTTCAAATGTTTCTAATGAAATTTTCCATCATGATAGGTAGACTTAATTAATGTAATAAGGTTCAAATAATAACATGTTAAAACCTATGTAAGATTTTGGGTCGGGTATTTTTTGTTTAGGAAAATTAAGCAACCTATGATGCATTATCCCCTATTTTAAGATTTCCTTAATTTCATATTGTTACGAGTAAAGTGAAATGAATCATTAATGTTGCTTTGATTCTTATTATTTGTGAAACTTTTTTAGACAAAAATTGATGATACATTTACTTTACTTACCTCTTGAAAGTAGATGACTGAGTTAATTGGTATCATTAATTACCCTATAGGTTTTATCTTTTTAAAACATTATGGGAGTTTCATTTTTGGTAACATCTCAGTTCGGATGCCCGCATTCTGAAGTTACTAAAGACGTTAAAAAGCCTCCTCAGCTATTTCTAAAATAAAGCACCGCACACGTCCGACTTGAATCACTCCACAAGTGGAGTCGGGTTGGAGTCACGTATTACGAGCGCTCTAAATTCCTGCTCTCGTGAGAAAAACATCACATAACCCTATCGAGCCTATTCTTGCAACCGACTTCAGTCTTCTAGGCTTGCGTGTGAGTTGTAGTTTGTACCCTAGGGAAAATAAAGTGATAAGCGTCTATAGACGCTGTTGTGACATGTAACTTTGTATCGTTTAAAGAGCGAATTGGGACGCGACTTGTATGACTATAAGATAAGGATTACGCTTTACCTGACAACTCTGTTACTTGTGGCAAGTGTGTTATGGATTAATAATTTGCGGTGCTATTTGGGTTACAGAGCGGGTGTGCTTTATTTAATTAAAGAGGTGTAATAGAGATAAAACAACGCGCTTGGTATCTTTTACTGCGTTTTATGACTTGTTGACTTTTGGCAAGATAAATATTCATGTATAAAATACTAGTTCAGCAAGCTCCCAGCTTCCAAATAAAAAAATCGTAAAATTCGTATTTATTATTTGTCCAATTTATTTACAATTCGTCGTTGAGGTGGCACCTCTTTGTCTAAGTTTAGCCGTCTAGGTCCAAGTTGCCTTCTGGCTAGCTAGGGTTTATCTTTTTATAATTGTTACAAATAATAATTATAAATCGCACCTTCACTTCACAAAAATGGGGTAACGTTGTTTAATTACATGACCTGTGTGTCAACTGTCAAGTTATACATCGAAATTCAAACGTCTTTACAAACCTTCGCACTAATAGCATTAAGTAGTAAAAAATATTAAAAGCCTCCAGGAAAATAAGAATTCGCCAATGATGTTATTCCAAAAACATTGAAATATTCTCAATAAGTACAACAACTGCAATTATTGTAAGAGTTACGCTTTAAGTATTTCTTCGAAGTATATTCTATGTTACTTCTTCTTCTTAGTGTGTCCCATTTTCTTGTACTGTACAGAGACGTGAACCCTGAGGCAGACAGAAGGCAAAAAGGTAAACGTCCTAGAATCTACTGGACTGAATTCCGCACAAAGGCATCCATCCTTGAAGAACTGGGCGTCAAAGACCGTTTGTCTAGTATAGTGCAAAGGCGAATCCTCAAATATTTAGTTCACCTGAGTCGTCGCGAAAATTACTCCAAAGAACGCCTCGTCGTGCAAGGGAAGGTGGAGGGAAAAAGGCCGTGGGGCATATCGCCAATGCGATGGATAGATTAAACAAATGCGGTTATAAGTGGGCAGTTACATGAGTGCACCTGAATGATTGCAAGCAGGCAGAGGTAGCGGGAAGTGGTGCGCCGAGGCCGTTGAGTTCTGTCAGCTGCCGAGGGTGTTACATGATAACCACGACTAATCTGCCAAGAGATGAAGGCTCCTCCTTATTTGAAACCCGAATTCTCAGCACACGTAACCAAAATTGGCTTACCCCTTGATAAAGATCATCACTTGTCTACTGTATACGCATGGGCCGTGAAGGAATAAACGCTCTCAAGCCTTCACACCGTTGACACCGCGTCATCAATATTGCTAGTTGTAGGAATAACGTTCGGCTGTTTGTTGATGAAATTATCCAGATTTTTAATAATGAACGCCAAGAAATTATTAAACTTTATTAAACTGTTTTAAGTAAGTAAATTCATTTAAATTTAAATTTTATTTTGATTAACTTTTATTGACTTTTTGTCGTGTCATATTCATATTCGTTTATTTGTATTAATCATACATTGTCAGTTTTACAGATCCACTTTCATTATTACATATAAGTATAGTGCAGTGTTACAAAACAATATCATGTCAGAGTAGAAATAATAGTCAATAAATAACAACAATAATTTTCAAAATTTCAATACATTATCATCATTGAGTTCATCATTCAGTAAAAATCATTAAATTATTCATTCAAGAATTCTGCCACAGAATAGTAGGCCCTTTGTACCAGCAGTGATTTGAGTTTCAATTCGAAACCTAGATTTGTTTTGCAATCCTTAATTTCGATTCGAATTTTATTATAAATTAGAGGACCCAAGACCTGCAGACTGCTAGCTGTTTTTTGAAGTCGGTGCCTTTGGAGTTCTAAGTCGTGCTGTCTCTTGTGCTGAAACCTATTACTTGTCCACTTTTATTGGGAAAAATATCTAAGTTTTGTCGGACTAATTTACCCACTTCCAAGATTAGAATGGACGGTAGTGTCAAGATCTTAAAATCAATAAATAGTTGTCGTGCCGGTGTATCCGGGGGTGTCCGAACCATTTTTCTAATGATCTTTTTTTGGATTATAAATATCTCTGTCAGCAGCTGAACCCCACAAATCAACTCCGTACGACAAGGTAGAATGGCAATACGCGGGGTACGCTATAAGTAAATTTTCCCTAGACAATAACGGTAGAAGTCGGGTCAGAAGGCTGAGTTGAGCTTCGTGCAAACCTTGTCAATATGCTCAGGCCATTGCAAGCCCGAATCAAATGTGAAGCCTACGGAGCGAGCATGTGGTACAACCGGGACAGACGCACTTCCGACTAAAACTGGGCTAGGGAGGGCAATGTTATTTTGATTTTGCTTTAAACTAAACTCTAATATGTTGGTTTTGTTTAAGTTTACGAGCATTCCATTAGCCGTGAACCATTCCGAAAGCCGATGAATGACAGTTTGTACGTTTTCAAGTAGTTGTTCCTTGCTATTAGCATTTACGATCGCACAAATGTCATCAGCGTACATCAAAAAGTCTACAATTTGGGAGTCGAAAGGTTGATCGTTCGTGAGTAGCAGAAAAATGGTATTACCGATATTAGATCCGTGTGGTACTGATCTATCCCCTATTGGCTTCAGACCCGATCTCTCATTATTTACATCAGTCGATTGATTCCTATCAGACAGGAAGGAGTTCATAATTTTCAATGCAATGCCACGGATGCCATAATATTCGAGTTTGTTCGAGATGAGGTTGTGATGGACAAGGTCGAATGCTCGAGATAAATCGAAGAAAACGGCAGCTACACGACTTCTACCCTCCAGCTGGTCTAATACTGTCCGCAACAAGTGCCGGACGGCTCCGGTCGTCGACTTGCCCGATTGGTATGCAAAGTGCTGTTTACAAAGTGAATCGCTATTTACTAAAAAATGTATCAGTCGATCACACATCCCCATCTCAAACATCTTTGATACGGCAGGTACTATCGATATTGGTCTGTAACTTTTTTGCTCCTTTTGGCTACCTTTAACCTTAAACACCGGCGTCACCTTTATATTCTTTAATGAAGTGGGATAGACGCCGTTACATGCGGACTTATTAAATTGATGGCATTATGCATGTAAGAAATTATATGGAAGTTGGCGTAGGATATATGTAGGTAGGCCGTTAATATCCTTAATACCTTAAGGTTTTAATTTTGAAATTATTTTAAGGAGTTCCCCCACCGAGAAGGGTAAGAAGAACATTGTTTTCATAACTGGCGGAACATTCTTACGCAAAAGATACATCGCAATCGCAACGTCGAGTCTTTGGGGGGTATCACGCACAACAGATAGGTAGACATCGTTGAGTGAGCCCGCGAGCTGGGCGCTGGAGCCACTCGCGCCACACTCTGCGTGCCGCTACACGCTTAATATGTCTATATGACTTTATTGTTCAGTCTGTATATTTCATACCACATTTTTTTTTAACTATTTAAATTTATTGCGGCTGGATGTAAGGGTTATAGATACAGACAATTTAAAATTTGTGTTAAAAAACGTTCCTTTATACAAAATATACATATATTTTTAGTTTAGAGAGGATGTCATTTGATCCAAGAAAACTCAAAGTTTGAAAGAAAATATTTGTGGCAAGTGTTCGCACATAAAATTTTGAATTTATGACCCAGTAAGGAGGTGGGGGGCATACCATCGCAACCTACTTTAGGCTGCGATGGTATGGCTACATAAAGAGAAAGCCACCCGACTAAGTAGGAAATTTGTCACTACAACTCTCCATCTCTGGAAACAATGAGGGAGACGAGTTCGGAAAACTGACCCCACCACCACCACACGGGGGACGGTATTAGCTAGCAAGAGACAGAGCTCAGTATATTTGAAAGGATCTTCAGTCGTCCGGCGGCATGTCAATACAAGGTTTTCTGACGGTCCTTTGAAGTGTCTTCTACGGTTATCTATTCTATATTATACATAATATCAGAAGAAGTCCTGACTGACTGACTGACTTATCAACGCACAGCCGAAACTACTAAAGCTATAGAATTGATTGTTGCACAGTCGGTTACATTTATAACGTAGGCACGGGATAAGAAAGCATTTTTTTAAATTCATCCCCTAAGGGGGCAACACAAGGGATGGAAGTTTGTATCCGAAAAGTTAAATCTTTGGACTTTGGAACTTGAAATTTCGCAAAAAGATGGGATGGAAGTTTGTATGTCAAAGGTAAAATCTTTGGATTTAATAATTTGAAATTTCGCAAAAAGATTGTGTGTAAAATCATTGAACATTGAAATTTGAAATGTTGCATATAGATTGTGTGATTAAGTTAAATAAACTTATATTCTTGTTTTTTTTTTTTATTCATCCCTTAAGGGGGTAAAACAATTGATGGAACTTTGTATGTTAAACGTAAAATCTTTGGACTTAGAAACTTGAAATTTCGGAAAAAGACTGTGTTTAAAATCAAAAAACTCATATTCTTGATTTTTCGAAATTCATCCCTTATGAGGTTAAAACAATTGATGGAAGTTTGTATGTAAAAGGTAAAATCTTTGGACTTAGAAACCTGTAATTTCACAAGAAGGTTGTGTGTTAATTAATGAATTATTAGAAAGAACATGAAGAGGGAGGGAGGGAAAGCGAGACAGATATAAGAGGTAGAGAGGGAGGGAAACAGGGTGAGAAGGAGGGAGAGAGGGTGAGACGGAGGGAGAGAGAGAGAAGAGGTAGAGAGGGAGGGTGTGAGGGTGACAGGGAGGGACGGAGTAGGGACGGAGAGAGGGAGAGAGGAAGAGAGTGAGTATTTTATACAAAGATTTACAGCATCGGACAACTGACAGAAAAAAGTTTTCCATATATATATCTCTGTTTTTATCTAAAATCTACGCGGACAAAGTCGGGGGCGGCCGCTAGTTTCGTATATTTTCCTCATTTATCTTAGTCCAAAAAACTATAAAAGAAAAAAAAGCATGTTCAGGCCACCTTATCAGATGTATTGATTGGGCCTTATTAGATTTAGCTGGTTGGCTACGGCGTAACTACAAAGAGTAATATTTTCTCTCTCATAACTCAATATAAAGGTCACTATTTCTTAAATGAACTGAGGTGCTGAACGTCAGATATGAGTGGTTTATGGGCTTGTTCTTGGAAATATTGGAATTCTAAATGAAAGCTAAATCATGTGCGATTAATGGGGTTGTGAAACGCATTCGTTTGTTGCTAAATCAGGTGGAAAGTTATTGAAATTAAGTCATGCTTTTATAAGAAACTAGAGGGCGCCCGCAACTTCGTTCGCGTAGGAGAAAAAAGTCATAACGCCTACTTATTTGATACCCAGCTACCCGTGTACCAAAAATAGTTGAAATCCTTTTAGCCAATTTAGCGTGTTGAAGCTACAACGAAACATACAAACATTTTATTTGTACAACTTCATAATAGTACAGATAAGACAAATGCAGCCATGCGAATATTTTTTGTAAAATTGTTAATATTTGTAAATTGCTAATAGCTCATGAAAAACAAGCGCTAAAGACAATTTGGAGATCCTTAAATCGTATATATTTAAATTCTGTAGGTATTTTTATTGCCACGTGAAGTCTGAACGGGTATTTTGTTCTTAGCCTGTAATTATTTAATTGGTGGTAAGTACGGTACATACTTATACGTCTCTCTAATTAACTTATCAGCAACTGAGAAAAGCAACCTCCATGCCATATATGTTTGTTTTGTTATTGTGTAGTACGGTTATCTGCCTAAAAACGTGACCCCTGCGCATAGTGCGCAAGACAGCTTTGAAGTTAGCCTGAACAATTTTTTGTGACAAACCTTTATTGCCGACTGTACTTTTATTTGAACATCCGTTGAGAGTTATTTTGTTAGAGTTCCTTTGACCAATTTTCGGCTCGATCATCAGATTAGCTCTAGTAGCATACTATTACTCGATTTCCCGGTCAATGCTTTCAGTCTCTAACAGCAAACATATTTTTACGATGGATGTAACTATGTACATTTCTTAGTATAATTATCCTCAAAATACAACAACAACAACAACAACAATTCTTTATTGCACACCAACAATAGAAGCAATACAATAGAGCCTTAACATAAAATAGGTAAACAATAGGCGGTCTTATCGCTAAAGAGCGATCTCTTCCAGACAACCTTTGGGTAACGGAAATGACATAAAATAGCTAGAAATGAGTAGGTGGTGAGATAAGATTACATATAATACAAAAATAAATAAAAACAAACAAACATACTAAACATACATACTACTATAAATATAAAAATACGTACGTGTGACGTCTATAAGCCGTTCGTATTTTATTTAGCACATGTCTGTTCAAATATTACAGGCTCTAGTAAATTATTCCCAATTCCTTATACGAAATTGAATAGGCAGGTAGATATAGCTACTTATTTATTTTTCGGTTAAACTTCGTATCCTGTTCGCACACATTCAAATGTCAGGTACTTGAATAGTGAAGGGGACGGCATGATAGGAGCTTTTAATTTAGGAGTAGGTATTGGCCTCAGATCGTCGACCTCGCTTATTGTCGGGTCTTTTAGCTCTTGTCGGCGAGAAATATTCGCGTATTTCAAATCTTGAAGGAGGTTAAGTAATATGTAAGACTCAGGTGTTAAGTACTAAGTCATTTACAAGAAATATGGATCAAACCGCAAAATATCGATATCGGTTCAGCTAAACCGATTTCACTAGATTTTTTTTTTATATTACTGACTTGGTACGCAGTAAAGGCTTTTTGCTCGCCTATCTGATCAGAATTTATAAACCACTGACCTTGGAAACCAAGCAATTGACTCGCCCGCCTGATTGACCATAGATTTTGTCAAGGCGGTCAGAAACATTGGTCAAACGAGACTTCAAATCGAGTTTTGATCGAGTTCAGGCTTATATCGGTTCAGCTAAATCGATTTCACTAGATTTTTTAAAATATTACTAACTTGATACGCAGTAAAGGCTTTTTGCTTGCCTATCTGATCAGAATTTATAAACCACTGACCACCAAGCAATTGACTCGCCCGCCTGATTGACCCTAGATTTTGTCAAGGCGGTCAGAAACATTGGTCAAACGAGACTTCATATCGATTTTTGATCGAGTTCACGTTTCAGTTTGTACCGACTTATAAAGTGAAGTACTCACACAATATAAGTACTCATATACGCAGAGTAAAACCAATTTAAAATTAAAGCAATATTGCCCATATTGCTTCTCTTTCTGCAGACGGAATACCAAGAAGCTCTAACCTTCAATTTCAGTTTAATTAAGTTAAAGAAAAAAGAGCATTCAAGCTTTAAAATGAAAATGATTTCATTTTGCGCATAATTATAATTCCAAGCTCATTAGCTTAATAAAGCGATAACTATGTACAATTGAACAATTCAATGAAAGTTTTAAATTAGCTCGCTATTTTATGGAGTATTTCAAAAATATTCGCATCTACGTCTAATCAGACGGTACTTATTCCTTTAATTCCTTCAAAGTGGCTACAGTAAATAGTTTTAATTCAGTACTGTAATCAGTTCAACGTCCCTACTTCGTTCCTACTTCAGCAGTACCTATCCAGTACCTATATATCCAGCAGCATTCGTAGGGGAGACCGGGCAAAGTTGTTTCACGAGTCACACGACGGCCATAACAAAAAACTGAACGAAAGAATAAGTTCATCGACCAGTATCGAAAAATTGCGAGAGCTCTAGGAGAGATATTCTTGCGATTTTTTGACACCGGTTCATAGTTCATTATGACCACTTTGACAACCGACCCGTAAGACAATTTTACCCAGTCTCCCCTATACTCAACAATTTGCGCTACATAGTGTGCATTTATGAAGGTTTCGCCTCAACAACCTTTCGCATTATTTGTCGAACCCCTTTGATATCTGAAAATAATAATGGCTATGAAACTACATAAGTAGCTAACTTCAGAAACACTAATAGTATAAGGCGCGAATTATTTAAACTAAATGAAACTTACATTGGGTGAACGAAATTGGTGAAATCTTATTTTCGGTGTGCAGTAAAGGAAAGTGAATGGCATTGTATAGATACTTTAGAAATATGTGTTAGAGAAAAAAGCTCCAAATGTCCTGAACCTAACACCTAATACCTCTTACCCTTGAATAGTAACAGATTAAAGATGATGTGTATGGGCAAAACTTTCCAGTAATATATTGTTTAGACGTCAGAATAACACATCTATTATTAAATGTCTGTACATTAAACATATTTTCAAAAAATGTAACTGAATCGAAATAAATATATTTTTTTGTATGTGTCATCGTGGCTTCGTCACGCCAAATCGGCTAACAGAATTTCATATATTTTGGTACACTTGTAGATGGGTATGTCTAAATGATTATAGGATACTTTTTACCCGACTGCTCTAAAGAAAAAAGAGGGGTTATAACTTTTTCTCCTCTGCGAAGGTGCCCTTCTATATCTTACTCTGTGGGAGCACACTCGCGGCGGCAGAGCGTTACCATACATAGTTTAACGCTGCATCGATGCTGTTGTGTGAGAGGTCTCTTACTGATGAGTCCTATGTGGTGTGGTGCGAACCGTTAATTCCGTTCCCGAGCGCCAGAGACAAGACAAATTACTTCATTAATGTTTTCTTCCCCTCTATTTTTCGCCGACGTTTGACTTTGAACCAAAGTGCTACTGCTTCACAGTTTTAAAATACTCCGTTTTAAGTACTACTTTTAAAACGCTTTTACCTGAATTCTTCTGGAAGTTCAAATAACCGTTTTCTTTTAATTAAGTCACGTTTATTATTATTAATATTACTATTTAAATAATTTCTCTAATTTTCATTGTGTATAGTGCCGTACCGCGAAATTTTGCACCCACAGACCCTGCGAGTGACATGCTCGAGCCGGATATTCTTGAGTCAGAAGTATCAGCCGCTATTTGACACCTGAAGAATGGGAAAGCCACAGGAAAAGATGAGATCCCAATTGAAACAATACGAGAATTGGGAGAGCGTGGCGTCCATATCTTCCATGTTATCTGCAACAACATATAGTTCACAGGCAAATGGCCCTCTGAATGGGCCCACACAGTCTTTGCTCCTCTTCATAAAAAGGTTTCCACAACGAAGTGTAACAATTTTCGACTTATTGCCCTTATATCACACGCTAGCAAAATAATGTTACACATCTTAAATTAACGACTGAAATCATATTTGTCTAGAGAAATTGCGCCAGAAGAAGTCGGTTTATGAAAGGCAAAAGTACCCGTGAGCAAATCCTCATTGTTCGTCAAATCATCGAGAAGGCTTGAGAATTCAACAAGCCTACATACATATGCTTTGTTGATTTCTCCAAAGCATTTGACTCGGTGAAATAGCCAGCATTGTGGAAAACTTTACTAAACATGGACACACCACAACACCTCGTACACCTGCTGAGGGAGCTCTACGAAGGAGGAACAGCTTCAGTGCGGACAGATGATCTACTCTCAGATAGCTTCGATCCAAGCGCGGGCGTGCGACAGGGATGCATAATATCATCTTTGCTATTTAATATCTACACCGAGCTTATAATGCAAATCACTCCCGAGGACTGGACCGATGGTGTTACGATTGGTGGATACAAAGTTGCAAACTTGAGGTACGCAGACTGTTTGCAAGTAGCAGTGACCTTTTGGAAGAATTACTTCTAAAAATGGAAAGCGTACTCGTAAGCCTTAGTTTTGGACTGAGAATAAACCGATCGAAGACCAAGATTATGATCGTCGACCACGTCAAATTGCGAACTGCGACGTGGTTCAGACCTACGTTTACCTTGGGGCTTTGGCTTTGGGGATGAAGTAAAGCAACGTATGGCCATAACCAGAACTGCAATGGAGAAGTTGAGGAAAGTCTGGAGGAATCGCAACATCACCAAAGCTACCAAGGTCAGGCTCGTGGCGACACTTATATTCCCGATTTTTCTATACGCGGCAGAGACGTGGACAGTGCGCGAGTCGGAAAGGGGGAAGATAGATGCTCTAGAAATGTGGTGCTGCAGAAAAATGCTCGGAATATCGTGGACGGAGTTCCGCACCAATGTTTCCATACTCCAAGAACACGGCATCATGCAGCGTCTATCGGCTGTAGTACAGTCGCGTATACTGCAGTACTTTGGCCATGTCTCTAAGCGGGATAACAACTCCATAGAGCAGCTGTTTGTGCAGGGAAAAGTGGATGGAACCAGATCGCGTGGCAGGTCCCCTATGCGTTGGACTGACCAAATAAAATCAGCAGTAGGAAACTGCGTATCTGACTGCGCCAGACAATCTGCCAACAGGGAGAGATGGCGGGAGATCGTGCGGAGAGCTGTGTCCGCCTCTACCACCGATGTGGACGCCTCAACGTGACCCAGACCGCTCTGCCAAGAGCGAAACAACAGAGAAGATATACCTCTTACACTTTTACCTACCTTGTCAAATCGTCTGTATTTCTACCGATAGTATTTTTTTTCATTATCTCCACTTTAAGTGACCATTCGTTACGTAACATATTCCTTACAATATGAGTCATACCGAGGTAATTTGGGCTAAAAAGTTCAAACTAAATAGATCCGGGTGGACGCTGGTCCGTCAACATCTCCTGCATCCCCTGATGATGACTAATAGAGAGGCAAAACACGTGTCGAGGATTATTCTGTGTGGTGCTGGTGTGTTGTATTTGCATGTGTATTTTTTTTGTGGGAACTGCATAAAAATATGCGCATGTGAGCACAATTTATTGTCACAACTAACCAAACCACTATTTTGCGGAAAAGCAAATGAGTTAATCACTATAATCTTTTAATCTAATACGGTATTCCGCAAAGCAACACCTGAATCTATTAAATAGGTACCTACTCAATTTATCTAACTTTTTGGAACCTATATAGCCATACCAAAAGACGGCTATATCTTGATTTTACCTACAAAATATAAAACAAACCAAAAAAAAAAAACAATCGTCCACTTTCTAACAAAAAAACGTACACAACCTTTCGACCGATTTGCGTCGTTAATTTTTAAAATACCTCCCAATTAATTATCAGCCTGACGCAGACTCGAAGTCATTGTCCTAACAGCCCCTAAACTACTCCTAATGCTCAAAAAGACGTAAGTTCTAACAATTTCTATATAACATACGGCATTCTTATAACAATGGTAGAAAACAGCTACCTTTGGTGCGTAAAAGGATGTAACTGACGTTGATTTCTTTAGAAGATAAATCGTTTTTGTAGTGAAGTTTGGAAACGACATCCATACGTTTGCAAGGTCTTATTTATTCCACCTTGAGGACACATTAGGTACTTCACCCGAGGATTACTCGTAACGTTGTAATTAGAGCCTACATTCTCCCCAAAATACCCCTTCCTTGTATTTCTGAGTGGGATTTCTTTTTACTTTAGGAATAAATAGACCGGATTGAATGTTTATGGTATTTTGTATAATCAAAAACAAAATACGAATGCTTTCAGAGCTTTAGGTTAATAAACTATGGGTTTATACTTTTTAATAACCATAGTGTTTTGTTTTATATAGAAAATATAAGTAACTTATGATATTTTTATGACATGGAGTGATCCACAAGTGATCCAGATGTATTCTCATTTTCTATAGGAAAGTTTTTTTTTCAAATCTCAGGCGTGTAATTGAATGATAATTTTGGGTCAAAATTGATAAAAAGTACTCTTTTACAAGTCTAGGTTTCAAGGGCCTGTGACAAAGCAAAGTGTCTACTCCGAGTAAACAAAAATATACATTTTCGATTACTCCGAAAGTCACGGGGAAAACAAAAACCACTTCCTCAAAAAAGATTTGCTATGGTATTACGCTGATCCGCGCAACACAAGTAGGCATTCCAATAACCTCATACCGGCGCATTCATTTAAAACGAAACAAAACGAAGGAACGACGAGAAATGGAGGAAAAATCTCTTTGGTTCAGGCCTTTGAAAATTCTTTTGTAACTGTTGGGCTATTCTTTCAATAAAAAACGTAATCGGAGGAATAGTGAAGTGAAGAAGGCACAATATTGGTTAAATTGGCAACAAAAGTAAGAAATATAAAACCTTTATCATCAATGATCTCATGCATCTCCTGATGATGGCTTGTAGAGAGGCGAAACACGTGTCGAGGATTTGTTTGGTGGTGGTTTGTTGTATTTACATGCGTATTTTTTTTGTGGAAACTGCGTGAAAATATGCGCATGTGAGCACAATTTATTGTAACTAACCAAACCACTATTTTGCGGAAAATAAAAGGGACTATAATCCATTAATTTAACGTGGAATTTTGCAAAGTAATGCCTGAATCTATCAATTAACAATTAAATTAAACTACTCTTAGGTATCGTGGAAGAGTTCCAGTACCTTGGGTCCGTCATCACCAACAAAGGTAGCTGTGAACCGGAAATACGTCGGCGCATCGGTATGGGTAAGACGGCAATGACTCAGCTAAATCGAATATGGCGAGACAGAAACATCACAAGACGCACTAAAATTGCCATTGTCCACACTCTTGTCTTCTCCATTTTCATTTACGGGGCTGAAACCTGGACAATAAAGGCTGCGGACAGGCAAAGAATTGACGTATTTGAGCTGGGTGCTGGCGTCGGATGCTAAGGGTACCTTGGACTGCTTTTCGAACTAATGCGTGAAAGAACTTGACCTCGAACACAAACAGCGCCTCTCACCTGTCCGTCTGCACCGGATTCTTCAGTATTTTGGCCATGTGGCCCGCCGAGAGGCCGACAATTTAGGAAAGCTGATGGTGACAGGCACAGTTGAAGGGAAAAGACCCAGAGGCAGTAGCCCTAAACGATGGGTAAACCAGGTATCGGAGTGCCTTGACATGCCGGTTAATGCAGCCCTTCAACAGGCAACCGATCGAGCTTCATGGAAGGGAATACTCGCTAAACTACGTCGGCAGAGTCACGATCCTCAGCATTGAGGGACCGATTGAGGAGGAGGAGGACCCTTAGGTATAATATTCCCTTATATTTCCGCCATTTTCACTTTTTTAAATAAAACAAAATTGTGTTTTCTCAGGGTCGATTTCAACAGTGTAGTTTAATTTTTTTTTCAATAATAAATCACTAATTACTCAAGAGTATACTCATTATACGTTTCACCAATAATTAAACTGAGGATAAAATCTCAAAACTAGACATAAAAATTACACAGCCAATTTTGACGACGAAAGACGTAGATTAGTAGTGTCATTGTCACTGTCAAGTGAATTCTAAACTTATTTATTACCCAAACAAATTTAAAACATACGCCGCACCATCGCTCAAGCATTGGACAAACGGTCTATCTTATTTGGGCGCATTACGATTTTATTCAATTCATTTGTTCAACGTTACCAAGTAACTATGAGTGAGTATGTTACCCGTAGACAGGCGTGGTGAAATTAAAATGAAGTTAACCATCGAGCAAATCGTTAGATTAAAGTTATACTGGGCTAGCCACTCTCGTGTAAATTGATTGTTGGTGAAATCAGCCCTCAGTCTGATCATCATCAATGATGAAAGTGACAATATTATTTATGACAATCGTTCTTGAATCCAAATGGAGGTTTGTGCAACTGAGATGACCTTAAAAAGTTTTATGTACGCCTATTTATTTGATGAGAGCTTTAATATGAATTACAATGATAACTATTTGACAACAGTACGTATCCGATTTCTGTTTAGCGAGGTTCTGATGTAGTGATTTAGCAGTGCATCGGCCAGAGTTGATTACTCTTTAGCACCACCGAGGGCATACCTGCAGAGCATCTTAGGTAACTTCCTGCGGACGCGTGTAATCGTAATCTACCAAAATAAATAAAATTAAAAATTACAACATTAGGCTTTTTTCCCAGTCTTCAGTCCCAAAAAAACATCTCAGAGCATTTCACCACTGCAAATACCATATGAATACACTCTGCCGAAGTAATCGCAAAATTTCCGGGTAGTTTATAAGGTAAATTGTCAGTGTGGGTGTAATTTAGTTTGTAAGTGATTTCTACTAATTGTGTGCGTTTGCAGAAATATGAATATTTCCGTAGAGTACTGTAAGGGTTTACCTCGCCCCCCGCTAAAATGTGCGATGTTTGGTAATAATACTTTTTAATACGGCTTATCATTTCCATTAGTTAAATGCTGTAAGAAATCATTTAAAAAACTCGCATAAATTTAGTTAGTGTAATATTCTAATTATATGAATTAAAACACAAAACATTTTTAAATTTTATTTTACTACAAAATACTTCTTATTGCATATCATACAGACAATCCCTTTTGCCCAAATACAAAATCGTACCTACCTTAAAGACTAAAGAACAGTTGGCACAATCTAGTGCTTTTCGTTCTAGCGCGATTTTGCGAAGGATAAAAGATTTAAGGCCAGTTGTCAATTTCATCATGTCCAAAGCTCCCGGGGAAGTGTAAATTATCACAGTAAGCTTTGGGCAATAAGCCAAGACGCGGGGATTCGGGAAATTACACCCTCCACTGATAATCGGCAGGCGTGATTCCACATCCTGCCAGTAACCGTAAAGCGGGTTTCCTTTTACGCCACTAGTTCAAAAAAAGGCAAATTAATGTTCATGGGTGTAAAACTACTTTCATCGTAGTATTAGAAATTTATCTGCGGTGAATCGGCGTGGGATACTTGGTAATTAATGAAATTAACGAATACGCAGAACTTGTGACAAGTTAAGGAGATACAAATACTGGGGCCAGTGTTAGTAATACTTGAGTGGATATTTTTTTTCTTACTGATATACTGTCCCAAAGCTCAAGATACAATAGTGACAGAGTTACTTACAAAAATGCTAATAATCCAAGTTATAAACATACTGACGATATGGGCCCTTGGAAATATTTTTGTTGCCATTCACCTTCCCATACAATAGGAGTTACGTTCTCATTTTAAAACTACGTGTTGAATTATAATGAAACTTTGCATATACAATGACATGAGGTATTTCCGTCCCGCTCCCGTTTATAAAACAAACGAAAGACAGCAAAAACAAGTGTCATATGAAAAATTTAATTTCTCTGTATTTTTTTACTATGTTATCTGAAGCTACATAAACTTATCACAGGCCTGCATATACCTTAACTTATTCTAAGTACAACGTTTCAGAGCAAACTAGTTAGTCAATTTAAAATGAGAGCGTAACCACGTTTGTATGGAGAACCGAGCTTACCGGGGACTCTTAAAGACAGACAGGAAACACAATCATAGAAACGAGAAATAAAAAAAGTTGATGAACCCACTTATATACTTTCGAATACTAAAATAGAAGTCCTAACTGACTCTTCAAGGTCCTGTAAGGTTAAACAAATTCAATAAAGCTTTGCAACATTGGGACCTTTAGTCGACCAAGAACGGGACGGATTCTACAAAATCACCACTAAGCTACAAATAAGTTAAAAGATAACATACTTCCAGAAGCTTACAATACATGTACTAATTATATTAATTACAAAAGGACCGACTGGATCTTTCCAAATGAATTTTTCATAACACGTTTGTCTGTAACTACACGATGCCGAGGAATGTAAAAGATTTAACCACGCATCCCTGAGGTAATTAGGACTAAACAATGTAATATAAATCCAGTGGATTCTCATTAAAAATATCCCTTTTAATAAAAAGGTAATGACTATTTTTCCAAAAACTAATAACTTTTAGAAAGTTTTAGCTGTAACTTTGATGTCTGTTAATAGTGACGCGAGACTTGGCAACATACGTGGCAATATGGCGATCAAAAGAGCTTAATGCATTTTAGTAATCACAATAAATAGTTTAAAATTAATGACAAATGTTCAAAACTAAGCCGGATTTGACTAGGAGCTAAGAAATGCGTGGCTTAAATCTTTCGAATTCCTCGCATGCACCGTGTATATAGTCTTAATGCTCAATAGTGGATAATTGTAATCGAAACTCAAGCAAAACCCAGCAAGGAATAACGGTGTATGTCGATTCGGAAATTTACATTGATTTCCTTAACTATTTATATAACGTATTTAACATTCGATAAGTACAATTTACAGTAAGTACATAACTGCAATTGAAAGCCCCGATTTTTCATGGATATTCAATATAATACGAGTATTATATGCGTTCACTAAGATGTAGACCCGAAAGTTGCATTTGAATTCGCTACCTTAAGTTTGAAATACGTATATTTTCCAATAAAACATACAGAAGCTGTACTTAATGTATAATACAGTAGTTGCAACATACTGATAATCATCAAATACTGAGAACATATTTTTTATTAGTACGCGTAAACCGATGCTAGAACTTCTTTAGAAAGTACTAACATCGACTATTGTACCAAACTAATCTTTCCAGCATATATACGTAATTTGAGTTAGTTTTACCTTATTAACAGTTTCCAGGAGCAATCCATTTAATAGTACTAATTCCATTTTCCACTCGATATGATATTGAATTTCGAGAAATCCAATGCCTTCAGCATTCAACAGTGAAGACAAATATTGCACCAACAGGGTATGATTCTGAGTAATCTTCAATAGGATTAGTAATATATATCCAAACAGGTCATATTTAACACGTACAGGTGCGTCCACACTTGTATTAGTTGCTCGTATCCGATCACCGTGCCGTGCCATGACTGCGTATCGCGCTGCTTGGACGCTCACTGTCGGCGCGCCGATCATGCCGAACTCTTCCGATATAAGTGTGTGATACGCATAGCAAATGGATATCGAGCGATCGGATCGGCGCAAAGTCCAAACGCGTGATCGTGACACGCAATCATGCCACGCGACGATGATCTGATGCGGGAAAATGATACAAAAGTGGACGCACCTTAAGGCGATTATTCATTCCACACTGATGTTGTTGTTGTTGCTGTCCTATGATACCCCAGTGGTACAGAGGGCCTTCGTGAGACGTCGACATCCGCTGATGTCCTGTGCCTCGCGCTCCGCGTCACTCCAACTCAGCCCGGACTCGTATTACATTCTACACTAGCAAGTGCAAATTACCTAACAGTTTTCTATGAACAGATTCTACATTTAACCACTAGTGCAAATGTCCCAGTGCTTGACACTGTCCCATTAATGGGCAACCTTAATTTTAATTCGTAGCAATAGATGTTGTGAATAGAATCGAAAGTCGTGAACATTTTGCGGTTTTTTTATGACACCAATGCCAAAATAATAGAGAACCCGCACGTTTTTTAGTTATGCGTAACATTAAAAAAGCTACACTTTACCTAAAAAAAAAATATCGTGACGATGCCAACAAGCCTAAACATGCCTAGAATACAATCGTTTTTTCTCGGAAACGTTCGTATTTGTCATGATACTTCAGTCAACCTCAATATTTTTTGTACTGTGACCAACTGAAATAGCAAGACACGTTCGTACGTGTCCGTGAAAACACGATGGAAAACAATTAATATGTACTAAATGTACACATTTTTCACTACATCTGTAATTTATGCAATAAATAAATAAACAAAACAATAATAAAATAATTATTTTCGTCAGGTGACAACCAAAACTCACTAAAATATCTGTCAATGCTCTTAAAAACCTCGTATCTCGGTACGACATCGATACTGAGATACGAGCTTCATTTCAAGTAGGTATTTGTTAGTCAGTGAGTTAATTGAGTCAACAATCGTTTTATTATAGAGATACGCTGCTTTCGAATCCATCATGAAATCATTTTCACCAGGAACATTTGAGTTTGTAACTACGAGTAGCACAGTTAATCGAGAAGTCTTAGTCGGTACACCGTAAAGTAATGTCATTAGCCTGAAATGAATATATTGTCTGTTATGGTGCGTCCACACTTGTATCATTTGCTCGTATCCGATCACCGTGCCGTAGCATGCGTATCGCGCTGCTTGGACGCTTACTGTCGGCGCGCCGATAATGCCGCACTTTTCCGATACAAGTGTGTGATACCTGTAGCAAATGGATTTCGAGTGATCGGATCGGTGCAACGTCAAAACGCATGATCGTGACACGCGATCATGCTACGCGACGATGATCTGATACGGGCTAATGATACAAATGTGGACGCACCTTTAAGAGGATTTATACCTGCTTAGCTGGCAACGTCGCATATTTTTTGGGTTTTTCAAGATTATTTTGAGAAATGTGAATGTAACTTGAACATGTTTTCAATTCATTGATTACGTTTTCGGTAGTTAAACTGGCACAGTGCAAAATTCGATGATATTGCCACAACCAAAGCTCTAAAAATGAATTTAAGTCTATATCTTGTTTTGTAAGAAAATAAAGGCAAAAGCGATAAGTACATGAATTAAACCCAAAATAAATGCTAAAAATGTAGGGTATGTATTCAGCATATCTTTAAGTTTCATTCAAATACCACAAAATAATGAAGCAAAAAGAAAAAACACGCGACGTTGCCAGCTAAGTGGGTATAAACGCTCTTAAGTGACGACAGTTGTAAGCGAGTGGCAATGATCTGATTTTAGGCAACAGAGGTCTGTCAGTTCATTAGACATCACAGAAACGATAGGAGCCAATCAATGACCTTGGCTGACATAGATGCCGACTCTACCTCGTTGCGTAGCTGATAAAGCTTGTCGTAACTATTTCATTTTAATTTTTTATAGAGTAGTAGTAGCCATTCTGCTATTAGAGACCCACTTTTTTTACGTAAAAAGCATAATTGTGCAAAAAGTGACAGTCAGATTGTTTTGTGGCATATTCATCTAAAATATAACATTGTTAAACTGTAATATTTTTTTTGGGGACTGGTTATAAATTATAAAGCTGTTTCAAAAGGTTCATAGGAAGAAATACATCGAAAATTAAATAAGTAGATAAAAAAAAGCATCCAAAGCCATTAGGCGATCGGAAAGAAATAAAATTAAATTAAGGGCCGGATTCACGAGATTATTTTGCTTAATCAAAATGACCTTCAATGAAATTAAATGCATTACTTTTAAGGCCGTGTTGGTAGGTTTTTGTCGAAATTTCACGTTTTTTGTATGAAAAGGTCACTTTTACCATTTCCCATTATCATTTATTATACAAAGACTGAGTCCAAAATACAGCCGGTCTTTTTATTTTTTCTTTTTCAACGTCTGTAGAGGCATTGTGTCCCAAATGTCATCTACGCTCCATAAGTAAGCCGTCAAACCAATTCCGTCAAATTTGAGATCGGAGGCGGCTGACAGTGCCACTTTCGCCTATCATAAAGGATCTGCTAACAGTGGGCACAACGGTAAAAAAAACATATACTTTATAACGAACTTCGAAGTATTCTAAAGTCAGCTGATTTATTACAACGCGTTAACTTCGTCAATTGTGAATATATTTTCAAATTCCTCGTTTCAATGATCCTATTAAATTAAAAAAATATAAAAATATATACGTTGAGGGAAATATTTTTCATGTGGGACATATTTCACATAGTTAGTCGTTATATTTTTAAATCTATACTTATAAAATACATCTGTATATTAGCAAATAAAAATTCCTTGCTTGTTTCCCTCGGGCTTACGTTGGACTGACGAAGCGCATGAAATCGTTTCTTTTCGCCAAACTAGGTATTTTATCCAAACTGCCTTAGTTCCCAAGGGTTTATATTTCTCCGAATGTGAAAAAATAGAGATTCTTAGAACGTTGTGTAGAACCCAATAGGTTAGGTTTGCGTTAAAGAAATAAAAATGAAATACGGTTACCGAAAAAAACTCAGGTTGGCAAATGAAATATTTGAGAAGTGAAAAAGTTTGGGAAGCATACTTTTTTATTATGATTCGATTTGTTTGACTTAAGCTTCATCTTGAAACCAACTTCAAAGAAGAAGTATACAGCGATAAATCTTTACCAAAAAATCTTGATGTCAATCAATATCAATAAATCATTTTTTGTGAGAAAGGTAATCTTCAGTTGTTATCTTATAGAAATGTGAAGAACTAATGACGGAATCACCGAGAAATTGATGGAACTCATCGATTCTGATACGCATATAATATATGTAGCGAAATTACTATTTTGTAAAATTATGCAGGCAGCAGTACTTGTTGAAGTGAAGCTTGAAAAAGGCTTGAAAAAGGCCCCCGAAACTTTTCTTTTAGAAAATGTTTTGTGTAAATTTTCTTCATTGTAATGATGATGACGTACTGACACTGTTTTGCTTGGCCCTATAATGCTCTCTTATATCCAGCGCCATGAGGGGATAATGCGTACCTGTCGCCATCTTTCCGCTGGTATAGTTTTTACACGTGTTTTAAGAGGTTTCATACAATTTTATCGCGTTATTTTAGTTATTGAAGTCAGGGTTTAGTCATACGAAGTTGCTTTTCCAGCATTTTTGTTATGGTATACGGGTAGATATGCGACCCCGGCTCCCCGAGCTGCTACTGGCCCCTACATAGCCTTCCGGGCCAGTAGTATCCTTTAACCCTTTCTCCTGTCTAAATTCGTACAATTCCTTTCTTTACACTGCTATCCTTCTTCCTATTCTGCTAATCCAAGGTATGCCCTGCCGATGGATGCGTGGTTAAAGGCGAGTCTAGTCGTTTAGTGTGCCGAAATGACCTGGAACCGGTAACCCCTGTTAAATAAGGCTAAATCCTAACCTGGTATGCGGGGCTCTGCTGGGTTCGAATATTTTATCCCTAGCAGTTCGTGGGAACGCAATGAGTTAATGATTGAAATAGAGAGATTAATGAATGTAGATGAAGCGGCAGTTGTATGCCAGGACCGTAGCAAGTGGAAGGAGGTAGTCTCTGCCTACCCCGTAATGGGAAAAAGGCGTGATTTTATGTATGTATGTATGTTCATTCCTGATTCGATTTCGAAAAGAAACTCCGATCATTCCTATTCATTGGTCTCTGAGTGACTTTGAACCTTTTTTTTACCCGACTGCGCTACGCAAAGGAGTGGTAATGTATTTATCAGTCTATGTATGTATGTATGTAGTAGTACTATCTGGCACTCTACAGACGAATCGCGTGGACCGATTTTGATGATTCTTACGTCAATCGATTTGTCTGAACCGTCCGAATGTCACTAAAGACATAAAAATGATGAAAACTCAAAATGGCGATAATGACGCCATATTGTGTAAAAGAAAAACATGAAAATCAACGTACTTTATTGAGTGGAATGAATAGGAATTTAAAAATCATTATTAGGTTTATTTATCATTTTTAATTTGGAATTACCAGTTAGGAACTATAACCATTTAAAGTTGGCTAGCAAGCCGAAGCCAGATATTGTAATAAATCTGTGCATACTTCTCAATAACCCCCACGATAAAGATTGCGAAATTAACTGACTTTTATAATTTTAACTAAAAAGTATAAAATAAAAAAAAGTAATTATAAAAAACAAAAAACCCGAATGCGTAAAAAACTAAAAAGAAAAAAACAAGTCCAGTACCCTAGAAATTTGTTAAGTTATACGTGAGGGTACTGGACTTGTTTTTTTCTTTTTAGTTTTTTACGCATTCGGGCTTTTTGTTTTTTATAAATACTTTTTTTATTAAACCTGTCGTGACCGATGTTTTTGTTGCGTAAGTCGTCACGGGCAACACACAATGTACTGGTATATAACTGTACTGGTGATAATGTGAACCTTCAGGTCGTCCCTAATATAACCAGACATGAAATAGTGGGATATGTTCCAGATCACAGGGCAAAATATATTGGTCCGTCAAGTAGGTTGTCAAAACTGACAAAACTAAGAAAATGAAGCCAAGGGCAAGACCTAAGAAAACGACAGCGCTGCGCTTGACGCTGACGCACATTTTGTGAATGCTATAGTTGGTCAAAGACTTTCATCTTCAAACCCTATGGGCTTCGATCGTCGCAGGCAAAGTCACGGGTAATGCTAGCAGCAAAAATATGTATACACCAACCCTACTGTCCCGGTATTAAGGTTTGGATGCATATTTATAAGATTTTGTGTCGTTTACCTGTCTTTGCCCTTGACTGTACATTTATAATGTAACATTTTTTTTACACATTCACAACCGACATTTTCGTAGCCGCTAACATTGGGAAAATGCGTACGTGACGTAACATTAGTACGAGCAAAGCGCCCACCTAGTGGGTTCCCTTCGTGAAAGTGTTAAGCTGGGCGGCCGAGCAGTTTTTTTATTTTAAAGTCAATGTTTGTGTAAATGTGTCAAATTAATCATTGCTAATAATAAAACTGCTAACTCAATTGAGCCAAAGATACTAGTAAGATTTCTTCTTAGAAAAAGAAATCCCCAGTAATAATAAGCAATTAAAAAATTAGCATTTCATCCGACGATTACGATACAAATCCGACAGCCAATTAATTTCACTTAGATCCTTCTCGCTAAACCAACACAACAGGGAAAAAAGGGAATAAATCATTACAAAGGAGGTTTCAATTCAAACTCGCTTCTTTTGAAAATGCGAGGAATTAATTAAGTGATTATTTGACGTTTATTAATCAGAAGCGAAATAAACTCATTTCGGATAGTCTTCTGTTACAGTTTAACAGACAAAAACAAACCGATGATTGTAACCCATAGATTTGTCAACTTAGGTTGGATCAACTAGATTACAAAAGATTATTTATTTCTCAATTCATTGGATGGTATTTCAAAGGATAAACCTTACTTTTATCTATACAATACTATAAAGTTGTAAAAATGAAATGTCTGTACATTAAAGATATTTAAAGAATATGATCATGGAGCTCACTGAATAGACTAGGAGAATAGACCTAGAGGATAGTTTGAAATGTGCCAATCAAGCCCTTTCATGATGATACCCTACTTGACCTTGTAGTTAAACTTTTAAATGAAGAGGTGGGGGGAGGCTCATATTGATAATTTTTCTTAAAAATTAAAAAAATATCTTAACGTTTTTCATTTGAATACATTTGAGCTGCCATGTTTAAAACCATCCCAAATTTCAAATAGATAGTTCCTGATAAAAAACGCTATAATAGGTGGAGTCGCACCATGAGGGTTCCTTTTTTACCTTTTAGACTTACTTACCAATCAATAGGGAATATGCATGATTTTTATTTTGCTTTATTAAACGCTTAGTCATGTAACAAACAGTGAAGAAAAATATTTTTTTGAATAACTATAAAAATAAAACAATTTAACTGATTATACCGTGTATATTATGTCATTTGTGTTCCCGAGGTTTCGGATGCTTCTGGCACATGCGTCTTGTGTCTTTACAGATTAGGCCCATCTGGCATGTATGTACGCCTTTATTTGTTTTTTCAAAATGGGTAGTTTGCACCAATTGTAACTTTGACAGAGGAAAATATATCTTTTCTCAGTCAGTCCGTGACCATGGAAAGCTAAAAACCTTCCGACACGTCGCGAACTCAAATGAGATCATAAACACGATATAATCCGTTAAATTGTTTTATTTAAATGAGTAATAATCGCGGAAACAAAAGAAAATATTATCTATAAAAATAACCAAGATATAAGCCATCAAACATTGTATGACTGGAGTGCACTACGAAGTAACATTACATAATTGATAGATTCAGGCGTTACTTTGCGGAATTCCTTACTAGATCAATGGATTATAGTTCCTTTGCCGTTCCGCGAACTTGTGTCTTGGTTAGATGTGACAATCAATTGTGCTCACATGCGCATATTTTCATGCAGTTTCCACAAAGAATAAATAATAATTATACGGATGCAAATACAACAAACCAACACCAAACAGTATAATCCTCGACACGTGTTTCGCCGGAGATGTTGACGGTCCGGCGTCCACCCGAGAAAAAATTTTTCGTGCTGGTTTGTTGTATTTGCATGCGTATTTTTTTTTGTGGAAACTGCATGAAAATATGCGGAACTATGCGCTAATATCATCATAAATGTAAGAATCAAACTCTAATCGGTGTAGTTAACGAAGCGTGAAGCTGTTTCTATGTCGCCCAGGTTCACTCCAGGGCCACCTCTTTGATCTTCCTGTACAACATGACGTCAATCTTCTCTTTTAGGTATTTGCTTTATGTAGCTCATTATTTCTATTTAGGTCTTCTTCTTTCCTCGCTTGTCTCCAACCTCTTCTTCTGCGATGTTATTAATAAAAGTATCGTATCGTATAAGGCGAACAATCATTATCTTCTATTCTCTATCGTTTTTATTAAGCTCTTCCTTTCTCCCGAGTACTTTTTCATTTGTGACTCTTTCCGTCCAACTAATCTTTTCCATCCGACGCCAGCACCACATTTCAAAGACCTCCAATAAATCCCTATCCCTTTGTGTCATGGTTAACGCCGCACACCTATATAGTGCTATATTTTTATGAGTTTCTTTATAGCTTTCCGAGACATGTTGGAAATAGGTATTTTTTGTTGTTTATGGTCTGCTAATATATTTTATGTTATTTATTGAAAATGTGGTTTGTTTTTAACAATATATATATATATATGCTTACAAGATTGTGTTCGAAATTTTCAAGCCACGTACGTAAAGTCGCGATAGCTCAGTTGGTCAGAGCACTTTTGCGTTAAAGAAGAGGTCACAGGTTCAAATCTTGCTTGCAATTTAGCAGGTCGTATTGATTTTTCTCCTTTACAATCGAACTGTTTGTAATGATATTAATTTGAACAATATGTTATACCATATTTAATCATCTTAACAAGTGTGTAGATCTATATTCTTGAAATACAAAGATCCAAATAATGAAAAAAATTCAAGACTCCGACCGGATTTGAACCACTGCCTTGTGCCTCGCCGGGGCGCACGCTCTGCCAATTGAGCTACAGTGCCCAGTCAGCTTCTCTTAAAATTTTGTCACTACTTGTTACAAGATCTTTGTTTTTTTAACCGGCTTTTCGCTGTCAAATCCGGCCGGAATCTTGAATTTTTTTCATTATTTGGATCTTTGTATTTCATGAATACAGATTCTTAGTGATGAAATTCACTTTAAAAGTCACGAATATCGTGGTGGTAAAACATCAAGATTTTCGTAGAAAATCAAAGCGTGTGTAGATCATTAGGATTATACGTTTTGAAATTAATATACAAAGTGAACATCAAGTGCTATTTGTAAAGGCGATTCTACGAATTTAATTCTAAAACGCTTATGAACACTCGTAATTCGTCACTATTCATGGCACTTCAATACCACAATAATTATTTACAAAGATACCAAAAACACGTCATCTTTGCCGTAAATATATGATTCTGTGCTCCTCAAATTATTTCGCCCGAGGCCGCCCTGATCTGTCAAAGCTAAGTGACTCCGATCTCACTCAAGTTTCAATTCAGTGACATTACTTAAGCCACTGTCACACATCATATTATATAAACCACTGATATTTTGGGAGTATATGGGGTGATTTTGGGGTCATGAGCGGTTGTAGCAGGGGTGAACCACGAAATCTCGGAAAAAAACCAGCTAATTAAAAGTTAATTGATAGCTAATTATCGGAAATTAATGGAACAGCGGATTTTTTTTTGGCAATTTCGTGATTGGCCTCATATTAAAAGTTGCTCAGTGTGACCCCTCCTATAACGTTGCTTGCGAAGCTCAGGTCCTGGGTTCAAATCCCGGTAAGGGCAAATATTATAAATATTTGTGTGATGAGCATAAATATTAGTTCCTGAGTCTTGGATGTTATCTATGTATATAAGTAATATATCTATTAAATATATCGTCGTCTAAGTACCCATAACACAAGCCTTATTGAGCTTACCATGGGACGAGAGCGATTTGTGGTAAATTGTCCCGTAATATTTATTACCCGACTTTGCGACGCAAAGGAGTGGTAATGTGTTTAACAGTCTATGTATGTATGTATGTTTGTATGTATGTATGTATGTTTGTTCCTATCTGGCACTCTAGAAACCAAACGCGTGGACCGATTTTGATGATCCTTACGTCAATCGATTTTTCTTAACTGTCCAAATGTCACTGAAGACATGAAAATGATGAAAACTCAAAATGGCGATAATGAGACGCCATATTGTGAAAAAGAAAAAAATGAAAATTGACGTACTATGTCAAATGGGGTATCATTGAATAGGGATTTGAAAATCATTATTAGTTTTCTTATATCATTTTTAATTTGGAATTACCAGTTAGGAACTATTACGATTTAAATTTGGTTAGCAAGCCGTTCTCACTAAATTTTCATTTAATTGCATTGTAATAAATCTGTGCAAGCTTCTCAATAACCTCCATGATAAAGATTGCGAAATTGTCTGACTTTTATCGTTTTAACTAAAAAGTATAAAATAAAAAATAATAATTTAAAAAAAACAAAAAAACCCGACTGCCTCAAAAACTCAAAAGAAAAAACAAGTCCAGTGCCCTAGAAATTTGTTAAGTTATAATGGGAATCTTTCATGATTCATGATCGATACCTACTCACAATATAACAAATAATAAATTCTAAAAATAATAAATCCGAAATCACCTAGTTTGGTCAGATTTTGTCCGAAATAGGACTAAAGGAATCAAAGTTAACATACATTTTATTTTTATCATAGTAGTAGATTTTATTAAAACTAATAATCTAATCGGTAAAAAGGTGACCAGAAATTTAGGAGCCTTCGGTATCGTTCCACATCTACGGGAAACCCCCGTACAAACATTCAATTTAAGTAAATGTTACTCCAAAAAACTGGCCAAGTGCGAGTCGGACTCGCGCACTGAGGGTTCCCAGCAAAATTTACGCTAAACACGGCCGTATCTAAAATCCTGTGTTAGCTGAGCCCTGCTTCTATTTTCCGATTTATTTCGTGAGTTGTGCTACTTTCATAGCACAAGTTTCTAGGCCAACTAGTTCAATTCAGACGGCAATTTGTATGGAAATACCTTTTTTAATGACCGAATGTTTGGATTCGGTTGATTTAGAAACTTGGTTTTCTTACAACTTCATGGGAACGCAGACTTAAGAAGGTATTTGATGATAATTATGCTAGTTGCTGGTTCAACTTCCACGCGTTCCTGAGTAAAAAGGGCCTTGACAAACCTAGAGATGGACAAAAAGTGATCCTATAAGGGTTCCGCTTTTTCTTTTTAGATACGGAACCCAAAAAATATGAAAACCATGTTTACAGCTTTCGATAAGTATACATCAATCGTTTGGATACCTACTTATTGGATTTTCGTCAAAACAAGTAGTGTTCGTAAAAGGTATTTTAATATTTTATTATGTTTATTTATTTGTTAGGTGTAGGATCACCGTTTGCGGCAAAAGCCGCAATTGATGTCAGTTTTATTTGTCTTGTGCTACTCTTAGTCAAAATCAGAGAATCAAAGAGTAATATTAAAGTAGCAAATACATAATTATTTAAACCTTCAACGAAGTTTAAGGATGAGCATTTCTTCGAAAATGCCACCTTTTTTAACTGTAAAATTTTGGACAAAAAAATGTCTCAAAGTTTGTTTCCTATTGTTACCATTTTCCATATGTTTTGTATAACACAAAGGAAAGTTTCAAAAATGTATGGAAAATTCTGAATTTTTTTTGCTTTTATTGGGATGGAAGAAACTCGTGATTTTAAGTAGAACTAATATACAAGTTTGACAACAAAACAAAATGACACAATAAACGAAGTAGCAATTGTTTTAAGAAATTCTCGGTTACGGTATTATCAAAACACAGAATGTGTGCGAGCGTTTTTCAGGCGTGATCACTCAACGCTTTAAAATAGGTCAAGAAACAACCCAGCTTGTAGAGGACTCTTTGAGTTATCTCGACAAATGAATGAGCCTAGCTAGGCCTCTTTCGAAAGAGTTTGTTAAAGCTAAAATTACTTTGCGAGTAAGTTTAAATTAAAAAAGGTTTGCGATGCCTTTTGTTTTATTAATAGTACCGATACTTTATTATAACCTTAAGTATACTACTCAAAACAATATAGGGGCCACTTTTGCGCGGAGAATTTCTGTTCAGTTTTTGTGGTTACAATAAAATAATTTTATCTCAATAATAACTTATAAAATAATTGACTATTTAATTAATTATTGAAATAAAACAATTTAACGGATTATATCGCGTACATTATCTCATTTTAGTTCCCGACGTTTCGGAAGCTTTCCAGCTTTCCATGGTCACGGGAGGAACATAACGTATACTATCAAGAAATAGTATTTTATGCAATCGTTACATAATGTATGCTTTTTCAGTTGAGTACCGCGTTTAGGCCACGAAGCTTCGAAAGCTGGAAAGCTTCCGAAACGTCGGGAACTAAAATGAGATAATATACGCGATATAATCCGTTAAATTGTTTTATTTCAATGAGTAATAATCGCGGAAACAGAAGAAAATATTTAATTAATTGATTAATAGCTAAACAAAAAAAAGCCTTTTAGCTTAGAGAGTATGTAAAATAAATTTTACTAACTAATATATATTTTCACGTTCAGATCATATTTTTAGTGGCCCCTATATTGTTTTGAGCAGTATATATTTAATACTAGAAAGTGCCCGCAACTTCATCCGCGGAGGAGAAAAAGTCGTAACCCTCTTATTTCTTCAGCATAGTCGAATAATAAGTGTCCTATAACCATCTAGAGATACCCAGCTACCCGTGTACCAAAAATAGTTGAAATCCGTTTAGCCAATTTGGCGTGATGAAGCCACAACATACAAACTTAAAAAATCCAAAAAATATATATTTCGATTCAGTGATCTCCAACTAGTCCGTATCAATATTAAAAAAAAAAATACAATACAACAATTCTTTATTGCACACCAACAACAGAAACAGTACAATAGGGCCTTAACATAAAATACGGTAGACAATAGGCGGTCTTATCGCTAAAGAGTGATCTCTTCCAGACAACCTTTGGGTAGCGGAAATGACACAAAATAGGTGCGTAGTAATGCGTAGGTGGTGAAAATATCTGTGATGTACACACATTTCATTTTTACAACTTTATAATTGTATAGATTATTTGAAAAGAGACAATTTACTTGATTGAAAACCAAAGGAATTGTACCTACGAGTATACAATACCATTGGGAACATTAAGTTTCTCAGAGGAGTACATTTTATATCTTTTTCTACTCGTGAATTAGTCTGTGAATAAGAACTCCGCGAACGATACTAAAAAGGCATTCTTTTTAGATTAGACTTTCACTTTATACTCTATGGTTTATAATTATGTCTCTGAACTATAATAACTATATTATACAACTCCGCACAGAACTATAATGAATTTCGAAAAAAGAAAGCAGTGTTTTTGCAAGTTATTTTGTAGGTTACTAGTAGAAAAAATATTGTATGCAATTGTTCGCATAACAATACTATGAGAAAAAAAAATCACACCTCTAAGTAAGAAACCCCAATTGTCTGCTATTGTTTTCGGAACCGCAAACTAATTATACTTCCACAAAATGTTAGAAGTGCATTGAATGTGCACTGAATTTTCAACCCCATTACGGGGGCGGTAGATTGACAATGAACAAAAATAAAAATAACATACCTACTGAGCACTCGATTACCTTCTTAAAATATCTGTTACTGTCTTAGTCACAGAACCATATCAAGATAGAAGGAAAGATTTCGTCGATTTATATGAGAACCGAGAATACACTATGAATTACACGAATGAAATTTAGTGATGGGAAACATAACCCGCGCGAAAACAATTCAAAAGCATCGATTCACAGATCGATTAGAACACGACACTGATTCTATGCACAGCTACCCCCACCACACCTGTCAGTCACAAACAAAAACAGTCGGATAAAAACATTAGAAGCGAGAGGTAGCGTTGAAATATTTTTCTATATATTTTTGTGCATCGGATGTTCGTCTGCGTTGTGAAAAGAAGTATTTAAATATATACCTTTATTCGTGTGATGACAAACAATTTACTCGTACATAATTGTCATTCAATTATATTACTCAAGTTATTGTAAGTGCATTTTTATCGATTTAAGATAGCAATAAGAACCGACAGAAGAAATGATAATTATTTTCGACAGAGGAAAAGAATGAAACCTCAGAATTTCAAATCGAAAAATATGAATGTAGGTAGGTACATACCTAACCAATAAATTGCGTTACATTTGACAGTACCTACTATCTACTCTACCTATTATCTGTTGCACAAATTGTAATATTATTAAAATAAAATATACCACGCACGCACGCACATTTTTAAAATAATATTTTAGCTTTCTGTAAATGTGTACCTTTTCATCATTTGACATCATCATTACATCAATAGTCGGATTAGCTGCATCGATTACTCGTCGGTACTTTGAAGGGCCAGTAAATGTGTCTTTGTGGAAATGAATAGAACAAATTCTGCTGATTTTTGTAGGAAATCATTTTTTACGACCAGTTGCTTCACTTCAATATATTATTTTTTAATACGAGGATCAGTCGGAAAACTGAAATAAAATTGCAATATAGAAGTAACCATAACCTACTTGTTATTAATATTTGCTTTGCACCACGTACCAAATTATATAGTTACATAATAATATAAAAAGGTAATTATCATTTTCTCTGCTTTCAAAATCGATTTTAACCGAGTAAGAAAATCGCAGTCTACAGCACTGGGGTACAGCACTATTCTTAGTTTTGAAAAACTATTTTTAGTCGCACGCTTGAGCTACTCGGCTACACGAGCATATGTGTAAGTAATATACCTACATCGATACTGTAATAAAGTTGTAAAAATGAAATATCTGTCCGTTGAAGGTATTTTCAAAAAAAATGATTGCAACGGACTATTTGTACGTCGCTGAATCGAATATATATATATATTTGATATGTTTGTATGTGTCATTGTCATTGTGGCTTCATCAGGCCAAAACGGCTAAACAAAATTCAACTATTTTTAGTACACTGGTAGCTGCGTATTCACCAATGATTATACGATAGTCTTTAACCGATTACGCCAAGTACAAAAGACGGTTATGTTTTTTTTTCCCCCGCGAACGAAGTTGCGGGCACCGGTCTAGTTTCTCATAAAACTTTTCATCCCGCACGAAGGACATTAAATACCCGGGAGGCCGGCCCACACATTGGTTCATGGGCTCAAAAGCAATATAAATTAATGTTGACTTGTATAATATTGTTTTAGGGAGACAGGAATCCTTGAAAGAGGTGTACACTCCAGCAAAAGATAAAATTAATTTTGAATTGCCCGAAATAGTTTGTAATGCCATGTTAGTGGGAAACAAACATACGGCTCTCCTGATTATAAGCGGTTTCCGTACCCTATCGGTCTTCAGCTTAGTCAGCTGGCTTTGTCCAATAGACAGATCCCTTGAAAACACTTTCGAACCCAACTCGGTTGGGCAGCATTCAGGAAGATGCGTCATATCTTTTCGTCAAAAATACCCCAGTGCTTGAAGGCGACGGTCTTCGAACAAAGCGTGTTGCTACTGATGACCTATGGAACTGAGACATAGTCGTTCACAATGTGACTCATAAGGGGACTCAGAGTTATGCAACGTGCAATGGAGAGGGCTATGCTCGGGGTTTCTCTTCGTAATAGAATCAGAAATAAGGATATCGGCAGAAGAACCAATGTAACCGACATAGCCCACAGGATTGCATCGTTGAAGTGGCAATGGGCGGGCCATGTAGCCCGGAGAACGGATGGCTGTTGGAGCAGTAAAGTCCTAGAGTGGCGACCATGCATAGGAAAGCGCAGCGTAGGACGGCCCCCGACTAGGTGGACGGATGACCTCGTTAGGGTCGCGGGGAGTCGGTGGATCGGTCGGTGGAGGATCGCACCCTGTGGCAAACTATAGGAGAGGCCTATGTTCAGCAGTGGACGTCCGTGGCTGATAGATAGATAGATAGATACTTAGACCGTAGCCGGACACTTGCAACTCCAGGGAGTCATATATGTCCAGTGAAAACCCTTTAAAAACCGTACAACCTTCTTGAACACCCTCACTTTATACTTTTGAATATTTTCCAGATCAAATTTGATTCAGTCTCCATGTTACCATCTCAAAAAATTTACACATAGATTACCTTGTTGTACTTAAACTCTATGTAATGTCTAATAAAACTTTTTGTCCCTTACGAAGGACATTAAATACCCGGGAGACCGGCCCACGTATTGGGCCATTGGCCCAACATTTACAAGCTCAAAAGCAATGTAAATTAATGTTGGCTTGTAAAATAAAACGTCAGTATAGAATTAACTTTATGTTAAAGAAAACTGCAAATCAAGATAGTTAAGTATTTTAAACATTATTATTAAAAATATAGCGATGTTTTCATTTTCTTTGCGACTCAGCAAAAGAGGCTTTAGAGCCAGCGCGTGCGTTCCGTGATAGGGCGCTCAACAGGACGCGGCAACCACTGACAAGCCTCATTAATGAGGCCGCCGATAGGTACTTTTAGCCGCGCGGCATAATGTGGAGCGGACTGCGTCTGGTTGCACCTTCGTCGATCCGGCGAACGGCTCCAGTCCTAAAAAGATACTTTTACTAAAGAAAGCATTTTATGTCCATAACTTTAGACTATTAATTGATCTATATGTAACATAATAAAACATAACTACTTATTTAATGTTTCCCTTAAAATTCAGTATCAGTTATACTGCTACGACACGTCGTCTTTGCTGCGTAGAAAGAATGAACATACGCTATAATCTATATACTATTATAAATTTGTAAAAATGAATATCTGTACATTGAAGATATTTTCAAAAAATAAGTGAGACGGACTATTCGAAGGACACTAAATCGAAAAAAAAAATTGTGTGTTATTGTGGCTTCATCACGCAAAAACTTTTGGTAGATGGGTAGTTCTTCCATAGATGCTTATAGAATACATTGTACTTTATTAGACTGAAGAAAAAAGAGGGTTATGATTTTTTCTCCTCCGCCGACGAAGTTTCGATTCTTGTTTTTTTCTCAGAAGTCATATACAAATCCTTTATTGCACTTACATAATCAATAAACGAGTAGTATAAAGTTTTAACTTTCGGCTTAAAGCTATTTTAACACACAAAATTGTATTTATTCATGCTGGTTTCGCTTGCTTGTACAAACAATCACTTCAATGGGTATTAAAAATATTTTCTTCCAAACCCTAATCGTATACTTCAATCCAAGTACTCAGAAATAAATAAAACTCACATCAAGATAAAGTAAGTTATATTTATGCAAATGCGTATTTAAGCAAATGGGTTTATTCGTTGAGCGACAGATTTAGGTGACTGAAGGGTTCTTAGATCTTTCAAGTAAATTTATAAAAACAAAATCTTATTTCTGTAAATATTGTCAAAGAATATTAGTGTGAGTGGGGGCTACTCGCAGTAGCCAATAATGTATTAAATCCATCAGTAAACGTTTTTCCTCTGATGACGACAGAATGGGGACAATCAGGGAAACAATTTCTTGAGTACCCATAAATATTAGACTACTGTTTTTCCCAGTTAATGACATGAGAAAATATAAGAAACCTTGGTATACGGTATACCATCCCGGACAGCCGATCCGAAACTTTCTTCGTTCAAATTTATTTCTGTTGAAATTTACAGAAAAAAATGATGATACATCTACATCTTCATTGTATTTCCTGTATCTCGCAATTTCCTCTCTGTAGTATTGCGTTTTGCAAGACTAAAAAATGATTTGCCTTGTTGTGCCTTGAAGGCTTCGCTATGCTCAGGAGTCCATTTTAAGCCATGTGCGAAAGCAATAATTTTAGATTCCTTTACTTAATCTTCTTTACATTCCAGCACGCCTGCACCTAAAAAATAACAACTTTGCCGTATTAACATATAACTACTTAATCTTACTCTTCTTGGGTAAGGTAAGTGGAAAACTTACAATATTTTTTTCCACAAACACTGTTTTTATTACAGAAATGAAGAGCAATCTTCTTTAAGTTCATCGACCGGAGGCAATCTAAACCGTATCAGATAACAACGGCCATAATTCACATTTACACGTGATGTCCTCAGTGAGACGAAGAAAATCGTAACTTTTAGTGATGTGGGCATTTGGTATTGGTAAAGAGTACTAGTCACCGGGAAATTTCAGAGCCATCTGTTTTGAAGTTTGTATTTTAGTTTATTCTAAAGTAAACAAATAACACTGCTTCTCTTTACAACGACCTTTAGTTATATATAAATTAATTATCAATAATGTATACCTTCTTATTAGAGATAACATGACCTAGAGAATCAGAATATTTTAGGGCAAATATATATCAGAATATTTTAGGAGTCCTCAAGGTAGGACACGTACTTAATGGTCTGATTCTAAGAATCAGACTATATTAACAACTGGCTTCTGCCCGCGACTTCGTCCGCCTTAAAAACGTTTATCGCGGATAAGGGTATTTTTCCGGGATAAAGTAGCCCATTTTGTGTTAGCCAATGTTAGCCCATGTTTCATTCCAATCGGTTCAGCGGTTGAAGCGTGGATAGTTAACAGACAGGCAGACAGACAGGCAGGCACACCTTCACATTTATAATATTAGTATAGTATGGATATGGACATTATGTTACTAAATATACTTGACGTCGATAGGTACTTATCGCTTTGCACGTTGAAAATGTGACTTTTAATTATCAATCACCTACAATCTCATTGCATAAAATGTAACAATTACTTGTACTTTTGCACCAAGTATTTTGATCATGTTAAAAAAATAGGATATCCCTGGCTTCCCGTGATTTATGTCCGGTCAGAAGATTGTGGGCAGAGAAATAAATCTAGAGATATTAATACCCTTCCGAAGGGACGTGGGGTCAAATCACTGGGTTATGAAGGAATATTATGACACGAAACTATGTGTCTATCCGCCGCATTTCGTCCCTTTTCGTTTTTGTTTCGGGAAAGTATTTTGTGGTCCGTCGTTGCGTTGTTTGCTAATGGGAATACTTTGACTCACATCATTATTAAATACTTTTGATTTTTTAGGTTTTGTTGAAGTTCCTATCGAACAGGTTTTTTTTAATTACAAGCATTTACCCGTGACTTTGCTTGTGGTGGTAAAAATTATCTGAAACTGATGTATTTGTATATCACTTTCATCTAGTTCCAGGTCCATGTTTTAAGAGTTATTAAATAACGACAACCTACTTCATTCACAAGCTTTCACATTTATTAATACTGAAATCATAGATACGATTTTGTTTGCCTTTAAAAATATATTGCCTTTAAATATATTAAGGTATGTGAAGTGTTTTAAATCGCATTGATTCGTTCAAAAACATCTATTTATTTTTCCCCGCTTCAAAAGTTTTTCGTAAGAAGTTTTTTACAACTAGAAAGTAGGGAACTTCGTCAGCGTTTTTTCCTTAGCGCAATCGAGTAAAAAGTATCCTGTAACCATCTGTGGATGCGAGTAGTCGATGGATGCGGTCTGCACAGGATCGCACTTTATGGTGAGCTAAAGGATAGGCCTATGTTCAGCAGTAGACGTCCGTGGCTGATAGATAGATAAAACTATCTATGTGTGCCAAGCTACGTGTGTATAAAAAAAGCTGAATCCCGTCTAGATGTTTTAGCGTGATGAAGCCACAATCCTCAAACAGTCCGTATCACTTTTTTTTTAAATATCTTCATTGTACAAACATTACAATTTTACAACTTTAAAGTAATATAGACGTTTTTAGACAAATGTTTAAGATATTTCTGTTACATAATCGTTTGTTCCGTGATTCAATTTTTTCTCGTATATAGAATTTAAGATCATCACCGATACTATCGAGGTTGTTTGTTGTTTAACATTTCCTCCCAATTTCGGCATCTTCTACGCTTTGGCAATAAATTTCCTTTCAAAAATAACAATGACTACCAGAATCACATATAGTTTATTATGACCATGCATGGTTCCGTTTTTATTACGTTATTTGTTCACTGAGTGTTACTTATATGGTCTGGCAGCAGATATTAATAATATTAGCGGTACAAAAACAACAATAACAAAGGACGTAAATTATGGCACTCGTTAGAGATACTTGCAATCCTTGGAGCTAGAGACGGGATGAAACCAAATATTCGGCGAGAGGAATATCGGCATTTCAGGTTTAGATCTCTCTTAGGTTAAAGTGTATTGGTAGAGGCATCAAGTTACATAATTCGCCAGTCGGCTTATGTACCAACTATTCTTCGTTTATTTTACCACTAGCCTCTGCCCGCGACATTTTCCGCCTTAAATTCGTTTATCGCGGATAAGGGTATTTTTTCGGGACAAAAAGTAGCCTATGTCCTTCCCCGGGACTCAAACTAGCTACATACCAAATTTCATCCAAATCGGTTCAGCGGTTTAAGCGTGAAGAGGTAACAGACAGACATACAGACAGACACATTTTCGCATTTATAATATTAGTACTGATAGTATGGATGGATAGTATGGATTAGAAATAGGGTAAACAATCTTAACGTGTCTTTTTATTGAAAAACGCTTTAAGAAATAATACTAACTACAACTGTATTACTAATGAAACCAAAACAATGTCAATGACTACCTTGCTAGATAACATATTTGGTACGAGTTATTTTTTAAAAGTGTTTTTCAATAAAAAGACTCATCAAGAACACTTACCTTCTTTTTAATGCTAAAATAAACGAAGGGGAGATGCTTATTCTTAGGGAAAAGGGGCTAAAAGGTCAAAACTCTCTTGCCTTGAAGAAATAAAATACAGGTCAACGGATTCTTGAGTGGCGCACTGGAAGACTTAGCATGGGTATTAGGCCCCCAGAAGTTGGACTGATCACGTGGTGAAAGGCACTGGTGTCCACTGGCTATGGGCGCAGCCCCGGATCTACGATTTTATCGAACCGGGACAAAAACTTCATGGGGGCGCCCCTTCCCTTCAGTGTTAAAAAAAAGAACTTTTATAACTGCCGATGAGATGGAGTAGCATATTTGTAACCAAAACCTAGCCTCTTTTCATACAATCTCATAAGATTGTATGAAAAAATTCTTGTCTCAAGGATTTGGCGCCCCCATGAAACTGCCCCCCCCCCCCCCCCCCTTTTTGTCATGGTTTGTATGGGCGGCACTACAGGCGGCACAAAACATTTTTGTGCTGATGATTATGACGACTCAGCTTGGGACCAATTTTCATTACAAATGCAAACCGCTTCTCGAAAATTAATGGCCACGAAATGAAATGTCCACAGTCTTATTTCGTCACCTTCTTAACTCGTCGACGACGAGACGTATTTAAAACAGGCAAGTTTACCATTTGTTGGTACCGTTAGTTAGACGGTAAATTTAATGCCACCAAAAAATAAATGTAAAAAATGGCAGCCAACACTCACAAGCACATAACGCTTTTGCTGTAAAAAAGTTATCAGACCCCAGGAAAAGTCACGCTCTGACTTTACTGACCCTACACCTTATCTTAAAACGTATGGCTTCAACTGGCTTGAAGCCCCTAAGCCCTGATTTGACTAACCCTACTACACCTTTGTTTCAAAAAGTATAGCCTGTCCGTTTCATAGAGATAAATTCAAATGAATAATATTATCACACTACTGAAGACATAATATACTGGTGTATGAAACGGCCAAGACATACTTTTGAAAGCTAGATCAATGATATTTAGTGTATTTCATATGTTCCCCGACTACATTTTATCCTGTGAATTCTCTCTCAGGTGTTAACTGGGACGAAGCTATGAGGGTTTAAAAATGAGACGAAACGGTTCCGGAAAAGATAGGTAGTGCCCCGGTTTTTTTTTCGCCTTGGCGGGGGCACTGCCGTGTACCCCCAGATTGGCTAACAGCTTCTCATTTGTGAAGTTTAGAATTTGTTTCAATTTTTTTCTTTCACGAGGTTAAACATTTTGCGGCATCGGTCTTTGGTTCCTCTTTGTAACCTTGTGTAACATTACACAGAGAAATGGAGGCTAAGATTTGTCAATTTTGCAATTTAACCCACTTTACAATGCGCAGGTGTATAGGTTGGCTAACGTTATGTAGTTTTTTTTTATTAGTACAAATAGGTAGCTTTAACGTTTAGTTTTGTGTTGTTTTCATTTATTCAATTTGTTTGTGACCTGGATTTAGCTTTTACAGGGCCGATATGTACATTTTTATAAAGGTTCTTAAAACCAAAAATAAAAAAGCCAACTTCAAAGAAGTAGAAGAAGGAGTTGCTTAATTCGTCTTCATGATTGTTTTTTTTATTAAATACATCTGTACTAAGTACTCATTTAAAAACCTCTATATATAAATATTTTTTCGTTTTGTGTAACACAAGTGTGTGAAGATTCCTTTGGGTCCAGTACACTTTTTGGAATTCATCCTCTTAGGGAGTTTCTGCAGCCGAACATTTTAGGACGAGGTTTCTAAAACATTTGTATAAGTCCAACACTACAGATACTGCGGTGTGAGTAAAAACTGCTCATAATTTGTCGGCATTACGTTATGTGCTTAATACACGATTTTCTTCCGTTCTTATTTAACCAAGCTAGTTGTTTTTTGTTTATATATTTTTTTAATGTGAAAACAGCACACCGTTTTATTTATTTATTCAATCTTTATTGCACAAAAGAAAACTTACCGTACAAAAGGCGAACTTAATGCCATAAGGCATTCTTTACTAGTCAACCAAAGGAGAAAAATTGTGGACAGCAACAATCTTTTTTTTTAAATTACTGTATTGATACAAATATCTAAGTCCACAGCAGCCTTAGCCGGAATCGAACCAGCGTCTGTGTTATACAGGAACCATTAGACTATCTGACCCCAAGTGATTCACCACGAATTAATCTTCTGCCTTCGGTAACGATACGTTACTCACGACCTATGTACCATAAATTATTAAAGGCTTCGTACCTTAGAGCACCACTCTAAGAAAAATAGTAACTAGCTCAAAGATCTGTTCAAGAAAAATATTACTGACGATTTTTGGTATGAAAATATTTCATAGGTAACTTGACTGTATTGGCAGTGTTTTCTGGGGCTGTATTTATTTCGATAAGGTAGCTGCCATAGTGTTCACGTGTGCGAAACAAAACTTATTATTCTCGTAGAATCCTCATTTGGAGGTTTTTGCAAGCCTTGAAAAAGTATTTTTTGAAAATTTGAACATTAATATGAACCAACAATACGGGGTGCTAAAGGACGGTGTACCGAAAATGCTGTATTACCGGCATTTACCCTGGGCTTTACTCGCGTTATCGAGAATTACATATACCTACAATTTTTATCCAATATCTGATTTATTTATTCCTTGTGCCAAGTTCCAATGTCATTAGGTGGATTACGCATTATTCAGTACCAACCTTCACATATATCCAAACCTCAAAATATCTTTACAATTTTCACATCTATACTATTATAATAAAGTTGTAAGAATTAAATGTCTGTACAGTCAAGGGCAAAGATAAATATCCCATATTGGTGCCCTTGATATCGCAATGTACAATTGATATTTCATTCCATTGTTTATTTTTTAAGTTTATATGTGTCATTGTGGGTGGCATCATGACGCCAAAACGGCTAAACGGATTTTAGCTATATTTGGTCGGGTTGCTTAGTAAGTATGCATATATGGTTACAGGATACTTTATATCCTGCTACGCTGAAGCAAAAAGAGGGTTATGTATTTTTCTTCCTCCGTGAATGAAGCTGCGGGCACAGTCTAGTATTTAAATTATTAGTAATCTAGTTACTAGTTAGTAATATTAGTAGGATTACAGATGATTGTAGTTAGGTAGGTAGCAACCAAGAAACAACCACTAACGCTCTGAACTGTAACGAATAAGATTAATTACGTTACGATCTTATACAGGCAAATGGAGTTAATTTTGATATTTCTGCTTAACAAGCTAATGTATTCCAGAGGTTTCAACCCCAAAATTCCAAGTGTCTTGTATTAAAATATTATAATTACGAACAGTACCTACTCAGCAACTTCGGCTCTGTTCCAAGTTCAACTGTGTTACGCAAACACAAGTTGTGTTAAAAGTTTAATATACTGTTTTTGATTTCATCTCATTAGGCCTCTTTCTGAACTTGTAATTAGGTAACAAAGTTTTCAATGTATTTAAGTTATTCTAGATTATAAAGTTGATGATAATATTGTCGGAGCAAAAGCATAAACATTTTGTGAAATAGCTTTTTAAAGTTACTGACATTGTACCTACGCATAGTTCGTTAAATCAAGTTACTTAAAACATAGCCATGTTTTTGTTTTTACTGCATATTTTCTATGTCTGAGGTGAATATACATCCATATCGTTTTAATTTACATCTATAAGTAGGTACTATTATAAAGATGTAAAAATAAAATGTCTTTACATTGAAGATACTTTCAAAAAAAGATTATGTAACGGTCTATTGAATGTTTATATGTGTCGTTGTAACTAGATTTCAACTATTTTTGGTACTCGGGTTATAGGACACTTTTTACTCGACTACGCCGAAGAAAAACAGTGATTTATGTTTTTTTTCTCATCCTCTGTCGAGGTTGCGGGCAACTTCCCGTAAAAGATGTCTCAAAGCGCATGCCATTTAAAAAATAAAATGAAATAATATGTTTTAGGCAGTAAGGATTGAAAATGAGCACCTTGCATCAGCAGCTTGATGTGATAAAATGGTAAATAGGGTTTTTTTGTCTATGTTGGTTTACTCTTAAGAGTCCCCGGCAAGCTCGGCTGAATTTCACCTTCCCATACAAACGGAGTTTCGTTCTAATTTTAAAACTACGTGTTGGATTGTAACAAAACTTTGCATATACAATGACTTGAGGTGTATCTAGGCCTGAAATAAGTTGATAAGGCTCCAGTTTATGAAACAAACGAAATACAGCATAAACAAGTTTTGTATGAAATACTTAATTTCGCTGTATTTTTTTACTATGGTATCTGAAGCTAGATAAACTATTTACAGGCCTGCATATACCGTAACTTATTCTAAGTACAAAGTTCCAGAGCAAACGAGCTAGTCGTTTTAAAATGAGAGCGTAGTTAACGTTTGTATGGAGAACCGAGCTTACCGAGGACTCTTAAAGTTAGGTAAATGAAAAAAAAAACATTTCAACGGAAATGTAATAACAAACCCATAATGTTGCTTCAGGCAAAAAATACAACACAAACATTTGGTTCCGGTGCCTTTACCTTTAGGAAATTAAGACCAACATGTTTATTGTATGTATAGTCCATGTATGATTAAAAAAGTTAATTTTAACTAATAAGTAATGTATGAACCAAGGCTTAAAAAAGGTGTTAGCTGATGTCCAAAATCCTTTTTAAAGGTGCTTTCGTAAGTGCTTTAATCACGAGTAAGTTGTTTTACGGATCGTAATTTTAAGCCATCATACCGTTTTACATCACTGTTCTAATACGGTATACATTTTGTTAATATAGGGTGCCATTATATCTGCTGATACTTAGACATATAATTATTTGATGTTGCCGACGGCCGCGGATGCAGAAGGTAGTTGCTTTATCATCATCATCAGCCAAAACCATTGACCGATCCTCTACAGCCTGCAAGTCCAGCAACCTTCATCAGGTCATCAGGGGTTGTGATAGTGTAGGTAGTTACCGGGGTTATGAGTTGAAAACAATGAAATACATATATTTATAATTTATGTATACATAAAAAATTTACTTATATAAATTTAGCTAGGGTAAATTACGATGTATATATACATATACTCTTAGATTAGCTACCAGTGTGTCTCCAAACAAAAAACTACACGTGCGACAGAATGTAAACTAGGGATTTTCCGTGGCTATGCCCGCGAATCAATAGTATTCTGCTTATATTTTGGGAAGTTGTGCTTTTTCTGCAAGGCAAGTAGCTCGCTCTCCGTGAGAGTCTTATTAAACTGAAGTTTCTACACAAACTCAAAACAAAACTCTCAATTTTACCAAGTCTTATAAACCGAAGGCGTAATCGTCGAAGATTTGCATCCCCCGTGAACGCCCAGCAAGAAATATTGAGTAATTTCCGTGTCGCCGCCGCCGATCCATTTCCGTTACCGTCGCGGACCAACGACTCACTAAACTGCATCTAATTTAAGTGTGGATGCGGTCGGGGTTGCAGTTTGGTTTAGTGGTTTCTGTACCGGTTAATATTAGTAGTATTGAACTAACCTATGTCGTTCTTCGTTTACGTCTTCTTAAGTGATGTTGTCCTGTATGTAATCATCATCATCATCATCATTTCAGCCATGAAGTCCACCGCTGGACACAGGCCTTCTCAGTAGATTTCCACATGGGCTGGATAGAGACAACCCGCATCCAGCGAGTCCCCGTAAACCTAACCAGGTGTCAGATCACCTTGAGGTTGCCTTTTCACGCTGCGCTTGCCGGTACGCGGTCTCCACTCGAGAACATTTCTGCCCCAACGGCCATCGGTTCTTCGAACTATGTGCTCTGCCAATTGCCAATTCAGTTTGTTGACCCTGTTTGCTATGTCGGTGACCTTGGTTCGTCTACGATTTTTGTCCTCATTTCTGATTAGATCTCGTAGAGAGATTCCGCTGTTTTGCTAGTTTCATAGCTCACCGAATTCTGTACGTAGTAGTTCTACGCAAACTCAAAATAAAGCCTTTTTTCGTAACAGTTAAAGATAAATCGAGGGCTTACGATGTTTACACAAATCGTCGAAGATCTGCATCCCCGCCCACACCAACTGCCTCCGCAAGAAATATTGAGTAATTTCCCTACCGCCGCCGTCGATCCGTTCCCGGAAACTACCGTCACGGCCCGACGACTCACTAAACTGTATCTAATTTAAATGTGGATGCGGTCGGAGTTGCAGTTTGGTTTAGTGGTTTTCGTAGAACAGGTTAATATGCATTGGTTATTTTTAAGCGATCTCAAAATGATGACGTTCTCAAATCGGCCTACGCGTTTGTTACGCTATGTGTTCGTTAAGGGCTCGTATCGTCAAGGAAAAAACAACGCCCCAAACGCCGAGCCGGCGTAAATTGTAATAGAGATTGTGCAGAGAAAGTGAAAGCTAATACACTACATGCTTGGGGTTTTTATATAAAAGTACAATGAAATCGAAGATATTATTGTGTTTTGTTAACATTTGAGTTAGTGACGTAAAAGAGAAAGGGAATAATGACATTTTTACATAAGTTAGCCGTTCATTAATGTGTCGTTTGTACAAACTAGACAAAAAACGGAAAATGAATCGAGATTTTTTTTAACAAACATGTTTCCGCGTTAGTCGCTGAATAGGTTATATAGTCAAAAACACATAGCCTATCCAGCCTGTTTCATATATACTAGATTTGACAAAAATCTCACAAAAACATAGCATACATTTTCGATGCACCCCCTTAATTGTCTGTATATCTGTCATACTCGATTTAAAGTAAATCCGATTACCGGAAAATTTACTTGTAGGATTAGATACAAAGATGGTCACTTATGTAGGTAGTGAAGTTATTAAAAATTGAAAAAACTAAAAGTTCACAGTTTGAGTTTAAGCAATGCATAATAATAATACTAGCAATGACACTTGAAAGCCTTGAAATATTAAAAACTTTTGATAAATCCAACCAAATTTTAGACCTTAGAACCAGATACAAACTTACATATTCCATCAGGCAATACGTAATCTCTAAAGGCCTCTTTAATAATGTAGCAAGGAGTCTTATTGTTAATGTAGTAATTTAACAGTAAATATAAGTTTGTAGTTCTGGAAGCTGCTTATGCTTACGACACGGGTGTTTGGCAATGGAATATTGATAGACATATTATTATTTTTTTTGATTATAAACATTGCGAGAAATTCTATAACAAATCGGCGAGAATATGACGAGTTTGAGAATTACAGCTAAGAGTTATTTGTTATTCGCTGATTTCTTTGAAAAGTTCTTTTCTTGGGTAATGTTTGAGAAAAATCTACGTGCGGGACAGGTATGTATCTAAGTAAGCGATTGAGCAGTTTTTATATAAGTCTAGAATATTATTTTCATCGTAAACGTTATTGTGAATTGGTTTAATATTATTTTATGTTTTTACTAAATACTTACACAATCGTTTTGAGGTGTTGTGGATCGTGTTGAGAGTTAAGTAAATTAGTAGTTGGTACAGCTAGCTAAAATACTTAGAAAATGTACTACTTGCATACAGCACATCTATGCTACTATAAATTTGTAAAAATTAAATGACTACCTACATTAAAAATAGAAAAAAGTGATAAGGACTATTTTAAAGACACTATATCGTTTTTTTTGTGTGTCGTTGCGCCTTCGTAACGCCAAAACGGCTAAACGGATTTCAACTATTTTTGGTTCACGATAGCTGGGATAATTTTTACTCGACTAAACTGAAGAAAAAGGAGGGTTATGATTTTTTCTCCTCCGTTGATAATATGGAATTAATATTATTCTTATTATACGGAACTTCGAATTATCTACACGCTAGATACTATTACGGGCCCGGCCATTACTACGCGCTACCGGCGGCGGCGTGGCAATCGAATTCCACAGCGAATGGTACCATCGAGCTGATGATGCAGCCGAAAGGTAGGCACCCGGTTTTCAGAAGAAACTAATGTATCCCAGCCGCCATGTTGAAATCGTCACAAAATGAAGTTTTACGGATTTGTTGTAACGGCTACGGAACCCCACACTGAGCATGGTGCGACATGCTCTTTTCCGATTCTTTTTTAAGTTTCTTAAATATGGTAGTAATACTACTCACCGATAGTGTTGGTCATCACATACAGGATAAATTATTACCTATACCTTGACAAGTTTTTTCGTGACACCCCCATGGTCTGCGGGCGTCAGGAGGGGAAAGACAGCAGGGGTGATGGTGTGGGGGACGATGACCCTGCCGCGCGCACACTTCTTAGTCTTACTCGCCCCCACTGTCTTTCCCCCCGTCACCCGCAGACCGTGGGAGTGTCAAGAAAGAACTTGTCAAGCTAAAGTTTATTTTCCATTTACAACTTTACTCTTTGTAGCAAAATATATATATTTACTGATTTATACGAACTCGAAATTAAATATCTAATTACATTTAACTAACCGCAAATTCTCATCAAGTTTATATTAGAATTCTATGCAAGTCAAGTCAAGTCTGAGCTAAACACACACATGCTAGACAATTATTGTAATTTGTCAGCGCCTCAGGCGGTCATTACGTCACTATAGTTAGTTGATTAATAGCAGTTTAGCCAGCTAACCGGCTGAACAATGAATTTCTCACATGTTAGATAATAATTGTTTTGTACGTGACATATTTGCGTATATTTAGGAGAGTTATATGTTTTTGTTACCACCATAAACGGTACAATTTTGAAGAACATTGTATGTATAAAGCACAAAGTCACTCAAAGAGCAGTAGAACGAGCCGATGTTCGGAGTCTCTTTGCGTGATCGAATCAGAAACAAGGAGATCTGCAGAAGAATTCATTGCAAATTTGTGGGAAAAATTCAAAAATGTGATTTTAACGTTGTTGTATCTCACGGCTTGGGCAAGTCGCAACGGTCCGGAAATACTGCAGGCGACAATTTATTCCACAGTTCAGCCATGCGAGGAAATTTCTAGCAAAACGCACAGTTGTGGACTGCCAACCATCTTAGTGGTGAGGATAGAAATATTGTCGCGTAGAACGATGGCGGAATGTGGCAGGGATCAATTCGAACAATTCCTTGGAACACTTCCCGTTATAAACAAGCAAAACGAGCGATACAAAATGCAAAGCGAGGCTACATCTCTACACAGTACCAAGGAGTCATAAGCCGATCTAAAATACACTAGAAACCGACGATATGCGTCGCTCTCAGTTGAATGCGGTCTAAACGGATTCCGATATGGGCTGTAGCAGTTAGAGGAGTGTTCTCAAAAGGAAGTGATGCAACAAACGCTTTTTTTTTTAATGGTAAAAGCGCAAACCTGTGTCTTTAGGGTGTCCATTTATTATTTATGTCGGTTTCAACAGCACTTATACTCTCATCTTTGTAATGTATGATATCTGGGGCCCGTTTCTCAAAAGCTTGTAAATTGTATTATTAAGCAGAAGCTTTCCAACAATATGGATTAAAAAGAGACTTCCGCTTGTAATACAAGTTACAAGCGTTTATAAAACGGGTCCCTGATCTCGTTTTTTGCATACAAAACAAAACATAAAATATATATGTATAAGAGGTCATTACGTGGTCTTCAATGACGGCCGTAATCCGCTTCGACTCTTTTGTACAAAGGTCTTTTGTAGATACCTCTTAAAAATATTTACTGGGTTCCACACAGCTAATAGATGAAAATCAATAGGTAAGACCTTTACCGGCAAAGGCTTTCTTAAAGGCATTAATTTTTGACGACAGTGTTTTGCCCTGTACACCCGGCCAGAGAAACTGACCATCCCGGGTTCAAATCCCAGTAAGGTGGGCTAATGTCCCGGTGAAAATCTGTGGAGTCCACTGGGTACGGGCGAGGCAGAACCTATAATGGTGACATTCTTTGGGGCGATGCAAACCTATGTCCGGCATGATGATGATGATGATGAGTCATTTAAAGTTAATAAAATAATCCATTCTAATATATCTGTCGGTCTGTCTATCTGTCTGTTACCTCTTCACGCTTAAGCCGCTGAACCGATTTGGATGAAATTTGTAATGAAGATAGTTTGAATTACGGGGAAGGACATAGGCTACTTTTTATCTCGGAAAAGTACCCCTATCCGCAATAAACGAATCTAAGGCGGACGAAGTCGCAGGCAAAAGCTAGTATACAATATATTTCGTGCCTTGAGAATATTGACGTAGTACATACACTGTATCAAATCTGTTTACTGTAGCAAGGCTGCTGTGATTTTCAGGCTAACGGCATCGTTTCTTTTGTTTTGTTTTCTTAGGATTTAATTAATTACGGTTTTCATTGTGAGAATAACAAGTAATTCCCTTCAAGTTTTTTGCTAATGAAATTATTGCCATTTGTCAAAAAGATTGATCTTTTAATTTTGGCGCACTAATTGGTTTTCTTTTTAAAACAGTAATTGAAAAGGAAAATTCATTTTCCATTTTTAATTAATCTAAAAAGCTCATCAAGTGCGAATGGGTTTCTTTAATTATTATTTTTTATTTATTTTTTTACTACATAGTTGTTGTTAGTCAGACAAACAGTCATAAATACTAGTATATAACAGACACCGAATGATTTACTTTTACGGGGACACAGTTCTTATAAGGTGGCATATCGAACGTATGTAAGTTGTTTAAAAAAATACATGATTTTGCTTTTTTATATTCTATATATATATATTTTTTACTTTTATAAGTTTTGATATGTTTTCTTGAAGAACTACGCATTGAGTTTATACTCAAAACATATATTGAGGATAGGCTAAGTACAAATATTGTAATAGATATAAGACTTATTTCGAAATAATGACTGACTGTTGAGTTTGTTTCGGCTGTCTTCTCCTCAGTGGTCTCCTCTTGGGGAACGCCGTAGAGTCAGACTTCTAAAAGTGCCCTTGCGGCCTACTTACAGAATAAAGATCATTATTTCATTATTTAATTTAATTAATAATAAAAACGATATCTATTCCACTTACACTGTCGAAATATACTTCAATTAAATTCAATTCAAAGTATGTGTTTACCTTAAGTCTCACTCATTTAAATTAAACAATGTACACGAACTATATCGCGTAAATTATATCATTTGAGTTTTCGACGCTTAAGAAGCTTTACAGCTTCTGTATTTAAGGGGTAGACTGAGAAAATGAGATTCCGTTTAAATAGTTTTATTAAATTCAGTCTGTCACTTTGTTTTACAATGAAGCAATCCATTGCACAGTCACCTGCATCAATATCTGTCATAACAAAGTGGGCGAAAATATCTGACGTATCCTAATGACTCCAGAAATAGAGTCATGTCAGATATTTATGCGCGTTCTGCTGTGGCATATTTATGCTGGGTGACTGTGTATAATAGAGATAATGTGGACCGGACACCATGCGGAGGAAGCCGTGGAAAAAACTTATACGAGGGCTAATCAAAAACTTATTAACCTCTGACTTTTAATTTAAGATCAAAATCTGACAGTTCTCATCTTGATTATTTCATCAAATAAACATTCTTTCATAAATATATGAATGAGAAATCGTGCAACCAGTAATATTAGGGTAAGTTTTATCGATACAAATACTAACACTCAAGCCAGTATGCAGTGATCTCAGCGAAAGTGCGCCCGTTGACGTTAAATTTTGTTCTTGAATTATAAAAATCAGAGTATAGAACGCGATAGTTATAAAAACTTCGAGGTAGTTATTTATTTTATTTTAAACTGACACGCACACTGCAATGTTTACAGTTTATTCAATTTATGGCTGCCATTAATCAAAATTAATAATTTCGTGCAACAAGTTTGTCAAACCATCTAATTATGGAAAAAATGAATAACGCGCCGTGATTAAATATCTTAGTCTGAAAAAAATCGACCTAGGACATTTTTCCTGATATTGTTGCTTAGTGCGTGAGGCAGATCACGCTGTGACGTCGACTCCTGCTCAGGCTAGCCTTCCACCTCAGTTAAGGTACAAAACAGTGAAAAATGCTTTTAGAAGATGGGCGAATTAGTATAAAATACTCATCTAGCAGAGATTTTTTAGATTTTACTTGTTAGTGTACAATTACTATTGACAAGCATGAATAAGGTAGGTTTCATGCATGTTAACTGAGGTAATTAAAAACTTGCGTCTGGAACGTTCAATCATCGAGCGTAATCCGGACACTTTATATCGCCGTTTCGTCACTATAAATGAAACCTGGGTCCACCATTTTTACCCCAAAACGAAAAAGCAAAGCAAGTCTTGGAAGCGCCCATCTTATTCATCTCAGTGATCTGAGTTGCCGAAGATATCCTGTTTATTGACTATCTGCCAAAAGGGAAAACCATTACAGGTGTTTACGTGTATTATACTGAATTGATCCCATGAAAGTGCAGCAAGCAATCAAAGAAAAACGGAGAAAAAATGTTCATGCTGGCGTGCTTTTGCACCATGAAAATGTTCCGATGATCACAGATGGCTCCACTGCAATCCTACAAGCTGGCTTTAAGAACTTTGACCATCCACCCTACTGGGTAGACTTGGCTCTGAGTGACTATCACTTATTTCCGAAATTATAGAGCACATTCACCATGGTAAAGTCACGGAATTTAATTTATATACCATTTTGTACCTTGTCACAGTCAAAATCAATATGAAGGCCGATAGAGATTCCATATCGATGTCACTATGATAAGGTTCGAAAGGGTACTCAAATTAAATTCCTTGATCGTACCAAATTTACTGATGACAATTCAGTCATGGGTGCTATAGCGCAGTTTTTCGAGATTAAAAAAAACATTATTTGATGTTGGAATAAAAAAAAATTAAAAACGGTTAAAATGTATAAAACGACCGAGAAATTATAAAGAAAGTTTTAGAATTTTTTTCTCTTGATTTTTAATCAATTTCCAGGAAATGATTTACCCTCGTATATAGAACATCACCCAGCTTCTACATTACCCTTACAGATGATGGAATTGTCCCTCACAATGTGGAATACACAAAAATGCCACAAAACTTCCATGAAATCAGAAATAGTGCCTAAATTGAATAATGCGATGTGGATTCCACAGTAAGCATGTGAAGTTTCGCTTATTTTATATCCAAAATCGTCGAACTCTCCACTCAGCAATACGTGAGATATCCGAGCGTCGATCCATGCATGACTGTTACATTATTTGGCTGGTGAAATATTGGCACCGATCCAACCGAGGCCGCCATTTTATATCCGAATTGGCACTAGCTTATTGAGACCATAGCTCAACGGGTAACACACAGAATGATGACAGTAGCTGTGTTTTACGTACTACGTAAGTAAAGTAAAGCAATATTATTGGAAATTGAACTATGTAAGTAGGTACGATGGATAAAACAGCAAATAATTTCCATATCTTTGCATTTACGTGGCTTTATAAGTTCAAAAAAGCTGTCTCTCGAATCGAAAAGCTAATGAATTATCTGTTGCGTTTTAATTACGATCTAAATCAAGCTAAAGTTTATTTTCCATTTACAACTTTACTCTTTGTAGCAAAATATATATATTTACTGATTTATACGAACTCGAAATTAAATATCTAATTACATTTAACTAACCGCATATTCTCATCAAGTTTATATTAGAATTCTATGCAAGTCAAGTCAAGTCTGAGCTAAACACACACATGCTAGACAATTATTGTAATTTGTCAGCGCCTCAGGCGGTCATTACGTCACTATAGTTAGTTGATTAATAGCAGTTTAGCCAGCTAACCGGCTGAACAATGAATTTCTCACATGTTAGATAATAATTGTTTTGTACGTGACATATTTGCGTATATTTAGGAGAGTTATATGTTTTTGTTACCACCATAAACGGTACAATTTTGAAGAACATTGTATGTATAAAGCACAAAGTCACTCAAAGAGCAGTAGAACGAGCCGATGTTCGGAGTCTCTTTGCGTGATCGAATCAGAAACAAGGAGATCTGCAGAAGAATTCATTGCAAATTTGTGGGAAAAATTCAAAAATGTGATTTTAACGTTGTTGTATCTCACGGCTTGGGCAAGTCGCAACGGTCCGGAAATACTGCAGGCGACAATTTATTCCACAGTTCAGCCATGCGAGGAAATTTCTAGCAAAACGCACAGTTGTGGACTGCCAACCATCTTAGTGGTGAGGATAGAAATATTGTCGCGTAGAACGATGGCGGAATGTGGCAGGGATCAATTCGAACAATTCCTTGGAACACTTCCCGTTATAAACAAGCAAAACGAGCGATACAAAATGCAAAGCGAGGCTACATCTCTACACAGTACCAAGGAGTCATAAGCCGATCTAAAATACACTAGAAACCGACGATATGCGTCGCTCTCAGTTGAATGCGGTCTAAACGGATTCCGATATGGGCTGTAGCAGTTAGAGGAGTGTTCTCAAAAGGAAGTGATGCAACAAACGCTTTTTTTTTTAATGGTAAAAGCGCAAACCTGTGTCTTTAGGGTGTCCATTTATTATTTATGTCGGTTTCAACAGCACTTATACTCTCATCTTTGTAATGTATGATATCTGGGGCCCGTTTCTCAAAAGCTTGTAAATTGTATTATTAAGCAGAAGCTTTCCAACAATATGGATTAAAAAGAGACTTCCGCTTGTAATACAAGTTACAAGCGTTTATAAAACGGGTCCCTGATCTCGTTTTTTGCATACAAAACAAAACATAAAATATATATGTATAAGAGGTCATTACGTGGTCTTCAATGACGGCCGTAATCCGCTTCGACTCTTTTGTACAAAGGTCTTTTGTAGATACCTCTTAAAAATATTTACTGGGTTCCACACAGCTAATAGATGAAAATCAATAGGTAAGACCTTTACCGGCAAAGGCTTTCTTAAAGGCATTAATTTTTGACGACAGTGTTTTGCCCTGTACACCCGGCCAGAGAAACTGACCATCCCGGGTTCAAATCCCAGTAAGGTGGGCTAATGTCCCGGTGAAAATCTGTGGAGTCCACTGGGTACGGGCGAGGCAGAACCTATAATGGTGACATTCTTTGGGGCGATGCAAACCTATGTCCGGCATGATGATGATGATGATGAGTCATTTAAAGTTAATAAAATAATCCATTCTAATATATCTGTCGGTCTGTCTATCTGTCTGTTACCTCTTCACGCTTAAGCCGCTGAACCGATTTGGATGAAATTTGTAATGAAGATAGTTTGAATTACGGGGAAGGACATAGGCTACTTTTTATCTCGGAAAAGTACCCCTATCCGCAATAAACGAATCTAAGGCGGACGAAGTCGCAGGCAAAAGCTAGTATACAATATATTTCGTGCCTTGAGAATATTGACGTAGTACATACACTGTATCAAATCTGTTTACTGTAGCAAGGCTGCTGTGATTTTCAGGCTAACGGCATCGTTTCTTTTGTTTTGTTTTCTTAGGATTTAATTAATTACGGTTTTCATTGTGAGAATAACAAGTAATTCCCTTCAAGTTTTTTGCTAATGAAATTATTGCCATTTGTCAAAAAGATTGATCTTTTAATTTTGGCGCACTAATTGGTTTTCTTTTTAAAACAGTAATTGAAAAGGAAAATTCATTTTCCATTTTTAATTAATCTAAAAAGCTCATCAAGTGCGAATGGGTTTCTTTAATTATTATTTTTTATTTATTTTTTTACTACATAGTTGTTGTTAGTCAGACAAACAGTCATAAATACTAGTATATAACAGACACCGAATGATTTACTTTTACGGGGACACAGTTCTTATAAGGTGGCATATCGAACGTATGTAAGTTGTTTAAAAAAATACATGATTTTGCTTTTTTATATTCTATATATATATATTTTTTACTTTTATAAGTTTTGATATGTTTTCTTGAAGAACTACGCATTGAGTTTATACTCAAAACATATATTGAGGATAGGCTAAGTACAAATATTGTAATAGATATAAGACTTATTTCGAAATAATGACTGACTGTTGAGTTTGTTTCGGCTGTCTTCTCCTCAGTGGTCTCCTCTTGGGGAACGCCGTAGAGTCAGACTTCTAAAAGTGCCCTTGCGGCCTACTTACAGAATAAAGATCATTATTTCATTATTTAATTTAATTAATAATAAAAACGATATCTATTCCACTTACACTGTCGAAATATACTTCAATTAAATTCAATTCAAAGTATGTGTTTACCTTAAGTCTCACTCATTTAAATTAAACAATGTACACGAACTATATCGCGTAAATTATATCATTTGAGTTTTCGACGCTTAAGAAGCTTTACAGCTTCTGTATTTAAGGGGTAGACTGAGAAAATGAGATTCCGTTTAAATAGTTTTATTAAATTCAGTCTGTCACTTTGTTTTACAATGAAGCAATCCATTGCACAGTCACCTGCATCAATATCTGTCATAACAAAGTGGGCGAAAATATCTGACGTATCCTAATGACTCCAGAAATAGAGTCATGTCAGATATTTATGCGCGTTCTGCTGTGGCATATTTATGCTGGGTGACTGTGTATAATAGAGATAATGTGGACCGGACACCATGCGGAGGAAGCCGTGGAAAAAACTTATACGAGGGCTAATCAAAAACTTATTAACCTCTGACTTTTAATTTAAGATCAAAATCTGACAGTTCTCATCTTGATTATTTCATCAAATAAACATTCTTTCATAAATATATGAATGAGAAATCGTGCAACCAGTAATATTAGGGTAAGTTTTATCGATACAAATACTAACACTCAAGCCAGTATGCAGTGATCTCAGCGAAAGTGCGCCCGTTGACGTTAAATTTTGTTCTTGAATTATAAAAATCAGAGTATAGAACGCGATAGTTATAAAAACTTCGAGGTAGTTATTTATTTTATTTTAAACTGACACGCACACTGCAATGTTTACAGTTTATTCAATTTATGGCTGCCATTAATCAAAATTAATAATTTCGTGCAACAAGTTTGTCAAACCATCTAATTATGGAAAAAATGAATAACGCGCCGTGATTAAATATCTTAGTCTGAAAAAAATCGACCTAGGACATTTTTCCTGATATTGTTGCTTAGTGCGTGAGGCAGATCACGCTGTGACGTCGACTCCTGCTCAGGCTAGCCTTCCACCTCAGTTAAGGTACAAAACAGTGAAAAATGCTTTTAGAAGATGGGCGAATTAGTATAAAATACTCATCTAGCAGAGATTTTTTAGATTTTACTTGTTAGTGTACAATTACTATTGACAAGCATGAATAAGGTAGGTTTCATGCATGTTAACTGAGGTAATTAAAAACTTGCGTCTGGAACGTTCAATCATCGAGCGTAATCCGGACACTTTATATCGCCGTTTCGTCACTATAAATGAAACCTGGGTCCACCATTTTTACCCCAAAACGAAAAAGCAAAGCAAGTCTTGGAAGCGCCCATCTTATTCATCTCAGTGATCTGAGTTGCCGAAGATATCCTGTTTATTGACTATCTGCCAAAAGGGAAAACCATTACAGGTGTTTACGTGTATTATACTGAATTGATCCCATGAAAGTGCAGCAAGCAATCAAAGAAAAACGGAGAAAAAATGTTCATGCTGGCGTGCTTTTGCACCATGAAAATGTTCCGATGATCACAGATGGCTCCACTGCAATCCTACAAGCTGGCTTTAAGAACTTTGACCATCCACCCTACTGGGTAGACTTGGCTCTGAGTGACTATCACTTATTTCCGAAATTATAGAGCACATTCACCATGGTAAAGTCACGGAATTTAATTTATATACCATTTTGTACCTTGTCACAGTCAAAATCAATATGAAGGCCGATAGAGATTCCATATCGATGTCACTATGATAAGGTTCGAAAGGGTACTCAAATTAAATTCCTTGATCGTACCAAATTTACTGATGACAATTCAGTCATGGGTGCTATAGCGCAGTTTTTCGAGATTAAAAAAAACATTATTTGATGTTGGAATAAAAAAAAATTAAAAACGGTTAAAATGTATAAAACGACCGAGAAATTATAAAGAAAGTTTTAGAATTTTTTTCTCTTGATTTTTAATCAATTTCCAGGAAATGATTTACCCTCGTATATAGAACATCACCCAGCTTCTACATTACCCTTACAGATGATGGAATTGTCCCTCACAATGTGGAATACACAAAAATGCCACAAAACTTCCATGAAATCAGAAATAGTGCCTAAATTGAATAATGCGATGTGGATTCCACAGTAAGCATGTGAAGTTTCGCTTATTTTATATCCAAAATCGTCGAACTCTCCACTCAGCAATACGTGAGATATCCGAGCGTCGATCCATGCATGACTGTTACATTATTTGGCTGGTGAAATATTGGCACCGATCCAACCGAGGCCGCCATTTTATATCCGAATTGGCACTAGCTTATTGAGACCATAGCTCAACGGGTAACACACAGAATGATGACAGTAGCTGTGTTTTACGTACTACGTAAGTAAAGTAAAGCAATATTATTGGAAATTGAACTATGTAAGTAGGTACGATGGATAAAACAGCAAATAATTTCCATATCTTTGCATTTACGTGGCTTTATAAGTTCAAAAAAGCTGTCTCTCGAATCGAAAAGCTAATGAATTATCTGTTGCGTTTTAATTACGATCTAAATCAAGCTAAAGTTTATTTTCCATTTACAACTTTACTCTTTGTAGCAAAATATATATATTTACTGATTTATACGAACTCGAAATTAAATATCTAATTACATTTAACTAACCGCATATTCTCATCAAGTTTATATTAGAATTCTATGCAAGTCAAGTCAAGTCTGAGCTAAACACACACATGCTAGACAATTATTGTAATTTGTCAGCGCCTCAGGCGGTCATTACGTCACTATAGTTAGTTGATTAATAGCAGTTTAGCCAGCTAACCGGCTGAACAATGAATTTCTCACATGTTAGATAATAATTGTTTTGTACGTGACATATTTGCGTATATTTAGGAGAGTTATATGTTTTTGTTACCACCATAAACGGTACAATTTTGAAGAACATTGTATGTATAAAGCACAAAGTCACTCAAAGAGCAGTAGAACGAGCCGATGTTCGGAGTCTCTTTGCGTGATCGAATCAGAAACAAGGAGATCTGCAGAAGAATTCATTGCAAATTTGTGGGAAAAATTCAAAAATGTGATTTTAACGTTGTTGTATCTCACGGCTTGGGCAAGTCGCAACGGTCCGGAAATACTGCAGGCGACAATTTATTCCACAGTTCAGCCATGCGAGGAAATTTCTAGCAAAACGCACAGTTGTGGACTGCCAACCATCTTAGTGGTGAGGATAGAAATATTGTCGCGTAGAACGATGGCGGAATGTGGCAGGGATCAATTCGAACAATTCCTTGGAACACTTCCCGTTATAAACAAGCAAAACGAGCGATACAAAATGCAAAGCGAGGCTACATCTCTACACAGTACCAAGGAGTCATAAGCCGATCTAAAATACACTAGAAACCGACGATATGCGTCGCTCTCAGTTGAATGCGGTCTAAACGGATTCCGATATGGGCTGTAGCAGTTAGAGGAGTGTTCTCAAAAGGAAGTGATGCAACAAACGCTTTTTTTTTTAATGGTAAAAGCGCAAACCTGTGTCTTTAGGGTGTCCATTTATTATTTATGTCGGTTTCAACAGCACTTATACTCTCATCTTTGTAATGTATGATATCTGGGGCCCGTTTCTCAAAAGCTTGTAAATTGTATTATTAAGCAGAAGCTTTCCAACAATATGGATTAAAAAGAGACTTCCGCTTGTAATACAAGTTACAAGCGTTTATAAAACGGGTCCCTGATCTCGTTTTTTGCATACAAAACAAAACATAAAATATATATGTATAAGAGGTCATTACGTGGTCTTCAATGACGGCCGTAATCCGCTTCGACTCTTTTGTACAAAGGTCTTTTGTAGATACCTCTTAAAAATATTTACTGGGTTCCACACAGCTAATAGATGAAAATCAATAGGTAAGACCTTTACCGGCAAAGGCTTTCTTAAAGGCATTAATTTTTGACGACAGTGTTTTGCCCTGTACACCCGGCCAGAGAAACTGACCATCCCGGGTTCAAATCCCAGTAAGGTGGGCTAATGTCCCGGTGAAAATCTGTGGAGTCCACTGGGTACGGGCGAGGCAGAACCTATAATGGTGACATTCTTTGGGGCGATGCAAACCTATGTCCGGCATGATGATGATGATGATGAGTCATTTAAAGTTAATAAAATAATCCATTCTAATATATCTGTCGGTCTGTCTATCTGTCTGTTACCTCTTCACGCTTAAGCCGCTGAACCGATTTGGATGAAATTTGTAATGAAGATAGTTTGAATTACGGGGAAGGACATAGGCTACTTTTTATCTCGGAAAAGTACCCCTATCCGCAATAAACGAATCTAAGGCGGACGAAGTCGCAGGCAAAAGCTAGTATACAATATATTTCGTGCCTTGAGAATATTGACGTAGTACATACACTGTATCAAATCTGTTTACTGTAGCAAGGCTGCTGTGATTTTCAGGCTAACGGCATCGTTTCTTTTGTTTTGTTTTCTTAGGATTTAATTAATTACGGTTTTCATTGTGAGAATAACAAGTAATTCCCTTCAAGTTTTTTGCTAATGAAATTATTGCCATTTGTCAAAAAGATTGATCTTTTAATTTTGGCGCACTAATTGGTTTTCTTTTTAAAACAGTAATTGAAAAGGAAAATTCATTTTCCATTTTTAATTAATCTAAAAAGCTCATCAAGTGCGAATGGGTTTCTTTAATTATTATTTTTTATTTATTTTTTTACTACATAGTTGTTGTTAGTCAGACAAACAGTCATAAATACTAGTATATAACAGACACCGAATGATTTACTTTTACGGGGACACAGTTCTTATAAGGTGGCATATCGAACGTATGTAAGTTGTTTAAAAAAATACATGATTTTGCTTTTTTATATTCTATATATATATATTTTTTACTTTTATAAGTTTTGATATGTTTTCTTGAAGAACTACGCATTGAGTTTATACTCAAAACATATATTGAGGATAGGCTAAGTACAAATATTGTAATAGATATAAGACTTATTTCGAAATAATGACTGACTGTTGAGTTTGTTTCGGCTGTCTTCTCCTCAGTGGTCTCCTCTTGGGGAACGCCGTAGAGTCAGACTTCTAAAAGTGCCCTTGCGGCCTACTTACAGAATAAAGATCATTATTTCATTATTTAATTTAATTAATAATAAAAACGATATCTATTCCACTTACACTGTCGAAATATACTTCAATTAAATTCAATTCAAAGTATGTGTTTACCTTAAGTCTCACTCATTTAAATTAAACAATGTACACGAACTATATCGCGTAAATTATATCATTTGAGTTTTCGACGCTTAAGAAGCTTTACAGCTTCTGTATTTAAGGGGTAGACTGAGAAAATGAGATTCCGTTTAAATAGTTTTATTAAATTCAGTCTGTCACTTTGTTTTACAATGAAGCAATCCATTGCACAGTCACCTGCATCAATATCTGTCATAACAAAGTGGGCGAAAATATCTGACGTATCCTAATGACTCCAGAAATAGAGTCATGTCAGATATTTATGCGCGTTCTGCTGTGGCATATTTATGCTGGGTGACTGTGTATAATAGAGATAATGTGGACCGGACACCATGCGGAGGAAGCCGTGGAAAAAACTTATACGAGGGCTAATCAAAAACTTATTAACCTCTGACTTTTAATTTAAGATCAAAATCTGACAGTTCTCATCTTGATTATTTCATCAAATAAACATTCTTTCATAAATATATGAATGAGAAATCGTGCAACCAGTAATATTAGGGTAAGTTTTATCGATACAAATACTAACACTCAAGCCAGTATGCAGTGATCTCAGCGAAAGTGCGCCCGTTGACGTTAAATTTTGTTCTTGAATTATAAAAATCAGAGTATAGAACGCGATAGTTATAAAAACTTCGAGGTAGTTATTTATTTTATTTTAAACTGACACGCACACTGCAATGTTTACAGTTTATTCAATTTATGGCTGCCATTAATCAAAATTAATAATTTCGTGCAACAAGTTTGTCAAACCATCTAATTATGGAAAAAATGAATAACGCGCCGTGATTAAATATCTTAGTCTGAAAAAAATCGACCTAGGACATTTTTCCTGATATTGTTGCTTAGTGCGTGAGGCAGATCACGCTGTGACGTCGACTCCTGCTCAGGCTAGCCTTCCACCTCAGTTAAGGTACAAAACAGTGAAAAATGCTTTTAGAAGATGGGCGAATTAGTATAAAATACTCATCTAGCAGAGATTTTTTAGATTTTACTTGTTAGTGTACAATTACTATTGACAAGCATGAATAAGGTAGGTTTCATGCATGTTAACTGAGGTAATTAAAAACTTGCGTCTGGAACGTTCAATCATCGAGCGTAATCCGGACACTTTATATCGCCGTTTCGTCACTATAAATGAAACCTGGGTCCACCATTTTTACCCCAAAACGAAAAAGCAAAGCAAGTCTTGGAAGCGCCCATCTTATTCATCTCAGTGATCTGAGTTGCCGAAGATATCCTGTTTATTGACTATCTGCCAAAAGGGAAAACCATTACAGGTGTTTACGTGTATTATACTGAATTGATCCCATGAAAGTGCAGCAAGCAATCAAAGAAAAACGGAGAAAAAATGTTCATGCTGGCGTGCTTTTGCACCATGAAAATGTTCCGATGATCACAGATGGCTCCACTGCAATCCTACAAGCTGGCTTTAAGAACTTTGACCATCCACCCTACTGGGTAGACTTGGCTCTGAGTGACTATCACTTATTTCCGAAATTATAGAGCACATTCACCATGGTAAAGTCACGGAATTTAATTTATATACCATTTTGTACCTTGTCACAGTCAAAATCAATATGAAGGCCGATAGAGATTCCATATCGATGTCACTATGATAAGGTTCGAAAGGGTACTCAAATTAAATTCCTTGATCGTACCAAATTTACTGATGACAATTCAGTCATGGGTGCTATAGCGCAGTTTTTCGAGATTAAAAAAAACATTATTTGATGTTGGAATAAAAAAAAATTAAAAACGGTTAAAATGTATAAAACGACCGAGAAATTATAAAGAAAGTTTTAGAATGTTTTTCTCTTGATTTTTAATCAATTTCCAGGAAATGATTTACCCTCGTATATAGAACATCACCCAGCTTCTACATTACCCTTACAGATGATGGAATTGTCCCTCACAATGTGGAATACACAAAAATGCCACAAAACTTCCATGAAATCAGAAATAGTGCCTAAATTGAATAATGCGATGTGGATTCCACAGTAAGCATGTGAAGTTTCGCTTATTTTATATCCAAAATCGTCGAACTCTCCACTCAGCAATACGTGAGATATCCGAGCGTCGATCCATGCATGACTGTTACATTATTTGGCTGGTGAAATATTGGCACCGATCCAACCGAGGCCGCCATTTTATATCCGAATTGGCACTAGCTTATTGAGACCATAGCTCAACGGGTAACACACAGAATGATGACAGTAGCTGTGTTTTACGTACTACGTAAGTAAAGTAAAGCAATATTATTGGAAATTGAACTATGTAAGTAGGTACGATGGATAAAACAGCAAATAATTTCCATATCTTTGCATTTACGTGGCTTTATAAGTTCAAAAAAGCTGTCTCTCGAATCGAAAAGCTAATGAATTATCTGTTGCGTTTTAATTACGATCTAAATGCGCTGACATTATTTAAGTCAATTCTCAACAATATTCAAGCGTTTATTCGGATGTTATTCTTTTATTTGGCAACAGAGCCTTGCAATTGGTTGAATGTTAGGTACATTGAGTGAGGTGTGACATTATCACAGTAACGTTGCGTTTATTTTAGTTTATTCACCAATTTTATCTGCTTAACTTCAATCTAATACCATGTTTATTGAGCTTTAATTCAGAAACAAGATTTAATTCTACAATTAATGTCAATTGTATGTGTCATTTTGCCAATGCCTTCATAGAGTAGATGTTTTCAGTTAGATTCTTTAAATTATGTTGCCCTTTGAAGAAAGAAGTTTTGCTTAAAAGGGGTGTTCTTTTTCATCACGTTTGTACTGTTTTTATCTGTTGTACTGTGATACTGTTCCAGCAGTTAAGTTTGTGCATAAAACTAATTTACCCGGTTTCTTTCTTTACGAAAGACATTTCCTTGTATGAATATGGAATGCGGGAATGGCTGTGCGGCGCAATAACTTAAACCAAACTTTTTGTCTTTTATTGCACTTAGCTGTCTTAACTTCTATAATGATGTCATAGTTAGCCAAGTTTATATGGATTACTGTGGATGGCTTAGAGGTAGTGGATCCTGTAACGTACCGGATTTCCCGGTACACAAAATAATGTAATTGACATCTAAAATGAATCATCAATAAAGATATCACTCTACACGTCTTCCTCTGATGGTGGATGTAGACGAACTGCCCCCACTACCGCTGATGAAGTAATGATGACATAAAAACTTGAGGCGTTGGCAGATGCCAATACTTTGTATTACCTATCAAGTGTGTGCACACTTAGTGCTAAGTGTGTACACGGTTACAGGATGTGACTAAAATAGATGTACCTATGGGTATTTTTTTGGATTATGCATATTTCACGGAATAACAAAGCACCGGTTCGACTGTTTTCTCCGTAGACAAATGAGAACTCTTATTGGTTTGCCATATTTCGCCTGTCTTTTTGTTTGTCCTTCTATTTGTATGTTACACTCATTTTATCTCAAAAACTGTCCAAGTTACAGAGGTGGAATTTCACACTTATAGGCAGTTACGTGCTGTCTATATAGAAACAAAAGGCACTGCCTACCCTGAACAACCATGGCTCTATATGGGCACGGAGAAACTGCTTAACCATGTAATCAAATCTTGAAAATTTTTAACGGCCTACCATGGCAAAAAACCCTGTGCAACTACTGCTTAAAGAGATATGTTCCGAGCTACTGATGTGCAAATTGCGGAAACTTTCCAAAATGCTTAAAAAAGGTCTTTTAAACATGTAAGTTACTTCTAGACTTAAAACCTTTTTTTAAGCATTTTGGAAAGTTTCCACAATTTTCACATCGGTGTTCCAAGCACAACTCAATAAAATTTCTGAAAAAAAAACAATAGATTTAAAGCGATATGATATGAATATAACTTTAAAAGGAGCCCTTAATATTATTGTAGACAAATTTCTGTCAAAATAATCCAAATTCCTAATAATTCCTAATCTTTATATCCTAATAATATTCTAAACATGATTCTAGACGCCTTAATTTAAAAAAAAAACGACGGAACGGATCTTTCCTGTAATATTGTTTAGGTATCAGAATAAAACATAGGCTGTCAGTTGCATTTCTACGTGGACGAAGTCGCGGGCCGCAGCTAGTAATATTATGAACCTGTAAGTTTGTACGGATGTATGTATGTGCATTCATCTTAATTTTAAAAACTACTAAACGGACCTCAACGCAGCTTTTCAGTAATGTCGTTTAGACATCAGAATAACACATACGCTATAAATTACATCGCTACGCGGACGAAGTCGCGTGCAATAGCTAGTGAGATTATACACATATGGTAGTTGTTTCTCCCAAAATACTTTGCTTTAAGTTTTATACGAAGTAAAACCAATATCCATGAAGTTAGTACATCTTAATTGCAGACCTCGAAATTACTGGAGTTATAATTTGCAACGTGGGTGTATAGTCCTGATACTTTTCAGACATAATTATATTCAAATCATCCGCTAACTGCACGAGCAGATCAATTTCCTCGAAAGTACACAAAGTAACGATATTCTGTCTTGTTGTTAGTTAAGTTAAAGTTCCTTATAGTTTAAACTTAGTAAGTAATAGTTCTGCTAGTTTTATAAAAAAAATAAGAACGCGCCCGCAACTTCGTTCGCGAAGGAGAAAAAGTCATAACCTTTTTTTCGACAGCGTAGTCGGATAAAAAGTATCCTATAACCATCTCTGGATACCAAGCTACCCGTGTACCAAAAATAGTTGAAATCTGTTTATCCGATTTAGCGTGATGAAGCCGCAACGACACATACAAACATACTAAAAATCAGTGTCCTCCAAATAGTCCGTTAGAATTGTTTTTTTTTTGTAAATACACCGTGCTTTTTTTGATTTCGGTTAACTTTAAGGGAAGATTCTGCTGGTCAAATAGAGTTAATTTGTCGAAGAAACTAGTGTTCTAACTCTTACTATTTTTGAGATATTCAATAAATAAATTTAATGGCTGAACCAGTGTAAAAGATCCTTCATTACGGCGTACTTTTATTTATCTATTAAATTTCGGTTGTAAAGAGTTTTTACTTTCAGGTCGTGGTGCCGAATTCGCCCAATGTCTTCCCGGCGTCTCTCTTTCGCCGATTGGTTCCGCCTTTTCCCGAACTGTCTGTTGTGTGAAACGACCAATTAAATTCCAATCGAGCACGTTGCCATAGTTATGTCATAACGATCATCGCAAGGTTACGGTCGCTAGTTCTGTTATTGGTCGTTGTGTTATCTCGGCATCCCCGACAACGCCCGAATGTCAGAAATATTCAATCAAGGACGTGTTGCTATAGTCATGTTATGACAATCATTGCTAGATTACGGTCGCTAGCTCTGTTATTGGCCGTTGTGTTATCTCGGCATCCCCGACAGCAAACGAAAGTTTTGGAAACTTTAATGTCAACTTCAAGTTACTTACAGGAATAGGAAATTATTAGAAATTACTTTCAAATAATAATCTCACTTTACACTAATCTATCAGAGATAGATAAAAGTAAAAAAAAAACAAAGAAAAAGAAAAATCGAATAAGTAAGTTATTGGGATTTGAACCTAGGACCCCACACTCCATAAGCAAACTATCTACCATTGAGTTATGTGTTGGCATATGCTCTCATGGATGAAATTAAAACTTTGTCATACTAGATACTAACTTTTGTGTAACTCTAAGGGACCTTTTACACTTTAACATTGATTTATTATGTATGAAAACAAAAAAAGCGAATTTAACAAAAAACAATATACCAGGTAGCTTCTGTTAATGTACCGAACAACGTGTCGAATTTAACGGAAATAAAAATAAACACGGTGTATATTCAATGTCAGACATTTCATTTTTACAACTTTATAATAGTATAAATATAGAGATTTGTTTGCATAAAAAAGCACATTTATATTATAATCTATATTATATCTGTGATCAGCGAAAAGGCTAATAATATTTAATCCTTTTCGAATGAGAAACATATCGTATCTCCAAAAGTTACAATTTCTACTTTCGCCATATTTGCTCTCCAATCCACTACTCACGGGATGTTTCTCATTAAGTGTATTTATTTCCTCATATTTGCGCCAAAGTCACTACGAAGATAATTAAAAGGAAATTCGTGTACCAGAAACGCAGTTAATAGGAGTCAACTTCTGATGTGCGGTTTACCTTGTTTATTATTGCCCAGAATATTGCTAGCAATATTATATAGCTTATAAAGCCAATGCAATTTTTTTCTTTAACTAGAATGTGCCCGTAACTTTGTCGGCGGAGAAGAAAAAGTCATAACCCCCTTTTTTAGTCAACTTAATTTGGTAGAAAGTATCTTATAACCATCTATGGATATCCAGCTATCAATGTGCCAAAACTAGTTGAAATACGTTATGCCAATTTGGCGTGATGAAGCCGCAATACACAAACGAACAAAAAAAATATAATTGATTCAGTGACCTATAAACATTTTTTTTTTTAATATCTTCAATGTGCAGACATTCATTTGTATGATTTTATCATAGTATAGAAGACACAAATTGTAACGATTTTGTAAACTCATAATGGAAAATTGTGAATGCATTTATTAAAATCCCAAGACAAGAAAATGCAAACAGGAAAGTTTATTATTTTATCGGTAATAAAATGCGATGTGACAAAATATGAACCCAATTCAAGAATGTTTTTGAATAAATTTCTCAGTAAAATTCTGCACTTGACGTAGTAACATATAACAAAGTTTTTGTATTAGAGTTCAAGTAAAAATAAATGTTTTATTTTTACCTCATTAAGGAAAGTATGGTCAAAACCCCTTTGTTTCTATATTATTCAGGTTTCGTTTAGGTTATGAAAACATTGTTAAGTTTAACTGCAAAGATTAAGGGTTTCAATAAAAAATACCAACTGAGCTGGCGTTAGGTCAATTTGATAAGAAGTGTCAATTTATTTTGCCGTATTTGGCAGATTTCGATAGCTCTTATCAGAAGACCTAACGCTAACGCTGTCATGGTACAATGATGCATGATTTCGACTTTCAAAAATCCCAACTTTAATTGGCAGATATTTCAACTCAAGGGAAATGTTTCCAGCAATATTGCCCAAAAAAACCCACTTCAGACAATTATTCTGGAAGCAGCACAACATTAAGCCAAGCACAAATAGCATTGAGTTAGTTCTTTCATTAAAAGTTAACGCAAGTTTTCACTGTTAGTTCACAGCTAGTCCAGCTATGTAAGGTGAAATAAAACTGGTAATTTTGTTTCATTTAGGGAATGCCAGTTTTCTACAGGAACTAGACTAGTTTTGACGAAGTAATGAACATTCTAAAGCAAAGGCGAATTATCATACAAGATACCTATTGAAATAAAACAATTTAACGGATTATATCGCGTATATTATCTCATTTTAGTTCCCGACGTTTCGGAAGCTTTCCAGCTTTCCATGGTCACGGGAGGACCATGGATGGACCTTTATTTCAATGAGTAATAATCGCGGAAACAGAAGAAAATATTAAGATACCTATTGTTGCGCTTCTTAACCCAGCCGACCCATGTTGCATTTTCCGATTAGCGATCCCCGTTTGAAACTAGCATAATATACTACGACATCGAAACAGATACTATTTCCAAGTAGTGATCTCCATTTGAGAGTAACATAAATATATAGATACTACGACATTGAAACAGATACAATTTACCATTAAAAAGATAACAGATAATCATGAAAAAAACATTAAATTTCATTTTCATTTCATACTTTCATAAGAATTTAAACCCGCATGTCGGATTATCTACTTTCTCAAAAGACATTCCACAACCCATTTGAACAAAAGTATTTCACAAAAGTGCTATCCCGAAAGTTGTTAGCACGCGTACGTCATAAATACTCGCGCCAGATTTAGTAGGCTTTCCTTCTGGAATGCTCGAGAAATCCAATAATAAATATTAGTGGTGGGTAGAGCAAGTGGAGTTCTAGTGCAAGAAGTGGTAATAAGTATTAAAAAAAACAGCCAAAAGCATGTCGTTCCATGCTCGTTGTAGGATTCCGTAGCAGTTGTAACGAAGAAATGCACTACAGATAAAAAAATACGACGTGAAAAAGTGTACCAGCAAAAGAGCGTATTCTCCATGAGAAATACGTCCTTTTACTGAGAAGCGCATTTTTTCAGCAATAACTCAAAAACGGCATATCCGATCATATTGAAAATAATTTTCGTTGAAAGTGTTTCAAATAATGAAATAATGATCTATATTCTGTAAGCAGGCCACAAGGGCACTTTTACAAGTCTGACTCTACGGCGTTTCCCAAGAGGAGACCACTGAAGAGAAGAAAGCCGAAACAAACTCAACAGTCAGTCATTTTTTCGAAATAACTTATATCTATTACAATATTCGTGCTTAGCCTATCCTAAATATATGTTTTGAGTATAAACCCAATGCGTAGTTCTTCAAGGAAACATATCAAAACTTATAAAAGTAAAAAAAAAACTAGAATATAAAAAAGCAAAATAGTGATTTTTATTTAAAACAACTTACATACGTTTGATATGCCACCTTATTGTTTATTTACCCTTACAGTTTATTAAACTTTATCTTTGCTTTTTTTCTTATTTTTTGGACATACGGTTTAGAAGTCAGAAGTGGGATACAATTTATAATAATAATAATAATATATTTCTATTTTGTATTTGCTTTTGTATTTTACTTTTTATATTCATATTGTAAAACACCTAACTTATGACCATAAATAAAAAAAGAGTATAATAATATAAATTTATTTCGGACAACATTTACAATGGTCCATAGTTTGTTAGTATCAATATTTACTTATAATCTATATTAGTAATTCCTAATATATTTATGCAACTTTTGAGATCGATAATTTCTTTAGAGATCTCAGTGTTTTAAAGGAACTGTTGAAATATGTGCCACGCGTTCATCTTTGTTGAAAATATAGTTTTTTCAGTTTCGGCTACATGTATGGAGTGCCGCCCCTAAGAATATTTTTTTTGTTATTTAACTATCAAACTAAGTAGCGGCTGAGAGGCATCTATACTTCAAATTTAATCAATATACTAGTTTTTGAGTAAAATGCCTGTGGCATACGGCCGAATGGACATGGTGAAACTAAAAGGGCTCCGTTTTTGCCATCTTGGCTAAGGAACCCTAAAAATATAGTTTCTATACAGATATAAAAATTCTGTGTAAAAATTACAATCCTACAAGTAAATCGCAAAATTGTGCTTGGCTCCCATTATGATAGGCCCCCGCCAAAGGTTTTGAGGTGTATTTTACATTATTTCCACGCCATATTGGACTTTTGATTCAACTTGTAGGCGCTCGGCCTTGACAGTCATACTCGTAGTAACTATGTTTCCTGGGTGTCAATCTCCAACTCGATCCAAAAGGCCGATGAAATTTGTGAGTGAAAACTACGCACCGGAAGACACAGAGTGCGTAGGCTCACACAAAGTGGATTGATGAGTTGATGATGGTCGCTGTGTCCGCTAGATGAAGGTGGCGCAGGGCCGGTGACGGTGGCGTTCTTTGGGGGCGGCCTATATCTTAAAATTAATTAATAAAAATAATTAGTTAATAAAAAAACTTTTCTTAAACATGCAATGGAATGTCATCATTACGTGCATTAAAACCGGCTTCAAAGTATCCCGTTTAGGGCGGAACAACCTGAGAGAACTGTAAAGGAATTTCATACAAAATTGAAGGCCTAGGCCGGGAAGTTTTTTTTATTTATTTTAATTTAAACATGGCGTCTGTGTCATTCACTGGCTGAACAGCTGAATTATATTTTTTTTTCTAGTGGCTGAATGGTTATCGAATCAAAAATATCCGCGTTAATGCCTATTACACAAGAACTGCTATTAAGAACACAAATCTGTATGGTTCATATATTGATGACTAAATTTAAAATATTGTCTATACTTAAGTCGCCAGAGACCATAGACAATATTTAAAATCCTCTGCATTTACATATTTCATTTATTACAGAAATGAAGATTCTTATTATAAAGGTTGTGTATAACGGGCCTTATAGAGTCTACACTCGAACACTACACACGCGAAATACGGACGACTTCCGTAAAAAAAAAACATTATGGAGGGATTGAAGGGAAAATTTCAAAAACTTTAATCTTGTAATTTTTTGAGTGGTGTATTTTTTTTTATTTGATTGCATATGTTTGAGAAAAGCACTATACATGCCGCTGACCGTGAAAAGTGGTTGCCGGCTCCGTATCACTATACCTACTCACTCGGCAAGCCCGCGTCTGCAGTAATGTACTATAAATACAACCTGTTCATTGTTATTACCGGTGTCGAGCAGAATCGATTACGCCCTAAAAATCGAATTTAAATTTTGATTTTAAGTCAATAAATCACGGTACAAAAATGCTTGATGACTTCAGTCACAATCTAGAGAATAACGGAAATCGAGCTGTCATGAATATACAGTTTCATTTCCAATGAAACAAAAATAGTAGCATTTTAATAGATGACAGCGTTAATTACTTTTACTGTACATTTACGTGTAACTTAACATACAGTTATATAGTGTTCCTTAACGGGTTATTGTTTTAACCCTTTATGTCGCAAAATGAAAACAAAACCCACAATTCAAGTCTCGGTGCCGTTCAATAGACTTAAAAATTCTGATAAAATATAAAAAACACAAAAAGATGGTCAAGAATTATGTATATTCGGATATACAGTATGAAATAAAGGGTAAAGATAATACACATTTTAAACTACCACTTTCGATACCCTTTAAAATACTCATTTTATAGTATATTTTACGCTTTGCTATAAAAAGTTCTTGCCGGGTACCAACCCCGGATATAAATATGGAATTCTAAAAAAGTAAATACGTAAATAATATCAGTAAATATTATCTTTCAGCGAGATTATATTTTTACATCAACTGCCATTACTATAAACCGCGCTGTGAAACGGGAAGCATCGTATATAAGTTTACAGTAGTAAGGGTACAGTAGAGTGAATACGTATAATTTTATGACGAGCCCAGTCTGTTCCACTGCCGAACCCTTTGTTCCCTACACTTTTCATCCCTAATCCTGGTTGAGAACAGTCCGGTAGTCCAGCCAATAAAGTTTGTGTTATACAGTTATGGTAAATAAGCGTATGGCCCGCGTCGTTCTAAGCAGTCTGCGTAGTCTATAGATGTTTGAAGGGCCAGAACCGAGCCCTTTAATAACTTATTTAAACAGTCCCATCCCGTAGCTCCCTAGTGAAAATCTCGGCATAATCCATGCCACATTTAGAGCCTAAATTCAATCTCCTTTGATACGCAATAGAACAACCATAATGGATCATTTCCATAACATAAATTTACAGTACAGAAAGGGAAATTAGTTCACGTGCCATCGTAGGACCATGTCACAATGACAAACCACTTTAACTTAAACTCGATTGATAGGTCACATTATTGCGATAGCGTAGAATCCTATCGCAATAAATGATACTAAAGGTTCACTAAGAAAACGTTTCCAGATTTCTTTAACTCCCTGCCTCCATCGATATAAGCACGTCTCTGTATTCCTATCACGCATGCCTCCATCGTAATTGGAATTCTCATGTAGATTGTGATCTTATAAAGGCAGATTGACGTCGAATAGCGTGTCTAAAGTCCCATTAAAAATTATATTGATGCCAAACTGACGCTCCCTTTGCGAGGGCAATGTATTGCCAATGTATCTGAGGGATTCCGACGAAATTCCATTGAGATGTGCTTCATGATTGATCCTTGATGTGAGAGGTTGAGTGAAGTCGGTATTTCAAGCTTCTCTTTTGTTTTGGGAATGCTTGACGTATGTTACTTGGATTATATGCGTAGCGAATATGAAAATGTTATTAGGTACCTATTCGTCTTTAATAGTGGTTTTTGAAACACCAGTTAGGGGCGACGCCTAACAAGAGAAATTAATAATTGTTAACCTTATAAATATATAATCTTTTCTTCTGTTTCCGCAACTATTACTCATTTAAATAAAACAATTTAACGGATTATATCGCGTATATTATCTCATTTGAGTTCCCGACGTTTCCTCAGTCAACCCGTGACCATGAAAAGCTGAAAACCTTCCGAAACGTCGGGAACTCAGATTAAATAATATATGCGATATAATCCTTCAAGTTGTTTCATTTTAACTTATAAATAGAGTTTGAAACAAATTAATTTATCTCAAATATACATATTTTAACAAGAAATAAAAAAATGGCCTGAATTTGCATTACAAATTTACACCTCAGAATTGTTACTTTCATGTCTTCTTAATAAAGATGTAATAATTTATTGAATGTAAATTATCCATGTATGAAAAGTTACACTTGCATATGTTTACTATTACGTGAAATGGGTAGTGATTTCGATCCTAAACGGAGTCCAACATTCCCAATTTTTTATACTTAAGTACCTAAAAACTGATTATTTTTATTTCATGCTTGTAAACTAAACCGGCTAACTATGAATCTGACTCATGCACCGAGGGTTCCGTACAAACTTTCACTTATTCCGACTCAACTGGCCGGTTCAGTTAAGTTTGCCTGGCGTCGCATACGATGGCGTTCGGTCCATATAAATACAATGGCACTGCCTACCCTGAATGACCTGGCTTCATAAAGGTACAGAGAAAGTGCATACTTTGGCCAAAAACCCTGTAGACGCTAGTGGTCGCGTACAAATGAGGGCAAACTTAACGAAACCGAATTATTCATAGTATTTTTTCCTCATTTTCCTTCACAAACAAAATGTATCCAATGCAATAAATATACGAATCGAGTACCTACCGCCTTCATTTTTGAAGTCCGTTAAAATAAAAATATTTTAAGAACATACAAATCACGCCCCACTACTTGGCCTTACTTTACTTTTGGGGTTCCCTACTTGCGTTACTTTCCTTACAGGGCTTTTTAGGGCCAGGTAGGAGGCTTTGGTTCGGAACCCGAAAAATGATCTTGGTATTCGAAATTCCGTAGACATATGTGCAGCTGACAGTACCAAACCGATAACCTACTTTTGATGCATACCGTACGTATGCACCATGCTCCTCACAGAGGATTAGGCTTTACTTCAATGCCTCTTTGAGCCCCGTTATGCCCTGTCCTGGCCTGTTATAACAGGCAAAGGGCCCGTATGTCTCTCGTTATCGCTTCGCTCGCTCACCACCCGTATAGTAAGGCTGTGGCCAAAGGACCGCGTTGAAAATTATACATGTAGGCGGTCTAAAGGCTGTTGACGATGTATTAAAGTTGCGCATTTGTATTGACAAATACCGATACGTAGAACTGTGTGATATGGCTGAGCCAATTTTAACACTTTCAAAGGCGACATTTTCGTAGCACTACGCTCGTAGCCAATAATATGAAAAGAACCGTATGTACCGAAAACTGGCAACTAGCAGAGTGCCTGCTGGGTGGGCTCGCAGTCGGAATGTGCTAAGCCAGCAGTCAATTCGGTGCAACAACTGTTAACTACGAGTAACAAAGTAAGCTGCTCATTTTTAAAGCAAGAAAATTTAACAGACAGTTGCCCTCAAGAGTATGCTGTGCGGTGTACCCCTGAAGCTATGGTTACCAGGTTTAAGTATCTGGGTGTATATGCTTAACGGAGATCTAAAGACAATCTGGATTTAGAGAGAGAAAGCGATGGCAGTGAGAGGCAATATGCTTGCCCGCAGGTCTGCAACATTGTAACGGGCAAGTGGAACTGACGCTGTTTAAAGCATGCTGTCAAACGCTTTACACGTGCAGCCTGTGGGTGAGATTTACACCAAGGGCCTACAACACATTACGAGTCCAAAACAATAACGTCCTTAGAACACTGTTGCGGCCGCCGAGGTACTGGAGTGCGTCGGGTATGTTCGCTGAAGTGCGAACAGACTACTTTTATGCTACCATTTACTGCTATTTTATGTGCCAAAAAAAAAAAACTATTGAAGATATTAGTATTATTTATTTTACATTTTTTCAAAATACTCTTCATTTCTCTCTATACAAAGTTCGATTCGTCTGAACCAACTTTGGAAGCACTTTTGCCAGTCTCCATCAGATAGGTCCGAAATTGCTTCTTCATATGCAGCCACGGCTTCTTCAGCACTCGAAAAAAACTTCCCTTTTATTTTTTCTTTCACCGCCGGGAACAAAAAGAAATCGCAGGGAGCTAAGTCAGGACTGTAGGGTGGATGTAATAAGGTTTCTATCCCAGCTTTCTCAATAAACGCCTTTGTTCTGACGGACGTATGTGAAGAGGCGTTATCGTAATGCAGCAAGATTCCCCGAAGTCCAGTCTTTGGTCTCCTCTCTCGCACTGCTTTGAAAACTTGCGGCAATGCTACTGTAGTATACCAATCAGAGTCGACAGACCTATAATTTTCCAGCATTGAAGTTGATAAATGTCCGCCCCGAGAAAAGAAACTAGCTACCATTTTTTTGCCGACGTTACGATGTCTTTGTAGTTTTGTTGGTAACTTTCCCTCTGAGAAGACCCATACTGACGATTACCGCTTGTTTTCCGGGTCATATTGGTAGATCCATGTTTCGTCACCTGTAATTATTTCCGATACACGCCGCCATGTCCCGTTGTCGAATCGTAGACGCATCTCACGACACCAATCTACATGAGCCTGTTTCTCAGTATCGGAGAGCAAACGTGGTATCCAACGACAACAGAGCTTCCTTACTCCAAGATGTTGATGTAGAATGATGCTAACGCTCCCCGAACTGACGCCTAAGATATTCTCTATGTCTTTGTATGTTATTCGTGGATCTTCTAGCACCAACATTCCAGTAGTCCACACGTTTTCTGCAGTTACTGCTGTTTGCGGGCGACAACTTCGGTGGTCATCTTCGAGGCTGGTTTTACCCCTTTTAAATTCGTTGAATCATCTAAAAACTGTTGCCCGTGAAGAAGCAGAATATCCTAACGCTGACTGCAATCGTTGCAAACACAATTGTTCAGATAAACTAAATTTAAAATCATAAAATATCATAGCACGCAAATGTTCGCGGTTAAGCTCCATCGTTACAAAGAAAAAACGCGGGAACCGTTTTAGAAAATTGACTGTAACATATTTATTTTTTAAATTAGAGCGAATCGGCAACTTGTGTTCTATTTTTAAATAAATTTGCTTTTTAAAATTCAGGTGCGTTCCATTTTCGAATTTCGAGCATCTCAAAACTTATCGAGTGACCTACGTAATAAGGTGTAAGAGAAATGTCTGACTTTTCAGAAGGGTCCGAGGCAGTAGAAACAGTATTCTAAGTAACTCTAAGTCACAGTACACTAAGTATTGGACCAGAGTAGTCACTGTTAGGAGCGATTGATAGAGCTCATTCCCAATTCCCATTCAAGTATAACAAGAACAGTTTTTTAGTGGATAATGATCTTATAGTCTGAGATATAATGAAGGATGGGAAGATTTATTTTAAGTTATTTACTCTTGCCTCTATGATCTTAAACTACAGTCGCAAAAATAGGTGATTAGCCAAAACATAAATGTATAAACCACTTTTTAAAATCTTTTAAGAGCCTTTAAGATTGACTTAATTATATTTAAAAAGGTTATAGTTAATAATATTTTCTTCTGTTTCCGCGATTATTTCTTCTTTTTCTTATTGTGCTATATCCTAACGGATGTCAGCGATCATCATACAAAATTCATTTCTTTTCTTTGCCACCCTGCTTAGAGCGGTAGTGTCCTTAATACCGGTCCAGTCCCTGATATTTCCACACCATGTCGTTCTAGGTCTTCCTCTTCCTCTTTTCCCGTCTATTATTCCTTATATTATATTTGTTATTATTGCATATTTAGTATTTCTGTAAATATGTCCAAAATATGCCGTTTTTGTTTTTTTAATTGGGAGAATTACTTCCATTGTCTTCTTCATTTTGGATAGGACAATTTCATTTGTAACTTTATCCATCCATGAAATTTTCAACATTCTTCTGTACATCCACATTTTAAAAGCATTAAGCTTGTCTATTGTAGATTTAGTTAAAGTCCATGCTTCCATCCCATACATCAGAATTGGCAACACACAGCATTGTACTAATCTCCATCTCAGATTTAAATTTATGTCTTTGTTTGTGTACACTCTTTTCATTTTCATAAAAGTACTCCGAGCCATCTCTATTCTTATGCGAATTTCCATTTCTGGGTCCCATTTCTCATTGAACCAGTATCCAAGGTACTTGAGCTTATCTACTCTTTCTATAGGCTTATGGTTTATACTAAGGTGTTCATCGTCTTCGTGGTTTTTGCTAATTATCATGTATTTAGTTTTCGATACATTAATTTTCAGGGCATATTGTTCAAGTTTAGAATTTAGTCGTATTAATAAAGAATATAATAGGGAATATTAATAAAGTGTTGAGCTTATTTATGTTATTTGCTAAAATTGTTGTATCGTCTGCATATCTTAAATTATTAATTATTACACCATTAATTTTGATTCCAATGTTGGTTTTTTCCAATGCCTCTTGAAATATAAATTCTGAATATAAGTTAAACAGAGCCGGAGAAAGTAAACATCCTTGTCGTACTCCCTTCAGTATATTTAAATCTTTGCAACTTTCTTGCCCTACTTTTATATGCGCTTTTTGATTCCAATAGAGATTCCTTAGCAGTCTTTTGTCTTTCTCGCGTATATCAGTATGTTCTAAGAGTTCTAATAATTTATCGTGTTTTACATTATCGAATGCTTTTTCGAAGTCGATAAAGCAGACATACACTTTTTTCTGATGTTCTATGCACTTCTGTATCTGTACTTGAATAGACACTAACGCCTCTCGAGTTCCAAGACCATTGCGAAAACCAAACTGTGTCGGGCTAATGTTATTGTCAATTCTGTTGTAGATTCTTTGGTGTAATATCTTTAATAAAATCTTAAGCGCATGGCTAATCAGACTGATTAATCTATAGTCACCACAGTATTTAGCGTAAGTTTTTTTTGGAAGCGGTAGGAAAGTAATTTTAGCCAGTCTCTAGGGATTATTCCAGTATCATATATTAAGTTGAGAAATTCAACCATCACCCCAACATTCTTATCGTCAAATAGTTTCAATATATCTGCATATACACCATCGGGTCCCACAGATTTGCCATCTTTAATACTCTGGATTGCCTTTATGACCTCCGATTTTATTATTGGTGGTCCTTCAATTGTGTTATCAGTGTTGTTGTCCAGATGGGAGTTGGTTCTCTTGTCATTAAATAATTAACCTATGTACCGTTCCCAGGTTCTGCCCTGTTCATTTTTATCTATTACCAAGTTATGTTGATCATTAAACAGTTTACTAATGATATGTTTCCTATTTGTTTTAGTGAAGTCTATTATTTTGTTGTGTAAATTAAGACTATCATGTTTAGCTGCTAGATTTTCTATTTCACCACATTTATCTTCCAAGTATTTATCTCTTTCTTTTCTTAATTTGTTTCTAATAATATTATCAACTTCTTTATACTTTTCTTTATTTATATATTTAAGTTTTCTCCTTTCTTCCATCAAATCTAATATTTCTCCCTCTGTAATCCATTCGTTATTGATGTTCGTTTTTTTTGGAATATCCTAGTTGTGTTTTAGCAGTATCCAATATTATATTCTTTAGTTTAGTCCAATTGGTTTCTACGTCTTTACTTTTATTAAATTCCGGGTCTGTGGCTATTGCTTTGCTTAGTTCATTATTTAAATATCATATTGCTTTATTCTTGATGTGTATATTTTTAAGTTTGCCTATATCAAAGTTCACTTTCCGTAAGGTGGGAATATTTATTCTTTTTACCTTCAGTTTAATTTTAGCTACTACAGGGTTGTGGTCAGATCCTACATCGGCACCATGGTACGTTTTTACGTTGATGACTGAGTTTCTAAATCTTAAAGGTACTATTATAAAGTCTATTTGATTTCTTATGACATATTCTGAATTGTCTTTTGGAGAAACCCATGTGTAAAGTCGTCTTGGTGGGTGTTGGTACCATGTGTTTGTTATAATCAATTATTTTTCTTTGCAAAACTGTATTAACCGGTCCCCTCTTTCATTTCTACTGCCCAAACCATGTCCCCCTACTATTTTGCCCACTGACCCTTTGCCGACTTTGGCGTTAAAGTCACCCATTATTATTACTATTTCTTGTGACTTTATGCTGTTAGTTATTTCTTGTAGATGTTTGTAAAATTCCTCTATTTCTTCATCACCCTTGTCGGCAGTCGGTGCATAGGCCTGTATTATGCTTATTTTAAAAGGCTGACCACTTATTTGTAGAAGCATACATCGTTCAGAAAAGGGCACAAAATTGGTTATGTACTTCATTAGACTTTTTTTGACAAGCATTCCAACTCCGTGATAGTGGTTTTTTTCTGAAGCTGGGCTACCCGAATAGTATAATGTAGCTTCGTCAGTGTTAGTAGTACCATTGTCCGAGTATTTAATTTCACTAAGTCCTAATATATCTAGTTTTAATCTTGTCATTTCTTTAATTGTATTTTCCAGTTTACCTGCTTTCTTAAGACTCCTGAAATTCCAGGTAGCCAGTTTGAGACATTCCTTATTTCTTCCAGTAAGTTTTAACTTCTTAGTAGTAGATTTTTTTTCTTCCTCGGTAATAGATTTCACATCACTGAACTCGGAACCCAAGTGACGCCGGGTGCTAGCCGGATCATATTGCTTACACTGTATATCTTTATATTGACTTTGCATGATGATTTTTCTTGGGACTTTTGTTGGTGCAGTGTCCCACGTCGTTCTGCACAGGCCATAATGAATTAATTAATGTCTATTGTCGTTTGATTGTTGGGTAGCTATTTTAGAGTTGGTTCTGATACTGTTGATGTTTGTGTTTTCATTGAGAGTTGGTTCATTCTGGTTGTTCTATTATTCTATTGCACAGGTAGGGATGGAAAAGGTAGTCCTACCTGCCCCCCATCCTCGTCTGTCGCCGCCCAACTATCTTGTCGCCGCCCGCGATTATTACTCATTGAAATAAAACAATTTAAAAATATTAATGAGATATAATCCGCGATATAATCCGTTAAATTGATTTATTTCAAGGTTATAGTTATTATTTGTTTTCTACTTATATCGTATCTTATTATCACCAAACAATTTCATAATTTTATGACGAGATATGGCAGTCACGTGAAGTTGAGTTTAATTAGCAAAATAGATACAGAAATGCCAATTTAACTTAAAATACAAGTTGTCCAAGAATTTGTTTTAATAAGAAAACTAAAAGTTCTGAGAAAACTGGTATAATACTTCTCCGTTTCAGCGCATGAACGGGCAAAGTTTTAAGAGTTCCAGCCAATCTACAGTTGGCACTGTTCGTTTATTTTGTTTGTAGAAAATCTCCAGCGAATTCCATGATTGTAGTAGTTTTTGATTTGTAAAACATTGGGCACTTACTATTTTCACCAGATAACCTGACATCTGCCTTTAAAAAGGAGCTCAGTAAACACTTTCGCCACCAAGCTTTTCGTAGTGCTACGCACTTACCTCTACTTACAGGGAAACGTATGGGATTAGCTACGCGTCTTCGGCCAGAGCGCCCGCTAGTTGCTGTGAATATGTTAACAAAAATAAAAAAAATCTCTATTGTATACATATTGCATAGGGCAATAATGTTTTGTAGAACTTTTATGGATATATGTTTTCTCTTCTAAGATTTGAAAGAATCCTCATAATAGATTTGCGAAGCGGGGGTAAAGGGACTAGTTTAGCCCTTGGGGTTTACAAGCGTAGGGCGCACCCGGGCGCCGGTCCGGACCCCTGACAGCCGTGACAGACGCGCCCCAGTTCTCTCCAGTATCATTATAACAAATAATTGGAGTTGTTGCAGCCGAAACATAGCAGGTACCTACCGATGACCGCACTATAAGTATGATTAGAAATGATGACTTAGTATCGGTTTCCGCTCTTTTTTCGCAATCGAAATGAAACGCAGTAAACTTGAGGATATAAGCCATTTTGACACTAAGATTATATGTATTACCACACCTGCGCTATTTTGTCGCACCCGTTTACGGGACAATATGGTGTCCCGGACCTTTTGGAGGCGTGAGCGGAGCCGAAGCCAATGCGCTGAGGCCCGGACGTTAACCAGGAAAAAGTGTCTCATGGCTAAAGTCACTTGGTAGACGTTAACTTGCTCCTCGCTGGATAGGCCCCCGTGAATAGCAGTAGCCTTAGACACATTATAGTGGCCTAAGGGGAATATTAATCTTTATGTATTATTATTATTATCTAGATTTAGTCCAATAAAACAATCTACTGTTGCACAATGTTAAGTACGTCCTGTATAATTTTTATTTTATAGAAATGGAAGAAGATAGAATCAATAAAAAAAGTTTTTCTTTTTATAACTCCCTTATATTATTATAGTAGAAAACAATAATTTTGGAAAAATTAAGACATTTTACATTGAGATCATGCGTCAAAGCAATCACAGACTTAAAGAAATATATAATTATTACTAAACATTATTTCTATTGACTAGATTGTCTTATATAAATGTACAGACAAATCAAATTTATTTATTACATTACTTTAAATACAACTGACTAAACTAATATTTTCATTATATTTACATTTAGGCCAACCTATATCATTGTAAGAAATGCTATTTATTTTATGTTTATTACATAAACTATTTCCGTTATTGAAATATGCCAAATACGTTGAAAAATATGAACGTACAATCACATTCGGTATACGTGATAAGAATACATAATTATACATGTTTATGCATTTGTTTTTCGTAAAATAATTTCTTAATAAGATGAAATATAATATATTTTTAATCTGCCCTGCTTATTTCTTCACAAAATGTATCATATTATAAGTTTACATTCTAAACATCATAATGTATTTTAAGGTTCTTACAAAAATAAAATATTAATCAAAGTTACTTATAAATCTTATTTAGGCAGGTAAATTAAAACAAGACAGCAATTTATATGATTGTATATAGTTTTTTTTCTTTTCTTATTATATTACTCTGAAAGCTGACATTAAAAAAATGATGATACCGACGTACTCATACATTATGTATGAAATTAGTTCAGAAATTATAAATCCCTGCTACTCTGTTTTAAGAACATATATAATGTCGGCATCATGGACTCAGTATTGATCAGATCTTACAGAATGTTCTTGGAAATCTTCCTTACATGTAGATGAAAATATAATCTTAAAACAGTAACTTGTAAAAGTAAGTGCGGTTTTCGTAGTGTTTATTCCTTTGAACTAATTTTGTAGTGTTTCTAAGAAACTTCCCTTATTCGTGCTTAACACTAACGCTGAAACTGGATTTCATGTTTATTTTTATGGTAATGAAAATATATAATGGCTTAACATTAAAAACTTGCCTATTACGGCATACATTCACAATCAAAATTTACATCCCCAAAAGCCCTCTGTATCCCTTTTATTAATAAAATACATTAAAAAATATATCAATACACGAAATTAATGAATGCATATAGAAGTTGATTAGACCTCCCAATTTTTTTAATCCGTCTAAAACCAAAATAAAATGTCGAAAAAAAATCATGCCATGGATCTGAATTCATCTAGCGGATTTGCACGCTACGCTATTAATTACTTAAGTCGTTATAACCCTTTGTTCGCGAGTTCGAATCGCACTTGGCTGATTTGTTTTTAATCGTACAATAGTAAAAAAAATGGCAAGTGAATAAAATATACTAATTTAGCAACACACTTCACGACAAAGCTTAATATTTGAACCCCACGCTATTAATGACTTAAGTCGTTATCAAACGGTTGAACAACTCGATACTCCGGAGACCTGTGCCCAAACACATCAGCCTTACATAAACAAGATACACGGTACGGTACAAACAGCTACAGATGCAACAATCACCGGTAATAGCCGTCCCAAAGGAAAACCCTTACCTGCTCCAGTTCGATTACTATGTAAAGCTTTATTTATGGTTTTCAAATGTACTAGGTACATTTTCGTATTCAACATATTCATAAAAACTATATAAATTACACAGTGCACGAAATGACGTTTTTATTTGCTGCAGATTTTCTAAATGAGGCAAAGTTGTTGTCAACTTATCATAAGCCTTATACTGCAGTCAGTTATAATTCTTTTTTTTCTTATTGAAATAGATACAGTTTGAAATTATTATAAAATAAATCAAAAAACACAGTGGAATTTTATAATGTATATATACAGTTTTCTTTACCAACGATTAAGTTAAGGTAACAAATAACAATATTACAATAAATTTCATGTGCGAATTTAATAAAAATATGAATATTAGAAACGTTAAACGTTGATTCGTTTTTCGTTTCTCATATTTATAAGTTCAAGTTCAAGTAGGAAAGATGTAATAACTTTAAATATAATATAATAAATAACCAAGAGTGAAATTTAATTATTCTTCTTACTATTTCAAAATAACCAAAATATAATTTTCTAATTTTAACTCAATTCAGGAAAGAAAGGATAATTACAAACATGAATTTTCCTATGTCGCGAAATAGACATGGCCTCTATTCCAAACGTGCATGACACTTTTTAAATATTATTTTTTTTCACCCGAATATCAAAGACATCGATCTGCACATATCCAAACGAGGTTATCTTTTATACGTCTGATCAAATTTGGCTTAATACATTAGCAGTCCCCATGCAGAACATCTGGATTATCTATCAAGTTCCTCGTATATCGAGTGAACAATTTAGATAATGTCAAACAGCTATGAATATTGGAGAAGTTAGTGGGATTTTTCAACAAAAATACTTCCAATCATAATTATGTGTCATCTATACTATTATAAAGTTGTAAAAATTAAATGTCTGTACATTGAAGATATTTCCAAAAAATTGATTTTTATGGACAAATTTGGAGGTCACTACAACAAAAACATATTTTTTGGATTTTTTGTATGTTTGTGTGTGTCGTTTTGGCTTCATCACGCAAAATCGGCTAAACTGATTTCAACAATCTTTGGTATACGGGTAGCTCGGTATCTCCAGATGGTTATAGAATACTTTTTACCCGACTACGCGGATGAAAAAAAGAAGGTTTAAGACTTTTTCTCCTCCACAAATGAAGTTGAGGGCCTTCTAGTGGTGAATAAAGTCAACAGGGATAATTAAAAATATTCAATTTCCCAAAGGTATACATATTATATTTTTACGCCATAGTATAGTCGTACGCAACATGGACTCTTAATCTATAAATCGTTTATTATTATGCCGTATCATTGTTTAGATTTCTTTTACACCCTCGATATGATATGTTTCACGACAGTTTACAACATTTTTTACTTTGCTCTATTATACTTTAGTAAGACAATAAAAAAGTCATGACATTGACAGCTTACTTTTGAATTGTTCCTAATCTAATCATTACATATCATTTTTAATGTATACAGTACATTGTCGTGAATAGAGTGATCAGAGAGTCGTGAAATGTAACTAACAGGATTAAAAAAAATATATCCAAAAAACAATGTGACATAAAAATAAACCATCCGTAGATTCTGAGTCCACATAAGGCGTACTATCGAGAAAAACTAATAATACGAACACCTCTCGGAAACTTAATGTTCCAATACTAATGGATTCAGTTGGCTGTTACTACGTGTCCGCTTTTGCCATCAATATTTATAACCTAAACTAATTTAACGCTCTCAGGACTGATTTTCCCCACTGCACCATTTTCTTGCATCTCTGTTTGGCCCTATGGTTGACCGGTATATTAAATTAAGGGTAATATTCAAGTTCAAACAGCCATTTGACATTAAGACCGCCATTTGTATCTAAGTAATTTTGATTTGTGCAATAGAGTGTAAATAAAAAAAATCCCAATTGCGTCTGGGGAGGCAAATGCGTCTTTTGATAGAAACTCAAAATTTTGCAATTACGCCTGCTCTCTTTGCATTCAATAGGAATGGTTTCCAAGTGTTAAGATTTCATGAAAGTTTAATAGACGAGTTTGCCGCCATAGCCACACTTCGCTTGACCTTAGTTCTATCTTTGACAGAGCGTACATACGTTATTACTGGACTTAGAACGTAATAAGAACAAAGTTCTATGCACGTGTAGAGTAGAATGCCTAGTCTGTGTCGTATTAATGCATGTTCACGTAAGGCGTCGAAGTCCCGGTGACTTGGCTGGAGCACTGCTTCTGCGCCTGACCAGCTTTCGGGACCAACACCAGTTGTTCCAGGTCGCCCTGTTGAACAAATATAAAAATAAACTAAATGTGAAAGAAAAATACTGAAAATGCCTGGATTGTCGCTCATTTTTATCGACAATGCCTCCGTACTAGAATGTGCGATGGAGGTGTAGATGACGCCTGTTACGCTAATTTTGAGAAAACGACTAAAAATTTAAATATGCAAACCCATCAATGACACTAACACACTTTTTACCTATACTATTATAAAGTTCGATAGTAGAATGTCTATACATTGAATATATTTTCAAAAATATAAGTGAAACGGACTTTTTTTGAAGGTTGTATATGTCGGTGTGACTTCATCACATCGAAACGACTAGACGGATTTCAAAAATGTTTGGTACACGGGTAGCTAGGCATTCACAGATATTTAGTTAAAGAATACTTTTATACGCAACTAAGCGGATAAACAAGAGGGTTATGACTTTTTTTCTCCTCCGCGAACAAAGTTGCGGGAGCATCTTCTTTCATATAATAAACAAAATAAATTAATAACTATGTATTTTGTACTGTAATTAGGATTATTAGAGGAAGGAAAGATGCAATGTCGGTAAAAAAAAAAATAAGCCACCTATAAACTTAATCTGAAACCAGAGCGTAAAAAGGTATTACGTTTTTTTTGCTGGTCACACCTCTGTTGATTGTTCGTAATAACTTGCCATAATTCATCATACGTGATTACATAGTAACCATTTTATACTTAAATTAATTTGAATGAGATATGATTATTAAGTAGTGCAATGATTTGCAACCTATCAAGTTTCAGAAACACAGCAAAGGCAGACATGTGGAGTCAAAAATTAGTGGTTTTTATCTCATTTTTTTTTAAGGCCAGTGATTTGATTCAAGACAGGTTATGAAATCGGTAGTCCTAAACCTTTCAAGAAACTGAAAACCAATGGTGAAATAAAAACCGACGTCTCCATACAAAAATTAAAGCTAACTAACTACTTTAGCACGGGAGGTCCAAATTTTTTTCGTAATGGTGAGTAGACTCGGAAAGTAACATTGTGTATCACGTCTTAGATTTCACCTTGTACAACGGAAAAATTTATAGACAAAGGGCTCTTAACAGCAGTACGTTTTTCACATGTGAACTCGCCTTACAGGATTCGAACCCTCGTAAAATGTCACCAATATTGAAACAAAGATTCGATCTAAGAAACAGGCAATTCGTTACGTCTTGTAAAAGGAATGGGTATATGGAGGAAGTGTGGATAGTAAATTCAGATTTATTTTAACAATATCACGAGAATGAATCAAATGGTCTATTTCTATTTTTTTAACGGATAAAAGGCGAACGTATTTGACTTAGATGAGACTTAGCTGATTTATGTGGGGATGAAGTCTTCATTTACTGTAGGTTTAAAAATATTCAAGTGGGTGAGGACCAAATTTTTAGCAAGTAGTTAAGTAAGGCATTTCATTTTCTAAATTTTAATTGATTCCGTTTGGACACGAAAGTTGGCATAATAAATAGTTTGTTTTTTCACAACGGAATCAATAAAAATTAGCCAAATGAAATGCCTTAACTTCTTGCCTAAAATTTGGTGCTACCCAAGTAATACTTTTTGGGGATAAAAGTCCATTGGACGAGTTTGACTATTTTGCTATTCTCATGAGAAAAGTGGATGCAAAGTTTCATATGAGTTAGTGTACCTAATACGAGGCATCACAAACGGGTTGATCCTAAGTTAACGCGGAGTTGGCAGAATAGAGGTTCCGAGATTAATGAAGACACTCAGTTCCCACTGACACATAATAATAACATATATACTTATATACTAAGACACACGTTTAACTCGAAGGTAAACTAAACAATTGTTACATACCAAATATAACTTAACATTATACTAAGTTCCGTTTAATAGCCGCGAGATAATGATTATCTCAAATAAAAGTCAATGTCGGTGGAGGGTGGTTGGCCAAATTGTTCATTTTAGCAGTAACATGAACTTTTTTCGTTAATGTCATATCTCGTCTTGGCAAACGTAGTGTAGAGCGATAACAAAGTACTCTTACAATTCAAACAATTATTAGTTGAGACAAACGCGTTCAAAGATGAGTTGATTTATTACTTTGGCTTTGCGAAAACACATAAGCACTATTTCTATCACAACTAGTAGCCGTAAGTCCAGCCCGTCTGGTGGATAGCCTATGCGTATGAGCGAGAGTCTCCAAAGTACAAACAGCAACATATATAAGTGATCATCAAGTCTTATGCCAATGTTAATAAGGTCCACCAATGGTCATTTTAGTGTGTACGAATGCTTCCTGTGTACGAATCCACGACACTATCCCCTATAATTAACCAGTAAGTGTGGCATAATTTATATTGACTACAGGAAAGTAGCCAATTTGCTAAAAAGACTTAAGGAAACTCAAATGTAGCTATTCGAAAGATGATCCGAATATACGTAGTATATTAATTAGAGATGCACGATTTTAGTCTAAATCATGTTTTAGTGTACAAAACTATAGTGCTTTTCTTCGACAACAAATAAAATATGCTAAGAATTCTCATGCATATTTAAATCTAAAGTCTTTGATATAAAGCGTGCAATAAAACGTCTTTTCTGGCCGAAATTAAACGCTAACCCCTAAAAACTAACACAAATTTAAAACACACTTTGAAATGATGTAAAAACACGAAACGGGCGAATGAAATTCCAAAAACAAACGAGTGTCACGCGTGGCGGCAAATTTACGAGTGAACAAATATTTTGGTAGTCTTTTTTCGCTTACAAATATTTTTGAGACTATAATGTGCCACGACTTTACCTACAATAATAATAAAAAAATGTGAGATGATGAAAAAACTAAAACGAAAGTTTAATTTCGCTCACATTTGACACATTCAGTACGCCGTAGTAGGTACAGTACTTAATACGATTACTTGGAGTTTATCACACAGCTTTCTACGCTTTTTATCGGAATACATTGGAAGTAGAAATAATAACATGACATACTAATATGTAAAAATTCTAACTATGCCGATAAAATCGAAAATTATCGAGTGGAAAACGCTAAGTAATTATAAAAAAATAGTATATCAGGTGTTCTCCTGTAGTCAATGTAAATTAATTACACTAACCTATAAATTCCTTTTTAAAGTGTACTCGATACGTTACGTTTGTGTAGACGAAAAATATATCAACAAAAAAAAACAATTTAACATACTACTTGTGGTGTGTTTTGCATTGTTCTAACATGTTCGCATTTGATAAAAAGTAGCACGCGTGATCTTGATTATTACCTGCTCTGCAGGTTTTCATTGCGATAAAATAAAAAGTATTGTTTTTATCAGAAAATCGTATTTTATCGCAAAGAAAACGTGCAGACTGATGAGCACCTACTCAGCCTTCGAGAATAAGCTGAGAAATATAAAATTTGTGGCAGTATACTGCTATATTTATAAGGATGGCACAATGAAGACATTAGAGTCCGCGCTGTCCTTTAAGGTTGTTTACTGGGTGCCAAGGCTTCCATCACGAGAAACACGCGCAACCTCGATGATGATTTGATGATGTCTCGGTAATAGCGATATTGTCAACTTTTTTTTGTGGTATCTATGTTAGAACGACCTTTCAATAATAGACATACCTATTGGTAAAAGAAACCACTTCAATCTCATAAACAAATCCCCGAGATACAATAATGTTAAAATCTAATTTTTGGAATTTCCCAAAAAATGCTCCATACTAAACCTAGCCTCTAGAACGTGTGACGTCACGCGTTCCTACCTTGTTAGGGGAAATTAAGAACTTTGTACTTCAGCTATGCTAAAACTTATATTTATCGAAACGGTTCCATAAAAAACGTTACCCCACATTTCATGGATTATTCAATGGTAATATAAGTTATTCATATTTTTATACTTTATAATTGGACTTTCCCACCCCACTTTAAAGGCTCAAAAACAAGCTACCCGTAAGATATCGAACTATTTCTTTTTCTGTAGGATTTTTATCTTTGAAACGACCATTTTGTATCAAAAATTTATTTTTATTTGAGTACATTCTAAATCCCTATTGGTGCTGGACTGATAAATCAAATTAGCTCATTTATAAACTGTCAAACGTTCAGTGAAATTGTGTTTAAAAGAAACATCGAATGAAATTTAATTTTATATGGTCAAATAGTTTTAAATTCGTCAAAACCGTAAAATTTACTCAATATTGATACAAAGATCTAAGTAGAAAAGAAAATTAATTGCGATCCACTGCAGTCTAAGCCGAAATCGAACTGTTATACCGGAACAGCGCCCTAATCCGTTAGATTCCAGCTTAGACTGCAGTGGATCGCAATGATTTTTTCTTTTCATAGATATCTTCTGCGTACCTACATATTTTTAATGGCACAATCGGAATCTGATTTGTTTACACGAAGTAGCGAGGATTATGAACTGGAAGAGTACTGGATACGTACTTTTGAATTGCACTATTTGTGATTCGTTGAATAAATAATTAATATTGTTGACTACAGGAAAGTACCACGTTGAACTGTAATTTCCAATAACTTGCAAAGTAATAATAAAGTCTTGAAAGATTTACTTAGGTACGTTTCCTCTCCACTCTGTGAAGAGTGTGATATAATAGAAGACACGTACAACATTTTGATGGAATGTGTGGGGGAATGAGTCTTTCAGAAACCATCTGCGGAATTCTAGTAGTATGTTCATGGAGGTATAGGCGGCTGCAACAGCGCACTGTCATCTCCTCTGTCGAACAATGCCAGGGCGCTGTTTAAGCTAGTGAGACTGGGTCTCGCTAATCGAAGAACAAAAGAATTTTTAGTAATGGCTCAATGGAGCGACATAATCGCCATGTGATAAAGCTCCTTAATAGAAAAAAAAGTTTACGTACTGAGAAAAGGTAGCCTATAATAAGATCAGCGTCCCTCGGGGTGTCCAGTGCGTCCTTTTCTAATACATCAGTCCGAAGCCAGCGGCAGTCCACGTATGCACGAACCGTGTTGTCGTCATGGACACTGGAACAAAGCAGCTCATTACACGTGGTTCGAATAATTGACCTATATGTATTTATAATAGAATCCATCATCATTATTTTTGCTAAATTACAATAACGTAACAAAGTGAAGTCCATTTCCGTATTAAAATTGGTCAGGGAATTTTATTGGTACAGAATGTATACCTTCAAAGTCGATTAAAAATGTAGCTTACATGTCACCTGAACCGTTTGATTGATTTATCACCTAATACACTTACACTTTATCACCTAATAGTGAAAACGCTACCTTGGATCTTACGTAAAAAAACATACGATAAACATCAATAAAAAAGGGAAGCAAAATATGATCTATCTGGTGATACCCAGCTACCCTTGTACTAAAAATAGTTGAAATTAGTTAAGCCGATTTAGCGTGATGAAGCAACAATGACATACAAACATTAAATTTTACAACTTCATAATAGTGTAGTTGTTATATTCAAATTGCAATTCGTTTAAAGTGAAACATAGAAAGAACCCTAGATATTTTGGTCCAGCGATATGTTATGTGGGTATAGGTAGAAAAAAGTCTTTCTTTTTTTCTTCAGCATAATCGGGTTAAAAGTATCCTACAAACATCATTGGATACCCGTGCTACTACGCGTACCAAACATACCCCGTGTACCAAAAATAGTTGAAATCTGTTTAGTCGTTTTGGCGTGATGAAGCCACAACCACAACGGCACATACAAATATATAAAGCAGCCTGTTGGCAGTGCCACCAGCGCGTACAAGTGGCACATAAAAACTCGCCGCTCCTTCGCGCTCTGAAACTTTTGAATGCGCTCCTGGTATCTGCACCGGAATGTGACTTGCTTGCGTGGCGATGGGCGGCTGTGTGTTTTGAATGCTTGAAGTTTTGTGAGTTGATAGATAAAAGACAATCTAGTGTTTTAATATAATGCATTTTATGTTATCTGCTATATCTTCTGTAATCTAATGTGCATGATTAACAGTTATTTTGTTGTATTTTCCGTAATTTTATGTCATTTGTATATAGTTCCACAGTGAATTAGTGTCTAACTGTAATGCTGTGTAACCCAAGAAATAAATAATAATAAATAAATAAAAAATAAAACGCTTCAGTGACCTCCAAATAGTACATCTCGCTTATTTTTTTGAAAAGATGTTCATTATAAATTTTTACAACTTTATAATAGTAGATACAGATGACCAACTAAGACCAATTTCTACCAGATTACGCTTTTGTGATTGAGTGGAGTTTGGACAACATAGTAGCACTAAAGCAACATCGGTACTCAAGAATTCTTGATTTCTTAAACACTTGTAAGTACAGATGTGTACCTAATGAATAACGTTTTGCGATCGTATTTTGCCGGGAAAGTTCGTATTTTTCTTGCTGTCTCAAATAGATTACGGAGAGTACGGGAGTCGGTTGAGACAGCAAGATAAATATGAACCTTACCAACAAAATTCTTTTCACTAGAGATGTTAAGAATAATTCTTGTATAATTAACTACAAAACTAAAGAAATGAGGCAATTGAAATGTATTAAATTTTTTTAAGTGACAACGTACTAAAAAAATGTGCTACTTTTGCCGTTGACTACACCTCATACCTAATTCCAAATTAATTCAGTGAATTTAAAACGCTTCTAAAACCACATACTCCACCTTCCCACAATATTAACTTAACAAAACGTTTTGTCCCAAGCCGTAATTAAAAACGAAATGAATTCATTAATAAAACGCTTGAAACAGTTTATTTCGATGTCAATTTCCCGGGCGACTGAGGCGAAATTTAATTAGACTCATATCAACGTTAGGTAGATAAGGTCCTAATTAAGAAAGACGTTTAATCTGTTTTGCGATTTATTAAAATGATATCATTAAGGCGGTAGAAGGAAAAAGGCGTTACTGAAAAGAATGGGCGCTATTCTGATGCTAAGTAGTTGGCTTCCATTACTAAGGCCATTAGTTTTTAATGGTGGATTTCGTCCTGAAAAAGACCCCGGCGATAATACCGACTGAACATTAGAGGTTAATGTTATAGACTGTTAAACGTGAGTGTTTATATTTAACAACGACCCCCGTTTTTCTCGTGCATAAAACGTGCGTGCTTTTGGCACTTTAAACTGCTGGTTTGTATGTTTATGGTTGCCATAAATCAGATTTATTGTTATTGTACTCGGTAATAGGCTAAAAGGTCAGTTTTTTTGCCAATAACACAGTGTTTAAACATAGGCAGGTAGGCATCAGTAGCGTGGCGTCGCATCTGCAGACTAAGATCAAGTCAAGAACAAAGAAAGAGGATATTAAAACATAGCTTTTTAACACGTACAGTCGTACCTCATGCTGACCTTGAGCCTGAACGTCATGTTTTCATTGACAAGTTTTCTAATTTCAACAATACTACAAATTGATTAAGTTTTAGTTTAGATTCTAACTTAAGTAAATGCAAAGAAGGATACCAAAATTGTGAACATAAAAGGAAACTTAAGGTTCCTAATTTTTTTTTTTTATATTTCAAATTAATAACAACCTACATCTCACATTGTAAAGAAGTGCTGTTACAATGATGAAACCTCATACACACTAATAGTTGGATCTCAATGTTAATTTATAAGACCATAAATGTACCCTATCTTGAGCAAATAAAATACTTACTTACTTACTTACACGCAGATGCAGACCTTATTCCGTTGCCAAAATATCCCATTTTTGTGGTTCACTGTATCTTTCCTAATTACTTACAAAATAGTTCCACTAAATCATCTCCAGTTGCATGGAAACAAAATCAAGAATATACCTACACACAAAAAATATACGCAACTCAGTCAATCACAACTTTCATCCAACGTATAAGCCCACAATCTCAAGTCTATACAATTTGTTCTCTCGGTCATTCGAGAAAATGCGACCGCAGCTACCCCAGCAAATTACGGAGATACTCCCTCGTACCACTGGCTCAACACTTTCCTACCCTTTACATTTATCATTCCTCTCGTACACATTAGTCAGGACAGCTCTAACCCCTTTTTTTCAATTGCCGGGATGTAATTTTTCCGTATCCTGTTAATGTTTAATTTGGACTCTGTATTTTATTTACTCGTGAGGTATTGTTGATTTTTTTCAGGCGTGTTACGTGATATGCTTTCAAAACGATGGATAATGGAAAGGTTTTAACAAAATTAATAAGGAAAAGATTGATGCTTAAAAATAACTAACGAAATAACATATATTTACGACCCAGCTAGTTTCTTCTACATCCCAAGTTTCTTTGTGAATACTTATTTGTTTCTCTGTCAAACAAAATACAGAGACAAAAAATGTTATTAGTAGTCCGATTCGCAGATAATACGGGTACGTATTTCTGATTTAGCCATAAACTCTTCTATGCATCCAATTCTGAATTAAATGCGAGTACTTACTCTGAGAACCCAATAATCATGGCTGGTCTAACGTGGCTTCGAAAAATTGTCAGTCCACCTTTTACATTTGTATGGCTATCTTGTTCTTTTTTTCTGCTTCATCAACATCATCACAACCTGGGCGAAGTACTTCGCCCACACTACTGGGCGAAGGACTTTTTCAGCGCACTCTATAACGACCGGTATTGCCAAACGGGTTCCTGTAATTTATCCCAGATTGTCGGTTCAACTTGCTGAGGGCAATCTCACGCTACAAATTCTTGAACATGGTTGCCACTCAAAAATCTTTATATTTCAACGGCCATCGGTTCTCTAAGCAATATACTCTGCCCAGTGCCACCTAAACGACTCTGATCTATATCAACCGAAAATTGACCATGGTTCCACTGTGGATATTCTTATTTGTATTTAATTTTGTAGGGAAACTTCGAGTACATCTCGCTCACTTTTTCTGCCCACCTGATTGCAATATAATACAAGCGTATGTCACAGAGTGGCACCGCCTGGTAGGCACCGGTGCCTTCCTGGAGAAGCTGCGCTGCGCTGCGCTGCGCTCCGCTCCGCCAGCTCCAGCGACAGCAACGAACTTTGTCTGTACAATCTGATCTGATACAATCATCAACTCCTGTTCAGGTCGTGTGACCAATGGAACACACTTCTGCAACGGGGTCATCACGATCGTCAATATTGGTTTACTGTCTGATCTGAAAGACGTACATTGCTGTGTTTTTTTTTACAATTATGAACTGACCAGCGATTGGCCCAAATATCACCGTTGGTAAGTGACTACGGAATCGAGGATATAGCTCGCTGGTTCAAGATTAAGGCGAACTCCATGAATCTCCACGCTTCTAGTCCAACACAACGTAAGTAAAAGTGTGGTTTGTTTTTTTTGCTTACCTGATGGCAATATGGTGCCAGCGGAAGTCGTAAAGCGGTACCGCCAGGTATATGGCCCGGGACGCGCCTGCGCCTGCGTGGACGAGCCGTGCCGCGCCCCTTCCCGCTAGCTCCAGCGACAGGAACGAGCCTGTGCGACGGCGGGAGCGCAGCGAGAACAGTGTGCCTTGCCCGTAGCCTCCACTCTGTTAAAGATGAATAAATGTTAGTGCCTTAGATTTATATACAAACAAATAGGAATATAAATGATAGTGAGTCTCTAAAAATTAGGCGTCATCTTTGATTGAACAATTATCTATCTTTTTCAGCGTCGCCGTTGACATTTCAGGTCCATTTTGTTAATAACGATGAAGAGTGGTTTAGGTTTAATATAACGCATTGCATCCTTTGACTGAAATGAACAGACTTTCTTTTAGATTTTTTTAGTCCGATAAGAGTAGGTGACTTGATTGTGAATGTTCTTAACTACGCAAAGAATCAGATTAGTAGAAGGACTGGCACCTTCTTAGTACAGTGAATCAGCATTGCCATTCAGCGTTGCAATGGTGCCCAAACTGCAAGTCATCTTGCTTCCCGGAACGAACGTGAGGGAACGTTTTTTATTCATAAATTATGTTGGTAGGTAAGTAATTATACGAATTATGTCAATCGGTTAAATTTAATAAAATTCTTAGATATTACAAGATATATTTTTTCAAGATCATGATATTACATATGGTGTTTTAGATATGTTGTGAGTTTTATCGTTTCTGCGATTATTTGTTATTACTGTCAAAAGTGACGATTTTCACAATTTTTTTTGGAAAGTTATTTTAACATTGTGTGTGTGATCAGTATGTTGGAAACTACAACTCACTGAACCAATTCTTATAAAGCGTTAACTTAGAGCATTTAACCATTGGAGATGCCGCCCGGATATATTCCGCTCTGCCTCAGTACCCGCGAAATCGTGGGTCGGTTTATATAATAAATCGTCAGTATGTGATGTGTTATAATTGCTATTTTTTTCATGTATGTAGAAACCAGGCAATTCGATAATATCGCAATTGAAAGTATATTTTTTTAATAGGAATCTCAACAACATAATTTGTATCTACATTTCTACCAAAACAATTAGAAATGGTCGAAACAATTGCGTTACAACATTTTTTTTTACATGAAAATTGTAATTGAATAGGTAGTTTATTAATACAACGTACATCCAGTCCTTATCTTCCAGGTCACAAACCAATAGGTAGGTACATTCTCCCAGTACCAGGCAAAATAAAACACATTTCACATTTAACAGTAGATAAGTACATCTCATATTCAATAATAGATCAGAATCACTCGTCATAGACTCGGATGGTTTCCATTCGTTTGTAGATTCGCCGAGTGGGCGCCCGCTGAGCCGAGTGCTCGATCGCACCTTTGATGCGGCACTACTCGGTTCAGAGCACTAGTTATGTCGGCTCTCCTAATCGAACTCACAACCAACTATTTCATTTGAAAAAAGCAATAAACCTGGTTTGCTTATTAAAACAAACCAAGGTTTTTCGAATTGTTTTGGAACCAAAGCCTAAACAACTCAACTTTAATATATTTTTAAAATTAAATTAATTTCAAAAAGCATGCTACCGTTTTCAAATGTGATGTATATATAGGAACCTGATATTCTTTATTACATCAGGATCATGCGTTGATTGAAGATGGACGGTGCCTTGCCATGCATTTTACGCGATGCGGCACCGTACTGTGGCCAGGCGCCGTGTAGTGGACGATGCGGCACCGTACTGTGGCCAGGCGCCGTGTAGTGCACGATGCGGCACCGCACTGTGGCCAGGCGCCGTGTAGTGCACGATGCGGCACCGCACTGCGGCCAGGCGCCGTGTAGTGCACGATGCGGCACCGTACTGAGGCCAGGCGCCGTGTAGTGCACGATGCGGCACCGTACTGTGGCCAGGCGCCGTGTAGTGCACGATGCGGCACCGTACTGTGGCCTGGCGCCGTGTAGTGCACAATGCGGCACCGCACTGTGGCCAGGCGCCGTGTAGTGCACTATGCGGCACCGCACTGCGGCCAGGCGCCGTGTAGTGCACGATGCGGCACCGTACTGTGGCCAGGCGCCGTGTAGTGCACGATGCGGCACCGTACTGTGGCCAGGCGCCGTGTAGTGCACAATGCGGCACCGCACTGCGGCCAGGCGCCGTGTAGTGCACGATGCGGCACCGTACTGAGGCCAGGCGCCGTGTAGTGCACGATGCGGCACCGGACTGTGGCCAGGCGCCGTGTAGTGCACGATGCGGCACCGTACTGTGGCCAGGCGCCGTGTAGTGCACGATGCGGCACCGTACTGTGGCCAGGCGCCGTGTAGTGCACAATGCGGCACCGCACTGCGGCCAGGCGCCGTGTAGTGCACGATGCGGCACCGTACTGAGGCCAGGCGCCGTGTAGTGCACGATGCGGCACCGTACTGTGGCCAGGCGCCGTGTAGTGCACGATGCGGTACCGTACTGTTGCCAGGCGCCGTGTAGTGACGATGCGGCACCGTACTGTGGCCAGGCGCCGTGTAGTGCACGATGCGGCACCGTACTGTGGCCAGGCGCCGTGTAGTGCACAATGCGGCACCGCACTGCGGCCAGGCGCCGTGTAGTGCACGATGCGGCACCGTACTGAGGCCAGGCGCCGTGTAGTGCACGATGCGGCACCGTACTGTGGCCAGGCGCCGTGTAGTGCACGATGCGGCACCGTACTGTGGCCAGGCGCCGTGTAGTGCACGATGCGGCACCGTACTGTGGCCAGGCGCCGTGTAGTGCACAATGCGGCACCGCACTGCGGCCAGGCGCCGTGTAGTGCACGATGCGGCACCGTACTGAGGCCACGCGCCGTGTAGTCCACGATGCGGCACCGTACTGTGGCCAGGCGCCGTGTAGTGCACGATGCGGTACCGTACTGTTGCCAGGCGCCGTGTAGTGACGATGCGGCACCGTACTGTTGCCAGGCGCCGTGTAGTGTACGATGCGGTACCGTACTGTGGCCAGGCGCCGTGTAGTGCGCGATGCGGCACCATATTTTGTAAGGTGCTACAACGTGGCGATATGAGCAAGCCCTTGTAGACTCAAGTTGTTCCCATTAGTTTGTTGATACACTTAATGAGCGCCTGCTGAACCGAGCGCTCGATCACACCTTTGATGCGGCACTGTATCCGGTTCAGAGCACTAGTTACCTACGCCACTCTTTACGCCTAATCGAAACAGAGACTTCTATTCGCGTTTTGCAAAGCCATATTGCCCCAAAACATATTTACTATTACATTTTTCTTTCTTCAATCTGAATTGAAAAAAAATCTTAAAGCGATAATTTAGCATTCGCTGAGACTTACAATATTTACGCACTGTTAAAGATTTTTTCTTTAAACTCTGCTATTTATTTCACATTCAAGCAATATTTTTATTAATTTGATCAGATTTCTTTAATATTTAATAATTGTATAAATTTTGGTACAAAGATAGCTAAACATCCAATGATGTTATAGGATATTTTTACCCGGTAACACTAAACAAAAAAACAGTATGTACTAAAAATAGTGTTTCAGACCCAGACAACTATGCTGTTAAAATATTTAGGTCTGATCATTAATTTGTACTTACGAGAGGTTAATATTAAGCAAACCAGATTCATTTGATTTAAGCAAACAACGCAAATAGAAGTCTCACTTGTGAGTTCAATTATTTATGTATTAAGTAGAGAACATTCAAGACCCAGACGCAAATATTTATGCTCATCACACGAATATTTGCCCTTACCGGGATTTGAACCCAGGGCCATCAACTTCGCAGGTAACGTTACTACCGCTGAGCTAGACCGGTCGTCAAAATACTATAGGTATAGGCATAATATAGGCCTTCCGCTCGCTACCCGTCAAAACCCGCAGTCATGACCTGCATGCAGTAACAGTTATGGCAACAAGCATACCTATCTCTCTTACTGCACTGACGACTCAGCTAACACGTTGGCTGCCGTGGCAGTCGCCGGTGACTGGCAGACATAGCTTCTGTTCGGCCTTGTCAGCCACCGGTGACTGACACTGAAGTACCAAATTTTAATTACCTCCCAAAGCCTTCAGGCACGTTAGCAGCGTTTTTCGTGTATGTATGTGCAATAGCCATTAGGCTACGCTGAGTCACTCATAAAAATATATCATATAATTTTTATGAGGCAAACAAAATTTAACACATTTTCTTATAAAAAGTGAGATGTAAAAAAGAGATGTTTGGAAATTGAAAAAAAAAACAATCTTCATTCATTAAAATAAATAATTATCATAAGGCATAATTGAAACTCTACGATATATTTATATTGTGACTGACATTGTGTATGTACTCACAAAATGCCTGCCATGGCGCGGAGACTGAATTTTTCACCATTCGGCCGCGACAGTTGTGTCACTGTGTTGTGCGTTGTGCACAGTCATTGAGTTTTTTATTTATTTAAGTTTTCTAATTTAGAAAAAAAAACACTTTCTGATCAATAACAACTAAGTTTAAATGAAGTACTTACTTTTGTTAATTTACTTTTATCAGTATATAAGAAAAAGATAACGACTAAGCGAACCTAGCATGGCAGTTAGCGATAGGCCTATTAAATGTACATGTCACAGAAAAATGGCCAAAACAGAGTTTTGAACAAATCTCTAAGGGTTATGACCAAATGACGCACGATACTAAAATGGCGAATCCATTTTATCATTTGCCTAGAAAATATCAGTCATTTGATGAAATCCCTGAATCTGTTTAGTGAAATTATGAAATCAGCCAGGAAAGGCAACTCGTTTTTTAATTTCACTAGATTTGTTTAGTGATTTGATAAAATCTGAAACACGTCAGTGAAATGACGAAAAGAACTCGCGATGTCAACTCGTTTTATCATTTCACTAGACACGTTTAGTGATATCCCTTAGAGATTTGCCAAAATCTCTGTCTTGGCCATTTCCCTGCGATGTACATAAGTATTTAATTGTTACAGCTTACCTCTGGCCGCAGTCTCAGCGACACAAACAAGGTGAATTCCCTAGGGAACATCCTCCCGTTGGGGAAGAGTTCCGAGGAGGCTATCCAGATGTAGGAGTTCGGCCGCAGACTGAAGGCATGGGGGCGGTCCGCGACGGAGCCCCAGCGCGCCTGTGCGGGGTGGAAGTTTCGCCGAGCTCCCGGTGCTAGTGGGTTTATTGTACCTGGTGAAATTCAAAGATTTCATTTAATACTAGGTGACTCCAAACTTTGCGGAAGAAATTTAGTACAAATAAGGCCACAAGAGGACAAAGTCAGCAAGTGACTTAGCTCACGACGTAACTGCCATCTGGCATGTTAACAGCGTGGAGACTACAGCCGATTCCCTCTCATCCATGAGAGGAGGTCTGTGGCCAGCGGAGGGATGCATATAGGCTGATGATGATTACGAATGTGTAATCCTTTAGAACACAAGTGCACCGCAGTTACTGATGAGATACCTACGTAAAATATATAGGTACTATGAAGGTGTTAATCCTTCATGATGAATACGAGACAACCAGGCCGTATGTAAGAGTAGTATATATTCGAATTTAAGAACGACAGTTGTTTCGTACCAGCTTTATGTCATTAGGCCTTAGTCTTAAGACAGACGTTAAATAGAAAGCATGAAACCCGTACAAGCTACTATTTATTTTATCCCACCATCTGAGCATACCCCACAGTACCTAAGATTTTATTGCACATACAAATATATAGTTTTAAGAACCCAAGTCCAGTGCCAGTGTGAGAGAGGGACAGTCCTTTAACCAAAAACCGATTTCCTTCAGATAACTTCAGAGTTCATTGCAATATGCATAATCAACTAAACGTTATATTGCCTATTACCGATACCTAGTACCTCGTATAATTTTGGATTGGTACCAGGCATCTATGCCAAATAGTTTAGAATATATCGAAAACCCAATTTCCACCGACACTGACGTCCTCTCTGTATCACTTTATATTGAACCGTAACATGGAACGCAATTGCCGAATAATGGCTCTTATTTTAGTTAATTACCGTCGAAATAGGCCGTGATTAATTCATAATCACATTCAGAAACACACATATACGAGTACATAATTACGTGTTATTTAGGCAGTATTGTAATTTAGATTATTCTGTCGCTATTTTACTTTAATGTTATCTATTTATCAAATTCAAAATAACAAAGGTTTTAATAACACACTCTGATTATACGTGCCCTCAACTGTGGCAGTTTGACAATCCTTCATTTCTTACTTCACTTGTTAATTTTCAAATAAAAGTAAAAACATATACTGAATTATAATAGAATCAGAATATTTAGGTATTTTGAAACAAATACTAAATTTAACCAAGCCGAAAATAAATGTTATTATGTGCAACCCTTCGGTATGGTCCCGAAGATACTCGCAGCTTTTTCTTACTGTATATCAATGCATTACGTTGTGGGAGGAAGCTGCCAGCTCTTCGGTCTCCGTTAGGTTAGATAAAGACACACATCAGCAAGACACAAATGAAAAACAGGGATAGCAAGTAAGATTTCAAGGCAAACCACAGACCGTCTTACTTATCCCTAAAAACCGATCCCTTCCAGACAACCTTTGGGTATCGAAATTGAAATAAGTAAGTGCTGAAAAATATTTATGAGAGCGACTTAAAAACGTACTAAAATGTTTATTTTGGTATGTTTGATGAATGTTTAAGAAAATGATAATCTGAATCCTGTTATACAAAAGGCCATTATAATTTATGACTTTCTTCGTTTAAAAGTTCAAAACATTTCATTTTGACTACTTTAAAACAGTATACATAAAAAATACGCATGTCATTAATGTGATTCATGCCATATTATATTATTTATACTAAATCGTAGAAGGTATACCGCATTAAATAAAACTTATCTTACTTAATAAATCTGCCATGATTAACTATCCTAGGAAAACGTACGATATTATTTTAGGATTGAAGTTTGCAAATTTAATTAATCTGCGGGTATGTGGTTCAGTAGATATCGATTGACCGTTAGTGGAAAAATATTCGGAGACTTTTGAGCCAGGTATAGGGGAAGTACAGATTATTGTTCCGTAAAAAGGTTACTAAGTCATCGTACTATATTTGGCCACACACTCACATAAGACAGCTTTGCTTGAGTGCAAAAGTTACTTTGTATAATTACAATATTTCCATGTAACAAGATTTGGACTATAAACACAATCTACAATTGAAATAAAACAATTTAACGGATTATATCGCGTATATTATCTCATTTTAGTTATAATATACGCGATATAATCCGTTAAATTGTTTTATTTCAATGAGTAATAATAGCGGAAACAGAAGAAAATATTACAATCTACAATATGAAACCACATGGATTTTGTGGAAGTTTGGATTACAACACCTTCCGGCTCCAACATCAGATCAGCTCGATGTTATCATAAATTTGCACTGTTATCGAACTTACATAAGTATGCCAAATTTAAGCTGAATCGGAAACCGGAAAGTGGGTCAAATTTAACTGGCAAGATTTGATCCAAACAGAGCAAGTAAAATAAAAGGTTGTAAAAAATAATAGAAAATTCATGATGCTACGAAAAAAAAAGTATTATGTTGGTTAACCTTAATTAACTGGGACAATTGCGTCTGTGGGACAAATGCGTCTTTTAAACATCTGACGATATCCGAACACTACCCCCTTAATGTTTAGAACTTCCCCACTTAATGTTTGGGTCCGTATAATATATTTGAAAGAACTACGTATATATTTAAGATAGGCTAAGTACTTATATTCCAATAGTTAAGAATTATTTAGAAGAATGACTGACTGACATTCTTTCGGCTTTCTTCTCAATAGTGCTCTCCTCTTGGGAAATGCCGATAGATTCAGACTACCAAATAAAAGTGCCCTTGCGATCTAAGTTACGGAATAAAGATAATTATAATTTAACAATGTGATTTGTGTACCTATGTGTCGTGTAACATGAAATTAATGGAAAAAAAAGATCAGCGTTGCTGGGCCCTGACCTGATTAACTAACTAACTGCGCTGGCTCAGCGACCCAAAATGAGTCTTGGCCTCCGATACAAGAGCATGCCACTTTACCCGATCCTGCGCAATCTCTCGCCAGTTAATGACTCCGAGCTCACGCAGATCCGCCTCTACCAGATCTATCCAGCGGTACTTAGGTCGACCGTCCAGTTGGTCGACCCAGGTATGCTTTTTTCACCTGCCGTTCCTCTCCCATATATATTTGACCCAGGGATCGGAACCGGTATTTTTTATACAAAATATTCGAAATAACGATTCGTTTTTTTCGTTCAGTCACGAGATTTTCGTATATTTCATTAATTATATTATTTCGTATATTTCATTCTAAAACTGTAATCGGGTGTTTGGTGATTAATTTCTCTTCTCCTAAATATAGTTTTAAAATATTCCAGAAATAGCGTGCATTTTAGAAGATTTAAAAAATACCGGTTCCGATCCCTGATTTAACCTGATTGATGGTGTTAAATAAAAATGGAGTTATTTCGTGACTAGTATGCCATTCAGACTCACCCTCGCAATTAAAGGAGTTGCAAACGCGTCCTTGCTCGCCGAAGCCCTCGCACGATGCTCGCGAGCAATATCTCCGGCGGACCTGCATGCCGCCCCCACAGGTTTTGCTGCATGCCCCCCACTCCCCCCAGCCCGCCCAGCCTGGAACAAGAAAACTTAGGGTTAAATTACGAATTCGTGCTACGTAACCGCTGCAAGTTTGCTCTGCATATGCTTTTTTAGGGTTCTGTGCCCAAAGGGTTTCAATGGAACCCAATTACGAAGCTTCATCTGTCTGTTTTTCTATCATACTCTTAAACAGTTAATATATACTAGGTAGTTAAGCTATATAATAGGTAGTCAGAGTATCGTTGTGGCTAATACCCAATCTATACTTGTATGAAATTGAAAGAATTAAAGTCTGTTAATTGAATATATTTTCGTGAACATTAAGCGTGAAACGGACTACACGATAGTCCACACATTATATGAAAAAAATGCACAAAACTAAATCAAGTTTTTTTTTTCGTTCGTTTCTACGTTGGCATCGTCACGCCAAAAAGACTGGACAGATTTAAACCATTATTAGTAGGTACAAGACTAGTAAAACATTGGATTATGGTTATTATGATACCTGTTACCCGACTACGCCGAAGCAAAAAATTGGTTATGACTTTCTCCTGCACCGCGAATAAAATTACGGGCAATTTCAAGATATAATAAAAAAATATATGTTTAAATTTAAAAGTTAGAAAACTGTAAAAGAAATGTTTATCTTGGCGTTTTAATAAGTACGGATATAATATGGAACCACTTGAGTACGAATCCGCCTCGCACTTGGCCGATTTTTTAGCTAAGATGGTAGCTCTGCATCTGCATACCGTAAAAGCATTTTAAATATAACACTTTGATCTAGTGACTAAAGGATTTTTTTATTACATAGTCCGTTTTATCTCTAATAATATTGGAACATAAAATTGTGTAACATGAATAAACACAAAGTTATGAAATTGTATACGATAAGAGTGATAAGGATCAAATAACTCACGCTACGAAGCTAATATGAATAATAACAATACCTTTATTGATTTAGTGGATATATTTTGAAAGTTGAAATTGAAACCGTTTAAACTTCAATTATTAAGTTTAATTGTTAGTTGATGAGGACATAATATGGTGTAGTTATTAGTTTCATGACTTTCATAAACAGTGAATTTTGTTAGGATTCGACTTCTGTCATATGAATAATTATTTATATATCAGGGACAATCATACACAAATCGACCTAATCCCAAACTAAGCAAAGCTTGTACAATGGGTACTAAGCGACAATACACTTAAAGGAAAATTATAATACTTAAATACATAGAAAAGATCGAAGACCCATTAACAAACCTTCGTGCTCCCCGAGACCGCCAGATTCGTAAGCCGTTGTGCAACCAACTAAGCCAAACGTGTCGTGAAGATTTGTTTGCTAAAAATGTGTGATCGCAAAGGATTTCCTTAAAAATCTTCCTTAGCTAAAAGCATCTAATCAGTCGATATACCTGTTCAATCCAAATGGGTTAGTATGACGAAGTCAGAAACCATTAGAGATAGCGATATTTGTTCTTAGGAACCATGGCGTCGATTTTTAATTTAATAATAATGGCATACATAACCGAGAATCGAACCTGGTCAAAATCTCTGTAAACAATGTTAAAAATTCTGCAACATTTTCGTTTTTATTGTTGATGGTGCGAATCATAAGTTACGAGGAACACATTTTTAAGGGTATGTTGTATAAACAAATGAAAGAAAAACTCAAAAATAAGATAATTATTTTATTTCAGTAAGTAAATGTAGCCATTTTCCTGTATGCAAAAATTTATTCTCTCTAAAGGTAAAAATTTTGAATGCCATTATTATTAAATTTAAGATCGACGCCATGGATCCTAAGAACAGATTTCGCTATCTCTCATATAGTTTCTGAGTTCTCTCTACTGACCCATTTGGATTGATCAACCTGTATAATTACTGCACCCCTAAAGATTTCTGATATGGCCAAGTATTTTTATACAGCTACAGCACATAAGTAGGTAGATACAAAAAAAGTGACATTAAGTAATTTTGTGTTCAGGATATTCTTTTAATATATTTTAGGGTCAAAACAATTTTAGAATGACTTAGATATATCAAAAATTGTATATAACCTTAACTTGGCGCAAGCAATCATGCTTGGATGAATCTATTTTAAACGTGCTTTACATCAGAAGCCTGCTTCCCCAGTTAACTCTCCATCACAGGCGTATAATCCGCCATTTTCCCAGAGGTCTCATAAGTTGGAACTCGTTGGAGTTCAGCACAGCTCCCGACTGATTTACTCGGTAATTTTGGTAGCTGAAATTTAGATAGATCTCAAATAATAACCTTACCCTACAACCACAGACTACCTGCACTAGACGGAGCATGTAGTGCAAGTCGCGCTCACCACGCTTCTGTGGATTTGATCTTATATAAGACTAGCTTCTGCCCGCGACTCCGTCCGCCTTAAATTCGTTTATCGCGGATAAGGGTATTTTTCCGGGTAGTAAAGTAGCCTTTGTCCTTCCCCGGGACTCAAACTATTTCCATACCAAATTTCATCCAAATCGGTTCAGCCGTTTAAGTGTGAAGAGGTAACAGACAGACAGACAGACAGACACACTTTCGCATTTATAATATTAGTCTGGATTGCGCGGCCGGCCACTCGTTTAGTAGCGTCCATGTTTACGACCTGTACGTACGGAAATTTAAAAAAGAAATAACATTGAATACCCAGCCAAAAATGGTAACTTGCTGCGTAATATGGTATGGGAAGGATAGCAGATCATCCAATTACTAAAAATATGGTATAACATTCCACAAGTAAATCAAATTCAATGTACAAAACGTAAATTAAACAGTGGCTGCGAGTCCATTTTATACGGGACATGAGGAAGTAGTGAAATATGTCCGTCCCTTTTGATCAAATGTAAAACACCATTACGCTATTCCTTTCTAACGGAATCATGTGTAGCGCTAGTGAAGTTCCACAGTTATTTTTGGTGTGTATCGAATAAAATAATACGGAAAGGGATTGTGATACAAGGAAGTATTATCAAGTTTTTATTTGTAATTTTAGTTCGAGATAAGTTATTTTATTGTTTATTGTTTACGCATCTGACAACAAACAGTCCTATGTCTATAGTATAATACCTAATATAATGACAGTGCATTGTCAATACATTTATGAGAATATTATGTATGTACATAAAAATATTACCCATTTTAAGAAGAACTGTGATATACATAATATTAATACTAGAAATAAGCATAAGCACGATGTGCCTGCTACTAGGCTCCATAAAATAAGGAGATCATTCATGGGTAACTGTGTGAGATTTTATAATAAACTTCCTAGCAGCATAAGTGAGTTATCTATTGGTAAATTCAAAAATATTGTGAAACGAAAATTATTTTCTAAAGCTTATTATAGCACACAAGACTACATGAATGATGAAGCCGCGTGGGATTAATGTAAATTATAGCGTCATGTAGGTATATGAATACTTATTTTAACGAATACCTAAGGTATTATTATTATTGTAATCTTAATTGTTTTATATACTCTGACATTTAGAATTTTATTCTAGACACATTCTAGATTATTTATTTTTTATTGACAATCCTTTTGGGATTTATTATATTGATGATTTTAATTTTTTAAATGATGATTTTATCAATAATATTATACTTAAGTTAAATGATATGATTAGGTTTTTCTGGGTTTCCCTAATCGTTGCAGCAAATGCTGGATCATATTGTATTTCTCCCAGCAAACATTCACTCCCATGTAACTGACATTTCGAAAGTGCTTGTAACTAGGCCTACTTGAATAAAGAATATTTTGATTGATTGATTGATTGATATATAGACAGGCAGACTGATAGGACCTGGTGATGGATTTGGGAGCAGTATGAGGGATCTCGGAGTTGGTTTGAGATAGAGTAATGTTGCTTGGGCTCTTTCGAATCCTCTTGGCAAGCAGTTAGCTCTGTATCGCAAGATGGACCTGATTATGGAGTTGGAGGAAGTCCAAGAGATCTCGGTGTTGGCTTGATGTAGAGTTATGCTGTTTAGACTTTAGGAATTCTCTAAGAGAACATTAAGCACTAAACTTGCAAGATGGCCTGATGATGAACTTAGAGGAAGTACATATAAGGGTTCTCGGAGTTGGTTTGAAATAGAGTTGTGTTGTTAGGGCTCTTTCAAATCCTCTTGGCAAGCAGCTTTTATTTCGATTAAAAGTCATACTTTGGTCTATTTTCCAGTTGTAGCATACAATTTCCATTGTCACTAATATTCAAGTCGGCTGGTGCACATAAAACACTGAGAATAGTCAGACTTTGCACCAACATTACAATACGCCTCATATTTGAAAATGACATCAAAAAGGGTTAGTATGAAATCCTCTACATATGTGCAACCTGCTGTAATTTTTTTAATTAACTTTAATAAAAAGCAATGACATTGATAATTGATGATAGATAGAATAGTATTACTGATTAAGTAGGTGTCGAGTACAATACTTTGTATCGACAATCATTTTGCCTGTAATGAATATGTCCCATCACTGCGAATCCGAGCGTCCTTGAAACAGCCAATGGCAGCGCTCGAACCGCACACGCCGCGTTTCGTCATGCCCCTTAACGCGGTGCGTCGTGTCTCGAACAAAATTCTAAAGATTAGCTATCTAGTGGGGGTGATCTGTGCCTACAACAGAATGAGAATTAACCATTTAGGTACTATCTAGCCATTTTTTATTTAACTATACTGAATATTTTTTTCAATGAACTCGTTGACATTATAAGAACCCTTAATAACTAGGGATTCCTAAATGAAATGTAAATGATCATGAAAATAAGAGTCACTAAGCGAGTTATGGAAAGATCTATGCTCAGGATCTCTCTACGAGATCGAATGAAGAGATTCATTGAAAAGAAAAGTCATCGACATAGCAAATAGGGCAAGCTGACAAAAGTGGCAATGGGCAGGGCATATAGTTCGAAGAACCGATGACCGTTCGGGCAGAAAGGTTCTCGAGTGGAGACCGCGCACCAGCAAGCGCAGCGCAGCAAACCAGAGATGGTCGCCTCTATCCGGCCATGTCGAAATATATTGAGGAGGCCTGTGTCCAGCAGTGGACATCCTAATGATTGAAATGATGATGATGATGATGAACAAAAACTAAAACTAGTTTAGTAAAATACCGACTATAACACTTCACTTAGGTATTGTGAAATATCATTGCAGTATTGGAGTGAAAGCTATTCAATCGAAAGCTTAGCTCAGATTTGGTTTGTGTCGGTGACATGCCAATGTAAACGCAGCTTTGTGGAACAATACACCAAATTCAGGACTAAAGCAAATTGGATCGTCTTTAGAAATTGAAACTGGGGGGCTTAACTGTGAGTATTGCACTCCGATTTCAATATCTGTAAGCAAATGTTGCCATAATATTTATTGTTACTAAATACGTTACAATACGTAATAATAACACCTTTTACGTTGAACTAGAACAGATGGTTATAGGATACTTTTTAACCGACTACGCTCAAGAAAAAAAGAAGGGTTATGATTTTTTTCCTACGAAGAAAAAAGTCATTTATGACGAATAAGAGTTACTCATAAAATTCGAGATCCAATAGGAATCTATTACAAATAAAAAAATCTGAATACGCAGATATATTTTTTTATGTCATAGGAGGCAAACGAGCTGACGGGTCGCCTGATGGTAAGCGATCACCGTCGCCCACACTTGCATCACCAGAGGAGTCAGAAGTGCGTTGCCGGCCTTTCAGGTGGGAGTACGCTCTTTTCTTGAAGGCTTGAAGGTCGCATCGGTCCGAAAATACTGCAGGCAAAAAGGCTGTTCTCGGAGTGTTCTGAAGTCTTGAATCAGTAATCGTAATCATCTATCAAAGATGAGTGTTAGAGCACGAGTACCAAAGAGCATAAGCAGATAGAATATTTATATAAGGAAATATATCAAAGAAGTAAGCATAGAAGTTGCTGCTGATTGTATATTAATAAACATTCGAACGTTGGTCCTCCAACGTCGACTGGTGGACAACCTGTAATAATGTCAGAAAATGTGAGAAATATTGAAAAATGAGCACACGTTTTTATCGGCAGCTGAGCAGTTGCAGTTTTATATTTAACTTTTGGCTCAATTCAACTCAACTCAATATTAAAATTTCTGTACCTCGTTAGCATGGTTACGTCACCAAAGTTACTGCTTAGAACTACAAATTTTAACGATATAAAGGCAAAAAATATCTAGCTAATCTCTCTAAGGTCCATTTATCAAGAGCCCATCTCGTCAGTATGTTAATAATAGCCTTGACGATTATTATTTTTTAAGTAACTCTGTCACTATTGTCACCTGAGATAAAGGCCAGAATAACGTCACTAACGCCAGGAAAAAGTTGATCCACCCTTTCATTAACTTGTTGATATCAAAGACGTACATCGTCAACTGAAAATGCTGCATCAAACGTGTAACTGTCAAAAAAATCCATCGTTTCGTGTCTTCATCGCCACAGTTAAAAACTACAATCCATGATCATATATAATTGGTTAGGAAATCACAAGAGAGTCTTTGTGGTAAAATTTGAGTTTTAGTTTACACTCGAGAGCAAAAACTTCGGGTCGGTAAAGGTGCGTCCACACTTGTATCATTTGCTCGTATCCGATCACCGTGCCGTGGCATGACTGCGTATCGCGCAGCTTGGACGCTCCCTGTCAGCGCGCCGATCATGCCGCACTCTTCCAATATAAGTGTGTGATACGCGTAGCAAATGGATTTCGAGCGATCGGATCGGCGCAACTTCCAAACGCGTGATCGTGACACGCGATCATGCCACGCGACGATGATCTGATACGGGCAAATGATACAAATGTGGACGCACCTTAATATGCAGTCATATTTATTTAAATAGTTCAGGGTTGTACAGTTTTTTAATTCTGTCTTAAACTTGATTAAATTTTACATCTGAACCGCAAAAATCACGGTTAAAAAATAGTCATTAACGGAGCGAGATATTGCAAAAATCGTTACTTTTCAATATTGTTTAAATTAAGGGTGACCCGCAAGTTTTGCTCTCGACTGTATAATGATGGCAAGTTAAAGCAATGTTGCTTTAATACTGAATTCAGAGAGCATTGCTAGACCGCGAATATAAATCTTTGGATAGACGATAAAAACCTCGCAGCACTGCGAGCATTATTGAGGGATGGGATGTTGCCTCGGGGAATTACTGCTGTAGTGGTTGCATACTTTATAATATATACTCAGCGATCGTCGGTAACCCTACCTGATCTGGTATGAAAAAAAACTAACACCTCGCGGAAAATAACCCGGCCAAGAGCATGTCGGACCATGCTCAATGTAGGGTTCCGTAGCCGTTACTACAAAGCACTAGCACTAGCAAAAGAGCGTATCTTCCTGGCACTTACGTCCTTTTGCTTAAAAGCGCAGTTTGTTAGAAATCGCTTAAAAACGGTATTATATCCGATCATGTTAAAAATAATTTTCGTTGAAAGTAGGTATTTATCGCTAAAATTTAGTTCAAATGTTTTGGATATACCATTTAGAAGACATAAAGGAGGGACACAATTTATATACTAGGCACTTTCGAAGCGATTAGTAACGAAAATATTCACTAAATAAAAAAAAGAATTTGAAACCTTATTTTTTGTTTAATACCTGTAGAAATATGCGCTACGCGTTGTATGCTGAAAAATATTAATTTTTTCAGCATCGATTATTACATGTATGGAGTCTTCCACTACATTTTTGTATATTTATTTTTCAACTACGAAACTAAGTCGCGACTTATATAAAACGTCTATACTCCAAATTTCATCAATAAACATCTTGTAGATTTTGAGAAAAATGCCTGTGACATCCGGACGGATGGATGGACATGACGAAACTATAAGGGTTCTGCTTTTGCCATTTTGGCTACGTAACCCTAAAAAAAGTACATGAGCAGCTAGGCTGCAATGAGAAAATGTTTGTACTGCTATGAAAAAATGTAATAAAAACTGGTTGTTTTATTAATTTTTTTCATAGCAGTACAAACACTTTCTCATAGCAGCAAACTGGTGACTTGGAGAAAAAAAACATTCAAACTAGAACTCCGATGACGTGACTTGTGACAGTAAATTCAAATTCATTTATTACAGGCATCTTTGGCCCAAAGATAACCTTACAAACTAACATACATTCTAAATATACAATAAAAACACGAACACAACTGGCGACGTGTGACGCTTCTTGTGTCAACTTCTGGGTGTGAACTAACTGGCCGCGACAAGAGCTCCTCCCTCATGAAGTTCTACAGCTAGGCAGGAATGGCAAATAAGGCAATCTCACCACAAATGAATTGAAGTTAACGTTATGGTGTTAAAGCACTGTGAGGTTTGGCTCGGGAGTAACGTTGCCTGTGAAGTTGAAGGCCCTGGGTTCATTTAAATTAATTGTTCAAGTTAAAGTTCAATTAATTCCCGGTAAGGGCAAATATTTGTGTGATGAGCATAAATATTTCTTCCTGAGTCTTGGATATTTTCTATGTATCTTCATCATTTCTATCTATTAAGTACTAGAGGGCGCACGCAACTTCGTTCGCGGAGGAGAAAAAATCATAACCCCTCTTTTTTTTTTAGCATAGTCGGGTAAAAAGATATCCTATATCCATCTGCAGATACCCAGCTATCCGTGTACCAAAGATAGTTGAAATCCGTTAAGCCGATTTAGCGTGATGAAGCCACAATAACACAAACAAACATACAGACATTTAATTTTTACAATTTTATAGTAGTATAGATAGATATATATTGTCGTCTAGTACCCATAACACAAGCCTTATTGAGCTTACCATGGGACTAGTTTGATTAGTGTAAAATTGTCTTATACTTAATATTTTTTTATTTATCATTTGTGAGTTACATTGACGGATGAGTATGTTGCCTCGGGGAATGACTGCAGTGGTTCGATTACTTTATAAGGGCTTAAGTACCATTGTTTGATTTTATTTTAGCGGTGCCCGTAACTTTGTTTGCGCAGGATAAAAAATCAAAACCCCTCTTTTTTCGACTGCGTAATCGGGTAAAAAGTATCCTATATAACCATCTGTGGATGCCCAGCTACCCGTGGACCACATGGTTGAAATTTGCTTAGCCACAACGAAAAAATGTTAAACCTACTTTTTTAATTTAGTCTGGACATAACAATTTTCATTGTAATCTAAATTGCAATGTGTTTGCAACTCTTTAGTGAAATGTTCCAAAATGTCACGCAGCCGTTAACCTTCCCAACTGCCGTCTGCGGGATAATTTTATCATACCGACATTAAATTTGCTATGAGACTTAATGCAATTTCGTCCGTCCCGTGTTTTTTTTCTGGGAATAAATATTTTTTATGTTAAAAAATTTAGCAGTAATCCCTTGGGATTTGCATACCTTATTTATGGTGTCTTTTATTAATATATTCAATTAATCCGATCTTGCTGTGCAATTTATTCACTTGTACACAATTATTAATAAAGCATAAGTATTCAAGCAAGGGGCTTGAACTTGTAATTGAAAAAATATCGTTCGTCGTACATTCATATATGTTTAAGGGAAGTATTTTACTGCATCTCTATTTACAAATTTAGCAAATCACATGTCTCCTCCTCTCCTGTCTCTCGCAAAACTAAGAAGAAGAAGAATAACTTATACCCTGACTCAAGTAACGAATTGCTACAATGAAAAAGGGCGCTCGGGGGAAGCCCCCACTTTAAAAAAACCTTCCCGTCACCATTGGTTTAAATTGGTTAGGTTCGTTAGTTTCTTTGCGTTCGTCAGATCAGAAATAGAAGCCCCGCGAAACCGTGGCTACGTCAAATTGCTTCCTCCTCCTTCCTCCTTTGCAGTAACCATATTTGACTTAAATTTTATCTCAAATTGGCCATTTTAGCTTTTTCAGAATAATTGTCAGCCGCCAGGATTAGATGATAGATTTTAATTAAATAGTTCTAGATATTTTGTTAGAAACTGATAAAAGTTATTAAATTTACTTTCATATAACAAAGTATCAATCAATAAAACAGTTTTGCTTGATTCATTGAACAGTGTACTCGTACTAAATTAGATTTCATAGTACGGTTATTTAGGGTGTAATTCAGAATTTTCGGTGCCCATCCTTGAATATTTTGTTTTAAAAAAGGAATTTTACATTTAGGGGTTGCCTAATATATACATAATTATATATTCCAATACGACAAGTGACACTCGTCGTATTGCAATATATCGATAACATTACTAATTATACTTTATTTGAATCTTTTATTCTACCATTAGTACTGAACAAATCAACAATGTTTGTCCATACGTGTGGAGAAATATAATCCTCTATTTTATTTATTGTAATTGGGTGGAAGATAAAAATAAATCTCAAAAACCAAAACTTCAAATTAAAAAAAACTTAATTACACCAGAAGTTATTTAAGCTCTCGAAATCGTCCCAACGTGCAAGAATTGGTCGCTAGCAGTTTCTTTTTTATGCTTAATACACATTTACTGCTCAGGACGAGCCACCTGACTGCATTCGCTTTTTACATCGTTTAGCAATTGACCTAAAAACCTAGGTAAATGCCGCAGATAGCTCTCACAGAAACAGGTTAAGTAAAATCAAATTACCGTACCAAACCCTACGGATATCCTTAATGTTAGCCAAATGTATTATCATCAGTATTTGGATAACCAATGAATCTAGGACTCGTGATTAAATGTATGATGTTGATCTGAATCATAGCTGAACTGAACAAATTTTACTGGCAAATTCCTGACCTGTATCCCCGATCAATAATCAACTCGTAGTTCATAATAACGTTTTTATTTCAACTGGTATATAGATATGTTATTGACTGTGCCAAAAATTACTATATTTTACATTTTTTATTTACCTACACAAATTTACAATATTTGACCAAAAAAAATATCTGCTCTGTGTTGACCCATTTATAATTAACTTGATCTAGTTCGATCAGCCAATTTGTAACAACCATACCTATACTCATATATTCATATATTGGTTGATTGCATATACCTGCACAGGCTCGTTGATACATACAACACTCACTTTAATCATATAGATATTTTTAGTTGCAGTATTATAGATGCTCTTTCTCACAATTAATAAAATACAATAACAATTTTCAATCATATTGTCTCAGATCAGAATAAAAATTTATTGCATGTCTGTGATGCCAATTGTACTTACTTTTAAGTCACATTATATTCATCTAAGAACTTAATGTAAACTACTGTGACTTTCTTCGTATGTGCACGTATATGCATGTGTGCGTGTACTGTTTTGTACACACACAGGTGCATCTAACATGCACGCGGATTAAATATACATATAATCGTTGCTTTGACTGCTACGAATGTTGAAATTTGATTATATACATAAAATTTATAAGTGGTGAACGGTGATGGAAAAATTGTGTTATAAGATATTTAGGTATAAAAAGATTGTGATGACTGTTTGTTTAATAAATGAACAAAAATACCTACCAATAAATCAATCGGGTTGAATCAGAAATAAATGCAGAGTTTTGCATACAAGATCCTATTGAGTCGATATGTATCCGTTAGGACTCTTAGTAATAAGAAAATATTTTAGATAACTTCGACTCACCAACGGCATTCCATATGGCAATATCGACGCCCAAGCTCCAGGGAACTGCTGACGCCGTCGCCTCAAGCCAAGGCCCGTCTGGTGGTGTGGTCTCCAGATCCACTGCTGGATCGCTGACGCGGGCAAAGACCACCAGCTCGCTCTGGGAAGGCGCCATGCTCCAGTTGAAGCAGCCTTCTAGAGGCTGGCCTATTTTAAAGTTCACCTGCCTGTGAAACAAAAGAAAATCTGAAATCTACAGATTTAATCCCAGAAACAATTGGACCACACGTTTCTTTTTATCACGAAATTAACAAACTGCGGAGTGAGCTTTCCTCAGGGTTACACAGGGAGCCGTTGTAACATGTAGTTTTCTAGAAACGAGTATGAACAACACGCTTCAATGTATGGGTGGCTTCTTCTGGTGTTGTGTTGCCCAAAAGCCAAGACAAACAAAGGTGCAATTGACAAATACCTGCCAAAATTGTATACTCTCAATACAATATAGGGGCCACTAAACATTTTGATCGTAATGTGAAAATATACACTAGTTCGTAAATTTTATTTTACATACTCTCCAGCTAAAGGCTTTTGTTTTGTTAATAAACGATTAATTAAATAATATTTTCTTCTGTTTCCGCGATTATTACTCATTGAAATAAAACAATTTAACGGATTATATCGCGTATATGCCCGACGTTTCGTGACCATGGAAAGCTGGAAAGCTTCCGAAAGATCGGGAACAAAAATAAGATAATATACGCGACATTATCCGTTAAATTGTTTTATTTCAATGATTAATTAAATAGTCAATTGTTTTATTCGTTTTAATTGAGATAAGATTACTTTATTGTAACCACAAAAACAGAACAGGAATTCTCCGCGCAAAAGTGGGCACTATATTGTTTTGAGTAGTATAGAATATACACAATCATCTTCTACGTATGAAACAACGCAATTTCTACGCCAACTGTTTCATTGACATACGTTTTCTACAGTGCATTTCTAAAAAAAAGGTTGTGGATCAATTAACGGACCCTTAATTGTTTCTTATTTTGTTAACAATATTTTTGATGATAATTGTTTAGTGATTGATGTTTTGTTGATTCATTTGGATAATCAAGAAAATGTATGCTCCATACAATCTTAGTTATCAAAAATAAGCAATAATAGGATTCTTTATAATTTCATGTAAGGAAAATTAACGACTTTTGTGTCAATAAACGTGTCCATGCAAATCTTTGTACACACTTTTTTAGAAATGCTTAACAGTGATTTATTTCACAGAATTTTCATTTCATCGACAAGTTTTTCCCGTAAAACCATACAAAAAAAAACATCATGTAGAAGCCCTTAGGTTAGGCTTATGTTATAACAATCCCGGTTTATTAACGGTTTCAAAGAAATGTGCCTCCGATGAAATCATAAATATGTTGACGTAATGAAGTATTCGATTAAATGTTTTTCCCTAAAACAAGGTACAAACCAAAATTATGATTTCAAGGGTACTGACTTTGGAATTTTTACACTACAAAGATATAAAGAAACAAAGTTTTTTTAAATAATAAAACAAAGTAATATAACCCTATATATATAACCACATTTATAAGCCATACATATTTCATAAAATTCAAACACAACCCTGCCTGCCGAAAGTTTGGCACTATTCGTATAAAGAAGAAAGCAGCGGTGTAACAGCAAAATATTGCATTTATATAATATCATTACATCATTGAAAGACGCATTTGGCCCCATAGATGCAATTAACCCGGATGATCTTATATTTTCCTTAGAATAATTGTTTCTATAATGAACACTCCCAGTAAATCGCGAGCTATACGTAACGCAAACAGACAGTTAAATTTCGCTTCTCATGCAAACTTAGTCTAGCTCATACCGAAACACCAAGTCCTGAAATAAAGCAGCATATTTCTGGCAGTAAAAGACAACTAGCTTTTTCTATGCAAATACGTCAGTTTAGATGGGAACATTGACCTTTGAAGCGTTCAGGATATTTTAAATTAAATATTTCGTATTCTTGATTCTCGTTTGGTATTAACATTTTTGCAACGCGGCGTGCACTTTTTCTCAATCCTGGGCGAACAGGTGAGTACTGAGAAATTTCTAATTTGCAGTGCACAATCGACGACTATCGCCTTTCGCTTGGTGTTACTTGTGATCAGAATATTACTGTTCACTATCCAGTAAATTATCCTTATAATGGTATCAATAAAAATATATCACACAAATAGAGTTAGAACAGCTAAAAACGTTCGTACCAGAAAACCCACTTATTATATGATTGCGTTATACAAGAACGAATCAAGCGAAATAAAAAGAAAATTAGGTAACACCGGTCAATTCATTTTTAGGTTTTGATTTTAAGGTGTATTAATAAGGTTTATTCTTGATAATTTGAAAAGAAGGTTTAATAAGTATAGCTCGTGTTAGTATTGATAAGTACGGATAGTATTTATTGCGTTTATACAAAATTTATTAAATTTGCCCTGTTTGTTGTTATTGTTTTTATTTCAAATCCTTCAAGTAAAATTTTACCTATTTCCCGATTTCCAAGGAATGGAAAATTTGACTAGCTTGTGTAACAGACTTGCTTGTTTAACGGAGGTAAATATATCTTTTCTCAGTCCATCCAAGGCCATGGAAAGCTGAAAAGCTTCCGAAACGTCAGGAACTCAAATGAGATAATATACGTGATATAATCCGTTAATTTGTTTGATTTAAATGAGTAATAATTGCGGAAACAGAAAAAAATATTTTGCTTGTGTAAGTTCGGTTGACAATGAAAAATTATTAAAACATCGAGCTGATCTGATTTTGGAGCTTTACTTTGGTGGCAATTTTTTTATAGGAACTCTGCAATAAAATAACGCAATCCCACCGAGTTTGTGTTGTTTAGAATCGTGTCTCCGAGTAGTTGACGGGTTTTAAAAAAAAAGTACGATTGGCAATAAAAGCTTGTCTAAAAAAAAATCATGGTAACTAATTCTAAGAACCTGAAAAATATAATACCTAGTAGAGAGTATAGATTTATATTCTTTTGTTATTTGCATACCTCAGATTTTTCCACGCGGGTATAATTTCATACCTATTAGTCAAATCCTAGCTACTCTCAAATCATTTCTGGACCGAAGACCTCAGGATATATTAATTTGTTTAATTACAGTCATCAAATCGATAGCCACTGAGTTATTTTAAAACTGCAGCCACAAGTTTCAATACCTTTTATGAACTACCATCGACGTTCTGTAAACTTAATTCTATCCCAGCTATGAAAACAACGTTAGTACAAAAGTTTCTCAAGCAACTTGCGTCCTATTTATCACAAAGCGTGCACCAGAACCACATTCCAATCACGCAGTACTTTTGCTCGGAAAATTTAATTATACGGATCCCGATCTCTGGCGAAGTTAGGGGTCCATTTAATTGAGTTCCGCACTAATCTTTAACTTGCTCCCAGAGATGGGACTCTACGGGAGGAGAACGTGCGGATATAAAATTATATTACATGTAATTATATTTTGTCAATGCTACAAAATGTTAAAATTGTATATTTAACAAATCGCATAAATATCAGAATTTATAGACTCTATACTATTTTATATATTTCTGATGTAATAAGATAAAATGGGTGCACGTCTTGAGCCTGCTCGATGAATGAAAAACAACTAGATATTGATACTCCTTTATGTTTAAAAAATAAAATATGTTAAGATCTGTCTATCCATCTGTAGGCCACGGACATCCAGTGCTGAACATAGGCCTCCTCTATAGCTCGCCACCGACTCCCCGCGACCCTTACGAGGTCATCCGTCTACCTAGTAAGGGGCCGTCCCACGCTGTGCTTTCCTATGCGTGGTCACCACTCCAGGACTTTACTGCCCCAACGGCCACCCGTTCTCCGGGCTAGATGGCCCCACCCATTGCCACTTCAACGATGCAATCCTGTGAGCTATGTCGGTTACTTTGATTCTTCTGCTGATATCCTCAAATCTGATTCTATCACGAAGAGAAACCCCGAACATAGCCCTTTCCATTGAACGTTGTGTAACTCTGAGCCGCCTTATGAGCCCCATTGTGAACGACCATATCTCAGTTCCGTAGGTCATCACTGGCAACACGCACTGTTCATATATTAAAATAAAAACCACGAAGTTTGATTAACTACTTACATTGAAATAAAACAATTTAACGGATGATATCGCGTATATTATCTCATTTTAGTAGTCCGACGTTTCGGAAGATTTCCAGCTTTCCATGGTCACGGGTGAACTGAGAAAAGATGTATTTTCCTCTGTCAAAGTTACAATTTGTGCAAACTATCCATTTTTTTTAAAAACAAATAAAGGTATACATACATGCCAGATGGGCTTAAGCTGTAAAGACAGTTGCACATGTGCCAGAAGGGCTTAATTATTTTATTCTAACAATTTACCAAGCAGCATTTCACAAAGGCGTACTGAGGAGAAAAGACTTGATATCTGCTATGTGCACCGTCGGATATAATCCGTTAAATTGTTTTATTTCAATGAGTAATAATCGCGGAAACAGAAGAAAATATTAACTACTTACAGTTATCATATTATCTGAAGTAGGTTCAAATTTTTTAAGCAAGATTTTTTTGTCTATGTTCAAATTATTTTCTGTTTTGTACCTCCTAAATTTGTGCATATTTTTTTCAAATGTTTAATTACCTAACGGCTGTCTAACAGAAATCGCTTTTTTATGACAAGTCCGCATATATTGCGTACCTATAAGTGTCCGCTGATATTTGACATTCATATTGGTAGCAAATGTTAGTATGTGATCAATCACGATAATCTTTAAATTATCATTTTTATTTTCTCGCATTTTTTCTGTTAATAGTAATTTTAACAATCTTAGAAAAAAGTGATGTAAGTTTATTTACTTCAGATGTTCATTTTTGGTCTCTCCTCGTTCTCGTAATATCCCTTTTTCGTAAATGATATGCAGGAATTAGACTAACATTAACTCGTATCCTAAAAACTGTTCATTAAAATTTTGGCAACGGCAAAAAGTGATAAATATTACAGTTGCAAAATTAATGACGTCATCGTCTTCCTCTTTCAATATTCATTTTGTCTAATAGTAATATCCAATGGCCGTCTCACAGGCTACCCACCCACTTCTCATGCATTGCGTCAAGCACTAAAAGTGTGCGTGCAAGCAACACTGTTCTTGGACAAACTTAAGCACTTTCCTCAGAGTTTTCACTTTACCTTGTTAATCGCTACATTACTGATACGGCATATATTTAACCTAATTTAACTGAGCTAACATAATTATTCTGCTAACAGGCGAATGTTGACTCAATTCTACATACAATGCAGGACTATCGTGACATGGAATGAGATTAGATTATTTACGAGCATGTACTCATGATTATGAGATTACTTGTTTTTCCCGCGGTTTTGCCTACATGGCAAATGATGATCGTTGCCCTTTTTCCGTGAAAAATATGTAAATAAGGAAAAGTACGATTTATTTCAAATACGATGAGTATTTGCTTTATTTTAAGTTAACCTTTACAATCATTAGGCACTTTTTTATTTGTATCGAAAAGATAATTCTTAAAGCCCTAAATGTTGACGTAACAGCTTTTGTCAAAGGCAATCCAATTAATCCAGTCTGTTTATTAATCGTGTAATCAATTCAATAGAATACCTAGACAGGCCCAATACAATTTTACGAGTTAGGAAATTAGATTTACCAATTTGTTAACAAAGTTATACAGGGCGCTACGCCTACAACGGCACGCGGATGCCTCTTAATATTAAAGATATACAGTTTTATTCAGCTTTTGTTTTTTTGTTTAGATAACTTAGTTTACAATGTTACAATAAAAATGATGTAATAGTAATATACCTAAATAAAATAAAAATAAACTACTGCAAAAAGACTTAAAAAACATGATGAAACGTGATTGATTTGATTCTATAAATGTACCTTCTAGTACCTACATTCTCATTATACAAAATAGTCCAATAACTGAGACAAATCTAAATTTGTATCAAATCAATCATGTTCCATCATGTTTTTTAAGCCTTTTTGTAGTCGTTTTTCTATCTTGTTTAGCTATATTATTATTATTCCAAAACAAAAAAAAAAAAAAAATTTTGCTTTTGCTTAGTGCGTTTTAGAAAATACCGGCAATATGAGTAAAAATGTTTCTGTTTATTTTACATCAACAAACTAATTTCGCAATGAAACGATTAAAATATCGTCACTAAAATTGTTTCTATTACCTTTCCTTTCAACCCTATACCCAAAAATCTATATACCTATTTCAAACTTAATTTATGTGTGTTAGAAATCGCCAATACAGTCTCTTCTATCTATATTGAAATTACATGGAACCTTCAGTCATTTATTAATTAATTTATTTAATCTTTATTGCACAAAAGAAAAACTTATCGTACAAAAGGCGGACTTAATGCCATAGGACATTCTCTACCAGTCAACCTTGAGGCAAGGCAGATAAATTGTGGGCGGTGCAACTAATTTACATACATAATTTAGGAACATAAATACTTAGATACATACATATTCATATAATATATACGTATATATATAAATAAATTCACACGAAACAAGCTAATCAGAGAAGCTAAGAGTTTGCAGTTCTGCTAACAAAGCGTTCGCGCAAAGATTTTTTGAAAGCGCACTTGTCATTATCTCAGTTCAACATAGTATACCTTCTGAAATGGAGTAGATTAACTAATGTTTATACCTTCACAGTCAGTATTTGGTTGATCATCCCCCTTTCAGCTTTCAATCTTATTCGCATACTGATTATATCTAATTCACAGTGTATAGACTCGGAATAGTGGCAGATCATTAGTGGCATTTCTTCATTTTGTCAATGGAAGGTCATTAAGATGGCTGTGATGTCGTGGAACGGTAATTCTCGAAATTTCGTTATCAAAAGTTTATTTTGGCAGTTTATTGAATGAAAGTAGGTTCTGCTTTCTAGAGCCACTGAAACGAAGAAACTTCCTTTTAAGTAACTTATTTTCAAATTCCTTACCGGAAAGGCTACTTACACATTTGTGTTTATTATAGTAATAAAACAGGACTTTACTTTTGTGGTAATCGTCGAAAATTACCAACCAAGGCAATTAAAAAAAATCATGTTCATACCCGATTAGGTCCCGTTTTGTTACATCTTGATTTTTTTCTAAGATTAAGATGACAAAATAATAACTAAAATTTGGTTTTCTGTAAAGTTGGTTTACGCACGATAATTTTACGTAATAACGTCATAAGAAAACATCGATGAAAAAACGGCTGAGTGCGAGTCGGACTCGCGCAACGAGGGTTGCGTACAAAATATACGCTACAAACAACCGTATCTATGGAAATCCAGTGTACTCTTAAGCAAAATGTAACAATACTTCAACTCCAAACTGCTTTGCGCCACCTTCTTATCAATACAGTTTTTTTTTCTCAACGTTTCCCAGTAACCAAAGGTTGTCTGGAAGAGATCGCTGTTTAGCGATGAACCCGGTTGTTGTTTACCTCTCCTTGAATGTATTATTTTCTATACTCCGTTTTGTGAGGTGTGCAATTTAAAGTTATTTAATTGTAAATCAATGCACACACAGTCGGTTGACAAGACGTAGATAAACTGTTTCATTGGCTCAAATATTTCATTTCCTTATTTTTTTTCTGAAACCGTAAAATATACATAATTTCTATAAAGCAAAGCCAACCTAATCTATAAGGTTCTGAACAACGGATAAAAAGCATCCGGATTTTTTTCAGTTTTGGGGAGAAGCGTCAGTTGGGAAGCAGTTTGAGTTACAACAAAAGAAAGGATCCCCTTGGAGATACTACAAACTTAAAAGTTGAAAATTATTATACACTACAATGTGCCCACAAAGAACAAGCCATAACCCTCTTTTTTGTTTGCTTCAGCGTGATCGGGCAAAAAGTATCTTATGGGTATGGGATACTTTTAAATTTACTGTAAATACCAAACTACCCGTGTACCAAAAATAGTTGAAACCCAGCCGTTTTGTCGTGATGAAGCCACAACGACACATACAAACATACAAAGAATCAGTGCCCCTCAAATAGTCGGTATCACTTATTTTTTTGAAAATATCTTGAATGTACATTTCATTGAAACAATTTTATAATAGTACATTATGTCCATTATGACAATTGACATTTTCCATGTCAATATCTAAATCGATACACTTTTGTCAGACAGGCACTTAAATATATACACATTAATACGACTACTCTTCGTACTTCGGCTGCAAAAACAATATAATAATATAATCAAACTATTTGGTAGTGAATGTGATAAATTTAATTTACCTATGCTCAAGTAATCTCCCAAAGGACTGAGGGAGGAATGTATTAATTAAATTGAGCTGCAAAAAATGTGGGGACCGCGTGCAATTTCAATTAAAATCTGGACAAAACTTGGACTTCGAGGATTAATACATTTCAAGGTGGAACTGCACTTGCGGCGCGGAGCGGAGTGGTGCGGCGCAGCCAGATATTATTTTTAGGAATCACTATGATTTTAAACAGCATTACAGCGATGCGATTGCAGCGCGTTTTGAATTGATACAGTCGTGGAATGATAAGGTAAACCAGTTTTTAAACAAATTCATTTACGAGAAACCTTATTCAACTGTGTAACATACGAGAGTGCAGCTTTGCAAATTATGTTTAACTGTTTAACAATAAATTCAGTTTTGCTTAGGCGAACTTTCCTTGAGTATTAATAGTTGAACTAAAACCATTGGATTGATCTTGCCACTACGCTATGTCAAGTTTGATAAGTGTAATAATCTTATTCGCTTATCTATACTATGATAAAGTTGTAAAAATGAAATGTCTGTAGACTGAAGATATTTTCAAAAAAAATATTGTTGCGGACTATTTGGAGGTCACTAAGACGAAAAATTATTTTTTTGGATTTTATGTATGTTTGTATGTGTCGTTGTGGCTTCATCACGCAAAATCGGCTAAACAGATTTCCACAATTTTTGGTACACGGGTAGCTGGGTATCTCCAGATGGTTATAGGATACTTTTTACCCGACTAAGCTAAAGAAAAAACGATGGATTATGACTTTTTCCCCTCTGCGAACGAAGTTGCGGGCGCCGTCTAGTAATGATTAAAACTGGTAAATGTGAATAACAGTTCCTGTCAATGTTATCATTTAAATAAATAAATAATAAATAAATAAATATTACGGGACGATTTTACACAAATCGAACTAGCCCCATGGTAAGCTCAATAAGGCTTGTGTTATGGGTACTGGCCGACGATATATTTAATAGATATATTACTTATATGCATAGAAAACATCCAAGACTCAGGAACAAATATTTATGCTCATCACACAAATATTTGCCCTTACCGGGATTTGAACCCAGGACCTCAGCTTCGCAGGCAACGTTACTCCCACTGAGCTAAACCGGTCGTCAAATCATTTATATTTCTTGTATTCGTATTTATTTCACAATGCCGAGAAATTTAAATAATAATATTTTTTAATTTTTGTTCTGCTCCCAAAACCAAAGTTCGAATATGTGCGGTCCCCTTTTCTTGTTTCTAAAATGACTAACTGTTCCAAGAATGAAAAAGATAAATAATTTAATTTTAACGGCTTTCCAAAAAGCAAAGAGGACAATTCTTAAAATTGACTATGTGGGCCATGTAGTGAAATGATATTCATTATAACGGAATGTGTCATAACTACTCGGTTGATAAAACAGTTACTGATAACTTATACTGAGCAAGCAAAAACAGATCTTAAGGCGGGTCAACCTTTTTATGCCGCGACTGTACTTTCCTGTCCTGAATATAAATTACTCTCACAGTTAAATGTTACTTTGGAAAATACCAAAAACGCATCAATGAACACTTATTTTTAAGCTGTGTGACTTATTCCGACTTATCTGCCGATTTTAAAATTGACAATAAATAAAAATAAGGATTTGATCATTACAACATTATGAGGTCATACAACTTAATCATTTTGAAAGTTTTGAAACTTAACGTTCAGCGTTTTGGTAATTCATAAAAAGAAATTGATTTGACCTGTCAATATAATAGGGCACTTGTACCCTATTATACCTATTAATAAGCAAAAATTCATAATCCAAGCTCATAACGCTTACGTTGTAATTATAAGTTATAAGATTCTAGGAAGCCATGACTTTACGAACTCTGCACGTTGGTTTAAAAAGTATGGCTTGGCTGTAACATAGACCTGCATGTTATAACATTGAAAACCTGTAACATAATTTTAAACCAAAGAAAAAAGAGAAATGAAATCAATGTAATAAACTGTATACTATGTATGTATAAATCTGACTGTATAAATCTATGAACTAATCACAAGGGCTTCTTAAAGATCATAAATAACTGAACAGTCTTATTAACTTGTCCAGAAGGACGTCTCGACCCTCGCCGACCGACATTTATAAATGAAATAGTTTGATAAGAAAATTACCACTAATAAAATAATTAATTACCCTTCCAAAGAAAGAATAATATAGCAACAAGTTGTACATTTATTAGTAAACATAGAAACTGTAATTTCGTGTAGGTGTATGTGTATTTTTGTCAGATATTATATAAATAAAAATAAATAAATAAATAAATATCAGGGACAACCTTACACAAATCGACCTAGTCCCAAACTAAGCAAAGCTTGTACTATGGGTACTAGGCGACGATATACATAATATATAGATAAATTATAATACTTAAATACATAGAAAACATCCAAGACCCAGGAACAAACATTCGTGCTCATCACACAAACACTTGCCCTGGCCGGGATTCGAACCCGGGACCGCCAGCTTCGTAGGCCGTTGTACAACCCACTGAGCCAAACGTGTCGTCATATATTGCCCTGCGGGCCTATGATGGTTGCGTTTGTCACGCGATAAATAAGTGACATAGCTGCCGTCACCTTCTGATACGTATGTGAGTGCCAGAGTGACAGGCGCATTATCATATCATTTATCGCGTGATAAACGCGACTATCATAGGCCCGCTATACTGTTTAATTTTTGAGCATCACCAAAAAATCAGCATTGCAAAAATGTTCTAGGACGTTATATTATAACAGACCTAAATAGATAGACATTTTCTCTAAAGTGGAAAAACCAGCCGCAAGCAATCTTAGTTTAGTGTATTGAGCCATATCTCTTTTAAATGTAAATTTTTAAATGCCATTTAGTGAAACACGAATAGCAACAACCGATTTTATAACATTTGTAGCTTAGTACTCCCGGATTTTTTTAAACTTAAAATTTTGCCCTCCTCCTGCCCTCAAAGTGTCCACTGGTACAGCACTTCTATACTATTTTAAAGTTGTAAAAATGAAATGTCTGTACATTAAACATATTTTAAACAAATTGAAACGGACTATTTGGAGGTCACTGAGACGAAAAATATTTTCTTAAGATTTATTTGTATGTAAGGCGAAACAGATTTCAAATATTTTTGGTTCACGGGTAGCAGGAGGCATCCACAGATGGTTATAGGATACTTTTTACCTAACTACACCGAAGAAAAAAAGAGGGGTTATGACTTTCTTCTGAAGATCCGGGCACCTTCTAGTACTCCCAAATGTTCGATTTAACCGAAATATACAATACAATACAAATACTCTTTATTGCACACCTCAGATACACAGAAATACAGAACATGACAGTTACATTCGAATTAGCAGAGGTAAACCACAGGCGGTCTTATCGCTAAATAGCGATCTCTTCCAGACAACCTTTGGGTAGCGGAGTGTTTAAAAGACAACAATTTTTTTGAGTAGGTGGCGAGAAACAGTTATGAAGCAAAACGAAAAACTCATATAGACACATGTAAACGCAATAAACATACACAAAAAAGATAGCGTTAATAAACATACATAAATACTTATACATAATAAATATAACATATGCAAAGTAAGTAAATAAATAACCATAACAGTGTCAACCGCAAAGTTGAGAAAGTGATTGCAATAGCAGTGTGTTAAAGGAGAGACAGGTAATGTTTTTTAAGATATATTTATGATGTGACCGAGAATTTTGATACATTTAATTATTGCAATGCCCAGTTCAATTCAGCTTCCGTTTGTTTACTATTATTATCACCTGGTAAGAAAATTCAGTAGGAAGTCCCAATCTTACCCCATTTTCCTCATTATGTGAGTAAATGTTTAGATATTAAGACGTTTGTTACCTAACAATGCGGTAACCTTTGAACGGATTGAGGTGAAACTGCTAAGACATGAATTCTATCATACACGGTAAAACCGAGGGAAAAACTTTGAGCAAATAAAAGAAAACGTTAAAGTCATGTCTTACCAAGAAGTTAAGGAAAAAGCCCAAGAAAGAAGCGGCTGGCGATCGCTACACCGACAAGAGCGTAGCTCTTAAATTGAAGGAGAAAAAGAACAGATCAAACTTATCTAAATTAAATCAGGCTACGGATTAAATCATATTGGTACTACTTAATTTCTTTAAACGTTCAAACTCCAAGCCGCGGTTAAATACTATAAGTAGTATAAGTACCTTTATTCCGACCGTTGAATTACGGCCTTCATAGCAATATTCCAAAATGATCTCAAACGGAAATATGAGACCATAAAATCGCCGTTCGTAATACGGTATTATGATAATGATATCATGTTCGAAATAGTGACCCCATTATGCAAGCTTATGGGGCTATTTCAGATTCACCATTCTATTATCTTCGTGGTGCAGTGGAATTACGGGCTATGATAGATTATTGGTGGTGAATTGTAGGTTTGGGTGGGTGAGGCCGTTCAGTGTTCAGGAATAGGCGATTAAAGTTTTGTGGTCACGGCAAATTACCAACTGTACACGGTGGATTTAAAATTTGGGGATTTAAAATAACACACACAAGTTCATATTCTCATACATTTTTGACTGCATTAAATTTATATTGTTTGCTGTTATAGCAGGCATAGTAAAACACAATCTGATAAAATCAGCTATCAATCATAACGTAAGAATTAAGAATAGAATCGCAATTTGAGAAACTATGAAATTTTCAAGGCTATTTCGACAGACGTTTGATGGACTAATTAAAAAGTTAAATTAGTTACCTGCATAATTTATTTAAAATTAAAATATAATCAGAGTTAGTAGAAAAATATTTGTGACATCGCAAAATTTTGTAAGTACTACCGACATACCTTTATAGCTTAACTACATAAACTTTTAAGATACTTTTAGTTTCTATTTAATTAAAATTGGTCTTCAAAGAGATCAAAACTATTATTTGGGCAGATCATTCACTGATGTGAAGTAGTCATTGTCGCCCAGGGATACGTGCAAAGCCGGAGGTGATAACTTGTATACTTATGTAACACCACAGATGTCGGCTGAGAGAAGGTCCATACGTTACTGATCCTACCCTGTTAAATCGCTTCTTAAAAAACCTTGTTTTTGCGCCTCTATGTTATAGCGCCTCGGAACAACCTTAAGGGAAACTCTTGCTGTAATTTTACCAGTACTGATTAAATGAGAAGTATTTTCTTCCAATTGACCACCGGTGATGGTCCGGAGGGCATTCTACAACATGCAAGTTGGTAACAAAGACGCCATAAAATGATAAATGGCAAAACATTTTGCTTTCTCCACTGCTGCCGCTGCAAACAAACACATAAATCTGTAAAACTTCCGAAGAAACAAGGAGATTAACAAATAAATATGGTAATTCAAAATCATTTTAAATTGAAAAAAAAAAATGTTTAATGTCTTAATTTTTCGTAAAAATCCTTGCTGTTTCAAGAAATTTAAAGGTTTATATGTGTTTTTGGAATATTACTTAACTGCATGTACAATTTCGTGTTATTTACAAAGCAGTGTGTCAAGATCATTTTAAATAAATAAACTCAGATAGTGTATTATATACAATAACTTACCTATCCGTAGTATTATATGGTGAGCCAGCATATCTACTGACAGAAGCCAGCTCGACACCCCCTCTGTATATTGACACTAGCGCCAAGTCTAACGTTTTACTCTGAAACAAAAACATTTGGTTAGCCGGGGAACTTTGTGGTGCAAAGATACGGCGTTGGAAGGGTTGACTTAAGAGTTGAAGGAAAACAAGTGATAAAGGAATTTAAATATATTATGTATGTAATTAAGTGCTTGGAGCAAGAACCGAGACAAAATTGGGAACAACTACAAATATATATTGAAATAAAACAATTTAATGGATTAAATCGCGTATTATCTCATTTTAGTTCCCGACGTTTCGGAAGCTTTCCAGCTTTCCATGGTCACGAATGGACTGAGAAAAGATGTATTTTCCTCTGTCAAAGTTACAATTTGTGCACACTATCCATTTTTGAAAAAACAAATAAAGGTGTACATACATGCCAGATGGGCCTAAGCTGTTAAGACAGTTACACATGTTTTATTTCAATGAGTAATAATCGCGGAAACAGAAGAAAATATTACAAATATATATTTTTCATTCCTACTTAATAATTATAAGTACAATTGTATTTTTTTATTGTTTAAAAAAATAAGAGATAATTTCACGTCTATATAATAAATTATGGGTTTTACATGCTCTATCGAGCAGGAGTTCAGATTTATATTATTTTCTTTTAAATGGTATATGAAAAGGTTTATTGACGTGCCGTGTGTTCAAACGAGTTCATTTAAAACCATATCTACTTGTTAAATACGGGGAGTCAATATGGTTCCGTAAGACTTTATACAGAAATATTTGATCCCTTAATGCGCGTCGGCATTCGAGCGAAACCAACCAGGTTACATGTAAAATGGGTGTTTGATTCAATTTTTAAGATTTATAATTCAAGCGTTTATGAATGTGCCAAGCAATATGTCGAAAAAAAAACAATTTATAAATGGTAACGCAACCGATTAGGAAATAACGCTTTTAACATCAAGTTAAAGCGTAAACAAATTAAATGTAAGACAGTAAAATAAGTAAAACAATTGAAGAGGATTATAAATCGCGTATATGTTATTTGAACTCCCACCGTTTCGGAAGAGCATATATTTCTTGTGTTCCCGAGATAACTTGGGATGTCACATGAAAAAATACACGGGTTTTATATCATTTCTTGTTTTTTATCACTTATTAGATGCGTTTTACATTGTGTCGTGACTTAAACGAAACAATTTGAAAGTTTTAACAAAATCAGACCCGACTCTGTTATTTGGGACCGTCATATAGTCGTTTGAGCTAATGTAGGCAAACATACCTCCTTTCCTACACAACGTTAAAAAAAAACTAGCGCTAATATACCTAAAATCCTCAGTTCAGTTTTGGGCTTCATAAAGTCGAAGTTTTTAAATTCGACATACACTGCTCTTAATGCACAATCACACACGAAACAAAGCTAAACGGTTCATTACGAACAATTTCTAGTGAAGCTGTTAAAATACCATGCCCAATTAATAAACACACACGCTCACGCACACAAATACCAACAAAACCATGGCCCAGTGCTTGTTTTTTTTTTTGGTTGTGTTAACGCCTAGTATGTGTGCGTTTTACCGACGCGACCACGCACACACACGTGCCACATCGAATGCAGAAACCACGGGCGGCGATCGCACCTCCCACTCGTCCCACCCACTGCTGAACCCGCCAAACGTGCCACAATTTTACTTTTGTATATACTCGTACTTTTCCAGTTATTATACCACAGTTTTTTGAAAAGTCTAGTTGTTGATCCTTCCACCCGTCATAGACTGCGTGAAGCAAAAGTATGGGCGTTTCCAGTTGGTGTTATATATGTTCAAGTTTAACGGATGGTTTTATTTTTATGTGTATATAGGCGAGAGCGTGTGTACTTAGACAAGTACTGATGGGCATGGTTTTTTTGCGGCTTAGACTATTCTAAATGATCTATCTTTTTTTCTTAGTCTCAGTGCACAAATTGCTTTATGTGTGTGTGAACGTAATGTTCAATAATATTACTACAAATTATTGTCTATGTATTTCACAGTACCGTTTAATTTGGATCCACTTCACTTACAGAAAAAAATAAACAAAGTTCGCTTACAATGATTTTCCTCTACCGGAAAGTTACTAAAGTGCTGAATGTACGAGTATGTCTTACGCAAGTTACGACGAGTATTTTTGGAAACATAAAAAATTATAAGTACTCCAAAGAAATGAAACGAAACTTGACGATCTTCAAACGGCCGTACAGATATTTATGAATCACCATAATCGGTTCTTCCATTTAAGAGCGAGTTCAGCACGATTCCACAGATAGGCACACAGATTAAACACACGGTACACATGCTTAACAGATAACACCCCTCTTTTTTCTGGATTGAACAAATATTATCTTACAAATCGTGTTAAGTAATTGCTTTAAAAATTTTATTTAAGCATTCAGATGTATACTTTGCAGCAACAACCGTAACACTCCTTTTCAAATGCTCTTGTATTTTACGGCATAGTTTTCTTGAGTTTATTCGTCCTTTTCTTTGTTATGCTAAGAGTTTCTCCAGTATTATTACCGTTTATACGAGAGAAGGTAAAGAACAGTGTTTATTTTGAAGATGTAACTTTAAAGTACACGGTAGTGTTTTCAAGAAAGTAGTGTACTTACTGGTTTGAAAAATCTGTCAGCTGTCGAATTGAATCATTTATTTTATTGGCATTCTTACTAGGTGACAGCACCGGTTGTGAATCGATTAGTATGTATTATTTTGCTTTTCACTAAAAAAACAGCCCCAAAAGGCAGATATTATGGGCCAAAAATTTGGAGTTCATATTTTTGGGCTGCTTACGTTTTCCTGCGCTAACTAATGCCGATATGAGGCAACCTAAATAAGTCTTACGTATTACTAGTAGGTATAGCTTAGGTAATTACTTAAAGTTTATTTTTAATTCGATACACTAATCTGACAGCTGACAGGCTTTTGAAACATTTCGTAAGAGCGAAATTAACATAATAGGGTAAATCGTCAATAACGGGTAGGTATTTATAAAAACATGTGGTTATTATAAAAGACCGGTAATTAAGCAAACAGTCTTATTTTAGAACATATCCGTATCCTTCATCTAAGACCTGGCTGTACATATTTTTGCGATTTCGCCAGTAATTGGAGGGTGGACAGTAGATAGGCAATTTACCCTATTTTCTTTAATACATTTGTAGCCTGACAAGCTACAGAACGATCCTAGGATAGTGTCGCTATTAATAGTTTACAAAAGGCAATAATGTGCATATATCATGTATAATCAGGACATTGTGAATTGGCTTCATTTTATTATTTGTAAAACCAATGTCGTTTTGCAAAATGGTAAGCAGGCTTTTGAGACTTGGTACTTGTTTTCGCACGGGCATATTTATGTTGGCCTATGTTTATTTCATTTTTTGTGACTTTTTTTGTGGTGCAGGAAAAACGGTAGCAATTCATTATTTTTATATCCCTACATGTTTTTACTGTAGAACTACCTACATATGAAGGTTCAATATGACTGCATTATAAAATGTCAGTACCTGTCATGTCATCAACCAATTACAAATCATTTTTATTGAATTGTTCTTCTTCTAATGTGAATATTTAATCGTGTTCAAATGATTTTTCTTGCATCGTTCTGATTTTTTTTCTCTCATCTCACTGTTAACTGGACATTTCTAATAAGTCCCCGGTATTTTCTTTATTTCACTTTCTGTATTTGTTTAGCGAAAAAAAATACATATTTACTATTCATCGCCGTCTCACAAAACTAGAACCTTGTGAATGCCGAGAAGAACCAACTCAAACTTGACTTGACTAAGGATAGTCAAGTGGGATGTTGTTTTGACGATCATTGCCCCGATAGTCGTTTAACGACTCAACTATCACTTCAAGTAACCCGCTAGAAGGCTGGATCAGGGACAAAAGGCACATACATGGTATTCTTGGACACAGGTTCCTCTATATGCGACCCACATAGCTTGAGCCTTGCCCCTAGCTGTCGCCGGCGGCACCCTAGCTTAGATATTATGAGTATAATTGTGATTTTTTTCAATGAATCAAATGTGGCTTGAACTTGGCTTATTCTACTCGACATCGACACAATATACAAATATATTTTTTGGCATTTATTTATTTGTTTTTGTAATGTTTTCAGTAAACAGTAATTCTTGTTTCCTAAATGATAATCTAAGATATGTATCTCATTAGTATGACATTTTAATTCATTAAGTATAGTTGTTCTATGTTGTATTGTTATAAATCCCGTTTATTTCCAAAACAATGTAAATTGTTGAGGAATGATAAATTAAATTAAATGAAATTATACACGGTGCCCGCGAGAAATGGGAAAGATTTTAACGAAAGGTCATTAGGAGTAAAAAATGCTATTTGAACTCTAGGCAAATCCGGGTTAGTTTTGAAGAAATCATCAATTTTCATGTAAAATTATTTTGATTACTAAGTACATTAAGCTCTGTTGATCGCGACGTTGCCACAAATGTGGCTGAATTTCGCATCGCTATTGACAGAAATGAAAGTCACAGCCACTAATCACTAAAATTATCCTTTTTTGGAAGAATAATCATTACCATTTTATTAAAAGGGATAATTTTCATAGAGAAGCGAAATTTATTTAATTTAAATAAATTCGACTAAACTAGATATTGTTTTTGTTTTTCGCTGAATTTGACTCGGTTCATTTAACATTTTTTACTCCTAATGGCCTCAGGAATGCGTGGTTAAAATCTGTCCTATTCCTCGCGGGCACCGTGTATAAAGAATTTATATTTTGTATTTCCAGTTGTGTATTTTACTTACTATATAATATATAAATATCACGTGTTGTCACATTCAAGGGGCTTGTAAGTCGCAGTATAAAAGTCATTAGTAGTTATTTCAATAGCAGTAGTTATTGGCTTGGTAGACAGCCGGGGACACCTCTTGAGTGGTCCTCTTATAATGTAAGTTATAGGTTTAATCTGTGTTGCAGTATCATATAGCAGCAGCGATAAATCATTGATTAGCTAACGAAGCCAGTGAAATATCCTTGCGGCGTGGATGCTAAAAGCTTTCCATTTATTATGCCACGCTCGACTGCACTGACAATATTAGCCGATATTAGCTCAATATAGCAACTACTGATTCGAAGACAAGTTAATAGGCTGTTTAATTGGTTTCTGATTAAGTGATTATCACAAATTATTAAATACATAGTGTTTATTGAACTCGATAAAAGCAATTATTACAATTACTAGTTGGTACACTATTACTGTTCACCTCACAAAATGAACAGAAAATACACAAAGAGAAAATAATTACCATAAGAAGTAGATAAAAGGCGGTGTTATTACTAAAAAGCGGGGTAATTTTAGTCCTAGCATCAGTGACGTAACTTTTAAGTAAATAATCATCAACGCAAGCTGTGTTAGCATTCGTTATATAGTTAATGTTTACTGTTTTACTTGAAAAACTTACAAATGGTGTTAAATGTTCCCTCGGACCGTAAAAACTAATTTGTGTCTTTGCTTAAACAAATTTTTAAGACTAAAAGGACTTACAACTCATATAATTACTTGGTTTTCGAGTCGCATAAATCGAGTGCGTAGTGCCGAAATTACGAATACCATCGATTATTCTGGCAACTGCAACCTAAATGCATTTTTATATACATATATGTCAAATAAAATCTTAGAACATTTAACTACTGAGATGGTATCATTAACGGACCTCACAATTTTTCATGCATTTTAGCGGGAGGCAAGGTAAACACGTATACAGCACACTACGAAGATTTTCATATTTCTACAAACGCACACATTTAAAAAACGTTGTGCGTGAAGCAATTCAAGCACTCATGTCGTTGCGTACACAAATAAAGCGAAAGTTTGAGTATTTCATACTCTACAATTTGCGTTTTTTAGTACTTTCATCTACTGACCTCATCTTCTTAGAATCCAGTTATTCGTAAATTTAAACAGCATCAAACATCATCCGATGAAGTGCCAGATATCGTGAGTGTAGTGTACCGGTATAGTGACAACCTTGTTCAAACGAATAATCATAACCAAGCGCGTGTAGATCGGAAAACTCGCACTGCTAAAAGATATTGATACTCGCCTCTTACAAATGTTTCTCTTACAAGTGCCAGTTCCTTCAAGACCATGCATGTAACGCGACTTCCGAAACGTCGAATAAAATTACCAACGAAAGGTAATTAAATAAAATCATATCGATACGCGATTAAGCCCCGCTTGTTGTGTTGTAATAATGACTGAGTCTTATTAATAAAAGCTCTAACTTCGAGTCTTGATTTTGAGTCAAGTCCAGTAAAATGAAGTCAAGTCTTTTTAAAAGGACTCAAAAGACGAATTATTTACAACACTACTCATATCGCCTGCACTTCCAGCTTCAGACAAATGAGCTCATTATTGTTTTTTGGCTGAGATCCGCTTTACGGCAGCCTCGGAACTGCCGGCTCTTGCCAAGCCTATGTTGCGGTTAATATGCGAGATACATTTGAGCTATGGAAGCAAAAAGAGAAAAAATAAAGAAGTATGTACGATGTTACTAACTAAGCTTTGCTTAGTTTAAGATTAGGTCGATTTGTATAAGATTGCCCTGATATTTTATATTATATCGAGGAACCGATCATTATTGCTAAGTATAATAAAATAAACTATGTTACATTTTAAATAAATCATAAGTTTAGGTGTCATTTGCGTCGTATAGAGCACAAAACAAATAAAAATAAACAACTAAACTAAGGTACGTTTACTTTTTGTTTCAACTTAACTCAAGCCGTGAACTAACTTTTATTTTTGTAACAAATATTTTACTTAACTTTTAAAGTTCTCATGTAAGCGAAACTGTGTTTGTTATCTATACAATTATAAAGTTGTAAAAATGAAATGTCTGTACATTGAAGATATTTTGAAAAAAAAAAGTATTGTTACAGACTTTTGGAGGTCACCAAATGGTTTTTTTTTATTTTTTGTATGTTTCTATGGGTCGTTGTGACTTCATCACACCAAAGGGTAGCTGGGTATCTCCAGATGGTTATAGGATACTTTTTATCCGACTACGCTGTCATAAAAAAGAAGTGATTTGACTTTTTCTCCTCCGCGAACGAAGTTGCGGGCGCCTTCTAAAGAGAAATAGATGTCTTTAAATCGAGGATCCTAGACAGCCACAGACGAAAGGTCAAGCTTAAAAATTAAGGCTTTTCTGTATGTTAAAGAAAACTTGGTAGCTTCAAAGAGTGAACAAACTATTACTTTTATATCGAACTAGCTTCTGCCCGCTACTTCGTCCGTCTTAAATTCGTTTATCGTGGATAAGGATATTTTTCTGAGATAAAAAGTAGCCTATGTCCTTCCTCGAGACTCAAACTATCTCCATACCAAATTTCATCCAAATCGGTTCAGCGGTTTAGGCGTGAAGAGGTAACAGACAGACAGACAGACAGACAGACACACTTTCGCATTTATAACATTAGTATGGATTACACTCCTAATACGAGCCATAATAAGCCGCTGCAAATTCAGCGGATATGATGAGCTCATTATTGTTTTTCGGCCGAAATCCGCTTTACGCTACATCGGAACTGCTGGCTGCCTAGCCGATGTTGCGACTAATATGCGAGATGGATTCGGGCCACGTAAACAAAAAAGCAACAAATGACTAGAGCATAGTATCTAATCTTGATTCGTACTTTTCAATGCGCACGTCTACGTGCACGTCATGAACACAGGCCTTTAAAAATTACGCGTTTTCCATATTTATCATCTCTATTGCATTTTTTGTATGAAAGGCTGCGTAACCCTACAGTAAGAATGGTCCGACATGCTCTTGGCCGATTTTTCTATATCTATCGCTGTCTAGTAATCATAATACAAGCCTTATTGAGCTTACCAAGGGACTCGTTCGAATTGTATGAAAATTGTATCAGAATACATTTTCTTCTGGAAATGGACCATTATTAGCATGTTTAGGATAAGCCATGAGTTTATTTTACAAAACGCAAGTACTGCGTTGGTACCTAGTACAAGTAATCGGTGAACTACTGAAAAACCCCCAACACATCAACAAAACGGGGTACACTACATAAATACGAAAATATTAAATCCGCTATTTAGAATCACGAATTTTTTAATACCGATTCTTATAATTCCGAATGAATCAAAAATCCGAATATAACAATTCCGATATATTATAAATCCGAAATTTAAAAAGGTCTAACGTTTACATTTCCGGTTTTCAAAATTCCGAATTTCAATTCACCGAACAATAAGAAGTCCGAATGAACAATAATCAATAAAAAGCACGAATTCCGAATACTAAAATGCCGAATTTCAAAATTCCGAATATCATTGCACCGACCAATAATAAATCCGACTAAACGAAAGTCCGAAACATCAGAATAACCTAACGTACAGTTTTCGGTTTTTGACCCATGTTCCATTTTGTCTATTGTGTAGGTACATGTAAGCAAGCATTATACATGGTCACAGAACAAAACTAACCTAACCTACAGTTTTCGGTTTTTATTAAAGTATTTAAAACTAAGAACTTTTATAACCGAATGTCGAAAATCCGATTAAAAAAATTACGAACTTTATATTTTCGAATATCAAAATTCCGAATTAGCAATGACATTTCGAGCAAAAACACATCGGGCTTGTGATTCTTCTGTGTTATAAACATCGGAATATTAAAAATTCGGATTTTTGATATTCGGTAAACTAAATTTCGTGCTTTTCAATAATCGATATTTTAAAACAAAGGAAATATAATATTCGGAATTTCAACAATCGGAAAAAGTAAATTCGGAATAAAATATTTTGGATTATTTGGGTGTTCCCTAACAAAACAGCTAGAATTATTGAAACGGCTGAGCCGCTTTTTTTAAACCATAGATATAAAGACTCTCAATGAAGCCAGCTTTCGAAGAAAAAACATTCAAGTTCGGTGTATCCGTTTAGCAGCTACAATGCTACTGACAGACATACTGACTAATTAATCTGTGTATCTTAACTGATTCACGCGATAAACTAATAACACCCTATTTTTATCGGGGGTGAAAAACTACTTAGCCTATCCAAGCGTTTTTAGTTCAAATCATTAGTTTTTGAATAAACATTCTAATTTAAAACGAGTATTTTCTATCTAACTTTTACTTTGTATGTATAAAACGATCATACAATTGTCTCTGTCGCCATTTAACAGTTAATTTAGTTTTTAAAATAGTTAAGGCAATCTTCGTAAATGTACAGTTAAACTACAATTTCCTTGTATACTTTATAACAAAGTCTGTAGGTACGCTCAAACAGAGACAACACGGTATGCTTGCAATCTAATAAATGACATGAGCTTTCTCGTGCTTAGTATCAGAAAGGTTTAATGTAACGTATTTTACCAACAAACATAAGCCCTTTTGTAAGCAGGGTATATTTTCCCTTTGTGCAGGAAAGGGTTTTTTCATTAGCCGAGTTGATTCATGGTGCTCTTATTCATGTTTTATTTCCTGTTTTGGTCACCATGACTGCGGGGTATTTGTTAGAAAAATAAGAACAATAAACTGTTTATAAAACGGTTACATAAACATTAGGTTAACAACACTGATGTCTAATTTTAGTCAAAGTAGGGTGACGGCACCAATCATCGACATGTTAGGTACAGTAGTACCCAATAATGGACACCAAAGATTCGGTATTCGGTATAATTGGATGCTTGTTCATTACTGGTGCCGTCACCCTAGGCAGCAAAAAAAAAAGTATATATAGGTATATCCTCCAGCAATGAAAACAAATAATGTCTAGTAATGGAAACGAAAACCCTCGAATAATGGAAACGAGAAATATCGACTAATCAAAACGAGTTACCTCGTCTCATGCAATGAAAACGAATAGTTTCGAGTAATTAAAATGAATGAATTTCTATATGATCTTCTGTATTTAATTTTTATCTCTTTTTTTCTAATGACTCCATACACGTAACAATAATATCTTCTAAACATATGTCGTTATAATTATATTTTTAAACCAGCTCAAATATTTAAAATATGAATATTACATGTCATTGTATTACTTGTAACATAACATTCCATTTTAAATTAAATCTTATAATTATAACAAAAATTCATATAAATTGACTTAAGTGGAATTTATATAATGAAATAAGGAAATCGTATCGAATATAAGCGAAGTGAAATAAAATTAATATTTTAGGGGTTTCTCTCCAACAAAAGGTGAAAATTCATTTGAAATGTCATCAGACACAACAGCACCATTAAAATATAATAAAAATTAAATTACCTACATACCATTTTTAGTATGAATCTTAATTGCTTTAGCATTTCCATTGAAATAGTATCGAAGGAGTGTCCAGAACTCAATACACAATAGAAACCTTTTAGTATCGCTACAGTGAAAAATAAAGTCCACTTCGAAACTATTTTAACAAGCTAAAACAAAACACGATTAAAACAAAAGCCTCTCGAAAAACAAACAATTTGATAGAGTATTTTCCCTTTGTTTTCCCAAGTGTCTCCAAGCGTCTTGATATGAAGCGTAGCACTTGTAAAAGGCTTCTTCAGAAAAATGAAATATCCACGGTTAAATAACAAAATCCCGTTTAATAAACGACCTGTCCAAAACATGAAAGGATGTTAGAGTAATTGTCAATTTGTCAGCTTTTGGAGGGAGGTCAGTAATTTGTCTAGAAAACAAGGGGTTTTAGATTTTACGATTATAATATCAGTTCAAATCAGTAGTAAATAATTATTTATTTCTCATCTTTTGCACTTTTATTGTAATTTTATGAATTGATGAGAATCTTAAGCTGAACTTGCTAAAATTATACCATATTCAAATTATTATTTTGATTGATTGTACATTGTACAGCCGTAGTGCTCCAGCATTACTGGATTGTCGAGAGCAATCATGATACGCATGGCATCCTTTTCTTACTTTCAATGTGATAATATTTGAATGCACCACCCGGTATCAGCAAGTGTTTATATTTAAACCAATAAACGACCAACTTCAATAAAAACAACTTCGTAATACGAGTTTTCCAAACTCGCACCAAAATTGGTCACGTTTCAAGCTGATTTTGCCCAGAAACCAATAAACACGTGCAAAACGATAATTTCCAGGCAGTTGAGTACGATTGAATATGAAATTATGCAAACGAGCAACGCATGCAACATTAATAAGATTCCACTGCTGATTTAAAGTGATAAGTGTGACGTACGGCCAGAGGATTATTGTTATACTAGCTGTTGCCCGCGACTTCATCCGCGTAGAGATGCAATTTATAGCTTACAAAGTTTCACCGCCTTTTTCGTCCCTAAAAGGAATGAAATTTGTCATAAATTATAGCCTATGACCTATTCTGATATATAAGGTACATGTCTGGAAAATTTCATAAAATTCGTCCAGTAGTTTTTGAGATTAAGTGGAACAATACTTTCACGTTTATAATATAGATATGAAGAAGTATATAAAAGTGATTTACCGTCAAGGAATTTAATTTATATAGCATTACGTACCTTGTCACAGTCAAAATCAATTTGAAAGCCAATACAGATTCCATATCAATGTCACTATGACAAGGTACGAAATGGTACACAAATTAAATTCCTTGAAAGTACGAGGCACCGGGAATTCATTGGAAATTATTTTGTAAATGACCTGGAATGCGGGAAAATTTAGTTTATACACTAGTTTCAAATTTCCGAAATCTGAAATTGATTGTTCCAACTTTTAGTAATTTAATAGCAGTTTTATGACAGGAATGTGTACGGGACAATACAAAAAAAAGAAATTTTAATTATTTTTAGAGTACAGTGAAAACGGTCAGCAATGTCAACATTTATACCCGACGCAATAAAATGGGGTTTGAACGGTAGAGAATAAACACTAGATTGTAACATTACCTATCCTATTTTAAGTACAAGTTTTTCCTAAGGTCGTTATCTGACTATAGTTTGTCCGAACCAGCAACAAAATTGGTCACGTATCAAGCCGATTTTGCCCAAAAACCAATAAACAGGCGCAAAACGATAATTTCCAGGCAGTTGAGTGCGATTGAATATGAAATTATGCAAACGAGCAACGCATGCAACATTAATCAGATGACGCTGTTGATTTAACGTGATAAGTGCAACGGACGGTGAGAGGATTTTTGTTATAACAGTAATGTACGAGGCACCGGGAATTCGTTGGAAATGATCCTGTCTAGGACCTGGAATGCGGGATAATGTAACCGGAATACAGGTTTTTAATTCATTTAATCAAGAATTGATTGTCCAAGCATTTAACAATGTGGAGGCAGTTTCATAACAGAAATGTGTACGTAAAAGTTTGAAAATAATATTTTTTAATGTTGTTGTAAGTATTTAGTTTATGATCACGCCGTAATTTTATTGTTACTTAAAAATATATATTGATAATTGTCAGAGTATACAGTAAAGAATGGAGGGTTACCATTTTTAATTCACACCGTAAAATAAAGGTGTTCAAAGTTTGAACATCTTCTTCATATGGAAGTAAATTGGTCAGTCTTTATCTATCAGTAACATACTAGTAGCGCTCAAAATTATATGCATATTTGAATGTACCTAGTTTTAGATATTTCGTTTTTTCATAGTATTTTAGTAAGCTTAGCTATGGAAATCGTAGGCTTAAGCATTTGTACAAATTTTCATTACTTAAAATCGCGATATCTGGCTGTAAAGCCAGATATCGTGATAGATAGGTTAAATTGCCCCGACATTTGTGATAGTTTTCAACAAAACCTAACGGACTCGCTGAAAACAAAACGCCCTCGACGGTGAATTAGTGTCCACTTTCCAATACCTGTCATCATCTTTATTAGAAGTGGGAATGAATGTACTAGGTCCATTAAAACGACTCAACAAGGACTGGTTCGACCAAAATGACAACATCCTTGCTGCGGCACTAAATAAACACCGTTATTTACTAAGACGCAGCGATCATAGCGGCAATCAAAATCTGTCTGCAGAAATTAGGGAAAGTGGTTCTGAGCTACGAAAAATTACGAGGGGATTAAAAGAGAGATGGTGGCTTAAGAAGGCCAAAAAAATTCAGTGGCTCTCAGATACACACCAGCTAGGTGCTTTTTATGAGGAAGTACGTAAGCTCATTGGCGTCTCTGTGCGGAATAGTGTGCCGCTAGGGTCACGGGACGGCACTCAAAAACTGTCTGCTAAGCAAGACATTCTGGAGCGCTGGGCAGAGCATTTTAATGATCTGCTCAATGTTGATGGATCGGTAGACCTTGACCATATTTATTCCCTCCATCACTGCCGGAAAATGCTACGCTCGCTGACCCACTGTCTCTCGCAGAGGTCGTTAAAGCCATCAAAGGCCAAAAGAATAAAAAGGCAGTAGGCATTGATAACATAGCCGGTGAACTGTGAAAGTACGGAGGAGAGCAGTTGCACTTTATAATCTGGCAGCTTTTCGATCGCATTTGGAACGAAGAAACAGTACCCCCTGAATTCAAGACGTCTCGAATACAGACTCTTTATAAGAATAAAGGGGACCGTTCTGAATACAACTCATATCGAGGTATATCACTGCTCTCTGTTCCTGGGAAGATATTTGCTAGAGTACTTCTCAACCGACTTATACCACTTTCGGAAGATCTGCTGCCTGAAACGCAGTTTGGTTTTCGACCCGATAGGGGCACGTGCGAAGCCATTTTTTCCATCTGTCAACTCCAAGAAAAAGGTCGAGAGCAAAGCTAACCTTTATATATGTGCTTTGTTGACCTGGAGAAAGCCTTTGACTGCGTGCCGAGGGAGGCTCTATGGGCTGTTCTGGTCAAGTTAGGGTGCCCTGAGAAGTTTGTTCGCATGATCCGACTCCTGCATGACGAAATGACCTGCGGTATAACCTTCAACGGCGAACAGTCAGATTTCTTTTCCGTCATCTGCGGCGTCAAAAAAGGATGTGTAGCAGTTGCAGAAGCTCTAAAACAGACTTCTGCTGGCATTAGCATTCGTTTCCGAACTGATGGAGGGTTATTTAATTTATCTCGACTAAGATCTCGTAAAAAAGTGTCACATGTGGTTATAACGGAGATTATGTATGCAGACGATCTGTGTTTCGTGGCTAACTCTCCTCACTTGCTTCAAAATCTTATCTCAAGCTTACACCAGGTTTGTTGTCGTTTCGGTCTCAAAATCAGTGTTACCAAGACAGAGATTATGGCAATGAACCTTAGAGAAGCCACTGAAACTCTAAAGGTCTACGTTGACGGGAAGGAACTGAAGCAAGTGGAGAATTTTAAGTACCTAGGCAGCACCATCACATCTAAGTGCGACCTTGATGCTGAAATTAATAACCGTATTGGTCTGCACCAATGCCAGCTGCGGCTTTTGGTAAACTTCGATCCAAGGTGCTGAGATCACATGATTTGAAGCTCTCTACAAAAGTCTCAGTTTATGTGGCTATCGTTCTCCCAAACCTCCTTTATTCATCTGAGACCTGGGTTCTTTATCGAAAGCATATCCGCATGTTAGACAGGTTTCACCTGAATTGCTTGCGCGATATCTTAAGCATCAAATGGTCGGATCGAGTAAGGAACACCGATGTACTTCGACGTGCTAATGTCTGCGGCATCGAAGCATTTTTGATGCAGCGACAGCTTCGATGGTGCGGCCATGTCTCACGAATGGACGAAAAACGCGTTGCAAAACGCATCTTCTTTTCTGAACTCCAAGATGGTAAGCGGAAATCAGGCGGCCAGTTCCTTCGGTTCAAGGATGTTCAGAAAAGACATATGAAACGGTATTGATCCCTTACAGTGGGAAAAATTTGCAGCTCGTCGTCCAGAGTGGAGGCGTTTGGTGCATGGCAAAATACAGGATTTTGAAGAGCAAAGAAAAGCGCATCTGGATGAGAAACGCGATGCTCTTAAGGCCAAACCATTGACGGCCATCAATTACACTTATGTTAACGGTGTCCTTACATGCAGCCAATGCTCGCGCACGTTCACCCACAAGATAGGCTATTCTAGTCATCTTAGGGCACACGATAGGGCAAATCACTAGAGCCTCTAATCACTGTCTAGTACCTAGCAGTCACCGTAGCCAAAATCGGCAAGGGAGGAGTATAGTATAGTATCTTGCTATAAAGCAATAATAAGTGATATATTTATATATCACTTATTATTGCTTTATACACATACAGATATATTTATATCACGTAGTAAACTAAAGTCTTGTACCATGAGTTTTTTTTCGTTGCAGTGATGTTAGTAGTCAGCCAAGCACTAGATAAGCAACAAATTTAAAGTAATCACTATATAACCTTATTCGCTTTACATTCTCAACAGTTCAGCGATCAACTCATTATTCCACAAACTCATCTCTTTAAAATTCTCCATCTCCCGGGACCAGCGGCCATTTTGAGAACTGACCATAAATTTCAGTTTAATATTTTATAGCTGTTGTTTACTTCCTGCTGGTTTCTTTTATGCCGAGCGAAGTGGAGTTTGAGGTATCATGTCCGGACATTAAAAGTTTGCGTAGCTTTTGAATAATATCAACCATTATTTTGTCGTTCATATATATATTCCTTCTTATTATACTTATTTTTACTCATATTGTAAAAAGAAAGTGTGTCGGTTAGTTATTAAGGTTGGGTTGTTAACTTGTGATTGTTTCAAAAATAACAGGGCAACGGACCGACGTGATATTTAACGGAAAGATCAAAGAGTAACATAGGCTATTCTTCATAAAAAAAACCTTTACAGACTGCGCATTACAATTACACTGCCTAGCATTGAAATAATAGTTCATAAGGAATAAGAAATATTCGAACAATAAAATATTCTTTATCGTCTAGACAAACTACGGTAGACAATAGACGGTCTAATAGTTAAAGAGCGATTTCTTCCAGATAACCATTGGGTATGGAATGGAAATGACAAACAATTGCTAGTTGTATTGTGTATTAACTGTACATATATTTATTGTATGGCACTGCGTGTTTATAATCTAAATTTATTTTTCACTTCTCCTGCTCAAGAAGTACGTCATATTAGCTTCGCGAAGCGAGACTAAAATAGTACTTTTATACCCTAGGGTTTAAAAGAAAGCCATATAATCCTATACAAGTTTCTATGACACTGAAAAAAAAACTTGTGGCTAGCTACATACTCCTTACGAATAATTTAAAACAAACAAACCAACCTGATCAAATTGGCCAAACTTTCTGATAGAATTGCTCAAACTGTACTTTTAGTTTGTCATGAAATATACAATTTTAATTTTAAGTCTTTTTTATTTTCTCGCAGTCGAAGTTAAAAGCAGAGTGTTTAACACGGGGCTAAAAGCTATTATGACACTCAGACATATTGTCCTCGCTCACTTCGAGAGCTCGTCCTAATAATCACTTCGTGTCATATTGGCTTATTTTAGCCCCTTGTCAAACAATCTACTATTGTGAGATAGTCAATAGCTTCGCTTGTTAAGTTTTAACTGTACAGCAGTTGAATGAAAAAATTTTTATAATTATTGTTATCAATAAAATATGTCCATGGTTATAGTAGGTCTCAAGATACTGCAACATCAAATGGATACGTGAGCCAAAGCGGCGTTATTGAAAGGACCAATGCTGGCTTATCTATCGACTGAAGATGAAGAAATCTCAATGTAAAGTGGACTAGAGTTAAGTTATGTTTTAAACGTATAAACTAAAGTCTACATCCTTTAAAAATTCTCATATGGCGAAAACGTAAACTTATATAAAATGCCGGCAAAGTGCACACCGAGGGTTTTGTACAAAATACACGCTAAAAACTTATTATCCATGAAAATCCAATGTTAGCAGAGCCCTGCTCCTAAGCAAAATTGATGCAGTGTGGGTTCTTTTTATACATTATATGACATAGAACACACATACATAAAAGTTCAAGATTTTCAGTTTTTTATATTGATTGTGCTAAAAGAGATATACCAGGTTTATAGGACAATTGGATTGTCTTAAAGGTTTTCAGATCACGGCGATTTGTATGGAAACCGGGTAGATCGAAAAACTCACGCGGCTAGAAGATGTTGATACTCGCCTCTCCAGTTCCTTCGAGACTATGGACGTAACGCGACGTCCGAAACGTCGAAGAATTACCAACGAAAGGTAATTAAATAAATCATATTTATATGCGATTAAGCCCAGTTTTGTTGTGTTGTGATAATGAGTGAAGATCGTGTAGGGTCAAGGCAATGGAGAAAGTGATTCTTACAGGACAAGCAGGGCAAAACTTAAGGTTTTTAGAAGTAAAGCAAAGTAATTACTTGTTTAACTCACCTGATAATGTGTTTGCACTACCACTGCCCTAAAAACTATGGAAGCGTCTTGAACTCTGGTCTCCAAAGGTCGCTCAGCGTACTTCGGACACTGACCATCACAAACTATTGTCCTACACAAGAACAACACTATCACCAACAAATCTCCGATTGACAAACGTCCCAGCACTGGTTGCCACATTTTGAGCCTTATAAACAACATGCTAAGTTACATTTTTCATGAATTATCTGAAGACGTTAATGCGTTTCGTTCTTCGCCGTCGGTGATGTTTTCTACTTTGCATTTTTTATCTGTAACAAAGAAAAATATAGTTTAGTTTTATCATAGGCATATATATTTTTTTATAATCATCATCATCAACATCACCATCATCATATCAGCCCAAACGTCCACTCCTGGACAAAGGCGTCTCTCTAGGATTTCCATAACGACCGGTCGTGCAACACCCTCATCTAACGGTTTCCCACGATCTTCACCTTGTGAAGGGTTTATGATAAACAAACGAAAATTAATAGCATTCGCAATTAAACAAAGTTTATTGGGATTGAAACAATCAAAAATACTTATATATATACAAAATATGAGTTGTTTAAAACTGTATTAGACAAGAACAAATAAATATACGCCGTTAAGCTAAATTAACCGATTAACAAATTAAAATTAAATTGAATTAAGTACTTGAACATTACAGAACTTAATACTTAAAACGCCTACAAGGATGAACGCGAGTTGTACGAAGTTTCTCTTTGAGGATTCCATGTGTAACAAGATTACTCTGAATAACCACAAAAATATACGACAGATGGTGGAAATAAGTCCATTCAATGTTTCTGCTTGGGATGTTATGGCGGTCTGCGTTCACACATAACCATCTATAATATCAATTGATATCAAATTCGTCAAGTTGCGTATCGACGAGGATTCAATCCTACAAAACACAATCTTTATACTATTATCTATTATGCTCTGTATTTATTTATCTTCTTAAGCTAGGTTTTGTAGACTGACCTCTCGAGTGCTTTCTATAACTGTAGATTCAGTCGAGTTCATCACGAGCACACAGCTAACACAAAACATAAACATTTTAATATTTTCTTTTGTTTCCGCGATTGTTACTGATTCAAATAAAACAATTTAATGGATTATATCGCGTATATTATCTCATTTGAGTTCCGGACGTTTCGGAAGCTTATATAAAAATCCAAAAGATATATTTTCCTCTGTCAAAGTTACAATTTGTGCAAACTACCCACTTTGAAAAAAGAAATAAAGGTGTACATACATGCCAGATGAGCCTAATCTGTAAATACAGTTACACATATAATTAGTAATGAGGTAATCTGGGAGTTTTTCTTTACAGCGTTTCTTTTCTCCTCAGTAAGCCTCATTTGTGAAATGCTGCTTGATAAATAATTAAAATAAAATAATTAAGCCCTTCTGGCCCATGTGTCAAATCTTTACAGATTAGGAACAATCTGGCATGTATCTACACCTTTATTTGTTTTTTCAAAGTGGGTAGCTTGCACAAATTGTAACTTTGACAGAGGACAATATATCTTTTCTCAGTCAACCCATGACCATGGAAAGCTGAAAAGCTTTGGAAATGTCGGGAACTCAAATGAGATAATATACACAATAAAATCCGTTAAATTATTTTATTTAAATAAACACTTTAGTAAACCTAACCTAGGGTGCTACCTGCGGCGAGGCAAAGGCTCAAGGTGGTTATGGTTGCAGAGAGGGAAACCTCCTGGCCATGCGCGTCGTTTCCAGGATTATTGCATTATGTATCTGACTCTTGATCAAGCTACCTAGTAAGAGTCACTAGAGATATTGAACGAGACTCTTCGCTATTAGATAGTTTACCAAACGACTATCAGTACCATGATTGTTGAACCAACATTCCATGTGATGGTCACTTGGTGAGCCAAGTCAAAGTAGGTGCTTGCTGAGTTTATCCTTCTTTTAGACTTTTATGGCTCGGCGTCCAAATAATATAAAAATAACCTTAGATCATAAGCCTTCGATGGCAATCTATCCGTTTGTCTGTCTGTTATCAAACCTTTCTATATATCTTCGAGCTTTATTGCTGTTTATATTAGGTAATTGGACCATAATATAGGCCAGGTGGACGTCTCTCCTACATATTTATGTGGCATTAATTATATTAAGTAACTTTGCTGGCGGCTATGTATCTGTTTCAGATAACTGTGCTAGTTAGATTCGCCTTCGCCACCTCAGATCAAGGAAAGTAGACAGTCATTACCAACATAGTGAAATTGTAAAAAGCCATGCTCTAGTAATGATTATACAAATATAAATTAAACCATGCCCAGGAATTATTTTTTATCTAAGCAGCATTCATGGTTTTGCTTGAATTTGTGTGCGTAAGTGTGTGTGATTATTACTTGGGAATGGGTTTTACTGCTTTACAAGATTGCTGCTAATGGTTGATAGTCAACTTTTTTTTGTCCGTATTCGCCCCTTACCATAGAGTTTTTAAAACATTAGTGCACATTGAACATTTAGTTATACATATCTATCATTTATGAAAACCCCTTTTAAAGTTTTGTTTTAAAATGATAGATATTTATTATACACTACTCCATATCGCATGTATTTCATTTAATAAAGCCTTTTTTGAAAATTATTTTTAAAGGTTACATGAATTATTATTTATTCCTTTTGTTATGTTTTTCCCTTAAAAACGAAACCATAAAGGGAATATATAATGAGCGGCTTCAAATAAATCCTCCAAGGAAAGGAAATTACGTGATAATTTAATTGAATGATAAAAAATGAATTCGCTTCCAAGTATGCGAATGTTATAATACCCAAGTCATCAACTGAGCGTTAGTGCTCAAGTGCCCAAACGATGATGAATGGGGATTTAATTTCTGTTCCCATATTGCGTGTGTCAGATCATTTGTTTGGACAAGCGGTGGGTAATGTGGCAGATAATGCGCTGAGTTGGTGCGCAAAAACCAAGCGCCACAGAACGTTTGCTGTTCCGAATATCGTTACGCGATATGTGAGCGTTTCTAAAAAAGTGTAGGTACCTATATACTTTTGTATTACCCTGTTAACTTTCACAAAAACTGTTACAACATTTAAATGATAAATTATAATATTATTGATTGTTTAAATTTTCCACACTTAAGATTCCATCTAGTAAATTGTATATAAACCTACTTAATTATGAATTGTTCTTAATATAAAAAAAAAATCAAACTATTAAGCTAAGTACTGGTTTACAAGACACCTATACTCCAAATTTCATTAATTTACATCTTGTTGTTTTTTTAATAAAAGCAGTGTGACACTCGTGTCCCTGTGTTTATCTTTTGTTTATTCGCGATTATCCTATCATCGTTTCAGTTCCGCTGATATTTTGCATACACTGTGATCTCAGTGAAACAGGGGCAAGATGAATTGCCTTGTCAATCACACGTCGTCGAGATGGACTAGACAGGTTATTTTACAAGAAAAATGGATTTGTTTCACACTTCCCGGCTTTTTGAACTGCAGAAAAATATGACTAGTTGTTTGTAAACCGGATTTGGTTAAAAATTACAGTTATCAAAGATCCTTTTTTAATTTGTAAAATTCCATTGCCGGACTATGATTTTAATATTTAATTGAGCAAAATGAATAAATATCAAAAACAAAAAATCTTTTGTTTCGTTCATTTGCATTTATCACATTTTGCGATTCCGATTTTGCGATCATTAAAAATTGTTTATTAATTATTGTTCACATACGAGTAGAAAAATATTAATGATTTGTTTACGTATAATATTTGCCAAATAATATTTGCCAACTTCTTGTTGTTTATTTTATCCTTATTTAACATGAAAATTCGGAAAAGTATAAGCTTATTTGCCTTCTCGGCTTATACCAACGGATTTCCCTGACATTTTAGTCAATGTTACATTGTGCTTTCCATTTTCTGTAGGGTACATTATATTGAGGAGGGAAATATAACACTATTTTTCTGATTGAATTTAGTTTTGTACTTACGTGTCTTATTCATATTCAATTTTTCTTCTCGAATAGTATCTCAAAATGTATAGATTTTCATGGGATAATAGAAAAGTCCCTAGTGTTTTTCATGTCATTTTTATATCTTAGTTGTGATTAATTAGCATGCAAAAAGTGCACACAATTTCTTCCGTTTGATACAATTTGAGTTTTAAATAATCCTGACTTAGTACAGTCAGCATAAAATATTCTGTAGCATCCAAAGTGCCATATATATCGTAACGCATCTTTAAGCTTATAATAATAAATATGTGTTACGATGATTTGGATTCTTCAGAACTTTTGATGCCGACTGTACTTTTACATCGTTAAAGGAATGTGTCTCAATTTTTATATACAGCGTTTTAGGCTGTGCATTGTCTGTCAATGGTTAGGTCCATTTACTGGTTTCTAGGTAGGTAAGTAGGTAACTTTATACAAAGACCTATTATATGAGGCACAATATTGTGTTAGTATTGGAACAACCTTAATTATGTATAAAGTGCCTCCAATATTCAGACTATTCACATACAGGATGCAAAGGCCGTTTGGTTCCATGTCCTATTGTATCTTAGCCTACCTTCTATAACAGCACTCTCCATTGTTCTGTCCCTGCCTCGTGATCTTGCAGGGTTTTACTAAAATTAACCCCAATTGAGAGTGCCGTCGAGTCATCCTACGGTTTTGTTGCCCTTAATTGTTTTAGGTGTACACAATGTTTTTGTTCAGACACAATGGTTGCACATGTTAGCTTAGTAATTTGTCATGTGTTTACAAGCGTACTCTAGGTACAGCGAGCACTGTTATTATGATAATTTTCGGCTGGCAAATCAAGTTCTCTTGTTGTGTTGTTACTTTCAGAGCTGTGAATATACATTCAAAGGTGTGCCTACGATTTGTACAACTTTTTATCCAAACTGAAAACTTTTTCTCTTGACTTTTTAATCATGTTTACTTCTTTAGCCTTCGCAGATTGCATACAAACTAAGGAAGAAAATCGTACAACTGACGTAACATGCCCTCTTCTTAGGACTATTTGAGGAGTAGGTACTTAATAATGGGGCAAAACTTTCACCGTATGTATCCACGTACTCGAACACGTAACATTATAGGGCTAACTTTATAATTCTGGCCCCAAGGGTCGCTTTAAACCAGACGTGTGTCATGTTAAACAAAATACTTAAACAATTGGTCCTTCGAGCCAGATTGAACTGATGACCTACAAAGCAAACAAAATTACGAGTCGTGTTTAGGTAATCGGTACACACGGCTTCGCAACTAAACTGAGATGACATCCCCTACAAAAACACCCGAGTACATAATTAAGTTATATCCATTAGGAGGAAATCGTGCCCAATCAGCCATCTTGCGTTAATCCGTCGGACCCGCTAATCCCTATGCGCTGACGAGACTTTCTGATCCTATCTTAAGGCTCTGACGACGGTGGGACATACAAGGCTATAAATATATCAGTGTTTACGCCAAATATTGGTCACAAGAATGGTACTGTTTAAGAATTACATATTGATTTATTGGCTACTATCATTTTGATTTATATTAGGCAAGTTAATGAGAACGCTAGAAAACAAAAATAAACTATGGTGTTTCTTTTTTAATTCGTTTCGATGCTTCTGTAATATGTTATTAGGTAACTGCAATTATCTAAATCTAAAGCACAAAATGAAAAAAGATTAAGTTTACGGACGGCATACAATCGTTTTGAATTAGCTTTACAAACAAAAATAATTTAAACAGCTCATTTGTTACCAACCCAAGTACTAAACCTAGTTGCTACAAGCATTGTCGTCACTATCTTATCTGGGTACTACTTTGTCTCCCTTATACTGCAAATCGTAACACAACAATGGAATGCGTTACTGTTTTGCGGCCAACCCCACCCAACGGCATGCAAAAAATCTTTCCACCAAATATTACAAAAGGACAAAACTTACCCACAAACAAGTGTTGGTTATAAAATCACGTTTATTGAACACCATTTTTTTACGGTATGAAGTAGCCAATGCAACACGCAGGGCACCAATGTAGCGTACTCTGAAACCCACAGGAATCTCAAAGCATTTGGACTCGCCAACCCCAAGAATAAGATGGAATTACGACAGTTCGTTTTTTAGAGCCTTATTTTTTGTAGTGACTTGGTCTGGCTAGGCCTCTTAACCAGAAATCGGATTCAGTGGGGGGAGCGCGAACTCAGAAAAACCGATACCATCCGCGGCCAGTGGTGCGATGGGATGAACTGGACTTAAGGCGTGGAAGAAAGAGCGAAAGAATCGGACATAGGGTAGGGTAGAGAATGAGACTATGGCCTGGATGCCCCCCGGGATATAGCTGGGTGTCCGATTAGATCCTACGGGAAAAAAAAAACTACCGATTACTCGGACAAAGCAGTCGGTCCACGTGGCCAGAAAGCATGAGGTCCCACCGTCTCTAAACTCATTTCTATTTGTACTACGTAATGTACAAATTAAAATAACAGTGTCAATAACTTGCAGAAGACGCGATCTTAATACTAAGCAACTCCCGTGAAAGTGCTTGATGTGCCCAGTTTTAGTGTTATTTGCTGCTAAATGTCAACATAGAAGTTTTTTTCAGACTTTGGTATACATAAAAATGCATAAGAAATACAACCAACTCAATGGTTACATAATTGATATGTCCGTCATTTCAAGACGTTTTGCGTATACCAGAATCTTGACTCAATTTTACATAATATTTTCTTCTGTTTCCGCGATTATTACTCATTAAAGTATATATATATTGTAACTTTGACAGAGGAAAATACATCTTTGCTCAGTCCACCCGTGACCATGGAGAGCTGGAAAGCTTCCGAAACGTTGGGAACTAAAATGAGATAATATACGCGATATAACAAGTTAAATTGTTTTATTTCAATTTTACATGACAAAACGACCCAAACCCGTTTGCAGCCATGTTGGGAAACGCGAACGGGATCGAGAGGGCTTTCTGTGTATGACATCACACCTACAATAGGAGCTCTCGATGCGCTGAAATCGCAGCCATAATCAAATGTCACTCTACAGTCACTTTTGGAATGTTGATACACTGAATCAGTGCATCTTCATGCGGAATATCGGGGTCGCGAGTATAACATGAAATAAAAAAAACCGGTCAAGTCAAACAAAAGTTCCCGTCAAACTTTCTTTCATTCCGACTTGATTGGCCGGTTGAGTTTTTTTTTTAGTTAAGTTTGCCTCCGGTATCTATGGCGTTACATACAAATGAGGGGCAAACTTGACCACACTGGATTATTCAATAAATATTATTGGTAATTAATAAAAAAGCAACACAGACAGATATACATAATGATTAAAATTTTCCTTTAATATTGTTTTTTTCCTGTATTTTTCATATTAAATTATATAATTCAAGACAATTACAGATTTGTCGCTTGGTAAACTTCTAAGATAAAGGGGGGCGGGAAATAGTATTTTTTTCCACATTTTCCTTAATAAAACAAAATTTAAGCACAGTACAAAAAAGCGAAAATGTGCAGATCAAGCGCTTCCATACGATAACCTACTTTACCTAGTAGCTAGACTGTAAATCTTTGCCCCTCCTCATATTGGTCGAATTTTTTAGAATATAATTTAATTTAAACTTTTAGCTTAAAGCAAAACTTCATTTAAAATACGTTTAACTAATTGATTTTATGATGAAACATTTGCCAATACATTTCATTGTCAGCTTTGTAATGGTCTCTGACCGCTGTTATCGGCAGAACACTGTTAAAATGAAAAAGCTCTGCCCCGCCACATGAAAGGATAATGAGGTTTCTATACACTTAATATTTTGACGACTGGTTTGGCTCAGCGGGAGTAACGTTGCCTGCGAAGCTGGAGGTCCTGGGTTCAAATCTCTGTAAGGGTGAGGTTGTGAGATGTGCATAAATATTTGTTCCTGAGTCTTGGATGTTTTCTATGTATATATGTAAACTAGAACCTTCTAGTTTACTTATATACACGGGCACCTGCCCGCAACTTCGTTCACGGAGGAGAAAAAGTCATAAACCCTCTTTTTTTCTTTAGCGTAGTCGAGTAAAAAGTATCCTATAACCATCTGGAGATACCTAGCTACCCGTGTACCAAAAATTTTAGAAATCCGTTAAGCCGATTTGGCGTGATGAAGCCACAGCGACACATACGAACATACAACAAATCCAAAAAAGTTTAGTGACCTCCAAATAGTCCGTTACAGTCATTTTTTTTTAAATATCTGTAGGATACTTTTCACCCGACTATGTTGAAGAAAAAAATAGGGGTTATGACTTTTTCTCCTCCGGGAACGAAGTGGCGGGCGCCTTCTAGTAAGTTATAAACCCAAACTAAGTAGTGGCTTATACAAGACACCTATAGGTACTTGAAATTTCATCAATATACATCTAGTAGTTTTCGAGTAAAATGCCAGCGAGGGACGGACAGACATGACGAAACTTTAATAAGGGTTCCGTATTTGCCATTTTGGCTCCAGCAGCCTAAAAAGGAGCCAAATTGATCTGTCAGACAAGTACTCGATTGCACATGGCAAGTACCTAACTTAACACTTTAGAAACCGATTTTGTTATAGCGCTATGCTCGTAGCCAATAACATTAGAATCCGTATGTAGTGAAAACTTGCTACTAGCGGGCTCGCGGTCGTGAATATGTTAAGTTATGTTTTACTCGGATGTATCATCAAATACACTTAAGTATACCCGTTTGTGTGGAAGCCGCTCAAGGAACTTTCCTCGACGATCTCAAGATGACTATCTTAAACGGTTGAGTCGCGGGCTTAAAACCTCCCAGGGCAGATTACCAAACTCCGGCCACGGAAAAACTGAGATGCGTCCGATAAAAATGTTACATGAAACTATACTATCCTCCAATATGAAAAGGCCATAAGTACGTAGGAAATACACGTTCTTACTGCCTTTTTAAACATGGGATGGACTTAGTATAAAAATGTTACATGAAACTATTCTACTCCAATGTAAGAAAGTCATAAGTAGGTCGGAATAATAAGGTCTTACTGCAGTTTTGAATTATATGATGGAAGTATAAAGACCGGTCTTATATGCGAGATAGCGTGTCCAAGGGATGAAGTATAAAAACTGGAACTATTGGTAATCTCGTTACCGAGTTTCCGAGGATGGTAAGCCAATAAACTATTAGGTTTTGTTCGTGTAATTAAACTTTCTTTTGAACTTTGAATGATGATTATGAATAAATGTTGTCTGAGAGAAATCACTTTGTAGCCATAATGACGCCCGATGCTTACAATTTCTGGAAGTGGAATATCTTCTGCTCCTGTGGACCACTCATGCGGAAAAGAAGTACGAGTATCTACCTAGGACAACATGTCGTGCCCCCAGAAGAGATACTACACTCACTGCCCAAAGACAGACAATCCTAGACTCAACGGACCTCAGTAGTAAACTCTAGTAAAGGTCGCGCACAATACATCAAATCTGGTCGAAGCCACTTACAAAGGCCCCACAAATCAATATAAAAGGAAGAAACGAGTCGGTTGCAGTTAAACGGGAATTCAGATTAATACTGGTTACTATTATTAATACTAATATGGCAGCGAGCGGCTTGTATCAGTCAGTTTTCATTGGCAGGACTAGGTTATTTGATACTGCTCAGAGAACTGCTCCCCAATTGCCTAACGCGTTTGACGCTCGGAATCAGAATCAAGTGTCATGTTTTTGTATGGGCTATGACAGTTGATTCGAATACCAATTGTCAAAATTTCGTCAGGCAATAACCCCTCTGATCTCTATTATAGCATTGAATATTAGGCTGTCCAATACATTGATGGCTAATTTTGTATACGAATTGAACTAATTTTGACGTAAACTTTTCCAAAGCGGTCATATCGTAAATTTCGATATCGATATTCAAATAAGTATTCTATTGATATATGTATATTGTTATGTAGATTAATTTTATTTTATGCTACTTAGATAGAATATTATTTCAAATGCAGTCTTTTAACGATAACTGACCTATTTCATCGCTTTAAAGTCGCCTTATCTGTTCCATACCAAAGAAAATTGCGGAGGTCAGCTTCTGCAAGTTTCATTACTAGTGTAATTTCACGCTTGAGAAAAGCGTTACTGCCAGTTATAGATGTCGTGTCTTATAGTATCTGCACCGTGTATGATTAACTTTAAAATCGTATTTGTAGTACCCGTACATAAGAATTAAGATGTAATAATAATAACGAACGATCGAAATATTAGTGACAGATATCGACTTGTGGACATCGCTAATTTTTATTCCATGAACACTCATATCTATCTGCCTGCGGCGCAAAATAGCGATACGGGTGTATATAGTAGAGTTCAGAGTCAAGTCAGAGTCAAGTTTTAAAAACGGCAAGAAACAATTTAATTAATAAATTTTACGAATATCACCGGAAAATGGTGTGAAGGAAACGTGCGATAAATCGATTATGAAAATGCTACACGATAAACATGGAGATTGAGTTACTGCTTATAACGACATCCATTACAGTCGAGGAGTTCATTTCTGGTGACTCGATAAGACAGTCGGTGATAGACTTGATGTAATAAAACTGTTTAAATAACCATTACCTAATAGGTTAATTTCTAGTATCCTACCTACACACGTGTGGTATACTAAAGATAATTCCGTAGATAGATTTCTAGTTTCAAACAAGGGAGAGTGTTTTATCTGTATATTAAAAAGAAATAACAAAAAAACTTAAATTATAATATTTTTAAAAAAAATGTGAAACAGGCTTAATTGAAGATTGCTGCAATGGTACCTGTAAAGGTATCTGCTCGGGGTGAAAGTAACTTCACAGTTCTGCACTAGGCGGCGCTAACGGCTAAAGAGTCGGATGCACCATACAGAGATCCATAAGCAAGAACAGATGACAAAATTCGTCGACTGCTGGTGTGGACGAAGAGGTGGCGCTATTATCAAGACTGTACTTTTTGTTTTACAAATATCATGATAATAATCACAATTTTTGCAATTTATTAGTGGATCACTCCACTAGCGTTATTATTATAAACAAAGATCAGAAACAAATGAAAAAATTTTTCGACGATACTGGACTTGAACCAGTGCCTTGAGCCAGACCGGGGCAGCACGCTCTACCATCTGAGCTAATCGTCCACACCAGCAGTCGACGAATTTTGTCATCTGTTCTTGCTTATGGATCTCTGTATGGTGCATCATAATAATCACAATTTTTGCAATTTATTAGTGGATCACTCCACTAGCGTTATTATTATAAACAAAGATCAGAAACAAATGAAAAAATTTTTCGACGATACTGGACTTGAACCAGTGCCTTGAGCCAGACCGGGGCAGCACGCTCTACCATCTGAGCTAATCGTCCACACCAGCACTCGACGAATTTTGTCATCTGTTCTTGCTTATGGATCTCTGTATGGTGCATCCGACTCTTTAGCCGTTAGCGCCGCCTAGTGCAGAACTGTGAAGTTACTTTCACCCCGAGCAGATACCTTTACAGGTACCATTGCTCGGCGAGAGGTGGCGCTATTATCAAGACTGTACTTTTTGTTTTACAAATATCATGATAATAATCACAATTTTTGCAATTTATTAGTGGATCACTCCACTAGCGTTATTATTATAAACAAAGATCAGAAACAAATGAAAAAATTTTTCGACGATACTGGACTTGAACCAGTGCCTTGAGCCAGACCGGGGCAGCACGCTCTACCATCTGAGCTAATCGTCCACACCAGCAGTCGACGAATTTTGTCATCTGTTCTTGCTTATGGATCTCTGTATGGTGCATCCGACTCTTTAGCCGTTAGCGCCGCCTAGTGCAGAACTGTGAAGTTACTTTCACCCCGAGCAGATACCTTTACAGGTACCATTGCTCGGCGAGAGGTGGCGCTATTATCAAGACTGTACTTTTTGTTTTACAAATATCATGATAATAATCACAATTTTTGCAATTTATTAGTGGATCACTCCACTAGCGTTATTATTATAAACAAAGATCAGAAACAAATGAAAAAATTTTTCGACGATACTGGACTTGAACCAGTGCCTTGAGCCAGACCGGGGCAGCACGCTCTACCATCTGAGCTAATCGTCCACACCAGCAGTCGACGAATTTTGTCATCTGTTCTTGCTTATGGATCTCTGTATGGTGCATCCGACTCTTTAGCCGTTAGCGCCGCCTAGTGCAGAACTGTGAAGTTACTTTCACCCCGAGCAGATACCTTTACAGGTACCATTGCTCGGCGAGAGGTGGCGCTATTATCAAGACTGTACTTTTTGTTTTACAAATATCATGATAATAATCACAATTTTTGCAATTTATTAGTGGATCACTCCACTAGCGTTATTATTATAAACAAAGATCAGAAACAAATGAAAAAATGAAAGTAACTTCACAGTTCTGCACTAGGCGGCGCTAACGGCTAAAGAGTCCGATGCACCATACAGAGATCCATAAGCAAGAACAGATGACAAAATTCGTCGACTGCTGGTGTGGACGATTAGCTCAGATGGTAGAGCGTGCTGCCCCGGTCTGGCTCAAGGCACTGGTTCAAGTCCAGTATCGTCGAAAAATTTTTTCATTTGTTTCTGATCTTTGTTTATAATAATAACGCTAGTGGAGTGATCCACTAATAAATTGCAAAAATTGTGATTATTATCATGATATTTGTAAAACAAAAAGTACAGTCTTGATAATAGCGCCACCTCTCGCCGAGCAATGGTACCTGTAAAGGTATCTGCTCGGGGTGAAAGTAACTTCACAGTTCTGCACTAGGCGGCGCTAACGGCTAAAGAGTCGGATGCACCATACAGAGATCCATAAGCAAGAACAGATGACAAAATTCGTCGACTGCTGGTGTGGACGATTAGCTCAGATGGTAGAGCGTGCTGCCCCGGTCTGGCTCAAGGCACTGGTTCAAGTCCAGTATCGTCGAAAAATTTTTTCATTTGTTTCTGATCTTTGTTTATAATAATAACGCTAGTGGAGTGATCCACTAATAAATTGCAAAAATTGTGATTATTATCATGATATTTGTAAAACAAAAAGTACAGTCTTGATAATAGCGCCACCTCTCGCCGAGCAATGGTACCTGTAAAGGTATCTGCTCGGGGTGAAAGTAACTTCACAGTTCTGCACTAGGCGGCGCTAACGGCTAAAGAGTCGGATGCACCATACAGAGATCCATAAGCAAGAACAGATGACAAAATTCGTCGACTGCTGGTGTGGACGATTAGCTCAGATGGTAGAGCGTGCTGCCCCGGTCTGGCTCAAGGCACTGGTTCAAGTCCAGTATCGTCGAAAAATTTTTTCATTTGTTTCTGATCTCTGTTTATAATAATAACGCTAGTGGAGTGATCCACTAATAAATTGCAAAAATTGTGATTATTATCATGATATTTGTAAAACAAAAAGTACAGTCTTGATAATAGCGCCACCTCTCGCCGAGCAATGGTACCTGTAAAGGTATCTGCTCGGGGTGAAAGTAACTTCACAGTTCTGCACTAGGCGGCGCTAACGGCTAAAGAGTCGGATGCACCATACAGAGATCCATAAGCAAGAACAGATGACAAAATTCGTCGACTGCTGGTGTGGACGATTAGCTCAGATGGTAGAGCGTGCTGCCCCGGTCTGGCTCAAGGCACTGGTTCAAGTCCAGTATCGTCGAAAAATTTTTTCATTTGTTTCTGATCTTTGTTTATAATAATAACGCTAGTGGAGTGATCCACTAATAAATTGCAAAAATTGTGATTATTATCATGATATTTGTAAAACAAAAAGTACAGTCTTGATAATAGCGCCACCTCTCGCCGAGCAATGGTACCTGTAAAGGTATCTGCTCGGGGTGAAAGTAACTTCACAGTTCTGCACTAGGCGGCGCTAACGGCTAAAGAGTCGGATGCACCATACAGATATCCATAAGTAAGAACAGATGACAAAATTCGTCGACTGCTGGTGTGGACGATTAGCTCAGATGGTAGAGCGTGCTGCCCCGGTCTGGCTCAAGGCACTGGTTCAAGTCCAGTATCGTCGAAAAATTTTTTCATTTGTTTCTGATCTTTGTTTATAATAAAAAAGATCATGTAGTGTAGTATGTGCGAAAATTATTAGTTTCCGAGATAATCATAATTTTAGTAATAATTTTGGGTTTCTTTCCTTGTAACCGAGTTACTGCAGATAGTGGGTAGTTTAAGTGAAATTCCTTTTTTATTATAAAATATCCTACATCATGTGAATCATATCGTGCTATTGAAGTTTGTAAAATCACGCGCTGGTTTTGTTGTTTATTTTTTGAGTAATACGAAGTTTGTTTTTACACATAGTAGTATTATCCGTGTTTGGGTTTATGCGAAGTATGGAAAATCTAACTTTTCATGTTTACTCAAAAAAATCACAATAAAATAAAACTGCCACTTGTTTAAAAAAAAATCTGTAGCTCGTTTTGTTTGAAATGATCTAGGATACTGATGAAAAAATAAAGGAATTTTAGTTAAACTATTTACTGTCCGTAACACGGTTATAAGGAAAACACAAAAAAAAAACAATATTGCTGAATATCTCAGAAACTAATAATTTTCGGACAGGCTACTTCATGATATTTTTACTGTTGCAAATGAGTTATACTGATGAGATTAGATAAGATATATTTATTTCTCTTTGAAAATTACACAATATCTTACATGTGCTAGAAAATATAATGAATTCACAAAAAGATCGTTAGTTATATAAAATTATAAATATTATAGTAATATAAACAAAAACACAATGAAAACAAGAGAAAAATAATATGTCATAGTCGAAAAATATTCATTCCTTATAATCTACTGGTAACACCTTAAAAGAAATGCACTCAATAACCAACCACCCTGTATGCACTCGTAGGTATAACTGTGTATGCGTCTTTGCAGCTTCATCAGAAGTAAGAGTGTTATATAACAGACATAATATATAGCAATATTGCTTGTTCCGACTCTCCTGCTGAAGGAACAAAGAATGGACTGTAGCTTTGCATATATTATGGACCGGAAAGCAGCAGTTCCGTGGGCTTCATTTTATTACGAAGAAATTTACTGTTTCCGAAAAATAAGCAAAATCCATTTACCACGCATGTAAAACCGCGGAAAAGCATTCATCTCATCGTTACGTAAATATCTGTTACGATTTCGACCAAAAAACGCACATTTCTACACCTCAGAACACACCCCTTTAAGCAAGCTTCTATAAAGGGTACAAAATCGCCTTGGCGCGCTTTATAAACATGTCGTTTCCCCTAAATATAGGCGTTAGGTGTCGTACGAACCTTAATGGATCAAGTAACACGACGCTTCTACAGTCATGTACATTAAAAGGTCGCATGTATATAAATATTCCTTAGGTTAAACGTCTTTTTGGATCTATGGGAATATAGGCTGATGTAGCTTAGGATTAGAAACGTAAGTAGCGATGCTTGAGACAAATTGACGCGTTAAGATCAACATATTAGCCGTGGAAAAAGGTCGTGCATGTGTATGTGTATGTATCGATTCATTAAGTGTTGTAAGCCTACTGAAGTATGTTAAGCGTATGATTTTTTTAAAAGGATAGGGTATAAGTACTTTTATTCAGTAGACATTTATGTTCCGGTTTACAAAAGGAGCTTAATATAATTTTTTGTCTGTCTGACACTGATTAAATTTGCAATAATGTTGCACGCTTCAATCAGAACGAAACACGAAACATAAAAATCAAAGTAAGATTACGACCGGAGGTGAACAATTGCTGTCGGTAGCCGTTTTATTTATTATGCACTATAAATCGTGCAACTTATGCCAGCGAGATAAAATAACAATATTTTTTTATCTAATTGTGAAAAGTATAAGATAATATCTCTAAAATAGTGCTACAGATGGTGTAGAGTACAACGCTTCAGATTTTACAGCGATACCACAAAGGTTATCTATAAGTAACATAAGGATTTTGTGTGTTATGATGACAATTGCATCGTTTCCTAACGATAATTAACCTAATGAACCAACTGTACTCATTAAATAAAAATTAGAAATACATGTACACAGCGCTGAAAACGCCTCATAGAAATTAGGAGGAAATTAACCTTAAGAAATCAATTTAGTAAAATTTTAATCCCAAGTTATTCCAAAAGAACTGTTTCTTCCCAATAATAATTTGTAGGTATGTTTTATTGGACTTTTGTATTAGTAAGGGTTCTAGTATCAATTATGACTTGTGAAGAGTTATCAACTTCGCTTACTCAAATCGGCCTCTTGTATCTTTACCAGCTGATCCCAACGAATTTAAGGCTTTTGCACCTGGGCGTTTTTACACTAAAACTATTCAATGCCAAGTTGATTAAACACATATCAACATATTTAATTTTTAGTATTGAGATAATGTGATATCAATCCTGGTTCTTTTGGAACAAGAACACTTCATAGCTGCGTTGCAGCATTAAATAGTGGGTAGAATTGCGTGAACATTTAAGAGATGAATGTGCATATCACCAACACTATAAAGGGCAAGTAGGAGTTAGAATCGTTGATGTATTTATCTACAAAACGATGCTTGGTGCCACGGAGTGTCTATAAGCTACGCGCTTTGCCTGGACCTCTGGACTATTTTTTTATTTTAGAGAAGGATCCGCCTCCTCAAAGGTGCGTCCACACTTGTATCATTTGCTCATATCCGATCACCGTGCCGTAGCATGACTGCGTATCGCGCTGCTTGGACGCTTACCTTATGCCGCACTCTTCCGATACAAGTGTGTGATACGCGTAGCAAATGGATTTTGAGTGATCGGATCGGCGCAACGTCCAAACGCGTGATGGTGACACGCGATCATGCTACGCTACGATGATCTGATACGGGCAAATGATACAAATGTGGACGCACCTCAAGAGGAAGATATTCGAGCCTCTTTTGCTCTTATTCCGAGGCTGGCCACGAGACTTACAAAGCCGTCACAGAAGAATTATAATTCGAACAGTCTCATAAAAGAACATTGAGGAATGTCAAGATACTTCATTTGTTACTAGAAAGTGCCCGCAACTTCGTTCGCGGAGGAGAAAAAGTCATAACCCCTCTTTTTTTCTTCAACTTAGTCGGGTAAAAAGTATCCTATAACCATCTGGAGATACCCCGCAACCCGTGTACTAGAAATAGGTGAAATTCGTTTAGCCAATTTGGCGTGATGACGCAACAACGATACATTTTTTTTTCGATTCAGACATTTTAGATTCAGTGTCCTCCAAATAGTCCGTTACAATAGTTTTTTTTTTAATATATTCAATGTACAGACATTTAATTTTTACAACGTTATAATGGTTATAGATATGAGAGTAACAATATTTAATTCATAGCAAATATATTAATATATTCTTTTATTGCAAACGAATACATATTACTTTATTTTTTTATTCTGCAGGAGCTTAATCTACTAAAATATTATATTATTGCTGTTCGGACTTGTGAAACTACATTTAAATAAAACTGTTTTAAATGTGACATGGTTCACGGTTCATGGTTGTATTATCTCATTTGGGTTTTCAATATTTCGGAAGCTTTACAAATCCCGTGTCCACGGGGTAGATATAATCGGGTTTAAGTTGTTTTATTTTAATGAGTGAAAATCGCGGAAACCGATGAGATTATTTTGTGATTTTCACTTTCAATTATGCGAAAACAACAAAATATGTCACCCGACTAATCATTCCACTAATCATACAAGCATTTATTTGGATATTTCATAATTATTCTTGAAATTCCACTTGATGAACGTGCATAATTATTTTCATAGCTATCAAAAATTATACAAAGTATTTTGTTAATAAAATGGGGGATAATTGTGTCGAGATTATTGATTAAAATATAATGTTGTTGGTATTCTGTCGGTTTGTAAAATATGGAAACTATAATTGTGCGAGTGATAATTCTAGACAAATATTATTTTCTATACACAGGGCGTCCCAAAACTTTGCCACATGCAGGGAAAGTATCTTAATTTTTGAAGATAGGAAATTTTACTGAAAGGAGACTTTATATTATTTAAAAAAATAATAGGAACTGCATTCAAACATTTTTGAAAAAATTACATAACATACAATAATAATTAAAAATTAAATGTTAGATTTCATGGTCTTCCTTTTGTTTAAGATGCTGTGTTATTTGAGAAAAAATAATCCTGATGAGTAACCTTATCGATCAGTATCGTAAAAATAATAATACAAAAAATATATTTGGTGGGTTCGATTCCTGATTAAGGCAGGTCATTTTTTCAAAGATCTTTGAATGCAGTTCCAATTATTTTGAAAAAATAAAATAAAGTCTACTTTTAGTAAAATTTCCTATCTTCAATATTTAAGGTACTTTCCCTCCATGTGGCAAAGTTTTGGGACGCCCTGATGTGTAGTATGTAGATATTACAGCACCTACAGCAGTTTAGCTTAAAAAAGGCTACTCCTGGACAAAGGCTTCTGACATGCCCTCGTGGGCCTCCCCAAACCGCTCCCAGTAGACCTCCTCACATCGTCCATACATGCCTACACAACTTCCGTCGTTTCATGTTTAGATTCACCTTAGTCCTGTGAAAAGTTTTGTTCCGGATTGTATCCATCAAAGATACGCCAAGTTTTGCCATTGTTCGTGCTGCTGCCACTTCATAAAGTAGTGACATTTAGGTAGCTACTACTATAGCTACGATAGAAAGACAAAAGCCTTCGACATTACGACGGGTACACAAATAAAAGACCCGGGCTAGCGCGATTCTCCGCTACGTCGCTTGTAGTGCGACATAGCATCACCCGTCTCTCTCACACTGTATTGACAGGATTCAGGAAAGAGACAGACAATCCTTGTCCCGTGACAAAAAATTGCGTACCATAGTTGAGCTAGGTACCTACAGATAGTCGCATAATGGCGAAGAGCGATATTGATTTGTAATTTGAACATTATTCAGAATTGAAAGCGCATTCTGCATTAAATATTGGGTGTATCAAATGGACATTAATTATGAATTAAACATGGATGAAACAAGGCCAGCAAATTAATAACTTCGGTCTAATTATTCTGTCAATGTTGAGGTCAGTGATGGTAATGAGAACAAATATGCGGCTAAATAATAATGTAACTCAGGTTTAGGTATTTTGTTGGTGTACGCTGTCGATTGCTTAAAACGTTCCCGGCGGCCCTCTAATCAAAGGCGGAATTGGCATTCGTTGGTGGTTTTCGTCAGTAGTTCAAGGCATCAGCCTCGGTTAGTCCGTCATACCCGCGTTGGTCCCCCTACTATCGCGGGATGCATAAACGCTTTTTTAAAACGTTAAAAAAATTAGTACATTTATCTTGTCCGCACCGAAACATGCTTGTCTGGATTTTTGCTGTTTAACATAAAAATAAGGTTTGATTGAATAGATAATCGTTGAAGACCGTTTCTGTATACGAAATGTCTATTTATAAGTGTGCCTGGGATTTATTGTTACCTAGATAAAGATATTTCGTAACAGAGAAACACTAACACAAGTCGTAAAACAAAGCTTCGTTATTATTGACTACAAAATACCTTGCAGATGATACTATATAAATAGACAAACTGTTACGATTTCTGTCAGATTGAAATAGTTGGTGGAACTAATAAAAACCCGACAGAAAGAAAACACTAAAAACCTGATTAGGTAAAAGAAAATCATTGCGAAAGAAAAACGCTTTCCATCAAGCCCCTTTTCATACCTAATAAATAACTATTGGTCCTCAGACACAGATAGACTATTATTTATTTATTTAAACTTTATTGCACAAAACAAAAGTAAGCACAAATGGTGAACTTAATGCCAAGTGGCATTCTCTACCAGTCAACCATGGGGTCAAACACGGATGCATGAAAATGGTGCAGTAGGCAACTTATATAAAAAGTTTTTCGATGGGGGTTAAAGTTAAGGTATAGCAAAGGTGTGGCACATGCTTTTTATGATTTAATCAATAATATATGCAATAATAACCATGTTTTGTAAGCGCAACTTTTTTCAAACTTGATTATTACCAAAACAAATGGCAGAAAGCGGAAACTTTGAATCGCCCAAGATCCCCGTAAATCCCAAATTCACACGCAAAAATCGCAATTTCGAAGCAGTTTGTGATTACAAATATAGGAAGATACCAACATTTTCATTCTATTTGGATCCCTAGTTGTGTCAAATTCAAAATTAAATATATCCCACCATTTTAACTCGCGATCTTCTCGTTAGGATTAAATCAGAATTTTAATCCTTCGTAATCCCGAATATATTCTAGAATACCTGTTATATATCAATGCTGGAACATTTTTCGATTTTGTACCAGCATTATATTCGACGAAATTATATTCTGTAAGATTTCCTCATCTACAACGTTCCGAACGAAATGGAAACCAAACACGTTGGTATAAATCCTTCATATAATACTGTTATACTTTTATGTTTCTATTTTATTATTATTATTACTTTTTCCGGACTAGTGCTGAAAAATGCAGTTTGAATTGTATGAAAAAATTACATGAATATTCACATCAGGATTTTTTGAACTAGGTATACCAGAAATATGGACCTAAATGTACTTTTTCAAAATTTATAGCAAATCAACTATAGGTACATTTGATTATAAAGATACTACGAGGCCTATAGGTACATTAAAAAAAATTTCTTATCATCATGTAACACTGGGATAGATTGCTGGTCAGTTTTTGAATAAAAAATCACGGTTATCGCATTCGAAGTTAATTAATCAGAAACATACATAGTCTGAAAGCAAATTAAAATTAGTTAGGATACGTGTGCATAGGATTCACATTACGAATTATCAAAATTAATTATTTACACTTACCCAGTCGGAGATACGTAAATCACTTTAAACAAGTTAGTTACGTATTATTTAGCCTTACAAATTATAGAAAGCTAAATTTTAATTGTCGACATAACTATACATACCCAAACTACACATTTTACTAAATATTTACAATAGTTTTTTTTTTCACAATTGCAGCGATCTCATTATTCATGCACCACGCAAGGAAAACATTCGTCTCGCTTCATTTGTTTTTTTCTTTTGTTTTGTCGGCTGTTGCCAGCCAGTACACATTGTTGCTAGGGATCTTCAACCAAGGAGGTTTATTAATATTAACTAAAGCTACACATACAAAAATCGATTTGTAGTAAGATAAGCTTATAAATAATAATCAATAAGGTTTTACCAAGATTTGTAAGTAAATCATTTATTAGTGTTTACTCTAGAAAAACTTGTGTTACCTAAATCTACCATGACGAATTTCACAACGGTACAAGCTAATGAATAAAATGAAACAGTTGAATAATTGACTACGTGAAATTTATTTTTGACATTACGTTTTATTCTTATGTTTATATTTTTATTGAAATCGTCTGAAAAAAGCGTATATTTGATATTTGTTTTTCAAATATTCAAATGAGTGGAATCGATAGTGATATACATAAAGTAAGTAGATTTTTTTAAATATATAATCTGACCAGCGATGGACCCCAGTCCAAGTACAGCTGTTTTGTAATAATTAACTATTGCTAAAAAGGGCAAACTTTGAAATTGGAAACTAATTTACAATATAAAACAATTAATTAGTGACAGATCATGTCCCTGATACATATTCCGCATAAGATTTTTTTTCAGTTTCTAAGAAATACTATTAATAAATAATATACTTTAAAAATTACATAAAAATAGACTCGCTATTAGACTCGCACTACACGTCTATGTGGCTTATACACAAAATAATTGAATTTATAATAAGGAGCTTAAACAAGCTACTACGACCCGAAGTGATTATTTGTACGTTCGGCAAAGAAATTGGTTAACCGCACATAGACTCTATTTCAGGATTAAAAGTTGTAGACCATTTTCTTGGCCGATCGTACGAGCGAGCGAAGTAAGCGAAGGTTTTTATGAAAATGTTCTGCATGTTGTAAGAATTATCTTATAGAACTCCGATCACACGAGCATGGGGGTGGAAATGCAATAATAGCGGGTTGAGCAACTTGCGTACCGTTGCGAGTGCGAGAAAGCATGCCCCAAAAGATCCACTCAACGTTGAAATTGTGGATTTGTGATATTTAGGCAGCTTTCGCTTTTATTTACCTTGAGTGTAATTGTAATACCACCTAGCAAATTTACAACCGGAGTGGTTTCCTTGGCAACCACACATACGAGATGCGGTCCAAAAATTTCCGGCCTAAAAAAAAGAAGTAAGTAAGTACATCTACTTCCTTAACTTTTCCGAAGAAAACCTTCTTCCCCTTAAGTCTGCTATAAGTTTCGAGAGCTAATAATAGTCGTTCGGGGCCACGTCGGGACTATAAGGTGGGTGGTGAATTTCCTCTTAGTCACATTTTGCAACAGTAGTCTTGGCAATTGAAGCAGTGTGAAAAGGAGTATTGCCGTGGAGAAGTCTAACACCTCTGCTGAGTTTTCCACGACGCTTCTTCTTGATCGCCTCTCGCTCAATAAGAGTGATGTATAAACTGCCATTTATTGCTTCCTAGGTTTCACCAGAACGCCGCCTCTCCATCGATCCCTTTTGGAGGAGGAATATAATACAAAACCATGATTTCGTCCCCCGTAACAATTGAATCCAAAAAAACTTTTTGTCGTTTATACACATCTAAAACTTCTTGAAAGCACGCTATTCACTCACATTTCTGCAAGCTCAAAATATGTTTGGACACCCACCTGGCACCGACTTTATTCATGTGAAAATGTTCATGAAGAACTGACGTTTTCGAAAGTCCAGTCCTTGCTGCTATTACTTTAGTCTTTAGTCCACGGTGAGTGCCTTTAATGAACGGCTGGAGCGGGGTTTGTCGTCAATGGCCTGCCGCCTCGAACGAAACTGCTTACTCCATTTTTTACGGTGGAAAATAACGGAGGCGTATGCTGTGTATATCTAACCTTTTTTATACGGGTTGGGCTGACGCATTCCTTTTTCAAGGACTTGATCACGAATCAATAGTCTAACTAAAACATTTCGACAACTTTCAGACTGCCTATGGTTCTATCTAAACGCCGTCAAATGAAAACTAGAACCAACAGAAATGTCTAAACTATAAACGAAAAAGCAGAATAAATTAAAAATGCATTGACACTTTTTTTTAACTGCCTTATTTCTCCAGCCAGAAACTTGCAGATCATAAAGGCCCGATATATATGTGCAATTTGGATGTAAAACCTGTATCGGTTTAGTTACATATAAACAACAGGCCTGACAAACTAAGGGCTACTTTCAAATCATTTGATTGAAAGAACTTAAAAAGCTTTTGCAAATCCCCTCATTGCGTCGTACGCCTCAGTAATGAGGGTCGTAACTTCCCTTCTTCATCACTTTCTCTTAAACGATCTTTCTCCATCTGTTTCTATTTCTGGAGCTGTGGAGGGCATTGTGAACTGTAGAGTCAAGAGCAATGGGGATCTGGTCTGACCAGATTTGGCTGCGTCCGCGAGTTCTAATACATCACCTTAAACTCAACACATGTTCTAATACTTTACCTTAAAACTCGGATCGCTGTAGTATAAGGGTGTAAACACAATAATAGTGTGCGAGAGAGCGTGCTCCATAAGATCCACCCACCGATGAAATTGTAGATTTGTGATGTTTAGGTGGCTTTTGCTTTTATTTTCTTCTATTATTTAACTCGTACTGTATCCGGCAACACAAATAGCGCGTGGTAGCCTATTACTATTACAGTACTATTTGCAGCCCTGCCAATTAAAATTATCTACAGTACTATGTGAATTTTAGATCTTGTAAGATGGTTGGTCCTCCCATGGGGGGTAGTGGGTTTGGGTAATCTTTAATTTACTTTATTTCCCAAACGGGTTACTGCCAATATTACGCTTCTCTTCGAAATCAAAAACCTTTCCGGTTCTTTAACATTATGCATCGTCATTTTAATTAAATGAAAGTGAAAGTGGGCACTATGTAGTATTAGGAGATTAAAAACATAGCATAGGAAAAGGAAGAGTGGAGATTACTCCTTCGACAATAGCGTAGCTATCAAACGTATAGTCTACGCCCTAATAGCTCAGCCAGCAGGTATTTTTGCCCTACAAAAAGTGGTGTAGAAAATGTTTTAATTTGTATTGCTTAAGTATAAGGCTAGTCATGAAAAATTTAAGTTTTCGACCTAATGGGGTCACATTATTAGCCGCCATCTTGAAGTGAAGGGGCCAAATTTGGTTCTTCTTTTACAGAATGCAACAGTTGACTTTATAACAAAAACGTCTATGAGAAGTATAAAGAAAATAATATTTTAATATTTTTTTGTAAGTGTATTTATTCTGTACGTCGTATAGATAAAAAGTTACAAGCGCTGGAAAAATTAAATTTACAAAGAATATATAACTTCTGCTCGGAATTTATCTACAAGATTGAATCAGAAATGGGGAGATACGTAGACGAACCAAGGTCACCTACATAGCTACACATTAGTAGTAACTGCTTGGAGATTTATTTCCAGAAGTTACCACTTCGTAACAGATAGGGAAGAAAATTGCAGCTGATACCAGCGGTAACAAGTTGGTAGGAATTACCCGCTAAATTGGACGTCAGTTTGCCATGAAAAATTTGGGAAATGAGGCTTGGCAAACATAATCCACCCAGACACTAGTAAACCGGTGGGTTAATAGCTACGTTGAGTGCTAGATCCTAAAGCGATCCTCAGTAACCTGCCGCATTTATCCGAAGCATGTGTTACATTAAAAGCTTCGAGCGAGCTCCTGGTACTGCTATACTGCTTCTATTGTCTCGTTGTGTTATTAAGAGGGCTTGTGTTTGCGCCTCGAACAGGACGCCTCACGCACTCTATCCCCAGTGGAATAAAACACAGTTTGGTTGTTACAAGTTCTTACACATAACGTTAAGGAAAGATTCGTACCACTTGAAAAGTACCAGCTTGTTCCCTATCGTGCCTGTGGGTCTTCAACTCTCGTATCAAGATTTGCTATAAACTGACTTACCCGCTTGTCAAAATCATTCCTCTTAGTCTTTTTGATTTTTATCAAACTGTTACATAGCTGTATCTCCTAGCAATATTCCTAACAAGAAAATTTGGTATCTGCATCTATCATAAATATTTGTTTGAGCATTATCTCCAACGCGAAAAATATCAGATATGTTGCATTCCTTAAAAACTTTTCAGACACATTTATCTTAATTAAAAGTCTACTGCACTGATAAACATTAAAAGCAATCCCTTTTAATACCATGGATCAAAACACGTTAACAGCTATAAAAAAACGTGTTGAAAGTTCTTTTCTCGAATAGTGCGAAACTTTTTAAATACCGACTTTCAACGTAGAATTAAAATTTCAACGCGCTCAGGCAGGCTTGTACCGAAAAACAAAATAAGTACCGAAAGCCGGGAGCTTGGGAAGTTTTTTATGCATCGCTGACTCTGCTTTGAGGTCATGATTTTTAGAAGGAACCTTTTAACTATATTTTATAATAATGGTAATTGAATTTTCTGTGGAATATTTTTTTAAACTCTGCTTGGTTCTAGCTGTACCGTGTCCTATACAAAGCGTATTTTAAGTTGCACTTATACTAGTAGCATAAAATTATATAAATAGTATGAAATCTAAATAATGATCAAAATAGGTATATAAGTCCATGCATAAGCTAGCTTGAACTATTCATGTTATTCTAGGCATGAAAGGTATGATGAAGTTGTTTAGTTTTTTGACATACCTATGCTGACACTAAACCACAAAAAAAAATCGAGTTTCATTCAATATAACTTACATACCAAGTTTTGCAAATATGCTTGAACCGAATAGAACTCTTGCCTCTGTACTAAAGTAAATATAGTATGCCGAAAGTCACATCATTGGAAACTTCCGCAGCTGCATTGCGCAAGGTATTTGAGACCACCCGCAATATTTGAGCGTACAATCTTAAAAAAAATTCTTGAAGATCCTGCAACATAGCTCTCGAGGGAGAAATAAATTAATAGTATAAAGAACACTAGAAAAACACGCTTTAAAAGAATTTTGTAACAAATCCAAATACAGCTATTGTCCAATGTTATTGTACAATGCTTTTTCGGGTAGGTGAATAAAAACTAGACACTTGTTGTTTTTCAATTTTTATATGTTTTAATTATATTTAGTACATTTAGGCCAAAATTAGTACATGATTTTTATGATAATATAGCCTTTTTCACCTACCAGCATTATCTCTATAATTGTTTCCTGGAAGTTACGTTTATTCCTCACTTCACACAAAATGTCACAAGTTGAAGCAATCAAGGATTCAATGTCGGAATTGGCTCAATTATTTCACTCCCGGATGTCTGAGATGGAGAAGAACCTTGGCATGGCAAGTCCAAGCAATCCTTCGGCTGCATCAGTGGCATCAGAGTTCACTGTTTTCAGAGTTTTCATTTTGAAGACTCTTGCGACCCTCCAAAAGCAGGTGGAGCTCATTTCCCAGCAGATGGACCTTGTGGAGTGTGGCCACTAAACTGCAAGCTGCCCGGAGTGGTCTTACCGCTGCAGATATAAGGCGCTGCCATCGTATGGGTAAGCGCAGTGATCAGCATAGTAAGAAACCGTGGACCATCCTCGTAAAGTTCCGAGATATCTCCACTAGGGACGACGTATGGTTCAATAAGGTAGCGTTGAAGGGCTCTGGTATAACACTCGGAGAGTTTTTAAATAAACCGCGGCACGATGCTTTTATGGAGGCCCGAGAGCGTTTCGGCGTTTGGAATTGTTGGTCCTGGAAGAGCGTAGTTTACATTCTGGGCAGCGATGGTGTACGCCACCGTGTCATCAGCGTCGCTGAAGTGAGAGCCGTCCCGGATCCGCCCGCAGCGCCTACTGTGTCGAGTCTACCTGATAGCTGTTCTACGCCCACCCCTGCTCCTTCGGCTACCTCGGAGCAGACATCTTTTCCTCAGAGTCAGGCAGACCCGTCGTGTAAGAGACCTAAGCGTGTAGCAGGCCCTAAATCCCGTATGTAAAGTGCTGCATACTAAATGTGAACCGTGATCTTTTTTCTTGGTAGTGTTATAGCTCTGTATCTGTCCTTTCGGTCATGTCCGTATAACACTGTTATTTTTAATCTACCCTTTTTTGTTGAATACTGTATGCTACTGTGATGATGTTTAATTTGTGATTTCTGTCTGCTGTAGTTTGTTTACTTTGTATTGATTTATATTTATATAAAGAGAAATGGCAGTTCAAGACTTTTGCCAGCATCAGTTTGAAGATATATTAATTACAACACAATTGGTAAATTACACTACAAAAGTCTTTCCTTTGATGATTGTTGATAGGACTAACTATCATCGTCGATGTCACCGGGTACATGTCACTGAGTGACAGTTTTTACAATGTTGCCGGTCCCAAATTGTGCGTTTAGTTTTTCCTAATATGTATTGTTTTGATTTTGTTAATATGTAAATGTAACTTCCTCATTCTTTGTAACGTCTCTTCTTTATAGTGTAATGCTGGCGGGTAGCGATTGTACCTGTTAGAAGCGAGTTTTTTATTTTATTTATGTATTATTTCCTTATTTATACGTATATTTTTATTTTTAGCCTTATTAATATATATTTATGTCGTCGCTCAGCCATCGAATTGATATTAATAGTAGTAACGATAATTTCGTATCTTGTTCCTCCATTGAAACTAGTGCTTTGGATGACAGTCTTAAAAGTTTACCTCCATCACTTCATGATTTTCTTCAGGAAGAATTTTCGAAAGTCCGTAAAAATTTCAACATTGTGCATATTAATGCACAGAGCATTCCGGCTCATTTTAGTGACTTAATTGCGACTTTCGACTTAAGCGATGTTCACGCGATTCTTGTTTCTGAGTCTTGGCTTAAACCATGTTTACCCTCTGCCTGCTATTCTTTGCCAGGTTTCCACTTAATTCGCAATGATCGCTCGGGAAGGGTTGGTGGTGGAGTTGCAATATACCTACGTTCTCACATACCACGTCACGTCACGAAACTTCTCCTCGGCGTCTTTTACTCGCCTTCACTTCATGTAAACTATTTTGATAGTTTAGAGAAACTTCTCGAAAATCTCATGCCATCTTATGACCATCCCATTATTATGGACGATTTTAATACTTGCATTCTTAAAAATGACTATCGTTCGCAGTCTTTAATCTCTGGTTGATGCCTGTAACTTGTGTATCCTTCCTTCTCGTGCGACGCATAAGTTTCCAAATTGTTCCGCTTCTCTTCTGGATCTCATCCTTACATCTTCATCTAAACTTGTTGTGAAGCATGGCCAGCACTCTGCTGACGCTTTCTCTTACTACGACCTTCTTTATCTATCTTACAAAATTAGACCTCCCAAGCCCAATGCCAAAACACTTTTTCAGCGCAATTTTGGTCGGATGGATGTTGATAAACTCCGTGATGATGCTTCGCAAATGGACTGGAGTGTTATCTCTAGTGCTAATACAGTTGATGAAAAAATCGAACTTTTTAATTCTCTTCTCATCCAGCTCTATGATGTTTATGCTCCAGTCCGTTCCATAAAAGTCAAGCATCTTCCTGGTCCCTGGCTTACCAAGGAGATTAAAGCAATTCTGGAGAAAAAGAATGCGGCTAAGGCGAGGTATAAAGCTGACAATACTGATAAGAATAAAGACCGCTATCATGTATTGCGCAATCGCTGTAGTACTATTTGCCGTGACGCTCAAAGACGCCACATCCACCAGTCCGTGGAGCATGGGGACCCTGCGAAAGTTTGGGAATTTCTCAAATCAGTCGGAGTTGGAAAATCTCGTCAAAATTCTTGTACCGCTGATGTTAATTTCGATCTACTTAATCAACATTTCTCCACTTCTGCTACATTTAGTGGCCCTGCTAAAGTCAATACTCTTGAATTTCTATCATCACTTTCCACTCCAGGCTCGCTTCTTTTTTCGTTTGTGCAATTTACTGACAGTGATGTTAAGAAGAACATATTATCCATAACCTCTAATGCTAATGGTACTGATTGCGTTAGTCGTAATATGATCCTTCTCCTCCTTGACCTACTTGTTCCCATAATTTCCAGCATCCTTAACAGTTCTATCTCCTCTGGTGTTTTCCCGACGCTTTGGAAGGATGCAAATATTGTTCCAATACCTAAAAAAGTAGCCCCTCCTCCTTTTCTGATTATCGTACAATCTCCATCCTCCCATTTCTTTCTAAAGTACTTGAACGTCTGGTACAGCAACAGTTGACGTCCTATTTAAATAGGAATGATCTGAATTCATTTCAGTCTGGTTTCTGTCCTGGTCATAGTACGGCGACCGCACTCGTTAAGATTACGGATGACATTCGGGCAGGCATGGACAATCGGAAATTAACGGTGTTAACGCTGCTTGATTTTAGCAATGCGTTCAACGCTGTTGATTTTGATATATTACTTGGAATACTACGTTCTCTTAACATATCTCCTGCGATAATTGACTGGTTTCGTAGTTACTTAAATGATCGTTGGCAACGAATTAAGGTAGATGATTCCTGTTCCTCTTGGTGCAGCACGCTTGCCGGGGTTCCTCAGGGTGGAGTGCTGTCCCTTTTGCTGTTTTCAATTTTTATAAATTCTATTTTGCATAACCTTTCACCACATTATCACTTTTATGCTGACAATCTTCAAATTTGTTCGCAGGGGGTACTCGGTGATCTTGCGTCTGTTATAAGTGAAGTAAATAACGATTTGGAGCACATCCTAAACTGGAGTCGTAGGTTTGGTCTTAAGGTCAATAAGACTCAAGCTATAATTATTGGCAGTTCTAAGCTGATCTCCAGGGTTGACTTCGATAATGTCCTACCCATATGCTTTAATGGCGTATTTATACCCTTTGCGCAGCAAGTCAAGAACCTCGGTATTATCTTCGATCGCACTTTATCTTGGGTGCCACAGGTTAATGAGGTTAGCAGGAAGATGTTTGCGGCAGTAGGCTCTCTTAGAAGACTTAGTAATTTTCTCCCCATCGCCACTAAAATTGCGCTTTCTCAAACATTACTTCTCCCTATTTTGGATTATGCTGATATTTCCTATCTTGACCTCACAAAGGAACAGCTAAATAAACTTGAACGCATCTAAAACATCGGCATTCAGTTCATATTTGGGTTACGCAAGTATGACCATGTTTCCATCTTCAGGTATCAGCTTAATTGGCTTCCAATCCGCTCTCGTCGTAACTCTCATATCCTGTCTCTTCTGTATAGCGTACTTCTTAATCCCGCAACCCCCCGCTACGTTAAAGAGCGTTTCAGTTATTTGCGATCTGTTAGGTCCGCTCAAAATTTGCTTCTTGCTGTCCCCTCTTCATCCTCCAAATTTTTCAATAGTTCTTTCACATTCCAGGCCACTCTACTGTGGAACTCTCTACCCCATGACTTGAAGCGTGCCCAGACCTTTGCAACATTTAAGTCACACCTTAAAAAACATTACCTGTCTCTCCCACTGCTATTGAAATCACTTTCTCAACTTTGCGGCTGACACTGTTATGGTTATTTATGTATTTACTTTGCATATGTTATATTTATTATGTATAAGTATTTATGTATGTTTATTTACGCAATCTTATGTGTGTATGTTTATTGCGTATACATGTGTCTATCTGAGTTTTTTGTTTTGCTTCATTACTGTTTCTCGCCACCTACTCAACTAAAATTGTTGTCTTTTAAACACTCCGCTACCCAAAGGTTGTCTGGAAGAGATCGCTATTTAGCGATAAGACCGCCCGTTGTTTACCTCTGCTAATTCGAATGTTACTGTCATGTTCTGTATTTCTGTGTATCTGAGGTGTGCAATAAAGAGTATTTGTATTGTATTGTATTGTAATGTTGCATCATGAAGTTCCAGTTCATATCTTCCGGCTCCATCATCAGATCAGTTCAACAGTACCATATTAGTGTATTGTCGTTAGAACTACATACAGCTGCCAATTTTTATGACGCTACGATCCTCGGAAGATGGTTAAATTAGTTACCTTAGATTCCATTACATAGTTAGTTACATACAGGTCGACCTAATAATAATTCGTGTTAAAAAGGACACCGTTTTCTTTTATGACTTAAAGTAGTCGAAGGGTGCCAAAAACTACACTGTCCGTCTATCTGTCATAAGGCTCTAGCTCATCAACAAATTTTCGCAAAATAAATTTTACTATAATTTATGACATAAACAAAATAAAGTCAACTTAATGGCTATAAGGACCACACGAGAAATTTTTCTCTGCGTTTTTTGAATACGGTGGTATGGAAACCGTCGTGTGAGAGGCCGACTTTCAGTGAAGATTTTTTTATTTGGCTAAAGATGTAACAAACATTATATGCTCTAGTGAAATTCTTACAAACTTGCTTTAAACGTTTGAAATATGTAAATAAAAAAACATTAATTTCAACTTTAGAAATATTAAAAAGAATGAAAAAAAAACAAGAGTTGGTATACTTACGATAATTGATAATGAAACAATTGAATCTTATACATAACGAACGATACGACAAATATTATTTTCTCAAACATGCAATGAAAAAATTAACGGGTTATATCGCGTATATTATCTCACTTGAGTTCCCGACGTTTTTGAAGAGAACGAATTACTATGTATATTAAAATAACGTTTTAGTGGGAAAAAAATGCAATGAAATAAAAACCAATAAAAAATATTGGTTTTTATTTCATTGCATGTTTGAGGAAAGCGCTATACAAGCCTCGGCGTGAACTGGGATTGTCATCTCTAGATGGCCTCGTTAACACTCGGCCATCTATATGTTTAGTAAAACCAGAAACAGAGAAGATTTCCGGAAAATGGTCGCTGACATCTGCGGAGGATACGAAGCAGAAAACATTCATAAATAGTGGCCAGAAGTTCTGGCCAGTTAACTGTGCATTTTATTTCAATTTTATCCCTATCTATACAAAAACCGGACATTGATAAAATATAAGGAGGCAAAAATGGAATTTACTAGAACCTTTCAGGCTAATACGACGGCTGAGAAATGCAAAGCAACCGCGCTCAATTTATCTCCCTCTTTTTGCTCAATTGCTTTGAGCTCAGTCCAATGTAGTTGAGCATATTTAAAATACGACTGACTTACTTATTTTTCTCCAAGAAAAAGTTAATGCAGCCGTTAGCAGCAACTGTTAGCAACGTTTTAGCTACCTATTCAATTAAAAAATATAATACATAATGGGTGGAATGTGGGCATAGTATTTTTCATATTTCTGATAGGTCGTTTCAACTTAAAAAATTACATAAAAAACGGTAATATTTCCGCGATTATTACTCATTTAAATAAAACAATTTTAACGGATTATATCGCGTATATTATCTTATTTGAGTTCCTGACGTTTCGAACACGCATGGAAATTTTCACACATTTTCGACACGGAAAGCTGAAAAGCTTCCGAAACGTCGGGAACTAAAACGAGATAATATGCGCGATATAATCCGTTAAAATTATTTTATTTATATAAAAGACGGTGTCAAACAAAAATCCGGAAAATAAGGTGAGGCGGGGTAAGTGCCTCTGCCGGGAGAGTGCGCCTATATATATATATATTTTAGTTCTTGGTAATAATCACAGATCTGTGACTATTACTAAGAGTTATGATTAAGTTTGTTGCATCAATGTATGATGTCATTATACAGTACCTATGAACAGTTTTTGTTATTTACGAGTAGGTAGGTGCACTTACCCAGCAGGCGCACTTACCTTTATGTAGTAAACGTCTCAATGTTCGAAACCGTAATGTCAATCATTGACACCCTGCTTGTTATTTGTGTCGCAATGAATTAATGCTGGAGGTGCCGACTATTGGGACACTGTCGAACATTTACCTATAAAATACTATTATAATATCTCAAAACCATCTAAATGGGTGGTGAATCGGGCGTTTTAACGCTTTGCCTCCTCCGAGCATAATATTGGCCATTTCATAAAAGCAAAGAGCATAATTTTGATAAGAATTGCAAAAAGTTGAAAAAACTTCGGCGAGAGGACGGTTATAACGCCCGAATAATAACCCAGATATGAACTAGGTTAAGTTACATTCATATTGGTAATTTTAATACCTTTTTGGTACAATAAAATCAGTAAAAATGAAAATGAATAATAACCAGAAAATGCAGCTGCAAAACTTAAATCCATGATACAAAAACGCTAAAGGATGCTGCTTGTGGATAAACTGGAGATTATTAATACAGGGAGTAAACATTTCCGTAACAATATTGAATATTGAACTCTGTAGGTAATACCAGTCTATTGGTACACATACCTAGTGAGCACAGTGAAGAAGTAATAAAATACTACTGAGAAACCTCATGAGCATGATGCAGAACATATCAGAATAGATAGATAACAGAGTCATATTATTTGTAGTACCTACAAGGAATGTTTATTGTCCATATACTTATATGCGAAAAATGTTAAAATGTAAAATGTCTACTATACCTTATACTAACCTAGTGACCTTCAGTGTAGGCGTCATTGAAAATCAGCATCAGGAAGTAAGTATTGTTGACTTCATGACATTAAGCTGAGTGACGAACTTTTTAGTATAATTCCACCTGTTTTATATAAACTATGTTATAAGTATAATCATGCAATTCTAAATAAACTTATTTCTTTCTTTCTTCTTATATTAAGTCATGCAAGTCAATGTGTGAACATCTTTCATGCATGTGTTTATTTGTTAAAGAAAATTAAATAATGGATTGATAATAGTATATTTAGATTAGTGTGATTGTTTAAGACGACTTTTCAATTCATGACATGTTCCAACGTTTTCGCGGTTACTACGAACTTGTGTAACACGTTGCAGTCAAAAAGATGACCCAATTGTTTAGTTATTCTTAATGTTATATTCAATAGGTATGTTAGTCTATAAGGTATTTATGTATCAGCCAACCTGCCTGAAATATACGATTTCATTTTTCATTATTCACTATGGTCAATAAAAATATGATATTTGAATATAACTCGAAACTTTTTGTTGCCCATTTCCTTTATAAACCATCAAACTAGAGTTGTGCATTAATACTAAACTTCACACATATGCTGATTTTCTTTTCACTAAAATTGTTTCTTTATTTTATACCTATGTATATACTATGCATTTTACAAACTAGGTACACATTTAGTTTTAAAAAATCAACAAGATGTTAACCATCTTTCTTTTCTTAATGCAGCTTTCGTAATCACTTAATACAATTTAATAAAACACAGATACATAAGTAAACCACCTTCTAAAATATAATTAGATAATTTTAAGGTACGCTTGAACACATTTTCGACCTTGCTAACAATTGAATCGACAAATCGTACGACAATGAAAACACACCCAAGCAGTGCTCAATCACGTCGATTCCGACTTGGAACACCCCAAATTTAACATTCAAACAGAAGATTAAGATTAATGAGTGAAACATTAACACCACAATGGAACCAGAGGCGAAAATTATACTGAGGAACCCTAATTTATAGCGGAAATGCCTCAGTAAATACTATTGTTAAAATAACTTCAATGAAATAATTGTTAAGGAATGCTTCCTTCCTTGTACCGCTTTTGCGATTACCATGGGAGCGGTATGGTAATTTTTAATGATACCGACGTTATTAGGCATACAATTACTTCGAGAAATGGAAGGCATTTTTATAGCAGAAAATACTTTCTGAGATATTAAAAAGCTTATGCCCTAGATTTTTGTATCCAATGGTCCCAGAAAACTTAATTCAAGTTAAAAGAACTTTCGGAATCTTTTTATCAGCTTGCTATCTTACATAGTTCTACACATTTCGACATTCCAAAACTGTTCTAATATGTCATTATTAGTCTCTGTAGAATGTATTGGAATAGATTGATGTTATTTTTAGATACAATGTTCACCTAGATTTGGGTAATTCTACAGGCGTTTCAACCGCTCTCAGTTTCCTGTGGCATAAGTGAGCATCCATAATCGTAACATTTTAATAAGCAAGCAAAGCATTTTGTTACGCCAAATTTCTACAATCATTGTCTCTCATTGCTTCAAAATACCTATAGTTCCGGAGAAGTACCCATTTACGTATTAGGTTGCAATAAATATTACCTTACCTATCTCAAACGGGTTTAAAGTTTAAAGTCATAATTTTGATAGGCACACGTGGATTCGTCATACTCATCGATACGTATAACTGCAAATAGTATTTTAATCATAATGTTTAAGAACATACTGTATAATGGGCATACATTCGATTGATGATAAAATGATTTAAGCATACTTTGTAATGGTCATAAATTGGTTACTCATAAAACAATGTAACTATACTTTATAAACGCATACATTGCAAAGCGCACAAGCCAACATTTTTCTTAGTACGTGAGTGAGTGAACGTAAAACGAGGATTTACCTCGGCGGGTCGCTCGCTTCGCTCGCTCGTAAGGGTCGCAGTTCAACCTAACACTCCGCTTCGCTTCGCTCGTCGTCGTACCTAACCTAAGCTAAGTCGCACCTGCCTTAGAACTAGATTAATGGGTTAGGTTGGGTAGGGGTCACAGTTCCACCCTAACCTAACCTACTTTTCAGGCTTACCTCTTTTTACTTTAACGTAGTGAAATTATGACAGCGAACAATTATGACATCGTACAATTTATGCGAAAAAAAACTATGGGCAGCAACTTTATGTGTAAAGTGTTATGACAATAGTTATTATGCGACTAGAGGGTCCCCCGATATTTTCACATACGTCAAATTAATCATGGAATTTCATAAAATCGGCATTATAGATTCTAATTACTTATTTTGTATTTTGATCTGTATAAAATATTTTTTTATGCATGTCTTTAAATATCAATTAAAATGTATTTTACTCTATTTTATAGTTCAAAATACTTGTGATAAAACAGAAGTTATGGCACAACGATATAGTACTCATAATACAAACTAAAAATGCGATTAGCACAGTGCTCACTGGTGGAGGGGTTAACACGCTCGACGCATAATCGAGAGGTAACGGGTTCGAGTCCTGGTGTGTCCATGTGCGTGAGCAATCGTATTTTTCTTTGCGCTTTGACTTGTATCTATGTTACAATAGATACTAATATGGTGTTAGTTTTCCCACATTAAAAACACAGAAATACAAAAAATTGTGTTTCATACAAATACAAACTAAAGTCTTATTAAGCTTATAAACAATAACACAACACTTACAGGACAAGTTTGATTTTTGTAAAAACTGTCCCCTAATATATATTAGTTTACTTTCCACGTGTCCACGACTAGCAGAGTTAACATTATCTCCTTGTGTGTGACATTTCATTATATATTCAGATGCGTGATTCCTCGCAATGAGTGACAAAGGCCTCCAAACGCATGTATAGACATGTTACATACTTGTCATATTCACTGAGATTTTCTTCACAATATGACAAAAGTCACATGAGTTTAATATTATATACTCGTGCATTATATTTGATATGAGTACCTAATGAATTACTTCCTTGTAAATTTTGACGAAGAATTTTAGCTTTTATCAATATTTAATAAGCTTGAGTACAGGCGCACGCGTTTAAACATTGTAATTAAAATGCCTTCATCTAACAATAGGATAAATTGAATTAAAGATCAAAGAATATAAGACGAGGAAACAAAAAAAGCGTTTTTCATGTTCAAACACATTCAAAAAATTTAATGCTATTGAATAAGTATTAAATTTTATTATAACAACACACCAAAACGGGACTGAATCGTGTATCGTGAATTATTTCGAGACGATGGACGTAATGAAGTCCGAAATGTCGAAGAATTACCAACGAAAGGTAATTCAATCATCGGCTAATCATATTTATACGCGATTAAGCCTTGTGTTGTGATAAAGAATGAAGATCGTGTTACTTTAAATTAATGTTAAGTATATAATGATGCATTCATTAAGTAAACGAGAAAACTTTAATGTTTAAATTTTGGTCATATGCAATTTTTGACTTTTACAGCAGTATTCTACATACTGATCAAGGTTTTTATGATTTCATAACCCTATTCTATTACTTCAAACGAGCAATTCTTGTATAATTATGTTATTGGTTTCTCGGAAACGGCTCTAGCGATTTAAATTACTATGTAGACATAGATTTGCTTTCCAAGTAGTAGCAAGGCTCGGTCGCCCAGATTATTTTAATTAAATGAAAAACAAAACGAGATATGTAAATGTCCGAGTTTCCGACTCTGTCCCAATAGCACTTTAACCTTAATTCGTAGTGACAGAAGTGACACGCACCGGAAAAAGCAGCGTTGGTAGTCCCCAAAAAGGTGGACTGATGATCTGGTGAAGTCTTAATGGCGTTCTTTGGGATAATAGACTTTTCATGATGATAGGTACAATTGGAATTTACATATGTATTGAACATTCATAATATTGTATTTCATTCGCTCGTCTAAAACGAAAATAAATTTCGAGTTTTTATTCTAAGGCCGTATGCGATTTTTCCATCTTTCCCCGGATCAAAGGCAGCGTAAAGAGTATGCACAGCTGAGTGATTTCACCCTCTCAACCAAATGAGGCTTAAGCAACCAAAGGGATTGTTTGAGAATATGGAAATATGGGTATTGTGATTGTGGCCTTGGACGGTTTAATAGGAAATATTTGTAGATTATTTATTTCTACACGGTTCACAGGGGAGTGCTTGTTCCCATGCTAATGTACTTCCGTACAACTTAGATAAGGCAGAAAAACATGAACGTAGAATCAATGCGGTAGAAATGAGAGCACTAAAAGTATGTGTGGAGTGCGGTTATAAAAACAATGGTATTAAGAGAAAGATGTGGAATGAAAGAAGATGTAGTAATAAACAATGAAGGTAGGTACAAGAAAGGTATTCTTCGGTGGTTTGTGCATATCGAGCAAAGACAAAGAGAATTTATGTCTAGAAGATGGATAATAGAGTTGGTATCATCACAACATAGCAAAACGGGGCTTAATTGCGTATAAATATGATTTATTTAGTTACCTTTTGGTGGTAATTCTTCGACGTTTCGGACGTCGTGTTACATACATGGTCTCGAAGGAACTGGAGAGACGAATCAACGTCTACTAGCCGCGCGAGTTTTTCAATCTGCCCGCGCTTGGTGTTGATTATAAGGTTGAACACTAAGGTCGTCACTAGACCGACACACTACACTCACGAAATCAGACGATTTACAGAATGTCGAAAAATTACCACCGAATAATCGAAGATGTGCTTAGTAGTATTAATTATGAATTATAAATAATGTCCTGGCACCAACGTGGGAAGAGGCCCGACCATTGCTACATGTGAAATGGGGTGGAAAGATGGAGAAGAAGAAATATGATTTATTAAAAAAAAAAACCGAATCTACAGAATATGGAATAGAGCTGCATCACAGTATTTTAAAGCTAAACTTTTGTTGGTATAGCAACTTCCATATCTCTCTATTCTCTGCCTTCTTTTGACATTCTGCTACGACACGCTGTTTACTTTTTCCTTGATTTGGTCCTATTAATACCAAATTACGGGGACACGTAAGCTCACATCAAACATAGTATACAAAGTATTGTACATCGATATGGAATGATGTTTATTCGTCAATATTTACGCATTAAGTCTCAGTTCCGAGAAACGTTCATATCTTTGAAAAGGCCCCGTAATGGCATGTTTACATTCAAATTCAAAACATTTATTTCAGGCATCATTGGCCCATAAATAGACGTTACAACCTAACATACATACTAACTATAGAAATCAAAACATAAATATAAACACTATCACATTAAATTGTCGACGTTTGACGAACTTCTAGGTGTCAACTAACCGACCGCATAAATGCCGGCACACAACATCCTTCGTCAGTCAGCGCTCCTCCTTTGTGGTCTACAGCTATGCAGTTGGAACTCTCTCAACAAATACTATTAATATTATTTATTATCTGGCAGGCAGTTGCAGCAACTGATGATGCCTATATCCAATTTATCTAGAGTCTAAATTCTCTGTTCAGTGGTATGCTTGTTCAATTTGTTTTTGAAGGTATTGACATTAGGTCCTAGATTACATCCTCTGAGAGCTTGCTCCATGCGCTCACAACCCTGTCGCCCAGAAAGTGTTTGTATGGGTTTTTGTGTGATCTACAAGCGACTAGCTTTAAGTGATGGCCCCTCAGACGGCTGTTGGTGTTACGTGCGAAGATTTCGTGAAAGTCCTTGAGGTTGTAATGCCCAGTCAGAATCTTATAAGTCTCAATCAGATCTCCTCGTTCTCTGCGGTCCTTCAAAGTCGTGAGGTTCAGCACTTGCAGTCTATTTTCGTACAATATGTTCTTAATTTTTCGAGGTATTATGGTGATATACAATTAAATGAATTGATGTTTACATTATTTAGGGACTCCAATGCTCCTCTTAATAGTTCTGAAGCTTTTGCACTAAGCAAAATCCGTCAATCAAAAGATGAGAAAACCACTACACTGGTTTCCATAGCATTATATTGTAATGCATCTCACTATGGGGTAGTGCGGCTATTGCAGAAACGCGCTATTCGTGCCAATCATAAGATAAGTCATAGCGCTCTGGTAATCTCTAGAGATTTGCTTAGAAATAAGTTTAAGTAAATTGACAGAGCATTTTCAATACAAATATGAAAGTTTATTTATTTATCCACATAATAGAAAAAAAATATATAAAAACCACATTTTGAAATTTTCCAAAATATTCCCATTTTGTATGGGAAAAAACCATTTCAAGATTTCCTCATTGTAAAAGAGCTGAGACGACAAATAGAGCGTTTGAGACAGCCACAGCGTAGAAAAGTATACAGAAGCACTATAATTTCTAGGACGAGTTAAGCATATCTATAATGGAGAATGAATTGATTGATAATAAAAACAATTGAATACAGTAAACTTAAAAATAAAACTAAACCAAAACCAAATAAAGCTGCAAAATCTAAATGGAGAAATGACCACTGCGGCATTATACCGAAGTTGCTGGCAGCGTTGTGTCGCTGAACCGCGAAACTGATTCTTGGTGCGAGGAAACCGCCAGTTATCCGGACGCCGGTGAGGTCTGTAAGCCTCTTCGAAATGTCTTTGAAAAGGCTTGATGCACTCGGGCACTACGGTGGTTTGACGTCAAAAGGATCAAAACTATACTCAGCGCCGAGACCAGTGGATTTGTTTAATTTTAGGTATTCGGCCGCTTCTACAGCTACTCTAGCCCTAATTGAAGTTTGATGGAGATGTGACGGGGCAAGTGTGTGTACACAAATTGCATCATACGCTAAAAGTTTTCATGACATTATTCCTTGAGACGGCCGAACAGAGCCTCACCGAACCCAGAACAGAACCGGCCCCATTCATTGACGCAAAAGACCGGCGGATGATTTCGTTTAGACCAGCGTGTTATGAGAAGTTGCCCGGCCGCACTGCTCTGGCAGGAAAATCCGTGATGACTACATCTTCACCGAGGGGCAACGGTGCATGGCATGGAGCCAGTATCCAGCCTCTTTTGTGCCTACTACCAAAAGTCTGGCTTGATCTTCCGTGCAGCACTGGCTTAGGCGGGAATCTACAGTCAATTTGCATATGATGTCGTCCCAACTCTTTTGTTATTTTGAGTTTTCAGAAAAAAAAATGGCCGGGGCTAGGAATTACCTAACCAAGTATTTTTGCGTCCTCTAAGCCCAAAATTTCATAGTTTGTGGATGACGCCGTTAGAATTTTATGCTTGAGATTATAAGAGCTTTAGACGGACGACATAAAAGCTGGTAACGCGACATTAGAAATTTTGCAAATCCTTAGTCCTCCATACCGAATGGGATGGGATCCTTGGGTCCAGTACTGCTCGCTCTGTCAAGAACTGAGAACCTAGTATTCTTAATAATTTTTGATTAAGTTATTTGCAACAAAAAGTTTTGATGGTACCAACATGAGCAGCAGCGAAGCATATACGTGTCTTTAGGAAGACGAGGTTACTATACAAATTAAACCACTGTTCCTCGTGTGCGCTGTGACTGTCACAATAACGTCATTTAAAGAATCATATACTACTCCCACATTTTTCTAAATATCTTCAAAAATAGTAGCTAAAAAAATGTGAGTTCCTTAACAATAAATTACCTACTTTAAGAAAACCGGCCCAGAGCTTGTCGGACCATGCTCAGTGTTGGGTTCCACAGCAGTTCATACAAAAAAATGCACTACAGATGATAAAATATGATAGCAAAAGAGCGTATCTCCACAATACAGTACTCTCGCACTTACGTCTTTTTGCTGAGTAGATACATACTGTTTAGAAAATGGAGGGGGAGCACAATTTCATTGAATAATGTCAAAAAATTAATGTGACTCCAAAAGTGCTTATTCACTAAATCATTTTTTTTAATCAAACCTCAAAGGGTTTTTAAAAGAACTGTCGAAATATATGCCACACATTTTTTTTGGAGTGCCACCCTAGAAATATATTTTTTTGTTATCTAACTATCAAACTAAGTAGCGGCTTTTACAAGACACCATACGGACGGACTGATGGACGGACATGACGAAACTATCAGGGTTTTACCGTTTTGGCTACGGGACCCTAAAAAACGGGTGTCAATTTAACATATGTGCCTGACTTGGAAATTTTAAATGGCGTCAATTATCAATAGAAGTATTGAATTGGGTCATGTTTCACGCTAATATTGATTTAGTGGATGCGCTGTCGCTGTCATAAAGGTAAAGACAAGTTGAACATGATTATTACGTATTTTTCTTAAAAACTAGTAGGATAAAGTCTACTTAGGTTATTTTTTAATTCGCACAGGTTTACCCTGTGGGAATTAATTTCCATGAATATTCACTCAATGTCAATATTCTTTGATACTTAGGTAATGTAACTTAATCAAACAAGCTTCTAGTTAAGTAGAACTTCTCAACTAAGTAAAAGTAGAAATTTAAATAAAACAATTTAACGGATTATATTGCGTACGTTATCTCAATTGAGTTCCCGACGTTTCGGAAGCTTTGTTTTATTTAAATGAGTAATAATCGCGGAAACAGAAGAAAATATTATAAAGGTAGAAATTGCTAGCACTTGTACCTACCTAAGTAATAATTCCCTCCCGGGACCACGGGACAGTTGGACCACGGCCCATTTCTCAAAAGCTTGTAAGTTGTATTACTTGTAAGTCTCTTTTCAATACATATTCTTGGAAAGAGATTTACGCTCGTAATACAAGTTACAAGCGTTTATGAAGCGGACCCCAGGTATACACCTGGTAATATTTCTACCTTAAACATATTATTGCGTGTACAAAGGTCTTATTCTTTATTAAATAGGTTATGTATATAGGTTAGGTGGAAGGAGTCCACAGTGTTTTAATATCCGTATTTCCTTTCACAAAACTACACCTATTTAATAAATAATCACCATAAAGACCTTTCTCCACGCAATAATGTAATATGAAATGTTATATGGTGGTCGTTAGGGAAAAGGAAATTATTGAAGGTCGGAGATCGGAGAAAACATAAATAAACGTTTACATGAAGCTTATTTATTATACGTGACTGCGTCATGGCCAAAAATATATTTGAATCTCTTTTAGTTGTCTTTATATCGACAAGTCGGCGTGAATTGACTTACATACAAAACCTGTGTTGTTTAGAAAGTGTTTGGGGAGTAAATCGACGCCATTAAGATTAAGATTTACATCTCCCAAAAAATATTAAGAACGAGGAAAAACATAGCTTATTTAATTAAAAGCTGACCAAATATTGTGCATAATTGTTTTTATACTGTGCATGAGTTCTTTGAAAGCCATTACAAATTATATAATATAGAGTGTATAATGTTAAAATTCTATCCGTCCTGTAAAACATAAAAAAAAAAATCTGTTTTATAATAATGTTATGATTGTTATGTTGCTAAACATAAGTAAATTCTATAGGTTGTGAAGTAAAACACCTTTTTAATTTAGATAGTAAGATTATATAATAGGATCTAATTGGCTATAAGCATGTAATATCCTATTAAATGTTGCAGTGCCCTACAGGGTTTCATAGCGGTAGAAAATAAAATGTATCATCTTCCAATATGAAAGCAATAAATAAACTGATTGTAGCGAAACGATGGGATGCATGTATTTTTTGTTTATCCATATTATACACTAAATATACTATCTACTCGTATGTCCTACTTAATATTATGAATGTGCAAGCAACTCTGTCTTTCTTAAGTGTGTGATATAGAAACATGGATTTCGAGCGATCGGATCAGCGTAACGCCCAAACGCGTGATCGTGACACGCGATCATGCCACGGGACGAAGATCTGATCGGGCAAATGATACAAATATGGACGCACCTTTACGTTTTCACGCTTAAACCGCTGAATCGATATAAATGAAATTTGGTTTGGATATATTTATTTGAAACTCTAGAAATAACATAGGACAGTTTTTATCCCGGAAACCATACCTTAAACGCGGCCCTTGACACTACTGGCAGTAATAGCATCTGCGCTATCCCCTTACATTTCATTATATTTTCAAAAGGGCATAGCTACGCGTTAGCTTAAGGTGCGTCCACATTTGTGTCATTTGCCCGTATCAGATCATCGTCGCGTGGCATGATCGCGTGTCACGATCACGCGTTTGGACGTTGCGCCCATCAGATCGCTCGAAATCCATTTTGCTACGCGTATCACACACTTATATCGGAAGAGTGCGGCATGATCGGCGCGCCGACAGTAAGCGTCCAAGCAGCGCGATACGCAGTCACGCCACGGCACGGTGATCGGATACGAGCAAATGATACAAGTGTGGACGCACCATCAGGCTCCGTGCATGATTCCTTTTGATCCGGGACACCAATGTCCCATGAACGGGTGCGACTTAAATAGCTAAGAAGATGATAGATATGACAATATAAACGTACATTAATGAAAAAGTAACTGTACTTCTAATTTGGTATCTATAAAAATGAATAAAATTGAAGCTCGCAGAAAGTGATGTCCACAAAGTAAATTTTAACCACCAAAATTAGGTACATAAAAAATACTAAGTTAGAAGCCCAGGTTTGTTTGAGTACACTGGTAGAGTTGCTGTACCTAAGCCCGCATTTCAAACTTGTCCCCACAATTTAGTATAATTTATGTAAATGAAAACAAAATTTGTGCCCCACTTTATTGTGATAACAATGGGAGCTGCGTGGACTTTGTTTCTGAGACCGCTGGTCCGCACAAAAAGGTTTTGATGTGCTAAAAATGTTGTTAATATTGAATAAAGTTTAAAATGATTTTAGAGAAAAGCTCTGTAAGAAACCTTAGATTTTATCAATTTAAATTATGATCAAGTATCGATTGTTTTAGCTTTCACTAATTGTACATCATTGTTTTACTTTAATTTTGGATACTAGCGGAAACATTGCTTACTTTACTCTATTTGCATATCTATTTCTTTTAATATTTGGGCACTTTTTGACTTAATGTTTCAGTGAAAAAAAAATACATGACTCATTTATAATCTTCTGTCACACTTAGAGATTTATAAAGCTAAGAAAGGAACTATAATTAATTAAGCCGTACGTAAGTACAGATGACACATAGCCATGGTAAGCTGTTGGACCAGTTTCTTTAAAGACGGTTTCTCTCAGTATTTTTAGTGCAAATACAAAACGATTTAAGTTATTACAAATATTTTCAATTTGATGTTTCCAATTAAGGTGTTCGTCATGCCTAGAAATGTATTTATTAACTATCTTATTTTCATATTCTATTTTAATTGGTATCGGATTCAAATTGTAGGATTTAAATTGAATAAATTTTTGTCTCTTCAATATTGATATTTAAATCATTTAATGTCATCCATTTTATAATATCTATTAGTGCATTGTTTGCATTTAATTCAAAATTATCATTTCTATTTTACCAAAGTATAAGTGTTGTATCATCAGTAAACACTATGCTCTTCTGCATGGTGGCTCCAGGTAAGTCGTTGACATAAAGTGAAAATAACTAGGGCCCCAGAATACTTCCTCGTGGAACTCCGCTATTTGTGGCTCTAAAAAGAGATCTAAAGGTTTACTTTAATATACAGTTACTTGATTTATCAACTGAGATAGATTTACTTCTACACATTGCATTCTCTCAATCAAGTAGCTATCTATCCATTCCAAGACTTTTCCTCTTATCCCATATATACTTTAAGTTTATGCAGAAGTTTCTTATAGTTGACAAAGTCGAAGGTCCTTGACATTGACATATCCAAAAATATTGTCACTACTGGAGTTCCGTTGTTTATACCCTCAGTTACACAGTTTAGTAGGTCAAAACAAGCAAAAGTGGTCGAGCGCCCTCTCCGGAAAGCATATTGCTTCGAACAAAGTCTACCATGCTTTGCCAGAAAACTATTTATTCTTTTATACGTTGCTTTTTCCAAAAACTTTGACAAAATAGGGGCTAATGTGATGGGTTTATTAAACAAATACGATTGTTGTGATTAAGAGGTATTTGTTATCCAAACAAAGATGGATAACTGTCGCAAAATGACGCTGAATCGTTTGTAAACCCTTTTAGTATCTTTTCTGCATGAATTAAGTAAGGTCTTGGTTTCATTGTTTTCTCTTTTTTGTAGATTTTAAGGTGTATGTGGTTTAGGTGCATTTTATAAAATAATTATGTAATACGTGCGAATGAGTATATATTAGTTTCTTTCTACTACTAAGAAAAATGTACATGTTTGACATGTTTATTTGCATATCTATGTTTCGGTATGTAGCACGTCGCACAACACGATGCCAAAAACCGGCAAATAGCGGGACACCGTCAGAGAGAAGCTGATTCCACGGGGACTTCACGACCCTCAGCAATTTGGAACACAACACGAGGAGGTCTGTGGCATCGTACCACTTGCATGGATGGACCGATTTTGATTTATTTTTTTGTTATTGGACTATAATTCCTTATCTTTTTCGCAAAATAGCGTCTAGTTTAGATGTGACAATAAATTGTGCTCAAATGTGCATATTTTCATGCATTACTTCCACAAAAAATTCGGATGCAAATCCAACAAACCACCACCAGACAGTATAATCCTTGACACGAGTTTCACCACTCTACGAGTGTGTTGTTACTTCTCGGGTGGACGCCGGAGCGTCAACGTCTCCTTCATCTCCTGATGATGCCTCGTAGGCGGTTTCTTGTATTTGCATGCGTATTTTTTGTGAAAACTGTGAGCACAATTTATTGACACATCTAACCAAGACACTATTTCTCAGAAAAGCAAAGAAACTCTTATCCATTAATTTAATATGGGATTCCGCAAAGTATCAATTAATCTACCGAGAGAATAAGTTGTTAAAAAAAATTTGCTCAGCCTTTTGAAAATTAATAATAATAATATTACTTAACTTAATAACTTTATTTATTTGTACATAAAATTACAATTATACATTTGAAATACACTCCAGGTTAATGTAAATTGTCAGCAGTTTTCCAGATGTGTTGGGGTTTTTGAGACGTTTTGCTTACCATAGCAAAATATAACTTTGACCTCCTGAACCGAACCCGTCTAGATTTAAACATATCGAAACGTTTGATCGGATTTTTACTATAAACTAGTTCGGTCATTGCATTTGTAAGGCTGCCGGCAACCATTCAATGCTCTTGATTCGCGTTATTTATCGTCGCTCACCACGGCACGGTTGACTTTCGACCTCATCTCCTTCGCTACATTACGGACATTTCGAATAAAATATTATTAATAACCTGCTTCTGAAATACGTAGCTTCATTAGTTTCAATTTACGTAATATTACGGCGGAATATCACGTAAGAAATTACATGAAAAAATTAAGATTCGTCATTTTGCCACTTATGCCAATTTAGATTACGGTGAACGATATTTTATTATCATCGTAATATTACGTATTAAATACAAGACTTTGTGATGAGCAAAACAGCCGGTTTTAAATTAAGATTACAAAGTATTGGGTTAGGTTTATTCATGGATTTTGAAGATAGTATCTTCATTCGTGTCACTGAAAGACAATGTTGAATATTTTGTCCATTTTATTCATATTATTAACACGTCAAAGAGGCCAGATAGTTGCACTATTTATATAGAAATGGTAGGATGTTTTTACGATATGCCTTTACCCTGGTAAGACTTCCTAGAGAATTTAGGAGAAACTGTTTTTAAGAGAGGTGTATGGCAGCACTTTTTGTATACAAACGCTCGCGAATGTTTATTCCCTGGTTTAAAAAAAAAAATTGTGTAAAATCATTTGTTCACGTAGTGTTAACATGAACGCGAAAAATATCTCTTTTTTAACCTTTTTTGAATTATCGTTTTTATTTAAAATAAAAGCCCGCAAACAAGGCAAAAGTTATCTCATTTTAACCTCCTCCAGAAAAAGTCTAGTGAAGAAATTTAAAAACGAATTAAAAAAAAAACAAAAGAACAGGTTTAAGAAAATCTGTTACGATTGTCGACATCTGGAGGAAAAAATGGGCGTGAGTCGGAACTCGAATTTCGCCTTTTTAGGGTACCGTACCAAAAAAAGTAGAAGAGGAACCCTTATGGTGCGACTCTGTCTTTCTATCTGTATGTCTGTCTGTCCGAATATTAAAGCGCCATATCTCAAAAAGCTTAGCTTTAGCTCAGCCCTTCGGTATTGCAAAGGAAATATTTCAAAATAAATTTTTTTTTCTAAAATATGACGAATATGAGGGGGCAAAAATTAAAAGTCTGGTCACTAGGTCAAGTGGAGTATATAGGTATAATATGAAAGGGCTTCTGTACATTTTCGAAGCATTTTTGTATTTGTTTTTATTGTGCTTAAATTTCTTTTTATTAAGCAAAATGTGTAAAAAAATACCCCCCCCCCTTATGTCCGAAGTTTATAAGCGAAAAATCTGGAATTTTCTAGAATTATGTAATTTAATATGAATATTACACGAAAATTATAACCATATATCTGTCTGCCTTACTTTTATCTAATCACCGAAAACCATTTTTCAATAACCGGATTTGGTTAAGTTTGCCCCCATTTGTATGTGACGCCATAGTATCTCACCGGGAGGGATAATCGCAACAGCAACAATATTCTTAAATACCTATTTCTCAAGTGTTCCGTTGCCATAGCTTCCTCTTAAGGTTCCGTCCCAAAAAGGTAAAGCCACCGTTATGGTGCGACTCTGTCTGTTATCTATGCAACTATTAAAGTAATATAGACCTAATAATTTAGACCTAAATTCGAAAGGTTGTTAGGAAGTATGGATTTCTATGTGTATATTGCTTACCTTTTCATGCTTACACTGATTTGACTGAAGGACCGATTTGGATGATATTTGCCATTGACTTGATTTAGTTGGTACTACAATCAAGGACGTAAAAATAGAAAAGTGGTACTGTTACTGTATCGTCCGATATACACATCTAAGTATGTACTCTATGTCTTTTAAATCACATCAAAAATTTAAATAAGTGCGAACAACGATTGATAGAGTGTAGTTTTATTTAGTGGTATTTGTATAACATTTTATCTGGACTTTACTTCAAGTTTCGACTCCAGGGGAGAGGGGTGAATTAGCCGCTTACTGACACAGACCGAATTCCACGCGGGCGGAGCCGCGGGCACAGCTAGTTAAAGTAATATATCTCAGGAACTTAATTAATAAAATGATAACTGATAGCATAAGTGCTATCCATTCGGAATTTGGAATAGTTATATAGCTGTACATATGGCTAGCCCAAGGGTATTGCAAATGATAAATTAAAATATAGTTATATCAGACGTATTCATATGTACCTACCAGGTAACTTGCCAATCAAGTTAAGTAAAAATGTTGAATTATATACTCGTAACTAATGTAACATTCATAAAAAAAAGAGTATGAAGGATTCAGGACAATCCTATATTTTCTGAATCAATAAATACCTAATGAAAGTCGGTAAATTTTTGACACAAAAGTGTTCAAGTTGATAAAAAAAATATTTTATGAATCAAAGTTGTACATTTCTGTACAATCAAGATACTTATTTTCATATAAGTGAAAGTCACTGAAATAAAAATAATTTTGTATCTTTACGACTTCAACGCGTCAAAAACAGAACAGTTTTGGTACAAGGATAGCAGGACAACCGAGGATATAGTCGAAGGATTTTTTATCCATTCACGCTGAAGCAAAATGTGAGTAATGACTTTTTTACCCCCGCGAAGGAATTTGCGGACACGTTGTAACTTACCAGTGATCACTGATCAATAATTGTAGCTATCTTGATCTTAAGCTTAGTGTTAATAAAAAAAATAAACATTATTTATTTATGAAAAGCCTATTTGGTCAGGCCGAACTTCCTGATTAAAAAAAACACTCTTTTCTAACGTAATACTCTTTTCTTAAAAATATATAAAATGTATATATTTTGCTTTGTGCACAAAGTGTAGCTATTTGATCTGCAAACTGATTTTGCTAGGACTGACTGGTGTTCGACTGGTATGCGGTCAATAGATATGAATGACGGAAAAGAGGGGGGCCTATTCTCACCAATAAGACATTTAAACAGACAGATAAAAAATAAACATTTTAATAAAATATCTTGATCATCATTGAAAATTATATACCCAAAGTATGAAATTATATACCCGAAGAACGAATCAAGATTCAAGTCGGCAAGACTAATCGAAGAAGTTGTTCCGCTTTAACAAGGTCCGCAAGAAACAACCTCTATATAATTATATAAAATATTTTAAAGATCACTGTTTCATGTATGTAATAAAAAAAAATAAACTAAAAAATGTTCTAACAGAACATTGTATATTCAATTTCGCGTACCTGTAAAAATATGGAGCTGAAATAAACATTTGCTCATGCATATTGCGAAGCTAACACAATATTTTCCTACGCTTTTTCATATTTAAACAACGTAGAAATCGTTCATCTTTATTCATTACATCGCATTCATGCCAAACAATAAAAACACACCACGTCACCAAAAAAACAACACTCATTTATTATCATTTGAAAGAAATATTTCAAATTTCCATTTTCCTCAACAAAATCATCAATAGAAACGCAACATTTCCACTCATTACGAAATTTTGTCAAGCAGGTCTTCAATCACAGGAAAAGCCAAGCCAGCCTTAATTTAAAATTAAATCGAAATCAATCAATGTTACGGAAGTTTCATTCCTTTGAACGAGCTAGGTATACATTTTCTAAAGAATTTTGTTTACTTAATTCCTTGTCGGAAATTATTATAATTAATTGCCGATATTATCTTCCTTCATTCGTCTTTATTAACTGCGAACTTTCTGGAAGAATTATATCTTAAACAATCTCACGCTAACCATATGAATATTAAAATACTATATTTTACTTAAATAGTAGTATTCTTTAAAAATTCTTAATTTAAGACACGTAACTAAATAAACTAAAAAACTATTCACAAAACTACCAACGAATAACTAAAAATACATTTCAAGATACTCACAAAAAACCAAGTCTCAAAAGAATCCGTGCCACGAAGCCACACAAAGTTACACAAAAATCTATTACGAACACCAAGTTCTAACACTACGCGACACAGAGTCTGTGTTCAAATTGGAAGAAAACGGGGAGCGAAACGCGTGCGGCCACTCTGAAGGCTGAAGGGAAACTGACGTTTGCCGCGAATGTGGACATGTAGATGTAAGGATAGCGGGAGATATTTGAGCTTCAGAGATTAGTAGGGTATTAGTGATGCTATAAAATTTCAGATTAACAAGAGAATAGATCAAATGATGAATGGGGCAGTCCGGATCGGGTTTCCGGACGCTTCATTTAATTAACGATATCCAATGCCGTAACTTTTGAACTGAATTTACGTGATTTTGACTGAAGCTGAAATTTGACTTTGATCCCCGTTTACAGAGGGATAATTATGTGTCATTCATCATAGGATAAACTTATTTTATTTTTGGATCCTAAGCATTTATTTTTCGACACAGAATCGTAGCACATTTCGTTGCATTATTTGGTTCTAATAAATTTGAAAATCAGGGGCTACCAGTTTAATGCATAGTTTACTAGTACTTGAAAACTAGGTCAGAACTAATAAAGGGTACAGCGACTAAAATAAATAAAGATTTTGTAAAAAGTGTTCTTTAATAACAGACGTTCTCATAAATCAAAAGTCATATATTTTGTTATAAATATTTTCTAATTTTATATACAAACTCAAATTACCCTTTGAAACTTTTATATTCCTTTTTTCCAAAGGCTTTGCTAAGTGTAATTTGTAGTTTCTCGTGTCTTTATTATGTATATTTGTAATTATGTATGTGTGCCTGTCATGGGTCCTAATTTGGAGCACCGATATTAATTAAGATTTATTTTAAATTCAAGGATATGTTGGGGTTTTTATCACATCGGCCACCCAACCAATGCAGATAGCTACGTTCGTAATTAAGTACCTACCTTGCGAGCTTGCGACTTGCGACAGCGGAAAATGAATACATACGTTTTATAACTCAAAAGATATTTTATAAAGCAAATCTTTTAAAGCATAAGATAGACATCTTGTCCTTATCTGATTCACTATTGCTGGTATTTTCCTCCCTTTCTCACTCCTGTACTATTTCACCTCGATTCGTTGGCTGTATTTCAGTTAAAACTTGTCAACCAGAGGGCCTATGATGTCACGTTTCATCATTATTATCATGTCAGCCAAGACTGCCGGGCAAATGCCTCTCCAAAGGATTTCCATAACGACCGGTCGTGCAATGCCTTCATCCAACGGTATAACGTGATCTTCACGAGATCATCGTCTAATCTTGTGACCTTTCCACTCAGCGTCGTCCTGTACGCGGTCACCAGTCGAAAAACTTTCTGTCCCAGCGGTTATCGGTTCTACGAGCAACGCTAATCGTCATCATTTCAGCCATAGGACGTCCACTGCTGGACACAGGCCTCCTCAATAGATCTCCACATGGGCCGGATAGAGGAGACCCGCATCCAGTGGGTCCCCGCAACCCTAACCAGGTCGTCCGGTACGCGGTCTCCACTCGAGAACCTTTCTGCCCCCACGGCCATCGGTTCTTCGAAATATGTGCCCTGCCCATTGCCACTTCAGTTTGCTTACCCTGTTTGCTATGCCGGTGACCTTGGTTCGTCTACGAATCTCCTCATTTCTGATAGCAACGCCAATTAAGTCTATCAACTTTTTGAGCTATGTCAATGATCTTGGTGCTTCTGCGGATTCATTTCTGAATTAAGAGTTTTTTTTTTTTTATCACGCGATAAATTCTTGTTAGGCCTGCGGTAGAGCATTTTGGTCTCATATCGGTTTTGTGAGCTACCAAAAACGGTGCCTCCCGAAACTTACACCATAAAGCGTCTGCAATCGTGATATCACCCACTAGGTCTAAGTATAAAATAGTTTTAAGTTACAGGGCACCACCGAAAATCAGCGTCACGGCTTGCCGTGACATAATGCTGAGTGGTGACCCCTTTCAGCGTCGTCAATTCTTTTTTTTGTTATTTGAATTTTTATTTTTTGTTGCTGGCGTTGAATAAATTTGTTTTGTTTCTTTCTTACTTTTAATAGGCTTGTGTCATAAATATATAAGAAGTCCGTCAGTTAGATTATCAGAAAATATTGGACACGTATTTTTTTCTTTTATTAATAAACAAAAAATGATGAAGATATGCGTGACGTCATGCGCCCTCGCTCCCAAACTTAGACACGCTTTATCGTTATCTTTTTTCTTTCCTTGACGAAAGAAAAAAAAAGGTAGATAGATGGATAAAAACTTTATTTATCCACAACAATAACAACAGAAAATAAATCGATTTTATAAGCTATAATATACACTTGCAATATTAAAAAAAAAGCACTAAAGATAAAACTTAGGCAACAGGACTACATTTTTGACGAAGCTCATCGAGAGTAATGTGTCGTGGTATGAAATAGGCGCTGACTCAGCATGATGCTGCGGAGACCGCAGCGCTGATCTTCCGTCAGAGACCTTTTACTAAAAAAACTAATCTTCTACACATATAATGAAGCTGAAGAGGGTCGAAAGTCTGTACATGGAAGATATTCGAAAAAAAGTTGGCTGGGGATACTTAGAATTGATAACAGAACACGTTCTAGCAGTTTTTAGAATTTTTGTCTGTTTGTTTGTTTATCTGTTTGTCTGTTTATTTGTACGCGCATCACGTGAAAACGTCTGAACAGATTTTGATGCAAACTTTACAAATCTGTTGAGAAAATCCCCGGCCAGGTTATAGGCTATAAAAATTCAACCCCTAAAGGGAGGGTAGCCACTACACTTGATTGAGTTAGGTTTGCACCTGAATCTTATGGTGCTACTTAGGAAGGAGGTGCAAACTTTTCTCAAACCTACTCTAGCTGTTTCTCGAGCCTAGGAACTATCGAGTACCCCGCTATACTACTAGGTGGCGCTAAAATAAATATCTTATGATATAACTTAATTGAGGTAGCATTTTGCCAGATTAACTCTAAGTTTAGAAGAGGGGGTACGGATATCGACAAATTTAATTGAATAATTGATTTAATAAATACAATAAAATACGAGATAAGTGGCTCGGTGGTATCAACAAGGAGGAGGCTCACATGTGCAGGAATTCGCCCAGGTACTGCTTCAGGTGGGAGAAGGACTTCTGGAGAGTTTCGTGGTTCGATTACCAGAGACGTTATGCAAGATCATTCCGTCCGATGAAGACCACATTCGGAGCCTATAAGGAGACCTGAGCCAGGTGACGCGACATGAGAACTCTTGGGTTTGTGAGAGATCTGTTAATGCGCGGATATTGGTGGAAATCGAAGGTGAACAGGCAGTATATAATTTCATTAACACTGTCGTGGATGAAGGCAACGTCACAACATACCCGATGGAGTTCCTAAACTCATTGAGCGCTTCAAGACTCCCAGCACACACAATGGGGAATGGATGAAAATTTTCAAAAACATTGAAATTTTATTTATAGGTAGTAATGTCGGTGCCCAACCATTAATTTATTACTATTAAGAACCGCGGCAGCAAGCCTTTAGTTATTATCTACTTACATATATAGTTAGTCATAGTTATTCGTATTTTTGATGAATAAAGAACTTTATTTACATCAGGTTAGCCACCGACTTCAAAAGGTGATTCAAATGTGATCCGTACCGTACATAGAAGACTATTTTTGGCTTTTTAGTTTATTTTGAAGTCGGTTCTTTTTTATTTAATTTTTTTTAATCGAAAATATCAATGCTGCAGGTATATAGGCCCACCAACACCTTTTCATCTTTTTATTTTTTTCTAAGCCACAGAAAAATCGTAATTTTTTTCTGACAATAAGGAGGCTTACTCCTACCTATAAACTAAATTTCAAGATTATTGAAAATTTTCATCCATACTCCATTGTCCGGAAAATTGGAGTTCCGATAATGCTTCTTCGGAATTTGTCACCTTCAAAGTTATGCAACGGAAACAAGCTAAAAGTAGTGCAGCTGCAGCAAAACCTCATCAAGGCGCAAATCCTGATGGTGTGCGGCGTCGGAGAATTGTGTTCATCCCCCGCATCCCCCTCATCCTGAGCAACTTCCCGTTCCGCTTCAAGCGCCTACAGTTCCCCGTGAGTGTCTGCTTCGCCATGACCATCTACAAGTCGCAGGGGCAGACGCTGCGTGCCGCCGGCGTGGACCTGCGCACGGAGCTGTTCGTGCTGATGCCCACCGGGAAGACTCACAATGGGGTGTACAAAAAATATTGCAAAATGTCAACGTTATGTAAATATACTCTACATACCTACTTTTGGAGTATATATATACATATTTAGTTGTGCATACATAAACGTAACTTTAAATAAAATGTAAATACTTGGCCTCGCGTTTTTGATATCTATATTTACCTTTCCTCTAATCTTACTTCTAAATAATATTAGACCTAAATTCGAAAGTTTGTTAGGAAGTATGGATTTCTATGTGTCTTACCTTTTCATGCTAAGACTGATTTGACTGGAGAACCGTTTTAGATGATATTTGTTATGAACTTGATTTGGATAAGGACGTAAAAATAGAAAAGTGGTACTGTATCGTCCGATATACACCTACTAAGATCGGCGTGAAGTTAGCAGCCTAAAGTCAGCAGCCCAAGATAACCCGACCAAATGAAGAAGTCTTGCTGGATTTCTACAAAAGTGTCAAAAAATACGTATTATTAATGACAAATCAAAAGTGATTCGCATGGAATTTAATTTTTCACCTTTTGCCGGACGCATTAAAGTGCGAAATATACTCAAATACCACAAAAATCGTTGGTCAGCTAACTTCACAAACCTGGCAGCCCGATTTCAGTAATTAATTACAATCCCGACATGGAGATGTCTAGATTACACTTTTTATCTACATTGATTAGAAGCCTTAAAAGTGCTTTCTAATAAGTTGCATCGTGTAAACATTGAAAAGAGATGGTTATGTCAAAATAAGAGAAACTACACAAATAGAAAATAACCTTAAATTTTCGAAGATTTATATAGGCGAATAAACCGTAATTTTCAATGATTTCAACATTAAGGACCGTTTTAAATACGTTCTTGCTAAAAGCTCTAGAGACTGAGCTTATAGAAATAATATACAGTGCTAACTTACCACGATTACTACAGCCACTGTGGGCCAAGTTAAGTGACTAGCCTAACTTACTGCCGGCTAGTAGCCATTAAACAGTACTTTTGCCCGATATCAAGATAACAGACCACTTTTGCAAGACACCGTTAAAAGCAATAAGGAGTTAGCTATTAGAAACTGCTTTTGAAACTCACTTAACTTGCCAAGGTTACTAACGAATCTGCAGCTGATGGAAAGTAACCGGCCTAAAATGATTTTCACACCAATAAAGATTTTCAACTGAAAGACAGAAGACCACTTTGAATTGAATGATTTTAAAAGCTTTGAAGGTAAAGCTTTCTAAACTAGCATTTAGAACTGACTTGACGAAATTACTACATCTTTTGTGGACGAGAACAAATCAGCGGCCTAACTCTCTGTGGTAGGTTATCTAATAAACCATTATTTTATTTGATTTCAAGCTGAAAGACCACTCCGGCGTGGATGTCGCTAAAAGCTCTAGTGCATAAGCTTTCAGAAACAGTATGCAAAGCTAACTTGCCGAAATTACTACTGCCTCTGTGGGCCAGGCTAAGTTAGCAGCCTAAGTAACTGCCGACTAGTAGCTTTTAAAAGTAATTTTGACCGTTATCAAGACGACAGACCACTATTAAAAGAAAACAGTTAATAGCAAAAAGGTGTTAGCTATCAGAAACTGCTTTTGGACCTCACTTGCAAAAAACATTACAGAATCTGCAGCTGATAGAAAGTAAGCAGCCAAAACTGATTTTCATACCAATTGTAATTTTCACCAACCTCCAGACAAATAGCCACATTGAACAGCAAATTTTTGAAAGCTCTGAAGATAAAGCTTTCCAACATAGCTTTGAGAACTGACTTGCCGAAATTACAAGAGCTTTTGTGGGCAAGACCAAGTCAGCGGCCTAACTCTCTGTCGTAGGTTATCTAATAAACCGTTATTTTATTTGATTTCAAGATGAAAGACCACTCCGGCGTGAATGTTGCTAAAAGCTCTAGTACATAAGCTTTCAGAAACAGTATACAAAGCTAACTTGCCGAGATTACTACTGCCTCTGTGGGCCAGGCTAAGTTAGCAGCCTAAATTACTGCTGACTAGTAGCTATTAAATAGTAATTGTGACCGATATCAAGATGACAGACCACTTGTAACAGAAAACAGTTAAAAGCAAAATAGTGATAGCTATCAGAAAATGCTTTTGAATCTCAATTGCAAAAAATATTACAGAATCTGCAGCTGATAGAAAGATAGCAGCCTTAACTGATTTTCATAACAATTGTAATTTTCACCAACCTTAAGACAATTAGCCACATTAAACTGCCAATTTTTGAAAGCTCTGAAGATAAAGCTTTAAAAAGAGCTTTGAGAACTGACTTGCCGAAATTAGTAGAGCTTTTGTGGACAAGACCAAGTCAGCAGCCTAACTCTCTGTGGTAGGTTATCTAATAAACCGTTATTTTATTAGATTTCAAGATGAAAGACCACGCCAACGTGAATGTCGCTAAAAGTTCTAGTGCATTAGCTTTCAGAAACAGTATACAAAGCTAACTTGCCGAGATTACTACTGCCTCTGTGGGCCAGGCTAAGTTAGCAGCCTAAGTTACTGCCAACTAGTAGCTATTAAAAGTAATTTTGAACTTTATCAAGATGACAGACCACTTTTAAAAGAAAACAGTTAATAGCAAAGAGGCGTTAGCTATCAGAAACTGCTTTTGGATCTCACTTGCAAAAAATATTACAGAATCTGCAGCTGATAGAAAGTAAGCAGCCATAACTGATTTCCATACAAATTGTTATTTTTACCAACCTTAAGACGACAGAAAGCCACATTGAACTGCAAATTTTTGAAAGTTCAGAAGATAAAGCTTCCCAAAATAGCTGTAAGAACTGACTTGCCGAAATTTCGAGAGCTTTTGTGGGCAAGACCAAGTCAGCGACCTAACTCTTTGTGGTAGGTTATCTAATAAACCGTTTTTTTAATTGATTTCTAGATAAAAGACCACTCTGGCGTAGATGTCGCTAAAAGCTCTAGTGCATTAGCTTTCAGAAACAGTATACAAAGCTAACTTGCCGAGATTACTACTGCCTCTGTGAGCCAGGCTAAGTTAGCAGCCTAAGTTACTGCCGACTAGTAGCTATTAAAAAGTAATTGTGACCGATATCAAGATGACAGACCACTTTTAAAAGTAAAAAGTTAATAGCAAAGAGGTGTTCGCTATAAGAAAATGCTTTTGGATCTCACTTGCAAAGGATATTACAGAATCTGCAGCTGATAGAAAGTAAGCAGCCTTAACTGATTTTCATACCAATTGTAATTCTCACTCACCTTAAGACCACAGAAAGCCACATTGAACTGTAAATTTTTGAAAGCTCAGAAGATAAAGCTTTCCAAAATAGTTTTGAGAACTGAGTTGCCGAAATTACTGGAGCTTTTGTGGGCAAGACCAAGTCAGCGGCCTAACTCTCTGTAGTAGGTTATCTAATACACCGTTATTTTAATTGATTTCAAGATGAAAGACCACTCCGGCGTAGATGTCGCTAGAAGCTCTAGTGCATTAGCTTTCAGAAACAGTATACAAAGCTAACTTGCCGAAATTACTACTGCCTCTGTGGGCCAGGCTAAGTTAGCAGCCTAAGTTACTGCCAACTAGTAGCTATTAAAAGTAATTTTGACCTTTATCAAGATGACAGACCACTTTTAAAAGAAAACAGTTAATAGCAAAGAGGTGTTAGCTATCAGAAACTGCTTTTGGATCTCACTTGCAAAAAATATTACAGAATCTGCAGCTGATAGAAAGTAAGCAGCCATAACTGATTTCCATACAAATTGTTATTTTTACCAACCTTAAGACCACAGAAAGCCACATTGAACTGCAAATTTTTGAAAGCTCTAAAGATAAAGCTTTCCAAAATAGCTGTAAGAACTGACTTGCCGAAATTTCGAGAGCTTTTGTGGGCAAGACCAAGTCAGCGACCTAACTGTTTGTCGTAGGATATCTAAAAAACCGTTTTTTTAATTGATTTCAAGATGAAAGACCACTCAAGTGTGGATGTCGCTAAAAGCTCTAGTGCATTAGCTTTCAGAAACAGTATAGAAAGCTAACAAGCCGAGATTACTACTTCCTCTGTGAGCCAGGCTAAGTTAGCAGCCTAAATTACTGCTGACTAGTAGCTATTAAAAAGTAATTGTGACCTATATCAAGATGACAGACGACTTTTAAAAGAAAACAGTTAATAGCAAAAAGGTGTTAGCTATCAGAAACTGCTTTTGGACTTCACTTGCAAAAAATATTACAGAATCTGCAGCTGATAGAAAGTAAGGAGCCAAAACTGATTTTCATACCAATTGTAATTTTCACCAACCTCAAGACAAATAGCCACATTGAACTGCAAATTTTTGAAAGCTCAGAAGATAAAGCTTTCCAAAATAGCTTTGAGAACTGACTTACCGAAATTACTAGAGCTTTTGTGGGCAAGACCAAGTCAGCGGCCTAACTCTCTGCGGTAGGTTATCTAATAAACCGTTATTTTAATTGAGACCAAGATGAAAGACCACTCCGGCTTGGATGTCGCTAAAAGCTCTAGTGCATTAGCTTTCAGAAACAGTATACAAAGCTAAATTTCCGAGATTACTACTGCCTCTGTGAGCCATGCTAAGTTAGCAGCCTAAATTACTGCCGACCAGTAGCTATTAAAAAGTAAGTTTGACCGATATCAAGATGACAGACCACTTAACTGATTAACTGATTTTTATAACAATTGTAATTTTCACCAACCTTAAGACGAATAGCCACATTGAACTGCCAATTTTTGAAAGCTCTGAAGATAAAACTTTCTAAAATAGCTTTGAGAACTGACTTGCCGAAATTACTAGAGCTTTTGTGGGCAAGACCAAGTCAGCGGCCTAACTCTCTGTGGTAGGTTATCTAATAAACTGTTATTTTAATTGAGACCAAGATGAAAGACCACTCCGGCTTGGATGTCGCTAAAAGCTCTCGTGCATTAGCTTTCAGAAACAGTATACAAAGCTAACTTGCCGAGATTACTACTGCCTCTGTGAGCCAGGCTAAGTTAGCAGCCTAAATTTTTGCCGACTAGTAGCTATTAAAAAGTAATTGTGACCGATATCAAGATGACAGACCACTTTTAAAAGAAAACAGTTAGTAGCAAAAAGGTGTAAGCTATCAGAAACTGCTTTTGGACCTCACTTGCAAAATTGTTACAGAATCTGCAGCTGATAGAAAGTTAGCAGCCTTAACTGATTTTTATAACAATTGTAATTTTCACCAACCTTAAGACAAATAGCCACATTAAACTGCCAATTTTTGAAAGCTCTGAAGATAAAGCTTTCCAAAAGAGCTTTGAGAACTGACTTGCCGAAATTAGTAGAGCTTTTGTGGACAAGACCAAGTCAGCAGCCTAACTCTCTGTGGTAGGTTATCTAATAAACCGTTATTTTAATTGAGACCAAGATGAAAGACCACTCCGGCGTGGATGTCGCTAAAAGCTCTAGAGCATTAGCTTTCAGAAACAGTATACAAAGCTAACTTGCCGAGATTACTACTGCTTCTGTGGGCCAGGCTAAGTTAGCAGCCTAAGTTACTGCCAACTAGTAGCTATTAAAAGTAATTTTGACCTTTATCAAGATGACAGACCACTTTTAAAAGAAAACAGTCAAAAGCAAAATAGTGATAGCTATCAGAAAATGCTTTTGGATCTCAATTGCAAAAAATATTACAGAATCTGCAGCTGATAGAAAGATAGCAGCCTTAACTGATTTTCATAACAATTGTAATTTTCACCAACCTTAAGACAAATAGCCACATTAAACTGCCAATTTTTGAAAGCTCTGAAGATAAAGCTTTCCAAAAGAGCTTTGAGAACTGACTTGCCGAAATTAGTAGAGCTTTTGTGGACAAGACCAAGTCAGCAGCCTAACTCTCTGTGGTAGGTTATCTAATAAACCGTTATTTTAATTGAGACCAAGATGAAAGACCACTCCGGCGTGGATGTCGCTAAAAGCTCTAGAGCATTAGCTTTCAGAAACAGTATACAAAGCTAACTTGCCGAGATTACTACTGCTTCTGTGGGCCAGGCTAAGTTAGCAGCCTAAGTTACTGCCAACTAGTAGCTATTAAAAGTAATTTTGACCTTTATCAAGATGACAGACCACTTTTAAAAGAAAACAGTTAAAAGCAAAATAGTGATAGCTATCAGAAAATGCTTTTGAATCTCAATTGCAAAAAATATTACAGAATCTGCAGCTGATAGAAAGATAGCAGCCTTAACTGATTTTCATAACAATTGTAATTTTCACCAACCTTAAGACAAATAGCCACATTAAACTGCCAATTTTTGAAAGCTCTGAAGATAAAGCTTTCCAAAAGAGCTTTGAGAACTGACTTGCCGAAATTAGTAGAGCTTTTGTGGACAAGACCAAGTCAGCAGCCTAACTCTCTGTGGTAGGTTATCTAATAAACCGTTATTTTAATTGAGACCAAGATGAAAGACCACTCCGGCGTGGATGTCGCTAAAAGCTCTAGAGCATTAGCTTTCAGAAACAGTATACAAAGCTAACTTGCCGAGATTACTACTGCTTCTGTGGGCCAGGCTAAGTTAGCAGCCTAAGTTACTGCCAACTAGTAGCTATTAAAAGTAATTTTGACCTTTATCAAGATGACAGACCACTTTTAAAAGAAAACAGTTAATAGCAAAGAGGTGTTAGCTATCAGAACCTGCTTTTGGATCTCACTTGCAAAAAATATTACAGAATCTGCAGCTGATAGAAAGTTAGCAGCCATAACTGATTTCCATACAAATTGTTATTTTTACCAACCTTAAGACCACAGAAAGCCACATTGAACTGCAAATTTTTGATAGCTCAGAAGATAAAGCTTTCCAAAATAGCTGTAAGAACTGACTTGCCGAAATTTCGAGAGCTTTTGTGGGCAAGACCAAGCCAGCGACCTAACTGTTTGTCGTAGGTTATCTAAAAAACCGTTTTTTTAATTGATTTCAAGATGAAAGACCACTCAAGCGTGGATGTCGCTAAAAGCTCTAGTGCATTAGCTTTCAGAAACAGTATACAAAGCTAACTTGCCGAGATTACTACTGCCTCTGTGAGCCAGGCTAAGTTAGCAGCCTAAGTTACTGCCGACTAGTAGCTATTAAAAAGTAATTGTGACCGATATCAAGATGACAGACCACTTTTAAAAGTAAAAAGTTAATAGCAAAGAGGTGTTCGCTATCAGAAAATGCTTTTGGATCTCACTTGCAAAGGATATTACAGAATCTGCAGCTGATAGAAAGTAAGCAGCCTTAACTGATTTTCATACCAATTGTAATTCTCACTCACCTTAAGACCACAGAAAGCCACATTGAACTGTAAATTTTTGAAAGCTCAGAAGATAAAGCTTTCCAAAATAGTTTTGAGAACTGAGTTGCCGAAATTACTGGAGCTTTTGTGGGCAAGACCAAGTCAGCGGCCTAACTCTCTGTAGTAGGTTATCTAATACACCGTTATTTTAATTGATTTCAAGATGAAAGACCACTCCGGCGTAGATGTCGCTAGAAGCTCTAGTGCATTAGCTTTCAGAAACAGTATACAAAGCTAACTTGCCGAGATTACTACTGCCTCTGTGGGCCAGGCTAAGTTAGCAGCCTAAGTTACTGCCAACTAGTAGCTATTAAAGTAATTTTGACCTTTATCAAGATGACAGACCACTTTTAAAAGAAAACAGTTAATAGCAAAGAGGTGTTAGCTATCAGAAACTGCTTTTGGATCTCACTTGCAAAAAATATTACAGAATCTGCAGCTGATAGAAAGTAAGCAGCCATAACTGATTTCCATACAAATTGTTATTTTTACCAACCTTAAGACCACAGAAAGCCACATTGAACTGCAAATTTTTGAAAGCTCTAAAGATAAAGCTTTCCAAAATAGCTGTAAGAACTGACTTGCCGAAATTTCGAGAGCTTTTGTGGGCAAGACCAAGTCAGCGACCTAACTGTTTGTCGTAGGATATCTAAAAAACCGTTTTTTTAATTGATTTCAAGATGAAAGACCACTCAAGTGTGGATGTCGCTAAAAGCTCTAGTGCATTAGCTTTCAGAAACAGTATAGAAAGCTAACAAGCCGAGATTACTACTTCCTCTGTGAGCCAGGCTAAGTTAGCAGCCTAAATTACTGCTGACTAGTAGCTATTAAAAAGTAATTGTGACCTATATCAAGATGACAGACGACTTTTAAAAGAAAACAGTTAATAGCAAAAAGGTGTTAGCTATCAGAAACTGCTTTTGGACTTCACTTGCAAAAAATATTACAGAATCTGCAGCTGATAGAAAGTAAGGAGCCAAAACTGATTTTCATACCAATTGTAATTTTCACCAACCTCAAGACAAATAGCCACATTGAACTGCAAATTTTTGAAAGCTCTGAAGATAAAGCTTTCCAAAATAGCTTTGAGAACTGACTTGCCGAAATTACTAGAGCTTTTGTGGGCAAGACCAAGTCAGCGGCCTAACTCTCTGCGGTAGGTTATCTAATAAACCGTTATTTTAATTGAGACCAAGATGAAAGACCACTCCGGCTTGGATGTCGCTAAAAGCTCTAGTGCATTAGCTTTCAGAAACAGTATACAAAGCTAAATTTCCGAGATTACTACTGCCTCTGTGAGCCATGCTAAGTTAGCAGCCTAAATTACTGCCGACCAGTAGCTATTAAAAAGTAAGTTTGACCGATATCAAGATGACAGACCACTTAACTGATTAACTGATTTTTATAACAATTGTAATTTTCACCAACCTTAAGACGAATAGCCACATTGAACTGCCAATTTTTGAAAGCTCTGAAGATAAAACTTTCTAAAATAGCTTTGAGAACTGACTTGCCGAAATTACTAGAGCTTTTGTGGGCAAGACCAAGTCAGTGGCCTAACTCTCTGTGGTAGGTTATCTAATAAACCGTTATTTTAATTGAGACCAAGATGAAAGACCACTCCGGCTTGGATGTCGCTAAAAGCTCTCGTGCATTAGCTTTCAGAAACAGTATACAAAGCTAACTTGCCGAGATTACTACTGCCTCTGTGAGCCAGGCTAAGTTAGCAGCCTAAATTTTTGCCGACTAGTAGCTATTAAAAAGTAATTGTGACCGATATCAAGATGACAGACCACTTTTAAAAGAAAACAGTTAGTAGCAAAAAGGTGTAAGCTATCAGAAACTGCTTTTGGACCTCACTTGCAAAATTGTTACAGAATCTGCAGCTGATAGAAAGTTAGCAGCCTTAACTGATTTTTATAACAATTGTAATTTTCACCAACCTTAAGACAAATAGCCACATTAAACTGCCAATTTTTGAAAGCTCTGAAGATAAAGCTTTCCAAAAGAGCTTTGAGAACTGACTTGCCGAAATTAGTAGAGCTTTTGTGGACAAGACCAAGTCAGCAGCCTAACTCTCTGTGGTAGGTTATCTAATAAACCGTTATTTTAATTGAGACCAAGATGAAAGACCACTCCGGCGTGGATGTCGCTAAAAGCTCTAGAGCATTAGCTTTCAGAAACAGTATACAAAGCTAACTTGACGAGATTACTACTGCTTCTGTGGGCCAGGCTAAGTTAGCAGCCTAAGTTACTGCCAACTAGTAGCTATTAAAAGTAATTTTGACCTTTATCAAGATGACAGACCACTTTTAAAAGAAAACAGTCAAAAGCAAAATAGTGATAGCTATCAGAAAATGCTTTTGGATCTCAATTGCAAAAAATATTACAGAATCTGCAGCTGATAGAAAGATAGCAGCCTTAACTGATTTTCATAACAATTGTAATTTTCACCAACCTTAAGACAAATAGCCACATTAAACTGCCAATTTTTGAAAGCTCTGAAGATAAAGCTTTCCAAAAGAGCTTTGAGAACTGACTTGCCGAAATTAGTAGAGCTTTTGTGGACAAGACCAAGTCAGCAGCCTAACTCTCTGTGGTAGGTTATCTAATAAACCGTTATTTTAATTGAGACCAAGATGAAAGACCACTCCGGCGTGGATGTCGCTAAAAGCTCTAGAGCATTAGCTTTCAGAAACAGTATACAAAGCTAACTTGCCGAGATTACTACTGCTTCTGTGGGCCAGGCTAAGTTAGCAGCCTAAGTTACTGCCAACTAGTAGCTATTAAAAGTAATTTTGACCTTTATCAAGATGACAGACCACTTTTAAAAGAAAACAGTTAAAAGCAAAATAGTGATAGCTATCAGAAAATGCTTTTGAATCTCAATTGCAAAAAATATTACAGAATCTGCAGCTGATAGAAAGATAGCAGCCTTAACTGATTTTCATAACAATTGTAATTTTCACCAACCTTAAGACAAATAGCCACATTAAACTGCCAATTTTTGAAAGCTCTGAAGATAAGGCTTTCCAAAAGAGCTTTGAGAACTGACTTGCCGAAATTAGTAGAGCTTTTGTGGACAAGACCAAGTCAGCAGCCTAACTCTCTGTGGTAGGTTATCTAATAAACCGTTATTTTAATTGAGACCAAGATGAAAGACCACTCCGGCGTGGATGTCGCTAAAAGCTCTAGAGCATTAGCTTTCAGAAACAGTATACAAAGCTAACTTGCCGAGATTACTACTGCTTCTGTGGGCCAGGCTAAGTTAGCAGCCTAAGTTACTGCCAACTAGTAGCTATTAAAAGTAATTTTGACCTTTATCAAGATGACAGACCACTTTTAAAAGAAAACAGTTAATAGCAAAGAGGTGTTAGCTATCAGAACCTGCTTTTGGATCTCACTTGCAAAAAATATTACAGAATCTGCAGCTGATAGAAAGTTAGCAGCCATAACTAATTTCCATACAAATTGTTATTTTTACCAACCTTAAGACCACAGAAAGCCACATTGAACTGCAAATTTTTGATAGCTCAGAAGATAAAGCTTTCCAAAATAGCTGTAAGAACTGACTTGCCGAAATTTCGAGAGCTTTTGTGGGCAAGACCAAGCCAGCGACCTAACTGTTTGTCGTAGGTTATCTAAAAAACCGTTTTTTTAATTGATTTCAAGATGAAAGACCACTCAAGCGTGGATGTCGCTAAAAGCTCTAGTGCATTAGCTTTCAGAAACAGTATACAAAGCTAACTTGCCGAGATTACTACTGCCTCTGTGAGCCAGGCTAAGTTAGCAGCCTAAGTTACTGCCGACTAGTAGCTATTAAAAAGTAATTGTGACCGATATCAAGATGACAGACCACTTTTAAAAGTAAAAAGTTAATAGCAAAGAGGTGTTCGCTATCAGAAAATGCTTTTGGATCTCACTTGCAAAGGATATTACAGAATCTGCAGCTGATAGAAAGTAAGCAGCCTTAACTGATTTTCATACCAATTGTAATTCTCACTCACCTTAAGACCACAGAAAGCCACATTGAACTGTAAATTTTTGAAAGCTCAGAAGATAAAGCTTTCCAAAATAGTTTTGAGAACTGAGTTGCCGAAATTACTGGAGCTTTTGTGGGCAAGACCAAGTCAGCGGCCTAACTCTCTGTAGTAGGTTATCTAATACACCGTTATTTTAATTGATTTCAAGATGAAAGACCACTCCGGCGTAGATGTCGCTAGAAGCTCTAGTGCATTAGCTTTCAGAAACAGTATACAAAGCTAACTTGCCGAGATTACTACTGCCTCTGTGGGCCAGGCTAAGTTAGCAGCCTAAGTTACTGCCAACTAGTAGCTATTAAAGTAATTTTGACCTTTATCAAGATGACAGACCACTTTTAAAAGAAAACAGTTAATAGCAAAGAGGTGTTAGCTATCAGAAACTGCTTTTGGATCTCACTTGCAAAAAATATTACAGAATCTGCAGCTGATAGAAAGTAAGCAGCCATAACTGATTTCCATACAAATTGTTATTTTTACCAACCTTAAGACCACAGAAAGCCACATTGAACTGCAAATTTTTGAAAGCTCTAAAGATAAAGCTTTCCAAAATAGCTGTAAGAACTGACTTGCCGAAATTTCGAGAGCTTTTGTGGGCAAGACCAAGTCAGCGACCTAACTGTTTGTCGTAGGATATCTAAAAAACCGTTTTTTTAATTGATTTCAAGATGAAAGACCACTCAAGTGTGGATGTCGCTAAAAGCTCTAGTGCATTAGCTTTCAGAAACAGTATAGAAAGCTAACAAGCCGAGATTACTACTTCCTCTGTGAGCCAGGCTAAGTTAGCAGCCTAAATTACTGCTGACTAGTAGCTATTAAAAAGTAATTGTGACCTATATCAAGATGACAGACGACTTTTAAAAGAAAACAGTTAATAGCAAAAAGGTGTTAGCTATCAGAAACTGCTTTTGGACTTCACTTGCAAAAAATATTACAGAATCTGCAGCTGATAGAAAGTAAGGAGCCAAAACTGATTTTCATACCAATTGTAATTTTCACCAACCTCAAGACAAATAGCCACATTGAACTGCAAATTTTTGAAAGCTCTGAAGATAAAGCTTTCCAAAATAGCTTTGAGAACTGACTTGCCGAAATTACTAGAGCTTTTGTGGGCAAGACCAAGTCAGCGGCCTAACTCTCTGCGGTAGGTTATCTAATAAACCGTTATTTTAATTGAGACCAAGATGAAAGACCACTCCGGCTTGGATGTCGCTAAAAGCTCTAGTGCATTAGCTTTCAGAAACAGTATACAAAGCTAAATTTCCGAGATTACTACTGCCTCTGTGAGCCATGCTAAGTTAGCAGCCTAAATTACTGCCGACCAGTAGCTATTAAAAAGTAAGTTTGACCGATATCAAGATGACAGACCACTTAACTGATTAACTGATTTTTATAACAATTGTAATTTTCACCAACCTTAAGACGAATAGCCACATTGAACTGCCAATTTTTGAAAGCTCTGAAGATAAAGCTTTCCAAAAGAGCTTTGAGAACTGACTTGCCGAAATTAGTAGAGCTTTTGTGGACAAGACCAAGTCAGCAGCCTAACTCTCTGTGGTAGGTTATCTAATAAACCGTTATTTTAATTGAGACCAAGATGAAAGACCACTCCGGCGTGGATGTCGCTAAAAGCTCTAGAGCATTAGCTTTCAGAAACAGTATACAAAGCTAACTTGACGAGATTACTACTGCTTCTGTGGGCCAGGCTAAGTTAGCAGCCTAAGTTACTGCCAACTAGTAGCTATTAAAAGTAATTTTGACCTTTATCAAGATGACAGACCACTTTTAAAAGAAAACAGTCAAAAGCAAAATAGTGATAGCTATCAGAAAATGCTTTTGGATCTCAATTGCAAAAAATATTACAGAATCTGCAGCTGATAGAAAGATAGCAGCCTTAACTGATTTTCATAACAATTGTAATTTTCACCAACCTTAAGACAAATAGCCACATTAAACTGCCAATTTTTGAAAGCTCTGAAGATAAAGCTTTCCAAAAGAGCTTTGAGAACTGACTTGCCGAAATTAGTAGAGCTTTTGTGGACAAGACCAAGTCAGCAGCCTAACTCTCTGTGGTAGGTTATCTAATAAACCGTTATTTTAATTGAGACCAAGATGAAAGACCACTCCGGCGTGGATGTCGCTAAAAGCTCTAGAGCATTAGCTTTCAGAAACAGTATACAAAGCTGACTTGCCGAGATTACTACTGCTTCTGTGGGCCAGGCTAAGTTAGCAGCCTAAGTTACTGCCAACTAGTAGCTATTAAAAGTAATTTTGACCTTTATCAAGATGACAGACCACTTTTAAAAGAAAACAGTTAAAAGCAAAATAGTGATAGCTATCAGAAAATGCTTTTGAATCTCAATTGCAAAAAATATTACAGAATCTGCAGCTGATAGAAAGATAGCAGCCTTAACTGATTTTCATAACAATTGTAATTTTCACCAACCTTAAGACAAATAGCCACATTAAACTGCCAATTTTTGAAAGCTCTGAAGATAAAGCTTTCCAAAAGAGCTTTGAGAACTGACTTGCCGAAATTAGTAGAGCTTTTGTGGACAAGACCAAGTCAGCAGCCTAACTCTCTGTGGTAGGTTATCTAATAAACCGTTATTTTAATTGAGACCAAGATGAAAGACCACTCCGGCGTGGATGTCGCTAAAAGCTCTAGAGCATTAGCTTTCAGAAACAGTATACAAAGCTAACTTGCCGAGATTACTACTGCTTCTGTGGGCCAGGCTAAGTTAGCAGCCTAAGTTACTGCCAACTAGTAGCTATTAAAAGTAATTTTGACCTTTATCAAGATGACAGACCACTTTTAAAAGAAAACAGTTAATAGCAAAGAGGTGTTAGCTATCAGAACCTGCTTTTGGATCTCACTTGCAAAAAATATTACAGAATCTGCAGCTGATAGAAAGTTAGCAGCCATAACTGATTTCCATACAAATTGTTATTTTTACCAACCTTAAGACCACAGAAAGCCACATTGAACTGCAAATTTTTGATAGCTCAGAAGATAAAGCTTTCCAAAATAGCTGTAAGAACTGACTTGCCGAAATTTCGAGAGCTTTTGTGGGCAAGACCAAGCCAGCGACCTAACTGTTTGTCGTAGGATATCTAAAAAACCGTTTTTTTAATTGATTTCAAGATGAAAGACCACTCAAGTGTGGATGTCGCTAAAAGCTCTAGTGCATTAGCTTTCAGAAACAGTATAGAAAGCTAACAAGCCGAGATTACTACTTCCTCTGTGAGCCAGGCTAAGTTAGCAGCCTAAATTACTGCTGACTAGTAGCTATTAAAAAGTAATTGTGACCTATATCAAGATGACAGACGACTTTTAAAAGAAAACAGTTAATAGCAAAAAGGTGTTAGCTATCAGAAACTGCTTTTGGACTTCACTTGCAAAAAATATTACAGAATCTGCAGCTTATAGAAAGTTAACAGCTTTAACTGATTTTCATACCAATTGTAATTTTTTCCAACCTTAAGACCACACAAAGCCACATTCAACTGTAAATTTTTGAAAACTCTGAAGATAAAGCTTTCCAAAATAGCTGTAAGAACTGACTTGCCGAAATTTCTAGAGCTTTTGTGTGCAAGACCAAGTCAGCGACCTAACTCTTTGTGGTAGGTTATCTAATAAACCGTTTTTTTAATGGATTTCAACATGAAAGACCACTCAAGTGTGGATGTCGCTAAAAGCTCTAGTGTATAAACTTTCATAAACAGTATACAAAGCTAAATTTCCGAGATTACTACTGCCTCTGTGAGCCATGCTAAGTTAGACAGGCCGACAGACATGGATTTTATCACATGACATGGCGTTTTTAAATACGATAAGTGATGAGTTTGCCTGCACCGGGACCTCAGCAGTGGACACTCTGGCGGCAATGCTTCGCGGTAGGCCATACGGCGGGACGGCGCTATTTGTGGCGTAGAAAGATGTTTTCATCTGCCTCGTTTATACAGTGCGACAATGTTAGGATCAGTGCGCTCAAAATAATGTCAGGTGATAAGCATTTATTAATATTTTGCGTTTATATGCCGGTCAATTGCGTTGATAACCTGCCAGATTTCGTGCAATGTATGAGTGTTATGAGCGCTATAGCGAAGGAAAGTTGCGTCGAAACTGTTTACATATTAAGGTGCGTCCACTCTTATATCGTATTTTCGACGGCCTGCTCAATTTGCAGTTAGACAAGTATTAAATGATGCACAGTTCGGCTTTCGCGCCGGCTTATCTACCGAAAGTGCAATTGTTTGTTTGAAACAGTCTGTTGAGTACTACACTCGCAGGAAGACGCCTATATATGCGTGTTTTTTAGATCTCTCTATAGCCTTCGATCTCGTTAACTACGACTTTTTTTGGAGGAAACTTGACGAAGAGCAATTTCCTAGGGAACTCACACGCATATTTAGGTGTTGGTACAGGAGCCAGCGAAATAGTGTTCGTTGGGGTGATGCAATATCGGACGAATATGGCTTGGATTGCGGGGTCAGGCAGGGAGGGCTTAGTTCCCCCATGCTTTTCAATCTGTACATGGATGCCCTTATCGGCGGGCTTAGCAGTATGCATGTTGTTTATCACATAGACAGGGTTTGTTTGAATAACATAAGCTATGCTCATGACATGGTACTGCTGAGCCCTTCGGTGGGCGGTATGCGTGTACTGATTGAGAATTGTGAATCCTATGCTGTGAGTCTCGGCCTGAAGTACAATGTGCTCAAGAGTGAGTACATGGTATTTAGGGCGAGGAACAAGTGCCCATCTCATGTCCCACCCATTTTTTCGAATGGCGAGCAACTAAAGAGGGTTTATACATTTAAATATCTTGGGCATTTGGTCACCGATGACCTGCGTGACGATGCGGACATAGAACGCGAGCGTAGAGCAGTGTCCGTCAGGGCCAATATGATAGCCCGGAGGTTTAGCAGGTGTAAAGCTCAAGTTAAAGTAACACTCTTTCGAGCGTACTCTACTTCGCTGTACGCCTGTAGCCTGTGGTCGAGGTACACACAGCGTGCTATGAATGCAATGCGTGTACAATACAATGACGCGTTCAGGGTACTGTTGCGGCTGCCGCGATACTGTAGCGCATCGGGCATGTTCGCCGACGCGCAGGTGGATGAATTCCACGCCACGCTGCGCAAGCGTTTCGCCGCGACACTCCGCAGAGTGCGCGCCAGTCGCCACAGTCTCCTGACCGTCGTGGCAGAGAGATGGGACAGCGCCCTAATCAGGCACTGGACCTCTCAGCACTTAAGTTTAGGTACTAACATAGTTATTTAAGTTTAATTGTAATACTAACACTATATGGATAACGTTGTCCGAATTAAATGTTTATTTTTATTTTATTTTAATTTTTTTTTTTATTCATTGATTTATTTATTTTTTATTAGCATTCAGAAACAGCTTTCAGAGCTCACTTATTAAGATTAGTAGAGCTTCTGTTTCATTCTATCACGAAATGTAATATTATTCGAAGTAAACCATTCTACTACTCGAAAAGTTTACATTTCATAGAGCGGATTTATAAAAACAAACCAAACATAAAGTTGTTAAACGTTAGGTTGGGAAAATATAACGAATTCTTTTGATAAATTGACACATGTTCTTTCGGCGAAATAAAATTATTCGAAAAATTGGTTGTGAACTGATAATCGGCAATAAAATATTTGGCGATACTTTTGAGAACCCAAATAAATTTGTATATGTATTTGGCAGATGGGTCTAATGGGTAGACGGTTACACATGTGCCAGAAGGAATTAAAAAGAAATTTAAAAAATATACCAGCGTTTGAAGACCTTTTACGCACGAGTACTTTTTATACGTTTACACGGCACAATTCGCATTTCCCCTGATTTTGTTTTTTTTTTATCGAAAGCATCTATTTTATTTTTAATTTCATCTATAGTAACGTAACATGTTTTATGGAATTTGCGGCAGCAAATATCACAGTCAATCGAATCACGGGGTTTGACCTTTTTTGACCGACTTCCATAAAAGGAGGTTCTCAATTCGGCGGGTTTTTTTTTTTGTTTATGGATGTTCACCGATTATTCAAAGACTATTTGACCGATTTCAAAATATTTTTTTTTGGTTTTATAGGAGGTACTTTTTTGTTGGTCCCATTTAATTTTGGTGAAGATCTGCTGATGGAATCCATGAGGAATTGAAGGAACTTCTCAAATATTGTAGGCATACATATAGCGATTTTGGTATTATAAGAAACATAATAAGCATTTGCATTCAGAAAGTGTAAATTGGTGAAGTGGAACTGATGCAGAAGACCACAGAATGCCATCGGAACTCCTCAGTGATAAACTATTTACGGGTGGCGACAAAATATCTTGATTAATTTAGTTAAGCAACTTCATAGTTACAAATTTAAATGTTCTTGATGAGAATGGTACCATCGAATTGATTTGATGATGGAGCCGGAAGGTAGGCACCAGATCTATGTAATAAAATAATGTATCCTAGCCGTGTTTGGGCTTGTTTGAATCGTCACGAGATACACTTTTAAGTAACGATTAACTAAAGTGTAAAATAAATAAACTTTTTAACAAAAACATAAAACGGACTCCAAAAAAATCTAAAAAGTAAAAAATAACGCCATAATTCAGGTTCTTCAAATTACTTACAAGTAACCGTGTGTATACTCAATCTATACAGTATATACAATTAATGTTATTTTGGAGTCGGTGCCATCGTGTCACAACTTATTACGTTTTAGTTTTTTTTGGAGTCGGTTTTATTTTTTTCTTTAATTGAGCAAAACAAACAACGTTGTTGCATGGCATCAGTGTGTTTTAGCAAAATTCTTTTTAAATTTAATCTATATTTATCAAAGTTTTTCTTAAACGGTTGTTTCGTTTTTGTTACAATGTGATGAAATATATTTAATAGTATTGGTCCACAATTGTAACCATCCCTTTGTAAATAATGTTTAATGTTTGTGGAAGTTTTAAACTCTTTATTTGTTTTTTTCATTTTTAAAAGCATGTTGATTTTAGAAACATAAAGTTCCTCGTAAGAGTTTTCGTTTCCTTGGGGGTCAATAATGGTGAGCGTGTCCTCTCTGATTGATAATATTACCATTGTGTAATGACTACGGCGGCAGATGGGAAAAACGGTATCTTTCTACAAATCTATTGAAATTAAATCCAGAAACGTATCGCTTAATTCAAATTGCCCAAATATATATGTACATCGCTCCACTGATACTAGATGGTAAGTGTTTTTATTAAAAATATGCAATATGTGGTCCATGACTACGTCCATTACGTATCGGTTCCCGTCCAGCGTGAGAAAATGATCAATTAGTATACTCTTCATGGTTGTCTGCTTTATTTTTTCCGTATAATTGACGGAGTACCCTCTCCCGATTTCCTTATAATAATAAATATCAATTAGACCGTTTTCCAAAATCGTTAGGTACTTGGCAATTGGTTGCGTCACTTGAAGGTCAACATTTTCTGTAAGATCCTGGGCATCGAGGCAAGTGCAATGCTTACAAAAGAAATCTTGCGTCTGTAATTCTGGCGATTTACACCCGTCGATTTTCTTTGCACACATTTGATGCACCCACATGTTACACGTGTCACATTGGACCCAAGTAAATTAACGTTGAAGTCTCCACATACTATAACATGTTTTTTGCCTTTACAAGCTATTTTTAAGACATTTTCCATAGTGCATTCAAATGTATGGAAATCAGCAGAAGGTGGTCTGTAAATACATATAATTAAATAGGTCTCTAATTCTACACAAGCAATTTCTATAATCCGTTCTATTGATAATCTAACAATATCTTCTCGCTCTTTGGATTTCATGACCCTTTTAACAATTATTAGAGAACAATGGCTAATTTTCTAGCAAAGACACTTACTAACTCAAACTTAATAAAATCAAAAAGTAATTGTTCCTGTTTTAGCCAGTGTTCAGTAATACACATAAGTTCAATATTATTATTATCTAAAAATAAACCTATTTCTTACGAGTATTCCTTGCTGGAAAAACCCTGAATATTCTGGTGAATAATGTTAATATGCAAAGGTGTTTCCGCTGTCTTACAATTTAGTTTAAATGTGGCATGGATCTATTATCACTATGGGCATACTGGAGACTAGCTAATGTGGTATTATATTCTAGGTTCTATGTTAAATGCTAAAAGATCTGCTATGGTCAAAATATATTTCTTTGGCAAGATATTTCTTTCTGACATTAGCGTGAAGCGCTTGACAAATTTATTTAAGTCAAAGAAATGTGTCTTTTCATTGAAACATATGGCATCATTGTACATCATTGAATTTAGGTGTGCTATTCTATTGTTATAGTAATATGGCATATTCTGAGAATATGGTAGTGCACACAGTATGATTTTACCTATGCCAGATTTTTCAATATCATTTATTGTTGTCATCAATTTGTCTACACAAGACTTGTTTACATTAGAAGTATTTCCTATCATAATCACTAAGGTATTTCTGTTATCATGACTTCCTTTTGTAAGTAAATCACACAGTTGACTCATATTTATGTTCGGATAACAGAAGTGGGTAGGTAGGTAGGTAGGTAGGTGGGTACTTAGGTTGGTAGGTAGCCTGGCTCACAGAGGCAGTAGTAATCTCGGCAAGTTAGCTTTGTATACTGTTTCTGAAAGCGAATGCACTAGAGCTTTAAGCGACATCCACGCCGGAGTGGTCTTTCATCTTGGTCTCAATTAAAATAACGGTTTATTAGATAAACTACCACAGAGAGTTAGGCCGCAGACTTGGTCTTGCCCACAAAAGCTCTAGTAATTTCGGCAAGTCAGTTCTCAAAGCTATTTTGGAAAGTTTTATCTTCAGAGCTTTCAAAAATTGGCAGTTCAATGTGGCTATTTGTCTTAAGGTTGGTGAAAATTACAATTATTATAAAAATCAGTTAAGGCTGCTAACTTTCCATCAGCTGCAGATTCTGTAATATTTTTTGCAAGTGAGATCCAAAAGCATTTTCTGATAGCTTTCACTATTTTGCTTTTAACTGTATTCTTTTTAAAGTGGTCTGGCATCTTGATAGCAGTCACAATTACTTTTTAATAGCTACTAGTCGGCAGTAATTTAGGCTGCTAACTTAGCCTGGCTCACAGAGGCAGTAGTAATCTCGGCAAATTAGCTTTGTATACTGTTTCTGAAAGCTAATGCACTAGAGCTTTTAGCGACATCCAAGCCGGAGTGGTCTTTCATCTTGGTCTCAATTAAAATAACGGTTTATTAGATAACCTACCACAGAGAGTTAGGCCGCTGACTTGGTCTTGCCCACAAAAGCTCTAGTAATTTCGGCAAGTCAGTTCTCAAAGCTATTTTAGAAAGTTTTATCTTCAGAACTTTCAAAAATTGGCAGTTCAATGTGGCTATTTGTCTTAAGGTTGGTGAAAATTACAATTGTTATAAAACTCAGTTAAGGCTGCTAACTTTCTATCAGCTGCAGATTCTGTAATATTTTTGGAAGTGAGGTCCAAACGCAGTTTCTAATAGCTAACACCTTTTAGCTATAAACTGCTTTTTTTAAAAGTGGTCTGTCATCTTGATATCGGTCAAACTTAATTTTTAATAGCTACTGGTCGGCAGTAATTAAGGCTGCTAACTGAGCATGGCTCACAGAGGCAGTAGTAATCTCGGCAAGTTAGCTTTGTATACAGTTTCTGAAAGCTAATGCACTAGAGCTTTTAGCGACATCCACGCCGGAGTGGTCTTTCATCTTGGTGTTAATTAAAATAACGGTTTATTAGATAAACTACCACAGAGAGTTAGGCCGCTGACTTGGTCTTGCCCACAAAAGCTCTAGTAATTTCGGCAAGTCAGTTCTCAAAGCTATTTTGGAAAGTTTTATCTTCAGAGCTTTCAAAAATTGGCAGTTTAATGTGGCTTTTTGTCTTAAGGTTGGTAAAAATTACAATTGTTATGAAAATCAGTTAAGGCTGCTAACTTTCTATCAGCTGCAGATTCTGTAATATTTTTGCAAGTGAGGTCCAAACGCAGTTTCTGATAGCTAACACCTTTTTGCTACTAACTGCTTTTTTTAAAAGTGGTCTGAAATCTTGATATCGGTCAAACTTACTTTTTAATAGCTACTGGTCGGCAGTAATTTAGGCTGCTAATTTAGCCTGGCTCACAGAGGCAGTAGTAATCTCGGCAAGTTAGCTTTGTATACTGTTTCTGAAAGCTAATGCACTAGAGCTTTTAGCGACATCTACGCCGGAGTGGTCTTTCATCTTGGTCTCAATTAAAATAACGGTTTATTAGATAACCTACCACAGAGAGTTAGGCCGCTGACTTGGTCTTGCCTACAAAAGCTCTAGTAATTTCGGCAAGTCAGTTCTCAAAGCTATTTTGGAAAGTTTTATCTTCAGAGCTTTCAAAAATTGGCAGTTCAATGTGGCTATTTGTCTTAAGGTTGGTGAAAATTACAATTGTTATAAAAATCAGTTAAGGCTGCTAACTTTCTATCAGCTGCAGATTCTGTAACAATTTTGCAAGTGAGGTCCAAAAGCAGTTTCTGATAGCTTACACCTTTTTGCTACTAACTGTTTTCTTTTAAAAGTGGTCTGTCATCTTGATATCGGTCACAATTACTTTTTAATAGCTACTAGTCGGCAGTAATTTAGGCTGCTAACTTAGCCTGGCTCACAGAGGCAGTAGTAATCTCGGCAAGTTAGCTTTGTATACTGTTTCTGAAAGCTAATGCACTAGAGCTTTTAGCGACATCCAAGCCGGAGTGGTCTTTCATCTTGGTCTCAATTAAAATAACGGTTTATTAGATAACCTACCACAGAGAGTTAGGCCGCTGACTTGGTCTTGCCCACAAAAGCTCTAGTAATTTCGGCAAGTCAGTTCTCAAAGCTATTTTGGAAAGTTTTATCTTCAGAGCTTTCAAAAATTGGCAGTTTCATGTGGCTATTTGTCTTAAGGTTGGTGAAAATTACAATTGTTATGAAAATCCAAAAGCATTTTCTGATAGCTTACACTATTTTGCTTTTAACTATTTTCTTTCTAAAGTGGTCTGGCATCTTGATATCGGTCACAATTACTTTTTAATAGCTACTGGTCGGCAAAAATTTAGGCTGCTAATTTAGCCTGGCTCACAGAGGCAGTAGTAATCTCGGCAAGTTAGCTTTGTATACTGTTTCTGAAAGCTAATGCACTAGAGCTTTTAGCGACATCTACGCCGGAGTGGTCTTTCATCTTGGTCTCAATTAAAATAACGGTTTATTAGATAAACTACCACAGAGTTAGGCCGCTGGATTGGTCTTGCCTACAAAAGCTCTAGTAATTTCGGCAAGTCAGTTCTCAAAGCTATTTTGGAAAGTTTTATCTTCAGAGCTTTCAAAAATTGGCAGTTCAATGTGGCTATTTGTCTTAAGGTTGGTGAAAATTACAATTGTTATAAAAATCAGTTAAGGCTGCTAACTTTCTATCAGCTGCAGATTCTGTAACAATTTTGCAAGTGAGGTCCAAAAGCAGTTTCTGATAGCTTACACCTTTTTGCTACTAACTGTTTTCTTTTAAAAGTGGTCTGTCATCTTGATATCGGTCACAATTACTTTTTAATAGCTACTAGTCGGCAGTAATTTAGGCTGCTAACTTAGCCTGGCTCACAGAGGCAGTAGTAATCTCGGCAAGTTAGCTTTGTATACTGTTTCTGAAAGCTAATGCACTAGAGCTTTTAGCGACATCCAAGCCGGAGTGGTCTTTCATCTTGGTCTCAATTAAAATAACGGTTTATTAGATAACCTACCACAGAGAGTTAGGCCGCTGACTTGGTCTTGCCCACAAAAGCTCTAGTAATTTCGGCAAGTCAGTTCTCAAAGCTATTTTGGAAAGTTTTATCTTCAGAGCTTTCAAAAATTGGCAGTTTCATGTGGCTATTTGTCTTAAGGTTGGTGAAAATTACAATTGTTATGAAAATCCAAAAGCATTTTCTGATAGCTTACACTATTTTGCTTTTAACTATTTTCTTTCTAAAGTGGTCTGGCATCTTGATATCGGTCACAATTACTTTTTAATAGCTACTGGTCGGCAAAAATTTAGGCTGCTAATTTAGCCTGGCTCACAGAGGCAGTAGTAATCTCGGCAAGTTAGCTTTGTATACTGTTTCTGAAAGCTAATGCACTAGAGCTTTTAGCGACATCTACGCCGGAGTGGTCTTTCATCTTGGTCTCAATTAAAATAACGGTTTATTAGATAAACTACCACAGAGTTAGGCCGCTGGATTGGTCTTGCCTACAAAAGCTCTAGTAATTTCGGCAAGTCAGTTCTCAAAGCTATTTTGGAAAGTTTTATCTTCAGAGCTTTCAAAAATTGGCAGTTCAATGTGGCTATTTGTCTTAAGGTTGGTGAAAATTACAATTGTTATAAAAATCAGTTAAGGCTGCTAACTTTCTATCAGCTGCAGATTCTGTAACAATTTTGCAAGTGAGGTCCAAAAGCAGTTTCTGATAGCTTACACCTTTTTGCTACTAACTGTTTTCTTTTAAAAGTGGTCTGTCATCTTGATATCGGTCACAATTACTTTTTAATAGCTACTAGTCGGCAGTAATTTAGGCTGCTAACTTCGCCTGGCTCACAGAGGCAGTAGTAATCTCGGCAAGTTAGCTTAGTATACTGTTTCTGAAAGCTAATGCACTAGAGCTTTTAGCGACATCCAAGCCGGAGTGGTCTTTCATCTTGGTCTCAATTAAAATAACGGTTTATTAGATAACCTACCACAGAGAGTTAGGCCGCTGACTTGGTCTTGCCCACAAAAGCTCTAGTAATTTCGGCAAGTCAGTTCTCAAAGCTATTTTGGAAAGTTTTATCTTCAGAGCTTTCAAAAATTGGCAGTTTAATGTGGCTTTTTGTCTTAAGGTTGGTAAAAATTACAATTGTTATGAAAATCAGTTAAGGCTGCTAACTTTCTATTAGCTGCAGATTCTGTAATATTTTTGCAAGTGAGGTCCAAACGCAGTTTCTGATAGCTAACACCTTTTTGCTACTAACTGCTTTTTTTAAAAGTGGTCTGTCATCTTGATATCGGTCAAACTTACTTTTTAATAGCTACTGGTCGGCAGTAATTTAGGCTGCTAATTTAGCCTGGCTCACAGAGGCAGTAGTAATCTCGGCAAGTTAGCTTTGTATACTGTTTCTGAAAGCTAATGCACTAGAGCTTTAAGCGACATCCACGCTGGAGTGGTCTTTCATCTTGGTCTCAATTAAAATAACGGTTTATTAGATAAACTACCACAGAGAGTTAGGCTGCTGACTTGGTCTTGTCCACAAAAGCTCTACTAATTTCGGCAAGTCAGTTCTCAAAGCTATTTTAGAAAGTTTCATCTTCAGAGCTTTCAAAAATTGGCAGTTCAATGTGGCTATTTGTCTTAAGGTTGGTGAAAATTACAATTGTTATAAAAATCAGATAAGGCTGGTTACTTTCTATCAGCTGCAGATTCTGTAATATTTTTTGCAAGTGAGATCCAAAAGCATTTTCTAATAGCTTACATTATTTTGCTTTTAACTGTGTTCTTTTTAAAGTGGTCTGGCATCTTGATAGCGGTCACAATTACTTTTTAATAGCTACTAGTCGGCAGTAATTTAGGCTGCTAACTTAGCCTGGCTCACAGAGGCAGTAGTAATCTCGGCAAGTTAGCTTTGTATACTGTTTCTGAAAGCTAATGCACTAGAGCTTTAAGCGACATCCACGCTGGAGTGGTCTTTCATCTTGGTCTCAATTAAAATAACGGTTTATTAGATAACCTACCACAGAGAGTTAGGCTGCTGACTTGGTTTTGTCCACAAAAGCTCTACTAATTTCGGCAAGTCAGTTCTCAAAGCTCTTTTGGAAAGCTTTATCTTCAGAGCTTTCAAAAATTGGCAGTTTAATGTGGCTATTTGTCTTAAGGTTGGTGAAAATTACAATTGTTATGAAAATCCAAAAGCATTTTCTGATAGCTTACACTATTTTGCTTTTAACTATTTTCTTTCTAAAGTGGTCTGGCATCTTGATATCGGTCACAATTACTTTTTAATAGCTACTGGTCGGCAAAAATTTAGGCTGCTAATTTAGCCTGGCTCACAGAGGCAGTAGTAATCTCGGCAAGTTAGCTTTGTATACTGTTTCTGAAAGCTAATGCACTAGAGCTTTTAGCGACATCTACGCCGGAGTGGTCTTTCATCTTGGTCTCAATTAAAATAACGGTTTATTAGATAAACTACCACAGAGTTAGGCCGCTGACTTGGTCTTGCCTACAAAAGCTCTAGTAATTTCGGCAAGTCAGTTCTCAAAGCTATTTTGGAAAGTTTTATCTTCAGAGCTTTCAAAAATTGGCAGTTCAATGTGGCTATTTGTCTTAAGGTTGGTGAAAATTACAATTGTTATAAAAATCAGTTAAGGCTGCTAACTTTCTATCAGCTGCAGATTCTGTAACAATTTTGCAAGTGAGGTCCAAAAGCAGTTTCTGATAGCTTACACCTTTTTGCTACTAACTGTTTTCTTTTAAAAGTGGTCTGTCATCTTGATATTGGTCACAATTACTTTTTAATAGCTACTAGTCGGCAAAAATTTAGGCTGCTAACTTAGCCTGGCTCACAGAGGCAGTAGTAATCTCGGCAAGTTAGCTTTGTATACTGTTTCTGAAAGCTAATGCACTAGAGCTTTTAGCGACATACAAGCCGGAGTGGTCTCATCTTGGTCTCAATTAAAATAACGGTTTATTAGATAACCTACCACAGAGAGTTAGGCTGCTGACTTGGTCTTGTCCACAAAAGCTCTACTAATTTCGGCAACTCAGTTCTCAAAGCTCTTTTGGAAAGCTTTATCTTCAGAGCTTTCAAAAATTGGCAGTTTAATGTGGCTATTTGTCTTAAGGTTGGTGAAAATTACAATTGTTATGAAAATCAGTTAAGGCTGCTAACTTTCTATCAGCTGCAGATTCTGTAATATTTTTTGCAAGTGAGATCCAAAAGCATTTTCTGATAGCTAACACCTTTTTGCTACTAACTGTCTTTTTTTAAAGTGGTCTGTCATCTTGATATCGGTCAAACTTTCTTTTTAATAGCTACTGGTCGGCAGTAATTTAGGCTGCTAACTTAGCCTGTTTCACAGAGGCAGTAGTAATCTCGGCAAGTTAGCTTTGTATACAGTTTCTGAAAGCTAATGCACTAGAGCTTTAAGCGACATCCACGCTGGAGTGGTCTTTCATCTTGGTCTCAATTAAAATAACGGTTTATTAGATAAACTACCACAGAGAGTTAGGCCGCTGACTTGATCTTGCCCACAAAAGCTCTAGTAATTTCGGCAAGTCAGTTATTAAAGCTATATTGGAAAGTTTTATCTTCAGAGCTTTTGAAAATTGGCAGTTCAATGTGGCTATTTGTCTTAAGGTTGGTGAAAATTACAATTGTTATGAAAATCAGTTAAAGCTGCTAACTTTCTATCAGCTGCAGATTCTGTTATATTTTTGCAAGTGAGGTCCAAACGCAGTTTCTGATAGCTAACACCTTTTTGCTACTAACTGTTTTCTTTTAAAAGTGGTCTGTCATCGTGATATCGGTCAAACTTACTTTTTAATACCTACTGGTCGGCAGTAATTTAGGCTGCTAACTTAGCCTGGCTCACAGAGGTAGTAGTAATCTCGGCAAGTTAGCTTTGTATACTGTTTCTGAAAGCTAATGCACTAGAGCTTTTAGCGACATCCACGCCGGAGTGGTCTTTCACCTTGGTCTCAATTAAAATAACGGTTTATTAGATAACCTATTACAGAAAGTTAGGCCACTGATTTGTTCTTGTCCACAAAAGCTGTTGCAATTTCGTCAAGTCAGTTTTTAAAGCTGTTTTAGAAAGCTTTACCTTCAAAGCTTTTAAAATCTTTCAATTCAAAGTGGTCTTTTGTCTTCAAGTTGTTGAAAATCTTTATAGTCTTGAAAATCATTTTAGGCCGCTAACTTTCTATCAGCTGCAGATTCTTTTGTAACCTTGGCAAATTCAGTGAGTTTTAAAATCAGTTTCTGATGGCTAACTCCTTATTGCTTTTAACTGTCTCCTGCAAAAGAGGTCTGTTATCTTGATATCGGTCAAAAGTACTGTTTAATGGTGACTAGCCGGCGGTAAGTTAGGCTAGTCACTTAACTTGGCCCACAGTGGCTGTAGTAATCGTGGTAAGTTAGCACTGTATATTGTTTGTAAAAGCTCATTCTCTAGAGCTTTTAGCAAGAACGTATTTAAAATGGTCCTTAATATTGAAATCATTGAAAATTACGGTTTATTCGCCTATATAAATCTTCGAAATTTTAAGGTTATTTTCTATTTGTGTAGTTTTTCTTATTTCGACAGAAGCAGCTCTTTTCAATGTTTACACGATGCAATTTATTAGAAAGCAATTTTAAGGCTTCTAATCAATGTAGATAAAAAGTGTAATCTAGACATCTTCATGTCGGGATTGTAATTAATCACTGAAATTGGGCTGCCAGGTTTGTGAAGTTAGCTGACCAACGATTTTTGTGGTATTTGAGTATATTTCGCACTTTAATGCGTCTGGCAAAAGGTGAAAAATTAAATTCTATGCGAATCACTTTTGATTTGTCATTAATAATACGTATTTTTTGACAGTTTTGTAGAAATCCAGCAAGACTTCTTCATTTGGTCGGGTTATCTTGGGCTGCTAACTTTAGGCTGCTAACTTCACACTCGTCCTACTAAGTATACCTATACTATTGATTTTGGTGTGTTTTATTTAGTGGTAATTGTATAATATTTTATCTGGACTTTACTTAAAGTTACGCCACCAGGGGAGAGGGGTGAAGTAGCCGCTTACTGACACATATCGAATTCCACGCGGGCGGAGCCGCGGGCACAGCTAGTACTAAATAAGCCGAACAATCAGTGCAGCACTGGCACTTGTTTTGTAATAATGTATAGATTTAGCGGGATTATTGTATGTGTGTGTGTGTGTATAGTATCTTTATATAATACTATGTATAGGTATATATATATATATATATATATATATATACATATATATATATATATATCTTTGTCTTTGTTTTATTTTATAGGTGTTTTAAAGTTTTATAGCAGTAAAGGATGCATTGGATGTGAAAGAGCAGATTGATGATTTAGTAGGTATTTCAGGAATTTTGTTGATGTATTGTTAGAAGATGAAATTGAAGTTTCATTTTAAAATTAGCTTTGGATTGTAGGACCCGAATTGGTCGTGGTATGTTGTTCCAACACTTCGTAGCACAATACCTGAAACTCCCTCGAAAAGCGGCAGTGCGGTGCTTTGGAGCTTGTAGTACCAGTGTACGTGGGGCCCTGACCGAGTGACAGCTTTTGTTTCCTGCCCAAACCAGTTTTTTAAATAAGTAGCTAGGGGTTTGCGTTTTAATAGTATCAAACAGTAGACACGCCAACATAAGTTCCTGGCGCGGAAACATTTTAAGACACTTAGCATCATCTAAAAAAGAAGTTACATAACAACGCGGAGGAATCCTGTAACAGAACCGGGCACAAGCGTTCTGAACTCTTTGCAACCGGCGTTGTGAGCGAGCCAACAGACATGGACCTCGCAAAGTCTTACCCGAAGGTCTACACTCAAAAGATCACGACAATTGTATAAAACTTTAAGACGATACATACAATATCGGACCGTTTCATCTACATGGCTCTCAAAGCGTAAGTTACTGTCTATCAACAAACCAAGGTTCCGTGTTCAAAATACGTATCCAATATTTTTTAATAATTTAACTGACGGATTAATTGGAATAATATCCTCTTTTCCAGGAAACTACCTCAGTGATTGTTTTTTTTTGTAGTATATCTATCAGCCACAGACGTCCTCTGCCGGTGCCGGCCATAGACAGCATCCACTGACTCCCCCCGACCCTCACGAGGTCATCTGTCTACCTAATTGGGAGCCCTCTCACGTTAACATTTGTCATACTTATGTATGTTCGGTGACAATTCAATATTATGAATATTATGATATCATATTCAGCCAAACTTATGATGGAACCGGAAGGTGGTCATAGGAACTCTGTGCTGAAATAATGAAATAATTGTAATCCTACCGAGTTTGGGCTAATTAGAATAGTCTCGATAAGTAGTTGATATATATATGTTAAAAAAGAAGAATTGTCGACAATAAAGGCTTGTCACTAGACTCCGGACTTTTATCGCGATGACGTCACAATAGAGTAAGTTGGGGAGTAAATGGAACAGTCTAATTTAAATTACGGACTGAATACCGGTATTTTCTCGATACAATATAACCAGTATTTATTTCCAGTACCTCGCTTATTATTACGTATTTTTATATTTTATGAAGCTTATTTCAAAATTCAGTATAAATACCCCTTTTTATTTCATGTTTGCGGTTATATTTCAATTAAAATTAGCAGCGGTAACGGTCTTTGGTTAAAATAGAAAAGTGTTTTTTAGAATAAGTAAAAATCTAAATACTTTTGTCTTGATAATGTGTTGAGTAATTGTGTAGGCTTCTAATAAGTTTAATTTATTTATATAAATCGTTTTGAGCACTTAGTACTACTAAATCTGATAATTTCAATACGTAAAACATAAGGAATTGAGAAAAGTCTTTTGATTTATATTAGTACAAGCTTTTGCCCGTGACTTCGTCCGCTTAAAGCTCGAATTTCATAAAATCCTTCTTTAGCGGGCCTCTACTAACATCTCTAACGGAATATGTGTTTCAATTCTCGTATTTCTACCGTCGGCAGTTTAGGCTATGCATTGTCTGTCAATAGTTATAAGTCACGTTACTTTGTTATATAGCTGTAATTTGAAAAAACAGATGTAATTGGACAACTAATATAAAAAAAATGATAATATGGAACATTAGGTCGGTTTTACAGTATTTCTTTATATATCACATTAACAGATCCGACCAAGCTGCGTCGAGATCTTGCTCTCGAGCAAGCCACGTAAAACTGGCCGTGAGAGAAGCACTCCCCCATAAGATCTATTCCTGCTGTTTTCAGTGACTGATCCTGAGACTTATTGATCGTCATCGCGAAACAGACCTTAAAGGGGAAGTTGCATCCTTTTAAATTCGAATGGGTATTTCGAGGGTATAAATGGTATCCGGGATATGTACACAGGTTCACCTTGAGTACAGCCAGTAATTACGATGGCTTCTATAACGTTTTTATGTAAGACTTTCACACGCAGCCTGGTTCCATTGCACAACTTCGGCTGATTGAGATTTCGCAACAACATTACTCGAGCACTCCTTATGTGCGAAGGTAGGCCGGGTGGGTTAAGTGCATTTAAAAACTCTACGCGGTAGTTTAATGCCATCATCCGCGTCCACTACACATCGAGTCTACAGACTTGTGTTCGTATTCTGAACCTTCGAACGACTTCAATAACATTTTATTAATAACGGAAGCCTGGTGGTTTTAGGTGTTAGAATCGCTTATTCACACAACCACTCCATGGACTTGCGGTGTAGATTTTGAACATCTGGGTAAATTTAAGAGATTAGGTCGTCAACGGTCCGCACAACTAAGGCGAGATCCGATGGAATTGTAATCCTTCCCTTTTCGGGATATTCTCCATTTCCTATTTTAAGAAGAAGGTCGGAGAATACTCCACTGGAAATATCGCCCTAAAGGCACTCGCATATTTATTTTAAGGTGGAGTTTTTTGATTATAGGCCAAATATTTGAAGCCTTAATGCAAGTTTTAACTTCATCAGCTCGAGTTCCCCGCGGAAGTCTGACGAAAGTCTCCAGCTAACAACATAGTGACTCCACCCATAATAACTTGGTTTCCTCTAATATCTTTGAAAGATTTATCCCATCAAAAACATAACATGTAAAAAAATTGCCAAGTCTCGCAACCTTTTCTACAACAAAAAGTTGTGAGATATAATAACCAAGTCGGTTAATTTATTCAGTAGTACCTATCCAGGGAAGGATTTACCCCACACCTTTGTCATTCATAAATGTTCACCGAACTAACAACATGTTATTGTGACGGTTAATTTATTCAGTAGTATCTATCCATGTGAGCATCTATCCAACACCTTTGTCATTCATAAATGTTAATCGAATTAGTTAACTAGGAACATCTTATTGTGACCGTTATAGTGACCGTATTAATATTACACATCTTCATCTTTTTAATAAATTAAACGACTTTGCCAATCGCACACGCCAATAAACTACATGCAGCAAACCCTATCTAATTGTATTAGCCTTCTGAACGTAATCTTAGCCCGAAAGGAGATTGAATTATGTTGCCGTGCGATGGCCAAGTCATTTTATTTATTAAAAATATGAAGATGTGTAATATTGATACGGTCACTATAACGGTCACAATAACATGTTCCTAGTTAACTAATTCTATGAACATTTATGAATGAAAAAGGTATTGGATAGATGCTCACATAGATAGGTACTTAATCGTGTTGATAGGATGACTGTTGCTAGGTTACCAATTGTTTATTCATTATCAAGACAAGAAAACGTCAATGAATAAAAGGTCATGTCTTTCCATTTATTGATAACAAATAGGGTACTGCAGAATTTTACGCAAATCTGTTATGTAGTTTTTGCATTCCAGCGTAACGTACGATTTGTCCGCGTTAAACTCATTTATCGTGAATAAGGGTATTTTCCCGTGATAAAAAGTAGCCTATGTCCTTCCCCTGGACTCAAGCTATCTCCATACTAAATTTCACTCCAATCGGTTCAGTGGTTTAAGCGTTAAGAGGTAACAGACAGACAGACCGAACAATTTTAATATTATAAGTATGGATATCGCAAGAAAAAATTGTAGAAGGCGTTTATTTATACAAATAGATTAAAATTATTCATTACTAGCTTCTGCCCGTGACTTCGTCCGCCTTAAATTCGTTTATCGCGGATAAGGGTATTTTTCCCGGATAAAAAATAGCCTATGTCCTTCCCCGGGACTCAAACTATCTCCATACCAAATTTCATTTAAATCGGTTCAGCGGTTTAAGCGTGAAGAGGTAACAGACAGACAGACAGACAGACAGACAGACAGACAGACAGACAGACAGACAGACAGACACACTTTCGCATTTATAATATTAAGTATGGATATTGCATATTCATTCGCTGATTTCATGTAGACTGTTCTATTCACTCCCCACCATGCCTCATTGTGACGTCGTCGCGACAAAAGTCCGGAGTCTAATTGTACTTTTCATATTACTAAAAAACTATTTTATACGTTTATTTACATTCTCACGTCCAAATTCTAACTCTATTCAAAGTGTTTCGGGGCCGCATGCAGCTGAAAGCTGGAGCCAACATAAATCTATCAGGGCATGAAGTCAGTGAAATTACAAAAGTTTTGGCAGCCAGTCTATATGGGAAGTTATCTAGGTCATCTATGTTATTTGACTGGCATGCATATTGATTCCGAGCTCGAGTGTGAGAATTTATTAAAGTGGCAGCTTTTTCTGATGTTTGTGGTTTCAAGACTTAAATAATTCAGCTTTATTTCTACAACGTGTAACTTCTACTGGATTAAAAAGTAGCTTAGCCTCCAATGTAAGTTGCGAATGCAACCGTTTCCCGTGTAAAAAACAATGTCAATATCACAAACAAATTCGAGACGTTGTTTTAAGTAAACTGTACGTGCGTTTAAAGTAAATTGTACGTGCGTGCATGCGTTCATGCGTGCGTGCGTGCGTGAGTGCGTGCGTGCATATCCACTAGAGTGCTTTCCGCAACTGTAGTTGCATGTCACCACTCTTATGTCAAGTAAAAATAGAGTTCAAACCAAAATCACGAGCACGTGAGTGGATAAATCCGTGCCTTTCTAGCCACATCACGGACGGAATAAATAAATCTATGTAGCGTACATAATTTTGGACGTACATTTTACAGGAGGTTTGCAAGGGTTTTATTAATGACATTGGTAACTTTTTATTTAAAACGAGATTAGAGAGATACTGCTTTAAATAAACACACATATATTTAAATCATATCTTATGGTCTGAAACACAAACAGTACATTTAACAAATTTCAATAGAATGCCACGATTAAAAAGTGACAATGTTTAAATCATACGATACGTTCATCAATTCAGCGCGTCCATCTGTATGCAAAAGTTGTGTCACTATTGGGACTGCCGTGCCGCTTTGACGGCAATCAGTTTTGATGACACGTCCCATTGTTTTCAAAGTAATTAAATCAACATCCCTAGGGAATAAAGGCAGGCTTTTTGATTTTCGTCACAGAATAAATAATTATAGGTAGGGAAAGCTCTCTCTTTTTATTTTAGCGAAACGCGCGTGTGGGCGAGATAGCAATCCACCCGCGAGCGAGAAAGTTTGAGCAACAATTTCGGCGTTCAAAATGAAACTGTTCGCGTGTTACAACTTGTACGCATAATGTACACCAACGAACTAAGGTCAGGTCAGAACTCCACCGCCGGTGCCGCCGGTAAACTTTTGCTGCGCAGTGTAATCAAATCACGCCACGCTTGCGTTCACGTCAAAATGTTTGTATTTATTAGGTGACCTGAGCTTCGTCCGCGGAGTAGGAAAAGTCTTATCTTCATTTTCCTTAAAATTTATAACCATCGGTGGATATCAAGCTATTCCTGTACCAAAAATGGTCACAACCCGTACACAACACATACACAAATATTCTACAACAGAGAAAAATATTAATCAAGTTTTGAATAAATGTTATACTATGTACTGTACTCGTACATGTAAACCTGTACGTAAATGTACAAGTTTAAACACGTATCTGTTAATCTGACATTGTTCAGATTATAGACAGTGGAATTACAGTTGAATTTTTCTAGCAACGACTTTTTGACGAATTTTTGTTACCCCAGTACATTCGCGATGGCGTGATGGCGTAAAGGCACTGGGATGACAGCTGTCAAAAAGTCGTTGCTAGAAAAAATCAACTGGAGATAGAAAGTGAAGATAAAGTTTATGATGTTGATGAAGTAGGCTTACTTAGAAGATGTCGGTTCTCTATACTCATCATCCACATCATTATTAAGAGGGCCGGGCCCTCTGTCGTTGCAGTATTTTCCAGAGCGGCTTGTCCTGGGCCTTTATCTTCTTGGTACGATTGGCTACAGCACCACTCCTTCATTTGCGTTGCATTTCTATACTCATAAAAACATAAACATTTCTGGTAACAAAAATCGGTCATCGCTTTATAAACATTATTCTAAAATCAGGATCCAATCTTTGACCCTGTAGCTGAGGACCAAAACTCCGAGGTTAAAATATGTAGGTACCTAGGAATAAAATTAAATACGAACTCCGTGGAAGCAACTTTTAATTAAAATCGTCTTGCCTTTTTCCCCCGATTTCAATATTCTATCAACTTTCTATTGGTTCACAATATTGGTGTCTGTGCCGTTTTTATTCTGTTTTGGTTTCAGTTTGTTTTAAATTGTTTTAATACATCTATTTCCAGACTAGCTGCTACCTGCGACTTCGTCCGTAATATTCGAATTTCAACATCTCGAAATTGTGTATTCCAAATTCATGTTTTTGCCTTCAGTGGTTTAGTTCAGATGACTGATCACAACCTGATCGTAAGAATTTCAACTATGAAACCCAATAGAAATTTGGGCGGCTTAAAAAAAATCATAATAGTTCTTAACAACGGCGCAATGTAGAATTTATGAGATCGAATCACAAGTGAGGATGTTCAAAGACGGACCAAGGTTACCGACATACAGAGTAAGCAAACTGAAGTGGCAATGGACAGGTCACATAGTTCGAAGAAGCGATGGCCGTTGGGGCAGGAAGGTTCTCGAGTGGAGACCGCGTACCGGTAAGCGCGACGCCGTTAGGACGACCTTGTTACGGTTGCGGGGTTTCGCTGGATGCGGGTCGCCTCTATCCGGCTCATGTGGAAGTCTTGTGCATGTGGCTGAAATGATGATGATGAGAACAGCGCCATCTTTTGATTAGATGCATCACGCCATACGTCTAATCGGACTTGAATAGTTGATAAGAGTAGGTAAATATCCAAAGATACATAATAAGGTATTCTTCACCCAGCTACAATGAAGAAGACAAGGAAGGATGTTGAAGAGTATTCAAGTCTGCCTATGTTCAGGCACCATCAAATAGTCTTTACACCCAAAGCGCCACATATATCAAAATATTGGTACACTATTACTGCTCTACATGATGTCAGTTTTCTGCCAACCCTGATGCAATTGTGAGTCGTCAATTCGGTCCGGGAACTAAGGGCGTCCGCTGTCTGCTACATTGAGCGTGGTACTGCGCGGACGCCCGCGGTGGGCTATTTGTCTGAGACGGAGCACGGCGCCCTCAGGCAACTTGCTCCGTACAACCGACCAAGTAAGCGAAGGCCCTCAGAGCATCAGAGTATCGACACGTTTGGCTCAGTGGGTTGCACAACGGCCTACGAAACTGGCGGTCCTGGGTTCGAATCCTGGCCAGCGCAAGTGTTTGTGTGATGAGGACGAATATTTGTTCCTGGGTCTTGGATGTTTTGTATATATGTAAGTATTAAAATTTATCTGTATATTATGTATATTGTCGCCTAGTACCCATAGTACAAGCTTTGCTTAGTTTGGGACTAGGTCGATTTGTGTAAGATTGTCCCTGTGTTATTTATTATTACCAGTGGGTAAAGACACAATCCGCTCTGCCAAAGTATATGACAAATATCAGGTCAGTTTATACGATAAATTGTTAGCTGTGTGTTGTTTATCGTTTGTAGGGGTTTTTGTTATTGCAATTGTAGTAATAGAAATATTTCCTAAGTGTGCTGTACGTGTTAACTTCGTCTCCCGGTATAAGTACATGAAAAATTTGTTTGTGATACTGCTTGCCACATTAGGTTAAATGATTTAAGATGCAGAACGGTGCATGCTCAATCTGTATTAATTTTTATGGTCAGAGACATGTTCTAGAATTATTATGAATTGACGTAAGAGTTACGTTAACTCTGAATATATCTCTCTAAGCCTCCAGACACGCAGATTAAACGTAGAACCATTATCACCGAAACGGCCAATATTTTTCACCTCACCTTAGCTCTCATCCATATTAACGACGTCGTCACTTCGAATCACATAAAGCTAGCGCACACAGGCGGTAAAAATAAAGCCCTATACACACTATCCTCGGGCGACCATAAGTCATCTAGTCGGGGACGAAACAATGCATAGAAAGCAGGCTCTTTCAACGGCCTGGCATAAATTTAACACTTTTGACGCGGTCCTAAATTATTAATGTTCCTTGTGTTTCGATTCAGTGGTTGCTCTTGTGTTGAGCCAATGAATTTGTGAGTATCAGTAGATTTGAATGAGTTCAATAATAACATGATGTCCTTCTTCTTTTTGACAAATTCAGCAACAGCCTAAAAATGAAATAGCCGAGTAAAGACCGACCAGGAAAATAAAAAACTTCAACATATTGCGAAAAACTATTGGAACTAATTTCTTCAACTGGCAATAGTAACATTACAGAAGTCATTAAAGCCATATGTCAATTACTGTCAAAGTGAGGAGTTGATTGTGCGTGGTCTATTTCTGAGATATTGTGAGTTATTTGTGCGTTAAAATGCCGAAAAGTATTAAAAGTCACTTAAGAAAAGTGATTTACAATATGATCAAGTATTTGTCGGATAGAAAGTCTGAAGGAGTAGACTCTATTCCTCTAAATAACATCTCCAACTTTGTTCTCAACATGACTGGTCGGTACATCATAGTGTTGCGATAATTATTGCTAATTTAACGCCCCCAGAGCAGGTATTTTATTTTCCTGGTCGGGCTTTATAGCAGCTAAATTAAAATAAATCAATTTCTATGGGCCCTACTTTTTTATCTGCATTAATGATTCTTACAGACACATACAAAATTAAATAAAAATATCAACAATATCCGTAAACATTTTTGAAAAGTAGGTAAACGAAATGGTAAGGCAACTTTATAGAAGAATAGAAAAGGCTAAAATTTATTAGATGTATCTATTTTACATTAATCATCTTAATTGCTGCTTTATATTAAAGGATCGTAGCAGAACACAATTTATTTCCATGCAGTAATTATTTTGTCTTCTGGGTCGTCTGATAGAAATTTTACGCCTGATAGACATTTAGCAGCAATACTAATTGTATTTGTATCACAAATGTATTAAGATCTGTAATATTACTTATAATATTACAGATCTTATTAGTGAGATTAAGATCTTCGATCTTAAAAAGCATTTCAGTATGCCAAACTTATACACGAGTAACTATCCCCATAAAATATCTCCATATATTGTGTGTGAACGTGCAAAGTGTCGTAAAATATTTCGTAAACCGCTTTACATAAGCCTATAAAAAGAAGGATATATATGTAATAAATTCTCATCTTCTTACATAAATATAATCTCTCCTCGCAAAAACTATACGGATCCTGTTTTTATAGGGTGATTGATTAGATCCAATTTTCTGGACATAGAAAATTAAGATTGCCCACTGGATTACTCTATCCATCTTCATGAGGATTCTGAGTGATTGAACGTCATTGTTTTATGTCCTTAGCTGTTTGCGAGATAGAGGAATAGGTTTAACATACACTTACGAAGACTTAAAAGGGACAAGGGGTGTACGGGATTTCAATTTGCCCACTCGATCCATACAATTGTATAGAAAAATGGGTTTCCTAATCATACCGTAGGATGAAAGAATTATGTAGGAAGCTAATTTTTTATTTTATTTAGGTAGTTAAATTGGGACTCAAATCGTTTTTGAAAATATCCTGTTTAAACTCCCAGTTCACTCCCTTTCTTTACGCAGCGATTTAAACAAGCACTACTTACTATTTCATACAAAATGAAACAATTTTATACTACATAGGTGTATAGATTTTTTAACGCTTGTCTGCTGGTAAATGTAATATTTGCAAGATATCCTGGATACCTTTAATGCACGAAGAGTTAGCTTAGTAAAAAAATAAAAACTGCACGCAGAACTGCCAAGTGACTTCGACTTAGCAGATATGGATATTCTCGCTGAACTGACAAAATAAAAGCCCTTGCAAATACTTTCCTCAACATTTTGGCAGTTTGGGACTACAAATAAAAATTACCACTTTAAATAATGACCTCTACTCGAAATGCCCGTAACGCAAAATGTACACTATCTTCAACGCACTATTGCGTGATCTCAGTAGGCGTGAAAGAGATAGCATTATAATCTCGGTCACCATTTTGTTTTGAGTTGAGTACCTATAGGCAATACCATACTTCTAGTATAACCCACGTTGTAAAACTACCATTTCTGGAAATGACCACTTTCTAAAATGATCCCAGCTAACTGATCATTTATAGAAATGCCCTGTAGTAAATTGACTATTTTTGCATATATTACTAAACCAACTGCTTTAATGACAATATTTCAAAAACCTTCTAGGTGCGCATGATCTATCGTAGCCTTCAACAAGACTTATTATATGATCCAGTATGATTGAATTCAAAAACAACCCTTTTTAAATTAGATAAATCATTAACAAGTTTCTACCTTTCGTACATAACGTGCAAAATTATCACAAAATACATTTTTCGCTTACGTTTTCGTAAAGCTTGTATTGCTATTTTATAAACCGTGATTCATGTGGCGCCCTATTATTGACGCTAAACTCCGATAAGTAATTTTGTCGATTGGCAACAGTTTTTTAGGCTATATAAATCCCAACAATTTATTATAAAACTCCAGTTTCAAATACATTTCTAAAACTTGTGTCGTAAAGTCGAAAACCAAATGAGTTAAGGTTTTTGCGTGTCAATCTAAACTAAGTAGAAATTACTTGATTAGGCTGTGGTTTGTTTGCCTTGAGTTTGTATCGGCATCACTCACGCGCTTTGTTCTAGATGTAACATAAATTTATTTTTAGTTCTTCGTAATGACTGACTGATAGTTACGAAACTATCAGTCAGTCATTACGAAGAACTAAAAATAAATTTATGTTACAACCACATTTAAATGATATACATAATTAGAGTTTTTTTGGTTATTATTAAGAAATCTGAAACAGATATACTTAGGGTATATGCAGTGTGTGAGTTATTTAATTTCAAGCCACTGTAAGATTTTGGTATTATAACGCACGGGAAAGATGACGCTGATGTTAACTCGAACTAACTATGTTAATTTGCAAACATTTCAACTAACAATATTGTTGCGTACAATGCTGAGCTTGTGTGTTCCAACGTTGGGTGGAAGCACACACACTGAGTAATGGATACCACTAGAACAAATTATCAGAACGTCTCAACAAGGAAAACGTGTATAGCGTGCTAGGTACTAAATCTCTTACTGGTGAGTACAAGTTGGCATGACATGGATATATCCGAGGGTCATTCTACACACTGGTGCCATCTATCAGTGGATTACACGAGTAACTAGCGATATCTAGTGATGAAAATAGATAGCTGTCCATTGTACTATTATAAGGCTTCCAAGCGATACTACTAATGACATCTAATAAAATGTTCATGGCACTACAGTATGTTTCATAACTTTCTAATGGATTGCCTCTAAGCTATCTTTGATTGTATTTACAGTCCAAACTCGAATCAAGAGTTATTAGTGAAACAAAGTTTGAACTTCAACAGGACTAAATTGTTGCCTCCCCATGCCGACCTTGAGTAATTGACTGTCACTGAATCAGCAACGAATGGGTTTACAGATGCAACCGACTCTATAATTATGGGGATAGTTTAAATAATTTAATTTAAACGTATTATATAAGATATATTATCTCATTTCTATTCCTGACGTTTCGAAAGCTTAACAGGTCACATAGTCACGAGCAAATTAAGAAAATATATACTTTTCTCTGTCAAAAGTACCTTAAAAATATATGTAATAAGAGAATTTATGAGTTTTCTTGCGGCCTTTCTTTCCCTTGATTTGTTTTTCACGGGTCCATCGTAGGAATGAAGCGGGCGCAGCGTTGGGTGCCTCACCGCACTTCTTGAACCCGCTGAAGACCTGGATCATGTGACTCCTAACGCAGCCGCATGGCTTAACAATCTTAAAGTCATTCTTTGATCACCTTAAATTTCCCATACCATTAAATAAATAAGCTTCCCACGGTACTTACCTGTAATTTTTGTATGAGCTATATTTATATTTGAAATAAGAATGGCAACACATTCAAACTACAGTTGCAAGATGAATTTGGCTTCATTGTCAAAAGTTGTCGGATTTTATAATAAAAAATAGAATAATTATGAACAATGGGTAATTCTCAAGATTTATTAGGCCTATCTGTCATGGTGGTGTACACACCTTTATTTGTAATTTCGATTTGTCAAAGTGAGTATAGTTTGCATAATAAATATAACTTTAACAGATAATACTATTTTTTTTTCAAGCTACCCGTAAATCTGTCTAGCTCTCGAAATGTTGGGAACTCAAATGAGCTTAGGTATTATCCGATTAAAATATTATATTAGTATAATAATAGATATAGTTGTATGTAGTCATAATTTTGATTGAAACCGAACATATTATATACAGTAAGTCATTCAAGAGCTGTTTTCCGTCACACTTGTGATCACTGCTACATTTGGCATATGAGAGTGGATAACGATGGAACAATAAATTACGTGGAACTATCCGGTCGCCAAGCACTAATTACAGGCTTTATCCCGTCAAACTTGCGGAATTCCCGCTGAAGACGGATATGTTATTAATGTGCGTGGGACAGGGCTGAAGCTTGGCTGGAAATTACAATTTGATTTGGAAGGCATCGATTTTTAGTAACAGTTGTCAGAAAAAAAACCTTCACCAAGTATACGAGCATGTATACACATAATTACATAATATATTTGTACCTACTCATAATGCTGCTTTTCACATTTCGTTCATCTATAACCATACATTTTAATCAATTTGTCAATCATAACACTTAAGATTCCCTGGTAAGCTCGTGTCTGAACGAAAGTCCGTTTGTATGGGAAGGTGAATTTCGGCTGAGCTTGCCTTGCATTGTTTGGGACTCTTAAACATCGATACAGTTTCTCTTCATATTTTTTTGTATTTAAATATTTAGGCTGTACTGTAGCACACACCAATCAGAGGGATGAAAAAATTAACATCCGGATGTACAGCCAGTCTCCACTAGGTCCTGGTGTCCAAGCACATACGCAGAAGTACTAAGATTCGAGTCTACAAAATCGTTAACCAATCTTAACTTACGGGTGCGAAGTTTGAACTCTGACCTTGACGGAAGAGAGTAAGCTATTGGTGGCGGAATGAGGGATATTACGGAAAATTCTGGGAGCCGAAAAGAGGATGGAAGTTGGAGAATGAGGAAAACCAAGAGACCTAGTGCGTGAGCCTGATACTATAGGGAAGACCAAGGCGACTCCACTGGCTCGGGCACGTTGAGAGGATAGGAAAGGATCGTGCTGCTAAAATCGTCTTCAAAATCTTGGACGTCCATGTGATCGCATACCCGTAGGACGGCCTAGATATCGCTGGAGTGATGAAGTCCAAAAATATCTCATGGAACTAGACACCTGTAACTGGCGCGAGCTGGCTCAGTATCGCAAAGCGTGGCGTAAACTGGTGTCGGAAGCCAAGATCCTCTTCGGGTCGCTCAGCTAGTAAGTTTTTTTTGTTCTCATAATATTCGTTTTCATATATACCTATTTCAAATATTACCATAAATACTAAATGCTCAATCATACGATTAAAAAAAAATCTGAAGCCTCGAAAATATCTTCGCGGGGCTGTTTTTTCGGCTCTAAGGGACGTAAGGTAGGTACGTAACGAACCTAATTAGGCTAAAAATGTTTTTTTGGAAGATTTTTTTAATTCTGGAGTATGCAAGCGCGTCGACAGGCTTCTATTTCTGATCTGATGGACACACGGTAACTAACAAAGCGAACCAGACTAAAGGTCAACCAAGGTCAAACAAGTCTGCTTGAAAACTGTATGATAGTGAATATGTGTACAAACCATTCTGCTTAAAGAAACATATGATAGTGAAAAATAGGATCAAAAACAGTTATGAAAATATTAAAAGATATTTATTATACTCGTAACTGACATTACAGTTTTCAATGGTTCGGAGTTGTGATCGTTAGTAATAGTGAGTAAGTATTAATAGTGACTATTATGATGGAAAATTGTACGAGAGACATTTAGAGAGTTGTTATAATCGGAGTTGAATAATTATGTGAACTTTGGCGCACCCAATTATTAAACATTGGTATTCTTAAGAATATAGAACAGACAACTTCTGCATAATAGTGTGTTCCACCTACAAATCAGACCATGCCTTCACTTTCTATCAGATGAGACCAAAAAGTCAAACCTATTTTCATCTTACACATTTTCCATAGAAAAACAACAATGACGTTTGGTACAAAGATCAAAATAGTCCTGTGTGTAATGTTTTAGGACGCTGTTCCAGTAAAACAGAGACGCTGGTTCGATTCTGGTTTAGACTGCAGTGGATCGCAATTATTCTTCTTTCCACTTAGATCTTTGTATTAATATTGTAATTAAAATGGTATGACGGTTTCACATTTAAAAAGTAGAACAAAATCAGAAGCGATCAAAATTTCAAATTTGAAATAATGTCACAAATCTTAAAACTTAGAGTAAATTACCATATAAATAATAATGCCAGTCAAGACTTGAACAACAGCTCCCTGCCGCTCCTGGTGCAAATGTGCTCATAATACTGGCGGCATTTCCTCGCTGGATAGCTAAGGACAACCTTTGCACCAGAAACGATTCGGAGCGGGGTTCTTCTCCTTTTTGTCTATGCGACTGTGCGCGTCATAGGGCGTCCTATGTCGCGCACAGTAGAGCACGTAGGGTCGCACGTCGGTTGGATTTTTACAGGTTACATTTCGGAGAATGTGCGGGGGAATTACATGATCTAATTCCACCAGCCCCGGCACACACGACGCGTGCATTCGTTCCATTCACATCTGGTCGACACTCCGCGTATCCGCACGAAGCGCTTCGGTGCCACTTTCATCATACAAAGGAGTGGAACTCGTTGCCTGCGAGTGTGTTCCCCGACCATTATAATTTTTACGTGTTTCTGAGACGGGCATGCTACATCCACGGCCGCATCGTCACTTAACAACAAGTTTGATTGCGGTCAAATGCCGGTCTAAAAACGTATAAAAAAAAACAAACACTGTTTCGCGTCCGCCCCTCCAGCAGCCTGCCATTTCCAGCGTTAAAATGTAGCCCGAACCCAAGGGAGCATACTTCAGCCAGCGGTCAAGTTTTATAAAAACAATCCTCAATCCAAAGTATCTCCAAGTAATCTTAGCTCCAAATAGATAAGCTACTGCATTTGAAACTTCTATAAAAAAACCTTCAGTCTTTCATCTGACAGCGTGGAATTTAGATGGCAACCCTGTTTAGTAATTCGGAGATCCGTCTTGACGTCATTAGGCCGTAATCAGGGTTCCGTCTTCATCGGAACCCCCGGGTGATTGATTGAGCCACTGCGCTATCGAGTTCGCATATAACTTTACAATGGTGACTGTGAAATTGAAATTGTCGATTCATTGAAAGGGTGCGCTACATGCGCTAGTCACATAATTGCAGACATGAAAGGGTCTGCTTTATAGTGTTAATGATATCTATTTTTATTATATAGTTGGAAATTAAAAATGTCTGTATATATTTGCCAAAATTTTAATTAAATAATATTTAAAGGTTTGATTAAAATTTCTATATTTTTCGATACCGTACCTTAAAAGGAAAAAACGGAACCCATTAAGGAGCACTTTGTTCTCCGTTTGTCTCTCAGGACTTTTTTTCTCAGAAACGCGTAGAGGTATCAAGTTGATATAAACATCAAATACTCTCATATCTGCGCTCCCTTGAAGCTCCAAGCAATCCAAAGATACAGTCATTAAAAAAGGCGTTTCCATACAAATTGCCGTCCATGGAAAACCTGTAGGGTACTTCCAATTATTGTCCTAGAAACTTGAAATTTGGATGAAGTTAGCTGTTAAAGCACAATCCACGAAATAAATCTAAAAACCATATTTTTTATGTATATCTGTCTATGTCAGTAAGCAATATAAAATGACCCCACACGTACATTTCGCCTAGAAGTAGGGCTCTGCTAACACTGGATTTTCATTAATACAAACGTTTGTAAAGTACATTTTGCACGGAACCCTCGATGCGGGAATCCGACTCGTACTTTGTCGGGTTTTCCGGAAGTTGGTTTCACATTGCATCAAAATTGGGTTTGGTAAAAATAATCACCTTTTAGTTTTTAAAATAGTTGCAATTTTAATCTGTTATGTAGTGAAGATTCATAACGGTCAGTTATTTTGAGATTTTCATATATTAGTTCTTAAGGGTGCGAAGTAGATCATTGAACCTGTAGGTGATTGATGGCTCATTAAGCTTCAAAGAAACTCCTCCTTTGGGTACTGATATAGACAGACAGACATAAAATTATACTGTTTTTTGAAATTTGTTGTTATAGCGGCAACAGAAATACATCATCTGTGAACTATCACGGTTCATGAAATAAAGCCTGGTGATAGACAGACAGACACACATACAGACAGACCGGACAGCCAAGTCTTAGTAATATAGTCCCATTTTACCCTGGGTACGGAACTCTAAAAAGCTTTAATTCGCACACTGTTACAAGTACACTATAATACAACCCTCGTGATGTCTGTTCCCTTAGTCATATTTACGACATGCACGAGTTAACGTAGAAAATAGGAGAATCATAACATAATACCCAAATATATATGGCCCCATTGGTCTTGATTGCGAATCGACGAGGCAATCAAATTGGGACAAAGAACGAGATAGGGCGACGATACATCTTAATTCCTGATTGGTGCTTATCGGGTGTCAGGGGATTTGTACAGCATTCATTATCGTTAAGTGAAACGGAACAACAGGCAGGATAGCGCTTTTGTTTGTTAGATTTGTTAGTGCAGAAAAATACAGTATTATTTTTGAGTTCTCGGGTAGACCGTCAATATCTCCTGCATCGCATGATGATGATGATGCATCGTAGAGAGGCGCAATACGTATCGAGGATTATACTGTCTGGTGATGGTTTGTGGTATTTGCATGCGTATTTTTTTGTGGAAACTACATGTAAATGTGCGCATGTGTAAGCACAAGTTATTGTCACTAACCAAAACTATTTCGGGGAGCAAAGGAACTTTAATCCATTAATCTAATATGGAAATCCGTGAAGCGCCTGAATCTGTAAATTATTTAAGGTATTATTTGTATAGCAAACTAGAAGGTGCCCTGGAACTTCATTCGCGGAGGGAAAAAGTCATAACCCACCTTTTTTTCTTCAGCGCAGTCGGTTAAAAAGTACCCTTTAACCATCTGTGGATAACCAGCTACCAGTGTACCAAAAATATTTGAAATCAGTTAAGCTGATTTAGCGTGATGAAGCCACAACGACACATACAAACATTAAAAAAATAATAATAAAAAATTTAGTGACCCCAAAATAGTCCGTTACAATTATTTTTATGAAAATATCTTCAATGTACAGAAATTTCATTTTTACAACTTTAAAATAGTATAGATATCGCTTGCCGAGTGCAATAACGGCGCAACTCAAAATTTGGGTTTTTGTGTTTGATCAGGAATCGTGTTCATATATCTCATAATTTTTGGAGGGCAATTGCGGTATTATTAAACTTGGCAAGTGATGATTTAAGGTGGAATTTCGCCATCTATTGTTAGTTACTCACGGCTGATTATGTTTGTCTATGCCAATAAGTTGACTAGTATAATCAGCAGTTAATCAACCGTTAACGCTAACAACGCAGTGTGAAATTGAGCCTAAGAGACATTGTAATTTATGAACCGGAAAGTGATTAATATATAGTTTTTATCCTATAAAAATGCGCGGTTTCCCAATAATAAGCAAAGAAAGAAAAATTCTAGAAGTCAAATTAATATTCTCGCTTATCTAACAGCTTAAAGTTCTCAACATTCCTAAATTCTTTACTGACCATAATATCAGATAAAACAAAACCCTTTTTCAAAGTATCTCAAATGCAGAGCAGCCAAATTGTAATAACCCAGCAGCTATGTCACTGACATGAAAAGCGTTGTGAAACTTTAACCTCACTAAAAGGTAAAGATGCCAAAATTAACTAGCAACACCCTTACACCCTTTGAAAAGGAATTTCATTTTGGTGACATCAAAACTCCTAGGCTTTGATTAAAAAGGCGACTCTTTGTTTCCCGACGTGACTGGGGCGACAGACTTTTTAATCCCGAGTCAGCCAAAAGTGGCACATAGCAAGACTGTGAAACAAGAAATTTTCGAGAAACTTCGAGGGAAGTTTCGAGTGCTTTGTGAAGTGAAACAAAGACGGAATGATGTTTGAAATTCGGCTATTGTTATATTTTTAGGAATGTTTTGTTTATAAGTTGGATATTTTTCGGAGTTACGACGTATTTTAATAATTAACATTATTTGTCATTAATTAAAAAGGTATATTTTATAAGCAAAAATACTTCAAGCTATTTCATATATGTAGCAGCAGGCGGTTTTTTTAAATCTCTAACGAGGTAAGAAGTACAATGTACCTATAATAACAGTGCAGATATCCTCACTATATTATAAATGTGAAAGTTTGTATGTACGTTCCACTTTATCTCAAAAACTACTGGACGATTTTTTATGAAATTTTCCAGTTATGTACCTTATATATCATAATAGGACATAGGCTAAATGTATGTCAAATTTCATCCCTTTTAGGGACGAAAAAAGGGGGTGAAGCTATAAATTGCATCTCTACGCGAACGAGGTCCCGGGCAACAGCTACTAAGATAACAAGGACTTGTTAATTTGTAATATCATCTACATCTATTATGAAGTTGTAAAAATGAAATGTCTGTACATTGAAGAAATTTTCAAAAAATAAGTGATGTGAGAAAAGGTAACTGAATGGTAAAATATTTCACAATTTTAGATTTTTCGTATCTTTGCATACGTATTATACGCCGAAACGACTTACCAGATTTCAATAGTTTTTTAAACACTGGTAGCTAAGCATCCACAAATGGTTACAGGATACTTTTTACTCGACTACACTGAAGAAAAATAGAGGGTTATGATTGCACTTTTTAGTCTACTCGTATACTATTATAAAGTTGTAAAACTGAAATGTCTGTACATTGAAAATATTTAGCAAAAAAATAATTGATACGGACGGAAATATTTTTAGGTCACAGGTTCGTTATTTTTTTTTATTTGTATTTTTATGCGTCGTTGTGGCTTCAACACATCAAAACGGCTTAATAGATTTCAACTATGTTTAGTACTCGGGTAGCTAGCCATCCACAGAGGATTACAGTATTTATTATACCATGCTGCAGTATAAAAGAGTTATGATTTTTTTTCTTTCGCAAACGAAGTTGCGGGCACCTTTCTTGTGTAATATATAATTGCAAAATATTCTATTGTGACGTTACACATAACATTTTCGCTTGTATGCCTTTTTTAACGGCATAAAGTAGACAACTTACAGACGATACTTAAACTGAAATAAAAGATATTGTCATTTTTTTTTGTACCTATGTTACATTTACTTTTTTCCAAACACTGGAAATTTTTGGATCAACAAGACACTTGAAATAAATGTGTTAAGAACATAGGTTTTTTTTTCTGAACAAGGCGCAGTTTTATATATGAATAAATTATGTAGCAGTAGTTACTCGTATTTAACCACAAGTCTTTGCAAAACAGGGATAATTCATGAAAGAAGGTTATTTCTATGGCACGTATCGTCCTCAGAAGGAAAAGCGGTACCGATACCGTAGTGAATAATGATAATTTTCTGTTATATATTCATAGCTGCATAGCTGCATTGCGGGAATCGATTTACTTACGTATGAAAATGAATTTAATATTACTGCTATCTAAATGTTATATGGATACCGAGGGTAGCAGATGGTTATGTAGAAATATTTAAGATGACGCCTTCAACAGTGGATGTGTCCGGATCAAAATATAAATGATGAGCTTTCATATTTTTGGACAATTTATGGTCTCCATGCTTAGAAAACTGACTGCCCTGAGTTTGAATACCTAGGTAAATATTACGAGTAATTAATACAAATGCTTTTTTTGACATGAGTCTGGAATGGTTCATAGATATTCAAGTATTTATTGATCAAATAGAAGGTGCGAGCAACTTCATTCAAGGAAGAGAAAAGTCACTACACCTCTTTTTTTTCTTCAGCGTTGTCAAAAATAAACGGGCATCACGGTCATTTTCCCCACGCACTTGCAAGTTGTGGACTAACCTTCCCCCTGAGGTATTTGCAGAGCGCTATAACATGAGATTCTTCAAGAAGCGAGTTAACAGGGCTCTCAAAGGTTGGCAAAATATGGGCGATTCTTCCTGTGTTGCACATATCCATGGGCGACGATGACTACTTTCCATCAGGTGGCTCGTCTGCCCTAAAAAAAAGTCATATTAACCATCTGTGGAGCCCAGCTACTCGTGTACCAAAAAAAATATTCTAATATGAAAACGTACAAAATATATATATATATATATATATATATATATGTGTGACTTTTAAAATCAGCCGTTTCAATATTTTTTTTAAAGGACCTTCAATGTTCAATTTCATTTTAACAACTTTATAATAGTACTTATAGAGAAAAATCAGCTATATCGTCGTCCAGTAATAAGTTAATCTCTGTTAAAGTTTAAATTATATTTCTTAGATCGAAATGTATTAAAATTCAATGTGTCGTTTTTTTTGTTTCGTTGCCTCTTAACACTTTTAATTTTATATCTGTTGGTGACACAGATGATTTTGCTTAATCTTCGACTTGTACTAGATCAGGTAACAAAATTAACGAACTGTTCAAGCTCGAGACAAAGCTCCATCAAATCTAAATTAAGATCCCCTTACGGTTTTCAACTTGGCTGTCATGTTTCATAGTAAGAAACAATTAATGTTAGCAAACCAAATTAATAGGAGTACCTGAAGTTAGTTAAACTTGCCATTGGCAAGTTGCTCTGAGGCTGGTATACTAGGTTTAATCAGGTTAGGATGAGACTTTCCATCCGAGAGACACGTACTGTCTATATACACTAGTTTAGACTTTACTCGTAGTAGTTTATCATAGCAAATCACAAAATGAACATAGAATCATATTGGCTGAAGTTAATGCGAACAATTTTTAAAATAAATTTTATCGTTTAACAGGAGAGACTGCAGGCAATATTGATACTTAAAATCAAATATTTATGTTAAATAGATTTTTAGATGCCTCATTGAAGTATTTACACGAATGTTGCAAACATTAAGCTGCTTGAACTTTTAAATATTACGCGGTAAATTGTCAAAAAAATCAATGGAAAGTTAAAAGAAAAAATAAAAGAGAGAAAATTATTAATCAGTTAATCTTAATATAAAAAGAACTCAGGATGATAGTTACAATTGTTTTCGTTAGTAATTATTAAATAGATAGTTGTTTATTTTCAAGTACTCAAAATTAGACACATGATACGAATATTCTACTGTTGTAAAATGCTTAATTTTGGATAAAGAATGGAGTGGTAAACTGAAACTTTTTAAGTTTAATATCTTCTGTCCATTAGGACAATTTTGCCAGCGTCCATGTTTAAAAGCCAAGGTACGATTTTATAATAAAAATAATAAGTTAATCCACACCGATTTATCTTTCCCGTCCAAGATGGACGGCAAGAATTAATTTCTGAATTTTTTGAGAACATGGTGTTTTTATTTTTCATAAAGTGAAAACATATGTTGGTAAAGCAAAACAGACACATACAGTTTTATGATCGCATTTCAAAAGAGATTGTATTTTTATCTAAACTAGTGTGCGCTCTGCTTAGAAGATATTGTCCTCTTATTTGGCATGACTTCCTGGGGTCAAATTGTGTCAAATCCATACTAATATTATAAATGTGAAAGTGTGTCTGTATGTCTGTCTGTTACCTCTTCACGCTTAAACCACTGAACCGATTAGAATGAAATTTGGTATGGAGATAGTTTGAGTCCAGGGGAAGAACATAGGCTACTTTTTATCCCGGAAAAGTACCCTTATCCGCGATAAATGAATATAAAGTGGACAAATCGTACATTACGCTTGTATGCAAAAACTATAAAACAGATTTGCGTAAAATTCTGCAGTAAGCTTAGATATCAGTAGAGGACATAGGCTACAACTTTTGATTATAAAGAAATAATTGCTTTGAAACCAATATGACACGTTAGTACCTGTTTGCGTAACTGGATGGCGTTAGTTGTAAAAGCTTTTTCGTTCTTTATCTATGTATCGATACCTTAGTTCACACTCGAACTAATTACAATATTTTTGCCCATGGAATTTCAACTTTACGTATTTGTGCACTCACGTACTAATTACAAGCATTTTTCTCAAACAGTTAGTACGATTGTGCTCTAAGGTATCGATATATAAAAGGACAAGTCCTGACTGACATATCAACGCAAAGCCGAAACTACTGAGCTTAGAGACTTGACATTTTCACAATAGACACAATTTATAACGTAGGCAAGAAACAAGAACGGATTTTTGGAAATTCATCTCCTAACGGGGTTAAATTGGGGTTGAAGGTTTGTATTGAAAATCTGTAATTATTTGAGTAACTGTTATAATATTTCGAATAAAGGCTCTTTATAAAAAACTAAGAAAAATGATTTCAGCAATTTTGAAAATTCATCCCTTAACGGGGTTAAATTGGGTTGAAAGTTGGTATGAAAAGCCTGTAATAATTTAAGTAACAGTTACAATATTACACGTATAGACTCTACATTTAAAACTAAGAAAACTAATTTCTTCATTCTTGGAAATTCATCCCTGAAAAGGGTGAAATAAGGGGTAACAGTCTGGGGCGAAAGGACAATGGCGCATAAAGGGTGTTGTGAAGTGCTGAATAGAACTTTGAAAGATATTAGAGGGAACGAAGTGATGATGGGTGGAGTCATTATGTTGTTAGCTGGAGACTTATGTCAGACTCTGCCCGTATTTACGAAGGGAACTCGAGCTAATGAAGTTAAAACTTGCGTTAAGGCTTCAAATATTTGGCCTATAATCAAAAGAATTCACTTTAAGACAAATATGCGAGTGCACCTCGAGGACGATATTTGCGCTGGAGAATTCTCCGACCTTCTTCTTAAATGAGGAAATGAAGAATATCCCGAAAATGAGGGAAGGATTACAATTCCATCGGATCTCGGCTTAGTTGTGCGGACCGTTGACAACCTCATCTCTCAAATTTACCCAGATGTTCAAAATCTACACAGCAAATCAATAGAGTGGTTGTGTGAATGAGCGATTGTGACACCTAAGAACGACCAGGCTTCCGTTATTCATAACAATTTATTGAAGTCGTTCGAAGGTTCGGAATACGAATACAAGTCTGTAGATTCGATCTGTAGTGAACACGTATGATGCCATAAACTATCGCGTAGAGTTTTTAAATGCACTTAACTCACCCGGCCTACCTTATCACATACTTATCTTAAAAGTGGGTGCTCGGGTAATGTTGCAGTGAAATGAAAATCAGCCGAAGTTGTGCAATGGAACCAGGCTACATGTGCAAAACGTTATAGAAGCCATCATAATTACTGGCCGTGCTCAAGGTGAATCTGTGTACATACCCCGGATACCATTTATACCCTCGAAATACCCATTCGAATTTAAAAGGCTGTAGCTCCCCCTTAAGATCTGTTTCGCGATGACGATCAATAAGTCTCAAGATCAGTCACTGAAAGCAGCAGGAATAGATCTTAGGGATCTTGCTTCTCGCACGGCCAGTTTTACGTGGCTTGCTCGAGAGCAAGCTCATCACGAAACTTGGTCGGGTCTGTTAATGTGGTATACAATTAAGAAATACTGCATAACATACCATATGTTCAATATTATCAATAGTTCAATCTCAATTGTCCAATTACATGCGTTTCTTTTTTTTTCAAATTACAGGTATATAACAAAGTAACGTGACTTATATCTATTGACAGACAATGCATAGCCTAAACTGCTGACGGTAGGAATACGAGAATTGAAACACATATTCCATTAGAAATGTATGTAGAGGCGCACTAAAGGAGGATTTTTTGAAGTTCGAGAGATATGCGGACGAAGTCGCGGGCAAAAGCTAGTGGTGTATATGTGCCAAATGAAAAGTACCTAGTTGAGATTTGTACGAAATATGACCATTTTGTCTATTTTTAGGGTATGCAGTATATTCGGAGTACATTATGAAACTTAAAAAAAAAAAGACCTGGAACAATGTCTCCATGGAACAATAAAAGAAAACCAATGCTTTGTCATATTAAGAAATAAAGAACAAAGCGGAATGTAGATTTTCTTTACTTCACCGATAAGTACCTAGCTCTTAAATATAATATGACCAATATTTTGCTTAATTGTCGACATTGCAATGTTACATCGATTTTGGGCTTGGACCCCAGGCAGCCAAAATAATATTTCATCTCATAAATTAAACTGGAGGAATTTCACGCAGAATGCGATTGAGACATTAATTTACCTTTACAGAGCTGCCTCAACTTGCCTTGCTTGAATTTCTAAGATTCCTAAGATAATTGTTACGCTTTGCGTTACCGAATATGACTTCGTACTAAACAATGTTTAATAGCTTCTGACGGTCACTAAGGCTATTCGAAACGAAACCTTCCATTCAAAATTGTTGCTTCGTTTCTATAAATTATGCTCCGTAGAGGCAGTGCCGTGAAAATTTGACCTTAGGCTAATATCCATACTAATATTATAAATACGAAAGTCACAAACTATCTCCAAACCAAATCTCATCAATTGCGGTTAAGCGGTTTAGACTTGAGTAGGTAACAGACAAATAGCTGTTATCTCTTCACGACTAAACTGCTGACCTGATGAAGCCCGCCGAAGTATACTGGAAGAATCCGGTTACCCGATATCCGGTTGTCTGATATCCGGTAATCTGGTTTCTGGAATTTGCTATTAAAAGAAATTGTATGTGCTGCAAAACTAACTTTGTAATCGCTTATATTAATACTCGCTTCTGCCCGCGACTTCGTCCGCCTTAAATTCGTTTATCGCGGATAAGGGTAGTTTTCCGGGATAAAAAGTAGCCTATGTCCTTTCCCGGGACTCAAACTATCTCCATACCAAATTTCATCCAAATCGGTTCAGCGGTTTAAGCGTGAACAGGTAACAGACAGACAGACAGACAGACACACTTTCGCATTTATAATATTAAGTATGGATACAATTACAAATTTATTTATGCAGCTTGTATATTTGGAAATCTAGACTAAAATTGCAGAATGTTGTTTTAAATTACTTTTGGGTTAAAGGCTGAATAACGAAAATGTGACTGACTAACAGCTGTTACATTTTCACGACTAAATTGTTGAACTGATTTAGATGAAATTTTGTTTGGAGATAGTTTGAGATTCTGGAAAGGACATAAAGGTAGTATTTATCCCGGAAATCATCCTTCAAGAGGGTGAAAAAGGCGTGGAAACTTTGTATGGGGCACCAAATTTTAAAAGAAAGGCTAATTCAGTTTCCAGTACGCAGGCGAAGTCGCGAGCAAGCGCTAGTTACATATATTTTTAAGGTACTTTTGACAGAGAAAAGTATATATTTTTTAATTTGCTCGTGACTATGTGACCTGTTAAGCTTTTGAAACGTCAGGAACAGAAATGAGATAATATGTCTTATATAATACGTTTAAATTAAATTATTTAAACTATTCCCATAATTATAGAGTCTAAAGTTTGTATGGGGAACCAAATTTTAAAAGAAAGGCTAATTCAGTTTCCAGTACGCAGGCGAAGTCGCGAGCAAGTGCTAGTGTAGTTATAAATCCACCTGTTATCCACCAGTGCATTTGTCAGATTGTGTTTCGAATTGTTTGAAAGAAACGTATTTCAATATAAAAACTGAATCATTATAATTATTTTCTTATTAATGTGCAAATAACACAATTTTTATACGAACACTTGAGTTCGATTATAGAGGGAAAAAATCATTGCGACCTAATAAAATAAACCTAGGATTTGAACCCAAAATTTTAAGCCACATTACGTAAAGTTGCAATTGCTCAGTTAGTCAGAGTACTTCTGCGTTAAAGAAGAGGTTGCAGGTTCAAATCGTGCTTGCAAAAGCCGCATTGATGTTGTCTTAACAACGTGTTATAAATAGTACATTACTGCAGACGCCGGGAAAGATGGGCTTGCCGGGTCAGGTAGGTATAGACGGCCGACCGTAGGGAGGCCGGATAGTGATACGAAGCCGGCAAGCACTTTTTACGGCCAGAGGCATGTATAGTGCTTTTCTCAAACATATGCAATGAAATAAAAAAATACGCCACTAAAAACACTACACGACAAAAGTTTTTTAAATTTTCGCTCCAATCCCTCCATACTGTTTTTTTTTTTACGGAAGTATTTCGCGTGTGTAGTGTTTGAGTAGACCCTATTACGGCCATTATACACAACCTCATAATAAGAATCTTAATTTCTATACTTGATAAAATAAATGCAGAGGATTTTAAATATTGTCTATGGTCTCTGGTGACGAACGTATAGACAATATTTTAAATTTATTCATAAACATATGAACCATACAGATTTGTGTTCTCAATGTCAGTTCGTTTGTAATAGGCATTAACGCGGATATTTTTGATCCGATAACCATTCAGCCACTAGAAAAAAAAACAGTCTGTTCATGAAAACAGGCGCCATGATTACATTAAAATTAAAAAAAAAACTTCCCGGCCTAGGCCTTCAATTTTGTATGAAATTCCTTTACAGTTCTCTCAAGTTGTTCCGCCCGAAATGTGTTACTTTGACGCCTGTTTTACCGCACGTAATGACGACATTTCATGGCATGTTTGAGAAATATTAATTTTAAAGGTTGTATTTCTTTTCTATATTTATTTTAATAATAGGTAAAAAGTATTACATATAATTTTATGTTTTTAACGTCTTTCCCTTTACCACCGTCAGTATGAGGCGCGGCGCACTCCGCCATTTCATCGCGTAGCAAAAAGTACTTACCAGCGACCTCAGTGCTGAGAATAAACGTTGACGCGGAACTTGCATAAGAAGTTGCACATTCTCTTCTTGAGTCGCGCAATGGTTGCAAAAATTGCTACTGCTCTCACTCGCACGCGGTGACGCGTGGTTTTCGCTAAGATACAAACAGAGGATCATGTGTACTTGTTCTATTATTTATTCCGTGATAGATCATCACCCTACACTGATGGCCCTGTAGTGGACCTCGCGAGTTCAACCCCTATATCCAGCCATTAAAAAAAAAAACACAAACCGAATCGACAAACAAAAATCATATAGTTATCGAACCTGCTCACAAAATTAATCGAGAATCGGTTGAGAAATGCAACCTGTAGAGGATAGCCGGACATTCTCTGGACAGACCAACATATAAGCTGAATTGAAGACGCTTCGCTCGCTACGGTCGCTCAGTCAATAATATAAATTGGAGCATTCGAGCATTACATCTAATTTCCTTTTCCCGGCCAAGTACCACTACCTACATACATTTACAAAACATACGTAATCTAATTTCGTTCCAACCATTTCCGCCATGAAGCCCTACATCCTGTCCAAACCGCATTCAAACAAAACTACAAAGGGGCGAATTCCCGAAATTTGAAGAACCATTCACAATGGTTTCAAGGGCCTAATCGATATTACTCTGTGTAGTCACCGTTAAGATTTCGAATTAACAACAATGTGAAAAAGGAACAAAATTAACGAACATGAAATCATGTTGTGTTTGATGTCTGCCAAAAATGGCATAGAACTTTTTACCATTTGACGATACGTGTAGCAAAATTGGTGGAAGAACGGCGTACGCAATGTTTTTTTCTGGGTCTTGAATATTTTTTATTTATTGAAGCAATTTATTTATCTATAAGTATGTATATTGTCACCCGGGAAATACAATAAATATCTACCACAAAAAAGCGAGCATAAATATCTGACTCGGGCCGTAATGGCAGATATTGATGCTGCGGTGACTGTTCAAGCTTTGCTTATTTTGGGACAAAGTCGATTTGTGTAAGAGTTGTCCATGATATTTATGTACTTATCTATAATAAGATTATGGATATTTTGAGAGATATTGAATTTTTGAGAAATATTCACTCGACTCGAAATGAACTAGTAAATAATCTTCGAAATCAAATCAAATCAAATCAAAGCTTTCGAATTGTCAGTTCCATTGAGAGAAGTCTTTGCTGGGAGACATACAATATGATCCAACATTTGTTGTAAGGATTAGGGAAATCCAGAAAAACACAGAAAAATAATATAAAACTTTAGACGGCTAACTCTCGACTTAAATCATATTTACCTAAGAATATTTTATTTATTTATTGAGGTACTACGCTACGCTCTGTAACACGAATAACTGATGTTGGACAAAAACACAACCTAAAGTAGGACTGGGCTGGTCACGTCTGCCTCATACACCCGGAAAGGGGGGCTAGTGTGGTCACTAAATGGGTGCCACAAGATGGGCAACGTAGAGGGCCGATTTATCAATTTACCTCCTATAACGCCACATATAGAGACGTTTTCGTCGGGGGTTAAGCAATGTTCTATTGAAACGTTATTTGGAAATATTTGTATTTAACTAGGGTTTTGCAGCGGCTCTGCTCATGTGTTAAGTGTTGTCCTTCTGAAAGTGTATATTATTTCACTACAAAAAGTAGCATGTTTCCAGCCTGTATTCTATATAATATCTATCTTCATAGTGGAGCGCAAAGCCAAACCAAAACACAAACGTTTATACTAAAGGCAAGGAAAAGATAATCGCGAAATACTTATATCAATACTATTGTAAAGTTGTTTAAATGAAATGTCTGTACATTGAAGGTAAGTATTTTCAAAAAGATGATTGTAATGGACTATTTGGAGGTCTAAAAATATTTTATTTTTATTTCTTGTATGTTTGTATGTTCGTATGTGTCGTTGTGGCTTCATCACACCAAATCGGCTGAACAAATATGGAATATTATTGGTACACGGGCATCCACAGATGGTTATAGGATACTTTCTACCCGACTGTGCTGTTGTTAAAAAGAAGGGTTACTACATTTCTCCTCCGCGAACGAAGTTACGGGCGCTTTCTAGTCTGCAATAAAAAACTACTACCAAAGCCTTCTTTCAAATCAACAGACGATATTCAAACTGATTACTGTTCGGATATCGTCTGTTATTTTTAAATAGCGTATTTCCAGTCAGTCGCTAAGTATTTGTGTAACTAAAAGGTTTCTAACAACGATCCGTAACATAGACACAGCTGTAAGCTCAGCTTGTCTACTCTAGCGAGTGGTTAGTAATTTACCAACTTTACGTATCAGGAGCGTGGGATCTTTGAGAGGCATTTTAGCTGGAACTAGCCGCTTATCCTATTACTTTAAACAGGCAATTCTTGTATTGTCTGCATAAAAATAAATAACTGGTTTCTTAGTAACGACTTTAAGGATTCTAATGAAATTTGGTCCTATACATGGTACACATTCATCCTTTTAGTTTGAAAAAAGAGTATAGATTTCACTCACCGAACAAATCTCGATCGCCCAGGGTTTGCTGCAGTCCAGAATGAGACAAAATGTCGCTTATAGACAACATGCTGCTTATTGCAAACAATTTTTACGTCGGTTAACAAGAAACTGCAATACAGGCCTATCATGGATATATTTGTTCTCTGCTTAGGTATAGCATTATTCTTTGGGGAAATTCGAGCCATGCAAGACGAGTACTGATAGCGCAGAAACAGTGCATAAGAGCTATAAGTAATGTAGATATCTTAGCATCTTGTAAGCCGTTATTTAAAGATTTAAAACTATTAACTGTGACCAGCGTATATATGTACGAATTTTGTTCATTCGGTAAACTTCATCCGGAGCTTTTCTTATAAAAAGAAAGACGTGTGTAAGTTTAGTACGAGGTATCCTAACCAAGGATGTTACGGAGCTCCGGTTCCGTTTCCGTTATGTCGGAACTTCCGTTTGGTATCACATATCCGTTTCGGTTCCGGTTCCGTTACTTTTGAAACGGAATTTATAACGGATGTCAATGCTTAGGGCGGCGGCGGGACGCGAGCGGAGTACATCAAAAACAAACAGTCCATACCACTCATTCGCTCATCGCCCCACGTGCTGCACTATTAGTCGTTTGTTTTATTCGTGTTATTCAATTAAAACTACCTATTCGTATGTAGTGTGTTATGTAACGTGTACCTACTGACAGTACCGACTACGGACTGTGTGAGTTGAATGTTTGTGCGTAAAGAAACAAACAATGAAACCAAAATCAAGTTCGATTTGGGACTATTTTGATGAAGTTAATGTGGACACGCACGGCCAAGTATAAACTTTGTCTGAAGGTTTATTCCAGGAAGGGGAACACGACTACGTCGTTAAAAAGTCATTTGAAGTGTATGCATGCTGCACAATATGATTAATTTAACCAATCAGAAGTTGCAAAGATAAATATATGGCCTACGACATCCACATCCTTGACCTTGACCATACCTTGACCTTAATCTCGTCCACCTTATCGCTCTGCCTCCGATTCTGGTTCCGGTTTCGGTGCCTATTCCGTTATTGGTTCCGATATACTAAATTGAAAACATCTGGTTCCGCTTTCGGTTCCGATAAAACCACATCCGTTACAACACAAATCCTAACCAACTTACAATTCCGAAGAAAAGGGCTAAATTGTATGGCAACAACGCATATTGTATGTCAGTTAGTATCTACAATCGGTTGAAGGATGACATTAAAGAACTGCCACTTTGTTATTATTTAAAATTCGATTAAAAAAATGGCTAATACAAGAATGTTTCTACTGTGTCAATGATTATTTTGATTATTATAAATATTGTTTTTTGTATATACTAGATTTATTTTATTTTATTTGATTGTTACTGACATTTAATAAATATTACTAGATAATGGACATTGTAATTTTGAATTTTGAAATGTGTTTGTGATTATTTTTATATTTTGTTTTTGTACTTGTGTCTATTTTGCATGCCAGCTTCTGGTGAAATGTGTGCTTCCTTGTATGTATAGACCATCTTGTGGACCACGTTATACGCAGAATACAGAACTTACTTACTTACTACTTAGTTACTTACTTAAAAATGGCGGTATTATTTTCACTCTTTCGAACATAAGTAAACAGTTGCGAGAGCTTTCTAGTTTAGGAATACGTATAAATTTGCTAGGTCAAATACAAAGCACGAAGACTGAAAGCCCGTCTTTGAACTTGAACAATTAACATAGACAATTACAGATACGGGTCAGGTAGGCCAAGTTATAATATTGTTAATGGCTAATGGGGTGAGAAGGGTAGTCAAAGACAACTTCAAGAGGAACTGTTGTTAGATATAGCTTACAAAATGACAAGATATACGTGATTACTATACTTAGTAATCCATTACAGTCTGAATGCAAAATAATCTCCAGAGTGTAATCCCGTTAAGTTCTAATATGTTACAAAAAGATTAAGACGAGATGGGGAATTTCACTGAGAACAAAAAACAAAGTAAAAAATAAAAAAATTACTGAAAAATACCTGCGATTTTTTACGTTTTATGCTTTACGTGTACAGCGTTTGATATGAAAAGGCAAAGCGAAAAGTTCCTCAAATGACTCGCAAGTGGACTCCAGAACAGGAATTTTAATCAAAGACGTCTATCCTCGATCTATTGTTCCCCCAGTATTAAGATTTCTAGCGCTCCTACAAAAGTCATAGGGCTTTGTGCAGAAATGCTTCGATCTTGAATTTTTCGTTGCCCTTTTCCTCTTACAAAGCCGTTTTTGGATGATTGGTTTGGTGGAATTTGTTTTATGTGTAATGCTAGTTTTATACTTTTCGTACGCTCGGCCAAGAAATTGGTCTACCACTTTCCGACCCTATTTCAAGTGTGTTAAGGTTCAAAATTGGTGGACCAATTTCATTACTTAACCAAACGTACAAAAATACACTAAAGGTTTAAAGTTTAAAAAAATAATTACGATTGATGGTCGGATTATTTTGTTAAATAGACAATAAATATATGTTTACTTGATATTATTTTTGTTGTTGTTTACTTTAATGTCTTTATAGTTTGTGATCAGTACCTAGTTTTTTTACTTTGCTTTAACCTTTTTACCGCTTGAAATGCCCCAAACGCCAATAACAAGACTGTTTTCAATTGTGTGTAGTGTACATTATATCTAATGGAACTTCCTAGTCGATTATGAATCATGTTTGGCCTTTACATTGAGGGCTTGCGTACCACGCAACGCAACGCAATGTTCTGTAATATGGATCGTGGCGGTCAAAGGTGTTTATATAATACTAACTTCTGCCCGCGACTTCGTCCGCCTTAAATTCGTTTATCGCGGATAAGGGCATTTTTCCGGGATAAAAAGTAGCCTATGTCCTTCCCCGGGACTCAAACTATCTCCATACCAAATTTCATTCAAATCGGTTCAGCGGTTTAAGCGTGAAGAGGTAACAGACAGACAGACAAACAGTCAGACAGACAGACAGACAGACACACTTTCGCATTTATAATGTTAGTATGGATCAGTATGGATATTCCTATCTGAACACAGAGTTTGATTGTAAAGGAAAAAACCAGCCATGTCGGACCATGCTTAATGTAGGGTTCCGCGGCCGTTTATACAAAAAAATGCACTGTAGATGACAAAAATACCATGTGAAAAAAAAACACTAACAAAAGAGCGTATCTACCCGGCACTTACGTCCTTTTGCTGAGAAGCGCAGTTTTTTGGCAATAACTTAAAAACGGTACGTTCGATCATGTTGAGAACAATTTTCGTTGGAAGTATTTATTAAGCTTTATATTTGTGTTTTTTTCATATTTTTTGAATATACCGTGGGGGGGGGGACACAATTTTGCGAATATTTCCGAAAATGTTCACCAAATCAATTTTTTTTTTTCAGAAACCGCAGTATGTTTTTAGAACATCTGTCACACATTGTATTTGCTGAAAAAACAATTTTTCACTTTCGGTTACATGTATGGAGTGTCCCCCCAAGAAATATATATATTTTTATTTAACTATCAAACTAAGTAGCGGCTTACACAAGACACTATGTTCCAATATTCATCAATATACATCTTGTAGTTTTTAAGTAAAATGCCTGTGACATACGGACGGACGGACGGACATGACGAAACTATATGGGTTCCGTTTTTGACATTTTGGCTACGGAACCCTAAAAATCAACGTGAACAACTAAATAGCGAGCAAAATTTGAACCTGCGACCTCTTCTTTAACTAGAAGTTCTCAAACTTTGCCTAGTAACTGAAACCTATAGTGTTTTTTAGCAAAACTACGTCAATCCGCTGCTTCCATGAAGACGAAAGACTAATTCGTATTTAACACTTACGTACAAGTTGATCGGTAATAATTATCAATAATCTCTCCCATAATTTGATTGGTTTCAATTTAGTTATGACTATGACTATATGCCCATATGCATTGTGCACTGCAATCTAATCAGAAACACTTGACTGGATTCGGAAATCTGCTTAATCGGATGTGTGGCACAAATCGGTTTGAGTGGCCGCTTCGCTTAACAGATGCATTTCATTAAAATAAAACAATTTAACGGATTATATCGCGTATATTATCTCATTTTAGTTCCCGACGTTTCGGAAGCTTTCCAGCTTTCCATGGTCACGGGTGGACTGAGAAAAGATGTATTTTCCTCTGTCAAAGTTACAATTTGTGCAAACTACCCATTTTTTGAAAAAACACAAATAAAGGTGTACATACATGCCAGATGGGCCTAAGCTGTAAAGACAGTGACACATGTGCCAGAAGGGCTTAACTATTTTATTCCAATAATTTACCAAGCAGCATTTCACAAATGAGGCGTACTGAGGAGAAAAGAAACGCTGCTGATATAAATCAAGAGAGAGACTGCGACAAAATTCAAGCTGATTTGGATCGATTATCAATCTACTATAATACTAACAGGATAAATGTTAACGTAAATAAATGCGTTCAAATCTCTTTTACACGTAGTCGCTCTCCAATATTACGTCAGTACCATATAGGGGGTGAGATTATTCAAAGAGTAAATACAGTACAGGACCTAAGTGTGACTCTGGACACAAAATTAACTTTTGAACAACATATTGACAAAATAGTTACTAGAGCTTACGGTAATCTGGGTTTTGTTTTTAGGGTGTGTAATGACTTTTACGACACCAGCTGCATTAAAGTTGTATAGTTTGCCTATGTAAGGAGTATTTTGGAATACGCCAGTTGCATATGGTGCCCCCATTATGTGACACACAAAGAAAAAATCGAAAAACTTCAGCGCTCATTTGTACGTCATTTAAATTATAAAGTCAAAAAATGGCATGCAAACTACGAGTCCATGTTGCAGCCGCCACCACTGAATGAGTTTGGAGGACCGGCGCATTTTGCTTGACGTCACTATACTATATGATATTCTGTCTGGTCGTATTGATGGCTCCTCACTCCTTGCCGAAATTGGTTTTTCAGTGCCAACCTTTAGAACACGGCCCTCCCAGCGTCGACTTTTTAATCTTCCCAAGGTCCATACTAGGTACGCTCAAAATTCCCCAATTGTACGTATTCTGAGGGAATACAATTCAAGTTTTAATACTGTTGATCTATTTGACTGTTCCAAATTAGTACTGGAAATTTATTTTGCAAGGTGGATGACTTGGCAGCGCGGAGTTGCATAGGTAATAACAAACATCCTTATATTTACGTATACAAACCTATTTATTTATACATGCCTTCATACACATACACATACACACACGCACACACACACACACACATACCCACGGGGTGTATACTTTGTGTTTTGTCTTGTTTTGGGTGTCTCATCTTTCTCGAATTTATATATATGGTCTTTATACAATGCGTGGTTCCAATCTTGAACCATTAGTACTATTACCTACTTTTTATGGCTCGTTAACCGTTATGCTGTGAACATCTGTTATTGGCTTTATGTATTAGCTTTAAGCATTGTGTTTTTTTTCTGTAATGCTGTTGATGTTCCAAATAAATAAAATAAATAAATAAATAAAATAAACTAATCATCGAGATGATTTTAAAGAGGTCAAAGTCGGTAGGATTGCTGTTGTGATTATTTTCGTTACAGAGTTCCTATGACCACCCTCCGGCTCCAACATCTTGAGGTGCGTCCACATTTGTATCATTTGCCCGTATCAGATCATCGTCGCGTGGCATGATCGCGTGTCACGATCACGCGTTTGGACGTTGCGCCGATCCGATCGCTCGAAATCCATTTGCTACGCGTATCACACACTTATATCGGAAGAGTGCGGCATTATCGGCGCGCCGACAGTGAGCGTCCAAGCAGTGCGATACGCAATCATGCCACGCAACTGTGATCGAATACGAGCAAATGATACAAGTGTGGACGCACTTTTAAAATGCAATTACAACAGTCCGCTGGGCGTAGCAACATAGCTATTGTAGCTAAGTATCCATGTATCATTTATGTCCATGTGCACCAAAATATTGTAATTATTAATTTTATTGCAATTCAAAACTAGTTAATGAGCAGAATTATTTAATAAACAGGTAGGTACATACAGTGACAATACTAAAAGATTAGACGAAGTATTTCATGAAATGCCCTTCGCATTCTTGGTGACGTAACTTCACTCGTCGCATGAGGTCTCGCGGCGATTCAGAGCGTAGTGATTCCTTCTTACTCCTTCGGAAGTGTATATTATTTTCTGGCGCAGGTCTTGCATAGTGTTTGACTCATGTTTGTTAACAATCCTGTAAATATCACCCTAAAGATTAAAATTGAGCGGTGCGAGCACGGCATCATAAAAAACAAGGTACAAAGTCGGGGCTCCAGGTAGGACAATAGGCGTGATGACATTGATGACTAAATAATAATTAGTCCGTCATGTAGAATAATAAAAAATATTGGAGACGTATTTTTTTTTTTACGTAATCAAAAAATAAAGGCGATACATTGAGTCAAAATGTCGCGTGACGTCACTCTCAGGTACAAATTTTACCAAGGAGTGACGTCACGAGCTCCCAATCCTGAACTTCAACGCGATTTATCCGAGTATTTTTTAATTATTTAGAAAAATAAAAAAATACAGGTCTAATATTTTTTTGTTATCTAACTGACTAATTAGCATTTTTATTTACATACCCCATCATCATGTCTATTGATTGGTCCACCTTGGTCATTCCATCGTCCCGGGAACTGCACGTCCAAGTAATAGGGAATAAGGGAATATGCATGATTTTTTATTTTTGCTTTATGAAAAGCTCATTTATGTAACAAACAGTAGACAAAAATAATTTTTCGAATAACTATAAAAATAACCAAGATATGAGCCATCAAACATTTCATTCTATCTCTTTCTAGCAAAACGGAATTTAATATGAAGTTTATATGGCCGGCGTAGACTATGACGTAACAGTACATGTCGGACCTCTCTGTCAAATCGCCGTCTAATTAACAGTTTAAAATGCCTATATCATGCGTATTTATTAACCGATTTTAATTTTAATTTCACTTTTTGAAATCGTTTTTCGGTATTTTCATATTATGTTAAGAAAAGCGATAAAAAAATTCACGCATGTACCCTATTTCAGACTATGCTGAGAATGTGCAGGACCACTAACATGCTAGAAATTTATTAATCTAAATATTGTTGAAGTACGCCTCTTAGTAGTTCCGGTACCACATTTCTCAACAATTTGAGGTAAATATTACCGTTTAATTTTCTCTGTATGGAATGCCGCCCAATAACGGCATTGTTTACTACTCCCGCCTAAAGTATTAACAGAGCAGTATTAGTAAGGGATCGTCTTAATACAACTTAATAAGTTCGCGCTAATTTTTATCGCGTGAATTGCGATCAAACATATTGAACTCGAATTGTTGTCCTTATTAACACTCGCGAGACGCGGTCGCGCGACTCAAATGTTTAAAAATCTGTTCGCGCACTTCAAATTCAAATATTCGCGCACTTATTTGTCCCAAAAGTGCGATCAAACATATTAAACTGGATTAGGTGTCCTAATTCACATTCGCGCGATCGCATGATGATCGCGTCGGACTTCGGGGAGCGGGGTGAGCACTGGCAGGGGACAATATTTCCCAACAGTAAAAATTGAGCGTCTCCGAAGTTCATGGTTGGGGCCGACCGAGACTCGCGCGATGGTCGTGTATTCGCGTTCTATTAGGACACTTGGAGTTGAACACACGATCGCATCGCTTACTCGCGCGATACTCGCGTAGTCGCGATGTATTAGGATGGTCTCTAATGTATTAAGTACCTATATGGAACATTATTGTTGCTAATCCAGTACGCTACTGTATTTAATGTGACACTTAATTGTTACATTAATTACTCCTAGTACTTATGCGAGAAAAGGGAGCTTCGTCTGTCCACAGCATGTTAGTTTCAGCGTTTTCTTGTAACCATGGCAAAACGCAAGACAAGTTGCATTATTTTTGTCAATGATACAAGTCAATCCGGTTTCTTGAATAAACAATATGTTGTATACTGTAGCCCTCTTCAGTCGACCCCGAAAACGCTATTATTTAAATATTCCTTCTACTATTGGATTCTAGTGCATGCGCCTACTTTGAGACTTATTGTTCAGGTTGGCACTATCTAAACTTATGGGAGTGAGGCTTGGCTAAGTGAACTACACACTCCCAATGCATTAATTGGTCCGACGAAGGCTCATTCATATTAGTTTAGTAAGGATGGATAATAAATGTTAATTTAAGCAAGAAAACCAAATTCAGTACTCACTTGTATGTATATATTTCAAACCTTTCACTTATTTCACTTGATTAGTACACACAGTTGTTGACACTTTGACTCCTTGACTCCTGAAGATGAACTGACGCAAATGGCCCCATGATACGTATTTTTATTGACAGTCCGTTGGAGATGATGCCGATCGGATGTTCATCTTCAGTTGTTAGGTTAACAAATCCAAAATAAGTCTAAATATTACTGTATTTAATTGCTAAATTCATAATAATTAATAAGATAAATTATACGATTGTTAACAAATATTTATATAGTCCGACAAGCTGGTTTACGGCCCTCTCCATGTGGCAGTTTTTCAGTGGTACTCATTTATTTTTCAGTAGTACTAATTCATTTTTCAGTGGTACTAATTTATTTTAATGGCAAGGATGTATCCTACATTATAAATGTCGCAGGGAAATGGCCAAAACAGAGATTTTAACAAATCTCCGAGGGATATGACCAAATCACGCACGATGCAACACGTTTGATAAACAAATCTGGTGAAATGAGAAAACGAGTTGCCTTTTTTGGCTGATTTCATCATTTTACTAGACAGATTGCGGGATTTGATCAAATAACTGATTTTTTCTAGGCAAATGATAAATGGATTCGTCATTTTAACATTGTGCGTGACTTAGTCATATCGATTGGAGATTTGTTAAAATCTCTGATTTGGCCATTTCCCTGCGACATTCATATATAGAGACTTAAAAGTAAATAAATAAAACCTTGTAATTGACACGATCCCACTTAACTTTCCAACGGATCTCATCTGTGGCAGTCGTAAACTCGAAATAAAGTCTGCATAAAAGAACCGCAAACATATTGTGGGATAAACCTTGTTCAGATTGGTTGAGGGTTCATCACCATCCTAGGATGTAATTTAGTTTTTTCACTTATCTGTCCTTTCTGAAAAATAACGTAAAATTACAAACCCACAAACACATTTTCGCATTTATAATATAGCTAGTAATCTTTGTATTTAATGATAAAAATAGTATTAATATTAATGAGTACATGGACGCTGTTGTAAGACTGACTTTATCAGCGTTCGCTAACAGAGAAACGGTTCCAAAGAGGACACTACTGTTGAGAAGAAATGACATTACAAGACAATACAATTATTATGTCTACGTTGACGAATAAATAATGTTTCAACACACTTGCTTCTAAAGTGGGTCTCATTACAATGTGTTTATAGCCGTAATACACTCCATAAAACACGCTTATATTTATATTACACTAGAAAGCGCCCGCAACCTCGTTCGCGGAGGAGAAAAAGTCACAAACCCCTTTTTTCTTTAGCAAAGTCGGGTGAAAAGTATCCTATAACCACCTGGAGATACCCAGCTACCCGTGTAACAAAAATAATTGAAATCCCTATAGTCTATTTAGCGCGATGAAGCCACAACGACACATACAAACATTTCATTTTTACAACTTTATAATAGTATAGATATTCGCACAAGTGTCTTTTCGTTACAGTTTTTTTTAAACGACATCAAGGAGTTTTATGTACAAAAAACAGTAAAGGTTTTTTAATAACTCTAACTTGGTATTTATAAAAGCAATCAATTTCAAAAAATAACTTTCTTTACTGAATAAAATATCATTAATTTGTATTAAATTGATAAAATAATTCATTTTTTTCTTTATTTATGTTTGGCTGATTGGCGATTTAGCCTTTGGCCTATCGCTCGCGCGCTCGCAATCGCGCATAGACAATACACCTTCTGTAGTGCTCCATTTTGATTTGACATTGTTACTGAGATTATGTTTTTTTTAATAAACGATAAAAAGATTCAAGAGAAGATAATTTCAAGCAATGAATTGAAAATAAAATTAAAATATAATTATAAACGTAAATTTGTAGGACTGATGACCGATTAATGTTAATACTTGTAGCCTTGAAAAAAACGTTGATTTAAAGTACGGAACAATATTTTTTTGCTGTTTGCCCCGCAAGTATGTTGCAAAATTTCGTATGAAACTCGTGTGCAAGATAGCCTCGGGTGTAATTTAATCAGTAATTATCTACAGCTACCAACTAACTACGTTGGTAATTCATAATTACCAATATAACACACTATGAGAATAAACTATTAACTTTGATTTTATCAATTGAATTTTTAACTATAATAACGTGTTTTTTTGGCAAAGTGACAGGATATTGATAGACACACTCGTTAATCAATTACGGGGTTCTGTTACAAAAAGTAAAACGATACAAACAAGATCTAGCATAAGAGCTTAGCGCTTAAACTAACATACTCTTAAACTTCCAGACGCGTATAATAAAACCATAATAATAACCATTTGCATTTTATGAAACGTTTAAAATTACCATCATGTTCAGGACTACATTAAAATGATATCTTCGAAGATGCGGATGTTTTTACAACCTTAGATGAAATTCGTGTCGTAAACTGAATAGACTCGAGTTTACTGTCTCGTAAAACCGCGTTTGCCGAAACGGATTCATAAATTGAAATTTTCAAGAACAACACACATTTACATAATGTCCTTCGAGTTGTCTTGAATACCTGGCCTTGACAGAAGGAGAATAATTTTGAATACTTTATTGGAGTTTCATTACTCGTAGGCTTCAAGTCAACTTTGTTGTGGTGTTAATTTAAGTTAGTGTTAAATTTTCTCAAAATTGATCATTAATTCAATCCATAGATTGTGTTCAGAAAGCCCAAAAGTGAACATACCTACAGGTGAACATAGTTAGGGTGTTGTAAAAAGGCATTGTGGTCTTGTTTATCTTTGCCCAGACACTGCATCCCAATGTCCCTCTAATCGTAGCGGCTATCGATTCCATTGGATAAAGGGGACAAGGGACGAGAGCGTGCGTCTGCGCGCGCGCTTACGCATCAAATATCAACGGGCTGCCTGCGCAACGGGCTGTTTCTAGATACTTGTTCATTTCGTTGTTATGTCTGTCGCCCAGTAAACCTTCCAAACTAAATTCGGCTTTTCAGGAGCCAGGTTTTCCGTTCACGGACACTAAACCACAAATCCGAGACGAGTTAGGTAGGATATTAAAAGTATATTTTAAAATCTGTCGAACATCACCCGTCTCACCTAACACTGTTTAGAATAAGATAGAATTAAAATGATTGCTGATAAATAAAGAGCTATCCTATAAATAGGTCACTTAGTATTTTCATGGGGCAGCATAGTGCCGACAGTACCTACCACCTGCTCTGCGCCGGAGCAACCGCTCAGTCTGCCCCTGTGCGTGGCGAATTAACATAGTGGCACCAGCAATGGACATGGATACAGTAATAAACAAAAAAAAGTCAGTATTAAGAAGCAGGCAAAAATTGCACAATGGCAATACTTGGCCCTCATATTAAAGATTTATTTTGGACATAAAGACATTTATTATTATTATTGTCTATAATAAAATCAGTTACGTCTAGTCTAGAAACAAGGCAGATATGATTCAAGGCTAATCAAAAAGGACTCACACTATCTCCATACCAAATTTCATCCAAATCTGTTCAGCGGTTTAAGCGTGAAGAGGTAACTTGGTATTAGTATGGATTTGAGTTCCCGACGTTTCGGAAGCTTTTCAGCTTTCCATGGTCACAGGTGGACTGCACAAATTGCACAAATTGTAACTTTGACAGAGAAAAAAATATATCTTTTCTCAGTCAGATAATATACGCGATATAATCCGTTAAATTATTTTATTTCAAGGACTCGCCTTCCTTCAAGTTTTGCTTAATCGTAAGGGACTTAATTTGCAGAACCAGATGGAAGCAAATCGTCCCACGTGTAAATTACCCCATGTTGACGGTCCGGCGTAGACCCTAAGAAATCTCATAACATATCATATCGCTTGATAACTCAATAAAGCATTATATCCCTTAAAAAATCGATAAGGGATTTTTTGGATGGACGCCGGTCCGTCAACATCTCTGCATCTCCTGATGATGCCTCGTAGAGAGGCGAAAAACGTGTCGAGAATTATACTGTTTGTTAGTGGTTTATTGTATTTGTATGATTATTTTTTGTAGAAACAACATGAAAATATGCGCGTGTGAGCTATTTATTGTCACATCTAACCAAGACTCTGTCAGTAGGTTAAAAGTACATTTATACCTAACTAGCTTTTGCCCGCGACTTTGCCCGCCTTAAACTCGTTTATCGCGGATAAGGGTATTTTACTAAGATAAAAAATAGCCTATGTCCTTCCTGGGGACTCAAACTATCTCCATACCAAATTTCATCCAAATCGGTTCAGCAGTTTAAGCGTGAAGAAGTAACAGACAGACACATGCACTTTCGCATTTATAATATTACTAGCTTCTGCCCGCGACTTCGTCCGCCTTAAATTCTCTTATCGTGGATAAGAGTATTTTTCCGGGATAAAAAGTAGCCTATGTCCCTTCCATACCAAATTTTATCCAAATGGGGAATTACCTGACGCATCAGGATTGTTGTGCTAATTACTTCACTGTTCGTAATAGTTTTTTGCGGCATAAATGGCCGTAACTTTTTTTTACGTTAATGTAGAAGTTTTATTTTATCACAGCATCAAGGGACCGTAGACTTAAGGTATATGGTTTTCATTTCAACTCGATACCTCCCACGTGTTCTTGAGATAAAGAGTCTTGACAGACGGACGGACAGACGGACAACAAAGTGATCCTGTAAGGGTTCAGTTTTTTCCGATTGAGGTACGGAACCCTAAAAAGACTCTGTGGCGCGGAATAGCAAAGGAACTATAATCCGTTAATTTAATATGTAATCTATCAAATATATAATGAAGTACGGCTGTATTCAAATCGTGCCCTTAACAAGTCTGCCGTCAAAAAATCGCCCAGCCAAAGGTCGAGAACTTCATACCTACTAAAAAGCAAGTATACATGGAAGCAAATCCTCTAAAGTTATTCAAATGAAGCAGAGCCACAGTATTCCGAATAAATGCATATTGAATTTGTTTACGCTCGCCGAAAACGGAATGGAGATAGACCATACTTCTCTATTTAAATTCGCTTGGAATCTCCATATTATTGCTTCCAGTGATACCTCTGTTTCTTTGTTCAAATAACGGTGTCTATTTGTGTTAGTGTCGTGTAGGTTTTATTGTAAACGCAGTGTTTTACAGAACAGTTAATAATTTAAAAAAACGGGTTAGAGTACCGTACAAAATGAACGCTTCAAAACGGCCGAATCTATGAAAATCCAGTGTTAGCAGAGCCCTAGCGGTGTTTGATTATTTTATATTGGTTACAGACGGACACAGACGGACATAAAATTATACTGTTTTTAGTATTTATTGTTATAACGGCATCATCTGTGAAAAAATCAACTGTCTAACTATCACGGTTCATGAGATACAGCCTGGGGACTGACGGACGGCGGACAGACAGCCATGCAATGCAATGGAATCACAAATACAAACTGAAATGACAATTACGCACTAAGGCGTAACATATTTATTTTATTTTATTATTATTTGTTTTATATATTTGGAACATCAACTGAAACCATTAGTAACGAGGTATTGTTTGAGATTGGAACCTCGCATTGTATAAATTTAAGAAAATTGTATACATTTAAATTCGAGAAAGGTGAGACACTCAGTTCTGCTTGTGGAATATTTAAATTCTACAAGCAGAACCTATTAATCAAGTTCTGTTAATTAAATTATTTAAAACACTCGCAAACAATAACAAAACAAACAAGAGCTGAAAACACCAGAATAAAATCCATCAAAACTTACATTAAAATTCACAAACTAATATTAAAATGTATGCAAATTCTACATGCACTGGTTCGGTGCAAGGTACGTCGCGGAATGTAAAGTAGCGTCTTGTGACACCTGGGTTTGTCAGAGCAACTCTAAGCTCAGAATAATTGGCTCCCGACTACGTTCGTGTCTTCGCAATACGGTATAGTGTTTTTGCATTAGGGCGGTAAAAGTTAGTGTCCAGTTTTGGTTTAAATTGTTAAGAAAGGGTACTACGTTGATTATTATTAAATTGTTGTTTATGTATCACACACCTAAGCAACTGGGTCAGGGCTTTGTTTTAACAATAATTAAAATGAAGCCCTTTTATATGATACCCTACTTGACTTAGTAGCTTAGACTTGTACATATTGGTAATTTTTCACAGAAAAAAAAATATATATATTGAAAAAAAAAACATTAACATCTCATTTGAGCTGGCTAGGTTTATGACTATTTCAAACGAATAGCATAGTACAATATAATAAAATCCAACAATTCTTTATTGCACACCAACAAGAAAAACAGGACAATTGAGCCTTAACATATTAAACTACGGTCAACAATGGACGGTCTTAAGGCCGAAACACACCGTATGCGTGCGCAGCACGTGCGCGTGCCCGTGTGCGTGGTGTGCGCGTTGTATCGTATGAAATGTCATAGTAGATGGCACACCGCTTGCGTGGCGTCCACGTGCGCGTGAATTGCACGCAACGCAGCTCCTTCGAGACAAAACGGCTGCGTGCTGCGTGCACGCGTTCACGCAGCGGAGTGCTGTGATGACGTTGTATTTACCGGCGTTTCCTATGAGACGGCGAACCGAACAGGTCGGGACACGCACTGCTCAGTGCTGCGCAGGTGCTGTACAGCTCTCTTGTGTTTATTTACAACTTGGCGGGGCGCGTGGAGGTTTTTGTAATGGATTGCCACATAAAAGGAAAAAATATAGAACTTGTGCGCAAATACGAATGTATTTATAACCAAAAACACAAATACTATAAAAAATCGTCGTATGCTTGTTATGGGAACTAGCCTTCCTGTAGTTGGTATTATTTTTCAATATACAAGGCTCCAATAAACCATGGAGTTCTGGACATACGAAAATACCAAAGGCTAGTCACGCAACGGTGCTGCAGCGTGCGCCACCGTTGCGTGCACAGCTCTGCAGCACTGCGTGCGCAGCTCTCGGTTTGACAAGGGTGCTGTGCACGCCACGCACACGCGCACGTGCACGTGCTGCGCACGCATCCGGTGTGGCTTGGCCTTTGTCGCACAGCAAAATTAGTTCCTGAGATATACATACCGACGGACATCACACAGTAGGGGTTCCTTTTTTACTTTTTACTTTTATGGTACGGAATCCTAAAAAGAGGGCAATGTTGCGTTTCCACGATATCATAAGAAGATGCATCCTATTGACCTTAAAGCTCTAAGTAGTACAGTTTATAAGATTCCGTAGCCAAAATGTCAAAACGGAAACCTTATAGTTTCGTCATGTCCGTCTGTCCGTCCATCCGTCCGTATGTCACAGGCATTTTATTCCAAAATTACTAAATGTTTAAAGATGAAATTTGGAGTGTAGGTGTCTTGTAAAAGCTGCTACTTTGTGTGATAGTTAATTAATAAGAAAATATATTTTTAGGTGGGGCACTTCATACATGTACCCGAAACTGAGAAACATTTTTTCAGTAAATTCTCTTCTCTTCTCCGAGTGGTCTCTTTGCTGATGCACTTTTTGATATCGTATTTCTTTCATTTGTAGTACATTCTTTGTGGAACCCCACACTGAGCATGGTCCGACATGCTCTTGGTCGGTTTTTTTTTTATGTATATCTGTCTAAAAAAGTTGTGGTACTAGATTTCTTAAATTTAGTTCGCTAAACATGCTGAGAGAAGCGCAACACCAAAAACGACCTTAGGACAAAGGGATATTGAACGGTTCCACGATCATTCTTAACACTAAACTGTATTCCAATCAACACATCAGTACCTAAGTGATAGGAGACAGGGTTATGAGTTAGGACAGTATTAATACGTTCACTGTCCCCTTACAAACCGATCTGACAATGTAATAAGTCCCAATGTGCATCCAGCATGGAGAAGTGACTCCACAGTGGAGGCATGGACTCCTGACAAGCAATTGCGTGACCCACCATGGGGCGCACCCGCACAGGGAAAGTGTTCAAGCCCGTCATCATCATCATTTCAGCCATAGGACATTCACTGCTGCTCTTCTATAGACTTCCACATGGGCCGGATAGAGGCGACCCGTATCCGCGCAAACCTAACCAGGTCATCAGACCACCTTGCGGGTGCCCTTCCCACGCGGTCTCCAGTCGAGAACCTTTTTGCCCCAACGGCCATTGGATCTATGTGCCCTGCCCATTGCCACTTTAGTTTGTTTACCCTGTTTGCTATGTCGGTGACCATGGTTCGTCTATGAATCTCCTCATTTCAGATTCGACCTCGTTAAGCCCATAATAACATATTATCCATGAATCAGTCAAAGGAAGTGAACATACCAATATTTAAACGGAATGAAACCAAAGCATATTTTCCATTAGGTAATTTACATAAAAGGTCAAAGGCGAAGTTGATTTAAGCATTCGTGCTGAAAATGTTTTTTTTTTCTGCGATCTTGAATTGTTTACATACGGTCCAACACAGACCAATTTACCTGTTGCACATTTTTTCGTTTATATCTGAAAAATTGATTGAAAGTTAAAATGAAAATGCTGTATATTCATATTTCGTATTTTTGCAGAGTTGCATTAAAATATATGATAGAAAAGGATTTTATAAGTATGCACTTTTGTGTTTCTGGAAGAAAATAATGATTTAAGTGGTGAACTATTTTTACCCGACTGCGCGACGCAAAGGAGTGGTAATGTGTTTATCAGTTTATGTATGTATGTATGTAAGTATGTATGTATGTATGTTTGTATGTATGTATGTATGTTTGTTCCTATCTGGCACTCTAGAGACCAAACGCGTGGACCGATTTTGATGATTCTTACGTCAATCGATTTGTCTTAACTGTCCAAATGTCACTGAAGACATGAAAATGATGAGAACTCAAAATTGCGATAATGAGACGCCATATTGTGAAAAAGAAAAAAATGAAAATTGACGTACTATATCGAGTGGGGTATCAATGAATAGGGATTTAAAAATCATAATTAGATTTCTTTTACTATTTTTAATTCGGAATCACCAGTTAGGATCTATAACGATTTAAAGTTGGTTAGCAAGCCATTCTCACTAAATTTTCATTTAATTGCATTGTAATAAATCTGTGCAAGCTTCTCAATAAACCCCACGATAAAGATTGAGAATTTGTCTGACTTTTATAGTTTTAACTAAAAAGTATAAAATAAAAAACAATAATTAAAAAAACAAAAAAACCCGACTGCGTAAAAAACTTAAAAAGAAAAAAACAAGTCCAGTGCCCTAGAAATTTGTTAGGTTATAATGGAAATCTTTCATGATTCATGATCGATACTCACAATACAACAAATAATAAATTCTAATATGAAACATAGCGATTTTAAACAGTCGGGACCCATTGTTGGGAAGATTTGCGTCGATCTTGATTTTTTGTTTTTTTCTTTTTAGTTTTTTACGCAGTCGGGATTTTTGTTTTTTTAATATTTTTTTTTAAACATTTGGCAAGCATAAAGTGCGCGTCACGTCTAAATACATCGACCCCGCAACGTATTTATGTTGAGATCACCGTACCACAGGTTGCTACGAAGTCTAAGCAGCAGTCGTTCAAGTGGGTGCAGGAACCCGTTCAAAAGGACCTGCCATTGCCTGCTCCAAGAGAGTGCCGGTGCGACAAGGATGGCTTTATTATGGTTGAAAGGACGAAGAAACCAGCCTGCCGGAATCAGTGCGGTACCGCACCTACTGGATCCAGACAATAGCTGCGACCCGCTGTGCTAACGATGCTGTTGTAAGTCTCCCGTCTACATTCCTCTACAAAGGCTGAAGAGATGGCAGAGTATGTACGTGTGAAGATCAAAATCACCTTGAGGGTCGTAAAGCTGGAGTCTCGTCACAACATGAATTCCTTCGTGGTGAGAGTTCCAACTGACAAACTTGCGGCCTACACGGAAGAATTCTGGCCAAAAGGTGTCATGTTCCAGCGTTTCCGCGTTTGGCTACCTGAAACCTTTAACTTACGCAACCCATCGCAGTTAAACAGCAATGACCCAGGTGTTTGTTTTATTTTTTAATGAAGGTGCCCGCAACTTCGTCAGTGGAGGAAAAAAGAATTATAACCCTGTTTGTTTCTTGAGCATATAGAAGTATTCTATAACCATCTGTGGATGACCAATTACTCGAGTACCAAACTAGTTGAAATCCGTTTAGCCGTTTTGTCGTGATGAAGCCACAACGACACATTAAAACATACAAACAGAAAGAGACCATTGAATATCCCATGAAATGAATGGTAACTTTTGTTATAAAACCGAATCGATAAATGGAACTTGGATGCTGCAAGGTAAACATGGCCAGATGGGGTCTGCTCCGGGACAACTTAACCCAATGTGTGTGCAACACAGCACCACAATCCATGGCGCACCTGCTGGCGTGCCCGGCGTGCCCGTACTCCTGTTCGGAACTGGACCTGAGAGACGCGACGGCCAGGGCTGTCAATACCGCTGCCCACTGGGCATCCATTATTTGAGGAACCTCGACACGAAAGAAGAAGAAGAACGGAAGTTTTAATGTACTTTAGCTGCAGAACAAAGTTCTTCATTATTTGTATAATGAAGAACTTTGTTCTGTACCTACGTTACGAGGTTACGAAATATTTTTTACTTTGTTCTTACCTTGTGGTAAGAACGTGTAACGTCACACTTTAGTATGGGAAAATCTGAGAATGTGACCTTAACATTGTTGTATCTCGGGGAGTTTTTATAAGATTTAGGTACTTTTCACCAATATTTGTATTATTACAAGGTCATTCTATAACACACCATAGAAAAAAAGTTGTTAAAAGTTGTCAACATCCCTATTGTGTTTCTTTAAAAATACTAAAAAAGCTCGTTTTAAAAATTTAATTTTGGATATGATACGGTGGTACATGATTTCTGATGTATGAATCTATGGCACGCTTGGCCGATGTGTAATATACGTGACTTGCTAACTCGATTTATGTGGAGTCCTTAGCTACAAAAATGTTTCAATTTGTAATATAATACACCCAGTCTCACCGCCGGGTGTAGCTACGCTCATGGTATTAATAAAGGGCGTTATATTGAAATTTCAGTAAATTTTATGCACCCCTCTTTAATATCATTTGCTGCAGCAAAGCCTGGTAAAGTCTAGGGATTTATAAAACGAGCTCCAACGTTGTTTTGTTGTTTTTAAAAGGAAAATATGGAGTTTTATGATTTTAATTTTTTTTACCGTTACGAAATATTTTTTACTTTGTTTTAATATGAAATGGCACGTCATACGAGTGGGGGCTTAAAAATATACGGTTAGCTTCAGAGAAACATTACCCCCCCTCCTGCCATATAATTGTGTATAACAGATAGCATAACTTAAGTACCAATGGGCAAGGCACATCGCTCGTAGATCTTGAGTGGCGACCACGCACCGGAAGACGCACCGTGAGTAGGCTCCACAAGGTGGATTAATGAACAGTTGAAGATCACTGGAGGCCGATGAATGCGGGTGGCGCAGGATCGGACATGGTGGTGTTCGTTGGGAAAGGCCTATGTCCAGCAGTGGACGTCTTTTGGCTGACGATGACGGTGATGATAATGACAGAGGGGTCACTTTAATCTTCAGCTGACTGTAAATTGGGTGCTTTGGGGAGACGGAAGTATGGGAAAGACTAAAATTTTACAGAAAATGCTCTGAAACACGTTGATATAAAGTCAACCTTTCCACGAACACACCTTTGCTCTCGAGTATTTTATGTAACCGATCGCTAGTTATCAACCTTCTACTTACCGCTTGCTCAGCTCTACTCTTTTTTAAATGAAATTCACACAAAATTTCCGAAACCTTAATTTACTTAATTTTTAAATAATCAATAAAAAAATCAACTGGAAGAAATCAACAACTCTAAAAGTATATAAATATTAAACATGGCTCAACGCACACTGGCTTTACATAGATCCCTTGTCAAACCTGTCCACGATATGGTACGTGTATAATGGTACGCGGCACATGATCACCCTAAAACACTCAAATGTAAGTTTCGCACAAACTTATTCAAATTACCAGAGATTTACGAACCTTAATTACAAAATTTCTTAACTGTAAGTGCTTGAATTGAATCTGAACTATTTTCGACCTGCTAAAATAGCCAAGAGGAACCCAGATGGTGTCTCAGACAAAAACGATTAAAGTAGTTTCTAGAAAACGCTTGGAAAAATATGTTGAAACTTGGTTTTTTCGGTCAAACGCCAGCCTTTCAAACAATTGGGCAAATACCGAGGGTCTTGTGTGGTCAGTGGCGTGTACAGGGTTTTTGGCCAAGGTTTTCTATGCCTATATGGAGCCATGGTCGTTCAGAGCTTCAAGTTAGGCAGTTTCTCTGTTGGTGGCTAGCTGGCCGGTTCGTAGTGGCTGGCTAGCTGGTGAGTAGTGCCTGGCTGGCTGGTTGGTTGATTTGGCGGCGTCTAAGCTAAGGTTGTATCCGGGGCTGCCATGAGCAGCCCGATTGGCAAGGTCGCCATGAAGCGTTGGGCCGCCTTGAGGAGATAACTTGGCAGGGTCGCCATGAAGTGTTAGAAGTACGTAGGGAACGACACAACGAGACTCGGGAGTAATAATGCTAGTTTATTGGTAAAATTCAGGTGCTTTTAAAATAAACGTGTTACACGGTACGGCATTCTAATAGGCGATATGTGCCGTATTACAAATCTACGTTATGAGATATCAAGGTTATGCTATAAAATGAGTAGTTTTTTTCTTAAATCTTAGATCCATTAAATATTAAATCATCTGTGTGGATCAGCTGGGACCATACACCGCAAGTTTCTCTGGCCCTGTATGCAGCTATGGTCGTTCAGGGTAGGCCTTTCTGCCTATATGGACCGCATGTGCCTATATTTTGATCACAGATTATGTATGTGTAGCTACTAAGGTGTCATGCTTAAATTTCTAACTCGACTGCCTTTCAGTTTGTCCTTAATATTAAACACTTGAAGTAGTGGTACTTGTTCTATATCACAGGTTATAATTATATTAGTTCGTCAAACAGTTTTTGTCAAAACTGACTTAAGAAAACGAAACCATGGGCAACACCTATCCTTTTTTTTAGCATTAGAAAAAGGGAAAATAATCTTGATGTCTCTGTTTTATTCAAAAACGGTTTAAAAAAATAGTAACTATTACTTATAAAACCAAAATAATGTAAATTACCATCCTTGCTATACAATTGCTGTGACTTAATTTTCGAAGGTGTTTTTCAATAAAAAGACACGTCAAGATCCCTTTAGTGTATGAAAACGAATACTTTATATGCGAGTCTAGGGGTTATGTTACAGTAACACATTCGACGCTGACGCGCATTTTGTAAATGCTATAACCGGCTATACAGATGCACCGATAGCAAATATTTAATTCGCTGTTTTGAATTATTATTGCCTACTTTATTTTATTATTACGTTGAAATAAAACGGGAGGACCTTGACCATGGAAAGCTGGAAAGCTTCCGAAACGTCGGGAACTAAAATGAGATAATATACGCGATATAATCCGTAAAATTGTTTTATTTCAATGAGTAATAATCGCGGAAACAGAAGAAAATATTATTATTACGTGTTTATATTTAAATATTATAAATCCGATTTTCAATCGAATCAACAATAAGTATTTTTAATAAGCTTAACCAGGTTTATCTCAAAACGATTATTATACATTATTAATAGAATTGTTAGGATATTTTCCCAGGAACTTCATTTATTAGAAACGTTATATCCAATCGCAATAATTTGGAGTGGCCATCCGATTGTCATGGGTTTCGTTTTCTTTATCCTGGCGACAGGTTGTCACTCCCGCTGCCCTGCCTAATATTTGTGTGACGAGCATACATATTTGTTTCTGAGTCTTGGATGTTTTCTATGTATCTATTAAATATATCGTCATCGTAGTCATAACTTAAGTCTTAGTATTAATGCATGTTTATTTTCGCAATCTTATTTATGTATGTTTATTGCGTTTACATGTGTCTATATGAGTTTTTTATGCTTAATAGTTGTTACTCGCCACCTACTCAACTAGAATTGTCCTTTTAATCGCTCCGCTCCCCAAAGGTTGTCTTGAAAAGATCGTTATTTAGCGATAAGACCGCCTGTTGTTTACCTCTGCTAATTCGAATGTTACTGTCATGTTCTGTATTTTTGTATATATGAGGTGTACAATAAAGATAATTGTATTGTATTTCTACTGCCTTATTGAAGTAACCATGACCATGGGACTATTATGATTTGTGAGAAATTGTTGCCGAATATTTATTTATTTATTTATCCTATAGCGTAGCGTTTTTCGACGGAACCGAAACCGCTAAATTGAACTATTCTGTACTTGCAAGTAGAAATAAGTAGTCGTTCTGGATCCACTTTTATTTATGGCCCAGGCCATTGTACGTGATTAAGGGAGTAAATGTTAGCACAATTAGGCAGGCCGGGGAATTTGTCTTGGACATGGCATAGTGGGGCTAAGGGTTCACTTTCAGCGGACGCTGAAGCGGAAGCGGACAAGCGGATACTTTTAATCTATTTGAAGCAGAACAAAGTTTGCAGACTACGCTCAGTTATAACCAGGCATCGGATAATCGGATAGAGATTTACCTAAACTTTGGCTGCGGCGTCTATGTTGAACGGTATGGAGACGGACTCAAATAAATTTTCCTAATAAACTTCTAAATGTTTTATGAAAAACAATGTTTATTTTATTATTCTCTTATGTTACATACACCTTGAAATTAAATTAATTAACACCGCGGTTACAACCAAATACTAACATTCATTATTACATTACCTACATATGCATAACAACGTACGTGCCTAATGAAATAGATATACATAGCCATAAATTAAATATGTTTGTGTATTTTTACCGCCTCGCCTATGCAATCCCGGAATCCCGGAACTAATATTATAACAATAATTTAATTAAGAAACCGACTCCATATTTGCCCAACTTTTGCCAGGTTTTCGGCAACCTTAGGTAAATATGTATCCGATTATCCGATGCATAGTTATAACGCATGATCACATAGCAGTAACTACACTCACCGGCAAAAGAATTGGCCCACTCATTATTTCGTCCATAGAATTGTATGATGGAAACTGCACGCCAAACTGTCAAGTGACTCCGTCCGACTGAGCAGTATAATTCTCAAAGTATTTTCTGTATTATTATTGTATGGATGGAATAATGAGTTGGCCAATTTTTTTACCGGTGAGTGAACTCAGCCAGATTTGGCTGTGATTCGGGACGTTTGGAATCTAAAGAGGAAGGCTTTGTGCTGTCAGAGCCCTAGCTCACGGAGCAAAATGGATCACGGCTACATTATGCTTATGATTGAGGTCCACGGACTGGATCCAAACATGTCAAACAGTATTCGACTTACTTCAGGGGATAACGTTGTCGATTAAATGGAAGAGTACCCTAACTGCCGGCCACGCCCCCTTGGGACAAACTTGTGTGAATGTGTACTCATACGTGCGTTTCCTCAACTTGGTTATGGTAAGTGGGACCACACCTTTACTTCTCTATAATGGCTGTTTACACGGCTACAGTGAAACCATTCGATAAAATAGATTATAGTCTTCCATCTCTTTTACACCTGTGCAATATCGATATGTATATCACTACCTTACCATATCCATTTCTAAATTGATTCTAGGTTTTAGTACTAACTTTTACTGAGTACCTTCCAATTTAATACGATATCACTTGGTGAGAATACCTTGATGTAAATGAAATCATAAAATAATAGAGGAAACGAGTTGTAGCTGTAGCGTTGTTTGAAAATAAAACTATAAGTACTAAAGAGGTTTTTAACGGAAGCTTTATATTGAATTATAATTTGGCTTTCACTTTTTTTTATTTTAACTTACGCATTTTATAAAGTTGTATAAAGGAAATATAAAGAAAAGAAAAATAAATAACATTACAAGCAATTTGGAGATTACTGCATCGACAAAAATATATTTTCACGAATTTTATATGTACTGCTCATCACACCACAACAGCTGATCGTATTTCAACCATTTTCGGTGTAACTGTAGCCTTCACATCCGAAAATGGTTATGATCGTATTTCAACCATTTTCGGTGTAACTGTAGACTTCACATCCGAAAATGGTTATAGTTGGTTATGACTTTTATCATTTCTCATACTCTGAGAGTCGGTCATTGCTTGCCTGAGGAGCGGGTTGGAAGAGATACTATTTGGCCCTAAAGCCGAAACATATTAATGAAACTTAATATAATCACTCGCCTACGGCAGATATTCATATTCATATTCATTTATTAATAATATTCTCAATATTACATGTCACAACACAGCAGATTTAAAATCATTTATAAACTAATATGTAAAAATATACAAACGTAGAATAGAAATAATCGTAAGTACGTATACAATAGTTATGTAATTATATTACAATTCAACATTTAAAAATTCGTCAAAGCTATAAAATGCGTGCTCGAGAAGCCAATTTTTTAGTTTTATTTTAAAACAACTTAGAGAGGGAGCGGAGGTAATTGCCACTGGCAGTTTATTATAGACCGTAGGGCACACAACGTGAGTCACCTTACCAGATCTCGCGAGTCGAGATAGTTATCTATACAACCACACTTCAAATAGTAAATATTATTTTAACTCTTTAATTTTAATGTTTGAATTATAATAATATACATATTAAACAACACCCATCATTATCATTCGATTTTTATTTTGTACAAATAGTAAGCATATATTTCACGCGCGAAATATTTGTTTCAGAAATCGTTTTGTCTTAAAACGATTAAACTGCTGCGAAATCGCGTCGAAAATAAAAAATAAACTGGCCGACACTACGGCATTTCAAATTGTATGCGCATAAAAAAGAAAAAATGGCGGGAAAGTAAGATTAGTGCAAATACAAATTCTTTTCTGGGTTTTGTTTGCTTTCTTTTGAAATTAAAGGTAGAGTGTTTAACTCCGACGTAAGGCACCCATTTCAGCCTCGAACTCGTTGTTCGAGCGCCAAACTATCTCCACAGGAAAGGATGCCTTTCATCCCTCGGTTAACAATGTACCATTTCCCTCTGCAAATAAAGTTGCGAGCACTTTCTAGTACAGTTATAAACATGAAATATCTGTACGTAGCAGATATTTTCAGAAAAATAAGTGAAAAGGGATATTTTGAGGAAGATAGTTTTTTTTTTTGTAAGTTTGTATGACGGTAAATGCTAATGACTGGTGATAAGCTGCACTGGTCAGAGCGGAATCGTGCAGCATGGTGTCGGAGACCAAGATCCACTTTGGGTCACTGAGCCAGTATGTACTTCAAAACGGCTAGACCGATACAGGCAATTTTTGGTACTAGACAGCTGGACATTCACATAATCTCTTAAGTTGTAAAAATTAAATGTCCAATGAGATGAAAATATTTTCAAGGAACTATACGGGCTATTTGCAGATCACTGAATCGATTTTTTTATTTAATGTTTTGTATGTTTGTATACGTCGTTGTGGATTTATCACGCTAAAAGGGCTAAGCAGATTTGAACTATTTTTAGTACAAGGGTACCTGGGTATTATACTTCTTATCCAACTACGCTGAAGTGATAAAGAGGGTTATGACTTTTCTCTCTTCCGCGAACGAAGTTGCGGGACGGTGCTCGCAACTAAACTTCGTTATAGTTCGGTTGTAAAATTGTCTTAATTGTCCGGATGTCACTAAAGACATGAAAATGATGACAACTCAAAATGGCGATAGTGAAATGCCATATTGTGAAAATGAAAAAAATGAAAATCGACGTACTACGTCGAGTGGGGTATCAATAAGGATTTGAAAATCATTATTAAGTTCTTTTTATTATTTTTAATTTTAAATGACCAGTTAAGTACTATAACGATTTAAAGTTGTTTAGCAAGCCGTTCGTTCTCACTATATTTTAGCTTCTCAATAATCCCCACGATAACATTGCGAAATTTGATGACTATTAAATTTATTATAAAAACAAAAAACCCGACTGCGTCAAAAAACTAAAAAGAAAAAAACAAGTCCTGTGCCCTATAAATTTGTTAAGTTATAATGGAAATGTTTCATGATTCATGATCGATACTCACAATATAACAAATAATAAATTATAATGTAGAACATAGTGATTTTAAACAGTCGGGACCCATTGTTGGGAAGATTTGCGTCAATCTAGATTTCGTATGGGTATTGTTTTATGTGAGTATCGATCATGAATCATGAAACATTTCCATTATAACTTAACAAATTTCTAGGGCACAGGACTTGTTTTTTTGCTTTTTAGTTTTTTACGCAGTCGGGTTTTTTTATAATCTATTGTCACGGTTGTTATAAAAATCAACGCTGCCATAATATAATTTCATTCACTAAGGTGAGGGGCGCAAAGTGGTCCTTCCAGGAAAGTGCGCCTACCTACTCGTATATAACAAAAACTTTATACGATACTAGTAATATCATCATACATTGATGCAACACACTAAATCATAGTTCTTGTTATGGCAGATCTATGATTATTACCAAAGAACTAATTAATATTTATAGACGCACTTACCTTAGCGCACTTTAAACGCAAAATCTTAAGCTCAGGTGCGTTAGTTATGGACATATTTATTATCGGAATGCCTGAAGATTTTAATGAGATTTTAAAGTTTAAGTATTTTTTATTTTTAACAGGTCTGGAATCTGGTCTGGTTTAATTACCATTTAACTAAATGCACTCTTTTAATAATGGACCAGAACAAACGGATATTTATCAATACAAACCCCCACAAAGGCCCAACTTCACAGCTTAAGGGGACAATTTAAGCAAATAATTATGCAATAAACACTTAGGGCACTCTATAAAGTAATTACCATCAACTAACGGGAGCTTGCAAGCGGCTCAATCCCAACAAGATTAAGTTAACCCTTCCCCAATTATTTATTAAATTTAATCATGTCCCCATTTAGAATTAAGTTACGTTAAAGTAAATTGGAGACGGCCGAATTGCCTTTTAATTTATTAAGGTGATGAAATTGGAACTCTTTGTATCCAATATATACTTGTAGAAATGTTGTGCCGAACAGACTTCGCTGGATTTTTGCTTTGTGTCGGGATTTGAGTTTTATCTTAATATTGTTATTAACTCTTTATACTCTTGCGGTTCATACACATTATCTTTATCTATCTATCTTATATAACATATCTATACTCTTATAAAGTTGTATTTTCAAAGATATATTATAACGGACTATTTGGAGATCACTGAATCTGAAAATATATTTTTGGGATTGTTTGTATGTGTCGTTGTGGCTTCATCACGCTAAATCGGCTAAACGGATTTCAACTATTTTTGTACACGGGTAGCTGGGTATCTCCAGATGGTTATAGGATACTTTTTACCCGACTACGCTGAAGAAAGATAGTGGCGTTATGGCGTTTTCTCCTCCGCAAACGGAGTTGTGGGTGCCTTCTAGTTTACATATATATGTAAATAAATAAAAATTAATTAAACATATGTATGATCGCGCATCACTTGAGAAGAGCTGATATTTGAACTTTTTTTGTGTTCGTAATCGTAAGGACAAGGTTTGTACGTATGAAAATATATTGAAAATTACATGCAAAATTTTAAGTTTTGGGTTTGAAAATCGCCATTTAAGAAGTGGGTGAATGAGTGAGCCAAAAGATATAAAATAGATCTTAAAAAAATCATTAAATTTTCTATAAAGGAAAGAGTTTAGGTCTTATTTTCTTCGTTAGTACACCCGGGCGAAGCCGAGGCGGGCAGTTAGTAGAACATAAATATGAAAAGTTACATCCCCATACAAACTTCCACCCTATCCCATAAGGGATGACAGACTGTCAGACAGACAAAGTTTTTTTCGCATTTATAACATTTGTTTGGATTAATATGGATTATAACTGTTAACCTAATAACGTGTCAACCATCAAATGTATTGAGGTGAATATTGGCGTTTAGATAGATCAGACCCTGGATCTTATCTTACTACTGGAGTCGTTGCGGATACATTTAACCAATGGGATCTTTTGTGTAATTACCCCTTCTTGCTACTCAATCGTTTGTACCACCTCCATAAACCAGATGATAGATACCAACGATAGCGCCTGGAATTCCTTTGGCTTCGGGAACCAAATACCAAATTCCTTCATTCCCTGTCTAATGAGGGGATGATATTCCCAGAGTATGTATTCCATTGTTTTTGCCTCCTCCGTTGTTGAATATAAAACTTACTCAAATCAAAGCATTCGCGATGTAATAAGACAGAGTTGGTTGTAACCCTAGCTACAAAATCAGTACTCTTAATTTTGATGCTTTGTACGGGCAATGGGCAAATATTTGTGTGAGTAATAACACCTACAGTTATATTATTATAACTAGCATTGAACATCGTCTTCGGCCTCTTCATCATCACCATCAACCACAAAACCTCCACTGCTGGGCATAGCCCCCTCCAAAGAACGCAACCGTGACCATGACGAACGCATCCAGTGGACACCAGCAACCTTCACTCATAAGTTCACCTTGTTGGGTACCGCCTACCTGTTCCCGGCATATCTCCTCCGCGTCTTCCAGTGCGGGGTCGCTACTCAACTCCCCTCCCCGTTACCGGGAATTATGGAAGTCTCCTTAAATAAAAGAAAGGAGAAATAATACCTTCGTTAATAGCAATTTTTTTTATTTAATAAGTCGCCTCACGATAGGTTATTTTATTACAGACGTTATAGTGAAAACAAAAGATGACAAGACCTATTACTACAGAACATTGCGGATTGTATTAAAATATCATTATGAATTTCTCAATCCTATAAAATTTCGCAAAATCAACTTGTAATTCTCGAAAGGCAAATTTTCGACGCAACATTCCAAAAGTCGACACTGTCAACTTCAGCCTTTGTATGTAAATAGCAACTAATACTACGAATTGAAGTTAGTTCAGCTGATTGCACAGACAACAACAGCTAGCAATAGCTCGTTTGCATCGCAAAGCTGGGACATTTTTGGCAGTTCGTTGTTTTGGGTGTCAGAGTAGGCTCCTAACTTTTGCTTCCCATTACATTGAACGTACTTACGTTCAACGAAACTATGGAGAGTAGAAAACAATCTCTATACAAATACCCAAAGTATCCTTTAAAAGACGTTAAAATGGAGGCGCGTTGTAGTAAGTGCGAAAAATGGATTACGTTAATAATGACAAAAGCTAGTATTCGAACTGTCGTTTCCTTGGCTGTTTTTTATTTGGAAATATCCGAAAACCCTAACCTCCAATTAGGTGGAGCGACGCGACGACATAAGAAAAGTAACTTGCAGCGGTTGGAAACAAAAACTTAGGACCGAGCTCAGTGGCATGCCATGGGCGAGGCCTTTGTGCAGCACTGGACGGAGATAGGCTGGTGATGATGGTGATGAAAAAACTTAAAGTCACTAAATCTTCCATATTCAATAGCATTATGCAAAATGAAACTCGCGTTAATCTCCAACATTGCGCTATGTAACCTTCTCAACCGATTATAGACAAAATGTTTTTTTATGATCGATGACTGACGCTTAGGGATGATAGATGAACTGCATGCAGACATAAATCAAGCTATTCCAATAGCCTATAAAACCGTCAAAATTCCAATAAACGGTGAAAAATCAATTTTCAATACGCTTCCGGCGTCCGGTCATCAAACATGAACTAACACTGACCCGCCCGATTTTATTTGCTTTTTTAAGATACAAATTTACAGAATAAAGCAACGTAAAACTTTCAAAGTCCAAGCCGAAAGCGTTTGGAAATTTCAATATTTGATTTAGTTGTTTGAATTGCCTAGGCACCATAATTGAATTACTAACGTACTGAATTATATATGAAGATTATTTTGTATGTAGTACACAACTATAACGCATTAACGGACGAAATTGTATTCATGTAGAATACTAAAATGTACCCCATTCGCCCGCATTGTTTTTTAAGGATAAAAATTAGGCTATGTCACCATCCTGTTTTATGTAGATTACGTAGATGCACAAATCAGTGCCCCGTATTGTGGGAAAGAAAGACATATCAAGAAATATAATTATAATATTATTATAATGGACCCGAAAATAACTATAACTTTTTATTCGTGCAAAAGAAAATAGAGAGACACAATTTATACAACTTTTAAATCACTGCTTAAAAATACATAAAACTAAATATATTAAAACTAAAAACTACAAAAAAAAAGGACTAAACTTAATCTAAAAAGGGCCCTCTTGGCATCGTACCAAAGATGCTGGCTGCATTACCTCGCTGTATGGCTAAGCTTATACGCTGGGCGAGGAAGCTGCCAACTCTTTGGTCACCTGTGGTGTCCACGAGCCATTTCGCCAATTCCTTAAAAAGAACGCGGGCGCCTGGACCCCACGGACCCAGGGTCTCGACACCGAATGCCACGAAATGATACTGAGAGCCGAGACCCCGGTATTTGATTTTTTTGCGCGCTTCGTGCAAAATGCACATTTCCTGAAAGATGAACAATATACTTTTCACCAAACTCGCTCCGAAAAGTTTCATTTGTAGCGCCAAATCTGCGTGGAAAAGTAAATTTTTTACGCTGTGGAAAATTCATATGAAGTTCGAATTTTCATTTTTTCTCTAGACCGACCTGTGCACAAAGTAAAGATCAGAGTGTGATGAGCTCGTACATTGTATTCAAAAAGTTAGTTAATCATCTTAAACGTTATTTTACCTACGGCAAATATTATTATTTAAAAATATATGATTCCTTTTTAATATACACACGACTAATTGTTTTTGTTATTAAGTAAGAATTAAACAAGGAAATTTAATAAGGCAATTTACCTACATTAATTAACATGCAACATTTTAATTAATCCCTTCAAATGCCTGACACAGATATTACCTTCTTAAGTAACCGAGGGGCAAAAACGGCTAAGCACGAACATAAAGCTAGGTTTATGGTAATGAAAATTGCCCGCCGTGCTAGACCTGCATAAAGGAGTCTTAGGCGAAATTTATAGTATGCATTAAAATTCCTACTTTAAGAGTTTTTTGTTAAGGCTGCGTGGGGCATATATCTGGGGATTTGGAGCTATGCGAGTATTAGTGAAATCGTGTTTTATGTGGCATCATATTATGTTGACAAAGCTTTTGCTAAAACCAATCTCAATACTCGTGACACAAATATTTGACATATCTGACTATAACGACACATTTGTCATCAACATAGTGGGATGCACAACGGCCTACGAAGCCAGCGGTACCGGGTTCGAATCCCGGCCAGGGCAAGTTTTTTTATTTTTTTTTTATTTATTTAAATTACGTAAACACACAAAAACATTCATACTAATACGCGTTACAGAAACCTGTTAGAGGTTTATACGTGACGCGAATGTTTCGCACCGCTCACAACATTATATAATACATACACGGATCGATAACTACAAGTATTATAATAATAATAGGGAATATGCATGAACTTAAATATTTGCTTTATTAAAAGCTCATCCATGTAACAAACAGTGGACAACAATATTTTCCGAATAACTATAAAAGTAACCAAGATGTAAGCCATCAAACATTTAATTCTATCTCTTTCTAGCAAAGCAGAATTTAATAAGGAGTTTATATGGCCGCAGTGCACTGTGACGTAACAGTGCACATAGGACCTCTTTGTCGAGTTACTAGTTTGAAATGCCTATATTACGCGTATTTCTTGGCCGATTTTAATTTTAATTTCACACTTTGAAATAGATTTTACGGTATTTTTGATATTCAGTTAAGAAAAGCGATAAAAATATATATATATATATATATATATATATATATAATTTTTTTCTTTCATGCATGTACCCCTAGTGTTTGTGGGATGGGATGAGCACGAATGTTTGTTCCAGGGCCTTGGATGTTTTCTATGTATTTAAGTATTATAATTTGTCTATATATTATGTATGTCGTCGCCTATAGTACAAGCTTTGCTTATTTTGGGACAGGGTGTTTGTGTAAGATAGTCCCTGATATTTATTATTTATCTACCTTCAAGGCCGTATGCAATAAAACTTACCATCTGACAATTATGTGTACATGAAGTCAAGTGCATTAATTTTATGCATACTGATTGTTGCTCGCATGTTTCAGTTTGGAACTATATGTGGCAGTCACTACTTTGACCGGAACATTGACATATTCCGAGACCCACAAAATGATTACGGACACGGACACGGACACGGACACCGGCGGCCCCGCAGGCGGGGTCGTCCACCGCGATCTTAATACACGGGTCCCCCACACGTATCCCATACCCATCCTATTCCCCAAAAGCCCCAAACAAAACCCACATGTCCTTAGCTAGGGACACTGACTACCAACATGACGCAGACCGGCTAGAACATAGCTAGGTACACTCCGACTGTCGTGCACTCGAGCACGGCAGTCACCGACACGTGGTGCCGGGAGCTGCTGCGGCAGCTCCACCGCCACAACATATAGTTACGGTAACAGCAAAATTGCTAGCCGATATTCAGCATCATCAATCAATCAATGACAGCTGAAAATATTGGAGAATAGGCGGAGATAGAAAAAAGTACAAGTAATTTAATGAGATCTGAATTCTGAGACATAATAAAACTTATTGATTTTAAGGAGCAAGGAAAGTAATTGGTGGAATAAGTTATAGCTTTAATATTGTTTCTCTTATCAGGTAAGATATATTAATGAGTTAAGGTGTATAAACATAAGGTAAAATGTGGTATTTATTAGTGGATGATAAAATATTTTCTTTTTGGACCAACAAAGATTGTGTGAAAAACACATTATATATGTAAAAAAGTGGTAATTTTGTTGGATTGTACATTAAAAACTCGTTTGATAAAGCTACATATTTGTAAATGAAACACTGCTTAATAATAGTTAATTGTAGCGCGTGTTCAATAAAACAATAAAACTGTAAACAACGCGTGTAGATTTCGATGCATTTGTAAATACAAATATGTTATGGTAAGTTACAATTTACAATTAAGTGTAATATTCTTGATACAATTTTAAGGACTGTAGAAAGAATTCAGTGATCGTTTTAGTCTACTTTTTCACTGATTGTTTGCTCAATGGACAATAACAACAAATTAACTATTCAAACAGTTTTGTATGAAAATAAAGAAAGTCGCACATAATAAATAACTAATGGATATTCCTATGTACTAGACGACGTTGTAGGTAATATATTTATGGAAAAGTTATATCATACCATAATTAACAATCGTTAACAGTCTTGACGGGGTGGAGTCGCCTGTCAGGATTGTAATACACTTCTACAATTATGAAAACTTGTAACCACAATTATATATTTCATAATTCAATTTTTCTGACTTTGTAATTTATTTTCCGTCAAGTTAAGCACAAATCTTTACTTAACACAAATATCTAAAATTATAGCTACAATTCAGAAATTTTAACAATTTTCAACCATGACAAAATTGTAGCTCCAAATGTTTATTGTAGAGAAGTACATACATTTTTAAACTGTAATGACAATATAATACAAGACTACAATTCTTTATTGCACACCAACAACAGAAACAGTACAATAGAGTCTTAACATAAAATACGGTAGAAAATTGCCGGTCTTATTGCTAAAGAGCGATCTCTTCCAGACAACCTGTGGGTGACGGAAATGACACAGAAGAGCTAGGAATGAGTAGGTGGTGAGATAAGATTATAAGTAATACGAAAATAAATAAAAACAAACATACATAAATACGACTATAGAAATCGTACATACCGTCATACGACAAAACGATGAAAGAAAACCATGATACAGTTGGCATCAAACTGATTAGAAAACTAACAGCAGAATGGACAAATTGCAACTTTTATTGCCTAGGGCCTTGGTGGTACCTTCCATCGAGATTTCATACAGCTTCACAATGACAAAGTACTACTAGAAAAATAAATGGTTCACACACTCTCAATGTTATTTTACTTACATTATTACACGCTTTCAATTGCCAAATAGTTCGTAATAACAAAATATTGATAGTTAATCGATTCATTAAATGAAACCCTATTAAAGAAGGGAGATAATGGTGGACTTTTGCCTTGAAATCTATTATTCTGAATCGGTAGGGTCGATTATCGTACAATCGTTTATATAAGCAAATATATAACTCGTAATGGACATACCCGTAATCTAGTTCCGTTTATATTCCCATTAAAAAGTCTCTCAAAGTTGTTAAAATTATTGAAGATGGTCTTTGTGGTACTTAAATAGTATACAAAATATACACCGAAATACTATCAAAACTAACGCCAAGCCCTGACTGAACAGACTTTTTCATTTGACTATAATGAGGAATAGTCAAACGTACATATTAAATTCTTGTTATAAAAACATATTCTACAAAACTATATAATTAAAACTTAAAAAATAAACACAAAAAATAAAATGACGTTCAAATCGTCCATATCAATTTCATTTTAAAACTTTATAATATAACAGATTATATCAAACTATCTTTATGTTACAAAACTGAGCGAAATAGCGACATAAGCCTTTGACCGAACACGCTGCAGCGTCGGAAACACACACACATTCCTTCCCGTTGCAAGTAAATAAAATAATCTTCAGATTATCAATATCCATTTCAATTTTACTATAAACTTTAATAAGACATATGTAACGGGAATCTTCCAAAAATATTGCACTTATGATGTCCTATAATCCTTCATATTGCAAAAATAAAGCGATAAGCAACAAACTGTCCAAGCGATGTATGCAACGTTACTATCAAAAAAAGAAAAGCCATAAATTATCTTTTATGTACGGTACGGATCACATTTGAATCACCTTTTGAAGTCGGTGTCAAACCATTTATTTATTAAAATTAAGAACCGCGGTGACGAGCCTTTAGTTACTATCTACCTACATATATATTTAGTCATAGTAATTCGTATTTTTGTTGAATAAAGAACTTTATTTACTTTAGGTTTGGCACCGACTTCAAAAGGTGATTCAAATGTGATCCGTACCGTACATAAAACATTATTTATGGCTTTTTAGTTTATTTTGAAGTCGGTTCTTTTTTTATTTAATATTTTTTATTTTTTGCTTTTTAGTGATTGATTCTAGTACTGATACAAAGTATTTTGTAGAGCCCAGAATGGGAAGATTGAGGAAGCACTTTGCACGCATTTCGAGTCTTTGGAAGTAAGAAATGTAAAGGTTGGTTAGTTCATTGTACCTTCCATCATCAGCTCAGCATGAAATGATGACAACCAGAGGAAAAAAACTGATAACTTTAGAAAAATATATATATAATATTTGAGGGTTTCTCTCGATTTCCCTGGTATTCCATCATCTACTCCTGACTTGGTAATAAGGAGACTACTTCAGGGACACACTAAAAAGGTGATGACTAACAGTCTTAACGTATCTACCTATAATAGATGATTTTATTAAGAATTATCCTCTAACTTTTAACTATTAAGGAGTCGTACCTTCCGTCATCAGCTCAGCCTGATGAGATGATGACTACCATATGCAAATACTTAAATAGCTTAAGAAAATATACGAAAAACATTAGCCCTCGATTTCCCTAGGATTCCATCATCAGATCCCAACTTGGTGGCAATGGGACCACCTCGGGAGTATATACTTTCAAATAAAAAAATACTTTTTAAAATCGGTCCACAATTGGCAGAGTAATCGGTGAACATATATTTAAAAAAAATACAAACTATCGAACATATAACTTCCTTTTTTGAAAGTCGGTTAAAAATAGATTTACCTAAACTTAAAATTGATACGATGATCGATCCACAAGTTGCCTTGCAAAAACGGAAACAAACCGGCCTTTGAGTGTGAAATTAAAAAAGAACTCTCAGACTTTCGTCAAGACATGAAAACCCTAATGGAAATATGCAGGTCTCACGAGAACGATCTAACAGGGTTCAGGACAGACGTCTCCAGTATCAAGGACGAGGTTATAAACATTAGGTCTACGACCTAAAATATTATTGCCGAACACAATCAATTTAAGACCGAGGTTTCAGAAATCAAGGACTCGCTCAACTTTCACTCTCAAAGACAAGACGATCTTGTCTCTCATGTGGGATCAATGGACCTTCGCATTAATAAAGTTGAGTCTTCGGAACTTGAGAGATAACTTGTTTAAAAAACGCATACAGTAATTTGCACCTAGAACTTAGCATTATGCAACAGCGTAAGCGGCTTTTTAACTTGGAAATTTCTGGTGTCCCGGAAAGCAAGACTGAAAACCTCACTGCTTGTGTTATCAAAATCGCCGAGGCCGTGGGTGTAGAAATTACCGCCGAATGCATGAACCATGTCAACCGAGTGCAGCCGCGGGTAGAAGTGACTGGCAAGCCAAAAAATATCGTTGAGCAACAAATTGTAATTGTGTACATATTAATTACTACAAAGTCAACCTTAATGCCAATGTATCAATGACCACTTACGACTTAGTAACCAGCCCTGTAAACATGTTTTACTTTTTTTTATGGTAAACAAACAATATTTATCCGTACTGTACCGTACATCTCAGAAATCTTATAAAACTAGAAGTGTATTATAATGCTCATATTTTTTTTGCTACTCCACAATCATAAATGGCTATCATACAAAACACTACTATACTAAACATATACTATCAAAATGTCCGTAGTCTTCGAACAAAATGTTTAGAATTATACGACAATATACTTTATAACGACTACGACTTAATATTTTTAACTAAAACTTGGTTACAAAGCGATGTTTTGGACTCGGAATTGTGCGATTTTCGATATGACGTATTCCGTTTCGATAGGAACCTTGAACTAGCAAACAAAAGTACGGGTGGCGATGGCGGCGTAATAGTGTGCGCTCGCCGCGATTTTTATGCCACGGTGTACCGAGAGTGGTTGTGCTCGAGCCCGGTCATTTAATCACTTTGCGTTCTTATACCGGCTCGCGCTCTCGGCACCTCGGTTGACATGTTCGCGGCGGTCTCATATCTTCCGCCCGAGGAAGATAACTTACCGTCTAATCTAGATGATATAAAATCTAACATTTCAAGTATGGTTAATAGGCACCCGAATTCTAATTACTTAATACTGGGAGACTTCAATTTACCTTGTATCTCGTGGAGTAGTGATTTAGGTCATAGTTTATTGAACCAGGGGAAAACGGAATACCAAACTGCTACGCTGTCATTTGTGGAGGACTTGCATTATTTAGGGCTAACTCAACACAATGTTATGACGAATTCTTGCAATAATATATTAGATCTGGGTTTTAGCAAACTGCCATTGTCCGTGACACAATGTCAACCAATATCTAAGTTGGACGTTTTTCACCCTTCATTTACTATTGACATCTTAGACCTGTACATAAAGCCGTTAAGAAGTAATAATGTCCCCTGTTTTACCTTTTTTAAATGCGACTACGAAAAGATTAACGAACACTTGAGGAAAATAGACTGGGCGAATATTTTAAACACTCATGACGTAAACAAAGCAGTTAATATTTTTATAAAACCCTGAATGAATGTTTCTCATTACTTGTATCATTATCATATCCCGACAACGAGTCTCATCCTATATGGTATAGCTCGTCACTCATCAAAATAGTACGCGAAAAATCGAAATTACATCGGAGATGGAAAAAAATTTCAAATCCACGCGATTACGATGAATTCTCATTAATCAGAGCTAGACAAAAACGCGTCCAGGATCAGTGCTTCCAAAGATTTACTCATAACTAAGAACATCACATCAAGCGCTCTCCGAAAGTTTTTTGGAAGTATGTAAAATCTAAAAGAGGTGGTTCAAACTGTCCTAATTGCTTTCAATTAGACACTATGGAATACACGGGTGGCATAGAAATCTGTAACGCATTTAATACGTTTTTTGAAAGTGTATTCACTACCACAGCCCCATCCTCGTCCTCGAACCCTGTCGATATCCCTCAGTGCAGTTACCATTCTGTATTATCCAGTGTCGATATAACATGCAATATGGTTTTAATGTTTTAAAAAAAATGGATAAATCTAAGGGAGCCGGTTGTGATGGTGTACCTCCAATTTTTATATCGTCATGTGCCGAAAACCTTGCACTTCCCTTAACTATCCTATTCCGTATGTCACTTGAGGAAAGTAATTTCCCAGAGATTTGGAAAAAAGCCCACATTATCCCAATTCAAAAAAAGGGTTCAAAATTCAAAATCGATAATTACCGACCCATTTCTATTTTTAATACCATCGGGAAAATTTTCGAGTCAATTGTTTTTGATAGTATTTATCCTCTAGTAAGTGGTGGTATCTCGGATAGTCAGCACGGTTTCCTTAAGGGACGTTCCACAGTTTCTAATTTAGCTACTTTTCCAAATTATGTTCTGACTGAAATGGAGGGAGGTAGGCAGGTTGACGTGATATACACGGACTTCGAAAAAGCGTTTGACCGTGTGGATCATGCCATCCTGCTCACAAAGCTTCAAGCTCTGGGAATCCATGGTGATTTACTACGGTGGATCAAATCCTACCTCTCTAATCGTTCTCAAGCTGTAGTTACAGGTCTGATTACATCAAAATCCCTTCTGGTGTACCCCAGGGTTCTCATCTCGGGCCTTTGTTTTATAACGCATACATATTCGATATTGACAAGTGTTTCATTAACGCTCGCCATCTGTTATATGCAGATGACAAGAAAGTTTTTATGCGTGTCGAATCTTTAGCTGACTGTGAACTCCTGCAAAGCGATTTTAATAATCTAGTTAATTATTGTGTATTAGTTTCACTCGGAGAACCAAACCGCTAATATTTTCATATAATTTAGTGACCTAGGTGTAGCGCTAGACTCCAAAATGACCATGAGGAACCACATCGACCTAATAGTTAATAAGTCTTTTCGTAATCTGGATTTTGTGATGTGGACCTGCAAACCCTTTCAGAACCTTTTAAGTTTGAAAATACCCAACTAACAAAATGGTCATAAAATCTTACCATTATATGACTATTTCATCGTAAATACGTCGTAAATACGTAAGTTTTAAAACATGACGTTATACAAGTGTCATTTATACTGCATTTTAGTTTAAATGCAATATGATTATAAAAGTAAACGCAGTTGTACAAACGTTTCTATGACATAGTAATACAGCAATTTTGATGTTGTCGTACAAAAGTTTTAGCCGTGACATTTACCCGGTTTTACAACTTTAATATGACATTTTACAGCAGTTTGATCATAGAAAAGCTTTTAGAGTGACTATTGTACGACTAATCATAAATTAAAAATTTTACAACTTTTATACCATTAAAATGCCTTACAAGAGTCATATACACAACCGTCTTATGATAAAAAGACAAAAATTTAGTGATGGCGTCGGCTAAGAGTTACTTTACGTCATAAGGCAGCGTTTTTAAGTAAATTAAGTCTTATTTACCCAGAGACAAACACCTAAATTATTTTAATTTATTAAAATATAATGAAATCAACTATATTTAAAGAGAGTTTTAAAAATGTACCCAAAAACCTTGCAAATTGATCGATAAAGTAATGTTCGCATTTCATAATGGCATCTGATTTTAGATTTTTCACAGTTGTAGATCTGGTGTCGAGTCTGTTACTTAAAACGGCAAAGACATATTAAAATTTAATACTTACTGTTGTAATACGTACTGCACTCACAATCTGGTTGTTAAGTATGTTGTTATAATTAAAACAGCTTGCTGTTGCATCTAACCGACTTATTTGTCGTACAAACGTCTGTGTTATGATAACTGTACAACCAATTGCTCTTAGAAAGCAAGAACTTACAATACTATCTATTTTATGACAGCCGTGTGACTAAACGTGTTTGCTTATGACCATTGTGTGCTCACTGTACAACGATTTAGTCTTACAAACTGCGCCAAAATCGCGTTTTATAAACGTTTGTATGACTTAAATTGCATACCCATAAGTTTTATCAAAAACGTTTGTAGAACATTGATACAACTTATTTTTGCTAGTTGGGTACTATATAATGCCTATGTAAGGTGCACTCTGGACTATGCTTCGCTGGTGTAGTCAGTCTGCTACGCAACTCATATAAATCGCATCGAAATAATACAAAAAAAAATCATATCACACTTAAATTACAAATTTCATAAATCTTTTCCTACTTACTCTGACAGTTGCAAAGAACATAATCTTTTAATACTCGAAGATAGACGTAAACTGGCTGATATGAGCTTGCTTTTCGACATATTAAGAAATCGTATCGACTGCCCTGAGCTACTATCATGTTTATTGTTCCGTGTCCCGAAGCGTTGTACTAGGCAAACCACTATGTTCCATGTCCCCTTCCACTCTACTAACTATGGTGCCAATGCTGTATTATCTCGCCTTCCTCATCTGTACAACCGAGAGTTTTATATGACTGATCCATTCATCGGGTCCAAGAATACATTAAAAAAGTTTATAGGACACTGCTGAAGGGGTTAAAAATAAACACGCAATAACTTATTACAAAATCGGATTATTATAATGCTATTATTTTTTTACTGCTAAGTACTAACGTAGTAACTCCTTTCATTGGCTTTGGCTTTAATTTATTATTAGTACCTGGGCGAGCGAGCCTTGCTTGGTGAATATAAACATATTTATAGAAACATACAAGAATTGCTCGTTTAAAGTAATCATCCAATACAACAGATCATATTTGGAGATCTGGTTGTTGAGGCTAGTGTGTTAGTGGGAATTGTCTGCATGTGGGTGGGGTGGGTGTAGGTAGCGTTTCTTGTCGGTGGGTACTTTTGTACATACAATAACTCACAATATCTATGTTCTATCTTTAGGGAATAGATGGTGTAAATTAAATGCCCAAATACTTAATAAATTAATATAATTCCAAAAAAGAATGCTGATTGTACAGCTGTTGCAGTGCAAGTGACGTGAGTAGACATTTTTGCATGAAGAATCTTCAAGCGCCTAACACGAGCGACGGCAATGTTTCACCGATGGTGTTGTGGTGTTGAATTTATATAGGCTTATGCCTAAACAATCTATCTTGGTATTTTTTGTATGATAACGAATAAGGAGAATGTTGTCGGTAAATTGTAATCCTGTCTTCTATTTCATTTTTATCATGTAACATTATGTAGTTTGCACTTTTTCATTACTTGATCTGAATACAAATATATAATTTTGTATATTCTATAACCCACAATATCTAAAAATTTGTCACGTAATAATAGTTGCTAGCTGTTGACTTAATAAGGTACCTATTACGGACGAAATTAAACAAGTTATTTAATATGAAGTTACAATTTATTACAACTATTAAAATAAAATTATGAAAGCTTACTTTTTATTTACTTAGTATTTAATCTAAGTTCAATTTTAATTTATTCTAATTTTAAATTTAAACTTAAGTAAGTATTAAGCTAAGGTTTAATTTAAGGTAGGCAAATTCAGCTAAGGTAAGGTAAGTTAAGTTAAGTTAAATTAATTAAGTTTTCAAAGTACTATTTAATAAGATCGCTAGAGTGGGTTCGAGCCTAGATTCTGGGTCATGTCTCTGAGAGTCGGTGCAGCTCCTTTGAATACCCTTACTCCCCTTGTGCGACGGCGTGGAATCACGCAGGAAAGGCTGGACCGCAGGGCAGCGCTCAGACAGGTGACGAGGCCGGCTTCCTCTGCAGCCAACACGATCGAGCCGGTAAAAGGACGAGCACCTCTAGTTCGTAAGATGTCAAGGCGTGAACCCAAAGGGGCCCAAGCGTGAATCCTAATGATAACTTATATAAGAAAATAATGTCGGTAATCTGTTATCTTGTCTTCTCTATAATTGTCGAAACCTGTGGGTAACATTGTGTAATTTGCACTTTATAATTTTTATGTCCATCTCAATTTATAAGATATCTCTGTATTTATGTGTGTATAATTAATTAACGGATAACTGTTATTGGCCTACTATTATGTAAACCATTTTATGTAAACTGAACTACTCATGGCTGTTGTTATCCTGAACACCAATAAATAAATAAAATAAATAAAATATCTTTTTTGTTACAAAAAAATGGAGAACCGAAAAGCCCTGGCCGAATTTCCCGCAGTGTCGAGAACGAATTTCCTTGCTGTTACAGCTTAACTCACAATAATGAAGAATCCACCGTTAACATTGAATTTCGATTTTATAAGTATTGTTAAAACTGTGTAACTGGAATCTCACTTAAATAATTCACAAATTACAGTGCGACATAAAAGATTAGAAAATGAAATTAAATGGAACTAAAAAATCGTTACCAAATTGTTGCCATGTTTAAGCATTTTGCTTCAAAAATGTGACAGTTACGTATTAAGTGGCGCCCTCATTTAATTTCTACTCTTTTTATCTTTATTTAAGGAGCTTTGATCAAAGGAAATGAAAATGCCAGCTCCAGGTCGCACTGTACGCAGCATTTTATTATCGAAATATCTTTTACGTTACAAACCAGACCGGAGCCAGCCCTGCTGACCGAATTTTCCGAAGTATCGAGAACACATTTCCTTGCCATTGCAGCTCTTTGACAATAATGAAGAATAGTGTAACGTTATCATTGAGTTCCGATTTTACTATAAATATTGTTAGATCTTTGTAACTGGAATATCGCTCAAATAATGCAGCATTATATTATCAAAATATCTTTAACGTTACAAAGCTACACAGGGCAGCGACAAGCCCTGACCGAACTCGCCGCAGCGTCAGGTACATATTTCCATGCCGTTGCACTTTACGATAATGAATATTAGCTTTGTTGGGGTTTGTAAAGAATGCACTGGACCCTAATGCGTACATTTTTAATCCTTGTAACTTATATTTTGTATTATATAGAAGGTTTTCTTTCTCTTTACGTACAATCAATACTGATATTATAAAGGGGTGTAACATTTTTTACTTTTTAGTTTGTATTTTTTGCGTAAGATACGAATTGGCGTACTTCCTGATATAAATAGAATCAGAATGAGGATTACATTTACTACTTTCTGTCATAAAGTTATATGTGTATAAAGTTTTACGAAGTATAAGCAAAATACATAATTATACTGCTTTGCGGTCGAATCCTGCTACAAAGATCATGAATAATAGAGATAATAAATAATATCAAGTTATTTTAAGTACTACTTTGGTACCTGTTGCTTGACAAAGTTACCCAGATATCTTTTATTTCTAATCACTAAAACTGAAAGTGGCAAAAGAAAACAAACACACGAAAAAAAATATTCAATGTGACGTTTCCTACTGACTCGGTTGTTGTACCTATGCGAATTGTTGATACAAAACGACATACGTAAAGTGAAAATTTTCAGGCTGATTTTGAGCCAATACTTAGGGTCGAGTGGTGACCGGGTACAAGATGCAATGTGGAAAGGTCCTCAAGAACGTGGATCGATGATCTGTTGAAGATCGCGGGAACCCACTGGATGAGGGCAGCGCACGATCGGGCGTTATGGAAAACCTTGGGGAGGCCTTTGTCTAGTAGTGGATGTCCTTGGGCTGATATGATGATGATGACTTAAAGCACTTTATATCGGACTTTGATTATTTTTCAATAAATTATGAGGACTATAATACGGCAAGAAAGAATATAAAAATCTTAAAATACGTGCAAAGCCCCATGAAAGTCGTCTCTAGTCTAAATTATACGGCCGTAGTGCAGCTATCGTACGCTTTTATGTATTCAATATTACCAGTTCTGCAACAACAGAAAATATTAAATCCACATTTTTTTTTTTTTCAGATAAAGTTCTCGTTTTTATCGTATACCAAAAGGCGTCCGCAAAAGTCATAACCACTCTTTTTTCTTCAGCGGAGTCGAGTAAAAAGTATCCTATAACCATCTGGAGACATCCGTGTACTAAAAATAGTTGAAAACCGTTTAGCTAATTTTGCGCAATGATGCCGCAACGACACATACAAACATATAAAAAATAAATATTTTTCGTATGACGTGTGTCGTTTCAGTGACCTCCAAATAGTCCCGATTTTTTTATATCTGCAATGTACAGACATTTCATTTTTACAACTTTATAATAGTATACATTAGGTTCAGAGGTTTTAAATTTCGTAGTAGATTACATCACAAAAAAAATAAACTAAGAGGAATAAAAATGCTCTTTACGTGCATAGCGTAGCGTCATGAACGTCGCCTCCAATCCAGGTTATACGGTCGTAGTGCCGACATCATGCGCTTTTATGTCCTGACCGTAACGTGCACCTGCGTTATGTAACAGAAAACTGTCCTAGTATGCCATAAAATGCTGTTAAATTCATGAAAAATATATGTCGACCTCACGTCAATAATCAATACCTACCTAACTAAAATGCATAACAAAAATTACATGTTTACTGTAGTTATTTTGACTCGAAAATTTTAAGAAAAAGATTATAATAGACAAAAAATTTGTATGATAGTGCATCTCAAATTTTCCACTTTTTGTATTAATAAATTTTACTCTCTATTTCGACAATTGATGAGGGGTTTGGCTCAGCGGTAGTGACGCTGCTTGCGTAACTGGCGATCCTAGGTTTAAAAATATTTGTGTGAATAGCATAAATATTTGTTCCTTTATCTTGGACTATAAGGTGCCCGCAATTTCGTTAAAGAAAGATCTCGCTCTTAAATATTAAATTATGACCTATACTTAAATAGTACGCGTGCTCAAGTTATATAAATGAAACTTTTAAAGATCTCATCTTGTATTTAATTAACATTCTTACATGGCGCAGCCGGTAGTTTACCATGCGACTATTTACTTATTTAAAAGGAAAAGAGTGTGGTAACTATGTACCATCTATTTCAACGCAGTTTTTCACGAGCAAATTACAGAATGCAAGTTTAAGTGTGACTTTACTGCCGGCACACAATTTATGTGGCATTAAGATATGCCAGCCAAAAGCAGACTTTTTTGTTCATAATGTGGATAACATTTGTAACAAATTTTATGTGAAATATGCAACTTAAATAAACGGATTCAAATACGGTACTTAATTACTGACCCAATTATGATTGATAAATAATTAATTTCCAGATTACTGTATGTGTATATTCCTCTTTAATTTTTTACTTCTTCAATGATAGGAGAGGAGAAACAAGTAATCGGTGAACCGAACACCTAAAATTTTAAATAGAGAAGTACCATGAGACTCAGCCATATTTAGATTACATTAGCGGCTACTTACAACGTAAAAACCGAGTACTGCTCAACAAGCTTCGGTCAATTTCGCGGACCTTAGTTACCAGAGCCGAGTGGACTGTGGAGCTGCCCGTCTTGCACTCTAAAAACGATGTAATGTAAATACGCACACATCAAACTTGTTACACACTTCTTTTTTCGATGGGGAAAAATAAAAGAGGAAAGGAAAAGGGGAAGGCCTAGAAGAAAATGGAGCCTGTAGAAAAAAATGCTTAAATGCTTCACCGGGTGTAAATGTAAGGTATAAGTAAGTAAAATATTTAATTCTCCCGCTTGAATAATGGGCTGTGTTCCGAGGAATTGCTCCACATGATGCTTACAACCACCTTCTACCACCGCACCGCTCGCTATCGGCATTCACCCACTCACCTTGGAACCTTAAATGGTCGCGCACCGTGCGGTATGAAAGCAATTTCCTACCGTGCACATTCCGAATGTGAAATGAGCTCCCTGCCGCCGTTTCCCTGGAGGTTACAGTAGAATGAGGTTCTTGAAAAGGGGAGTGAATAGGTTTTTAAAGGGTCGGCAATATGCACATCATTCCTCTAACGACGCGTAAGTGTTCATAGGCTGCACTGCTTAAGATCAGGCAGGCCGCACGCTTGTTTGCCACCTTAGTAGTATAAAAAAACAAAGTTAATAAAAAAACCGGCCAAGTACGACTCGGACTTGCGCACCGAGAGTTCCGTATAAAATATACGCTACCAACGGCCGTATCTATGAAAATCCAGTGTTAGCAGATATCTACTCCTACGCAAATTGATTATTTTATATTGGTTCACTAACCAACATAAAAGTGTTTATGTCAGTACATAGACAGACAGACATAAAAGTATACTGTTTTCAGTATTTGTTGTTATAGCGGCAACAGAAATAACATCATGTGGAAATTTCAAGTGTCTAGCTATCACGGTTTATGAGACATGACAGACGAAAAGACACAGACAGACAGACAAACAGACAGACAGACCGACAGACAGACGGACGGCGGAGTCTCAGCAATAGGGTGCCGTTTTACCCTTTGGTTACGGAACCCCAAAAAACTATAGTGCTAACTTGCTAAGAAATATTAATATGGTGAAGACGGTATTAATGTTTAACTTAAGAAATTGATACCTTTATTATGAAATAAGTTTATGTTTCGTTTACTTTACTTTCACACTTAAGAGTTTTCTCGCATAGTTATTAAGTCTGAAGTACTAAGTTTCAGTAACCTGTATGGTTTCCCGGGGTGTCTGTGGAGTTGGATTTTATTATGAATATGTAAAATACTTAGACTAGGTTAAGTTTATTTAAATTGAAGTTGGGCTCCGGAGACTGAAGTTCCTCGTAACTTTGCATTAGTTAGGCTAGAGAAAAACTATATTTTTATTGAAAGCGATAATTGAAAATTATATTTCCGGGGTAGGATTTGGACTTACGTATCAGGCGTTGATCAGTACATACGCTACGACTTCTGAGACACGAAGAAACAGCACGAAACATTGAGTTTTAACAACTTAATTCGTTTACGTCTAAGAAGAAAAGGACACAGAAGCATTCTTGCCTTCACGTTCTTGTTGGTTAGAATAAGGACCATTAGGCTAAAACTAAAATAGCTCCCTGGTTTACAATTCATTAGCTTTTTAGGATTCCATACCAAAAAGGTAAAAAAGGAACCCTTATGGTGCGACTCTGTCTGTCTGTCTGTCTGTCCGACTATTAAAGCGCCATATCTAAACTACTTACGCTATCTATTTCAAATTTGTATAACAAAGGAAAAATTATGTATATATTATTATTTTCTAAAGAAAAAATCAATATGAGGGGGGGCAAAAATTAAAAGTGTAGTCACTAGGTCAAGCAGGGATAGTATATGAAAGGACTTGATCTGTACATTTTAGAACTATTTTTAATTATTTTTTTATTGTGCTTGAATTTCGTTTTATTAAGGAAAATGTGGAAAAAATACCATTTCCCTTTATATCCGAAGTTTACCAAACGAAAAATCTGGAATTATGTAATTTCATATGAATATTACACGAAAATTATAACCATACATCTATCTGTCTTATTTTTTTCAATCACCAAAAATCTATTTTGAATAACCCGGTTTGGTTAAGTTTGCCCCTCATTTGTATGGGGCGCCATAGATACCAGAGGCTAACTTAACTCAAGCGGCAAGTTAAGTCGGAATAAATGAAAGTTTGTATGGAACCCTCACTGCGCGAGTCAGACTCGCACTTGACCGGTTTTTTTTTTCTTTATTGTTAGACCAAATATTGTTGATGAGAAATGGCAAGTGAAATGTATCCGATTTTTAGCCATTATGCTTGTAAAATAACGTAACTAAATAAGGATTATACTCCTTCCAGTCTCCCAAAATTAATTACCAGCATCAAAATCCACTAGCCGGTCACCTTAAACAAAATCCGTGCCTGAATTTATTATAAGAAACCCAAAGATAATTACTCTAAATGTCAATTAAGAACATTATTAATCACGTTCCGTTGAACATCCGCTGTTGAAAACCCTTTCTAGGTGCACGGGACTATTTCAACCCGTTCTACACTTTTTTGTATAGTAACTGGGTGCATAATGGCTTGGGGATAGAATTTAGTAACGGCTGGACGAGTCACCTTACACACTTTATCATAAACGTCATGTTGGGCTTTTGGGTCACACGTCCACCTTTTTCCGTTTGCCAAGAAATTCGATAGGGCTCTATTTAATCGAATACTTCTAATAAATCTAAGTGCCTGTTATACGTCGTGTCCACGTGTAACCGAACCGTTAGGTTACTGGCACATTCTATTTTTAGACGACCACTTTGTGCTTTTAAAATAATAACCGACTTTCAATGAAATGTTTAAAAGTGACAAATGAAGAGTGGGAATTTAGTGTATATGTCGCAGTTCCCGACACTGATTAATTGACGACTTCAACCTTGATTCATAGTACTTAATAGAGATGACAAACAGGGTGTTCATTATTGGAATTATAATGTCTCTCATTGCATTGGGATGTAAGTAAAGAGAAAGAGTCAAAATAATGTCAGGGCATTGAGGACCACTGTCTAGTAAACGTTAGTTTATAGTTACGTGTGTCACTGTCCAGCAAGGTGTAGCAACGACATAAGAAACGTGACTGGCAGCGGTTGAAAACAAAAAACTCAGACCCGAGCTCAGTGACATGCCATGGGATGTATGTCCAGTAGTGGACGGAAGTGGGCTGATGATGATGATGATGATGATGTGTACCTATACATATTATACGTGATGAATTAACATTCAAAGTGATCATGCCCTCCCACCACTTACCAACATTACATTTAAAATATGTAAATGAAAAGTACTAGTCTTACAGCAAAATAATACCAAAATTAAAATGTTATAAAATGTGCCTTATATTATGCAGACATGCAGAAAGATAGTTGGTACCTAAAAGAAGAATGTTTTAACTGGGGCGTAAAGCGCTTAAATGGGACTAAAAGGACTATTTGCGTTCAGTTTTTAACTACCTGACTTTTATAACGAGCACTAACTTGTCAGTCATGAAATTATTGGATATTGTTACTGAATACAACACAACTGCACCTAAATGCAAAAGTTGACGGATGAAAAATGTCATGTAAAAACGTGTAATTGTTGTATTTAAAACTCCATTGTGAACTCGTGATTACACTAGGAATCGAACCTGGTACTTTTGGAATACGTGTTCAACGTGTCAGCCTCTCCACCAGCGAGCACTGTGGTATACGCCTCGAATGTATCCATCCACTTTTCTCCCGTACTGTATTCATTAGTATATAGTATAGTATTCATTTTTTGAAAGGTTTTATAATCTTAGCGCCATCTATGGGAACGTTTATTACACATGTTTCCATTTCTTTGCGCTACGATCTTTGTATTTATATCACATTAAATAATAATGATCCCAAATTAAAAACACAAACACCCAATTCTTGTTTCATATTTTTTTTTTTCGTTTCATATTTTTCTAATGATTAATTACTTTTGCTTTTCGAAAGTATACAAGACTACTTTTTACGTATTATTAGGCATCAAAACAGATATTTAAACCTTCCATGCAGATTCAAAGCTGCAAATTACGTCTGCTTTTTGTAAAAATTTTGCTTGAATATAACTAAACATTTTTAAAATATTGTATTGGCAAGGATGCTACGCAGAGAACACAAAACGAGTTAAAACGCTATATTTTTTGTAATAACACTAGCGTAGTAAATGAAAACAATAAAAACCTGTACTAAATGTTAAAAAAAATGGTAAATCTTTCTGCTGGTTTATGTTCCGGTTTAAATGGTACTTGCGAGAATGAACTTTCTTGATAAGATTTCCCATGGTATTAGATTAATTATGTTAAGTATAATGCCATAGTTCATTTTTAGAGTTCCGTACCCAAAGGGTAAAACAGGGCCCTACTAAGACTTCGCTCTCTGTCTGTCTGTCTATCCGCCTGTCATCAGACTGTATCTCATGAACCGTGATGGCTAGACAGTTGAAATTTTCACAGATGATGTATTTCTGTTTCCGCTATAATAACAAATACTAAAAACAGCATAAACCATTTAATATCTGTATGTCTATATCAGTAACCAATATAAAATGATATAGCACCGTGTAGGTTTGCTTAGGAGTAGGGCTCGGCTAAAACTGGATTTTCATAAATTTGGCCTTTTGTAGCGTATATTTTGTTCGGAACCCTCGGTGCGCGAGTCCGACTCGCACTTGGCCGGTTTTATAAATCCATCAAATACTGTTATAACATACAATAGCTTACCCCAACACAGCACATTAGAAGCAGACATCGATTGGCCCAATGTTACAGAGTTCTATGTTACATTTTCGTTCGTACGTTCAAATTTCAATTACTTAATACAAAGTCAAACATAGAACCCTATCAAATTGGACCAGCCACATTACAAGAAATTAAAACAAGATTTGCATAATCCGTGGTTGCAATTCGACTTTTGACTCTATAATGCAGCAACAAAAGAAATATATATATCCCCGGATAAGAGGAGCTGTAAGATTTATCCCATCAAAACATAAACGTGAAAAATAAGCCAAGTTCCCATGTTTCACTAAAAGTAGTGATATCTCAAAAGGTGGCAATTGGTACTAAATTGTTAACAGAAAAAACAATTTATTGCACTTTGAGTCCTAACTTCCAACAGCTTGATATTGTAACATGCTGAATAGAAAACTGACAAGACTCAAAATGCATTAAGCGGCAATAAATTTGTTAAAATGTTATCAATCTAGTAGCGGAATAGACACTTTTCAAGATATCACTACTTTTGCTGGAAAATTATTACTTGACTTATTTTTCAAATTTATGTTTTGGGTGGGATATCATTACTTTTTGCTAGGTATTTGAAACTAACATAATTAATATATTTTTGTAAACATATATATTTTAACGAATCTGTTCCCATCTTTGAGTATTTTCAGTTTCAGATGTTTTCCTTTGTATGCTAGTGGGCTACCTTGATATCAAATATCAAGTTCCTAGGTCATCTGGAAGTGGATTAGGTTTTTGATCTATAAATCATGAGTCGGTCATACAAATACTGGGTTTTAAATGTTAATTTATCAAATAACTGTATGAGCTATAATCAATGTACCAAATTTCATACATATACATTGAATAGGTTTCGAGTTATGATTATGAAGGAGTCAAAAGTAGCTCGAAATGGTTCATGTAATACTACACATTTTCTTTGAACTTGGCTGGACACGCTGCCGCGTGTCAAGATGACGCTAACTCGGAAGGTAATATGTGTCAAATTAAGAAACTATGTGTACGTAAACACTTGCTGTAGTTTCTTTAAAAGAGTTCCGTAGAAAAACCAGGTCACTGACAAAGCCCGAAGTATAGCAAAATTTTAGTGTCAATGGGCAAGGCATATCGCTCGTAGAACGGACGGCCTCTGATACCGTCCAACGGGAGCGTGGTTAAATGTACTGATGACCTGGTGAACGTCGGTACAGGGCTGGTCATATTGGAGTCCTTGGGGAAGGCCTACGTTCAGCAACAGCCGTCCTTTGGCTAATAATGATAACGATTATGAAACACCGAATATGTGCCCCCGACGTACCATAAGCTATTTTAACTCTAAATTATAGGACGGGCGACATGAGTTGCTGTTGATTAACACTTTCGCAACTTAAATTTCAAACCTACGCTCATAGCTAATAACATGTGAAAAACTGTAACCGTGAATGCGTGTTAACTCATTGTATTAATATTTGTAATATAAAACCGTACCTTGGCTTTAAATCCTCGACACTGGCAAAATTGTCATGATGGTCAATAGCCATTAAAACTTAAAAACTGAACTGAAAATAAAAAGTAGAATGTATACTAGCTGCGCTGCCAAACACAGAACACTAATTAGTAGTAGTATGGCTGTATCCACTCAAAGCTGGATTAGTCTGGAATGTCGCGTCTTTGTCACCCTTCATTTGTAAATTGAGTGCGTAAAAGAGACAAAGGAAATTACGACAACGTGCCACATCTCGTCAGTCTGGCATTAAGTTTAGACACGTAACGTTGTGTTTATCTCCTTGTGTTCAGCTCAGCTTAATCAAGTGTCAAGATTTGATGAGAATAAGCACTAGCTTAAGATCGGAATGTAGGATGTCTGCTTTAAACTGTGAACTGTGTATTTCTTAGAAATATAAAGAATGTGTAAAATATTGAAAATTGACGAGTTTAGTAAGTTGTGACACAATGGCACCGACTCCAAAATAACATTTATTGTATACACTGTATAGACTGAGTATACAAACGGTTACTTGTAAGTAAATTGAAGAAACTGAATTATGGCGTTATTTTTTCACTTTTTAGTTTTTTTTTTTGAGTTACTTTTATTTTTTTGGTTTTATTTTATTTATTTTACACTTTTTAGTTACTCGTTACTTAAATGTGTATCTCGTGACGATTCGAACAAGCCCAAACACGGCCATGATAGGTACATTATTTTATTACATAGATCTGGTGCCTACCTTCCGGCTCCATCATCAAATCAATTCGATGGTACCATTCTCATCAGGAACATTTAATTTTGTAACTATGAAGTTGCTTAGCTAAATTAATCAAGATATCTTATCGCCACCCGTAAATCATTTATCATTGAGGAGTTCCGATGGCATTCTGTGGTCTTCTTCATCAGTTCCACTTCACCAATTTACACTTTCTGAATGATAAATTGTAATACTTTCGCCTAAGCAATCGGAAATATCTCTTATAGGTAAATAATCGAACTGTTATGTAAATATTGTAAATACATCTTTTAGGTAAGTAATAATTTAGCGTACGTACATAATATTTGATTCACGTGTACAATATTATCGATAAATAAACAAAAGTAGTCGGTAGGATATTATATCATTAGTGTAGGTACATAACATTTCGCTCGCGTATAAAACATTATTGTTAAATATTGAAACATTATATCAATTTAACATAGGTGACATAGGTATTATTAGTAAGGAGATGCCTTCTATAATTAACCCAGAAGCATAAATAATGATTGTAAATAAATAAAACAGAATTAGGTACGTGTTAAATTGTAATACTTTCGTCTAAGCACCAAAACTGTTATGTAGATATTGTACTGTTATTATGTAATAAATATCGATTAAGAAGTCGATTAAAAATAAGTCTTCTGTACTCAGAATGCTTGTCAGGACAATTCCAGTAACACTAAACACGACTCGGTTACGTTGTTTGGTTACCTTGTTCTGTAGGGTACTTTCCGGTTCCAGCATCAGACCAGTTTTATGCTACCGTATTCACTAGCACCATGTACATTTGTTTCCTCCTAGTAATTTAACTATCCGAATCGGCACAACTATTCGCTACCTTCGAAACACTGGCCGTTTAGAAGTAAAGTTCTAGTGGCCATCTGTGGTGTTCATCATAAGTTTCCTTACACCAAATCCTATTTACTTAATTTAAATTCTTGACTTTATAAATAAATTACCGAAAGCGCCGTACATGTCCCTATAACATTTGAATAGTTCCCTCGATTTCTCCAAGATTCCATCATCAGATCCCGACTTAGTGCCAACGGGACCAACTCGGAGTTATACCCTTTCGATAAAAAAAAATGAAAATCAGTTCACGGTTCTCGGAGATATCGAGTAACATACATACAAAAAAAAATGTTCGAATTGAGGACCTCCTCCTTTTTTGAAGTCGGTTAAAAATAATTATAGATAGTCAAAAAGAAAAGTGTTTAACAAATGATGATATTTAAAATATGTTTTAGCCGAAGTTACATGAAAATATTGATCATAAAATTATATCAAACGGGTAAACCGGTAATTGTCTTACTTTTTCCTATGTATAGCGCCCAAGGAGGAGAGAAAATAAATTATGTCTTTAAGGACATGGTAACAAACGCGCCAGGTCCCAAAGTATTTACAAGTATAACCCTTTAGTGTTCTTTTAACCCTTTGAACGCCAAGGATCCCTAAAGGTGTGTGCAGGATCAACCTTATTTATTGTAGTATAAGGGCTAATTTCGCTCTCTTGCTTAAAAGAGTTTGGCATGCAAGTGACGTAAAGCGCTCAAAAGGTTAACAATCAAGCAAGCCGGTTAAAATCTGGTTCGCTAATAATACCTAGGACTATTAGAGGACAAAAATACGAATTAAGATGATATATAAAGATGGCCAAATACCGGGGATCTGAAATTCGGATACATTATTTACAGATTACACAATTTACAGCAACATGAGATTGGACACAAAAAACAAGTTCCGCGGGATTTTTTTGCCGAATATCAACTGTTAAGGGCGATTGTGCGCTATAAGGAATTTTACCGTCCGGTAGTCCGATTTTGCGCAAACTAGAATGGAAAAACTAGAAAAATTGGACGCCGGACAGTAAAATCCCTTGTAGTGCACAATCACCCTAACGGGGTGGAACGGAGTGTAAAATTTAGTGTGAAAAAGTTGAAGAATCCACTCAGATGAAATCTAGTAGACTGATAAGAAACTGGCAGAGTTGAAATGTGGGACGCCGGAACTCATACGATTTTTTGGATCTCGTATTTCACGCCAGTTAACAAATGCAAACAAAAAGTGCGGACCTCACAATAAAATAGTGGCGTGGTACGCTTTGCAGCCGCACTAGTAAAAAGATAAAATAAAATACTTGCGGCTTTTCCGCACTTTTAATCCCGCGCCAATACGAATTCCGTCGGCGTCGGTAACAGTCGTCCCAGAATTTATATTGAAAAAAAAAGGCAATAAATAAAATACTTTACGCCCGAGAAAATCAATTGCTTTTCGCGGATGACTGAGATTTAGAACTAATCACAAAGGCAAACAGCTGTGATACCAGGCTGCGATCGGTTATGCCCGTGAAAGAAAGTTGAAGGGCAAGTGAGTTTGGAGTTAGACGTTGCGAGTTCGTTTCTTGCGATTTTCTTGGGGTGTGTTTAGTTTAGATATTATATTACTTGGACATCATTTCAAGGCAGTTCAGTTGATAATATCAACGGATATCTAGGAGAGTCCGATTTGTAGTTTGCTGAGGTAGTTGTACCTACTTTCGCCAATTAATCAAAACGGTCAGAATGATAAAATCTATGCAAAATGCCATTATGTTCTCCATAAAAAAACTTAGCAAATGCGATGCCTCCTTACGCAAAAATTACCTAAAAACATGTTTCTTGTATGGATTTTGTAAGTATTCACTAGCGACCACTAGACACTAACGAGCTTAAAATTCTTAAATTGACATTATTTAAGTTAAATCCAACAATCTCTGTGAGCCGTGAACTTTTATTTTGTTGTCGTTTCAAAGCACCAAACTTGTTTTGATTCTACAGCCAATCCCATAATGAGATGTCCTCTATGGGGCTGGCGGAGTACTCACGCATGACTGCCTTCAATGGCCCATGAAATGCAAGAAACTTCAGCCATATCGGAGTCTCGTTCGCCTTCAATCTTATCTAATTTATAAAATAATGATGTTTGTGCTATTAGCTTTATAATCTTTATTATTATAAAATTGTAAAAATTAAATGTACGTACATTAAAGATATTTTCAAAAAAATATATTGTAAGGGACTATTTGGAAGTCACTGTAGCCAAATATATTTTTTGTATAGTGTACCTCTGTGTCGTTGCGGCTTCATCACGCCAAATCGGCTAAACAGATTTCAACTATTGTAGGTACACGGGTAGCTAGGTACCCCAGATGGTTATAGGATACCTTTACTCGACGACGCTGAAGAAAAAACGAAGTTTATGATATTTCCTCCTCCACGGACGAAGTTTGCGGGCACCTTCTAGTTTTGAATAAAAGTAACAGTAAGGATCTATTCACACAGATCACAACCACTCCACAACGCAGCAGCAAAAAGTGGTGAAGCAGTGGTTACGTGTGAATAGTTGCGCTGCACTCTTACAGTTTCTTTGACTTGGTCGGACCGACCACTCGATTCTGTTCAAGATCTTTTCGATATATTGAGCCAGTTAATATGTTCACTGTCCCTATACAAAACAATCTGACAATGTAAGAAATACAACTGTGTACGGTCAGTCAAGGAATTCGTGTACTACTTTTCAGGTTTATTTCATGCACATTAAGGTCCAAAAGTGGTAGGCCAATTTCTTGGCCAACGTACAGTAGGACCGGAATACTTAGGTAGTCGGCAATCTTCGTGTTTATATGGAGCACGAGTGACTGATATTGTCAGATGCGAGTGAGAGTAGGACAGCAATAAACAGCCGAGTAATATTATTTGAGCCGTAGTGTGACTCATCTTTGGAGGCATCCAGAGGATGTGTTACAAAAAGTAATTTTGGAAAGTATCTTTTTCATCTGCTTATGTCAATCTGAGTCACACCAGACTGAAAGAAATACTGATTTAGACATGGATTTTGAAGCAAAGTCTCTTATATATAAAATGTTATATATAATATAATATATGTATTGACGTGTCCATTTATTTATTTACGTACACTAATTTGATCAGACCGATGATCGTGAATGAAGACTAGAGAAGAGGAATAGGGCTTAAAAAGTATATCTTGAAAAGTGTCAGAAGGAAGGATGATGTTAAGAGGTTTCCTGGGAGCGGTAAGATATGGTAGGCCCAAAATCAGGCCAATTGGCAGTAGATTGCTGGGACGTTCTACTAGAATATTACTTACGTAACAGTTATGGAAGCTATGGCAGCTACTTAATAAATTATTGTATAAATTCAAAATACACAGTCAATACAGTGTCAATACAAAAACTAAATTTTGAAATATAAGTACTATCATACCTAAGTTATGTGCTGAGGCCTGGTTCGCGGCACTCGCTGACAAGAGACAAAGACGTCGTCAAGCCGACTCAGTACCATCTGTTGCAAATTTCTCTTGTCAGGCCTGCGGTAAAACATGTCGCTCTCGTATCGGTTTGGTCAGCCACCAAAAACGGTGTCTCCCGAACACTACACCATAAATCGTCTGCAATAGACGCAAAGGCCTATATATATATATCATACCTAAAACGGCGCCTTTGCATTGCCTAAATATTAGATTTATGGAAATAACAGGTTACGTAAACCCTTCTGATGGAATGAGTCTGCTAGAGGCTGATAACGATTAAGTGTCCATACGAAGACTCGATCTTCGATAAAAACCAATAAAGAAAGTATAATAAAATTAAAACGCAACTAAATAAAATTCCCTAGAACTTAGAACATTTCTATAAAATTGAAACAAAGTGGCAACATGAAAAGCACAACATAAAAACAGGTCCCTTATAAAGTTTCCCGTCCAATACTATTTAAAAGACATTGAAAATTCACGGGAGACACATTGTGCGAAGAGATATTTAGGAGAATAACGAAGAAAATTGAAGTGCTCCCTTGGGCCGTACTGAAAATATCATGTTTCGGGGGTAGGCAAGTCAAGGGAGCAATGTGGACGCGGTCGGAACTTTTGTTGTGTCGTAAAGTGAAGTAGTGGCTGTTTGGGAGTTATTAAGCTGGTATTAAGTGAACCAAATATGAGCAAAAGGTTTAAACTAACATATGTAAAATCATACTTTTTGTTTTACAAATATCATGATAATAAAGTTAAAAACCTAAAGTTTTTTAAGGCGCTAAAAACGGCTAAAGAGTCAGATGCACCATACAGAGATACATAAGCAAGAACAGATGACAAAATTCGTCGACTACTGGTATGGACTATTAGCTCAGTTGGTTAGAGCGTGCTGCCCCGGTCTGGCTCAAGGCAAAGGTTCAAGTCCAAGTCCAGTATCGTCGAAATTTTTTTTCATTTCTTTCTGATCTTTGTTTATAAAAATAACGCTAGTGGAATGATCCACTAAAAAATTGCAAATATTGTGATTATTATCATGATATTTGTAAAACAAAAAGTACAGTCTTGATCAGTGGTGGGCAAAGTACGGCCCGCGGCCGGGCCCGCGAAACCATTTTATCCGGCCCGCCGCGGATACATAGAAATAGTTTGTATATGGCCCGCGATGATTATATTTTGAGGATTCACCCGTTATAAAGTAAAATATTTGAATACATAGAATGACATACATAGATAGATAGATGAATAAGTAAAAGAATCAGTTTGTCTAGCCGCGTAGTTAATGCATTGTGTCGGGGGCGGGTCGCGGGGAGCGGAGAGGGTAGCGCAGTGAGAGGTGCGGGGCAGCGGCAGGCGGGACGCGCCCGCGCCGCGTGGGGACAGTCGCCTGCTGTCACCGAGCGAGTCGTACGTAAAGTTTTGCTTCTTTTCATAGGTAATTTTGTTTGTCTCGTATTATTGCTTGTTCGTGTAACGCACTGGGATAATGGCATATAAAAAACGTAAAGTGGATACTGAGTGTCAACTGTTTAAAGAGGAGTGGACTTGGAAATACTTCTTTACTGAATACAACAGTAAGCCAATTTGTCTTATATGTAATGAAGCGGTGGTGGTTTTTAAAGAATTTAACCTCGCACGCCATTTTAACACCAAGCATGCTAAAAGCAAATATGCTTCTATGAATGACGCAGAAAGTTGAATGTCGAAAACTTAAAAAAGAATGTATCTGGTCAACGGAATATGTTTGTAATGCAAAACACTGCTCAAAGGGCTTCTACACTGGCTGGGTATGTTGTGGCTTATAAAATTGGTAAAAATAACAAACCGTACTCGGAAGGAGAGTTTGTTAAAGACTGCATGGTGAGCACAAGTAATATTTAATGCCCCGAAAAAACAAAACAGTTTGAGTCAGTCAGTTTATCGCGAAAAACAGTAACAACGCGAATTGATGCCATTGCGTCAAACTTGACGCTTCAACTTAGGCAGCGTATAGAAAATGTTAAATATTATTCCGTGACGATGGATGAAAGTACGGATAAAAGTGACACTGCTCAATTATTGATCTTCATTAGAGGTGTTGATGACGAATTCAATATAACTGAAGAGCTAGCTTGCTTGCAATCACTGAAAGGCAAAACGACGGGCCAAATCATTTATAACCAATTTTCTGAAGGTCTCCAAAATATAAATGCACCAATATCAAAATTATGCAATATTACTACAGACGGAGCCCCAAATATGGTTGGAAAAAACGTGGGATTTATTGGTGTTTTTCAGAACGAGAATCCTAGCAATGATGTCGTATTTTTACATTGCATAATTCACCAGGATGTCCTTTGTAAAGCTGCAATAGATAATTCACATGTGGTTATAAAACTTATTAATACGATTCGATCACGGGGCTTAGTGCAGCGACAGTTCCAAGATTTTTTGCTTGAAATTGACGCAGATTACTCTGACCTTCTTTACCACACTAAAGTAAGATGGCTAAGTTGTGGGTATTCGAGCGAGTCTGGAATTTAAAAGAAGAAATAAAATTGTTTCTTACGGAAATAACTGAGAAATGGTCTGATTTCCAAATCATTGAAGACACAGATTGGCGTACCGATTTCGCATTTTTTACCGATTTGCTTGAACACTACAACAAACTAAATAAAAAATTGCAAGGCAAGAACCAATTTTTAGATGAGACTTGGAGTCATCTGAAATCGTTTACAACTCAGTTTTTTCTGTTTTTTAACTGCATAGCGAAAAACGACTTGTCTCACTTTCCACGTTTGAAATCTATGGCACCAGTGAGTGAGAACAAACTAAAACATTTCAGTCAGCAGTTGCAGAAACTTCACGCACAATTTGAAACTAGGTTTCAAGATTTTAAGAACATACAGTCATCACTAGATGTTTTTTCGATGCCGTTTAACATAGACCCCGAGAACGTCTCTGCAGAGTTGGAATTGGAAATTATCGAAATGCAGTATAGCACCCATTTAAAACAACTGTTCTTAAATGCAACAAAGCTAGATTTTTATAGAACTCTACCGAAAGCTCAATACCCAAAGATGATTGCACACGCCCAGAAAATTATGTCGATGTTTGGGTCATCGTATGTGTGCGAACAGACATTTTCAACCATGAAATTGCGAAAAAACTCAATCAGAAACCGACTTACTGATGAACACCTTTTCTCGCTGCTGAAAGTCACTTCGTTGCAACTCGAACCTGCATTCGACGATATATTGGCAGAACAAAAACAATTTCATATGTCTCACACACCTGGGCCTTCGAATAAAAATAAATAAATTAATTAAACCATTTGAAATATATATTTTTTATTATGTTGGCATTTTAACCGTTAAAAAAAGGTCGAGAAATTTCAGAGGAGTTCCGAGTCGAAAAAAGGGTTTTGTTTCTCTTCCCCGTATTATGTTACGAGCATTTAAAAGTAAAATAAATAATAAAGTGCTTAATTTCCTAACCTTCCCGTGTGCGCCCTTGAAAAAATTCAATTCTATGACTACTATTTACTCTAACATAGCGTTGACTGGAACTGAATAGACAATCACCAAGCCTAATTAAAGGCCATTCACTGAAATCATTCACTTCCTAACTCTATGTGTGAATATACTGTCATTTATTATTATATTACTTGAAGGCGCCCGCAACTTCGTTCGCGGAGGACAAAATAAGCCATCTTTTTTTCTTTAGCATAGTCGGGTAAAAAATATGCTATAACCGTCTGGAGATATACAGCTACTCGTATACCAAAAATAGTTGAAATCCGTTTAGCCGATTTATCGTGATGAAGCCACATGGACACATACAAACATTTTATTTTTACAACTTTATAATAGTATAGATTATTACTTTTTTCAAGAACCTGACGAAAGTGGAAAGGTCGGGCTATGTTTACTAGTAATCGGATTCAGAGGAGGGTAAATTCAGAAACGGAAAGGCCATCCGCTGCCAACAGGAGTAGAGTGGGGATGCGGTGCGCAAGGAAAATAAAAGGGTTTTTTTTTTTTTAAACCTTTATTTATTTAAAGAGGGTTTTACATACGCCACCCTCATCGTGGCTCTCTAACTCTAAACATTCCTTAATTTAATAATATGTTTAACTAATTTATAAAGCAGCTCAGCCTCTTCCGATTACGATACTATTTATCCTACCGAGATCCTATAGAGTGGGGATGCGGTGCGCAAGGAAAATAAAAGAGTTGCTCTAGAATGTTGCGGGATACTTAATTTTACAGTTTGCAACGAAAACAAAAATACGCATCTACATTGTGCACACAACAGATTTTCCAATACTGTACAATCGGCAAAAAAAGTTTGCCACATAAATATAATTCTTGTTATAACTTTATATTTTTCTGAGCGATGGGCCTTGCCTACTTTTTACCCCCGACAAAAAACGAGGAATTTTGTTAGTTTAACGTGCATATGTGTGTATTTCGGATGAACCAATTTTGATAAACTTTATAACTTTATAAGCCGAGGATCTTTAAAAGATACGTAGATGATACCTTTACTATTTTACCTAGATCTAGTGTTTCAGCTTTCTTAGACCATCTGAACTCCATGCATAGTAAAATTAAATTCACTATGGAGTTGGAAAATCAAAATTCACTTGCATTCTTAGATGTGCTAGTAATTAGAGGTCCTAACAATGACATAGGTCATACTGTATATAGGAAACCTACGCATACAGATAGGTATTTGAATAGTAAATCTCACCATCATCCCTGTCAACTTGCTACAGTGGGTAAATCTTTGTTTCAGAGAGCCAGGGGTATCTGCGACGATCAACATCTGACTGCTGAGTTGCAGAATGTCAAACGTGCGCTTCGAGCCAACGAGCTCCAGATACCACGTTCCAAGCAGAATCTCAGTATGAAGAAACCAACAGTCGAGCGTAAACCTGCCGTATTACCATATGTGAAAGGGGTCACAGCCAAGATCGGAAACATCTTGAACGGAACATATTTCAAGCCGTTGAAGAAGGTGTCTCAATACCTTAGACCCGTGAAGAGTAGCACCCCTTTGCAGAGTGCAGACATTTATAAGCTGGACTGCGAGTGTGGTTTTTCATACATTGGTCAAACGAAACGCAGTGTATCAACGCGGGTGAAGGAGCACATAGCAGATGTCAAGCACCGTCGTTGTAGGTCTGCAGTCTGCGAACATGTCATTGACAAACCAAACTATTGAGATTAAAAAGCATCCAAATTTCAATAGAGAAGATGGATTGTCACTACCTCCAGCTTGGGATCCTGTAATACATCTCATCAAGGAACAAGCGAGACACAGGACTGCAAAACCTTAATTTCCGAACGGTGTAAAATATCTTTAAAAGTAGTTTAATAGTCTCTGTTTTTAAATATTATAATTAGTAATGAGGTAGCCTGGGAGTTTTTCTTTGCAGCGTTTCTTTTCTCCTCAGTACGCCTCATTTGTGAAATGCTGCTTGGTAAATTATTAAAATAAAATAATTAAGCCCTTCTGGCACATGTGTAACTGTCTTTACAACTTAGGCCCATCTGGCATGTATGTACACCTTTATTTGTGTTTTTTCAAAAATGGGTAGTTTGCAAAAACTGTAACTTTGACAGAGGAAAATGAATCTTTTCTCAGTCCACCCGTGACCATGGAGAGCTGGAAAGCTTCCGAAACGTCGGGAACTAAAATGAGATAATATACGCGATATAATCCGTTAAATTGTTTTATTTCAATGAGTAATATTCGCGGAAACAGAAGAAAATCTATAGATTGTTTAAAAATTTCAGGTGATTGTGCAACAATACGTTTACAGCTGGCATTTCCGTTTACCACGTCAGTCATATAAAACTTTATATTATTTATGTAGTGGTACCGCATATTGTTACGACGTCGATAACTATTTTATTTATTGACTAGAGAAAAAGTTGGCCGCAATATTGTTCGCGTGGGTACACCCAACGGTTATGACCCTTTCTAATTCGCCTTAGTCGGATCAAAATCCTTAAATATCCAAACCCTTGTAGAAAACATACGTACGCATAGTTATCCAAGCTTGCCTACATTTGCGTATTTCACGTTCGTTGGAACATGAATGGCTTTACTAGCTAACCGCATTATTGAATTTTAGAGAGTACCGCATCAGTATTTTACTTTTCAAGTTTATCCCAGACAGACACACAGACGCGTGTGACCAGCTGTATAGGAAGCCGGCTGGCAGGCAAGGTCGTTACCATAGCAACGCGACGCTACAAAATCGATATGGCTCGCTTCAATATTCCGGTTTGACGTTTCCATTATATCACGACTCGACTGAAAATTGGGCACTTGACTGACAGATCAAACCAGCCCATCTTTATGAACTGTCGAAACGGTCAGAGAAATTTGAAAAATATTTTTTGGTCATTTTAACATTTTAAACATCGCCAAAAGCATGACAATTTAACGTGAAAGTTAATCGTTTGCATTCCCTAGTTATGATCCTGTAGTGCACGCAGTGTACTTAATGCACCTGGATTAAATGATCCTTAGCGTAGCTTGCTGCACATATTGAAATTGGAAATCATAAAGTCTATACCATATCATCAATGTATACTAATTATTAAAGATACGATAACCCTGTCGAAATCAGGAGTTGTAACACAACGATTTATCATATTCATTAGCATATCTTATCAATGTATGCCGCATACTACATGAACATGACGTAATCGGTCAATGGAAACAGGGCTGAGCCGCGGTTATATTCATACCAACGCTGTCGGCAGCGCATTTCGTAATCCAAAGAGGTTAGGAAAACACGTGCTACACCGATTATTATAAATATAATAGTGTAGCTTAATAAGTAATAGTAATAATTAATACAATGGTGCTTGTGAATCTACTTCATGTGAATTCGGAAGGATTTAAACAGTTCTTGGACTCGTTTGATCATGTGTTTTCGGATTGTGATGGTGAGTGTTGATATAAGTCATATGTGGCATAACCAAACAAGTTTCATCAATCTCGGATACAAACAAACAAGCTATTAAGAACTTTATTTGTACGACAGCAAGATCTACGGATGTTTGAAGTTCGTTGACCGAAAATATTGGTTTTGACAGTAGTTAGTTATTGTTAGATTGTGATAATGATAAAGTTTCATGAATGGATTTTGCGTACAATTTAAATACGAAATATGGAATGATACGTGAATGGATGTTTAAAAGAGTTTTCTCGGCACTGTGCAGGAGTTTCTTCGTGTCATTTTCTGTATAGTTTGTTTATGTTATCTTTATCGTTTCGTCTGCTACAGACTACTTACGACAATCTAAGAATAAGACCTTATGTAAACATATGCGCATTTTCATTATTTTCTAGTATATTGTTGGAATTTGTGTTTTTGATCGAAGGCAATTACTATTATATCAATAAATATATTAGAGAAAACTTCGGTTAGTTAATTCGTAATATGTTTTATTTAATAAAGCGAAAGTAATACAAATACACATTCTGTGAAACATTCCAGTATCTACCTATTATGGTGCAAGAGTTATAACCCTGGGACAGCGGACGGACAGACAGATCGATAGACAAACTGACTCGGTGACGGGGTTCTATGCTATAGTTAACCCTTTGGGAACGGAATCTTATTATTTTTTTTTTTTGTATGTTTATATATATCATAAAATAAAGTGAATCGAAAAATATTTTTCTAGGATGTTTTGTATGTTTGTATGTGTCGTTGTGGCTTCATCACGCCAAATCGGCTTAACGGATTCTAACTATTTTTGATACACGGTAGCTGGGTATCCACAGATGGTTATAGGATGCTTTTTACCTGACTACGCTGAAGAAAAAATAGAGGTAACAATTTTTTATTCTCCGCGAACTAAGCTGCGGGCACCATCTAGACTAAATTATTATAAAATTGTAACAATGAAATGTCTGTACATGGAAGATATTTTCATAAAAATGAATGTAACGGTCTATTTAGAGGTCAAGGATTCGAAAAATATTGTTTTATATTTTGTGTGTGTTTGTATGTGAGGTTGAAGCGTTATCGCGACAAAACGGCTAAACGGATTTCAACCATTTTTGTTACACGGGTAGCAGTCCACAGATGGTCATAAGATACTTTTACCCGAATACACTGAATAAATTAATAATTTGAAGAAACTGAATTATGGGGTTATTTTTTGGAGTCGGTTTTATTTTTTTGTTTAAAAGTTTATTTATTTTACACTTTTTTTACTCGTTATTTAAAAGTGTATCTCGTGACGATTCGAACAAGCCCAAACACGGCTAGGATACATTATTTTATTACATAGATCTGGTGCCTACCTTCCGGCTCCATCATCAAATCAATTCGATGGTACCATTCTCATCAGGAAAATTTAAATTTGTGACTATGAAGTTGCTTAGCTAAATTAATCAAGATATTTTGTCGCCACCCGTAAATCATTTATCATTGAGGAGTTCCAATGGCATTCTGTGGTCTTCTGCATCAGTTCCACTTCACCGATTTACACTATCTGAATGCAACTACTTATTATATTTCTTATAATACCAAAATCGCTATATGTATGCCTACAATATTTGCGAAGTTCCTTCAATTCCTCATGGATTCCATCATCAGATCTTCACCAAAATTAAATGGGACCAACTTAAAACTACTTTCTATGAAACCAAAAAAAAATTTTTGAAATCGGTCATATAGTAGTTCGAGTAACCGGTGAACATCCATAAAAAAAAAAGAAAAAACTTTCCGTCCAATTGAGAACCTCCTCCTTTTTTTGGAAGTCGGTTAAAAAAAATAGGTAATGACTGTTTCTTCTCCGCGAACGAAGTGGCTTGCACCTTCTAGTATTGAATAAAGTTACAGCATAATCGTTCTTAAGATACTGTATATATATCTTTTTTGTCTATTTTTGTATGTAAATGATGGAAATAGAAGGTGCACTCTAGCATATATATATAACTAGTTTCTGCCCGCGACTTCGTCCGCCTTAAATTCGTGTATCGCGGATAAGGGTATTTTTCCGGGATAAAAAGTAGCCTATGTCCTTTCCCGGGACTCAAACTATCTCCATACCAAATTTCATTCAAATCGGTTCAGGGGTTTAAGCGTGAAGAGGTAACAGACAGACAGACAGACAGATAGACACACTTTCGCATTTATAATATTAGTATGGATTGGCAGAAAATTTAACGGTTTGTCAGCAAGCCAAAGACCAGTTGCTGATCAATCATTTCCTGTCCAGATAACAAAAATACAATTCACTTTATTTCATGTCGTTTTTAAATTACCTACGTATATGCTAGCTAAACTTTTACTTCCCTATTTTGCAGGAGTGTTATGGATGTCCCGTGGAGCATTGCCGGGAGTCAGCGATTTTTTTAAATTTATGAAAGAGAACGGAAAGACTGTGCACTTTGTGTCCAACAATAGTTTAAGGACTAAAGAGAATTATACAAAAATGTTTAACCAAGCTGGTATTCCAGGTGGTTCCGTAAGTCTTTGAAAACATGCTTATTTAAAAAATAATTAACAATAAATAATAAATAAATATTACAGGACAATTTTCCACAAATCAAACTAGTCCCATTGTAAGCTCAATGAGGCGTTTGTTATGAGTACTAGACGACGATATATTTCATAGATACTTATATGCATTGAAAACATGCAAGACTCAGGAACAAATATTTATGCTCATCACACAAATATTTTCCCTTACCGGAATTTGAACCCAGAACCTTCAGCTTCGCAGGCAACGTCACTTCCGCTGAGCCAAACCGGTCGTCAAACACAATGTACACCCTATTTGCTTAGACACGTTTTTTGGCTAAGTTAGTTGCACAATGGCCTACAAAGCTGGCGGTTCCGGGTTCAAATCCCGGTCAGGGCAAGTTGTATGAAGAGCTGATGAGCATGTTAGTTCTTGGGTCTTGGATGTTTTCTATTCATTAAGTAATATTTATGTATATCTTCGTCTTGTACCCGTAGCTTTGCTTGGGACTAGGTCGATCTGCGTAAGATTGTCCCTGATATTTATTTATTTATTTTATTTAAGGATCAGCGATTATTTGTGTAGTTCTTTATAATACTAAATATCGTGAAAAAGTGATCAAAGTATTTGCAAATACTTTTGGGTTTATTTTCGCAAAATGACGTGCAATATTCTTTTCAAAAAATCATTTTTTTATTAAAATATTTATGTTAGGTTTTTCGTAATAAATGCTTCTTATACTGGGGTAGATAGGTGACCTGTTTCCAAAATAAAAGTACAGTATAGTAACACTTTAATCTTTAAAAAACATGTTTCATAAATATGTCTAGAAAACAGTCTAGGACCCATAGTACTGACAAGCTTTGCTTTTCTTGAGACCCTAGTCTGTAAGATTGTCCCTGATATTTATTATTATTGTCAACAACTTTGACCCCCGGAACACCCCAAAATTCTGAAGATTTAAGAGTATATCTCCGACAGCATCAGTATTCCAAATTTTCATAATTCCGAATGCGATTTTTCTGTGAACGATATTTTTTGACGTAGATATCACATTCCGAAATGTTAGGTTTGGATAAGGATGTATGATATTTAAAAAAAACTTTTGTCACAATATAGTTCCCGGAATTATGAAAATACGGAAAAGTCCTGCTTTCGGAGAAATTAAACTTCGGATTTATATAGTGCACCCCTTTGACCCCATTTTGTACTACTTCTATATTATGTATATTTGTGTGTTCATTTGTATGGGTGTACAAAGGAGAACTTATCCATGTAAGACATCTCATCCAGTTAACCTTTGATCAAATGAGAAAAATAGTATATGTCAGAGTAGATGGAAACACAAAAATCGGAATCCAATTTTGAACATTATTGTATTAAGCTTTACGACATTTTACAGGAAAATTTGACCATACCCTCAGTAGCGATGGCCGAGTATCTTAAGTCTGTTAATTTTGCCAAACATATCTACTGTGTGACATGTCCAGAAGCAAGAAATATGTTTGAATCGTATGGATTCAAGACCAAATATGGAGTGAGTATTATTTTTCATTTACTTAGAGCAAGCCATTAAAAAAAAAAAAAATTAAAAAAAAGCTTGGAAAAATACACGTAAGGCAACTGCTAGCCACCCAACCCCTGTTTCATGCGGAACACATGGTCAAAAAGTATATAAGTAGGTATTTAAGCCGCGACCATTGACTCGAAGTAAACAATTATAGGCACAAGATAGAAAAAAAAGGAATGGTGTAACAATAATGGAATTGATAAGTACTAAATATATTATCCTTGAAAGTAAAGCTATAAGTACTTTCATGTGGAACGGGGCAGGGAAATGCAAAGATCTTCTTAATATCTTTATATTTACAAAACACAATTATGCACAACTTATAATCCATCCATCAACTGACACTCTCTGTCATCCGCCAATACAACAAATTCCTTATTCCATTATATTCAAACTTACTTTTATCGTGTAACATCCAGCACCTTAAGGTGCGTCCACACTTGTATCATTTGCTCGTATCGTGCCGTGGAATGACTGCGTATCGCGCTGCTTGGACGCTCACTGTCGGCGCGCCGATCATGCCTCACTCTTCCGAAATAAGTGTGTGATACGCGTAGCAAATGGATTTCGAGCGGTCGGATCGGCGCAACGTCCAAACGCGTGATCGTGACACGCGATCATGCCACGCGACGATGATCTGATACGGGCAAAAGATACAAATGTGGACGCACCTTTACGCTCAGCCAGTATCAATCCCACATTAATGACTGTCGCATCAAAATTGATCATATCCAGGTAGACATACATGATCACAGACTTTCGTGTATATCCAAAACATAAATTAAATGTCAGAATAGAATCGTGTTTTGATTAAAATTTGTAAGTATTTAAAATATTGCTGTCTCCTCTGTGAACGATAAGTCGAATTCAAATATGGTAGCTAACCCCAATTAAGACTCTCAAAACAACGAATGATGTTATTATAATAGAGAATATGGAACTGCAATATTGTTTTATGCAAATATATATATTTGTCAAAAAAGAAGACTCTATACTCAGATTTTTTATTCAAGACCAAAATTTAACGTCAACGGCCGCACATTCGCTGTGATTGCTGAATATTGGTTTAAGTGTCAGTATTTTTATCAATAAAACTTACCCTTATATTACTGGTGCCACGAGTTCTCATTTATGTTTAATGAAATAATACTTATTTGTTAAAATAATTAAAATGGGATATATCAGATTTTGATTTTGAATTAAAAATAAAAGTTTATGCAGTTTTAGATATTTTCGAGGGTACGTTTTCTTGACCTTTTAATTTTGCAAAAATACGAACAATAACAAGTCAATTAAGTTACCTGTAAGTCAACTTGATAAAGATACTTTGGAAACAATAATAGTCGTAAAGGTTAAACATAAGTTCGAGAGAACAATATTTTTCTTTGAATTTGGCTTGTATAAAACAAACCATTTTTCGATGAAAATTATACACCCAACAAAGAAAAGGTAAAAAGCGTGTATTTAAAAAATATAATAAATTTAAAATGAAAAGTTAACCCTTGCCGATTAATCGTTCGTCACGTTCCAAAAAGCCAAAGATCAGACTATTAAACAAATGTTAGATTGGGAACGATTAGAACGCATGCATAAATGTAATTAATCGGACACTCTTACATCATATTCATGAAAAAGAAGGAACAGGATTGTTAAAACCATGGGATTTCAATTTCTAATTTAATGTTTCAAGAACTCGTACATTTGCTACCTATAAATCTTCAAAAACCTGCCCCATCTCGTACTACTAAAGGGTCTTTGTCGATCTATCCGTAAACTTGCAATACAATGACCAATCTAACTGAGATTAAACTTAGCCAGATGTGGGCCACGATAATTTCGGCGACTTCGAGGAGTATCTTATCGATGACCCCGACATTGGGGCTGTGGCGTTTGACAGCGACTACAAAGTGAACATGCCCAAGCTGTACAAAGCCTCAACGTACTTGAAGAGGCCTGAAGTGCTCTTTTTGAATGGACCAACGGATAAATACGTACCGTTTGCTGGAACCTTAGCTATAGGTGAGTTAAAAGGAATTGGTCAGCGTGAGTTTATATTTAACGACTTATCAAGTATTTAAGCAATAGTTTTTGTATTGTTTATCGATTAACTATTATTTAGAATTTTAATAAAATAATCTGATTGGCGGTGTTTTATTGGACTGTGTCATTAGAGTTGCATTCTATGTAACAAAACTAAAGTTTAGGGGTAGGTTTAAATAATTTATATTTTGGACCACAAAAATAACATCTTGGTTTTCTCATAGACTGTCAGTATAATTGAGGTGATGACTAAATTTTAAATATTAGTCCTTCAAGGTTATTAAAAAATAATGGAGTCTTTTTTACTTCTTCTTTCGAATAAACTCTTTTTATTTTAATATCTTTTTCGAATAAACTCTAATTTACGTAATCAATAAACAATGGCGATATTTTGAGTGTAAATGTCACGTGACCTACAGTTTATACATAGTTATGACGTCACGTGCTCACACTGCTAAACTTAAATGCTATTTCTATGAGTATTTTTTTATTAATTTGTAAATATATTATCTTCAGCCAAAAACCAAAATTAACCAATATTTTTATTTATCTAACTGGCGGATGTTGCGAGTTGCATATTTTGGGATATCGTACTGCAAGCGGGTACTTACAGTATCTAGTAAAAAAATACCAATCTCATATTGGGTTCGTAGAAATTATGGCATTAGAAAAGCTCTATTATAGTGTCTTTAACATCAATTTTCTTTTCTAGGAGTATCACGTTTTCCAGAGATAGTCTCAGAAACAGTGAATAGGCAGCCTTTAGGGATGGGTAAACCGTCCAAAGATTTCGGAGTATTTGCTATGAGAAGAGCCGGGGTCAGTGACCCTAGCAGAGTTCTCTTTATTGGAGACATGTAAGTGCGTTATTTTGCTGTCGCTTCAGTTATAATTAAGTGAGTTAACTAAAAAAGGGATTTTAAAACTGGGGACTGTAATGGATATTTCCTAAATATGTAACGATACCTTTAGATAAATGAAAAGCACGACACGTTTTGCTCAGTGTGTTGCACAACGGCCTACGAAGCTGGCGGTCCTGGGTTCGAATCCCGGCCAAGGCAAGTGTTTGTCTGATGATCATGAATGTTTGTTCCTGGGTCTTGGATATTTTCTATGTATTTAAGTATACTGCTCAAATCAATATAAGGGTCACTAAAAATTTTGATCGTAATGTGAAAATGTATACCTATTAGTTGGTAAAATTTATTTTAAATACTCTGCACCTAAAAGGCTTTAGTTTTTGTTTAGCAAATAGTCGATTAATTAAATAGTCAATTGTTTTATTCGTTTTAATTGAGATAAGATTAGTTAATTGTATTGTAACCACAAAAACTTAACTGAAATTCTCCGTGCAACAGTGGCCCCTATATTGTTCTGACTAGTATATAATAATTTATCTATATGTTATGCATATCGTCGCCTAGTACCCATAGTACAAGCTTTGCTTAGTTTGGGACTGGGTTGATTTTTTTAAGATTGCCCTATTTTTTTTTATTTAAAGTAAGTACCTTTATAATTTTCGTCTAAAATGTATACCCGTAATTTGTAACCATAATATAGGCATTGCTTATTTTATAAAAGGCGTAAATAACTGAAACGTTTTTTACAGGATTGAGCAAGACGTCGGCCTAGGCAAGAATACTGGTTTCAAAACATTGCTCGTTCTCACTCACTCCACGGAAGAACAAATGAGAGCGCATGATATACAGCCCGATTTCTACGCACCTTCTTTAGGAAGTATAGTGCCAAAATTTAATGAATGATGAACATACTTTTCATACAAAAGAATGGATTTTGTATTCAGTATGGCGTATAGTCAATTGTTACTTAATAATGCTAATTTATACTATTTACGAGTATATTTGTGTAGAAGTAAGCAAATGGTTCCTCAGTGTCTCTGAAACAAAAAGCAAAGCAGAGCGACGCTCTCCCTCAAAATTTTAGCGTAAGTACCTACGTTGTAAAAAGTAAAAACAAGTGAAAATATCTGATGGGCATTATTTGTATGTCACTTTGGTCGCTTTGTGTACAGTGTCAATACCGCTGCACCGCGCCGTAGGGCCTTATCACACTTAGCGAGTTGTGAGCGAATTTTGCATGAAGGCGATCACGCAGCGAGTTCGCCGCGACTGATATTTGTATAGAAAACACGCTCGCAACTCGCAAGTGTGATAAGGCCCTTAGGTATGCGAGCGGCGAGACGGCAGACGACGGCGGAAAAATAATCAGCGGCCCGCCAATCCCCCCCGTCTCAACGCTCGCATACCTAAGGCGCGGTATAGCGGTGTTGGTCACGGTATAAAATATACAGCTCATCATGCAGATTGTCAATTTCGACTTCAATGTCAACAGTCAGATAAGATTAGGAAAAAAACACAGGATTAAGGATCAGATTACAGCGGGGACGAATACTAACAACGATGACGTGGTATCAATTTTGAGAAGTTTTATGAATGCAATATAACATATAGGTATGTAAACAGGACGCCTAGGCAACGTTCCAAAATCAGCAGTTTTTATTTATTTTTTTATGAATGACCCATTTAATTTTGAGGCTTTTATTAAACAATGAGTCGGTTAAAATATACAAGATGTGATGTGAAATACACCAATAGAATATTTTTTATTTGAATTAGTTTATATGCATGAGTGAATACTTAAATACCCATAATAATAAAACCAGTTTGTTTTATTTATTTAGTCGTACCTTATTACTTCAAAAATATCTATAGATATGTATACCAACAGTGTGTAAACTTACAAAAGACAAACCTTTAAACGCATTACCATATGAACTTCGAATTTCGAAATTCGGCGTAACTGCACTGCTACCTTTATTTGAAGTACTAACCGATACGTAGATTAAATATTTGTCAAATTTTAAAATCTTACTTCAATTCGAATATGCATGAACTAGCTTTTGCCCGCGGCTTCGCCCGCGTAACTTTCCTAACCGTCTACAGAAAAAGAGGTTTTCAGTTTGACCCTTATGTAGGAATGTATGTATTATCTCGCGTTTGGCTGAACCGATTTAGATTCGTTTTTCGAAAAAGTATTTGTTACCTTCTGGAGGTCTCGGAATACGACGTTTTGGTAAAGGCAGTTCTCTTTTTTTTAAAGAGATTATTGCAATAATTGTTAAATTGTTACGCCGGCAATGACTTACTCCTACTAAGAGATTATGATTAATGCAGATTTCTACTCTTGAATAAAAATTGTTGCCCGCGGCTTCGCTCGCGTCAAATTTGGGGTCATTTTGAATTTAAAAATCAGCTAAGAGCATGTCAGACCATGTTTAGAGTACGGTTCCGCAGCCGTTACTACAAAAATAAGCACTACAGACCAGCAAAAGAGCGTATCTTCATGCGGCTTACGTCCTTTTGTTAAGAAGCGCAGTTTTTCGGCAATATCTCAAAAACCGTGTATCGGATCTTATTTTCGAATTTTCGTTGAAAGTATTTATTAAATTTTACGTTTATAATTTTTTTTACGACTTATGGTTTAGAAAATAGAGGGAGGGGGGAAGGACACAAAATATTCCCTAATTCAATTTTTTTTCTTAGAAACCTCAAAGTGTTTTCACTACCCAAAGGTTGTCTGGAAGAGATCACTATTTAGCAATAAGATTGCCTGTTGTTTACCTCTCCTTGAATTTATTGTATTTAACGTCCCTAAAAACCATAAAATCGACACCTATATTGATATTTTGATATTTCAACCCCCTCGCGCACCAACACGGAGATGATATTTCACGTCCACTAAATTGAATTTCAAAATCGATGCCATTTTCGTAATTAACGTCCCAAATAACCATAAAAACGACACCCATATTGATATTTTGCCATTTCAACCCCATCGCACCCCGACAGAGGAGATAGCATTTCACGTACGCCACGCCAGATTTTAAAATCGTCGTTGTTTTCGTAATCAGCGACCGGATAGACCAAATAAACAATACTTTTAGACATTGTAACCAAATTTCCCCTTTCAGGAGTTGAATATTCAAAAAACCTGAAACACGTATTTATCCATTTATTGTAATAAATACTCGTGTGAAGTTTAAAATTAAATAGTCGAAATTGATCTGATTTCCCCATACAAACTTTGAACCCTCATTTCATCCCCTAAGAAGTTGAATTCTCAAAAAACCTGAAACACGTGTCTACTCATTTATTGTTAGAAATACTCCTGCGAGGTTTCGAATAAAATAGTCTATCTCTCTTGTTTCGCCATACAAACTTTGGACCCCCATTTCACCCCTTAAGGGGCTGTATTTTGAAAAACCTCTTCTTAGTGGATACTAACGTTATATCAGCTACCTATTGTGAAAAAATCAGCTCTTTAGGTCCAACGGTTTCGGCTGGGCGTTAATTTAAGTGAGTCAGTCAGTCAGGACTTTTACGTTTATATATATAGATTTTTATTTTCGCATTGTTAAAAGCTCGAAAAACAAACAGTAGAGATATATAATTTTTCGAATAACTAACACCTTTCATTCTATATTTTTCTAGAAAAAAAGAATTTAATATGGCCGTAGTATATTATGAAGTAAAAGTAAGTACATATCGGACCTCTCTGCCAAATCTATAGTTTACAATACCTATACCATACGCATTTCTTGGTCGATTTAAATTTTAATTCCACTTTTTGAAATCTTTTTAACGGTATTTTGATATTTTGTTAAGAAACCTTACTACGAAAGCAGTAATTTCTCGAAAATGCTTTCCTTCCGTAAATGCCCTTGACAAATTTCCACAGCGGCCAATTCACTCAAATAAACCATGACTGGAACTGATTAAACAATCTCCGCGTATAATTAGAGGCCAAAGACAAATCACTGTCTTTTGTAAAAAATGAGGAAGCGATTAATCATAATCGCTTCCTCATTTTTAGGGTTCCGTAGTCAACTAGGAACCCTTATAGTTTCGCCATGTCCGTCTGTCCGCCTGTCCGTCTGTGTGTGCGTTCGCAGCTTAGCTCCGTGATCATTAGTACTAGAAAGCTGAAATTTGGTGTGAGTATGTGTATGTATGTATCACGCCAATAAAACTAAAAAAAAAAACTTTTTTGTTTTTGTGAATTTTTTTTTCGTTCCAACCCTAGTGTGTGGGGTGTCGTTGAATAGGTCATTTAAAAATAATAGGGGTCTCTAAACATTTTTTTTTATAAAGTCAGCAGTTTTGTAAATATTCGCTACGGATATCCAAAACTTAGCGTCCCGCCCCCTCTAACTTTTCAACCACAGGTCAAAAAAATAAGGGAAAAATTCATAAAAATGGCCTCATTTTTAAGTTCTTTCAATGAAAACTATATTGAATAAAATCAGTCGAGCCATTTTTAGTAATAGCCAAAAAACTGCGATTCTCAGCTAAAGGACGTAAGTGCCGTGGAGATATGCTCTTTTGCTAGTACAGTTTTTCATATCTTATTGTGTTCATCTGTAGTGCATTTTTTGTATGAACGGCTGCGGAACCCCAAGTAGCAAACAAGAATAGTGATTAAATATTACATATCTAAACTTTATGTAAAATAATAATTAGCTTAATTCAAAAAGACTCCGTTAAGTAATTTTAATCTTAAAAACTGAATAGTTTTAGGCTACCGCTACTTTAGTAAGTTAAGAATACCTAAATCCTAGTTAAGTATTTTAAAAACTATTTAGTATCAAGTTTGTCTACAATAAAGTCTAAAAATGCGTTTTTTACTCAACTCTGATTATTTGAACGCTCACTTAAGACTCAATGGTATAATTCAAGTATCAGTTTAGAATCGCAAAGTAAAAACTGATTTTGTAGATAAACTTAAGATGATTGTAACACCAAGCTCATTGAATTGCCTCACTGACGACCATTGTATTAATTTTTTACTAAATGTAATCAAGTTTAAGTGAAAATAAGTTTAACGGGACGTTTTTCAACAAACTATAACCGATGCGTCATGCATCCTTCACCCCACTTGTTACATCGGTCGATGGCGTTTTTGCACCCCAAATGTCCTCCTTCATCAAACACATGGGAGAAACCATATCCGAACGCTGGAATCGCTCCCTTAGCACCATACTGGGCTGGCTTAGAGCTATAAGCGCTCGTAATAAGCGCCTCTAGCATGAGCATCCGCGGCACACGGCACCGCTTTAAGCCTGTTAGCAAGTGGCTTGGATTCAACGACGGCGCTGCGCTCCTGCATTTTTTTTTAAGGAATTTTATGGCCTGGGCGCTCCCGCATATAATAATAATAATAATCGATTTATGTAAAGACAACAATATTAGTATTTACTTATTCTAATGTTAGTTCCTTAATAATTAATACACAAAACTGATTTAGTCCTCTGACCCATTCTCCACAACAGAGGACAGTCTAGCTTGTTAGCTATCATGCTTAGGATGCTGATGCTACTCCCGCGCACCCTGTCTAGCAACGAGGCTGTTTTCTTGCGCCAGACGGCATCAAAGCCGTCTGTGCGCGCCTCGACGAACATAGACGATGCGCTGCAGTAGCGCGGTAGTCTCAACAGCACCCTAAAAGCATTATTGTATTGAATGCGAAAGGCATTGTAAGCCCGTTGAGTATATCTAACCCACAGACTTGACGTGTACAGCGATGTACAGAAAGCATTAAAAAGAGTAATTTTCACTTCATCCGTACAACGAGCAAATCTGCGGGCCAGCATGTTCGCTCGAACTGACAATGCCCTACGCTCCCTCTCCATATCTACATCATCCTTCTGGTCATCGGACTGTTAGAACTAGCCTTGGGGCTAGTTCTAACAGTCCTGGGGTAAGTTTTAACAGGAACGGTAGTTATACAATTTGAACTTAGCTTTCACGGGAGTTGTCTTAAATTAATGGATTATATTTGCTTTGCTGATGAATGAACTTATAATTCATAAATGTTATATAAAATTCCGCCAAGTAACGCCTGAGTCTATCAATCAGTAATCATAAATAAACATTTTCTTTGAATAAAATCAAGTAATATATATTTATATAACAAAGTTTTATTGTTTATAGCAGCAACATGTTAGATTTTGCCCCGAGAAATCTGTTAAAACTAACCCCGTGGACTGATTTTTCAAAAATGAAGTAAAAGGTAAAACTATAAAAAGGTAATTTAGCAGCAAGAAAGTAGAGTATTCACAGCTATGAAATTTATCTCAAAGTCAAAGCCATCCAGAAAGTAAAAACACAAAAAAGATCGTTCATCTGCCAAAATAGGTGAACCACATACAACTCGTACCTGCGACAGCGCACCCAAAACTAATGAATCGCAACACGTTACGCATTGTTTACAAACGCGGCAATCGTGTTTTTTGTTTTTAAAATATTTTTGCGTAAATTAGCCTATATTACCTGCCCCTGTTAGATCCAGCCGTGGTCTCCCCTACTTATTTCATCGCAGTTTTTCACGAGCAAAATTACAGAATCCACGTTTAAGTGGGACATTACCGCAGGCGCACAATTTATGACGTATTAAGATATGCCAGCACAAAACAGAGTGTTTCATTTATAATGTGGATAAAAACTAGGTAATTTCTCATGTTGAAATAAAACAATTTAACGGATTATATGGTCACAGGTGGACTGACGGGTCAGTCCACCCGTGACCATGGAAAGTTGGAAAGCTTCCGAAACGTCGGGAACTAAAATAAGATAATATACGCGATATAATCCGTTAAATTGTTTTATTTCAATGAGTATTAATCGCGGAAACAGAAGAGAATTTCTCATATGTATGACAAAATTCAACTGGAAATGTCTGTTAAGATTACATTATAATCGGCCACGACCAAACATACACACGAAATATGAAACTTAAATAAACGGGTTAAAATTATATACCTATATTTAAAATGTATGTAATCAAAATTTAGGAAACCCACATGAAATCGAATTAAATAAGAAGTGCGACCATTGGTATGTGTTCGATATTGGGCTTGAGATCAAATCTCTTGTGCGTTTAAATTTGGCGCGCATCCTACAAACAAATGCATTCCTGAACGATTGAACTAGGGATTGCAATCCGGTCCAGCGGATCCGGTAATCCGGCCGGATCCGTTTCTTTTTGGCGGCTACCGGATCCGGTAGACCCGAAGAGACTAAAGAGACGCACACAACAGACATACAATGCGGACTACCCAACCCAAGAAAACTGATGTCAAGAGTCAATATGATCTAGATCTAGTTAAGCTTTAAAGAACGATGTCTTTCTTCATTATTCTTTGAGATTAATTGTGTTTAATGGTTAATAATATTTGTTTAGCCAAATTAGAAAAACAGTTTTTTTTTTCAATTAACGTTATTACAATTATAACATGTCTCTTACTTAGTATTTAAAGTGCAATGTGATGTGATATGTGATTATTGATTAGATTTCTGTATGTTTAAAATTACAGGTGTTAAGGGAGTATAGTATTTTATTATTGCTGATGTTAGTTCTTATAGTATTAATAAAGTCGATTAAATATTACATAGTAGAGAAGAAAAGTGGGGGTCAAAGTGAAACGAACGATCATGAATCATGATCCAATAGACCAAATTAGTGGTAAATTCTTAGATTTGGCAATTTAAACTATAAAAAGTCCCTTTAATTAAAGTATTTGTTTTATTTTCTTTTAAACAGATTTAATTTTGTTATATTTACTATGAGACAAGGTTACCATGTCTTCATGTGTGGCTGTAAATAGGTTGATATTGTTATTATTAAGTTAAGGCTTAATATTATTGAAGCAGATGCTTAAATTTTCATATTACTGTGAAATTAGTGGCTAGTGATACTGATTTTTGATTTAATAAGGGTGATTTTTAGCGCTAAACCATTGTTACATTAGTTAATTTGCAAAAACTACTCCGCGTGTCTACTTTACGGCCAATAAACTGGACAAAAAGTATAATTTTGGATAGACGCAATAGCATAATTTCAATCCGGCCGGATCCGGCCGGATTGAGAATTGGACCGTATTGCAATCCCTAGATTGAACAGAATGAACCAAAAACCTCACCTCGTGCACAAGGACTGAGTCGCCATCTTTAACTAACCAGCGATCCCTAAGAATAGGGATGATGACTGTACTCAAATAATAAATTATGATTCCAAATGGTACTTTTTATGATGTAAATCCTAAAAAAAAATTGAGTTTGATACCTTACATGTAGCTTGTTTTATGAGCTTTTAAGGTTATGTGGGAAAGTCCATTTTTCAAGTATGGAGATATTAAAGAAGATTAAGAAGGTATGGTAACTTTTATTATGAAACCGTTCTGATAAACGCAAGTTTTAATATAGCTGCAGAACAAAGTTCTTAACTTCCCCATATAAGGTAGGAAGGTGTGACTATGGGGTGTATTGAAGTAGTTTTTTCACCAATTTTTGTATTATTGTCCAAATATTATTATTATTATTATTATTATCATAATTTCAATCCTTGTATAACATAGCACAGAAAAAAGTTGTTATCATCCCTACGCGCGCGCTCGCATCTAATAATATTAAATGATAATAAAATTATATTAAAATATACAAATAAGTATTAAATACTCCAAAAACTGTGTCAAAATTTTGGTGAGAGTCTCGCGCGACAGGAGGCAGACAAGGAACCAATGAAAATGTCAGTGAGATATTTTTTTCTTAAGCCCAAGTCTGATTTGCAATTTTTAAATTTGTCGTAGTTCAAACAGTATGAAATGTGCAAAAATTATAAATATTAATTCAAACTTATACAACATTCATTATTACAACAAAACAAAACAGGGTTTATACACGTATAAATATGATTTATTAAATTACCTTTCGTTGCTAATTCTACGTTTTGGACGTCGCGTTATGTCCATAGTTTCGAAGGAACAGTGGGCCTACCATGAGTTCGGCACGAGCGAGTGCGCTCGATGACAGTTTATCTTTTTCGCACTATTAGCGCGTGCGAGAGAGGTGCACTGAGTTTCGATACGAGATACTCGCTATCGCCGATCGTAAACTCAGGTCATGGTAGGCGCACTGGTTGGCGACATGCACGTAACGATCCTGCCGTTACGCAAAAGCGTTGATAGGCTGTGGTGACTGCCTAACATTAGACAGACCGTACGCTTGCTTGCCACAATTTGTAAAAAAATCAAAATAAATTACAAAAAACATATAGTGCTAAGTTGCTGAGGCTAAGATATCAGACGGTTCACTTGAATGAATGTTCATTTGATCGGTTCACTTGAATGAATGTTCATTGATTCAAGTGAATGCTTCATTTTTTTTTCATTCCATGATCATTCTTAGGCTTAGCTGGAATGACGTAGAAATGAACATTTATCCGTAGTCTCTTTCAATATGGCGTCGAATGAAGTCGTGCGTTCGTCTGCTACAGGGTTTGAAACAAAATGGCCGAATCCGAATGAATAATATGTTCTCTCTTTATTCAGACTGTTCATTCCTCCTTCATTCGGAGTGGGAATGAATGATGCCGAATTAAAATATCCAACACGTTGGGTCGGTACACTAATGAATTCATTCGGCATTTTTGTTACACTTCGCGTTCAGACGTGTCACTTTGAATGAAAGATGCAGAATGAAATGCGATAATGAACAAAATATTAACCGTCTAATATCACCTTTAACGTAGGATATTGATGCCTTTATGTTGAAATAGGTGTGTGTTTCGTTTACTTTCACGGTGAAGAGTTTTCTCGTATACTTAAATATTAAGTCTGAAGTACTAAGTTTCAGTATGAAGTAATAAGTTACTGTATGGTTTCCCGGGGTGTCTGTGGAGTTGGATTTTATTATGAATATGTAAAACACTTAGACTAGGTTAAGTTTATTTAAATTGAAGTTGGGCTCCGGAGACTGCAGTTCCTCGTATCTTTGCATTAGTTAGGCTATAGAAAATGTATATTTTTATTGAAAGCGATAATTGGAAATTATATTTCCGAGGTGGGATTCTTGGACTAACGTATATTTTTTCTATAATTTCGACTCGGAGTGTTAAATCATCCAGGCGCTGCGTTTGATTAGTAAAGATACTCTTCATGTCACTGAATAAGTATTAAGAGTCCCCGGTAAGCTCGGTCCTCCATACAAACGTAGTTACACTCTCATTTTAAAACGACTAGCTAGTTTGCTCTGAATCTTTGTACTTAGAATAAGATTAGGGATATGCAGGCCAATAATTAATCTTCAGATACCGTAGTAAAAAAATATAGCGAATTTAAGTTTGTTCATACAAAACTTGTTTTTGCGGTATTTCGTTTGTTTTATAAACTAGAGCCATATAAACTAATTACAAACCTAGATATACCTCTTGTCATTGTATTTGCAAAGTTTCGTTACAATCCAACACGTAGTTTTAAAATGAGAACGAAACTCTGTTTATATGGGAAGGTGAAATTCGGCGGAGCTCTTAACCTGTTTTCTTAATCTTAATAAAAGACGACATCTAACGAGGTGCTTCTATATTTAACAGCAAATCCGGCTGTGTAAAGTTCCGCAGCCATTCATAGGAAAACACGCACTATACAGTATGACAAAGTGCACTAGCAAAAGAGCACATCTTCACGGCACTGAGCCGTTTTTCAGCAATAACTTAAAAACGGTACCGTAAATCCGATCATGTAGAAAATATTTATCTTTGAAAGTAGGCATTTAGTAAGCTTTATCTTTGTAATTTTTTTCATATTTTTTGGACATAAGGTTTCGAAACTAGAGGTGGGGGGAGGGCACAATTTATGCTGCTTTCCGAGCGATTATTTCCGAAATATCCACAAAATCAAAATTTATTTTAGAAATCTCCAAATGATTTTAATAAACTATCATATGTGTGACACATTGATATTTGCAGATTTTTCGGCGGTCGATTGGTTCGGTTACATGTATGGAGTGCCCCCTTACATTTTTAGCAGTAGCAGCTTACACATGACACCTATAGTCCAAATTTCATCATTATAAGTCTAAGTAAGTGTAAGTTTTTGAGTAAAATACCTGATACGAACGGACGGACATGACGAAACTAAGTATCTCTTCTTATGCATATGCTCTTGGCAGAGCAGTCGCGGTCACTCGTGCGGTTTGGCGGTACCGCGTTGCACAATTTTCCTCCAATTCCCTCTGACCTGAGCTCTATGGGAAACTAAGTATAAGGGTTCCGATTTTCCTATTTTGGATACGGAACCCTAATGAAAAAAACCGCGTACCGGAAAACTGTGGTATCACTTATGTGAAGAGCGTGCCGAATTATGTTTATCTAATCTATCATGTCGATTACGAGTTGTCGCTTTTTGGTGTTCCCGTATACACATGTCTCAATTTGGAGACTACTTATCGAAATGCTTCATCTTATTTTCCTTTCCTGGGATCCTTTCCTCTACTTCAGACGTCGATGTCTGTCTATCGTTTGCCTTCCCTTTAGCTTCATTCTGTTCTTACAACTATTTTTAGGTGGTGGAGACCTCGTACTGGACGATGTGATGCAAACCTGGTTTTCACTACGGGTTGTTTTCTTGACAGCCGGGACTGATTGGATCTCGGCATTATAAACAATTCGTGAAAATCATTGAGGGATTCTACCCTCTCTTCGTTGTTGACTGTATCTGCCGTCGTCACATGGCTATATGAGTTTCATTACAATATCCCTCTAAATATTCCCATTATGTCGTATTTAATTGTGTTCTACTGTGCACCGAGAAGAAAACAACATTAGGTACAATTTTATTTTCCGTGTTGTTCAATTATTTTCTGCCAAACCGAGTCATTAAATTTAAAGCTATTTTCTAGAACATCTTGTTTACCTTCCGTGGAATATTCCATTTACCACTGAATATCTAACGCGGTTGATCACAACGCATTTTTAGCCGACTTCCAAAAAAGGAGGAGGTAGTGCCCTGGAGTTTTTGTACCGTGACCAAACTAAGGATCAGTGGAAGCGTTCGTTGCCTGATATTGTTGCAGTCAGCATTAGGGGACTCTGAATGACGTGGACTCTGGAAACCTGAAGTAAAGTTCATTTTTCAACAAAAATAAGAATTACTATGACTAAATATTGTATAGGTAGGTAATAACTAAAGGCTCGCCGCCGCGGTTCATGCGTGTCATCTGTGTTAATAGTAATAAATGAATGGTTTGGCACCGACTTCAAAAGGAGATTCAAATGTATCCGTACCGTAGATAAAAGATACATTTTTGGCTTTTTAGTTTATTTTGAAGGCGGTTCTTTTTTTTTCGTTCGTGTGTACGTTCCGTCTGGTTTCCATCGCCGTGCTCGTTATGGTCACTCTCATGCGCACTTGAACCGTTTTCTTTTGCGCCAAAGACGGCAAATCACGTCAACGTAAAATTGCCCTCCAGACACTATGACGTCATTTGCCGCTATACGGTATAATACAATATGGATTTTGACAACTTTTTTGTGAGATATGTTATAAAACGACCTTTCTATAGAAATACTGGTGAAAAAACTACTTCAATGTCATAAAAACTCCACGAGATACTACAAAATTAGAATCACTTTTGGACTTTCCCAAAAAACGCACCGTACTAGACTCAAGTGTGACGTCACACCTTCCTACAACGTGTGGGGAAATTAAAAACTTTGTTCTGCAGCTATGTTAAAACTTGCGTTTATCGAAACGGCTTCATAACAAAAATTACCATATATTTATAAGTTATTCAATGGTATTATAATTTATTAATATTTTTATATTTCAAAACTGGACTTTTAAACCTAACTTTAAAGGCTCAAGTAAGGTATATACCTCAATCGTTTTTTTGATTTGCATCATAAAAATTACCATTGCGCATTAAAATTGTATTATTATTTCAGTACTGGCGACATCCCTATTAGTTTATTGGATGGCGTGTGGCGTACAGTTTACCGTCAACACGCTGGGCGTGCACGTGTGTGCACGTGGGCGTGCTCATGTGGGCACGTGGGAAAACATCGCAATATTTTTCAGTTTTGACCTTTGTCTCTGCGTCCGGGACTTTGACGCTTGCATGTTTACCTTTGCGGTGTTTTTGTTTCAAATACTCGGATATACTTATTAGATTTTTAGTTCGAACGTCCCTTTTCCATGATTCGAAATATTAATAATAGAACTATAAATAAGCCTTACTCGTTTAAATAATAGAACTAATTTAAATCTCGGGTTAAATGATTTTTAACGGTTTCAAAACGGGAAGGATGTGTTTACTCTTCTCTCTCATGCGGTGATACTTTTTTTAATCGGGGATACTTCTTACTATTGACGATTTTGTCTGTTGCTGATGCTGTGTAGTTTCCGTGAGACTGGTTGTCATTATTGTTCATTATGTGCTTAACCGACTATGAAAACTGTGAATTAAAAAAAACTTTGCATATTTTTTTGATATCTTCTTTCCACTTGGGGACACAGTGAAAGTTTAGTGTGACTATTTTGCCGAAACTTGATTGAAGTCGGTTACTATGTCATTATGGATAATCTTATTATCGGGTGTCCACCGCGCAATCTTCTTGTTGGTTTTAAATCTTTTACGTATTTAATGTCGTTAATTAAGTATATCTGTATTGCTTAGCTCAGGGGTCGCCAAACTACGGCACGCGGGCCAAGTCCGGCCCGCGGGAGAGCTTGCGATAGTGACGTTTATCCTAGGATCCCCTGAAAACTACCTAAAACTACTTAAGTAATGTATTACCCCATGACCAGCCGTGAAACCAGTCTTGGCCCGCACGACTTTATATTAACTGCAATGTGGCCCTTCAGGCAAAAAGTTTGAAGACACCTGGTTCAGCTGAATTAAAATTAGTCAAAAAGGCGTACTATAACACTAATGATAAAGATCCATGGACATAGCATTAAATCACTCATCTGCGAAGTTGTTTAATGCCAAATAAAATTAATTGTAAAAATAGATATAAGACTTTTTGCTTCAATAATGACATGTTTTAAGTGTAATAATGAAATTACCTATGAAATAAAAGTATATTTGAATTTGAATTTGAAGCCAAGTTTTCTATATGGTTTGTCTTTGTATTGTTAATCAGTAAGTCGAGAATAATAATCAGTCAGTTAATCAGTAAATCAAGATTTGACGACAGACTAGGTATACCTATTCTTCTTGACAGTCGTTGCACTCTTTACAGAGCGGTCATGACAGCTTGTACTGTCAGGCGCAGATGTTACTCGCCGTATATCCCGCCATCATTCGACATTCTAGTGCACTCATGCAGAGGTCCGCCCACAGTCGATTGATCTGGTCAGTCCATCGCATGGGTGATCTCCCACGTTGTCTGGTTCTTTCTAATCTACCCTGGACAACAAGTCACTCTATGGAGTCATTGTGCCGCCTTGAGGCATGGCCGATTAACTTGAGTATCCGAGCCTGCACTAGAGCAGACAGACGCTGTTTGATGCGGAGTTCTTTAAGGATACTTATTACTCTTTTTTGTACCCTACTTGATTCCTACAAGGACATTTGAGCTATGACACATTAGAACTTGCGTAGAAATGTAGGACTAGTGAATTTTGTAAGTAATATTTTGAGAAGCAAGGAACACAGCATCGGTCTTTTGGAGGGATTTTTACAACTGTCTGCACCCGATGAGTACTGCAGCAGGCGGCAGCGTCCGCCCCTGCTGGCTACGGAGAGCTCGCGCACGCGCTTGCGCCTGCACTCTCCCGTTCCACGCGCGACTGCGCTCATCAACTCCCTACTCCTAGCACAATCTGAATGTGATTTGTCTGCGAACGGGATAGCGAGGCTGATGAACGAATGGAAGAGAGTGCTAGAAAGAGAGCAAGATAGACACCTTGTAGCTATAAGTTAATCCGTTTTTAAGTACCTCTGAATCAATACAACGATTTGGTTCTTATTCCGTTATGTTACATTATTTGTGATTTGTTTAATAATAAATAAATAAATCTAGTACCTAAGAAACCCAAAAAAAAACATTAATCTCAAAATATACAAGGAGTATGTTATTTATATTATGACATGCATAATTGGCAATGTTTAATTTACTTGACATGACAAAATTTGATTGAAACATTAATTTGCCAGCATTGAACACACTAAACTGAACGACTTATGTATGTCAATTAAAGTGGAAACATATTTTTTTATTGTTAATTAAGTACACGTGCATATTATTTAATTGTGCTGTCATACTTACGTAACAACATTTACTTGCCGAGAAGCCGCGATACGTGATCTTCGCCCTCTGCATCTTGGTGATCCCTGATCACAGGAATGCGATCCTGTGTCCTTGGCGTATTTTTTGACGCGAATAATAATAACATTCAATTAATTTATAACGCTTAAAAATATACTCCGTAAAGTATTTATTTTGTGTATATTTTTATGTTTTCTATGTTTAGTATTTTTCCCGGTATCAAATTAAGGGTCAAAGCGATATGATAACCCCGTCTAAATCCGGAATTGTAATCAACATCATCATTTTAGCCATAGGACGCCCACTGCTGGACACAGGCTTCCTCATTAGATTTTCACATGGGCCGGGTAGAGGTGACCCGCAACCCTAAGCAGGTCGTCCGACCACCTTGCGGGTGGCCTTCTCATGCTGCGCTTGCCGGTACGCGGTCGCCATTCGAGAACCTTTCTGCCCAAACGGCCATCAGTTCTTTGACCTATGTGCCGCTTTTCTTTGCTTACCCTGTTTGCTATGTCGGTGACTTCGGATCGTCTACGATCATTTCTGATTCGATCTCGTAGAGAGATCCCGAGCATACTTAGCCCTTTCTATAGCTCGCTGAGGAAGCGACGTTGTAATACCACGATTTCTCATATTCACTATAGTGACATTTTCTGTAGATCACAGATTTGACACCTGTCTATTAATATTTGTAGCGACGAGGCTAAGACATAATTGTATGTCAAATCTAGCGATTATGAATTATACAATCGATTTGATCAACTGAACCCCCCCCACAATATTTTTGGAGATTTTTTTCAATCGAACGTATGCATTCCATTACTGGGTACCTGCAAGCGTGGAGTCCATATAAGCCGATTCTCACCGTGTTGTCCAAGGAAAGCCTTGTAACCATCTTTTTCTTTAAATATGAGTAAATTAATACACTTCGGCTTCCTTTGTAATTTTCTTGATGTCTCTAGCTACTATTAATTAAAATAATGAATAAGCTAATTATGGTTGTAATAGGTAATACTGGTCACAGGATATTAATATAAGAGATTTGATACTTATTATAAGAAGTTCCCACGACACATCGAAAGTTTCTATCTATCAACCACGCACGTCCACTGCTGAACATAGGCCTGCCCCATAGCTCGTCAGAGGGTGCGATCCTACGCAGACCGCATCCACCGACTCCCCGCGACCATTACGAGGTCATCCGTCCACCTAGTCGGGGGCCGTCCTTTCACTTTCTTATGCGTAGTTGCCACTCCAGGACTTTACTGCCCCAACGGCCATCCGTTCTCCGGGCTACATGGCCCGCCCATTGCCACTTCAACGATGCAATCCTGTGAGCTATGTCGATTACTTGGTTCTTCTGTGGATATCCTCACTTCTGATTCTATCACGAAGAGAAACCCTGAGCATAGCCCTTGCCATTGCACGTTGCGCAACCCTGAGCCGCCTTATGAGTCCCATTGTGAACGACCATGTCTCTGATCCGTAGTTCATCACTGGCAACACGCACTTCTTCAAGCACTGGGGTATTTTTGACAAAAAGATATGACGCAGCTTCCCGAATACGTACAGCGTCTTATATTTAACCGATCGGACATGAGTATCGAGATAAGGAAATTTCAGATTTCTGGAAATATGCAGATTATAATTTAAGTAAATATTACGGGACTATCTCACACAATTCGATTCTCGATGGTGGCCGCAAATTGATGCCTTACTTCTTTCCTTGTAAACTTAATTGATGAATCTCCTCTAAATTAGGGAGTGAAAGGGATTCTAGTGTAAAAGTAAATAAGAAACATTGTTATTGCATTTATTTGTTGTTTAACATTCTGCACTTCATAAACGTATTTTTACTATCAATTCATTAGACAAGATTGCAAAATCTTTTCATGTTCATAACTAAGTAATGAATGTCTATGCTTATCACCGGGATTTGAATCTCGAACCACTAGCTTACGATTACAGAGAATATTAATTTTTAATAAAAAAATATTTTTCGTAATTTAGTAATTTGTGTAATTTTATTTATTTTAGGATATAAATGTATCGATTTGATGGATTTCTATCAACTTACCCTGAATCGAAACAAATGATTTGGTCATAACGCTGGTTCAAAATTAGATTTTGAGGGTTCCGTAGCCAAAAGGCAAAAAACGGAACCCTTATGCATTCGTCATGTCTGTCTGTCTGTCTGTCCGTCCGTATGTCACAGGCATTTTACTCAATAACTATAAGATGTATATTAATGAAATTTGGAGCATAGGTGTCTTGGTAAGCCGCTGCTTAGTTTGATAGTTATATAAAAAATATATATATTTCTAGGTGGGGCACTTTATACATGTAACTGAAACCGAAAAAAAATGTTTTCAGCAAATAGTTTGAGGTTTCTAAAAAAAAATTTGATTTCGTAAATGTTTTCCGAAATATTCGCTCCGAAAGTACCAAAAATTGTGTGTCCCCCCCGCTATTTTCTGAACGGTATGTTCCAAAAATATAAAAAAAATTATAAATATAAAACTTAATAAATACTTCCAACAAAAATTGTTTTCAACATGATCGGACATACCGTTTTTAAGTTATTGCCAAAAACCTGCGCTTCTCAGCAAAAGATACGCTGTTTTGTTAGTGTTTTTTTTTTTTTTATATCGTATTTTTTTTCATCTGTAGTTAATTTTTTTGTATAAATGGCTGCGATGAAGGGTTCCGCAGCCGTTTATACATCCCCTTCATGGGCGAGTCACACTCGCACTTGGCCGCTGTTTTATTGTAAAATTCTCCAAGACTACGATAAAGAAAAAAAATAAGATAAGCTTAATAGTATAATTGAAGAGTATGAGTAGTTTATACGTACTTGGAAAGATTTAATGTCAGCTTGTTAGGGTTCCGTACCGAAAAGGTAAAAAAGGAACCCTTATGGTGAGACTCTGTCTGTCTGTCCGACTATTGGAACGCCATATCTCAAAGACTACTGATGCTATATATTTAAAATTTGGAATAGTTATTAACATGGTCAGCGCAAATGTATAGCAAATGCTTACTACTTTAGAAATACTGGCTACGCCGTTGTGGATTTTCTCGACAGTGACACATTACAGAAGCGGAAACATCTTCGGAGTCGTCTACTAATTGAGCGCCAGAAAGGGAACTACGCTATAATACGAAACGACCGCCTATTCATAAACGGAGAAGAATATGTCCCCATACAACAGTCACAGGAGCATCCCACTGCGTCTGCAGAGAATACAAGTTCAGCCTACGTACAAAAAATAGACCACAACTCAACTATCCGTCATGATAATGGTATCAATCACGAAGCTGGCAGCGCATGTAACAGTCTTTTTCGTGTATAAAAATATATTTGTATTGCATCAAAACATAAATGGTCTAATAAACAAATCAAATGTATTGACTGTCCATTTAGAAGATTTATCTAGGTTTAAAAGGCCAATAGATGTAATATGTATATATCTGAACACAACATGAAGCAAGGCGATGAAGCCCAATTAGACTTAAGTAACTACTCACTAGCGGTATGCTTCTCACGAGACAATAGAAATGGTGGTTCGTGCATATTGATAAGAAATGTACACAAATTTAAGGTTTTACAAGATATAACAGATACATCTATATCAAATATTTTTGAATGCTCAGCTATTGTGCTAATAGAACACAATATTGTAGTAGTCTGTATATATCGTGTTCCCAAATATAATAATTCTGCCATTGGTCTATTTGTAGGAAAATTAAATGCTATCCTACGTAAAATATGTCAGTCTCAGAAAAACGTCGTAATCTGCGGCGATTTTAACATTGATACCATGAAGAGAACGAAATATTCATTAGAATTGAAAAACTTAATATCTAGTTTTAATCTTAAACTAGGAATATTGGTACCAACCAGACCGCAAAGCAATACCTGTATCGATAATATTATACATAATGTACAAGGTGGTAAAACAACGGTAGTAGAACTTGCTATCTCTGATCATACTGCTCAAATCCTAAATTGTCCGATAAAACCTACGTGTCAGCTTTCGCACTGGTATATTTCTAAGAGAGACCTAAGCAACAGTAATATTCGAAAGTTTATAGATTGTAAGAAAGAACTTAACTTTCACGATGTATATATGGCCAATGATCCTAATGATGCATTTAATTGTTTCAGTGACTGCTTTGAGTTATTTTATAATCTTTGTTTTCCTTTTGTCAAAGTTAAAATACCGGCATTTAAGAAGCCCAAGTGGATCACCAAAGGAATAAGTAAATGTTGCAAGAGGAAAAGGGAGTTACTGTGAAAACTTCGATTTAAGCCGACCCATAGCAAAAAAAACACATTTAAAACAATACTCTTATCGATTAAAAAAAGTCATACTGCTAACTCAAAAATCTCAGAATGATTATTACATTAAAAACGCACCTAACAAATCTAAAGCTACTTGGAATATTATAAATAGAACTACAAAAAATAAACAACCAAAGGAGAATATTTCTGAGATAAATTATGATAATAGTGTAATCAAGAATCCCAAACATATTGCTAAAATATTTAATGATTACTTCACTGACATACCCGATCCAAATAATTCAAATAATAAATTTATGAATAATTCTAATGCTAGTAATGTTTCTTTTAATGTACCTAATAATAATTCTATAATGACATATAATTCACCTAATTCTATATTTATGAGACCAACAACTCCAGATGACGTAAGATTAATAATCAACTCTTTGAAAAACTCTAATAGCACTGGCTATGACGGTATTAGTACAAAGATCATAAAAAAAGTTGTAGCTGTAGTTTCACTGCCGCTTAGCTATATAATAAATTTATGCATTGAACAGGGCTGCTTTCCTGATAGGCTAAAGTTAGCTATTCTTCGACCACTTTACAAAAAGGGTGATAAAACTTGTTTAAGTAATTATAGACCAATAGCTTTGCTACCTGTATTCTCAAAAATAATTGAAAAAGTAATCTACAATAGTTTGAATACTTACTTTGAATCGTGTTATCTCTTTGCACGAGAGGAAAAAGGTTTCCGCAAAGGCAGGTCGATAAACATGGCAATATTTGATCTCCTTCGTATTATTATCATACACATGGATAAAAAAATCCCTGTAACCGCCCTCTATATGGATATGACCAAGGCTTTCGATTTTGTTGACCACCATATATTACTAGCCAAAATGTACAAATACGGTGCTCGTGGAAATGTTCATAGCTTACTTGAATCTTATCTGACAGGCCGAAAACAAATTACTCAAATAGATCACTTCTTAAAACTAGGAGACAAATCACCCATTCCTCTGATTCCAGAGTGATAAAGTTCGGAGTCTCTCAGGGAAGCGTCTTAGGACCGCTTCTTTTTTTAATTTATATAAATGACTTACCAAAGGCTATCGAAGAATCTATGGTTCTCTTTGCCGATGACAGTACCGTTATATTTACCGGAGAAGATTTAGATAGCTATGAGGACAAAATTAATAGATCACTATAATTACTAATTGAATGGTTGAATTGTAACAACCTACGAATTAATTTAGGGAAAACCAACATAATGAATTTCAAACAAAGAGTTGACAAAGTTACCAACTTGAATATAGCATATAAGGATCACATAATTGATGAAACGGACATTACGAAATTTTTAGGATTAAGTTTAGACAATAAATTGAGTTGGAAAAATCAAATCGACATTCTATGCAAAAAATTGAATACATATTCATATGCTCTGTATCATTTAAGAAAAATAGTTAACCAATCAACAGTTTTAACGTCTTATCATGCATACGTTACGTCCACATTACGATACGGTGTAATATTCTGGGGCAATGCGACAGACAGAGATTTAGTATTTAAAGGCCAAAAGAAATGTATACGATCGGTCTGTGGTCTTAACCCCACAGAATCATGCAGACCATATTTTATGAAATTAAATGTACTGACATTTCCGTCTCTTTACATCTTTGAGACCGCTGTTTATGTAAAAACTAATTTTAATCAATTTGTAAAGTTTAACAGTCCTCGTATGCAGGACAAAATTAACCATGGACCGCATAAAACTATTTTGCTTGCTTGCAAAAAGTATTTTTGGAATGGCACCTAAAATTTTTAATAAATTACCGAAAGATATACGAAATTTGCATGATCTTCAATTATTTAAAAAAACATTGTTTACATTTTTAGTTAAGAAAGCATACTATTCAACTCAAGAATACCTAACGGATAATTACATAGAATAAAAACCGCATAAAACTATTTTGCTTGCTTGCAAAAAGTATTTTTGGAATGGCACCTAAAATTTTTAATAAATTACCGAAAGATATACGAAATTTGCATGATCTTCAATTATTTAAAAAAACATTGTTTACATTTTTAGTTAAGAAAGCATACTATTCAACTCAAGAATACCTAACGGATAATTACATAGAATAAAAAGTGTTTATTTTAATTTGTATATTATGCATGCTGCCTGCAAACATCTCCAACCATTTTGTACGCCCTTTGGCAAAACATAGTGCTACTATTTAATTTATAAGTCACCTAACCTACCTATGTTTCACAAAATAAAGCATTCTTATTCTATTCTTATTCTTATTCTTAAAGGAATCATTTTATTTATGTTTTCTAAAAAAAACACCAATATTAAAAGTCTAGCCGATCCGCACATTTTCGATCTTTTTTAACTATTGTGCTTAAATTTCGTTTTAGTAAAGAAAATGTGCTCCCTTTATCTCCGAAGTTTACCTAGCGAATAATCTGAAATATTTTTGAATCATAAAATTTAATATGAATATTACAGGAAAATTATAACCATAATATATCAGTCTGGGTTTTATTTTTAATCACTTTCATCAATCATTCGTATGTGACGCCGTAGATACCAGAGGCAAATTTAACTCAACCGGCCAGTTAAGTCGGGAGAAGTGAAAGTTTCTACAGAGCCCTCAGTACGCGAGTCAGACTCGTACTTGACCGGTTTTCTTATTAATTTTAATTGATCATGCATATTTACGTTAAATGGGTGTTGTGATGTGTCAAATATGTTGTCTAAGGAAAATCCCACTATAGTATACCTTATCAACATTTACCGCATACTACATAAACATGTCGTAATTAGTCAATGGAAACAACCGCGGAGCCGAGCCGCGTTTATATTCATATCAATGTTGTCAGCAGCGCAGTCCGTAATCCAGAGAGTTTAGGAAACGACGTGCTACACCGATTATTAAATATAACAGTGTAACTTAATAAATAATGTTAATAATTAATGAAACGGCGCCTGTAAATCTAGTGGATATAAATCCGGAAGGATTTAAAAAATTTTTAGACTCGTTCGATCATGTGTTATCGGATTGTGATGGTGAGTGTCAAACAATAATTTATGTCTAAGCGAGCAAGACCTAACTACGGCTGTTTGGAGTTCGTTGATCGAAAGTATTCGTTTTGTAATTATTAATTATTGTTAGATAATAGTTTGGAGTTCATGAATGGAATAGTATGGACTAAAACTTAATACGTAATATTTAAAAACATACTCTAAGAATGTTTAAATACGTTTTCTTGGCACTGTGCCCGAATTGCTTCGCGTCGTTTTCTATAAAGTTTTTTTTTATGTTATTTATACCGTCTTTTCTATTACTTACGACAACCTAATAATTAGAAGGTAATAATAAAATGATGATTTTAATTCTGTAAGTAGGCCGCAAGGGCACTTTTAGAAGTCTGACTCTACGGCATTTCCCAAGAGGAGACCACTGTTGAGAAGAAAACCGAAACAAACTCAACAGCCAGTATTTTTTTCTAAATAACTCTTATCTATTACAATATTTGTACTTAGCCTATCTTAAATAAATGTTTCTAAGTATAAATTCAATGCGTTATTCTCTAAGAAAACATGTCAAAATGTATAAAAGTAAAAATTATTTGTTTAAAACTACTTAAAAAAACGTACGTAACGTTTGATATGCCATCGTATAAGAACCGTGTCCCGGTAAAATTAAATTATTTGGTTTCTGTTTTGGGCCATGTATTTTTGCCTGTTAAATAATCCTCTACCGTATAACATGCCTGTTTAATGTAAACGTTTTCATAATTTCCTAGTATTGTTAGAATGCGTGTTCATGACCGAAAGCAATTATAACAATAAATAAATAATAAATTAATCAGTGAAAACTTCGGACACTTACGTCATATCATTTATTTCTTGTTTTTTTTTAAAGCGAAAGTTATAGAAATACACATTCTGTGAAAGATTCCAGCTTTCCTCTTCTACCTTCTAGACCTTTATTAAGGGCCGGCCTTCCTTGTCCGCAATTTCCATCTAGCACGGTATTGTGCTGCGTCTTTATCTAAACGTGCTTCTTTTAGATCTTTTTCCACCGTCGTCCACCAGGTAGCGGGCGGTTTCCCACGGGAACGTTTTGTAGTCGGCAGGTCGAGGGTGAGCTTCACCATATGGTCATCGGGGCGTCTTTGTATATGGCCATACCAACTCAGGCGTTTCTCCTTGACCTTATCTACAATCGGGGTGACTTTGAAACTTCCTCTTATGTACACCAGCTGACCAGCGTAGCATGCGCATTTCTGTTGTGTGGAGTTTGTTCAAATGTTGTTTATTGGTCGGCCAACACTGACCCATACAGAACCGCAGGCCTAATGGTAAATTCTGTGAAACATTCCTGTGTCTACCTATTATGGTGTAAGAGTTACAACCATGTGAACGGGACAGACATGGGTCGGACAGACAGTTCGATAGACAAACAGACTCCGTGACAGGGCTATGCTATGGTTAAACCTTTGGAAACAAAATCCTAAAAATTTAAAATATGTTTTTGGTATGTTGGTTTGTGCCATTGTCCCTAGAAACAGCGGACTAAGCCGCGGGGTAACTCTAGTAATCAAAGGTTAAGTATTTAACAGGGCGGCAAAAAAACCTGTATCTTGAGATATACTGGATTTGGACGGATTCGACGTTGGATTATTACTTCTTCTTCTTCTTAGCCGCTCTCTCATGGCTGAGGATCGCTACCAACAGTAATGTTAATGTCTCTCAACTTGGCACGGTCAAGGGCCATATATGGGCTGCCCTCTGTATGTAACCACAAGCATTTCTCATGTTGTCTGATCACCAGTGATCATAAATGTTTTTGGTGCAGGTGTGGCAAATTTCAACCGAAATGAAAATGAATTTATTAGGGTTATATTTAATCGTTTAAATTGCTATTTTCTACATCTATAGCGATATACTATGATCGCTGCACCAAAAATGCTACCACGATCACTGCTGATCACCTTGTCGGGATTTGACCTCTGGAACGCTTGCCTTTGTCTTGGCTGAGTAAATTGCTCCTTTTGAGGTTGTGCTGGTTGTTTGGCTGGTTTTTAGGTTTAGATACAAAGCCGGTTAAACGCAAAATTGCAAAGATCGTAATTTAACAACCTCGGAGAGTGGGAACCTAGTAAGAAGAGGTAGTATCAGTTTCTAATAATATTTTCTTCTGTTTCCGCGATTATTACTCATTGAAATAAAACAATTTAACGGATTATATCGCGTATATTATCTCATTTTAGTTCCCGACGTTTCGGAAGCTTTCCATGGTCACGGGTAGACGTCGGAAACGATAATGAGATAATATACGCGATATAATCCGTTAAATTGTTTTATTTCAATCAATTTCTAAATGTTTATTACACAATCACACACGCAGATACAATAATTAGGACATTTAGGTAGATACGAGCAAACTGGGGAGGCAAGTGACGTACACACGAGAGTTACTTGTCACGGTGCGTGACCAAGTAACTGACCTCCGTCCCGCGTCGTCTGAATATAGAATTGCTGAATAGCATGTAGCGTGTCGCTACAGTAACAAACAGTGAGAAAATTCGAAGACTTGCTGAACGGACCTGTAGCTAAGTGGTACAGAGCGGGCCCTCGGCTTAACACAAGGCACTGGTGCAAATCCAGTCCGGGTCTTAAATTGTTTTTTAGAGCTTTGTATTTTTAAGAACTATACAGAATCGATTGAGCAGCTATAATATATAATTGGCAGAAAATTTTACGGTTGGTCAGCAATCCCAGCAGCAGCTTCCTGACGAATCATGAAATTTGCTGTCTAAATAATTAAATACACTTCTCTTTGTTTAATTTCGTATTTAAATGACCTACGTATATGCTAGCTTAATCTTTAATTCTCTATTTTGCAGGAGTGTTATGGACAAGCTGTGGAGCATTGCCGGGAGTCAGCAAATTTTTTAAATTTATGAAAGAGAACGGAAAAACTGTGCACTTTGTGTCCAACAATAGTTTAAGGAATAAAGAGAATTACACAAAGATGTTTGACGAATCTGGTGTTCCCGGTGGTTTCGTAAGTCTTTGAAAACATTTTTATTAAAAAAAAAACAAATGACCTACAAAACTGGCGGTTCCGGGTTCAAATCGCACGCGCAGACTTAGTTTAGTGAAACCTTAATCTTTCAAAAAAATTGTTTCATAATTATGTCTAGAAAACATTCTAATAGTCCCCAACTACCCTATACGCTTTGCTTATTATGCGACTAGGGCGATTTGTGTAAGATTGTCCTTGATATATTATTATCAACAACTTGGACCCCCAGATCAACCCAAAATTCCTAAGATTTATTTCTCTGACAGCATCGTTATACCAAATTTTCATCATTCCGAATGCGATTTCTTCGATATATTTTGCCGTTAATGGTACATTACGCACCGTTAATAGATTATTTTAGGGTTGTATGATATCCCAAAAAAAAAACTTAAATCAGAAAATAGTTTTCGGAATTATGAAAATACATGCGGACAAATGAAACTTAGGATTTATGTAGTGTAGGTACTCCTTTGTAACATTATGTAAATGTATATGTTTATTGTGTATAAGCAAAACACATAATATGGACAAAGGTAAACTCATAAGGTAAATAGAACCACAAAAACCAAAACCCAATTTTGAACATTATTGTATTAAACTTTACCACATTTTACAGGAAAATTTGACCATACCCTCAGTAGCGATGGCCGAGTATCTTAAATCTGTTAATTTTGACAAATGTGTCTACTGTGTGACATGTCCAGAAGCGAGAAATATAATTGAATCGTATGGATTCAAGACCAAATATGGAGTGAGTATTATTTTTCATATAATTTTTAGCTAGAAGTTAAGAGCATTTTCGTATTTTTGATAAAAAGAGCGTTAGAAAAGTAAGTCAATAAAATTACATGCACTTACAACTTACCTGTAAGTCAAGTTTTTGTTTATATTATTTAGCTATTACTTAATTTAATGCTTTTGTAATTATTTTTATGTAGTAAAATTATTCTCCTTGTGAGTCAATTTGATTAAGATACTGTGGAAACAATAATAGACGCAACAGTTTAAGCATCAGTTCGAGAGAACAATAATTTCGATAGAATTTGTCTTGTATTAAACAAGCCCTTTTTATATAACCATCGCAGATTAATCGCAACAGTTGGTATCTAAAAGCCGTACAAATAATAATTATGCACGTTCTAAGCCAAAGTAACAGTGAGAATATTAAATAATTATTAGATTGGGAACGATTAAGTCAAAAATATAATTGATCGATAATTTTTACATCATATACTTGAAATAGAAAGAAACAGTATTGTTCAAGCCATCGGTATTCAATTTCAATAAATCGTAGATTTGCTACCTTAAGGTGGGTCTACGCTAGACGAACCGAGCACGAGCAAAGCACAAGCGGAGCCGTTGTCGGTTTCGTCGTTCGCATCGTCAAGTGTGGACGTACAAAGAACCTACAACGATCACGGTCCTCGAACGCACTGCGTGCGCGAAGCAAATCCCTCTGTGTTCGTCAAAACGCAGGAACGCAGCCGAGCACGAACGAAATGCTCGCAGCGCGCTCGTTCGAGGCTTGTAAGTCAGTCCACACTAGACGAATTGTGTTCGGCTCGTGCTCGGCTCGTGCTCGGTTCGCCTAGCGTAGACCCACCTTTGTAATTCTTGGAAAACCTGCCCCATCTTTTACATCCAAAGTCTCTTTGTTGATTCGTCCGAAAACTTGTAATATACCAAACTAACTAAGATTAAACAGCCAGATGTGGGCCACGATAAATTCTGCGAGTACGATGAGTATCTTATCGACGACCTCGAAATTGGGGCTGTGGCGTTTGACAATGACTACAAAGTGAACATGCCCAAGCTGTACAAAGCCTTAACGTACTTGAGGAGGCCTGAAGTGCTCTTTTTGAATGGACCAACGGATAAATTCGAACCGTTTGCTGGAACCTTTGCTATCGGTAAGTTAAAAGGACTTGGTCGGCGTGAGTTTATATTTACAGACTTATCCAGTATTGTGGTTGTCTAGCTCAACGAACGACTTTCATCTAGAATTTTAGCAAAATAATCTAATTGGCGGTGTTTAATTGAGGTTGTGTCATAACAATTGCATTCTATATAGCAAAATTAAAGTTTAGGGATAGGTTAAAATGTTTTATATTTTGAACCCATAAAAACCTAGGTTTCTTATAGACTCTCAGTATAATAGGGATGATGACTAAATTTTAAATATTAGTCCGTCAAGATTAATAAAAAATATTGGTGACGTATTTTTTTAACGTAATCAATAATTAATGGCGATACATTGAGTCAAAATGTCGCGTGACGTACAGTTACAGTTTATACCTAGTTATGACGTTGCGTGCCCACTAAAGTTAAAATAAATGCGATTTCTCAGAGTATTTTATTATCTGCCAACCAAAATTAATTATCATTTTTTGTTATCTATATATAGACATTATATAGCGCATATTTTGGGGTATCTTGGTATATTTTGGGATATCTTGTAGCGCAAGCGTTTCTATTAAAATTTACTAGTCTCAGATTGGGTCCGTAGAAAGTACACACAATCACATTGGAAAAGCTCTATTATAGTTTTTTTAACACTCATTTTCGTTTCCAGGAGTAGCACGTTTTCCAGACATGGTCGCAGAATTTGTGAATCGGCAGCCTTTAGGGATGGGTAAACCCTCCAAACATTACGGACGATTTGCTATGAGAAGAGCTGGTGTCACTGACCCTAGCAGAGTTCTCTTTATTGGAGACATGTAAGTTGGTTATTTTAATATTTAGTGCAAAAATAGTGTTTTTCGAAACTGGGGACTATTTATGTACATGTGCACAATTATTTTTACGGAATGATTTATAGCGAAATAAGTTACTATTTTATTAATTAAGTTGTTACCCTGATTTAGTTTATAGTTAGTCAACAACTGACTAAACTACTGTTACTATTTACATTGGCTGAAATTTGAAAGTTGAAAGTAGTAAGAACATATTTTTCTGTTATACATTATTTTTTCAAGTGGTATAATAATGGATTTTGAATAATGAAATTTCAAAATAATTATCGATTTACTTTTTTTAAACAAACGTTTCATAGAATGATTCCCAGAGAAAAATCATTCTTTAAAACCGTGTTGGATGTCCATTTTCGAATGGTCTCTCCTCGATAACCTTCTCTTAAATTATAATTATGAAAACACTCCGGATTCAATGGAAATGTTTTTGATATAATGAAATATTCTATGAAACAGAAGGACCCCTAATATTATAAATATTTTGTGGGCCTTTACTTTAAAGTTTGCGAATTTTGCCAAAGTGTGGAGATTGAGATTTGCATAAGAGCACAGGGGTGTGAAAAATCTGATAGACGTATAATATCTAATCAAAATATTATCCGTGATAGTAAAGCTGCCTGTGATCCTGGGTTCGAATTTCGGTCCGAATAGATAGAAAGAGGGAGAGAGTGAGAGTACATTTGTGATGGAGTTGAATATTTGTCTATCCTCTTGAGGCCGAGAGTGATTTTTGCATCTTTAATTTGAAACCTTCTTGAATTTAATGAGAGTTCAAAATTCGATTTTTATTATTATTTTAAAAGTACACGATTTTCATAGTTCTGTATGAAATACGAAAATCTTTCACGATTTTAAATCCTTCACGAAATTCATAGGTGAAAAAAACTAACGTGTGTTAAAGGTAGATACTGAGAAGAGGATAGAAAATACATCCCAGGGGTTGTCTATGTTGTATTCTGACCCTTGGATATTTCCTCAAAAATAATAGTTACATACTTACGTGTATAGATAAATCTAAGGGACCTGATATCGTTGTCGTCTAAAATTAATACCCATAATTCTTAATCATAATATAGGCATTGTTAATTTTATAAAGGACCTAAATAACTGATTTTTTTTTACAGGATCGAGCAAGACGTCGGCCTAGGCAAGAATAGTGGTTTCAAAACGTTGCTCGTTCTTACTCACAATACGGAAGAGCAAATGAGAGAGCATGAATTACAGCCCGACTTCTACGCAACTTCTTTAGGAAGTATAAGCACCACCAGCACCAAGTTTCATGAATAATAAAAACATATTTTAAACGGAAGATTCCATTTAGAGTTTAATGTGGAGTATGGTCAGTTGTTACCTTATAATAATTATGCTAATTTATACTATTTACGAGTATATTTGTGCAACATGCTGCAGGTATATTCATTTTATACAAATAAAGTAAGTAAATTGTTCCTCAGCATCTCTGAAACAAAAAGCAACACAGAGCGACGCTCTAAATCTCCAATGTTGCAAAAACAAAAAACAAGTGAAAACGCCTTTTTGAGTGTCATTCTTTGCATGTCAGTTTGATCGCTTTGTGTTTGCTTCGCATTATAATTATTTGATCCCTTGGCTTAAAGTAACGGTGCAAAAATTGTAAAATATACTGGCTCGTCATAAAGATTTCCAATTTTGGCTTTAATGTCAAGGATGAGATCAGATTACGAACAGATTGTCACAAGTTTAAAGATCAAATTTTAGCGGCGACGAATACCAACAATGATGCGATGGTATCAATTTTGACAAGTTTAATAAATGCAATATAACATGTAAACAAGACGCCCAGGCAACGTTCCAAAACCGGTTGTTTAAATTTTAAAGTTTTTTTTTTATATGCTGTTATTTAACTTGCAATGTAACTACCTATGTATGTTTAAGTGGAATCTTGCAAGTTGAATTTGACCTACTTTCCGGTTTCCGATTGAGCTAATTTTTTTCATACTTATGTAAGCTTGATGACAATACAATAATGGGCGGCAGTGTGTAGTGAATACCTGAGATTCTGTGAGGCGATGGATACTAGGTGCTCTACTGTTCCAAATTAAGCTGTTTGTTTATCTATTATTATGAACCTTTTATTGTTAGTTTAAGTTTTGTGACGCATAGGTTTATAACTGTAATATCATAAAAATGTTTTTATAAATAAATAAATAAATAATATGATCGAGCTGATCTGATGATAGAGCAGGAAGTAATAAGACAATGCAATCCTAGTGAGTTTGGGCTCTTTCGAATCGTCTCACTGAGTAGTTGATGTATGTCCATAGAAAGGTACAGCCGGAAATAAAAGCTTTCGCACAAAAAATATTTTTTGATAGAAACTTATTTTTATGCATGACCCATTTAATTTCGTGGCTGCAATGAGGCTGTTAAAATATATGTGATGTAATTTGAATTACATCCATTAAATTATTTTTATAAGAATTAGTTTATATGCATGACTGAGTACTTATAAATACATAATATAATGAAATTAACCAGTATGTTTATTTTTTTGGATTAAGTCTTACCTCATTGACTCGAAAATATTCATAGATATGTTTCCAGTATGTAAACTTACGAAGGGCAAACCTTTAAACCCGTTGAAGTTACTCCTGTGTCTTATATTCGAACTACTGGTAGCCGATAGATAGATTCGTTGTCAAATAAAAAAAAAGAGTAAAACAAGACTAAATATTTCGCATTTAAACAGTATATTGCAAAAAACGCCATTTTTATTACGATAAAATATTTACATAACAATTAAAGCGAAGGATTAATTAGCAATTTGATAAAAAAATATATTTTGAAATTGGTCGTTGACATGACAGATGAGACATTATATGATGAATTCGTATTGAATTGTTTCGGTTATTTCGGTTTATTTTTTTTCCTTACTTAAGGTATTGCCTGCTTCAGTAAAAAAAAACAACGAGAGAGATTTAGATTGTTATATTTTACATTAATTAAATTCTTTTTCATTTCATTAAATAAGCCAATGCTACACAGTCCAGACTATACATGAGATATGCACATTGTTGCCGTTAGTAACCTGTTTGTAGCGACACTATCCCAGAGTTTTACCCTAAGTTGTCAAGCTACTAGTTTAGGTCATGATTCTTGTAAAATCTTATAACGTGACATACAAATAACAAATAGTATTAACATTGATAACAGCGCCATCTCTTGGTGGGAAAATTTTGGCGGTCTTATTACGTCAAAACATAGTTCGAGTACTTTCTAGTCTTCTTTTAAACAAAAACTTTTTACTAAAACAATAATTTCTCCAAAGTTTCCTTTCCTTCCGTAAATGCCCTTGGCAAAAGTCCACAGCGGCCATTTCACTCAAACAAACCATGACTGGAATTGATTAAACAATCTCCGAGTATAATTAGAGGCCAAGAGCAAGTAATTAATCGCTTCCTCATTTTTAACTGACTCCCAAAACGGAGGAGGATCTCAATTCGACGAAATCTTTTTTTATGTAATGGTCACTGATTAATCGAGGAATAAATGACCGATTTCAAATTTCTTTGTTGTTTGATAGGAGGTATCTCCAAATTGGTCCCATAAAATTTTGGTGAAGACCTGATGATGGGAATCAGATGAGGAATCGAAGGAACTCTTCAAATATTATAGGCATCTATTTATGTATGTATGTAATCACTTTATTGCACATAGAGTAATACAAATAAAAATAGGTAGTTACAAAACACAGATATGTACAAAGGCAAACTTTCCCTGTGAGGGATCTCTTCCAGTTAACCTATATAGTGATTTTTACATTTTAAGAAACAAATTAAGCATTTGCATTTAGAAAATATAAATTGGTGAAGTGTAACTGATGAATAAGACCACAGAATGCCATCGGATCTCCTCAATGCTAAATTATTTACGGGTGGCACGTCAGTGGATCATAGGTCATAGGGTAGGTAATTAAGAACTTAGTTAAATTTGTTTAATTGTAGTATGGGTCAATTTCAGAGCGTTTCAACCGCACTCATTAGTGTCACCGCATTAATGGTGCTTTCTATTACAGATTCGAATAAGACACTACCTCTTGACAAGAGGTACTGTACCTCTACTCATCTCATCTGAAATGGCATTCGAATCTGTAATAGAAGGCACCATTAATGCAGTGACACTAATGAGTGCGGTTGAAACGCTCTAAAATTGACCCATAATTTGTGGACACAGACTGTGGACACTGACATTTTTATTAATACAATACAAGCCATATTTTCATCATTTAAAATAATATTCTATTAAAGGTATAGTTCGTAATATACATACTTTTTTAACTACGTTTAATTTCAGTAAATTCATATACATTTTGCAAATATAAATAATTAAATAATCATATTATGAGATAATATGCGTTCTAGTGTGTGATTTTATTTGAAGGCAAAACTTCTTGGAGGGGAAATAAAAAATTTAAGATTTTAACGTACTAGTTTTCTAATCGCGTTTTTCAATTTACATGATTCGAGGATAGGGGTAGATGGGGCATATTTTGTTGGCACTCGTAATGAAACACCATTCTTTGTATTACACGGTATTGTTTATTGTAATTAGACACTTCCAATTCAAGCTCGAAATTATCTATTACTCTAAACTGAAAAAACGGGTTGAATCCTGAAAGCATTACTTGCATATTGCCTTGGCGAGCAGAACACCTTAGTTGTATATTTGTCCGGGTAGCAAAATGTCTTGGTCTGTAGAACGCTCTCATTGCTATAAGACATATTAGACTGAATGACTTGTGTGCCAATGTCATAATGTTTTAATAGGTAAAATGGTCTGAAGGCCTTCAGGACCAACCCGAAAAAACCAGACTGCGGCTGCGCAATGGCGGGTAACAATAACAACGCTCAACACGAATATTTAGTTAGGTACGAGAATCGCCACCGCATTACCATCAACCGCCATCAGCAACGCCGGAAGCAAAATACTTAAACAACAATACAATACAATACTTTTATTTATGTATACTATTATAAAGTTGTAAAAAATAAATGTCTGTACATTGAAGATATTAAACAAAATATTGTAAAGGACTATTTTACAGGGTACTAATTCGAAAAAATATATATTAAATTTTTTGTATGCTTGTATGTGTCGTTGTGGCTTCATCACGCCAAATCGGCTAAACAGATTTAAGCTATTCTTGGTACGCGGGTAGCTGGGCATCCACAGATCATCATCATCATTTCAGCCATAGGGCGTCCACTGCTGGACACAAGCCTCCTCAATAGATTTCCAGATGGGCTGGATAGAGGCGACCCGTATCCAGCGAGCTCCCGCAACCCTAACCAGGTCGTTTGCTATATCGGTGGCTTTGGTTCGTCTACGGATCTCCTCATTCCTGATTCATTCCCATAGAGGAATCCCGAGCATAGCCCTTTCCACAGCTCGCTGAGTGACTCTGAGCTTCCTTAAGAGGCCCATAGTCAGAGACCACGTCTCGGCTCCGTAAGTCATCACCGGTAATACGCTCTGGTTGAAGACTTTCGACTTCAAGCTGGACGAGAAGACATTTCGCAGTTTCCACATCCACAGATGGTTATAGGATAATTTTACTCGACTACGCTGAAGATAAAAATGTAGTCCATAGATGTCGGTGCCTGGGACCCCGCAACGATGCACAACTATAAACAAAAGTTTGTAAATTAATGAAAACTAGACGAATATATGCACACTGGGGAAAATGTAATCGACTCAAGATCAACGATTAAGATTAACAGAATTAATTGCGAGTAACGATTGAAAACTACGACTGATCAATCTTAGTTGTAAAGAGTGCAACTAGTTTAGTTCCAACTAGATTAGTTGCCGATTGATTTCGGACAACTAGACTTTGTAATCAACTAATTAGTTAGACTATTTTGGACAACTAGACTTTGTAATCAACTAATTAGTTAGTCTATTTTTCCGCGGTTAATGTGAGAAGGAAATTAAACGATCTATCTATGTATAAAAATAAAATAGTCATGTATTACTTACGATATTTTGACCATTTCTATGGAGTGAGATCTCTGTGCTAACTATTATTCTCTTTGATAATTCCAATCGAATGATCTAAAATTGTGTATTACACGTTTAGTTTGACAAAAATTAACCTTTTGTCGAAAACTTATTTTGCTACTAAAGTATCTCTTCATATATTCTCTCTAAAAAAGGATTACCTAAATTTCTCTTATCTTAGGGTAAATAAGAACTGGGTACTGTGTGCATTAGTAAGATAAAACTTAAGAAAACACAATTATATAAATAAAAAATGCAATAACGAGCGACTACGTAGTTTTAATATAGATTTAACCGTAAAATTTAGTCGATTGAAACTAAAACTAATTTAATTGTTAGTCGAACATTGTCACAACTAATTTAATCACAACTAAATTAATCGCGATTAAAAAATTAAACTTGATATTTTTAATCGATTGATTAGTGAACTACAAAATTAATCGATTAATGGCTATCTCTGTGCACACTATGCACAGCCCACCAAGTCTACGCAAGCATCTCCCATGTCTGCATCCATTTTGTCTGGCATATAGTGCAAACACGATGCACCTTGGTTTCAAATGACCTTTGTAAAGCCGTCCAGTCATAGTAATTAAATGCTACCGATAGAATAAATGCGGCTGTCTTACACCCAACGAATGTTTCCATTGTGTAGTGAATCAAAACCAAAAACCGGCCAATAGCAGGTCGGACCATGCTCAGTGTAGGGTTCCGCAGACTTTCAAAAAACTGCACTGCAGATGAAAAAATATGATATGAAAAAGTGCACTAGCAAAAGAGCGTGTCTCCACGGCACTAACGATCTTTTGGTGCGAAGCAGAGTTGTTCGGCAATAACTCAAAATTGATATATTCAGATCATGTTGAAAATAACTTTCGTTGAAAGTATTTAGTAGTTTTTATCTCCGTATGTTTTTTTTACATTTTCTGACACCTTACACCAAATTTTATCAATAACATGTAGTAGTTTTTAATTAAAATGCCTGTGATATACAGACGGACAGGGACGGACGCATAGGGTTCCGTTTTTGCCATTTTGGCTACGGAACCCTAAAAATCCGCGCGTCTGAATGACATCTCGAAAAAAACAAACTCGAATCGATCTCGATCTTATTTCGTATCAGTTCTGGGTAGTGAGTTCACTTCGTAACTAGCGGAGGTTAAGATCACACGCGTCTAATTTAGTATTAAAATTACCGACGCTTCATAAAAAAAAGAGTGGCAGTAATGGCGCCTGTGAACGTGCTCAACTTAAATTCGGACGAATTTAAACAGTTTCTGGATTCGTTCGATCATGTTTTTTCGGACTGTGACGGTGAGTGGTGAACTTGCATACTATTATAAAGTTGTAAAAATGGACTGTCTGTACATTGAGGTATTTTCAAAAAAATGATTGTAACGGACTATTTGGAGGTCACTAAAACGATTTTTTTTGTATGTTTGTATGTGACGTTGTAGCTTCATCATGCTAAATCGGCTAAACGGATTTTACTTATTTTTGGTACACGGGTAGCTGGGTATCTAGATGGTTATAAGATACTTTTTACAAGACTGTGCTAAAGAAAAAAAGAGGGGCTATGACTTTTTCTCCTCCGCGAACAATTTTGCGGGCGCCTTCTAGTGTATTAATATATTAAAAGTTAGACATTTTATTTTTGCAACAGATACTCTAGCTGATATTCTTCCTTATCCCACTTAATATGGAAATAATTATAAGCATGTAACATTTATGGTTATTTTTTTGACATTTAAAGTTATTAATATTTTCCTCTGTTTCCGCGATTATTACACATTGAAATAAAACAATTTAACGGATTATATCGCGTATATTATCTCATTTCTTCTGGCACATGTGTAACTGTCTTTACAGTTTACTTAGGCCCATCTGGCATGTGTGTACACCTTTATTAGCTTTTTCAAAAATGGGTAGTTTGCACGAATTGTAACTTTGACAGAGAAAATATATCTTTTTCTCAGTCACCCGTGACCATGGAAAGCTGAAAAGCTTCCGAAACAACTAACTAAAATGAGATAATATACGCGATATAATCCGTTAAATTGTTTTATTTCAATTATTTTAAGTTTATAGTCATTATTTTTATACGAACATTAAATAAGTATGTACCAGGAAAACATACAAGTGTATGTAGTTCGCTTAAGGAAACTTCCGTACCAACATAACATACATAGTACATGTTATACTTGTATTGTGCTCAAATGGATTTAAACCGTCTGACAATCTTATCAAAAAAAATATGAACTGCGATTACGATATCACATAGGAACGATTATCTTTGAAACTCATGCGAAAGTTTACATCACACCGCAGTGAGATGTTGGTATAAAAACCGGTCAAGTGCGAGTTTGACTCGTTTGCCGAAGGTTCCGTACAAAGTTTCACTTACTCCGACTTAACTAGCCGCTTGAGTTAAGTTTGCCTCTGCTATCTATGGCGTCACATACAAATGAGGGGCCAACTGAACTAAACCGGGTTATTCAAAAAGGTTTATTGGTGATTAAAAAAAAAGTAAGACAATCAGATATATATTTATAATTTTAGTGTTATATTCATATTGCACTTACATAACTCAAGAAAATTCTAGATTTTTCGCTTGGTAAACTTCGGAAATAAGGGGGGAAGGGTATTTTTTTCCACATTTTCCATAATGAAACGAAATTTAAGTACAATAAGAAAATAAATCCTAGGAACTAGATTTTTGACCCCCCCCGCCTCATATTGGACGTTTTTTTAGAAAATAAAAATATATTTTATAATGTTTCCTTTGCAATACATGTGGGCTGACCATGTTTATAAATATTTCAAATATCAAATAGATACAATAAGTAGTTTTTGGTTCCTTCTTTACCTTTTATCAGTGTATCATGAAGTAATGAAAAAAAACCAACACCAAAATTACTTAAAAATACTTCATAATTATATAGTTACGCTCATTTTGCTATCTCGTCTATACTATAAAAACACCCTTTCAATAAAAATTAAAAAAATATTTTTAAAAGCTATATAGACTGTAATGAATTTTAATTCAACGGGTAGTTTGTTATAGATAACAATATGATGAAATGTTCTCTGATAGAAGAATTTATTAAATAGGTAAGCAAACGGACCCTGAAAAATATGTATGCAACTCTTAATTATTATTATGGGCATCTCTTCTAATACACACGATTTTTTATTTTCCATTAGTCTGACAATATTACATAATTCCGACGACGAACAAGGTTTCCAGGATATGCCATTAAATCAATTCTTGCTACAATGCTCTACACATTGAGCCACGGAAGACAAAGCTCCAGTACTTGGAAGATTACCGTGATCAAAAAGTACCGAGAAAATTCCGCAACCTCTTACGGGTTGTCTACCAACTTGCTGTTTGACTTAATGGCGACATTGCCTTGTTTCTCCTTTTGAAACATGTCTCTTCATTTGTTAACAATATCCCATATTCCTTTAGGCGAGCGAGCCATACTAAGTTCTGCTTGGGTCGCCACCCTCTTAGCATGTCTACATACCTTCCTAAATATATTCAAATACTTAGCCCGATATTGCAGTGCAGAGGGGTCAGTTCAATTTATTTATATTACAAAGGACTATTTTCATGTTACTAGCCACTTTAATACCTTTTGTTATCCAATATATTTTAAGTTTTTCCGCAGAGTCGAATTTTACCCTCCTTTTTTAAAGCTCTTATCAAAAATCTTATTTATATTACTTAAGAAACTATTTTGTACCAGTTTTCAGTAGGTTTTCTAAATGCCTGAATACTATTTTCAGTGATGAACCGTTTTTCTATTAAAACTGAATGATCGTTTTTGTAAAACCTATAAAAACTTCATTACAAAAACGGAATGATGCAGATGTAGACATCTACATCATTCCGCAGTCCACAATCAGAACGACAGCATGTCCATCTGCTAATTCATTATGATCAATTTAGAATATGCATCCAATTCAGAAAATGGTTTCTGGAACATTTGTAATGTAATTATCAAGGCAAAACTGTGATTCGTTTCTTTAAAGGTAATATCAATAAAATTAAAAGGTGCCTAAAATTGTAACATTTTAAGATACACTTAAAGTCATTACAGTGTTCTAGGAAATATAAAAATCTCCACATATAATTGAAAAAAATATTGAAAAGGTGCTGTCGCAGTCGTTCAAATTGTAATAGAAACTTCAAGATTTGTGACCTTTTGGGCCTAACACCAAAAATATGTACATTACTTGATATCTCTTACCCCGTACCCCCCCGTCCATTTCCTCGGTTTGTCTGACAAAGTCGTAATGAGAGACCCGCCTCTTTTTTTTGTTGACCTTGTAATGTACGAAGCTAATTTATAATTCTCAAGACATCAGAAATTTACTGAATTTTATTTAGAAAATGTTCAGTCATGGAATATCTTAGTTCTATCACTAAGATAAACTTCAAGGTTGTGTAGTTTGTTAAATATTCTACAAACATTTTGGTGAAAAATAATTATGCCAACTTTACTTACTTTTACATTTGGTCACGAAAAAAGTAATTGACCGTGTTATTGTTACCACCTGAATCTAATTCATTGACGTGCCACCGGCGTGCCATAAAATGTTTCCATTACATTATTCATAGCTAAATTATTTAATCGTCCTGTCACAGAAAACATTTCAAAAGACATTAACCTTCGGTTTATAACAAAAAAACACGTATCTGTTTACGCAAGTCTTTGAGTAACAAATAACCTTTCTAATCTAGCATTAAACAATGATTTGCGATATATGTATGTCGGGCAGACTACAATAACATTGGTATTTGAAATACATTTCGCAGTTTCCTGGTTATATTGTTTATTTATTTATTTATTTATTATACAGAATTAGCACTAATAGCTGAACCTTACGCTAATTGTGTTAAGTCCTTAAAATCGGTTGTCTGATGGAAGTCCTCGTCTCCTAACAAAATCACACAGTAATCATGTTCCAACATGTCCTTTTGTTGGTTTCCTAGATTATTCAGCAGCTCTCTTGTACCTCCTCTAGGGGTGATGTGGTGACAAAAGTAAAGTTTTCGAAGTAGTCCTTATCCGTAATGGTTAAAACAATTTTTGTTTTTGTTAATGCTACTTATAATGAGCAATTTAGCTTGTGGACACGTGGTTAACATTCCAGATTTTGAGGAATTTGATGACTAAAACTGAATTTTTCCTTGTTGCCACTAGGATATGTAGAGTTACTTTCGATATAATCATGCTACCTATAGTCTCAACATTTCCGTATGACATTAAATCAGTTGATAATTTTGTAGAACGCTGTTTGAAATTGCCTTTTTTTGATACAGTCACGGGTGAGCATATAGGTGTGCCTAAACTCTGTTAGCTCTGTCCTTTTAACAAGCGTTTATATAGATCACATTTTTATGCATGTCCGAAATCATTTTTTTTAAAGCATAGTTTTCATTTAGTAGCCTTTCAAAATGTATGTTTATTTCAACTCGGTAAACTCCTAAAACATATACTCGTAATATGTTTGTAAACATTAATTGTAATATTAACCAGCTTCCATTAACTTTACAGGTGTGTTATGGTTAACGCGAAACGTGTTACCAGGAGTTCGAGACTTTGTTAAATTAATGGAAGAGAACGGGAAGACGGTCAATTTTGTGTCTAACAATAGTATTTTCTCTAAAGAAGAGTTCACAAGTATGTTTGAACAAGCTGGTATTCCGAATGGTTTCGTAAGTTGTTTTTTATATACAATACTAACAAGTGTATAGCCTGCCTGATGTTAAGCAGTCACCGCAGCTTATAAACTCTTGCAACGCTAGGGGTATTACGTTTGTGTTGCCCTTAAAAACCTACACACTCTTCTCTCAGAACCCCATACTCCGGGGAAAACCGCGGCAGTAAGCTAATTCTACATTCAGAGGCTGCGCAGTAGAAAATTCTTTTGATACCCTACTATTTTAGTTCAAAGCTGTATGGATTAATACCCTGCCGATGGCGAGTGATGTAGTGCAAAAAGGTGGCTGTAGGCGTCATGTCGAATTTAATTACTCGTAGGTACTAGAGTTCACAAGAAACAGTAATATTAATGCAATGAATAATATTGGTAATAATAGTAAAATTAATGTAATTAATGCACTATACTTAGGCTTCCCCTAGAACTCGCCACAAAGAATGATCTTGTGCAGACTGCATCCACTGACTCCCCGCGAACCTTACGAAGGCATCCATCCAAGTAGTCGGGGGAGAGGCATATGTTCACTAGTAGACGTCCGCGGCTGATAAATAGATAGACTCCGTACTTAGGTTTGTTCCGTAAGATCCTTTGTTAAAAGATTTTTTATTGATATAAGCAGTGAGTATGGATTTAATAGTGACACTATGTGAGAAGGGTACTTGTCAATTGGAAGCTATATCAATAAAATACGTTACAATCGCTGGTAATGAACAATACAAGAAATAATTTTTTTTCAACTTATTTGTATTAAATCCTATGCACACCACGTTTTTTAAACGCACCGTCGACGCACGTTTGTATCGATGCAAATGCAATACGCATGCGAGCCCTTGTGCAGTTCTATGAAATTAAAAACATGCTGTCAACGCGCGTTCCTAAAACGTGCCGCGACAGCGCGTTTATAAAACGCGGTGTGGATAGGCCCTTAGACAGCCAGTTCAATTGGGGTTATACCAGATAAAAAAATTAAATTGATAGAAAACTGAACGACTGTAGTCGAAAATGAAACTCCAGAACAAGTGCTGGAATGGTTCACAGCAAATAATCTGCTACTTAATGCAATGAAAAGGAAACATGTAAAATTTTCGTTTCCAAATGTGGTATTGTCCATAGTAAAATTACTTTAAGTACAGAGAAATTGAAACATGTTGATGATGAAACACTTATCCTGGGACTTACTCTGGATCGTTACCAGCACTGGGGGCCAGCTGGGGGCTAGGTAGGTTTTGGCAAATTTATAGGCTAAGCTCTGCCGCTTATGTAGTAAGACGAATCAGACAATTCACCAATGTGGAAACAGCCCGCCTTGTTTACTTCAGCTACTTCCATAGTATTATGTCTCACGTTATATTGATCTGGGGTAAAGCAGCAGACAATGACTTTTTCGTTCTACAAAAGAGAGTGAGCGGTCAGATCTTTTTATTATCTAGCATCTCGTGAATCGATGAGAGAACGATTTAAAGAGATACATATTCTCACAGTAGTGAGTGAAAGGAAATGTTATTTCAATCTTCGATAGCAAATTAAGGTGTATATATTTATTTTTTAATATTATTTTGAGTGACAGCGAAAAACATAAACAAATGTTTTTTTTTACATCTTAATAAGATAACCACGCTTCTTGGACAATAACTTAACAAATAGAAGAATATAAAAAGGCACCATTTCTTTCCCAAATGGTTTATTGATATCGAGGGCAGAAAAAAAAAATCCTAGTCATAAAAAATCACGCTTTATATTATATAAGCATTTTTATTTTCAAAATTCAACTCTCAAGGGTTATACATTAAATCGGTTCATATTTTTTGTTCCAAACACATTGTTAAATTAACTTTTTTTAAATATCTAATATTTAACGGCTAAACCCGTAATTACACTATTAGGACATCATGAAACTTTACAAAATGTTGCAGGAAAAATTGACCATGCCCTCAAAAGCAATGGCTGAGTACCTGAAATCTATCAATTTTGATAAACATGTCTACTGTGTGACATGTCCAGAAGCAAAAAAAATGTTTGAATCTTATGGATTCAAAACGAAATATGGAGTAAGTTAACGTCAAATGCTTGTTCATGTATGTTATTGAAATAAGTTTTTGTCAAAAGAATTTTTGTAATGAGCTTTTATTGTCGACTGTACTTTTATTGATCTTTTACGAAAATCTCGATGTTTTTAAGAATTTCGTCAGTCATCAAGATTTTCTTTAAAGGCCGTCCACCCTTGAATCATTTGCTCGTATCCGATCACCGTGGCGTGGCATGACTGCGTATCGCGCTGCTTGGACGCTTACTGTCGGCGCGGCGATTACGCCGCGCTTCTCCGATTTAAGTGTGTGATATGCGTATCAACATGGATTTCGAGCGATCGGATCGAAGCAACGTCCAAACGCGTGATCGGGCAAATGATACAAATGTGGACACACCTTAACATGTGGCAAACAGTAACGTTCGCTCTGTTAGGGTGAACTTTTAGTTTCATAGATGCTCACAAGGTGCGCTAATGGAAAACGGGTAAAATAGAAAATGCAAAGATCTTGTAACAAGTAGTGACAACATTTGAAGACAAGCTGACTGGGCTCTGTAGCTCAATTGGCAGAGCGTGCGAGGCTGGTACTGGTTCAAATCTAGTCGGAGTCTTGAATGTTTTTCATTATTTAGATCTTTGTATTTTAAGAAGACTGTACTTTTATTTGAACCCAAATCAACTACTCATTGATACGATTCCAAACTTCGAGTTCCTATGACCTTCCGGTTCTCGTAAAATGTTTAAAAACTTATTTGCCCCATAGACGCAATTGTTCCAATTGACCGTATCTTAATAATATTATAAACGTGAAAATTTGTGCCGATGTTGCGTTCCTTTTAATTTTAAAATCTACCGAAAGAATATCAACAAATCTTTCCAGTAATGTTTTTTAGACATCTGAATAACAAATAGGTATAAATTCCATCTCTACGCGAACGAAGTCATGGGCAACAGCTAGTAATAGCTAGTAATAATTAAGATTGCATATTTGCGCCTAAGCCTACGTCAATCTAAGCCGGAGTTGAACTAGTGTCTATGACTTGCCGGGACAGAGTACTAATAATTGGTTAAACTATCAGAACGCGCTGGTACTTTGATGACTGAGACCTCTGTATTTAAAAGGCTTAACGTCTTAAGGTGCGTCGACATTTGTATCATTTGCTCGTATCCGATCACCGTTCCGTGACATGACTGCGTATCGCGCTGCTTGGAGGCTCACTGTCGGCGCGGCGATCATGCCTTGCTTGTCCGATCTAAGTGTGTGATAAGCGTAGCAATATGGATTTCGAGCGATCGGATCGGCGCAACGTCCAAACGCGTGATCGTGACACGCGATCATGCCACGGGACGAAGATCGGATCGGGCAAATGATACAAATGTGGACGCACCTTTAGGTTTACTCTAGAAGACGCAGTCGCGGAGCATCTTTTCATGTCAAATAACAACCTATTTGTTTTTATATGATATAACATTGATACTCTAATTTGTAATGATGTTCGTTAATCTGTAAGGCACTTGACAGAATTAATAGCTAACTTGTTATGTTTTGAAAATAAGTTTTTCATTATGATTTTTGATGATATATTTTTAAATTTAGAAAACTGAAAAATATTTATAGCTTGAGCGGCGGAGCACGACGGACCCTGCCGCGCGCACACTTCTTACTCGCCCCCGCTGTCTTTCCCCCCGTCGCCCGCAGACCGTATGAGTGTCACGAAATAACTTGTCAAGCTATTGCTGGCACGACCGTGTTTGGACTATTTGATAAAAAAAAATGCTGCAATGCTACGGCAAGGGCAAATGTTTGTGTGATAAGCAATGTAGATGTTTTCTATGTATTTAAATATTATAATCTATCTACATTTTAAGTATGTAGCTCGTCACAAGATACCCAAAGTACAAGCTTTGGTTAGTTTGGAACAAGGTCGATTCGTGTAAGATTGTCTCTAATATATCGAGACAAATCTTCCCGTTACCAACTAAACTAAAATTTGGGATGCTTATTTAAGTTAGCTGACAATGTAATCCACCATCAAACTGAATTGACGATGAAGCCGTGTGTTGGTAATAGGAACTCTGCAATAAAAAAACACGATCCTATCAATTTTGAGCACTTAAGAATCTTCTCCATAAGTAGTTGTAGCCAGTAACGGATGTTTAAAAAAGTACAGTCAGCAATAAAATCTTGACACAAACTAACTAAGATTAAACATAGCCAGATGTGGGCCGCGACAGCTATCCCGACTTCGAGGAGTACCTTATCGATGACCCCGACATCGGGGCAGTGGCGTTTGACAGCGACTTCAAAGTGAACATGCCCAAGCTGTACAAAGCCTCGACGTACTTGAGGAGGCCTGAAGTGCTCTTTTTCAACGGAGCAACCGATAAATATGTCCCGTTTTCTAAAACGATGGCTATTGGTGAGTTTAGAAAAGTATTTTTTTTAAAGATACAAAAGTGATGTACTGTCATTTGGAGCAAATGAAAAACGCGGACAACTCGAAATTATATGTCAAAGCAGAAAAGTGATAACTTGAATTACATCAACAAGGAAAATTGTTCATCCTTAATATCGTCGATAATGGAATCTTGTCCCATGGTAAAATAGTCCAATTTGATATATGCCGAAAAAAACGAATACTGGTACGTACACATTGAAATATGTCCCATCCGAAATATGTAAATTGTATAATCGTCCAAATATAAATGCGGAATTATATCAGAAAAATAATTTATATTTTGGTCTTAATTCATACTATATGCTTTGTATTTATTTCATTGTTTTATATTTACTTTGTGTTTATATCATTTTGCTCCTAATTTATAATAGACAATATTCCATTCGGGCTTAATTAATTTACTAGGAAAATAAATAATTGAAAATAAATTGGGTTGTAAATATTTTTCAGCAATATTACATTTTGACAAAATTCACTATGCATTATATCCATTTTCGTCCAAATTCAAAATGTTCAATTCAAGTGAACGATTTTCCATTTGCACCGAATGACAGTAAATCCTCTAATTGAGGGCTATTTTTGTGTAACATGGTGATAGAATTTTTGTAGGTTTTCTTAAGAGGACACTTCAGGGTTCATAATCTACTAGTATATATGTAAGTTCCAACGGAAACTTATATGCTTTAAATGAGTTCCAATTTTCTTTTAGCGGTTTCTCGTTGCATATATCATGCAATTTTAGGACTGTATTGTGTGTGTAGGCTTTGTATGTGTAGGGTTGATGATATGTGAAAAAAAAGTATGGCACTTATGGTAATTTATTTTTTTCTTTTAGAATGTATTTTATGGATCTATACGTAACCTAATATCTACCAAAAGGACCCTTTTGCTATTCATCGTCACATATGGAGTTTTTTAAAATGAGATCTTCCGCGGGATTCAGTCATATCTAGATGACAGTGACGGGTGCTCACAGATACAGCGGTGTATGGTGCGAGAAGATTAGCGATCAATCGTGCCTATCAACAGGGACTATTCGTGCTAGTTCCTTTGACTGGTCCTTCGAAGGAAGTATTGCGATTTTTTTTTCGTATTATTTCCTTCACAAGATTTGAAGGAAGTAGTGCGACTATTACGAAAAAATATTCGCACTTCTTCCTTCAAATCTTGGTGAAAAAATAATCGCAATCCTTCGAAGAAACATTCAAAGGAACTACCGCAAATAATTCATCAATAGAGAGTGAGAGAGAGGTTTTCAAAATAAACCGGACACAATGTCGAGCAACACTTGTCTGAAGATGTGAGTAAAATTTAAATACAGCTTTATTTTTCAGGTGTATCACATTTTCAAGAAATAGTGTCGGATATAGTAAATCGGCAGCCTATAAGCATGGGCAAGCCGTCGAAAGACTTCGGAGAATTTGCTATGAGACGAGCTGGGGTCACTGACCCTAGCAGAGTTCTCTTTATTGGAGACATGTAAGTTCGTTATTTTGTTTGCTTTAAATTATGATTACCTACATGCGTATTGTGGAACTAAATAACAAAATATTTCAAAATTGCGGACTGTGCATAAGCACACATTTCATAGTGCATATTAGTTAGGTAGCATTTTATTAATAAAAAAATCATTTCATGAAATATGTAGATACAAGAAGGTCCAACTGCAACTTAGTCCGCAGAGAAGAAAAAAAAACTCTATTTGTTCTTCAGCGTATTCAGATAAACCTATAACCATCAGTTATATACATACCCAGCTACCCGTGTATCAAAAATAGTTGAAATCCATTTAGCCGTTTTGGCGTGATAAAGCCACAACAATTCATCTATAGGTCCTCTTATAAAGTTGTAAAAATGAAATGTACATTGAAGATATTAAAAAAAATTGTAACGGACAAGTTGCAATTTCAAGGACAGTTCGCGGAGGAGAATAAGTCGTAACCCCTCTTTGTTTCTTTAGCATAGTCGGGTAAAAAGTATCTTATAACCATCTAAAGATATCCAGTTACCTGTGTACCAAAAATAGTTGAATACTGCTTAGCCTATTTAGCGTGATGAAGCCACAACGACACATAGAAACATTCCATTTTGACAACCTTATAATAGTATAGATATATATATTAAATATATCGTCGTCTAGTACCCATAACACAAGCCTTATTAAGCTTACCATGGGACTAGTTCGATTTGTGTAAAATTGTCCCGTAATATTTATTTATTATTGTTATTTACTCACAGTTATCATTTTCATTACTTGCTGTTTAAACCGCTATGTAACGTCACCCAGATTAAAAGTGTAATTACCTAACCATTATCTAGACTAAATTCATCACTTTTAAAATCTCGATGACGTTTATTCCAAGGTCAGCTTGAAATAATTTTGTTTCAATGAGCACTTTCATACAAAACGCGATAACTTTCTCCAGCACTGAAACCTCATCCGATTCTCGATAGTTTGTTCGTACTTTTATATTGTTTTTGTACAAAAACGAAAAATGGCTAACATTTTTAATGTCCAAAGATACTGTAGATTGTCTTTAGCATTTACTTCCAAACGTCGAACATCTTTTTCTTCAGAATAAATTAACTTCAAAGTGGTGGTAGCTTGGATATTTTTACTTTTCTATAAGATTAAAAGAAAAATCTGATAAAATTACTTTATATTGTCTTAATTCAAGTACTTTTTTACAGGATTGAGCAAGACGTCCGCCTAGGCAAGAATACTGGTTTCAAAACATTGCTCGTTCTCACTCACTCCACGGAAGAACAAATGAGAGCGCATGAAATACAGCCCGACTTTTACGCACCTTCTTTAGGAAGTATAGTGCCTAAGTTTAATGAATAGTTAACATTATGTACATTTTAATTTTATACAGAAGACTCATATTTTCAATTACTATGGCTGTTGTTTCTTAACTATTTAAAATAACGATAAAAAAAAATTTAGTCGTACTATATGTATGACAAAGCTATTACTGTGATCGTGTCAGAAATTTGTTGTTAAAATTCAATATCATTTGAGTTGCAATAATTATAATTAATGGATTCCCGCATCGTTTTAACCATTTTGATGTCAAATAAATATGTGAAAACTGAACCAAGTTTTGTTATTTTCGAATTTCATCGCAATTCGCAGCTGCTAAAAAAAAAAACTTAGGCTTGCACTACGGTTAGATAAATACGTTATTTTATATTAAGCCCGTGCTGTCCCACTGCTAAGCAAAGGCCTCCCCCCTCTTCCTCCTTTGATCCCGGTTTAAAAGTACCTGTGGCCAGTCCTCCAAGAAGAGTTCAAAGTCGTCTCGCCGTCGGTGACGAAGTCTGCCACGTCCCCGCTTCGAGGTTTTGGGTTTCCACTCTGTGGTTATCTTGGCCCACAACTCGTTCGGCATGCGGCAGATATGACCAGCCCAGTCCCACTTGAACTTGGCCGATTTCTGAGCTACATCGATGATTTGGCTTTTGGAGCGTAGCATGGTGTTGAATTGATGAATAAGTTATAAAAAATATTGTTCAAAAGCATGGGAATCAGAGAAAAATATTATACTAACCACACAAATATCTGTCTTGACTGGATTGGAACCTGTGACCGGTAGCTTTGTAAGTAAAGTCACGACCATCTAGGCAAACGACGTTTAAATTTAGTTTGGGGCTAAATCGATTTATTTCCTTCGTCCCAAATATTCCTTTGTCCCAGATATTTATTTATATCAACGTCTGAAACAATTCTTCCATATAAATATTTGACTAAAAAGTTAAACGTTTTCAAACCTTCACTTCAAGTAAATACCATTTACAATATTCCATTTTGTCAATTTCACTATAATAAGCATTTTGTGGGTCTGAAACTGTTAAAACAATCGCCATTGACAGATAATTATTTATTTGCTTACTTATTCTAGAATCACCGATACAAGTAGGTATATAACAAACAATTTGGAGTAATATGATCACTCCTATAACCAAGACAAATCTGACAACACCTATACGTCAAAATCTATCAAATCAATCCGTTTAGGCTGTAGAGAGTACATACATACATACATATAGTCAAACAACATAACATAACGTTCTGAGGTAGTGAGGTAAAATCTCAGTTATTGTTAAATTTCTATCACTGTAAAATCCTGTAAAGAATTACTCACAAAACTTTAAGACAAGCTGACTGGACTCCATAGCTCAGTTGGCAGAGCGTGCGCCCTGGCAAGGCACTGGTTCAAATCCAGCAGTCGTGCATTTTTATACATTATTTCGATCTTTGTATTCATTAGAATAGAGAAAACTTATTTCATTAGTATTCTATAAATGCCCTTGAAAATATTGCATAGTGACCATTTCACTCAAATGAACCTTGACTGAAACCGATTAGACAATCACCACGTTTAATTCGAAGCTAAGCACAGCGAATAAACGCTTCCTTATTTAGAATTGTACATTCAATTCTGTAGGGTTCCGTAGCGAAAATAGCAAAAACGGAACCCTTATAGTTTCGGCATGTCCGAGTATAGGTATCACAGGGATTTCATATATTAATGAAATTTGGAGTAAAGGTGTCCTGTGTAAACCGCTACTTAGTTTCGTAGTTAAATAACAAAAATAAATGGGTATTTCTAGGGGAAGGAGGGGGGGGGGGATAAATGTAACCAAAGACGAAAAAAAATGTTGAAAGTGGCATAAATTGTGCCCTATCCCATATTTTCCAAACTGTAGTACTTATGTCCAAAAAATATTAAAAAAATTACAAGGATAAAAAGCTTCATAAATACTTTCAACATTATCGGATATACCGCCTTTAAGTTATTGGCGAAAAACTGCGTTTCTCTGCAAAAGGACGTGAGTGCCACGAAGATACGCTCTTTTGATGTTGCACTTTTTCACATCATCTGTACTGCATTTCTTTGTAGTAACGTCTAAGGAACCCTACATTGAGCATGGTCCGACCTTGGCGGGTTTTATCTCATATCTTATAAAACATAATATATTTATATTTCAACATAAGTAAGGTTTCACCACTTACTTTTTATCATTTAAATTAAATCTGAATGTTATTATTATTATGTCCTTTTCAGTGAAGGAAACCACAGTGAGGAAACCTGCATATATCTGCGAAGAAATCAAGTCCAGTCTGGAGACTATTTCATTCCCTCTCATCCATGAGAGGAGGCCTGTGACCAACAGTAGAGTGTTTATCTGTTGGCGATGATGATGATGATCATGATGATGATGATGATTCTTATTAAGTTTGCATTACGTGCGTGTAATATCTAATACTTTATGAACTACGAACTTTGCCAACTAATGCCCAATGGAAAACTCCTAATCGTACTGTAAAAGTCTTTTAAATAAAGTGTGAGGCTCTGGTTTCAAGTTTCGTGGTACCGGCACTACACAATGGCGCAAATGTAGACGAAGGCGAGATACATTGCTGATTTTAGATACGAGAAGAACTGCAACACTATCAGAATAACGTCAATATATGTTGACTTTGCCTCGACTCGCGCCTCACGTTTCTAACGAGCCAGCTGATCGTTTGTCTAACCAGCCAGCAGCCAGCTACCCCAAGGCCGTTGGCATGGAAACCAGACGAGACACTTCTACTTTCATTCAAAATAATAATTATTTATAGAACTTGCAATACAATAGCGGTATTTAAGCAGGAACATACCGATGTCCTAGGCAAAGGCTAGACGAATAAATACTTTGGTCCATGAATATGATAAAAACTGTTGGATTACATTTTATTCACGCATTACAGAGGCAAGACGTTCAATATTTATCACGTCAGTATACAGTAACATGCTTCGTAGACAACGTAACAGTCGTGTATTTCATGGATATGGAGGAAAAATAGATACTGACGTATCGTGATATTCACTGATCGTGCAATGTAGTATACTGACAGATGACAATATTTATTACAAACTGCCATTACGGGTTTAAGAAATCTATGTAGATGTACGTGATAAATATTATCATCCACCAATACACTAGGGGTTTAATAAATATCAGGAAATATGATAAATATCAGCAGATCATAGTATTTATTGTACGTCTAGCCTTCGCATAATACTAGCCCGAGAAAAAATACTAGTATATATTTGAAATGCAAGCATAATTAGAGGAATACGAATCAAGATGTTGTGTTTCACAGTGGTTATTATGAATATAATCTATTGTTGAGTAATTTAAAAGGTAACGTTGAAAGATAATGTGTTTGCATTCTTTGTAAATAGTGAGTATTCTACTTTCTTTATACAAGCATTATCTGTCTTTTTCTTATCTATTTACATGTAATTATTTTTAGATAAAATGGTTTGTTTGTATATAATTAATTTCTTTACTTCTCTTTATCATTTCAAATGTTTCCTGGCGGTAACTATCATATTTATACTATTACTTGAAGGCGCCCGCAACTTCGTTCGCGGAGGAGAAAAAGTCATAACCCTTAATTTTTTCTTTAGCGTAGTCGGGTAAAAAGTATCCTACAACCATCTGGATATACCCAGCTACCCGTGTACCAAAAATAGTAAAATAATTTTGCGTAATAAAGCCACAACGACACATACAAACATACATAAAATCCAAAAAAAATATTGTAAAAATGAAATTTATTTATTTATTTATTATTATAAACAAAATATATACAGCTTTACAGTACAGAACCAAAGCGCTGCATTATTGAGGTTTACATCAAATAAAAGACAAAGACAGGTATATACATGCTATGATACTCTACTATCATCCATCGCCTCGCAGTACCTCAGACATTCCCGACATACATCTGCCCATCGATTCGCAAATGAATCACTTTCAGGTGCCCACGACAGAAACGAGAACGACAGAAATGTCTGTATATTGAAGATAATGTCAAATAAGTGATTATAATGGACTATTTGGAGGTCAGTGAATCGATTTTTTTATTTTTTGTATGTTTCTATGTGTCGTTTTGGCTTCATTACGCCAAATCGGCAAAACCGATTTCAACTATTTTTGGAACACAGGTGGCTGGATATCTCCAGATGGTTATAGGATACTTTTTACCCGACTACGCTGCAGAAAAAAAGAAGGGTTCTTGTGAGGTGCTTCTATAAAAACATATTTCAAGCCGTTGAAGAAGGTGTCTCAATACCTTAGACCCGTGAAGAGTAGCACCCCTTTGCAGAGTGCAGGCATTTATAAGCTGGACTACAAGTGTGTCAAACGAAACGTAGTGTATCAACCCGGGTGAAGGAGCACATAGCAGATGTCAAGCACCGTCGGTGTAATAGGTCTGCAGTCTGTGAACATATCATTGACAAACCAAACCATTCAATTAAGTTTGATAAACCTTCTATCCTTGCCAAAGAGAAAATATATTTTTCCAGAATGCTACGCGAGGCTATTGACATTAAAAAATGCTAAGCGAGGCTATTGAGATTAAAAAAACATCCAAATTAAGCCCTTCTGGCACATGTGTAACTGTCCTTACAGATTAGGCCCATCTGGCATGTATGTACACCTTTATTTGTTTTTTCAAAGGGGATAGTTTGCTCAAATTGTAACTTTGACAGAGGAAAACATATCTTTTCTCAGTCCACCCGTGACCATGGAAATCTGAAAAGCTTCGGAAACGTCTGGAACTCAAAATAGATATACGCGATATAATCCGTTAATTTAAATGAGTAATAATCGCGGAAATAGAAGAAAATATTATGAGAATTTTTAATGAATTGAATTGAATTGAACTAAGTAAGATGTCGTTAAGTAAAGTTAGCGCGTGATGGAGCGGAGAGTGAGAGTGGCTCAGCGTACGCGCTGCCAAGACCGCGAACAGCGTAAACGAAAACGGTAAAGTTACTGAGACTGTTTAACCTATTTTGTGGTGTAACCTTATAATAAGACTAGAAGCAGCATTCGTTCGCAGAGGAGAAAAACCATCAATCAAAAGTCATAACCCTCTTTTTGCTTCTACGACAACGCAGAACTAAAAATAGCATTTATAAAATGTGCATCAGCGTCGAACGCAGCGATGATAGACTCGTCGCTACTATAACATGACCCCTAGACACGTATAAACCATTAGTTTTCATAGGTCTCGCCCTTGGCTTCGTTTTCTTAGTCAGTGTTGACAACCTGCTTGACAGAATAATATATTTTGACCTGTAATCTGGAACATGTATCACTTCACGCATCTAGTTATATTAGTGAGAGCGGTTGAGTGAGAAATTTAAGAATGTCACCGCAGTTGTTTTATGTAAAAATATTTTAACCCGATTATGGTAAAGAAAAAAACCGGCCAAGTACGTGTGCCATGTGGCCCTTAGCCACGCATAGTGAAGAGTCTCTACTTGATCGGGATAATTGTACACTACTACCATGATTGTACATAAATACCATTCGAAAAAGTGTACATACTAACAAATATTTTTTCCTTTTACCGAGGACGCCAGTTATTTGAATTTAACTCAAAATCAGTATAAAACGATAAGCTTCCAAATAGTTATAATTGGCTTATCGAAATATAAGTATGTCGCACATTGAGATTCACTGATATAAAAAAAAACCTTCAAATAAAAGTCAAATGCCTGTGACATCCTTATACAGACAGATGGACATGACGGAACTATAAGGGTTCCGTTTTTGCTATTCTGCCCACGAAACTCTAAAAAGTGGTTTCTGTATCCTTTTTCCTCAATGCACTAAGTTGCGTTTACAATCAACTACTAGTTAGTTTTATATAATTAATCCATATAAAGTTAAAAGGATTCTAACACATAAATTTAAATACATTGCGTATCCTGGACGCCACCAAATTGAGGCTAAAACACATTAATTTCCGCCATTCATTGAGAGTTCAATAAACAAACATTTGCATATGGCAATATGATTATTCTATATACGGTGAGAGACTGAAATAAGTGCGACTACATAGAATGTAAATGAAAATTAAATTTTCCGAAATAAACGTGTGTTTTCTATCATATCATAATGGCACTAATGTATATGCTCGTACAATTACAAGCGAACACAAATTTTAAATGTCGTATTGTAATGTGGAACTGAATGCTTTTAACTAAACAATATCGAGGGCGACCTCGCGAGGATATAGGTAAAATAAGACAAAGAGCTTCGAGAACTACTACCTAACTTAATCTACCTATCTTAGGTAGCCCCACTAATTATTCTCGTCTTGGCGGTGTCACTAAAGTGCAGATGCTTCCGCCTATGCCAAGACGAGAAAAAATAGCGGGAGACCTATTTACCTTCTCAAGGCGTTTCGACTTATTTTTACACCCCTTAATTGATTGAACTCGGAATATTTTTTACGTTTTAAACTCCAAGTGTTTTCGAAAACAAAGTTCCATGCTTTAGGACTGGGAACACCCAAATAATCCGAAATATTTTATTCCGAATTAGATTTTTCCGAGTGTCAAAATTCCGAATTTCATATTTCCTTTGTATTAAAATATCGATTATTAAAATGCACGAAATTTAGTTTACCGAATATCAAAAATCCGAATTTTTAATATTCCGATGTTTATAACCCCGAAGAATCAAAAGCCCTATGTTTTAAAACCCCGAAAAACAATAATCCGAATTTTAATTATCCGAAATGTCATTGCTACTTCGGAATTTTGACATTCGGAAATATAAAATTCGTGATTCTTATTAATCGGAATTTTGACATTATATAAAGTTCGTGATTTTTAACAATCGTAATAAAAACCGAAAACTGTAGGTATTTTATTATTCGGAATTCGTACTTTTGATATATCGGATTATTATTCAGTCGGACTTCTTATTGTTCGGTATATTAAAATTCGGAATTTTGAAAATCGGAAATTTAATCGTTAGACATTTTTAAATTTCGGATTTACAAAATTCGGATTTATGATATATTGGAATTGCCATATTCGGAATTTTGATCCATTCGGAATTATAAGAATCGGTATTATAAAATTCGTGATTCTGAATAGTGGAATTAAATTTTTCGTATTTATGTAGTGTGCCCTTTAGGACTACGAGTGTAATCCAAGACTAGGCATAACTTATAAATCCTTATCACCGCACTCGCTCGTAAAAGCTCCATTTACAGCGACAAATCTTCGTGGAAAAGTCCGTTTTATCCACTAGCTTGGAAAAGTCATTTGAAGTTTGAATTTATATTTTTTTAATATGTTTGTTTGTTTGTTTTGTTATGAGTGTGTTTCGTAAATTCATCATCACTAGTTTTATATGAAAAAATAAGCGGTTGGTTATAATTTCATAGTTTTTCTTACATCTCACATCTCCTCGCTGTAGTGAGTGAAAAGTTGTGTATTTCGCATGATTGCAAAATTATTTGGCTTCTCGTGCCTTGAAAGCACTTGCGAACAAATAACTATTGTTATGCAAGGCTACAAAGTTGTTATTTGGCGCGAGTGCTTCAAATGAAACCCGAGCAAGCGAAGGAAGCTAAAACTCGCTCCGCTCGTGGTTCAAATATAGATTCCTGAGCGTAGCGAGGCTTTCAAGGCACGAGAAGTCAAATAATTTTGCAGCCGTGCGAAACACGCAACTTTTCACCTCACTACAGCTCTCTGTAGTGAAGTGAAAAGTTGCGTGTTTAGCATAGTTTTTCTTACATCTCACATGTTCCTCTGAATATGTGAGATGTAAGAAAAACTATGATATCATATATAACAAACCCATTTTTTTAATCAAAACTATTGAGAATGAACCTACGAAATACACTCATAACAAAATCAACAAATAAACATATAAAAGTAATAACTTCGAACATAAAATGACTTTTCCACGCTAGCGAATAAAGCGCACTTTTCCACGCAGATTTTGCGCTGTAAATGGAACTTTTCTAAGCTAGTGAGGTGAAAATAATTATTCTTAGCGCAACCATGTTGTGACTGTAACTGTAAGACATTTAGGTGCAAATGTTCGTGCTTCTCTGCAATTTGGTTCTTTCTGCATTGTCTATCAGTCACTGTCAAGAATTTAATCAAACTAAGTATACGAGGATATGTGCATAAAACTGTGTCCCTTTGTTTTGCAATTATCACCGAATTTCGTTTAACAGAAAATATTTCACAGAAAATGAAAATAAATCTCATATTTTATTTCACGTAATTTGGTTTCGTCGATTTTTCATGTGAAAAAAAGACATATTTAGTAAAGTTGCTGCTTAATAAATTTTACTACTTCGATTATTTATTTAAATATAATAACGATAGACTTATGATTTACTGAAAGGCCATAATCGTGTAAGGGAACAGAAAATGCCCATGACGTCATTAGCCAATGAATATATCCTATGTATTGGTCATAATGATAGTTATTAGTCTGCCAAGTTTTATCTCATAATTATTGACAGTTACCTTGAAATGTCACTTTAAAGTTTTTTTACTTTTCAAAATATTTTAAAATCTACTGGTCCGTTTCTTTTGTAAATAATGGACGTTGTTAATAACATAAAGAGGAATAACTTTTCGAAAAACCAGACGTAGTCTCTTTCCGTTTAATCCTAATATTATGTTTGTCTGAAATCAATCGGCTTGAAGAAACATGGTTATTTTTAACCGACTTCAAAAAGGAGGGGCTCTCAATTCGGAAGTATGTTTTATTTTTTTTTGTTTGTTACCTCAGAACTCCGTCATTTACACGACGATTTGAAATAATATTCTTTTGTTCATGAGTAGGTGTATCCAAATTGGTCCCATAAAATTTTGGTAAAGATCTAATGCCGGGATCCATGAGGAATCGAAGGAATTCCTCGAATATTATGAGCAAATCTATGGTGATTTCGATATTTATTACAGTAGTTTAAGCATTTACATTTGAAAATCACCATTTAATGGAGAGAAACCAATGATGAAGACACAAGCCATCAGTTACCACTGAGGGCTCTACCAGTGTTATTTAATTCGCGGATCGCGAGTTGATTTGGAATTATTATTTTTTCAGTTCAAAGTAGAAATCTTCAAGTTGGTCCCATAAAATTTTGGTGATGATCTGATGATGAGATCGATGAGGAATCGAAGGAATCCCTCAAATATTATGGCACTTCTATGGCGATTTCGGTGTTTATTAAAGAGTAACAAGCATTTACACTCGAAAATCATCATTTGGTGAAGTGAAAGCCACCAGTCACTAATATTTAATTCAATAATCGCAAAATCATTCTTTATCACATTTTGCTTATAGGCAGAAGTTAGTTAAGATTAGAGTAGCAAAGTGGAGCTGATGGAGGAGAACCAGAGAACTTCTCAACGGTTAACGGCCCTGATTCTGAAATAGCAACGTTCAGCTAAGGGTCTTGAGCAATTGACATTAGAATGCATTATGACTGTAAGTGCTATATAAAAGACGTAAAAGTCATAAAAGTCATGTATTTATGTGTGGCTTCGATCGTCAGAAGGCAGAATTTGTAGTCTTGATATTTCAGTTAACGATCTCTCATCATGTGGTTTATTTAATAATTTATTGGCGTCCAAATCTAACACCGCTATGCCTGCCAACGTTTTGACACGGCTTAGTGCAACATATATTTGCCCTTTAGCGAAATTCTTTTTACCAAAGTTTATCATAGCTTTTTCGAGGTTGGTACCTTGTAGGGATCTGATGATGGGATTCTAGGGAAATCGAGGGCAACCCTCAAATTTTATAGGCACTTATAATGTTTTTCATATATTTTCTTAAGGTATTTAAGTATTTGCATATATTAGTAATCATCTCGTCATGCTGAGTTGATGGCGTAGGTACAACTCCTTAACGGTTAAGAGTTAGAGGATAATTCTTAAAAAATACATGTATTTTTTTTGTTATGTAGGTAGGTATGTTTAGACTGTTAGTCTTATTCTTTTTAATAGTTTAGGTTTTAAGATTTAGTCTAGTTTTTCAGGTTTCGGCTGAAAAACAGCGCTGGAGTGTCGCTCAGGAGACGGCACGATCAGCACTATGCTGACATCTAAACCGTTTGCCACAAACTTAGTTTTTTTCTTTGATGGGTTATGTATATAGTTAAGTAACTTAAGTTATTACTAGATTAAGTATATATATTTTTTGTTTCTGTATATTTTTTATCATTTGGTTGTGGCAATATTTTTTTTTTTCTTCTTCTTTCTTTCTTTTTTCTTTCTTTTTTAACCAGCAAGCTACTGGACTTAACTATTTTGACCTAGCCAATTCTTATAATTTAGATTTTTATTTACAATCAAATCCTCTTCAATCTTCTCATTCTAGGCTCTAAAAAATACTTTATATCACTGAAATCCATCACTAAAATGCAAAAAATAAAAAAATAAAAATAAAAAAAGAACCGACTTCAAAATAAACTAAAAAGCCAAAAATAATGTTTTATGTACGGTACGGATAACATTTGAATCACCTTTTGAAGTCGATGCCAAACCTGAAGTTTAGTAAAGTTCTGCATTGAATAAAAACAAAAATTACTATAACTAAATATATGTAGGTAATCACTAAAGGCTTGCCACCGCGGTTCTTATAAATGAATGGTTTGGCACCGACTTCAAAAGGTGATTCAAATGTGATCCGTACCGTACATAAAACAATATTTTTGGCTTTTTAGTTTATTTTGAAGTCGGTTCTTTTTTTATTTTATTTTTTATTACAATAGCCTTTAGGTAACTACAGTATCCAATTTTAATTCTAATTTCACTTTTCCCATCTTTTTTACAGTTTTTTTTAATATTTTGTTAACAAAGCGATAAAAAGAACATGCATGTACCCTATTCACATTACTTTAGCAAACATTTAGCAAAGGATAGAATTGACACACTTACATTTTCGGGCAATTACTTAATGACATTATTTTCTTTGAAACGAATATTATATTAAGTAATACAATATATTAAAAATAATTGCTTTGTCGTTCTATTATGTGAACATTCCACTGATTGATATTTCTCAGTATTATACTTCCATGAATTCAATATCTACGATATATTTTTTGTGCTAAGTTATTATTCTATGAAACGAAATTAAGAGAAACATTGTCTGTAGAACGAAATTCTGTAAAGATCTTGTCGATAAAACAAGTACGGCCAAAGAATTTAATTTGTGTACACTTTCGTATCTTCTCATAGTGACATTGATGTGGAATCTCTATCGGCTTTCATATTGATTTTGACTGCGACATTGTACGAAATGGCATATAAATTAAATTATTTGACTATACCTACACCTGCTTAAAACGTTGGTAAACAATTTTGACGACACATTTAGCTCAGCGGTGGTGAAGCCTGCGAAGCTGACGGTTTTAGATTCATATCCAGGTGACGGCAAATATTTGTGTGGTGAGGATAAATATTTTTTCCTGAGGTTTCTTTTTTTTAAATGTATTTAAGTGCTATATCTATTAAATATATTGTGGTCTAGTACTCATAACACAACTTAATTTTGCTTACCCTTTTTTTAATGTTTAAAATTGTCCCCTAATATAGATTTTTTACGAAATTCTTGATGAATCTTTTACCAACTGTAAAGTTCGCTCTGTTAGGGTAAAAAAATTGTTTCATAAATGCTCATCATGTGCGCTGACGGCACAATAGCTGGTTTAAATGGAAATTACAAAGATATTTTAAAAAATAGTGACAAAATTTTAAGACAAGCTGTTTGGGCTGTCTAGCTCAATTGGCTGAGCGTGCGCCCCGGCAAGGCACAAAGCACTGGTTCAAATCCGGTCGGAGTATTGATTTTTTTTAATTATTTACATTTTTGTGTTTATGAAAATATTTTCCGGTATTATTTATTATTATATTTCTGTGTCGCAACCGCTCAGGAGTTCACGGGACAATGGTGTCCCGGACCTTTGTCCCGTGAGCTCTTTGCGTGCGCGGAGCCGAAACCAACGCGTAGAGACTATTATTTAACTATAAAAACGTGTAATCCTTGTTTATCCGCTCATTCGATTTCAATTATCTTCGACCACAGTTTAAAACAACGCTCTGTAACAGATTAAATCAATTATATACAATTTGCCATTACCTGTGGTTTTCGATGTACCACACTCGTGAACAAAATTGTTGTAATTGCATATTTTAGCAGATAATTCCTATTACAATCCTATTACTTTAAATGAGCAACTATTGTATACTTATGTATATTACGAGTACAAAGTGCCCGCAAGTTCGTTTGTGGAGGTGAAAAGTCATTACCCCTATTTTTTTTCTGGAGCATAGTCGGGTAAAAACTATCCTATAACCAACTGTGGGTACCCATGTCCCAAAAATAGTTGAAATCCGTTCAGCGGATTTGGCGTAATAAAGCCACAAAAATACATACAAATATAAAAATAATAAACCGTTTTAGAGATCTCCAAATAGTTCGTTACACTGAATCAAAAATTTGTTTTTTTTTAGAAACCTCAATGTGTATTTGAAAGAACTGCCACACCTTGATGTTTGCTGAATTTTTATCAACTTCGGTTACATGTATGGAGTGCACTAGAAATATTTTTATTCGTTATTGAACTACCAAACTAAGTAGCGGTTTTTACAAGACACCTCCAAATTTCGCCAGTATATATATTGTAGTTTTTGAGTAAAATACCAGTAAAGTATTGACGGACGGAAGGACATGACGAGACTATATGTTTTTGCCATTTCAGCTACCGAATTCTAAAAACCAGTCCTTTTATTAAGTCTTCAACCCTTTATTCTAAGGGGTTATTAACCAATCCTCATTATTGAACAGTCTCATCGCGCACGAGATTGCACATGAAGTTTTAGTATAATGGATATTGGACAACTATGCGATGCACGGAAGAACGTTGCATACTTGCGATTTTCCCTATTCAGGTAGGTAAGGTACAAAGCGATACCACATAAGATTTATTAAGCAACAAAACACTTGTTTATTTACTAATAAAAGCTGCCCGCAACTTCGTCAGCGGAGGAGAAAAACATCATAACATCAGCGTAGTCGAGTAAACAGTATCTTGGGGATGCCCAGCGACCCATTCCGTTTAAGAAATCCGTTTAGCTAATTTAGCGTGATGAAGCCACAACGACATATACAAATATATGCAAAATCCATTAAAATATTTTTCAATTTAGTGACCTTCAAATAGTCCGCATTAATTATTTGTTTGAAATTATCTTCTTTTACAGACATTTCATTTTTACTAATTAATAGTAAAAAGTTGTAAAAATAAAATAACTGAACATTGAAAATATTTTCAAAAAACAAGTGCAACCATGAGGATAAAATATTAAATATAACCACATTTTGAAATTTCCCTAAATATTCGAATTGTAAATAAGAAAATCATATCGAAAGTTCTTCATTATAAAAGATCGTAGGTAAGAGTCACAGCGTAGCAAATCAAACTGAGGCACTATGCTTAAGACGAATCTACTATAAAAATTGAACTAGATTCTTCTTGGGCGCTGTGACTGCCACATTTTCGCTAATGACGTCATTCACAGAATCCCTGAAGATGAACACATTTTCCCGAATATCTACTAAATTATACGCTTTATAAGTACGTTTTTTTTGCGTTTCTCGATGACGAATTAACGAAATGGGTGTTAATTTGATATAACTAATTTTCATTTTGAAATGTCTTAAATTAAGTATGCCAAAATATGGCCCACTATTATCCTCAAATATTTCAAAAAAGAATACTATTCATTTACTAATCACGCAGTAAAAATAACTATATATATCGATCCTTGCATGAATTTCAATCCAAATAGCCGCTCGTCTGTACTTCCCTGGCACAAAGTTGCTATGTATATCCAAAAGGCGTAAGCACTCACAAGCGTTGTACGTGATCGGACCATTTTACTTGAACGACAGTATAAGGGTGAGGTAATTACTGGAAATATCCTTTGAATATGAGTCGTAAGTCAGTATTGGTAGCAATCAGGGCCAAAACCTATTGAATGCGTCTTGCGATGCTACTGAACTGAGTGTGATCCTGCGCAGACCACATCCACCGAATCGAGATCAATAATTGTAGATTGTTTGACAAGGGGCTAAAATAAGCCATTAAGCCTCCTCACCTACAAACAAAATTTCAACATTTATGAAAATTTTCATCCATTCCCGATTGTGCCAAATGATGATTATTACAAAAAAAATATGCTAGATAAGGGTTACCATAATATAACATAGTTTAATGCTTTAAAGTATTAGTACCTAAATTTATTAGCACGTTACATATTTTATACACACATACAGGTGTCAAGTGTTTGTTTAGCCCGCAGAATTGGACATTTTTACCCGACTGCGTAGACTGCAACAGAATGAGGGTTAATGTTTTTCGAGAGTCTGTACCTAAGCCAATTTTAAAAGCATCATCACCTCCCGCCACATGGTGGTCCAATATTGCGAGGGAGATGAAAACTCAGGGTCTCACACCCAAGACCACCCAGGACAGGGCGTCCTGGCGCCGCTGTACAAGGAGACCCGACCCCAGATGGAACTGGGATTAAGGGAAAAAAGAAGAAGAACTATTCATTCATTTTATAACTAGGTATACACCGTGACCGTTAATAACCCGAAAGATTTAAACCACATATTTTTGACGACTGTACGAGTAAATAATGTTATATCGACATGGGTCTAATTATGTGCTTAATTAAATTACTATTTCAGTACAAATTAAATCTTATTAATTGCCCGCTTCTTTGTGAACAAGCCTTTAGGTGGGAATCTCAAGTTGAAGAACAGAGAGCGAGCATGACACTTCACGAATCGCTCCGAAATCATACGATGAAAGGCGAATGGCGTAACTTGTATTCCATGAATGACAAGAAGTGTCAAGTTATGTCTAGCACGATGTTTGTGTTGAAATTATTTTTATTTATTGGCACCACAAAATACCACAAATACTTATGTATCCAAACTTTATTAGGTGCTACGACATTAAAGTGCTCTTACATTATTATTGAAACTTTGTGTCTTAGGTATCTTTTTTTTGACTAACAATCACAACCATTAATTGTTAGGCATGATAATATTCGAAGGAAATCATACTACTTATTTTTATACATCATACTTACCTCTTACCTCATACAGGAAAGGGACTTTGTTGTAACAGCGATCATGCTAACCCGTACCTGCAGTAAAATAAACAACAACATGAAACAGTTACGCATTTTTATTACGAGTAATGTAATGAATTAGATTTTCAAAATGTGTACCGCCGTTTTCAGCACCAATATTCAATCTTGAACGGATTTCATGATTCAAATTAACATAAGTGTTCTTGATTTCTTCTGAAACCGTTTGAATTTTTATTAACAACTCTTCTCTGGAGTTCACAGGTGTTGAGCAAACCTTATCTTTCAGAGTTCCCCATAGAAAGAAATCTAGCGGAGTTAAATTCGGTGACCGGGCAGGCCGTGCTAAAACTTCGCTCCCACGGCCGATCCATCTCTCGGGGTATTGTTGGTTCAGCCAATTACGAACATCCAAGCCGAAGTGGACCGGGCATCCGTCGTGCTGGAACCACATAGTTCGTCGGGTTTCCAAAAAGACATCTTCTAGCAGGTCGTTTAATTCATTATTTAGAAATAATAAATAGTTGTGAGAATTCAATCTATTTGGAAATATGACGGGACCTATTATTTTATTCCTAATAATGCCAGCCCAGAAGTTTACGGAAAATTTGTGCTGGTATGTATTTTCCCTTTTCGCATGGGGATTTTCTTCTAACCACATATGCTGATTATGGGAATTAAAAACTCCCTCTCTCATGAACAACGATTCATCTGTCCATAATATCTTATTTAGAAATCTTCCACTAATTTCTGATTCATCCTTTGGCAAAAGGCAACTCTAGCTAGCCCGTCATTGTTAATTAATCCGTGTACTTTCCTGTAGTGAAAAGGATGCAGGCCGTACCTTTTCCATAGCCTTAATACGAGCTTATAGTTAACATTGACCATTCTTGCTACAGCTCTTGATGACAAAGTTGGGTCTTCTGTTATGATGTTCATTATTCTGTTCTCTGCTTGTTCATCTAGATTTATAGCCCTTTCTCTGTGAACTTTTCCAAGCCCTTTTTCGCGTAACTGTCGATGGACATCCGCAAAAGTCGAATGGTGAGGTATACGACGGTTTGGGTACGTCTTCGGTATTCGGCGACTGTCTGGAGCGAGTTCACATTACAAAATTCGTACACAAAGTCATCTGCTAAATGAGCCGAAGGATAATGCGGCATAGCGAATATTATTTATTACTGTCAATAAAATGTTCAATGTCATTTTATCTTGCGTGACAATTAGTTATCATTTGTAATGTGTCATTTTAGTGACAATCAATTTCAAACTAGGCAGTTATAAGAAGAACCAATCTCGCGACTTAGAACAGAACAAACCTAATTATCTCTATTCTCAGTGATAACAAAAAAGCTACTTGAGATTGAAGTGTGTAAGATAAGATATTATAATTATTCGGATTAATACTGTAATTTAGTTGCATGTTATATCCTTTTTTCACTACACTGTATTTTATTTGCATGTTATATCCTTTTATCTCGTGATAAAAATATTTTCGGTAGTAACAACTTTTTGTAGATAGATACCAAACTTCTTTATGAAACTGGCTAACAACCATACAGTTAGTGCATCTACGTGTAAAAGAAGTAGGTGGCTACGTCATGCTCACGCCCTTAAGGTGTGTTACACTGGAGATTTTTTAACTTTTGATTTGTTGTAAATAATCAATATCTCCTTAATTATGAGTTTTTGTTACATAACTTTATATACTCTAAATAGGCTCTAGTATCGTTAGCTTAAATCTTTCGGGTTATTAACGGTCACGGTGTATACGAGTAAAATAATAGTCTATAACTAATATAGATGTTTTATTTCTACTCCTCACGTTCTCTCTTTCTCCGTTAGTTCATAGACCTCGCATTGCAGGAATGAAGTTATATGAAATACAGAGATGATAATAAACATAAATATTAGCATATACCCACTGAGAATAATATGATACAGAATTAACATACAAAGTGGATGAAGATTAAGAATATTGATACTTCACAGCATTACGTATTTCAAACGCAACCTATGGAATTACTACGGCGCGAGTCAAGACGGGGCGAAGATACGAAGACGTTATTCTGAAAGTATCTTACACGTATCTTTCGCGTGTTTCAATTCATAGTGGCATTTGTTTAAGTACACGAATATATTTAGCCTTCGTTAAGCGAACTTTTTAGGGTTCCGTAGCCAAAATGGCAAAAACGGAACCCTTGTAGAGTCGTCATGTTCGTCCGTCCGTATGTCACGGGCCTTTGACTCATAAACTAAATGATGTATATTGATGAAATTAGGAGTATAGATGTCTTGTTTATGCTACTTATTTTGATATTTAAATAACAAAAAAATAAATGTTTCTTCACTCCATACATTTAAGCGAAACTTTTAAGATTTCTCAAAAATTTTTTGGAACCAGTGAATAGTTTCGGAAGTAATCACTCCGAAAGTAGCATAAATTGTGTCTCTCGCCCTCTATTTTCTATATCTTATGTCCAAAAAATTACAAAGATACAGCTTAATAAATAATTTCAACAAAAATTGGTTTCAACATGATCGGATTAACTGTTTTTGAGTTATTGCTAAAAAACTGCGCTTCACAACAAAAGGACGTAACTCACATAAAGAGCCAGCTAGTCTTTTGCTTGTGTGCTTTTTCACATCGTATTTCTTTCATCCGTAGTGCATTTTTCTGTAGTAACGGCTGCGGAACCCTACACTGCGCATGGTCTGACATGCTCTTGGCCATTTTTTTTTTAAATCAAATGCCACTTCTCTCACTGATCTCCATTATTCCACTGGATAGACTGTCCAATGCATCTGACAGCTAATTTTGAGTTCGATTTCGAAGCGCCACCGCGGGCACAGAGTGTTTGTTCCATCGAACTAATTTTGACTATCTTTCCATAAAAGATAAAAGAGCTCTAATCAAAACAGGGATCGTTACCGGTATTCTTACTATTGGTTTAAAATAAGGTATAACCGGTTATAGTTGCATTTCGCTATTTATATCGCTAAAAAAGCATGATAAGCGGTATAATCAAAAAAGTTATTCAAATATATTAGCGGTTTCGCCAAATGACAACAATACCTCTATTTGGCACTTTACCCCTAAAACCATTACACACTGGTACCTCGTCCATACTAAGGTGCGTCAAAAATACTAATGCTCATTGTACCTAAGATTTAAAAGTAAAACCTAGTTATTGTAGTTAAAAAAAACACATTATTAAATTAGAGGATTTTTAATATTTTATATTAATAATAATTTATATAAAAATGTCTTAAAAACTAAGTAGCTCCAGCGTAGCTTTTGATAGCAGACATTTCTTCTTTTTAAGCTACTTCCTGAGCCCCGTTATTAATGGATCAGAGCTCAGAAGAAGCCCGTTCAAGAGATCTGCATTAGTTACATTCCTGGACATCTATCGGGTGTGCCGTAATCAGAACACTTTAAACCCTGATTACTTAAAATAATGGAAGGTTCTGGATTAAATTAGACTTGATTTAGTAAAAGAAGTCTTATATCTAACTCATCAAGATAGATTTAAGATTAGACAACCGTCGACAAAGTACTAAAAGTCAACTAGCATTCCAAATAAACTAAATATATTTAATAAAATATCTTACTGATGTAGTAGCCAATTTACCACACTAAAATTCAATATTTTAAATTAATTAATACGTTAAATAATCACACATACCTTGTTTTTGAGTATCCATTACAAAAACAAATTACAACAAAGAAGTTTTCCAGTAATATGGGTAAAACAACGAGCGGTTATTGCGTGAGATACTGTTAGCACGAGTCGCGGAAGAAATAGCCCACTTTTCGATAACAATATCGGAACGAGGGTATTTATCAAAATAAATCTTTTTATATTTTGTTATTGTTTGGATATAGAACACGTCAGAATAATTAGTAATGTCAATAAATTGGACATTTTGTTTTTTAATTATTTTCATATGGAAGAAACCAGTGTGCATTACCGGCAATAGCCGTCAGTGTCAATATACTCGATTATTTCTTTTTGTAAATATATATTAGGTACGCATATTGTTAAACATAATTTTTACATAACTTACGTCCGTCATTATTGGGAAGGACAATATTAATCATTTTAAAGCGGATAAACACCGTCACGTGTCAATGATATTATTATCTAGAACTGAAATTCGCTTCTAATCGGTTATATATAAAGCCAAAAATGAACTGAAAGGAACAGTAAAGACAAAGATCTTTGATTTTATACAAATAATCGTGGTGTATTTAAAATGAAATTTTAGTAGTAATGTTTAATTGACATCTTATCTTTCAAGTGCAATGAATACCGGTATTGAATACAGGTATTTAATATCGTAAATAGTCTAGCCATAGAGGTATAGATAAAAACGAAATGACACCAATACCTCTCATTAGAATATATGTATTCTTTCATTAGCGGTAAAAGTTTGTCAAATTCTATATAAGTATTTAATTATACCGGTTTTACAATCCCTGAATCAAAATATATTTTTCGTGTCAATATTAAAATAGGCTATTTTTTACAGTCTAACTTTTATACGACTTAAAACGGAACTTTTCTCATCGGTACTTGTTCGATTCATTTAATTTTTACTCTTCTTTACGGCCAGTGTACTTTGGCCGTCCAGAATATTTGGTTTTCGTATCTTTGCTATAAAAAGAGGAGTGAAGATGGTTCTTGAGTGGCTGGTCGTTTATGTCGGTGAGTGTGAAAATACACGAGTTAGAATTTTGTATAGAAACGTTCAGTAAACGTTCATAATTTCTTAAAGATATACTCAATTGGAAACCGGGAAATAGGTCTTTTAATACAATAAAAATACTCGTTTTGCAAACCTCGAATAGACAGAAATATAAAAAATACGAGATTGACAATTGAATGGAGGTAAACAACAGGCGGTCTTATTGCTAAATAGTTATCTCTGTCTCTCATGTTTTCTCTCTCAGATCTCTTCCAAACAACCTTTGAGTTGCGGAGTGGTTAAAAGGTAATAATTTTAGTTGAGTTACATACATGTTAAAACAATAAAAACATACATAAATAAGAACACGCAGATAGACATCAGAGGCGTGGCGTCAGGAAATTACAAGGGAAGACGAAGCGTACTCCTACTAAGACGCCACGCCACTGATAGACATACATAATTACTGAGACATAATAAATATACTATATGCGAAGTAAGAAAATAAATATATTGCTATTTATTATCTTACTTCGCATATAGTATACAGTATACAGTCAGCCGTAAAGTTGTGTGACTGCTACGTCAGAAGCAGTGTGTTATGGGAGAGATAGGTATTATTTTTCAAGGTGCGATTTTAAATGTTGCAAAAGACGTGGCGCACCTTAAATCATGAAGAAAAGGCCATCAAAATCTGACAAGATTTACTAACTGCCATATTTTTCATAATCAGTAATATTGTGAAACGTTAATCTCGGAAAAAAACGTACCAAGCAATGGAATAACAGCCTCTACTTGAAAAATCACTATCAGACTAACTATTAAAACTATCATTGGTTTAAACTTACACGATCTTCACTCATTATCACAACACAACAAAACTAGGCTTAATCGCGTATAAATATGATTTATTTAATTACCTTTCGTTGGTAATTCTTCGACGTTTTTATTACAAGCCGGACCGAACCACTGGATTGAGTTTCATAATCCCAAGATCTACGGAAGGTAATGACTATATAGTTGAATCGTACGTGAAGCAATTGAAATCAAGAAACACTGAAATTTGACCCGGGAAGACGGTTTCAAACTTTTATCATCGTGGAATAAGTTAATGTAAACAACGTCAAATATCATCCGATAAATCGCCTGACGTAGTGAGTGTAGTGTGACGGTCTAGTGACGACCGTAGTGTTTAAGCTAATAATAAACATCAAGCGCGGGTAGATCGAAAAATTCGCGCGGCTAGAAGACGTTGATTCGCCACTCCAGTTCCTTCGCGACTATGGACGTAACGCGATGTCCGAAACGTCGAAGAATTATTAACTTTAAGGTAATTAAATAAATCATATTTACACGCGATTAAGCCACGTTTAGTTGTGTCGTGATAATGAGTACCTATTAAAATTATCGTTTTCATGAAGATCTATCATCATATATCAACCCGAAGACGTCTAGTGCTGAAAGTTGGTATCTCCCACAAACTTCCACAACAATCGGTCGTACACTTTGTGTTCATTGGTTTCTGACTGCCATAATTAGATCGTCAGTCCACCTTGTGATCCCTGATCACGCGCATGACCACGAATTGCGACGCGATCACAAAAGTGACTTTCGCTATTTGAAGAACATTATACTTGGAACTTTTAAGAACATATATTTATCTTACAAATATTAAAAATATGTTAGTTTGTTAAGATGAAGATTCAATGAAACTATTTATAATTGGATATTTGATAATTAATAACACGTTGACTGTTAACCTAATTAAAGCAAAACTCGCCATACTCAATCAGCTCATGGATAAAAAAGATTTTTAACTCCCGGTCATGACGCGATGTCGCGGGAAAACAATGTTAAGTCATAATATTTTTTTCTGTTTCCGCGATTATTACTCATTGTAATAAAACAATTTGAAGCCGTTGAAGAAGGTGGCTCAATACCTTCGACCCGTGAAGAGTAGCACCCCTTTGCAGAGTGCAGGCATTTATAAGCTGGACTGCGAGTGTTGTCTTACATACATTGGTCAAACGAAACGTAGTGTATCAACCCGGGTGAAGGAGTACATAGCAGATGTCAAGCACCGTCGGTGTAATAGGTCGGCAGTCTGTGAACATGTCATTGACAAAACAAACCATTCAATTAAGTTTGATAAACCTTCTATCCTTGCCAAAGAGAAAATATATTTTCCCAGAATGCTACGTGAGGCTTTTGACATTAAAAAATGCTACGCGAGGCTATTGATATTAAAAAAACATCCAAATTAAGCCCTTCTGACACATGTGTAGCTGTCTTTACAGATTAGGCCCATGTGGCATGTATGAACACCTTTATTTGTTTTTTCAAAGTGGGTAGTTTGCACAAATTGTAACTTTGACAGAGGAAAATACATGTTTTCTCAGTCCACCCGTGACTATGGAAAGCTGGAAAGCTTCCGAAACGTCGGGAACTAAAATGAGATAATATACGCGATATAATGTTAAGTCAACCAAATATGTCAACCAAGCTTTTGTTAGCAACTCGATTTAGGAGTTCTTAACTATAAAACTAATGTTCATTAAGACCACGTTAGCAATTTCAATATGCCACGAATTCCTTCCGCGGTGCCCATCGAAATGCCCACAACGCCACAACAGTGACCGCATTTCACGCCCGTGCATTCCCGCGTCCTCCTTCCGTCCGCCTGACTATTATTATTAAACCCATTTCCCACTAATTTTACAAGCTTATTACTATTATTATTTAACTTGTTAGTTTGGGTTAAATCTCACAACATTTTAAATTTTACCCGCTTCCCGGTTTCCGATTGAGCTAAAATTTGACACTTGTAAATTTCTTGAGAATAATAGCAGTAATAATTGTCCCAAAAATGATTTTTTGTTAGACACATATTACAAATGTGAAAGTTTGAAAAAATGTTTGGAATGGATCGTTCGATGGCTGTTACTCAATAACGCTTGAACTGTTTAAAAGATTGTGATGAAATTTTATACATAGGTGCAACATCGGCTAAGTCACAGATACAAGCTAGTAATAAATAATGTGCCAACCAATATTCTGCTATTACTATATTTCCATGATGTTGACCAAATTGTCGGTTCATCTTTTTAGGGGTCTACTTATGCATTGTCCTGTACGCGGTCACCACTCGGAAACCTTTTTGTACCAGCGGCCATCAGTTCTTAGTGCAATAGGGCTTGCCATTATAGGTCTAAATCATAACTAGGTCTGTTCCTGAGGCATGGGTACGAGAGGGATATTTTTGCGGAACGTCAATCGACGCGTAACTTCAGTTGTGCGTCAGGCTCGTATAACGTGACAGTTATAGCAAGTCACTTGCCATCCCTCCCATACCGCGCCCATACCTCAGAAACAGACTCAATTAAGCGTTAGATCTATAGCAAATCACTGAGCTGTCAATGTTGATGACCTTGGTTCTTCTGGATCACGGAAGGAAACGCCGAGCATAACTCGATTTAGCAGTTTTGAACTAATGTTCATAAAGCTATTTTATTTACCAATATCTCGCCGCAGTGTGTTCATTCGTCGCCGTATCTTGAGCTACGGTGTGTACATTCCTTAAAACGCGCATGTTCATTACGACCAATTTAGGTATTTTAATACGCCGTGGCCTGCATCCTTATACCAGACAGAATTATAAATACGAAAAATTCTCAAGATGTTTGGATCGCTGGATGGTTGCTAAAAAGGCCTTAACCGTTGAATGGATTTAGATGAAATTGGATTAAAACATAAGCTTATTCCAGTAAAGCAGACGAAGCCGCAGGTAAAAACTCGTAATAAATTATATGCCAGCCAAACTTATGCTGGCGACACGTAATAGAAGCTTTACGCCTTATTCACATCCTAGTTTTACGGTGCGTCGTATTTCGAGCAGCGATGTGTTAATTCCTTCAACCTAGCAATGTTTATTTATACCAATTTAGTTATTTTAATACGCCACGAATTGCGGCCACCGAAATGCCCGCAACGGCACAACTGCGCCCACATTTCACGGCCGTACGTTCCCGTGCCCTGCGTCCTTCCGCCTGTCTAATATTTTATGCAAAGTCGAGGCCCTCTGTTCACGTGACAGAGTTCTGTTGTTTGCACAGGAGAGATCAGAAAGGGAATTGCCTCTAAATCCCGCTACCGTGTTCTGAATAACAAAATAAATTATCTACGGGCAAATTTTAACAGCAATTCCGCTGTTTGTGCGAGGGTGTTTTGTGATTGCATGATGCTGACAGGCGGTTGGACCTCCGTTGTATCTTTGTTTTCAACAAAACATTTTTATTTTTAAACTGTTTTTTATGGGTACATTTTAAAATTTTAGTCTGTTTGGACCTAATGTAAACCTCCATAAATACCTCTGAGAGCGATTTGCGGTCAATTTGATCCAGTTTTTGCCAACTATCTTGCATAGATTGTCGTTTCACATAGTTAAAGGCATCCGACGTTACGGCACTGCTATAAAAATGCTTTATTATTACCTATTTGTGGACCGATTTTAAGAATTCTTATCAGATTTAGTTACTTAATTAAATCTAGTAAATATATCTCTACTTGACTAATTCCATAAATATTCACACTTTAAATAAAAATGTATTGGATACATAAGCTGTGTACGGCATAAAATGATCAGGTTTTTTTGTCCTACACATCTTAGTCGACCCTTATAAATGTTTTATTAAGGGCTAAATAAAAAAAATGGAAATTGGCATCACAATACAGTATAAATATAAAGAGTTATATATTTTAAAGCTTTATAATTGAAATAAAACAATTTCACGGATTATATCGCGTATATTATGTCATTTTAGTTCCCGACGTTTCGGAAGCTTTTCAGCTTTCCATGATCCATAATCCGTTAAATTGTTTTATTTCAATGAGTAATAATTGCGGAAATAGAAGAAAATATTAAGCTCTATAATGTTAATATTGCTAAGAAAGAACGCCCAATAAGCCAAATACAAAAATATCGAATTCGTTTGCCACATTTTAGGTCCAACTTTATGAAATTTAAAAACTATCCCCTTCAGAATATTTTTTTATTCATTGGATACTTAAATTCCATTTGTGCCATTTCATCTGAAACGGAATGGAAGTGAAATGTAAAGTGAGTCTGTATTCTGTTTTGATTGAGTTTTGCGAACCAACAGAACTACTACGAATGTATATGAAATGTCCACCGACACAAAAAATACTAGTACAATAGAATACTCTGTATCGTAACGACATCATTATAGCATATGGTATTATGGGTCAAAAGTTACATGTGCTAGTAAGTCCTTTTTAAGCGAATATGGGTTTTTAAAAGAGAACAATAGGAAACAATAATAATATTTTCTCCTTGCATACCTATCTTTAAAGAATAATCGGTCTCATCCTAGAACAGGACGCTAAAAAAAATATTTATATTGACTCGCTTGCTTTTAAAATTAGATTTATGGTGTCGTTTACTAAGCATAGGCCTCCTGGAATTTCAGTCTAACACCTGGTCACTCATTGTGATAAACAGCCAGGTCGCCTTGCCGGCTCCACCTACGGACCACGACACCCATGTCATAGTACGGACGGATTCTCCTCTGCCGAAATATATGCGAAAAACTAGATCAATTGACTATTTTCTGCTAAACGGAGTGCCATTGACTTGACTTCGACTTTCCGAGGTGTATTCGTACCTATTTCCGATCATCAGGAACTTCTTGGTATGAACTGGTGCTCCAACTTGAACTTCACATATTTTATCGCGACCTTAGCAAAAACTATAGCCAAGAAGCTTGGGATCCTTTTTAAGGTGAGGCGGTACTTCACACCAGCCTAGTGTATAGCATTAAATTGTATAAAGCACAAGTCCGGGCGTGTATGGAGTATTGTTATCATCTCTGGGATGGATCTGCCAAATACCAGCAGGCCGCCCTGGATTCGATCGACAGACGTGGCAAGAAGCTCATTGGTGATCCTCTTGTGGAAGCAAAGCTGCAAAGCCTCGAACACAGTTGAAAGGTCGCCTGTCTTGCGGTATTTTACAAGATACATTTCGGGGAGTGTGCGATGGAACTGAATGAACTGATTCCGCCTTCTCCATTTCGTCACCATGGCACTAGACGCGGATTTGAGTTCCATCCTAATGTTGTCAATATTGAACCGATTTGAACAAAGCGATTTGCTTCTAAATTCCTCGTTAGGACGGCTAAAGAGTGGAATTCTCTTTCAACATACCTTTTTCCGGAATAATACAACTTGGATCTTTTCAGGACGAGAGTGAATAGGCACTATCTATTAAGCATGCTCCATCATTGGCGTCATAGTCGCTTACCAAGTGAGATTGAAGTCAAATGCTTACCTATCTAACATTAAAAAGTGCTGTACGTGTTCACCTCGTCTTTTGCTATAAAAATGCATAAGAATTTTTATCGATAATGACACGGCTTGTCATCTCTAGTGGTAAAATGTTTTAAGGTCCTGAAGCATCCACTCTATAGGACTATCAGCCCATTTCTGTGGATAGATAGCTTGACCTTATTGTGACAAATTTGTTTTTTTTTTTAAATCTTTTAACGACTGAAACGTTTTTATGACTTAGATCTATGCTAAGTAAACGTTATAATAAATACCATTATGTGATCGTCGTATAATTTGGTTACAAAAACCTTTATAAGGTGTTGTAATTGGACTTTTTAGTTAGACGATTTAACCTGCAGATACATTACGTCTATATAACAAATATTGTAGTCAATAACCACTATATAGCAATTATATAACCAAAATGTCGTATAAAGGCTTAATTAAACGACATCTTGGCTTGTTAGGAGAGCATACGTGGCAAGCTCACTCCCAAATTAAGCCTAGCAGTCTTTGCAACTACATTATATATTCAGCAAAATACTTTCACAAGAACAAACCGCACCACTCTTGTCAGTGAAAAAAGAAGTCTCCTTCTCACCTAGCGGAGTATGTAGTACTAATAAAACATATGTTTTGTAATTCAGTCTACAGTAAATATTATGCGTAGTCAGTAAATGTTTATTGAGTCAACAGTCAGGCAATTTGAGGGTCTTACGTATGTTATTACTGAGTTAAATTACTACTATCGCGATGTTAACAGTGCTCAGTAACATTCGGCGGATTAAAATAATAAGGCGGGTGAAACTGTACTCGAGTACACAGCGGTTAGTTTAACGTGAAACGTGTATGCGTCATGTACATTCTGTCTTCATCTTAGGGGTGAAGTCAAAATAAGACAGAGCATGGGACCCTGTGACTTTATCCAGATGATTTAAAAGGCACTGTAAGAGCTAGCTATTTGAACAATGCAAATATTTTCGTCTAAATCTGTACATGTAGGTAGATAAAGACTATAATGAGTAAAAAAAGCATATAAGCGGCCTTTTATAGCGTCATTCTGTAGCTCAAACTTCAACGTCAGCCACGTGGCACTGGCGCCATCAACCTGCTTTAGTCTTTGCATGCGGTTTTACCAAGTAACGCGTAGGCGTTAGGCGCAAATTGGTGGCGGACTGGCAGACGATTCACGTCAATACTTTTAGGTGTGGCAACGAATGCAGAAAATATTTATTTGAGTCTTTTAAAATGTATGAATACTTTTATGTGGGAAATGAACCTTCTTATTTTAGCGCCACTTCCCATTATTAGATGGATTTATGATGACCATTACTCAGATTTAGTTCAAGCCAGTACTTACAGGTATTTTTGGATGGACCATACCGGTATTCTGGATTTATTATACTGTTACGAGCGTGGGGTATAGGATAGAGTTAAAATACCTTGACAGTTCCACATTAGTTTATTTGCGACTTACAGTAGCAGGGATTCACTGTTAAACGCGTCCCGGTACCGATACTAGACTTCGCACCGTGTATAGCACACACTGAGTCACTGACACTTTCTAGTTCACTTCCACTACTTTACTTTTATCACTTCACTTTTAACTTCCTCTTCTTTCCACTTGTTTCTCCTTCGCTTGCCACTTTAAGACTGCCATGTGCTCCACCGTCGTCGTCTTTTATACCAGTTAATTTCGCTCGTCTTTTGTCACTTTTTATCGTCATATTTTCGTTATTCTGCTGTTTTGAGTAGCGTCGTCTTTCTAGTAAATTGGTCTGTGTCGAAGGTTCTAGCATATTTGAATCCCATTCATTTGTCCTTTAAACTTCTATGGCACAGAATATTCTTTTCTTCACACTTTCTAGAAACTTTAGTCCCACTTACTAAAATCTAAACATCCGAAGAAAACTTGCAAAAAACTCGTCCATGCTGGAATTAGAACCACCGACTTCACGATCACTAAGCCACCGTCTTACGACAGGGCTATTCGGTTCTTAATTTAGTCTGCGAAAAACTGATACACATTTATTAAACACTACTCGATGATTGATGACGCTATGGTATTCGCAACAATACATAAAATGTATCAAAAGTAATCATCACATCGCGTAACATTGGCATTGCTTAAAAATCTGCCATAAAAATTGGTCCGCATACGACGTTAACATTTTTTTTTATAAGGTGTCGTTCACAATTTCGTAGTTCTCAGATTTATTTAATACCAAGGCTATAAAAGTCGCAAGTTAATCACACGGGCACCTGCGCTATAACTTGTGCGAAAAACGAGTGGAAGTTACGCCATTAGAGAGCCTGCCCTCTTATAATTCCTCGTAAGTATTGTTTTATTTTACGATCCGGTAACAGTATCGGATTTGGCGGCTTGATGACGTGGTACAAGGTGGAAGCAAAAGCGTCCCAATCTCTACAAATATGTACTATACAAAAAGTAAAAAAAAAGACAGAAGTGACGTTTTCGTCGGACAGATTTTTATAAGCATCAAAAATGTTTATTTATTCACTAAAAATATAACCCACGTTTTAGTGAAGATGCTCATATCTGGGATTAAAAGTAGCTTATTTCATTTCCATTTGTTATATGTAAAAAAACATGTCAATCAGTTACAGTACCTAGTAAAAACACAAAAGACAAACACTATTTCTTATTTATAATATTATCCGTTAATGTACTTATAGCATATTATAGTTAGTATATATATATAATAAGGATAATTGAAATTGAAATTGAAATTGAAAAAATTATTTCAGGCTTTTTGACCCATATTTGTTAGTAACAAATTTTCTTAAAAACTATGTTATTGAATACAGATCTGCGACTACATTACATTAAATTAAAATAAATTAAATTAAAAGGAAAACAAAATTAAATTCTAATAAATTACATGTCATAAATCAAATTAAATACAATAATCAAATCATGTGTATGCTATTCCACTTTATCACAAAATGACTGTCAAATTTGGAGTATAATGCATTCAGAAGCGCACTAGAGCCGGCCGACAGCCTGCGCATGAGGGAAGCCGCCCTCTTGCGGACTATGGCGGGGAACCCGCCGGTGCGCGCGTCCGCAAACATACCCGAACGCGCTGCAGTGCCGCGGCAGCCACAGCAGGCTCCTGAATGCAAATGAAAAATAATGTAAGTAATTGGTTATCCCAACATGAAACAACACTAAAGTGAAATAATATTTAGTAAAATGACTCTGCACTACTACTAGACTGCATACTGCTTAGATGGGCCAAATAAAAAAAATAAACGAAACAGATGTTAGTGACAAAGGAGGTTGGGCTAATTGGAGATGGAGTGTTTTTATTTTGCCATAATTTGTTTCACCCAGCGATTTAAGATTTCTCGCCATACAAAAAGTTGTAGAATATGAAAAAAACCTTTCAAATGACATATGGCTTGTCATTATTGGTTTTTAGGCCGGTCTCTATACAAAACTGCCCTTGGATATTAATTAAAACGTTCTTTATTGAATTATGTAATGGAAACGGGCAGTTTCGACAACCAACCCTTAGGAATTAGTATACTATGTAAATAGATCAACTTATTCCTTTAATCGATGTCTTAAACATAAATTATTGGCATTATTATATCTATTTCACTGTGTCATAGACGTAAGATAGTGTTCATAGTAAGGTAAATCTTTGCTTCACCAAAGCAACAATATGTATTGTATTGTGTATTTACGATACAGTATATCGGCCCGCGGCCGCTGCCTCTCTGCACTCGCGTCGGGACGTTATTGCGTAATAAATTCATGTGTCGCTTCTGATAGCTTCCCGCCTTCAGGGATATTGTTGAGATTTTTCACCAAATTGGATAATAAATATTAAGTGGCGATGCCGTATTTCCGAAGTGCGAATGCCTTTTGTTCTACGGAGTACGATTTTTAGACGACGAAAAACTTCGCGTAGAACTTTCTCGGCGCTGAATAAATAGCGCTCTGAACTTTGAAAAGCGAACTTATTCAGCGAAATAAATTCAAAGCACAAAGAGCTCCACATTACTTCATTTTGTTAAATACCAGAGTCAGTGTAGCAAAAACGTACTAACGAACTATTCACGTTTCCGTGTGGAGGTATTCCAATTTGTTCAAAAGGTGACATTACCACAAGAGCATTCATGCACAATAGACGTTGACGAGCGTTATTAGCATATCACTAGAGTTGTTAGGCGTTACGGACTGGTTCAAACGAAACAAACGCAGCTACTCAAACTTCTCAACTAGCTCGAAAAAGAAAAAGTCAACGTAAAAGTACTTTTTGAATTTGGAACTCGAGAGCCTAGGGGACCGGTGAATATGTTCCGTTGAAATGATGGCTTTAATTTAAAATCAAAAGTTTTAGCGAGTTGTGCAGTGGACTTTTGAACCGCAAGTTATCGAGCGAACCCTGTAAAAGTAGGAATTTTGAATGGATTTTTTTCTAAACCTTTGCCAGGTTATTAGCAATAAACATTGTTTGTAGTACTACTTGTACTTAATGTTTTTCCTGCGGCGTCACGGTTTTTGCAAGAGTATTTTGAGTATACTTGTAGTTTTGTAGTGTTGTCATTTTTAGCTGTATACTTTCCTTATATAAAAAAAATTGCATTCATCACATTTCTGACTAAAAGATCGTGGTGTTATAAGTTTGACGTATATATGGATCTAGCATACGCTGTACGTCTGTGTATCTATGTATATTATGTGTGTCTCCGTGGCTTTCTAGCGCTTAACAGGTGAACTCATTCTGATTTAAACTGTTTGTGTTTAATAAGCTAATCATCGAGTGTTTTGATCTTTAGTTCAAAAAAATCAGTGTAGTGCTTTGAAAATTATGGGCAGTTTCCTAAAAGTGTCGGGGGTTTTATATTGGTAAAAAAGACCTGTCACTATGTTGCCTCTATGATACGTTCTATCAAATCAGGACACCAACAAATCAAGAACACTCAAAGGAGAGGTTTTATTTGTACTGATGGATGGCAGCTTAATTCTGATACAAATCCAAGCCTATACCAAATAAAAAGCAACAAAACACAATTACAAACCATTTTGACATTTAAAGTATAGTTATAATTTGTAAGTTAGTTAAATAGATCAAAGGTTGGAAGCAGCTTTATCTGTATGAAACTTTCATATAAGCAATGAGTTGTAAAACTTTTACTGTCCGCTCATGTCTCGGGAGTTTGTAACCGAGAAAATGTTGTTTACCGCTGATGTTTACTGTTTCACTTCACTATACATATGTAGTAAACATTCTAGTTCCAGCTTGTTTTGATGACACTTTGGCTCAGTTGGTTGCACAAGGACGTACAAAGTGCAAGTGGTATTTTTCTTCATGTAATAAGTTACAATCGGGCAGGCGAGCTACCTGATGGGAAGTATTTATTGTCAATCACGGATGTGTGTAGCTCCAAAAGATCTGCCCTTACATTGCTGATCGCACCTTCATAATTATAGTGACCTGATCCAATATCTTGAATGACGACCTTGTGCAATATTCTTAAAATTGTTCTTTCTAGTCGTCTCACTCTTGTCGAAGAGGTCGTGGTCTCAATGATGATGTAATCGTACACGGCAGATCTTCGTCCTTGGACCAAATACAGGCATTCACCGACTGTACAATTGCGAATTATCAGATTCTTTGGACATATCTTCCGAAACCAGCAGTCCATGGAGCGTGTAGTGATGCAGGGATAGGTTGAAGGTAAAAGGTCTCGAAGGCGTTCTCCAACCCGATGGATGGATCTTATAAAAACTGTGACAGACACCAGCATCACCGAGTGTGCTCGAAATGCTCCCAACAGAATTAAGGTGAGACAAATTGCAAAGTGGCTACCCATGTCGAGAGGTCCGAGGACGAAGATTCTTAAAGTACAAAGATCCAAATAATGAAAAAAATAGAAGATGAGAGAATTTGAACTAGTGCCGTGTGCTTTGCCGGGGCGCATGCTCTGTTAATTGAGCTACAGAGCCCAGTCAGCTTGCCTTCAAATTTTATCACTACTTGTTACAAGATCTTTACATTTTTGTATTTTAACCGGCTTTTCACCGTTGATCTTGTTAAAGTTTGTTCTACGTTTTCCAAAAACTTGGATTTTTTAGTTAGGTCACTATACGTGACTTGTTTACTCGTCGATTGAAGAACCACATGCTATAGCGCCCAGGAGAACCTCTTCTCACAATGGTTTTACACCCTTACAAAAACATCAGAAATATTGTGCCGGTATTTGCTGAGTCCTAACTAGCATTTGGACTTTATTTGGGTTACACTGATGTGTTGACAGATCCAGAGACAATATTGAACATCTCTCGATAAAATGTGCGCAGTAATGTGTATTTTGCATTAATCTTAATATGCATCTTCTTTCTCTTTATCTTCATCGAAAAAATGAATTACGGTCACGATTTCCTGGTACCAAAAGAAGCAACATTCTGCGTATGTTTTCCATCCCCAACGTAGACACTTTGACAATCTTGTCAAAATCGAAGAAAACCGTTAGACGAGTTATGAGATATGTGGTATGGTTATTGTTTTTGTGAATGAGGGTGTTTACAACAACACCTGGATGGTAAAGGTGTATTCTCATCTTTGGAAGCAATAAAACAACGGGTCGATATGATTCTTTGCACTGACATAAACCTAAGGGTAACAGGGTATTTCATGCCAGAAACATGAGAAGAAATTGGTTTCATAAATAAGGACAATAATGATAAATTCCGAAATTATGGAGCCGGCAATGCACTTGTGACTCCTCTGGTGTTGCTAGTGTCTATGGTCGATGGTAATCGCTTATGTACCATCAGGCGATCCGTCTGCTTGTTTGCCGCCTAAAACATAAAAAAAACATAGGCATAGGCCTCATCTAAAGAATGCACCCAAAGGACGACTAATCCTGGCCGCCTAATGCCTATGGACTCCAGCGACAATCACCACCTTACCTTATCTTGTGGGAGGCCTGCCCAGTACCCACGCGTGTGTTACCCACGGTGCGTGGTCGGTCCCAGTATCCGCCGGTTCTACGAGCATCTATTAAAAGATGTTTATATCTTACCTTAAGACAAAATCGATATTTTTTCATTAGAGCCCTCTGAATAAATTAATCCCTGCTAGATAATAAAAAATAATAAATCATTTTTCGCTCAGCATCAAAATAATGAAAGCTGCCTCTAATCTTGCTCGTGTAGAGGATTACTTTCATTAGTGCGTTTTAATGAGGTTTTTTGTCTGAAGTGAAATGCAATACCGTAAACTTCGGTTACATGGCGTACACTCATTAAAATAGATTTTCTGTACATCACAACACAACAAAACGGGAGTTAATTGGGTATACATATGATTTATTGCATTATCTTGTGTTAGTAAATTCTTCGAGGTTTCATTCATCGCATTACGTATGAACGTTATGGTCAGGGTTGGGATTTTCTGTGAGATATTTACACAAATGTAGAGTCAGCTTCTTAATTGAATTATTTTATCAATATAAGATTCCAAGATCGCATAAAATATTTAGTTTATGGCTATTAATGACTATTTTGGTAAGCACGTAACGTACGTTGTTATGCAAATGTAGGTAATGTAATTTTTATATTTGTCGTAACCGTGGTGTAAATTGATTTAATTTCAAAGTATATGTAACATAAGAGAATAATAAAATATGCGTTTTGGAGGTCTTTTTACTAAATTTAGCAATCCCGGGAAGTTTACAAGGAAAATTAAATTGAGACCGTCTCCATAACGTTTAACATAGACTCTGCCGCCAAACTAAAAGTACCTAAATATCTCACCGGTGCCATATCCTATCTATCGAGAATCGACGGAACTGAAGAGGTGAGTGCATCTTCTATTATCATTTTTATAATAGACTAGGAGGCGCCCGCAACTTCATCAGCGGAGGAGAAAAATATCAAAACCCGCTTTTTCTTCGCGTACTCGGGTAAAATGTATACTATAACCATCTGTGGATGCCCAGCTATCCGTGAAAATACTTGAAATCCGTTTAGGCGTTTTGGCATGATGAAGTCATAACGACACATAACAGCAAACAAATTTAAAACATTTTTATTTACTTGGTGGTTTTATTATCGTACCCAGGTATCCACCCACAACAAGACCAACAGTTGGGTAAGTTTTTTTTACACGAACAACATTTATGTTGGGCTATTGTGACTAAAATTACGTTGGCAACATACATATATAAAGGAGTTATATTTTACTAAGGTGACTTATTAACTATAAAATTTTTGGTAAAATTTTATGTTTTTTTATAGGTATTTGTGTAAATCTCAATATAAGGAGTGTAAAATCTAAAGAAATAAGTCAATAGTGAAGTTGTAACGTCTTAATTAATTTCTTACAGTTACTTATAAATTAATAAATAAAAATAGATATCAGGGACAATCTTACACAAATCGACCTAGTCCCTAACTAAGCAAAGCTTGTACTAGGGTTACCAGGCGCCGTTATACATAATATATAGATAAATGATAATACTTAAATACATAGAAAACATCCAAGACCCAGGAACAAACATTCGTGCTCATCACACAAACAGCTGCCCTGGCCGGGATTCGAACCCGGGACCGCCAGCTTCTTAGGCCATTGTACAACGCACTGAGCCAAACGTATCGTCAAATATTTTTATGTAATGTTTTTTTATTACTTAGTTTTTGTTACATGCTATGTCTGGTTGAACAATTATCAAATATAATATTTTTGTAATTTTTGCTGTGGATTTTGTTTAAATTAAAAGATAAAACCGTGAATTCAGAAAGTTATCCCTTTTTTCGTATCACTATAGAACGTTTTATTAAATATCATATTTGGCAATAACTTGGTTTTGAATCCAGATCTTAGATCCATTGCAAAATATTTTGCAAACCCTATAAAGTTGTAAAAATGACAATTTCTCCGTGCATTTAGTGGCCCGTTTTCGGTGTCTCATTAATGTGTGTCTCTGTTGCTACCCCTCTCACTGGCACCTGACACAATATATTTCTTACTCGTGTTCCATAGAAACACGAAAATTACCGAGTACTATTAGTATTTAGTTTTCACTGTAACTCGCAAGTCTGTCACAGCCTATTCTTCTTCAACTTATTATCATCTACTGTGGCATGTTAGGTTTCTTTATTTGCACGCCACTCTTTCCGATCTTGAATTTTCTAGGCAGTTGCTTTCTACCGCATTTATAGCATTAGCGCAACTCGCTGACTGCCGGCCCACGTTTTTTCATTTCTCATGTCTTCATTCAGAAACCATGAAACTTTACGTGCCGCGAGTGTTACGACTTGCTTGCTTCTTGCGACTTATAATTTTATTCTGGCAATAACATGAGATATCTGTCAAATTTGTACCTACGCCTTCAGATCTCTGTAAAAATAACAGTTTCTTCAAAAGTAACTAACTTAGGAGTCTCCTTGCGTGATCGAATCAAAAATGAGGAGATCCGCAGGAGAACCAAGGTTGTCGACATAGATCAAAGAGTTGATAAACTTAAGTGGCAGTGGGCGGGGCACATTGCTCGTAGAACCGATGGCCGCTAGGGCAGAAAGGTTCTCGAGTGGCGACCACGTACAGGACGACGCAGAGTAGGGAGGCTACCAACAAGATGGACCGATGATCTGGTGAATGAGGGCGGCGCGCGGCCGGTCGTTGTGGAGATCCTTGGGGGAGGCCTTTGCACAGCAGTGGACGTCCCTGAGCTGAAATTATGACGGTGATGATGATGAACTAACTTAACAATTTTTTTTTGGCACAGCAACCCAAACTGGCCTGTAGCCCAAAAGTATGCCATCTTACCCGATCCTGCGCCACTTCCTGCCATCCATCGCCGGATCCCAGCTCGCGGAGATTTGCCTCTATTATTCCCTCCAGCGGTACTTAGGGCGACCAAAAGGACGTTGTCCCACCGCTCGACCCATGCCCTCTTAACTTGTTGATCATTCCCCAATCTTTTAAACTAGGTTAATTTAACGTGATATATGATTAAATATTACCTTGCATTGTTACCTTGCATTTAAAATCGCGTTGCAAAATATTAACACTCCCTGTCAACAAAAACAGAAACGTCGATGACACATAAAGATACTGTCAAACCGTCGCGGTGCTCGGTGTAAACACGTTTTATGTCTGTCTCTGCGATGTTAACTAGGGATTCGATAATAAAATGTGCGATAAACACTGATTCAATTTAAAGGAGAAAATACCAGAGGGACAGATCCTTAAAAATTATACAACTTTGGTCCAAAATACAATTATGTACCTAAACTATTTATCGCGCACTAATTCATATAAAGAGACTAAAACAAGTGGGATGTGAAAAATGTATTCAATGATAATGATGTAGGTTTAATCAATATTCATATGTAATTAATAAATCAATGAAAATAATTACATAGTTGGTTTCGAACACGAGCAAAATAAGGTGCTTTAAATTTCGCGTCCTATTGGGAGAAGTGGTTCAAATCTTTGAATCGAGGGTTCGAAGTTAATATCGCTTATATAGGTATCCTTCAATCCAATTCAATCATCTCCAATTACGGAACACAAAAATATACCTTTCTAAAACTATTGGCACAAACTTATGGGAAAAGCCAATTCTGAATAGATCTATAAAACAGATAAGACAACTTTTGTATCATGAAACTATTAGAACCAATGTTTTCATAGGGAACCAATGTTTCCTTATCTTGCACAATCTATCTATCTCTATTGTCCAAAATACATTTTGCATAACCGTTTTCGCACAATAATTTTTAGCCGAATGATACTATCGCATAATTATATACTTACCACAATTGTTATGTCGCATAGTATTCATTTGGCACAATTTTGAATAGCAGAATACTAATACCGCCAACTTTTATTTCACAGAATTTTATTTAGCATAATATAAGTTCCGCCGAATTTATTTCGGCATAATTGTACCATAGCATACCCACAGAACCGAATCGCTGCCAGAAAATTAGGTTAGGTTAGGTTGAAACTGCGTCCCTCACAGAAACGAAGGTAAGGCAGGTAAGTAAGGCAGGTCCGACTTGGCTTAGGTTAGGTACGATGACGAGCGAAGCGAGGAGGAGTGTTAGGTTGAACTGCGACCCTAACGAGCGAGCGAAGCGAGCGAGCCGCGCAGGTCCGACTTGGCTTACGAACTTGACTGCGTGCCTCACAGAAACGAAACGCTGCCAGAAAACTAGGTTAGGTTAGGTTGAACCTGCGTGCCTCACAGAAACGAATCGCTGCCAGAAAACTAGGTTAGGTTAGAAAATATTAGGTTAGGTTAGGTTGAAACTGCGTCCCCCACAAAACCGAAACGCTACCAGAAAACTGATGGAGTACCTACTAAAAATATATGAGCAATTAATGCTTTCTATATCATTACTATAACATAATTACACTCAAGGATGCAAACGGAATATTATGCCATATAAATTTCGGCGACACAATTATTCGACCATAGGAGTATTGTTCTAATCGACATTATGACAATGTACTATTCTGCCAAAGAAACATGTGCGAAGTGATAGTATGCCAAGAAATTTAGGCAAAAAGCAATTGTGCGAAATGATGATTGTGCCGATGGTTGCTATGCGAAACGAAAATATGCCAATAAATTTTGTGCAACACATTAGGAACCCGTTTTCATAAATATTGGATTTCTACGAAAATCAAGATGCAAAAGATCCGTAACAAATGGTGACCAAATTCGAAGATTTGCTGACTAGATCCTGTAGCTCAGTTTGTACAGAGCGTAAGTCCCTACATGGCACAGTATTTAGTGACAGTAAAGATAACATAGTTATTTTTATTAAAATCTTTGCAATTTTTAAAAAGCATTTCTCTATTTATGAACACAAAAAAGTTGTATGGCAAAACTACAAATTCACTCTCAGCGCATCTTCAGTTGAAATGGTACGGATTGGCGAGGCAGTGGGAGATGAGAATTGAAATATTTTTGGTGTGATAATGAACCATAGTGTTACGAACATAGACATGATACACGGGGTGGCTATTAACATCACTCGCGCACACGTGTGCTCATAATGGCAAATTTTAGTGAAAATGGCCCGGCCCGATTACAATTCTCGTCCCTACTCGTCTCGCCTCACCTCGCCAGTGGAAAAGCCCCATAATACCAGTTTGATTTGTGTATATTTATAAATTTAATACTCCTAGGTACAGATGGAAAGTACTCATGAATTTTACCAACATAATTTACCATTTTAATATTGAACACTTTGACCCTTCTGTTTTCATATCCACTGTAAGAATACTCAACCGCTTTACAAATTATGACAATTGGAACGGATGCTTATGACAGGGTCCTTTTTATTGCCATTGAGCTCGGATTTAATTTGATTCGCTTTCACAAATTATAACATTGACTCAAAGGTTCGTTTGTACATTTTCCGTCATCCTACTTTGTAGCGGAAAAACCTTTTTTCATTTCGTTAGACCGCTGTTTATAAGTCTGATCTTTTCAAGTGAACGAAGTTATGAAAGAAACTCACGCGTTTTATATTGATAATTACTTTTCTTAATATATTAATAGAAATGAAAGATGAAAGCGTAAAACATAATATTGTGTTTAAATTTTTTCAAGCAAATGTTAGAAAACAGCATTTTGTTCATGTTAGTTTATTTTACTAAGAAATATATTTCATATTTTTCACGTAAAGGATATTTTACCCGTGTCTTTTTTCGAATTTTCAAAATGTTATAGAACAACTAAGTAGAAATTTCATCAATTAACCATAATTAACATACATTCTGCATACTGTATCATAAAACACTGTCTCTTCGTTCCAAAGTTCATGTATGTTCTTCGCGGATCTTATCTCTGGAAACACCCTAACCTGATCTCAGGTCTAGATAAATTAATCGAAGAAACCCTTACTTCCATTTTCAATATTTCTTTCAGCGACAGATCATGGACCCAGGCCAGCCTGCCAATTAGATTCGGCGGCCTTGGCATCCGTAAAACCTCCTGCGTGGCACTACCTGCGTTTTTGGCTTCAGTACACATGGCCGATGGTCATTGGGAAAATATTAGCCCCCTCTGTTGGGGCCCTAGAGGCTGCGCACTACACCGAAGCCAAAAATGTATGGTCATTAACATGGCCCGACTCGGACACACCTGCTAACCCGTGCTCGCAGAGGTAATTGGACGAGCCTCGCTGCCGGCTCATAAAAAACAATCTTTTAGAAACAGCATGCAGTCCGGTAGACCGAGCTCGTCTCCTTGCCACCGCAGAGTGGGAGTCTGGTCTGTGGTTGCAAACCCTACCATCACCTACAATAGGCACATTGATAGACAATAATAGTTTCCGATTAGCCACTTGTTTAAGGATTGGGGCACCAACAAACGAGCCCCACCGCTGTCGCTGCGGAGCTTTGGTGGATAACCTAGGCCATGACGGCCTGTCATGCCACCGGAGTGCAGGCAGAATCCCCCGCCACGCCAGCATCAATGACTTTATCCGTAGGGCCTTTGCCAGCGCCAAGGTTCCCGCACTTCTAGAGCCCAGCGGTCTGACTAGAGATGACGGCAAAAGGCCAGACTTTGGTACCCTGGAGCATGGGTCGGCCGTTGGTATAGGACGCTACATGCGTGGACACCCTGGCACCGTCCCATATTCCAGGCACCAAAAATGATGCTGGTGCGGCGGCTTCGTCTGGTGAGAGCCTCAAACGCCGTAAATATCTTGTACTTTTTAATGAATATGTTACTGAAGCTATGGATAGTGGCTTTCAAGTAGACGTTATCTATACTGATTACAGCAAGGCTTTTGACAAAATTGATCACGGTTTGCTGATTTCAAAATTATATAACATAGGAATAAGTGGAGATCTATTAACGTGGTTCTCATCTTACATAGAGAATAGGTCGCAAGCGGTTGTCTTAAACAATTATATATCAGGGTGGGTCACAGTTCCCAGTGGTGTCCCTCAAGGGTCCTTAATCGGACCCCTGTTATTCAACGTGTTTGTTAATGACATAAACAAATGTTTTATTCACTCTAAACTTCTTTGTTTCGCTGATGATATGAATGTTTTTCTTAGGATAAAGTCCAACCTTGACTCCATATTATTACAGTCGGATCTCAGACGTCTCGACGAGTACTGTCTCTCTAATAGGTTAGATTTGAACCCATCCAAATGCTATGCATTGACTTTCTCCCGCCAGCGCAACTTAATTCCCACTTCTTATACTTTAAAAGGCCAACCTCTCCATAAAGTAATGCACATGAAAGACCTTGGTGTGGTACACGATTCGAAGCTCATTTTCGATAAGCACATAGACAATATTATTGGTGGTGCCCTCAAAGCACTAGGTTTTATAATGCGTAATTCGACTTATTTTACTCAAGCGAAAACATTAAAAGTACTCTATTGTTCATTTGTCAGAAGTAAACTTGAATATGCTTCCCAAATCTGGAACCCTTGTTAGAGTAAGTACATTGACAGGATTGAACGTGTCCAGCAAAAATTCGTAAAGTTTTTATGTTTTAAACTGAAATGCAACTATAGTACTTCTAACTATATTAATATATATAAGAAACACCACCTTATTCCATTACAAAAACGTCGTGAAATAGCCGATATCACCTATTTTCTAACCATCACCAGTGGCGTTACTGATTGTCCCGAGTTACTTGGGAGCATATCTTTCAATACACCCACTCGTTCTAAAAGGCATTATCCCCCCTTATCTCTTAAATCTGCATCGTCCAATTACAGACAAAATAGCTTCCTGTTGCGTGCAAGTCGTAGTGTGAATAGCGTGACGAAAGAACTAGATATTGACATATTTAACTGTAAGATCCCTTCCGTGAGGCGAAGTCTGACAGCGAGGTGTTTTATTTGAGTGTGATACTTTATTACTGTTCACAGGGCACTTACTGTTAATTTAATGTATTGAATCATTGTAATTCGATATAATCCAAGTGTCCTCGTATTAGCTTAATAATGTCTTGTCTACACGGGCTGTTGTGTCGAGTTAGCACTTAGTTTAAGTTTAGTTATACTGCTTCTGTCCGTGAGTTCCTGTAATTGGCTTCTTTTTTTCTATCGTAATTCTATTTAAGTTATGTAAAGCTGTTGGTTCTCCAAATAAATATAAATAAATATAAATAAAAAATATATGCGGCAATCGGCAGCAGTTACTTGTTTACGGCGTTTGGGGTAGAAACTCTGGGGCCACGGGGGCCTAGCGCGCGTCGACTTTTCAAGGAACTGTCGACGCGCCTTATAGACTAAACACGTGACCAGAGGGCTGCCATCCAGCGTGGCAATGCGGCCAGCCTTCTGGGCACACTCCCCAACGAAAGGGATTTAGGGGATTTTTTTTTTGTAAATACTTATGTAGGTAATTCCGTAGAGTAGTTTTATATTTAATTTATAATATATAAAACTACTCTACGGAATCCATTACTGTTTTTTATATGCTATTGCGTTTTTGAAATTCAAATAGAGTAAACTTTTATTTGAATTCAAATAGTACAAAAATATTGATTTATATATTATCTTCTCTATTATCTATTATCATTCTATATATTCCCTGGAATGGCCAAAATAACTTTCGAAACAAGTTTATATGATAGTTCAGTTTCCATTGAACACTTTCTTGCATTTGAAAATTAGAATAGGTATATTTTTATATACTTAATTATGGATATAAAAAAAAAGATTGCGTCCCTCAGTAAACCTTTAATAGACTCACAACCTATACCTAATTGTTCATTATGAAAAAACTTACTCGCTACGCAAGCCTTTTAAGTCGTCTATTTCTTAAGAAAATCCGCAAAAATTGGTTTCGGTGATTCGTGAAGATAAGCTGAAACAGCATATTTGTAAAGACGGTCGCTGTCAACATGATGAGATATATACAACACGGTAAAGCGAAGAGCTACAGATCGAAGGTCATTCAGAGCTGGAAGCCCCAAGCCTTAAGGCCCGACCACCAGTGGCAATTGAATATAATTATGTCGGAGGGGTGCTGACTTAAAGTGAATGTGGTCGCATGTTAAACGCAAAAGTTGGTTTTGTCAGTCACCAGAAAGCTCACCAGGCAGCGTCGCTCTCATAGGCAGGAACGTAGTTTGTAGATGTACGTGTAACAGCTCCCAAAACAAATCACAATTCATCTTGTATTCACTGAGTTTACTCGCACCAGCTACAATAAAACCGGAGAAGAGTTAATAATTTATAAAACTGCGTACACATAAAAAAGGTGAACGTAAATTCTTGCCATAGAGTTGTGATCATGGACCGTCGTTGCTGGGAAAATACGATCGACCCTTCTCAGTCGCTAGGTTACGAGCATGTGCGATATTACCACCTGTACGACTATTCTATTAACCTGTGTACGTGGGTTTATTTGTGGTTGTGATTGAGATGAATAAATCCAATTAGCTGCAAATATAAAAGTAAACAGCGCAGCGTAGGGCCCCCGATTACATTCCATCTACGGAAACGAGTTAGTACTATATTGGTTCGAGATAAAGGTAACAAACGCACAAGGAATGGGTTTCCATGGCGGTCAAAATTCTGTCAACATCTGTCTCTTGCATGGTGCGGATGCGTTATCTCTCTCTCTTTCTCTATCTCTTTTATATTGGCGATTTTCGACGACTACCAGGGCCCTATTCAATAAAACTTACAATTTACAATTTGTAATTAAAATTACAATTTACAAAATTTTAACCTGTATTTTTATTGAGAAGGATCAATAAAAATACAAGTTACAAATTTGTAATGGTGGAAAATTCACAAAATTGTCAGATTGTTACGACAATTTTACAGATGTCTGTTCAAAAAAGATTTTCACTTGACAGGCAATAATTTTCAATTTTGTCAGAAAAACACAGTTTATTAAACGCGTACTTGTAGTTATAAGTTTACATATTTGTAGAATTGTAACAAAATTCTGACAGGCGCACTGACCCCTTTCATACTGAACTGTTATTTTGTGAATATTTTGTGACTCGGCTTGTTAATTGGGCTGTTTCCTACTTACTCTGCGACCTGGCTTGCGTACCTATGTAGGTAGGCGGATGAACTCGTGAGGGTCGTGGGGAGTTGCTGGATGCGGTCTGCGCAGGATCGCACCCTGTGGCGAGATATAGGGGAGGCCTATGTTCAGCAGTGGACGTCCGTGGCTGATAGATAGATAGATATGTAGATAGATAATGGTCGCTCGTTGTTGAAATTATCTAAAACAAATCCATCCTGCTCTATCTTGAATTACCCTAACCAATACTAGTGAGGGAGGCGGGGATTCGATGGATGCGGTCTGCGTAGGATCGCACCCTGTGGCGAGCTATAAGGGAGGCCTATGTTCAGCAGTGGACGTCCGTGGCTGATAGATAGATAATGGTTGCTCGTTGTTGTAATTATCAAAAACAAATCCATCCTGCTCTAACTTGAATCACCCTAACCAATTCTAGTAAGGGTCGCGGGTAGTCAGTGAATCCGGTCTGCACATGATGTGCAATCTTGTGGCGAGCATAGGCGAGGCCTTGGTCAGCAATTGACGTCCGTGGCTGATAGATAGATAGATAATGGTTGCTCAATCAAAACATATGCTTTTTGGATTTTTGAAATAAAATGAAATGAAAATGAATGTATGCTTGTATGTGTCGTTGCGGATTCATCACGCCAAATCTGCTAAACAGATTGCAAATATTTTTGGTACACAGGTAGCTAGGTATCGCTAGATGGTTATGGGATACTTTTTACTTGACTACGCTGAGGAAAAAATAGTGATATGATTTTTTTCTCCTCCGCGGACGAAGTATGCGGGCACTTTCTAGTCTATACTATTATAAAGTTGTAAAAATGAAATGTCTGTACATTGAATATATATAAAAAAAAGCTATTAGTAATAGACTATTGGAGGACATGGAATTAAAAAATATTTTTTATGGATTTTTTTGTATGTTTGCATGTTCGTATGTATCGTGGCTTCATCACGCCAAATCGGCTAAACGGATTTCAACTATTTTTGGCACACGGGTAGCTGGGTATATCCATGTGGTTATAGGACACTTTTTAGTACGCTGAAGAAAAAAAGGGGTTCTGATTTTTTTTACCGTAGTATTATTATTATAAAATTGTAAAAAATACTGTTGTACATTGAAGATATTAATAATAGATTATATTTGGATTTTTTTAAAATGAAATGAAATTATAATGAATGCTTGTATGCTGGTATGTCTCGTTATGGCTTTATCACGCCAAATTGGCTGAACGGATTTCAACTAGTTATTTTTGTAAAAAAAAGTAGGGGTAGTGACTTTGACTCCGGGAACGAAATTGCCAGCACCTTCTTAAGCAATGTTTTCATAAAATAAATTAAATAAAGCCTTATAAAGCCCTTGCTAAGCCCTTGTTGTTTTGTTCATTAAATTATATATAGTCTTGAATTAAGTCTATTGTTTGTGTCTCTAAATAATTTATTTGAAAATTTAATTTATGCGATATTAAAAAACGGTTTACGCTTGAAATAATATTTTGTATTTTAATAAAAGGTGGCCAAATCTGTTTATTGGATCAAAATGTATAGACATTACAGAATTAACAGAGGACGTTAAACATCAATTTCACGTGGAGATCAAATCGTTTTTGAAACCTAAGGTCAAAGTGTAAAAACATATTTCCTATTGTTAACACACCGATTTTTAATTTAGAACCTTGTCAACTATGTAATATTAAAGTTAGGCAGTCTTTTAAATTACACAATACTAAGAAACAGTCAACTGAAAAGTATTTGACTATCACCGGTTCATGGACTTCCAGAAGGATCTTAACACAAAAATAATCAACATCACACTTTCGCAATTATAATATTAATAAGAACAAGAAATTTTAACTACAAAATCTAATTTGCAAACAACTTAGTAAAAAGACTTGGCTCCGACATCGGAAAATTAAAAAAACTTGCACAAAGATGCCAGGTGCAGTGGGAATGTCTCACCACTGCTGAAAATTTTCTCAATTTCCGATTTCTGCTTCTCTTCTAGGTTTTCTTTTAGCTCAACTGGTTTTGTACGTTTGCAGTAAATTGAGTTAATAATACCTTTTGATTCTAGATGCACCAAGGTAAATTTCCCAATGTTGATATCCTTATAACTATAGGTAGGACATCCCGTTTGTTTTGTCTTGCTATGAATTAATGACGAAGGTAAGGAAGGAAGCACTACTGGGACGGTTACCTTACTACTCATTCTTCAATTTCTCTCTCGGCCGCCTTCAGTTCATCCCTAATATAACTAGACACGTGAAGTAATGGTACATGTTCCAGATCACAGGTCAAAATATATTGGTTTTTCAATCAGGTTGACCAAACTGACTGAAGTAAACGAAACCGGGGCAGCACGCTCTACCAACGGAGCTAATCGTCCATACCAGTAGCCGACAATTTTTTTCATCTTTTCTTGCATATGGATCTCTGTATGGTGCATTCGACTCTTTAGCCGTTCAAGTCCATTATGGTCGATTTTTTTTTTCATTTGTTTCTGATCTTTGTTTATAATAAAAAAAAGTTGAGTAAACGAAGCCAAGCTTTAGCAGCAATCCCTACGACATTGCTATGTGTGTTCGAAGCGCATTACATGGCGATTGCCAAGCAGATTTTTGAGTATCAGCGAGTGATGACCAAGTTTTCTCCGAGGGTCGAACGATTGTAGTCCGGTCACAACACCAATTAATTATTGGTGAAAGTGGTTAGCCCATAGAGATGGACGAACCACTTTCTTGTGTTGCAGGTCTCCACCTGCAACACCAAGAGTCACAAGTGCATTGCTGGCCTTTCAGGTGGGAGTACTTCTTGAAGGCTTGAAAATCGCATCAGTCCCGAAATACTGCCGGCGACAATTAGTTCCACAATTCAGAGGCAGGAAATTTCTAGAATGCGCACAATTGTGGACTGCCAACCATCTAAGTGATGAGGATAGTAATATTCCAGCTTAGGACGATTGCGCAAAGATACGTCAGGAACCAATCCGAACAATTCCTCGGAGCACTTCTCGTTAAATAAGGGACAGAAAATGCAGAGCGAGGCCTCTACGCAGCGCCAAGGAGTCGAGCCGATCTACCTACCATACTTACCAATACAGAAAAGCAAACCGATACAAAAAATAGTTTACTGATAAGAGGAAGACATCTTGTAAGGCATGAGTATAGCGTACTAGTTCTTACTAGTTCGTTGGGTTATAACTTCTTTCCAGAATTATGTTGCATTATGATGTAATCAGTGATTTGACACGTGCTTGAGCTGTCTGTGCCCTTAATGGTTTTTATTTAATAACAATGTAACCTCAAAATGATCTAACCTCAAAGAATATTTGAGGTTGTCTTTTAAACACTCTGCTACTCAAAGGTTGTCTGGAAGAGATCGCTATTTACCGATAAGACCGCCTGTTGTTTACCTCTGCTAATTCGAATGTTAGTGTCATGTTCTGTATTTTTGTGTATCTGAGGTGTGCAATAAAGAGTATTTGTATTGTATTGTATTATTTTTACGTAAAACTACTAGTTTCTCTGGAGTATAGGAATCTCAATCAATGTCTAAAATAAGTGCAAAGCTATGAAGGAGGCTCTGGACGCTCTGGCCAAAGCGTGTCATGAGGCGTTTCCGTGGCTGGTTAGTTGACACCTAGAAGATGCGTCATACTTTGCCAGTTTAACATACTTGTACTTATATCTTTTAAGTTTATTGCTTTTGTAACTGGTTACTATGTACAATAAAGTGTTTACATACATACATACAAGTATGTTTGATTTATATTTATTTGAATTTTACTACCTACTGAAACTGATATCAATTTATGGCGCTGGCCATAATGTAGAACAGAGCCTATGGCGTTCATCTGAGTTATTCGATCGGGAATTACCTGTTTTGTGTTAGACGTTCTTTGAGTTAATAGATATTTACTTATGTACCAACTGTAACGCGTCAAAGGATTCGTCAGTTTTGAAAGCAGATAGCTGTGGGAAATAATTATAAAACATGCTCTGTAGTTAATGCATATTTTTCGATACTTCTAGTTAGCGCATGACATTTCGTTCAGAATAAAACATGATTATTTTGAGCAAGGCACTCACAAGAACTACGTATGTTATCACTTTTTTTTACTACTATTTAGTTATAGTTTTTTTTACTGCAAGCTGTTTCATTTATTAATAAAAAGTGGTTATTTTTAGCAAACCTCTAGCAAGCGAGACACGTATCAACGAATGTCAGGATGCGCCACAGACAGCAACTTGGTAAACTGCATTAAGCATAGTTTCGTGGCCACATAGAACACAATAGTAGAAGGGACGCGCACAGATATATAATTAAACGGTACATAAATTACACGATAAAAAAAAAAATATACTGTATTTGACAGCAGTCAAAATTATATATAATTTAAGCATGACACCGGAATGTGCAAGTTAGATGAAGGGCAGTATGATACCTTAAAATAATAGTCCGTGGCTAATAAAATACAACGAGGCAAATCTGACACGCCAGTGACATTCAAGCCACTGGTTGCAGGAGCCGGTACCCATAATGTACTACTACTTTTAAACGTAATTTCCTATTTTTTTATCATCTAAAGTCTCCTTGCGTTATTCTCATCCAACAGTTTTGCGAGCATTCTGTGATCTTTATCAAATCAGCCCACCTAGTTGCAAGCATTAGGTACAGTCACGTCTGAAAATATGTACTTTGAAACTTATGTTTGCAGAATAAGGTTCAAAATCGTATATATATATATATATTTTTTTTTATTATTATAACCATTTCTGCCCCACCAACCATCGATTTTACGAACTCCGCTCACTGTCGCTTAAAATTCTCAATTTTCTGTGCGAGGATGAGCAATTAAATGAAAGTTGCCGAAGCGAAGGAAATATGCTAATCTCTTAACAAGTGGATAAGAGTGGTCTCTGCCTACCTCTATGGGAAATAGGCAATGTATTTATGTCGACCACTTTCCTCAGTACTAACTTGTTTTACAATCCCTCGGTGGTGCTGAGAATGTCTCCACTGCACCAAAGTTAAGCAGCCGGTGGCACTTTCTAAACTACGGCGACAGACGCCGCGGGCCGTGGACTTGTTATTAATTTGATCCGAGATACACTGCCCAGATGAGAGACTCGGATTGCCTTGCTCGGTACGAACTAACTTGTTTTGTCTTGTTCAGGTCGCTTGTTTTGCAGCGGGGAGAGAACGTGAAGCATTCTATCAATGTTGGAATATTCATTTACGAGGTACCAATTTTTACTAGGTCGTTCCAAAACAACTTTGCATCGCTCAGTAAAACAAGAGCTTCTTAGGGCCATCATTATCATCATCAGCCAAAAGACGTCGACAGCTGTAACTCATAATTTCTAATTTTCCTTTCCTTTAGTAACTGATGTTTATTATTAGTTGGCTCTCATTTTTAATTCATAATTTATGAAAGTGAGCTAGCATTTCTAAAACAAGTCTTTATTCGAGTCGCGACACGTAACAAACTGATTAATTATCACTCTATCATAAGTCACGAACTCAAGATAACATCTGATCTACAACTTACAATCCGGATAACAACTTGATTTTAATTCTGTTTACAGTTTTACGGTTCCGTACTATAAAGGTAAAAAAGAACCCTTATGATGCAAGTTTGGACAGACAGACATGTCTATCCGACTGTTACAGAACGATATCTCAAAAACTGCCTATGCTATTTATTTAAAATGTTTTTTACCCCCGAAATTAATCATTTATATTTTTATATGGATAAAACATTAAAACTAACCTACTCATTGTGTGTAGGTATAAATTAAAGTCAAATTTTGCATTCGCATAACTTAATTATATTCGATTGCGATTCGTTCCAATAAGGGTCCTTTATCTTTGGAGAAAAGAGAGATAATAAGGAAGGGAGTACCAATAAAGGATCCTTAAAATCAGAAATACTCTAAAGAAACAATCATATAGATAGCTATCTAATATGCTGTAGTTGCTATCATGGATAAATAAAATCAATTGTTCATTAGTACAGATAGAATCTTTTTGGGTTTTGATAAGAACGTTATCTCTTGTAAAAAACTATATAAAGACCAAAACGATTACCAAAACGCAGCATACATACTGGATACCGGCAAAATGGCTTCCAAAGTTTTTGGGCTCTTGTGTTTCATTGCTCTAGTTACTGCAGGTAAATAGAATTAAATAAATTCGTTTATAAATCGTGGTGAAACATTAGTGGAAAATAATAAAAGGACATTTGCATTGCATTGTAATCCCGCTATGAATATTCAGTAGTAGGATCAGATTCATGAGTTACATCCAGACAAAAATTCTATCATTTGTAAATTTATCTCAAAAACGAGAGATTACTTTTCTTACACTACGGTAAAAAGTAACAGTCACTCTGTATCAACTTCGAACCCACGACAACTTTCACGACTAGGAACCCGCTAGGCGGGTTCTCTGCTTGTAGTCAGTATTCGCTACATATGCGCTTCCCCTTAATACCGAGTACGATAATTTTAGCCATGAAAGTGTTAAAAAAAAGTTTTTGTTGCCCCGGTTCTATATTTCAAATCAAATTTCAGGTAGCTGCTTGACACAAGTTTTCCTCGAAGATGAGCACATCACCTTCATCACGAACCCACTCATCGGAAAAAGTTTCACCATCCCCAAATTCACCTTCGACATTCTCCAGACATGTCACGTCGTGTTACCTAACGGGAGGATGTTAGAAGCCTTCCCCAACAATGAAATCAACGACCCATACATTTCCTTCATGACTTCTGTGGCACCTTACTCGAGTTGTGCAATTGGAATCCGAGGAGCACCTTCTTCGTACTCTGGAACTTATGAATTGTACTCCGTTGTTGATGACTGGACAGGAGCAGGGCTGATTTTGACAAGGAAGAAGTTCCATCTCACTTTAGTAGAGAGTGGGGTCGAATTCCCATTGAATGCTTAAGATTTTGACATGAAAACTCACTTTATTTTGTTTCAACAAGTTCGTGAAGTCTCATTTTTGCAGAAATATGGTGAATTAAACGTTTCGATTTTCTAAAGTAAGTTTCTTTCTAATATTTTTTTCCCTTTCTAGCCCTGGACGACTAATTGAAACTAGTATACAGTGTGTGTATTCCATACAAATATTTATTTTAAGGGCAGAAAGTATATGTGATAAACATGATTTGATATCATATATAAAAAAAATATCGACATCACACTTTTGATTGAATTACGTGTCAAGTACGATATGTTTGCATTAACGCTGCTCGAGATAAATAAATAAAAAAATCCGACTTCAAAAACTTCACTAAAAAGTAAAAGTAATCGGCGCCACCCATCAAAAAACAAAATTTTCAAAATTTTCGATTTTCGTAAGTAATTGTTACACGGGTGGCACCGACTCCAAAATAACATTAAATCTATAAATTGTATGGATTGAGTTGAAAAAAGGATATTTGAAACTAAATTGAAAGAACTAAATTACTTATTTTTTTTTACTTTTTAGTCATGTTTATGAAGTCGGTTTATATGTTTTTTTTTAGCAATTTATTTATTTCTCACTTTTTAGTGATACGCTCCGTAAAACTTCTTCTCGTATCGATTTCGATAAGCTCAAACACGCCTAGGATACATTAGGCCATTACGGAGATCCGGTGCCTACCTTCCGGCTCCATCATCAGTTCGATGGTACCATTCTTATCAGGACCATTGAAAATCGTGACGATGAAGTTGCTTAGGTAACTTAATCTAGCTATCTTATCGCCACCTGTAAATCACTTATCATTGAGGACTTCCTTTTTGAATGTAAACGCTTGACTTGTTTCTTAAAATACTGAAATCGCTATACAGATGCCCATTAGATTTGAGGTTCAGATTCTCTGGGTTCCAATCATCAGATCCTGAGTTGGAGATACTGGGTCTACCTCAGAAGTATACTCTTTAGAATTTATATTTTTTAATCGATCTGCAATTGATAGAATCTGTTTTTGAAGACGGTCTAAACATTTAAAACTCAATTAAGCCCTATTATCGACAGTAATTGATTAATAAAACTGCTAACACTAATTTATACTGTAGTTGTTAATATCAGATGATAACATATAATAAAAGACACACGCCTTATATAAATCACTTTTGTTTTTATCGTTTTATTGAATTAAAGAACAATTTCGAGACCTTAAGGCAAAAAATCTAACCTGACTCAATAATCAACTATACTCAGGCTATACTATTTTAAAGATGTAGCAGTGAACTTTCTGTACATTAAAGATATATAAAAAAAGAGTGATACGGACTATTAAAAGGTCACTGTTTTATTTTTTATTTTTATGTGTGTCGTTGTGGCTTCATATACGATTTTTTTTGTTCACGAGTAGCTGGGCTTCCACAGATGGTTATAGGATACTTTCTACTCGATTTCACTGAAGAAAAAATAGGGTTATGATTTTTTTCTCCTCCACTGACGAAGTTGGAGGCACCTTCTAGTAACTAATAAAAATTCTTGATTCCTAAATAATGATTTTTTATATAAAATTGAAGGTATAAGAAGAATAAGAATATTACCTTTCAAAGTAGAGGATCCTTTTTACTTGTCAAGAAAATTCACACATGTTCAGTAGCCACATTTATTTACCTAATCCACCTATTGACAGCAGCAGCACTTTAATGGTAGAAAGGTACAGTGGGATCCCAGGTGAGGGGGTGTGTTGAAATGTGCGGCCAAGTCCAAACACGACTCGGAGCACCTGGGACTTCTTATGTCAGGACGCGGGCCATTGTACTAGCGATTATAATCTTGACATTCTGTGATATTGAAATACTTGAATGAATACGTTTTTGTTACCTACAACTACTTATGATGTGAAAAAGTACTTTTTAAGCGCTGTAGGTTGTTAAATTAGAAGATTAGAAAGAGTTTCTGAAATTTAAGTGCCAAATATACTCGACACTCATCATGTTGCCTGGATAACCATCCTATTACCACGCAACATATGATGCAGTGCTTGCTGTGTCCGACCACGTGTACTGGGGAAGATCTCCTAAAAGCTACACATAGAGGTAGCAAAATACTGGCAAAGGAAAATTTAATTTAAGAATTTTTTTGATCCCTTCACACGAAGAAAAAGACCGTCCCATTGACAACTAGCAAATACAAAGAGAAATTATAATATTTATAACCGTAAGGGATTAACCTACCCGTTAATATAAGTGTATCGAGCAAACTTTGTCCGCGGAAGAGAAAAAAAGTCATAAGCCTCCTTTTTACGTTATCATAATCGAGTCAAAAGTATCCTATAAGTAATCATTTGCATCCAGCCCAGCTACCTGTGTACTGAAAATAGTTAAAATCCGTTTAGACCTTTTGGCGTAAGGAAGCCACAACAACACATACAAACATACAAAAAATTAAAATATAAATTGTTGCATTCAATGAACTCCAAAGCTCCAAATAGTCTTTAGCACTTCCTTTTTTGAAAATATTTTTAATATACAGACGTTTTAATTTTACAACTTGGTAATATTTCAAAAGATCGCGCGGTCGTTCACCAACAAGTTAGACCGATCAAGTGGAAGACTCGTCGTCCTCTAAATTCTACACGATTGTGGGAGATGCACTAAACAGAAACCGGTGGAGGCAGATCATCTGCTCCAGGTGCAACCCTGACGTTGACCACGATCCTTAGACATGAGAGACCGACCCCAGAGAGAGAGAGAGAGAGAGAGAGAGAGAGAGAGAAAGAATATTATAGATATCAGAAAATCCTATTATTACAAGGATCAAACTCAAAAAGTGACCAACCGTATGTAATGTGTGTAAGGCCATACGGCGATCGCGATTTACGAGTATTAGACTATGTACAGCTGCTGTTATGTTGTGTTGTTGCTTTTACATTTTTTATTTAATCATTCCGCTCATTTCCTGGCCCCAAGAAGCAGACCGCTAAGGGATTATACAATGACCGATATCGATATAACATGTCCCCTGTTATCCTACATTGTGCAAAGATAAGTAAATGTATACCCACGATCGCAGAGCCATACTGTTTGGATAACCACATGAGTGACATTATGATGCTAGTATACAAATTGACCAGAATTCGATGTTATATTGCGATATCCATGTTATGCCCTCTCTTTAACCCCCAACAAAAAAGAGGGGTGTTATAAGTTTAACGTGTCTGTGACGCTGTGACTCTGTGTATCTATGTATCTGTCTGTGGCATTGTAGCGCCCATTCGGATGGACCGATTTGATTGCGGTTTTATGTCATACATAATTTTATCTTCAGTGTTCTTAGTTTCGTTTGAAAATCGGAGCACTCATCTCCAAGATATTCAGCTTTTAGTGGAACAAGTCGGAGGATTTTTAATTTTTAAAATTTTCTATAGTTATTCACAGTCCACTCGCTAAAATTATGGGACGCGTTGCCGGTGTGGCAGTCATAGTCCGTGACATCATTTAAAGAAAACTTAAAAAAAGTTATGGCTTTTAGATCCCCGACCTCGTCATATTTAATGCTTTTAAAGCTTACTAGAAGGTGCCCAAAACTTCATTCGAGGCAGAGAAGAACTCATAACCCCTCTTTTTTTTCAGCGTTGTCGGGTAAAAAGTATCCTATAACCATCTAAAGATACCCAGCTACCCGTGTATAATAAATTGGTAAAATCCGTTTAGCCGATTTGGTGTGATGAAGCCACAACGACACATACCAAATACAAACATACAAAAAATCCAAAAAAATACTTTTTCGTTTTAGTGACCTCCGTAATACCTAGTCCGTTAAAATATTTTTTTTGAAAATATCTTCAATGTACAGACATTTCATTTTTACAACTTTATAATAGTAGAGATGTAGGTATTGTGGATATTAACTTGTAGGTTTGTCTATCTGCGTTATTGTTTATTCTTCTCTCTTATGCCCTAAGGTTTTATTTTATGTACAATATATACTCCTGACGAATTTCGGCCACGGCGACCGCTTCAACTCCGTAGTTGGCTACGCTCGTGTGCTCTCGTGTGGCTCACATAGCCAATCTTAGTAGTGAAGATCCGCGCACACAACGGGCACGTGAGCACACCATTTATATAATTATAGCTGATAGCTGCTGGTGGTCGGGCTTTCAGGCTCTTCCCGCCTGACGTCTAAATTAATAAGTCTACGTGATTCAAATTTATCTGTTTCTTTTTTAACAAAAGATCTCCATTTTGGGCGGTTGGCAGCCCGATTCTCCCATTATGTACAATAAAGTGTTTACAATCAAACAAAATCACTTTCGTTGCAAAGCTTTTCGTAGCGCTACGCAGTTTCCTCTACGCATGATATCGGCTACGCGTCTACGAGCAGAGCGCCCGCTAGGCGGGTTCCTGGCAGTGAATGTGTGTCATTATTGCAAATAATGGGTGCAGTGCAGGCTCAGACATTCAACAGCGCATGAATTTCGCATCGCGACTTTCACGATTGTCGATACTGCATCGAGACTATACCACGGCTAAGTATATCGCAATAGTCTTCATCGCCACCACACCCTTGGCAAAGTGCTCGTGATCGTTACATCAAGGGTCGCAGCTCCACAATCAGTCACCATTTATTGATTTATTTAAACTTTATTGCACAAAACAAAATTTAGTACAAATGGCGAACTTAATGCCAAAATTCATCTCTACCAGTCAACCATAGGGCCAAACAGAGATGCATGAATGGTGCAGTAGGGAAAAACATTCAGTACTGAGAGCGTTAGGATACACAAGCAATTTCTGCCATTCTGAAAATTCGTAACAGTAGCGATGCAGAAACTTGTTTACATGTAGGGGTGAGGGTACAAAGAGTAATGTCTTGGGTTCAAACTCCGTAACCCCGTAACAATTGAGTAGGTGCGTACAGAAATCGCAATGCTTCTTAATTTGAAGTAAAGTCTATGTGACCAATTGAATTTCAAAACTGTCACTGAAATAGACGTAACAAAACTTTTCCATTGAAGCCATCTATTTCAAGAGACTAGCGGTAAAATAGGAGCCAATCGCGCGCTTTGGCCTGTCGATTAATTCGTCAACCGCAACGTAACTGAATTGAAATGCTTAAGGAAAGTTTTGTGATTTTCTCAAAATATACTCGTAGTGTAAAGCTGGCTAAAAAGTTAAATTGCTCGCACATTATAATGACCTAAATCAACTTTTATATCATCGACTGATTCAGTCTTTCTGCATAACACGCAATTAGAAAACACATAAACAGTGAATACGCTATTTGATGACTGCTCAAATCAGCTTATTTTTTCGAAACGCGCGACGGGCTGAATTAAGTTTCAAGGAAATTATTTGCGTGTGACGCCACTCTACTCGTATCCTATTTTAATTTTTGTATTTCAGTAGGTACAATTATTAGCAATGAAAAGAAGGTTCACCTTTTTGCCTGTATTTTCGAATGCTTGATTTAGTGGTTTGATTTATTGTGACTACTGTTAAGCAGCGTATTCTGTATTTTTATTCAAATTACTGAACGCAAAAAAAAACTGCCATCGAATTCCTTTATAATCAGATATACGCCATTTAAGCTATCTATTTCGAGAAATATGAAAATACAATTATGGGAGTAAAACAAGCGCAGTGACGCCTCGATTAATCCGTCGACCGCATCGTAATTGAATTAAAACGTATGAAGCAGATTTGGAATTTCCGTTAACAAAATTGGTTTCAATTGCTGAATGATTGTACCGCGGGGTTATGGATGGAGAATTCTGTAACGCACCGCTGTTCCAATTATTTGAAAATTGCAAATACTTCCGAGTGGAAACAGTTTACTATTTGAGCCGATTTTCAGTTTATGGATGCGGTAGGGTTTCGTACGGAATGGCTCTTAAACAGGCTAAATTAACACATTTACTGGCAGGAACCCGCCTAGCGGGCGCTCTGCTCGTAAACGCGTAGCCAATATCATGCATTTTCCCGTATGTAGAGGAAAGTGCGTAGCGCTACGAAAAGTTTGGCAGCGAAAGTGTTAATAAGAGTCCTCCGTCCTAATATTTTCTTTTGTTTTCGCGATTGTTACTCATTTGAATAAAATAATTTTACGGATTATATGGAGTATTATATCTCATTTGAGTTCCCGATGTTTCGGAAGCTTTTCAGCATTCCATGGTCACCGGTTGATTGAGAAAAGATATATTTTCCTCTGTCAAAGTTACAATTTATGCAAAAAAAATGTGAAAAAACAAATAAAAGTGTACATACCTGCCAAATAGGCCTAAGCTGTAAAGACAGTTACACATGTGCCAGAAGGGCTTAATTATTTTGTTTTAATAATTAACCAAGCAGCATTTCACAAATGAGGAGTACTGAAAAGAAACGCTGCAAAGAAAAACTCCCAGACTACCTCATTACTTATTATAATATTTTAAAAAACAAAGACTATTTACAAACTACTTTTTAACAGATAAGATATTTTTACATCGTTCGGAAATTAAGCTGAAAAGCTTCCGAAACGTCGGAAAGTCAAATGAGATAATATATGCGATAGTATAATCCGTTAAATTGTTTTATTTAAATAAGTCGTCTGCCCTTCCATTTGTCGATCCCTCAGAGAACTTATCTGTTGACGATAACACATGTTAAGAATTGTAATTTTCTCTGAATGTGTACTTATATACGGCCGCTATAATATATATACTATTATATAAAGTAGAAGCATCAAACATTGAAGAAAATTTCAAAATAAGTGAAAGTGACGGTTTTATTTGAAGGTCACTGAATAGAGAAAAAAATCTTGGATTTTTTTATGTATCGGTATAGCTTCATGTCATGACAAAATGGCTGAGTGGATTTCAACTAATTTTAGATTAAGGCAGGTCACCCTTAGGTACGACGACGAGCGAAGCGAAGAGGATTATTAAGAAGCCCAGCGACCATATAGCGCGTGAATTGAGCGAGATAAGCGAGCTTGCCGCGGCAGCGGCCGGCGAAGCGCCAGAACGGAGTTTTTTTATAATACTATACTTTGTTAAGAATATATAAGGAAACACCTCAAATATGACAATGCAAACAACGTCTTATTTTTTGGATATACTCGTATTTATTTTTATACATGCCCATAATCAAAGAAATCTCACATTACACAAATGGTATTTTGCTGATTCATTTTTAATAGGCGTTTATATTATTTGAACAATACGATCTTTGTTTTTATAAAAAAAGAACGTTATAAGCAATAAAAACTATACAAAGTGACCACCATACTGATTGCTTGTTATGCAAAGACATTATTACGCAACTAAACTATCTTTACTTTCGAAATTATGCCATTAGTTTGTATTCATTTTGTTTTAAAACTACTTATATACCTATACCTTAACATTTTTGCAGATTAAAATTATGCAAATCTTATCATGTAGATTAAAGCCAAAAAAGTTTATGTATGCCAAGTAACATTAAATTAAATGTCTATAAGTACATATTTTTTACATATTTCAATAGGATGACTTTATATTATATGCAATAACTATGAAGTAATAATGAATTAATTAACATTCTAACAATATATAAAATCCTAAACTAAATTATAAGACAAATTAAAACTACTAAACACACTAAAATTAAGAGGAGTTATGAAAAGAACACCCCGTCCAGCAGTTCCGCCTGCGGCATGGTTCCCATTATGCTGGCGGCGTTACCTCTCTGAATTGCTGAGGAAATCCTCTGAGAGAGGTAAGCGCCAGCTCTGGGATCGCCGGAGGTGCGGCTCAACTGCGTCAACAGGGTCTTTATGAAGTTTTTCATGTCGGCTGACCATGACCGTAAGGTCTCCACTGGCCGCAAACTCGTAATTTTGCAGTAATGTGGAGTATTTGCGGCGCTTGAGGGTCTGGGCCTGATCAGCCGCGGCGCCGGCCTGGGCTCGGGTGGCATGTATGTGGGACAGAGCGAACGTGTCTACACACGTAGCGTCCCAAAACAGGGCCCGCCCGAGTTTCAACGGCACCAAAGTTACGCCATCAGGCCGCTTACCATCGTCTCTGACCATATCACACGGCTCAAGAATGGAAGGTATGGAGGCAGTGGCAAGCGCCCGACGTAGGAGATCATTTATGGTGCCGTGGCGGTACATGCGATCAGCGCTAACATGAGAGACCATGACGACCCAGCTGATCCACACCTTTTCCGCAGACGCAAGTGTGAGGAACACATATCTTGGACCCAAGCCTTAAACAAATTGCAATCCTTAAGTAACTTGAGTCCAAGACTGTGCCTACGTTGCGCGAAGGGAGAGCGTTTCATGTAGATTAAAAATTCAAAATATACTTGGTATTAAAATATTTACATACCCAACGAAGCTCTATAACAAAGCAAATTGTTTATGTACCTAATAAATAAATTTAAGTCACTTGTATGAAGCTCGCGTATTTACTTGTAAGAAGGTTTAGATCTTAAGTTTCACCAATCATTTCAAAACTTACGTCCACCATTACTTGATCCGCCTTGTTTCCTCCTTGTATAGTTTGAAGAGAATAAAAGTGGGACGGGGTACAGAAAAGGTGGGTCAAGACATATTGGTTTGGGTGCTGCTGTATTGTGTATTACTGGGTCTCGGCTAAGAGGCTTGGAAATTGTTTTACGTGACACATTATAATGAACTAGGGGATGTCGGGCGTCTTCTGAATAGCTAATGTAATGGTGGAGACGTCGGAAAAGTGATATTTTATTTTGCTATAAAGCTTATCCGGATTATACGAGCCCGGTTTTGGGATCATACAGATTCTATTATTAGTTATAGTGCATTTGTAATTATTTGTACCTCTTTTGAGTGATAATACAATACAATAGAACAATTCTTTATTTATACCAACAACAGAAATAGTACAATGGAGCCTTAACATAAAATACGGTAGACAATAGGCGGTCTTATCGCTAAAGAGTGATCTCTCCAAGACAACTTTCGGGTAGCGGAAATTACACAAAATAGCTAGGAATAGGTCGTGAGATAAGATTATAAATAATACAAAAATAAATAATAAACATAAACATACATATAAACGACTGTATAAACATACATATATACGACTGTATATACAAACGAATAAAGTAAACTATGATACAGTTGACATCAAACTGATTAGAAAACCAATAGCAGAATCAAAATGTATAAATTATGGGAGTGATAAATAACGATCTTTTAATTTAGTATTTAAAATAGGCAATGACTTCACTTGCCTTAAATCGAGCGGAAGAGAGCTCCGCAACAGAGTAGCCCGGAATGTAAAAAAATGTATAAAACTTTGACTTTGATGTTGGAACAGCTAGAAGAAAGTTTTGAGCAGACTTTGCTAGAAAATAACTAAAACGTTCTTTAAGATTTGTAGTCCACGGAAAAGTCGAAAGTATCAGACCACGAGGCAGATCACCAATGAGACAAACAGACTAGATTAAAGCAGCAGTAGATGGACCAATACAGGCAAGCATAAGGAAGACAGCAGTAAGAGAGGAATGGAGGCGTGTTGTAAAGCTTGCTACCAACACCTGAAATGATGACCACGACCACTCTGAGAAGAGTGGAACGATGACAAAGAAGACTTGTACCTATGTGTAATCTGCTTGATAAATGACAGTCATTGACTGGCTATCCATATAATAATAATAATTAAGCCATTTATTACTTAATTTCATACAATTCATACATTAGCGTTCAGTAATAATTATAATATTTTGTTTTTAGATTTTTTCACATTTGATTAATTATATCATTATCACTACTTTATTAATTCGCTCTATTATTAAGGACCTCTCGACGAGTAAAGGCCTCCTCCATTTTTCTCCACTCATCTCTAGCTTGTGCTGTGGTGATCCAGTCCTTTCGTGCTGGCTATCCATACTACCATTCTAATCCATACTTATTAACTATACTAGAGAGTAACAGACAGACAGTGTTACTTTCCTATTTATAATGATTAAGAACTAGAAAGTACTCTCAACAGAACTACGGTCGCAAATGAGAAACAAGTCATAAGCCTCTTTTTTAAACAATCAGTTTTTGGTACTGAAAAACAATAGAACAAAGACGGAAAAGTATTAAATATGTACAAAGTTCCTAATAAAATCCCTTATCCCTTTATACAATCTCATCCAGTTAACCTTTGAGCAAATGCGAGATTAAAATAAATAGCAACGAAAATAGACAAAGTTAAGAAGTAATATGCAGAAAGTCGATAAAAACTAAAGTAGCAAGCACATATATTGCATATATATATCATTTAAATTAATGAATATGTCATATGAAATATACATAAACTGATAAACATATAACAATACAAATTCAATACTTATTATTTAAACATTGAATGACGTGGTCAGGGATCTAAAAGCTATATTTTTTATGTTTCCTTTAAATGATGCCACGGATTTTGATTGCTCCACGGACACCTGTAACGCGTTTCATAATTTTACATAGTGGACTGAGAAAGATCTCATATGTGTGCGCGACTTATTGAGCGGAAAAACCTGACAAAGATTGACACTCGAGCGCAGCGGTACTGTATTCCAATTTAGAAGGTATGAACACCACCAAGAAAAATATATGTTATTTACACTAAATGGATTGCATTTTTATACTGGCTCATGTTCAGTATAAGAAACAGAACATTACTGACTAATGGCCACTTTTTGCACACATTCGTTTTGATTCTGACGTCGTTTTGCTAGGTATATTTTACTCACTTCCTTGAAATGAAATGAAATGTTTTATTTGCGAGAATGTAGGTTATGTACACAGATGTTCTTAGATTTTAAGTCCCAATTACACTCTACCTATTTAAGGTATGCAAATCCATACTTATATTATAAATGCGAAAGTGTCTCTATCTGTCTGTCTATCTGTCTGTCTGTCTGGCAGACAGCTGTATGTCTGTTACCTCTTCACGCTTAAACCGCTGAACCGATTTGGATGAAGTTTGGTATGGAGATAGTTTGTGTCCTGAGGAAGGACATAGGCTACTTTTTATCTTGGAAAAATACTCTTATCCGCGATAAACGAATTTAAGGCGGACGAAGTCGCGGGCAGAAGCTAGTATACAATATATATATATATATATATATATATTTAAGACTTAATCAAAATAGAATCCATACTATACTATACTATATTACTATACAATATTATAAATGTGAAAGTGTGTCTGTCTGTCCGTCTGTCTGTCAGTATGTCTCTCTGTCTGTTACTTCTTCACGCTTAAACCGCTGAACCGATTTGGATAAAATTTGGTATGGAGATAGTTTGTGTCCCGGGGAAGGACATAGGCTACTTTTTATCTCGGAAAAATACCCTTATCCGCGATAAACGAATTTAAGGCGAACGAAGTCGCGGACAAAAGCTAGTACATAATATAAGAAACTGTTATTTACTTTTATACCTACTTTAAACAAAATTAAAAACTAGAGGTCGCACTTCTAACTACTGACGCCTCACATTCATTAGAAGAATAGGGATGACGACTAAATGTTAATAATAAGTCCTTCATGTAGATTATAAAAAATATTGGACCCGTATTTTTTTACATCATAAAAAATAAAGGCGATACATTGAGTCAACAGGTCGCGTGACGTCACTCTCAGGTACAAATTTTACCTAGCACGCCCCACTTTTATCTGAGTATATTTTTATTACTTTGAAAAGCAAAAAATACGTGTCTAATATTGTTTTATTATCATACTGATGAACTAACTACAATTGTGATTTTCATACCCAGTCATCATTTCTATTTTCTTAGAAACTTTTTCTTACTCCAATCAATCGTTACTGTTTTGTGTAGATGATATTGCTTTGACCGGTCGTTAAAAATCTCATTGTTTGTTGACTTCAAACGCATTTAACAAATTACACATGTTTCCCATGGGTTTAACATTCATTTAAATAAATGAAATTAAAATGGGATTCCGTGACATATTTTTGCGTTTGCGAACTATGTAATTAACTCAACATGGAAAATAAGTAATATTAAACGCAAAATACATTTCCCGAAGTAACTAATAAAAGCCCACGAGATTACTGGCAAGTATAAATGGAATTAAAAATATACACGGTTTTCTGTGCTAAGGCACACGGTTCCAACGGTATGTATGGAAATGAGTTATTATTATGTATGAAGTGGAATACGCTAACTGATAGATATAGAATAGAATAGCCATTTATTTGAATTTGTTACTTACAATTAATAGTACAGTTACATTACGCAATTACGTAAATTCATTAGAATATTAATACTAGAATTTTAATATTAATATTAATACTAGAAGGGGCATCTTCCAGTATAGAGGATTATTGGATACTTTATACCCGACTAAGCAGACGAAAAAAGAGGGTTATGATTTATTTTTCTTCCGCCAACGTAGTGCCGGGCACCTCCTAGTACAAAATAATAAAAGTACAATCATTTAGGTACGTACCAATAGTCAGTGGTATAAAAATAATATATAGGATTTAAACGGCCGTATCTTTAAAATCCAGAGCCCTGCTCCTACGCATTTTTTTTAATTTGCGTAATTACTTACCTAAAATTGCCGCACTCATTATTTTATGGTGACTTAAGGCCCAGTAGTTTTGGAGATAAAAGGCCGCCCTCTTATCTCCAAAACTACTAGGCCTAGATTATCGCCTATTTTATTATATAACTTCAAAACTATTTACTTTAAAAGTATTTAAAACATAATTGTGATTTTCACAATGAGCCCTTTCATTTGTTATGCCTTACAATATATATGTACCTAGTTAGCAAAACTTTTTTATTTCCTCATTTTCCCCCAAAGGTTTAACCTTTGTTTAAAAATTATTAATTTAAGTTAGCAAACATTCCTTTGTGACAAGTACACTTTTACACACACAAAAAAATACTGTGCCTTAAAGAAATAAAAAGAAGGTGAAATGAGCTATTTCAAGGTCACCGAATCAAGCATTTTTTCTATTGTGGTCTCTTAACGCTAAAACGGCCGGAATCAAATCTAACAACGGTTATAGAATACGTTTTACCTGACATCGCTGAAGTAAAAAAGGGGCTTATGACTTTTTCTCCTCCGAGAATGAAATTGCGGGCTGCTTCTAGCACCTAATAGTTAATTAATTCTTATCATTACTGTAAATTGGTACTTGTAAATTGGTACTTAAATATCTGCTGCCGCTCAAATATGTTCGACACCAATTCCTATATACGGCTTGGCAATCTAATCCTATATATCAATTGAGTTGACTCGTACATCACAGGCAAAGTTGGAAGCAAGTTTCAGGCATGGCCTAAGAAAGGGTGAGGCTGACAGTGATCGATGATCCGCAATGATTTGAGGATCGCAATCAGCCTGAGTGCGTGTAATTGACGATTTACAGATTTACTTATGGTGTACCATGGGTTAGGGTTCTGAGAAGTAAGAGGACCCTTGACTATAAGAGTAATATTAATAGATCAGTGTGTATGTAAATACCATTACAAAGTTAAAAAAAATATTGTTACGGACTATTTGGAGTTCACTGCAAAGAAAAACATTTTATTTTTACCCGACGGCGCGACGCAAAGGAGGGTAATGTGTTTATCAGTCTATGTATGTATGTATGTAAATTTCTAGGGTACGGGACTTTTTTTTTCTTTTTAGTTTTTTTACGCAGTCGGGTTTTTTGTTTTTTTATTATTATTATTATTTTGTATGTTTATATGTGTCGTTTCGGCTTCATCGCGCTAAATCGGCTAAACGGATTTCAACTATTTTTTATACACATGTAGCTGGGTATCACCAATTGGTTATAGGATACTTTTTACCCGACTACGCTGACGAAAAAAGAGGGATTATGACTTTTTTCCTACGTGAATGAACTTGGCGCCCGCCTTCTAGTAACTTTTAACGTTACAGATAAAACTGAATGATTTTTCGCACTGCATAATTTGCATGCCTCTTTGTTTGGCCCTATGGTGAACTAGTAGAGAATGCCATTTTGCATTAAGTCCGCCATTTGTATTTTTTTGTGCACTAACTTTAAATCTTTTATTTCAAACCTGATAAATGAACTCTGCTCAATTACTCGTGATAGTTTTACTTTTAACTTCGGTATAATGCGTAATTTTCACTAAAGTTGCACTTCAGAAAAAATAATTGGTTGGTTTTCACACTACGGCCATAACAGAAGTATGAATGAGTGCTCGCTCTTCTTTAAAAAAAAATTGTACCTATTAAATGTATCTCATTATATTATATTCCTCGATAACTAAATTAAAGGTCCCATCTATTACTGAATGCACACTTTTATATTTTTTAATAAAGTAAACATTTTAGTACCTATCCTTGGAACAATTCAACCAGAAAATTTCGGTGTCTGAACTCTATTCAGAAATTCACTCACCCATTATTTGAGAAAACTTTTTCAAACAAAAATATTTTTTCGTATCACTGGTTCGATTTCATCTTTGTTTTGAATTAAATTGAAGCTACGGCGTTTTGTAAATAGTGTTTTTAGTTTCACATACATACATCGTAGTATTTGAATGATTGGTTTCGTAGCTACTTGGAAGGTCGACGGCAGCGGATAAAGGTGGGAGCTTCTCGGTCTTCATGGTGTAACACTTTGGCTGGCGTTCCGCAAGGCGGTGTGCTATCACCTCTTCTCTTTTCAATTTTCATTAATTCTATAACTAAAAATATTTTCTCTTCGTATCACCTTTATGCTGACGATCTTCAAATTTATTCTCAAGCCGCTCTTGTTGATTTGCCTATGGTTATCAATTCTACTAATAATGACTTCGAGACCATATTGAATTGGAGTAGTCGATATGGGTTAATGGTCAATCCAGCTAAAACTCAAGCCATTATTATAGGCAGCTCAAAACTCATTTCTCGAATTGATTTCCCAAACTTGCCTATAATAGTGTTTGACGGTGTGCAGGTACCTTATTCACATCAGGTCAAAAATCTTGGTGTGATTTTTGATCAGACTCTGTCTTGGGTTCCTCAGATCAGCGAGGTTAGTAGGTGGATGTTTGCTGCTATGGGATCATTACGACGATTACGCAACTTTTTACCATTCTCCACTAAAACTGCGCTAGCTCAGTCTCTCATACTCCCCATCTTGGATTACGCAGATGTTTGCTACCCCGATCTTACTGAGGAGCAGCTAAATAAACTTGAGCGCCTTCAAAATGTTTGTATATTCATTTTCGGCTTACGTAAATATGACCATGTTTCCCATTTCCGTTCACAACTTAAGTGGCTTCCAATTCGGCTTCGCCGTAAGTCTCACATTCTTGCCCTCCTCTATAGCATTCTTTTCAACCCCGCTACCCCTTGGTATCTTAAGGAGTGATTTAAATATTTGTCATCTTTACGATCTTCGCAAAATCATCTCCTTGCACCTGTTGCTTCTTCTTCCCAATTTTATAACACTTCTTTCACTTCTAAGCGATCCGGATGTGAAATACTTTGCCGTTGGACGTAAGGTGTGCTAAATCTATTCCTGTTTTTAAGTCATCTTAGGCAGCACTATTTATCGCTCCCTTAAACTGAGATATCGATGTCCTGTAGCTAAGTATTTTTTTGGTTATATATATATATTTGTGTATTTGTATATTTTTATTTGTATTTTATATATTTATTTATTAGTATTTAGTATCTTTGTATGTATCTGTATTGTTCCTTTCTGTTTTTCCTTATGGTTTTAATTTATGATTTATCTCATCTTTTTGTGCACCACTTACTAACTCATTGGTCGTTTACTTTGCGCCATCTCTACTACCTTAAGGTTGTCTGGAAGAGATCGCTTTTTAGCGCTAAGACCGCCTGTTGTTTACCATTTCTGATACTGTTTTAGATTTAAGTTTCTGATGTTAATTTCTTTTGGTGTGCAAAAAAGAGTACTTATTATTATTATTATTGTACAATTATTATTGAGTTTTTACAAAATAATAATTAGAAATTATTTAAAAACAGTCAACTATTGGGAACATAGGTGGATGGAGGTGTTCAATTATGAAGGCTATTTGACTTTTTTTTATTGTATGTTATAAAGCGACGTCTTAATAATAGAAATGTTCGTGAAAAAACTATTCCAATACCATAAAAACTCCCCAAGATACAACGACGTTAAAAGCACATTTTTGTAGTTTCCAAAATACGCTTCATACTAAAGCCTACAAGCATGTGACGTCACACGCTAGTATGTTGTATAAGGAAAATAAGAACTTTGTTCTGCAGCTATGTTAAAACTTGCGTTTATCGAAACGCAAGGTTTTATAACAAAAATTACAAAACTTTTTATAGGTCATTGAATGGTATTATGAGTTATTACTATTTTCATACTTTAAAAATGAACTTCTCCACCCAACTTTAAAGACTCATAAAACAAGCTACACGTAAGGTATCGAATTCGAAATTGTAACGTACTTTTTTATTTTGCTTGTTTTGTCAGTATCTTGTATAATTTTTACATTGTTTCTGTACTGTCAAATACCCTATTATTATTTTTTCCTCTAGTAAGCGGTATTTGGACTCAGAATCTACGGATAGTTTATTTTTATGCCATACTAGAAGATGCCCGCAACTTCGTTCGCGGAGGAGAAAAATTCATAACCCGTCGTTTTTTGTTCAGCGTAGTCGGGTAAAAAGTATCCTATAACCATCTGGAGATACCCAACTACCCGTGTACCAAAAATTGTGGATATCTGTTAAGCCGATTTTGGGTGATGAAGCCACAACGGCACATACAAACATACATAAGATCCAAAAAATATATTTTTCGTTTTAGTGACCTCCAAATAGTCCGTAACAATCATTTTATGAAAATATATTCAATGTATAGACATTTCATTTTTACAACTTTATAATAGTATAGGTAATTTTTTAGATATTATAATTGTTTAAATCCTGAAAGTGACATTGGTTCATGCCAATCCACTGTATACATTTCTACAATGGTATGTACAGAATAGCAAGAAACATTAAAAAGGTAGCTGTCAATGTTATAACTTTTTTTTAATGTTCTTAGTATCCACAAAGACGATATATTTCAATAAAAAACACAAATTTTTGTGTTTCTGTATTTTGCGTTTGTATTGTGACATAGATACAAGTCGAAGGGCAAAGAAAAATACTATTGCTCTCGCACGTGGTCACACCAGGACTCGAATCTAGTACCTCTCGATTACGCGTCGAGCGTGTCAACCCGTCCACCAGCGAGCACTGTGCCAATCGCCTCGAATTTATCCATCCGCTTTGACCCATGTACCTATTTTATTTATTGTATAATATTGTTACGAAATCTTTGGCTCATGAGGTCCGCCTGTTGAGTACCTATTCGATTTTCGAAACGAACTGAGCGAAAACAAAATGCACTGAAAACAAAGTATCACATTAAATTTAATTGCGGCAGCCTTTTCATTTACGTGGTGCAGTAATGACGTCGTTACACTAATGTTGTTGAGAGCAAATCTAGCCGGGCGATATTTGAGGATTACCCTTTCGCTTCTAAAATTGTAACTAGAAAATTACTGTGAGAATCAGACATGACTTAGCCCCATTACATTATACAGGGTGTAATTTAAGACGTGATACAAAATGTTACTTACCGAGGCTACTCACAATGACAATAAACTTTTAGTATGAGAACACCATGAAACTCGTTTAAAAAAATGTGCCTCCCATACTAGACTCAGTAGTCTTGCGCTTCAAGATTGTATAGTCGATTTTTTTTACGATTTTGAAATTGGTCTCATCCTAAATGTTGATCGTCATTGTTAGTAGCCTCGGAAAGTAGAATTTTGTATCACGTCTTGGAAGTCACCTTGTAGACATGTCGAGCATTACTCAATTTTCACAACGTGAGTAACCGCTAATTTAATTTAAATAATATATGTAATGTGTTTGTTCTTGTTGCTATTTTAATTTTCTGTCTTAAACTTAATTAGTTATAGACGCACATGTTTCACTTGTTTTGTTACGAAACTGTTTTGCGATGCCCCGCATGACTTATATTTTAAGAACCTCTCCCACTTGTCTTTTTGAGGGAGATGTGGATAGATTAGACAATGCAATCAGGATGACACTGGAGTCCATACTAAATGTCCATCTAAATGAGTCACAGGTGTCAGGCTTCTCTACCGGTTCGTCATGGTGGTCTAGGGATACGCCGATGTCGGGAAGTCGGTTTAGTGGCTTTTTTGTCTTCGGCTCATGGAACTTTGGGTCTTGTCACTCGCATTATGCATTTTAATGGTGACAATACCCGGATACCCTTACCTTTGCTGAGGTACTTTCCAAGTGGTCTACTATTTGTCAAGGCGAGCGGCCTGAAAATGTCGTTAGCCAAAGGGGTTGGGACGATATCTTATGTTAAAAGTCTGCGGTGATTTATTAAGTAATGCTTTAGGTTCTAATGTGGCTCGTCTGAAGGCCGCAGCCAGTCCTGAATCAGGAGCATGGCTGCATGCACTACCTTCTCTTCAGCTGGGCACGCTGGACAAACGACTCTTTGAGAATCGCGGTTTCTTTGCGGGTGGGGTGTAAGGTTTGCGCGCCGTACCGCTGCATTTGCGGAGCTATGGTTGAAGAGGATGGTCATCATGGGCTCAGCTGTCAGAAGTGCGCGGGGCGGTTTTGCAAGACACCATGCTATTAATGATTTGGTTCGCCGGGCTTTGGTCTCGGCTAATATGCCTTGTGTCTTAGAGCCTCCAGGGCTTTGCCGGACTGATGGCAAAAGGCCTAATGGTCTCACGTTGGTTCCATGGCAGAGAGGACGGTGCCTCCTGTGGGACGCAACTTGTGTCAGTACGTTTGCACCGTCCCACTTAAGTTACACCATCAGATCAGCAGGATCAGCCGCGGAATTTGCGGCTAGACTTAAACACTCTAAGTACAGTGCCTTGGAACCAACGTATGATTTCGTACCTATTGCAGTAGAGACTGCTGGACCTTGGGGTTTGGAGGCCAATGTCTTCGTCAAAGATTTGGGTCGTCGGCTTCGGGACAGGGGCTGTGATCTACGCTCCGGATCGTACCTGGTGCAACAAATTTCATTAGCCATTCAGCATGACAACGCTGCCAGTGTGATGGGAACGTTTGGCCCGGTCACGATTCGGAGCGGGCCTTTATAATGAAAATGACGAAGCCTGTTCCCGATTAGATCATTGGTTTGTATGGGACTAAGCCTGTTGCTGATTTGTTGTTGTAACCCACCTGATGAAGCCTGCGTTGCGGATCTGAATTCATGTATACAAATTTGTTGCTAAAATTAATGTGTTTGTAATTTGTCTGGGTAATAAATGTTTATTTTATTTATATTAGTTATAGAGACAGATAACCAAACATAAATCAAGTCAAGTCAAAACACTATGTCTACCGTAGCAATACCTGATAAGTAATTAGGAATACAATACAATAGTTTGTTATTGTATTGTACAACAACAAGAGGATCAGTACGATTGAGTTTTAGCTTAAATTACGGTAGACAATAAGGTCATAACCTTAACCTGGTAGGTTATTCCAATGGCTTTTAAGTCTGCTACAGACAATGAAAAACAGTGTTACGAAAGAAGACAAAATTTTTCGTAGCGAAGTAGGCCAATACGGGAGCGGCATATGCGACCACATTGCTAGATATGCATAAGACCTACGCGCGGCAAACAAGCGTCTAGAGTCTTTTTTCAGGTTTGGTTGGATGTAAGACCATCCATTGCAGCCTTTATTGCGTCCGTCTTCGGACATAAGCCTCCTCTCCATTTTTCCATGTCAGGCGATCCATTGCTGTCTGCATCCAATCTCTGCCGGCTTGTTGGCAGATATCGTCTTTCCATCTCAAAGGGGGTCTGCCCCTGATACGGATGTTTGCACGAGGTCTCCACTCCAGTGTTCGTCTCGCCCAATGGCCAAAGTCTCTCCGTCCTTGCTCTCTCCATGGCTCTTTGTGTTACATGAAGTTGTTTGGCTCACTTCTTTGTCAGTGTGGTGGTCTCCATAACATAAGTGAAAACGGGCAAGACGCACTGGTGAAACACCTTAGTTTTGAGATGCTGGTGAATTTTCCTGGATTGGAGAATTTATTTATTCACACCGAAAGCTGCCTATGCTTGCGCGATCCAGCGCTTAACTTCAGCAACCTGGTCCTCCAAACCAAGTGTGATCTCAAGCCCACACTTGGTTTGGAGGCACACGTAGTGATCGACAGCGTCTACAGGTAGCGCGTAGTTCTGGGCTCCAGGAATGTTGGATGCAAGATTCATCAAAGATCTTGCGCCCATCCAATACCAATGTGATGATAATATTATGGTGATGTAAGATAGTAGATAATAGGATACGAGTATAAAAAAACAACAATTTTGGCACATTTTTCAAAAAACAACTTTTATAAACACTATTTAGGTGAAATATTTTAGTTTGGTTTTTCAGACATCCGAAAATTTAATTTACTGTATTATGCTGTTTACCCTGATAAAAGAAGTCTTTTATTAAGCTGCTTGGTTATTTATTCTTTTCAAATGACATTTTATACTATGTTATGTGTCAGTTAGGTTGAAATATTAATTGCGGCAGCCTTATCATCTACGCGGTGCAGATACAACGTCGGTACTCTAATGTTGAGAGCAAATCTAGCCGGGCGATATTAAAGGATAAATCTTGCTTCTAGCCTAAATTGTATTATTATAAAGTTGTAAAAATTAAATGTCTGTAATATTGAAATATCGTTTTTAGGGTTCCGTACCTCAAAAGGAAAAAAACGGAACTCTTACAGAATCACTTTGTTGTCTGCCTGTCTGCCTGTCTGTCAGGACACATTTAAATATTTAGACTACCTCCTTTATTGTTATTTCACTCAACGACTTGAGCTTGACTTTGAGCAAATCACCAACATTGTCTAGGGAAATGGCAATTAAAGTAGAATCATAGATTTCGTCATTACACTAAACTAGTCTAGCGATTTGATCAAATCAAGATTTAGTGAAATTACGAAGCTCGGTTGCAACTTTGTCATCTGCCGTGGACTTATCAAATTTCTTAGCGATATAATCAAATATCATTATTTATCCTTTTTTTTATTTAGATCTTGTAATTTTATTATAAGCCCATTTATATATATAACCATATTATATATATAAGGAAAAGGTTGCCCCTTTTTTATCCCAGTTCTTAAAACCCATCGTGAAGTTAAGACGTTTAATTTCTGTAGTATGATCTTTTTTATGATTCTTGTATAACCGTCAGAGTTATATTTTTAGGCGGAATGTTAAATGTAATAACGTAACTCTTGTTTCTCTCTATAAAATGAAGTAAGAAAATAGGTGCATGTTACTTTTTAACTATAATAGATATTTATATGTAAAACTTAGAGACCTGTGGCAGACGTATAGATATCGGTGGATTAGTTTAGAGTTCTGCTAGTGGCCGCTGGGAACCACACCTTAAAAATCTGATTGGGATTGGGAACATGTTGTTTCGAGATATGGAAATCCGATGTAAATATGTACCTAGAACCAATGACTGCAAGATAATGAAAGACTGCAAAATAACTTGGAAATTCGTAGGAGGTAGTAGCCCAAACTTGTCTAACTATAAAGTCATTAGAGCGACAGTCTCCAGTTAAATGCTGCCCCGAAAACGTCAGAAGACTAATTTAATTCCAGGTGGTCCCAGTTCCTAGTTACTTTGTCGTGCACTGCAGGATATTTGTATGGAAATTAGATTTGCTTCACACCGGCCCCGTGCATCCGGAATAAGGGATTGAAAAAAAGGAATTTTGCGATACAACACTTTACGAGTACACTAGGTTACTATGTGAATAAGGTATGAAGAAAATTCTTGTATTGTAAATTTATGATTATCAGATTATAACCTAACTGCTAGGAAAAGGTGTCACTCCTCTTTTTTCCATTTGTCCCATATTTTCAATCTTTCCATCTCATCTGAAAGTAGTCTGTACTTAATTCCTATAGTATCTATTTTTTTAACATTTTTGTTTCAGATAAAGTACAGTGGTCACCGTATTTAACGTTCATTGGAATGTTAAGCCCTCATGCCTCTCCATTAAATAAAGTACCTAAATAGGCACGTATTTTATCACTATATTTTCTAAAATGTATATGAAGCTATCGCGTAGTACATAAATATTCTTTATCGCTGTCGTTGTCATCAGTACATATTGCTTCTTTCTTAGATGACAACAACAACAATTTAAACTTTTCATCCTCCGTTTCATTTTCTTAGGACTTTCTAGTGAATGACTTGTAATTTTCTCGGCAGAAACGTCAATAAAGTCCACTTTATCATCTTGAAGTCTTAAAACATACCCGTTTATTGTTGGAGGCAGGACAAATGAGACTAGAAGCAGCGAAATTTTATAGTTCACAAGTGTCAAGAGTTAGCGATATAGTCAGAATGTATTTTTTATACGTACGTGGCAAAAAACTTTCTGGATTTGCTCGCTTTCTGAAAATATGGTCATCTGTTACGTGTTATCAGTTTTAAAAGCTGCTTGAGGGACTAATATATTTTGACCTGCGTTCTGGAAAATGTACTACTACTTCACGAAGTCAGTTATATTAGGGACAAATTGAAGGCGATTTAACGAGAATTTTCTAATTGTCACCCCAGTTGGTAGGCCTTAGCAGCCGTTTCCTGCTATGCAGCGAAAACTTCGCATCAACATATGACGCATACGTGTCGTCATGGGCCTCAAGAGCGTTTTAAAAACATCTACAATTAAATACAGACTTCACAGAATTTATACAAGGCCAAGAAGCGATTGTTATTGGGATTGCTTAGAATTTTAATACAGCGAGATATGAAATTCTAAAAAGATTGAAACAAACTATAATAATTGCTTAAGCCACACATGAAACCAGTTTTATTATATACTCTTATTGTGTTAAAATTGTAACTTCCGACGTCCTATTCAGCTCGCAACACGAATAAAAACGCATGTTCATGCCGCTTTGTCCAATTTACCTAATCCTCTTGGACTTTTGCCCAGGTTTTTAAAACGAGTATTTTCAGAGGGAGTAATTGTTTTAAAACAGTATTCTGTGGAACAATAGGGTTACTAACCATTGTTACTCTGAGGGCTGTTTTGATGTGTCTGAATGAGACAAAGGCTTTTGGTACGTCTGGTTTATTAAGCGGAGGTGTTTTGTGACATTAAAGCTAGGAAATGTCCTGTATTATTCCGATGCTTATTGTCGGTTAGTCTAACTGGAAAGGTTATCTTTGGGCGTCACAATGAAAGCTTCTGACATTTGGTATTTAGTTCACAAGCCTTAACAATTTAATTCTCAATTAAGAAGGGATTCTCGAAATGTTTTGAGAGTCTTGTCTACTAAGTAGCATTACTATAATATTCAACGATTACTCTTACACTTTGGAGACTTTTGTAACATTACTTTGTTCATAAAGAGACTAGGTTTTCCCGAGGTTTTGTCCATGACGTGACAAGAGTCTTTATTCGGCTTGGTCTTCGTAAATTCCATATTTGGGGATAAAAAGCATAAAACAACTTTTTTATTCATTGCTCCGTTTCATAGCAAACAGATATCCCACAACCGATCCGGAAAACCTACATATAAACAAATATGACATCCACATAAAGGTAAGGAAGGGTAATTATGGGTGCTACTGGGTCATAGGAGACATCGGAAATATGTCTAATGGAAACTTCTCGGCCACCCATAGTTATTTCTCTCCTATTTGTCTGACTTTCTCTTTTTCCCACACTTTAAGGTTGAATCGGCTCAACCTACCTCCGCAGTCATAATGCCTTGTTCACAGCTTGTCGGTTTGTAGGGTGTGGGGTCCCCTACTATGACAAAGGTTCTATAATTTAAGTAGATACTAAAGTAAGAACGGTGTGTGCGGAGGCCTAAATATATTTTGTTCAGCTTGGATTTCACATCACAGCTGTGTTTTTTTAGAACCTGGCTTTGAACTGAGTAGGCCTCCTTAACAATCGGATTGCCATCCGCGGTCGATTAGACTTGGGTTGGGACACAGTGCGCACTGCACAAGGACTTTGGTAGGTTGAACTGGTTCAACCCGACTTGGGGCGTAGGTACAGCTGTGTACCCAGAATAAAGTGTTAGGTTTCAAAGCAACCTTACCCTAATATTACGCTACCCCGAACACACGCGCAAGTCTCATCCTAATTACGCCACCGTGTAATAATATACAAATGTATCATTAGAATTAGCGACACGCGTGCAGATCAAATATTAGCCCAGGTAACAAGCGGGCTGGTTCCCGGTAAGCCCCGTTGTTTTGTACTAGACAATGTTAAATAGGGATGTTGGGACGTGTTGAATTTTGCAACATACTATAGTTACATTAAATTTTTATCAAAGCAGAAACGTTGGCTTACGATAATTCAAATGTAAATCTGAAAGCAAGAAGTTGAATTTTTTTACGCATCGAGCGGGATTTGATCTCATGTCTCCCACAGTAGTCCGGACCAACACGGGTGACCTACCGAAAAAAGAAGCAACTGGTTCAAAAATTCTACGCATGAGCTCCGAGCATCGATGGACCAATAGGCTATTTGTATTTTTTGATGGTATTTTATAAAACGACGTCTTAATAATAGAAATATTGGTGAAGAAACGACGTCATAAGCACATTTTTGGACTTTCCCTAAAAACGCTTCATACTAAAGCCTACAAGCATGTGACAGCACACGCTAGTATCTTGTATAGGGAAAATAAGAACTTTGTTCTGCAGCTATCTTAAAATTTGCATTTATCGAAACGGTTTCATAACAAAAATTACAAAACATTTTAGGGGTTATTGAATGGTATTATTATTTATTAATATTTTCATACTGTAAAATGGACTTTCCCACCCAACTTTAAAGACTCTTAAAACAAGCTACACGTAAGTTATCGAGGTAGTTTTTTATTTTGCTTATTTTATCAGGATCTTATATAATTTTTTCATTTTTTTATACTGACAAATACTTTATTGGTAGATCACCCGTGTCGACTTGGCAAGCCGTTAACAACGTGGGTTCGAGCCCCATGCGTGAAATTTTTCAACTTTTCGTTTTCATACTTACATTTGTAGTTACAAGATTCAATGTACTTGCACCAAATAGCTCTATATAAACTAATATTAAAGTAAACAAGAACTAAATTAAATCTTAACTACACTAAAAGAAAGAGCTCGCCTTAGTTTTAGTCCCGAAGATGCTGACAGCATTTCATCGCTTTATATTAAACTCTATAGATATATATTAAACTCTATATGATTTTGAATAAAAAAAACCAAAAAGGTTTAGAAACAAGACTTCAAAGTTATACTAATTAGAATAAAATGAAAAGGCTCCAGATAACTTGTTTTTCCATACTCGTACATCGATCGGATGACGTCATGCATTCGTAGCATTTGTTCGGAGCATTTTCAGCGCTCAGTAGAAATATCGAAAAAAAGAAGCCTTTGATTTCGCCGGATAACAAAATAACTTCCCTTTAACACGCATGCAGATCAAATATTAGTCCAGGTACAAGAGGGCTGGTTTCCGGCAAGAACTGTTGTTTTGTGTTCGACAATGTTGAATTATGTTTAGGTAAAACAAAGGTTTGTTTATGTTGTTTCTACACCGCTATGGTTGCATTTTGTATGAACTTGTTATTGTGTTATACTTGTAATACATGTGAAGTTTATAATGTTACAGATTGTTTGTATTGGCATAAGGTATATTTTGAATTTAAGTTTATGAACCGAAAAGAGGACACAATGACCCAGAGGTGCACATATTGTATATTCTCATCGATAGTGCACATTATTTGGACTCAGTGTTGTTCTTTAGATATTTTGTTTATTTACTAGCTGTTGCCGGGGACTCCGTCTGCGTAGAGATGCAATTAATTACTAAGTATCTCAAACAAAAACAGTAATTGTATTACTTGCAGTAACTTAGTACCATTGAGAAGTGTCTATTCCAAAAGCTTTAGTCTTCAATAGATAAATAAGCTCTTTTGAAAAGACACTTCTCCATTATGCTTCTTCGTCACATATTTAGAATTACAATATTATATCCTTCCAGTAGCCGTAAACAAGTACCATTTGATATTTGGTAAGCGTGAATACCATCATGAAGACAAGAAAATAAATATCGTAAAGAAAATAAATGCATAGAAATATAACCAGGCAGAACAGTCATGTGGTCTACAATACGTTTTGTTACAAGGAGTTAAAAATGAAACAATTATGGGTACCAAGCATTGTTTATACTTTTCTCAAAGCCAAAGGTATTAATAAACTTTAGATCAAACCCCATCTAGATAACCTGGGCAAAATTCGTAATCCTGTCTGAATACTAAGTAGGAATGTCTTTTATTGAAAGGTGCACACTTTCTTACAAACATGTAACGTATTATATAATTTAATAATTTAATTGGAACTTCACGTTACTTCAAAATATTTGCAAACATTTTCCCTCTCATCATAATCATAATTACAAACTCAGCTTGAAAAGACTCGAGGGCCCTCACCGTAGCGTACTCTCAAAATGCTCAAGGAACTTGCTAACACGCGAATTCCCCCTAATTAGTAAATATAGTATGTCATCAAACAGAATGTGGCGTTGTGTCCCTAATTAGACCACGGGAAGTGTTCCATATTTTTTTTAAGGTGCAGCCAAATCGGTGCTTGAATACGCGAAGAGACCTTCAAGCTTTCAAGAAAAGAGCGTACTCCCACCTGAGAGGCCGGCAACGCACTTGTGACTCCTCTGGTTTTGCAGGTGTCTATATGGGCGACGTTGATCGCTTATCATCAGGCGATCTGTAAAAAAGACTGTTTCGTGTATACGATACATCGTATAATCTCATACGTAAAATCATTTTTTTTTTGTTGTAGCGGGAAACAAACGGCATACAATAGCGGATGTTGACTGTACACAAATAATAATGAAACTTTGATGCGGCATGGTATAGTTTTTATGACGAAAATCCAAATAAAAACTTACATGTATCTTGTTTTATGAGCCTTTAAATTTAGGAGTGAAAGTTTTTTTTAAAGCATGAAAATATTAATAAATAATAATACCATTGAAAAGTGTACTGTACCCATGAAATATATGGTAACTTTTTTTGTTATGCAACCGTTTCGATAAACGCAAGTTTTAACACAGCTGCAGACCAAAGTTCTTAATTTCCCCATGTAAGGTAGGACGGTGTGACGTCACGCCTTCCTAGGGTTCAGTATGGAGCTGCAGCGTTTTTGGGAAAGTCTAAAAATGTGATTTTAACGTTGTTATATCTTGTGGAGTCTTTATTTCATTCAAGTAGTTTTTTCATCAGTATTTCTACTGTTGAAAATCATTCTATAGACTACCCCAGATTTTTGCTCTGAGCTAAAAAAAACATGCATTAAAAATAAGTTACGCACGGGTTAAAACCTGTCTAGTTTTTAATTTGAGACTATGATAAAAAAAGTTTGTGGACTTAAAATTAATCATATAGTTACAACTCTCGAAAGGAATGAAAAGAAAAATGTTTTACCCTTACGATCTTCGCGATTTTTGTTTATTTGTTTGTTTCCATGTCTCTATCTTGGTCTGCAAGACCACTTTAGAGATTCTGTAATAGGTGCCTCACTCCGAAGGACCGGAACCAGGAGTGAGGCATGGCAGATCTTCGCGGTGTTGAGAGTGGACGTCCTTGCTAGGATGGACAGTTAAAAAAATAGCTTGAATTATGCCTATAAGACATAATTTATCTCTTTCTGGCAATGCAAAGTCGCGAGTAAAAGTTGGATACATTTTTAGTGATCATCTGTAAGCTGGTGGCTTTTCAGCCCCCGTTGATCTAGGTAACTTCTAAAGTTCTGAGAATTTTATTCCCAATCATTACATTTATACTGCACTTAGCATATTTTTCAAATATCAAGATATTATCTGCAAAGCCGCAGGGGAGCGTTGCACAAAGTTGGCACAGGGTCTGGTCATATCGTAAATTAGACCTACTGTGGGGGATCTGTGAAATAGTTGTCGCTTAATAGTTATGCCAGCATAAAGTTGCTCGCATGCATGTGCTCAGACCGCCGAAACAGTGAAACGTATTTTAGGTTTAAATATATAACTATGCTTATAGATAACTCTAGAAGGTGTCCGTATTCGTCAATGTAGTCAACTATAAATTAGGAGATGTAAATGTGTCCATGGAAAACACATAATGTTTTGGAGGTGTAAAGTGTCTCCAAAAGTCCAAGACTGAAATCGGTTCCATTCCATGTCGATATTCAGCTATGCTCATACCAAAAATGGTCAAAATCTTCGTCGTCTTTGCGACGTGATGACTCGATTGTCAATGAAATCGACATAACACCCACAGATGCGGTAGCATTATCAGTAGGTATTAGTAGTAAAACTAATACCTACCTACTGGAACAACCTACACACATTAAGCATAGTTCTTACCAATACTGGCCACGCTCCAAACAAACTTTTTATCAGGCACCCGCCCCGATCTCTGCAGGCCTAATGAATTTCTGAAGTCCTCCCAATCAAACTTTGCTCGTTGGGCCTGATATATTCCGTCTCAGTTAGGTCATGCGAGACCGCACCAGGTGTTGCGATAAATTATTTTTCGTTGAAACTTCTTGCAAGAGTTTTTTTCATTATTGGACAAATATGTGCGAATGGTTTTTATACAAAAGTTTTGCTTCTTAGCTACCCTGTAACAAATCTTTCTATCTGTCATTTCTATTTCAATCTGTCATCCACAAAACCTTTCATCTAGATGTCATTAGCTGCTCTAAGAATATCGTCTTTCTCTTTTACCTCAGGACGTCCTGTTCTTCATGTACTGAGCGGCAGTCGTTACTCTAAACGTGCATAACTCTTTTATCCCAAAAAACGTCATTTTTCACTTTAGGGTAATGCCCATCTGTAGCAACCTAAACACACCAGCCATAGTATCTATTATACTGGCCGCGCTCCAAGTAAACTTTTTATCAGGCAGTGTAATTTCGCTTCGGATCTTTGCGGGCCTAATGAATTTCTGAAGTGCTCCCAATCAAACTTTGCTCATTGCGCCTGATGTATTTTGTCAGTTAGGTCATGCGAGACCGCGCCAGGTGTTGTGACGTATTATTTATCGTTGATATAATTTTGCTGTATCTTTTTGCAGGGGCTTTAAATTATTGGGAAAGCATGTCCGTTTTTTTTGCATCTCCCGTAATTAATACAGTAAGGTCAATATGGATAATTAGATATGTAGGGGGAAATTCGTCTACTTTTGATATCATAGAAACGCAATACTTTGCGCCTACCTCTGCTTTTTTATCATATCATCCCAAGGACGTCCACTGCTGGACAAAGGCCTACCCCTAGGAACTCCATAACGACCGATCGTGCGCCTTCCTAATCAGATCATTAGCCAATGGGGCCCATACTGGGTGGGTGACAAGATAGGAAGTGGATGATTTGAGAATTTTGTATGAATAGTTGACAAGCTGGGAATTTGATAAAAAGGGATGGTGGACGAAATTAATTTACAGGGCGGTATCTATATATATATATTCAATAAATCAGATGATTATCGGTTTTTGTTATGTAGAAAAATTTGGTAAAACGTTGGATTATGTTTGTAACTTTAGCGTTTAGGCTATCTCATTCCTAAGAAAGAGAAAGAACAAAGTATAACGTATCATTGTTTTAATACTCTTTAAAAGACCTCATCTTAATAACAGAAACCCTTTTTTACGCACTTAAATTATTAAAATGCACATACGGTACTTAATTCTCCTTTTTTACAATGAGCAACATTAGCGCTATCAAACTTTATGACTTTCCTTTTAAAACGTAATATAATTTGCACTCCGCTAAATGTATGAAGGTAAAAGTATGCACCCATTCCATTATCATAAAAAGTGTTGGTTTTCTGTATAGACGTATAGCATATATTTTGAAAACAGTAGGAACAAGAATAATACCAACACCATGCTGAGATTGCTGAGTCCAAGCCTTTTCTTTGTCGCACACATTGCTGGGTTTTTTTAAAGGGGATCTTTACTATGTGTATGATGGGTACCAATACAAATATTACTCTAGTTGCCAACGACGTCCTGTTGGGTGCGCTTTATGGAATAAACTAGTTTTCTTTAATTATTTCTTTCAAATAAAAATAAAAAGACGATAAAATTTTAAAGTTAAAAATAAATAAAAATTTACAATGAATATTATAGTATAATTTGTTAACTGTACTTTCGCAGATGTAATAACACTAGTGACACGGTCTTATGTGAATATTAAAAAAGTGGACTTACTGTGATAGCATTTTTTTCTTTGTAATATCGTATTTTGGATATATAGCTACTAAACTTTAACTTGAAAGTTAGCACTAAAGCGTAAATGAATGGTTTATTTCCATCGTGAATATAGTCTGTAAATGAAAAAATAACAAACGAAAGGCAATGGGAGTAATTATTTTATCGTCATCATCGTATGTAGGTACCTTTAGATTTTTTTCGACCTAACTTAATTGGTCACTACAATTTTTAAGGTGTGACATACTGTTTTATCGTCATTTACTGTGGCAGGTATGAGCTTTCGTCGCTCCTCAGAATTACGAAGAAATAAAACTTTTATAATACCCCGACGTTTTAGGGGTTGGTTTTTTTCGCCGCTTTTTAAAATGTTTGTCATTCCTGTTTACATTCCGTGTCGGTATTTTCAGAATTTGTACGGCGTTTCAGGTGTCAAGAGCTTGACATTTTGGGGTGATTTTGAAAAGTTATTTGGTTGAATTTAAATGAGTTGGTTGAGAATATTTTTTTACCAATCTTGGTTTTTACTAGTTTCTTTGCCTATGTCTAAAATAAGTTAATGCATACTTTCTGAGGTATATTTTGTATATCGTCATTCGTATTTCGTGAAAACATACAAGCCAACGAACACTTCTTATAAGGTAAGTATGCCATGAAATTATAGTAATTGACATATAAAGCAGTAACTTCAATTCACGTTCAGTTTCATCCTTATAATAAAAAAAATGTTTATTAATTTAATCTCACTAATTTAATAAATGACATGGTAGAATAACATTCTAATTTTCTTCTGTTTCCGCGATTATTACTCATTGAAATAAAACAATTTAACGGATTATATCGCGTATATTATCACATGGTCCTCCCGTGACCATGGAAAGCTGGAAAGCTTCCGAAACGTCGGGAACTAAAATGAGATAATATACGCGATATAATCCGTTAAATTGTTTTATTTCAACATTCTAATTGACAGGACAGACTGAATAAGCTGAAAGAATGTAATTTGTAACCAAAACCCCAACAAAAAGTACTTTAAATTCAGATAAACAGCAGAAAACAAAACGGTCACTTCAACTTATAAACCATCTTATATCTGTAAATATACAAACGAAAATAGTACATCTCTCGGCGTCACAAAAGCTTTGACAGCGGTAAATAAGTTGGTCGATAGGTAACAAGCTAGAAATGCACGTTAAAATGTCAATTTCCTCCGCTTATTCTCTGCAATTCCTACACTACTCGAATTCTCAAAAATTAAAGCGATTCTTGTCAGCTTCACTATAAAGTTTATGTTTCAACGCAATACGGGATAGAGAAACGATGTTCAGAAGGTTACCAGTCGATGTATTTGTAGCACGTACTGGATTTAACTTTTTGACTGATTAGAGACAATATTGACTTTTCACTTGGTAAGGACTGAGCGCGGTTCGCACATTGATTGAATTCATTTAAACTTGAAACGTGACATTTAAAATTTAAATAGATGAAATGAGTCAACTATGTTGTTGTGGAAAAATCGAATACCAGTGGGATTAAGATAAATATCAGTAAGTTATAGGAAAAAAAACTTAAGTAAAGCCCCTTTTGTATGTAGTAGTGTACAAAATTGATATGGAACTTATGTCATTTTTCTAATATTGTACGTCAAATTCCGATACGCTACTACTACATACAACAGGTGACATAAGTTTTTCACCTATACCATCCTATACACATTCTGAAACATAATTGTTGCTTAAAGTAAATTCGCATGAATAATATTAATATATATAATCATAGTATAATTTCCTAGCATTCTCCTGCGATTTTGCCTGCGTTACACAGATTCCCCACACAAGCTTCCATCCTTATTTTTCATCCCTTTAATTAGACTTCTGGGAAAACTATCCTATCCGGTCTCAAATTATTTATGTACCTTATCTTAATTTGTTCACCGGTTTAAGTGTGCAAAGGTAACAAACACACAGACAGAGTTCATACTTTCGAATTTATATTATTATAATAGTATGGATACTGATGCTTAGAGCATTTAAACACTGGAGATTCCATACAGATACATACCCCACTGCCAAAGTACTCGCAAAATCACGGGTCGATTTATACAATCAATTGTCAGTGTGTGGGTGTTTTTGTTTGTAGGTGATTTTTTTACTGTGTGCATCTGTAGAAATAGGAATATTACCATAGTGTGCTTTACATGTTTACCTCGCCCCCCCCAATAAATGCGCATGATAAGTTTGTTCGGTTATGACACGGCTTGTCATCTCAATTAGTTAGATGGTCTAAAAGATACTGTGGATAATTTTAGGTATTTAATGTTCCTAACCTAACCTAACAAAATTATATTTCATTATTTTTGCAACCTCTACACGAAGGTAACACGGGGATGTTTCCAGAGTGCTATAACATGGGATTCTTCAAGAAGAGAGTTAACAGATCCTCAATAATCATCTCCGATGTTGCACATTCATGGGCGACAATGACTACTTTCTATCAGATGGCTCGTCTGGTTTACCTCTCATTACATAAAAAAGGAACCTTGGTCTACGCCTAACTAACTAACTAGAAAACAGTCACGTGATTTAACTATTGACGAACAACGCACTGTAGCCAAAACAGTTGAAGGTAGGAACATAAAATTTGTAACACATGTTCCTCGAGGTACACTATATTTTTGAAATAAGAACTGGACGTGGACGTAATTGCCAAAAACTAGCTATACTATTATAAAGTTGTAAAAATGAAATGTCTGGATATATTGAAGTGTAACGAACTACCCCTATTTGAAGGTCACTCTGATTCGAGAAATATTTTTTAGATTTTTTTATATGTTTCACTTAAGTTTCGCTGTGGTTCATCACTTCAACTCGACTAAATAGATTTCAACTATTTTCGGTACACGGGTAAGTAGCTGAGGGAAGGTTTTAGAATACTTGTATACCCAACTACTCTACCCAATATGAAAAAGAGGGGACCTTTTTTCTCTTCTGCGAACGAAGTTGCGGGCACCTTGGTACCTATATTAGATTTGATAGAATAGAGTAGGATATATCGTGACAATGTCGAGGACTCGGTAACAGCAGCCTGTTAACAGGCAGTTTGATTTGTAGTAGTCCAAGAGATAGGTGACGGAATACGAACATTATCTCTGCCTTATATTAAGTAAATTAAGTCATTTGGCATTAAGTCCACCATTATTACTTAATTTGTTTTGTGCAAGAATGTTTAAATAAGAAACAAGTAAACGCTGAAACGGATAAAAAAACCTCGACACATCAAGAAAATGCAGATCATTTTGAATCTTCACCGAAAACAGTTCAGGTGAAATTGTCTTTCAAACACAAAAATCAAAATCGGTCCATCCGTTCAAACGCTATGAAGCCACACAGACATGCACACAAATAAATACCCCTCTTTTTTACATATATCTCTGCCACTAATATGTGCACTTTTTTTCTAAGCACAGCACAGTGATTCCGCCGTAGGCCATAAATCGAAAAAAGTCATGAGCGTATCCTGGACTAAAAAGTAAGTAAAATGATTCACCGATAGACAATCTTCTAAATACTATATATAGCACAGCAATAAAGTACTATTATCATTTACTTTTGTGCAACGAAAGTGAACGCATCTCGACCCTAATTAGTAGTGTGTTTTTGTCGCCGCAACTTAATCACTTTGTTATTGTGTACTATTATTATTATTTGCGTGTGTCCACGTGGTATTATTATGGAAATCCAAGAAGAGGGTATGTACTTTATTTTTCAATTATGTTTTATATATAAATATGCGTGCTTATATTTTAAAATAATTTTCTAGTAGAGGTCTGTCGTTTACGATTAATTTTTAAGAAGTATGATTTCATTGAGAGTTATACTCTGATGCCGAGGTTTGCCGCACTTGACACATATATTATGTTATAGATGGAAGTGTCCTTAATAAGGGCTGTAACTTTCATCGACCTTTTTTGACCTCTTCTTAGGTAAAAGGGGTTTCAAAGAACAAGAGCAGGGTAGCCGAAAAAAATCCGATTTTTAAAAAATGTTTTTATCTTTGTTTTAGGTACATTTTTAAGGTGTTCTATTTCGAAACGTAGTGTTTTTGATATTTGGCACTCTGGACAAGGAACTGATACAGAAAAATTTCAACATGTTTTTACTACACTGACGGAAACATCAATTATTTCGGATAACATCGAAAATATTGGCATAGAGAATTTAAGGGTTAAAATAAGGAATTTATGTAAACGAATTGCATGTTATTGGAAAAAAACAAGATGTACAAAGTCTATATTTCTACATAAATATGCAGAGTGGCTTAATGATGTAGAATACATTGATGTGATCCAAAGTATCGAGCAGCGTATTTCTCAGCAGAATGATAACGTCGACCCCTCCCCTTCCACTTCTCGTGGCCGTCCGAGGAAAAACTTTAATGAAAGTAGTAAACGCACTAAAAGAAGGAGACTAGCGGAACTATCTAATTTTGACGAGTCTGCTGTAAATACACTGCTCAATGCTTCTGCTGATTCCAGCTTAACTTCTACAAAAGTCGACGAAAACAAAGTTTTGTCACTTATTGCAGAAGGTAAGATTTCTAGAAAGCAATATCTATTAATTAAGAATTTTATACATAATAATATACTGAAAGATTGTATGCCTTCCTATCAACGCATTGTAAAGGCTAAAAAGAGATGTTACCCTACAACTGTAGCCGTTACTGAATCATCAGCCGAAGTCGAACTTCAGAGTTTGTTAGATCACACTGCCACTCGGATTCTTGAGTCTCAAAAAGATATTTTAGATAAAATACCTGACCAGTCTTTAAATAAAATATCTTTGGTTGGGAAATGGGGATTTGATGGTAGTACAGGACATAGCGAATACAAACAAACTTTCTCAGATTCTTCTCTTGTGGATAGTAGCTTGTTTGTTACTTCATATGTACCGCTTCAACTTATTTTAAACCCGGATAATAAGGAAAACTCAATCATTTTGTGGAAAAATCCTCGTCCTTCTTCAACTCGATACTGCAGACCTATTCGCTTTCAGTTTTTTAAGGAAACAACTGCAGTATCAGTTGAAGAGGAGACTTATTTCAAACAGAAAATAAGTAACTTGCAACCGACTATCTTCAAGACAAATGCATGCGAATACACAATTAATCATAGCTTACAACTTACTATGGTCGATGGTAAGGTGTGTAATGCACTTAGTGATGTTTCTTCAACTAGATGTTATATATGTAAAGCTTTACCAAGTGAGATGAATCAAATTGATGTATGTTTGTGCAAAGCAACTGACGAAAGTAAATATGGATATGGCATGTCTCCACTTCACGCATTGATCCGATTTTTTGAATATTTCATTCATCTCGCTTACAAGTTAGAGGTTAAGAAATGGCAAGCTAGGTCTGATAGCGATAAACGACTTGTAGCTGAAAAAAAAAAACTTATACAATCGCAATTTAGGGAAAAGTTAGGTCTTATTATCGATAAACCCAAAAGTGGCGGAAGCGGGACATCGAACGATGGCAACACTGCTAGGCGGTTCTTCTCAAGCTCAGATATTTCAGCTGAAATTACGGGTATTAAGAAGGATCTCCTAGATCGTTGTTGGACTGTACTTCAGTGTATCAATTCGGGATATAACATTGATGCGACAAAATTCAGAGATTTCGCTTTAGAAACTGCACGGCAATTAGTTGCCGAATATCCATGGTACTATTTGCCTGTTTCTGTCCACAAAATTTTGATTCATGGTGCTGACATTATCAATCACGGCCTACTGTCTATAGGAGAACTGTCTGAAGAAGCAGCTGAAGCGAGTAACAAATACTATAAAGCATTTCGACTAGATCACACACGAAAAATGAACCGCGTTTTGACTAATACTGATTTGATTAATCGACTTCTTCTTCACTCAGATCCCCTAATATCAAGTTTGAGAAGGTTACCTGTTAAAAAAAAAAGTTCTTTGTCTAAATCTGTATTGGACTTGTTGTGTGTAAATAGTAAGTAGGTAATATTGAATGTAAAAATAGTAAGTAATCGCTTTGTTTTAATATAACCTTATTTGTATATATGTAAATAGTCTTGAAATAAATATTTTTATTATTTATGTAGTATGCTGTTTCATTTATGTTTTCATTAATTACAAATTTTTTTTATCTAATGGCTTTATGTTTAAAATAATAACGTTTTATAAAATGGTTTTGACTACAGATATTTTTTTAATAAAAATAGTCACACAAGTTTATTATAAATGTCTAAAAATGTTATTAATGATATATTTCATGCTTGTATAATAACCCTTTATAGTTTAAAATCGAAAAAATGGCTTTTTTTGGAGTTGAGGTATTTATGGCCGCCCTTGTACGGGAGCGGAATCACCGTGACAGACCTGTTTATCGGTATATAGATCGTTCTGGTACTTCAAAAAGTACGTAATACTTTTTGCCATTAATTCCAGCCTACTTGCTGCTAATAAAGCCTGCTTATTAAAATAATTAAGTTTTTCTATAGTAATTTAGCATTGTAGACGCTTTGGTTATATACTGTAAGTTTACAATTGTAAAGGTGCAATATCAAATTCAATACTTATTTATTAACCGATCAGAAATGAGGATATCCGCAGAACCAAAGTAACCGGCATGCTCACAGCCCATACGATTGCATCGTTGAAGTGGCAATGGGCGGGCCATGTAGCCCGGAGAACGGCTGGCCGTTGGTGCAATAAAGTCCTGGAGTGGCGACCACGCATAGGAAAGCGCAGCGTGGGCCGGCCCTCGATTAGGTGGATGAATGACCTCGTAAGGGTCGTGGGGAGTCAGTGGATGTGGTCTGCGCAGGATCGCAACCTGTGGCGAGCTATAGGAGAGGCCTATGTTCAGCAGTTGCCGTCCGTGGCTGATAGATAGATAGATAGAACCGAATCCCAAAAAACGAGGCAGTTCTCAATTAGTCGGAATCTTTTTTTTTATAAACAAAGTCCTTTTTGACATAAAACGGTGCGCTTTTAGGAGCTCTTAGCCAATTCGAATGCCTCACATGTCTGGTTCACACATAAATGTCGCATACGTCATTTGATACACAAATTCATGTGCATTCTCTCGTCCGTTACTGGGAGCATCTAGTAGATATGTTACTAGACATTAAACTTCGTTGAAATAAAACAATTTAACGGATTATATCGCGTATATTATCTCATTTTAGTTCCCGACGTTTCGGAAGCTTTCAGATGGCAATAGAATATGCTGAGTTATTACAACACTGCCTTACATCTGGCTATATGCTATGGAATGGTGAATTCTACGGGCAAGTTGATGGTGTGGCAATGGGGTCTCCGGTGTCTCCTGTCGTCGCCGATATTTTCATGGAAGACTTCGAGGAGAGAGCGCTTTCATTGGCACCTGTCAAGCCGAGGATCTTTAAAAAATACGTAGATGATACCTTTACTATTTTACCTAGATCTGGTGTTTCAGCTTTCTAAGACCATCTGAACTCCATGCATAGTAAAATTAAATTCACTATGGAGTTGGAAAATCTAAATTCACTTGCATTCTTAGATGTGCTAGTAATTAGAGGTCCTAAAAATGACATAGGTCATACTGTATATAGGAAACCTACGCATACAGATAGGTATTTGAATGGCAAATCTCACCACCATCCCTGTCAACTTGCTACAGTGGGTAAATCTTTCTTTCAGAGAGCCAGGAGTATCTGCGACAATCAACATCTGACTGCTGAGTTACAGAATGTCAAACGTGCGCTTCGAGCCAACGAGCTCCAGATACCACGTTCCAAGCAGAATCCCAGTATGAAGAAACCAACAGTCGAGCGTAAACCTGCCGTATTACCATATGTGAAAGGGGTCACAGACAAGATCGGAAACATCTTGAAGCGTGCTTCTATAAAAACATATTTCAAGCCGTTGAAGAAGGTGTCTCAATACCTTAGACCCGTGAAGAGTAGCACCCCTTTGCAGAGTGCAGGCATTTATAAGCTGGACTGCGAGTGTGGTCTTTCATACATTGGTCAAACGAAACGCAGTGTATCAACCCGGGTGAAGGAGCACATAGCAGATGTCAAGCACCGTCGGTGTAATAGGTCTGCAGTCTGTGAACATGTCATTGACAAACCAAACCACTCAATTAAGTTTGATAAACCTTCTATCCTTGCCAAAGAAAAAAGATATTTTCCCAGGATGCAACGCGAGGCTATTGTGATTAAAAAGCATCCTAATTTCAATAGAGAAGATGGATTGTCACTACCACCAGCTTGGGATCCTGTAATACATCTCATCAAGGAACAAGCGAGACACAGGACTGCAAAACCTTAATTTCCGAACGGTGTAAAATATCTTATCTGTTTAAAAGTAGTTTAATAGTCTCTGTTTTTTAAATATTATAATTAGTAATGAGGTAGCCTGGGAGTTTTTCTTTGCAGCGTTTCTTTTCTCCTCAGTACGCCTCATTTGTGAAATGCTGCTTGGTAAATTATTAGAATAAAATAATTAAGCCCTTCTGGCACTTGTGTAACTGTCTTTACAGCTTAGGCCCATCTGGCATGTATGTACACCTTTATTTGTGTTTTTTCAAAAAAATGGGTAGTTTGCACAAATTGTAACTTTGACAGAGGAAAATACATCTTTTCTCAGTCCTCCCGTGACCATGGAAAGCTGGAAAGCTTCCGATACGTCGGGAATTAAAATGAGATAATATACGCGATATAATCCGTTAAATTGTTTTATTTCAATGAGTAATTATCGCGGAAAGAGAAGAAAATATTATTAAACTTTGTTTTTTAATGTTACAATTACAATTTTTATGGGTTGTCGTTTAGGTCATCGATCTTTAGATACTTCTAGTAATACTGCTTGTGACAGTGAATTGTAGCGTTTAATTAGATACGCAAATTTCAAAGAAAAGGGAACTAGAAACGCAACCGTGTAATATTACATGAACCATTTCGAGCTACTTTTGACACTTTTACAACTCGATACCTATTCGTCCTACATACATGAAATTTGGAACAATTATTAAAGCCCTTAACTTGTTTAAAATCCAAAATATCATAAAGTAGCTCATACAGGTATTGATAGATTAATATTTAAAAACCAGCGTTTTTATTACTGAATGACCGACTCACTGACTGACTTATAGATCACAAAACTTACCCCCTTTCAGATAATCTAGTAAGTTGAAATTTGGCATCCGGCTGTTGTTGATTGCGGATGTTGTGGATACAAACCATAATTAAAAATATCTATAAATGTGACTGTTTTTGGGAAAAGGTCCCACTTTGTCGATATAGAGTTATGAGAAGTTCCTAATACTACAGATCATACGGAAACAGAAGAAAATACGATATATAATTTATATTAGCATGTCATGTCACCACTCGTACCAGAGAAACGCATCCTCCCGCTACGCCTTCTGAGATGCGTTTAGGTCATCCCGTCATCTCCTCTTCGGTCTGCCTCTATTTCGGTAACCATGTTGGTATATGAGAATATTGAACATAACTTACTAATAAATATTATAAATGTGAGTGAGTTTGGGTTTGTCCTTCTTTCACGCGAAAATGGGGCGATGGCTTGGCGTGATTTTGTTAGTTTAGATAGCTAGAATATAGGCTGGAAAGTGACATTGGCTATTTTTTATCCCGAAAAATGCACGGTTCCCTAGGAATAAGGAAGTCACCAAAATCCTAGGCAGATATAATATACTTACAAAAATTTTAAATTCCTTCTGTTTTTTCCCAAAGTACGTAAGAAAGATAGAAAATAATACACCAGTATGATTTATGCTGTAGCATTTATCATATGAAATACTCACATGGCTATTAAACAAATTAAATGTTTCTATGTATTATTCTATTAATATTTAAAAAGGACCCTTTTCAATGTCATATTACCCGTGCGAGCGCTTTAACAAAAAATCTAAAAGCCATTTGGCATTTCTCACAAAATATTCGAATGAAACCACTCACCGAAGGCAATTTCCTTTTTTCCAGTAAAGTGTCCTCCTATCACACCATTCAAAGCCTTGTTATTAAATATAGAGCCTATATTGTCATAGGTATATATTTACAGGGGCGTATTTACCCTAGCGCCAAACAATAGTTAAAAAGTTCCCCCATGTCTCTTCCGGATGGCAGGATGCCCTGAAGGCTGGCAGCATTGCCACAAGGTATGGCAATGCTGAACGCGACAGCCCTCTTTAGAAATATATCAAAGAGGCTACGCGAAGCATCGGATGACCAGAAGGCTGGCACTTTCTTTGTCAAAACTCGCACCGTCAGCGAAATTTACGAAAAGAGATTCAATATCCTCGCAATAACCTCCAGTGTGGGTTAACAAAATTATATTTATTTAATGACAATTATGAAAAATGTCAACAAACCGGCAACCTTTGAGGTTTTCAACTGACCAAATTGCACTTTTATGCCCTCACCGAATAACCTCAATAAGAAAGTAAAAATTGCTTTACGTTTTGTATCTTTAGGGTTTCGTACCGGTAAGGTAAAAAAGGAACTCTTATAGAATTTTAAATAAAAAGTAATTAAAAACTGTACTATATTTTCAATATGGACACCACTACACCCAGCACGACCTTGAGGCATCTAGTCCTAGGAACTAGTAATCAGCATTGCCACGCTGAATAGCCAGCCTTCTGCGCACCCTGCTATCCGGGAGGGACAAAGGGGAACCTTTGGGGAACCAAGGGGGAAAAGGGAACCTTTTTATCTGTAGTTTTAAGTTCTATACATTTAATACGCACTGGTTGAAGACTTTCGTCTTCAAGCACTGAGGTATCCTGGACGGGAAAAGGCTTTGCAGTTTCCCAAACGTTAAATCCGTCGATTGATCTCTTTCTCGAAGTTGGACCTGCCTAACTGGATTGTTTATCCTAGATAGACGTATTCGTCGACAACTTCGACTGTCGCCTCTATCTGACCCATGTGAAAGTCTATTGAGGAGGCCTGAGTCAAGCAGCTGAAATTATGATGATAATGACTGAATGATATTATTTAGAATTAAAGTATAGATTACTCGTATTATGTGGTTTATTGTGAATAATGAGTTCTTGATTAAAGGATCTTCCATTTAGAAACTTTGATACCTCAGGCAGAGGTAGGTATATATATATATATATATATATATACAAATAGATATAAACGTCGTTACACGCTTTTTTTCATCGGTGTCTATAAATACAGAACAACGGTGTGAACCAGTCCGTCTTTTAAACGCCAACCTAGCAAATGCTTGTAAAAATTGGCCCGCCAGTTGATAATAAAAGGGTAGGGTGTGTTCGTGGACGTGTGCCTTTACCTGGCCCCGATACTCCAGTCACGATCGGGAACTTTTAGAGTTTGACGGCCGTGCCTGTTTGGTAGCTAAGTGGCTATGTAGTTGTGTTGACGCGGTCCGGTTCCGAGGTTGGGTAACAGGGAAAATTACGGGGATGATGTATGCAATTCCTCTGATAGAGTTAAGGTACGATCGGTGCTCTTATATTTATTATTATTTTCTCACTGACCAGATCGCATCCGGTTCACATAACGGTTCTGTAACATGAGTTGTACTTATTTAGATTACTGCGACGGTTACTCACGTCACTAAAGCTCAATCATGCTTTGACCCTTTGAGCGCCAAAGAATATTGTGCCTCTCATGCCACGTCGTCATTTGCCGCTATTATTATACAATTGGTTTATTGGTTGGCGTGTGGCGCACGGTTTCCCGTCGATACGCTGGTCAAAAGTGCACGAGAACAAAGACCATAATCATGGTTTCATAAGTTTGTTAGCACTTTGCTCTTCTCGCACTCACCTCTATCTGTTCCTGCGCCTTTGCTTTTTATAGGTTCCTAATATTCATTTACCTATTTTTTTCTGGGATGAGGGCTTTCAAACTTTGTCCTATTGCTTCAATCATGGACTGTTTGTTTATTACCACTCCACTTTCTTCGCTACGAGGGGACTTTTCCGATTTTGTTTTTAACGTTGGGTCACTTCGTACGTAACTGGCAACTTAAGAATGTTGTGAATTACTAGGAGCTTGGGAAAATGATGCCAATTGTACAAATTGTGATGTCTGAAACTCAAATAACTCCACATACCGGTCTCTTACCCGCAGCTTCGCTCGCGATAACTGTAATGAAGTATTTTATGTTTCAATCTGTGACCTGATTTGTTTTCACTTTCATTATTTTTTAATCCGTTTGACTGTTAAGGCGTAATTAAGAAACATCTTTACATACTGGCGTATTAATAATATTAAATATAGTAGATTTGTTGATAAATATTACAATAGGTTGTTGCTATCATTAAATTGATGTAATCTCTCTACATCGCGTACGGTCAGCAAAGCAGGGACTTTTCTTATGGAATGTAGACCGTAGTACGTCGTCACATACCGGCTAACTTATAATGACAATCAACGGCGACGGGAGCATATTTTTTAAATTATGTTATTAAGAATTCTTGGTACATAATGAGTAATTTTTTTTTATCGGCGTCTGTTACTCAAATTTTAATTGTCAGCCACTGGCGCGTACGAGACAAGTACGTTGCGTACAGGCTAATTTAAACTTCGTTTATTAGTTAACTATGAAGTAGTACAATTATTTTATGCTAGGTGCTAAATAGTACAATTTGATTCGAGTACATTCATATGTGAAAAAATCTCTGAAAAATAAAACATGGCCGGTACGCAACGTATCGCATATTTTCAGGGAATGTGATTGCGCTAGCAACACTTTTGGTGCGTTTGTGTGCGTATTGGCGCGTGTAAGTACGAGTTGATCACAACTACATGAATCCATTTTATACCTCACGTTTGGCGCGTCGGTCGTATGAAACTATTATTCTAGGCGTTATAATTCTAAGTATGTAGGTAGATAATAACTAAAGGCTCGCCGCCGTGGTTCTTAATAGTACTTAATAAATGAATGGTTTGGCACCGACTTCAAAAGGTGATTCAAATGTATCAGTACCGTACATAAAAGATTATTTATGGCTTTTTAGTTTATGTTGAAGTCGGTTCTTTTTTATTTATATTTTTTTATTACAATACTCGTACATCTTCATTTTCCCTGGATGTCTGTTTTTTTATAATTATTCTTAATTACAAAGGTTGCTAGCGCCCATGTTGAATTTTATCCCATTGTTGTTATAAGAACAACCGTGCCGAGTCTTCTCGCATTTAGATTACTTTTCAGACTAACGTTATCCGATACGAGATCGGAAAAACCACCTGCTTTGTCGCCTATACGGCCAATTTGAGCCAGCCGGCCAGGTTATTCTCCCTAACGAAATCCGATAATAGCATCAGCAGAAAAAAGTGGGTGAATTCGAGTCTTGCTAGTTCCGTATCGGTACTTTTTTCAGGTCGGTATGCGAATCCTGTAACTTTCCGGTGTAATTTTTAATATAAACCATTTAACTGACTCATATCCCGGCTGAGTCATAGCCGGAGTTTCTCTGAAGGATAAAATCCGGAACCAGGATATCCCAAATCACAACATAGCGATCGAGATGATGAAGTGGCAATGGACGGGGCATAATTGTCGGAGAGCCGATGGTCAATGGGGACTCACCCTGTGGGACGACCCACGGGAAGGCACAGTGAAGGCCTATATTCAGCAGTGGACGACTCCGGCCCGAAAAAGCTGTTATAAATTATTAGACAAAAATTTAAAAAAAAACATTTGGTATGTTTCGACACATAATTAAAGAAATCATACGATTACTTCTGAAGTATTAAGGAATTATTTTAAGTTTTACCCCTTATATGTGGGTGATACCGGATACCGCGCACCTTAGAAGTCGAGATAAATGCGGATAGTAATTATTTGAGTCGTTACTTGTATTAAACGACAATTCCTGCCTTTGTGGGCCCGTTTCAAACAAATCACATGGTATCCAGCTATCCGTCAAAGCTGCGTTCCTTATATCTTTCACAACAAATAGGACATTCCGGATCTTCCTCGAATTTATTTTCCTTACTTCTTTGCCCCTTTGTAATAGTCTACTCGTATTAGAACTCTAAGAACATTTAGCGTTTATTTCTTACGGAACCTTCAGTGCGTGAGTCCAACTCGCACTTGGCTGGTCTTTTACGTCTGTGTCATTCATTAAGCACCTAACAATGGTAGTTTGTCCAATTCGAAAAAGGCATACCTACATAATGTTATCTCCATGAGGGTTTCATTAAAATTGTCAAACTTAGTTTCCTAAGTCAGAAAAGGAGTAACGAACAGTTTTTACTAAACGTGTCGCCTTGCTCATTATTCTAGACAACACTTTTACTTCAAGTACTTTAGTTCAAGGCGAAAAAATTGCCCTAAAGCAATCGCTACGCAACGCGACATAATCGCATGACATTTGGAGCGAATCTAGACTGTATTTGCAACTGGATACAGTTCAATAATTAGGGGGATATTGTGAAGTACGAGGGTCTAACAGATATCGTAAATCATCGTAAGTTGGCACGCGGAAACTTAGTTAGTATGAAAAACTGCTGCTTTTACCGCTAAGAGTTGCCGGAATACACATTATCTTAGTAAAAGTTGGGCTGAGTGTAACAATGATCTATGTCGTGGGTTTGCGAACGGGGGTTGTGCCACTTACGAGTACGTGGGGGGCGGAGCCATCCGATTCGTTAGCGAGCACCAGTCCTAGTTCATTGTGTATCAAGAGAGGTAAAGGTTTTACAAACGAGATTCCAAGAATCCCGGACCGAAGCTCGAGTTCGAGTTTGTAATTCCTATAATACTCTAGACGTTACGAACTTACAGCCCAGCCTGCGCCGAACTTGACGATACAAAACAAAATTTGAAACACGTGCATTCTTAGAATATTCAAATTGAATAAAAAAATATGGAGAAATATTGTCTTGGTTAGCCGAACCGACAACATGTGACTTTCTCGGGTGGACGCCGGACCGCCAAAATCTCCTGCAACTCCTGATGATCCCTCGTACAGAGGCAGAACACGAGTCTACGATTATACTGTCTGGTGGTGGTTTGTTGTATTTTCATGCATATTTTTTTGGAAACTGCATGAAAATATGCGGGTGTGAGCACAATTTATTGTTACATCTAACCAAGACACAAGTTCGCGGAACAGCAAAGGAACTATAATCCATTAATCTAATATGGAATTCCGAAAAGTAACGCCTGAATATATCAATGAAATAAAAAATGCTTAAATGTATCCATTTTCCTGGATGCAAAAAATAATTTTCTCTAGAGTTAAAAAATGAACGCCATTATTATTAAATTTAAAATCGACGCCATGGTTCCTAAGAACATATTTCGCTATCTCCCATAGTTTCTGAGTTCTCCCTACTGACTTATTTAGATTGATCACCCTGTATAGATTGTATAAATACCTTACGTGCGTACGTTATCCCATTCAATTTACGTTCCTTAATTTTATTTAGGCTGTTAGTTTCGTATTTTTTCGCTTATCGTTATTTTATTAAATGTATTTTTTGGCGGTTAACGACCGACAATTCTAATATTGAATTACATTAAACAATAGTCTTATGAGCGAAAGTTATGTTTGTAGATCGAAAAAACTAATCTCATCCCGGCCATTTCTTAAAAACCTGAACTAATATTTGATAAATGTAACGTGCGTCCTGGTGCCATATAAGCCCTGAATTTTTATTTATTCCTACAAAAAAATATGATCAAGCAAAATTGTATTTTCACTCTCAGTACCAACGCACGTACGTCAAATAAATCCTTTCTCAGAGGCCAAATCTGAAAAATTACAACCATTTACCACGACGACCTAACACATCCGATTCATGTAAAAGATAAGACAAGATATATAACTCCCGAGGCCTAGTAGGTCATAATAGACTCGTAGATCATGCTTTAAAGAAGGCTTTTTCTGCATATGAAGTTACAAGAAAAGCCACTATATCGTGGTTAAGGTAATGGAAGTGATTTTTCTCTTTTAAATCTGAAACATACTTTGTTATTTTAGAAAGACTTGTGTTGAAATATAGTACGCAAATATGTGCGCCTGACGCGAGTGCATTGCAATATGTCACACGCTGGAACGTTAGTCATCTTTTTCCTGAAGGTTGTTCGTCTCCCTCTCTTTGTAAGCGCTAGCACAGCAAGTGACATGTCAATTTTGTATTTCTATCTTTTATTAAATAACTTCCTTTATTTTAACGTAAAAGCTTGTATTATTTCTTCAACTTGAATTATAATTTTCCACTGGATTTTGCTCTTTGCGTCTCACCTCAACTTTAAGGCGAAGGGGTGGTCAAATCACTGAAATCGATCTATTTTTGTGCAATTTTTTTGATATTATATGTAGCATATAGAGATGTGAAAAGTAACTATTCAGGACTATACTTAATTATGAGTTGATAGGGTAAGTTCGTTCCTATCTGATGTAACTAGGCCTACAAACTATTTTAAAGAAGCAGGTTTTTAAAAATATTCTACATCTTTTTTTCCGCCTGTGAGCAATTCTACATTACCAAATTTTGCACATGTACTTTAAAAACCTTGGTCTACTAACTGATAGGAAGAAACTTAGTCTAATTTGTGTAATACGGAGTTTAAGCCCAAAATCAACTTTCGCCTACGACATTTCTACGATGTCAACGTACTAAATATTTGATCAGTGTAAATCGTAGGCGCTTTAGCGACGAAAAGCGACGTTGCGTGCTCGCGCTACGCCATGGCGGCGCGGCGTGCGCTTACGACGTTGCCAGCTCGCTTCCATCTATCCGTAGCGTAGCGATAATGTTTTTGAATTAATTCCGTCAACTGATTGCGTTTGTGTTGTTTTGATGTGTTATATTCTACGATTTAGTACCAGTATAATAGGGATGATGACTAAATTTTAAAAATTAGTCCGACTTGTAGATTAATAAAAATATTGGACACGTATATTTTCTTTTTTTTAGTAACCCGAAAAATAAAGGCGATACATTGAGTCAAAATGTCGCGTGACGTCACTCTTAAGTACAAATTTTACTTAGGAGTGACGTCACGAGCCCCCACTCTTAAAGTTAAACGCGATTTATCTGAGTATTTTTTATAATTATGTAAAAACGAAAAATACGTGTCCAATATTTTTGTATTATCTAACTGACGGACTAATTAGAATTTCGATTTTCACACCCCGTCATCACGCCTTTATATCGAGGTGCTCTGTGTTTATTATTATTACGAACCGGTAGTCTTTGAGGCGTTGTTTATTTCGGGGATTTGTTATGTTGTTTTTATGTCATTGTTTGTGTTATTTGACATTGATCTCGGTGTTTTGTGCGGCGTGAGTCGCTCCGTGCGACGTAATTACTTGGAGATTCTTGAGTCCCTAAAACTGGGGAACAAGAACGGTGGCGGTGATGGTAATGATACTGATGGTGGTGATGATGGTGGTGGTGGTGATGGTGGTGGTGGTGATGGTGGTGATGATGGTAGTGATGGTGGTGGTATGGTAGTGGTGGTCGTATGATAGTGGTGGTGTTCATGGTGATGATGGTGGTGGTTCTGATGGTGGTGATGGTGATGATGGTGGATGGTAGTGGATGATGGTGGTGGTGGTGATAATGGTGGTGACGGTGATGATGGTGGCACCATCACCATCGCCACCATTATCACCATCAACACCATCATCATCATCATCATCATCATCATCACCACCACCACCACTACCACCACCATCATCCACTACCATCCACCACTGTCACCATCATCACCATCACCACCATCATCATCACCACCACCACCACCACCATCATCATCTTCACCGCCGTCACCACCACCACCATCATCCACTACCATCCACCACCTTCACCATCATCACCATCACAACACAAGCATCCCAATCATCACCATCCCAATCATGACCATTACCACCATCACCATCATCACCACCATCACCACCACCACCATGCACCAATGATCATCCAATCCTGAATACCAGTAAAACCCCCAGGGTCCATCAGAATCTGGAAAATGGTTGACAGTCCGGAAGCTCTTTATATCCTTCCGAATCCATAATTTAAAATAGGCACAAACAAAAATCTTTCTATTGACACAACACATAATTTCAGCAAGCAGCAAGGTCAAAAAACAAACTGGAATAAAGTAGCCTCAAAACAAGCGCCACCATACTGCAAAAGGAGTCGATAGTTCACAACTAGTCAATGCGCGATACGACGAGTCGAGAGAGAGCATCTAATATGTACTAGATGGCGCGCGCGCTCGAAGTATTACGTTCGGGCCGAACGAGCAAGGTCATTTCCCCATCTCTTCGCCTTAAGTAGCCGTGGATGGCATTCACGCTTATGAGTTTGCTCTATCCACACTGAATCTGATTACTAGCTAGACGTACCCAGTTTAAAGTCAAGATTTTAATAAAAGTCGGATTTTTAGTGGCTTTCTTGGCAATAATGAAATAGTAGTTGAGTTTTATAATTAATGAATATACGAATACTATATATGTTTTTAGGATTAAAACCCGCTATACGCAGTACCTATGTATATAAACATATCTAATATTAGTCATACAGATTCTAGAATTTAGCCGTCTTTCCTGTGGACAACGCAATAGTTAAGGGCTTGGGTACATATAACTGATATTTTTATCGCATAAATCTAGAGTATGAATCGATTTGTACATCTACTAGGGTCCTAAGAAAAAATAGTATTTAAAGCCTTTAACTTTCGGGTGTCCACAGGAAAGACGCATAACGCTAACTCATACTAAAAAATATATAACCTAATATAATACGAGTATCTGCTTACTATTTTATAATCCACATTTTCTTTTAAAGACCCGGCTTATAAAATTTCTAATAGCACTTTTGTGACCGTATTAGGTATTTTTGCTTTTATAAACTTTCCAATGTTCATCCTTATTTCAATAATTGACATCGTGGGGGTTATTTTCTAACGAAATTTCGACAATTTGGTATTCGAATCAACTGTCATAGCTCATACAAAATCATGACACACAAAGGCGTGTCTGTTACGACTATTGCTATGAAAGGTAAGGTAGAAGGTGCCAATTAATGGGACAGTGTCGGGCACTGAAAACGTTTTCCTTATTTTTACATATAAATTCTACAGACTTTTTTGGCAGTTTGTTCAAGCGCAAAGAATAAATATTACAAAATCACGTTTTATGACGAAAAGTTTGCCGCTGTAGGTTTATTAACAATTCAACAAAATCTCGATGTTTTTTGCCATTGAAATGGTACATCCGTGTTTGTGAAAAATCATTTCACATTTTGCATCAATATTTTTCAAGCTTCAGGGGTTTGTGTGCATAGTTTTGTTATTTATTTTTGTACCCGGAGCTGTGATTCATTTTACTGCCAGTGTGCTACCCTTTTGACTACATGATCAAATGTTTGCTGTCTGCGTATGTTCTCATTTTGAGGATCTAAGTGACTTTGATGTCACCTTTAGCATTTTATATCAAAGTGTCTGTCTAGTTTCTTTATATAGAAAAAGTATTCAGAAATTAAAGGAAAATAATGTTTAATACTCGTATTTTATTAACAAAACGATACCTAAATAAATACTTACGCCGTCCAATAAGTTAACGAGATACGTTATATTTGTCCAATCCTATATTATATCGACTCAAGAACTTAGTAAATATTTTGCTGCTTTCAAGGTACCTACATAATTTTGTAAAACAATATTGAAGTCATTTTCAAATATATTTTATTTCAAACGTGTTTGTACTTAACTATATGTATAGAACATTCATTTTGTTTGAAAATATGAAAAATGGAGCAAAATTTAATAAAAACATTTACAAAGAGAGTAGAATTTTATTACGTCTAAAAGTACATACTATGGTTTGTTAAGCCCTTCTTGTTATAAATACAAAATATTAATCGACAATATTGACTTTAACTTGTTCCAAAAGTTTCGATTTCGTTCGGTTGATTTTCTTATATTTCGGATTCGCCTTTACCGACCGCCTGATACTGCTTCTTGTCATGACTCTATCGAAAATTTCTTCACTGGTATCTTCGCTCCCATCATCAGAAAAATGGTTATTCATGCTCTCATCCATTTTCTTTGGTCTAATAATTATAGGTTCTACCATACTATCAGAAAGCACTGGATCTGCAGACAAATATGAGTCATCGTCACTCATAACTCTTTCATTACTAAGTTGTCTAGTCAATACTCCTTTCTCTGCGTATGGGATATCTAAACTTGAAGCTTTCTTTTCATCTTTCTTCTTATTACACTCGCGACTGCATGGCTTGTATTTCATTGGCGAAAAGTCGACTCTCCTTAAGAAACTTATTGATTCTGCAAACCTTCTGCTATATTTCCTCGTTGTTTTAGTTTCAGTTTTACTCGAGTCTGACTTGGCGTGGCTCTCCTCGTTTTCCATTGCTACTCCTGAGTCAGAATTGGAGTCGACAGGTGCGACAATGTTTATTTCTGGTAAACTTAATTCTTCATGAATCTTTAACTTCCTATTAAGTTCCTCTATAAGTTCCGTCTGCTTTTGTATGATATCATCTTTCTCAGCGAGTTGTTTTGTAACTGTCTCTTTGCTTATCGCCAAGTTTACTTCGTAATTCTGAAGTTCGCTTGACAAAAATTCGAGTTCCTTTTTTCTATTTGCTTCTAATTTTTTTATGAATGCAGCCTGCCTTTGATGTAAATCCTTTAGTTTCGTTATTTCTTGTTTGTGAGAAGTGGTAAGGAACTTAATGATGTTGATAGCTTCCTGTAGTGATGTAGGTTGCATGATGTCCTCTTTGTTGATATTAGGAGACATTTCGATTCCCAAATTAGATCTGTAACAATAGAAAATTATCAATTAGCGTGATCGTTGTGTTGCAACAAAGCCTTAATTAAAGTTAACTACTACATTTACAATCTTGTGCAACGATTAGCTAATGAGAGATGCTTCGGGAACTAACTTGCCTACAAATAAAAAAAACTCTAATGGTCTATCCCATTTGCGGTTCGACGTATTTTTAATTGACCTTCGATTATGTGTGAGCATCAACTGATGTACAATATTTTTATTCATTGACAATTACAATACTCGGTATATTAAAAAGACATGATCGGTATTCGTTCTGGAATTCATGGTTAATTATAACACACTTCATAGCTTAAGCGGTGCATACAATGTTTGTTATATCTAAGTGCAGTGTTTGAATCATAATAATCGTCTTATTGTTCTCCGATGCAAATGTCCTTATAGTAATTAAACATGCGTTATTTTAATATCACATCCCCACAGTGACAATACAGTGTTGATATGAGGAAATATGGAGCAACTAGAGTGTGAAGTTAAACAACGTAACCTACTTAGTAAATACGTCTCATGTGACAATTGATGTATTAGAATTTTGCTCAACTATGACATTCGGTTATCTTCGAAGTTGGGTCGTACCTCTAGTTCGTAAAGTAGCCAAAATTATTCTTAGGCCAATGTATACATTTTTATAATAAGTTACCATATGCTGCTTTAAAGTTATCTTTTCCACATACATACGTACATAAAAGTAAATGGCAAAGGCATATTATACGGCAGAGGACTACTTAACAGACCAAAATGTATGGCCTAAAACAGAAACCAAATAATTTACTTTTACTGGGACACTGTTCTTATAACATGGCATATCCAACATAGGTAAGCTGTTTTAAAATAACATATGTTGTTTTTTTATTTTTTATCTTTTATTATGTTTTACTTTTATACGTTTTGCTATGTTTTCTTGGAGAACTACGCATTGATTTTACACTTCAAAACATATATTTAAGATAGGATGTACAAATATTGTAATAGATAAGAGTTATTTACATAAAAATACTGACTGCTAAGTTTTGTTTCAGCTTTCTTCTGGAACGGAAAATGTCGTAGAGTCAGACTTGTAAGTGCCCTTGCGGCCTTCTTACAGAATAAAGACCATTATTTCATTATTTCTACGTTTTCCTTAGAGACTAAATTATCGAAAAATTATCCTGAAGCCGAAAATAAAATAATAGTTTTCTTTAAACCAAAAACTCCCTTAGAACACTTTATAAAAAAAATAGCTTTAAGGTAACCGTCCTAATGCTCGATAGCTTAATTCAAATAATGGACACCCTATCTGTCTCTAGTACTATTAATTAAGGTTTAAGGAGCCAACTAATGGGACACTGGGACTTAGACTTAAATATAGATGTTTATCTCCGCAATCTTATTTGTGTATTTTTATTGCGTGTACATGCGTCCATATATGTGTTATTTATTGCTTCATAGCTGTTTCTCGTCACCTACCAATTTAAATTGTTGTCTTAAATACTGCGCTACCCAAAGCTAGTCTGGAAGACATCGCTATTTAGCGATACAACCGCCTGTTGTTCACCTCTGCTTATTCGAATGTTACGGTCATGTTCTGTATTTCTGTGCATCTGCCGGTCTAGCACAACTCTCCGCGACTACGATTCTCGTGCGACATAGCATCATCCGTCTTTCTTGCATTGTATTGAAAGGAAAGAGACAGACAATCTATGTCGCGTGAGAAAGAGTCGCGTATCACAGGTATGTTAGAGGTGGCTGAGGTGTGCAATTAAGAGTATTGTATTTATATTGTATACTTTATGAAGTTTTTAAGGAGCTACAACTTAGGGCCTTATCACACGAGTACGCCGCGACTGATATTTGTATAGAAAGTACGCTCGCAACTCGCTAGTATGATAAGACCCTTAAGTAAATAAACTGCGTTAAGACGATGCTCCTAAAGAAACGAACAAAGACCAACATCGTAAACAAGTTGTGATGAACAATCGTGAGAAGAAGTTGAAATAGCAACAAAAACTTGGTCAAAACATGTCCACCGACGTAAAAGGAGATCCTGTGTCATCGCTTACCCATCTAGTGTCCTATATTTAGCTAATTGTAACCTAACGTGAGAAACAGTTTCTAGATTATTTGATAAACAATAATTCACAGGTTCACAGTAATAAGACAGTAAGTTTGACATGAAAAATGCATTCTTAATTCAGCCTTCACGCAACTTAATAACATTTTTACGTTTATGTCATAACGATACGTTTTTTATTTCAATATAGTTTGTTATAAAAGTCAAGCTGATTCCGTGAGAATGTCAACAGGTTTGTTGCGTGGGAAGTTTTTAATTTGTTCTGAACTTCATTCGCAGAAGAGAAAAAAGTCATACGCCTCTTTTTTTACTTCAGCGTTATCGGGTAAAATGTGTCCATTCACTATCTGTGAATGCCTGCGATAGTTAAAATCCGTTCAGCCGTTTTGACGGGATGAAGCCACACTGACACATTCCTACATACAATACAAAGTTTCGAATCCTTGAAATAGTCCTGTATCACTTATTTTTTGAAGATTTCTCTAATATATAGGCATTTAATTTTGCACCATTACAATAGTATATCTCTACTATAATACGCTTCATAGAGTCAGATTCTATATAACGTATTATATCGCGTATATTATCTCATTTGAGTTCCCGACGTTTCGTTCAACCCGTGACCATGGAAAGCTGAAAAGCTTCCGAAACTTCGGGAACTCAAATGAAATAATATACGCGATATCATCCGTTAAATAGTTTTATTTAAAACACAAATTGTTTTTTTCTATTTGTAACGACTTACAATATACTTCATACTTTCCGATTTACTGCCAACTAGCTATATTTACCAATTACAGGTAGGTATATATATTTATATATAGCTACCTGGAATAGGTAAATAGTAAGTAGATAAGAGTTATTTAGAAGACTTGACTGACTGTCGAGTTTGTTTCGGCTTTCTTCTCAAACAGTGGTCTCCTCTTAGGGGTGGAGTGTCAAGATGAACCTCGTGTAAAAAAGGTTGCTGCTAGTCGTAATTTTAAATATACGTAATTTGATTCACCATACGCGGTATTTAATGTTAGTTTGTAGTAAATCGGAAAGTATGAAGTATATTGTAAGTCGTTAGACATAGAAAAAATAATTTGTGCTTTCCAACGCATTGGTTCTCAGGGGGACAAGTCAGCGTCAAAAATTGTGTGAGCAAATATTGCTAGACAAAGAAGGAAAGAAATAAAAGGGTCAAGTACCTACTCAGGTAGGCAGAAGGAGTATATCCGGTTGTAACCACTCTATATTGTGTTTCTTGGCGAACTGTAAATATTCTATTTCTATATTATACTCTACCTATTCCGATCACTGGAAATAGCCGAAAAAACTCTCTCAAGACTTGATATTAAAGTCGTAGTCAGTTATTTGTAAGCACCTTGTTTGCTGCGATATATCTCGTAGCAACTGTACGTACTCTAAAGGTGACAGAACCTTTGTAACAAAGGAGATGAGTTCTGGAAACTTCACATAAACTATTCTGAAGGTCAATGCCAGTCGCATCTGTCAAATGGAGGCCCGTAAGGAATTCGGTTTAATTACGGAACATACAAGTAACTAACTAACTACATGTTCTTTTGAATGATAAATGGCATACGTTCCTTAATAATTGCTGTCACATATTTATGTTAATTTATGTAAAACGAGATGTTCACTGAAGCAAATCGATGCTTGAAATGGGATAAGCGACTTTTTCAAACCTATAGCTCATGCGACGCAGAAAAATCAGCTGATTACCACATAATACAGAGTGACTTCAAAGTCATGAGCAAAAATATTATTTTTCGATGTAAGTACTTGTATATGCCGATTTTAAATATTTGGTTCTAGGCCAATTAAATAACATTGAATTTTATTTTTGACCGTACCTTTCCAGTCGCATACACAGTTTCTATTAATCATCCTACTGCTACTTAGCTTGTAGTGACTTGTCATTAGTGTCATGTAGGATGACCATGAGTTATTATGAAATAAAAAAAATACATTCAAAAATTCGCTTAACCCATTTTAAGGAGCGATTATGTCCGAAAATATACACTACATTTAATTTACTTTCTAGAAATATCAAAGTTTCTTTAAAAGAACTGTCGATTTATCTGCCACATATTCATATTTGCTGAAAAAAAATAATTTTCATATAAATATAATGTTTTATTTTTATCATTTAACTATCAATCTAAGTAGCGGCTTATACGAGACACCTATACTCAAAAATTTCATCAATATACATAATGTAGTTTTAGAGTAAAATACCTATTTCATAAGGACGGACGGACGGACATGACAAAACTATAAGGGTTGCGTTTTTGCCATTTTGGCTGCGGAACCCTAAAAAAGTAGCTGCTTAGCTTCAGATGTGACGCGAACTATACCATCATAATTACCAAAATTAGAACCAATCCATACTAATGAATACGGAACACCACTGACGAAATAAAATGCATAAGACAAAGCTGACATAATATTAACCCATCTTTTTATAATTAAAAAAAAAACTAACTTGATAGCAATACATGAGAAGTATCTAAGTATTCTCTAGACATATTACAATTTTAATAAATTTCGAATGTTTTGAGACCCGACTGCAACTACATAAGTATTTAACATATAAGTATATATTATATTGCATTATAAAACCCGTACAAATGGAAACTAATCGAATTGTCATCATCGTATTTTATTATATTTGTCATTATGTATATGAAGTACGTACCGTGAAATAATAGTACATACGAAATAAGTATGTCGAATTAACCTATTATTCGATCTTTATGAAAATTATGGTGTAAATATGTTTGACTCAGCAAGCAAATATGCAAAAACAACGACTTTTTGTGCGCAGTTTCAGTTTTAAAGAGAATATTACCTATTTAAAAAATTCGTGAATCATTAAAGTACGCAATGAGGCAACATTTCTTTAATATAAATAAATTAATAAATATATGTTACAGGACAATTTTACACAAATCGTACTCCCAGAGTAAGCTAAATAATGCTTGTGTTATGGTTACTAAACGACGATATATTCAAGAACCGAAACCATGGAATTAAATAATAGATCCAGAGTTTTAAAAGCACAATCTTCAATTTATATATTTTTCATCTTTATTTGTAAAATGTATGTTCGCGCATCACTTCTTTACGGCTGCACCTTTTTGGCTAATTCTTTTTTATTGTGTTTGCAAAGTAGCAAGGTTTGTAAGTAAGAAAATATACTAAACATTGCATGGAAAAGTTAACGTTTTGGGTTTGAAAAATTCTATGTAAGGAGTGAGTGACACAAAAATAAAAATGAGATCTTTGGAATGAAAAAAGTTTAGGTCTCATTTTCTTCCTAAGTACACCCTTACGAAGCCGGGGCGGGCAGCTAGTGTCATACAAATCTATAAGAAGCACATCCGTAGGACCCTATAGATGGGTTTTAAATATTATACAATAATATACAATAATAGAAGGTGCAGCACGCAACTTCCTCAGCAGAGAAAAAATATATATAACCCTGTTATTTCTTCAGCGTAGTCAGGTAAAAAGTATCCTATAACCATCTGTGGATACCTACCTAGCTATCTGTATACCAACAATTTTAGAAATCTTTGTCCGATACATTATATTTTTTAAATATCTTCAATGTACATACAGGCATTTCATTTTTACAACTTTATAAATAGTGTAAAAGTACTGTGTCTTAAAATTTAAGCAAATGAACTGCGAAAACAACCCACTTAGTTTTTAAAAGTCGATTCTAATCTATACTGTTAAAAAGTTGTAAAAATTAAATGTCTATGCATTGATGATATTTAAAAAAAATGATTGTTAAGAACTGTTTGGAGCTCCTAAACTTAAAAAGAATGTTTGTATGTCCGTATGTGTTGTTGTGGCTTCATCACGCAAAATTGCTGAACAGATTTCAACTATTCTTGGTACACGGCTAGCTGGGTATTCACACATGGTTATAGGATACTTTTTACTCAACTATGCTAAAGAAAAAAACGAGGGATTATGACTTTTTCTCTCATTGCACTGGTATACAAACCGAAAATAATTTTTAATCTGGACGCATACTCTTTTTTTAAATTAATGTTAGAATTTATTGCAATTTATTATGTTCTTGAGTTTTACAGTATTTTAAAATCGGCCATACGGGCCTAAAATAAAAATGTATAACACAACACAATAACAGCGAAACCCACCTGTGTACATAAGATCCCAAAATACACCACGCAGTTATTCAATCCATTGAACACAAATGTCACTATACTTTCACCACGTCCACCACCGGCGACCGGACACTGACTGAATACTAAGACACAAAATTGACGACTCGTAATGCAAGTGTTAAATGCTGTTAATCACCGGCCATTGTTTCGCCAACTTAACAGTGCCAACCGCCATTAAGGTGCTAGTGCAATTTGTACCGTATTTTAATGCACCATTAGGTCCTTGGTTTATAAAACCGATGGGAATGGGACAGAACAGGTCTCTACCGGTTGTTGGCCAATAGCAATGCCACCTGTTCCTTTTGTCATTTTGTGGGAATCTTCGATGCTGGGTCGACTCCTGTTTTTTTTTTCATACTTGGAATTCAAATGCTGTTTGCTTGGTTTTATTATTTTAGTTGGTAGAACATTCAGGTAAGTGAATTGCAATAAAATGCCAATGGTATTTTCAATTAATAATAATAAGAATAAAGAAGCGTGTTATTTTTTTCACGTGGTATTTATTCGTCGAAGGCTATAATCAATTGTTAGTGTTTGTGTTTATGATTGATACTTTACGAGTATGTTGCTACCTAAATATTAAGTAGGTACTTGAATGCTAAATTAATATCTCTTACATTAATTAACGACAAATCATCACCTAATGTTATTGTAATAATAGATTATTGAGCACCATATAAAGATTACATAACTAGGTTTTTCCTATTTAGTAATTGTATTATGCTTTAATTTCTTTTTCAAAACCAACAAATCACTAATAGCCGAAATTAACTACTGCCTTCAATAATAGTGAAAATATTTTTTAAATACGCAACATACTCGTATACGTGCAGACGTAAATGAATATCTGTTCTGCACTTAATTTGCTATATTTTATATCTGGATATAAAATATGAAAGAGAAAGATGGCACTTTGTCATGTCAAGAGACCAAAAATACTCAATGGGGATAAGGAAGAGTGGCAATTACTCCACATAGCTAAAACACTTAACAAAATGCTCTTTTTAGATGTGTGGGTGCGTATTTGCCCCATTTAGCAGTACTTGCAGGTAAATTAAGTTCAGCAGCTTACGCTATTAGAAAAATTAGACAATTGACCAATGTTGATACTGCTCGCTTAGTATATCATAGCTATTTTCATAGTATCATGTCATACGGTATTCTGGTTTGGGGCAAAGCAGCTGACATACAGACTATATTTGTGTTACAAAAAAGAGCGATTCGTTCTATATATAACTTGAACTCCCGTGACTCCTTAAGAGAACTTTTTAAAGACATCAACATATTAACCGCAGCGTCCCAATATATGTATTTATGAGAATATTATTTATGTTATTAAGAACCTAGAGTCTTTTACTAGAATTCAGATATCCACAATTTTAATACTAGAAATAAAAACAAAATCGCTATTAGAAAGTTCCGCGTTCGTAAAGTAGCCAAATCATTCGTAGGCCAATGTATACATTTTTATAATAAGCTACCAGATGATGCTTTGAAATTATCGTTTCCAGCTCTCAAAAGGTACTTAAGAGTCCCTAATGGCAAAGGCATATTATAGGGTAGAGGACTATTTAACAGACAAAAATGCATGGCCCAAAACCGAAACCAAATAATTTACTTTTACCGGGACACGGTTCTTATAAGGTGGCATATCAAACGTATGTAAGTTGTTTTAAATAAAAATCACTATTTTGCTTTTTTATATTCTAGATTTTTTTTTACTTTTATAAGTTTTGATATGTTTCCTTGAAGAACTACGCATTGAGCTTATACTCAAAACATATATTTAGGTTAGGCTAAGCACGAATATTATAATAGATATAAGAGTTATTTCGAAAAAATGACTGACTGTTGAGTTTGTTTCGGCTTTCTTCTCTTCAGTGGTCTCCTCTTGGGAAACGCCGTAGAGTCAGACTTGTAAAAGTGCCCTTGTGGCTTACTTACAGAATAAAGATCATTATTTCATTATCAAAAGCGTTTTAACCGCCTTTCCCGAGTGTTATGAGATTTCGACGATTATAAGCTTCTTAATTAGGCAAATGATGTTAATTTGTAAGCTCACATATAAACAAGCTATATATTTGTAATTTGTACGGGACTTCAAACAAAAGGTTTTATCCGCCAAAATTTCGTAACACACACATAGACTATTTAATAACTCTATTCTGTGACATGTTATTAAAACGATCTCTCAATAATAAAAATATTGGTGAAAAAACTATTTCAATCTCATAAAAACTCCACGGAATACAACAATTTTACAATTACATTTTTGGACTTTCCCAAAAAACGCTACAATACTAAAGCTTAATAGCTTAGTGACGTCACACGGTTAGTGCCTTGTATGGGGAAATTAAGAACTTTGTTCTGCAGCTATGTTAAAACTTTAGTTTGACAAAACGGTTTCATAACAAAAATAAGCCATAAAATGTATGGTATCTAACATACATTTTATCGGTTATTGAATTATTAGTAATTGATATTTTCATACTTTTATACATGGACTTTCCCACCTTTAAGGGCTCTTAAAAAAGCTACACGTAAGATACTTATCGTAATCTAAATTTGAAAGTAAATAGTTCCTTATTGTGCTTGTTTTATACACCAGGATCTTATGTAATCTTCACAAATTATGAGATCAGGCAATATTCCTATTGATATGGAACTTATATCATTTTCTAATATGGAATGACAAACTATCTGTACAGACACGTTAGTACTTGTAATAAATTCAATTAGATTAATTTTAAAGTTTTTTATTTACAGTTGGCTCTCAAAAGTATTAAGAGCCATCATACCTGCCTGCTTAACTGGCAACGTCGCATTTTTTTCCTTTTGCTGCATTATTTTGTGGTATTTTAATGAAACTTAAAGCTATTTTTAATACGTATCCTCCGTAAGTCACAGGCATTTTACTCAAAAACTACTAAATGTATATTGATAAAATTTGGAGTATAGGTGTCTTTTATAAGCGGCTACTTAGTTTGGTAGCTACATAATAAAATCTATGGGACTCCACTCCATACATGTAACCGAAGGTGAAATACACATAATTTAGCAAACATCGACACATGGCACATATTAATTTTGACGCATCTTTAAATAAAGTTGGGTTTTACAAAATAAATAATAATTAAGGGAATATTTTCGGAAATAATCGCTCTGAAAGTAGCATACATTGTGCCCCAACGTTAAAAAAAAAAAAATATATATATATATATATATATATATATATATATATATATATATATACCCTCTTATGCTACGGCCAGACTTGAAGGTGAAGATTCGTGTTCGCATTGACACGATAAAAGTTCGTGTTTGATCCATGACGATGTGTAGTGAAGTTTTTTTTTGATGTGGCCAATCAAAAAAGAACTTCACTACGTCCCGATAATCTGAAACGTGAAGAGCGCAAAGTGTAGCCCACCGCACGAACTTTGTCGCCACAAAACACATACAGGGTGTTTGGTAACAGGATGCAAAGTTGAAAGGAGGTGATAGTTCAGGCCATTTAGAAAATTTTAAGCGATATATGTGTTAGGCAAATGTTATTAGTTTTTTTTTATTTAAGTTTTAAGATTTTTCTGGGAAAACTCCAAAATTTCAGACTACATCGACAATAGTACTTTTTTTACTGTAGGTAGCATTTTTTTGTATTTTTTTGTATTGTGAAATGTCTATCGTACGCCATAAAAGTTATTTGAAACATCTGTGTCTAAAGAAAAAAAACAACAGTGATTTAAAAATTAAATAACATGAAAAAAAAATGATTTAAGTGTTTTCTAAGGTCGGTAAAAAAAAAACTAAAATAGCCCCGGTTCTTCAAACCATTTAAGAAACATGCTTGGCTATTGACCTTTCATTTAAGCTATCAAGCACGACTGTAGCTATCGTATCTTTAAAAATAAGCCACTTAAACCAACTAGAGAGCTAAAATGTTTCACTCTACTTGCGACACTTGTGATGAATCTAATTATGATTTTGTAATAAAACATTGGTTCTTAATACTAAGTTGGCGTTTACCTGACATTTGAAATGTTTTGAAAGGGTTAAGTGCAGTGGACAAAACTGTCACATGCAATCCTCACTCCTTCACGTGTAATTACGATTCCTTCGTTGTAAACATGGAGTTTACGAACGAAGAATACGCCGACATTGTCTACATGTACTGCAGAGCTGACGGTAATGGAGCAATGGCTCGACGGTTATACCAAGAGCGTTTTCCAAACCGGAGGTTGCCTAATGTGAGAGTGTTTTACACCTCATTCCGAAGACTACGTGAAAATGGAATTACTGGGCAACGTGGAGGGAACCCAGGACATAATCGCCCTGATTTGGAGGACGATGTTGTACGGGCATTTGCAGAGGATCCGACAACGAGCGTCAGAGTGTTAGCTAGTAATCTTGACATGTCCATATGGAAAGTATGGAGTACCATGCATCGCGAGGGAAAATATCTTTTTCACGGCACCGGAGTTCAAGGACTGGAGGAAGGAGACCCTGCACGTCGAGTAGACTTCTGCCGATTTTTACTCAATGCTGACATCGAAGAGCAACGCTTTTTAAGAAGTATTATTTATATAAATTTTCCCGGGAAGGAATCACGAATTTTCACAACCTTCACCAATGGGCTGATAAAAACAATAACCCACATTGAAAAAAGCAAAAGTCCTTCCAAAGAAGGTTTTCCCTCAACGTGTGGGATGAAATAATCGGCAGAGTCCTTATTAGGCCACATTTTTTGCCAGATAATTTAAATGGTGTAAATTATTTAGAATTTCTTCAAAACGATTTGCCCGGGCTGATTGACGAGGACCAGCTGCCCGGTGCTGTGACATTCCAGCACGACGGTTGTCCTGCCCATTACTCCCTGGCTGTAACGGAACACCTAAATAACTGTTTCCCTGACGGTTGGATCGGCAGAGGCGGACGAATCCCTTGGCCCGCTCGGTCACCCGATTTAACTCCACTTGATTTTTTCGTTTGGGGCCGGGCTAAGGAGCTAGTTTACACAGAAGAGGAAATTAATATTGTAGAAGAGTTGAGAGAGAGGATCCAAGCAGCGTTCGAAACCATGAGGGAAGAAATGACTCTCGGAACAACCATCACGGAAATACGAAGACGGGTTCGTGCTTGTATTCGAAACGGCGGGTCCCATTTTGAAAACGATCGATGATTGTTTCTTGTTTTTAAATTAAGTGTGGAAATAAATAACTTAACTTTTATGCTTTTGTTTGATTTCGTCGTAAGTAAAAAGAAATACAAATTCCCTCTTATCAGTTCAGGTAGCTTATTTTCAAAGGTAAAACGGCTGAGTCATCTTTGTTAAACGCCGCCCGCCGCTATCGGTCCCTTTTGTTTCACACCACCGCGAACCTTTGTTTATTAAAATTGCATGTGACAATTTTGTCCACTGCACTTAACCCTTTCAATACATTTCAAATGTCAGGTAAACGCCAACTTAGTATTAAGAACCAATGTTTTATTACAAAATCATAATTAGATTCGTCATAAGTATCACAAGTCGAGTGAAACATTTTAGCTCTCTAGTTGGTTTAAGTGGCTTATTTTTAAAGATACGATAGCTACAGTCGTGCTTGATAGCTTAAATGAAAGGGCAATAGCCAAGCATGTTTCTTAAATAATTTGAAGAACCGGGGTTTATCGTCCTTAGAAAACACTTAAATCATTTTTTTTTCATGTTATTTAATTTTTAAATCGCTGTAGTTTTTTTTTCTTTAGACACAGATGTTTCAAATAACTTTTATGGTGTAAGATAAACATTGCACAATACAAAAAAAAATACAAAAAAAATGCTACCTACATTAAAAAAAGTACTATCGTCGATGTAGTCTGAAAATTTTCCCAGAAAAATCTTAAAACTTAAATTAAAAAAAACTAATAACATTTGCCTAACACATATATCGCTTAAAATGCTCTAAATGGCTTAAGCTATCACCTCCTTTCAACTTTGGATCCTGTTACCAAACACCCTGTATGTGCGGCAATTTTCAGACAACGGCGCGAAGGGCATTCGTATTCGCGAAGATGATTCGCGTTAGGAGGAATTATTTGGCCATACGTGTTGCGACAACGCAAATCTTCGCGTTATCGTAATAGTGTAGCCCCAGCATTAAAAAAACGTGTTCAAAATCTTGAGCATAGAGTTTACTTTCTAATTTCAAACTCTGAAAGCAACATTACTATTTTACGCCACTTTTCTGTATGAGGGCTCTCAATTCCAGCTATTTCTGCGTTTTACCATTTCTCCAACACCAACACACAAAGTTCTCAAAAGCGGCCAAAAGGCATTCTTCAATTCGTCTTGAAAACTATGCGTTTCGAGGTAAGGCTCTTAGAAAGTTCGAATACCGATTAAAAATAAACGAAATGCCTGTAACACTGTGGCGCCGCGGTCTTTCAGGTTCGGATTCTATCAACAGAATGTCAAACTCAGTTGAGAAGTACATACAGTATTATACTGAGAAATTGTAGTTTGTAGCGACAGATTGCTTTGCCTTCACCAGCTGAATTAATACTGAAATAATTCAGTTCATGGTAACTAAAACTCAATTTCAAACCGTTTGCTGGCTCCATTTACAAATGTTTATCGTAAACGTGCAGAGATTTATACTTGAATTTGTGATCCTGTTCCATAAAATCGGTCTCAAAAAAATACATCCATAGTTTCAAAATCACAACACCATATAAATCTATGAAACATATGAGCAAGTTGGTTAGCGTGGTATTGGCATGTAGTGAGGAGGGATGAGCGTCATATTGGAAGAAGAATGTTAGGGATAAATGTCCATTGTCCAAGGAAGAAGAGCGATCAGTAGGCCAAAAAAGCGATGGGTGGATGGTGTGAGGGAGGACATGAGGAAGAAAGGAGTAAGCGCTGAAATGACGAATAATAGAGATAAATAGAAGAAAAAAACATGTTGTGCCGATCGTACATAAGTGGGATAAGGGCAGGGAGATGATGAACTTCTTAACAAAAAATAAACCGACTCCAAAAAAAGCAACACTAAAAAGTAAAAATGATGTAAATTCAACAAAATAAGAACTGAGGGATGAGATATTACCAGCTCGATTTGCAGATTGGCTTTGATTGTACTGGAATGAACACTTAACATATTACCTTCTCAGCACTGTTTTTTAAATTATCTTATACTGACAATAAGGTTAATGATGATAACAATGATGATAGATTTTAGTAAAATTCAAATTGGATAAATTAGAATCATCAACCCCCCCCCCTCCCCGTTTATTATAAGAGAGTAATGAAATGTGGTTTATTTTTAGGCAGCTATCTCATCGATCTCCCATTATAACTACTAATAAGAAAAAACATTTAATTTTTTTATAACAATAACTAGAGTTCATAATACAAGCTGGCATTGCAATATTTCAATAACTCCCATATTTTGAAAAAAGGTAGGACTCCAACTGGCGAAGTAATCACGGCCCGATAAAGTAAATAATTCAAGGAACTCTCATTTAACAATGACAAAGTTCTTAATTACCCCAATTCTTCGGCACGCGCGTGTACATTCGTGCTTTGTTCCCAAGTTTCCAGAGGCTCAGCCGTTATGGGTGCCATTACGAAGGTACCTCTAACAAAACAGCCCACGGCACGAACCTATCGAACGGCCAACTTGGCCAATTATAACTTGCCATGACTTTTCTGCCAACAATGAGTGCGGGAACCACAAATTTCTAGCGAATTTACTGTGAAACTTGATAACAACAATAACTTTTGTTGAAATTTCTTCCGGATTCTATTTCGGTCACATCATTTATTTGTTAGAGAGTGATCTAAAATAAACTAAACATTAATAACGCAAGTGTGCTATATTTCTAAGGATATCCAGTGTACAGTCGAACAATATTATAACCCTTAGGCCATTATGGAACTTTTTGGGGCGAGATCAATGATTGACAGAGGCTAAAATCGGCATGGTTCTAGTGGCTTATGGATCAAATTGTTTAACTGTTGCTGTCCAATCCTGTCCATATGGATTTGACTGTAGTGTCTACACCAATGATTTTTTAATACTTGCATGTACCACTTTTACTAACTTGACATGCCGCGCAGTGTTGTGTTTGATAGTATTAGATCGTGGGTGATCGAGCTTCGCTCAGTGGATGAAAATTTACCTAGATATTTTATTTTATTTATTTACCTAGAAATTTGCGCAGCACAATTCAATCCCACCATCCCCGTTCCTTCCCGCGGGGAGCGAGTCGTCAATTTACCATTCATAGGCACAAAGCGATCTGCTTCATCATTTCTAATGCGAACCGCTTATTAATAAAACTCGTTCCGGTCGTGTGTATTTCCTAAAAAATATAATTTGGGTATTTTTAAGGCAAAAGTGAATAAGCTGTTACTAAACCAGCGAGCTTACATCCTTGACCCCATAGTCACTTATCATCGGGTGTTACCGGGATCAATTACTGGTCAGTTTATGAACAAAAAAAAATGAAAATAAACTTGCAACGCAAAACTATCGCTACATACCAAATTTCTTTCAAATCGTTAGAGCTATTTCGAAAATAAACAATTATTTATTGTATATTAAAAATAATATATGTTCCACCATAAAGTATAATTTTTATTTATTTTATTGATTTATTATTCCAAAAAGTTACACAACATTACAGTAAAAACCAAGGCACTGTGAACTGCAAAAAAAAAAACAAATAGAAAAACTTAAAACTAGTTTGATGTAGGCGACGTAACTCCGTGGCTCTGTTGCGTCGTCTGATCTGGTGTAGGATTCGGCAGATTGCCCCGGAACTGCCTAAACACTACACCCTTCGTCCAGAAGTCTGCACTTGCGATGTTGTCCTGCAGCGGACATCATGTTTGAGTAATGTACGAACGTGCTAGGATAAGTTAGTAAATAACGTGCTCGCTTCATTATTCTTCAAATGACTGTACCAAAGTAAAATCGCAAAGAATTGGGGCATATACATAATATGTATCATAATGATCTAAATAACGAAAAAAATGTTTTTGTACACACAATCATTTACAAACACATAAACATTTCTTTTTTGATTAGTAAATACGAGCAAAAAGTCTTTAATTGGAACGATACCATTTATGAAATTAAATAACACGGTAATGCTTAGGAAATCCCGTAAGCGTAAAGGATTAAAAGTAATTGCTCTTAACAGCCAATTAGTGATTCCCATCTTTGGTATTTATAGACACCTATTTTTATTTCTACGAGCAATTTGCCCCGCCCACTGCCACTTCTAGGAACTTTTTGAGCTATGTCCATAGCCACTGGGGCAAAATGGTTTTAAAATGGCAACAGGCACAGCGTGGGAAGGCCAAACGACATGAACCCACGATCTGGTCAAGATCACGGAAAGTTGATGCATGACGGCGGCGCCAGACCAGTCCTTGTGGAGATCCTTGGAAAGGCCTTTGTCCAATAGTGGACATCGATAAGCAGATATGATGATGATGCTAATGATGATTCTTATAGATAAGTCATCTAACATCTTTCATAATTTTTGGTGGCTACTGTGTGGCTAGTAGCTACCAAGCAGGAGTTCTGTTTTCAAATATGAGCAAATAGTAAGCACTCTTTCTCTACTTTTTTTCCACAGGAGTTTGATATTACCAAACCTCGGACACTATAAGTACAATACAATACAATAACTCTTTATTGCACACCTCACAGGCAGAGTACAGGAAACAATACATCCAAGGAGAGGTAAACAACAACGGTCTTATTGCCAAACAGCGATCTCTTCCAGGCAACCTATGGGTATAGTGGAAGACTGAGAAACAGAAACTGTACACATAAGTAGGTGTCGCAAAGCAGTTTGGAATTGGACACTATTCTGCAATTTATGAAAAAATCTTATGGCTATAATTGAACAACCCTACGAATATTTGTCGACTATAACCACGCCATGCACGGAATATCGTACATAATCACAACATGCCCAAATTAATAAGGTCAGTCCTTAACAAGTTACACTATTGACACATTCGATGACATCCGGCTGAGAAAAGGGTCAACCTATGACAATCTTAATAAAAGGATGTGATGATGGATCTAAAAGGTTTTACTTTATTAAATGCGTTAATGTTGATCGATATAGATTCATTAAACAAAAGAGGCTCAATTGCTACGGATGATCCAACAGTAGTTTTAATTTCCTGTCACTTTCCAACGGACAACGAAACCGGACGTTGCTGGCGACTACTAAATTGACTTAGTAGGTCTTCCCCTTTCCATTTACCCAGGAACGCTTTTGACACAAACGCAATTTTGTTGGTAGGAACAAGAGACAAAAACTTAGTAGCCAAGTTACCAAACTCGTAGAATTTAATGAGTTTGCAAAGTGTTTTCGGGGAAACCCGATTTTAAAGTCACGGTCAAAGTCTAATTAATTTAAGTCTTTGAATAAAAAAACTGAGTTTACGTGTAAAGACTTGTTTGATGATGTAGCTCACGTAATAATTATTGAGATGCTGCGTTTAGCTTTTGTGTATAAAAGTGAAAAGTGGGCGGCGTGCATCACTCATAGAACTCAATGAACCGATGGATGGCCGTTGGAACAGAAAGGTTTATGTAAGACGACCATGGATCCATAGATACAGCGTGAGTAGGCCCTATAAAGTGGACGACTTTTCTGTGTAGCCGAAAGGTCTTGAACATGGCTACCACAAGACCAGCCATCATGGAAATCCTTTGGAGAGGAGATTGTAGCAATAAACGTCTTCAGGCGTAGTTTGTGTTTTTGGGTGAGGTGATAACAATAGAGATGGGCATTTTTTTGGATATATGAAGAAACTGGTAGAAAAATTAGATGCATGAGCTCGAGGCTTCGATGGATCAATTACTAGGTCACTCGTGTTGGCTCGGAGAGCCGTTAAAGACGTGGGTTCAAATTCCGCTATAAATATACAAAAAAAAACGGCCAAGAGCATGTCGGAACATGCTCAAGGTAAGATTTCGGAGCCGTTCACACAAAAAATACACTACAGATGAAAAAGTGCACTACCAAAAGAGCGTATCTCCGCGGAAATTACGTCTACGTCACGTTTTTCGACAATAAATCAAAAACGGTACATCCGATCATGTTGAAAATAATTAGCGTTGAAATTAATTATTACGTTTTATATTTGTAATTTAATTTCATATTTTTTTGACTTAAGTTTAAGAAAATAGAGGGGACACAATTTATGCAACTTTCGGAGCGATTATTTCCGGAAATATCAATAAATCAAAATTAAGCAACCTCAAAATGATTTTAAAAGTTACATGTGCCCCCCTAGAAATATTATTTTTCATTATTTAACTATCAAATTAAGTAGCGGCCTACACAAGACGCTTATACTCCACGTCAATATACATGTAGTGTTTGAGTAAAATGCCTGTGACATACGGACGAACACACGGACGGACGGACGGATGGACGGACAAACTGACGGACGGACATGACGAAACTATAAGGGTTCCGTTTTTGCCATTTTGGCTACGGAACCCTAAAAACCAACTTTTCTATTGAATATTTACAGTTTTGGAATCTGTTCCATTCTCTTCAAAGCCAGAGTCAAACTAAAATAATATGAGCCCCACCATTCTTAATAAGCTGCTTTGACACATTGGCGATGATTAAAGATAGAAGCCGATGTTTACATTATTTGATAGGCTAGTCACGTTCTTTGTTTTCATCAAAATACTTAAGTAAAGAAATAGCTTTACCAAGTCTCGTTTAGTTCCAACTAGGCCAGCTAAAACTTCATCCAATACAAGCAGAACTTTATTCATGCAATGCTCGAGGAGTATGAAGATCGATTTTTGTGAGGCCACCTGCGACGAAACTTGGCGCGCTTCGAGTGATATTTATGAGCCGGGCTGCAGAGTGCTGTTACGACTTTGGTAAAGAAGTCGATTGATACCGGCAATGAGATATACAGGGTGACTGGAAATTCGCCGTATTCCTTCAAAGGGGTTATTCTATGGTTCATTTGCAATGATTTAAGTCCAGTCAACTAGGGGTCAAAACTCATTGGTTTTCAAGTTATTGGAGTTTTTAGATTTTTTTGGAAAATACCCGCCTATCGACCTACAAGTGGTATTTTTATACAAACTACTTCAATTTGGATTAAAAAAAAAACATTTTCTTTTAGCCAATGAGTTGCTAATTACGATAAATAACAAAAACATGCAAAAAATGCAAAATTTTACAGAAAAAAAAGAATTTGAAGTCACCAGTACTTGATTTTATTTCCAAATTTTGTAACATTTTAACACATAACTTTAAAAAAAGGTAGGACACTTGACGTACAAATTACAGAAATAAGTTTCTAAGTTCATAAGCTTTCTAAAAAGGTACAATGGTTGACATTTTTAGCTCAATTCTTAAAATTATTATTAATAATAGCAGAGCCGGTCTTGACTTAGCGTACTTGGCCCTTAATCGGTTCGGCGACACAAACAAACTAATTAAGGGTCATCAGGTTAATTAGTTTGTTAATCACTTTAAATTTGTTTCTGCGTGGGCTTTATTTGCCTTATCTTATCATTTTTTTATGGGCTGGCGGTAATTTCTATGGGGTGGGGTTAGGACTAACCGAGGTTTAAATAATCTTCATGTGTAAGTAATCAGTTATTCCAATCCGGACGACTGATAATTAAGTTTCTTTCTCAAATGGCTGCTTACCAATTTGCGGAATACGCAGATATCTTTTATTGTTACGGGCTCTGTGACGGTGATGCCGCTGCAGCTAGAAGAGAGTACCAACGTCGTTTCCCTAACCGCCGTTTACCACACGTAAGCGTGTTTGGTACAACGTACCGTCTTATTCGGGAAAATGGAACTGTTAAACGCCGCCAAGCCGATGCCGGAAGACCTCGACATTACGATCCTGCTGAAGAAGAACAAATCCTCCAGATTTTCCGGGCAGACGGCACTACCTCGACGAGAATCGTAGCTAACCAGCTCGGTCTGTCTCAGTGGAAGGTATGGTTTACCCTCCACTCAGCTCGGCAGTATCCATATCATTACACTCCAGTACACGCAATTGAAGAGGGAGACCCTGCAAGAAGGATGGATTTCTGCAGATTTGTAATCAATGCTGATATCGAAGATCCCGAGTACCTGAGAAGAATCTTGTGGACAGATGAATCCAATTTCGACCGCGATGGGATAACAAACTACCACAATCTGCATTTTTGGGCTCCTAAAGGTCAAAACCCAAGGAAATCAAGCGAAGGAGCTCATCAACAAAGATTTTCTTTAAACGTGTGGATGGGCATTGTGCACAATCATTTGATCGGACCCTTCTTTCTGCCCGCGAGATTAACCGGCATCGCGTATGAAAATTTTTTGAGAGATGAAGTACCCATGCTACTGGAAGATGTGCCACTTGCGACGAGACAGAATATGGTTTACCAACACGATGGCTGCCCTGCTCATTATTACGGGGGTGTGCGACAGTGGCTGGATCGAAACTACCCAAGAAGATGGATTGGTCGAGGAGGACCAATCCCTTGGCCAGCCAGGAGTCCAGATTTAACTCCGTGTGATTTCTACATCTGGGGTCACATGAAGGCGTTGGTCTACGACCGACCGATACGTAACGTAGAAGAGTTACGTCAAAAAATTTTGGCAGCTGCACAAAAAATTAAAGAAGAGCTTTCAACGCGAGTTACAATCACTGAAGTACGAAAAAGGCTTCGTGCTTGCATACGAAACCAAGGCAGGCAGTTCGAGCAAAATTTGTAATTACAAACTGGTTTTCCTTTTTAAAATTAAATTATTATTATTATTTTTATTTTTGTTCTTTCCCCAGTTTCTCCTTATCTTACCTTACTCATCAAGTCAAGTCCTCAGCCTGCTCTGCTATTATCATTAATAATTTTAAGAATTGAGCTAAAAATGTCAACTATTTTACCTTTTTAGAAAGCTTATGAACTTAGAAACTTATTTCTGTAATTTGTACGTCAAGTGTCCTACTTTTTTTTAAAGTTATGTGTCAAAATGTTACAAAATTTGGAAATAAAATCAAGTACTGGTGACTTCAAATTCTTTTTTTCCTGTAAAATTTTGCATATTTTGCATGTTTTTGTTATTTATCGTAATTAGCAACTCATTGGCTAAAAGAAAATGTTTTTTTTTAAATCCAAATTGAAGTAGTTTGTATAAAAATACCACTTGTAGGTCGATAGGCGGGTATTTTCCAAAAAAATCTAAAAACTCCAATAACTTGAAAACCAATGAGTTTTGACCCCTAGTTGACTGGACTTAAATCATTGCAAATGAACCATAGAATAACCCCTTTGAAGGAATACGGCGAATTTCCAGTCACCCTGTAGATAGGCAATGTAATTTTTTTATTAATTGGAGTATTAAATAGTTGCCAAACTTGTAGCAGTACTTAAAACTAGACTTGGTTTATCCAGGCGTCTTTTTAAAAGGCCATGCATGGTTGCAGAGGAGACCGCTGCGTTTGTCATTGTTGAATTTGCATGGGTTAATTTAGGCAATCCGAGGTCACTCGGCAGGATCGTCGACAGGAGTCATCAAATGTTTGTTAGGCTTTCTCGTAGAGTTCGGGTTAGCCTGAACGCGTATTGCAACAGTGGTTTAGGAAGAAGGGTCTATACTGAGATTTCTTCAGGAGTGTTGTTAGTCAAACAGTAGTTGTATACAATATAAGTAGTAAATCTTCTTCTTTTTCTGTCACTCTGGACAATCGTAGTGGTCATCACTTCTTCTCGGATAACGTTCTTCCTTTTTATGTTATGGGGGCAAACGAGTAGATGGATCACCTGATGGTAAGCAATCACTGTCGCCCATAGACACCTGTAGACCAGAGGAGTCACAAGTTCGTTGCCAGCCTTTCAGGTTTCAGGGAGTACGCACTTTTCTTGATGGCTTGAAGGTCGCATTGATCCGGGAATACTATAGATTTTGCAGCACATTCCTCTCTTATAACTGTCTTTCTCATTAATTTGTTCAAGGGGCCATCTACAGCAGCGTGCAGTAATTTTCTTTGTAGGCATGGTGCCTTGAGCAAAAGATGATCAATAGATACATCCCCGACACACATGGCTAAAGCCGAGAATACGAGATTTTGAAACAGTACGACGTATAACAAAGAACTGACAAAAACAGAAGGGTCACCGCAATAACGTGTGTCTTATATCGCATTGTTACATATCCTTCGTGAGCAGTGGCTTAACTTAACCAAGTTCTGGCTAATGTCAGAAACTATATGGAAAACTTCCAAAACTGCTGACTTAGTTACAATAACGAAAACGCGCAGCGACAGGGGAAACTTACTTGTATAAGAAACGCGGACTTGTAAAACTTATCAATAATCAAGTGGGTAGTTGTGGCTGGAGTTAAGTAAATATTGGATAAGGAAAAATTCCACGTTGAGGAAGGAATCATACGAAAGTGGCAAGGTCTAAATAAACCTTGTTCTTATAAAGTATATCTTTAATGACATGTATTAATTAATTATTATGAATAAAGAAATATGAAGTATAATTACACATTAACATAAATTAAAATTATAATTATCTTTAATTGAAATAAATTAAAGATATAATAAAAACAAGGTCTTAAAGGAAAAGGTTAAAAAGAAAAAAGAGGTGTAATGACTTTTTCTCCTCCTTGAACGAAGTTTCGGGCAATTTCTAGTATGTTTATAAAACTATCTTCAATGTCCAGTCATTTATTTTTACAACTTTGTAAAAGTATATGTAGATGTCTGACTTCTATTACATGGCCTCCAACACATAGAAGCATCTGCCGGCAGTATCTCTAACTATCTGACCGTCGCAAACTTCTGCAACTTCACCTTGCTTAAGCACTACAGGTTCTGTAGTTAAATTAAAACTATGGGCTTGGTTCTTAGTTTTTATTGTTAGCCTGATAGCATTGTGCCTGTATAGGGTGATTGCTTTTAATTGAAATACTTACGTTAAAAACATCAGAAACATACGATTGTATTGTGAAATCACCCAGCATAATATTGCTCCTAGAACTGACGACTGCTGGAGCCGACGAGATTTTCGTGCAGCATGGGTAGTCCCAAAGCATAAACTGATGACCTGTTTAAGGTCACTGGAATCCGCTGGATGCGGACGGAGCAGGGTTGGTCATGGTGGCCTTTTTTAAGGGAGGCCTATGAGTAGTGGGCATCTTTTGGCTGATGATGATGATGACCTAGCATATTATACGAATTTATTTGGCAAAAAAGTCTTTCACTAGGTAATATTACGAATATATGACCTAGGTGTAATGTTACCAGCACAGGGTTCTTGGCCAAGGTAGGCAGTTTTTCTGTGCCTTTATGGAGCTATGGTCGTTCAGAGCTTCAGGGTAGGCAGTGTCTCTGTGCCCATACGGAGCCATGGTCGTTCAGAGCTTCAGAGTAGGCAGTTTCTCTGTGCCTATACGAAGCCATGGTCGTTCAGGGCTTCAGGGTAGGCAGTTTCTCTGTGCCTATACGGAGCCATGATCGTTCAGGGCTTCAGGGTAGGCAGTTTCTCTGTGCCTATACGGAGCCATGGTCGTTCAGAGCTTTAGGGTAGGCAGTTTCTCTGTGCCGGTATGGAGGCATGGTCGTGTAGGGTAGGCAGTGCCTTATTGCCTATGTGGATCGCACGCCCCTGAATGTTACACAGAATATACAGAACTCTTTATGTAACCATACCAATAAACCCGAAAACATATTTTTTGGCACAAAAAAAATGACAATATTCGTTTCGAAAGAACAACGTAATTAATGTTTTTTACTTAGGTAGGGAACGTCATCCAATGTATAAATGTATCCTCACAGGTATCGTTTCATGTGTTAATTAAACCCCTTAATTTCTTTTTTAGCTACCCAACTAATTTAATACCATTATGTAACACCCATTAGTGCAATTTAATTTAATTAGCATGTTCCAAAGGGCATGACACCGCAAATCGTCAATTAGCAAATGAATACGACCCAATACTCAGTATATTGAAGCAATTTCACTGTTTGCGTTATTACTTGTGCTACCGGGTCTCGCATATACCCCCTCTGACTATTGAAATTATGTATGTATGTATGTAAAAACACTTTATTGTACATAGTGACTAGTTACAAATGCAATTAACTTAAATGATATAAGTACAAAGACGAACTTATCCCTATTAGGGATCTCTTCCAGTTAACCTTTAGTTAATTATACAGGGTTATTGGTAATTCAACCTATTCCTTGAAAGACTTTTCACTAGAGCTAGTTTGCAATGATTTTATTAAAGTCAATCAGAGTTTTAATAAGAAAGTTTCCTGGGGAAAAAAAAAATCTAATTTATCCGTCAGTTAAATTATCAAAAAATATCGGACACGTATTTTTTTTTTGTTAATCAAACAAAATAAGACAAAGATAAAGCGCGTCAAATTTTGAGAATGGGCCCCCATTCTCTTGCGAAAAACCATCGCACTGCGTGACGTCATGGGGAACTTTAACAGGCTTTATCCTCATATTTTATTGTTTAATTGATGAAAGAAAAATACTTGTCAAATATTTTCAGATGATCTAACAGACAGACTTATTTTGTTTTTTAGGACACAAGCCTATTCAGTGTTACATAGGTACATAGAAGCAAACCAATTTCAGGTCAGTTACGCTTAAAGCAATCCGCTACCTGCTCTGCTATATTTGCTATTATTATTTTTATCTTTATTATTATAAAATTGTAAAAATAAAATGGACATTGAAGATATTAAAAAAAAGAGTGAAACGGACTATTTAAAGAGCCTCTTATCGAAAAATATTTTGTTTGGATTTCTATATGTGTCGTGGCATAATCACGCCAAAACGGTTGAACGGATTTCAACAAATTTTGATACACGGGTAGCTGGGTAATCACGGATGGTTATAGGATATTTTTACTCAACTCCGCTGAAGAAAAACAGAGAGTTATGATTTTTATGTTCTCCACTGGCGAAGTAACGGGCACCTTCTAGTTCTCAATAATGATGTAAAAGTTATCGACATTCGTACTTTTTGGAAGGCTTATTTTTGACAAAGGGACAAATTATTTTTATAATTTCTACGCCAAGTGTAATTTTTTTAAGTAATCTTTTTCGATTGGAACGACGTATAAAATAATGAATGAATAAATAATGACTTGTGATTTAATGTCCTTTTATTTGTAAGTTTTTGATTTTTTTTCAGTTGCACAGTTGTTAAGACTCGTTCTTTGGTGATTAGAAAAATTATATTTTACGATCTAAAAAAAGTGCTTTATTCACAACTACCGGTTTTAGTTCGAAAGACGTGTTTTTGTGTAACGTGTGATAAAATGATGTCGTGTGGCTGTGTTATCACGTGTTTTTGTAGCTCTACTGATATTTTAACCAATGTTAGAAGTGAGACAAAATAATTGTAACATTTTAATTAACTGGTGACCTTGACCTTGTAGGCACCGTACGCATAGAGTTTCATTTCACCGAGTCTTTACTATAATTGTATTTAATTTATTTCTGGTAGAAGTACTCCTCTATAGGGATCCTTGTCAGGCACGGTTCTTCTATAATTTGTTATTATATTACAAAACGACCAGCTGACAGGGGCGTAACAAATGGGCACCGCATGACGAGGCTCTTGTTATAAAAATAATGTACTCGAGACAATAATGTTTCTACTTCCAGTACGCGTTCATAGTTCATGTGTTAGGAATGACAATGGGCCAAGTATAGTGGTATTTTTAACCGACCTCAAAAACGTATGACCTAATCCGTTCCTGTTTTAGATCCGTTTCAGTCAATATATAGTTATATATATGTAATATGTGTACATTTATACTACTTATTAAGTTTGTTTAATAAATAAATAAATAAAATATTACGGGACAATTTTTACACAAATTGAACTAGACCCAAGATAAACTCAATAAGGTTTGTGTTATGAGTACTAGACGACGATATATATAATAGTTTCCTATATATATATTAACTTATATATATAGGAAACATCATAGACTCAGGAAAAAATATTTATGCTCATCACACAAATATTTGCCGTTACCGGGATTTGAACTCAGGACCTTCAGCTTCGCGGACAACGTTATACTCCCGACTGAGCTAAGCCGGTTATCAAAAAATACATATGTACAATTTTTCAATTCCAAACTGCTTTGCGCCGCCTACTTATACGAACAGATTCTTTTTCTCAACCTCATGCACTACCCAAAGATTGTCTGGAAGTGGCTGTTTAGGGATAAGACCGCCTGTTATTTGCCTCTACTTGAATGTTCTGTACTCTGATTTGTGAGGTGTGCAATAAAGAATTATTGTATGGTAAGTCAGGTTGAAGCGGTTCAGCCCGTTCCGGGGAACTTGTGCCTTACGCACCGCGTGCCTACTACTCCAAGTTGCCGCGGCTGGCATTCTGAATTCGATTATTTGTAAGGAGGCTTGGAGAGCTACCTACACCTACTCAGTTCAAAGTTGGGTTCTAAAACAATTCGTTCCGCTTTTTTAGATGTGGGTGGATCAACGTTATCTTGTTGCTATCCTGTCCCATTACTCAGGAGACAATAGCAACAGAATTACTCATAAAAATGATAATAATCAAGAATCTACACTATTAACTAGAGAATGCAATCGATTAACCGATTTCTATGAAAAAAACTATCGGTTTCTGTTAAATCTCGGTTTTTCCCATAATATATACTAACCTATACTCCAAATGTCATCAATAAACATTTAATAGTTTTTGAGTAAAATGCCTGTGACATAAGGATGGACGGACAGACGGACATAACAAAACTATAAGGGTTTCGTTTTTGCCATTTTGGCTACGGAACCCTACAAAAGCGGATGGGTAAATGAAGGAATGGAGGGTAGATGAAGAGGTAAATTTCGTGCAAGCCATCTCGTTCGCACATTGTTTAAGTAAAAGAGCAAGGGGAGTGTCGGTTTTTGAAAATCTAACTTAAAAGTTTCCCCTTAGCCCACAAGGTAAGTAGAACGATAATAATTGGGTAGGTACTTACTTTATTGTAGTCAATGTCAATTTTATCAGTTAAAAACAGATTTCAACCACATTTGGTACGCCAGTAGCTTGGCATCCCCAGATTTTAATAAGATATTTTTCACTTCTCTTGCTCGAAAAGCACGTTATATTAGCTTCGCGAAGCGAGACTAAAATAGCACATTTAGCCCCTACGGTTTAAAGTAAAGCCATATAATCCCATACAAATTTCTATGACTAGAAAAATTTAACGGATTATATCACGTATATTATCTCATTTTAGTTCCCGACGTTTCGGAAGCTTTCCAGCTTTCCATGGTCACGAGTGGACTGAGAAAAAATGTATTTTCCTCTTTCAAAGTTACAATTTGTGCAAAGTACCCATTTTTGAAAATACAAATAAAGGTGTACATACATGCCAGATGGGCCTAAGCTGTAAAGACAGTTACACATGTGACAGAAGGGCTTAATTATTTTATTTTAATAATTTACCAAGCAGCATTTCACAAATATCTTATGTGTTTAAAAAGTAGTTTAATAGTCTCTGTTTTTAAAATATTATAATTAGTAATGAGGTAGCCTGGGAGTTTTTTTTTAAGCGTTTCTTTTCTCTTCAGTACGCCTCATTTGTGAAATGCTGCTTGGTAAATTATTAAAATAAAATAATTAACCCTTCTGGCACATGTGTAAGTGTCTTAACCGCTTAGGCCCACTGGCATGTATGTACACCTTTATTTGTTTTTCCAAAAATGGGTAGTTTGCACAAATTGTAACTTTGACAGAGGAAAATACATCTTTTTTTCAGTCCACCCGTGACTATAGAAAGCTGGAAAGCTTTCGAAACGTTGGGAACTAAAATGAGATAATATACGCGATATAATCCGTTAAATTGTTTTATTTCAATGAGTAATAATCGCGGAAACAGAAGAAAATATTAAATTACTATGACACTGACAAAAAAACTTGGGGCCAGCTACATACTCCTTACGAATAATTAAAAACAAACAAACCAACCTAATCAGATTGGCCAAACTTTCTGATTGAATTGCTCAAACTGTATTTTTAGTTTTTCATGAAATTTACAATTTAAATGTTAAGTTATTTTTATTTTCTCGCAGTCGAAGTGAAGAGTAGAGTGTTTAACACGAGGCTAAAATAAGCCGTTATGAAACGAAGTCATTACGGACGAGCTCACGAAGTGAGCGAGGATAAGTATGTCTGAATGTCATAATGGCTTTTGTCAAACAATTTACTATTTTATCCAACTGTGTTGAATCAAAAAATATTATGACTTTTTTCTCCGCTACCAACGAAGTTCCGTTGAATGCACCAGTAGCTGCAATATACACTGTAATTGTTTTGCTACTTTATAAAGAAACCTAACGTGATCTGATGAAATTATGATCTGTTTGGACAATCAGTTATTAGTCAATATTACGTTTAATTTGTATTTCATCACAGCGATATAGGAAAGTGAGCGGAAATCGATATTAAAAAAGGTAAACATTGTGAAATATAATTACAAAGCACTTTAAAATTAATTAAACCGATAGTCAGTGTACCGGATACTTTGATTATAATTATTGCCGTTACTGCAGAGTTTCATTACAGTTTTCTCAATCGATTACGTGAGCCATTTATAAGTAAGGGTGGGTCAAGCTGAACCTCAGCTAATCTTACTTTGTGATCTCGGCGATTATCACGTAATGTTGTTCTTCAAAACCAGGGTAAAATTGCAAAACAATAATAGTTTTTAAAGTTTAAATTAAGCAAAACTAAAGTACGATTAATAATTATACAGTCATACTTATTGTGGTTGGGTGAAAAAATATTTAGCGAATTATGTTTTTTTTTAGAATAAATCCAACGCATTGAAACTGGAAACACACATTTTGAATAATTGAGGAACTGGGGAAAGGGATTGAGCTAAATCTAACGAAATTTCATCAGGGAGGAGAAGGGATCGGAAAATCGCCGAAACGCCTCGTGTAGAAAATGGACGCCCTATTGCGGCAAATTAATAAATTTCATTGATAACCAATAGCGCTATTGCTTATCCGAGCTGTGTGCCAATTTTTTTTAACAGCTGGATTTTTTTTAGGCAACACTATAGTCTACTGAGACCGCAAAACCAAATCTTAAGGTGGACAACCTTTTCTTTCCGCGACTGTTCTAACATATTTTTGAAATTGAAATAAAACAATTTAACGGATTATATCGCGTATATTATCTCATTTTAGTTCCCGACGTTTCGTAAGCTTTCCAGCTTTCCATGGTCACGGGAGGACTGACACAGAGGACAGTTCTTGATTTGTATTTATTTTGAATTGGAGTGCGCCCGCATCCAGTGGACTCCAGCGACCTTCACCTGGTCATCAGTTCAGCTTGTGTAGGGCCTACCCACGCCGCATCTTCCGGAGCGTGACTGCTATGCTACAGAACTCATCGGTCGCAACGGCCATTGGTCTTCCAATCTTAGTCTAAAGAGTTTTGTTTTTGTTCTAATGACAGACAGAATGACGATAGCATTAAAGTTTTCCATATGTTCCTTACAAGAAATAAAATAAATAACACAGCGACATTATTACGCAAACTCACCCAGTCCCAAATTAAGCAAAGGTTGTAGGTACTATGTGTACTAGGCGACGATATACATAATATTATAGATACCTAGATACATTTTTATCCAAGCTCATGATTGTTGATCATCAAGGCAAGCTAGATCTCAGTGGAACACCTAATTTAGAAATCATGGATAACTTCATATACCTGGGTTCTAGCATTAGCAACAATGGTTCATGTGAGACGGAAATTCGCAGAAGGATTGGAATGGCGAAAGGCGCAATGTCTCAGCTTAGCAATATATGGAAGGACAGGAACATCTCCACCAACACCAAGGCTAACCTAGTCCGAACTCTGGTGTTCTCCATATTTACATAAGGCTCGGAGACTTGGACCCTGAAGAAGGCTGACCGTGATCGAATTGATGCTTTCGAAATGTGGTGCTGGAGAAGATTGCTGCGTATACCGTGGACATCACGCCGCACCAACGTATCGATCCTAGCCCAACTTAAGATCCGAACTAGGCTATCCGCAACTTGTCTTTGCAGGATCCTAGAATATTTTGGTCACATCGCCAGGAAAGACAGTGATAATCTCGAGAAACTGATGGTACCGGAAAGTTGTCGGCAACCGACCAAGAGGCAAGAGCCCGACACGCTGGACAGACCAGATTCGCACGACACTTGGCACTACAGTACACGATGCTCTACACACGGCGACTGACAGAAACAGATGGCGGCGCTTCATCCGAGAGAGACTGTTCCGAGAAGATGACCACGACCCTCAGCAATGAGGAAACCGACGCAAGGAGGAGGAGGGGATAATTTTTAATTCTTAGAAAATATCCAGGTACAAAAATTCGTGCTCATCACAAAAACACTTGCCCTGGCTGGGATTCAAACCCGGGACCGCCAGCTTCGTAGGCCATTGTGCAACCCACCTGGACCCAACCCACTGCTGGACACAGGCCCCTCAATTGATTTCCACATGGGCCGGATAAAGGCAACCCGCATCCAGCGAGTCCCCGCAACCCGAAGCAGGTCGTCCGACCTCCTTGCGGCAAGTCCCACACGCTGCGCTTGCCGGTACGTGGTCTCCACCAGAGAACCTTTTTGCCCCAACGGCCATCGGTGCTTCGAACCATGTGCTCTATAATTTTGAATATGTTTCCCTAACCTTCAAACCGCATAAGTTCCCGGTCGCTACAGGCAGTCCGGGGGTTAGTTTGGACGCGATACGGACTATCTCGAGGGAAAAAACTTACTCAGGACGGGATTCTTAGGAGTTTTCCATGATAAGTTTTTATTACTTTAGTCAAAAGAGTTTGAGCTAGATATAATAAGGAAGTTGACAACTTTTTTCTGTTGTATGTTATAGAACAACAACAACAACAACAATTCTTTATTGCACACCAACAACAGAAACAGTACAATAGAGCCTTAACATAAAATAGGTAAACTACCTTTCAATAATGGAAATATTGATGAAAAACTCCGCGAGGTAGAACAATGTTAAAGTCACATTTTAGGATTTTACAAAAAAAACGCTCCATACTAAAGCCTATGTTGTATGGGCAAATTAAAAACTTTGTTTTGCAGCAAAACTTGTGTTTATCGAAACGGCTTAGTAACAAAAGCTACCATACATTTCATGGGTTATTCAAGGCCCTGACATACAGGCTTGTTAGCTCGGGCACCAGTCCAGTCTCCACTGCGCGAGTTTTTTACCTACTTACACATAATTTAGGCTAATTACTGGGATAATATTTTGTTCTGTTTCCGCGATTATTACTCATTGAAATAAAACAATTTAACGGATTATATCGCGTATATTATCTCATTTTAGTTCCCGACGTTTCGGAAGCTTTCCAGCTTTCCATGGTCACAGGAGGACTCCTATATACGCGATATAATCCGTTAAATTGTTTTATTTCAATAATTACTGGGAGTTAAATGAGAAGATCGCAAGTACTTATTATTGTATGTATTTGACACACTCACGACCGGGAGATGACGGGCAAGCGGGAAGCGTGATTCGACACCTGAGGTGGAAATGCTGAAGTTGTGGTGAATTTAATAAATATCTGACGGTACGGTAGTGCCCCCGCCAAGTCGACCAAAAAAATCGGCACGGCCGTACCATCCTTTTCTCGAAGCAGTTAAGACCATTTTCGACCCCCTATAACTTTGTTGTGGATAAAACTAGAAGCCTGAATTTTCAGTTACCAAGCAGCATTGATGCAGGCATTGAATAAACATGGTATATTTAAAATGTCATTTTATTTGAAGTAGTAGTGTAAAAATTATATCTAGTCAAAGTTTCTTAATTTTGTCACTCACTCACTGACTGATCGTTCATCAAAAGTCTAGGGCACTTCTAGCAGACATAGAAGCTTGAAATTTTGAATACAATTAGTGTTTAGTGTATAAATCAACAAAAAATCTAAATATTTTGCAAATTCGGTCCAGTTTTCTTGATAACTGTATAAATAACTTTGTAATCCCATATAAATATATAGGATTACAAAGCTACATTTTCAGTGAATGAATCAGTGTACCTGTATTATGTAAAATATAAATATAATATAACGGAATATTTAGACGCTTCATTAACTGTTCAAACAGCTGTGTAGCGATAATTACTTATTATTTCCTCTTCTTATCATCATCATCATCATTTCAGCCATAGGACGTCCACTCATGGACACAAGCCACGTGAATAGATTTCCACATGGGCCGAATAGAGGCGATCCGCATCCAGCGAGTCCCCGCAACCCTAACCAGGTCGTCAAAACACCTTGCGGGTGGCTTACCACGCTGCGCTTACCGGCACGCTATCTCCACTCGAGAACCCCAGCGGTCATGGGTTCTTCAAACTATGCTTTCCTCTTCCAAGACATTTTATTTTATTTTTCTTAGAAACTAATTTCTACGTACTTTCAGAGGTTAGATTGACCTGAGATTCGACATTTATACGTGTAAAACCTATCTCAACTGGAGGCCCCCTGAGGGCAGACTTTTTTTACATTGTTTTAAATATCTGAAAACTTAAAAAGGCCAATCCCCAAGACACATTTTAAGTAAAAGCCTTAAATTGTCTCGGGAGGAGCGTTTCGGTGAAGTTTCCGAGCAAAATATTTAATGTGTCATAAACAACTGCCCTTTAGGCTTCGCAATTTTACTTACAGGCCAAGTTTTATTTACTTGTTCCATGAGAAAAATGTCCAGTAAAAACTGTTATTCTATTTTACAGTATGGAAAGTTATGACTTATGATGGTTGCATTTGTCACGCGATAAATAAATGACATAGCTGCCGTCACCTTCTGACACGTATGTGAGTGCGAGAGTAACAGGCGCGTTATTATATTATTTATCGCGTGATAAACGCGACCATCATAGGCCCGCTGGGGCCCATTTCTCAAAAGCTTGTAACTCATGTATTACAAGCGGAAGTCTCTTTCCAACAATATGAATTCAAATGAGACTTCCACTTATTAGTTACAAGCGTTTATGAAAGGACCCCTGGTTTTACTTTAAATTTTGGAGATTATCTATACTATTATAAATTTGTAAAAAAATAATGTCTGTAGATTGAAGATATTTTCAAAAAAGCAAGTGATACGGACTATTTGAGGGATCGTTTTTTTAATTTTTTTATGTTCGTTTGTATCAATGTGGCTTCGGCACGCCAAAACTTCTGAACAGATTTCTTCCATTTTTGATACATACCACACTTGGCATCCACGGATGGTTTTAGGATACTTTTTACTCGACTACGCTGAAGAAAAAAAGAGGGTAATTGTTAAGCACCAGCTGATTTACGCACGGGAGGAGACGAGCGGGGGACAAGGCAGCGCGACGTCATCGGTGCGGACGGCGCGGCGTCGGCACTCGACATCAAGTCCTTCACCAGCAACGGACGACTCTCTGATTCGTAATTAGAAGTGTTTGCCCGGGACCCAATGATTGTATATTAAGACGGCAAATAAACCAGTCTATTTATAAATACAGTCCACTATCATTTACGTCCCACTAGAACCCTAACAGTAATGATTTAATTTTCCTCCGCTGACGAAGTTGCGGGCACCTTCTATTATTACTTAAAACTGTAAGATTTTTTTTTATAAGATAATATTATAGTCTTGTATTAAAAATACGATTTAGTACGCAGATATCGTAATAGGTAATACGTCAGTTTTTCATTTATAAACTCGATTTCATAACTTGTTCGCTAATTGATAGTCATTACTCTGTCTCTTATTACAAAATACTAGTTTTAAATACAGATATTAAAAAACAACCAGCAGCGTCACATTGATTTTGGTTTTTTTTTATAGATGCCTGTTAAATGCATCAAATATTTACCACATAATTCGGTACTTAGAGTTACCTAGAAGTGTTCATACATTTTTTTTTATTTAATAAGTAAATATTGAGTACATATTATCTACACCGTGACTGTGAAACTGACCAAAATTGAACGAGTAGGATATCTTGCAAAATTGGAGTCCAATCGTCATACAACTACGAGTATAAAAGATTCGAAGTCGAATAATTTAACGAGTATGTCGCCATGCAAAATTGTGTGCAGTCAATCATTGGTATAAAATAAGCAAGAGCTGCACTGAATACGAGTATTGGCCACACAAATTCCCTCATACAGTTTTGACGCGGCGGTGTTCTGCAGCTCGAGCAAATGGCTGCCGACTTAAATCGAGCATTTTGTTGGTTTAGCCAGACCGAGCATTGTGAGAATATAATTGGAAAAAATCCCAGATGGAAAGAAATCGTGTAACCACACGTAAAAAATTAAGTAACTGCCATAAAAACGGATCATGTACTTTATTATCTCATCGCTATGAGTACTGTAGGGTAAAACCCGGAGAGTTGCCCCACTTTTTGAAATTAATTTATATCTCTTAGTACAAAAAGCAAAATTCTTCATTAGTAAAACGGGTTGGTACTTTGGTTTATTATCTTCAAATTTAAGAAAGGAATAAACATATCTTTGATATTTCCAGTCTTGGCGATTTTTTCGGACCTCTAAATTTTGGGGCAAATATCCCATATAGGGGAAAATTGCCTAATCCATGTAAATTACGTTAAGGATAGATGCCCCGTCGAGAAAGAGGACATTTACGCCGCAAAATCTTTGATAGCACCTAGCCGTCCCATGCAATTGCACAGAGACATGCAATACGGTCAACTTCCGAGTCTCTCGATAGATAAATAAAATACCCCCGGGGCAACTATCCCGGTTTTACCCTATATATACATTTAAAGCTGCATCATACAGATATAAAAGATTACAAGACGCTTATAATTGAACGAGTTATGATGCTAGGCGATTTGTCTGCTCGTTTGCCCTTTATAACGTAAAAAAAAATCGAAATAGTACAGCCAATCCTCGTTAAAACAAATAAGAGCTGAGCCGAATATTGACCACACAAATCCCCTCGTGCAGTTTTGACGCGGCGGTGTTTGATAGCTCGACCAAATGGCCGCCGGCTTAAATCGAGCACTTTGTTGAAGCAGCCAGACCGAGTATTGTTGAAATGAAATTGGGAAAAATAACGGATGGAGGGACATCGTGAACCCAATGTTGTAATAATAATAATAAATAATAATAATAATTTATTTCTCAAACATCATTTACAATTTTCCTTAAAACTAGAGACTACTTCCTAAATAGGTGAGACCTGAGCTTTAGGATAAGCTGTGCTCTTCCCAATATCAATTTCATGATGTTTAAAATGAATTTATTTTATATATTTATATAAAATAGAGCCGCATGTGTGGTTTACAAAATATAATGTAAAAAGAATAATAAGTAAGTATAGCAAAGTTTGTGCAAAACGTATACTTAAAATTTGTCTATTAGGTACCTATCTGATCCTATCCTAAGTCAGTAAAGATTTTTTATTTATCTAGGACAACAAACAGTAACATACATAGTTTAGGGCTTTAGGTACATAAAACAAATAATCAGACGTGCTGGATCAGCAACGTTATCCACAAATTACATTATGACTATGGATTATATTTGACTATGTTTTCCTTGTTTTTTAAGTATTTTTTTAGTATTGTCATTAATTAAATTAAGTTAGTATTATAGTCACAGAAAATGTTGTGTGATCTTAACCGCGATCATAAATTGTAATGTTTCCTTTTTCTCAGCTTATTACATGTTTACTTTCTTTATGTGTCTGTCTTTGTGGATATGTCGTTTATTGTTTATAACTATAATTATTCTTACAGGAAGGTGCAAAGAGTTCAGTCTACCTCACAGGAGGCAAAATGCATGGCAAAAACAAAGATTTGCAAATGCAATCAAGCAATAAAGACTTCCCCGCACCTTAAACCAATAAAAATATTTCAAACATAACGAAATGTTTGAAACGGGATTAAATTCGGGAAAAATTACCCAATTTCGTGTAATTCCAGTTCTGCTAACCTTATAAGGTCATGCGTCATTTTTATGTGCGGGCCGGCCGTAACCAAATATTTATATTGTCTGTGAACGGGAATCGGCCTTTTTCTGGATTTATATTATGGCTTCCCATTAAAAATAACCGTTAGTCATTTCGTGTTAGGTTTGTACGTGACTTTTCAGTATTGTTCAATAATCTGGGCTATACGTAAGTGAGAGCTGAATTCAACCTTTGTTTACATGTAGCAGTAAACCCCATCGACTAGTTATTTGACATGCCATTATAGTATGACAATGTACCTACAGTCACCAGCATATCTGCCTCAACAAAGGGCGCATAAATATCTGACACGACTCTATTTCTATGGCCGGCTGGACGTGTCAGATATTTTTGCCCGCTTTCTTATGGCAGACATTGATGCTGGTGATTGTACCTAATCGTGATTGACACCACGTTTGGCTCAGTGGGTTGCACAACGGCCTACGAAGCTGGCGGTCCCGGGCTCGAATCGTATTTAATCGTATTGTATTCTATATACTAGCTTATGCTCGCGAATTCGTCCGCCTTAAATTCGTTCCTCGCGGATAAGGGTATTTTTCCGGGATAAAAAGTAGCCTATGTCCTTCCCCGGGACTTAAACTATCTCCATACCAAATTTCATCTAAATCGGTTGAGCGGTTTAAGCGTGAAGAGGTAACAGACAGACAGACAGACAGACACACTTTCGCATTTATAATATGAGTATGGATTATTATGTATATCGTCGTCGCTTGGTACCCATCAAGCTTCGGTTAGTTTGGGGCTAGGTCGATTTGTGTGAGATAGTCCATGATATTTATTTAATAACTTGAAGATGCTCTTAAGTTCTAGGAGGTCATAATTGTCTTTTCGGGGTTCCTTACTAAAAAAGGAGCCGTTGTAGTTTAGCCATATTTATTTGCCCGCGACTTAGCTCGACCCTCTTAGTAGTAGACAAAAAACTGTAATTTCACATACATAGTTATTTTTCCTTACCATAGTCGAATATTGTAATCAGCCTTGCGTGTCGATTGTCCAGCTATGCATAAAGACTTTTAACTCTATATTCAAAGTTGAAATTTAATTGATTAGATCACCTATGAATGGCGTTCAGTGAGGTCAGTCACGTGTATATCTTAAATAAAGTAGATAAATACAACGTGCTCGTGAGGAACCCGCATAATTTTACCAGCGTATATCTGAGGTCATTAGGACAAAAAAATAATAATAATAATAATAATAATTCTTTATTTCAGATAATACAATCCATATTAATTGTTAGTAAAAATAGAAAATAGAAGAGCTTATATCTATGTTGTTATATGAACCCCAGGCAAATATAGCTTAGTTTTGAAGATATTATGAACTTTAATGTAAACTATTTATTGTGATTACTAAAGTGCATTAAGCTCTTTTGATCGCGATATTGCCACGTATGTTGCCAAGTGTCGTGTCGCTATTGACGGACATCAAATTGACTGCTACCACTCACTAAAGTCATCCTTCTTTGGAAAAATAATCGTTACCATTTTATTAAAAGGGATAATTTTCATAGAGAAGCGTTTTTTTAAGTTTTATGTACAAAAATCAACAAAACAAGATTCCGAAGTTACGAGTATTATAAACAAAGATCAGAAATAAATGAAAAAATGTGAAAGTAACTTCATAGTTCTGCACTAGGCGGCGCTAACGGCTAAAGAGTCGGATGCACCATACAGAGATCCATAAGCAAGAACAGATGACAAAATTCGTCGACTGCTGGTGTGGACGATTAGCTCAGATGGTAGAGCGTGCTGCCCCGGTCTGGCTCAAGGCACTGGTTCAAGTCCAGTATCGTCGAAACATTTTTTCATTTGTTTCTGATCTTTGTTTATAACAATAACGCTAGTGGAGTGATCCACTAATAAATTGCAAAAATTGTGATTTTTATCATGATATTTGTAAAAACAAAAAAGTATAAGATTCCGAAGTGTTTTTTTAATTTGACTAGGGTTCATATAACATTTTTTAGTCCAAACCTCGGGAATTTCTGAATAAAATCTTGCGGATTCCTCAAGAGACAATTTGTATACATTAATTTGATATTATGTCTACGGCTTCATTACTGCATATTAGACATTTGGAAGGAAAGTTAATTATTCTTCGGCAAACTCATTAGAGAGTCCGGTCCGCACGGTTCTTTTCCCGAAGAAAAAGGAAATTCAACACGGAAGTTAATTTTCTGACATTATTAAACGTATACCTATTAAGGGTAACGATGCATTTTGGAACTTTGTCCCTTTTAATAATGGTAATGTACCAAACGAATATTTCACTTTTGTACACATAATTTCATAATATGACTTTTTGAGCAGTAGCTTTATAGTGTGGAAGAGTTTAAAGTTTACTAAAATATACTTAATTAGAAGGTATGCAACTTCGTTCGTGAAAGAGAAAAAGTTATAACCCCCTTTTTTTCTTCAGTGTAGTCGGGTGAGAAGTGTTCTATAACCATAAGTGGATACTCGGCTACTCGGCGGCTTATTCTTATCTATTCTATTTATAAACGTACGTGACGTACGTCGAAGAATTACCAAGGAAATTTAATTAAACAAATCATACTTATACGCGATTAAGCGCCGTTTTGTTGTGTTGTGATAATGACTGAAGATCGTGTAAGTTTAAATCAATGGACTAAATAAAGTTGTAAAAATGAAATGTTTGTAGTTTGAAAACAGAATATTTTCTTTTGTTTTCGCGATTATTACTCATTGAAATAAAAGAATTTAATGGATTATATCGCGTATATTATCTCATTTTAGTTTCCGACGTTTCGGAAGCTTTTCAGCTTTCCATGGTCACGGATGGACCCGTCCACCTGTGACCGTTAAATTGTTTTATTTCAATATTGAAAACAGTTTCACAAAAATGATTGTAGCATACTATTTGAAGGTCACTAAAATTTTGATTTGATTTGAACTATTTTTGGTACACGGGTAGCTGCGGATCTTCAGATGGTTATAGGATACGTTTTACCCAACTACGCTGAAAAAAAATAAAGGTTATGACTTTTTCTCCTCCATGAACGAAGTTGCGGGCACCTTCTAGTTGTTTCAATATTATTTTAAGTACTAATATAAAACGTTATTTATCTATAGCCTCCGTTTCAAATCTGTTTAAATTTAAATTAAATTAAACAACATAAGCACCTAAAACCATTGTTAAAAATGTATTAAGTTAAAATCAAATAAGAAACGTCTAGATGTATAATATTTCCTACCTATTTACCAGTTATGGAAGAGCGGGCATCCTAACACAGGTTTACTTACCTAAAAGGAAGTCCCAATCACTGTATGCATTGTATTTGTTAAAAAGGGAAAATAAACAATTTTCAATTTTATTTTTTTTTCAATTTACTCCCTTCTTTAAGGGCATTTTCATTATACCGAGCACTAAGCATCTAGCGGTTAGTCACCGCCACAGACATACAACTGACGTATTTTAATATCATAAGGCATATTGTTTAGTCACAGAACTGATATTAAACCCAATTTAAGCATAAATTAAATTCTGCTTAGCCATATAAAAAAAAAGAATGCGTTTAATATTTCTTAAACCAGCGGGCCTATGATGGTTGCGTTTGTCACGCGATAAATAAGTGACACAGCTGCCGTCACCTTCTGACACGTATGTGAGTGCGAGAGTGACAGGCGTGTTATCATATCATTTATCGCGCGATAAACGCGACTATCATAGGCCCGCTGAACCGCGGCAGAGAGTTCATTCCATATTCAAAGCATTTGTGTAAGATTTCTTATACAAATGATGCTACCTCCTACCTCTGGCTACAAACAGTTTACGACTATTTAGAGATATGCCTGGCTGCCATGGCCCATGTGGAAATCTATTGAAGAGGCCTGTGTCCAGCAGTGAATCCTATGGCTAAAATGATAAGGTTATTTTTTATTGTGTGTGTGTTTTTAGAAATAGGAATGTTACCGTAGTGTGCTGTACGTGTTTACCTCGCCACTCGCAAAGTGCATGAACAATTTGTCTGTAATAATGGCTTGCCATCTTCAGTGGTTAAATGATCTAAGGCTCAGTGGCGTATGAGAGGCTATGTCCAGTAGTGGACTGATGATGATGGTAAAAACGATTTTATTGTTACTTTAGGTACCCATTGAATATTCTCTCTTGTTGGATTTATCGCCGTTTTCACTTCAGTGCCTATAATTATAATTATACTTAACCTGGTACTACTTAATCAAAAAGTTGGGAGCACGTGAAGGTCGCATTAGCAACTTTTGTGATTAATGCCTGTCTGTGGCCTCATTTCGTTACAACTTACCGAAAACAATGTATCTTTCGATTTATCTCCGACATAGTCCAGGAGTCGGAATTATGTTATGACGACCGGTTTAGCACATCGGGAATGGCGATGCCCGCAAAGCTAACGGTCCTGGGTTCAAATCTCGGTAAGGGCAATGTGTATAAATATTAATTCCTGAATCTTCGTTGTATTCTATGTGTATAAGTAACTATATCGATTTAATATATCGTCTAGCACCCATAACACAATCCTTACTGGGCTTACCATATAGGACTAGTTCCATTTGTGTAAAATTGTCCCTTAAAATATATTTTTATTTATTTGTGCTGTAGTTCAGAAGAGTACACTGATGACCTGTGTTCCGTAGTGAACAAATCTATAGTGAAATAAAGTATTTTTCAACATAATGGTACAATATTATGGTTATTTCCCCTCCGGCTGTGTGGTTCGACAGCCTTGTTAGAGTACTAGGAAATGTAATTCCTAGCTGTCCGACTACTCAGACTATAAGAAATTGTATACTCCACTTCTTTCGATCATGGAACCCTAAGGAACTCTAAAGTTCCACTTAGTTCGACCATCGAACCGCAAGGATTTTTAAATTATGTCTATTTGGGATAAACTCTGCACCCATGGGCTTTTTGAATAATAAGCATAAAAATAGAGAATTAAAACATAATTCTCTTAACTAAAAAGGTGTCGTATTTTCTGTATCAATTTACTGTTTCTTTTCTATTTGAATATCAATCCTTTCCAAGACATTCACATGAGAATGAATACTATGTCAAAACACATCATACTTCTCCTATACACAAACTCATTGATTACGATAGTTTTCTTCTAACATCCCATATTTCATTTTAAGTTCATTCACATCACTATCATCTTTGAATATAGATAATAATTTCTATTTTTTTTCCTGCCTGCAGGCAGTTATTTGTGCTAAGTATTTCCTCATAAAGTCATCGCTACCCCTTTAGTAAAACTGTGATACGCGACTCTTTGTTGCGCGACAAAGAATGTCTGTCTCTTTCCTTTCAATACAATGTGAGAAAGACGGGTGAGAGCTGTGCTACACAGGCTGGGCACCCATTGTCCTTCCATGTACCTACTGCTTAATCTTATACATTCCTTTATTATTATTATTACAGGTCAACTAAAATATACTCCCATCTGGCTCGAATCAAATGTGCAGGTAGAAATGGCAATGATGTTGGTAAAGCAACTATTCTTTTTTATTTTGTTCTCTAGTTTTGTCGAGAAAGAAGCCTCTCTAAATAAACTTTGGACGCAAAACTTCGTATGAATACCTTCATACGAAGTTTTCCGAGACTCAAATCGTCAAACTTATTGCATAAATAAATATACATTAAGACTGTTTGTATTATAATTATACAATTATAATGAAATAATGATATTTAGTCTGTAAGTATTAGGCCACAAAAGCACTTATAGAAGTCTGATTCTACCGGCATTTCTCAAAGTGGTGACCACGATTGAGAAGAAATCTGAAAGAAACTCAACAGTCAGTCATTTTAACTTAACTATAAACTATATCATAGAAAAAACATATATATATATATATATGGACATTTAACATTCGACAACTCTTTGCCTATAATATAATATGATGGAAAAGAGAACTTTCCGCTCATACGTTATACTAAAAAGTTTCACAACTTGACGAATCGCCTTTGAAAACGTTATGAAACTTCGCCGTAACAATTTACTATTCAACTGAAAAAGGATATTTTATTTCAAACACTATAAAGTTCAAAGTTGCACTGCGTTTTTGAAATTTGATGCGGTTAAGAACTTGGCACAGTTTTAACGATATTTTATTTGTATGATAAATTTAGGTTTAAATTTCGTGATGTTTTTTATGTTACATAAGTTGGGAAAGTCATAGGTCGCTGCTGTAAAATTGACAAAGAAGTGCTTTGGTCTATTTGGAGGATGTTACTCATTCTCATTCTTGAGAGGCATTAAAAGTTTCTGTTTATATTGGGTTTTATTATGACTTTAATGGTTTCCATCTAAATAGTTTTTAAAGTTTTAATGTGAAAGCATAGTAAGTAAAATAAAACAAGGCAAGTCTGCCAATATAGTTTAAGCAGTTTTGAAACAGAATCTCACTCTCATCTGTGATCACTCAAGTCAGTCCGTCACAGAAAAAACTTTTTTGTAAACATATTCAACGTAAAGAGCGTTAAAATAATATATATTTTCAATATTGTCGCAAAACTTTCACATTTAGTAGCGCATATCTGTAATATTTTTTTGTGAGTGGTATAGAATTCAAATATGTAATTACCTTACCGTCTCATACTTAACACTTTCACGAATAAGATTTTCGGTAAGCAAGAAGCCGATAGCTAATGCCCAGGAGTTGCGTCATATCTCACCGGTTATTAAATCGTGCTGATGTTTTTATTTATGTTTTTGTTCTATATTTAATACCGGAAGGTATTATAAATAATTAACCCCTTCTGGCATGTGTAACTGTCTTTTCAGATTAGGCCCATATGGCAGGTATGTACACCTTTATTTGCTTTCTCAAAGTGGGTAGTTTGCACAAATTGTAACTTTGACAGAGAAAAATACTTTGCTCAGTCAACCTGTGAACATGGAAAGCTGAAAAACTTCCAAAACGTCGGGAACTCAAATGAAATAACATACGCGATATAATCTGTTTTTATTTAAATGAGTAATAATCTTGGAAACAGAAAAAATTATCCGTCTCACTTATTTTTTGAAAATATCTTCAATGTACAGACATTTCATTTTTACAACTTTATAATAGTATAAATAAATTAGATATATAGATGTATTTGTAAGGCATTTATCTTTAGGCTACTGAGGCCTGCAATGAACGAATTTTAATGTTGAATTTGATAACATTAGTGAAATGCGTATGTAGAGAAAACTTGCTACGAGCAGATCGCTCACGTAGTGGGTTCCTTGCAGTGAAAGTGAAGTTACAAGGCTGTCACATCATAAAATGAAAAGTTTCTTGTTTTTACAACTACAATAAACGAGGCTTGCTAAAGGACCATGGCTGTGTATTGTCTGTATGAAATAGCATAGGTTCTAAGCAATTGAAATGAACCGATTTGATTAAGCTTTTATTTTATGAAAGTGTTTTGAATGAATATTATTTGTCCTATCGTTTGTTTCGTAGATTCAATTGTCGAATGATTAATGTGCATAATAGGGATGAGGACAAAATTTTATAATTAATCCGTCCTTTAGTAATATTAAATGTTGGACACGTATTTAATCTTTTACGTAATCCAAAAAAAAGGCAATATATTGAGACAAAATGTCGCGTGACGTCACTCTTAAGTACAAATTTTACCTAGGAGTGAGATCATGAGCCCCCATTCCTAGACTTTAATGCGAATTATCAGAGTATTTCTTTTATTATTTTGAAGAAGCAAAAATTACGTGTCCAGTAGTTTGGCATTATACAATAACTGACAGATTAATTAGAATTTTGATTTTCATACCCAGTCATGCCTATTGTGAAGTTCCTAATATTTAATGTACTAAAATTGCTACTGACATTACTTTGATGTAAACCTGTTTCTTCTAAAGGTGTCTTATTTGTTTTAATTTTAATATTTACTTGTGTCACGCGAAATATTTAATTTCAAATGTTCCTTTATTGTTTTCTTCCTAAGTTTTTGTTTCTTTTACAGGACAATCTTTACACAAATCGAACTAGTACAGGTAAAGAGTCGGCAAAAGGGTCGGATGCACCATGCAGAGATCCATAAGCATGAACAGATGACGAAATTCGTCGACTACTGGTATGGACGATTAGCTCAGTTGGGAGAGCGTGCTGCCCCAGTCGGGCTCAAGGCACTGGTTCAAGTCCAGTATCGTCGAAATATTTTTCATTTGTTTCTGATCTTGTTTATGAGTAGGTACTACACGCCCCTCCTCCTTGAGTCGGTTTTCTCATTGTTGAGGGTCGTGGTCGTCTTCTCTGAACAGTCCCTCTCGGATGATGCACCGCCCCATCTGTTTCTGTCAGTGGCCGTGTGTAGATCTTTGTGTACTGTGGTGCCAAAGTACTACACGACGATAAATTTAGCAGATAAATTTACTTATATACATAGAAAACCTGCAAGACTCAGGAACAAATATTTTTGCTCATCACGCAAATATTTGCCCTTACCGGGATTTAAACGCAGGACATTCAGCTTCGCAGGCAAAGTTACTCCCGCTGAGCTAAACCGGCTGTCGGAGTTTTCTATGCTCACTCTCAATAACGACGTTGTTTGAATCTATTCGCAAGCACAGCATTAATTTCCTAAGACATGCTGGCATGGTTCTGTGGACCAAATGAACGACGGTTCTTACGGTTTCATTTTCCAAGTCCCAATATAAAATACCCTTTTCTAGTTCGCTTACACCGAATCTATTTGGATAGAGGCCAACAGCACAAGATAAGCAATTGGTCGACTCAACCTATCTCACCAGACAATTGCATTCGATATATCCTCTTTGGAATAAAATATCAACATCTCCGTTCGGGTTTTTAAGTTTATTTTTCGTTGAGGGCGAATTTGCTTCATATACTTCTGCTGTGTACCTAGTGGCTACGTTGTATACATGAATGTACTTAAATTTGATTTTAGTAGCAAATTGATTTTAATAATAAGTATGTTCAGGAGCGGGATAAGTTTTTACTAGGAATTATTGTTATATTATCTATCGGGAATAAAAATAAAATAAGAGATATACGAGAATAATAATAAAATCCGCCTACGTCATTTTCCAAAACGTTATTTTTTTCCCTGAGTATGTTTTCTCTACTCCTTTATTTCATTTTAAAGACCAAAGTCAAACTTGTTTTCAACTTGAAAGTGAAGGCAACTCCTTTTAGTCTACTCTGAAAACATTATAGTTCAGACTTTCTCTTAAAATAATCACGATTCAAGGAGCCGTTGCTCCGTTTAAACAGCCAAGTTTAGTAAGCATACTTTCGCATTTATTATATCGGTAATGATTTTTTTTTCGATTACAAGTTATTTTCCTTGATTGCGAAATAACACCACACCAGACCACTGCCACAATTTAGGAAAATTCCAATGTGGTTACCGCTAGGGCGGGTATGAGTTGAATTAAAATTGTTGAAGCTCATCATTCCCGCCAAACAGTTTCATCAATAGAACAATCCACCAAATTTGCATCCAAAATAGCATTAGCGGCTTCAAAGCTGTAATTTATACGAGATTTGAGGAATATAACTAAATCCGGTTCATGAATAAAGCCTGATGAATAGTATAGCAGTCAAAATAGATGGGGAAATTCAAAGTGTACAGCACAATGCTCGCTAGTCAAGTGGTTAAGACGTTTGACACTTAAAATTACTCACCTATGTACCATTTTCTTTTTTGAAGGGCTTAGTACGAGTACCCTGTAGCAGTTAGCGGGCCAATCTTCAACGCCTCTCTTCGGCGTTTATTATTCGTTATTGTCATGTCACCTCAACAGATGTCAATAAAATAAGTAATATTCAGGATTAACTTGTAATGAAACCAAAAAAATAGCCCTGAAACTGAGTTTAGTTTGATCGTAGTTGTCATGACTTGTAATTCCATCGTGGTGTTAAGTATTACGCAAAATGTCGATTAAACCGAGTAGTCAAAACGTTTGGAGATGCGCCCAGCAACTTGGACTGCAACGAAAATCAATTATTTCTTGTATTTATTTTGATTTTTGTATCAATATTGTAATTAAAAATAATATTTTTTCATTAATTAAAGTGAATTAAAAATTTAATCAATGTTGTTAATGGGTGATAATTTGAGCGCTTTAACCATCCCATTACTCTGTTCGCAATATTAGCCAATTCATGAAAGCAATCAACCTAATTTTGATAACAATTGTAAAAAGCCGCGACTTCTTCAATACAGCCAAAAATGGCGCCAAAGTTGGAGGAATTCGTAAATATTGGGACAGAGTATAAAAACGGTTAAAATGCTCAAATAATCACAATAATCTATTAATGCCGTGTCAAAACCCTCTCCAATGCTCGTACAATGTGCATCTAACCCGGTGAACGCGGTGATATCAGGTAATGTGTAGCTGCTATGTTGCACAAATATCACGTCTATTCAAACTAATGATGGAGGTAAATTAAATTTGTACCTTCAAACTTAACTCGTAGCGATAGAGGGGACAAACTTACTTTTACAGGTTGTTAGTTATTGACTCTTCATTAAAATAAGGATTTCAAACATTGAGACGTTTAGTTCAAAAGATTGAATCTTGTCGAATGCCTTTTTTCTGGCCAAAGACTTGAAATCAATGATATAACATAAAAAGAGGTAGGTTATACGGGCTCCGAGAATGGCACACCAAAATTACGCCAATTGGCAAACCTTAACTCAGTCTCGCGCACAGAGTAGTTTGTGGATTATGCATCTAATAAACAAAAATGCCGTCATGCATAATGACATTTTGCACAAATTACTCAATAAAAGCGTCTAAAAGCATTTACGATTAGTGTGTTATTGCAATATTATCAGATTTATGTGCGCATAAGCCTGGCCATTTTTACACGTGGATGTAGGTAATAATATAACTTCAAGCTCTTGTTTAAAGTTGATTCATTTGTCATGGAATACTGAATATTTAGTAACACAAAAACTCCGGCGGTAGAGATGCCCCCGGCCTTACCCATCTGTCGCCGTGGAAAGCATAATCGCATCCAGACTTAGGGCCACGGCAAAGCGCGACCAGCGGCGCGGCAAGCGAATTCCTAATACATTGCGTGTGATGCCCACTAACTGCTGTGCGATGTGCGCCTTGATCGCGCAATGAAGAGAGAATTCGCTCGCTGTCGCTTTGTCGTGGTGAGCCGTAATACTGACCGACTAAATGCGACCATACAAAAACACGCCCGACCGTCCTGCGGGCCTATGATGGTTGCGTTTGTCACGCGATAAATATATGACATAGCTGCCGTCACCTTCTGACAAGTGAGTGCGAGAGGGACTGGCGCGTTATCATATCATTTATCGCGTGATAAATGCGACCATCAGAGCCCCGCAGGTCGAGCACTGTTCCTAGCCCTATTTTAGCTCAGTTCGTTAATTCATGAAAATAACATCTACCAGTCTCATATTACTTTAGTACTGCTTGACCGATCGAATTTGCATACAAACATGACCGTTTAAGACTGTACTTTTTTGTTTTACAAATATCATGATAATAATCACAATTTTTGCAATTTATTAGTGGATCACTCCACTAGCGTTATTATTATAAACAAAGATCAGAAACAAATGAAAAAATTTTTCGACGATACTGGACTCGAACCAGTGCCTTGAGCTAACGGCTAAAGAGTCGGATGCACCATACAGAGATCCATAAGCAAGAACAGATGACAAAATTCGTCGACTGCTGGTGTGGACGATTAGCTCAGATGGTAGAGCGTGCTGCCCCGGTCAGGCTCAAGGCACTGGTTCGAGTCCAGTATCGTCGAAAAATTTTTTCATTTGTTTCTGATCTTTGTTTATAATGACCGTTTAAGTTAACCGGTAAGGTTGAATTTCTTTAACCCCTTGAAATAATAATGTTGAAGTATTTGTTATTTTAGGAAAAATCTAAGCGATATTGATTTTATGTAGTCCCAGCGATATTGATTTTATTTAGTCACTGTTAGGAATTTGACTAAAAGTATGAGATGAATTCGAATTTACTGCGATTTAATTTCTGAGCTAAATTAGCGGTATTATCACTCAGTTGTTTTTAGGGTTCCATAGCCAAAATAGCAAAAATAGAACCCTTATAGTTTCGTTATGTCCGTCCGTCCGTATGTCACAGGCATTTTACTCAAAAACTACAAGATGTACAGTGATGAAATTTAGAGTTTAGGTGTCTTTTGTAAGCCACTACTTAGTTTGATGGGTAAATCATAAATTGCTCCGAAAGTACCATAAACTCTTCCAACATGATCATTGAGTTATTGCCGAAAAACGTTGCTTCTCAACAAAAAGACGTAAGTAATACGCTCTTTTGCTAGTGCACTTTTTCATATTGCATGTTTTTCATCTGTAGTGTGCATTTTTTGGGATGAACGGCTGCGGAACCCTACACTGAGCATGGTCCGACATGCTCTTAGCTTGTTTTTTTGATTTTAAATGGTCTTTATTTCAAGAAAATACACGGTGCTTTACTGGTTCTATACGAAAGTCCGATACAAATCATCTGTTAACAAATATTTCCCCAGACCGAAGCGCCTATAAAAGTTTATCACTTAATATTACTGATAATACAAGTTTGACTTTGTCACAATTTAAAAAGTGTTGGAGCCTCCAGGTTTGAGCCGGACGGACGGCAAGAGGCCGGATGGTTCGACCCTGGTGCCGTGGGAGAGGGGCAGGTGCCTGTTATGGGATGCGACTTGCGTGAGCACTTTTGCCGCTTCGCATCTTAGTCGTACCATGCGAGTGCCAGGAGCGGCGGCTGAGCTGGCAGCGGTACGTAAGCGGGAGAAGTACTCGGTGCTCGCTAACTATTTGTTTGTGCCGCTAGCGGTTGAAACGACTGGGTGTTGGTGCTCCGAAGCCAAAACCTTTTTTGTGGAAGTGGGGCGCCGTTTAAGGGAGAGAGGTCTGGACCCACGCTCCGGGTCATTCTTGGTGCAGAGGCTGGCTGTCGCTGTTCAAAGGGGTAATGCCGCTAGCGTGATGGGCACCTTTGCGCCGGGAGTGACTCGGGGTGGGTTATTTGACTAGGTTTAGTTTGTAGAGTTTAGTTTTAGCTTATTTTAGTGTTTTGTGGTTTGTTTTGTAATATTGTAATGTAAATCTAATAAATAACACATTTAAAAAGTAATAATACTAACGATTTAATAATAATAATCACTTATTGCCATATAAAGATTGCTACATTTGAAAACCCAGACAGGACTTCCACACTAGGCTCAGCCTGTATCGTGGAAATCGTACCATACACGAGATTACAACAGGGCTTAATGCAGCTAGTTTATAAAACGTATGATGCACTAAAATCAAAGCAATACATAATATACCAAGAAAAATTGCAATAATATAAGGTTACGAAGCTGTTAAAACGAAGCTAATCAAAAATTTTAGCATGCAGTATAGAATGAGTTAAGTCGAAGAAGTGCGGGTAAGTTAATTTGTAGGTGTAGGTGAGTGTAGTGTGAGTAGGAGATGAAAGGATGATAATGAGTTTACGACACCCTATACGACATGACATCAACCTTCTCTTTCATTTGTTTCATGAATGGCTTATCCTTGGTCTTGCCCTGCTTCGCTTGCTTTCAACCTTCCCTTCTACGATGTTATTAATAAAAGCGACGTGTCTTACAAGGTGATCAATCATTTTCCCTCTTGTATTCTCTATCGTTTTTATTAAAGCTCCTTCTTCGCCCACCCTTCCAAAAACTTCTTCAATTGTGATTTTTTCTGGCCAACTAATTTTTTCAATCATGCCAGCACAACATTTCAAAAGCCTCCAGTAAGTCCCTATCACCCATATAATGCTATACTCCAAATAGGAGTTTTTATGAGTTTATTTGTAGCATTTCGAGATATCGTTGAGGCTATTAGGTGATTTTAGTAGTCGTAAAGGGTTATGCTCGGGATCTCACTACGAGATCGAATCAGAAATGAGGAGATACGTTGACAAACCAAGGTCACTGACATAGTAAACAGGGTAAGCAAACTGAAGTGGCGATGGCTGTTTGGGCAGAAAGGTTCTCGAGTAGAGACTGCGTACCGGCAAGCGCAGCGTGGAAACACCACCCGCAAGGTGGTCGGACGACCTGGTTAGGATTGCGCGGACTCACTCGATGCGGGTCGCCTCTATCGGGCCTATGTAAAAATCTATTGAGGACGCCTGTGTCCAGCAGTGGACGTATTTGGCTGAAATGATAATGATGATGACGAGTAGTCGCTTATTTATTTTCCTTGTTTAAAAGTATTACTTTTCATTGAATAAATATAAAATTCTATCTATTCGTTATAATTTTAGTTACGGCATTGAATAAGCGCTCAGTGAACAACGACCAATCCTTAAAATTCAGTCACAGTTAAGCATTAAGTAATAGGGAATACTGAATATATGAGTATTTTTTACCTGTGTATAAAATTATTTTTCATTTCAGAAATTCACTAACAATTTTGCGTGACAGAAGACAATACGAAGTGTTATTCCGTTATAAAAGATTGGAACAAAGCTGCCTACGTAAGGGCACCAATAAAGGTTTATCACAATTGTATTTCTGTATTCAGGTATATTGTAAAGGCGGCCGGTTTTTACACCGACGTGTGTCTCGTTTTTACAAGATTTTATGTTACTGCCGTGTTAGTAGGGTGCTTTGGGGTAAGACAGAAGTAGGGAGAAGTTCGAAAGGTTAATAATTTTATTTCATTGCCTTTAAGAGAATTTTCGAAAAAAAAAGTATTTCCCGTTCATCCGTCTTACCCCGACACCTTATGCATAAAATAATTAAATAGTAAATCTTGCAACTACCCGGTGTCTGGTTGAGCTAAAGAGGAATACTTATGTAAATTTGGTGACAAGGCAATATTATGATATCATCAAACTGATTTGATATTGGAGCCGAAAGTTGTTCATAGGAACTCCGTAATCAAAGAAAGTTACAGTCGGCAATTAAACGTTGTAAGAAAAAAATATTAAGTCTATTCGATAGTGTGGTACCGTTAATGTACGATTAACCCAGATAATTTACATCCATACTAACCTCACGATTAAACCGCTGAACCGATTTGGATGAAATTTGATATGGAGATAGTTTGAGTCCCGAGGAAGGACATAGGCTACTTTTTATCCTGGAAGAATACCCTTTTCCGCGATAAACGAATTTAAGGCGGACGAAGTCGCGGGCAGAAGCTAGTTAGAATATATGTACTTATGGCCACATTAAATTTTTGTCCACATATCAGGTAACTTTTAATCTTGATCGTTTCGTAGAATCCTCTGCTATTGCAACTATGAAACTATGGTAGCTCCAAATCAAACCTCATTTGGGCGTGTGTGCTGAGCAACGTCACATTAATTACCCAATTATTGTAATTCCATCTATGTTTGTAATGTGATATATGCAATAAATGATTTGATTTGATTTGATTTGAACGTTCACCTGTACACTGGGCTGCAAAACTGCTGGGCTATATTTCAACTATAATATCGCAGCACCAGGAAGGCTCCACATCTAATTATGTAATTTTACTGCCCAGTGTACCATCAAACGACCATTGATGACTCAAGGATCATAGAATATATTGAAAAGGCACATGAGGCACATGGCCCAGTCCATGTACTGGAGTTGGCTTACTCCCATGGCTACAATAATTTGAGGCCTAATGTAACTTTACTGCTATTGTGGATAAAGTATTTTTTGGCTATATAGCAAGAAAAAACATCAGTCGTAATAAAAATTGGCAATTAGTTACTAATATTAATAGTCAATGACCCTTATGTTTATTTTTGTATTTGCAGTTTTGTATTTTCTGTTTATATTCATAGTAATTAAATGCTAATATAATATTGCGTCGGTGACACGGTCGGCCATTTTGCGAGAACCTCCCATTGTTCCGGCACAAACGGGGCCAGACAAAAAGGGCACCGATTTGATGGAAAAACTCTACGATAAGAAGATGAGAGGGCCCTCTAGAGACCGCGGTGCTGTTTAAGTCTCCACTAAAAGCGAATTCGTTCCTTACTGAGCTTTTTTTATATATAGCTACAGGAGAAAGATAATCTGTATGCAACACTTACAAAATAACAAGGGTATCAGTTAAGTTAAGTTTAATTAAAGTATCAATACCAAAAGACTAAGCATAGTACGTGCACCGCTTAGGAGTAAACTTTCTGCGAAAGTAGATATATTCTGTCCATTCATTGCATGAAGTGAACAAAAAGATCCATCAATCGTCGTTGTCTTTATTTCCTGACCATTAGGTACTAAGTACGAGGTATAATTCAATTATTTTCAAGATAAGACTTATTGGGCTGATACTGAACCAATAAGCTGCATCTTCCTCCTTGTAATTACTTAAAAGCAAATGCAACGTTGTGCTACAGTTGTTTTTTTCCTGTCCTAATCTTTTAACTGCCTGCATCGTGACCGTCACTGGGTTTATTTCACTAGTATTTCCCTGCAGTTTCGCCCGCGATAATGACAACTGAGTAGTCTATGCTTTAATCATTGATTCCCCATTCAAACATCGAACCGCTTTCAACTCTTTAGGAGTTGACTTTCGTGATAAAAACTATGGAATTGCCTTTCAAGGGTCTATAACTATATGGTACCTTCATCAAAATTTGTTCAATAGTTTAAGCGTGGAAAAGTAACAAACAGACAGAGTTATTTGCGCATTTAAAATATAGTATTGAAAGTATGGATGGACGTATGGATTTAAATTTTTCGTTTTCCTTTCTGGTATTATTCTTGGCTGAGTGATCGTGCTCGTCGGTTGTCACTTAATTTTAAGCACTCCTCACCATACCTCTTGTACTCTTTTACATATAAACATATCTAGTTGAGATATAATGGTCATCTTGTTTTTTTCGGAGCTTGGATTGAGGTAGAACATTTGAATCCCAAGTCTGTATTCCGCGCAGACTAGGACACCGCCCAGTTTCTTACCTTTATGACAGTTGGACCCAAGCGACCCGCAACATTCCCGAACACAAAACAAACGGAATTACTTCGCAACGACAGCTTTATCGTGGTTTATGTTACATTTCTACATTAAGGAAGCCAAGAACTTCCCTGGCATTAATCATCGGAATTTTCTTCAGAAATATCTGAAGAGGTTTCGGAGCTGTTACTCAAGTGGTTAGCGTACAAGCGTAAATTAAGCTATTATACCTCTAATTTGAGCATTATATTATTACCTCTTATATTATTTAAGCTAAATTCTTATAAATACAACGATCTAAATAATGAAAAAATATCAAGACTCCGACTGGATTTAAACCAGTGCCGTTTGCCCTGCCGGGCGCACAAGAACAATATTTAAGCTAAGTTTGGACCTTGTACCAGTACAGACACACGCTACTTACCTACCGTTATTTACAAATCTTTCCAAGATTGTTTTGTATACTTCATTATCTAAATGTGGACTTTAAAACTGTTTTTAAACCCCGATGAAAAGACAGGGTGTTATAACTATATTAGTTTATTGGTAATTATTGGTATGTGTATCGGTGTGTCTGTCTGTGGCATTATAGTTGGTGTACAGTACAGATTTTGATTATCTTTTAGGATATGAAAAGCAAATTTATCTATGAATGAGAAGGTAAATCGATCTGATGGAATAGTGATCTTAGCTATGTTTCTACAAATTTCTTTAGTTGTTTTTCCAGACTTATCGAAGTATTTTTTTTATCGTTTCAACTATTACTTGTTCAAAATTAAGATAGCTCTTGAAACACTTGCGCGCCAAACTTTTAACAACGAGAAATTCAACGACTTCACGAAGTCCTTAACTGTTTAAAGAAATTATTCAGTGGCATTTTAAAGTACCTGTTTAAAAATACACATTTCTTTTTAACTAAAAAGTACTTAAGTAAGTAAATTAAAGCAAAAACGGAGTGATGCATAACTGCCAATAAAACAACAAAAAAATAATAGGTCCTTCGTTGATATGTCCTTTCCTGTCAAAACTTTGCTGTTTTGACCAGATGCCTGAATATGGAAGCACCTATTCGGTAGCCTACTTTTAAGCGCTTAGTGTTAATAATCTAATATTGTTTTGTTTTCATTGAAGTTGTCGCAAACGCAATGGAGAAATTTTGGTGTTAAAATTAAGTTACACTCTAGGCTTAGATTCTAAAGTTAATTATACATATTTTAGTAAGATCAAAGGACCCTTCTGAAATACAAACAAAAAAAACGAGCCCAGACAATTTGGATTTCATTTTAATTGCAAAGTTTTGCTTGATTTTTTAAGAAAGTTTTTCACTTTAAACTTTTGATTAGATTTAGCTTATAATGTAGGCTACGTTTGCTTGTCTCGTTTTCAAGTTATAGTACCAAATCAGCCTCATTGAATTTATTTTAAGAGTAAGATTGGATTAATAATGGCTATATACAAATTGAATCATTTATTTGAGCATTTTTATTATAAATTCTACGGTAAAAAGAACCTTAAATTATATTTACATAACGTATACCTAAGCTGTCATATTGTTACGCAACATAATATATGCTATTTGACATGAATCGTCAGTTTCGTGACAACCACTAACCTCTAGATAATGGTACTTATTTTAAAGGAATTTATAATTTAAATGCAGCAATGACCATCTTATGATTACAAAGTAGTACCTATACAAAAAAAAGTTCTGACTAACTGACTGGCTTTGATTGAGTCTAAGACCGCTGAAATGTTTCTCGTTATGATAAAAAGCAATAATAAGACCGGGTTCTTCAAAGTTGCTTTTTGGAAAGAATCCATGTGCAAAGGCTGGGATAACCACGTTGGCAAAACCGCGTTGAAAATTCATTGTCGTACTATTTATTTAGGCATATTAAATCATAATTGGGAGGAATGCGAAGGAAGACTTTGAGTAGACGAAGTTTCCAGATTTTTGAAACAGTTGAGTACCTACCTACTCGTAGGTACTATTAAAAATTTGTAGAAACGACTTTCAGTGACAATTTCAATAAGGGTCATGAGAAGGAAAATCTTAATAGAGCTTTGTACAGTTTTAGAAAATTCCTTTTTTTTTTTATTTAACAAAACGATATATATACCTAAATTTAAATGTTTACTTATTCAAAATACGTTACTTTATTCTACAAACACGTTTTTAGGGAAATTTTATAAGTTAGTCTGATTTTACAAGCAATTCGGAAACATGACTATACTGAATTGGTATATAAGAGCCGCTGTAAAAAATATCCATGCCTCACTCAAAGAACGCCACGAAGCAGATGATTTTTTGAGAACGTATCAGAAAATGAACCGGACTAGATTTTCCAGAAGGTAAAATAATCTTATTTTACCTTTTTTCCTATCGGGTTAATATAATTTCAATAGAAACAATATTACCTATATACAAGAAATGCACATTTCCTGCATATTATCATATAATATAACAATTTATTCTTTACTGCTTAGAATGCTCGGAAAAATCCCTCTCAGCTTCTCGTAGCAAGGCGAAAGTGATCGTTTTGACCCGTAGGATTTATATGAAAACCATTTAACATTTTTGGTATATATACAAAGATTAAAGCTCAAAGAAAAACACAATTGATCTCGCACGTGGTCACTTTAATGAAGTGTTAATTTAATCACACTAAAATACAATCACAAATTTGTGTTTCATAAAAATACTAATGACAGCATCCTCTCTCATTTCGATTTGACACTGCTGACTAGGAGTACATTAGAATGTAAATACATATGTGTAATACACGGTCTCATAAATGGTGCTAATGTTAATTAATACCTTTCAATTATTAAACTAAATAGATACTGGGGTCAAGGCGGATGGATAAATTCAAGGCATACAGGACAGTGCTCGCTGGTGGAAAGGCTGACACGTTGGATGTGTAATCCAAGGGTTTCGATTTCTGATGTGATGGGCGAGAGCAATTGTGTTTTTCTTTGTGCGCAAATATGTGTTTCATAAAAAATACATAAATATAGTATTGCCGCTACGTCATTGCCCCAGGACCTAAACCAGTATAACAACACGTTGTAATAAATAATGATTTAGTTTAGATTTTCACTATTTTCGAAGTGAAAAGCAGTGCTAACTCGAGGCTAAAGCCATTTTGACACTCGTATAGTATTTATCCTCGCCCGGTTCGCTCGCTCGTATGTATAATCAATTTGTATCAAAATGGCTTATTTTAGCCCCTAAAAACAATCTACTATTACCGCACGAAATCACTAGCAGTTTCCAGATTCAATTGCTTTGATGCCATTTGAAAGCTGTAATTACGCTAAACAGTCTGCGGCTACATTTCCGGTATAGCTTTGAATTTCCCAATATGCTATTAAAACAGTAATCATAATAATGCAATAATGGTTGGCGTGTGGTTGCATAAATGCTTTAATGCATCGGGGTGTATTGGACCACCGAGCTCTACTGCTGTGGGCATTTGAGCCGCGCTCAATTACCCGAACGTTGCCATTATGCCCATCTGTTTCGTATTTATTTCAGTTCTGGAACGTTTAACTGGCAGTAATGAACTACAAGTATCGTGATGATACCGAGTTGAAGAGTTTGTTATGAACAGGAGGAGGTCGAATAAATGAGTATAACACTAACTTAAGAAAGGAGGACTGAGTAGAACTCATAACTGAACAGTAACTAGCAGGAATATCTGCCACAACAAAGCGCGCATAAATATCTAAAGGTGCGTCCACACTTGTATCATTTGCTTGTATCCGATCACCGTGCCGTGGCATGACTGCGTATCGCGCTGCTTGGACGCTCACTGTCGCGCCGATCATGCCGCACTCGTCCGATATAAGTGTGTGATACGCGTAGCAACATGGATTTCGAGCGACCGGATCGGCGCAACATCCAAACGCGTGATCGTGACACGCGATCATGCAACGCGACGATGATCTGATACGGGCAAATGATACAAATGTGGACGCTCCTTAACACGACTCTATTTCTACGGCCGTTAGGACACGTCTGATGTTTTTGCCTACTTGTTATGGCAGATAAGACTTGTCCACGACAAAAGTAGCCACTATTGTATAATTCAGATCTTTAATATTAAATGTCATTTTTGAAAGAATTTAATTAATAAATTAATAGTTTAAAAAACACTAGAAAACCACGCTTTACAAGACTTTTGTATGAAATCCAAACACAGCAGTGATACGATGTTCCATCATGAAGTTCCAGTTCATATCTTCCGGCTCCATCATCAGATCAGTTCGTCAGTACCATATTATTGTATTGTCATCAGAACTACATACAGCTGCCAATTTTTATGACGCTACGATCCTTGGAAAATGGTTAAATTAGTTACCTAAGATTCTATTACATAGTTAGTTACATACAGGTCGACCTAATAAAAGCGTGTTAAAAAAAAGAAGGACTTTTCACCTTTAGTTTTGAGTGCTGTTATTTAGGTTCGGATATTTTTATCAGTTGCTATCCATTTTTAGGGTTCCGTAGCAAAAATGGCAAAAACGGAACCCCTATAGATTCGTCATGTCTGTCTGTCCGTCCGTATGTCATAGGCATTTTACTCAAAAACTATAACATTTATATTGACGAAATTTGGAGGACAGGTGTTTTGTGTAAACCGCAACTTAGTTTGATAGTTAAATAAAAAATATATATATTTCTAAGGGGGGGGGGCACTCCATACATGTAACCGAAACTAAACATTTTTTTTTAGCAAATATCAATGTGTGGCACATATTTCGACAGTTCTTCTAAAAACACTTAGAGATTTGTATAAAAAAAATTGATTTAGTGAATATTTTCCGAAATATTCACTCCGAAAGTAGCAAAAATTGAGTCCCCCCTCTCTATTTTCTAAACTGTATGTTCAAAAAATGTGAAAAAATTTACAAATATTATTTATTTATTATTATTATTTATTTATTTATTAAATACTTCCAACGAAAATTGTTTTCAACATGATCGGACATAACGTTTTTAAGTTGTTGCCAAAAAACTGCGCTTCTCAGAAAAAGGACGTAAGTGCCGGGGAGATACGCTCTTTTGTTAGTGTTTGTTTTTTTATATCGTTTTTTTTTCAGTTGTAGTGCATTTTTTTTTAAACGGCTGCGGAACACTTCATGGGCGAGTCCGACTCGCACTTGGCCGCCTTTTGGGCTTACTTTCGAAATCTCTGGATTTAAGTCTCAGATTTTGTATTTTTCACGTTTGGGTCACAGAGGTTCTTTATTTTCTTCACTGAAATAGCTTATCTTATATAATGTTCCTATCATTTTAGCTCTAAGCCTTAACTGGCATTATGTAGGATTTCACAACTTCTAAGGAAAAATTATGGATTTTAGATTCGTACACATACAAAATAATACTCAGTTGGCAATCTCATTGCGGTTTGAACTACCTAGACCACTTAGGGAGAAATTGGAGACTTAGTTTTCGATGGCTACTTTTTTTCGTGGACAAGCCTTATCGATGCTGGCGACAGTTCAACTATTGATTGTATATGATTCAGCTATTAGTTCACTAAATTTTCACTTTTGGTACCGTAGACAAATACCGAGAATACAATGGGGACAAGAAACATAAAATGGCGACGTATATCACACAGAACCGACGGGCGCTGGAGTAGAAGAGTCCTGCCTATACGCGTCTTAAACGCTGGCAACTCGCGATTTTACAGAACACAGCAAAAACTTACCCGAAAAAACAACACACACATACGTCAAGTATTTTCTTCTGCGGAAACGCGATTATTACTCATTGAAATAAAACAATTTAATGGATTGTATCGCGTATCTCATTTTAGCTTTCCATGGTCACGCGTAGTCCAACCGTGACGTGAGCTGAAAAGCTTTCGAAACGTCGGGAACTAATATACGCGATATAATCCGTTAAATTGTTTTATTTCAATACGTCAAGTAGTCAAATTACAATGGAAAATATACCTTACTTTGTTTTTGGACCTTAGTACAATGTAAAAAGGTGAAAAAGTCTCACCTGTAATCCAGCCTCCTCATTCTGTGAAATCTAATACTTTCTTAATAAATCGAATATTTTAATTATGTGGATTACGAACCACAAGGTTACCAAGTACAATAAATGATAAATAAACTTTAGTTTTTCTTCTGTTTCCGCGATTATTACTCATTGAAATAAAACAATTTAAGGGGATGCATCGAAAATTTAAGCTATTTTGTAGCGCATTTTATGTCAAATCTAGTATATAAAACAGGCTGGTTTTCAGATATGTGGTTCTTGACTATATAACCTATTCAGTGATTAACGCGGAAACATGTTTAATGAAAATTTCCTCGATAGAAAAGTTATCCGAAAACGCGTCTTCATTTCCCGTTTTTTGTCTAGTTTGTACAAACGACACATTAATAAACGGCTAAATTATGTTAAAATGTCATTCTTCCCTCTATCTTTTAAGTGATTAACGTAAATGTTAACAAAACATAATAATATCTTCGATTTCATGGTACTTTTACATCTGGCGCTTACGCCAAAAAACCCCAAGCATGAAGTGTATTAGCTTTCTCTTCCTTTGATGCGCGCGAGCAATAAATGCGGCCCTTATTACAAATCACGCTTATTGGCTGGCTCCGCGTTTGGGGCGTGATTTACGAATGACGAAGAAGCCCCTTAACGGATTAATAGTCCCTGTTTTTAAAAATATTATAATTAGTAATGAGGTAGCCTGGGAGTTTTTCTTTGCAGCGTTTCTTTTCTCCTCAGTACTCCTCATTTGTGAAATGCTGCTTGGTAAATTGTTAAAATATAAAAAACTAAAAAAAATACATTTTAAAACCCGCGACTTGTTCCACTAAAAGCTGAATATCTTGGAAACGAGCGGTCCAATTTTCATCAAACAAAGCTTAGAACACTTGCTATAAAATTATCTATGACACAAATAAAACCGCACTCAAATAGTTCCATCCGTATGGGCGTTACGATGCCACAGACAGATACACAGATACACAGAGTCACAGACACGTTATACTTATAACACCCCTCTTTTTGTCGGGGGTTAAAAATAATTAAGCCCTTCTGGCACATGTGTAACTGTCTTTACAGCTTAGGCCCATCTGGCATATATGTACACCTTTATTTGTTTCAAAAATGGGTAAGTAGTTTGCACAAATTGTAACTTTCACAGAGGAAAATATATCTTTTCTCATTCCACCCGTGACCATGGAAAGCTGATAAGCTTCAGAAATGTCGGGAACTAAAATGAGATAATATACGCGATATAATCCGTTAAATTGTTTCATTTCAATGTGTAATAAACTTGCTTATTTAATTTGTAGAAATCTTAGGCCGTTTACATTTTTATTTTAAATAACTTATTTATGTAATACTTTACCTAAAGCTTTAGTAATTGTGAAATATCAAGCACATAAATAGTTTAGAAAAAATCACAGAATAGTGAACAAAAAATAAACCTTTTTATTTTTCGTGTTCGATATCATTCTTTTGAGATTTGTGTGTTACAGTATGGTTCATATTATTAAAATAGTTTTGTGAAATACATAATTTATCAGAAAACAGAATCACTTCGTTACTTGTTTAGATATTTTCAATGATACTATGTTAATATAGACTGAAGCAACTTTTCCAATAATAATATTTCGCCCGATCGAGTAAATTGGAGGTTTTCAAATTTAAAATAACCATTCAGTTACCTCGACAACTTTATTGATGTAGCTTGAAAAACAATTGTTTGTAGTGGCTCTATAGATAGGCAAGAGGATTGATTAACTAGCGGACTCCCTTGACTTCGTTTTTATCGAATTTATCGTAAAAATATGGCTATCGTAGGAAAAGAAAACCAAAAAATGTTTTCCATACTATCTTTTAATCCCATTTAAACCCCTTTAGGAAATGAGCTTCGATACTATACAATTGGAAACATTAAGTTTCTTAGAGGTGTGAATTTGTGAAACTTACTAGTAATGTTCTCAATTATATAATAATAAAAAAAATCCAGTTTCTAGTAAATTCGGCTTTACGTCGGTGAATTAGGGGGTGGATCGAAAGCATCATTTTACATCTGGCGCTTACGCCAAAAACCCCAAGCATGTAGTATATTAGCTTTATCTTTCTTTGATGCGCGCGAGCAATAAATGCGTCCCTTATTACAAATTCCGCTCATTCGCCGGCTCGGCGTTTGGGGCGTGGTTTACGAATAGGCATTCCTTGACGATGCAGGCCCTTAATCAGGCCTTCCTCTTCTATACTATTATAAAGTTGTAAATATGATAAAACAAGATACGGTCAACTGATCAACTAAGGAATTGGTCTATCACTTCTCGAATCTATTTCACGTGCATTTAGGTTCAAAAGTGCTAGACCAATATTTTGGCCGAGCGGACAACCGAATAAACTTGTATCATAAATAAAATTCATTCCAGCCTGCAAACTGCACAGGATCACATTTTCCTTAACAGAATTTCCCGAGCTTAAAGCAAAACCTTATTCCGTTAACTTTTCACTTACTAAAGAAGAGGCACTGAAACCCTGCTAGCTACTCGTAAAACTTGAGTCTAGCCGTGAATACTAGTTCTTATAAATAATATATCGAAGAATCAATAAAATTGCTCAACACTTTAGGTACTATTTAAAGATGAAAAAATCGTCTTATTCTTTGAAAATCACTTTTATTGGCAAGAATGAATTCATGTCTTTATCTTGTTTTGTAAAAGAACAAAGGCAAGCACGATAAATAGGTGAATTAAACGCAATATAAATGCTAAAAATGCAGGGTGTGTATTGAACGTTCAAATACTACAAAATGAAGCACACCGAAAGAGGTTGCCATTTTAAACCAAAATTAACTAAAATAAGGAGATATTTTTTTGTTAGGTTGTAGGTAGTCCTACAATATTTGTAGGAACATATTTTATGATTTGTTTTGATTCTATTTATCGAAAAAAATCGCTGAATGTTGTATTTTTATTTAAATCATAAAAGATTCATATTATTGATATATGGTCACTATAAGATGTTGTTAGGTTAGCTAATCTTATACTACTATAAAGTTGTAAAATTGAATTGTCTGTACATTGAAGATATTTTCAAAAATTGTTTGTTACGGACTATTTGGAGCTCACTAAAACGAAAAAAAATTTTTTTTTCGATTTTTTGTATGTTTGTATGCGTCGTTGTGGCCTTATCACGCAAAATCAGCTAAACAGATTTCAACAAGTTCTGCTACACGGGTAGCTGGGTATCTCCAGACGGTTATAGGGTACTTTTTACCCGACTACACTAAAGAAAAAAGAGGTGTTATGACTTTTTCTCCTCCGCGAACGAAGTTGCGGGCGCCTTCTAGTTACGTAATAACTTTGGACAGAAGGACTCTAAAGTTACGGACTGAAGAAATTAACCGACATGGATCTGACAACTTGTTACGGTAGAAGAACTGAGTTGCCAGACTTGGTTTTTATTAAAAGTTATGTTTTTGACGGCATCTCATTTCTTTTTGCAGGTACACTTTCTTTTTTTCCTTTTCGGTACCTTCTACTTCTTTTCGGATTTTCTTAAAGCTCTCTGTCTTATGAGCTTTTCTTATTTTTGTCGGTTGTCTTCCTCCCTGACTGATTCAATTTGCGTGTACTTGTAGTTGGCTTGTACTTACCTTAGTAAATGTAACTAGGGTGCGAACGCGCAGCGTAGTGCCGCGGGGTGCGGCGTTGTTATGGATGCGCAGCGATATAAATGCTTTATGTAGCTGGATGAGTAAAATATAAGTCGGTAGAACACTAAAATGTTAATGAGCTCTATATCCGCCAACAAACTTTTCTCAGTTTGGCAAAATATAATTGTGTATATACCACTTAAGATTCTTCATGATAAATAAACAAAAAAAAAAAAGTGGCCGCCTTTCTGTGACGGCCGCGGTTATGATTATTAGTGTTCTTTCTTTCATGGCAATTTTGGGCAATTTAGTCACCTTGATACTTTGCGGCATTTTGGTGTAACTTCGTAAGGCATGTCCCATTCTTGCATTTTTATTCCGTTGACCATGTTACAAGTTACCTTTGAACATTATTATATCTACACCTTTACACACCTTTTATTTCATTATATTATATTATATTTCTGTAATATATACACAGGTACACCGATTCATTTACTGCAAATGTAACTTTTGAATTCTATATACTCGTATTTATATGGGATTATACACCAATCCCATATAAATAGTTGGTGTATTAGAAAACTGGACAATGTTTTAGTTTTTCCCTGATCTATACTCTAAACACTAATTATATGTATTCAAAATTTGAAGCTTCTATGTCTCTTAGAAGTGCCCTAGACTTTTGATGATCGATAAGTCAAATGAGTGAGTGACAAAGTTAAGAAACTTTTGACTAGTTATAATTCTTTAACTACAACTTCAAATTGAATGAAATTTGAAATATACTGTGTTTATACAATTCCAGCTTGGTTACTGAAAATTCAGGCTTCTAGTTTTATACACAACGAAGTTAAAAGGAAGAAGGATGGTACGGCCGTGCCACTTTTTTGCTTGACTTAGCGAGGGCACTGCCGTACCCCCAGATTTACTTTAAAATCCGTGATAATTTCAGCAACTTACTTTTTTCTGTTATCTACGCTAATATACACACTACACACATATTACATATGAAGTCTTTAAAAGACTTTTTAAGTAAAAATAACACGTGCAGTAATAATTTCAGTACAATCGCCCATTAGGTATCATGCAATTTATACGATTCATTCTTAAAATTACCTTCAGTGCCTATCCACACCGCGTTTCTTAAACGCCCATCGACGCGCGTCTGCGTGGATACACGCGCAACTCAAGCTGCTCCTCTATGGAATAAAAAACTCGCTGCCAACACGCGTTCCTCAATCGCCCGCGACGGTGCGTTAAAAATACGCGATGTGCATTAAGCCCTGTCTATTATGTCGGGAAAATTCTGGACATATCGGAACTAATGGCACTTAAGCCTACGGAATCCGAGAGGCTTATACAGTAAGCTGACAAGCGACGCTAAAACCGTGACTCTGGGTGCCTAATGCATTTCTTTTTACCTTATTTTCATAGCTATTTCGCAATTTTCAGGTCCGTAATTTTATTAAAAATGCAGTCAAATGCAGTCAAATGGAAGAATAATATAGGCTGGACTAAGCGTTTCACTTGGTACAGTCAGGGAATTTAATTTATACCATTTCGTACCTTGTCACAGTCAAAATCAATATGCAAGGCGATAGAGATTCCATATCAATGTCACTATGAAAGGGTACGAAAGGGTACACAAATTAAATTCCTTGACCGTACCTATGCCACTGAACTACGTCTAGAGATTTTAGTTTCCAACCACTATCAGCCACTTAAGGAATGAATAGGCTTTTAAGTAATGAACCAGCGTGTGCGTTTGAAGGGATACACGAGTTTAAGCAATTAGGACTTTTAATCCGGGTATTTTCCGTATGGGCAATCCCGGAATTTTTCATTTGGGGCATTATTCAAGTGTTTCAAGCTCTTCAATTTTGTGAACACGTTTTTACCGAAGTATCAAGCTCTTCACTTTTGTGAACACGTTTTTACCGAAGTATCTGTAAATGTTTGCGACATTTCGATCATAGTAGAGCAGGTATGTAGGTGCTTTTTAACCGACTTCCAAAAAAAGGAGGAGGTTCTCAATTCGACGGACTGTTTTTTTTTTTTTTATGGGTGTTCACCGATTACTCGAAGACTATTTGACCGATTTCAGATGTTTTTTTTGGTTTTATAGAAGGTACTTTCAAGTTGGTCTCATTTAATTTTGGTGAAGATCTGATGATGGAATCCATGAGGAATTGAAGAAACTCCTCAAATATTGTAGGCATACATACGATTTTGGTATTATAAGAAAAATAATAAGCATTTGCATTCAGAAAGTGTAAATTGGTTAAGTGGAACTGATGCAGAAGACCACAGAATGCCATCGGAACTCCTCAGTGATAAATGATTTACGGGTGGCGACAAAATATCTTGATTCATTTAGCTAAGCAACTTCATAGTCACAAATTTAAATATACTTGATGAGAATGGTACCATCGAATTGATTTGATGATGGAGCCGGAAGGTAGGCACCAGATCTATGTAATAAAATAATGTATCCTAGCCGTGTTTGGGCTTGTTCGAATCGTCACGAGATACACTTTTAAGTAACGATTAACTAAAAAGTGTAAAATAAATAAACTTTTTAACAATAACATTAAACCGACTCCAAAAAAAACTAAAAAGTAAAAAAATTACGCCATAATTCAATTTCTTCAAATTACTTACAAGTAACCGTTTGTATACTCAATCTATACAGTATATACAATTAATGTTATTTTGGAGTCGGTGCCATCGCGTCACAACTTACTAAAATCGTCAATTTTCAATATTTTACACATTCTTTATATGGCACCGACGCCAAAATAACATTAATTGTATGTACTGTATAGATTGAGTATACAAACGGTTACTTGTAAGTAATTTGAAGAAACTTAATTATGGCGTTATTTTTTTACTTTTTAGTTTTTTTTGGAGTCGGTTTAATGTTTTTGTTAAAAAGTTTTACCTGGAAAGTATTCCGAATTTCATGCAACTTTTACAGGTTGTTCGGGGATACACTAGGAAGATTTTACTAAGTGTTTGGCCTCGAGGACTCTGTGCTATTTCTTAAACTAAGCACATTGCTATAATTGAAAAGCATTAAATTTCCTACAAGTTTGTTGAAGAACCAGATTTAAAGGACCAATATTAATGGAGATACAGTCGATCAAAGTTATGTAAAAAGTAGAGTAACTATTTGTTACCATAATATACGATGAAAAATCGTAATAATATGATGATCACTTATTAATATCAACGTCTTGGAAAATCTATGACCTTCTTCTTCTCCCGTCCAACAAACGTGACGATGTTCCATTAAAATTTAAGAAACTAGCTTATGTCCACGACTGGCCGCCTTAAATTCGGTTATGCTTATAATAGAAGATCAGGGATTTTTTCCGGAATAAAAAGTAGCCTATGGCTTTCCTGCTTTTATGTGTCTTATATGTCAAATTTCATTTTACTCGGTACTGTAGTTTAGCAGTGAAAAGTAACAGGCAGCAAGGAATACCTTCCAGCTATTATCGTCTTTCTCGACATTTTGACTGAATTATCAATTATGTCGAGGACAAAAATAAATAAATTTGTTCTAACCCAAACTACTTGACGAGATCTTTTCTTGAAAAATTATATAGATTAATAAATTACAGCCGGGTAAAAAAAAACTGGCAGACACATTTCTTCAAGAATTCAATGCGATCATTAAAGCCTCGCTCACAGTCAAAATGTCACTAGACATTCAAGAATTTCACTGGAGACTTACAATGGCATTAAGCGAAAATTCGAACAATGAGTCTAGCTAGCAAAATGCAGTCGCAATTATAATAATGGCAGCAACAATGGAAAAACACTCTTTTGAAAACCGTAAAAACAGCAGATGGACCATTAGTTAATGCGTCTCAAGAATGAAATTTGTTTTTTATTTCTCGTTGTGTTTTCACCAGTCTAATTAAAAAATTAAATAATAGAATAGAATAGAATAGAATAGAATAGAATAGATTTATTTCTCTTTGAAAATTACACAATATCTTACATGTCCTAGAAAATAGAATGAATTCACAAAAAGATCGTCAGTTACATAGAATTATAAATTTTATAGTAATATAAACAAAAACACACAATAAAAACAAGAGAAAATCATATGTCGGGGTCAAAAAATCTTCATTACAATCTAGGCTAACCTAATCAACACAATGTCAAAAAATTATAGTGGTTTTATATTTTGCTTAAGGGCTGAAATGCTTTTAGACCATGAGCATCAAGGCTTCAAGTCTAAGGCAGAAGATAAATGAACCACATAACTAAGTCTCACCACCGGGTGGTACATGTATTTAACAACCATACATTCACACTTAAGGGTAAGGATATAAGTAAATAAATACGTTTATGAATACAAAACAATTTCTACAATAATTACTTACTTTTTTCTTAATTTAATTAAATCAATCCTAAAATGTGCAAATTCTCTGAAAGGACCCCTTCCCCCCCTTTAACTAAATATACAACGACGTCAAAACATATAAATAGTATTGACATAATAGGGTATAACATAACAGTCGATCTTTTTTTGGAAAATTATATGAGATCCTGATAAAACAACCAAAATAAATAACTACGTTTCAATTTTGAGTTCGACACCTTACGTGTAGATTGTTTTATGAGTCATTAAAGTTGGGTGGGAAAGTCCATTTTTGAAGTATGAAAATATTATTAACTAATAATACAATTCAATAACCCATAAAATATTTTGTAATTTTTCTTATAACCGTTTTGATAAACGCAAGTTTTAACATAGCTTCAGAACAAAGTTCTTATTTTCCCTATACAAGATACTAGCGTGTGACGTCACATGCTTGTAGGCTTTAGTATGAAGCGTTTTTTGTAAAAGTCCAAAAATGTGCTTTTAACGTCGTTGTATCTCGGGGACTTTTCATGATATTGGAGTAGTTTTTTCACCAGTATTTATATTGTTAAGATGTCGTTTTATAACATACCAAAGGCTGTTTATGAAAGAAAATGTGGAAAAAAATACTGTTCCTTCGGTAAAGATCGGGCTAGGCTGCTGGCAGTGTCTAGTACGGAATCTGAACACTGGTTGCATGCCTACCGCTGTCCCAATATCGGAACGTACATCGACCCAACTCTTGGCGTCGAGAAACTCGGCCCGTGAGGTCAGGGTGCACGCGGGCTCCACAGGGAACTCAGTAAGCGTCTGTTGGTCTGAGAGAGGCAACAGGAGACAAAACTTTTTTTTCTCAACTGCTTTCTCGCGCAGAGGTTTATTAAAAAAAATATCTTTTATTTCAGACAGACTCCATGTACAATTAAATTAAACACCAGTTAACTCCATTATTCTGTATGAAGTATAAGTATAAGTTTAATCAAATAAATTAAATACATCGATTTCAAATTAACTAAAAGTAAATTATAAAATTAAATAAAAGTCATACATGTCACCTTTAAACAACATATTTAGTAGTCACTAAGCGATATCGATAATTAATGTGATAATTTTATTAATAATCGATATCGTATTTCACAATATAATTTACTAGCTTCTGCCTGCGACTTCGTCCGCCTTAAATTCGTTTATCGTGGATAAGGGTATTTTTCCAGGATAAAAAGTAGCTTATTACCTTCCCCGGTACTCAAACTATCTCCAAACCAAATTTCATTCAAATCGGTTCAGCGGTTTAAGCGTAAAGAAGTAACAGACAGACACACTTTCGCATTTATAATATTAGTATGGATTGCCATACAGCGCGCTGCCTGCGTCAAATGTCCAAAAAACATTGTTGTATTACCCACTTAGATTAAGTTTGCACTTCATTTATTTACATGCCATAGATACCATGAAAACTTGCACGGAACCTTGGGCACGCGAGGCAGACTGGCACTTGACCGGTTTATATTCCCTTGATGTCGTACCTAAACTAAAAAAGTCGATATTTTTTTCCAAATTAAGTAGTGAGCATCTGTTGTGCCTCTTAAAACACTGCCAATTTTCTCTGGCCGTATTTCTTGAATTTCGTTTCTAAATAAAAACAACCCGTTCTTCTTATGAACTGCTGCAGTTCTTAGCCCCTCGTTTTTTATAAATCCGCCTTTTCTCTCGGCAGTATTTCTTGGTTCCTGAGATATTTCCCGCTTCGACGCATTAGTGCTGCACCAATTAGTGGTGCGCCGTTAGCGAGTAATTTACTGTCACAATCAGAGAGCACGAGACAACTGCTGGCTCCAAATACGTGTCACTTATATTTAGGGAATTATATTTAAGTTAAAATAAATTAATATTTTCGTTTTTCTGGCCAGTTGCGGATTACCTCATACAGACCAATAATGTAATCCACAACACAGGCTACTTAATTTTCAAAGGCCGTATCGTAGCTGGCCTAAGCGTTCCCATCACACTGACAGCGTTGCCATGCCGGATGGGAATTCAAAGCTCAGTAAGCGAAGGAATCTAAAATTGAACCACGAGCGAAGCGAGTGATTCATATATATATTCCTGAGCGAGCGTAACCAGACTTTCAAGGCAAGAGAAGCCAATTATTATGCAGCCGTGCGAAAGAAAACTTTTCACCTCACTACGGCGATGAAAATGTGGGATGTAAGAAAAACTATGAAATTATTACAACCCGATTGTTTTATGATTTAAAACTAGTGATATTGAACTTAAGAAACACACGCATAACAAAACAAACAAATGAACATATATCAAAATATAAATTCTAATTTCAAATTGCTTTTCCACGCTAACGGATAAAACGAACTTTTCCACGCAGATTTGGCGCTGTAAACGGAACTTTTCCGAGCTAGGTAGGTGAAAAAAATATGCAACCTAGGGTAATAAAGATAAAATATTTAAGTGCTACTTCAAATAACTATGCGTTGTTATCGCAAAACCTGCAATAATGAAAACATGAAATCCCCTTTAAGCGATAACTTAATTAGTAGTATTATTCAGGTAATTTTGCACCTAAATTGCGATGATCTATCAGATTCTAGCAAAACAGGACCGACGATTTGCTTAATTGCATCAATTATGGAAACAATGAAGGAATTGATTGTTGAGATGAAGATTGGCCCTTAAGGAAATATGATAGCAATTAGGTTTCCTTTCAACACGGAATTAGGGACAAAATGGTGCTAAGAGTCTTGAACTAGTGATTAAGGATTGCACGGTATTGCGGTTGTGTTGTATAAGATGTATTGTTTTTCTGTATAGATACGTATTCTTAAAGAGAAAAACTTATATCGTTCTCCTTATCCTTACTTTATTATAAACGAGATCAGATTTTCGTAAAACTCTTCAGTAATATATAATATAGCTTAGATATCAGAATAGGGCATAGGCTATACAATACGTTACGCTGGTACGCAAAAACTACATAACAGATTTACGTAAAATTTAGCTTAGATATCAGAATAGGACATAGGCTGAAACTTTTGAGGGTATTCATTCATAAAAGGGTTTTTTTTAAGAATAAATTGTATTACCTTTTGTACATTGTGACATTTTCTTTTCTAAATAATTAATAAACAATTGGTAACCTAGCAAAAGTAATACTACCTACACGATTAAACAAGGAAACGCACCTTCCGTATATGACGTGTCATACAAATAAGAGTATATCTTAATATAGCCGAATAATAGCCCGTGGTACATTTTGAACTTGCGATCATCTATGAATGATAAACATTTTGTTACAAAAGTATATAAGATAAATAAATAAAACGGTTTCTTTTCAACAATAAATGGATAATCATCACTTTTTGTTAACTCTCAAAATTTTATTCCGAAGAATTATCTATACATATTATAAAACTCTTGCGTTACTGACCTATTGACCGACAAGGCACAGCCTAAACCGCTAAAGATATAAGCATGAAATTTGGAACGTATATTTTTTATAGTACGTGGACGTGTACTAAGAAAGGATTTTTCGAAATTCAACCCTTAAGGGGGTGAAATAGGGGTTGAACCGTTGTATGGAAATCGTTAATTTGGAAAGTTATAAACTTGAATCTTTGTAAAAAGGTTTCTTACTAAGATAAACCAAATGATTTAGGTTTGATATAAAATATCATCTCAAAAGGGGATTTAAAAAAAGTTGAAAGTTTGTATGGGAAACATGTCGTTTCTATAGTTAGACAGAGTAAAACTGCGGTAACAACCTCCTAATGTGCAGTAAACAATATTGATAAGGGTATCTTTAACAATTCATCCCTTGAAGGGGTTAAGATGGGGTTGAAAGTTCACATAAATAATGTGTAATCATTAATATTAAACTGTGGCTAGAAACATGACAGCAGGACAGCCGGTTTCTTTTAAAATAGGTAGAGCTATCCAGAAATATATTTTTTAATGAATTACTCAAGAAAAACACGAAGAGGGAGGGAGGGAGAGAGAGAGAGAGAGAGAGAAAGAGAGAGGACGGAAGAGAGTGAGAGACAGGGAGGGAGAGAGGGAGGGGGAGGTAAAGAGAGGAAGAGAGAGAGGCAGAGAGAGATCCAAGGAGAGGAAGAAAGCGAGAGAGAGGGTGGGAGGGTGAGAGAGACAAAAAAATGATGGCGTTGTAAAATTATGACTTCGGTTTTCTTATGCTTATGATGGTAGCACGTAAAATTATTGTTCGTAAACCGACTTTACAGACAACCATTTTTTACTTTGCCTTAAAATACTATCCTTTTGAAAGGCCGAGGGACCTTCTAGAACATTTTATTTTGGCCAGTGTCGGGAACTTTGCCTGTCTCTTCTTCTCATAGTCTAGCAGGCGTTCAAATTAAAAGTGCCACTGTTGCCTTCTTATGGAATTAATTTCAATATCCCCATTTTGTCACTCTAAATCCTTTGGTCGCTGAATATCTTCTGAGTATTTTTTTTAAACATTAACAGCGTTGGACAACTAACAGAAAAAGCTTTCTTCATTTATATCTCTGGTTTTACCTAAATTCTACGCGGACGAAGTCGCGGGCAACCGCTGGTAGATATATAAATCTATAAACTTCATGTCATAAGACTCAAAAAACATAGGTACATTATTTGGATACTTACAAATGTTTTTCAGATATAAGGTCAAATGATTGATTTTATTTGGAGGATAAAGCTAGGAATTTCTTTCAGAATTATGTAATTCGTCTTTTTTCTGTTTGTGAATAGACGGATTTCAACAATTTGTGATTTGTTTCTCTTTTGCTGACGAAGTGGCACCTTCTAATGTTAAAGATGTATAACAAAAGAACAAATCGAATGTAGCAATTTATTACAGAATATAAAGAATATTAGCCAAAGAGTAGGTATCGAGTAAAAAAACAGAGTGCACTCTAGCAGGTTTCTACCTAATGAATAGTTGATCAATTAGAAAAAAAACATGATATTTAAAACACAAAAGATATTAAATTTTCGTAAGATGAAATCGTTCCAATCTTAATCAAATTAAGTTTGAAAAGTTTAAATCCTTCGAGAGTAAATTGCCACTCACAAAAATTTAATCGCCAATCGAGTAATTTAATTGTAATTAATTTCTGTGATTAAATACGTATTTAATCCACTTTTTTGTGAACACATCGTGCAACAATTGATTTCTTCATGAAATTTAAATATGCACCTATTACACCTGCCGACGTAGAAAGATCATTCAGTGGATTAAAATGGATATTTACAGCAAGACGCCGCTTAACTGTTCCAAATTTAGAAAAGATATAAATAATTTATTTCGAAAATCATATCAACTTACCTTACCGCAGTAATTAATTGACGTTTTTTTATTGTTATCTCATAACTTAAATAAATTAATAAAAGACATTTATTTACTTTTTGTATAAGTACATAATTGGGTTTTGACTTAGGTTATATAGTGAGGTAGGTACAGAAGTATGCAAAATAATGAAAGGGAATAAGGCAATGGTACTAAACCTAAAATACCTAGTATAGTTTACAATTCGCTGTGAGGTAGTTATTCATTAGGCATAATATGATGTTTTGTCAGAATAACCTATCTATTAATCTTTACTGAAGAGCAAATCGTTCGTGCTCCGAAAACCCCGGGATATGAATATCTTATTTAAAATATTCGGAATGCAACACAAAAGCGCAATGTTTGCATTCAGTTTTTATTTGTCAGGTAATCAGTATTTTTAACGATTTATTTTCGTGCCTTTTATCATTGCCATAAATAGTAACTACTGCTTTAGTAAATAACAACGTCGAAAGATACCAAACTTGGTTTAATTACTAAAGAAATTTAATATCTCGCTTTGCGCAAACAGGTACCCAACTTTTAAATGAAATTTGCCTATTAATTTGTCCAACGAAATCTACTAAGATTATTTCATTAAACAAGTTTTGTAGACTTACTAAACACAGTGTAAATTACTCGCTGTAGTTGTATTTTAAATTAAATGTAATATAAACTTTATTGCTACTTTAGAAGAACGTGAATAGATCACTTAATTAATTGAATTATATTACTTAACACTGTAGACAATGGAAAAACGACGGCCGATGTATTGTAAAGATTTGTAATTGGAGACTACGAAACGAAAGACGAAAGATATGTATAAAACGAAACAACTTCGATAAAATAGCCCTTATACTTTATTAAGACTATTGTTCAATATTAGACTTAAATACCTGAATCATTATGACGTCGTCGTCGTGTTAACAAGTAAACTTTTTAATAGCTAAATTAATAGCTAAAAATGGGTCTTCCTTAACCCTTAACTACCTACCTGGTACTTTATTCACCCAAGCACCTACTTTCCGTCCCCAGGACGGCTACATAATATCGGCCTTATATATTAAATTGTATGGATCAGATGAGTAATTTAAGTTAATAATACACAAATGAAATTATTTATTAATAATAATTTCAACTATTTTTGGTACACGGTTAGCTGGATTTACAGATGGTTATAGAATACCTATTACCCGACTACCCTGAAGAAAAAAAGAGGGGTTATGACTTTTTCTCCTCCGCGAACGAAGTTGCGGACACCGTCTATAAATACTGTCAATCTTACTCAAATCCAAGTGCTTTAGGTACTAAACGGAGATATACATACTTATTTAGATGGATCAATAGGTACTTATATACATAAAAAGGTCAAGGGTTTTAAGGTCACTCTCACTACCTACTAGACTAAGCGGTCGGTTTAGTAAAGAAAATAAGTTTGCATAATCATGTAACCACCTACAACCCGTCTCCAAGACCCTCAAGAAAAAATACGTATGCACCTACCACCCGTCTCAGAGACGGTCAGAGACATTAATATACTCGCCAAAACTAAATGCGTACACGCCCGATCTTGTCGGGCGTTGACGCGGCACTAAGGCAGGAGGGGAGAAGGTACAAGGACACAAACGTTTGTAGGATGATTGCATAGGTATACTAACAATTTTAAGTTTGAATGAGTCTGTGAGACGGGAGGTAGGTGGTTAAGGGTTAAAAACTTTCACAAGACACAGTAACACGTTTCCTGCATACATCAACTTCTGGCGACCTTAAGTAAATCCTCAGGCTATCTGGAACTATAAGCTTGTTAACTAGCTCGGTTTTAAAATTATGAATTATAGTTCCTTTACTATTCCTCGAAGTGTCTTGGTTAGTTGTGACAATAATTGTGCTCACATGCGCATATTTTCAAGCAATCTCCTCAAAAAATACGCATGCAAATACAATTAACAGTATATCCTCAACACGTGCTTTGTCATCTTTACGAGGCATCATCAGGACATGCAGATGCGGTCCTGGGTCCACCCGAGAAGGCAACTTCTCTCTGCTTCTTCTCTTTTTAACTTCTCGGCAAGTATCCGTTTATAAAGACACTTGCTTTTATGCGCGACCTCGTCCACGTTAGAACGATTCTAATTTCAAAAAATCCTTCCATAGAGATGCAGCACCTCTTAAATCTTACATACATAAGTGTTTCAAATTTCATATTCCTACCTTCAACGCTTTAGGATGTGCGTAATCTGTTAATAGTTAAGTTTCGTTACTGCTTAGATAAAACAAATAAACCAATATCAAATCAAAATGTATTCCTGGCGTCAACGCAACAATGGCGGCAAACAAGATTATTTCCACAAAGCCCCATATAAACATCGAACCGCAAATTAAAGTAGGCTTTTAATGGATTGGACCATTATGAAAACCAATTATTTCATCAATCGACAATAAACACGGGCGAACAAAACAACAAATCAACCGATTTGCGTAACCTCGTATGCCATTAAATTATTTTAGTCCCAGAAACAACCCTATAATATTGAAAATACAGTGCAAACTCTGAAGTGGATGCATAACCTTTATACGTCACTGAAAACTCAACTGGCCTAAATGAAGATTGGCTCCAACCGAACGATTTCATTTCAGTTTTGGAACGTTCCGTTCGAATTTTAAAATGGGACGCATAATGAACAAATATGATGAAGTATTACAGCACCGGTCGATTTACAATTTTTACATGGGTGTGATTATAAATGAAGTTGAATCTGTGTGTGCGTATGTATGCATGCATTTGCACCCTTGAATATGGTAATGATTACGGGATAAGGTAATGATAACCACTCGGTGACACATATTTATTTATTTATTTGTGGCAAACCACTGGCAAACAAACTTCTAGGTTGGCCATTTGCAGAAAAAATACTATATAATAATACCTTTGTTTCAGATTATTGTTTTTTTGGACTTATCGATTACATATTCAAATCTCATACAAAAAAAATCCTTTTTTTTTCGATAAATCACCCCAATACATTAAATTTAATAGTAATAAATAAAAAACCAGCCAAGACCATGTCTGAACATGCTCAGTGTAGGGTTCCGCAGTCGTTCATATAAAAAAATACACTACTGACGTAAAAATACGATATGAAATAGTGCACTGTAGCAAAAGATCGTATCTACACGGCACTTACGTCCTTTTGCTAAAAAGCACAGTGTTTCGGTAATAACCCAAAAACGGTATATCCGATCATGTTGAAAACCATCTTCGTTAAAAGAATTTATTAAGTTTTATCTTTGTGATTTTTTTCTGGGAGATCAGGTTTAGAAATAAAGGGGGAGGACACAATTTATGCTACTTTTGGAGCGATTATTTCGAACTGTCGAAATATGTGCCACACTTTGATACTATTTGCTGATTTTTTTTTCAGTTTCCTTTACATGTATGGGGTGCCCCCCTTAGAAATATATTTTATTATTAATTAACTATTAAACTAAGTAGCGGCTTATACAAGAAACCTATCCTCCAAATTTCATCAATATACGTGTAGTAGTTTTTGAGTAAAATGCCTGTGACATACGGATGAACGGACAGAACGACGGACAGACGGACGGACGGACCAACATGACGAAACTATTGGTCCCATTTTTGCCATTTGGCTACGGAACCCTAAAAACCGGCCAAGTTAGAAAAAAATACTTCATACAACCATATGCAAAAAAAGAGAGAGGAGCATGTTTTTTGTATGACTCCCACACACCTACCTTTTAATATATTTTTAACTGTATGTTATTTTTATTATTTATTGTTTAATATAACCGGTCTGTGTATGTCGAATGTCCATGTAGCGCCCACCCCAGTATTGGTTGGTAACTCGGTCCTCGGAGTTGTTGACGAATATGTCTATCTAGGACAAACAATCCAGTTAGGCAGGGCCAACTTCGAGAAAGAGATCAATCGACGGATCCAACTCGGATGGGCAGCGTTTGGGAAACTGCGAAGTGTCTTCACGTCCAGCATACCTCAGTGCTTGAAGGCGAAAGTCTTCAACCAGCGCATATTACCGGTGATGACCTACGGAGCCGAGACGTGGTCTCTGACTATGAGCCTCTTAAGGAAGCTCAGAGTTACTCAGCGAGCTATGGAAAGGGCTATGCTCGGTATTTCTCTACGAGATCGAATCCGGAATGAGGAGATCCGTAGACGAACCAACGCCACCGACATAGCATACAGGGTAAGCAAACTGAAGTGGCAATGGGCAGGGCACATAGTTCGAAGAACCGACGGCCGTTGGGGCAGAAAGGTTCTAGAGTGGAGACCACGTACCCGCAAGCGCAGCGTGGGAAGGCCACCCGCTAGGTGGTCTGACGACCTGATTAGGGTTGCGGGGGCTCGCTGGATGCGGGTCTATTCTATCCGGCCCATGTGGAAATCAATTGAGGAGGCCTGTGTCCAGCAGTGGACGTCCTACGGCTGAAATGATGATGATGATGATGATAACCGACCTTAGTAATGCACATTTTTGTATATATGTCTTATAAGAGTAAATGCTTTGTGGTAGAATAAAAAGCAGCTACCCTAGCTGGTTCCGTTGGCCAAAGGGTTTTCGTGAGGAACCCTAAAAATAAATGCAAGTTGAACATGGATGTGACAAAGGAGAAGTCTCCCTGTACAAATAAGCTAATGTCTGTGTCTGTAGTCTGCAGTACTATTGAAGTTAGCTTGAAGCTCTGCGGTCTGTAGTATGCAACTGACTTAGAAACTTGTGTAAACTCTAAGGTGTCAGTTACTCAGTGTCAGTTACTAATCGACCCCAGTTTTATTAATTTCTAATAACAAAACTTGTAAAATCTGTTACTAACTTCTTAAAAAAATCTATCAAATATAAAAACAGGTGAACCACGGACCTTGTTTCGCAGGCAACGTTTACATGCGTCAATCAGCATTCATCTATACTATTATAAAGTTTTAAAAATGAAAAGTCTAAGATATTTTCAAAAATATGATTGTTAAGGACTATTTGCAGGTCACTAAATCGAAAAATATTTTATTTTTATATTTTGTATGTTTGTATGTGTCGTTGTGGCATTATGACACCAAATCGGCTCAACAGATTTCAACTATTTCTTGTACACGGGCTACGTATCTCCAGATGGTTATAGGATACTTTTTATCCGAATACACTGACGTAAAAAAGAGAAGTTATGATTTTGTCTCTTCCACGAGCGAAGTTCCGTGCGTCTTCTAGTAATACATATTAATCTATTAAGATCATAATCACAGTAGCTATACAATTAAGTTTATTGAAGACTACAAACCCTCTTTTTTAGACAGAGTAGTCGGGTAAAAAGTATCCTATAACCATCTGCAGATTCCCAGCTAACCGTGTACCAAAAATAGTTGAAATCAGTTTAGGTGATTTAGCGTGATGAAGCCACAACGAACAATACAAACATACAAATATTTTATTTTTACAACTTTATAGTATAGAAAAATGACATACTTATAATTAATAAATGATTATAAAACAAAATAAGAAAAAATAGTATAGTATGTTAATGTATAATATTAGCTAATGGTATCAGTCAAGAATTCTGGAACTGAATAATAAATAGGTTTTTTCTATGAGAAACGCCTTGAGGCTCCTCTGAAAGTCGATGTCACTTTCTTTTTTCTAATTCCAATTTAAGACCTAGTTGATAGTCTGTGTAATAACTTAACCAATACAGAATTACTATCTAAGGACCACTAAATATTACGCCGATAATCCCTTTAGTAAAACCAGTGTCCGTCACGATATGACTAGTCATACATCTCAAGGCTCAAGTTATGCTGGTCCATATGGACGAGCACGAGTAAATTATCAGGGGCGCTTAACAGCCGGGCGCATTCTGCCATAAGTTTGTCAAATACCTTAACTATTCCGTTAGCTACAACTTCTTGTCATAGAGTAGAATTATTGCTGTGAAATAGAGGAGAACAACTGTATCATAGATACAATTATAAAATTTGGCCATGAATCCAAGAAAAAAATTAACAGTGCGGTTTACGAATGCCTTAAATAGTACGAACATTGAAAACAGCCATTGCAACAGCATCTAACGTTCGGAAAAGCGTGTGTGCTATCGCGCCAAAACAGTTGAACAGATATTAGCAATTTTTAATCAAACGTCCAAATACTAGAAGGCGCCCGCAACTTCGTTCGCGGAGGAGAAAAAAATCATAACCTCTTTTTTTTCGATTGCGTCTGGTAGAAAGTCCTATAGCCATTTGAAGATATTCAGCTACCCGTGCACCAAAAATAATTAAAATCCGTTTAGCCGATGTAGCGTGATGAAGCCACAAAGACACATACAAACATACAAATAACATCGATTCAGTAACCTCCAAATATTCCATTAAATTTATATATTTTTAATATCTTCAATGTACAGACATTTCATATTTACAACTTTATAATAGTACTAGCTGTTGTCCGCGACTTCGCCCGCATTAAGATGCAATTTATAGCTTACAATGTTTCACCCCCTAAAGGTCCCTAAAGGGATGAAATTTGACATAAATTATAGCTTATGTCCTATTCTGATACATAAGGTACATAATTGGAAAGTTTCATAAAAAATCGTCCAGTAGTTTTTGAGATTAAGTGGAACGTACATACATATTTTCACGTTTATAATATAGAATAAGATAGTTGTAAGGATGGCTGTAAGCAGAGGTCGGAATAGGTAGTGCCTATTTACCTAAACTTTGCACGAGGAGTTAATTAAGAGTGGTTTTAACAACCAAAAATAATGATTATTTATAATTGAATGCGGGATTTCTAGATTCTACAGATGGTTATAAGTTACTTTTTGTCAAAGTATACGCTAAAGAAAAAAGAGGGGTTATGAATTTTGCTCCTACGCAAACTAAGTTGCGGGCAACTTCTACTTAGTAATTAATATGTATATGTTAGTCTTTGTGGGGCATATAATAATAATAACTTACTTCCAACACTAACATATGGATGTCAAACTTGGAGCCACTCACTAAAAATTAAAAATTAAATAATATCAACGCAACGAGCTATGGAAAGAAGCATGCTCAAACTCAGAAAAATCCACAAAGTAAAAAGCGAAACAATAATAGAAAAAACAAAAATTACAGATGCTCTACGTTTTGTACTAAAAAGGAAATGGCCGGCCGCTTAGCACGCTATAAGGATGAAAGGCGGACTAAGAGAGTTACTCTATAGACAGGACCCAGTGGCAAGAGGAAACCAGGACGGCCAAGAAAACGATGGAGTGATGACATTGTGGCCACAGCTGGAAAACTTTGGATGAGCAAAGTGGAAGACAGAGAAAATTGGAGTAGTTTGGAGGAGGCTTATACTCATACGGGGGTTCCTTTAAAATTACCTTAATATAATAAATATTACTAATAAAATAAATTAGATACGATATATCACTAACTTCCTAAATAAATAAAATAAGTAATGATATGTAACATATTCTAAGTTTAAAGGAAATAAAAAAGGCTTATTCTTATTATCATCTGTATGTCGCACCCGCTCACGGGGCAATGGTGTCCCGGACCTTTGGGAGGCGTGCGCGGAGCCGAAGCCAACGCGTAGAGGCCCTTTCGACAATTTAATGAAATGTAAGGTGTTCACCGCGCGGGTGCTGTTCCTGCCCGTGTCATGGGACGCGCACAGAGACAGCACTCGCTAGATTGGAGAGTGATGAGATCTAATTATGCTGGGTTATGGGATTGAAATGATGGACTAGAAATACTGGGCTATTGCTTGAGACAATCGGACGTCTACCAGGAAAAGTGTCCCATGGCTAAAGGCACTGGTAGACGAGGACTTGCCCACCGCTACATGGGCCCCCGTAAATAGCGACACATATAGTGGCCTGAGGGCAACATCGGTGCGGAGGGCTAAGGGTGGAGAGGTGTCACTGGACTTTCTACCGAAGCCAACTCGCCACTTACGTTCCACATCCACCCTCGAGCCGCAGCTCTAGCGACTCCACTCTGACCAGCCGGTTAAGGCAAGCCAGAGGTGGGGATCCTGACCCAACACCTTCCGTCAGGGTCCCCCAGGAGCACTCAGGTACGTGGGGTCGCTACTCCCAACAGCTCGCCACAAGCTGCCATGCGTTGTTATCATTATTATTATTAATGGGGCATATTAAATAAAACAACAGATTTAATTTAATTATACTTTATTTTATTTTATTCATTAGGCACACTAAACAGACAACATTCATTTATGTATGACATACCAAAATACAGGCATTCTGACAAAAATGTTATCCATAACAAGTATGCACAGCATGATTAAAAAGAGCTCTCAAAAATATCCTTAAACTAAAACTATCCTAAACTTGTTACTTAAGTTCTATATTATCTTTGTTCAATTCAATGGAATTTTTGCCCAGTTAATACATCATTTCATTGATTAAGCTAAAGCTTTACCATGCAATGTCGAATGTACCATACAATCTGCCTTATAAATACCAGAAATCGGGGGTCAAAAATATCAACATTCTTATGGATACAAGTTGACGATGCCTGTGCTGCGAATTAATAATAATACCACTAAATGTACTTTATTAATTTTAATAAACTTTACTTTGAGTAGTTCAATATTATACCATTGATTTTGACGACACGTTTGGCTCAGTGGGTTGTACAACGGCCTACGAAGCTAGCGGTCTCGGGTTCGAATCCCGGCCAGGGCAATTGTTTGTGTGATCAGCACGAATGTTTGTTCCTGGATCTTGGATGTTTTCTATGTATTTAGTTATTATAATTTATCTATATATTATGTATATCGTCGCCTAGTACCCATAGTACAAGCTTTGCTTAGTTTGGGACTAGGTCGATTTGTGTAAGATTGTCCCTGATATTTATTTATTGACATCCCTCTTTTTCAGGGTGAAAAGGTAATTTGTTTTTCTGTGATTGCTTTAACAAACTCAAAGCAAGTGTCACCTCTGCGTTCAGTAGTCGCCGTCTGTTGCAGATGTTTACAGAACTCCTGCACTCCGGGATGAATAATTCCGACAAAATGCCAGATTATGGTAATACCGAGAATCACTGCGAGCGAGTTGCCGGCAACTTGCGTATTTACAATACAAAATACATTACACAGCAGCGCAGTTTAGTTCTGTATTCGGAAAAGTTTTTGTATCCGCAAACAGCGGTAAATAACGGAGTTTTGTTGATGTTGGAACATGTATGATGAATTCTCTTCGTCTTAATCCCCCGCCAGCGCGTTCGCTCACCCCGTAGTTTTGCAATCTCCCAAAACTCTTCTCTCTATACCCCAACTCGGGTTGAGCCGGTTTAACCCATCTCCATAGTTCTTGTGCCTTGCGCAATGCGTCCCACCCCAAGTCAAAAACAAGGGAAAGATTTAAAATAATGCTGTCAGTGTCTTTTTTTTAATTTCTTACTAATCTATGTAGACCAAAGTAAAAAAAAAATCCTACGAAGGAACTGTACATTTTAATGTAACGTCAGGCCCCTATTTCACAATCGTGACAATTGTCAGATGACAACGACAATTTTATGTTCACGGCGATCCCCGCAAGCTCGATACATCTCCTTACTTTATACTGGGCACGCAATGTACATAAATTGTAATTTCACGTACGTGAAATTGTCGATGTCACCCAACATTTGTCACGATTGTGAAATAGGGGCGTGTTTAAAACATGATACCCAAAAAGAAATTCGTTAAAAAATATGATTTCTGTACATCTTAAGGTAATTAAGACTTCCGTCACTATCATGTATAATTTAATTTGTGCAACAAATTCTCTGTACAGCTTGAACGCTAAGATGTCCTTTACGCGTCACAATCTATATAAAGCACTCTCTAGGGCCGTAAAGGCCGACCGCAGCAACCAAATGCATACAACGTCACAGTATACACGATGTAGATTGTTTGAGAGGTAACATCGTACTAAAAAACGTTTTACACCTATTTTTATCGTGGTATCAAATTTGAGTAGTAATTACAACCACGATTTCCTTTGCATGCAAACTTCATGTATAAATCACTCCCAAGGCTGTTTAAGACAGGTTGTTTCTGAGGCAACAAAGCACTTTTCACACCTTTCTTAGGTATTTCGATCTGAACTGAAGTAGACTTTTCTTGCATTACTAGTTGAACGCCAAGACGCCACGTATAGGTACGTCACAAGCTTTATAAAACACACCCTGGGGCCATGAAGGCTGACCGCAGACATCATTCATATTGACGTAACAGTAACAGTACCCCGATCTAGATCGCTTGAGAGGTAACATAGTACTAGAAAATGTTTTACACCTCTCTTTATATTAAAGAGTAGAAATTGAAAACCAAGCTGTCCATTGCAGGTCACAAACTGTATGTATAAACCACTCACAAGATATACCTAAGACAGATCATTTAAGTGGTAACAAAGTGCAATAAATCGTTTCACTCTCTCCTTAGGTGTTTCGATCTCAAATTCGAGAAGTCTCTTATTACTGCTTGAACGCCCAGATGTCCCTTATACGTCACAAGCTCTGCCAGTTAGATATATATTCATATGGGTGAAACCCAAATAATTAGCCGCAGTTAACCATACAAAATTGACGAAAGTGAAATGACCCATTGTGCAAAAAAATATCCAATACAGTTGTATGGTAAATTGTTCGTTGCACAACGGAAAATTTCATAGAAAAAATTATTATAGATGCGTTAACGCGTCCATTCTTTTTTACTTAGAAATATATACGAAAAATTGTACAAAAAATTACTGGTACTTATTCTTGAAAATAAACGTGAGTATACAGTAAAGAATATTTCCAAGATAAGCTTATTTCGCCTACGTTACGCAATGTGGACGAGACGAAGGAGACTTGAAGCGGATTTGAACGTCAGTTTATGACAGGATTATGAAGGAGTATAAGATAAAAGGACCGCCCGCCAGATTTACGGTAAAAAGGTCTTGGCCGCGGGCTAGTTTTAGGTTTTGGCAGAAATCAGAGCTACACTAAATTGTTAAGTTGAAAACAGAATTACAATTTATTATGAACCAAACATGTTTTGTTCTATATTACAATATATTTCCATGTAGGTCGCAGATCTAGACATGGATCTTGCTTCGAGTTTAATTCATGTTTCAAAATATACTATAATTATATTTACCGAACTCAAATATTTTTTACAAAGAAAACTGCCAATTAAAAACTCATTACCTATACGAGTATAGGCATTAGGAGAATTTATCTCCCTTTTTCACTTTTACGTGTTGGTATATACCCATCCTTTCTTTTTGCTAGGAAGATTGAAATCATATTACAAGCAATAAAATATCATTAAAAAAATCGGTACTAAAGTTCTCAAGTTATTCGACACAGATTAATGGTGAAGAGCTTTGCATCTAGATAATAATAAAGTTAAGTCTTACTTTACGCTCCTTTAAGTTCCTTTGCTTTCTTTAACTTCAGGTAGGTTAGGATATAAATTCCAGACTTAAATTGCCTTTTTTGGCCAGGGAGTTCCAGGTAGTTTCTGTTGAAGCGACTGTTACAAGTTTCAATGTACATACAGAATATATTTTTGTGTAAGAAATGTTTGATAAATTTCCGACGGTTTTCTATTTTAACATTTATCATTTCAGCCATAGGAAGTCCACTGCTGGACATAGGCCTCCTCAATATATTTCCACATGGGCCGGATAGAGCAACCCTAATCAGGTCATCCGACCACCGTGCGGGTGGCTTTTCCACGCTGCGCTTGCCGGTACGCGGTTTCCACTCGAGAAAATTTCTTCCCCAACGGCCATCGGTTCTTCCAACTATGTGCCCTGCCCATTACCACTTCAGTTTGCTTACCCTGTTTGCTATGTCTGTGACCTTGGTTAGTCTACGAATCTCCTCAATTCTGATAACGTTAAATATTCTAAATCTAAAATTTCCCAGCAATTCACTCACTCTCTCAGTTTCAATTCAGCACTGTTCGTTGCTCTCATTTGAGTTCCCGACGTTTCGAAATCTTTTCAGCTTTCCATGGTCACGGGTGGACTGAGAAAAGATATATTTTTTCCTCTGTCAAAGTTACAATTTGTGCAAACTACCCATTTTAGAAAAAACAAATAAAGGTGTACATACATGCCAGATGAGCCGAAGCTGTAAAGACAGTTACACATGTCTTTTCTCAGTTCACCCGTGACCATGGAAAGCTGAAAAGCTTCTTCCGTCGGGAACTCATTTGAGTTCATCTGAGATAATATACGCGATATAATCCGTTAAATTGTTTTATTTAAAATTTATCTAGACTTAAATTAAGCTCAAGTATGGTACATCATAGATCCTGTCCCATGCCCTATATTTTACGCAATGCGCATTAACTTTTGTATGGAGACCAACCATTTTTATCGTTCTTGTACCTACAAAGTATATACCGTATATACCCTTTTTAGTTTCATGCTAGCTTTAAGCAGAGTTAAATATTTATTTCTCAGAGCATGGAAGATGCTTTAAAATTCATGCAAGTTATGGAATTATTTTACGAGTTGATATAAAAATGAAAAATTTCGCGGTTTGCCTCCAGTTTGTATTTCACAACTAGAATAAATATTTTATTTGCGTCTTTCTGAAGCGACGTAAAATATTTTCGTGTAATATTAAATCTATTTTATTTAAATATTTCAATGATATTCTAATACCACTGAAATATTTAAAAGATGTTCGTGATGTATGTAATTTATTTTGTAGTAAAGATTTAACAGAAAAATATACGCGAAAGAGTACCGTGTAAGTACTTTGAATTTTAATGATCAAGTAACAAAACACGAATACTTTTTTCGCTCAAAAGTAAACACAATAACGTGACTCAGGTTTTAGTCATTTTTACGCAGTAAGTAGATTATAGTAGCTTGTTTGACAGGGGGCTAAAATAAGCCATTATGACACGAAGTGATTATTTGGACGAGCTTACGAACGAGCGAGGACAAATACATCTGAGTATCATAATGGTTTTTAGCCACGTGTTAAACACTCTGCTTTTCACTTCGACTGCAAGAAAATAAAAAAGACTTATTAAAATTGTATATTTCATGAAAAATTAAAAGTACAGTTTGAGTTATTCTTTATAGTTAAATTGACAGCTCATATATTTTTTAAAACTTATAATGGTCATAGACATTTTTTACCTTTTTATGTAAGGGCTGCAATACGATCAGGAATTTTGGCCAATCTGATCAGGTTTTTTTGTTTGTTTTTAATTATTCATAAGCAGTATGTAGCTGGCCGCAAGATTCTCAGCTTCATAGAAATTTGTATAGGATTATATGGCTTTCTTTTAAACCCTAGGGGCTAGATGAACTATTTTAGTCTCGCTTCGCGAAGCTAATATAACGTACTTTTTGAGCAGGACAAGTGAAAAAAAAATATATTTCATGATATAAATACACATTCTCATCATCCTTTCAATAACTACGTTCACTAAGGTCGCATAGGTCCAGTTGCTAGACTTAATAGTCGCAGTGAGCGGCAGAAAGGCTCCCAATAAGGTGGACTGATGTTCTGGTGAAGATCACGGGAAACCGTTGGACTGGTGTCGTTATGGATTTTTTTTTTGGTTAAGGCCTTTGTCCATCAGTGGACGTCCTTGGGCTAATATGATGATGATGATGAAGTACGCCGGTGTCGATTCAAAATAAACACCGAAAATAATTTTCGAATTCGTATTGAGTCAGGCACGTTACGAGTAACGTCGCAGTAAGACGCAAGTATGGGAAAGACTAAAATTTTACGGAAAATGCACTTAAAGGCGTTGAAATAAAGTTACTCTTTCTAACTTCTACATTATCAAAAATGATACTACTGAAATGACACAAGTAAAAATCAATGTCAATTGGAAACTGTAAAGTCATCAAAGTCTTAAATTGATGCAAATTTCTAATTAAGCCATTTCAGAACTAAAACGCATCTTATACCTGTGCAATCGTTTACAAGTTCATGGTCGAGTTAGTACGATTGATTGTATTGGCTTGAAGTATGCATTACCTTAGGGTTCATCTTACCCCAACGCACCTTAATTGTTTTTTAGGTGAAAAGAGTTCGATGGACACAGCGGGAGAGCCTCAAACTTACGTGGTGCAGATCTGACAAAACCAGACAGTTATTTGAAGCTACATAATGTGATATTGATATCCTAATGACAGTTTCACCTCCATTATTCCAAACATTTTCCACTGCTAAACATAGAGGTGTACTGTACACATGAAACCAAGTAAATTACAAAAACTTTGTGTAAGCACTCAGATTGTAAACTTGACATAAACACTATGTTTTCTCAATTGTTATGAGGAAGCGGCATAGTTTGACACGCCGAAACTTGCCCACTGATCTTATACCTTCCACCAATTAGGTAGGTGGGTACTATAACTAAGTGCAAAACTGAGCTAGAATGCTGCTGACTCGACCAAGAACTCGCTACTTATAAACGTGACGTAAACTCTGTCTTTTCTCAACTGTTATGGGGAAGCGACATAGTTTGACACGCAGAAACTTGTTTCTTAACCGCATACCTTCAGCCAATTAGATAGGTACTATAACTATGTGTAAAACTGAGCTAGGATAGTACCGACTCGACCAAGAACTCGCTACTTGTAAACGTGGCATAAACACTGTCTTTTCTCAGTTGTTATGGCGAAGCGGCATAGTTTGACAGGCCGAAACTTGCCTATTGACCGCATACTTTCTGCCGATTAGGTGGGTATAAAACTGAACTATATGTATAAAACTGTATAAAACTGAGCTACGGTAGTTAACTCGGCTAAGAACTCGCTACTTGTAAACGTGCCGTAAACTCTGTCTTTTCCCGATTGTTATGAGGAAGCGGCATAGTTTGACGCGCCAAAACTTGCCCATTGAACGCATACCTTCCGCCAATTAGGTACCGTCTACACCAGCTCGTAAACATTCATCGCCCCTTGATGAATAGATAACTCCGTAATTGCAATGAAAGCGCCTTAACAAGTTCGCTGCTTGTAAACTGTCACAATACCTAAAGATCCCATTAAACTTTAGCAATTTCTAACTTTTCCTATTAGGCGTTCTGCACACATTTCGTCCTTAAGTCTTGGTACTTGTTACGTTTGTTTGGATATAGGCAATAGACATTTTGACACGTTTCTGAATTAAATTAGAACGCCGCCCGTTATAAATGGGTTATAATAATAATAATAAAACTTTTTATTTCAAGTAATTACACTCATATTTTGTTAGTTTCTTAAAATCTATAGGTTAGTAAGTAAAATTAAATACACAAAATCGGGGCATGTAGCCCACAACAGTGGCGTAAATAGGGACAATCAATCCTGACCCCTATCATTTTCAGGATGTTGTTGGGACTGCCGTGCACCTGGTGCACCAGGGATGCAGCCCTCTTGCGCATAGTGCTATAGAAGCAGTCAACCCTCGCTTCTGTGAACATCCCTGATGCGCTACAGAAGCGGGGCAGCCCCACCAACACCCGGAACACGTTGTTAAATTGAACCCGGAGGACCGTGTAGGCTCGTTGCGTATATCGAAGCCACAGGCTACACGTGTAGAGAGAGGTACAGTAAGCTCTAAACAAGGTTACTTATACCTCCCCTGTACAGCGCGCAAACCTGCGGGCAATCATATTGGCCCTGACCGCGAGGGCCCTCCGTTCCCGTTCGATGTCTGTATCGTCTTTGAGGTCCCACGTAACAAAATGGCTTAGGTATTTAAAAGCATCAATCCTGTCCAGGGGCACCCCGTTAAGGTTGATGCATGGCACTTCCGTTGTCCGGTTCCGTCCGACCTCAAAGACCATAAACTGACTTTTCGACACGTTCTATTTAAGGCCGTGACTTGCGGTGTATGCCTCACAAACCGTCAGTAACCTTCTAATGCCACACACCGACGCACTCAGCAGAACCATGTCATCGGCATAACTTATATTGTTGAGACATACGTCATCAATGTGGCAGCCAACATGCATTCTGCTGAGTGCCTCGAGTAGTCCATTAATATAAACGTTAAACAGGGTAGGAGAGCTTAGCCCACCCTGTCTCATGCCACACTCCAACTTATATGGCTCAGATAGTGTGTTTGCCCATCTAACGCTATTGACCTGGTTTCCATACCAATACCTAAAGATGCTTATTGTCTCAGCTGGAAGACCGATGTCTTTAAGTTTACTCCATAACATTTCATAGGAAACCAGGTCAAAAGGTTTAGACAGGTCGAGGAAACAAGCATATACCAGGGATTTTCTGTCTACGTAGTATTTGACAGTGTGCTTAAGACACAGGATTGCACTTTCCGTTGATAGACCCGGCCGAAATCCGAACTGATTATGACTCAGTTGTACATACTCATTTAGCTGCGTATTAAGCACACTGTCCAATACTTTTGCAATTACAGTTGCGAGAGATATCGGCCTATAGTTACTGACGTCTGACAAGTCTCCTATTTTATTTTTTACTATAGGCACAACAATCGTTCTCATCAACTCTTCGGGTAAGTATGAATGCCTCAAACACAAGGTGTAGAACATTGCTAATATCCTCGACATATGCAGCATGTTGGAGATGCTCAATGCTGAGACCGTCATGACCAGGAGATTTACCTCTGGACATAGTGCCAATGACCCGTGCCACATCACTGGCACTGATTTCCGGTCCGACCACCCCATCGCCCGTCCCAGCATTGGTCACCTCCTGTACCGGCATTAGAATAGACTTCACAAAGAAATTGTCTTTAAAGAGGTTAGCAATATCATTATGATCGATCTTGCCACTTACACCCACAGGGAGACCAGGTTGAAGTTTCAACTTATTTGTGGCCTTCCAAAAACCACGAAAATCTTTTTTTGAGTGATGCGATGCAATGATATCCATTTTGATCTGGTTTTGATTTTCTTGACACCATTTCAAGCGCGATTTAAATATCTTACGGGTTTCACTCATTTCATTAAATAATGCTCCAATAATGTTATGAGATGACGAAATTTATGTTGTAAATGCGTCGCGGTTGAAATTTAGGTAGGTAGGTATTTTCTTTACTGGGCTATTCAGATTCTATAATAACTGTCTTTTCAGTGGACAATACCATGTTGATGGCTTGTCTTAGTTAAAGGGTAGGTCTTGAGTAATAGAGGATTTTAATAATACCTAAGTGTTATAAATTAAGTAATTTTACACGCACACAAAACACATAAACATGTGAAATTTCTGAAAACGCAACAAAACTTACAAAAAGTAGTCAAATTTTACATAATTTTCATTAATTTATATTTTATTCCAAAATTTCTTAAGAAAAATTATGTAAAATTTTATAATTTTGTCGTAAATTTCCTTGCGTTTTCGGGAATTTTACAGGTTTATGTGTTTTTTTTTTCTTGCAAAATTACATGATTTTTAATAGACAACATCTTTCATTATGAAAATTATCAAGCATATTCTTAATTGTAAAAAATAATCAACAAAAAATTAATCAAGAATCAATAGGTAATCATTACAAATGTTTGTAACAAAAAGGAAAAAATTAAAGATGCGTTTATCAATGTACCAACGTTTTTAGTCATGCACACTTACCATTGCTACTTAATAGAACCCATGCAACTTTGATCAATCAATCAATAAAATATCCTTTATTGAAGTAGGCTTAGATACAAGCACTTTCGAATTGTCAGTTACAATGAGAGAAGTCTTTGCTGGGAAACATACGATATGATCCAACATTTGTTGCAAGGATTACGGAAACCCAGAAAAACCTAATCAGATCATTTAACTTAAGTATAATACTTACTTATTATTGATAAAATCATCATTTTAAAAATTAAAATAAATAATAAGATAAATCCCAAAAGCTTTGTCAATAAAATAAAAAAAATCTAGAATGTGTCTAGAATAAAATTCTAAATGACAGAGTATATAAAACAATTAATATGTATGTACCAATTAACTATTACAATATTGTCTTAATTATACTTAAAACTTTTACAACTGTGTTATAACTAATTTATAATTGATACACGCAGAGGAGATGTACAAATTCTCCAGATCAATGTTGATATAATATATAAACTATTTTTTTTTCAGAGATGTATAAGGTCTCTAGGCGTCACGACATGCGATAAAATTAAATATAATAATTTGACTGAATTCTACTGTGATGTTTAAGGTCTCTTAGGGGTCAAAGTGAATAATACATTAAAAATAATTATTATTAAATCTAACTTTCTTAGAGATGTATTTGGTCTCTAGGCGTCATAAAACATTGAATTGGTGAACCTGATTTTCATCACGCGCTTAATAATGCAAACAAGCCTGCTATTTCGCAAAGCCTTAGAAGTCACATACGTGCTTAGTAGGTTTGTTCGCATCAGAAAATCATAGAATCAATCCGATTTAAAGTTAATCTCTGATTAAAACCCGTTCTAGATCTTCCGATCCTATCCGATCCGATCCTAATTATCGGATAAAATCAGATAATGTATTGTGCAACAGATCCCAATTTTTAGGGCCTGTAGCACAATACACTATCCGATTTTATTCGATAAGTAGGATCGGATCGGAAGGTGTACAACGGGTTTTAAGCACCATCCTTGAACAAGAATCACAATTCAGACAGCAAACTTTACAAAGTTTTTATTTCTAAATCATAATAAAACAAGTAAATTGTGCAGAAAAAAGGTCGAATTAACGTCAGTAAATTGTCATTTCAAGCCTCCTTGGCGTTATTGCCGGCCGGCCGTCATAAAACGCAATTATACGCGCTAAACTTTAACTTGCTTCGTCACGCTACCTTTTTCATAATTTCATTTTATCCTTGGGACTACTTATGAATCTTATGGCAAGGTTACTTTTTTCGAGCTTGTCTGTGACGCCTAAAGAAATTTCGTTAGCAATGTAGTAGTTGCCTATTTTTAGAATTGCTATTCAATGTATGTAGGCGTCATTACTGAAAGTATTTTGGGAATGGACTTAATGAAAAACAACTATTTTCGGAACTAAGTACTAAGTTTTTATAACTTGATTTCATGTCATATTGCATGATTGCTACGCCTAGGATCACTATGTTTACAATAAAGTGTAGTTTTGCTATTTTATTTAGAACACTCAGATATATTCAGATTTCATTAGCGGATACTGACATCGTAAAAGCAGATTACTGCTCTTTATGTTTCAATCCATTACGAAAACCTTAGTCTTGAGCGACGAGTGGACACTGACGCTGCCCACCTTGCGCTGTCTCGTACTTATGTAAAAATATGGAAATTTGCTATTAGTTATGGGTAAGCATTGAAATTTTACCATTATTTTGATATTCGATTATTTGGAATAAAGTCAGATTTGTCTATTATATTAAGTTGGTTGTGGTTTAGTAAGCATGTGTTTTGTTTAAATTGTAACTGCAATCTATGATCTGCTGAGCTAACATAACTGGCCACATCTTTACTTGTCGTGCAACTCAGCATCACCGGAACCGGTATTTATTTAAATACACGCTATTTCTGGAATGTTTTAAAATTGTATTTGGAAAAGAAAAATTAGTCACAAAACACCTGATTCAAGTTCTATGTATAATTTTAATCATTTTTTATTCGTATGGCTTATAAATTGACAATCGTTCATATATATTTATAAATTAACATTAAGTGTATTAATCCAATGGATGGCGTCATTTTCCAGGGTGAATAAGTCTGCAGGCTTTCCGTTGTATTTGGAGAGTGGGCAGTCGTAGATGATATGCTTGACGTCTTGTACCTCAGCTCCACAGTTACAGGTTGGCGAAGTTGTCCAGCCACATATATGTAGGAAGTCTTTGGACCTTCCTTTCCTTCTTCGAAATTATAATTTTAATAAGATACATATACGAATATCTCGTAATTGAACAAAAAAGGAATCGTTATTTCGGATATTTTGTTGTAAAAAAATACCGATTCTGATCCGTCTTACTCGCAGTGTATAGAGGAGAAAGAAAGTAACAGCGGCAATAAACCGCATTAGACAGTAAATCCATCCATACTATATAAACTATATACTATAATATTATAAATGCGAAAGTGTGTCTGTCTGTCTGTCTGTTACCTCTTCACGCTTAAACCGCTAAACCGATTGGAATGAAATTTGGTATGGGATTGTTTGAGGCCCGGGGAAGTACATAGGCTACTTTTTATCCCGGAAAAATACTCTTATCCGCGATAAGCGAATTTAAGGCGGACGAAGTCGCGGGCAGAAGCTAGTTACTGATAAAGGCTCAATTTTACAATGTTCTGTTATTCATTAATGCCTGATTCCGTCTATGAATGTCAATCATTTTAGACTGGCGTAACCAGCAATTAACGCTTCAGCTAACGGTGAAATTGGAATATGAAAAGGACAATTTTTTTGTGTCCCTATCTCTCATTTGCTCAGGTCGGAAGCGAGGCACAGATGGGAAGGACACAGTTTGCAATGTGAAAACCAGAAAACTTCCACTTAAGAAAGTACACATGCGCAGGAACAGTGCATAAGAGATATATATGTAATGTAGATATCTAAACATCTTGTCAGACGTTATTTAAAGACTAAGGCAAGTCAAGTTTGGTAAAATCCATTCACCAAACTTTTATTTCGAGAATAACGCTTATTCTTGGATAGTAATGTCAAAACTCCATATTAATTTGACAAAATTATTTGAGAATAAGAGTAATTCTCGGAATAAATGATTGTTAAAATTCAGCCTTAAAAGTATTAACTGTGCCCAGCACATATATATATATATGTGAAGTTTGTTTATTTGTTAAACTTCATCCAGAGCTTTTTAATAAAAAGACGTGTGTAAGTTTAGTACGAGGTATCCTAACCAACTTGCAATTCCGCCTAAAAGGACTAAATGGTATGGCAACAACGCATATTGTATGCCATTTAGTATCTAAAATCGGTTGCAAGATGACATTAAAGAACTGCCACTTAACTTATTTAAAATTCGATTAAAAAAAGGCTAATACAAGAATTCTACTATATCAATGATTATTTTGATTATTATAAATATGTATTTTTGTATATACTACATTTATTTTAGTTTATTTGATTGTGACTGACATTTAATGAATATTACTAGATTGTTGACATTGTAAATTTTGAATTTTGAAATGTGTTTGTGATTATTTCTATATTTTGATCTTGTACTTGTGACCATTTTGCATGCCAGCTACTGGTAAAATTTGTTTTTTTCTTGTCTATTGTACCACGTTTGTAAGCAGAATAAAGAACTTACTTACTAACTAGGGTATCTTCATTTAACCAATCATTAAACACTAGTGTTAGTTGTCGTCACATAACTGACGGTTTTGACACAAGATTGACAAAATATTTTCTTCTGTTTCCGCGATTATCACCCATTTAAATAAAACAATTTGAACGGATTATCTCATTTGAGTTCCCGACGTTACAGAAGCGTTTTAGCTCTGGTGTTCACGGGTCGACTGAGAAAAGATATATTTCCTGTGTCAAAGTTAGAATTTGTGTAAACTGCCCAATTTAAGAAAAGAAATAAAGGTATAATACTCGTACACGCCAGATGGACCTCATCTGTAAAGACAGTTTACACGTGTGTCACAAGGTCTTCATTATTTAATTTTAAAAATATGTTTAATAATAAATTAAACTATTTTATTTAAGATTGGCAGGTTAAACGATATTTAATAAATCTTAAGTTCCGCTTAACCATGTGCATTTGAATAAAAATGTAAAACACGTTTTAAACTATGCTAACAAAATAAAGAAATGAAAAAGAAGAAGATATAATTAAATAAATACATATGACACAGGGGTGGTGTTCAAGACGTTTGACACGTTAACTAATGTAATTATATTTTCTATAAAAGTTTCCGTTGTGTGACAAACAATTTACTATGTAACTATTGAATATTTTCGTAGCACAATGGAACACTTCTATTTTGTCAGGTTTGTATCTTTTACTACGGCCAACGATGATCCTAGTTTTTGGGCTTCACCTATAGACATTTATAACACATCTGTCATGTCAATACAAACAAATGAAGTTATAAAAGATTCAAATAAATGTATCTAATATAAGGTCGTTCATAAATCCGTCGATGGCTAGCTGTGTAACAGCGTCATAAATCTAATTTGAACAGGCTTTATTTGACAACGAACTATTTATTGGGTGTAGAACTAAGGGCTTGGCGAATAAATTATTGCGACCAAGCCAGGGTCAAGGGGTTAGAATCAAATGGTCCTGCACCGAATCCTTCGACGGTACTTAAGCATTTAACCTTTGTGTAAGTATTTGAGTTTCAGTAAGACTTTAGAATAATATTATCAAGATGTCACTAAGAGAGTTAGGGTAGGTATTTTTTTCAAGCAGCACCATTTTTAGTGTTTTTTGATCTAATTATAGTAATTACTAAAAGGTAACTTAATTACTTTGTACGTGGAGGGGATAAAGTCATAACCCCTATTTTTTCTGTAGCGTAGTCGGATAAAAAGTATCCTTTAACCATCAGTGGATGACTAGCTTCCCGTGTAGTAAAAAATTTTGAAATCCGTTTAGCTGTTTTGGCGTTATGAAGCCACAACGATACATAGAAACACACAAAAAGTCCAATAAAACAAATTCTTCATTCAGTGACTTCCAAATTAATAATCCGGGCTCAATAATTTTTTTGACATTTTATTTTTACAACTTTATAATATTGAAATAAAACAATTTAACGGATTATATCGCGTATATTATCTCATTTTAGTTCCCGACGTTTCGGAAGCTTTCCAGCTTTCCATGGTCACGGGAGGACTGTGAAAAAAAAAAAATGTCGGTCCTCCCGTGACCATGGAAAGCTGGAAAGCTTCCGAAACGTCGGGAACTAAAATGAGATAATATACGCGATATAATCCGTTAAATTGTTTTATTTCAATGAGTAATAATCGCGGAAACAGAAGAAAATATTATTAACTTTATAATAGTTATATAATCAGATTATTTTTACAACCCCAGTGCTACATGTATATTCTGTTCTTGGTGTTGCAGAAGAGATTTTCTAGTAGAAGAGGGGTAGAATCCTCATATTTAACTCGTAATTGTAGCAAGTAAATAATGTATTTCAATTTATCTATACAAGAATTGCTTTGGTTGGGTTTATGTTGGTCCAAGATATTTAAATTAGGATTTGCTTGAAACTTTGTCTGCAATAGTCAGTCCATCAGATGGCGCTGTTCATTTTTTAAGATAATCCCATCACATACGAGTATGTACTGCCTTTTTTATGTACATAACTCGACATTCAAACACTAATAATAGAAAATAAAAATCACAATCCTTAGTGTTGCCAACTGACGAACTGAGGGAATATTCTGAAATTCGATTAAAGTTTGTATCCATAAACCAAGAAAAACAAAATCTATACATATAATAAAGCTGAAGAGGGTCGAAAGTCTGTATTGGAAGATATTCGAATAAAAATTGGCCTGGGATACTTAAAATCGATAACAGAACACATTCCAACAGTTTTTAGAATTTTTGTCTGTTTGTCTGTTTATTTGTGCACGCATCACGTGAAAACGGCTGAACAGACTTTGATGCAAACTTTACTAATCGGTCGAAAAAATCAACCCTTAAAAGGCGTAGCCACTACATTTGATTGAGTTAAGTTTGCACCTGAATCTTATCGCGCTAGGAGGTGCAAACTTCTCTCAGACATGTGTTACGAGCCCACGAGTATCGAGTACCTTGCTAAACTAACAGGTGGCGCTAAAATTAATAACTTTTTGCCTAATCCATACTCATATTATAAATGCGAAAGTGTGTCTGTCTGTCTGTTTGTTACCTCTTTACGCTTAAACTTGGTATGGAGATAGTTTGAGTCCCGGGTTTGAGGCTACCCCCTCCCGGAAAAATACCCTTATCCGCGATAAACGAATTTAAGGCGGACGAAGTCGCGGGCAGAAGCTTGTGCTTAATAATAATAATAATCTTTATTTCAGACTTCTAGGATCCACACAGTGTTAGTTACAAATAATTCTTAAATACTTATAATTATGTTAGTAATACTACTCTAATTTTATTTGGAACACTGATACACTGGTGTATGAAGTGTCATCCAGTGTTTGTAAAAGGGGTTGTCAAGTTTTTCTCCTATTTCAACTAGAAAACCGTTGGTACTGCGTCGCAGACGGTACATCTGGGAAGCCACTCGCTTTCGCATTATCGCGTAGAAATCATCCATGCGCTCGCATGCAAACATCCCAGATGAACTGCAAAAGCGAGGCAGCCCCATCAGCATTCTGTAGCCGTTATTGAACTTCATGTATTAGGAAAATTACTAGGGGCCTTCACTCATTTGATGCCCCAGGGCCACCAGAACCCTAAATCCGGTCCGGAGCCTGCCTTTCCGGGTACATGCAGTAGTCGCGAAGTTGAGTTTACAATTGTATAACAGAGTGGGGTGTGGTTGGGGCTATTCACGAAAGCGGGTAAACCCGTTGATCCCGATAAATACCCGCTACCACTCGCCCTGTCTCACAAATCACGTCACTTTACACCTAACGTCTCCCCTGGCGAGTGTGCGCATGCTAACACTTAATTTTATTTTGTTTTAATGAGTTGTGAACAACCATAACGTTAACTAAGAGCGCAAAGCTAACTCCTTTGAAATTTATAAACAATATTCAATTTTAATTATATACCAAATAAGTCCTTAAAAATAATTCAAAGAAGTTGGTAGGTTTACACACTATACGTGTTAAGGCGCCATGTATGGCTTTCCATGTCTTCCCTTTTCCTTTAATTATAATCATATATTTATGGAGATATTGTGAGTACAGTGGTTTTAAATTCACAAATAGTTTGTCACAATCTACCGATAGCCGGCGTAGCGTACAATATTTCATTAGCGTACAATCGAATAACATTTCATACGTTCAGATTAGAATAATGGAATAGAATAGAATTTTATTATTTGTAAATCACAGATAGTTCAATATAAGGGCTTAATTCTAAACATATAGTGCTCTGTGTTTTGTCTATTGGCGTACAAATTCCGTTATCTGTGTAACAAGCGTTATTATAAGTTTAATATTATTATGTTTTCACCAGCTGTCTACGACCTTGGTGCTATCTAGCAATAGCCTGAATTTTTAGATAACTACGGGGAACGGCTTTTTGTATGGAAAGGGACACTCCTCTTGCTTTAATCGTCCTTGATATCAACATTTATCATGAACACGAATACATAATTATTTAATGTGACTCATTTTCGGGAAGTGAAAGTGGAAGGGCTTGAGAAGAGAAACATCAGGGTTTCAACTAGCGAAACGTATACTCTGCTTCTAGTTTCATACAGTACAAAATACACACATGTTGCGAATCAATGTGTGTGTGACGCATTCCTGCGATAATTTCTGTCGGGCTAGCTAGCTAGTTGGCTAGCTAGAGGACATTGCCGTATCATATCATCACCCGTTTCATTCTCACTGTAATAAATGGCAAGATATTTGTTATGCGACACAGATTCAGGACGCGCAATCGCATTCACAGGCAGCTACAGATGTACTCTGCCACTTAAGCAACTGTCACATGAAATTTAGGAACTGTACAAATTTCCATGGAAACTATCTCTCATATGGTCGAGATCGAGTAAGATCTGCCTTTCTATATCTTCTCCCGACCACTATTGAATTACTAATCACGTTAAGCCAATAGCAGTCTATCCTGTCTCAGTTCCAACCGACCAGAATGGGACAAAATGTATGCAAATCGGGCTTATTTAATTGTCATGCATCGCCAGTGACCAAGAGCTAGACATACTCTGTAGATCGAAATTGTGAGTTCATGTCGTATGGTCCCTTTCACTTGAATATTGTTTGACAAATGAATAAGCGAGACGGAATGATACTAACTCTGAATTAGGCCTGTGAGATTTTTGGTCCACGGGTAGCTGGGTATCTACAGATGGTTTTAGAATACTTTTTACCCGACTACGCTGAAGAAAAAATAAGGGGTTACGAATTTTTCTCCTCCGTGAACGAAGTTGCGGGCAACATCTTGTTTGTAAAAAAACGGCTCAATCAACTTTTCAGTCAATATAATGTTTCATTTGTGGTATGAAATATATTAACAACTAAACCACTGGACGATATATTATTTTTCATTTCATTAATGTGCTGACGACACGCAACTTTAATGAAACTATTTTATTGAAATAAAAAAAACAAAAAAAAAAATATTTCAATGAGTAATAATCGCGGAAACAGAAGAAAATATTATGAAACTATTTTATGTTTATGAAACGGGAAATACGAAGCCTATTATATTTTTAACTCGATCGAGCGTCTTATTGGATTCCTTCGTAGGATTCTTGCTCGCAATAAAGACATTCTTTGGCGCAATGCCATTCTCAGCCATTCCTGATGCTAGGGGTAGGAGATTTCTTTTCATTTTAGCTATTCTCTTTATGACTACGTTCGCGTTTTAATTTTAATTGCCATCCCTAGACACAGGGTTGTCCATTTAATTAAAAAGCTGGGTCTACCTAAACAGTGGTGGTAACTTATTTATTTTATACATATTCAACGTTAACTTATCACGTTGTTAATGTCTTAATCTTAATTGCCAACCATATTTGCCCGTTCAGGGTTGTCAAAATAGTTAGATGTGGAATTAATGTTTTATTCACAACTATCAAATAGTTCGGGATATCATAAAAGGAAAGTTATGTATGAAATTATGTATTTGTCGGATTATACTTGCTTCATGCAGCAACGGACTGACAATCGTTTAACACTTAGTTGCCTAGAGCAGCAATGTAGTACAAATGGGTATCTATACAGTCTCAAGTATGTTACGTAGACTGTGGTTTCGTATGTTAAGCGACATCCCCATCTGCATAATGAAATTGAATTTACATCAAGAGTCTACCCGAGTGTCGTGAGAGAGAAATTTTCTACACCCAACTCCCTAGTGCGGTAATTAATCCTTTTAACGCGTGTACATTTGGGTTCATTTATTAAAAAATCGTTGTGCTATATATAAAATAATTTTAAGCTAAAATAACTTAAAAAAATACAATTCTGCAATTTTAAAGATCTATTTTGCCCACAATTCATCAAACTATTTCTATCCAAAAGTGCTTTTCATCCAAAAACTTTTAGACATTGATTTAATAAACTCACGACCATAGGATTATACTCGTAGATGTAACACATCGTGCGAAACGTTAAAGTAGTAAATAACACCCAAAGATAATATATGCGAATCAACAAGGAAAGTTTAAATTTTTTCACCTTTCAATACGAAGTCGCAGGCAAATTAAGTATGTGTAATAAAATGAAGGATGAGTATAAACGTTCAGGTATTTTAAAAACCCCTAAATAATATAACGGTGTCGACTGTACATTTGAAATTACCAAGTATATTTTTAATGAGTAATTTTGCGAGCCGGTGAATAAATAAATGTATTACTGTACCATTTGGCCCGCAAGCAAGGAGCAAGTGTCGAATAACGCGTTTTATTTGTTCTGTTACTTGTTTCTTTCTTACGCCTACCTATAATTTTATTATAATTTTAAATTAAAAAGTAGTGGAGGATGGGGAACAGTGGATTGGTGAAGGAGAGTGGATCTTTGCCTATATCTCAGATGAATAATAGATTTTCATCTTCACCATGGGAAGAATTAAAAGAGCGCCTAATACGTATCAAAGTGCAAACAAGACAGATATGTAAATCCATTATTTCTCTAAAATGTAAGCAATGATCTACTGTTCCCCCTGATCCATTGTTCCTCACCTTCCCCGAGGTATAGTAACTAATTAAAAAACAATCGCGAGACTATATCCAGTTTATTTATTTTCAAAATTTGTGAGTCAAAGTCTGTCATATTTAGGATGTTGATACTCAGCCCAAATAACCCTTATTAAAAGACACAAACACAAACTTTATGCTCATAAGAATAAAGATGAATTGCGATATTTTTGGCACTTTGGATGCTACAGACTATTTGAAACTGACTGTACTTACAAAAAAACCAGAGTCTATTTAATATAAGGGCGATTTACTATGGAAAGCCGACTACTATCACTATAGCCTTTGTGAACAATCAGATCTTATATACATAGTGGCACATAGCGGATGTCAAGCGCCGTCGATGCAATAGCTATGCAGTATGCTAACACGTCATTGACAAACCAATCCATTCAATTGAGTTTAATCTCATCAGTTCGAAAGTGATTCAGTAAAGTTTTTGTTTATAAAATAATATAATTATTAATGAGGTTACCGTCTAGGAGATGTCTTTGCGGCGTTTCTTTGTCTTCGGTAATCCTTATTTTGCGGAACGCTATTTTTTAATTGAGTTCTTCAGGAACTTGTGTAACTGACTTTAATACACATTAGGTTCATGTAGCATATAGGTATGTACACTTTTATTTGTTTTCTCAAAGAGGGTACTTTCAGAAATTGTAACTTTGACAGAGATTTTTTTTTCTCAGTCTACCCCGTGACCACGGAAGCTGTAAAGCCTCTTAAACGCCGGGAACTCAAATGAAATAATATATGCGATATAATCCGTATAAATAGTTTTATATAATAAATCTCTCTAATTCAAAATATGATAGCTATACTGCTAATCCTATTGATGTTTTACTAACATTCGTTTCAGACGCGAGCGGTCAATGATCCATATGCTCACTCGAGATTATATTTTGTTCATCGAACCGTAAGAAAACAGACGCTCGTATCGCCAATTATACCACAAACCAAAGAATGAAGTGCGTCAGTACAGGGAGCTGTATGTATAAACATATATTATATTCGGGTCTCCTTCGAAATATCTAATGTCGTTTGTCCTAATGTTTCGTTTGTTTTAACGTATTTTTTTCAGAACCCGTAAATTCTTCAGGATTTTTAAAAGATCATCGGTTATATTAGGTTAGGTTAGGTGTGTTTTATAACAATCCAGAAAAGTTTAAAGTTTCATAAATAAATGCGTCAGGACAGACGACGTTAGGGATTCCGATATAGATCCATTATATTCATCAGTCATCATCCTACGACGTGAATTTTATAAAAAAAATATGAAAAATAATAATTAACTACATTTATTCCCAGGTGATTCCACGGGCGTTGCAACTACCGTCAGTCCCTAGTCATAAATATTAAAAATAATAAGCTACGCCAACTACCAGACTTTCAAACAACGATATACTGTAATCATAGTTCTTCGAGTTATTTTATTGGTCTATTTACCCTGTCTAGCATAAACTTTTTTGGTATAATCATCATTTAGCATAATTCATAATTTGGCGTAATGCATTTTATTCCAGACACGTAAACTTTTCAGGATTGTTATAAAACAAACCTAACCTAACCTAATACATGTAACAGGATGATGCCTCAAAAGTCCTGAAAATTCTACAGTCCAAGAAAAATGCATTATGCCAAATGATGATTATGACAAAAAAGTTTATGCCAGATGAGGGTAACCGTAATTTAACGCATATAATGACCCATTTCCTTCATACTAAAATATCTTTAAATATTTTTATCACTAGAGGCTGACAAAGACTGCAATTCCTGTGGAATCACCTTCGCTCGCCTATAAGAAGGGGTCTCCATCTCAAGTGAAAATTGCTTAGAATATTTAACATAATTACACAACTTGATGTTATTTATTTATTTGGTTATTATTCAATAAGTTAGACATCGTAACAGTAAAAACCAAGGCACTGTGAACTACAAAAATACATACAGAAAAACTTAAAACTAGTTCGATTTAGGCGACGTAAGTGTCTCCGTTGCGTCGTCTGATCTGGTGTAGGATTCGGCAGATTGATGTTATGTGTGCATGTTCAGATACTTCGCTTTAATGCCGCTGAATACCTAGTGCTACGTACAATATTCAAATAAAGTAGTTCCCGGGATTTATTCAGTTCGAAGAATCCTAAACATAGACAGATAGACACAGCATATTATAAAATATGTCAATAATTAGGTTCTGAAAGGTAATATAAGATTTTGCTTGGAGATGTCTTATTTGATGAAACGCCGTACAGACATCCGCCTGTGTAGGTATTAATTTTCTTCATCTTTTGTTTTTTTTTACATTTTTTCCCTAAACGTCTAAATAAACCCGAACGATCGCCTTAGCAACGTATCGAAGCGGAGTTAACTCCTTTATTTTATAAAGGTAGCACGTTCGACTTTAGAAAAATGCTCCTTTGCTCTGTCATTGCGGAATCCTCCAAGCGATTCAGGTTACCGAACATGGTGCACGTTGGAATAATCTTTATTTCCTCAGAAAATAGCTGGCACGTTAGCAGAGTCCCCTTTGACCGTTCGGTGTGCCCAGTGCCTCACGTACGGTGGTACACGACAAAGACAAAGGAGCCAGCGGTTTATTTAACCCTATTTTATTTCTTGTTAAAATCGTTTTTGATGACCTGTTCATGATGACCTCTTTGTGCCAGATATTTTGCCACACTGCTGACCGAACCAAAGTGAATGCAATTCTTGCACCACCATAAAAATCAGAAACTGCCTCATTCTTGTTAATGTAAGGCCAACAATAACAGCGCCATGCTACTTGGTCCAAAACAGTGCGATTTTTCAATGTTTAAATTTTCATCCTCAACATCACTATTCGATGTGCAATGTGAAGTTTTAGTTGGAGTGTATAATGTTTTTACTATGCCCAACAAACTTCTCCAATTGCTCTTGTCTTTTCCCCCGCGAGACGGACTTAAAGATAGTACGATTTTTGAACTGCTGTTATACAGACTAGCTTAATTGAGCCAGATAGTTTGTTAAATGGCTCAGCAGAGCTAAAGAGTATGCAATTCATGCAACACCAAAATAGAATAGAAAAAAAAACAGAGCAGCTATTGTTCATTTAACGCAATCGGTTACCAGACAATTTGACTTTTCTACTACAGGGCAAATATAACAAAGGGTCTAGCCTTCATTTGTTACTTCATTTAAATAACTAAACAGTCAGCTCACTTGTGCCACCTTGTGCTCACTCACACGTATTTTGCCGCACATTCTTGTAGAAAGAACTGAAGACTATAAAATTATTTTAACACCAAGAATAGAAAAGGCTGTCTAGTTCTTGCTTATGTAACGTCGGTCATAACCATGGCAAATTGTGACTTGGAGCTAATTTCGGAGTGGACTAGTGGCCTGAAAGTTAATCCTACGAAGACGCAAGTTATCATCATTGGCAGCTCAAAGATGATTTCTAATGCTGACTTTGGTGGCCTCCCAAGAATTGTATTTAATGGTGTTCAAATTACTTTTCTCACTGTAAAGAATTTAGGTATAATCTTGGATCGCACTCTTTCCTGGGTGCCGCAGCTGAATGAGGTTAGCAGGAGGGTGTTCGCCGCAGTGGGTTCACTGAGAAGGCTTCGTAATTTTCTTCCTATCGCCACTAAAATTGCGCTTGCTCAAACACTACTCCTTCCCATTTTTGACTACGCTGATGCTGCCTATCTGGATCTTTCAGAGGAGCAACTTAACAAACTTGAGCGAATTCAAAACATCTGTATTAGGTTTATATTTGGGTTACGCAAGTATGACCATGTGTCTAGTTTCCGTTCACAACTCAAGTGGCTCCCTATCCGTCTTCGTCGTAACACTCACATTTTTGCTCTTCTCTATAGTACACTCTTTCATCTTGCGACTCCCCGCTATCTCAAACAACGTTTTAGTTATCTTCTATCAGCAAGGTCCGCTCAAAACTTTCTTCTAGCTGTTCCATCATCAAAGTCAAACTTTTATACAAATTCTTTTACATTCCGGGCTACTGTGTTGTGGAACTCTCTTCCACTCGATTTAAGGCAAGCAAAGTTATTGCCTATTTTTAAAACTAAGTTAAAGGATCATTATTTATCTCTCCCATAATTTCTATTTTTAATTCTGCTTCTGGTTTTCTAATCACTTTGATGTCAACTGTATCATAGTTTTCTTTCTTACTTTGTATATATATATATATATTTATAGTAGTATGTATGTTTAGTATATGTATAATATGTATGTTTGTTTTTATTTATTTTTGTATTATATGTAATCTTATCTCACCACCTACTCATTTCTAGCTATTTTACGTCATTTCCGCTACCCAAAGGTTGTCTGGAAGAGATCGCTCTTTAGGGATAAGACCGCCTATTGTCTACCTATTTTATGTTAAGGCTCTATTGTACTGTTTCTGTTGTTGGTGTGCAATAAAGAACTGTTGTTGTTGTTGTTGTAACGCTACTACGCTGTGCAACTCGCTTCAAAATAATTCAATTTTTACATTTTTTGACTCTCCAATGCCTATTTCAATATCACTGAGCATCTCCCAGGACGTAATTTCAGTTTTAATACATCCTATTTCTGTGCATGTAAAATATTTTCAAACCTGGATTCCTTTGAAGTTGAAGTAAGCTAGCGCGATTTCGTTTAAGTGCTATAAGAATTTACCTTCTCCTCAAGAATTTCTATGGAATTCGCTTGCACATACTACGCCACACGCTTTTCCAATTGCTCTTTTTCTTTTGGTCTTTAAGACAATTCGATTCTTGAAGACAAAGTAAATCTTATATTTAGTATTATTCTATGAAGGCAATCTTATATTAAAAATTGTCCAGCTACATTTCATTTAAATGCTTACTAGATTGTAAGCTTACTTCTGCGATTCTTGCATGACCATTAAACCAAAAAGCGCATAGTACCTGTGCCACAAGCTCTAAAATTTGACTGCGTTTTTTCAATGTTTTTGTTATTCAACGTCATTCTGAACAAACTGAATATCACTGACTGCTTTCTATTTAGTCGTATATACCTATTCGCAGTTGGCGAAGTTTTCTAGTCTTTATCTCTTACTTTGCCCCACAGGCTCCTCCAATTGCTCTTGTCCTTTGTCCAGCGCGGTTTACGCGCCCGCTCCTCATCACCCCGAGACGGACTCAAAGACAATGCGATTCTTGGGTTGGAATTGCGACGTTTTTTGCGGAATGCTTTGAGAAAGATATTGATGCTCGCGTGACAGTGATCACTTAGATGGCCTTTTATATTTTTAAACTGTGGAACCAAGATTTAGATGATTTCCTAAAGGGACCATTGTTTTGATCCTTCTTTATTATTTTTTTGCTACATTCAGAGGTTGAACTTGATGTGATTGTATCACTTAAGCATAATTTAATAATACGTAATTCTATTATGACGATGAAAACGATGTGTTTTTTAATGGTGACTAAAGACCGGAAGTAGCAACATGGATAGGGCCCCATTAGACGGACTGATGATCTAAAGAATATCAAGGGAGTTCGTTTTATGCAGGTGTCACAGGTCTGACCACGGCGGTGCTTTTATGGAAGGATGATGATAATAATGATTTATTGGCGAAAAACTTCTCGCTTCTCAACAAAAATACATGTTTTATAAAAAATTGAATTCCACATCGTTATGGTTACAGGAAATCGAGAGAAAACGCAACGTTGTTTACAGCTAGTGTCATTATTCTTTTCCGCCAATAATTTAAAATGAAACTCACCCCGCTAATATAGCCACTCATTTCATAAGCACCCAGGGGGCAGTCTTTTGTGTTTCTCTAAGTAAAATTCCTCACGATTTACGCAACGCATACAATTTTTGTTATCCTTAAGGGATCAAAAGTGATAATCGTCTTTTGTTGCTGACCTTTCATTTAAAATACCTGTTCTACAAAAAACTTGGAATAGGTGTGCCGGGTATCATTAAAGAAAACGAGCTGACGGTAGGTCGCTGCTTTTATTGTGGAAAATTTTCACTCGTCCGCTTTTTACAGCGCTGGAGTTTTTTAAGTCGCTTACGATTATGCCTACATTATTGTTTCAACATTTTATGCCATAGTAACGCTGGTTTACTGGATAATTTGAGCATTATCTGCCGCCATTGCTTGGAATGGGATGTAAAAATTATAGGTGATAAGTGAAACGTAACAAATACGGACACATTTATGGGCGAAATAAAAACCGGCCAAGAGCATGTCGGACTATGCTCAGTGTAGGTCCCATAGCCGTTACTACAAATAAATGCACTGTAAATCCATACTAATATTATAAATACGAAAGTGTATCTGTATGTCTGTCTGTCTTCACGCTTAAACCACTGAACCGATTTGGATAAATTTGGTATGGAGATAGTTTGAGTCCCGGGGAAGGACATAGGCTACTTCTTATCCCCGAAAAATACCCTTATCCGCGATAAACGAATTTAACGCGGACGAAGTCGCGGGCAGAAGCTATCTATAATAAAAACACAATGTAAACGGGTGCATCAGTAAAAGAGTGTATGTATCTTTTTGGCGCTTACGTCCTTTTATTTAGAAGAGCAGTATATTCGATCACGTTGAAATTGGTTTTCTTTGAAAGTATTTATTAAGCGTTACCTTTGTAACTAGTTTCGGAGCGATATTAGGAATATTCAGTAACTAAATAAAAATAAATGTTTGAAAACCTTAAAAATAAAAGTTTAGATTCTGCCTATGGACCCCCCCTAGAAAATACCTATTGTATCAGAATCAGAATACGTTTTTTTGTAAAACATAGGTACAGTACAGACAACTAAGGTGACGTGTTTTAAATATTATGATCCTCTATGCTTGACCCACAAATGCAGGTGTACAAATTTTGGATAGACTTACTTAGTACATTTTGTTATTTAACTACCAAAGTAAGTAGCGGCTTGTACAATTTTTATCAATTACATCTTGGTGTACGGATGGACGGACATGACGAAACTATAAGGGTTCCATTATTGCCACTTTAGGCCACGGAATTCGAAAAACCGCTTTTTAGTGAATCTTTCCGTAAAAGAATATCTCGTGATGATTCCAACAACCCTGAACAAGGCTAGGATATATTATTTCGTTACGGAGATCCGTACCTAACTTCCGTCTTCAACATCAGTCCATGGTACCATTTTCATCAGGATCGTAATCGCTCAGCTATCGTAATCGAGGTACCACCTCCCACAAATCGCTTATCACTGAGGAGTTCCGGTGGCCTTCTGTGGTCTTCTTCATCAGTTCTCCCGCACCAGCCCATTCTCTCTGAACACTTCGCTTAAAATCCCGAAATAGCTGTATGTATGTATGCCTAACAATATTAGAAGGGTTCGTTCGAATCTTCATAGTTCTTATCATCAGATGTTCACCAAAATCATACTTACGAGTATATATGACAAACTTGGAGGAGGAGGGAGGAGGAAGGAATTGGAGGACCCTCCTCTTTTTACGAAGTCGGTTAAAATATTACTAAAAATCTCTACATACATTGCAGCAATATGTACAGTAAGGGAAATTAAAACGTTTACCGTTTTCGCTCTTGTCGCAATGACAATAAGGACTAAAAAACCAGCCAAGATCATGTCGGACTATGCTCAGTGTATGGGTCCGCAGCCGTTCATACAAAAACATGCACTACTGATGAAAAAAATATGATATGAAAAAGTGCACTAGCAAAAGAGCGTATCTCCACGGCACTTACGTCCTTTAGCTGAGAATCGCTGTTTTTTGGCAATAACTCAGAAACAGTATATTCGATTATGTTGAAAACAATTTTCGTTGAAAGTATTTCTTAAGCCTTATTTTCGTAATTTTTGTCATGTTTTTTTAACATACCGTTTAGAAAATGCCTACTATACCGTTTAGAAAGTACCTTTTTTGGAACCCGTAGCCATTCTGGCTACGGGTCCCAAAAAAGGTACGTGTTTCAGTTTCTCTTATAGTAGTCAAGGAATTTAATTTACATACCATTTCGTACCTTGTCACAGTCAAAATCAATATGAAAGCCGACAGAGATTCTATACGAGTATCAATGTCACTATGACAAGGTACGAAAGGGTACACAAATTAAATTCCTTGACCGTACGTGTTGTTCCTTCGAGAATGTCGGCTGTCTATTGCATTTTCCATCGTATTTTTCGGATGACACCCGCCGTTAGAGTGAAGAAATAGGTAGAATTCCGATACAAAAATGCGTGCAGGATGCACCAACAATGCACATCGTTAGACTCTGGAACGGGTGCAATTTGCAGGAATTCTTTTAAAGGACGTCTTAGTTACAATATAGGAAGAAAATATGTTGAAATATGTGGTTCAATATTTTGTTTTAGCCCGTCACAAAAATAGACGGTTGTTATAAATTTAACTGGAGCATCTATATCTCTGGCATAGTGGTTAGATACTAGTTTGTAGGGTTCCATAGCCGAATAGCAAAAACGGAAGCCTTATAGATTCGTCATGTCTGTCTGTCTGTCTGTCTATCCGTCCGTATGTCACAGGCATTTTACTCAAAAACTATAAGATGTAATATTGATGAAATTTGGAGCATAGGTGTCGTTTGTAAACCGCTACTTAGTTTGATAGTTAAATAAAAAAAATATATATTTCTAGGGGGGGCACTCCATACAGGTAACCGAAACCAAAACTAAAACTAAAATCAGCTAATATCAAGGTGTGGCACATATTTCCACAGTATTTCCAAAAACACTTTGAGGTTTCTAAAAAAATTTTTGATTAGGTGAATATCTTCCAAAATATACGCTACGAAAGTAGCAAAAATTGTGTCCCCTCTATTTTCTAAACGGTACGTTCAAAAAATATGTAAAAAAATTACAAATATAAAGCTTAATAAATACTTCAAATGAAAATTGTTTTCAACATGATCGGACATACCGTTTTTAAGTCATTGCCTCAAGAACTGCGCTTCTTAGCAAAAGGACGTAAGTGCCGGGGAGATACGCTCTTTTGTAAGTGTTTTTTTTTATATCGTTTTTTTTTCATCTGTAGTGCATTTTGTTGTATAAACGGCTGCGGAACCCTTCATGGGCGAGTCCGACTCGCACTTGGTCGATCTGTTATAATAATCTCTGTTATAAAACGATAAATACATAGATTTCAAATTAAATTAAAGTAAATTATAAAATTAAAAATTAAGACAATTAAGAAAAATTCTATTTGGAAAGTTTAAGAAATTTATATTTGAATCTGGATGTGAGCGCTGGGTAATTCTTCATCTCCCTTGGTTGAGAAGCCGTCTGACAGCCAATCTACTTGCTGCTGTGTACATCGAACACCCACGACAGGCTTCTCCCAAGCAATTTCCTACGGAACTTGAGGTCGGTCAAATTTCATTATTTTTGTACCAGGCATTTTTCCTGCTTCGGTCTAGAACAAAATTTATATATTAAATTTAAAATTTAGTTTAAATGTCTAGATCATTGGTGTCCAACATATTTAATGTTTAACTTTATTCAGAAACTTATATAGAGACTGGACCTGGGTAAAAAGAGCCTTCGCCCTTTGTCCCGAACTGTGCTAGCCACATTAAACCGTCACAAGCGGCTACCCTCCAGAGTCCAGTCCCTATAAACCGTAGATTTAAATTGTATTCCAACTTAATTTAGGAATAAACGAATTGAGTCTTATTTTTGTAATTATTCCTTGTCACCCATTTTTTTATGCACCAACATCACATGAAGTACAAGTTGTTACCATCACTCCCTAATTTCATCTGAAACGCCCTTCCCTTGTAAAAGCGCAACGTTTCAGTGGCTAGGCAGTGTTATAAAATCTTTCTACATTGCAACAAAATGTAGGTAGCCCTACATAAAGGCTTTGTATTACATTTTCCGTCGTGTTTTCTCGGATCCCAATCCGCCGTTAAAGTGAGAAATAGGTCGGATTCCGATACAAAAATGCGTGCAGGATGCACCAACAATGCACGTCGTTAGACTCCGGAACGGGTGCAATTTGTGAGAATTCTTTTAAAGGACGTCTAAGTTACAATGTACGCTGGTAGGAAAATACGTTTAAACTGGGATTTTCCATAAGATCATTTAATACTTTTACCTTTAATATTTTTTTTTTCAACTTTCCTATGGTATTATATCATCCGGGAAAATAAGTATGTAAGTGATTTCGGAAGTGGTACACCACGCGTTAATACGGGGAAGGGGCTATTGGTATTTTTTTTGTCCAAGAAAAGTATTGAATATGTACTTGAAAAATCATGTACACTTCAATACAAGTACCATCTATGACCCAAAAATATAAATGCTAAATGCTAGGACATCCGGGCAGGAGAATGACCGACGTAAAACAGAAAGAACTCGTGTCCAATATTTTTTAACCGACTTCCAAAAAGGACGAGGTTATATGTTTGATAGTTTGTATTTTTTTTTATGTATGTTCACCGATTACTCCGCCAATTGTGGACCGATTTTAAAAATTATTTTTTTATTTGAAAGGATATACTCCCGAGATGGTTCCATTGCCACCAAGTTGGGATCTGATGATGGGATCCCAGGGAAATCGAAGGCAATCCTCAAATTTTATAGGCACTTATAACGTTTATCATATATTTTCTTAAGCTATTTAAGTATTTGCATATGGTAGTCATCATCTCATCATGCTGAGTTGATGACGGAAGGTACAACTTCTTAATAGTAGTCCTTAATAGTTAGAGGATAATTCTTAAAACAATCATCTATGATCTACTTAAGACTGTTAATCATATCCCTTTTAGTGTGTCTCTGAAGTCGTCTCCTTATCACCAAGTCAGGATTAGATGATGGAATACCAGGGAAATCGAGAGAAAACCTCAAATATTAAAGGCACTAACAATGTTTTGTATATATTTTTCTAAAGTTATCAGTTTTTTTCCTCTGGTTGTCATCATTTCATGCTGAGCTGATGATGGAAGGTACAATTAACTAACCAACTTTTACATTTCTTACTTCCAAAGACTCGAGTTGCGTGCAAAGTGCCTCCTCAATCTTCCCATTCGGGGCTCTACAAAATACTTTATATCACTACTAAAATCCTTCACTAAAAAGCAAAATATAAAAAAATTTAAATAATAAAAGAACCGACTTCAAAATAAACTAAAAAGCCATAAATAATCTTTTATGTACGGTACGGATCACATTTGAATCACCTATTGAAGTCGGTGCCAAACCTGAAGTAAATTAAGTTGTTTATTCAACAAAAATACGAATTACTATGACTAAATATACATGTAGGTAGATAATAACTAAAGGCTCGTCGCCGCGGTTCTTAATAAAAATAAATGAATGGTTTGGCACCGACTTCAAAAGGTGATTCAAATATGATCCATACCGTACATAAAATATTATTTATAGCTTTTTAGTTTATTTTGAAGTCGGTTCTTTTTTTATTTATAAATTTTTATTGAGGTAAACTACACGACGGACCAATTATTGTACTCATCATCCCTATTGTGAGTTAACAATGACATTGACGTTTGAACCGAGCGGTCACAAAACGCTCGCAAACTTGCCCTGTATCATATCGCAAGATTCTCTAGTAATTATTAACCTCTCAAAATGTAATGTGTGTCTGTATCTGTGTATCTGTATGCCTATCTGAAGCATAGTAACGCCTACTCCACCACTACTCGATGATTCATCACTACTAGCTAAACCATCTTTTTTTCGAAAGATATTTTCATCGAGGGTGTTATTATTAACCATGATTGAAAAAAATTCGCTGTTTAAGAATTACGATCTGTTTTCTGTGTAGGTGATTTTTCGTCTGTTCACCTTATTACTTGTTTATTTATTATTGGGAGTGGTGTGACAATAACTTAGAACATGTTTGTCGTGTGTGCTTTATTTCGGTTCACTAAACACCGTAAATGGCCCTGTTCAGCACTTTGTGACGGTGGAATGTAGTGCTTGTAAATCTTTCTTTTAGCAACGGCCAAGATTTAATAAGTACAGGCTGTATTTGGGAATCTAAAGAGACATTTATTCACATTTATTAACGCCATGTTATTTATATGTTTTTTTATAAAAACATGGATGAATAAAAATAGAGGACCGTCAATCGCCATACTTTGATCGTGCACCGACCGCAAGGGGATATCCAGTATTAAATAAACCGGCCAAGTGGGAGTCGGACTTGCGTACCGAGGGTTCCGTACAAACTTTCACTTACCCTAACATTATTATACTAGCCGGTTCCGGTTGAGTTAAGTTTGCACCTGATATCTATAGCATTGCATACAGTCATCATTCGCTTGCCCTTATCCCATTTACTTGGGGTCGGCGCAGCACTTTTTTTTCTTCCATACCTCTCTATCACTCGTCATCTCGTCACTCACATCCTTCGTGTTCATGTCATCTCTCACGCAATCCATCCACCGTTTCCTCGGCCTACCCCTCCTCTTACAACCCTCCACATGCATATCTAATACTCTTCTTGTCACATGACTCTCATCCCTCCGCATAACATGTCCATGCCACCGTAGGCGATTTGCTCTCAGCTTATCGACTACGGGTGCTACTTTCAGGCTAGCATTGCATACAAATGAGGTGCAAACATAACGCAATCGGGATGTTGAAATTGGTTTTTTGAAAATTAAAAATATAATTAGCTAGTTAGAGACATGATTATAATTATCGTGTAATATTTATGTTTATTTATACAAATTTTGAAAATTTCTAAATTTTCGTTCGGTAAAATTTGGAGATAAAGGTGGAGGAACGGTGTTTTTTTCACATTTTCTTTAACAAAATAAAATCAAATCACTATAAAAAAATTGTTCAAAAATTTGCAGATTAAGCCCTTTCATATGATATACTACTTGACCTAGTAGCTAGACTTCTAATTTTTGCCCCCCCCTCATAGTCGTCTTTTTTTAATATTTCCTTTGCCATTCATGTGGGCTGACTATGTTTATAAATATTGCAAATTTCAAAGAGATATCATAAGTAGTTTTTAATATATGGCGCTTTAATAGTCGGACAGACAGACAGACAGAGTCGCACCATAAAGGTTCTTTTTTTACCATTTTTGGTACACAAACCTAACTAGATGACCTGAACCTAACTCGAAAGACTTCTGATGCAATTGTACACATTGGCTTGTCGTCTGTATTGCAATGAATTAAGGTTGAAGGTGCAAACTATTAGGACAGTGTCAAGGACTGGGACATTTACCTTACATCGACGTTCTGTAAGTGTTGATGATATTTGTGTATTTATAAACGGTAATGTATATTGTCTTCGTCTCCATTCGCGCCAATGTTTTATACCGGTATAAAGAAGGGTAAGTAAATCGTCAGTGACAAAATTAAAGGTAGATTTTTTCGTCGTCAAATGAGTTTGCATTTCAATTCCTTGTGTTATATTTTAATGTACAGAATTTATATAACATGCATACTTGTTATAAGGATATGATTGAATATTATACTTTATCAAAAGTCGTTAATAGATATTTCGTTACAAACTGAACTACCTAGCTATAAAATCGCTATAGAAATAGAGAAACGGAACGCATCAAAACTTTAACGGGGTACCCACAACTTTTGATATGTTTTAATAGAAATGCATTCTGTTTTAAATGTCAAAACGAAAGCGTTAGTGCTTGATTCAAAAGTTAATAACTTAAATGTGTGTGCATAAGTATCACAGAATTATGTAACTTCAGATTTTAGATGTCTTAGCTGCTAAAAAGTAAGTTTAAACTTCACCGAGACTGTGATTGTTTGGTTCGTAATCTTTGTCTTTAATAGACTTCATTTTAATTGCAGATATGTTTTAGAATGGCCCTCAAACCCTCGCGGGATAAGATAAATAACAACGCAATAAAAAAGTATGATAACCAGGATTTATCAAAGCAAGACAACAGAGCGGAAAATAAAAGGAAATCTAAATTGCGGAAGCGAAAAAGTTCGTTTCAACAACATTTTTATGAACTTGACTTTTACGCAGTGATTAATAACAACATAAGAATTTTGAAGGAATCTTCAGAAGTAAACGCAATGGGAAGTTACTACAATCCTAATTCAGTTATTCCAAATTACAGTTTGTCTTATACGTGGAATCAATGGGATTTAATCGGACCGCAGATATCTAACCAGTTATATACAGTTCCTGTACCTACAGTACCTCTAGCTGTGATATCGCCACCAATGTCTATACTACCAACGCCAGTCCTACCATATACAGATATTTTATATACTCCTACATACTCAGCAGTTGTGCCATACGTAGCTGATAACGTTTGCACAGCTTTGGATCATATCTATGAGTCTACCTCAAGTTTCGCGGCATTAACACCAGTTACATCAATAGATGAAGATTACAACGAAATTACAGAAGATATTGAGACAGCAGTGCATCAAGAGAAAATTGAATCGCTGGAATACTATCTTACTTTGCCAAAAGACTTATTTCCAAAAGCAAAGATACTGACATTAGATCCAAATCCGATTATCGATGAACTGTGTAAGATTAAAGATATCGGTAAGCATTCGCCTTGGATTTTAGATCTTGAATTTGGGGTTCCAAGGACACCTATATCTAGACCTCTCGCTATGTATGACGTGCAGTGTAACAACATCCATTGTATAAATAGTGCGGGGGCTGTCCATCCAGTATTTGAAACGTGTAGTGAAGAGTTTAGGAAAGTGTTCTTGTTTTATTATGACTGTATTGTGTCTGTGTGGTACAGAGGATACATACATCTTACAAATGATGATTCAGTGATGAATTTTCAAAATTGGCTAATTGTGCCAATGCAAGCGCTAGGCATGTGTTGGTCGTAGCATGAAGCATGTTTTTAAACTAGGTCGGGAATTATTTGTACATATGTTTTATTATATTGAACTTAATGAATTATTGCTCAAATAAATTGGAAATGTTTGCATTTTATCTTATTTTTAAGAGATTTATTTTATAGCTAACCAATTAGCCATTTTATTTTTACTCGCATACTAAATTATATTTTCCAGTCGGGTAACTTAAGTTTCGCAATGATGAATATCTTTCATCATACTTCAAAGAGAAAAAAACTTATGTAAGAAATTGATAAAATTATTTTCAATTTCTCGCACGACAGACGGTCGAATAGAATTTTTCAATCTCACTTAATGGTAGTGTAATTTCCCTCCATATTTGTTACCATGGTGAAAAAAAATTACAGCGAGTTTACTTATCTATATCACATGACAAAGGACAAAGCTATGACACTTAGTAATTCCGTGTAATATACACTTTTTTTACTGAGTAGAAATAGTAAAAATCACGGTGTTCAAAATCTTTACCTCGTTACACCCATCCCAACCGACTAACAGATGACCGATTTTCAAGTAAGTATCCATTTAGGTATAGTTCCTACACTTTTCAAGTAGAGAATTTCAATTTTGTGTTACAAGTGTGGGGATTTCAATTAAGTACCGTTTTGGTTGGTTTTGATGTAGTTTTTAGTAAATGCGCGCAGTGATAAGGTCAATTTGTCTTTGCAGAAATAGAATTGCTGCCGAGCGTTTGGTTTTTGAATAAACCTCCTAAGATTTTTGGATTTCTACAATCGTTACCTTAGCGTCGGTAAAAAAAGCAAACTGACGCAAAGGCTTAAGGCCTCAGTGACGTCGTTCCTGTTTTAATTCTTCTAGCGTTAACGATAATAGAAAATATTCATTCTTATTGAACTCTAAGTTCACAATAAGAATGAAAATGTTGGAAGAAAAGACATACAATTAATCTTTTGAACGCCAAGCGGTGGAGCAATTTACCTTGCCACTGACGCCAGAGCAAAAAAATAAAAAGAGCTCCAAAATCAACAGGGATTGAAAAATACTTGTAATTCAATGTTTTTGATTAATGAAATTTGGACGGCAGTGGCCGACGTGGTGTCAGTGGCACGACTTTTAGCTGACGGCCACAGCCGTTTTTAGCGGTCAAAAGGTTAATCATTAATTCGTATGCAAAATTTTAAGAAATAATTCTTATTATTATTAGGTAGGTTAAGCTTTGTCCAACAGTTAAATATCTAACGGTTACTGATGACTATAGTTGGAATAAATTTTCTTGACCAGAAGCAATTTTATTTTATTCTACTACTAGCTTCTGCCCGCGACTTCGTCCGCCTTAAATTCCTTTATCGCGGATAAAAGTATTTTTCCGGGATAAAAAGTAGCCTATGTCCTTTCCCGGGACTCAAACTCTCTTCGTATCAAATTTCATCTAAATTAGTTCAGCGGTTTGAGCGTGAAGAGGTAACAGACACACACACTTTCACATTTATAATATTAGTATGGATTGTACGTACAAATAAAGCCAGTTCCTTTCTAAAATAAGCTATAAACACCTTTAAAGGCTTTTCTAACTGACTCCCAAGGAGGAGGAGGAAGAAGGTTCTCAATTCGTCGGAATCTTTTTTTTTATGTGTTTCTTGCCTTGCATATAAAGTGGCCCTTTTTGTCACTAAGTTGTTTGCAGTTAGTAGCATCCACTTTTTATAAAATCAATTATGTAAATATGTGTTTGCAGGAATATAATGGATTTGTTCGCAGAGACAATATCAGTAGCTTCAGGCCAAGAAAGATGATTATAACGATACCAACTTTTAGATGCTTTTTTTTTTAGGAGACCCTTAGTGACACTGACCCCTTAGTGATCTTGACTGCCACAGCTGACCTAAGCTATGTAACCCAACTAAATTAAGGTCCCTAATGGTCTGCCGGAATTTGTACGGGCTTTGTGTTCAACTCTGCGTCCACACCTAATTCATTGACCAAGCAATCCAAACTATATTAAACACTCCACGCGAGACAACCAAATTACTACAATAAAGTTAGTATGAGTACAAAGCTTGAGATTAATCTCATCAGTTTAGAGGACAATGTTCATGAATTCATTAAATATAGTCAAAGTCAACATTTTCTTTATTCAAGTTAAAATTTCGTTTGAATATGTCAAATAGCTGTCACTTTATTACAATGAATGAATACCTCTAAACGTTATTTGGACTTAAAATGTACAATTAAAAAGTTAGGTGTCAATTTCATGTTTTTTTTTATCATCTTACTTATTATAAATATATAAAGTAAATTAAAAATGTAAGGTGGGGTGGGGAGCTGCAGATCGGTGGAGGACAGTGGATCATTGCCTATATTTTAGAGAAATAATAGAAACATATCTGTAGTGTTTGCACTATGATAAGGTAACAGGCGTTATTTTCATCACCCCTCTAAAATATAATCAATGTGCCGCTGTTCTCCACCGATCTATTGCTACCCAACCTATACAGCCGAGGGAAATGAACAAATGTCATATCGAGGGAAAATATATATCCAAAAAATAATACAACTTTAAAATCTACTATAAGTACATTCCGAGTACAAATAACGGGCATCTTGTTAACACGAGTATAATAAATACAGGTGTGTTTATAGAAAAAAAATAAAGCTCTGGTTTTTGTCAGGTAGTTAATTTTTTTTTTATATTTTAAATGTTTTGTTAAGCAAACTGATGAAACCAGTTATGAAATAACGGATATATCGATGGTAAAATCAGGAAAGACTTACTGTTAGAATTGTTATGATCAGGACAAAGTCAAGAAAAAATTAAATGGACAAGCTTCATTGCTGTTTGTAATCGTAATAAAAAGCAGCAACAAATTTTTAACACCAAAATTATATAAGAATAAGGGAACCTTATTGACTAATGAAACCTCTAGAATTAAAAGACCGACAGAAATTATTTCAATATTTAATCATTAACAAAGTTACTGTGCAAACAATAGGGAGTCAACAACATCATAGACTATTTAAACAAAATTAATATAGAATCTTATAAGGACATCACGTCTTAAGCATCGTAACCTACTGCTTCAAGCGTAGCGTAATATTGTGTTTTGGTTAACTATTTTCACATTTAGTTTACATAATTGAATCAATCAACTCTCTTCTGTCATCGTCTGTCACGTTTTTACCATCTGTCAATATAACTAAATTGCATTGGAACATCTTAAGATTTAATAAAGAAATTCTACGACATTTTTACAGTCGCGTAATGCGTTACTGGTTTATTTTATTTTATTTTAAGCTGATAATATAGGTGATCTAGTTTCAACATATTCATATGTTGAAACGAGATCACCTATTACAGTCGACCTAAAAAAATACTGAATAAATCTACTATGGGATCATCCACACGTCACACAGAGCGTCTCATAGACTTTTTGCCCCCTCCCTTGACACGCTTTTTCCTATTTTTATCACGGCCTGTCAATTCTGGCATGACCTGCTTTCCCCTATCGCTGGATGCAGCATCAGATACTAAATGTTCGTCAAGTTTTTAATCCTGACTATACACTAGTAATGTCACGGACAAAAACGTCAAACATATTTTCAGGAGTGTAAGAAAAACTTAACTCTTAAAATTTACGTATAAGTTTGTTGCCGATGTAGATACTTAAGTACAGTAAAAAGTTAACTGATCCAAATTCAACAACATACCTAACTAATGCGCGTTAAACTATACAATAATAAGTACACTTATATTACATGCCAAGAAAAGTTTAAAAAATATTCGTACAAAAGTTTGTGTTCCATTTTTGAGTCATATTTACAAAAGTAAACAACGTATAAAATAATACTGCGTAAAAAAGTCAACTTATTTCAAACGGAGGCAAGAGCACAACATCTACTTATTTACATTGGAATAAAATAAATGCTTCTTTTGTTAGAATTTATTCGGCTTATAAATAAATTAATAAACATATTTACACAAAACTTAACAAAACGCGCGCGATCTCCTTTAGAAAAATTAACATTTTAGCCAAAACCACGTTTAATTAAAAGTCAGCTGAGAATTCTTGACCTTTTGATCGTTAATTCAGAGACGTGGTGTTTTACCTGTGTTATATTGATTCTAGCTAAAACAGTCGAATTAATCTTCCTAACGAAGGCCCTTAGGAATAAATACTAAAGCCTCGAAAACAAGCAGTAATAAGGGCGTTCATTATAGTCCAAACCTAATTTATTTTACGTCTGAGAGCTAATGGCGATACTTGTTTTAATTCCATAGCTAAACAATGTCTGATAACATTCAAAATTGATTATTGCATTGAGACTTTTAAATTTGTATTTACAATGTACTCTACATTTACTAAAAACACCACAAATTCCTTGTAAGTAAATGATGGTAAGTGCCAAAAACTATATATACAAGATACAAGTATCATATTAAAATTCACTAACGATTTTTTTTATTTTTTTATAGGAAATAATTCCTGTCATAACTCAAAATTAAAGTATCTTTGTTTTGAACTGAGCTAACAGATCTGAGTATGAGGAAAGATTAATTCCAAATATTTTATTGTGGATTTTACTTTTAATCTGCGATGTTATTCTTTGTAACAGGTTTTTTTAAACTACGGACTTAAAACAAGCCGTCTCAAACAGCATCGTTTTTACGATGCCCGTCAGCTCACTCTCTTGACTTCACTCTCAAAAATACGAGACTTTCTGCTTCTTTTTTCATCAAAAGTCTTCTGCACAATTAAGAGTGGAGCTCAAGATACAGAAGACTATAAAACGCCTCACAAAACGTTGAATCGAATCAACATTTTTGAAGGTAACTTAGCACTGCATATTCGCTATTCGTGTCGATTCCTTAGCATCATCACGTCCTATCAAAACGCTTTCAGCGTATTCCATCGTCAATTTCAATATTAATTCAAATCTCTAAGCTCATTAACAAGTAAAAACTTGGAATGTTACAATTTGATTAACATTTAATTATCAATATCGTTGAAATGGTTCATAATTACATCAAACAATAACAAATCCTGCTTTAAGTAGGACACTTGTTTCTACCCTGTTTCACTTCTTCAAACGTCTCTTACAATTGTAACATTACCTATAGTTAGGTATGAAAATCTTTTTTAATTCACTTTTCTAAAGCCTTCCACTTTAAATGTGCCCGATCCGCATTTCAAATACCGCATTTTCATATCACCTGGCGAACTTTTAATTGGTTCTCAAAGTTTAAGAGTTCACGGTCTGAAGGATCCAGGGCACAAACTTGGAAATCCTGGTGCATACTCCGGGGAGGTTCGCTTCGCCGCAACCGATGCCCCAGCTGATTATACCAGCCAGGAAGTATCGCTGGTCTTTGCCTTTCACCTGAAAATAAGTACTCGTTAATTTCAGCTAAAAACTCTCTCCTCTCAATTCCCTTTTCCTCGCGTAATTTTCGGAAGAATAGCTTTCTGTTACGTGCTGGCAAAAGTTTGAATAACTTTACTTAAGATTTGGATATTCATATTTTCAACAGTTATACTATACTAATATACTAACAAACTATATGAGTCCTTGTTACTCGAAACAAACGTTTTTCATTTCATTTCAATATCCCAACTGGGTGGCGTAGTATAACGGACGGTTTCTTTGAATGAGCGTGCCTTGGCCGGAACATGGTTTGTTGAATTTAATTACCTAGGTTTAATTGGTTGTAGTTTAAATTTGTTGTAGTTTACTGAGTTAGGAATCACTACGAGGTTGTGCGATTTTATGTATTATCTGGCTGCCTCTATTAGTATCATGTTACTACCGGTGGAAATCTGATACATGCCACCAGACGAATTGAGAACCTTCTTCTTCTCTTCTTTTTTGGAAATCGGTTAATAAAATAAATAAAAAAGATTATTTCGAGTTTAGTTTTGTTATTTGAGTAATTCCACGGGCACTTCAGCCGCTGTCTGTTCCTAGTTTAATTATTAAAGAAGAGGGCCATAATATGACAAGAACTGTTATTACAAATCTCACAGACGACATGATTACTAACAATGAATACCTAGACTAATCACGCCTTTCTGCATATTGGTATGAGCACAAACACAAGACGAGCAAATGCAGCAATCTACGTATTTAAATAGCTTTCTACGAAATATACGAGATGCAACAGGTCTCCTTCAATGAATAATGAAAAGCTGTATACGCGGAGCGAGCATTACTCAGGTACGATATTGCAAACCTAGGTAATGCAGAACTTCTATTAGCATTACAGACTTTGAGAACGCAAATGGATTTTCATAATTAAAGACGTTAGCTGGCTTTTGGCTAAACGGATTTGCCTGAGTTGTATTGCTTATGCAAAATGTGTCGAACATTTGGTGGAGTTATTATGTCGATAGTGATTTACCGTTTTGAAAATGTATAAAGTCCAGCAGTGGACGTCTTTTAGCTGAAAATGATGATAATGATATAAAGTATATAGCGTAGTATATAAATAATACTTCTGCCATTAAGAATGATTAACACTATTATTAAACACGGTGATTTTTAGTTACTGGTTATATTAAAGCACCAGAAAGTACGTGAAAAAACAACTAAGATCGTGTTTTTCTCTTTTAATATCTCCTTGTACATTTCTTTCAAATAAAATCATTACTAAGTTATGTCAAACACTGAACTTTATGGTCACCTACGTACAATGATGACCCTACTTCCGCTCCATGTTATCAGTGGAAGTCATTGACCCCCCACCCCCTTCCCCACAGCTCAAACAGCAGTCATTGCAATCGACTCGCCATTCATGAACCCTGTTACGACGAGGTAATCAGTCGTTCTTCCCGTTTTGTTTAAATTTGTTGTTTTGGTTGAAACTACCCTCGTTTATAAAACTAATGTATACCTACCTACTATCTACTATTATCAAGCTTGTTTAAATTTGTTGTAATAGGGCGACCACGTTTCGTGGGAAATACTTAAAAAATAAAATAAAAATAATTAAAAAAAAATCTTTCGAAAACAGATTTCTTAAGAGGGTGTATACCTGCTTAACTGGCAACGACGCATTTTTTTTTATTTTTCTTAATTATCTTAAGAAATGTGAATGTAACTTGAACATGTTTTTAATTCATTCGTTGTGTTTTCGGTAGTTAAGCTGGCACAATGCAAAAATTCATAATATTGCGACAATCAAAGCTCTAAAAATGAATTTATGTCTATATCTTGTTTTGAAAGAAAATAAAGGCAAAAGCGATGAGTACATGAATTAAACCCAATATAAATGATAAAAAAGTAGGGTATGTATTGAACATATCTTTAAGTTTCATTCAAATACCACAAAATAATGAAGCAAGAAGGTAAAATATGCAACGTTGCCAGCTAAGCAGGTATGAACACTCTTAAAGTTTCATTCAAATACCACAAAATAATGAAGCAAGAAGGTATTTATTTTTTCTTTTTTATGTTTTCATGACCATGGATTCAATGTCAGCAAGAAGGTAAAATATGCGACGTTGCCAGTTACGCGGGTATAAACACTCTTAAGCGTTATCTAGTGCATGGAATTATATAATGTCTTGTCGGGCCTTAAACACATAAACGTCGTGAAGACATGGTCTTGAAACAGTGAACAATAAAACATTCACTTTCGACATATATTTCAAAGTCTCGCATATTTTATTTTCTTTTGATTTCGCGATTATTACTAATTGTAATATAACAATTTAACAGATTATATCGCGTATATTATCTCATTTTGTTCCCGACGTTTCGGAAGCTTTTCAGCTTTCCATTGTCAAGGGTGGACTGAGAAAAGATGTATTTTCCTCTGTCAAAGTTACAATTTGTGCAAAGTACCCATTTTTGAAAAAACAAATAAAGGTGTACATACATGCCAGATGGGCCTAAGCTGTAAAGAAAATTACACATGTGCCAGAAGGGCTTAATTTTTTTATTTAAATAATTTACCAAGCAGCATTTCACAAATGAGGCGTACTAAGGAGAAAAGAAACGTTGCAAAGAAAATCTCCCAGGCTACCTCATTACTAATTATAATATTTAAAAAATATATACATTTTAAAAAGCTGTCTTTACAGCTTAGGCCCATCTGTCCTGTATGTACACCTTTATTTGTTTTTACAAAAATGGGTCGTTTGCACCAATTGTAACTTTGACAGAGGAAAATACATCTTTTCTCAGTCCACCCGTGACCATTGAAAGCTGAAAAGCTTCCGAAACGTCGGGAACTAAAATGAAATAATATTCGCGATATAATCCGTTAATTATTTTATTTTCTCGCATATTTTCTTTTCACTTTTATTTAGTGCCGTGAATGCGAAAAAAAGTTCGTGCCTTCTTAAAATTGTGTACTCTCAGTACTGTTCAATGCACTAGGCGAAATTCTTAAAATTTACGCGATGTCCGCAGTACCCATTCGAGGCACTAAGTGATAGTCAGAAGAATGCTTGAGTGTGTTACCGCTGACAAAATATAGGGAATCTGTCTTCTACTTTCCACGCCCATCTCGATTCAAAATGAGATAGTTTTTTTATCTTTATGAACGCCTCCGGTCCTCAAGAACACGGATTTGTGCCGATCGATAGACGCTATCGAGGCTATATAAAAGTTAAAGAAAGAAGTTAACCTGTAAGGGGCCTCCTGAGTCCCCTTGGCAGGAGTCGTGTCCGCCCCGCTCGTGTCCGGCGCACAGAAAGATGTCTGGTATGAACTCATGTCGGCCAGCCCTCAGGAACATAGACTTGCAACGATCGTTGGACACTATGGGGACTTGGACCTGAAATTGAGAATGATGTAGCTTTATAGTCATGAACGCCTAAGACTTTGGTATATATAAGTAATTACAGTATGGATTAAGATCTCGCTGTTGTTCTGTAAAAAACACTGTATGTAATACAGCGGGCCTATGGGTGTTGCGCTTGTCACGCGATAAATAAGTGACATAGCTGCCGTCACCTTCTGACACGTATGTAAGTGCGAGTGTGACAGGCGCGTTATCATATTATGTATCGCGTGATCAACGCGACCATCATAGGCCCGCAGGAGTATTATATCAAAAACCAGCGCAGGAAAGTATTTCACTGGATTAGGTACATGTAGATAGTCCGCAAATTTGTAAGCGCTGTGTTGTAAGGAAACTGCTACTACTGAAACCTTTCTAATGGAATCCATGTGATTAATTTTGAGTTGATATGAAAGTCCCAAGAATTCATGGAATGTTGTCCCATAACACTTAGCATATACTTCCAGGAGAAAGAAGTTTGAATCGACGAGGTCGGTTAAACAGTCGTCCACTTTCCTATTCCTATTTAAAGACAGAATTTACATATTTTAGGATAGGAAAGTGGACGAGTATTGTACCTCTACCCAGGGGCGTATTTTGAAATTTAGCGCCCTGGCCCAATAAGTTTCGCCGCCCCAGAAGTTAAGGAAAAAACCGGCCAAGTGCGAGTTGAACTCGCGCACCGAGGGTTGCGACGCCGACCCTGTCTGTTTGCCACCCCGGGCCATGGCCTCCTTGGCCCTAGAGTAAATACGCCCCTGCCTCTACCTCCTTTTTAAATACCTCGGACCTCGAACGATTTTCATGTTTACTGCATTTTTCACATTACTTGTTGCGCTTGAAAGCAAAGTACGCAAAAAAAAATACTTATGGTTCCCAAAATTCATGTAAAAAATGGTATAGTACCTCTTGCAAAATGGACGGCAGCACTCCACCCTCAGACAGCCTTCCCCAGCCGGTCACAGTTGCATTTTCCCCCACCAGCAGATCATCACTCGCCGGCAGACATATCGGGGATATATGCGGCGCGAACACCAACGTGGACTCCAGCTTCACCAGCGCCAAGTCGTATTCGTAGGTGAAGAAGTTGTATTTAGGATGGACCGCCTTCCGTGCCACGCCCTGTTCCACGAACGGGTACTGTTCGGAAACCGAGGAGAAGTCGTATTCGCCGACTCGTATTCGTATTTGGGAAGTTAGGAGGCTGTGGACAATATGAGAAAATATTATATTAGATTGCTGTTAGGTATTGTGGGTGCTCAATTATATTGACAAAGTAATTTTGTTTGTAGGATCAGACGATATAACGGTAAACTAAAGTAGTAGTAAAGGTCCTATTAAGAAGAACCTATAATATAATTTCACCGACCTACAGCAGTTCACTGCTCGACAGGGCATAGGTGTCTAACACGACAAGCCAAGTAGCTCCATCACATTCCCCTCAATCAGCCGTTCATCCAACCGATTTGATGGTCTGTATTTGCCCATGTATGGTTACACTATGTTTACTACTTATGATCAAAATCGCAGTGCCAAAGCACTTGTGAGATATAATAATGTTTGGTGACTTTTATGGTCAAAGATCAATAGCCCATGCACTCTTGCTTAGATTGTTAAAGGATTCAAAAGAGGAGCACTCACTCGTCAACGCAATGGCCAGCAGTGGCTATCCAGCCTTCATTGATGATGGCTCCTCCACACCGATGGGTCGAAGAGAAGCTGAAGAACGATGTTCTTCTCACAGACACCTGCCACGGCCACCGACCGAAGCTGGAATCCTTGCCGCCCATGATCCTCATCTCTGGTCGCGGCCACATCGCTGTTACGCCGCATTCTGAAAAGTATCAGACATAAGACAAAAAAATGGCTGGCGACACGTTTGGCTCAATGGGTTGCATAATGGCCTACGAAGTTGGCGGGCCCGGGATCGAATCCCGGCCAGGGCAAATGTTTGTGTGATGAGCACAAATGTTTGTTCCTGGGTCTTGGATATTTTCTATGTACTTAATAATAATGCCCGCGAATATGGTAGAAAAGTTACCTCTACATGGAGAGAAAAAATAGAAATAATAATAAGTACTCTTTATTGCACACCAAAAGAAAAGAACATCAGAAACCTTAATCTAAAACAGTATCAGAAATGCTAAAAAGCGATCTCTTCCAGACAACCTTAAGGTAGTAGAGATGGCGCAAAGTAAACAACCAATGAGTAAGTAAGTGGTGCACAAGAAGATGAGACAAATCATAAATTAAAACCATAAAGAAAAAAGAGAAAGGAACAATACAGATGCATACAAAGATATTAGATACTAATAAATAAATGTATAAAATACAAATAAAAATATATAAAAATATATATAAATACACAAATATATACATATAACCAAAAAAAATAACTGAACTACACGACATCGACATCTCAGTTTAAGGGAGCCATAAATAGTGCTGCCTAAGATGACTCTTAAAAACAGGAATAGATTTAGCACACCTTACGTCCAACGGCAAAGTATTCCACATCCGGATCGCTTGAGAAGTAAAAGAAGTGCTATAAAATTTGGAAGAAGAAGCAACAGGTGCAAGGAGATGATTTTGCGAAGATTGTAAAAATGACAAATATTTAAATCGCTCCTTAAGATACCAAGGGGTAGCGGGGTTGAAAATAATTCTATAGCGGAGGGCAAAAATGTGAGACTTACGGCGAAGCCGAATTGGAAGCCACTTAAGTTGTGAACGGAAATGGGAAACATGGTCATATTTACGTAGGCCGAAAATGAACCGTATACAAACATTTTGAAGGGGCTCAAGTTTATTTAGCTGCTCCTCAGTAAGATCGGGGTAGCAAACATCTGCGTAATCCAAGATGGGGAGTATGAGAGACTGAGCTAGCGCAGTTTTAGTGGAGAATGGTAAAAAGTTGCGTAATCGTCGTAATAATCCCATAGCAGCAAACATCCGCCTACTAACCTCGCTGATCTGAGGAACCCAAGACAGAGTATGATTAAAAATCACACCAAGATTTTTGACCTGATGTGAATAAGGTACCTGCACACCGTCAAACACTATTATAGTCAAGTTTGGGAAATCAATTCGAGAAATGAGTTTGGACCTGCCTATAATAATGGCTTGAGTTTTAGCTGGATTGACTCTTAACCCATATCGACTACTCCAATTAAATATGGTCTCCGAGTCATTATTAGTAGAATTGATAACCATAATATATTTAAGTATTATAATTTATCCATATATTATGTATATCGTGGCCTAGTACCCATATATTATATTTATTTGCTTAGTTTGGGACTAGATAGATTTGTGTACGATTGTCCCTAATATTTATTTATTTATTTAAATGTACCGGTACACTATCTAACAGATTATCAAGTAGGCACATACTTACACAATTTTTTTTGTGCTATGAGAACTTTACAATGCTTCGCAAGGTATAAAAACACATTAATCGTCATCATCATCATCTTTTCAACCAGAATACGTACGTTTCGGCCTTCCTCAGGGATATCCATGATAGCTGGTTTTACGCTAGCTAATTCAGCTGAATCCCGCGATTCTCACTGGATCGTTTGCCTACTTTAGAAGACGCCTACACGTACCATGCCATGTAGAATTTTTCAGTTTGTGGTTGCATTCGAGAATGTTTCCGTGCCAGCAGTCGTCGGTACATTTTACCGTAATAATACGTTTGTGTGTTGTGAAATGTATTTTCTCCACACGGCCGCAAAGTAGAAATTTCTCGCTCATTTTTATTTCAAGACGTGTACTGAAAATTACCAAAAAATAGTCCTAGAACGCCTCTAATTTCCCGGCAAGTGAGCACCCATTGTGCCTGGTCATGTGATTCGGTTCAATTCCTATCTCCACCGAACATGCAATGCAGAGATTACATCTCAAACTCATTTCGGTAGCCTACACATTTTGTACTTAGGACCACAGAAAAAAGTTGAGCACTAGCTATAATTATAGTAACTAAAAAGTAAAACATATGCACAGTTAGTTTTAGAATGTTCTTTCTTAATAATCAACTTAAGAAAACGTATCATTTTTAATTAACGTTAACGTGAATTAGCAACGTTCGTGATGATATTACTATTTTTCCGATATTGTTGAAAGTTAAAATATGCTGTCTTTTATGCATAGGTAATTGCTCGGTGTGAGATCTGCCACCCATGGTAGTGTGAAATGCAGTTAGTGACTGTTAGAATTCCACAGGGCGGTGGGAGTGCAGTGTTGTTTGTAATCGTTAATGCTATTATTTATGCATAAATACTAAACTTTCGTTGAAATCCTCAGGCAAACCTTATCTTTATTTATCCACGATGTAAAAGTGATTGAATTACTGTACTATTATATTGTCTGTGGCATCCTGAACATTCAAACTAATGAGCTTCCCAAATATTAACGAGTATTAAATTCCTTGGGGATTTCAGTTTTCATTCCGGAATGGAATTCACTGCATCAACAGATTGATGACGTAATATCATTCTGGAAAATTAACACCGAGTGAATTGACAGCCAGTTTTGGAAGCAGGAAAAGGCAATGAAAATGAGCGAATCAGGCAAATAGGTCAGAAGTTAAAATTACGGTCACAAATCGGGAAGCACTGCGTGGCGGGTCCGCAGCAAAGTGAATCGGGTTTCGTATAAGTAAAAAACCAGCCAGCATGGAAATCCTTGAGGGCCGCAGTGGACGTTAATTTGGGTGGAATAATAATTTTGTCTAGTTTAATAGACACATCGAAGTCATGAAGGGTGTATGGCGAATTGGCTGTTATTGAAACTGCGAGCTAGACCTTTGACCGTATACATCATCATCATGTCCGCCATAGGACGTCCACTGCTGGACACATTCAATAAACTTCCGCATGGGTCGGATAGAGGCGACCCGCATCCAGCAAGTCCCCGCAACCCTAAGCGGTTCGTCCGACCTGGCCCTACCACACTGCGCTTGCCGGTGCGTGGTCTCCACTCGAGAACCTTCCTTCTCCAACGGCCTTCGGTTCTTCGAACTATATTACCTACCCATTGCCACTTTAGTTTGCTCATCCTGTTTTCTATATCGGTGACCTTGGTTTGTCGAATCTCCTCATTTCTGATCCAATCTCGTACTCTGTACACTTATCATTTATCGTAAAGTTCTATTTGAGATTCATTACTCTCTTCTCGCAAAACTTTCTTTCTCATTGCCCAAGTAGTGACAGATTATTCCTAATAAAAACTACTTAAAAGCCGCACCAACTACTGGACACATTAGTCATAATGACTTCGCTACTCGCTGGAATACCTAACTCGTTACACAGAATCCCCTAACAACGAAACAATCTGCTCAAAAACGACTGAAAACATCCGAGTATCTACACGTTCTCTTACCCAAATTGCTCGATGTTTCCCCCAAAACGGTTCATATCACGATAGCTCAAGGTTCATTTGAGCTAAGCGTTTGTGAGCAACAAAGAGCTGAGCTAAGTTCGGAACAGCACTTACTGTGCGATAGTGCCATCAACTTGGACGATAGAATCGAAAACAAATGCTGGCTTTGCCAAAGCGTCTAGTTAAATTTGTATACGTTTTAGGGTTCCGTGTTTCGTTTTAATATGACAAATATTATGTAATTTTCTGTGAAAAAGTAGTTTTCATTTCGTTGTCCTCCAACAATACCTCATGTTACCTTGGCAGGACGGGCGGTGCTATTTGCAATCTTTTGAGCTCCTAGTGTTTCCGCGTACAGCGCCTAGATGGCGCGGAAATGTACTATCTGTACGAAGGTGCCCTCAACATAATATGCATAAGAAATAAGAATCGAAGCACAACACGACATGTTTAGCTAAGTTGGTTGCAGACCTGCTTACGAACCTGGCGGTCCCGGCTTCGAACCGGTCGGGGCAAGTGACGACGAACGTTTGTTCCTGGGTGTTGGATGTTTTTTATTTATTTAATCATAAGTATAATTATTATTATGTGTTTCGTCGCCGGGCACCCATCGTAAAAGCTTAGCTTAGTTTAGAAATAGGTCTATTTGTGATTGTCCCTGATATTAATTTATTAAAATTTGCTAATTAATTTTGTACCTTGTTTAGGGCTTATATTTGAAGGAATAAGAATTATCGCCCATTTTACCGTGCTCTGTTAGTTTTCAATGGCGGGTTACATCTATCAATATCACCATTTCAAAGACGTAATCGATAAATCAGTCGTTAACTCACGCTATTGGAGCACAGTGAGATTGGAACTTAATACAGATTTTTCACTTTTTCTGATTTTTTTGCAGAATCAGCATAGAAATACACTCACGTATCTAATTGATATGAATTGTTTCCTATATACATATCCCGATCGAAGCTCTTAATAATGATTTGCAACTCATGCACATATATCCTATGCTTAAGCATTAAACCCATTCAAAGTGTAAGTGGTGCGGCTAGTAATACGAGCTTTACTAAACTCATGTTTAGATTTTGAAACAGCATTGTAGATAAAAGAATTGTATTCAGTAGTAAACCTAGTACTCGTACCACAGGTATCATACGGAACCCTGTTGTATAAATTACACTGCTCCTCGCTGAGAATAACTTAAAGGTTAAAGGTTAAAGGCCCTTACTTGCTGAAAATAAGGATTTGAGAATATTACCTCTGTATCTAATGTAGTAACTGTTTATTGAATGTTATAGGCAACGTATAATAGGCTAATAGCAGTTGGAGCTTACCTGTTTTTTTTTAAATGTTATAAACGTGGGGCGTGGTCTCGGCCGTGCCCGGGTCTTTCTTCTTTGTGGGTTTCTATTCTACTTTGTCACTTACCGGCACTGTTGGTGGCCGCTGTAGTCGACGGCGGGGGCGTGGTCTCGGGATAGACCAGGTGTCTATTCTTGTGCGGCTTGCTGGTCGGTCGTCTTGAACTTTTTCGTAGGTTTCTACTTTGTCACTTACCGGCAGTGTTGGTGGACGCTGTAGTCGACGGCGGGGGCGTCGTCTCGGGCTTGCCTGGGTCTTTCTTCTTGTGCGGCTTGCTGGTCGTTGTGGTGAACTTCTTCGTGGGTTTTGGCTTGGCAGGCTTCTCCCACGAAGGCCGCGGCTTCGTCACGAAGGACGGCTGCGTTGTCGCTTGCCAGTGGACTGTGTTTGCGTTGCTTGGACGCGACATGAATTGAGCTGAAACGTAAGATTTATCTATTAAATATAATATTAACGATACAATTTCTTATGTCATTGTTGCACCTGTAAATAATCAAATTATGGTTTGGATTCTGCAGGTAGGTACAACGACGACATACATAGCGAGTTCAATTGGCATAGGGTCAGTGTATAAAAAAAGATCACATATCTAGAGAACCGTTAAAAGAGCTACCCTACTATATCGTTTTTTTACTATAAATTGCTAAATTATGTGCAAGAAGCAAAATAGTATGACGTAGATTTTACCGTCGGCAGTACTTAAATAGACAAAAAAGTACTAAAACCTTTTTTCCTATTAACTACAGTTACAATAATGAATTATTTTAATATAACATATGCAAGACTGCTTTTCCATAGTACCTAGCCGCCATTTAATCGATTCTGAAGATAGGTACCTAAGTTTGTACATATTTTTTTGATAGAGACCCTCTGTTAAATAGTAGGAACTCTTTTGTAAATAAAATTATCTCCTGTGATATGAAAATGACTAGGATTTTTTTCTTATAAGGTTCTCTTTCATGTCCTTGTGTCCGTGTAATTGTGAACTAAATGTAAGTACACGGAACACCCTATATATGTTGTAGTATGTGTTGCTAAACTGCAAGTTCAACGAGTTATTTTCTATTTCCAGAAAAAACCACTGAAAATAAACTTAAATTAAACAATATTATAAGCAAAATTCTAATAAAAGCAAAATGTATAATCTTAAAAAGTTGTTGTTTAAAACGCCACCTATGCGCAAAATGTTGAACTACTAAGTCAGACTCACCTGCAGAGATGCTGTTCTCGTTGTGTTGATCGGACACGGCCATAGGGCGCGCGCCACTTAGTATATTACTAAGACTAGACGAAATCTTGTTGTGAGGACTAGTTTCCACTTCGCTCGGCCTATTTACATTTTGGTACTTATTTACACTGTTATAATTTATTTTATTAACTATATCACTATTTTGTTCGCTACTTGAATCTAAATTTCCTAATGAAGGGAGGATTTCCGGCGGCCGGTAGCTGTAGGAGGTTGGCGCGCCATCTATTGGTTTTGTCATGAACGACGGCCGCTGCGTTTGCCAGTTAGGCCGAGCGATCGTGTGCGTTGTCTCCGGCGGTAGCGTGGTCGTGCTTCGGCTGCTAGATGGCGTTGAGTACGATTTCTCCGTAACTGTGACCGGGCGCTGGGTATCTGAAAATGCAAGTTGCTTTATTAAGATTAACCGGTCAAGTTCACAATGTGTACGTGATTTTCAATTTAGAGGTCACTAGGCTTCAATTTGCTCGTTGGGTGTTTAATGTAAGAAACAAGCGTGACTCGGGTCAGTTATTGGGTTCAGTCCAATCGTGATTAGATTCTTATTTCGGTTTACTTTTTATTACATTGATAATAAGATTAATAAGTCTGTTTCACAAGCACAGCCCAGATTATACTGTAGCTACAGTCAATTATAATATTCCACAGAAAAAACTAGATACCTAGCAAAAGTATTTAATTGTAGTGCTTTAGATAGATTTCTTTTTTAATTTATAATATGTTTATAGTATATACTTTGTATAAATTGTAATATTGACTGTCGTGCATGCATATTTATACGTCGCACCATCGGCATAATATGTGAAACATTTATTATGTAACATGTACTGTACTGTACCGTATTTTATGTTAATAAATCATTTAGTCCTTCAATGAAATAACAAGGTATAATTGGGAGTGTTTCATTTTGTGTGGTCTTATGATACTGGAAAGATACAATATGACTTACATAGGCTTTGGCCTATTTTTTTCTTAGAATAAAAGGGAAAGCTTGGTGTTAATCACTGTTAAGTAGGTGGGTACCTTATTTAAGGTGCGAATGGATGGATTGCATTCTGCCCATTGTGGCAACGCTTAATAAATGATGACTTGAATTTTAGAGAATGGGTACAGATACTTTATCTAAGCAATAAGATAGGAGTTTTAGTTATATTCATCCATCATGCCGGACATGAAGCCGTCGACGCAGACGGGTGCGTACGTGCCCCCGGCACGGTTGCAGTCTTGCACCAACATGCACGCACCGTGCACCTCTGCCATGCACGACACTTCATGTTTAAAACTTACCCCCTTGCACATGCTTGGTGACTTACTGCAACTGCCGAACGTAAAGCCGATGTAGACGCTGGCGTGCGTGTCCCCGGCGAGGTTGCACTCTTCCACCAACATGCACGCACAACACGCCCCCGTCATGCATACTTCCACTAGGTGACTTACCGACAACAACTGGTATGTTGGGTAGACGCAGACGCCAGCGTGCGTGCTCTCAGTGCGGTTGCACTTTTGCACCTATATGCACGCACAGCTCGCGCGCCATTCTCGACACTTCATGCATGCTGATCCCTCACATAAAGCTCTGGTGACTTACCGACAACAACGGGTATGTCAGGTAGACGCAGACGCCAGCGTGCGTGCTCTCCGTGCGGTTGCACTTTTGCACCTATATGCACGCACCGCGCACCCGCCAATAACGACAATTCATGCCTGCTAATCGCTCACATAAAGCCCTGGTGACTTACCGACAACAACGGGTATGTCGGGTAGACGCAGACGCCAGCGTGCGTGCTCTCCGTGGAGTTGCACTTTTGCACCTATATGCATGCACCGCGCGCCCGCCATTCACCACACTTCATGCCTGCTGATCCCTCACATAAAGCCCTGGTGACTTACCGACAACAACGGGCTTGTCGGGCAGCCGGCAGCAGCTGCCGAACATGAAACCATCGACGCATACGCCGGCGTGCGTTCCCCCGGCGCGGTTGCACTCTTGCACCCACATGCACGCACCGCGCGCGCCGCCCGCCATGCACGACTTGCGCGACATTTGGTAACCTGCAAAAAAATAACCATAGCTATAAGAAAAGTTGAAGCAGATACAATTTTCGGTCCCATCGAGACGGGGAATGATGACCGAAGATGATTGCATTCATCCCATCATGGATAAATGATAAAACACTCGTTTCTGCCAAGCGTGTGAGTAGCATGATGGATGCCTTGTCATATATTTGTTGCTTGAGAAAAGATTATGGGCCTACAGATCGTGAGATTGTATGAAGTATGAATATCGAAAAAGGACAAAAAAATAGCTCGATGTATTCGAAGAAATTGAGAAATTTCTAAATTTGTCCAGGAGACCATAAAACTAAGAAATGTGTTCTAAAGAAAATTTCGTGCCCAGCCGTGAATGACTGGAAGCAGACAGAGGTGCGGAATATGAAGAAATAAAAAATAACTGCCTCGCACAGAACCTGCATGCATGCTACGCGAATTTTCAAAATAGATGACCACGTCGCTTCCTGTGCAGGTTTATCCTACCTAGGGAGAAGCGGAAATTCTAAGTCTTTTAAATATAACCGCATTTTATTATGCATTCAAAAATATAAGGTCTACACAATTACTTACAAATTAACCGCAATCCCTCTTTCATTGTTCCATAGTAAGAAAATAAGAATGTGACATTGTGACTGATTTTAGAACAGAAAATACAATACTTCTTATTAGTCGAAACTTTCATACCCACCTACCTACCTAATTTACCGGCCTATTTTTCTTGTTTGTAACATTCATTCACAGACTGAAAGAAAGAAAGATTTAATAACTGTGCTCACTAATGATTAAGATTGGTAACCTAAAAGCGAATATTTTTTAAATATCAACGATTGATGTGAAAATTAAGCATATGAGGAATATGAACATTATCACTGAATGTCAGATTATCCGTTGGGTTTAGAGGGTACCAAAATGGTTTCAAGTCTAGTAAATAAGTCATTTCATACATGGATTCAATTACACTTAGATGTATGATGTTCACATATTATCACAACATTGCGCTGCAATGCTCATCTTAGACTTTTTTTAATGTCGGCATTTTTATACTTAGTTAATAATCCTTCTCTCCAATTTTCTTTGTTGACAGTATCACGTTATAGTCATTTTTATACCTACTTATTTTTCCTGATAGTCCTTAGTCACCAAAAGGAACAAAACGTATACCTAAACTTTCTTCGAGATTATGGACAGAACGCGACGTTGAAATGTCATATAATTAGCAACGAAAGGTAATTAAATAAATTATATCAATACGCGATTAAGCCCCGTTTTGTTGTGTTGTGATTATGAGTCAATTTACGTGATGCAATAAAACCCGGCGTCTACACCTTCATTAAAAAAAAAACATGTTCTGTAAACATTTTTTCGGCGACCACCGCTCGCTTATAACAAGTCTAAAAATGCCTTTTAGAGAACTGAATGATTGAATAATTGATAGATTCAGGCGTTACTTCACGGAATTCCGTACTAGGTTAATGAATTATACTTCCTTTGCTTTCCGCGAAGTAGTGTCTTGGTTAGATATAACAATAAATTGTGCTCACATGCGCATATTTCCATGCCTTTTCCACAAAAAAAATACGCATGCAAATACAACAAACTACCACCACCGGCGTCACCCGAGAAATCATGTGAATGATTGAACATGTTTCATAATCTCGCAATTATATATAAATGTTCCTTAATAACTTAATAATTAAATTAACAAGTCCCTCGGAAGCGGGCTAATCGAGTGAAACAGTCATCTACCGCAATACAGGATATCCTAGCCTGTTGATTATATCAGTTCTGGGCTATTAGGCTAAGTGTTTGCACTAATATCCCGAGGCTTTGCCGGTGTACCTATAAATACACGGTAAGCTACGGTGCCAATAAGCAACTGAGAACAGAATCGATGAGTTACTTGGATAGTATCTTCGAAAGTTTCTAATTATTTTATAGGGTTTCGCGTCCGTAGCGTAGACGGAAGCTGCACACCTATCTTATGTTTAATTAAAGTAGTTTTCAAAGCAGCTTGCAACGCTTGAATTAACGTTCATTTCAAGAACTACACAGCTGAGAGATGACAACTATTTTTAAGATATCTACTCGTATAAAAAAAACTGGTATGATTATGAAACAACAATACAATATTGAAAACGAGGATTACTATTTTGACAAAATTCATCTTTTTTTTGTCGATTACTATATAACGTGCTGGTTATCGACACCTTTACAAACTTACACGTTTTTAATTCCCTCTTGAAAATAATACACAACTCCGAAGTCACTCAGGTACTAAATCAATGTAACTAAAATTGTACTGATTAGGTTAAATTGTACGTAAACCAAAGCAAATGAGTCAGAACAAATATGCTCATCTCGACTAAGGCATAAAAATGACGAAGACAGATGGCAAGCCCCAAACGGCCGTCGACATTGTGCGACATTTTTCTACCAAATGAACCGAAATATATCGGATACGCAAAAAAAATGGCTACCCGAGTTTTCATTTCGCGAATCACCGCCATACGAAACCGTCTGTAACAAAACCTAAAATGATAGAGCAATAATATTGAAGGGTTTTATTCTGTAGTAAAATATTACAGACAATCTAATCTGCAAGTCACAGGCACGTTTCGCTTACACCTATTGTTAGGTATAAATCACAGGAATAAAGGAGAGGGTAGGCCCAATAAACAAGTGGTCTGTAGTCAGGCTGCCCGCGGCGGCCGGGCTGATGCATCTATGTACCGTAATGCAGCGCTAAAAAGGAGATTCGGTTTGAGGCAAAACCGCCTTGTACGAGAGATTGATAAACTTGCATTCGACACGTGAGAATTGTGTAATATTGAAAATATGCACGCTTTGGTGCAGTTCAGAGAGACAATGATCACTGAACTGTAGACTGAAATGTGCAAGGAGTATCGATAAGTATGTAATACAAATTTAAACGATATTGAGTTCTAGTTGAGGCTTTAAATCAAAACTTAGATAGACTACAATGTTGAGCGAAGTACAAAATATCCTATGTTAGGGTTATCGTGCATTGAATTATAGAAACGTTGAAACTCATTCAGGGAGGTTACCACAATATCTAACTGCGATTCAGTTTAGGTCTAATTTGTCATTTTGAGACAGTTTATATACATAACTGACATGTAAAATCTGTTCGCGAATGAGTTTAGAACCAACATTGAATCGCATTAGTAGATTATGGTAAGACCCCAGTCAAATTTGAAGTTATCTTTAAACACGTCAGACAAAATGTCGGTTTAGGTTTTTACGTTACCCATAATTTGGGGAACGTATGCCAAAAGTAATTCTGCTACGATGCAATGTTCTGAATATATGAAGATGTAGATGACAAATAAAAGAGATATATTGGGTGCGAACTGGGACATGTTATCAAAGACAATGCGGAATTTTATGTTCCCTTAGAGATTTATGTGTCTTTAGCAAAACCTAAGTCGTTTCTCATGTCTGCAGACGTAAAATATCTTTTTGAATACAAAGGAATAATGTAGCCAATTAGGAATATAGTTGAAAATATTCTTGTGTAATAAATTATGGTTGGTTAAAATTAAAATGTGAGATATAATGTGGGATATTCTAGTTTGTGTCTGCATGTTAACGTTTGTGCAAAGTTACTTAAAAATAGAAATATACGGCGGATGATAAGTAAATTTACAAAGGCAGACTTAATCCTTTCAGGTATTTCTTTCAATTAACTTGCGAGAAATGTAGTTTAAATCTTAATTAAATATAGTCTTAGATCAGTACCATTAGAGTAATACCGATTTCATCCAAGACTTTGATATTCAGTTAAAATACAGAATAATATTCGATCGTTGAACAAATAAGAGATCTAAACCACGATCATCCAATTAAACAGTTAAAAAATATTCATCATCTTAATAACAAAAAATAACTAATTTAACCAACAAAACTTGGAGGGGACAAATTCAAAAGCAACGTTTACTTAGGACTGGAAACTTTTCAAGCATCCCAAGAGATCGTTTTCGGCTTAAAATATTTATGATTCGGTCTTACAGACGATATTCGCTAAGTATAAGTATAAAGTACACAATGTAGCGGACCATATCGATCTGGCGTCTTTACGACCGGCGTCTTGGCAAATAAAATCTAAGTACTGTAATAAATATCTTAGTTATCCTCAACAAATACGCAATCTGATTTGCTACTGATTCCCGCTATCAAATACAATAACAATAAATTCAAGGCATATCGCACAGTCTGTTTTACAATCTCATTTTCAATGGGGTGAGACGCGCGGACGTCGTATTTTGTTCTGTTGGGATTTTCATCGAGAAATAATTTCCAATAGCGATAAATTGTTCAGAATATATTGTGAGCGGGCCCGGCTACCGGTTTATAAGGACGCGGCGTAATTCATGAAAATAGTCATAAAATAACAATAAACTAAGAATATGAAATATTACTGGGCCTTTTTGGGGTATCGCCAACATTGGAAGGTTTTGGTGAGAATGTAAATCTTAAAATGATGGAAATTGTATCTCATGTTTGTAAATTTCTCCGAGGATTGCTTTTATTCAACATCAAAAGCATATAAATAAATATTAACTTCACTTTCGTACATTTGATGAATATTTTAATATTTTTAACCTTAAACGGCGTTTGCATCCTCAAGCACTAGATAAATAAACTTATAACTAATTAAGTGGACATTTTACCAACTATTATGCCATAGTTACGTTTGGCCATAATAAGTAAAATACATTTTTTGGAAGATCCTGTTTTTATTATTGGCAACCTGCTGTCAACGGAGTGAATAAGTCATCATCCATCTCAGCCGCTTTCGGCTTGTCTTTATGCAGCAGTGACTATTCATCCACTGCTGGACAAAGGCCTCCGCCAAAAAATTCCACAATCGCCTCCGCACCGTAATCAACCAACAGTAACCCGCGATCCTGGTTTTCTTTGGTTCATATTAGAGCGAGGCCTTTCCACGCTGCATTGTTCGGCACCCAGCCGCTACGACGCAGTCGCGGTTAACAACATCAAATTTCTAGAAATCGTATCCTTTAATCTTGTCTCCTATACCTTGCGCCGGCGGAGGTTCTCTAAGGCCGCGATGCGATCAGCAGTGCGCACGCGACGGGGAAAGTGTGCCTGTGATCATCTTTACGCTAACTGTTCATTAAAACATAAGCATTGTGCATGCGTTACATGTGAGTCTTTTTGATTACTGTAAATGACTAAATGTTATATATGAACTTTTGACTGGTTAGTTTCTTGCGGCGCTTCTTGCCAGATGTGTTCCCGCAGAGCTGTAGAGGTCGAGAGCTTGAGTAGAATCAGACTTGTAAAGAAACCCTTGAGACCTTGCAAAATGAAGTCTTGATATTTGTTTCAACAGGAAATACGGATGACGGATTTAAGAGACCGGATGAGTTATGGTTTGATGGAAAGTTGCTAGCTTGACTGATTTCTATCGGATATATTTTGGAGAATATACGCAGGATTACACAATCTAATAATGCCATCTGCTAGTTTCTATTCGTCCCTATGGTTGACTGGTACATAATGCATATAAAGTTCGTCATTTGTATTGTGCAATACAATTTAAAAAAAAAACACCATCCCTTTTCCACCATCGTACCACATCCATGTGAAAGGAGCTACTTCATCATTGTATTTTCAAAGTACCTTTCATTCCTACCAAGTTATTTGCTTCATCATTTCTACTTTCTTTGGAAGGAATGGAACTTGCTACCGTCGTGTGTATTTCCTGATAATTATAACTTGTGTTTCTTCAAGGCACGAGTGAATGGGCTGTGGAGGAATGCCACCAGTATGTCCCTTACGTAACGGGTACGATAGCTACGGCAGCTACCTTAGTTAAATATATTAAAACACTAGAATACACTGTCAATACAAAAACCATGTTCTGAAATACTATAACACCAAACATTTGCATCCTAGCATATCATTACAAGTATCAATAAAATGGTGTTACGGAAGCGACATGCTGATGGAATGCCCCTGTGGCTGATCCAGCGATCTCTATTTTCCATTCCGTAGTCAGTATTTAAACTATTAAACAAACTGTATTTTTATTTATATTTCATTATAAATGCTGTAGAACTTCTCAAATAAACATAAAAAATCCAAAAATAATCTTTTATGACGGTTTAGATCACATTTCAATCACCTTTTGAAGTCGGTGCCATTTATTTATTACTATTAACACAGATGGTACTCAAGAACCGCCGCGGCGAGCCTCTAGTTATTACCTACTATATTTAGTTATAGTAATTCGTATTTTTGTTGAATACTTTACTTCAGGTTTGGCACCGACTTCAAAAGGTGATTGAAATGTGATCCGTACCGTACATAAGAGATTATTTTTGGATTTCTAGTTTATTTTGAAGTCGGTTCTTTTTTTATTTTTTTATTTTTTGCCTTTTAGTGATGGATTTTAGTGATGTTAAGTATTTTTTAGAGCCTACAATGGGAAGATTGAGGAGGATTTGATTGTAAATCTATACTATTATAAAGTTGTAAAAATGAAATGTCTGTACATTGAAAATATTTTCATAAAAATGATTGTTCTGGACTATTTGGAGGTCACTAAAACGAAATTATTTGTTTTGGATTTTATGTATATTTGTATGTGTCGTTGTGGCTTCATAACGCAAAATCGGCTGAACGGATTTCAACTATCTTTGGTACACGGGTAGCTGGGTATCTTCAGATGGTTAAAGAATACTTTTTACCCGACTACGCTGAAGAAAGAACGACGGGTTATCACTTTTTCTCTTCCGCGAACGAAGTTGCGGGCATCTTCTAGTTATGTATAATATTCTCGTCTGTTTCCACAATTATCAGTTATATAAAAAAAAAACATTAAACGTTTTTTTTTTCTTCAGCGAGAGAGCGATTTTGTGTAGTTTCTTAAAATAAAATCATTTCTGGCACATGTATGAATTGTCTTCACCCGCGTTCGTCCCTCGTCGTTAGGTTCTCAAAGTGGTCTCATATGTTGCACAAATTATAACTTTGGCGGAGAAAATTTCATTTTTTTCAGTTTATCCTGTACTATAAAGCTTCCAAAACGTAAAATTGTTCTATTTTAAAACCTTATTGTGTATTTGTTGCTTGTTCTGTGAGTTGCAACTTTGTTTGTTATGTTTTTCGTTTCCCTAACCCTTTTAAGTTAATTTGATTTCAATATTTAATATGTCTCTCAAGCTGTTTTTTTCGTTCGTATAGCAAACAAAAAAGTTTGACGTGATTATTTGTATAGAGATAAAATATGGCTCAGTGAGTGATATGCGTTACTTTTAACTCAGTATAACCCGGTTTCTGATTGACTCTTACCACTTAGTTGAAGCCGTGGGGAAAATGAAATGAAGTAACGTCGCTGCTGCTACGTTTTACTGCTGAGTACACAGACAGAGTTTTCCCTAAACGAAAAACGCCATTTGCAAGTTTAAAAGGACATCCCTGGCAACGTGTTCACAATCTCCGGAGTAAATGAGGTGCGTCCTGCTTCCCGTTACATATAGCGGAACAATTAGATACACGTGTATATGAAGACGAAAGCTGAAATCAGGTCACACGACACGGCTGCTTATGCTGAGACATAGTGCTTAAATCAAGTCCAAAATATAAGAACTAAGAAATCTCGAATCAAATTCGCTCGCTCCCGTACAGTCAGCGTCAAAATTATCTGTAGCATTCAAAGCGCCAAATGGGCCAAAACTTTTTGCAAATAGGAATACTGGATTTTTCGGAAACTGTCAGAGTGAGTGGCGATAAATTGGCGGGAAACTATAGGTCAATTCGTGCAATTTTATTTATAATGGAGCGTTTGACAGGAAAACAACGGGCTTTGTGTGTTAAACAGTTTTATAAAAAGATGATGAGATAGCTACGATCCCTCGCAGCATGTGTCAGCGAGTTTTCCAAAGTTCGCGTAGTTGATTGCAGGAGTGCCTAGGACGAGACGATAGATATCTCGATAATGTGATTTAAAAAAAATTGCAATTATGTGTTACTAGGTAAACTAAATAAAATATAGAATAAACATGCATAGTTTATTTTTATCGATGTTTCAAAAGTGCAAAAACCCACCTTATATATCGTCACACATCTTTATGTATTTAGTAATAAAGATATGTTTCGATATATTTGGTGCCTTTAATGCTACAGACTATTTGGCAGTACCATTTTAGGACATGCGTTCATTTCACCGACAAAAGTTTCTTAGAATGCTTTATTTCATATAATTTTCATTTCAGTGATAACTTTTTCCTAAGAAACTTTCATCATTTTTGAAAAAATCATCAAAGCCGTTAGGTTAGGTTACATTAGTTAAAGTTGCGATAGCTCAGATGGGAGAACACTTCTACGTAAAAGAAGAGGTCGCAGGTTTGAATCCTGCTTGCAATTTAACTACGTTGCATTTTTTTTTTGCAATATAACTCTGTTCATATTCATGTAGATTAGGTTTGTTCTATAACAACCCCAAATTATTAACGGTGTCAGACAGAAATGCTTTGAGTGAAATGATATGTCGACGAAAACTTACAACACCGCTAGCGGTTTAAACTTTAACAGATTACTATTAACACGTTCGGCTGGAAAAGAAGATTTTAAAGAGATATGATAAGTAATTTTCTACTGTTAGTGTAGTGTACATACATAGGTGTATATATTCGTAGGAACTATTCACCTTCTAAATTTCAGTCCGCCTCTCTCTATCTCTCTCTTTCTTTCTGTATCTCTCAACAAAGAGTCAGTTTATAGTATGCTATAAATAATAATATATATAGAGGGCGAATACCTGACAATCGATCAGATGTAGAATTGTACTGCCCACTAAAATACCAAGTTTCTCAGATGTAAGAGGTTGTACCTTTACATCTGAGTATTTTAGTACTAGTATCATCCGATTATGTAACTCAACAAATAGGCCTTATCGTAGAACAATAGAATGGTCATTTTCCTACCCCGACAATATAAGGAAGTGTTTATTTACCTATTCTCCATTGTTATGGTCACGGTGCCATAACTTCTAAAGTTATATAAACAAGGGTCATAATAGGCTAGCAGAAATCATAACTGGTGAAGATAAGAAAGGGGTAAGGGTAAAGGTGTTATTTAATAAATGTACCCTGAATTAATGAAACAGTGCGCTAACAGTCTTAAAATAGTAGGTAGACCTATCTCATTAAAAAAAGAAAGACATTATAGAAAGCAAAAAGTTTTAAACTTAAATTTTAATATTCATTGTTAAACCAGACGTTATTATTATCTACAAAGGTTTTGTTTTTACCTATTTATTATTCAATAAGGAAGTCGTCGTCAGATAAACAAAATTCGCTGAAATTGCGAGCAAAGCTAACAAAGAGAGGCTACAAAACCTTTATTTTATTAATACGCATAAAATAAAAACACTAACGTAACACCCTAAGATAACCTGTAAAAACGAAATGACGCAACCCGAGAAAAATCTTGAACGTGCCACAAGGAATCCAAATAGGCAACAAAATGCATATAAACGCGCTCCAACTGTTTCTACGTGATACGTGTCAAAGGTTACGATTGCCTACAATATCGTTGCCGGTTGCAACGATATTGTACGTTGCCAGTAAAAAAACACGCACCACTCTTGCTAGTTTATGAATGAAGTCTACATAACAGGAATAGCGGTGTCTCCCAGTGGACCAAAGGCTTTCGCTTTCATGCCACTTACCAAGTCAACGTGACGAGAATGCAACGTTCAGTTGAACGCTTACCATCGCTTTGCTTCTGCGGAAGTTGAATCATCGTGACAGTCGTTACAGTCAATGTATAACGTATTACGCAATAGTGTAAATTAGCTTCGAAGTTTTCTTTTAGGGTCTGGCCTTTTTGGAATATTCATGCGGTAGTAACTTGAATGAAACGATGTCTAATTTGTTTTCGTTCTCTGGTTTATTTGAATAGTTGGTGTAATGAGAATGAGACCAAGGTAATGAGAAGTCGTTGTTGAAATTTTCTTCGCTCAAAATAAATTTATTCATAGTGTTTTTAAATTGGAATCACTAACTGTCTTCCTGTGACATCCACTTAAAGTTCGCGTGTTGTTGGATTTATTACTTTCATCCTTTAACCTCTTAACTACGCCCTTTAAACAACAGTTCGTCAGATAATTAATTCTAGCATTAAAACGAAACGAAATTCACCTAAAATTTCCTCTATATTTCATAATGTCTTTGTCCCAAGTAACACATAATTACGCTGCGTCACAATGTGAGTATTACAACGAAATAAAAACTTTTAACGACCTAGAAGAACAAAAAAGGTATTTCATCATGTAAGTAACAAAAGGAAAGGGTCTGCAAAAATAAACGCGAGGTGGTTAAATGGTTTACGGACTGAAAACGCGAGACAAAGCGTTGGGAAATGCCGATGTCTTTGTGTTACACATTTTGATAGTGATGTTACGCATTTTGGTGATGTGACGTCAAGGTAACATTACATGGTCACGGTTACTTTTTCTAAGATTGTGTATCCGATTGTTTATATCTATAATTAACGTTTCGCAATAAATTTAGCAGTGGGATAATTAGAACATTTCTCAGTTTTCTATTAGAATTTTGTAATTTTAATAGAACCACTTAAGTGTAGCGTAGTACCAATTTCAGTGACAGTAATGTCTACAACTTTATAACTCGCGCTGCCGCTAAGTTACTTTAATCAACAAAGATTCTAGGTTATTACCCATTAAATGCTACGTTTATAATAAGTAAATAAATCCCAACTTTCCGGCCATTTTAAATGACATTAAAGTTACTAGGTTAGGTGACGAACACTGTATTTACGTAGCGATATAAATTGTAGTTAATTGTATAATGCACGAAATAGGGAACGCAAATCATCCTTCAGGCGAGTAGGCTTCAAATTTATGCGGTTTATATGTTAATGCTTAACAAGACCGTTTCCTGGTAGCTGATAATGGGACTTCCTTGATACCGACGGTTCTAGCATGCCGTCTACATTAACGAAATGTTATACGAAACGTGACGACGACACGTCAGGAGATTGTCTGACAACTTTCCTTGACATATGGCAACATGGCGCGCGCGACAGGTTTTGGCAGCAAGCAGACATGCCGACCAAAGGCTAGCAACGTTGTGCCCCATGTTAAACAAACTACAAGTATAGCTCTTTCCATTGCTTTTTCGATGATTTTGGGCCTCTTTGTGAGTGCTTTATTAAGTGAACATATTTCAGTGCCGTATATCATCGATCGCGAGAAACACAGGTCAAAAATGTCACATGATCACCTTAGCCGTATATGTTCGCAGCTGGAAAATGGCCTCTCCTCAGAATCTCTACGACTTCCGTCTTAAGTTACCTTTATTTTTAGTCTAACTTAAAGATGATTTATAGACAGACAGGACAAATAAGTGTATGTTGATGTTGTTGACCTTCAGGCACTCCAGAGCTACGAAGAGCCTTCATAAACTCACACCACACTGAATTGTTCCTTCCCATCACCATTCTATTTCATTTCTTTCATAATGCTCCATCGTATATAACTTTTTAGCTGCATTTGACAAGGTTACCACTACAAGGCTACTACTAGTTTTACTACTTATGTATAAAATGAGGTAAAAATAATGGAGAAAATATTTTAGTTCAGTGTCAGTTTCGCATGCTAGAACTTCTGCACACCATTTAGATCTACAGAGAGCTCACTATTTACTATAAACAACTGAGTAGTGAGAACTATATTTTTGTTAATATTTGTGTAAGCTATTTTGCCATTTAAGTTTGTAGATCATTTATTTATTAGGATGCACTAAAGGATACTGCGCATACAAACAATTAGTTGAATTTGCTCTTCAACTATTCTATGAGATCTCTTAGATATTTTTTGAAATTTTTGCCAAGATTCTTTTTGGCAAGTCTCAGCGTTAGTGGAAGGAATCATTAAGCTTTGACAAGCAACTGAATACAGAAGGCATAAACCAGTCTGACTAAGCAGGGAATGAACGAGAAAAATATCTATCTTCAGGCAGCAACATAATGATTCGTGGTGAGCTCTTAGAAAATGTAAAAACTCAATGAACAAAAATAGGTCTGTGACACTAGATCACTGGCTTACTTGCCGTATAAAAAAAAAGTATTCAATAATGAGGATACAGTGACGGCATTGTGTCTATACGATTTCATCTGCCTTTATTGGAAAACACTCGATCGGATCGTTAAATTTTGAGTACGTACTCATCCATCAGAAAATTCATTCCAGTGCCTTTGGAAATTCGCACAAACCGTATGAATTGTATTTTGCTAGCTTTTCAAGAGTACTTCGGTCATATCAGTTTTTTATACCTAATAGATAGAACAGGTTATGTAATGTTGAAAATGTTACAGATTTGCTGCTGGTGGATAGTGAAAAAGTGCAAAAAAAGGATGACAAAGAACTAACTCATGTTGACGATGATAAATGATCGATTTACTTATAAGATTAGAATTTGCAGACGTAACTACGATAATCTATAACCATTTCATGGACCGAGCACAAACATGTCATATTAAACAAGAATTTCAATAAACTTGTGGCTGAATCTAAATCTAAGCTAGACCAGCTTGGCCGTTGCGTCAAAACCAGTAGCCATTAGGTCCCATTTACCGTTAAATTCCAAGGACGCGGGCATGCTTTTGAAAAATAACTAACATAGATAATGCTACCGGTAAATTCATTTGCACATTACTGTATTCACGACGCTCCTTATTCAACTAAAAATTCTTAAGAAAAAAAGATGAGCCTGATTGAGAAGTTTTATCTATGCATAAGTAACCTGATTAAGAAGTTCTTGAATATTTTGTGAGCTAAAATTACTGCTATTGTTTGTGAAGAATAACTAAATTCGTCACTAACTCACTTCATTTAATCATCATTGTTACGATTACATAATCCCAAAGATATCCACTTCACTGCATTTTGAAGAATTTTGGTATAATTGCAATTGTTCGACGTCCAACGTGACCACGATTACTCTCGAAAGAGTATACGTCAAAGAAGACTTTTATATATAGGGTGATCAATCCAAATGGATCAGTATAGAGAAGTCAGAAACTATGAGAGATAGCGAAATCTGTTTTAGGAACCATGACGAAGTTAATAATAATGGTATTTTTTTTTACTCATCCATAACCGGAAATATAACCTGGTCAAAATCTCTGTAAACAATGTTATAAATTCTCCAAGTTTTTCGTTATTATGGTTGATAGTGTGAAATCATAAGTCACGAGGAACACAGTTTTAATGGAATCTTGTTTAAACAATAGAAAGAAAAACAATGAGATAATTATTTTATTTACGTCAATGTTCAAAATGTAGCCATTTTCCTGGATGCAAAGATCCAATCCATCCAATGACTAGAGTTAAAAAAAAATAATGCCATTATTATTAAATTTAAAATCGACGCCATGGTTGCTAAGAACAGATTTCGCTATCTCTCATAGTTTCTGAGTTCTCCCTACTGACCCATTTGGATTGATCATCCTGTATAGTATTTTCTTTCTTCCTTATTCCCTCACTTATGAGGATAGCGACCACATATTGTTTGCCTGCAATGATCCTATTTTAAAGTCGTAAAAATGAAATGTGTTTTCATTGAAGACCTTTTCAAAGAATAAGTGAAGGATAAGACTATTTGAAGGTCACTGAATCGAATCACTTTTTTTTTTTTTTGCAGGTATGTCTTTACGGTTTCATCACGTCAACGGCTGATTGGATTTCAACCATTTTTGGTAACACGGTTCATCCACAGATGTTTGTATGATGCTTTTACCCGAATACGCTAAAAAAAGAGAATTATGCTTTTTTTCCTCCGCTTACGAAGTTGCATCTTCTAGTATTTGAATAAAAAGAAAAAAAAAATCTGCTAGCCAGTAACATTTGTGTTCCAATTCAAACTTTCTGCACAATGGGACGAGGTAACAAGCAGCTCACAAAAAACGGATGAAATATTAAAAAGCATGATGACAATATCGGGCCCTAAGATCGAAACAAAATAATGGGTAACGGTTTAAGTTATTCTATTTTGTTTGAGCATCAATTAATTTAAAGTGAGAAATGGCTAAGCTTGAGTTTGAATTCCATATAAAATCTAACTTGAGGAAAATAAAGGCTTATGTTTTTGTTTAAAACCGAGAAATGAAATGTTATTTTTGGGTATAATTAAATGTAATCAAAATGCTTATCGGGGAATCTTAGTTAAAAGTAAACCAATTTTAATTGTTTGTGTTTCACTTTATTTTATTACAGTCACTAGACCAATAAGATATGCTCCGTTCCAGATTTAATATATTTTTAATTTACAATACGAGTATTAAATCACTTATAAATATTTGTGCCACACTTTAGTTACGATTTGGCATGCTGTAAGTGTCATTGATAACGAAGATCAGGCTCACAAGAATATTAGTGTTTCCCATTTTCTTGTAAGCTGGTGAGACATGGACTCTGAGGCAGACAGAAACCAAAAAGGTAGACGCCCTAGAGAGGTGGTGCTGGAGGAAAATGCTTGAGGTCTCCTGAACCGAATTCCGCATAAACGCTTCCATCCTTGAAGAACTGGGCATCAAATAGCGTATGTCTAGTATAGTGCAAAGACGAATCCTCAAATATGTTGGTCACATAATTCGGCGCGGAAATGAGTCCATAGAACGCCTCGTCGTGCAAGGGAAGATGGAAGGAAAATAAGGCTGCAGGGCAGATCGCCAATGCGATGGACAGACTAAATAAAGGCGGCTGATGAGTACACCCAGATAACTGCAAGCAGGCAGAGGCGGCGGGAAGTGCTGCGACGAGTCCTGTCAGCTGCCGAGGGTGTTACATGATAACCACGACCACTCTGAGTGTAGCGATAAAGAAGAGAAGTGTCATACAAGTAAATGGCGATTTGGCTAATTTTATTTCCATCGTAAACCAAATAGGAATATTAGGAATAATCATATTTTCAGCATTTTATTTACATAGGTAATTTAAAGAGACTCACATAATAAAAAAATCACAGAAAATTTTTAATTCAGTAAAAAAATATGTATTTTTTTGTGGAACGGTACCCAAAAATACACACAGTCGCAAAAAACCGAGACATAGTAGTTTTAATTAAGAACACTGTTGTACAATAAAGGATGGTCCCGCAGTGGCACATGTAATCAAGCCAAAACTTGCCTAAATAAATGTATACCTTATTATAAAAACACAAATGCTATAGTCGCAAGTCATTTGGTGAAAGACAATGTACACCTAAATTACTAACTGTATAATACCATTATTTTTAAAGAATATTGTCATAAATACCGGTAGGTATGCTCGATTGTTAAATGCATGGACGACGTTTTATTAATAAAAAGTTATTAATAACGTCTAAATGTATACCGTTTCAAAGCTTATAGGTAAAACCGTAAATCTAATTATAAATACGTCCCATTTATAAAAAAAAACCGATGAATGTAGAAACAATGCGACAGCTGGTTGCTGGAAGTCCAGAGGGAAATCAACTTCGTTCGCGGAGGCGAAAAGTCATAACCCCTCTTTTTCTCGACAGGCGTAAAAAGTATCCTATAACCATCTTTGAATACCCAGCCCCGTGTACCAAAAATGGTTGAATTCTGTTTAGCCGATATAGCGTGATTAAGCAACAACGACACATACAAACATACAAAAAATCCAAAAACATTTTTTTCACTTCAGTGACCTCCAAATAGTCAAAGGAGGTTTTCAATTCGTCGGTTTTTTTTAATATCTTCAATATACAGACATTTTGATGATTTCAGGCGACAAAATTACAGAAATAAGTACTTTAAATAATTGGGTGGATCAAATTCTTGTTGTTATAATTCATGTGTCTAGGCTATTACAATAATGGCAAGATGGGCCCTAGAGAAAATGACTTATATTGGCTCGAAAAGATATCTTTGTTGCTTTCATATCGTTTAAAATTGTAGTTTTAAAGAGTAAATCAAAAGACGTATCCATGGTAACAAGGGACAGAAAAACCGACCAAGTGCGAGTCGGACCCGTGCACCGAAGGTTCCGTACAAAATATACGCTACAAACGGCGGTATCTATAAAAATCCAGTGTTAGCTGAGACCTCGGTGTTAGATTATTTTATATCGGCTAGTGATATAGACAGACAGAGAGTTGATTGACCCAAATACGAACCTGAACGCCAATTCAAAAACATCGGATTTTTTCTGAAAAAGCTCTTTACCTTCTAATGATTTCCTTTGCGTTACATGAGTCAAGATTCCATAAAAAACCTTAATATCTAGCGCGTCAACAACTAACATCTCTCGGTCGGAATATCTTTACGTCATCATCACGTTAAAACGGCTGCACAGATCTTAACCATTTTTTAGAACAAGGATATGACCATATGACAGTGGCTATAGGATACTTTTTACTCGACTACGCTGTAGAAATGAGGGTTAAGAGCTTCGCGAACGAAGTCAAGGGCACATTTCAGGATAACATAAGATTCCAAGAATGTTAGACGTTTAACTCTACAGATTACATGAAGCGAGCTACGTCTAACACAAGTTATCGAAAAGCGTGTAAGCCGGAATGACGTCATTATTGCATTACGCGGAACCGAATCCGTGTAACGACTTGATGGGAGATTCGTTTAATGTGCCACTATCATTAGGGCTTGCCAACTATGGCGACGGATCTTCCTTAACGGACATAAAAAACAATTCAAACATGCAGTAAAGTTTTTCACTATTTGTTTTGTACAGTCACCAATATGTATACACCACAAAGTTTCATAAATATGTATACAGGTCTTAGTATTATGGCAGTAAGGTTTATATATACAGATTTTGTATCTTTGTGTAGATGTATCTTTGCCCTTGACTGTATCGTTCAGTACTCAAAATACGTGTACTGCTGAACATAGGCCTCTCCTAAAGAACGCCCGCCACGTTCAAGCAGTGAGGGCTAGTCATGACCTCGCGTGACCGGCGGCGCGGCAAGCGAGTTCCTAATACATTGCGTGTGTTGTCAGCTAACTGCTGTGTTGTGAGCGACTGGACCGCGCATTGAAAATATAATTCGCTCGTCGCATCGCTAGTCAAGCGTTGTTGTGGCCGAACCATTAAGGTAGCATTCGGTTGTTGGCGACCGGGGCCTTGCTACCTAGCGACTATGGTCGCCTGTCGGTAGGCGACTGATGGCATACGGATCAACGCGACCAAAGCGGAGTGACCGACAACCCAAGCTCAATTTTGCTTTTTTGAAGTTACAGGCTGCTCGTGTTTCAAGATGTTGGAAGCTTTAGCTTCGAATAGAAAAATAATTCTTCAGCAGTTATTGGAGGAAGAAGAATAATTATAATTCCACCGGCCCCATTGTAGCCGCCATTTTAAGTGCGTCTCGGCGGCGTCGCGCGAGCGCGCTGGCCACACTGACTGGTCGCGCGATACGGTCGCGATACGCCAAGAACTGAATGCTACCTTAGTCACAATGCCCCAGAGCCTAGGCCGTTATCAATCAAAAAACTCGTCATTCTGAAACACGACTACCCAATGGGGTAGGGGCCAGGTGTTCTTAAAACTGATGGCCAATGGGCCATCAGTTTTAAGAACACCTGGCCGAATGAAATTAAAATTTTGCTATGTTTCCGCATGGTTATAATATAACTACATTGTGTTAAGTTTCATTTGCTCGCTTCTGATATGATGGCATTATGTTATGAGTATTTTTCTAAACGTCCCCTTGTACCTTATACAAGGTGTAACAAAAATAACTGAAAAGTGCTAGCTCAGCCCTTGACACTGAACAACTTTCCCTAAGAGACCATGACACAAGAGACATCTCAAAAATATTTTTTAATGTTTCATGCAAAATTTACATTAGCTGATCGGCATTTGTACGGGAAGGCAAAATTTTATTTTTTGACATTTCGACCCATGTCTCTTTAGGAAAGTTGTTCAGTATCATGGGCTAAGCTAGCAAATAAGAGGTTTTCAGTTAATTCTGTTCGAAACGTCGGGAACTCAAATGAGATAATATACGCATTATAATCTGTTAAATTGTTTTATTTAAATATAATCAACTAGTTTACGTAAAGACCGCAAAATAATTTTAAGCTTAGCAACCAGATTAGGTTTCTAATTTTAAATTAATGCCAACTACAAACGTATGAACATCAAAATAGATCAAAGATAATTGAATTAATCTACTTTTTGCCGCTCACTTCATCCAAAGCAATTAAATGAATTACTACTCAAAGCTTTGTAAAATCACAGACGCGTACATTTCATCGACATGTGTTCATTTATTTATTAAAGAGAAAAAACTAAATACCTATTTGGTTACTTGGAGTATTTACTAAATATTCCAAGTTTGGTTACGATTAGATATGATGTTATGCTGCTAATCATTTTTTAAATAAGCGTGTGTTACAGCTTTCAAAATAATGCGTTTTCGTTTGACACGAATGTGTTATCTATGTAAGATACGGGTAAATTAATTGATATTCCAGTCCCCTTAAAATGGTATTGATTGGATCATTCCGTCAAGAGTCTTTAATTGACCCATCGCCTTCGATTCTACATCCCAGATCAACATTTTTTTTATAGACGTGATACGAATATATTGAAGTAACTTGGTGGAAGGTTTCTGAGATACTATCAAGTGATTTATTTTTCAACTCACGCTATTTACTAAACTAAAAGCCTTCTAGTAATATATTAAAAACCTCCTCCACCCTATCATACCCGTCACCAGACAGTTACAGGCGAAGTTAATAAGTGTAGCGAGCCGCTAGGCGGTGGACGACCTACAGCCCAGCGATGTACATTGCGCGCCCATTACGCCGGCTGTAGTACAGTTATATACAGACACGGCGATGTATTACAACTATTACGCGAATGACATCATACGAGTGTACTTTAATTTGAAATATGGAATGAGGACTGGTTTTTTTCTTTAAGGTTTTGATTGGTATTATTACTCTATTCTTCTAGTCACCTGAATACTAATTCAGGTGACTTTAAAACAAAACCAGCTACTTTTATAGAATGAGGTTGGTTATAAAAACCACGAATTTTCTCAGTCAACTAGATTGCAAAAAAAGTTAAGAGGTGTTTTATTTTAACCACCCCTCCATTTATTGTCACCCCATTTTAGGATTTAAAGTATAAACCATAATAAGGTAAACTATATGTTAAATTGTTCAAGGCATAAAATGGGGTTAATAAAAAAAACTTCGAAATGCACGGTAAAACCCGTTTATTTTACTCTGGAATATAAAACTAAAGTTCTATATGCTGAAATAACAAAAAAAAAATACGTACAGTCACCCTTCAAGATCATTGCCAAAAATAAGGGCTATAAAATAAATTATTATTGTACCTAATTTATCAAAACCTCATAAAATATTGCGAAGTCCTAACATTAACTTATTCCATCAATAAATACATTGTCAAGTCTAATATGATAATTCAGGCTGGAAATTTGAATCTCAACTTCAAATCAGGCTTCTAGGACTTAGCCAATTTTAAGTTTCAGAATTGTTCGAGTATTGACAGCCGTCAATACCTGAAAGTTTAGACCTCGTTAAAATAATTAATAATACCCTAGGCATAAAGTTTTACAAGGAAAGGTAAAAGTTTTAACAAGGAGGTTAGAATTAATGAGTAAGCTTTTCCTTAATTATCATGTTTATTATATCAGACAGCGAAATATAAACAATTTTTTGGTGGCTACACCATGGTCATCTTTTTAACTCAACGGAAATAATATTTTCTTCTGTTTCCGCGATTATTACTCATTGAAATAAAACAATTTGCTTAGGCCCATCTGGCATGTATGTACACCTTTATTTGTGTTTTTTCAAAAAATGGGTAGTTTGCACAAATTGTAACTTTGACAGAGGAAAATACATCTTTTCTCAGTCCTCCCGTGACCATGGACAGCTGGAAAGCTTCCGAAACGTCGGGAACTAAAATGAGATAATATACGCGATATAATCCGTTAAATTGTTTTATTTCAATCAACGGAAATAGTTATACGAGTTGTGTACTAATTGGCTTCCAGCTGCTTAATCCAATAATGAAGGTACTTGTACTTTTAACACTGCGACACGCCACTCTTTGTAGAGCAACAAATGTCGCTTTTCTTAACGAAATATCAAAATACCGTAAAAACTATTCCAAAAAGTGAAATTAAAATTAAAGTCGGCCAAGAAATACGTATGATATAAGCATTTTAAACTACTAATTAGACAGCGATTTGACAGAGAGGTCCGACATAGACTGTTACGTCACAGTCTACTACGGTCATATAAACTCCATATTAAATTCTGTTTTGCTAGAAAGAGATAGAATGAAATGTTTGATGGCTTATATCTTGGGTATTTTTACAGTTATTTGAAAAGTTCTTTTTGTCTACTGTTTATTACATGAATAAGCTTTTAATAAAGTTCATGCATATTCCCTATTAACTAACCACATATTCTTTTTGAAATGCTTAGAACAGTTTACCATTGGAGATGGCAAGCCTTGTATTTATAAAAAAAAATGTAGATGAAGCGAGATAAAGTCGTATAGCAATAGCACACTACGGAAAAGTTCAAATTTCTACAAACGTACACAATAAAAAAAAACCTTCAGACAAAAAACACACACTAACAATATGTCCTTTAAACTGACCAGACATTTTATTATTTACTTCCACAGAGGGAAAAAGGCCGAATAACAACTCCTAGAGGTTTAATCTTAGTTGAAAATGACATAAGATTAACGGTATTGAGCCTCCGTGTAATCAATACTACATTTCATTCAACTCAAAGAAAAATCGCATAGTTCCATCAAGCTGAAAAACACATTTGTAAACTAAATTTAATTGAATTCTGAGCTATATGCGTCTCGTCATAGGTGTGCAGTTACTTTTTACGAGTGATAAAAACAAATTTGTTTTGACTTGAATTAATTGTGATGACTTGCGGACGCCGCGGAAAAACAGAAAATCAGTGTGAGTCGACTGAATGAGATTTTTTTATTTTATTCTGTAAGGCTTTGTCTACACTGCTAAGGCTTATTTTTATATTATATAATATCCTATCCCATTAATAGGGGTCCTTACGGATACATGTCGACCCGTTGGGATGATAGATCCCACTGGTAGCTTTTACAGTTCCTTTGGCTTTGGGTGGCCATAAAAAAATCCTGAATTATTTGTCCAGCCAGGGCATGACAATCATGTGCTTCATTGGCTAGATTAGAAAAAAAAGGGAAGATTATGTGTCTTGGCGTCCGAAAATGGACCAAAAGCGTACGACTCTTGAGTCGCGTGGGCGTTGAAAATACTTGTGCTGACACGACGGCGATGAATTGAATTATTTGAGTTAGGTCAAACAGAATAATTACGCCGATAGGTCCAAATGCGTTTTTTAAAGATTTCAAAACATCCGAATACTATAAAACGACTCATATCCTCCCTACCTATAGTTTGGCAGTATTAGTATAAAAGAGACGTAAGTGCAAAGTGTTACGTTTCTATGACATCATCAAAAGACGCATTCGCCTCCACGAACGCACTAATCCCGGTTGAACTGTTTTTTTCTTTTACGTGCAAAGTATATGTGAGGGTAATAATGTAATATAAGTATTTATGTATATGTTATATGGTATCTATTGATATATTACACGGCAATGCTTTACTTGATAGTGTCTCGGTATATACATCGGCATAATTGACTAATACCTCGTTTACCCGTCAAACTCTCTTACTCTTCTCCGTCCTCTATTTTATTGTTATTTTTATTACGACTAAATCACACATTAAAAGATACAGAGAATAAGAGGTAAGACCGCCTACTTATGCACTTACAACTAATTTTCATTAAGAAAAAACTACAATGAGTGGGATGTGTTGCTAGTGAATTTTGTGCTGTTGCAAAAAATCCCGCAAATTTCAAAGTAGCGGATTGTTTGATATTTCAAAAAAAAAATTAATTTGACATGTACCGTATTAATTGTAGCTCCAAAAGGTATATTTTCTTCTTTTGAACATATAATGTTCCTACCTACCTCCATACCTTTAAAAACTGCACGCGAAATTCTGAAAAAAAAAATGATTTTACCGCTCATGTAGCCTCAGCATTAGTCTATGGCCGCCATTGAGGTAACGAAGAGTTAACTAGACGACCGTTACTCTATGGTTAGGTGGTTGACACTGTGTCATACGAGAAAAAAGTTATATCATTTTATACCGGCACTACACATTGGTGCGATACATTGTCATTATTCTAAAAGTGGTACAATCCTTCGCGTAAAGACTGTACACAATACTGAGGTTGCCTGATCTGGTAGGTATATTTCTCTACCAACTGTTCATTTAGAAACAGCATTTTTTTAATAATCTTTACGTATAAGGTCAACCGAGCCAAATGCAACTACGGGACAAAAATCATTTTGCAACTATCCCTGCTCTCTTTTTCGATACGTATACTACCAAATTATAGACAGGGTATGGGTAGTTTCAAAGAGTTCGGATTTTAACAAATCTGTAACAGACGCATTTCTCCCATAGTCGCATTTGGCCCGGTTGACAATAATACAATAAAATAAAAATACAGTCTCATCAAAATCTATGAGCGTGTGTGTATTTTGCGTTGTATATTCCAACATACTCGTATTTTTTTTTTGTACAGCAATTCGAACAGAACCTGACAGATTTTGGAAAATTTCTGCCTTTAAACATAGGTACGAGCTGTTTTATACTTTATTAAATTATCTTTTCATAATAACTAATATTTTTTTATTGGATTCTGTTTGGCGCAGTTAGGACATAGTTTCTACTTTAGTCCATTTACTTAATTACAATTTTTTTAATAATTACCTTTTATACATACACTGCTTTCAATGCTTGAAGTGGACAGTCTTCCTGGCTACCCTAAGTAGAAACCGGTCAGCTAATATAACATTTTGCGCAGATGATATTCTAAAAAGCGTAAAACACCTAGTTAAAATATAAATAAAATTATGGTATTGTAGTAAAAAGTGAATGGCGATTGTCAAATAATGCTGTACAAAAATTATACGTACGTTATGAAATATGATTGATTCTTTTTTTGTTTTATAGTTCGCAAAAAAATATGCCAGAGAAGATCAGGTTTGGCCAGATTTTATCGTGTACAAATTTAAAAAAAAACTGTGATGTATCTCGCCCTCACCTCGACTCGCGTTGACGTTGACGTTGCTACTCTAATCCCTAATACCAGCTCTACACACTGCCAGTGTGTAGAGCTGGTATTAGGGATTAGAGGGTGCGTCATGGAGTAATTTTTGCGGTAATATAACCAAATGGTCATAGTCTAGACTTATTCTGTAGTCTACAGGTGAAACGCTTCTGTAATACGTGGTCTGCTTTAGTCGGTGTACGAGTATGATGCTAGGGTTTCACATTAATAAGTGTAATGATTACTTAAAAACTAAAAATATCGGAAAGGTCTACGTAGACACATTATGACATGGAAGAGATCGCTGTTTAGCAATGAGAGTGCCTGTTGTTTACCTCTCCTTTTCTGTACTCTGTTTTGTGAGGTGTGCAATAAAGAGTTATTGTATTATTAGTAATACAATGTCCAGCAGTATACTAACAGACCATGAACAAACATTTAAAACCGACTGCAGACTACTCTAATAATATATATAGATGCCGCTGTGATTAGGTAATCAGATTTTAAAATAATACACATCCAGCCAATAAATAGTGTATTGCGTGTAAAGTGTTACCAAATGGGATTAAGGAACTGAGCTGAGAAAAAAAAATTGAACTTAAAAGTGAATAGTAAATGTATACACGGCATGAATGTTGTTTTTGGCCCAGAGGTCGACTAACATACATACTGACTGACATATTAAAATCATAGAGTAAACTAGGTACACTACAGCAGTTTGTAGCGCCCGCGCACGAAGGCTTCCACGCTAGGTGCCGAGGATGTCGTGGAATCTCCGCCTAGCACGCCAATGACGGCAACAGCAAGCTTTCTGCCGTTAAAAAAGCTCAGACTTTGATATGGCATGGTAATTTTTGGGTCTATATCCTTTTTAACCCCCGACAAAGAAGAGGGGTGTAATAAGTTTAACATGTCTGTGACTCTGTGTATCTGTCTGTGGCATCGTAGCGCACGGATGGACCGATTGGAGTGTGTTTTTATGTCATAGATAATTTTATCTCGAGTGTTCGCTTTGTTTGATGAAAATCAGAGCACTTCGTCTCCAAGATATTCAGTTTTTAGTGGAACAAGTCGGAGGGTTTTTTAGAATTTTAACGAACGAATAACGAATTTTTGGCAACGCAATGTTTTATAAAAAAAAACCGTTAAAATGAATTAGTTTCTTTGCGAAATAAGTTCATTTGCCAAAATTAGATATCCTATGAGTATGCTTTCCTCAAATGTGCATGTACTCAAACGATTTCTGAGAAGGCAATCAGCCGAAATGAGCATGCGCGTATTAAAGTTTTATGAATCAACTTTTAAATCTTTTATAACGAAGTAGGTATAGGATTATTTTTATTCCACCAAAAGTAGTGGTATCTCAAAACGTGTCAATTGTGGTATTAGATTTTTAACAGTAAAACCAATTTATCCACTTAATGCATTTAGAGACCTAACTTGGCAGTTTTCTTAAATAGCCAACAGCTTGAAAAAAATATATAAACACAGCTTGATATTGTAACATACTGAATAGAAAACGCAGCGTACGACGCATAGGAAAGCGCAGCGTAGGTAGGTCGGCCCCCGACTAGGTGGACGGATGACCTCGTAAGGGTCGCGGGGAGTCAGTGGGAACCCTGTGGCGAGCTAAAGGGAAGGCCTATGTTCAGTAGTGGACGTCCGTAGCTGATAGATAGATTAGAATAGAAAACTGCCAAGTTAAGGCTTGGTTAAGGTTAGGTTTTTGTCTTGTATCATGCTACTTAGTTCGGTTGTTAAATAAGAATAAGAATATTTCTAGGGGCCCCATACATGTAAGAGAGACCGATTTTGTTTTTCAGCAAACCTCAACGTGAGGCACATATTTCGAAAGGTCTTTTAAAAACATTTAAAGGTTTTCAGTTTTTTTTGTTTCGGAAATAATCGCTCCGAAAGTACCGTATATTGTGTCCCCCTTTATATCTTAAACGGAATGTCCAAAAAACATGATAAAAATCAGGGAGTTAACGCTTAATAAATACGTTCAACGTAAATTATTTTGATCATGATAGGAACCTATACAGTTTTTGAATTATTACCGAAAAACTGCGTTTATAAACAAAATGACGTAAGTGCCATGAAGATGCCGCTCTTTTTGCTGTTGCACTTTTTCACATCGTATTTTTTCCATCTGCAGTGTATTTTTTTATAGTAGGGGCTACGGAATCTACACTGAGCATGGTCCGATATTGGCCGGTCTGTTTTTAACCGTCCGACAAAAAAGTTTAAGAATATATCTGAATAAGATAACTGAGAAGATCCTCTTTGAAGTTGGTTCAATTAGAGTCACCTTCTTAATTTAATCAGATAACGGTACATCGAGTTGAACTGATGCGTAATGCGATGTTCCTAACCTACCTATAATATATATGTTTGACTGTATCATTTTGAGCGTATATTAATTTGAATATTGACTGTATTGACGACACGTTTGGCTCAGTGGGTTGTACAATGGCCTACGAAGCTGGCGGTCCCGGGTTCGAATCCCAGCTAGGGCAAGTGTTTGTGTGATGAGCACGAATGTTTGTTCCTGGGTCTTGGATATTTTCTATGTATTTAAGTATTATAATTTATCTATACATTATGTATATCGTCGCCTAGTACCCATAGTACAAGCTTTGCTTAGTTTGGGATTAGGTCGATTTGTGTAAGATTGTCCCTGATATTTATTTATTTATTTATCATAAAGAGCCCATTTTTGGTCGAAACCCAGAGTACGTCAATAAGGCTTCTTGATACAGGTTTTGGTAGAGAGATAAAAAGGATTTAAGATTGATAGAAAAATGTTTAGTGTTTCTTTTCAATCAGATCTCCAATGAAATTCCAAGTGAATGAAGTGAACTACGTATTTAATTAATATGTAGCTATTAAGAAGTTATTTAGGTTTAAGTCACAAGGTTTTAGGACTTATTTGATTTATAAAAGTGTTTGGGATTATGTGGCGTCGTTGTGTTATATAGTATTGTGTGTTGTGTATTTATAGTATCCGTATTAAAACTTTATACACTCTCGATTTTACAAAATTCATACAACCATTCAATGAATAAAACGAATAAAATGTAATTTTGCGACAAGCCCCACCAGAACAACAGTTGAAAGGCAGCCAAACGTCCTTCAATCCGTGTCAACAGCCTAAATATAACTTCACAAATCCCAAGTCATATTAAATTAATAAATTAATAAAATTAATAAATAAAAGTTACGAGACAATTTTACACAAATCGAACTATTCCCATGGTAAGCTCAATAAAAGTTTGTGTTATGGGTACTAGACAAGGATATATTTAATAGATATATCACTTATATACATAGAAAACATCCAAAATTCAGGAACAAATATTTATGCTCATCACACATATATTTGCCCTTACCGGGATTTGAACCCAGGACCTCAGCTTCGCAGGCAACGTTACTCCCACTGAGCTAAACCGGTCGTCAAATATTTTCACCAAACATATCGCTTCTCTTCTAAATTGAAAAGATATGAATAGTGTCTGAAACATGTAGACCCTCGATGTCCATGTGTTTTGGGTGGATAAACTAATATAATGGTACTCAAACTTTCTATCACGCCCCGTTTTTGTGAACGAAAAGTATCTACGCACCCCTTTGTCTCTGCAGGGTCGAAATCAACATACCTCCATGCAGACTGACATTTTAGATAAAAATAGTGTTTAGACTAGGTACACTATAGTTGATCGTAGCGCCCGCGCGCGACTGCCCCCACACGCTAGGTGCCAAGAATGTCGTGGCATCCTAACGTCAAGCACACCGATGACAGTTACAGCAAACATGCTGCCGTTCAAGTTAGAATAATGACATGACTCTGCAAGGACTGGATATCAGTATTCATTACAATATAACCAGTATTTAATTTCGGTATATCTTTTATTTCCAACCGAAAAGACCGAAAGAAAGATGGGTTGACGAAATAAAAAGCAAAGCCGGTGAACACTGGATCATGGTAGTGAAAGACAGACCGACGTAGAGAAACTTGGAAGAAGCTTTTACCCGTTGAGGGGTCCATATTGAATTTTATTTATTATTATATTTATTTAATTAAATTAAAATGAATTGAAAACAATAATGATGTGTACTAAAGAAAAAATGGAAATATAGATTAATGACATAAAAATTAAATAACAATTTAATAATGAATAGAATATATTAATTCTAATAATTGTTAAAGTCATGCATGCATATGAATAATTCTGTTGTATAAGTCATTCATTATGGAAATGCAGAAACTATATTATTATTATTATCTTACTTACTTACTATCACACATTTTTATATTTATTTGGTTTATTGGGCTTATTTCGAAATTCAACGTTCATCCCATTTAATACAATTTGAAAAATATTGTAAATTTAGAAAGATATATCAATAGAAATTAGTACCGATAACGTATTGTATGAGTTCACAGAGGAAACAACCTACACCAAAAAGAAGTCAAGTGGCTGTGCTTAGCTTGGTTGGAAATCTTAATAGAATAAACCCATTGACTCATACTGAAATTCGGAGTTCAGAATTGCGATTCACGGTATTCCTAAAATAACAAAATGCGACGCAAGTTACGTCGAAAGTACGCTACAACGATTCACATATTCTCGAATGTTTATCACCGCGATGCCCGTTAGTGCGAAAGGTACTGTAGTACTAGTAGTGTAGACTAGTCTAGTAATGTAGTAATAGTAGGTAGACGCTCTATTTTTTATTTTAGAACCAAGTCTTTTGTATATTAACCTACCGATTCTACCTTAACGCAGGTCTCCGTTCCGTGTTAGGAAGAACCGCGACCGTACAGCGCGAGAGCGAAGCAAGCGTGCCGCGTTTACCACGATAGAACTATTTACAGAACCTTTCGCACTAACGTGCATCGCGGAGATAAATATGCGAGAATATGTGAATCGATGTTGCGTATCGAATTAAGCATGACATATATCACACCCATCCATCGCCACCCCAGCACCACACCAATACTCCTCTTTTTGTTTTGTGCAACAAACTATAGCAAGTTGGTAAATATATAAAATAATGAGTAAAAAACATTATTTCCACGCACCCCTTTAAATATCGTGACAGTTTGAAAATCTCTGAGCTAACATAAGAAGTCCAACCCGGAGCCATGGAGTATAGAACTAAGGAGAACAATCTCTATATATCCAAAGTGTCCATCATAAGGCATTAAATTGGTGCGGCCACTGTAGCAAGTGCGTAAAATTTAAAATAAATGACCATAATAATGACAAAAAATCCATAACGATGCAAGAAAAATATGATTGAACACGATTGAATACACATCAGAAGAAGAACGAAGGATTGAGTAGCATTTCGATAAAAATGTTTTTTTAATTGGTTGTTGACTGAATATCTTTCTACTTTAGTGCCATTGTGAAAGGATTTTGAACTGTTATTTACTGCTTTCCGCTGGACACTTTTTTTATTTCTTTCTTTCAAGAAAACAACATACAGCGTGTAACTTTTTACACGCTACGATATCTGTCAAACTGCATTGCAATTTAGCCAATTTGGCGTGATGAAGCCACAACGACACATACAAATAATAAAAAAAATCGATTCAGTGACCTCGAAATAGTCCGATACATTATTTTCTTGAAAATATCTTCCTTGTACAGACATTTCATTTTTAGAACTTTATAATAGTACCTACCTATAGAAGTATAGATAAGTATAGGTTATGATTGCCGCCGATCTGAACGAAACTGTCCAGTAGTAATTTCTGTAATATTTTCTTGTCGAGAATTTTTGACATAATATCCTGGCATGAACTGATAGAATCGAGTAGGTACACTATTTAATATTGTGGGTTTTTTTATGTCTTCCTATATGAGTTCGACCTCCTTACCTCTATACTCCATGCCCGGGTCCTTAGAGACGTGATCAAGATCGGTCCAATTTGTACGAATGGCTTATTGCTTTGCTGCCGAGTGATTTCGCGACTTTGTTGATATAACGCAAACAATGTACAGGCAACTTACATAACCAATATTATGGTACATAGTAGGTACTTAGTGAGCTGGGAATGTACAGTGAACTGCAAAAGCAGCGGAATATCCGTTCCTCTAATGATCTGTCTTGTCTCAGGACACTGGCGACTAAATTGATGAGAGAATTGAGGCGAAAAATAAGATGAAGCAAGTTTTTTTTTACCATTAGACAAAGGGTAAACTATCATGACGTGTTTTTTGATTGAAAAGAATTTTAAAAAATAGTAACTATTACTTATGAAACCAAAATAGTGTTAATTACCATTCATATGATTGTTACAAATTTGCTGTGACTTATTCTTTGAAAGTATTTTTTATTAAAAAGACTCGTCAAGATGGTTTACCCTTTTAATAATGCTAAAAAAAAACTATAAATATTTTTGCAGTAATTTTAACACTAACACTTGTAAACGCAGAATATGCCCTGCCATTGCCAACTACTGAACATAAAATAACCTATTTAATAATCTGGGAACCGACAATAACCCCCGAGACATAAATACTAATTGACTACCAAAAAAAAATTTTTTTTTTTGATACCAAATGATGGAAATTCTAACTACTAAGCTAAAAATTTTGAGGTCGATATCTCGCGTGTAGCTAGGAAGCTACGTAAAGGTGCGTCCACACTTGTATCATTTGCTCGTATCCGATCACCGTGCCGTGGCATGACTGCGTATCGCTGCTTGGACGCTTACTGTCGGCGCGCCGATCATGCCGCACTCTTCCGATATAACTGTGTGATACGCGTAGCAAAATGGATTTCGAGCGATGCGATCGGCGCAACGTCCATACGCGTGATCGTGACACGCGATCATGCCACGCGACGATGATCTGATACGGGCAAATGATACAAATGTGGACGCACCTTAAGCCTAGGAAGGCTTTAGTATGTACGGAGCGTTTTATTGGTAAGTCCAAAAATGTGATTGTAATATTTTTGTATCTCGGGGAGTTTTAATGAGATTGAAGGAATTTTAATGAATAACATACCACAGACAAAAGTTGTTAAAAATTGTCCACATCCTTTGAAACGATTTTCTTAAACTATACTTAAAAAAACTTTATAATTATATACAGGTATTAATTACCTTTCAAACACAAAAAAACTAAATCGAAATGGATCTTCACGTTCACGCAATACGATGCCTCAGACATACACACAAATACACAGGTACACAGAAACACAGACACATAGGTATTCAGGGATCGGAACTGGTATTTTTTAAATCTTCTAAAATACACGCTATTTCTGGAATGTTTTAAAACTGTACTTAGGAGAAGAGAAATTAATCACAAAACATCTGATTCAAGTTCAAGATTTTTAATAAAATATACGAAAATCTCGTAGTTGAACGAAAAAACCGAATCGTTATTTCGGATATTTTGTATGAAACAAATACCGGTTCTGATCCATGTAGGTATTAATAAATGCGACGTTACAAGCTCGTCAGGAATGAATCCTCTTAATAACTATTAACTACGAGGATATAAGATGTAATACGAAGGATGAAAGGGCAGGTGTTCATAATCCGGCGCGATCTTAATTTGGCAGGCTTATTTTAAGGAAATCGGCTGAATTGCTCCGTTTAATTTCACGCTATTAGCAGATTAAAGGCGGCGCGTTCGCGTTATACTCTGGGCGGTTATGTCTTGACTAAAGATTTTCCACATTTTCAGTTTCTGGGGCAAATTAGGAGAATCTGATCCTGTTTTTATGGTTCCAAACCCGAAGGGTTTACAAACGTAGATTAATAACTAATTTCGTGAAATATACGAAAAAAAAAGTTATTTTTTTAGGGTTCCGTAGCCAAAGGGTAAAACGGGACCCGGTTACTGAGACTTCGCAGTCCGTCTATCTGTCTGTCACCAGGCTGTATCTCATGAACCGTGATAGTATGAAAATTTCAACAGTCTAGACGCTTGAAATTTTCACAGATGATGTATTCTGCCGCTATAACAACAAATACTAAAAACAGTATAATTGTATTATAAACAAAGATCAGAATTAAATGAAAAAAAAAATCGACGATACTGGACTTGAACCAGTGCCTTGAGCCAGACCAAACGGCTAAAGAGTCGGATGCACCATACAGAGATCCATAAACAAGAACAGATGACAAAATTCGTCACCTACTGGTATGGACGATTAGCTCAGTTGGTTAGAGCGTGCTGCCCCGGGCTGGCTCAAGGCACTGGTTCAAGTCCAGTATCGTCAAATTTTTTTTCATTTGTTTCTGATTTTTGTTTATAATAATAACGCTAGTGGTGTGATCCACTAATAAATTGCAAATATTGTGATTTTTATCATGATATTTGTAAAACAAAAAGTATAGTAAATTTGTATGTTTGTCTGTCCATATCAGTAACCAAGATAAAATGATCGAGCACCACGTACTACGTTTTGCGTCTCTAGAAAATAAATAGTTTCCTGGGTAAAAAAAATATTATTCTAAGTCCATCGGTTAGATTATGAATAAATATTGGACACGTATTTTTTCTAAAAAGACAATGATAGCATGTCAAAGTTTGGGAGTGGGAGCGCATGAAGTCACGGCGTGTTAAAGTTTTAACGGGCTACATCTCCACACTGTTTTGTTTAATTGATAAAAAAAAGGACGTGTCCAATATTTTCTGATAATGTAACTGACCGACTAATTATTGTTTTTATGATATAAGCCTAATGTAATTTATTTTTAAAAGCCTCTTTTAAGTTTATATACCTATTAAAAATATGTAATACTTAGGGTTTTACCTTGTTTTATAAAAAAAATCATCATTTCGTCGATATGTCATTTCATAGAAAGCATTTTTCTCTGAAATCGTTAATAATCTGGGATTATTGTAATACGAACTTAACCTTACCTAACGGATTATTAAATATGATATTTTCAAAAACCATTAAAATTGCACAGTTTCCGGGGAAAGTTTTAGATGAAAAGAAAATTTTATGAAATAAAGAGAACATTCTAGGAAACGTTTGTTGATGAAATGGAAAGATACCAATATTTAGGTTTATTACAATGCCTACATTTTTTTACATTAGTGACTAACGGGCAGACAAGCCACCTGATAGAAAGAAGTCATCGCTGCGTATGGATAATTGTGTTGTCGCATATCAAAGCGGCATAAGTCTAGTTAAATTAGTAACAGATTTAAGCTGAATCCACGTAAATTAAAAACAAGGAATAAACTTCAAATCGGCATACTAAACTTTAGTTAAGTAGTTGATTTTAATACGATACGTGTGATAAATATTGAAATGTTTAAAATATAGGTATACGTGTCTGGTCTGCTCAGATGTAAAAAAAAAAAAAAAAAATATGCACCATATTTATAAACTATAACCAAATGAAATGCAGCATTAATTGTAGATTACTTAACTAAAAATTAAAATAAGTTAGTTTAAAGTTCAGAGACTGTGTTTCAATTTAAATGGTTTAAATATCAATTAGTCACTTTTATTAGGTGTTCTTTTTCAACTATGCAACCAAAATTACTCTGCATTATTAGTTTGGTTCGATACTTGAAAAGTTTTTCCGTACCTACTATAAATTACATTCGTACAATCCATAGTTATGTGGAATATATAAAAGTTGACTTCAGAAGACTTAGTGCAATTTGGCAATTTAAAATTTAAAGCCCGGGCGCACATCATCTTTTAAATATTTTTCCTACCACACGTAAATAAACAATTCACTTCAAACCATTCAATGTCTGACGTAACTGACGTAACAATGGACACGGCGCAGACAGCGACGGAGTGGAGTAAGCAAACGATCGATTTCACTTTCGTTGTACAGTTACCTGCGCGAGAGCACGCCGCGCAGATGCGACACGCCTCTTCCGGCGGGCCTATGGTTGCGTTTGTCGCGCTATAGATAAATTACAAAGCAACCGTCACCATTGTTATCTGCGCCCTATTATATGCGCAGGTTTTACCTAGTATCAAAAGCATGATCCTTGCAGGATATTGTACTCTAGAGGATGTTGTGGACTGTCTTCTACGGTACCCTGTTTTGCTTTTAAAAAGGTATTGGGAGCCCTGGTATTGCCGAATTTAACAAACAGAATAAAAAAATCGTAAAGCCCTATAACTACTCTTCCCCATCACAAACACTTGCTCTTTCCTGGATTCGAACCCAGAACCGTCAGCTTCGTAGACCGTTTACAAGCAACTTAACTAGACGTGATGTTAATCGTAACGATACTGAAATGTATATGTCACCACGTCACTGTTTTGACTTAAACACATTACTTAGTGATAGTCAGACGACTGAAAATAGTACAGCACGTGTATATAATTAACCGATTTTCATCTGAGAAGAAGAGTAATTTTCGTTGAGTCTATCAACCATGTGCTTGCACGGATAAGACGGAACTAAATTTCAAGTTTAGAGTGTCGCATCTTCGAATGTTTTTTTTTCTTTATTACGCTGGAAGCTCTAGTAGTGGCATTGACACTTTAATTCGGGGAAGAGTGAAACGAAATGAGCATTGTGTTTTAATTAACGGATTTCCATTTAGGTACTGAATTAAATTAAGCCCAGCACTCTTTCCATGTTTTTATTCCTTTCTTGAAATGTTTTTCTTTTCGAAAAGGCGTTAGATAATCCACTTTTTCTATAGGCATCTTTCATTGTCTTTAATCAACATCTAAATATGGAACCGGTGGGCAATTAAGATGGTAAGATAATGGATATATATTCCAAAATTCAGGATGATCTAGAGGATAAATCTAGAAGCGAGGCCTTTGCCCAGCAGTGAGTTACTAAAAAGGCAAAATGTGAATATTAAAACAAAATTGTTTGCTTCGAGCGGTATTCTAACTCACATCTCCAACTGCTCTCTGGACTTCTAGACGAAACCAATTGGTCCATCAAAGCCCTATTAAAATTATTAAAAGAAGAACTGATGACCGATGGGTCAGAAAGTTTCTTGAATGTTAACAATGTACCGGAAGACACAGCGTATTTGATTGCCCATCAAGGTGGCCTTACAAACTCCATATTAAATTTTGAATATCGCGAGAAAAAAAATTGCTGAGGACAGCGCAATTAGTCTTGAGAGGCCTTTGGCTGATATGAAGGCTCAAATTAGAAAGCCTGTAAAATTTTACGCTATCTGTATACCAGCACAGTCTTCAATCATTTTCTCATCAATACTTCTTTATCTCGAATTAGGGTCATCACACGCAGGCCTGAGCGATTTTTTTCCTCCCAGCTTCCTACTTAGCATAAAATAAATCTTCCTAAGTCGGATTGCGTCTAGCGATCCCAAACCTTCCAAAGTACTCTATTTAAAACTTCAAATCTCTTTTCTCGTTAAGTAATTCTTTCACAAGTCGAGAGTAAAAGAGACGGCAAGTGATGTGAAAAATTTTGTTGGAATATTATTAAGGTGCTTTAGATTATTCCATTTTAACTGTCTTGTAGGGTATTAAGATAAAGCTTTATAAATTTTGAAGGCTCATAAAGATTTTGTCGTACTGTCACGGTTCTTTAAGAGATTAGAAATTGATACAGGGAGAGTAATGATTTGTGAAATATATAAAATATAAGCCATGTTTTGGATGTGGCTCTGTTTTGGTGATGCGAATATTTGGGGCGTATCGTAGGAGATTGGCGTTGTATTTTATTAGTAAGTGAATAAAAGAACGACAACTTTAAGATGTACCAATATACTGACGACTAGTAAAAATCACAAGAAAAGAATCTGTTTAATCGATTGTATGAAAGGTGCTGTGATTTGCTGCCTGTCAACTTCCTGAGTCGCTATTTCTATATGAATCCCTTTTCTTAAAATCTATTCCTCATATTGTGTTTGCTCAGACATAAAAATGGAGGTTATCATCTGTCATCCGAATACCAATCATGATTCCTCCAAAATATCGTTAATTTCTAATAACCAAGAATGTTAATAACGCAAAGAATGTTTATTTTCCTTATTCAAGTATTTTATTTGTGATTAAAACATTTTATCATAAAAGTGAATACAAACTTTTTAATGAAAGAGCATATTTTTGCCTCTACAAACGAAACATTTAATAATAAAAACATGAAAAATCTCTGTTTATCACAGCAATATCTCCGCAGCGAACAACAGGAGCATTATAAATGCTGTTTTAGAAATAGCAAACAAGGGGTCGGCTTATCTCTTTACTAATGGCGACCCGTCGGATAAAGGGTTGGCCTTTTCAATGTTTTGTTTTAAACTCTTGGTCTTACGGACGAGTCACGTGATAAAGGAGAATTTATTACAACAAACAAGAAAAGAGTAAACCTGTCGTTTGAGAAACTATTATTTAAGTACAGAAATCTGTATACATAAATTGCTTGTTGTTTAATAGCGTAAGTTAGTGAGGATTTTATTATGAAAATATCATCATCAGAGGGAGGTCCAAATTTCAATACATTTTTTTTCTAATAAGGTAATACTTATAAGTAAGGCTCGTGGACCTGTAAACCTGAAATTGTACATAAATATACAGACATACAGAAGGGCTGCAGACTATATTCCCAAACTTGTGCTGAATCTAAACGTCCCAGTGTCATCATGTTTCAAAATGCGATCTAAGTTCCTGCGATGTTTCAACAGATAATACTTTAGAAGTGGAAGAAGAAAACAAAGAAAAAACACTCCACCATCAAATGGGATTAATAATTGCTTAGACAAGAGAGACAGATGGACATGCAAAAACAATAATGGCTCCTAGTTTGACTGCGGAACCCTAAACAGGGTTTTTCGAAACTTCTATAAGCAAAGCCAATAGCAGGCCAAAAACGCGTTGGCAGAAAGAAAAAATATATATTTGCAGTCGCAGTACGTGCATGAAACAAAAGAAAAACAATGAATTAATTGCGGCTACATGCAAGCAAAAAAGTTCAAGCTAAGCATGTGCTATGTGCTATTTATACAACCTAGAAGCCGACAGAATTGATGAAATATTTTATGCTTATTTTCAAAGTCATCACCTGCCATGTAACATATACAAACAGCATTGCGAAAGGTAGATATTATCGCTGACTTGTTCCATTATTTATTAACCATAAAACGAAGTTTTTATAGGATTTTTAATAATCTGACAACGAAAATTCCTATAAAGCTTAACATAAACTTTTATCAAATATGACATTAAATTATCGTTTTAAATAATGGATTCATAAATATTTTTTATACCGTTGTCAAGTTCCGACTGCGCAATCGCAAACAGGCCAAACTAAGTGTTTATCTCATACTTTGCTATGTCAAGAGTTTTGTTTTCTCTGACCAAAGAAAAAGTACATCCAAAAAAAAATTAAATCATAATGTTTTGATAAATATAGCTAAGTGATGGTATCAGTCTCTATATACATATTTTAAGTCGCATAATTTACGAAAGTACGCAAAACTTTTATATCTCGCAAATTTAGGAATATAAAAATATGAACTCTGCATAAGAAACGAAATGGCAGCAAAACATTTGAGAAATTGGTACCTTTTTGAAAATATTGTTGCTGTCGCGATTATTGCTTTCAGTGCGATAGCTCCGGCAGAATATCCATGATAAAAAAGGCGAAGTCTGCCTCTCTAATGTTTCCTCCTCCAGATTTTGATATACTTGAGAAGTCTGATCAACATAGAATAAAAAGGAGTAGAACTAGGTTTCCATGTTTTGCTTTTTTTAAATTTATACATGCGATGTTTTTTGGTAGAAATTAAAATTAGGCAATTTTTGGCGGGTTCATTTTTAAACAAAAAGAAATAACCAAGAAAAAGAGAACATAGAGACGTATTTCTTGCCTATATTATGTATCCTACGAAAAGAGGAAACAGTCGAGAGGGTTTGTATGGAAAAAGTACTACTATCCGACCCTCTTAAATGACCTAAGTCTAAAATTCACAATGGCCTTTCACAGCACAGGTTTGATATTCCATTCTTTCGACTCAAAAACTAAACTGGATTTAAAACAATGTCAAGAGCCAACGTAAATAATTGGACTCTTTTCTACAAGAGTCTAATTATTTACGTTGGCCAAATTGTCTGATATCTATATCAGACAATTTGGTTCGAAGGACAAACAATATTACAGACATGCTTGTATCTACAAATACCAGCATGCCGTGTCAGTCGTGAAAGCTGATGCAGATGAAAACACTGATAATGCTATTCCGCACTCTTCGTGCGTGTGGAGAAATGAGGAACTTATTACTTTTTAACCTACTGAGGATGAGATTATTGTGCTTAGTGACGAAAAACATATACATAGATTTATATTATTTGCAAATGGCAAAATTGTAAACAGAGAATTTACGAAACAATACTGAAGAAGTTGAATTCTGAGTTATTGTAGTAATGCTTGAAATTCGTACCAAAATAATTCTAGAAACTACTAAAAAGATGCAGTGTATTAATAAAAGAGGGTTGTTATTTATCATTTAAATATGAAGACAAAACCTAAAGCAAAAGATTAAAATGCCAACAATGATAAACAACTTCAAGAACTATACGCTAAAAATGTACACGCTACAATTGACTTAAAAGAAGCATCGGAAAAACATACATCTAGCAAACAAAAACCCAATTTAACCCTCCACAGCCACTTTTTGCCGCCAAGGTTAACACCAAAGCAACACGAAGCTTACATTCTTGTACAGCTGATTCGAAGTTTTTTCCCTACACAAGTAAAACAGAAATTAGTTCAATCGTACCGCGCCACGTGACTTCCCGTGCAACGTTCTCGAAAAGGGTTTTCACAAACAGCCCGAGATGCTCTAAAAAACGAGGCAGAACAGGTTCCTCCGTGAGAATTCGAGTTGTAGAAACGGCTAGACATCGCGTGTCAATTGCTGGATGTGCGGCCGGTGCTGTGTGATAGAAGCGCAGCGGACAGAAAAAGCGTGTATGTGAAATGTGTTCAGGTAATTCTTTATTGGGAGCTAATTGGCCAATGAGTAGGTTAATGTAGTGTCTGTGAACTGACACAGATAGTAGCTGAGTACCTGTAACACCCAAAGCGCCAAATATATCGTCACACATTTTTACGCCTATGGAGATAAAGTGTTGCGAAATATTTGGCGCTTTGGATATTACAGACTATTTCATGCTGACTGTACAAAGAAAATACACATGCAAGGAGAGATATAACAAACGGTCTATTGCTAAATAGTGATATTGTCAATAGAACTTAAAAGGGAGATGATCATTATCTTTGTAAGATTACATTTAAAATACATACAAATCGCTCCGCTACCTCTTATAACACTGTCGCAGCTTTGCCACGTTTCCGGGCATCGCCTGTCTCAGTGGTATGACACATGTGATGGTACTTAGTCGCATTCTTTTGCACTATTTCGTACAATTGGCGGAGCGAATTAGCACGAGAGCTCTTTGCACCTAAGTGCGTATTATGTGCAAATTTGAGGTGAGTGTTAGAAAACTAGTGTTTAGAAACCGTATGTTAGTTTGATTAATATTAATAAGTTTCAGCAGTTTATGTATTGCTAGCTGCTGAAATTATGTTTTTAGTTAGTTTTTAAATTCACACATGCGACTAATGATATTTTAATTTCCTTATTGTTTTAAGAAAAGCCTCATATTATAGGGGAGACCGAGGCGGCCAGACTCCGCTGGCTCGGGAACGTTGAGAGGATGGGAGAAGATCGTGCTGCAGAAATCGCTTAGCTTGGACGTCCGAGTGGTATCAGACCCGTAGGACGGCCTAGATATTGCTGGAGTGATGAAGTCCAAAAAGATCTCAGGGACCTAGACATCCGTAACTAGCGCGAGCTGGCTCAGGATCGCGAAGTGTGGCGTAAACTGGCGTCGGAAGCCAAGATCCACTTTGGGTCGCTGCGCTGAGCTAGTTACTTAGTTTAAGGATTATAGTACTATCCGGTCACCATATCTGTGCACCTCCATCTTTCCCCACTACCTACCCGTGCTTGCCATTTTAAACGTGGGTGGGTGATGAAATATTTAGTTGTCTTAATACGCAACGCATTTACAAATAAAATATTACAAGCAAAATTTTTAAGAAAATCCGACAAAGGAAGAAGTCATGAAACAAAACATAAGTTACTATTACCATTACTCTTACAAGAGAAGGTTTTGGTTAGAGTTTTGGTTAGAGTTTTGGTTAGAGTTGAACGCATAAGTGACAAGAGTAAATCGCAAAATCAGTTGCATATCAATATAAATAAGCAGTAAATTATTTTTATAAGGGATGGGAGAAATTGGAAACTATCCGCTACTAACTCTAACTATAAATGACCCAGACACCTACTGACTGACCCGGACGCCATCATCACGGCTACCATTAAACAATGGTACTCCGATGACTCGTCCGACACCGACGAGGACACACACAGAGACGCCAACCATAATGCCGACTTATACCTGGATCGTGACGTCAGACGACGAAAATGACACGAAAGAAACTCAACACGACGACGCATCCAACCACACACTGCAGCGACGCCCACCGAAACCATTAGTAAACCACAAGTCCGATTGAATCAGGCATAGGTTGACCAACATACCTACATACACACTGACATAAATAGTGTTTAGACTATAGACACTATAGCTGTTTGTAGCTCCCGCGTGACAGAGCCCACACGCTAGGTGCCGAGGATGTCATGGCATCCTACCGCCAAGCCCACCCACGACGGTTAGGAGAGACCTAAAGGTTATCTTACGGGTTCTTTGTCACACGACGTCCATAACAGAAAACTGAACGAATAAGTTCGACCGGTGTCGAAAGATCGCGAGAGCTTTATTTCTTAATTTATTTACTCTCGTAATTTTCGACACTGGTTCATAATCCATTATGGCCTCTGTGACAACCGATACGTGAGTCAAACTTACCCGGTCTACTCTACAGCAAATATGCTGCCGTTCAAATTAGAAAGATGACATGACTATACACTATAAAAAAATTTGTACAAAACAATCACAACAAAGAGAATCTCTACAGAAGACAATCGAAACTAAGTGAATTTAGACATACCATCAATTACCGTTGATGGATCTCTCTCTCTTCACGCTCAAGTATTAACATATCAACCAGTTTTTGAACCTGTTTTTCTCGAATCGAATCTTACAACAGAATTATCGAATAACAACTGTCGAAAGCTCCATATCTTGCTAAGTATATTATATTACAGTGCGGCGCTGATTTAGTAAGTTCAAGGCTTAAGTAATTTATTTAGTAAAAATAATTTGTATTAGCTAGTATTTAACATGAGACTTTTGAAAACTGTAGATTTACTCGTACTTTTGCTAGCCTTGTCTCATAATACCGATTTTTATGGTTGAATGATATATTTTATGACAGCACATCCATTTTATTGTAGCTTATTTATAATCCTATTATAAAGTTAAAATGAATTATCTCTATATTAAAGATTTAAAAAAAAAGTGGCCAAGTGCGGACTCGTCCATGAAGGGTTCCGCAGCCGTTCATACAAAAAAATGCACTACAGATGAAAAAAATACGATATGGAAAAAAACACTAACAAAAGAGCGTATCTCCCCGGCACTTACGTCTTTTTGCTGAGAAGCGCAGTTTTTTGGCAATAACTTAAAAACGGTATGTTCGATTATGTTGAAAACTATTTTCGTTGAAAGTATTTATTAAGTTTTATATTTGTACTTTTTTTTCAAATATTTTGAATATACCGTTTAGAAAATGGAGGGGGGGGCACAATTTTTGCTACTTTCGGAGCGAATATTTCGGAAACTGTTCACTAAATCATTTTTTTTTTGAAAGCTCAAAGTGTTTTTAGAAGAACTGTCGAAATATGTGCCACATATTGATATTTGCTGAAAAATTTATTTTCAGCAAATATATTTTTTATTTAACTATCAAAGTAAGTAGCGGTTTACACACGACACCTATGCTCCAAATTTCATTAATGTACCTACATCTTATAGTTTTTGAGTAAAATGCCTGTGACATGCGGACGGACAGACAGACAGACAGACATGACGAATCTATAAGGGTTTCGTTTTTGCCATTTTGGCTACGGAACCCTAAAAAGTGATACGGAACAATTGAAGGTCATTGAAACGAAAATTATTTTTTAAATTTTTTTGTATATGTCGTTGCGGCTCCATCGCGACAAAATGGCTAAATGGATTTAAACCACTTGGTACACGGGAATCTGGTTATCCACAGATGGTTATAGGATACTTTTTACCCGACTACGCTGAAGAAAAAAAGGGGGTTATGATATTTTTCTCCTCCCGTGACAAAGTTGCGGGCACCTTCATGTTAAAAATATAAACATGATATGAACTCCCAAAAGAGAACTAAATAGACATCACTAAAGTCAGTAACGTTATGTTTTTGATAAAAAAAGCATAAAATTCGGCACTAATTTAACCTTAGAGTCTACTGGTGAACAGTTTAACTGAGTCCTTGGTGATGGTAAAAAAAAACCTGTTTTTTTATTGGCCAAATCTCAGTTTTGGTCGAAAGAGTTAGCATACGTACAGATTAAAACAGCTGCTTAATTTCCAGTAATGTACGCAACCGCGGATAGATGCTATTTATTACCTTATAGCTGTGGCTCATATAGTCAAGACTCGTAAAGTCCATACTATTATAAATTTGTAAAAATGAAATATCTGTACATTGAAGATATTTTGAAAAAAATAAGTGATTTTTTGAAGACTTGAGTCTATTTTTTTCATACTACTATGATGGGAAACAAGCGTACGGCCTGCCTGATGTTAAGCAGTCACCGCAGCCTTTGAACGCTTGCAACGCCAGGGGCATTACGTGCGTGTTGCCGACCCTTTAAATACCTATTCATTCCCGTCTTGAAGAACCCCGTACTATAAACCCCCAGGGAAAACCGCCTTTTAGTCTTTGTATGTGTCGTTGTGGCTTTATCTTGTAAAAACGGCTTAACAGATTTCAACTCTTTTTGGTACACGGAAAGCTTGGCATCTACCGGATGATTATGGGACACTTCGTTCATATTTGATTCAATTGTAATCATGTTCATTGGTTAATCTTGATGTTTTACCATCACGATTTTTTTGATTTTTGGAGTGAATTCCTTCACTAAATAACTAATTATATTCTTATTAAATACAAAGATCTTAATAATGCAAAAACTCAAGTTTCCGACTGGATTTGAACCAGTACCTTGTGCCTTGCCGGGGCGCACGCTCGATCTTCCTAAGTAAATAATAATAAATAAATGAATAACAAGGGAACAATCTATCATTGTACTATAGGCACTAGGCGACGTTATACATAATAAATAGATAAATTATAATACTTAAATACATAGAAAATATCCAAGACCCAGGAATAAACATCCGCGCTCATCACACAAACACTTACCCTGGCCGGGATTCGAACCCGGGACCTCCAGCTTCGTAGGCCGTTGTACAACCCACTGAGCCAAACGTGTCGTCAAAGTCCTCGTGTCCTTTTAAAAGGACAAAGTAAAATCGAGTTTTGAACTCCCATAAAATTCAAGAAGTTTCGAAATTCAAAAATGCATAAATCACTCTCGGCGTCAGAAGCCTATTAGGCACACGGCACTGGTTCAAATCCAGTAGGAGTCTTGACTTTTTTCATTATTTAGATCTTTGTACTTATAAGAATATGGTGTTACATTTAGTTTAGTAGATACTTTTCATATAAGTTTGCGGGCACCCTCTTATAGTAAAATATAATCGCTAGCGATCAAGCAGTAAGTCAAGTTTTCACGCAATAAAAACGAATCTATAGAAAGTAGTCCCCCTGATCGGATCGTTTATTGAGTTACGACTTGAGGTGAAATATCTAATATACGAGCTTTCAAATGCGAATGAAAATATAGAAAACATCGAATACGTTAATGAACCTTTGTTCTGTACCTCGTTTCCATGGTTACGTGTCCTGAGTGATTTACCCTCATCTGGCATATTTTTTTTTGTCCTAATCATCATTTGGCATAATCAAGGACCATTAAAACAAAACGACTGGCAGTTGCCATACTTTGGATAGTGTTCCGATTGCAATAATCTATTCTGGCAAAAACGAGATGGCGCTTTAAAAATAAACATTCGACGATGATGTTATAATTCAATAAAGAAACATAGTATAGCAACAATTAGTTTGTAAATAGCTAATAATAAATAAATCGTAACATTTAAATACTGAGTCTCGCTTCCAAAGTTGAATAATTGTAAAAAATAATTCTTATACGTAGATTGCGCTGTACATATCAGGGAATGGCTTTTTGTATGGAGATGGTCAGCCTCTTCTTTTAATGGTCCTTGGGCATAATTCAGCATTTGGCATAATACATTGTTTTCTGAACACACGTAACACAACACGTAAACTTTTCAGGATTGTTATAAATCAAATCTAACCTAACCAAATGTATTTAACAGAATGATGGCTTAAAAAGTCCTGAAAATTCTAGTAAAAAAAAATGCATTATGCCAAATAATGATTATGACAAAAATACATATATATATCAGAGGGTAACCGCTCCTGAGTCACTCTTTAGAAACAACTACGATTTTAAGCAATACAGCGGCCACAGTTTTTTTTCTAGTATAAGTCCATATTTCAAGACATCGTATCTCATGAGTATGTTCATACCGTCCGTCCGTACCTAGATCATAAGCATTCTTCTAAGTAACTCTGTCACTATTGTGTCCTGAGTTAATAACAACTAGAAAAAGTTGATCCACTCATAGTCCTTATCATGATAGTCGTAAGATATACTCTACTAGACATATATGATCATTGTAACTGTGGTGAAAAAAGAAGCTGTTTATGTAAATGTTTCCCCTTGCGTGGGATTATTTATATCATAACAAACATCATTATCATTATTACTAGCCGAAATATGTTTACTCATTGCTTAACAAAGGCCTCATGTACATACATACCTCGCCCTTATATATAATGTGTAACTTCCACATCCTCAACCCATCGATTTAAGCTTCAGAATACAGTTCGCACAATAGGCACGTTCACCCTATTTTATGCCGCTGGCATTGTAACAAATTTGTATCTTAGGAAGGGGAGGCCGGGTAAGGTTGTCGCACGGGCCGATTGTCACAGCGGCCTTAATCCATACTAATATTATAAATGTGCAAGTGTGTCTGTCTGTTACCTCTTCACGCTTAAATCGCTGAACCGATTGGAATAAAATTTGGTATGGAGATAGTTTGAGTCCAGGGGAAGGACATAAGCTACTTTTTATCCCGGAATAATACCCTTATCCGCGATAAATGAATTTAAGGCGGACGAAGTCGCGGGCAGAAGCTAGTGGACTATAAACCGTTGTTGAAAAATTACGAGAGCTGTATCTCTCTCCTAGATAAAGCTCTGGCGATTTTTCGACACCGGTCGATGAACTTATTCGTTCGTTTTGTTATGGCCATTATGTGACAACCAACCCGTGAGACAACCTTACCCGATCTCCCCTATACAGAGCGAAGCACTTTTAAACTATTGCCGAAATATTTAAAACGACACAGCTCTTCATGATCGTTTTTAGGGTTCCACACCCAAAGGGTTAAACGGGATCCTATTACTAAGACTGCTGTCCGTCTGTCTGTCGGTCTGTCCGTCGGTCACCAGGCTGTATCTCATGAACCGTGATAGCTAGACAGTTGAAATTTTCACGGATGATGTATTTCTGTTGCCGCTATAACAACAAGTACTAAAAAACGTATAATTTATGTCTGTCTATCTATGTCAGTAACTAATATAAAATGACCGAACACCGCGTACATTTTGCTTAGGAGTAGGGCTCCGCTAATACTGGATAATCATAGATGCGGCCGTTTGTAGCGTATAATTTGTACAGAACCCTCGGTGCGCGAGCCTGACTCGCACTATACAGGTTTTTTGATAAATATCCCAGTACTAGAGACTCTCCCATTAGTTGGCACGTTCACCCTTAATTTACAGGATTAGAGGCATGCCAAATATCGAGACATTTACCTCAGTTAATTTTAATAAAGTAAAAGTTAAAACTTGCCATTGAACTTGATAGGGAAAATTACTACGTAAAGCACAGTGCTCGCTTGTCTAATGGTTGATACGTTGGACCGGTAATCCAACTAAGTATATCTGGTTCGATTCCTATACGGTATTCGATGACAGTTCAAATCAGTTTCATTGTTCAAGATATCCAAACGCTCCGTTAGCATGAAGTTTGTATGAAAATACAGGTGTGTGACGTCACCGTCAAAATACTTCCTCTTTTTACCCAACTGCGCGACGCAAAAGAGTGGTAATGTGTTTATCAGTCTATGTATATGTATGTATGTATGTATGTATGTATGTTTGTATGTATGTATGTATGTTTGTTCCTATCTGGCACTCTAGAGACCAAACGCGTGGACCGATTTTGATGATTCTTACGTCAATCGATTTGTCTTAACTGTCTGAATGTCACTGAAGACATGAAAATGATGAAAACTCAAAATGGCGATAATGAGACGCCATATTGTGAAAAAGAAAAAAGTGAAAATTGACGCACTATATCGAGTGGGCTATCAATGAATAGGGATTTAAAAATCATTACTAAGTTTTTTTTATTAATTTTTAATTTGGAATTACCAGTTAGGAACTATAACGATTTAAAGTTGGTTAGCAAGCCGTTCTCACTAAATTTTCATTTAATTGCATTGTAATAAATCTGTGCAAGCTTCTCAATAACCCCCACGATAAAAATTGCCAAATTGTCTGACTTTTATAGTAAAGGAAGTAAGTAGTAGTACTAAGCAAAAGTATAAAATAAAAAATAATAATTAAAAAAACAAAAAACCCGACTGCGTAAAAAACAAAAAAGAAAAAAACAAGTCCAGAACCCTATAAATTTGTTAAGTTATAATGGAAAGCTTTAGAATTTATTATTTGTTATATTGTGGGTACCGATCATGAATCATGAAAGATTTCCATTATAACTTAACAAATTTATAGGGTTCTGGACTTGTTTTTTTCTTTTTATTTTTTTACGCAGTCGGGTTTTTTGTTTTTTTAATTATTATTTTTAGTTTTTGTAAAATTAAAAATACCTTAAAGTGCAATAATTACTGACCGTTTATTTTAATACCATTATTTTTAAATGTTTCATTTAGTCTTTACTAAAAACTTATTCATTTCTACTTCTCTCAAATAAATATCCTATTGAGTATTTTCTTTGAGTTTTGATTTTTGTACTTAGCGATATACGTACAAAAATCACAATAAAATACAAACTATTTACTAAACGTGCAGCCAGTGTGTCGCTAACAAAAGACGCACAATTGAAATCACGCTATTTCGCCAAATGAGATTAGATAAACTCAGCTCTCGACCGTTATGTTTGTGTACCATTCCGCCATCTTGATCCGACTGTACACCTGTACAGTCCACCTGGCTGGGAGCGGTACAATATTGTCTACATTAAGTATTAGCTTTTCCTTGGATTTCTCTTGAGCTTTAAATTTTGGAGTATTCCGATTTATGTTCCAACTGCTTCTTAGTATTGTGCAATATTCGGTAAATGTGATGTAGGTATAGTAGTAAAATACTTTAGAAATACTTTTGAAATAAAATACTTTTGAAATAATAGAGAATATGCATTATTGTTAAAGATGATACCAATCGATTGTTTCTTATGACTAAGTAATGTATTGTACCCTTGATGATGATTATGATTTAATGAATAATTATTATGCAGTTCTAGAGTACTTGACTAATATAAGAATTAAAACTTTAATAATTTATTCCTAGTTTATTTTTATTGCTTGGAATTAAATATTTATTTATTATAATTGACATTTAGGTGATTTAAATTTTATAGCTTAATAATTTTGTGATTTATTTTTATTTGAAATTATGTCACCAAGAAATTTTAGCAACCAAATATATAATTTACTAAGTTATAATAAACATCTTGTATCCATGTACCCGTAAATAAAGTTAATTAATTAAGTAATTAATTCATTCATTCTTGAAAACTAAACACTCGAAAGATTAATATCGAGATTCAAAGTCAAGATGAGCGTTGAAACGCCCGTGCTTATACAAAACGTTTGTGTCTGTAGAAACAAGCATTTCCTGTCTATAGTTGTCATAATATTCTTTAATTGAACCTTAAAGGATCACAAGATAACATTATAGTTTTTGTCGGACAAGAATTAAACCGGTAATTTATTTCCTCTTTTTAATTAGGCTCAATTTTAAATTTCTACGTTTGTTTAAAAAGTCATTACAAAGAATAAACGCATTGAAAGATTTTTAAAATAAGTATGCTCGTCTGTAATGAATTTACGAGAAGCATCTAATATAAAGCTTGCTCATAAATCTGAATGTGATTTGATTAGCTTGTTGATCTTGATATCTTAGGGTTTAATCCTTCTTTCACTTAACAATAGGACAAGCAACGTATCGACTTGATATGGTTGTGCAAGAATCTATCAATTTCTTAGACAAAATTTACATAGAATGATTAAATATCCAGAATTTTACTTTCACAGTACAGTACGCGTCGGTATGACTAGGGTAAACAATTGATTCATAATGAATGACAGGAAATGCAGTCTTTATCCGGAAGCGAACCCATCTTTCGAAGAATTTACCTAAAATTAAAAAAAATTAAGGCCATGGTTAATATAAGCAATAAAACATCAGCATTTAATGCCTCATCAGCACAGAGTATTAAAAACAAGTTTATTCATAAATAAAGCTGTCAACTTTTATTTATTTAAATGTTGAACCAACTTATTCTCAGGCGGTCGCACGCGCGGCATGGGTGCGTGCACGCATATATTAGCGGTCAACGAAAGTGACATTTGACACGCTTTTCCGCTGCTTTTGTGAGGGTTTGCATAATATATCACGTGGTACTGGTACTACTTGATTTATTCTAAGGCTCGTTGTTCATACACGCCTACAAATATGTATAGATTGGGAACGTCTATTTGAAAGGCAAAATAATTATAAATCTATGAATAAGTACATATTTTCAAATGTTATCGTATAAACAGAAGCAATGCAAAACTACTTCCCTTTATAATATTTTCTTCTGTTTCCGCGATTATAACTCATTGAAATAAAACAATTTAACGGATTATATCGCGTATATTATCTCATTTATTACTTTGACAGAGGAAAATACATCTTTTCTCAGTCTACCCGTGACCATGGAGAGCTGAAAAGCTTCCGAAACGTCGTGAACTACAAGAGATAATATACGCGATATAATCCGTTAAATTGTTTTACTTCCCTTTATATTAGAAGATTCTTAGGTATTATTTCTTGCTTCTTCCAGGCTAATCTTTTGACCATAATGCTAGATTTGCAGCTTTACGTCTGTCATTTTAACTTAAGTAAGTACCTCTGTGAAACGGAGACCAAACCAACGGGTTTAGAATACTCTCGCGTTGGGGTATTAGTGCAAGTTTTGAAAAGTAATTACCATTAGGTTTCAACCCGTGCCCTTGCGATCTCTCGATGACTCCAAAAGATATTAACTGACTAAAGAGAATAACAGTTCCCAAATTAACTTCTTGTAAACGTTTAACGTTAACCGAACAGTCTACCATTCCCATTACTCCAATAGGACGACGCTGCAGCAAATTATTCCTCGATCTAATCATCATCGTCATATCAGTCGACAGATATTCACCACTAGACAAAGGCCATCCCCAAGAATCTTAACAACGATCGGTCATGCGCTACTCGCTTCTAACGACCAATCTAATATCATCACGATGAGATCATAGGTCTGTTTAACAGAAGATTCTTTGTGCTTATCACAAAAGCACTTAAACTCCTGTGGATAGCCGTAATGCGCGGCTTTGAAACAAAGATGCAGGTGGCCCGGTGCTTCCGAAATTTATAGTCACCATTATTCAACCTGCCCCACTAAAGCTGTTTTTGGTCGCCGGATAAATTTTAAGAGATCTTTAAATTTACGTTCTTAATAAATTAAACGATGGACGTTCGTGATTTAATTTTCAACCACCAGTGTTCATAAAATTAAGGCATTTAGTTACTATAATGATTGAATGACTTGGTTGGACACGTCTGCTAAATTCATCAGAGGGCTAATTTTCCACTGATTGGTCTCCGCAAGATAGACCCTTAACCAGTAGTAGGACATACATGTAAGCTTATAAAAAAAATATTCAGTATGAAAACACCACGTGACGTACATTAATAATATCAATACTTCAAAAATGACGCTGACAGCTCTGATGGCACAGACAAACGTCATATTATTATCTCCTCAGACCAAGAAAAAAAAGATAGACATGACATTACGAACAATCTTGAAGCCGTTTTTTGGCATGGTTTTGACAAATCAGAGAACTAGACACACATGATTTGTTTGTATTTGTATCGCGTAAATTTGGCTTTGGCATGGTTTTTTGTGGCCTCACTAGATTGTTCGTAATGTCATGTCTATCTTTTTTTCTTGGTCTGAGATTATCTACCATACGTTTTAACGTGCGCCACTTATTACCGAAGATTTGAAATAATTGGTCCTCAGTAGGTATATTATCGTGAATCGATGCGCTGCTTTCCGAAAAGCGATTTTTCCGATTTTCCATGTGTACCCCAAACATCTCATCAGCTATCGCAAATACTCGTATGCCTCACTTGCTTATCCAAACAGAAAAGGTCTCAAACATTTGGATTTTCCGTAGCTTTCCATGGAGAGAAATTATTTGCTCATAAAATTTAACGCACAAACTTTGACCATTAAGTTGGCATTAGTTTATGTACACTTTGTGACTTTATTCAGGTACTCCAAAGGTGCCAATCTAGAAATTGAGGCAGTCTAGGTCTAGAACGTCACTATGACTCAAAATCTGATGTCAAATCATACTGAGATAACGGGTCTACACCAATTTCTGTCTATTTCAAGCTACCAAAAAATGTTTCAGTATTTATGTCAAAGTTACAGGTCTTCATCAAGTTACATTTTTGACAAGATTAGACTTGAAACTAGTTAAGCAACGGAGCATAAAGGTTTTCTAATGAATAACACTCTCAAAATTGATTTTATTTATCAGACACGGACGTCCACTGCTGAGCATAGGCATCCCCTATAGCTCACCCCAGAGTGCGATCCTGCGCAGACCGTATCCACCGACTCCTCGCGACCCTCACAAAATCATCCACTCACCTAGTAGGGGCCGTCCCACGCTGCGCTTTCCTATGCGTGGTCGCCATTCCAGGACTATATTGCCCCAACGGCGATCCGAATCTCATTAATAGATACAGAAAGTGACCGTTCGTTGCAGAAGTCTTTGGACAAGAAGTCTGTGGACACCAAAGTTTGAAACTGCTCCGTTCATAATTCACCAAACCTGTTATTTGCTAAAACCACAAATAGTCGGTCCTACCAACCTCTTTGCTAACGTTCGTATGCAATTAGGTGGGTGACCAACAATATCATCATGAACCTTAGACCCTTAACCTTAACTTAGTCCTCAATTATTCCTCCATTACCCAAAGGTACCATACATGAAATCCTTAATTGTCTTAATTATCACAGGCCTTTATCAAACGAATTAGCACCCACTGGTAGGGTCAACGCGTTCGCCACCTCCTTAGCATTTACATTAAACCACGTCAATCTTCTAGACGAACATCGCCAAAGAAAACCATTAACTTATAGCTTAACTTTCTCGTTCAAACAAACACCGACCAAAGAAGATCGTAAGTTCCAACAGAACTGTAACGTAAACACGACGTTTTCTACGGAAAATGCAGTTCATCGAATGCACATAAAGATTCTCAAACTGGATTGCGGGTGAAATCTTGGACATTTTGTCTGTAAAGGGCTATCGCCATCGGGATCGGTGCAATCTAACCTGAGCTTCCGCTTTTTAGGGTTCCGCTGTGCACCGATAGCATCTGTTTCACCTATCTGATGTTGTCACAGAGCACTTTTACAACGTCCCTAGTATCTTTTTGTGGCGCTGTCCGCGAGGCAAATGTTTTTTCCTTATTCTTCATCAACCTCATTATCATCAGTCAAAAGACTGATGGAAATACAGATCCTTCTAAATATGCTATCATGATCGGACCTAGGTCTCCCGTATTTAGCGGTTTCGAGCGACCTTCACCAGATCATCAGTAAACCTTGTATCATTGAAGCCTACCTACGTTACGTCTTCTTTATGCTTAGAGAACTGTTTTTATTATAAAAACTAATCTTAACTAATCATATATGCTAAAATATTTAAAATATAGCTTTGGTTGCTATTTCATTATTACGTGAAAGACAGACGAACAAAACAAAGAAATAAACAAACTTTCTCGTTTGTAATATGGGAAAATATTAAGAACGCAAACTAATTACTTTCGTTAAGACCCAATGAAAAGTATAATTAGAGGTACTATCGTAGTTTAATAACCTCTATAAATAAGGCATTCTCAGAGTCAAGAATGCGGTACTAAATATTCCTATTGTTTCGCTGCTATTGCATCGACTTAAGCTTCCCAAACACCATGAAATTATTATAAAAAACCACTCAAAGGGCAATAATTTAAAAATATGTCTGCAGTGCTTCAGCTCTTAAAGTAAGGTCTAGAAACCCATTTTTCTCAGTTGCAAATGTAATTGATGCAAATAGGTGTCTATGCTAGCCCTACATGCATATAAAGTTACGTCTACACCTGCATTTGCAGTATTCAGTAAACAGCTTGCAAAAGCATAATTCTTCCGTAGATAGAAAATACTAGGGAATAATATTGTTCCAGAAACGTGTGTCTAGTATAAAAGAAGCTTTTTCACACAATAGGTGACAAATGAACAACGATCATCGATAAAACACGTATTGAAACACAAGACAGCTATTTTACGTGGCAACGGCAATCAAACGTTGTATTTCAAAATTATGTTAATATCTATCTTGAATGAGCACATTGACAATATTGACATCATTATTTTCAAAATAATGAAATAATGATCTTTATTCTGTAAGTAGGCGGCAAGGGCACTTTAACAAGTCTGACTCTACGGCATTTCCCCAGAGCAGACAACTGTTGAGAAGAAAGCCGAAACAAACTTCACTCAGTGTTTTTTTCTAAATAACTCTTGTCTATTACAATATTTGTACTTCCCAAAAAAACATATCAAAGCGTATAAAAATTAAAATATAATAGGAGATAAAAAAGCAAAATATATATATTTTAAAAACAACTGACGTACGTTTGATATGCCACCTTATAATAACTGGTCCCGGTAAAAGTAAATCATTTGGTTTCTGTTTTGGGCGATACATTTTCATCTGTTAAATATAAGAAAGAAATGACGCAGCTACGCACCCGTAAAATTAATATTTTGGAACCCAAAATTTTCACTCTCATAAAATTTTAGTATATTTTATACAAACCTTGTCTGGGCAATGACAAACACAACAATTAAAGTATAAGCCAAATATGTGCAGCCGTTCTAAAGAGATGCGCGAACATACATTTATTTTATCAGTTGAATTTAATTTACGATATACATTATTTATAGAATTTCATACGACAAAGTTTTGTCTAGGTATTGTTTTTCATTCATATCTTCATCTATTTTTTGTCATATCTATGTTTCTTTCGACATTGTTCTCAACAGTGGTCTACTCTTGGGAAATACTGGTAGACTCAGATCGCTCAGACTTGTAAAAGTCCCTTTTAGCCTACTATCTCTTCCATGTAACTCTTGAGTAGTGGCAAGATCGAATTCGGGTTCTGCTCCTTCCAATTCGCGGCCTCAGGTCTCTCCCTAGCATTAGAAACCCAAGAAACAGCTGTTATGGGCGCGTGACCAGTTGTTAGATCGTGTTAAGATTAAGACCGGTAGCCATTTTGCTAGCATGCTCTCTATTTAATGTGCAATGCTAAATCATTTGTTTTCCGGTTCGTTAAACGAATTTGTGTCAATTGCTGGGGTAATAAAGTTTCTATTAACGCTATTGCTGGTGTTTTATTAGCGTTTAATAGGCGATCTCCTGTCGCAGTAGACTGGTTGAAAGGGATGGATGTGTTCTTGTTAATCGTTTTATTATCTCTAAGTTGAAACTGTTACTCGTATCTATACAACCCATTATAAAGTTGTTAAAATTTAGTGTTTGTGCATTGAAGATATTTTCATAAAAGTAAATGAAACCGGGATATTCGATTGAAAGTTTCTAAATCGAATGAATTAATGAATGAATGATCTTTATTTGGCTTAAAATGTGGTACAAGGTTGTATATAATAGTTACATGGAATCACACATTTCACCAGCAGCTGGCATGCAAAAAACAATGAAGTATATCTAGTATACCTCCATAAGCTATGATTTTAATATTAGCAATCTCATTTACAAATATGTTGAGTATGTAAATATCTGGGTTATAAAAATAAATTAAATAAACAATTAATTAAAAAAAATACTATTGCGGTTATGCGTTGTCAATAATGAGAATCTATAATTATTAAAATATTCAAATCAATAGAACATAATTTCAATTTACGAATTAGATATTAAAAAAAAAACTTAAATACTACCCTATTTATATGTCAATGTTTATAATAATCAAAATATTCATCGATAGAGTAGAAACATTCTTCTACTAGCCAATTTTTAAGTTTAATTTTGAACAAGCTAATTGGCATTTGTTTAATGTCATTATGCAACTGATTGTAAATTTTTATACACATACAATAAGTATTTTTCCCATACAATTTTGTCTTTGCAGCAGGAAATACAAGACGATTTGGATATCTTGTATTAAACTTACACGTGTCTTTATAGGTCTTGAACAAATCTGGGTGGTTTTTAACAAATAAACATATTTCGTATATATACATGCATGGCACAGTCAAAAGTTTTAAGCTTCTAAATAGTGGTCTACAGGATGAAAAATCAACATTTAATTTTTCTTCTGTTTCCGCGATTATTTCTCATTGAAATAAAACAATTTAACGGATTATATCGCGTATATATTATTATCTCATTTTAGTTCCCGACGTTTCGGAAGCTTTTCAGCTTTCCATGGTCACGGGTGGACTGACCATGGAAAGAACAAAAAATGACATTGTCAAGCTCAGATGAAAGGTTTTTTAATTATTTAACACTGGTTTTAGTTACATAATATACAAATAGGCTTGTGTCCAAAAAAAAAAGTGCATCAGATTGTCGATAAAAAAAAAAAAGAAAATATAGCCCGTTAAAGTTTTCCACGACGTCACGCCGTGCGACCGTTTTGCACGGCGTGACGTCATGCGCCCCCACTCCCAAACTTTGACGCGCTTTATCTTTGTCTTTTTTGTTTGATTCACAAAAGAAAAAAAAACGTTTCAAATATTTTTTGATAATTTAACTGTCGGACTAAGTAGAATATTATTATTTTTATCCAGGAAACTACCCTATTCTTCGGAATACTCAACTGTATTAGCAATTTCCGTGATCCTACCATAAAAATATCAACACTGAAAAATGATGATTTTGCAAAATCTCGCTCCGTTATCGTTTTTATTGTTCATGGGTTTTGCGAGTCCGATTTAGACCTCAAAACGTAATTTTATTAAATTGCTATTTATGCAGTTAGGATGTGAAATTAAATGAAGATCACGACGGGACTAAAAAACTTTGGAACTCTGCACTATTGTCCCTTAAACTGAGATGTCGATGTCGAGTAGTTCAGTAATTTTTTGGCTATATGTATATATTTGTGTATTTATATATATTTTTATATTATATAGTTTATTTGTATTTTATATATTTATTTATTAGTATCTAGTATCTTTGTATGTATCTGTATTGTTCCTTTCTCTTTTTTCCTTATGGTTTTAATTTATGATTTGTCTCATCTTCTTGTGCACCACTTACTTACTCATTGGTTGTTTACTTTGCGCCATCTCTACTACCTTAAGGTTGTCTGGAAGAGATCGCTTTTTAGCGATAAGACCGCCTGTTGTTTACCATTTCTGATACTATTTTAGATTTAAGTTTCTGATGTTATTTTCTTTTGGTGTGCAATAAAGAGTACTTATTATTATTATTATTATTGTAGAAAGTATAACGGTATTCTACCGACCCGAAATTTTTACTCTTGAGTGTATACTTATGGTTTTCTAAAATGGAAATATCACCACTTGGCGCCACCATGACGGAAGGTCTAACTGACAAGAAGTGTCAACATCCACCAATCACAGCACAAGATTTTGACTTCTTGTCTATTAGGCTTTACGTCACGGTGGCGCCAACCGGTGATATTACCATTTAAGAAAACCCTCATTAAAACGTTCCAATGACTGAATCGAAATTGATCTAAATGTTTTTACCTCGTCGCCACAGTTATGTCTCATAAACTCTTTAAAACTACAATTTTAACCGGTATAAAGGCAACAAAAATATTTGTTTTCTAGCCAATATAGGTTCATTTTCAAGGGCTCATCTCGTCAGTTCGATAAAGGCCTAGTATACTAGCTTTTTCTAAATAACTCACTATTGTCTCCTGAGTTACGGGATAGAACAGGAAAAAAATTATCCACCCACATGCACCCCACAAAAAAGACAACACAAATGCACACACACTCAAACTCTTCAGAATATACGGTCACCGTTGGATATTCTGGATATGAAAAAGCGTAGGGCCAACCAGCGAGCACATGCTGGTTACGAGTATCACGTCACGCAATACATAAATGGCAAAGTAATCGTCACTTTCTAGCAAGTATGTGTGTGCGAGAGTGACGAATGCCTTGTCATGTATTTATCACGCGATGGACGCAGCATAGGCTCGGGAGTAGTATCGCCGTATCAACATCGAAATGGAAACCCTCTTCTTATATGCAAACCTCTTAAAGAAACCCAGTATAAAAATCATTTATCTATACTATTATAAAGTTGTAAAAATGAAATGTCATTGAAGATATTTAAAAACAAATGATTGTTATGGACTATTTGGAGGTCATTAAAACGAAAAATATTTTTTTGGATTTTATGTATGTTTGTATGTGTCGTTGTGGCTTCATCACGCAAAATCGGCTAAACGGAGTTCAACTATTTTTATCACGCTTTTATTAGGTCGACCTGTAATGGAATCTAAGGTAACTAATTTTACCATCTTCCAAGGATCGTAGCGTCATGAAAATTGGCAGCTGTATGTATTTCTGATGACAATACAATAATATGGTACTGTCGAACTGATCTGATGATGGAGCCGGAAGATATGAACTGAAACTTCATGATGGAACATCGTATGTTTGGATTAGTTAGAAAAGTCTTGTAAAGCGTGTTTTTCTAGTGTTTTTTTAAACTATTAATTTTTGGTACATGGGTAGCTAGGTATCTCCAGATGGTTATAGGATACTTTTTACCCGACTACGCTGAAGAAAAAATGAACAGTTATGACTTTTTCTCCTCCGCGAACGAAGTTGCGGGCGCCTTCTAGTTTTGTAATAAGATCCGCTGGGTGTGGTGAGTTTTCTAGATATTTTCAAACAATGATTGTAACGGACTTTGAAAGTCAAAAAAAAAATGGATTTTTTTGTATGTTTGTATAAGTCGTTGTGGCTTCATCACGCTAAACCGGCTAAACGGGTTTCAACTATTTTTGGTAATGGGCAGCTGGATATCTCCTGATGGTTATAGGATACTTTTTACCCGACTACGCTGAAAAAAAGAGGGGTTATGACTTTTTCTCCTCCGCAAAGTTACGGGCACCTTCGGGACTAGTACCTATCGCCGTATCAAGAACGAATTGGAAACCCTCTCTTATTTGCAAACCTCGTAAAGAAACCCAGGATAAGAATCATTTATTTTGAAATAAGATCCGTTGGGTGTGGCGAGTTTTCTAATGAAACTATTACAAATTACCCTTTCCTAAGAAACATTACTGCCATCCTGACCAGCCGTGAGACTGCGCTTAAACATTTCCATTAGCATAATTAATAAATAATTCATAAGTAATAGTAACAAAAGTGGGAGCATCGGCCTCGAAACCTTTAGAGCCACATGTGTTCAGGTGGTTCCACGAGAGTGAAGGCTCTTTTCACTATCGTTTGACTCACTCTCTCCTAAAACAACAACGAAATTAGGGCATAGTGAGTTCAGCGTTGAATAGAAAGGTATAATAAAACGTTTAGTTTATGCTGTAATAAATATGCGTAATGATATTTAAGAAAGGTGTTTATTTTTGATTTTTACTTTCTCAAAGCTCTATTGGAAAACATTATTTATTCCGTAAATTTAATCTTCTCCCGAACGAAATGGCTTTTTTAAATATTTCAAGCAAAAGATTTACTATAAAAAAAAAGTTTCAAAACGTATATTTTTGTAAATATTCTATATATATTTGTTGTCCGATTAAAATATGCAGGTAACTTTAGACATGAATTTATCAAAATAAATGTACAGAATTTAGAGCTCCAAGCCGTTATGTTAAAAGATCAAAATTGCAAGGGGTCGAACTAACAGTTAGTTGACCAAATCGCATATTTAGATTCAGTTACATGCTAATAACTGACTCATTAAAGAATGCTAAGAATTTTATTTATTCAAAATATTATGTACCTAATGACCATTTGTTCAGTAGTCTATATCTAACTAGAATACTAACACGTTATAAGACAATACTAACAAAATATGAATCTCGTTGTCTGAATAAATAAAATTTTATTATTATTATTATATGGTATATTAAACTTAGTTTTCGTTTATTTAAATTCGTTACTCACATGATTTACACTATCTACTTTAGATATCATTAATAAGTTCACAAGTCAAGAAATACATTTGACTTGTGAACTTACGAAACGCCCTAAAAAGGTATCAAAATAAAAATACTTATATCCCAAACCTACTCAAACCCCCCAATACATATTCTACACGACTCGATCCATCACAAAGCTAACGGGCTCATATAATATGTACAAATGATTTTATTTCAATTTGAGAGCCATCTTTGAGCTTCGATCCTACCCTCATAACTTAGGGCGATGCCCTGTCCCTCTGGCCTTATATAAATCCTCTACAGAGACGGATCACCGGCACCTAACCTATTTTGACATATAAGAGTCCTTTCTGCGCAAAATATGCACACTTAAATTATGCCAAGGCAAGGAATTTGTCTTAGGTATGTTTCTTAGGCATAAATAGTTGATGTAAAGGAGTCTTTGAGATGGCTACGGAATATTTTAGATTCTGAGACACCGTACTCTTTACTAGTGTACTTACACATGGTTAATGTATAATAAATAATATTTAAGCGTAGTTATTAATGTGATATCGCTTGAGGACGTTTTTTTACAAAACCGTACATATTTCAGTACTTATAAAAAAGTAAATATAATAAAGAAGAATATAGTTTCTTAGTGAAGAAATCCACTATAAAAATCACGAAGATCGTGATGGTAAAACATCGAGATTTTCGTAAAAAAAATAAAGTTAACGGTGGCAGTAAATTGCAGCCTATGAAGTTATGGTATACGCGTGTGATTGCATAATTCAGTACTTTATATAAAATGGTGTATGAGTCACACTTCAGACACATAATGAAACATCCAACGCATTGTTAATTATGCTCTAACCATATATGCAGTGTTATTGGAAAGAAAAGGACATATGCTCTAAAAGAAAATATATGACTTTTCATCGTTTTTGCTATGTATCCGAAATGGTATAAAGAACTTTTTATAGTTGTAATTTTCAGGTAGTTCAGTTTCTATTTAGCACTTTCTCGCATTTGGGAATTTGAATGTATTTTTATTGTATTTAATTATGATCTTTTACAACGAGGTCTAAAAACTAAATATTGCTTATCTTGTCTCTCAATAATTATATGCTTTGCTATATTTTTAATTATAAAAATACGTCACACGGTAAATAGAAGGCTTCAAAAAATCGTGTATTATTAAGAAAAGTAGCAAAACCTGGTTTTTCATCGTAAAAATAACAAAGTTTGATGGCGTTTTCTTGGTTTTGGTTACTCGTGAAGATAAACTGAAAACTATATTAGTAAAGACGGTTGTAGTCAACACTATGAGACATATACAATAGGAAAAAGTGATGAGCTACGGAACGAGAGTCATTCAGAGCTGAAAGACCCTTAAGGTGAAGATTGCATAATAGCGAGACGCATTCATGTTCCCCATAATTTTATTATCATGTAGGTCACAATATTATACCAAACACACCCATTTCTGGAGGTATGATAAGATAAGGCAAATTCAAATAAAATTCTGCACCGACTATGCAATCTACATAATGCCACTCGCATTTGCAGCAAATATACGAGTTTTCATTAAGCCCTAATGTGCAATGCACATTGTGTACATGCAATTAAAAGGAATGCTCGCCAGGTGAAGCAGAGTGCTCAAGATACTAGCTGTAGAATAATTTACCTTTTTGAAATAAAACAATTTAACGGATTATATCGCGTATATTATCTCATTTTAGTTCCCGTCGTATCGGAAGCTTTCCAGCTTTCCATGGTCACGGGTGGACTGAGAAAAGATGTATTTTCCTCTGTCAAAGTTACAATTTGTGCAAACTACTAACAACTAAAACTTTTCTCAGTCCACCCGTGACCAAGGAAAGTTGGAAAGCTTCCGAAACGTCGGGAACTAAAATGAGATAATATACGCGATATAATCCGTTAAATTGTTTTATTTCAATGAGTAATAATCGCGGAAACAGAAGAAAATATTAATTCACCTTTTTGTCGATCCTTCATAATCTCCCTCTTTCAAATAAACCCTTTTTTTATTTCATTTCATTTTGTGTGCCGGTAGTATATTTTTTTGTCATGGCTCAGTAGAGGCACGAAATAAAAGAATGCACATATATAGTGCTCAACAACCTAACGGAATGCTAACCAGGTGAAGCCTACCAGTGCTTAAGATACTTACTGTAAAATTGCTAACCCTTACAATACACCCATTACTTCTAATAACACCCCTATTGAAACAGTTTTACTACACCGGTATAACATTGAGTGTGCAATAGTTGAATCATACGCAAGACACATGACGTGTAGTGCTCAACCTAGCTAACGAAATGCTCACCAGGAGAAGCGTAGTGCTCAAGATGCTTACTGTAAAATTGTTCACTATTTTCCCAGTTCTTTTAATTTAAAAACTGTCTTATCCTTTTTATTAATTTTCTCTGTAGAATACAATTTCAGCCACGAGTCTGCCATACGGAATCAAAGGAAAGACGACACACATGCCATTTAGTGCTCAACTATAGCTAACGGAATTATCACCAGGAGAAACGTACTGTTCAAGGTCATTTTTGTAAAATTGTTCACCGTTTTGCGCATCCATACAATCTCACTTATTCGATTACAAATTTCTTATTACTTCTAATAATTTCCCTTGTAGAATGCAGTTTAAGTCTCGTTAAAGCTACCATAATCGATTCAAATGAAAGACACACATGCCGTAGAGTGCTCAACTAGCTAACGGAATGCTCGCCAGGCGAAGCGTAGTGCTCAAGATGCTTACTGTAAAATTGCTCACCGCTTCCCGCCCGGGGCGCGGGGCGGGCTGGCGTCGCTAGCGCTAGCAGCGCGAGCGCCCACCACCATGTCATCACAACCACACCTGTAACAATTACAAATAATACATTATATTGAGGAAAATTCAAAATATTAGAGAAAAAATCTCACATTGGTCTGTCAATGTGGCACTTCGGTTTACAGTGATAAGGCGAACATAGAACCGACAAACGGACGGGACGAGACAACATACATTTATATTATTGCCATTGTAAAGTGCAAAGTGATGTAGTGTAGGAGTAGTTTAGTGTAATGACGTAGTATCTGGTTTACTAACTTATGGGCTATTATGTTTTCCAAACTGCTTAAAAACTTTAAGAACATTAAACCGACAAACAACAGACTTAATTTAACCCACATGGGTCTAGAGAACGGTTTTGAAGAAAAGTGATAGGCGATTGAAACAAAATATAAAACCGGCCAAGTGCGAGTCTTACTCCTGAGGAACTTTCAAAAATAATATGGTGAGAACCAAACCAAACACACATTGACGATATAAGGCTGAAGTACTTATAGATTGGGCAGTTTTGTCACCAATGTTAGCAAGCAGTAGTTTTCGTCACTACTTAGTTCTTATAGTCGAAGAATATTAGGTTAAGGTTCTCACTATGTTAATTTCAAAAGCTTCTCAAGTTTCCATGGCATGGTAACTAAATCATGACAGTGGAAGCAAGCTTGACCGAGACGTGGACGGCTGATAGCGTCGAGCGATTTAATGCCCCGCGCTGGACTAGGCCGGGGGTCTTCATGCTCTTATCTACTCGTACGAGCGAACGTGTTTTTAGTATCGCCATTGTAAAGTCCAAAGTGGCGTAGTGTGGGACTTCTTCTGTAGGCTACAGCTAAATGACCAATCTAGCTATAGATTGGAAAGTTTTGTTACTAATGGTATAAATAAGCAGCAGTTTTGTCACTACTATTACTGACTTTTTTATGTTTTAATGTCAGTCTGATGTTTGGAGACACTTTATACCTCCAAAAAGTTATGTGTTGACCATGGAGAACTTATAAATCCACAAATTTAAAATTTTGACCTCGGAGACTCTAAATCTCCATTAAACTTAGTAAAAGCTTTTCTATATTGTATACTGTCATTTATTACTATTTCTGACGCATTGAGACCCTTTACACCTCTGTAATTATACGTTAAGTTATAATCTAATGGATCCGAAGACGCATTAATATTCCTAAGCACTATAATGTATTATATCGAGATTGTGAATGTTTTCTCTGTTTATTCCAAAATCAAACATATAAAAGTGCCCTGGAGGCACTTGCAGAATAATAAGTTTTGAATTTTAATTAGACAAAACTAGTGACAAAACTGCTGCTCACTATAACCTTCGTTGCAAAATTGCCCAATCTTTAGCTAGGTACTTAGTCCTTCAGCCTTATATAGTCGATGTATGTTCAGCTCACTATGTTACTTTCAAGAGTTCCTCAAATTTCTATTAGCATGACTAATAAAGTCAGACTTGCACTTGCCCGGTTTTATACTTTGCATACCTAAACGTAAAAGTCCAGCAGAGACAAGGATCTCAATGCAGAAAAAAATGCATAAAGTACGAAGTCATATTTATTAAGATGCTGAAGTTTCATGTTTCCTACATATCGGGGACATAAGAACTACAGTTAAAGTTTTCTAGCAATGACTTTTTGACAGCTGTCATCCCAGTACAATCGCAATGGCGCGAAGCTGTCAAAAAGTCGTAAAAGTTAATATCCGTCGTTCACGCAACGTCAGCAGTACACCGAATAGTCGTGTAGTCCCAGATTGATGAGCGACGCGAGCGCAGACGGCTCGGCGCCACCATTTTTAGATTCGCGATGGATAGACGGCATGCTGTGTCGGTTGCGTCCATTGTATACTGAAATACGTAACATTAAACATATTTTAGAAATAAACTAAGGTCAGAGGTATATAATTAGGTATAATAGTTACTAGAAGATGTATTACCGGCCTAAAAAAGTTATTTTTTACTTAAGGTAGAGTAGTACTGTAAAATATATATATATATTATAAATATATAATAGCTCCATTGTTGCGCGTCAAAAAAAGAAAAAGCGAATACACTACATGCTTGGGGTTTTGGCGTAAGCGCCAGATGTAAAAACACAATGAAATCGAAGATATTATTATGTTTTGTGAACATTTAAATTAGTGACGTAAAAGATAAAGGGAAGAATGACATGATGACATAATTTAGTCGTTTATCAATCTGTCGTTTGTACAAACTAGACAAAAAACTGAAAATGAAGAGGCGTTTTTGGATAACTTTTCTATCGAGGAAATTTTAAGCAAACATGTTTCCGCGTTAGGCGCTGAATAGGTTATATAGTCAAAAACCCATATCTGAAAACCAGCCTATTTTATACACTAGATTTAACAAAAATCTCACTAAAAAATTGCTTAAATTTTCGATGCACCCCCTTAAGGGGCTACCACACGCGAATGACCTTCGATCCGTAGCTCTTCACGTTTCTATGTTGTATATGTCTCATCGTGTTGACAACCACCGTTGTTACCAATATACTGTTTCAGTTTATCTTCACGAGTCATCGAAACCAATTTAAACAACATCAAAATTTGTTATTTTTACTATAAAAAACCAGTTTTTGTTACTTTTCTTAAAAACTATAGAACCTATTGAAAAACCAATTGACAGTTTTTAAAGTGAACATCATTACTCACTTATTGATTTTAGTCCCGTGTCTAAGCGTCGCTTGACACGGGAGCCTACCAACGAGGGAGGGACCAATTTAAGATTGAAAAAGGAATTTACGAATCTTTTTTTTTTTTCTCTTGATTTATCAAGTATTATAACATTCCAGTTGACAAAAATATAGGCCAAATACCAAGCTACAATATATATATTTTTTACGTGGTTTGGAGCAAGAGGAATAATTTCATATCGCTTTAAATACAGTGAAAGTTACCGAAATTTTCCGGGTAGCCCTTAAGGATTATGTAAAAGTACAAGGACAAATCAACACACACATTTTCGCATAATTTTATGTGATGATAAGGCTATAATTTACTGCCAACAAATTTATCTCAGAGTACGCAATAATAAGAAAATGGGTACTAAAAGCTTCGCTTTGAACACAAAGGGGATGTTGTGTCTTAGATAAAAGCAATAAAGGGTCCTAGGCAGTCTAATTTACGATAATGCTTCTAGGATTTAGGATATATTTATACCTATATAATTTAACTATAGGCAGAATAATAGATGAGGCCGCCTGTGTTAAAATAATAACCGAACCTATAATTTAATAATCTAACCTAACGAATCATTTGAATGAATTCAGTAATACACGTACGATTACTCTTTAACGGAGTTTCTAACTAATTCTACCTTTTTAGGTTTCCTTACCCGAAGGGTAAAACGCGACCCTATTACATAGATTTCGCTGTCCGTCTGTCTGTCTGTCTGTCACTAGGCTGTATCTCATGAACCGCTAGACAGTTGAAATTTTCACAGATGATATATTTCTGTTACCGCTATAACAAAAAAATATGTCTGTCTGTCTATATCAGTAACGAATATATAATAATCAAACACTGCGTACATTTTGCTTAGAAGTAGGTATCTCCTAACATTGGATTTTCATAGATACGGGCGTTTGTAGCTTATATTTTGTAAGGTGCGCGAGTCCGACTCGCACTTGGTCGGTTTTTTAGGGTTCCGTACCTCAAAGGAAAAAACGGAACCCTTAAAGGATCACTTTGTTGTCCGTCCGTCAGTCTGTTTGTCTGTCAAGACTCTTTTTCTCAGGAATACGTGGAGGTATCAAATTGGAATTACCATCAAATCGGGCCCTTGAAGCTGTAAATTAGGCTTCTAAGTCAACGCAATTTTAAGATACTTACACTCTTTTTGTTTTTGTTTCTATACAAATTACCGCCCAATGAAAACCCGTAGAATACTTTCAGTTGTCCTAGAAACAGACATCGACAGAACAGTAACACATGAAAAGAAATCTTAAATTATGTATAGCCTATATCCTAAGCCTAACACAGATCCCACCGACATTTTGAGCAAGTGAGTAGGGTAGCATTGCCATAAACAACACTGGATCAACAGAGACAGGTCTTAAATATTTTAGGAGTACGGGTATTATATATGGTTCTATAATACTTTTTATCCTACAACGCTGAAGCAAAAAAGAAGGTTGTGACTTTGATTTCTCCTTCTGGTATACGATAAGATTATAAACATGGTTTCTATAAATGACAAGCAATTACGTTTGTAAATATTACGTAGTCATAAATTAGTCTCAAAGAGAACCGTAACACGCTTTAACGCGGCTTGTAAAAGGCGAGATTAAACCCAATTTTCCCAGTTTTCGTCAAGTTTTTTACGATCCCTGATAAAATACGACATCATAAACACGTTGCTCGACTGTTTATGGGCGTTCGAACGACAACCTGTCAGAAAAAGAACGTCAAATGACTTGACAAAGTCGGTTACCTGATATGATAATTATTATATGCACCGATTCTGACTAGAAACCGATAATAAAGGGGGATATATTGAGTCTAAATGTCGCTAGACCTCACTCCTAAGTACAAATTTTAAGTAGCAGTGAAGTCACGAGCCCCACTTCTAAACTAATGCGATTTATCGGACTATTTTTTTATTATTTCGAAAATGCAACAATTATGTGTCCAATATTTTTTTATTATCTAACTGACATACTTATTACAATTTTGATTTTTATACCCAGTTATCATGCCTATTAAGACACGCATACATACACACATATACAGAGACACACACGAATATCATGCGGAATTCAGATTTTGTCTTTTCACGTTTTTTTACTTTTGTTAGTACCTAACACATACTTTTAATGTTAAATAATAACGTGGCTTCCATAAATACTTATACGGATATTCTGGCTCCACTGAATGTATACTGTGAACATATTGGCTTTATGTATAACTGCTGCCCGCGTCTTCCGCCGCGTAGATATGCAATTTATAGCTTATGTGTTATTTTGATATCTAAACAATATTGCTGGAAAGTTTCGTTGAGATCCGTTCCGTAGTTTTATTTTTAATTCAGAGGAACGTACATACATCGGCATGAACTTTCACGCTTTTAATGTTATTTTGAAATTACGATAGGATTAGGATATGAGGATTTGGAGCTCTGTTATTGATTTGTATTGTAATTGTTCGAAATAAAAAAAAATAAAAAAATAGATAGCTACTGATATTTATGTCGGTTTTTACGAATATTTTATCACACGAACAAAATATCTTTATATTATAATACATTTTTATCACATACTGTAACCCTAAGGGCGATTGTGCATTAGAAAGAATTTCACCGTCCGGTAATCCGATTTTGTACAAACTAGAAAAATCGGACGCCGGACAGTAAAATTTCTTGTAGTGCACGATCGTCCAAATCTGTTTAAGACCCAAATGGGTTCAAATGTCAAACTTACAAGTTATAATACGGTCGTAAAAGGTGTTAAACGGGACTTATTCTCTGGAATATATCTTTGCTGGCCCCATTGTGTGAAGTGTAGACGAAGGCGTTTTATGAATTATGGAAGGTAAACACGTGCACATAATTATAATTTTAAATGGTTACAATAACGATAAAAAATATGCTTACCAGAAACCAGAAAAGTAACACTTATAAAAGAAATTTACGAGGCAGTAAGTTGCCGTATTATGGAGATCTGATGCAGAATGATGGCCATATAAATATATAGGGTTGTGTAGAAAAAGAGGTAGCCAAAGAAGGTAATTTAAAAGGCAAAATGAGAAAGAAAGAATTTGAAAAAAAGAAAAACACTTACAGGCAAATTGTTTTTGCCCGTGGCTACTCGCAAGCCTTCTGTTTTGGTAACCATGCGTGTTTCTGTGAAACGAAGTAACCAATATCACTCTTTCACTCTAAAATATGGGTTTTCCACGCAAAAATAAGTTTCTGTCAAAATTGTAATGTTTGTGACAAGTTTTTATTGCTGACTGTGCTTTTGTTTGAACATAGATCAACTACTCATTTAGACGATTTGAAAAAACCCTAACTCGGTAGGATTGTGATATTTACTACCACCCGGCTCCATCATCAGACCAGCTCTATGGTGCCATATCATTCAAAGTTAAGTAGGTATACCAAATTTCGGCTCAATTGGTCTCCTGGAAGTGGTTCTAACTTCCCTGCAAGATTTGTAAACATGCATACACATGTAAAGTTAAAATAAAAGCTTGTATAAAAATGCGCGATAATTTTTGTTCCCGATGCTGCACGAAAAAAGCGTAAGAGAGCAACCACATATTCAAATCATAATACTCATTGGCAATTATAAAAAAAAGACGATAAATAAAAAAGAAAGGTAAAGTATCTACTCTTTATTTTACATCGCAACATGAAAGAAATACAAACACAAACATTTTTTAAGATTACTGTACAAATGGTTTCATCGCCAAGAGAAACCATCTGTACAGTATCATCCATCAACCATCTGTACATCTAAAAAACCTTTAAATTTTTGGATGGAATTATGTTTTAAAACAACTTGTTAATAAATAATTTGAAATAAAACAATGTAACGGATTATATCGCGTATATTATCTCATTTTAGTTCCCGACGTTTCGGAAGCTTTCCAGCTTTCCATGGTCAAGGGAGAACTGAGGTCCTAAAGCTTCCGAAACGTCGGGAACTAAAATGAGATAATATACGCGATATAATCCGTTAAATTGTTTTATTTCAATGAGTAATAATCGCGGAAATAGAAGAAAATATTAATAAATAATTTACTATACTGAAGTGTACAAAACAATAATTTTCTGCACTAGAGTGTACGGTCGTGAGGCTATTGAGGCAATTCGATAACGTCCGGCCACTTACCCGATATTTACGATGCAAAACGGAGAATTAATAAAATACCGATAATCTACACGTAAACTCACTTGACGGTAGTTTCAAAACTGGCCTACTTTGCTAACTTTACCACCGCGAAGGAAACAAACGGTTTTGTTGTCGATATGGATACTACTAATAGCAAACACTCACATACGATTTTTCAGTATAATATATGCATTTAATAATTGCATTTCAACCATACTATATTACCTTACCTACAAGTTCCTTCTCAATGAGATCATAGTCGAAAGTACATAATTGAAATTAACAAGAATTTACTTAAATTGAGTTCAAATAAAATAAATAAAACATTGAGTGAAGTTTCTCTTATTAACTTTGATCCTGTGACAAGAATAATACCTAAAAGCGAAAGTGTATTTTTTTATTTGTGTTACTGTAAACGACACAAGAATCGTCAATTTGTAATGGCTATACCCAAAATATTTCTTTTTATTAGACAGAAAAATAACTGACTAATACTGTTCATAAAAAAATGACACTTCCCCAAAAATAAGCAACAAAATTGCCACGCGACAAAAGCCGCGTGAAGAATTAAGTGAATTAATAACCCAGCTCTGTCATCGAGGGAGTATTTTATCATAAAACCCAGTTAAGGTCACGACCTCATTAACGCGTAAAAACTCCTATCAAAAACTCATCAGGCCCAGGAATGTCTAGCCGTGAGCAATTAGGTCAGGCGCCTGATAAACGTTATCTCCAAGGGCTGACCTTGACTTAGTAAGATGACCTTTTAAGTAGGTCGTGTTAATTTGTAAAGCTTATGAGGTTTACTTTGTTAAGTGGCCTTGTGATAATCTTCAAGGGTTTGACATTGCCAAGGTGTGAGAATTCAGATTATGCAAAGTCATAAATAAAGTACTTATAAGAAGAGTGAGCAAAACCAGGAGTCAGTTAAGAACAATGTAGCGAATAGACGGAGGTAAGTATTTCAGTAACTTCTTCAGCATGATGAATTAAAAACAATATAATTGGGGAAATTATTGAAGAGAAGTAAAGAAGGGATGATGACACAAAACAAATAAATGAGGAGATTTAAGATATTACATCGTATAGTTACGAACAAGCTTTACAAAAAGCTTTACAAGCTTTACATATTTTGAAACAAAAACTCGTATTTCAGTTATTTCGACTTTTTCGAAGTTTTGTTACAGTTACAAGCTTTATTCAAAGTGGCAAACCATTATTCGCCAACACGTCAATCAATAAATATTATGTTTATCGATACAAGCAATTTGTGCACAATAACTATATACTTGGTTTTTCGGAAACGGCTTAAACGATTTGAGCAAAATTTGGTGTGTAGATATTTCGCCGTCCGGTTTTCATCTTCTGAAAAACAAAAAATCTGTATCCACCAAACAAAGCCCGCAAGTCGTGGTTCTCGTTCATACAACCTCCCATAATGCATCGCGATTACTTATACTCATACAAGTGATATCGAAAGGTTAAACGATACGGTATAATAAGCAAGAGTAAAGAAACTTCAAGCTGAGAGTTTTACGTCTTTAAAATTCAATAAGCGACCATTTTCATCGGAATGTGAGCTTATTACAATAATTTTACGCCAACAAGACTACGTGATCCAATCTTACAACTTTAGATGATCAAATATTAAAATTGTAGACGAGAAACCGTGGGCAGTGGGTCAAACGGACCTCGTTGCTTTAGAAATGTTAAATTGAATTCGATTTAATCCGCTATGGAATACTGAGTATCAAAAAGTATACAGAGTATCAAGTTCGCAATAGATTGAAATAATAAAGCACGATCCCTATTATACGATACCTACGTTTATCGCAAGATAGACAAAATGATAAAGTGTCCGTCTCTCTCGTACCGCAATTTTGTTTATTTTGTGACTAATGCAAATTTCGCACTCCCCTATTTAGATCAAATGCGGACTTAATTGTATTCGTATCTGTCGCTTGATAAACGTGACGAGTCCTGTGTACATTTAGAGGCAACTAAGTTGCTGAAACGAAATATATTCGGGTGCAGTGTTTCACCGATTTATTGCTACAAATAAAACTTAAAAGTATTTTTTAGTATATCATTAAATTCAGATTAAGTACTGCAAACAGCTTTTCAAGTTTGAAAACCGTAGTAAATAGTGACATCTAACTATAATATCCTCCCGATTTCTGCAGTACTATTAATGTTTTGATTGGAAACGGAATTCCCTATTTTCTCTTAGATGAACATTATTATAATCAAGCTCCTTATCTTTCCTCTCACCGTATCTTCTTTCCACAGTCAAAGTGAAAGTCACAGCGTCCATATCAACGCACATACGATCGTTACATTACCCCTCGAATCTTCTGGTTACGCAACAAGATTCATAGATACTTAAAAGAAGGCCCTCCAAGTTAATAAAAGACTCGGATTTTCTTGGCGAAAGCTTTAACATTGAGAATCCGTATCTGGTATCTTGAGTAAAAACGCTTTAACTTAGTATGGGTCTTATAGGGACATCTTATTTTTCTAATCTCGTATTTAACATAAACGTTTGATCCCAAAATCACCCTTTTCCCGATTGAAGTAAAAGTTACATCCGCGTCAAAGGATTTGATCAAATATGGGCTTGAGAGAATATATAATAGAGAGGCAGTTAATACCTTTTTGAGAATCAGGCTTAGACATCCCGTGGGATATCTGCGATATTTGATTGAAGATTAATGACGAATTTTGCGGCCGCGAAGTTGGGTTTAGAGGAAATGAAAGGGTCGAAATAATCTGCGCATTTTGATTGGGCACAGATTTACGTAAGTATGTTTTGAAGCGAATTAGTGTAGGTCTTTAAGGTTATCGTAATACACATATTACGCATATCATCACTAATTTGAAAAAGAAAACTTTTATTTCATAACAACTTAGTTACTATATGACGTTTGAATGCACTTATTGAACTATTTACCGAGGTTGATTTCAGATACAAGTTATTTTCTAAGTAAGAAAAAAGTTACAAAGATGCTACTTTTGAGCAATGGTTCTTATCCGGCTAGTTCATTGACAATCGCGAAGGGTCCTTTACCTAATGATTTCTAAGAATGTAGTATATAATTATTTGTGCCTTTGAAAATCTAAGGTGCCCATTTTGTTCTAAAATGAACATTGTTCAAGCTCAAGTTACCACGCTAATTTCCATTTGTCTCAAGGTTTGAGTATTATTGTGGGGTAAAATTTTTATTACATCTTCTACTTCAGACATCTTAGTACCCTAATCCTCCATCGAAGCATCAGTATACATTCACATAATCCGTTCCATGATCCGCTGTCTTATAGACCCAGATGCGACCGCTCGGGAATAACACCAAGATAGAGCATGTGAAGGTAGATAACATGGAAACAAATAAATGATCAGAGCTCTGAAAAACAAACTCCACTGCAAAATATTATAGTATTCTCGATAAAAAGTCATAAAAAAAAGGTGCCATCCATCCACCAGTTTTCGTGTTTTGTGCCCTGCGTCCCAACCCAACTAGAAGTCGGCTGGCTTTCCCGTTTGTGGGTTTGAATCCGATTACTGATAAAGACGCCTAACCACACCCACCCAGTACAAAGTCAGGTTAAAAAAAAACCGCCTAGTCGTAATCGCATGAAGGGTTCCGTTCGAAATATACGCTAAAAACGGCCGTATCTGTGAAAATCCAGTGTAAGCCGAACCGTACACCTAAGCAAAATTTGTAGGCAGTGTGGGGTCATTTTACATTGGTGTTCACATAGACAGACAAACATGAAAAAAAATTAGATTTATTTCGTGGGCTGTACTATAGGATATAGATACCTTCATACCAAAAATACCGTATAGGTTTTCCATGGACGGCATTTTTTTTGGAAACACCTGTTTTGATTACTGTATATTTGGAATGCGTGGACTTAGAAGCTTGATTTTTTTACAGCTTAAAGAGTCCGCAGACAGTATTCGATGTTAATTTAAACTTGATACCTGCACGAATCCCTGAGAAAAAGCGATTTTACAGACAGACACACAGGCAGACTGACGGACGACGAACAACAAAGTGATCCTATAAAAGTTATTGTTTTTTTTTTAACTTAAGGGCCTTACAGCTCTGAATGACCTTCGATCTGTAGCTCTTCGCTTTTCTGACCATCTTTACCAATATACTGTTTCAGTTTATCTTCAAGAATCACCTCAAGATAAATGGCATCAAACTTGTTATTTTAACGACGAAAAACCAGTTTTATCCAAAAATACACGCTTTTTGAAGAAAATGCTTGCGTAACAAATTAGGTCTTTTCATAATGACCAATCAGGCATAAGTTTTCGGTCTATCAAAGGTACGCAATCTTTATTTTTAAACAGCTCTTTGTAAAAATCCATAATTGATTACATAGAAATACATTCTAATTTTCGAATGCAAGAAAGAGTTAAATAGTAAACTGAACTATCATATAAACCATATTTCGAAAGTTACTTTGGACATTCCAGGAACTAGATACAAAACAAAACCATGAAAAATCGTACATTTACGCTTGGAGCCCCTTAAAAAGAGTCACTCAAACTCTAGAGATTCTACCGTGACACGCTATAAATTTTCCTTACCGCATGGCTTCTGACTATTAGACTTCTTATAATTGTTTCAACACACTTGTCGTTCTTCGGTCATGACACATGATTACTGACAGTCGCATCTGGGTCTATTACTACCTACTCCCAAACATGGAACCTTCGAAGTAAGTCTGATTAGGTCTTAAGAGAGCTTTAATGAAGAACACTTGACATACAGACACGAATATTAAGCAAATGTGAGGTCGCAAGTGAAAAGCGTCATTGCAAGTTGGGTTTTAGAGATTTTACAAGCTTTTATTTCTGTGTATGTATGTTTTTTCGGGTCAAATCTTGCAAGTTAAGACCCACGTCTCGGTTTCGAATGAAGCGGCAAGCGTATTATGACACCATCGAGCTGATGATAGAGCCAGAAGGTGGTCATAGGAACTGTGTAATAAAATAACGTAATCCTACCGAGTTTGGGCTCTTTACAGTTTCATCATCATCATCATCATTTCAGCCATAGGACATCCACTGCTGGACACAGGCCTCCTCAATAGATTTCCACATGGGCCGGACAGAGGCGACCCGCATCCAGCGAGTTCCCGCAACCCTAATCTGGTCGTCCGACCACCTTGCGACTTGCCTTCCACGCTGAGCTTGCCGGTATGCGGTCTCCACTCGAGAACCTTTCTGCCCCAACGGCCATCGGATCTTCGAACTATGTGCCCTGCCCATTGCCACTTCAATTACACTTAATGAAAAATAAAGTAAAACTTGTCACAAAAAAATAATTTTTAACAGAATTTTTTTTATTAAACATTGTACAAAGATCTTGGTTCTCTCGTCTTGTATTTTAAAAACATTAAAACTCAATGGATTGTCATTAGTTTTTCCAAGATGATAATGTTGGTGTTAACATGATCAACATAAAAATGATGGTAACGAATAGTTATGCTATTTTTTACATTTTCAGAAACTATCTAACTTTGATCGGCTACCTCCATTAATTATATATATTTTAGACAATTGAATGCATTTCTACTTTGGTATGCAATGTTGTACCCAAAATATGCCTATTTAAGATTTTTACCCAATAAGCACACTAGCTGTATTAAATACAGCTTATACAGTCCTTATAACGCTCAAATTGAATGCATAATGGCCGCATAAGCTGTTATACAGCATGTGTATCAAGTCAAAAACTGAAAAAGTAAGAACATTTTGAGTGTTTTGTCGTCCACTCGAGGGAATGGATACGGAGAGAAGCATACTTGTTTGTCTCGGCCACACCATGAATTGATCGATAATTTGATTTCGCCGAAAGTTCATCTCGCCGAATCATTATTTGTCCGAATCTAAATACGCATGATTAAGTATCGCCGCATTTTAGTTAGCTGCAAATTCAACCTCTAACAATAGAAAAGTGCTGCCAGTAAAGTAGATTAGGTTAGGTTTTTGGCATTAAAAAGTTATGCGTAAAGACCATTGGGCGAAAATAGATTCGACGAAAACAGGATTCGCGTAATGAAATTATGTTTATAGATAATTATGCCTATTGTGATTATGCGATATAGAATTATGACAAAAAAATGCGTAAACAAGGGGAACCCAATAATTACCATTTTATTCATAACAAATCTTAAATGTTCAAGTAAAATTACGCCAGTTTCCTGGCTCCATCGTTACACAACCTCATAAACGACAGCACGGTTTTATTGAAGGCAGCCCTTTCGGGAATCACCCGAGAAATAAATATTCCCATTTAATACGACATTCCGGGAGTTTTATTGGAAAATCCTTTTGTAATAAGATATTCGTGGAGTGATTGACTCATACAAACACGCGTTTATTGGGTTTATAAGTATTGGGTGAAAATAATGAGAGTGAAAGTACTTTGGTATTTAAATTGGATGTAAAAATGGCTATCGCCCGCTGTCTTTATTACGGAGCGTTGAAATAAAAGTGTGGGTTGCTTAATCTATACAATTTTAAAGTTGTAAAAATTTAATGATGTAACATGGAAAACTTTCTAAAAAATGATTGTTACGGTCTATTTGGAGGTCATACACTGAAGAAAAAAAGCGGGATTAAGATTTTTTCTCCCTTGTGAACGAAGTTGCGGGCACTTCTACTGTTGTATAATCGCGAAGCGTAGGCAGATAGACCATATATATAGGTACTACCTATTATATAATTATAAAATAAAGTTACCTTAGGGTAGAAAGAACTGCTTGCACAAAAAATCCTAGCAGCACCATCTATCGGGCGAAAAATCTTTGAGGCTTCATCACGTCAAAACGGCTGGACGGATTCGACCATTTTTGAAATAGGGATAGCTGGACATTAATGCTTTTTAACCGACTATAGTGAAGCAAAATAGAGGGTTATGACTTTTCCTCCTCCGTGAATGAATCTGCGGGCTACTTCTAGTACCATATAAATTTGCGTCTCAATAGCGTGTCATCAAATAGATCTGAATACAATCAGCCTATTTGATGATGTTCGAATACCTTATTGGCTCCTGAAAAAAATAAGTTACAGTGTAGTACCTAATACCTAACTTAAGTGTCTAATTAGTCTCATAATATCAGTTTGTATAGTATCTAAATTTTTATCTTGTCTTAAATTAATCATCTTCATCTTGATTATACGCTACAGCCCATCATTAAAAACTACAGCTCTTTCATCCATGAAAGGAGGCATGTGCCCAGCAGTGGGAAATGGGGCATTATATAGGCTGACGATGATGATGATCTTCATCTTCTCTTTCATTCTCATAAAATATGAAAACTGCACAATGACTACTTAAACCTAAATAAACAAGCTGTATAAAAAAAACTTTCCCTAGCGGTTCCTTTGGGATTTAATAATTTAAAGTAACTAGTTAAATAACTATATAATTTTCCAAAACTCGCCTATTCTCCAAGTAACAACCACTTTAACCCTTAATGCGGTTGAAGCCTAAAATTATTCAAAGGGCCAAACCGGAGCGGAATCCACGTCCAACCAATTAGTTTGACGGATTATTTTTTGCCGGACAGATTCCCAATTAACTTGGACAGGGCTTCATTGAATATTCGGTTAAGTACTGATTCTTATCGTTTCGATGCTTGAAAGGCAGAACAAGACGATTGACAGTTTGTTATTAAAGGATACAATATCTATATATACTATTATAAAGTTGTAAAAATGAAATGTCTGTACATTGAAGATATTTTAAAAAGAAAGATTTTTATGGACTATTTGGAAGTCACTAAAACGAAAAATATTTTTTTTGGATTTTATGTATGTTTGTATGAGTCTTTGTGGCTTCATCACGCTAAATTGGCAAAACCGATTACAACTATTTTTGGTACACGGGTAGCTGGTTATCTTAGATGGTTATAGGATACTTTTTACCCGATTATGCTAAAGAAAAAAAGAGCCTTCTAGAATTTACATATTACACTGTGGATTTACACGAGACCGGCAGATTTGGCCACTAGAAGCTTATTCATGCACCATACAGCATGGAGAGAATATTTGATGGAGACCTGAGTTCAACAGTTAACGGTTTCAGTATATTATATATTACGTTTTTTATTCATTTGGGCAACGAAAAGTCACAATGAAAAAACTACACGGTTAATATTATTACAATTAATTACTTGAGTGCTATAACTTAAATTATACAACGTTTAATTACAAGTACACATGATCTAACACACCCTAACTTAATTTTAATATAATAAATAAGGTGAATAAAAAACATATAAATAAACTCATTTAAATAAAATAATTAAAACGGATTATATCGCGTATATTATCATTGTTATCTCATTTCAGTTCCCGACGTTTCAGAAGCTTTACAGCTTCCGTGTTCACGGGGTCGACTAAGGAAAGATATATTTTTCTCTGTCAAAGTTACAATTTGTGTGAACTATCCACTTTCAGAAAATAAATAAACACAGGTGGGCCTAATATGTAAAGACAGTTACACATGTGCCAGAAGGGCTTAATTATTTTATTTTAAAACAAAATGTAGAAAATTATCTTTGAACTCAAAATTGATGAGTGTAGAGGCTGCATAAATTCATTTTTATTCAGACGATCACAAATCTCCGATCCGATAAAATGTGTGTTTTGTGATTCAATATAGGAATAAACAAATCTGCCCACCTTACAACACTCAAACGGGTAAAGGATATTCTTATCAAAGTAAACTCTTTGAGCCTTCATCTTATCCCACCCACCTAACTCTCAAAAGTTCTTTCAATACGTATTTATTAACAGAAAAATATATCGACAATAAATTTAGGTATTACAGGATTTATTCGACCAGAAAAGTTGTAGATCTGACAAATAATGTTTGGGTTAAGCCCTAGCAGGTTTTTCTAGATCTCGAACGATGGTCGTTTGATTCATCGAAGTATAACTCGCTTTTATTAAGAGTCCCCGGTAAGGTCGGTTCTCCATACAAACGTAGTTACGCTCTCATTTAAAAACGACTAGCTAGTTTGGTCTGAAACTTTGTACTTAGAATAAGTTAAGGTATATGCAGCCTGTAATTAGTTTATGTAGCTTCAGATACCATAGTAAAAAAATACAGTGAATTTAAGTTGTTCATACATAACTTGTTTTTTCTGTATTTCGTTTGTTTTATAAACTGGAGCAATATAAACTAATTATAGGCCCTAAATATACCTTATGTCATATATGCAGAGTTTCGTTACAATACAACACGTAGTTTTAAAATGAGAACGAAACTCTGTTTGTATGGGAAGGTGAAATTCGGCCGAGCTTGCCGGGGATTTTTAATCAATGGCTAATGTTATGTTTTTCTTTTTATTGCCAGTCTACGTGTGGGGTTAGTAGTAGCTGTCATATCATCCCAAGGACGTCCATTACTAGACAGAGGCCTGCCCTAAGGATTTCCATAACGACAGGTCGTGCGCCGCCCTCATCCTGCGGTTTCCCGCGATCTTCACCGGATCATCGGTACACTTTGCACTCGCCACCCTAGAACCTTTCTCCCCTAACGGCCATCGGTTTTACGAGCAATGTGCCCCGCCTACTGCAACTTGAGTCTAGCAAACCTTTGAGCTATGTCGACGACCTTGGTTCTACCGCAGATCTCCTCATTTCTAATTAGATCATGCAAGGATACTCAGAGCATAGCTCGGTCCATTACCCTTTGAGTGACTTTGAGCCTTCTTAGCCCATTGTGAAATGGTGTCGTCGTTTTGCACATAATCAGAATACTTTCGACATCAATAATATCGATATGTCTAAAAAACGTGCGTGAAAAAAAAATGGTGACATTATTTCGGAACATTTTGAATGGGTGTAACAAAACTTAAGTTCTGATTGTTTATTTTTGGGACAGTTTTTTGTTCGTGTAATCGATACAGCTCTTGATTTTGACTGAAAGCCCAAAAAATCCTTAATCTGAGACAGCAAATGGGAGGTACCCTTTTTTTTAAATGCCCAGCTGGATCTTGGAGCGAGTTGCCTTCATTGTATTTCAGTTTAAATAGTATCATCATCATTATCTTCCCTCCGTAATTCCCTATCTCCCTCCGTAACTGGACTTAGCCTCTCCCATCCCATGGTATATCACTCGTGCACTGAATTCTGTTTTGAGTTAGTCGTTTCCAACCGCTGCCATCCACCACTCAGTATCAGTCTCCACTCCAGAACAAGTTTACCGGTACTGGTATCGGTTCTGAGGCAGATGTAACAGGCCAGCAAACACTTCAGTCCGCTAATCGTGTGTTCTTTTGTCGTATTCATTCAAATATCAAAAACCGTATCTACCCTTAAATAGATTATGAACTTATTCAACATTGTTTGTACTAGCTTTTGCTTTCCGTTTTGTTCGATATTACATATTTACAAACTACACTAGATTCCTAATCTCTACGAGGAACGACAGAGCATAATTTAGTGAAATTTAACTAGTATGAACAGACGCAACGAGAGGCCGTAAAACAATTCATTAGACTAATAAAGTGGTAAATCTCACAAATTATGTAAATACTGTTCCATGAGTTCAAATGAGTTCAGTTAACTTCACTAATCTAAATTATCAAAGTAGTATAAACATGAACCAACTAATAACGAAGTTGAGAAGTTACAACTCATCGTCCAAGAAAATTTAGCAAAAATTTTCAAACCCAATTGAAAAAGGAATTAAGTGCCATAGTAACGCGAGTGCTTACGTTTTTTAGTCTCGAGTTTCGAAAATGAAGCTGAAATTTTTGACGACGAAAATGTCCCAAGAGAGAAAAGGGAAATTAATGAAATGCTTGCATTGCATCTAGAAAATAGCTGAGTTGGAAATAGTTTCTGGTCATCTTGCGACGATGTAAATTAAAAACGAGGATGAAAGGTATGAAAATAATTTCATTGTTTGCAGAGAAGTAAGAAAATGACTGATAGTTTAGAAAATTTAAAACTTAATGAAGTTTCAAGAAGTGATCTTAAAATTTGTGGATGTTGTGAGATGCTATGATAATGTTGATTAACATTTCGTTCAAGGACTTGAATTAAAGTTTTGGACAGAAACAGAAGGCACTTAATGTTTTTATAACAAGCTTTATCGGAAAATTGGCTCTGTATTTTAGAAGCCGAACGACATTAAATTTAGGTTTAAATAAGGGTACTAATCAAGATTGCAAATTTATTAAGTCTGCAAAAACGCCCTGAGGGCAGCTGAGAAGCAGCAAAGGACGTCTCGGGGTCAATAAATATGAAATTTAAGTCTAATAAAGGCCCTTTACAACTACGTTAATAAGACCAAGTTATTATAGGAGTTTGTTAAGATCAGATAATTCGAGCGTTCTTTTTTTATGAATTTGAAACTTTGTGTGTACATTTCCCATAATTAAGTGAATGAATGATGAACTTTTAAATGAATGATGGATGAGTGATGATTGAATCAATAAATGAATGAATAAATAAATGAAATCGTTTTATTAACAAATACTAAAACCTTCCATACATACATATTAAATATGTGCGGCTGACACTGTTATGGTTATTTATTTACTTACTTTGCATATATATATTATGTTTTACGCAATCTTAATTGTGTATGTTTATTGCGTCTACATGTGTATGCGTATTTTTGCTACATAGCTGTATCACGTCACGTAGTCAACTAAAATTGTTGTCTTTTAAACACTCCGCTACCTTTGGGTTGTCTGTAAGAGATCGCTATTTAGCGATAAGACTGCCTGTTGTTGACCTCAGCTAATTCGAATTTTACGGTCATGTTCTGTATTTCTGTGTATCTGTGTTCAATAAAGGGTATTTGTATCGTATTGTAAATATAACACAGTGGCGTAGCTAGGTAACCAAGGGCCCCGGTGCAAAAGCAAGGATTGGGGCCCCATGTCATCTCGAGGTTCTTGTTAGTCAGGGACCTAGAGCCCCCGAAATATTCGGCAACTCGGGACACGGCATCGTCTAGCTCTTTGGTAGGTACTCTTACTTGCCAGAATTTTATCTGCCATAATATCCAACTGCTCGAATCATGTTTCGTAGAATTACGTTTCCCATAATCATTGTTTACCATATTAATCATATGCCAGAATCTTTGTTTCCCATAATATCAGTTCCAATAATCACATTATCCATAATTATCACATGCCATAATATCATATGCCATAACTAAACAAACATAAATTAAAAGCGCCAGAACCGTACATGTGCCAGTAAACTAGGTTAGGTTAGGTTTGAACTGCGACCCTACAGCTACACAGAGAGAAAATATTCGGACAGAATTAGTATTTAGTACGATTAAATATTTTATTAAATAATATTATGGCGCTTTATTAAGCGCCATAATATTATTGGAAACAATACTTATATAAAACAAGAGTAAATTATATCAAATGATTTTTCTAGTAAACGAAACATTCGGGCAAATGAAATTCGGACAAAAGAAATTCGAGCAAATCAAACAATAGACAATCGGCTACGCCACTGTAGGTCCGAGGGCCCCCTGACCTTTGGAGTCCCGGGGCACGGCCCCGTCTAGCCCTTCGGTAGCTACGCCACTGATATAACAATAAATAAACAAGAGTCCAGACTCGAGTACTTTCCGCAACTGTCCCCATGTTGTGTATTCATTTCAAGTATGAATAGAATCAAACCAAAATCACAAGCACGTGCGTGGCTAGGTCACATTATTAAATGCGATGTGTTGCGCAATTTCGAGGTTTCAGATAGCTGATCATGGCAACGCCTTAACGTACTTTTCGGCGAAAAATCTTCTTTTGTGTTGGATTTGTGCGACAAGTGGAACTCATTCATACTGCATACAACTTTGAGGTAAGAATGTGTATTACCAACAGTAAAATGTGTGTTATTTTCGCGTGACTTCCTAAAACCAATGCTCCAGATAGCAAAAATCTTAAAACAAGAGAAATCCCGTGCTCGTCCATCGGAAAGTCTCGTTATTTATAGACTCGAACGCATTGCGTGCTAGTAACGCATCTCCCAACATAATTACCCACTAACTGCACCAAGTGAAAATATACTTTCATTCTATAGAGAACGAACTGGAAAATCGGAAGCATTTCGAATGATTTGACGAAGACCTGACATTAGTAGGGAAATTAGTCGTGGACTGTCATTTCGAGTCATTGTGCACACAGGTGTTCCGCTTTTAGCGTTAGTTGCTGGTGTTTAAATTAATAACGCGATGTAATGAAAGTAAGTTTGTGTTTTAAACTGAGTGTAATTTGCTTTGCGGTAATGGTAGGACATTAGCGGCTCGGCGTTCTAATGAAGGGGTTCTTGCTCTGAGCATATATTCGATATGCTTACGGTTAGCCTTAAAAATAGCTGGCCAGCTGTATTGTGGCATCGACCTACAGTATAAGTATACCTTTATATAAAACACTAGAAGTTGCTTGCAAGTTATATAACAAAGTCATATATATTTTGTTCTTTTTTGTTTTTATTGATGATAGACGGGCATTTGACGGCAATCTCACCTGTTATTAAGTGACGAGAATGTATCATGCCCGTCTAGAAACAGCCTATTCACTGCTTCGGCGTAGTCCAGTAAAAAGTATACTATAACCGCTGGATGCCCATACACAGCTATCCGTATACTTGATTATGCTGCCAAGACACATACATGAATACATACATACCTCGTAATTCCATTTTTTTTTTTTAATAATATTTTGGCACTTTTAGATGGGTAGTTAAAGTCTGAACGCATATAATGGCAAAACTCTTAAATGCTAGGAAAAATCGTTTAGTTTACAAACCGAAATAGAAAACCTCGCAATGTACCGACCGCCATATTGTGCATTTGGGCCTCCTGTAAAATTTGAACCGATGGAGATACGACGTTTGCGACTTTAGCCGATGATATATATAGTAAATAAAGTAAAGAGTTCAAACTAGGTAGGATTGTTCTATTACAGAGTTTCTATGACCACCTTCCAGCAGCTAGATGGTGTCATCATATTGTAACTTACATTGGACTTACTTGGACTTTATATTGGATGTATGCCAAATTTTAGATCAATCGGAAACCGGGAAGTGGGTAAGTCGCAAGATTTGTTTAAATAGATACTGACATAGAACTATGTAACTTTACAGATGAACCTAATATAAAACTTGTAATATAGAATATATATCAGTGATTTTTTAGTCACTGGCCATATTAAAGCACCCGTAAGTACGTGAAAAACAATTACGTACGTGTTTATTTCTTTTAATATCTCCCAGTGCATTTTTTTTCGAAAATGATCATCACTAAGTTATCTCAAAAACTTTGAACTTTATGGTGACCTACGTACAATGGTGACCTCACCCCCACTCCATGTTATCAGTGGAGGTCATTGATTCCTTGCTGATTCCAAAAACTCATCCTGCATAATTTTCCAGATAAAATGTTAATGTTGACCTGCGCTGCATAACTTTGGACATGAATATGTCAGCGTCCTTTGCTAAATGTGTCTGTCTGCATCACGCGACTGCATGTACAGATATCGTCAAAAGGGCTGCTGAATTGTAAAGTCAATTCTGATTTCATAAAACTGTTTTAGTCGTGTTACATATTCAGAATTCAGGGCATGAATTAACGATGCATTGTTCAATAGAAATAAGCCTAAGAAAAAGCGCTTAAACTGGCCCAAGTAAATGGACACATTTTTCGTTAGAAGTAAGTGTACGTAATTTGTACATATGTACAAATATATACTTAAACTGCAACATCAACAAGGGTGGAAGAAGGTGGCGGGCCTGAGGCATGCAAAGCTATCCATAGAAGGGGTGGAATCAGACTGAACCAAGAAACTGTGGAACTACAGAAAAAGACAACTCAGAATCATAATGGGTGTGTTTACAGGTCACTTCGGAGTCAAAGGACTCCTGGCCAAACTAGGACTTTCTGACAACACCGATTGTAGAATGTGCGGTGAAGAGGCTGAAACAATGGAAAATATACTATTGAACTCCTGCCCTCGCCAGACAGAGAATGAAGGAATTTGGTGTTGGGTACCCAAGGCCAAAGGAATTCCAGATGCTACCATTGGCATCTATCATCCGGTTTATGGATATTTTAGAACAAACTATTGAGTAGCAAGAAGGGGTAGTTACATAAAAGATCCCACCGGGTCAAAGTGTATCCGTAAGGACCCCTAGTATTAAGATAAGATAAACTATTTACTTGTTTCTCTTTCTTGGGCTATTTTCTATAGTCTATGTCTTTGGGTATTTAAAATAATGTAAATAAAAGAACTACGTCACTCAGGTAAAGATTACATTAATTAGCTGAATGATTCGAGTCGCGAGGTTTGTTGTTTACATTATTTTAAATACTTAAAGAAATAGACCATAGTCATCGATTGTCAAATCGTCAGATGCCAAGTACGTTTGTGAGATACCTATCTTACCAATACAAAAAAAATAATAATTTTAAAACAGTGAAGCTATTCTGCTTCCACGCCTTATTGTAAACGCCCCTCTGTTTGTGGACAGAAACAACACAAACCTAATATAATACAGACTTTATTACGGTCCGACACGCGAAATCTACGTAATTTAAATAACGAGCCTCGTCTACATCTGATATGATTTAGTTTGTTTAAGATCTAGTTTTGGAGTTACGTAAAACGTAACAGAACGCCGCTTTCTTATTACAAGGCGACTTCGTCCGCCTTAAATTCGTTTATCGCAGATAAGGGTATTTATCCGGGATAAAAAGTAGCCTATGTCCTTCCCCGGGACTCAAACTATCTCCATACCAAATTTCATCCAAATCGTGTCAGCGGTTTAAGCGTGAAGAGGTAACAGACAGACAGACAGACAGACAGACAGACAGACAGACAGACACACTTTCGCATTTATAATATTAGTATGGAAGTATGGATTTTTCCTTATTTGTCCTAAATAGTAAATAACATTTTAACCTAAAAGTACACCTTTTTTGTCAGCAAAAGCCATGTATATTCATTTACTAGAAGGTGTAAAACAATGCGCACGAATGCGCACGCGACGCAACTTCGTTCACAAAGGAGGAAAAAATCATAACCCTCTTTTTCGTTTAAGGTATCCGGATAAGAAGTACTATCCTATAATCATAGTAACCATATTTGAAATCCGTTCAGCCGTTTTGGCGTGATAAAGCCGCAATGACACATACAAAAATAAAAAAATATACTAGCGATTCAATGACCTCCATATAGTTTGTTTCACTTATTTTTTCGTACCTATATTCAATGTACAGACATATCAATTTAACAACTCCATAATAATAGTACCTATAGATTTTTTAATGTGCTGAGGTACCCAAAGGTACGAGTATACAAAGCGACGCATTTCGCTAGTTCTTCGATAAAGCTCACTTCTCAGTGTAAAGTTCTTCTAATCCTAAGAACCTTAACCACAACACAGTTACGACTTAGCACATGACTGAATCATGACCTCTGTACAATGCTTCGCTTTCTTCGAATTTGTCATGTGTTTTGACAAGTAAATTTGCAAGATCGCGCTTTCACGTCGTCTTTGATTGACAGATGCATCAGTGCATAGTGCTTATGTTTATGTGCGTGTTTGCTAGGCACTTTCACTGGCTTGTTAGCACGTTGAAGGGCCTTTTAGCATTAAATTGTTACGTAAAGTTGGTGAATGGCATAATAAAAACTGTTTTTTCAAGTCGTAAGATGTGTGTACATACATTGAGTCTTTTGAGTATTTGATTGATTAACTCTGAAATGTTTTAATTTGTTCTGTAAGTGATCAGAGAGTCGCATAAGAGGCAAGACGAGTTCAACATTTCTTTTCTATACTATTATAAAGTCGTAAAAATAATGCAATGATGATATGATAATGTTTGTGATATTTATATTAACAATTTAAATTCAGAATGTCGACATGTTTTGATATAAGTATATATTAATTCAATATTGCATGCCTCCTTAAGGCAGGATATGGAAGATCTATATATTATTGTAAGACCTCTATGCCTAGCAATAAAAATATTAAATTTGAATGAAATGTATTGTTTGCATTGAAGATATTAAAAAAACTGTAAAAGACTATCTGGGGGTCACTGATTTTTTTTGTATCGAAATCGGCTAAACGGATTTCCATTATTCCTGGTACACGGGTAGCTGGGTATCGACAGATGGTTATAAGATACTTTTTACCCGACTACGCTGAAGGAAAAAAGAGGGGTTAATTACTTTTTCTCCCCCGCTAACGAAGTTCTCTTCTAGTTTTATATAAATATTATAGATAAGGTATTCAGGTAATCACATTGACTGTACTAAATCATAAAATTCAATTTTCCTATCTACGAACTCGCAACTACCTTAACAGCAACATTACATTGACTTTACTAAAACATAAAATATCAATTTTCCTATCTACGAACTCGCAACTACATTAACAGCAACATTACATTGGCTTTACTAAAACATAAAATATAAATTTTCCTATCTACGAACTCGCAACTACATTAACAGCAACATTACATTGGCTTTACTAAAACATAAAATATCAATTTTCCTATCTACGAACTCGCAACTACATTAACAGCAACAATATAGCAATTCTCGCACTAACCACACGTCCGCTTTAACATAGAACGCTTTAAACAAACGCCATATACGGCAAATCAGTAACATTTTTACCGCCTTCCACTATCGTAAAACCCTTACAAATGGGTCACTAGACCTATGGCTGATAAGCTCTCACTACACCTAATAGCGTGCGCTACTCGCCGTATAAGTGAAACGACATGCGATCTGTGGAAATCGAACAAGGAATTAGTTGCGTGGAAAGATTTTTCGAAGAAACCGATGTTGTCGCTTCGTATTTAGCCCAGCTGAGTTTCTTCTAGTAGTTTTCTCACTTAGACTTGTGTACCGGAATCACTAATAATTCCCTAGCTCAATCAATATTCTGATACGTCTCTTATCATCATTCGCTTCTTCTTATCCCATTTACTTGGGGTCGGCGCTGTCCGTCTGTCTGTCTGTCTGTCCGTCTGGTTCACCAGGCTGTATCTCATGAACCGTGATAGCTAGACAGTTGAAATTTTCACAGATGATGTATTTCTAATGCCGCTATAACATTAAATATCAAACATAGTAGAATTGTATGTCTATCTGTCTATGTCAGCAAGCAATATAACATGATCGAACACCCTGTACATTTTGCTTAGGACGGTTTTTTTCTTCCATACCTCTGTATCACCCGTCATCTCTTCACTTACATCCTTCCTGTTCAATGTTCATGTCATCTCTCACGCAATCCATCCATCGACGCATCCACCTTTTCCTTAGTCTAACCCTTATTTTACATCCCCGCACATACATATCTAATACCCTTCTTCTCACATGAATCCCATCCCTCCGTATAACATGTCCACACCATCGCAGGCGATTTGCTCTCAGCTTATCGACTACGGGTGCTACTTTCAGGCTTCCTCTTCTACTCATTCCTTATCTTGAATGTTGAGATGGATGATGATCCATCTCAACATTCTCATCTCTTCTTTCATCCGTCACTTTTGCGGCCCAACATTCCGATCCATACATGACGATAGGTCTTTCATTCTGACACGGCCCTATAGCTTGAATCGCTTTAACCAAATTCCACTGGTCCTCACGCTAGAATGAACTCAACAGCTATTTCTAGGTGGCGGATGCCATCCCCTTATGAGTTTGCATTTTCCTCACTAAGTTAGGTTGGCTGGCGCTGGCACTGAGGAGATTATTTATTTAAGCCAGCAGATAGACAGAGTTTTTTATCTACGTCGTATCTCATGAAGATATGTTGATTCTGATATTTTCGAAACACTGATGTTTAGAGCTGCCAATGAGCTTGGTTCTACGGTGGATCTCAATTCTTATTCGATCACGCAAGGAGTCTTTAAGCTGATATGATGATGATGACGAATGTTTTTCCATTTCAAAACTAGGTGGGAAAGTAAAGTTGCAATGCGATTTGTGCGACATATATGATTGTACAAGCAATTGAAATTGTATATGTAACTTACATAGCACCATATTAGCGTTCGTGTAGGAATGTAGTGGTATGCTTACAAACGAGAAACTTTGTGTTCAGAGGAAGATTGTATTTTACTCTAATAGATTTTTCGCTGGTTTTGATTTCATTGTTTCTGAATAAATTTTAAACAAGTCGTGCCGGGGCATAAATCAAAAGTGTCTCGTGTTTGTAGTGATTTTGTTCGGTAAACATTTTAATTCGCCTAGCATTCGCATCAAATATTCATGAACCATTTCTAAATTATGTTTGTGTTTTTTTTACTTTTTTAAATTATCTTGGATTTTAATCTTGAATTTTAATTAGGGGATTGATTGTTTCCAATTTCCAGGTGTACATTGATAATTATTCGAAAATTATTCTAGATTTGATACGGGAAATATACTAACTACTTATTTCCTGTTATTGTGTTAATTTATTTTTTTTTTTTACACTTTATTGCACAAAACAAGAGTAAGTACAAATGACGAACTTAATGCCAAAAGGCATTCTCATGCGTATTGACACTAAATAAAAGAACAGTAAAAGTACAGAAGGCTCTCTGTCTTGATCTTAGCGCAACTGCGCGTCACCGCGTGCGAGCGAGAAAGAGCGTGTACGAGAGAGTTAGCAACTTTTGCAACCATTGCGCCGTTCAAGAAAAGAACGATCGTTTGTTACGCATGATGCGCATCAATGCATACCAACTTCCTGAGAACTGGGGCAGCTGGTAGGTAGGTACTTTTTGCTGCGCGGCGTAATCACAGAGTGGGCCGCGCCTGGGAACTACTCCGAAAATCGAAATCCTTACTTCGTATGGCGCCGTCCTGCTCATTGGAACAGACTTTAACTCGAGAGCGAGAACTTCGAATTTCAAGATTCGGGAGTAACGCAACCCAACTGGTACTATGTCACTTCCATTAACTGTGACATCACGAATGCAATGATAGCGTACATAACTGCGCTGTGCCATCGGCATCGTTTATGCGACGATTAATGAATAATCCACTGCCGGTGCGAGGAAAAACATCAAGAAATCTATAAAAGGTAATAGAAATGATCGTATTGCAGCAAAATGTGTTTTATGGTATATCATTTTATAATGATTTTCTTATTAGTTTATTGAATGGATTACTGTAATAGATAAAACAAGTGCAGTAAATTTTTTTTGGGTATAAAAGCTAAAATGGAAATATATTTCACAAACGTCACTTTTGAACCGGACGTTAGGACATGACGTTACTATATAGTATAGAGGTTCCGTTTGCTATTTTGGCTACGGAACCCTAAAAAGCTTGAAAATTATTTATGCCAAGTTAAACTATGGTACAGTCAGCTGCAAAAAAATACTGTATTACTTCATAAAAAAATATTTTTTCTCTATTCAAGGGTAATAAAATTTAGCGAAGATAATTATGTGTTTTCGAGCTTCTATGTTCTTATACCATTTTTTTCCTTGGATATAGAAGTTATTTTAACAATTATTGACACCTTGATCGTCACCTTTATTGCTACGAATTTAAGATTGAAGGTAGGTACCAAATGATGGGACAGTGTCGGGGACTGGGATATTACGGTACGGCTATCTTAACGACCAACATACCTTGTAGTTTTTTATTCAAGAAATAAATAAAAATTGAATCATTGTTACAGAGGACTAACGCATGAATATTGACAGGCGGTTTACCATAAGATCATTACTGCACTGTTAAAAATGATGTTATTTTACATGCAAACAAAAACTGTAAAATTCCAGAAAAGGCAAGGAAATTTGCGAAATATTATGAAATTTTAATTAATTTTTATTGATTTCAATTGCTTTTAATTTAAAATTTCCTTAATTTAAAAAAAGCTCTCTTAGGCGAGTGGTTCAAGCGTTTGACTTTCAAACGGATGGTCGTTGGTTCAAATCCGGCCTGTACCACTGATTTTCTCTGAGTGTATGTAAGTACGGAATGTTAGTTTTTCGGTGAAGTAAAACACCGTGAGAAATCCTGCATACATTTTTGAAGAAATTTAGAGGTGCATGTGAAGTCTCCAATCCGCAACTAGGCCAGCGTGGAGACTACAGCCCATTCCCTCCCATCTATCAGAGGAGGCCTTTGCCCAGCAGTGGGGCGTATACAGAGTGGGCGTACACACTGTTTGTTTTATCGGGAATTTTACAGGTTTATGTGATTTTTTTGTGTAGTGATTAGAAGACCATTCTTGGATTGTACTTTATCTTTCGACCATATAGAAGAGCATTGCATTAATCGTTCTATAAAGCCAATGGCGACGCGTATAATAGCCGATAAATCATCCTCTAATACTACTTTCCTAGTAAATAACCCGCTTTGAGACACAAGAAACCGAGACCACGCCTAACCGATGTACGGGCAGGCTGATATCATTATAAAACCTATACGTACAACTGTAGAGAAAGAAGCTACAGGGTAGTTCATTTATATACAAACTTTCACTCATTTAAACCCCCTTACTGATATCCAATACTTATCGATGGAGTGTAGGTGGAACCGCGCCCAGGGCAGGCGTTAATTAATGTCGACAACTAATCTAAACCCATATGATCTTCTTCGTCGGTTTCTCTCTTAGCAGAGTGGTCGTGGTCATCATTTCAGGTGTTGGTGGCAAGCTTAACAACACCGCCATTCTTCTTCGCCGCCGCCTTCCTCGTGCATTCGTGTAGTAATAATGATCCATATGATACAGGGGCTTTAATGTACTCTTGCAAATCCAACGTCAGACAATGCGCATATGGTTGGCTGACGTTATTTATTGAAATGAAACAATTTAACGGATTATATCGCGTATATTATCTCATTTTAGTTCCCGACGTTTCGGAAGCTTTTCAGCTTTCCATGGTCACGGGTGGACTGAGAAAAGATGTATTTTCCACTGTGAAATTGTTTTATTTCAATGAGTAATAATCGCGGAAACGGAAAAAAAATATTATGACGTTATGTAGTTTTTTATTTATAAATTAGTAGGCAGCTATAATATTAGGTATTGTGTTAATTTCATTAAAGGTTTTGACAACGTATTGTCTTTATTCGAGCCAATATGTACGTTTGTATAAAGGTCCGTATAACATAAAAAAAAACGTTATTTGGTAGCTTTTTTTCTGTTTTTTTCGAGGTTCGCCTTTGACCATAACGTCAGGTTTTTTGACTGACTTCAGACAAAAACCACCGTAACCATTCTGTTCCAGCTTAGAGGTGTCTCGCAAAATGTTACTGTAAATCTATTACATGAGTGAAAATAACTTGATAGAATTTAACTATATTACCACACAAAAAGAAGAACAGAAACAAAAAGTTCAATAAATGAATAAAGAATAATTTTAATATGAAACTAGAAAATTTATTAACAAGGAGACAAGCTGGTTAACCATAAATAACCCTTAGTTAAACGAATACCAGGGCCTGAAGTAAACATTCTCCACGTTTATTAAGACTAAACAAGGTGGCATCGATTACTTAAGGCAAAATAGTAGAAAGTCCCCAACAAATTAATTAAAACGCCATTAAAATACTATCAAGAGTAAGTTTATGAGCCCCAGTGCGGGACGTGTTACTGCAGCCGCCTGTCACACCAAAGCGATGGAAACTGCTTTTTACTATCTCTAGTGATTCATGAACAACATCGAACCACATCTAAATGTCACTCCACCACGGCTAAGTATAGCCAACTGGGGCAGCAATGAGATACTGCCTTGAGAACTGTGCCCCTGGACAGGATTAACTTTTGTTATAATTATATATGTGTGACAGGGAGGAATACTCTACTACATGGCAAACGTTGTACTAGGTCAGCAGAATACTTCATCGGCACTACACTTGCCACTCACATAATCGCCATCCACAGAACGCAGTTCTTACCTGAAAATAATGAAAGCATTTTGTTAGTTAACATTGTCATATAAAACTCAATTAATCATGACACTAAATCTCAACAATGAATAATACAATAGTGCAATATCCAAATGTCGTCTTAATTCAATATTGATTTTTAAAGATCAAAAACATATCCGAACAAATAAAATGTTTAAAAATAAAATTGGTTTAATAGTCACTCACAAACTAAAACACTTCTATCCATACTATCCATACTAATATTATAAATGCGAAAGTGTGTCTGTCTGTCTGTCTGTCTGTCTGCTACCTCTTCACGCTTAAACCGCTGAACCGATTTGGATGAAATTTGGTATGAAGATATTTTGAGTCCCGGGGAAGGACATAGGCTACTTTTTATCCCGGGAAAATACCCTTATCCGCGATAAACGAATTTAAGAAGGACAAAGTCGGGGGCAGAAGCTAGTAATATTATAAATGCGAAAGTGTGTCTGTCTGTCTGTTACCTCTTCACGCTTAAACCGCTGAACCGATTTGGATGAAATTTGGTATGGAGATAGTTTAAGTCCCGGGGAAGGACATAGGCTACTTTTTATCCCGGAAAAATACCCTTATCCGCAATAAACGAATTTAAGGCGGACGAAGTCGCGGGTAGAAGCTAGTAATATTATAAAGTTGTAAAAATGTAATGTCTATACATTGAAGACATTTTCAAGAAAATAATTGTGACGGTCTATTAGGTTACTGAATCGAATAATATTTTCTTCGGTTTTTTGTATGTTTGTATGTTCGTATGTGTCGTTGTAGCTTCACGGAAAATCGGCTAAACGAATTTAAACAATTTTTGGTACACGGATAGCTGATGGTTATAGGATACTTTTTACCCGACTACGCTGTGGAAAAAAAGGGGTTATGACTGATGAACAAAGTTGCCGGCACCTTCTAGTGTTTTATATGAAAGTCTAAAAGTTCGGTGTGACAAGCTCCCAGAGGGCTAACTAGTAACTATCTAGTGACCAGATATACATCACCACTCGGCCGCACTCGTTAACAACCGCTCGCACCCACCAGCTAAATATTCACTAAAGGACATAAATTATCTTCATAAAGCCAATTACTTTTGTTTTGTTGAGATTTCGGTCTTTGTCAAGCATCTTGTAACCTGATATACATTTAAATAAAAATGTTTAAATTATAAAAGTTGCCACATCTCCCTACCAAAATGATTGTAGTGTATGCTGTGTATGCGTTGTCAAATTATGTCAAAACGGTCGAATATACGAGATGGTCGTGATCTCGAGTGCCAGGGGGTGATGGGCCACACTGAGCAACTTTCACTATATGGCCAACCAAGAAATCGCCAAAAAAAATTATTTGTTTCACACATTTAGTATACTTAGCGATCAATTAACTATCAATTGACGCTTAAATAGCTGGTTTTTTTTCGCGATTTGGCAGCCCCTGGCATTTGAGATTACGACCCCAAAATCATCCGGTATTTTAATTATTTTACCGCAATGGGAGATGGACTTTCAAAGCTGGTTTAGTTTTAAAATTCGGTTAGTTATTTGATACAATATACAAAATCAATCGTCACATAATTAAATATTTATTGGGAATTCTTTTAAACTCTTTAATTAAGCTTTTTAGGTTAATTTGGACATAAAAGTTTCACGCTTGTCTTGTTATAAGTCGATTATGTATATTAGGAAATTAACACTTAATATAAATTCGAAGCATCCTGTTTGTTGGCTTAATGCCATCGTACCATAAGGTTGATAGTCTAAACTATGATATTTTATTTTATACTCAAATGTGATGTATTAAAGTTGAAATTATAGCTGATTTGTTTTTAGCTTAATCTATTTAAAAACTAACGGCCGAATAGATAATGATGCTGCAAAATAATAAATTAAAAATAAAAACAAATATGTAAATAAGGAATAAATAAATTTATTTTTAATCAGAACTATTCAAACGCGAGCTTCCAGTTTTCTAACTTCGTTAATAGTTTAACAGTTTGTAAGTGTCATAGACTTTAATTTATTTTTCTCAAACATGCAATGAAATATTGATGTTATATTTCTTATAATAGGCAGCGAAGTACGACGTTTCATGTGCGGCTAGGGCAAAGAGGTCGTTAATGGAATTTCATACGAATCATGCAGGCCTAGGCCGGCAAAGTCCTCTTTTTTAATTTCCATTCCACATAAATAAATGTGTGGCACAGGCATCATGACATTCTGCCACTATGCGTATTAAAAAATAAAACTTTGATATTTTTGCTGTTTATTTCATTGCATGTTTGTAAAAAGCACTATACATACCTCTGCGGGAAATATGGGGTTGCCCGCTGTCTATATGACTTCGGCCGGCAACCCCTTTCGTACCGGCCTCTATCGTAATGTACTATATTTTGTGTCTTAGTTAAACCAGCGGTCGGCAACAGGCAGCCCGGGAACCGCTTACTTGCGGCCCGAGAGCCTCCCTGGCTACTGGCTGACAATGTAGGTAAGTACCTTTTGCCTGATAAAGTCACAAATTATTAACAAATTCCGGCTGGCGTCAATTTTGTGAGCTACTATGTGGCCCTTGGCTGCTAAAAGGTTGCTGACCGCTGACTTGAAGCAATATACCTAATTATAGCCTCTCAGATTTCGTTTGTGTCCTAATTAACTGAAACCAGTGTGTGTATAACCGCGAAACACCAAAATACCTATATTGTAAAAAGTTGTCTCAGCCACGATGAAAGTTGAAAAGATTATAGACTCTAATTCCATGAATAATAGATTACTACTGCACTAATTTACCGTTTAGTGCCCGCAACTTGGTTCGCGGAGGAGACAAAGTCATAACCATTCTTTTTTTCTATAGCGTATTCGGGTGAGAAGTACCCTTTAACCATCTGGAGATACCTAGCTACCCGTGTACCGAAAATAATAGAAATCCGTTCAGCCGATTTGGCGTGATGAAGCCAAGAATCACAGATGGTTATAGAATAAATTTATTTGACGGGGTGCCCGTTTATTCGACAGTTTATTTAGTTTTATATTCAATAAAAATAGTAACGCACAGCGCCAACACAGCCTCGTGCACCCTAACAAATTAATTCTGTAAGGCTTTTAGGCCAGCGTTCTGGATGGAGACGAATGACCTAAATTCAGACAGATAGTTTCCGCGGAATACAATGGAAAATGCGACCACAAGCCAAAAAGGCCACTGCGCTGAGTAGAAGGGTTTTAACTCGTTAGAATTGTTTTTTACCCACGACGGAATAAAAAAAATCGTTCGGGGGCTGCCATTGCTATTTTAAATTCGTTCGCGGCACAGAAAAAGTCATAACCCTTCTTTTTTTCTTACGACGATACGGGACGAACAACTCATACGAATATACAAACATACAAAAAAAACCAAAATTATATATTTCGGCTTAGTGACCTCCAAATAGTCCGTTACATTATGTACAGACATTTCATTTTTACAACTTCATAATAGTACATATAGAAGTATAGCAATAAAATATCTCCAAATTATTCACGTTACTATATAACTACAAAACTAGTTCATTTAATGGTCCTCCGACGGATTTTCTTGGGTTTTTTATGAAGTTTATAGGGAGTTGAATCTGTCATTGCCACATCTTCATCTTCAAGAACCAAATATGCACCACAGCAGGACCACTGCTGGACACAGGCCTCCTCAATCGATTTCCACATGAGCCGGATAGAGGCGACGACAAAGATATTTAAAATAAATTAATAGTTTAAAAACACTAGAAAAACGCGCTTTTATAAATGCACGTATAAATAAAATATATGATAAGATGTTCCATCATTAAGTTCCAGTTCATATGTTCCGGCTCCATCATCAGATAGTTCGACAGTACCATATTATTGTATTGTCATCAGAACTACATACAGCTGTAAATTTTCATGACGCTACGATCCTCGGAAGATGGTTAAATTAGTTACCTTAGATTCCATTACATAGTTAGTTACATACAGGTCGATCCAAATTAAAGCGTGTTAAGAAAATATAGTATAACTTTATAATAGAGTAGAAGTGTTATGGAAGAAGACAACGTTTTTCATGGCCAAGTAAGCCAATACTAGTTTTGTCCTTAGGGTCTCCGTCATCAAGAAGGGCTATATAAATCCTTATGATAAGTATAATCGAAAATGGAATCTAAATGTATAAATAAAACCGGTCAAGAGCAATGTCGGACCATGTTCAGTGCAGGTTTCCGCAGCCGTTCATACCAAAAAATGTACACTACTGATGAAAAAAATGGTATATGAAAAAGTGCCCTAGCAAAAAAGCGTATCTCCACGGCACTTACGTCCTATTGTTGAGAAGCACCATTTTTCGGCAATAACTGAAAAACAACTTTCGTTGAAAGTATTTATTAATATTTTCTTCTGTATTTATTAAGTTTAATGTTTGTAATTTTTCATATTTTTTGGACATACCGTTTAGAAAATAGAGGAGGGTACACAATTTATGCTACTTTCGGAGCGATTATTTCCGAAAATATCTACAAAATATTTTTTTTTCTGAAATCCCAAAATTATCTTAAAATATCTGTAAAAATTTGTACCACGTATTGATATTTAGCATTAGCCATACGCCAAGACATGCGTATCACGCTTCGTCTCTATCCCATTGCTTCACGAGCAATAAATTATAATAATAAATTCATAATAATAATAGTTATATATGAAATATAGAGACCAAACTCTTCCGCTCTCTGCCCTAGAACTTATAAACCCACATTATAGTCTAGTTTATCCTCTTATAGTGTATTTGACTTTATTATACCGTCTCATTTCCATTTAGAGTGCTATTTAAATAGCTTTAGAATATTTTCGGAATCCAATCGCAATACTGGATAAGTTAGGAAGTTGGTTGTTTCAAAGTGCTTTCGAATTGCTATTATTGGCAAGTTATTGTTTCGTGAAACTCATCGTCATACTGTTACGATATTAGAATGAATCCCTTGTTATATTAATTCCACGGAAATAGGTACCATACTGTATAAGGAAGAAAAACAGAGGTGTCATTGTAAAATTTCTCACTCAAACACTTCAGTTAGTCTCTAATATAACTTGACACGGGAAGTAGTGGAACATGTTTCAGATCGCAGTTCAAAATACTCGTACATTGGTCCGTTAAACAGGTTGTCAAAACTGACTTAAGAAATTGAAGTGAAGGACGAGACATACGAAAATTAATAGTTTTTTCTCAAAAATGCAATGAAATGTCGTCATTACGTGCGTTAAAACAGGCTTCAAAGTATCCCGTTTCGGGCGGAACAATCTGAGAGCATTGTAAAGGAATTTCATACAAAATTTAAGGCCTAGGCCGGGAAGTAATTTTTTTTAAATTTTAATGTAAACATGGCGTCTGTGTCATGACTGTTCATAAACAGCTGAATTGTATTTTTTATTTTTTTCTAGTGGCTGAATAGTTATTGGACCAAAAATATCCGCGTTAATGCCTATTACACACGAACTGCTATTAAGAAAACAAATCTGTATGGTTCATATGTTGATGAATAAATTTAAAATATAGTCTATACGTAAGTCACCAGAGACCATAGACAATATTTAAATCCTCTGCATTTATTTTTATTATTATAGAAATTAAGATTCTTATTATGAAGGTTGTGTATAACGGCCCTAATTGGATCTACTCGAACACTACACTCGCGAAATACGGACGACTTCTGTAAAAAAAAACAAACATTATGGCGGGATCGAAGGGAAAATTGAAAACACTTTTGTCGTGTAGTTTTTTTAGTGGTGTATTTTTTTATTTCATTGCATATGTTTGAGAAAAGCACTATACTTGTCTCTGGCCGTGAAATGTGCTTGCCGGCTTCGTATCACTATCCGGCCTCCCTACGGTCGGTCGTCTATACCTACTCACCCGGCAAGCCCTTGTTTCCCGGCGTCTGCAGTAATGTACTATTTGTCAAACATGCAATGAAATATTGATGTTATGTTCCTCATAATAGGCTGCGAAGTATGACGTTTCAGGTGCGGCTAGGATAAGAGGACGTTAATGGAATTTCATACAAATCAATTATGAGACATTTTTATGGGTCATTTTTTTACACAAAACGAACTAATTCCATGGTAAGCTCAATAAGTCTTAAATCAAACCATCTGAGCTTCGTCGTGCAGTTAAAAAACTTAAATCGCAGTCTTCTGCAGGGCCGGACGCTATTCCTCCCTATCTTGTGATAGACTGCATTTGCGCTCTGGAGGAACCGCTACTGTATATTTTTAATAGAAGCTTACAAAGAAGTGAATACACAGGTAAGTGGAAAATCTCTAGAGTGATCCCAGTACCGAAAGCCGACCCATAGCCGTGTTCTCAGTGTTTGGCAAAGTGTTCGAGACCATGATTGAAAATCGCATTAGCCAGCAGATTGCAGGGCAACTCGTGGACTGCCAACATGGTTTTTGGCAAGGGCGTTCCACCAACACTAATTACTTTCTATACGTAGATTACATGCTAGCACAAATGGATCAGGGATACCAAGTAGATTCAGCGTACTTTGATTTTTGGAAGGCCTTTGACCTTGTCAGTAATGATATCCTCCTACAAAAATGCTCGGCGCTTGGTTTCACTCCAAAACTCTTAAAGTTCATATCCAGCTATTTGTGTAATCGTAGCCAGTTCGTTCAGATAGTCGGATGTCAAACAGAGCCATACTACACTCGGTCTGGGGTGAGCCAGGGCAGTACATTGGGACCCAGGTTGTTTACGATTATCATAAACGATTTACCTGATGTCGTAGCTACAGCTAAATGTCTCTTGTTCGCGGATGACCTAAAGTTGTTTCTGGGCGTCAAGAACGTGGGCGATTCTAGTGCACTGCAACGTGATATCGATAGTGTGGCTGAGTGGAGTACTACTAACCAGCTACCTTTCAATGTCGACAAATGCAAGTAGATTGCGTTCTCCAGAGCTCCAACACCTATTGCCACACAATACAACCTGCAGGGGAAGGTACTAGAGAAAGTTGACGTGATACAAGACCTTGGGTTGGCTTTGGACTTGCGGTTGGATTTCCGAACACATATTTTAGGGATTTGTGCACGAGCAAGTAGGATGTTAGGTTTTATTATGCGCGTCTCATCACAATTCGCCAACCTGAATATCGCAATCCTTTTATACAATGCCTACGTTCGTAGTAGATTAGAATATGGTGCCTGTATTTGGGATCCCCATGAGGCAAAATACGTCCTCATGATAAAAAAAATACAAAGAAAGTTTCTACGTTATTTGTACAAGAGAAGATAGGGGTACTATCCTTTGCTTTTTCCCTCGATGTTTTGTGTCTGGTATGGTAGGATTTGACACCCTGGAGCTGCGGCGCAAAGTGATTCTACTCATGCATTACTATGACCTGTTGCGGAATAAAATCAGTAACGCTACGGTCTTTGACCGAATACGGCTGCTCGCGCCGGCACCTAGAACGTGCGTCGCGGGCGCGAGCTAGGGCGGCGCGCTGCCGACGAGGCGCCGGCGCCGCCTTTTCGCCACCAGCGGGGCGCGCACGCGTCAGGCTAACAATGCTCCCACTAATCGGGCACTGTCACTCTTAAACGAGCTGGCTATTCAAAGTCTTTCATGACTCACCTTTCTTGTTTGGCAGAGCTGTAGGTATATTTTTAAGTAATTATATGATGTCTAAATAGTGATAAGGATATGCATTTCTATATAACTATGTCTTTTATCAGTTATGATATGTATATGTGTAGCATATAAGCGTTTTGGTGTATAACTGTAAGCTTGTGTGTGTCATTTATTAAACAACAATAAATAAATAAAGAAAGTGTTATAAGTACTAGACGACAATATATTTAATATTTACTTATATACATAGAAAGCATCGAAGACTCAGGGACAAATATTTATGTTCATCATCACACAAATATTTGCCCTTGCCGTGATTTCAACCCAGGACCTTCAGCTTCGGAAGCAACGTTACTCCCGCTGAACTGAACCGATCGTCAAATAATATCAGGGGATATTATTTGGGTTCATTTAAGAAATAAAACAATGTCAGTTCATCCGTTTAGGAGACGTGTGTATCTGTGTGTCTGTCAGACCGACACACGGATACGCATGCAAAACTTAAAACGCCCCTTATTTTTTATAGCAGGTTAAACAATTAAAATGATTAATGATCATTATAAAAATACCATCAAGAGGAGGAAAATAGAGAACATTTGCAAATCATTCCTCCTCGACCGCTCGGGTTTGTAATTTGCTAACTTTCCGAATCATTTTCATTTGCGTTTCCCCAACTTTTTAATTGACATTTTCTCCCGCCGTCTATTTTTTGTGCAGATCTACTAATTATAATTGATCAATGTTATTATTTTTTAGGGTACAGTAATTTTGACTTTAGAGCCATGCAAATTATACAGTTGGGTCCCGTTTTATAAATTTATTATTTTAACTGATTCTAATGAACCCAACTTTGATATTATTTAAGATTCCAATCCTTACGCTAAAGTACTTTTCTTTACTACTCAAAGTCGGTGCCCTAAATATTTAAGGTCCATATTTTCTTTATAGTCCAGTCTCGAATTTTTACGAGCCGATTCGATTGTTCGAACCGCGATCGGGAATGCGAGAATGTTTCTCCGAAACGTCTTTTACGCCGAATTTCGCGAAACGGCAGCTTTCTGTCGTAAAATGTGATGTTTATAACTTGCAAGATTGATGGAGTCAGTAATGTATGATTTAAAATTTACGATTTTATGTTTTGCTTGATAAAATCTGCACAAACGCTTATTATGTAACATTTTCCTGTACAATATTTTTGGTTCAGAAACAAAATATGTAAAATATTTCAAGAGTAATAATTATGTTCATATTATATATGTAACAATAAACTTCGCAGTAATTAAAAATTGGGTTTAATATGGAAAAAAACTGGCCAAGTGCGAGTCCGACTCACACACCGAGGGTTCCGTTCAAACTTTCACTTACCCTAACATTATTATATTATTACCGGTTCCGGTTGAGTTAAGCTTGCACCTGATATCTGGCTGTCCAAATAGGTCTTTTGAAAAAGTCCATATTTTTTATGATTTAATTACAAATGTATAGTTTCCAGATTCTTCTATGTATTTGTAGTATTTCGCGATATTACTTGCTAAATTTCATAGTTCTATGTCAACGGGAAGTACCCTACTATTTTGATTGAGAGTGTCAAAACATACTACATCGAGATATTAGGATTCAGATGGTTATTATATTTTGGAAGATACATTTAATAGGAATGTTGACTATCGTCAAAATATAAATGAAATTTTGATGCGAAATGATAGTCCTAAAAAAAACAATTTCAAGTTTGATACCGTATTCCGTGCAGATCGTTTTATGAGACTTTTTAGTTGGATAGGAAAGTCCATTTTTAAACTATGAAAATATTAATAACTAATAATACCATTGAATAACCCATGCTTTTCAATCTAGACAGATACCCATGAAATGTATGGTAAGTTTTGTTATGAAACCGTTACGATAAATGCAAGTTTTAACATAGCTACAAAACTAAGTTCTTAATTCGCCCATTACAAGATAGGAACGTGTAACGTCTGTGGTTCCTAGACTTTTAAATGGAGCCTTTTATGGGAAAGTCCAAAAATGTGATTGTAACATTATTGTATCTCGGAGACTTGTAATAGGATTACTTTAAGTGTGTCACAAAGTATGAATTTATTCACTAAGTTGTATATATAAGTTCGGATCCGCAACGCAGGCTTCGTCAGGTGGTTACAACAACAAATCAGCAACAGGCTTCGTCCCATACAAACCAATGATGCAATCCGCAACAGGCTACGTCCCATACAAACCAATGATGTAATCCGCAACAGGCTTCGTCATTTTCGTTATAAAGGCCCGCCCCGAATCGTAACCGGGCCAAACGTTCCCATCACACTGGCAGCGTTGCCACACTGAATGGCTTATGAAATTTGTTAATTCAGTTTTTATGAGATTGAAGTAGTTTTTTCACCAATGAATGACATAACTTTCAGTAATAGAAATCTATTATAAAAAGATACTACATACCACAGAACATACCACACAGGTACTAAAACATACCACAGATAAAACATGTCAAAAATTGTCTACGTCCCTATTTATTAATGAAGAATATCTCTAATAGGTCCACCAATTAGATCGAATATCAATGTCACAACAACTTTGAAAGGACTTTGACTCGCAATCTCATTTTACTGTTCATTGACATTCGTCTAACCTTTCCATACAATGTGACAATCGCATGATATGATCAGACCATCAAACATTTCATGTCTAATGCAACAACAATAGTAATATAAACGATAACCAAAATAAATCACACAGATGTCATCTTATGTTGAAAATAAACCGTAGCGGCGAGATGGTCACATAAAGAACATAAAGTTATTCGAAGAGGTGAAAGAAGAACTAATGGCCTATGGACCAGCAGGGCTGCGCTCCACAACGTGGCATGTCACGCGACATAGCATCACCCGTCTTTCTCGCACTGCGTTGAAAAGAAAAGAGACAGACAATCCTTGTCGCGTGACAAAGAGTCTTATCACAGTTGTACTAGAAGTGCAGATGGGTTTTGGAATAGAGACCACGCATAGGCGGTTGAATCAGGCCCAAAATCGAGCCAGTTGGCTTACAATATTAGAAGTCCGATGATCGACTATGACGATATTCGATAATGAGTGTTCTGGTGAAAATCGCGGGAAACCGTTCGATGAAGGCGGTGCACGACCGGTCGTGCGCTTCCGATAGAAATCCTAAGGGGAGGCCTTCGTCCAGTAGTGGGCGTCCTTGGGCTGATATGATGTTGATGATTAGAGGTCTGTGTCTAGCAGTGCACTGCTATAGGCTGGTTGTGAATCAAATTCGCCAATAAACTTTCATTTTGCTTATCTATAAGATCTTCCTAATAAGAATAAAGTACCTGAACTAGTAGACTCTGAATTCTGCTTTAGGATAATAAACTCCAAAATTTTATAGGTAAAAGCAGCTTTTTTATTGGTTCATTAAAGATATAAAAGAAATATCAACCTGCGCGTTAAATTAACCAACGATTCCAGACAAAAGAATATTCGAGACAAAAAACGCTACCATTAAAATTCACCTTCCATTATCACCGATCCATTTTAATAAAAAAGGTTCGTTCATTCCGCAGTAATGAAACCATAGGCTAATAATTTGCGTTCGTTTTCGCGTAACAATGAACACGGGGCGTAATGAAATACGAAATACATGGCGACTTATTCTCATTATTTTCGGCAGTACTACGTTGATTTCTTACGAAAATCTTGATGTTTTACCATTACGATCTTCATGATTTTTAAAGTGAATTTCTTCACTAAGGATCTACATTCTTAAATATGCAGATGCAGAGCATTCGCCTCGATAAGATACTGGTTCAAATCCAGTCGGAGTCTTGAAATTTTTTAATTATCTCTGTATTTATAACAAAACGTTTCAAAAGGCTTATCTCTGGTAGCCTAGTGGTTCAAGCCTTTTACTTTCAAGCAGAAGGTCGAGGGTTCGAATCTGGCCTGTGTCGTCGAGCTTCTCGGAATTTATGTACGGAATGTCATTTGATATTTACCGCAAACTTTTCGGTGAAGGAAAACATCCTTAGAAAACCGGCATACATCTGCGAAGAAATTCAAGTATATATGTGAAGTATCCAATCCACACAGGGCCAGTACAGAGACTACAGCCCATTGTCTCTCATCTTGACAGTAGACCAGTGTCCAGAAGTGCAGTATATATGCTGATCAGGATGATGAGAACAGAAGACATTGGTTTAACAAAGGGATATTCATCCAAACACGATGGACAGCAGTAAAGTTCAATAGATGGGTCCTGGAACCTGGTTAGAACCTGGTGTCTTACTATCCCGGTAGGTATTTTTCACGGCAAGTTTTGGCCACTTAGGGAGGCTTAACAGAACCTGTTAGAAAATGCTGTCCATTACATGCCATGTGGAGAGCGTGCGTAAGGCCACTTTTTGGAAAAGGTCCCAAAAATTTAAGACTGGTAACATTATTTATAAAGTTAACGCTAAAACCCGGTTCACTGATTGTTAGAAAAGATGCAATTCGACGCGTCGAATTGGGTCGGAACGTATTGAAATCGAGTGAAATTCTCCGAATAGCAATAGCATTTGTATTTAGGTGAGGCATAAAAAACAAGTGGTAAGCGGGAGCAGTGTTTCATAAGTTACTAGCTTCTGCCCGCGACTTCGTCCGCCTTAAATTCGTTTATCGCAAATAACAGTATTTTGCCGGGATAAAAAGTAGCCTATGTCCCTGCCCGGGACTCAAACTATCTTCATACATAATTTCATCCAAATCGGTTCAGCGGTTTAAGCGTGAAGAGTGTAGCGTACGCAACGCCACCTATCTTGCTAACAAGAAAACTACGATGAGCATACCAGCATGAACGCGAGGGAGAAAAGTAGATGCACACCTTATCCGAGTGCGACAGAAGAAGAAAGAGATGCGCTATGCACGAATGCGAGCGAGAAAGAAAGATACACGCCTTGTCCCAGTGCGAGAGAGACAGAAAAGACGCGCGCACAGGTGGAAAGCAAGGCCGCGGTCCGCGAGCGGGGATTCAGTCTGGCGGAGGAGAGCGACGGCGAGGGTGTGCGGCGATTGTGAGAGCCCACTCCTTATCCGGTTGGACACCGGAGGCCCAGTCAAGATTCCGTTTGGAAGACCAGCGTCGTGTCGAGCCCTTTGTATCGCTAGCCAGCGTCCCCTGCTTCCCGCTTCGTATACCTCCTACATTGGCCGCCACCGGCACCAATTCGGCCGTGGCGTCGACCTTGCCCTCCTGCTTCCCCCGGTGACGGCATCAGAACGAGCGGTTCCCAGAGCTTATACCATCCCGCTGTGGACTTCCCTGACTCGTGTTCCTCGATATGCATAGCATGTACTAACCGTACCTATTGTGTTGTGCTACGTGTGACGATGTGGTGACTGACAATATAGTGTGTCGATTTGATTATTGCTTGTTTCAGTTAGCATCACTTCCACCTTCTGGCACGAACGAACCCCCCTGTTAGTATCAAGTAAGGTCCCTGAGATTAGTAAGTAGAGAGTAATAACTAAAACCTTACAAGAGGTAACATACAGACAGACAGACAGATAGACAGACACACTTTCGCATTTATACTATTAGTATGGATAGTATGGATATGGATTCCTTCGCTTCAAGACAATGCCAGGAATGCAGTATATTGAAAGCGAATTATGAAAATTATTTGCGAAGAAAACCAGTTTTAACGTGTACGTGCAGTCAGTTTAAAAAGAGCGCAGGGTTAATTTGAGTATGAACATGATTAAATTCATTTGCCTAGTTCTTTTAATATTTAATTCTTTATACGCCATCATTTAAGTTTCGTTTCATTATAATACTGTATGCATTTGTGCAACTTTAAAGTTATGTTTCCTTATATTTATAATTAATACTGAAAATGAACTGACCATTTGTGAACAACTATTTGTGTAACTAAAACTTCGATACTAAGTGACTTAAAAAGCAAGTCTTGTTACACTTTGAAGCTTTCTTGGAGGGAACAGATGGCTATTGTAAAATCATTCAAGATTCTCCGGCTTTTCTTTTTACTAGCTTTCGCCTTTTAAACGCATCTCGAAATACGTACGCGTAAATCGCTCAACCGCCGCTGATCGCCTTTCACTTGGACCCCGACGTTATCTCACCACGACTGGAAGGAATTTATTTCATTTCTCCTCACGAAAGAATACCATCTGCCCATTGTTCAAGGATCTAACAGAATATTTGGCAGTATCGGCGTTTTTCAATTTGGAGCGATCTTCGATAACCGACCGGTATCCGTCAACTTTCTCTGAAGCAAATCATTTGTAAATATGACTTGGACTGAGAAAGTTCTCAATATCTTTATTTTAATCGGACAGATGTCGGAAATTTTAGTTTCGTAAGTTTGCACGATTTCTTCTACATAGTTCCACGTTTTAGCTGTTTTTGTTAGGAAAGTCGAAAGTGGAGTAGCTGAAGGAACACAATAACATATAAGTTACAGGTAGAAAAATGAAACTAACTAATAGCGTTCCCCAAGTCGCTGCTCTGCGGTTGGGAGCCCATGAGGCTGGCTACATCCCCCGTTGGATACCTCAGCAGTCCTTGTGCCTTGCGCACTGCGTCTCAACCCTACTTTAAGTCACCGTGGACAGCATTCTCGTTTGTGGGTTTGCGCTCCCTCCGCTGAATCAGATTACTAGTAATTAGACCAGATCTACCCAGTTCAAAGATACGTTGAAAAAACCCCGCTGCATGCATGGCAATGCTGATCCTTTGGCCAAGGAATAAACCGGCTTTGTGGTCTACTGCATGTGCATTGGTATTTTTTAGGGTAACGGTACCGAGAGGTTAAAACGGGGCCCTGTCACTAAGACTCCGCTGTCCGTCTGTCTGTCTGTCTGTCTATCAACAGGCTGTACCTCATGAACACTAGACGGTTGAAATTATCACAGACGATGTATTTCTGTTGCCACTATAACAACAAATACTAAAATTAATAAAATTTTACGTCTATCTGTCTAACCCCATATAAAATGATCGAACACCGCGTCCATTTTGCTTAGGAGTAGGGCTCTGCTAACACTGGATTTTCATAGATACGGCCGTATGTAGCGTATATTTTGTATGGAACCCTCGGTGCGCGAGTCCGACTCGCACTTGGTCGGTTTTTTATTTGCCCTAAAAGTATATGAGCATAGTAAAGTGCCCTCTGGACCATCTCAGCACTAAATTTTCACCACCAGTGGTGAATTGGCACTGCAATTTCCCAACTGACTACCAGTGACCAAATAACACGTTGATATATCCCATATGACCACCGGTGGTGAAAATTGTCTCATTGCCAGTTGAAACAAAATACTTCCCATTTAACCACTAGTGGTAACATTGCTCCTATTTTACCACCAGTGCACAGTGATTCCGCCGTAGGCCATAAATCGAAAAAAGTCATGAGCGTATCCTGGACTAAAAAGTAAGTAAAATGATTCACCGATAGACAATCTTCTAAATACTATATATAGCACAGCAATAAAGTACTATTATCATTTACTTTTGTGCAACGAAAGTGAACGCATCTCGACCCTAATTAGTAGTGTGTTTTTGTCGCCGCAACTTAATCACTTTGTTATTGTGTACTATTATTATTATTTGCGTGTGTCCACGTGGTATTATTATGGAAATCCAAGAAGAGGGTATGTACTTTATTTTTCAATTATGTTTTATATATAAATATGCGTGCTTATATTTTAAAATAATTTTCTAGTAGAGGTCTGTCGTTTACGATTAATTTTTAAGAAGTATGATTTCATTGAGAGTTATACTCTGATGCCGAGGTTTGCCGCACTTGACACATATATTATGTTATAGATGGAAGTGTCCTTAATAAGGGCTGTAACTTTCATCGACCTTTTTTGACCTCTTCTTAGGTAAAAGGGGTTTCAAAGAACAAGAGTAGGGTAGCCGAAAAAAATCCGATTTTTAAAAAATGTTTTTATCTTTGTTTTAGGTACATTTTTAAGGTGTTCTATTTCGAAACGTAGTGTTTTTGATATTTGGCACTCTGGACAAGGAACTGATACAGAAAAATTTCAACATGTTTTTACTACACTGACGGAAACATCAATTATTTCGGATAACATCGAAAATATTGGCATAGAGAATTTAAGGGTTAAAATAAGGAATTTATGTAAACGAATTGCATGTTATTGGAAAAAAACAAGATGTACAAAGTCTATATTTCTACATAAATATGCAGAGTGGCTTAATGATGTAGAATACATTGATGTGATCCAAAGTATCGAGCAGCGTATTTCTCAGCAGAATGATAACGTCGACCCCTCCCCTTCCACTTCTCGTGGCCGTCCGAGGAAAAACTTTAATGAAAGTAGTAAACGCACTAAAAGAAGGAGACTGGCGGAACTATCTAATTTTGACGAGTCTGCTGTAAATACACTGCTCAATGCTTCTGCTGATTCCAGCTTAACTTCTACAAAAGTCGACGAAAACAAAGTTTTGTCACTTATTGCAGAAGGTAAGATTTCTAGAAAGCAATATCTATTAATTAAGAATTTTATACATAATAATATACTGAAAGATTGTATGCCTTCCTATCAACGCATTGTAAAGGCTAAAAAGAGATGTTACCCTACAACTGTAGCCGTTACTGAATCATCAGCCGAAGTCGAACTTCAGAGTTTGTTAGATCACACTGCCACTCGGATTCTTGAGTCTCAAAAAGATATTTTAGATAAAATACCTGACCAGTCTTTAAATAAAATATCTTTGGTTGGGAAATGGGGATTTGATGGTAGTACAGGACATAGCGAATACAAACAAACTTTCTCAGATTCTTCTCTTGTGGATAGTAGCTTGTTTGTTACTTCATATGTACCGCTTCAACTTATTTTAAACCCGGATAATAAGGAAAACTCAATCATTTTGTGGAAAAATCCTCGTCCTTCTTCAACTCGATACTGCAGACCTATTCGCTTTCAGTTTTTTAAGGAAACAACTGCAGTATCAGTTGAAGAGGAGACTTATTTCAAACAGAAAATAAGTAACTTGCAACCGACTATCTTCAAGACAAATGCATGCGAATACACAATTAATCATAGCTTACAACTTACTATGGTCGATGGTAAGGTGTGTAATGCACTTAGTGATGTTTCTTCAACTAGATGTTATATATGTAAAGCTTTACCAAGTGAGATGAATCAAATTGATGTATGTTTGTGCAAAGCAACTGACGAAAGTAAATATGAATATGGCATGTCTCCACTTCACGCATTGATCCGATTTTTTGAATATTTCATTCATCTCGCTTACAAGTTAGAGGTTAAGAAATGGCAAGCTAGGTCTGATAGCGATAAACGACTTGTAGCTGAAAAAAAAAACTTATACAATCGCAATTTAGGGAAAAGTTAGGTCTTATTATCGATAAACCCAAAAGTGGCGGAAGCGGGACATCGAACGATGGCAACACTGCTAGGCGGTTCTTCTCAAGCTCAGATATTTCAGCTGAAATTACGGGTATTAAGAAGGATCTCCTAGATCGTTGTTGGACTGTACTTCAGTGTATCAATTCGGGATATAACATTGATGCGACAAAATTCAGAGATTTCGCTTTAGAAACTGCACGGCAATTAGTTGCCGAATATCCATGGTACTATTTGCCTGCTTCTGTCCACAAAATTTTGATTCATGGTGCTGACATTATCAATCACGGCCTACTGTCTATAGGAGAACTGTCTGAAGAAGCAGCTGAAGCGAGTAACAAATACTATAAAGCATTTCGACTAGATCACACACGAAAAATGAACCGCGTTTTGACTAATACTGATTTGATTAATCGACTTCTTCTTCACTCAGATCCCCTAATATCAAGTTTGAGAAGGTTACCTGTTAAAAAAAAAAGTTCTTTGTCTAAATCTGTATTGGACTTGTTGTGTGTAAATAGTAAGTAGGTAATATTGAATGTATAAATAGTAAGTAATCGCTTTGTTTTAATATAACCTTATTTGTATATATGTAAATAGTCTTGAAATAAATATTTTTATTATTTATGTAGTATGCTGTTTCATTTATGTTTTCATTAATTACAATTTTTTTTTATCTAATGGCTTTATGTTTAAAATAATAACGTTTTATAAAATGGTTTTGACTACAGATATTTTTTTAATAAAAATAGTCACACAAGTTTATTATAAATGTCTAAAAATGTTATTAATGATATATTTCATGCTTGTATAATAACTCTTTATACTTTAAAATCGAAAAAATGGCTTTTTTTGGAGTTGAGGTATGTATGGCCGCCCTTGTACGGGAGCGGAATCACCGTGCAGTGGTTAAATGGGAAGTATTTTGTTTCAACTGACCACTAGTGGTAAAACTGCTCCTATCTTACCACCAGTGTTTAAATGGGAAATGTTTCGTGCCAACTGACCACTGGTGGCGAAATTTAGTGGTGAGATGGTCCAGAGGGGTAAAGTGTCTCCTGCGAATGGGGATTACACAGTTTTTATTAAGGTTCAACAAAGTTGCTATGATCGGTGACTAACTCATTTATCCAGACGATAAAGTGATCAATTGTATCCTATCAGAGGATTATAGATTCAAATAATAATTAACGTTTATTTCGAACAACTGGGATCATAGTTAAGTTAGTTACAATATCTTAGCCTAAAGTTAGTAACATAAACATAAAATACTTTATAACTAAAATATGGTCAGCACTCAGTAAGGCTTGGTTGCCAGGACGTGGATCATATGGCAATGATTCAGATACTGGCAATCAAACCTCTCCGCAAATGCCCTCAGCATACCGTTGGAACTAGCCCGCACCCTGCTCGCCAGGGATGTGCAGCGTTTCCTCATAGTTGTATAGAAACAATCAACTCTGGCATCCGCGAACATCCCGGACGCACTACAGAAACGGGGCAGCCCCAAAAGTACCCTGAAGGTGTTGTACTGTACACGAAGGGCATTGTACTGCTTCTGCGTATAAGAGACCCATAGACTGCTCGTATACAGGGTCGTACAGAAGGCTCTAAACAGCGTATCTTAACCTCCGTAGAACAACGAGCAAATCGGCGGGCCACCATTTTCGCTCTAACGGACAACGCCCTCCGTTCTCGCTCAATATCTGCATCGTCTCTCAGGTCAAATCATGCAGGAAATGGAAATATTTGAGCGATCGTTTTTCGTATTAAACTCATGGTTTTCTCACACTAAGGTACATGAATATAATAGGCATGATGACTGAATATGTATGATGACTGAATATGTATGAAAATCAAAATTCTAATTATTCCGTCAGTTAAATAATACAAAAATTTTGGACACGTATTTGTGCTTTTTCAAAATAATAAAAAAATACTCAAATAAATCGTATAAAAGTGGGGGCTTGTGACGTCACTCCTAGGTAAAATTTGAACTTAGGAGTGACGTCACGCGACATTTTGACTCAATGTATCGACTATGCTGCAGAAAACGTAGGGTTATGACTTTTTCCCCTTCGCGAACGAAGTTGCGAGCACCTTGTAGTTTTATCATAATTCTGAAACCGTAACATTTTCAGAATTTTTAAAATGGTTATTCTTTAGCTTCCATTAGGTTACGTTAGGTTTGTTTTGTGACAATCATGAAAGTTAACGGTTTCGTAAAAAACGCAAATATGACTAGCGAAAATTTGGACCAACATTACATTAACGCTTTTATTGCAGTCAATATAGACCCGATTGAGAATGTTGTTAGCTTTGATTCAAGATAAGTTTAGCCTATTTGAAAATTGACACTTTTGTAGGTAGGTGTAAATTTCTTATCATTTTAATACTTGTTACATAGAAAGACGGTTTCTCTGTAACAGTAAATTTTGGATTTTTTGTAAAACAAACTCGATGACCTGAAAAACTATAAAAAATTGAGGCTTATAAGGATATATACAGGACAGTCTAGAACTTATTGGCTCGATCATACTTATACTGATCACCACACATCTGTTACAGACTTAGATCATTTAACTAATGCCCTGTTGACACTTTGATTAGTGATTATTTCGCACTTGCGTTTAGTAGCAAATGTATAAACTCACACTTATCACTTTTCAAAGTGTAAACAGGCAATAAAGGAGATGAAAAGTCGTGTCATTACCGAACAAATTTTTCATGCATTTATCGCGGGGGGTGAGGTAAACACGTACAGCACACTACGGAAGTATTCCTGTTTCTACAAACGCACACAATTAATAGAAATCACCTACAAACAAAAAAACAACCACACACTGACAATTCACAGTATAAAAAGTAACCGGAAATTTCGCGATTACTTTGGAATGTATTCGTATGGCATTTTGCAGTGGTTGAAAGCTCTTAAGTTACAGACGTACGTCGTCTCTTTGACACTTCCAGTACTACTGATCAGTCTGGTCACCCCGCGTTCTTTATCATATCAGTTTAGATCACGACACGTCTGTCGCAACCCGCATCGAAGCCACTTTTCACCGCGATACCATTCAAGCTTACACTTCACTATCATTCGTTTTAGTTACTACTAACTATACTATCCTCAAACCAAACAGACGACTGAGGCAATAAACGCCGGCGGCCGTAGGGATGGCGGCATGTCGATACTGGATTTATTTAAATGTCGATAAGATTGATTATATTTTTTGCATAGCTTAATACTGTAACTTATTTTTATGGTTTTATTCGTTTATGTTATTTTCAGTATCGTGCTGATACCGTAGGTCATTAGTCTATCACACTAATTATTTTACATATAATAACACAATGACAGTCATTAGGGTACGCCGATTTTATTATAGTATAACTATTAAAGATGACAATTAGTAGAAAAGGATTACAAATGGAGTACCTACATGATTTCTTAATCACCAAGTGATTAATACTTTCTACACGCAATACCGCAGGTCATTAGATTATCGCACTAAGATTGTACATTTAATCACACAATGACACAGTCATTAGAATACGCCGATTTTATTATACTATATTAAAGATGACAATTACTATAAAAGGATTAATATAATATTTAGATAATATTATTAATATAATATTTATTTATTTATTTAGTCTTACTATGTTTTAGTTCTAAAGTACCTAATTGTAGTTTTAAAAGTATTTATTTCATAATATAAAATATTGTATGCATTACTTTGTTTTCATTTTTGCATGTTATCTTATCGACATGCCTCGTACCGTGTGCTTTCTACCTGCCCTATGCGGCCCAGCTGATAACAGGCATGCTGCATAAGGGCGTACGGGTGCGAAAGAGACAATACGATGCTAATTGTTTTACGATCCCAGTCGTCTATTTGGTTTGAGTATAGTATAGCTAGCAATTTGTACATATTTTACAAATTCTTGTTAAAGTCTTTTCTCAATCACAATTACAGTATTACTGATCAGTCTGGTCATACCCCGTTCTTTTTCATATCGGTTTAGATCACGACACTGTCTGTCGCAACCCGCATCGAAGCCACTCTTCACCGCGATACCTTTCAAGCTTACACTTCACTATTATTCGTTCTAATTAGTAGGGCTGGCAATTAGCACATATATTTTACAAACTTTTATTGAAATATCTTCTTTCTCATGCCCAAAGTATTACTGATCAGTCTAGCCACCCACCATTCGTTATCATATCAGTTTAGATTACAACACGTCTGTCGTAACCCGCATCGAAGCCACTCTTCACCACGATACCATTCAAGCCTACACTTCACTATTATTCTTTCTAGTTAGTAGGGCTGGCAATTTGTATATATTTTACAAATAATTGTTGAAATCTCCCCTCAATCACACTCACAGTATTACTGATCAGTCTAGCTACCCATCGTTTGTTATCATACCAGTATAGATCATGACACGTCTGTCACAACCCGCACCGAAGCCACTCTTCACCGAGATACCATTCAAGTTTACACTTCGCTATTATTCCTTCTAGTTAGTAGGGCTGATAATTTGAACATAATTAACATTTTACACGAGATTGCGCGTTCAAGAGGGATTGTGAAACGTCTTGTTAATGTATTCATACAGTTACAATACGATTGCCTTTAACGTAATTTGACGAAGTAAATTGAATAATATATAATTCGTTTTATCTTAAGTCTCTCTGATTTGAATTGTAATTGTGAATACTCGAATTTGTTCCATTCGCATATTTACTTACATCCAAAAATACTTCAATGTAAAATTATAACACATTTTTAATTTTGTATAAAAATAAGCACATGGCCACTTTTGAATACCTCAATGGAATACCTTACAATAGCGAAATTTTTTAAACCATAAGTATTAAAATATCGCCTATCGTCCCTGCTTTGACCTTGTAATGTCGCCTTAATGCCCAACTCCACTTATGCCGTTTCAAGTATAATTAAATAAATAGTTGTCACGATGTGCCAACCCTGTGATCGGGAAGTACAGTTCGACACGCCGCAGATAAAAGTGACGGCTTGTTGTGAATGCCATGCGATTACTGCTAACCTACAACTTCCACAGACTCGTAACTTACTCAACAACGCACTTATAAAAGTAACTCTACGGGATACGAAATAGATATCAAGTTTAGAGTTTTTGTTACATAGCTAAAAAGGACCGAGGAAGTAATTGGCTGTAATGAAATTACCCCGAGCCTAACAAAATGTAAATAAAGCACTGTATTTTGTTATTTCAACGCGGTGCTAGTGTAAACAATTGATAGTTTGCTCTTCATTGATACTAGAATTGAATCCGGAAAAGCTATTTATAGCGAACGAATGAATAATAGTGAGTATAGACAGAGTAATAAGCATTTGCATTTTTGCATGCGTTATACTTTTATAACCCCCATAGGCCCCTGACTAGGTAGGCGGACAAACTCATGAGGGTCTTGGATGGTCAGGATCGTACTCTGTGGTGACCCATAGAGGAGGTTCAGCAGTGGACGTCCGTGGCTGATAGATAGATACTCTTATAAATCTCCGGAAAACAATACTAAGTTAAAACTAGTCTATTCTTAATCATCGTCTTATTGACACACCGCCGCACTACTTCGCATGTTAAATGCAGTAGAGGACGGGGTGCGCCAGATTTGACGGGCTCTGCATTTTCCTCAGACAGTATTTATCAAAAACGCTTTTTTTATTTACATAGGGGGCAAACGAGCAGACGGGTCGCCTGATGGTAAGCAATCACCGTCACCCATAGACACTTGCATCACCAGAGGATTCACAAGTGCGTTGACGGCCTCACGGGAGTACGCTCTTTTCTTGAAGGCTTGAAGGTCGCATCGTTCCGGAAGTACTGCAGGCGGCAATTTATTCCTGTGCAATCCATTTCCGAAGTGGGCTATTATAATTATTTTCAACCATAGAAGTCCAATGGGTGATACTGCGTCTTTAACTGTGTATGTATTGCTCTTGTTATGGCTTCATTTACTTCTCTCTTTCCGATGGGCGTCAGGCTGATTTGTCGGTTATTTATAAAAAGCTCACAACTTAAAGATATAAGCATCGGGTGTTATATCACTTATACCAGTCAACGTGTACACATGTCACACGTGAAGAGAGTGCGAAAACAGAAATAAATTATGATTTTGGGAAAGGATGAGGGATCGGACATAAAACAAATGACCCTTGTCAAGCGGTCTTCAGCTCACAACGTGACAGATGTCACTGTCAGTTTTTCTGAAGCCCACCAGTTTAACTGTGACATATTTCAGTCTTTAAACGGTTGCCATTACAGAATTGTATCCGTATAATTGAGGCACAACTTGGTTTGTAGTAACAATTACCTGTAACACATGCTTTTTACAAAAATAATACATTTTATATGAGATATCTGAAGCTTTTTATTACATGAGCATCGTAAAGACATTCACACTGATAATTAATGCCACCAACAATACCAACAAGTATAGTGTTCAGAAGCAAACTGCCCTAAAATAGAAGCTCCGCGTTGCGAGGATTATTGAGTTTGTAATGATAATTTTAAAAAGTCTAATTTATCTTTTTGTGACTCCAAAACCAGATAAACATAACAAGCACCACCGCACTGGCAGACGCGAAGCGTGGGTAGGGCACATAAAGTGGACTGATAACCTAATAAAGGTTGCTGAAGTCTGCTGAATGCTGATGGTGGAGAACCGGTCATAGTGGCGTTCTTTGGAGGAGGCCTATGTCCAACAGTGGATGTCTTCGGCGGCTGATGATGATGATTAAACATAACAAATAGTACAGGAGCGGTCATACAACCAATATATACGTTTGTGGGCATCTACCGAGTGCTCTATTATAACGGAATACTAATTTTCGCCTCCCATATTGGGGATGATCGCCCAAGTAGAATATTGATTAGGTGTCAGCCGTGCGGGATTGCCTCTGGCGATGACATGCGTTATTAATGCCGTGTGTACAGAGATATGATCCGTATGCTGAGCTTGAATATTAAAGTGGACGTATTAAGCTTCTAATACGGCATTTATGTTCTAGTGAGTACGGGTCGGGTAAAAGACGGTGTAGGCATCTTGTAGTCGATTACAGATGTGACGAGTTGAACAGTGTATGTTCTGTGTGTAGATTTTTTTGAACGAAATAACATTAATTTTATTTTTATTTGTTCCATACCTTTCGAGGCTGTTCTTTGACGTGCTTTCCTTTTATCTTCCTTGTATCGACATTGGGAAAATGTCGCTTAATTTGATGATCCATTATTTTTTCCCTTTTAAACATAATAACATCCTGTACCGTCTGTTTATCCTCCGCTATACTCAGTGAATCGTCCTATTAAAGCAATTACCGGTATTAAAGTACTCTGGCCAATCTTCAGCGTTTTTACGGCGTTTATTTTTCTTCATTGTCGTCTCAGCAAATATGATATTGATTTTATTTTTTTTAAAGGCCGTCCTGAGGCTGAGTTAATTTTGGCGTTGTACATATTGGGGATCGGCTTTTTGTATGGCGAAGGTCAGTCCTCTTGTTTTAATGGTCCTTGATCGTAGTCAACTCTTAGTAACTTCAAATTTACTAACTTCAGACTAAAAACGACGGTTATACGCAAATAAATATTTTCTTTTATAGCGTGTAATACAATTAAGTGATGGCTACCTATATATGGCTTAGTAATTGCCTGAAACTGCAATTAAAGTAATATATTTTACACGAATTTCGGTCATACTATCAATCGTGTTGTCATACATTTTAAATGGAATTTTAAAAAATCTCGTATAAATAACGTTTTATATAATCGTTATTCATTTTCTAGTATCAATATCCTATATGAGGTATTACGACACACAAGCCATACGCGAGTGCATCACATTATGGTGTATGACGATGGGGTAACTTAAGAGATTATCCAAATTTAAACGTGCATGTTGGACAGCCTGTCGCTTGCACGAAGGGGCTAGAAAAACGACTCAATAAACACATAGAACAAAAGGGGTCCATTTCTAATATTCAGTTGTACAGGGAGCATGTCAGGTGTAGTGGTATATGTACGTATAATATAGGTTAACGTTAACAAAATGCAGTGTCCATTAAACGGCGCGCGCGCCGTCAGCGGCGCTATCGCGCGCGCAGACAACCCTGTCAGTAGGCGACAAGGTAAGTAAGCAAATGTGCCGAGACCGGCTTGCTGGCTGGCACGACACACTGCTCCAGCGATTGATGAGCTTTAGAAATGTGGTTCTATGGGGATGTAGCAAGGAAACGCGCAAGATTCCTAAACGTCCTTTAATTTTTACATTTGGAGTACGATTAACAGATTTGATTTTGACTTCACGAGGACTGCAAATTCGCCTGCCAAAATAAAAGATCGCATAGCGTTTACATGTTACAATTGTTTTTTTAGTGAGTTAAAAAAAAAGATTAGTTTCCAAATCTGACGAAATAAACGGTAATTAATTCTATCAAGTTGTAAAAATGAAACGTCTCGTTTATCATTACGGACATTAAAAAAAAATTAAGTTCTTTGAATTTTAAGGCCATCAGTAAAGTAACCTTATCACAGCATATTTTTTGGATTTATTGTATATTTGTCTTTGTGCTCTTAGCCTCACATCGCGACAACACGGCTGGATGGATCACCATTTTTGATACAAGGTTATAAACTTTCAAGGGAGATTATACTTTTAACCCGACTACATTGAAGTAAAACACGCCAAGAAAGTGTTTTACAGTTTGGCGTACTATAAATATATTGTTAAGTATGTGCGAATATTATACATAAATAAAAAGAAGAAGGTTTTTTTGTTCTCCATTGCCGCCGTCCGTGCGTACGCGCATCATCAGACGATCTCGATAGCCCGCGCTATGCAAGCTTACTGTACTTAGCTACCGATTAGTATCGCACCGACACTTCCAACTCGCCCATGAGTTATGCCCGCAGCTTCACAAAGACATGTTTATTCTCTTTGTTTATATACCCATATAGTCATTTTCGGTCGCAGAATCTTCAAAGCAGTTACAAGTCATAATAGTTTCGTAACTGTTACGGCACATTGCGACTGTGGTGGGTTTTGGTTTCTACGCGTTAACAGTTAATACACAATGCCACCACTAAGCCACTAGTAACTGAGTGTTGTTGCTGTGTCCACGCATAACGGAAACGTACACGTTTTTATACACTTTGCGTTTAGTTTGTGACTGGTACCTAACACAGTCACACCTATTTCGGATGTATTGTGTGTGGCAATTTTTTATCATTATTTCATTATCTCAACCGTTTTTTTTGTCATTAAAATTTCCACATCATTTTTAAAATGTCTTACAAAAGCGAAAATTGGTGAATCAACTATACTATGGTTATCCATGTTTCTACTATTTGTTGTTTTAAAAGGAAATACAAGACAATACGATATCAGTTGTAGTTAATTGTTGTTGCATTATAGCGTGAAACTACATGACAATGCGGTGTTAAAAAGGTGTTTGTTTGCATTTAATTTCACCAGTTGCCCAGCGGCCGTCAATGTCGCCGGATTTTGTATGAAAATAGTGATTAGTCTCCTGTACAACCATTTTTTTGCAAGATGCAACATATATGTTCCAATATCTGGCTATAAGAAGTTAAGGTCAGGTGGGTTAAGGGAAACATAACTTATTTCGTGGGGAAAGATAATCCATGTAATTGACCCAACTCTATTTCCATAGACACATATGTCAGTTTTCAGTATCACATTTAGAACGTTTCTCTTACCCCGACTGACCTTATACATTTTATCAAATACACATGTTGTGGTAGCTAATATCAAAGAAAACCCTACGGGGCAAGAAAAAGTTAATTGACCCAAATATGACTTTAGATTTTGTCCATTTACGTTAATGCACTGAGCTACAATAAGAATCCAATTTGTGTAAAGCGTTTTAATACTTCAGTTTCCAGGGGTTAAGTTCAAAGTGGCAAATAAGATATGTTCAAAATATTGTCACTGCAATGTTTTATTAGAAAAACTAGAAGATGCCCGCGACCTCGTCCGCGTAATAGTAGATTGTTTGACAAGGGGCTAAAATAAGCCATTATGTCACGAAGTGTCTGAGTGTCATAATGGCTTTTAGCCACGTGTTAAACACTCTGCTTTTTACTCCGACTGCGAGAAAATAAAAAAGAATTAACATTAAAATTGTACATTTCACGAAAAACTAAAAGTACAGTTTGAGCAATTCTATCAGAAAGTTTGGCCAATCTGATCAGGTTGGTTTGTTTATTTTTAATTATTCTTAAGGAGTATGTATGGCCGCAAGTTTTTGTTTTCAGTGTCATAGAAATTTGTATGGGATTATGATTATGGATATGGCTTTCTTTTAAACCCTAGGGGCTAAACGTACTATTTTAGGCTCGCTTTGCGAAGCTAATATGACGTACTTTTTGAGCAGGAGAAGTGAAAAACTTTTTTTACCGTAGTTGGGAAAGAGGTAAAAAAACCATCTTTGGATATCCAGCTATTCCCGTACCAAAATTGGTTAAAATCCGTCCAGCCGTTTTTTCTTCAATTCTGACTAACAGATGGCGCCTGACTGGCAAGGCGCCGCGCGGCCAAACAAAACAAAAGACGATCCTGCATCGCGCTATTAATATTTTCCTGGAATCATGACCCCTCTCCATAGAAAACTGATTTTCATTACAAATCCAGAATTTTATAATAGATAGATAGTGATTCTTTGTCGGCTTTTGCCTAGTTGTTGCGGTAACCATTAGATATGTCATGTGATTCCTCGAAAAAACATGATATGATTGACCTTATTAATAATGGAGATTTTTTTAAATTACTAGAAAATTTTATCGTACAATATTTCAATGGTAATAAAGCCCAAACATCTGCCAAGCTAAAGTGGGACTGGGCCGGACATGTCGCATGCCGGGCGACTTGTAAGCTAAAGTAGCCACCGAGTGGGTCCCACAAAATAGGGTCCGGTGTCGCGGCAGGCCTCGACGAAGATGGCGGGACGAGCGCGATTCTCTCCAGAAGAACTGGTGGGAGATTGCCTGAGGCCGGGGCTCGTGGATGAATGAGAGAGGAAAGAATTAAGCCTTTGCCCAGCAGTGGGACACTTTAGGCTTTTAAAAAAAGCGTTTGGAAATATACTTAAAAGAATTAGAATGCCATTTGACTGGTAAATAAAGGTGAGGATCAAATTTTTGACAAGTAGTGAAGGCATTTCATTTGCCTAATTTTAATTGATTGATTGATTTATTCATTAACAATATACATTGTATTTTCTTCTGTTTCCGCGATTATTACTCATTGAAATAAAACAATTTAACGGATTATATCGCGTATATTATCTCATTTTAGTTCCCGACGTTTCGGAAGCTTTCCAGCTTTCCATGGTCACGGGTGAAACGTCGGGAACTAAAATGAGATAATATACGCGATATAATCCGTTAAATTGTTTTATTTCAATATACATTGTGTTTGAAATACATAGTACTTATATCTAACTTAATCTAAACATTTAAATATACAGTTGTAAATTGACTAAAAAACTAACACACTAACACCTATGTACTTATTGTCATCTCAGATATAGAGTAATGACACTTACTTAGAAGATATTTTTTGGTCTTGAAAGCACTAACACTTGGAATTGATTTGAATTCGACTGGCAGTTTATTAAACAGATGGACCGCCTGCATAGCATGTAGCATGATTAACTTTTCTTCTCTTAGCAAGTCTGAGTTCCCTATCTTCGTGGTTCTCATATTTAAATAAATGTTTCACAAAATCTGTAAGAATGACAAGAATTGGTTCTGATGTGACAAAAAAATTATTCATACAATTTATATGCCAACTTTCGTGTCACAGCGGAATCAATTAAAACCTTACCTACTTGCCAAAAATTTGTTCCTCACCCATTATAACAAATATCCAAATGTCCATTTGTCTCGACTTCTCGAGTAAAAAGATGTACGTGTGGATGCTTCTCAACTCCGGTTCTAGTCGAGCATACCTTACGCTATCTTCATAATAAAACCATTTAATATTCCTAATGGGCCTTTGCAACTTTGTATTATGATTAATAGCAATATCTTACTATTACAGGAATAGTAGGTAGTTCCTATCACGAATACGCTGGTGGTCCGTCTTATCATATTTATAAAGTTTCATTTTACATTTACATTATACCGCCAATGTGTAGTACACATTGGCGTGACTGGAGACTAAGGTGAAATATATTGCTGCTTTTAAATACGCGAGGACAGCAACGCTTGCAGAATACCGTCAATGTATTTCGGTCTCGTCTCTTATACTCACGTTTATGTATGTACGAGTATTATAGCGCTTATGAAGTTGCATAAAAGGAATTGACAAAATTTCAAAAACCAAGTAATATTAAATCAACACCCATTTTGATAATCCTAATACTTTCTTGTATATATATTACTAGCTTCTGCCCGCGACTTCGTCCGCTTTAAATTCGTTTATCGCAGATAAGAGCATTTTTTTGGGATAAAAAGTAGCCTATGTCCTTCCCCGGGACTCAAACTATCTCCATACCAAATTTCATCCAAATCAGTTCAGCGGTTTAAGCGTGAAGATGTAACAGACAGACAGACACACTTTCGCATTTATAATATTAGTATGGATTTCTTGTACACGTATATTATACGCGGTGGGAACAAGTAAGCCGACAGCCTTTAACCATCGAGTGTAGAGCCCATTGGGAGCATATAACACTTTATATGCTCCAAATAGGCTCTACATACTTATATACAAGAAAGTATTTCAAGTGGTAATGTAGTCCAAAAACGCAAAATTTTTGAGATATGAATAAATTATCTTTATAAATTCATGAAATTCAAATTTTCATTTCAATCACGGCTTAATGATGTGATTTTGCCCGATGAGGCACTAAACTCAATGATTAAAGTCTGTCAGCTTACGTGTTCCCACTGTGTATATGTGTAATTGGTTTTTCGGAAACAGCTCTAACAATTTGAATGAAATTTGCATGTAGACATAGTTTTACCTTCCAAGTTTATCTAGATAGTTTCATCACATACCGAGCAAAGCTCCGTCGCCCAGTTTCTTTATTACTATCTAGGAAACAAAAACATTGTTTTTATATTTTTACAGCTATTTTTAAAGATATTTTGGAATATCTGAAAGAAGTATACGCACCTCTAGATGATGCCATTAGCAAAATCATGACAGTCACTGCGCACAAAAAGAACAGCAGTTGAATTTCTATAATAAATTCTTCTTAGTAGTAGGTACAGAAAACAATACATTCAAGGATACGTAAAAAACAGGCGGTTTTATCGCTAAATAGTGATTTCTTCCAGACAACGTTTGGGCAGTGGGAGACGTTGAAAAAAAAAACTGTATCTAGAAGTAGGTGGTAATATAATAATTAGTGCTTCTGTGTGATTTTCTACGCTATGACTATCACCGACGCTCTATTTGTCGTCTACGCTCTTTTAAAATGAGGGACTTTTGAAATATTTTTTTTTAAATATTAAATCAGAATATTTTCGAAAATTTATACGGTAGGTAATTTCATTTTTATATCTTCTATATGATTTCATTGAAAAAGCCTGGCAAAAAAAAGAATTATTGTCAATTTCTCTGCTTTAAATATCTATCTATACTATTTATAGACGCTGGAGCTGCAAACGACCGTTATCATTATCACAGAGCTCCGAAACGTCGTCGCAAAAACGAAAACGCAAATAGAACAAGATGCAGTAGAGCCGTCATAAGTTTACCATAATTATTATCTAAAGAGGATATTAAAGCTAAAAGGTCTTCTTGCATGTGGTAGTGTCTCAGAGCGTTTAACCACTGGAGATACCATTCGAATACATTCCCCTCTGCAAAAGTAATCGCAAAATCTCCGATTAGTTTATTTATACGGTAAATTGTCCGTGTGTGGGTGTTTTCTTGTTTGGAGGTAATTTCTTTTAATGAGGGTATTCTAAAATGGAAATATCACCAGTGGGCGCCACCATCCACCAATCACAGTTTGTCGATATGAGAATATTTCCATAGTATGCTGTACGGATACTATGGAACGTCAAATTGTCTATACAAACACTTTTCTACTACATACAAGGAGGGCATTTCTTATTTATTTTACCCGCATCGCTTTTAACACTTTTTTTTCAGTTTAATTGGATTTCTAGTTTTGCAGTTTTATGAAAACCAAAATTAGTAAAACTATTCGTTATTTCTAATTATTTAAAGTATGACGAAATCAAACGGTCAATAAGTAAATCAAAAGTTTTCTCACGATGACTTCTAACATGTCTGTAAGATATTATATAAATAAATTGGTGGGGTCAACATTTTCTTGGTGTAATTCTACCCCGTAACTCAGGAGACAATAGTGACAGAGTTAGTTGCAAGAAAACTAAAAATTTTGGCTATTTACACACTGATGATGATCCTTACAAAAACCCTACTTATATTGGCAAAAAAATATTTTCATTGCCTTTAAAATTGTAGTTTTAGAACGGCTCAAAAGACGAAGAAAAAAAAGTTGATTGATCCAAATGTAATAGGGAATATGAATGAATTTTTATTTTTACTTTATTGAAAGCTCATTCATGTAACAAACAGTAGTAGACAAAAATATATTTTTTAATAGCTATAAAAAAAAAACAAGATATAAGCCATTAAAAGTTTCATTCTATCTCTTTCTTGCAAAATATAATTTAATATGGAGTTTATATGGCCGGAGTGCACTGTGACGTAACAGTGCATATCGGACCTCTCCCTCTAATTACTAGTTTAAAATGCCTATATTATGCATATTTCTTGGCCGATTTTAATTTTAATTTCACATTTTGAATTAGTTTTTACGGTAGTTTGATATTTAGTTAAGAAAAGCCATTAAAACAATTCAAGCATGTACCCTATTTAAAAATATAAATATAATAAGACTCTATTATATCTTGTTCTAGTTTCGAGTTGCAATTGTTTTGCGTTGACCTGTCGAAGCTCCGCCATACATTTTACGCAGATCATGCATCACGCTGCTAAGATTTTTCTTGGCATCCTGACCAGCCTGACAGTAACCGAATATATTTATACTAGGTTTGCCTGGGACTTCATCTGCCTTAAATCCTTCCTCAGTGTACCTCGCCTATAAGGGCGTATGTACACCGCATTTTTTGAACGCACTGTCGGTGTCGACACTGTCAACTCACCTTTGGTTCGATACAAACTCGTACTCGAGTCAATATGCTACTCTAAGGAACGAAAAACGCGCAGTCGACGCACGTTCATAGTGACAGCGCGTTTTAAAAACGCGGTGTACCTACCCGTAAGGAATATGTTTAAAGATATTTTTACAAAAATAAGTGAAACGGGCTATTTTAACTGCCACATCACATCAAAACAACTGAACATTTTATACCATCTTTGGTATAAGGATACTTAGCTGGAATTGTCCAGCTATCCTTTCCTATACCATTGGGTCATTGGAGGCTGGTTACATACTTTTTACCCAACTACGCTGAAGTAAAAAAAGAGAGTTATTACTTTTCTCCTTCGCGAGTAAAATTTCGGTCACCTTCTAGTCTCTAATACTTGTATATAATATAACCTACTATACAAATATTGCGTAGAATTTGGAGTTTGGTATCTCGGCGCATGTCCTCCGGGGCAGATATCCGCACGATTTCTGAACGTGTTAACTGAAGCCGATATCGAAATATGTGTCGGATTAATCGGCCGTGATGAAAATGGGATATTGCGATCACGAATTGGCGTACTGAGTAAAGGAGGTTTATTTAAGTTCAGTGATAGGAGATATTTTTCATAATTTATTGCTTTAAGGTGTTTATATTCAGAAAATGGAGATAGCATTTCTTTTTTTGCAGGAAATGCGGTGCCAAAAACGTAACTGTTCACTTCGTAAAAGATTCTTTAAAATATGTACATTACATTACTTAACTTTCATATGAATGTATGTACCCAAGAAAGTTGTTGTTTCGGAATTTGCAAACGTACATAAATGGACGCCGTTATCCAATAATGTGTGTCTACCTGTTAGGAAAACTTAAAAGGTTGACACATTATTGCATAACAGCGTCCAAATATGCCAAATTTCAACTCACACGGATATCAGGTAGTATTTTATATGAAAAAGGGCGTTTACATACGGTTTCGCCTTCGCTAGCAGGAATTATTTATACTATGTTTTAATAATGATCTATTTGTCTGTCAGGTTTCATTTAAATTTATTCCACAGTTAATGCAGCGTTTGAATTGTAAACGTCTCTTCGACATTTATAGTTTTAAAAGGCTTGACCAGCCATTGGTCCTAAGTAGCGCTTATTTTCTATGTAAACACCTTACGGCATCAGATTTTCTGGAACGGTTGGGTGATGGAAATCCCAAAATCTGTCTTGGTGAAACCATGTTAGATATAAATCAATGTGCAACAATGGATTTTTATAAGCTAACGATAATGATATCTCATCCTATACTATAGATTCGTCTCTCTTGACCTGTCACACAAACTTAGTAGTGCAGATATATCGGAATTTTCTTTAATAACACGAACGTAAGATGGATAAGTAACTTCATACATTTGATGCATCTAAGTATATAAACAAATCATACTTTTGGTAATCCTATGTCAAATGCACTCACACACAATACGCATCACGCGAACAGTCATACACAATACTTCATTGGGTATTAATCGGTATTTAACCGGTTTTAAAGCCCTACGTCCATAAGTGGACTGCTATTCATCTGCATGCTGCACTCAGCCTAAACTATGGTGCATCTCTCTCAACCTGTCAAACAAATTTAAGCGGTGCCAATCGTAAAGAAAGACGGAACTGTCAGGATTTTCCCTATTAACATACGCCCTTTTTGTGCAAATAGGGCATTCGCGGACGCGGCTCTCACTTGTTTTAATCGGTCCGTCGCGGACCAGTCCGCCTTGTTTAGCTATCGCCATAAACTAATCCGAGTCATTGGATTGCCTAACCCTTAGATGCATCGGATGGTGGATAAGTAACTACCTTTATTTCAATTTCTATGGTAACATTTGATGAAGTTACGACATAGCTCACAGGATTGCATTGTTGAATTGGCAATGGACGGGCCATGTAGCCCGGAGAACGGATAGCCGTTGAGGCAGTAAAGTCCTGGAGTGGCGACCACGCATAGGAAAGCGCAGCGTAGGACGGCCCCCGACTAGACGGACGACCTTGTAAGGATCGCGGGGAGTCGGTGGATGCGGTCTGCGCAGGATCGCACCCTGTGGCGAGCTATAGGGGAGGCCTAATAGTCAACAATGAACGTCCGTGGCTGATAGATAGATAGATAGATAGATTCGATCAATCAATCAAATCAAATCAAAATCAAATCAAGTTGAGATGAGCTTTTGCTGCACTATTTGTATACTTGCATTACTATGGTTTTTCTGGGGCTTCGCCCGTGTGGTTTGCGAATTTGTGTGTCCCATAGGACTTAATCCGTGCAAATAATCGTGGCAATCTGATGTCCCTTATCGTGAGAAAGAAGCCCAATCCAACAAATAGACTTTGGTATTTAAAATATTTGTGAGGATTATGTGCCAACACACATAAATAACAACGAGTACTATGTGTAGATTTACGTGTAATACATTTTAATCCATTACGCAGCTTGTAAATTGAGTAACAGACTTTTTTAAGTATTACGGATTCAAAACCGAATAATTTATTGTACGTCAAATCAAACAGTGGTGTAAACCATTTTTTTAAAATGGTAAAGTATTGTCACAGTCCATATATTAATTTACAATCCAGCGAATATGTTGCGACCTTCATCTCGAATGCACCAGTTCCGCATCTATCTGTTCTTAATTCAACAACTAACCTCATTTGAAAATCTAAGTTTAATTATTGGAAAGCGGATTGATATCTGCGGCTGTACCGTAGCCGTACCGTAGTAAATAATTTACCACCCAAGCTCGCCTTATCTACGTGCAAATAAGAGTTTATATACATTCGGATTAAATAATAGTTTTATAGTGGTTCTTCGATTGAGCAGCCTGAGGTAAGAACGAACTAATCAGGATCCTTGATATCGGTTACTCTCATCTGGCATAAACTTTTTGTCATAATCATCTTTTGTCATAACATAATGCATTTTTTTTTGAAACTGTAGGAATATCAGGACTTTTCAAAGCATCATCCTGATAAATGCATAAGGTTAGACTAGGTTTGTTTTATAACAATCCCGAAAAGTTTATGTATTCAGAAAAAAATGCATTATGCCAAATGATAAATAGGGTACATGCATGAAATTTTTTTTATCGCTTTTCGCAACTAAATATCAAAATACCGTAAAAACTATTTAAAAATCTGAAATTAAAATCGGCCAAGGAATACGCATGATATAGGCATTTTAAACTGCTAATTAGACAGAGAGATCCGATATGCACTGTTACGTCATAGTGCACTCCGGCCATATAAACTCCATATTAAATTCCGTTTTGAAAGAAAGAGATAGAATGAAATCATCTTGGTTATTTTTATAGTTATTCGAAAAAATATTTTTGTCTACTGTTTGTTGCATGAATGAGCTTTTAAAAAGGCAAAAATAAAAATTCATGCATATTCCCTATTATGCCAAATGATGATTATGGCAAAAAAAAATATGATAATGTGAATAAATCAAGTGACTGAACCAAAATATTCTTGCAATATTGGCATGACAACCTTAATGAAGAAGTATTTGTTGTATGCATGCGTCACTTCACCAAATCGCAATCCCTCTTTCTTATACGAGTAACCATCCTTTTTCTTAAGACCATCCTTCCATGGCCAACTATCGCTGTACCAATACTATTTCATTTCAGTTCAACGTTTTTACGTGATGAAATTAGAAATACACCTATACCTATGAACAAAAAAAAAACTTATATGTAATAGATGATGGTGGACTCCATATTATTTAATCCAGAGGAACGTCCCTAGAAATTAGTCCAATATATCGGGACTTGACTGTAACATTTCCACTCTAGATAAAGTCGTAGACAAGCACCAACCATAAATTTTGTGCGCAGCTATATGTAACCTATATACTTATATTTGGAAAAGGGATGACACAGGATAAAGAGTCTGCCAAAGGTGTTGTCATTAATCTTCTGGCACTAAATTCCGTCGCCATGACATCGCCATGATACGAGTTTTGTACTAACACTCAGTTTGGCGAGTGATAATTAAATTTTGTATGTGTATAACGTATAACTACCGTACTTTTACTTAAGTAAAATAAATAAAAGTAATAAGTTATGTATACATTTCGATACTTACATTATTTATCAGTTTATTTGCGTAGATACGTATAATTGAAAAAGATATCAAAAAAAGGCACGAATTAAAACTCCAAAATGTGAAGATTATCGTATGGAGATCCCCCTTTATATTATTTGTTCAAACGGCCGCAGTAATCGCATGGTATTTCTTCCACATTTTTCTCAATAAACCTAAATTTAATCACAATAAAAAAAATTACTCAAAATGTGCAGATTAAACCCTTTCATATGAAGTTTCAAGTAGGGTACTTGATCTAGTAGGTAGCTAGACTTTAAATTTTTGCCCCCTCCCCCCCTTCCATATTTTTTTTTTAAATATAAATATATTTGAAAATGTTTCCTTTGCAATACCAAAATCTACTGGACATGTGTATAACTATTCCAAATTTCAAATAGACAGCATAAGTAGTTTTTGAGATATGGCGCTTTTATAGTCGGACAGACAGACAGAGTCGCACCATAATGGTTCCTTTTTTTGCCTTTTTGGATACGGAGCCCTAAAAATGCGGTGTGAGGCCCCAAATTGTCTCATAAAGGATCTTTCGCAAACTTCAGTTATATGCATGCCGACTGCATAACTAAGCTGACTCATTAGAGGATAAACTCGGCTTTGACCACAAACCACAGTTCGACCCAAATACGAAGGCGGATTTCGTCTTCGAATCCGCGACTTCAGTATTTAAGCAGGCCATGGTAAAATATTTTCAAATTTCGGTCATATCAATTTCTTTAATCTATTAGTCATCATTAACTATTTCAATACAGACTTCATGAAATGTTTACATATGCATATTTCGTTTCTGCTTGAATAATTAGGCAGGAGATTACTGTACTCTGTACATACTACATTTAAAAAAACTGTTTTGGAAATAAATACATATGTAGCAGCGCACCAACTAGCTTGATAGCCCTTCAATTAACAATAGCTTATTTTTTTAAAGTAGTTACTAAACGGTGCCGTTCATCTAGCGGGCTGATTGATCAATTTTTTTGGAAATTTAAATATATTTTTAACACCGGCGGAGACAAGTCGGTAGCAAAAATGAGCATAATGCCAGTTTATTTTTGGCATGTCAAGCATCCAGACTTAGAATAGTACTTCGTTTCTGAGGATATCCAGCCACTCAATTAAACACATGTTCAAATGACTTAAATGAAGGACTAATTAAGCTAGTTAGCTGCTAGAAAGAAAGGAGAAAGTTACAATATCGGAGAGACCACAAAATACTTCTTTTTTGTACTGCAAGTTCACTATTGGCGTAAAACCGTAATTTCACCTTTTATTCTTGTTCATTTGTTCACAAAAACTTTTCACACAAATCAAAAATCATGATGATTGCGACCCAAAATGTTAATGTAAAGATACGTTCTATTTATTCATTCAAAAGTGAAATTCATCACGATAACCTAGAAACTTAGATTTTAAGACAATGTCTATAAAAAATGATTCATTGCAAATACAATCACCTTTGACACGTCTGTTCACATTTTTAGAATCAATTTGTGATAATTATGCAAATCGATGAATTAAAAACTAACATTTTGTTATAATTGATGAGTTTTCTAATTGGTTCGTTAGCATTCTGTTAATTTGGTCGCATGCTTAAAAATCTTGTTAAAGGATTGGGGGCGTTATTTGATTGGTTTGTTCTTAATTAGCGAATTTAGGATTCGAACGTTAAGTTTTTATATATCGCTGTAAAACTTTGAAGAAATCTGACCACCCGTAAATATTTCATTTTACGATTATTTTTAATAGCGTCACTTTAGACCATTTCAATAACTGGAAAAAATAAAAACAAGAGGACTGACCATCTCCATACAAAAAGCTGTTCCCCGATATGTACAACGCCATCTAGGTATGTATAAGATTTTTTTTTTACAATTATTCAACTTGGCAAGCGTGACACAGTATTTAAATGTTACGATTTAATTATTATTGGCTATTTGCGAACTAATTGCTACTATACTATGTTTCTTTATTCAATTATAACATTGTTAAATGTTTAGTTTTTAAACACCATCTAGTTTTTGCCAGAATAACTCCTTGCGATCGGAACACGATCCAAAATATGGCAACTGTCAGTCCTCTTGTTTCAATGGTCCTTGATAAAACTAAATAATTTCTTGTCATCTTATTAAAGGAAGGTGTTTTCAAGTGCTGACACGTTTTAAATAGTAATAGAACGTGCCCGCAATTTTGTTCGCCGAGGGGGAAATAATCATAACCCTCTTTTTACTTCAGCGTAGTCGCTTAAAAAGTATCCTATAACCATCCATGAATACCCAGCCCAGCTACCCATGTACCAAAACAGTTGAAATTAAGCCACAACGTCACATACAAACATACAAAAAATTCAAAAAAATATTTTTAATTCCCTTCAAATAGTTTGTGTCACCTTTTTTTCAAACTCTTCAATTTAATGACATTTAATTTTTACAGTTTTTTTTGCTTAGATAATTTAAGTAACTGACACATCTTCGGTTAACAATATATAACTCGGTATTTTACAAACTGAGATTGGTATTTTTCTAGACGCGATATCAATACTCTGTTATACTCTTCGTTACTGTGGCTATCCTTTTAGTGATGAACACAAACACAACAATTTTTACATATTAATGTATTCGTGCTGACACAATTCCAAAAATAGACATCCTAAATACATCTCCAGGCTTAATAAAATACAAAAGCAGGACAAAACAAATCCTTCCTCAACTAACTAGATGAGATTCTAGTCCAATCCCGCCAACTATTCCACTAATGTTGGGCTCTACTTAATTGGCCGTGCTACAACGCTATCACAAGCGAAAGGACTTAAATACATCAGACAAATAACAATACATTACCTTTTTTGTTACTGAGTTCGTACGGGTAGTTTCACTCGACGAAAAATGTCTCTTACGTGACCTTATGCCCCAAATCCGAGAAGAATAGCCCTATTAGATGTAATATGAAGATCGGGTTACATGCCAGTAACTATAATCGAAGATAGGGACTATTTATGATGACGTTTGCGATAGCTCAGGGTTTTTCGGATTCTGCGAATGCGAATCTAAGGTTTTTAGGGTTCCGTACCCAAAGGGTAAAACGGAACTCTATTCCTGAGAGGAGTCTCAGTAATAGTAGTTTTACCTTCGGGTAAAACGGGACCCTATTACGGACCGACAGACAGACCAGGCTGTATCTCACGAACCGTAACTAGACAGTTGAAATTTTCACAGGTGACATATATCTGTTGCTGCTATATCAACAAATATTAAAAACAGTATAATTTTGTCTGTTTGTCTGTGTGAGTAACCAATATAAAACCGTTCACTTTTTTGTGTAGTCGTAACGGAGTGGGAAGGACAAGTCGCATCGACAAATCCCACGAACCAAAGTCAAAGACAATGTCAAAATTTTCTTTATCCAAGTAGGCCTAGCTACAAGCACTTTTAAATCGTTATTTACCAAACGGATTTTGAACCGATTAATCGATTCAAAATGGCACTGACAGCTGTCATCTCATAGATTGAATATACCATGCCACTGATTTATTAATGTACGCAACTTAGGACTACAGGTAGTAATAATTGGCGTTAAATATGATGTCTGTTAGCGGCCATTTAGTTTAAGTTTTATGCGTATAATTTGAAATCGGCGTTCATAGGTAAATTCCCAATAAATATCCAATGTACGCGTAGTTATAATTTACCAAGATTTTTATCTGATATTTATTTACATCCGAATTATTAAGGGAAGATGGGGTATTCAGCTATTTTTAATCAGTTGGCGTGGGTGCAGCGGACTCTCACCCACGGCCTCGCTCGAAGCCCATTTGTAAAAAAAAATAAACAAAGGGACAATCTTACACAAATTGACCTAGTCTCAAACTATGAAGTGTGCGCGCAGCGGAACACGATGACCCTGCCGCGCATACTTCTTACTTACCCCTGCTGTCTTTCCCCCCGCCACCCACTGACCATAAGTGAGTATAATATCTTCGTCTAGTACCCAAGCTGGCAGATTTGTGTTATTCCCACCTGTTACCAAAAACTTGTTACCACTGGGTAACTAAGCTGTGATTTTTTTCCCCACCTGTTACCAGTGACAACTAATGGGGAAAAAAACCCAGTAGTTACCTCGAACACCAATGGCACCAATTACTTTAGTAGTAACAGCCGGGAATTATATTCCCAGTAGTCACCACTTGGTAACAAATGGGGAAACGATTCCCAGATGTTACCAGTGTTAACATGTTGGTGGTCACATGCAAGCAAAAATATTTCTCGAGATTATTAAAAAAAACAATTAAAACTATTCAAAGCTGGAAAGCTTCCGAAACGTCGGGAACTAAAATGAGATAATATACGCGATATAATTCGTTAAATTGTTTTATTTCAATGAGTAATAATCGCGGAAACAGAAGAAAATATAAATTAAAACTATTACTTAACCGTAATTTTACCGTAGACCAATTTCCATGGCGATTGCATCAAACAAACCGACAAGCCTCCGATTCTCTAACGTTAATAAAATTAGTAATCTCCGTGAAACAAGCGTCTCTAAGCGATTACAGAGCGATTATACAGCGTTACGACTTTCTTCGCACCTCTGTGATATTAAAAATCGCAAATCGCTTTGCATGCTCCATGGGTGGATTACTGAAATGATCTAGACAGGCTCTAGTGTAAGTTTCCTTTTATCGAAAAAATCGGCTCGAACATGTTTATAATAATGAATAATATATCTTTAGTATTATTTCGTTATAAGGCAATCGTACACGCAGATAAAATTGTTGGTACTCCTGGGAATTTTGCAGGCGGTCAAGATATTATGTTTTCGTTATCATTATGTTCGGCCTACGAATGAAGAGAATCCTGTACTTTCAAGGCCGTGACCTTAGATATACATCTAAGGTCACGGCCTTGAAAGTACAGGATTCTAATAAAAAGTGCATATATCCTTCTTGCAAATTTACATTATTTATAATCTGTGCCTTTGATTATACGTTATTTATCCTTAGTTGTCCAAAATAGTAAACAAAATTCTAACCCAAAGGTACACCTTTTTTTCCCTGAAACTATTATTTTCTCGTAAATAAAGTAACAGGAATTGATAAATTTAGTGCCACATTGCCAATTTCATATATTAAATTTATTTCCTTGCGAGAAAACAGTTGGTATTGGCATTAAAAGCACATTTTTAGGTTAGAATATTGTTTGCTATTTAGGACAAGTAAGCATCAAGTAAGAATAAATAGCTTATAGGTGACTGGTAAAGAAGTCTTTCCAGTTCAGCCAATGTATTTTAATGCCCGAAAAGGCCACCAAAGGTCACTTTTATTACATTTTCATCCAATATGGAAAAACATCCACGCTAAAATAACGTAAATAGTTTGCGAGATAATGACAAACGTGAAAAATATTGCTGATAGCACCGCTGTCCGTGTGCCCCGCTGCGCACGCCCGCCATATTCGTATTTACCAATTACGTCACAATTAAAACTCGCTACCGTACCTTGTTCTTTTAAACAGTGCGCGTGGGTGTTATCTCATAATCTGTTGGTCCCAGATACGAACAATAGACGCCGCTACCGCGAACCCATCGGTAGATCTACCGATATTGAACCATTGTTATCAGAATTAAGCGTTTTATTGGGAATTGTCAATGAGTTAATCTAGTTGTGAAGTCGGCTCCCACGGATTGTATAGGTTACGGGAGATCGTCGATAGTTTTTTATTAGAATTTTACAACTAGTTCGCTTCATGCGAAAGTGGAGCAACTAAATCTAAAGCAATTTTTGGTAGAAAAAATGTAACACAAGAGTTTGATTGTAAAGGAAAAATTAATGCGACCTACTAAGTTGTACTGAACTGGTTTTGAACCTGCGACCTCTTCTTTAATGCAGAAGTGTTCTGACCAACTGAGCTATCGCCCTAACCTAGCCAATTTTTTGAAGATCTGATGATGGAATCTATGAGGAATTGAAGGAACTCCTCAGATATTGTAGGCATACATATAGCGATTTTGGTATTATAAGAAACATAATAAGCATTTGCATTCAGAAAGTGTAAATTGGTGAAGTGGAACTGATGCAGAAGACCACAGAATGCCATCGGAACTCCTCAGTGATAAATGATTTACGGGTGGCGACAAAATATCTTGATTAATTTAGCTCAGCAACTTCATAGTCACAAATTTAAATGTTCCTGATGAGAATGGTACCATCGAATTGATTTGATGATGAAGCCGGAAGGTAGGCACCAGATCTATGTAATAAAATGATGTATCCTAGCCGTGTTTGGGCTCATTCGAATCGTCACGAGATACACTTTTAGGTAACGATTAAATAAAAAGTGTGAAATAAATAAACTTTTAAACAAAAAAATAAAACCGACTCCAAAAAAACTAAAAAGTAAAAAATAACGCCATAATTCAGTTTCTTCAAATTACTTACAAGTAACCGTTTGTATACTCAATCTATACAGTATATACAATTAATGTTATTTTGGAGTCGGTGCCATCGTGTCACAACTTACTAAAACCGTCAATTTTCAATATTTTACACATTCTTTATATGGCACCGACGCCAAAATAAGATTAATTGTATATACTGTATAGATTGAGTATACAAACGGTTACTTGTAAGTAATTTGAAGAAACTGAATTATGGCGTTATTTTTTACTTTTTAGTTTTTTTGGAGTCGGTTTTATTTTTTTGTTTAAAAGTTTATTTTATAGACTTAAGTCTAGTTTATTTATTATGAACGACCACTTAAAATCTTTTATTCCCTCAAGTAAAATATCTACGACCACAAAAGTGCACTTAAGAATAAAATAAATATTAAAAAAGTATTTTCTACTCAATTACTTGTCTTTGACCCGTTTTCTAAGTACAGTCAGTCACAAAACGCTTAATGGCGCTAAATATCAATGTTATGCTTTTACTTAATTATGTACTTATAATACAGACATAAACAACCATGTGTTGTGACATTTTTTATATTGTCCCTGATATTTATTGTGTTGACGACACGTGTGGCTCAGTGGGTAGCACAACGGCCTACGAAGCCGGCGGTCCCGGGTTCGAATCCCGACCAGGGCAAGCGTTTGTGTGATGAGCACGAATGTTTGTTCCTGGGTCTTGGATGTTTTCTACGTATTTAAGTATTATAATTTATCTATATATTATGTATATCGTCGCCTAGTACCCATAGTACAAGCTTTGCTTAGTTTGGGACTAGGTCGATTTGTGTAATATTGTCCCTGATATTTATTATTTATTATTATTATACTTCGTATACAGGGTGTGCGTGAGGATTCCGAAAGGTTTTAACCACGCCTTTCTGAAGCCATTAGGAGTAAAAAATGTTATATGACACATGAAGCAAAAACAACTAGTCTCGCCGATTTTTTTATATAAAAATCCAAAAAAGGATGACTTTAGTGAGTTATATCTGTCACTTTCATAACATAGCAACGCGAAACTAGACAACATATGTGGCAATGTTTCGATCAAAAGAACATTAATGTACTTTAGTAATCACAATATAAATAAAGAAAATTTAAAAATTTAAAAACTTCCTGACTTGTTCCACTAAAAGCTGAATATCTTGGAGACGAGTGCTCCGAGTTTATCAAACAAAACTAAGAACACTTGAGATAAAATTATCTATGACACCACAAAAACCGCATCCAAGTCGGTCCATCCGTATGAGCGCTACGACGCCAGAGACAGATACACAGAGTCACAGACACGTTAAACTTATAACGCCCCTTTATTTGTTGGGGGTTAAAAATGGCATGTAAAATGTAATATACGAAGTTTAGATTTTAGTTTTTAAGATAATTACAATGCCCTGACAGGGCGTCATGTAGTAGCTGGCATATATGTAAACACCTTACTGTACCTATTCATGACAGCAATAAACGAATACGAATAAATAGTAACATGGAAAATTTATAATATCTTCAAAACCAAGACTGTGAACTGAGGTTATTTTTTTTTGGTTCTAATGACCTAACTAAATGACTAAAAAAACATGCGTGGTTAAAAACTTTCAGGTTCCTCGTGGATACCTTGTATATTCAAACTATTTCAAACCAAGAGCAGAAAGTTTTATTGTTCTGTTTCAATCCAGCAACCAATTTTCCTAAGAAATAAAAATAAGCCTGGAGAAATGATAAAAACTCTCCCGTACCATCACACGTTGCGTTCAACTTTGCAATGCAAATGCTTCATACAGGGTGCATTTAATATTCCTTTTACTAACAAAGGTACGGACCTGACGCCTCGGAAAATCTATGCAGTGAACGAAAATCCCTCACCAGCGAATACACATACACATAACATAACTATGTTATTCGCATACATAATATGGTTACAGTCCTTACATTCCGGTGATACTCAATTGGGATGAGAGAGAGAGAGAATATGCGTTTAATTTTTTTATTGCCTAGGAGATATTTTGAGTGATGTCAGTAATGAATGACGTGAGTACTAGGGTTTGGCAAGGACAAAAAAAGTCAAAATTAATAACACAAATAACTTACGTACAATACGTAAATTATTTATATTTTATATATTTATTTATTAGTATCTAGATCTTTCGTATGCATCTAAAATGTTCCTTTTTCTTTTTTGTTCTTTTTTTCTTTCTGGCTTTGATTTATGATTTGTCTCATCTTCTTGTGCACCACTTGCTTACTCATTCGTTGTTTACGTTGCGTCATCTCTACTACCTTAAGGTTGTCTGGAAGAGATCGCTACTTAGCGATAAGACCGCCTGTTTTTTACCATTCCTCATACTGTTTTAGATTTAAGTGTCTGATGTTATTTTCTATTGGTGTGCAATAAAGAGTATTTGTATTGTATTTTTAATAACTGATGTAGCGTGATATGCAAGTCTTGGAGTGTGGCTAATGCGCTTAGCGTTTAATGAAATAAAAAAATATATTAAAAAAACAAAAAAGCCCGACTGCGTAAAAAAAGAAAAAGAAAAAAACAAGTCCAGTACCCTAGAAGTTCGTTAAGTTAAAATAATGGAAATCTTTCATGATTCATGATCGATACTCACAATATAACAAATAATAAATTCTAATATGGAACATAGCGATTTTGAACTTTTTAGTTAAAATTATAAAAGTCAGTAAATTTCGCAATCTTCATCGTAGGGGTTATTGAGAAGCTTGGACAGATTTATTACAATCCCATTAAATGAAAATTTAGTTAGAACGGCTTGCTAACCAACTTTAAATCGTTATAGTTCCTAACTGGTAATTCCAAATTAAAAATGATAAAAGAAACCTCATAATGATTTTCAAATCCCTATTCATTGATACCCCACTCGATATAGTACGCCGATTTTCATTTTTTTCTTTTTCACAATATGGCGTCTCATTATCGCCATTTTGAGTTTTCATCATTCATCATGTCTTCAGTGCCAAATGCGAAATTATAAATGCGAAAGTTTGTCTGTCTGTCTGTCTGTCTGTTACCTCTTCACGCTTAAACCGCTGAACCGATTTGGATGAAATTTGGTATGGAGATAGTTTGAGTCCCGGGGAAGGACATAGGCTACTTCTTATCCCGAAAAAATACCCTTATCCGCGATAAACAAATTTAAGGCGGACGAAGTCGTGGGCAAAAGCTAGTAATTTAAAAAACCTCATCCCAGAATTCTTATTTTCAAAATTTGATACTTGCAAGCCTATTCCTCGAAATGGTTTTTGAATGACCATACCTTGTTAAAAATGGGCTCATCCCAATTTGCTTCGGTAAATATTAGGAAAACGACTCAATCATCATGATCTGGTCTCTAGCCCCAGGACGTCCTCTGCTGGACAAACCTTGGAGCCCAAGGATCTCCATAACTACACTAGTGGTGCCCCGCCCTCATCCATCGGTTTCCCGTGATCTTCACCAGATCATTGGTCCATCTTGTTGGAGGACTTCCAACTCTGCGGCGTCCTGTACGCAGTCACCACTGAAGACCCATTCTGTCCCAGCTCTGTGATACTCAATAATTTAATACCCTGTTTTTCACAGCAGGTTTAAGGTGACACCGGCAGAGGAGGTACTGGCAAGCGCAGCGTGGGAAGCCCGCAAGGTGGTCGGACGACCTGGTTAGGGTTGCGGAGACTCGCTGGATGCGGGTCGCCTGTACCCAGCCCATTTGGAAGTCAATTGTGAAGGTCTGTGTCCAGCAGTGGATGCTATGGCTGAAATGATGATGACGATAATGATGGAAGGTGACAACTATTTGGTTTATTCAGAACAAATCATGATCCAAAATTAATTGCTGCCATAGAAACGTCATACTGTTGAAGGGGTAACTAAAAATCGGCTGTCAAAATAATCCAAAACAAAAGACAAAAGACCATTCGACTGTACCTTAGCGCACGAAAGTGAAAACGGCCTTAAAAGGTATACCGACTGCCCTTACTCAAGCTCGTATCTCTCTTTAGGTCCCTATTGGAATATGAACTTAAAGTCATACTATATACAGGTTGCTTTTTCGATAGTAAATTAAAGTAAAATCAGCAGGCGACATTGTACAAACAAACTGTCAGGTACGGTTCACAAAAACAAATACGCCGCGGCCGGCAAAAAGACGAGCACATAGAAAGTCCCACTTTTTTGTACTGCGTACCTTTTCTTTTATAATTTTCACGCTTTTTTGTTGTATTTTGTTTAGTAATTTCTATTATGGAGATGGAAATTGGGTGATAATGGAGCGCTTTGACAAATTGTATCTGTTTTATGTGTCGATTTTATGCGGTTATCTGCAAAAGTACGTTTACAAACTGTAATTTAAACATAATGGTGGGTGTTTTTTTGGGTTTTTGACGTTGATAAACTTTTTTGTTTATTTTTAATAACACAAGCTTTTCCGACGATTTTTCCTACTAAAGCTACAATTTGAATTTCAAAACATCCTTCTTTAGTGGACTTGTACCTCAAAAGGAACATGTGTTTTATCATGTTTCTACCTCCAACGGCTTACAACGATGCGTTGTCTATCAATGGTTATATTACGATACTGTTTTATCATGTTTCTACCTCCAACGGCTTACAACGATGCGTTGTCTATCAATGGTTATATTACGGTACTGTTTTATCATGTTTCTACCTCCAACGGCTTACAACGATGCGTTGTCTATCAATGGTTATATTACGATACTGTTTTATCATGTTTCTACCTCCAACGGCTTACAAAGATGCGTTGTCTATCAATGGTTATATTACGGTACTGTTTATCATGTTTCTACCTCCAACGGCTTACAACGATGCGTTGTCTATCAATGGTTATATTACGGTACTGTTTATCATGTTTCTACCTCCAACGGCTTACAACGATGCGTTGTCTATCAATGGTTATATTACGGTACTGTTTATCATGTTTCTACCTCCAACGGCTTACAACGATGCGTTGACTATCAATGGTTATATTACGGTACTGTTTATCATGTTTCTACCTCCAACGGCTTACAACGATGCGTTGTCTATCAATGGTTATATTACGGTACTGTTTATCATGTTTCTACCTCCAACGGCTTACAACGATGCGTTGTCTATCAATGGTTATATTACGGTACTGTTTATCATGTTTCTACCTCCAACGGCTTACAACGATGCGTTGTCTATCAATGGTTATATTACGGTACTGTTTATCATGTTTCTACCTCCAAAGGCTTACAACGATGCGTTGACTATCAATGGTTATATTACGGTACTGTTTATCATGTTTCTACCTTCAACGGCTTACAACGATGCGTTGTCTATCAATGGTTATATTACGGTACTGTTTATCATGTTTCTACCTCCAACGGCTTACAACGATGCGTTGTCTATCAATGGTTATATTACGGTACTGTTTATCATGTTTCTACCTCCAACGGCTTACAACGATGCGTTGTCTATCAATGGTTATATTACGGTACTGTTTATCATGTTTCTACCTCCAACGGCTTACAACGATGCGTTGACTATCAATAGTTATATTACGGTACTGTTTTCGAGATATATATATTCTTCTTTTAATAATATAATAACACATGTATAGAACATGTTTCCTTAGAACATATACAATACGCGGATTCCTTAAATCAATACTTAGTTCAACATTTTATTTTAATAGAGCTCTAACGTATAATGAGAAAACTAAAAATTACTGCGAATTATGTGAACATATATTTTACTTATAATTTCGTACTCACTACTTTCACAAATAAATAATAAATAAATATTACAGGACAATTTTACACAAATCGAACTAGTCCCATGGTAAGCTGTATAAGGCTTGTGTTATGTTATGGGTACTAGACGACGATATATTTATAAGATATTATTCACTTATATACATAGAAAACATCCAAGACTCAGGAGCAAATATTTATGCTCATCGCACAAATAGTTGCCCTTACAGGGGTTTGAACCCAGGACCTCCAGCTCCACAGGCAACGTTTCTCCCGCTGAGCCAAACCAGTCGTCTTATAATGTAATGATAATTTTCCATCGTCATCATCAGCCATAGACGTCCACTGCTAAACATAGGCCTCTCCTAAAGAGCGCCACCATGACTGGTCCTGCGCCGCCCGCATCCAGCGGACTCCAGCGACTTTCATCACATCATCGGTCCACCTTGTGGAGAACCTAACCACGCTGCTTCTTCTTGTGCGATACTACTAATGGTATTTTTTGTTAGTGTTACATTTGTCTTGTCTTGTGTTTGTGTGTGTTAAATCAGATCATAGAAAGGACCAGATGGGTCCTGTCGCGGCCAGCTAGAAATCCTCTTCATCACCAAACAACTAGTTCTAGGAGGAAACTAGATATACAAGAAATTAAACATAGCCGTATTGTTACCCTAATAGTATAAAAGAGTGTCAAACATACCGGAATTATCGGAAACTAAACTTCTAACCGGAAAGTTAGGAAAGGGTGGCAATATGGTGCCACTCTACTCGTTGAAATCTCGTAAATTCTCGTAAAATACTCGTAATATCAGCCGCATTACATAGGGAAATATGTTACAAAGGGCCCTGACGATCCCTAAACCCAATTTTACAGGGAAAGAGTGCTTTTATGTCGTTAACTTATGTTTTAATGCCTTTATGGTGAGGTCTGTCGAATATTTCTTTCTTTTCATAAAAATACGGTTCAACATGAAGCTTAAAAAACATTTTAAATTGTTACTGCTGAATAGGAAAATATGTACGGAAATTATAAAAAAAGTGTCGGGACTGCGTCCTGCTCTCAGGTCAGATAGGCGTTCGACTTTGACAAAGTTTCTTTATATCTATATAGCCAGCTGGCGTCAGTGGCATGCATAGGGTTTATGGCCAAGGTAGGCAGTCTTTCTGTGCCTATATGGAGTTATAGTCAGGTTCAGGATAGGCAGTTTCTCTGTACCTATATGGAGCCATGGTCGTTCAGGTTAGGCAGTATCTTTGTGACTATAATGGACCGTACACCACTGGCTAGCGTATGTAACTGCCGGGCTAGCGCAACTCACTGCGATTTCGCTTGTCGTGCGACATATCATCACCCTTTTTTCGCTCTATTGAAAGGAAAGAGACCAACAATCTTTGTCCGTCGAGGAGTCCGCATATCTCAGTTGTGCTACAAGTGCCGTTATTGTTTCGTCATTGTCTGTCCGTCCGTCCATCCGTATATCACAGGCATTTTACTCTAAAACATGTCAAACAACACTCAACGAGATGTACATTGATGAAATTTTAAGTATAGTTGTATTGTGTAAGCCGCTACATAGTTTGATGGTTAAATAATAAAATAAAATAAATGTAGGGGGGCACTCCATACATCTAACCATAACTGTTTCTTTAACAGTAAATATCAATGTGCGGCGCATTTTTTTTTGATTTAGTGGATATTTTCGAAAGTAAACGCTTTGAAAGTAGCATGAATTGCCGCTGGAGATACGCTCTTTTGCTAGTGCACATTTCATGTCGTATTTTTTCCATTTGTACTGCATTTTTCGTATGGACGGCTGCGGAACTCTACACTGAGCAGTGAGCATGGTACGACATGCTCTTGGCTGGTTTTAGGGTTCCGTAGCCAAAATGGCAAAAACGGAACCCTTATAGATTAGTCATGTCTGTCTGTCCGTCCGTATGTCACAGGCATTTTACTCAAAAACTATAAGATGTAGATTGATGAAATTTGAAGGATAGGTGTCTTGTCTAAACCGCTACTTAGTTTGATAGTTAAATAAAACATATATATATTTGTAGGGGGGGCACTCCATACATGTTACCGAAACTGAAAATATTTTTTTTAGCAAATATCAATGTGTGGCACATATTTCGACAGTTCTTCTAAAAACACTTTAATGTTTCTAAAAAAAATTTTGATTTAGTGAATATTTTCCGAAATATTCGCTCCGAAAGTAGCAAAAATTGTGTCCCCCCCTCTACTTTTTAAACGGTACGGTTACAAATATAAAGCTCATTAAATACTTCCAATAAAAATTGTTTTCAACATGATCGGACATACCGTTTTTAAGTAATTGTCAAAAAACTGCGCTTCTCAGAAAAAAGACGTAAGTGCCGGGGAGATGCGCTCTTTTGTCAGTGTTTTTTTTCATATCGTATTTATTTTTATCTGTAGTGCATTTTTGTATAAACGGCTGCGGAACCCTTCATGGGCGAGTCCGACTCGCACTTGGCCGTTTTTTTATTTGGTTTATTGTTGGTTGTTGTCAATATCAACCATTTGCCACACAAAAGCAACCGTTCATTAAGACACTTGACGTCACGAGCGTTACCGAAAATATCGCTGGAGTTACCAATAAATCAGGCTTCTAATATGATATTTCCTGTTAATTAGGTTCAACAGACGGGACAATAAACGTAACGTACACCGTAAATTTAGACACAAATAAAACATTATTAAAGCGTTATATTAAGTACAACGAAGTTATAAAGTTGTGGACAGATGTGTGTGGGTGTTAAATTTGATTAATACCCTAATCAGAGTTTTACGAAATTGAGCATTAATCTATCCAAATGCTCTCTAATCAAATTCGTCGAACCTGAAATATTACACGTAATTTCCCAAGACAGTATCACATAACTCATACATCAACTTCGTACGTGTCAGATATTGCGCGATATACGAAACCCTATCAGCCTACCCAACCGTATCAGAGACAAGGGTTAATTTAGTTTTGGAGTTGGTCTAATATCGCGGTTATATGAGACATTATTGAACCGTATTCCAATGTAATTCGAGGATTTGCTGAATAATAATGAGGGGTAAGACTTAGCGGATAATAATTTTGAAGTTTGCCTCCGGTTTTGCTTTGGGATATGACTATTATGAGCAAACCGTATCGATCGCAGTTAGCTTTTTTTTCGCTCTCGTGAACCCCTCCATATTTTTAGCATTCATCATACATTGAATGTCTCATCTATACATTGTCTAAGAAGTATTGCAAGCAGCCCTGCGGCTGTGTGGACTCCCCTGCGTGCAGAACGGAGGAGCAAACTATCCAGCATATCACCCTAGAAAGCCCTATAACTCGGTACAAAGATGGCCCTCTCTAAGATTTGATGACCCTTAGACGCTGCCTTTATGTGGCTGACTAAATATATTAAGTTACCTACTTATAGTTATATGTATGTAGTATGTGTATTTGTACTACTTATTGTGTTTGTTTAAAATATATGTACAATACTTCAATTCCAAATTGCTTTGCACCGCCGACTTATAGGTACGAACAGTTTATTTTTCTCGACGTCTCCCACTAACCAAAGGTGATCTGGAAGAGAACACTGTTTAGCAATAATACCGCCTGTTGTTTACCTCGCCTTGAATATATGGTTTTCTGTGCTCTGTTTTTGTGAGGTGTGCAATAAAAAGTTAATGTAAATTGTGTGTCTGACTTAAATAATACCTTGTGCCAATTGTGCCATACGATAAAAAATACGATCTATGTGTTTGGACTGGGCATCGAAGAGGCAGTTAATCAATCAGTACTTCTCTTTTTATATACATACACAAAATAATTACGTTGAGACTCTCCCAACTATACAAACAATCCCTAAACAATAATGTTAAAAAACCAACTTGCTTCAAACGTAACTTTCACTATAAACCAGCGTGTTACTTTTATGACCTAGACTATATCTATTCATTCGAATAAAACTAAAAATAAAGAACAGATCACGCGGTCGTATTTCACTCGGAAAGTATCACAACAAACCCATACTGTCCGCCGTGTATCAATAAACGATGCTATAAAACCGAAACTATGGGATAAACTGTGGGAATTGGACACCGTGCCTTAAACATGCTTTGCAACGTAACAATCATACATCATTTTTGATAGTCAAAAGTATTCTTATTTAAACAAAACAATTTAAACGGATTTTATCGCGTATATTAATCTCATTTGAGAGACATTTCGTGTTCACGGGATCGACTGAGAAAAGATATATTACAAGTATGACAAATTGCGTTTACGCATCTAGCTTTACGTGAAGGGGTATGACGGACTAACTGAAGTAAATTTGACGAAATTATCATCACCTAAGAGCCTCAAAGCGATATCCTAAAGGCGATATAGAAGCACTAACAACATGCACAAGATTCTAAGAAGGCAAAGATAGGCAATATAAATGTTTTGCTAGACGCCATGCCGTAGACAGAGTAGTCAATGGCTACCGGTCTACATAGTCGTATTCGTATATGGGGCTCGTCATTGAGGGTTCGCACTGCATTTATTCTTATAGTGGAATACAATGCTACTGCCTGGAAGAGACGGCTACTCATGTGGCGGAATTATGTCACTACAGGCCGTGCATCGGGCACGCAAGTACATTAAAATAACTGTCAGCATTCTATACGTAAATATTTATACTAGATATTTTTTTAATCGACTTATTACTCTTTATTTGCCTTACGATTAAATAAAAGAGAGTAAGTATTATTAGAATCCAGTTGCATAATGAAAAATTTTTCACGAGGTAAATTTTCATCTTACTTATGCTTTTTTGCACTGACCCTGCCTTTGATGGCTTTACCGTCATCGAAACTGGGGCAAGCCCCGGCTGCCCTCATCAGCGCTTAGCTAGTGGGAGTAGACCGAGATGCGGCTGACAGTGACCCTATCCGATCGAGTATAAGCATAAGACCGACACCCGAAAGAGAATAAGTATAATATAATCTTGGGCGGAAATAGACAGTTTTTGTACAGCTGAACTAAGTGTTACGAAAAAAATAACAGGTGGGTTGATCTACATCAAATCTTCGCAAATGTTAATCATCCACGCAATAATAACTGTCGAAAACTGTCTGTCAGTGTCTCGCAGAAAAAATATCTCTGTACATAGGTATACCAATATTCAAGAAATAAGAAAAAATAACTTTAATAAAGAATAAGGAACACCTTATGTATTTTTGCAAATATTTAAAGAAATTTTACTTTCATTTTATAACTTTTACTTTATGAGGAGGTTTTTTCTTTTTTTATATATACTTTAATACACATAATACGAGTATAATGAGTTGATAACAGTGTTTCACCTACCTTTACCTTTACGCAAAGTTTTGTGCTGAATCAGATCAGTTTACCGAAAATATTAACTTTGGTTTCTACGATTTTCCTTTTTTTGTTTATTAGGTTATATGTGTATCCCACTACTGGGCAAAGACCTCTCTTCTTTTTGGCCACTTGTCCCAGTGAAGTGCATGTTCCTGTGAAGTGCCATCTCTTCTTTAGTCGTTTCTGCAATTATCACTTGTTCAAAGTATAACAATAGGGTACATGCATGATTTTTTTTTTATCGCTTTTCTTAACAAAATACGAAAATACCGTAAAAACGATTTCAAAAAGTGAAATCAAAATTAAAATCGGCCAAGAAATACGAATGATATAGGCATTTTAAACTGCTAATTAGACGGCGATTTGACAGAGAGATCCGACATGTACTGTTACGTCATAGTCTACGCCGGCCATATAAACTCCATATTAAATTCCGTTTTGCTAGAAAGGGATAGAATGAAATGTTTGATGGCTTATATCTTGGTTATTTTTATAGTTATTCGAAAAATATTTTTTGTCCAATGTTTGTTACATGAATGAGCTTTTAATAAAGTAAAAATAAAAAATCATGCATATTCCCTATTTAAACGGGTTATATCGCGTATAATATCTCATTTGAGTTCTTGATGCTGCGAAAGCTTTACAGTTCCTCTTTTCATGGGCAGATGCGTGAAAACGCCGAGAACTCAAATGAGATAGTATACGCGACGTGATAACGTCTATAAATCGATGAACGCCGGCTGCACGCACGAAAAAGCATGACTCATTGTCACGTTCCACTCGTTGTCACGTTCCGCCTGAGCCGAGCGTGCAAGCGAGAGCGCGGAATAAGCGATAGAGAGGCACGATCGTCCTAGGCGTTCGGCTTGTGACGCATCTGAGATAGCGGCAGCACGCAACGACGTGATCGCGTAGAATTATCGTCCGTAAACCGACTTTACAGACAACTATTTTTTTTTAAATCAGTTATCCGATAGTTGGGACTGGGTCTACAGACCGCCCGAGGGCGTCCCTGTGAGCTGGCGTCGCGAGAAAAACGTTTGTGCGCTTTTTGCACCTTTATTCTCAACGACGTCATTAACTAACGAGAAAATATTGAAGAGTTGTTCAGCCGGCCCATGATACTGTGGAACGTACTTAGAACCTTGTCCTTTTGAAATTCGCTTTGCTGATTCTATTTATTTATTCTGTATTTGAATTGAAGTTATTATGACAAGAGTACTAAATTGCTTAATATTCAGTTTAAATAGCATTGTAAATTTGACATATTTTAAGTATCTGAGTGTGTGTGAGTTTTTTTATTAGTCTTGTAATTCAGAGATTTTTTTGATGAATTTCATGTCAGGCGAAGTTTTTAATAATCAATTAATAGAATATTATTTAATGTGTAACCTGGGATGATTGGAATTGATAACTACTCATAAAATTCTCAATTTAGAGTGTATATATCTTACAAACACAGTCTTTGGTCTGTGAACGAATTTTATTGATACTACTAGACAATACTTACTTCTCCTCACATACAAACCTACAATGTCGAAAGAAACGACATAATAAAGAAGCTTAATAGCGCCATAAAAAGTGACACTCACCACGAACTTCGTTCGGTAAATTGTCAGCACTCCCAATTAAATTCAGCACGGAGAAAAAATGTGAAAACTCAGCACGCTCTCGTAAAACCGGCAATAAAAATAGCAAGAGTCGTTTAATAAGATATAAAACAATTCAATTATGTCCCATTAACTTGTGTTTAACACGTAATTGTGAATTCACTGTGACGTCGACTCTTAGCAGTGAAGTCACGTCACTGCCGAATTAATCGGTTGATTGGTGATTCCGAAAGCAAACGTAACGCTGACAGCTATTGCGTTGGAAACTTTTCCGAAAAAAGCCAGCATCTTTTCACTTTCACTAGTTTTATGTTTAATTGGGAGAGCCGCAATTAAGGCCCGGCGCAGACGGTGCGACCGTCGATGTTTTGTTAAACGAGTGATTTAAAACTGACATTAGAACCAGTGACGTTACATTATTCTTAGTTTTTAGTGATTAAGAAATGTTACAATAACTTTTACATTATGAATTTGTGTCATCAAAGTTACTTATATAATTTTTCAAATTAGTATGTTTTTTGCCGACTCTTTGTTTTAATCCATACTAATGTGAAAGTTTGTCTGTCTGTCTGTCTACCTGTCTGTCTGCCTGTCTGTCTGCTTGTCTGTCTGTCTGTTACCTCTTCACGCTTAAACCGCTGAACCGATTTGGATGAAATTTGGTATGGAGATAGTTTGAGTCCCGGGGAAGGACATAGGCTACTTTTTATACCGGAAAAATACCCTTATCCGCGATAAACGAATTTAAGGCGGTAGTAAATAAGTGTGTGAAACAATCTTACAGAAATCGGCTTAGTCCCAAACTAAGGCCAACATCCATTTGGTCATTATATATTTTTACTTTTAATTATGAATAATTTATATTATTATAAAGTGTACCTCTTCAGCAACAGTAAAATCAAAAGACATTAAAATAGGTCGAAATTCATTCAACACTAATTAGGTATAAGTTATTAAAATAGATAACTCTTACTACAACTCGAAAATTTTTCATAACATCTGCTATTTAATTAAATCGACGTAGTTCAATAAACTTTATGACACTGTAAAATAACCGTGTCTTGGATATTGCGCCAATTAATGGTAATGACAGTACGAATAGTGAAAAGTGGCTTTCAAAGAACTTTCAATAATTCCGCCTCACTGGTTCAAATGGACTCACCAAACGTCTGCTATTAGCGACCATTAGTAATGTGATGGGCCAATATGGGGCGTAATAGTCAAGTCTAGTGCGCTAAATTTGAATCGGTGTAGATAATATTTAAATATAAGTACATTTATGAGAACGTGCCCGCAATTTCGTCCGAGGAAAAAAACAATATAAACACACATGGAAATAGAAATATGGAAATGGCAGTCATGAAATGGTTGAGACTTAGAGACGCTATTGGATATTGAGGTAGGTACGGGTTCTCTCTTTATAAGCCTTGATTGATATCTCCAAATGTTATGTGCTATGATTAAAAAAAATTAGAACCTTTTAAAAACTTTTAAAAGCTAATAATTCAGCAAAGTGCGAGTTGGACTCGTGCACGAAGGGTTCCGTACCAAAATTGCTGAGAAAATATGTTTTTTTTTATATTTTATTTTATTTTTATTATTTCTTGATACTATAGTAATTCATAGTTTATTATTGTTATGGTTCACATTACGAGGTGAACCAAAAGATATTACGATTACAAATATGAAGAAAAAAACAGTGGCTTACGAGCCTTTTAATGTTTTATCTTATTTTATTTTTATCATTAAAATAAATGGATAAATTAAATTATTTTATTTCAGACAGAGTCCATTATACAGTTAAATATTAGGCAGGTCCTTTATTCAGTATAAATTAAATCAAATTAAGTTAAATACATAGATTTCAAATTAAATTAAAGTAAATTATAAAATTAAATAAAAGTCAGACATGTCAGCTTTAACAAGATATGAAGTAGTCACTAAGCGATATCGATATATATCTGTAATTAATTTGTTGTTATAGAAGCTACATATACACTGTGTGGAAATTCGAGTGTCTCTCTATTACGGTTCAAGGGTTAGAGCCCTGTGACGAACAAACAGACGGACGGATAAACAGACAGACAGCGCGGCGGAGGCGTAGTAATATAGGGTTATGTTAGTGCCCTACGGTCTCACCGGAAGTTAAGCGCTGGCTTTCAAGCTTTCGTTATGCTGAGGTGGTACGTTTTCGGGGCGTACCTAGTAGTCGCTTTTTTTTGTTGTAATTACATACACCGCCGAATAAAGGTTTTTTTTATTTTCTTTCTTTCTACCACGTGTCTCTGGCCTCTGGGCAGGGCATACATGAAAAATATGTGTTGATTAGGGTATTTCTAACCGTTGTACAAAATCACATACTAAACGGCATAATATTAACGGATAAATGGCTGCTTCATGATTCAATACTTAGTGACATGTCACTAGTGCCACTTTATTCTTATCGTTTGTTTAAATTAAATTTGTTAAAATATTTTTTTTCTTTCTATCTAATCAAATAATATATATTACTAGAAATTGAACTTCGTTCGTGGAGAAGAAAAAGTCATAACCCCTCTTTATTCTTCAGCAAACGGGTTAAAAGTTTCCTATAACCATCTGTGGATACCCAGCTACCCGAGTACCAAAAATAGTTGAAATCCGTTACGTCGATTTGACGTGATAAAGTCACAACGACTACTGTGTCGCGCCATACTTTTTTATATGTTTGTATTGACAAACATACAAAAAATTAAATATCGATTTCGGTTTAGTGACCTCCTAATAGTCCGTTACAATAGTTTTATTTTAAATATCTTCCATGTACAGACATTTTGTTTTTACAATAGTACTTCTTTATAATAGTACTCAAGATCTTGGTCTTTGTCCAGATGCCAAAGACACGTTGTATTGTGTATGGAAAAAGTAGCACCTTAAATCGGCCACGTGCGTCAGGCCTTAGTATTGTTCAGCACGTGTACGTTTTCACTTTTTATTAGGGCTATTTTGGAGCTGCTATTAGTGCCGTGATTACTGCCGCCAGTTACAAACATAATCGCCGCCGTGTTACATGTGCTTTCGTTGACAGCGGGCGGAACGGAAAGTAAAACGTTATTGACGAATTCGCCCTAAACTATACTTTCTCTATAGCCCACGCTTCGGATTAGTTCCGTTGTGACAGTACTCTTTGCATCGTACGAATGGCTAACTGTTTGTTGTTGCTAAACATTCACATTCGCGAAAATAGGCACCTATTACGTACCGTAAACTCGGGTTACTTTGACCCAATGGAGGGTAACTTTGACACACAAGAAGACCTTATTTAAAAGAGTCTAATAAAAAAACACAAAAACGTTAAAGGCTAGCTAAAACCAACCTCATGGCATTTGTTCATAATTACAGTGCAATAATATAACCTGGACCGAGTAAATCTCAATGGCCAAAGTTACCCTCCAGGGCTAAAGTAACCAGACTTTATGGTAACACTGTAGGACCTGCAGACAAACATACAGGTAACTATAAATATTTCAAATTAATTCCTAACTAAATAAAATTGTATAAATAGACACTCAATATGTTATAGATTCTACTTTTTTTAAGAGAGCCGATCCACTTACCTGAATGACATGAACAATGTCTGCTTTGCTTCTCTTAACCGCAAACCCATGGCTACCAAAAATATGTAACACAATATTGCTCAATTTAATAAAGAAGTCTCGTAATTATGATTTATAATACTAAAATAAGTAAAGGTACTCAGAAAGTTCCTGAGACCTTCAATAAGAGAAGATGGAAGCTGGAGGATCCGCAAGAACACGGAGATTGCGGAACTAGTAGCCGAACCTAACATCATTGGCGAAACCAAAGCACATTCTCAGAGAGAGTCAAACAGAGGATGGGGGACGATCGAAAAGTCAAGAGAGCATACTTGGGTGGACCAGTGGGGCGACGTCCTATTGATCGCCCCAAGTATGGAAGGATATGGTGGAGGCGGATCTGCGTTAGCTGGGAGTTAGCAACAGCTGGCAGAAAGTGGCGTAGGATCGGAAAAGATGGCGTGCTTTTGTGCTGGAGGTCAAAACACATTTTGGGTTGTTGCGCCAAAGTAGTTAGTTTAAAATAAGTAAACCGTTTAGTATTTTGATGAACTACACCGAAATAATTAATTGAGAACATCTCAAAATCCTAGACAAGCATCATAATCCTCTTAACTAATACTTCAGTCTGAGAAGCTTTTGAATACAGATACTTAAATAAACTAACCTTATAATTATCGTATCTTGGCAAATAGTTTAAACCTAAACCTTATATAATACCTAAGTTCATTATAAAAGAAGTTGCCGCAAGCGTATAAATAGCAGCTTTCATTAAAAGCTTAAAGCCAACTGATGGAAAATTAAATACAATACGTTAAGAGAAGAAATGACATATCATAATTTTGTCAATAATGCTTAAAACAAGGTGAGTCTTTTCAAGAAAGTTCGACTTGTGTAATAAACTGATACTGGGTGTTTATCACTCGGAGACAAAGCCGGGGCCCAGACTAATTAGAGATAAAACAGACAAGTAATTTATTGTTTAGAACAAAAAAAAACTAGAATGAGTACAAGTACTCGTTGATAAAAATAACTGAAAATACAGTTCAGGGTACAGAGCCGGTAAGTCTAGGCAATAATTCCATCCTAACCTAATCCTAACCTTTACTATAATAAAGTATTAAAATTAAATGTTAAAAAAATTGTAGCGGACTATTTGGAGGTCACTGAATAGAAACATGTTTTTTTTTTTGGACTTTGTATATTTGTATGAGTCGTTGTGGCTTCATTACGCCAAATTGGTTTAACAGATTTCAACTATTTTTGGTACACGGGTAGCTGGGTATCCACAGATAATAAATAAATAATAATAAATATTACGGGGCAATTTTACACAAATCGAACTAGTCCCATGGTAAGCTCAATAAAGCTTGTATTATGGGTAGGTACTAGACGACGACATATTTAATAATAAATAAATAAATAGATAGATTTATTTATATGTATAGAAAACATCCAAGACTCAGGAACAAATATTAATGCTCATCACACAAATATTCGCCCTTACCGGGATTTGAACCCAGGTCCTTAAGCTTAGCAGGCAACGTTACTCCCGCTGAGCCAAACCTATCGACATGGGTACTGAAGAAGATAAAAGGGTTATTATTTTTTTCTCATCCGCTGACTAGTTTACTAGCCCCTTCTAGTAAATCCATACTCCATACTAATATTATAAATGCGAAAATGTGTCTGTCTGTCTGTTTGTTACCTCTTCACGCTTAAACTGCTGAACCGATTTGGATGAAATTTGGTATGGAGATAGTTTGAGTCCCGGGAAAGGACATAGGCTACTTTTTATCCCGGAAAAATACCCTTATCCGAGATAAACGAATTTAAGGCGGACGAAGTCGCGGGCAGAAGCTAGTAATATTATAAACGGGAAAGTTTGTGCCGCTGTATGTATGTACGTTTTTTTTTTTTAATAGCACATATTTATTATTTTTTTCCCACTGCTGGGCAAAGGCATCTCCCTCGGATCTCCCCAGGTCCCTGTTTGATGCTTGTTTCGGCCAGTTGTTGAGGAATGCGTCATCTTAATTTTATAAAATTGCTGTATGGATCTCAACAAAACTTTCCAGTAATGTTGTTTAGACATAGGCTATAAATTGCATCTCCTCGCAGCCGAAGTCACGGGCAACAGCTAGTTGAATAATATAACCCAAGCCTGGGATTTGTTTCCCTAAAAAACAACGACATAAGGCTACATAGTAGACATCAGGTCAGAGTCACACAGTAGACAAAATTATAATTATATCCTGCTAACCCTATGATACAAATTAGTACTGACCATTCCTAACTACTAAATAGCTTTTCTAGGCGCCAACGCTTAAGTGTTAAATTAAACCAGCACAAATGATCCAATTACCATAACTGTAACGAAAGATTATCATAACAGCCGTAATTATGTGTAATTCCGCTAAACATAACATTAATTTAGTATACTAAAGCATTACAAAAAAGGGCGTTACGTAGTGGGCACTGACAGTCGGTTACGTCTTTGTGTAAATGGACGTGCGTATAACTGCAACGCACTGCACGGTTCAATCTCTTAAGGGGATATCTGACCAAGAGATCTGAAGTTCATTAAAGCTTCGAATGCCCGTGGCTCCACTAGGAGTCTATCTTCCATACGTTTTTAAGACTTAGGCTTTCAGTATCACAAATCTCTTAAGCTGCATATCATGCGTCAAAGTAGTTATAACATTGAAAGAAGGAATATTTTTGGCTGATCTACAGCACATTTAAGTTGGTATTCTGAAAGGCTCGCGACTTAAAATGTCATTAGCACCATTAACGTCTGGATCGATTAAATCATTTCGACAATTGCCAATGAACCGGTTTTGAAGAGGCCTGGGAGGCTTTTTTTATTAATTAAAAAGTATGATGAGTCAAGCGCAATTGAAATTTTTATAACAATTATCTGAGTATTTGCTATGTTCAGAGAGAATCATTATAGTGTCGGCAGGTTATGTTCTGATTGAATTTTTGTACACAAATATTAATTACTTATTTGAGAGTCTTAAGCCCTATTTTCAACATGCTTTGTAAGTTCGTCGTCAACTGATGAAACAGCTCATTAATAACTAACAGGGTGTGGTGAAATTGACTCCTTTCTGATGAATCAGTAACATATTTTAGTCTTTCATTTATTGCTTTATTAATAAAATGTTTAAAGTTGAAAAGAAATAGTCTGTGTTCTATAATAAATAGTTCTAAGGAATATTCTGGTACTCATATAGTAGAATGAGATTCAAATAAACTCATGCGTTCAACTACTAGTAGTGTAATGTTTTAAGCGGGGGCGGGGGCGAGATAAACTATAAACTGACACGAACATATCGATACCGCAACTCCACAAAGCCGTATCTCGCTTATATATACAATTGAATTGTAAACTTTATCATCACATCATAAGACTACATTCCACATCACAACGGACCCAAAGACGAGACCGCTAAAGTTGGCAGGCCATATACACTGCTTACATTTCGAAGCTCATATTTTTATGCGGTTCTGTTTTCGAATGTGAATCTTAACACGTGTCGTCAGGGTTGCCTCTTGGCGATATAATTGAGTTTTATAAGAGTTTTGTGAAGTTAAAGTTTGATATTGTATTTACCCACCTTATATTTCAGAGCATCGCAACCGGTCAACCGGTAATTAAGTACTAACTGCGAAGTAATAAATCGCTTTGAATTGTTATCTAGTCAGGCCTCGGTTAACATATAGGTTTTATAGTAACAACCTTTCAGCTCTAACTGCTTCGTAAATGTGGAGTTTAATTAAGATAAAACAAAAGGAGCAAACATTGGAATTGGATGCGCAATTTTGGATGAAGGCCCTGGTACAAAACGTACAATTGAAATGGACCGATTTTTTTACGATCGTTGCAAATCGAAAAACCATTATTGGATCGGGTTTTTAAATAGCAGGCAAGAATAAGAATTCAAAAGTATTATGATTCGACTATAGACAGTTCTTACCTTAGTACACAGGTAAAGAAAATATATAACTAATTTCAATCACAAGTTGAATATTGCAACTGAGTTCGAATTGATATTTGAAGCGATAACATTTATTTTACCATGTACTAACAGTATATCACGGCGTTTATTTCAAATCAATAAGTTTAAATATATTTTTCTGTTTCCGCGATCATTGATTCTTATTAATCCGTTTTAATAAAACAATTGAAACGGATAATATCGCGTATATTATCTCATTTGAGGTTTCGGAAGCTTTTCAGCTTTCGTGTTCACGGGGTCGACTGAGAAATGATATATCTTCCTCAGTCGAAGTTACAATTTATGCAAACTACTTACGTTGAGAAAACAAATAACAGTTTATATATGTATATAGCCAGACGGGCTTAATTAATAAAAACAGATACACATGTGCCAGTAGGGCTTAAAAAAATATTTTAAAAAAAGAAGAAGATAAATCTTTTCTCAGTCGACCCGGCGAGTGAGTTAATATAGCAGTCCAGGTCTGCTGGACATAGGCCTCTAACATAGCTTGCCAACTGGTCTGATACTGGGCCCTCTACCTTAATTCCCTAATCCGTTCCCAGCAAATCTCCTCACATACAGTACATACACGTCCCATCTGGCAGGCCTGCCTACACTACGTTAACGCGTGCTTGTTCTCAATTTTATTCTAGAACCGATTTTACCTATCGACCATGACTTCCTACAGATGTGCAACTGTCCACATTTTTATCATATGACTACTAATATTTTTCTCAACTCATGGGTGTTTTTTTGCACATATCTAACTTTTTTCTACGCAGGTCGCATGCAGGCATCGTAAACTTTTTATAAAAATACATTTTCAAATAAACTTTTATATTTTTAACTCTTTCCGAAATGTCAGAAGCATGCAGAAGTTGCGGTTGGTTCTCGTTACAAATGTAAAGTTGCGGATAAAATATGACGTCATATTTCAGTGCTGGCGGCGGTTACAATGTTGCTAAGCTGTATTTGAAATTTTAAACACTCTTTTACCTGCAATAAAGCAGATTTTTATGATTTGAAGCGCAACGGGATGAATAAGTTCTTTTTATTCTAACGTCGGAATTATTAAATCGGTCATTGGACAGAAATTTTAAAGTGGCCCCGCTATAGTTAATTTCTTTCTTTTTCTAGATAGACAGTTTATACATTTGGTGCAATCCTATGATATTACAATTGATTTATTTTGCTACTTAAGCAGTAAGTTTAAAATGCTTAGTTTTCGAAAAATCTACATCCTTCCAATAAGTAACAAAAGTATCTCTCTCAGAACTCTATTTTACGGCATTTTGATTTTTCCGACAATGTTGGGTCAAAGAAGGACAAAGTAACAAACTTATTTTGCATTTAATAAATAAATAAATATTACAGGACAATTTTTACACACGTCGAACTAGTCGCATTGTAAGCTTAATAAAGCTTGTGTTATGAGTACTAGACGACGATATGTTTAATAGATATTTTTTTCTTCTGTTTCCGCGATTATTACTCATTTAAATAAAACAATTTAACGGATTATATCGCGTATATTATCTCATTTTAGTTCCCGTCGTTTCGGAAGCTTTCCAGCTTTCCATGGTGACGGGTGGACTGAGAAAAGATGTATTTTCCTCTGTCAAAGTTACAATTTGTGCAAACTACCCATTTTTGAAAAAACAAATAAAGGTGTACATACATGCCAGATGGGCCTAAGCTGTAAAGACAGTTACACATGTGCCAGAAAGGCTTAATTATTTTATTCTAATAATTTACCAAGCAGCATTTCACAAATGAGGGGTACTGAGGAGAAAAGAAATGCTGCAAAGAAAAACTCCCAGGCTACTTCATTACTAATTATAATATTGTAAAAAACAGAGACTATTAAACTACTTTTTAAACAGATAAGATATTTTACACTGTTCAGAAATTAAGGTTTCGCAGTCCTGTATCTCGCTTGTTCCTTGATGAGATGTATTACAGGATCCCAAGCTGGTGATAGTGACAATCCATCTTCTCTATTGAAATTAGGATGCTTTTTAATCTCAATAGCCTCGCGTAGCATTCTGGGAAAATATCTCTTTTCTTTGGCAAGGATAGAAGGTTTATCAAACTTAATTGAGTGGTTTGGTTTGTCAATGACATGTTCGCAGACTGCAGAACTATTACACCGACGGTGCTTGACATCTGCTATGTGCTCCTTCACCCGGGTTGATACACTGCGTTTCGTTTGACCAATGTATGAAAGCCACACTCGCAGTCCAGCTTATAAAATGAGATAATATACGTGATATAATCCGTTAAATTGTTTTATTTCACTAGATATTTTTTTTAAATACATAGAAAACGTCCAAGACTCAGGAACAAATAATTGTGCTCATCGCACGAATATTTGCCCTTACCGAGATTTCAACCCAGGACCTTCAGCTTCGCAGGCAACGTTACCGGTCGTTTTTAATGCAAGGTAAGAATGTCTGGTCGTAATTATGCATAACGTAATTTAAAAAAAAAATACGCGTAGTAGTTACGCACAAGATCAGACAAAATATTTCTTTCATCTACTACCTTTGGTCAAGGTGATGCACGTGTGTTTTAATTTCGGTGTTCATTGAAACGCAGTACCCTAAACGGCGTGTTAACGTCAAAATCAAAGGGACACCGTTACCGAATTAATTCTGCCCTAATAAACCTACACGTTTTCGGTAACGCGATACACCTTGTAGTTCCCGCCGGTTTTGAAACACGTTTTTTAAATAATTAGTCAAGTACGAGATAGGCTCGCGCATTGACGGTTCCGTATCGCTATAATGGGTGTTTTTGGGGTCGTGATCTCGAGTGCCAGGGAGTGATGGGTCACACTGAGCAACTTTCACTATGGGGCCAACCACGAAATTGTTTCAAGTTAGCGATCAATTAAATATCAATTAACGCTTAATTAAGTGGTTTTTTTTTCGATTTCGTTGGCCTCACAGCGAAAGTTGCTCAGTGTGACCCTCTCCATCACCCCCTGGCACTCGAGATCACGACCCTAAAAACACCCATTATAATCTTCAATGACAGATGCATTTTTTTCACCAATTTGGAGGTTTTTTAGTGTAAGCTATACTCAGATTTGACAAATTTTTGTTTTGTTATAATTTAAAGTTTGTACTATAACTACTCATCAAGTTACACCACACCACTTAACTCACGACTAATCCGCAGACATAGTAACCCTACTGGCATAGGCCCGTTGACTTAAAATTGCTTATATGGGTACTAGGCAACGATGTACATTAAATATAGGAAATTAAAATAATTAAATGCATAGTAATTATCGAAGACCCAAGAACAAACATTTGTGCTCTTCAGACAAAAACTTGCCTTATTTTATTTTATTTTATTTTTTTGGAGCATCAACATTATTACAGAAAAAAAACACAATGCTTAAAGCTAAGTTAGTTTTGATTCAAACCCGGGACCGCCAGGATCTAAGGCCAAACCAAACGGGTCGTCAATTACTATTTATCTATTGTTTTTTATATGTAGATACAACTTCAGTTCCAATGATGTCTTTCAGCGTTAGTTGATAAAGGTTCCTTTTCGTTACGGAACCCTAAACACATTCAATATCACTGATCATGATTGAATTTGCAAATATTACGAAAGCAATATACGGGAAACGTGTTGGAATCAATCGCCTCGATTTTCTTCCGCCATTTTATCTGTCTGAAGTGTAAATGTAAGACGTTTTGCGTTGAAATTTCGACTGCTAATTTGTACCTACTGATGCGTGCATTTCGGTATGCTTATATTTAATCCTCGCCGAAAATTGAAAAAGGGGATCTTATAAGTTTGATGCCTGTGTATCTGTTCGTCTGTGTATAAGTGTATCTATTTGTGTTTGCCTTTCCTATAGTTTTTTGTGTTTAAAAGGTGGTTTCATCGAGAATTTTTTAACTATGGTTTAAGAATCTTCCATTTATTTCTTTGAACTAGAAGACACCTTTTTACACTTTATTCGCGGAGAAGAAAAAGTTATGACCGCTCTTTTTTTCTTTAGCATAGTCGGGTAAAAGGTACCCTATAACCATCCGTGGATATCCAGCTATCAGTGTAGCAAAAATAGTTAAAATATGTTTAGCCGATTTGGCGCGATGAAACCACAACGACACATACAAACATAAAAAAAAACAAAAATAATTACCGAATAACTTGCGAAACGAATATATTGAACATATTAGTTGGAAGTCTCTCCATAACAATGGAGTCTGAGCAGATGTTGGTTTCTGTTTTTCAAATAATACCTTTATAATCCATCTAAAAATATAATAAAAATCAATAATGTAATGTAATACATACACATATTTATTCCGATTTCAATAAATTTTACTTCTAGAAAATGGTCTATAGATTTTTCTTCTGCTAATGAAAATGCTGAATTTAGCACGATTGTTTCATATTATATATGTATGTATCGAACTCATTTCTCTTAAGAATTTCATTACAATTTGTGAACGAAGACGTGAGATGTCTGGGGATTGTACTGTGGAGAATTTTTATTACATAAACATTTTTTTAAAAATCATGAAGTCTAGTAAGTCTTCATGATTCAATCGCGTCGATTCTTCGATCGTTTTTCTGACTTAGTAATGTCAGACAGAAAATCATCACGATTTTTTAAGAAAGCCAATGTAAGAACTTCATTAAATTAGGTTAGGTTTATTTTACAGTAATCCTGAAACCTCTATGAAATTCGATATTCTATGAACCTTTAAAAAAATATATTATACAGATTTTAATAGATTTACTTGTAGTGCGTCTCGAAATATATTAACTGATTACCGGTTTACGCTAGTATCTTTACGACACATCGTGTTTAAATATGGTCTATTAGGAAGCTCAAAAGTCTCAAACCACACAACAACGCCTTTTTCTACGACTTATTTAGATACCTCCTTAAGTCTGAGGCTTTATCAGGACTAAAATAATAATCCTTATATTATAAAGCCTATAAACTTTCATCATGTAAAACAAATCACTTTCACTACATAAATAATGGATGAGGCGAAAAATGCAAATATTCGCAATGACCAACTGCCCCGGTTACCAACGGCATTTAATTACGTTATGAATTACCCACCGAGGGAGTGAGTAATGTGTTTGTCCACGAGTGCAAATTAACTTGCTGGGTAGACGCTGGTTGAATTTTAAACGGACGCAGTAAAAAGTGGGTATTCCATTATATTTTAAGTGCAGTGTGATGATGGTTAATTCGAAGTAAATATAGGGTGAAAGGATTTGTTTCGCCATCATTATCGGTGAGGAGAGGATTGATGAAAGATAAATTATTGTTCTTTTTTATTTTTATCTACCATGTAGGTAATCAAGCCTTCCATTAGTTAAGGCGTAAAAAAATGGACCACACCCACCTTCTCATCTAATTTCTTCCTGGTGGTGAATGTTACTTCGGACCAGAATCGATAGAGGCGGATTTTACTTTTAAAAGGCTCCAGTGACGATCCTCAAGTAATGAAGGAGCGATTGAAGAAGACCATACACATATCGACGGCAAAAAGTGGAAACGTAGTAACCGCCAACTGAATCCATTGGCAGTTACTACGTTTCCACTTTTGGCCATCAATACGTACATGCTCTAAACCATAACTATCCTTAGACACAGTTGGGTATAAACTACCCGTTAGTAGCCCGTTAAAAGTACCAGGGCAGCATGTCCGCGAAGATTTGTGTATAGAACCTGACTTTGAACTGGGTAGGTCTGGCCTAGGTCTAGGTTTCCTTAACAGTTATCGGATTCAGCGGGAGGAGTGCAAACCTACAAACCGGAATGCCGTTCCCAGCCAATTGGAATATTGTGGGGACGCGGTGCGCAAGCTACAAGGTCTGCAGAGGTGGGTGGATCCGATTCTATGTGAATTCTATTTTTATTGTATTTATGTAACGCTATTATTATGGAATTATAATTAGTGTAGTTGACTGTAATTAATCCATACTTCCATACTAATATACTTATACTAATACTTATCAATACTATATACTATCTACTATAATATTATAAATGCGAAAGTGTGTCTGTCTGTCAATCTGTCTGTCTGTCTGTTACCTCTTCACGCTTAAACTGCTGAACTGATTTAGATGAAATTTGATGCGGAGATAGTTTGAGTCCCGGGGAAGGACATAGGCTACTTTTTGTCCCGGAAAAATAAACGAATTTAAGGCGGACGAAGTCGCGGGCAGAAGCTAGTAATTAATACAGCGCGCTCAAATATTTGCACGCCTTGGAAGTTGAGCACATTGGATATATACATATATTATAAGACCTAATAACACTTTGTTAAATAATTTGATTTTATTTGATTAAGGCGTGGGATAGGGAAAAAATCGGACATACTCGTAGAAATGTCCTCATTCATACGAGTACCATAGTGTATGAAAATTGCACGTACCGTGTGCGCGGGCGGCATGCATGTGTCGGTCCCGGGCGCTCGCGGCGCATCACCGCACGCGGAGCGCCTGCTGATACACACGCACCCTGAAACAACAACATACATATTATCACCATCATCCAAAATCCACTACTGAGATTCAAGAATCTCCACAACGACCGGTCAGACGCTGCCGTCAACATGACACTATAAAATAAAGTATGACAGTTTGGATACGTCAGCGCCGCATGATGGCGTCATTAAGTGCGGTGCCATACGCAGCGTTGCGCACGCATCACTGATCGAGACGTTATCCTGGGGTGAGGTCGGGAGAGAATGCTACCTTATTTTATTGTGCTCTCATCCTACGTTGGATATGAGATTTGCAGAAGAACCAAACTCAACATAGCTCTGATAATTGTCAGACGTAAGTGGCATTATAGCACATTCCTCTTAGACATACTTGCAAACACATACTACATACTCGTACGTATTATACTCGTGTTACTAACAGCATACTGAAAATGTAACAAAATGCCTAGGCCAAGAAATGACAATCGATATCCCAAACTATTCCATTTATTTTTTAATACACATTTCAAAATTAAAATGCAAGTGGACGGAAGCAAGGTTAAATAAAATAAATATTACATAAATCATTTGAATACAATTTCTGTGAATTCCTACCATTTCATAATTACAGTAGCAAGTTTCAAAGTAAAGCAAGCTAGCGATTCAAAAACTTCTAGAACAAGCGAACTTCAGTTGTTACACTTGAGTTGGAAAACTTAAAGTTGCCAGACATACGGGTCCTAAGAACAGAAAAGTTTATGTTCTACACAAGTGCAAGAAATATGAGTAAGTAATTCAAAGAACAACACGGTTAAGTGACCAATCGATATTCAATTCGTGTCGATCTTCTGACCAGAGTAATGTGTCATTACGATTCCAATTATTTACGGAAAGTGAATTGTTTGACATCGTAACAAAGGGAGTCGCATGTAAAAACACTTGTGACATTTATAATATATCAATACAACTCCTTAAAATAAGTTTACCTGTGATATTGTCGCAATAAGTAAATATCTTTAATTACTTAATTAGGAACGCCACACACCCGAGCATACTAAAACACATCAAAGTCGTACCAGTCTACAAAGGGAAAGGGAGTAAAGACAATCTCCAAAGTTATAGGCCGATAAGTATAATCCCAGCTTTCGCCAAACTATTTGAATATGGCCTATCGAAACGGCTAAGTAACTTTCTAGAAGACTATAACTTATTAAGTGAACGACAAAATGCGTACAGAAAGAATAGATCGTGCTCATCTGTAATACGGGAAGTCATAAAGAATATAATTGACGCAAAAGAAAAACATTTGCATGTCGCGATTATTTTGTGTGATATGACGAGGGCCTTCGATCTTTGTAACCATGATGTCCTTGAGAGAAAGTTCCAACACATAGGCATACGCGGTCCCGCAATTAAACTATTGTTGGACTTCCTACAAGAACGAAATCAGTGCGTCACTCTAAACAATGGCCGTACCACATCAGAGAATGGAAGAATCGACATAGGCGTACCTCAAGGGTCTTCTCTCGCAAACTTGTGTTTCCTAATTCAGGTGAATGACCTGCCGAAAAGCGTAGATGGTGAAATGTTCATTTTTGCTGACGACGCGTGTAATATAATCACAGCGAGTAATATCTCAGAACTAGAGAACAATATTGCCTCGGATATATTAAATCTACAAAACTGGTTTAGCGCAAATGGTCTAGGACTCAACTTACTCAAAACACAAGTAATGCATATTAACTTTAGAGGCCGACCTCTAGCACCACTCGCCACTACTGTAGATGGGGAAAAACTACCTCAGGTAACCACAACCAAGTTCTTGGGTATGACCTTGGATGCGGCACTCAAATGGGATGCGCACATTGAGATCGTCTGCGGAACGTTATCGGGCGCTTGTTTCGCCTTGAGCAGATTGGCACGGGTGCTACCTGACCAGCAACTTAGGTCTAGCTACTTCTCGTTATTCCACTCAACTATGTCTTATGGGCTTGAGCTCTGGGGTACAGCAGCAGAATGGCAGCGAGTATTTGTTCTCCAGAAACGAGCATTGAGAATAATATCGCACATGGCGACAGGCACTCCTGCCCAACAACTTTTTAGAAATAAAAACATAATGACCCTTACATCACAATACATTTTTTACATCATTAAGTAAGTTCGATGTAATATGCATCTCTTTCCTCTGTCAACATACAGAAGCACACGTATCGCACAGAAACACACAAACATGATAGCCATAGCACGTTATCGGCTAGCCTAGTCGAGTAAAACAATGTCCATCGTAGGTCCTAAAATCTACAATAAAGTACCCGTCAATATCAAAGACATTGAAAATAATGTAACGTTTCTCAATGAATTAAAAAATGGCTAACAACTAAAGCTTTTTACAATATAGATGAATTTTACAACTGTGATAATGACAAATTATAGTACAGCGTTTAATTTAATAATTTATTGCAAGTAACTTAATTTTTTTTTAAATATAATATTGTATAATCTTTTGCTAACTTAATCAAAATTGTAATTAATTTTGAATTTACATAATATCAGATGAATATAATAATTGTAGGTAATATATCATAATAATTTTCTAATTGTATTTTTATCTCAAATTGTATTTTAATAATAACTTATAGAATAGATTAATGAATTGACGTGTAAAATGTTAACATTTTATTAATAAATGAGTATGAGTAATTCAATTCGTTTATTAATTAATTCAATTTATTTGTCAGATAACAATGATCCATACAATTTGTTAGTAATATTAACTTAGGATACGGTGTTAGTAAATTGCGAAATTTGCCTAGGTATGGCAATAAAAATATTTACTAATTAAAGAATGTCATCATATAAGAAACTTAAAACATTATATTGAAATATCGCAGATTATTTTTTAAATAGATGTGTTTAGATTTAAAATTTAAATTCGATAAAACAATGATTGTACGAAAACATAAAAATGGTACTATTCAAATTATTAAAATACTAGCTTCTGCCCGCGACTTCGTCCGTCTTAAATTCGTTTATCGCGGATAAGGGTATTTTTCTGGGATACAAAGTAGCCTATGTCCTTTCCCGGGACTCAAACTATCTCCATACAAAATTTCATCCAAATCGGTTCAGCGATTTAAGCGTGAAGAGGTAACAGACAGACACACTTTCGCATTTATAATATTAGTATGAATTATACTTAACTCTCTCTCTCTCTCTTCCTAGCCATTATCCCACATGGTGGTGGGGTCAGCTTTCCTTACTTTGCTTCTCCACTTCGCTCTATCTTTGACGTCGTCTTCGGATGCTTGACACACACTCATATCCTTTTGCACTACATCTTTCCACTTCGTTTTGGGTCTACCTCTGGATCTTCGACCGGGGATGGAAAGTTGTAATGCCAGATTCCCTACATAGTCGGATGGTCGTCGTTTTACGTTACCATACCATGGCAGCCTACTCTCCTGCTTATCGGCGATATCGCGTACGCCCAGACTTCCTCGCACGTACTCGTTGCGGATTGTATCTAGCCTGGTGACGCCGCACATCCACCTCAGCATTTTCATTTCGGCAACTTGGATGGTATGCACGTGCGTCTGAGTTGTAGCCCACGTCTCGCTACCATACATGAGAATCGGTCGTATCATACTCTTGTACTCGTATATCAAGCCTTTGAGCTTCACCGGCATTCTTTTGTCGCATGTAACACCAGTTACTTCTCGCCATTTCAGCCATTTCAACCATTATATGAATTATATCATGTGAATTATACTTAGCTAATACATGTAAAATATTGTCGCACTGTTTATGTTTTTCCGATCTTACCAATAAGTTAGTAGTTAACAGGGATAACGACTAAATAATAATTAGTCCGTATTGTAGATAATTAAAAAGTATTGGACACGTATTTTCTCTTTTTTACGTAATCAAAAAATAACGGAGATACATTGTCAAAATGTCAAAATGTCGCATGACGTCACCGTAACTACAGTACGGACTAATTAAAATTTTAAATTTCGTACCCTGTCATGTCTATTAGTATCTATATTTATTAACTAGAAGATGCCCGCCACTTCGTTCGCGGAGGAGAAATGGTCATAACCTCTCTTTTTTTCGACAGCGTAGTCGGGTAAAAAGTATCCTATAACCATCTGGGGATACCCAGCTACCCGTGTACCAAAAATAGTTGAAATCTGTTTAGCCGATTTTGCGTGATGAAGCCACAACGACACATACAAACGTACATAAAATCCAAAAAATATATTTTTCCTTTTAGTGACCTCCAAATAGTCCATAACAATGTTTTTTTTTTAATATCTTCAATGTACAGTCAGCAGCAGAGAAACGTGACCCCCCTGCCATATAATGTTAGTATGGCAGGGGGGTTACTTTTCTCTGCAGCTGACTGTACAGACATTTCATTTTTACAACTTTATAATAGAATAGATGTTGAAATAAAACAATTTAACGGATTATATCGCGTATATTACCTTATTTTAGTTCCCGACGTTTCGGAAGCTTTCCAGCTTTCCATAGTCACGGGTGAACTGAGAAAAGATGTATTTTCCTCTATCAAAGTTACAATTTATGCAAACTACCCATTTTTGAAAAAACAAATAAAGGTGTACACATATGCCAGATGGGCCTAAGCTGTAAAGCTGGAAATGCATGGAAAGCTGGAAAGCTTCCGAAACGTCGGGAGCTAAAATGAGATAATATATGCGATATAATCCGTTAAATTGTTTTATTTCAATGAGTAATAATCGCGGAAACAGAAGAAAGTATAGATGTTGTTAATATTATGTTGGCTTTATCACGCCAAATCGGCTAAACAGATTTCAACTATTTTTGGCACACGGGTAGTTTGGTATCGACAGATCGTTTAGAATACTTTTTACCCGATTACGTTGTCCAAAAAATGAGGGGTTATAATTTTTCTACTCCGCGCACAAAGTTGTTCATTTAAACATATTATTCACTGTTTTTTTTTTTCAAGTTGAGGGCACCATCTATAGTTTTTAATATTTTTCGATTAAGTAAGTGAACTTGAAAAAGTATGTCTCACTTATTACTTTGAAAGTATCTTCAATGTACAGACTTTTAATTTTTACAATTTTAAAATAATATAGATTTGGCGAAACATAAATGAGACATAAAGCAGTTGTTCATATCCTTATTGTCAATGTCAATAATATATCGGCCTTAGTCAGCGGTAAAGTAACGTGACATTGTAAAATAGCGTAAGGGGCATAAAGAATAATCTTATGATTTTGATGAAATACCGATTATAGAGACCCGTTGACACAATGGGTATGGAATCTAAAAACAAATACTTTTGATAAAAATGACTATTCACACTAAATGATCGTATTGAACACATAAATAAATACTACATATGAACAAGTCTTTGGGATTGAATTAAACATGTATTTATAATTCATTTAAATAAATAACACAGGGACAATCTTACACAAATCAACCTAGTCCCAAACTAAGCAAAGCTTGTACTATAGGTACTATGCGACGATATACATAATATATAGATAAATTATAATAATTTCATTAATTATAACAACTCTTAAATATACAAAATTGCGAAAAGCAAAAGACGTTGCTATTTCTTTTACGTACGTAGCCAAGCTTGTAATCTAACATTAATAGACGGCCATATGTGTATTTGATGGTACAACGGTAATGATTATCAAGTAATCATTAATCAAAATACTGTACCTTTCGTAACAATGCATAATAGTCTATAAACTCGTCGATCATTTCTAGCCATTACAAAGTAACTCTTAAGATTTTACAGTAAGACTCTTGTCAATTATACGCAGGTAACGTTATCTTCGACAATGGAAGTCGATACATTTGGATAATAAAAGGAAGAGGCAAAAAGTTTGCATTCATGATTCGCTAACAGTCCAGTAATCGTGAAAGATGTATTAGAGTGCCATCGCAAGATATACAGTTAACAGAATGTATGCAACATTGAACAAAATGTATCAGAGTTGTTATTGCGCAGTAAGGCTTACCAGAGTTTTTAGGAACAGTGATATGTATCCATACTTCCATACTAGTATTATAAATTATTGAAATAAAACAATTTAACGGATTATATCGCGTATATTATCTCATTTTAGTTCCCGACGTTTCGGAAGCTTTCCAGCTTTCCATGGTCACGGGAGGACCATGTCCTGTGACCATGGAAAGCTGGAAAGCTTCCGAAACGTCGGGAACTAAAATGAGATAATATACGCGATATAATCCCTTAAATTGTTTTATTTCAATGAGTAATAATCGCGGAAACAGAAGAAAATATTATTATAAATTATGTTAAAGTAACTCTGTCCGTCAATCTATTACCTTTTCAGGCTTAATCTTTGTAGAAAAATCGAAAGCTCAAGCCTCATTTGCGCCCGCATTGGCGAAGAAACCTACTCGTATACTTATCTGTAAAAACCGTTCAGCTTTAGTCTGTTTTTAAAAAACTGTCGAAATATGTGCCATATTGATATTTGCTGAAAAAAAAACCAGTTTCGGTCACATGTATGGATATTTTTGTTATTTGACTATTAAACTAAGTAGCGGTTCTTACAAGACACCTATATTCCAAATTTCATCAATATGCATATGGACAGAAGGACGTACAATAAAGTGATCCTATAAGGGTTCCCTTTTTTCCTTTTGAGGTACGCAACCCTTAAAATAAGTCAGTAGATATAAGCAACTGTTGGACTACTACATCCTTTCGAAGATATATTTATTACAGAACAAAAACACTGTATTATGACTTATTTCTTTGAACATAAAATGTTAAAAGAAAAGCCAAGGCACGTGACTTATACATCAAAACGGAGCCGAGCCACTCTTAAAGCCGCAAAGTACTAAATTGCATTTTTTAACCCGTACTTACGCACAAAAGAGGTCGACGGCTTCATGCTCAGAAGCCATTTATTGACCTAGGCCGAAGTGTGCTTATAATAAATGGAAGGTCTTTCAAAGTCAGGCGGTCCCGCAATACGCTTGTAGGTTAGGAGTCAGTGACCTGATATGACAGAATTCTCGCTGAGCTGAAGGACAAATCTATGTAAATAGGTTTTCCAATACTAGAAGGTGCCTTTCGTCAACTTCGTTCGCGGAGAAGAAAAAGTCAATACTCCTCTTTTTTTTCGTCAGCGTTGCCGGGTAAATAGTACCCTATAACCATCTGTGGCCAGCTACCCGTGCACCAAAAATTGTTTAAATCCGTCCACACTTGTATCATTTGCTCGTATCCGATCCGATAACCGTGCCGTGGCATAACTGCGTATCGCGCTGCTTGGACGCTCACTGTCGGCGCGCCGATCATGCCTTGCTCGTCCGATCTAAGTGTGTGATACGCGTATCAACGTGGATTTCGAGCGATCGGATCGGCGCAACGTCCAAACGCGTGATCGTGACACGCGATAATGCCACGGAAAAACGATCTGATCGGGCAAATGATACAAATGTGGACGCACCTTTAGCCAATTCCGCGCTGAAGCCACAACGACACGTACAAAGATACAAAATTTACAAAAGAGTATTTTTCAGTAACCTCCAAATAGTCCGTTAAAATCTTTTTTTTTAATATCTTCAATGTACAGACATTCCATTTTTACAACTATATAATAGTATAGACTAGGAGGTGCCAACTTCGCTGTAGAGGAAAAGTCAATACTCCTCTTTTCTTCATCAGCGTAGTCGGGTAAAAAGTACCCTATAACCGTCTGTGGATACCCAGCTACGCGTGTACCAAAAGTATTTTAAGTAAGGCTTATTATAGGGTAGAGGACTATTTAACAGACAAAAATGCATGGCCCAAAACAGAAACCAAATAATTTACTTTTACCGGGACACGGTTCTTATAAGGTGGCATATCCAACGTATGTAAGTTGTATGAAATAAAAAATCACCATTTTGCTTTTTTATATTCTATATATATATATATATATATATTTTACTTTTATAAGTTTTGATATGCTTTCTTGAAGAACTACGCATTGAGTTTATACTCAAAACATATATTTAGGATAGGCTAAGTACAAATATTGTAATAGATATAAGAGTTATTTCGAAAAAATGTCTGACTGTTGAGTTTGTTTCGGCTTTCTTCTCTTCAGTGGTCTCCTCTTGGGAAACGCCGTAGAGTCAGACTTGTAAAAGTACCCTTGTGGCCTACTTACAGAATAAAGATCATTATTTCATTATTTGAAATCCGTTCAGCCGATTTCGCGCGATGATGCCACAAAGACACATACAAGAAATCAAAAAGAAATATTTTTCGATTTAGTAAGTAACCTCCAAATAGTCCGATACATTATATTTTCTTAGCATCTTCAATATACAGACATTTCATTTTTACTACTTTATAATAGTTATAGACTAGCATTTGCCCGCGAGCTGGGCCGGCGTCGCAAAATTATTGTTTTAGACTGCTTTTCATATTTAAAGCCTGTTACTTTGGGTCTCTAGAAAATAAAAATCTAATACCAGCTGTCATTTTTACTCAAAAGGTATGTGAAAAAATTAAAGTAACGAGAATACAAAAACATAAAAAAATGCACCCACATCTTGGCTATTACTTCGTAATACGGTGAAATACCGCGCTTACAAAGTTTTGGAAGCAAGCGCAATCTTAAGGAACACAGTGCGCAAGGCGTAAGAACTGCGGAGGTGGGTTGAACCGATTGAACCGGACTTGGGGCGTGAAAGAGAGAGAAAATATCGGACAAAGGGGAGAATAAGAAACTACGAAATGGGGCCCTTTTCACAAAAGCTTGTTACTTGTATTATAAGCGGAAATCTCTTTCAAACAATATGTATTAAAAAGCGACTTTCACTTGTTTTTTTTTATTGCTCCTTTTTATCTCTTCTGTTACAGTTTCTGAAATGGGCGAGGCATCACTTCCAAGCTTTTGTGAAACAGACCCCTGGTCGCTCCCGCCGACGGGGTGATGGATACAAACTCGACGTCAAACGTATTTAGCCACACATTATCCAACTCCGGTGATTTCTAGTTTCGGGCGAATTGATTGAGTTAGTAGTTTTGGGACTCCTGCGATTGCCTTGTTGTGAAAACAGAATCGCTATCGCCATTGACTTCAAAGTAATAGAATTCAAAAATTTAGCGGCCCGTAGGCTTACTACAAGGTGTATTATATATTTTTTAGTCTGGTCGCTGTTTAAATAATGCTTGATTGAGCATTATTATATTTTAAACGCATTTTTTGTTGACTTGTTCTCAATTACACAATTCACCGTGTTTATATAGATTTCCTTTAATTTTAACAGCTGGTAGTACCCGTTAATAACGAAAAAAAGAAAAGGAAATGGATGGGACGCGTAAGACACATTAAGAAACCGTACGCCCTGTGCATTCTAAATAAATTATTTAAATTAAAAAATATTTCAAATTTTAATTAAATTGTAAAATTGCTAATTTAAATTTTATAAATTCTTATTTTATATATTTTAATTGAAAGTCTTTTATTATATTAATTGCTTTGTAATATGAGCTGTGTTATTCGAAATAAATCTATTTTATTTTATTTTTTTATTTATTAAACTTGTAACGCTGCATATAAATTGCTAACACCGATATTAAAATGTTAGACAAAGTCTGATAGGTATTTAGACAATCAGGACAAAAAGTGAATTTGTACGACCCTTCTGAGCTCCGACTCGATACTCTCTTAACAAGTTTTTCCTTTTTGATGATAGAACAACTTCGCGAGGGCACCTATTATAAAGTTGGGTATAGATCTAAAAAGTTACGATTTACCTACAGTAGAACCACGAACCAAGTACATACATGATAAGACTTAACGCATTGACTCAAGGTTTCTTATTGATTGATACGTGAGCTCCTTAAAGTGGTTTTTCTCAAGTTAAGTAAATCTCCTTGTTGTTTCGTTCATTATTTATGTAGCTGAGGTGAAACCTCGGGGACCAACTGACTTAATTTGGTTGATTATCCCAAAAAGTTAATGAAATGTTTAATTTTAGAGAAGTAAATAACGGTGTGTTGCAACTTGTAGACATTGTTTTTCAATCAGTTTTAAGTTAACAAGCAAACATTTAAATAAAACAATTTAACGGATTATATCGCGTATATTATCTCATTCTAATTGTTTTATTTCAATGATTAATAATCGCGGAAACAGAAGAAAATATTAAGCAAACATTTGTCAATTTTATTTATCTATCGGATATTATAAATCAATTCTAAAGAATAATTGCACGTTACGCGTCAAAGTCAAAGTGATTTTTACTTTGACTATTGTAACAGTGGTTTAGCAATCAATTCGTAGGAATCAGAATAATAGTCAAAGTTGCAATCGCAGTTAATCAAAAGACCACCAACAATAATTAATACCTGCTTAGGAGTCATAGTCAAACTAACTTACCTTAATAGTATCGACTTGAGTAGCTCATCAATCGATCCAATTATTGCGCGTTACGTATGGAAGTCAAAGTGATTTCAATCAATCCTGTCATCACTTCTCATGTACAAAAATTAGAATCAAATAATTAAGTTTGAATTTGGTAGTATTAATTTATCAATCCATCCTAAAAACTTCGTAAGAAGTTTTAAGCATCGAATTCAAATCAATCATAATTTAATTACTGTCATTGTTACGTCATCAATGTCTCATCCATCGAACCCAACCAATTTATTGTGCGCTACTTATCGAAGTCAAAGTGATTTACTTTGACCGTTAAAATAGTAGTTGATCAACGGTAGTTCATCCATAGACCCCCAATAATTACCTAATAACTGCTGAGAAGTTATCGTCAACTCAATTTACTTTGACTGTTGAATATTAGTAGTACATCAATCAAGTCCAAACAACTATTGCGCGTTACGCGTCGAAGTCAAAGTGATTTACTTGACTGTTGCAACAGTAGTTTATCAATCGATCCGAAGCAATTAGTGTACGATAAGCATCTATGATTGCGGCCCACAATCGCCGATTTCAATTATTCCGGTACAGAGTGCGAACGCGCCGCGCTTAGATAACTGTACGTGACACTCATTAATACTGGCAAGGTAGGGTTGCCACTTCTATCACAAAAAATTGGTACATATTTATATTAAGCGATAGTACTTCACACACACAACACAAAACTAAAAAAATACATAAACGGCTAGTATTTAACGGAACAGAAAAAAAAACAATTTTAAAGTAATATAATAAGATTCAGCAGCTAGAATGTATAATTGACGGCAAATTTAATGATTGATAAGCAAGCTAGCAATAGATGTACTAAATTTGCTGCCCAAATAATTAAAAAAAAACGTTTTATTTACTTTCTAAATTAACTATACACTTATATGTTTGTTACACCCGTACTTATTGTTATTTTTCTTTCTACAATAAGTAATTGAAATGATTGTAACAGAAAATGGCGATGTTATATTGTAGGTAGTGTAGGTACTACTAGGGTTGTCACATTGTAATTAAATAAGATTTTTATTGTATTGATTACGGTTTTATTCATGGTTACTGATAGATACATTCAATGGGTATATAGTACTTGGTATGGAATGCAATTTGCTTAGCGTGTATCCAAAAAAAAATCGAAGCATTTATTAATAACCATACTATAAATATTAATAATTGCTGCGTAATTTATAAGCCAGTGCCAGTAGATAAAGACGTATTAAATTTACCCTTAATTTTAGTTAATAAATCCTGAGAGTAATTATTTATCCTATTATTAACTATGAATATGACGGGTCTAACGAGATATGTTTTATTGACCTTGATTAACCAACTTTCATGCGTCATAGTTATAGTTAGTAATGTGTATAAACCGCGAGGGTATACAGTTATATAATTATTTATCCTTACTCGCAACTTCGCCGGCATTACCAAAAATTAAGTCTCCTATGTTTTAATCAAATACGGATGGAATTACATTTTGTACCAGTTATCATAAAAAAATGTATTCATATTCGATTTTAGCTGTAGCTCGTAGTTGGCAACCCTGCGCATACGTCATACCGTCTGCCGGCACTTTGTGCGATGTGCTCGGCTAGGTTTTTGTCTGCGTGCTTGTAAATACGGTATTAAATAAGCGATTTTGGGTCATTGCCGACTCCGAAAAGGCTCACGAATACGTGGCGACAGAAGAACCAATGATCCGTACACAAGTAGGTACAGCATCTCAGAGAAAGTCGGAAATCTTTAAAATAAATCCAAATAGATTAAACGCGTACTCGAGAACAATGCAAAAACCAATTTACATCGAATCAGAAGATGAAAATCCACTTAACGCGGCAAAAAGTTCAATTCATGCAAGAAATTCACAAAGAGAGAGTAAAATTTCATTAGGCCGTAAGAAATGCTTCGTGGAAACCGTTCTGGCCAAATGGATGGAAAGAGAGGTAAAAGAAAATAATCACGCTCTTTCGCCGAGACAATACGTGGGGCCACTTTGCAGTAATCGCGCGTTTCGCGGTGCAAATTATGCTAGTTTTCAAGTGCGCGGACGCACGGGCCGCGCGGACAGCAAACAGTGTTCTCGCTAATGCTATTTGCTTTGACGCTTATAGGACTTAATGTAAGACGTGGGCTCACGAACTATTCTCACGGGGCGTGTGATGACGGTGCTTGCGAATATTTCGCAAAAACAACAAAACACAGCATTTTCTCACAAATAAATTGTGTAATATGGGAAAGTATGGAAATATATGGTATTTTGATTGATAAAAGCTAGCAGACTAAAAACATTTACTCTTATTATTTATACTAGATTTGTGTTAATTATCTGGATTTAATTAAATTATCAGATTGATTTGATTTCGAGTGATTTTTGACGCAACAAGAAAACATTAAAATATCAATACTAAAAATCATCTCAAAGATCGGATCCGAAATGAGGTGATCCGACAGAGAACCAAAGTTTTCGATATAGCCCAAAGGATTAGCAGACTGAAGTGGCAGTTCATCTGTTGTAGAATATAGAACTGATAACCGTTGGGGGCATACGTGTTCTGCAGTGGAGACCGCGTCTTGGCAAACGTAGTATAGGGCGCCCTCCGGCTAGTTGGAGCGACGACATACGAAAAATGGTTGGCAGCGGTTGGAAACAAAAACCCAGGACCGAGCTCAGTGGCATGCCACGGGAGAGGCCTATGTCCAACAGCGGACGGAGATGGGCTGATGATGATGACAAATCATTATAAGGCGTCTAAAATATACTAAAATCAAACTATAACACGTTTGTTCCACCAGTATGTGCGATAAGTGACCCGGTCAATTGGTCAGAAGCTCTCGCGGTAAACTTGCAATTTTCTCCCGCGCATCAGCGCTCCACTTGCTCGAAATTTAGGTTCGGCACGAACCGAATAAGTGTTCACAGAACCAATACACGATCGTGATGTGTTGCCATGGTTATAGGTAACACACGCCCGTGTATGATGCTCTGCTTTTGCTAAGTATAGTTTTTGCAATAAACACTGTAGAGAAACCCGGGGCTTTTAAAAGTCTTCAAGATTTAGGGGGCGTTTTCGATGGTTGTACGTCTGAAATTATTTTCCGTTTTTACCGCCAAATACAAGCCGTGTCATTACCGAACTAACTTTTCATGCATTAAAATAAATCATCTACAAAGAAAAAACGCACGCACTGACAATTTATTGTTAAAACGGACCCGTAATTTCACGAGTTCTTTAGCAGAGGGGTATCCGTATGGTGTCTCCAGTGTTTAAATGCTCTAAGGCCTATTTTTTTCAAATGCGTCACTGTCTGTTACCTAATTCTAACTGTGGTTTCTTTTTCAAAATTATTCAAACTACGGTACATTATTCAAATAAAAGAATTTAACGGATTATATCGCGTATATTATTATCTCATTTGAGTTCCCGACGTTTCGGAAGCTTTTCAGCTTTCCACGGTCATGGCACAATTTGTGCAAACTACCCACTTTGAGAAAACAAATAAAGGTGTACATACTCGTACATGCCAGATGGGCCTAATTATTTTATTTAAATAATTTACCAAGCAGCATTTCACAAATGAATTTCATGGAAAGCTGAAAAGCTTCCGAAACGTCGGGGACTCAAACGAAATAATATACACGATATAAATCCGTTAAATTGTTTTATTTAAATGAGTAATAATCGCGGTATATCAGTGAGGTGTGCATTATACAGTATTTGTTTTGTATTGTGTATACAATTGTATGTTTTTCCTTAGCCAGGAAGCGGAATTTGCTATCCACGTAACGGACGTAATATGCCCATTCTCGACAAAACAATTACACAATATAAGTACGCCGCCGTATAAGTGGAGGTACATAATACTGTCCAATTTTCTTTTTTCATAATAATTTCCGTTTGTCATACATGCAATATGGAAGTACGGGTACAAAAAAATAAACAAGTCGGATTTTCTAAGTAACTTCCTGCTAAATACTAAGTTATTTTATTTTGTAAACTAGATATAAAAAAGAGAAAATCATATTAGCTCATTTAAATAAAACAATGTAACGGATTATATCGCGTATATTATCTCATTTGAGTTCACGTCGTTTTGGAAGCTTTTCAGCTTTCCATGGTCACGGGTAAAATATTAGCTGTCATTCAAACTCAGACAAGATTCTAAATTTTCACTGCAACTGTATTTTTATGAAGAGAGTATAGGAGAGAAAGAGAGAGTTTAGGAGATGTATCACTACATAGATAGGGTGGGTCGCTCATGCAAGGAGAAAAATAATAAAAATTATATTTTCATTTTGATAATAATTAATAAAATATTAAAATCTTGTTGAAATGGTGGTTTATCTTTTACTCACGCATTTGTATTTAAGTCAGTGTGAAAATATTGGTATTCAATGATGTTGTATTTTATTATTTCAAACTTGGGTCACTGAATTAATGTTTAATTCAAATGTTTGTAGTTTAAAATAAGGGAAATATGACGAAATCAGAAAATGCTAACACTTTTTTTCTAGTTCATACATTGTGAATATTTTGAATCGAATTAACAGGGCATTCAAAGGTTTGCAAAGTATAGGCGACTCCTCCGGTGTTGCATATATCCATGGGTGACGATGATCACTTGCTATCAAGTGACTCGTCTGTTATGTTATAAGATACAAATATCTTATAACATAAAATTAAAAATATAATAAAAACTTCTACATATTATAGACACCAAAGGTCACCGTTGGGTGACATAAAGGGTTTTATTTAAATCAAGTAATAATGAATTAATTAACTTTCTAACAATATATAAAATCCTAAACTAAATTATAAGGTAAATTAAAACTACTAAACACACTAAAATTAAAAAGAGTTATAAAAAGAACACCCCGTCCAGCAGTTCCGCCTGCGGCATGGTTCCCATTATGCTGGCGGAGTTACCTTTCTGAATGGCTAAGGAAATCCTCTGGGAGAGATAAGCGCCAGCTCTGGGATCGCCTCAACTGCGCCGACAGGGTCTTCATGAAGTTTTTCATGTCGGCTGACCATGGCCCTAAGGTGTCCACTACAAGGGCCGCAAACTCGTAATTTTTGTAATACTCGTAATGTAGGTCACCTTTTACAACAGTGACATTAAAAAAAAATCACAAAAAAAGGAAAATAAACCCACGCTAATGTGTACATGTACGAAAAAACCTAGACCTTTAGTCGGTCAGTCCGGAATGGTCAAACATAATATAATGTATGTTTTTATTGTATCAGTCCTGTAGTATCCCCGAATCATCGATGTATTACATCTTTAAATCGTAAAATACGTAACATTTATCGTGAAAATGATCATCGTATTTTCACATGCGCAAACGAGCAAAAGATACGAAACAATAGATCATATGGTTGCGTGATCATGTGGTCTGGTACCGTTGCGCTATCAGTGACTCGTCGGCCATTAGAGATGCTCCCGCGCCGGCTCTGAATACTGTTGTACGATTGACCGTAAGTAGAGGCTATGAGCACAGATTTAAAATTCTTAAGCAAAAGATTCATTAGAATATGTAAAAGTTATAAAACAATATCTGGGATTACTTTACTTTACTTTATATATATATACTACAAACGTATATGGCCGTGTAGTACCTATAGTAATTTTTTTTTTGTTTGGGAATAAGTCGACTTGTCTAAAATTATCCCAGATATGAATATTTTCTTATTTCCGCGATTATTACTCATTGAAATAAAACAATTTAACGGATTATATCGCTTATATTATCTCATTTTAGTTCCCGACGTTTCGGAAGCTTTCCAGCGGGAGTTTTTCTTTGCAGCGTTTCTTTTCTCCTCAGTACGCCTCATTTGTGAAATGCTGCTTGGTAAATTATTAGAATAAAATAATTAAGCCCTTCTGGCACATTTGTAACTGTCTTTACAGCTTAGGCCCATCTGGCATGTATGTACACCTTTATTTGTGTTTTTTCAAAAAATGGGTAGTTTGCACAAATTGCAACTTTAACAGAGGAAAATACATCTTTTCTCAGTCCACCCGCGACTATGGAAAGCTGGAAAGCTTCCGAAACGTCGGGAACTAAAATGAGATAATATACGCGATATAATCCGTTAAATTGTTTTATTTCAATGAGTAATAATCGCGGAAATAAGAAAATATTCATATCTGGGATAATTTTAGACAAATCGACTTATTCCCAAACAAAAAAAAAATTACTATAGGTACTACACGGCCATATACGTTTGTAGTATATATATATAAAGTAAAGTAAAGTAAGTATGTATATATAAAGAAAAAAAAACTTAAATACATAGAAAACTCACAAGACCCAGGAACAGATATGCGTACTCATCACGCAAATACTTTCCCTTCCCAGAATTAGAACCCGGTACCGCCAGCTTTGACCATTGTGCAACCAACGTATCGTTAATGTTATAGGTACTTGAAGACTCATTTGACACAGTAATACTTGCAATAAAAACGCTAATACTTGCAGTTTTCACTGTTTTGAATACTTTACGACGGCTCTTTAGCCGTCGTAAAGTATTCAAAACACTTTTACCATACCATACTAGAAAGACTATGAGCATTGATTTCACACTCTTAAGCAAAAGATTAATTATAATAGGTAAAAGAAATAAAACATCTGGCATTATCTTAAACCAATTGATCTATTTAGTCCTAAATTAATCAAACTTTGTATTGTTCCATGTGTACTAGACGATGATATCAATAGGAACTTATATACTACTCAAAACAAGATAGGGGCCACTTTTGCGCGGAGAATTTCTGTTCAGTTTTTGTAGTTAAAATAAAGTAATTTTATCTCAGTTAAAACAAATTATACAATAGACTATCTAATTACTCGATTATCAGCCTAAACAAAAACAAAAGCTTCTTAAGCTGGAGACTATGTAAAATATTTTTTACTAACAAATATATATTGTCACGTTACGATCAAAATTTTTAGTGGCCCCTATATTGTTTTGAGCAGTATATATGGATAAATACAATACTTAAATACGTAGAAAACATTCAGGGCACAACAATTTAAAGTGTTTGTGCACATCACACAAATACTTGCCTCTGCCGGTATTCGAATCCGGGATCGAGCTTCGACCATTGTGCAACAAAGTTGTCGTCTAAGGTGTGTACCTTAGACGCCTCATGTCCCTGACTTAATTAGTAATTTGAAAGCGCTGATACATGCAGTTTTGACGGTTTTAAATATTGCACGATTGAGCGTGGTTATGTAGAAACATAAACATAGATTCTTAAGCAGTATTAGCAAAGGAACACATAAGACTACACCTAAAGTTTTTGACCCAGCTAGACTAGCATAGTTATAATAGCTTAAAACCAGTGACTATGGAAACTCCGGATCTGGATGCACAATCTTTCATACAAAATGGACCTGGATTAAAAACCCTAATCGTTACCCCGGCTCTTGCACATCGTGCAAATGAAATGGGACAGGTTTTTTTTGCGTGATGAGGGGTCAGGTGTTAAGGTTGTGCTAAAAGTACAGATTTGGCTTCGTTAAAAGTACAAAAAACACGGCTACTTGTGGTTTGTGCGATTGATCGTACTTATGCAGACAGACCATAAGATTTCAATTAAAGCATCATGTAAGTCATAATTGTTCTAAGTATGACAGGCTCAGATTTTTGCGGTCTTGACAGTTCTAGTTGTTTTAAGATTGACCGTAGTTATTCAGAAAGATCAATGGCATTCGATTTCAATTACTAAATAGCAGTACCTCTACATTGGAGATTTGATGAGGTGTAATTTCGAAAATATTTTATTTACTATAAATCAAATTCAATAGACTATGTCACCCTATCTTCCTGTATGAAGTTGAAACTTGGACAGTCTTGGCCCGAGAAACTCAAAGAATTTATGCGTTCGAGATGTGGTGCTGGAGACGAATGCTCGGAATACCTAGCGCAGTCCAAGGCACCGATGCATCGATCCTGACCCAGCTCCGAATAAAAACTTGCTTATCCACCATATTCCAACAACGTATTCTTTCGTGTTTCGACCACACAATGCGCAGAGGCGACGTTAGTATAGAAAAACTGATTCTGGCTGGGAACACTGAAGGTAAAAGATCGCGCGGTCGTTCACCAACAAGATGGACCGATGAATTGAAGATTCGTCGTCCTCCAAATTCTACACGGTTGTGAGACGCGCTAGACAGAACCCGATGGAGGCAGATCATCCGCTCCAGGTGCAACCCTGATGCTGACCACGATCCTCAGACATCACGGACTGACCCCAGAGAGAGAGACAGTGTCATGCCACTAAGGATAAGGATATAATAGAAGTATGAGTTTATTTAGACATTTCCTGAAATTCGAAACTACCGTAATGCACTTTAAATGCAAAATAATTATAACCATGGCAATCTACATAACTGCTTAAAAACCTACAAAATATACATGAATTTAAGAGTAAAGCAGTCAGTAAGGCACTTGTCCCACCGTCGACGATAAACGGGAGACGAGTAGGGCAAGAAACTATTATAGATACGAGTTGGCGAGCAGCAAGAAGCGAATGTGTAATTCCGATAGTTTTGTCGCTGAGTGAGTGTACGAGTGAGACGGATGATTACTTGCATCACTCGCTCGGAAAGAAAACAAACATAGATATCAGTAAGTAAAATAAGCCCAGGTTCTCTCGGCGTGACTTCTGACCGCCAAGTGAGCATCACTAGCGAGTTTTATCTTTGATAGCTTTTATCGCTGCGACAAACGCGTAGTGAAAGAGTTCTCGTTGGCAGTACCCGAGTAGCACACAAGCTGTATTAGAGCTAATACAGCGATTACAAGGCTCAAATTGGTTGTATAATGACCGATTAAGCTCTTCTACTGCACGTGTGCGACCTGCGTGTGAGCAGCCAGCGATAAACTATTAATAAATGTATGTCTTTTACACGGGATATGGATCTATTGTTCGTTCCTTGAGCGAGAAAATAGTCGATAGCTAATCACTTTCTCGTCGGCGATGGGACAAGTGCCAAAGGAGGTCAGAATGTCGTGAAATAGACTCATGGAGTCAGAATCAGGTTATATAGACCCGTTGCTTCTGTATACATATGCTTTCCATCCATAAGGTCAACTTTTACCTATAACTTGAAATCGAAAAGTTTAATCGGTGGCAGCGTAGGAACGCCATTTCATAGACTATAAAATCTTTAAAGCACTGTTTACTCGAGTGCTCCATGAAACCTGCAACCGTTGGTAAACGATGGGAGCTTTTAAATATAAGTCTTTAGAACAAGGATAAAGCATCATTATGTATCTACAATTGCTGGTTTTACATCAATTAAGTATGTAAACATACTATATAACACACACAGATAACACACGACTTATAAAACCACTTAATTTTAGTCAGGTTTTGGAAAATCCCAATTTTACCGATTCTTTTTTTTATGTAAGATAGGCAAGCATTTGACTTCAATCATTCCATTTCCACTACTTTGTTGTCATCCTCATCATCATTTCAGCCCAAAGACGTCCACTGCTGGGCAAAGGCCTTCCCCAAGAATTTCCATAACGACTGATCTTCACCAGATCATCAGTCCACCTTATTGGAGGCCTTCCAACGCTGCACCTACTTTATTATGCAAGTAACGTAATGAAAAATCGAAAATTATGAAAAAATTGAGACACAATTTGCTTTGAAATAAAATCAATAGTGCAATATTTTTTTAATAACAGTAATTATGAATCTGAGTAGGTGTAAGTAATAACGATGCCCTGTGTAGTGGTCGTTTGTCACCAACAAGGTTTTGGCTGAAAATCAGCGTTGCGGCCTCCTGGCTGTAGCACATGCTGAGCTTAAACCTTTTTGTTTGTACACTGCCGCAATTATTTTACACCTTTTGTTTTGTTTAATGTATGTGTGTATGCAAATAAATTATTTCTTTCTTTTTTCTAATATTTTATCACAATACAAAAAACACGTGAAACAGCAACTTATTATGGAAACGCCCACAAGCCCATTAAATTGTGCAGAAGCTAGTACTCGTATGGGAGCCAAGTGTGGAGAGGGTTAACTTTTATAGTTCTTCTGCGTAGGAAGCACTTGATACACTTAGATTGTTGTTGCAGTCTTTTATAGCCATGCCATGTTCGGTAGGAACAGTAATGTAACGTATTTTAACTCGTGGGAATAGCTCAACCTAGTCACAGAATTCTTTTTTAACTTCTGAACGAACCCCGAACAATAAGAAATCAATGTTTACTACAATAATGGCTCAAAATTTAGTCTACTAATTTTTCGCGTGCTTATTTTTATAATTCGTTTTTGCAAGTTTTTATTTAACTTGCAACGTTGAAAATTTGCGCACCATTTTGCAGCCACTTCCGGTCGTCCAATTGAGCTGAATTTGGCATAGGTATTTATGTAGTTTGATGACAATGCAATGATATGAAACCATCGAGCTGATCTACCTATGGAGCCGGATGGTGGTCATAGGGACTCTATAATAAAATAAAGCAATTCTACCGAGTACCGAGTTTGGGCTCTTTTAGAATAGTCTCGTTGATTAGTTGATAGATGTTTAACGAAAAGTACAGTCAGCATCATAAGTATGTATATGTTGCAGGGAAATAGCCAAAACAGAGATTTGATCAAATCCCTAAGGGATATGACCAAATCACGCAGGATGTTAAAAATTAAAAACTCAGTCATTTGTTTAAATCCCTGAATCAGTTTAGTGAAATGACGAAATCAGCCAAAAAAGGCAACTCGTTTTGTCATTTCCATTTAAAACCTCTTTATCATATCACTACACGTGAGACATAAGAGACTTTATAATATCACTGAACTTGTCTAGTGAAATGATAAAACGAATTGACTTTGCGAGTTCGTTTCGTCAAATCACTGGCGTGTTTCGTGGATTTATCAAATCACTAAACAAATCTGGTGAAATGACAAAACGAGTTGCCCTTTTTGTCTGATTTCGTCATTTCACTAAACTGATTCAGGGATTTAATCAAATGACTGACTTTTTCTAGACAAATGATAAAATTTATTCGCCATTTTAATATCCTGCGTGATTTAGTCATATCCCTTAGGGATTTGATCAAATCTCTGTTATGGCTATGTCCCTGCGACATATACGTTTTAGTACCTTAACGCCTTTACAATAAAAGCTTGTCAGTAAGAAGTAACTTTTGGCAGATACTTATTAACGACAGTACTAGCACAATTTCGATTGTTCAGCCAGGGAAAGCTTTCTCCCATGATCAGTAGTGTTATCCTGTAATTTTCACGTGGTGTTTGCACTAAAGGTTTTTGCTAGACACGTCAAAACCATTTTTTTTACATATTTTTAATTTTTGAATTATTTACTTTACTAGTATTATAAGTAAACAGTATGTATTTCGCGTTGGCATAGTCTGTAAGCAATTGAAAATAAAATTATAATTCAAATCGAAGCATTAGTCCAAGTCCTAGTGACTTGGCAGATTGAAATTGTGCATTTTTAATAACCATAAGTGCATAAATATAATTAAATACAGTACTGTACAGAAAATGTAAACACGCATACCTCTTTCGCTCTTGCCACGGTGACAATAAGAACTAGAAGGTACGTATTTCATTTTCCCTTACTGTACGGCTAGATTATCCAGCAAAAGTCCTATTCAACAGTTATTGCATGTGTAGGTACTCGTATAGCTCATTATCATAATCATAAAAAAAGCATCCAGCGTGTCCCCGCAGCCCTAACCAGGTCGTCCGACCGCCTTGTGTGTGGTCTTACCACGCTGCGCATACCGGTACGCGGTAAACTCGAGAACCTTTCTGCCCCAACGGCCATTGGTTCTCCGAATTATGTGCCCTGCCCATTGCCACTTCAGTTTGGTTCGTCTACGAATCTCCCATTTCTGATTCGATCTCGTTGAGAGATCCCGAGCATAGACCTTTCCATAGCTCGCTGAGTAACTCTTTACTTCCTTAACAGGCCTATAGTTAGAGACCACATCTCGGCTCTGTAGGTCACGGTGGCGTGGCGTCCATATCAGCCGATTCCCACCGGGTTGCCCAAGGAAACGCTTATAACCACCTTTTTCTTTAAATATGAGTAAATGAATACGCTTCGGCTTCCCTTGTAATTTTCCTGACGCCACGCCTCTAGTAGGTCATCACTGGTAATAAACACTAGTTGAAGACTTTCGTCTTCAAGCACTTTGCTTACCCTGTTCCCTATGTCGGTGACCTTGGTTCGTCTACGAATCTCCTAATTTTTGATTCGATCTCGTAGAGAGATCTCGAGCATCCCTACCGATAGGTAAATCTATCGCAATAAAATGGTGAATTAGATTAACTTTCCCAATAAACAGACACCTTATTGGCCGAACTACTGAACTAGATATAATTAGGATAGCTAATAAAAGCAACAGGTTTTCCGATTACATCTCTTAATTTGTTGTGTTTATTGAGATTAACCGCCGAGTAGCACGCGATGGGCGATGTTATTAAAGCTTATATTAATAAGGCCACGGGTCAGAAAGCTTAAACGTGAGAAGCCGTTTCTGCACTAGTGTGGAAAGCTGCGATATCATAAAATCTATATTATTATGAAGTTGTAAAAATTAAATGTCTGTATATTGAAGATATTTTCAAAACAATGATTGAAACGGATTATTTGGTCATTGAATCGAAATATTTTATTTTTTGTGTGTGTCATTTTGGTTAACATAATATTTTCGTCTGTTACCGCGATTATTACTTATTTAAATAAAACAAATTTAACGGATTATATCGCGTATATTATCTCATTTTAGTTCCCGACGTTTTGAAAGCTTTTCAGCTTTCCGTGTTCACGGGTGGGCCACTGAAACGTCGTGGCTGCGAAGGGGACGGCGTCTCAGAGAATAAAAGGGAGTGAAGGTATACACTTGCAAAACCAATGTGGTTACATAAAATGGGTGACATGATGGTCAACCCATGAACACAGAAAGCTGAAAAGCTTCTAAAAGGTTGGGATCTCAAATGAGATAATATAATCCGTTAAAATTGTTTTATTTAAATGTGTCACTGTGGCTCCATCACGCCAAATAGGCTTAACGGATTTTAACTATTTTTGATACAAGGGTAGCTGGGTATCTCCAGATGGTTATAGGATACTTTTTACCCGACTACGCTGGTTGTTGACTTCAGCTTTCAATCGTTTTTTTTAATAATGAATAATTATAATTAAAAAAAAAACTGCAATTGTTATGTAAACTTAAATTAAATCATTAATAATCGCTATTCATCGAATTACTTTATTATTTAATTATGCGCAATATTCATCTGTGTATCCACATAATTATCATCGAATGATAAACTCAGCATACACATAAAGTGTGGAATAGTGAAACTATAAGTAGGTAAATACAAAATAAAAAACAACGGGTTGCACTCCGGGAGTGCCGGCAGAAGTGAAAACTTGAATATTTAAACGTTGTGTATTTTTGATCAGGCCACGTCTTATGAATTTTCAATCTGGTCTGCTCAAAAGATTGAAAATTCATATATTCATTCGCGAGTTTGACTTTTTTCCTCATCACAAAAAGTGCACAGCGCCGCTAAAGTTTTCACTTCAAAAATCCGCTTTAAGGAATCATTTGGAAATAACCGAAGTAAACAACAGGTTAAACGAGCTATCCAATAAAAAGTGAAATTGCTTACTTAAGCGTAGTAATTACCACTAATAAATGTGTTTGTATAGTCCGCACCTAAGTTCAAAATAAATATTTTCACGGCTAAGACAAGAAACAAGAATGAACTTTATTTGTCGCTAGATAAATGCGTCATATCTTTTTGTCGAAAATACCCCAGTGCTCGAAGACGACGGTCTTTAAACAGCGCGTGTTGCCAGTGATGACCTACGGAACTGAGACATTATCGTTCACAATGGGACTCATAATTCGGCTCAGATGGAAAGGGCTATGCTCAGGGTTTCTCTTAGTGATAGAATCAGAAATTAGGATATTCGCAGAAGAACATAGCTCACAGGATTGCATCGTTGAAGTGGCAATGGGCGAGCCATGTAGCCCGGAGAACGGATGGCCGTTGGGGCAGCAAAGTTCTGGAGTGGCGACCACGTATAGGAAACCGCAGCAAAGGACGGCCCCCAACTACGTAGACGGATGACCTCGTAAGGGTCGCGGGGAGTCGGTGGATGCGGTCTGCGCAGGATCGCACCCTGTGGCGAGCCATAGGCGAGGCCTATGTTCAACAGTGAACAGTGGCCGTTCAACATGGGTGATAGAAAGATAAATACTAGTATATTTTTTTATATGATGAGGTAAATTCAAAATTTGTGATTTTTTTTGTAATTTTTTTACCTATATATTTTTTTTCATAGATTAAAAAACCTTCAGCCGATTTTAATTTTCATTATTCCCACGGAACTAAAACCGCATCAAAGAGAACATAAGAGAAGATTAATTTCAATCTCGTCACAGCTTTACAAAATAAAAAAAGTTTAAATAGCACGGTGGTCCAAGCGTCGGCGAAAAAAGTCATAACTTTCAAATCTAAATTACTTTTTAAAACAAAGCATAATTCAACTAACCGAAAAGTAAATTGCTCTCTCCGTTTTGTCTAATGAGATGCAAAAAGTCTCGGAGTAATCTGACCTCGAAGAGGTTAGGGGTCAATGAACCGGGTAATTAAAACACAATTAAAGCCGGTTGCTCCCGCGACTGTCACAATGAGATGACCTGATGTGGTACGGTCCGCAAAAAAGACCAGACTGAATCAGCTGCTCGGTTTTTTGCACAGTGGTAATAGATTTTTAATTTGGCTACGTAATACCAGCGATGGAGTCAAAATCACTAGAAGGTTTTCGTAAGGCAACATTCAATAAGCACGTTCTTGTTTCGCAGTTGAATAAAAAAGTGCCTATTTGGTGACTATTTTGGTTTGCCACACAATTTTCTATAGTTTGACTCCATCTTACATGGAGACTGAAAAACAAAACTTTAGTGTTTTTACATATTTTAAATTGGGAGTAGCCCTAATTGCCCAGCAGTGGGACACAGAAAAATACATCGAAAAAATGAGTAAAGGTTTAACTCTGATTTACTAGCAGATACTAGGTGCCCTGTTTTTTTACTTCAGAGTACTCGAGTAAAAAGTATCCTATATAATGTGGATACCCAGCTATCCGTGTACCAACAATAGTTGAAATCTATGTAGCCGTTTGGCGTGATGAAGCCACAACGACACATACAGACATACAAAAAAATCTAAAAAAATGTTTCGAATAGTCCCGTCACTTTTTTTTTTACTTGTCAGACATTTCATTTTTACAACTATTTCATAGTATAGATAAAACAATTAAGTTTGATGGAACCTTTATAAGTATATGAAAAAAAAAATAACACGTTTTTGGCTACCGTACAATTAAAAGATAATCTAATCCGTACAAAGTAAATATTTATCGTGTCTAAGACAGTTGTAATCGTTAGCAAACTCGTTAAAGATAAACATAAAAAGTTCACACGTTTTGTTGAATCACCGTTCTTCAAACAAAAGTAAAATAGGTAAGGTCAGCAACTGGACCTTGCTGACTTGGAACGGTTATGATATTGCGAATAGTTGCGAAAAAATATTTCAGTGTTTCTGTTATTTTGTTTGTATGTTAAGCCTCGAAAGTCACTCGGTGTGTATGGTGTTAAAATTTACAATACCTTCCAAACCAATATTTGTGACTCGGCAAGTAATAAAATATTTACAAACTAACACAGTTAAAAACATGTTAATTGAGCTGGCTTGTTATACTATAAATTAATTTATTCTAAGCAAATGTTAATAATAATTGCAAGAATTATGGCATAGGTATAAAATGACAATATACCAGACATAAAGTACCTAACTATATTATAATATAACACTTATAAGTAATAGAGACATAAAATGAATACAATTTTATCAATAAATATCTCATTGTTAATTTTCATTTCTCATATCTGGTTTCGGAAAATGTAGGTACCTACAAACGGTTTTCGCAGTACTAATTAAGCATCTTCATCATAAAAGAAACAAACCTTGTTTGTATCTGAGTTAAAAAAGTATACTTATCGAAAACATAATGTTATACTTACGCAACAATCTATGTGATTTTTTGCACTAAATTAGAACTTATGCATTGAATAGTGACATACATAAGTGTTATTATCTATACAATTACAAAGATGTAAAAATGAAATGTCTGCACATGGAATATATTAAAAAAAAGATTATAACGAACTATTTGGAGGTCACTAAATCGAAGTACTATATTATAAAGTTGTAAAAATGAAATGTTTGTATGTTTGTTTGTGTGTCGTTGTGGCTTCATCACGCCAATTCGGCTAAATAGATCTCAACTATTTTTGGTACACGAGTAGCTAGGTATCAAAAAATGGTTATAAGATACTTTTTACTCGACTGCGCTGTCGAAAAAACGACGGGTTATGACTTTTCTCAACCGCGAACGAATTTGCGGGCCCCTTCTAGTTCTAAATATGAGGAGATAAAATGTACTGTTTTCTATAGAAAAACTTAAAGACTGTTGCCACGCAGGAAATATTGCGGGGAAAAAATTGCTGACTATCCAAAAACTTTTTTTTTTTCTCGGGTGGACCGTCAACATCTCCTGCATCTCCTGATGATGCCTCGTAGAGAGGCGAAACAGGTGTCGAGGATTATACTGTTTGGTGTTGGTTTGTTGTATTTGCATGCGTATTTTTTTATGAAAACTGCATGAAAATATGCGCATGTGAGCACAATTTATTGTCACATCTAACAGACATGTTCGCGGAACAGCAAAGGAACTATAATCCATTAATCTAGTATGGAATTCCGAAAAGTAACGCCTGAATCTATCAATTATCCAAAAACGTCTGTTCTAGTGTTTCTATGAGTCATTGCAAGTATACACCCCACAGTGCACTAGAACGTTGATAAATCTGTGTATAATCTGTCAACGTCCTTATCTCTTGGTTTTCGTTTTAACCTATCGGCAGTATCTTTTCATTACGTAACCAGTCAAATGGATTCACATTAAAAATGAAAGTGGCCATGATCGTGGTAAATCGAGTCAAACCTTTTTACATTTAAAAACTTTTTAAAACAAACCGGCGGAGTTCTTTATTTTTATCGAATAAATATTAAGAGAAATTTGACCTTTCTTTCTTTAAGTCAATAAAGGAGTTGGAAAGTGTTTTTTAACGTTAAACAGTCGAACTGAGTGTTTTTTTTTTCAGCATTTAACATCGCAGTGAGATTTTTTTTTTGTAAATTCTTTCGATGGTTTTAGAGTTTATTTCTTCTTTCGCTTTGAAATACGTTTTAATAGTATTCAAAATACTTCAAACCAGCGAAAACTATTACAACACTCTTGATAAACCTTCCACATACATTTCCTAAAATAACCTAAGATTATTTATCTAGAAGCATAAGAAGCTCTTTTCCCTCCCTTATTAAGGATAACTAATGCGTCCAGCGACCGCAAAACCGGCCTTTCCGCTCACGTTTTTATTTTTTTCTCTTTTTTTTCTTTTTCCGACGCCCCACATTGATTTGCAGCCGATAATCTATGCACTAAACTATTTGTGAAGATACAGTCGCAAGCAAGACGCTTATATTGTGCTTACGAGTAGTAATGGTTGCGTTTACGGGTGGAGTTCATAAAGTTAGACACTTTAACTCATGCGAATAGGTCTTTAAAGACCAAGTCACACCGGTTGCGTGACCTGTGCGTACGCGGCGGTGTGTCATCTCTTATGAAGATTCGTACTTTACAACGCGTACGCCACGCGCACGTCTGCGTGCACGTCACGCACACGCATCCTGTGTGGCTCAGCCTTAAAGGATCGGCAGCACGCACGTAATGTATCTGGCGTTGCAAGCAACCATAGGCTACGGTGACTGCTTAGCATCAGGCAAGCCGTACGCTTGTTTGCCACTTTAGTAGTTTAAAAATAAAAAAGGAATTAAATGTTCTATGAAAGTTTCCGTCGTGCAATGAACATACAACTGTATCGAATATTTTCGTTGGACCCCGGAACATTTCTCTTTCGTCTGGTTTGTATGGTTAACTTTGGCTAACGATGGTTCCACTTTTTGGGCTTCACCTAAATAATATGAAGGTAAAATCAGTCAAAGGCGAATGGAGCGAGCTATGCTCGGATTTTCCTTGTATGACCAAGTGACGAAGAGATCTGCGGAAGAACCAAGGTCGTCGGCATAGAACAGAGAGTTGCTAGACGTAAGTGGCAGTGGGCGGGGCATATTGCTCGTAAAACCGATGGCCGCTGGGGCTAAAAGTCTTCAGTGACGACCGCGTACAAGGCGACGTAGCGTGGCAAAAAAATGAACCGGCGATCTGGTCAGGAGCTCGGAAATTGGATGACGGCTGTGCACGACAAGGTCGTTGTGGAGATCCTTAGGGGACGAATTTTCCCAGCGGGGTACGTCTTTAGATTGATATTATGCTGAAGATGAGGTAGATAAAATATCCGTTATATCCCGAAACTGCTATTTTAGGTCAATCCGGTTACAGCAGAAATGTAAGTGCAAATTTATGAGTTGCAGCTCTGTATTGCTAAACGTGCGTCATACGGGTGATTCAATGGGAAAATTATACAGTAAAAAATATTTCCCAATTACATATACACCTTAACATATTTTACATGTTATTACGAGTGCATCCATGATGAATGAATACTTGTACAAATAAAACAATACAAACGTAAAGATGATTCAGAACTTAAATGGCATTTATTTTTTAATGAGGTAACTTTGTTGTTGAACAGATTTGGTCTCTGACAGAAGCACAGAGATCCAAACTCGGGGTTTGCCAAAGGGTCATGGAGCGTAGTCTATTGGATGTTAAATGAATGGATCGAATTCGGAACACCACGCTAAGAGCCAAATCATCGACGTAACTCGGAAATCGGCCAAATTAAGGTGGCACTGGGCTGGTCATATTTGCCGCATACCGAACGAGTTGTGGGCTAAGATAACCAGAGTGGAAACCCAAAACCTCGAAGCGGAGACGCGGCAGACCTCGTCGCCGATGGCAAAACGACATAGACCTTTTCGTGGAGGATTGGCCAGAGGTAGCTTTTAAACCGGGATCAGTGGAAGAAGAGGGGGGAGGCCTTTGCCCAGCAGTGTACTGTAGCAATAAACTTTGTTGTACCTACATATAAATGATCTATTCAGGGGTGGTCGCAACTTCGTTGGCGGCGAAGAAAAAATTGGTAATTTTGCTTTAGCGTATTCGGCTAAATAATCCTATAACGGTCCCCAGATGTCCAACTATTCTAGCTTAGTTTTGGTAAACTGTCCGTCCCGCTGTTTTGACGTGATCGGGCTGGACACAGATTACAGGTTACTACGTGGTATATTTTTTTTATATCTACAATGTCATATTCATACCTTTATGTTTTACAAATCTATAAAAGTACTAGGCGGTGCCCGCAACATCGTTCGCGAAGAAGAAAAAGTCATAACCCATTTTTTTTTCCTCAGCGTAGTCGGGTAAAAAGTATCCTATAACCATCTGGAGATACCCAGCTACCCGTGTACCAAAAATAATTGAAATCCGTTTAGCCGATTTGGCTTGATGAAGCCACAACGACACATACAAAAAATAAAAATATATATTTTTTAGGATTTATTCTTTTTTTATATCTTCAACGTACAGACATTTCATTTTCAGAACGTTATACTGGTATATAGATGTGTGTGATTTCGAAAACCTCGTATTTACTTCTAATTTCACCATGGTCTTTAAATTGCTAATGGCTAATTAACAACTGAATAGCCCGCCAAATCGACATGAACAGACGTGATCAGGCGTAAAATTTAATGGAGCATGGTGAAATTGTCCTCAGCCATGTTTATAATGTTGTCGATTGAAAAAAAAAATTGATACGAATACGAACCCTGTTCAAATGTATTGGACATTTTAATTGTAGATTTGCTTTCATGGTGACTGTACTTCACTACATTTTTAGTAAAGAGATTAGGAATTTCTGGTAGCATTAAAAAGATAGCACCAGACGTTGATAAGTTGATCTGTCATTTGTTTATTTGTTAAAAGTGGTATCACTAGCACTATAGCTCATGTAGACCTTAAGATAAAGCGTTAATGGTTATATTTGCTAGTCACGTGATTACTGTGTACACGCCTTGTCCAACTAGGATGACTACTTGAAGTTGTATTCGGGTTAAATTGAATAAAGTTAAAAGTTGTAATTTTTTTTAGTTGATTAATAAGTACCATATATGTACGTTACAAAAATAACGGATAAATATGATTATGTGACTGATAGTGAATGCCTTGTGACATTAAGTCCGCCTTTTGTACGATAAGTTTCCTTTTGCACAATATTATGCATACACAATATTAAAGTTGTAAAATAGAAATGTCAGTACATTGAAGACATTTTCCAAAAAAATACGGAGAAGAACTATTTGAATGTCACTGAAACGTCTTTTTATCCTTCAAGACGAAAGAAAAACGCATTTTATCCACTAGTGGGGACAATAGACTTATTTTTTATGAGTTGTTTTTTGCATGTTGCACTTTTGCCACTATAGTGAGGTGAAAATAATTTTGTATGTTTGTATATGCATAGTGTATGTTAGGGGAATAACTAACCTTACATGATGACCTATTCCTGTATATCTTTCATCGCAAAATTTTACTTTGTAAAGCTTTATACGAAGGATAGTAACCAATTAAAATATCTCAGGCATTATTCGAATAACAAGACATTACAATTAACCGAGCATTTTCATATTAATGTCACTTAGCGTTCTTCCCGCGGCTCAAACCCTGGACGCAGCTTCCGCAGTCCAAACGAACGTGGACTAAACGTCTGCCACAAACGCGAAGCATGCTCATTAAGTTTTATACCAGTGTATCTTTATTAATAGAACATTCGAGAAATGCGCTAAATGTCCGGCTCGAAGGACCAACATCATAGGAGGTATATAATGATTTTAATTAAGATGTTCCTTAACGACATTAAAGAGTTAATTTACTGTAATGTATAATCTTATAAGGTTGCAAAAAAATATATAAATAATATATGTGATACATTATTTTGGACCAATTTTTCTTTTTGTGAATTCTTCGTCAAATCGAATCTCTTTTTGATGCGGCAATGCGAGTTTGTAATACATATTAAATCGTACTTATATATTACGTAAGTACTATTTTTACAAGAACCACTCAAATTAATTTAAAAACTCAGTCAAATTCATCCAGACGTATTTATTGCCATTTTCACGAAAATTAGTGCCAATAAAACATAGATTTTTGCGAATATACTTACGTGTTGTGGATGCCATGATATCATTTTCTCGCTATAAGATGTCATAATTTTGTTTATTGATTAGCGTCTGGTTTGGGGCGAGTTGAACGCTCCCTCTTTGAGGGTTAAGGGATAAAATACGAGAAGGAACACCAAGTACGGAGTTTGAGTTGGCTGTTACGTTTGAGCGATGGTAGTCAAGCCGTTAATAATACGTCTTAATGAAGCGCTAGGTCGATGCTACACATTCTAACTCTCACTGCGCGCGCTACTAACATACTCGAACGCGGACAGATTTATTACCGCTGGATGCGACATGCGCACGAGCAGAAATGGCGACAATCGCTGTGGCAGATATAACTTATATTTTATTTAGTGTGACCTTTTCCCTTTATATAGTAGTACAAATCGGTCCTTTTGTAATAGGACCGATTGAGGACCCTCATAAAATAACGTAAACCATTATTTATGTATTTTTGATTGATATTCATAATAAATATAACGTATATTAATCTTAAATAAATAATGGTTTACTTTGTTTTATTTATATACTAGAAGACGCCCGCAACTTCGTCAGCCGAGGAGAAAAAGTCATATCACCTCTTTTTTATGACACCGTAGTCGGATAAAAAGTTTCCTATAATCATCTGGAGCTACCCGAGTACCAAAAATAGTTGAAATCAGTTTAGCCGATTTGGCGTGATGAAGCCACAACGACACATACAAACATAAAAAAAATAAGAAACAAAAAATAAAATTTCGATTTGGTGACCTCCAAATAGTCCTTATTAATCATTATTTTGAAAATATCTTCAATGTACAGACATTTCATTTTTACAACTTGAGAATAGAAGATTGATTGATATACGTAATAAATATAACGAATACTAATCTTAGATAAATAATGGTTTACGTTATTTTATTTATGTAAGATATTATTTTATTTATATATTTAAGTAAATATGTCACGGATAACGGAAGAACATATTATAATCGAATAAAGACCAACTTACAGCTTTAGTATAGAAAATTGATTGATATTCGTAATAACTATAACGAATATTAATCTTAAATAAATAATGGTTCACGTAATTTTATTTATGTAAGATATTATTTTATTTATACATTTAACTAAATATGTCCCGGATAACGGAAGAACATATTATAATCGAATAAAAACCAATATTTAAGAAAAATAACCGTCAATACGATGAATAAGATGATTAGTACCCAACTTCATGACAAAATGATCTTATAATACTTGAATTTTATTTTTGATATTATAATAAATGGAAAAAATATTTATTTATTTGATATTATAACAAAAGAACTTATATTCACATTGTGTGTTGTATTTAGTAGAACAGCAATAAATATTTAAAAACTTATCGTTTATAACATATTATGTATCCATATTTTAAGTTTGTGGTAACTTATAACTACAGAGCCTTGTACAGAATAATATATTACAATTATTTTATCTAATATTATTTTTAAATAACATAAACATTAAGTTTAGTAATTCAAATAAGTATAAATTTGTAGGTAACAGGATTAAATCCAAATCGCATAGTTTTCCAATTCACCATCATATCATATATATGTTGGTAAAGCTAATTAAATATTAGTCATGATATTTTTATACTACTTAAATAATTAAATAATTTCTCAGTTTAAGCCGTCATTGACAATCGTAATTTATATGTATCAAATAATTTATTATTTTAAACCGACATCATACAATTAATTCATATCTCTCAAAACTCGCGGAAACACGTTAAATTCACACTAGTAATTAAATTTTAATAATACCGTAATAACACTCATACGCCGAAAGGCAGACCCGGGTAAGTGCGTTTTCACACTTTCTCAGGCTCTTCCAGCGTCCGCGCATCTGCCCGCGCGCCGCTCCGCCGATTTCGTGCATTTTTTTGCAAGTGACGACTTGGATTTCTAAATAATTTAAATGCGCGCACGATACGCAGATACGGTATACAGAATCGTACTTACGATCTTCTAACTCAACTAACTACGAGTAAAACCGTGCTTTTAAGTCTTAAACCGACAAGTTAAAACAAGCGTTAGGGGCATGAATTTTATCATAGTTTATATGTTTAAAAAAACATAAAGATGACTTACGTTTTAATAAAAACAACGTAACTAAATCCGTTCAAAGCACAAAACCATGTCACTGTCACAGGCCACTGATCGCGAGTAACGCGCGTGCGCGAAGGAGAGCGGTTGCAGCGAGACTGGCGGCGCGCGCGGCGGTGAAATGAACGCACCTTGCAGTTTTATGAGACAAGTTTAGTAAAGGAGTTCTAATCATGCTGCGGGAATCTGAATTGAAGGTTGATCGCAAAGATGTCTGGAGGGAATCGCTTTTTAACGATACCTTGTTTGCTCAGTTGCTCGAATTGTAACAGTAACGTTTGATGACGGCAAAGAAATAAGCAGTATGTTGCACTATCAGACTAGTTTTATACGAATTGATAGTTTAATGTATACTTTGCGTATCAATACGCTATCTAGCTAGCGGAAACTTGAATATTACATTACGATTTATTATATTACAGAAAGATTGCATTACTGTTTTGAAGACATAGATATGTGTAGGGTTTTATTTTAGTATGAGACTACCGTGAATACGCGATACAGCAAACTAGGTACGGCCTCACAAACTTCCTTAAAATCTCAATGTCCAGGCTTCTGAGTTGCTAATGTATCGAAATTTAAAACAAATATTTTTATCGATCAATCTTCTCAGATTATGAGTTTGAACTTTCCTTCACATGTGTCTAAGTCAATGAAACCTTATTTTTAAATTTCGAATAGCGGGTGAAATACAAACCAGTGGAATCGTAAACACTTTAAAACGGCAGTTAAATGTGAAATTTACGAAGGATTTTACCGTTCGTAATCACTGTTACAAGCAGCATGCAGTTTTATGGGGTGACGAGTTTACTAAAAGCGATCCAATCGTGTCAAGCGTTAAGGATATATCCGGATTTTTGCCCGATTGCGTCCGAAAGAGTCCGATGTTTTTCGAGTGTATGTACATACATATGTATGATTGTATGTATATTTTTTGGCACGGTATGCAGTTTAACGGTTTGATAGATTTTGAGGTATACCTCAAACATTATCATAGGATTCGTCTTAACTTTGATAATGACATACATAGGAATATTTTGCAGGGGATTTTCTTTCAGGGTTACGTACTATGTATATATAATTGTTACACGCAAGGTTTTAATTTTTTTTATGTAATTTATTTTAAACTAGCGGCCACCTGCGACTTCGTCCGCCTTAGATTCGTTTATCGCGGATAAAAGGTATTTTTCCGGGTTAAAAATTAGCTTATGTCTTTCCCCAAAACTCGATATGTCACTAATTTAAATGTGAAGCATGTTACCAAGATTTCAAGTTCCTAGCGTAAAAAATATTTACTATCCATACAAATTTTCATCCCCTTTTTCGTCCCTAAAAGGGATGAAATTTGACATACATTAAGCCTATGTCCTATTCTGACATATAAGGTACATAACAGGAAAGTGTAATAAAAATTCGCCCAGTAGTTTTTGAGATTAAGTGGAACGTACATACATACTTTCACGTTTATAATATAGTGAGGAAGTAAGGATATAACACATTCCATACGTCATTATTTATTTATGTACTTTTTTGTAACTATGAAATCATTTCCTTTGCAGTTGCGTTAAGAAATTTATACTTAATTGTACAATATAAATATTCACGTAACGATAACGTTTGGGTTTCAAATTTCTTTAGCTGATTGATTACTACTTTATTCTTAAACATGAAACGTTAATGTGTGTTTGCTTTTACTTATTTTTAAATTTCGTTAAAAAGTACATACATGAATCGTTTGTCAAAGAAATAATAAATACTAATATTTTCTTTTGTTTCCGCGATTATTACTCATTTAAATAAAACAATTCATATGTTATCGCAAATGAGATAATATACGTGATATAATCCGTTAAATTGATTCATTTAAATAATAAATACTCGTTTATTTATTGACTGTGTCTACGTTAATATTGAATTACGACAGAATTTACATTACCTCACGAAATTCCAAGTCAAGTCGACTTATAAAGTTATTATCCTAAACATACAAATTAAGTGAAATAAATTCCACCTGAAGCATACAATTCTTCTACTTACACTTTAGTTGTAAAATCATAACGAGTTCATTAGAAGACGTATCTGATGAAGAAAATGTTATAACGGTAAAACAATAATAGCTTATGCAGCTGCAATATAATGATAGGCATTAAACACGAATGCATGTTTATGAAACAAGCCGCAAATCACTACAGTAAAAAAAAACAAATGCTTAAATAATTAAATAGCACGCTTTATTTACACGTAAGTGTGTTTCAAGTCCTAGACCAATTAAGTGCAGTGATCGATGGATCATTACGTGCTAAAGACATCGTGCGCAGGCGCTCGCAGCGCATGATCGTGATCTGTCATAAATAAATAGACAATGCGCTGTACAGGGTGGGGTTAAACCAATAAGCGATGTTTGTCTCGAGTCATTCTATTGTGAATCGAGTTTTACAATCGAATATCTATTTGCTATTTCAGGATGTTTCCAATAGAAGGGTGCATTAACTTTTTTCAAAATAATATTTTCTTCTATTTTCGCGATGATTACTCATTGAAATAAAATAATTTAACGGATTATATTTCGTTTATTATGTCATTTGAGTTCCCGACGTTTCGGAAGCTTTCACCTTTCCATGGTCACGGGTTGACTGAGACATGGTATATTTTTCTCTGTCAAAGTTACAATTTGTGCAATCTTTATATTATGTATATCGTTGCCTAGTACCCATAGTACAAGCTTTGCTTAGTTTGGGACTAGGTCGATTTGTGTAAGATTGTCCCTGTGTTATTTATTTATTTATATTTCGATTCAGTGACTTCCAAATAATCCGTTTTTAATATATATTTTTTAAAATATCTGTAATGTACAACCATTTTATTTTTACAACTTTATAATAGTAAATAGATATCGTCGCCTGGTAGCTTTGCTTAGTTTGGGGCTAGGTCGATTTGTGTAAGATTGTCCCTGATATTAATTTATAAAAAAATAAAAATAAAATCGTATGTTTATTTAAGTATGAGCTTAAAACACTTAAACTAACTAATAGCTCGAAAAAATGAAAAATATCGGATAAATGAAATTCGAAACGAACGGTGCCGTCTACGATGACGAAGGATTTGAAACTTTCTCAAAATATGAAGAATAAATTATACAAAGAGATGACATCGCAAAATAGAGCAAACGAAAGTTGTGCTCTTTTCTCAAGCAGCCGGAAGGGTGCTCTTACTTCCGGGAGGACAGTTCTCGTGAGAAAAAAATGGAGATTCATTACTGAGTTCACATATGGAAAAACAGTAAGTAATAACCGCGCAAAAAAATGCCACTTACTCGCCATTGACAAATGGACGGCAAAAATTTCCAGCGGGCGACGACCCCGCTGATTGGACTATTGAATAGATTGAGCCGTAGTTTGACTAAGCGTGTGAATTAATCTAACGCGATCTTAATCATCGGATTATTAAAATTTCCTGCCGATTAAGCAAACTGGACTTCGGTAATTATACACTGTCAGTGTAATATTTGCGGAGAACCTTAAGACCACGCCGTGGAGGCTGTTATTGAATGGATGATGTGATAGCGTTGGGTGTTGGTTTGAGAGGAAATAGCTAATAACATGTGATAAGTCATCGGTGATTGTTTGGAAATGTGCGATTCTTTGTATATTTCCCGAAGGTTCCGTTGGAATAGATGCTAGGATTCCATGAAAAGTTAAACAAACCTGCAAGTTATTATTTTTATGAAGTTACGATACGAGCTGCCTTCAACATCATCAAACTTTGTATTACTAAGTGACCTATTTTCATACAAATTTTATAACCCCTTTTCACCTCGAATTATGAAAAATCCATAGTTGGTGCATAGTGATGCACATAGCCTTGTGCGCAAACATTAATCTGCATCAAATTTCATGCCCTGTCACCAGTGGCTTAGGCTGTTTGCTCTGTTACTATTACTGGCTATACTCATACATTACTATTTTATAGGCCTAGAAGCATAAGTGTAAAAAATATGCACGTCATCTTGAAATGAGGTTTCCCTTTTCTTTCGTCGATTAAAATTTGTGATATTGTGTAGTGTTACAGATTATTATCTTATCATCCTTTTTTTAATTAGAGGTTTCCTTGTAATCATTTTTCATAATTGCATTATAGATAGTATATGAAGAAGTGACCAAAAAAAATCTACTATTCATTTTAAAAGTTCAAAGTGCAAAGTACTGCTTGAGATCAGGCAGGTCGTACGCTTGTTTGCCACCTTAGTAATATAAAAAGAAATCTTATTTTTAATATTAGTAGCGTCTGAATTATTTATTATGAACACCTCAAATAGTTCTTATGTGGTGGTTTAAAGAAGATATATGTCTCGCAAAAAAACTGAACAAATATGTCGAAAACCTATTCTGCTAAACACTTTAATCATGATTCGCCAGATATTAAAATAAAGTGTGCCAGTCGTGCTTAACGGCAAACACACATTAAATCATATATCATACAAAAATGACGTCTTTATGAAAGCAGTTATTAGTGAGAACTATGAGGATACATGTTAAAGTCTTCATTTTAAGGTGATAATTATACGTTGTCAGGAAATTTACTTCATCGTGACAGAGTTCTATATCTACAAGCAATATAAGCGCATTTATCATTGATTATTTTAATATTGCATGATGTTTTAAGCATGTTGCGAATATAAATTTTGTTACATGTTTTTCTTAATTATTAAAATTTTATTTTATTATAGTTTTTACAATTCCGCAAACATCTTAAACCGATTCATTATGTACGTTTCCTTATTAATTATTTTAATAACGGGTTTATTTCGATAGATGACATGTTTATTAGGGTTGACCACGGCTTTTTCACATTCATCGTATTATTTTAATGTCATATTTACGGTTAAATTAAATAAGAAAATGTTAAATCAATGTTGGGGGCAAACATATTACGAGTGAGTTTTTTTTAATAATATATTTCACTGAGAATGTAAGCGACATTGACAGCTTTTAGCTTATTACCCCACACATCTGTCAACGACAGTGAGCAAATCACCGTGAAATTCTCAGTCGTCACGTACCATCCTCCGTGGAATGAAAATAAAATACCTACATTTATGCAATTGATTTAAACTTACACAATTTTCACACATTAATTCACAGCAAAACGAAATAGGATTTTATATGATATACATGTAGATATGATTTATTTAACTCCCTCATTGGTTATTCTTCGGCGATTCGGACATCGCATTACTTACATCCATACTTTCACCGAACGCAAAAACACTGGCCAAGAGCATGTCGGACCATGCTCAGTGTAGGGTTCCGCAGCCGTTCATACGAAAAATGCACACTACCGATGAAAAAAATACGATATGAAAAAATGCACCAGCAAAAGAGCGTATCTCCACGGCACTTATGTCCTTTTGTTGAGAAGTGCCTTTTTTCAGCAATAACTCAAAAATGGTATATCCGATCATGTCGGAAACAATTTTCGTTGAAAGTTTTTATTAAGCTTTATCTTTGTATTTTTTTTTCATTATTTTGGGATATACCGTTAAGAAAATAGAGGAGGGGGGGCACAATTTATGCTACTTTCGGAGCGATTATTTCTGAAAATATCAACTCAATCAGAAAACTTTTTTAGACGCCTCAAAATGATTGTAAGAGATCTGTTGAAATATCTGACACACATTGATATACGCTAAAAAAAGTTTTTTTTTCTCTTCGGTTACATGTATGGAGTGCCCCCGTAGATACACTTATTTTATTACTTAACCATCAAACTAAGTAGCGGCTTATACAAGACATCTAGGTATAGGTACTCCAAATTTCATCACTGTACATTTAGTAGTTTTTCAGTAAAATGCCTGTTACATACGGATGGACGGACATGACGAAACTATAAGGGATTCGTTTTTGCCATTTTGGCTACGGAACCCTAAAAAGGAAGGAAGGGATGAAGGATGATCCCTGTGGCAGACGAAAGGTCAGAAGGATAGACAGAGGAGTCATCTAGACAGTCTCATCCCATTGACATCCTTAGGTAGCAGTGCAGAACCTTAAAACATGATATAGGGTCGCTTGGCTCTTAGGACCATTAAAACAAGAGGACTGTTAATTGCCACTCGTACTTTGGATCGTGCCCCGATCGCAAGTAGATATTCAGGCAAAAGCTAAATGTCACTTTAAAACTAACTTTGACGACCAGTTTGGCTCAGTGGGAATAACGTTGCCTGCGAAGCTGAGGTCCTGGGTTCAAATCCCGGTAAGGGAAAATATTTGTGTGATGAACGTAAATATTTGTTTCTGAGTCTTGTATGTTTTCTATGTATAATATATCTATTCAATATATCGTCGTCTAGTACCCATAACACAAGCCTTATTGAGCTTACCATGGGACTAGTTCGATTTGTGTAAAATTGTCCCATAATATTTATGTTTATTTATATTTATTTATATTTAACTAAACATTTAACCATAATATACCTAATTGAACAAAGAAACATGGTACTGTAAGATTTTTTTTGTTAACAGCTTATAATAAGTAAATCGTAACATGCTTGCAAAGTTGAATAATCTATTCTATACTATTATAAAGTTGTAAAAATGAAATGCTTGTATGTCGTTGTGGCTTCATCACGCTAAATCGGCTAAACGGATTTGAACTATTTTTGATACACGGGTAGCTGGGTATCTCCAGATGGTTATGGAATACTTTTTACCTTACTATAAAAAAGGGGGGCTATGACTTTTTCTGCTCCGCGAACGAAGTTGCGGGCGCGTTCTACTTATAAATATACAAATTCTTATAAATAGATAGCGCTGTACATATCGAGGAACGGCTTTTTGTATGGAGAAATGAAATGAAATTATTTATTAATAACAAACGGTTATAGGTCACAAATATTATCGTATACATGTCATATTATAATTGGGATATACTAATTTACTGTCCTCTTGTTTCAATGGTCCTAGTTGGGTCACCATCTCTCAGGATTTTTCCTGAGATTTCACTGATGGCAGGATTGCGGTTGGACTTTGAAAGTCTGAGGATTTTCGGTTAATTAATAAGAATAAAAGATTTTTTTTTAAACTAGAAGACGCTCGCGACTTTGTCCGCGGAGGATAAAAAGTTATAACCTCTCTTTTTTTCTTTAGCGTAGTTGATTAAAAAGTATCCTATAACCATCTGGAGATACCCAGCTACCCGTGTACCAAAAATAGTTGGAATCCGTTTAGCCGATTTGGCGTGATGAAGCCACAACGACACATACAAACATACAAAAAATACAATAAAAATATTCATTGAAATAAAACAATTTAACGGATTATATCGCGTATATTATCTCATTTTAGTTCCCGACGTTTCGGAAGCTTTCCAGCTCTCCATGGTCAGCGGGTGGTGGATAATCGCGGAAACAGAAGAAAAAAAATATTTTTCGATTCAGTGACCGCCAAATAGTCCCTTACAATATTTTTTTTGAATATATATTCAATGTACAGGCATTTCATTTTTACAACTTTATAATACTTAGTATAGATAAACAAAACCATAATGATGACTAAATGTTACACGTGACAAAAAAATCTCAACTTTTAAAGAAAATCGGTCTTTTCTTCGGAATTTTATAAATTTGAATATGGTAACCCTATTCCCACCACCGATAAGTTAAGCCTACATTGCTAATATCGGTTAAAAATTAAACAAATACGGTATATTCCGCGCACCGGGACTATACACAATTACACATTGGCGAGAGTTGAGGGGAAGCCGAGATACATAGACGTTATTCCAAAACTGTTGCCATCCATCTCGTATTTAAAAACGGCAATGTACCTCGCCTTCGTCTCCACATGCGCCAATGTATTGAGTATAACAAGATTGCTGGTGTTTCCAGCTGTTATAAATTCTTTTTTTTTGCCCTTTAATGGCAGCGTAATTGGCCGGAGCCAATATTGCCGTAAATCTGCCGTATCTTGGGATCGTTTCGCTCGCCAAGTATGGTGGCAACAGATGTTTAGCTCACGCCAGCACTCGACTGGACTCGTGGGCTAGTGTTGTGTTGGATTTAGATATGGTAACTGAGCCAAATGCGAGTCGGACTCTCGCACCAAACGTTACATTCAAAATAATATGCCAAAAAAATCCAGTGTTAGCAAAATGTATGCTGTATGGGGTCATTTTATATCAGTAAATATACGAATAGACAGACAGTCATAATAAATAAGATTTTGTTGTAAGAGCTACCTTTATACCAAATTTCATGTTTCTAGGACAACTTGAGCTACGCTTTATATAGGTTTTCCATGGACGGCAATTTGTATGGAAACATCTTTTTTAATGCCTGTATGTTTGGATTTCGTTGACTTAGAGGCTTGATTTTTTTTTCAGCTTTAATGCAGAAACATGTACTTGGTTTTAATTTCAACTTGATAGTATCAAGTTGATACCTATAAGCGTTCCTGTGAAAAAGGGTCAGACGGACGGACAGACAGACGGACAACTAAGTGATCCGTAAGGGTTCCGTTTTTTTTCCTTTTGAGGTGCGGAACCCTAAAAATGGTAAAGTTTAAATTTCTTATGGTTTTGGTGTGGTACTTGTAGCAGATCAGTAAAAAGGTGTTATAGCTGATGTATCTATCGCTAGTGGCGTTTTGAAGAAAAGAGACTCCAACCAGCTATACACTGAATAAAACAATTTAAACGGATTCTATCCCGTATATTAATCTCATTGGAGGTCCCGACGTTTTTTAAAATAAAATAAATCAAGCCCTTCTGTGTACGTATTTAACTGTTTATACACATTAGGCCCATCTGGCATTTACGTAGCTTTACTTGTTTTCTCAAAGTGGGTAGTTTGCACAAATCGTAACTTTGAAAGATTTTATTTTTCTTAGTCTACCCGGTGAACACGGAAGCTGTTAACCTGCTAAAACATCGGGAAGTCAAATGAGATATTATACGCGATATAATCAGTTTAAATTATTTTATTTAAATGAGCGGTAATCTCGGAAACAGAATATATCGCGATATAATCGCAGGGAAATAGCCAAAACAGAGATTTGATCAAATCCCTAAGGGATTTGACCAAATCACGCAGGATGTTAAAAAGGCGAATCAATTTTATCATTTGTTATTTCACTAAACTGATTCAGGGATTTAATCAAATGACTGATTTTTTCAAACAAATGATAAAATTGATTCGCCATTTTAACATCCTGCGTGATTTGGTCATATCCCTTAGGGATTTGATCAAATCTCTATTTTGGCTATTTCCCTGCGACATATACACAGATTTTTAATGTAAGACCAGTTCCCATCTCGATTAATTAAGCAAATAAACATAAATATACTTACTATTTAATATAAAGTTATACGAATGAAATATCTGTATATAAAAGATATTTAAAAAATATATATTGTAACGGACTATTTGGAGGTAATTGAACTGAAAAAGAAATATTTTTACATAATATTGTGTCGTAGTTTCATCACACCAAATCTAAAACTAACTGATTTCAACTATGTTTGGCTAAAGGATACTTTTTACCCGACTAAGCTGATGAAAAACTAGGGGCTATAAGTTTTTCTCCTCCGCAAACGAACATGCGCGCACTTTCAATTTATTTCATAAAAACATGAATGAGACTCATGAAACCAGTAATATACCTAAGGGTAAGTTTTATGAATAAAAACAATTACACTAAAACATATATGCAGTAATCACAGCGAATGTGCGCCAGTTGACGTTAGATAGCTATGCGCCTCAAATCTCGTTAGTTTCTATATCTCTCACGTTTTGCAGTCTGTGAAGTACTTCTTAATCATGAGAAAAAGTAAAAGAAACACGAGACCATTACTCCACGTTGGAACTGGTGAAATTGAATTACCGACGTCGTCACCTGATTGATGTAGTTTTTACTTCGATTTGTTCAAGTACTTGTATCAGTGGTCTCCAAGGCTTTCCCGGTCACATATAAGAAAGCTCATGTTATGCGTGTTTATATTACGGGCTTAGAAATCTCGTGGTAAAGTAGCGACCACACCGCTGCTCGAAGTACGCTGATGCACCACAAAACTCAATCACGTCACTTATATTTTACGTCTCGTTTTGACGTGTACCTACCAAGTTCGAGCTCAAAACATTGACGACGTGTTTACGCTGCTCTACAGTTAGGGCCTTATCACACTTAACGAGTTGCGAGCGAATTTTGTAAGAAGGCGATCACGCAGCGAGTTTACCGCGACTGATATTTGTATAGAAAACACGCTCTCAACTCGATAGTGTGAAAAGCCCCTAACACAGACAGTAACACGTCACTGCGTATACACAGCATTTAAGCTTCGCTGTGTTTTATGAACGCGTGTCGACAGCGCGTTTTTCATTCCACAGAACAGCATACTGACTCGCGTGCGTATCGCGATGGTATAGATAAAAACGTTCTAAAACGTCGCTGCGTTTAAAAAACGCAGCGTGCATAGGCCCTAAGACACGTCACTGTGTTTATGGTGCGGTAGCGTATTTTACGCAGCGGTGTGGTCAAACCTGAAAACGGTTTTATACGTGTGCGGTGTTTAATTTGTCAAGTCCGTTTTAGGTATCCATTTTAATCGAATAGAAGTTGATGGCGGTCTTCTCTTTGAGAAATCGCTTTATTCTTTAGATTCGTCGTTTGGGACTGAAAATGGCAAGTGCCTTTAGTATCTTAAGCATAGATTGAAGAAAATTTAATTTAAATACTAATCGAATCTCTGAAGTTAAATCGGGATTATAGCACAGAACGGCATAGATAAAAAGAAACAAGCTCTAAGATATGTTATGTTATGCAACGAGCAGTAACACATGCGTAAATGAATTTTAATTATACGTAACGATTAATTTTGTAATTGGGTATACAATTTTAATTCTAAAGGACTGTATATGTTTCTTGATTTTCTTGATAATTTGCGTTGTCTAAACTTTTTGATACTTTCTAAATGTTCCTTTGATAATTAAGGAAACATAAATAACAGATTTAAAATATCTTGATCGAATTCATATGATAGTGAGAAATGCACTATTTTAATGGAACATATTTTGAATCAGTCTGAAATTAGCCAAAATTATCTAAATAATAATGTTGATCCGAAGAACTAAAGAATAAAGATTGATGTTCATAATTATCAAAAGTTCACATCATGTATACGTGTTACGATAAAAAAACATAATATTTTTTCTTAGAATATGCATTTAATCCATACTATTATATATGCATAACGAGCTATGGAATAAATATCGAGTCAGAAATGAGGAGATTCGTAGATGAACCCATGTCACCGACATAGCAAACAGGGTAAGAAAACTGAACTGGCAATGGGCAGGGCACATAGTTCGGAGAACCGATGCTCATTGGTGCAGAAAGGTTCTCGAGGGGAGACCACGTAAAGGCAAACGCAGCGTGGGAACGCCCCCGCAACGTAGTGGGACGACCTGGTTAGGCTTGCCAGGACTCGCTGGATGCGGGTCGCCTCTATCCGGCCCATGTGGAAATCTATTGAGGAGGCCTGTGTTCAGCAGTGGACGTCCTATGGCTGAATTGATGATGATAATGATTTATCCAGTTTATGTTTTGGTAACGCGAGCGGAGCCACGGGTATATTTTATCAAAATTATCCTTCACTTTAGGTACCCGCTGTACCACGTTCTGACTGAGTCGTGTAAGCCAGTTCTCAGCAAAGCGCGTCGTCTGCATCTTAACAAGGCCTAAGCATAAGTTTAATGACTAAGCTGTCTCCAAGTGTACTTGCCCTAAGATGGTCTTATGCCCAAATAAGATGATTATCTACGCATATACACAAGGTAATAGTTTCTTAGAGGTAAAAATAATTTAGGTACCAATGTTTTATGATTACGACATTGATAATCACATGGATTTACGTTTTACATAATTTTATGGCATAAAAGTAGTTAAATGTATATTTCTACTTTTTCTGCTAATTGAAGGTTGTCTGGAAGAGGTCGTCTTCGAGGTTCCGTACAAAAAAAATTGGAAAGGAAATCCTCTATTACTAACCCTCCCCGTCTGTATATCGGTCTGACCGTGTGTTTGTCTTAGGGCTCTAATTAATTGACCGTAATATGTAGTCTTGAAAATTTCACAAAATGTAACCGCTACTATGACAACAGACAATAAAGTTTTATATTAAGGAGAACCCATATAAGGAACGTATTTTTAGGCAATTTTTGCGTAATATTTATATATTTTGATTAATATCAGCTGATATTACGATTTATATTTTACGCAAAAATAGCCGCAATAAGAAAAAAGCGGCCAAGTGCGAGTTCGACTCGCGCACCGAGGGTTCCGTACAAACTTTCACTTACCCTAACATTATTATATTAACTGGTTCCGGTTGAGTTAAGTTTACACCTGATATCTATGATAGCAATGCATACAAATGAGGAGCAAACTTAAACGCAACTGGGCTGTACAAACATGTCTTTAGAAAAAGACTATATTTTTTATGATTTAATTACATATGTATAGTTTTCAGATTTTTATTTGTATTTGTAGTATGTCACGATATTACTTGCCAAATTTCATAGTTCCATGTTAACGGGAAGTACCCTATCATTTTGATTCCCTTGAGAGTATCGAAATATACGTTTATTGCGGCATAAATGGCCGTATCTTTTTTTACGTTAATGTAGAAGTTTGATTTTTCACAGCTTCAAGTGACCGTAGACCTGAGTATACGGTGTTGATTTCAACTTGACACCTTTACGCGTTCTCGAGAGAAAGGGAGCGAATCTAGACAGACAGACAGACTGATAACAAAGTGATCCTATAAGGGTTCTGAAAAAACCAAAATTAAAAGTATGGCGACCATACTCTTGTTCTTCTTGGTGTTTTTGCCTGCGGTGGTACGTAACCCTTCGTGAGCGAGTCCAACTCGCACCTGGCAGGTTTTTTCTTCTCATCTAAGTACATAGTAGTTAGTTATACGTGGCGTTGTGGGCAGCCGGCGTCTGCCCGCGGTTTGCGGCGCGTTAATTAACGGGCGATAATGAGGTCGCAGCGACTCGCCCCAGTTCCTGCCGTGCGTTACATGTGCGTCAATTATGGAACAGGGAAGCAGGGGATAAGATCGGATGGTTTGATAGACATAGTTTGCTTTGAGGATAGTCTTCTTCGAAATTCGTGATCATCCATTTTAACTTGTATGTTATCTATGCGGCGACGCATTAAAATTGTACGTTTAAAATAAATGTCGTTCTCTAAGCCACTGTTATGTCGACTGCCAATTTCTACCCATTTAACAATGTATAAAATAAAGGAAAATATGTATAACTGAATAGAATTATGTTCTGCACGCTAGCTTTAAATTGTTTTTTATATAACTTTTGTCATATAAGTAAATTTTGTAAATTCTTTATGAGTTATAAATTCTTAAACCATAATTAAAACAGTATCGTAGGTGCTTTAATTTGCTCAGCTTTGAATGCAGTTATTGCCATCCAGAAGCCCTGCTGTTTTAATTTTTGTGCATATCTCTCTCTCTATTTCTCTTTAATAAATAAAATTGATCTAAAACATATTTTAAAATAATGATAACTATATACTAATAACAAACAATTGAGGGTAAATAATAAAAGCATGAAGTAGGGCTTCATGTGGTTAAGGCAAGATAAGTCCTTACATAATCTATTTGAAATATAGACAAGCAAAATAAATGTACATATAGTAGGTATTTATTTTATTTTTTTAACAATTCGTAGATTTGTTTTATTTTTATTAAGCCAATTATTACTTCAATATTCAATGTTATTTTAACTTAGTGGAAGGTAACAATAAATTGAAATCAATTATTATTTAAATACGTAATATAAAGTAAAGCAATGTTCATGCAATTCGTTATCTCCTGATGAGACGATCAATAATTTATCTGTATCGTCGTATCGTACGACTCGTGGACGTAGCGTGAAACACAGTGGGATTGAGACGGCGTATTGTAGTTCTTCGACCAGTCAAAATCGTATTCTGAAATTCCAGTGTCGATGTCGATCCGGTGAAAATCCGCCGTTTTAGCCCCCGGATAAATATGAGGGCTATAACAAGTATAACGTGTGTATCTAAAATAATGAAATAATAATGAAATAATGATCTTTATTCTGTAAGTAGGCCACAAGGGCACTTTTACAAGTCTGAGTCTACGGCGTTTCCCAAGAGGAGACCACTGAAGAGAAGAAAGCCGAAACAAACTCAACAGTCAGTCATTTTTTCGAAATATCTCTTATATCTATTACAGTATTCGTGCTTAGCCTATCCTAAATATATGTTATGAGTATAAAATCTAAAAAAGCAAAATAGTGATTTTTATTTAAAACTTATGTACGTTTGATATGCCACCTTAAAAGAACCGTGTCCCGGTAAAAGTAAATTATTTGGTTTCTGTTTTGGGCCATGCATTTTTGTCTGTTAAATAGTCCTCTACCCTGTAATAAGCCTTTGCCATTAGGGACTCTTTTAAGGACTTTTTGAGAGCTGGAAACGATAATTTCAAAGCATCATCTGGTAGCTTATTATAAAAATGTATACATTGGCCTACGAATGATTTGGCTACTTTACGAACGCGGAACTTTCTAATAGCGATTTTGTTTTTATTTCTAGTATTAAAATTGTGGATATCTGAATTCTTAGTAAAAGACTCTAGGTTCTTAATAACATAAATAATATTCTCATAAATATATTGGGACGCTACGGTTAATATGTTGATGTCTTTAAAAAGTTCTCTTAAGGAGTCACGGGAGTTCAGGTTATATATAGAACGAATCGCTGTTTTTTGTAACACAAATATAGTCTGTATGTCAGCTCCTTTGCCCCAAACCAGAATACCGTATGACATGATACTATGAAAATAACTATGATATACTGAGCGAGCAGTATCAACATTGGTCCATTGTCTAATTTTTCTAATAACGTAAGCTGCTGAACTTAATTTACCTGCAAGTACTGCTAAATGGGGACTCCATCGCAAGTTCTTATCCAGTGTTATACCTAAGAATAATGCCCTATCCATCATTTCTAAACATTCACCATTGAGCGATATAGTAGAATCCACTGCTCTAACATTCGGTAAAGCAAATCTAACACATTTCGTTTTCTTAGCATTCAATACCAGATTATTAATATTAAACCAGTCAAGTACTTTAACTAGTACACTATTAATTTCAGCATAGTTTGTTGCGTTCCGGTCAACTTTGAAAATTAATGATGTATCATCAGCGAATAGTACTATATCAGAAAGATTTTCTACTATAGATGGCAAGTCATTTATATAAACTAAAAATAGAAATGGCCCTAAGATGGCTGTGGCACTCCTAGCTTAACTGCAGCTCCACTGGATTGGGTTCCATTTACAACAACTGTTTGTGTTATATTGCTGAGATATGAAGACATAAGGCTTAAGGCATTTATAGACAGGTCATAATGTTTTAATTTCCAAATGAGTGTTCCATGATCAACGCAATCAAATGCCTTAGAAAGGTCACAAAAAACTCCAATTGCATCACAAGATTTCTCGCAGATCTTGTAAATATATTTAATGAGTACAGATGCTGCATCAGCCGTGGAACGTCCCCTTGTGAAACCGAACTGTTTACTACTAAGCAGTTTATTTCTATTGAAGTGTCCCAGCAGATCCATCAACATTAACTTTTCGAAAACTTTACTTAATACAGGTAGTATAGATATCGGGCGGAAATTAGTCAAGTCACTGAAGTCACCTGATTTAAAAAGAGTTATGACTTTACTAAGTTTCATAAGATCTGGAAACACGCCCTTTGATATGCAATTATTATAAATCAAGGCTAGATAGGGTGCAATTGAGTCTATGATATGATGAACAATTTTTACTAAAGTTCCCCATAATTCCTCTGTTTTCTTTAAATTCAGTGACTCAAATGTTTTAATAACGTCTATTGAATTTACTTGACTAAATTCAAAGCTTACATTGCATTTGTTAAAATTAACATTAAGTAACAAATGGGCTTTGATGTATGTCAAAGTCGGAAATTAAAAAGTTTTAAAGACAACTTTTTTTATTATTTTCTATTTATTTATTAAACAATGAACATATTTTTTATTTCTAACACAGTTCCCTGCAAAACTATATTGTACAGTTTGTACTACAGGCACAAGTCTCTATACTAACTACTATACTACGAATCGTTTCCGTTATACAAAAAGTATTTTTTTTTTTGCGTCAGTCAAATCCTTGATTAATTAATTGAATTGACTGTCATAAAAAATACTACGAAGTGATTGGACTAGTAGGTTAGGGTAGATACTGCTTAATGACATAAATACATTAGAAAACTTTTTCCATGCATTTAAAAAAGTTCACTACCACAGTATCACCAAGAGCATTACACGCCACAGTGCGTAGTATTCCTTGCAATCGCCAGGGTTTCTATCCGGTCCATCTCTCAGAATTACCATATCCCAGCTTTTCATTGTAACTTCATAACCTACATCCATTTATAAAATAGGTTTCCAGTTCGAAAGAAAGTAAACAGTATTGTATTTAAAGCGCGTTCATACGATTCTCAGCTGGCAAGAAACTGTCGTCTAACTATTGTTACGTTTCTTGTTCTGCGGAATCGTAAAAGTTTCAGGCTCATATGTGCTATTCTTGGAGGGGAAATCGTGTAAAATTTACATTTAATGGTGTTTTGCAGTGTACGGAAAAGGCAATAAAGTTGTATGAAACTTGGATATATCTGTCGCCGTTGAATTTTACACGGTGTAATGTGTATCGTGTTAAGCAATCTTCTTACCAATTTATTATCAAATGGAATCGAACAAGGATTTAATATACTTCGTTGAAACCCTTGGGTGTGAGGCCGAAGGATATGACAGATATCTTCAAAAAGATCACAGATAATGAGAGAGTCAGAACTTGGGGCAGAGACGAAGATTTCAATGTCGATACTAAAAAAACCGTCCAAGTGGGAACCGCAGTCGCGCACCGAGGGTTTTGAACTGAAAATCCTAGACCTACTCCTAAGCAAAATGTACGAGGTGTTCGATCATTTTAAATTGGTTACTGACACAGACACACATAAAATTATACTGTCCGTCTGTCTGTCACCAGGCTGTATCTCATGAACCGTGATATTTAGACAGTTATAATTTTCACAGATGATGTACTTCTGTTGCCGCAATAACAACAAATACTAAAAACAGAATAAAATATATATTTAAGGGGACTGCCATACAATAAACGTGACTTATTGCAGTCTTTTGCTCGATATTATTATTAGATAATAGTACGAAACCATTCGAGCGCGAGTCCGACTCGCACTTGACCTGTTTTTTATATTGAATTTCCCGTTAGTGATCTCAACAACAACAACAAGAAGAATACTTACTTATCGGAATCAAACGACAACAAATCTAACTGATATCGGTGACTTGACAAGACCGTAACTTATTGAGAATCATAACTTCCTTATAATTACGGAACCATCGGTTATAATACATAAGCCTTCACAAACCTCTACTTAATGTACGGCTCTAAAGTCCTGTAGTTAATTGGGTACGTTTTGACCTGACCGAAAAGGTTCATTAGCTATTGAAATTTAATAAATTTCTAATGAAATTAAGTCTGGAAGTACCGAGGGCTTGAATAGCGCTATATAAATAATATATATTACCTTTAAAGTAAAGGTTGTCATGTAATATTAAAAACAAGCTATTAAACATAGTACTCGCCAGTAATACAGGATGAAATCGGAGACGTGATCAGAAATAATTTGTGTGGCACTACAATTGATGGCCATTTAGTTACTGCATAATAGAAACGAAAGTTTTTTTGGTTTTTATTCACGGACATATTATTAATTTAATAAGCGATATAAGTTATAGGGTCACCGCCCTTTCACTTTTGACATGTAGATACTCAGTTCAAAAAGTCAAAAAAGGACTTTACAATCGGAAATTAGCTTTTATTGATATCGGATCTGTAATTGTTTTGACACATGTATTATACTGGGTGTCCCTAAAACCAACGCCAAAATAAAGAGTGGTGATAGAACAGCTCAAAAGCTATTGATTTGTTTGTTTTGTATGTTTTGAGATTTTTAGTAGTTTCCGGGATATTCACAAATTTTAGTAGCAATTTTGAAGTTTTTAAAAACATGAGCCAGTTTCTTTTCGTAAGATTTTTTTGAGTAATCACGTAAAAAAACTGGCACTTGTATTTAAAAACTTCAGTAGTTCGTTATAATTCAAATTATGTAGGATACTGACTAAAAAAATAAATTTCACTTAAACTTAGCTACTATCTGTAACACGGTTATTAAGGAAAAATCCCAAAATTGCTACTAAAGTTGTGAATATCTCGGAAACTACTAAAAATCTTAGAGCATACATGAGAGTCAAATCCATAGCTTTTGAGCTGTTCTATCACTCAATTCTCTTCATTTTGGCGTTGGTTTTAGGGACATCCAATATGCTTCATGTTTGATTACGTTGTATCATTTTGATGACGACTCCGATGACACCCTGGGTCACATTAGTCTGTTCTTCGATGACATAGATGTTGATGGATTTCAGAGTAAATGTGATATTATAATATTAATTCATTTATTCTTCATTAGTTAGTATCGAATGTTACCTTCTATTTATCAACAACACAAGATTTATTACTAGAAAATGCTTTTATATGATAAATTCTCCTGTGCATATTAGTTAACTTCATTCGTAGCAAGTTAAATTAACAGATTAATCAAGCTTGCCCACGGTATTCAATGATTGACGTCACTCGTTGCCACACTAACGATCACAACATGTCAAAATCCGCATGTAGGACACATCGAGACCATCAATCCATCTAAAACAATAGATTACTGTTTTTCGCGAAACAAAGAGTAATTTATTTGCCGCGACGCAAAAAAGTTGAATTATGTGTACATATATGTAACTGGTGATACAATATACATAACTGTATCATGAACTGACTCACTCAATTTTAAATTGAAACTTGAATATGACGATTCTGAGGCAATTTTTTATTAGCCTTTTTAATCCTCTCTCTTCTTTAATTAAACGATAACAAAGATTTAATTAAGGCACATAGGTACACAAAATCGCGATTTCACTTATTTCAGTTTAATTACTTACATGTACACAATGCGAGGATGTAGGTAGTGTTATATTGTAAAATACTACTTGTAAGCGATGCACCGATTATAAACTAAATCCTCTTTAGTGCAGGCCGAATGCGGCAGATTGCGAATAAAGAAAAGAGAAAACAAAAAATCACTAGTTCAACAAATCGACAGTATAATGTTCGCTCTTGAAACGTAGATGCTTTTATAAAAAAAATCTGTTATAAGGCTAAGTAATTGTTTTTTCAACTAGTTTAGTTATTCCGAGAGCTAAGTCAAACATTAAGATAATTGACATAGCCCTCGGAATAACCAAGCTAGGGTGATATGGACTAGACTATAATATTGATTGAGGAACCGATGGCCGATCGTTCTTGAAGTTCTGGAACAAACCTGAAGACGAAGTGGGTCGACCTTCTATTACATTTACTAGACAGTCTGACGAATTGAACATCGATTTTAGAGATACGTATTAAGTATTTGCAGTGCAAACCATAAAACCTATTTGCAGTGGTGGATATTTGAAATTAAAATGTTGATGATGCTTTAATTTCGAATTCAACTTTAGACTTAAATGCCAAGGTAATTTTTGGAGACAGTAATAATAACACTATACGGCCTTCAATTCATGTCACAAGACTAACGCTTCTGATCCTGACCAGCCCCCGTATTGCCTAACGCGTTTGACGCTCGCAATCGCAATCAAGAGTCATGATTTTGTATGGGCTATGACAGTTGATTCGGATACCAAGTGTCAAAATTTCGTTAGGCAATACCCCCGCTGATCCCAGATCTGGACAATAATATATAAAAAGAAAACATTTGTTGATAAAAATTAACAGGTTTTTCGCGGGCAGATTTGAATGTTCTGCTCGAGAAGACAATGTTGTCTTAAATCGACATTTTTTATCAATGACGACGCAACCAACCTAGATGGTGATCCTGTATGCGTAGGTGGTACCGAAAGGATAAGTCAGCGCTCGCTGTATTTGGAAGCAAAAGGCAGGCAGGCTTTTGGCCATCGAAAAACGTAGAGGAATGACGACTACGAGTAGTCTACTGATACGAGCGTAACTTCTAATTTTGATAAAGATTATAATCATTTAATTCCAGCTGGGTTCAACTAACCCCAATTTCAAGTTTCTAAACGCTGTATTAAGATGAAGAATAAAATAAATTCAGTCAGACTTCTTTTTATTAAATGTTCATTAGTGGCATATATCAAAGTGTAAAGACAATAATGTTCACATTGCAAAAATGTTGCTATAGAAATCCTCACAAGCAGTCATTAAATTGTAATATACATTATTTTGCGCAATGTTTGTGGTTTTCACAACTAACGAACAAACATTTGTTCTTTTCTTTATGATGTTACACTTTCGTGCAAAATTCAACTTTAACTTCGTACACCATAATGCTAAAATAGTGCCCACTGTAAACTGGACTTGTTGCCAAGTGAAATTAATATTTCCGTTTATATGAAACAATTAATATAATTAAATTGCCTTTATCAAGATGAAAGAGTGACAAGTCACGGATAATTAAGCTTACTTTCGTTGGCAGGATGATAATTAGCTGGCTGTATAGAGCTACTTCAAAACAAGCCCGCTTTTTAGAAGACAGAATAATAAATAAGATATATTCTCGTCAGCCACGAGGCGGCTTCTAAAAATTGGAAGGCTTTACTGTAGACTAAATACTGGAAAATGCAGCGTGAGTAGACATTGGGGATAAACTAACGATATAATAAAGGTCGTGGGAGTCCGCTCTTTGGGAGAAAAAGTGGATGCATGCAAAGTAATATGACCTGGTTTTTACCACCGGGATCCCACTGTACTTGGGTAATTGCGGATATCTCGCAGGGAAATGGCCAAAACAGAGATTTTAACCAATCTCTAAGGGATATGACCAAATCGCGCATGATGTTAATATGGCGAATCCATTTATCATTTGCCAGAAAAAGTCAGTCATTTGATTAAATCCCTGCGTCAGTTTAGTGAAATGACGAAATCAGCTAAAAATGTCACTCATTTGTCATTTCACCAGATTTGTTTAGTGATGTGATAAAATCCCTGAATAACGTCAGTGAGTTGACGTAATGATAAAAAAATTATCATATCACTGAACGTGTCTAGTGAAATGATATAACGAGTTGACTTTGCAAGTTCGTTTCGTCAACTCACTGGCGTGTTTCAGGGATTTTGTCAAATCACTAAAAAAATGTGGTGAAATGAAAAAACGAGTTGCCTTTTTGGCTGATTTCGTCATTTCACTAAACTGATTCAGGGATTTAATCAAATGACAGATTTTTTCGAGGCTAATGATAAAATTGATTCGCCATTTGAACATCCTGCGTGATTTAGTCATATCCCTTAGAGATTTGTTCAAATGTTTCTTTCGGCCATTTCCCTGCGACATATATAATGCCAAAGCGATATAATGACAATTATGTGGTTAAAAATTAGTAGATTACACAAAGTATTGTCTAAATACTATACAACGATAATAATAAGTAAGTTGATAATTATTTTCCTTCATTGAAGAAATCTCGGGAGACTACACACACAGCCAGTGTAATGGAAACCCTGCCTACCGGGTCAGATTTGGTCGATTTTATTTAAGAGTGCTTTATTTTGTTTTATTTTTTTTGTATATTTACATTAGTTAAGCGATCTGATATTAGGTAATTGAGTAAATTTTTTCCTGTACTCCGTTGCTATGGTTACGTCTACTGAGTCACTCTTTAAAATTACGATTTCAAATGATATAAAGGCAAGTTTTTTTTTTTTATCCAATATGGTGAATTTTTCAAGGGCTCATCTTGTCAGTATGTTATTCGTAGTAGCCTACATTATTAGCATCTAAATTAACTCTACTACTATTGTCTCCTGAGTTACAGACAAGAAAAAGTTGATCCACCCAATTTCTAGAGGTGCTGCCTATACTTGTGTGACCTTTGAGCATTTACTCGACTTTTAAGCAAGTTCAACTGAAATTAAGCCACAAAGTCAAATTGAGAAAATCCTATTTGTGAAGTTCTTGAGAATAAACAAGTTTTCGTTCAGTAACTTATTGTCACATTTTACTGAAACTGGTTGAAAATGGCGTAATGAACAGCTTTTATTAGACAAATTTACGATCGAAGGCATTTTGATTGGCAATTTCAAAGAGTTGTACAACTGATTTAATTTTAGCTGGAAAAATATCCTTTACTTGTATCTGCTAAGGTTCTACTTTGAATATCAGGGTTGTGTGAGATAAGTGGTTTTGGGGGTTATTAGTTGGTTTGTTCTGATGGAGGAATCTGGGAGAAAGCGCTCTGGAACGATCTCTGGATGCTGTTAATTCCCTGAACGGTCGGCCTTGCCTTGTGTACGTAAAGGGTTGGCGCAAATCATGGGAAATGAGGCTATAAGAAAATCATTCTAGAACAAGACACAAGATCTAGAATTGGCAAGATTTAAATTGTGCAAGTTGTATTAAATCGATACCAATTTTATAAATTTTTCGTGTTGTATATATTTATTTCTCTAATTTTACATAATTATAAGTTCATTTATTTCCTTGTACGTCGTTATTAGGATTGTATTTTATAAATGAATTGTCAAGGAACACAAAAGCATTTTTTTTTAATAATTAGTTTTGAAATTATTCGAGGAAGCATACAAGCCTCTAAACGTCAGTAGCAGAAATTGCATAAGACACAAGAAGAAAGCGATTCTATAATAAATCCGTCTTGTCCTTAGCTGTATGATTTCCTACGTTTTGATTAGTTACTTGTCAACTCCGCTGTTTATGGAACTTTTGAAATGGATTTTATAGTGAATTTTAAAATAGGTTTATATTAAAAAATATATATATATGAAAGTTGTCAATTTAAAACTTACGCTGAACGCATTAGTCATCTTAATGCATGGTGATAGCGTTAGAATCCAATCATGTCTGTTAGTACTTAAGCTAAGATGCAAAGCTTAAAGTTTCTCACAACGAAGCCGTCTTGCCTGTGTGAGAACTCTGGACTGAGGACTAATCCGTCAGGCTGTTTCTACGTTCCCCGCTATGATTGAATAGAAAATCAAAATGCTTCTTTAGTACCTTACCAAGTCGTTACTTAATACCATTCATCTTCTGGGGATAGTCCTATCTTGAAGGCAACTGAAAACGTCGTGGACTTAAGTTTTTTGAAACAGTGATTTATTTTTCCTACAATAAGAATAAAAAAGCTAGTCAATATCATCTATGAACAACACCGAGATAGTTAAGAGTGGTCAGTATGCATGACATAAAATACTGAATTCGTTTCGCATAGCTCTCACAACTTAACCCTTTAGGTATAGACTAGTATTTATTTACGTTGGCCTCTTATATAAAGGCTTCTACGGAACGGAAGGGCGCTAAAAGTCTCTCAATAGAAGGCAAATATTTTTATGTCTGTGCCGGCGTATAGAATTTCTTGGCGTCGGGAGTTTATCGACAGCGTCCTAATGGGGTTATTAGAGGCTTGTGCCAAATGAAGTTCGAGGGGGATTAGATGTTATTATTATGGAGGTGTAATCCGATATTATAATTCTGAAGTACTGACAGAATTAGACGTGTCAGAGCGTTAACACACTATATCTCATAATACGATAATTTTGTATAATACGATAATTGAATTTAACATATTCTTCTGTTTCCGCGATTATCACTCATTTGAATAAAACAATTATCACATTTGTGTACCCGGCGTGAAAACGAAAGCTGAAAAGCTTCCGAAACGTCGGGAACTCAAATGAGATAATGTACGCGATATAGTGTTTTATTAAAATGAATGATGTAAATTGTTTTATTGAAATATATCTAAATTATTTATTTTTTATTGAACTTACTAAAATTGCGCTTAAAGATTCATTTGCATCGCGTAATAAAGCCTATTTAATTAAAGGGAACCGATTTAGCTTAAAATGTTGTTCTCACAGAAATAATTATACCTTACATAACTATTAAACAACGATGAGTGCTTTCAGTTTTCCTAAAATATGAGAACGGGTAGGCCCTAATAAACTACCCGAGCCATATTATATTAGGCTACCTTGTACGTGATTTTTGTTTATATTGTAATACAAAATATGACGAATAAACACATGTATTTCATTTCCACTTATGTTTAAACTTACAAGAAGCAATACTGGCCGACCTCAAAAAATTGCTGTTTTAAAGTAATAATTTTATAAAGCAAGTCGAAATTAGATGGCCCTATCACCTTCCGGTAATTGAGCGTAATGTGCTAACTTTAGATTTACAACAGGATCTTTCTGTACCCTAATTTAGAAGGCGCCCGCAACTTCGTTCGCGGAGGAGAACAAGTCATAACCCTTCTTTTTTTCTTCAGCGTAGTCGGCTAATAAGTATCCTAATAACCATCTGGAGATACCCAGCTACCTGTCGACCAAAAATAGTTGAAATCCATTTAGCCGATTTAGCGTGATGCAGCCGCAACGACACAAATACAAACATACAAAGAATCCAAAATAAATATTTTTCGCTTTTTTTCATATCTTCAATGTACAGACATTTCATTTTTATAATAGTATAGATTACTTGAAAATTCTAAGCAAGCTGTATAAATATTTTTTCACGAGAGTAATCTCATCAAACTTTTAGGGAATGAAAACAACCTAATATTATTTCTTACGAACGTAATCAGATTGCCATAAAGTCTAAACTCACAGCGTAGAAATGTGAGCTGAATATAATAATATTGAAAAATCAAGTGCGATTTTTCGCAAAAGCTAGGTTCCGCGTAAAAATAATTCAGTCTTTTCAGACCCATCGAAAATTTGATATGGAATAGGGAAGTTGCCTGATCTCGAAATTACTAAAAATTATATAAGATCCTGATATAACAAGCAAAATAAGGAACTACGTTAAAATTTTGAGTACTATAACTTACGTGTAGCTTTCTTTATAAGCCCTTAATGTTGGGTGGTAAAGTCCATATTTAAAGTATGAACATATTAATAACTAATAATACCATTGAATAACCCATAAAATGTATGGTAACTTTTGTTATGAATCCGATAAACGCAAGTTTTAGCACAACTGCTGAACAAAGTTCTTAATTTCCCTAAGGCACTAACCGTGTGACGTCACTAAGCTAGGCTTAAGTATGAAGCGTTTTTTGGGAAAGTCCAAAAATTTGATTTTATCATTATTGTATCTCGGGGGGTTTTTATGAGATTGAAATAGTTTTTTCACCAATATTTTTATTATTAAGAAGTCGTTCTATAACATACCACAGAAGTCCCGGTTCTTCTGCGGATGTCTTCATTTCTGATCACACAAGGAGACTTTGAGTGACCCTGCGCATTCTTAGGCCCATTGAGACTGACCACCTCTCAGTGCCATTCCAGAACCTACGGAACTCTAAAAATGAGTGTAAAATATCTGCATAACAGAGTTAGTATTCTGCGTTAGTCTTGGACAGTCGCAGACGCAGAGAGAAACAACAACGCGCTCCTGACATAAAAGGGCGGATTTGCATAGGATAGGCAAGGCACTTACATCCTGCTGTGTGAGAAGGGTAGTACATTAATCGTCTTATCTAGCCAACGAGTCTGCACGCGCAATCTGTCTCGCAGATATAATCGAGGGCCCTACTATATTTACTAGAGTTTACATCAAAGCGGTGAGAAAGTTTAGGTATAATTCAATAAAATTTAAGCGAAGAAATAATCTGACGAACGCTACCTACCTATACATATACAGGGTTGGAAAAAATCTAAGGACCCTGGAAGAAAACTACCTTAAATCCTTAAGATAGTTCATCTTACTTAAAGGAAACATTCACAGAATTTGTGAAAAGTTTACTGGAATCAAATGAACTAAAAGTGTAAAATATAAATACTCACTAAAGTTGACTCCAGCCAGTCACACCTTCAGCCGGTTAAACGTTCTATTTTAAATAAAGTTTTTGTATTAATGCCTCATCTAGTGAGGAAATAATTAATATCAAAGTCAGGTGCCAACCAACTTTAAGGGCTCATAAAAAGCTACACGTAAGATGTCAAACTCAAAATTTTAACGTAGTTCCTTATTTTAGATAAACTAGCAAGCAGCGCTTCACAGATTGTCTAAGGATATTAAAGTTCAAAGAAAATTATAGCGTTTATTTTATTTGGTGCAAGTAAATACTTAGTAAATACTTAAGTCTACGTTGTTAATAAGAGTGCTAAATATTGACCGTGCGTTGAACCTACGTGTTATTGGAAAAAACGTTTAGAATTAAACGATAAGTATAATTTCTTTACACTGCTCAAGCTAAGATATCTTATGGATTAAGTTTTCCTCCTATCCAATAGATTTTTCCACCCTGTGTAAAATGCATAACGTGGTATGAGATCCTGTAGAGTAACTCTGGTAATTGTTGTACTTTTTCATTTAACTACTCCCCAGGTAAAATGCATTGTGATTTATTATTCTTTTGAATAATGATTTATTATGATATTATGAGTAACAATAGTAGAAGTACAAATATAAATTATGGACAAAAAGAACATATGAAGAACAAACTTATGAAGAGTGATGGTTGAAAAATTGTATGCGAGCCAATATTGGGACAGTATAGACATACAGTTACCGTCATCGGTGTGCCAGGTGGTAGAACGCCTGCAACATCCTCAGCACCAATTGTGTTGCTTGCTGTCGCGCGCGGGCGCTTCGAACAGCATACTTATTTTGTTGGTACCTAGTCTACACTATTTGAACGAAAGAAAGAAAATACATTTATTTGAGGGCATATTTATACAGCAATATAAAAATTTATTACTATAACTAAGTATGCCCCAAAATAGTCCCAACTCAGCATGCTGGCTCGAAAGCGCCACGGAGAGCTGTACGCACGAAACCATTTTTATTTTGATCGCAGCGTTAAGCAAGCTGTCAGAAATGTTAATTGTCAGAGCTGTCAAGTTGATCATGGAGTGTCATCATGCGTACAACTCAGATTAATTATAAATTAAGAAAAACACGTACAAATCAGAAAAACGATAAAATATAATAAAAACCCAGTGAAAACAAAGTATTTTTTTTTAACAGCACAAAGTGGAAAATGTTTGTGTGGTGAGCGAACCGAACATAAATATAAATAAATATTAGCAATAAAACAAGATATTATCTATTTGCACATGATTCGGCGAGTGTGTTGACTAAGTCGCTTGATTTTAACAGATCGTGAAAATGAGAAAATACAACGGAGATCATAAGATCTCTCCCGGCTAAGTTGGATCACTTCAAGGCGAAAGTGAATAGGCTCTAAGTAAGCATGCTTCATCGTTAGCCTTATCTTCGCTCACCAACAGGTGAGATAGAAGTCCAATACTTGCCTATCTATATAACAAAAAATATCGTATTTATATTGCGTGCCTACCCGTGGTAGGGGGCGCGATAAGCGTTGCGTTTTCCAGTGCATTACGGCGCACAAAGCTCGCCGAAGGCTCACAATCCTAGCTTTAATTGCCACTAATCGAGAACACTATCAGATTCTTTCACTGCTTGTTAGTGTTGGGCGAGATACGATCGAGATTTATTTAATAACATAACAGTAGTACCGCCGCGGAGTTCGAGGAAATGCTCGCGAAAAATGTGGCTTAATGGGTTGTGAATCATAACGTTTGTTATACTAATGTTGGTGGATTGCGCGTTTATTATGTCACATACCTTAACTTTGATTAATGTGGAAAAGCTTTTCGAAATATGTTTACAGGCGTAGATACCTAAGTATGTGCCACACAGTGGCGTGCGGTTCATATAGGCAGAAAGGCACTGCCAACCTTGAAGGATCAGGGCTCCATGTAGCCATAGAGATACTGCCTACCTATGTGATCAAAACATTATAACTGCCTACCTGGACCAAAAATCCTGTTCACACCACTGGCTGCCATAACAAAACACTGGAAGTATCTGTCGCGCATAACTAACATGAGTTCGGCACGAGTGAGTATCGAGCGCTCGATGACGGTCTATCTCTTTCGCACTATTAGCGCGTGCGAGAGAGGTGCACTGACTCTCGATACGAGATACTCGCTAGCGCCAATCAATTTTCTCCAACTTGCTCGGAAATGTTCCCATTAATGTAGTAAAAACCCACCGCGAAGTCCATCGTTATATACGTTGATACGATAATCAATTTAAAAAAAAAGTGGCATTACTTCCCGGACAGGCCTGGGAAGTGAACATTATTGTGCAGGATTTTACTTTTAATTGCATCCAAGACTTTGAAAATTCACCACGCAGCCAATAGTGACATACAAAAACCGAGATTTAAGAAAACTTTAATTGTTTTCTGCGTTTAGTTAATCCATGGTGAATGCCAATAGTAATAGAAAAAAAAGAACAATAATTATTGTGTCCAAATCATAATACAGTTTATTTAGTCTTAATGATCTTCTGGGGCTGATAAATATTTTGTAGCAAAGGTATGTTTTTTTTAATGTTGTGCGTTTAGCAATTGCCGATTCAACTAAAAGTAATAATGCATATATTTATTTTAACTATTGCTATGGGTTTTCTTTTTATTTATTTTTATTACTATATTTCTTGTGGAACCAAATATACAATTCGGACCCAAAACTTTAAACTTTAATATCCTTAAAAAAAAATAAGGCGGGAACGTGAATTTAATTTTGTCAAAAATTGTCTGTCGTGTTATTTATACGAAAATAAGTTACATAAACATGTGTCAAATTTCCTCGCATATTTGGAGAAAAGCAGTATCCATGCCTCGGCAGGAATGTCATTTCGTGGTTTCGTATCTATTGAAGGACTCGGCTACGCCTCGTCCTTGAAAACCGTACTCATCCACGAAATGATACCACGAGGTAGATAGTTAAACATCTGAGGACGGTTATAAGATACTTTTTACCCGATTACGCTGTAAGGCTGACGCAAGATCTATCATTTATTTATCGCTTAATGAACGTCATCATCAATATGCCCGCAAGTATCCTTGACGTATGTCTATACACGTAGGAACAGCTGCTCAAAATTGAAGGCAAAAAATGTTATCTTCTGTCTACAGAAATTGATATTATATTTTCACACTAGAAAAATTAACTAACCATACATAAAGTATAACAAACTAAGTGCCAGGTAACCTACAAAATTAACAAGGTTTTTAATTAGGAAAATTATCTCGCAAAACTAATAATGTTGCCAGTATCGCGTCTCAGATTGTTAATTCAGGCTCACGCTTTCTGCTCAGTGGGTGAAAGTATTTTCTTAAATTTATAAACGGGATTATGCTTGGTCCACATACGCCTGACTTAGTTGTATATACAATACAACCAGGGGCCTTAGACAAAATAACGCTTTATAGTGTTTTTACTTGTAGACAAGAAAACGCTAACGCCTTTTTTGTATGGGTTTGAGATTGACTTTGCCTTTAAAACATCAGGATGGTAGAAGCTGAAGGGGGACGATGTGTATAAAAAAAATACGAGTATGCGACCAATATTTCTGTTACACAGCTGATGTTTGAGGCGAGGTCTTAAAGTCTCGCCTTATTGTACTTGTGGTTTGTTAAACTCACGGGGCCATTATTTTTCTACAAAAATGTTGAGGACATTATTATTTATACATAATGAATTTAAGAACCGAAAACTGAACAAACATATACCACTCTTCTTCTCTTCTTTGTCATATGCTCATGACTAAGGGACGTGAGGACGACCGTGGACACTCTTCACAAATCCTCTCCAAGCCGCACGGTCTTGGGCTCGGTGCATGCTGGCCTTCAATGTTCCTTTAGTCGCCGAAGTTATTCTGTCCGCCCAAGGCACGGCCATACGACCATCTCTCCTCTACCTAGCCATGCGTCCAGTGAATATAGATTTTCCACACTTTGGACCAGGCCTACTTAGATAGTTAAAGAAACTAAGTACACGTTGGGTGCAAGCAGTAGAGAGCCTCGTCTTGATGTTGAGCTCATTGAGAATAGACTCATTTGTGCGTCCTAACATATACCTCATGCGGACTAGCCTAGAATGACAATTTCAAAATGAAAAGTTTCTATGTTCAACATTTTCCTATGCGAACTCTACGGTTACAATAACGGTGTGTTCACATGAGGATATAACATAATCTGCGCCTGCGATTGCGCCGTACCTCGCAACCGATTTTATCGTAGTATTGTGCTCTGTTATGGTAACGCTTCCGAACTGACAACTTTGACAAACTCACATCTCTTCCCACCATGCCATTAAAAACACAACCTCATCTCATAGAAATAAAAGATAAACGTTATATAATAGTTAATTATAAGATGGGTTATTTAGAAAGTGACAGAGCGATAAACGGTTTATATTGTTGTTCGGTTTTACTAAAGCTATTAAATAAATTTGTGTTTCTAAGTGCAGAAGTGATTGAAAAGCACGATATACGCCGGTTGGTGCTTATATTGGCGCAAAATTGTATGTAGTAGGGTATTATACAACGTTTCGCTTATTAGTCGGGTACGTAGTTAATGGTTTCCAAATGAGTGTTATTATAGCTCGGATATCCGCTCATACTGAGCGTTTACGAGCTATCGTGTGGCGTTAACTTTAAGATGAAACAGTATTTTTATTCATATCTCATAATATTTTGAAAGATTTTACTTATTTGGGCTGATTCATCACCGCGGTGCAAAGGCCCCCAAGCTCTCTCCTAAAGACGTCAACGACGAGGGGTGCCATTCTTAAATTTTGAACTTGACCTCGCCTTCAGTTCGTCCCTAATATTACTAAACACCTAAAAGTAGTGGTACACGTTACAGGTCAAGGTCACAGGCCAAATTATATTGGTCCGTAAAGCAGGTTGTCAAACCTGACCTAAGAAAACGAAACCAAGGGTGAGACCTTTGAAAACGAATAGTTTATACGTGTCTGGGGGTGATATTATAGGAGCGACGAGTCCATCATCGCTGCGTTCGATACTGACGCAAATTTTGTAAATGCTCTAGCAGCAGTCAAATGTTAATAGTCGGTTTAATCCCTCGAATGCTTAGGCAGTCATCAGTACAGAGGGTTTAAACTCCATGTTAAAATTTCATGTAGCTTCAATTTGATTGCCAAATTATTTACATTACATACGAGGTGTTAATACCATGCCGCATAAAATCGACCGCAATCGCTTTTATATTGATTAATTTAAGGTACTTAGCTAATAACACAATAATCGGGGAAACAAAAGAAAAGTTATTTTGACGTCAAAACACTTACGTTTTTAAAGTTGAGTACTGCTCGTCTTGTTTTGGTCCAGTCCGTTAACTTTAATCATGAGCCGAATCATAAACTGACTGACGGCTGGTTCAAGGGTCAGATGCAGAAGGCAGTAATCCTAGATACGGTCCGTATTGTCAGGAGGTTCCTCTCTGTGCAGCCCTAACCACCGCCAGCTTGAGCCCTCGCTGCCGGCGGCAAGGTTAGGTTTTTTATAATGTGATTATATTTTGTATTTGCTTTTGTATGCGTAATATAAAATACTAAAGAAAGAAAATAAATTACCAGACGTAACTACTTAAGTATTCGGCATTGATACAATATTCTAGAACAATGACAGAACAGACAAAATATCAGGCCTGTCAGTGCAGACGGATGAACATCACAACAGACGGAAGTACAACATTATGCTTCAGTTTCTGCACTACGTATGGAACCCTAAAAACTTTAATCTTGCGTAATTATTAGTAGTTTTATCTTCAAAATCATGTCAATCACATCAACTTTCTAGAGACTATTAACAATGTTTCCTAGAAATCCGATATTTCCTGTTTTGTCATAAAACCGACTGCGACTAATTTTATGTCCTTATAGCTGCGGGCGATGAAACTACGACTAGTGCAATTAAATGGAATTGGACCTTCTGTCTCAAGCCGACTATTGCTTGGTTTTTTTATTAGCCTATACATTAGCCTTCTGCTGATCAAAGGCATTATTTTATGTTATTGTACGATCACCGTCATCCATAGACACCTGCAACACCAGCGGAATCACAAGTGCATTGCCGGCCTTTCAGGCGAGAGTACGATTGCTTAAGAGCAGTGACGGCACACCTTCCTAGGTTTAAGTATGAAGCGTTTTTTGGGAAAGTCCAAAAGTGTGATTCTAACGCTGTTGTATCTGAGGGAGTTTTGACAGTGAATTAGTTAATTCGCCAGTATTTCTATTATTGAAAGGTCGTTGTATAATATAACACAGAAAAAAGTGGTTTACATCCCTATGGTCCTTTATCGATATATTCCTTGCAGTCCGATTTTGTAATTTTCAATTGTAATGGAATCAAGTCAAATTATTCGAATCAGAAATGAGGAGACTCGTAGACGAACCAATGTAACCGACACAGCACACAGGGTAAAAAAACTGAAATCCCAATGTGCAGAGCACATCGTTCGAAGAACCGATGGCCGTTGGGGCCGAGACAAGGTGATCGGACGACCTGGTTAGGGTTGCGAGGACTCGCTGGATGCGGGTCGCCTCAATCCGGCCCATGTGGAAATCTATTGAGGAGGCCTATATCCAGCAGAGGACATCGTATGGCTGAAATGATGACGATGATGATGATTATTAATGGAACGCCTGACAGTGAATGCATTTGACAACCTTTCAGACAGCGTCGCACCAAAACGCTGCGTGCCAAAGTGCGTGCTGATCCAGATTTTTTTCCCAAGTAAACTTAACTTTTAGACTTGCATCGTAGTTACTAATTTGAATTGCTCACATTTTTAGGGTTCCGGACCTTAAAAGGAAAAAACGGAACCCTTATGGATCACTTTGTTGAGTTTGTTGTCCATCTGTCTGTCAAGACCCTTTTTCTCAGGAACGCATCGAGGTTTAAGGCCAAGCCACAACGGATGCGTGGCGTGCACGTAGACGTGCGCACGACACACCGCTGCGCACGTGTACGCCACGCAAGCGGTGTGCCATCTACTATGACATTTCATACAATACAACGCGCACGCCACGCACACGCGCACTTGCATGTGCTGCGCACGCATCCGGTGTGTTTCACCTTTAAAATTAAAATTTACATCAAATCTGCAGTCCCTTGAAGCGGCATCAAGCTTCTAAGTCAAGGCAATCTAAAGATACAGTCACTAAAAAAGGTTGTCTGTGTGTCTATCTCATTAACCAATATAAAATGACCGAACGCCGCGTACATTTTGCTTAGGAGTAAGGCTCTGTTAACAGTGGATTTCCTTAGGTACGGCCATTTTTAGCGTATATTTTGTGCAGAACCCTTGGTGCGCGTGTCCAACTCGCACTTGGCCGGATTTTGTAGATACGGGAGACCGGATAAAGTTATCTCACGGGTTGGTTGTAACACGGAGGCCATAACATAACAGAAAACAGAACGAACGAATAAATACATCGATCGCTAACGAAAGATCTCGAGAACTTTATCTAGGAGGGAGATATAGCTCTCGTGATCTTTCGACACCGGTTCATAGTCCACCATGGCCGCTGCGTCAACCGACCGATGAGACAACTTTACCCAGTCTCCCCTACCTATATGTACAACCTTACCCGGTCTACCCTACCTATCTGTTCGGTTTGTACCTGTCGGCTAGCATGCAAAACTCTGGATCATTTATTCATACTCCGCTCATGTCAATAGATAAGCAAAAAAGCTTTCACGTGATCGTATTCATGAAATGCAAAATCGTCAAATTCACTATAAATTTTTTAATCCGATAAATATTTTTCCCAAAACCGGTGGAGAGAAATAGGTTTTATTTTAGCGAATAGGTAATCTGTACGCGCTAGGCTTTGCTTCGCTTTGTGACGGTTTTACCTTTTTCAGCAAGCGGAATTGTTTCATCGGCGGACGAATCAAACTGTTTCGATTTAGTTATATCCGGAATTGCTTTTTGGCAAGACCTCCTGTCATAGAAACGCACCAGGGAAGCGAATACTGTTAAAAAAGAGTTTTTTGTGAAATCGGTTTGATGTCATCGTTTCGTTTCAGGTAAACTATAGTATTTTATACAATACAAATCTATTCTTATTGCTGGCTTTTTTTCCCCGGAAACCATGCAATATTCATGTTTTTTGAGTAAATTATCATGTAGAAGGTTATTTAAAATTTAAAGTTAGGTTAGGATTGTTTAATAACAATCCCAAATTATTAAAGGTTTCACAGCAAAATGCTTCCGATGAAATGATATGTGGATGAAATGAAGTACGCGATGAAACGTTTTTGGATAAAATACAATGTATACAACCGTTTGTTAATACATATATTAAAACCACACCCGTACAGTAAGGCGCTCTACGTGTCGCGCTTGCATCACTCTGCCATGGCTGATGACGTGGTGGAGTTCGTCCGCCAGAAGACTGGCTTCTCGCTGAAGCTGCAACAGCTGCAGTCCCGCCACTACGTGCACTTCAGCTCGTTTGTGGTGCGCGTGCCGCGGCCGCTGCAGGACACCATCGCAAGTGCAGACTTCTGGCCGAGGGGTGAAGTGTTTCATCAGTTCCGGGGCAATCTGCCGAATACTATACCAGATCAGACGACGCAACGCAGCCACGGAGTTACGTCGCCTAAATCGAATTAGTTTTAAGTTTTTCTATATGTTTTTGTAGTTCACAGTGAGTGAGATATACAATATAAACTGAGTGCTAAAATATATACCTATGTAAGTTTCCCAAAAAAGTACTAAGTTCTCAAAAGAAAAGCGAAATCTTTTACGACACAAACAAAACCGTGGTCAAAAACTTGTAAACTATGTATAAACTAAATGTTTTATATAATAGAATTAATTTACGTAAATGTTGCATTGCACAAAAGTCAAACTTACTGAACAAGCGCTCTGAAATGTCGGAATATTATATTTCTGTCTGTCTCCAACGAGAATTTATATTCTAAAGTTATTGTCCAAGTTTGTCCTAGTGTTATGAAAATAATGTTTCTCAGACAGTAACTGCCTGATGAAAAACTATTTAACATTTTAGTTGGTGATATGTCAAAAGCATACCTACATCAACGAAATTGTAATAAATAACCCTAGAAAATGATGAAATAATGATTAAGCTTTTAAGGCGTATACATCAATGTTTTAAGGCGTAGTTGATGCCAAATATACTAATTATGATAGAACTAGTAAGTTAAAATAATAAAGCTGTAAAATTAAATTCCTGTTCAATTAAGATTTTTCTATATCTGAAAGTCTCCAGGGAAGTCATCTATGCTACGACTTGTATTGTCTAAAAAAAATATTTTGAGCAATCATACAAATTATATGTATACTGATGACTTTCATGACGAAGTATAACGCTGCATTTTCTCACCTTCATATGATTTGACTCGTACTACAGCAAACTCACATACAAATACTCTTCTTGCACACCAAAAGAAAATAACATATGACACTTAAATCTGAATCGTCTTATGGCTAAGAAGCGATTTCTTCCAGACAACATTAAGTTAGTAGAGAAGGCGCAAAGTAAACAACCAATGTGAAAGTATGTGGTGCACAAGAAGATGAGACAAATCATAAATCAAAGGCAGAAAGAAAAAATGAGAAAGTAGCCAGGTAAACAAATCCGAGTAAAAGTAAAAAAAAAGCTGCATTTTCTCAATTACTTGTTACTACCTACAGCTACATAAACTTAAAGACAATATACAATACAGTTATATGTAGAGTAAACAATTCAAGCCGACCGGCGTTTTCACGTTTCCGAAAAGTTATATGAAACTAAAGCTGCATTTTCTCAACTATTTACATTCTATATACTACAAATCTACAGCAACTAAAACCTATAGTTATAATGTAGGCGGGTAAACAAATCAAGTCGATCGGCGTTTTCGCGTGTTTGCGAGAGAAATGCGATGTTTGACACTTCATTACCGAGCAAGTATCGATTGGACCTTACCACAGGTTTCCATCGCATTATTTATATTTATAAGCTTATTAACTAACCACAAGATTAATTTCCTACCCAATCGGTTATTCATACTAATACTGCATAGTACTTTGATAATATATTGTTTGCCTTAGGTAAAATGTCAAGATCAATTTTGTGAAAGAGGCCCAGGGTTACTCGTGACTGGGCAAATTTTGTTTCCTAAACTGTTTCACTTCCAAAATGTTTTCAATCTAAAACCGCTTTTCTGAAACCGTAAACTTTCTTAAAAGAGGTAAAAGCTTGAGTTGAAAAGTAAAACAACTTGGAGACGAGGCAGTTTGAAAAAATTTTTTTCGCAAAATGAAAGGATAGGATATGAAGTAATTAAGCGAGTTTCAAAAAAGGAGGAGGTTATATGTTCGATAGTTTGTATTTTTTTTTATGTATGTTCGCCGATTACTCCGCCAATTCTTTTTTATTTGAAAGGATATACTCCCGAGGTGGTCCCATTGCCACCAAGTTGGAATCTGATGATGGGATCCCAGGGAAATCGAGGGCAATCCTCAAATTTTTTAGGCACTTATAAAGTTTTTCATATATTTTCTTAAGCTATTTAAGTATTTGCATATGGTAGTCATCATCTCATCATGCTGAGCTGATGACGGACGGTACAACTCCTTAATAGTTAAGAGTTAGACGATAATTCTTAAAAAAATGATTTATTATATGTAGATACGTTAAAACTGTTAGTCATATTCTTTTTAGTGTGTCCCTGAAGTAGTCTCCTTATCACCAAGTCAGGATTGGATGATGGAATACCAGGGAAATCGAGAGAAACCCTCAAATATTATTGGCACTAACAATGTTTTGTATATATTTTTCTAAAGTTATCAGTTCTTTTCCTCTGGTTGTCATCATTTCATGCTGAGCTGATGATGGAAGGTACAATGAACTAAACAACTTTTACATTTCGTACTTCCAAAGACTCGAGATGCGTGCAAAGTGCCTCCTCAATCTTCCCATTCTGGGCTCTACAAAATACTTTATATCACTACTAAAATCCATCACTAAAAAGCAAAAAAATTTTTTTTTAATATATAAAAATCGACTTCAAAATAAACTTAAAAGCCAAAAATAATCTTTTATGTACGGTTCGGATCACATTTGAATCACCTTTTGAAGTCGGTGCCAAACCTGAAGTAAATAAAGTTCTTTATTAAATTAAAATACGAATTAATATGACTAAATATAGATGTAGGTAGATAATAACTAAAGGCTCGCCGCCGCGGTTCTTAATAGTAATAAATTAATGGTCTATTTACTGATGGACTTGATGGTGGCGGTTAAGAATGTTATAACGCATTTTAGAATCCCAGTCAAATCACGAAAGTAGGTAAATTTAGCTCAGCACAACCCCATTAGCTTGTTGATTCTGATATAGTGAAACCATTATAACAGAATTATGGCTCGGGCCGGCGGGCGCGGGAACTGTCAGGGTAATCTCGACGTTTGTGCTCGCGAGGCACGTAGCGTCGAATTTACCAAGGATTTGGGATGCCATCTTGTAATTACAACGCGTCTTCTTTTTAAGACAAATGTGACCTGAATTCGGCATTCGTGTTCATATAAAATTACCTATTGGGATCTGAGTACATAACGTTTAAATAAAAAAGGGAGATATTTTCGGTTTCGGTGCGAGTGAAATAAAGCAGTTTGGGGCAAATACCTGTTTTAATGTTTTATGTTACTTTCGGGTTTTTAAAGGTCTATTTCAATATTGTGGCAGGAGGAGGAACCGAAAGATTACTATTTATTCGTGGACATAAGCTAGTGGTGGCTGCACGGTTCATAAGAAAGTTACAACGTATAATAGTATTGCAGTCGAATCACAAAAACAGGTCAAATTTGCTCAACTCTGCCCAGTTAGCTCGTTGATATTGTCATATACTGAAACCATTATAACCTTTTGTATAAGAGAGATATCGCTCGGGCCGGTGGGCGCATGAACTTTCAGGGTAATTTCGACGTTTGTTCTCGCGAGGCACATAGCCACGACTTTGCCAAGAATTTAAGATGCCATGTCTTGCAATTAGGTATCATTCACGTGTAAGTTGAGAATACCTTGGACTGCCAAACGCACTAATGCAATGCTCCTACCACAAATCAAAATTTATACTTTGGTCATGTCGCGAGATACGGAAATAATAACCTCCAGAAATTTGTCATAATCTGAAAAATAAAAGGCAGAAGAGAATGAGGTAGATCTCTGATTAGATGACCTGATAGTTAAAGGAAGACAACGTCATGCTATGTTACTTAGTGCAAATGGCAAGGAACAAATAGTCTAATGTATAGTGAAACCGTCATATGTAGATTACAATATAGATTATGGGCTCGGCCCGATGGGGGCGGGAATTTTCAAAGTAATCTCGACGTTTGTGCTAGCGTGGCCGTTGCCACGGATTTACCAAGTAGTTGGAATGTCGTGTCTTGTGATTACAAGGCATTTTTTTTATGGCGGAAATATAAAGAAATTCGGTAATAGTGTTCAAACGTACCAGATAGATTCCGTAGAACTAAACCATTTATTGTCCAAAAGCACCCAACTTTGTTCTAATAACTCTACTCGCCTTGGTACGATATAGGTACCATATTATTATTATTATAACAATGTATCTAGACATGCTTCAACCACAAAGGCACTAGTCTACCTGAACGACCCATGCAGGGACGGAGAAACAACGTACCTAAATATGTGATTAAAACATATTAACTGCCTACCTTGCGAAAAACCCTGTGCCCGCCACTGGTTTTAACATAGACAGTAGATTTAAATGATCTTGCAAATGTCACCGGTTCTTAAAAAGTGGAGCATCTTCTTCTTTGTACTATTAAAAATCGTACAGTCACTCATAAACATCTCGTAAACAGCATCAATTTTGCTTAGTAAGGCCCCCAACACACAGCACTAACAACATAATGTAAGCGTTGATTGATGGCCGATGTACAGCGGTAATCAGCTTGTCCACGTCGGAACAAATGTTCAACGTGTTGAACCATCTTACTTAAGTGTCTTACACGGGATTCGTTGCTAGATTAGTGTGAGAAAGCTGGATAATTGGCGGTATGTAGGGAAATCCCTTCAGTTTTGTACTTAATTTTAGAATACTTTGAGAGCAACGGATGACGTCATTTTTAACAGAGAAGACAAACTGTGGGAAGACTCCTTGCAAAGGATCTAGTTTGGAAAGCAACTTTCCGATGATCCCCGATCTCCCAGAAGCTGCTTCTATAGAAGCCGGTATACCCGGCGTCCTAGGAAAGTAGTATTTGATCCGGACGACGGGATCACAGGAGTCATTGAAAGGATGGCTACTGCGAACTCTGCGGACGACGTCTTAGGGTCGACCCCCCACAGTAACCAGTCCTCCTCTCTTTCGCACACCCCGAGACGGGTTGAACCGGTTCAACCCATCTACTCCGACCGACTTCCACTCAAGATTAAGAAAGGACCAATAGTATAGTAATAAGTACCTATTATATTCTAGAATATGTACGTATCTAAGTATCTATCTTTATGAATTATGTCTGTAAATTGGTTACACTGCCCGCAATTTATCTGCTTTACTTCAAGGTTGTCTGGTAGAAAATGCCCTACGGCATTAAGTCCGCCTTTTGTACAATAAGTTTTTTTGTGCGAGAAAGATTTAATTAATAAAAATACCTCATATACTTTTTTTGTCTATTTAGAAAATTATTAGGGGCCTCAACTTATTCGTGGCCCAGGGTCTCCAGACCCCTCAATCCAAACCTGCAAGTATATGATCGGAGCTCTGAAGAAAATCCGACTGCAAAATATATGTCTACGTCACTTCCATAACCCAAATCAATCAGGAATATAAAGCTAAAATTTTTATTCATGTACACACGTACTTCGAAGAACCACGCATAGTTTTATGTGCGTGTGTTTCACACAAGCATACATACATACATCATTATCATCATTTCAGCCATAGGACGTTCACTACTGCACACAGGTCTCCTCAATGCACTTCCACGTGGGCTCGATAGAGGCGACCCAAATCCAGCGCTACTCAAAACCCTTTCTACCCCAACGGCCATCGGTTCTTCGAACTATGTGCCCTTCGGTTTGCTTACCCTGTTTGCTATGTCGGTAACCTTGGTTCGTCTACAAATCTAAATACATACTGTCGAAAAACATAACCCTATTTTTGAGCGGGTTAAAAACACCCAAAACGGAGCAAGTACGAATAATAAATCCGAAAACGCCTGAGGACCATTCAGACTGGCTGTCGGAAACTCACGCGTCAGCTACGGTTTATTTATCTGCACGTTCGTTCGTGGGTACGTAAGAGAAACACTTCACTTTTGCTTTCACTAATATACGAGCCATATATCGTTAGTGACATTTTAGAGTCATGAGACAAAAGCAATTGCTGGCAAAGTAAACAGAACTGCTATAAATCATTAGGGAACCCGTTGTTTCATACAATGTTCGGTGCCGAATTGTTTTGAAACAATGGATTATTTTGGCGCGCGTGTTGTTTTGAACTTATGACTTGGTTGGTGAATGTGCCTTTTCCGTAACAAATATATGCTAATTTATACTTTTATACCGGGACACAGTTCTTATGCGGTGGCATATCAAACGTATGTAAGTTGTTTTAAATAAAAATAAAAAAACATTATTTTGCTTTTTAATATTCTATGTATATATATATTTTTTACTTTTATAAGTTTTGATATGTTTTCTTGAAGGACTACGCATTGAGTTTATACTCAAAACATATATTTAGGATAGGTTAAGTACAAATATTGTAATAGATATAAGACTTATTTCGAAAAAATGACTGACTGTTGAGTTTGTTTCGGCTTTCTTCTCCTCAGTGGTCTCCTCTTGGGAAACGCCCTAGAGTCCGACTTGTAAAAGTGCCCTTACGGCCTACTTACAGAATAAAGATCATTATTTCATTATTATAAGGTTGTAAAAATGAAATATCGCTGTCCGTACATTGAAGATATTTCAAAAAAAAAATGGTTTTTTTTTGCATATATTGTACGTTTGTATGTGCCGTTGCGGCTTCATCACGCCAAAACGGCTAAGTGGATTTCATCTATTTTTGGGTAGTCGGGTAGCTGGGTACCTCCACATACGACTATGCTGAAGAAAAAAAAAGGGGTTATGGTTATGACTTTTTCTCCTCCACGAACGAAGTCGCGGGCGGGCGCCTTCTAACTAATTCATATTATTTGCATGTTTGTATGTGTCGTTGTGGCTTCATCATGCCAAAACGGCTAAGTGGATTTCAACTATTTTTGCTACACAGCAATTTGCATTCACAGATGGCTATAGGATACTTTTGACTCGACTACGCTGAAGTAAATAAGAGGTTTATGTTTTTTTTTTCTCCTGCGCAGACGAAGTTGCGGGCACCTTCTGGTAATATTATTAACGTGAATTTTGTGCCGATGTATGTATGTACGTTCCTCTTAATTTTAAAAACTAACGGATCTCAACGAAACTTTTAGGTAAAGTTGTTTAGACATCGGAATAACACGCAGGCTATAAATTGTATCTCTATACTAAATACTAGAATTTTCTTAAGGGTTTGACCTCTACTACTGTTTCGGTTTTCAATTGCATCCTTTGCCTAGCACTTATTCCCTGTCCAAAATTCCATACCCCACGGTTGTCATCCGCGAAAAGTAAATCGCAAAAATTCAAATCAAAGCATTAATTCACCAAAGTCACCAACCCTCTGGTGAGTAGTAACTCTTACGTCATTTATCTATCTGTCCTGTTTGTTTGATTGCCGAAGTCGTATATACCTACAATTTTCTGGCTTTCGAGAGATTATACTTCGTCCAGCCCAGTTCGTAACAGGTACTACGGTTTTCTTTATCACATGAACCGCGCAGTTTTTAAAATATCGATCCCTGCTATCGCGTGAAATAAGGACAAACAAAAAACACTTTTCTTCCAATTCATCGACAAACGTTTCCTAGAACGCTTCATTTCATAGAATTTTCATATCATCGACAACCTTTTTCCCTGAAACTATAAAATTTTCATGATTTTTGAAAAAATCTTCATGTAGAAGCCGTTAGGTTAGGTTTGTTTTATCATCAGAATAACACGTAGGCTGTAAATAGTATCTCTATACTAAATAGTAGGATTTTCTTGAGGGTACCTCTACTACTGTTTCGGCTTTCAATTTCATGTAAGTAGAAGCCGTTAGGTTAGGTTAGGTTTGTTTTATAACAATCCCCAATTATTAACAGTTTCTGAAAAAAATGCATTCCATGAAATGATACGTACTTATTCGATGAAACGATTTTCGGTAATACAAGGGACAACCAATGTTACTTTTAGTAGGGATAAGGATTTCTGGGTAGGCTCCCCATAAAATGGATATGACCTAGCTTTTTTTCCTTAATGGCTTTCTCTTCTTGCCGATTTTAGCACTAGGTATTGCAGCACTGTCGACGTGAAGACATATCACACGCTAAGATAATGTTCGGTATTAACATTTTGGTTTTGATGAGAGAATATGTCAGACCTAAAACAAATCATTGCTAACAGTATACCTGACCGATTAGGTATTCCGCATTCTTTACATCATTACCACCCAATGACTTTTAATGATTTGAACGACGAATATGTAGGTTCCGTTGATGAAAATAGAATCCTAGAACTACTGAAGTTCTAAAAGTTATACCTGACCGATTAGGTATTCCGTTTTACTTGTTGGTTTGTCTATCTGCGTTGATGTTTATTCTTGTCTCTCATTTGCTCTAAGGTTAACTGGAAGAGATCCCTTAAAGGGAGTTCGCCTTTGTACAAATGGTTTACTTTACTTTTTTTTGTTTTATTGTTTTTATGTACAATAAAGTGTTTACAATACAATACAATATTCCGCATTCTTTACATCATTCACCACCACCCAATGACTTTTACTGATTTCAACGACGAATATGTAGGTTCCGTTGATGATTATGAAACCCTAGTTGCACTGAAATTCTAAAACAGCTGGTTTATGCGATTATAAAGAGTTGTTTCTTGAGCCTAGAAAAGAAACCTATTGAATTTATGAAACAATACAACCAAAATCATTCCAAAACCGCAATAATTGTCCACTCCATTCCGCATCGCCAAACTCATGAATATAACATTGGGCGTCGCACTTTCATCAACACCACTTACTTCTACAATCTCCTATGACATCATATTGTTCTATAGCAAAATCATTCTTAACTCAAACAGTTACATAGTTCATATTTCTAGCACGTATGGAAGCATTATTTGAGTTGTTAATAGCTCACAGTTGATTGGATGGAATAACTGGGATGCATTTGTATTTCGAATCCGATTGTCATTTGTTCGATAATTTGCCCGATTTACTGCGAATTGTTGGAATACAGTGGCTCGATTGGAGTATAATTGTACGAGGGAATTATACGAATGATAGACACGAGTTGCGATGCACGTGCCGCGAAATGTGGCGTGATGTTTAAAAGATGGACCACAATTTTATCACCTGTATAAACTGATTTAAAGTATTTTAGCGCTTATAAAATAGCCGACGCAATCTTATATCGGATTCATAATATACTTTCAATACAATGTGTGCAAGACGGGTGATGCTATGCTCGACAAGCGTAGTCGCGGAGAGTTGTCCTATACCGGCAGGAGTTGCCAACCTTAGACCGAGGAGCCAAAAGTTAACATTTTTACGATTCCCCAGTTTCTAAAGGGCCACTAAATATTTCCGTTTCGATATGACATTTAATTTTGGTTTGACATTTATTTACAATGAGAAAGATTTTTTAAAGAAGTTGGAATGCACAAAGACACATACATACAAACATACAAAATAATAAAACATATCTCGATTCAGTGTCCTTTTACATAGCCCGATTTTTTTAATTAATATATATTCAATGTACAGTAATTTAATTATAACAATTTTATAATATTGAAGATGAAAAAAGTTTTCTTGAATTTACAATATTTCTGAGAAAATAACTTATTAATAATTAAAAGGTCTCACCGGAAGATCAGCGCTGGCTTTCCCTTTTCGTGGCATACTAGGTTTTGTTGTGTCTGTACCTACTTGTTTTTTATTAATTTTTTGTATGCTAACGAATAAAATTTCTTTCTTTCTAATAGCAATTTCCTTAAGCCAATAACTAATAGTACCAACTTAATAGAAAGATGAAAACGCTGAACCTAGATCTATGATCTTAGAGCTTGATTCTAAATAGAATGACTCAGGAACGAAATAAATAATAAGAAGAAGATAAAATACGAAACATAATGCCACTTACTCAACATGACGGGATGCACGCCAATTCTCACAGAAAAACCACATAGGAAGAGGCCAATTTACTAATTAGTTTTCTACTATAATTAAGTAACATACTCGAAGTAACTACTTGTACATTAAACTTCCTACCACAATGGCGACTCTCTCCAAATGGTCTTAAGTTATAATGCTCTTGAGACATGTCCAAGGCATCATGCTAAACACGGTACTGATGCTTCCTATTCCCACGGGCTTGACTATTTAAAGCATTTGAGCACCCTATTTGACTGGTGTTCAAGAAAATATACATTTCTTTCTTTTAGCACGTAACATTTTCTAGGCGATATCGTAATATATAAAGAATCTGTTTTTGAAAATAAAATGGGCATGTATACTTTTCTCGTGAATGGGCTTTTATTTATTCATAAACTGACCAGCCATTGACCTCAGTAGGTCCTGATGGTAATAAGCTACTTGATTTAAGGTTAATTATAAAACATCTTAATAGATAAAGAACCGACATGAGAGCCTTATTTTTTTAACCGTCGGAAAAGAAAGCAAAGGATTTGTTTGACGCAACGCTATTTTCTACTGTTATATTAAATTCTACCAGACCTACGAGCCTTTAATTTTGACGCCCCAATAATTTAAATAAAAGCTAATACTGTATTAGTAAATATTAATATTAGTCAGGTTCACAAAAAGGTGACAGTGATTCATTAAAGTCGCGCTGAATCTGCACTATATAATCCCATCCTAGCTTACTAAGTAATTACTTATATAATAATTAATTAAAATATATTAATAATAATTGTTACTCACGTGAAAGAAGCTGCAAGTTTACGAATAAGCTGCAAAATCTGTTATCTTACGCAACCAACAGATTTACGAGTCTCCATTATCGCAAAACGGAAATTAAAAGCGTGAAAACGAACGACAAAAATCTTTAATTATCCGTCTAATTGGGTGAGTAATAGGATTTCTTCCGTCTTTTTGTCTAGCATCGGTCCGTCTGTCACTTCCACTAAGAGAAAGTCACCGATTATGTTATTTTTCGGTAACATTGCATCGATAGAAAGTGCACTGAATGAGTGATTGACGATAAATGTTATGGTGAATTTTAGATTGCTTATTAAACCGCCCATTCTAATTCTTAATTCGTTACAGCAAGGTGCAGAATTGAATAGATTAATTGTTGAATAATGATCGTAAATCCGTAGAAAGCCGGTGATACGCTACGCGAAAACTGTTACTATGGCAACGGGGCAGGGCTTAATTTGTGTAAGCAGGTTAGTTGATTGATCGTGAAAGAAGAAGAGTCTCTTGGGATCCATTGTGAATTACGATTAACGAATCATACCATCGATCGTATAATCGTACGTGACAGGTGATGAAGTTTTATATACGCTCTTCCTATTCATGTCTAATTTAATGATCACGTAGTGAAACGTCGAAAATTAAAGAGTGTTTTATTTGACATATTGTCAAAAATACATTGTACAATATTAATAACCTAATTCAACACTAGTATGACCTAAATACCTCCCTGAGTCTAATATAAGAAATTGTAATGTTTAAAACTAAAATTATTACAATTTTTAAGTAAATAACTATCAAAGTTATAATGAAAATAGATTTTATCCCATAACTAACTTTATTAATCCTTTTTTAAACATTGGTGATTAATTAATTCCGATAGTCTAAATGTTAATTAATAATTAAACCAAAAAAATTATATGAGAAACAAAGACAAATTACACTAATTACAGAGGTATTACGTCTTAGTCCTCAGGGTTGACAACGCATTTGGAATCTTTACTTTATACCATTGGCTCATAGTCAATTCACCATCAATGTGGCGGCTTAGGAGATGAAATTGTGGATATGAGTTTTAGTATTGACGTTCCGTCGGGGTTACGAGTATAACCATGGCTTCTCCACATTACTTAACTAATGCCATATTTCACCATATTTTGTTAGTTGCTAATGGCTGACTAACGGCTCGACGATCCCAAGTAACAGTCGAATATGAAAATTCAATCATTTCAAATTATTTCGTAAAAATTACAACACCAAAAGTTCAAAATTTTAAAACTATAGACTGCAGATACGACTCTGTTTCGAACAATTGAACTTACTTCGCCTGTTAATTAATTGATATTAACAAACTTAATCAACTGTTAAAACCTACAGAGAATGGTGAAATTAAGGTTAACACTTTAAACGTTATAACGCCTAAGATACAACTCTTGGCACTTACACGAGAAAAATGTTTGCAGTTAATTTTTATTAGGCGCTCTAAGTTTAACCTTCAAGCGGCGTTTCTAGAGAAATTGTTGGTTATTATTACCTCTGTTCATTTACCTGAGAATTTGCTTATTATAATGAGACGCCATTTACACGTAAGCACTTAACTTAGCTCACGCTGAGCGCTCATTTAGGTGTATAAAGGGAGCCCCATTAGACGAAATTGAGGGATTTCGTGTTGAGTGCTGATGGAGAACTTTTGTTTCGCATGTGCCAAATAACGGATAAGTTGTTTTATTCTAGCGCACCTACTTTAGGTGCGCTAGATCAGCTATTGTATAAGTTACGCCGCAGAATATTAGGGCTCCAAACGACATCTCAGAGGGTTTCGGGAATAATTTCAACCTTAAAAACCAAGCTCGTTAAGGCTTTTCACATAAAATGTAGTAAAACAAGTGGATTATTTTTTTGTTCTAACTTTTAACATAACCTACTATACGGTTATTGTCTTTAAATAAAATTTGCAGATGCTAATTATTTTTACGGGCGAAAAAAGAGGGGTGTGTATATGTGTGTCTGTCTGTAGCATAGTGCATTGTCGCTCTCGAATTGATAAATCGTTTTATTTGTTTTGAAGGAAGAGAAAAGAAGAGAGAATCGTTTTAGTAATTTCAAGATCGGGGGTTTTATATCAGGTCACCATTATGATCTTATTTTATCTTAATAATAAGGGTCCTTACGGATACACTTTGACCCAGTGGTATTTTTTGTGTACTTACCCCTTTTTGCTGCTCAATAGTTTGTTCTGCCATCTCCATAAACCAAATGATAGATATCATATACCAATGGTACCTATATCGTCTGGAATTCCTTTGGCCTTGTGTACCCAACACCAAATTCTTTCATTCTCTGTCTGGCGAGGGCGTAACATTCACATACACATTATATACTTTATATACTTTAGCCCTTTAACTAAAACCGGTAGGAACGACCTGCGTTATTAAAATTAAAAGAACAAATCCCTAAAAAGGAAAAATTGGGAGTAAACATTTTGAGTACCTATGTTTTTGCACTTTATGGCCAGTTTACATTTTGTTAAGTGATTAGCGTGAATTCATACATGTCCTACTTGCGTTTAGTGGGAAATGTATGAACTCGCACTAATCACTAATCAACTTATAAACAGGCCTTTATTTGGCTTACTTGAAATCATCTGTTACACATTTTTAATTACGTAATCACTTTTAAATGTGTATGACCTTATAACGATGGGCCAAAAAGCACAAGCAGTGAACCGCCGAAATGTAGGTGACTTGTCAACTGTCCGCACATAATGGCAGTAACCTTTGTTTAGCCCTCGACACATTTTACACAAAACAATAACGTGAAATCAGCCGATCTGAACCAAGGCTATTATCTTTAATAATGGAGGAAATTAATTGTTTATCGGTTGTTGCGAAATTCACCAGAAATTTCGGCTTCGCTTGTTAACGGAATTAGAAAAAATCCTAAGCGTGCCGTGCATAACTTAGGTGGCGGTTTTTAAGTGCTTTATGGGTTGGTGTTAAGGTTGGGTTTATCAGGTTCCACTGAGATATTGGAATGCTTCAAACTCTTCAAATTTGCTTCATTATTCTTGAGATCTCATCTTAAGATTATATACAATGCTGGCATTCGCAACTAGTGTATACCAGAACACACTGTTACCACGTATTAGAGTAATAACTCTGTCTACGAAGCTAGTTGTCCCGGGTTCGATCTCCAGTAAGCGTGTGTAGGTATACATATGTGGTTTCAGATACCAAATTTTTTAGCATCTGAATATAAAAACTTTCCCAAAAAAGTAAACAAAAATACTTATGAGTTTTATTGGTGTTTCGTAACGAAAACAGTTGATGAAGTCTTTCTCCTGATACAACAAAAAATGGCAATTTGCACAAAATATACACTGTTTTTTCATGAACTTCGCTAAAGCCTTTGACAGTATTGAGAGACAGTGACTAGCCTGTCCCGTTCTCCTTAAAAAAGTAAACAAAGTCCTATGAAGAGTTTCCGGATCATTTCGCAACTGACACAGTCTAACAAACCTTTCTGCTGATACAAAAAATTTAAAATTTGCACAATATATACCCTGTTTTTTCATGAACTTCGCTAAAGCCTTTAACAGTATTGACAAACGTGACTAGCCTGTCCCGTTCTTCTCAAAACTAGAAAATTTTAAGATCCCGTAAACACTCGTAAAGATGATTGTGATGGGCACGAACGTAAGTGAAATGCGGGTGGTCGAGGGCCCTCCCTTTTACGGATGAGTTTGACGTTGTAAGTAGAACATTACCGTGAGCCATAAGCCACTTTAAGACTACCGGCTGCTCCACTTCACCGTCTTTTATTCCCAACGTTACGGGCGTGGGGTATAGGATAGAGTTAAACACCTTGACAGTTCCACGTTAGTTTATTTGCGACTTATAGTAGCAGGGATTCACTGTTAAACGCGTCCCTGTACGAAACTAGACTTCGCACCGTGTATAGCACACATTGAGTCACTGACACTGAACACCTTTTTAGTTCACTTCCACTACTTCACTTTTATCACTTCACTTTTAACTTCCTCTTCTATCCACTTGTTTCTCCTTCACTTGCCACTTTAAGACTTATTGCCACATATTTAGACTACATTACTCACGTCGTAAAAGATGAGTACTGTTCGACATTTTTCGATGCATCCTGAGGACCGTAGTCATGAAATACATACACTAACTTAAACTTTAACATAACTTAAGTCACCATCTGTAGGCCTTATGACAATGTAAGTAAGTTCTACCAATGGTGTGAAGTGTGTGGCTGATGGTACAAGTGGACTCGGTCGGAGTGAGACTCGTATCTAGTGACCAAGGCCGGCCTTAGCCGTGTAGGAGTCATTAGCGACACGTTTGGCTCAGTGGGTTGCACAACGGCCTACGAAGCTGGCGGTCCTGGGTTCGAATCCCAGCCAGGGCAAGTGTTTGTATGATGAGCACGAATGTTTGTTCCTGGGTCTTGGATATTTTCTATGTATTTAAGTATTATTATTTATCTATATATTATGTATGTCGTCGCCTAGTACCCATAGTACAAGCTTTGCTTAGTTTGGGACTAGGTCGATTTGTGTAAGATTGTCCCCATCTTATTTATTATTATTTTATTTATTTATTGAGCGGTGAAGCAGACGCCCTGGCCCCCATACAGTAAACGTCTTTAGACTGCGGCTCCACGGGCGGTCGCTCGAGTCGCCCGGCCCTAAAACCGGCCCTGCTCATGACCAAGGTCTGGACCAAAACATGTAGTACTCGGCTTTCACAACGTGAATAACCGCTAATGTAATTTAAATATGAGTCATCAGTGCTTTTCTGTCTTCTTTAGCACACCATAATAAGAGCACCGACTGATGTAGCGGTGCTGTTGAACGGTCAGAATTTAATTATTAGCAACGTTGTATGTCTATGTCGTAGGAAAAAAACAGGTCAAGTCCTACGCGGATACGATGGATTCCATAACGGTGTACGCAATGCTTTTATATGGTTTATTTTATACAGGAAGAGACACGTTAATTTAATCCGTATGTTTTCGCGCCCTTACTTTTTGGAAAACGTTGAACAAAGTTGAACAAGGTTGTCAATCAAGGTTTATTTAAGAGTAAAATTATTTATTTTTATTTTCTGTCTTACAATGGTATACGTTACATTTACAGCCATTTTAATCGAAAATATCAATGCTGCTCTTGCCGTACCGTATAAGGCACCTTTTCATCTTTTTATTTTTTTCTAAGCCACAGAAAAATCTGTATTTTTTTTCTAATAAGCCTGCTTATTTGTGCCTATAAACATAATTTCAAGATTTTTGAATTTTTTCATCCATTCCCCATTCTAAAGGTAATAAGTTTCGACTTTTTTAATTACAGCGGCCACAGTAAAACCCATTTTGTGAATATTTTAAGGATGTATGTACGGATTACGGCCAAAGGGTTTTGTGACAGACAAACAGACAGAGATGGTTCAGGAATGTGGTACAGAACCGTAAAAAGCTGTCTTAGACAAAAAAGTACAAAAGAAATAAAGATGGATGAAAGTGTATTAGATTAATGAGCCGCTGAATTAGATATCCTAGTCTATAAATCTTCCATCCAATCCACACTTATTCCAGGTTCTAATGCTAGACCATTAATCTAGCCGAGCAGTTCCCTAGAGCATCTCCGGTGGCTTGTAGTAACATAATGCACTGTTTCTAATTCTCCTGAAACCTACTTTTAGCTGAACAGATATACTATTGTGATATAGGTACAAATCAAAGCGCAAAGAAAAATACGATTGATTGCTCTCGCACGTGGTCACATCAGGACTCGAACCCGGTACTTCCTGTTTACGCCTCAGGTGTGTTACCCTTTCACTAGCGAGCACTGTGACGTACGCATCGAATTTATCCATCCACTTTGACCCCTGTACCTATTTTATTTTTGAAAGGTATTTTAACCTTAGCGTCATCTATGAGAACACGTATTACACCTATTCACAATAAACTTGTGGTTCATATAAAGAGAAAATAAAATGAACAACACCACTAGCACAACTGTAATACGCGATTTTTTGTCACGCGACAATATTGTCTATCTCTTTCCTTTCAATACAATGCGAGAAGGACCGGAATTGTGCTAGACCGGAAGATATACTAGTTTTCTCTAATATTTGCATATTTAATGATAGCGTGAAATGTATGTATAAAGTAAAGAAAATTGCTGACATAACTGAGAACAATATTAAACGCTACTAAATTTAAGTAACAAGATTATGGTTACCTTAATATTCCGCCAAGTTTAGCAGCAATGTATGTAGTGTAATAGAAAAGAAGCTTCACTTAACACGGTATAAAGAAGATGCATAATTTTTTTCAATGATACTACCGATCACTAACGATCATGGCTAGGTACAGAAAAACTGCCTACGCATGCGATTATGAAGAATAAAGAAAGATAATTTATTTCGCAGCGATAATAGGTATAAATGAAATACAAGAGAGGGAAGAAATAGCGTTGTGCGAAAAAGGAGTCCACTCAGCATAATACCAAACCACCGAGAGTGATTTGACGCTGGTATTACGTGGACCTACAATAGCATTTTATCTACCGTTCTTGCCCGAAAACCCTGCGCACGCCACTGACGTCACTCATGTCAAAAATATATGAAGGAGAAAGGAGTGTACGAGTATTTTCTTATTAAAGGCGTTAAAATTGCTCTGAAATGTATAGTTGTTGTACATTTTTTCCTTCATTGAACCGTAAAAAATCACTTAAGGTGTGTCCAAACTTATATCATTTGCTCGTATCCGATCACCGTGGCGTGGCATGACTGCGGCTTGGACGCTCACTGTCGGCGCGGTGATCACGCCGCGCTTGTCCGATCTAAGTGTGTGATACGCGTAGCAACATGGATTTCGAGCAATCGGATCGGCGCAACGTCCAAACGCGTGATCGTGACACGCGATCATGCCACGGGACGAAGATCTGATCGGGCAAATGATACAAATGTGGACGCACCTTTAGCGCTCCGGGCGACCAGTGGAGGAGGTACGTTTTCACATACATTTTGTTCACAGCGCAGGTACATCGCCAGGTGCTCTTTTTACGTGCGTCAAATTGTAATGATTAATTTTATTTTGAATAAGAAAACAAATACTGTAATTTTGAGTCGCAATATCTAAAAAAAACTTTTTTTCCTCACCTTTTTGGCTCAATTTGATAGTTCTACAGTAATTAATTATGAAAAATAAACGCATAGCATCCTCTCTACTTTACTAAGTACGTACCTTCCTAACCGCCTGCTGAAAACAACGAAGTCAAACTTATCATATGCTTATAAATCATAGAAAGCGTTATTTGGACTGAAATGAAGAAATCATGGCAACATCACCCCTCAACTCCTCTGCCTGTCTGGTTAGGCAGAGGATCCGGCTTTTTAAGATTAGATCCAGTATTTAGATTAAATTAGCGGTTATTAATCTTGTGAAAGCCAAGACACAAGAAGGACACCGTCCGGGTCCACTCATGTCTTATGTATAAGGTCCTCGGAATGGATGGAAACATGTCAAGCAGTACTTGGCTAAATATATTAGATTATATTAGCGGTTATGTATACATACTCGTATGTCTAATATATACACAATACAAAACAACAATTCTTTATTGCATACCAACAACAGAAACAGTACAATAGAGACTTAACATAAAATACGGTAGACGATAGGCGGTGTTATCGCTAAAGGTATAATGTAAAGATAAGATATATATTTTTGAATGTTACGGCAGTTTTCTAGTCAAAAACATTTTTGTGACAAGCTATTATTGCCGACTGTACTTTTCTTTGAACATCCATCAACTTCACCGAGACGAATCTAAAGATTCTAAAGAGCCCAAGAATCCGTAGGATTGCATTATTTCATTACAGTTTCTATGACCACGTTCCTGCTCCATCATCAGATCAGCTGGATGGTATTATACTATTGCATTATCACCGAACTTACATAAGTATTTTAGCTCAATTGTTAACCGGGAAGTAGGTCAAATTCAACTTGCAAGATCCCACCCGAACAAACCTACATTTGCAAGTTAAATAAAAGCTTGTAAAGTCTTTGAGACACGGAGGGGAACGAATAAAATGGGTCACACTCGTGTAAGAGGAATCACATAGCCGAAAATTATCAGGGAGTGCAATGACTCTCATGACTTTGTAAATAAATAATCTAAGGTAAACTACGCTAGGTGCCGAAGATATCATCGCTTCCTACCACCTATCACACGTCAACGGTAACAGCAAACATGCTGCCGTTTAAATTAAAATAATGACATGACTACTGTAAACGTCACAGTGTTTGATACTGCAATTTCAATAATCGATACCCTGCTTGTCGGCTTCATTAAACAAAGGACCATTAAAACAAGAGGACTGACAGTTGCCATACTTTGGATCGTGTTCCGATCGCAAGGAGATATTCTGGCAAAAACTAGATGGCGCTTGAAAACTAAACATTTAACGGTGTTATAATTGAATAAAAAAACATAGTATAGTAACAATTAGTTCGCAAATAGCTAATAATAAATAAATTGTAACATTGAAACACTAAGTCACGCTTCCAAAGTTGAATAATTGTAATAAATAATACTTATACATAGATGGCGTTACATATCGGGGAAAGGCTTTTTATATGGAGATGGACAGCCCTCTTGATTTAATGGTCCTTGCTATGAATTAAGGATTATATCAACTATTGTAACAGTGGCGAGCACTAAGACATTTATCTTATGATATGACCTAAATTTTTTGAAGTGAAAACTTGTTTAGCGGCGCTGTGCACTTTTTGTGTTGGGGAAGAAATGTTAAGCACGCGACAGGTCACATGACCGATAGATTGAAAATTCGTAAGACGGACACGTGATCTGATCGAAAAACTGTTACGTCAGCGTTAATATTCAAGTGTTCACTACTGCCGGCACTCCCGGAGTGCAACTCGTTGTTTTTTTTTTATTCATTAACTGATCAGCGATTGACCCTGCATGATATCACCTGCATCTCTAAGCGCAACTATGATACGCGACTCTTTGTCGCATGACAAAGATTCTCTGTCTCTTTCCTTTCAATACAATGCGAGAAAGACGGGTGATGCTACATGTTGCGCAACAAGCGTAGTCGCGGAGAGTTGTGCTAGAGTGGCTGGGGGTAAAGTGACTACGGGGTCGTGTATGTAGATCTGGTTCAGCAACAGCCTATTCACTCTTACCTTGAAGATATCTAAATTATAATTTTCTAGAAATATACGTGATGTGAGCGAGTTCCATTCCTTAGTGGTTCGCATTAGAAATGATGAAGCAAATCGCTTCGGGCGAATGTCTAGTAAATTGACCATATAAAGATGAAGTCTACCCACACAGAGCTATAATTAGAGTAGGAAATTGTGGCATAGCCTTTGTATTACCAGTATCTATAATACCTACGATTTCTTTTGCTACAAAAATATTTTACGTAACTTTTATGAGAAATCTGAATTATCCTGTTTACCCAAGTTTCTTTATCCATATAAAGTTATTGGATCTTTCATATTAAATTAAAGGGGACGAGCTTAAACAAATCGGTTTTCCGTAGTCCCAAGCTAAGCGCTTGAAAACTAAAGCGCCATCTAGTTAAACTAAATATTTATCGATGTTATAATTGTACGAAGGAACATGGTCCAGTAACAATTCCTTCGTAAACAGTTAATGATAAATATAGGGTAAAATTGGATGCTGCGTCACGCTTACCAAGTTGAATAATAGTAAATTATAAGTCTTATACATAGACGGCGTTTTACTTATCAATAAATGGCTTTTTGTATAGAGATTGACAGTGCTCTTGTTTAAATGGTTCTTGGTATTAGCTAGCCTTTTGCATGCACTAACAGTGTGCATGACGCACCACTTTTTATAACATTTGTACCTATTAAGTTTTCCTTTATGTTTTATACTACTTTTGTTTTTATACCGACTTACCCTGGAACTGGTGACCCCAGAATAAGGCTAAACCCTTACCTGGTATGCGGAGCTCTGCTGGGTTCGAATATTTTATCCCTAGCAGCTCGTGGGAACGCAAATGGCGGCGATGTGGTTCGCAACCCATCACGTCTCGGTCCCAGCGTGAGCGAAGAGTGGGCTATATGGAGAGCCGCTTTGCTACGTTAAATGTAAGGGGAGAAATTAATTATAAAATAGATGAAGTATGTCAGATGATGGATGCGAGAAATATTGATATTCTGTGTGTGAATGAGACAAAGCGAAAGAGATTTATGAATGTTGATGAAGCGGCAGTTGTATACCAGGACCGTAGCAAGTGGAAGGAGGTAGTCTCTGCCTACCCCGTAATGGGGAAAAGGCGTGATTTCACCTTCCCATACAAACGGAGTTTCGTTCTCATTTTCAAACCGCGTGTTGGATTGTAACGAAACTTTGCATATACAATGACATGGAGAATATCTAGGCTTGTAATTAGTTTATATGGCTCCAGTTTATAAAACAAACGAAATAAGAACACAAGTTTTGTATGAAAAACTTAAGTTCACTGTATTTTTTTTACGATGGTATCTGAAGCTACATAAATTAATTACAGGCCTGCATATACCTTAACTTATTCTAAGTACAAAGTTTCAGACCAAACTAGCTAGTCGTTTTTAAATGAGAGAGTAACTACATTTGTATGGAGAACCGAGCGTACAGGGGACTTAAGTGACAATTTTATGTCAATGGTTTTATGTCAATGGTTTTTTGTCAATGTCAATAAAGTCTGCCAATGGTCAGTTAAGTGTGTGACTGATGGTACAGCACTATCTATCTATCAGCCACGGATGCCCACTACTCAACATAGGCTCACTTACAGCACACTAATAATCCCATTTCTACAAAGGCACACTACCATTTACCATATTAAACTGACCTGATATTTATCATGAACTTTGGCAGAGAGGAATGCGTCCGTATGCCATTAACTTCAGTGGTTTCAAGTCAAGTAAATATTCGATAAGCATATTTTTTTACTTTATAATAAATACGTCAGGATATACCTCTAGATAAAATTCTTTTGCGGCCTTTTATATTTTTTATACATCGATTGACTCATGTCTTAAAAATACAACTGAAGTTAAAAGTGTACAATAATCTTAAGTGTATAATTCATAGTGACAATTTTCATTTATTTTAATTAACTGTTAAGTAGAGTTCTCATGGAGTGCAACTTTCTGTAACTTCCGTTAAAGTGGAAAGGTCATTTCGTTATTTAAAAATGTATTTTTCCTAATTGATGTAAACGACAGACAGCCAAATCCGTTGGTCAAATTTTATATATTTACACAGTATAATATGTATAGATAAGTATGTATATAAATCTCCTACTTCTATAAATATATAATATCAACAATACTTGTGTATTTTTATGCCAACCATAGGTACTTTGCTATGAAAACTGCTCTTTGATAACGATCACTAGTCAAAGCACAATCACATTTTTCTTCTATTAAAGGGTTATTGATATTTTAAGTGCCGCTGCCCCTAAATTGAATTATATGGGCTTCGGGTTCCATTAACCCAATTCTGCAGGTGTTATGGGATGACTGGCACCATGACTCGGTGGCACTTTGATTGATCGATCTCGGATTTTCTTCCATTATATAGAACGAGTAAGTGATATCGGTGGAAATTTATAAAGCCTCTCCTGCATTTTAAGCCGATATTAGAGGGGTAAAACTTTGGTTAAAATTACGCAAAATCTTTTGACGAACCTTTTGATTATCACAACACACGAAACGGGGTTTAATCCCGTATAAATATGATTTTATTTTATTACCTTTCAAAAAAAGAAAGGTAATTAAATATAATCACATTTCTACGCGATTAAGCCCCGTTTGTTGTGTTGTGATAATGAGTGAAATGGTGTTAGTTTAAATTTAAATCAATGAACCTTTTGATAACAAGGTGAAGGTCTAGTGAAATAATGATCTTTATTCTGTAAGTAGGCCGCAAGGGCACTTTTACAAGTTGACTCTACGACTTTTCCTATGAGGAGACCACTGTTGAGAAGAAAGCCGAAACAAACTCAACAGCCCGTATTTTTTTCTAAATAACTCTTATCTATTACAATATTTGTACTTAGCCTATCTTAAATATATATTTTTAAGTATAAATTCAATGCGGCAAGCTCAAGCAAAAAATGGAAAAAGATGTTTTTTTTTTAAAACACTTACGGACGTTTAATTTGCCATCTTATAAGAACCGTGTCCCGATAAAATAAATTGTTTGGTTTCTCTTTTAATCCATGCATTTTTGTCTGTTAAATAGTCCTCTATCGTATAATATGCCTGAATAGGACTGCGTAAGTGCATTAAACTACTAGAAATAGCAAGCCGTTTAATTAATAAATTAATGTTTCATGTACCTTTAGCGCGAGGCGAGATAACGCACATCATACTAACGATACAGTACCATTTCAACAAACGCATACAATAAAACAAGTAACTTACAAACCAAAACACACACACACACACACACCCGTAATGTATCGTATAAAATGTCATGACATTTGTTCATATAACAAAACATATGACAAAGAAGATTTCGTCTGAATCCCATCTCCAATGGTTTAAAGGTCACTGCACGCCACTTATTGACGCACTTAATTTATAATTTATAAACAGCAAAATAATACATTATCAACTAATGCAGATTTTATTGAATGAAATAAACAAGAAACAATACATAAGAACTAATACTAAATAATTTTATAAATGAATAAGTGGAATAAATTATTAGTAAATAAAATAAAATTAAAACTAAAATAAATCTAAAAAGTTGTGCCCCCGCGGCATGGTGCCGAAGATGCTGGCAGCATTACCACGCTGCATAGCAACACTAATACGTTGTGCAAGGTAGCTGCCAGCTCTTCGGTCACCAGTCGAATCGGACACTCTTTTTTGGAGATCTTTAAATAGTTTGTGGGCGTTGGGACCCCACGGCCCTAAGGTCTCGACTACGAAAGGAGTAAAATTATACTCGGGGCCGAGATTCCTATACTTATGATTTTTTAGTTTTTCGGCCGCCTCTGCTCTGCACGATGTTCCGTGGATATGAGACGGGGCTAGTGTATCGACGTAGATCGCGTCCCACACCAGCACCCGGCCCAACTTCCACGGAATCAGCGACATTCCGTCAGGTCTCTTGCCGCCGTCACGCGCAATGCCCAGTTATTTGTATGTTTGTAAGGGATGTAGTAGTATACTTTAGTAAATTTCTGAACCGTGGACTATTCCCATCATATACACAACCCAAGCACACAAGCTGTATAAGAGCTTATACCGCCATTATACACCCAGTTTGAGCGTTATAAGGGCTGTATGTATAAGCTCTAATACAGCTTGTATTGCTACTCGAGCATCTAGCCGTAATATTGCAGTAATACACAGGCAATATTTTTCTAAGGTGTTGGCTATAGTCAGTCTATTTTTTAAGTCCATAAAGTACTACCGTAGTAAACTATAAGTAGTGCTCGTTTGTTTCTTTCAGAAATTATAAGTATTATTGCGTAAGTTGTATTGGGATAATTTCGAATTAGGGGATAATTCGAAAAAGTATGCATAACTCATATTTCCATAATACCAGTGGCCATAAAAACGATTACCCTTAGGATCCTTCAGTGCTCAGGCTGTAAGACACTTAACAGATTTGTCGTACTTTATTTCGAGTATAATTAATATGCACGGAGAAAAACGGAATTTCTTGCTTTAATAAAATTGGTGACTGCTCGGTGAACACATCGACGTCAAAAAGCGAAAACGTAGTATCCGCCAATGGATTCTTACTATAATAAACAAATAACTTGACAATTTATGTTTAGAAACAAACTGTAAATTCGAATCCCACGCCTGAAATTTTGTAAGGGCCTATTTCACCAATTTTTTATTCCAGGAATTAACCTTCATCTCAACTAGTTATGTCAAATTAATATGGGGTTTTGACATTACTATCCAAGAATAAGCGCTATTCTCGCAATAAAAGTCTGGTGAAATCCAGCCTAAATCGGGTACATGCAGCTATGCTACAGAATGAGAGCCGTGAACCAAATTCACTCGGTTCAGCAAATACCTATCGTTGGCACGGAAATGCGGATAACGTATTCGGAACATTTTCACCAGCTTCATGTCGAGGTAAGAATTGATTTTGTTATGTTCAACTTGTACATTTTACTCGTACGGAGAGTTGTGCCGCTGTTGAAAATTTCCGGAAACGTTCTACTATGGATACGGAGAATTTTTACCATGGATAATTTTCTCGAAAACGTTCTTGTACCCTACGAATTGGAGAACGATTTCGAGAACGGCACAACTCTACTCGTACCCATATCGCGTACTGGAAGACGCCCGCAATTTATTTTGCACGGAGTAGTATAATAGTTGGGTATAAACTACTATGTAACCATCTGGACTAGATGATCCGTCTCGCCGTTTTGACATGATGTGGCTACAATGATATACAAACACATATCGTGCACACGGACATCAAGAAAAAAAATATTTCGATCCAGGGCCTTTCGGATCCCTCCGTATTTCTTTTGGATTTGGGTATACCTAACTAAATAACCTATTTGATTTAGTTTTAGTAAAGTATCTTTAATGTATAGACATTTCTAATGTACAATTTTATACTGTTTATTGGAAACAGAAAGACCACCAAGCAATAAACTAACTCAAAGAAAGTGGGTATAAGGCAGAAGTGAGTAATATTTAATTATATATCAAAAATGTCTGCTGATGACAAAAGTAAAGTTTTTTAACGATATATCTATTCGCATCTTGGAAGAAATCTACATTGTATAAAACTAAAATAAAAAGACTTGCCTATTAAGATTCAGTTTGGGCAGATTTGTGTTTTAAAAAATGATCTTTATATTAGTAGTTATGGAGCCTTAAATCTGCAGAAAGATGAAGTTGAAAAATCTAATAACATTAGTCATCTAGTGGCTTAGAAATTATCGAGAAAACGTGTCACCCATAGCGGTGCAGTGTTTGCGTAAACGAGTCACTGCCGCCAATCGACTGGAACGCAAGGTCTCCGGCACCTTATTGTTAAGTACTGTAGCGTTCTCATTAACTCCAGTTAAAACAATACCACAGGAAGGAAACGACCGGACGCGGGCCCGACCACCTGCCGAACTATCACACTGCACCACCGACTAAAAAAACATTTCGTTCCACCAAATTCAACCTTACTATAAATAAACCCTGCAATAACGAAATGGCATCAGTCGGACTGCGGACATATCAACATGTTGACGGTTTTTACCCTAACCCTGGTGTCGCTGGCGGCAGCACAGGTCTTCCACAAGGTTGAGCTATCCAATGAGAAGACACCCTACGATTATGTCAAGGAACGTTTAGACTCTCTCGCGACTGACGCGAAATCTGGACTGCCGTTATCTAACTCTTACGAAGTGGAAGAAAGTGTGGATTATCCCGAGCAAATCGAAGGTGCCGCTTCTAACGTTTTGAACACAGTTGGTGGCGTCGGTGGCGTTGGTGTTGGTGGAATCGGATTAGGCCAAGGATTGGGTATTGGCGGGATAGGACAGTTAGGAGGTGTTGGTTTAGGGCAAGGTTTAGGAATCGGTATCGGAAACTTCGGTGGCTTGGGCGGTGTTGGAGCTATTGGCAACGTTGGAGGCCTCGGGGTTGGAGGCATTGGCGGTAACGGTATCGTTGGCAACGGCTTGGTCAACCCTGGACTGGCGGGCATTGGGGTAGGAGGACTGGGTCTCGGCGGCGGACTTTTGTATCATCCCTTGATACAGCAGCAGCAAGTCGGAGGAGGATACGTCGATAAGAATGCTTACGATGCTGCCCAGAAGAAAGGAGCTGGTGAAAATCTGGAGAAACTTGAGAAGAAAGCTGAAGAAGAAGTGAAGCACGGTCAGGAGGGGTATCAGCAGGGAGCTGCGGCCGCGACGGCTGCGAAAGGGGAATCCAGTTTCTACAAGGATGAGGAGGCCAAGAAAAAGGCAGCTGGAGATGAGAAATTCTACGAAGGTGGCCAAAAGGTTGACAAACACGGTGAGTAGATGAAATTGTGTATACAATAACTTATGACATGCTGTCTTATGACATGGTTTTAAGTATTTCATTTGATAAGCAACTTCTACATATCATGTACAGTTTTTTCTAAATTAACATATGAATTATGAAAATGATTACAATTCGTATGAAATTTCAATACACAATTTTAATGACCTTTAAAAATTCAAGGATATCTCCAAATAATATTCGTAATACTTGTTTTTATAGTTTTTTTTAATGGAACCCAAGCTAGGCTAGTTTTACTTACTATCTGGAAATATTCCTCATTTAATCTTAAAAATTGTATCTAAACTTAAAGTAGCAATTTTATACGGAACTTATAAACCGTAAAATTATCGTGCGCCTGTAGCATTTAAATAGCAAAGAGTTACAGCGAATAATTACGTATCAAACCTTTCAGGCGCCAATGAGGAACAGCTGAAGAAGGCGAAAAGCCACAAAAAGGGTCACGTAAGCAAGGGTTTCAAGACTTCCAGCAGCAAGAATGAAGAAGAGAAGACAGAAAGCTTCTATGACGAGGCTCATGACGAAGCCGATCATAAGGTATGTTTTCTTCTTAGGTATTTGCATAGATAAGTATCTTGTAATCACCCTACTATGCACCTAATTATGGTTCAGAAAGAAAATAATATATAGATAATAATTATTAAGAATTTTCATTATTATTACGAACCTGTTAACAATAATAATATTTCAACGATCTAGAACGAACGATATCTAAAATTCGAATTAATTTAGACCATAGTTGGGTGATTTGGACTCTATTTGCAAGGTATTACGGTATATAAAAAGATATGTGAACAAACCGCAAAGTGAATAATGTGCTATTGATAAGTATTAACTATAAGGAATCTATGGAACTATAAATGAGGCGCCTGTACCTTTTATCATAATTAGCCATTAGCCGTGTTTCCGATAAAACTTTCCTACCAATGCCCCGCCCAAACCTTGGATCTAGAACGTTTCCGAGACTCCCTTATACCAGCAATTACATTAATTGATATTGCATTACCTTCTTTACGATTATTTTATCTTTTAGATAAATGAAATAGTCCCTTAATTACATTAAAAAGTAGTTAGAAGGAAGTTTTAATTTAACCGCTGTCTGTTTCATGTATATATTGAAGAAGTACAATAATTGCAATAATTTAAGATTTTATAGCCAGCACAGTATACCTTTTTACAAAAGTGTCATGCCCATTTCTTCAGATTATGCAACAGGGAACTGACAATAACGATGGGAACGCCTATAGAACTACCCACAAACCATAGTAAAAGGACAGATTTTTCTAAATACATACATGAGAAATACACTAAATATATGTTGATGTAGTCTTAATACGAAAAACGTATTAATTCTACGAACAGTATAGGAAGCTAGTATGCATTGACTGCCTTTTTCCCGAGGCTGGTTTCAGGTACAATTTAATTTCAAAGTAGTGACGATTTATGTTGATTTTCTTTAATTTGTGTCTCTTTTTTAAGATCGCTGGCCAGAACGCTGGCTCGTTCGGCGAACAGTCTCAGCAAGGTTTCAAAGGAGCCCATGAGGAGAAGATTTTGGATGCTAACGCTCACGGAAAGGAGGGTCACCACGTCTCGGAGCAGAAGATTGACGATTCTAAGGCTAACAAGGTAAGTCATCCAGGGTATTTTTTTTTCATAACTATTATGACCCATGGTCAAAAAATGGAGGAAAAAGTTGTGGGTAAAGAAGAAAACATCTAGAAGGCCTACGTGATGCCATCATCATCATTTCAGCCATAGGACGTCCTCTGCTGGACACCGGCCGCGTCAATTTACTTCCACATGGGCCGGATAAAGGCGACCCGCATCCAGCGAGTCCCCCAACCCTAATCTGGTCGTTCGACTACTTTGCGGGTGGCCTTCTACGTGAAGTAGTTAAAATATAAACAAACGCGTATACCTAAATAGAGACACAGAATGTAGAATAAGCCGTAAACTATTCTAACTAGAAACCTACTGTGAGAATCAGACATATTTAGATAAGGTGCATTGGGGTAATCTGCAATAATTATTGATGCCGGGTAATTTCGAAAATCACCTCTTTTATATCAGAAACAAAGAACAATAGGCTTTTCATAGCGTCTGTCTAACACCTGAGCATTGGATGTCTCTAAAATGGCGAGCATTGTTATGGCTTCTTGTTTTATGGAATGATGAGCAGTTTTATATTACCCCCTTTAACCTTAAGCGTTTACACACGATGTAAAAGTCGAGTACTTCGGTTTGACATATTTCGGTCCATTACGAGGACTTTATTAGTAATAAGCGACGAGTGGACGCTGACGATGACGCCCCGTCTCGCGCTGACGGGTAACGTGAGTAACCGCGCTAATGTATTGTAAATACGCAAACTACTCCTCCGTAAAGAGTCCAGGTTTTTTTTACTGCAAGACCTCACTGTCTGTGTCACGTAAGACTTACATAAAAAAATGTTAATACACTTTCTGTGGTCACCGGCTTTCAGCGGTCTTAGCGAAGCATCATCAGCCACCCATGCAGTTTGTTATCTAAATCACTGCCTGTTTGAGCTCAAGTAAATTTTTCTTTTATTACCTGATTGTACTGAGAAAAATTCAAAACGCGGTTTCCTGATATAACGGGTTTAATTTTTAATTAAATGAATAATAAACTATATTCTGTAAGTTAAAACTTTTGTTTTTACAATGTGTCTACCAGCAATAACTACGGAAGACCGCTGTTTAGAAAAAAGATACACTAGGCAGTCACTTTTAACTAAAAATTATAATTATAACAATAATGTGTGCTTAGCTTAGCTTAAATTGTTAAAGCGGTTGTTTAATACTTGTAGTCCTATTTTAAGAACTCTAACCACAGACCGCCAAGGTTACAAGAAAGGCTACATGACAAAGAATCTATCTATTCAGAATTCAAATATGGCATGGAATATGGAATTTCAAGTATGGCATGTTATCACACATGTTGCGCAAGCGCATCTTTAGCTTATGTTTTGAACTAGCATAGAGTAATATATATGTATTGGTATAGGCATATTATATTATGTATTTGTGTAAGTTTATCTATGTATTATAAGTATATGTGTGAATTCTATTCTTAAATTTTCTTAATTCAGAAGCCCTGCACCTTATAACTGTTTCTACTTATTTGAACCAATGGTTGACTGGTAGATAATACCTTTTGGCATTAAGTCTGTCATTCGTGACCTATTCGATTGTTCAATAAAGTATAAATAAATAAATAGGAGGACCAAAGTTACTCGTACATGCGCAAAACAATCCTCGAAATTCAGTGAGTTAAATCAGTCCTAAATATTACTTGTCACAAGAGCTCGTAAGCAGCAAGGTTTCAAGTGAAATTACCATATAACTTCGTTCACAGTTTAGAACAACAAACTGAATGTTCTCAGTAAATAATCCAAGTCACGTTTTGATTACGTAATAAAAGTTAATCTACAAAGTTACAAACATCTGACTTTGAGGGAGGTGTCAGAGTAATCCGTCTAGAAAATACCAACTTTACTTTGTGCCGTGTATGCTCTTAGTACGTTAATAGCAAGAAAGGAGCACTTTAGGCAAAGTTGGAGTAAAACGAAGGAGCTCTATGCATTTATAAAGTGTATCTAATTAAGCTCTTGTAGCGTCACTCTCAAAGGAATGTCTAAGCGCCACAAGAAAGGCAGAGGAATAGGGTCTCGCTCGAAGTAATAACTAGTAACTAGCCTTGTTCAAAACAGCTGCTTCTATTAAAACTTAGAGGTTTGTGAAAGTCGATGGTAGGACGCGGCATTTCATAATATATTTAGTAGGTGTAATGAAATGCCTCTTTTTGTCTATGATAAATTCGCAGTTTTCAAATTCAAAGTCATGACTTTATCAAACACAAATATACAATAGACGGACTTGATGCCTTAAGAGGGTTTATACCTGCTTAACTGGCAACGTAGCATATGTTTTGTTTGTTCTTTTATTATTTTAGAAATAAGAATGTAAATTGAACATGTTTTGAATACATTCATTACGTTTTCGGTACTTAAGCTGGCACAATGCGAAATTTCATGATATTGACACAAGTAACGCTCTTAAAATGAATTCATGTCTATTAAATATATTGTTTTGTATGAAAATAAAAGCAAAAGCGATGAATAGTTGAATTAAATGCAATATAAATGCTACAAGATACCCTACGCTACGGTATGTATTGAACATACCTTAAGGGTCATTCAAATACCACAAAATAATGAAGCAAAATGAAAATATATGTGGCGTTGCCAGTTAAAAAAGTATAAAGGCTATTAAGGCATTCTCTACCAGTCAACCATCGGGCCAAACAGAAATTGTCTGTTTTATGCACTATTATAAAGCTTTAAAGTATTTTAGAAGGTGCCCGCAACTTTGTTCGCGGACAAGTGAAAGCCATAATCGCTCTTTTTTTTAGCGTAGTCGGGCAAAAAGTATCCTATACTTAACTACCCGTCTACCAAAAATAGTTGAAATCCGTTTAGCCGATTTGGCGTGATGAAACCGCAACGACTCATAGAAACGTACAAAAATAAATTTTTTTTTGATTCTACCTCCAAGTAGTCCGTTACAATTATTTTTCGAAAGTATCTTCAATGTACAGAATTTTATTTTTACAAGTTTATAATAGTACAGATGTTTTTCGAATGCTTCGAAGAATGACGCGTGTGAGTCGCTATCCTTAAATATAAAACTGCTTACTCTTTTCAGTAACTGCGAGAGGGATGAATGTTTTCTAGGCCCGCTAGTCTTATTCTATTCAAGCCATGAATACCTGAGAACTTTACCTGGTAATTTTTGTTATGAGTGAAGAATTTTATATGTTTGCATGAAAAAAGATATTGTCTTTTGAATTTTGGCGTTCTAGAAGTTAAAACTTGCTTGCTGACCGTGTTTAATTAAGAATTATTAGATCGTAAGTCTAGTACTCGTAAATCCATGTGTAATACACTTACCTATTTCACTTGAAGTTACAGCACCAACATTGGAGTAACAATAGAGAAATTTTCTCCAACCTTTTTCACCAAAAGCGTAGTTTAATTTATATTTAAATAAGCACAGGTTTTAATGTCGGCCCACTCCGCCGTGTACCGCCCAAATTAGCATGAAATGGGTTAACCTAGATTATAAGGGTCTATTCAAACATACCACAACAACACAACGCAGCGACAAAAAGTCGTGACGCAGTGGCTACGTGTGAATAGTTGCGCTGCAGCTTCTTGCAGCCGCTTTGAGTTGGTCGGACCGAACACACGATTGCGTTTGACGACGAAATGTAGTCCGTGTGCATAAAAGTATTTATTTCTTAATACAAAACACAAATTCTTGTGTTTCTGTGTTTTTAATGTGGGAAAATTAACACCACATTATTATATAAGGTTATGAATACCTTTTCTTAAATAAATATAGGTACAGGGTCAAAGCGAATGAATAAATTCGAAGCGGATGGCACAGTGCTCGCTGGTGGAGGGGTGACACGCTCGACGCGTAATCGAGATATACCGGGTTCGAGTCCTGATGTGACCGCGTTAGAGAGCAATCGTATTTTTCTTTGCGCTTTGACTTGTATCTATATCACAAAAGAATAAATTTTCTTAGAAATTATCGCCCAAACATCGTCATCGTCGTTGTCGTATCGTTTTGGTTGTGGTACGTCTGAATAGACCCTAATACTGCGGGTTTTACTTTTCCTTTAGTTTGGGAATGTCTACGCCCGGTGTTATTTATTACTTCAATATGCCGCATGATATTAGTTTACGACTTAGGAACGTTGTAGAGAATTTAGTTTGGCCAAATTATTTTCTGATGTTACATCAGGTTACCTTTTCGTTCGTGGTAAAAGTTTAACGATCGACGAGTATAACGATTTTCCGGTAGAAGAGGTCATCTTTTTTTATATTTTTTACTAGAATAAGCAATATATTGCAATGAATGCTTGCGTGATCGAATCAGGAATAAAGAGATCTGCAGAAGAACCAAGGCCGTCACTCGACATGGCTCAAAGAGTTGCTTTTTTGCAGCTTAAGTGGCAGTCGGTGGGGTACATTGTTCGTAAAACATGGCCGCTGTGGCCAAAAGATTATCGAGTGGCGACCGCTTACAGGACGACGCACCGTGGAGAGCCCCCCAACAAAATTGACCGATGATCTGGTGAAGATCGCGTAAACCGTAGATGGGGGCGACGCACGTTCAGTTGTCGTGGAGATCCTTGTCCAACAACGGACGTCCTTGGGCTGATATGATGATGATGATGATTGCAATGAAAAAAAAATTACGTTAGCTTTTACCCCTTGCCTCGCCCGTCGATGATGATGTCGAAACGAGGATCATATATCCAGTAAAAAGTATGTCTCGTCTTCTGAGTCGAACTCTTGACAGAGTGGTCGTGGTTGCGCAGAGGAGGTACATGGAGAGATATTTTGCGGGTCGTAGTCTTTCCCGAGGACTCCTCTCAGTGATGTTCTTCCATTTCTGCCGGTTAGATACGTTGCGAGTACACTGGACCATGGTGGACTCCATAGCTTTTTGAATCGGTTCAGTCCAGCGAGTTGGTGATCGGCTTCGTGCTCTCTTGCCTTCCACCTGGCCCTGAATCACCAGGCTCTCCATGGAGTTCTCATTTTTGCATATATGACCAAAGAACTTTAGTATTCGTGATGTCACCGTTGATAAAAGTCGGTCTTCTTTACTTACTCTTTGAGAATGGAATGGATGAAAAAAGTATGTTATAAACATAGACCAAGGACCATTAAAACAAGAGAGTTCCCATCTCCATACAAAAAGCCGTTCCCCGATATGTACAACGCCATCTATATATAATAATTATTTTTTACAATTATTCAACTTTGCAAGCGTGACACAGTTATGAAATGTTACGATTTATTTGTAGCTATCTGCGAACTAATTGTTACTATACTATGTTTCTTTATTCAATTATAACGTAGTTAAATGTTTATTTTTATGGCGCCATCTATTTTTTGTCAGAATATTTCCTTGCGATCGGAACACGATGCAAAGAATGTTTTAATGGTCCTTGACATAGACTGAGCAATTGTTTCTAAGAAAATAGTAATGTAATATCCCCTGTCTAGGCCGTATAACTAAACTATTTAGCGTAGTTAAGAGCATAAGAGCTTAGGTTAAAGTATTCCATAACCATCTTTGGGTCCTTATCACGTGTACCAAAAATTTTTGAAATCCGTTAAGCCGATTTGGCGTGATGAAGCCACAACGACACATACAAAATTACATATTTTTTTTTGCTTTTTACAACTTTATAATAGTACTTAATAATAGATGATTCCTTCCAACGATTTTTGCAGAATATAGTGCTAGTGTTCAGACTAGTACAGTGTCTGAACAGACTGAATCTACATAGCTTTGCATTTAAATTATCTGGCAACCCCACCATAGCCGTCAAAATTAATGTGGTTTTCTGAGGTACCACTTGCTCCCGCGGGATTAAATCTTTTTTAGAATGCTTCAATTTTATTGAGCTTTTTCGATATTTACAATGGAACAGAAAGGAAGTTGAAATAGAATTACTCTTATCAATTGGAGATGGCATACAAACGCATTCCCCTCTGTAAAAGTATATGAGATTTGTCAGGTCAGTTTATACGATAAAACTAGCTTCTGCCAGCGACTTCGTCCGCCTTAAATTCGTTTATCGCGAATAAGGATATTTTTCTGGGAAAAAAAGTAGCCTATGTCCTTCCCCGGGACTTAAACTATCTCCATATCAAATTTCATTAAAATGGCAATTTTAGCGCCACGATACTCGTGGGCTCGTAGCACATGTTTGAATAAAGTTTGCACCTCCCTCCTAAGTAGCGCCATGAGATCAGGTGCAAACTTAACTCAATCAAATTTAGTGGCTACCCGCCCTTTTAAAAGTTTAATTTTTAACCGACTTCCAAAAAAAGATGGAGGTTCTCAATTCGACGGAATGTTTTTATTTTATTTTTTATAGCCCATATAACCTGGCCGGGGTTATTTTTCGACGGATTAGTAAAGTTTGCATCAAAATCTGTTCAGCCGTTTCCACGTGATGCGCGTACAAATAAACAGACAAACAGATAAACACATAAACAGACAAACAGACAAAAAATCTAAAAACTGTTGGAACGTGTTCTGTTGTCGATTCTAAGTATCACCGGCCAATTTTTTTTCGAATATCTTCCATGTACAGACTTTCTACCCTCTTCAGCTTTATTATATGTATAAATTGTCACTGTATTTTTTTTTTCATTTTTTGCATTTATAGAAATAGGAATATTTCCAAAGTGTGATGTTGTTTATCTCGCCTCCTGCTAAAAGTGCTAGAAAAATGATATCTTGCCATCCCCAGAGGTTAAATGCTCTAAGTGTGTCTTCACACCTTACCTTGTATGGGGAAATTAATAATTTTGTTCTGCAGCTATGTTAAAACTTACGTTTATCGAAACGGTCTTATAACAAGAGTTACCTTACATTTCATGGGTTCTTTAATAGTATTCTGTTTTATTAATATGTTCATACCTTAAAAAATGGACTTTCCCACCTTACTACGGCTCATAAAGCAAGCTACCGTAAGAGGTATCGATCTCAAATTTTTGTTTTAGGATTTATATCTTAAAAACTGCCATTTCGCAACATTTTTTTTTTATTATTTGAGTAAAGTCAACATCTCTATAGTTAGGCCGGACTTGTAATACAGTAAAACGCATTACGGCAAACAATACGACGGTATTTGGGGAAAAGAAAATATATATTGGACAGACGCCAAGTGCGAAAACTGGATATAATGTGTTTATTTCCGATAGCCACTGGGGACCGGAAGCTTGGTCTGTTTGTAAGTGATAGTGGACCTACAAACGCTGGTCCAAATACGTATAACTAACAATATGTTTTTGTTTTAGTGTGAACGTAGTTTTTTTTCACCTCATTCTCATTAGCTCAGATAAGCTTCTTTTATAGCGTCAAATCTGAGTCGTAGTCATTTGAAATTCTAAATTCTTTATCTAGTTTTATAGCCTGGATTCCACCCCGACATGCCAAAAAAATCAAATTTTTAATGATATATATGTCTTAGCTTATTATGTTATGAATGTGTTTTTTAGTTTCACTAATACTGGTTTTGTTTTAATTTAATATCTACGATTTGCTTGAGTATCATAATTTTACTTACATCTCGCGTTTTCTGCCCTGTAGTGAGGTGAAAAGTTGTGTTTCGCAAGGCTGCAAAATTATTTGGTGTTTCGTACCTTGAAAGCCTCGCTAAGCTCAGGTTATTTTTGGACCATTCGCTTCGAAATTTACAGCCTTGCGTAACAAATAAGTATTATAGACTTACATAGCTAAGTCTACACATAAATAATCTGAAACAAACTAGTAATTACACTAAAGTTACCTGTGAAGCTAGTGCTTTTGGTTGTGAATGTTTGTTACATTTTCTTAAATACTCATTGCATGTCGTCGTCTATATAGTACCCGTACAAGAATTGCTGGCTTTAGGAGATTGAATTTCAATTAAAATCTGAATTTTGTGAAATTATTCCATGATGTAAAATTTATAATGTCATTTTCTTCCCTAGGGCGAATTCCTGCAAAAGGGCTACAAGGGCGAGGCTGAACAGCTGGAGAAGTTCAATAACCTCGGCGCTCACTCTGTACATGGACACCAGGAGGCCACCGGGGGCTTCCAGCAGAGCAAGGGAGGCAGCATTCTGCCCATACACCGCCGTTAAACCGACCAATATACCACGTTGTTGAAACTTGATGCGAGCCGTTTTAATCTATCCCTTCCCACTTTATGCGATCCTGGTACTCCGTGTAATTTATCAAAGACCGAATTTCACTAGGCACCGTTGGCTATTTAAGCCCTGTTAATACGAAGCCAGTGCGCTGGCTTGACTTGTAACACTGTTTATACGATGCCAATACTAAGCGAGCGTTGTCTTCGTCTAAACTATGTTTTATGTCTGATTACACCCATTAATAAGTAACAGCGCATGGTGAAATTGACATATGAATGTATCTAAACATATAAAAGAAAAAGTTCTGTCTGACTGACTCACCAACGCAGAGGGGTTACTCCGAAACTCAAAAATCGATGTTCGTAACGTGCTGTCACTCTCGCTCTCATGTTATGCTGTATTGGAGTGAGCAGGATGGCGCCATACGAACTTCCGTTTTCGGATTTTGGAGTAGCCCCTCAGAGCCGAAACAAAAACCACTAGGAAATCTGTTTCTTGAAATTTTCACACTAGACGATACATTGATTTAAACTCACACGATCTGCACTCATCACAACACAACAAGACGGGGCTTAATCGCCTATAAATATGATTTATTTAATTACGTTTCGTTGGTAATTCTTCGACGTTCCTGACGTCGCGTTACGTCCATGGTCTCGAAGAAACTGGAGCGGCGAATGAACGTCTTCTAGCAGTAGAGAGAGTAGTTACAGTGGACATATTTATAACATAGACGAGGGATGTAGAAGTAGTATAAAAACCGGCCAAAAGCATGTTGGACCATGCTCAGTGTAGGGTTTCACAGCCGTTCATTCAAAAAAAAACTACAGATGAAAAAACTACGGTATGAAAAAGAGGTAAATGTTCCAGTGCTCGATAGTGCTCCATTAGTTAGCATCTACAACATTAATTGATAGGTAGCAATAATGTGACAAAAAAAGTGTCCATTATTGGAATTTAGGGTATCAATCGTGTACATTTTTTTTTAATAAGCCTCCTAAATTGAGATGAATCGAATACATAGTAACATAAAAACCTTCAGTGAGTACGTCCAACTTGGAAGAAAATTGCAACGATGAGTGGACTTCGTGTACGTATATGTTGACAGGAGAGCGGCCCAGCTGATTGCGAGGAATCGGGACATGTCCTCGTTAGACGAACATGCCTCTAATCAAGCCTCCCGACCGACAGAAACGAGTAAACATGTAATATACCTACTTCCTACTCGTACTTAACCTTGTAACTTGGAGTAAATTGACAAATCTGATTGTATACTATATAAGGTGCTTATCTATACAATTATAGATAAGCACCATTCTCTTTTATAACAATTGTATTCTTACACTTTTGATGGAAGTAATTTATTAAGACGGATTTTTACTTAGATTGGCAATCGATCATAATACGTTAATCAATTTAATCAAGGTTACATAAGTCATAAAATTTGAGTACAAGAAATATTTTAAAACAAATTGTTTCAGCCCATCTCCGTCCACTGCTGAACATAGGCCTCGCTCATTGCATGCCACTGAACTCGGATTTGAGTATTTCAAACGCTGCCGGACAATTTTTAACCGACTTCCAAAAAAGGAGGAGGTTCTCAATTCGACGGAATGTTTTTTTTTTCGTATGTAGTCGTTCCACCTATAGCTGGAGGGCATCCCACTCCAGCAAGAACTTGTTTGCCCGGTTGTCAGTTTTGTTTCAGTTATTATTGGTATTAATCGTGACTGGTATTAACCGTAAACATTTTTATACTCACTCATGGTCCTCTGGAGCAAAACATTATCAAAGTACGAAACAAAATATAAAGCTCATTTTACTTAAAACACTTTGGTTTGTCACAGAAATACATTATTCATACAAATCCCAAATTCAAGGAGGGTAACCCTGAGCTCATGATTCGCTAAATAAAAAATAAATTGAAAAACGGTGCTTATTCAAATATATTTTAATGAGTGGTAACATGCATTTGGGTATTTTATCATGCAAATTGTAAGTAGGTAACACACATTCAATTTCACTAAATCGCGTTAAACAATTCAGAAGGAGCTTACATCTAATAATTAAAAATCAAAACATCATTAAGCATTTAAAAAAGTAACTAGTTTTACTAAGTAGCAGCGAAACGTTGCTAAAAAATACAAGTTTTTTATTTACTTCATAATCTTCATTCCATTTTTGAATGAACAGTTTTTCCCGGCTCCATTGCAGTACAAGACGCCCGGTGACAACACGAAGGGAGAATTGGTCGTTGAATAACCAGAGTCCGGGCTTAGGTTATTTATAAACCTAGAAACGTATTGTTACTCAATAGTTGAATTAAATGAAAAATTCCTTGGAGAAATCTTTTCAATTAACTAACGTTCAAACGCATACCTCGTTTTTCTTTCCCTCGGGCCTTACCCAGACTGGCTTAAAAAAACAAACTGATAAAACAACGAGTAAAATTCTAATTTCAAAATTAACTACAGCTGGGAAAACAAAGAAAAAAATAAAACTCTAATTATTTTTAAATTTCTAAGCTTTTCGAATTTGGAACACGATTAGCATTGAGTAATCTGGCCAGTTTAAGTAAATCGAAATTGGAACGCGGCTGGAAAAATCCGTTTGTTTTTTTTATAGAACTCGCAAAGCATTGCTAGGTTTCTTGTGGATGCGTTCACAGATACCGTTATTAGAGATTCTTTAAAAAGTCGTTGTACCCTGCCGACTCCGGGGTGGGAGGAGAGTACACCGTCGAGGAAATCTTATTAGATGCGTTCGACCTCTGAAAATAAAATTATTAAGATTATTACAATCAAAAACAAAATATTTATGTGAAAGGAATAACTCAGGAAGGAGAACGACGGACATAAAAACTCTCTTGAGTGTGTATGTCCTAAACACCGACTAATGCCAAATTCTATTTCTATAAAACAAATTGATTAGGTACTTTTTAAAAATTCAAACGAAATCTAAATCAGCCTCATTATTCTGTAGATTCCAGTCTACCTTTACGAAAGTCTCATTCAGAACAAATCTAAAGCACTTCTCTAATGACTAGAAGAAGTGGTAAAGTAAAGGATAAGCGAACCGGCGTCGTATAATGAGACTGGAAATGGCTCTCAATTGCCGTCGACTAAAATATTATGTAATGGAGAAACTACGTCCCTTGGCCGGTAATTTGAGAAGTTTCATTAAAATCTACAGTTATGAAATCGTAATTGGGTGCTGTAGTAATCCGTGATTATTTTAACTTTACTTGAATTCTTTTGCGGTTTTTATACTGCAGGGTAATAAAGCATGTGCACATCCAATTACAATTACATTATAAGGATGTGCTTGTGCATAAGCTTTTGACTTAATTATTTAAATTCAATTTATTCAGAAACAAGATACATTGTGTTTGAAACTTTGAAATATTAAATAAGGAAGGTTTAGATAGGAGAATTACATAATACAATTAAAATGACTTAAACAAATTAAAAATCCATTCATCAAAAAATACAATAAAATCAAATATAGCATCTAAATATCTATGAGACATTTAGATGTTATTTGATTTCAGATTGAAATACCTAGCGAATGAAATTCAGTTAAATTATTCTCGTATTCACGCTTGTAATGTCTTCTCCTTTTGAAAAAGGAAAGTATTTTAGATTACGCTAAAAAGCAGAGGAACTATAAATAATCTATTAATATAATATGGAACTCCGCTAAGTAACGCCTGAATTCCTACTCACGCAAAAGTCGTCGCACGACAACCAAAACGTTTTACTAATTACCCAAAACTAAATTATAGGTATAGTGATACGTCATATTTTGTCTTGTAGATATACATAGGTATAGAAGTAGTACAAATAATCGGCAAATCGAAAAAAAATACATCTAGAAAAAAGCGTTCTTCAAACGCGTGAACCGACTTCTTCAAACTTTAGTTAAGAATACTCACAATGAAGTCACTTTTCACAACACAAAAACGAAATCAGAACCGGTTCATCCGTTCAAGAGCTATGGTGCCACAGATAGACACGCAGATACACACGTCAAAATTATAACACTCCACTTTTTTGATCGTGGATAGAAAAATGAACAGTCCGGTATCCTTATGTTTCTTGCGTAAAACTTGTAGGTAGGTATGGCGTAGTAATTTATACTTTAAATTCATAGACTAATATATAGTCTTATTCTTTTTTTTGTTAATTATATATGTTATAGGGGGCAAAAAAGCAGACTGCTCGACTGATGGTAAGCGGTCACCGACACCCATAGACACCTGCAACACCAGAGGAGTCACAAGTGCGTTGCCAGCCTTTAAGTGGTTATAAGTCATTTTAATTTTCCTTTTCAATTATTTCACCACGGTCATGCTGAAATTCCCCGTTTGATAGAACTAATTTGGTTTTAACGCGAATACATGAAGGATAAATTAAAACAACACAGCATTATTATTACTTGATGACGTTTACCATTACCTTACATATTAGCAAAGAAATTTAATATCATTTAAAAGGGTAATTCACCTGACTCGTGGCACTGTGGCAAGCTGAACGCTGCTTGCTTATCCGCGATGGGGTCACCAAGTTCGACTGATATGTCTGCCCACACAAATATATTCCTATAACAACTTAATTTGAGATAAATAACATGGCAATGCACGAATATCAAGCAATAATAAACCTTTTGTTCAATTATGTTAAGCACTTGGATGTTGATATTGATAACATTAGTAGAAGTATAGATATCAGGAATACCCGACAACCGATATCTTTGAGGAAAATCGCTGAGAAAATATATTAGAACATTTAGAACGTAAAAATAAGGAAGCTACATGATTGGTAATTCGTCTTTAAATGGCTCCAGTAGCCGCGCGAGTTAAGTGCAGCCGTAAAAATGCGGTAATGCGTTGTCTTAGATAATAGGGTACGTGTATGAATTTTTTTACCGCTTTTCTTAACTAAATATCGAAATACCGTCAAAATATGAAATTAAAATTTAAATCGGCCAAGAAATACACGAGATATAGGCATTTTAAACTACTTATTAGACAGAGAGGTCCGACATGCACTGTAACATCATCATGCACTCAGGCCATATAAACTCCTGTTTTGCTAGAAAGAGATAGAATTAAATATTTGATGGCTTATATCTTGGTTATTTTTATAGTTATTCGATTTTTTTGTCTACTGTTTGTTACATGAATGAGCTTTTAATAAAGCAAAAAAAAATTCATGCATATTCCGTATTACACTATACTTTGATAAGCGGGACGTGCGAGGCGGGGCAGTCCCTCACCTTAGGGCCAATTGCATTCAACTCGCATGTGTTCCCCTCGCTCTCGTGTTAAACTTTGTATTTGAGTGAGTAAGTAGTATGGTGTGATACGAACTTCGATTTCCGTACCACTCAGCTTTTGATCTAGTAAAATGAGGATGAACACTACCAAACTAAATTATTATCTGATGGATTTAGGAACATGGATATTGTAAAATTTTACGGTCTCAAAAATTACATTATGAGTATGACCAATCATGCCATGGAATAAAATAATGGGCATATATTTATGTTGGTGTCAATTATACTATGGATAATGAATTATACTGAGATTAATTTATGATTGCACCTTAAGTATTAGTACGAGGGCTGTTCCGAAAGTTCTTAACTGCTCTCACTCTATTCAAGCGATATATTTTTTATTGATACTCCTACCATCATGTGAGCAATTTCAATATTTATTGTATCACTAGTTTCTGCTTGCGACTTCGTCCGCTTTAAATTCGTTTATCGCGGATAAGGATATTTTTACGGGATAAAAAGTAGCCTATGTCCTTCCCCGGGACTCAAACTATCTCCATACTAAATTTCATCCAAATCGGTTCAGCGGTTTTAGCGTGAAGAAGTCTGGCTGTCTGTCTGCCTGCTAAGACAGACAGACAGACACACTTTCGCATTTATAATATTAGTATGGACGTGTAGATTTCATGTGATGAGTGTGTTGTGTAAATGTTACTCTCAATCTCACTCGCCATTGCGTTCAGACTAACGTCACTTGCAAGACCAGCGCACACTAACCATCCTAAAATATTCAGATGTCTGAAAAAGAAATACAAGTAGGTACTCACAGTATACGGCGTGCTCTTAGCCGGCCGCTTGCAGACCGCCGTGCCCTGTATGTAAGCTGGCGACAGATTACTGCCTGGGGAGATCGGGATGTTGAATGGAGAAAGCTCTGAAATATTACAGCCAAGTCAGTTCGTTGACCGTACTGAAAGTCCCACATAGCCAAAAAGGCCTAAGAGTGTTGGAGCTACGAGTTTATAAGCCGTGTCGGATTAGATTTGGTTTTAACCGTGATTTGACGGAGCTTGGGGGTAAAATGTGTCAATCGACTTTTACTAGTGCTAGGGGAGATTGGCGAAAGCTGCTGTAATTTTTTTTCTAATTGTTTATGAATTCTAGGGTTCTTTCGAAAACAAAAGTTATCTTCTCATTTATTTAAACGTCTTATTTTTTTGATACAGTACGTGCCCCATTTTTTCTACGTGACCGAGAAGGCAAGACTAAGAATACGATATGGACGGTACATGACAGGTTCTGCTTAATGCAGTTATATCATCAGTGGATGTATACACTGGCCGTAATATCCAGTTTTGGAAGGTTTCAGGTCACTGTTCCTCTTATGACAAGACATTATCTATGTCCCCCTTTCCCAGGTTTTATCCTCCCCATACATTTCAAAAATGACTTTTAGCTGGATTCAACCAAACCAGAATAAAGCTTATTCGGAGATTAAGTGAATTTAAATTTTAAGATAATAACTAAAATATTTTTGTGACAGGCTTTTATTGCTGACCTGATTTTTTCATTGCTTTTTCTCACCGAGACGATTCTACACAAACTTTGTAGGATTGCATTATTTTAATACATAGTTCCTATGACCACCATCCACCTCCATGGTGCCATATTATTGTGAAACGGTAAGTGGTTCAAATGAGCCTTGCAAGATTTGTAAACATTCATACCAATGTGCACTTAAATTTATAAAAGCCGGCCATGAGCATATCGGACCATGCTCAGTGTATTAGGGTTTCACAGACATTCTTACCAAAAAAAATGCACTACAGATGAAAGAAATACGATATGAAAAAGTGTACTAGCAAAAGAGCGTATCTCCATGGCACTTACGTGCTTTTGCTGAGAAGTTTTTTGGCAATAAATTAAAAACGGTATATCCGATCACGTTGACAATAATTTTCGTTGAATATATTATAATATATATATATACTGTTTACAAAATATAGGGAAACAATTTATCCTGGACTGATCATTTCCGAAAATATTAACTAAATCATTTTTTTTATAGAAATATCAAAGTCTTTTTATAAGAACTATTGAAATATGTGCCACACATTGATATTTGCTGAAAAACTTTTTTTTTTAGTTTTGTTTACTTCGTATGGAGTGCCTCCCCTAGAAATATACTTTTCTGTTATTTAACTATCAAACTAAATAGCGGCTTATACAAGACCAAAAATCCCTGTGACATGCAAACAGACGGACATGATGAAACTATAAGGGTTCCGTTTTCGCCTATTTAGCTACGGAACCCTGAAAATTTAAACGATAGCTTGTATGTGCGATATGACATGGACACTGGTGAGCATAAACCTGATGCGATGCTCAATTACCGTGTAATTCAAGACGCTACCAACGTAACAAAATCGATTCTTTATCGCTATGCAATGCACGGGAAAGAATGGACGAATATAGTACCTATCACAGTGCCATCGGATAAAAAAGTTACACAAGGGAAACGTTATTTTGCTTTTTGCAATTATTCAATACCATAAGGTGCCCTCGCCAGCGGTGGAGAAAAAAAAATAACGAATTTTTTTTTTCTTAATAGTATACTTTTACTCCACAGTAAAAAGTATCCTATAAGCGATCTGTGGATGCCCGCTACCCGTGTACCAAAAATAGTTGAAGTCTGTTTTTATAGTTTCATCATGTCCGTCCGTATGTCACAGGCATTTTAATTAAAAACTACAAGATGTATATTAATGAAATTTGGAGGCTAGGTGTCTTGTATAAGCCGGTGTCTAAATATATTTCTAGGGGGGGGCACTCCATACATGTAACCGAAACTGAAAAAAAAATCAGCAAATATCAATGTGTGGCACATATTTCGACAGTTCTTTTAAAAAGACTTTGAGGTTTCGTTTTTTTATCTGATTTAGTGAACAAATGGTTACAGGATACGTCTGGCTGACTTAAAGCCAAACATATTCTGTTCTGACTTACACAAGTAGTATTATACACAGTATCGACTTTAGACGTCACATCACTATAAGAAACACACAGATATTCAAAATCCCAATTTCAGAAACAAATATGAAGCAGCAAGTTATTTAAGTAAAGCGCTACGCTCACAAATCGCGGCAGTCATATTCGTGCCAAAACTGCTTCTACATGGCAGGCAACATTTTACGAGTGAATTCACTTACTAGACTTGTTGGCAAGCTGGGTTTCCAAGTTCTTAATAGTTTTCTGGCACTCTTTCAGTTGTTTGTGCTGCTTCTGGCATATTTCTGTCATGCGTTTTAGTTCCGTTCGGGCGAGGTAGAACTTTTTGGTCTGCAGACAATATTCATTATTTAAAGAAAAAAAAATACGAGCACGTGGATTCCTTAACATAATCGTGACAACAACATTCTAGATAAGAAATTTGGTGTTAATCTAAACTATTATAAAGTTGTAAAAATTAAATCTCTGTAGGTACATTCAAGATAATTTCAAAAAAGTATTATAACGGATAGCTAACTATTTGGAAGACTATTGGAGACACTGAAAAGAAAAATATTTTGTGGGAGATTTTTAGTATGCTTGTATGTATGTGTTGTAGTGGCTTCATGACGCCAAATCGGCTCGGCAATTGAAAGATGGTTATAGGATACTTTTTGCCCGACTACGTTGAAGAAAAAAGAGGGGTTATGGCTTTTTCTCCTCCGCGAACGAAGCATCGGGCATCTTCTAGTATAACATAAAAAATACTAAGAACCATAGTGTGCGTTCCGTAAACTATCACATTCTTAACTGAAATGATCTTAAAAAATATCTAAATAATAAACGTCAGGAGTGTAATATCTTTTGAGTGTGTGTGTATATAGGTATGTCTCTTTGGCAATTTCAAGAGCCTAAACTACGAGACAGATTCTAACGTACGAAGTGGCGTTAGATTCGTCTTGGCCTTGGAAGTGACATATATTATTTTGTGGTCGGGTTGCTTCATTATATTCTAACTTGTCAAATACGGAACCATAAAACTAACGATTTCTATAACGTCAGATCAGGTACATTTACACCGCTTCGGAGCGAAATTCAGATCAAAAATATTTGAACAGCAACGAATACTGTTAAGTGAATAGAGCGTGCTTAAATATTTTTAATGGGAATTTCGCTCGGATGCAAATGAGGTCGACTGTACGTACCAGTATACGGGTATACATGCCATTACATGCTTTCAGTCCTCTCATTAAAGAGATGCAAGGGGTATAACATATCCCACAATCTGTATTCGTATATGACTGGCATGTACATGTTCTACAGAGTGTGGAATAAAGAAATGGATCCGTAACGGTAACTACTAGAACACAATGGGTTATTGCCTAACGAAATTATGAGACTTGGTATCCGAATCAACTGTCATAGCCCATACAAAATCATGACACTTGATTGCGATTGCGAGCGTCAAGCGCGTTAGGCAATATGCGGGCCGTACCAATCTGTGAAAATTGTCTTCAAACTTCACCAACTTTTCATAAAATTTCATGAGGGCATTTGCACTTTTTCTAAGCACATTTGTAATGTTCACTTGTACCTTAATTTAATGTATGAAAAAAAAATTGGCCGATTCCTGGTTCTATAAGAATATTCTGGCTGACCTTAATAGCAATTGAGTTGATTGGATTGGATTAAATCAATGTGGAGTTGATTGGCACAAAAAATGACAAAACTGAAGTTTTTTGTTACTTACTGTAGATTTTTTCTGAAAATAAACAACGCTCATTTATACCATAACAAGAACATTTTCGCGTAGCAGCAAGAGGGTTAGAGTAGCTGCCCTTAACGACCTATTTATATGCTCCACCTTGTATACATGAGTAAGGTTCTCAGGCAGAATATGATGATGATGATGATGAAAATTATGTCCTCTCAGACGTATCCGTCGACGGCGACACCCTGACAGATTTCTTTTAGTCCTGTTGTTCTGTGCGTGCATGAGCGCGAATGTGATTTGCCAATCCAAATTTGAGTCTGTGAACATGTCATTGACAAACCAAACCACTCAATTAAGTTTGATAAACCTTCTATCCTTGCCAAAGAAAAAAGATATTTTCCCAGGATGCTACGCGAGGCTATTGAGATTAAAAAGCATCCTAATTTCAATAGAGAAGATGGATTGTCACTACCACCAGCTTCGGATCCTGTAATACATCTCATCAAGGAACAAGCGAGACACAGGACTGCAAAACCTTAATTTCCGAACGGTGTAAAATATCTTATCTGTTTAAAAGTAGTTTAATAGTCTCTGTTTTTTTAAATATTATAATTAGTAATGAGGTAGCCTGGGAGTTTTTCTTTGCAGCGTTTCTTTTTTCCTCAGTACGCCTCATTTGTGAAATGCTGCTTGGTAAATTATTAGGATAAAATAATTAAGCCCTTCTGGCACATGTGTAACTGTCTTTACAGCTTAGGCCCATCTGGCATGTACCTTTATTTGTGTTTTTTTTTAAAAAATGGGTAGTTTGCACAAATTGTAACTTTGACAGAGGAAAATACATCTTTTCTCAGTCCTCCCGTGACCATGGAAAGCTGGAAAGCTTCCGAAACGTCGGGAACTAAAATGAGATAATATACGCGATATAATCCGTTAAATTGTTTTATTTCAATCCAAATTTGGTTTTAAAGGCACGGCAGCATCTAGCACAGTAAAGCGGTCCATTGGAATTGTAAGTCAGGCAGAATATACTACATGGCCGATTGGGATTAAGCACCATTTCTAATGGTATCTTTATTTCAGCAGCCGTTTACAACACCGGCAAAGAAGGAAATGGGTAGTTCTACTAAAGTTTCTACCGCTATCTGTTTCCTGCCGCATATTCTGAAGAAATGGGCCACAATGAGCATAATGATCTGGTAAAACGATATACAGCGCAGTATATACTGTGTTGAAACTCCTGTACAACTACCCATGACCCGTTGCCTACAACAACTTACATAGTAAACACAATGCAGAAATAAGTGACACGGACTATTTGAAGATCACTGACACGAAAAATCTATTTTTTTTTGTATGTCTATATGTGTCGTTGTGGCTTCATCACGCCAAAACGGCCAAACGGATTTCAACCATTTCTGCTACACGGGTATACTGCTGCTATAGCTGGGCATCTACTGATGGTTATTAGAATACTTTTTACTCGACTACGCTGAAGAAATAATGTGGGGGAGGATTATTTTCTCCTCCACTGACAAAGTTGCAAAGAACTTTCTACATAAAATACTAGATACTACATAAAAACTACGCGATACCGAGTATTTGTCTTTTGGCGCCATGAAGGATATAAGTATTCGCGTCAGTACACGCAAGACCGCAAAAGAGAATACAGTCGAAGTATCTAGCATGACTGGGATACACTACTCTTTGTCGCGCGACAAAGATTGTCTGTCTCTTTCCTTCCAATACAATGCGAAAGAAGGGTGACATACCATATCGTGCGAAAAGCGTAATCGCGGAGTTTTGCTAGCCCGGTTTATCAGCTGCACCGCTGACCGTGCGCCCACCTCGCACGCCCGTCGCCCGTAGATTGCAATTACCAATTAGCCGCAGCACTAACGCTTTCCTTACTACCACACTCAATACTTGCGTTAGTTAACAAATAAATAAGGATTATGTAATCCAGTTTACAATAGTGGGTACTGGTAATCGGTAATAAAACAGGCAACAGAACAACTTCAAATTGATATGATTTTTCAGCAAAGATAATGTACTTCGGATATGGGTTGGAAATTTACATAAGCCAAGTTTTATTCCGAAAATGTTTGAAAAAAAAACCTTCGTTCACAGAAGAGAAAAGTCAGAACCCTCTTTTTCACAACGGCACATACGAACATACAAACAATAAAAATGTACAGATATTCAATTTTTACAACTTTATAATAGTAGGTATAGATTACTTAGATAATCCAGCGAGAATATAAGGCTAGGGCATCCAACTTAGTACACTCAGCGACTTACGGACTGTAAAAGATAAGACAATAGACGCCTTCTGTGTTGTCTCTGGAACTGCAAAACTTCGGTGCATTTCTTTATGAATTCTTCAGGCTCCGTGAAATAGTCCTGGACCTCGGGCTTCATCTATAAATTATTATGTATTAAAAAAAATGTTTAGTTTATAGGTCATTTTAAGTTTTAATTCGTGTATTGTTTTTTGATTGTTTTTGTACTATTTATTCACAATAAAATCAATAAAAAAAATATACAACTAAAAAAAGGAATTTAATGCTAATATTTTATACATAAGTTCAGATTCGCAACGCAGGCTTTGTCAGGTGTTTACAACAACAAATCAGCAACAGGCTTAGTCCCATACAAACCAATGGCGTAATCCGCAACAGGCTTCGTTATTTTCGTTAAAAAGGCCCGCCCCGAAAGACTAATATTCAAATATATTTCATGTTATTAAATAGTTCCCCGTTATTAATCAAACGCGATCAAATGTATTATATGATGTTACTTATAAGTTTGTGATCAATAAGAAATGCACCAGAGATTAACCTGACAAAGACACATTATTATTGTAATTTTCTTAATACTTACATCAGGTACTAGCTTCATAATAGAACATGGCAAACGACAAACCAAACATGTAGATTCTTTACCTTTTGTTCCTGCATGTAAAACGTTTATAAATATAATAACCACAAAAAAACATAACAAAGACTCAAGAAGTTATAAACCAACCATTGTTCAGACAATTATTACAAAACATGTGACCACATGATGTTAAATGCAAAGTTATTCCAGGTTGTAATTGAGAAAAACAATTATTGCAGTGAATCCAATCCATTTTGATGATTATAAAATTATAATTGTTTGTAATATCTATATTTGATTCGCGATAATTAAAAAACTTGATGTATAGAAACTTTTGAAAATTGCTGTCATCTCGTCTACCGCGCCATTTTTCAAGTTTTTTATAATGCAACTTTTGCATACGACACAACGAAATCATACGTAACACTTATTAAATAAGGTTTGAGAATATAATAAAAAAATATTGAATGTAATAATTCACATGCATTTAATATTATCATCACACTTTTATAAAACAGGTTGTGGCAAGTTCGCAACCGAATTTTATAGTTTTTACCATTACCACGTCCAAATATGACCAATAAAAAACCCATTCAACTTTTTTATTGTCAATATAATTTCTCGGGACAAGGGCGTTTAAATTTTGCTAGGTATACAGCCACCCAATAGTGATGTGAACAAAACGCTAAATTCTGTTCATGTTTTATATAAATATGTTTTTCATCATTAGCCTAATTATCGCTACTTATATTAAAATATAACTAATAAGTTAATTTCGAGTGTGTGGTACTCGCGGCAATGTTCAATGTTTATTTTCGTTTCCCCATCCAATCATTTCTTGTAAGTTTATTTATGTAAATCTTATTTATTAATCAAAACAGGTACGCTTTAACACAGCAAAACGTGCAGCGACACTTAATCCTCTCGTAATTTATCCACGAGATGAATATTAATAAGATTTCTTTGACATAGAGGTAGTTTTATGTACTTACAAAATCTCTTTTTTTTTGTTTATTTAATAAGCTAATCGTTTTCGTAACTTAATCGTCTAGAAATCCAGTAAGTATAATGTGACCCATTAACGTAGGTACGGAATGTTTTTTCTAGTTGTAGATCAACAGGAAACTATTGAAATTGAGCTCCAGATACTCGAATAGTACTCGTAACTACGTATGATCAAGACGCTCCCAAACGATTACAAACTCAAACGGCAGCACAGACGAACACGGCGTCGTAAAACCCGTCTTAAATTATCATTATCATACAAGATATTGTCGTTGGTGCAGCACTGTGTCACAAACGGAATACAACAACATATCGGGCTGAATATAAAAGAAGATATCGGTCTTGGAGTCGGTAGTGCGTTCTCGCGGTCGACTCGGTCGGCTGGATTGACCATGACATTGAAATATCTACTGGTTCTGATGGCCCTGACCGGCGCCAGCGTTTACTCCAAAACAGCATGTATGTTTATTTTTGTATGTTTTTATTTATTTTTAAACTATTTTTTATATTAAGTTTTACGCAATTTATATTAAAACATGATTTATAAACAAAGTGATGCAAATGAAAAAAATTGTAGGTAGGTTACAAACGGCACTTTTTACATAATTGAGAACTTGTTTGTTGTTGTGCAACAGAAACTAGCTTCACTCTCTTAGTTACGTAGAACTACATCGAAAGACAGATAAATACTTTAATAAGAAGTCCAAAAAAACATACCTACTATACACAGTTAAAGTTATCACTGTTTACATAACAAATTTTAACCTATCGCGATTATTTTATTAATACGGGAACAAAACACCGAATATGAAAGTCTCAAGATTTTTATAAATTGTATATACACACATATCATTTATAATTTGTTTGATTATTCATTTATTAGGGTTGTTAACGGTGTATCACACATTCGTATTACAATTAATTATTGAAATAAACAGACGTTTCATTTTCTTGTGCTATTCAGATAAATACAGACTCGCAGTAAGATCTAAAAAACCGGCCAAGAGCATGTCGGACGATGCTCAATGTAGGGTTCCTCAACGTTTATACAAAAAAATGCACTACAGATGAAAAATTACGATGTTAAAAAAAAAACACTTACAAAAGAGCGTATCTACCCAGCACTTACGTCCTTTTGCTGAGAAGCGCAGTTTTTTGGCAATTACTTAAAAACGGTATGTCCAATCATGTCATGTTGAAAACAATTTTCGTTGGAAGTATTTATTAAGTTTTATATTTGTACATTTTTTCATATTTTGTGAATATACCGTTTAGAAAATAGAGGGACACAATTTTTTCTACTTTCGGAGCGAATTTTTCCGAAAATATTCACGGTTACCTGTATCACATGTATGGAGTGCCCCGCTAGAAATATATATATTTTTTAATTTAACTATCAAACTAAGTAGCAGCTTACACAAGACACCTATGTTCCAAATTTCATCAATATACATCTTACAGTTTTTGAGTAAAATGCCTGTGACATACGGACGGACGTACGGACATGACGAAACTATAAGGGTTCCGTTTTTGCAATTTTGGCTACGGAACCCAAAAAAAATAACCTTTGGTATTTTTTGCGAAATCTGTCTATTATAAAATACGTAATGATCGCATTTGTATTTTGTACACTGTGTAAAGGTACCAGTTTCTGAGTAGGTACTAACATACAATTCAATACATATACATATGTAAGTAGGTATACATCGATTCCTATTTAAAGTTCTTAGTTCCTTAATGTTGTCTATTACCGAGGTAAAACTGTAATCAAAATATTACAAAAATATTTCTTTAAAATCTTAGTACAGTATTTCACTACGCCACTTATTGATTACGGATTACGTCACATTTTAGTTGTATGATAGCTAACATTCCCCCCTTTTGCACTTAAACCTCCCTCTCGTTTCCGAATGCAATACGGACTACAATGTCCTACTGTCACCAAACGGGGATTCGAACTAGTCTTCCGGTGCCGATGACAGAACGATCTCCGGGACAAGACAGTCCGGGTCCCGGTGGACGCAACCCGTGTCCGAACGGAACTTATAAAATGCTACAGCGACCGATGAATTTGTCCCGGGGCATGAATCTCGCGAACGATCGATCAATAGTGATTTCTATTTGAATTTTTTGGTGCACGTTTCAGCTTGCTATCTTTTTTAGTTAAAAAATACGGGCACAGTGTTTAATGGTAGTATGGGGTACTTGACTGACAGATCAAATCAGTTCCTTTTTGTGAACTGTCAAAACGGTCAGAAAGTATGAAGTTTGAAAGGAAAAAAGGTTTATGGCGTCATAATTATATACGGTCAAATTGCCTCCTTATTTTTAGTTTTTGGTCATTTTAAAATCACCAAAAGCTTAAAAATAAGTATTCATGAATGTTTTCTGCGTTTTTTCAGAAATAAGATTTAACTGCAATAGTGACATCATTAAGGTTGACTACAGGAAAGTACCCAATTGTAGACAATTAGGCTGCATGGTCAATCGTCTCAGTCTGTCCGAAAAGACGTTAATTTTATTTTGACCGAAAATATATGGAGCGTAGAAAACTAAGGAGAACAATCTCTAAATATCCAATGTGTCCGTCAAAAGGCGTTAAATTGGTGGCGCCACTGTTGCAAGTGCGTACCATAAATTACCATAATAATGCAAAAAAAACATAACAATCCAAACAAAATCATTTTGAACACGATAAAATATTTATATCAAAAGAAGAACGAAGGATTGAGTAGCATTTCTTTCTACAAAAATGTGTGCCAAGTCCACACGCTTGCCAAGCGCCGACAAACTCACAGCGTTCATATCTTAGACTAAGCAGAGGCTATTTCTGTCTTTCTCTAACATATGACTGCGTCCTGTGAGTTACCTTTCTTCTTATCTTTCTATTCGCCATGACTTTGACTTTTAATTAAAATTCATTAATATACTTACATATAAATTTATACACGAGTATGTATTATAATTGAGTAAGATAGGTAAATATTTAAGGCATAAAGCATGGCAAATGAATACAAATCCGGCGATACTCCTGAATCTTAAGATCATTTTTGAAAACAGATAAACCTCCTTATCGATAATTACTAGATACTTACTGGCCATTGTAAAAAAAATATATAAAACAGATTGCCATTTGTTTTTGCCGTGAGAAATGTGGGCTACTTGATCGGTATTATTAATAACTGTATCAACATATTTTAGTTGACAACAGACGTTTATTTGAAGAGTCATTGCATGTCAAGTTAAGTATAAAAATGTTTTGAAATTGATTGTAGACTTGACCGATACTGACGTTTTATAATGCAGTCGTATTGAATTGGTTCGTTGGTTTGGGTTTAACTTATACTTTTTTTGTCTTTTTTAAGGTGTAAAACTGTAAAAAATAATAATAATAATGAGATGCTACAACAAACAATATATAAACAGGATCTATATCGGAATCCGTAACGTCATTTGTCCTAATGTATCGTTTGTCCTAATGTATCATTTGCCATAACGCATTTTTTTCAGAAACCGTAAACTTTTCAGGATTGTTATACAACAAACCTAACCTAACCTAACCTAATCTATACGACGATCTTTTCTGAAAAAAATGCGTTATGGCAAATGATACATTAGGACAAACGATACATTAGGACAAATGACGTTAGGGATTCCGAATGAGACCCATATAAACACTACTTTTGTAAATGTGCCATTGTGCTGTGCGAGAATAAATAGCTACCAAGTCTTAAAACTCTGCTTACCGTTTTGCAAAAAGACATTGGTTTTTCTTTTCAAACATTAACATAAAGCCAATCCACACTGTCCTGACTTGATATAAGCACATTATTGCCATTTGAAAAAAATAAGTATTTATAGCGACATTATCCCAGAGTTTCACCGTAACTTGTGTCAGACTATACTCGGCTTTAAAAAAAGTTAATAATATATAAATATTAATAATAAGAATCCAGCAGATCGGAGCTTACATTTAAAATAGTCACACCTTTAAACATGTATATCGTTCGTTTCGTCGGATTTGATCATATAGAAGATTTATGTAACAATTTGATCCACAGATAAAATATGTGTTCCCGTGCAGCACTTAAAAGCTTGTCAGGACATGCTGGATGTCCCGACCAAAAGCAAGGCCGTTTTGGAGTGTGTACCAGCGAGGGACAGGTAACCAAAACAATAATTTACTTCGGCTTCGCCTGTGTTAACGACAGAGAACTGAATAGCCTATCTTTGATGATTCATTTCTCATACAAATTTCCATCCCTATTTTCTTTCCCTTAAGGGATGATTTCCGAGATAAAACTACTCTATATCCTTCCCCGGGTCCAAACTATCTGCATACCAAATTTCATTCAAATGAGACACTTCAGACCGTTACTATCGAATTTATAATACACTAGCTTCTGCCCGCGACTTCGTCCGGGGGGGAGTCCGGGGGAAGGACACAGGCTACTTTTTAACGGACTTCCAAAAAAAGGAGGAGGTTCTCAATTCGTCGAAATGTTTTTTTTTTTTTATGGATGTTCACCGATTACTCAAAGACTATTTGACCGATTTCAAATTTTTATTTTTTATTTTTTAGAAGGTACTTTCTAGTTGGTCCCATTTAATTTTGGTGAAGATATGATGATGAAATCCATGAGGAATTGAAGGAACTCCTCAAATATTGTAGGCATACATATAGCGATTTTGGTATTATAAGAAAATAGGTATTAATGTTATTTTGGAGTCGGTGCCATCGTGTCACAACTTACTAAAATCGACAATTTTCAATATTCTACACATTCTTTATATGGCACCGACGCCAAAATAAGATTAATTGTATATACTGTATACATTGAGTATACAAACGGTTACTTGTAAGTAATTTGAAGAAACTGAATTATGGCGTTATTTTTTACTTTTTAGTTTTTTTGGAGTCGGTTTTATTTTTTGTTTTTATCCCGGAAAAATACCCTTTTCCGCGATAAACGAATTTAAGGCGGACGAACTCGCGGGCAGAAGCTAGTTGAAGATATTTTCAAAAATAATATTATAAAAGACTATTTGGAGGTCTCTGAATCTAAAAAAAAACATTTTTATTTTTTGTATGTGTCGTTGTGGCTTCACCACGCCAAATCAGCTAAACTGATTTCAACTATTTTTGGTACACGGGTAGCTGGATATCCACAGATGGTTATAAAATACTTTTTATCCTTCTGCGAACAAAATTTGGTAAATAAAAAAGTAGGTACATTAAAAAATAATGTTATTTTCGTATTCCGGCCGTATTTCTGACAACTGGCCAAAATTCGTGACATGTCAAGAAAATTCCTGACATCTGGTAACCCGTATGCGAGAAAAACGGATGCTTTATCATTATCATTTATTTGTCACGTGATAAACACGTATAGCCCCGCTTGTGAAGGCTGCAGGAGCCCGCCGAATGCTAAGAACCGGTCAAGGTGGCATTCTTTGGAGAAGGCATGTTGCCCCGTAGTGGACATCTTTCCTTACATTAAGATGGAATTACCAATGACCTTGAAAAGAGGTTTCACATTTTCTATGAGGTCGCAAATGGAACATGATCCCTTTCAAGATTGCAGAACGAATCCAAAAATAAAAAGTTCTTATAAAACAATTGTCCACAAACAGTCATATAACCAATTATAACATTAATTGGTTATATGACTGTTTGTGGACTAATCTTCAAAATTACTAAAGAAAAAATTCCCTTAATAAGTCCTTATCTGAAGTCTCCATCTTCTTTAGTACCCCTCCGATGACAATAGTAACAAAACTGCATTTTGTAGTTTTTGACTTATTAGATTAAAATAGTGTCTTGTTTAGATGTGACAATAAATTGTGCTCCCATGCGCATATTTTCATGTAGTTTCCACAAAACAATACGCATGCAAATACAACAAACCACCACCAGACCGTATAATACTCTACACGTGTTTCGCCTCTCTAACGAGGCATCATCAGGAGGTGCAGGACATGTTGACGGTCCATCCGAGAAGTCAATTTATTGTCATATTTAACCAAGATACTATTTCTCAGAAAAGCAAAGGAACTTATAATCCATTAATGTAATAAGTGAAAAAGTATAAAATGCAAGTTTGTTATTATTATCGCACGTATTAGGGTACTACAGAAGACGGCGACTTCAGATCAGATAAGGACTTATTGAGGCATTTTTTTCTTTAGCAATTTTGAAGATTAGTTAATGTTCTAATTGGTTATATGCGGCTGAATCTATGAATTATTTTTAACTTATGTCCGAGAAATTGTTCACTTTTCAGATTTGTAAAAAATCCTCAGTACTTACAGTACTCCTAAAAAAATACAAATCAGTTTCATATATGTGTGCAGAGTTTTGTAAAGATGCCTATATTAGGAGCCCAGAAAAATTTTGGACAGAATATGATTTATTTCGAAACTTTGTATACCTACATTTCTAGTTCAACGACTTATTTTATATTCATTCTGCTGCTTCATTCATACACATTGACAATCGCAAACTTATTACTAAGTTATTCAAAAATTGTATTAGATTTGTTACGCTACGTCAGACTTACATAGCTTCGCGAAACTCATTCATATATATCCAGAAACTTTCTGTATAATTTTACTGTACCTATTCTTGCTTCGACGTTTCAATGTTAAACAAAAACCCGTACAAATCGCGAATGTAAATACATTTTAAATATTCCTTCGTGGTCGTACGTGCCTAGACTTGAAATATATATGACATACGTGATCTTTCTGGGAAGATAACATTGCTTCAACACAGTACCCAATTATAATACCCACTTAATTAGGTCCTGCTACGAATTACTTGTAGGTACCGTACACGCTTCATTATACTTAATAACGGCTTCTTCTTTCTTTAAAAAAAAAATACATCGGAAATATCCAAGACTCGAGAAGAAATATTCATGCTCATCGCACAAATATTTGCTCTTACCGTGATTTGGACCCAGACCCATCAGCTTCTCTAGCAGCGTCACTGCCGCTGAGATTAACCAGTCGTGATATGATAGTCTTCATAAAAAAATTGCTCCATGGACAAATATCTTACTTTATATATTTCTTCAGGGTGGAATGTCTGTACCAAGTTCAGCAGCGGCAGGCTGACTTCGTGCCCGTGGATCCTGAGGACATGTACGTGGCCACTAACATACCGAACCAGGACTTCGTGTTGTTCCAAGAGTACAGGACTGATGACGAGCCCGATGGTAATTTTTTTAATTATTCATAGCCAGATGACAGGGAGCACTCGAACTAAATCCGTGTCTAGTTCGCTTTTGATATAATAAGATACGTCAGTGGCGTGCGGTCTATATTAACTTTGACCCTGAACGATAATGGCTCCATATAGGCACAGAGAACTGCGCACCCTGAAGCCCTGAACGACCATGGCTCCATATAGGCAAAGAAAAACTGCCTAACCTTGGGCAAAAACCCTGGATGGATACGTAAAATAGTGGTACATTTTTCGAGATCAGTGGTCAGAATATACCGGTCCGTCATGAGAAGTCACAGGTCTCACCCCTGTGAATGACGAATATGATTAATGCTTGCGAGTCTAATCAGGTTATAGTACTGTGGTGACAAGCCTGGTATTTTACACCTCTCGGTTATGTCACATATTTGGTATATGATTGACGTTTATTTTTTACTAGCTTCTGCCTGCGACTTCGTCCGCCTTAAATTCGTTTATCGCGGATAAGGGTATTTTCCGGGATAAAAAGTAGCCTATGTCCTTCCCCGGGACTCAAACTATATCCATACCAAATTTCATCCATATCGGTTCGGCGGTTTAAGCGTGAAGAGGTAACAGACAGACAGACAGACACACTTTCGCAATTATAATATTAGTATGGATTCTAGAAAATCAGTAAATCGAGAAAGGGCAGTGGTAAATATAATATAACAGAAACAAAATCATTATATCTGACATTGCTTAGTTAAATTACAAATATTGAAGCGATTAACACCTCGAAACTCCTTTCAACTTTAAACTTTGTTTATGCTTCCCACCTCAAGATTCCGTTTATTTGAGACCGCTTGTTTCTGAACAATGTTAAGTAAACAATACTTCATTATAATTGCCTGAATGGAAAGTTTGCCAAACATCCGTCATTCGGGTTATTCCTTAAGGTTGAACTTAAGTAACAGCAATTGTTGAAAGTCTGGCGAAATGTTCGTTATTTAATTTATTTCGCCCCATGACTGGCTTACTGGTTTAACCATTTTATCCACTAAAACAATGGTGGCAGTCTTATAATGACTTATATGATATCAAGTCACTTCACTTTTATCTAGCTAATTAAAAGCTTTAATCTAAGTATTTAATTTTAATAATATGGTGTGTGTGATGAAATTTTTGCAAATCCGATTTTAAACGAATTTCAGTTCGATAGACTTCACTTTTTCGCATGGAAACGGAGATTTACTTACATTGCAATAATAATGTTCTCCAATAGAAATACATTTAATCAAATATTTCTGTCTTTAAAATTGGTAATAAAGCCTAGTGTGTATTATATACGACCGTCTTAAATAAAACGTTCATTTGCTAAGCAGCTAATGAATTCAAACTCATTTGCTGCTTCTTGGCACGTCAATTTTAATTTAAACTTGTTAATTTCATTACGAAGTTTAGAAAAGGGATATTTGATTTCATTATTTCGTCAAGTTTATTCGCTCTAGCGAAATAATATCTTGCTCCTAAACCTTCGGATCGCTTCTAAATTCCTGCTAAGAAGAGCCAAATAGGTATCATATCCTTATAAAATTATGCAACCTTCAAACCATATGAAAAGAGCATACTCCCACCGGCAACGCATTTGTGACTTCTCTGGTGTTGCAGGTGTCTATGGGCGACGGTGATCGCTTACTATCAGGCGATCGGTTTACTCGTTTGCCCCCTTAAACATAAATATATATACCAAAACTATCCTCATGCCTGATTGAATCTACAATTTTACATTATACTTTTACCTTTAGGTAAGTTTAGGGCCTATGCATACTGCGTTTGAAGAACGCGCGTCGATACGCGTTTTTCATTCCATATACTAATACTAACTCGCGTGCATATTGCGTTTGTATCGACACAAAAGCGCGTTGACCGTGCGTTTAATAAATACGGTGTAAATAAATAGGCCCTAAGGTGTATCTAAACCACGCGCCTGGCCCCGCTGCGAGCGGCCTGGGTAGCTTAGGATTTTTTAAGTGTTTATATATGTCGTTCTCAGGCAAAAGGGCCCGGATTGTCGATTCCAGTTTCCGATATATTGCGAGTTTTATAAATCAGCCCGAAATAGATGAAATTCTGTTTTGTTTAAAATTAACTCATAGCCATTCAAAATGATAATGTGCAATATTTTTTTTTATTTACATTAAGAAATAAAGTAAATTTATTGCCACAACTAAAATATAGAAAAATATTACTAAATCGAGTAATAACTTGAGTAAAACTAAACATAAAACTACATTGGTGGAAAACGGTTCGGGCGTCAGCTGTGTTGTTGCTGACTGTATGCGTACCATCAGTGGCACGTAAACGATGTTTTTCAACCGAAACATGAATCTTTGTAATTTCTGTATTACACTTTTCATATTTGTATTGAAAACGCCTATCATATGATGATTAAGATGAGAATTAATTAAGTGAATAATAAATGTTTTTTAAGGTAACGATGACTCGTTTTGTTAGTAACACATTGGAATATCTGATCATAGTTGACTCGTCAACATCTAGCTCAACCATTCGATTTCGCATACTGAAGTTTTGGATGAAGTGTAACTGTTACGATAGGTTGAAATTATTTTTTATAAGCCGTGCTTTTCGAAACTCCCACGGGAGCAAAGTGAAGTAGTGAAATGTATCTGAATAATCAGGTTGTTTATACGAGACAACCTATACGATAATCGAACAGAATAATTTCCGGTTCATTGTTAGACTTTCTCGCATTCAAAAGTCAAAGTTGTGTAATTCATATATGGAGGTTGTTTTGTGCCGCCCACTTAAAATTAAACTGTTCTGGCATTGTTGCGTCTTAATATATGTCCATGCTGACTGTACACCATTCACAGTCTTTATTATTCTTGCATGAATTAAGTAAGTATTCATATGTAGTAATGCGTAGGTATCTAGTTTCATTTTCTCTTAACCAATTTTCATATAAACTAGTTGCACAATACACAAATAGTGGACTTAATACAACAATGCATTTAACGCAGGTGCCATTGACGGGAAACTGATATCAAAAGAAAAGGAATGCCGTTATAAAATGCAAGTATTGAAATCTATTGTCTGCTACGGTGAATAAAAATCCCGTTTTATTTTACTAACGGCCTGCAGCGATATAATTTTTACTGTCTATTATATTATATATTATTACATTGCACTGAAGATATTTTCAGAAAAAAAAAATGCAACGGACGAGTATAATTGACTAAATCAAAAAAAAATATATTTTTAACTAGAAGGCGCGCTCAACTTCGTTCGTGGAGGAGACAAAGTCAGAACCCCTCTGTTTTCGACAGATATCCTATATAACCATCTGCGGGTATCCAGCTACCCAGTGTTCCAAAAATAGTCGAAATCCATTTAGCCGATTTGGCGTGATGAAACCACAACGACCCATACAAACAAACAAAAAATTAAAGAGAAATTTAATATATACAACTTAATAATATGAAGGACCATTAAAACAAGAGGACTGACAATCTCGATACCAAAAGCCGTTCCCCGATATGTATTCATCACATTATTTAAACGTTACTATTTATTTATTATTCGCTGTTAACGAACTAACTTCAACTACACTATGTTTCTTTGTACAATTATAACACCGCTAAATGTTTAATTTTATAGCGCCACCTAGTTTTTGCCAGAATAGGTATCTCTTTGCGTTCGGGGCACGAAACAAAGTATTTCAAATGTCAATCCTCTTGTTTGAATGGTCCTTGATAATCTTTTTGACGGATTTATTGCGTCCAAAACAGCTGAACAGATTTTTAACCATTTTTCCTAAGGATAGCTGAACATTCGAGGATATTCTCCTCCGCGAGCAAAGTGTCCCCTGTAGCAATTTTATAAATTGATTTTGGTCCGGCTCTCAGGCCAACAAAATAGTTTGGTGGTTTTAAGCGATGCTCCAAAACAATTATATCACGTATATTGTTTAATTTTCACCGAATAGTTCATACTGTGGTTTCAATACGTTGGCAACGTTGACTGACAGCGATAATTTGAATGGTTTATTTTTAACATCATGCTTAAATTACGCACCATCCACACGACTCGTGACTGCACTTATTGGACTGACCATTAAGGTGTGTGGTCGTTATCGCAACCCTCAGCAATGTGGGAACGAGGAGGGATCAAAATAACGAGTACATGGAGTACAATGTCAAAGATATTTATAAACCTAACTAAACGTTTGCTCTTCGTATAATAAATGGCGTATGAATATGATATACAGCCCTTGAAATTTGCTAATAACACATTTTGCGTACTACATAAAAGTAATTATTGTATACATAAATATACTTTATTAGGTATACTTATATACACAATAACTAATGAGACTGGGTAAGGTTGTCTCACGGGTTGGTTGTCACAAACGTCCATAATGGTTTAATCGTCCATAGACCCGTGTCGAAAGATCGCGAAAGCTATATGTCCCTGCAAGATGTAGCTGTCACGATCTTGGGACACTAGTCTATAGGTTTTTTTTATGACATAGGAGGCAAACGAGCAGACGGGTCGCCTGATGGTAAGCGATCACCGTCGCTCATAGACACTTGCATTACCAGAGGAGTCACAAGTGCACTGCCGGCCTTTCAGATTTATTAGTTTTTTCAGTTTTCTGTCATAACCGCGTGACAACCAACCCGTGAGACTACCTTACTTGACCTCCCCTACTTCAGGCGCAAAAACATAAACACTGAGTTTATTAATCCATATATTTTATCTCGACGGCCGTACCGATTTCATGACATATTTCGCGACCTTCGAAATCTGTTACCACTTCTTACCAGCAAAGAAACAATACATGCCATATAGCCTACATGACGATAAACAGAAACAGCAGCCACATAAACTCAACAAAATATTTTAGTGGGGAAAGTTTCGGTGCAACTTTTGTAATAGCCCAGATATTTTCATGACGCTGGTAAGACAGCAAAATGAGTAAAACTAGCATAGATACTACACTTTTGTTGTTTACTAAGCTTTTAACTTTCATTGCACCCAGCCACGCCAACCAAATCCAATCTAGCTTCAAGAAAGCAATTTTCAAATGGTTCAAAAGTGCTTACCTCATGCCATGCAAACTAGAACGAAAACTCGTAAAAGATTACGTGTTCCGATAAAATCCATTTGGCTCTGCAAACGTCCGCAATGGACGAAGGCTTTTTAGACATTGTTTTCGTAATGAGATCGCCTTAATTACTGGAGAAACGGGAGCGTAAACAAAACCGCGCGAAGACAGCTTCGTGGGAATTTTAACTAGCATTGCTTATTTTTTTGGATTGCTAAAATTTCAGAAGAAATTAGGTGAAGTTAAGATTAAACACAGTATTGCATCAGTTGAGTGCAATCTAAAGGGGATTACAAATAGATAGAGAACAAAGCTAAGTCATATTCCTCACCTTACTTCGAACCTGGGTGCTTTGCAATAGGTGACATTCGAAATAAGACTGTACGCACATGTGTTGAACAACCAGCAGCGAGCACGGGGTTTTAGGCCATGATATATTTGGAATTATTTTGTTTGACTGAAGGCAGATACTATTCATAATTGGGATGTTCACTGTACTCTAATAAATATAAAATTTGATGCGAAATGGCAGTTTCTATAGCAGAAATCCTAGAAAAATAATAATTTCGGTACCTTGCGTGTAGATTGTTTTATGAGCTTTTAATGTTGGGTGGGAAAGTCCATTTTTAAAGTATGTACTTATGAATAACTAATAATACCATTAAATAAATAAATAACACAAGGACAATCTTACACAAATCGACCTAGTCCCAAACTAAGCAAAGCTGAGCAAAACGTAGTGATTATATTCTCTTTGCTTTTACTATGGGGTAGTAGGCGACGATATACATAATATACAGATAAATGATCATACTTAAATACATAGAAAACATCCAAGACCCAAGAAAAAATATTTGTCATAGCTGCAGAACAAAGTTCTTAATTTCCGTATACAAGGTACTAACCGTGTGACGTCACTAAGCTAAGGCTTTAGTATGAAGCGTTTATTGGGAAATTCCAAAAATGCGATTTTAACATTGTTGTATCTCGGAGAGTTTCTATGACATTGAAGTATTTTTTTACTAATATTTTTGTTATTCAGAGGTCATCCTATAACATACCACAGAATTTGTTTTACAAAAATTGTCGACATCCCACTTGTGTATAAAACGATAATTGTACAATATATTTTATTGATGCTAACTATTAACTGCGAACACTTTGTCACACAAAGGGCAGCCTTATATTTAAAGCATAAAGATTCGCAATTTGAAATAAAAGCCGCTAGAGGTGTTAATAGCTTCTTTTACACGGAACAATTAGTGATTAAGCTTAACAATGAAAGAATCACTATGTTCGCAGGTACAAAACTAGTTGCTTTCGGTGTAGAAAAACTTTTAAACAAAAAAATAAAACCGACTCCAAAAAAACTAAAAAGTAAAAAATAACGCCATAATTCAGTTTCTTCAAATTACTTACAAGTAACCGTTTGTATACTCAATCTATACAGTATATACAATTAATCTTATTTTGGCGTCGGTGCCATATAAAGAATGTGCAAAATATTGAAAATTGACGATTTTAGTAAGTTGTGACACGATGGCACCGACTCCAAAGTAATTTGAAGAAACTGAATTATGGCGTTATTTTTTACTTTTTAGTTTTTTTTGGAGTCGGTTTTATTTTTTTTGTTTAAATGTTTATTTATTTTACACTTTTTAGTTAATCGTTACTTAAAAGTGTATCTCGTGACGATTCGAACAAGCCCAAACACGGCTAGGATACATTATTTTAATACATAGATCTGGTGCCTACCTTCCGGCTCCATCATCAAATCAATTCGATGGTACCATTCTCATCAGAAACATTTAAATTTGTGACTATGAAGTTGCTTAGCTAAATTAATCAAGATATTTTGTCGCCACCCGTAAATCATTTATCATTGAGGAGTTCCGATGGCATTCTGTGGTCTTCTGCATCAGTTCCACTTCACCAATTTACACTTTCTGAATGCAAATGCTTATTATGTTTCTTATAATACCAAAATCGCTATATGTATGCCTACAATATTTGAGGAGTTCCTTCAATTCCTCGTGGATTCCATCATCAGATCTTCACCAAAATTAAATGGGACCAACTAGAAAGTACCTTTTATAAAACCAAAAAAAAATTTTTTAAATCGATCAAATAGTCTTTGAGTAATCGGTAAACATCCATACAAAAAAAAAAAAACATTCCGTCGAATCGAGAACCTCCTCCTTTTTTTGGAAGTCGGTTAAAAATAATTCCAACTATGATAAAAGATACAAATAAATAGAAGAAATATAGACTGTCTAATCCGGATTCCTGATTTCTGCAGCAGTCTGCAGATTTCTTCCTAGGGACTGGAGAACTCTGCATAAACAATCAGAGGGAATTATATCACAGACAAATAATCACAAACGCGCACAAAATAGGCAGCGGTGTCATTTAACTGAGTTTTTTTTCTAGGGCCATAGAACACTCAGTTACAAAAAAGACTGAAGAAAAGACCTTGCACCTCCATTAAGTCAAGTTTTTTTTAATATATGGTATTGAGACTGATCGAAGTCCGTGGGTATTGGTCTATCATTGTCATGATAGATGGTAATTTTCGCTGACAGTTCGTAATTAAGCGTTGTTAAGCCTAGATAATTTTGAATACCTGCGGACGTACTGTCACAGAACGTGTTAATAAAACCGTTAACAAAACTGTTAAGCCGTTTAACTGATTTATAGAGACGCTAGTCGATTCTCTGTAATGAGGTAATGACAAATAAATGCCAATTGCACAAAAGGTATCATTTACTTTTCTATTTTTACGTCGCGGTTCACGTAATAATATTTTATCGCTCTACATATCTTTCAGCCCGTTTGTTCATGGTAATGGCCCGCTTCGCCTCTTTTTTCCAAGTTCAACTTTATCGCGAGGGTTTAGCGTGGTGAATAGTGTGTTAGCTTAGCAACGCCTGATGAACGTTGCATAAACCTACTTAATTCACGTCGGGTCGAATTTTCATTCATGAATGCGCTATTCCGGCCACGGCTACGTGCAGCCTAAAGAAGCGCTGAAATGTCTGTAGAATAGACCTAGAAATGTTCTACGGCAGCCATACCTAACAAAAAAGTTGAAGTGAATACTGGTGTTCCATTTTTTACTGCGGTGTTGATCAAAGTTTTTTTTAAATCTCGTACTCGAAAAGCTCCTTATAATAGTTTTGCGAAGTGGGGCTAAAGTGTTAGCCCCTAGGTTAAAACGTGGCGCGCACGCGGGCGCAGTCGCCCGTCAAGCGGCTCCAGCGCCGCCGCCGACACAGAAAAATTGAAACAGCGTAGGGTTAATTACTTCCATGTGGTGAAGTTAACCCCACGAGACAGGACTACCCTAGTGTGGAGGTCATAGGCAAAAGTATTCTATAACTCATTCTTGGCAATAAATGATATATTTTTTATGGCAGCGCCGAAGCATAGGTGCCGAAGAGCGTACCTTGTCGATATCAATTGGTATGGTATCGATATTCGCTCTTTCTTTCCTCACAATCAATTGAAAATTCTGTCTATCTGGGTTGAATCCGTGAACAATTCATTACACCCAAAATGTCACTAACTTGTCTTGTACAAAAAGACTAACTCAGTTATTACGAACTATAGAAATAACGTTATTATTAGTTGAATGGACCAATTATTTACCTATGCCCTTGTTTGCAGCGGAGTTCCGGTACCAAGCTGTCATAGTAGTGCATAAGGACCTGCCCATCAACAACCTGGACCAGCTGAAGGGTCTTAAGTCCTGCCATACCGGAGTCAACCGGAATGTTGGCTATAAGGTTATTATTTATTTGAAATTTATTGCACAAAACAAAAGTAAGTACAATTGGTAGACTTAATGCCAAATGGCATTCTCTACTGGTCAACCATAAGGCCAAAGAGAGATGCATGAAATTGGTGCAGTGTAAAAAGTTTATTGTATTGGGCCTATTTTTTTTAATCGCCATAAGCATCGGAGCTTCAGGCAACTGATGAGTAATATGCATCTGTATTTTGGGACTCACTTTAAAAAACAAATATTATAAGTAAATAAATACGCAAACGGCGAGGATATCCTGTAAAATTCTTACACAAATTATTTAATACGGTTGATTTGTACAAAAACACTTCTCCATTCTACGATACAATAATAGAAACCGTACGCTTTGTAAAACTTCAATACAGTATATCAGCAAAAGTTCAAACCAAGACTATTCAATATAATTCTGTAGCAAAGAAATGGCTTCCTCAGAAATGGGGGCATCACGAAAAGCAATAAAGTGTTTCGTGAAGAAAAATGCTTTATCCTCGACTGATTGTAATTCAATCAGCAGCGCCGATCGAATGGCACCCGCCGACAGCCAAAGACAAGTTGGTTTAACGAAAAAACACTTCGAAAAGTGTTTGTCATTGTGCCTTTTAGTTTTTACCAAACTAGCATTTTCTAACGGCTTTGCCTGCGCTACTGGCACTGGAAGCCTCCATGTGTAAATGCGTACATGACCTGATCCATATGTGTGCCCAGTTTTATTTAAATCCTTTCGATGTTAAGCATGTTACTGAGTTACAAACATCCAAAATTTTTCACAAATTTTCACATTTCTAAAATTATGGAAAGCAGGATATTAGTAGGATAGCAGGATACCGTAGATTAAGAAATAGACTTACTAAATAAATAGAATTCCGTCTTTAGCATTATTAACCCACTGAAAAACGTTTAGTATTGCAGCATCATCTGTTTACCAAAAATATTCTGTTAATTGTCCACACTGACACTTTAACAAGAGTTAGGTTTACCAAAGCTTTAGAATGTATTACGTCAGAAGTTATACGGCGAGTTTTTACTCTTTTTCTTGCACTATACTGAATGAAAAGAGATACATAACATTTGTCTCGGGCTCTTATTTTGAGGGAAGATAAGAAGATGGATAAAACTCTCCTCAAAGCATAGTATTTGACACTATTTTGTTTTTGTTTATTTTATTATTTACAAATACACAGACTCGAAACAAGTTTATGTACCAATGACAGGCGTCCATCGGCGTTCAAGAATATTTAAAGGCACATTATTGTTATTTCTGTTATATCTACATATCCTAATAAGCCTTATAACGTTGATTTTCATCAACAGATTCCTCTAACAATGCTGATGAAGCGCAACGTGTTCCCCAAGATGAACGACGTACACTTTTCTCCGAAAGAGAACGAGTTGCGCGCCTTCTCTAGCTTCTTCACTAAGTCGTGCATCGTTGGAAAATGGTCCCCTGATCAAAAGACCAACTCTGCTTGGAGTAAGTTTTTTTCTTTTTGTGTTCTCGTCATTTCTCAACTTATAAGCTCTAAGGATTTTAACTATGACCGGTCATGCGATACCCTCGACCTGTTTCCTGCAACCTGGACCAAATAATCGACCATCCTTGTTAGGGTCTTCTCGGTTCACAGTCACCACACGAGAACCTTTCTCCCTTCTTTGGAGCGTCACGTGTGCACATCAGCTGCTTAGATATCTCTACTACTGTTCAGATAAAGTTATGGCAATTGGTGTCAATATTAAATATTCCCTAAAAAAAGGTGTGTATTTTGCAGCTTTAGTTCACTTAAGTAGCATTAAATATATCCTTATTATGATACTAGAAGGCGCCCGCAACTTCGTTCGTGGAGGAGAAAAAGTCGTAACCCCTCTTTTTTTTCTTCAGCGTAGTCGGGTAAAAAGTATCCTATAACCATCTGGAGATACCCAGCTACCTGTGTACCAAAAATAGTTGAAATCCGTTTAGCCGATTTTGTGTGATGAAGCCACAACGACATATACAAACATACATAATATCCAAAAAAAATATTTTTTGTTTTAGTGACCTCCAAATAGTCGGTAACAATCATTTTTTTGAAAATATCTTTAATGTACAGACATTTCATTTTTACAACTTTATAATAGTACTAGCTTTTGCCCGCGACTTCGTCTGCTTATAGCACGAATTTCAAATAACATCTCTAACGGAATAGGTGTTTCAATTCTCGTATTCCTACCGTCGGCAGTTAAGGCTATGCATTGTATCAATAGTTATAAGTCACGTTACTTTGTTATATAGTTGTAATTTGAAAAAAAAACAGATGTAATTGGACAATTGAGATTGAACTGTTGATAATATTGAATATTAGGTAGGTTTTGCAGTATTTCTTTATAAACCACATTAACAGATCCGACCAAGCTGCGTGGAGAGCTTGCTCTCGAGTAAGCCACGTAAAACTGGCTGTGCGAGAAGCAGTCCCCCATAAGATCTATTCCTGCTGTATTCAGTGACTGATCCTGAGACTTATTGATCGTTATCGCAAAACAGACCTTAAGGGGGAGCTGCAGCCTTTTAAATTCGAATGGGTATTTCGAGGGTATAAATGGTATCCGGGGTATGAAAGGTTCACCTTGAGCACAGCCAGTAATTACAATGGCTTCTATAACGTTTATATGTGAGGGTTTCATACGTAGCTTGGTTCCATTGCACAACTTCGGCTGATTGAGATTTCGCAACAACATTAATCGAGCACCTCTTATGTGCAAAGTTAGGCCGGGTGGGTTAAGTGCATTTAAAAACTCTACGCGATAGTTTATGGCATCATCTGTGTCCACTACACATCGAGTCTACAGACTTGTGTTTGTATTCTGAACCTTCGAACGAATTCAATAAAATGTTATTAATAGCGGAAGCCTGGTGGTTCTGAGGTGTCAGAATCGTTCATTCACACAACCACTCCATGGACTTGCTGTGTAGATTTTGAACATCTGGGTAAATTTGAGAGATTAGGTCGTCAACGGTCCGCACAACTAAGGCGAGATCCGATGTAATTGTAATCATTCCCTCAGATTCGGGATATTCTCCATTTCCTATTTTAAGAAGAAGGTCGGAGAATTCTCCAGCGGAAATATTGCCTTTGAGGTGCACTCGCATATTTATTTTAATGTGGAGTTTTTTGATTATAGGCCAAATATTTGAAGCCTATTAAGGCAAGTTTTAACTTCATCAGCTCGAGTTCCCCGCGGAAATACGGGCAGAGTCTGACAAAAGTCTCCAGCTAACAACATAGTGACTCCACCCATCATAACTTCGTCCCCTCTAACATCTTTAAAAGTTCTATTCAGCGCTTCACATTATTTCACCCCTTTCAGGGATGAATTTCCAAGATTGCTGAAATTAGTTTTCTTAGTTTTAAATGAAGAATCTATACGCGAAATATTATAACAGTTACTCAAATAATTACAGATTTTCCATACAAACTTTTAAACCCAATTTAACACCGTTAAGGGATGGATTTCCAAAAATGCTGAAATTAGTTTTCTTAGTTTGAAATGAAGAATTTATATCAGAAATATAATAACATTTAATAAAATAATTACAGATATTCAATACAAACTTTCAACCACAAATTAACCCCGTTAGGAGATAAATTCCCAAAAATCCTTTCTTGTTCCTTGCCTACGTTACAAATAGTGTCTACTGTGAAAATTTCAAGTCACAGTAGTTTTGGCTCTGCGTTGACATACCAGTCAGGACTTGTCCTTTTATATTATATAGATAAAGAACGAAAAAGCGTTTACGAACGATAAAGCAAGTTAACAAAAAGTGATGATTTTCCATTTATTGTTAAAAATAAATCGTTTTATGTATTTATCTTATTCATAAACCATATTTTTGTAACAAAAAGTTTATCATTCGGAGATAATCGCAAGTCCAAAATGTACACCGGGCTATTATCCGGCTATATTAAGATATACTCTTATTTGTATGATACGTCATATACGAAGTACCTACCTACACGATTAAGCAAATAACACATTATTTGCTTAATCGTGTAGGTAGGATTACTGTTGCTAGGTTACCAATTGTTTATTCATTATCTAGAAAAGAAAACGTCAATGAACAAAAGGTCATGTTTTACCGTTTATTGTTAAAAAATACCCTTTTATGAATGAATACCCTCAAAAGTGGTACCCTATGTACTATTCTGATATCTAAGCTATATTACTGCAGAATTTTACGCAAATCTGTTACGTAGTTTTTGCATTCCAGCGTAACGTACGATTTGTCCGCCTTAAACTCACTTATCGTGAATAAGGTTATTTTTCCGTGATAAAAAGTAGCCTATGTCCTTCCCGGGGACTCGAGCTATCTCCATACCAAATTTCACTCTCAATCGGTTCAGCGGTTTAAGCGTGAAGAGGTTACAGACAGACAGACAGGCAGACAGACAGACAGACAGACACACTTTCACATTTATAATATTAAGTATGGATAGATGATAAAGAATGCTGAATTTAAGATTGTAACTAAAAATAGCTTTAATCTCCGCGTTCCAGGCATAAATCACACAGTCTCGCCCTTTAGGCTTTACGGTCGCCTTGGGCCCGATTCCTCGGTAGAGCCTCGTTACCGAGACGTATGTGCTCCTACCGTACTAGACCACGCATTAAACAAACTTGCTACTGTAAAACTGTTCTTACGACAGGTCATTAACGTCTATAGCTGCACGGGTGAATGGTATGTATGATCTTTCTAAAGTTACTGCTCCATAGCTGAGATTTTACTTAATTTTACTCAAGTAAGTCTCACATTTATGGAAATTAATGATGTACTTGATAAGTCGTGCGTGCGTTCTGTTTAATGAGGTTCCTCGCGGCTTTAGGTCTAATAATAAAGATATGCTGTTTCATGATGTTACTACGCGAAATGTGTCTATCTATGCTTAGAGGTCGATTTGTGTAAGATTGTCGCTTATATATTTATTTATTATAGTTTTATTTAGTGCTTACAATTTCAAATCATGTCTGAATTTAGAATGATAAAATACTACAAATTACGAGTATAAAACTCAGAATATAAAATATGCCTATTCCTGAAGAATATTCCAAAAGGATGTCACAGGGCAATGGGAACACCACAGGGAACACTCATCCCATGCTAGTTCTCGGAAAAAATAGGCAAGTTAACCATTTTTTTTTAGCACGCGTAGCATCTAGAAAGCGGGAATGAGCTTTACTCCTTTCACAGAATACGCTGCAGTGATAGAATCTTGACGGTAGACAAAACAAATTCGAACTTCTTAGAACATTCCCCTATTTGTAGACGGTAAAACGAGCACAGAGAGGTAACGTATTCGAAGATACTCAAGTGGTTTCAAATCATGTTTGCTTACTCTACCGTCTACAATAGAGAATCGCCATTGTACAGACAGTAGAACGGAATCCTTCTATTTATTATTTGTTTGCTTTCGTAGTTTATCTGATGTCGTAATATATCACGTTTATTTCAAGTAGATTGTCGTATACTTATAAAAAGGCATTAAAATAGGTAAGTTTTGTTGTATAGTAAAATAATTAACGAATGCAGCAAAAAAAATTGTATGACAATTTAATTCTATGAAATATTTTTTTGAAAAAATTGTGGATTCATTAGTAACTCTCTCGTTTTATAGTAATAAAAATTGTAACGGTAAACCGCATTTTCCTAACGGATTCATGTTTTTTGCAGAGGCTCAATATAACCAGTTGTGTGCGTTGTGTGAGCACCCGGAGATTTGCGACTATCCCGATAACTTCAGTGGCTACGAGGGAGCTTTGCGCTGTTTAGCGCACAATGGCGGACAAGTCGCCTTCACCAAGGTCATATACGTACGCAAGTTCTTTGGGGTGAGTGGAAAACTTAATATAGCTAAATGCGAAAGAGTACCAGGAGATTTTCGACTATCCTGACAACTTCAATGGCTACGGAGGGGCTTTGTCGTACAAGCCTTATCTGTAAGTTCATTATATGTGCTCAAGTTTTACGGAGTGAGTCGAAAACTAACTATAACGAGCTGTGTGGATTGTGCGAGCATTCGGAGACCCGCGATTATCCTGTTACCTTTAGTACTATTTGCCTACAGCAAAGCAAGCGATGACAGCGTATGACAGAACATTGTATGTTAAAATAGCTTGTTGCATATTTTAGGACTTATATGTTGTATGTCGTTTTGATGACTTTTAAGACAAACGAGCTTGGCTTACAATCGTTATGTCAAAAGTGTTGAGGGCAAAGTTGCTTAGAACAAACGTTATTAGGGATTGCAATGGAGTACTATGACTTCTTAAAATAAATCTACGCTTTATCCCCAGCTGCCCGTTGGAACGATCCCAGCCAGCGAATCTCCCGAGAACCCCGACGAATTCGCGTACCTCTGCGCAGACGGGTCCAAGGTGCCGGTACGAGAGAAGGCGTGCTCGTGGGCCGCCAGGCCGTGGCAGGGGCTGCTGGGACACAATGACGTCACCGCCAAGCTGACGCCGCTGAGGGAGAAGATCAAGCAACTCGCTACTACTGGTAAGATTTATCATTACTCTTATACCGTAAGTTGCTAACAAGCATCGGTGAACTGACGCTATCAAGATACGAGGAAACTTTGCCTACTTATACGTAGACGAGTCAAAGGACCGAAAGCAGCAGCCGGGACCTTTTACCCACCGGGAATGCTAAAAGAACAAAGAAATCGTAGAAATAATCAAAAGTAATTAAAAACTGTCACGTCAAGTAACTCATAACTTCAATCACTTACTGTAAAACTTACTGACGGCACCGACTTTAGTTTTTTTTTGTGTTTGTCCAAAATCATGGACCCCGCGTTTACTGATGCGACGCACTTAAGGGCCTGCATCGTCAAGGGAAAACCACGCCCCAAACGCCGAGCCGGCCAATAAGCGTAATTTGTAATTAGGGACACATTTATTGCTCGCGCGCATCAAAAAAAGAGAAAGCTAATACACAATACACTACATGCTTGAGGTTTTTTGGCGTAAGCGCCAGATGTAAAAGTACAATGAAATCGAAGATATTATTATGTTTTGTTAACCTTTAAGTAAGTAACGAAAAGATAAAGGGAAGAATGACATTTTTACATAATTTAGCCGTTTAATAATCTTGTTTGTACAATCTACACAAAAAACGAAAGAAGAAGACGCGTTTTCGGATTTTATTTCTGTCGAGGAAAATTTTAAACAAACATGTTTCCGCGTTAGGCGCTGAATAGGTAATATAGTTCAAAAACACATATCTGAAAACCAGCCTGTTTCATATACTAGATTTGACAAAAATCTCACTAAAAAATACCTTAAATTTTCGATGCACTCCCTTAAGAAAAATATTTGTCAAAACATCAACAAAATATTCGTGTTACAAGCAAAAGAGAAAATTGACAAAAGCGCACGAGTTGTATGTTGAAGATAAACATACTTACCATATTGGATGGTAAATATGTGTCTTCAACGTTCTATAGGTTTAATTTATTTGTCTGATTCTGATACTGTGTTGATCCAACCATAGGGGACAATTAGGAACATTTTAAGTTTCCCAAAGGTATAAGTACATTTTATTTTAGAATAGAATATGTTACGTGGAAACAGAATCTAGAAATAGTATAGTTTATGTAACGTAAAATGTAAACGGGACGCTATTACTGAGACTTCGCTGTCCGCCTGTCTGTCTGTCTGTCTGACTGTCTGTCTGTCACCAGGCTGTATCTCATGAACCGTGGTAGCTAGACAGTTCAAATTTTCACAGATGATGTATTTCTGTTGCCGCTATAACAACAAATACTAAAAACAGTATAATTTTATCTCTGTCCGTCTATATCAGTTACCAATATGTTATGTGCATTAAAATGTTTAACAAACTCCCAGATACCATTAAATACCTACCATTTGCAATGTTTATAAAGTCCCTAAAAACATGGCTCAGTGAAAAATGTTTCTATCGCATTCAGGAGTACTTAGATTATAAGTAAACAAAGATTATTGTTTGCATGCCGAGATTCGGTGGATTTTAGTGATACCGTTATGAACATGTATATAATATCTCAATGTACCTAAAATCACGCAAATAAAGTTCATTTCATTTCATTTCATTTCAATATAAAATGATCGAGCACTGCCTACATTTTGCATAGGAGTGAGGCTCTGACACTGGATTTTCATAGATACGGCCATTTGTAGCGAATATTTTGTACGGAACCCTCGGTGCGCGAGTCCGACTCGCACTTGGCCGGTTTTATAATTATAAGTATATTTTTAAAACCTCGATATGACATTTGTACAATTTACTTGTCTGTATATTTTTTTACTGTGGTATTTGTGCATAAGTAAAAAAAAATAGAAAAAGTCATTACAACAGCTAACTTTTTATTTTTTTCTTGGTTATCTGTATAAACCAAAGTAAACATTTATACAGCCGAGCAAATTTTACAAATGTCATATCGAGGTTTTTATAGTATTAAAAAAAACAAAAGAACATAAAATAAACTATTTCTACATTCAGAGACCACGTAACGTATATCAATTATACTAATTATATCGACTGCTTACTTGTCTCGCGAACAAGATTTCTTTAAATTCCAAAACTGATCAACGATTGACCTGTATCAGAAACGGCTTACGAAAAGCAACAACATCAACAAGAACCAACTCTTCAATTAATGCAGGCAGAATAAAGATCGTTTGTCAACCCTCGTTAATTGGATTAAATGCAAAACCTGTAGACAAGGTCGTCGAGTTTGTGTGGCGATACCTTGTGTTTATACATATTATTGGTCATTTTTATTTTTACATACCTTGACAGATCAAAATTGCCTCTTTAGCCCGTCCCGTAAAGCAATATTGATATACTTATATTAGACTAACATTTACCCGCGGCCTCAAACGCGTTACAGAGAACTAAGTACCCTATATTTTAATAAACGTTTCCTCAATCAAACTTCCACCCCCCTTCAAAAACCCCTAAGGGATGATTTCCGGAATAAATCATATCATATGTCCTTCCCATGGTTTCAAACTATCTCCATACCTAATTTCAATTATATCGGTTCAGTGGTTTAAGCGTGAAAAGGGAACAGATGGACAGAGATCCTTTCGCATTTATAATATTACTAACTAAGTATCAAGCTATCGTAATAAAGCGCATCGTTCATGAGAAGTGAACAATAATAATGGGAAAAGGTTGCTAAAGGGCTAAAATTCGTAACTTAGGAAGCTTGCTCTTACGTCTCTGATTTTTAGGTCAATTAGAGGATGAGGATCCTAACTAATAAGTTTCTGCGACCTCACAAAGATTACATGAAAACGCAGATACCTTCGATAGTAAATAGAATCGCCAGGAATTTAAATTATACTGTTTAAGGATAACGAAACGGTTTCTCGGAATTAGGCTGTCGTTACTGGCTTCAAAAGAAAGACATCTCATTTACATCATGTCAAAACAAATTTGTTGCGAATAAATAACCAAATTGGAACATTAAGAGAATCTGTTCCGAATATTTTATTAGAAGCATTAAGTGCATATTATCTACATGCAGTGCGTGTCTCAGTCAAGCCACAAAATGTATAGTTTTAGGTATGTACATGAAATGTCACAATTTATTCTGCTAAAATGTGATAAGAAAAATAACAGTGGAAAAATATCGCTCCACCTATTACTTGATTACTTGGGGCAATAAAGATTTCAACTCTGAAAGTTCAACTTTTATAGTATAAACTCGTCACAAAATTCATCATTGAGGCGTTTTTATTAGGTTTACCTCTTATTTTAACAGCGCATATGCACGGCAACCATTGGACAAGATATGAAATGTTTGTAAGTGACTACAGTTGAAATATCAGGGATAGATTTGGGCTCTCTGATCACATTAACATTATTAATGGAATTTTCGGATCACTAGTTATTGAAAATAATAATATTATTAGCAAATGATTATTTGTAGGCGGTACAAAGTTAAGTCCTTTGCTTTATATTTTTTTGGCAATTATAAAAAATGTGTTACGTGTCATATTGGCACTTGGCAGTTTACATTTGTGTTATAATGATCTGAATACATTACAGTAAGTAACGTGGCAAGTCAGGGTTAGTCGTGGGTAACGAAATCACAGTGATTTTTTTACAACTGGTATGAGAGTCACGTTGATTGAAATTGAACGCTTTTCACCATCTCTAGTTATGTTATGACACTTGTCACAATGAGCCCACAGATGCAGAATATTTTTTACTTTTTAAATGTATTCTTCCTCGAATTGCGCTTAGGCTTCCCTCTTATGAGGTAGAGGTTTTGTTTCATTGAAATCAGTGGCTTGTATTAAAAATTGATTGCAAAATACAAAATATATTCCTCGCAATTATTAAAATATTATTAGATAGTTCGATAAAATTTAAGGTAAAAAAAAAATAATGTTGTCCTTTTGAATATAAGAGTAAGTAATCCGAATTCGGGATACATCTGTGCAAAGCCCTGATGGTGAGTCCCGATACTCCAAAGACCCTAACTACAGTACTTTTTTAACAAAAACTTTCTTTTAATAGGAGCCGCATCTAAACCACTACCAGACTGGTTCACCAACGTGCTCGGCTTGACAGAGAAGATCCACCATGTAGCCGACAACATCCCCATCGCCCCTGCCACGTACCTTAAGAAGGCCAACTACACTGAGGTCATCGAGAGGGGACACGGCGCCCCGGAGCCCATAGTCAGGTAATACAGGAACCTCCACCAAGTCTACCGGACTGGTTCACCAACGTGCTCCACTTGACAGAGAAGATCCACCATGTAGCCGACAACATCCCCATCGCCCCTGCTACGTGCCTCAAGAAGGCCAACTACACCGAGGTCATCGAGAGGGGACACGGCGCCCCGGGGCCCATAGTCAGGTAATACAGGAACCTCCACCAAGTCTTTACCGGACTGGTTCATCACCGTGATCGACTTGACGGAGAAAATCTGTCATATCCGTGTCCAACACGGCGCCCAATCACGTTTAACTACAAGACTACCAACCTACCGGCTTGCTCGCCATATACTTGGCACGTTACATCCACGGGCATGATATATCCTCAGCGGCATCGTCACTTAACAACTGGTGAGATTGCGGTCAAGTGGCCGTCTATCGTCAATAAAAAAAACGGCGAAGACGGAAAAAGCCACCTCAATTACACCAAAATTATCCAGCTACATATCCCACCAAATTATCCAAAAAGGATCCGTTAATATTTTGAGCCAAATTCGGAGTAAAGTAACAATTATGATCTAAATATTTGCCAAGTTTTATTGAGCTGATAGCATATGTAATTTGGCAAGTTTTCAAACCTAGTCTCAACCACTATAAACCAATAATTGACTTTGATAGCATGCCAAATTGCTAAGTCGGTAGCAAATAGCAAATCACTTGGTTTAAGTTTTCTCATTAGTGTTTTTTTTTGCCTAATTTCCATTCTGACTTAATTAATTTCAACTTCGCTATCCAAATGACATACGTATCCGCACCTACTTTTTCTATTACTTACGATCACCATTATTATTTACGATCTGGGACTTCTGGGCATATACGGCATAACGAATCTTAATAAACAATGTTAAACACATATAAACTCTTCCAAGTCACACACGAAGGCCGGCGCAAACTTGAAGATCTAAAGCTTCGCATTAACCTTTTAACCTTTCCATCCATATTGACATACTTCAGTATTCCGTATGCGTAACGAGAGCGGGCGTGACGCGGATCGGCTGTTTTTATCATCCCTTTTCAATGTTGAACAAATAGGCGGAATATTTATTGAGACGACAGTAGATGGCGCATTATCACGGCAGCGAAAAGAGAGAGCATCATCCGTAAAAAAGCGTTCAATGTGAAATAAATATATGTATATATAATGTCATTTCACGTCATTGGCTCTTTTAATTTATAAAATATTATTCAAGCGGCACAAATTCTGTCTTATGCTTGGACCGGGAGAAGCAACGCGGGAAGGTCCCCAACAAGGTGGACAGGCGGTCTAGTCATTGCAGAAAACCGTAGGATGAAGACCAGCACGACCCGTCTCTGTAGAGATATTTGAGGGAGGGAACCATTATCCAGCAGTGCCATGGACGTCTTTCGGATGATGTGATGTTGATGCAGCAGTAGCTGTACACTTTGATCCACACACCATTATGTTTAAAATCCCGACTGTGAGCAAGAGGCCTCAACGCAAGTATAAAAGTTGTAAAACCTTTTTTGGCAAACACTGTGTGTGATGTTGAACGTCGCGCTCGCCAACTTCGGCAAGTGCCGCACCATGTCGATGTTCGCGTTCAGTCGCGACATTCGCCCCCGGCTCGACTACTTGCAAGAAGCCACATAAGCCGATTGCCTTAAACTATGATTGAATCACCCCACCACACTGGCAAAATAGTCCTAATGGATAGAAGCCATTTACCTTAAAAACTGAACTGAACTGAATCACCCCACAGACTATGCCTGACGCCGAGCGTGGTGCTCGCCGATTGGCTTAAAGTATTGATATAAAGCTAAACTATTAATGTTTGTTCCTGGGTCTTGGATGAATTTAAGAATTATAATTTATCTAAGTATATGTAACTCGTCGCCTAGTACCCATAGTACAAGCTTTGCTTAGTTTGGGACTAGGTCGATTTATTTATGTAACTTTTTTGAATCACTCTACAGACTGCTGGCTGCCGATTGCCTTAAGAGTCCCCGGTAAGCTCGGTTCTTCATACAAACGTAGTTACGCTCTCATTTTAAAACGACTGGCTAGTTTGGTCTGAAACTTTGTACTTAGAATAAGTTAAGGTATGCCTGTAATTAATTTTTGTAGCTTCAGATACCATAGTAATAAAATACAGCGAATTTAAGTTTTTCATACAAAACTTGTTTTTGCTGTATTTCGTTTGTTTTATAAACTGGAGCCATATAAACTAATTACAGGCCTAGATATACCGCATGTCATTGTATATGCAAAGTTTAGTTACAAATGTTACAATCCAAGACGTGGTTTTAAAATGAGAACGAAACTCCGTTTGTATGGGTTGGTGAAATTTGGCTGAGCTTGCCGGGGACTCTTAAACTATGATATAAGCTTTTGAATCACCCCACAGACTGTGCGTGACGCTGAACGTGGTGCTCGCTGATAGGGAATATTCATGAATTTTATTTTTTGCTTTATTTAAAGCTTATTCATATATCAAACAGGAAACAAACATTTTTTTCGAATAACTATAAAAATAAACAAGATAACATTTCATTCTATCTCTTTCTAGCAAAACAGAATTTAATATGGAGTTTATATGGCCGGAGTGCACCATGACGTAACAGTGCATATGGGACCTCTCTGTCTAATTACTAGTTTAAAATGCCTATATCTTGCGTATTACTTGGCCGATTTAAATTTTAATTTCACATTTTGAAATAGTTTTGACGGTATTTTGATATTTCGTTACGAAAAGCGATAAAAAATTTCATGCATGTACCCTATTGCCTTAAACTATGACATAAACCTTTAAATCACCCCACAGACTGTGCGTGACGTCAAACGTGGCGCTCGCCAAGTGCCGCACCATGTCCACATTCGCGTTCAGCCGCGACATCCGCCCCCGACTCGACTGCGTGCAAGAGGCCTCAGAGGCCGACTGCCTTAAGAGCGTAAGTATTGTAATGAATTGCAAACAATTCATAAAGCAAGTCGTCTGTGCGAAATTATAGAGCAAAATTATGAAAAACAGCACTGAAGAGTCGCTCGTGTAGGTACTTTAGTCATGAAATGACACGAACAGCACTATGTAGGTGTTTTATCCAGGCTATTAACTAACTTACTGACGAGACGGGGTCTTGAAAAATACACCTGCATTTTATGGAAATAAAATATTCTTGCCTTTATATTGTTTAAAATCATTAAAGGGCGACTCAGGAGACGTAACCATGACAACCATGGTAACGAGGTACAAAAAAAGTTTTTTGACCCAAATATAGATAACTCACTTTAACTTATTAGATTTAGTATCAGGTTTCTATATTTGTGCAATATGTGCATCTTTTGCGAGTGTACTGGCAAAGCGCCTTAGCGATCGCGGTCAACGATTGTTTAACAACCCGATTCCAGTCTGAAGAATAAGAACTGAAAAACCTCGGGCCAATTTAAAATGTTGGTAACGTTCCTACATTCATGTTATTTCGTAAGCACGAAATCCACATGACTTTTTTTTATCACAACTATCACAAGCGAGCAGTGAACAATGTTTTATCATTCTTCTTTCATGGGGGATAATACATGGCCGACAGGTTATATTAAAATTCCATTAGGTACATCTACGTGGCTCGTAGGCTTCGTATCACGCAAAAATCTAAGATTTCTTTGACACTAACTTTGACTCCTCTTGTATGGCGCATCACTCGTTGGAGTATCGCTTCAAAAACGATTACATTAAGTGTTTTTGCATCTGTGGTAAACAGACTATAAAATTATGATTGCGTAACCCGTAAAAGAATGTGGAGGTATTAATTCTTCACGCTAGTATACGAGACAAATAGGCTTTATTTAAAAAGTAGTATAATAATAATAATAAGTACTCTTTATTGCACACCAAAAGAAAATAACATCAGACACTTAAATCTAAACCAGTATGAGAAATGGTAAACAACAGGCGGTCTTATCGCTAAAAAGCGATCTCTTCCAGACAACCTTAAGGTAGTAGAGATGGCGCAAAGTAAACAACCAATGAGTAAGTAAGTGGTGCACATGAAGAAGTAAACAACCAATGAGTAAGTAAGTGGTGCATAGTATGTGTTTAAATTAAGAATATCGTCTGTGTCTGTCATAAATTTTATTAATTGTATTTGTCTAAGACGAACGCTCGAAAAGTAAACGCAACTCAAACTCTCTCCGTCCTTTTATTTGGTCTACAGACTGGAGGTGCGGGGTAGGTAACCCAACGTACCTCTACCAAATGTGGGGGATGAGCTCAAACGTAGAGCTATAATAAAAAGACAGAGAGAGTTTGAATTAAGTTTACTGCTGTTCAGCAGCAGTCTTAAGACTAAACTTCTACTGACATAAAAGAACGAGACAGGTGTTAGTTATTCTTATTTTAAATACAACATACTACTTTCTAAATACAGCCATCTGTCTCGTATACTAGCGTGAAGGATTAATATCTTCACAATACACATATAGGTCCAAGAAAACGGGTCAGAGCTGGCTGCGGTGGACGACATGAAGGTTGCCAAATCCGCTAAGAGGTACAACTTGCATCCAGTCTTCCACGAAGTATACGGGGCCGATAAGAAGCCGAAATACGCCGTGGCCGTGGTCAAGAAGAGCTCGTCATTCCAAAAGATGGAAGATTTGAGGGGGAAAAGGTATACTTAAAAATTTTACTGTTACTATTATTCCGAAGTCAAATACTTTATTAAAACAAGTACACACTGTGTTTTGGGGTGACATTTCGGAAATGAAAAAAAAATTGCCATTCCTTACATTTTGGTTGAGTTAGGACTACTACCTAACACGTAGGTAGTACGAAATGGCAGATTTTTTTTGTTTCCGAAACGTCTCCCCATATGAAAAGTTGTTCGTATTGTGGTACTAAATGTTAAAATTAAAGTAAATTTTAAAATAACTTAGTGTATAGTCAAAAATCCCGACTGCTAAATATTATAACCTACGTCACTCCCACAACACAACTATGGCGAATCCAATGACACCTCTTCAAAATCCATCAAGCAGTTTCGGCTGCTGAGCGTGCCAAAGAAATAAACATACATACATATACCCACATATACATACACTAGAAAAAACATAAGCCATCTTCTGACGCAGTCGGGTAAAAACTTCCAAGAGAATAAATATAATGATAAAAATAGCACTCAATTTATACACCTTAACATAAAACTCAACACCTGGGAATTAGCGTTAAATATATTGGGTAATTAAGTGAAAAAAGTACCTGTCGGTAAAGTGCCTTAATTAATTAAAAAAATCATCAACATTCATTACGTTAATGCCGCTAAAACAATTACATTAAGATTGACAGCGAGGGCAAGTTGATAGACTTGATAGCAATAAATAAATAGCATGTGGTGATTCCACGGGCGTTTCAGTCGCTGTCAATACCTAGTTCCAAGTATTAAAGAAATGGGCCATTACGAGTATATTTGCATTAAATTCGATCAATTGTATGGAACTGTATGTATGTATGGTTGTTTGGCGTTGCTCATTCTTTCAATATTTATGAACGGCCGTCAGTCCCGACTGACGGCCGTTGAAATGCCCGCCCACCCACGGGTTAACAAACATAGGTTTTTGCGTAAGTATATGTACCGAAAGCAAATATCTGCCACTCATATTCGCAAATGTAATTGTGTAAAATTGTTTCCCATCCATGTAATAATTTTCACCTTTGACAAGGTCGCACACAGACGAAATTTCATGACTCACGAACTCTGATTAAAAAAGAACACCGTTCCACTGAGCCTAATTAGCCTAAGCCCTATTTCTATAGCCTAAACCGAACGTGATAAGTTCAGTTTTAATCATGCGAAAGGCTTACCATTTCAATGCAAATGGAAACACGAATAGGTACCAATATTCGTTATATAATCATCATCATTATCATCCTCACCTATCATCATCATAATAATATTCATTTAGTCTCATCTCGTTGCCAAATTTGGTAGCTAGCTTTGAAATGGAAGAAATATTCCCAAGTCGAAGCTGGCTGCGAAACGGGAATCCTTGAGTCTTATTTCGAAGCTAGATTTGGTAGCTCTAGCTTCGAAATGGGAAAAATATTCCCGATTCAAAGCTGACTACGAAATGGTAATCTCAAAGCCAGATTTGGTTAGCTAGCTTCGAAATGGGAAAAATATACCCGATGCGAAGCTGGCTACAAAGCGGGAATCGTTTAGTCCCATTCCTTAAACTTATTTTTTAAACTGCTTATAGCTTGGTGCGACTTATGACATCTTGATTATAAGTTAACTTGACGTAGTCAAGTGCTTGACATATACTATAAATAGGATATAATATTAATAGGATGATCGTTCCCATTTGGTAGCTAGCAACAGGATGGATGTGACAGCAAAATTCCCATTTCGTAGCTAGATACCAAATGATACTTTGACATGGGGAACTCGTTTCCATTTGGTAGCTAGCTACCAGATGGAAAGGCACAATTCCCATTACGTAACTAGCTACCAAATCTGGCTACGAGATGGGACTAAAAGATAATATCAACATAAAGATGTCCACTGCTGGACAAAGGCGTCTCCAAGGATCTCCGTAACGACTGGTCGTGCGCCGCCCTCATCCAACGGTTTCTCGTGATCCTGACTAGATCGTTGGTCCATCTTGTTGGGAGCCTTCCTACGCTGCGTCGTCATGTACGCGGTAGCCACTCAAGAACCTGTCTGCCCCAGCAGCTATCGGTTCTACAATGTGCCCCCCACTGCCACTAAAGCATAGCAACTATCGCTGTGTCGTTGACCTTTATAACGACACAGCGATAGTTGCTATGCGTAATACGAGATACCTATATTATAACTCGACTGTTCCCAATAGACATGATGCTGAGGTAAGTTAAAATTCTATTTAGTCTGTCAGTTAGATATAATTAAAAAAATATTGGACAGATAAATCAAATTGAAGTTTAGGAGTGGCGGCGGCTCGTGACGTAACTAAGTACCTATAAACTGTACCTAGGCGAGAGCTCACACAAATTTTTAACTCAATTTATCGCCATTGTTGTTTAACACCGACACATACAGACTATATTTGTGTTACAAAAAAGAGCGATTCGTTCTATATATAACTTGAACTCCCGTGACTCCTTAAGAGAACTTTTTAAAGACATCAACATATTAACCGTAGCGTCTCAATATATTTATGAGAATATTATTTATGTTATTAAGAACCTAGAGTCTTTTACTAGGAATTCAGATATCCACAATTTTAATACTAGAAATAAAAACAAAATCGCTATTAGAAAGTTCCGCGTTCGTAAAGTAGCCAAATCATTCGTAGGCCAATGTATACATTTTTATAATAAGCTACCAGATGATGCTTTGAAATTATCGTTTCCAGCTCTCAAAAAGTACTTAAAAGAGTCCCTAATGGCAAAGGCTTATTATAGGGTAGAGGACTATTTATCAGACAAAAATGCATGGCCCAAAACAGAAACCAAATAATTTACTTTTTACCGGGACACGGTTCTTATAAGGTGGCATATCAAACGTATATAAGTTGTTTTAAATAAAAATCACTATTTTGCTTTTTTATATTCTAGATTTTTTTTTTACTTTTATAAGTTTTGATATGTTTCCTTGAAGAACTACGCATTGAGTTTATACTCAAAACATATATTTAGGTTAGGCTAAGCACGAATATTGTAATAGATATAAGAGTAATTTCGAAAAAATGACTGACTGTTGAGTTTGTTTCGGCTTTCTTCTCTTCAGTGGTCTCCTCTTGGGAAACGCCGTAGAGTCAGACTTGTAAAAGTGCCCTTGTGGCCTGCTTACAGAATAAAGATCATTATTTCATTATTATTTCATTGATTATGTAAAGAAATACGTCCTTAATATGTTTTATTATTCTATACCGGACTCATAATTACACTTTAGTCATCATCCCTATCAGACGCTTTCACCCAAGTTCTCACAAGTTAAAGTAATTAAATAAACACCAATGTTGGAGTTTTCAGTTACTGGCACCACCCTTAGCGTGAAAGGGCAAACCAACCTTTACGCAATTAAGTACTAACTAGCGAAACTTTCAGGTCATGCCACGATCCTTATGGAACCTTCAGCGGCCTCGACGCTCCACTTTACTACCTCATAAGCAAAGGGCTTATCACCCCTGACGACGTAAGTACAAGTTGGAAACTTATTTCATAGCGTTTAGAATAAAGATTAGTAGCCGTCATAAATGGCGCCCTACGTGGGACGGGACTATGAAGATAATATTTTATGGTTTTGTGCCAAAAAGGTAAAAAGGAACCTTTATGGTGCGACTCTGTTTGTCTATCTGTCTGTCACAGCGCTATATGTCAGGAACTGCTCATGTTATATATTTGAAATTTGGAATAGTATATAGGGATAGATCAAAGTTTGTACGGATTCGCGAGTCGGACTCATATTTGGCCGGTTTTTCTATCTGTGCCTAAAAAAGTTTACTTCACATCCTGTGTGAACAATATATAGTAAGCGTATCTTAATTAATACCCGTTCCTGAGAAGCATAACACTGCAACTGCTATGGAGTTACAGTGTTATGGTTATCAGGTACCGACGGATATTAGAGTAACTATAACTACCTGCCCTTCTATCGGCGTTTCCCTCAAACCAAATAATGTTTAAGTAATTATAATCTAGTTTTCGTTTCCATACGTGCATTTTCAGTTTAAAAACGATGATTATGACTTATGGCAATTGGGACATGTAAGTACTTACTTTGAAAAAAGCTTGTATATCAAAAGAAACTCGATGACTGTGCAAAAAGTATACTCAGCAAAAGCTTGTCTCAAAAAGGGTATTTGTGATAAAAAAAATTCCATAATAACAATAAATAAGTGTATTTTTCCCAAGTGATCAATTTGTACACTTGCCAGTACGAGCTTGCAAAACTTGTTCAACGACAGTGGCTTGCCTTTTCAGAATCCACGGGAACTACCTATAAATAAATATATATATATAAATAATATAGTACAGGCAGTTCATAACTAACGTAGGTAAACTTTTCTTTCGCAGTGTTTGAAGAAAATTGGTACATTCTTCTCAGGAGGTTCCTGCTTACCAGGCGTCGATCAGCTCGAAAACAATCCAAAAGGTTTCACATTATACTACTATAAAATAATAAAATCCAGTTGCCTTACAGGTGTCATGATTCTAAGAAAAATCTTAACAGCGCGATTGACGAATATGATAAAACGTATGACTTCTTTGTCAGCGTGATGATCTCCATACAATATAGGTGAAAATGGGCAAGACGCACTGGTGAAATACCTTAGTTTTGAGATGCTGATGAATTTTCTTGGATTGGAAAATTTCTTTATTCGCAGATTCGCACCGAAAGCTGCCCATGCTTGCGCCGTATTACACCTATGGGCATTTTCTACAAACCGATCACATTACAACAGAAACATTATTGGTGCGGGATTTTAGTATGGGTATACCTACTTGTAAAAATCAAGAAATACTTAGATGAGGATGTGATACCCATAATATAATATATATCATTATAAAGTATACAATTGGTGATTTACCTATGGCATTATGATGGGTCTTCGGAATCCCTAATGTCGTTTGTCCTAATTTATCGTTTGTCCTAACGCTTAACTTGTTGATTAAAATGCTAATTTACGTTTCAGGCGATGACGTATCGGTTCTAAAGAAACAATGTCCAAGTGACGAAAGTCCTCTGACCTGTCTCAAAGACGACCATGGTGACGTTGCTTTTGTATCTAGTAAGTATATCGACCTTAACGCAAAATAAATAATGGTTATGTGTTACGTAACAGATGTTGCACTGCCAGTCACGACACTTCTGTCTATACACTCTCTCTCTCTCTCTCTTGCCCTCACACACTTTCTACTTGTCGCTTAAAATAAAACATGCTCTTTCAAACTTACAAAATAGAACATTACGAAGTCGCGCGATCAATGCCTAGGTACCTCTGAACTAGGGATGTTACGGAGGTTCGGCTTCGGCTCCGATATACCGAAACTTTCGGCTGAATTCACACCTCCGGCTCCGGCTTCGGTTTCGTCTAATTTTAAGTGGAGGTTTTAACGGAGCCGAAAGTCAGCGGCCGCGGCTCGCGGCGTGTGCCTAGGAGTACAAACAGGTTTTGACTTGTCTCCCCGGGAATTACCCCACCTGTTTTACGACGATTGTTTACTCATTCGTTTATTTATTGTTTTGGTTCACGAGTTCACGTCACGGCCTGCAGTGTGTTTTTTCAAAGTGTTACTGTTATTTAGTGTGACAGTGACAGTAACATTTGACGATGAAGCGGATGAAGGCTAAAGTAAGTCCCATAATGAACTACTTTATTGAAGTAGACGCAAACACTGCAAAGTGTAAAATATGTGAGAAAACATACTCAAGAAAAGGCGGATCGACTACTCCATGTTCACGAAGTTGAGTAATTTATATTAAAAAGTAACACACTAGCATTGTTTTATTTTATTGCCCGACTCCGCCTTAACATAAAATATATAAATAGATTAGGTTCACAATGTTCACATTAGTCTCCCTCCATCTCCACCTTCACCTCCGGCTCCGGTTTCGGATTCGGTTTCGCTTTCGGTTTCGCTTTTGGGTTCGCTTTCGGTTTCGGATTCGCTTTCGGTTTCGTTAAAACAAATTTAAAAAACTCCGGTTTCGGCTTCGGTTCCGAGAAAACCACCTCCGTAACATCCCTACTCTGAACCTAGGTATCGTTTAATGCTCACGAGACCCTGGCAGTTTGTGATAAATATTTATTTATTATTTATTTATTTAAACTTTATTGCACAATACAAGAAAGTACAAATGGCGGACTTAATGCCATAAAGGCATTCTCTACCAGTCAACCATTAGGCTAAACAGAGAAATTATTGGTGCGGGATATCGGTATCAGACTTGTACAAAATAATAATTACAAGGGCGAGACACCCAAGTTACATTAGTATACAACTATACATAATACATAATATATATAAACATGATACATATATACATATATATATACTAGCTTCTGCCCGCGACTTCGTCCGCCTTAAATTCGTATATCGCGTATAAGGGTATTTTTCCGGGATAAAAAGTAGCCTATGTCCTTCCCAGGGACTCAAACTATGTCCGTACCAAATTTCATCCAAATCGGTTCAGCGGTATAAGCGTGAAGAGGTAACAGACAGACAGACAGACAGACACACTTTCGCATTTATAATATTAGTATGGATATATACATACATATAGGTACCTGCTTCTAAACTACTATGAAGACTCTTAATCTTGAAGATTTCCCAAGAGATGCTTGCGCAACTTACACTTGAAGGAGAATTTACTCTGAGCTTCTCGTATACTGAGGGGAAGGGCGTTCCAGAGACTAATTTCCTGTACGGTGAAAATATTGTCATCCGTCTATATACTAGATTACACGATCAGTAAATAGTGTGATATGTCTGCCTCCATATCTCATCCATATGCATTACACGACTGTAGCCTACGAATACGAAACACGTTACAATACTGACGTGATAAATATTGAACGAGTAGCCTTCCCTGTGCAAGGCGTGAATAGAATGAAGTCCAACAGTTTTTATCTTTTTTTTTTTTTATGGCATAGGGGACAAACGAGCAGACGGGTCGCCTGATGGTAAGCGATCACCGTCGCCCATAGACACTTGCATCACTAGAGGAGTCACAAGTGCGTTGCCGGCCTTTCAGGTGGGAGTACGCTCTTTTCTTGAAGGATATTGTATGAATATATACTCGTACTCGTACTGTACGCAGTACGTCTAGCCTTTGCCTTACAGTTTCTCTAACAGAAGGCACAATTTTTTAATGAATAGGTACGAATTTTGTGTCTAGCAATTTTTTTTTATTATGTGTTTTGTGTTCCGTACCCAAAGGGTAAAACGGGACCCTATTACTAAGACTCCGCTGTCCGTCCGTCCGTCTCTATGTAAGTCAACAAGCTGTATCTCATGAACCGTGATAGCTAGATAGTTTAAATTTTCACAGGTGATTTATTTATGTTGCCGCTATAACAAAAAATACTAAAAACAGTATAATTTTATGTCTGTCTGTGTAAGTCAGTAACCAATATAAAATGATCGAACACCGCGTACATTTTGCTTAGGAGTTGGGCTCTGCTAACACTGGATTTTCGTAGACACGCCCGTTTGTAGCGTATATTTTGTACGGATCCCTCGGTGCGTGAGTCTGACTCGCACTTGGCCGGTTATAAAATAAGTGCTTTTGTTGTCGGCAATTATATTACCTACCTACTCACTGTAAACGCGTGCCAATTTCAAATTATTTCGCCCATTGCAAAAGGGGGATTCTCGACTTATTTAAACATAAACAGAATGATATAGCGGTCCTGTGGTGTGAGTGGGCCAATTTATTTCCTAATTACTACACTTCGAAATATATGACGCCCTTCTCCCTGAACTGAGAAAGCAACAACCGTTTTCAAAGAGAATCGTGTAGAAAAATCCTGATAATTTTCAACTGGGTCAACCAATTTTCTCTCTTCATCAACTAAGAGCACTCTCGATGAATTCCCCTTTCAAACACAAAAAACTAATTCAAAATCGGTCCATTCGTTGAAGTGCTACGATGCTACAGGCCGACACCCCTCTTTTTTTCATCAGGTGTTAAAAACCACGTTTTAGTAAAAATAATTCGCTCTCAATTCCTTCGAATAATACATTTCTGACAAAAATGACATTTATCTGACAAGTTTTGAAGGCCGACTGTACTTTTCTTTGTACAGCCATCAACTACTTACCGAGACGATTCTAAAGAGCCCAAACTCGGTAGGATTGCGTTATTTTATAGCAGAGTGCCTTTATGACCAACATCTGGCTCCATCATCAGATCAGCTCGATGGTGTCATAATATTGTATAGTCACTTACATAATTAAGCCAAATTTTAGGTCAATCGGAAATCGGAAAATGATTCTAATTAAACTTGAAAGATTTGTTTATATTGTTACTGATATTCCATATATCTTACCTACGGGGGAACTCATTTGCTTAGTTAGGCGTAGGCGAAGCGGGCCCTCGCCCACGGCCTCGCGCAAAGCCCTCTTGTGGATGATGAACATTCTCTTGAGAGAAAAAGGGCCCCGCTAATACGACTGAGCCCATGTCTAGATTAGTCCACACTACGCCTCTGGGTGAACTTAATATAAAGCTTGTAAAAATTCAACAGGTTCAGATCTGCAAAACTTCGACGCGTCCCTATACGAGCTCCTCTGCCTGAACCGAGATAACAGCGGTCGCGACTCGTTCGCCAACTACGCGACGTGCAACGTTGCCATGATGCCGTCCCGCACGTGGCTGTCGGCCAAGGACTTCCTCTCCGACGTGTCAATAGCGCACACGCCGCTGAGTCTCGCCGACTTGCTGGACAACAAGACCGACCTCTTCAACATCTACGGGGAGTATCTGAAGAACAACAATATCATCTTCAATGTGAGTAGATTCATTTATTATCCCAGCTCCCATCGGGCCAATGCCGCACATTCACCTTCTTCGACCACGTAGGTATGTATGTCGTCCGGGGATGTGTCCGTTCAACGTCTTGTAGTCAGAGGAAAATATCGAAACCAGCCGACCGCGAGATGAGATGTGCAAATCAGATTAAAGCTGCAGCAGTCGGTATCTTGCACGAATGCTTGAGGAAGACAGCTTTCATATACCTACAGCTTTCTTTCGGTTTTTAATAAGTGAGGTTTTTTTCAACTGCCGTGAATTATTGTGAAAAGGAAAGGTTTAGGTAAAAGAACCATTGCACAGGCTTCATTTACTTTTATTCCTACACATTGATGCAATAATTAACTATATAAAAAATAGCTCTTGAAGAGTCCAAGAGAAAAAGTCATCGTTCGTTCCCATTCGTACCTGTTTTTTTTTTCGGGTTTTCGTTATTTTTAACTCATCCAAAAACCGTCGTGTTTTCCTGGACTCTACATATATTGTGTTATATCTATCGCATCAAAAACATAACATGTAAAATGATTGCCAAGTCTCGCAACCTTTTCTACCACAAAAAGTTGTGAGATATAATAAGCAAGTCGGTTAATTTATTCAGAAGTCCCTATCCAGGGAAGGATCTACCCCATACCTGTGTCATTCATAAATGTTCACCGAAATAACAACATGTTATTGTTACGGTTAATTAGTTCAGTAATACCTATCCATGTGAGCATCTATCCAACACCTTTGTCATTCATAAATGTTCATCGAATTAGTTAACTAGGAACATGTTATTGTGACCGTATCAATATTACACATCTTCATATTTTAAATAAATAAAACGACTTGGCCAATCTCACAATAAACTACATGCAGCAAATCCTACCTAATTTTATGATACGGTCACTATAACGGACACAATAACATGTTCCTAGTTAACTAATTCGATGAACATTTATGAATGGTCACTGCAAATTCAGGCTTTTAGCTTCATCAGCAAATAAATTACAGGGGGTCGAAAATGTCGTGAATGGCTTCGAGAAAAGTATGGTACGGCGTGCCTTTGTTTTGCTCGATTTGGCGGGGGCACTGCCGTGCTCACAGATACTATATGTACAATTGTACATTGATTAATGTGGATAGGTGCCTGGATATATTTACCCTGACAATGTTGATTCTTCGTATAAAAATGATTTCTTTACATTCTTTTCCAGAATGCTGCTACGGGGCTCGCAACAACAGACAAACTAGACTTTGAGAAATTTAAAGCAATTGATGATGTTATTTCCAATTGCGTTATTGCTTAAGTGCCATATAGATTTAAGACTGACATTAACCAATATACCATTTTAAGGATATCCTAACCATAGACAAAAACAAGTCTAGATTTCAATAAACTTTATTGCATTTTCTTACATGGAAAATAAATAAATAAATACCACAATGTAACTGTTGTTTTACTTTTCTAATGAGAATGGAAAATTATAAAGCTGCAAGAATAATAGTGATAACTGTCGCTGTAGCTAGCATAGCGTAGCCGGTCGAGTAAACTTCCTTAATAGTCAATCCTTTAGCTGTGTCCCAGTACAGATGCCTCAGTCCGTTCGCAAAGTGGTATCCGAAGGGAGACGCAATGATTGCTTTTGCTAGGAAAATTGTTGCCGGAGACAAATTGAGCCCTTCGATCATGGTGACATAGTGGGAAACATCATGCGGCAATGCTAGAGCTCCCACTCCCAATACTGTAGCGTATCCTGTCAGCATCATACCTAAAATACAAAGTTTTAATGAACTGTGTGAACGAAACAAAATAAAGCAGGCTCTAATAGCAATGCTTCAAATATAATATTGGGTATTTGGTGATGACGTTGCTTATTTTTTTATCAAGAGGTTTGATTGTCAAATGCTATAAAATAAAGGTAATCTGATTTTACAGAAGTCCCCAATCAGGGGATTCAGTACTTTTTATTCAGTTACGGAAGTAATCAATTAACAAGTATGTCCACAATAATATTATACATGATTCACTAATTTGTGGTGTAATTAAATTTTACAGAAATGTTGATAATTATATCTACTCACTCACTGTTGGAAAATTCCACTAATGTTTTACTTATCAATAAAAGTACTAATAATGGAGACAAATCCTATTATTATTATACTAATTAAAACAATATAGGGGCCACTGTTGCGCAGAGAATTTTTGTTCACTTTTTGTGGTTACAATAAACTAATCTTATCTCAATTAAAACTAATACAGCAATCCATACTAATATTATAAATGCGAAAGTGTGTCTGTCTGTCTGTTACCTCTTCACGCTTAAATCGCTGAACCAATCTGGATGAAATTTGGTATGGAGATAGTTTGAGTCCCGGGGAAGGACATAGGCTACTTTTTATCCCGAAAAAATAGCCTTATCCGCGATAAACGAATTTATGGCGAACGAAGTCGCGGGCAGAAGCTAGTGGACTATACATTAAATCAATTGTTAGCTAAACAAAAAAAAACTTTTTAGCTGCAGTGTGTAAACCAAATTTTTAGTGGTTCCTATATTGTTTTGAGCAGTATAAATAGGAGATGTAAAATAATATAACATCTAAACACTGTGATAATAAAAAGACCCCCATCCCGTCTAGAAAAAGCATCATTTTGGACATCACACCAATTTATTGATTACTTAAAACTACGAACACTGCATCGCTGCGGTGATATTCTCTTGTTTCTTTGTTTCTCTTTTCTTATTCTCTATTTTGTCTTCTCATTTAACACATTCACGACCGCGAGCCCACTAGTCAGGCGCTCTGCTTGTAGCAACACATTGTCCCATGTTATTGGCTATGCATGTAGCGCTACGTAAATGACAGTGTGACAGTGTTAAATAAAACATTGAACTCAAATAAGATTATAAATCTGATTTAATCCATTTAAATTGTTTTATTTAAAACAAAGTACGTAAAATTTTGATCATCCGTTCAGGAGCCATTAACATAATGCACATACATGTCATATAACAACCCTTTTTTTCTAACAAGAGATGCATGGTCACTCAGATTGTAAACAATAAATACTTACATTTTGGGTCTAAGTGGATCAGTTACCTATATTGCAATCTAAATAGTGAATCACGTGATATCTAAAACAACAGGCTTGCAATTAACCCAGCCAAAAGAATAAAGTATTCAAAACAATGTCTCACCTGCAATTCGATGGGTAATAGACAACATGCTTGTCAGCTGGGGAGCATAGATGGTGAGATGCGGTGAGAGCGGGCGTTTGAGAAGCTCGTTCCTATTATCATGATGCTCCTCTTGAGGCACCTCGTACTTTTTGAACGAAATCTTTGGCAATCCAGCCGCCTGGGCATATTGAGCGGTGTTCAGTACAGTAGGAAACCTACTTAAGTTACCCAACACCGCCTTAGAGCTCAACCTGTAAACAAGTCACATATTTTAACTAATACAACCAAAAAAACAACTTAACCCTATTACATAATAATTCACTTCAAATTACCTGCCGCAGCAATAGAAAGGCATGGTTTATATTATTTGGGACAGTGTAAGTCGTCGTAGCCTTCTGCAATACACGTCAGATATTAGGAATAATCAAAATATATATTATTTTATTCCACACAATATTTTTCCGCTCACCACTGAATCTGACGAACTGGCACGGCACTGACTGTCAGTGTCAAAAAGCGTTCCGTTCTACGCATTAGCCTTCCATTACCAATGCAATTATCTTACAAAACGTAATTTACGAAACTTGCCATTAAAAACATAAATAAAATCAAACAAAACCTTTACTTTGTATTTTATTTTAGTGAGTACAAATAATTTATTGTCATTGTTATTAGTATCGTCATAACTAAATGAAGTAATTTGATACAAGTAGTCGTGAAAAGAACATCGGAGTAGAATTTAGCGCTTAGCGCATAGCAAATATCAGCGCTACTACACCTGCAGCTACTATGGCCTTCCTTGCACTATCGTACACAGCCTTTTTTTCCAACAGTTTGCCAATGTTAAACATACAAAAACGCAGGCCACAAAAATAATGATAACCAAACGGTAAGCCGCAGATAATCTTAATAAGAAATATAAAAAATCTATTCAGGTTTAAACTTTGGATCATTGATACATAACTGTCGATGCCATTTGATAAGAAGAGCGCACCTCCTGACAGCATTATTGCATAAAAGGCCAATATTACTCCTGCAACAAAAACGCTTGCTGTAGGGACTTATTTGTTTCTATAGTTCAGCAAGTAAGTAATTTAGGCAGTTTAGAAATTGACGAAACTAGAGCTTCTTATGTTAGCTCACTAATAGTACAATCTTTTATATAGGTAATATATTAAAGTTCTTGCTCGACGATAATTAATTCATCCATAGTCTACTGTGGAGGCCGGCCAATTCTTAGCTTTCCAAATCAGAATCGATCTACGTATCGTATCTATCAAAATATTAGGCATTTTATCAGCCGTCAATCATACTCAATTCATCCTGTAAGTGCCTCCCAACAATTTTCATATAAACTCCACTAAAACACGTTGGAGGTATAGGTACTAAACTTGCAGGTCTTAGTGGTGACGACAGAGTGGGGACTATAATAAAGATAAATAAATAAAATATAAGAGGACCATTTCACACAAATCGAACTAGTAAGTGGCAATGGGCGGGGCGGGCCATGTAGCCCGGAGAATTGGTTGGGGCAGTACAGTCCTGGAGTGGCGACCACGCATAGGAAAGCGCAGCGTAGGACGGCCCCGACTAGGTGGACGGATGACCTCGTAAGGGTCGCGGGGAGTCTGTGGCGAGCTATAGTGGAGGCCTATGTTCAGCAGTGGACGTTTGTGGCTGATAGATAGATTGATTTATTTTTTATATTTATTTAAAGAGCTTTGATCAAAGGAAATGAACATGCCAGCTTGAAAGATAGATTAGAACTAGTAATTTTGTAAGCTCAATAAAGCTTGTGTTATAGCGGCTAGACGACGATGATATATGTATTAGAAATATATACATAATATAATTATGAAACATCCATGCATGACTCAGGTACAAATATTTATGCTCACTGGATTTGAACCTAGGACCGTCATTTTCGCGGGCAGCGTCTACCGTTGGGCTTACCGGTTATACGTTGAGCGATTGAAGTCATAGCAGGTAATGTTGGCGCATAAATGGTCAAATGTGGCGACATGGGTCTTTTCAGCCGCATATTTTTGTGGTCATGGTCTTCGGGAGTAGGCGGTATATACGCCTTGAAGGCATAATCTCTACACATCACTTGACTAGTGTGTATGGCTTTATTCAGCATGAAAGGTACTTTGGCACAACACAGGGGTTCATATTGATGAGGAAAACTGAAAAATATATCGTTATAAAAAATGCACTTTAAAACATCACCTACTTTTCACGTTTTCGAGCCAATTAGCAAAAATCGAATTAAGAGACAATAATCACCTCGCATAACAAACTGAGAACCTCCTTTTTTTTGAAGTCGGTTAAAAAGATAGTTCGTTTATTGTGTTAGTTGCAAAACCTGTTACTGAAAAGTATGAATCTTAGATTTCTTCATCAAGTCAACGAGTAAATGGGTTGGGTAGGAGTAGAAGGCAGCATGCTTTATCACTATCATTGACTTCATTTGCCAACAGCCCAAACTCTTAATTAAATACATGTAATTTCTGGATATTTTTTGTCATATCCACTGCCCAAAGGTTGTCTGGATATTATAGTAATAAGACCTAGCCTATTGTCTACCGTAGTTTATGTTCAGCCACAAATTACTGTACTGTTTCTCTTGTTGGCATGCAATAGATAAAAATGTGGTAATGTATTGTAAATTCTGTAACGTAAAGCTTACCATTTAATGAACACGCAACGTTTCAAGGCGAAACCTTGAAATTTCGCAACTTTAGAAAACATTTATATATTTTTTTTACTAGATTATAAAAGCCAAGAAGACATATGCAAAAAATATAAATCCCGAACTTGTCAAAGTTTTGTTTTAGTGTTATAAAAATATTATCAATATAAAAAAGTTTTTAAATAACGCTGCAGTAGGATGGATAACCTAATTGCGTTCTGATACTCGTATAGGTAAATTGTACAATACGTATAATAAGCTAAATTCAATAACATCCACAATGATAATAATTTAAAGATAAATATTTTGAAATTATATCTTTTCATATATAGTCTTTCTTACCTCTTGTTATATTTTCGATTTTGAAGCAAGTGAATGCTGAATATAAATTCATATCCATACTTCCATATCCATACTTAATATTATAAATGCGAAAGTGTGTCTGTCTGTCTGTCTGTCTGTTACCTCTTCAGGCTTAAACCGCTGAACCGATTTGGATGAAATTTGGTATGGAGATAGGTTGACTCCCGGGAAAGGACATTGGCTACTTTTTATCCCGGAAAAATATCCTTATCCGCGAGAAACGAATTTAAGGCGGACAAAGTCGCGGGTAGAAGCTTGTCTATTTATAAATTGGGTTTATCTTTATGCAAATAAACATAGACGGTATTTGAACGTACGTTAACTTTCGTTTGCCTTCACATATAACGGTGACAGTGACAGATATTGGATTTTGGATTTCGTTGTTAGTTTCCCATTCAGATGCGGTAACCCGGCATAAATATGTATATTACAGAAATGTAACTGAAAGTGTTATACCAGACTATTTAATGCTTCGTTTATTGGTTTTGACGACTGCTGTGAGTGTACTGAGATCTCACAGCACTACTGTTACTGCGGCAATGGCGCTCAAAGCATCGGATTTCGAAGTTTTTGGTCGAGTACAAGGAGTGTTTTTTCGAAAGGTAGGAATTTAAGATGTTAGGTATGTAAATAAATTTAATTGACATCAATTATCAAGCAGGATCCTTAACATAATTCCTTGACTTACCTGCACGGGAAGGGTTATTATTAGAGCTTTCTGTTATTATGCTAGTTTAGTTGAATCTGTTCCCAGTTCATTAGCAGATAGTTTTATTTTGAAATAGGTCTCAGTTTCTTCTGATAGAGTCGAGTATAGGTAGAATTTCATACATACTGACCGACATATCAAAAACATAGTGTAAGATTAGGTACACTATAGGTGTTCATAGTGCCCTCGCGCGACAGCCCCAACACGCTAGGTGCTGAGGATGTCCTGGCATCCTACCGCATAGCAAGCTGATGATGGTTATAGCAAACATTCTTCCGTTTAAACTCAGACTATGACATGACATGACTTCTGAGTTTCTAATAATCAAATATTATCTTATCATTAAATTATCTATTTAACCTTTGTTTGTTTGTTTGGCTTTATCTATGAATAAGAAAATTCTTCTTATTGTTTACATAAATGAATATTTTTGCCAATGCCATACAATGCTGCTGTACCTAATGTCGGAGATCGAATTAGAGATCAAAATTGTAAACAAATGGGTTGCCACCATAAAAAATTTAACGCAAACGTGTGGTTAATAAAATCATTGAAATACTCATAAAAATGTTAGGATGTGTTCAATTATTTTTTGTATTTGTATTTACTCTATACGTCTTATAGATACAAAGTTATAAGGGGGAGAAAATTTCATATTTGAAATTTTATTGTCTTTATACTTCTCATTCACATTTTTGTCATAAAGTCAACTGCTGAAGCATTATGTAAAAAAGAACCAAATTTGGCCTCTTCAATTCAAAATGGCGGCTAACGCTGTGACCCCACAAGGTCGAAAACTTAAATTTTTCATGACTAGCCTATACTTAAGCAATACAAATTAAAACATTTTCTGCACCACCTTTTGTAGTACAAAAATAAGTGCTGACTAAGCTATTTGTCGAACAAATATGCTTCTCGTTGTTGGTAGTTTGTTATTGTTGCATTTAAACAAACATTTGGTCAATAAAGTTCGGATTAAAAAAGAAAAAAAAAAAAAGATGATTTACTCCTGGCACGTTACTTTGACATTGACAGTTGTTTGTTTACATTTTTTATCTCGAATTCGATCTCCGACTTTACAACAAATACTATACAATATAAATCACTTTATTACTAAAGGGCTGATGACAAATGCAAATGATAGTGTTGATATGGATATGCCTGAAGTAGATTAGAATCACCATTTTTCATACCAATATTACATAACAATCACAGAAATCACAGAATTTAAAGTATTTAAAAACTACATCATTTCTGACGGTAGGCATTTAAGGCACATACTTCTAGATCGTGCCCTGCCCATTGCCCCGCTTTGCATCCATACTAATATTATAAATGCGAAAGTGTGTCTGTCTGTCTGTCTGTCTGTTACCTCTTCACGCTTAAACCGCTGCACCGATTTGGATGAAATTTGCTATGGAGATAGTTTAAGTCCTGGGGAAGGACATAGGCTACTTTTTATCCCGGAAAAATGCCCTTATCCGCGATAAACGAATTTAAGGCGGACGAAGTCGCGGAAAGAAGCTAGTAAAGTTATAAATACTTTAGTACTTTAGATTATAATATATATTTCCCATTCACAGTCATAGTTAGTCATTGCACTATACACATGTTATTTGGCAGGGGTGCGGGAGGTCATAGTTGTATTGTGCCACGGTAAGCTAGATGTCTTAGTTGTATATTGTCCAGGTAGCAGGTAGCTGCAAATTGCAATATTCCATATTAGACGAAAAAGAACTTGGTTGTTATTTGTCATTATGTGTATAGGGTAAGGCTGCGGGCGTTTCAACCGCTGATTCCTTTGGCTTATGAAATACTAGATTCTGCCCGCGACTTCGTCCACCTTAAATTCGTTTATCGCGCATAAGGGTATTTTTTCCGGGATAAAAAGTAGCCTATGTCCTTCCCCGGGAGTCAAACTATCTCCATACCAAATTTCATCCAAATCAGTTCAGCGGTTTAAGCGTGAAGAGGTAACAGATAGACAGACACACTTTCTCATTTATAATCAGACACCGGTTTCGCGGGGGCAAAAATGTACCAGTGCTAGTGATTAATTAAAAATCGACTAAGTTTATCGACATCGATAAAAATAAATTTTTAATCATCATTATCATAACTAAACTAATGGCTAAGTTTGAATACGTTTAACTATGTGCAAACCTCTTTCATTTATACTTATCGCAACTATAAACAACCGATATCTGACATTGACTGTGTGGAGTCACTTTTGACAACCATTGAATCGTTGAATAATTCATCCAGTACTACAATATTATTTTGCATTCCGATCAATTAAAACTACCTTTTTGTTTCTTAAGGCGGCTAAAAATGCCTCGCAAGAAAAAAGATCATTCATCTTCATGGAAACCTGACCATTCAGATATAGATGATAAAGGTACGACTTACTTTTGCAAGAAATGTAAAATTCATATATCACGAAAAAAGTTTTCCGTACAAAGGCATATAAGAAGCCAAAGGCATAACAGCGTCGCTAAAAACCAAAACGTATTTAACCTGGATTTGCTAAAATTTATTTTAGCTTGCAACATACCATGGACCCAGGTGGGAAATCCCATTTTCATCAATTTTATATCTGATTGCATATTTGGGAAATATGGTTCAGAAACATATATTCCCAACGAATCAGTTTTCAGAAAAACGACCTTAGACATCGCTTATAAGGAGACGATGAAACAGATTAAGACTAAACTAGGAAATTCTAGAATTTATGTGAGTGTAGACGAAAGTACAGATGCCAATGGGCGTCAGATTGGGAATGTAATAATTGGAGCACTATTAGAAAATGAAATAGGTACCCCACACATAACATCTAGCGTTTGTCTAGAGGAAGTAAATAATGTTAGTATAACAAATCTTATTCAAAATGCCCTAGAGGCGTTGTGGGGAAGTAACCACAACAAACATGATAAAGTTTTGTTGCTTCTTACGGCTGGCGTAGCCTACATGCTGAAAGCTGGTAAGAATTTGAAAAAGGTTTTTCCGAATTTAGTACACGTCACATGTTTGGCACATGGAGTAAATAGGGTGGCTGAACAAGTGCGATTATTGTTTCCTGCTGTAAATAATTTAATTGCTTATACAAAAAAGGTATTTCTGAAATCACCTACAAGAATAAAAATATTTCACCAAATGTTACCGAACGTTCCTTTGCCACATCATAAATATTTACCAGCCATCAAGCAAGTCGTACGAACATTTAATAACAAAGACAACAATCTATCCATCATACCAAGTACCATTGAAAAATTACAAACACAAAATTTAAGTCTAGAAGCCAGTTTGAATATTGTCCATAAGTTAAAAGTACATATATCAAGATTACGTTTGAATCCTCAGGGCAAAATTATTCACAAAAAACTTCAAACAGTGTTAGAGAAAAACGTCGGCATTTTAACTTTAAAAACATTAAATGATTTGGTATCCGGAAAAGAAATAGAAATGCGTCATATAGCAGAAATTCATCAATACTATAAATTGTTTGAATTTGCTCCAATTACTACAGTTGACCTAGAAAGGTCATTCAGTTGGCTAAAATGGATATTGTCACCCAGGCGACGAAGATTAAAGGCTGAAAATGTGGAGAAAATTTTGATTGTATATTATGAAAATTATATTAAATATTAAAAAAGTTTATTACGCAAAAAGTTTATTTTTGTGTATGTAGTTTTCTTCTTCATTCAAATTCTTGAAATTACCCAACGGTTGTACATCATTTTTATCGATATCAACTAATAAAATTAGTTTAATGTGTCCTCGTACTATTAAACGTCAGTACAGATTTGCCCCCGCCAAACCGGTGTATGTTTATAATACTAGCTGTTGCCAGCGACTTCGTCCGCGTAGAGATGCAATTTATAGCTTACAAAGTTTCACTCCCTTTTTCGTCCCTAAAAGGGATAAAATTTGACATACATTATAACCTATGTCCTATTCTGATATATAAGGTACATAACTGGAAAGTTTCATAAAAATTCGTCCAGTAGTTTTTGAGATTAAGTGGAACGTACATACATACTTTCACGTTTATAATATAGTAAAGATTAGTATGGATTCACAAATATGATAAGAAATGTACTGCAATTTACCGATGCTGTTAAAACATAAACTTAACTTCTAGTCCTCATTTAAAGTTGATTTATTTGTCACTAGCTTCTGCCCGCGACTTCGTCCGCCTTAAATTCGCTTATCGCAAATAACTGTATTTTTCCGGGATAAAAGTAGCCTATGTCCTTCCCCGGGACTCAAACTATCTCCATACCAAATTTCATCCAAATTGGTTCAGCGGTTTAAGCGTGAAGAGGTAACAGACAGACAGAGAGCCACACTTTGGCATTTATAATATTACTTAGTATGGATTGCATCTGTGAATAGTTTGTAACACAAGGGCACTGGTGGTTGAAACACCGGCGGTCTTACACTATATCGTTTTAATAAGCAAATGGTCAGATGTTGACAGGGCCATTACCTAAGTTGGTTGAGTTTTCAATCGGAAGTTGACTATTAATTAAATTATTGGTTTGTTCCTAGTTCACAAAAGACCAAGCGGATAAGTTAGGGCTCCGAGGTTGGTGCAAGAACACAGCCCAAGGAACAGTTCTTGGACACATGCAAGGACCACCGGATAAAGTGGAATCTATGTAAGTTTTATTTTTGTAATTCTATAGTAAATTTATAATATTTATGTAAGTTCCTAATCCAATAAAACCACGATAAACATAATTTCAACTTTTTATTATTAATTTAGTAAAGTCCTTCTACACAATAACATTGTGTTAATTTGTAACAGGAGAGTTGTTTTTCTGTGGAAGGGCAGAAAATCGCTGCCCCGAATTAAATTTTGAAATTACCTTTTTACTTAAAGAGAAAATTAAAGGATTATATGCCTAAAGTGTAACTCAAACTCACATCTCAATAGTGAGTTAGATGTTAGATACATTACACTCTAACTAAGCCACTAAATTACTGGCTTGTTAGTTTTAAAATCAGTTGCTTTTAATCTTATTAAATTTTGTATGCTATGGGTTTCTTCTGCTCTCAGTTAATCCCATTATAACTCTATTCATAATGTCTGTGGTTACTTAATGTTGTACATAGGCATAATGTATTTCAAAATAGATAGAGACTCTGGAACCGTCCACAGCATTGCACACTTCAACAGATTATTTTCTCCGAATTCATCATACTCAGCTATTTCGTGGCGTATTAGATAAAATGACAAACCATCCTTATATTCCCTAAATTCAATATCATAAGAAAACAAATTGATTGATATTAGAAAACTGAACATAGAGTATTACATGTTTCATATTTTATTTACGTTAAATATGACCCCCCAAAATTTTTAAACAAAAAAAGAACCGATTTCAAATAAACTAAATAGCCATAAATAATATTTTATGTACGGTACGGATCACATTTGAATCACCTTTTGAAGTCTGCCAAACCATTCATTTATTACTATTAAGAACCGCGGCGGCGAGACTTTAGTTATTATCTACCTACATATATATATTTAGTCATAGTAATTCGTATTTTTGTTGAATAAAGAACTTTATTTACTTCAGGTTTGGCACCGACTTCAAAAGGTGATTGAAATGTGATCCGTACCTACATAAAATATTACTTAAGGCTATTTAGTTTATTTTAAAGTCGGTTCTTTTTTTATTTAAAAAAAATATTTTTTGCTTTTTAGCGATGGATTTTAGTAGTGATATAAAGCATTGTTTAGAGCCCTGAATGAAAAGATAGAGGAGCCACTTTGCACGCATCTCGAGTCTTTGGAAGTGAGAAATGTAAAAGTTGGTTACTTCATATTCATTTGTACCTTCCATCATCAGCTCAGTTTGTTGGTCTGATGATGACAACCAGACGAAGACAACTGAATAACTTTAGAAAAATATATACAAAACATTGTTAGTGCCTATAATATTTGAGGGTTTCTCTCGATTTCCCTGGTATTCCATCATCAGATCCTGACTTGGTGATAAGGAGACTACCTCAGGGACACACTATAAAGAATATGACTAACAGTCTTAACATACCTAACTATAATAGATGATTTTTTTTATCTTCTAACACTTAACCATTAAGGTGTTGTACCTTCCGTCATCAGCTCAGCATGATGAAATGATGCATATGCAAATACTTAAACAGCTTAAGAAAATATATGAAAAATGTTATAAGTGCCTATAAAATTTGAGGATAGCCCTCGATTTCCTTGGGATCCCATCATCAGATCCCAATTTGGTGGCAATGGGACCACCTCAGAAGCATATCCTTTCAAATAAAAAAAGAATTTTTAAAATTGGTCCACAATTGGCGGAGTAATCGGTGACCATACATAAAAAAAAATACAAACTGTCGTACATAGAACCTCCTCCCTTTTTGGAAGTCGGTTAAAAATCGTACGCATCCTTAGTTACTTTACCATACTTATTTTAACGACCGGTTTAGCTCCTTGGCCACTCTCGAAGCTGATGATACTGGGTTCAATTATTGGTCTGATAGTATGTGTCTTTGCGGCTTCATCACGCCGAAACCTCTGGGCATCCACAGATGGTTATAGGATCCGTCGGTTATGATTATGACTTTTTTCTCTTTCGAAAACGAAGTTGCGGGAACCTTCTATTAGAAACATGATTGGTAACCGTCAATAACTACAATTGTTGCCTATATTTTTTGTTGACTGCTGCGTCTGTCGGGACTTCTAATTGCATCCCGTGACTTTGCCGCGTTTCGCGTAGATGTCAGGCAATGGGTAGTTAGGATACTTAACACTTTCGCAACTGACATTTTCGTAGTGCTACGCTCGTAGCCAACACTATGGGAAAAACCGTAGGTGGCGAAAACTTGCTACGAGCAGAGCGTCCGCCGAGAGGGCTCGCGGTCGTAAATGTATTAACGTCGTAATCGTTTATTGCCATGGCTCAGCTTAGTTAAAACTCAAATTATTTATGTTCGGTTAACATGATCCATATTGTTAGTAATCATAATTAATCAATTAATCTATGACTTATAGCTATGTAAGTGCAAAATTATTGACAAATTCAATTACTGTTCACTGTAGTTAACAACTAACAATGTAGGCTACCCCAATGCCTAGCAATAGGGCAGTCTAGACTGATATCTAGCACTCTCAAGACCCTGTTTGAGCTACTTCGCACAGGCTGCATGATGGAGGCCTCTTGCTTTCTCATAATGGCATGAAAGTCAATATATGCCAGTCAGCAAACATGGCCGACGCACTACAGTACCTAGGCAGCCTCAATCCTGAGCGTGATATTGTACAGCACGCGCATCGCACTGAGAGCCCTTTGGATGTACTTGATCCACAGGCTGCTTGTGTAAAAGGACTGGCAGTAAGCCTTAAACAATGTTACCTTTACCTCATTCGTACAGCGTGCAAAACTACGGGCCAATGTTCCCCCTGACCGCCAGCTATAGCTTAGCATTGGTGGAAACTGGTTTAGTGAAGCTATGTTTTTTTTAAGAATGCGAGCTAAGGATGCATCTGCATAGCACATCTTGCCCGCTCCGCTACGACTATAATTAAACATCGTTTAGCTTCGATGGAAACGGTTATATAGTTTCGTAGTTTGACCTAGCTCATTGCTTATCTGGCTCGCAAATCTCCCGTGCAGAAAAGCTGCTTTACCGACGTATGTTGCTTAAAAATAAATGGAATTGAAATACCTCTGTTGTGGTCTCTCTCCCATTTGTCCGCGCATTATCCACGCCGCCCCGTATGCGGCCGCTCGCGGCTTGTGTATATCTCTGAATTCTATATCTGTTTTACCAGGATATTGGAAGGATTCCGTCGAAGTTGTTATGATAAATACTCTTTGTATCTGTCATAACAAGTTTAACAATGGCAACTACACTCGACGTGCAAAAAATCGCACAACTTATAATTATAAAGAAAACGCTGTGTGGAAGTGGTCGTTTTCATGTGTAAACTGGAAGTCGAGTCCGACAAATCCAGCATATGAGACCACATTCTCTTTCGAGATTTCCGCTATGTAGCAACGAGAAGTCAGGGATTCTTGACCACGACCACTTCCAGTCCTAGACCCACATGATCTCGTGTTTTCCCGTTGTTTGAAGTGCCTCCCTAGAACATGCAAGATCCGCCCCCATGGCTGACGGTTTCTGCGGTGCGGCGTTCTGTGAATCTAAAGAAAGTGATAATTGTTTTTTACGAAACTGTTTGGGTCGTGTTTAAAGATCAGTAATTGTGCTTTCAAATGATACTAATATCGATAGATAAATAATCTATACTAATCCATACTATATCCATACTAATATTATAAATGCGAAAGTGTGTCTGTCTGTCTGTCTGTCTGTTACCTCTTCACGCTTAAACCGCTGAACTGATTTGGATGAAATTTGGTATGGAGATAGTTTGAGTCCCGGGAAAGGACATAGGCTACTTTTTATCCCGGAAAAATACCCTTATCCGCGATAAACGAATTTAAGGCGGACGAAGTCGCGGGCATACGCTAGTAATATTATAAATGCGAACGTGTGTCTGTCTGTCTGTTACCACTTCACGCTTAAACCGCTGAACCGATTTGGATGAAATTTGGTATGGAGATAGTTTGAGTCCCGGGGAAGGACATAGGCTACTTTTTATCCCAGAACAATACACTTATCCTTGATAAACGAATTTAAGGCGGACGAAGTCGCGGGCAGAAGCTAGTAATAAATAAATATTACAGGAAAATTTTATGAAAATCGAACCAGTTCCATGTAAGCTTAATAAGGCTTCTGTTATGGGTACTAAACGACGATATATGTACTTAATAGATATATTTACTTATACTTACACATAGAAAACATCCAAGACTCAGAAACAAATATTTATGCTCATCTCAAAAATATTTGCCCTTACCGGGATTTGAACCCAGGACCTTCAGCTTCGCAGGCAACGTTACTCCCGCTGAGCCAAACCACTCGTCAATAGATATATAACCTAGTAGCATATAGATTGCCCTATAAACTCTAGTTTATAGGACATCCTACACAATGTAATGGTTTTTTCCATCTGGCTGTGCGGAACCCTGAAGCGGTATGTAAATTCAATGCTCCAGCGTAGTGGAAGTTACGAGCCGTACAAATTTACATTTTTGCCCGAACCTATTAATACTTGATTGGGATGATAAAGTTTAAAACATTTTTTTAAATTCATTACCGTTGAATAATGTCCAACACATTTAACCTTTTGATTTTTGTTCTGAGATGTAACCTAATAACATCCATTAAATTTATTCAACACATATAAATTTAATTTGTTTCTAACCTACAGTGAACGTTACATTCAAAATCTAAACAAGTCATTTATTTTAAATGTCCTCGTATATTTCTTAATTCGTGTAGCTCAATTGTATACACCATCTCACATGTAACAAATTTAATATATTAACTTGGAATTTAAGCTAAGAAAGAATCTGGTATATTAGTCTTACCTATTTAATAACAAGCGGCGTAGCTAGATTAACCAGGACCTTGGTGCAAAATAAATTATTGGGACCTTAAGGTCCTTATGTCAGTTCGAGGTTTACTGGCTAAGGGTCAAAAGCACACAAGATCTTGGGCGCGTTTATGACCGGCGCGTCTGCACGATACCGTTTAGTCCTGCGGTAGCTACGCAACTGTTAAAAACTACAATAGAACCAGGAACGATTACGGTTAATGTTACCTAAACCAAAATACTAATGTACCTAGTTGGTTGATAAGTTCTGTTACAGGGTTTTTTGAGGATAAAATAAAATTACGGTATTTTTTGTATTTTACCCATGCATCAATTTAGAGCTTTAGTTTTCCAGTTAGGAAATTGTAATTCTTTCAAAATTTGCATCGCAACTTTCTTTATCAGCCTCTAAACCTTGAGACAAACCTACTATAAAAATACGCACAAGAGTTAAGTAGACTGATTGTCTACTTAACTCTTGTTATTAAGTATTTGTTAAGTAGACTGATTGTCTACTTAACTCTTGTGCGTATTTTTATAGTCAATTAGGGACTGATGTCTCTGATTTTAAATACAGTTTCTTTGTAGAGTTAATGCCTATGAAAGACTTTAAACAGATCTTCAAATCAATTTATATAAGCCAAGGCGATATAACTGCCAGTATTCGTGTATTACTAAATTAGTTCAGTTGCACGCTAGCGAAATTACTGTATTTTGTGCTAAACTGAAAAGCTACCTTATCTTCTTGATTGGAATATTTAGTGTAGGGACGGACGGATGAGAAAATACAATTGCTATTGCAAAAGAAACCCTAAAATATAGGTTTCAGAAAACTATAACATTTCCATTTTTAACCATCTCAAAAACTGACTTTAGATCACTTTTAAAAAGAGATTTTCTACAAATTGTGTGCGTAATTCCAGCGGTGGTAGATCTCGAAGGTTAAAAGTTGGCAAAGAAAGTAGAGGGACTAAATTAAGGTAAAATGTTTGTTTTCTTAGTTGGAAAAAGCTAGGCTTTAAATTGATGTACGGCAATTTTATAAAAAATACAGTAATTTTATTTTATTTGCAGAAAACCTAGTAACAGAACTTATTAACCAACCGAATACTTAGTATTTCATGCCAGCTTTCCTTTATTAAGATTTATATCAGAAGCAACTGGTTGTGAGATATTGTGCAGGCCCCAAGATACTCGAATAGCTTTGTATTGTCAAGTTTACAAATTACGACAATCTCCCTGAGTTCTTGGATTCCCTACACTGTGCAAATTCAAAGAAAGACGCTATATCTATATGAATGTTTGAAAACATGTAAATATAATTTCCATAACTCCAAATTCGATGACGTGGCATGTTAGCTTAGAGGGAATTTTCGTATCTCCAATAGGTTCGGATTCCGCACTGACCCATTTCAATCGCATTGCTCATTCGGTGTATTTTGGATGTTCAATGGTACTTATTTCATTTGAATATTCCTTGATTTTAATTACCTGAAATAATCATTGAAATAAAACAATTTAACGGATTATATCGCGTATATTATCTCATTTTAGTTCCCGACGTTTCGGAAGCTTTCCAGCTTTCCATGGTCACGGGTGGAAAGCTGGAAAGCTTCCGAAACATCGGGAACTAAAATGAGATAATATACGCGATATAATCCGTAAGATTGTTTTATTTCAATGACTAATAATCGCGGAAACAGAAGAAAATATTACCTGAAATAATGTATGTGGGAATGGTTAATTGCCGACAAAATAGGTAGAAACTATATTACAACAGACTCGAAAAAAGATTTGTTAACGAGAATTTTGTTTCAGGATGAACTGGTTGAAATCTGTCGGCAGCCCGAGCAGCCAAATAGACAAAGCGGAATTTAGGAACACGAAGGACATCGCTGACTACACATTCGAAAACTTTATCATCAAAAAGGACTGAAGAGAAAGGTAATTTATTAGGCTAACAAATTTAGTCTCATGACATGATATAGGTACTCGTTGAAGAAGTATTAAATTAAAGTGTCGTCCTCTATGATTCCCATGTGTTTTAATTTGAATTGAGAAGTTAATTGTATTCTAGGTTATTTAATTTTCTTTTAATAAACGTTCGTTTCCCAAACTACTTTTTAATTCATTACCATTTATTTTTTATGACGACGGCATATTAAACTTTAATTACACCGCCCTTCGTCAACCTTAATCTCGTTCATAAAGGTATACTGTACCTGACCGGTATTTCCCCTGGCGGTGATAAAAACTCTTGTAATGAGTAAAAATATAGGCACACGCAGAATCCCATTATGCCGGGGGATGTGATAATAGTACCTAAACAATTATCTCACGTGGCCGCCCAGCGCGAGCGTGTAATTTAAAAGTTTCATCAAAATAAAATGCACGAGTCGCGAAGCGTAATCCTCCGCGGAAAGTCGGCGGACGGAGCGCCGCCCGGCGCAATAACCGAGCAGTCGTGTGAATATCGGGAATAATAAACCATCTGTTAGCTAACAATAGACGACGACCTTGAAGGCTTTTACGGAGAAGTTTTCCCTCTAAAGGGTGGGAAATAATTACGTTCGAGTCAGTAACCCGGGCGTGCGTTATTGATGGGCTCGCGAGACGCGCAGTAAGTGGGTCAGGGAGGGAGCGAGGGACGCGCAGCCGCCGCGCCACTGCGCCCTCGACCCTGCGAGATGGCGGACGCTCCGCCCGACGTGCTCGAGCTTAACGTGGGCGGCGTGCACTACGCCACCACGCGCGACACCGTGCTGCGCGAGCCCGGCTCCCTGCCGGCCGCCGCGCTCGGCGACCCGGACCACCCTCGCGACGCCCGCGGCCGCATATTCTTCGACCGCGACGGGGTACTCTTCCGCTATGTTTTGGATTACCTCCGCGACGGCGGCCTCGTGCTTCCCGAGTGCTTCCGCGAGCACAAGCGGCTCGCGCGGGAAGCGAAGCACTACAGGCTGCCCGGGCTGGAGAATGCAGTGCGAGAGGCGGACCCTCGCCCGCCGAATCGCGAGAAGGGCTGCATCACCGTCGGCTACCGGGGCAGCTTCGCGTTCGGCCGCGACGGCTTGGCAGATGTGAAGTTCCGCAAGCTGTCGCGTATCCTCGTCTGCGGGAAGGTGACGCTGTGCCGCGACGTGTTCGGCGAGACCCTGAACGAATCCCGCGACCCTGACCATGGGTTGGCGGACCGGTACACGTCGCGATTCTTCCTGAAGCACTCGTTCATCGAGCAGGCGTTTGACAACCTTCAGGAGAACGGCTTCAAGTTGACGGCCAGCTGTGGCAGCGGCACGGCCGGCGGCGCCGCCGAGCTGAAGCCGGGAGTCGACTCCGAGGAGAACCGCTGGAACCACTACAACGAATTCGTATTCGTACGTGAGTAAGCAGAGTGACAGTTCGTAAACAGTTCGTCAGCTGTAAACTCACGCCGATATTACTAAATTCAATTCCAGATCAAACGCGCTTGTTTACCATCTGAGCCCTGCATTATGGAATTGAATTTAGGTTAGTTTTCGATATTGGCTCATGTACTGGGGATATTGTAAATGGGCTGTTAATACGCGGTTGCGATCTCGATCGAGGAGGGAAGTGCGTCTATTGTTTTGGATGCGAGAGCTGTACGTATCATATTCGCAATATTTGCGAATAAAATTGTGATTCAAGCTTGAAATGAAAATATCATCTACAAGGAGCAAAGATTTTAACCCAATGAAATTGAATAGACTTTGCTCTTCGTATTTCCGGCAAATTAATGTTTGCTTATGTAGATAAACCAAATAAAACCTTAAATATAATCATGTATGTAATAAATAGAGATTATGAATATTGTAAGATATAAATTAGAGTAGTAATAATAAACGTTATCTCCTTTTAGGACCTTCTCGTGTACTGTGAAATACTTACTTACATTAACGAATTTTCAAATTATTTTTGAACTACTTTTGAACAATTATGTATTTTGAGAACAAAAATCGTGGGCCATCTTTTTTGATATAAAATATGCCAAATTATATTATACCAAGTCAGATGCTGGCTTTAGTTTCAACAATTTCTTATTTACAACTATTTGTAATACTTAATTGTATAATGATATGTATATGATACCTTTCTACTAGGTGACTTTGACTCTACATTGCCTGCAGTGATGTGTTGTGATCCATACATTTTATTGTACTAGTCATTTGATTAGGAACCTACGTAATGTAGTTATTATACAAGTATTTTAAGATTAAAAGATGATTTAAAAGTTCTTTTTGTTATTTATGGCGATCGTGCGCGTATAAACTGTACCTAATAAAATAAAATAAATAATAAACAATAGGCAGTAGATAATACAATAGTATTCATTTCGTGCTTGTTTTATTCTCGAGTGGATAACTGGAGACAAAAGAGTTGACGGCGCAGTTTTAAACGGCAAGAAGTTGATTAAGCTGCGGAAATACCCCCATCAACGAATACTACTTCATTTCTATCGCGATCCCATTGAGTAATTCATTTTACCTTATTTATTTACCTACTAATTCGGAGTATCTACCCCAGGTGTTAAATTGACATACTCTAAATGCTTACAACATTTTGTTGCTTAGATATTAATGTAAGAACCCCGTTGATTTGACTAGAGATCGGCTAGGGGGATAAAATATTGTCCGTTTCCGGTAAACTGGAGTATTTATGCTTCTCTCTTTCTGTCCTCACTTCTAAAAGCTGTCAAAACTAATCCCATTTCGGTTTTATTACGTCTAACTTTCCATTTTAATAAACGCCAGCGGAATGTAGCTTTATGTATTGCCTAAACTTTCATTAAATCTTCTGTATTGCCTAAAGTTACATTCAATTTCTGACAATTGTAATATAAAATAAAATGCTTTGAAAAAAAAATTAACAGCTATTCTGGAATTCAAATGATCTCAGGGTGTAGTTGATATCTTTCATATATTTTTCTTAAAAAATGACGTTATACTTATTTTTCAATTTGTCTAAGGTCCCAGTAATACTTCGAAAGTTCTGAAACAAACACAAAACAAGCTAAATAAATCCTGTGAGAGTATTAATAATGCATCGATTCGTATCTCTCATTAGAACTATTGCGAGTGTTCGACAGGCCCCGACGCAACAGGTTTTTCTTTAACTTACTATATTTTCTGGGTCAATTTTCTTCGAACAGGTAAGAAAAACCCAGACATAGAATTGTCATCATTTGCATCCAAATTGTATCCAATTCCGTGAGTAAATCGGATTTATTTATTTTTTTTCAATTTTTGTACGGGATCCTATAAATTCGTTGAAATAAATATTTAAGTTTGAATTTGTAAATTTTGTATATTTTCTGTTTATATTATCATAATATTTTGCTTGTATTAAAAGTCTCAAGGTAATACGCAAGAATTTGATAATCAAACATGTCGCGAAAAATGCAAATACTCTACATTTGTATGAAACCAAAATGTGGGGATGGGTAAAACCTTGATTTCATTTTGAAAAATGTTACATATCTTCATTATAAGCTTGGTACATTTTATTAGTCGAATTATAAATCTATTTTTAAATGAGGCCTTTGTAAATAAAGTGCAATGTCGAATTTAAAGAAGCAGCTAACTTCTACATACTTCCAATAAAGTCAAAACGTTATAGTTTATTTGAATATCATCTAAAATTGTTTCAATTGTTTATCTTTTAGGTACCCTAATATTATATTAAGAGAACCTACTAAAAACGTCGAAAATAGTTGATCATTTCAGTAAATTGTCACTCTAAATGTATTAACATAGAACTGCCGCAGAATTGTTAATTTACTGCAAAAAACATACTGAAAATATCAGCTATATTTGACGTTACGTTCTTAATGCTGTCGCCTCCAGCTTCATTAACATCTAAATATTCTGGCAGTTTAAAAAATGTGCGGAATACATACATACAAATGCAAAACAGCCTATATGCATAAGTATTCTTTGTGGTATTACAAATGGAAATGTATTATCCATTAGTTTCATACGTTATATTGATCTTCCAAGCATTCTTGACGGTAGGTAGATATATACCAGCGGCATGGCGTCAAAGATGTTGGTAAAGCTGGAGTATATTTGGTCTTATGTTTTCTTTAAAAGGAGTAGAATAAAGTACTCAAATGCATTAAAATAGGCAAGCCGATGAGAATCGGGTTCTATTAACGCCAAGCCACTGTTATACATATATATATATACCCATGTAAAAGATAACATCCAAAGTCATGATTTTTTATATTTTATATTATCTTATATATATATTATCTTATTTTTAGTTCAGTGTAATATTGTAAAATATTTTTTTTGGGTCTTTTTGCCTGTGAATAAATGCATTATTATTATTATTATTTAGTACCTACCTCATTTTTTTCTCCATTCAGATTGACGCTGTATTGTTAATACGTTTAGGTTCATTTCGTCCACATTCCCATTTCGTTTACATTCCTACTTCGTCCACAACCCCACTTCGTCAACGTTCCCATTTCATACATATTCCTAATTCGTCATTTTCCCACTTCGTCCACATTCCCACTTAGTCAACATTCCCATGTCGTCCACCATCCCACTTCGTCAACATTCGTAGCTTAACTAACACGCGTAAAGTAAAATCAGAAGTAAATAAAAACAAAAATAAAACGAAATAAAATATATTTTTTATTATTTCATGTGTTTTGTGGTGACCTACATGGTTGCTTGCCAGCGCGTTAAGGCTGGGAATGTGGACGAAATGAGAATGTGGACGAAATGGGAATATGGACGACATGGGAATGTTGACAAAATAGAAAGTGGACCAATTGGGAATTGATTGTGGACGAAATGGGATTGCTGACGAAGTAGGAATGTAAACGAAATGGGAATGTGGACGAAATTAACCTAAACGTGTTAATGTATCCTAGCTAAAATAATTATTTTTGTTGCTGGTTGTATGTTATTAAAACGAAGTATTAAAAGAAACTAAATTAATTTCTATATGCAAAAAGATATATTTTATTTCATAAACGTCAACGAAATGAATTAGTTATTACGTTTCAAAATCTATCAACATTCACCTAAGCTCTATATTTTCCCCGATGTCAATCAATGTAATTAAACGACATCAATATTAAAACGAGGCAGCTTTTTCCTGTAACGTATCAATTTCCTAAATTATATGATAAAGTGGGGGAAATTTCCGATCTAGTCGGTGAAAAGGTAATTTCGAAACCGAGCTATTTATGTTTTTGTGTTAAAATATAGATTTTCAAAATACAAACGTTTTTGTAATCTTGCATTTCGCTTGCGTCTGTGCGTACCTTGTGATTATTAAAATTATGACCGATATGCCTTTTATGAAAATTCCAGCATCTCGCTAAAATGCACACTGTATTTTTAGGTAAAATGCAGAGTGGGTCTGAATTACATAAATTACTGAAGTGGGCGGACTGTGAAAGAAAAATGGGAATTCTGCGTTTATTTTAAAGTCATTTCGCACCACGATTGAGTTCTCGAAAGACTAAAATAGCGGTAACAATTTCAAGAACTTACCTAAAAAGTTTTACGTAATGAAAGTTAGAGATAACGTTACATTGGAGAATTTGGAGGCTATAAATCGAAGTCTAGCACAAACTTATTGAACTGTTGTTGGTGTAATGTGGAAGCACCTAACTCTACGGAATAATTTTCTAACATTATATAATCTGCCTAGATACCAAAAAGGTCATAATCGAATCCATTTGTGATGTGAATTATATTTAAATCTATAGTAGCTATGTATCCGAAGAAAACATATTGTTGGAACTGGACGAGAATACTACTGTAGGGTTTCTAAAAGTATAGTTTTGGGAATAAATTTAGTTAAAAAACGACATTGTGTTTTAAATACATAATATGCCCTTACCTTTCGAGTTGGACAGTTCTTTTTTATTAGTACTTTAAACTATAATAAAGAGCAAGGTTTCACATCTGATTTAAAGTTGAACTGATGGATGAAATGGTTAAAGTCGCAAGCCATTGTATGCATATGTAGAAAGAGTGGAGTGGTTCGTCGTAGAAGTCCTTGGGAGAGAAATGATGAAGATGATTCTTACATTGTTTCCATGGTGTTTGTCTTTTAAGTTGGGATAATCAACAATAGTTAATGGATTATACTTTATTTGCTTTCCCGCGAAATAGTGTCTTGGTTAGATTTGACAGTAAATTGTGCTCACATGCACATATGTTCATGCAATTTCCACAAAAAAATACGCATGCAAATACAACGAACTACCACCAGACACGTGTTTTCATCTCTACGAGGCATCATCAGGAGATGCAGGAGATATTGATGGATATCCACCCGAGAAAAAAAATCAAACAATGTTCTTTAACTAAATCAAATCATTTTTTAACTTCTGAAAAGATAGATTCTCAACATGTAAATTTGATTTGGCGCTGTTATTTTATTATTGAGGCGTTTTAACCACCGCTAGTCTCTAGTCATAAATATTGAAAGAATGAGCTACACCAAGTAGCAGACTTGCATACGTAGATATATTGTAACAGGCATTTTACTCAAAAACTATAAGATGTGTATTGATGACATTTTGAACATAGGTGTCTTGTGTAAACCGCTACTTAGTTTGATAGTAAAAAATATATATATATATATATATTTCTAGGGGGGGGGGTGGCACTCTCCATACATGTAACCGATACTGAAAAAAATAAATTCAGCAAATATCAATGTGTGGCGCATCATTCCGACAGTTCATCCAAAAACACAACAACAATTCTTTATTGCACACCAACAATAGGCTGTTTCTAGACGGCGATGATACATCCTTGACCGCATCGTCACATAACAACAGGTGAGAATGCGGTCAAATGCCCATCTATTTTATAATAAGAAAAAAAAACAACAACAGAAACAGTACAATATATTACATACAAACACTTTGAGGTTTCTAGAAAAAAAAAATGATTTAGTGAATATTTTTGGAAATATTCGCTCCGAAAGTAGTAAAAATTTTACCCCCCCGTTTATTTTCTAAACGGTATGTTCAAAAAATATGAAAAAAATTACAAATATAAAGATTGAATGAATGAATGAATGATTTATTTGCATATGAAAATTGGATTAATAAATACTTCCAACAAAAATTATTTTCAATTTGATCGGATTTTAAGTAATTGCCAAAAAACTGCGCTTCTCAGCAAAAGGACGTAAGTGCCGAGGAGATGCGCTCTTTTGTTAGTGTTTTTTTTTTCATATTGTATTTTTATCATCTGTAGTGCATTTTTTGTATAAACGGCTGCGGAACCCTACATTGAGCATGGTCCTACATGCTCTTGGCCGGTTTTTTATTTAATATTTACGACTATAGTGACTGACAACGGCTGAAACGCCAGTGTGGAATCACTAATTTATGATTGTGACATGACATTTCTTAACTGTTGGCAAACAACGATGAAATTGATAACTAAGCATGCTTGTCTGAAAAAAGTTTACTCTTTCTGCTTAAGCACACCGCGTTTTTCAAACGAGCCGACGCGGCGCGATTAGGAATGCGTATCGACAGCGCATTTTTGCACTGACTCGCGTTCGTATCGCGTTTTATAAACGCGCTGTGTAAAGGCCCTAAAACTACGGAAATCATACGCAGCCTTTCAATTTTAATTACCAACTTCAACAAGCGAGCTCGTAGTCGTTAGTCATGTTAAACCTTTTAAAGCTTAGATGCAATTACTGGCAACCGCCGCCGCTGAGCCGTGAGCCGGATCCGCCTTAATCATCATTTAAGGCTCCAACTTCAACTACCGAGACTTCACTTCAAAGAGACACTATAAGTCTATAAACTAAACTGACTACTCGATCCGCGCTTGGTACGAATTATAATTATAATAAGAAGACGCCATTAATAACAATAATAATATATTTTTAGTTATAGGAACTTAATGCTAACAGTAACAATAACGTCGTACGTTTCCATAGAACTTACACTATTTCATGTGCCTGAATTAGGATAATCCTGTATATCAGGCGGTGTGAGTATAATTGAACTAGGTATATGTCGATACCCTAGAGCACAATCGTACTAACTGTTTGAGAAAAATGCTTGTAATTAGTACGTTAGTGCACAAATACGTAAAGTTGAAATTCCATGGGCAATAATATTGTAGTACGAGTGTGAACTAAGATATCGATGTATAAACTTTACCGTAATCAAGTTCGGATTATTTATTTGTGAAACAAAGTTATAGTTTTGTATGTAGGTATGTGTATACATGTTTTGACCCTTAAATACTTATATTTTGTGTACAAATTCACCAATATGATGAAATTGATGAATTAAATTAATACAATAAAAAAGTACCTGAAGTGCCGTCGGTTACAAATTTGAAGGAAAATTGACGTTCGTCAACGTCAAGACAAACGAAAACCTCAACGTCATAATTATTACTCCCCATTACGATTCCTAAAGTCTCAAACCTCCAGAGAAAAGTCGAATTTATATTAGGAAAGTTTGAAAAAAATTATGAAGTTATTTGCAGAATTCAATAGTGAAGGCGTGGATAATAACTGGGAGTTATTAAATTTATATCTCGCCCCACTTTCACTGGAAATTTCGGTAGGCAAGTTATTTCCTTATTCGCTTGGTGAAACTCTATTATGAATATCATCCGTTTACCCTCTTAGTTTCATTACGGTAAGGCTGAGTAACAGTACTTTATCCTGGTATACTCTGAGGTTGAAATGGTACGCTGGACGATACACTACTGTGGTATTATGAATTTAAAAGTTGGTACAATACGATTAACTTCGAATTTGCCACTCGGTATGCGTCGACTTATGGCAGAACAGTAAAATGGATATCTTTGGGAGAAACCGTTGTTCAGCAGCGTTCGTTTTTCGGGTAAGACGATGGTTATTTATTTATTTAAACCAAAACAAAAGTACAAATGGCGGATGTAATACCAAATGGCATTCTCTACCAGTCAACTAGAGGGCCCAAGAGATATACACGAAATTGGTAATTATAATTGTGATGTGTCTCCACCTACTGTATTTTGCGATGGTGTCTGGTCCAATGACTAGACGTTAAAACAAAATAAGATTTAGGCCCAATTTCAGGACGCTCTGTTTGTTTTAAACGTCTGATTACGCCTGTTAATGTCGATCAGTGTCATTGGCTGACGGAGATAAAACAAATCAATAAAATGTATACTCAGTGTTTAAAAGTGATAAAAAAAGCAGGATGAAAATTCTGAATTAAGGAATTGCAATTAGGGCTGAAAAAGGAGATGCTACTATACTATGGTGACCAACGGATAGGTTTTAGGTATGTCCAGTATATATATTATTTCTGTTGATTCGAATAGAATACACCTCGTTATAAATACATATGTTTTTTTCGTGAATTCAATCCAAAGCAAGATCGTAAAATCATCTGTGAAACCTAACTTAATGAAAAAAAAAGATTCGAACGAATTGAAAACCCCCTCCTTTTTTCGAAGTCGGTTAAAAAAATCCTTTTAGAATAATCGTAATAATATCAAAATATTTGGAGTAACGCATTACTGAAAAATATTTTTAAAGGTACCTTTCTGATGTTATTAGCTGTGAAGTCAGCCAACAATTAATGAAAAGTGTTACAGAAATTTTAGATAAGACGTCTGTGATGAATGATGATGAATAATACTCTGTATAGATCGTTTGTTAATTAAGTAAGTGTTAAGTGAACCAGCAATCTTGACAGAATGATCTATTACGATTACTAAAATCCTTGTGTTCTGTCAGTAAGTGTATGGATTTGACAGGATTTTTGAGCACGTTTACCTACCCAGGATGCAAAGATAATCTAATCACTGTAGGTATTTATCCGTAGTTATACAAAAATCCATTTTATTTTTATCACTAGCAATCTATGTACGATCACAGATTGATAAGTAGATAAGCCCTTCGGTTGCAACTTGCAAAATGGAAGGTTCGATCGAAGTCTCACGTGAAAAATGTTTTCAGCGAGAAAGTTTCAAAGCAGGTGGCAGTTTTCAAAGCCCGTCAACTTGGAAACTCAAAGTCTGAACACGGTAGGACGCCGTGAAAAGACTACAGCTTTGGTAAAAGTTGTATTATCTTTTTATCTTAGTAAAACGTGTCTTGGTTCCGCGAGAGATGGTCGCGATAAGCAGTTTATACCTCTAGCAAGTCCCCTATAAGCCGGCGCCGTCGTTGTGGGATTATTTCTGGGTCCGAATAACGTTTCAGACTGTAGTTTACGGGCTCGCGTTTTGCGTAGGTTCTGCCAGAAAGATATTCTCGGGACTAAAATCACACTCTTCATATTCGATTTTTTGAAACGGGCCTTTTACTCGTCTCATCGAACCTCGGTGTCTGGCTCACGAATCGCTGAATAAGAAAAAGCAAAAGATTCTGCCACGCTTACACAAAGGTTCGTATTTGAAAATTTCTGCAATTCACGACCTGCTCCAAGTAATATCGCACAGAATATTGGCGGACCAAAAATGCGCTTTTCATGTGGATTTTTTGTGGAATCATTTATTTGAAATAACATGTCTGGTTTCTGAATTGCTGAATACAAAAGTTATTGTATTACATCATACCGCATACACATTCACACGCAAACATACACATATCTAAGACTTATTAATATAATACATAGTCAAGTTAAATTCAACACGCATATAATTTTACTTATAAAATAATTTATTTTTTGTTAAATCTGTCCTTGCTGTAAGTTTTAATGTAATTTGCTCAAGTATTATTCATTTTTTATGGTTTACTAATTTATCTATTTATTGCCTTAAATTCGTTTATCGCGAATAAGGTTATTTCCGGGATAAAAAATAGCCTATGTCCTTCCCCTGGACTCAAACTATCTCCATACCAAATGTAATCCAAATCAGTTCAGCGGTTTAAGCGTGAAAAGGTAACAGACACACAGACACACTTTCGCATTTATAATATTAGTATGGATTTGCCACTTCTTGTGGACAGAAGAGCAGTGTCTCCTGACACAAGCAAAATTACTTGCTAATAGAATACTCCAACCTTGGCTATTATTAAAATCTCTAATAGCCTAAATAAACTATTTCCAATTTTTCAAGTGGTTTGTAGGTACAGTTAGCTTATGCAGTGATCACCGGTATGATACAACTTCTGCACCCCTTCAAAGTTCAAAGCAACAGTGCTTGGGCATCGCTGGTACAGTCACCAGCTACAATATCTGCCATAGCAAAGCAGGCGAAAATATCTGACACGTCACATCGGCCCTAGAATTAGAGTCGTGGACTCATAAAATGAATAAAAATAAGATCTTTTGATATGCAATTTTAAAAATTTAACAACGGTAATAGTTCAAACCCGAATTATTATTTTACATTTTTTTTCACCCAGGATTTCTTCGAAACTATTGGAGTTAGATTCGTGGGAGTTGTACTCTCGCGTTTAGAATGAAAAACTCAAGGGAGTGGTCATTTGGATATGAAGTAACACACTGGGTGCCCTAGTGACAGCACTGCTACATTATCTACGCAATTACACCCCATTTAGAGCATAATTGCAGATAATTATAGCACGAGGGTTGGGTCTACCAACGTACCTATTGTTCTCTGTATTCACTTCAGAGCAATCATAAAATCGTAGTCGGAAACACGTCACGGTAGTCATAATGATATTTTACTCATGCAACTAAACGAGACTGGTGCTATTGTGCAGTCTTACTATACATTACGGCCTTGTTATATTGCCTAAGTAAACAGACAATGAATGGCTCAAACTCTAAACCGTTGAGGTTATAAATATGTATACAATTTAGTTCAAACATTCCTTACCCCTATTATTTTCCGTTAAAAGTGTTCTAAATGGAATTAAAGTTGGTAAAGAAATCCCGACGAGCACACGGGCTTGAAAGTAAAACCTACTCGTACATAAATGTAATTTGCTCGAAATTATTACTTGTGTTACTTACCTTACTGCATAGCGTTTATGTGAGATGGAAAAATGTCTTGTCATTTTCCACAATAAGGTAGCCATAATTTTCGAGGAGGGAAAAACTTAAGTTCGTCGAAATTGTGACTTCTTAAATAAATCAAAAAGGAAAAAATCTAATAGGCGTGAATAAGATTTTCGAATCATTCCGGTTTATATGACAACGACAGTCGTCACCAAGCAATCTGTTTCTTTTTGTGTAAGCAAACAATTTAATGCCAAAAAACGTAGAATTGGTTACCGGGTTAGTCTCAAATTACGCCTCTTACTCCGTTAAGTAATCACAAAACCTACCTACTACTTGTGGGATAGGGTTCACTTCAAAGAAACGGTAAGGGGAGAATCTGAGGCAAAGAAAAAATTTCCGCGCGTCAGTTGTTTGCTTCGGGATTTCCCCCATTTCATTTTCCGGCCAGAATGCCGTGTGGAGTCACATTCGCCACGTGGCAATGCTGGGACGTGTTATTATTATGCTACGTTTGACATAATAGACACGTCAATAGTTCAATAAAGTTATCATACTATTATAGTGAATTGTCGGTTATGAAGTTAAGAATAGTTCCACGTTCCATGGATTTCCTCTTTCCGGTCTGTCATAATATCGCCTGGTAGATCGCTTGTGCAAATGTCGAGTATTGCCGATGAAACCGAGATCGATACTTGTCACGGTGAACTCAAGAGTCTCCGGCCGTTGAAGATCACTCGAGCAAACTGGTGAAACCCTTCACTTGCTGATGCTAAACAAATTGGTATCGGGAACTATCGCTTGTTTATCGAGTTATACTTAAATACAGTATTTTTTTATATCCTATATCTACATCTACAAAACAAAATTGTGCAACTAGATGACGCGGGCACTTTTTGGATGTCTCGCGACAGACAAATAAAAATAATCGGTTACTCTCACCTGGCAAAAACTTTTTTGTCATAATCATCAATTGGCATAATTCATAATTGCGCATAACGCATTTTTTCTGAAACTGTACAATTTTCAGGACTTTTTAAGGTTTCACCCTGTTAAATGCATTAGGTTAGGTTTGTTTTATAACAATTCTGAAAAGTTTACGTGTTCAGAAAAAAATGCATCATGCCCAATAATTATTATGACAAAGAAGTTTATGCCAGATGAGGTTAAACCAAAAATGATAGATAAGTATGCCATGTTATGTGTACTTCTAACACGACTATGATACCCTGAGTGTGTGTCACGAGATTAATCTTTTCTGACACTTTTGGAAAGAGAGAAACGCTTCAATCAGAGGCGGATGCTATGTAGCGCGCGTGACAAGCTAAGTCGTGGCCGGTTATGCTAGCCTGGCTGACATAAAGAGAGGATTCCTCAAGTTTAATTTCGGTTTAGCTTAATATCGCCCACAAGACCGCTTATGCAAACATCGAGTCGCTTCGATGGAACCGAGATCGATACCTATCACAGCGAACTCAAGAGTCACTTGAGTTGAGATCTAAGATCGCTTGAGCAAGTGATAAAACCCTTCAGTTGCCGATGATGTACAAGCAGGTAGCGGTAATGGTCGTTTGTTTGTTAAGCATTGAGAAATTGTAGAGGAAAACAGACATTTTTCATGTTATCAAACCCAACCCACTCCGCCATTTTGGAAAAAAAACGAAAACTGATACGAAAACAAACATAAAAAATTATCGAACCTGATCTTAGAAAAATTACGAGAATCGATTGAGAAACGCGTCCTGTAGAGGAGAACAGCCGGACATACGAAAGCATTTCTGCTCAAGCTGAAATGCAGACGCTACGCTCGCTCAGTCAAAAATATTGGAGATCCCTGGTATATAGAATACTAGCTTCTGCCCGCGACTTCGTCCGCCTTAAATTCGTTTATGGCGGAAAAAGGGTATTTTTCCGGGATAAGAAGTAGCCTATGTCCTTCCCCGGGACTCAAACTATCTCCATACCAAATTTCATCCAAATCGGCACAGCGGTTTAAGCGTGAAGAGGTAACAGACAGACAGACAGACACACTTTCGCATTTATAATATTAGTATGGATTTAGAGAACGACACTGCTACAATTAAAGTATGCAGCACTTGAATTTCCTCGCCACTTCATCCTCAAACTGTCTGAGAGATGGTACAGTCAACCTCCAAAATAGCTTAACACTTTTGTACTATGACACCGTATTAAAATATCCAGCTACTTTTGACGTGACTGTTCTTGAGCCGGAGGAGATTCTATATGACAGTAAAGAGTTGTCTTGGAATCAAGAACCTGATACTGAAAGATAACAATTTACCTACTATAAGAAGGCGCTCGTCAGCGGAGGAAAATGATTATAACACATTTTTTTTCTTCTGTGTAGTGGGGTAAAAAGTATCCTATAACCATCTTTGGATGCCCATCAGCTACCCGTGTACCAAAATTACAAGTTTATACTTTATAATAGTATAGATTAGATATATTTATCTAATGTAACACAACATTTGTAATAAGATTGGTGTAAGGTAAATGTTTCAATGCTCTAATTTGTTGGCACTTTCCAGCTTAATTCGTAGCAATGGAGGTGACAAACAGGGTGTATTTTATTGGAAATAAGCTGTTAGAAATAATGATTAATTTTGAAAAACACACTAGTACGTACAACATCATCTGTTACAGTCATCATCTGTAGGGGAGACCAGGAACGAAAGTAACACGGGACAAAAGTAACAAATGGGTTTCTGAACGAATTATGTTGGCTGCACTGATAGCTGTATCGCCGATATGCGCCATTTTGTAAACCCCCCCCCCCCTCCCGCGCCGCTCAGTTACGCGGCGCTGTGCAGTCAGGTTTGTGGACATAGTGAGCTGATGCCGCAAAAATACGTACAAAGTAAGTTTTGACCTCTTTATTCATTATTCAAGTGTGTAAGCTTGCGTGTCAAGTGTCAGTGAAATAGCATAACTATTCATCTAAAATATAGTTGAAAGACCAATCCTATCATGTGTATTAAGTAGAATTTTGATATTTTAAAAGTTCAGTGATATATTACGGGAGAATTAAAAATTGTTACGTTCGTCCCTGGTCTCCCCTACTGTTAAGCGTCAGGATGTTTACTTCGCTTCCTCGTTTTGCAGTATAAAGCCTGAATCACACTTAACAATTTCACAAACCAATGTTTGTTAGATCTAAATGTAAACAACATTTACAATGTTGGCTCACCAACACTACGACCACTCAAATGAAGAAATCCGTAAGCGTAAGCGAGTATTAATAAATTATGCGTACTATGCGTATTTACGGCTTTTCTACTCGTATGCCACGCTGTTACGGGCTCTTAATCCTTCGCTGGCTTGATTGATGTTGACACAGAAACGCGGGCTGAAAAATAAACCACGGCAATCCTACCGTGCATGCTAGTATATAGTCTGCGCTGTGGCGCATGTGATGATTTCGCGCGTATTTTTTTGTGTATACATTTGAGTTGTTTTTAGAGGAGCTTTTAAAATAGGGAAATGATTGAACAGAATCATATGCTCAGCGGGCCTATGGAGGTCGCGTTTATCACAAGATAAATGATATGATAACGCGCCTGTCACTGTCGCACTCATATACGTGTCAGAAGGTGACGGCAGCTATGTCACTTATTTATCGCGTGACAAACGCAACCATCATAGGCCCGCTGTATACTCTGAATCGTATACTCTGAACTATCAACCAGAAAAGGATTATAAATTTAGGTATAGTGCCCGGCACGAAAGTAGATCCTGCACAGTAGCGGCAACGGGTGGCAGGAGTCTGAGCAATGCCCCGTCGCCTTGTCACAGCTTGTTGAGGGTTAAGATACATACGTTTGCTCTTGACTTAAAGTGGCAGTGACATACAGGGGACGAGAGAACGGATATATGTAGGGGCAAATGCCCACCGTGACGGCCATAATCTATACATCTATACATATAATAAAGCTGAAGATGGTCGGAAGTCTGTACATGGAAGATATTCGAAAAAAGTTGGCCGGGGATACTTAAAATCGATAACAGTACACGTTCCAACAGTTTCTAGAATTTTTGTCTGTTTATCTGTTTGTCTGTTAACAGATTTTGATGCAAACTTTACTAATCTTTCGAGAAAATCCCCGGCCAGGTTATCCATACTAATATTATAAATGCGAAAGTGTGTCTGTCTGTCTGTCTGTCTGTCTGTTACCTCTTCACGCTTAAACCGCTGAACCGATTTGGATGAAATTTGGTATGGAGATAGTTTGAGTCCCGGGGAAGGACATAGGCTACTTTTATCCCGGAAAACACCCTTATCCGCGATAAATGAATTTAAGGCGGACGAAGTCGCGGGCACAAGCTAGTAGGCTATAAAAATTCAACCCTTAAAAGGGGGGGTAGCCACTACACTTGATTGAGTTAAGTTTGCACCTGAATCTTATCGCGCTACTTAAGGAGGAGGAGGTGCAAACTTTTCTCAAACATGTGCTAGGAGCCTACGAGTATCGAGTACCTTGCGAAACTAACAGGTGGCGCTAAAATTAATACCATTTTGCCAAATTAACTCTAAGTTTAGAAGATACGGATATCAACAAATTTAATTGCATACTTAATTGATTTACTAATACAACAAAATACGAGATAAGCGGCTCGGTGGTATCAACAAGGAGGGGGCTCACATGTGCAACAATTCGCCTAGGTACTGCTTCAGGTTGGAGAAGGACTTCTGGAGGAAACCAACGGCCTGGTTCGATTACCAGACACGATATGCAGGATAGTTCCGTCCGTCGAAGACCACATTCGGAGCGTATACGGAGAGCTGAGCCAGGTGACGCGACATGACAACTCTTGGGTTTGTAAGAGAGCCATACTCACGCCGAAAATTGAACAGGCAGCGGCATTTAATGCGCGGATATTGGCGAAAAAGGTGAACAGGCAGTACATAATTCCATTAACACTGTCTTGGATGAAGGTAACGTCACAACATACCCGATGAATTTCCTAAACTCAATGAGCGCTTCAGGACTCCCAGCACACACATTAACATGAAAGTTGTAGTTCCGATGATGCTTCTTCGGAGTTTGTCACCTTCAAAGTTATGCAACGGAACCCGGCTAAAAGTAGTGCAGCTGCAGCGAAACCTCATCGAGGCGCAAATCCTGATGGGGTGCGGCAACGGAGAAGCCGTGTTCATCCGCCGCATCCCCCTCATCCCGAGCGACTTACCGTTGCGCTTCAAGCGCCTACAGTTCCCTGTGAGCGTCTGCTTCGCCATGACCATCAACAAGTCGCAGGGGCAGACGCTGCGCGCCGCCGGCGTTGACCTGCGCACGGGCTGCGTCTCGCATGGGCAGCAGCTCGCTACGTGGCGAGCTCGCACTTCACCAGCTGTTGCAGCTTCACGGTGGTGTACAAAAAAATATTGTAAAATATTAAATGTTATGTAAATATACTTTAGACTTTACATAAACGTAACTGTAAATAAAATGTAAATACTTGGACTCACGTTTCTGATATCTATGTTCACCTTTCCTCTAATTTTACGTATAAATAATATTAGACCTAAATTCGAAAGTTTGTTCGGAAGTATGGATTCCTATGTGTATATTTTTTACCTTTTCATGCTAAGACTCATTTGACTGGAGGGCCGATTTGCATGATATTTGCTATGGACTTGATTTGGAAAGGTACAGTCACGTGGATTTTTTTTTTTAATAAAAAAAGAACCGACTTCAAAATAAACTAAAAAGCCGAGCAAAAGGTGATTCAAATGTGATCCGTACCGTACATAAAAGAATATTATGGCTTTTTAGTTTATTTTAAAGTCGGTTCTTTTTTTATTTATTGATGGATTTTAGTAGTGATATAAAGTGTTTTTTAGAGGATTGGGGAGGCACTTTGCACGCATCTCGAGTCTTTGGAACTAAGAAATGTAAAAGTTGGTTGGATTATATACATTTGTACCTTCCATCATCAGCTCAGTTTGTTTGTCTGATGATGACAACCAGACGAAAACAACTGAATAACTAGAAAAATATATGCAAAACATTGTTAGTGCCTATACTATTTGAGGGTTTCTCTCGATATCCCTGGTATTCCATCATCAGATCCTGACTTGGTGATAAGGAGACTACCTCAGGGACACACTATAAAGAATATGACTAACAGTATTCACTTACCTACCTATAATATATGATTTTTTAAGAATTATCCTTTAACTCTTAACCATTAAGGAGCATCATCAGCTCAGCATGATGAGATGATGACTACCATATGCAAATGCTTAAATAGCTTAAGAAAATATATGAAAAACGTTAAAAGTGCCTATAAAATTTGAGGATTGCCCTCGATTTCCCTGGGATCCCATCATCAGATCCCAGCTTGGTGGCAATGGGACCACCTCAGGAGTATACCCTTTCAAATAAAAAAAGAATTTTTAAAATCGGTCCACAATTTGCGGAGTAATCGGTGAACATACATAAAAAAAAAAAAATACTAAGTGTCGAACATACCTAGAACCTCCTCCTTTTTTGGAAGTCAGTTAAAAAGTGGTACTATATCGTCCGATATACACCTACTAAGTATATACTCTATGTCTTTTAAATTACGTCAAAATTTTTGGAGTGGATTATACAATTACCACTAAATAAAACTTTATTTAGTGTTCATTGTATAATATTTATCTGGACTTTACTTCAAGTTTCGCCTCCAGGGGAGAAGGGTGAATTACCAGAACAGACCGAATTCCACGCGGGCAGAGCCGCGGGCACAGCTAGTTCATGATAAAACGAAACCTAAATGATCCTCCATCCACATTTAGATCCAAGTTTCACTATACCTATGGCCCTTGGCCACGTCATATGTAGTAACACATACAGAGAGGATCACTGCATCCACATTTGTATCATTTGCCCGATCAGATCTTCGTCCCGTGGCATGATCGCGTGGCACGATCACGCGTTTGGACGTTGCGTCGATCTGATCACTTGAAATCCATGTTGATACGCATATCACACACTTAGATCGGAGAAGCGCAGCGTAATCGCCGCGCCAACAGTGAGCGTCCAAGCAGCGCGATACGCAGTCATGCCACGCCAAGGTAATTGGATACGAGCAAATGATACAAATGTGGACGCACCTAAAGAAGACTTACATTCTGAAGCGTAACCAAAGTAAAGTTGTGGTTTATTCTTCTTTTATACTACTGACTGCCACATCATATTTTCTTCTGTTTCCACGATTATCACTAATTTAAATAAAACAATTTAAAGTCAAACCCGTAAACACGAAAACTGAAAAGCTTCCGAAACGTCGGGAACTCAAATGAGAAAATATACGCGATATACTTAATCCGTTTAAATTGTTTTATTTAAATTTATTCACACAAGTTTCAAAGTGCTTCTTTTTACCTGACTTAGGCCGAATGAAGAGTTATTTTAGGATTTTTATGCGCCTATGTATGTTTGAATTTACGTATATTTCTTCCTAGCACTGAAAATACGCAAACGATTTCCAAATGAGTTGTCAATCGATTCGTTATTACGAGTACGATCTCGGGTCTAGGTGACATAGGCTAGCGGCGGTTCTCAAACTTTTTTAGCGACGGAACCCTGATAATAAGCGACACATTTGACAGAGCCCTAAAATTATTAAAAATTATTGAATGTGTATTCTTCATTAATAGGTACCAGACCAATGATTTGAATTTACTTAAGTAAGTATATTATGTAAATAAAACTAGTGTCAAACAATAAAAAAAACCTATGGCTGTTATTGAAATTAGGGTCACCCGAAATGTTTGCCCTCGTGTGTAGGTACTTCTCCGAAACCTTGTTTATCTGTAGTATATTTTTTTCCATTATGTCCTAATTATCGCAGAGTCCCCACATAGGTTTAACGGAGCATTAGGACTCCTCGGGTACACTTTAAATATCGCTGGGCTAGATTTTGAACCAAATTCAAAAAAGGCTGTACAGCGATAATTCTTTACTTTGTGTGTCAGCCGTCTTTAGCATTTTGTTGTGTATACATGTTTATTATTTCTATAGCAAATCTGAGCATGTCAATATCAATATTTGCCCGTAATTCAACCTTTTTCACACGAATTTATATCGAGTGCCATTTTATCTGGGCCTCTATAAACATGGTCACGACGTTCAATTTTGGTTTATTTTATAGACGTTTGCGTTATATCGAGATAAGCATAAAAATAGAACGGTTATGATTATTGAATCGTATAAAAGAGAAGATTTGTGATGGACTGATGGCTGGTCTATTTCTAAACATAACCTGATATAACGCAGTAGGCAGATGTTTTGCTTGGTTTGTTTATCTGTACGACACAGATTTATTTCCCCGTAGGATTTTCTTTCATGCCATTTGTAGGTATGTATGCCTTTGTATAGACGAAACGCGACGGGATACGAGTACTGTTAGCTAATTCGACTTATTTAATCCTGATTTAAATATTATAAAGTTGTAAAAATGGAATGTCTGTAAATTGAAAATATTTTCATATTATCAAAAAAAAATTGTAAGTAAATAGTCCGTATTATTTGGAAGTCACTGAAACGATTAAAAAAAATATATTTTTATTTTTTGTACGTGTGGTTGTAGCTTCATCGCGCCAAATCGGCTAAACGAATCTCTAGGTATCCACATGGTTATACTTAGGATACTTGTTACCCGACTACGTTGACGACTATTTGTGAGTTTTTCTCCTCCGCCAACGAAGAAGAACGCAAAAAATGCATACATTTTACATTAATAAATGTAAAAAAACAAAACGGTTTTTATGACGTAATTATTAGAAATAAGAGGTGCCCAGAAATACTCAGCTATTTTAAACTATTTCCATTACACAAAATGACCGGAGTACGAGAATATTGCTGCGTTAGCTATAGCCGCGGGTCACCGCGAGCGAGCGAGAGTTAGCAATTTTTGCAACCATTGCACCGCTCAAGAAGAGAATGTATACGCATCACGCACAATGCGCGTCAATGTATGTCAACTTCTCCAGGACTGAGGACGATGGTAGGTACTTACTTATTGCTGTGCGACGTACGGCCAGGCCACAACTTCACGCGACCAGCGGCAGTTGCTATTTGTAATACAATGCGCGTGTTGCTAGTTAGTGAGCGTGTCCACTGTGAAAATGGACAGAGAAATCACTCGTCGTTGCCGCTGATCGCGCGCGAATGTCGTGGCCAGGCCGTAATGGCGGAGTGCGAGCCGCCTTAGCCCTCATTGTGTCACATTTGACAATACAGAAAACTAATAGTGTTCCCAATTGAATGTGAACATCAACGCTTTGAACATAACACACACAATAAGGTTCTCAAAGAGGGTTTACATCCTTTGATAGTGAATATTAGACCTAAAGTATACCATCCGATACCTTATTCTATTGTATTAGACCCTCGTAAAAGTCACTTATTCTCGCTTACCATGCATTACATAGGATAAACGACCCATCCGTCAACGGTTAAAAGGTTAAAACGACACATTGATTCCCCAATCCTATTTCTAACAGGGATTTAAATCTGCAGCCATATTATCCTAGTTACGTTTGTAGCTGGAACAGGAGCGCATAATGATTGCTTTTTCTGTACCACGATAAATTGCAATACTGTCACTGTATAGGGAATAGTCCATATACATCCACTATATGCACACAAATGCATTTACATATTAATGCACGAACTATATGATTTACGTATCGACCAGTATGAGACCTCCTCTTGCCCTTATCCCTTTTATTTGGGGTCGGCGCCGCATGTTGTTTCTTCCATACCTCTCCGTCACCCGTCATCTCGTTCTTTAGATTTTTCTTTTCCATATTATTTTTAACACAATCTATCCATTTTTTCTTCAGTGTTCCTCTTCTATAACTTTCTATATTATTATACTTAACGCTCTCATCACATGACTTCATCCCTTTTTGCCACATGCCCATGCCAGAACTCACTATAAGTCATACCTTTTTACTTTAAGTAGATATTTAAGGCATGGGGGGAACGAACTAGATCATATATGGTATTACTGTAAATGCAATGGACGGCCAATAGATGTAATTAAAAAGTAATAAAATAGGAGCCCTGGATTCGTAGCAACCCCAAAATTGTGGTCAACACAATGTGAAAATTATTTTATTTACAGTAGATCAAGCTCGGTTCGGTACTGGCCATAAAGTCAGTGATTTTAAAGTACAATCAGCAATTCGACATTATTGACATCAACTGTGTTTTTGTTTTATGCATGCTATTGTTAAAAAATATATTAAAGATAAATAAACGATAGTCGCTTGAATCTTGCACTTTCCCGGTCAAAACTCACTCCTTCGGAGGGAGGCACCCATTACAGATACTCTTAAATGGTTAGACTAAGAAAGAGACAAAGAAACAAACAAACAAAAATCCTGGTCAAAATCTTTCTGAACCAACAATACCTACTATACCTATTATTAGATAACCCAACTATACCTATTGTAGATATTTAAATTAGGTAGTATACTTACCTAATTAAAATAGGCCAATCATTCGCCTGTGCAAAATTGTATGCCTCTAGACCCGCTGTGTGTGTCACATGTCAACCTAATGTTAGTGAGGATCTTAGGATGTGGACACGGGATATTTTTTTAATACCCTTGGCCGTAACTTGCAGACAAGGCGGATAGGGTAGGTATTTTCCTATAGTTAATTTTCTATCTAGAAAAATAAGGGGTCAATTAGGCAATATTACTGCTTAACAATTTGTCTCCTAAAACAAATTGTTAATTATTCGCTCCTGGTAAATCACTTAAAATAAACAAGATGATAACACCACTATAAAGACCTCGGAATACCTTTTATACTTATTGAGGGCTCTACTGAAATTCAGTGACCAAGAAACGCTCATTGATTTTCAATATTCCTTTGATCGCGACTCGCGACCTCAAATATAGATTAGTTGAAAGGACTGGGGGAGATTATACGAGGCATACTGGGGAACGGTCTTAGTTTTAAATCTAAAACGGGATGGTTGCATGGGAATTAGTAGGCGTTTACGACTTTTTCTAAACATATATAATACTCGACGGGATTCTTTAGTAATAATGCTTTTCAATTAGCCCCAAAAGGTTGACCGACGCTCTTGTGAGGATCGTAGAAAGCGCTATAAATACAGGCGGTTTAAAAACCGGCTATTGTGAAGATTTTAGGAAGGTATATGTTATTGTGATACTGATATGCCTATTTGTTAACTTTTTCTATTATTTCAATTGGATATTTTATAATTATTTGAATTTTATTAATCATATTTATTTTATATTTATTTGAATATAATATTTTTATAACATTTTAATTGATTACCATATATTTGTACGCTTGCACGCAAGCTAGATACACGAAACATAATGTACCTACTCTAACATCCATATATGTACTGTGTCTATGCAAGTAAATAATTTCTGATTCTGATTCCTGGTTTCTGACGTCTTTGGGTGAGGCGTCGACCCCACCGGCGGGATTGAGAGATTATAGTTTTGAACGGACTAATCGTGTATAACTTTTTGCAGCTACCGTTATTTGTTACGAATTATTAAACATAAGCAAAGGTGGCAACATTTTGATGGAAAAGGAAAAAAATCCAAAGTATAGTGAGTGATGGATGTGAAAATTGCATGCGCGGGGTTATACATAGTAACAGCAAATGAGGTACGAAATTCCTAGTAACCACAGAAGATTTATAGTTTTCTACTTCGTGAGAAAAGGCAAAACCAACAGGCCGTAGAAGCCAGATCATACTAAGGGAACATCCATAAACAGGACGTAATAAGAAGTAGGTAATAATAATAAACTTATGTTATCGCGCCGCCTTTTTCTGTACGAAAAATATCTACACCCTCCTTGTGTTTCTATTGAGGAAATAAATGCTTCGCCACGAAGGTTTGTGTTTGGCACTAAATCATCATTCGCTTGTCCTTATTTCATTTATTTGGGGTCGGTGGAGCTTGTTTTTTCCTTCCATACATACCCCTCTATAAGCCGTCATCGCATCACTCACATCCTTCCTATTGACGCCGTCTCTCATCCAACCTTCCCTTGGTTGGTATATCCCTTCGCTTACATCCCTCCACATGCATACCTAATACCCTTTTTTTGTCACATGACTTTCATCCCTCCGCATAACATGTCCATACCACCGGAGGCGATTTCTTTCAGCTTACGACTGTGGGTGCTACTTTCAGGCTTCCTCTTATATGCTCATTCCTTATCCGATTCATTCTCGTTAAGTATCAGGCAGTATTTTTTAAGATGGTGACACAGTGTGGCTAGATGATTTTTTCTTCCCTTCTTCGCTTTTCTTACGTCACGCTGAATATTTGGCCTACATATTGCAGTTGTTACATGACACTCCACTCACTTATGGATATTGGGAGTTTGTAAAATTGGATTTGTGCGAGGAACATTCCCCGTAAGCAAAACATAATGAAAACAACAAAATCACATTATTTATACGAACCGGGGGGATTGCCTAACGCAATTTTGACACTTGTACTTTTGGTATCTGAATCAACTGTTATAGCCCATACAAAATCAAGACACTTAATTCTGATTGCGAGCGTCAAACGCGTTAGGCAATAGGGGGGCCGGTCCTTAGAGTAATTCCGTGGACCCTTAAAAGTGTCGTGACCGTTGCGGTTTTTATCGAAATAAATTGCTCTTACTCGTATATTTAGCCAACGCAGTTACTGGAAGGGTGGGCTTGGTACACACCTTTAGAGTTCCGGGTTGTCTGCCACTAAATTTATCTTGATTCAATGCCTACACCCAGCAACAATATGGAAAGAATTGTTTAGCCTTACTTACCTACTCAAACATTTAAGCTTGGCATGCTGCTGGACAACGACTCTTTAAGAATCGCGGTAATTTCGCGGGTGGGGTTTCGCAAGCCGCATCGTTGCATCTGCAGGGTTATGATATAAGAGGATGATCAAATGGTCATCAAAGGCTCAGCTGTCAGAAGTGCGCGGGGCAGTTCGCAAGACATCATGCTATTAATGATTTGGTTCGCCGGCCGGGCTTTGGTATCGGCTAATGTGCTTTGTGTCTTGGACCCTCCAGGGCTTTGCCGAACAGTTGGCAAAAGACCTGATGGTCTCACGTTGACTCCATGTCAGAGAGGTCGGTGCCTCCTGTGGGACGCAACTTGTGTCAGTGTGTTTGCACCATCCCACTTGAGTCACACCATCAGATCAGCTGGATCAGCCGCGGAGTTTGCGGCTAGACTGAAACACTATTAGTACCTGCCTACCTTTGGGCCAGCTACGATTCGGGGCGCGCCTTTTTAACGAAAATTATGAAGCCTGTTGCGAATTACATCATTTGTTTTTATGGGACGAAGCCTGTTGCTGTTTTGTTGTTGAAGCCTACCTGACGAAGCCTGATTTGCCGATCTGAATGGTGTTCACTGATTCCTCGTTAACTTAAAGATTAAAGATTTTTTATTGAACATAATATATTAACATTTAGATCGTAAGCAACTGCATTAGTTCTCGTATAAACTGTGTGGCAGCTGTTTACACCCACCTCAGCACACAGTAAAAGACATATGTTCTACAGAGATATATTTAAATACAAGCTAGTGTTAATTATTATAATAATTAACTCAATAAGCTTGGAAGTAAGGTTAAAATCCCAATGCTTGACAGCATAATTACCATAATTAAGACCCTGTTTGTCACCTCTATTGCTACGAATTGACCAACTAGTGGGACTTTGTCGGATATTGGGACATTTACCTTATTATACAGTTCAAGAAGTACAAGCTAAAGCAAAACTCATTTGGCACTTGAACTAGGAAAAAACTAGTCTGCACTACAACAGAAACTGTTAGAATACAAACTTTTATACTCGTAGGTACCTAGACAAAAGTTGGTCCTAAACGTTACAGTAAATTGTAGTTTCATTAATAATTTAGCGCACCATAATGACAACGATAAGACGCGAGTTTCAAATGTCACGATTATCATGTCAACACAGCCTTGAAGTAAAAACATATATTTAGACAAAAAGTCGAGAGTGAGTAGATATTTCTGGACAAGCATGTTACATCTTTAGGATTCTTAGGGTTCATGGACACTACATCAGCTGGAACTGAGATCAAATGTTTGTCTATTTTACATTAAATAAAACACAGTTACGTCCACCCATGTTGCATACTAGGAGTTTAATTCACGCTCTCTTTCATTTTATTTAATTGATAACAATTGTAAGCTTAACAATAGTACCTACAATGCTAAATTACAATACAATTACTCTTTATTGCACACCTCACAAAGCAGAGAACAGAAAATAATATATTCAAGGAGAGGTAAACAACAGGCGGTCTTATCGCTAAACAGCGATCTCTTCCAGACAACCTTATGGAACGTAAGTGTTTCCATTGTAATTTAGCATTGTAGGCTTTGGTTAAGCTACAATTGTATTCATTAAATACGAGCTCGAGCTAATAGTATAGGGTGCACACTGCACACTGCACATAGCACTTATTTTAATAAGCAGTGTGTGCCCATTGTCCGCAAATATGTCGGCATCTTGCCCCAGCACGACCTGGTTCAGCAGCGCGGGCTCTCGCGTACCTTTAGTCCTTCAGGCGCAATAAATGATGCATTTATAAATAAGTTAACCTATTGATTATCTAGATTTATGAGGATCTCCAGAATAGAGATTGCGGAGCTCTTAGATTAGAACTTTTTCTAGAAAATGTTGATGATGATTGATGAGTGATCTAACCATCTTTTCCTCACATCCAGCTACACCTAGGTTAGTCTATAAGTTTAGTTCACCCATATGAACTGCAAAAGATGACAATAAACAAAAACTTAAGCGTTATGTCTGCGACTGTTGACAATAATAGGTTTCGACAGGCAGGTGAGGCTCGCCCTAACTGCGTAGGTTTATGTTCATTGCTGCGTTGCTACGTGGCCGTTACTTCCTAATGCTGCCAAGCCCATCCGAACATCTATCAACTATATAGGTACCTGGAGCCCGTGTAATTATCACAGCAATTACCGACCTAAAAAGGAAAGAGCCATGATAGTCGTATTGGGAGGTAATATAGATGGAGGACAATGACAGTAGCGCCCAACGTGGGGCTTGCCTGTAAAAGTCAATGAGGCCTGTTTGCGGAGTAATTAATTAATTTTATATGTTTATACGTTGCAATAAAGAGGGCTTTGAGCGAGCAACTGTGATAAGATTGATTTGAATAGAACGATGTTTTATATGACCTGAATACTGTGTTATACAAAGTTATAGATTAGATTAGATATTTATTTGTAAAGAATAACAGTGTAAATCAGTGTCATTACATGTTATGTGACATATATTCTGATCACACATTGTTTTCTTTTTTTTTTTAAACTTTTGTTTTGAACCAGTCGAGCGCCACCTCTTATACCATATATTTCTAGTAAAGGTAAGTAACGTATGGTCAACAAAATCAAAAGCTTTTGACATATCCAGAAATATCCCTGTAGTGAGTGAGTTCTTTTTTATATATGCATTTAACAATGTGATAGGTAATATTTTAACATTAAAAGGGTCAATTTCACGAAATGAGCATTTTTGTCTAATTTCCATGGAATTTTGAAATAGGTACCAATATTACACAGAAAAATTAATGCTGATAATTTGATAAAAAAATTAATAAGCACAAATTTCCTTACGGGGTAACTATATTCATATAACTACAAAAGTTATTACAGTTTCAAAATTTCGCCGGGGCACGGGAATTTATCTGTCCATGGGAATTCGTTTTTCGTGGAACGGAAATTGTTTCTTTTTAGAATAATGTGCATTAAAACTATTATTTACTGTTTAATCAAACAAGAATTATAAACTTCACTCATACTGGAGTTGTATCGAAATTATTAGCCCTAATTTACTAATCATAGTGATCAACCAACGACACTAAATAAATGTCTAGTATCATTTCTATCTTAATGAAAAATCTAGTAGATATTAATATTTATATGATATGAATAATACCTATATGATTTTGTATACATGGTGTTTAGAAACCGATATTAAGAAAAAAGTAACGTCACAGTGAGAAATTTTTATTTTATTATTGTAAGTTGGTCGAGTATCCTGCCAAATTATGACACTCATAAATAGTTTGCGATACTTACAGGGCGTCTCTGGGCCTTAGGCAAGCCTTTAACTTCTCACTAATATATACAAGAAGTATTTACTTATAATCTGAACAGTAGTAGGCAGTACTGTATAAAGATGTTAGAGTCGGACCATTTTATCTCTTCCAAGCAAATGAACTGTCAAATATATAAAAACTGTATATGGCAATGTTTTGTATCTGTCACAGACGTCAAGTTGTTTATGTGTCTTAAGATAGAATTTATCTTTACGTGCGTTGGTTTTTCAAAAAGATAAAGGTTTAATTATGGGAAAACCATATAAAAGTGGGCAGCGGGAACTACTTTTCCGCATGATTATTAACTTTGATGCTGTAAAGCGCAGACACAGCAAGAAGCGATTATCGCTGAAAAGCGGCAATGTTTACATTGCATTAAGTCTTTGGCTGGTAAGATGAACCAATCTTAGTACTTTTGAATAACACCAATATGTTTTTTTTTTAAAATGATGTTCAAGTGAAGACATTTAGCTTTTAGCAGCCTCTTAAGAGTCCCCCGCAAGCTCGGCCGAATTTCACCTTCCCATACAAACGGAGTTTCGTTTTCATTTTAAAACTACATGTTGGATTGTAACGAAACTTTGCATATACAATTACATCAGGTATATCTAGGCCTGTAATTAGTTTATATGGCTTCAGTTTATAAAACAAACGAAATACGGCAAAAACAAGTTTTGTATGAAAAACTTAAATTCTCTGTATTTTTTTACTATGTTATCTGAAGCTATATAAACTAATTACAGGCCTGCATATGCATATATCTTAAGTTATTATAAGTACAAAGTTTCAGAGCAAACTAGGTAGTCGTTTTAAAATGACAGCGTAACTACGTTTGTATGGAGAACCGAGCTTGCTGGGGACTTAAGTGCACTGAGAATATATTATGTGACTTATTTATTATTTCTATCAAATTACAGCTAGTTTAAATGATGATCTTAAGAGAAAAATGAAACTCGTTCTAAATAAACTTAAAAAATAGAAGATGTTAATGTCACTAGCAAAAGACAATATCTGAAGAGAATTTCTGTTAAGAGTAGTAGAAATCAATGATTTTATAATATAACAATGGTAGAAATAAGTAGTCATGTTCCATGTAGGTACCACATTCTTAGATAGCAATTTCTTGGCGAAGGTGAATAATAGTATATTACTGCAGAGATACCGAAACATAGAATTGCCTAAGGAGTAAGTAGTTATAGACGGCCGAGCTTTAGCGATCGCCGTCTCAGCTATCTCATCAAGTAGTGGTAGGTAATAGAAGTAGGCGGGCAATTAGTGATGGTTATTTAACGTATGTAACTTTAGTTATTAATATATTTATATTAATAACCTTACTATTGTAAACAATGTTTTAGGTGTATCCGTAAAAACATTAAAATATATCAAAAAAGAAGGTCAATCAAATGGTGGTGTCTGGAAGACTCCCGGAAAAAAACGAGTATCACGACCAAGAAGAACTAATATTGACAGCTTTGATCAAAGTGCAATATAAAAAAAACCAACGAATTTTTTATAGTTAAAAAAGAGGTTCCAACGCTTAAAACACTCTTAACGGAACTTAGAGAGTCAATATAATTTGATGGGTGTAAAGAATCTTTAAGGAAGATATTATTAAATATGGGCTATGAATTAAAAAAAATACAGATGAACGTACGGTTCTGATGGAAAAGGATGACATTGCTGCCTGGAGGTCGCGATATATTCGAAAAATTTTACAGCTTCGCAATGAACCGATCGAGACAAGAAAAAATATTGTTTATGTCGATGAAACTTACATCCACGTAAATTATAAACCAAAAAAAAGTTGGCAAGATCCTCAAACATTGAAAATGTTGGAAAATGTGTCAAAGGGTAAACGGTTCTTAATTGTACATGCTGGCACGGAAAAGGGGTTTGTTGATAATGCTCTTGTGGTCTTTAGTACCAAGTCAAAACACGCCGACTATCATGACGACATGAACGCTGACAATTTTTCTAGGTGGGTTTCGAACAAATTGTTGCCCAATTTACAAGCGTCTCGAAGCAGAACATGATCTCAAAGATAATATTATGGATGATTCCCTGCAGTCACTTGTGATTCATGTTTCCGACGACTCCGATAGTGACGGAAGCACATCACAAGCTGAATATGAAGAGGTCGAATACTTAGATACATCATCGACAGAATATGAAGAACTTGAATATTTAGAAGTCGAATAATTTATGTATATACCTACTGACTTCAGAGAATGATAAAATAGCTACAATAGGTAGATTGTGTACTCATCTAATGAAATCGTATGATTGATACACAAAACTCATGGTGAAAGTGCTTTAGTTTTGGTTTTTTTTTATTAGGAAAATCAGACATGTCTTTTAAGCGCCCGACGCTGGGACTGGTTAGAGAAGACAAACCCATTTCCGGTGAATTCCAGTGAATGAACATAGGCTGCTGATGATTATAACTTTCGTATTTTTTTATGTGTACCAGTCTCCCAGTCGACGCGTTTTTCTACCATTATCCATGGAATTTTCGGAGAGAGGGATTATTGGATTTTGAAAGCGATTCCCATAGTAAGTTCTGTTCTATTGTGATATGGTCTATTTGTCAGACTTCTCGAGAAATGTTTTACCCAATTTCTCCAACATTCCTTCATCAGATCCGGGCTTGTTGTCAATGATACTGGCTTGAAAGAACCTCCTTTAAAAAAATAGTTTTCTAAATCAGTCTAAACATTGAAGTAAAAACTGTCTGTTAACAATGGGTTAAATTTCTTCATTTTAAATTTACCCATACAACATTTTATCATTTTTTTATAATAACTCACTATATACCTGAAGGTATTTAGTAAGTTAAAAATCCTCCGAATTATCTTATTTTGTGAATATTTCTATTGAATACTCATAACTCAAAAGCATTATATTTAACAAATATATTATAAAAATGTTTTTTTTTATAATACTAAAATGTTATTTGTACTTTGTTTTAAGGTTGAGGATAATACACAAGTATCAAGACTATTTAGTGCCCTATATTCAGTGTTGCCATATACCAATGCACAGATAAAACAATTAAAATTTGTGGGGTAAAGATATTATAGCCTGACTATAGGCAGGATTGTGTAGCGTTACTGTGGCTGTTAAATATGTTCATAGGCGGTTGTTTTCTAGATCTAAAAGATGATGATTGTGGGTTGAGAATGAGTGGGTGTCAAATGTCTTCTTTACGCCGATGACCTGGTATCTGTAACCTGGTATCGTGCCCCAAAATCAGCTGTTTTGGGTAAATATTCCATGGGAATTAGGGCACGGGAATCGGAAATCGCAATAAAAAAATCGCTAAAAATTGAATTAACATTTTAAGAAAATGTTACGGTATCGTTTGTATAAAGATACCAAAGGGCTTTATGAAGCGTACACTTGTTAGCGAAATGCCAGAAATATAATTTATAAGGGTCATCCAAATTGCAATTTCTGCAGAAAATTTGTCGCCCACCCGGCGGCCGAAACATTTGCGTGATTTACTCGAATCCATTAAGGTTTGATGAACAACCGTATGCTTCGCCAGATAGCCGACAACTGACTGCATAGGTAAGGTAGGACAGGACGGGGATCAAATGCGGACGATGGCTGTCGGGGCCCTTTGAATTTTGACGAAAAAATTTTACCCTCGCGCTCGGACAGAATTTAAACATCGATCATGAGTTATTCACCATCATGAAGTGAATAGCGTATGTGCTCAGTGATAGCAAATATCAACTCAGTTGATATTTGCTAAACTAGAGTCTAGTTTAAGTTTTTGACACGAAATCAGTGATACTAACGTACAGTTTTTAGTAGGAATTTTCAATCAACTCAAAAGTCGATTCCGGACAGGGCACGGAGTCTTAAATTGAGCCTTTTTAAAATAAATTAATCTGTGAATTCGTTTTGATCTCGACCGGGAAACATGTATTCTTTGTGAAAAAAAAGGAACGTATTATCTGGATGCTACCCTACGATTTTCAGCTCGGACATAAAAAAAATGCGAGCTCAGAAATTGACCCAAAAGTAGCCAAAATAGCAAAAACGGAACCCTTATAGTTTCGTCGTGTCAGTCCGTCCGTCCGTATGTCACAGGCATTTTACTCAAAAATTACATGATGTATATTAATGACATTTGGAGTATAGATGTTTTGTCAAAGCCGCTACTCAGGTTAATAGTTAAATGACAAAAAAATATATTTCTAGGGGGGGCACTCCATACACACGTAAAAGAAACTGTTTATTTTTTCAGTAAATATCAACGGTATGTCCTAAAAATATGAACAAAATTACTATAATAAAAAAAAACATACAACCGAATTGAGAACCTCCTCCTTTTTTGAAATAGGTTAAAAACTTAATAAATACTTTCAATGAAAATTGTTTCCAAAATGATCGAATATACCGTTTTTGAGTTATTGCTAAAAAAAACTGCGCTTCTCAGCAAATGGGCGTAAGTACCTTGGAGATACGCTCTTTTGCTAGTGCACGTTTTCATATCGTACGTATTTTTTTCATCTGTAGTGCATTTTTAGGGTTCCGTACCATAAATGGTAAAAAGGAACCCTTATGGTGCGACTCTGGCTGTCTGTCTGTCAGTTCGACTATTAAAGGGCCATATCTCAAAAACTAGGTACTTGTGATTTCTACATTAGAAATTTGGAATATTTATAAACATGCTCAGCCCACATGTATTGCAAAGGAAATATTTAAAAATATATTTTTAGTTTCTAAAAAATTAAGTCTAGTTACTAGGTCAAGTAGGGTATCATGTGAAAGTGCTTGATCTGTATATTTTCGAACAATTTTTTTTATTGTGCTGAAATTTCGTTTTATTAAGGAAAATGTGGATAAAAATACCATTCCCCCCTTTATCTCCGAAGATTACCAATCGAAAAATCTGGAATTTTCTGGAATTATATAATTTAATATGTATATTACACAAAAATTATAACCATATATCTGTCTGTCTTACTTTTTTTTTAATCACCAAAAAATATTTTTGAACAACCCGGTTTGGTTAAGTTTGCCCCTCATTTGTATGTGACGCCATAGATACCAGAGGCAAACTTAACTCAAGCGGCAAATTAAGTCGGAATAAGTGTTTGTACGGAACCCTCGGTGCGCGAGTCAGACTCGCACTTGACCAGTTTTTTGTATGAACGGCTGTGGGACCCTACACTGACCATGATCCCACATGCCGGTTTTATTTTTAAACTTTATTATTGCAAAGTTTTGTTAGAACTTTATTATTGCAAAGTTAAAAAAAATCATGAGTCGTTTGTACATGCACTTTTCAAATATTTTTGCAAAGATCGGAATTAAAGTTATGGGGCGGTAGTTTCCCATATCATTTTTGTCGTTTTTTTAGGAATGGCTTTACGATAGAGATTTGAAGCAGTTCTGGGAAAACGCCACTCTCATACGAAAATATAACGAAATATGCAGTAATTGCACTTAAATTAAAAGCTTTTATAATAATTGTACAAATATCATATCCTACTGCATGCGTATTATTTAATGACGTGATAACATTCATGATTTTGTTTTCAGAAAATGTCAATAGAAAAAAGTATTAATGTTATAAATGGAGTTCGAAAACGAATTCTTCATGGTGCGCATCGCGACTTTACTACATTTAGAATAGTTGCAACTAGTTGTTGTTTTATTAACTTTACAGAATATCTCATTTCCGTGTAGAGGCCCTACTTTTCAGGTAGGGTGCTGACTTGCACCGAGTGTGGCCGCACATTTGTTTTTAAAATTGGCTATGTCACCCAGCTGAGAGCTGAACGCTCTCATTAGCCAGAACAATATATGTAGTCCAGTCGCCGTGACCGAAATCGGTCGGGATAAGATGATGATGATGATTTTTCTGGTGATTACGAGAAGGCGTCAAGATCAGTCAGCGAGTCTTTATGTAGATGGCCGCGTTTATATCGCAATAAATAAATGACAAAGCACCATTTCTTCAATAACAAAAACAAACGTTTGCTTTACTGAAGAAATATGAGATGCCTCCCACTGACATAAAGGCAAAAGGAATCGCCTGACACAACATAAGGTCACCGCTAACTTTTCCCACAAAGGATAAAAGAGCGGGATGCTCGGTCGGGCCGTAACCGTTATTTATTTCCTTTGTTGGCCTGAAATGAAGATACTTTTTGATTCCAATATTTTCCCACAGAGAATTCTGAGGACGATTTCCTTAAATGGAAAAGTCGAATTGAGAATAATCATCGCCCTTTAAGGACCTTTTGTGGAGGGTTGCATCGTGCCACAGATGAGTAAAATTGACGCACGTTGTGGCAGATACAGCTAAAGAAATGTGAAAATAAATTTTAAAAAACACTAGATGACTAACATAGGTATGAGTTATCCTTACTGTATTAGTATGTAAAGTGTGCTCGCTGACCTCCCTGACGTTGTCCACTTTAATCCCGGAAAATGCATAATTGCGGGAAAGCCATAAATAAGTGGTTCACACTCACACTGCTACGGTACTTAGAAATAGATACCTATGTCATACGATTACAAAGGAAGATTGACGACTTATGCCTTCGGCATCTAACGAATACAAAAAAAGCAATTATATGACCGTTTGTTGTGGAAGCTTTAGTCTTGATAGCTACTTTAGCTAACTAAGCAAATTTTATACCTATTTGCTGTTACAAAATGGATGTCTGTTCATCTGTTGTTATTGTTTGAGCTTTTCATAGATAAAGTAATCTAAGCGCTAGGCAAAGGACTAGCCTCTAAGCGACCACTAGGTACACGAATATTCTTAGTATCGTAACTTAATAGATACCATACCTAAGTGGGTAACACAGTTGTAGTACTAGAATCCCCGTTATGTTACATGTTAACGATACATATGATATAGCCGACCTGCGACACTCTATCCCTTCTATTAAACGAGCCTTTAGGGATGTTTAATCAGTTTAATGAAATATAAGGTCACTGTCACTACACAGTTAACGTGGTCGACGGCGAGCTTAGAGCGTTAAGCCTGACTTTGCGTAATATTTTTTATGATTTTGGGAACATTATGGAATACTAGGAAAACTAGCAAAGTTTAAACAAAGCCTTTCATAAAGTCCGCAATATAGTTTTAAACTGGGACGTATCACTTGCAGTCACCAATATACAGGCGTGGGCCGAAGGGGGAGGCAAAATCGTACACGTCAAATTCAAAATTCTACTAAAACAGACCTTTTGTTTTATAAAGTGTGATATACATTTGTGCATTGTGCAGTAAAGTCTGATTTATTCGACATATTTTTTATTATTAGTGACCCTAACCCTCTCCAAAACAGGCTGCGACCGCTTCTGCGACAATGTAGCATGCGGCATCCGACCTGTGGCACTGTGTCACCCCTACCAAACGGGCCTTTTGGGGATGTTTAATTAAATATAAATGGAGGTCAGAGTAGCCGCGTACGCCCGAAGCCATCCAGCCTATGCCTTAAGATTGCTATACAACTCTCGTCCCTCTCACTCTAAGTTAGAATGATAAAGATAGTGGAAGATGTATTTAAAGAGTTATTACCTATTTCTTTATACACGGAGGCTGTTTGTAGTGGATAATGGATGAGTATGTAAAAGGACGTACCTATTTGAACTTGGTAGGATAACAAACCTATTATAAGTATGAAGAAATTGGTTGATTACACTAGACAATTATTATTAAAAGGTTTGAGGATCGCTTAAATTACAGCAACTGTGAAATGCGTAAAAAGTTAACCGATTTTCATCAATTTACAAATTTCAAACAAGCGAGAGAATTAGCGCCAAAAATAAGCCAAGGGTTTTCCAAGAAATTAAATGACGAATTACAAAGCGAACAACTAATTTCGATTTCGGAATATCCCTATGTACAGACAGCAACAAACATAAGTATGTAGATATGTACAAACGAAACAGGTAGCAATGTATTCAATGAGGATTTCGAGAGCAAGTTACACTTAACCTTCTTTTTTGCTTGACCATAGTAGGGTTGTCGGTTAAAAAGTTCGTACACTAGGTATATAATGTACCTACAACCAGCCAATGATGCCTTACTTTAAGTATCCTTTTATAAAATCCTACAGCTTCAAAGAAAACCTCTTCGCTGCTTCTACGGACCATATTCTATCACAGCTATAATGCATACATATTTATATCATATCATTTATTTGTATTGATCATACATATTCATATCATGTATAGGTATATTAAGAAAGGGTAAAAATTTCGATGTTGCTTTAACTTCACTTCCAGTAGCTATAAGAGCATTTAATTCAATTTGAATTACAGACGGACGAACTAATTTCTGATAGAAAAAGTAAGTCAAATCTGTTCCTGAATATGTTCAAGGCCGCCTTAGGAATGGGAGGCGCTCAGACACAGAAGATTCATCGGGCATTTAATAATTAAGGCGGCTAAACTAAAAAAAACGTCGTCAGAGCTGTCGGGCTCGGTCCCCCGTAAGGTTGGTGGCCTTGGGTATGTGCTCTATGGTAAATACGGTACTGAATATTTTTGGCATCGTTACACTGAAACTGACGATTGTTTCTCTCGCCGACTGTACCGTCGACGAAGACAAATATCTCCAGCCAAATTAATTAGTACGGTACCCGCGGCAACCGTGTCACGCAGTGATTCCTGGTACTTGATTTATCTTATTCTATTATATACGTACGAGTAAGTATTATATATATCTGCTACCTAACTACAACATCTATGCTATCATAAAGTTGTAAAAATTAAAGATCTGTACATAGAAGATATTTTCAAAAAAAACTATTTATGTCACTGAAGCGAAAAATATGCTTTTCAACTTCACCTCAGCAGCTCAAACATGCAGGTTTTGCTGCGAGCTAACAATGTGCAAAATGCGATTTTGCTGCAAGCGTGAGGCAAAGTAACTTTTTATTTTTTTTATTTAGAATGGCGCGCGTTGTCTAGTTTTCAGTGTTGGGTCTATACCTATGGTGTTCGCTTGCTCGGGATTCAACAATCGGCACTCGCAGCAAAAAACAATTTTGCTCTCTTGTTGCACAAATAACTATTTTAGATTTTTTGTATGTCTGTATGTGTCGTTGTGGTATCATTAGTTCATCACGTCAAGTCGGCTAAACGGATTTCAACTATTTTTGGTACACAGGTAGCTGCAGGTTATCCACAGATAATTATAGGATGCTTTTTACCCGACTACACTGAAGAAAAAAGAAGGGTTATGACTTTCCTATTCGGTGAACGAAGTTGCTCCAGTGTTAGTAGTTCCAGTACTATTACGAAAATAAAATTCTAAATTAATCCTTAATGACAGTAAAAAAAGGCGTGTAACTAGGCGCTCAAAAGTTTTCGTATTCAAAATCCTGTACTGTGAATTTTGTCAATTCTTGTCGAATTCGTACATCTACCGTAGAGCGCCAATTGGTGATTCATCCCGTTATGCTATTGGTTTGTCCCTCTTTAACGCAGCAACGAAGACGTGATTTTTTTTTATGCATAGAAATAATATGGGCCAGAGCGACATGACGTGATAGGCGGGTGTTGCGAACGCAACCCTTATTGCTGCATGCTCCACCTCAGTTATCCAGCATTCGGCAGACGTATTATCCTCTTGGCGGAAGGGATTTGGCTAGAAATTTGGTGAATAAATGCATTCGCTGCTTACGGTTCAAAGCTAAACCCTTTCAAATGGCAATGGGTGACCTACCTACTGATAGAACACAATTGGAATATCCTTTATTACATACAGGGATGGATTACGCCGGGCCAGTGCTGATAGCCGATCGTAAGGGGAGGGGTAGCAAAACAATTAAGTCATATATCTTGATTTTTGTATGTCTTTCAGTCAAGGCGCTTCACTTGGAACTTGTGACGAGTTTAACCAAGGAATGCTTTCTTGCTGCCCTCGGTCGTTTCATGAGTCGTCGCGGCAAGCCTCATACTCTATATTCGGACAACGGCACTACTTTTGTCGGTGCATCTAACGAGCTCGATCGTTTTCTTAAAAATAACCATGATAAATTGCATTTAGGTATGGCAGAAAAAAAAATTAAGTTTAAGTTTCCACCAGCTTATTCACCACATTTTGGCTGGTAATGGGAGGCCGCTGTAAAATCCGTAAAATATCATTTGAAACGTATCCTTGGGCTCACCCATTTAACTTGTGAAGAGATGAACACATGCCTGATACAGATAGAGGGTATTCTTAATTCCAGACCCCTGACACCTCTGTCTACTGATCCTTCTGATCTCACTCATCCTTCCTCCTCTCACTTCCTCATTGGACGCTCGCTTCTGTCAGTCCCGCAAGAATCTCTGACTGAGGCTAACATTACCCGACTTGAGAGGTTCCAACGAGTTAAAAAACTCAAGCAACATTTTTGGAGCCATTTTTCTCATGAATATTTATGTCACTCTCCTCCAGCAGAAAACGAAGTGGCATACCTCATCAGGCCAGCTACACGTCGGGTCCCCGGTGCTCATCAAGGAACCCGCACTTCCACCTCTTCTGTGGTTGCTGGGCCGCGTCACGAAGCTGTACCCGGGCAAGGACAACATTACCAGGGTCACCGATATCCGTACCAGGAAGGGAGTTATAAGAAGGGCTTATAATAACTTGTGTCCACTCCCTATTAATTCTTAAATTATTTTTATTTTTGTTGAGTACTCTCAACGCCGGGGAGTATGTTGCGAACGCAACCCTTATTGCGAAGCAGTGTCGAAACGTTCATACGAGGCGCAGTTAGTATGCGGGGGGCTTCTTAAAATGGGCCAATAACATTGGGCCACATACAACTTTCATCCCTACTACTAACCATCTAGCCGTTTAGTCAAATCATGACACATTACCTTTTCGTACCATCTTAACCTAACCACCTCTGTGCATGACGCACCTCTTTTATAACCTTTGTACCTTTTTATACAGTTTTTCTTTATGTTTTTTTTTACTACTTTTGTTTTCTAATGTCTTCTTTTTTAGTTGTCATTAAAAATTCGTATCATAACATGAACCAGCAGTTTTTCTTCGAGCTACATTGTTTGGTCCTTCATCCGTTTGTTGTGTAATTTAGTTATGGTACGGACCCGCGCGACTACTAAAACTATGGCATCGGGTAATGTTAATAAAGGTAAGACCGTTGCGGAGAGGGAGCTGGAGCCGCCGCCCGCGCCCACCGACCCTCTCGCCTCTTCGGCACCCGCACCACCGGCGCCTTCTCACCCCGTTAGTATGGTGTCCTCTCGCTCTTCCGCCACAGTTGTGGCCAGACGGTTAGCAGCGGAAGCGCAGCACGCGCGCCGCCTCGCCGACCTGGAACGACAGACCGCCGATCTGGAGCTCCGCGCAGAGCTCGCCGCCATCGAGGCCGACGCGAGTGAGCGCAGTTCTAGGAGCAGCCAGTGCATAGACCCATGGTTTAGTAAATCCGAAGTAGAACGCAATCGTGACACATTAATGTGTGATAATGCTTTCAGGCCTACAGATCCAGACCCTGAGGCACACGTTGCGCCCCTTGCGCTGCCAGTGACAGCGCCCCGAGACCGCGGCGCCGTTCCCGTAGCGGCCCGCAGCAACGACAGCAGTGCGGTGGTTCCGCAGCTTATCAATTCTCTTCAGGTGTTAATTGATGGTGTTAATAAAGGCAATAGCCACGGAGTAAACAAAATTCCTCTGCCTCGTTTTGACGGAAAGTCAAGTCTAGATTGGCTTAGCCTTAAAAAGGCGTTTCAGGATACGCAAAGCTTATATAGTCCCGTGATAAACCTAGCAAGACTGAATGCAGCTCTCTCGGGCACGGCGCGCGAAGCCGTGACGGCGCTGTTGGTGTCAGCGCGTGACCCTAGCGCTGTGCTGCGCGCGCTCGACACGCGCTTCGGCCGCCCCGAGCTCGTGGTGGCGCAAGAGGTAGCCGCGGTGCGCGCGCTAGCGCGCGTAAACGGAGAAGGTAAAGATCTTGCTATTTTTGCTAGTCGCGTTCGCAATTGTGTTGAGGTAATTCGTTTATTAGATCATACGGAATATCTCGCATCGCCCGAACTTTTTCAGGCAATTATAACGAAAATTTCACCATTATTGCGATCGAAATGGCTAGACTATGCCGCTCGATACGAGGCTAGTGGTCAAGCTAAGCTTGAAATCCTAGTTGATTTCTTAGTGCATGAAATTGACCTCCAGGCTCGTTTCGGTATAATCCCTGAGCCGACTGCTACATCATTCGTGGCAGATAGTAGACGGGCCAAGGATCATGTGCACGTTGTCGCTGAAAATAGACCCGCGAATTTAAATTCAGCGCCGCATAATAAAAAGCATTCATCGACGACTGCACATAAAAATAATTCATGCATTGTTTGTTCGCAATCGCACGACTTAATTAACTGTGACAAATTCGTGTCACTGTCGATCGATGACAGATGGAAATTAATAAAAAAGAAAAGAGTCTGTCACCGATGCCTAAAAGTAGGTTGGCATAGGTTCAGTTTGTGCAAAGCTAAAAATGTATGTGACATCGACGGATGCACGTTCCGTCATCATGCCTTACTGCACAACCCGAACTACGAGCGCGCCGCCGCTGCGCACGTGGAGGTGGGGGATGACGAACCCGCTGCGGGGCCGTCAAGCGCCGCGCCGTGGGCTCACGGGTCCACCGCGGCTCCCGTTGCTGCGCTCGCTCCCTCTACAGGCGACGTCGAATCTAACGAAGTTCTCACTCATGCGTCCACTTTCGTTACGTCAGACAGTTCTGCGTTGTGTCCATCTTCTCGTCCATTGCTGAAGATCGTCGCCGTAACCGTGTCCGGCCCTTCTGGAAGCGTGGATACTCATGCTTTGCTGGATGACGGGGCCACGGCCACGTTCATTGACATGGAGATAGCGAAGAAATTAGGTGTTTGTGGACCACAGAAACAAATACGTCTAGACTGTGTAGGCGGTTTGAGTAAGAGCACGACGGTTCAGTACGTAGATTTTTGTGTCAAAGGCCGTCGCGCTTCAGAAACGTACGTCATTCGTGGGGCCCGCGCGATTGAAGGGTTGGGTATCGCGAGACAAGCTGTCGATAGACTCCGCGTGACTCAATATTCGTATCTTTCAGATATCGCAGACGAACTCTGTTATGACAACGTAAAGCCAACGATTATAATTGGTATCGATAACTGGCATTTGAGCATGTCTAGGGCCACGCGAAAGGGCACTAGGAAACAACCGGTTGCGATCCACACAGCTTTAGGTTGGACTTTATTTGGTTTCGGCTGTAGTACAACCGCGCCGGTCGACGTCGTAAACCACGCAACGGTTAGCGATTCCGTGGATGCAGATATAACCGATCGCACCGTGTTAGAGCAGTTAGTTCGAGAACAATACAGTCTAGATTCGATTGGTATTTCGAAGCGCGAAGCGCGCAGCGCCGACAACGAACGCGCAATCCAAATTCTCGAGCGCACAACACGTCGTCTGCCCAGTGGTCGATACGAAGCCGGTCTAATTTGGAAGGCAGACAATTTGTATATACCTGACAGCCATAAGCTTGCTTTGTCTAGGTTTTTAGGTCTCGAAAAGAAAATGTGTAGGGACCCTATTTATGCCGAGCGGTACCGTCAGAACATACACGATATGATTCGGAAGGGTTATGCTGAGTTGTGCACGGAAGCGCACAGCGCCAAGTCACCAGTTTGGGTTCTGCCACATTTCGGCGTAATCAATCCGAACAAACCGAATAGATTAAGAGTTGTCCATGACGCAGCCGCAAAGAGTCAAGGCGTTTCGTTAAATTCGCTTTTATTGACAGGTCCCGACTTGCTTCAGCCTCTGTTAGGTATTCTGTTTCGCTTCCGTGAAGGCAAAGTAGCTTTGACTGGAGACATACGTGAGATGTTTCCACAGATAAAAATTCGTGTAGAAGATCGTGACGCGCAAAGATTTTTATGGCGCGATAACCCTAAAGAACCGATCAAGACCTACCGCATGTCATCAATGATTTTCGGTGCCGCGTCCAGTCCTTTCACTGCCATGTATATTAAAAATAAAAATGCAGTGGAATGGCAGGAACGGTATCCAGACGCGGTTCGAGCCATCATTGTCGATCACTATATGGACGACTGCATAGTAAGCCTAGATTCCGTTGACGAGGCCGCAAACCTTGCCACTGAGATTCACAATATTCATCGACATGCTGGCTTCGAGATGCGTGCGTGGGCTTCGAACAATCTCTCTGCGCTTTCTCTGCTGCCAAAAGAGAGCTTGATTGAGATGCCCGTAGCTAGAAAAGATGTAGATGTTGACCTGGGCCAAGTCGCTACGCCTGTGCGTACGCTTGGGCTTATTTGGCAACCTATCGCCGATACGATTGGTTTTAATTTAGGCATCAAGCAGAAGTTATTGCCAGATAAGCTCACCAAACGAGAAGTGTTGGCTCACGTCATGCGTGTCTTCGATCCTCTCGGCATTCTCGCGCCAATTGTAGTAACAGGCCGCATTATGTTTCAGAACGCGTGGCGCAAGGGTCTCGACTGGGACGAAGAACTTTCGCAGAGTGACAGCGCAGCGTGGAGATTTTGGTTCGAAGATTTACTAGCTGTCTCAAAATTTCAGATCCCACGCTGCTACTGTCCAGGCGAGTTCGTCATTGATAAGCGAGAACTTCACATTTTTTGTGACGCAAGTGAAGCTGCTTTTGCCACAGTCGCTTATTGGCGATTTATCTCGAAAAATGGTGATGTGAAGCTTGCGCTTATATGTAGTAAAGTTAGAGTAGCTCCTCTGAGATTGGTGTCGATAAATCGTTTAGAGCTTCAGGGAGCTTTAATTGCAGCTCGCCTTGCTTCAACAATTTGTGAAGCCCACAGACAAAAACCTATAAAACGCGTATTTTGGTGCGATTCTATGACAGTTTTGGGTTGGCTTCGCAGTGAGGCACGTTTGTACAAGCCATTTGTCTCCCATAGAGTAGGTGAGATTATAGAGATAACGGACGTGAAAGAATGGCGCTGGGTGCCAACTCATTTAAATGTTGCTGATGATGCAACCCGTGTGAAACGAGTCACGATATCTCCAGAATCACGCTGGATATCGGGTCCTGAATTTTTGCTCTCTTCTGACTGGCCATGCGAGCCATGCGCACACGAAAGCACTAAAGTGGAAGAAGAGCGCAAACATTCAGCGCGGTCCGATTTAGTTCATCTCATTAGTGTCGTAGATAAGCATGAGCCGGTGTCAGCCAATCCCGAACGCTTTAGTTCTTGGCTGAGACTCGTGCGTGCAACAGCTAAAGCGCATAAGTATCTCACATTACTGCGGATGCGTAGTCTAAACCAAAGGGGCTTATGTGTAGATAATTTAGTTCGTACCGAGGGAGGGATTTGCACTTTCATGTTTCAGCCTGCAGATCAACAACACTCCTTTTCCGTCCCGCATTCTGCTCGTGCGACAGCCGCAGTATTGACTGCCACCGACATGCGCCTTGCAGAGACGCATATTCTGAGACAATCCCAGCTGAACACGTTCCCCGATGAGATGGCGCATCTCCGAGATCATGCTGCACAGCCCTTACCACGCAACAGCCGCTTGTCTAAATTATCTGTTTTAATCGACGATAATGGACTGATGCGTTTATCTGGCCGCATTACGGCAGCGTTTGAAGTACGCGATGAAACCAAACGCCCCATCGTCCTCGATGGAAAACATCCAGCTGCACGCCTACTTGTAGGACATTACCATCGGAAGGCCGCCCATGCGAATACAGAGACCGTTGTTAACGAGATACATCAAGAGTACTATTTACTGAGTCTGAGAAGTACCGTCCGCACAGTTGCCTTCCATTGCCAATTTTGCCGAAATCGCCGTGCAATGTCGTTCCGCCCACCGACAGGAGACTTACCTGAGGCACGTTTGGCTCATCACAAGCGCCCATTCACGTTCACCGGGTTGGATTACTTTGGGCCGGTTCAGGTTTCGGTTGGCAGAAGACGAGAAAAAAGATATGTCGCCCTATACACGTGTCTTGTTGTTCGCGCCGTGCACCTAGAAGTCGTCGACAGTTTGTCCGCTGACTCCGCCATAATGAGCCTCCGCCGTTTCGTAGCCCGAAGAGGAACGCCAGCAGAAATCTGGTCAGACAACGGGACGGCGTTTGTTGGCGCGAACAGAGAACTACGAGGCCTCTATGCTGACGCTACGACCCAGTATGCAGCGACAGAGAAAATCAACTGGCGTTTCATTCCCCCCGGAGCTCCATTTATGGGCGGAGCTTGGGAAAGACTCGTCAAATCAGTAAAGGTGGCGCTCAGAGTAACCCTAACCGAACGTGCCCCCACAGACGAGGTGCTACGCACGCTGCTTGCAGAGGCGGAGGCGCTTGTCAACTCTCGCCCGCTCACGCACGTTTCTGTTGATCCTGATAGCGAAGAAGCGCTCACCCCGATGCATTTCCTGCTCAGCTCGACATCAGGCCGCCCAATTCCAGCATCACTATCAGACTCCGATCTCGTTTCGAGAAGCAATTGGCGCAAAGCACTTCGATTAGCCGATCACTTTTGGCGGCGGTGGATGCAGGAATATTTGCCAACGCTCGTCCCGAGGCGCGGCCAAGGAGAAGTACCCGGCATTTCTGTTGGCGATTTGGTGCTCGTGGCCGACAGCAACTTGCCAAGAGGAGCCTGGCCAAGAGGGCGAGTTACAGCTACGTTCCCCGGCCGCGATGGCATTGTGCGAGTAGCAGATATCGCCACCGTGGCAGGCATTATGCGGCGACCTCTCCGGAAGCTGGTGAAGCTGGTGGCTTAATAAAAAAGGGAGGAATGTGCATGACGCACCTCTTTTATAACCTTTGTACCTTTTTATACAGTTTTTCTTTATGTTTTTTTTTACTACTTTTGTTTTCTAATGTCTTCTTTTTTAGTTGTCATTAAAAATTCGTATCATAACATGAACCAGCAGTTTTTCTTCGAGCTACAACCTCTGTTTGTGACCGCGGCACTACTCTTTGTAAACCAATCAACCTATAGTAAATATATAATACAGTCCACAATATCGAAGTTTTCATCAAATAGTTGTCGAGTACCTCTTCTCGTCAGATCATCCGGCACCGGCGGCTACAGTAGGTTATTTAAGTCACGATAAAAACCTAGCACTCTTAGTTCTGTTAAACAAAGGAGAATAGCTGAAGTAGTGTTTCTTAAAAAAAAGTGTAGGTACATCAACGTTTTCTCAGAATATTATAAAATAAATAGCGTTGCGTAGCTTTTGTACTTTAGAACCTAATACACGAAAAAATGTGTCCATAATTTTTCATTCCGGATCGTCACATTTTTGTATGCTTTTTTTATCTCTACGAAAGTGACACACTGTATAAACATTTTTTTTATACAAAATATTGAAAATCTTTTTTTAGTTGAGCTTCAAATTTACTGACGATTCTGAGAAAGAGAAGCCAAACACAAAAAGCCAATGTTTCGAAAAAAAATATGTACAGTCACCGGCATCAATATCTGCCATAACAAAGCGGGCGAAAATATCAGGTGCGTACACATTTGTATCATTTGCCCGTATCAGATCATCGTCGCGTGGCATGAGCGCGTGTCACTATCACGCGTTTGGACGTTGCGCCGATCCGATCGCTCGAAATCCATGTTGCTACGCGTATCACACACTTATATCGGACGACTGCGGCATGATCGGCGCGCCGACAGTGAGCGTCCAAGCAGCGCGAGACGCAGTCATGCCACGGCACGGTGATCGGATACGAGCAAATGATGGACAAGTGTGGACGCACCTTAACACGTCCTAACGGCCTAGAAATAGAGTCGTAGAATACAGTAAGGGAAATTGAAACCCGTACCCAGCGATGTAGAATACCCACTTATACGAGTAACCTAGCGATGCCGATGGGACACTTTTGCGACTTGAATTTGTTTTGTAGGTGATAGTGCATCTACATCGATGCCCGTACCTTTTTTCGCCCTTGTCACATAGAGACTAAAAAGGTAAGTGTTTAGTTTCCCTTACTATCCTTAATTGTAGGTAGGTACACTTTTTATTACAGGCCGATGAGCTTAAAAGTGCCTCACTAAATATAGGTGCACGCAGTGCCCGCTCCAACCCTGAGTCAAGTGGCTGAACAAAAAAAGAGATTTTCAAATCACTTGGTTGGATTATTTTTTTACTTTACAATTTCAAAAACTTTCAGCGTAGAATTACTCAATGTGATTTTTTTCTGAATCTACAGAATATAATAATGGCGGGTTGAGGGTTTGGGCTCCACCAGTGGTGACTCGTCATTAACCCTTTCACCGCTCTAACAATACATCTGAGCCAAACCAATAAAGACAGGGACGTACATATAGTACGAGAGAATATAATATGTACGTGGATGGTTGTCTGCCTTTACTCCGAATGTTTCATTTCCTCACTCTGAAATTTACTCTAAAACCATTTTTTTCGTTTCGTTTTCTAACCTAACCTAACCTAACTAAGTTTATTCTTTAAAACCATTAGAAAATACACTTTGAAAAAATTTGGTTTCCGAGAAAATCGAGTGTTGGGAAATGAAATATTCGGCGAATGAAGCATTGAGCGCCTAGTTACGTCTTTTTACTGTCATCTAAGGATTAATATCTAAAGTGGTTAAGTAGCATGTGGCAACAGGATGACACATAACATTAATTTAGTATTACGTATGTCAGTGCTGCCGTGCTAGTTTAAAAGGCCGTCTTTTGATAGGAGTTTCAATATATTTTACGTATTTTTTTATTAGCACGACAGAATGCTCTTCTTCAGTGTGTTCTCTTCAAATTTTGCGAGTTAAATTTGACCCACTTCCCGGTTTCCGATTGAGCTATAATTTGGTATACTTATACTGTTGTTTGACCTTTTTAGAATATTCTCGATTAGTAAGTTAGCAGTTGACAGATGTTCTAAGAAAACGGCACTAAATTTATTAGAGTCTTATTTAAATGGTAGAATACAAAGGGTTGACGTGAATGGAAAGCGTTCACCGGGGTCATTAGTCTCTATGGGTGTGCCGTAGGGATCAATATTGGGACTTTTCCTGTTCCTTATCTATATAAACGACATGCCATACCTTGTAAAGACCCACCATGAGATAGTTTTGTTTGCAGATGATACGTCTCTAATTTTCAAAGTCGTACGAAATCAACGATCCTACAATGACGTAAACAATGCTATCTGTGAAGTAGTAAATTGGTTTAATGTAAATAATTTATTGTTGAATGAGAAAAAGACTAAATGTGTTAAGTTTGTCACGAGTAACGTAAAACACGAGCAAGCAAGCGTTATGGTTAAAGGTGAGGAACTGGAACTAGTTAATAGTACAGTCTTTCTCGGTATAACATTAGATTCTAAGCTCCAATGGGGTCCCCATATTGCTAATCTCTCGAATAGACTGAGTTCTGCAGCTTTTGCAGTAAGTAAGATTCGTCAATTAACAGACGTGATAACGGCTCGATTAGTGTATTTCAGTTATTTCCACAGTATTATGTCATATGGTATCTTACTATGGGGCAGTGCTTCCGACATTAATACTATATTTGTTCTGCCGAAGCAGGCTGTTCGTGCGATATATAAAATTAACCATAAGGTGCGTCCACACTTGTATTATTTGCTCGTATCCGATCACCGTGCCGTAGCATGACTGCGTATCGCGCTGCTTGGACGCTTACTGTCGGCGCGCCGATAATGCCGCACTCTTCCGATAAAAGTGTACGCGTAGCAAATGGATTTCGAGTGATCGGATCGGCGCTACGTCCAAACGCGTGATCGTGACACGCGATCATGCTACGCGACGATGATCTGATACGGGCAAATGATACAAATGTGGACGCACCTCTAGAGACTCGCTTAGAGATAAGTTTAAGGACATTAATATAATGACAGTGCATTGTCAATACATTTATGAGAATATTATGTATGTACATAAAAATATTACCCACTTTAAGAAGAACTGTGATATACATAATATTAATACTAGAAATAAGCATAAGCTCGCAGTGCCTGCTACTAGGCTCCATAAAATAAGGAGATCATTCATGGGTAACTGTGTGAGATTTTATAATAAACTTCCTAGCAGCATAAGTGAGTTGTCTATTGGTAAATTCAAAAATATTGTGAAACAAAAATTATTTTCTAAAGCTTATTATAGCACACAAGACAAGACTACATGAATGATGAAGCCGCGTGGGATTAATGTAAATTATAGCGTCATGTAGGTATATGATTAAATTTTTTAACGAATACCTAAGGTATTATTATTATTTTAATCTTAATTGTTTTATATACTCTGACATTTAGAATTTTATTCTAGACACATTCTAGATTATTTATTTTTTGTTGACAATCCTTTTGGGATTTATCTTATTGATTATTTTAATTTTTAAAATGATGATTTTATCAATAATATTATACTTAAGTTAAATGATCTGATTAGGTTTTTCTGGGTTTCCCTAATCCTTGCAGCAAATGTTGGATCATATTGTATTTCTCCCACCAAACATTCACTCTCATGTAACTGACATTTCGAAAGTGCTTGTAACTAGGCCTACTTGAATAAAGAATATTTTGATTGATTGATTGATTGATTTGAAAACTATTCAGACTCAGAGGCAAAAAAAGCTTGTCACAAAAATTAGTTGACAGAAACTTATTGATACTACATCGGTGACGGCCGAACGACTGAAGTTCCGTACCAGACGAGTACCTAACGGTACCCCAAAGAGCAGTATAATATAACCGATACCCTAAGCTACTACTGTCTCTTTTTCCATCTGTCACAGGGCCCTAACTTTAGGACTATCACAGAATAAAATAAATAGGTAAAAGGGCCGGGCCGCGGAGCGTTTCAACCGCTACACTTTTATGTAACGAATTTTTTACATCATACGTGACGAAATTCGATAAAATGTTTGAATACAAATAGAAAATGATGCCTTGCCTACCTTATGCCTAAAACTCAGATGCGTTCGAAACGCTCCGCGGCCCGACCCAAATATCACGGACAATCTCACACAAATCGACCTAGTCCCAAACTAAACAGAGCAAAATTTGGTTTCGGAGAAAATCGAGTGTTGGGAAATGAAACATTCGGCGAATTTCTACTGAAACGAAATACTCCGCCAACGAAGTTGCGGGCACCTTCTACTGTACGGTCGGTATGGATTTGTTCGGCTTATTTAGTATTAGTTTTTTTGGTAACAGGTCATTTTAGTACAAATGCCAAAATGCATAAAAGGTTGAGATGTAATTTTGTCAAAAAGTACAAAATGTTTGTGCCACCAGGTCATTTTGTCTGAATATTTTAAAGGCAATAATCCTATGGACAACATTTCTTTTAGTCGAAATGTTTACTCGATAGAATTAATTACGGCCAAAATGTCAGTTTGTCTGAAAGTTTTCCGGACAGAATACTCTGTGGCCAAAATGTACAAAACGCGATTGTCGAAATGTGCTCTACTTGAAATGTTTTCACGATAGAATTAATTACGGCCTAAATCTCAGTTTGTCAGAAAGTTTTCCGGACAGAATACTCTGTGGCCAAAATGTACAAAACGCGATTGACAAAATGTGCTCTACTTGAAATGTTTTCACGATAGAATTAATTATGTTATTTATTTAATTATAACTGTTTAATATGGGACTACTCTACCCGTTAATATAATCAAAGTTATTGTACTTTTCTTAATAAACTAAACAATAATAAAAAAAGATTGTTAAACTATATTTGTCATTTGTTCATTATAATATCATGTTTACATTTATATACTTTTTGACCGTTGTACATTTTAACCCATTGAACATTCCGGCACTTGTACCAAACGTTACCCATTATCATTTTGCCATTTTTTCTTACAAACATGTTGACATTAATATACTTTTTGACTTTTGTACAATTTGACAAAGACATTTTTAAACCCATTGAATATTTTGGGTTCTTCACCATTTATCTTTTTGTACGTTATGTCTCTCATACAATTAGACTCTCAAGTTTTTGCGACATTTAATTGTTTTGTCTTTTATTCATTATAACATGTTTACATTTACACACTTATTGACCGTTGTACATTTTGATAATAAGACATTTAGAACCATTATACATTTAGACATTAGTACCAAAATTACCTGTTACCATTTTTTTTAGTAAACGGTCTCTGACGGAAGATCAGCGCTGCATTCTCCGCAGCATCATGCTGAGTCAGCGCCTATTTTATACCACGACACATTACAAAAATGTAGTCCTGTTGCCTACATTTTATCTTTAGTGCTTTTTTTAATATTACAAGTGTATAATTATATCATAGCTTATAAAATTGAATTATTATCTGTTGTTATTGTTGTGGTTGAATAAAGTTTTTATCTATCTATCTATAGTATGGAAGAATGGATTTGGTCTCAAGGTTTGGTATTATCATAAAGAAACAAATAACTGCAATCAACGCAAATATAATTGGGTTCAATTGAACTAAAAACAAGTAATTAGACGTAAACAAAAAGAGATATGCGTGACGGTCTATCAACTTTTTCTATACCTCGGTCTCGTTGCCATGGATATGTCATGTCTACTGATTTTAAAAGATATCAAGACAGCAAAAATATAGTTGTTTTATCCTATATAGGTCGTCAGCATGTTAATACTAAGTTACTCTGATACTATTGTCTCCTGAGTTACGGGAAAAAATAACAAGAATAAGTTGATCCACCCATCAGTGGCGTAGCTACCGAAGGGCCAAACGGCGCCATGCCCGAACTCAGGGGGCCTTCGGAGCCTGACCACTGGCGTACTAGACGGTGCCGTGCACTAAGGCCCTTGGTTACTGACTAACTGATCCTCGAACTAACATAGGGTCCCAAATTCACGTACGCGCGACTGTGTGAACGAAAAGTGTGAACAACACCGCTGCACCTTAGGTATTCGTCATTTTGCTATCGTCTGTGCCCCCCCCCCCCCCTCCTGGTACTTAAAAGCCGCATATTGGTCTTAGACTATTAAACGGATGGACGCAGTAATTACGCCTTATGCGTAAAAAAATTCAGCGAGCGTGATATAAAATTATTTCGACTTTAATCCCATGACGCATACTGACCGAAAATGTAAAATCCCCTGCATCGCGATTGAATCACTACAGTTGACATGCCCAGTAACTGTATCGACATTGCATCGAGACTGTGTCGTTGCTTCGTTGCGCGTGTTTGTAAAGGTAGACGATCAGCGACTGCATCAATACTGTATCGCTAGTGTATCACAACTGCACTCTCAGCATAAAGTCGCCGTGTGTAACCATGGGTAGTATGTAACGCAAAGCTCCTATTTACACGTGTCAGGCCGTCACCAAGTCAACACAACCTTTTACTACCACATCATCTCTTTCTTGTTTGTATCTAAAAATATTAAATACACATTCATGATTTAAATATATTAGCTTTATAATACTTCAACTCCTCAATGCTCTCTAAAATATCATCCACGGCCCGATGGGAAAACTTCTTTTGCGGTATATTTGAGAAGTCTTTCTGGTACCAGCGCTTAGCGAGTTCTTTGATGGTGCTGACATCAATCACTCTGTAGTGTAAGTACTGGTCTAGCTGTGGCATGTATTTGCGGATAAACAGACGGTCCATGTACACACTGTTGCCACCCAGTGGGCATTTCTTCTCCGGTGCATGTGCTGTCACAAATTGTAGTATCTGTTTTTCAGCATCTTGGACGGAAACTTCCGATTTCCGGCTAGCCTCCGTCAAACCACTCTGTAAGGAAATATTTTTGATTTTAGTAACAGATTTCGAAACTTAAATTGAGAAGAAAGAGAACCACACTTAAAATTCCCATTAATTTGGCAGAGGATTATGACGATGGAGTTGATTATATGCATGCTCTAACCTGGTACAATTTGATTCTATTAATTATCAGTATAGTTGTTGTTCCACAAAATAAGAACACTAACTCAGTGGCGTAGCTAGGCGTAGGCGAAGCGGGCTGTCGCCCACGGCCTCGCACATAATCGCGCGAAGCCCCCTTTCGGATGATGAACATTCTCTTGACAGAAAAAGGGCCCCGCTAATACGACTGAGCCCACGTCTAGATTACGCCACGCTACGCCACTGCACTAACTTTTATGGCAGTATGATGTGAAACATTCCAAAACAATAAATCATTAAGTGATGTTGATTGAGGCATCACATGATAATACATTTTGTATAAGTCATATAAAAACTGCTTCATGTTTCTATTGATTTATTTCCCAACTCATGCTTCTTTTTGCAATGGTACAGTTTATAGTAAGATAATTGAACCATAAATTAGTAACTTAATAAATTATTATAGTTATCTCCATGGGTGTATCCATTGGTGAAGAGATCAGGGAAGTTGCCCCCTAGTTTTTGTATATTCTGTGTGAGCACAAAACAATCTGGCTAAAATATCTTATTGCTTCCCATAGGTCAAAATCTGGGTATGCCCATGGGTGTCAGTTTGTACAGCTTAAGAGTCCCCGGCAAGCTCTGCCTAATTTCATCTTCCCATATAAACGGAGTTTCGTTCTCATCTTAAAACTATGTGATGGATTGTAATGAAACTTTGCATATACAATGACATGAGCAATATCTAGGCCTATAATTAGTTTATACGGCTCCAGTTTATAAAACAAACGAAATACAGCAAACACAAGTATTGTAACTTAAACTTAAATTTGCTGTATTTTTTTACTATGGTATGTGAAGCTACAACTAATTACAGGCCTGCATATACCTTAATCTATTCTAAGTACAAAATTTCAGAGCAAACTAGCTAGTTGTTTTAAAATGAGAGCGTAACTACTTTTATATGGAGAACCGAGCTTACAGGGGATTCTTAAATTTTAAATCCAAATCATTATATCTCAATACCTCTCCATGTTGCGAGACACACCATTCACCCATGTTATTCAGGACATCATCAGGCTGGTGAACAACAATGTTGGGACCCACAGCAACCACATTCAGCTGCGCATCAGTCACCAGGCAAGCAATCTCCAGGATATGGTCCTTCTCTATGTCTAAACCAGTCATTTCCAAGTCCACCCATACTATCCGTTTAGCTGCTTCTTTGATTTGTAGCAATGAATCTTGTTTCATTTGAGGTTCTGGAATATAAAGACATTTCATATGTTATAGATAAAGTGATAGTCAAAAATGTAACACAGCAAAAAAAACTGGCCAAGTGCATTATTACCCGGTTCCAGTTGAGTTAAGTTTGCACCTGATATCTATAGTATTGCATACAAATAAGGTGCAAACTTAACGCAACCAGGTTCAAATAGGTATTTCGAAAATTTAAAAAAATATTGCTAGTTAGAGACATGCTTATATAGTAATTGTTCCAAAATTTACAGATCAATCCCTTTCATATGATACCCTACTTGACCTAGTAGGGTTTTGATTTTTTTTATTATATTCGTCGTTTTTTTAGAATATATAAATATATTTTAAAATTTTGTGCAATAAATAGGGGCAGACCATATTTACAAATATTCCAATTTAAAATAGATATCATAAGTAGTTTTTGAGATATGGCACTCTAATAGTTGGACAGACAAGCAGACAGACAGAACAACAAAGTCGCACCATAAGGGTTCCTTTTTTGTCTCCGCGAATGGAGTTGCAGGCTCCTTTTAGTAATATTATAAATATAAAAGTTTATGAAGATGTTTGGATGTTTCTTGCTCAATAATGAGTTGATTTCAAATAATCTCTACATAGTTTAGGGCTTAATTAAAAAAATCTCAAATTGATTCCTTTGTGTAAGATGTATTGGTAATTTTCTGTACACAAAGAAATTAATTAAATTGAATTAATTAAATTTTAAGGGGTCCAAGCAAAAATGTATAAATGAATAGTTTATTCGGATAATTTTTGTTCTGTATCCAGTCCTTAGAATGGTAAAAATAACTTTCCAAATGGTGTATATGATTGTTCAGTTTCTATGTAACAATTTCTAACATTCAGAAATTTGTATATATTTTTATGTATTTAATTATGATTTTTTACAGAAAGCCTATAAAAATAGGGATTGTTTATCTAGTCTCTCAATAAACCTTTATTAGATTCCTATGCCAAATTGTTAATTATGAAAACAACTAACAATCCTAACAAGCTTCTTTCTTTTCTTAAGAAAAAACATGTATTTTTTAAGAAGAGTAGCAATAACTTGTCTTTCATTGTAAAAATAACAGTTTTATGGCGTTAATCTTGGTTTTGATGACTTGTAAAGATAAACTGAAGCAATAAAGTGGTAAACGGTCATTGTCAATGAGGCATATACCATAGGGAAGAATGAAGAGTTACAAATCAAAGCTCATTCGGAGCTGAGAGCCCTTAATTAAGGCCCTTAGCTATGCACCATTTTTTTTAAATGACCCTAATGCGTAGAATCGAACGGATTTATGTATAAAAATTAGCATAGATTGAGTCATGAATTAGAACATAAGCTACTTTATTCCCGGTAACGCGGTCGAAAACGAGTGTAAATGCCAGAATCCAGGATATATATAATAAACGAAACTAATGGTGAGACATGCTAGCGTAGGGAAGTAACAATATAAGCAAATTATCACAACATAACCTATTTAAAATTCTAAAGATAAATACTTACTACTACAATCTCCATTAACTGGTCGCATTATATATTTGACTACACTATTTACGTTTGTAGTAAGGTATTGCCGAAAGCCAATCATTTATTTTATATTATAATTGCAAACCTATTTCTATTAATAATAAACAAACTATTCACATGCGCGCAAATTTTGAACGAAAGGCACTGTGTTAGTCAAAGAGAATATAATCACTACGTTTTAAGAGACGGAACTTCATACAACTTTTTTTCTGAACGATTTATATAACCATCGGGTGAATGCTCCACCAATATAAGAAAAATCAAATGTTGCCATGTCATCACAATTTTAAAAGTAGTGTAGTGAAAAACCGATTATGCACAGGGTAGGGTTTACCATATCCGGTAATTACCGAAGTTACTCATTGTAGCACGACTTTCATAATCAGAATTACTGTTCGAGTAAAAATTAAACAAATCATAAATGTGATGAAAACTTTATTAAATTCCTAATAAACTGAAATTTACATTGAAATTTTACAACAATTTTATAGTTTATTAGTTCTTTAATAACAATGTGTGATAAGTACATAATCTACTGAGAGGTTTAATGCTAAGTATACCTCCTAACAATAGATACCGTTTATTCCATAAGAGCACACGGGGCTCCCTGGTCTATGGAAAATTCTCGTTAGCAACCTTTTTGTAGAAACACTATCTCAAAACACCACGAGTCTATCTCAAAACATAACGAGTCTCTGTCTCTAAAATATTTCACGCACACAGTTAATTGAGCGGCGGAGCAAATTTGCTCAACTCAACGCCACAACAAATTTCAAAAACTTCAGAATAATTATCAAAATGAATGAAAACCACCATTAGGTTAACAGACGTCAGGATTCGACACGAATGACATCCCATCAGTGTTGCCATTACCTTATTCACGTATTATGTTGTCGGTGAAGTAACTCGATCGCCATACATCTTATTTTTGTATGAGAGTTTCCGACCACTGGTGTTAGTCATGCTATGGTAACTTAGAACATTGTAACCAGACACTCAACTCGCCTGCCATCTAGCCCGCATGAACGAAACCACTAGGCACTTTCTGTTTCTAAAGTCATATTCACAATCAAATATTCACCACAAGATATTATCAAATATTAATTCAAGAAAATAAGAAAAAAGTCAAAATAATCAACATAATAAATTAAAAACAACAATATAGTAAAATGAATAAATGTACTCATTGTAACATAATATATTTTGAACGCAGCCAAACTGGACAGTCAAACCTTTTCTTGCCAGCATGCTTACATTAAGATACCATTATCATCAATACATCTATTTTATTAATTTTATATATTAATACTACATTTTTGTAATTTCAATTTTTTTACAATTTCAAACAAAAAATAAAGATGAAGTCGATAAAATTGGTGAGTACGTGTTAAAATGTTATGGCAACACAGTAAAACTTCGTTTGTGAAACCAATGTGAAACTGTCATTGTTTAAATTTGTTTTCATCACCATTTTAGTTTCCTAATTTCTTTTCATTTCTTTCTTTTATGTGGTTGTGAGATAGGACTCCTTGTGTTGTGTTTCCCCTTTGAGAGCATAGTTTTTTGTGATAAGTGACATGAGAGCTGAGCAGACCTAACCATGTCATTCAAATCATGCTGCATACCTGGTTGCAAAATTCGCGACGGAGATGGTAATTTCATGATACATCTATACTGTTATGTATATAGTTGTAAAAAAACCGTGCAAGAGCTTGTCGGACCATGCTCAGTGCAGGGTTCTGCAGCCGTATAAGATGTGGACAATGTAGTAAACGAATTTTTTGAAGATCCCCTTATTATATATTTTGGTTTAGTCATTCACTTCTTATATGGAGATTTTCAAACTCGGAATTTTCACTTTTCCATTCATTTTTATGTATATTTCTTTACATACAAACCTTGTCCAGACAATTACAAACACAACAAAAAAAGAATTAGCTAAATAGGTGCAGTCTTTCTGAAGTGAAGTGCGCGAAAATACATTTCTACAATTAATTTATATATATATATTTATATATACACACACACACATTTCTTTCATATCTCTTCTCCTTTTACATATAAAAGAAGAAGAAATATAAGAGTATGTTTTATTTCAATTGCAGGGATCCCATTGCATAGATTTCCCGATCCTACAAAAGAACCTGACAGATTTAGATTATGGGTGCTAAACAGTGGTGCTGATTTTGTTGGAATAGATGATGATTACATTTGTAACAACAGAAGAATTTGCAGACTGCATTTTACTGACGTTCACCTTTATCCAAAGAACAAACTAAGCAAACTGGCGGTACCGATTTTAAAATTGCAGGGTAAGTATATATAAGACAGACATGGGCAAAATTTATTCAAATGACGAATAACGATTGTGGATAACAAAAATGTATCGCAAACTAAAATGTACTTAGTATTCCTTTCGAAGAATGATTACGAACAATTCTCGACGATATTCCGTATGATCTCACACGCTTTGATAAAGCTTCCCAATTGCAAAGTCTCGATCACCAACCGCATAGTGAGTTGAAAACTCCAATTTTGTTTCATCTTGTGTTTTGGGTATCGTACCTCAAAAGGAAATAAAAACGGAAACGTCATAGGATCACTTTATCGTCCGCCTGTCTGTTCGTCCGTTACAGAGTTCCTATGGCCACCTTCCTTCTCCATCATCAGATCAGCTCGATGGTACCTATCATATTATTATATTGTCACTAAACTTACATTAGTATGCTAAATTTTAGCTCAATCGGAAAGCAGAATCAAATTTAACTTGCAAGATTTGATTACAGACCGACAGACAACGGGACACGTGAAAGTAAATAAAAGCTTGTAAAAGATATGACTTTAAAACTTGATTAATGTAATTTATGTTTCAGATCATCTTCCCTCATCCCAAAATGTGGCCGATCCAAGTTCATTACCTGCTGCCGTTACTATAAATGAAGCTAGTGAAACAGTATCTCAATTTTTTTCTTCAGTTACTGTGCCCAATCAAACAAGTAGGACAATAAAAAGGAAAAACGATACAGAACAAGCCACTGGCTCTCCACCTAAAAGATTTTGTGCTGTTATAACAGCTGATAAAGCCTATGCTGTTAAAAATGGTAATATTTTTTTTTTATTATATTACATTTGCCTAATTTATTTCGTGCACATCCCGTTTGTGGATATGACCTAGAGTAAGTACAGTCAGCATCAAATAGTCTGTGACAGCCAAAGCGTCAAATATATCGCCACATATCTTTCATCATCATCATTTCATCCATAGGACGTCCACTACTGGACACAGGCCTACTCAATATATTTCCACATGGGCGGGATAGAGGATATAATTATAAGCATGAAGGAATGTATAACGCAAAATGTCACACATTTTGATATGATTGTATTTTTAATTTATAGTATTATATCCATTGATTATTAAAAAGAGGGCTGTTTCTAAATAATCAGTTGATAGAAAATATACCAGAGCGGCCATGGCCAGATTTTATTGTGTACAGTGTATAGCAATAACAATGATAAAAATATACAAATATTTTGGTAAATGCAAATACATTCGTGTGGTGCTACGGAATCTTCAGTACGCCATTCCGACTCACAACTGACCATTTTTTGTTGTTTCTGATTTTAGAGTCTTCAGAGAGAACAAGAATGGTTAAAAATATGAAATCAACGCTTCGCAAAATAAATCGGCAGAAATTGCGTTTAAAACAAAGGTTAAAACTTGCCAAGAAAATGATAAACCAGAATTCATCAACGTTAATGCATAGTAAATTAACTAAAGCCGCTCAATTATTATTTTCGATGCAAATATCACAAGGGAAAAAGAAGTCAAGAGGGCGAAGATTTAGTTTAAAGGAGAAAATTTTAGCCCTTTCTATATATAAATCAAGCCCTAAAGGGTATCGCTTACTGAGTGACATAATTATCCTTCCTAAAAGAAAAACGATGCAAAATATATTAAAGCAAATAAATATTCAGCCTGGTATCAATGACCAAATTTTTTTAAAGTTAAAGAAAAGAGTGTCAAAAATGCCGAAACATCACCGCTATTGCAGCATTGTTTTCGATGAGATGTCAATTTCCACAGCCTTGAATTACGATGCCAATAATGACGTTATCACTGGATTTGTGGATGATGGAGAGAACCGTGACGAAAAATTTTGTGATCATGTTCTTGTCTTCATGATCAGAGGAGTCATTAAGAAATATAAGCAACCAATATGCTTCTCTTACTGTGCTGGAACGACAAAAACAGCTGTATTGAAGAAAATAATAACGCTCGTCATAAAAAAAGTTCAAGATACTGGACTTAATGTTGTTGCGACTGTTTGCGATCAGGGCGCAACTAACATGGCCGCAATAAACTTGCTTATAGAGGAATCTAAAGCTGAATGCTTAAGAAAAGGTCAAGAATGGACCGGAGGCTATTTTGAAATAAATGACAAAAAAATATATCCTCTTTATGACCCGCCACATTTATTAAAAGGGATTCGTAACAATTTATTGACAAAGGACCTCCAGTTTACAATGAACGGAAAGACTGGCGTCGCAAAATGGCAACATTTAATGATGTTGTACCGAAGAAGCCCAAGCTATAAGGGTGTACATTTGTCACATAAATTGACCTCGCAGCACGTAGAACCCAAACTTATACCCAAAATGCGGGTAAAGCATTGCGCTCAAGTATTTAGTCAAACTGTTGGTGTGACTATGGGATTTATGGCGGGTATGTAGTTAAGTTTAGTTGTTCCAATTCTTATTTATCTATACTATTATAAAGTTGTAAAAATGAAATGTCTTTACATTGAAGATATTTAAAAAAAAATGATTTTATGGACTATTTGGAGGTCACGAAAACGAAACATATTTTTTTTGGATTTTATGTGTGTTTGTATGTGTCGTTGTGGCTTCATCACGCAAAATCGGCTAAACAGATTTCGATTATTTTTGGTACACGGGTAGCTGGGTATCTCCAGATGGTTATAGGATACTTTTTACCCGACTACGCTGAAGAAAAAACGAGGGGTTATGACTTTTTCTCCTCCGCGAACGAAGTTGCGGGCATCTTCTAGTATATTATAAAACAAGCGTCTCTCTGTCTGTCTGTCTATTCGGGATGAACTGGGTAACTAAGTGCTTAATTTTAACGCGGTTTACACCAAAGTTTGGCTTAAATATTGAGAATGTTATACATAATATTTTCTTCTGTTTCCGCGATTATTACTCATTGAAATAAAACAATTTAACGGATTATATCGCGTATATTATCTCATTTAGTTCCCGACGTTTCGGAAGCTTTCCAGCTTTCCATGGCCTCCCGTGACCATGGAAAGCTGGAAAGCTTCCGAAACGTCGGGAACTAAAATGAGATAATATACGCGATATAATCCGTTAAATTGTTTTATTTCAATTATTGAGAATGTTGTCATTATAAAGTTGTAAAAATTAAATCTCTGTAGGTACATTGAAGATATTTAAAAATAAACTATTGTAACGGACTATTTATGGAAGACGATGAGTTGGAAAATAAATATTTTTTATATTTTGTATGTTTGTATGTGTCATTGCGGCTTCATCTCGCCAAACAGATTTCAACTATTTATGGTAGAAGGGTAGCTAAGTATCTTCAGATGGTTATAGGATAAGTTTTACCAGACTAAGTACGACGAAGAAAAATACAAGGAATTATGACTTTTTCTCCTCCGCGAACGAAGTTTACCTGTGAAGTCGGGGCAGGACGCTGGTTGTGAAAGTGTGTTTGTTGGTTTTTCCTTCTTTCATGCTGAAATCTACCAACGAATTGAAGTGTTTTTTTGGATTGTGGTATTTTGTAGTATACTACAGTGTGAAGTTTGCGTGTCATATTTTACAAGCTACTATTTATCCCCATAAAATGTCCGGTTCCCAAGGGATACTACAAGATAGTACTTACATAAACGTGAAGGTTTGTGCCGATGTATGTATGTACGTTCCTCATTATTTAAAAAACTACTGAACGAATCTCATCGAAACTTTCCAGTTATGTTGTTTATATATCAGAGTAACACATAGACTATAAACTGTACCTCTACGCGGACAAAGTCGCGGGCAACAGCTACTTTTCAATAAAATCGTCGAGTTCATTGATAATGTGGGAGAAGTACGGACAAAATGACATGGTGGTTTGATTTTACCAAATTATAATCAGTTTCATTTATCCATAACCATCGTACGTTCATTGACTACCATCAGTAACTTAATACTTTAATTTAATAGGAACCATATTAAAATGTATATTCATATAAACTGTAACCAATCGCAAAAACCATGTGTTCCATATACCAGGGTCAAAATGACATACAACATTTTAATGTAGCGTTATGTATGTCATTTTGTCCATCTGTGGTCCATGCTATATGATCAAAGTGGTTTTCGTGATATATGATTTATGTTGGTTTTAGTGAGTTTGACTTTTAATAGGAAAAAAATACAAATTTTGTATCCCGAGTCTTTGGAAGCATCAAAAAGACGGCCTGTTTTTTAGCTAAATTTGGAGGACTGGGCGAATTGAACTCACTCTAGTTATTAAACTATGTGGATTATTTTGAGATAAACTTGTATCGCTTAGAAGGCTACAAAACACGATGAGACTTTATTTTATTACAAAATACTAGTAAGTTTTTTTTTATATGCAGTCATATTTGTGACCCTTTTTGGTTTCAAAAAGTGGAAAAATCTACGGCCTTACCCAGGTATGTCATTTAGTACAAATGTGAACAGAAGTATTAAACGATCATGCTTTATAAAAACAGCTGACGACTGCAATAAAATGACTTTCAATCATTCGGTCATGTCATAGTTCATCGATTTCAATATAAATAATCGCAAATAATTAAATACCACATAACTCATCAAAAGACAAAAGATAATCATGTATAAAATTAACTTTTGTGGGCGCGATACGTGTTCACCCTCGTTGTGTCGGCGCGACCAAGCCAATGGCGATCGGCCCCTTCACAATTTTGTGAACACGGTCGTTAGGTACTAGGCTTTGCAGTGACACACAGCTCGCTACAACTTACCACATTCGAAAAAAAAAACCCACTATGTAATTGTCTCCACATATGCCATTTTGTCCGTATTTCCCTGTTTACAAATAATTTCAAAAAACAGTTCACATTTGTAGAAGTAATAGCAAGTTATTTTATTGCACTAATTGTTTAAAATAATGAATTGGTCATTAAAGGCGAATCGCGCTTCACTTTCCATACAAACTACAATAGCAGCTTTTAACGCATTCACAAAAGCATTAGGATACCTACACAAGGCTTAGGTACTTTACAGGCTTAGTAACATGATACCATTTGCATTCTGGGTACGGAACACCAAAAAATATCCCTTACCACGAATTGGTCTGTATTGCAAATCAGAATCGCATAACTATTATCGTCATTGAAATAAAACAATTTAATCATGTGGACATGGAAAGCTGGAAAGCTTCCGAAACGTCGGGAACTAAAATGAGATAATATACGCGATATAATCCGTTAAATTGTTTTATTTCAATGAGTAATAATCGCGGAAACAGAAGAAATATTATTATCGTCATGTGATCTGGCAGCTACTGGGATATCATTGATTTTAATGCTATTCAGGTACTTAAGCTACACTTTGTCTTTAGCAAGGAAAATCTGTTAAAAGCATTATACAAATGACAAACATGTGTCGCTCGTATATTATATATAGATAAAGGATAAAATACCACAGATTGTATAATCGCGATTGATTTGTACGAACTTCGTAATTCATCATAATTGTATTTTCAGAATGCGGACAGTTACCGGTGGAATCGAAGGACACGGCAGATCTTATCATGTTCTTCGACAAATTATTTGATTCTGTTAATGGCTCATACAGCAATGTACGACATGGAAAAAAAACTAAGGGCTGCTGTGACTCCAACATCCCCACATCGAAAATTTTGGCATGAATGTTTGCCTATTTTAAAGTCTTTAAAATTTATAGACAAGAATAAAACGAAGGTTGTACCTTCAATAACCAGTTGGGTTAAAACAATTGAAGGACTTCAAAATATTACAAAGGATTTGCACAAAAAAGGACTGCAGTCCCTTCTATTGAGACATTTCAATCAAGACCCCATAGAAAATATGTTTGGTTCTATAAGATCATTAGGCTCGTGTAATAGAATGCCAAGTGTACAAGTTTTTGAAAATAACTATAAAACTCTATTAGTCAATAACTTGTCCACTGGCCACTCACTAGGTGCTAATTGTGAGAAAGACACTGCAGTCCGCCTACAAACATTACGAGATTTTTTTAACCAACAGTCCACTTCTGCAAACGATAACACTGAAATCCATCCAGAGCATATGGTTATTGAGGTTATAGACACAGAGAAGATGATTCAAAGGAATGCTCCGGGTGACGTGGAGAGATGTGCAGCCGCTGGTTATTGTAGTGGGTGGTTGGTACAAACCGCAAAAAAATATATATGCAAAAGCTGTAAAGAATGCTTGAAAACGCTACAAACTGAAACTGAAGAACCTTTTCATCATTATATAAAATTAAAAGAATTTGAAAACAGGAATTGGTTGTGCTATCCAACTCGTGCCAGTTTTGACATGTTTGTCCAAATAGAAGGAATAGTAAATAATATACTGGATAATTATGGAACGAAAAAAAATATAAGTGAATATCTTAAACTAATTATCACCATAAACGTTGATTTCGGGCATTTGACGTGTGAAATACACAAAGAAAGGCTAAAAGCCTATTTTGTTAAAAAAACAGTGAGATTTTTTATACTGAATTGGTGCAAACTAATCAATAAAGTATTATGCGGGAAAGCACAGCCAATGGACGACTCAAAAATTGTCAAATCTGCATTAGAACATTTTAAAAAATATAAAACCAAAAAATGAAACTTTTCTTTTATTTTTTCGCTAAAATCCTCGATTCCTATAAATTAAGCGACTCAGGGCTAGGTAGGATTAAATAGCATCACAAATATGTTAGTATTAATAAAAATGTTTAATATTATTGTCAGTTTGTCAGGTGACCTGTAAAACTTTTAATGCTGAATCAATTAACTTTTCGGCATCCAGTAAGTTTTACAGGTCACTTGACAAGCTGGCAATAATATAACGATCAGCAATACTACCTGCCCATTTATACATATGTGTATACATTTAGTACCGTTCACACGGGATAGATGGCAGCACATTTTGGCTGTCTTAAAATATGGCTGAGTTACCAGTCTATACCCAGTATACAATTGTAGTCTTTGGTGTTAGTTTAGTTTGGTGCGTGCGTGCTCTCTATTTCAATATATAACAAAGTACTCTGTGGTGCTCATATGCTTTGGTCACGTCATTCATATTCATATGTCGCAGTCGCCACTGTCACTAGTGTCACTTTCTGTCAGCTGCAAGTTATGTGAATGTGATCCTACCATAAAGATCGTATGATGAGAATGGTTTTTTTTTTCCTTTTCGTTCTTTCGGACAGGCTAAGACCATAGGCCATACTGCCACGTCTTCTCGGTAATGAGAATGGGTTACATGAAATATTGATATTTTTTTATGTAAATACAAAAATTGTCCTTGGATAATAATAATAATAATAATAAAGGCGCACACATAACTGGAAGTCTCCCGGAACATATACATACACAATTTTTGGTATAAAAAACTCACTTGCACACACCCGTTTATGCATAAATAACTAAACCAGTTCATAAAATCACCTCACACTATGCCATCTTACATCACACACGGACGTACCTACTTACTACCCAAGGACTACACTACAAATGCCACTGCCGTACAGACCATTTACAAAATCTTAACTGCATGCATCAGCGAAATCATCTACCATCATCTATCTCAGCACAAAATTCTAAAAGAACAGCAAAAAGGTTGTAGAAAAAATAGTCAAGGATGCAAAGAACAATTAATTATAGATGCCGTTGCCATGAAACATGCATTAAGGGAAAAACGAGATATTCACACTATGTACATAGACTATAGAAAAGCGTTCGATTCAGTTCCACATAGCTGGCTTATATACATACTAAAACTATACAATATTCACCTATCAATAATTGGATTCTTACAAACATCTATGTATAAATGGCAGACTACTCTAACTATAAAACAAGAAGAAACTTTAATAGTTACAGAACCGATACATATCAGGAGAGGTATATTCCAAGGAGATGCTTTGAGCCCATTGTGGTTTTGCATGGCCTTGAATCCTCTATCTGAACTACTTGATCAAGCTGACGCAGGCTTCAGACTTAAACACGATAAAACCCCCTTCACCCTCTCTCATGTATGTTGATGATATTAAACTTTTAGCGGATAATATAACAGAGCTATTTCAACTAGCTGATATAACACAAGAATTTTCTAAAGACATAGGTATGCAAGTTGGAATTGATAAGTGCAAAGTACACTCAATACGCAGAGGAAAAATGCAAAATAATAGTTACACTTTAGAAACAGGAGAGCAAATAGACCCGATGACTGAACAGGACACATACAAATACTTAGGCTTTCATCAATCAAATCAGATACACCAAAAATAAACAAAACAGAAACTCACAAGAAAATTCATACACAGGCTCAACGTTATTCTCAAATCGCACTTAAACTCACGCAATACTATAAAAGCCATCATCAACACATTTGCAATACCGATTCTCACGTATTCGTTTGGTGTAATAAACTGGTCTCAATCTGACTTAAAGAAGTTCCAGCGCATTATCAATACCAACTTGACTAAACACAGAAAACACCATCCAAAATCCTGTATTCAAAGACTAACCCTACCACGGCAAAAAGGAGGAAGAGGCCTAATATATATACAAAATTTACACAACAAACAAATAACCACGCTCCGAAACTACTTTCACGCGAAAGCCGACACAATCATCTTTGCACCATTACACAGTCTATATCGATGATAGCTAGACACCTCTTAACTTAAAATGCAAAAACACTCAGGGTAACAAAAAAATCACAAGTTCACAGCAAAAACTATCTGAATGTTCTCAGAAAGCGTTACATGGCAGGCACCATGCCGATCTCGGTCAACCGTTTGTTGATAAGGTTTTATCAAACTCTTGGTTAAAACGAGGAGATTTGTTCCCCGAGACAGAAGCTTTTATGTTAGCAATACAGGACCAAGTCATCGCCACCCGTAACTACAGAAAATACATAACAAAAGAACTAGACCAACAGGCTGACTCATGTAGACACTGTAACAGTGCTGCCGAAACGATACAACACATAACAGGCGCCTGTAAAGTCATAGTACAAACTGACTACAAACACCGTCACGATCAGGTTGCATCTATAGTCCACCAACACTTAGCACACAAACACAAATTCATCAATAAACAAGTACCATACTATAAATACTCACCATCCGTAATACATGAAAATAGCCAGCACAAACTATACTGGGACCGAACACTGTTAATTGACAGGACAGTACACTTCAACAGACCGGATATAACATTTTTTGACAGGACTAACAAAACTATATACATATAATCGACATAGCTATTCCAAACACACACAACATTCAATCGACAATCAACGAAAAATTAGCGAAATACACAGATTTAGCAATTGAACTTAAACACCAGTGGCAAGCAAATACAGTTCATACAGTCCCCATAGTAATATCAACAACAGGTGTAATTCCCAAAACTCTAAAAAATAGTCTAGAAACTCTAAAGATACCATCGTATATTATAGACACTTTACAAAAAGCTACAATATTAAACACATGCCGTATAACTCGAAATTTTTTGACATCATCAACCATAACAGACAACTCCACGCAGTAGTCAATTTACAAACGATTCATAACGCTTGGCTAAGGCCCGCATTGTGAACACAAATCCTTGAAAAAGGAGATAAAAAAGAAACCCAAATAATAATAATAATAATAAATCATTTATTCACTCCACCACAACGTATAAATATACAGATTGTTAAAAACATTTATTACAAATAGGCGAGGCGTATACAAAACGTGATGCGGTGGAGTCTGGTGCCTGAACTAGGGGAAACCTGTATTTCAGGTCACCAGATCTCCGATCCCCAGAAACGGTGATGTACAAAATCTTATAACTTACATACTATATGCATGCTTATGCTATTAGGCAATAACTTTATAAGTAACAGAAAGTTTATCTCTATCTGTAAGTCAACGTGTGTGTGTGTGTGTGTGTGTGTGTGTGTGTGTGTGTGTGTGTCTGTGTGTGTGTGTGTGTGTGTGTGTGCGTGTGTGTGTGTGTGTGTGTGTGTGTGGCTGTGTGTGTGTCTGTGTGTATGTGTGCTATTGGCTACCGAGCCCGCTCCAGTAATAACATGTGGGTTTTATGTGCACCGCCCTAGGAGGAAATGCAATATGTTAGTATACACTGAACTAAGGCGAAGTAGACCATTTTAATTATGTTTGTATCGGCTATATGTCGAAGATTTTTAAAAATAAATATTAATTTTCTTGTTCTAGCTGTTAGGAGTTTAATATGATGTTGGAAATTAAGTTTGTCGTCAAGTATAACGCCCAGGTATTTAGTGTGCGATGTTTTTTCTATCTTCACACAGTCACAGTTTGCGGGTTGGCTGTTGGGACAGGAATGAGCCTTAATATGAAATGTCTGGGAGTCAATGTCATTTTTTGTCTTTGTAGAGAATGTCATATATTTTGTTTTCTCTACGTTAAGAGAAAGGATGTTTTGGTTAAGCCAAGTAGTCACTACATTGAATCCACTCTGTGCATGCTGGAAAACTTCATTCCATGAGTCTCCATGAAAAACCAGTGCAGTATCATCTGCAAATGTAACAACTTTACCTTTTTGTAGTTGTAGTTGGCACAAGTCGTTGATAAACACCAGAAAAAGGGTAGGGCCAAGGATACTGCCCTGGGGGACGCCGCCAGTTACTCGAGCTTCATCACTAATACAATCACCAACCCTTACAAATTGAGTGCGATTAGATAGGTAATCCTTGAAAAGTTGGAGCTGGAGACCCCTAATTCCCATTTTTTCAAGTTTGTTCGTCAGAAGGGGGACCGATACTGTGTCGAAAGCCTTTGCAAGATCTAAAAAAATTGCGACGGATTATTGTTTCTTATCTAAATCTGTCACTATATGATCAGTTATTTCATGTACAGCATCAGAAGTCGATTTGCCCGATCGAAAACCAAATTGTGCAGGTGAGATCAACTTGTTGTTTTCAAGATAGTTAATAAGTCGAGTATTCATAATTCGTTCCAGAATTTTAGATAGCGCAGTAAGAATAGATTGGATAGAGTCTGGCTAGCCAAATATTGTTGACCGATATTTCCTTGCGGTATCACAAATTGTCTATGATTTAAAAAATGGCTAAAAGTCTGTTGTCAATTCAGTAGGTCGGTCACAAACTACTAAGAGATACTACGTATCAGACAACCATCTCTCATACTATTGGCTTAGGCGCTCATGTAAGGAACTTAAGTGACGTTTAAAGTTTTTTTTTATCGGGTTCTAATATTGGCAATGACAATACGTGGAAACAGCCAGCAAAAAGGCGGGAATAAGCTCGAAATTTAAATTATGGTTTTATGAAAGCGCGGGAACTTTCAAATAGATTTCCTAATTTGTACTTTTATGGGTTCGTTTTTATAGTGTACAAACTACCTCAGTTTATCAAATATTACCAGAGAGATGGAGCAATTAGATAAACTGAAATAGCTTCTGAAATTAAATGACCATATACTTATTAAGTGATTTATTTCTTAGTTTTTTTGTATACTTGTGAAGAGCCTGCGCCTGCATGAAGGGCAAGTTTCATCTATCCAATCTAAATATATCTGTTCATTTTAATATTTTATTTATAGTATTGCACCAGTTAAATATGCACAGTGTAATGGACACGGAAATGAAATATTTTTTTATATCTTCCTGATGCGTCTTACATTTGATAAAATCAAACGAATATTTGGACAGCAAAATTTGGCGAATGCGCTCATGAAGCTAGCTCCGGTGGGCATCGCGTTCCAAATATTCGTTCGACTCCATGACGGCATAGGTAAAAATCCTCAGAGCGTGCACCGAAGGATAGGTCAATTTATTTTCTTTCATATGGTCGTATTCCCGGTGTTTGATATATTTATGGAAAGGCGCCCGCGTCGCGCGCCGGCGGTGCGGCGGCGGGCGCCGAGGGCCCACTCGAGAGGGATCCGCCCCGCGCACAGGCCGGAAGCGTGTCTGTTACACCGTCACAATCGAACAGCGATTGGATTTTTAACACTTGCTCGGCGCGGTCATCTTCACAATTATAAGTATTCTCGTGAAATTTAATTAAATTGGTTACGAGTAAGGATTTAAACGTGCAGACGAAGGCGTGACAGGTCGGGTCGTTGTTTCGGGCGTTGTATGAGCGCACCCTTCCGAAAAAGTTTTCGACGGCATCAGAGTTATAGTACCTGGGACGCATTATATTCTTCTTATTTTATATCTGCCACAGCCTTTGAAAACTCCTGAGAGTGGTGACCCAATTTGTAAGGCTCGGGACCGAAGAGATTTTGCCTTGGTGATCCACGAATTTTATATTCTGAAGAGTCACTATTGCCTTTTCCCACAAGGCATGGCAGTGGGAGTCCTTCGTGACGGCGGTGCGCAGGCGCTTGCCGCGCGTGTGCTTGTGGCTCGTGCTGGCACCGTTGACGCTGTCGAACAAGTCGTCGAGGAAGGTGACGAGCTCGGCCGTGTTCTCCAGCGTGTCGCTCACCGACGTCCCGTCCGCGTAATACGCTGAAAATGAATACATACGACCTCAGTAACGTTGTTTAGTAAAATAACAATGCTGTACATTTGTTTTCTTAATTAGGGTTGCGTACCCAAAGGATAAAACGGGACCCTAATACTAAGACTCCGCTGTCCGTCTGTCTGTCACCAGGCTGTATCTCATTAACTGTGATAGCTAGACAGTTGAAATTTTCACACATGATGTATTTCTTTTGCCGCTATAACAACAAATACTAAAAACAGTATAATTGTATGTCTGTCTGTCTATGTCAGTAACCAATATAAAATGATCGAACACCGCGTACATTTTGCTTAGGAGTAGGGCTCTGCTAACACTGGATTTTCATAGACTCTACCGTTTGTAGTATATATGTTGTACGGAACCCTCGTTTCTAACCCATTCATATCTAAATATTTTAAAGCAATAAGATGTTGGACATTTTTATTCCTACAGGATAAGAACATAAGTTATTTTTCTATTTCCGAAATGAATCCTTGATTTGACGAAAGTCAATGATATCATAATAATTCAAGCCGTAGAGAATTCTAATGAAATAAAAAAAACAACATGAAACTTTTGTACATCCTGGTTCCTGGTTATGATTGCGCAATTAGTGGCTAATACATTTGAATAGCGTTTACAAATGTAAATTTAATGAAGAAAATAATGTATGTGGTTTGTGAAATAAAAAAAACTCGAGAGTATCAATTACTCTAAATCTGTTACATACTATTTATTATACGGATAGCAGCAAAACGTTTAAATTTTTGGGGATATCATAATTTACTTTACATCGATATAATTGTTCTGCTCTAGGAAAAAAAACTCTACTAAACTTATGTTTATAATATACTTATATTAGTTATTGCTCGAAAATTCCTTTAGAGAATGATTTCCGCTTAAATTACTATCCATGTCTTTGCTCCTAGTGGACTCAAACTGGGCCCATATAATTACCAAATTTAATTTAAATCTGTTCAGCGTGAAAAGCTACCAATAAACCCAAACTTACTTACGAGATAATAACATTAAGTATTAATGTATAAGTACTCACAAAAAGAAGCTGTGTAATTTAAAGCCGCTGCCATTGTTTTACTGAATACACATACGCAGTTTTTCACCTAAATCATAAAAATAAATAATACAGTCAGAAAATATCTTCAATAATGTATACATATTTTTAGACGCGACCACTGGAGAGGACAAGCCATGTCACTACCGAACAAATTTTTGATGCACGTTTAGGGGCAGGCAACGACAACACGTACAGCACACTACGGGAATATTCTTACAAACAAAAAAATACACACACAAATTGACAATTTCTTGTATAAACTGGCCCGGTTTTTCTCATTAATTTGGCAGAGGGGAATGCGTCCGTATGCCATCTCCAGTGGTTAGATACTCTAATGTAGAGTCCAAATATGTACTTGTATTATCAAAAGATTACAATTTATGATTTAAATAATATTAGCTATCCTTATTTTCTTCGAAGTTACAAGCAGTCCAATTTTCTCTAGCTTCGCTGTAAACTCAAATATTTCGTAGAATACTGGACGACTTCGACTTGAACGTGAGTAACGATAGTTTTCAAGTAAAACTGATTTTTTTTTATGTCATACCCAAATAATTCCTAGTTACCTTCATCTTCTTGATTTTCTCCGGCAGTATGTGCTCATCATTTAGTTTGTGCAACAGACGCGTCTGCGCGTGCCTGCAGTCGGTGCGGTACACATCCACCAGATCTTGCCATTTCGAAACTTTTCCATTCATTTGGATGTTCTTCGTGAGGAAATTGTTTCGAATGCCTTTTATTAGGTGAGGTGGATCATAAACCACACTAAGACATTGTCCACTTATATGAATGTATCTAAACAGATGTTTATTTGCATAGCTGTAAGGAAGTGTTACGATATATTTGCCCACTTTGAATGGTTACTAACATTATGATGCTGGCTGTACAGTCGGGGTGTGAAAAGGTTCGTCACTTTTCGACTCTATGTGATCGTGTTAAGGTTGAAAAGTGACGAACCTTTACATACCTGCACTGTACATAGGTATAATTAAGTCTATGATTTTTACCTGTTTCCTCGCCCGCTAATAGTTGACACCTACGGGTATCGTCCTGAAGGCTTTTTAGAGCGCTCTGGAATGTCGTTCCCTGATCGCTTATTAAAGCAATGGGCTGCAGCCCTGCGTCACACACTGCTGCCATAAAGATTTAATAATGGCCTTCATCTGAGGACCCGATGCAGCCCCTTCAGAAAATTAGTACACCATTGGTTGCTGCCATTTCCAAACTGCGCCTTTCAATATGAAGGCTAAAGCATGGTCAGCCAGGCGGTTAGTCTTTTCAGACAGTTCGACAAATCCGCTTATTTTGTCGCCCTTCTTAGAGTAATGAACTCCGGCTTCCAACTTCATTTCGTCAAAAATGATGGAGCACAATTTTTTGGAGTCAATCCAACCGCTGACCTAAAAGCATAGAAATATAATAAGTATGGAAGCATAAAATCAAACAAAACCAAGGTTGATTATCAGCTCCATCACACTCACTTTTTGTAACCAACCCAATATTCATTATGTTAAACATTAAAAAAATTGGCAGAAGTTGTTTGGGTCAAATATTTCTATTAGGTTCGAGTAAACACTATTTTTGCAAAGGTTGTACCTATAATATTATTTTTGCTTTCACCAATAAAAGAAATGAGTAGAACTATGATTGGTAAACAGTCAACATTTGAATAAAATTTGTCAAAAGGTTCTCACAAGGCTACTTAAACACGCATGGCGAATTTATCTTTTGTTTTGAAGTGGATGGTTTAATAAAGGAGTGATTAAATCCTGTAGTAGGATTCTTGTCGTCCACCTTGGTCGGGTGACTTGAATACGTGTGGTTAAACTCATTTTTTTATTGTTTTTAATATAAAACTGTACCTTGGCTTTTAAACATTGACGCTGGCAAAATTGTCCTAATGGACGGAAACCATTAAATTTAAAAAAGAGAAGTAGTACAACAATGGATTAAATTCACTATTTTTTTGACGTGCGCCAAAAACACATGGCCGTTGAAGTTATATAAATATCCTTAAAACATTAATGAGACCTTTAACATTGTTTAAATTTATATTGAAATAGCTTTTGCCCGCGACTGCGTCCGCGTTAAATTCGTTTATCGCGGTTACGGGCATTTTTCCGGGATAAAAAGTAGCCTATGTCCTTCCCCAGGACTCAAACTATCTCCATACCAAATTTCATCCACATTGGTTCAGCGGTTTTAGCATGAAGAGGTAACAGACAGACAGACAAACTTTCGCATTTATAATATTAGTATGGATTCAAATATTTTATTGCAGACCAGGGTTCATAGATTGTTAGTAATACAATAGATCTTATTTTCTAGGGATTAGTAACACATGAATTTATAAATTTCATTTCAATATGACAGTCAGTAAAATTAATAAAACATAGTAAAAAAAAATCCAATAAATTAAACATAATAAAAGTTATCAGCAGTAAATAATGAAAGTTAAATTATAATGAAATAAATATTTTAGTGTGCACTAGCAAAAGAGCGTATCTCCACGGCACTAACGTCCCTTTGCTGAGAAGCGCAGTTTTTTAGCAATAACTCAAAACCGGTATATATCCGATTGCAAACAATTTTCGTTGAAAGTACATATTTATTACGCTTTTTATTTGTAATATTTTTCATATCTTTTGGAATAACGTTTAAAAAAATAGAGGGGGGGGGGGGAGACAATGAATATTACTTTTTGAGCGATTATTTCCGAAAATATTTACTAAATCAAAAAAGTTTTTTAGAAACCTCAAAACCTTTTTAAAAGAACTCGAAATATGTGCGATAGGTACATTGATATATGCTGAATTTTGTAACCCTAAAAACCAGGGTTTGATATTAGACACACCCAAGCAAGACAGCAAATAGAATATACTAAATATTTTGTACAATTATGGGTTAAATTAATAAATGAACATACCTCTTGCTTGATGACATTAAAAATTTGGGGATTGATGCCCGCTTCAATGTTGACATGACTCAACAATTTGTTCAACGTTGTTTTCGATGGAAGAACAAAAATCCTCTGAAAAAATCTGTAGCATTTTGGACTCTGCTTCATTATTGATAAGGCAATCACTTTTTCCTCCAAGTTGAACCGCCTTCCTTTTTTACTTTTCGTACACAGTTTCACTTGCATCCACAAGAATTTTCTAGCAACAGGATTCATGCCATCTACTAGTTTTAAGAAGGAAACTTCCTTTGAGGCCTTTTTAGCCATGTTGGCTCTGCGGCAGTAATCCAATTGCTTTCTAGCTTTCTTGTGGATCTTATAGAGCTCCTTACATTTGGGTGATAGTTGGTCAAATTTGGCAATTCTTTTTCTCCTGCAAACCCATGTCAAACGCTTTTTCGGAGTTTGTGGAGCTTCGTTTTGCTGTACATCTGAAAATGTTTATTTTTCGTTTATTTTTGAGTCACAAGTATTTTCGATTTCGTAAATTTATTTATTAAAAAAAAATCAAATACTACTTTAGTCTTCAAACCACAAATTTTAGAAATGGGAAGACCCAGTTGTGTTTTATGGTGTTTTAGACCATGCGAAAAAAAACGCCAAACGAAAAACTTATATCATTGTAAAATCGACTGCAGTACAAAAAATATCGTACTCTATACCAACTTTTGAATCATAATGTTTAAGACTAGACTGACCCAGTAACAATGATGCTACTTGATATACATATTATGTATATTGACAAGTAAGAAATGACACATTATTTTATGTGGTTACCTGCTCTTTTTTCATTATCTGCTAGCTCTGAAACGGTGCTCTCAGCATGAGCCACAGATGTTGATGGAGCGGTTTCTGTAAGACATATTAAAGACTCATTGTCATTTGATTAAAAAAAGCATCCTAAAAAGGGGCCAAGTACGAGTCTGACTCGTGCACTGAGGGTTCCATACAAATCAAGGTGTCAAAATATACAGTAAACGGATGTATCTATAAAAATCCAGTTGATACTGGAGCAGCGCCCTGCTCCTAAGTAAAATATATGCAGTGGGAGGTCATTTTATATTGGTTACTAATATAGACAAACATTGAGAAATTTCCTGTTACTTTAAATATCATAGACTTCTTACATGGTGCCCACATAATCAATAGATAAGGGATACATAACCCTGACTGCCAGCTTTGTAGGCAGTTGTATAACCAACTTAGCCAAACGTGTTGGCATTATTTACATATTATATTCACAGTTATTATTTTAGTTTCCATCATCTTTATAAAAGGAATACTCAAGGCTATCTATAAATACCTGGATTAGCTACAGTTTGGCTGATGGATGAACCAGCAATAGCAGGACTTTCAGCCAGTGACATTACCACCACTGGAATAGCAGCTAAAACAATAATTAAACAAAGTTATTAGAAATTTGTCTGTTGCTGTTTTAACACACTATTTAATTGTGTACCGACTGAAACATGTATGTTTAGGTTTACTACAATAGATAGAAAAAAATTGCCAATATGTCTAGTAGTCCTACATGAAGGGTTCCATAGCACCATACAATTAATACATATTTTGTAAAAAAAAATAAAGCGGTTCAAGACTTAGAGCCCTGTGACAGAAAGACAGCGGAGGCTTAGTGCATGTCTTGTCGTTTGTTAGATTACTTTAAACTTAATAAACACAGTGTTATTATTACCAGTTATGTCAACATTCTCTTGCAAAATGGTAGTTCTTGCATAGTTGTGGTCATTATGAACTTTCTTGAAATATGTATGATCATTATTCATACATCTGCCTCGCTCCATAGACTCTATAAAGATAGAATAATAAGTAATTATATACATGAAAGTGTTGTTGTTGTGTATTAATGTAACAATGTCTGTCGATTTTATCACAAGAAAATACACTCAATGCTAAGAAACAAGGAAGATATTTATATACAAATATGTAGTTACAATAACACCAAGTTATCCTTCTGTAGATATTGTCATGTTCTGTAGGTTCATCAAGTTTTATGAAACAAATTCACTCAACGGGTAGGTAGAAAACAAAATACCACGATACATTATTCTTAATCAACAGAGTATCACGAATCTATTTGCTACCTACTATCACTAGATCCAGAGTACATCAAAAAATTAACACGTGTGGTGTAAGTATAAGCAGAGGCAAAAATTGAAAGCAATCATTTAAATCTACATACCTATTTCGGCGTAAATATGTGACGGAGTTCCACTCTGCACTTCTTGAGCCGTAAATAGTGTCGAGCATGCGTTAGGTTTTAAACGCATATTAGGACACACATATTTATTTTCAAAGTGCTTGTGGCACACATAAGACTTATTAACTAATGTCCATGACAGACCCTCAAACTTTGAAGAAACTGATGGAACAGCCGCCGAAATCACTTCGAGCCAAAGCCTAGTTCTGTCCCTGCCAGCAGGCATTTTATGCAACTTAACGTCCTTTCGTTCACTGTCGCAATTAGGTACAAAACACTTACGAAACATTTTGAACTAATCAAAATATTGGTATTACAATTAGCGGAGGAAAAGGTACGGAAATGAATCTACGCAAACACTTTACACACTCAACGCAAAAATTTTAATGGCCGATTGCCGCGAAATTTGTTTGTCACTCGAAGTTTGAATTGACAAGCAAGCGTGGAGGGGTAAAAAGGGGAAGGTGGGAGGTGCGGTAAACGTCACCTGGTGCCCTAGCAAGTTTGACAATTCGGTCGAAAACCGTTCCAAGCAGACGAATGCCCGTGAGGTCGGTGCTCTATAAATATTTTGATACTTTGTGTACTAGTTCTAAAATTTGCCAATAACTATGATTAGGTACGTGAATTTATAAATACCTGAATCTCATACACAGAACAAAATGTGTAAAGAAACGGATAAACTAGAAGTTCTAGAAAATATCAATAAAATCAAAACATCAGAACGTAAGGAGTTACTGAAAACCAATATTCAGAAGAAAACTGCGGACTGGTCAGTAGTAATTTGATATAAAAATATCTTGGCCAAAAATGTCTATATATGAGCGACGAGCATGTCGATGGAATCCCGCACTTGGACCATCGTACCGGTGTAACATTACTCCAACCTAACCCATGTCTATACCTACTTTAACTTAACCACGGACACTGGTGATGGATTAATATTATGGTATTATCGAGCTAGATCTTAATTATTTTCGCCTTGTTACAATGTATTGTGAGAAAGTGTAAATATATGTGTTTGTCGTTCACTATACTGTACATATAGTGGTAGAAATGATGTGAGCTGTCTTTGAGTGCACGTCATCTTATATTTTAGTTACTTATTTCCTTAGGTTTAGGTACCTTTCGTGTGCACAGAAAATTAAAAATATTTTCTAATATCAAAACTATAATTCCTACTTCACAAAGTGTGACCACCCCAAGATTTTTTGAATTTCGCGCCAAAAATTTCGGTATATTATTTCAGTAGCCGGACTCTAGTAAGAAGCCATTAATATAAAAAATGGAATAATAATTAGGAGAATAAATGCTCGTTGATTAGATGGATAATTTCAAGATAAAGTCGGCCGATGAAATCGGTCACATGTGAAAGAAAGTTTATTATCCAAATGAAATAAAGTGTGCCTATGGTGTGGAGAAGATAAGAAACACAATCACTTATTAGACAATGCTGTAGCGGCACTAGGCGTCGGCGACCACCGACGGCCTCGTTCCTCCGGGAGCCTTACAGAAAAAAAAATATAAAAGAAAAAACAGAAAAATATATAAAAGAAGTTAATTTCGCCGATGCCCAAATTTTGCCTAACGAAGTCACTTATTTACACAAAAGCGTTCGGCTGTAAACAATCAATAATAGTTCCAAATTCCTCCAGCTCCAGAATGGCGCTAGAGCAGCAAACGTGAACGTAATTAATTTAGCTGTTATTTCTCAGTTCCGGTCACGCTACTAACTAAAAAACTTGTTTATCGAAATGCTACTTAATCCTTCGTTCTTCTTCTGATGTAAATACTTAATCGTTCACAATGTTCTCTCTCTCTCTCTTAGCTTCTCTGATTAGCTTGTTTCGTCTGAATTTATTTATATATAGGCATATATTTTATGAATATGTATGTATCTAAGTATTTATCTTCCTAAATTATGTCTGTAAATTAGTTGCACCGCCCACAATTTATCTGCTTTGCCTCAAGGTTGACTGGTAGAGAATGCCCTATGGCATTAAGTCCACCTTTTGTACGATAAGTGTTTCTTTTGTGCAATAAAGATTAAATAAATAAATAAATGTTTTTGGGAGCATTCAAGTAATACGTAACGAATTTGGGGGAGGGGGGACTCTTGTAAAACGTTACGAAACGTTACATGGGTTGTAGGGGGGATTGAAATACGCGTTACGTAACATTGTTTTTTTTTAACCCTTCAGAACGCTCACGTACAGAGATTCTCAAGCATACTTACAGCATACTTAGTTACTATCAACTTTTTTTTTCTGAAAATTACAAATGGGATCACCATTTTTGAGTAAAAAAGGTCACTTGGTGGTTACGTAACGTTTTACTATGGGGGAGGGGGGTACAGAAAAACGTTACAGCGCGTTACATGGGGGGGAGGGAGGGTCAATAATCTCCAAAAATAGCGTTACGTAATACTTGAATGCTCCCTTTTCTTGCATAGCTGCGAATCTTTTTAGCATTATTATGGCAATTTACTTTACAATCGCAATAGATTTAGTCTTGTTTGTGTTTGTTAACATTGGTGACATTCAAAGACTTTCAGAAACGTGTTAAGGTACTATGAAAGCCGAAGTTCATATGGCGTCATCAGAGCGAGAGGGACAGCATTTCGATTTTATATTTTTGAAGTAACCCCTCTTTATCAATGACACACACACCCCTGCCAGTTAAATGAATAAATCCACTTGTTACTGTTGCACTACACTTGACTACACTACCAATTTAACGCCTTTTGACGGTCACTTTGGATACACATAGATTGTGCTCCTTACTTTCTACCCTCCTTATTAGGACTCGTTTTTATTAAAATTAAATTGTTTACTAATTCAAGGTTGTCTTCTATTTACTAGCTTGGCATTGAGTTTTTTTTTTTACCTATTGACCGTCTCTAAACGTGGCTTAACTTCTGAGGGTCTACTGAGAGATTCGAAAAACAAAGTTCGTATGGCGTCTCCCGCTCAGTCAAATACAGTATAACATGAGAGCGAGAGGGACAGCACGTTACGAACTTCGTTTTTCGGGCTTCGAAGTAGCCCTTCTGAGGGGTTACTCCGAAACTCGAGATTCGACGTTCGTAACGTGCCGTCCCTTTCGGTCTCATGTTAAGCCATATTTGAGTGAGCGGGATCGCGCCATACGAACTTCGTTTTTTCGGGTTTCGGAGTGGCCCCTCTGCTCAATCAGAGTGATTTTATTTAAAACCAAACAAATCATTCAAAAAGGATTTAATGAAATTGAGAAGGTGCCTGATCCAATACTGGGCTGAATGGTGTGCAAAAATATTTAATTGAGATAAGTACTGCAAAACTGAATTAAAACATTTAAATGGAAATGTATAACCTTGACCTGCCATAAAAAATTTAAATCATTACGATTGGTTGGCAACAGCGGCATCGTACGGAATGTAAACCTTCGTTGTGTTATCTGTGCATTTTCCTCTCGATTGTCATGGTGTCTAAAGGTTGATTTTGTTTTTATTATATTTTCATTCATATAGACGATACTATAATTCTTTCAAAACGTAAACATGAACAGATTAATATTGAGTCCTTGCCGGTGCCTAAAAAGATCGAGTAAGTATTATGTTCCTCTTTGAAACACTAGAATATTGTGAATCTTCCATAACCTCTTTTCTCGGGCGGACGATTCCTATCTGATTAATTGGTAGACGGAATTTTTATAAAGCAATATATTGTTTTGGAGACACTTGATCTCTATTTAAGTCTCGGCAATCTATGTCAGGAATCATGAAATAACTCAATTGTTTACTTTACCGTACATTTGCAGTGAAAAACGGATTTGTTTATTATTTGGTTTTCACAGCTTTCGGTTTTTGCATGTTTTTTGCATTTACACAAATGGTGTGTTATGACAGCAGTAATATGTATAGTTGAATATATCTTGATTGTACTATTGAACAATTTTTTATGGTAATAATTCAGATATGAAATTCTTATGTAATTTTTAATGAACTTATGCCATTTGTAATTTTATAATTTTCTTTTATTATAGCATTGAAATGGGAAATTAAACAGTATCAAGACTTTTCACATGTGAGATATGCAAGGGCCCTGTCATATTATGCAATCCAGTCAGGTGAACCTCACAATGGGCTAACAAGGCGGCCTTTAAATGCCCGGGTATTGTATACTCCACCCTACTTCAGAGGCATAGCCACAACTTCCTGCTACTATGATAAAGAACCATTGAAACCTTCTTCAAAAGTTGAGGCTGCTGTTGAAACAATAAAGAAAGGAATAGAAGAAAAAGAAAAGCTCCCAGCAAAAGAGACACCCAAGAAAAGTTTAGGTGAGCGGATCATGGCTGAACTCAGGCACTACTACCACGGTTTTAAATTGCTGTTCATTGAAATCAGGATCTCAACAGGCTTATGCTTTAAAATACTCGCAGGCCACCAATTGACAAGGCGCGAGCACAAGTTGCTGATCACCACTATTGGTGACTTAATCCGGATGGTTCCATTCATAGTATTTATTATTGTACCCTTCCTAGAATTCACTTTACCAATATTCATCAAACTATTTCCTAATATGTTACCATCAACATTTGAAAGCAAAGATCAGAAAGAAGCAAAGTTAAAACAGCATCTAAAGGTTAAGCTGGAAATGGCCAAATTCTTCCAAGAAACTCTGGATCAGATGGCTCCTCAGGCAAGCAATAGGCATTCTGTACTCGCAAAGGAGTTTCAAAGCTTCTATACTAGGATTAGGACCTCAGGAGATGTGGCAACTAGTGAAGAAATAATGAAATTCTCGAAATTGTTTGAAGACGAAATTACTTTGGATTCACTTCAGCGGCCCCATTTAATTGCACTTTGCAAAGTGTTGGATGTAACATCTATCGGTACCAGTGCTATGTTACGGTTTAATCTTAGAATGAAATTGCGATCTTTAGCTGCTGATGATAAAATGATTGCCAAGGAAGGTGTAGATAGCTTAAACTTCAGTGAGTTGCAACTGGCATGCAGAGCACGCGGAATGAGAGCTTATGGTGTGTCGGAAGAACGCCTCAGAAAAGAATTAAGAAATTGGCTGGATTTATCTTTGAATGAAAAGGTTCCACCTTCACTGTTGCTTCTGTCGAGAGCCCTAATGGTCCCAGAACATGTTCCAACAACTTACAAGTTGAAGGCAACTATTTCTGCTCTGCCTGACACAGTAGTGACACAGACTAAGGCTGCAATTGGGGAGAAAGAAGGCAAACTCGACTTTAAGGTAATTTATTATTCCTTTGTTTACAGTTCATAAAGTACCATATTTACAATGAAATCATGATTATATTTTACATTCCAGGCTAAAATGGATGTCATTAAGCTTGAAGAACAGAAGATCAAAGAAGAAAAGATTGAAATGCTTGAAGCAGAGAAACAAAAACAGATACTGGAAGCAAAGAAGAGAGAGAAGGAAGAGCTCAAAGACAAGGCTCCAATTATCGATATTGAAACAGAAGCAGTTCCCACAGACAAAGCAACAGTTTTGTCTGTGGACAGTGCCAAACCAGCATCAGAGGAGGGTCTGTCTGGCAAGGATATAGAGGTTATTGAAGATGCTTTAGAAAAATTAGGTGAGTACCATTGATTCTTCTTGAATGCTTAAGGAGCACTGGTTTCAACTATTACTGCTTTCCACTGATTCCTATTTGCGATGACAATGATCCTTCACGATTTGATCTATCAAGATAATTTATTTATTTATAGACTTATCACAGATACATAGTTTATTGAAAGAAAGAAAGAATGAAAATACATTTGTTCTAGGGCATACATAATATTAGCTTACTACTCTTAAGTATGCCCCAAAATGGTTTCACCTTAGCATAATGCTATATTATATATTAGATTACATTTAATTTAATTCTCCTATGTGCCTTATGGCAAAGGCTTCCTCTAACACTTTTCAATCTCCGCTGTTTCCTGCCATTCTATTCAAGGTTTTACTGGCCGTCTTAGCTATATCATCCTCCCATCTTCTGAATGGTTTTCCTTTGTTCCTCTTGCCTTCTCTTGGGTATCACAATGTGATTAATTTGCTCCATTTCTCATCTCTAATTACACATCTTGGGTCTTTATAGCTTTCCTAATTATGTTATGGTTGATTTTGTCTTTTCCATCATGCTTAATTCCATGCTTTGCTGACAAGTACAAAGTTTGGTTTGTTGTGAGTTGTGATTTAGTGAGCCCATGTTTGCCATCCATATCCATATGTTAAGATGGGGAGTATGCAGGTGTTTAATAGTTTTCCTTTAACTGGGATGTTTATTGTTTTGTCTTTCATTACTTCTCTATATACCCAGTATCTCTTCCAAGTGTGCCATATATGTGTCTCAATGTGGGCTTGACATTTTGTTTACCCATATTATTTGGCCTAAATATCTATACTTATCCTCATAATCAATGGGAATGTTGTTTACCATAATTATTTCTTTCTCTCTGTTAGTAATTGCCTTAGTTTTCGACGCATTCATATTTAAGCCTACCTCATTGTGTAGTTTTTGAAGTTCTAGAGAAGATTTTGCGACTTTAAGTTTGTTAGATGCTCCCCATTGATTTTTAGGACACAACTTTCCCATTCAAATTGTCTAAAGTTGGTGAGAGTGGGTCTCCTTGTTGTACGCCCTTTTCGAAACTGATCGTTCCTCCTTCTCTTTCTAGCTTCAGCCTTACTGTACCATCAGTACGTATAGATGTTGTTTATTATCGTAATATAGTTTTCTTCACCCATTGTTTCTTCAATGCATACCAGATTTTATTGTGGTCCAAGGAATCAAAAGCCTTACGGTAGTCTATGAAGCAGCAGTAAACTAGCAGGCAGTTACGTGCGATCCATGTAGGCACAAAGATATATCTTGAGTCCATATATGCATGGAGAAACTGTACCCGTGTGATCAATACGTTTTGACTACCTACCTCGGCCAAAACTCTGTGCCTGCCACTGCTGGCATGCACAGAGTTAGGTTAGTTAGTTTAGGTTATATTCTTTATAGTTTTATACTTTATACGGAGAGCGACTCGTATCGTCGGTTGCCAGCGTATTTCAGATGAGCTTGACTCCTTGGCACTGCGTAGAGATGTAGCCTCGCTCTGCATTTTTTATCACTTGTATAACGGAGAGTGTTCCGAGGAATTGTTCGGGTTGATCCCAGCTGCATCTTTCCGCCTTCGTCCTATGCGACTATATTTCCATCCTCACCACTTAGATGGTTGGCAGTCCACAACTGTGCGTTTTTCTAGAAATTTCCTGCCTCGCACGACTGAACTGTGGAATAAATTGCCGCATGCAGTATTTCGGGACCGATGCGATCTTCAAACCTTCAATAAAAGAGCGTACTCCCACCTGAAAGGCCGGCAACGCACTTGTGACTCCTCTAGTGTCTATGGGCGACGGTGATCGCTTACCATCAGGCGACCCGTCTGCTCGTTTGCACCCTATGCCATAAAAAGAAAAAAAAATACTTTTCAAATGATCTCACAAACTCATCTCAGAATACTTTTGCTCATTAGTCGAATATTTACTTGAGGACATGAACACTTCTAGTAAATGATCTTCTAGTCTTGGCATATCGCCATTCTGGGAAGTTCAAGTTCGTTACTAATTCATAGTAGATAGCTATATTTTACCAATGCTTGCCAGAAAAGATTTTGAGAACCGTCCATTGACTTACAATTATTTTTAGAATTGTCTTTCTTAGTAAACAATTTCGTATTATTTATTTCTACAACACTAAAGTAGAAGAATATTTGTCATATTAAATGAGAAAATCACAAAATCCTTTTTGCAACATTGTTGTTTATTTTAATATACTTTCAGGGACCAACCTATTCACATCTATCTATTTTATTTTATTGTAAAATAATCTTTTTTTATTATTATTTAAATAGCAATAATCATTGAGTTATATACAATATATTATGTCAACCCAGTGAACATGATAGAACAAAAGAGAGTACAAACAATTTTTACATTCCCAACTACTTAATTTTGATCCTTATATATAAAGACTTAAGGTTCTTAAAAAAATGCCATTTTTGATATTATGTGGCGTTGATTTCCCGCTAGTATTGTTTGTTTTGCTACATTATTCATACAGTATAATGGATTATTGAAGGTCGCATACATTTGCAAATGCATAATATGTGTCATAAGACCGAAATTAGGTTGATATCAGCGGTCTGATAACGTTATAGGTACCTACTTCCTTGTTGCTATATTATCTTTTTTATCAGAATTATACATGAGTAACTCTTTCAATGAAGATCATACAGTTATTGTTATTGCTCAGTCTGTTTGCTTCAGGTTCAGTTTTTAATAAATCTGTTCCTCCTAACTACACATAGAAAAGTCTAAATCTCTCTCTCTTACCATTTGCTACGGAACATTTGTTCTAATTTTCATGCCTATACAATAATATAACAAGATGATTGTGTTGATATGATATATAACTAAATCGAGTTCAATCAGAATAATATTGAAACCGGTATCTTAACTTAACTGGACTTGTCTGGTTATTCTTAATACGGATGTTGACAACTTTTTTCAGTGATATGTAATAGAACGACCTTTCAATAATAGAAATACTGGTGGAAAAACTACTTCACTGTCATAAAAACTCCACGAGATACTACAACGTTAAAATCACACTTTTGTACTTTTCCAAAAACGGTCCATACAATACCCTAGGAAGGTGTGACGTCACACCTTCCTATCTTGCGTGGGGAAATTAAGAACTTTGTTCTGTAGCTGTGCTAAAACTTGCCTTTATGGAAACGGTTTCGAAACAAAAGTTACCATACATTTCATGGGTTATTCAATGGTATTGTTATTTATTAATATTCTCATACTTTAAAAATGGACTTTCTTACCTAACTTTAAAGGCTCATAAAACAAGCTACACGTAAGGTATCGAACTCAAATCTTGTTTTTAGGATTTGCATCATAAAAGCTACCATTTGCATCAAGTTTTATTATTATTTGAGTACAGTCAACATCCCTATTCTGGAATGGAGTATGTAACTGCGGTTTATTATCATTGGGCTTGCACTTAGACCATTTAACTACTAGAGATGACAAGCCGTGTAATCACATCAAATCAAATCTAATCAATCAAATCAAATGTTTCATGCCTTTTTAGCGGGGGGCGAGGTAAACGCACAGCACTATAAGATAATATTCATGTGGGATTTGTTGAGTCTCTTAATAAAAACCAACGATACTAAACCAATGATTTGCACACGCACCCGCTCATCGTTCAAATCGTTCTCCTCGGTTTATATCTTTCTCTCTCTCTCTCTCTGACCCTCCTGTCACCCTTCTCGCACTCTTATGTTCCGTTTCACCCTATGTCCTAAAGTTCCATTCCTACATTCATATTTTTTATAAACGCACATAATTAAAAGTAATCACCTACAAAGAAAAAAACACCCACACACTGACAATTTACCGTATAAACTGTTAGGTTAGGTTAGATGTCGCGATTACTTCGGCAGAAGTGAACGGATACATTCACTATGGCTTCCACAGTGGGTAAATGCTCTAAGGGCTTGCATGCATGACTTTCGCGCTTCAGTCGTTTAAGCTAGGAACGCGTTTATCAATCGTTATACTAGGCAATGAAATGTTTTACCTTATATATCTAGATTGTATGAGATAATACAGACCATACGAAAAAGTGTGTTATGTAATATATTTTGAGTAGAAAACAAAATCGTTTATTTCGTAAACACACACAAAACAAGACTTATTCATAGTTAAACCTTACTCTTAATAGAAGTATATTACATGCACAGAACTGAGATGCATAGATACTCAACAACAATTGGACAAAAATAGTAGGTATAAGTGAGTAGACATCTGTATCGGTAGATATTGTAGTTTGATATTTCAATAACAATTTTTTATCCACGGATATCCTCAAGATACGTACGCTATCAGTATGAGGATATCACGTAATACCTTGAAAGTTATATTTTTAAACTGGTTACTGAATAATTAAATTAAGATTAAATGATGGAAGTTATTTGATAATATATCTGTTAAATAAATCGTCGTCTAGTACCCATAACACAAGCTTTATTGAGCTTACCATGGGACTAGTTCGATTTGTGTAAAAATTGTCCTTTAATATTTATTTATTTTTTATTTTATTTGAGTACGTACGGAATAATATTCTATGCCTACTTTTCATAAAATAAATGATCTTTTTTTACTTCACTAGCTCGAAAAGTTTCCCTTTGTAGCGCCAAATCTCCGTGGATTTATTTTATCCGCTAGCGTGGAAAATGAATTTCAATTTCGAATATATATATATTTATTTGTTTATTAAGTGTGTTAAGTAGATTCATTGTCAATATTAAAACTAGTTTTAAAAGAAAGAATATCGGTTTTTCATATTTTCATAGTTTTTCATCCATTGCACTTTTTGCTCTCCCTTTTCCTCGCTGTAGTTGTTATTAGGCTTCTCGTGCCTTGAAAGCCTCACTACGCTCAGGAATGTATATTATTTGAACCGCTCACACCCTCCGCGCGTGGTTCAATTAGAGAATCGTTCACTTTCTCGGCTTTCAATTTAAGCACTCGCGCCAAATAACAATTTTGCTGCCTTGCATAACAAATAACTATTTGGGGCCTAAAAATGTTCGCAAAAAATACTTTTTTTTCCATTTGGTCCTCGGATCATAAAACTCAAAATATTTCACTGAGTCGGTTTATATGAAGAACAATGTGAAAGTAACATTTGTAACACTTGAGAGAATGTGTTATGTGTAAGTTGATGCGTGTTTGCGTGTGTATAGTGATTAATAATCAGTAATCAATCACATTTTGAGTCTGATTATGATTGTGTAATACACACGTCATTCAACCAAACTACAAAGTTCACATGGTTTTTACATTTTGTTAGTTTCTCTAGAAACATAATTACGTTCCTTAATTATATTTGAGAAATGTTACCTTCGTACCATACCTTAAAAAGAACAAGTCAAACCTTAGGGTTGGATAGACGCCTGTAGAGATCTTAGGATCATCCACGAGTCTCTCCGTCTAACACTGCCCATTTTGTCGACTGCAAGTGTGGCCCCAAAATACAGATTACCTAACAGTTCATAATGTTGTACATTTATACAATACAATACATATATTATTACCGTAGAATCTGGCAATCTGGTGATGTTTTTTTGAAAAAAAACTGCTTCCAACTTTCAAGTACAAAATATCTTTTGCAAAAACTTTCGACACAATATTTAATTACCATATCAGAAAAGAGAAGATGTCTAAAAAAATGAAAAAATCTCTCAAAAAGTTTATACAACTACAATCTAGAAAATTAATTGTATAAATAAGAAAGAACAAGGTGGTAAAGTTGCTCACCTAGAAATATTAATTCATAGTAAACTGAGATTTGCTGTCAGGGTTGCCCGAAAATTCACACTATTTTCTTATGTAACTTTTATTTTTGCGCTTACAGAGTTATAACAAATATCATTGCACTAAAATACTATTAGGAGCCTTGTAGCTTAATTGTCAATCGTTGTTAAATTTGAGTATTCAACTTTCATCAAATTCCGGAAGGTTCGAAATTCAAAAATGCATAAATTAATCTGGGCCGTAGGAGGTTAAAAAAAATAGGATATTGTATTGTTTTTTTTAATACGCAGACAATCTGTGAAGTTTAATTGAAAGGACTGTATCTTTTTTTTGTAAATACAGACATGAATTAGAAAAAAACACAACTTTTTTATGGATACCTGAAGGTGGTATGCCTAGGCCATCTCAAAACATGGCAAACCTGCCATCACTTATTGGAGAACCTGGTATGCTAGCTTTGCCAGTCAAATTTATACTGGCCCAAATCAACAACACCATTTACAAAATATTATTTCCATTCTTATCCATAAAAGTAACATTAATCAACTAAATCCGGCAACGCACTTGTGACTAGTTGTGACTCCTCTGGTGATGCAAGTGTCTATGGGCGACGGTGATCGCTTACCATCAGGCGACCCGTCTGCTCGTTTGCCTCCTATGTCATAAAAATAAAAATGTATAATACCTGGATTAGTGGCGTGCATAGGGTTTTTGGCCAAGGTAGGCAGTTTTTCTGTGCCTATATGGAGCCATGGTCGTTCAGGGTAGGCAGTGCCTTTGTGCCTATATGGACCGCACACCACTGATCTGCATGCAGTTTTTATGACACAAATTGATGAAAGTTTCGGTGCGCCGACTTGAAGGTTTTGAGATTAGTGTCATTTCGGATTTAAAATGGGATAGCACGCAACAGGTGGCAAAGCTAACATCCCTTGGCAAATTTGCTAGATTTTACGGTAACTATTACTAGAAACTAGAAAACCTGAAAACCTGAAATTTCTGTAAACAATATTAAACTTTCATTGTTCATTACTGGCAACTGGCTTTAAATTTAAAACCCATTAGTGCGGTTGCAAGTACTTAAGGCCGAGCCGCACCTCTGCGTACGCACACGTCACGCAAGCGGTGTGTCTTCTCTTTTGAGGATTCGTACTATACAACGCGTGCACGTCACGCACACGCATTTGGTGTGGTTCGGCCTTTATGCTTCTGTTGCATGCCTTCTCTTTATTGAAAGAGTGTTGTATCCCGAAAACCTATCTTCTCATCAAATTACGAATAGTAACAAAATACTGTCTAACATTATAGCTGGGATTACACCAGGAATCCTTCGCTGCATACGAAATCGTAATAATATGCAAAAGCAGTTGAAAAAGGAACCACTCAATGAAACACTAATTACAACGTACAAGAGTTATAGGAATTACTGCAACAAGTTAATAAAAAAATTAAAAAGAAATTATGAAAGAGAGCTTTTAAGTAAATCCTCTAAAAATAATAAACAATTATGGAAAAATATTAAAAACATTACATACACCAATAAAAATAATAGTCTGAATTCTGAACTCCTGTATATAAAATCTTCCCCTTCCGCTTCTGCAAACTATATCAATAACTACTTCTCCAATATTGGCAAACAGCTTGCATGAATATTAAACCGGATTCAAGCGAACAACATAGATACCTACATGACCTTCGGTCCCAGACAAACTCCTTTATACTGTCCCATACTGACCCTGACGAAATTCATACCATAATATCGAATCTTAAGAGTAACAGTGCAACGGGCTGTGATAATATCTCGACCAGTTTCCTGAAACGTGCAAAACTATTGGTCATTCCTATAGTCACGCACTTAGTCAATGCTTGTTTTGATACAGGAATATTCCCAGCCTTACTGAAACAATCGATCATTACACCGGTCTATAAGTGTGGGGACAGAGACGATGTCAATAATTACAGACCTATATCTGTACTACCGACAATTTCAAAAATATTGGAAAAAGTATTAAATTTGAGACTGCGCAATTACTTATAGTTGAATTATCGAGAAGATGGAATTGCATTCGTAGTGGTTGTACCGTTTGCAACAAAAGGAGAATAATTTTCTCTTAACTTAATAAAATGACATTCCCAAGAAGTGGAATAAGTAGTAGTCCTCTGTTTTTTTCTTTTATTCGCTATCATGTTCTTCATCTGAGCTGTCACAAGTATTGATAATAAAATTGTCTGTTATTTGATCCATTTCTCCTTCCTGACATCGATATTTATTTTCTTCACTTTCGACGTGGTGACAAATATTTTCCCAGTCCTCAGCAGTGATGGTATTCATTCGTTCAGTTGCTAAACTCATAATGCCTTGCATGTTTAATGAAACGTTTCTTTTTGCTACATATCCTTTTACCATGGACCAAATATTTTCGATCGGATTGAATGTCGGGTGATACGGTGGCAATCGTAATAAGGAGTGGCCATGTTCTTTTAAAATTGCATCTATGTGGTACTCGCGAAACCGCTCTTTATTTTGTTTAATTAATTCATACAAACTGGTTTTGTACATCAACCGGTTATACGAAATGTTGTGTTCTGTCAACCAATCCATCATTTCTTGTTTATTAGAATTTGACATTGGAGCACGATTCAAAAGTTTGTTGTGATAGGACGCATTATCCACGATAAGTACGCTATTCGGTTTGAGGTTCGGTATTAATTTTTCTTTTAACCATTTTTCGTAGTTGTTAAAGTTCATCTGGTCATGGTAATCTCCCGATTTTTGGTTTGCCTTAAACATTAACAAAGCGTTGGGAATAAAACCATCTTTTCCTCCTGCGTGCACTATTATTAACCGCTGGCCTGTACTGATTTGTTTTTTTACACCAAATTCTGTTCCATCGGTCCAAGCTTGTCCGGACACATGTGAAGTGTGGATGTAGGTTTCATCAGTATAAACTAGTGGTCTATCTTGAGATCGATATTCCGCAATTTTGATAAGGTAATTTATTCTTAGCAGTCGTATGTTGTGTTTTTCCATTAATATTTTTCGGTTGTCCTCGGTCTTTTTCCATTTAAATCCTAATTTTTATATTTGTTTTCGTAAGGTGGAAATGCCAAATTTGTAATCTATATCGGATTTTAACACAGAGTGGAGTCCCTTTAAGGTTGGAAATTGCTTATGGGACAGATGAAAATTGTATATAGTTCTCCGGATGACTTCCTGATCAAAATCGTCTACTGCTGATGACGGACAAGGACGCAACTTTTTATTCTTCGGGGAGGTGAATTTCTTTGTTGTTGCGAATTTCTCGCTGTTGCTCTCAGTCACAATGTTATAAACAGTAGAGAGACAAACACCTGTAGCTTTTTCAACTAACTGGGCAGCGGTGTAAGGCAAGTTTAAATTTTTCGTCAGTTCATTTTCAAAATATTTATAACAGTTGAAAAAATTGCTTACTTTGACTCTCAATAGGACCAAAATTACTTACAGCCATTTTTTTTTTATATATAGAAATTATTCGTAGTCGTACAGGCGGACACAATAATTAATTGAGAATACAATCAAATCAGATGTAAAAATATACGCACAACGTAAATAATATTGACAATTTCACACTGACATTATTTTTGTTTTTAGTTCTTCGATATATATATATATATATATATATAACAACCTCTTTGTATGCTGATAGTACAAGAAAATAGAAAATTCAAATATAGAATGCCTGTAAACAAACAATACTACTACATATGCAATTCCACGCTCTCGATGATTCAACTATAAATAAATATAATCTTTTATCTTCCTCTCAATATGGCTTCAGAACTGGTAAATCCACTGAAGATGCTGTATCTGCTCTAACCTCGCTGATAGTTGAACATCTTGACAATGGGTCTAAATGCATTTCAGTGTTTCTAGATATCAAAAAAGCGTTTGATACCGTCTCTGTCCCTATATTGCTACACAAGTTAGAAAGAATGAGGATAAGAGAAACACTACTTCGTCTTTTCCGGGACTATCTAACTAATAGGAGCCAGAGGGTGAAATTAGGAGACCATGGATGTACCAGTGAGGATATGGATGTGACGTACGGAGTACCCCAAGGTTCTGTACTAGGCCCAACGCTGTTCTTGGTATACATTAATGACCTTTGCAACCTGAAGATTCCTAACGCGGTTATATATTCGTATGCCGATGACACCGCCATCGTCTTCGCTGGTACCTCTTGGGATGATGTCCAGAAATCTACGGAAGCTGGATTAGTAAAGATCAGTGAATGGCTTAGAAATAATATTCTTACATTAAATACTTCTAAAACTAACTATATATGCCACAGTATATACGTCAATAATCAACCTGGTAATGACTTTGACATCAAAATACACAATTGTCGTAATAACGTGCTTAACTGCTATAATCACACCTGTCTCAGTATTGTAAAGGTTGACAGCACCAAATATCTGGGTGTTTTCGTAGATCGGGGACTCTCATGGTACCAGCATGTCGAATATGTTATACTAAGGCTAAGGAAACTTAAATGGATCTTCAAAAACTTGAGACATGTTGTGCCAAGGGTAGTCCCAGGTCCTCCGGGGCACAGTAGAGATTTGTTAAAAGAGATTTATATTTCATTGGTGCAGTCGATTCTAACCTAATGTTTGCCAGTTTGGGGAGGTGCTGCCAAGACTCGTTTCCTAAACATAGAGAGAGCTCAGCGAAGCCTACTTAAAATTATGTATTTTAAGAACACGTTGTTTTCAACAGACAAGCTATATCAAAATTGCAAGCTGCTTTCAGTGAGAAAACTTTATATTTTAACCACTGTTCTTAAAAAACATAAAACCATAACTTTTGTCCATAGACGTATGGCAAGACGGAGGAGAGACATTGTTGTGCAACTACCAAAAACCAAAACCATTTTTGCTAGCAGACAATATAACAAACGATCCTCACATCTATATAACATTGTAAATAAAGAACTAGACATTTATCCACAGTTACAACAAGAGGTAAAAAACAAATTAACTACATGGTTGGAAGATAAAGATTATGTTCAGACAGAGGAATTGTTGGGATATATAGGCTAGTCATAAATACATTTACTCGCACACACACACACTCACACGTACACACCTGAGCTTTAACAGATATTTATCAAATATAATATATAAGCTAAAAAGGATTAAAAATTGTACAGATTTAGATTAAGATCTATAAATTGTATAGTACCTATTACAAAACTTGTATACACGGAAGAGCGGTGGACTCCTGGCACAAGTTATTCAATAACTTACAAGGAGACGCCGGCCATTTGTAATAATTGTACTTACTCTTTGTAACAGCAATAAATAATTTAATTTAATTTAATTTAAAGCTGAACAGAAGAAATCCCTGCTTCTCGAGAAGGAGAGCATCCAGGAACTGAAGTCTGAGCTCTCTGAGTACAGCGAGGACGTGTTGGAGATGCAGGAGATTGTCAAGACCAAGCAGGCAGACATCAAGGTCTCCAAAGGTGCTAGAAGGTACTGTACAAGTTTTATTTTATCTCATATCGCTAGAGCAGGAGCAATGCACTCTATAATAAAGTACTTACCGTAAGCTTCAGTCTTGTGGTCGTTCGGTATACCAACCCACGTGCGTGTCCCACGAACGTTCGCAATTTGAGGAGAGGCTGCAATAAATACTCTCGCTCCCGCACGGTTAAGCGAGTATCAGGGGGCACGGCAGTGCCCCCGCCAAGTCGAGCGCGAAGCAAACACTGCCGTACCATCCTTTACTGGAACCATTTCGCCGCATTTTCAGGCCCCTATTTGAGAACTTCTGGATAAGACCAGAACGCTGAAATTTTCGTCATCCAGTAAGCTATAATTACATACTTAAAATACAAAATTTCAAGTCTTTAGTTCATTTAGTTCCGAAGTTAAGCGAAAGCAAAGTTTCGCATATATGACATTCACTCACTCATGATCATCAGAATAGAACTAGTACTTTCCATAAACTCAGAGAGCTGAAATTTGGTACAGAGTTAGGGTTTAATGGCCACATAAAGGGAAAACTATAAAACTAGGATAATCGAAGATCTGGAGTACCTGGTGACCCTGATTAGAAAACAAGAGCCCAACCAAACTATTAGAGATTGACATACCGCCTTTACAAAAAATATTCAACTTGGTGGGCCGCTTCATTTGATCTCAAAAATCGGAGGTCTATGCCCACGTTTCTACAAAAAGAAGTGAAATCCCACCAAAAATATTCTGTAAAAAACTAGTCAAGTCTCGATGGAGCTGCTTGTTTATCTCTAAAAAGTAATGAAATCTAGACAAAGTCGTGCTAAGTCTAAGGTTTTTTACTGCGTTTTTTTTCACGATTTTGTCTAGATTTATTACCCTAACTAGGATGCTAATAACATGGAAGCAGCAATATGTTGGAGTGACACCCTTTAACTCTCCTCCCCCATTTAAGAAGCTAAGCAGCATTCAGTAAAGTGTAATACGCGCTTTACTCGCGGCTTTCGCTAACATCGAAGGAGTTTTCTCTACTTGCACATGTACAACTATCTTTTCTGTGGCTGGAGGCTAGAAACTAGTTGTCAATAACATGTCATAATATCTAAAGTTTAACTCGCTCTTGTAGTATTTATTTCCTAATAGTTATAATGTAGGTTGTTGGTTTCTCCAAGGCAAAAGTGAAACTGCTGTTACTGCCATAGTGGCGGTGATACTGAGGTAACGATAGTCTTTTACTGAATAAAAAAAGGCACATACAGCCTAGAAATACTTGATCAGTTTGGGATCATTAGGACGTAGAATACTAACCTATTCATAAAGTTTCCCATAATCTGTAGTTTACAGAGCCCATCAATGAGAGACCTCAGAACATAATCTATATAAAGGAACCAGTTTTTTCCACTCCGCTAGCTGGTCACTTTTTTTTCATGCGGGCCAAGCGGCGGGCAAAAGCTAGTCCAAATAAAAATAACAATATTACGCTATTTTCTCAATGTTGCTCTGAACTTTATATAAGACAACTAAATGATAACAATGTTTCATTATAAACAAAAGTGACTCATCAGGGCATCACTTTAAAACACGGATCACAAAACAAACGGATTACGCTTCGTCTAACAGACTTGCATAGACTACATGATTTTTCATTGAGTAGGTCAAAGCCATTTTGTTGTCAACATATTTACGTGGAAAATTTTTTGTTGACATACTCTGCGCAACATAAAAACATGCTATATATCTAAGAATGATAAAACTTTCCAGTAGTGAGTAAAATTTAGGAAGTTATTCATGAACGTACAATAACAGCTACAAAAATAGCTCTTGTTTAATTGGTTCTGGTCATTGTATTTTAGATGTCAGTCCCACTAAGTGGCGTGTAAAAATAGCGTGGGCCGACTAATTCTAGTCAATATATCGATAAATAATCGGTTTATAGTTATTATAACACTATATATAATCTCGCGGTTTGTAAATATTAATGCGTCGATGGATTGGATCGATGAATGCGAATACCCTGCCGATGGCGAGCGATGCGGTGGAAAAGGTGGCCGTAGGCACGATGTTTTACAATTCCTCGGAACACAGCCAATTATACAAGCGGTAGAACACACATAAGGAGGCGAAGACTCATTAGAGGTTCAATACCGCTTGTGAGCATGGGATCGTCAACTATTCACTCAGCGCGTCTTTGAACCTTAATGGCCGTAGCACACCTCTGCCGCGAAACTGACAAGGCGAAACCGCGACGCGAGTTCCGCAGCACACGCCGCGTTCGCCATAAGCGAAACCGCCAACACGTTAGCGGCAAGCTTAGTGAAATGTCGTCATCGTCAGAGGAAGAAGAGATTTTGCTCTGGTCATTAACTTTGAAAAGACGAAGAATCTGGGTGCAAGAAATTAATGAAGAGAGAAAAAGATAGGAGAAAACAGATTATGCAAAGAACTTGAGTGACGAGTTATTTATACAGTCAGGATGACTTAACAAATAAATTATAGGTCTATTTCGGACCTCCTCAATCAATTTTTCATTAAATTCAAGTGACATTTTAATAAAATTACACGTTTCGCCTCCAAAATTTGTCGATTGCGACAGATCGCGCGCGAAACTAAATGCGAAACAAGCAAAAAGGCGAAACGAACGCGGAGATGTAGCCGGCATCGGAGCAGATCAGCGGATCAGTGCGCGACAGAGACAGCGCCATAGTTAAATCTCCGCGTTAGAACGGGCAAGTTCGCTAGAGTTCCGCGCGCCTTACAAAGGACAACCTGGGCGAATCGTTCAGTGGTTTCGCTACTACAGCTTCGAGGCGGAGGTGTGCTACCGGCATAAAGGCACTCCTATTAACGTTTTAAGCTGTGGTGTACGATGATAATTAATGACTGATCCAGACAAATAATAGCAGGCAATACTATTTTTCTGGATATGTGTATAGTCACCAGCGTCAATATCTGCCACAACAAAGCGCGCATAAATATCTGACATGTCCTAACGGCCCTAGAAATAGAGTCGTGTCAGATATTTATGCGCGCTTTGTTGAAGCAGATATGAATGCTGGTGACTGTGTATGATTAATGATGTGCAAATTACGTAAAAAAGTTCGTAAGTCTAGTGTTAACTTACCTGTTTAAAAGACCTTTTTTAAGCATTTTGGAAAGGTTCCGCAATTTGCACATCAGTGTGCATGATTATTAAATCCAGTGTTTGATATAAAAATATTGTAAGCATTAAAAAACGTTGCAATCGGCAAATCTACGGTTAAAATAAAACAGATATATGTATTCACGCCACATTTCGACAAGTCTAACTAATCATTTTGTTGCCGCTGGGAGACTGAATGCAATTTGCTTTTCCGCACTTTTGATAATATTTGTTTGTTTGTATGTGCTTTAATGAAATAGATAGGTTACCAAAAAGCAAAGGTACGTTTCGAGAGTTGTTGTAGATAGCATCTAGTAGTAATTATCTAGTTTGAGTGTAAATTGTGGCCGGCAGTATTTCCGGATCGATGCGATTTTCAAACCTTCAAGAAAAGAGCGTATTCCCACCTGAAAGGCCGGCAACGCAATTGTGACTCCTCCTGGTGTTGCAGTTGTCTATAGGCGACGGTGATCGCTTCCCATCAGGCTATCCGTCTGGTCGTTTGCCCCCTATAACATAAAAAACCTGTACATAATATTATTAACTAGAGAAAAGATTTTCTAGCTAAGTGTTCAGAATAAATTACAAGGGGATAGCTTCAGATGGTGGATAATATTAGGGTTTTTTTTTTTTAATATGATCAAGACTCGTTGGTTTTATATTAATATCAGTACTACTTAGTTATTGAGTACCATATTTGCCACGAAGTATTCATTGTAAATAAGTCAGATGTAAACGCCAAATGTTGCTATTTATTCCCGAACCACTCCTTAATATCAAAGGTCGTATTTAAGCACTTTAGTTTATGATAACCTTGGCAAATGCATTTTTTTAGCTGCCCAAACCCAACCTACTCGGAGAAATTGTCCTCCAAAGTACTAAAAATTGACCGAACCCTCTAGCTTCTGTAGTTTTGTTAAAGCAAATTGCTAGTTAATTTTTGGCTTGATTATATGTTGGACGACATAAAAAGCTAATAGACCGGTGTTGTATTATTTCGGCTCAAACTTATATTTTACAAAAAAAATATACCCTTCAAAGTTTCATACTTCTCACCAAATAAAGTGATAACCAAAGTGAAGTGAGTGAAGCGATGAGAGAGAAGTATGGAACTTTGAAAAGTATTTTTTTTTGTAAAATATAAGTTTGAGCCGAAATAATAAAACACCGGTCCATTATTTTTTTATGTTGTCCAACATATAATCAAGCCAAAAATTAACTAGCAATTTGCTTTAACAAAACTCTAAGCTAGAGGGTTTGGTCACTTTTTAGTAGCCGTCCGTTATTTTTTTATGTTCTCCAACATATAATCAAGCCAGTAATTACCTAGCAATTTGCTTTAAAAAAACTCCGAATAGGTTGAGTTAGGGCAGCTAAAAGAAATTAGTGTAAAATACGTGTCCGTTATTTTACACTACTCTCTAACATATATAGAAATAACAAATCGGAACCGGACAGTTGGGTACCTTTTCTTGTCAGTACCGGATGTAGCAAAACATCCAACTCCGTACATTGACATGTAGCGAAATGTCAGACATCCTATTTGAATTTTGGTCAAGTAGCATAATGACCATAAACACAGACCACCAAAATAGCAATAAGTATTTGCAGCATAATTTCCAAAATACAAACCACCAATAAGGCTGATTATCAAATTATATATACGATACGAGTACCTATATATTAATAGATCACATGGTTTCTCTGTAATCCATGAGGAAAAACATCTACATTTGTTTATTTTTTCTTTCCAGATTGTACAAAGCTGTCAACAACATGATTAGCAAACTGGACTCCGTGCTAGTGGAACTCGAGGACAAGGAGAAAGCCCTGCAGAAGACACTGGAACAGACCAAGTCGGAGCCCCAGAAGGCGAAGGAACAATTGATCCAGATAGACGAACTCATGCATTCCATTAAGAGCCTCCAGACGGTGCCTAATGAGGCGAAGCTGAAACTCATTCAGGATGTGTTGGGCAGGTTGGACGACGACTTTGACGGGCAGTTGAAGGTCGATGACGTGTTGAAGGTGAGCTAATCTGCTACAATTTTCAAGCTTTTATTTAACTTGCCATATTAGTTGTGTGGGTCGAATCTTGCAAGTAAAATTTGACCCACTACCCGGAACGAAAACCTCACGACTGATCACGTTGGGGGAGTGGGGGTACAAGGTGACCTCACGTGTATTTTCTTACAGTACCTATGTACCTTAAAATAAGAGTAATTTTTCAGAGGTACGTTTGCATAACGCGTTTGTGTACGTAAAAACGAAAATAAACCGGGGAGAGGGGTCTAAATGTAGCGCAAAAAACCTCGCGTGATTTCTGGATGAGCCCTTAGCTGTTTTACGAACTAATTATTACTTTTTTTTTTTTTTCAATTATAACATCTATAAATGTTTCGTTGGAAAACGCCATCTAGTTTTTATACTGGAGCTCTTAACAGTCTACGCACGATCCGACTTATAGCGATGGACAGTCATCTTGTTTAATGATCCTTGCTAGAAACACAGTTTTTGCTGAAACTGTATTCATATTTCGCGGTTGTTATAAAACAAACTAGCACAACATAATCGAGTGACGAGTTTTCAAATTCAAATAATTTATTTCAGAATTCGTTAATTCCATAATTCGTTAGTAACAACGAAGCTTACCCTATTTTAGTAATATCCAATTGCAATAGAACAGGCATTACAGCACAATCATTTAAGACGCCCTGGACAATTTATCCCAGTGACACAAGAAGGGACCGTCCAGGCGCGCCTTTACCGTTTGCAGTTTTATGTGTTACTTTTAAATATCAAAAGAGTTACTTTACTTGCCTGACTTAAGATAAAATAAGATTATATTTACTGCCGGAAAAGGGTTAGTTACAATGTCTTAGTATTATGTTAGATATTGTTCCAGCTTTTTCAGCTGTCTTCATACAGCATGTATATGTATGTATAAAGTAGGTAGGAATATATTTTTAATTATATAATAATATTTTTAATTCAATAGATAACAGTTCGGACTCAATCTTAGCAATGGTAAACTACAGAAATGTTGCCGATCTGAAAGCTACACTTCGGTGAATCAACTTTTAGACATACACAAATCTGTCTACAACTTTGAAACTCCGTTGTAAAATGACGCTCATAAATTATGGTGTACGTTAAAACGTTGAATGTCCAGTCTGTTAAACATACAATAACTATTTATGGCACAACTCACAAAACAGAGTAGGTACAGGGGTACAACCATACATTCACGGAGAGGTAAACAACAGGCGGTCTTATCGCTAAACAGCTATCTCTTCCAGACAACCTTTGAGTAGTGGGAGACGTTGAGAAAAACATCACTCTTTAAGGGCCTGCAACGTCTTTCGTAAACCACGTCCCAAACGCGGAGCCGGCCAATAAGCGTAATTTGTAATAAAGAACGCATTTATTCCTCGCGCGCATCAAAGAAAGAGGAAGCTAATACACTACATGCTTGGAGTTTTTTGGCGTAAGCGCCAGATATAAAATTACAATGAAATCGAAGATATTATTATGTTTTGTTAATATTTCAGTTAGTGAAGTAAAAGATAAAGGGAAGAATGAAATTTTTACATTATTTAGCCGTTTATTAATACGTCGTTTGTACAAACTAGACAAAAAACGGAAAATTAAGACGCGTTTTCGAATAACTTTTCTATCGAGTAAATTTTAACCAAACATATTTCCGCGTTAGGCGCTGAATAGTTTATATTATGGTGGAACCACACTTCGCCATATTCGTCAAACATTTGTTAGGCATCTCTTTTGTTTTCTATGACAAAAGAAAGGGATACAACACGATTGTTCGGCGCATACGGCGAAGTGTAACCATTAGAGATGCAGCGAATATTCGGCAACTATTCGGTATTCGGCCTATTCGGCCGCTTTTTTACTATTTGGTCGAATACCGAATAATGGCGTACTATTCGGCCGAATACCGAATAGTAAATTAACAAATTATTTAACATTTTTCTACGTGCAGCACGAACACTTCTACGTAATTGCGAGTCTCTCTTACTAGAAGCAACACAAAAAGCGCTAGAAACTCACGCATTCATTTTTATTTTGCGAGGTGCCGCAGTTCACTCATCGCGAGCAAAATTTCGACCCCACTGACGTAAATGAGCGCGTTTTTGAATCATAGTTTGCCTACAATTAGTGACAAGTTCCAACCTGCACGTCGCGCAGCGCAAGTGCGTTCCGTATTTACTCCACTGTTGGTAAAATCGACGCCCGAACATTCGGCGGCATTATATTCGGCCCTTCGGCCGACGGCTACGCCGAACATTCAGTATTCGGTATCCGGCCATACGACTATTCGCTGCATCTCTAGTTTATATAGTCAAAAACACATATCTGAAAACCAGCCTGTTTCATGTACTAGATTTGACAAAAATAATCACAAAATTTTTAGTGAGATTTTTGTGTGAGCTTAAATTTTCGATGCACCCCCTTAAAACTACGATTTTAAACGATATAAGGGTAACAAAAAAAATTGTTTGTACCCAATATGGGTCCATTTTTCCAGGGCCCATCTCGTCCGTATGTCAATAGCCTACATTATTAGCATTTTTCGAAGTAACTCGGCCATTATTGTCTCCTGAGTCATAACCACTCAATAAACAAAAAACCGGCCAAGAGCATGTTGGACCATGCTCAGTGTAGGGTTCCGCAGCCGTTCATACAAAAAAATGCACTACAACAAATGAAAAAAACATGATATGAAAAAGAAAACACTAGCAAAAGAGCTTATCTCCACGGCACTTACGTCCTTTTGCTGAGAAGTGCAGTTTTTTGGCAATAACTCAAAAACGGTATATTCGATCATGTTGAAAACAATTTGCGTTGAAAGTATTTATTAAGCTTTATATTTGTGATTTTTATTTTTTTGACATACTAGTAAATAGAGGGGGGGGGACGACACAATTTATGCTACTTTCGGAACGATTATTTCCGAAAATATACACTAAATCAAAAAATGATTTGAGTAACCTCAAAGTATTTTAATAGATCTGTCGAAATATGTGCTACACATACACATTGGTATTTAATGAAAAAAAAAATGTTCAGTTTCGATTACATGTATGGAGTGCCCCCCCTAAAAATATTTATTGTTAGACGTTAAAAGTATGGGTCTAAAAGTTGATTCACCCAGATACCACAGAGTGGGCAAGAATAATCTTGGAGGAGCTGCAGCATATCGTTGATTATTTAAAGAAACGTTTGCATTTGTGTACCAAAATCGAAGGAAGATATTTGAAAGACAATTAGATTTTTTTAGTCAATAATTATTATAGTTTTATTTCTTAATTACATTTTCTTCTAAAGGTGTAAATAAACAAAACTAGTGGAATAATGAGCATACATACAGCGTGTTTCGTAACTGGATGCAAAGCTGAAAGTAGGTGATAGTTTAGGCCATTTATAACATTTTAGGCCAGACATGTCTTAGACAAATGTTATTCCTTTTTTTCGACAATACTAGGAGTTTTCTCTGAAAAAATTTTAGAACTCATATATAAAAAAAAAAACATTATAACATTTGTCTAAGACATGTATGGCTTAAAATGTTTTAAATGGCCTAAACTATCATCTACTTTCGGCTTTGCATCCTGTTACCACACACCCTGTATATGTTACTGGGTCTTGGATGTTTCTTATGTATATTTATACTATTATAAAGTTGTAAAAATGAAATGTCTGTACATTGAAGATATTTTGGAAAAAAATGTGATACGGACTTATTGAAGGTCACTGAATTTAAAAATATTTTTTTCGGATTTTTTTGTATGTTTGTGTTATATATATGTCGTTGTGGCTTCATCACGCCAAAATAGCAAAACGGATATCAACTATTATTGGTATACGTGTAGCTGGGCATCCATAAATGGTTATAGGTTCCTTTTTACTCGACTACGCTAAAGAAAAAAAGGGGTTTATGATTTTTTCTCCTCCGCTGACGAAGTTGCGGGCAACTTCTAGTAAGTTATATATCTGTGGCAGGGAAATGGCCAAAACAGAGATTTTAGGCAAATGATAAAATTGATTCGTCATTCGCGCCATCGTGCGTGATTTGGTCATTTCCCTGGGACATATTTATTGAATATATCGCCGTCTAGTACTCGTAGCAGATTATTGAGCTTACCGTGGAACTAGTTCGACTTGTGTAAAAATGGTCCTGTATTATATATTTTATTATAAATTCGTTGTCAAGTTATTTTTGGACCACCCCGAACAAAGTATTTGTTTGTGGGCATTTACCACGTGGCTGAGCAAAGTTGGCCACTTTAAGTTTTAATGACCTCGTTAGAAATAATGCTCTACGCACAAAGGATGACGCCGGCTGGGAATAGAATAGAAACTGAACTCTTACCATTCGTTAGGTAAATTATTCATCCGTTAAATTTGCATATTTTAAAATGAGCATTCTACATAGATTGTGTAGCTATATACATAGATATATTATACAAAAAATAAGTACCCGGTTCCTGCTACTTGAAGCTCCCCGAATCGGAAAGATAAATTTTTAGGTTATTTGTATTTGTGTGCTTTTGTAGCCGGGCATTTGAAGAAAAAAGTTTACCCAGTTTTTGTCTTAGATTATGGACTTTTTGGGATATGATTACACGAATAAAAAAATGTTTCAATTTTTTTATGTATATTCAGATCGTCAGTTTTGTTACGTTCATACAAATATGCCAAAACAATAATACAAAACTGACTTTTTTCTCGAACAATATTTTTTATTATCAAAATCGATAGTTTTCTTGAATCTCAGCAAAACCAAGGACCATTAAAATAAGAGGACTGACAGTTGCCATACTTTGGATCGTGTTCCGATCGCAAGGAGTTATTCTGGCAAAAACTAGATGGCGATTAAACATTAAACATTTAACGATGTTATAATTGAATAAAGGAACATAATATAGTAACAATTAATTCGCAAATAGCAAATAATAAATAAATCGTAACAATTAAATACTGTGTCACGGTTGCAAAGTTGAATAATTTTAAAAAATATTTTGTATACATAGATGGCGTTGTACATATCGGGGAACGGCTTTTTTTATGGAGATGGTTAGTCCTGTTGTTTTAATGGTCCTTGGCAAAACGAACTGAAAAAGTCCACAATCTGAGGCTGTCAGTGGGGGACACGTTTTTGCGAAAATGCCAGCCCACTTCACGTTACTTATGACCAGAGGTCGGACAAATGGGCGTCATTGCTCGCAGTAACATGGACATCACTCAAAAGTTTGATTGATTGATCAATGAATTAAATTAATTATTGATGATATAATGATAACTGATAAGATTTCAATGGTATACTAAAATTAAGATATTATACCTTCTTTGATTTCCTTTTAGCAAAACAGAACAATCTGTTTTATGACATTGACTTTACTATTCTGACATTCATTCCTATTAATGTTATATACATTATATTTACCTTGCGATTCTTTCATAAGCTCTATATCACCAAAAATATAAAACCATAATAAAAAAGCGATGGCAAATTTTATATTGTCGCCAAAAAAATAGAATATGACGAGGAAATCAAATGGAATGGTACGTCAAAATTATGTTTTACTAGCTTCTGCCCGCGACTTCGTCCGCCTTAAATTCGTTTATAGCGGATAAGGGCATTTTTCCGGGATAAAAAGTAGCCTATGTCCTTCCCCGAGATTCAAACTATCTCCATACCAAATTTCATCCAAATTGGTTTAGCGGTTTAAGCGTGAAGAGGTAACAGACAGACAGACAGACCGACACACTTTCGAATTTATAATATTAGTATGGATTTACTATCGCTTATTTTAAACAATTCGAATGAAAATTAAACTATATTTTCTCTTATATATGTATATCAATAAAGAAACATGCTTGTGCTGCTGTTATTTCAATTGTAAAGAAATCCCGCACGTAATAGAGTTTGCAATCTAATTCAAATACTATTGAATTTTCATTAAGTAAAATACGATGTATATTGAATAATCTGGAAAGCATTCAAGGTGAAATAGGAATCAGTTTGCAAGGAAAAATGAAAGCAATACTTAAAAGAAATCCAGATGTTGAAACTGTCATCCAATACATAGAAGGCAAAATAGACTTTGAATCCGATTGGCATGAAAGTATTCCTATTAAAGTACTGAAGTTTGCTCCGTTAACTTCAGTAGATTGCGAACGGAGTTTTTCAGCCCATAAGTATATTTTGGATGTAAAAAGGAATAAACTTACCACGGAAAATTTAGAAAAATTACTGTTTCTTTACTTTAATAAATCTACACAATAAGAAGTCTGTGTTTTTATTTACAACGTATACAAATAAAATTACAGGTAAAAAATAATCAATCAAACTTTTGAGTCATGTCCATGTTATTGCGAGCAATGACGCCCATTTGTCCGACCTCTGCTTATGACTAATCAAAATGACGTTTTCTCTTTTGCGAACAAAGTTGCATTAGAGTCTAGCGAAATGCTAAAAATAGAAAAGAAAACATCACAATTGGTACTTTTCTTAATGAAACGAATTGTGTGCTTCTGTAGATTTTGGTATGTGAAAATTAAGGAAGAAAATTTCAAAAAATTAAAGTAGTTACGGGAGTCAAAGAGGATGGATAAATTCGAGGCGTACAGCACAGGTGCTCACTGGTGTAGAGGCTGACACGTTAGACGCGTAATCCAATTGTACCAGGTTCGATTCCTGGTGTGACCACGTACGAGAGCAATAGTGTTTCGCGCAAAAAAATGCGCTTTGCTCTTAGTATCTATATCACAACATCACAATTTGTCGTTGAAATAAAACAATTTAACGGATTATATCGCGTATATTATCTCATTTTAGTTCCCGACGTTTCGGAAGCTTTCCAGCTTTCCATGGTCACGGGAGGACCATGTCGAGACCATGTGGAGGAATTCTTCGTTACCATAACAATATTTAACTTCCATTTTCAGGTGGTTGAAATAATAGGCAACGAGAACGTGAACCTTTCGGAGAAGCAGATGGGCGAGCTGATCGAGCTCCTCGATAAGGAGGAAGTTCTAGAAGTGGAGAGCAAGATCCAGAAGGCGCTGGAGAAGGCGGCCACAGCGGCGAAAACGGAGAAGAGCACAGAGGCCGCCGGCAAGGTTAGTGTTTATATGGTTCTTGCATCCCTCACAGCATTTAACTTAACCACTGCAGATGGCAAGCCGCATTACTAGGGAATGCAATACTACCGTCCGAATTCAAAAGGACGCATGTCAGATGGTATTGGAATAGAACTTCCGTCCTTTTAAATTAGGACGGCAGAATAGGGCGGTGGTTCTCAAACTTTTTTGACTCTCCAACAACGGGATGTTTTCTGGAGCCCAAATAAATGAATTGAATTGAATTGAATAAAATTGGCTTAATTTCACTAATAAATTAAATAATTGTTCTCATTCTATAAATGAAATCCTCTAGTTTTTACTACAATGTGACTGAATTTGAAGTGCTGTCATATTTATATTATTCTGGTGGAGTCCTCTGAGATGTTTTGCGGAGAAGGACACCGCGGAGCACACTTTGAAATCGGTTAACCTATTGAATGGGTTAACCGATTTCATAACCATCGGATTTATTCAAAATTCGAGTTTTCCCGTACTAAAAACAACCGATTGCATTTCCTAATTCCTAATAATTACCGAACCAAAATTTCATCGTTTCGGCGTTGCCATCTCTAGTGGTTTGTGCTCTTAAGTTGCGTCTAGACAAGACAATACGTCGAGGAAAATAAAAATAAATAGTATATAGCATATCATTGACGGCTAACTTTTGTTTCCACGGTATGATAAAAGCGGGGCGCAGTGTTATTTATGGCTCAAAAACCGGAAATCCTCTTTTTATTAAATAATTACATAATACTCATATAAAACATTGGCGGTCGTCATTCATGCAATCAATTTGTCACGTGACATGATATAAAGAAACTGAATTCAGTACACCCATATATTTAACCATGTTATTCAGTATATCCAGTATATAATAGGATAGGCATTATTTTAGTGTCTATATGGAGTTTTGGTCATTGAGGGCAGGCAGAGAGCAGGCAGCATCCAAAGCGCCAAATATATCGTCACGTATCTTTATGCCTTTAAGAATAACGATGTGCTTCAATATATTTGGCAAGTTTTGTTGCTGACAAGTACCATTAACTTCCGTTTGTCTGTCCATGAATAGATTTATGTTTAGTTGATTTGCCTTATCGGGCCGGCAATAAAGTCTAGTGGGGCAATAGCACACGTACTTTTCGCGTCACATAGATGGCCGCCGGCCGGCAAGTTCACTGCCACGGCGCGTCATATAGACAACGCAAAGATTACTGGTATATCCCCGCGGCTTCGACCGCGCTGTGAGGGTATTTATGTGCGATAAGTAGCACTTTTCGGACATATTGGCCCACACAAATATGCACTTTCCGAGCATATGCATTGTAAAACGTACGATACACGTGTGAATAGGTAATTCCCAAAACAACCTATACTTACCGCACTTGTATCATAAATAATTATTACATATCATTCGAGAATCGAGGATAGAATAGCTTAGACTATTCTTTGGACCATATTCTATTTATGAAAGCGGGAAGACTTTCGCATTTAAATAGGATAAGGATAAGCGGATACCCTAATACTTAATTTCACCAGGTTCCGTTAGTTACTGACGGCAGATTAACTGCTTGTTCTATTGTGTAGTGTTTAGTTGGTTCCTTACCGGGCCGGCAATAAAGTCCAGTGGGGCAATAGCCCACGTTACCCACCCGTCATAAAGATGGCAGCGAGCCAGCGAGGTCACTGCCACGGCGCGTCACAGACAACGCGGCGGCGGCGTGACGACTCCGTGCCGTGCTCAACGCTCGTCGCCTTTATGTACTTATACAGTCGACTGCAAAGATATGTATCCACTATTTCACCTTAATGCATTGTAATAAGGTCCAGAAGTGGATAATTCTCTTTGTAGCCGACTATACGCAAAGTGCGCATTAGCTTTGCTAGTACTTATCCGCGAAACGTTTATCACAACACAACAAACCGGGCTCAATCGCGTGTAATCATTTTATTTTTTGTTAGTTTATGCTAAAACTATGTTAGAATTAAATTACATTTTACAGTTATAATTAAACTAACTTCTGCCCGCGACTCCGTCCGCCTTAGATTCGTTTATCGCAGATAAAAGGTTTTTTTAACCGACTTCCAAAAGAAGGAGGTTCTCAATTCGTCGGAATGATTTTTTTTATGGATGTTTTCCGATTACTCGAAGAATATTTGACCGTATTTAAATTTTTTTTTGTTTTATAGGAGGTACGTCCAAGTCGGTCCCATATAATTTTGGTGAAGATCTGATGATGGAATCCGCGGGGAATTGAAGGAATTCCTCAAATATTGTAGGCATACATATGGCAATTTTGGTATTATAAGAAACATTTGTATTCAGAAAGTGTAAATTGGTGAAGTGGAACTGATGAACCACAGAATGCCATCGGAACTCCTGAATGATAAATGATTTACGGGTGGCGATAAGATATCTTGATTAATTTAGCTAAGCAACTTCATAGTCACAAACTTAAATGTTCCTGATGAGAATGGTACCATCAAATTGATTTGATGATGGAGCCGGAAGGTAGGCACCAGATCTATGTAATAAAATAAAGTATCGAAGTAAAGTGTTCGAATCTTCACCAGATACACTTTTTAGTAACGATTAACTAAAAAGTGTAAAATAAATAAACTTTTTAACAAAAAATAAAACCTACTCCAAAAAAAAAACTAAAAAGTTAAAAAATAACGACATAATTCAGTTTCTTCAATTTACTAACAAGTAACCGTTTGTATACTCAATCTATACAGTATATACAATTAATGTTATTTTGGAGTCGGTGCCATCGTGTCACAACTTACTAAAATCGACAATTTTCAATATTTTACACATTCTTTATATGACACCGACGCCAAAATAAGATTAATTGTATATACTGTATAGATAGAGTATACAAACGGTAAATTGTAAGTAAATTGAAGAAACTGAATTATGGCGTTATTTTTTTGTTAAAAAGTTAATTTATTTTCTTCCGGGATTAAAAATAGCTTATGTCCTATCCCAAAACATAAATATCTCTACCAAATTTCATCTAAATCAGTTGAGTAGTTTAAGCGTGAAGAGGTAACAAACAGACGGATAGACAGACACACTTTCGAATTTATAATATTTTACTAATTTTAACAATAATTTCAAATTCTTATTTAAAAAAAATTTGCTCGTCATATAAAGTTTCATCATCCCCCAAATTTTACATAAATAATAGCCTATGTCCTATTCTCATGTATAAGGTACATAACTTAAAAAGATACAAACTCAAACTCAAACTTTTTATTGCACACAACATTAAAATAAACATCATAATATGCACCCTGCAAGGGCACAGCAAATAACTTAATTCAAATACATTAGTATACTATTATACCTAATTACTTAGTCTAACTAAATTCAACACGTATCTTCAAAAAATTCTTGTAGTGAATAGTAACTTTTTTTTAATAAAAATTGCTCTATTGCTTGTTTAAATAATTTATGATTTTCTATGCTTTTTATTGCTGCTGGTATCTTTTTATAGATTTGAACACACATCATATGTGGCCCTGTATTAAATATTTTTAAGTTAGAACACTTGGTATTAGGTAGAGCTAAATATTTTTTGTTGCTTAAAGTCAGCCGTTTTGAGTGGTAATCAGCTAGTGGGAATTAAAAAAAAATCGCCCAGTAGTTTTTGAGATTAAGTGGAACCATCCATCCAAACTTTCACGTTTATAATATTATTAGGATGTGTCATTATAGGACAGCAAACATGATCAGAGATCATCTTCAGAATGCTGTTTGGGATTTTCCTTGTCCTTATGGAGACGCCGCCTTTTTGCGCATTATTGCTGCAAAAGCCATCGGTATGTGCTTCTACAAACATGGTGGAGGCAGTACAAAATCTGAACAACACAAGCAACATTCTGTACCCTCAGAGCATTATATGACTTGAATTTATAGCGGACTCATAGGCTGCTCGCATAAAAGGATGACCAAAACACCTTGAACAGTGTAATTTTAACCGCTTCTGAACATCGAGCACATCTGCAAGCGAACATGTTAGCCCTCACACAAAGCTCTGCGCTCTCTTGCCATGTCTTCATCGTCCTTCAAGTCATCAGTAACAATGTGTCCTAGATACTCGTACTACGTAGACTTGTGAGAGCAGTCCTGTGAAGTTGGATAGATATATATTATTTTTATTTATTGTACGGACAACGTTAAATTTTTTTAACTAGCCTTTTTTCGATAAATCGACTAGAGGATAAAAGATTAACTATAACCACATTTAAAAATTTACGAAAATATCCCGATTTCATAACAAAAAATCAATTTCAAAGGTTCCTCATTCTAAAAGAGCGTAGGTGACAAGTGTCTCAGTGTAAAAAATCATACAGAAGCACTATTGCTAAGGCAAGGCGGATTTAGTGTAGAAATTGTACTGCTGTTCTTCTTCTGCGCTGTGACATATCTACCTAGTGACGTCACTTAGAGAATCGTATGATTCCTTCACATTTTCCCGAATATCTTCAAAACCAGTTGCAATAAAAAGAACAAAGAAATATTTTTGTGTTCCTTGATAATGAATTAACAAAATGGACAGCCATTTTAATATTAAATTACTTAGAAATTTGAAATATTGTCCCTTCTGTTGTTTTTTGATGTACCTTTTGTTGGTTTTTCTTCTACGTTTCGGGGTTTCGGAAAGGTAATCAAATAAATCATATTTATACGCGATTAGGCCCCGTTTGTTGTGTTGTGATACTGAATTGATCAGTCAGTCAACTACCGTATCGTAATTTAATAATTAAATTGGTCACGGAGTATAAGTGCCGCAACTATCAGTTATTTTTTTATGAACTGTCAAAACGCTCAGAAAGTATGAAGTTTGAAAGGAAAAAAGTTTATGACGTCACATCGCTATATATATGATCCTGCACCAACTACTAGTTATTGTTTGGTCCTATTGGACTGTTAGAGAATACTTTAAGGCACTAAGTCCGCCATTTGTACCCTCTTGAATTGTGCAATATTTTTTAATAAATAAACCTTTATGGTCAAATAGCTTCCTTGTTTTTAGTTTTTGATCATTGTAAAATAGCATTAAGCTTAAAAAGAAGTATCAAATCTTCGTCTGTGTCTGATAAAGATCCTGAGCACATTTGAAACCCTATTTTAGAATTTCACAAAATTTCAATTTAAATACCAATTTTATGAAATCATATACGAGGGGTTAATGGATTGTTTTTTGCGTAATTTCAGAAATAGAATTTAACTTTTAGCGTAATATTATGCATGATGACTACAGGAGAGTTCCCAATTATTAATTTATCTTTCACATTCCAGGGCTTATTCGATTTAATCCGAGAGGCGCAGAAGCGGCGAGAGATGAAGAAAGCCGTCGAGAAATTCAGCGATCAGCCGCAGATTCCCAAGAGCGACGAAATAGTCACCAAACCCGAGGACAGCAGTAAACGGCCGGAGCGACACTGAGACTTAGTTTATTAGCGAAGGTGTAAATATGTGTGGCTGCGTCTTTATGCTAGTTTGCGTCGCGAACCTGCAGGAATGACGGAAATCGCATTATGGAGCCTTTAATGTAGGTTGCTAACAAAAAAATCAGATGCGTTCGAACGATAACGCTTAAGACTAAGGACCCCCTTCTTCTTTCATACCAACAGGTATGAAATTAACTTACACTCAAGGCTCAGAACTTAGGTGAATCGTTTGGTCCACTTACCATATAGACAGACAATTTAGCGTATTTCTTATCATTGTCATGACATGAGTTATATTTTATTAATCACGTTATTCTGATAACACAAGTGTAAAATGTCTATGTAAATGCAGTTGCAGTTAAAATGCCTTATTTTACGTTTTATAGTTTCCATACAAAATAAATAGCAAGAATACATGAAAAATGATATAAATTTTAATTTTCAAGTACAAAGTGTAAACAAATAAAGTATATTATATATTAATTTCTATCTTCTAAATAACATTCCTCAAAGGAGCCGCGACTACTACCTTTACGTATATAACTTGATTTAGATAATTTTGTAAATACGCTCAATTGTTAGTCAAAGTTTCATGGTGAATGAAGTGAAACGACGCATCTTAAAACGACGCAGTTATAACGGTCGATTCAACATTGTAAGTGCGCTAACATACGGAGCATCTACACGCCCGAAAATGAAGTTATGAATCATGCCATCACACTCAATTCAATCGTGTTCTACAGGTTAGAGAAGGATGCCACGATTCGATACTCCGTTTTGAATTTGACTTATTCAAACTCACGATAATTCGTCCCGAATTCATAGTGTATTTAAAGGCTAGCACACACCAGAGTTCATTTGGACATTCGGTTCCAATTCTCTCGAGTTATCTATCTTATAGAGCGTACTTATTAAGTAGGGTAATCAAAGTTGTAGCGACATTGATCCCGAATATGAAATGTAGGTAATGTTATTTAATTAATGTGTTTCCCTAATGACAATAAGCATTTGTAAACATGTCGGCAGCATAGATACAAAGGTCAACATCGATAACACATTTGCTCGTACAACATAAGTTTTACATAATGCCTATCCGTATTCATTATTTGCCACCGTACAAACTTATTTTCACTATCGGATTTTTTATTTATTTCCGGTTAGTTTTGATAATTATAAATTTTTATTTAATTGTTTATGCATTTCTGTGATCGCTATCTGTCGTAAGTTTATGTTCGTTATTTATGTATATTTTAGTGTTGGAAGAACGCTGTAGCACAAATTGTCCACGAATGTTATATTCGTGTTTTGTTTTCTCGGCATCTACAGGTTCAATTTTAACTGGGATTTACTTCTTGGAGTATTCATATATATAATAATCTCGCAAGTTGCATTTAAAATGTGACGAATTTGTGTATATAAAAGGAGTATATAGAGGATTTATAATATATGATTTAAAAACTGGTTCAATAATCCTGGCGTAACATGTGATTCTTGGCTGTCTGGACTTTAAGCTACCTGACTATTACTGCACATCGAATGCAGGTATTTATACCAAAAAAACTACTAAACTAACAAACGCCTTATTCTAAAATTAATTACTTACTGTCAGAAGTAATACATATAGTGGATGGAGTCGCCCCGGTGACATACTTAGTTGATGATTTTGTCTCTACTCTTTAGATATGCTGAGAATCAAACTTACTTATATCAAAGTAAGAAAATAAAGAGATCATTACAAAAATAACTTGGTTTTATTGTAACTCACCTATTTCAACTAGTTAAAGCAGGGAAATCGTAACAAGATAAATACGGATATTCGATTTTAACACTTATGTTAATTACTGGACATTTGAGGATGTTAGGTACTTTTTATAAGACTATGCTGAAGCAAAAACGAGGATGATTGATGACTTTTCTCCTCAGCATATGAAGTTGTGGGGCAACTGCTGGTAAAATATACACTGACCGCTCCTTGTACGTAGATATTATGAATTAATGCATTGCATACCTATTAATATGTTAAGTATATTACTGCATACAATACATGTATGTAATTTGCTCTGGTGGGGAGTTAATAGATAATGATAAAAACACACCTATACTTACCTAGGTAAACTATTATAAAGTTGTAAAAATGAAATGTCTGTGCATTAAAGATATTTTCAAAAAAAGTGATTGTGTCCGACTATTTGGAGATCATGATCACTGAAACGAAAAATATTTTATTTGCATCTTTTGTATGTGTCGTGGTGGCTTCATCACGCCAAACCGACGAACTTTTGGCACACCGGTAGCTGGGTATTCACAGATGGTTATAGGATACTTTTATCGAACTACGCTGACGAAACAAAGGGGTTAAGTATGATTTTTTATCATCCGCGAACGAAGTTACGGGCACCGTCTAAAATAATTATTTCACTATAGAAAACCCAACTATACTACCATTATTAGTCAGTTTCACTATTTTTGAAGAGACTACAGTCACTACTAGGGAATTTAGATTTTTTTATTAGTTAGGTAGCATTATGCTTGGTTCAAATCGCGTATTGTATCATAAATAATCCGTAAGTTTTATGAAAAATGCAAGTTTCCGCTTATTAGAACATTGACCTTGCGAGGACGTCTGTTTTGTGTCTTTGTCCTTGTTTCATGAGGCCAATCACCGCAGGCCAAGCGTCTCATAATTCAAATTTCGCGGTAAAACATGGCGCGAGAAACTTGTATATCCGGCTTGCGATAAAGCATTCGATTGGGTAATATGAAACGCCAGCAACCAATGAGGTCTAAGCACAATATTTCCGCGAATCAAAAATTACGAGAGATGAAGTCACGGGCTGTTGGTCGGCCATGTTGGAAAAAAAATGAAAATCTGATTCTCTGATTGGCTGATATGTTGTCTGTTCCAGTCTTTTGACGAGTTGCGCAAAAATTAGCATTTTTGACTCTCACTCATCGCGGCTGCCATGTTTTTTTTCATGTGGGGTGTGTGTGTATAAAATATATCATGTTAATTTAACCCCATATATATTAGCACAGGTGAGTGGTTATTGTTATAAGCTGTTTAATTGCTTCGCTCAACACGGAAGCAAGTCGCTCGTCCATAGTGAAAGTGCATCATGTAATACTGTCACCTCTTGTGAAACTGCATCGTATCTGTTGAACCAGTGATTGTGACTCGGTGAAAAATAATCACAAGTGTCTAATATGTGCCCGACATGCATTTCTTTGTTGGTAAGTCGGATTGCTGTCTATCTATTGGGAGTGTCATTACGAGAAGGCACCGAGTCATAATGTAGCTACTCACCCTCGGTCAGTGTGACGTTTTGGCGCCATCGACCCATTTAGTTTAGCGCGGCGGGGCGGCTATGGGTTTTTCTCTGCGTACTGATAAATCTCAGTGACCTTTGTACATAAATAAACATCATGTATTTATCAAAATAAATAGAACGTTTTGTGTTGCAGAATAAAGGGGGTGCAACGAGTGCGTCATTTGCGAAAATAGCTAGTGACAATGCGATTGCACATGCACTAGACGCGGTACCGTCTAAAATCGAACCGCAAGCAAAGAATACGCCAAAAAAATTAATGATGTATTAGTACGAAAGTATTCTTAAGGATCGATTTTTATCACACGGCCCACGGCGATTGTAAAATGGACCCTCGATTTTTGAGCATGATGATGGTGTTAGATAACGACAGAGAGTATCCCGGGCAGGATGCGTAAGCACAAGAGACAGAGCCAGGCACTCGCCTGCAGGCCTGCCACATCCCGAGAACGCACCCAGACTCCCATCTCCTTCATCTGATATCCACACAAACCATAGAGGTGAGCATACATATAATTTGTTTTCTTTTTATTAATGTTTCGCTATTTCCTGACTGTTTATCGGCTAAAACGTGCAGTACACTAGTACTAGTACTTTCAATGGCATTTTAGCTATTTACAATGCTCTTAATGTTTTTCCGTAAAATGCCGAGTTTTTATTTGTTTGTGCCATTATACCCTGAGTATTGTTATGCTTAGTTACAACTGCGTTAGTTACAACCATTTTGAGATAATGTGTTTAGCCAGTGTCACATAGTTGTGTCTGCTTAGAAACTGCAATTTAAAAGTTTTCAAATAACTTTGGTTAGCAATGTCATATCATAATGATTGGGGTGCTATTAACCTTTGTTTTCAATCAAGTTATCACAAACTGGGGAATTCCAAATCAGTTGTGTTCATTGTTTAAATATGAAAACAAACAATAATATGATGGAGCTGCTTTGTAGTGAATGTGGCCTGGCTTGTTTAGATGTCATAATGGCATTGTGAAATATAGTTAATTGATTGGACAGGAAACAATTTAAATTAGTTCTCATTAGTACTGGAGGAAAAGCCAATAATTGTTAACATTTACCTTATGAGCGTATGAGTTGATGTTTTATTTTAACTCATTGTCTTCTTTTTTTCACTATCAAGAGGATATGCAGTGCTCAGTAACGTTGGAAAGTGACCTAAATGGTGGGAACTTAGTGAAGATGGTTAACAATAATAAGAATACTAGAAAAAAGGTCGGTTTGGCATCATGGATTGTATGAATGAATCTATAGGCAAGGTGTTGCAATGTGCATTGACTTAAAATTTGCATTTAGCAGTGTTGGTTTGTGGAGTGTGAATAAATTAATATCCATTAAATATGTATATTGTGGTATTTTTGCATTTGCACATTGCATACTCCCCTGGTTTTATCCGAGGATTGGTAGCACATTCTGCTGTTCCCCTTGATTTGATTGCACATTAGTTTGGGAGCATTGTTCTTTTGTTCCATTGTCTGAAGCTGCATATTTAGTTTATGTATTTGTCTATCCATGCATCATTTTTATTTTAATGCAAGTTCACTAGAAGGATCTAATTTCTCCCATCATTTTTAAAAATATGTTATACCAATTTTCTGTTATAGTCATAATCTATTGTTATGATGCTTCTTATCTGAAAACATATTTTCTAAAATATATGGTTATAAGAACTGATTTAAAAATGTATGGGTAACAAAAGGATCCATCTCCATAATTATGACTTTCCAGCTTTGTTGAACCTAGTTTGTCAGAAATGTATTTAATTTAGTGTAGATTTCACTCCTTTTAATTAAATAGAATGAAATCAATGTAGATAACTTTGTGTGCTATTCAAAACAATTATGTTATTCAAAACAACAATTGTGTTGAGGTATGAGGTACAACATACATATAACTTCTTACATACTTTTGAATGATTTTGGACCATTTTATAAAAAAAATGTAGTTTGCAGAATTTGGAATCTGTTTTTTTTTTTTTACTTACACTCAGTACTCTTGTACTTTTGATCTTGGTAGAAGAAGAAGTGTCTTTTTTCATTTCCATTCTGTAACTCTATTGTCAAGGATTTTCAACATGTTCTATTGAAGTAATGGAACGGAAAATATAAAAATAATAAATGAAAAATTTGAGACACTTTTTTTCTTCTAATAGGTTAGGAGAAAAAACCCATGTTTCTGAGTAGAAAAAAGCCAAATTCTGAAAAAAAAAGTAACTACACTACTTTATAGAATGCCCCGTTTATCTTAGTTAAAGAAGCGCTTGTAATGCCTATGAAGATATTTCATCATAATTTTATTAGATTTAGAATACCTTTTATATCTTACATTCATAAAGCAAGATTGTTTCAAAACACATATATGTGGAATTTTCTGTAATGGAATTTCTATTCTTTCCAGGACTACAATCTTGACAACATTGTTGATCAACAGTGCACAAGATTCCAAGACGTCACAGAACAAGGAAGCGCGCTTCGTGTAGGCATGCCCACTTGTTCCATCGACCAAAGTGAGGCTGTCCGTCGATACTACGCTGCGTTCCCGGCGCTGAAGAAAGGTCAAGAGTCGCCACTGCAGTACTATCTACCCCCGCCAGCCTGGTGTCGCAAAACTGACACAAATCAAAAATCCAACATGCAAAGTGAACTATCGGTCATTACGAAAGACTGGAACTCGAAAAACAAGAAGCTTTCTACTGGAAAAGAACGCCGCAACTCCTACCACGGGCAGAGAAAGAATAACAAGAAGCGGTGCAACAGTTACAGCCGGTCTTTCGATAGCAAGGAGAGTCTGCCGGAGTGGGTCACGCACGAGGGCGTCTGGGACATAGAGACGCAAGACCCCGTCAAGGAGTTCATCCGGGCGATGGCGTTGGACGAAGGCTACGGCACCTGCGAGAACACGGTCATGGACGAGTTCAAGGAGATAAAGTTACATTTGAACGAAAACATGGTGCCCGCCTGGGACGACAGCCTCGACTTCGACGTCGAGTGGGTCATCGCCGACGATCTCCATCCGCCCCGCCCGCCCTCGCCCACCGAGGAGGAGCTGTACGCCAAGTTCGAGGCCAAGTTCGACCGCAGCATCGAAGCCCTGTGGAACGATCAGAACAACACTCCCGACGACGAGTACCAGGACCTGCCCATCGACTTTCAGGACCTGCTCGCGTCGCCCTCGGACACCCTGTTCCGGTCGATCGACTCGGCGATCGAGAAGAGCGCGCCGATGTCTCTCACCGAAAGCATCTGGTCGAACCTGTCCGACGGGCCGCCGAACGCGCGCGAGTCGCCGACGTGGCGCCACCTCGCCGAGGCGCTGCCCGACCGTCTGCGGCCGCTGCAGCTCGCCGAGCCCTCGCCGCCCCGCCTCGACCCCTTCGCGCTGTACGAGGGCGACGACATCTACGACGCCGCCGCCGACGTGGCCCGCGCCATGCGCTCGCTCACCGCCATCAACCACAGCCGCGACCGCAGCGGCTTCGTCGAGGTGCCGCCGCGTCGCCGCCGCGACGCCGCGCCCGAGCCGCCGCCCGAGCCGCGGCCCGCGCCCGCGCCGCCCGCCGACGACCCGCTCACGGCCGCGCGCACGCACTTCCGGCCCATCCGGCGCGAGGCCGAGACCGAGGCGCGCTACGCCGACGGCGACACCTTCGACATCCGCGGCGACCTCGACGGCGTCGAGTTCCGCCGCAGCGACTCCGGCGGCGTCTACCTCGAGGGCTCGCTCGAGCGCTACCTCGAGTACCGCGGCGAGAAGAGCATCGACTACGGCCGGCTGCGGCTCACGGCCGCGCAGCGCTGCCCGGACCTCGACGACCCCGCCTTCAAGCTGCGGTTCCCGCTGCGGCAGGTGGACGCGGGCGTGCAGACCGACGAGCCGCCGCCGCGCTGCGACGAGTGCGGTGGCTCCGCGAAGAAGAAGCGGCCGCGGGCGCCGGACGGCGGCTGGCGCGCGGCGGGCGCGTGCGCGGCGTGTTCGGCGCCGGCGGGCGCGCCCCCCCCGCCGCCCGCCGCGCCCTCGCCGCCGCCCGACCGCAAGCGCCGGCACTCGGCGGCGCTGCGCTGCGCCGGCGCCGCCTGCACGCACCCGCACGCGCGCTTCCTCGCCTGCTGCACGCTGCTCGACCGCCCGCTCACGCGCTAGGCTCGCCTCCGAGAGACCGAAGGACCGAAGGCACCGACGCGAAGGTTTCTCCCCTCGGAGCCTTGGGGGACTCGAATTCTCGTATCCTTCGCGAGTCCGGCCCGTCCCGGATCCGGAAGTCGACGTCAAAGCGACACGGTGTCGCGCCAGATTCCATCGCGAGCGCGCGGGAACGCTTCGCCTCGTAGAAGTTGATTTCGCGTCGACGATTAGTCGATTACGTGATGTGCCGGCGGTCGAGTCTCTCGGGGCGGTGTTCGGTCTTTAATGGTGGGATTGCAGATAGTCTGTCGGTGGCGGTTTCGTTCCGTATGATTACTGCCTCGAGGCGGCATCGGTGCGTGGATACTCTTGCGCGTAACTCGACCGCTTCCCCTCGCTCGCTTCCCTCCACGGTATCCGAGTCGATGCGGCGTCGAGGCGTCCCTCTAGGCGATTTCCTTTTTTCGAAACCGTCTGCGTTCTGTGTATATATATATCGCTTTTCATTCATCGAGTGTATTGTTATTTCGAAGTTATAAATATCTATGGGAGAGCAGTTTGACGCGTCCTCGAATGATGGTCGTCCCGGTCAGAAACGCTTTCGAGTCGCATGCGCGAGGTAAGTTAGCAATAAAATAGGATTAGAGAGGCCTTAAACGTTGAATTTTTGGCAAGAGAAGGCTAGACATGTGCTAACATATCTTATGACTGTAGATATTGCGGGAAGGTGTATAATGTAACATTAATTTTAGTTGAACGTTTTCTTTATAGCGATTTCATATCGATGTGTAGCGATGCTCGATGGAATGCTGGCGCCCGCGAGACATGATCAACAATATTTGGTGAGGATTGATTAATGTGAGGAAAATAATTGAAATTTTGCGATTCCTTTGAGTCATTATCGTGTACTAAAATTTGATTTCAGATCGTGTGTGGCATTCAAATTTTGTTCGCACTCGTTCATGGTTAACTCGTAGATTTGTTCATTTAGCTGTCGCAACGCAAAACTGAGCGCCAGCATTGCACGGCGAGCACGACGGACGATTCTAATATAATTCTTACAATAATATCGTCCCAAATTGTTTTAAAATTGTTATCATAAAGTGTAGGTAAAGCAGCTATATTATTTTTGTTAGTATTTTTTCGTTTACGTTTTCTGGCAATCTAAATTCAATTCTAATGTTGAACGGTACGGTTGTACCGTCTTTCTGTTACTTCAGTTCGAGTCGGATTCGTTTACGATGTGACGATTGTATGCGGTGTTACCGGCAGGAAAGAGGACGGTTTGTTTAGCGGTTTGTCCATATGTCTAAGTTTTATACGCGGCGATTTTATTGAGTAGCCGCATAATGTAATGTTAGGAGGCGGTGCGAGGCCGGGCTCCCCGCCGCGGCCCGCTAGTGGTTGGTAGAGGATTTTTCGCTGACGCTGCGTGTAATCGTCCCGACCTCGATTTTGGACTGGGACAGACTAGGAACTTTTTCCTAGCGAAATGGTTAATCGCTCCGCGATGCGAACGAGCGGGCGCGATTACACGCAACGGCGGCAAATTGTAACATAATTTACTGCTAATATGAATTTTAACGGTTCATATAGGCGTAACTGTTATATTATAGTTTATGTAAAGCATAAGAAGTGCATGTTATATTTTCGTATGTCTTCGTTTTATAGGGGACGGGTCTAGTAGCACAGTCGCAGTTAGGCGACGGGGGCCGTGCATTCCCCGCTGTGACTGCCGACGGCCGACCGTTCTGTCCCGCCAATATTTTATTTATTTCATTTGAAACCACACATAGTTACAATCTCATGAAAGTCAATGTTCACGCAAATTTTGCTACTTTATATGTCGTGTTTTTATATTTTTTTGTAGTGTGATTTACTTTTGTTTGTAATAACTGAAAACTAAAAAAAATATAGAAAAAAAAACATTACAAAATTTCCGTTAGAGATGCTAATATTGTATATATATTGTATACTATCGTGAATATAATGTGTAGTCTTTTCAGTTTTTATTATGTATGTATTGTTGTATGTTTTATACAATCGGTTTGTTCTGGAGTTTGAGATGTCCACCAGAGTCGCTCACTGGCGCGATACGGACCTTTCAGATACTAGGACAAGCTTTAGTTCAGGTAATCTGTTTATATACATTTAACGCATTAGTAGGGTGAAGTATTTTTAAAGTCATTCAACTAATTAATTCATTTTTATTACGTCACAACAGATCATTGTTTCCATCACAGTTTTATTTTTTCTGTCATAAGTTTATATATTATACTTATTAATATTCGCTAAACGATACCTTGATAAAAAAATGAAAAAAAAATCAAAAAAATGTTGTATAGAGTCAAGTTTGCATATTATATTATGTTTGATTAGATATTAATCTCATGTAATGTGCCTATGCACTTGACACCTCGCTCCGTAACACCTGTGGATGCAAGTTGTTGAGACAAATGTCGGGCAACGCTTAGTTGGTAGTGGCTGAAGAAGGGGACGCCAATGTTACTGCACGAACACCCAGCCGCCGCCAACTTGCCGTGTCGTGCCAACTGACCTGCCTACCGCATTCAAGTTGGCATAGCAGGGCACATAGTAACTTGGCCATCGAATTTACTTGCAAACCTCATTTCGAAAAATTACTTGAAGTGCGTCACATCTAGCATTATCGGAAGTCTGCAAGAGGTTCAAGGGCCAAGTCAGTCCCCGAAATCACTTACACTTATAAGCCACAAATCGTGGCGGAAGAGCTTTTGTCATAATGTATTTGAATATTCGAAACTTTAACAGTCAGCGAATTGTTGAACTGATCTTTGTGTTTACATAAAGTGTTATCTTTACATGTATGTTGAGTCGAGAGCAGCAACACGTTTTCTTTATTTACATTCGGACACGTAGCTTGAAGGCACACGTTTTAAAATCTATATCTAAATAGATGCGACGGAGGTTGACTAGTAGCATCGCTGTGCTCTCGACCGGCAAGTCCGCCTGTAACCGATCGCGACGATAGCCTTGGTTACATGCATATTTGTTTACACCTATCAATCAATATTTTCTTTTTGAACTTTCGTAAAATCATTAGAAATAAAGATACTTTATAGGCCGGGGTAGGAGCAGTCTGAACAGGGATTTCACATCGGGCTTCGATTCTAAATTGTGCACAATTGCACGTTTCCTAAATTGTTGAACTTACGGTTAATTAATAATAAAATGAGGTAAAATAATGCCTTTTATATTGTTACAGCACTCATGTGTACAATCTTCTTTCGATTTGTTTTTATAATTAAATATAGAGATAGGAAATACTAGTGATTGAAATGTAAAATTGTATGTTTTGGTCTTTAGATTTTACCTAGGCTCTACGAAAATTCAATAACTTTTCTTTAGCAGTGTTTATCCCTGATAATAGTTACCATTTTCATAATGTTAGGTTGTGCTCACTACTCTGGTACTTGCCACCTATGGAAAGAAAATAAAAAATAAACAATCTGTCGTTTGCATTTATTTTCAACAAACCTTACTATATATACTATACATATATATTCACATGCCCGACTTACCGTCTCCGCGTAATAGTCCCGTTAGTTCACTGACATCTACAGGGACATTCATATATACAGTGTTTGGTCAGCGATGTCGGAGCTTTTAAGGACGTATACTACAATTTTATCGATAAATTATCACGCTATTTTTTTTTTGTATCAACGGTAATTAAATGGCGGCAATTTTAAAATGTCAGAACTGAATACGGGTGGTATTTCGGTCATTATCTGTCTGTTATCGGTTCTAAGACTAAAAAAAATCTCGTTACATAGCTCATTAAATAAGCAATCTAATTAAGTTAATAATTTGACTACTATTTCAACAAGGCCAAAAAAAATTTTTAAAATGAATAATAGTAATAAATTCACCTTCATTTTTCAATTTCTTTTATTTTGCATGAAAACTAGGTCGTTAAGATAGGTTTTTGTTGTTGTTATTTGGTAGTACAGGATAATAGCTAAAAAATAACATCAGAATCACAGTTGTACCTTAAGTACTTTAGGAATTACAGGTGCTCAAACATGACCCCTAATTACCTCAGGCGATATGCCCATCACGTCCAACCTACGAGGCATGGTGCTCGTTTAAGTAAATCCGCACATCTCTTGCAAACTGTGGAGGAGCTCCATCCAGTTGCAAGATCATCCTTATTCTGTAAGCAATATTAGGACCGATAACAGACAAATAATGACAGAAATACCACGTGCACCCGTATTCAGTTCTTTGACATTTTAAAATTGTCGCCATTTAATTACCGTTGACACAAAAAAAATCGCGGGGTAATTTATCGATAAAATTGATTGTTGTATACGTCCTTAAAAGCTCCGATATCGCTGACCAAACACACTGTATATGATGGATCTAGCGTTAATCGTCAATAAATAATAAATAGCCACTTCAGAAAATATATTCATTTTCTGACAGCAAACTAGAAATACCTTAACAATAATCCAAGATCCCTGTGTGGTGGCAGAAGTTTTATTAGCATACTAGTCGGACCATTTTATCTCTTCCAAGCAAATTAACTGTCAAATATATAAATACTGAATATGGCAATGTTTTGTATCTGTCACAGACGTCAAGTTGTTTATGTGTCTTAAGAAACAATTTATCTTTACGTGCGTTGGTTTTAAAAAAAATAAAGGTTTAACTATGGGAAAACCATATAAAAGTGGTCAGCGGGAAATGCTTTTCCGCATGATCATTAACTTTGATGCTGTAAAGCAACAGATAGAAGCGATTATCGCTGAAAAGCGGCAATGTTTACATTGCATTAAGTCTTTGGCTGGTAAGATTAACCAATCTTAGTACTTTTGAATACCACCAATATGGTTTTTGTTAAAATAATGATCAAGTGAAGCCATTTAGCTTTTAGCAGCCTCTAAAGTGCACTGAGAATATAATTTTTATTATGTTCCCGACGACTCCGATAGTGACGAAAGCACAGAACACAAACGCCACATCACAAGCTGAGTATGAAGAGGTCGAATACTTAGATACATCATCGACAGAATATGAAGAAGTAGAATATTGTGTATATCTGACTTCAGAGAATTATAAAATAGCTACAATAGGTAGATTGTGTATTCATGTAATGAAGTCGTATGATTGATACACAAATCTCATAGTGAAAGTTAATGTTTTTTTTTATTAGGAAAAACTAGTCTTTTAAGCGCCCATGGCGCTCCTGGGCGATGTGGAGCGACAAAAGGACGCTGGGACTGGTTAGAGAAGACAAACCCATGTCCAGCAGTGGATGAACTGAACATAGGCTGCTTATGATTATAACTTTCGTATTTTTGAATGTGTACCAGTCTCCCAGCTGTCTCCTTGCTAAATATAATACTAAAATGTTATTTGCACTTTGTTTAAAGGTTGAAGATAATACACAAGTATCGAGACTATTTAGTGCCTTTTATATTCAGTGTTGCCATATACCAATGCACAGATAAAACAATTAAAATCGGTGGGGTAAAGATATTATAGCCAAACTCTATCTGCCTTAAGTATTTCTGCTAAGTGGTCAATTATTAGCGATTTTACCATATTTCCCACTTCTAATTCAGATACCGTATAGGAACCTAATGATCTGAGCAGATTTATTGATCACAGCTTTCTTAAAATTTACAAGATATTAACTTAAAACGCTTTCGCTAAACTAGATACCGTATCGCGTTATCTTGGTCACTTTCAAGTTACACTCTAACCCACAGTCAAACAAAGCAAAGGCGGTTGCATTTAAACTAGCTACCTATCTGAACCTGAACAACAAATATTGTATTATTCCCGAAAATACCTATTGTATACTTTTATGGACAATCTGCGACAATTTCGGCAGTTCGATAATAATGTGTTTTTTGTTTTTTTTTCAAAATTGGGGTTGAGAGTAAGTCTACAGCTCAGAGCCCATAGATAAATATAAACTTCAGACTGGAATAATCTCCGCCATAAGAAGTTTGAGAGCGACTAAACAGCTCAAGTCTAATAATAATCATCTATATCGCTCATGGTCAAATTCCGGAATTTATGATATTGGATAGATATACCTTTACAAATACATAGAACTTTTGTAGTCACAATATCAATAATACGAAGAGCTACAAAAAAAAAACAATAGGTACAATAAGTTGCTTATTCAATAATGGATTCAGTAACAAACGGCTCTTCCCAGGACCGTTCTTTTCCTACTAGTTATGTTTAAATTAAAGAAAGATGTTAGGTCGCTTGGTGATTTTTGTGAGCACTTCGACCATCAGATAATGGGATAACTATCCGATACCTAGTAAATATCTATGTAAAAATGCACATTAAGGCGAGCTTGTACTAAAATTTTAACCTAGAGTTAATCTGACAGTTCTGGTATGTCTGTCAGGAGTTAAAATCAAACTTTAAGTAATGATGATAAGATAACCCAGCGTGGTGCCAGTGTGCCTAAATAATGTAATTTAAATGATTCCATCTCATTTGAGTTTTCGGCGTTTCGGATGCTTTCAGCTCCAATGTCCACGGAGACACTGTAAAACTTCCGAAACATCGTCGGGAACTCAATTGAGATACTTAATAATTAATAAAGTATACGCGATAGGTATAATCCGTTAAAATTGTTAGTGATACCTGATCACAAAAATCGCGAAGAATATTAGATACTAGTTTCTGCCCGCGACTTCGTCCACCTTAAATTCGTTTATCGCGGATAAGGGTATTTTTCCGGGATAAAAAGTAGCCTATGTCCTTCCCCGGGACTCAAACTATCTCCATACCAAATTTCATCCAAATCGGTTCAGCGGTTTAAGCGTGAAGAGGTAACAGACAGACAGACAGACACACTTTCGCATTTATAATATTACGAAATCTACGAAAGAGAAGATGAAAGCTTACAAACCCTTTCACTAGGAGTACCTATCTACTTTTTGTAGCTAATGGAATGCATCCCCTAATCCAAATAATCCAAATTTATGAATAGCCTGAGTGCACCGCTCTCATCTCAACCAAACTTAAGTATAGTCCTTTCCTCTCACCGAGCAAGCGAGAGAGCGCTATACAAAAACCTCCGCTACACTTTCGTCCATTGAAATGCACGTGAAGCCTCGTTGAGTGAGACACGCCGGTTTGTCTTCTAAATAGTTTGTATATTTATCGAAAACAAAAATAGTAGTGTGTTAATTCGAATTGATAGCGAGTGATACGAACCCAATTTTTGTGTGAAAAACCTTTAGTGAAACGTGCCGACTACAGTGACAGTTTTCTTGGTTTTTAAATGAGGTAAGTGCTTTTACACTATTTTGATTCATGTGTAGTTTTTGAGTGCTAAACTGGGTAACGTTACGTTACCAATTCGCCAGTTGCTAGGGACCCATTAGGTATTTGAGATTTAGCCTATCATTAAAGCCATGTAATGGATATTGTTATAAAGATCTTATGATAAAGAAATACCTAAGTAAGAGTCCTAAGACTTATTTATTTAACAAAAGAATTGGGTACCTATAGGTATATTTTGAAATAAGTACATTTAAGTCATGAACTCCGTAGCTTATTAAATCGGTATGCGCTAACTTTACTCGATTACGAACAGATTAAACTTAATTAACATAGCTTTTAAATCGTATTGCAGGACAATACCTATTAACATGTAGGTAGGTAATTAAAGCAAAAACTTTAAGATGAAGTGTAGAAATATACAGTTAATTAGGATGTTTCATCAGCATCCGTTTCCTGTTTAACTGTAGTTATACTTAGTTAGGTAAGCGTTAACTTGTTCTAATCAAACTTGATTAAGAAATTAAGCTTACCTATGCATGAAATCGTAAAAGTAGGGTCGGAATGATGGTGATAAAACGATTGTTTTCTTAAGTTGCGGAACAAATTATGTAGTTAAACTGTATTTCATGTAAAAATGGGTGTTTTGTTTGATGCGGTCGTAAATACCGTTTCCCACCAGCTTGTCGTCATTTTTGGTATAAGTACCTAGCTTTAAGTTCCTATCGCACCTAACGCTTGTTCACCTACCCATGTAATGGGTTCATCCATACTTCCGTACTAATATTATAAATGCGAAAATGTGTCTCTCTGTCTGTCGGTCTGTCTATTACCTCTTCACGCTTAAACCGCTGAACCGATTTGGATGAAATTTGGTATTGGAGATAGTTTGATTCCCGGGTAGTAGGGGAAAGTAGGTACATCCCCACTTTTTTCACTTTGTTCTACCTACCTTTTGTCACGCCACGCGGAATAATTGGGTATTTCATCCCTCTATTTCTTTCTTTTTGTATACTTAGCATGCCAAAAACAAACGGGCATCACGTAATTTTTGTCCCGAATTAGTAATCTGTACTTTGAAGTGTTTCCGAAGTTAATTAATTGGGGGTTCTTCAAGAATATGGTAAACATAGTAGTTATAGGTAACTCAAAGTTTGGCAGTAGATATAGGAATACCTATGAGTGATTCTTATCTACTGCCTGCAGTTACACAAATCCATGAGCGATGATGACGACTGCTCAGTTAGGATGATGATGATGTTAGATTGTATATAAATATGTTTAATGTAATAAATTATCTACAATCTAAATCCGATTGTAGATATTTTTAATGTAAAAAAATATCTACAATCCAACATCATCATTTCATCATCATTATATCAGCCCGTCGACGTCTACTGCTCGACATAGGCCTTCCAAAAATCTTCACGACGACTGGTCACGCGCAACCCCCATCTTGACTCGATCGTCGGTCCAACATCTTGGGGTCCTCCCTACGCTCCGTCATCCTGTACTCGAGAACCTTTCTGCCCCCGCACTTAAATATAGCAACTCACTGATCTAAGTCGATGACCTTGACTCTTCTATGAATAGTACTTTTATACCAAATACATTATAGAATAAAAAGTGGGTTATCGGCGAAAGGTTTATCTACAGATTTTCAGAAAAAATAAAGAGACCAACATTTTATAGAAGATCAACTACCTATAGACAAGAATACGAGTACTTTACAGCTGGGGCCAGTTATGAAAGGAAGTTTCTTTCCAACAATATGAATTAAGGACCTAGTTCGTCATTTGTAAATCACGCCCCAAACGCGAAGCCAGCCAATAAGCGTGATTTGTAATAAGGGACGCATTTATTGCTCGCGCGCATCAAAGAAAGAGAAAGCTAATACACTATACATGCTTGGGGTTTTTTGGCGTAAGCGCCAGATGTAAAAGTACCATGAAATCGAAGATATTATGATGTTTTGTTACATTTAAGTTAATCACTTAAAAAATAAAGGGAAGAATGACATATTAACATAATTTAGCCGTTTATTAATCTGTCGTTTGTAGAAACTAGACAAAAATTGGAAATGACCACGCGTTTTCGGATAACTTTTCTATCGAGGAAATTTTCATTAAACATGTTTCCGCGTTAATCACTGAACAGGTTATATAGTCAAGAAACACATATCTGAAAGCCAGCCTGTTTTATATACTAGATTTGACAAAAAAGGCGCTACAAAATAGCTTAAATTTTCGATGCATCCCCTTAAAAAGACACTTCCGCTTATAATACAAGTCACAAGCGTTTATGAAACGGGCCCCGACGCTAAATAAATATACGGGCGAGGCAAAACATGCTCTGAATACTCGTAGATAACAGCTAGCAACCTATTCCGCAGATATAAACTAACACTCGTTTACCTTCGGGATAGACAGGCAGGCCACATGACAGTTGACACCAACGGTTGGACAAGTTTTTGCTTACAGGTACAGTTAGCGTCGTCATATTAATTTCCCTATTATACAGAGTCTAAATGAACTTCAATATGATACTTATATAATTTTTAATCGTAGATAGATGTATTATTCTCCACCACAGACAGCCACCTACTCAACTAAAATTGTCTTTTAAACACTCCTCTACCCAAAGGTTGTCTGGAAGAGATTGCCATTTATTGATATGACCGCTTGTTCTTTACGTCTGCTGTTTCGAATGTTACTATCGTGTTCTGTATTTCTGTGTACCTATCTGAGGTGTGCAATAGGTAATAGTTATTTGTTATGCAAGGCTGCAAAGTTGTTATTTGGCGCGAGGCTTTCAAGGCACGAGAAGCGAAATAATTTAGGAGCCGTGCGAAACACACTACTTTTCACCTCACTACAGCGAGAAAAATGTGAGATCTAAGAAAAAAATTTTTTACACGGACGGACGGATGAACATGACGAAACTGGGTTCCGTTTTTGCCATTTTGGCAAACCCTAATAATGAAATTAATTATAGCAAAGCGATTCTTATTTTTTCATTTTAAACTAGTGATAATGAACCTAAGAAACACACTCATAACAAAACAAACACATATCTTTACTAATATAAAGTTGTAAAAATGAAATGTCCGTACATTGAAGATATTTTCAAAAAAATGATTGTAATGGACTGTTTGGAGGTCATTAAAATTGGATTTTATGTATGTGTCGTTGTGGGCGTTGTGGCTTCATCACGCAAAATCGTTCCAACGGATTTCAACTATTTTTGGTACACGGGTAGCTGGGTATCTCCAGATGGTTATAGGATACTTTTTACCCGACTACGCTGAAAAAAATATGAAGGGTTAGGACGTTTTCTCCTCCGCGAACCAAGGCGCCCGCCTTCTAGTGTAAACATAATATAAAAAAAAAAATTCGAAGTTACAAATGACTTTTCCACGCTAGCGGATAAAGCGAACTTTTCGACCCAGATTTGGTGCTGTAGACGGAACTTTTCCGAGCTATAGTGAAGGTTGTTATTGTTCGAAATTGTATTTGCTCCCTATTTAAAATAATGCCGCCGCTGGGACTGCAAGGTTCTCTAGTACCGAGCATGAACCGAAAAGCCTCTTTAAGAACAAACCTTCCTGTCAGGGTCTTGGGAAGTTGCTGGATGCGGGTAGCGGGTGGATATCCATGGGTTTTCACAGCAGTGGGCGTGTTTTAGGGTTCCGTAGCCAAAATGGCAAAAATGGAACCCTTATGGATTCGTCATGTCTGTCTGTCTGTCCGTCCGTATGTCACAGGCATTTTACTCAAAAACTGTAAGATGTACATTAATGAAATTTGAAGCATAGGTGTAGTGTGTAAACCGCTACTTAGTTTGATAGTTAAATAAAATATATGTTTATTTCTAGGGGCGGCACTCCATACATGTAACCGAAACTGGATTAACATTTTTTCAGCAAATACCAATGTGTGGCACATATTTCGACAGTTCTTCTAAAAACACTTTGAGGTTTCTAAAAACAATTTATGATTTAGTGAATATTTTCCGAAATATTCGCTCCGAAAGTAGCAAAAATTGTGTCCCCCCCTCTATTTTCTAAACGTTATGTTCAAAAAATATGAAAAAAATTACAAATATAAAACATAATAAATACTTCCAACGAAAATTATTTTCAACATGATCGGACGTACCGTTTTTAAGTTATTGCCAAAAAACTGCGCTAATCAGCAAAAGGACGTAAGTGCCGGGGAGATACGCTCTTTTGTTAGTGTTTTTTTCATATAATTTTTTGTCATCTGTAGTGCATTTTTTTGTATAAACGGCTGCGGAACCCTTCATGGGCGAGTCCGACTCGCACTTGGCCGCTTTTTTTACAAGCTTTATTTGACCCACTTACATACATATTTATTTATTTATTTTTATTTGTTTATTTATTCAAATTAATTACACAGCAAAACGGACTTTAGATGACAATACAATATTATAACACCATCGAGCTGATCTGATGATGGAGTCGGAAGGTGGACATAGGAACTCTGTAATAAAATAACACAATACTGCAGTTTCGGCTCTTTATGTCATCGCGGTCATATGAGTAGTTGATGGATGTTTAATAAGAAGTATAGTCGGAAATAAAAACATGTAACATTTTTTTTTAACAAAACTTTTTTATTGGTGATGATGATGAAAAGGACGTATATGTTTTATCTATGGCGCACATCTCTTGCTTTATTCTTACTTTCCCGGCATACCGCGCCATCTACAGAGCGATCGCGGTTGTCAGAAACTCGTGACAATGATTTGATTTTCTAGTGGACGACTTCACTTCATCATCATCAGCCAAAAGACTGATAGACATAGGTCTCATTCAAAGAAAGATAAAAAAAAATATTTTGGAGCATTACACGTGAAGTACAAATACAAAAAACGCTACAACGGCCGGTCCTGCGTCGCCCGCAGTCAGCGGATCAGCTAATTCTACCAGCACATTAGTCCACTAGGTGGGAGCCCCGCTGCGTATTCCGGTGCAATCAATAATGGAGACTAAAAGCGGGGATCCCGTATCCGTTGTCCCGGAAGATAGACGAACAGCATCAAACGCCATGCTAGTTCCATTTGGATAATGGAGAATTGGGGACACAGATATGGAAAAAATTGCCCTAACTTGCTCGACGGAGGACGACGTAAAGGATAACGATGGGAAAAGAAACAGATAAATAGAGAGCCTTCTCTTTGACAGATTTGGTATGGGTAAGAGCTTAAGGGCTCATCGTATATCGTACATCGTATATCGTATACCTATTAACTCTTAACGTCGTAAGTCCCCGCGTACTTGTACAAATACAAATTCAATTATCAACGGAGAAGTGCTGGGAGATGAATTATTATTTACGAATTTTGTCAAAATTTATCACAACTCGCCTCGCCCAGGTTATTGTGATTAGTTTCTAAACTTTCTAATAAAAACTTAGGCTCTCACGTCGCGTTGTAGTGAGAATCTCCCATCGACCGGGGTCATTCAACGCGTCACGACTAACAAAGCTTGGAGTCATTAGGAGATGCTAGATATCGTCCACAGACACCTAGAGTAACGCGAATCGTGATCATAGAGTACGCATAAAAAGATTGAAGCGGCCCGCTTTTGTTTTGGCGAAAACAACACTTATTTTAGAAATGGAACGCAAATCTCTTGTATTAGCGATTTTTTTGAAATAATCATGTAATTTGTAAAATGGAGCGTCTAACCATTCTGCAGCGGACTTCTTTTGTTTAAAGAATGCATTAGGATGTTATTGTCATTAATTGGAGAAAAATGAAAATCAACTTTAAATAGTTACCGATAATTTTGTATCTGGCAAGCCAACCACGACGACTGATTGACATACATAACGGTCTGGGAATACCCAGTGTCAGATATTTTTGAGCACTTATACAATATTATAACAATCAATCGTTACTTAATTACTCGTACTTAATATTTTATTTTATTTACCTATTGTTTAAAATAATAAAATGTAAAAGACTGGTAAGAGGCAGACAGCACAGAAAAACTAATTCGCATGACTACAAATAGTACAAATGTGGTACAAATAGATCGACACGGCGTAAGTACGAGTATCTATAGACAGTCTATATGTGGATGATCGCCGACTTCTAAAATGAAGATGACGACGAAGACATTTGTAAAGCGTTAAATGTGAAAAAGAAAAATTTACAAATAAATTAGGAATTAGTAGTTCGGATGTGATCTAAATGATATGGAAGCTGCTGAAACCACTGGCTACGAAGCTGACTGTACTTTTATTATCTTTATTGCAACTTGCGATATATTTCAGCGCAGCCGTCCCGATGTTAATAGAACTGCCTCAATGATGACAGACCAGCGGTTTTGAGGCGGGGTAATGTGTGCAGTCAGGTGGCAAGACATGTATCGCGCCAAGAACTTCGATCGGAGTCTAGAGTAGCTAGCTAGAGAGTAGCTAGCTAGACAATGGCAAACAAGGATGCCATTTCGTCCCCTGATTGAGATTAATAAAATGAGGATTAAGATATGCAATTATATAATTTTAGATATTAGGTATTTTCTCTGTTATGCGCTATTTAACTGTTTTTAATTCTGCCTAGATTAAATTTCTGTACGTTGAAGATATTAAAAACATATATATTGTAATGGACCATTTTGGTGGTTACAAAATCGAAAAATATTTTTATTGGATTATTTGTATGTGTCGTTGTGGCTTCATCACGCCAAATTGGCTAAAGGGCTAAATGGATTTCAATTTTTTTTGTCACACGGGTTATTATAGGATACTTTTTACCCAACTGCTGACGAATAAAACAGGGGTTATGATTTTTTCTCCTCTGCTAAAGTTGCGGGCACCTCCTATTTAATTTATATCTGTTCTTTACAATTTCTGTGATTCTACGCAAAATTCACAGATCCTTTATGCGCATAACGTAAGTATATCATTTTCATTGCACAGGTTTATGTTCATTTGAAGCCATTTATAAGTGCACAGGTGGCATTCAAGGCGATAGATGGAATTAATGGAAATTTTATGAGCTTGATTGACATTAATTATAATTTGTTTTTCTTAGATCGCTCTAAGTACCTAATGCACTTTATGGACCTCTAAAACTAGCGTGTTCATGAGTAAAGTTCTGCAGTCTTGCTATTACTAAAACAGAGCATTCTTTATCATTATCACCGTCAGCTCTTGTAATTTTGATAGCATTTTCTGTGTAAGTCATGGAAAAGTGATATACGAGTAGGCCCACGCCTACTCTTATATCATATATCGTCCTCCTTGACGTATCCGTCAATGGCGAAACCAGCGGGCCTATGATGGTTGATACAACTTATCATATTTAAGACGATATAATTTTATCGTACTCGGTATTTTGATCACATATCGCTTTACTAAGTGACATAATTTTGACACTTATCTAAGTCATATATCGACAATATCGATCTTATCGTAAAAAGGTTGCCATTACTATTAAATCTTGAAAATAGTCCTTTTGCGGTTAAGCTTCCAATTGAATGGCCACCTTTATTATAATGCTATCAAAGCGACATGGTCACAGGGTGGGGTGTGTAATGTCATATGTTTATGTGTCAGTAAAACTAAAGCACAACCTACAGCAAATTTTTTACCCATATTCAAGGTGCAGGTAACCTTGATACATATCTTACAAAGTTTAAACAGATAGTCTTGTACTGTGAGTTTAAGGAGTTGCAAGATTCATTAGAGAGAGACAAACGGCATGCAGCTATTAGGCAGGAACTTCTAGCAGAAAAAGATATAGAACTGGATAAAGGAATTACCATCTGTAGGAGCATGAAAATATCATATCACAATAATGCATATCTTCAAAATGAAACACAAGAAGTTTAAGCTAAGCAGAGACCACAATCATCATATATACCTGGAGCGAGTCAACAAGAATGTATGCAGTGTGCAAACAAACATTATATCTAATGGTTTAAATGTCCTGTGCAGGAAGTTAAGTGTAATACTTATGTGCTCAAAGATTGGGTGCTTTGCCAAAGTCTGTCGGACATACATGAACAACATTGGGATGGATGAAGATTATAATGTTCCCTCAGGTTTATTTATTTATTTAGTTGTATGGCACAAGGCTTTTTTTGAGACTTTTTTCTTTAGCATAGTTGGGTAAAAAGTATCCTATAACCTAAATCCGTTTAGCCGATTTGGCGTGATTAAGCCACAACTACACATACAAAAAAATATATTTTTTGATTCAGTGACCTCCAAATAGTCCATTACAATCATTTATTTGAAAATATCTTCAATGTACAGACATTTCATTTTTACAACTTTATAACAGATTTACTTAATGCCCCTTTATAAAATAGCTTCGGAGTAATCTACGCTCAAAAGCTTTTGGCGGGTTAAATAAATTATGAAGGGTGTTTCTGTATGGTCCATAAGAGAGATTTAAAAACTGAATCACTGTGTGTGTGTTGTTTCATTAAAATACATTCATAATCATCAAAAAGAGATAATAAAATAGTTGAGAATATCATTAAAAAAATATAAACGACAATAACATTAGTAATGTGTAATAATATTAGTATGTGAGTTTAGCGTATTATTATTATGTGTTGTTAAATAATTACCCATAGCAATCTGGTTAATCTCCCATTACAAACTGACAAACTCTTATAGCACTCTAATTACAATTTAAACCAATAATTAAAATTAATGATCTCGATATTTTACTCTAGCCCTAGCCAATCATTTCGATTCAAATTTCCTACACTTATGGCATTCTGCCACGATGCGATAACTTTCTTTAAAAAAATCTTGTTATTATTATAAACAAAGATCAGAAACAAATGAAAAAAATTTTCGACGATACTGGACTTGAACCAGTGCCTTGAGCCAGACCGGGGCAGCACGCTCTACCATCTGAGCTAATCGTCCACACCAGCAGTCGACGAATTTTGTCATCTGTTCTTGCTTATGGATCTCTGCATGGTGCATCCGACTCTTTAGCCATCCGACTCTTTTTTAAAAAAAAGTAAAATCTTGTTATGACAAGCTTTATTTCTGACAGTACTTTTTATTAAACATCTACCAACTGAGACGATTGTAAAGAGCCCAAACTAGGTAGGATTGCGTAATTATATTACAGAGTTTCTATGACCACCTCCCGGCTCCATCATCAGATCAGCTCGATGGTGTCACAATGTTGTATTGTCACCTAACTCACAAACGTATTCCAAATTTCAGCTCAATCAGAAACCGGGAAGCGGGTCAAATTAAAATTGCAAGAATTGTGTTCATATATAGTACTCTGTTGGTTATAGCTGAACCTAACATAAAGCTTGTAGAAATGATCCCAAATTTACCAAGTCGGATCTTCATTGTTTGTGACGCCATTGTTACTTGTTAGCTAAAATACAAAGCACATCCGTATCTGCAATGGTTAGGTGTTTTTTTTTTTTTTCGTGAAGGTATTCAGATCTATGGCAAATAGTAGGGCTAAGTTGTAATTTCAGTTACTAAAGCTCCACGGTGACGTACTCTAGGTGCTCGAATACGACTCACACTTGTCCGGTTTTTCCATAAGACGGGAGTAAGTACGAAGCACAAATCAGGCTTATTAGTGTTCCTAGATCCGCGATAGCCCCAGAAGTGGTCGAGTCCTGCCCACGCTCCTGTAATTACCTATTGTTCACCGGCAGCCATAAACACGATGTGTGCTTTCTCGATACGTATCGAACTGATATTTTGTTTGCTTATCGCTGATCTAGACACGCAGATGAAGGCTGGTGTAAGATATTCCTTAGCCGGAACTTACTTCATATGTTTATCTATCTTCTACCCATGTCTTTCTATGGTGTTATATCTCTATATATATTGTTGGGCATACGTACATGAGGACGAGTTCCAGAGCGTTGCGACAAGATCAAGGCGGCTTTTAAATGCGATATCCATCAAACAAGCTCGAGGACTGAAAATCGGGCTGCATGAAGCGTATTCTCAGTCAGAAGAAAATGAGTACACACAACACCTATAGTTTTAGTATGTAGCGAAATTGATAAAAGTATCACTTAATATGAAATGTAAAATTGTAATTTAACTTAACTGACCTGTAATATGTACCTATCACCAATAAAAAACTTAAAAAAGTTTGAATTTGAGAAGATATTTAACAACAGTTATATCATACGCTTTTTGAATGAGCCTGGCCTAATGCACCGATGCAGTGCTACAGAACGGAGCAAGGGGTAGAGCTAAGACTCATGAGCTACATTTTGACCTTTGCTATTCGTGACATTTGGATTATTACATTAGGAATAGATATATATGTCGCAGGGAAATATGGAAACACGAGAAACTCTTGAAACGAATTCTATCCTGGATCATATATGGAAAAATGTCAAAGGTCATGAATATCACATGGCCATAATTGAATCTAACATGTCTGACCATAACCAAATCTATCTTGAACTGAAGGGATGCCCAGAAATTCCAATACAAAACGTAAAATATGAATCTGTAAACTATACGAATTTATATAAATCTATGGAGCATATTAAAGAAAATGATATGTTTAACAATTATGAGGATCTGGAGAATTTCGTAAATAGTAAAATCAATAAAAATAAGTCAACAAAAATTTAAGTTCTCAACCTACCCAAAAATGACTGGATAAACAGAGACATAATTGAAGCAATAAACCATCGCAATACATCACGGAAGAAGAGCAAGCAAGAGACGGATGACCAAAACCTAAAGGAAGAACTGCGGATACAAAGAAATAAAGTTTTTAATCTGATACAGGCAACCAAAAGTGAATATTACCATAAAACTTTTAATTTATATAAGGGAAAGCCTTCAAAGATGTGGGATCTAATTAATAACCTCTCAAATAATAAAGCCAAATCTGACTATATTCAAATTAAGTTAAAAATTGTGGATCGGAAATACTCTCAGACATCAAAGAAGTCTGTGAATGTTTCAATAATTACTTTGCCAACATAGGGTCTACATTAGCAAATAAAATACCACAGGAATATCACAATGTTACACCAAGTGGCCTTACAATTCTAAAGAAAGAGCTTGCCGATTTTAAACCTACGACTAGTAACGAAATTGCAAAAACAATTGATAATCTAAATCAAAATACTAGTTCAGGATTAGACGGTGTCACTGTAAAAATTCTAAAATGCGTTAAAAATCTTATATGTGACAGCCTTACAATTTGTATCAATCGATGCCTAAATGTAGGAATTTTCCCTGATTCACTTAAATTAGCCAAATTAAGACCCGTATTTAAATCTGGTGATAAATTGGACCTCGGCAATTACAGACCCATATCGGTTCTACCAGTTACATCAAAAATATTTGAAAAGATCATACATCAGAGACTAACAGAACATCTTGATAATAATAATTTCCTGTCCAAAAAGCAATACGGGTTTCGTTCAAAGTCAAACACCCTCTCGGCAACTTCAGATCTTCTTACAGAAATAAAAGTTAAGATAGACAAAAACAACATTGCACTTGGTATATTTATTGACCTAAAAAAGGCATTTGATACAGTGAGCCATACACTTTTATTGTCAAAGCTGCATTCCATAGGTATTGTTGGAAATTCATTTAAAATTTTGGTATCATATCTTAGTAACCGGAAACAAACTACAAAGCTAGGCCAAATAAAAAGCAATCCCTGCGAAATTAAATACGGAATCCATTAATCTACGTAAATGATATGCATAATATTGGATTGAAGGCACATTTAACTTTATACGCAGATGATACCTGCTTGTTCTACTTTGGTTCGAAAATAGAAACTCTGATAGAACAAGCGCAAAACGACTTAAATTTACTCCTCCGATGGCTTCTTTGTAACCTATTAACGATTAACGAGTCAAAAACTAAGTACATCATATTTTCTGCAAAAAACTTATTCAAAATCATAAGCCCCTAGTTATAAATAGTGTTACATTACAAGCCGTATAACAGGAGAAGTACCTTGGTCTTATTCTGGATAATAAACAATCATGGAAACCACATATTAACTCCCTACGCTCCAAAATCACATCACTGACAGGTGCATTGCGACGGATGGTTCGATGTCTGCCCAAAAGGGTTCGGTACACCATTTATAATTCACTCGTTAAGCCTAATCTAGAATATCTAATACAAATATGGGGATCGGCCTCCAAATCTAACTTAAAACCCCAACAAATTTCGCAGAATAAAATAATAAAAGTATTATTTAATTATAAGCGCCTTACATCTACTAACACTGTGTATACGGAGACTAAAATACTAAACATTTATCAAACTTATATATACAACACATGCATCCTAATAAGAAAAATCATAAATAAAGATATAGATAGCCATATAACTTTCACTAAAAGATCAGAAGTACAAAAAAGACTGACGCGACAAGCTAATAATATACTCCTACGACCACCTAGAACATTATATGGAAAAAAGAATATAATATACGAAGGAGCTCAATTGTAAAATAAACTACCTAAAGATGTCAAAGATGCCAAATCAATGATAGTCTTCAAAAGAGCACTAAAACAACACTTATTAAATAATAAATATAGGTAGGCCGTTCGCTTGTTCAAAAAATAAATAAAAGAAAAACTACATCTTTTGAGTCTTTTCTAATAGTTAGCTAAGCTTTTAATATATACACACGTTACATATATAGCCCAATTTACTTATGCAGATCAGTTTAGAAAAAAAAGCAGCTGTTAAACATACTTTGCTAGTTAAACTACGAATATATGTATGTACCCTATACTTAACCAGCGGTTACACGGGGAGTTCGGTTTAACTGGCCTTTACGCACAGTACTACATTGTTGCATCGCGCTTGTTATTACCAAGCGCCTGTGTATTTTAAGTCGTCAATAGTTTTTGCATGCTACCCTATCCTATTTAGATTTAAGCAAAATTATTGTTTTCTCAGTAAGTGATTTATGTAAATCTTTTGAGAAATAAATGTCTTAAATCATAAACCATAGGGAAATAGCCAAAACAGAGATTTGATCAAATCACTAAGGGATATGACCAAATCACGCAGGATGTTAAAATGGCGAATCAATTTTATGATTTGTCTAGAAAAAGTCAGTCATTTGATTAAATCCCTGAATGAGTTTAGTGAAATGACGAAATCAGCCAAAAAAGGCACCTCATTTTGTCATTTCACCACATTTGTTTAGTGATTTGATAAATCCCTGAAACACGCCAGTGATTTGACGAAACGAACTCGCAAAGTCAACTCGTTTTCACGTTAGTGAAATAAAATTTAAAAACTTTATTATATCACTAAACGTGAGTCATAAGAAACTTTATGATATCACTGAACTTGCCTAGTAAAATGATGAAACGAATTGACTTTGCAAGTTCCGTTTCGTCAACTCACTGAGGTGTTTCAGGGATTTTATCAAATCACTAAACAAATCTGGTGAAATAACAAAACGAGTTGCCTTTTTTGTCTGATTTCGTCATTTTACTAAACTGATTCAGGGATTTAATGAAATGACTGACTTTTCTAGACAAATGATAAAATTGATTCGCCATTTTAACATCCTGCGTGATTTGGTCATATCCCTTAGAGATTTGATCAAATCTCTGTTTTGGCTATTTCCCTGCGACATATAGATTATAAACGATTGAAGGTTTTTCGCGCCTATTTGGTATATAGTGGCAGATAGATATGTATACTCAGTTTTATAACATAAACGAGTCACTTTGGTTGGTTCCTCTCCCAACATCGTCCTAATTATAGAAATGTATCCGCTTGACACTCACCATTCTTCACTATTAGTTCACCTAACAATGTAGTGTTTATCGAGAACAGATAATCTATCTTGCGTACGCGTGGTCTAGAAACTGCAATCCATTATCCTTTCGCACGATAGCCGAGCAATCGTCTCCATATCTCAAAATCTGGATACGTGGAACAAAAGTCTTGTGTAACTCAGACGTTACTAAGACTTCTTTGGCCCTGGAAAGGATACCTTTCACTTGGAATTAAGAAGTAAGTCGCTTGACGGTAACTTATAAGGATTAGAGTGAAATCTCAGCAGAAATTAAGACGGTTATTGTCCTTTATAATAGCCGTTATGTCATTGTTATAAGCTTCTTAAAGTGACTCGTGTAACTAGTAAATTAAGCTGGAAGTTCAGAGTTTTAAGGATGTTATCGCATGTTTCAGAGCCAGGTTAAAGAATCAGTCTAATATAAAGCGGTTTAAGATTTTACCGCGGTTATGCCCGTGTGCTATGACACTACTTTGCTTATATTTTAAAAACTTTCCACGATATAAACTAGTAGATATATGTAGTTAGTCCACGCATATCGTCACTCTCTTGCCCTTATCGCTTTTATGGGATCGGCACAGCATGTTTTTTACTTCCAACCGCATCTAAATCCCCCGTGATCTCGTTGTTTAGATTCTTCCTTCCCATATCATCCTTCACACAATTTCAGTCTTCCTCTTCTTCTTTAACCTTCCACATTCATACCTAACGCTTTTCTCGTCATATGACCTTCATTCCTCCTCATCACACGCCCATATCGCTCTAGGCGGGTTGCTCGTACCTACTTATCTGCAAGAAATTATGTCAATGCATGGCTATTGTGCCAAGTTGCAACTAATTATCCTTAGACATTTTCGCAACTCATGCGGGTAAAAATAACACCATGTTTCGTGAAATTTCAAAAACATATGTGAGAAAAGTTCTCTGAGGGGCTACTCCGAAGCCGAAAAATGAAGTTCGTATCTATCTCGCTCACTCAAATACAGCTTTACATGAGAGCGAGAGGGACGGCACCTTACGAACTTCGAGATTCGGAGTAATCCCTCAGATTTCTATTAATTAACGAATAATTTCATAATGTCTTCAATTCAAATGCTAGGCAATAAGTTGTTGTTTATATAAATATGAATAAATTTTCCACAAGTCATAGTTTCCAAAAGAAAAAATAAATTTATCGATTCAAATAGTCCGTAGTAGTATTTTTTTTAAATATCTTCAATGTACAGACATTTCATTTTTATAACTTTGTAATAGTATAGATATGTACGTTTGTGGGTAAATAAATATGTTTTTCCGGTTTTAATCAGCAATTTTGCCTACTCAGGCGCCGATATTTCGACATAACGCTTACTTGTAACCTCATAACTGCCATTTATGCAAACTTCAGTATCAAGTTACTACGTGCATATCAAATGGCAAGTTTGAATGACCAAATAGCCTTCTTGCAGTCACAAACGACACAATTTTGCTATTATTTAGGGTTCCGTACCCAAAGGGCGTACGGTACCTTAAAGATCCCGGCAAACTTCTTGAGCAAGAATGGCGAATCTACGCATGTACATTTGTACGTAAATCGGTCATTACAAGTCAAGGTTCAAGGTTAGACTGAAGAAGTTTTCCGGCAACTATACTAAGAATTCACTGTCTGTTCGTTTCTCACATGACAGTAAAGACTTGACCAAAATAAATAAATAAAATGAAGTTAAAATATAAAAGGGGTTATTACACCCGAGCTACGTGGTATTTTTCCCGGTATTTTGTATGTAAATTGGTACGGAACCCTAAGAATTCTCCGTGTGCTAAGTCCGACTCGCACTTGGCCGGTTTTGCCATTTTGTGCCAGCAAATTCTCAGTATAAAGCGACAAATGGAATCGTGGACTTTGATCATCGGCTTCTAAGAATTCGCAGGCTTCTGTTCTGTTATTATTGTAATAGATTTTATATTCGGCAGGCCGGCTTTGTTTGGTTTGCAAGGCCAAAGATTTATAAAGGTACGGTTACACTGGAACGACATTATTATAAGACAAATCATCATCATCATATCAGTCTAAAACGTCGACTGCTGGACAAAGGGCTCATTTCCCGCGATCTTCGCCAGCTCCTATTTCTTTTGCCTCTTCTTCTTTCTGCCCCAGCGGCCATCGGTTCCACGAGCAATGTGCGCTTTGCGGGGCTCCTATTTCCACTCTGAGGGACGAAAGGTAACGAACGAACCTAACTCGGTTGTAAATTAGTACTAGTCGACGGTACAGTACCTAACACCGTTTTTAGATTTTGAAGATTATCCGAAAAGTATACTTAATATGCTAAAAGTACATTATATTAAACGTTTATTCTATGAAATTAATGTTATCTGAAATGATTTTCTACTAAAGGTGCTTCTACGAAAGAACGATATTTGAAATAAATATTCTAAGAAACGTTATAATATATCATTTAATAAACTTTTAAACAAAAAAGTAAAACCGACTCCAAAAAAACTAAAAAGTAAAAAAATAACGCCATAATTCGGTTTCTTCAAATTACTTACAAGTAACCGTTTGAATACTCAATCTATACAGTATATACAATTAATCTTATTTTGGCGTCGGTGCCATATAAAGAATGTGTAAAATATTGAAAATTGACGGTTTTAGTAAGTTGTGACACGATGGCACCGACTCCAAAATAACATTAATTGTATGTACTGTATAGATTGAGTATACAAACGGTTACTTGTAAGTAATTTGAAGAAACTGAATTATGGCGTTATTTTTTACTTTTTAGGTTTTTTTGGAGTCGGTTTTTTTTTTTTTTTTGGTACTACCATAATGGTAGCATACTGCATACCCTCACGACCCCCACGTTTTAGTCACATTAGTGCCTGACATTGTCATTACATTAGAGGCGGTCCTATCAGACTGTACAAGCATCTATTGAAATATTTTCTTCTGTTTCCGCGATTATTACTAAAATATACGCGATATAATCCGTTAAATTGTTTTATTTCAATAAGCATCTATTGAGTTTTATTCCCTTAAAAGGACAATCAAAAACTATTTTCAATGTCCATTTTTATTTTGAATCGATCGAATGAGCGGCGCCACTATGAACAACCGTATTACTGTTCTGAAATACAACTGTGATCTTTAGTTTACTTGACTTAAGATCGATATTTAAGACGAACAAGTGTTCTTCGGGTGTAGGTTGAAGTTGGCAGCGGCTTGACAAAGGGAGCCAATTTGAGCGTATCTGGGATCGCTCGTGATTCGCCCGCCGTGTCTCGAATGACGGTTCCAGATTTAGATGTTTACTTGAACTCTATGGTTTACCGACAGTTCAACCTTTTCCTTGATAGATTAATGCAAGAAAACACGCCCCAATACCTACGTACACTAATCCGTACCTAATAACCAAGGACCATTACCGCAAGAGAATTCACAGTTGCCATACTTTGGATCGTGATACGATCGCAAGGAGATATTCTGGCAAAAACTAGATGGCGCTTTAAAGCTAAACATTAACGATGTTAATTGAAAACAAAAACATAGTGTAGTAACAATTAGTTCGCAAATAGCTTATAATAAATTAATCGTAACATTTAAATACCCCTTAGGCCACGTGGTCCGATCGCTGTGTCACGCTTGCAAAGTTAAATAATTGTAAAGACATCATTCTAATATATAGATGGCCCTATACATATGGGGAAACGGCTTTTTGTATAGAGATGGTCAGTCCTCTTGTTTTAATGGACCTTGCTAATAACTAATGGACAAAATACACGAACTTGGGGCTGCTAATCGCTAAATCGCTCCGTTAAAAAGCGTCTATCAAAATAGAGAACCATTTCAAGAACTTGCATCCTTTCGCTCTGCGGCTGTTCTTTTCTCTAACTAGGTACCTACCTAATTCTAACCCTCGAGTTTTAGTATGAAAGAAGCATCAGCTCGCAAACCCTCAATAACCTTCAGAAATTATACAAATCAAATAGTGCCAGTAGGGGTGACATTTTTTTTATGTAGTATTAAGTGGCAAACAGGCGGACGAGCCACCTGATGGAAAATGGTCATCGTCGCCCATTGGATAGGTTTGTGCATCACCGGAGGAGTCGCCTATACGTTGCCAGTGCCAATCTTTGAGTGCCCTACTTAACTCGCCTCTTGAATAATCCGTTGTTACTGCGCTCCGGAAAAACCTCAGCTGCGCATATAAATTATATTATTTTTGTAAAATTACATCAGTTCGAGAACATACGAGTAATTAACGAAGGCAATATGATATGGAAATCAGATTATAATAAAGATGTTAATAACCTTATTTTATTATAGTCACGCTTCGACTGCCTTCGTATAATTTAGAAAGTCGCATATTTCATGTAACAATTACTCTGTACTGTAACATAAGTAGACGAGTTGAAATCTATATTTTCTCACGGGCCACACTGCGCGCTTCTTATACAGTTCCAAGAAGCCTACATAGTATTGTGGAACTTTCTGGAATAATTGCTCACAACTCTATTCATCTTTAGCGTCGTCTTCTATCTGTTTCTAAAAGGCTCTCTTTCTACACCTTGAAGAAAGATGGGTGCAATTAAAAAAGTTGTACTGTGTAACGCATGTTATAAAATTGACAATTAAAATTTCCGCTGTGAGACGAACAAATATGGATGACGACTGGCATCTTCAATGTATAGACATTTCATTTTTATAACTTTATAATAGTATAGATGTATTAGTATTTTATGCAATCGTTATTTATTTAAACTTTATTGCACAAACCAAAAGTAAGTACAAATTGCGAACTTAATGCCAAAAGGCATTCTCTACCAGTCAACCATAAGGCCAAACAGAGAAGCATGAAAATGGTCCAGTGGGGAAAAACATTCAGTACTGAGAGCGTTAGGACACACAAGCAAATAATGCATACATAATTTCTTATACCTATAATATATATGATATGCAATATATATGTATATATATTACATATAAATAATAAATATAATATATGCTTTTTCAGTCGAGTACAATACTTTTTCTACGAGTAGGTATCATCATCATCATCATCATCATCATCATCATAATCATAATCATCGTCATCACCATCACCATCACCATCACCAACACCATCACCATCATCATCATCATCATCATCATCACCATTACCAGTACCTCAATTATCTTCGACTCTGTGGCTATTAATCGTAACAATAAAATACTTTCCACCCTAGGGATGGAAAAACCCATGAAAATGTTACTTTCTTAAAAGGAGAGATTTTTTTTATATATTTGCATTAAAACGAGTCTCCTTAAACAAAGAGATTTTATTTTTCGCAACCAAAGTTCTATTTTTGAAATCATTATAGTGCATTGCCAAGTGTTGGCTTATGAAATAAAGTGTTGGCTTATGAATATATCAGTTCAGTTGGAAGTGCCATAGAGTATCCGATATTGAAAAGTATGCTATTAAAGTTTAGTCTATGATGTTCTTATTGGGGGATTAAAGTCGACGAGTAGAAAAAAGTATTTATGCGTGTTTATTTCGTCTACACGTGTAGAGTCGGACCATTTTTATCTCTTCCAAGCAAATGAACTGTTAAATATATAAAAATTGAATATGGCAATGTTTTGTATCTGTCACAGACGTCAAGTTGTTTATGTGTCTTAAGAAACAATTTATCTTTAAGTGCGTTGGTTTAAAAAAAAATGAACTATGCGAAAATCATATAAACGTGGTCAGCGGAAACTGCTTTTCCGCATGATCATTAACTTCGATGCTGTAAAGCAACAACAAGCAAGAAGCGATTGTCGCTGAAAAGCGGCAATGTTTACATTGCATTAAGTCTTTGGCTGGTAAGATTAACCAATCTTAGTACTTTTCAATAACGCCAATATGGTTTTTGTAAAAATAATGTTCAAATGAAGCCATTTAGCTTTTAGCACAGTGCACTGAGAACATATTATTATTATTATGTTTCCGTCGAATCCGATAGTGACGAAAGCACAGAGCACAGAGCACAACGTCACAACACAAGCTGAGTATGAAGAGGTTGAATTCGAATACTTAGATACACTAGTACTTAGATACATCATCGACAGAATATGAAGTAGAATATTTAGAAGTCGAATAATTTAGGTATATACCTACTGACTTCAGACCTCCATAGAGTGATAAAATATAGCTACAATAGGTAGATTGTGTATTTATGTAATGAAATCGTTTAATTGATACACAAATTTCATGGTAAAAGTTTATGTATAAAGTAGGCGTCCCTCAAGGAATTATCCTAGGCCCACTGTTGTTCTTGATATATATCAACGACCTACCACTCGCTACAAAACATCATTGTACACTCTGCTGATATCTCTATTGTAATCAAGGGTAGTGACGCATTAAAACACAGCGATGAAATCAACGCAACAGTTGCTAATATGATAGGATGACTGAATAAAAATAATCTGCAAGATAACATTCGTAAGACTACATACGCGCAATTCTGCACAAAGCTAGGAAACAAAGATAAGATCACAGTGTCTCACAATGAGCATATTATAGACGAGTCCGATCAAGTTAAATTTCTTGGAATAACTTTGGGCTATAAATGTACCTGGACACAACATATCGAAGGGGTGTGCAATAAAATAAATAAGTTTGTCTATGCCCTTTGGCGTCTAAAAAACCTTGCAAGCGAGAAAACAGCAATCCAAGCTTATCATGGCTATGTGGCGTCTATAATACGTTATGGAATAATATTATGGGGTAACTTCATCAGTATAAACAGAGTATTCATAGTTAAAAAACTGTGTGTACGAGCCATATGTAATGTTTCACCAACGTCCACATGCAAACCATTATTTAATAGACTAAACCTACTAACTGTGCCCTGCATGTATATATTTGAAGCGTGTATTTTTGTCAAAGCTAATCAGAATCTTTTTATAACAAACGACATTTCGTGCCACTTTAACACCCGTCATTCAAACAAATTGGTTTACCCCAAAAACAAACACGGACCTAACCGCAAAAACTGCTACCCCATGTCAATTCGCTTATTTAATAAATTACCAAAAGCCATAAAAGACCTTCCGTTAAAACAATTCAAGCTAGATTTATTCAAATGGCTTAAGGATAATGCATTCTATTCGATTAAGGAATACTGTGACATGAGTTAAATTTGATTATATATATATATTTTTACATGCATTATATTTAATAGATATGAAAAATTACAATTATAAATTACAAAAATTAAACTAACTTAGCTAACCTATGGCGTCTCCCAGGTCGCTGCTCTGTGGTAGTGTGCCCATAAGGCCGGCTACATTTCCTCGCTGGATGGCAAGGCTGATCCTTTGGCCGAGTAATAAGCCGGCTCTATGGTCTCCTGTACTTTCGACTAGTGTTTTTTTATTTGTCCAAAAAGTTTATGGGCATCGGAACTCCATGGCCCAAGGGTCTCAACTGCAAACGCCGCAAATATATGATTGTTTGTGAGACCCATATATTTGCGGTGCGTTGCGGCCTCGGCGGACGCTGCCGCCGAGATTATATTATTTGCTTCTGTTGTAACTTAAATTTATTGTTCTAATTCTATATCTTGATTTAATAATGGTTTTATTATGAATTTCATGTGAAAATACATATTAAAATTAAATTTATAATAAATTAGTAGTGTATAATGTGACATTTCAGTGTTTTTTTTTGTTGCATTTATATTATATTATAATAGATTCATTTTTCAATATGTTAAATAGACATCGAAATTTCTAGATTCGGATATGTGCGAGTGTGTGTTCTTTCACAATATGTTTTATGTACAATTAACTTTATTATAAATAACTCAAAATAGCTAACTTTTCCCAAATTTTGCATGTCACTGCGTGACAAGATAGTTGGATCTCAATGTTAATTTATAAAACCATAAATGTACCCTATCTTGAGCAAATAAAATACTTACTTACTATGCTTTAGTTTTATAAAAGGCGGTTTTTTTATTAGGAAAATCAGACGTATGTCTTTTAAGCGCCCATGGCGCTCCTGGGCGATATGGCGCGACGAAAGGATGCCGAGACTGGTTAGAGAAGACAAACCCATGTCCATCAGTGGATGAACATAGGCTGCTGATGATTTTAACTTTCGCATTTTTGAATCAGTCTCCCAGCTGTCTCCTTGCTATATATAATACTAAAATGTTATTTGCACTTTTTTTAAAGGTTGAGGATAATACATAAGTATCAAGACTATTTAGTGCCCTATAATCAGTGTTGCCTTATACAAATACACAGATAAAACAATTAAAATTGGTGGGGTAAAGATATTATAGCCAGACTCTACTACTACATGCGTATATTTTTACTTCTTACTCTTCATAGCTGGGTTTCTCGCCATCTAATCAACAAAAAAATATTGTTTTTTAAATACTCCGCTACCCAAAGGTTGGAAACGATCGCTACTTAGCAATAAGACCGCCAGTTGTTTCCATCTGCTTATTCGAATATTACTGTCATATTATGTATTTCTGTGTAATAAAGATTTTTTTGTATTTGTGATTTGCGCTAGGGCAGGGGTCGGCAACCTGCGGCTGTTTGGATGTGAAGCTGCGGCTCTATAGGTTACATATGTTACTTCAAAAAGTCCTATTTACTGTTGGCAAGAAACAATTTTTCCCCTCACTAGCTCGGAAAGCCATCTTTTATCCTTTAAGAAAAATGGGTAAAAACGCATTTTATCCACTAGTGGGGTAAGTAATTTGACCTTGGAGCGTGTTTAAGTAGCTTTTGAGAGATAACAACACGTTATCTCTCAAAAGCTCATAATAAGGGTTCGTTCGATATTAACTATCATTAAATAAATGCTTTAAAAATTCAATAGAAATTCGTATTTAGCTTCATGATTTTAAGTCATAGACCTTAAAATTCCATACGAAATGTTTGTTTGAATTTGTGTTTGTTTGAGTCGATGCATTTTCAAATTGACGACACGTTTGGCTCAGTGGGTTGTACAACGGCCTATGAAGGTGGCGGTCCCGGGTTCGAATCTCGGCCAGGGCAGGTGTTTGTGTGATGAGCACGAATGTTTGTTCCTGGGTCTTGGATGTTTAAGTATTATAATTTATTTATATATCATCTATATCGTCGCCTAGTACCCATAGTACAAGCTTTGGGACTAGGTCGATTTGTGTAAATTGTCCCTCATATTTATTTTTTTATTGCATCGTCAGAAATGTCAACATTGTCAACAAAATTTTACTTAAAAACGTTTCTATTGATGATGATTCTAATTAATCCGATGATGATTATAATGTGTACAAATACAGACTTATTTTTTGAGCTGTGTTTTTTGCATGCTGCACTTTCCTCGCTATAGTGAGGTGAAAAGTTTTGTGTTACACACGAGTGCAGTTGTATTTTAAATCTCGTGTGTTGAAACACTCGCTACGCTCAGGATTCTATTTAAGACTCGCTTCGCTCGTGGTTCAATTTTAGAATCCTTTCGCTTGCTCTTGTTTCAATTCCACACTCGCGGATAAAATACAACTTTGCACCCTTCATTTACAAATAACTATTGTGGCTCTTTAAAAACTTAGATTTTTAGTAAATAGGTTTGATCACTGGGTATGAAAATCAAAATTCTAATTGGTCCGTCAGCTATATAATAAAAAAATATTTGACACGTACTTAGTTATTGCCTTTTGAAAATAATAAAGAATACTCAGATAAATCGCATTAAAGTTTAGGAGTTGGGGCTCGTGACGTCACTCCTAAGTAAAATTTGTACTTAGGAGTAACATCACGTGACACTTTGTTTTAATGTTTTTGCCATATCGCCTATATTTTTCGATTATGTAAAATAAGAAAAAATACGTGTCCAATACTTTTTATTAATCTATACGACGGACTAATTATTAAAAAATTTCATCATCCCTATTGTAATTTTTGACTCTTCCGACTTAAAAGGTTGCCGACCCCAGCGCCATGCCATTCACATGAAATATCAAAGTAAGTACTGTTAATTATAAACGCATCCAGCGCGCCGTGATGCGGTAGATGGCCGGGAGATAACCACTTATTTATCACCTCAGCGCGACCACCGCGGGGCCCATCAGCCTGTATCCGGCACTAGCACCCTGTAGCTTTTTATTGTTCCGACCGGTTTCAGCTACAAAGTAATCTTCTCGTATCATATCCCGATGCTATAAAACTAAAAAAAAGAGGGAACAGAAAGAGCTTTGTACGATACTGAACATTTCTGGAATAGGGTTAGTGTCCTGGGCAAGGACCATTAAAACAAGAGGACTGACACTTGCCATACTTTACATCGTGTTCCGATCGCAAGGAGATATTCTGGCAAAACTAGATGGCGCCATAAAAATAAACATTTAAATATGTTATAATTGATTAAAGAAACATAATATAGTATCAATTAGTTCGCAAATAGCTAAAAATAAAGAAATCGTAACATTTAATAACTGTGTCACACTTGCAAAGTTGAATAATTGTAAAAAATAATTCTTATACATATCTTAACTTATCGGGGAACGGATTTTTGTATGAAGATTGTCAGTCCTCTTGTTTTAATGGTCCTTGGTACTGGTTAAAAAATATAATTCTAATTAGTCCACAGTTAGATTATCAAAAAATAATAAACACGTATTTTTTCTTTTGTCAATCAAACAAAAAAAGCCAAAGATAAAGCGCCTCAAAATTTGGGAGTGTGGGCGCATGACGTCACGCTGTGCGAATAACGCCATAATTCAGTTTCCTCAAATTACTTACAAGTAACCGTTTGTATACTCAATCTATACAGTATATACAATTAATCTTATTTTGGCGTCGGTGCCATATAAAGAATGTGTAAAATATTGAAAATTGACGATTTTAGTAAGTTGTGACACGATGGCACCGACTCCAAAATAACATTAATTGTATATACTGTATAGATTGAGTATATAAACGGTTTCTTGTAAGTAATTTGAAGAAATTGAATTATGGCGTTATTTTTTACTTTTTAGTTTTTTTTTGGAGTCGGTTTTATTTTTTTGTTTAAAAGTTTATTTATTTTACACTTTTTAGTTAACCGTTCCTTAAAAGTGTATCTCGTAACGATTCGAACAAGCCCAAACACCGCTAGGATACATTATTTTATTACATAGATCTGGTGCCTACCTCCCGGCTCCATCATCAAATCAATTCGATGCTACCATTCTCATCAAGAACATTTAAATTTGTGACTATGAAGTTGCTTAGCTAAATTAATCAAGATATTTTGTCGCCACCCGTAAATCATTTATCATTGAGGAGTTCCGATGGCATTCTGTGGTCTTCTGCATCAGTTCTACTTCACCAAATTACACTTTCTGAATGCAAATGCTTATTATGTTTCTTATAATACCAAAATCGCTATATGTATGCCTACAATATTTGAGGAGTTCCTTCAATTCCTGATGGATTCCATCATCAGATCTTCACCAAAATTAAATGGGACCAACTAGAAAGTACCTTCTATAAAACAAAAAAAAAATTTTGAAATCGGTCAAATAGTCTTTGAGTAATCGATGAACATCCATAAAAAAAAAAAAAACAAAAAAAAAAAAACATTCCGTCGAATTGAGAATCTCCTCCTTTTTTTGAGAGTCGGTTAAAAAAATAAAACCGACTCCAAAAAAAACTAAAAAGTAAAAAATAACGCCATAATTCAATTTCTTCAAATTACTTAGAAGTAACCGTTTGTATACTCAATCTATACAGTATATACAATTAATCTTATTTTGGCGTCGGTGCCATATAAAGAATGTGTAAAATATTGAAAATTGACGATTTTAGTAAGTTATGACACGATGGCACCGACTCCAAAATAACATTAATTGTATATACTGATACTTGCCTACTGTAGCGGACAGTCGCCTTCCTTTAAAAATGTTTCGGGGGATACTTGCCTCATGGGAGGATAGATGCATTTTTGTTTTCTTTTTTCAGTTCTAAACATACTTATAACGATTAAAGTAATTAATTCTTATTATTGACTGTAATCTTTAATTAAGTTTTAGTCACCTAACGTAAAAATTGCTTTGGGGGATACTTCCTTGACGGGAGGATAGTCGCCTCTTTGTTCAGATAGAAACAAACTTGTATTAATTAAAGTAATCAGTTTTTTTTAAATATTATACTTAAGTACTAATTAAACATGCGTTATTATAATTTTAAACTCGTAACAAAAATAGTCTCCAAACTTGAAATTAGGTATCCGAATTACTTATTAATAAAATATTATTATTAAAGATACAACAATATGTCAATCAACTTTGACATTAGAATAGATTAATCTAAGTCTGCAATATTTATTATTATCTGAGATCATTTTTTAAGTAGGTACTGATTGAAACATAGTACTCATTCTATTTTATAGTTTGAAAGTATGAAATAACGACAAAAACAAACTCCAAGCTTTAAATTCGGTAACATGTAAGTTATTAATAATATATTGATGCTTAAAGATAGAATCTTTTGAAATGCTGCTGGTAAATTATTAAAATAAAATAACTAAGCCACATGAGTTGACACATGTGTTGTGTAACTGTCTTTACAGATTAGGTGCATCTGGCATGTATTAACACCTTTACTTGTTTTCTCAAAGTGGGTACTTTGCACAAATTGTAACTTTGACAGAAAAAAACATATCTTTCTAACTAACTAGCTCGTAAACTTAGCACAAAGTTTAAAAGGTGATAGAAAGCTGACGAATTGTGTATAAGGACTATGTGGGTGTGGAATGGAGAAACCCAGAACAGAAAGATGTGTGAGCCATCCCACACTAGACCCAACTGTGATGACAATGAAATGACCTTGAAAACTGACACTAATTTGCTAGCCAATAAATTAACCTCTTCATATTGCGAATTCTAGTTTAACGGTTGAGTTGGCATTATGTTTCCATTTATTGGACAGCATTTAAATGTTAAGTCAATAAACCTTTGAACTAAGGGAGTAAATTTTACATGGAGCTATTCAGTTGGCGAATTGTTTACAAAATGAGTTTACTTAGATAGGTAGATGTCCTAGCGTTCGATACGGACCCATTATAGTGTGGCAAGTTCGTTAGTGACCCTCCCATCGACTGCGGGCAACGGGGGGAAAGATAGCGCGGGTGGGTAATAAGTGTGCGCGCGGCAGGGATTTCGCGCTCCGCCGCGCGCGCACTTCATACGAAGTTGCCGTGCTATAGTTGCCACCTTAAATCTCAATCCATACTAATATTATAAATGCGAAGTGTATCTGTCTGCCTGTCTGTCTGTCTGTCTGTCTGTCTGTCTGTCTGTCTGTTACCTCTTCACGCTTAAACCGCTGAACCGATATGGATGTAATTTGGCATGGAGATAGTTTGAGTCCCGGGGAAGGACATAGGCTACTTTTTATCCTGGAAAGATACCCTTATCCGCGATAACCGAATTTATGGCGAACGAAGTCGCGGGCAAAAGCTAAGTTCATATATAAATATAGGCAATTATTGCTGTGTCAGGGTAAGCAAACTTAAGTGGCAATGGGCAGGGCACAGTTCGAAGACCCGAGGGCCGTTAGGGCAGAAATGTTCACAAGTGGATACCGCGTACCGGCCAGCGCAGCGTCGCAAGCCGGAGGTGGTTGGACGACCTGGTTAGGGTTGCGGGGACTCGCCGGGTACGGGTCGCCTCTATCCGGCCCATGTGGAAATCTATTGAGGAGGCCTGTGTCCAGCAGTGGTCGTCCTATGGCTGAAATGGTGATGATGATGATTGCTGTACCAAACATGGGAACGTTTACCTTATATATACCTACATAGTTTGCAAGTTGCAACAAAGTCAAAAGGTGGAGTGGAGATGTTTGCAGAATTTCCGGATTACCGAAAACTTAAAAAAATAAAGGAGTTCAAAAAATTAAGCACATATTGAGTTATAGTAACCTGCACTTTATGGAACTACCTGTTATGAGAATCGAAGCATACATTTGAAATATTTACTGTGTAAGAAAGTCATGTAGGTAAAGAAGATTTTTATTTTTATACGTATGATTAGGGGCTGCCATCTTGATTATACCGGAACCCGGACAAAAACTTCAAAAACCCTGAATATTTGGAGGAAATCGCATATTTCCCCGGACATGTTACATTTTATTCAGTTCAATAAGGTTTTTCCGAACACAAAAAGGGGTTTTACCCGGGCACATTTCAAAAACCCGCCCGGACGGCACCCGGATGGCATCCAAACTAAAACAAATCCGGGGACACCCAAACGGATGGCAACCCTACGTATGCTTCTACACCTTATCGATGTCACACGCATGAATGCATATTCGGAAATGTGCGTCATAACGTTTCGTTGTTTTTATTTAGACAAAAAATGTAAACCAACAATATACCTAAGCTAATAAAACGTATTATGGGTAGTTTCCTGTGCTAAAAGAAATTTGTTGTTCTGAGCTTTACGACCGTTTGTGATTAAGTTAATAAATTCTTGGAGATTAGAGGGGGATTCAATTATCGCTTCCTTTCCTACTTTCTCGTATTAACTGTGACATAGAGACAATTATTCTGTTTATTAACCAATCTATACGATCGGTAATCAAGCTAGGTGTACTTATGAGAAAGTTTCTTAATCAACGTTAATCCACAAGCCAGCTCCATAAACGCATCGATGAAAGAAATGTACCGTAAGTTCAAAGAATTCATATGGATATGAGGATATGACATTGCTTTAACATACATCGCATTAATTACTATCTTTTTAAATATGGAATAAGTCAGCGATTAGTTGCTAGCTACATGGAAATCTCGTCTAACCATATTCGAATAACATACACTTAAGACTTCGACAGAATTATGCCACCTTATAAATACGGAACGACGTTTCTCAGTAGCTTTGCTGAGTAAGTTAAGCTGTTTTCGAACCAATTATTGTAAGCACTAAGATCCGTTATAAGATCGAATCCGCGATTCTCACAGTGCAGGCAACCCAACCCATTTATGCTGTAAAATTGCCAGGAACAAAAACGTAATTTGTGTTATGCATGCTGCTGGCCGATGTAACACGAAATGTTTAGTGTTTACCTTACATAAATGTACGTAACGTTGCTTTAAAGATGGCTCAGATATTATAGGATGTTATATTATAAGCTTATGTAGTACTTGTATACATGTAACCGTTACCACACAGAAAATTAATAGTTTAAAAAAACACTAGAAAAACACGCTTTACAAGATTTTTGAAGACAAGACATGAAGTTCCAGTTCATATCTTCCGGCTCCATCATCAGATCAGTTCGACAGACCACATAATTGTATTGTCATCAGAACTAAGTACATACAACTGCCAATTTTCATGACGCTACGATCCTTGGAAGATGGTTAAATGTAATATTTTATCTGTAGGTAATATTGTTCACTTTGACATGATAAAGATATACACCTATTTATGGATTGTAAAGAACTAAGGATAGTAATCTGTGTCATGTCAAGTCACAATTTTAATTTAAGCGGCGGCATGTTTGCTGTTACCGTTGTCGTTGTACTAGGCCAGGGGTCAGCAAACTTTTTAGACGTAGAGCCAGATGCCGGAAAAAAACAGATTTTTCGGAAACTCAAAGAGCCGCAGTTTTCAGGTTTATCACTGCATACCAAAAAATAGGACTTTTTTAAAAGGGAACTTGAAGAGCCGCAAGTGACCATTTAAAGAGCCGCGGTTTGCCGACCCCTGCGCTAGGCGGTAGGATGCCACGACATCCTCGGCACCTAGTGGTTGGTGGCTGAGGCGCGCGGGCGCTAAGACAGCTATAGTGTACACTGTAGTACATAGTCTAAACATAATTTTTATTTATGGCTCGGTCTGTTTGTATGTAAGTTAGTCGAACTATGCTTGATTCTATCGGACATGAACAATCTCTATACATCCAAATTGTTCGGGCTTGGCGCCACAGTAGCAATTGCGTAAAATAAATTGCCATAATAATGCCAAATAAATTCCACAATCGATGCAAGAAAAATCATTTTCATCGATTTCATCAAAAAAGAACTCGGTCAAAGTTAGAATTTGTGCAAACTACCCACTTTGAGAGATTGTAACTTTATAGAGGAAAATATGTTTTCTGTAACAACACGAAAGCTGTTAAGTGACCATAAAATACCTACACGAAAAGTGATACCATTTATTAACAGTAAAAGACGAGTAGTTAGTTATGCTTACGAAACGTCAGGGAACTCAAATGAGATTATATACGCGTTACAATCAGTTTAAATGGTTTTATTTAAATATTTGCTCCATGTTTGTATTTATTTATTATTTTTTATATAGATAAACATAGATTCTGCGACAGGATGTGAACAATAAACCCGGCGAGTTTTATAGATAACTTGTATGGATCAGAAAGATAGATCGCAGCCACAAAAAGCAATATCGAATCACAACTGATGCACAAACGCAATAAACTAGTTCTGCTAATTCCAAGTCGCCGTAAATTAACTGAACACTTCCAGTAATTAAAGTAATTATAACCCCGTCTAGAGGCTAGGATCCCTTCGGATTCCATTCTTCTATTTGCGAACGCTATCTTAAATTACATAGGGATTGTGTATAAACGAAGCACGACTCATGAAGTTGTTTCGGTTTTTTTTCCGCGGTATTAGATCGAAGGCGAGGCCATATTAAACGCTCAGATAAAAACGTTCCATAGACTATAGACGGCGGGTAATTGCGCATCGTCTTTGCCCGGAGTTTGCTTTGCAATTTATTAGTTGCTATTTTTTAAAGCAACTTTGTGAGGTTGTTTAAGAGAAGCTATCAGTGGCATAACGGGCCATAGAAATCGATTCCCATCGGCATAGTTATTTTAATATATTTAAGACCCTTAATTCTTACTTTAGATTATTTAAATGATGCCTTTAATTGTATGTAATTATTTTTGATTATTTGACTTTTTAAAATTCTTTATTTTTCTTTTACATTATTATTTCATTGTTAAGTCACTATATCATAAATTTGACATATTTATTAAATATAATTCGCAATGTCATTTTGACTTAATGAAGCCATAACGACACATACAAAAAAATAAAATAAATATAATTCAATTCAGTGACTTTCAAATAGTCCGTTTCACTTATTTTTCAATATCTTCAATGTATAGACATTTCAATGTTACAAATTTATGATAATAGTACTGCTGACAAAAAAGTACTGTCACCAAAAAGATTGTAACAAACATGTTTTTTTTACGAGAATGATTTACCTACATAACTACCTACAGGTTAAACTCATTCGTCCTTCGGAATGCTTCAGAAGCTGGCAGCATTTCCTTGCTCAATCTATGGCAACGCTGACGGTCGTACAGATTAAAAATAAAACCGTCTTAAATAATTGATAGATTCAGGCGTTACTTTGCGGAATTCCATACTAGATTAATGGATTATACTTCTTTTGCTGTTCCGCGAAATTGTGTCTTGGTTAGATGTAACAATAAATTGTGCTCACATGCACATATTTCCATACAGTTTCCACAAAAAAAAACAGTACGAGAGCTAGAGACAGCTAGACTCTTTACAATCCATCATCAGGAGATGTCCAGCATCTCCTGATGATGCCTCGTAGAGAGGCGAAACACGTGTCGAGGATTATACTGCAGTGTTTGGTGGTAGTTTGTTGTTTTTGCATGAGTATTTTTTTTTGTGGAATCTGCATGGAAATATTTACATGTGAGCACAATTTTTTCTCACACTCACATCTAACCAAAGCTTTCGCAGAAAAGCAAAGGAAGTATAATCTATTAATCTAAAACCGTATTTCCTATGGACAATAGGTACAATGGTTAATGGCTTAGTGGCTCCCTGTAGGGGCAAGAAAAAGTTGAATTTAAAGTCCTTTACTTTGGGATGTCCAATTGTCCACGCATATCGCTAACTGGTACTAAAAAGTCCGTATGACCCTTATGCGTTACGCGAGGAAGCTGACATCTTTTCTATTTTAAATTGATTCTTCATCACAATGATTATTATAATACGAGAGGTGAACAAACGACCTCGACGCCAACGGATCGACTTATACAATACATCCGCGATCTTTTTGACAATCGTGTTTTTCAAGTTTTATTGTAGAAAACGTTAAGCCGACTTTTAACATTTATAATCTCGGTGATTTGGCAATTTCGTTCGAGTACATTCGAACTTAACGGATGTACAAGAGGCAAGTTTCACTGAACTGATAATGATAACACTCGGACAGCGAATTTGTTGCCATTGAGACGAGTATTAGGGTGTAAAAAAACTTGTATTGGCAATTGTATAAAAAAGAAGTTGCTGACCATATTTTAAGGTGCGTCCACATTTGTATCATTTGCCCGTATCAGATCATCGTCGCGTAGCATGATGGCGTGTCACGATCACGCGTTTGGACGTTGCGCCGATCCGATCACTCGAAATCCATTTGCTACGCGTATCACACGCATGTATCTGAAGAGTGCGGCATTATCGGCGCGCCGACAGTAAGCGTCCAAGCAGCGCGATACGCAGTCATGCTACGGCACGGTGATCGGATACGAGCAAATGATACAAGTGTGGACGCACCTTTAAGTATTTTTTTAGTTCATTGGGACATTTTTTTTGCTGTTAGGATGGATTTAGGATTTACTATTAAAAATAGGCGCAACATAGTTAATGTTATGCCTATTTTCAATAGTAAATCCTCCTCTCTCTCCTTCTACTTAATAACGACTCAAATAACAAATAGTCATTGATCAATAGACTTCGCATGTGTTTCGCCAGGGTCTATGTTGACTGCCACAAAATTGAAAGTCGTAATGTAATGTTTGTCTGAGTTCTATACAATCTATAAAAATATAAAAGGTAATTAATGAGTTTAGAAAAAAATAGAAGGTCCTCTAGTTCGTTAATATCATAATTGTTTTTTTTATCCAAGCCGTTTACTTTTGGTTTAAAAATGGTTAATGGTTTGAGGAATTAGTTACATGAGATACAAGCGCGAAAAAGCTAGTGGGAATGAGATACTATTACAATTGTTGTAAGCTTCTATTGTTTGTAGCTCGCTGTTTAATTAGTATAGGAATTCTGTACTTCGGTGACGAACTGAAGAGGTGATAAAAGGTCGCTGGGACACAAATATATACAATGTCCAGCTATTAACAACTCTAAAGTTGAATGGACGATTCCTTACAGCACAATCTTCCGTTAATGTCCTGGTTCATAAGTAATGTTATGATGTCTATTGCAGCATGGTCGTGTGAGATGGGCCCGCCGGAGCGAACGGGGCGCTCGCCGGAACCGCCGCCGCCGCCGATCCAGCCCTGCAGCGGCTTCCTCGGAAACGTGAGTACACTTCAACAACACAACATATCATGGACACTACAAATAAAGACCCTCATGATAAAAGCTTCAGCCGGTGATCCTGGTTTCATTTATAGGCCGACTGTTTTATTGAGACCTCGCCAGCGGTGGGGGGTACGGCGATGCAGAAGTTTCCTACCGAACCGCGGATGAGGACTCGGACAAGTCACTTATACTGCTCTGTCTACGATCGGTCAATTTGTGTAATTTGGAGTTACGTGAAATGACTTCACCGTCATCATTATTCTTTTACTACGCCTAGATACCTTTACATCTCCGGAAGTATAGGTTAAGTTATATTTTTAATGCTGGAAAGAGAGCAAGATAAACACCTTGTAATTGTAAGTTAATTCGTTTTTAGTCGCTAGTTTTTCGGTACTTTTGAATCAATATAACGATTCGGTTGTTAAGTGTTATGTTACATTATTTGTGGTTCATTTAATTAATAAATATTTAATGGTATTTGTATAGCATTTTATCCGGACTTTACTTCAAATTTCGGCTCCAGGGGAGAGGGGTGAATTAGCCGTTTACTGACACAGACCGAATTCCACGCGGGCGGAGCCGCGGGTATAACTAGTAAATATATATAATCTAATGTTTTGAGAGAGCGTATAGTGCGGACGTGTTGACGATTTATTTAAAAATATTAATTATTGCTGTGAGTGAAAACAGACCTTAAGTCTAATGCCACATAAGCTGGTTATAAACTGCAAGTTAAACGAGTGTTAAGACGTTTTGCAACTGAAACAAGTACTTCAAGTTCCAGTTTGCTTATCAGTGCGCAGCGAGTCGGTTCGGTTAAATAGAGGATTTAACCATCGGTTAATTATCGACGCACCACTGACACAAAATGAACATCCAGAGGAGCCCTCCTTTAACACGATCTCAACCAGATCTATCAAAAATCGGTGTGGCTGAAACAGAAGCAGAGAAATTAGAGATTATAACTGCCCGCAAGAGGAAACGTTCACAAAATAATGATGATCTAAGAACTGATTTCCAAGACTTTCGGAAGGAAATTATCTCTATACTATCGGAATTTAGTAATAAGCAAACAACTAAAATGGATAGTATTGCAGAAGATATTTCAGCTATAAAAGTCCAAATAAATAATATCCAACATAAAACAGACCAACTCATTTTAGAACAGGAAAAACTGAAAACGGAAGTCGCGGAAATAAAAAGCAGCGCCAATGATGCAGCATCAAAAATAGCCTCACTAGAAACTAACGTACGAGATATACAGGCGTCAATACCTCCAGGACTACCAGCAGCTCCGGAGATGGCCCTCACATGCGATGACATGCTGCAAGAAATCAATGAGCGTGGTGTGCGTGAGAAAAATGTAATAATTATTGGCATACCTGAACAGCAGTCCACTGAACACGACGGACGAACTGTCTCGGATGCTAAAGAAGTCGAAACACTGATCAAAATGACAGATGCAAACTGTCCCCTTCCAAAAACAATCTTGCGCCTAGGGAAATATACACCGGGGAAGGCAAGACCAATCAAAGCCATTTTTGAAGATGCGTCCACAGTGAAAACAGTTCTTAAGAATCGAACAAAAATAAGCCGAGACGATATACAAATTTACTCCGATAAAACACCATATCAGCAGAAACACCTGAAAAAACTAAAAGAAGAGCTTCAATCCCGTACAATTGGCGGAGAGACGAATATTGGTATAAAATACATCAAAGGAGTTCCAAAGATTATACAACTGGAGTCAAAAAACTAATTACTAATGTACAAAATAGCGCTAGTGAAACAAAGAAGTTAATAACGCACCAAGTTGTGAGCAATTACGATGACCTCATGAAAACTACAAAATCTCTCTCAATCTTATATCTAAATGTACGTAGCTTAATGACCACTGGAAGAATAGATGAAATAAGATGCATAGTTCAAGCAATAGGTAAGGTACACATCCTAGCTTTAACCGAGACATGGATAACATCTGAAACTGAAGCAATAGCACTAAATTTAGCTAGCTATACCCACTACTACAATTTCCGAACGCATTCAAGAGGAGGAGGTGTTTCCATGTTTGTACATAATGATATAAAGCAGCATATGATCGAAGAAAAAACTGAAGATGATAACCACTTTCTTTGGGTACACATTGAGAAATTTGGTTTAGACATCGGGGTCGTTTATAAGCCTGGACGTACAAATACGAATACTTTCTTAGAAACTTTGTCAGATCAACTGCAACGAAGAAGGAGAACTCTCGTGCTTGGTGATTTCAACTACAACCTATTGGAGAAAACAAAGAATATTGAAGAATACAAACTAAAAATGCGTGAACACGGATATACTATTCTCAACCATCTAGGAAAAAAATATTGTACACGAGAAACTCTTGAAACGAATTCTATCCTGGATCATATATGGACAAATGTCAAAGGTCATGAATATCACATGGCCATAATTGAATCTAACATGTCTGACCATAACCAAATCTATCTTGAAATGAAGGGATGCCCAGAAATTCCAATACCAAAAGTAAAATATGAATCTGTAAATTATACTAATTTATATAAATCTATGGAGCACATAAAAGAAAATTATATGTTTAACAATTATGAGGATCTAGAGAATTTCCTAAATAGTAAAATCAATAAAAATAAGTCAACAAAAATTAAAGTTCTCAACCCACCTAAAAATGACTGGATAAACAGAGACATAATTGAAGCAATAAACCATCGCAATACATTACGGAAGAAGAGCAAGCAAGAGACGGATGACCAAAACCTAAAGGAAGAACTGCGGATACAAAGAAATAAAGTTTTTAATCTGATACAGGCAACCAAAAGTGAATATTACCATAAAACTTTTAATCTATGTAAGGGAAAGCCTTCAAAGATGTGGGATCTAATTAATAACCTCTCAAATAATAAAGCCAAATCTGACTATATCCAAATTAAGTTAAAAATTGGATCGGAAATACTCTCAGACATCAAAGAAGTCTGTGAATGTTTCAATAATTACTTTGCTAACATAGGGTCTACATTAGCAAATAAAATACCACAGGAATATCACAATGTTACACCAAGTGGCCTTACAATTCTAAAGAAAGAGCTTGCCGATTTTAAACCTACGACTAGTAACGAAATTGCAAAAATAATTGATAATCTAAATCAAAATACTAGTTCAGGATTAGACGGTGTCACTGTAAAAATTCTAAAATGCGTTAAAAATCTTATATGTGACAGCCTTGCAATTTGTATCAATCGATGCCTAAATGTAGGAATTTTCCCTGATTCACTTAAATTAGCCAAATTAAGACCCGTATTTAAATCTGGTGATAAATTGGACCCCGGCAATTACAGACCCATATCGGTTCTACCAGTTACATCAAAAATATTTGAAAAGATCATACATCAGAGACTAACAGAACATCTTGATAATAACAATTTCCTGTCCAAAAAGCAATACGGTTTTCGTTCAAAGTCAAACACCCTCTCGGCAACTTCAGATCTTCTTACAGAAATAAAAGTTAATATAGACAAAAAAAACATTGCACTTGGTATATTTATTGACCTAAAAAAGGCATTTGATACAGTGAGCCATACACTTTTACTGTCAAAGCTGCATTCCATAGGTATTGTTGGAAATTCATATAAAATTTTGGAATCATATCTTAGTAACCGGAAACAAACTACAAAGCTAGGCCAAATGAAAAGCAATCCCTGCGAAATTAAATACGGAATCCCACAGGGATCAATTTTGGGGCCACTCCTGTTCTTAATCTACGTAAATGATATGCATAATATTGGATTGAAGGCACACTTAACTTTATACGCAGATGATACCTGCTTGTTCTACTTTGGTTCGCAAATAGAAACTCTGATAGAACAAGCGCAAAACGACTTAAATTTACTCCACGAGTCAAAAACTAAATACATCATATGTTCTGCAAAAAATAAAGTTATTCAAAATCATAAGCCCCTAGTTATAAATAGTGTTACATTACAAACCGTAGAATAGGAGAAGTACCTTGGTCTTGTCTGCCCAAAAGGGTTCGGTACACCATTTATAATTCACTCGTTAAGCCTAATCTAGAATATCTAATACAAATATGGGGATCGGCCTCCAAATCTAACTTAAAACCCCTACAAATTTCGCAGAATAAAATAATAAAAGTATTATTTAATTATAAGCGCCTTACATCTACTAACACTGTGTATGCGGAGACAAAAATACTAAACATTTATCAAACTTATATATACAACACATGCATCCTCATAAGAAAAATTATAAATAAAGATATACATAGCCATATAACTTTCACTAAAAGATCAGAAGTACAAAAAAGACTGACGCGACAAGCTAATAATATACTCCTACGACCACCTAGAACATTATATGGAACAAAGAATATAATATACGAGGGAGCTCAATTGTATAATAAACTACCTAAAGATGTCAAAGATGCCAAATCAATGATAGTCTTCAAAAGAGCACTAAAACAACACTTATTAAATAATAAATATAGGTAGGCCGTTCGCTTGTTCAAAACAAAAAACAAAAAAAAAACTACATCTTTTGAGGCTTTTCTAATAGTTAGGTAAACTTTTAATATATACACACGTTACATATATAGCCCAATTTACTTATGCAGATCGGTTTAGAAAAAACAACAGCTGTTAAACATACTTTGCTAGTTAAACTACGAATATATGTATGTACCCTATACTTAACAAGCGGTTACTCGGGGAGTTCGGTCTAACTGGCCTTTACGCACAGTACTACATTGTTGCATCGCGCTTGTTATTACCAAGCGCCTGTGTATTTTAAGTCGTCAATAGTTTTTGCATGCTACCCTCTCCTAATTAGATCTAAGCAAAATTATTGTTTTCTCAGTAAGTGATTTATGTAAATCTTTTGAGAAATAAATGTCTTAAACCATAAACCATAATGGATCCGGAGACAATATACATCTCCCTGTAAAGTGTGCCCAGGTATTTGTCTGTTGTATTAATATTGCTTTGAACTATAATGTGATTATCTATTGTGAATGTTTTTTTCTATTTATTGTAAAATCAAACATGTTACAGAGCCCTTGAGGCCTACTTGCCGTATATAGTTTTAAATTTAGAATTTAGAATTAATCTGTTCTCTCATTTACCATAATTTTCGTAATGGTCAGCATTACTGATACATATTACTCATCCAACACTTTTGCGGGCAGCACGTTTCAGCCCCTCTAAAACCGAACGAATGAATGATCTAAAATGAATATATCTAATATCACATAAAATGACATAAAGTAAAAGCCACATAGCCCGACCCGAGAAACTTAGGCGTACTACTATCATTCCGTAGACTACATCAAAAATTATACCTCCTTCCAACTTCCATTATATGTAAACCCATAAATTGTTTACACATCCAATAATGCCGTATGAATTTAAACGACGCCTTATCTCCAGAATCGATGAACTGACCAATTAATATATTTATGTGTGTTGGTCGCACAAACCGTGATATATGCGTGTCGCGTCTGTGGCGGTGCCGGTCGCCACTTTATAATCGTATAATCCTTTATAGAGGCTGCTGTTTAAATGTGGAATCAGACGATTTATTTATTTACTTATTTATTTATTTGGGGCATCAACAGCAATACAAATCATGAAACATTATTCAAAAAACACTACAACAAAAGCTTATAACAGATGTCCACAAGTGTACAATTTAGTGGCACAAGTTACATAAAAGCGAGTATAAGTACACTATGAGAGAACAAAAATGTATGTGTGTGTTATGTGTGTGTGTGTGGTGTATGTGCGGAAAAGGAACATTTACTCAGCACTGAACTAGTTTAGGAAGTAAGTTAAGCCCGAATGCGTTTCTTCAAACTTAATTTGGTGCAGTCAAACAAATCAATACAGACACGTTCGTATCATCGTAGGTTTAAGTTTGACTCTTTGTCAAGCTCTTGTCGAGATAGCTGATGAAGCATGTAGCTGCTTCCATCTCGCCCTATTCAGGCCCACTTCCTTGATCTCCTCCTTTCTATACGACATGTGACATGACTAGGGTTGCCATCTGCCCGGGTTTACCCGGATTTGTCCTAGTTTGGAGGCTGTCAAGGGGCCATTCGGGCGGGGTTTTAAAGTGTCTCCGGGTATTATCCGGCCTCTTTTTGTATTAGGGAAAACCTTATTGAATTGAATAAAATCTAATATGGGGAAAAATGCGATATCCTCCAAATATTCAGGGTTTTTGAAGTTTTTGTCCGGGTTCCGGTATAATCAAGATAGCACAGCCTTAGGCATGACGTCAACCTTCTCTTTTATTTGTTTTATGTAGCTTATCCTTGGTCTTCTTCTTCCTTGCTTGCCTTCTACGATGTTATTAATAAAATTGTCATATCGCATAAGGTGACCAAACATTTTCCCTCTCCTATTTTCTATAGTTTTGACTAAGCTCCTGTTTCCCCCCACTCTTCTGAGTACTTCTTCATTTGTGACTTTCCGTCCACTAAAAACTTCCATCCTTCGCCGGTACCACATTTCACAAAAGATTCGTCATATCGAAAACAAAATATTTGTATATCAAATTGCCTGTTTCTATGAGATTAATGTACAAATTGTACATAAATGGCAATTGGATCTTGATCATACTTTGGTGACATTCAACAGGTATGAATTCCTCTTTATCAAAATCTTCTGTCATATGCTCCTTTGGTCGTATTCAAACAATCGAAATATATTAGGAATAGTAAAATGAAGAACAATCTTGGATATCATTGATGGAATTCATTTCGGGAATGAAAAATATTAGATAATCACTTTTGCTTAGTCATGTCGGGAGGCAAATGATGTTTATTGGTTGTGAGGAGTGGTCAACATTTACCAGTGTGTTTTGCTTTGCTAGAAAGACAGCGAATGTACGAGTAAGTGTGCTATTAAATGTATCTGGGTTCGCTTCCCCGGTTATCCCAGGAGTAATAAAATAAAAACGGTATCACCAGTGCCATTAGATCAACGTTAACGTCAGAAATATGGAAAAAACTGTACCTAAACTGTTTACTAATTGTATAAATGCTACCGCGTGTAGAGCTAGGCTTCCTGGCCAGTTCACAGAATACCTGAACCATACCGTTACCGGTAACATCAATCGGCTGCTAATGTCGTGGGTGGCATGTTTTCGCGGCACGTTCCGTTTCACACACCAGTTTAGCCACTATTACCATAAGAGTTTGAATAGAGATCTGTTCTACGCAAATTTTCATTAGTATTAGGTGCGTTATGATTTAAATTGATTTCCTAAAAATATTTTTATGAGTATTGTGATTTTAGATTAGAAGTTGATAATTTATTATAATACAAAAGTGACTACCTACTTTTTACGCCTTTACATTTTTTAACTAGTTCCGATTGTTATCAATTTTATTATTGTTCTTGAAGGTGCCCGCAACTTCGTTCGTGGAAGAGAAAAAGTCATAACCTCTCATTGTTGCTTCAGCTTAATCGGGTAAAAAGTATCCTATAACCACCTGTGGCTATCCAGCTACCCGTGTACTAAAAAATAGTTGAAATCCGTTTAGCCTATTTGGCGTGATGAAGCCGCAACGACACATACCAACATACATAATTTCAAAAACAATAATTTTAGATTCAGTGACCCCCAAATAGTCCGTTAAGATCACTTTTTTGAAAATATCTTCAATGTACATTTCATTTTTACAACTTTATAATAGTATAGATGTTATATATTTCATATGATTACGTTATGGTGACGTGGTTTTGCATTTATATTTTTATTTGTTTCTCAAAATAAGCGTGACTGAGATATCAGCTACATCACCGTCACACATTTTAAGTATGGAGCCATCGTCGGTAGAAAAGAAGGACAATCCAACTGCAGCAAGGACAAATGTCAAAATAAAAATAAAAAAATTGTTATGAGAGCGAAGCCGCACGTAAAACAGTAACTTATATTCGTCACTGCCCAATTAAGAAACGTTAACATTACTGTCGTCGTGCGGCAACGTTAAATGAAGTAACGGTAAGGAAAGTATACAATAAATCAAACAGTTACTTGTCGACGTTGTAATATGGTGATCAATGGCGCTTATTTAAGGACATCTTTAATCTGCTTTAAAATTACGAAAATAAAGATTTACTGTCTCAAGCAGAACGATTCATTATGATTATGGAACAAGACGCGCCTATTGTAATGTCTTATAGTGCGCTGGTAAAATTATCTCCATGATGACGAGTCACTGGTCCCACCAAGGGCGAGGAGGCGATTAGCCATCGGCGATTTTCTCGCCCAAGAATGGAACAAAAAATATAGATCCTGTGTTAGTAAAAGAGACACATATATTAATAGTTCATCGCTAGCTGTTCACACTGCCGGCGAGAACTCTTTCATATATGTATATATTTTATTGACACGGAGTCAACATCTATTGTGCGTTTCTTGAGCGAGTTGGGCGAGAAAATAGTCAATAGTTGCTTGCTTTCTCGCCGGCGGCGGTGGGACTAGTGCCTCATTTTGAACATCCACTGCTAGGTGTTTTATTTCCGACAACTGCAGCCTCGAGACAATTTTTTTTTGTATCCTTTAGAAACCTGCTCTTCTTCATTGTCTTATCACGTAGCAACGGAACAGTAGATGTGATTTTTGCATAGATAGAAAAAAGTTATAGTCTTAGTACTCAACACTGCTCCATTAGTTAGTATCTTCAATTTAATTCATGGCAACTGAGGTGTCGAACATGGTACTATTAATATAAAAAAAAAACATTCCGTCGAATTGAGAACCTCCTCCTTTTTTTAGAAGTCGGTTAAAAAAAACCGGCCAAGTGCGAGTCGGACTCGGTTGGGTTCCGTACGAAATATGAACTAAAAGGGAAGATTGAGTGTTAGCAGAGCTCTGATTCAAAGCAAAATGTACGCAGTGTGAGGGTCATTTTATATTGGTTTTTGACATAGACAGACACAGAATTTAGATTTGCAGACTTTTCGCGTTGTTTATGCTATAAGAGCTACCTTCATACAGAATCTCATGTTTCTATATAGGACAACTGGAAGTATCCTATAGGTTTTCACTTGACGGCAATTTGCATTTTAAAGAGACTGCAGTCTTGAATAATAGATATTAATTTCAGCTTGATACATCCGCACGTTCTCGAGAAAAAAAGTCTCAACGGACGGACGGACAGACAAACGATATAGTGTTCCTATAAGGGTTCCGTTTTTTCCTTTTAAGGTACGGAACCCTAAAAAGCATCCTAGAGGATTAGAAAAAATCCGGCCAAGCCTTGGAAATATCTAGTTATCTACATTACTTACTGTATAGCAATAGCAACATTGTAGCACTTACCAACGATTTGCCTAGATTACGGTGCAGCCAAAATAGAGGGTTGACAGCTCGTAAATCTATCGGCCACAATTTGCCGTAATAATGGTGGTTGGTGCAGCCGCGGCCACGGTTACTAATCACAGACAACAATCCAACCGATGGTACACTTCGTAACCTGCATTTCCAGCACAACTGCAAATGCGATACGACATATATTGTCTGTCTCTTTCCTTTTAATACAGTGAGAGAAAGACGGGTGATGCTACGTCGCCCGGCTGTATAAACTCTTAAGCTTCGAAACAAGCAAGCTTTAGGGTGCCAACGGGGATGTTAACTAGTTATTGACTGTAATATTTTGTAATCTATTGTAGGCTTCTTGAGCAAGAAAATAGTCGAAACACCTTCGACCTCGTTAGCGGAGGAAATTTTTTGGAATTATTTCTTCTTCATTAGTTGTTCCCCGGATAGCTGAGGATTGTAAACTTCTGTGCCCTGAGATGTTTAGCTGTTCAACTTCGCTGCCTGCATAATGAGTTTGGCTTATACAAATCCGAGGACTATTTAGCAATATTTCGAAGGTGTTCAGTGACATGTGCGGTGCAGGACCGGTGCCGTTCTTGGAGGCCTATTTGTCTCTTACCAGATCATAATTGTCAGTGGCCGTGGCTCCTGCTGCTGGGTGGCTGTCAGCTAAATATGTCCGGAACTTTTTTTTTTTTGATAGAGTGGCATGTTGCCGGTGCCTTGCGGCTGTCCCGGCGATCTTGACTGGTGGGAACAGGGTTGCTCTAAAGAGAACCGCCTATTCTGCCATGGAGAAGGTAGAGAAAATGCTGTGGCGCAGAGCGTCCATGACCAGCTATGAAGAAAATGAAAGTGTAGTGACTCCGGACCGGAGCCATCTACTTATATACCCAATCGTCGCGAAACCAACTCTCTTGTGTATGGATTTGGCAGTAGTACCACGTCTAAAAGTGCACCGTCTGACATAGTCTGCGCAAGCTGCGAAGCTAGTTTGCAACGTATAATCTGATTCTATAACGATTTGCTAAAACCCGCGCAGCTATCATAGTGCGCCGCAATTTATGCGGACGGATCGCCCCGCCGGCGAGGACTGGCGGTAACCTTAAACTCCATCGTTATTGCTATTCATTGTAATCTCATCCCATGAACATTTACGATGGCCACTTGCGTGGATTATCTAACTTTTTCACACAAACTTTCATACCCTTTTCAGCGTTAGGTTCAAGTCTCTATCCTCTAAATGTGTACATGAAATTGTAAAATCCTGTCTCCTGTTGCCTTTGCTGTGTTTTGTCTATCAATCATTATTGACTTATTCAATGCGATACTGCGCGTTTCATGTAATAATAAATAAAAAACAACACTTTATAATAACAGATTTTAAATAATCCCAAATTTAGTTTTCGAGGCTTTTTCGTGTGTTTTTTTACCATTACTTTGGGAGCGTAATGCAGACCCGCCATCGGGCTCTGTTGTGTAAATAATTCAGGGTTATGTAGGTATATAAAGCGCCCAGTGGCGTGGTGTCCACATAAGCCGATTCCAACCTGGTTGCCCAAAGAAAGGCTTATAACCATTTTCTTTAAATATGAGTAAATGAATACGCTTCGGCTTTTCTTGTAATTTTCCTAACGCCGCCTCTGCTCTCTAAGGATAAAAACAAAAAAATAAGTATATACAATATAACTGTAAACATAGCGACATCGTTTACCCAATCAGGCGCCGCATAAAGCTCTCTCGCATAAATCCGCCCGTAAGCTCTCATTAAGGAAGCGCGGATCTCCGGAGCGGGGCCTGACGTGCTCTACTAAGACTTTGCCTAGAACGCTGTAAATATAGATAATATAATGAATATATGTACATCTCCTTCCCCCCATCCTTTATTTAAAACAAAATTGTATTCTGCCAGTGCTTTGCCAACTCGTAGAGTAATAAATAAATATTACAGGACATTTTTTACACAAATCGAACTTGTCCCATGTTAAACTCAATAAGGCTTGTGTTATGGGTACAAGACGAAGATATATTTAATATATATATATTGACTTATTTACATAGAAAACATCCAAGACTCAGGAACAAATATTTATGCTCATCACACAAATATTCATATTCATATTCATATGAATTTATTGATAATATCCTCAATATTACATGTCAACACAGCACATTTAAGATCATTTATAAATTAATATGTAAAAATATACAAAAATTGAATTAAAATAATCGTAAGTAAGTATACAGGTATACAAATATTAGCTTCTACCGTTATTTGAACCTAGGACCTTCAGCTTCGCAGGCAACGCTACTCCCGCTGAGCCAAACCGGTCGTCAGGTATCTTAGCAAATATTCGAGGGCACACAGTATTGTGTGTCGAGTTTGAAGGATGCCTCATTCGCAACGATTCATTGATATAATTAATGGTATAAGGAAGAGTGGAAGGTCAGCATTATTTTGGCCGAACACTAAGAAGATGACAGACTTCATTCAATTGTCCTCTGAGTGTTCCATAATTGAATGTCCACACAGAGTCACGAATACAGATATCTTGAAAGTCTCGTAAAAGCCGGAACCAACCTATCTGGTGGTCCATGTACATTTGACTAAAACGAAGATATTCGCAAAATAGGTGCTTCAGCCGACCTATCACTCGAGTAACTTTTAGGGTGATGGTGGACTCAAAAGGCCCGGAAGAAGGAAGAAGAGAGGAAGGAGTGGTCTCCTCGAGAGATAGATCTACCGGAAGAGTATCTTGGGATTATGGCATTCCTCAAAGAACGGTATAATGTACAGTATCGGGCCTTTTGTGTCCACCCTAAAAACATCCTAAAAGCTACTAAGCTATTAGGATGTTTTTAGGGTGCACGTGGTTAGACACATGAGGTACTGTATCATGTGTAGAGTTATTTAGTAACCACCACATTCGCAAGATATTCTACTCCGGTCGATGCCTCTAGAAGTAAGTAGCTTTAGATTTTTTTGAGTGAACCCAGTTGGTTTCAAAGGGCATTGTTATGTTATGTGTAGGATTGTTTGAGAGATGGCATAATTGCAAGATTATATTACTCTGCTCTGGCCAAATTCCCCGTCTCACGAGGATTATCTTTGCGGCTATCGTCCTCAGTCTGCTTAGTGCTTTCCACGTGATATTTTTTTTAGTTGAAGACTAAGACGTCGCCTCTGAACCGCCCAAAAATCGCACAGTTTCATCGCATCTAATATTCTGAATATTCTGATATCGGAATCTAATTATTTCTGCAGACTAACAAAGAACAAACCTATTCCACAATACTGAATCTAGTTGTTTCGTAACTACAGCTGTTACTTGGAAGTTACATTTCAACCTTTATTCACGACGTGGTGGGGAATCTTTTATTATCAAATCAAATCAAATCAAAATATTTATTCTGTAAATAGGCTTATGCTAGTAGCTCTTTTACAAGTCATTTTATAACTAAAATATTACACTAACTTAACCGAAGGTAACTTACACAAATGCACTCTTATCATCTAAAAATTCATTTACAGTATAATATGCTTTTTGTAAAAGGTGACGTTTAACATTATACTTGAATTTATTAATTGACAGTTTGAGCATGTCAGATGGTAACTTATTGTAAAACCGTACACAATACCCCATATACGACATATTTACTCTACGGAGACGATATCCTGTAATGGCTAATTTATTTTTATTCCTAGTGTTAAAATCGTGAATGTCGCTATTTAATTTAAACATGTTCAGATTTTTACGGATGTACATTATATTTTCGTATCTATACTGTGAGGCAACAGTAAGGATGCCGATTTCTTTAGATCTATCTCTAAGAGAAACACGTGACCCTAAGTTGTAAATATTACGTATAGCACGTTTTTGTAAAACAAAAATTGCATTTATGTCAGCGGCTTTGCCCCACAGCAAAATACCATAACACATAACGCTATGGGAGTAGCCAAAATACACCAGTCGTGCTGTTTCAACGTCTGCGAGCTGTCGAATTTTTTTTATTGCGTAAGCAGCTGAACTGAGTCTACTTGCTAAAGTAGAAATATGTGAATTCCATTGTAATTTTGAATCTAAAGTTATGCCAAGAAAAACTGTTTTATTTTCAAATTGAAGAATTTCGTCCTTAAGAATAATATGAGCGTTACTTACATGCTGGACATTAGGCAATGAGAATCGTATACATTTAGTTTTCTTTGCATTGAGGAGCAAATTATTCGTAGTAAACCAGTGAACCATTGAAGACAATACATTATTTACTTCATTAAAATTGTCTTGCTTTCTTTTAACTCTAAATATAACCGATGTATCATCGGCAAAAAGAACTAACTTGTGTTTATCATCAACTAAAAATGGCAAATCGTTAATGTAAATGAGAATCAATAATGGGCCAAGAATTGATCCTTGGGGGACTCCCATAGAAATAATAGACCCAGACGATTTTGTTTTATTTATGTCTACTCTTTGTACTCTGTCAATCACATAGGACCAAAGGAGATCAAGTGCTTTATCTTTTACGCCATAAGCTTCCGAATTAGAGTATTGTGATCAACACAATCGAATGCCTTCGATAAATCACAGAACACACCTACTGCATCCAATGATTGTTCCCATGCTTCAAATATATGTTTAATTAAGGTTGTGCCTGCATCAGTCGTTGACCTTCCTCGTGTAAATCCAAATTGATTACTATGAAATAACTTATTGGAATTAAAATGGGATAACAATTGATTTTGAATAATTTTTTCAAAAATTTTGCTTATCGCAGGTAAAATAGATACGGGTCTGAAATTTGTGGGATCCGATTTTGACCCCGACTTATACAATGGAATGACACGACTGTGCTTCATTAAATCCGGGAAAACTCCTGCATCGACTGAATAATGAAGCTAAATGCGGTGCAATAGAATCCAAGATAGACTGTAAAACCTTTACTGATAAGCCCCAAAGATCTTCAGTTTTTTTTAAATGTAAAGTCCTGAACGCCTTTATTACGGTTTGAGGGGTGACGTATTTAAAGCAAAAAGTTATTAAACATTCAGGCACGTTTGTTTTCAACAAGGATTCAGCCATAGAAGAGGATGAGTTCAACGATCTAGTTGTTTCAAGGGGGATATTTGTGAAGAAACGTTCAAATTCATTCGCAACGTCTGAATCGGATTCTACACGTTTGTTACATACTTGTAGACTAAAGTTAGGGTCACGTGATTTTACTTTACCAGTTTCACTACTAATGATTTTCCAAACGGTTTTCACTTTATCATTTGAGTCACTTATTTTACGTACAAAATATTTGGATTTGGCGAGGATACATATTTCCTTAAATAGTTTGCTATAAGATTTAACATACTCGCAAAATACTGGGTCTCTGTTTAATGCTCTTAATGCGTATAGCTCATACAATTTATTTCTAGACTTGTGGATTCCAGGCGTAGCCCACTCACTAAATCTCACTCTATCCTCTTGCTTGCCTTTATATTATATTATATTATAAAAATTTTACGAGTTGACGTTTACTACTGTATTTCCTGTACTACATGGGAAGCCGTTTTGAAATAAGTACAATCACGTAAGTGCACAACCTCGTTTTTCTACGACGGCACATGACCTTCTTTAACAACTTACATATTAAAAGGCAGGAAATGTTATATGTATGTACTTCTAATAATGAAACAAAACTAGCCATAACATTCCGAGCCACAACGTCCCTTTGTTCCCGGTCACGAAGTCTAATTGTTTTAATAAACAGGACCTCAAAGAGCTCTGTCTGCCTCGAAACACGCATTTAGACAGAAAACACAAATACTTAACCTTTTTTAGAGCCTCGTAACGGCATGTAATTTTAAGCTTCAAGGGTGCCATAAACTTGAGACGGGAGAGAAACTGGAGATGCGCCATACTCCAATATCTTTGTGCCTTTGAACGGGTCGCTTGTGTATAAATTTATTGTATCGATACAATGTTGCACAAAGCCTTGTGCGTCAATTTAAGGTGTCTCCCTTTTATAGCACTCTTTGTTCATGGCTCGTATGAAAGCATTCCCGAAGACAATGCGGTTCAGCCCGCCTGACCTCTTAGATTATGCTTATTTGCCTTTTATTTTATAGAAAATGGCCGGGGCTTTATAATGATGTGCCGACGCGGAGCCAGGCCGCGGGCAGTGCGGGAATATGGAAGATAATCATGCAGTAACAGCCGTGAAATATTACGTGTCACCAAGTCATCAGTTTATTTCCTTGGGCTTGTTTTGAGCGTAATTACAAGTCTTTAATGCACTAACGTCGTAAGGCATTTGGCTTAGGGAATGCTTTCAAGTTACATGAAGAGTTTTGACTGAATTATGAATCGACTTGAATTGTCACATGTTTCTTCCATTGCTGTGTTGTTTTAGTGAGCCGCTGGTGACGCGAGTTTAGAATATTTCACCAGCCACATCAATAAAAACATTTTTAGTGATTTTAAAATCGATAATCGCAACTATTCAATTGTATTTAATTAATATTTAGTTGACGCGATTTTTAACCGTCTTCCAAAAAATTGACGATTTTAGTAAGTTGTGCCACGATGGCACCGACTCCAAAATAACATTAATTGTATATACTGTATAGATTGAGTATACAAACGGTTACTTGTAAGTAAATTGAAGAAACTGAATTATGGTGTTATTTTTTACTTTTTAGTTTTTTTGGAGTCGGTTTAATATTTTTGTGTAAAATTTTATTTATTTTACACTTTTTAGTTAATCGTTACTTAAAGGTGTATCTCGTGACGATTCGAACAAGCCCAAACACGGCTAGGATACATTATTTTATTACATAGATCTGGTGCCTACCTTCGGGCTCCATCATCAAATCAAATTCAGAAAATGTAAATTGGTGAAGTGGAACTGATGCAGAAGACCACAGAATGCCATCGGAACTCCTCAATGATAAATGATTTACGGGTGGCGACAAAATATCTTGATTAATTTAGCTAAGCAACTTCATAGTCACAAATTTAAATGTTCCTGATGAGAATGGTACCATCGAATTGATTTGATGATGGAGCCGGAAGGTAGGCACCAGAACTGTGTAATAAAATAATGTATCCTAGCCGTGTTTGGGCTTGTCCGAATTTTCACGAGATACACTTTTAAGTAACGATTAACTAAAAAGTGTAAAATAACTAAACTCTTAAACAAAAAAATAAAACCGACTCCAAAAAAAACTAAAAAGTAAAAAATAACGCCATAATTCAGTTTCTTCAAATTACTTACAAGTAACCGTTTGTATACTCAATCTATACAGTATATACAATTAATGTTATTTTGGAGTCGGTGCCATCGTGTCACAATTTACTAAAATCGACACTTCAATATTTTACACATTCTTTATATGGCACCGACGCCAAAATAAGAAAGGAAAATAAACTTAATAGACGAGGTCTCACGCAAAATTCATCAATTTTATCCCAAATTCCTTGTCACCTACAACCTCTTCTGAAAATTGATGGCAATGATAATTTATGAATAATAATTTGTCAATCTTGTCATTATCATATGCATAAAGTTGATTGACTTAAGACATATCAAATTTCCCGCCTGGCACTTGACGTATCGTACGTAACTTCAATTGTAGGATAACCATGTATCAAGTGGTTCTTAGTTTTGATTATGTTTTAACTTTTAATTAATAAAACAGTGAGGTAATTACGTGAGACTTCATCAAAAAACTGCACGCTGAGCGCGCCACTACTTGGAGATTTGCTAGCATACTCGGTTAAGGAGCCCATTTTGTCCCGGAATTTGAGCCCCGCAGAGGCATATCATTTTTGTTTTGTTTTTATTTTTGTACCTAAATGTATTCTTATTAGTATAATGAAAAGATGGGAAAGCGACGGCCCACATAGAATGTGGAGCAAGCAAGTGGTCATATTTCAAGATGGGCGTGGGCGGGACGTTGCATTCTTTATTGACCAACTTCTGTTTTTACACTATTATCATGGGCTATCTATCGATTTTGTGCTCACTCGTTGGCGCGGCCAGTAAGGTCCAGGAAAATAGCCAAAGGCGGCCAACCGTCCCGGATTCTACGGGACAGTCCCGGTTTTCATACTTCAGTCCCGTATTTGAATGTTGTTTGAAAATTTACCGATAAATGACCTAATGTCCCGCATGCCCTGTATTCCAAACAATGCAAAGCTGTATTCAAAAGACCATTTGCTGTCCGTGTGCTTTAGACGCATAATGTATGTAAGTTTGTAATTTTTGGGGTGTGGGGGGTTAAGAAGTAGACGCTTAATTAGAGTCAATTTTAAAAGTCGGCATACTTATCCACTACGCCCCAAAAAATGTAAAATACGTTTTCTTGTTTTTTGGTTCTACCCAATGATAACGACCCGCAATCCCGCATTGACATCACGGGAAGTTGACCGCCTTAAAATAGCCCAAAATTATACATTGCTTACTTTTGATAGTTAAATCCCTTCTACTTAGGTAGTAAACACACATATAGATACCTATAATGTACCTATCTGTTAAAGCACATTTATACCTATGTAATTATTTATCTTCTTTAGTGTAACTGGCTATAAGGGGCGTAAATGTCGCTACTTCTCTTGTAACCGTCATCACCAACCATCACTTCGTCACGTGTTCCTCTTGATCCTTATTGAAATGAAAGAGATAGGTAATATTTTTCGTGCGATAAAGAGTTGCGTGGCACAGCTATACTAGGTATAGATGGCTTCTGTGTTCGAACCACGGCACGGACAACTTAGTTGTGGTGTTGATAAGCACTTATCCTGCGCGCCAAATTTGTTCCTGAGTCTTCGGTATTTCCTACGTAGAGGCAACACGCACGTAATGCCCCTGGCGTTGCAAGCTTTCATAGGCTGCGGTGACTGTTTAGCATCAGGCAGGCCGTTCGCTTGTTTGCCACCTTAGTAGTATAAAAAAAATTACTTAGCATAAAATGCAACTAAACTTACGCGTTTATTGGTTTGAACTTACACGTTTTTGTCATATTATTTTTTAGATAGAATCTTATTGTTTTATCTAAGAGCTACCTACAATCTGCATGGTAGTATACATATATAAAATTGGTGTAATATATGGCCTGTTTTACAATTGTTATGGATCGAGTCCGAATCTAGATTAGGTGCGTGCTGAAAATTGGCGAAAGCCACACCGCCATTTTAAGCAGAGAAAGCTGAACGTTATTCATATTTTTGGAAATTCGACATTTTGCAACTGGCGAAAGCAATAATTACAACCCTATGCCGCAAATTATGGATTCAGCTCAGGTCTTTGATAATACTTTACAACTGTGGAATTAATTACCAATTTAAGCGAATAAACCAAACCTGAAAAAATTACCGACTCCTTACCCCTTAATTAGGGATATTCTGCCGGATTGCTAACTCGCATAGCTTCTTTACATTTTTCTTATTATGTCACATGGCAATATAGATATACGAATGTATGTTTCTACATTTTCTATTTTAACCAGAGCAAAAAGTTTTCTTTTTAAGAAAGTGCAAATCAATCCCTTTCATATGATATCTATACTTGACTTGGTAGCTAGGCTTTAAACTTTAACCCTCCTCGTATAGGTAAATTTTGTCTATTTTAATGGATTTTTTTTTCTTTTGCAATTCACATGGGTTAGCCATGTTTACAACTAGGTACCATTTTTCAAACAAAAAGCATAAGTTCCTGAGATATAGCGCCGTGGCTGACAGACATACAGAGTCGCATCATATCTTTCCTTTTTTACTTTTTTGGTACGGAACCCTAAACATGGAAATTTACGTAAACAAAATCGCAGAGTGGAATTAATTTAACCTAAAGAATAGCAGTAGCCTACAGTATCAGTTGCTCATAGGACCATCAATATACGCCGTACTTCATTGCTGCATCGGTGAGGTTCTATGTCGCTGCTAACCAAAACAGAAAGGTAGGTACATTTCATCAATCCTTACTGCCAGCAAATTTAATATAAACTAAACGCAGTTATACAAGATGACATCAGAGTCGTATTTCGAATATTATATGTGATTAGAATCGGAGATCAGGAAAAGTAGAAATTAAACATAAAGCCGATATAATAGGACGTCACCAACAGAAAACACTCTCGGTGGTACTTTAAAGCATACACTATATATAAATTACAAAGCGTAATAAACAATTAAAGGGACGAACGAACTATTTTATTTAACTTGCAATGTTGTATGTATGTTTGTACAGATCAAATCTTGCAATTTAATTTGACCCACTTCTCGATTTCCGGTTGAGCTATAAATTGGCATTACTTATGTAAGTTCGGTTTCGGTGGCAATGCAATATTATGATACCATCGAGCTGATCTGATGATGGAGCCGGAAGGTGGTCGTGGAAATTTTGTGTATTGTATTGTGTTATAAGTAATTATAATAATAAAAATATACCAAAACGCAATCTTACCGAATTTGGGATCTTTAGAATCGAAACGATGAGCAGTTGAATAAAATCTTATGTCAATTTTTTTTTTTGACAGAAACGTATACTCCTTAGGAAGGTCTGTTATAGTAAGTACCTACGTTAGTATTTTAATTAAACGTTGCTAATAAACATTACTGTAAGACTGTATGAAACTTATGGATATACTGCCTTCTTAAGGAGGCTTATGCAAAGCGCCAATTAGAGCCCACCGACTCCTGCGCATCCATCAACGTCGGCGCTAGGGTTGGCTCGTGTCTAGATTAAACTCGTATCCGTTAGGATAGTTCGTCAGATTTAATTAGTCTACTCAGATCTTTAGATACTGCCTTTGGTGTACCGACGAAAGAGGCCATAGCCTTTTTTTCCATAATGCAGGATACCTTTTATTTTAAGTTATTAGGGGTAAACGAGCAAACGGATCGTCTGATGATAAGCGATCACCGTCGCCCATAGACACCTGTAGCACCAGAGGAGTCACATTGCGTTGCCGGCCTTTCAAGTGGGAGTACGCTCGCTCTTTTCTTGAAGGTCGCATCTGTCGTGAAATCCTGCCGGCAACAATTTATTTCACAGTTCAGTCGTGGAAGGAAATTTATAGCAAAACGCTATGTTGTGGACTGCCAACCATCAACCATCTAAGTGGTGATGATGGAAATATTGTTTCGTAGGACGATTGCGGAAAGATGTGGCAAGTATCCACTCCCCGTTATAACAAGCGATAAAAAATGCAGAGCGAGGCTACGTCTCTACGCAGTGCCAAAGAGTCAAGCCGCTCTGAAATGCGCTGCCAACCGACGAAACGAGTCCCATCATTCACATCATTTGATTAGCTACAAAGCAATATTTGTTCGCTGCAGAAAATTGGCTGTAGCTACACCTCTTTGTAATTTAGCCCAGTTGAGTTAGCTTCAAGAATATTTTTTTCTAATGGAAGAATTGTTATCAAACTTGCTTACTTATCAGGAACACGGGTAATAAAACGTCCTGTTAAACGTCACCTGACTCCAACTACGAGCCTGACTTTTAACTGATCCTGGTTAGGCCTCCTTATCTTACCAGTAATCGGATTCAGTGGGGGAAACGCAATTAAACCTACAAACGCGAACGTCATTCGCGGCCATTTATAGTTGGGACGCAGTGCGCAAGGTAGAAGAACTACGGTCGGTGGCGGGTTGGACTATACTAAAACGAACTGGCGACCGAAATCATACTGCTATCTCTTTCACACCTGTTAAGACCACGCAAGTCTGAACGAGATAGTATTACTATCTCAGTTGCCAGTTCGTTTTGCGTTGAGTATATATAGTTCAATCCCATTTAGGACGTGGGAGAGAATGAGAGAAATGATCGGACGTAGGGGACACTAAGTAGTCACTCAGATATTTTTTTAACTTCCGACGGGTCTTTAAGTTTAACGTGCTTATCTGTGTGTCTGCTTGTGACATCATAGCTCCTCGACGAATGAACCTTTAATTTAGGTTTTTTTCTTTTGAAAGATGACTTGACCGAGTGTTCTCAGCCATGATTTAGAAACATCTGTTGAGCCGTTTGAAGATCATGTATTTTTTAGGGTCTCTTTTCATTTCAAATATTACTTTTATGTCAAAGCCATGTGCAACCTGAAGAAACGATGCACGCACTGATAACTTTTCTTTTGCTCTCTCGAGTGTGCTGTTAAAACTGTCACTATATAAATAAATAAATAATTACGGGATAATTTTACACAAATCGAAGTAGTCCCATGGTAAGCTTAAGGCTTGTGTTATGGGTACTAGCCGTGTCATGATTTTGTATGGGCTATGACAGTTGATTCCGATACCAAGTGTCAAAATTTCGCTAGGCAATAACCCCGCCGGTCTATATAAAACAGTAACGTGACCAAAATGTGATTAAACTATTGATAGATAACGTCCAGCCTAAATCTCTGAAGATGAGGACATGGAATTTGAACCAAATTCTTTTAGAGACGTAGAGATGCACTAAGGACGGTTTTTTTTTAAATTCGAATTGTACGCAGATAGTCTCGGGCATGGAGTATAGAAAAGGTAAGGAGGACAATCTCATATAGGAAGTCATGCAAAAGTGTCCAGCGGAAAGCAGTACATAATAGTTCCAAATAGCTAGAGTAGCAAGATAGTATGATGTCATCAATCAATTACAAAACATTTTTATCGAAATGCTACTCAATCCTTCGTTCTTCTTCTGATGTAAATATTCAGTTGTGGTCAAAATTATTATTTTTGCATCGTTGTGGATTTTTTGGTTTTGTTATGTTAATTTATTTTACGCATTTGCTACTGTAACGCCACCAATTCGCCGCCCTTTGACGGACACTTTGGATTATATAGTATCACCTATTTCAGAACCTCTGAAATGGTTTTACAGACCAAGAGACTAAGAAAACAATAAAAAGAAACTGGATGTATAGAGATTGTTCTCCTTAGTTTTCTACACTCCATAGTCTCGGGCTTACAAGCTTCTTGGACAACCCTATTAAATACGTTTCATTTCACGCAGCCTCTCGTCCTTGTCTCCTCAAGCGTTGATTTCCAATACGTTGGAACGGATCATTGTGCCAACGATAAGATTTTTTACTTTTAATCCATTGTGTGGAAAGGTCATGGTTTTAATTGGCATTGAAATATTAACTCCGTTGTCTTTGGTCTCGTTAGTGCGTAGGTAATTGGTAATTAGTGTAAATGTGGACTTTTATTGAGATTGATTGCAATAGTGGTAATTATTATGTGAAGTTAGTTAAACAATACAATTTAACAGTGCAATACAAATATAGTTAGGCAAACTTAAAAAGAAAGAAATACATACATTTTGAAACAGTGAGACTAGGTACGGTCGGCCAAAAAAATCGTGAATTTTAATACCATGAAATAGAGTCGAAAAGTGGTAGACGAATTTCTTGGCTGACCGTACCATTAGACGTGAACAACTGGCGGCATTGTTAATGGCCATTTTTTCGGACTACCATTGGATAGCGGTAGGGCTTCCGATCCCGGAATTTTTAGTATGATAGATACTTGAATCCTGGGATAAATCACAACACAACAAACGGGGCTTCATCGCGTATATATATATGATTTTATTTAATTACCTTTCGTTGCTAATTCTTCGACGTTTCGGACGTCGCGTTAGTTCCCTCGAGACCATGGACGTAACGCGACGTCCGAAACGTCGAAGAATTTCCCATTAATAATAATTATTATTAAGCCCCGTTTGTTGTGTTGTGATAATGAGTGAAAATCATGTTAGTTTAAATCATAATTCCAGATAGATATCCGATATTTTTAGTACGAGTATGATTTATCTGATGATAAATCATACGTTTTTTAATGAACTATGGGATTCCAGTCGACTCCATGTTTCGCTAGATGGAAAGTGAAGACAAAGCTGATAAAGCACCCAGAAGATTCTTATATTCACTATCAACTTAAAAATGTCGTAGGCCACTTAAAAAAATAGAGACCGAAACGGCCTTACTACAATCAGAAGCAATTTGAATCATTATGATAAAAAGTAGCCTTGTGTCACTCCCCTCCCCAGACTCTACTTTATCTAATGTAGTTACATTCGTTCGTTGCCCCATTATCACGTGAAAGAAGGACAACACACTCGCATCTATAATCTTAGTAAGATTACGATCATAAAATATGAAAATTTACATACACCATTGAAACAATTCTCAAATTTGCAGCCATTCATCATATTGGATTGGTATCCACATCCGGTATCCGTGGGAACCGATGCTATAGATATATATCTATAGGTACTATTATAATTATTATAAGTTCTAAAAATGAAATGTTTTTTTTTTATGACATAGGAGGCAAACGAGCAGACGGGTCGCCTGATGGTAAGCGATCACCGTCGCCCATAATAGACACTTGCATCACCCGAGGAGTCACAATCACAAGTGCGTTGCCGGCCTTTCAGGTGGGAGTACGCTCTTTTCTTGAAGGCTTGAAGGTCGCATCGTCGGTCCGGAAATACTCAGGCGGCAATTTATTCCACAGTTCAGTCGTGCGATGTACATTGAAGGTATTAAAAAAATCTAATAAAACGGTATTTGAAGGTCATTGAATCGATTTTTTTTGTATACTGTCTGCGGCTTCTTCAGTTCAAAAGGCTGAATGGATTTAAACAGTTTTTGTTACACGTAACTGATTATCCACAGATGATAGGATACTTTTTACCCGACTACGCTGAAGCAAAAAAGAGGGTTATGGCTTTTTTCTTCTCCGTGAACGAAGTTGCGGGTTGCGAGCATCTTCTAGGAATTATATATACGTATGTAAGTATTGTGAGCCCGAAGTAGGGCACACGGCCGCACGATCTCGTCGGCACACTTACTAATGCAGCTTATGACCGGCGCCTGCGCCTGCGGCGAAGCTTCGTTACGAATAAATCCTCAAGGTTCTGATAAGTCGAGAAATATTGCCACTATCTAAAACGTTTCTTCAAGAAGTGAGTTAACAGGGCTCTCAAAGTTTGGCAAAATATGGGCGATTCCTCCGGTGTTGCACATATCCATGGGCGTCGATGACTACTTTCCATCAGGTGGCTCGTCTGCCCTTTTGCCACTCGTTACATAAAAAAAAAAACGTACAAAAGTATTTCAAAGAGGCAAGCAATATTTATCGTGCGACAAAGTCACGTGTGACAGTTTAAACTGAATAAAATATGCGCATGTGAGCAATTTATTGTCACATCTAACCAAGACCCTATTTCGCGGAAAAACAACGGAACTACCATATCCATTAAAATAAAACCTGGGTACCCGGGTCTACCCGTGACCATGGAAAGCTGAAAAGCTTCCGAAACGTCAGGACTCAAATGTCGGATTCAATGTTCTTTACATTGAATCCGACATTGAAGATATTTTCAAAAAATAAGAGATATTTTCACTTCTCATACTCAAAAAATTCGTCATATTAGCTTCGCGAAGCGAGACTAAAATAGTACGTCTAGCCCCTAGGGTTTAAAAGGAAGCCATATAATCCCATACAAACTTCTATGAAACTGAAAAAAAAAACTTCCGGCCAGCCACATACTACTTACGAATAATTAAAAACAAACAAACCAACCTAATCAGATTGGCCTAAGTTTCTGATCGAATTGCTACAACTGTACTTTAAATTTTTCGTGAAATATATAATTTTAATGTTATGTCTTTTTTATTTTCTCGCAGTCGAAGTGAAAAGCAGAGTAACACGTGGCTAAAAGCTGGCTTATTTTAGCCCCTTGTCAAACAATCTACTATTTTTGTATGTGTCGTGGCTTTATCACGCCAAAACGGCTAAACGGATTTCAACAATTTTTGGTACACGCGGGTAGCTGGTCATCCACAGATGATTTTATCCGAATACGCTCAAGAAAAAAAAGAGGGTTATCATTTTCTGCTCCGTCGCTGATGAAGTTGCTTCTTATACGGCCTAACTTGACTTTGTTCTGTGAATACGAAAATTCCGTTATTGTGAGGCAATAAAGCATACTTGAACCCATAAAGATCCCATCGCATAATATTTAATGCGAACAGTGAAACCCATTCAGATGTCAAAGGACAAGAAACAACAAGAAGTGAAATTAGGCTTATGCAACTGGTTGTTGTGTAACAAATCATATTTAACAAAAGACTACACTGCACAAAATGAAATACGACGTGTAACATCACAAACTTAACTTGTACACTCCCAACATCGCTAGTTTGCAAAAAACTCTTGTACGAAGTACCGTGACAGCTTTAGTTCTGAATATTTTCACGAGCAAAGTTAAGTTGGTAGTTTTATAAAGAAAAATCGCTCTAGACAACCTTTCAGCTGCGGTTACGAGCTGTGCCACCATATCAAACAATACTTTCGCTATTCGTTGGAGTTGAAAAATTGCTTTTGAAGTCCGTTGAAGAATAGGGCTGTCGCTAAATTAGTTAATTTGTAATTGTGACGTAGGGCTGTCGATGGGTGATTTACCCTAAATAAAGTATGCAGGTCATAATGTGACAATAACTCCAATTTATTACAAAACAATAGGGATGGCTCATGCGTCTTCTCTCAATTAATACAATAAATACCAAGTTTACGATTCCCGCGGAGGTAATTGATTTTCAGTATAGAAATTGAGCCTACTCACCTGTTCATGGAAGATAAGCAAAACTCTACTACACAAGTGGACAAAACTAGTTTTGTATAAGGGGTTCTGCCGAATATGAAGTTCCAATGAGCCTGAACCGAATTGTCTTTCTGATTGCTTGCATTATGCTTGGCTTTTATTAAGAGCATTTCCGGAAAGGCAGTACCTACATAATATCTTATAGTAGGATATTTCAGTAAATAATATACTACAAAGCAAAGGAAATTTAAAGATCACAATAGGCAGCCCTACATAGACAATAATAACTTGTTGTGCTATTCAAAATTTCATTATAGTACCGAGCTTTCTCGCCCAGTGGGTCAACCCGTTCCCATGCCTGGCTTCCAGTACGTGATCTAGGCAATATAGCCAATCTCTCGGTTTACGGGAAACCTTGTTTTATGATACATGGAATTGGGTTTCTGAATGTTTACGTGTAAATACGTATGTTCTCCCTTTTTAGGTCGTTTGTTTCTGCAGAGATGGTAGCGTCGCATTTGATGTATCTTTTATTTTCGGAATGTCAATGAAACCTAAAGATTTACTTAGTTATGAATTGTATCTGGACTAGATTCCTTAAAATACCTTCACCACGCGGGCGATGCAGCGGCATCAAACAAATAAATAGACTGGAGGTGAGGCTTATATTCCAAGAAATGTAACCTTCTACGAGGAACCGTTTGTCATTCAACGATGTCAGTTTAATTTCTCAAGTTTTACGAAGATATGACCTTGTGTAACTGTCAGATATTATGGTAATCAACGAGGTACTCGTACTTACATCCCAGTGATTAATTACATGTACCAATGACAATGAATGTCACTTTGTATAATTAGTTATGTTATTGAGTTACCTTCAAATGAGGCATCTTGACATGCGATTTTGCAAAACTAAAACTGTACATTACTATGTGTTTTATAACAATTACTAATTTTTCAACAAAGCCGAACTTAATCACCTCACGATTTACCTTTATAATTGGCTTTTCAGGTGCATCTTTACGCCTATGGGTCGCTATGTGATAGGATAGGATTTATTTATTTAGAGCTTATTGCTCAGAAAAAATATTGCAAATAGCAGACTTAATCCTTAAAAGGCATTCTCTACCACTCAAGCTCCTGGGTCCTGGGTATGACCCTGTCCAGTCTCCTAGTATGTTGACCTATAGTACCTACCTATGTACTAAAACAAAGGCATTGCTTGGCTTGTGGATTTGTGTATAAACTGTGTAACAATAAGAGGGTCGTTCTCTTTTGAATCACAACTTTCGTTTTTCAAATGAATAACCATTATTCAACAAAAGATTTATAAAATCAACATGCCAAGACTCTTATATGCGAAACATCATACATTGATCATTATAGCCGTAAAAAGGGTGTAACACAGCGGTTAATACCTTATTTTCATACTGAACTGGGGACAGCGATAACCACTGCGTTACGAACTTTATAATTTTTACATTAATTCAAAATTGTGACATAGATACAAATCAAAGCGCAAAGAAAAATACGATTGCTCTCGCACGTGGTCACACCAGCACCTCTAGCACAACTGTGTTACGCGACTCTTTGTCGCGCGGCAGAGTTTGTCTGTCTTTTTCCTTTCAATATAATGCGAGAAAGACGGCTAATGTTATCTCGCACGACAAGCGTAGTCGCGGAGAGTTGTGGAGAGTTGTAGACCGGCAGGACTCGAACCCGGCACTTCCTGATTACGCGACAGGTGTGTTGTATCTGTATCACTATAATAATGTGGTGTTCATTTTCGCGCATTAAAAACACAGAACCCCAATAAACTTGTGGTTCATATAAAGAGAAGCAATTAATTGAAAACTTCAGTTATCAATGCTATATTTTAGATTAATATGCCATAAAACAATCTAACTATCACTTTTTGCTCAATATGCTTGTAACGTAAAGATGCGAAAAAATAGTGGTGCTCTAATAGTAGAATGGCCGAACAACAATCGATGTTCATTGTGTTTTATATACTTACATATTTTCTTTTTTTATTAATTAATACAAAGGAAGGGACTGTTTACGAATGCAAATGATTGCCGAATGATAATCGTACCTACATATTTAATTATTACATAAAAATAAATGAGATCCTTTATTTCTTACGGTATACGTATTTTTGAACTATGTTTTTGTACTTTCTGTTATATATCAGAATTTTCGAGACCATTTCACTGCACCAAAGCTTAATTATGCCGCGGAATGTAACTAGGCTCAAAAAGAAGTTTGTTTACAAAATGACATGTAGTAGGTACCTATATTGCAAAGTCCATCGATCTTGTTTCACATTCGCTAGCCAATCAGGTGAAAGCGATAAGAAATAAGAATAAAAGGCGATCGCCATTGTGCGATGAAAGTGGTCGCACAGTGGGTCAGCTGCATGTGACCGACGGGTTTGGCTAGTGGACAACAAGTGGGTTTTTGTCACTACACCTTACTACAGGTACGTGGAAGTTGTTCCTGTTTGCTCTTGTTTATGTTTTTTAAACGCGGTTTTGAAAATGCAATGCAAAGCCGTGCCTCGTAATAGATAATAGGCCTCAATCTATACTAATATTATAAATGCGAGCGTAACTCTGTGTGTTACCACTTCACGCATAAAGCGCTGAACGGATTTAGATGAAATATGGTATATAGTTCGAGACCTTGGGATAGGCATAGGATATATTTATTGTTAGACCGATGCGACCTACAAGCTTTCAAGAACAGCGTACTCCCACCTGAAAGGCCGGCAACGCACCTGTGACTCCTCTGGTGTTGCAGGTGTCTATGGGCGACGGTGATCGCTTACCATCAGACAATCCCGTCTGCTCGTTTGCTAATAATAACAAAAAAAATATATTTTAAAAGACGCCGGTTTGGCTCAACGGTTATGACTCTGTCTGCAAAGCTGACGGTCCTGGTCCAAAACAGTCAAGGCCTGAAATAAATATTACTACTCTATTTAATTAAATTATTGACATGTTACATAACTTAAATTCAAAACTTTAGTGTACAAGTAGGCCTTAAGGTTTTTACATAGATAATCTACTAGGGCTAGGGATATGGGAGCGTTTTAACTTTGTCAGTTTCGCAGTGAGTAGGATGGCTTTATGACGTTTTAGTTTTCCCAACATAAATGGTGATCGCCATGGTGTGATGAAACTGGTCGCACAGTGGGTCAGCCCGACATCTGGCCGACGGGACGGACAATTGAGTTTTTGTTCTACGGCAGAAACAAGGAAATTGTACATGTTTTTCGTACTTTATTATTGCACTTACAATTAAATCATGTTTTACCTTCCGTACGAATATTTCAAATGGTAAACTGTGTTAGTTTTTGAATTGTGTTTTTATTACTTAACGGTTCAAGCGGATCTACTGTAATTCTAACAGCTTTGTGATATTAGCATTCAGAAACATGTTTCGATACTTATAGTAAGGAACACGATCCAAAATTGTATGCACACTTTGAGAGTGAGAGACTGTACTTACGCTTTCGGCCTTTACTATTTAGCGTCGCAGATGATCGATCTCATTGAGATATTTTCGAAGAAAGCTCACTTGTTGACTTCCAACTACTTACTGACCTGTGCTGATATGAAGTTGGCCTTCTTGATAGACGAAATCGTTTGTTTATTTGCTATATTTATATTGACGTCATATTAATAAATTGATAAAACATAGGTACTGTGAAGGTATTAATCCTTCACGCTGGCCTACGAGCCATTTAGGCTGTATTTAAAAAGTGGTATGTATTTAAATTAACTTAAATTATGAATGACACCTGTCTCGTCCCAACTTTATGTCAGTAGGAGCTTAGTCTTTAAGTAACGTTCGAATAGACAGGTTATATAAAACTACCATCGTGTTTATTATTCCACCTCTGAGCAGCGCCCCTCACAGTACCTAGCAGGTTGTTTGTTAGCAGGTAGCTAACTAGTGCCTAGTAAATCTTACGTTCTTTCGTTATTAAACAGTTAAATAGGAATGATTTCATCAAAAACAAAAAAGTGAAGCAATGTGGCTTGCGTCGCATGCGGCAACTGGAAAATCAGTAGCCGATTATCAATTGTTCGTTCTTGCTTAGAAAAATGTCCTACCAAGTACACAGGGGACTACAGAATGATGATGATTTTCTAAAGACATGACGCGAAATCTAATTTGAAACCTTTTGCGCATCTACTGTGGCCGTCGATCGACACATAGATCAATTTATTTGGAATGACAGCCGATAAGGCCGAGAAAGCCGCCCGCGGGGACGGAATGAAGGCCACGCATGCGCCCAGCGAAAGTTTATGGATAATTCGACACTCGGTCAAGTGCAGGGAGCGGCGCAGGTGCCGGCGCCAGTCCGAAAGGCAACACCAGAAATTCATAATAACCTCTTTGACCAAAAAAGCAGTAGAATTGAATGTACTTACAAAATATGTACCTTATAATAAAAATTACAACTGTCAATAACACAAATAGAAAAAGTTGATGACAGCTAAAATTCATAAACAAAAATTATTTCAAATAATAAATGACATTATTTTTGTTTAGAAATAGCTAAAGGCGGGATAAAACATAAAAATTGGGCTTTTCAAATATAATAAGAATAAGCTTAACTACCTCGTATGTTAAGACAAAGAAAACTCTCGTAAAATATCATTATTTATTTCAGCGCTTAACTTAGGGAGAGCTTTTCAAAACTCCTTTAACAAACAACAGTAAGCACATTATTAAGACTACCCTTAATGTGTTTGAATTATTTCAATTAAACCAATCAAGAGCTTTAATTGTGTTGACCTATTGTTTTAAATTACTGTTTCCTTTTACGATTCAGTTTACTGCTGCATTACTAGTCATTCGAGCTGAACAATGCAAAGGGTAACGAAAAGAAAGTATGCAGGTACTCAACGTGTTTTATTCGGAGTACCGTGGGCTAGAGCGATAAAAAAGGGGTACTTTATTTTATAAAAATTGCTTTATATAGCCAGATCTAGCCTGTTACACATTAAAATCTAGAAATTGACGCGTGTACACTGTCATAGATCATACAAAAAATGCAATGGACTGCAAAAAATTCTTATGTGTATTATAAAGTGATCTCTATTAATTGTATTTCTCATATAAGGTTGTTAAGCTTATTTTATAAATCAATATAATTTTTGTAAATTGACTTGCTAAATGTAATGTTTTTTTTGTTGCTTGGCCAAATAATTGAATCTTATCCAATAAATTAAGACCAGATAGATAATTTATAAGATATTTTTTATCCGATTACGCTGAAGCAAAAAAGAGGGTTATGACTTTTCCTCCCCGGCGAACAAAGTTGCCTAAACCTTCTAGTATAGTATAAAAGTTTCTTTATTCGTATCAATAAAATGTCTAAGGGACAGCAGGGTGCCCTGTACAGTCCTTATATTACTTAAATTAGAGATATAATAATAGTCTAAACAATAATAAAAAAAACTCCTATTCAGCTTATGTGCTTCTTTAACAGTTCACTCAACGATTTAACAAAATTGGTATAGGTAGATTTTGATGGAACTCTGTCAGATAATAATGTTTACTCTCGAGTACGCATCCGGATCCAGAGAGATGCGAAAAGTACAAAATTTATCGATATAATAATATTTTGCAACCGAACGAGTAAAGGCTTTATATTTTAATACCTTTATCTTTATTGGCATGCGAACTTGATAGTGATGTAATATTATCTTTTGATCCTGCTTTATTGTGAGTTTACTTGTAAATGTTTATTTTTCAGCATATGACGAAGTTATTTTGGATACTTTCTTAAGCCCGCTGTTTTACTGTTTTCTTTTCATATCTGAAAGTGTTATTGAAAAAAATATATGGGCATGCGTATGTGTCAATATACTTTTCGTAATAGTTCAATAGTTCATTAGAGTGCCATTGCCATCAACTTATTGTTCAGCAATCTTCGTTAGAATCGACGTTAATTGGCGTTTCATTCAAATAATTTAGTTAATTCTTCATCTGTCCATGTGAGCAGATGGTATAGAATATCCTCATTTCTTATTTTTGACACCGGGTAAGGTTGTCTCACGGGTAGGTTGACACAGCGGTCATAATGTGCTATGAACTGGTGTCGAAAGATCGCAAGAGCTATATCTCCCTCCTAGATAAAGCTCTCGCAATCCTTCGCCACCGGTCGATGAACTTATTCGCTCGTTCAGTTTTCTGTTATGACCTTACGCGGTCTTCCCTACATATTTGAAACTGTAGCAGGTTGGTAAACAAAAACCATTTGTACTTATACAAAACATTGCGCTTCGTTTTGTTCTCATACTAGGTGCCATGGACAACGGCCACATTTTAATCTCTCGGGTCAATTGGACAATAAAGAACGAGAATATTCCACATTTCATAACTATGACAATCTCCTATTGCTCATATATTTGTACAATTTTGAACTTCAATTGTATGAGACGAGGTTGCTTCTTTAAAATGCTTCTTCAAGTACAAGAGGTTATCAAAGTCATCCTTCATTTTATGTGGAGTCAAAGTTCAGCTTAAATTACTCCCTTTGTCCCGTTCGATGGTGGCTGTCAATTGGAATGGCTGCTTTCTTTCTAGTTATTCCTATTTTTATTACTAGAAGATATTTTATTAAGATTGTTTAAAGCTTTTATAACGCAGGAATTGTTTGTTAGCGTCAAGTTAACCTAACTTTTTTATGTTTTATGTTACAACGGCTGGAATTTTTAGGACTATGAGTATTATGAGTCGCGAAAACTTAAGACAGTTTCATGAGAAAATTAACTGCTTCAAATTTTAGGCCTGGAAATATGATGAATGAGAAATTAATGCTAGAGCATGCCGTTTTAATTTAATTATATTTGTATGGAGTTCGATCGGCTTTAGATGTACTCGTACATGTGCGCGGTAAACTTAGAACAATCTAACCTTTAGGGTTAACTATAATAATAGGTATCCGAGGGTCCAATCGAATGTTCTACATAGTTAAATGAATAATTTTTCAGTTTCCGTTATAACATAGACATTCAATAATTGATGTTTATGCCTGTCGTTTTGAACTACGCGTGTATGGAGTTAGACCTGCGAACATAAGTAACATAAGTAGTGAAGTTTTTGTAGAAGTACATGTGGTAAACTTAAGGACGATCTAACCTCTAGGGTTAACTAATTAATAGGGAGTTGTCGGTCCGATGGTATGTTCCGTAGTTAATTGAATAATTCTATTCAGCAGATAATTGGGCCGTCCCGTCCCTGTGTCGTCATAATTGTCGAGTTACAATAGAGGCACATAAAGTAAGTAAAGTTAGAGCAATTAACTTCTACACTTTTTACAATTTAAAGAGTTCCCGGTAAACTCGGTTCTCCATACAAACGTAGTTACGCTGTCATTTTAAGACGACGACGACGACGAGGTAGTTTGCTCTGAATTTTTGTGCTTAGAATAAATTAAAGTATATGCAGGCCTGTAATTAGTTTATGTGGCTTCAGATACCATAGTAAAAAAATACAGCGAATTTATGGTTTTCATGCAAAACTTGTTTTTGCTGTTGTTCTATATACTGGAGCCAAATAAAGGCCTAAATATACTTTATGTCATTATATATGCGAAGTTTCGTTACAATCCAACACGTAGTTTCAAAATGAGAACGAAACTCCGTTTATATGAGAAGGTGAAATTCGACTGAGCTTGCCGGGGACTCTTAACTGAGTATTTATACAAGTAAAACAATGCTTTTAATTATAAGTATAACTATCTTGCTATTAAAAAAATACATGTCTTCTACTTTCAATCTATTTATATTCAATTTATCCATATTTGCCGATAAAACAGTGAATGGAATCAGGTAGGTACCTGATTCGAAAAAAGAAAATTAACGTATCTTAGACCAAGTTAAGACTTCGATCACTTTGATACAATTTTTGTTGCTCAGCCTAATTTTATTTATTTATTTGTTATACACTAAACGAGCAAAATAATTGTATACCTTTCCTTTTTATCAATTTCACCCTTTGTTATATTTTACCTAAAACTGACAAATGTGGTACCAAATGGAAGCTGGCATTGTAATGCAATAGAAAATATAAAAAAACTCAGAATCTTGAAACAGACGCAAAATGCATCAACAATGAATCAATGAAAACTGCGATTATCTATCATTACAAATTAATAACGTGTGTTGCCACCCCTAGCTCTCATAACAAAATTTAGGCTATTTTACATAGACCTAATTAATAATTTACAATAGCGAGCGAATTGATTGCATTCCGCAGCATCTTGGCCTAAGGAACTACTCGCAGCCAATAGGTCATCACAGCACTGTAATTTCGCAGTAGTTGTAGGTATGTACAGTATGTATGTATATAAACACTTTTCATTGTACCAGTTACAAATATAATCAAGATAGATGATATAACTACAAAGGCAAACTTATCCCTAGAAGGGATCTATTCCATTTACCTTTGAGCAAGTTAGTGAAGAGAAGATAGTATGAATAAATAAATATTATAGGACAATTTTACACAAATCGAACTACACCTTCATCTTCGTCGGTTTCACTGTTGGCAGAGTGGTCCTGGTCATCATTTCAGGTGTTGGTGACAAGCTTAACAACACGCCACCGTTCTTCTTTGATGGTCACCTTTTTATGTGAACTACATAGTCCCATGGTAAGCTCAATAAGGCTTGTATTATGAGTATTAGACGACGATATATTTACTTATATACATAGAAAACATCTAAGACTCAGGAACAAATATTTGTGCTCATATCACAAATATTTGCCGTAACCGTGATTTTGATTTGAACCTAGGACCATCAGCTTCGCAGGCAACGTTACTCCCGCGGAACTAAACCGATCGTCAAAGTATGGTTGTTACTATTGCATTACGATCTCTTGTGATATCAAAAACGGCTGCCACGTCTCAATCCCACCGATGAAGATAACGATTTCACTCCGCGATAACATCGTCAATGTCGTCTTTATCTGTACGACAATAGCATTCCTCCAGCCTCAGAAGGCGAGTTCAAGTTCGCTTCCTTGTGAAACACATCGATTAAGTTTACTGGAAGAGCTTGTTTGCCACTTTTTTTTTTGGCATAGGGGGCAAACGAGCAGACGGGTCGCCTGATGGTAAGCGATCACCGTCGCCGATAAACACTTGCATCACCAGAGGAGTCATAAGTGCGTTGCCGGCCTTTCAGGTGGGAGTACGCTCTTTTCTTGAAGTTTTCAAGATCGCATCGGTCCGGAGATACTGCATGCGGCAATTTATTCCACAGTTCAGTCGTGCGAGGCAGGAAATTTCTAGAAAAGCGCACAGTTGTGGACTGCCAACCATCTAAGTGGTGAGGATGGAAATATTGTCGCTAGATACTTTAGTAGTATATAAATATAAATAAAAATATATATACAAGGTTATTTTATTAATTAAATAATTTAATAATAATGTAAATTAACATTTAATTAAATTTGTCGAAAGGGCTTCTAGGCGTTGTTTTCGGCTCCACGCACGGTCCTAAAGGTCCGGGATACTATTGTCCCGTGAACGGGTGCGACATACAAATGTTAATAATTGGTAATAATAATACGAATGAATGATGTTAATAATATTATGTAAATTGATTGAATTAATTAAAATATCATAGTAGATAGTAATATTATTATTGCAAGCCTCTGTTAGGGAGGATGTGGAGGACACAATTTTTATTGGATCGTAGTGCACACTTTGGTATATAAATCTTTGACTTGGACACCGTAAAAAATTCTCAAATTCATGACATAAAAAATACCAAAGTTTTGGACAAGTGTATATTTTTAACCCTGTATAATAGTGCCCTCTATCTCACTTAGGATGCAATTGGATTTGAATACGGTTAAAGGTTATAATTTATAGTACAGCAACAGGTTACTTAATCTAACTGGCCAAGAACTGGATTTGGCAAGTATCCAGTTGTAACTGTAATACAATCTCTAGAGGTGATTTGACAAGTTATTAAACTGACTAAACTAAGACAGAACAAATACGAACTTAAGCGATACAATAGACTTAAGAGAAATTTTGTTTTCGAAAATTTCTCTGGTATTCGGTATGAGAACAAGATTGCTTTTCAGAATGGCCTTTGATAAAGTATCAATTGTAAAAATTGCTAACCTCCTACATAAAATTATAAATGTGTTTTAGCATCCCCACCTCTTAATTTCATGTTCATTTGTTTATTGTCTTTATTGCACAAAAGAAAACTTATCGAACAAAAGGCGAACATCATGCCATAAGGCATTCTCTACCAGTAAACCTTAGAGCAAAGGAGAAAATTCTGGGCGGTGCTGAGACCATTGAAATAGACTTCGGCATTTCTCTTAATTTAAACAAAAACTTTGGTTTCTTTTTGGTAGCTAGCTTTAAAACGTCAGAGTACTTTTTAATGAAGTGCTAAGCTCAAACAAAGCTGGAGCTAAAGAGTTGTATTAAAACCACACATTCATTATGCAAAAAAACTTGCAAAATGGACGCCGCTTTAGGCTTTAATTATGAGCAATTATGATAAGATGGAGTCAAAATTTTCACGTCTTCACACCATTAACTGTTTACTGTCTGTAAAAGAAAAAAAAACATATGTGACATAATAAGATCGCGTCTATTATATTACGAATGAGAATATGTTACGGTTGAAATTACAATGGACTTCGGAGAAGTGGCAAGGTGCAGTTATCTCACAGCCATTTCCAGTTAACATCTTAATTTCACGTAACAACGAACAATGTGCATTGTTCATACTCACTTTTTACTAGTTTTCTAGGAGTGTAAAGAATTTGACGTAATATACGACATTGGAAGGTCGTAGCGAAGGAAGCTTAAAGGTTTAAATAAGAAAATAATGACTTAGTTATATAGGTAGATTAGTAAACATTAAAGCAAGAGAATATTTCTAACCGACAGGCAACGCACAAACCAGTAAGCCTAAACACATAAAGATTTGTACAAGAATTGGGATGTTGAAATATTTTTATAACTTTTTTCTGTGGTATGTTCTTGAACTAGGTCAAATACCATAAACAATAATAAAAACATTGGTGAAAAAACTACTTCAATCTCATAACAACTCACCGAGATACAACAATGTTAAAATCACATTTATGGACTAACCCAAAAAACGCTTGAAACGTGTGACGTCACACGTTCCTACCTTGGTATGGGCAAATTAAGAACTTTGTTCTGCAACTATTTTTAAACTTGCGTTTATCGATACGATTTCATATCAAAAGTTACCATAAATGTCATGAGTATTCGGTGCTATTATTACTTATTAATATTTTTATACTTTAAAAACGGACTTTCGCACCTAAATTTAAAGGCTCATAAAATAAGCTACACGCAATTATTTTTGAGAAAGCATAGATATTAAAAAACACAGATACCGCATTAATTCAAAACAATCTCAAAATCTCTTTTACTTTCCGTCGTAATGGATAAAAAATGTTTATTGCATGATTTTATCTCTGATCATCTGTGAAAGAGGAATCACAACACTGATGTATCGAAGTACCACAGATGGTGATTGAAAAAAAAAAAAACATTTCACAACAATGCCTATGGGAACAACATAGATACAATCTGGCCAGTTACTTATAAGTAAAAGATAGCTGGCAATTTGTTTTTCTATGTGTATTGTTTTAGATTCCTGGTCTTTGGCCAATTTGTCTTGCGGACGTGATGGGATCTCTAGAAATGGCCCTATTGTTAGGAATGTTCAGTTATTTTCTAAGTGATTTACGCAATATTCTTGGGAAATGAATGCTACCAATTCGCCTTATCAGATTAATGGTTATTAATAAACCGTTATGTTTAATCTCAAAGCTCAGAAATGAGCTTTCCATTACTTTTCTAATTTATGCTTTAGACTTCAAAAACTAAATGTTCAAAAATAAATATTAGACTATTATTAACTTCAAAATAACCCTAAATTGCATCCTTTTTTTTAGGACAGAAACTTGGCCAAATAAAGTTGTCTTATGTCGTTTATTGTACGAAACTAAAAGTATTTGTAACGTTAAAAATACATTTAGAGCTTGTTTGTTTTTAAGCAAAACAAGTAAGAATTTTTCTCTCTGTAAAATGAACATAGTAATAGCCACATAACATTTGCCAGCATCCTTCTGACTAGCTTTATATAATTCCTGATGTAATCAATTCTGAATAAGCAATAAATCTCGCACATTGTCACCTGCTATAACGGTGGAGTGGAGGCAATATCAATAAAGGGACTAGACAAACCCTCGCTGACCCATTGGCTGTGACCGTTAGGCGGCGCGGATACACTTGGTTTAACCAGGAGCACCCAAGTAGTACACAGTCTGTATAGGACCTTATACAGCAATTATAACTCTATTTGCAGCGTTACAATGCTGTATAAGCTTTTATACAACTAATGCTTGGGTAGGGAAGTTATAAACGGTCTACTTGATAGATAACCCCCTGCATTACAATATTTATACAAATAAGAATAGTCGGGAGTAAATACATCTTTTTCTGCCTTGCTTTGTTTGAATGGGACGGCTTGCCTGGTTGACAAGATTTGGCGAGAGCGTGAAGTGGCGCGAGATCATAGGTACAGTTTGGGAAACTGAAACTCGTAACATTTTAGTCCTTATTTGATGATGTGTTTCACATGTCACTTACAGTAAAGAACATAAAACATGACACGAGAAAATAAATAATTAAGTAATTTATCATAAATTACACTTCTAGTAATAATAGTCAATGATTACTTATTGTGTTCGAGGTCACAATAGTCTCGGGATATGCCCCACAGTGGCTAGAAATCTTGGCTCGGAGGTCGAGAAGAGATCAACATTTCGTCCTGGTCATTCTGACAAGAGCAAGAAAGGTACGTGTTTCAATTTCCCATACTATACAATCTAGTTATATAATATCTTCAATTACGGCATGACTGAGTAGGGTCTGGGCCAGTCATTCATCACAAGGAGTAGTGGTCAGTACGCATTAAATTTTCTTCTCAAAAAAGGCAATGTTTTTTGACTATTCGATTTTGACCTGTCGTTTTGACCAATCTGTTGCAGTAATTTTAAGACAATTTAGCTATATAAGTTAAATTAATTTACAGTACCAATTGTTTCGACATTTGGAGTTTATGCCCACTTTTATCCCAAGTAAGTAAATGTACGGTTCTCATACCGTAAGTGGAATACCGATTCCGCACATACAAAACAACGAAGACATTTCGCATATGCTCTCAAACGGCCCTGTTAGCTGTTCCAATATTGACCGGCACTTCCTTGAAACGGGTCGTGAGATGTACTTTGTACTTACTTCCAAAGTGTTTCGTATGTCTCAGTCCCTCGGTTGTTTTAGAGTGGAATGGCAAGAAGCACAAGAAGAATACGAGATCTTCGGTATATACATATAACGAAAAAAAATAGTCCTGACTGATGACTCCCCATATTGTTATTGACGTAGAGATTGTCTTTATGATCAAACCAAGTATAAAGCCGGTTTTTTGAAATTTCAGTGGAAGAAAAGCCTACTACTAATAGTAAGCAGTGCTGATCCATTTGGATATCATTAAACTTGAACGCCACTTGGGAATAATATTCGAGAGTTCACGATAATTTCTTCAGTATATCTGTAAAGGCGGAAAGGCTAATACTTGAATGTGCTTTAGAACCTTCCAACAATAGGCAGAGTTGCAAAATATCTGTTTGTAAACAACAGTTACGGTTAGACGGCCGATTTGTACGTGACTGCAAGCGGCAATGGCTTTTTGTTTTTCATTCAAAACTTGACTAACAAGTAGAGTAGTAAATAAATGTTTAATATGTGGAAGAGTTCACATATATTGATGATTTATTAAATTGCAGATGCTGATGTCATTCCTTCTCTAATCAACCTGACTAGACCCATCATATTAGCATTTGTGAGAGTCTTCACAAGACTGATTTGCCATAACAGTCTCCAAGAATATGGGAAAAAATAGTCTACCAGTATTAAATACTCGTTAAAAGTTGAAAGATAATTCTGATAATTTTTGGGTCAGTAATTCTACGTTTACAAATCCCCAGATAGCAAGAAAGTGTACAATCGAAAAATGGAACTAATAAAAATCATCAAATTCAGCTAAATTAACAATGAAGTCGGAATCCCGTTGCGATACTTTCTAACTGTAAAAACCTCTTTTACACACTTCAAGTAGGTGTAATAAAAAGGTGAATTAATCTATTAAACTCCGGTACGAGTTTCAAACTAATGAATGAACACAACCGGTACTGGTACAAGTTTGTTAGGTCGGGTGTGGCACGAAAATTGTGGTCTACTTATTGAGCCCCAGGCATAATGAGTCATACTTAAGTCTATATTTAAATTAAGAAAAAAGTAAACGATTGGCTGGGAAAAAACGGAATCTAATTTCAAATTAAGATGGCATTCAAAAGTTGAGCTCCCATTTTGTTTCATATTAGAATCAGGGTTGTTTTTTGTAATCAGTAAACTATTTTTAAGTTAGACAAAAAATAAAGTCCTGACGTTCTGATACTGACAGACTCATAAACGCTCAATTCAACCCAAGGCTAACATTTTGCGTATTTTCCTGTTATGATATAAGCAGACAAAGTCCACTATTAAAATTTGGGATCAAATCCGTATTCGGGTATTTAGGAATTCTTAAGGGATATGTGCGAAGCAAGGGACAAGTCTCTTGTATGTATTTAAATGTTTTAACGAGCACTTTGTGAGCGAGACTTTGCAAACGTAGTAAAATGTTAATGCTATTCTAATTTTAGTGAACTGACACCAAGTCGGATACGCATATTGCTCGTAGTCCCTCAAATGAAGTAAGCAGGCAAGTTTTATTTAATCTGCAAGGACCCAGTCACGATCAAAAGCTATTTAATCTCAAAATAAATCTCCCTAGCATGAAACCTATTTACAAAAGGTAGCGAGCAAATTAATTTGTATCTATCTATTTGCAATTTGTATAAAAACTAGTTTCAGAGTGCACTCGATAAACATTGCATCCAACGCAATTATTCGTTGAGAAGCGATAAAAATAACTAATGACACTCAGCGTTCTGCAATTTGTTTGAAAGATTACTACGAGTAATAAACGAAGCACAAGTATCTCGTACCATTTATTTATAGGTAGTATCTAGGATATAAATGTGCGAATTTTATCGATGTTTAGGCTCATCGGTAAGTGTTGTTTGTGGGATTACTGAAGGTTCGATAGTAAGATATCCTGTTACTTTAAACGAGCAATTCTCGTGTATACATCGTGATTGCTTTCTAGAGAAAATATAGAAGGAAAATATTGCTTTCCAGGTTTTTCTAGATAGGTTTCATCAACTTTCCTCTTAGAAAGTAAAAATGGTTTTTCATCGAACAAAACTATGTCGCCTAATTTATTACATATTTTGATTTATCTAGGTTTCATCCTGAAAAGCAAGAATTGTTTACCCGCCTGGCATTGCTATATATGTCGTTTAATTTATTTGATATCTTGATAGGTACATAAATGAATTAGACACGTTTTTAATATCATTGTAAATCACGGTGTTTTTATAACACGTATCAAAAACCGTTTGAACAGGGCGTTGTCAGTCATTAAAATTGATGAATGTATTAAATCAACACATAAAAGTTAACAAAACAGCAATATTGACGGGAAAACCAGACACGTTTTAGCAAACTTGTACTGTAGCTTGTTTTCTGTCTTTTACAATAAAAATATCTATATCATATTACATAGTATATGAAATAAGTATTACCAACATAGTACAAAAAATAATTCCTATCTCATCTACTCATTGTCAGGCTCATCATCATCACAACTGCAAGGTGTCATTTGGTATACAAAAGGCCTCTCATACGAGCGGTCATGCACTGCTCTAATCTAACAGTTTCATTGGTCAGATCCTCGGTCCATCTTGTTGGGTGCCTCCTCACACTGTCTTCCGCTTGGCTCCAAAATCTCTTCTTCTTCGTGATCTTCATTACTGAAGGTTCTGCTGAAATGCTTTGATGGAGTTGAGCTGTTTCTATGCCACTCTATCTTCGGCTTTTTTCAAAGCAGGAGCAGTGGCGTAGCTAGGTTACCAAGGGGCCATGGGCAAAATAAAAGATTGGTCCCGATGTTGCGGGTCATGTGTAGGTCACCGCGTCTAACCTTTAGGTAGCTAAGTTTCTGGTCATGGTCGGAGGACCCTCTGAGCTTGGGGGCCCCGAGGCACGGCCCCGTCTAGCTACGCCACTGAGCAGGAGGGATAGTAAGTCTGGATATATTCCGGATTTGGTCAGACCAGTGGGTAAGTGATCACCCGCTTGGTCTTTTCGCAGCTATTTTCCCTATTAAGTACAACCAGTCTATTGGAGCTATCTGGTTGTCTTCGGGCAATGTGGCCATAGTAACTTATAAGACTCTTAAATACCCAACCGTAAATCGTTTGGATTACAATTAATTAGATGTCACGGTTGTCCCTGTTTGTCGATGATTTTTGAACTATTGATTAATCTGATGATGTAGAGGATACTGTATTAGCAAGCGAGGATTACTCTCCTTTTTTGGGTAGTCGTGTAATTTTTTCTAAATTGGCAGTCTTTTGTATGTAACCATGTTTTTTGAACTCTGATTAAAACCCCGCTAACTAAATTATTTCCTACTAGCATTTTCCTGCAACTTTGCCGGCGTTTCCAAGAGCTAGCCTATGTTTTAATGATCGATTCCCTGTACAAACTTCCACCCCTCTCTTTTTATTTATTTATTTAAATATATAAATAAATAAAAAGAGAGGGGTGGAAGTCTCTTCGCCCAATAGGGGTGATTTCAGGGACAAATCGTATCTTATGTCCTTACCAGGGTTTCAAATTGTCTCCATACCAAATTTCTACGAAATTGGTGTAGCGGTTTAAGTGTGAAAATGTAACAGACATTCAGACAGAGTTACTTTCGCATTTATAATATTAAGTATCTACGGCTTTACTATCGAGTGCGCTTAAGCTTTTCAAACTTCTAAATTGATAAACACAATCATGTATTTAATCCGGACAGCAAATCCAGGAATACGTCGCACGCGCGTCGTGACGCCGGTCACGAATTTTTCACGATTGCGTGTCGTATAGATCAACTATGTGTCTGGAAAATTTAGACATTACGCTAGGGTTATCAGCCATCTGCACCCGAAACTGCCGTTATCGGGACGTGTCACGAGGGTTTGCTACCTTTACGTACTAGATAGGCTACTAGTGACTAGCCCCGCGTCTCGCTCCTTCGTCCCCGGAGCGGGGCGCCAATTCAACAACTCTAAAATGGCCAGCTCATGACCAAAAGAGACAAAAAGACCAATAAAAAAAAGAAAAAAAAAAATTGAGACTAGGTGTAGGCTTTTCCCGAGACGCTCTCGTGGCAGATGAACAAAGGTGACATTTAGGTAAATAATACTACCTATTCCGGCATTCCGGGTAGTATTATGTAACTAAATTTCACGGGTGGACTTCATTAAAAGTAGTTATAACCACCAAAATTTATGATATTTTTTATTGCACTACCTATTCCGACCTCAGCAGATCAAGTTTGCGTATTATTCGTAAAGCAAGCATTATTCTGCCATAAAAAGATGGCATATCAAATCCCGACACATAAATTTAAAAAGTCATGTTGATTTCTTACTTCGTTACTTCTTGTATTAAAGTGAAACATTTATACTATTATAAAGTTGTAAAAATGAATGTCTGTACATTGGAGATATTTTCAAAAAAATGATTGTTATGGACTATTTGGAGGTCACTAAACTGAAAAATATTTTTTTTGGATTTTATGTATGTTTGTATGTTTCATTGTTCGGATTTCAACTATTTTTGGTACACGGGTAGCTGGGTATCTCCAGATCGTTATAGGATACTTTTTACCCGATTACGCTGAAGAAAGAAAGAGGGGCTATGACTTTTTCTCCTCCGCGAACGAAGTTGCGGGCGTCTTCTAGTAAAGAAATACTTTCGCATATTCTTATTTATTATTTTAGCATTTTCTGACAATGGTGAATAAGGTTATTATATTAATGCTTAATTACTCTAACTAGTCCGCGCAGGACCGGTCATTAACATCAAACGTAAAAGTTCAACACATACGACATATTGACAAAGGTCGTCTGGAAGAGATCGCTATTTAGCGATAAGACCACCTGCTATTTGATTTCATGACTCATGTTTCTGTATTTCTGTGTATTTGAGCTGTGCAATTAAGAGTATTTTATTGTAAAAATATTCTTATCAAAAACTTAAAAATTAACCTGCTTTGCGCCAGATGCTGTCTGGTGTTAAATAATGATTAATGAGTCTTTTTAATATTTTTTTGTCATTTTAAGCTTCTGGCTGGTTATAAGTTCTAACAAAATATTCGTTTTCAGAAAGTGAATTGTCAGTCAGTGTGAATCTTATTTATTATTTTCGTTTTCATTGTTTTTTTACATGTGGCAGCCCTGCGTAGTCCATGCCACACACGATCAAGTTGGTCTAGACGGTTTATAGGTGCGCGCGGCAAATTTGATCATGATTTGTTTTATTTAAACATATTTTATGGCTTTTAGTTTCGTAATGCAAAATTACTTAATGCAATAAGAGAAAACTTTAACGTTTTCAATTTCAATATTCCTTATTTTTGACGATCATGATCATGATATAATTCGTATAATTTTGACATTAACGAATTTGTATTGTAATTTTATCGTGAAATAAATGATCTTATTTTATCATTATCTTCATTTTACTGTTTTATATAAAGTTTTTACCTGCCTTAAAAGCAATTTAAATTTGTATAAAATCAGTTGTGATGTGAATGTAATTTTTATTTTCTGCCTCTTCGGATTCCTTCATAAGTTTTAAATGTTAGTTATAAAATCATTTGTCATAATTCTGAAACCGTTACATTTTCAGGATCTTTAAAAAGGTTATCTAGTAGAGCCCATTTTATATTTATTTATATCATTAGGTTTGTTTTGTAACAGTCCTGAAAAGTTAACGGTTTCGCAGAAAAATGCAATTATGACTAACGAACAATCGGACAAAGATTACATTATTGACTTCAGATATTATGGCAGTCAATGTAGGCAATCTACATGATCATGAATCATCTTAACTATTATAAAGTTGTAAAAATGATATTATCAAAATTTATATTGAAACGGACTATTTGGAGGTCACCGAATCGAAATACATTTTTTTATGGATTTTTTGTATGTGTATATGCGTCGTTGTGACTTCAGCACGCCATATTGACTAAACGGATTTCAACTTTTTTTGGTACACGGGTGGGTAACTGCATGGGTATCTCCAGATGGTTATAGGATACTTTTTACACGACTACGCGTAAGAAAAAAGAGAGGTTATGACTTTTTCTCCTCCGCGAACGAAGGGCACCTTCTAGTGTGTGTAGATATTTTATTTACTTATTTAAGTTCTTAGGTTAGAGGTTTTACAGGCAGTGACACAAATTATACTTATAGGCTATCAAAAAAATTATAATAACGGTTTTAAATGGTCAAAGTTAATATTATGATATTGAAATGCTGTATTGTATGGCTCAGAAGCGCTTATAAGGCTGCGGAGAATCTGTAGAAAGTGTTGTTAAACCAGATCGGCGCCGAATCGAAGCCGAAACCCCGCAGCGGTGCGCACGTGGCGTGTACAGTCAGACGCGCATATGGCAGTTGGCTTCGTACAAATGTATGTTTATAATTTTTATATCACATCTATTGTACAAAAATACTTACGTAGAATAATACTTTGAATATAGCTGAGGTCCTGGGTTCAAATCCCGGTAAGGGCAAATATTTGTGTGATGAGCATAAATATTTGTTCCTGAGTCTTGGATGTTTTCTATGTATAGAAGTAAAATATCTATTAAATATATCGTCGTCTAGTACCCATAACACAAGCCCTATTGAGCTTACCATGGGGCTAGTTCGATTTGTGTAAAAATTGTCCCGTAATATTGATTTATTTATTTTATTTATTTATACTAGTGTCTCAGTGAGCTGTAGACGCGAGTCTTTCAACCGCCCTATCTCTGCCATTTTGAAAAACTGAATCGACAATAAATTTATATAATGGTCGTACCTGCTCAGAGAATTTCAAGAAAATCGGTTTAAAAATTGCGACTCGTAGAGGAGAACATCGGGACAGAGATACGAAAGCATTTTTGCCCGAACAGAAACGGTGACGCTTCGCTCGCTACGCTCGCTCAATGACGCCAAAATGTCGTGCTTAAATTAGTTTAACTTAACTGGTTAGTTTTAATTTTTGTTTAGGTATGAGTACACTAATTAATTTGTCAACTCATTAACATCATAATTTTAAGAGCTATGCTAGTGCACTAATTACCAGCATATTTAAAAAAAATTTGATTTAGTATACGAGTACGTAAACCTTAGGTCCCTAGCCTTAATAAAAAGAATCGCAGATTGCACACGTATTATTTTGGTAGGATCATGGATATGGGTAGATATATGCATATGTATAATTTATATCCGCTTCAGATTATACCTAAAGAAAACCCTATTAAACGGGTATAACCCCTTTTATCTAACGACACAAGTAGAACACAAGAATCCTTGCAGCAGAATAAACGATTCCTAGTAAAGTGTTTCTGCTTCGTACACTTTTAAGAACGATTGATATGAAATACACAAAGAATTGATTTAACAAGATAACGATATTATAGTGCGTACAATCATTTAATTTATCTTAAATATCTAGATAACATCAATATAGAATGTTTTTGTGTAATTTACACATTATGTACACCTAGCGATACTCTCATATATATAACAAGGGGTTGTATGATTTGTGTCCGTCCATTTTATATTATTATTGTTGGATGGCTAGTTGGGGTCTGCTTCGGGGCCACTCAAACCAATGTGTCTGCGACACGGCACCACACACCATAGCGTACAGTATTGTGCACAGGTTTCTTGGCAAGATAGGCGTATATAGAGCCTTGGTTGTTTAGGGCTTCAGGGTAGGCAGTTTCTCTGTGCCTGCTGCCTAGAAGAAGCCATGGTCGTTCAGGGTAGGCAGTCCTTTTGTGGCTATGTGGACCGTACGCCACTGATGGCGCACCAGCTGGCGTGCCCGGCGTGCCCGCTGTTCGCGACGAGGGCTGAGAGATGCGACGACCAGCACTGTCAATAATGCTGCCTACTGGACATCCGTTATTCTAGGAACCTCGATACGAAAAAAAACAGTTTTATCAACTGGCCGATTCCTTTTTTTCTACCGCAGTCCCGTCTCTTAAAACACAGTGATTATATCCTCTTTGTTTATGTACTTCAGAATGATTGATCACATAAATGTATTTGACTGTACTGTTTTGAACATGTGAGGCAATTTTTGCGTACGCGAATGAGGAGATACGTATTATACTGAAACCGTAGAAGTATTGCCTGGACATATCACGTTACACCAGATTTTAAAAATATACTATTTTAGGTGCTATCTAAAGGCATTATTAACCCACAAGATTTGGTTTCTTACATTTTTTGTATACAAATCAGAGAATGAGTTTTTTATATGAAGCAAAGCACTTTCAAAGTAATATTAAGTAATACATAGTAAACACAGATCACGATACAAGTTTATTTTAGTCGTATTTCCAATAATTTTATAATCGATAGGTTTAATTGACGGAATTCGATCTTTATTGAACTTTTAAACAACAACCTATACCACAGGTTAGGTAAATATCCTAATGTTTGACACGTTTATTCCAATATATCCCTCGATACATCTAGTTCTCTACCTAGTAATTTCATGTACATTCTAGTTATTTAGTAAAATCAAATTATTAAGTTAGTATGTTAACATTATGGAATCCAGTTTTTGTTGTTACCATCTTCTTAAGTGTACGAATTGTCAAATGTTAATGTAAGCGACTTTTTTCTCTATAAAGCATGTTGTGTTTGCCTGTAATTGGGTAAATACTCTAAAATGTGAAGTACCCATTGTACCCATGATTTATAAATGTATACCTATTGTATAGTATGGTACCTGTTGGCAAACCTAATAAATAAATAATTGGTTGTCACCTTGTCTGTCACCTCTATTGCTATTTATCTATGAATTAAGGTTGAAATTTGCCAACTAATGGGACAGTGTCTAAGACTGGGACCTGGGACATTACTTTACTCTTAAAAATTAACAGTTAATGTTTTATTTAGGTTACATTAGCGGTTATTCACGTCGTAAAAGCCGAGTACTGCTTGACATGTTTCGGTCTATTATGAGTAGGGATGTCACCCCGCCTATATAATATAGTATCCTACTATATTAGGGGATCAAATACAATATTTCAAAAGATATATATAGCAGGCGAAACTACTATATTTTGCGTAAATCGGAACGTAGCCTTACACTTTTCCTTCATTCAACTGCCACTTTCAATACTTAATTCACTGTCAATACTTTTTCAAAAATAAAAATTGAATTATTAGACGCAGAGCAACAAAAAATATACATTTAAAAAGGAAAGTATATATTTTAACTACATACTATATGTTTTTATAGTTCATTTCTATATTTTTAGAGGTAACAGCTGCGAAAATACTATATATGATAGAAAAAAGTTTGTAACCCTAATCACGAGTGCATTAATCACCAGCAACGACGTTGCCCGTAGTCATGAGCATAAATGGATTGAAACATGTCGAGCAGTACTCTTCTTTTACGGGGTGTGTAACCGCTAATATAATCTAAATATGTCTGAGTCCCACAGTAGTTGTCTAGTTATTGTTTTCACAAATGTGTCACCAACCTTGATAGCGAATTTTCCGAAAAACAAAGAGAAAACGATTTCGAAATGGTTACTGCACTAATTTGAACCCGTGCCCCATCTAAGTGCCTCGTCGCAACTGCGAATGTTGCAACTAAGGTTAAATACGACGATTTAGTTAATCTATTGCTATTGCAAACGTTTCATAGAACTAGTGGAACATTCCTTTGAAATTTTACACAACCACTATCTTGATCTACTTATCAGTTGCCTGCGAAGCCGAAAGCCCTGGGTTCAAATCCCGGTAAGGGCAAATATTTGTGTGATGAGCATAAAAATTCCCGAGCCTTGGTAGTCTGAAAATAGCATAAATTGTGCCCATCTATCTTATAAACCATATGTCCAAAAAATATAAAAAAAATACCAAGGTACTCAATTTTTTAAGGAAAATTATTTTCAACATGATCGGATATACCGTTTTTGAGTTATCACCGAAAAACTGCGCTTCTCAGCAAGAGGAAGTAATTGTCACGAAGATACGCTCTTTTGCTAGTGCACTTTTTCACATCGTATTTTTTTCATCATCTGTAGTGCATTTCTTTGTAGTGAGTAATGGCTACTAAACCCAACACCGACAATATCTAAACTCAGCTATATAATAAACGATCTATAGGTTGATACTAAAATCCTTTTACAGTTAGTCTATTTTATAAAATGTGCATATGGTTATCACATATAGTACTTTCCTCACTTAGTTTCCTCACAGTCGAAATGAAAAATAGAGTGTTTAACTCGGATGAATTTACTAATTACACCCTCTAACTATGACTAAAAAATATCTCGCGTGAAATGGGTCACTTTCAACAATCTACTATAATTCAGATCTACTATAATGCAGACACGTGCAACAGCGTTTTATACAGAGACAGTTCAAAACAGATAATAAATATAATATGAAACAACGCCGATTTCAAGAGAGATGTTCCTATGCGTCCATTCATCTTTGTTTTTATGGCATCAGGATTTATCTTGGACTCGTAACATCCTAAGCACTGATAAACCCCCGTCTTGTTTCAATAAACATTAATGAAACCGCCATGTCTATTAATAATGAATTGCCATAGATAATGTCGTTGTTTTTTCTTCTAAGCGGGTGATTTAGAATGGTCGTTGTGGCGCCATATAGCGCCGAGATGCGCAGACCAAGATAGCTGTTCGCCGCTTAGGATGCCTTTTTGGGAAGTATCTGTGGAGTTTGAAAGGTTTAGTAGCGTTTGGATTTATAGGAACGATAGTTTCCTTTACATCGTGGAGGTAATAATGACGTATAATTTCAAAGGTCATTTACGGGCCAGGTCCTCTGTTCTCCCACAGTTTGCTTTTTTTAAATCAAATTTGAGCCAGTAAAAAATTTTTTTCAACGCATCTTCAAGTCATCGAAAGCCGAAAATCTGTATATCTAATCATACATTTTTAATTTATTTTTATTCTACGTGTTTTAATGTGGGTATATGAACACTACATTTCTTTCTTCTAGTCTCTAAAGTACAAATAAATAACTCAATTGCACACGTGGTCACAGCTGGAATTGAACCCGGTACCTTGGGATTACCGGTCCAACACCTCTCAACCATTCGACCAACGAGCACTGTACTGCACGACTTGAGTTTTCTCATCCGCTTTGCCCTCTGCGAATATCTTTTTTTACGAAAAAGAAGTAGGATTGACGTCTATACGACCTACTTTGTTATTATCAATTTAACGCCTATTATTTTACCCAGACCCATTTAGTGACAAATTGTGGATGTAACGCTTCAGTTTAGAAATAGAGGTTGTCAACAATAAAGCTAAATTAGGGTAGCTCATTTTAATATGGCCGACTCGCTTGCGCTTTGTGCGATTCGCGGAAGACTCGCTATTTCGTAGTCTCGAAATGACCACAACACTGGCGGCGCCACTCTATCGCCCGATCCATCAAGATTCTAATCACAAATTCAGTTGGCCAGCATTTCCCCATACAATTTATATGGATATCAGACGACATTGCCAATCGCCGGCGGCGAGCTTTTATGCTCTGTGGGAACAAATACGATTGTTTTAAACTGTACAAGGGAAATTAAGATGAACGGTCTTCCGGGTTTGAAGCTGGTAACGCTTTATTTGAGCATGTTAAATAGTCAGGGTTAGAACATGCTCCAGTCATGTTTGAAAATTGAGTATTGTTCATTCATATAAACCGTAAACACAATTTTAGTATAAAACTGTGTAAATAATGGCTCTTCGGTGCACCTTTAGCCTTACAAGTTTTTTGACCTTTTCTATCGCCACAATTTACACTTAGAAACAACCCTCGATGCCACGGGTGTAATTATTATGCTAAACACGCGCCTGTGTATATCTAACCAACCAATGAGATAACAGAATATTCCAAACATTTACACTGCAACACATACTTGCTATCCTTTTCTTACTCTAGTTTTATTAAGGAGATGCATTAAGCAGAAAATAGGTACTTAAGTTGTCTTGAATTATTTTTTTTATAAATTAATGAAGCCAGCATATCAAGCTGTTTTTACGCGTGCTTCCTTCAAGAACTTATATTTTATATGCCAAAATTCTTAGACCTTGTCTCATACTCAAAAGCCATTTTTATGTGGAAACATATCCATATCGTACACACTTTTATATGCAAATTTCCGCTCAAACATATTAAAGTACTGAATCAGCATAATAATATAATATGTATTTACATAATTGATACGCGATTTAAGACAGTAAAATGTGATTATTTGATGGGTGTTTCGTAATTTCTTGAAGGTTCAATGGATGAACTAAGTTCACAACCAGTTTTTGCTGTAAAGTTTATGGGAATTAAAACAATGGCGGTGTTAACTGAAGCATTATATACGGTAATATCGCCTATATGTATGTTATATTTCTACCCTAACGGTATAAATATAAAGACTTGAGATATTTTTTAGCTATGAAATTTTCCTACTTTTACTGTTAACAAAAAACTGTTATTTTACAGAACAATACGAAGAATCGAGCATGATTGATGGATATTAAGAGATTCGTTTGCGCGTGAAATAAATGCAGATATTTTATACAATTTGTCGATTTGAAATCGATTGTGTGAGCATCAATCTCGTTGGGATCACGAAACCGTCTCGCGGATACCGGTTCTATGACAAATAAGCTGATCACTGTCGACGAACTCTGATGTCTGACAACGATAAAAACAATTTCGAGCGTCCAGCAAAATCGACTTTAGCGAAAACTTTTTATTTTTGCATGGACATAGAAGTTATTTTTAAGTTATTACTAGTAAGATTTTTAATTAATTGCGACTTGATTAGGATTAGAAATATAAAGTTAAATTTCAAACCAGTTTCAACTTGACACACAATGTAGACCATCTGTGATGTCTTTGTAGACATATAATTACTGATAAATCAACTAATTAAAACGTGGTTAACGTTGAAGTCCCCAATAGCTAACCTTCTTAATAGTCTTGTAGCTGAGCAAAAGGGTCAGGTCAAGAAGAGAGGTGACCTCCGCCCTGAGTGGTTCATTGAGCACAGTTGAGCAGCTGAGCGCAACCATTCAGCCGTTCGCTCGTCGCCCGTCACTCAGACTCAGTGCGTCCTAAGCACGGCCCGCGACACACGCGCTATTGGCTGCGTAAACGTTTACCTTTGCCTTTTATTTTTTTCACACGACATTTGGCGGGAAATTTGACAGTTGATTTTTTTCAAGTGATATTTTTTACCGGCCAGTTCTTAAACGACGTTTTTAAGAGTGAAATGTGAGTTTAGTTTTCGTGAACGTTTGAGCAAAAACAAAACAGTGGTGTCGAGATGACGTCGTTATATCATGAGGTGAGTGCACGACATTTTTACCCTGGCATTTAGTTTTTCGTCGGGTAATTTCCTTTTTAAATTGGGACCTTAGCATTGTTAGCTGTTGAATTTTTTTGTTGAAAAATGTAAACAACAGAAAATTATCTCTGGTATTTTTTGCAAATGAGAATTGAGGTTGAATGTTTATAAAACAGCTCGAAATGAAATGCAGTGGCGATAAGGCCTTGTTTAATTCTTTAGTAAGCTGCTTATAACACTTTCCGGTACAGGTTTCTTAGGTTGATCGTTTCTCCTACTTTTGCAGATTAATAATGTATTTAATGAAAATTAACAATGTTTTAGTTGAGAGGGCAGGACTAAAAAGTACCTAATTCGGATTTGTGTATTATTTATTTCAAAATTTGTTTTAAAATTTAAAGCCCATAAGACAAAAAAAAAGCCTGGTTAAGACAGAAGGCTGTATTGGTATTTATTGATTTACAGTAAACTTGTCTGATAATTTTAAGACGATTAGTTTAACAAATCTGCAATGTAGTTTTAACATTGGTTATGGATATTTTCGTTTTGTTTACAAATGTTGTTGTCTGGGGAAAAGGAACACGTTATTGGTGCAATGCAAAAACTGGACCAATATTTGCATGAGTCATCTCAATGGCACGTTTTGTTAGGCCCGACGCTATTGTTTATCTTCACATTCCGTTGTTTTTATTTACCAAATTTTAAAATTTTGCGACCTTTTTTGATGTACAACTGTCTATTGTAACAGGCACGAGCCGGATTTTAGAAGATTACTTTTTAGTACCGTTTCTTTTGACACTTGGCACTTTTAGGGTTTTTGTCAGTTTTACATCTTTCAAGTCGATTTTCACTCGCGTTTAATGATCTAGACTTCTCGCTCGATTGCGGTTTTAATGATTCCATGTTACCTACGTACGTTGATTCAATGACTATTCAGTACATAAATAAAATACCTAGGTACGACATCAAAAAATAACTCTAAACTGAACTACAAACCTGTATCGACAACTTTTTTGTACAGTCATGCAGTGCAATACCACGCTTATGCAGTGAATTGATTTATAATATTTGTGTTTTCTTCATCGTTCCCTCATGGCTCAAGATCGTGACTAACTGTAACATCCCTATACATGAAGCAGGTAAGAGCTATATTAGCTGCCCTGTATGCAACCCCTCGTGGTGAATAAATACCATGGGATTCGTTCTCTGCTGCACCCTCGACTTGATCCAGTATTGGGGCGCCCATCAATTACGTGAGGCGATTTTACCGACCTCTTCCCCCTGACGAGATTTCGTGATATTTGGCTCCCACATCCCTTAATCTCACGTGAGATTTTTTTTAATGTGTGTTTTAGTGTAAATGATTTAAATAAAATAAAAATATGTTTCTAAACTAAAACCACGACAAATCTGTGTGAGATTTAGCCATGTTTCTTGCAGGAAAAAATGACACTTATTTGCCGAGACTCCCCCTCACCCTAAAGCTAGATAAAATGAGATTCAGCTTGAGACCTATCCAGGTCTACCCAGTTCAAGTTCTAAAAACAGTACTGGTTAGAGCAGGTTGTGTTCAAACACAATCCGTGTACAGAAGTTGAGAGGGTAAGGTTGTGACGAACGCTCGTAGAGAGGCTTAAGCACAGTTTAGCTAAATTTACCGACGCTGCGACCTTTTGATAGAAGCCATGCTATAATGCGATTTACTGACTATTCCATACTCACAATCTAATAGATATCGGAGTTCGAGTCTTGAACAACAATTTAAAACCATTAGTAAGGTAAGGTACTGGGTAAATCCGTCTACACGGGGCAAATGCGCATTATAAACATTTAACGCTATCCGCACCACTTTACAATTACCCCTAACTTCCCCGGTTAATGTTTGGCACTGTTACTAATGCAAAGAAAGCTAGGGTCGATGTAAAGTGTTCCGTTTCTAATACGTCATCAATAGTAGATTGTTTGATAAGGGGCTAAAATAAGCCATTATGACACGAAGTGATTATTTGGACGAGCTCACGAAGTGAGCGTGGACAAATATGTCTGAGTGTCATAATGGCTTTTAGCCACGTGTTAAACACTCTGCTTTTCACTTCGACTGCGAGAGAATAAAAAGACTAAACATTAAAATTGTATATTTCATGAAAAACTAAAAGTACAGTTTGAGCAATTCTATCAGAAAGTTTGGCCAACCTGATCAGGTTGGTTTGTTTGTTTTTAATTATTCGTAAGGAGTATGTAGCTGGCCACAAGTTTTTTTTTTTTTCGGTTAAAGAGATATTTGTATGGGATTATATGGCTTTCTTTTAAACCCAAGGGGCTAAATGTACTATTTTAGTCTCGCTTCGCGAAGCTAATATAACGTACTTTTTGAGCAGGAGATGTGAAAAATTATTTTTATCTATATTAATCCAATAGACTCAATTGTCCCAGTTGATCTTACCAGTTAACTTTTGATAAATGTCAAATACCACATAGTGATAAGCTCCTTAGCTTATCACTATGTGGTAACTAAATCAGTCTTTGCGATTCTGATGGCAATTGAGTAAATCAATTGCTTCAGGAAATCCATTGCTTCTTATATGTCATCAATGTTATCATACCTATTCTGGAATAAAAGTATTTTGATTTACATAATAACCGATTATCAATGGTAGCCGTATCGATAACTACAATTACTTATTTATTTTGTATACTTATTATGCAGCCTATAAGTGGATGTTCTAGGGCTTCATGCTGGGTGTTATGATTATGACGAAAATTACTGGAATCTGTTGTGTCGTTTTGTGGTGGTGCGAAAACGTTTCAATAAGAAATACCCAAAAACTTGTCTCACATTTTTTTCGTCTTTACACTATTACAACCGTAACTTCTTACCTAGTTCTTGTCAATGACGTGACAAACGCAAAAACCGTCAATAGTATCGAATTTTCAACTTTTTTATTACCTACCTGCCTTTTGTACATTCGCATTTCTTTACCAATTCCATAATTGTAATCCAAATCTTGAATGGTTCCGAACCTACCACTTTTACCTACACAATGGTTGGTTTATTCGTTTTTTGTCCGTCATCGAAAGTTAAACGTTAACCTGTTTCAACCAGTTTTTCGGTTAACGCGTCCAGTTTCGGCTGTTTACCCGATCTGTTATCGCGGGCGCAGCCGGGTGCGGGGCCTAGCTTGTTAAAAGTATGTTTGTTTACGCTGCAGCTAACAAACATAACTTTTTAGTTTTAGTTGCTTTTTTCTGCGTACACCTAACTCTATTTGTAGCCGGAACGCAGGCAGCGTCGGGTGCAAAGCTTAGCTTATTTGAACTCAACGTTTGTATATTTAAATTGAACCAACGAGCAGGTACTTCGTAACTATTTTGACCGAAAATACAAAGTTACTTTGTTCTTATGTTACTTTTCTGTTGAAATGTTGATAGATATTCACTCCCGGTTTAAAAACGATGACAACATTAAATATGTGCAGTTTGTATATACTCTAGAAGAGATCAGAAGAGAAATTCAAAAAAGCGGCCTATGTGCGAAAACTTTAGAACCGGGTTGTTTCCCACCTCAAACCATTTGTAGTCATAGGTTACGCACGTTAAAACCTTTAGTATATGATATTGGACGTTTTTTATGAGATGACACCTGCTATCATATTTAACTCTAATGCTTCCACACTTTGGACACGAATGGAGCTGAGGTCAAGATACATTGAGGTTATTCTGATAGTTTAGTATTGCAATCCTTCTCGTATCTATAAACGGCAATGTATCTCGCGTCTAACTCCATCGCGCTAATGTGTTGATGTTATAGGTCCGTCCGTTTCAGATACTCGATGCAACCCTATTTAAACCGTGGTATTGTCATGCTTATTTTTTTAATACTTCAAAATATGATACGACACACCTCGAAAGTTTGTACAAATAATAATTGAACATCTTGTAAACTTCGTAAAACAGAAAGTATGTACACCTCACGTCTGATTAACGAACTAAACTTTGTATTAGACTTTCTCCGAACGAAATTGTTATTATGTGTGCGATACCCCTCATTATTCGCTGGTTGAAAGCTCATTGGTTACTTTCACTTGCGTTATTATTTATGTATTAACAGAAAGAAATTGACTAGGATGCCGGCGGGCGGCGGGTTATCTTAACATGGGCTTGCATCAAAATGAAGTAACATTAACAATAAAAGTTTCTGTATAAAATTTCATTTTTATGACAAGTTTTTATTGCCGACTGTACTTTTCTTTGAACACCCATCAACTATTCACCGAGCCAATTCTAAAGAGCCCAAACTCGGCAGGATTGCAATATTTTATTAAAGAGTTCCTAATGACCATTTTCCTGCTCCATTATCAGATCAGCTCGATGGTATCATACTATTGCACTGTCACCGAACTTACATAAATAAGTATGCTAAATTGTACCTCAATCGGAAACCGGGAAGTGGGTCAAATTTAACTTGCAAGATTTGACCCGTACAAACATAATTGCAAGATGAATAGATAGAAGCTTCTAATAAAAAAAAATACCCACTACACTAGGACCTATTAGGGCCAGCGCATTCCTCGGCTGAAGTTTTATGTCAATTGACATATCTACAGCCATACAATCTTCTTCTTCACAGCATATATGTGTCCACTGCTGGACATATGCCTCTTGCATGGATTTCCAATTGGTTCTTGATGCGGCGATTCTATTCAACCTTCGGCCCTGCCGTCTTTTTGATGTCATCCGACCATTCTTGCGGTCTCTGCGGTCTTCCAACGCTTCTGCCACCCATTCGAGGTCTCAAGTGTAGCGCTCACTGACTCCACCTGTTATCGTCTCTGCGACATATATGGCCGGCCCATTGCCACCATACAATACAGTGGGGGATTGTATCCAGCCTTATGGGCACCTTACCGTAGTGAAGCGATCTGAAGACCCTACTTATAAGTAATTTATTGTGATAGGTTAAATATTTATTTATTTTATTATATCATGTGTATCAAAAAGACTTAGTTAAAGTTACGTTTACTTCAAATATTAGGAGTAAAAAATTACATTTTATAAAGCGTCCAAATATTGTTTAATCAAGAATGCTACGTATATAAACTATACGACCACCACCCGCATATTTTTTCTTATTGGAATAAGCCGCAGAATTTCGTACACGTTCCGAAACGCTATGATTATTAGTACAAAATAAGACAACATTTTATTTTAATTGCTTATATTAGCTTCGTCTCTAGTCCAGAGTATTCTGTAAATTCTGCGATGGATCTATTTCGAGTTATTCTTTATGTAAGCACCAAGACCTTATTGTATCGATCTTGAAGAAAGTACAAGCGACTAAATATGACTATTTTTGACCAACTAGAACTATCGTAAAAAACTAATAACTTCCTTTTCATTAATACAATAAGGGTGGCCGTCCCTTTATCCATGTAACTAAGGCTCACCGACCATCCCAATGTGGGTCACATATTTGCTTTTGGGTGGTCGATATAACCCACACAAATGACCCCCATTTGAGACCTGAGTGAGCACATAATATACAATGTTATTAACAGACCCAATGGAACTGAAGATGGACGGCTATACTGCCCTTTTAAATCGAAGAGTAGTATGTTTACTTGGATCTTACAGTGAGATACGACCTTTTTGTTTGGACTGGGTTATTGTAGTGTAGGATCGTAAACATTATCGGCGCACGAGCGTGCCCCACTTCTCTTTTAGCACGATTTTTTTAATCATCGGAGGGACTGCGACTTATATTCCTGCACTGAAAGGTTCCGCCATTTTTTTTCGCGGAGGAGAAAAAGTCACCCCTCTTTTTTCTTTAGCATAGTCGAGTAAATAGTATTTTATAACCGTTTGTGGATATCCAGCTACCCGTTGTACCAAAAATAGTTTAAATCCGCTTAGCCGATTTGACGCAATGAAGCCGCATACAGGCATAAAAAAATAAAAACATATATCGATTCGGTGGCCTCCAAATAGTCCGTTACAATATATTTTTTTGTAAATATCTTGAGTGTTCAGGCATTTAATTTTTATAACTTTTATAATAGTATAGATGTAGACTCCTTCTGGGTTGTGTTCGTCTTCTTTCTATTTTTGGGATTGATTTTCTCTTAGCCGTAGGCGAACTAGAAATGCTACTTGACGTTGCTGATGTTGCTGTGAGTGTATACTTACTTCTGCGACAGGAGTGTGTGTGTGTGTGTGTGTGTGTGTGTGTGGTGCTGGTCTTGTCTATAATGATACCACTAAAATGTAAAAAGTGGCAGTCGCATTTACTTTACATTGAAACTTTATTACCATGAGATTACAGTTGTGTGTGGCATCGTTCCCTAAAAGTTATAACGTTAACTTTTCATTCTAACTTTTAAACAATTTTAATTCTATATCTTACCACAAACCTTGAAAGTCATATATACCAATAATTATTTTAAATTAAGCACGTGTGAAGTTCCAATAGCATTTCATTATCACCATCAATAATAAAATCAGTAGAAGCCTCTTAATCGGTTTTTTTCCCACAAACTTGTTTCTCATGCAATCTTTAGTATGTCTGCGATGCATCATTCCAGATTCAAAATGTCTATTCGACATCTTCTCTTAATTTATTCTGTTTTAATGCCATAATTAACCCTATTTACTGACCCATAATGCATTCAAACGTTCCAATAGTAAATTTAACTTATGGTAAAAAGATTTAAACATCAAACGACACTATGTTGTGACTTTGTAGGTAGATTCTTTGTTTAATTACCTATATGTTTTATTTGGTACAACTCTTTCATACAAATATCTTACAATGGAATTTGTTACCTTTGTAGAAAGGGTTTACAAAAATACAAAAAAAGGACAGCAAATTTTTAAATTGACACATAACTCATTGAAATAAAACAATTTAACGGATTATATCGCGAATATTATCTCATTTTAGTTCCCGACGTTTCGGAAGCTTTTCAGCTTTCCATGGTCACGGGTGGACTGAGATAATATACGCGATATAATCCGTTAAATTGTTTTATTTTAATGAGTAATAATCGCGGAAACAGAAGAAAATATGATGACACAACTATTATATTAATCTAATCCACAACATTACGGTTAAAAATCGCCAGTTAAGGCAATATTTATTACTGTACCTGAACTATAATTTGGAAGAGAGTATACTCGACGTCAGTGATGTCAGTATCCAGAATAGCAATATTTATTCAAGATTGAACTTTTTCTGAGCACCTGACTAATATAATTAAGCCCAAATTCCATTCCTCGCGAACCTGCGCCCGCGCCTGTCTATCGAGAGTCTGCGGGATGACGTCACCGCTGACTCACTTGAGCCAACCTTCTGAGGCCCATTCACAGCCATTTAGGGTCCCAAACTACCTACAATTGTCACTAAACGTTACTTATAGACCACATTATTTAATATTGTGTATAAACCCACGCAATTTACCTGTACATGCTAATTTTCCAATCCAGTGCTATGAATTGGTCTCAAATACTTACAATATTAATTTTACTATTCCAACAAACCCATTAATTTAAGACTCTTAAGTTTAACCATGAGGACCTAACACACCACCTTGAGACACAGCTTATAAGAAACGTAATTATCTTTATCAGATGACGATAAAAAGTATGAACGGAAATTCATACCCACTTACAAATTTAAATTACAGCCCACAGAATACTTAATTATCAGAATTGGATGTACACAGCGAGTTGTGCTCTACAAGTATAAATTATGTAAACCTTAAAATCTTAAAGCATGACAGACTCCCATCGAAGGCCAACGCCGAGGCACTTCAGTTCACGGTTGAACCGATTGGTTCCGCAGTGCCAAACGACTCAAGTTCCATCAGTAACCCTTATTAAGATTTATACTTCTGAATGGGGTGACAGGTTACCCAAGATTTAATTATGTATGACAAAACGTGTTGCAAAACGGTGAGTCACCACAAAGGTCTCTATTGTTTGGGGTCTGGATGGTGGTCCATTAGGGATTTCGCAATTGCATCGTGAGGCAAGATTAGGAAGATCGTTGACTTAATGTTGGCGCGTATGTGGAAATAAAATTAATATGGTTTACAATCACGCTCCACTATAATTTCCTTGGGTCAGTGAATACAGTCAATTTGCACAAACATATTTGAAAAAAAAATAAAAAATACCACTTGTTTCAAATGTAATGCTAGTCATTATGCTAGCTACGCAAGTTGGTCTTTCTTAGCTTACACTTGCCTCATCAATTAGGAAAGTTCTCTTTGTCTTACGATGACCGATCATTGGCTGATAAAGTCACTAAGAGTTTATCTTAAAAGGGATTAATAACTTTCAAACGCTCAACGCTATTTCGAAATCGCTCCGCGAAAGTGCAACCATTAGCTCGTCCTCATTTTATCGCGAATTGTCCCATAGCGGCTTCAAAAGTAAATATTTTTCATCAATTGTGTTTATTGTATAGATTTATAACTGTTCCCATCGCGACCGTGACACTTGCTATAACTAATGACTCGAACGGTCCCCCTTTCATCCTACGAATGTATTCTTCAGCGACATTGTCTTGTATTTGTTGCGTTTTTTCGCCGTTGTGTCCTTTCGTCACGGCATTCGATTCTACGAGGTCGAGAGGCCCCGTATCTATCTTCACAATATTGTAATTATTATGTATTTATATTTGCCGTCGACTACAATGTGCCTAAACAAGACTTCCGTGATACATTAAACGAATTACTTCAAAATAGTGCCCTTGAAAATTACAATTGGTTAATTCAACATGCAACAAATTCAAATAGAGTTGTATCAATTTTGCTTTAAAGGGAATTAGTCATAAATCCAAGCTAAAATTTTTATAAAGTTTTGCCCGTGGGACGATGGAATTAGTCTTACATCTGCCATGATGACGGGATATAATTACACGGAAGCGAAAAAAAAACAAATTCGGACAAGAACTCCTCGACAAAAACTTACACGAAATGAGCTCGGTTTACAATTAGAGCAGATCGTTTTATGAGCCATTAGAAATAACCTTGGCTTTGTAATAGAATAGTAATGAACACCTCACTTACGGTTATAATCTACATTAATTTTAATGAGAATACGGATTTTATTTTAAGAAACAGCGCCCTACTTATAAATATCACCGCCATTCCACCTTCAAAAATATGACTTAATTATTGTGGTCTTTAACCTAAAGTACAGGTGAATCATGAACTTAAGATTAGCATTAACTTTAACATTAGCTTGTTCCGTCCAATGTCAACTTTGGACTGAGTTATTTGGACGAGTCAACTGTCTTTATAATTTCGTAAACTTTTCATTAATCTTAGTCCTATTTGAACGTCTACTTGTTGGTAAGCTACCTGAGGTAAGCGTATACATTTTTATGCTTTCCTATTCACACTAATGACCTCATTGTGCATCCGTGAAACAATTTTCACATACTATTGGGTAATTGTACACCGCATCGATCAGTTCACGCCAAGATGCGTGGGAGTGTTCCCGCTTGACGGTTGACTGATGTTACCGATTACAAACAAATTAATGATCTTCCGTGAAGCAAGAAGAAAACAATGAGCCATCGTTGAAGTAATTGGTCAGAACTACCTGAATATAACGTGGGATAAGTGATAAATGAACCGTAAAGGGTCACGGTCGATTAAATAGACAATACGATAGACAGGTCTATCGAATAAATGTTGATGCTAGATCGTCTTCGCACCTATTTCACCCACGGTAAAGATAGTCGATCTTAATAGGCGAGAACATTTTATGGGCGTCCGATTGACCTCGCCTCCGCTTATTAAAAGCCTAAATTTGGGGCTCATCGCTCTTCCACTGTGTAGCCACAAATCACTAGCTCCATACTTTGATATTGATAATAGAAGTAGCGCGGTTTTGGTATAGAAATTCCGAGTGATTAACATAAATAAGACCGGCTGGGCTAGCCGTATCCACCGGCCAACGGTTTTACGGTCAACTTGGCTGTATCCGATTCGCCGTGGTCGGTTCTATTTGAATGTATTATTCATACTGACGTCTTCATTGATTTTGCTATTCGGATTTTGATATATGTATAAATGGTATACTAAAGAATTTTTTCGCGCTGACCTTTGATTGAAAAGCACATCACAATGACGATTTGTATCGTAATTGGTCAAGAAAATTTCATAAAACAAATAAATATTAATAATGACCAAGATGAATAAGAAGAATGTGCGGTTTGAATACGAGTAGATTGTGTATACGATTGTGAAGGTAATCAAATCTGTTGCGAAAACAATATCGAAACCAATTAAGACCATTAACTCGATACGCTATCATCAGATCTTCCATTAGCTATAGATTTAGATCGGTAGCATCTAAATGCTTTTATTGAACAATATTTTAAAGCAGCTTTCCAATTGACCTTTAGTTCACACAAAGGTGCATGGAAATAGTCCAAGGCCACCCACCGGTGGCGGATTCAGTTTGGTCACGACTTGGTACCTAAATGTTTGATAATTGGCGTCTCAACCCCGCTCGTGATAAGGAACTGGTTATCAACGGTAGTTGTATCTATGGACATTACACGTTATTCCGATTTATTGCCTTACTATTCTCCTGTTTTAGTATCGATTGTATCACATTATTAACTTAATTAGAATTTCCGCTGGTCTTTAGAGAGATTAAAAAAAAAGTTCTCTCAGGCTTTTGCGGTATTTTTCATTGCTTGAAAGCTTTTGCGATATTTTTCTCAGCAGATAAATAAAACATTCAAAAGAATCGGCTTGCAGTTAACTTGTTGAGTATTCAACTCTAAATAAACATTAATTGGAGATCTTTACAAGTGTATAATTAAAAGAACACTGTATTCAGAGAGTCGATATCTTTCCTAAATTACAGTTTTGGGTTTATTTATTTTTGCTTTGCATTCTCTAGTAGTGTAGTCTGTAGTGCCACTAATGTAGCATCGATCTCTATACATAATCTTAATCTCATTGTACATGCCTTCACCGTCTTTCAATTCTTGTGTCTCGGGATTATTTTTAGTACACTAATCCTGCGTGACATCCGGTTTACTGGTTATGGTATCACTGTCTGTCTGTCGATATTGATAATCTGGCGCTGGTTTTGTTTGTTCAGCATACTAACTGTGATTTAACAGTTGATAGTTATATACAGTTGATTCCTATGGTGATGCTTATAATTTTATGCTCGCAACAAATATATCTCTTCTCTTACCATTTTCTTTGTTATAGGGAATAAGCAAAAGTACTAAGACGTACTGCGAGTAACACAGTAAAAGAAACGCAATATATTTTTATTGGTACCTTTTTCGTGACATTGTATGTGAGGTAATGTCAATGTTAAAGGAAACCGAGAATAGGCCGTCAATTTGTTATATGTTACTTTATAGTATTTATGTTTCCCTGTTAAATATTTGGAGTTTCTTTGTATAGAGTATTTTGTATTTCTTCGGGTTTGTTATTTCTGTTCATATTAATAATTGTATTTCTTGTTTCAGGTAAGTAACTCGATGCCAAGCCAACTGACGATGCATGCTTCGAATGGAAATTTCGATGGTAAAGGAAGGTGCATAAAATATCCCCCTGCGATAATGTTTTAGTATGGTAGAAGGGTTATTTTGCAGATAACTGTACCATTTAAATAAAACATGTAACTTTATTGTATACTATCTACAACGAAATACACTAAAAGGTACCATGTAAATAAGACACCGAATGGTACCATATAATGAAGTAAATAACCTGATCAGTACGCGGTAAACTAACTAGATTTTATAGCAATTGCGAATCTACAACGGAGGTACTAAAGTTACCACTTAGAATAAGACCCCGCGGGGGTCAGACCCCGCATTCGAAACTGAAGGCACCGTATGTATTGAAAACATACCACTCAGCCAATCCTTGTTTTTTTCAAAAAAATATTTTCGCGTCCTTGATGCAGCTTTCCACTTTTTCGTGAAAGTAGGTAAAAAGTGTTTAGTCAACTCAATACAGATTTGGTCTAGTATTGCTTCTGAAAGATTTGGATTTTTAATTTTCAGGTTTTCAATACACTTATGCACTTCCCGGTCACTTGAAATAGCAATTTCGACTAAATCTGCATACGAAATGCTGAAACTTGCCATGACTATAAATAATAACAGTATAACTTCCTCGAGTTGATAATAGTAAATGAAGGAAAAGACAATAATGTACGCATTTTATATCCAAATCAAGCCATTTGTTAATTAACTACCCTCATAAATGTGTTTATCTATGTCATTATTTTTCCTACCTCCAAATACGCTGTTTAGTTAAATGGTCATTATTCAAAAGATTGCAGGCACCGGCAGCTGGAATCAATTAGGTCATTATTTTGGATAATTAAGGTATCATTTGTGCTATTTTTTGGTGAAAGGCTAGGTGAGGCTGGAAAGTAATACCCAATTGAATATTAAAAATTGCCAAAATAACGACCATGTTGTTTTAATCCAAGCCATACCCAAACCTATAGCCGAAATTACTGATATTATAAAACATAAAAATACCTTATTATATGGTTTATCAAATAAAAATAGCATTTTGTATACTTTAGCGCCGGTTTTAGAAATATATTACCAGAAAGAAACAACTTTTTTGACGGAAAATTTGTTAGTGTTCAGCATCATGTGTTTTGTATTATTTATTTACAAATAAATAATACACCAAAATTAAAATTCTTTCAGTATAGGGTTGTAAAAGTATTCTACTGTTAGATTTAAGTCAAATAAATAACTTTAGTTGATTTGTAATTTTCGGACTTTATTCCGCCCTTGAACCAATGTGCCCCGTAAGTGATCTCATCCGTAATGGAGTCTCACAACACTGCATTGATTTAATCTATATAGCAACTCCACAATAACTCTCAAAAATACAATTGATAACAATAGCAAATAACACGTAAATTGACCCTTATAACACCGTTTTCATGGCTGTAAATTACCCCATTAAACACACGTAAATCGCTATATGAAACTAGTGTACATAAATTGGTCATTACTCTCTCGCAATAGCCTTGAGTGTAATGAAATGACCAACGTAGCACACTCGTGTTATAAATGCATTATTATGCAGAATAGCTTTGTAAGTCTAATCTAGATATTGTATTTGTAGCAAGTGTACACTTTACACCTTCTAGAAAAGAGCGTACTCCCACCTGAAAGGCCGGTAACGCACTTGTGACACCTCTGGTTATGCAAGGGTCTATGGGCGACCGTGATCGCTTACCATCAGGCGATCTGTCTGCTCGTTTGCCTCCTATGTCATAAAAAAAACACAAGCGTTAACCTTTTATTTTTCTATGCATGTCTCGTTATACCAACACACGAGTACAAAGTAAGTAAATCCACGTCGATCTCAACCCACCGGGCAGGTATATGCAAATAACTGAAAGCCGTCCGTGTGACCCAGTAAAGCTGAAGAGATTCACAGAGCAGATAGCAAAATGTTTTATTGAGTGGCCCCATTGTCCGGCATTGACTACGTATGCAGGGTTACCAACATAACATTTTATACTTTTTTACGGGTTCAGGCACAAAAAAGTTAAAGTACTTAGGCCCTAGGGCCATTAATTGTCCAGTATGCCTTAGAACAGTTACAACTTGTACAAGAATCAATTAGAAAGATCAGTGTACTGAAGTGAGCTTCCATTGCAAACGTGTGTTACGTGCTTGTCATATGTTCAATGGTTGACTCGTAGAAGGCTTTGAGGCATTAAATCCGCAATGTGTACCTTCTTGAATTGCGCAACAAAATTTACATTAACAGATATGTATATTCAATAATACTGCTAATGTTGTCTTAATAACTAATTCACGGGATCACGGCTATCCGAAAGTGTAAGAACGCCTATACCGCATCTTTAAGGCTTCTGCCTCACTGGGACGCCATGGCGTTCTCGCAGTGACGTCACCTTTACATTTCGACGTCACCAAACCGTTGTGGGGTGAGTGAGCTGCCATACATCTCAGTATCAATTGTTTGGCTACCGCAGCTGGTGACGTCGCCAATGGCATCCTAGTGATGCAGAGAACTAATTAACTGTGGATCAGCATCATTACTATGATATCAGAAACCTGGAAACATCCACTGAAAAGCTCCTCCTTCACTACTTCGAGCATGGCGACCACAAAATCAGAATGAAATATACTGGATGGAAAAAAAATATGGCCTCTGTAGAGCAACTACCTTAAATCCTACTTAAAGATGACATTATTTTAATTTTCATAAGATGAATAACTGCATTCACGGATTTAGTGAAAAGCTTATCTTAACCGGGAAACAAACTAACTAAAAGTGCAAAAAATGAGTATTTACGGCAGTTGCCCTCCAGGGCCCATATTTTTTTTCTATTGTTTTAAAACGTTCTGAAAGCTACGTTCGTTAAAATCTCCAGTAAGCGTTCTTCTATAAAATGACGGCAGTCATTTTTAAAGTTAATCGATTCGTGTTTGTCGACACAAGTCACACTAAGACCGAAACACAGCCTCAACTGTTTCTTTCACGGGTGCAGCTGAAGAGATCCCAGGGGAAGATAGCAAAATGTTTTATTGAGTGGCATTGTTCGACCGCGCTTGACTATGCATGTGCAGTTGTGCAGGGTTCTCACTTGAATCAACACGCTACTCGTAATATCCAGCTTTTCTCAAAATGTGCTGCTCTCAAAGAACTCTGCCGGCATAATATCATATTGACTGCAATGTCCTTACTCGTCGCACTCAAGTCTTGTCACCTCGTCAGCAATAAGAAAACTGGCAAAAAAGGTTTCCTCCATTAATAGAACGGGAACAATTGTTTTATGTCGAATCTAGACAGTTTTAAGTAGGTAATAACCCTATTTCTCTTCAAGTAGGTTTTGCGCTTTGGGGCTCCATAAAACCTCATGCCAAGTTTGAGAGCCCTATGCGACGTAGTTAGGGTTGTGCATTCTAAATACTCACCACACGGCCTTTATCTAGGGCGTTTAGGCTACGTACCAAGTGTTCATTCGCTATTACCACATTTGACAAAGGATACAATGATAATGTTCCAGAGTGAATTCAATTTAAAAAGTAGAAGAAGCGTTTATTTCATGTGTGGTCGGACACCATTGCCACTCCTTTGGTTGCAACAATTTTGTTACCACTTAATGATCTTTTACGGGTATCAATGAATAACACACTTTAACAACTCTCTTCATGTTAGCATTTTACATATTTATCTTACTTTAAAGTACATTCCGTAAACTGTTACTATTCTTATTCTGAACTACTTACTACTTATTCTTCCTGGCTATGGTCGTAAGAAGGTATTGTACTTACAACTTGAGAAGGGAAAGAGAACCTCTTTTACATTTCTTATTTCAAAGTTTTCGAACTATGGTCGCTAACTATAGTATCTTCTGCCTGGCTGACCGTAAGAAGGCTAATGCAGCTAACGGACCAAACGGATTTAGGTTTTGAGAAGCGAAGCGGAAACCTGTTCAAGTGTTGGAGTGCCGCGCTGATACGTGAGACAGAACCAGCGTCATGGAAAAATGCAATGGGCGTAGTTTTTGCTAGATTTTACTCCTGGGAATTCTTGGTATTTTTATTGTAACTTTATTTGTAAAATAATGCTGGTAGACGACTACTATTTCTAGTGTTTAATTCATATAAGGACTTATGTCGTATCAATGCAATGACAGACTTAAATGAAAAAAGAAACTGCTTTAATTGGACAATGTTTCTGTGTTAATAAATTTGTAGATTCGGTAAAAAAAATATGTGCGCACTACGTTGATATGTTGTGATACATATTGGTGTTTCTAGTGTTAATTGGTTGCATTCAGGACAGTATCTTAATAAAAACCTGGATCTCTAATTGACGTACGCAAAACCATTCAGGTATATCCTCGGAAAATATGATTAGTGATGATTATCTCAGCGCCGAGCGAAATCATTGGTTGCTTAGGCTAAGTTTGCTTAAGCTTCAATGTATAGAAACCACCTTAGTCTAGCCAGAAAAGTGTATTTATCACTTACTTGAAATTTACGAAGCTCTCTGCACCGTCAACATGGACATGAAAAAACAGTAACCGATTTCAAAACAGCCCCACTTTTATTTTCTGCTTCAAATCTACCAGCTTCGACTGTAGGTTTTTTTGAGTTGAGTCTTTGTATAAGAAAGCTAATATTGTTTACATTCAACTGCCAATGAAGGCAATAACGATGGTGCCTCTTTATCAGGCTTCCAAAGTCTAACCTGAATCCGAATTAAGCCGTCTCTGTCACACTCCTGTTATTCAGTGTGTGTGAGAGAGGCGGTAAGAGTCGAACTCCGGATGTAGAACTCGGAAGACCTTTCATAACGTTCCATTTTGGTTTAGTAAAATTTCACCACCTCGAAATGACTTTCGTTTAACATAACTTGGCTTTGCTTATCTGAATGGCTATTTGGGCAGTTAATTGTCGTGCCAAAACTGTACTTTCGTTAATTAAATGTAATTTAAATTAAATTATCGTAAATTTACACAGCGATACGCGGTTTTAACAAAACTATTAACTTTTATGTCCAAAGAATTATCTTAAATCAAACGTTAAGATATCGCTTATTATTTTTCCACTTTTTCGTTCAGAAATCAATATTTAATTATTTTAGAATATATAAATCAAGCCCTTTCAAATGATACCATACTTAAACCAAAGTAGCTAGACTTTGAATCTACGACGGCAACGATACGAGACGGACAGAGTCACGCCTTAAGGGTCCTTTTTTTAAAATTTATGGTACGGAACCCTAAAAAATGAAGATCATTTGCAACACTATACGCGAAGGCTTGGTCATAGTAAAGATTAAATTGCTTGTTAATAGAGTCATACCGTCTCGTTAGTATGCCGAGACCGACGCCGCGCCGCGACCGTAGTAAAAATTAAAAATAAACGATATGTATGTATGTACAACTATATCAGCCAGGACCACAGGCAGTTTGTATACAAATTAAACGTCAGTTTCATACAGGGTGGCTTAAAGTAAGGGGTTGCAAACGCAAGTATCAAATCAAACTGTTCTTATTTTTCTTATATCCTTGATTAGAGCATTTTTTTTTAATGAGGGTGGTTTGATATTTTCGTTTTTTATTTCAGTATGTAAACAATATATTGTGCAGAATAAGAACTTGAACTCATGCTGTACAACTTTACGGGCTCATTTAAATAAAACTGGTCTTTGTTTTCAAAATAATACAATTATTAACGAGGTAGTCTCGGAGTTTTTAACCCTCCTTATATGTATAAAGTATCTCGTACGCCACATTTACCAAAAAACAGCCTAGTTTGCGCTTAAATTATTCCAACTGTCTACATTTGATGTAAAGTCTACACTTCCTAGTTAATCACCCTGTAACTGCTATCGCGACCACAGTCACCGTATGAATCTACAAATTAAATTAATAATAGATCTGTGCCGTATCTGGTACGGGACCACCTGCGCGCGCATTAGCATATCGCCGCATCCACGATCCACGCTCGATCACCGTTGCCATGTTACCCGACTACGGCGAAAAGGGCTTAGTTACATAATATAGATGGGTAAATCAATTTTTTTATGTACGATTTGGTTACGTCGCCTGAGTCAAAGTTTGATTTTAAATGGGCAAGATAAATATTATTCTCTAAAAAAACATCTCAATTAGGTCTACTTTTAAGGGCCCATCTCGTCAGTATGTTAATAACCTAATTTATTAACAACTAAATAGAAGGCGCCCGCAACTTCGTTCGCGGAGGAGAAAAAGTCATAACTCCTCTTTTTTCTTCAACGTAGTCGGGTAAAAAGTATCCTATAACCATCTGGAGATACCCAGCTACCCGTGTACTAAAAATAGTTGAAATCTGTTTAGCCGATTTGGTGTGATGAAGCCACAACGACACATACAAGCATACAAAAAATCCATAGGTAATATTTTTCGGTTTAGTGATCCAGTGACCAAATAGTCCGTTACAATTTTTTTTAATATCTTCGTTGTACAGACATTTCATTTTTAAAACTTTATAATAGTATACATTTGACTTATTAATATTATGCATTGTAGATTACATTAAAGTACATATTTGTAGCAACACAATTGAGTAAAGAAATCAAAATTTACTAACCAATTTTTTTTATACGAAGCTTTTACTCTACGGAGCGAAAATTACTCGCCTGTATCAGGCTATTTATTTGTCCCGCTTGCGGTGGAGACGTCCGGGTGTTGGTGTTCCGAAGCCATTTTTTTTCTTTGAGCTGGTGCGGCGCTTACGAGAGGTAGGTCTTGACCCTCGCTCCGGATCTTTCTTGATGCAAAGACTGTCTATCGCGGTTCAACGTGTCAACGCTGCGAGCGTGATCGGCACCTTTGCGTCTGGAGGACGCTGGGCTAGCTTTTTAATTAGTTCTGTGAATATTTTACTATAGTTGAGCTGTAAGATTTTTTTTTGTATTGAGTTTGCTAAATCTGTAAAACAAATTTATGTTAATATTTGTTATTTGTTATCATTGTATAGGATCTGCATTTAACTTAGTCAATTATGTTATTATTATATTTTAATTAAATATATATATATAAAGATTCGGCTGCAGGTGCGGCAGAGCCCTCAGTGTTGTGAATGCGTGTTCCCTGATAGGGCTCTTAAACTGGCCTTTTTTGGCTTCTTCTTCTTCTTCGTCGTTTCCTCACTGATGAGGATCACGACCACAGGATCTTTCCACTCAGTGCGGTTATATGCTGCGTGGATCGCCCGGGCATGGTGCCGCCGACTGCCTTCCTCAGTAGGTGCCCTTCCTTGCACACGTCTGCCATCAATTTGCCCTACAATGATCTGCTTCTCCAGACAGTGCTTTGAGGACCGCATAATATGTCCGAAGAAGTTCAGGGCTTTGTTGACGGCATATCGTAGAGTTTCGCGCCGTGATGTTGAGCTCTTTTAAAATCGACTCGTTATTTCGCATCGCAGTCCAAGTTATCGATCTTACTTTGGCTTACTTGCAGGATAAAAATCATGATTTCATTTCAATAATCTATCGGTGGTATTCTTTTACAGTAGTACCACGAGAAAAATATGTACGTTAACTATAGCTTTAGCTTAGCAATGCACTTAGACTCCTAATGAGCTATTGACAATTCCAATGTCTTGTGACTGTGCCGCCATGCCTGACGGGTTTTTTTTACTATTTGACGAGATAAAAGCTTTTAAATCCTTACCAGTTTGACTTATAACCCGACTACCACAATGCCAAAAAGAAAGGTTATGATTTTAGTTTTTTCATCCTTTTGTGTATGCCCCATCTTAAGGTTATGACTAACCTGATGGGCTACTAACTGCTGGGCTAATTATGTTTCTGTTTTCAAAACTTGTTTCATTTTGCCACCTACAATTTTCTCGGTATCTTCTTTTTCGGTTTTAACTTTTATAAAACAAATACAACCTAACAAACTGAGATTTGCTCTACGATAAAAAGTATAAATTAATATGAATGATGAATGCGCAAGATCGCACTCTTGTGGCGAGGTATATGGGAGGCCTATGTTCGGCTAGGACCTCTGTCGCTGATAGATAGATAGAAAATATATCCAGATATGTTCGGATTTGGAGAAAATTGTGAATTGGAGAATGAAACAATTTCGGAACAAATAGGCAAAAAAGAAGTGATACATATACCATTCTGTTAGCAATCTGTAGTTGTTCATTTTGATTTATTTTGTAGTGAGAGGATACCTAAGGTAATAAGGAAACAGCAATCGGTTCACTTAATATCGCGCTATGAATGATGCAACGCAATAATATCTTGTTTGTACACGATACGATCTTGCACCACCCTCGCCCACACAAGTCCAGCAGGATATAATTACGCTCATTGCTTAAAGGCTAAATGAAATTAGTGATTAGGATTAGGAAATTCCATGATATCCCAGAAAATGGAAATTTACACAATATTGTAAATTTTGGATGTGCCAGTCACAGCAATCATTGCTGAAGCTAATAGAATACCTGCAATTTGAATTTATAATAAGCAACTTACACCATTAATCAAAATATGTTCCGAATGGCCAAATATATCAATTATGTTCAGATAGTTTACTGTTCTTAACATAAAGAATATTTCTGAAAATATATATTTAACCATATGAAACAAAGGTTACGACAATAGTTTATTGACATTGCACGAGTATTAGTAATGAACACAAGTAATTTTAAACAATGTATACCACGTAAAAAAACAGTTTAAACTTCAACGTGGGTTTGCACAAATTGTAACTTTGACAGAGAAAAAATATCTATTTGTCAGTCTACCCCGTGAACAGAGAAGCTGTAAATCTTCCGAAATATCGGGAACTCAAATGATATATACGATATAATCCGTTTAAATTGTTCTACTTAAATGAGTGATATTCGGGGAAACAGCTAGAACCACTCTACACTATACTATACTACGTTTGATCTAAAACTCAAGCCAGTTTTCTGCGCATACTTCACAAAACTAAGCCCCTTCATTAGCTTATCTACTCAACAATTTACTCCAAGTGAGTTGAGCACTCAACTATATCAACTATTTATCTCCCGGTCGAGAAACATATCTATGCGCATACGCACTGCTGACGACTCCATCAGGCACCTCCCGGTAGTCGTGAGGCGCGTAATATATGCAGACCTTATCTAGATCCAGCTATGAGCTGGGCATCCACTAGCCTTACCGAGCAGAATCTAAATGCAATCATCCGCCTGTTAAACACAATCTTACAAAAATCGTAACCTGTGGAACAACACGTCACAAAATTACATTAGAAATGCAACTCTCTGAAGGTGCCAACTAATGGGTCAAGGTCGGGTACTGGAACATTTATACTTGAATCCCTTTTTAACAAACTGCTATGCAGTTTGGCAGATATCGTAACGTGTAAAATGTACGTTGTTAACATGAAAAAAAAAACAATGCTTAAGCACTTTCAGACGTTGACTGACCAACAACGTTTAGCATTTAAATCAGTGAAGCTAAAACCATCTAGAGAAAACTAAGACTCACTGGTTCATGGTGAAAAGTCCTGTTCATATCAGTCAATATTAGATGCTCCTGACTGAACAGAAGACACTTTTATGCTTATAATTATGGAGTCAATTATAAGTAGGTATAAAAGTATGGAAGCAGTTTAACGCATGAATTGGGAGCATTAAGTTCTCAGAGGAGTGCAGTATAAATTTTTTCCCGATATTAATTTCAATGAGTTTGCCACCTAAAATTCGCCAATTGCAATCTTCAGATCGATTTAACCACCTCATGGGACGAGTTTTCATCAATTCTTAACTTAAGCCAAAAAAAGTGTAATGCTGGACATTAAACGTCACCCCATAAAACAATTAAAATTTAACAAGTTAAATTGTTTTATTTCAATGAGTAATAATCGCGGAAACAGAAAAAAATATTATCACCCCATAATTCCATACCTGAGAAGCATAACACTGCAACTGCTATGGAGTTATACAAAGCTACAGTGTCATGCTTCTCAGGTACGTTCCATGCAATTAGGAACATTAAGATTCCCAAAGGTGTTTTTTATACGTTAAGTGAACTCATAATATAGAAATAGTTTATTTTTACCTCGCAATGTTTTTTAGATTTTTTTTGCATAGGTCGGTTAAATCGATCTAAAAATTGCAATTGGCGTCTTTCAGGTGGCAAATTCATTGTAATTAATACAAAGGCAAACTTATAACATCAAATCTCAAAATCATACAATATTTTTTCCATACCCCGTCCGAACTTTGCAAGTGTCATCTTGTGATGTAAATTTAAATTAAGTGTCGACCAGAATATCATTACGCCACTCAATAACTAATTAACCATCAGTATTTTTATCACATTCTTTCGTCTCGCCATTCACAACCAAATCAATCCAACTTCACTCTCACTTTCGCTTCGATTACTATTCCACTCTCGCGAACGAACGAATTTTGACGGGACATTCTCTTCTCCAATTTTTATCCTTTACCCTCTAAAGCTATCTCAGTAGTGAGTGATAAGGACTTTGATGTTTATTAAAGATACACGATTGGGATGCCAATGCGTTTACACCCGATTGACAATTCAATGTCTTGCCTTTGTTATGTGACCGTGAAACTTGAGTAACGTTACGCAATCTCGGTAGAATTACGTCGCATGTTGTACAATTCCTATAGACATTTACGTCATTGTAGCACTAAGTATGCGAATATGTATTAAAATATGCTTGTATTGAGAACGCTACGTGTTGCTATGTTAAGAAGCTCTTTAGCTGGTCGAGTACGGTATAAATTTGTTTGTATGTTCTTGAATTGCTACCGTCGACGTGAAGTACGTAGCCATTTATGCTGCATTTGCTGCACCCACGCGTAATGAGTATAAATAAAGCGGAATTTGACTTATTATGAAGATAAATAGGGTAGGCGAGTAGTGAAATCAGCAACTGTTCGTTAAGAACGAATTTCACATTAAGCATGCAAGTTACTTCATACAAAAGCGAATCATAAGGGGCATTTCCACAAAAAATCGGCTGGTTAAGCGGAACTTATCATATACCTATTTAAATATAGTTTAATCTGTCAATTTTGTGTCGATACACATGAAATTAACCGTCACTTTTGTGATTACCACTAACTGCTAATATTTAATGCTATATGCGGTATTTGATGAGATAACAGTTCGAATCTGCTTCTCTTTTCGAAACATCAATACGAATCGATTTTTGTACATACAAATTGAATAAATTTCGCTTCTCTTTGAAAATTATCCCTTTTAATAGAAAGGTAACGATTATTTTTCCTAAAAAGTCGCTTTGATTTCTATCAAGAGCGATGCGAAACTTGGGCACATATGTGATGGCAACGTTGCGTCGCGATGAAAAGAGGTTAATACTTTAGTAATCACAGTAAATTGTTTACATGAAAATTGGCAATATCTTCAAAACTACGCCGGATTTGCCTGGGGTTCATAAAACATTTCTTGCTCCTAATGACCTAAGGAATGTGTGGTTAAATATTTCCCATTCTTCGCGAGCACCGTGTATACTGAGTAGGTGAACGCGTGACCATTGAAGTAACTACTGTCAAACTCCTTTATTACCTCACACGTGTTTATGGGTCATTCTATGTTAAACATATCAACATACAAAAGGTATATTCCATTCCAATCCATTTCCGCCATTGTTTATTTCCTCGTAGATATATCGACGTTGAAACAAACAATAATAAACATATCCGTTGATAAACACCGTTTTATTAATCATTAAACACGGCATTGTTCGGTCGTGCATTGTGTTGCTAAACTCATTGTTTAGATGAGCCGTTATTAATGAAATGCAATTATTTATTGATTGTTCGTGTCGGAGCCGGCGCCACGTGGTCGTTGTGAAATGCTATCGTAATGTGCGACGTGCGCGCAGATTTGCTTACGAATACATTATCTAAGAGTATGCATACTTAAATCAAAGTCTTCAGCGCATCCGTCTATATGTTGTATGTTTAAGCAATGAGGAAAAAGACATAGATAAGTGATCTTCCTGTAACCAATGCCACTTTTACCATCGCCACGGCCCTTCGGAACTCAGGAATAGTGGGACCCTTGAGCACTCAAAAGTAGGGCCTTGGGGAATTCAATAATAAATTAAGAGCCCTCATTGGACTTTAACAAAACGGCACTTTACGATCTTTCGGGGCCCTCCTGAGGTTGGGGACCCTGGATTGGAAAATGACTCTCTCCTTACACTGTTTATACACCATCCATACGCACGAAACGATTTGCTTCATCATTTCTAATGCGAACCGGCAAGGAATGGAACTCGCTCCCGTCGTGTGTATTTCCGGAGAATTATAATTTGTATCTCTTCAATGTAAGAGGGATTAGGCTGTTACTGAACCAGCGAGCTAAATCCTCGACCCCGTAGTCACTTACCATCCGGTGATACTGGACTCAATTGCTGGTCAGCTTACGAACAAATAAAATAAAAATAAAAAGAAATTAATACAATTATTGTTAAATGCATGTCGCGACATAAGTTTACACAATACGTAAAGAAGCTGAAAGTCTTGGGTTAAAATCCCGGTAAGGGCAAATATTTGTGTGATGAGCATCAATATTTGCTTCCGATTCTTGGATGTTTTCTATGTATGTAAATATATCGTCGCCTAGTACCCATAACACAAGCCTTGAGCTTACCATAGGATGGGACTATTTCGATTTGTGTAAAATTGTCCCGTAATATTTATTTATTAGGTAATACGTAGGCAGATGTACATGTTGTATGAAAAATCTGCAATTGTCAACTTTCATTTCAACCCTTAGTACTGGCGTGTCCGCTCAGCGTCTGTTTTTGTGCGATGAATGGTGAGCACAAATATAAATAAAGCCATCAATAGTTTTAAAACTTTCTAGCTTAAAGTCTCGTGCGCAATAATCCTTGAATAAAACTGTTAAATAAGGCAATTAAATGTTTCGCTATCAAATATTACACGAACGACGGTCAAGTTTACTAAACGTTTATCAACATTGCCAAACCCATAATTTGCACAATATCTTCGTTTTTATATCAAGAATTGCAATTTTCAAATTCACAATATTCTGTAAAGCGACTTATCGTGTATACAATGCATTATCTCTATCGTTAGCAATAAACGGTAGGTATGTGTAATTTTTACGCTAAACGAATTGGTTACGATAATTTTTATGGTTATAAGAATTTAAGATCTATATCAAAGAGATAGTCCTACTACTCCTACTTAGAAAAATATAACTATAAATTTTGGCAGTCTTCGAGGGGCTAGTGAAGCGCCTAGCAACTCATTGTCAGGCGACAAAAATTTACCATGTAGGTATATCTTGCTGTTCAGTGCATATCGACAAAGATGAGGGAGGGTTGGTCTCTCGACCATGCACAAGCGATGGTACCTACATTAAGAGTAAAAAAACTCTTTTGTGGTTAAATAAGACATCATGAAGACTCACGACCATCAAGACGATATATGAAAGACGTGAACTAAACAGATATACAAAGTTGTGTGAGGAGTAGACATTTTTAATTACTCGAAATCCTTAAATAATTCTGGAAAAAAGTAACAATATTGTCGATTTGTCATTCGTACGAGATAGCGATATATCATAACTAAAGCAGAATGTACGTAGTTGTTAGTAAATTTAGTCAATATCTTGTGTAGGTAGTTTTAATTTGATATTTAAGTTCATTTTAAGTTTTATATGATCGTAAAGTGTATATTTTTAGTGACTATATAATGTAGGTAAGCAGAATTGCTTTGGGAAAATCATTATGTAAGTTGTTACGACTGGCGTCTCTTTGCTATAATGTCGCTTGCATGAAGCATTACACTGGCAAATCGGATTAAAACTGCATAAGGCAAATGTCCCAGACTTCTACACCGTCCTATTAGATGGCACCTTCAACTTGAATTGTATAGCAATAACTAACGGGGTGTCTATTATTGGAATTAGGGTGTTAAACACTAGCACTTTTAGGTACCTTACAATTTCTACCAAATTTTTACCATTTGAATTTGCTTATAAGACGTTAGATACAGTAATTGTTTTTTTGAAAAAACTTGACCCCCGTACATTAGGTAAACGTAACCCTCATTCAGTAATCTAACAACCATCGATTAATAAAACTTCATTTTCTAGAAGACAATTTACATTTCTATCTATTTCTCTCTATAATAAGGTTAATAGAAAAACAAATATTTAAGCTAAAACATGTGGAGAGTGTAAAAAAGAAATTAGCATGTGGTTAAAATGTAAAAACTATGATGAAACAGAACTTCTATTATTAAGTTAGAACATAAATATGCACAGAATTTCGTCTTGGTACCTACATGTTTAACAGTAGTGTTGTACAATTGGACTACTTAGCTTAGTTACTCTTTTCTTCTTTTTGTTAGCAATATATTACAATGTTATCCGTTTAGTAGAATTAAGTAAAGTATTGTATAATTATGTGTAACAGAAACTAACTTCATGTTTAAACCCCAACACTGTATCCCTCTGCATGAAGGAGCGAATACCTCCTAACACAAGCGTTAAGCTTAAAAGGATGATTCGAGCCAGTTTTGTGTCATCCAAAGTTAAACAATAAATAATTTTAATTTTTAATTTTTTTTAAATTTTTTTTTAGGTGTCAAAGGAGTTCGACTAACTTTTCAGACTGTTGTTATACTTGTGATGCAAATTGTAAGTTCTGTTCCATATCATCTCGTGGGTGTCGTAAGAGGCGGCTAAGGGATATATCGCCAGTGGCGTGGCGTCCATATAAGCCGATTCCCACCGGGTTGCCCAAGGAAAGGCGTATAACCACCTATTTCGTTAAATCTGAGTAAACGGATACGCTACGGCTTCCCCTGTCGACGCCACGCCTCTGATACCGACGGTCCGGCAGCAACGCCTGGCGAGGCCTATGTCCAGCAGTGGACGTCTCTGATAATGACGTTGATACCAACGGCAAAACATCCCAATTGTCGCATCTGATACAATAGTAGGAAGTAGCCAAGAGCATAATTTCCCACAACTATCTATGTACTATCTGCCCACACGGCCGAACAATACTACAAACTACAAGCTGCGCAAGAGTGCACAATCTCCAGATGATTGATAATGATTGCCGAGTCATGATCGTTGCGTCAGTTGCGAAGATAGATAGTGGCCTATCGATGACCCATTTTGTAGAGTGTCTTGGGAAACAGATATTCAATTCGTACTTAAGATCTCAGTCTATACAGCTACCTCCCACCTCAGGAACAAAGTACATCCCCAGTATCTGAATGTTTGGCATCCTAGACACAAACGCGCATCACGCTCTATTTACAAAGAACTTGCAAGTAGCAATGAGCTTCCCCATGAGGTGTTTTCGGAGTGCTATAGCATGGTGCTATGTGTGTGCTATAACATGGGATTCTTCAAGAAGCAAATTAACAGGGCTCTCAAAAGTTGGCAACGTATGGGCGTTTCCTCCTGTGTTGCACATATCCATAGGCGACGATGACCACTTTCCGTCAGGTGGCTTGTCGGCCCGTTTGCCACTTATTACATAAAAAAATAACTGCAAGCAAAAATATCGATCGGCACGAGTGAATGAACTGGCGTTGCAAGCGTCCATAGGCTAACGGTGACTGCTTAACATCAGGTAGGCCGCATGCTAGTTTGCCACATTATTCGTATAAAAAAAACTCAATAATAATTGTGTAGGATTAGGTAAAAGGTTTTAACTAATCATATACATATATTAACAGGTATCTTATAATAGCCTCGTATATAGTATTGATCACTTTGTGCTAGTTTAGTTTCTAATTATCAACCGTTAAAATGAACGAAACAATAATGTCAGTCTTAATTGCTGGTTTAATTAAGTAGACAATGCTAAGAATTACAATCCTGTAAATTCCACATAGTCGTAATGTTTTTACAAATTGCAAACATTTCCATTCGGATTCTTATATTACGGTTTAATACTATTTATTTAGCTTCTTTTAATGAAAACAACCAACTTTTATAAACACGATTAAACTTAACGTTAAAATAGCTGAAAGAAATAACACATTTAGAAAAAAAAGATTATGATTTAATGTCTGCGAGAATCTTTAAGGTTATGTAGAAATACCAACTTTCAGTTTATTAAAGACAATACTTACTTTAATAGGCATTGAGAATAAAGGTTCTCAAAATAACCATAGTCTCATAACTAAACTTGTCTTTTATATAAATGATTTTATGCAATTCTCATCATCAAAGTATCATATACGAACTTAAAATTATTAAATTGACGGCAATGGTAAAAGTATCAGCATCAGCTCATGAGGGTAGAATGATTACATTCCACCCCCATCATTGAGCATTAGCTCAATGTTATCGCTCTTTTACACCTGGCAAAACTCGTTACTTCACAGACTTATACTACCTTATATCTCCAATTAATTAATTGTACGGCCAATAATCCGATTAGACTCTTCGATTAGTTTACCGTTCGTCCGTGCATCGGATGCATTTCATACAGATACGGTATTACCGAAACAGTCGTGGTCGTGACTTCTTTCTGGCCCGATTACTCGATCGAGGAGCCATTCGTGCCAAGGTTCCTCTAATGTGCTATTCATAATCACATGCAATGCCATTACTTTTGTTACAGTTTTGTCAATTCTTCAAATTCTATAGCCCATACGTAAGAATCAGTGAAATAAAAATAAATTGAGTATTGTGAATGTTTTCGAAGTGGTGACTTTGTAAGAAGGTAACTGCATGGGGTCGTTCTTAAACGTGTGAAGTCGGCTGGACTGCGCTAAATTGCTTACAAATGTGATTTAATGCACAAATATAATTGCAAAAAGTAACTCTTTAAAATGTATTGATATTTTAAGAAACGCTTTTAAATATGAACAGTTAAATACAGTACCCTCTACACAACCTAATGTATATCCCAAATTATGTTAGTAACTTCTTTATACAATACAATAATTATGTACTCCAAGTTTTAATATTTTGCACCCTATTTATTACTTTACTAACATTTAAATTTTATTGCCATTTTGGGATAAAAGTCACATGCGCTATAAATAATTTTAGTAACATTAAACCTTGTCCGTATTTAGGTAAAATTGAAGATAAATATTTCTTTGTCAGAATAAATCTTCAACATGATGCCGTGAGGCAAACCTACAGTAGGTATAGGTATCGAAACTTTCTCCAGCCCACAAAAAGTTGAAATGCAACTGTGCCCATTCGGCTATTGATTGTTGTTATCAGAATGTAAGTAGGTGTCGCGGAGCTATTAGTCGACTAGCAGCTGTATAAGCGGGGCTGGAATGTTCCGGGTGTGAAACGGTGATAGCATAGTTTATGTATGATAACTTCATAGCTTTCAAACTCCTGCTTTGCGGCTGCTATAATGAAAAATAAACTTGGGAAACATGGGAATTAATGATTACGTGTAATGATTACGAATTTTTGTTCAAGGACGTTAACTCTTTTTGTTACTAAGCTTTATTCCTATGGCAATGACCCAATGTAATAACACAATCAATAGTAATATTTTCATTGTTTTTCTTGTATGTAATGATTACAAACCAAAATTTCTGACTATGAAAACATAATTAACTTCGAAGTGCATCTACGATTACTACGCGTAATAAAGTTTATGTTTTATTTAAGATTGTTTGCGACCACACATGAAAATTACGAAATAGAAGGTGTCTGTATCAATTTACTAATGTTTGTTGTTTTTATACAAATGTTTAGCGATAAAACTATAAAGGTTGTTTACAAAAAGAACTGCTATGACGAGTAACCTTATGTCAAGGTAGGTTTATGTATCTTTAACAATTTTGTTCAAATGTATCTCTGATGTGAACCTAGCTTAAAATATCTATGATATTTTATTTTTTACTAACAAAAGCAGTACTATAAAATGGTTGACCTAACATTACTACCCCATATCAGATCACAAAGTATAAAATTACTCTACACCCCACTGACAAAAACATATTATTACGTCCAGTTGTGAACCTTTTTCTATTTTTAACAAAACCAGCTTATCGTTCCTTTACAAAAAAATCTTTATTCATTGTAGACCCGGCCTTATTAATTGGGTTTCAGTTTCTATGTCGAATGCATACCCAATCCAAAGCTAAATATAGGGACGTAAGTTCGAAGTTTCATTTTAAAAAGAACCAAGTTCCTCTCGCGTTAAGCTCTTTCTGTGTTGATTTGACCTTTTTTAGCTTGTAGTTCTTATGATCGTGCACTATTTGTGCACATCTGCAAGCCACGTGCCCGGTGACCCCTTAATTGTTATTTAAGCCGAAGCGATGAAAAAGAGGGTGTCAAACCGGTTTCGAACGTGCACCAATAAATTACATTATCTGTGGTTACGGGCGCGTTTGAATATCAATTATAAAAATAGCGTTTCTCTATAAATAGCGCACAAAATATTCCCTATTTTTAGCGACATTTTATTTAATATGGATGTTTTGCTACTTGTGTTGCAATTATTATTTAGGGATGACTCTAACCCTAAGCTCAGATAGTAAATGGTAACACGCATTGAGTGTTCTTATAATCTGGCTATTGCCAAGGCAAAAGTCGTTTAGGCGAATATTCGAACGCTTTATGTACTAGTTAGCTACAGAAAAAACTATTTTGATGAAACTAACTTATACCGTGCCGTGCTAGGTTACCGACTAATAGCCTGATATTGTCAGTCTCGTAAGAGCGAATTTACATAATGTATAGCATTGCTTGCTATAGAGGGCACTGTATAGCAAGCAACAATATATTTTCGGTTAATTTTATGAACACATACCTAGGTACAACAACAAACATACATATATGTACATAGATAGTTAGATGGATTGGATGGCCAGTGTACATACCCCAGTAGTGCAAAACTTTTCATGTGACCTACGTACTGTACGTTGATTACCCGGCAACTTGCAACTGAGTTTCTTCAACTACATAAGTAGTAAAATATCACACTCGCACGTAAATCCTGACGCTAACCACACTTTCCCTACAACTGTCGAGGATCCGCGATGGCCTTGTACCGGCGTCAGATGTTAATCTTAATTTACGAGCCTCCTTACAATGTTGCACAATGCGCGCCAATGTTGGCTGCTCGCTGTCCGTATTTAGAGCAATGCATTGCCAATAAAAAAGATACATGTGTCATTGCAACTACTGAGCATTTACGACCTTTTAAGAATGAGGTTTTATCAAAACGTATGGTTTACGTAAGGGTGGTCCCGGTTAAGGTGCTATTTCTGAGAATTGGTTATATTTGTTTTTTTTATTTTATGGGTAATTTGGGCCATTCTTACTACTTATTTATATTTTTTTTAAAGTGTGAAAGTGCAATCTTGTTTATTTGCACCTTATTTATCTAGTTGCTAAGCAGTGGCCGCTACGCGTGAAATTTTATATGAATAAAAAAACATGGAGTACTTTTAACACCCATAAAAACAAAGTAAAAAAATCATATTACATAACATTACAAGCAGGAACTTAGTTTTGCTGATTTGTCGAAAGTGCGACGGAGAAAATACATTTAAAGTTTAAACGTCACGGGGTAAAAGAGGTATTTAGCAATTTATTTTTACTGAAAAAAAGGAGAAAGATCTAAAACTGCGTGTAATTTCAGTCTCAACTCACTGGCGTCATAAATGCCTAATACCACTAATTTTGGGATATACACCAGTTTTTGAAACGCAATATCTAATTAGGCAAAAAATATTCATAATTCCGCAAATTCGGGGAATGATTCTGGCAAGCCTGGGAGACGCCCGCGGGCGGCTTCCAAACGGTCATCTGCACATGCGTGACTTAATGTTGTTCTCAAACATATTTGGAGGAATTGAGTAAAGTCGACAGACATTTGGTCCAAAAACGAAATTCCAACTTTTTTAAGCGCACGTGTGGGCGCACGTTTAATTGTTGCCGTCGTCCTGAATTTTGCGATCGCTGAAACTGTGAGATGCATGGCGTTTTTATTCTTACCTCGCGGAATTGCGATAAATGTGTTTTAGAATTAGAATTTATTAAAGAATGGACAAATGTAAATAAAAATCAACCACTAAGCTTTTCAAATAAGCTGTACAGCTTATTTGAAAAGCTTAGTGGTTGATTTTTATTAGTAGGTAGGTAGATAGTACCTACGTACTACTACGCAGCGACAGGACATATTAGGGATCTCTTTAAAGCAAATTCTTTTAAACTTCCTTGTACCTACCAAAGGCGTTGCATTACGAAAATTGCAAGGGAAGTCGCATAAGCCGATGCGTATTCATTGAATCATGTTTAAAGAAAAAAGTGGTTATAAGCCTTTCCTTGGGCAACCCGGTGGGAATCACCGGGTGGACATCACACCACTGTAACTACCTAATGCAAGTTTGTCTGACAACGATAACGTTAGCGATAACCGTCTATTATGTCATGTACCGTTTCTTAATTATTATAATTTTTGTTTCTTCTATACATTTATTTATTATACTGTCCAGGATAGGGACTTTGTATGAATAAAAGATGACTTGCTCTTCTATGCAAATATAATGCGAATAATAAATTACAATAATTTGGACTTAGTACGTCCGTTCTAATGAAGATATGTAGGCAAGTGACGGCGGTGGGGAGCGGGTGTTGACACATCAGCTGGGATTGCCCCCCAGCTCCGCACCTTCCCCCCTGTCGTCTGCGCGCATATAGGAAGCGTAGACTACAATAAGGCATATCCGTATTGTCTTGTAGGTATAACATATGCGCAGGTAGATCCTCACTAATTTGCTTCATGCCTTCACTTTCGTGCCAAGACCTGCTGTTCAGTGTGCAATTATGTTGCTGACTGTACAATTGTATACGTCGGCCGTTAGGAGCACGTGGTGTGCGCCGTGGGAGAGCGCCGCGGGCGCTGTTACCGATACTCGCCTGCCTGCGTCCCAACATGCAAATCGAGACTTTTGCAACGCATGACGCATCGCTCCTACAACTGATGACTGTGTTAAAAATGTAATTACATGGTCCGACGATCTTTGTCAACGCAGTAAACCTTTGGTTAGCTTAAAGTGCGCGAGTCGTAGAGATCCTGATTGGAGGAGGGGCTGCCTTACAGGTATAGCTTGACCAACACCAACACCACTGTACGGCGGGACAGACAAAGCAGCCGCTGATTCATCATTCCGCCGTCGTCTGCCCCCCGTTTTGCCGCTCGCGTACGGTACTGCGGTATTGGTCAAGCTATAGGCTAAGTGGTTTCTTTCGAATACGATAATATTACTGTACCCAGTGGTGACCAAGTGCCAAAAGATAGCGTGGAGCAGCCTCCAACAAGCTTCACGATCTTATCAAGAGCGATGGTAACCGTTGGTTGCCTTGCAGCGCACGAGTCGTTGTAGAGATCCTGATTGCAGGTTGCCTAGCAGTTGTTTCTTTAAGATATGATAATGTACCTTCCCTTGTAATCTTCCTGACGCCACGCCTCTGCTGCCTAGTAGTGGTATATTTAGCATATGACAATGTAGCGGACCGTACCCATTGGCAACCATGTGCCGGAAGATAGCGTGGAAGAGCCTCCGAAAAGCTGTATGGACGATATTGTCAAGATCAAGGGAAAACTTTGCAAGCAAACACCATACGAGTCGTTGCAAAGATCCTGATTGATAAAGCCTGTCTAGTAGTGGATTTGGAATATGATGATATAGTTGGCTGTACCCAGTGGCGACCATGCACGTACCCGAAGCAGCGTGGTTCCTACGGTAAGCTGGATCGCCGATCTTGTCAAGATGGGATTGTTGAAGATTGTCTTGGGGAACTATTGCATGAAGACAGCGTACGAGCCTTCGTTGTGGAGATTCTTGGAGGGTATTTTCCCAGCAATTGTAGTACCTGACTATGCTCGGTCGCTATAGAAGCACGTGGGAGACCGCTCCGGGCCCTGTTACCGATATGTGCCTACCTGCCTACCATAACACAAATCGAGATTTTTGCAACGCATGACACATTGGTCTTCTACCTACACTACATTCCGAACATTTGCTGACTTTAGATAAGTTTTTGTTAACTGTTCAAAAGTGACATTCATACTCTCAAGATTTGTCAACATTGTTAAGGTCTAAAGCGCTGTTCAAAAGTTTATCTGATACTATCCTCCACCCTCGGACTTCTAGAGGTACGGTTATCATTCGCAACTTGTGGACACAACTTTTTATAGCACAACGCTCTTTGCACACCCATTTATCTTACGAACGGCAAGGATGAGGAATAGGAGATCCTTTGGGAAGACCTATTTCCAGCAATGGACGTCATTTGACTCACGATGAAGATTAATATTGTGAATAAATTTATGTTCTATACATCACTACTAGGTTATGTTTGTGTATGTAAGTATATTTGTTAGGCATTGCATATTCATGCATATTTTATGCATTTCAAGTGGCGAAATGATGCAATACATTTGACTACCTATAGGAACGTGGTAAAAAGTAGGCAGGGTAACGGTATTTTTAATCTCTACAAATCGATCTTTTAAATTCAAGTTACTTAGCAATTAACCGCGTATAAATCTCACAATTGTGAAAGCAGTAATAATTAGATTCGGTGAAATAACTGCTCTTTGTACGTCCCTTGCCCAATAATGTAATAAATAGCGATGTTTCATATTCATATCATACTCGTATTTATGTCACAGTATAGGTCACTGTCAGTATCTTGCCTTTATTTAAAGTCGCAACGGTATCCAAATACCTGCAGTCGCAGTTTATAAATTATTGGGCAATCGGAGCCTGAATAATTGTTTAAGGATTTGTTAAAATTTAAATCCTACTGTTTCGAGTAAATTTTTTGGTTGGTCCTCAAAGGAGTCATTTGTATTTGGCAGATCTCTAGATGGTTCATAATAAGTAATTGAGATTTATATCACATCATCATCATCATCATATCAGCCCAAAGACGTCCACTGCAGGACAGAAGGATCCCAAGAATCCTCACAACGTCCGAACTTGCGCCGCCCTATTTCAACTGTGGCCATTGATCCAGATCAGATCGTTGGTCCATCTTGTTGGAGGCTTCCCCACGCTGCGTGTCACATTCGGACGAAACAGAGTAGTTTATCATAAATTACCCGTTCTTCATTTTCATGTATGCCATGGCAATTGCTGGGCACTAACAGTCTTATGGATCAAATAAGATTTGGTTTCGATATCACTGTGGTTAAGGGACTATGAAATTACGAGTAGATGATAGAGATCTTCGTATAAAGTAGGTACTTACATTTTGATAAGTATTTTTTCCGTGGATAGTGTCGTATTTTCAAAAATCTTCTTCTTTGCACTTCGTTCGATTGTAGTCGTCGCCAATCTGTCGTATCTTCAAATAAACCACTGAATTAATTAATACTTCTTTATTTTCCTTAGAGCAAAAATACAGTACAGTTAATGGCACGCCATCTTGAACGAGAGAGCGGGAGAGCGATATGGCTTGAACAGGACAGAATATAAAGCCCTAATCACACGATACGACATATAGATTTTCTTTGAAACTTACAACTTTACGGGCTCATTTAAATAAAACTGGTCTTTGTTTTCAAAATAATACAATTATTAACGAGTTAGTCTCGGAGTTTTCTTTGCGGCGTTTCTTTCTTTTTAGTAGGCCTCAATTTGTGAAAAAGTGGTAGTTTTTAAACATAAAATAATTAAGCCCGTCAGTATGCTTATCGCACCATAACCACCCTATATGTATAAAGTATCACGTACGCCACATTCACCAAAAAACAGCCTAGTTTGCGCTTAAATTATTCCAACTGTCTACATTTGATGTAAAGTCTACACTTCCTAGTTAATCACCCTGTATCTGCTATCGCGACTACAGTCACCGTATGAATCTACAAATTAAATTAATAATAGATCTGTGCCGTATCTGGTACGGGACCACCTGCGCGCGCATTAGCATATCGCTGCATCCACGATCCACGCTCGATCACCGTTGCCATGTTACCCGACTACGGCGAAAAGGGCTTAGTTACATAATATAGATGGGTAAATCAATTTTTTTATGTACGACTTAGTTACGTCGACTGAGTCAAAGTTTGATTTTAAATGGGCAAGAAAAATATTCTTCTCTAAAAAAACATCTCAATTAGGTCTATTTTTAACCGACTTCCAAAAAAAGGAGGAGGTTCTCAATTCGACGGAATGTTTTTTTTTTTTTTTTTTTACTGGATGTTCACCGATTACTCAAAGACTTTTTTTTGGTTTTATAGAAGGTACTTTCTAGTTGGTCCCATTTAATTTTGGTGACGATCTGATGATGGAATCCATGAGGAATTGAAGGAACTCCTCAAATATTGTAGGCATACATATAGCGATTTTGGTATTATAAGAAACATAATAAGCATTTGCATTCAGAAAGTGTACATTGGTGAAGTGGAACTGATGCAGAAGACCACAGAATGCCACCGGAACTCCTCAATGATAAATGATTTACGGGTGGCGACAAAATATCTTGATTAATTTAGCTAAGCAACTTCATAGTCACAAATTTAAATGTTCCTGATGAGAATGGTACCATCGAATTGATTTGATGATGGAGCCGGAAGGTAGGCACCAGATCTTTGTAATAAAATAATGTATCCTAGCCGTGTTTGGGCTTGTTCGAATCGTCACGAGATACACTTTTAAGTAACGATTAACTAAAAAGTGTAAAATAAATAAACTTTAAAACAAAAAAATTAAACCGACTCCAAAAAAACTAAAAAGTAAAAAATAACGCCATAAATCAGTTTCTTCAAATTACTTACAAGTAACCGTTTGTATACTCAATCTATACAGTATATACAATTAATGTTATTTTGGAGTCGGTGCCATCGTGTCACAACTTACTAAAATCGTCAATTTTCATTATTTACACATTCTTTATATGGCACCGACGCCAAAATAAGATTAATTGTATATACTGTATAGATTGAGTATACAAACGGTTACTTGTAAGTAATTTGAAGAAACTGATTTATGGCGTTATTTTTTACTTTTTAGTTTTTTTGGAGTCGGTTTTATTTTTTTGTTTAAAAGTTTTTGCTTGCACGTTTCCAGAGACAAGCGTTTTCCTACGTCATAACACTATTTTACCTTCACTGTGTCAAAGTTGTATGGAGTGGAGAAACAGGTACAGCTAATCGTATCTAATAAGCCGAGTTCCGCGCGATAAATCATGGAGCCACCCAAGGCGGTGCGGGCCGACCACAAGCCTATACTCGTAGGGTCTAGTCGACTATTGTGATTTCCTCCACAAAGGCTATGGGGTAAAAATACAAGCTGTGAGAGCATATAAATCATAAAATGGCGACACTTCATTGCGGGTCTCTATAGAGAGATAGAGATTATAAACCGTCTGTCACTCTCCGGCAACTCCGACACATACCTACATGAGTGCGAAGCCAGCTGGTCTCGAGCTTGTTTGATTAATTTTTAAAAAAACGTTGGTAATGAATCAGCATCAGTTTAAATGTGCTGGTACTGGCGAAGAAAGGAAAAGGTTAGTTGTACAGAAAAAGACACAAATGAAAAAGTATTCGGAAGAATGGGGCCAAGAGCAGCTAAATAAAAACGATAAAGAATAGAAGAGGGAAAATGATTAGTCACCTTACAGGACAAGACGCTTTTATAAATAACATCGTAGAAGGAAAGGTTGAAGGCAAGCGAGGAAGGGGAAGACCAAATAAGTAATAATAGCAAGATGTAAGCAGCTTCACGCCTCATCATCTACACCGACAAGAGTTTGACTCTTAAATTTATGATGAACAGTCTAACTGCAAAATTACACCGAGTAACTAATATTAATCGTCCTTAACCTAGTGACTGGGTGAAGCAACTTTTAGTCCCACACAAATCTGTTCACAAATTTTAAAGTTCCTTGGAAAGTAACGCTTTTAAATAATGGATAAGGCTGCGGGGACTCGCTGGATGCGGGTCGCTTCTATCCGGCCCTTATGGAAATCTATTGAGGAGGTCTGTGTCCAACAGTGGACGTCCTATGGCTCAAAAGAAGATGATGATGAACAAAATTGAGTATATAAAAAAAAAGCAAGTTATGTTCGGCTTAATTCCTTGCCCCAATATTTCCATACATGGTAAATAAATCACACTTACGCATAGATTGCTACACTATTTTCCCACAATTATCTAGGTTATCATTAGGTTTTAAGGCCCTAGCGGGAAATTGCGAACGCCGTTCCCACGATTGATGGATTAATCCCGCAGCGCCATCTTTGGCAGTCGCTTTAAAGCTGCTTTCGGAAACGCTGCGCAAGAGCAAGCACCACTCTGTTGTGGGATGCTTAAAGTGATCGTAACTTCGTGTAACATTCAAAGACTAATCGTAGCATTCGCAAAAGCATTTAGTTCTTATTGTAGAATAGGTTATATTGACTACCATAATGCTAATCGCCACGACACTCTTCGAAATGATAACAAATCCAAAAGCAATGTTTATTGTAATAGTTCACTATGTGCCGGCAGAATGCGGTTTCGGTAACCTGGAAATTATGATTATAAAGTTCAAATAGCGATTTGAACGGAAATGTTAGCCTCTATTCTGTGTTTTTCTGTCATTGAACATGTCATTAAGGTTGACGCCGTGGGTCATTTTTTGTCAGTCTACATAAGTAAACAGTCCGAACTTCTACGTTCTATTCCTAGATCTCTTATAAATCCACTACGAGCTCCAAAGTTTTGGAAACAGGACTCCGATAATTCTCAATCTAATTCAGTAATGTTATCTTATATAAAAGACAATGTACAATAATCTGATGACATTAACCTCCTGAAGAGTTCCGTGAAAATTGGAACAAATGACGATGATAAAATTGATACAATCGTGACGGATAACAATCAAGAACAATAACATGCGTGCAGGAGCAAGGGTCAAATTTATATATGTCACATCCTTAGTATTCATTTTACTATAGTATTTTATGCAATCATTATATAATGTATGCTTTTTCAGTCGAGCACCGCGTTTAGGCCACGAAGCTTGCTGAGTGGCCTAAGTAAGGTACGAGACTTAAAATGCTAATTATATGACTATTGTATACAATACTTTTTCTACGAGTAGGTATCATCATTATCGTCATCGTCATCGTCATCTTCATCGTCATCGTCATCGTCATCGTCTTCGTCTTCGTCTTCGTCGCCGTCGTCACGAGCACGAGCACGAGCACGAGCACGATCACGAGCACGAGCACGATCACGATCACGATCACGATCACGATCACCATCACGATCACAAACATCATCATCACCATCACCATCATCATCATCATCATCATCATCATCATCATCATCATCATCATCATCATCATCATCATCATCACCATCACCATCACTATCATCGTACCTCAATTATCTTCGACATATTCATAAGCCAACACTTCAATTCAAAGTGTTGGCTTATGAATATATCAGTACAATTGGAAGTGCCATAGAGTATCCGACATTGAAAAGTATGCTATTAAAGTTTACTCTATGAAGTTCTTATTCAGGGATTAAAGTCGACGAGTAGAAAAAACAAACTACTTAAGCAACATGTCAAAAGATTCAAAGAAAATCTAGAAACCTACTTGAAACGTATTCTTAGCCAGCAGTTAGTAGGACATTCTTGCAGGAGAATGCTTGCTGCGATTTTAAGATTTCTACGATTGAGTTTCAATAACACTAAGGACGCAGAGACAAAAATCACGACACAATACTTTGACGGGTTCTTTCAGTATATGTGTAGATTTAAGTAAATGTTGTACTTAATAACAAATGTTTGCTACACCCGACTGGGGTCCTTGTAACTAAAATTAATATCTTAATACCTGTGGTAAGGCAGCTGCCCTGGCTAAGCGCTTGTCGGGGATGATTATTAAAAGTGTACTACTTTTGTTCATTGCGTTCAAAACAGAACGTATTGCAACTACAAGACACTATTGCAAAATCAACATAATAAATTACTTTGTTTACTTCTAACGAAGTTTCGAAACCACCACTAATTTTATAACCACACATAATCTTCGACACGTGTCTATCTCGCAACTTTCACAAAAGTTACCTTAAATATTTTAAGTTTACGGAATCACTGATTTACGTCATTTGTAAATCGCAAAAACTATCAAGTTTTATTGGAACGATTTGAGTTACAAACTAATTATATCACGAGTTGTGTCTTGACAGGAAAAAGGTGACCTTTTATCAATATTGTTAAAAATTAAAAAGTCGTGCTGTGTGTATGTGGCATCGTAGCGTTTGTATAAATGGACCGATTGTGATTGAATTTGTGTTTGAAATTCAGAGCATTTAACCCCTGGAGGTGACAAGCCAAGCATTTCTTGCGGGGGGTGAGGTAAACACATGCAGCATACTACACACATTTATAAAAAAACACCTACGAACAAAAATCACCCACACACTGACAATTTATTGTTGAACCCGTCCCGCGATTTCGCCGGTACTTTGGCAGAGAGGAATGTATCCGTATGGCATCTCCATTGGTAGAAGTGCAAAAGTTTCGTGTGACCTATAGCCCAAGTCCTCAAAGAGTTGCAGATCTATAAACGCTCGGCGACTGTGCAGTTTCGAGCATTGAAGTTCTTAGGCCACATCTTCCGAAATAAGAACTCCATGGTACGATTGGTAGTACAGAGCCAGATGGAAGGCAAGAGAGGACCGATGCCGATCACCACCTCGATGGACGGTGACCGACCTTACTAAAAAGACCACACAGAGCACTATGGTACAGTGCACTCGCTTCGCAGACAACCGGGTGAAATGGAGACGCATCGCGAGAGCTGCTGTCTGCCAGAAGAAGAACGAGTATGAGAACCCAAATGTGGACACCATTGCCGTAATCAAGACCACTCTGCCAAGAGTGAACGACTGATGATGATTGCCCAAGTACTACTTATGTACTAAGTACCGATATTAAGGTTAGGTAGGTACCTAACCTCAATATCGGTAGCTTACTTCACAGAATATCAAGGAGCAATCAACAGATGTAGGTACTACTTATGTACTAAGTACCGATATTAATGTTAGGTAGGTACCTAACCTAAATATCTACAGATAATCCTCTGTTCTAGAAAAGTTAGATTGTAACTGCCCTTCCCGCAATTTGTCCGTTTAGCGGTTTTGTGGGACTCTAGTTCCTCTGCACATTTACCAAAGGACGTAACTGATGTGATTTCTCTAGAAAAATATGCTTTTTTCCATAGGTATGTTTTTTGTCTTGGATAGTTGGTTCGACATCGGTGCTCCGGAGGTATTTCTGACACCTATCGGTGGCATTCCGCTTGATTGGTTTGCTAGCACCTTGACTCGAGTGAAATAATCTAGGTATACTATTATCAAGTTTTAAAAATGAAATAATTGAAGATATAAAAAAAATGCAAAGTGCTATTTGAAGGTTACTTTTTTTAAATTTTTTATTCAGTGTATTGTATGTATCTTTACGGCTTCATCACGACACGCTGGATGGATTTTAATCATTTGTGGTAGACGAATAGCTGATAATAGGATATGGGATTCCTGACTGTTTACTCGATTACGCTGAAGAAAAAAGAGGGTTGTATTCTTGTAAAGGCTTTTTTCTCCCGCGAACACAGTTCCGGGCACCTTGTGATAAATCAAATCTGGACAAGCTTGAACGTTCCAAATGAAATTGGTCGACTTCAAAATACAATTAGTCGCTACAAGTGCAATAGCAAAGGTTAAGGAAAACTTTTTAGTATGTATAGGTCCGTTATTCCTAGATGACGACCAGTCATTATGAAATATTACTGTTTCTTAATACGTCTCAGTTTAGGTATTCAATACCTATTTATAGAAATATGCAGTATAACAGTGTTGTGAGACCAACATATTTGAACGGTACACGAAGACAACAAAGCAAGCTGATTCTGCCAATAGGGTACATGCATGAATTTTCTTTATCGCTTTTCTTAAATAAATATCAAAATAGCGTAAAAATGATTTCAAAATGTGAAATTTAAATCGGCCAAGAAACATGCAAGATATAGGCATTTTAAACTGCTAATTAGACGGCGATTTGACAGAGAGGTCCGACATGTACTGTTACGTCATAGTCTACGCCGGCCATATAAACTCCATATTAAATTCCGTTTTGCTAGAAAGAGATAGAATGAAATGTTTGATGGCTTATATCTTGGTTAGTTTCATAGTTATTCGATTTTTTTTTGTCTACTGTTTGTTACATGAATGAACTTTTAACAAAGCAAAAATTAAAATTTATGCATATTCCTTATTATTGAAGCCATTTATTTATAGTTTTTAAAATAATCGAGTTTTTCACTTATATTGTCGGATAATAATTTGCAAAAGTAACCCCCGTGCGATACTAAAATCTATAGCAGGCATGGTACATTTTAGCCGCTGTTGAATGTACTAATTATATGTTCTACTTAACCTTTCAGCAATATATCATCTGAGGTATTACAGCAGCGGTTGGGCTTTGGCCTGCTCAAGTAAATCTGTCCAGTCCGATCTAGTCGTGGCTTTTTTTTCCAACTTATCGACCCGATCTTGGTGTCCTCTGAGAAGTTTGGGTACTCTGTCCTCGTCCATGTGCATCGCGCATCACGAGCTCCGTCCATCGTCACACTCGTCGCCAGGCATTCAATTTTACTAACCTTACCTACACGATTAATCCGCGTTATAGTCTTTCACTTAAGATTAAAACAAGTTACCCGGATATATCCATAATTCAAATCCGTCTTTTTTCAAACACCAAGATCATTGTACTATCAATGGAACCGCGACGTGACCGACTCAGGCGCAAGCGGTTCTAGGTTACCGAAGTAATTGAACAACACAAGCGTTTTGCAGATAAAAGGAGTAAGTATCTATAGGGTTCATATATAGTTACGCGGTTACGACTTGGACCAGCTAAACATTGTGGTTTGATCTTTTCCGCGTCTTCCCATAGCTTAAGTTGAATCTGAGTCAGCAATATGTACACTAAAATGCTTCGTATATTACTCGTATCGTATGCTTATGAATGTGGTGACCTAGCGTGTAACTTATATTGCGAGCAATTTCAAATGATTTTGATCCTCTAATAAAGGTTAATGCAGCTTATGTTATTTATATACAACCAGAATGTATATGTTTTGTACAATACGTTATTAAAATATGATCAGTAGTTTTATCATTAGGAAAAAGTTTATCTTATGATTTCGTGGACATTTACGCGTAGGTATTCCTTGCTTTCTTAAGTGACGTTATCAAGGACCCCGCTGCAAATTTTGATGGATAGGAGCCAAGGGCACTGGTGAGCTTGGAGACAGATCTATTGATATCCTAATCGTAATGAAACAGGAAAATCAATTTGTCTCTCCAAAATCGCTACCGTAAGTCTGAAAACAAGTTGGCCTCAAACCAAACGTGTTGCCTGTGCTACTTTATAAGGATGATTTTATTTTCGAAAATCACGTACAAACGTGGGCTCAAGTTTTAGGCACAGGCGTATAAAAATCAACATTTGGTCTGATGTACCATCACAATCACTTAAGTGACGATTGGTAGTCCTTATTGATAGTGACATAAGGCTTACTGATGGACACTTACGTGGGTTGCTGTCTGTACGTAATGCGAAGCTATTTACTTACGGGTCTGCTATTATGTAGTTTATGTGGCGAACTTAATAAAACGGAATTTTGTTAATCCTTTTGACTTTATTCGCAATATTATCTATAGGTATTGTCAAAAGGATTGCACTATAAATTGTCTTTTTATTTTGTGAAGGTGAAGTGAAGAAGGTCTGCATCATAATCCCGTTTTGCTTCGGAGTCAGATAAATCTATAACCATCTTCAAATGTCCAGCTATCCTTGTACCAAATATGGTTGAAATCTTCCACAATGATGAAAAAAATTTCTTTTATAGTAGGACCTAGTACATTAAATTTATTTTTTCTATATTCAGTCATTTTTATTATCTCAATAGTTGACACCCTGCTTGTCATTTAATTGCTATTAAATAAAGTTAAAGGTGCCAACTAATAGGACAGTGTCCCGCTTTAGGACATTACCTAATACAAAGGCGCATAGCTGCTCATATTAAAACCTTTAGAATCAGATTTTTTAAGCCCGCTTTTAGAAGCAGTGTCGCAATTACATTACTTCAAAAACCATTACCCTATAACACTTAGTTCCCGGTACTGGGTATTGGCGGGTATTAGCCGGCATTATGGCGGCAAAAACCCGCTCCGGGTCGTCGGAACTGGGCGATTTATTGCAAACGAACATCTGATCAGAGATAACAACAGAAAGTAAGGCTGGGTCAGCTTGTAAGTACTTCTATGTAGTTATACGTGTATTAGTTAGTTACTTGAATATTCGCAAAATGTGTGTCGTCGAACGCAGTGTTGACGGATCGCGCTGCTATAAAATGACCCCTATACACGTATCACTTGAATATTTTTACCTTGGAGCTTTAATATCAAACAATGGCGGATGCGTGGATGAAGTCAAACGACGTATGGGGATGACTAGAACTGCAATGGACAAATTGAAGAAAATATGGAGGAATAGAAATATCACCAAGACTACCAAGAGCCGTGCTCCTCTTATTCCCCATATTTTTATACGCGGCAGAGACGTGGACGCTTCGAGAAGCTGAGAAGAGAAAATATGATGCTTTGGAAATGTGGTGTTGGAGAAAAATGCTAATCTCCACCCTTAAAGAACTCCGCATCAAACAGCGTCTGTCTGCTCTAGTGCAGGCTCGGATACTCAAGTTTTTCGGCCATGTCACAAGGCGGCACAATGACCCCATAGAGCGACTTGTCATCCAGGGCAGAGTAGAAGGAACCAGACCACATCAAATCGGCTGTGGGCGGACCTCTGCATGAGTGCACCCGAATGTCTGCAGATCGGGAGAGATGGCGGGACATTATACGCCGAGTAACATCTACGCCTGACAGTAGAAGCTGTTGATCACGACCGCTCTGCAAGAGTGCAACGACTGACAAGAAGAAACACGTATCAACTATTCGTATTCGTGGTTTCGTTTTCTTAAGATAATTACGACAAGCTGATTGACGGACCAGTATATTTTGAACAGCGATCTGGACATGCACCTCTACTTCACGTGTCTGGCTATAAATCAAACTGAGAGAGGAGTAACGAATTTTTAGAATGATACTGCTGTATCCGAGTTGAATTCAGCCGTAAGGAATTCGCTCGTGCAATCACTTAATGGTAATACTTCGGGCATCATAGGCGGTACTGAGGTCGGCTAGGGTTGACTACTCATCTAAGGGCTTTCACAGATGGACGATGGAAGTTTCTTCTAATTTTATACATAGGTATAATGTGAATATTGGGGAAGGCGTTTGGATATTTGGATTTGTGTTGCTGAATTTCGCAAAGAGGACTGAACTATTTTAGATGAAACTTAACATAGACATATTCAATCATGGAATAAGAAATACGTTAATACACCATACAAAATTAATTTCTGGCACAAGTGAAGTCGCGCGTAGAAGCTAGTCCGTAACATTGTACTTGCAACAAAGCACGACAATGACAATAAAGTATAAGGAAAAAACATTACATTGTGCATGCTGACATTTAACTGTGCGTAACATTTTCCTCGAGGTATATCTGTTTATTCAACCGAATCTAACTGTAAATAGCAGATATAATACTGAAAGGTCATATCTTACTTAATCATTTTTAGGGTTCCGTACCCAAAGGGTAAAACGCGGGACCCTATTACTAAGACTCCGCTTTCCGTCCGTCTGTCAGCAGGCTGCATCTCATGAACCGCGGTAGCTATATACAATATTATATTTCAAAGCTTACTTTCACGAACTTTACAATAAAATAACCCACCTTATCTATACTATTATAAAGTTGTAAAAATGAAATGTCTGTACATTGAAGATATTTTCAAACAAATGATTGTTACGGACTATTTGGAGGTCTCTAAACGAAAAATATTTTTTTTGGATTTTTTGTATGTTTACAAACATACAAAAAATCCAAAAAAAATGTCTGTCTGTGTCTGGTTGTGGCTTCATCGCGCAAAATCGGCTAAACAGATTTCAAAAATTTTTGCTACATGGGTAGCTAGGTATCTCCAGATGGTTATAGGATACTTTTTATCCGACTATGCTAAAGAAAAAAAATAATAATTAAAAAAACCAAAAAACCCGACTGCGTAAAAAACTAAAAAGAAAAAACAAGTCCAGTGCCCTAGAAATTTGTTAAGTTATAATGGAAATCTTTCATGATTCATGATCGATACTCACAATATAACAAATAATAAATTCTAATATGGAACATAGCGATTTTGAACAGTCGGGACCCATTGTTGGGAAGATTTGCGTCGATGTAGATTTCTTATGGGTCCCGATTTTTTAATTATTATTTTTTATTTTATACGTTTTAGTTAAAACTATAAAAGTCAGACAATTTCGCAATTTTTATCGTGGGGTTATTGAGAAGCTTGCACAGATTTATTACAATGCAATTAAATGACAATTTAGTGAGAACGGCTTGCTAACCAACTTTAAATCGTTATAGTTCCTAACTGGTAATTCCAGATTAAGAATGATAAAAGAAACCTAATAATGATTTTAAATCCCTATTCATTGATACCCCACTCGATATAGTAAGTCAATTTTCATTTTTTTCTTTTTCACAATATGGCGTCTCATTATCGCCATTTTGAGTTTTTATCATTTTCATGTCTTCAGTGACATTCGGACAGTTAAGACAAATCGATTGACGTTAGAATCATCAAAATATGTCCACGCGTTTGGTCTCTAGAGTGCCAGATAGGAACAAACATACATACATACATACATACATACATAGATACATAGACTGATAAACACATTACCACTCCTTTGCATCGCGCAGTCGGGTAAAAAGAGGTGTTATGACTTTTTCTCCTCCGCGAACGAAGTTGCGGCGCCTTCTAATAAGATCAAAACCGTTTCACGGCGTAATGTCGTCAAAACGACCTTTGTCGTGTCTTGACATTTGTCGTCCGCTGCGTATACGAAATGTCAGAGCCGTGCGCATGCGCCTAACGAGATGGCTCCATGATTTGCCGCCATTTTCAATTCGGTCAAATTAGGAGAATTGGGCATTGTTGCAAAGGTTAGGCTGGCGTTACGTGGTATCAAATCCTATTTAATAATAATTGGAGATCATGAAGCATGATTACTGTAAGATACTTCGTGGTTAGATTATTTTAAATAAAAATTGTAGTGAAAGTCATTTTGTTCACATGTTTTTTTTAAATATTTAAATGCACTTTGGGAGTGTTCGATTAAAATTGCACAATTTTTGCAACTTTCGAAGCGATTATTTCCGATGATATGCACTTAATGTTTTGTCACACGTTTATGTTTGCTGGAAAAAAAATTGTTTCATGTATGGAGTGCCCCCCTCCCGCCCTAGAAATATTTATTTTATATAGTTTATGACGAAACTACAAGGGTTCCGTTTTTGCCATTTTGCCATGACATTTTCTCCCCAGTTGCGGGCACCTTATAGATACCATACAATATACCTACAAGTTATTTATTTCAGTTACCTTTGATAATTTACCATGGAGCGTGAACATCAATTTCATAGTTAATGTGTGTGTTTCTAGGCTTTTGCGGCAAAACTAATCAACTGCGTCGATTACTTACTATAAAGTTTATAAGCAATAAATAAGCTGTGATTATGATTATAGCTGTGTATTTAAATTAGGAATACATAAATTAGTTCAAGAAGTTAGTTCCATTCTCATTAATTTCGTAACTAAAACTAAATTGGTATATTTACTATGCTTAAAATCAAACTTGGCATGATAACTCAAAAAATCATACGAAAAATAAACTCGCACTTTTATAAAAACTTCAATAGCTCGTTGTGGTTCAAATGATATAGGATACTGATGAAAAAAAAAAGGATTTTCACTTAAACTTTACTGCCTATCTGTAACACGGTTATTAAGGAAAAAATCCCAAAATTGGTATTAAAATTTTGAATAGGTATATCGGAAACTACAAAACATCGCAGAACATAAATAGGGATCAAATCGATAGCTTTTGAGCAGTTCTATCACCACTCTTCATTTTGGCGTTGGATTTAGGGATACCCAGTATGTTATCTCTATACTATTATAAAATAAAAAAAATTAAATGTGTGAGTACACTGTGGGTATAAAAAATATTGTAACGGACTATGTATTTGAAGGTAACGAATCGAAAAGTATTTTATTTTTAGTATATTTGTATGTGTGTCGTTGTGGCTTCATTACGCAAAGACGGCTAAACGGATTTCAACTATTTTTGGTACATGGGAAGCTGGGTATCCACAGATGGTTATACGATGTTTTTACCCGACTACGCTGCCGAAAATAAGAAGGGTTCTGACTTTTTCTCCTCCGCGAACGAAGTTTCGGGCGCCTTCTAGTTATAAATCATCATGTTCGTAGGCTTAGCCTACAAAATAATTCGTGAAGAAGGATTACGGTGATTTTCATGTATGTAGCGATTATTTGATACGATGTCATTAGACACGCTTAGGTTGGTCGCATTATCTTAAGACTACAACACATTGCACAAGCGGAGCGGAGCACTTATTGAAATACAATCTAAGTATAAGACGTTACGATCCTTATGTTATTCAGACAGTTTTGCACCAGCTCTGTGGTATGAACTAAGGTACAAATTGTTTACGTAACACACGAAGTATTCTTATGTTGAACGTAACGTAAAGACTATAATTTATCCGCATATTTTTCAAGAGATAGTCATTTCGTTTGTCAAAGAAAATCTATATTACATTGTTCAGATTTTTCTCAAAATAACCTCGGCAGGAAAATTTCTTCCTGAGTTTACAACTTAAAAATATGCAGTTACCTAAAGTTGTTTTTCCATTTGTTGCAGGGCAAATCAGTGATCCGCCCGATCGCGTTCAAGCCGCTGGGCGGGCGTCTGTCCGCGGGCGGCGAGCGTTATGGCTCCACGCCGGTGCTCGCGAGCCGCCCGCCCTCGCACATGACTCTCTACGGCAGTGAGTACCTGACTAGACACAGTATGTATACCACTCAGACGCGAACAGGCTTTATGGTAAAAACCATAAAGACCTTGTTGGTCGCGCGATAAATAATTTATAAAGCATCCGGCACTCTCAGAGCGTTTTTTGTACATTAACCGATCCGATATCGGTATCGGACGGCTAACACACGAGTAAGAAAGAAATCCAAGATCGTACATCTCTTTCTTACACATGCGTTCGGCGTCCGATACCAATATCGGATCGGATAATGTAAAAGGTTCCTCACATTTGGTAGAGTGAGACGGATGCCTTGCCTTTTTTTTTAACTATTTCGTATTAAAAAATACTTTGGATCCGATTTGAAATATTTACCATCGTGATGCAACGTGATTTTGTAAAGAGATAGTAAAGGCCAATGAGTGACGTAGGCTGCCTTTTATCGCGGAAAAATGTAGTTCCTTAAGGACAATCAGAATACTCCTGCCAGTAGGTTAAACTTAGTACAAAATACTGACGTTTCAAACTTTGGATGTTTAAAGAAATTTAATAAGAAGAATCTTAGAGCATTTAACCAATTTACTGGAGATACCACACGAATACATTCCCCTCTGTCAAAGTAATGGCGAAATCTCCGGTACGTTTTTACAGTAAATTGTCAGTGTGTGGGTGTTCTTTTTTTTTAGATTAGGTTATCTCTTACTTGTGTCCGTTTGTAGAAATAGAAGTATTTCCGTAGTGTGTTGTACGTGTTTACCTCAACCCCCGCTAAAAATGTATGAAAAAATTGTTCGATAATGACACGGCCTGTCGTCACCCTTAGTTATATCCTCTCAGACTTTAGTACATATATAAAGAACACTGGTATACATTTCCAGGTTCATCGGACGTGCGCGAGGCGCGCTGGTGTGGCTCTCCGCAGCCTGCGTCGCTATCCGCTTTGCCGCCCGCTTCGCTGCCCGCTCCGCTTCACCAGCGTCACCACTCCGCTATCGTGTGAGTACTATTAACTGAGCCTTATGATACTCGTATGTAGAATGCGCGAATGATTTCTGACGGTTAGCAGAAAATTATAGATCTTTTCTTCGTTCTATGATTTTATGTTTCCTGAATTATTTTGTTTAGCTCTTTCTGGTTGTACTAGATGAGTGTATTGCGGACTGACACCATTTTTATTTTGCCAGTCTAGTTTTTATAAGTGGTAATGTCAGGTGATATAAATGACAATGTCGACGAAACGACACGCAAAGGGTAAGAGCAATCAGAAATCTTGATCCGTCATAAAAGTATATTCAAAATTCATCAAACCGTTACTCACGCGAAAAACATTATCCTCTATTTTGCGCAGTAGGATAAAAATAAGAGTTGTTTGTGCAAACCTTCTAGTCGCTCTATTTGGGTCAATCAACTTTTTTCTGTCCCTCATTGCAATATGTGGTTATACGTACGTTCCCTGAGTCACTCTTTTATTATAGATTTTAATCGATATTAAAAGCAAAAAAGCATTTCAATAAGTATCAATGTCAATAATAAGTATCAATGTAAATAAGTAAGTGTCAATATCACTATTATCTCTTTTGATCACTGTCACTATTATCGTTTTTATCAAATTCCAACCATTAATATTTTATAAAAAAATTATACGGTACACACATCGCATAACAAATCAATTAAATTATCATTTCTTCAAACTAGCTATTACACATTTACCAGACTTCATCTTATAATACTTACATACCTCTCATTAAACAAAAAACTGAACAACAATATTTTTAATAATTAAAAACAAACAAACCAACCTGATCAGATTGGCCAAACTTTCTGATAGAATTGCTCAAACTGTACTTTTAGCTTTTCATGAAATATTACTTAGTGTCATAATGGCTTATTTTAGCCCCTGTCAAACAATCTACTATTGTACGACACGTCCAACTCCTGTACCGACTCCATGCTAGCCATTACACTGAAATAATTGCCTTAAAAAGAGTATATATAATCCTCTTAACACTAATAGTAACGGTACGTCGGTCGTACTAAACAAACAGTCGGACCAACAGATGACAATAGCGATGCTCAGATAAACCACAGATCGCCAAGATTGTACTAACTGTACATCGCTTTAGGGCAGCGATACTCAAACTGAGCCCTATGTAGAGTTGCCAACCGTACTCTAAAATAGAGTAGGTATAGGTATTGTACTCTTTATCATGTAGGTGCACTTTATCGTTTATAAGACTAAATCGAGTACGCTAAAATACTTTTTTTGACACAAGTGTCAGTCGTCACTATACAGTGAATAACCATTGTCATAAGCCAATAAAGTTAGACTACTTACTGTTGTATGTATGTATGTTGGTATTTCCAAGCCTAACTCGAACGCTTAAACGTCTCTGGACGCATGTTAATGCGCACGTTGTCAATTAATGTCAATGTCACCTTCCAAATTACCTTCTTTGAAATCAAATATAGTCTATTGCTTCTAAAAAAAGGTGGCTAGCCCTAGGGGGATACTTAAAGTTTATGTGGGTACTCCGCGATAATATAGATCACTAGAAGATTCTTTCGCGGAGGAGAAAAAGTCATAACCTCTCTTTTTTTGTTTAGCGTAGTCGGGTAAAAAGTATCCTATAACCATGTGTTTATGTGGGTACTCCGCGATAATATAGGTCACTAGAAGATTCTTTCGCGGAGGAGAAAAAGTCATAACCTCTCTTTTTTTGTTTAGCGTAGTCGGGTAAAAAGTATCCTATAACCATGTGTGGATACCCAGCTACCCGGGTACCAAAAATAGTTAAAATCCGTTTAACCAATTTGGCATGATGAAGCCACAATTTCACAATTCACAATACAATAAAATAAAATAATAATCGAATTAGTGACCTTCAAATAGTTCGTTGCAATAGTTTTTTTGAAAATATCATCAATGTACAGACATTTCATTTTTACAACTTTATAATGGAAAAAATATACTATAATAACGTTCCAGAGTTAAATAAAAAATCTAAAAGGGTAGTCACTAATTGTAGGAATGGTACATGAGCGGAACCCAGAACGCGCCGAGTATCCTGAGTGAAATGTATCTGAATATTATTTTGCATTGTTTAATTGAATAGGGTGCATGAATTTTTTATCGCTTTTCAGTTTTTATGTCTTTTCAAAGATGTAAAAACGTGGAATTAAAATTATAATCGGTCAAGAAATTCGGATGATATAGGCATTCTAAATTACTGATTAGAGAGCGATTTGAAAGAGAGGTCCGACAAGTACGACACACGACACTACAACCATATAAACTCCATATTAAATTCTGTTTTGCTAGAAATAGATAGAATCAAATGTTTGATGGCTTATATCTTGGTTATTTTTATAGTTATTCGATAAAATATTTTTCTCAACTGTTCGTTACATGATAAGCTTTTATAATATAAACTTTTAAACAAAAAAATAAAACCGACTCCAAAAAAACTAATAAGTGAAAAATAACGCCATAATTCAGTTTCTTCAAATTACTTACAAGTAACCGTTTGTATACTCAATCTATACAGTATATACAATTAATCTTATTTTGGCGTCTGTGCCATATAAAGAATGTGTAAAATATTGAAAATTGACGATTTTAGTAAGTTGTGACATGATGGCACCGACTCCAAAATAACATTAATTGTATATACTGTATAGATTGAGTATACAAACGGTTACTTGTAAGTAATTTGAAGAAACTGAATTATGGCGTTATTTTTCACTTTTTAGTTTTTTTGGAGTCGGTTTCATTTTTTTGTTTAAAAGTTTATTTATTTTACACTTTTTAGTTAATCGTTACTTAAAAGTGCATCTCGTGACGATTCGAACAAGCCCAAACACGGCTAGGATACATTATTTTATTACATAGATCTGGTGCCTACCTTCCGGCTCCATCATCAAATCAATTCGATGGTACCATTCTCATCAGGAACATTTAAATTTGTGACTATGAAGTTGCTTAGCTAAATTAATCAAGATATTTTGTCGCCACCCGTAAATCATTTATCATTGAGGAGTTCCGATGGCATTCTGTGGTCTTCTGCATCTGTTTCACGTCACCAATTTACACTTTCTGAATGCAAATGCTTATTATGTTTCTTATAATACCAAAATCGCTATATGTATGCCTACAATATTTGAGGAGTTCCTTCAATTCCTCATGGATTCCATCATCAAATCTTCACCAAAATTAAATGGGACCAACTAGAAAGTACCTTCTATAAAATAAAAATAAAAATTTTGAAATCGGTCAAATAGTCTTTGAGTAATTGGTGAACATCCATAAAAAAAAAAACATTCCGTCGAATTGAGAACCTCCTCCTTTTTTGGAAGTCGGTTAAAAAATAAAAATTCATGCATATTGTCTATTGACATAATACTGTGACTAGGTAAATGAAAATAATTTGTTCTGATCTGTTGATCAAGAAATATGAACTAGTTTTTCATTACTTTAGGGCTCCGTCAAATATTTCGTATTCCAATAGGGTCCATCGTCAAAAAAGTTTGAGTACCGCTGCTTTAGAGTATTGTTAATAAGTAAAGGTGAGGTAGGAATGTTAAAACCGGACTCAACAGTATTATTGTCTCAAAAAACCGGCCAAGTGCGAGGCGGACTCGCGCACCGAGGGTTCCGTACAAAATATACGCTACGAACGGCCGTATCTATGAATATCAAGTGTTAGCAGATCCCTACTCCTAAGGAAAATGTACGCGGTGTTTGATCATTTTATATTGGTTATTGGTATACACAGACAGACATAAAATTATACTGTTTCTAGTATTTGTCAAAGCGGCAACAGAAATACATCATCTGTGAAAATTTCAAACGTCTAGCTATCACAATTCATGAGATACAGCTTGGTGACAGACAAACAGACAGGCGGGCAGCGAAGTGTTAGCAATAGAGGGTCCCTTTGGGTACAGAACCCTAAAACTAAGTAGCAAGAATGGTAAGATAAAGTTGTGTTAAACATGTTTTAACATATCAAATTTAATGTATCAGTTTTATCTGCGTTAAATTGAATTTATATGGGAAACATAAACGTGATCGAGATTAGTTGCGTAAGCAAGTTACGCTAAAAGTTCAAATGCATAAAGATGCAGTACTGCAGCTACAAAACATCGCGTCTGCTCATAAATCGACCCGACTTATACGATCTAAGTGCGGAGAAGGGCTCATAATCAACAAGAATTATTTCCAACCTTATTATATGTATTTAAATGTGAAACTATGTTGATAGTTGTCCTTCAATAGCAACGTGATTTCTCGCAAATGGTATGCACTCATATTTTGTGTTTAAAATAACAACACAAAACATTGATTTTTTACGAAAATCCTTTTTACCATCGCGATCTTCGCAATTTTTAAAGTGAATTTCTTCACTAAGAAGCTATATTCTTAAAATACAAAGATCTATATCTAAATAAGGGATAAATTTCAAGACTCCGATGGGATTTGAACCAGTGCCTTGTGCCTTGCCGGGGTGCACGCTCTGCCAATTGAGCTACAGAGCCCAGTTAGCTTGTCTTAAAATTTTGACACTATTTGCTACAAGATCTTGCATTTTGCATTTTAACTGGCTTTTCTGCTATCAGCGCACCTGATGAGCATCTATTCCCTTCAATATGCCCTTGCAATTAGAGATAAATATACACATATAAGTCTACGTCCGCATATACACTTTGGCTACTAAGGCCAACCATGTTTAAAGCATTATGCAACTGGAACATCCGCAGTATACGAGTTTCCTCAGAAGTTTGCGGTCAGCCGCATGGTTTATTTGTAAACATAGGTTTAGTTAAAAGAATTACGTAATCTCCGAACATTTGGACTTCCTAAGACATCAGAGGCGATTAAAAATTTATTGGACAGGCATTGGCAAATTGAAAGTGAGTCAACTTTATCTCTCCGAACATTTTAGTAAAATGCCTTACTACTTATAAGTCATTAAAAATAGGGCTTATGGACGCCTCACCCTACTAAGGATTTTTAATATGCGGTGTCTAAAATACGAGTACAAATTTTAGAAATTTTCCCCTATAAGTATCCAATTGCTTTCATACCTTAAGGCGGGTTGAATCCACCTCCGCAGTCCTAGCGCCTTGGGCGTCGCCTCTCCACCCTAGTCCATGTGGCCGCGGATGGCATTCCCGTTTGTGAGTTTGCGTTCCCGCCACTGAATCCTATTACTGGTAAAGAGGCCTAGCTAAACCTACCCAGTTCAAAGTCAGGTTCTACAAAATTAAAATTGATAATAGTATGTACCACACACTAAAGGTGGCACCGATCCCGATCCCAGCGTTCTTTCTCTCCCTGTCTGTTGATCAGTGGAGCGAGCTACTCAAAGGGATATCCGGTCAGTCGGATATCTGGCTACACCATCGTGTTTGAACCAACTAAAAGAAACGGACAGCGAATCGGATGAAGATAAACAAAGTAAATAGAAAAACGAACAGGCAATGTTATCTCCTCCTACGGACCTCCGGTGAATACAACACGCAAAGACGCCAAAGGGAGCACGCGACTACTCATCAATACTCATCCCCGATGCTCTACCCCAACTCACCTAACTTCCTTGACTAAAGGTTGCATAATAAGCTGATTGTGGTCGAACGGTTGCGGCTAGTCGGCCTTCCTTCCCATCCCGGAGCGTGTCACTCCTTATAAATCTGTGCCCCCTGGTGTATCCGGCTTGTCCGGGTCAGACTCTGTCCTGGCTGGGTGTGGTACCTATGTTCTTGTTCATCATTCGCTTGTCCTTATCCCATTTACTTGGGGTCGACGCAGCATGTTTTTTTCTTCCATATCACTCGTCATCTCGTCACTCACATTCTTCCTGTACATGTCATCTCTCACGCAATCCATCCACCTTTTCCTCGGCCAACCCCTCCTCTTACATCCTTCCACATGCATATCTAATACCCTTCTTGTCACATGACTCTCATACCTCCGCATAACATGTCCATACCACCGTAGGCGATTTGCTCTCAGCTTATCGACTACGGGAGCTACTTTCAGGCTTCCTCTTATATACTCATTCCTTATCCGATCCATTTTCGTTCATGGTCTAATAACGTCCATCCATCTTTTCAATCACCTTATTTTCTCTAAGGACTACATGACTAAAATAATATAGTACACATTAAAAGTATATAATGATCTAGAATTTGACAGACTGATAACGAAATTCTAGACCAACAAACATTAGATTTCAATGCTTGCATTATTGTTTTAATCTTTGCACTTAAAGTTACGGTCTTAGGCACACGGCAAGGTGCATAAACTTCTTGGCATAAACTTAGCAACCATGTTTACGAGGTCGGTGGCATAGCCGGTTGCATGTGTGTTTGTGGGCTCCAATCCTTTAATTAACCTTTGACACATAAACCCGGTCTTATGTGAGCCCATACACCCACGTGAAGGGGACGCGAATATATTTCCTTTGCGTTGGAGATTAACTGTAACTGCGCCCGATCCAACTACACACTGGGGGTACAAGGTTTTTATTGTCCTTACATTACAATACAAATCTACTTTACACAAGAACATTTACTATAGTGGGGAGAGCTAAAGGCGCTTCTCTTCGATCTTTTTCGATAGTGTATATATATACATTGTATTGGGACTATTGGGAGTATAGGTCAATTTGTGTGACATCGTCCCCTACTTATTTTATATCCCCCACTGCTGGGCAAAGACCTTCCCTCTTTACTGCCACGCGTCCTGAAATGCGTCTAAGTCATCCCGCCCTCTCCTCTTCAGTCTTCCTCTGACCGCCGCGGGGGTCACTCAGTGGATAATTTAGCCCCTCTACATCTTTCCCTACCTATACCTAATACAAATTTTATTCAGGTAACCTTTTATGTTATGATTATGGGTTTTCATTTCATTAAAATGTCCTTGTGGCTGAGCGACTTCATCGAAACGTTAACAATTGTGTAATATTAGTCATCCTAGAAGTCATCATAGAAGCGAATTAAGAGTTTCTTATTTATACATACTATTATAAAGTTGTAAGAATGAAATATTTGTACGGTCGACTACAAAGAGATGAAAAATTGGATACGACACCGCTTTGTAGTCGACTGTACTTTGAAGATATTCCCAAAAAAAATTAGTGAAACCGGCTAATAATTCTTTGTATGTATGTGCGTTTGTGCCAACACTGACAACATCATCCTAAACGACTGGACGGATTTCAACTCGACATTTTTGTTTGGTACACGGGTAGCTGGGCATGCACATATGATTAAAGAATACCTTTTATCCGATTACGCTGGCCCAAAAAAGAGCGTTATGACTTTTTTATCCTCCGCGAACGAAGTGCCCACCTTCTAGTTCTGTACAAATTCATTCATTCCAGGAGCTAAATCAATTTTCCAATATAGCAATATTCCTCCTGTAAGAAAGTAACTAAACATTTGTTGTTAATTGTCTCTTTTTGTTACAAGATTCCTTCATCATACTTGCAAAACTCAGTAACCGTGTAAACGTTTTTTCAGCTTCCGTGCAAGCATTGTCACAAAAACGACCTGTACTAAAACGGAAATTTCTGCTAATCGTAACATTTTGTGCGTGACTGTACGTAGCCGTTTCTCCATTATCACTTCCTCGCAAATGGCATAGACAATCAGAGTTACGTGTGCTCTATGAAATGGCGGCGCAATTACATTTTATAATTAGACGAGGCGATCCGTCGCGTGAGCACTCGCCTTAACAATTCATGAATGGGTGCGTTGCTGGGGGTTTAAAATGCTGCTAGTTATCGCGGACTGCGCGATAATTAAGGAGGATTATATTTTTCAATGGATGAAGATTAGCCGTGTACCTTTACGCGATCAGGATTTTTGGCCAAGACAGGAAGTTTTTCGGTGCGTATATGGAGCCATGGTCGTTCAATGCTTCAGGGTAGGCAGTTTCTCTGTGTGTGTGTTCGAAGTGGCGTGCTCGAAGAGAGGCCTATGCTCGGCAGTGGGCGATAAAAGGCTGGTATGATGATGAGTTTCTCTGTGCCTATATGGACCCATGGTCGGTCAGGGCTTTAGGGTAGGCAGTTTTACTGCGCCTATCTATATGGAGCCATGGTCGTTCAGAGCAGGCAGTTTGTGCTTATATGGACCGCATGCCACTGCATGTACAGTCAGCGTCATAAATATGTATACATATTAGAGTAAGACGACTAGAAAGTGGAACCATGTGACCATGACCATGGAAAGCTGGAAAGCTTCCGAAACGTCGGGAACTAAAATAAGATAATATACGCGATATAATCCGCTAAATTGTTTTATTTCGATGAGTACTAATCGCGGAAACAGAAGAAAATATTAGAAAGAGGAAGTTTGAATTTTATTTGGGTAATCATGGGTGTATAATTGTATATGGGTCGAAAAAAATCTGCTGTATCACGTTGCCATGGTTACGTCTCCTGAATCACTATTTAAAAACGATATAAACAATTTTTTTTTTTCGACCCAACGTAGGTCTATTTTTCAAGGGCCCATCTCGTTAGAATGTAAACATTTTTCGAAGTAACTCTGCCACTATTGTTTCCTGAGTTACGGGACAAAACATCAACAAGAAAAATGTTGATCAACTAGGGTAAGGTCTTATATGAGATTCTGTTTACACTCGAAATAATACCAACGGCTGTATGCATTATTTAAATGTGGTGTGTATCGTTTTTTGTATATCGACACTCTATGAGCTGTAGGGCCAAAATCAACTGAACGTTGCAGTCATAAACACTAAGTCGGACCACTCTCTTGCACTTGCTGTTTCTTCTAAAGCGCGAGCGAGGTGACTCAATGTTTATGACTGTAACTGTAACGCTCAGTTGATTTTGGCCCTGGTATAGTTTAATATTAACGTATGGTCATAGGCTATACAAGTGCAAAATGTATATAGTTTTCATGGGAAAAATACTAAACATCTGTTGCATAAAGCCGCTGGAAAATCGGTTTCAAAATCGGTGTCGGAAGTGATAATGCTATTGTATTAAAAAGGCTTTTAAAAGTGTACTCTTATCTGTATAAGCCATAACTCAATGAAATGGATTTCGGCGAAGAAGTTACTAAAAGGTATTGAGTAACGATGTAATGTTTACTCTTTACTGATTGTTGCCAATTCTTAAAGTACTTAGGTTTAAGTACCTTAAATGCTTAAATGTGTTATCTAGTGCACACAAATAAAATTATTATTGTCTAAATTGTCTTAAATATAAATACTCTATTGTAGTCTGAACGTCAGTCAAAACAATACCCGTTAAAAAAAGTTTGCAGTAATGAGGACAAATAGCTTTGTTGTCAATAATAGCTGTTATCGGCTATCTATCAGTATATTTATTGCTTTCATAGGTACATTGGAAGATGGTACATTTTATATTTTACCGCTATGAAACCCTGTAGGGTTCTGTCATCATAACAACTTTTATTTAAAAATAGAACGCTCCTAACCCTCATAAATCAGATGCTCCTGTTTATTCAAAAATAGAACGTCACTAATCTTTATTTGAAAATCGAACATAGCTAACGAGGGTGAAATCACGGCAGCGTCATTTTATCGGTTCTCCGCGCATCTGCTGACGCCGCTTCACACATCGCGCCGCGCCGCGGTGCCCGCACGTGTGTTGTGCCCTTACGATCGTATAACGGAAGTTATGTTTATTTTTGTAAATAAGTGACTTTTATGTTATATTCAGTGACTTATATGTTAATAACATAGTTGTTCATGAAAAATATACTGATACTAAATGCAGTGTTATGTGAAGTGAAGACGGAATTATGTATAGGTTTGTTTTTATTTCTATTGTAGGTAATTGCGCGTTAGAAAATGTATTTTGTAGACTTGATAAGAGGTTTTTCATGATTCAATGAAAAATAATTTATTTTGTATATATCGCAAACAAAATAATTGGCCACTTAAATCGGAAATTCTATTACTACTTTTTTATATCTACAAGCGTTATTTATGCTTACATATTACCTGCTAGAGTATATAGAAGGAAACAATTATAAAGTGAAGAACACAATTGTACCTACGTCTTAAGTATCTAACGGTGGGTAATCAGTGTTTACTGACTTGGTCCATTACAACTAGCTGGTATATGTTTTGTATTTATTTTTTATATGTAAAAATGACGACACGTTTGGCTCAGTGGGTTGTACAACGGCATACGAAGCTGGTGGTCCCGGGTTCGAATCCCGGCCAATGCAAGTGTTTGTGTGATGAACACGAATGTTTGTTCCTGGTTCATGGATGTTTTCTATGAATTTAAGTATGATAATTTATCTATATATTATGTACATCGTCGCCTAGTACCCATAGTATAAGCTTTGCTTAGTTTGGGACTAGGTCGATTTGTGTAAGATTGTCCCTGATATTTATTTATTATTTATTTACGTATATATACATATATTGTATCATACATAGTATAGGTATAAGTAATTATGTATGCATTATTTGCTTGCGTGTCCTACGCTCTCAGTACCTACTGAATATTTTTCCCACTGCACCATTTTTATGCATCTCTGTTTGGCCCTATGGTTGACTGGTAATACCTATTACTGGCATGCAATGTTCAAAATACTTTCTTGCATATAATATACGTAAAAGCAATTCAGAAAATTAGTTTGTCATTTGGCTCTTCTTCAAATCAACAGGGCAGAAGCGCTTCAAGAACCTTATTGGAAAATAATGAATGTTATAATAAAATATGTTGTTGGAAAAATCCAGTAAAAACAACCTAAACAATAGCTTCTATGTCTAAGGTCTAAATACTGCTTAAGTTAAAGTTCGCAATTTTGATTTCAAAATTGTTAAGACAGCATTTTAGATACAATTTCATAGATCGCAAAATCAATATTTTTTCTAGGATATCTTATCTAACGGTCGTGCGTGAATATACACAACACATACATATTGCTGCATGGGAAAATGTTTGAATTGGCCAATAAAAGTTTTGACTCGTAATCAGTAAATACGGGATATCACTATACAAATAATCAAATTCTGAATATATTTTTATGTTTGCGTGTGCTGTTTATACTTGTGAGTATGATTATACCATCTGTTATTGACACAGGATGATACGAGTGTATACGAAGGGTGAATGAATCTCGGTAAAATTCTGCCAGTTTCTGCACATTCAGCACTTGTTTTAGGATTTCCACAGGTTGTCGGTCTAAATTAACTGTAGAGTCGCTTATAAAAACTTTGCAAGTGTTTATTTTGGACAGACGGGTAATAAAAAACTACAATCTTAACGCTTTTCACGTTTTCTTTCATAAAAACGTCTTTTTTCAAAGCAAACAAACCAGAAACTTCATGCAGTTTTAGCACCTTCTTCGCGACAACCGTCAATTGTTTTTTCTTTCGTTCCTGTTTTTAAATTATATGTTGCTAGGACAAAGCGCAGAGTCAACCATAGAGGGTTTAGACCCCAGATAGTTTTGGTTATTGTGCAATAGAATAGTACTAGTATTTTAACTTGTAATGAAATCAGCAACTGGCGAAAGTAGAAGTAGTAGAGACGAGGTTAATCCTCGTTTAAATTGACAATTCGATCCATATCATCTGTTAAAATTCGCAGCAGTAGGGGGACATATATTGAGACACCATTTTGGGTATTTGTCCATGGCTATAAAACTAATTGTTCACTCATTACGCATCGTGGAATTCGTGGACCGCAATAGGCTATTTAACAGCTTCTTTCTGTGCTATTAAACTACTTTAATCTGAATATAACACTCCCCGAGATACAACAATGTTAAAACCACATTTTTGGACTTTCCCAAAAATTGCTCCATACTGAAGCCTAGGAACGTGTGACGTCACACATTCCTAGGAGTATAGAGACATTGAGAATTTAGTTCCTGCAGCTATGTTTAAACTCGCGTAGTTTAAAGGGTTATTCAATGGTATTATTTGTTATTAATATTTTCGTACTTGAAACACTTTCCCACCCAACTTTAAGGGCTCATAAAAAAAATTACACCTAAGTTACGTATCATTCTCAAAATTTTAACGTAGTTCCTTATTTTGCTTGTTTTATCATATAACATCCCGTTATATAATTTTTACAAATTTTGAAATCAGGCAGCATCCCGAATTTAAGTTAGGTTCCTATTCAGATTGGTTTGTTTCATTTTCTGGAGTGTCAAAGATAACCATAGCACGGGTTAGCCAAAAATTGTGCATTCTCTGGGGTCGTGGATTTGCTAAGTTATCTTCAATTATAGTAGGTATAGGTACGCTGTTATTGAAATGCATCCGCCACGTTGCATCCGCCGATTGCGTTATCACGGCCTACTTGCTGACACGCATCCTTGCTACTACTAGCAACGTTAGATAATACTTTTATAACATATTGCTCTAGTGCTTTGTGTACAATCTTCATTATTTATAACCGACTTCAGTCCTCCCATTCGTCTCGCTTCTCGAAATGTCAACGAAAGTTTCTGAGGATGTAATCGAAGTCTGTGAGGAGTAAATTGAAGCGCAATGAAAACTCTGTTATCTAATTGGTCCCGATCCCGATCTCGTTTATTTCAATTTGATTAGAATGTGCACCTCATGCCACTACATCAATGATTTTTTTACGAGGATGAGATGAGGATGCCAAAAATGCCAACGACCCTGATTTGTATATGGGTTTATGAATTTTCTAAATCCATACTAATATTATAAATGTGAAAGTGTGGTTGTGTGTCTGTTGCCTTTTCACGCTTAAACCGCAGAACCGATTGGACTGAGATTTGGTATGGAGATAGTTTGAGTCCAAGTACATAGGCTACTTTATCCCGGAAAATACCCCTATCCGCGATAAACGAATTTAAGGCGGACGAAGTCGCGGGCAGAAGCTAGTTTAGTTTATAAATAAATAAATAAATAATACAGGACAATTTTACACAAATCGAACTAGTCCCATGATAAGCTCAATAAGGCTTGTGTTATTAGTTTAGTCATGCACATTCGGATATCTTTCCAAGAAAGACATTTGTCGTGTATATTTATCTTTATAAATGGACTGGGGGATTGACACAATCCTAATGTGCCCGAAAATAGTAAAATAAAAATAACGCTAACTTTAACAGGCAATCTGGCATCTTGATTAAAAGATTAAAGCGTCTATATATTTTTTTCACTTCTCCAAATACCCCAAAGGTTGTCTGGAACTATTGTGCATGTTACCATATCTTTACTTCTTTACTACCCTTTTTGTGACGTGTGCAATAACGAGTTATTGTATCTGGAGTGGTTACTATAAACCGGCATTTGAAGCATAATTGGGCAACTGTTAGTATATAACCTCCTGGATCCTTTGGGCCACACTTGAGGACATAACATTTTAAAAAAACTACACCCAAAAATCAAACCGGCGTAACAAGTTAACAAGCATAGAACGTTTTCGAACGATACTGTCGACCTAAAAAAATAAACACCGAGTCATAGATGGCCAAGTCCACACGCAAGTACACACAAGCACAGTCAAGTGAGGACCGGGGCATCCAGGAGGATAAGTATGTAGTTGAAGCATAATTGGACAAAATGCCTCCTAGTCTGTTTCCTCCAACCTAAAAGGACAAAATGCCTGTGCAATTCTAGTGGACCCCCCAGCTTGTGAGCTTGATGGTTAGGGCTCCTTAATTGTAAAGTTTCCTGACAACCCTACTAAGCTAAATGCGGCCACCCTAGGTTTATATTAACTCTAGGACCTTGGACTAGATACTTCCGGTATTGTATTGTTATAATACATTGTTGTTAGATTTGTAGTATTTATCAAAGTACAGGGTGGATGAGCGTGTTGCTAAATGCAAATATTACCTATACAATGCTATCAGTTCCGCTCCGTGTACAATTCAATTATCTATAAGTACTCTTAACTTGGCTTTTATATAAATCGCTATTACAGCGATTATTTGGTGTTTAGGTTGAGTTGTCTATTAATTCTTGCAAATATTATATTGAAAGTGTTTAGCATGACGTACACTCATGCAAAAATTCACTAACCTAGAAACGAGTTTACTTTTTAACACTAAGAGGAGAGACGCAGCGTGGGAAGGCCCCCAACAAGGTGGACCGATGATCTGATGAAGATCGCGGGAAACCTGGTTGGAGACCATTGTCCCGCAGTGGACCTCCTGGGGCTGATATGATGATGAAAGAAAGACACTCTATTCCTAAGGGGTACCCAAGAATCCCTAGATGTCTGTAAGTATTAATATGTGAAATAAAAAAATAGTTAATTTATTTATTATTATTTATTTATTTATTAAACAAATATTCCTATCTCCGTGAAACATTTTTTAACCGACTCCCAAAAAAGAAGGAGGTTCTCAATTCGTCGGAATCTTTTATTTTGGCTTTTACAAAATACTTAAGTTCCGTGACGATTTCGATTTGCACTAGTTCACTGGTATCATGATGATGAATAACAGAAATTTAAACATGAACGAATTTAACCTGATATCATTGAAATTAAGTTAGTTACCATATTCACGCACTCATAGGACATGCAAAAAAACGCATAGGTAGGTACATACGTAAAAGAAAGCAACTTGATTTCAAGTTAAATATTTTCACTTTACAGCGCGCTAAAACCTAAAATAATTTAAAGTTTCAGTATTAGTGATGTAGATAAGCCTTCAATTCGGTACGTCCTAATATTGATGTCTAACTATAAGTGGTGCTTCGATTTTAGAATACCTACAAGTAAAGTGAAGTCATATTCATAATATCTAAATGTAGCGGTGTACCGAGCTATATAACGAACGCAATGATTTTGTTCTTTCGTAGTGTTATAGAGCAAAGTTTAACGACAGTCATCAATAATGGACTTGTAACCAGCCTAAATTTTTAAAATAACTCCAAAAACATCAATACCACGAGTCATTAAACCGATGGTCGTAAGTTAAAAAAATGGCGTCCATTTGATGATAATAGCAATAATTGAAGTAATTTGTCGAGAGCAACAATAGGATGTTGGCAGGAAACGCGGTCGGCTGAACCACATTTTGCATCGCGGATCGCATAATTAAAAGTAGTTAGGTAATGCGTGGTTTCGCAAACGTAGATTATCTGTGGTATAGTGTACTGACGCTGTTGCGATGCTGTTGTGATGTGATATTGCTCGTAGAACCACTGGGACGGAAAGGGTTTCGAGAGGCGACTGAAAATAATATTAGTCAATACAATTTAAGAGACAGGACTTCGGTAGGAAAACGAACGAATCGGCAAGTTGGCAACATATGGATGAAAAGAACAGCAAACGCCATTAAACTCGACACATTTCATTCCTTGAACAGATTTTTTCTATGAGTTTCGCCAGCCTGATGGCGCCCACGAACCTAGCCTGGACCGACCATATTTTGGGAACTCAGGAACAGCCCAAGAGCAGCCATCGGGAGACCTGGCCAGCATTGGAGGTTTTTAGCTGACCGAGGGATCATCCCGTGGTGGACGTAGAAGTCGTCCCGAGAGAGTATTAACTGGAGAACGGACAGCAGCATCTCCTAAGGACCTACTCATACGACCATCTTTCTGCGACCGCTAACCCATTTGCTAAGCGTGGCGATTATGATTTATCCCACACGAAATAAATATGGACCCTAATCCTCAGCAACCCTACTATCCCAGCCTCTTGATGTTGCGCAAGACTTGGTCAACGAAGAGATTCTTGGAGGCGGTCTTTGTCCTTTGGTTTGTTGTGTGTAGACGGTGAAGAGTGTCATCTGTCAAAGTGACGTGTGACAGTAAGATGAGAAACGAATGCAAGTTGCGAGTGGCTATAACTATGTACTCGGTTATATACAAATTATTTAGGAGCACAAATACCGAGTCTTAAGTTATGGTAACTCGCTTCAATCGCGTCATACCTTCCGTGTTTTACCCTGAGAGAGGTACTACATCTAAAAGGACCTATCTTATGAAATGTGCCAGGTGGTCGAATTTATGGGGGATCATTTGTCATTGTAGAGCCTGAGATTTGTACCCCTAATCTCAGGCTAGTATGAAGCTAATTGTTGACCAGTGTGTAACATCGTTCGCTTAACCCCAATATCGACAGTTAAAGATATTCTCTGGTGAAAATTTAAGTAGGTATATACGCAATAGGTATATACTTCTTTCATTCAGTCTTCAACTCCACTGACAATAAACAATGCATCTAAGTTAATCTTCAGTTAGTTATGTATATAATAATATCCGTCCGCGCAATATAATCAGCATTGTTGTGATTGTTATACCAAATTAATTTTTATTGCCGTTTAATTAACAATTTTGCATAATTAGCCAATGAGGCCGCTTTAGTATTTACGAGGGCTGCTATTTATATATCCGGAAACCGGGATTACAATCTTCTTAAATAGCATATTTGACCGCCATGGTAAAATTTGAACTTTTTTAAGTATATAAGGTATATTTTTTCTTCCTTATTAACGCTCGTGTTTTGTTTTTGACGGGTTTTAAATGTCATCTCGCAGCAAGAATGGAACTCACTCGTGAAAATATTCGTGCTATGATTTATTATGATTTTCGGCGTGGTTTAACGCAACAACAGTGCATAGATCAACTAACTTCAACTTTTGGTGATGAAGCCCCATCTAAAACTACTGTGTATCACTGGTTTAGTGAGTTCAATCGTGGACGTAGTATGCTTACGGACGAAGTTAAGGCAGGTCGCCCGAAATTGGTCGTTGTACAACAAAATATCGAGGCTGTGCGAAAACTTATAATGGACGACCGACATGTTACGTACCGCGAGATAGAGGCGACTCTGGGTATTTCTATGACCAGCATTAATAGCATATTACATAGTTATTTGGCTGTAAAAAAAATTTGTTCGCGTTGGATACCCCACAACTTAACAAATGAGCAAAAACATGCTCGCGTCGAATGGTGCAATAAAATGTTAAAAAAATATAACCGTGGTGACTCAAAAGCCGTTTATAACATCTATACAGGTGACGAATCCTGGATCTATGCATACGATCCCGAAACGAAGCAACAATCAACGGTATGGGTGTTTCAAAATGAGCCGAACCCTACGAAAGTTACTCGTGCAAAAAGTACATTGAAACAAATGGTGGCCTGCTTCTTCGGTATTAATGGCCATGTAGCTACAGTGCCACTAGAAAACCGTAGAACGGTTAATTCAGAGTGGTACACGACCATTTGCTTACCGGAAGTATTTGAACAAATTCGTAAAACTAACCAGCGACGAAGAATCATTCTTCATCATGACAATGCCAGCTGTCATACGTCACGCGAAACAACTCTATTTTTGGAGGGTCAAAATGTGGAATTAACGGGTCATCCGCCGTACAGCCCTGACTTGGCACCCAACGATTTTTATTTATTTCCAAATATAAAGAATAAATTACGCGGTCAACGATTTTCGACCGCTGAAGATGCTGTCGACGCATTCAAACAACACGTTATGGAGGTACCTCAGGCGGAGTGGCAGAAGTGCTTTAAAAATTGGTTCACGCGAATGCAAAAGTGCATAGATCATCAAGGGGAATACTTTGAAAAACAATAAAACTATTTTCAGCCGTGTACGTTTGTTTGTTTTTTTGTTTCCGGATATATAAGTAGCAACCCTCGTAAGCGTCAACCTAGTTTCGCGCCCATTAGTTTATTTTAATTATTAATGGGCACTTGCTTTCCTTCCGGTCCTTACTTAGCGCAAAAACTGGTTATTTTCGTTTTAATATTTGCTAAATTGTTATCCATATTATACATACAAAAGTGTGTTTTTTGGTTTGTTCTTCTTTTAAAAGGCAGCAGAGCAACTTTGCAACAGAGCAGCTATATAACTTTATTTATTTTACTCATGAAAATAAACCGAAAAATAGCATATGCAACTTTTGAGCATAGAAAATTTACGCTATCGAAAGATACAAAAACAATACTCAATAAATGCGGGCGGAGCCGCTGGAAATTAACTAATTAATGCGATAAAGTGTGGTGTGCTTGCAAAATAAGGTACTGAACTAGCCTGTGTGTATGTGCGGATTAATTATATACCTACCTTACGAGTTCTGTAACCTAATATATGTACATTAGCAAGATAGAGCGATGTCAAAGGTCAGGATTAAACATTACTCTCATTTGTTCCAAGCATAACGCAGTCTTCCAAATTGGATGCTAGAATTATATTTACATTTTGAAGTGCTACATATAATATTGAGAATTGCTAGACAACATGTTCACTGCAACCCCCCCTTACGGAACAAACTTGAATGAACATGAACGCATTTGTGCGTTGCTGGCAGTTAATGTGTGTGGCAGACACTCTAAAATACAGACCCTTTCTATATAAGAGACTTTAAAAGGCCTCATGACTTCAAAAACGTTTTGGCGTTAGAAAGAACCTAAAAACCAACCTTCAGTCGTTTCAAGAACCAATCCAGAACAGCTAGACGTATATAAAAAGTCATCCAACCAGAAGGGTTGTTAGACAAAAAGCCTAGTTTTCTTCTGTGCATGCATGAAATACAGCAAGTCAACTCTAAAGTGGTCAACCCTGAGTCCCTGACAAAAAGAGAAAGGGGAACCATAAAACAATTGTGTGTGGCAGCGGGCTGGGCAAAATCCTCGTAGAACCGATGGCCGCTCGCATGGGATGGGGCTGAAAGGTTCTCGAGTGTCACCCGCGTACAATACAGGATGACGGAGCGTTCAAAGGCCCCTGACAATATGGACCGGCGATCTGGTCAAGATCGCGGCAAACCGATGGAGGAGGATCTTTGAAAGGACTTTGTCCAGCAGTGAAGGTCTAGGCTGATATGATGATGATGATGACTTATTATTTAAACCAGAAAACTGCCGTGAGAATCAGACATATTTAGATTCCATTAGCAGTTACTCACGTTGTTGTAAGTGCGAGACGGACAACGTGGGTGTCCACTTGCCGCTCATGAATAAGGTCCTCGTAATGGACCGAAACATGTCGGGCAGTACACGGCTTTAATAACGTGAGTAACCGCTAATGTAATCTAAATATGATGACTTATCATATTGAAGTAGTGTAATGCTCGGAGCATTGTATGAACAGGCGCGGAACTGAACGAGGCGTGACCGTGACGTGCTATACGTTTTTTATGATAATGTTCAGTTACGAAAATGTTCGTATATAGGGAAAACATTAACCTTGTTAAGTTTTACATCTAACCGTGTGGTATAAAACTTAACCTCGCAATAGGTAAATTGCGTTTGTTACAATGATACCTCCGTAGCTCTTTAAAATCTAAGTTAACCTTCAAGAAAAGAGTGTATTCCTTCCTGAAAGGCCGGCAAAGCACATGTGACTCCTCTGGTGTTGCAGCCGGTCTAGCACAACTCTCCGGGACTACGCTTGTCGCGCGACATAGCATCACCCGTCTTTCTCGCATTGTATTGAAAGGAAAGAGACAGACAGTCTTTGTCGCGCGACAGAGTCGCGTATCACAGTTGTGCTAGAGGTGCAGGTGTCTATGGGCGACGGTTATCGCTTGCCATCAGGCGATCCGTCTGCTTGTTTGCCTCCTATAACATAAAAAAAAAGATTGCCTTCGATAGAAGAATGAACGCTATATGCATGTAGAGAGTTACTTATCTATAACTATTTACAGCTATTAGTCCTATTACGATTCTTAGACGAGACACTGTATATTTAAAAAGTTATTCGAGTACCTAAATTAGACGAAATTATTGACAACAAAGTTGTTTTTATCGATAGATTACTATGGAATAAGTATCATAACATAAGCCCTTATGCACTGCAGAGTGAAGGTATAATGTGGTATAACGGATTATAATGTTTATTTTATCTTCCAAATAAAAACAATGGAGGTAAAGTGTGACGAGTGTTACCATTTTGCTTTGCAAAATTTTGGCTGACATACTGCTTCAGAGTATTCCTAAGGAGGCCCGACCATATCTTGCTCTCCAACATAAGCAAAGGCATACGTGACGTACTATAGCAACCATATGCCTTGCTTGCCTTGTTGCCTTTGCCGACGTTGCAGTAACTGGCAGCAGAGCACCAAACAACATACCAAGACTTCACGCATCGCCTGCAGACCAAGGCGGTCTCTCGACCGTGACGATCATTACTCACGTTCTTATATAAAAAACAATATAACTGTCTAAGTAACTACAAGATACTTACTCCCTTCTTACCTAAGAATGACGTACGGGACTTGCCAGAATGGAAAGCACTTACAGTACGGATGAATCAAGTAATTATAACGCATTGTGTTCATAAAAGTTCGACTTACTGGGACGTAGATAAGAGTCCAGTTTTGTAATGACAGTTTATTTGGTTATTCCGTTCCACTGCGTAAATAGACAGCTACTTTTACCAGACAAAGCCTTATTTCTTAAGAAAATGAAATTAAGTCGTGTTTGATTGACCAGATTGGGTTTTTTCTACAATCAGTCCTCACGGCTAAAAAGGTCGATTAGAAGCCGTAACTTGCTTAATATGAGTAAAAATAGCCAGAATGCGTGACAAAAACAAAGGACAATCTTTACTTGCGAACCCTTACTTTGAAAGTATTCAAGAACTAAAGCATTTCTGAACACACTCCGCAACAAAAGAGTATTATTAAGATCGATACCTTTAAAATGTAAAACTATAATAGAATTAATTCAACCTTATCTTTAGATGAGTATTATTTTATCAGAATTTCACTAGTAATTTGAGATATATGTAGTTCTTTCCAAAGAAAGAGTGATTCGGCTGACGGAACCACCGAGCCTGTCTTAGAATTTGTTAGTATCACAGAAGCTGTATATTAAGCTTATTGTCACTGGATGCTAGAGGCTATTTGATGCTGAATGTACGTTGTAACGAAACGTGCAGTGCGCCACATGCATACCTTCTACATACATACATTAAATATGAATATACAGTAAAACAAAGTGAGTCGTGAGCTTTCAGAACGTTATCGATTCGATTATCGAGTCGTGTCCTCGCGGTAATGTCCACGTGTATTCCGTATCTATTATCAATGCATTTAGCCATATCGTAAAAATAAGTGCTTAAAACTTTAAACGATAAATACACAAATCAAGAATGAACACATCTCAGAAATGACTGTCGATGAAATTTTAACTGGTGGTCACTGCGATCTCCATTATTAATCCAGGTTAAAGTTTTCATTTACTTACAATTTACCGATGAAGTACTTTTCGAAAATACCTGGGATTTACTTAGTCCTAGGGATCATAAAATGTTGTAACACGATTCAGTTTGGTGCGATCCTAGTCTTCTGGTCAGTTTTTTTTTTACTTTCATAGATCTGCTGAACCGGCAGGTATTATGACCTAACTGTTTCATCAGTTCGTAATCCAAAGTCAAGTCGCCAACATCATAAACAAACAAAATTTTATACCTGATTTCGTAGTATTAAAACAAGTTATGTATTTGTCTTTTTATTTGTATTCGTAACTAATAAATGATTTTATGTCTTTCCAGAACGAAGTCGAGTTCGGGTCTGAGCGTGGCGGAGAGCAAGGAGCCTGCGCCTGCGCCTTCGCCCGCCGACTCCGGCGTCTCCGAGTTGGAGAGGGACCACCATGACTACAGGTATTACTACCAGCGCTTAGCTTGTAAGGAGTAGGTACTTACGTCCCATTGCTATATCCAGAAGTCATCACGTTCTGTGCCGCATGTTCTCTATAAAGGTAGCAGTTTAGAGTATGGTATAGCTAAGTCTACATGGAGTAATTTGTCATCCACAATATCCCCATGCTATCCGCTCTTGTTATCTATTATTATGGCGAGGTTGCAAGAGTATTTGAGTCAGACTCTAGCTCAGGCTAGTTTGGACTTGTAGTCTGTGAAAATGTGTGCAATTCCAACGTAGATCCACTTGTTTCAATGACAGAACCTGGGTGCAAGAGCTTTGTTCAGTAGGTTTTTTTTTTATGGCATAGGGGGCAAACGAGCAGACGGGTCGCCTGATGGTAAGCGATCACCGTCGCCCATAGACACTTGCATCACCAGAGGAGTCACAAGTGCGTTGCCTGCCTTTCATGAGGGAGTACGCTCTTTTCTTGACTACTTTTTTATTTCAAGAATACTGGATAAAAAGCGTTGCAAATAGTAATTTTAGCTCAATGTAATCCAAATGGCGAATGCCTGTACAAGCACATCATACGAATTATTCAGTTATGGATGCACTTGTTTGTTCTTCAACGCATTGAAACAACTTCGTACTTATCAATACTAACGTAACCACGTAATATTTTCCAGCACAACCGACCGTCTGCGCGGACACGACATCCGTCTCCGCGCGCCGCGCGCCCTGATGCTGCAGAGCTATGGCACCAGGTCCAGAGACGAGAGAGACGCTGAGCTAGCCCGCGTGAGGAGGGACCGAGCGTTGCTGAGGCAACGGCTGGAGGATACGGAGTGGAGCCTGTGCCAGCGGGCGGGCGAGATCGCACTGTTGAAGACTCAGCTCAAAGACGCTCAGGTTAGTTATCATCATCAAAAGAAGCTGAACCGAGTGAGCGACCAGCTCTGCTCAGACTAGGAACGGCGAGCACGGGGTGAGCCTGTTCCAGCGGGCAGGTGAAATCGCATTGTTGAAGACTCAGCGCAAGGACGCTCAGGTTAGTTATCATCATCAAAAGGAGCTGAACCGAGTGAGCGACCAGCTCTGCTGAGACAAAGAACGGTGAGCACGGAGTGAGCCTGTGCCAGCGGGCTGGTGAGATCGCGCTGTTGAAGACTCAGCTCGAGGACGCTCAGGTTAGTTATCATCATCAAAAAGAGCTGAACTGAGTGAGCGACCAGCTCTGCTGAGACATAGAACGGCGAGCACGGAGTGAGCCTGTGCCAGCGGGCTGGTGAGATCGCGCTGTTGAAGACTCAGCTCAAGGACACTCAGGTTAGTTATCATCATCAAAAGAAGCTGAACCGAGTGAGTGACCAGCTCAGCTGAAAAAACGAACGGCGAAAACGGAGTGAGCCTGTGCCAGCGAGCAGGTGAGATTGCGCTGCTGAAGACTCAGCTCAATGATGCATTAGTTCATCATGTGGTGTGAGACACCAAACCTTACCTTGACAGATAGATTTAGGAAACGGGCGTGTTAAACGAAATAGCGCTGTTTGTTTTTCGTAAGCTATAATTCAATTAGTTCTTCCACCTAATATTGGACGATGCTTAAGTTTTGTATCACCAAGATATGGCGGAAAGTTGATGCTGCAGAGACGTAGAATAGAACTAAAGCCAAAACTTATGCAGGCCCAAGCTCGATTGAGGCATTTAACGAGTCACCATCATAATCAACTGTCCCAATTACAATTTAAACATAAGTAACGCTTAACACCTGCCTCTCAATTGTCTCGCAGTATTTCCTAAGTGTATGTGTTGGTATTACGTCATTATGAATCAAAGGACATTATTTATTGTCTAAATAATTATAAAGTTATTCGTTGTGTTAACACATTTCTTTTCTAATTCCAGAACGAACAAACCGCCAAAGGCCACGAGTATCTCACCCTGAAAGCCGACTGCCGCCAACTGAGAGAAGCGCTCGATAGGAAGGAGAAAGAAATCATGAGACTCCGAGCGGAGACGGAGGAAAAAGAAAAAAACGCGAATCGACTCCAATCGGAAGTAGATCGACTCACCAACGACCTGATGGAGAGCGTCGCCGACCTCTCAAAAACTAAGGAAACCAGCAAAACCGAGATAGATAAACTAAAGACCGAGCTAAAGGAACTAAGACAAGAGTTATCGGACGTGTCCCTTAGCGGTTACGAAGGCATAGAATGTGGCAGAACTATGCGGGGAATCTATGACGTGTGCAAAACAAACGAGTATCACTGGACTTCAAGCGATAGCGCTTTAGAGGACGCAGAGGTTCAGAGACTTAACGGGGAACTACCGGACCCTTGCGGGGAGCCTTGTCCTGCTAGCGCCATGGTTGACAGACTCAAGTGCGAACTGGAGTCTAAGGAAACACAGTTCAACAATGAAAGAAGAAAATGGTCAGAGGAGAAAGATAAGGTACTCCGATACCAGAAGCAACTACAGCTTAACTACGTTCAGATGTTCAGACGCTCGCGCACATTGGAGGCTGAAGTAGACAGCTTGAGACTGGAACTCGATCTTTGCAACAAGAACATGAAGAATGTGAAACACGGAAAAGCTATAGAATTGTAACAGTACCAAAATATTTAGGGTTATTATTTATGCAGGCCATGTAAATATGTTGTTTTGCCTGGTTCATCTTGCCTTTTGCGGTAGTTTCGATAAGCTGTTTTAACATAATACTCGATTGGCAAAGGCTTAATGTCACAATTAAGTAACTATTGTACAAGTTCAAGCGTAGATAGATTCATGCTATATTATGGGAATGCGCGTATTTTATATCAGAGAGATTTAAGTTATTTTAGATAATAATAAAAGTATTTTCAAAACATATTTAGTTTTTTTACAACGCCCATATTTCATAAATATCATTGCTCCATTTAAGAACTTGGCTGAATTTTGCATCCTAAATGGGGAAGGGGAGTTAAAACCTCTCACTCCAACGTATTGCCGCTTCACTGCCGTCAGTTACTAAATTCAGCAACGTCGGTATTATCAATGTTCTTACCATTAGTGGATCGCGCTGTTCAGGTTCTCCGTAGAATCATGAGCCCTGTAAGGCAACAGGGTTATATATCTATACTATAATAAAGTGGAAAAAATGTTATGTTTACCTTGAAGATGGTATTTTTCTAAACTATTTGGAGATTTGGACTATTTCGAGGTTACTAAATCGATAAATACTTTTTTTGGATTTGTTGTAAGTTTTTATGTGTCGTTGTGGCTTTATCACGCCAAATCGGCCAAACGGATTGTAACTATTTTTGGTACACGGGTTAGCGGGGTATCCATAGATGGTTATAGGATACTTTTTACTCGACTACGCTGAAGAAAAATAGAGCGTCATGATTTTTTCTCCTCCGCTGACGAAGTTGCAGAAACACAGACGAACAACGCCTGATGGTACATGCTTAGAAAAATGACACGCGCAACAATCTGTGCTAAGTGTTTATTGCAGACACACTTCCGATAACAATACTTAGTATGGAGCAGAACGTAGCCTAATCTATCCTAGTTTTTAACGAAAAATTTCAGTACCAGATTATCCAAAAACGAATCGATTGAGCGGATCGAATGTATCGAATCCCAGTTTTGTCCAATTTCTCCGACTTTCTCTTCATCATTTCAACCAAGAGACGAAAACTCTCGCAAGGTTCTAACGACTGGCAGCGAGCTACCCTAATCCAATGGTATCCTGCGATTTTGAGTAGATCGTCGGGCTTTGCGGTCACCACGCAAGACCCTCTCTGCCCCAACCCCCACAGTCATCGCTCTGGGTACCATCAATGACATTGAGCTTGCTTCTGCGGAGAAAGCGGTTGTGCGGGAGACAATGCTAGCTCATTGTCCTTTAAGTTAGCAATTTAGGTAATGGTGTGGTCAACCCTAAAATTAAACTGAGGCTCGAATCGCTTATCAATACCCGGCACTTCATAAACTCTGAACACATGAAAAATATCTCTCGATCTTAAAACTTTAGCAGTGTTAAGATCACTCGTCAAACGAGATCTAATCTTAGATTCGTTGCAAGATTTTAAAACTTGGACCTGAAGTTGGATAGACCTAAATTCCTGGATCTGAAAGTGAATCCATCGCCTACTTTCGTGGTACTTTGGTCTGCATTGTTCCTGGTTGTTTTCGAGGGTTCCACCTGCAACACCAAAACATGAATTATAGACACATTTTAATGCTTATTTTACAAACTCTATGAACACGACACATACATTTCCCGGGAAGTTATTAGATGAATGAATTCATTCCCATGATTTCCTTCACATTCTAGTTTCCGGAATAGTGGACCGTGTATGGATAATAGAGATTAGCTCAAGAAGACTCGTCAGTCTTCATGAGCTAAAGAAGGATAACATAGTTATAAAATATAAATACTCGTTTCATTTAAAATATTTCATTTCATATTTCATTTCAGTTCAAAAATTCAGAGGCATTATAAGAGCACATACTCGTAATAAAACAAATTGTGGCTATCAACACAATTACACCGGTCTTGAATTTCATAAATACTCGTAATGTTGTCCTTAAGGCGATAAAGTGTTATGTCAAAAGTATTGCGATGCTTTACCTAAATTATATTCCCGTGACTTATTTATGAAATTCAAGACCAGTGTAATTGTTTTAATAGCCGAACTTTGTTTTATTACGAGTGTGTGCTCTTTTCATGCCTCTGAACTTTTGAAGCGTGCTAACAGCAGATTAGTGTACCTGTGTGACGTCACCGATAACGGGCCGCTTCCTCCACTTATACCACCAGTACTCCACCCCTAACGTTACGCAGGCCAGCCCTATGCCCATGAAGATAACGATGAACACGCCGCCAATGTTCTGGATGGAGATCCCGTCGGACTGGTCGTCCTGCTTCTCGCACTTCATGGCTTCCGGGTTGTTATTCCACCAGTTCTCTTTGAGCTTCTCCAGTTTGCGCTTATTCAGGAGTTGGAGGATGCTGTAAGCAGATTAATTGCTTAAAAAGCCAACTATCAAAAACTTTTTTTTATGACATAGGAGGCAAACGAGCAGACGGGTCGCCTGATGGTAAGCGATCACCGTCGCCCATAGACACTTGCCATACCGGAGGAATCACAAGTGCGTTGCCGGCCTTTCAGGTGGGATACCGGAGGAATCACAAGTGCGATGCCGGCCTTTCTGGTGGGAGTACGCTCTTTTCTTGAAGGCTTGAAGGTCGCATCGGTCCGGAAATACTGCAGGCGGCAATTTATTCCACAGTTCAGTCGTGCGAAGCAGGAAATATTGCGACTTTGTATTGTGGCAGAGATAATATATGACATGATAACTACTATTCCCAGAGGCGTATTTGCCACAGGGCGACAGGCTGTGGTGGAGGTGGCATAATGCTCAATTTAGGACGCAAAACACCTTGCGGGACCCTTATGGGACAGCAACTTACCGGCCCAAGGCGCAAAATGTTTAAATACGCCTCTGGCCATTACACCACACAACTTCAAGGCACGCGCAATTTTTCTAACACACCATACTTCTTAACTCAAGTATGGTCTCGGCATTATGACATCATGTGCAAAGATTGGTGTAGTAACGTGTTAGTAAAGTTGATTGAGGAGGTATACCATAAGGATCTTTTTTTTTATATTGTACATACTCGTATTATACACTTGTTTCTCAATTACGAAAAAGTATTAATCAAATCTGATTTAGGGTTAAAAAATGTTACCATATTTTGTGCACAGTCATTTCGTTACACAGCACAGCACTTTTTCTTTAAATATGAGTAAATGAATACGCTTCGGCTTCCCTTGTCAAAAATCAAAAGCGTACAGCATATATTCACTTTTTCAGACCTGACCGTACATCCTAGCGACAGAGGTAATCCCCTGCGATACGTGTTATGTTATGTCTGTATTGTATAAGTAGCTCTTTTTCTGACTGTACTCGTACGTTAAACACTTGTATATGTAAGGCACATACTTACATGACTTAATAAATGAGCAAATTATGTACCTCAATCTGTTTCATTTCTATTTCCTTACCTTAGTTTTTACGGAAACCGAAAAATTTTCAGGAATTCTATAAAACAAACCAAACCCAACTTTTTGGATCATACATGACGGTTTTAAAAAAATCGGAGTTTTTTTCGGTTTCGGAGAAGCGTGAGTTGGGAAATGAAACAGTTGGTACCTTAAGGGAGTTTGGGAAAAATTGTTACGTGAAAAGAAATGGTCCCCACCTAGGTGTATGCATGCATTACGCTGTTTTATTGCCTCAGCTCGACTAATGCAATAAAATGGGAGCCAGGGGGACCGACGGCCAGCGTAGCTTGATTGATGATGTTTGACTTGTGTTTCCTGCCCACAAGAACCGCTAAATATCGTTATCGCATAAACTAAATTTCTACAATAACAACAGTGCTCAATGTAAAGTTTCATACAAAATATATAGATCGAGAGCATCGCGCTTTGGTGTGTCTAGTAAAGATGTATCAAAATCACATTGAAGTTGTGTTGGAGTAATCTCTCTCCTAATCTAAACTCTCGGGGGTAGGACTCATTTAAACGGTCAAATTTTTAATATTTAATTTGCTACGGAACTCTAAAGTTCTCAGGTGCTTTGTATACGCCACTAGATGTCGCTACGCTCTAGATAATAGTCCCTAACGATACTGCGCGGCAATTGATGTAGAAAACAAAAGGGAAGGGGCTACATCAATGTTTGGCGAATTTGTGGTGCCACGAGGTCAATAAAATTGTCTATGAATTTTTTTTTACACCAAATCTATAACGATATAAATTCATATTCTGTTCACCAAATTGACAACGACGTCATAATGCTGTCATATTAAAACTTCAGTAGTAACCATCGTATCGAACATTTTTATGTCAATATGTCTGTTATTTTATGAAATTGATTGCTCTGTTGTAACCTCATTAATAATGAAACGAATATCAAAGGACAGTGGATAATATTGACCACTAAGAGAAAGGCGTATGTGCCAGTGAAACTTCCATGACGATACGTCATTCTAGCACAATAGCAGTTTGCAGTTCTGTTAGCCCCATATTTACATTCGTGGATGTATCAAGAGTGAACAAATTACAATGGACCTTCAGAGTTCGTACCAACCGGTTCCAACTGAGAGTCAAATAGGTACCTATATATATGTATGCAGTCGACCAGTAAGTTTTCGATAATACCCATTTGTTGTAATGAGTAGGAAGGCACTGTGACAGAAAATACATAAGATAAGATAAGATAAGATACCAAACTGAAATGCCATATTAGCAGGGTGGCTGGCTGCGGCTGGAAGAGTGTGGTCGGGGATCGTACTCAGTGGCGCACTCTTCGACTACGGAGACTCTCTACATCTATACTATTATAAAGTTGTAAAAATGAAATGTCTGTACATTGAAGATATTTTCAAAAAAATGATTGTTATGGACTATTTGGAGGTCACTAAAATGAAAAATATTTTTTTTGGATTTTATGTATGTTTGTATGTGTCATTGTGGCTTCATCACGCAAAATCGGCTAAACGGATATCAACTATTTTTGGTACACGGTTAGCTGGGTATCTCCAGATGGTTATAGGATACTTTTTACTCGACTACGCTGAAGAAAAAAAGAGGAGATATGACTTTTTCTCCTCCGCGAATGAAGTTGCGGGCGTCTTCTAGTCTCCATTAAACTTAGTATAAGCTTTTTTTTTACGACTAGAGACCCTTTACATCTCTAGGTTAAGTTCTAATGGATCCAGAGACAGAACACATCTCCCTGTAAAATGTGCCCATGTATTTGCCTGTTGCATTAATATTACCATATTACTATGCACTATAATATCATGATCTGGAGTGTGAATGTTTTTTTTCTCTTTACTGTAAAATCAGATATGTAAAAGTGAACTGGAGACCAACTTGCAGAATAAAGATTTAGATTTTAAATTAATCGCAAAAAAAAATATCGCTCCTGTTGCAGCCACGAACATAAATCAGGCAATAAACATGCGCCCGTGTCACCTTTGCGCCAATTTACATACAGCATTGACCGTTTTATGTAGCCCTCATGTCGGGCGCTTAGCTTAGTGCATAGTAGCGATAAAATAACAAACAAGCTCAAACGAATATTACGTTTTCAGGGCCGTACTATACCTAAGTATCGTTATCAGTAGTCGAACGTCAGACTCCAGCCACCACATGGTATGTGCACAGTGCTAAATACAGATATTTAACTATCTTCTTCACAAGAAACATAGGGCTCTTTATCTATTTATTCTCTTAGGTTAGGTGTTTTACACTATAATTATAAAAAAGTAAAATACGAAAAGCAGATACAAAATATAACACACTATAAAAAAAGCTAACCTAACGTCTTTTGAGTGCCAAAAATGGCAAATCACGTCAACGGAAAACAGCACCTAGCATAAACGCGTGATACGCCGACTCTTTGCCGCACGACAAAGGTTTTCTGTCTCTTTCCCTTCAATACAAGCCGAGGAAGACGGGTGATGCTATTGTCGCGTGAAAAGCGAAGTCACGATGCGCTAACCCCACACTCCACGGTTCCAACGACGTCATTTTCCGTTATATAGTGGTCATATATCTATAAGTATTTGGTTTCCGTGGCGTGTTTTTTTTAAACCCAGCTTTGAACTCAGTAGGCTTGATGAGACCTTGTTTCCGGAGTAATCGAACCAAATAGGGGGAACGAAAACATAGAAACTTTGTGCGCACAAACGGGAATGCCAACCGCACCCACTTTGCCCCGTGCTGATTTTCGTTCTCCATCAACGCGCACCAAATATTAGATGTCGTTTTAATACCTTAGTTATGTGTGTAACTCCTACCAATCAAAACATTAAAGGAGTAAATAGGCTCAGAGAGACAGTTGGCATTCAACCTGTCTACACTTTTCACGCATAAATTACTATAATTTACAACGTATTCGAAAGAAGTGTTAACTGTTTTATAAGTAAGATATAAGTAAGATATAAATAAGTATTAGACACACCCGTCTTACCATGGAATGTCCGTTTTACCTGCTTGACTTTGAGAACTAGTTTTATCTAATCATAATAATATTAAGCTGTTTTGCAGACATGTTTTTGTTTATAACACGTAACACGAAACATCCTTATCTCCTTCAATATTATTTTTATTTATATCACGATAACGGGGAGGCGAATCACTTGATTGAGAAGCTGCAAATCTATGTGACGAGGTCGACATTCTATTACCCTTCTTTATTATTCAGTCAAAAACCTTAGAAGGAAAATATCAGACGAGCCACCTAACAGACATCACCATCTACGGATATGCAACATTTAGAGGAGCTGACTTACATTTCCGACCATTGCGCTACTCGCTTCGTAAAGAACGCGTAGACAGGAACATCGGGATCGGGAACAATTCATTGCGAATAAGTGGCATATTCTCTCTTGCTGGTCTTTCAAAGGTGAGGTCCGTTGAACGACGATGGCGTATCGCATGTAGCAGCTCGTGAGCACGTTCGGCGCGTCGCTGGAACCCTCAAGAGTCCCTAAACTTAGTAGTTAAGAATTTACGCTTGTTGAATTGGGTTTTCAAAGGCAACCCTTCGCTGGAACTCTCGGAGCACCTGGAAGCACGTCAAGAACTGCTTATTCGACCCCTTATGGCTGAAAATTGATATGAGAATGCCATTTGATGACACGGTGCGGTGATGACGCCCTGTGCATGAAATCATTAGCGCTTCTCATGTTATCTGACCACCTTGTCAGAATTTGTTCTCTGAAGTGTTTGGCCTCAGCTAGGTCCAGCATAATGCTTCTTTCGAAGTACAAAACACAGGAACTTACACATTATTCAACAGGTCCTTCAATGGCGAGCCCTTTTGGACGGCGATGGCGTACTGCTTGCGGGAGAACTCGTCACCGTCCATCTGCAAGTAACATCTCACGTCCGTTGCGATACCCAGCTACGCGAAGCCTTCGTGACAGGTATGATAGTCGCGCATCTGATGGAAGCACTTTAAGAACTTACGCATTATTGAACTGGTCCTTTAACGGCGAGCCCTGTTGGACAGCGATGGCGTACGGCTTGCGGGAGAACTCGTCGCCGACCATCTGCAGGTCACAGCTGGTGAGCACGTAGTATCTCACGTCCGTCGCGTCACCCAGCCATGCGAAGCCCTCGCTAGAGCTCTCGGAGTCGCGCACCTGATGGAAGAATTCATGGAATTACTAGCTGGTAAAGCTCCAAGAAGATCCGGTAGCTGAGTTGTTCAAGCTTGCTACTTTCAAACAAGAGGTCATTCGAATCCGACCTGTACTGCTGAGTTTCTCGGAATTGATGTACGGAATATCATTTGATATTTACCGCTAGCTTACCGGCGAAGAAAATATCGTGAGGAAACCAGCATACATCTGCGAGGAGCTTTCAAAGGTGTATGCGAAGTATCTTATACGCACTGGGGCAGCGTGGAGACTAACATTCCCTCGCAGCCACGAGAGGAGGCCTGTGCCCAGCAGTGGAACGAATATAGGCTGATGCTGATGATGATGAAAGCTATTCGAACGTAGAAGATATTTGCCGTCGGCGACTAATCATAGAATGAAAATGAGGTATTATCCTACTTATAAGTGTAAATATTTGTGAAGATGTTTGGACTTTGGATGTGGATGTTTGTTATTGGATTTAGATGTTTGTTATTCGCCCGTTAACTATCAAACTTATTGAAATGAAACTTGACCCACATAGATCAGATAATGGATTGAAAGACAGGATAGGTACAGTCGGTGCCCTGACTTAAGTTTCCACGCCTGTATACTTAAGTCTATGCATGCCTGGATTGGACACTTATTTGAAGGCCGACTGTACTTTGTTCCCGGTAATACGAGTTAATACCTAGCAGCGAGACATTACTTTGTATCGCCGTTCGTTTTTTAAGATAAGCAATTTATAAATTCCACGGCGTGCTTCCGCCCGTTTCACTCGTTTAACAGCGGCGCACAATCAAGGAAGAAAATCTTGCAACAAGTAATGTAGATAGACAATAAAAGTAAACGTACGTAGTACACGTGCTAAATATTACTTCATTCTACTTCATACATTTTACACGACTGGACGCGATTAAGCAGCCACGCTTTATCATGGGCTGTCCCATGATATTATGCTGAACCTGACGCCAATGAGATTGTCCTTATCACCAGCGCTCACAGCGCGAGTGGTATAATATGCCACTCCAGCCGCTCCAACTACCTTCTAACGGCCTGGCCACGACATTGCGCGAATTGCGGCGCGTGAAGCGTTTTATCTGTTCATTGCGCGGTCGAGTCGCGCGACGCACTGTGGCTAGTTGGGATCACACGCAATGAATTAGAAAAACCGCTGCCGCTGCCGCCGCCGCTCAATGTCGTGGCCAGGCCGTAAAAGAAGGGCGTGTATGTGTAGATAATGTGTGTATCTCAGACTACGGATCCATACCCTCTGCACAGCTTCTTCGACGGAGTTCGGCAGTCCAGCCTCCTTCATAGCCTGCCACATCTTGCTGTACTTGTCGCTGACGGGGTAGTCCCACACCGCTAGCTTCGCTCGCTCCACATCGCTCAGGCTGTCGTTGAGACTCATCTCTTTCCAAATTCTAAAAACAAAGTGCATTTTAATTTAGACGACCGACCGGTTTGGCTCAACGGTAGTAACGTTGCCTGCGAAGCTGAAGGTCCTGGGTTCAAACCCCGGTAAGGACAAATATTTGTGTGGTGAACATAAATATTTGTTCCTGAGTCTTGGATGATTTTTATGTATATAATTAAATATATCGTCGTCTAGTACCCATAACACAAGCTTTATTGAGCTTACCATAGGACTAGTTCGATTTGTGTAAAATTGACCCGTAATATTTAGTTATTTATAAGAAGGAATGCACGCACGCATACCTAAATAAAAAAAGTCATTAATATAATTATCAGTCTATAGCAAACTACTGCTGGGTATTGGCCACTAAAGCCCAAATCATCATACTTTGTTCCAGATTGTCCCTTTAATTATTTATTTATTCATTTTAACGGACGGTTACTTTACTTCTGTCAATGTTGTCCATTTGACAAGCTCAATCAGCAATTAGCATCTAACAGAGCATGATGAAATTGGAGATAACCATCTTGGGCCTTCCTAATCACGGTCACGGTAAAAAAAAACATTTATCTAACCTTATTTTAACGAGAAAAAAGTTGACTGAGAAATAAAAAATCTTTCCTATTTTCCTAACGTAGGTATGATGATTATTCTATTAACAGGCGATGCCGGGATACGAAAATCAACATTCTACTTGGTCCGTCAGATCGTCTATAATAAAAAAAAACACTGGACACATATTTCTTTGCATTTTTCAATTAATATAATAAAGAAATACTAGATAAATCGCATTAACGTTTAGGAGTAAGTAGTGCCTAGTGACGCCGTAATCTGTACCTAGGCGTGACGACACGTGATATTTTGACTCAATGTATCCCCATTATTTTATGATTGATTACGTTAAAATAAATCCATTTTTTTTAATCTAAATAGAAACGGACTTAATAATTAAAATTTACTACACCTTCATTTAAATCAGGAAGATATACCTAGTATACCTACGTATTCATTTGTTACAGGGTAGTAACGCTTTCCCGTAAATTCTTCGTGTAATAAAATACTTGAAACATGTTATCTATAGCTAGGCAGTGGAACGAGTTCAACGACCGATAGCGTTGATAATAAGAATTCTACGAATACCATTTCTTATAACCACATGAGTAAATATTTCGACATGCGCAGAATCAGCACGAACCGCGCAGTGTGTGAATCGAAATATTTAATACTAAACAAATAACTTTTATATTGTTATCTATATGTAAGTAAGTACATTCTTGTCTCAAGATAATACAAGGACCTTTAAAACAAGAGGACTGACAATCACTATACAATAAGCCGTTCCCCGATATTTATCACGCCATCTATGTACAGGAATTATTATTGAAGAAACTTACATTTCAACTTTGAATCTATTAATGTTACGAATATGTTCCTTTGTTCAATTATAAAATATCATTGCTGGCGGGGACGATCCAAAGTATGGTAAATATGGCAATTGACAGTCCTCTTGTTTTAATGATCCGTGGCATGTGAGGCAAATCTAATATATTATTAGGTGCCTATACGCGTATTGCAACTTGTGTCTGGAGGAGTAAATTCAAATTTGCCTACATAGATGCTGGACATAGGTCTCCCTTGAAGAACTATGACCGATCCTGCACCAACGGCCTTCAGCGACCTTCACCAGGTCTACCTTGTCAGAGGGCTACCCACGCTGCGTCTTCCGGTGCGTGGCTGCCACTCAAGAACTCGACATTGGTCCCAGCAGCTATCGGTTCTACGAGCAATATGCCCTGCCCATAAATTGCCCCTTAAGTTTTGCTATCCTTTGGGCTATGTCAGTTACCTTCTTCTAAGGATCTCTTCATTTCTGATTCGATCCCGCAAAGAAATCACGAGCATAGCTCTTTCCATTGCTCCGTGAGTGACTTTGAAGCCTTCTCATGAGCAGGGCCCTCTTTCCCACTGGGCACCGGGCTCGTGCCTAGGGCCCCCAACCTCAGGGGGCCCCAAAGATCTTAAACGACGTTTTTTTTGCAGTCCAAAGAGGTCTCTAATTTTATTTTTTTGTGCCCTAGGGCCCTCCATTTTTGAGTGCTAGAGGGCCCCCTATTCCCAAGTGACCAAGGGCATTCGCATCTATAAAGACGGCCTTGCTCATGAGGCCCATTGTGAGTGACGACCGTTTCAGTATACCGTTAGTCACTCCCCATGCTGCTTTTTTCGGTGCGTGGTAAATTAAAGACATATGTATACATATTTACGTCATATTCGGAACCCCTTTTTAGGGTTCCGTAGCCAAAGTGGCAAAAACGGAACCCTTATAGTTTCGTCATGTCCGTCCGTCCGTCCGTCCGTCCGTCCGTATGTCACAGGCATTTGATAGTTAAATAAAAAATATATATATTTCTAGGGGGGCTCTCTCTCTAATTTCAGTAAATATAAATGTTTGGCACATCATTCGACAGATCTTCTAAAAACTATGAGGTTTCTAAAAAATTGTTTGATTTAGCAAATATTTTCCGAAATATTCGCTCCGAAAGTAGCAAAGTAAAATTGTGTCCGTTTACAAATATAAAGCTTAATAAAATACTTCCAACGAAAATAATTTTGAACATGATCGGACATACCGTTTTTAAGTTATAGCCAAAAAATTGTGCTTCTCAGCAAAAGGACGTCAGTGCCGGGGAGATACGCTCTTTTGTTAGAGTTTTTTTTTCATATCGTATTTTTTTCATCTGTTGTGCATTTTTTGTATAAACGGCTGCGGAACCCTACATTGAGCATGGTCCGACATGCTCTTGGCGGGTTTTTTTCCATCCCGGTCAGACGGGGGTTCCGAGCAGGTATGTGGGACTCCCGGTCAGACCCGGTCAACCCATTAAAAATCCAGCGTTTCTCCCTCCGATTCGCATTTTTGACGACCGGTTTGGCTCAGTGGGAGTAACGTTGCCTGCGAAGCTGAGGTCCTGGGTTCAAATCCCGGTAAGGGCAAATATTTGTGTGATGAGCAGTGTAATAAATATTTGTGTGAGTTCCTGAGTCTTGGATGTTTTCTATGTATATAAGTAGTATATATATTAAATATATCGTCGGCTAGTACCCATAACACAAGCCTTATTGAGCTTACCATGGGGCTAGTTCGATTGGTGTAAAATAGTTTATTTTATTTATTTTCCCGTAATATTTATTTATTTTATTTATTTATATTTACGAGGACACAGGATCGCTTGCGCATTCTACTGTGGTCGATTATTATTCAGAACCCCTGCTCTGACCTACAACTTCTAAATTAAATAAATTGATAATAGACTTCTTTTGCTAAAAGATATAACTAACAAATACCTACCTATTCTATATGTAAAATGATTTACATACAACATTAATAACCGTGATTACATGACTACATGCATCGTCATCGCATTTTTCTTCAGGATGGCAATATGAGTCCAACCAATCATACAATTCCCAGGAATTTACGATGTGTACGATTTCAAATGTTCAATACAATGCCATTACTGTTATACATAATTTAAGCTTCCATCCGATAACTCGTTTGTTCTTTTACATTAAATTTTTAAAGTGACTTGAAGGAAAAACTTTAAAATTTATATATTCTTAAAATACAACAGACATCCGACACTAATTTGCATTACAAATAATCAGGCATTACCCCACAAAAGTCTCGCGTCTACGTCAGTCGGAAAAGCTACTTAGGTATTGTTCATTATTTCGGGACAAAACCAAAACGGTTTACGAGTATTCATTACTAATGAATAATTATCATGAAGGTTACGCTTCAATAGAGTACATGCATACATTTTTTATCGCTTTTTTAACTAAATATCAAAATACCGTAAAAACGATTTCAAAATGTGAAAATAAAATTTAAATCGGCCAAGGAATACGCAAGATATAGGCATTTTAAATTACTAATTAGACAGAGAGGTCCGACGTGCACTGTTACGTCATCGTGCACTCCGGCCATATAAACTCCATATTAAATTCTGTTTTGCTAGAAAGACATAGAATGAAATGTTTGATGGCTTATATTTTGGTTCGTTCGCTTGGTTAAAATCGGATAAACGGATTTCAACTATGTTTGGTACACGGGTAGCTGGATATCCACAGATGGTTATAAGATACATTTTACCCGACTACTTACGCTTAAGAATAAATGAGTGGTTATGACTTTTTCTCCTCCGCGAACGATGTTGCGGGCACTTTCTAGTATTATAGTATACTAGCTTCTGCCCGCGACTTCGTCCGCCTTAAATTCGTTTATTGCGGATAAGGGTATTTTTTCCGGGATAAAAAGTAGCCTATGTCCTTCCCCGGGACTCAAACTATCTCCATACCTTTCATCCAAATCGGTTCAGCGGTTTAAGCGTGAAGAGGTAACAGACAGACAGACACACTTTCGCATTTATAATATTAGTACCTAGGTGTAAAGTTACGAAAGGCAAACCTTTAAACTCGTAAATATCCCAATCGAGTTTAGTACTTTTCAATTCAATTCAATTCAATTATTAATTTCAGGTATAGAACCCATATAGTGTTAGTAGTTAATACTTTACCATACTTTTTGTTCTTGAATGTGGTAGTTAAATAACTTGAATATGGTGAAAATCGTTAATAGTGAAACTTCAACTAATGTGTTTATAATTATGGGGTTGTACTTATTTCGTTTGACGATACATAACATGTCACAGGATTACACGTGAAGTGTGACTTTAAAAAAATTACAATTTCGTAATTATAGTAAAATGTTAAAACTAATAGTTAAATACTAGAACGCGACCGTAACTTCGTGGGCGGAAGAGAAAAAGTCATAACACCTCTTTTTTCTTCAGCGCATTCGGGTAAAAAGTATCCTATAACCATCTGTGGATACCCAGCTACCCGTGTACCTAAAATAATTGAAATCCGTTGAGGAGATTTGGCGTGATAAAGCGACAAAGACATACAAACATACAAGAAATCCAAAAAAAAATATTTTTCTATTCAGTAACCTCCAAATAGTCCGTTACAATCATATATAATTCATCAGGATAGATGTATGTACAAACAAAAGGGTGGCACGTAGTAGTGAATTCGACTTTTTTTGGCAATTGATTAGTGGCTGATGCCAGGCGGCTGTTTCAGCTATCGGACGAGCGGGGACGAGGTTAAGGAGCAAATTCGACTTGGCTTTCAAAGGGTTTGCCTTTCTTAAGTTTACATACTGCATATTCTCGATATCTATGAGGTGATTCGCTGAAGAACCCAGGTCGTAGACATAGCTCAGAGTTGCTTAACTTAAGTGTAAATGGGCGAAACGCACTGCTCGTAGAACCGATGGGCAGAACATTTCTTAAGTTAAGACCGCGTACAGGACGACGCTGCGTGGGAAGGCCTCCAACAAGATGACCGCCGGAATCCTTTTAGTCAGAATGGCGCACGATCGGCTGAGATCCTCGGGAGACACCTTTGTCCAGCAGATGTTTTTAGAACGAGACGTCTTGAATTATTGTCATATAACTCGTTCTATTTTACAGAATCGACATATTAATTTCACATGAAATATTTTGATTAGATCCGTAGCGATACACATAAGGTGTGATAGCGATAGTCTAGCGATCAGGAAACTGTTAGTGGTAAAACCGAAGCGTTACGAATTCAGCTTAAACAAAGTATACCTATCTACCTATCTGCCTAACAAAATGATTTTTCTTTCTGCCCAGTATCAAACCAATATTGTAATCAATTGTTATAAAGAATCATAGTAACGTTATCTGTCAGTAAACGCAGCATAGATACAGCTGAAGTTAGCGTGAGAAAAATCCATGTTATTGGCCCTTTCTTTCGCACTTCTAAGAAAGAGATAGGTAGAAGACTTTAGTGACAAATGCAACCATCATCGATCCATCGCATATTTGTTCAGTAAGATTTAATTACGCTGACGACAATTAAAACGCCCTTGCGTGTGAATACCGTGATGTCACCAGAAGCAGTGTGACCATATACAAATATTCTGCCAATTTGGCAGCTTTGGCTTTCGTTTAAAGAACACTAGGGTCCGTTGTAAAAGTAGACGTGTCATTTGAATTTTATACCAGGTATACCTACTGACAAACTGATCTGTGATATTTTGAGAGTTGTGAAAATGTGATATTTTGAGAGCGAATGGAATTTCAGTCAGTGGCAGATTTCTAATTTAAATATGGTCATACTGTCGAGAAGCGTCTTCTACGCAAAGCGTAGGAGGCGTTTTAGTCATGTCATGTTCATGGGAAGGCATCTATTTAATGGAATATGACGCAGCTAGTCTAGGTATTACGAGTACATATTTAATGTACAAGGCCGTTTCACTTTTCGCTAGCATTAGGATTTTGTTGTCTATGATTTTTAGTTTTATAAAAAGTATTTCATTTTGTAAAGTTTCAAACTATAAGTAAGTTTCCGTCACACCGACAGCAGAACGCGTTTACTAAAATATGGGGTAACTCTGTGTTTTTTCTCGCACTCTGGTTCAGTATATTTTTAAAGTTAGGTAAGTAAGGCAGGTATTTCCTGAAACCGTACACTTTTACGAAACAAATCCAAAAAAAAATACAAAAAAAACGAGTTGGTAAAAAATCCTAAGTAATGCGAAATTAAAAAGCCTTACACGACGGTATTCTACGTTCCAACAAAATGACTGACTGACGATCTAGTCAAGATCTAAACCGTCGGATGATAACAGCCTACACCGATCGTTCTGGAGAGAGCCATTCAAGAACACTCAAGATTAGAAGAGATTCTAGGAGTTTCAGACTCGGCTGATATTATGTGACGATGGATATGGATGCGAATTATACTCACTCATAAAACCTGACTTCGATGTGCGCCATGCGTTCAAAGTACGTCATCGCTGCGGACCCATTCAGCGGGGCGTACTGGATCTTGTACTGCTTAGACAGGTCGTCCAGGGACTCGATAGGCGTGTCCAGCCGGGACACTGTCAGGAAAGCGGCCAGATTAGCCGTGTATGACGCTATGATGATGAACCTGGAGTAAATTATACAGCTTATGGAATAAAACAAGATTTATACATACAGGCATTTGTTAGATTTGTTTTTTTAATATTAATGAAAAACACAATGCGCCATGAGGCTATATAAGAACGTACGAGTAAACTACTGCTACCTACTAAGCCGCACGTCGCGTTACTCGCGTTACATCGATGCCCTAGATGGTAAAGTGTCGTGACTATGGGAACTTACCGTCCAGCAAGTCTATGATATGATAGTTGCGTTAAACATAGCACCAGTCGCTTTGTGACAAGTATGCGCGAGAGTGACATGAGTCTCTTATCACATATTTAAATTATCACGTGATAAATGGTACCGTTATAGGCTTACAGGTATGTCTAGAGTATGTCTAGTTAGTTAAAAACACTAGCATTCTGCTCTTTTCCTTTCTTCAAAGGAATGTAATATATAGTTGTTAATATTAACTACTAAAGAAGACAAGGAAATGTAAACGCAACGCAATCATACGTGTGAAGACGTTTCACAGCAAACTGACAAATTCATATTAACATTTTAGTACCTACCAAGGACTGTGGTGTAAGCTTAGGTTTGGAAATATGACACAAATCAGAGCGTGTAGTTATCATAATATAACCGATCATATAAGTTAATGTTTTAATTAGGTACCTAGATATTTTCGAAACCAGCAAAGAGTAATGGAAGCTGGTCATAAGCCATTAATTAATCGAATCCTCAACTTTTTTTTTAATAATAATCTTACGACTTTTTTATGTGTAAAAAGTATAGCTATACGCGTTGTCATAGAGCTTAGTAATCGTAATATTAACACGCTATGCTATCGCATAGGTATCCGTATGACATGACCTTTAATTAACTGACCTTTAATGTCCGTTAAACAGCGCAAAACTTAAAATACAATATTGAGATATACTTTTATTAAATTAATTAAACATAGGTACGAGATACGAAAATGCGTTAATAATTTCTTGATTTGATTTGTTTTATAACAACACATCCATAGAAAACTGCGTTTACAACCTTATTGCAACATCCTTAAAGTTGTATTTTTTAATTTAATTTAATGGCAACGGCATACCCAAACAGCCACCACGTAGCGGCCAACAGCCTTCCGGAGAGGTTCTTGGGAGCTTCCCCACCTCCTTGCGGTGTGAGTGACGTCATACAGAACCATAGACACTCCTTAAGGTTGAATTCACGCTTTTCCTCATCATCTTTATATTTTTCGCGGTTATTCTGATAGCTGTATGGGCTCCACTTGTCGAAGACCCACATCAGAAAACTGTGAATGTTGTCATGAAAGTTATTTTTCTTTATGAAAAAATTGCACGTATCAAAACGAAAATAATACACTGATTGAATACAATGACAACAGAAGAGTAAGGACAGATTAGATTAGATATAGCTATACGAGTACTTTGTTTCTAATGTTACTCCTAGTTGACCTTCAAAAGTTATCACATCTTTCTTAAATAGGCTGGCAAACTAGCAATATTACTTGAAAATAGTAAACCTAGAAGTTATGAATCATAAACCGTATTAATTGGACAGGAAAAGGGACACAGGTCATCAATTGACCTCGTTCTATAAAATCAGATAAGAAATGACGGAGGCAGGTGGCCGTCTGTCTATCGATCGGCTCGTACTTATTGTAATGAACATCTAAATGTCATGGATGACCGGGCATACCCAATTTAATACACGCGACGCTAAAAGCAAGTTCACTAATCCGAGATCGATTGGGTATTTATCAAGAAATCGGCTATTAAATATGGCATGGTGGTTAATCAAACAACCTAGTGAACTAAGAACAGGTTTTTGCGTGCCATTTGTAGCTTACCTAGTAAAGAAGTACGCTGCCAGTATGGACAGCCAGACGTCGTCCTCCAAAACCGTTAGGAATTTAAAAAGAGAGGTCGGCGTTCGTGGCAATTTCATTAGAATAGTGATGCCTACTAAATCGTAATAGGGCACGGTGAAATCTACCACGTTCTCTCTTTCCGCCATCACGGATAGTGACGTCAGGCCTATGTCCGCCCGCTTTTCGATTAGTTCCTTGATGATCCCATTCCAGTTGCCGTTTTCGTCCATAGTTCCGAAATTACCATCCGGTGCCAACGTTATTTCGTAGTCGAACTTGACGATTTGACGAATCTCTTCAATGAGATCGATACAGTAACCTTTGAATCCCTTTGGCGCATCGTCATCCCTTATAATGAACGGTTTTTGCTGATAACAAAGACAACAGTTTCATTGATAGAAGAGATATAGATAGATACTTAGTATACGTTTCTATTCTAATTGTAAGCTTCGCTCCAATCAATGTCAAAAAATGCAAGTATTCACATGTAGCGATTAATGAACCGGTGTAAGCAAAGAAATTGTGAAGTGATTGTTTACACAGCTGTACGTGATTTTTATCAAAAGGCGAAAACATTAAGAACAATGGACCGAGTTCATTTACCCACGCACCTCTATTGTAACCACTCTATACACAAGTTGGGCTGAATAATCGCTCATATTTTGGGGGTCAGTTAGCGACAGGGGGTTGGATAGGCCGGCCTTCCAGGAACCCAAATTACGGCTGCCTATTGACGCCCCGTCTTTCACAGTTACCGCCGACAGGTCCGTGTTAAACTCCATGTAGCTCCTACCATTCATCGGATCGTCCTCCGGTATAAAAAACGGAGCGTACGTCGGGGTTTCTTTAATCTGGAAAAGTTTATCTTTATAGCTTCACTTTCACTTCGTAAATAAACGTAATAGACGGCATGTCATAAACAGAGCGTACAACATTGTTCTATGCCACGTAGCAACGAGCGGCACCGTTAGCCGTACCTCTTGGAAAGCCGACTTCAGATCCAAGGTTCGGTTCGGAGTATTCTTACCGTCGTAATCGTCACAAGTAATATATCTCATATCATTTGGCCACTTGCCAGAGTCCAGCAGTGATCTGGAAATTCATAAAACGGAGTCATGGAATATGCCAGGCTATAATTAGATCCTACCTACATTGCACGTGGCGTGCAGCTAATTTTACGTTTAGGTAGGTACACAAGTACTGAAATAGGAAAGTTTATTACTTGACTGTTAGGAACGTTCTCAGAGACAGGTCGAAGTAGAACGCGGAGGTGATCTCAGGTTCACCGTTCATACTATACGTTGTTTTGATCTTTCCTAGGCGATCTCTGCTTTTCGCATCGGGAGTCGGTTTCATGTAAACTATAGTAGCGTCTTTACAGCCACAACTGATATCCCCTTTGTCCAACGTAAGGGCGAACCAAGCAGTTTTCCTCCCAAAATATTGATTCTCGTCAGCTGCATCTAGAACATTCTTTATAGTCCGTAGACTCCCAACAACGAAGAAGTTGACGATGTCCAACTCCCGCAAACTTCTCAGTTGCGTTTTGATTTCGTCTCTGTTAAAACTCTTGACCGGCGTGATGACGTGTCTAGTTGGGATGTTCTGTAGGAGTGACTTGTATTTATGATCCATCACTGCAATAAAAATATCCATAAGGAAAAGCTTAATCGACACGTAAAAGAATTGTTCGTCAATAAAAACTTACCAAAGTACTCATCAAATATAATAGCGGCATTGGTTATGTCCTGCTTAGTGACTATGGCTCTTATGGACTCTGGTAAGATGTCGGCCGGAGGCATCACTTGTAAAAGGAACTTGGTCTGGTTGGCGTTGAGGTTCCGCCACTGGCGCAAATCGCCGGCCTGGCCGAACGACCCAGAAATTGTAGGCAGTCCCAAGGCTGCAGTAAACGACTTTATTGTCTCCGAACCGACGCCGGTCATTGTAAAATCGAGGACAACGTGAGGCGTTTTCTTCGCGGACAACATGTCATTGTACTTTCTGCAAACTAGAAGTATATATCGCGAATTAATTGCGAATTAAACGGTAAATAAGAGTAATATGAAATTTCTCAAACATGCTTCGTCAGGTCAGGCGAGCACCGAAATAAATCAACAATAGCGCAACATAGTACTTTTCTCAATTATTCAGAAGAAAGGTCTGTTCATCTGGAAATTTCCTTTTTCAGTAAGTAAAGGGTTACTTACTGAAAAAGGAAATTTCATCTCGAATTCATTGATACTGATGATTTTGTGTGATGGTTATGTAGACGGGCATTGGTAGCGTACCCAATAACCAAAATAAATAAATATTAGGGGACAATGTTACACAAATCGAACTATTCCCATGGTAAGCTCAATGAGGCTTTTGTTACGAGTACCTATTAAACGACGATATATTTACTTTTATACGTAGAACACATCCTTGACTCAGTGACAAAATATTCATGCTCATTAAACAAATATTTTCCCTTACCGGGATTTGAAACCAGGACCGTCAGCTTCACAGCAACGTCACTCCAGCTAAACCGGTCGTCAAAATAATTTTATAGCACGATCCGGAGCAAAGATCCCCAGAAGTCCCTATTTCTAAATTAGTAATTTGAGTAATTCCTTACCATTTTCCAAAAATGCCTTAGCATCGGTTCTGTTCCCTACTACAATGACAGGATCAACAGCCAAGCCCAGAGTGGGGTTCCGCCGCACATACTCTTTCGCTACTTCAAAAGATTTCTCAGCCAACGCATTGTTTTCTTCATTGATAAGCACTGGAAATATTTTTAGTTCTATTTAAATAAATTTATATATATTGCCACTACGCGGCTGACACAAGTACATCGTATTTCAATTTAACTGCCACGAAATTTCACTTACAAACATTTATATTTTGCGTCGTCTGAGAAAATGAAACTGGCACAAACAGGAATAGAAGCAAGATTGTGAGTGAAGACATTCTAATCATTTATAGCCAATGTTATTTTATTTTGAACATGCCGATTTCCAGCCCGCCCGTAGCCACTATCTCGCCTCCCTCGCGGCCGACTGGGTTGAATCTATGTCACACCACACGTGTGGATCTGTTGTACTCCAGTAACCAGGGCGATGTATGACCTTGGTCAGCGCCTCATTATTGATGATGTTGTCAGTGCCCATCACTGTTTGTATTTCTATGTCGCAAGCAATAGTAATGGCTAGTTAACCATTAATTATGCACATTTACATAATGAAATACTCTTGCTTCAATAAGTAATTGCGGCTTCGGTATTTCATAGTCCTAGTACAGTAAGTTGCAAAGAAATGTACCTTGTGTTTGTTCGACAAAAATATTGTATGGTAGCGTTGGAATTAATTTTCTCTACAGCTCACTTTGATGATTGGTGTAAATGAAATATGAACACGAAAATCGATTGAACTATTTTATTGCCAGAAATGTTTTACAAACACTAACTCCACTGGTACGAGAAGTGTTAAAACTGTACACTCTACTATAATCTAATATTCTAAATGTACTCTTGAATCAAAATTTAAACATCAATGTTAAGTAGTTAAAGTTAGTCAAAAATCGTATGTTTTATATCTCTAGCACAGAACACAATGTGTTACAATATATTTGTTTGGCAATAAAAATGAAGATTCATTTCCAAGGGTTATCTTACATTCGAGGTTTGTAATCTTCTATCACATATTAATGGAGAAGAAAATAAATTAGAAAAACAGGATATAAGAAAAATAAAGACGTGTCCATAGGAATCACAAAAATAGCACAAAAGTATGTCAATATGTATCACCTTATTTGTCAACTTTGAACTTTAATTAATTTTCGTTCCTTAAAATTAAATGTAGCACTATGGACTGTTCTTCAAATTCTTTCGTTTGACTCCTCTGGAGCCTCGCTGGCCCCACTGGCTTCACATCCACAGTGCGATTCATGACCAAATGTCAAAGGAATGTTTAAATGGTTAAGTAATAATGCCTATGAAAAATAATGTGCGACGTAACTGCTAACTTAAATTTACAACTGAATTACCTAAACATTAAAATCTTAATTAATCTAGAATCCTTGTTTCTCGAAAGCTGTTTTTTTAAGCGCGTCGTTCACAGAACGGATTGTGAATTGATTTCACACAGGGTGAATTACTTTGGCAGTATTTTACTGGCAAAACATATTATTCCATTACCAAACCAATGCAAGTACATAGTTATCAATTCAATAACCCATTTCTACAAGTCTGTTGAAATAGACACCAATACGCAAACAGCATACAACACCTAACCAACTCATTCAGGTGATCAGTTCACTGCGATGCACTACTCACAGTGCATGACCAACTGTTTTAACATTAATTTACACTTTACAGGTACTCACAGGTAAGTTGAATACACAATGTATCATAAACCTAAACTTAAGTGTTGTCACAAAAGAGCTCAACTCTAGTTCTATCAGGCAGTAAACAGTTTACATATAATAGAATGTATAAAAATCTATTGCTTATATATGTGTCGGCAAAAATGTGAAAAGGATATGTATTTATGTATTCAGTCGGAAGAGAGTTGAGCCCTAATGAACGTGGATGCATTGCAGTAAACCGAGCGAGGTGCGGTAGCGAGGTTTAGGCTGCTGCCTCTTCGGCTTCTGCCGCAGGGGCCTCCTCCACCACTTTCGCCTTCTTCTCTGGTGTGGTCTTCTCGACGGCATCTCCGTTGTCGGCGACGGATTTCCTCTTCACACCTGTCTCCTTCTTTTCTGTAAAGTAAAAAATAATAATTAATATTAAATTGTATTTTTGCTAGAGGTGAATAAACCTAACGGGAAGTTACGGACTTACAAATTATACTTCAAGAGCCTCTAAGAACAGTAATAAATAAATCTAACTTTAACCACAAATAACCTCTATATGTACCACTTGATATATCCAAATATGGCACAGTTATTTTAAGATGCATAGAGATAAACAAACCTGAGTCTCCATTTTCGGTGGCGTCATTGCTCTCTTCGGCGTCACCGTTTTCGGCAGGGGTGTCCTTTGGCGCGTCTCCACTGCCATTCTCCTCCTTGCCGTTGCTCTCAGGCGCTTCCGCGACCTTTTTGGCAGGAGACTTCTTCACTGGCGACTCCTTTGCCGCTTCAGTAGAGGTGACCTCCTCGGGTGCGGCGTCTCTGTAATATTCAAAGGTCATAATTAATAATCGTAGTAGCGTGGATATTGTTCCGGCAGGCAGTTAACGTTCAAACGAGTGCCAGCTCTTGCATGGCTTACGTGAACCTATTGGATAATAACGGAACTCTCAGATAAACGTAATGTAACAACTTTACGGTGCACATGCTCCACGGATCGGGCAGTAGTAGGGATATAAAAGGAAAAGTGTGTCGGAACAAAAACAAGGGCCGTTGTTTCGCAAGGCTGCATGTGGGAAAGTTGCAAAAGCGGAAACCGAACGTAAACATGATTGGCTGAATAAGTTACTCGCTCCAGTAGATCCGCCGAGACGCGGCTTGAAAGCGTTAAAAATAACTAATGACAACATACGTCGGTGCCGTACCGGTGCTTGCGATAACGTAACCACCGTGTTGCAAAAGCCGCCGTGTCACCGGTCTCTGTCAACGCCTGCCAATATACTCGAGGCCCGATAATCGAAACTACTTTGCGAAGTTTCTACAACGATAGCTCAACAACGACATGACATTCACGTAGGATAGTAGTGTCAAGTTTGCAACAGTTCATCGACTTCCGTATTATATACAGTAATAATAATTTAATAATGCTGAACTCGTAGTAATAAAACTGAATATTACTGTAATAATAAGAATAAGTACTACAATGGTGCCGTTGACCGGTCAAGACTGCGCATTCTTGTTCTCGAAAAGTCCGCGTGTACCCATTCAAAATAATGTTTCAAAAAGAGCGCGGCGACGGAGGACGCGGAGTGGCGGCGCGCCGGCACGCTGCGCAAGTGCGCACCCAGCGCCATCTTGAAAGCAAGCGCGCCCCGCGCCCGCCGCCCGGCATGCTTTTATTTCAAGATATTAATGTAACGACACCACCAGCAAGATTGGTGAATGAATTAATAGCATATTAAAGAACCGGTCCCTAATCATAACATCTAAGATCGCGCTACACTTACACGCTACTAACATTAACATCAATCTAACTGACACCCAACATTTTCCCGCGTGTACACTAACCGACGGCGTCCGATGAATAAGTATAACAAAACTATCAATATGCATCATAACACTGCCGTTCACAACAGTATTTATCTAACTGAATTTATAGTACCTATTCAGCGTGTAGAATTGAGTATTAGCACATGAAATACTAATTTCACACTAAAATAGGAAGCCATTTTGATCACGTTTTCCAAAGCCGCCAAAACTAAAACACAACAAAACTTGAACTTCTAAAAGTAATATAAGCTGAAATTCACTTACTTCTTTTCAATAGCTGCGTCTGCCATTATTTTAAAGAAGATTTGATTTTTTTAATTAATTGAAGCAAGCACGTGTCACGCACTGTACGGCACTGTTCACTGCACAAACACCGACGTCCAAATGAAGGAGGGGAGGAGGAAATAGAAAATATCATGCGCGTCGCTTCGCGGGGCTACATATTGAAGTGAAGTTAGCGCGCTTATATCTGAACGATGAAATAGCATCATGCCGTAATACTCAATGTTAGAAAAAGATCACACTATATTTCTTACATCTGACTCAGGCAACCTTGAATTTGGGTTTAAAATGAGGCAAAAACGAACAAGCAATAATTTTATACCTTTACCTTGCTCCGTTTTGAAAATAAATTTAATATAATATAATAATGTGGCATTGAAAATCAAAACTTTAAATTACCTGTCTTCTCAGCATTTTTAATGACTTTGATCTAGTTTGCTCCTACGAAGCGTACAGTACAAATTAAATTGCGAGGCGTTGAAGGAAAACTTAGCGATAGCCAAAGCCAAGCCCCTTTCCAAAGTAACAGCAAAGGTCATTCAGGGCATCCGATGTTAATAATCCTTACTTAAATGCATTAAATTGGTAATTCCATGTACTTGACTAGTGTTCACTGCTGATAGAGCTGCTGCTTATAGAATCCCTCTTAAAGGAAAAATAGGTAACTACCTAGATATTATATTTAGGCAATTTAGGCAAATTGTCAAACCGTATACAGTCATAGATTAGAATAGGTGCTTACCGGGAAAACAATTGGGGGCACGATAGTGACCGCCAAGTCGATTTCCTTGTTGAAGTTATTAAATTATGTAGGTAGGTACCTAGTTACGTTACCTTTCTAGGCTGAGGTGTGGTTAGGTGCCGATTAAGTAAGCAATTTAATTAATTTAATGCACATCAATCAGATTTGTATAATTAATATAGCCTCGATGTAACGGCAACGGAATAGGAACGTACTTATTATTTTACAACCTATGATAAAAAATACGTGGGCCAATCTTCAGCATTTTACGGCGTTTATTTTTCTTCATCGCCGGCCCAGCAAATATCGTTAAAAGAAATAGGTACCTATAATGTGAATTAACTTTTTATAAACCGAAAGACAGTCCCGTCCGACGCTACGTTTATTTTTGGGAGAAGCTAGGTATCACTATCGCAACATGTCTTTCCGTTCTGTTGATAATCATATTGACAACAGAACCAAGCGGTTAAAAACGCTCGATAATTCGCCCAGGTATCTCCTGATCAATAATTAATTCAATACCAAAACTACCTACCTACAATCGACGTGGTTACCTAGACACCTCCTTTTATCGTGCAATTTTTCAGCAAGTTTATGGCGTATTTTCATTGTTAATTTAACCTGACTGCATAGTGACTCGTTTAAAAATTTTAAATTAATTCTAATTAATACGCCTATCAAAGTAATGTGGCATTTTGGCGGGTCGATAACCCGCCTTGTTGCCTTGAAATTGAACATTTTTGAGTAAACCACCTAACATTTTTATTCCATGTATAGGTAGGTACAGAACATGCTTTTTTTCATTTTATGGTAATTATGGTTATTTAAATACCTAGTATTCAATTGTTTTTCACGTCTCGAAAAGTTTAAATAAGCATATACCTAGGTACCCTATTGCTGTGACAAGGAATGAATTAAAAAAAATCTTTGTTATTTTGTCGAAAAATAACAAAACTTTTTGATTTAATCACTAGACTATATTTTTAAAAAAAAGTAGTAATCCTCGTAAGAAGTACGTTTGTACACGAACCTTTTCAGCTCAAACTGCCACCCTGATAGGGCTGATCGTCTAAAACGAACTTTATATCGTAGGCAAACAGTTGAAAATGGAGGTAACCTTATTGACCTACACAGTTCAGTTTACAGTGATCTTGCATCTTGCATTAAAAAATCTTCCGCACGTAGGTATTTTTCCTAAAAATGAGTTCGATGTTCTGCCGCCGTTGACGCCACAACCATCGGCCCGAGCGGAATCATCGCGGCATTTTTATCTTACCATTAAATCACAACATATTAACTTATTTTGAACTGTATACCTGCGAGATAAGATTTCATATTATTTTGTTTCTCGCATATTTATCGTGGCTAATGTCAGGTCGTTGGCTCTTGAAAGAAATCTTGGCACAAGTTGGTGATTTCGTCAGAGTGAATTCGTCAACCAGAACATTTGGAAGGTGTATGTACGTACCTACCTGCTGCCTAACCTACTTTGTAGGGACTGGATGATGCTTACTATGTCATTAAGGCTATGGTTTTGTTGTAAGTTTCAGTATTGTCAGAATAAAATAAATAGGTAGGTATGCACTAGTGATGCCGCCTAGACAAAAACCACTTATCGTGGGAATCTAATTTATGAATGCTTCATCACTAGTACATAGGTAGGTAAGTACCAATGATTAATTGTTCTTGATGGCCTAACTAATTAAACCTACCTAGCTAGGCAGGAGTCGGTAGGTACCAACAAATATAATGGACAGTGAAGAAAACGGGTATATTTTATGTGGATTTACTATACAAAATATCCCTGTTTTACTATATAGGTGCATATTACAACAATCGTTACATACTTGTGTAACATTTCGTAAGGTTATGCAACTTGTCTTACACTATTAACTACTTATATACGTTTCTCACCTCAAAATGCTGTAAAACTATATTTTTCATACGAGCAAGACAGGAAATTATATTTTGGAATTTTTGCATATCACTAATTTTTTCTTCTCTCAGATTATTATATTAATCAAAATAAAGTCGGTTAATAATTTTAGCGTTACCATAAAAGTAAATTTTGAGGTTAGAAAATGATTACCACATGGTTTGGGTAATAATACGATATCCAAAATACTTGATAAGCTGTGTAGCTATAGATATCTAAACAGACTAGCTACCTAAAATGTACCTACATGAATTCTAAATGACTCATCGCGTCGTTTCCGAGTACCAACAACACGATCGTTCTGTTCTTGACATTCCTATTAAAGAATGATCTGGAAAATAATCACAATACCCTAGCATGAAGGGATAATCTCATTTGGGCGGGAAAAAACAAGGGCAAGCCACATGCAATGCAATTCCCAGTTTTTTCATAAGCTTGCAGCTCACTAGCGCCGCTAGATAAAGTCGTTCAAATTGGAACTAAAGTAGCGTGAAAGATCATCCATACTACCGACAGCGCAGGAACTTAAAACACGTAGAAATATCTACTTTACCGCTTATTAACATAGAATATAGTTTTGTTTTACCACGTTGTCAGCCGTAAACGTAATATGTACGCGTTTTTGTAATTTATACTCTTTGATGTTTGAGATAAGATTCAGATAGTTACGATGTTTAAGTAACGTTCAAACGTGTATATATATACCTCACACTGTTGCTATGCCATTCCAAAGGCGGCGAGGTTATTTTACGTAGTTCATATCCGTCCGTAGTTCTCGCGCTTTTGTGGTGACTGGGTGTACATATCAGTTATTTAACTCTAGACTTAAATACGATGCAAATGGGTTTATTTCGAAAGCAAAACTACTCTGACTAATTTTAATGAGTGTTTACTTATAATGCTTGGTTATTATTATTTATGCTTCAGTCTCAAGCCTAGTACATATTATCAAAATTACAAGTATTTTTTGTTACTTTGTAGCCTTTCAATAAATCTACCTAGTAATGTACGAGTTGCGAAATATTATTTAAAGTTATATTTAAACTGTTCTGAAACCTTTTTTGTTATGGCATTATTTAATGGAACTTTCCAGTGAATTTATGACTCAGAAAATTGCGTATGGTATGAGATGTTAGGCACAAACACACCGCGCTGTAATTTGTTGCTGAATTTTGCCTGTCACGTGACCTATTATTGTTCCATGAATACCTACGTTCTGAATAAGCCTGGGATGGGGCCCGAGGCGACGAGGTCCCTAGCCCGCTTGGCCGATTATAATCCAATAACAGCCAATGTTCCCCCTGTGAATACACCGACAGATGCAGATAAATTATTATCACAACAGAATCAATACAGATTACAGATACGTACACAACATACTACTTTTTATCTAACTATTCGCGCAAATACCATTAAAGCTTTTATTTGAACTAGTTTGTAAAATATTTTTAATTGAACTCTCAAAAAATATATGTATAGCCAATTCCTATAGCACATAGCAGTCAACTGAATAAAATAATATTTCATTGGAATATGGAAACACTTCGACTAACAAATAAGGGCTAGGACTTGAAAAACCCTTTGAATTAACATTTATTTAAAATTCATTTTCAAAGAAGCAAATGGGTTTACAGTGTACCCTTCAAATATTATAAATATTACTATTTACAAACTTGGCTCATCACACTATCATGTTCCAAAGATGATATCGTATAATTTTACGCGAAAAAGGTACATAAGGGAAATTGTAACACCTACATATTTCTGGCTTGTTACCATGACAATAAGGACTAAAAAAGGTACGTGTTTTAGTTTCTCTTACTGTACGTGTTTCAATTTGTACTTTTTTAAGTCGCACTGTACGACTTAAAAAGTAGAAATTAAATTAGGGCGCCACTTTCTACGTAACTGTAACGTTTTTGACGCAAAATGCTTAAACATGGCAACAATTTAGTATGGATTTTTTTACTTCCATTTTAGTTAATTTCTACTCTTTTATGTCGGACTGTTGGCAGGCATTCACTGCCGAGCTACCTTTGGAATAAATTTGTATGGACTTATGTGCGTTGCTGGCAATGAATGTCTTAATTTAGATAAAACAATTAAAATAAATACATTCTAAAGTTTGGCAAGCGAAACATGACATTAAAAATATGCGGCAAATTTGAAAAAATCATGACCTGGCAATACGGAATGCATAGAAACGAAGTAGGTTTTATAATTTGACAGCGTTTTTAATTTGTAAAATTGTTGCCATATAAAGAATTCTCTTTCAAGGTCAATATCATGTTTCTCTGGCCAAACTCTATCTGTCTCTCAAATTGCAAGTAAACAAAACTAAGTATAAAACCCGTTCTACACCTTCCTATCCGATCCTAATAATCGGATAAAATCGGATAGTGTATTGTGCTACAGGCCCTAAAAATTGGTATCTGTTGCACAGTACATTATCCGATTTTATCTAATTATTAGGATCGGATTGAATAGGATCGAAGGTCTAGAACGGGTTTTACTATGAAATTAACACATTTTTTAAAAATGTTTTGTTGACCATTGAATCAATGTCCTTCAGTCGAAATCATCAATGAAATTGACACAATAATAAAGTTATTAAATTCAATTCAATTCAATACGTTTATTATCAGTTAACAGGGATCCATACAACGTGTTAGTAAAATTAACTATAACTAAGTTGTTAGTAAATGTAAAATTACAATTAAAATTTCAAACCATGTCAAGTTATACAAAATAAAGATTATATATAATAATAGTCATTTAAACAACAATAATAAATAAATTGAATACAACACTAAAATTCAAATTATCACAGCAATGTCACTTTGTACAATTGTAAGATTGTTAAATTAAAAAAATAAAATTATTGCCAGTTTAAGAAATCATTCCAATTAAATTCTGCAATACTTGAGGTTATACTGAAGTTTGAAATTAGATGTGCGTATCGGGCCATTAGTTTGATACGAGAGCCAGGAAGACGGCACGAAACTTCGGACTTACTCATCTGTGAGTACTGTGGCAGCATCTATGGAGGGTGAAATTAAGGAGACCAATCTCATATCATACTAAAACCCGTTCTAGACCTTCCGATCCGATCCTAATTATCGGATAAAATCGGATAGTGTATTGTGCTACAGGCCCTAAAAATTGGGATCTGTTGCACAATACATTATCCGTTTTTATCCGATAATTACGATCGGATCGATAGGATCGGAAGGTCTAGAACGGGTTTAATTCCTAACGCATAGAGGTGCACTCGTCCAAACTATCTGTGGCGAGATCTATACATATAGAGTACACAGACACACACCGGAATTATGAATTTACCCTACAGTTGGAGAGACAACTGATCAATTGGATTTTTTAAGACAGTCATGTGTGAGGCAAGGTACCGAAATTCAAACTATGAATTCAAATTATTCATTCGGTTCAGATTCCCATTCAGTCTGAGCGAGGCCACCCTAAGGGAGCTTTTCCACTAGAGCTAAGCTACGCAGCTAAGCGGACTGCGAGGAAAAAAACACCAATACCGAGCTATACCCATACCAATAGGACTACTTAACATCGCTCGGCGCAGCGACGAAAACGAAGTTCGTATGGCGCCATCACGCTCACTCAAATACATTATAACATGAGAGCGAGAGGGACAGCATGTTACGAACTTCGATTTTTGAGTTTCGGAGTAATCCCTCTGGTGTAGAGGCACAAGGTACACCATAAGACTGAGGGGCAACGCCAAAACACGAAAAACGAAATTCGTATGGCGCCATCCCTCTCACTCAAATACAGCATAACATGAGAGCGAGAGGGACAGCACGTTACGAACTTCGATTGTTGTGCCCCCCTCTGGCCTCACACAGTCCCTCAGGTTAGGATTCATATCCTAACCTGAGGGACTATTCCGAAATCCGAAATTCGTATGGCCCGATATTCGAAGTAACCCCAAAGTAGATTCGAAGTAGACATGTGTGAGTCAAGGCACTGCAAATCATATTATGATTTCAAATAATGGATTCGGAGAGGTTGCTCCGAATCTCGAGTCGAAGTTCGGATTTAGGAGTAAGGGGCTATTCATAAATTACGTCATTTCAAATGGGCGGGGGGGGGGGGGGGGGTTGGTTTGGTTTGGACGAAGGAGGGGTGGGGGGTCACTCCCAAGATGACATCATCTTTCGCATCTTTAAAAAGTGCTTCAATGAGTAAAATAAGGAATGATATTCCTGTTTGTATAAACTGTGGCTAAAAACACGTTATTTGGAAATGACATCATTATATTTTTTCATTTGAATTATGATGATTGTTGGATGCTTTTAGGGGGGGAGTCAAAAATCGACAAAAATAGATGACGTAATTTATGAACAGCCCCTAGGTCCTTAGTTGTCTCGCCAGCCAAATTATTGAAATAAGCCGATAATAGGTACCTAATAGTCCGAATTTGTAGCACCTACATTCCATACCTACTTGTAGTAATGAAGCTATTTAAGACAACATTAAGACAAATATATCTTCGTTTCAAAATAGTTTTTAGCCTCGCGTTATAAACACTGCTTTTCACTTCGAATGAGAGAAAAGAGCGAAAACCTAAGTATACTAAATCATTATTTATAATCATAGATCATACTTAGCGCACGTTCATCATCATCACCTGCCGTTTTTTCATACTTCAGTCTTCGAGCAAGAGTAGTAAAAAATATATAATATCTACAAAACTGATTCTAGATTGCGTATCCACGGCGTATTGTATACTATTGAGAAAAATACTTTGACAGAGAAAATTTCATCTCCATCATACCTATATCCTGAAGAGACGGTCAGCCAACGGTCACCTGCTCTTGATCAAATCGTCGGTCCGTGAGTTAAAAACCGAGACTGAAATTATCGTGGACCCATTGCATGTCCATGTGCAATGAGCTCGTAAAAAAATTTTGGTTCCTTAATAGGAAAAATAAATGTACCGACCGAAATTCAAAATCTAGGGCTGAAACGTTCCAAACTATTCGAAACATTTGGCTTACCTAAATGCCGACGAAGGTACTTACTTTACCGATATCTTAAAATGCAAAAGATTTATCGGTTTGTCCTTCTTTCACGCAGTGATAGACCAACTGAACTAAGATAAAACAACAATAGGCTGATCAACTTTTCCGAAAAATGCATGGTTCTCAAATGCGAGTGAAACCGTGGAAATAATCACAACTTAAGTATATGAACTCTAGCTAGGTACCAGCTACATAGTTAAAACACATTACGTACCTAATCAAAAACTAATAACCTCACGTACAATCATAACAGTATTTTCGCAAATCCACACTTTCATTAGATTCCTTTCGATGTACCTAAGGTGTGTGTATTTTTTTACCTACATGTTTTTTTTTTATTGGAATCAGTTTAGAGAACATATTTCCACCAGAAACTAAACCACATAATAATTTCGGGTCGTTGTACAAAGAAATCAAAGAATGACTTGGAATGACTGATAAGCAAAAGCACTGAGAAGCAAAAGAAAAACAAAAATATCGATTACATTGAATTAGTTACATAACATGCCACTAGCAGTCGGTGGCAGCACTGTCTTGATTTGATACGGGTCCGTCATAACCACAGCGCATGTTGACTGCGCAACAAGTTGAGTGCTGCCATCTATTATCAACCTTCCACAGCGCCATGTCCCGGTGTTGCCAGTTAAAATTCTCTTTAGTAAATGGTAGTTTTTCTTTTTATACGAAAAGGTATTAATTTAGAGATGGGTAAAGAGGGTTCAAATTTTGTCTTATTTAAATGTAATATTGTTCAACTTGATAACAAAACTTGGAGGAGTTAGTATATAAAATAACGCGACAATATTTCGATGCGATACTGCTGCTGCACAATGGCGAGAATCGAGACGAGTGCCAGGCCAAGAAAGAGGATTTTATATTAATACCACCCACATAGTAAATCCTCCTTAATGTGTTCAAAACCTATAAGTAATGATCAGCTTTTCAATACTAAATGTTCACAGTCTGATAACTGCTATGATATCCGAGATAACCGGCCGATAAGGGCAAGTATAAGAGTGACGAGCACGGATATTTGTTCCTGGGTCTTGGATGTTCTCGATGTATACAAGTATTATATTTATCTATATAGTCAACTAGTACCCATAGTACAAGCTTCGCTCAGTTTGAAACTAGGTCGTTTTGGTGTAAGATTGATGCAAATAAAAGTATTTATTTTAATTTATTTATTTGGCACACTAAACAGACAACACGACATTTATGTACTTATAACATTAGCAAGATACAGGCATTCTGACATAAAATTATTTATATATCACCTATAAAAGGTTGTCAAGGGTAAGCAGAGTGAAACAAGGAGTCAGGCGACAGGGTGATTATTGAATATAGATAAAAGAAAGGCACCTGAGAACAATAGAGATAGGTCTTAGCTATAGACAAAACATTATATAAAAGTTAATGAATATGCCTATTACTTAAATATTTGATAGATTATTCGAACAATAAACCAGATTTAGGAACATTTAAAGACACAAAGAACTTATATATTACTGCAGAAGGCTTGAGGACTGAAGTCCTGATTGTGATTAATTATTAACATGGCTGTTCTGTTCGGATATCTGTTCAATTCAGTTTGAAAGCTCCGACTGGAATGGCTCCTGGAACGTATAGCGGTCCAGTGTGGAATTATGTTATAATTTTGTATTTGGTTCTTAAAAGATAGTAATTTTAGAACCTGCGTGTGCATAATCAGGCAGGCAGTTGGCAATCAATGAGTTGCATTTATTTATTTATTTTCTTTATTGGGGAAAAAACAGACATAGACAGAACAATAACACATGAAAAGAATTCTTAAATTAGGTATAGCCTATATCCTAACACAGATCCCACCGAGATTTTGTGCAAGTGAGTTAGGTGGCATTGCCATAAACAACACTGGATCAATACATTACGGAACTATATAAACTGTTTATGAAACCACGCTGTATAGCTGAAGGTTAGGCCGATACAATTATTAATTCAGGACAATTAGCACATTGTAGATTAAGAGCACAAGAGTACAATTCTTGAGAAAGTATATAATAACAAATAAATAGTTTAGAAGTAACATGAGTATAATACAGAAGAAGGTTTACTTTGCGCCTGAAACTGGCACGCTTGTTACAAAATATAACAACCGAGACCAGGCTTTTATTGTATTGCACACACATTTTGCGTAGAGGTGCTCGAACCCCTGCGTTAGTGCATTGCACCTCGTTACAAGGTACGGTAAGTGCGAAGGCGTGTTTATTGTTCAACCGTTGCACTACCGAGCCCCCGTTAAGATGATAATTGGTTTGTATGTTTGTGCGTAGGTACATTTATTTGCTTACATTAACTCGGTATTGCAGACGTAACCCATTCGTAAACGTAGAGTGAGTAAATCGTTGTTAAGAAATCGTCGAAATTAAAGCTGATCTGCAAAATCTTTGACTGGTTAAACGCTCATCCTGATAGAAACTATATGTTGAACCGAGAAACCATCTAAAATTATCAAAAATAAAACAATATTTATTTTTGTTATACGGATCGAAAAGTCCAATAATTAGAAACTGTGCTAATTATTGAATTTTTCGATTAAGTTACATAATAGTATTTAAAGTCCAAGAAACACCGTGAAATTGAATGTTTTAAACACTATACACCCAAGAAAATTATTTAAACATTTAAACGATTTTTGCACATTATACTAATCTTTTCCGGCCAAGTGCGCACGGAGTGTTCCGTACAAAATATACGCTAAAAACCGCCGCGTCTATGAAAATCCAGTGTAAGCAGAGAATCATTTGTATTGGTTACGATATAGACAAACATAAAAAAAAATGATTTCAGATTTATTTCGTATTTCGCCCACTCAAATATTTTTTTTCGAAGTACGGTTAATTATATATATTTTTTTTTTTTTCGAAATACGGTTAATTATTTTAAAACCCAGGATTTTTTCGAAACTATTTGAGTTAGATTCGTGAGAGTTGTACTCTCGCGTTTAGAATGAAAACCTCTATCAGATTCACCTATAACATAATCAAGGGAGTGGTCATTTTGATATGAAATAACACACGGTGCGTCGATGCAAAACACTTAATTATAAACTTTGTTACCGTTACTAGGTCCATTTAAAATGTATGAACCCTTCAGTGTAATTATTTATTTGCAGTGGTAGAATTTTAGACAAGAATGGTAGAATAATTATTTTACACTGGTAGCATTGTCATAATTGACCGCCTCCCGTGCCGTGAGCAAAGAGCAAATCGTTCGCCCGCTCGCTCGATCTCGCTCTGTCGATCGAGTCCGATTGTGGAAGCCATTTTATTCTTGGAGATTGTGGATGTTACAAAATATTTTTAATTTTTTTGTACTCAGAACTTCCGTGTAAATGTGTGCCTGCGCTAAGTGTCGTTCGTGACGTGTGTTTGTGCTTTTAAGATTAGAAATGTTCGTATTCGTAATGGGTTTGTGTTGACTTGCCCCGTTTCGTACGCGGTCGCAAGGGCAGGGATCGATTAGTGCAAGGAGGCCTTTAATAACGGCGAATCGAGGCTCCGGCTGGACTAGTTAGCAGTGCCGCCATGGGCAACAATGCTGCCACCGCCAACAAAAAGGTGGACGCCGCCGAAAGCGTCAAGGAGTTCCTCGACCAGGCCAAAGAGGATTTCGAGGAGAAATGGAAGAAGAATCCTACCAACACCGCCGGACTGAACGACTTCGAGCGAATAAAAACGCTCGGCACAGGTTCGTTCGGTCGAGTTATGATAGTCCAACATAAGCCCACCAAGGAGTACTATGCGATGAAAATACTCGACAAGCAAAAAGTGGTGAAACTGAAGCAAGTCGAACACACACTGAACGAGAAGCGAATCCTGCAGGCGATCAACTTCCCGTTCCTAGTGAGCCTCAAGTTCCACTTCAAGGACAACTCCAACCTGTACATGGTTCTGGAGTACGTGCCGGGAGGAGAGATGTTCTCGCATCTGCGCAAGGTGGGTCGCTTCTCGGAGCCTCACTCGCGCTTTTACGCGGCGCAGATCGTGCTCGCCTTCGAATACCTGCACTACCTCGACCTCATCTACCGGGACCTCAAGCCCGAAAACCTGCTCATAGACTCGCAGGGCTACCTCAAAGTGACCGACTTCGGGTTCGCGAAGCGCGTCAAGGGCCGCACGTGGACGCTGTGCGGGACGCCCGAGTACCTCGCGCCCGAGATCATCCTCTCTAAGGGCTACAACAAGGCCGTGGACTGGTGGGCGCTCGGAGTGCTGGTGTACGAGATGGCGGCCGGCTATCCGCCATTCTTCGCCGATCAACCCATTCAGATCTACGAGAAAATCGTGTCCGGCAAGGTCCGGTTTCCGTCGCACTTCGGGTCGGATCTGAAGGACCTGCTGCGCAACCTGCTGCAGGTGGACTTGACGAAACGCTACGGCAACCTGAAGGCGGGCGTAAACGATATCAAAGGCCACAAATGGTTCGCGAGCACCGACTGGATATCAGTCTTCCAGAAGAAGATCGAAGCGCCCTTCATCCCGCGCTGCAAGGGCCCGGGCGACACCAGCAACTTCGACGACTACGAGGAGGAGGCGCTGCGCATCTCCTCGACGGAGAAGTGTGCGAAGGAGTTTGCGGAGTTCTGAGCGCACTGGAAGTGCCTGCGCGCGGACAGCCCCGTGAGTAGGTATTTTGTATTAGTGAATTCTCTGCAAAGACGTGGTCGCGATCGTGTGACGAGTGGTCTTTGCCGCCGGCCGCGGGTGGACCTGGACGCTGCGGCGCCCCCGGGCCGGCCCCGCAGGTGGATTCAGTTCGGAGTATAGGCGTGATGATAGTAGAACTGATTTCCGATATTTCGGTGGCGTTCATTTGCTTAGTGCCCTTTCAGAATGACATAACATACCAGTTATAGCTGAAGTGTCCGTATTCAGTTGATATTCCCCGAAGATAATTGTACTGCAGGTGTGCAATACCAGTGTTACCCCGAACATTCAGAAACAAGTTCTGATTTGGTTTTTTGCAATACTTAAATGATAGTTTGCTGCTGATAACAATGGAATGTGGTGGGCTTAAATTATTTTATATTGTTTTTAAGACATCAGTACAATTTTCCATGCAAAGATGAATGTTCCATATTTATACTTCACAATCTAATTTTATACTTCACAATATAATTATGAATTTGAATTTTGATCTACATCACTTAACCATCAATCTAGAACTATTTGAATCACTAATTTTTAGTGGATTATTATTGAATTTCCTATAAAATGTTCTTATCTCGATGGAATGTTGTATAGATTTTTAATATTGACATTTCATTATTTGTTTTATTTATAGTTGTATTGGTTGATATTTTATTTAAGAAACTTAACTACATGAAAATGTGGAAGAGATTACTTATTGTAACAGAGTAGTTTTGTGTTCACCCGTCTGCAATGAAATGACCTATGTGTTTGTGATCTGATGTGAGAATTCCTTTCAAGTTTAAGTGTAATTTGTATAGTTCCTTATTTTGTAGATTTTATGTATTTTTATTGTGTAACAATTACATTAAACAACATGCCAGTCTTGTACCTATAGCTAATTCTATGATGTAACTTTAAACTTATTGCTAGCATCAGTTTAAGAAAAGCAATAAATTTTAATACTTCCTTAAACATATTCCCATTTATAAAATAAAAGCAATATTTCTCATATCTGTACAAAATCTTTACATGATCAAATTAACAGAGCACAAATACTAAAAGTGGGATCTTTTATTTTCAGTATAATATTGTATTCTACAACCTTTTTTGACTGGATCGAAATATTGTTTGATTTATACATAGGAATATGATTAAAATATCTTAGTAGTAATTCTCTTAAAATGCCATTTTACATGGCGATATCTTGTCGTTGAGACTGATGTTATCAATAAGCATAAGTAGGTGTGTATAAGCAGTTTAATATCAATACATGACTGTCTCGTAAGTGCTATTGGTTCAGCCCCTCTGGTCTCGTTCTTCGGAATGAGAGAAAAGCTACTAACTGGCAATGTTTACTATAAAGTTTGTTAGCTATTAGATGTAGGACTTTGAATTCAGGCTGTACAAATAAAAATATAGTTATTTGTAGTGCATTTTACATTGTGGAGACATTGTGCGCGTCTGTGGTAATAGTTGTTAGGTTGCATATCCCGGGAAAGGTAACCACTGCACACTATATCAACCTTCAGACCTACACTTGAGAATATGTCACCTACTGTCTGTCATACTCCCTGTAATGAACAAAACCCATAGTTAGATACAGGAATCTAAGGAACAAATGTATGTGTGTAGTGTACTATAAATATCTATTAATGGTTTCCCTTTAACCTCATGTGTGTTCATCTAGTAAAGATACAATACCATATCTCGACAATTTACAATCTGGCTATTTTCTTAAATGAAAGGTTTCATCAAACTTATTAGTGTTTATGTGTATTTTTTAAATAATATAAAGCACTAAAGGTTTTCTCTGTCAAGTCAATGTCTTATTTGGTGAATTGTCGGCCTTAGCAAAATAATGTTATCAATACAATACATGCTGTTGTCATGTTGCTAACCACAGATATGAGTGTTGGGTTGGTGAGTAAACTTATTTCTTGTTGTAAATGCCAATGTTACCTAGGTACATTGTTTACTTGGTGCCATAATGATTCTTAGTAATGGACCTGCTGTATAAATATTTTTAAGATTTGTTAGCAATTCTTTAATTTGATTGCTTTATTGAATCGAGTTTTGAAGTGAAGATGTCTCTCAATGTTACACTCTCACTACTCTGCTTCATGTTGTCACAAACAGTACTAAATTATTCATCATTGTTATGGAAATTAGACTAAGTGGAGTAGCAAGTAACTATTTAGACAATGCTTGAGAAGATGTTCTAACGTCATACGATTTTATGAGACGGAAAAAGAGCCAGCTGTGTAGAAAATGACTATTCCTTCTTTACATCTCATGCTATTAAATGGTGTTGGAATCCTTCAGTTGATAAAATATTACAGTTACTTGCTGCTCTGTATGGCTAGCCATAAATCGATAATTGAGGTGGTGTTGTATATGAGTTGTATATTGGAGTAAATTTAGAATGTCTAATGGTGCAGGTGTACTCGCAAGGGGTAACGAGACACCGCTCCCTGTCACCGATACACACATATGTAACTCAAGTATACATTCGCTGACGTGATGTAAACGACACCCGAGTTATCTGGCCGCACTTTATCATAGTTTAATGAGGTAGGTATTGTTTAGTCTCGAACCTGATAAGCGCTCCGATTTCGCCATTGGTGTGTGAAACGAGAGTAAAATTTAACCAGGTCCATATATTTTAACAGCGTAATCGCGTGGAATCACTAAGAATCAGTTTATGTATAGCAACTAGTCACTGTCTGCTTGTTTTGTTCTATCTTTCTAAAGTTTAAAAGATCGCATGAGAAGCCTTAGATTTTATATAAGGTAGTGTAATGTTATTTATTAGTTAAGTAGGTGCTTGTTTCGTTTACAAATTGTATCTATAGGTAATGATAACAATACAGCAATATAATCAAAGATTAAAATGTCTCGCAGAACACTTTCATGCCATTGTTCTGTCAGCTCTGTGCAATGGAAATTGCAAACACAAGGTGCATATCGTTTTCTATTAAAGTAAAAGACATTCACCAATGAGACATTGTTCGACAAGATGTTATAAAGCATTTCGACTTCGCCTTCTATGATTCTCGCGCAACGCTGTTTTCGTAGTTTCATCGCGGCAATATTTCTTTTTGGATTGTATTTAGTAAGGAATTTCTGAAGTGTCGTCTCCTTTTGTTACTTCATTGTATATAACTAGAGTGGTCGTGTCCCCGGTACGTAGGAGATTTGATATCGGCTTCGTTATCCGCGGATCTTCATTCCAGTAGCTTCATAACTTATTCATTGACACAATGTGGACGTTCTAATGTGAACATTTTAAGCCATTTTTGGATATTATAAACATTAGTGTGACAGTATGTGTAATTGCGAGCAGTCGTCTTTTTATATCTGTGCGTATTAATATTAAAATGTTCACGTCTAGATCTATTATATCGAGTGCCTATAGCATTGAAGGTTCCAGTGTAAAAAGTCAGTTAATTTCAGTAATTATTTGTCACCATGTATTGATCTTCCATAAAATTACGATGAAATTAAAAATATCGATGTAACTTTTTGTTTGATTTACAACAACTGTTTAAATTTCTTATCAATATCCTGTTTAATGTGTTTTTAATGTTACGCAAAACGTTATTTGTAATGGTTTCGCGAATAATGTTCCAACTTGCCGCCATCTGCGTCAAACGATATCTGGCTGTCTTAGGTATATAAAATTGGAATTTGCAATATATTTTTTAGCTAAACGAGCATTTTGAAAACTTGTCTTAGATTGGACACTTTTTGGGTTCATGTTATTCAGAATCAAGAACACTATTGATTTCTCAAAGAAAAAATTATGTCCTAAAATGTTTTATGTCAAATCAGAGATACGCTAATGAGGAACAAAATGTAGGTACCGGAACAGTGTCACAAAACTGACCTTTTCCGGACACTTTTCTATATAAAAATCGATAGTACTTGGATTCTGAGCAAAACGGACCCATACCATAATCGGAGACGGCAAGTGGTACATGTTTTTGTAAAAATCCCTTTCTTCGGTAAACGCATGTTGTAGAATTTCCTAGCGTTCAGTTGAGTAGTACTTACGCAGAACAAAAATTCGTTAAGTAACCAGCCTTGAACTACTGTCGCGGTTAAAAGAATGTCGGGCCGATTGCGGTGATGTGAAAGTACGCAAGAGTTTGAAGACTTCTGTATATATCAATATCAGGTAGCATAGCAGTTTTACACATATAAATCGTAAAATAGAGTTTTGAAATATAATAAATTAATGGGTGTTGTAGGAATCAAATAACTAGTCTATAATTGTACTGAATCTACCGTTTGTCAGGCGAAAGGAGCCGTGATCACTAACTGAGCATGATAAAATTGGACCCTGGTTGTTATCCTTGGTCTAAACAGTCCAATCTAGCCTAGGTAAAGGTACTAGTTCGTTCAGCCCTGCCCCCGTATTGCCTAACGCGTTTGACGCTCGCAATCGGAATCAAGTGTCATGATTTTGTATGGGCTATGACAGTTGATTCCGATACCAAGTGTCAAAATTTCGTTAGGCAATAACCCCGCTGGTTTGGTACATTGTAATCAACTGTCATAGCCCATACAAAATCATGACACTTGATTCTGATTGCGAGCGTCAAATTCGTTAGGCAATAGGGGGGCATAGGTGAAAATAAATCAGAGAAAATATTCAAGAAATACATTCTTAAATAAAAGTAGTTTCAGTGCTTTAAATGGTGGTGTCGCGGCGATACGTTGCCTGCTGCTGCTACATCTGGGGCCTGTAACTCGTATTACAAACGGAAATCTCTTTCCAACAATATGAATTAAAACGAGACTTCCGCTTGTATGCTAGGAACTTGTACCTTTACAGCGACTATATGAACTGTAGTGTATTAGAAATCTAATTCTAATTGATGGCATGAAAGGTGAAAACAAAAAAATAAAACCGACTCCAAAAAAAACTAAAAAGTAAAAAATAACGCCATAATTCAGTTTCTTCAAATTACTTACAAGTAACCGTTTGAATACTCAATCTATACAGTATATACAATTAATCTTATTTTGGCGTCGGTGCCATATAAAGAATGTGTAAAATATTGAAATTTGACGATTTTAGTAAATTGTGACACGATGGCACCGACTCCAAAATAACATTTTTTATTTTACACTTTTTAGTTGATCGTTACTTAAAAGTGTACCTCGAGACGATTCGAACAAGCCCAAACACGGCTAGGATACATTATTTTATTACATAGATCTGGTGCAGTACCTTCCGGCTTCATCATCAAATCAATTCGATGGTACCATTCTCATCAGGAACATTTAAATTTGTGACTATGAAGTTGCTTAGCTAAATCAATCAAGATATTTTGTCGCCACCCGTAAATCATTTATCATTGAGGAGTTCCGATGGCATTCTGTGGTCTTCTGCATCAGTTCCACTTCACCAGTTTACACTTTCTGAATTCAAATGCTTATTATGTTTCTTATAATACCAAAATCGCTATATGTATGCCTACAATATTTGAGGAGTTCCTTCAATTCCTCATGGATTCCATCATCAGATCTTCACCAAAAGTAAATGGGACCAACTAGAAAGTACCTTCTATAAAATCAAAAAAAATATTTTGAAATCGGTCAAATAGTCTGAGTAATCGGTGAACATCCATAAAAAAAAAACATTCCGTCGAATTGAGAACCTCCTCCTTTTTTTGGAAGTCGGTTAAAAACAAGTTGACCTCTATATTGGCATGCATGCGGGCGTATGAAACCAGAGCGGGTTAGCCCGATATTCCTATCTCTGTTATACTGATAACCAGTGTTTACGTGATTACGTAGATAGATACAATGGCGGGTGTAAACGATTTCCCGCCTGCGTCAGCAGGGGTCAATCTGAGTGATTATATCATATAATCATATAATCATTGACGACATATCCATTGACATGTATAAAATCGTCCATAGCCATTCCACTACATTGTTTTGACGTCTTTCTGCAAAAATGACTAGTGCATAATTAGGTATATCATTGACGAATGACGACATGTCCATTGAAATGTATAAATCATCAGTAGTCAATCCATTACATTGTACATTTTGAAGTGTCTATGCAAAAATATACTGTTTTGACTTGTTTACAGGTATGATGGGCACGATTTGGTTTTTTATTGTCTAAGTACACAAGCATCAATGCTGCCACAGCAAAGCGGGCGAAAATATCTCACATGTCCTAAGGGCCCTAGGGGCGTGTCAGATCGCGCTTTGTTGTGGCAGATATTAATACTGGTGACTCTGCATTTGCACATGGATAGACACATACAAAGACCCAGTTTCACCTGCCTCCGTCAGTTACTAACAGCTCAATGCCTGATACTAAATAATGAACTTCATTCTGTAAGTATCCCGCAATGTTACTTTTACAAGTCTGAGTTTTTTTAGGCTTCTCCCAATAGGAAACCAGTGTTGAGAAGTAAACCGAAGGAAACTCTAACAGTGAGTATTTTTTTCTAAATAACTCTTAATTATTAGAATATTAGTGCTTAGCCTTCCTTAAGATATCTTTTTAAGTATATAACCTACGCGAAGTTCTGTTAATTACGCCCAGTTAATCAGGCGTTAATAGGTAACAAAACAAAGTTAATTGACTAAATAAATCTGAATTTGTATAAACATTCCAAAGCGAATCTTAAAGGGAACATTGTATTGGGTTATTCTGATTTTTTGTGCGTTTTATTTGATGATTAATTTATTATATGAGACACAACTTCTGGTTACTAAATTGAAAATAATGTGTATTATTTATTACCTCAAATTCAAGACAACTTTGGTCTGAAAATTGTCTACATATGCTTCACTAGTTTGGCAAGAGTCCTGAATTATAGTACCTATATACGGCTATATCTACTTTTTTATCCACACCTCTTCTATTAGTTACATTGTATAGATGTCTTGTTACTCTGGGACCATGTGTCTGAAAGTGACGGAAGAAGCCCAAAACTCACTCCATTACATTGACGTAAATGTCTCATTACTAACGCATATATAGGGTGTGTAATATTTCTTAGAAACACAAACGGTATAACGTTCACAGCATCGAACAACGTGTGCCTTCAATGCATAAATAATCAATCACTATTAATCACTTGGTAGAAAATCACATCTTACCTATATTATCATTTGTTATAACAACACTTGATATATTGCATATTTCGTATGGCAACACTATTAGTTATTATAATATTATTGTATGCAATCGTTATATAATGTATGCTTTTTCAGTCGAGTACCGCGTTTAGACCACGAAGCTTGCTGAGTGGCCTAATTAAGATACGAGACTTAAAAAGCATATTATATAGTAGTCGACGTTATCTAGCAGGGGTTCTAGATTATGAAAATTATACGAAAGCGTAATATACTAAATTGCTTTATATTAAACGTTTATTCTATAAAATTAATATGATTTGAAATTATTGTCTACGAAAGGTTACTATGAAATAACGATACATGAAATAAACAATGTCTAACATAAGTATATCATTTTCAAAGGTTAAAGAAAATATATCAATCGTTTTTCTACGAAATTAAGGGCACCCGCAGAAATATTCTGTCTTCCCTGACATGACAGACAGACAACATTGTCCAGAAAATGTCTACATTCGCTACTTTCCTGTCGCGTCTGTCATCTGGCCATCGCGTCAGGCAGCGCACGGGCCGGGCACGTGGTCCGAGGCGCTAATACGTCGCTTCCTAATAAGCAAAATGCTCCGTCTAGTTTATCTCTGGCTCTGCAGACGAGAATTGCTCGTATGATCCATTCCAAACCCACACTATTGCTATGCCTTTTAAATTTTTCAGTCAGAATTCTCGTTCTTGGATACGTAATTTTCTAATTAAGTGTACCTCTAAATTTGTTAACGGGTTCCGCTATTAGGTAAGGTAGTTTCCTAACGTTATTAAGTCCAATTTTCAATAGCAATTAGTTGATTGGTCTTGTCTTGTCTCGACATTGTTTACATTTGCGTTAGATAGGTATACTACGGTACGTTTTCCAACCACGGTTTTATTACGTTTAGCGTTTTTAAATGTATTTCGGTCTAACATCCAGAGAAATCTCGTTTTAAAATATATGATCCACAATTTCAATTTTCCGTCGAAGATATTTATATAAACACAACACTGCATGTTTGAATGTTGGTAATGTACAAATTCTAAACCGATTTATGGTCGTTCTGCACCGGCTGTGAATCATGCAGTAGTAGATATAAATACAATGGTTCTCAGTAACACGCCTTGTGTACCGGCAACTGGAACAGATTGACTCAGATGCGATCTGGAAATGCCAATTTCAACAATTTATTTCCCCAATATTCGACTCAAAGAGCGTTGTTCTAGTAAACATTATCAATGCCAAGGGCTCTCAACTAGCAGCGAAAGATCAAAAGGTCTTACGCTTATTTTGAGCGTGAACATGTCACTTATGATTTTACACTTACAGCCCACTTTTTCTGGTCCAGGTGGGGTTATAATCAGACTAGAAGGCAACTTGTCGCGGAGGAGGAAAAAATCATATCCCCCTTTTTACTTCAGCGTAGTCGGCTAAAAATTATCCTTTAGCCATCTGTGAATAGGCAGCTACCCGTGTACCAAAGATAGTTGAAATCCGTTTAGCCATAATGGCGTGAAGCCACAACGAAACAAAAACATACAAAAAATCCAAAAAATATATTCTTCTATTCAGTTACCTTCAAATAGTCCCAGACATTTCATTTTTATAACTTTACTAGAAGGCGCCTTAAACTTCGTTCGCGAAGGAGAAAAAGTCATTACCCCTCTCTTTTTTCTTTAGCATAGTCGAGTAAAAAGTATTCTATAACCTTCTGGAGATACCCAGCTACCCGTGTACCAAAAATACTTGAAATCCGTTTTGCGGATTTAGCGCGATGAAGCCACAACGACACAATACAAACATTTCATTTTTACAACTTTATAATAGTATAGTTAATAGTATTAGACTAGAAGGTGCCCGCAACTTCGTTCACGGTATGGAAAAAATCATAACCCTTCTTTTTTTCTACAGCGTAGTCGGATAAAAAGTATCCTATAACCATCTGGAGATACCCAGCTACCCGTGTACCAAAGTCGTGTCCGTTTAGCGGATTTAGCGTGATGAAGCCACAACGACACATACAAACATTTCATTTTTACAACTTTATTATCGTATAGATAATTGTATAGATGTATAGAATTCACACGATGTGTGCCTATGTCATGACTTTTTTGTCGAGCCCAGTTAACACGCGACGGCGGGACGAGACGAGAGTCATTATCGAACGGCACAATAGCTGTTTAGCTTTAAACATGGGTTGCACGCGCCAGCGATTCATAGCCAGAATCGATTAATATCGAAGTACATACCTTACAACATACTCTGGCATTATCTTGGTTACATGAAACATAATTCTGTCGCTTGCCGTCTGCCGTCACTTCGAATATGCGAATTCATATACCAATGTACCTATATTAATTTGGCAACGGTTATTTTTGCACGTCTGTTGAGTGAGGAGTGTGTCGCGAATGTAATATTGTTAAACGAACAATGTTCTCACTACATACCTATATTAACTTATTTTTGCGTTTTACTCGCTTGCCCGCAATGACTTTCCTGTGGAATATAGTTTTGAAACGAACATTAATTAACTGGATGTCCAAAACATGGAAAGTTTTCCTGCTGATAAATAGCTGACACCGCCATGTTGTTTTTATTACATAAGGATTTTCCTTAAGCTCATTTTCCTTATGGCTAAATTACTTTTTGACCTTTGTGCTTCACTCGATTCTGGATAATATTTGGTTAGTCGAGATTATAGATTAGATTTTCGTTAGATTGTTTAGCTAACGTGGAGTGGCCGATCAAGTAGGCGAACGTACCTACATTGAGCTGAATCTAAATAATTGGATTATCGAGCAAATGAATAACAGTTTCGCTTAGAGTGGGTAAGCTATACTGATTGTCATGCAATTAGTCTGTCAATTGGCTGTTGATGGATTGTAATAAGGCCTGTTAAAGACTATCTTAGCATAGACTCGACATGCATCTCTTCATTTAAAACCATACCTTTCGTTCTAATAGTGAGTGCAGAAATCTGCAGCACTTTATATGAATTACGTATAATAACCAAGATCTTTTAGGTCAATTAGTCGTCTATGCTATGATTACGAGAACGGACCAAATGCTCGTAAATCATACAGAGCGGTCAGGTCAGACTTATAGTCGCTTAATCGTGTTCGTAAATTATCGTCTACTCACGTCCCTCAGAATCAATTTTTGTATGAAAGAAAGAAGAAAGAAAGAAAGAAAATACATTTCTTCGAGGGCACATTTATACAGCAATACAAAAATAAATTACTACCTATAACTAAGTGTGCCTCGAAATGGTCTCACCTCAGCATAATGCCGGCTCGAAAGGCAGCGCTGATCTTCCGGTGAGACCATAGGTGGCATCAGATACAACTATACCAGTGCAGGGAATAGCCAAAGGAAAGGGTCATATAGAATAATACTCGTATAGGTATATACCCAAGCCATTAACCATTTTATTGTCAGCCGGAAAGACGGCTACCTATATTCTAAAATCTGTTTGACCCATTAGTTATTTCCTGCACTTGTATCGTTGGAGTTATTGAAGATATTTAAAAAAAAGTATAGGTAACGGGCTATTTGGAGGTCACTGAAATTACGTTTTATTGATTTCTTGTATGTTTACAAAACGGCTAAACGGGTTTTAACTATTGGCCGGGTGCACGACGTCAGTGCCGCCTAGCGTTCGCAACTTTGGCAGCTCTATCAAAAGTGTAAAATAATAGACGCAATAAAATAAAGGTAAATAATTGAATGTAATGATTGAAGAGCACCTAACAATTGCAAAATCTGTTTGTTTTAATGTGAAACACATTTGGTTTTTAGCTTTATTGAAGAAAGCAACAATTATATGTGTGTTTAGTATTAGTATGTCAACTTACGTCCTTGTTGTTTCCTTACAAATTAAAGAAAAAAATAATGTTCTATTATTAAATTAAACAATTTAACGGATTATATCGCGTATATTATCTCATTTTAGTTCCCGACGTTTCGGAAGCTTTCCAGCTTTCCATGGTCACGGGAGGACTGATTGTTTTATTTCAATGAGTAATAATCGCGGAAACAGAAGAAAATATAATGTTTTATTATGTTTGTTTCCAGATTATTGAAAAATTACTTCTATTATCAAAACTGGTTTCCAAAGCATCGGTCACAACATAAGGTTTCAGCCTCAAACCGAGAGTAAGAAGCTGTTCGTTTTGGCACATCACGTTAGAAATGTTGAAGAGATACGGTGCAATTTTATATTTTCGAAAATTTATAATCATTCAATCATAATATTATTAATCCACTAAATAGATAAAAATATTTAAACAAGGATTCAGTTTAATACACTTTCTTTATTCTTGTAACAGCAACTATCGAAAGAAAGCGATAAAATTTGCAATTACTGTTTCATCCTGTATTATTGCAGTTTACCACATTACAGCTATCAAGACCCATTTTATTTCAGTTTATTATTTTATGGCAGAAAACGTCAGCGTAATAAATGAAAAGTACGACGTTTGACAGAAACGGAGCGGTCAGAGTTACCAGTTTCGGCCACATCAAGCGCTGCGATCGTTTTCGCTTTCCCTATACGACCTCTGCACCCGGCCAATTGAAACACGGGAAGCTTGGCCGTCCACAGCTGGTTAAAGGATACTTTCACCCGACTATGCCGAAGCAAATAGGAGGGTTATAACGTTCTGTTCCTCCGCGAACGAAGTTGTGGGCATTATATTTTTATCTAATAGGTCTTGAATAGTAGACAATTTGCACATGCCTAATAGAATAAAAAAATACAAGAAAAAAATTGAATGTTAATAAAGTCTGTATGAAAATCTGTATGATCCTAAAGTAGGTACGATTTGTGTTGTGTCGTAGTCTCTCAGTCTAGTAGGCAAGCAGTGGGCCGAGCCAAGTCGCGCAACCAGCTGGTAACCTTGGGCACGGGAAAGTTACAAGTTGCGTATATTGTGCTCCGTAACTGGTGGTACGTTTTGTGTCAATTCAACCGTTTTATGATTTGCCCTTTATGTTTTATGACTTGTAAAAGTACCTAAGTATAAGTGCATTATTTGAATAATTAATTAGGTCGAGTATACTTTTGTTTACCTTTCTTATGTGTCTGTTTGATATATTTAGGATAACGTTTATTAATAAAACTAGCTACCCTTTCACGAACAATAGCTAAGTGATAGATACCCGCGCTGCCGGTGTTCTCACCATTATAATCTGATCCCCACACACGTATCAACTATTACTAATCGGAGATTTTGCCTTTTTGACTTCGATTCAAGTTTCAAATTTGTCAATTTGCTGGACTTATAAATATCTTCAGACCTCAGAGATCTCGAATTTGTGCGATTGCTTCATATGACTAATTAATTCGAACAGTGCCGCCTGTGCCGCTGATTTTCAAAATTCCTGAATTTGCATTTAAAAAGAAACCGGCCAAGTGCGAGTTCAACTCGCACACCGAGGGTTCCGTACAAAATATACGCTAAAACGGCCGTATCCATGAAAATTCAGTGTTAGCAGAGCCCTACTCCTAAGCAAACTGTATGCGGTGTGGGATCATTCTTTATATTGGTTACTGACTTAGACAGAGAGACTTGACGCTGACTTATCTTATCTTATCTTGATATCCGGGGTCCTTACGGATACACTTCGACCCAGTGGGATCTTTTGTGTAATTACCCCTTCTTGCTACTCAATGGTTTGTTCTACCATCTCAGTAAACCGGATGATAGATGCCATTGGTAGCGTCTGGAATTCCTTTGGCTGTGGGTAACCAATACCAAATTCCTTCATTCTCTGTCTGGCGAGGGCATGACATTCGCATAATAAATGCTCCATTGTTTCTGTTTCCTCACCACACATTCTGCAATCTGTATTGTCAGAAAGTCCCAGTTTGGCCAGGAGTCCTTTGACTCCGAAATGGGCTGTGAACACCCCCATTATAATTCTGAGTTGTCTTTTGCTGTAGTTCCACAGTTTCTTGGACCAGTCCGATTCTACTCTTTCTATGAATAGCTTTGCATGCCTCAGGCCCGCCACTTTCTTCCACTCTTGCTGATGTTGGTTTTTGGCATGGTCCTTTATGGCCGTAACTATGGTCCCCTGTGAGAGTCCCACGCATGGTTCGGGTCCTACGAAGCTCGTTGCAGACCCTTTTCTAGCTAGCTCATCGGCGTTTTCGTTACCGATGAAGCCTTCATGCCCTGGAATCCATACCAGCTGCACTTTATTGTGCCTTCCGAGCTTGTTTAATGCTTGGATACCGTTGTGAACGAGTCTAGAATCTACTTTGGGCGCTGATAACGCTTTCAGTGCTGCTTGACTGTCGCTGAGTATATAGATGTGCTTTCCTTTGGTTAGCCTATCTATGTTTTCCTGGGCACAGGCGATTATAGCATATGTCTCTGCTTGAAAGACCGTTGCATAACCTCCCATACTTGTGCTGACATTATAGTCTTTTGCATAAATGCCTGCTCCCGTACCTGATGCCATTTTTGATCCATCAGTATACCAAATGTTATCCTCACCATCCATTGTCAGTGGTTTGTGATCTTCGGCCCATTCGTCCCTTGTGGGAACTTGCACTTTAAAGTTCCTTTGGAATTCATACCTTGGTTGCATTTTGTCGCAGCTCATGGCAGTTATTCTGTCGAGGAAATGGTTCTTTTCCATGGATGTGTGCTTAGTTTTCGGCGCGCAGTAACTCCATAGGCCCAGGGTCTTTAGCCTATGCAGTGATTTGCGTGCTTCCGACTGTATCACTATGTGTAGCGGTGGTAGGTCTAGCAATACCTCTAGCGCCGCGGTTGGCGTAGTTCTAAACGCCCCTGTTATAGCCATGCACGCTGTTCTTTGGACCCTCATTAGGTCGTCTCTGCATGTGCTCTTTAATGTTCTTGGCCACCAGACCAGGCTGCCGTACAGGATGATCGGTCTTACCATCATGGTATAGATCCATCTCAGTACCTTAGGGTTTAATCCCCACGTTTTACCGTATGCCGATCTGCACATTCCAAACACTCTGAGTGCTTTTGTTATGTTATGATCGACATGCTTTTTCCAATTCAGTTCCTTATCCAGCGTGACACCAAGATATTTCACATCGTTGGACATCTCGAGTACCCTTCCATACAGTTTTAGTTGCTGCATGTCTTTTAGGGTTCTCTTTTTAGTGAATGGTATTACCACCGCTTTGCCTGGATTAATGGATAGTTGGTGAACGTTACACCATCTCTCCACTTTCCTCAGTGCTTCATTCATGATTGCCGAAACCGTACCGGGAAATTTCCCATTTACGAGTATCACTAAGTCATCTGCATACCCTACCGTATAGATAGGTCCGCTATTGAGTTCCTCCAACAGTGAGTTCACCACCAAGCTCCATAGAGTAGGCGAGAGTACTCCACCTTGTGGACATCCTTTTGTTGTTGTGGCCATTATCTTGTCCCCCATTAGGGATGACGTTATTAGCCTACCGTTTAGCATATTTCCAATCCACTTGCATATGGTCGGTTCTATGCCATGTCTTGCAGCTGCTACATCGATCGCTTGGTACGTGGTGCGGTCAAACGCTCCTTCCACGTCTAGAAAAGCCGCCAGGCACAGTTCCTTACCCTCTATTGCCTGTTCAGCTCTGGTTGCTACCAGGTGCAACGCCGTGTCCGTAGATTTCCCTGGTTGATAGGCACACTGTAAGTTATGCAGAGGATGCCTTTTTAATGGGCCATCCCTTATGTGTCTGTCCACCAGTTTCTCCACAGTTTTTAGGAAAAACGATGACAGGCTTATGGGTCTATAGGACTTAGCATCTCCGTAATCTGCCTTACCCGGATTGGGCAGGTAAATCACCCTCACCATTCTGACGCTGACTTAGTAACTTGATTTTTTTACAGCTTCATCGGACTACAGATATAATTATTTGATGTTAATTTCAAGTTGATACCTCTACGCCTTCCTGAGGAAAAGGGTCTTGATAGACAGACAGACAGTGAATAAGGGTTCCGTTTTTTTCCTTTTGAGAGAAACCCTAAAAACATACAGGTATAAACAGGGATGTGAGCGATGAATAAAAACAACAACATAAAAATACTTAGAATATGGAGCCCTCTTATTAGTAGGTATGATATGTTTATTGTGTCTTTTAATAATTAAAACATTCCATGGTTATGGTGGGTGACGCATTCCTATCGCAATATACAAAACAAAATGTCCATCCAAACTACAATCTCATACATTTTGCTTAGGAGTAGGGCTCCTAACCAAAATGTACGCGGTGCTTGATCATTTTATATTGGTTGCTGTATAGACAGATAGACACAAAAAATGTTGTTCAGATTTATTTTGTTGATTGTGCTGACGATAAGAGTCTTCCTTCATACCAAATTTCAAGTTTCTAGAACAACTGGAAGTACCCTATCAATTTCAAAAGTGTTGAAATATGGATACGTTTTTTACAGCATATAAACGGCCGTACCTTATTTTACGTAAATTTAGAAATTTTATTTTTTAACAGCTTCAAGAGGCCGTAGAGCCATGGACCATTGAAACAAGAGGACTGACACTTGCCATACTTTGCATCGTGTTCCGATCGCAAGGAGATATTCTGGCAAAACTAGATGGCGCCATAAAAATAAGTAACAATTTGTTCGTAATAGCTAATAATAAATGATTCCTAACATTTAATAACTGTGTCACGCTAGCAAAGTTGAATAATTGTTAAAAATAATTCTTATACATATGGCGTTGTACATACCGGGGCACGGCTTTTTGTATGGAGATGGTTAGTCCTCTTGTTTTAATGGTCCTTGGTAGTGCTGAGCTAATTTCAACTCAAGACCTCTACGCGTTCCCGAGATAAAGGGTTTGACGATAGACAGACAAACAGACAGACGGACAGACACACACTTAACAAAGTGATCCTATAAGGGTTCCTTTTTTTCAGGCACGAAACTTTAAAAAGAATTATAATAACAGTAAGTACTAAATTTATGGAGATGTAGAGTATCCGCGTTCAAGTTCATTCTCTTTGTTTAACTGGAGTAGGTCCAACACCTACTGGGGGTTCAGGAACGGGTCCCAGCAGGAGTACAGCCACAGCAAACTTCTCGAAAGGGTATTGGATGGTACGTATTGGATCTATGTCCCCACGCAAGCCTTCCAAAAATCCGGGACGTACGAGCCCGGGATACAAAGACGAGATCCCACCCGATAAATTTAATAAATAATAAGAGACGACATAAACCAGGGCGCGGAAGTTCCCTTACGTCTCTATAAGAGTATTTTTAGATAGTCATTCTTGCGGTTTGTTAGGGCATGAAAGTCTGTATCATAAGCCTATGAAGCTCTTATATAAACTTTTACGAAACGATGTCTTGTCAACTGATTATTCAAATGGCATGTGTTAATCTATTCTAGTAAATTAATCCGACTAACATTCTACCGCAGCGTTTGCCAACTCTGAGCATCATTTAGGTTTAGGTAAAACAATACTTTAGTAAATTGCACAGTAATTGCTTTTACTAATTAATTAATTTTATTTGGGCAAATGATACAAGCAATGAGGGTTTTCTCAAATGGAAATATCACCAGTTGGCGTCACCATGACGTAAGGTCTAACTGACAAGAAGTGTCAACATCCACCATCACGTCTCCGTCCCAGCGAGAGCGAAAAGTGGGCTATGGAGAGCCGCTTTGCTACGTTAAATGTAAGGGCAGGAATGAATGATAAAATAGATAAAGTATGTCAGATGATGGATGCGAGAAATATTGTTATTCTGTGTGTCAATGAGACAAAGCGAAAGAATTGTGACGGTACAAAATGAAGAGATTAATGAATGTTGATGAAGCGGCAGTTGTATGCCAGGACCGTAGCAAGTGGAAGGAGGTAGTCTCTGCCTCTCCTGTCCTCTCTGCCATAATGGGAAAAAAGCGTGATTGTATGTATGTATGTATGTTGTCAATTAGACCTTACGTCACGATGGCGCCAACTGGTGATATTTACATTTTAGAAAACCTTCATTGGATAGCGCAATTGAAGCTCGGAGTCTCTGCGTGATATACATATTCGGAAATGATGATATTCGCAGAAGAACCAAAGTAACCGACATTCGAGTAGCTCGCAGGATTGCATGGTTGAAGTTTGAAGTGGCAATGGACTGGCTATGTAGCCCGGAGAATGGATGGCCGTTGGGGCAGTAAAGTCCTGTAGTGGCGCAGCGTAGGATAGCCCCCGACTAGGTGGACGGATGGCCTTGTGAGGGTCACGGGGAGTCAGTGGATGCGGTCTGCGCAGGATCACACTCTGTGGCGAGCTGGGAGAAGCCTATGTTCAGCATTGGACGTCTATGGCTGATAGTCATATTGGATGGCGGAGGGCCGGCGATTATGTATAGTATACGGAGGCCTTTAATCATTTTTGTTATGAGATAAATAAATCTTCAAAAACGTTGAGAGCAGAGCTTCCCATAACTATCGGGTATGGTGTGACATGGTCATTCCACATGATTTTTGTCTTGTCCATATTCATTTTCAGACCTACCTGTTGGGAGACTCTACCGAGGTCTTTGAGCATAAGACGCAGCGTAGGACGGCCCCCGACTAGGTGGACGGATGACCTCGTAAGGGTCGCAGGGAGTCGGTGGATGCGGTCTGCGCAGGATCGAACCCTGTGGCGAGCTATAGTGAGGCATATGTTCAGCAGTGGACGTCCGTGGTAGATATTATAGTTAAAAATCAAAACCCGTCTCTCCTCAATGATGCTACCAACGAATACTTTCGTATTTCAGCCACATAGTCCGTAGCGGAGATGAAAATCTGGAGAAGTTGATAATAGTTGGAAACCCGAATGTCAACGAGCTCGAGGCCAATTTCCAACAAAATGGACTAATGATCGATACCATGTCCAGCAGTATTCGGCTTGTACGACTCACGGTAGTTTTCTAGGTAGTAGGTATAATACCGGTAAACTGGGGTTACTTTGGTCAACTAAACGTGGTAACATCGATCAGTCGATCGAAAAGTTTTTAGTAGAAACGTATAACTTGTATAAATTGTAACTTTGACAGAGGAAAATACATCTTTTCTCAGTCCTCCCGTGACCATGGAAAGCTGGAAAGCTTCCGAAACGTCGGGAACTAAAATGAGATAATATACGCGATATAATCCGTTAAATTGTTTTATTTCAATGAGTAATAATCGCGGAAACAGAAGAAAATATTAGAAACGTATATTTAATGTCGATCAAATTGTATAATAAACTGCCTAATGACATAGTTTCTTTGCAATATTCTCAATTTGAAAAATAATAATAATTGGCTGCTTGACATGTGTTTTTACTCAATTAATGACTTTTTAAATAATTGAATTTATAATAATAAATATGTTTAGAGTAAGTAAAATTATTTGTCCTGGTATCGTTATTTATTGCATGTCATATTATAATAATTCTAATTAAGTAAGTAATTTTAAATTTTTCACATGTTTTCCACTTTTTATCATGGTCATTTTAATGTACCTAAATAATATTTCTACGCCGATCACGGCAGGGTATGCTGAACCAAATGTATTTATTCCAACAATTGTACCATATTCTTAGAAATAAACGTATTCTATTCTATTCTATTCTATTCTATTCTCATTTTTAATCCATAAGAAATTTGTTTCTAAACGCGTTAATGAGATTTTATTGTTAAGGTTGGCAACTTCGTTAAAAAAACATCTTTGACGCTTTCAGAAACACACTCCTTATAATTTAAAAATTAATGATCAATGTGACCCCGTTGACCAAAGTAACCCCAGTTGACGGTACTGTTACTGAAAACTAATACCTTTTTTTCGGATGTTTTGGATTTGGATATCGTAATCGGATTTTCCTGGATTGCTGGAGGTCATATAATTATGATTTGATTATTACAAGCTTTTGTTTAACTGTATGTATGTAATATGTTTGTTCGGGGTGGAATCTTGCAAGTTAAATTTGACCTACTTCCCGGATTCCTATTGAGCTCAAATTTGACATACTTATGTAAGTTTGGTGATAATGCAATAATACGATACCATCGACCCGATCTGATGATGGAGTAGGAAGGTGGTCATAGGAACTCTGTAATAAAATAACTCAATCCTACCGAGAGTACCGAGTTTGGGCTCTTTAGAATCGTCGTGAGTAGTTGATGGATGTTTAAAGAAAAGTACAGTCGGCAATAAAAGCTTGTCACAAAAATGAACTTATTTACATACTACATTACCTGGTCAGTATATGTATATAACGAAACAAGGTTAACCTAGAGCAGCGGTCGGCAACTTTTAAGCAGTCAAGGGCCACATAGTAGCTAACGAAATTGACGCGGGCCGTAGGTTGTTAATAATTTGCGACTTTATCACGCAAAAGGTACCACATTCTCAGCCAGCTAGGGAGCCTCGCGGGCCGCAAGTGAGCCGGTTCGCGGGCCTCCTGTTGCCGACCGCTGCAGCAGCTACCCTATAGCAGGGGTCGGTAACCTTTTGAGTCAGAATAGTCGAAGATTACAATTAAAAAAATAAATTAGATTTTAAACAGCCACAAAAAATCTTGCCGACAATCAATAGTACTTTTTGATAAAAAGCGGTCAAGTGCGAGTCGGACTCGCCCATTAAGGGTTCCACAGCCGTTTATGCAAAAAAAATGCACTACAGATGAAAAAAATACTATATAAAAAAAAACACTAACAAAAGAGCTTATCTTCCCGGCACTTATGTCCTTTTGCTGAGAAGCGCAGTTTTTTGGCAATAACTTAAAAACGGTATCTCCGATCATGTTGAAAACAATTTTCGTAGGAAGTATTTATTATATTTGTAATTTTTTTCATATTTTTTGAACGTACCGTTCAGAAAATAGAGGGGGGGGGGGGCACAATTTTTGCTTCTTTCAGAGCGAATATTTCGGAAAATATTCGCTAAATCAAAAAAATTTTTAGTAACCTTAAATTGTTTTTAAGAGAAATGTCGAAATATGTGCCATACATTGATATTTCCTGATTTTTTTTTGAAACTGAAGAGAAAGCTTAACCCCCTAAAAATATATATATTTTTTATTTAACCATCAAACTAAGTAGCGGCTTACACAAGACACCTATTCTCCAAATTTCATCAATATACATCTAATAGTTTTTGAGTAAAATGCCTGTCACATACGAACGGACAGACAGACAGACAGACTTAACGAATCCATAAGGTTACGGAACCCTAAAAAGACAAATCTATACAGACTTAGCTTCATATCCAAAGAACCGCAGGTTGCCGACCGCAGCACTAGAGTATGTATCAATGGGGTTGCTGTTTACTAAAGTGGTCTTATAGAAGTTATAAAACACAGGCCAGGGAACGTGTCAAACTTTATTATTCTGCTAAATAAAATCTTACCCGTATTAACATAGTATGACTTCACCAGGGGCTTAAAAACAAAACATACCTACCTAATTTATTGAAATAAAAGTCAACTAAATTATAAAGACTATAACAGTCAGAACAGGATAAATAACCACGGAATCAGAAAAACATCTGAGTCACTTTATTTAATTTGAGAATCTGTGTTGGTACAGTATACATTTATGTACACAGCGCTTAGATTTAGATTGCAATTATGGTTAATCTGTGAACATACAAATACACTCATGAAAAAATGAAAATGAAAAATATTATCAGACTTTGTTCAGTTTGCCTATGTGATTCGCTAAAGTTATTTCGTGTTATTGTATTTCCTATAATCACTGGCGTGGCCTCAAAGTTTTCCTAGGCTAAGCAAGATTAAATTTCGTTGTCTCTCTTCAAGGATAGTAAGAAATTGAAACTCATAAAAAAGCTTATGGTGTTTTATGGACACTAGGACACTATTAAACCTACAGCAAATCTTATATCTTACATCAATTTTCTTATGGTAGGCTAAGAATCTTAGCCTACCAGCTTAGCCTAAGATCATACCAAACTGTCTCGTCGTCAGTTATTACGATAATTAGAACTGGTGAGATTATAAGTGTGTCGACTGTCGAATCATCAGCACAAAAAACCCATTGCAAAATATAGCCCAAGTCACTCGCGCAAAACGGACGAATTTAGATTCACTATTAAGGTACCTCACTAGGTACCTTAATAGTGAATATAAATTCGTGAAAATGACACTTCATTAGTGACATCTCACATGTTATCACAACACAACAAAACGGGGCTTAACTGCGTATAAATATGATTTATCTAATTACTATATAACTCTTTGACGTTTCGGACGTCGCGTTACGTCCATGGTCTCGAAGGAACAGGAACTTCCTTCAAGACCATGGAGACATCGAGACAACGAAAGGTACTTAAATAAATCATTCAAATTGTTGGGCTGTGATAATGAGTGAAGATCGTGTAATTTTAAATCAATATCTCACATGTTTTATCCCACCAAGTCCAATAGATGGCAGGGTCTGCCACCAACAGATCGTGCCAAAGAAATCAACATGCATACCTACATACACTCAACAACTATAACCTTTCTTAACTTCTAACGCAGACTGGTAAAAGATAAAAAATGTTCCTTTTGCATGTGTGAATGTGCGGGTAAGGTAATGTGTGCGATTAGCGATTAGACGATCGATATTTTAATTTTTTATTCCATACTATACTGCTCATGGTGGCAGATTCTGGTGCGAGTCTGGGCGAGGCCGAGAGACATTGACGTTATTCTAAAAGTGTTACACAGTCCTTATTTGAAAACAGCCATGTATCTCGCCTCCTTAACCACTCCCACCAATGTGTAGTGTATCACAAACAACGTATACATATATCTGCGTATGAGCCAATTTTCTCAACTTAGCCTATCTTATATCCGGACTAAAAACGGTTGTTTGACAAGCGTATAATAGTAGGTACGTCCATATAGCTCGAAGAACCGATAGCCGATGGGCCATAAGAACTCACCAATGGAAAACTTTTTTTAGAATCTCACTTTGAACTGGGTAGATCTGCCCCCGTATTGCCTAACGCGTTTGACGCTCGCAATCGCAATCAAGAGTCATGATTTTGTATGGGCTATGACAGTTGATTCGGATACCAAGTGTCAAAATTTCGTTAGGCAATAACCCCGCGGTTAGAATAGCACTCCTTAGATAGCAGTAATTGGATGGGGGCAACGCAAACCCACGAATGAATGCTAGTTCGGCCACATGCATAGAGTTGAGAGCCAGTGCACAAAGCACAATAACTTTGACAGACAAACCGCGTGCGATTTTCGTTTACTAAATAAATTGTAATAGATGTAAGTTTCTTTAGGTTTTAAATAAATGAAAAAAAAAACTGCGGAGGTAAAAGGAGATCCTGAACCGGAAGATAGTGTAATACACTATAGCGCGCCACATTATAATTTTCAGGAAATACACACGACGGGAGCGAGTTCCATAAATAATCTACAGCAGCGATACTTAAGGGCTCCGCAAAGCTTCTGTGAGGGTTCCGCGATAATATAAGTCACAATGAAAAAATAAATGGTTATAGAGAAAAATAAATATTACACGATTATTAAACAGTCTCTAATTATAATAAACTCATGTACATCACATTCATATTTACTCATAACCTATTAATAAAATAGCGTGGGACATGCGCGGGAGAGGGCCAGAAGAATACACTCTCTTATGAAACGAAAAAATTCAATGAGTGCGAATAGTTAAAACAAATTTAAACAATACTGTCTCAGGTATTAATAAAGAATATACCTATGTAAACTTAAGTGGCAATGGGTGGGGCGGGGTATACATTGTAGAACCGATGGTCGCTGAGGCAGAAAGGTTCTTGAATAGCGCTCGCGTATTGGACGACGCAACGTGCAAAGGCTCCCAACGAGATGGACCGGCGATCTGGCTAAGATCGCGGGAAACCGTGCTATGAAGGCGCGCGACCGGTTGTAGAGATCGTTCGGGGAGGCCTTTGTCCAGCAATGGACGTCTGTAGACTGAGTTGATGTATACATAAACCAGTTTTGATTATTTTACGGCTCCGTCAAATATTTCGCTTTGCAAAAGGGTTCCATCGACAATGTTTGAGAACCGCTGATACAGGACGGTAGGCAGACTACACTATACGGCATCTACACAGACAGACACACACGTAACATAGATATGCGGTTTGAAGCAACCGACCATTTATCGCCATAATCGCTACTAAACAGGTGCACAGACAGCGAATTGACTAGCTCGAGGCGTTTCTTCAAACACTATTTTCCATAACATTCACGGTCGTCCGGAGTGGCTTCGTTATGACAATAAGGCCGATCGCCGTTCAAGGTCTCGAGACACGCGTGTCTGCTCGCTTACAGGTTCTTTCAAAGGTCGTGCATGATTTTAATTCCATTGCGTTTTTGCGTTAATGTGGGCACAGATAATGTAAATACTAAACCTGCGCAAGAATTGGAAACACTAAGTTTTCCAGAGATGTTCGCGTATTATATTTTAGCGTTACGTGGACTCAGAATCTATGGATGGTTTATTTTTATGTCATGCTGTTTTTAACCGACTTCCAAAAAAGGAGGGGTTATATGATCGAGTTTGTATTTTTTTTTTTTTTATGTATGTTCACCGATTACTCCGCCAATTGTTGACTGATTTTTAAAAATTCTTTTTTTATTTGAAAGGATATACTCCCGAGGTGGTCCCATTGCCAACAAGTTGGGATCTGATGATGGGATCCCAGGGAAATCGAGGGCAATCCTCAAATTTTATAGGCACTTATTTATAACGTTTTTCATATATTTTCTTAAGCTATTTAAGTATTTGCATATGGTAGTCATCATCTCATCATGCTGAGCTGATGACGGAAGGTACAACTCCTTAATAGTTACGAGTTAGAGGTTAATTCTTAAAAAAAATCATCTATTATAGATAAATACGTTAAGACTGTTAGTCATATTCTTTTTAGTGTGTCCCTGAAGTAGTCTCCTTATCACCAAATCAGGATTAGATGTTGGAATACCAGGGAAATTGAGAGAAACCCTCAAATATTATAGGCACTAACAATGTTCTGTACCTATATATTTTTCTAAAGTTATCAGTTGTTTTCCTCTAGTTGTCATCATTTCATGCTGAGCTGATGATGGAAGGTACAATGAATTAACCAACTTTTACATTTCTTACTTCCAAAGACTCGAGATGCGTGCCAAATGCCACCTCAATCTTCCCATTCTGGGCTCTACAAAATACTTTATATCACTACTAAAATCCATCACTAAAAAGCAAAAAATAAAAATTTATAAGTAAAAAAGAACCGACTTCAAAATAAACTAAAAAGCCAAAAATAATATTTTATGTACGGTACGGATCACATTTGAATCACCTTTTGAAGTTTTTGAAACAGAATCCTTCTAGGATCATTATGTTGTCCGCCCGTCCGTCTGTCTGTATCTCTGTCCAGACCCTTTTTCTCACTAATTCGCGGGGTTATGGTAAATCAAGTCGAAACTAATATCAAATACTCGTGTGCGGTCCTTGGAAGCTGTAAAAAAAATCAAGCTCCTAAATTAACGTAATCCAAACTATCCAAAGATGCAGTCATTAAAAAAGGTGTTTCCAGTTGTCTTAGAAACTTGAAATTTGTGTGAAGGTAGCTCTTACAGCACAACCCACGAAATAAATCTGAAAATCTTTTATTTTTTTAAGCCTGTGTGTCAATGTCAGGAACTAATATAAAATGACCCCACACTGCGTACATTTTGCTTAGGAGTAGGACTCTGCTAACACTGGATTTTCATAAATACGGCCGTTTTTAGCGTATATTTTTTACGGAAATCTCGGTAGGCGAATCTGTCTCGCACTTGGCCGGTTTTTTGTCGCAATTACGCGAAAGGAAGGACATGAAATACCTTATGTGACAAGGTTGCGTTATAATATTTATCTTTTGAGTCATTTCGCCTTAAAAGAAAATGTGCGTAATAAAACGGTTCTTTGATAGCTGCCTATTATATTTTTTCCTTAAAAACATAAAAGTTCCTAATGGCTTGTAGCGTTAACACTGATTAACATGATATTCATTGCTAAAAAACTTAACAGATACCCTTTTTTCACTCAAGGCCAAGCTTAATAATAAATTTCTAAAAAATTAACATTGAAGATATAAAAAATATATATATACAGACTATTTGAAGGTCACTGAAATGAAATATTTTTATTTTTTACTTTTTTGAATGTTTATATGTTTCGTTGTGGCTTCATCACGCCAAAACGGCTAAACGGATTTCAACTATTTTTGGTAAACGGGTTGTTGGGCATCCATAGATGATTGTAGGATACTTTTTATCCGACTACGCTGAATAAAAAAACAGGGTTATGACTTTTTTCTCTTCCGCGGACGAAGTTGTGGGCAGATTCTAGTTATTTATATTTAGCGATGCAGCGACGTGCGTGAACCTCATGTATGGATCTGCGCTACTATCACTAAAGGCACTGCCTACCCTGAACGACCATGTTTCCATATAGGCACAGAGAAACTGCCTACCCTGAAGCCCTGAACGACCATGACTCAATAAAGGCACGGAAAAACTGCCTACCTTGAAAATCTTTCGCAGGCCACTGGGTGCTATGGTGGAGAGAGACTTCATGATCATGACAAGTCACCACGTTTTGAGTTGTTGCCGTTATGCTGGGAGACTTCCTCGAAGGGCTTTGGTCTCAGCCAATGACTCTTGCGTCTTGGAACCTGTTTGTCTTAGCCGGTTGGACAGGCCTGACGGTCTCGAAGGTGAGTGATGTGTTCGCCGTTGATGTTGATGCCTAGCCCTACTCAGTCCAGAGTCTTGAAAACGTTTTCCACTGCAGCGGTAAACAGTTTTGTAGAATATCTCCGTACCTGACTCGCCGCTGCAATGGTATGGATAAGTTTGAGTTCTGCTGGTCCTGTAGTCGGACTAACATAGTGGCGTTCTCGTACAAACACTTCAACACTTCGATATACCAGTTGCCAACTTGATACCGCTGCAGAGACTGTAGTACAGCCCAGGTTTCGATCGAATCGAAGGCTTTTTCGTTTTCCATAAAAATAGTTTGCAGATAGTTTGAGACCCTGGGAAGAACCAGTTTTTATCTCAGAAATCTTCTCTTAAAGGGCCTGCATCGTCAAGGAATGCCTATTCGTAAAAAAGAGAAAGCTAATACACTACATGCTTGGGGTTTTTTGGCGTAAGCGCCAGATATAAAAGTACAATGAAATCGAAGATATTATTATGTTTTGTTAACATTTAAGTTAGAGACGTAAAAGATAAAGGGAAGAATGTCATTTTTTCATAATTTAGCCGTTTATTAATCTGTCGTTTGTACAAACTAGACAAAAATGGAAAATGAAGACGCGTTTTCGGATTTATTTTCTATCGAGGAAATTCTAAGCAAACATGTTTCCGCGTTAGGCGCTGAATAAGTTATACAGTCCAAAAACACATATCTGAAAACTAGCCTGTTGTTCATATACTGGATTTGACAAAAAACTCACAAAAAAATTGCTTAAATTTTCGATGTACCCATGTTTGTGTGTCTAATCTCGGTATGGGTGGGTAGGTCCTCTTTAGTTTACATCTAAAATGTTTTTGCCAATCCAGTGGTCTTGTCTGCTGCCGCCGAACAGTGACAATTGCTAATAGGAATGGGGGAGTGCAGCTCGGCTGTTAGAGTAATAGGATCAATAAAGCTTTAACCAACGTCCTGACATTCAGGTCAAAAAAATTGCCACCTTATCAGACAGCAGTAGCTATCGTGTGATTCGCGACAAACTCTAGTATGTAAAAAACTAAAGAAAGGCCTTTTTTGTATGTTGTAGTAATCTGTCCGTGTATAGAGTAGGGAATATGCATCACCTTTTCTTTTTGCTTTATTAAAAACTCATTCATGTAACAAACAGTAGAGAAAAATAATTTTTCGAATAAGTATAAAAATAACCAAGATATAAGCTATCAAACATTTCATTCTATCTCTTTCTAGCAAAACAGAATTTAATATGGAGTTTATATGACCGTCGTAGACTGTGACGTAACAGTACATGCCGGATCTCTGTGACAAATCTAATTACTACTAATTAGTAATTTAAAATGCCTATATCATGCGTCTTTCTTGGCCGATTTTAATTTTAATTTCACTTTTTGGAATAGTTTTTACGGTATTTTGATATTTTGTTAAGATAAGCGATAAAAAAAAATCATGCATGTTCCCTATTTGATCGATTTCACGTTCCATATTACAAAAATTCCATAAATTCCATATCTACTGTGTACACCAGTGCATTTCGAGCCTCTTAAATAAAGGTCGTAGTATTAATTCGTACTCAGTGTTTGTAACATTACAAAACACATGTTTGAATCAAGCAAGAAAAGTGGGTCGCATAATATTTTGCCATTAATGGAGGTTGCCAAGAATAAAGCCGGACAAGTGTGAGTCGTACTCGCGCGCCGAGGGTTCCATTCAAAATATACACTAAAAACAGCCGTATCTATAAAAATTGCCTAAGCAAAATGTACGCGCTGTGGGGTCATTTTATATTGGTTACTGACATAGACAGACAGACATAAAAAATAATATTTTCAATTTTTCAGATTTATATCGTGGGTTGTGCGTGCTAAGAGGCCTACGTTCATACAAAATTTCAAGTTTCTAGGACAACTGGACGTACTCAGATTTTACAACGTATGAGTAACCGCTAATGGAATCTAAAAAAAAACTAAAAAAATGGTCGATAAAACTGGAGTTTCCCTTGAGTTTGCCGTGAACTCTACGATATTTAACAATATCTGCCAAGGAAAAGATACGTTTCGATAGTCACTTGCACATGTTATCCTTGCAGACACAGAATATTTAATAGCACTACGTTGAGAAAGGCCACATTTTACCACTTACTTACTGCTGCGCAACGATCTGAGGTGGATCTTGGCCTCCGACCCCAAAGACCACCAGGCTTCCCTGGCCCTAGCTATTTCAGACCAGTCTGAGACGGTATAAAGCCTAAGTTTAAGAGAAGATGAAGTCCAGAGGGACTAATCCTTCTGGACTTCATTTATTTATTTATTTATTTCAATATAAACTTACAGTGTGTGCACCAAAGCGTTTATATGAGACATATATACCTATTTGACATCAAAAACATTTAAAAGAAAGACAGAAAAAAAGCACTGAAATACCCATTAAATAAATTATTTAAAAAAAGGCAATTACTAAATTGTGAATAATGAACAATGCAAAATATAAAGGTTTAGAAATAATATAAGATAGTCCGAAAATCAATAAAAAATAATAATAATAATAATAAACAATGTCAGCGAATCATGCAAATCAATAATAATATTAATAAAAACATAATAAACATTGCAATTTAAACGTACTAAACACAAACATTACCATGTCATGGTCATTAAAAACTAAAATTTAAAAAATTAAAATTTTATAAAAAAATAAACAAATAATTGAACATTACAAATTAATCAATCACATAAAATACTATTTAAACTTTTGAGACATTTTCTGCAAAATTCACCAACATTATCCGTGAAAACATCAACGTCATGACCCTCGACATCCATCACATTGAAAAGGGCCAGTGCCCGGGGCGTAGGCGCGTTGTCGGCCTGACGGGTGCGCGCGCGCAGCCACGCGACAGGCGGCGGCGGCGCCGCGGTGGCAGTGAATTCACGGCGTCCGACACTGTCCGCATTACTGGCACATGTAGGCCCATACGCTCCAGTACGGATGAATTTTGCACAGTGTTGTGTACAACTCCATGGTAATGTACCAACAAAAGTAGTTTCCGTCTCAGGTCTAGAGAGTTGAGGCCTACCATCCCTGAGATAAAAAAAGAGGGGTACAGATACGGGTAATAGCCATACGTCCTTCTGTACAAATACCTTGCGAACTTTTTTTGTAATTTTTCGATCATGCTAATGTATTTGTACTCGTAGGGATCCCACGCTATCGAACCGAATTCTAGTTTACTACGAACATATGCATTATACAATATTACCGCTATTCTCACATTTTTAAATTGAGAACTCATCCTTATAATAAAGCCTAGGGTTTTAGAAGCCCTTTTACATATGTCGATGATGTGCTGTCGGAAATTGAGATGAGCGTCCATGTTCAACCCCAAATCACGAATTCCATCTACACGCTCCAACTGAACACCTTGGAGACTGTAGGCATAATAGATGGGTGACCTATCCCTAGAGTACGTCATAACTTTGCACTTAGACGTATTGAAGGGCAAATTATTAACGCCGCTCCACTCAGCCACAGCATCAATGTCACGCTGTAGCCTATTGCAATTGCTCCTACACTCCACCTCCAGGCAGAGCTTCAGGTCATCCGCGTACAACAGGCAGACAGCATAACTTGTAACGTTAGGTAGATCATCAACCATTATCACGAATTGAGTGGGCCCCAGTTGTCTCCCTTGGCTTACCCAAAATTGAAGGAGTTTAGGCGTGAATCCAAAATTTGCAAACTTTTGCAGCAATAAATCGTTATCAACCAAGTCGAAAGCTTTTTTAAAATCAAAATATGCTACATCAACCTGGTTGCGACGATCCATTACTGACGCAGCATAATCGACAAAACAGACCTGGTTTGTGGTTGTAGACCTACCATCACGGAAACCATGCTGGGCTTCGTCAAGATTAAAGCCAATTTGTTGATTGATGCGAGAATCTATCACGGTTTCGAATATATTACCAAAAACTGACATCACCGCTATAGGCCTGTATTGTGTTATATCTGACTCAACTTTGCCCTTTGGGACAGGGGTGACACAGGAAATTTTCCAGCATGATGGGTACTTAGCACGCTGTAAGGCAATATTGAATATGTGAAGGAGCGGTTCCTCGAAAGTAGACACGCAGTCTTTGGCCAGGTATGGCGGAATGCCATCAGGCCCCGGAGCCGAGCGTGGTTTAAGGGTCCGAACTGCCCGTCTAATCTTCGATGCACTCACTCTATCAATAGCTACTCGCGTCGCGTCGGCACACGAGCTTCCTGCTGCTGCCTCGGCATCCAACTGTGGCACTTTACGCTGGAACACTGAACTAAAATACTCAGCAAATGCATCTGCGGCCTCCTGCCCCTTGACAGTCCGATCCTTATAGCAATATTCACAACATTGACGTCCGTCCCTGCGTTTACTCTTAACAAAATTCCAGAACTTTGCAGGTTTCTCGCTGATATCACGTTCAATGTAACGAATATATTCCGCGTAAGCTGCACTGATAAGGTATGGTATGGAATCCACTCGGTTAACAGTGCTGGTCTTGATAGATTTTTCGAATGCATTTAATGCTGTTGACCACGATCTGTTACTAGCCACACTCAATCAATTAAATATGTCATCATCAGCGGCTGAATGGTTTAACTCCTATCTTCAAAGTCGCCGTCAGAGGGTACACGCAGATCGGTCCTTTTCTGATTGGTGTGATCTTACTTCTGGGGTACCACAGGGTGGCATCCTATCCCCTCTCCTATTCTCTCTTTTTATTAACATGACTGCGTCTCACTTAGTATGCTCTTTCCATTTGTATGCTGACGACTTGCAACTGTACACCCAAGCGAGCTCGGGTGACTTGGATCGTACGATCACCGATAGCAACAGCGACCTTAATCGCATTTCTGTTTGGTCTCGCAATTTTGGGATCGCCGTAAACCCGTCCAAATGTCAGGCCATTGTGCTCGGGAGTCCCCGTATAGTTTCCACAATGGACATGAGGCACATAGCTCCCAGTTCGAGAACATTCATATTCCGCAGGCGCCACAGGTGAAGAATCTGGGACTGATTTTTGACTCCAGCCTAACTTGGGAGCTACAGGTATCTGATGTATGTCGCAGAGTAACTAACACGCTTCGATCGCTTTACCGGCTCAAACATTTTCTTCCTGTTAGCACCAAGACAATTTCAAGCTCTTGTCCTACCCGTTGTTGATTACGCTGATGTATGTTATTCAAATATCACCCAGGCTTCATTGAGCCGGCTGGATCGTCTTCTCAATAATTGCATCAGATTCATCTTTGGACTCCGTAAATTTGACCACATATCCGCTTTTCGCCGTCAACTTAATTGGCTTCCCATTCGTGAACGTAGGTCATTACGAGTCACATGTACACTTTATTCCATCTTATTCAACCCAGCTGCGCCCCAGTATCTCAGATCTAAATTTCACTTTGTAACTGCTCGACCTGGTTCTGATCTGCGCACTTCTTGTAGTCTCATGCTCATTGTCCCTCCACACCGCACCGGTTTTATGACGAACTCCTTTACTGTTCAGGCAATTCTACTCTGGAACGAACTCCCACTCGCTATCAGACAAGCACAAAGCAAACTCAGCTCATGTTCTTCAAGCACATGTTGCGCAAGCACTTCTTTAGTAAGCTTCAAGATTAGCTCTCTCTCTTGGTATGATGTTTTTAACTAGGTACATAAAGCAATATGTATGTAGATATATTCTATTGTGGATTTGTGTAAGTTTATGTGCGTATATATTATAAGTATATCTGTGTATTATATTTCTCTTCAATTGTCTCAGTTTACAGGCCCCGCACCCATATAACTGTTTCTGTTTAACCCAATGGTTGACTGGTAGAGAATGCCTTTTGGCATTAAGTCCGCCATTTGTACATTTTTCAGTTGTGCAATAAAGTTTAAATAAATAAATAAATATATAAGGGTTTTAGCGCACCTTCTATAGTATTTATAAAGTTCTTTGTTAAACTCTAAACACAATTGTTTATATTTCTTCAAGTGAAAATATTTGTCTTTAGTAGTTTTAATAATTTCGGGAATATACCATGTGGGATACTTGTATTTGCTAGATTTATGCCCATTTCGCTTTTTTAAAGGCACACATGATGAGATACATTCCTCTAGTTTTGCGTAAAAAAATTCCGTAGCCGTATCTACATTATCTGTCTGCGTCACATCACGCCAATCAATAGCTGACAGGCTGGCGTAGAGTTGTTGAAAGTCGGCTCTACGAAAATTAAATTCAGGTTCCAGTGTGTCATTGACCGGTAAATTCGGCATCGGCGAAGGCGGATGTCCTCGAGGTAGCGCAAGCGCAATCTCGTGCGGCGGATGGTAGGCATCAACCGGCACCAATGGTTCCACCTCATCTGTGACGGTTACAATCTCAGGTCCCCACCCACTCAAACATAGATTCAATAGACTACCGTGCCCATTGCAAAAATTATTATAATGGTGAAATTTGCAGAATTCCATGAAAATAGAGAAATTATTTTTAACATTACCACTGCATGAATTAAGGTTAAAGTCTCCTAACAGAATAACGTCTAACTCCGAATATTTAGATACAGCTCTTTCAATACGTGCTAACACACTTAGGTAGTGTTCGTCACTACAATTGGGGGGAAAATAAACCACACCACATAAAAAAGTTACATTTTTCCATTGCACTAATGCCAATAATAGTTCCATATCATCATTTATTCCCTCAATATCGGTAACGAAACTCAAAGTATAAGTGCTGCTCGCAGTTAACAGTACTCCTCCCTACCCAGCATCACGCGCTCGGTCTTTGCGTGACACAAAATAACCGGGGGGGAACAGTTCTGCGTCACTAACTGAGCTAGTTAAAAAAGTTTCTGTTAGGGCTATGAGATCATTTGAACAAATAAGTATATTATTAGAAAATAAAACCGTTTTTGACCTCAAACCACCCACATTTTGATAGTATATAGTTAATTTTTTTACCATATTATTTTTACTTCTGCTCACTTTTGGCACGAAAGTTCTGCCACAGCTTCACACATATGTCCTGTTCCCAATTTTCACCCGCCATCACTCGCTCCACCAGCTTAGATGGTACACATATCTTAAATGATGCATGGTTCCCGCGAGATTTTAACTCTTGCACGGTACATTCATCGCTACCACAGATACCTCTTAAATGTTCTTGGACCTGCTCCACTGTCGTACCTTGTTTGACATAATAAAGGTGGAGAAATAGTTTTCGCTCTGACGCCTTCAGCATAGTGGTACCAGCGGCTGCTGTCCCTCTCGTCACACCCGAAGCAGAAGACGGAAAACTCTGAATATCTCCTGAACGTCCACCTGTCAATTCAGTTGTTGCATTGTAGTCATCACTGCCCGGAGGTGATTTGCGATTTAGAGACGATAATGGCGCAGGACGTGAAGGTGGAGGTGAAGATGGAGATGACGGTGGCATGCTCGCTCTCACCATGCTCAGTTCTGGTAGCTGTTGCGTGGCCTTCACACAAGCTGTACTCTTAGACTGCTCGTCCTCTTTCTTCTTTTTCACCGCTACTCTAGGCTTGTGTCGCTTTCCTTCCACATGAACGATTGGTAGATGCGACGCTGGAACAGCATTAGAATCTTCAGCAATTGTGGCTGTAGTTGCAATAGCAGACACGAGGCGATTTGCTGCACACGGAGGACGGCCAACAGTGCATTCCTTATGCTGAATCTTCATCTGTGCATCTAAATGTACAGTGGAACATTTATGTGCCAAATGTATCTCCTGCTGACGTTCAGGCTCACCAAATTTACTTAAATTGATTTGTATCTTTTGTTCCCGTAAATTTAGTTTTGCGTGTAGTGATTCCATGCTTCATCGCCCCATCGGTATCTAGGACGACCAGCAGGATTTCGATCAGATGGATGTCCCGAGTACGCTCTCCGGACTGCACGATCGTCACCCGTCCGAACCACGTGCTCCAGCCATTGCGATGGCTCCAAATCCGCAACACTCCGCGGAGTCTTGCAGATTTCGTTTCTCCTAAGATGTTAGTTTGAACACCAGATCTTCGATTTCCAGGTTTCTGCGGGGTCTCCAACTTCTGTCCTCCTATGAGTGGGTCCTAGGATTTTGCGACATTCTACCACGCACTAAATTATTTTACCTCACGTCACCAATCCAACGCTTCTGTCATAATTGTAAGGATAATAGTTGGTTGTAAATAATAATTATGTTTGAGATAGATAATGCTGTAAATAATTTAGTTGTATTTAATAATGACAATGATAATAATGTTCTATGAATAAATATTAATATTATCTACTTAAATATAAAATTAAATATAAGAATTATAGCATGCAATAATTATATACACAGTTAAACCAAGTTTTCACATGCTTAGGCATGTGGTACGGTAGAATATACAAGCAACCATGTTACTATTGTAAAACCTTATGTATCATATATTCCTGAGAATAAATGTCATTTCATTTGTTGGGTGCATTGTTTAGAAATGTTGACAATGTGGGTTACTTCGTAAGTGATTGAACGATCTTTTGTGTCTTCGCGCCTAAAGCTATTTATACAACTTTGTGCATTTTTTTCTGTACGTATGTAGAATTTTATTCAAAAGTTACTGCCGTTTTCTAGACACATAATATGAAATCAAAAGTGTTTTTCTGCAAATAGACTGGAAAGCATGGCATATAGAGTTCATATTCATATTCGTTTATTGTTGACATCTTTAATGATAACATGTTACAATGGTGTAATGGTGTTAACAATATGCTAGGCAGCGTACATGACACTCCGTAAGGGCACTGCAATTATTTTATAACTATTTTCCGCTTATTGTATTAAAAAAACAAATTAATTTGAATTATATACATTCACTTTTGCCATTATTAATTGTACATGTTTGATCTAAAGTGATATCGCAATTCAAATAAACAGTACTAACAGTAATAACTAAAATGTCATGTCAATTCTCTTCTCAATCGCTCCCTCATTGCTGAGGATGGTGATTCCGCTTCAGCATGTCAACTGCTTCTCTCCATCGGTTACGGTCAGCTGCCTGGTGTAGTGCGGCGCTAATTGGTTTGTTGGTCTGCTCTGAGATCTAGTCAGACCAACGTTTTGGGCTCCGGCCTCTATGTCGTTTTTCTTCCACCTTTCCTGTGACCATCAGACGTTCCAAGTTATTCGCACCTCTGCGAGCGATGTGGCCAAAGTAACGAATTATGCGCTGCAGACAGGTGGTAGACAGACGTTGAGCATTTTCTATTTTCAGTTCTTCTAGGAATGAGATGTTAGTCCGGTGTGCCGTCCATGGAACCCTTAACAGGCGCCGCCAGCACCACATTTCAAAGGCATCGACTCTGTTTCGATCAGCTGCCTTCAGCGTCCATGTTTCTGCACCATATAGAGCGATTGGAAAGACCAGTGAGCGAACTACGAGTATTTTGGTTCTATTGGAGATGTTACGCTCCTTCCAGACTTTGCTGAGCTGCGTCATAGCTGTTTTCGCCATACCAATTCGTCGCTGAATTTCGGGTTCACAATTGCCTCTATCAGTGATTACAGAACCAAGGTAGGCAAACTGATCTACGGTTTCGTATTCCTTCAGGAGGTCCGTGCTCTGAATGGTTGCGAAGCGGTCTACGACTAGGAGCTTGGTCTTACTTTTATTGATTGCGAGTCCCAAGTTAAGGCTTGAGGCTTAAGGCTGAATGCTTAAAAACATGTCAATTAGGCGCTTAATAAAAATAGAGACTAGAAAGTGCCCGAAACTTCGTTAGCAGAGGAGAAAAAGTCATAACCTCCCTTTTTTTTCTTCTGCGTAGTCGGGTAAAAAATATCCTACAATATTACTATCTGTGGGTACCCAGCTAACCATGTGATGGCGTGATGAAGCCACAACGACACAAATAAATATACAAAGAATTCAGTGACCTTTAAATAGTCCGTTACAAATTACAAATGTTACAATATATTTTTTTGAAAATATCCTCATTGTACAGATATTAAATTTTTACAACTATAGATATTCCGCTAGAAACTCTCCATTCAAACATTGTACACATAACGGAGATGTGCCAGATGTTGTACAACATTTGCTAGAAGAGATTCGAAATGTGTTTTGAAAAGAATTTGACTTCATGTGTGCAATGGACCTTTAATTATCAATTCAGAAAATTGGCAATTATCAGTGTCATGCTTAAATTGTTCTACAACACATATTGTAGCCAAGAAAACACTAGCTGAGATGTAACTAGAACATTTCCGATCGCCTTGGCTCTTGTTGCCGAGCGAGCTGTGAAAATTAACACATTGTCTCACACCTTGTAGACGTCTCGGAATCGCCATACATTGACAACTAGTAGGTACATAAATTTGCAATCATTCAAATCCAAATGGGTTGAACAGATGGCAGTCATGCCGATCTCACCATTATCTCAATTGTAATAAAGCGCTATGATCAGAGTTAGTTTGTGCCTGGATGACAGTTGTTTGTTTTGGATCCAATCAGTTATTTTACATTGGTAATCTTTCAGTTGAGGTCGTTGAACAGAGGTACAAAATTCAACATTGTATTTCAGTGTTGAATCTTTTTTTAAATAATAATAATAAATCTTTATTTCGGACTTTTTTTTCTTACATTCGTAGAGTGTTAGTACAACAAACTTACAAACTATTTACTTATCTATTCCTAAATTGGGCATCGTTGGACTGATTCAATGATGTCAAATTGGGCAGTCATGTCATTCAGGATACTGTTGGAAAAACTGCGCTTCTCAACAAAAGGACGTATGTGCCGTGGAGATACGCTCTTTTGCTAGTGCTGTGCTAGTGATTAAATATCGTATTATTTTCACCTGTAGTGTGACCTTTGTCGTATGAATAGCTGCGGATCCCGACACTGAGCATGGTTCGACATGCTCTTGGCCGGTTTTTTTGTCTTGCACTTACTTTTCGTGTTTTACTCGATACACCCACGTATATGCTATTTCTTCCTCGATAGGAAAAAAAATATTGATTGTCCCAGAGCGATTACTTCGTCAATAGTAGGTTAAACTGATTAAAAATGCCGACTCGACCATTCGATTTAAATTATCTATAGACCATTCGATTTAAATTATCTATAGCACGACTAGAGAATTTGTATTCGAAAGAAGTACAATCCTGATATTCTTAATAGGCTTGTGTCCTAAAAAATATAATTAGTCCGTCGTTAGATTATCAGAAAAGAATCTACACGCATTTTTTTTCTTTTTCGTTTTCGCACGGCGTGACGTCTAACGCCCGCACTCCCAAACTTTGACGCGCTTTATTTATTTTTTGTTTGATTGACAAACGAAAAAAATCGTGTCCAGTATTTTTTTATAATCTGTCGATTTTTTACCCAGGAAACTACCCTATACTTACTTAAGTAGATTTCTGGAAACTTTGACATAGGTACCTAGCCGGTTAAAACCCTGTTAAAATTTTTAGATAGGACTTTCGCTTCGATGCAGACAATCTGTGGAGATTGTAAAGCAAATTGATAATATTACAAACGCTAGTATACGAGACGTACAGGCGAGTACTTTAAGAGTAGATGATCTATTTACATTAAGAATAACGCCTGTCTCGTTCCATGTGTGTCAATAGGATTTTAGTCTTAAGCAAGCTTCCGATTAGAGAACATATAAAACAACAATAAGTATTTTATTACCAAAGCCCAATTACCACGGTACAGTCAGCATCAAATAGTCTGCCTATAGTAATAACGACGTGTTGCGATATATTTGGCGCTTCGGATGTTACAAACTATTTGACGCTGACTGTACACCGTACGAAGAAGAACAAACAGAAACATATAATTCACATGTACCGGTGACTGGTACACTGGTACAAAAAAACCTCCTAATTATTATACGCAGTATAATTACGAGTTTATCCTTGGCGATGCCGCGAACAGTGAATGTGATGGTCGGGCCGAAACATTCCAGTCTTGTTCATTTGTTTAATACATTCTCAAATCGTCGTATCGTACCCAATTGTTTAATTACGAAATGACCTTGCCGTGTCATCATAAAGTTCACTATTCTTAGTGAAATATAATTATACAAGTATTTCCCCGCGGCCTTGCCTGCCTGGCTTACTATTTTGTTTATCCCTCGGGAATCGTGTTCCTACTTTTCCGGGTTAAAACCCCACGTCACTCTATTCTATCTATATGTACTTATTATTAATTCATTATCATCAGCCCATCTCTGTCCACTGCTGCACGTAGGCCTCTCCCATGGTATGCCACTGAGCTCGATCCTGAGTTTTTTATTTGCAACTGCTGCCAGCCACTTTTCTTATGTCGTCGCTCGGGTACGTTTGCCACGACGCGGTCTCCGCTCCAGAACACGTTTGCCCCAACGGTTGTCACTTCTACGACAGATGTGACCGGCTCACTGCCACTTCAGTCCGCTAATTGTATTATTAAAATTAAATAATAATAAATAAATTTCAAGGACAATTTTACACGAATCCACCCAGTCCCAAACTAAGCATAGTCAATTCAATTCAATTCAATTCATTATTCAGAAACAATATACATTGTGTTTGAAATATTATAAGGTAGATATAGGTAGGATAATTAATTACATTACATTATACAGTTCAAATAACATACTAAACAAATAAAAATAAATTAAATTTCCATACATAAAATCGCAACAAAATAAATTAAAATCTAAATGTCTCACTACAAAAATTGCATTTCGCAAAAATTGCCTCTAACGTAAAATTACTTATAATATGTCCATGAACTAATATGAATAATCATTAAGAAATTAATTTACAAACATTAAATTAGACGCCTTCCTGAAAAAACTCCTCAACACTGTAGAAAGACCTTGTTAACAAAAAATGTCTAACTTTTCTCTTAAAAATATTAGGATTCTTTACAATTTTAAGTTCCATAGGTAGCCTATTAAAACATTTGATGGCTTGAAAACGAGCACAGCGACTAACTAGTCGTAGTTTTGGACAGAAAGGATAACTGTCATTTTTGGTCCTAGGCCTTTTCTGTTTCTCATCTTCAGTTTCATGCATTTCTAAATATTTTAGCATAGCTAGTAATATGTTATTATCGCGTGAAGGAATTACAAGCCAACAAACATACTTTCGCATTTATAATATTAAGTAAGGATAAGAATAAGGTAGGTTTGGTACAGTTACCAGCATTAATATCTGCTATAACAAAGCGCGCATAAATATCTGACACGACTCTATTTCTAGGGCCGTTAGGACGTGTCTGATATTTATGGCAGATATTGATCCTGGTGACAGTACCTATATTAGCAATCCCTTAGACTTGCTTGTGTAGCTGTACAGTTTAACTCAAATCCTAGCCTAGATCCTATACTCCGTATATTATATAATATGAAATAAAGAAATATTCCGGAACAATTTTACACAAATCGAACTAGTTCCATGGTAAGCTCAATAAGGCTTGTGTTATGAGTACAAGACGACGATATATTTAATAGATATATTACTTACCTATATACATAGAAAATATGCAAGACTCAGGAACAAATATTGATGCTCATCACACAAATATTTGCCCTTACCGGGATTTGTATCCTCGGCTTCGCAGGCAACGTTGCTCCCACTGATCTAAACCGGTCGTCAAGATGGCAAAGTTTGTTGTTTACTTTACATGTGTGTTACTCTACCACACGTAAACCGTTGAAGTTTGAATTCAGGTGAAACTTTGTACACCGACATACCAAGTTCTCAGTTGTACTCGCCCCATCATCGTAGAGAAGCCGCTAGCAAAAACGATTAAGGGCTTGCAACGGAATTTGTAATAAGGGCGCATTTATTCCTCGCGCGCATCAAAGAAAGAGAAAGCTAATTACTACATGTTTGGGGTTTTTTGGCGTAAGCGCCAGATGTAAAAGTACAATGAAATCGAAGATATTATTATGTTTTGTTAACATTTAAGTTAGTTAAGTAAAAGATAAATGGAATAATGACATTTTTACATTTTACAATTTAGCCGTTTCTTATTCTGTCGTTTGTACAAACTAGACAAAAACCGGAAAATGATAACTTTTCTCTCGAAGAATTTTTAAGCAAACATGTTTCCGCGTTAGGCGCTGAATAGTTTATATAGTCAAAAAACACATATCTGAAAACCAGCCTGTTTCTTATACTAGGTTTAACAAAAAATCTCACTAAAAATATCTTAAATTTTCGATGCACCCCCCTAAAAAATAATATTCAATTTTGAAGAGGTAGGTATATGAGTGTTTATCGAAGCATATAGCAGGGCACTGACCTGACTGATGAAGTAAATTAGTTCCTTGAGGACAGTATGAATTTTCACCTATTCTCTATTTCACCATACCTACTACTGATATCGCTAGACTAAATGGTTATAATTGGTTACACATTTTTCGTGTATGGTCATAATATTGGTCATACACAAACAACCTCGGGAGGCCCTTAGGAAAATATTGAAATTCCGAGGAACAACAAAGTATAAATTACAATATTATACACTGCGTGTTTAGATTTCCTTTAATTTTAATACGAAGAACTTTCCTTATCTGGAGACAAATCTGCTGTTCCTTACTTGATTTTTGTAACTGAGTTTCCTGTCACCATTTTTGTCCTAAATTTCAAGCAAGTGTGTGTGTTAAGCTATAAGATAAGTTGTTCCTATTGACGGGTAAAATAAAAGAAATAAAAAAAAACACGGTGTAAACCAAGGACCAATAGAACAAGAGGATTGACCATCTCCATACAAAAAGTCGTTCCCCGCTATGTATAAGAATTATTTTTTACAATTATTCAACTTTGCAAGCTTGACACAGTATTTAAATGTTCCGATTTACTTATTATCAGCTATTTGCCAACAAATTTGTTACTATACTATGTTTCTTTATTCAATTATAACATCGTTAAATATTTAGTTTGAAAGCGCCATCTAGTTTTTTCCAGAATATCTCCTTGCGATCGGAACACGATCCAAAGTATGGCAAGTGTCAGTCCTCTTGTTTTAATGGTCCTTGGTGTAAACACACTCTAAATAACAGTTTAGAAACTGCATTAGGTATCATTCCTATTTTGATAAGCAATAAATTTGTGCCGTGTTTGGTACGTCCGTCGCGTGCTCTCTGCAATTGACCCTTTGGACTTCTAAGTTTCTAATTGTGTTGTCACTTTCGAACGTTGCTTTTGGGTGTTATTCGTGTCAATTAACTTCTATTTTAGACATTCCTACCTAGAATAATATAACATTAATTTGATCCATAGTATAGATGTAGGTCATTAAATAAAGAAAACTAAAAGATAGTAAAGTAGAGGTATAATAAAGTAAGGCTTCAAATCGGTAATGATAATAAATTTGAATGTTTTGCAAATCATATTTGACGGTTTGTGTATAAATAGAAATAGGTGTCTCATCGTGCAGGGGCTGGATCGGAAAATGTGACAGACTGACAGGTAAATTATAATTGTGTATCTGCCCATTATGACAATTGTGATTTTGGTGTTGCATGGCACTTTCTAGTCTATAATAGGTAAGTATACTTAAATTGATGTAAAAACTTAAAATCAATGTACAATTGAAGATATCTTTAAAAAAATGTGATACGGTTAATTTGAAGGTCACTGAAGCGAAAAATATTGTAATTTTTGTGTTTTGTATCTTGATGATTTAAATTATTGTTAGGGTTCCGTAGCCAAAATGGCAAAAACGGAACTTTTAAATAGTTTCCTCATGTCCGTCTGTCCGGCCGCCCGTCCATCAGTAGGTCACAGACATTTTATTCAAAAACTACAAAATGTATATTAATGAAATTTAGAGTATAGGTGTCTTGTATAAGCCGCTACTTAGTTCGGTAGTTAAATAATAAAAAAATATATATCGACGAGCGGCACTCCCTACATGTTACCGAAAATGATTTTTTTTTTCAGAAAATATCAATGTGTGGCACATATTTCGACAGTTATATTAAAAACACTTACTTGTACGTATAAAAAAATATTTAGTGAATATTTTCGGAAATAATTAAATCGGCACAATTTATGCAACTTTCGGAGCGATTATTTCCGAAAGTGTACACAAAATAAAAAAAAAACGAGGAAACCCACCAAATGATTTAAAAAATCTGTCAAAATATGTACTACAAAATGCTGTTGTTTGCTGAAAAATTTACATGTATGGAGTGCCCCCCTAGATTTTTTTTTATAAATTAACTATAAAACTAAAAAGCGGCTTATACAATATGCCTACACTCTAAATTCCATCAATATACATCATGTAGTTTTTGAGTAAAATGCCTGTGACATACGGACGGACGGACACGACGAAACTATAAGGGTTCCTTTTTGCCATTTTGGCTACGGAACCCTAAAAAGGTGTGTTTTTAGGTTAGAATATTGTTTACTATATTTAGGACAAGTAAGGATGAACAAAGTATAGTTGCGGACACCGTCAAGTTCCATAATAAAATACCTATTTCTATCAAAATCCAAGTCATCAACAGATCAAATCAAATACGGGTAGGTACAGTTAAACACAGTTTCCAAGTGCTAACGCGAACTAACTACAACTTACACCTGACTTAACATGGTCATTAAAGTATTAAACTTGCGTCTAAGCTTAGTGTGCACTTCCCGACTGTGTAAAGTTAGCACAAGTTAAAGTTCTAACGACTATAACTTCCTATTCACGTACAACGTAATGAGAGTGACGGTGAAACCCTTTTGCCCTCGAGAAATTCGGGCCATACTTCACATCACTGGCTCAGCTCACTCCATGTATTGTTAGCTGACTGCTCAGAAAGTGTTATGTATTCCGTGTGTATTGTAAAGGATGTAGCTGACCAAATGTGAGGGCTTCAGGAAGCAGTCAAAACAATATAAGTATACCTAGAGGTTTTGGATATGTTTTCTATTCGATAGCTGACTTAAGACGAATTCATATTAACAGAATTAGAACGAGACAGTCGTTATTCTTAATTTAAATACTTCACCTACTTTTTCAATTGCCGGTCATGATTCATTCTTTCACCGTCAGCTCAATTGGATTCCCATACGTAGTCGCAGGTCTTCTAGAATCCTTTGTTCTCTATTCTCTATTCTGTTCGAGCCTTATGCTCCAGGATACCTCAAAAGCAAATTCGTTTTTCAAACTCTGCGTCCAGTCTGTGAACTACGTTCCCCGCGAATTCTCAAACTTTTAATTCCTTCGCACCATTCCGGTTTCATGTCAAATTCTTTTGCCACTCAGGCAAGCCGTCTTTGAATTCGCTCCCTCTTTCTATCAGACAAGCCCCAAGCAAGGTAGTTTTCAAGCGGATGCTACGTAGGCATCTGCTGGAACAAGAACGCGAGTAGCGTCTATCTTCCATGCAGTAGCTGGTATATATTTTGTTTTTATTATTTATCTGTAGGATATATATATATTGTATCATATATAGTATAGGTATAAGTAATTATGTATGCATTATTTGCTTGTGTGTCCTGACGCTCTCAGTAGGTACTGAATGATTTTTTCCCACTGCACCATTTTTATGCATATCTGTTTGGCCCTATGGTTGACTGGTAGAGAATGCCACTTGGCATTAAGTCCACAATTTGTACTTACTTTTGTTTTGTGCATAAATAAATAAATAAAAGGTAAGGAGTAATAAATAATACCAGTTGTAACTTGCAAGCTATGAATAGTGATTTCACGTTCCCATATCGTAAATACATCGTGATACTTATGTGTAAAGATATTAAACCGACCAACGCGACCGCAAGGCGGTAAATGGCTGCGGGAAACAAGATGAATTTCCGATTTCTTAGTTCATTAAATTTCATAAATTTATATCACTCCCAGGTAGCACACAAGCTGTATAAGCTTGTACATACGACCATTACACAGCCAGTTTGAGGGCTGTTGAGTTATAAGAGCGGTATATGCTCCAATACAGCCGGTGTCTTACTTGGGCTTGTTTTGAAAATTATTATTACCCACTCGCATGCTTCTGGGTAACTAAAGCTACCAACTTTGCGCAACCCTAAATTGCTTGTGGTAAGGTTTTGCTACCAAGTAGTAAAATACTTTTCTGTCGTAGCTATGAAATGTTAAAATAATTTAGGCCATCTTTTCTTTTGAGGGTGTTGGCAGAGCGACTGGACTGCCCGATGACCAAGTATTGGGTCGAGGTGGCTATTGGTAGGAGCAAATAAATTAATGTCCGTCTAAGGTGCGTCCACATTTGTATCATTTGCCCGATCAGATCTTCGTTCCGTGGCATGATCGCGTGTCACGATCACGCGTTTGGACGTTGCGCCGATCCGATCGCTCGAAATCCATGTTGATACGCGTATCACACACTTAGATCGGACCAGTAAGGCATGATCGGCGCGCCGACAAGCAAATGACGCAAATGATACAAGTGTGGACGCACCTTTACGGTCAGATACGACGGCAACGCATTGAAGTTATTGCGCTTATTTAAGTGAGCTTTTCTGTCAACTAACGTAGTTATAAAATCATATTGTGTAGTAACAATCAAAACGGTCTCTTAAATTCGCAATCAAGTGAGTGGTTACAACAAATTTATAATCGTTTCGACGATATACCTACCAATTACTATTATGATTTTGATGATCTTGTCCTACTTTGATGTGTTTACGGGTATAAGCACAGGCTTGTATGACTCTGTCCTTAACAGTTCTACTATTACTACGTGACACTAAGCCGAGTACTGCTCGACATGTTCCGGTTCATTCTGAGAAGAAGCGTGCAAGAAGAGAAGCGTCGCGGTCCACTTGTGCTCATGACTACCGTCCTCTTAATGAAACGAAACATGTCGAGCAGTACTCCGCTTTTACGGCGTGTGTAGCTGCTAATGTAACATAAATACGTCTGAGTTTCACGGTAGTTTTTTAGTTAAAATGAGTATATCTGTCAAGGACAGAGTTATACATACACATTTGAAAAAAGAAAAAAAAAACTTAATTTTAGCGCACTGCATGTGAAGAACTAAAATGTCATTCAAAGTGGTGTCCATTTTTAGGACCATTTTGCTAAAAATGGACACCACTCAGCATGGTGCCACACCATGTGTTGGCGCTGATTTGCAGTGGTGAACAATAGAAAAATTAAAAATTAACTGAAAAAATAATAACACAACGATGGATTATTAAGCACACAACGAAAAACGAGAATTACATTGCAACAAACATTAAATGAAATTCCATGTCAGTACAACACAAAGCATAAATAAAGGTACCTATTTAAGAATAAAATAAGACAGTATGAGTAGTCTACATTCACCCTTATTTTTTACCTTAAAATGGTAAGCTCGGCATTTTAATTTAGACCTCATATCGTCTAAATGTACGTCTGTTGAATGAGTTTGTTTTAAATAAAAATGTATGAACATTTTATGAAAATCACAGGTTTTTACCGTTATATAAGCATCTTTCCATACTTTTGGCCTGGGTGTAGTTTTTAGTCATTGTCAGTATCAGCCGAGAAACGCATACTGGTGGACAAAGGCCTACCCAAGGTTGGCTACAAACCGATCGTTGCCCTCATCCAAAGGTTTTGAGCGATCTTGACCAGACCGACGGTCCATTTTGTTGAGAATCTTCCTACGCTGCGATAACACAATGCTTCGTGTCACATTAATTTGTTTGAAATAAAACTATCAAAATTACGTCAAAAAATCATCAAAGAACTTCACTCGTTCCGTTACGGTAATGATGTCATAAAACCCATATAATAACCTCTTTCATGTCTTCATACACGAGATCAATAAAACGGGAAACTAATATTTTAGTGCGTGACTAACAAAATCTGTGTGGTCGTACGAGCGGTGTTGCCAGTTGCCAGATGCCGGAATACAAAAAGCGGGAGCGGCGCTTTCAAATCGCAGATTTTTAAATAAAAATGCGGATTTGCGGAATACGTTTGTAGGCTTTTCTTTGGCATAATAATTTCCTTAAAAATATATCTTCACTATTAAAATTAAAAAATGTCCTCGACATCTTCATCCGCTTCCCCAACATTCACTTTACGGAAGTTGTAAATGATGTTTCCAGTCATTATTGACATCATACTTTTCGTTACATAATAACTAATATTTTCTTAATATTATATCATTTATTTAAAAATGAGACATATTAATTCAATACAACAATTTATTTATTTTTTTGTCTCTTATGATCTCTTTTGGCCCGTAGAGGGCCATTTTAGAGTTTCTGAAGTAGGCGCGTCACTCCTATGAAGGACGCGCCGGAAATAATACAACAATAACATACATACAAACAAAAAAGACAAAAATACTTATGAAAGATATAAACCCAACTTAATTATTATTTATTGGGACTTAAACTATATTTACAAATGTCCCCTAAATCACCGCCAGAGAGCAAGGTGGCCATAAGGCTGGCCGCGCTGGATGGCGATGCCTATCCGCTGAGCAAGGAACGAGCCAGTTTTTTGGCCGCCCGAGGACCGGAGAAGCAAGTAGCTGAGTTTTTTAAACAGTCTACTTGCTTCCGGTCCCCTCGGCCCCAGGGTCTCCACGGCAAACGGCGCAAATACGTAACTGTCACTGAGAGATAAGTATTTGCGCCGTTTGCTAATTCAGCAGCGGCAGCCGCTCCACCAGCCCTCGAGGACGTCGTGCCCAGGTGGGACGGCGCTAGGGTATCCACACAAGTGGCATTCCAGATTAGAGGCCGTCCCTGTTGCCAAGGCACGAGGGTCATTCCATCGGACCTCTTGCAATCAATCACAACGTCGCTTGACATTACCTAAATGTTACTACAAATTTTGAAATATATAGATACATTGCCTTTTTATGCTACATTTGAAATCCATTGAACAAAATATAACAAGCGATGTACGCCGAGTGAGTGAGTTATTGCCAATTTTGCCCAACCTTTGTTTTGTGAGTATATGTATAAATGAGGGGTAAAAAGCGGAAAAGCGGGGTGTCTGGCAACACTGTACGAGTATAGTAACTTGCACTGAGATTCATATTTGCCAACTGCAAGCAGTTGTTGGACATAAATCAGATTTCATCACGGCTGGCACACGAATAGAAAACGGGATTATTACGGGATACTTTGTTTTCTATAAAACACGTATATAAACAACCCTCACAGGGATAAGTTCGCCTTTGTACATATCTGTGTTTTGTAAATACATTTTTTTTTGTATTAATTTATGTGCAATAAAGTGATTACATACATATGAACATACATACATACATACATGTTCGATAATGCTTTTATTGTAGTCTGGTACATATATTTGAGATCCGTAGAATTCCAAAGTTCTTGAGTGGCAACCGCGCACAGGAAAAGGCAGCGTGAACTAGGCACTCTAAAAGGAGGACTGATAACAAGGTAAAGGTCGTTAGAACCACTCAAGACCGGTCATGGTTGCTTAATTTGGGGAGGCCTATGTCCAGCAGTGGACGTCTTTTTGGCTGCTGCGGCCTGAGGATGCGGATGATTGCACATATTCTTATTTTTAGGGGTTCATAGTACGTGTGTTCGACTGCAGCACCTAAAGGAAATGGAAAAACAAAAACAGATATTTTTTTGGTTTTTCTTTAAGTATTGATATACGATTTCTTTAAATATTGATATGATGGATGACAGCATTCAATTCAGCAACTCCGCGGCTACTAGCTACGCTCTGTAAACAATAATTAAAATTTGAATAAAACAGTTTTAACGGATTATAATTATTATCTCATTTGAGTTCCCGCCGTTTCGAAAGCTTTTCAGCTTTCGTGTTCACGGGTTGACTGAGAAAATATATATTTTGTCCGTCCGTTACTTACATTTTTTAAAAATATAATATTGTTTTATTTAAATGAGTGATAATCGCGAAAACAGAAGAAAATATTAAATAATTAAAATTGTAAGTATAATAATGATTGTAGGAAACCAGGTGTAACACTAAGTATTTTTCGGCAGGTATAAGTAAATAACCGTGAGGTATAGGGTAGGGGAGGTAGGGCAGCATTGGGCAGTTGGAAGGTTTGTACCTAGCGGTACCTGGTTTTTTAGGGTTCCGTAGACAAAATGGCAACAACTGAACCCTTATAGTTTTGTTAAGTCCGTCCGTCCGTCCGTATGTCACAGGCATTTTACTCAAAAACTACAAGACGTACATTGATAAAATTTGGAGCAAGGTACTTGCGCCCAAGATGGCCCGGTTCTTAAGATGGCCCACTTTCATCTTTTTAGTTCAACTTCTTTGGTTTCGATATAAAATTGCTGTTACCTTAACATTTCATTGTTGTACCTTAGTAGGTACAACAATGCAATTTTATTTACCGAACATGGGCGCGAAATTTAAACTCATTAGAACTTAAAAAAATACAAAATAATTGATAGTGGGCCATCTTAAGAACCGGGCCATATTAGGGTCAAGTACCTTACTCATATTCATAGGTGTCTTGTGTAAACCGCTACTTAGTTTGATGGACAAATAATAAAATTTAAAAAAATCTATGGGGGACACTCCATTCATGTAACCAAAACTGATTTTTTTTCAGTAATAGTCAATGTGTGACACATATATCAATTAAAATAATTTTAAGGTTTTTAAAAAAAAAATGATTTAGTGGATATTTTCGGAAATAATCGCTCCGAAAGATAAAGCTTAATAAATACTTTCAACGAAAATTGTTTTCGACATGATCAGATGTACGTACTGTTTTTGAGTTATTGCCGAATAACAGGGCTTTGACAGAATAACAACGTTGCAGTTCTGTCCTGCTCGCGAACTGCAACACCATGCTGAGTCGGAGCTTTTTCCTTAACGCACACATTGCTGTACCCATTGCAGACAATTTACCTTTAAAAAAAAAAAAACTAATTAGCCTTTAAAAAAAAAAATGCAAATGATGTCCTGTCTGTGTGTGCTTTCCATGGAATATTTTTTTTTCTTTCTTTCTTCTTAACAAAAGGACGTAAGTGCGGTGGAAATACACTCTTTTGTTAATACACTTTTTTATATCGCATTTTTTTCATGTGTAGTGTGCATTTTTTCGTATGAATGGCTACGGAACCCTATGCTCTTGGCCGGTTTTTTTTATTTTTTGGTACGTGGTGGTGGGTTTGTATGGTGTGGTCGATTAATAACTGGCAACACTGCTCAGGTAAATGTCATGTAAACTAGCCCAGTATAAAACGTATAAAAACATATAAAACGTGTAGACGTTTCGAGGTAGTTACATGGTGGGGTGGTGTTCGAACCTTCCGAGTACCCACTACTACCCTACCTCCCCTAACCTTTCTCTATCTGTCTACAATTCTCAATTTTTTTATTAATTCATTGCTTCAATTCTAAATAAATAAATAAACATTTCCTTAAACATAACATCCGAAATTTACACATATTTGTAGACGTGAATATACTGTCAAATCTTGCAAGCATGGTGTTTGCAAGAATATCATAATATTTCTAATGGTTTCATTCTTATCGATTACAGGCGTATCTTATCAATAAAAATAATAGAATTATGATAAAATGGCAGATCATTGTAGGCGCACATGTACGTAAGTATACTGTAATAAAGCTGTAAAAATAAAATGTCTGTACATTAAAGATATTTAAAAAAAAATTAAACTGACCATTTAAAAAGCACTGAATAGAAAAATATTACTGATTCGAAATATTTGTTTTGGTTTTGTTGCATTCGTGAATGTGTCGTTGTGGCTTCATCGCGCCAAATCGGCTGGGTATCTCCAGATGATTATAGGACACTTTTTACTTGACTACGCTGGGGAAAATAGAGAGCGTTTATGACTCCGTGAACGAAGTTACGGGCAGGTGCTAGCATAGACTATTTTTGAGAAATTTTCTTAAATGCGTATTGGACAAAGTTGTGTAATAACAAAATCAACTTTATTTATTACTAGCTTCTGCCCGCGACTTCGTCCGCCTTAAATTCGTTTATCGCGGATAGGGGTATTTCTCCGGGATGAAAAGTAGCCTATGTCCTTCCCCGGGACTCAAACTAAATCCATATCAAATTTCATCCAAATCGGTTCAACGGTTTAAGCGTGAAGAGGTAACAGACAGACAGACAGACAGACACACTTTTGCATTTATAATATTAGTATGGATTTTAAGCAGAAACAATCATTAACCGATTTCCAAAAAAGGAAAAGGTTCTATGTTCGACTGTTTTTTTTTTATGTATGTTCACAGATTACTCCGCCAATTGTGGACAGATAAAAAAAAATCATTTATATTCTTGAACGTTATTTATGAGTGTTTGAAAGATAATATTTTGTTCTAGACGGTATTTCCCAAGATATGCTTAGTTTTATCAGTAAAGAGCCCTCGTGCGCATAATAACATGACAATGATTGAAGGAGAGGACCACAGACTATCTACTGAAGTAAATGTGAAATAATGGCCTAATCAAAGTAGGCGATATAATCTTAAGAAGAGGGCGGGAAAATCGGTGAAAAATCCAATGTCGCTGGTGTAAAAGGTACTTCAGTGGCGACCACGAACCTGAAGACGCAACGAAGACATTTGATTTACGAACTTGTATGGATTACAGAAGATCGCGGAGGCAGCAGTGGTGTCTTGTATTTGTTGGTTGGTTGATCTGAACTAAAATTTAATCACTTCCTTGCTTAAAATTTAATAACTCATCAGTGGCATGGCGTCAAATTTATCTGTGGGTAAAGCCGGAGAACAGTTGGCTTACTTTTTCCATAACGGCAGTAGGCTAAAATGCTCAACTGCTTTAAATTAGGCAAGCCGGTGGGGATCGACTTCTATGGACACCACGCCACTGTAACTTATCAATACCTTCATTTCCATACACTTATTCGAATAATTAACTGACTAGATCTTTGCCAATGACATACTAGACTAAATTTTATTATACTTAGAATTCAATATTAAAGTTGGTGGGTATAAAAGCTTGCCAAATCGCTCTATGAGTACCAAATCATTTTAAGGAATAGGGTTGATGACTAAATTTAATTATATGTAATTTAATATTTTGAGTCAAAATGTCGCGTGACGTCACTCCTAGCTACAAATTGTAGTTAGGAGTGACGTCACGAGCCCGCAATCTTAAACTTTAATGCGATTTATCCGAGTATTTTTTATTATTTAAAAAAAGCAAAAATACGTGTCCAATAATGTTTTCTTCTGTTTCCGCGATTATTACTCATTTAATGTTGCATATTTGTAAAGTGTAATCCTGAGTTGTTTCCAATAAAAACACATACTCTTAACCTCCGTCAGAGAAAACATACACTAAAATTGAATATGGGAAACACCGCTCTGATGGAAAAAAGCTTCATATCTATGGCACCAAAGATATTTAATAAACTTCCTGAGGAACTAAAATTGGAAACAACAAACACTTTTAAATATTTATTAAGAAATTATTTAATAGAGAAATGTTATTATAGTGTTAAGGATTATTTAAATGATTCTAGATAGTGACATTATTAATATTTTAATTATCCTTGACATGTTTTACTTATGATTTTGAACTTATTTCTTTTTTATACTGACAGTACCAATTAGTTTTAATGAAGTAAATGTTAGTGTAATTTTTGAATATTTTAATTATCCTTGACATCATTTTATTTTAGCGTTATTATATTTTAGTATTGTTAAACAGGTTTAAGACTAAATTTTATTTCTTAGATATCATAAATCACTTAATTTAATATTTGCCAATGTTTCGTACGCCAAAAGGCACATCATAGCTGTTCTATACACTGGCACCTTATTTTACCTATGTATGACGAAATAAATGAATTTGATTTGATTTGATTTGATTTAAATAAAACAATTTAACGGATTATATCGCGTATATTATCTCATTTGAACGATACCCAATATAATCCGTTAAATTGTTTTATTTAAATACGTGTCCAATATTTTTTTAATTGTAACTGATTGAATAATTAGAATTTAGATTTTCGTACCCCGTCATCATGATTATTGAATAACGTAATGCATGACAGGATTTAAGGAGTTTCGAAAGATCTTATTTCCAGTTACATCTCAATTCTTTTATTAGCGAAACCGTTAACGAACTTTGCATTCTTCCACATTTATGTTTTTGTTGGGATGTAATTTACAAGGTCAACGACCTTGTATGGGCAAAAATTGCAGAGGTTTATACATCCCTACTCTCCTGCTTCCAACTAGTATCATTAATTCCAAAGTTTGTGAAGATGTTAGGATAATTGGACGTTACTCTATTACTCGTAAACCGGTAAATGGATTAAGATGAAACTTGGCGTACAGATAGGCCAGCAAAGCCGTGGATAAATGCTAGTGATGAATAATGACCGAATCGAAGCCGCGTTTTGGTGGCTTAAAGACTAGGGGCTGGACTATAGTTTGAAAGAAGTATAAGCTCAAAGTTGGTGGTGTCCGGTTATTAAAACTATTTACAAGTGCGTAATAACAATGGTGCCGTAATGTCGCCCCATTCTCCCTCTCGACACACATCATTTCGTCGCTTAAAATTTAATCTTTCGTAGCCATACATTGTAAACACAACGCTTCTCACAGTCTCATACATTGTAAACACAACGCTTCTCACAGTCTCATACAATCCATCCATTTTTTCCTTGGTGTACCTTTTATCCCAATCTTTTTATCTTAATATTGTGTTTTTAACAGCACAGTTGCGTTCAAATTTATTAAATTTGGAGCATCGTAAAATTTAACGTCAGACTGTGAGCTGACGGACTATGACCCCAAGACACATAGGTCTCGCTGCTTGAAGGACCAATATATTTTGAGCTGCGATCTAAAACATTTACCACTAATCCACGTGTCTATTAGGGAGGCACAGCTTACAGCTCCATCGTAGATGCAATATTAGTAGGTATCCTTTCTCCCCAAATTATGCAAGAAATTGTAGAAGAAAGATATACACGCGATACTCTCGCGTTATCGCGACGTGTCTGCTGATAGCTTATCGGTGATAACGTCCGGAGGTCGGTTCGAGGTCGCCTCATTATCACAATTATTTCACAGGCAAATTACCTGCTCCCATATAATGTAACTACTATAAAAATCTTCTGGCAACTTCTCATACTTATCTCAAACGCGCCTGCAGATTGCAAATGGCGTCGAATGATTGGGAAAGCCATCCCCGTGTAATGGAACAAACAAAGAAGCCAGAGAAGGCTGGTCCGTTTTTATTTCAACTACCTTGAGAATACTTGTTATCCTTTAAAAGTTAGACTTATGCGTTGCCCTCCTTTAGCGTTGGGGGCCAAAACGAACCGAAGTACTTGTAGACCAAGAGGATCTACTCTAAAGCCCCTTGTTAACGAGACGGGTTTCCGACGAGTCTAGGCACGGTTTTAAACTGTGTCTACGTCCGGTCGTTAGATAAGTATGGGACACTATGGAGGTTTGCTAAGTCCGCCATTTGTAACAGTTTGTATTGTGGAATAAAGTTTATATAAATAAATAAGTTTAGCTGGAACCGGCCCAGCGCCAGCCCGGATAAGAAGCGTCTTGTTAACAAGGGGCCTAAATCAGTCATCCTAGCACGTCAAACGCTAATTTTTACAACCGAACTGCTTGTATTTCTCCAATTTCAACAAGGCCATGTACAAGTAAATACATTAAAACACATTAAACAAGATGTTTGAAGGTAGTTTTGTTTAATTTTTAGGTAGTATTTTCTAGTAGTTTTATTATATTCTTTAATGTACAGTTGTCAGTTTCTTCTTCCATTAAATCAATAAACGAGTAGTTGACTGTGGTCAACATATATTTATTAAGCGAAATTTTCAGTAGGTACACTTGCACACAATAATCAAGCTATAGTTATTGGCGTAAGTACACAAAGCTAATATTTTGATTGAAAGTTAGTTAGTTCCTAAGGCCTTCTTTGGATGAAAGCGTGTATAGAAATCACATCAGACAGGAGGTACGTTTTTTAGGGTTCCGTAGCCAAAATGGCAAAAACGGAATCCTCATAGTTTTGTCATGTCCGTCCGTTCGTTCGTATGTCTCAGCCATTTTACTCAAAAACTACATGATTTGTAGAGGAATTCTCTATACATACAGCTGCGTAAGTGCACCGTCAGCGTATTTTTAGCAGGACTTATAACCGTTTACAAATCCACCGGTACTTATTTAGGTTAAACCGTTTAATTAATTTGATTACGTTCTAACCGGTTAATGGCTTTCGTTCCCTGTTTGTGCTGTGAGGTGGCTCCGAGATATTAACCGGTTTATCAGAAAGGTTTTTTGCAAGCGTAACCTTTATCACTGGTTAGATTCTCGACGTGTCGCTCTAACCGGTACGGAAATAATCCGGTTTTCAAGCCTTGATTTTAAGCATTGGTTTCGGCGAACCTTTAAACTGAAATGTCAATAGCCTTTCATACACACACAACATGCTTTTGACACTTTGTTATGTATGAGACTGATGTCGATGATTGCTTAATTGTCGAATCTAATCAATATTAATTATCGATACTAAAAAAAAACAATTAAATGCGATATTCCGCGATACGCTAATAATCAAACTTAAACAACAATACTGTAATATCGAATGACAGATTACTGCGCAAACAACATTATAATAATAACAGTTCTCCTTGATAATGTGACATATTTCTGCCAAGTTTCCCTGTTACGGTCGCCTCTACCACATTTAATAAATAAACTGGTATTTTAACATTTGGGTTAACATTAGGCATTGCGCAAATAAGCATTTTCTGTATTTTATCGTCTACTCGATAACGAAATTCATCACAATTGACTTCATACTTTTTATTGAGACACAATTCCAAGGTACTTACCAAATTATTTTAAGCAACTTCTAATAGGTTTGGTTAAGTTAGGTTGTATCAGATCAATGGTTCCTTTGCTTTTCTGCAAATTTGTGTCTTGGTTAGATGTGACAATAAATCGTGCTCACATGCGCATATTTTCATGCAGTTTTCACAAAAAATAAGCGTACAAATACAACAAACCTCCACCAAGATCCTCAGTTTTGTGAAAATTATACTGAAGTTTTTAAAACTTCCATACAAACACTCTGTAAAATATGCCCAAAAAATGAATTCGATGACTCGGTGATATGATATACATCCTTACATCCAGCAAAACCGGACTGAAAAGGGTCTATGGCATTATCTCAAACGCATTGAAAAAAATGGGAGCCAAAAAGTGGCCTTTTGAAAAAACAATATTAAAACTAAAACGATAAAATAAAATAAAATTACATCTAAAAATAGCCCCCTTGACGTGGTGCCAAAGATGCTGGTAGCATTTCCTCGCTGTAGGGTGATACTGATACGCTGAGCGAGAAAGCTGCGAGGCCTAGGATCGCCTGAGGTGTCAACGAGCCATTTTGATAGCTCCTTGAGAAAGAGCCGGGCGCATGGACCCCACGAGCCTCGACGCCGAATCGCTTAAAATGGTATTGGGAGCCGAGACCGTGGTATTTAATTTTTATACGTCTTTCGCCCACCTCTACCGCTGCGGTCCGTGATGATGACGCGCATATGTGGCGGCGCTAGTGTATCGACGCACATGTAGCGTCCCACGTCAGCACTCGACCAGACACATAACAAATAGAACTATATGAATAAAGTCATTGCTTAACATATGTGCATTAGTACGAGTTAAAACGATAATAACCGGGTCGCATTGTAACAGCAAACAAACGAAGGAAATGTTGAGTTTCATTAAAACTGACAATTGTTTCAATTATAGGTTCATATAACTTGATTGAACTTATAATGAACATGTTTAGCGCAATCCACTTATTGCTATCGCACGTAAACTTCTTATTTAACACGTTCACTGTTCCTGTTTAAAAGGATCTGATAATGACATCAAGTCCAAATGTTCAAATAATGGAGGCATGGACTCTTGACAAGCAATTGCGTGATCCACCATTGAGGGCAACCGGACAGGGAACGTGTTAAAACAAACAACTTTCAGCTTGACACTAGTATATTGCGAGCTCGGTAAGATTGAATAAGTTGCTAACAATCGACAAAGTCATAACACTCCTCTGTCACAACTCACCTCGGTCTCCCTAATCATAATAAAATAGTTGCTGCAACCATTGCACTCCATATGCTCCGGCTCCTATTTCACAATGGTGACAAATGTCGGGTGACAGCGACAATTTCACGTACATTGTGTGCCCAGTATAAAGTAAGAAGAAGTATCGAGCTTGCGGGATCGCCGTGAACATAAAATTGTTGTTATCACCTGACAATTGTCACGATTGTGAAATAGGGGCCTGGTGGAAACAAGTTCTTGTTTCATTCAATCGGTTTTTTTTTGGTGCGCGCTCCGATACATCAGATACACAAATTCACTCACGTTAAACATAATACACCCCATTTTTTCTTTGGGATTGAAAATCTATATAATCGTATGAATAAGATCAGTCTCGTCTCATCTCATGTATTATTTATAAAAATCACGCGAAGGTAATGAAGCAGTGTATAGTGAAAACTGAGGACGCTTTACCGTGATGAAGCCACAACCAAACGGTGTAAAAGTATCTTATCTGTTAAAAAGGAGTTTAATATTAATAGTCTTTGTTTTTTGTAATATATAATAATTAGCAATGAGGTAGTCTAGTCTGGGAGGTTTTCTTTGCAGCGTTTCTTTTCTCCTCAGTATGCCTCATTTGTGAAATGCTGCTTGGTAAATTATGAAAATAAAATAATTAAGCCCTTCTGGCACATGTGTAACTGTCTATACAGGCATGTATGTATACATCTATTTGTTTGCACAAATTGTAACTTTGGCAGAGGAGAATATATCATTTCTCAGTCAACCCGTGACCATGGAAAGCTGAAAAGCTTCCGAAACATCGGGAACCCAAATGAGATAATATACGCGATATAATCCGTTAAATTGTTTTATTTGAATGAGTAATAATCGCGGAAACAGAAATAGTCAACACAGATCTCATAACGCGAGCGAACCCGCGGTTAAGTGATTGTATGTATTGTATGTATTTTTTATTCGATAAACTTCTAACCTTTGAAGTTGTTCTGAAGCTTTTCAGTTTTTCAGCAGAACATAAGAACAATGCTCTTGATACCTATTTGTTTTATATTCTAGACAAACTTTTCATTCCAGACATCTTTAGTGAAATGCTTTAAGAAGTATGGGATCTATACACACTTATTACCTTATTTCTTCGGACGAAAACTTTCCGCGTATTACGAGCCGGTGGCGCCCTCGGGCTAGGGATAAATATAAAGAAAGGCGTATTATTTCCATTACTAATTTCTCAAATCTCCTACCTGAGTATTTTATTTACTAGGATATTGAACCTTGTGTGACATGTGATAAATTCTAAATTAAGACAAATCCAAAAATGTTATAGGAGTTTAAATGAGGATTGGCTTGAGGTAATACTGGGTAAGATCCTTTTGTCTTTTGTTTTAATGATTTGGAAATTGCCAGATGTCATTGGCAGGGAAAAAAGCAAAAGCAATTTTAAGTTTGACCAGTCCTACGTATTATTAAGTTGCTTTGCGAGTTATTATTGGATATTTCAAAGGTTGATTGCTATTTCGCCTTAGGCAGCATCGATCGATGTTAATTATTAATAGGTAACAGACTAAATTTCTTTATACAATACGAGTAGGCATACAAACTGGATACAAAGTAGACAGTATTCTCATTTGTTTCCACGATTATATTCATTTAAATAACTTAATTTAAACGGATTATACCGCGTATATTACCTCATTAGAGTTCCCGACGTTTCGGAGCCTTTAAGGCTTCCGTGTTCACGGGGTAGGCTGAGAAAAAATATATAAATACAATGAGTGCAAACTACCCACTTTGAAAAAAACAAAAATAAATGTTTACTACATGCCAGGTGGGCCTTATGTGTAAAGACACTTACACATGTGCCAGAAGGCATACATATTTTATTGAAAAAAAAACCTTGTTAACCCTTTATTTATTTCGCAAAATGAAACAAAATCCACAATTCAAGCCTCGGTGACGCTCAAAAGACTGAAAACTTCTGATTAAATAAAAAATACAAAAATATTGTCAAAAATTATGTATATTCGGATATACAGTATGAAATAAAGGGTAATTGTATTATTTGAAAAAACCGACCAAGAGCATATCGGGCTATGCTCAGTGTAGGGTTCCGCAGCCGTCCAAATGAAAAAATTACACTATTTCCTGGAAAAGCGAAGGCACTATTCATTAATCTTTCAAGTATTTTTGGTACACGGGTAGCTGGTCATCTCCAAATGGTTTTATCTGACTACGCTGAAAAAGGAGGGGTTATGACTTTTTCTCCGCCGCGAACCACATTGCGGGCATCTTCTTGTTATAAAATAAAGGGTTAAATTCGGTAAGTAAGTTTCTGCAGTTATTTACTGATACAAAGATAACATTGTACACTATCTATTTCTTTTAGCTTATCATTTTACGAGCGGACGTAGTTTGGTTTATGTTTTTCAATAACAGTGATAATGTAAATATTTTCTTCAACATTGACCGATGATCACGCAGTGTATCAAATTAGATATAACTTTAGATGTACAAATGGAGGATAGCATAGATTCGAATATCCCCGACAGCATAACCTATGTCAAAATAAATTAAAATTGTATTCTAACTTGCAATAGTTAAAAATGGCTCCTACTAACGGTGTTTATAAATTGCGAATAAAATACCTACCCGAATAAATGAAAAATTTCAGAATCAATTAAAGAAAATATAACACCATAAAATCTTATTACTACACATTATTATAAATCAGTACACACGCAAAAAAATAATAAATAATGAATCTACTAGCATTTGCAATTTTAAATATAATAATAGCTACCTATAAATATAAGTCACAATCTGCTGACAATGAAATAAACCTCCTGCTTTTTAACAATAGTAATAATAAAAACATCTTTATTCATTTTCAATTATAGTACTTACTAGTAACATACTGAGGATTAATTTATCATTTTTTAGCATTAATCTATCTATACTAACATTATAAATGCGAAAGTGTGTCTGTCTGTCCGTCTGTTACCTCTTACACGCTTAAACCGCTAAACCGATTTGGATGAAATTTGGTATGGAGATACTTTGAGTCCCGGGGAAGGACATAGGCTACTTTTTATCCCGGAAAAATACCCTTATCCGTGATAAACTAATTTAAGGCGGACGAAGTCGCAGGCAGAAACTAGTACTATTATAAAGTTGTAAAAACGAAGTGTTTGTACATCGAAGAGATAAAAAAAAATTGCAATGGTCTATCTGGAGGTTACTGAATCGAAAAATATTTGGCGCCTTCTCTTCTATAGTATTATAAAGTTGTAAAAATTAAATGTTTGTATGTGTCGTTGTGGTTTCATCACGCTAAATCGGCTCAACCGATTTCAACTATTTTTGTCTCCAGATGGTTATAGGATACTTTGTACTCGACTATGCTAAAGAAAAAAAGACGGGTTAGGACTTTTTCACCTGCGCGAACGAAAGTTGCGGGCGCCTTCTAGTTTATAATATTACTAGTCTTCTAGACTTCGTTCGCGGAGGAGAAAAAATTTTAACCCTTCTTTTTATCTTCAGCGTAGTTTTTGAAAATATCTTCAATGCACAGTAATTTCATTTTTACAACTTTATAATAGACCGTTAGCTCTAATCCTATTCTTTCTATGTTATAAACGTGAAAGTATGTTTGTACGTTCCACTTAATCTCAAAAACTACTGGACGAATTTTAATGAAACTTTCCAGTTATGTATGTATTTGTGTCATATTCCATCCCTTTTAGGGACGAAAAAGGGGGTGAAACTGTGTAAGCTATAAATTGCATCTCTACGCGGACGAAGTCGCGGGCAACAGCTAGTACAACATAAAACAAAGCAGTGCATTGTTGCACATAAATAATTAGAGATAAGTCAAACCGAATTAGACGACTCATTGGAGTCGTCTCCCGTAAGGAATCCGAAAGACTTTCACCACGTATTCTTCAGGGCATTAGGAGCAAAAACTGTTATATGAACCCTTGTCAAGTCAGGCTTATAGTTATTATTATTTCTAAAGTGAATTTAGAACGTCGTAACGTTGCCACATATGTTGCCAAGTTTCGCGTCACTATTGACAGACATCTTTTCCAATATCATCCTTTTCGCCGATCAGATCAGAAATAATATATTTCACACTGGATTTTACCGAGACAGTTTTTTTTTGCCAATCGGATCAGATTATCGAACTAAACTCAATCCGGTTTGGTCAACTCACGGTCAACTAACTTGGTTTGAACCATCCGTAACCCAAGTCGTAACATCCGTAGTGCAATGTATTTATTTGTTGCAGAAATAAGCAAGACAGAAGAATCCTGCCTAACCAGGCGACCTCACAAAAATCTTCCACAGAGTAGACATTCCAGAAGATCACACAAACACCATTATTTATCGCGCTTTACATAACAAAACAATTATCAGTATCATTGTGGGTATTTCTGTCTGTCGCTGTTTCGCGTGTTGGCACGTCTTCAAGCGGTTTTTGTGGTTCTTCTATTCGTAGACGACATTGGTCTTGTGTGCGGGCAAGGACGGACCCACGGCCAGTCTGGCTTTTTACATTAATATCGGCGATACAGAGTCGGATCTGAGTTCCTGGAAGAATTGTGAGTTCCGGAAAAAATCTCAAAATTACAAAGATCAGAACAAAAAAAAGCCGCAACCATGACAGCCCAGCACATGTAAAAAAAAGCTTTCTTCTTATTAAAAATACGGTTTTTGTTGTTTTCCTATTCGTGGATGACATTGGTCTTGTGCACGGGCAAGGACGGACCCACGGCCAGTCAGGCTTCTGAAATTAATATCAGCGATACAGAGTCGGATCTGAGTTCCTCGAAGAATTGTGAGTTCAAGAAAATTGCCACCAATTTTCAAAGATCAATAAAAAAACTGGAACTACTCATGACAGCCCAGCGTATGATGTGATTAGCTTCCTTAATATTGAAAATACGATTTTGAGGTTATTCTATTGGTGGATGACATTGGTTTTGTGTGCGAGCAAGGACGGAGTGGACGGACCCACGGCCAGTTTGATTTTTTACATTAACGCCGCTGATGGCAGAGAGCGACCTGAGTTTATGGAAGAATTGGGAGTTCAGTAAAAATGTCCCAAGCTTTAAAAGACCAAACAAACGCTGGAACTACAACTCATGAAAACACAGAGCATGATGCAAATGTAGTGAGGCTTTTTACATTAATATCGGTGTCGCGAAGGTAGCGACGAAGAATTGTGAGTTCAGGAAAAATGACCCAAGTTTTCAAATATCAAAGTCGCAACTGAAAGCAGATCTTCCTTTTTATGGGAAATACGGTTATTCTAGTAATTCTAGATATGGAAGAAATTGATCTTGAGCACGGGCCAGGACACACCTACGGTCAGTTTATAATTTTATAATAATATCGGCGATGGCAGGAGCAGACCCAGAAAAAAATAGATTAAATTTTTATCTATGAAAAAATATCCTAACTTTCGGAAGAGCATAATTTATTCATTAAAAAAAACATTTAACGAAATTTATTAAAATTACAGTGAGAACAGCGTCGGTGCTTTCTTTAAAAAGAGAAATGAAATTGATTCCGTTGTCCAGTATAATTGCTGTTTATGTACATACATAAGTAAGGAAGCTGCCTTATCTGTGATATAATGTTCATAATAATGAATACCTTTAAGCGACGCGAAATAGATTGTTGGGCCTACAAATTATTTGGAGTTTTGAATTGAAATGAAACATCTTGGGTCAGCCAGTTGGAGGAAAATGTACATTAAAAGAAGGAGTCAGGTATTGGTTAAAAACTCCCCTTTCAACAAGTGGCAGTTAAAGTGATAGAACCAACATGATTCGTGAATATCAGCCCGGGTGTTGTGTCGCTCCTGTATTGATTGAATGGATGATAGTCCTAAGAATTCGTCGAACGCCAGTATCTTTCTGTAGTCGTAGTGGTAGAAGATTCAAGACATTTTCCAGTATTTTACAGTGATTAAAACAGGAAAGCTGAATCAATTTCCGGTAGAATCGCCGAACTGAAGTGGCAGTGAATGGGGGCTTTGCTTTGCCGGATGGGATGATGATATTTTACAAAAGATTCAGACGCTTTGCTACATACTCATAGTCTACTTGAATACGGCCCTGGGTAGAAAACGGGATGTTTGCATGTGACGCCTTTGACTACACTGATGAGATATCTCAATCCAAATAACATTGGAGTCAGGCTTGTAATCAAATTTTGATTAACAGTGTTTTTTTTGTAGATTAATAATTTTCCTGGAGACTTAAGATTTTGACATATTTCTTGCACTTTGGCGGTACAGTTTATTGGCTTGTTGGTATACCAATAGGTATCGGGTGAACGCAGTTAACTGCTCTAGCTCTTTATAGTATTTACCCATAAAGTACTGCACCATATCTGAATAAAATAACAAAGAGAACCCATATCTGAATGTGGAGTATCCCAACGTCGGTAACATGAAATGATGTCTTTGATCGATGGTATTTATTCATTCATGCAGGACTAAACAGCAGTACGGAGGATCGGGGGAAATTTACTCGACAGTGGGACACCAGGTGGTAGGTAAAAAAGTAACACGATCGAGACTTTACGATCAGTGTTCAGAGGATCTAGTGTAAGTTTGTTTGAATGTAAAAAGTCCCTATCGCATTTTTTTAATCGCGATCGACATGTTTTGTTGCGATAGTAACTTACACTGGAGTACCATATAGCTCTTCTCTTCTTCTTCTTGTGTTCTTCAACTCCTTGAGGAGCATAGGGCCTCAACTACAGTTTTCAATTCTTCCGATCCGGGGAACTTTCAACAATCTCTTGCCAGTTATTTTTGAAAAAAGAACTGCCACGTTCCTCCTCCAAGTAGACTTTGGCCGACCTCTCTTTTCCAACGGGAGTCTATCAGAGTATTTGTTTGATGAGACGGGAGTCATTTTGCCAGCAGTGTGTGGCCAATCCAACTTCTGTCGACTATTTATACGTGAATCGGAAGTTGACCTAAAAGAGAGTACAGGTGTAAGCTTGATGTGGAGCCCTTCATCATTATTTCAAGGTCGTCGGCGATTGGCATGGGCCAATATTTGGTGATCTAAAATCGTTCCTGGCCTCCATCAGGTCAGCTGTACTGTCATACGATCGTCATTGGTTGCTCAAGCTGTCATCTCGACCTAGTCAAAGGGCAAAACAACGCCAACGTTCGCACTCATCTCTATATTACAAACAAGAAAAATTAAAATCCCATGTTTACGATAACGAAGATTATTAAAAGAATAAACTGATTCTAATGTCCCGCCCACTGCCACGTCAATCTCCCCAAAGAAAAATGTAATAAAATCGTATGAGATTAGTACAGAGATATGTCGTTCCTCTCTTCGGAGGTAGACTTGGCGAAGTGACCGGGCGAAAATAAAATAAACACACAATGTTCATCTAACATAATATTTTTTCAGCGGCATTATAATGCTGATGAAGGTCTATATATAGACGAAGCGACTCGCTTGGACAAGGTTACCGTATCGCTATGGTGGTGTGTTTGAACCCGGATTTCCTTGTAATGCATATTTTACCGTATATACATAATTACAAAATTACATTCGCTGGTTCTAATCCCGACAATTTTTTTGCATTGTGCACCAGTGATGAATCAATCGCTGGTATGAAATAATTGGCATGGAATAAATTAACGAGGAAAATGTTGCAATACTGTAAAATTCTCAAATGATGCTTCGAAACTTTTTCAAGTATTTTATTATGTTTTCTCCGAAATCGGGCGGTTGTGTGCGGCACGGAGCGAATTTTACCACCTGATGTTGGAAGGTGGAAGCCCTCGCTGGGTCTAGTAGTCCGATCTGAAAAAGAAAAAAAAACGATGTGAAGGTACAATATTTTTACTGAGTTGAATGCACATGTTATTGTTAATTTGAATGTACACTTTATTTAAACAAGCTTAGTAAATTAAGTAAGTTGCGTTGGGTTAAGGCAGAAGTAGGGGGAAATTTAAAAGAGCTTTATGAGCATTTTCGATAAAGACTAACTTTCCCATACTTCCGTTTTAACCCAACGCACCTTACTACTTAGTATAGGTGTCTATTTTTCACCCATTTTTGAATAGGTATAGGCATATTCTTACGTCTGTTCGTGTATTCTTTTTGTCGAGATGCATGCATATTTTAATTCGATTCTACGATTTAAAACTATTTCTCAGCAGTGATCTCCACCAAATAGCTCACCAATAGTGAAGCATTTTAAATGCTCAAATAATGACTAAAATATGTATGGCACCAAATGTAAATAATGCCTGTAGATAAGCGTGTAATTTGTTTGTATACATAAAAATCAATTGAAAAAATGTATGTTCGCGCATCATTGTAATTCTTTTTTGTTGCGTTTGTAATTGTCAGAACAAGGATTGTATGTATGAAAGAAAAGTGGCATGGAAAAGTCAAAATTTTGGGTTTGAGAATCTCCATAAGTATAAGAAGAGACTGATTGAGCGAGAAAAAAATATAAAAGTGATCTTAACAAAAAAAAATACATGGTCCATCCGTATAGGAAAGGAATCCGTATAGGGAAGGAATTTAATTCTCATCTTCTTCTTAGTACACCCAAAGCCGGGACGGGCAGCTAGTTATTTGTAAAGAAAAAATAGCAACCAGTACCGCAACAACACCGTATCTATTTTCATTAGACACAATCACGCGCCATTTTTCGGTTATTAAAAAATAAGAGTCGACAAAACTTCGCTTCGGCAGCTGTCGCACGTAAATATCCAAGACAATGAAGGTAAATGTATGTGCGTATATTTTCGGCATAATCTAAGAGACGCCGTGAGATCGCTTACGCAATCGCTGACGATCCGAATTTGAGACAATACAGTCAGAAATATGGTGAAAAGAAACTCTTTATGAATGTTATTTTTAAGGCTATTCTTTCCTTCAGGCGCTGTATGCTCAATATAAATGGATGAAATTGTAAAAACCACTTTCCATTAGTGTTATAAGATGGTAAGCGATCAGCGTCGCCCATAGAAATCTGCAACACCAGAGGTGTAACAAGTGCGTTGCCGGCCTTGCAGGTGCTCTTTTCTGTAAGGTTTGAAGGACGCATCGGTCCGGAAATACTGTCGGCGACAACCGCAGTGCACAGTTCAGTCGTGCGAGGCAGGAAATTTATAGCAAAACGCACAGTTGTGGACTGCCAACGATCTTAGTGGTGGGGATGGCAATATTGTCGTGTAGGACGATGGCGGAAAGATGAGGTAGGGATCAATCTGAATAATTCCTCGGAGCACTCTCCGTTATTTAAGTGACAGAAAATGCAGGGCGAGGCTACATCCTACGCAGTACTAACGCGTGAAGCCGATCTAAAATGTGTTGGCAATTGACGATACGAGTCGCTCTCCATTGAATGCGGTCTAGAGGGAGAAGCTGGTACTAGGAAGTCCCAGCTTACAGATGAGAACAGTATTCCACATGTAGGCGGACCATATAGCATTATGATGTCATAACTCTACTTTTATTTGAAAATTCATACTCTCTGAGCGTTTTAACTGTTCATAAAGAGGAGCTGATTTGATCGGTCAGTCAATAACCCAAAATGCGCAGCAGGATTCCCTTACGGCGTCGTTCCTGTCATTTGTCAACTCTGGCATGTTCTGCATCGCGCTAATGAAGTTTTCTAAGTCAGGTGCATCAATACAACTTCCGACCAACTCCCAATGGACTTCGGTTCCCAGGCATAACACCCGCCTGGAGAGAGATCTATCTGTTGCCCTCTCTTTTTAGTGTTCACACCCTTAACAAGCGGACAGCAACAACTCGCGGAAAACTCGCAAACAAGTTGAAAAATTATGGAGTAATTTCTTCGCATCTGGACCGCTACGCTATGCTCTATGACACTAATTAGCAATTGCCCACGTTGGAGAAAAAAATGCCAGCCTACAGTGGGACTGGGCCGGCCACATCTGCCGCATGCACCCGGAAAGGTGGGCTAGGGTCGTCATTTAGGGTGCCACAAGAAAGACAACGCAGACAGGGCATACCAAGGCGGACATGACGGGACGAATCGGTACAAATAGGGAAATATTAAATGTAATCAGCAATCTACAGATAAGTTGATACAAAAAAAACTTTTTCTGTTGAAACTTAATACAGTGTCGCTTGACCAATTTCCTTATTAATTAAAAACAACGGTAAACGTAAAGTTTGGCACAGCTGTCGAATATCAGCTGGAGCGCCCTCGGCACTTCCTCGCCCAATAAGGGACCAAGGCCAAAATCCTTAGATTTATACGCTGAATTAGTTCCGAGTGAAGATTTGTTACGGGCTTTTGCGAGATAAGGGTTACACTTTTTAACAAGCGCTTTACTTCACATGTATTGGTATTCATTATGTATACGTAAGGTATGTATGTGTGCTTTGTGAAAATGAGTTTCTTGCGGCATTTTTCTCGTTAAGAATCGCCAAATATAAGACCACATTCTTGTGATACGTTACCTGCATCACTAAATTCATCAAATGCGTACGTAGACACTTTATTGTACATGATAACAAGATGATACAAGTACAAAGGCGAATTTATATCCCTATAAGGGAAATGATGCCAGCGTTGTATGATTCCTAGGTTACACTAGGTCTGTTGACTTCATTTAAGTTGAATTTGACAGTCGATATGATGGACCAGTATAATTAACGTCGGATCTTGAATTCGTACCACTACTTCACTAGTCTTATCAGGCAACTTTCATTGATATCAAGCTTGATAAGATGCTCACTTAAAAACTAAAAAAATCTTAACTTTGAGTGTCACGTTCCAATTCACGTTCAAAGTTCCGACTAGCAATTCTGTACAGTTAATCAGCGTTAACGTTTTTTTTGTCTAGCAGAGGTTTACAAACTTTCGGGAGCGCCCTCTCAATGGGAGCGGGGGGATATTCAAAGGGGGGTGCGGAGGGAAAAATAATCTAGCAAGACTAATCACTGGCCACTGTACGTAGATAATTTTCGTCCATGAAATGGGGCGTGATAGAGCAAAAATAGAAAACATTGGGAACCTCTGGTCTAGGTCCACTGTTTTGCATCACAAGCCGAATTGCTAAGGAAAATAAACAAGTATTATGCTATGCTTCAAGATCATTACAATAAATTCAAAAAGGTTCTATTTTCGTCGAGGACTCGTAATTATTCAATGACACGGCTTTTTCTATTAAACTTATTGTTAATATCCCGTCATTTGGAATGGAGCCATGCTCTGAACGAGCTATTACAGCACACCATTATGGGCGACTTTGGACGCTTAGCTACTAAATTAATGAAAACTGTAAGAGTGCGAAAAACTCTAAATTGTTATAATTTACAGTTTTTCTCAGGGCCGATTTCACCAGCAATTAATTTACACAGAGTGGCTCAGTACAAACTAAATCTAACGATTTACTTGATGGTTAACTTCATTTTCATTTTACCCTAATTTACGAATAACACTCTCTCGCATAGTTACTTGGTAACGTTGAAAGAATGAATTGAATGAAATCCACCCAAGTGTAATGCACCCAAGTGAGATAGACAATTTGTCCCATGCTTGAGCAATGGTGGTGCGTATTTTTTAAATTTGTTCGAGTAATACGTCAATTGTGAAGTAAGTATGGAATTCACTTGACAGTGACAATGACAATACTAATCGACGTCTAACAGTTTACTCAGCGGAAATAGGCGGTGTAAGATTTTTCTCTAGTTTAGATTGTATCCATAGGTTACTCATTGGTGAAACGTAAAATGAGTTTACTCACGATGAATTAATGATTAATTATTGGAATAAAACTTAGAACTATGTTGGTGAAATCGATCCTTAAAGAAGTAGCTGGCAAGAGCTCTGCCAAATTGGGCGCTCAGCGGGGTAAAATTATCGAGGCACGATGAAAGGGAACGTGGAAAGTCACCCACCCGATGGTCCAATGCAGTCAAGGAATTGTGCCATTGAAACATACAGGCATTTGGAGAAAACCGATAGGCCTGTATAGCCAGTGCATAAAATAACGACCTCAATCTCGACCGTTCTGATGAAGAAGATGGTGTACATGTAAAGAAGATGTGCATGTTGGTAACAGATGTAGGCCCTGCCAGACGAACGGAAGATGTAATTGAGGTTTGTTAGGAGTGGTTGAGAGATATCGGATCTACTTTTAGTAGATGATAATGATCTAAAGTAATGGGCTAAAATAGACCAATGATGATGAGATGATTGTACTAAAGGTCAAGTTACAATTACAATAAGTCAGAATATATGGTGAGATAATGATCATCATCGGGTGAACATTCCTCAACGCTTTCTCATGACAACCGAATATGACGAAGGCAATTCTTGACATATTTGATCATAATATTTTCTTCTGTTTCCGCGATTATTACTCATTGAAATAAAACAATTTAACGGATTATATCGCGTATATTATCTCATTTTAGTTCCCGACGTTTCGGAAGCTTTCCAGCTTTCCATGGTCACGGGAGGACCATGGGTCCTCCCGTGACCATGGAATCCATGAAAATTTATATTTGATCATGCTCAAGTATGCTAAAGAGAAACCTGGCAACAGAGTGAGACAATGCTGAACGTCTTGGAATAGTGCCATATTGATAAATTCCAATGAAGACCGACTCCGTTTCAACTTTTTAAATTTAATTATTAATTTAAATTGTTTTTAGGAATAAATAAAAACAGACTGGTCATTATAAAAATTCTAGTCAGGCCGTTAGAACCATGCCCAACTAGTAATCTTACACGCTTACGCACACAAATACAAACAAAACACCATGTCGGGGATTCAGACCAAGGAAAATCAAGCTCTGGGCATGGTTTTGTTGATTGTGATTACTAACTAGGCATGTTCTTTACAGTTTGACTAGATTATTCTACTAGATTGTATGTGTTTATTGACAATTAAAACACAACAAGAAAAACGTAAAGTACGATAAAAAAAAAACTGTACAAAAAGGATAAATATTTTAAAAAGAGGTGCGTTATAAGAACACCGTCTATTCTTTATCCTGGTCTGAAATCGGTATAGGTAAAAAAATATAAGTAAGTCCCTTAAGGTTCGCCCAAACCAATTCTCAAAAAACGCCGACGGTGCGTCACGATTTTACCGCATTCCCTCCATATCCCTGTTAAAAAAATGCTGACGGTACGGTTATATGGCTGAATGTATAGAAAAACCGTGACGTATAAGACACGTCACCGCGTATACGCAGCCTTAAGCTTCGGTGTGGTAGGCTTGCGTAAAAATCGTGACCGTGAAGTCACGTCACTGCGATAACACACAGTCAGCGTATTTTAAGCATTGGTTTGGGCGGACCGAGGTATATGTAATGTATGTAGTAGACTAGTAACGACAATTTGACGTTCGTTAGAAGACTAGTATAGGTAAGTTCTATATAATATTGTACACTACACACTGGCAATAAATAGTTAAGTTTTTTAGCTATACGAGTACATTATAATATGATAAACTATTCCTGGCGCACCCGGATTGAGCAATCGAACTGCAACATGTAATGCCTGCTTTAGCAATGGAAACCGCGTAACGACTTTTGAAGTCTTAAACTCGCTACTTTATGAGTGCCAGTAGAAATGGAGCTAATTTGGCATTTCTCTGTGCCAATAATGTTTACGAGCAGTTTATCCGGCGCGCTAATCGTGCGTGGGTTGAGTCAATGACACGCCAAAGGCAGAACGTCTCCTCGAAAGAAGAATGACACAGGCGACGAAACAGTCCGGATATTATACGACGTTTTTCGGGACTTGGCCTTCAGGGGAAACTATTTCGCAGGACATTCATTGTAATGTAATGTCACGGGTATTATGGAGTTTATTTATAGGTGTAACCGACGTTCGTTTAAAACTTTCATGACTTAAATTCATTGAAATGTATGTTCAGTTTTCATAAAAATATAACAATTGAGTGCATAAATAATAAGATCAGTAACTGCATAGAAGCAATGAGTATTGCCTTATGCTGAGTTGCTTTGTTGTGTTTAAAATTTACAACTGTAAAATTACTACATAAACAATAATCATGTTTATTTGAATAAAATAATGAAATAAACACATAATTTTATTGTAAACACTGACTCATTCCACCAGCTTCATGTATCTCTGCTTGGGCCAAACAAACCATAAGGTTTGTTTAATGCTAAAGAATGCTTCTTTGCCCTAGCACTACATTCGCTATTTGCAGCGAACAAAAATCTATTTAATATTGTTTTAATTAATAGATGTATATACATCCTATAAAAACTATAGCTGTTGCTTCTCCTGAGTGCAAATGTCTTCTTTCTGATCTCCTCTTATCTACCTACCGACTGCGCCATATGCCTAGGATGAAGCAAATCGTAAGGCATCCCCGAAAATATTCCTGGGAAGGATGATGTCAAGATGATGCAATGACCAAACTAAAATTGCCTTCGAACTTATTTTTGCATTAAATACCAAATGTCAAGACAGTCTATCAGGAGTTAAAAAAAGTGTGCGTGATAATGTTGTTGCTGAGAATCGTCACTTTGCCTGAAAATTGAGTCTTGAATTAAAACTCCCAACATAACAGGCTTGTGAAGAAAACCAATTTTTAATAAGATCGGATAAGTATGCGAGAATTTGTATAAAGGCGCCTAATCCGATTTCCGGGAAACCGATAAAGGTTCCGAGACCCTTTCATTGTTTTGAAGTTAAGAACTTTCACGGACACAACTCGTTCCTTCGATTTTCGACTTAAAATTATTTATCTCTTTCTAAGTGGAATAATAGAAAAAGGATGTTACGTCGACTTTCATAAGAGGTTAGGGCGGTTTATAGTTTATTAATAGACGATTATTTTTAGTCTCTCTATATTAATAATAATAATAATAATAATAATTGATTTCTCAAACATCATTTACAATTTTCCTTAAAACTAGAGACTGCTGCCTAAATAGGTGAGACCTGAGCTTTAGGATAACTAAGCTGTGCTCTTCCCAATATCAAATTCATGATGTTTAAATTAATTTATTTTATTTTTTAAACAAAGACAAAATAAAGCCGCATGCATGGTTTTATTAAATAACGCTAGTTCTATTTGTGTTGTCGTGTTGTAGTTTTGTCGATTATCAGGTACCGCTAGGAAGATATGGTGAAGGCGGACCTGCATCAGCTTCCAGTTACGTAGCGAGCTCTCGTTTCGGAGGCCAAGACCCTGTCTGGATCACTATGCCAAAATAGTTAGTTTATTTGTTGATCAATACGTATCTTGATCAACACGAAGCTGACACCTATAACCAGATCTCCGGAATTCAAACTTTGTAGAAAAGATGCATGTGACGTCACAAAATTCAGTAGCATCGTAGCACTGAATAGATAATAATAGTACAGTCGGCCAAGGCATTGGTCTATGACTTTTGAACCTTAATAAACAAGAAATAGAGTCGAAAAGTGGTAGCTCAATTTCTTGAACCAGCGTACAATTGAATTGATAAAAATATGTACATAATTTTATTCTTGTCAGAATTAAAAAAATAAAAAATAAAAAAAGAACCGACTTGAAGTCGGTGCCAAACTATTCATTTATTACAATTAAGAACCGCGGCGGCGAGCCTTAAGTTATTATCTACATACATATGTATTTAGTATTTTTTTTTATTTAGTTTTGTTTAGTACTTGTTTCGCACTGACTTCAAAAGGTGATTCAAATGTGATCCATAAAGTACATAAAAGATTATTTATGGCTTTTTAGTTTATTTTTTTTCAGCTTTTTAGTGATGGATTTTAGTATTGATATAGTATAAGTTGGTTAGTTCATTGTACCTTACATTACCAGCTCAGCATGAAATGATGACAACCAGAGGAAAACAACTGATAACTTTAGAAAAATATATAGGTACAAAATATTGTTAGTGCCTATAATATTTGAGGGTTTCTCGATTTCCCTGGTATTCCATCATCTGATCCTGACTTGCTGATAAGGAGATTACTTCAGGGACACACTGAAAAGAATATGACTAACAGTCTTAACGTATTTACCTATAATAGATGATTTTTTTAAGAATTATCCTCTAACTCTTAACTATTAAAGAGTTGTACCTTCCGTCATCAGCTCAGCATGATGGGATGATGACTACCATATGCAAATACTCAAATAGCTTAAGAAAATATATGCGAAACGTTATAAGTGCCTATAAAATTTGAGGATTGCCCTCGATTTCCCAGGGATCCCATCATCAAATCCCAACTTGGTGGCAATGGGACCACCTCGGAAGTATGTCCTTTCAAATAAAAAAAGAATTTTTAAAATCGGTCCATAATTGGCGCAGTAATCGGTGAACATACATAAAAAAAATATAAATAAAAAAATACAAACTATCGAATATATAATCTCCTCCTTTTTTGGAAGTCGGTTAAAAAAGGGAAAATATTACCAAAAACACTTCACGTAAATAATTGACACTCCCGATGTCATTTTTATCTGTGCGGCGCAATGCGCTTCGCTTCTTTTTCGACTTTTGATTAGTTAAATTGAGTTTAAAGTGCTACCTTTGAGGAAATCTATTATTGTCTCTGACTTCCTTTAAGTCGTTTCATTTGGATGAAATACATTATTTAGACCACTTTCTCATGAAATACGGATTATAACGTGGATCATAATTCCTATCCGTCAGAAACGTCTTATAAAGCGGAGGTGATTAACTAAAATATAAACAAAACGTTCCGCCTTAATCCTCAGACTTTACGGCATTTAAATAATACAATACGAGCAAATCTTGGCAATGCTTGGCAAGGGAACGCGCGGAATTGGAGCAAACGCATAAAGGCGGGTGCACACTATTTTATTAATAAATTTGAATAAAATCTATAAAATTCGCCGTTCGCAAATTGATACCTAAGTACTGTTGTACTTCAATACTCGTAAGGCAAAAAATTCATTAAAAACCTATAGGTAGTATTATTAAATTTTTAGGGTTCCGTACCTCATTCGGAAAAAACGGAACCCTTATAGGATCACTTTGTTGTCCGTCTGCCCGTCCGTCTGTCTGTCAAGACCCTTTATCTCAAGAACGCGTATTGAGTTGAAATTAACTCTATAACTCAGGTCTACGGTCCCTTGAAGTTGTGAAAATAATCAAACTTCTACACTAACGTAAAAAAAGATACGGCCATTTATGCCGCAAACAACGTATATTTCGACACTCTCAAGGGAATCAAAATGATAGGGTACTTCCTATTGACATTGCAACTATGAAATTTGGCAAATAAAAATAAATATTTCTAGGGGGCACCGCATACATGTAACAGAAGCTTGTTTTTTTCAGTAAAGATTTGATTAAGTGAATACTTTCGGAATTTATCGCCCTGAAAGTAGCAAAAATTGTGATCCCCCTTTATCTTTTAAGCCGCATGTCCAAACAATATTAAAAAAATTACAAAGGTAAAGTTAATACATCATTCCAACGAATATTATTTCCAACGATTCATTCAGATATAAGTACTGTTTTAGAGTAATTTCCGAAAAACTGCACTTCTCAACAAAAGGACGTAAACGCCATCAAGACACGCTCTTTTACTCGTCATTTCTTTGTAGCAACGGCTACGGAACCCAACACTGAAAGTTTTTCGCCAAGGTTGGCACTTTTTCTGTGGCTATATGGAGTCATGGTCGTTCAGAGAGCTTCAGAGTAGGCTCTGTGCCTATGAAGTCATGGTTGTTCAGGGTAGGCAGTGCCTTTGTGCCTGTAAGAACATGCACTTGGTCGGTTAATTTTTTTTAATTTATTTGACTGCAACTCGAACTAAAACAGTAAAGAACTTAAGCTGTAAGTGGGTCATTATTCGACTTTTTCAACCGCCTCACTTCCGTGGACACATTTTTGTCGAAGTGTCTCTAGTTTTTGCACCATTTCGAGTTATTTGGAGATTCCGGACTTTTAATAAATAGTTTGTGTAGGGGTTCCACTATTTTAATTCACTCTGTCAATGTAAAGCTGCCTCTACATTTTGTTGTGACTTGTACACGTATTTCCGCATGCCAAAGAGTTTAAACTGCGAAAGAAAATGGAACTAGTATGACGACTTCATTTGTTGTAAAATGTTGTTTATACTGTCCCTGTCAGGTCAACGTTTATTCTTTAATTGAAATGCGTAGTGCATAAAAAAGTATAATATCTTTAAAAGTGCTTTTGTAAACGTGCTGATTGAAACATACACGATCTTCACTCATTATCACAACACAACAAAACGGGACTTAATCGCGTATAAATACGATTAATTTAATTACCTTTAGTTGGTAATTCTTCGAGGTTTCGGACGTTGAAGCCTACGGTATTACGTCCTTTTGTTGAGAAGCGTACTTTTTCGGCAATAAGTCAAAAACGGTATATCCGATCTTGTTGAAAACAATTTTCGTTGAAAGTATTTATTAAGTTTTGTCTTTATACCGTTTAGAAAATTGAGGGGGATTATTTTCGAAAATATTCACTAAATCACAAAAAATAATTAGAAACCTCAAAGTGGTTTTAGAAACACTGTCGAAATATGTGCCACACGCTGACCATTGCAGATTTTTTTTTCAGCTTCTGTTACACATATGGAGTGCCCATCCTAGAAATATTTATTATTGTTATTTAACTAACAATCTAAGTAGTGGCTTACACAAGACATCTATACTCCAAATTTCATTAATATAAGTCGAGGAGTTTTGGAGTAAAATGCCTGTGACATACGGACGGACGGACGGATAGACGGACGGATGGACGGACATGACGAAACTATAAGGGTTACGTTTTTGCCATTTTGGCTACGGAACCCTAAAAATGTGCAACGTTGCCAATTAAGCAGGTATAAGCGCTCTTAAGCGTGTCCGACTGTACATCGAGTCGAGGGCCACCATTATCTCGATCTGGCCAAAATAGACTTATGTAACTTTGCTTACACTTCATTATCGGCCGGTTATCGATGTGCTCGAGTCCGTCAGATAAGCGCGATAATTTGCTGCGTAAAAGCTAATTGGCTACGCAAGAGCTTTATTGGAATTTTGGGGTTTGGGTTTGTCAATGTTTTTAGGGTGCCGTAGCCAAAATGGCAAAAACGGAACCCTTATAGTTTCGTCATGTCCGCCCGTCCGTCCGTCCGTCCGTCTGTCTGTTAGTCCGTCCATATGTCAGGCATTTTACTCAAAAACTATATGATGTATATTGATGAAATTTGATGTACAGGTGTCTTGTGTAGGCCGCTACTTAGTTTGATAATTAAATAATAAAAAATAATATTTGTAGGGGGGGGGGGGCGCTCCATACATGTAACCAAAACTGTTTTTTTTTTTCAGTCAATATCAATGTGTGGTACATATTTTGACATTACTTTTACATATAATCACTTTGAGGTTGCCAATTTTTTTCGGGAATAATCGCTCCGAAAGTTGCATAAAGTGAACAGTTTCTGAACCTTATGTCAAAAAGTATGAAAAAAATCACATATATAAAGCTTAATAAATAACTTCAACGGAAATTGTTTTCAACATGATCGGATATACGGTTTTTGAGTTTTTACCGAAAAACGGCGATTCTCAACAAAAGGACCTTAGTGCCGTGGAGACACGCTCTTTTGCTAGTGCACTTTTTCATATCGTATTTTTTTTCCATCTGTAGTGATTTTTTTCGTATGGACTACTGCAGAACCCTATACTGAGCATGATCCGACATGCTCTTGGCCGGTTTGTTTCGTTGAAGGACCTATTAGAGTGGATCAACTTTTTCAATCTTTGCCCGTGGTCCTACTGGGTACTCGTAGTAGTAGATGAATATTTATCCCCAGCCTACAAATAGAAATTATTAGTGCCCACAACTTCGTCAGTGGAGGAGAAAAATGATAACCCTTTTTTCTCATCAGCGTAGACGGGTAGAAAAGTATCCTTGAAACTAGCCGCGTACCAAAAATCCATTCAGCGGTTTTGACGCAGACACATACCATTAAATAAAAAAATGATCCAGTGTCCTTCGTACATAGTCCGTTTCACTTATTTTATTGAAAATGTCTTCAATGTACAGACTTTTATTTTTTACATCTTTATAAGAGTACTAGCTTCTGCCCGCGACTTCGTCCGCCTTAAATTCGTTTATCGCGGAAAAAGGGTATTTTTCCGGCATAAAACGTAGCCTATGTTCTTCCCCGGGACTCAAACTATCCCCATACCAAATTTCATCCAAATCGGTTCAGCGGTTTAAGCGTGAAGAGGTAACAGACAGACAGACACACTTTCGCATTTATAATATTAGGATGGATATATAGGTGATATACGATATTTATGTTTTATCGCCAGTCTACATCACCACCCCTAAAATACCATATAATTCACACATTATGTCTAATGCCATAACGACAGCAAGTTGCCGTGTGCGATAATTTCTCTAGTATATTTAAAATAAATCCGACAAAGGCTGCCAAGGTCGCCGGTAATGTGTTTGTGCCCGCATTTGGTTCGGCATTGCAGTGAAATACACTGCGAATAACGTTTAGAGTAAATGCATACATTGGCCTTTCACACTCATCGTTTTCAAGCAGAAAGACGTCCAATGCTGGACAATTATTGTAGTTTTGGTCCTTTGTATGCCGCTTCGAGCAGAGTTGATCTATTGGGGCAGCCGTTTATAGATCATCGTTGAGTCCCAGAATGTCCAAACTCTTTGCGCGGTGAGTTTGTATCTCTTCTGGGGGCACGATGTGTTGGCCTGGGTGTTTACGTCTTTTGTACATGAGTGGTGCACAGGTAGTTGCGTGCGGCCCATATAGGCCTAAAGGCACAGCCTACCCTGAAAAATCGTGTTTCCATTCAGGCACAGAGAAACTACCCACCCTGAACAATTATGGTTCCATACAGGCACAGAGAAACTACCCACCCTGAACAATTATGGTTCCATACAGGCACAGAGAAACTACCTACCCTGAAAAATCGTGGTTGCATACAGACACAGAGAAACTACCCACCCTGAACAATTATGGTTCCATACGGGCACAGAGAAACTACCTACCCTGAAAAATCATGGTTCCATACAGGAACAGAGAAACTACCTACCCTGAACAATTATGGTTCCATACAGACAGGCACAGAGAAACTATCTACCCTGAAAAATCATTGTTCCACACAGGAACAGAGAAACTACCTACCCTGAACAATCATGGTTCCATACGGACAGGCAGAGAGAAACTATCTACCCTGAAAAATCATGGTTCCACACAGGAACAGAGAAAATACCTACCCTGAACAATCATGGTCAGGCACAGAGAAACTATACCTACCCTGAAAAATCATGGTTCTATACAGGCACCGAGAAGCTACCTACCCTGATAAATCGTGGTTCTATACAGGCACAGAGAAACTAACAACCCTGAACAATCGTGGTTCCATTCAGGCACAGAGAAACTACCTACCCTGGAAAATCGTGGTTCCATACAGGTACCAAGAAACTGCCTTCCCTGAAGCCCTGAATGACCATGCCTCCATATAAGTACATAAAATTGCCTACCACAGCCAAAAACCCAGTGTACGCCACTGTGCACAGGAGCAGAGGATATGCATTGCAGTCTCCTCTGATTTCTGGCAGAACCTGCATGCTGTCTTCTTTAATTCCTATTAGAAATAAGTGTGATGCTGGACAAAGGGTAAGACCAAGGCGACTTACGACACAGGAGCAGAGGATATGCATTGCAGTCTCCTCTGATTTCCAGCAGAACCTGCATGCTGTCTTGTTTCATTCCTATTAGAAATAAGTGTAATGCTGGACAAAGGGTAAGACCAAGGCGACTTACGACACAGGAGCAGAGGATATACATTGCAGTCTCCTCTGATTTCTAGCAGAACCTGCATGCTGTCTGGTTTCATTCCTATTAGAAATAAGTGTGATGCTGGACAAAGGGCAAGACCAAGGAGACTTACGACACGGAGCAGAGGATATGCATTGCAGTCTCCTCTGATTTCTAGCAGAACCTGCATGCTGTCTGGTTTCATTCCTATTAGAAATAAGTGTGATGCTGGACAAATGGTTAGACTAAGGATACACACGACCAGTGGCGTGCGGTCAATGTAGGCACAAAAGCCCTGCCTACTCTGAACGCTGCACAGGCACTGCCTATTCTGAAGCTCTCAACGACCATGGCTCCATATAGGCACGGAAAAAACTGCCTACCTTGGCCAAAAACCCTGTGCACGACACTGCCCACGAAAACTGAGGGATTACTCCGAAACACAAAAATCGAAGTTCGTAACGTGCTAGCCCTTTCGCTCTCATGTTATGCTGTATTTAAGTGAGCGAGATGGTGCCATACGAACTTCGTTTTTCGGATTTCGGAGTAGCCCCTCTAGTCTTATGCTACCTGCGACCCTCACAGAGCCTCACACTTCTGTACAAACGCCTCCCCGAAAAATCTCCGCTACAACTGGTGGTGCGCCCCCGTCATTTGGCGTTTTCCTGCCATCCTGACTAGCTCGTCAGTCCACTCGTCTGCTAAGTAAATATGAATATGAAAGCTGATGTTACTTTCGATCTACCCGCTAACAGTATTGTATCGTCATTTCCCACCCAAACAATATTCGAAACTGGGACGATTCTTTTGGCAAATTGTAATTACTAAAGTGGTTCGCCATCATTGCCAAATTAGTTAATTCCTGCGTGGGCCGAAGGTTTAAGGCAGTTTACCGAAACACCGGAGTTTTAGTTTTGCCAGCGGTAATTGTGAATATATCGCGAATTGTAAAGTTATTGTCCTTCCTTCGTTTTACTGTTTGAAGGTTATATTTACCCCCACTCTTTATTTATTTTATTTATTTGGAACATTAACAGCATTACAGAAACAAAAACAACATTGCTTAGAGCATAAAACATTGTTTTAAACTAACACGATCTTCACTCATTATTACAACACATAAAAACGGGTCTTAATTGCGTATAAATATTATTTATTTAATTATCTTTCATTGGTAATTCTTCTAAGTTTCGGACGTCGCGTTACGTCCATGGTCTCGAAGGAAACTACGCTTATACGCGATTAAACCCCGTTTTGCTGAGTTGTGATACTAATATATAAAGCCAATAACCGATGTCTACAGCATTACAGTTAAAGAAGCCATAAAAGGTCAGATAGTGTACTAATTGGTTTTAGATTGGGACCTCGCATTGTATTTTAAAACCATGTATTAATTCGAGAGGTGAGACACCGCAAACAAAACAAAGCAACAAAACTAACCCGGGTGTGAGTGTGTCATATATACACACACTCACACCCGCGTGTATGTGTGTGAAAGCATGTATAAATAAATAGGTTTGTAAATTATAAGCATGTTTCTTATGAGTAACTATGTATTTTAGATCGATGTTAGTAAATTTCCACATGCTCAATGAATTAGGGCTTATAAGCCACTGTTACTATGTAAACATTTTTAACCGACTTCCAAAAAAAGGAGGAGGTTCTCAATTCGACGGTTTTTTTTTTTTATGGATGTTCACCGATTACTCGAAGACTATTTGACCGATATCATTTTTTTTTTGTTTTTATAGAGGGTACTTTCAAGTTGGTCCCATTTAATTTTGGTGAAGATCTGATGATGGAATCCATGAGGCATTGAAGGAACACCTCAAATATTGTAGGTATGCCTATATAATATATAGTGATTTTGGTATTATAAGAAACATAATAAGCATTTGCATTCAGAAAGTGTAAATTGATACAGTGGAACTGATGCAGAAGACCACAGAATGCCATCGGAACTCCTCAATGATAAATGATTTACGGGTGGCGACAAAATATCTTGATTAATTTAGCTAAGTAACTTCATAGTCACAAATTTAAATGTTCCTGATGAGAATGGTACCATCGAATTGATTTGATGATGGAGCCGGAGGTAGGCACAAGATCTATGTAATAGAATAATGTATCCCAGCCGTGTTTGGGCTTGTTCGAATCGTTACGAGATACTCTTTTAAGTAACGATTAACTAAAAAGTGTAAAATAAATAAACTTTTAAACAAAAAAATAAAACGGACTCCAAAAAAAACTAAAAAGTATAAAATAACGCGATAATTCAGTTTCTTCAAATTACTTACAAGTAACCGTTTGTATACTCAATCTATACAGTATATACAATTACAGTGCTAGCACTGTAATTTTATATTTTAGAACAATTCCGCTTGAGTTCTTGCAGACTACAGTAGACTATACCAGGAACAAAATGACCCAAAGTGTCAAATCTTGGTTCAAACTCCGGTCGAATCAATTGCGGGATGTGTTGTTTTCCTAAATTGTCTTGAGTGGGTGCATGCCAACACTTTGCTCCGTCGTGAGTGACTTTACCTTCAGCGGCTACGTGCCACGACACGACAGCACACGGTGGTTATATAATGTCGTCTGTCTGTCCCGACTATCAGTTTTTACATAGGTATCATCATTTGGCATAATTCATCATTTGCCATAATGCATATTTTTCTTAGTTATGACATTAGTCATAACTGCCGCTCTTTGACCTCCCATTAGGGCGGCTGACGGAGGCAATGGGGATGATAACTATATTTCAATTAAGTCCGTCGTGTAGATGAATAAAAAAAATTGGAAACATATTTTTTCCTTCTTCGCGTAATAAAAAAATGAAGGAGATAATAAGGCAAGTCAAAATGTCGCGTGACGTCACTCCTAGGAACAAATTATAGCTAGGAGTGACATCACGTGCCCCCACTCTTAAACTGATTGCGATTTATCCGAGTATCTTTTTATTATTCAGAAAAAACAAAAAAACATTTTTAAATATTTTCTTCTGTTTCCGCGATTATTACTCATTGAAATAAAACAATTTAACGGATTATATCGCGTATATTATCTCATTTTAGTTCCCGACGTTTCGGAAGCTTTCCAGCTTTCCATGGTCACGGGTGGACTGAGAAAAGATGTATTTTCCTCTTTCAAAGTTACAATTTGTGCAAACTACCTGTTTTTGAAAAAAAAAAACAAATAAAGGTTTACATATATGCCAGATGGGCCTAAGCTATAAGGACAGTTACACATGTGCCAGAAGGGCTTAATTATTTTATTTTAATAATTTACCAAGCAGCATTTCACAAATGAGGCGTACTGAGGAGAAAAGAAACGCTGCAAAGAAAAACTCCCAGGCTACCTCATTACTATTTATAATATTTTAAAAACAGAGACTATTAACTACTTTTTAAACAGATAAGATATTTTACACCGTTCGTAAATTAAGGTTTTGCAGTCCTGTGTCTCGCTTGTTCCTTGATGAGATGTATTACAGGATCCCAAGCTGGTGGTAGTGACAATCCATCTTCTCTATTGAAATTAGGATGCTTTTTAATCTCAATAGCCTCGCGTAGCATTCTGGGAAAATATATTTTTTCTTTGGCAAGGATAGAAGGTTTATCAAACTTAATTGAGTGGCTTGGCTTGTCAATGACATGTTCACAGACTGCAGACCTATTACACCGACAATTAAAACTTTTTTTTTTTATTAATCTGACAGACTAATTAGAATTCTGATTTTTATAACTGTCATCAGTCACGAAAACTTAAGACGAATACGATGTTCGTCAATTTTCCGGGTACAAATTTTCTTAATACTAGAAGGCGCCCGCAACTTCATTCGCCGAGGAGGAAAAAATCATAACCATCTTTTTTACTTCAGCGTAGTCGAGTAAAAGTATACCATAATCATCTGTAGATGCCGAGCTACCCGTGTATCAAAAATAGTTGAAATCCGTTAAGCCGATTTGGCGTGAACAGTCATTAAATTCGAACCAAATAATTAATTGTTTCAAGCTAAATTTAAAGCACTTTTAGGTAATAGATTAGTACTCTGTTGACACATTTCTGAGTGACGAAAACCTATTGCATTCTAAAAATAAATAAACTAAATTATTGGAAAATGTTCAAGTAAGTAGTAGTTTTTTGGGATCTCACACACTGACCTCAGTTTAAAAAAAAATATGGCCGATTCATTATATTTTATTTTTAACATAGGAGGCAAACGAGCAGAAGGGTCGCCGTCACCTGATTGTAAGCTATCACCGTCGCCCATAGACAATTGCATCACCAGAGGAGTCACAAGTGCGTTGCCGGCCTTTCAGGTGGGAGTACGCTCTTTTATTGAAGGCTTGAAGGTTTCATCGGTCCGGTAATACTGCAGGCGACAATTTATTCCGAAGTTCAGTCGTGCGAGGCAGGAAATTTCTTGAAAAACGCACAGTTGTGGACTGCCAACCATCTACGTGGTGAGGGTTGCAAAATTGTCGCGTAGGACGATGACTACAAATAACGTGAATTATCTTATGGATTTAAATGAATTACATTAAATTCAAGTAATATTAAACTTATTAAAACATTTGGCTAGAGTGTCAGCTACATATATATATTATATATTAAATAGCTACATATTATATTATTATATTGCAAATATATTAAAATAAGTAACTATTTAGAATTTAAAATTAAGTTAGTAATATTGTGTGCCCTTGCATGGTGTCATGAAGCAATACTTTTAAATTGTAACTTATTTTTATGTACCTACATGACATCATACTATACTATACCTTTATCTATAAAGTTGTAAAAATGAAATGTCTGTACATTGATGATATTTTCAAAAAATTGATTGTTGCAGACTATTTGCAGGTCACTAAAACGAAAAATATTATTTTTAGATTTTTTGCATGTTTGTATGGGTCGTTGTGGCTTCATCACGCTAAATCGGCTAAACGGATTTCAACTGTTTTTGGTACACGGGTAGCTGGGTATCTCCAGATGGTTATAGAATACTTTTTACACGACTATGCTAAAGAAAAAAAAGAGGGTTTGTGACTTTTTCTCCTCCACGAACGAAGTTGCGGTCGCCTTCTATATAGTTACAAATATATTGAAATTAGTATTAAGAATTTAAAATTAGGTTAGTAATATTGTGTGCCCTTGCCCATGCAAGGGCATACTATTGTTATGAAGCAATACTTTTAAATTGTAACATCTTTTTATGTACATGACATTGCAATATAATAATATAAGATAAATAAATAAATAAAAGTTTGCAAGAACCGTACAGGCTTGATTATCAATTGTACCTACATTTTGACAGATCAGATTTTGATAAGAAAATACTTCCAACTGTTACCTACTTTATCAAACTCTCTATTATCGGTCACTCCCCTGAAACGTGTCCGTAACCTGACCTGTATCATACGTACTTATAATTCATGACGAACTAGTTATTCATGCGTGGCTTTGCCTGTGTTGCTGAAAATTATATTCATGTGTCGTGGCTTCATCACGCCATGGGCTTAACGGATTGCAACTATTTTTGATTCACGGGTAGCTGGGTATTCACAGATGGTTATAGGATAGTTTTCACCTGACTACACTGACAAAAAAAGAGGGTTTATGACTTTTTCTCCTCCGTGAACTAAGTTGCAGCCCAGGGACGTCCACTGCTGGACAAAGGCCCCCCCCAAGGATCTCCACAAAGACCGGTCGCGCTCCGCTCTCATCCGACGGTTTCCCGCGATCTTCACCAGATCATCGGTCCATCTCGTTGGGGCCTTCCTACGCTGCGTCGTCCTGTACGCGGTCGCCACTCGAGAACTTGTCTGCCCCAGCGGCCATCGGTTCTACGAGCAATGTGCCCCGCCCACTGCCACTTACGTGTAGCAACTCTCTGAGCTATGTCGACAACCTTGGTTCTTCTGCGGATCTCCTCATTTGATTCGATCACGTAAGGAGACCCGAGCATAGCTCGCTCCATTGCCCTTTGAGTGACTTTGAGCCTTCTTATGAGGCCCATCGTGAGTGACCACGTCTCAGTGCCGCATGTACTGGCAACACACACTGGTTAAAAACCTTCGTCTTAAGACATTGCGGTATTTGGGACGAGAAAATATAACGTAGCTGCCCGAAAGCTGCCCATCCAAGATGGATTCGACGAGTGACCTCTTTCTCGAAATTGGATCTACCCAACTGGACTGTTTGTCCCAGGTATATATAGTCATCTACAACTTCGAGCGTAGAGTCGTCAACTTTTAGGGGAGTGGGTACCACATGAGAGTTGATGAGGATCAACATGTTTTTGTTCAAATATCTTATGCTTAAAGATAGAACACAGGCTTTTTATCCAGGAATCCACAGGAAATTAAGCATGAGAAAAATATTTACACGCATTAAATATTCCGCTTAAAAAAAGTCTGAATCAATACAGGTAAATTTTAATTCATGAACAGAAATATATGCTGATTTAGAATATCTGGGTTCTAATGGCAATTAAATAACATTTCATATTATTTTTAACCGTCAAAAGCCTTTCCAATCTCACACACATTTTCTTTTGGTCACCCTACTTAGCTTGTAGTGACTTGTCATTCATCTGTCAAATTTATGCGTAAAAAATATAGGGTGACCATGAGTTAAGATGAAATAACAAGTTTTTTTTATGCAAAAAGATTATGTTATCTCTTTGCCCTGTCGTCAGTCTAAGCAGGTGTCAGGCCGGTTAGGATTCCTGACGAACGAACTTCGTTTTTCGAATTTCGGAGTAGCCCCTCTGTATAACCAATACGGAATCATGCACCGATTGTGAAACACAACGAGCATTAACCTTTTGGTTATTGAAACTAACAGATAAGTTGTTATACTTATTATCAATTAATTACATCGTCAATATAGTGCAATAGACGTTCGTAACACAAACAAATTAATTAACTAACTCAGACTGAGTCTGTTAGGTCACCAAGCAGAGGAAACAATTGAGAACATTAAGTTCCCAGAGGTCTTCATATTCTAATTTTAGGATTCCGTACCAAAAAGGTATATAAGGAACCCTTATGGTGCGACTCTGTCTGTCTGTCTGTCTGTCTGTCTGTCCGACTATTAGAGCGCCATATCTCAAAAACTACTCATGCATTTGAAATTTGGAATATTTGTAAACATGGTCAACCTACATGTTGCAAAGGAAATATTTTAAAATATATTTTTATTTGCTAAACTACCAATACTAAAACGGCAAAAATTAAAAGTCGAGTCACTAGGTCAAGTAGGGTATCATATGAAAGGACTTGATCTGTACATTTTCCAACATTTATTTTAATTTTTTTTTGTGCTTAAATTTCGTCTTGTTAAGGAAAATGTCGAAAAAAATACCACCACCCCCCGTTATCTGTGAAGTTTACCCAACGAAGAATCTGGATTTGTCCGGAATTTTGTAATTTAATATGAATATTACACGGAAATTATAACTATCTGTCTTACTTTAATCACCAAAAATCATTTTTGAATAACGCGGTTTGGTTAAGTTTTCCCCTCATTTGTATCTGACGCCATATATAAACTTAACTCGCGCGGCAAGCTAAGTCCGAATAAGTGAAACTTTGTACGGAACCCTCGGTGCGGGAGTCAGACTCGCAATTGACCGTTTTTTTTCTCGAAAGTATGTGCTATGTGGACGAAGTCTACGAATGGTTTATTTTTATGTCATATCGTTTTTTAGATATCATTTTTTTACTCGTAAATCTGGGAAGTGACATTCGTTCACGACAATTGGCTGTATACATTTTTACTTTAGTCTGTTCCTTAGAGCAATTAATTACTGGAGATGCGATGATCAGAAATAGGGATATTCGCAGAAGAACCAGAGTAACCGACATAACTCACTGAATTGCATCGTTGAAGTGACAATGGGCGGGCCATGCAGCCCGGAGAACGGGTGGCCGTTGGGGCAGTAAAGCCTTGGAGTGGCGACAACGCATAGGAAAGCGCAGCGTAGGACGGCCCCCGACTAGGTGGACGGGTGACCTCGTAAGGGTCGCGGAGAGTTGGTGGATGCGGTCTGCGCAGGATCACACCCTGTGGCGAGCTATAGTAGAGGTCTATGTTCTGCAGTGGACGTCCGTGGCTGATAGATAAATAGACATTTCCCTGTGCCAAAGTATTCGGGAAATTTCCGGTTTATATGGTAAATTGCCAGTGTGTGGGTGTTTTTTTGTAGGTGATATCTATTATATGTGTGCGTTTGTATAAATAGGAATGTTTCCGTAGTGTGCTGTACGTGTTTACCTCACCCCCCGCCAATAATGCATGAAAATTTTGTTTGGTAATGACACGGCTTATCATCGTCATTAGTTAAATGCTGTAAGGTCTGTAAAATGTCATAACTGTTTTATTTAGTTTCTTACTAAACCAAAGTATACAATAAAATAGAATAGAATAGCCATATACTTGATTTTCATTTCACTATTTCATTACATAATTTCATCAGACCTTTAATATATATATTTTTACAGGAATTTTACTAAAAATACTATTTTATTAATTTACTAAATTAGACATTCTTATGTCATGTAATTAGGTAAAATGCCCTTAAATAAAGAAGGAAGGGCGGTAATAAGACTGCATGGGTTACCAGCCCTGCTAGAAGAATACATAGTAACTTCATTCAATTTAAATTTTTATATGAGTATAATTTTATATTTTATTTCTTAAATCTTTATTTTAATTGATATACGTCATATGTGTTTACTAAATCTATTTTTTACATTTATTATCTTCATTAATGTGTTAAATATAACTAAATAAAACTAAAATTAATTGCGGACTATTATTATAAGTTTCCAGTTTGTAGCTCCTTCCATGTGATGCGGTCCCTCGCAGCGCGGTGCCAGAGCGGGCAGCGCGCGTGCAGCACATGGTCCTAGCGTGCGCTCGCGCGTCCCACGCCGCTGTGCCCGTCTCTAGGTCTAGGTCTCCAATCTGTCGTCTTCAACGTCCACCTGTTGTCTTTTAGACACATAATATTATAATACATAACACTAAAAGACTTAGCTAGGCCATATGGATTGCCCATTGAAATTTATTTTTATGTGCCACTTCGCGCACGCACGTCAATGAAGCCAAAGTTGACCACAAAGTAAAAATGTATACAGGTGATTGTAGAGAACAAGTTTCACATACAGGTTTAAAAAAAATCTAAATACTGATACGGTATAAAAATAAACTATTTGAAGATTATGTGTCCATGTAACGTATACTATGCCGTAAAAATATAAAATGTATGGTACCTCTAGGACACTTATGCTCTCAATTGCAGCTGTGTAAGATTTTGCAAGTCATTGGACCATTTAATGTACCGTGTTGCTTTATTTTATCATTTGATTGTGGGCGGAGAGATAAAGAGGCGGTACCGTCATCATGATATGTTATCTGTAACACTAAAAAGTTCCTTTGTACGAAATATGTCGTGACGACAGAATCGGAGCTTTCCATTGAACCGTTGAATGAACATTAATCGTTACAATGACTTGTAACTATTAATGTTCATCAAATAATAAAAATCATCAATCAATTATCTTTTGTATCTCGTTGCCGTGGTTTAGTCTCCTGTGTTACTCCTAAAAGCTGTAATTTTTATTGGCTTACAAAAATATTTTTATTCTTTACAAATAATTTCTGAAATTTTGGGAAATGAGGAGATTTGTAGACGAACCAAAGTCACAGACATAGCAAACAGGGTAAGGAAACTAAAGTGTCAATGGGCAGGGCACATAGTCCCAAGAACCGATGGCCGTTGGGGCAGAAAGGGTCTCGAGTGGAGGGAGACCGACTACCAGCAAGCGCAAATCTGTATTGCATCAACTTGAATAAAATGCCACCGTCACGTTTCTACCATTGCACTTCCCATCTCAGGAACAAAATACATCCCCACTCCATCCAGATGGATGCTTGACTTCCCAAAAGTAAACGGACATCTCGCGCATTTTTGCTACGAACTTGTTAGCCGTTTTCCTGGCCGTTCCATATATCTATGGGCAACGATGATCACTCTCCATCAGGCGGCTGCCATTTGCCATCAAATAGGTGGACGTAAGAAAAAATAAATAAAAATAAAATAAGGACACCAACCATTAAAAGCTTGTAAAAACCAGTTAGATCTCATAATCCGAGGCTTGTGTGGCCATTACATCACGGTGACGCGACGCGATGCTCGCCTTGACTCACTTCATGTAACAATTTGCGACCGATACGTCACAATATTCATGCGGCTAGTTGGCGAAAACATGATTATTACAACATGGCAGAACGGGGCTCAATCGCGTATAAATTATGATTTATCAATTACCTTGCTAATTCTTTGACGTTTCGAACGTCGCTTTACATCGCGTTAACTCACAGAAGCGTAAAAACAATGGTATGAAATATCTTCAAAATATTATTATACATAGTGGGAACTAGAAACCCGACAGACCTTAACCATCGGATGTAGAGCCTAGTTGGAGCGATTCTCTGCTTTTTCGCCGAATGTTTCATTTACCAACTGTTTCATTTACGAACTCACGTTTTTCTCTGAAACCATATGTTTTCGGAACTTTCATAAAACAAACCCAACCTAACCTACTATTCGATAACACCATATGAAAATACACTAAGACAATTTTTTGGTTTCGGAGAACATAAAATGTTGGGAAATGAAACAGTTGGCAAATGAAACATTCGGCGAAAAAGCAGGATACCCTCAAAACCTCATGACTATCACGCTTTAATGATGTGATGTAGCTACTAATTTAATATTTCTATACACAGATGCAGTACCTGCATGCTTTTTGTAAAAACGATGGGCCCAAGTAACTCGACTTTAACCATCAAGTTGAATGCCTCATTGAAGTACATTGGCATAACGTTCAGTAAAGAAAAAAAAATCATTTTCTTGAGAAATTTATATTGTTATAAATTTGCGTATTATGAAAGTCTGACTTTAAGCTGAGAGATATGAGTACACGAATTACCCTCAATAAAGGAAACAAGTTAATTCGATACTAGACTTATTGTAAAACATAAATACCTATAAAACCTAGTTGCCTTACATTCGAAGAAAAATCTGAACAGCGCGATCTACAAATGTCTTAAAATATACGAAAATTGATAATAGCACGATCTATCGGTTGTAATATCTCTGCGGACTAATCACGTCAAAAAGGAACAGTTGGATTGACGTAACGGGACGTCCGATTTATACCCGATCAAGCCCCGTTTGGCTGTGTTGTGATTATGAGTGAAAATCGTGTATGTTAAATCAATATTTACAATCGACGTTAGATAAAATAGATTATATCGCGTATATTATCTCATTTGAGTTCCCAACGTTTCGATGCCGATAACGACAACGTAAACGATATAATCTTTTTAAATTGTTTTATTTAAATCGCGGAAACGGTGAATTTTATAATCGCCGTTAGGTGCTCACGTTGTGAGTAATCAGCTTTATTTTTTTTTCCTGTATTAAATACAAGTAAATTAATCGTTGAATTTATTAAAAAACACATAGACCTAAAAGTAAGCTAATGCTTTTCACAGGTAAAAAAACCCGAGTAAGATACTTATTTAGCGCTAAATCTGCGTGGAAAAGTTGATTTTAACTCGCTCTACTCGTGGTTACGTTTTCTTTGTCTATAATAATTATTTTCACATCACTCGCTCGAAAAAGTTCCGTTAAGAGCGCCAAATCTGCGCGGAAAAATCAATTTTGGACGCTAGCATGCAAAAGTCATTTGAAGTTCGAATTTATATTTTTTCTCAAAACCGACCTGTACGACGACTTAAAATGAGAGTGCGAAAAGGTCGTATATGAGTTCAAAAAGTTAATTAATCATCTTAAAACGTTATTTTATGTACGACAAATATGTCAGTATTTAAAAATTGATTATTTATTTTTAATGTACACACGACTAATTGTTTTTATTATTAAGTAAGACTGTATTTTTTACCGAGAAAAAAATATATAAAAGAGGTCGTCAGTCTTGGCAGATTACAAAAAAAACATGATTAAAGAAAAACAACGTGCCAATGACGTTTGCGCGGATATAGTTTCTAAGCTGCGTTTAGTTCATAATTAAACCTTGTAGAATAGCAGAAACAAGTAGAAATTTATGATAGTATTTTAGGATTGTATTTTTTATATTTTTTGAAAAAGTGTCAGTTATTATATGAATATTATTTCTGAAATAAAAAAATATTTATACATTAAAAATTTGATTCCTATTATAAGACCGTGAAAATGACTAAACGAAATATATGTCTTTTTTGTAAATATTCATATTGTCTATTAATTATTGTTATTTTACTTCGAAGTTGACATTTTGATTTAGTTGACATTAAATCCTTGCTTTGAGTCAGCTGCTTGGGTTTTCTTTTAAAATTACCACTTTTCTCTATGTGCTATCGAAGTTCGTTACTTGGTCCTTTACTGTTACTCAACTACGCTGAATTAAAAAGAGGGTTAAGACTTTTCTCTCCTCCGCGATCAAAGTTGCGGGAACCTTAACCTTCTAATGTTAAAAACAAAAACGAAACGACATATAAAATATTATAATCCTGCAAATAGACGGGAAAAGTCAATTTTCATAACGCCTGACCTCATAACCTTTTGATCCTGTTATCCCTTCCAATGTTATATGATCGTGACATTTTGTCACGTTACAATTAATGTTATTCGGTACCTTGGGCAAAGTAAATGTGACGAAGACGAGATATACATGAAGAAATAATTAGCTATGTCATTTTTATTTGCAGTTTACACAAAATAGACTAATGTCCTGATAAGGAGCAAGATTGCAAGTCGGTAGAGACTGAATGAATGACAGTTGACAACGAAAAAAATAGAAACAAATATAACTATTATAGACATGCCGCTTGGTAAAACCTAATTGACACCTATTTACCTTCTGACGTCGGTCAGACTAAATCTGAAAGTGAAGTAATTTTTGAACACTACGATGGTGTTAAAAAAAGCATACGGCCTGCCTGATGGTAAGTAGTTACCGCAGAAAAAGCCGCTCATTCACGTGCACCTAGATTATCCAATTACTAATCTCGTGTGTTGCTAGCGAGTTGAAGTTGACCCACTTGAATAAGCTGCAACTTACTTAATCTAACTTATTCTTGCAGGTGGTCAAATGGAGAACTGATTACAGCGTATGAACAATGTGACAGTATGTTTTTGAGAGTTCCCCCAACAAGGTGGACCGATGATTCTGTTAAGCTATGACCAGAGATCGGAATAGGTAATGCCTATTTACCTAATAAAGAGTTGTTATAACCACCGAAAACAATGAATTATTTTTATTAAGTGCTTTACCGGAAGAGTTATATACTAATACACATAAATTCAAATTCGAGGTCAGTCCGAACAGACCTGTTGTGTGTCCACTTTTGGGATGTAAGAGTATTTGAATGTTCTGCATTAGACAATTGTTATTCAAATTCAAATTCTAACCCTGAGAGTGAATTCACTATTTATTAGGTACTAGGTTCTGCCCGCGAGTTGGTCCGCCTTAAATTCGTTTATCGCGGATAAGGATATTTTTCCGCGATAAAAAGCCCAAAGCACTTGATAGCCTATGTCCTTTCCCTGAACTTAAACTTCATACCAAATTTCATTCAATTCGGTTCAGCGGTTTAAGCGTGAAGAGGTAACAGACAGGCAGACAGACAGACAGACAGACAGACTCACTTTCGCATTTATAAGATTAGTATGGATAAGTAAATTATCCGGGTAATCCCGCATTCAATAAAAATCAATCATATTTTAGAAATGGCATAAATAAGGACACATAACAATGATGAAAACTCTTTTTTATTATATTAATTATAATCGGGTACATAATCGGACATAGGTTGCCCTAGATAATAAGTGTTCAGTATGGAAAAATCAAATTATAATGAGCTCCTGACCCTTTTATGCATTCATTTCCCGCAAAATGTCGGCTGACAGGTGGAGTGGTGGGCGAGGCTGCCATGACGTAGCACGTCATTATTGGCTGGCTTGGCTGGCTGGCTGGCATTGGCTGAGGCATAGCATAACACATTTTTTTTGTAGTTAAAACCACTCTTAATGAAGTCCTCCCGCAAAGTCTAGGTAAATAGGCATTACCTATTCCGACCTATGCCCATAACCCTTTCCTGGATCTGCCCATGTATGAGAGCAACGTACGACCGGTCGTTATGGAGATCATTGGGTGAGGTATTTGTCCAGCAGTGGATCCATCGGCTGATATGATAATATCGATTATCCAATTATTAGTCACGCGAGTCGTTGGCGAGTAGCAGTTGTTGATCCTCGCGAATATGCTACCACCAACTTATCTGTGAGGGTGGCCAAATAGAGAACTAAATGCGTTATCGGTTATATGACGGATACGAGATACGAGTATGCACGTCGATGGTAGCGACGCTGATACGTCGGTAGCACTATATGAGCGGTATGAGACGTCATACTTATGACCACTCTGTTTATTATTTACGAGACTTAGGGTGCGTTTCCACATAAGTGGAACGGAGCTGTGCGAAAATAATAAATCACATTCCGCAAATTAAAGTTCACTCATGTTGGTTTCAACAGCGGTGCATCCAGATTGGTCCGTCTCGCACAGCTCTGGTTTAGTGGAAACACACTCTTACATCCCATCCATACTATTATACTATCCATACTATAAAAGCGAAAGTGTGTCTGTCTGTCTGTCCATCTGTCAGTCTGTTACCTCTTCACGCTTAAACCGCTGAACCAATTTGGATGAAATTTGGTATGGAGATAGTTTGAGTCCCGGGGAAGGACAGAGGCTACTTTTTATCCTGGAAAAATACCCTTATCGAAAACGAATTTAAGGCGGACGAAGTCACGGGCAGAAGCTAGTTCTTAATAATTAATGAAATATATACATTTAGATTGACAACATTGGAGTCGGTTACCCTCATCTGGCATAAACTTTTTGTCATAATCATCATATGGCATAATGCATCTTCTTCTGAATCTGTACATTTTTCAGGACTTTTCAAGGCATCCTGTTAAATGCATTAGGTTAAGTTTGTTTTATAACAATCCTGTAAATAAACGTGTTCAGAACAAAATGCATTATCCCAAATGATGATTATGCGACAAAGTTTATGCATGTTTTGTAAGAATGAGGGTAAACCCATGGGAGTAGAGAATTCTCTTGATTGGAGCGCGTCTCGGTAAACGAAGTGTAGGATTTCTAAAGGCTAGAGCGATTATATTTGAAAGTTGGCCGGAATAGAGTGGATGAAGATCTTGCTCAATGGCGCCTCTTTGGAGAGACCTACGTTACAGGTTGATGATGATAACTGAAGATGGGAACAAATGAAAAAGAGCTCTTATGTACCCTGCCACTATCATCAAAACAAGACGCTATAGCTTATAAATGTGTGGACTGTGGGTCAACTTACTTCTCGTTGTTCTGTGCCGTAACTCAGGAGACAAAAGTGACAGTTACTTAGAGAAATGCTAATAATGTAGGCTATTAACGTGTTTACGAGATGGTCTTTTGAAAATGACCCTATATTGGCTAGTTTTTTTTTAATATCTTTATATTTAAAATAGAAGTTTTAAAGAGACGATATGATGTTGATATCAGGAGAGCCATGTACAGAAAAAAATTAAAATGTATTACACTAGAAGGCGCCCGAAACTTCGTTCACGTAGGAGAAAAAGTCATAAACTGTTTGGTTCTTCAGCGTAGTCGGGTAAAAAGTATCCTATAACCATCTGGAGATACCTAGCTATCCGTGTACCAAAAACAGTTGAAATCCGTTAAGCCGATTCGGCGTGATGAAGCCGCATCGACACATAAAAACGTACAAAAAATCCAAAAAAATATTTTTCGCTTCAGCGACCTCCAAATAGTCCTTTTTTTTAATATCTTCAATGTACAGACATTTCATTTTCACAACTTTATAATAGTATAGATATACTTATATATAATTATGTGAAGGAAATTACTTCGCATACCACCGCGGAACCATTTCGTTATAAAAAGCCACCATCATTAAATTAACGCGGTAAGTCACGTTTCAGCGTACAAAGAACCAAAAACATGAGGCAATACAAACAGTACACGAGCCCTCAAACAACCCTTTTGTGATGTTTCTTAGGAAACAGCCAAAGTTTCCGTGTTTTCCCTAGCGTAAAATCCTTGAACGAAAACGCGCGAATGTACGTTTGCGCAATGTCTTCGGTCGAATATTGCTAGGTTTTCCAAATTCTATAACGGTTCGTTCCTTTTTCAGTCTGTTCGGGTGCGGAACTCTGCCTTTAGAATTAAGACGACCTAATTCTCTCTCGATCTTTAAAGAGCATCTCAAAGATCATCTGTTCCTTCCATCCTTCCATAGTACCTCGACTTGTTTTGCTGGCCCTATAGGCTGAGTAATATTAAGTAGTACAGTTATCCAACCCATTGACCTACTTAAACGTACCGTTTCTTTTTCCCAACGTCTCCCACAGCCTAAAGGTCGTCTGGAAAACACTTAGCGAAGAAGATGAGGCTGTTTAGCGATAATACCGCCTGTTGTTGACCTCTCCTTAAATGTCGTGTTTTCTGTACCTACTCTGTTTTGTGGTGTGTAATAAAAAGTTACTGTATTCCATTATATTGTAAACGTACCAATACTTGAAAGCTTAACTCCAATAATCGACACCCTGATTCTCACCTCTATTGCTACGAATTAAGGTTGAACTGTCAGGCACTGGGAAATTTACCTTACTTACTGGCTTGTTGTTAATATACATAAGTTATTTCACTCTAGCCGTTAACTGCTATTTTCGAAAATCTTAAGAAAAATCCAGCCGTAGATAGGGGAGACCGGGTAAGGTTGGTCACGGGTTAGTTGTCACATGGCCATGACAGAGAACCGAATGAACGAATGAATTCATCGACTGGTGTCGAAATGGCGAGAGCTATATCTAGGAGGGTGACATAGCTCTTGCAATCTTTCGACCGAAACGGTTGTTTAACCTTACCTGGTGCCCCTACTTATTTTTGCACTTTCATGTTTTTGGGTTTGGAGATTATAATTTCATCGAAAGTACATTAATTGAAGTCTTTGGCCATCTGCTTTTGACTAAACCACTACGTTTTGTTAAGCTTTTGTTGATTTAAAAATGACTAATTTTGTTCAGGAACGTTTTTATTTTCGTAACTTCATATCAACAGTATGATCAAATTAGAAATCAAAATCAAACTAACCAGGTGACCAGGTGAAGTTCCATATTAATTGTGTGAGGGGTCCAAGACTACCTAGACTCCCATCCATGGCCCTAATGCTAGTGCATAAGTACAGATATATTGCATAAATAAATGCCATCGCGAAAACTCGGAAATGCGACGAAACCCGAAGAATCAATCAATTATCGTATTGAATGTTCGTTGTGTTTATGTACCTTAATACGGAACTTTATTGAAATAAAACAATTTAACGGATTATATCGCGTATATTATCTCATTCACGATATGCTGCAAATTTGTGGCATTCACTGTTATGCGGATGATAGCACGGGTGATGCCTCCTACACTGTCCGCGCCAATATTTCTCGGGATAACGTCATCGAGAACCGTAACAAACTTGTGTCTGAAGTTGAAACTTCCCTAAAAGAAGTTTCAGAATGAGGTCGACTTAATTTTGTCCGTTTTAACCCTACAAAGACACAGGTTTGCGCTTTCACCGCTAAAAAGTCTGCGTTTGTTGCATCACCTCGTTTTGAGAATACTCCCCTAACTGCAACAGCCACTATCGGAGTCCTTGGCGTCGATATATCGAGTGAAGTCCAGTTCCGCTGCTATCTAGAGGGTAAGGCCAAATTAGCCTCTAAGAAGCTCGGCGTGCTCAACAGATCGAGACAGTATTTTACTCCGGCTCACCTCCTACAGCTTTACAAGGCACAGGTCCGCCCGCACATGGAATACTGTTCTCATCTGTGGGCTGGGGCTCCACAGTACCAGCTTCTCCGGACGGAGACAACGGAGAGCGACTCGTATCGTCGGTTGCCAGCGTATTTCAGATCAGCTTGACTCCTTGGCACTGCGTAGAGATGTAGCCTCGCTCTGCATTTTTTATCGCTTGTATAACGGAGAGTGTTCCGAGGAATTGTTCGGGTTGATCCCAGCTGCATCTTTCCGCCATCGTCCTACGCGATAATATTTCCATCCTCACCATTTAGATGGTTGGCAGTCCACAACTGTGCGTTTTTCTAGAAATTTCCTGCCTCGCACGACTGAACTGTGGAATAAATTGCCGCAAGCAGTATTTCCGGACCGATGCGATCTTCAAACCCTCAAGAAAAGAGTGTACTCCCACCTGAAAGGCCGGCAGCGCACTTGTGACACCTCTGGTGATGCAAGTGTCTATGGGCGACGGTGATCGCTTACCATCAGGCGGCCCGTCTGCTCGTTTGCCCCCTATGCCATAAAAAAAAAAAAAATTAGTTCCCGACATTTCGGAAGCTTTTCAGCCGTGATCATGGAAAGCTGAACACTAGCTAATTTTTTTTAATTTGCAAGAAACCTATTTGAACAACCTGGTTGCGTTACTTGCGTTAAGTTTGCACCTGATTTGTATGCAATGCTATAGATATCAGGTGCAAACTTAATTGAACCGGTACCGGGTAATAAAATTAGGGTAAGTAAAAATTTGTACGGAACCCTTGGTTCGCGAGTCCGACTCGCACTTGGCCGGTTTTTTATTTTTAAGTTAGCCTCAACTATACGTGGTTGATGGAACGATGCGTCTACTAAAAGTCAGAAATTATACAACGTCGTGGACCAAAACAATTTGTTGTTGAAAAAGGTAAAAGTTTGATCTTTAACGCGTTGGCGTCATCTCATATCGGAGGCCAAGATCTACTTCAGATAATTGAATATTTTTATAGATAATAATTTATTAAAATTGTTAATACGGGCAATTCATTATTGAACGAGAGCTTCGAAAGTATGAGGATGTATATGGGCATGCATTCATTGTAGGTATTGACGGGAACCGCAAGTTTAAACCATTGTTATTAATTCCCGTAATGAGTAAGTAATACAGCGAATGAGTCCTCATATCAGTTTATACCCCCGGGGTTTTCGGTTCTCGAATGATTTCATACCTACGTGCAATTTTAATTAGGTTGCCTTATGCATATCACCGAATATGCACGTAACTATAAACGATTACTATAGGGTAAATAGCTTATTACTGGCCGCTGTGATTACTGGCCATATGACAAAAATACACTCGGGATCGTATCTCACCGGCACTTACGTCCTTTTGCTGCGAAGCGCAGTTTTTTGGCAATAACTCAAAAATAGTATGTCCGATCATGTTGAAAACAATTTTCGTTGGAAGTAATTATTAAGCTTTATATTTGTAATTTTTTTCATATTTTTTGAACGTACTATTTAGAAAATAAATGCCCCCCCCCCCCCCCCCCCCATCTATTTTTGGGGACACAATTTTTGCTACTTTCGTAGCGAATATTTCGGAAAATATTCACTTAATCAAAAATGTTTTTAGAAGTACTGTCGAAATATGTGCTACACATTGATATTTGCTGATTTTTTTTCAGTTTCGGTTACATGTATCGAGTGCCCCCCCTTCAAATATATATTTAACTATGAAACTAAGTAGTGGCTTACACACGACACCTATGCTCCAAATTTCATCAATGTATGTTATAGTTTTTGAGTAAAATGCCTGTGACATACGGCCGGAGTCCGGCCATGTCATGTCTGTCTGTCTGTCTGTCAGTCCGGCCGCCGGACAGACAGACAGACAGACATACATGACGAATCTATAAGGGTTCCGTTTTTGTCATTTTGGCTACGGAACCCTAAAAACGCGGCTGTTTTTTTTAATGCCTCGTTTCCCAATTAAAGGAGTAAGAATTGTATTAGCCTTGAAGGTTTGTTAGATGAGGGATGGTGGGGGCGGGGCGGGGGGGGGGGGGGATACCTACTTGACTGACAGATCAAATCAGCCCCGTTTTTATTCCCGTAAATGCCCGAGTCCCAAAGATAAGTAATGATTGCCGCGGAGTTTTGTTATTAAAATCGCGTGAAAAATATACTAGTAAAGTTGTATGACTTAAAGCGTGCCCCGTTCCTTGCAACATTAAAGTCACACTATAATAAACATTACCTGTCTCTCCCTTAACACACTGCTATTGAAATCACTCTCTGAACTTTGCGGCTGGCACTGTTATATTTATTTATTTACTTACTTTGCATATATTATAGGTATTACGTATAAGTATTTATGTATGAATATTGCGTCTAGTTGTGTCTATGCGTATTTTTTGCTTTATATTTTAAACACTCCGCTACCCAAAGGTTGTTTGAAAGAGATTTAGCGCTACTATTTAGTGCTAGGTACGCTATTTAGCGATAAAACCGCCCGCCCATTGTTTACTTCTGCTTATTCGAATGTTACTGTCTTGTTCGGTATTTATGTGTATCTGAGGTGTGCAATAAAGAGTATTTTGTATTGTATTTTTGTAATTAAGTCATATTTTATGTTAAGGCTCTATTGTAATGTTTCTGTTGTTGGTGTCCATTAAACCGTTGTTGTATTGTATTGTTGTTTTGTGTAGTACCAATCTTAACGCTCGGCCGCTCGGAGATATGATGGACGCATTTGGCCTTTAGTATTCACTAAATAAGACACTGCATTGTCACTTTACACTGAGTAGCGGCCAACGAGTCCGTAATGGCGACAAATATGGTGCTCCTTGTTAAAATTTCATACGCGGTGCAAGCCAGATTGGGTATAGACAGGGAGAAAAGTGCTTTATGTCAGTAATTCACTTTTGTTAATTTTATTATTCTATTATTTAAACGAGCAATTCTTGTATATAGAATAAAATTGTAGTGACTTAACTGAAAATTCCAGTACGTCATATAAGCTTCGCTAAGCGTTTAGGGTTTAAAAGAAAGCCATATAATCCCATACAAATTTCTATGAAACTGAAAAAAAACTTGCGGCCAGCTACATACTACTTACGAATAATTCAAAAAAACAAACCAATCTGATCAGATTGGACAAAATTTCTGATCGAATTGCTCAAACTGCACTTAAAAATTTACATGAAATATACAATTTTAATGTTAAGAATTTTTTATTTTCTCGCTCTCGTCGAAATGAAAAGCAGAGTGTTTAACACGTCGTGGCTAAAAGCCATTATGACACTCAGACAATCTACTATGTTATGACTATAAATAAAAAAATATATAATTTAGGATTAGGTTACTATAACTCTGAAGATGCGAATTGCAGTTGGTTTCACAGAATCGACTTTAATGAATTGGATGTAATTTGGTATGTAGAGATAGTTTGCCTTCCAAAGTTTATCTAAATAGGTTTCACCCACCCAGCAAAGCTCTACACTTAAAGCGCAGGTTAATATACCTTGCGGGAAGGAGATGGACATCTCTTCCTAAATAAAACTGTCTAGATTTTTTTAAAGAGAAAATAACATGGATTTGTACATATACACAATAAATGTGCTTCGGTATTGCATATTTCACATTAATATCACTAAGCTGATATAAAAACTAAATTGTTGGTTACGTATAAAAGTAAATAAATATTGCAAATCCAAATACTTTAAAGTACAATTAAATAGGTACGAGTACTGCTCGGTATTTTTACATGTAACGGATTTTACACGGATTAAACTAAGCTTTTATTCTAGTCTAGGCCTGATTTTTTGTTACTAAATAGTAAATTTTAGTCCTACCAATACCAACATGGCAATAACAACATTGTCCAGCTGCTCTTGTACAAAAAAAAAACGAATCCGTTCAGCCGTTTTAGCGTAAAGAGAACACAATGATATTACGAATTTCCTTTTAAATCCAAATTTCATTTTTATAATAATAGTGCAACTGGTCAATTCAATGCCTCAAAGGTAGCACGTTTTTTGTGAATTTTCATATTTGCATTAATAAATATAATTTTATTAACCCGCACTGAAATAGGATATTGAATCTTTATTCGTATATTTCGCTGATGGCGCGAATTTTTAGTTGCGAATTCCAATTTTAATTTTCACGGCACGGCGATAGAAATAATTTAATATCGTGCTGTTTCTTTCACTACAATATTGCATAACCTGAGAGCGACATAGTCAATATTATTTGAACCTTAAACTTTAGGTACACTTACCACTTTCGATCCTGACTATACCTGCGAATTTAGTTCAAGTGTTGCATATAAAGTACTAAAGGTTATCAATAGTGCGTGGGTCTGGCGATTGTGGACCTTATTACAATATGTTTGAGCTGATATTGCGATGCTTCGAGCTGTGAGTAAGGGCCTTTTAAGGTTAGTGAAATAGAGGTTAGTATTCTTAATGTGTAAAAAGTCAGGCAAGTGACTTGTAATCCTGCAGGGGACACCAGTGTTGGGTAAAATTACCGTTAGCTTATATGCAAAACTACGTAACTCGCGTTGACTGTACGTCAGTCCATCCCTGCCAGTTACGTTCTTATATTTCAGCCAGCCTTTTTTAAAGTTTAGGTTTTTTGTCTCTATTTTATTTCACCAACTACAAAATACCAAATAAATAGTTGGGTTTTTTTAAATATATGTTCTGCGGTACTCAGACTCTGATTTTAAGGTTCGCTGTCTATTATATTAAAGACAATAGAAGTACAAAGTATTTTAATAGATTATACTTTTTATGAACTGTCAAGATCCTAAAACAGTAAGTCATTTTAAAGAATAATAGTTTTATGATGTCATAATGCTATATGGTCAAATTGTCTCCTTATTTTTAGTGATTGGTAATTTTAAAATCGTCGAAAGCGTGAGAAAGTTTTCATAGATGTTTTCAGTGTATATACACAAGATTAATGAGCAATAAGACCGCCTGTAGTTTACCTCTCTTTGTATAGATATATTGATTTCTATACAGGTGTGAAATAAAGAGTTATTGTATGGGATTTATACTTTCTTTGCTATTCCGCGAAATACAACAACTAGGTACCAGAGGCGTCAGGAAAATTACAAGGGAAGCCGAAGCGTATTCATTTACTCATATTTAAAGAAAAGGGTAGCTCTAAGCCTTTCCTTGGGCAACCCGGTGGGAATCGGCTTATACGGACACCACTACGTCAATACTACTGTAGTTAATAGACATTTCCTGTAACGATCCTTGTAGCCCGGCTAGTCGTCAGGAATAAAAGATAGAACGTGGTAGTGTATAAAATATGATAAAAAATTACTATATACAAATAAAAAAACATAAACTAAACGGGATTCAGTCAGTACGCGGCAATAAACGGAAATCACTGGCCTTATCTGAGCAGGGAGGTCGGATGGTTGTGGAGATTCAGTTTTCTTTCCGATTATCCATTTCCAGCTTTCCAAGAAGGCATTGGATGGAACCGTCGACCGAGGTGCGACTGTAGACTGCAGATAGGTTTTCATTGGAAAACTTCAGCGAAGAAGAAAGGGCTGTAAAAATGCTCCACGTTATGGTTGCTTCAAATCAACCCAAGCCTAATTCTTCATGGTTAAGAACTGTGAAAACAAAATAAGACTTGGATTGAGTTGAACAGGACACTACAGGAAAATAAAGAAAAATACCTATAAACAAAATGTGCCTGCGAAAGTGGCAGTCCTTGTAGATATTTAATACAATACAGTATTCCAAAATACTATGTACTTTTTACAGTTTCAGAGTATTGCAACAGCACATTAATTAGTAATATATTTTAAAGATTTCAGAGCTTTCATTATTTGCGCAGCACAAGTTCAAGCCAAAGGAGTCGGGATTTGTCCCTCATAAACAGAACACAATCGTGGAACTCAATTTTTTCCGATGCAGTTTATTACTGGCCAGTATTGTGCCAAGGAGGTTTGTCGTTAACCCTGTAACAGTACCCAATTGATACAGCTTTTCCCACAGACACGTATTTTTCTGTGGTTTCAGCGGTTACTTTTATAAACAGTTGTTTACGCGTATCAACCCGCTGCCGCCTATTTGCGTCCAAGGATCTGAGACAAAGGAAATCTCAGTCAGCGCGCGTTATTTATTACATAAATACTGTTTACAAGGCGAGAACTCCGAATGTGTGTAACTATGTATGTGACTAGACGTCGATGTGAAATAATCATAAACAGTATGATAACTTCAGACAAGCGTTCATCCGACTGGTCGTTGTGCAGATCCTAGGGGAGCCATTTCAAAATTCAGTATTTTAGTTCTTTATTAAATTACTACAAATTAACAAACCATTTTCCAATTTTCATTAGTCGTAATATCGCTTTCGATGTTGCTTTGTTTTTGGGGTAATAAATAAATAAATAAATAATAAATAAATATTACGGGTCAATTTTACACAAATCGAACTAGTCCCATGGTAAGCTCAATAAGGCTTGTGTTATGGGTACTAGACGATGATATATTTAATAGATATATTACTTATACTCGTATACATAGAAAACATCCAAGACTCAGGAACAAATAATTGTGCTCATCACACAAATATTAGCCCTTAACGGGATTTGAACCCAGGACCTCAGCTTCGCAGGCAACACTGAGCCAAACCGGTCATCAAAAATAAATATCGCACTACAAGACAATCTCTACATCTCCAGCTTCGGACTAATAAATCAAGCGCGACACACCTAGTCTATCCATATGGAATATAGCACAAAGCTAAACACATTTGTTTAAATTTCTAGCAGTGGACGTCTCGGCTGACGATGATAACTTTGATTTACAATGTTTCATTAAGGCATATTCTATATTCTTCATCTGAGAGTGAAAACACTGTAATAAATCTTTGCACCTTTTTTTGATTGAGGTATCTGTACCAATCTTGTATCAGCTTGAAGGTTCTAGAAGTTTTAGTGCAGTTAATAAACCTGAATGTGACTTAAACGTCAAAAAATACAGGAATACCAAATAAAGTGAATGTGTAGGTTTAATTCCGGGTTTTCAATGCCATGACCAGTCTTGTGCCTCATGTGTAAAATATAAAATGACTCCGAGAATTTGATGACACACTTTGCAGTCTGGGCGTTGACTGCCGACCTGTTATTAAGTGGTGACCACTTATCGAAAAACACAGCGTGTGTAAGCCTCCACGAGCTTCGATGATGCACTGGAGAACGTTTTGGAAGTCTGTTAAAAGCTATCAATCTTGTTAATTGATAACTTTTGAGCGTCATAAGTGCAAGTGATTGTACTGCGTACAATATTTATACCGTAATATCACCCTATACGCCCGTCACTCATACTAAAGCAAAATTCCCAGACTAAGCGTGAACTCTAATAAGCTATAGCATTCACAAAATGTACGTTAGCATCGAACGCAGCGGTGATGGACTCGTCGCTACTCTAATAAGACTCCTAGACACGTATAAACTATTCGTTTTCATAGGTCTTGCTTTTGGCTTCCTTTTCTTAAGCCAGTTGTGACAACCTGCTTGACGGACCAATATATTTTGACCTGTGATCTGAATAGGGCCAAACTGAAGGCGGTGGAGTGCGTTATTTTAGAATGACATTCGTCTCCAATACAATGAATGACAATTCACATAGTCGTCTCATCATAACCCGTCAATGGAAAGCTGGATACAGGGTAATCAAAATCAATTACTGACAATTATGTATCACTCCACGAATCTAGAATATTACAACTATTACAAGTCAAATAGTATCAAGTCAAAGATCGTTTGGTGATCATTTCAATTTTAATAGAACACAATGGAGTTCAAAGTTGTTGGAGATGTGTTGGGTCTTGATGCTTTTGTGATCGAAAAGAAAATGGAGTTAACCGTTATTATATTAGATGAACATTTATTGTTGCTGTTATTACTGATTTAAGATGAGCATAATAATATTTAAAATGTTAATTTTACTGCCCTGAATCTGAAAAGTAATATTGTCGGTTTTTACGGTTCCTTAAACCACGGAACCCTTAAAGTTTCGTCATGTCCGTCGGTCCGTCCGTCCGTATGTCACAGGCATTTTACTCAAAAACTACGATGTATATTGGTGACATTTGGAGTAAGTATAGGTGTCTTGTATAAGCCGCTACTTAGTTTGGTAGTTTAATAACATAAATAAATATTTCTAGGTCGGGCACTCCATACATGTAACCGAAACTGCAAAAAATAAGTAACTAATGTCCAAAAAATATGACAAATAACCAAGATAAAGCCTAATAAATAATTTCAACGAAAATTGTTTTCAATATAATCGGATAAACCGTTTTTCAGTTATTGCCAATAAACTGCGCTTCTCAGCAAAAGGGCGTAAGTGACTTGGAGATACGCTCTTTTTCATATCGTATTTTTTTCATCTTTAGTAAAAAAAAATGTATGAACGGCTGCGGAACCCTACATGGAGCATGGTCTGAGATTCTCTTGGCTGGTTTTTTATCCTCTATTTGATTTTATTGGAAAATAAACCTGATAAAAAGATGAAAAGTTGTATCCGTGATGAAATGAAGAGGATTTATACTTTCACAGTATGTATGTATGTAAACCCTTTATTTTACATAATTACCAGTTACAAGTGCCATCAACTTAAAATATATAAGTACAAAGGGGAACATATACCTGCAACTGTTTGTAAGATTACGGCAGCTCGTTCCACAACTTAACCGAGTGTACCGTCAAAGACTTGGAATATGATCGCGTTTTGTTAAGGTGCGTCCACGGTTCCCCCTGTTTTGGCATAATATTTTTAGTCATAATTTTGCATGGCATAATCTATGTAGGCAGAATTGACTTTCCGCATAAACTGTTTTGGCATAATCAAGATTCGCATATTTTGATTACGCAGATATTCATTTGTCATAATTTTATTTCGCATATTTTTGTTTGTCCGAATCATGTCTACGCATAAAATAAATAGTGCTAATTTAAGATTAGTTTAAGGCAATAATGGTAATAATTAGCATGTTATACGTTTGCAACTGTTTTTGTTAAGTATATTTAATGTTAAAAATAAAACCTTGTTATTCATGTCTTCATATTTTTTATTCATCAGTTTACTAATATACTAACCTAACGTAACCTACTTTTCTGCTAGCAGTTCGTTTTTTTGAGGGACGCAATTCTAACCTAACCTAACCTACTTTTCTGCTAGCTGATCGTTTTTGCGAGGGACGCAGTTCTACCCTAACCTACTTTTCTGCTAGCATTTTGTTTTTTTGAGGGACGAAGTTCTAACCTAACCTAACCTACTTTTCTGCTAGCAGTTCGTTTTTGCGAGGGACGTAGTTTTAACCTAACCTAACCTACTTTTCTGCTAGCAGTTTGTTTTTTTGAGGGACGAAGTTCTAACCTAACCTAACCTACTTTTCTGCTAGCAGTTCGTTTTTTTGAGGGACACAATTCTAACCTAACCTAACCCACTTTTCTGCTAGCTGATCGTATTTGCGAGGGACGCAGTTCTAACCTAACCTAACTTACTCTTCTGCTAGCAGTTTGTTTTTTTGAGCGACGAAGTTCTAACCTAACCTAACCTACTTTTCTGCTAGCAGTTCGTTTTCGCGAGGGACGTAGTTCTAACCTAACCTAACCTACTTTTCTGCTAGCAGTTCGTTTTTTTGAGGGACGCAATTCTAACCTAACCTAACGTACTTTTTTGCTAGCTGATCGTTTTTGCGAGGGATTCAGTTATAACCTAACCTAACCTGCTTTTCTTGTAGCAATTTAAGTATGCCAAGATAGATTCGGAAAAAAGATAATATGCCAAATACCACTATGCTAAACCAAATTATTCGTAAATATAATCGGCCTAAACAGTAGTATGCGAATACAATTTCGGGCAAACACATTTTCGGTAAGTTAGAACTTATGCCAAATAAGGTTTCTGCCACATTACCATTCGTCGAAAACTTAATATGCCAAGTCTGTTATGCTAAAACAGTTTCGGACAAACAAAAGTATGCGACATAGAGGGAACCCTGCGTCCACACTTGTATCATTTGCTCGTATCCGATCACCGTGCCGTGGCATGACTGCGTATCGCGCTGCTTAGACGCTTACTGTCGGCGCGCCGATCATGCCGCACTCTTCCGATATAACTGTGTGATACGCGTAGCAAAATGGATTTCGAGGGATCTGATCGGCGCAACGTCCAAACGCGTGATCGTGACACGCGATCATGCCACGCGACGATGATCTGATACGGGCAAATGATACAAATGTGGACGCACCTTTAGGTGGTATGGCAAGAGTAAATTTGGTGCTCGACCGCAAGCGATATCCACTGCCAACATTCATGTAACTAAATCTCTCAGAGAGGTAGGGAGGAGACGCCTGTTTGTTTGTTTGTAAACATTTTATTGTACAAAAAACAATAAAACAAAGACAGCAATAAATATGTACAAAGGCGAACTTGTCCCTTTCAGGGATCTCTTTCAATAACTTAGCTTAGAGAAGCCGTCTTGAAAAGTATTTTAAAGAGTTAGTCACTAGTTTTCTGAAGAATTTCTTGCGGTTTTCCTATTCAGATGTTTTATTTTACGAAGGTACAAACTTGTGACGGTTCAGCCAAGACAACGCGCGACTGGCGACCCGGCGAGCAAATTCTCTCTTCATTACTCGGTCAAGACGCGCGCCGCACAGCAATTAGTTGGCATTACACGCAATGTAATGTTTTGTAATGTAGGAATTCGCTTGCCGCACCGCCCGGTTGCGCGTCGTCGTGGCCGGGCTCTTAACTACCCGTGTCATACCATACCTATTTGCAGAATAAACGTTAAATTTTAATTTTGTTACGTAAATACCTCCATACACAATTGTGTACATACACAAGGCGTACTACGTCTCGTCATCATACCTTGATAAAGATCCATGGACATAGCATTAAACCACTCATCTGTAAAGTTATTTCATGCCAAACAAAATTAATTGTAAAACTAGATATAAGGCTTCTTGCTTCAATCTTGACATGTTTTATATGTACTTAATAATGAAATTACCTATGAAATAAAAGTATATTTGAATTTGAATTTCAAGCTTGGATTTGCATTGCAGTTTATTGGCACGTGATCTTACTACCATGTCTTCTTAGAACAAAAGTTCATAACGGCCTTGATTCCCTGATATCGATGGCAAAAAGCGGAAACCGCCAACTGAATTCGTTGGCGGTTACTACGTTTCAGCCCTTTGCCATCGTTATGCACTTTTCTTTCCCGTATTCTTCCACACAGACGGACACGGCTGTGTAATTGTACATAATAATTAACTAACATGTACATGTAAGTTAATTTTATGTCAACCAATAATTATAGAACCTTGAAAGCAATACGTCGCGATGACACGCGCATTCTTGCATATGTGCTCGATTGAGGGAAAAATACCTTCAATTACACTCAAAAGTTGTCATATCACAGTATTGTTAAGAGGCATGATGATTGGGTATGAAAATCAAAATTATAATTAGTCGGTCAGCTAGATAATAAAAAAAAATATTGGACACGTATTTTTTTGCTTTTTGAAAATAATAAAAAACAACTAAGATAAATGGCATTAAAGATTAGGAGTGGGGGCTCGTCACGTCACTCCTAAGTAAAATTTGTACTTAGGAGTGACGTCACGCGACATTATGACTCAATATGTCGCCTTTATTTTTGATTACGTGAAAAAAGAACAAATACGTGTCCAGTATTTTTTATTCATCTACATGTCGGACTAATTATTATTTAGTCATCATCCCCATTATATGGTGATCGTCTAACCTATTTGGCGACACGTTTGGTTCAGTTGGTTGCACAACGGTCTACGAAGCTACTAGTCCCGAGTCCGAATCCTGGTTAGGAAAAGTGTTTGTGTGTTGAGCACGAATGTTTGTTCATGGGTCTTGGATGTTTTCTAAGTATTTTCTAAGAACACCTTTTCTATTGGTCACGCATAATTTTGGACAACTGGCAGCCCCACACCATGCCGCGCTCTGAGAATACTCATAAAGGTGCGTCCACATTTGTATCATTTCCCCGATCAGATCTTCGTCCCGTGGCATGATCGCGTGTCACAATCACGCGTTTGGACGTTGCGCCGATCCGATCGCTCGAAATCCATGTTGCTACGCGCATCACACACTTAGATCGGACAAGCAAGGCGAGATCGCCACGCTGACAGTGAGCATCCAAGCAGCGCGATACGTAGTCATGCCACGCCACGGTGATCGGATACGAGCAAATGATACAAGTGTGGACGCAAATAATGCGAAAAACTATTGTTTTATAGTATGATTTTTTTTGGCTACAACGGGACTACAATTAGCTTGGTTTTTTAAAATGAGAATATGGGTCGAAAATAATTAACTTATTTAATTAACGTTTTGTTTAGGGAAAATGTGGCTTTTCTAAAGGCTAAGAAGGAACCTAGTATCATCAAATAATTTAAGACAGGCATACTTACACACAAAGAATTGGAATAAATACAGATAGATAAAAAAAATCTAGATATGTAATTTTTTACAGTAAAATAATGTTTACTTTTGCATAGATAATAATGAAATAATGAAATAATGATCTTTATTCTGTAAGTAGGCCACAAGGGCACTTTTACAAGTCTGACTCTACGGCGTTTCCGAAGAGGAGACCACTGAAGAGAAGAAAGCCGAAACAAACTCAACAGTCAGTCATTTTTTTGAAATAACTGTTATATCTATTACAATATTCGTGCTTAGCCTAACCTAAATATATGTTTTGAGTATAAACTCAGTGCGTAGTTCTTCAAGGAAACATATCAAAACTTATAAAAATAAAAAAAATCTAGAATATAAAAAAACAAAATAGTGATTTTTATTTAAAACAATTTACATTCGTTTGATATGCCACCTTATAAGAACCGTGTCCCGGTAAAAGTAAATTATTTGGTGTCTGTTTTGGGCCATGCATTTTTGTCTGTTAAATAGTCCTCTACCTTATAATAAGCCTTTGCCATTAGGGACTCTTTTAAGTACTTTTTGAGAGCTGGAAACGATAATTCCAAAGCGTCATCTGGTAGCTTATTATAAAAATGTATACATTGGCCTACGAATGATTTGGCTACTTTACGAACGCGGAACTTTCTAATAGCGATTTTGTTTTCATTTCTAGTATTAAAATTGTGGATATCTGAATTTTTAGTAAAAGACTCTAGGTTCTTAATAACATAAATAATATTCTCATAAATATATTGGGACGCTACGGTTAATATGTTGATGTCTTTAAAAAGTTCTCTTAAGGAGTCACGGGAGTTCAAGATATATAGAACGAATCGCTCTTTTTTGTAACACAAATATAGTCAGTATGTCAGCTGCTTTGCCCCAAACCAGAATACCGTATGACATGATACTATGAAAATAACTATGATATACTAAGCGAGCAGTATCAACATTGGTCAATTGTCTAATTTTTCTAATAGCGTAAGCTGCTGAACTTAATTTACCTGCAAGTACTACTAAATGGGGACTCCATTGCAAGTTCTTGTCTAGTGTTATACCTAAGAATAATGCCCTATCTACCATTTCTAAACATTCACCATTGAGCGATATAGTAGAATCCACTGCTCTAACATTCGGTAAAGCAAATCTAACACATTTCGTTTTCTTAGCATACAAGACCAGATTATTAATATTAAACCAGTCAAGTACTTTAACTAGTACACTATTAATTTCGGCATAGTCTGTTGCTTTCCGGTTAACTTTGAAAATTAATGATGTATCATCAGCAAATAGTACTATATCACAAAGATTTTCTACTATAGATGGTAAGTCATTTATATAAACTAAAAATAGAAATGGCCCTAAGATAGAGCCCTGTGGCACTCCTAGCTTAACTGCAGCTCCACTGGATTGGGTTCCGTTTACAACAACTGTTTGTGTTCTATTGCTGAGATATGAAGACATAAGGCTTAAGGCATTTATAGACAGGCCATAATGTTCTAATTTCAAAATGAGTGTTCCATGATCAACGCAATCAAATGCCTTAGAAAGGTCACAAAAAACTCCAATTGCATCACAAGATTTCTCCCAGATGTTGTAAATATATTTAATGAGTACAAATGCTGCATCAGCCGTGGAACGTCCCCTTGTGAAACCGAACTGTTTACTACTAAGCAGTTTATTTCTATTGAAGTGTCCCAGCAGATCCATCAACATTAACTTTTCGAAAACTTTACTTTATACAGGTAGTATAGATATCGGACGGAAATTAGTCAAGTCACTCAAGTCACCTGATTTAAAAAGAGGTATGACTTTACTAAGTTTCATAAGATCTGGAAACACGCCCTCTGTGCAATTGAGTCTATGATATGATGAACAATTTTTACTGAAGTTCCCCATAAATCCTCCGTTTTCTTTAAATTCAGTGACTTAAATGTTTTAATAACGTCTATTGAATTTACTTGACTAAATTCAAAGCTTACATTGTTAAAATTAACATTAAGTAACAAATGGGCTTCGGTCGCAGATGATTGAAGATATCTTGTAGTATTCATTGCAATGTTGGAAAAATAATCCTCGAATGCCGAGGCAACATCGTTCTGACCATTTTCTGTCATAATGTTGACTTGACTATTGCTCGCAATAATTTTTATTTTACCAGTTTCTCTATTAATAATATTCCAAACAGTTTTCACTTTATTGTCAGATATTTTGAGTTTAGAACTAATATAATTTGCCTTAGCGGCTATGCACACCTTCTTAAACATTTTTGAATAATTCTTGACATAGTCCAGGAAAGCAGTATTCTTGTTTACCTCTTTCTCTCCATATAATTCATAAAGCCTATTTCTACTTCTATTCACTAAACTTCGTTTTTGACCCAGAAATAGTTTTCATTTTGAAATGAGTATTAAAATTATTTATATTTATGCCAAATAAATTTTAGTAAAAACAATTTAGGTCATCATGTGAAATGGATAACATACATCATTATGAACTTCATTTTTGAATAGTTCTAAACGATAACTAGTTATGGGTCTGTATGTTATAGTTTGTGGTATTTCTTGGAAAGTGTTTGGGAAAGATGTTCTCTGACCTCTATGATCTGAACTAAAGGACCTAAATATTGCCTTATCCAAGCATTTACAATCACAAAAAACATTATCTAGACAGGTTTCACTACTAATTCCCACGCGGGTTGGCTCAAAAAACAAATTGACCAAGTTAAAAGACTTAAACAAACTTAACAACTTCACAGTGTTACTATTCGATTCAAGTAAATTAACGTTGAAGTCTCCACATACTATAACATGTTTTTTGCCTTTACAAGCTATTTTTAAGACATTTTCCATAGTGCATTCAAATGTATGGAAATCAGCAGAAGGTGGTCTGTAAATACATATAATTAAATAGGTCTCTAATTCTACACAAGCAATCTCTATAATCCGTTCTACTGATAATCTAACAATATCTTCTCGCTCTTTGGATTTCATGGAACTTTTAACAATTATAAGAGAACCCCCATGAATGGCTAATTTTCTAGCAAAGACACTTACTAACTTAAAGTTAATAAAAGCAAAAAGTATTGTTCCTGTTTTAGCCAGTGTTCAGTAATACACATAACTTCAATATTATTATTATCTAAAAATAAACCTATTTCTAATTCTTTGCTGGAAAAACCCTGAATATTCTGGTGAATAATGTTAATATTCAAAGGTGTTTCCGCTGTCTTACAATTTAGTTTAAATGTGGCATGGATCTATTACCACTATGGGCATACTGGGGACTAGCTAATGTGGTATTATATTTATTCGGTTCTATGTTAAATGCTAAAAGATCTGCTATGGTCAAAATATATTTCTTTAGCAAGATATTTCTTTCTGACATTAGCGTAAAGCGCTTGACAAATTTATTTAAGTCAAAGAAATGTGTCTTTTTATCGAAACATATGGCATTGTACATCATTGATAAAATATTGATAAAATTAGGAAAATCTACAAATGGAATTGATTCAACAAGTTTTAAAATCATTTCATCGCAGATATCTCGTCTGTCATCTTAAATGTCAACAGAACTGGAATATAAAACAAAATCGACTAAAATACTGGTTCTACGTTCTAGACGTCATAAAAACAAGACTCGATCTTGAAATCTCTCCAAATATCAATGACATGTTTAGTGCTTTTTTACTAACTTCCAAAAATAATGTTATTTGCGATACAAGTACTTGCTGGTTACACAATATAAGTATTTGATTATGTATTTGTATTTGCTATCGCTATTGCTTTGAAGTCAGTGGCATATCCATTAAATGGATTCAATTCAATAACTATTGGACCTTAATTTCGTATTATCATAAACAAAAAACAGTTTCATTTAATTAGAACGATGTTTCGCTGCTTTAAATTGAGAAGTCTGTCCGGACGTATCCAACAAATGACGTAATTCTTAAACTTGCTCTTATTTAGAGTTAATATTTTTTAAAACGGATTTCTTATTTTCAATTTATGGGTTTCATAAATAAATAGAAAACACGTAAACCTTTCAATTACGTCTACTTTCTATCTAGAAACTCTAGGCAGTAAACATATTTGACTACAAGAATTAAACGTGGTCAGTCACACTATTAGAACTATTTAAACTGCCAAGCTTTGTTCAAATATGCCAGCCAGATCAATAAGTAGACGTTTATTTTATTACGACCTGTATATTTAGGTTAATGTAGTAGGTAACATCGGGCAATTTATTTATAACTAGGTAATTTAGTTATTGGACTATTTATTCATTAATTTAATGCATATGTATTATTTTAAAATATTGCTGAAGAAAAATGTCACCGATTTGTTTATTTAATAAAGTACAGGTAACGGATTTGAATTGGAATATATTTTTATGTTAAGTACTTTAAGCATGTGAAGTAGGAAATTAGTGTGTACTATTCTAATTGTTTAATGATTTAGTCTTCTTTACCACAACAGTTATCTACTTATGTATGCAATTTAGAGTGCTTAAGCTATATTGAAATTAGGTTTAAAGATTTGGTATTTGACATCTATTTACGTCGTGACGGCCATTTACCGATAGCACTAATTAACAATATTTTTTATGGAAATGATCAAATAACTAAAATTAATAGAGTTTGATAGCGCTACCGACAGCAATGTACATTACGTAATAACCTCCCAGATTTAGCGTCATTAAAATTCATATTGGCTAATTAAGATTACCTTGCTGCGATGCATGCGCAGACTGGTTTGCGGATAGAAAGGTCACCGCTAATGTATGAAATAATTGTGTTGGCGGGATAGTAACACCACATTTTTACATCTATATTTTGGTTTTAGTCTTAGCTTAATCTAGTATCAGTTCACCTTTAGTTATAATTTAGTTTATGTTTTTATTTATTGTAACTTGTTTTTTAATGTCGCCATAAAACTGCTTCTCCTTTGTGTATTTGTATATATTTTAGTCACTAATCGAACCCGGACACGCGGTCTTAACCTGTCTCTTTCCTCTGAAATCTTATCATCTGATATCAAAGCCGCTAAGCCCGTTAGATATTATTTTTGTTCTTTACTCACGTAGCATTATGTTTATGTAAACATTTGAATGAGACAAATAACAATTGAAAGTTTCAAAATTTTCTTTTTTATGATTTGTCTTTGAACCCACAAATAAACACGAAAGTTATCGTAATTATAAGCCATTGATTGAAACTTACACGATATTCCCACACAAATCCTTTCTTCTTGAGTTCCTTCGAGACTATGGACGTAACGCGACGTCCGAAAAGTCGTAGAATTACCAACGAAAGGTAATTAAATAAATCATATTTTAATACGCGATTAAGCCTCGTTTTGGTGTGTTGTGATAATGTGTAGCATAAGCGTTGAAAAAATGGTTTATTCAGTACCAAATTATTTACGAAGCAAAATGTCCACCACTTTAATTGGTCTATGAAGCACTATGGCCATTATGTAAATTGTCAATTTTCAGAAAATGCCTAAATCGTAAAATACCCAAATACCAAATAGTCCATAAAGCGACCTGGACAGATAACATAAGTCTATGTATGTAAAATAACAAATAATTAAAAAAGTACAAAACGCAAATTACGTTATGTCGACCAAAAAAGCTGAACACCTAAGTAGTCTCACGTCTAAAAAATATAATGTCATGAATAATTTTGCTTTTTGGTCTTTACGCTACTTGGAGTAACTACTTTTGATAAGATTTGACAATTTGCTACTTCTGGTATCCGCTTTTTTGTCATTATGTAGTTTGGACATTCTGCTACACAGATTTATTGCTATTATGTGTTATGCGTTATTTGAATTTGAATTTCTTTATTTCGTCACATATAAGCTTACAGTAGCAACACCAAAACGCTTACACGGTAGACATTAGATACTAACAGGACACAATAATATAACAATAATCAACTTAATAATTTAAATGAATAGCAATAATAGTCGCTACATAATGTCAAATACAAATTAAATTAATACTATTTCAAATTGTACAATAAATTATAATAATTAATAGTATACTTTAGGTCTTATCTAATTGGTCAAGGTGGTTATGTGGGTACCTTGGGCAGACTTCAGGAAACGTATAGTGTCAGCCTCCGGGACCCGGGTCACCAAGTCATTTACAAGGGAGGTAGCACGAACGGTGGGTGCATTAGCAGCACGCACTGTGCGCGTAGTGGGGCTCGCCAGCAGTCGCCGAGGTCGCCGCGCCACCCGCGCCCCACCCGTACTGGAACCCGCAGGACAGAGTTTAGGCGGTGGAACCGCTAGCCCCACCCTGGTCAGTACACTGGGGTTGTAAATTCCGCCGTGGACTAACGAACGGTAGTGAACTAATAGGTCCAGCTTTCGTCTGAGCTCAAGGGTGTCAAGGCCGACCATTCCCAAGACAAAGCCAGAAGGAAAGAGATATGGGTAATATCTATAGGTCTTTTTATAAAGAAACCTGGCGAATTTGCGCTGCACTCTTTCGAGCATGAGGATGTATTTCGCCTCGTGCGGATCCCCCACACGATGGCTGCGTACTCCAAACGGCTCCGAACGTAAGCAAAGTAGAGTAGCAATGCTACTCTAGGACTAGCAAACTGGGATGAAATCCTCATAATGAAACCTAAAGTTCTGCAGGCATTTTTACGAGTCGTGGTTATGTGCTGTCTAAAATCAAGTTCAGCATCCACAGTCAGTCCGAGGTCTCTTATGCTATACACCCTTTCCAGCTCTGTACCACGAATGTGATAGTTGGCGAGAATAGGGTACTTTATTCTAGTAATGGTGATCACCTTGCATTTAGAAGCGCTGAAATGAAGTTTATTGACTTCACTCCATTCAGTTACAGAGTTAATGTCTTGCTGCAAACGGTCACAGTCAACACTACTTCCGATACTCAAGCATAGTTTTAAATCGTCAGCAAACGTAAGACATTTAGCAGCGCTAACAACCCTCGGCAAGTCGTTAATCATTATCAGAAACTGCGTTTAGCCCAATGTACTTCCCTGGCTAACTCCTGATCGAGTAAAATAAGGAGGCGAGTCATAGCCTGCTAATCGAACAAACTGACTGCGATTACTCAAATAGCTCGCAATAAAGCTTAACAGATTTGGTGAAAACCCTATTGCAGCGAATTTCTGGAGTAAGATGTCATTGTTCACTACGTCAAACGCCTTTTTGAATTCGAAACACGCCGCGTCTACCTGGCGTCGTTCGTCCATCGATGTTGAGACATAGTTAACAAAATCGAAGAGATTTGTGATGGTAGAGTGGCCTCTACGAAAACCGTGCTGGCTGACATCTAGTTGGCCTTCAATTTGACGACTAATTTGGTGATCAACGATTGTTTCAAACAACTTGCCGAAGACTGAAAGCACCGCAATTGGCCTATGACCGTGACATCTGATCCAGAGCCACTTTTAGGTACTGGCGTGACCCTAGACTTTTTCCAGCATTCAGGACAAGTCGCCGTGTTCAGTGACAGGTTATATATATGTAATAACGGGTCTTTTAAAACCGATATGTAATCTTTGGCCAAAAATGGAGGGATCGCGTCAGGGCCTGCCGAGGAGTGCGGCTTAAGCCTACGCGCCGCACGACGTAGGTTTGAGATATCAGCACTTTCCACCGTGACGCACGCAGCATCTGCCTGGCACATACGAGTCGCCTCGACGGGATCCAGCCTCGGCTCCTCGGCCTGGAAGACGCTGCTAAAATATTCGTCGAAAGCGTTAGCGGCGTCCTGTCCTGAAACTGCAAGGTCCTGGTAAGTGTATAGTCACTCAGCCTGTGTTGGTCATTTCGCTTGCTTTTGACGTGGGCCCAGAACTTTCGGGGGTCGTTAATGATATCCCGCTCAATATTATTTTTGTACTGTTGGTATGCCTGGTCTATTAAAAATTTTACACGCCCCCTATAGTACCTAAACAGTTCACGATTGAATTCGGAGCCGATTGCCTTATACTTTTTTAAGTGAGCATATTTAATTTTATTTATTTATTTATTTGGTTTAATGGTCCAGACAAGCGTTTAATTACAAAGTGTGCAGTAACAGCCCAAAAAGACCGGGGCCTGTGCCAGGGCTAGTTACGTATTGTATGAAAGATTTCTCAGAGAGCGATCGGTGTTTTAGAGAGTTTGTATAAAGTGTATTATTTCTTTGGTGAACCACTTTGGATAGTAATATTTTCGTAGTGAATGTATGGGCTGCTTTTGTTTTGGCACATGATAAGAAATGCAACAGTTTAATTTTTCAATATTACAGGCCAAATCGACGCTCTCCTGGATACACACTTCACTCCAGTCCATGTTTTCTATTGCTTCATAAAGTGCACCAAGATCGGCCTTGCGAAAGTCCCATTCAACATGACGTGTGGGATTCCGTGTCGCAGACTGCGGATCGGGTTCCTCGACTCGCGAAAGTGCGACCATGGCCAGAAGCGGGGAATGATACGCGTCAGCGGGCACTAAGGCGTCAACGTCATCCGACACATCTACCCCCTCGGGGTCTAACCCACTTAGTACCAGGTCCAAGATGCCTCCATGTTCATTAGGTACAAAATTGTGTTGAACAAATTTAGTAAAGTCAAGAAACAAGTAAAATAGTTTTTTCTACAGATGCGCTACAAGAATTTAGATTGAAATCTCCAAAAACTAAAACATTTAAAGTGGCATATTTACAAAAAACATTTTCAAGGCAGTTTAACACTTTTACATACTGGATATCACTAATTTTAGGAGGTAAATATACAACACAACAAACAAATTTTTTACAGTTTTTCCCACTAATTAGGGTTATTAAAAATTCCATGTCCTCAGTTAGCTCGTCCACATCCGTAACAAGTTTTACTCTGTAGCAGTCACGCGCCGCGAGCAATACTCCCCCCAACCCGCATCACCAGCACGGTCCTTGCGAAACACGGTATATCCGGGAGGGAAAAGCTCCGCGTTGTACACGGAACTTGTTAGAAACGTCTCTGTTAGTGCTATTATGTCAAATGGACTGACAAGCATGTTATGGTCGTTATGTTAATAGGGCAAAATGCTAATTGGACGCGTGACATTTTGCTTCTCAGTCAATTTGTGTCGCTGGACATTTTGCTACTCTGACGATTCGGTACTAAAACTTACCCGAAAAAACTGCTACAAAAACTCGTGCGGCTAGAAGACGTTGATTCAAGACCCCAAGAATTGCCAACGAGAGATAATTAATTAAATCATATTTATACGCGATTAAGCCCGGTTTTGTTGTGTTGTGGTAATTTATTTATACTAGTATTAATAACTATTTAGATTCTTAACGGTCTTTTCTTCTTCGTCACACTCTTGGTTGAGTGGTCGTAGTTGTTTTTCCGTTTGAGGTACGGAACTCTAAAAACCATTTCACCACCAACACCGCTTTTTTTTAATTAGGATTTTTATATTTTTTCTACTCAGAATCATGATAACCCTTCTTTTTTCTTCAACGTAGTCAGGTAATAAGTATCCTATAATTCCGTGGATACCCAGCTATTCGTGTACGAAAAAAGGTTGAAACCGTTTTACCCGATTTGGCGTGATGAAGGCACATATAAACATACAAAAAAAAAAAATTCAGTGACCAAATTATTGAAATATCGCTTATTTTTATTAAAATAACTTCTACTAGAAGTTACCCACAACTTCGTTTGCCTTAGAGATTAAACTCTAAAGTTATAACTATAACTAATAACAGTCTTAACTTCAGCGTAGTTCGAGTACAAAATATCCGTTAGCCAATTTGATGTGACGAAGCCACAACGACACACACACAAACATATAAAAAATTAAATATTTTTCGATTCAGGGACCGTTAAATAGTTTGTACTTATAACTTATATTTTTTAAAATATTTTCAATGTAGGTACAGAAATTTAATGTTTACAACTTTATAATAGGATAGACGTTGAAAATCCTGTTTATAAGTATACAAAAAAATAACGGAATGGAAAAAAAATTGACGCTTTGTCTCTTGATTCTAAGTAGGAAAAACAATCAAATTCTGAAAGATAGGGGGTGGGGGGTATGTTTTCTTTATGAGAGGCCCATCTGCACATATATTAAGAATGAATGAATGAATGAATGATTTATTTGCATATGAAAATTGGGTTACAATTGTAGGTGTTAGGTACATAGTTTCACTGGGTTTCACCAAAATTCTACCTTTTCAGGTGTACATGCATTAAGGTATATTACAGAATAATAGTAAAAGTCATTATTCCGAAATTAATTGCAGTGTATACAATAATAAGAGAATAAAGAAGTATGTCACATGGTATTTACGAAATACAAATGTCTTACTAAACTTGTCAAAATTAAAACTATTTACAATAATATTTGGTAAATGGTTATGTCAGGCTACATAGCAGATAAGATTGAAGATATAATGATAAAAAGCGAGATGATGCTCAAAGAAATCAATGAAAGCAGGATCGACAATTAAATGCCGGATATCGGCTGGGCCTTTTAATTATGATTGATTACGTTTGTTTATTCATACTTCTTATGTCTAATAGAGACTAAAACGTATAACACAGGAAGTCATTAATAGTATAGAAACAGCACTTGCATAGCAGTTCGCGGAGCTTACATTTGAATTCCGGATTTGGCATAGTTTTTAATGTCACAGGAATTTAATTATATATTCTTGTGCACATAATGTACGCACTCTTTTTCTGATTACTAGTTTGTATGGCGGTATTGGCATTTGGAATCGTCTTAAGGACCTATTTGAAACATTGCCCGCGATAGGAAAAAGTTCCGGATTTTGTTTGACAAATATTGAAGCCTCATATATGTAAAGGCAAGGGAATAAGGGTTGGCAGGATTTCCTATAACGAACTCCGCATATTGCCCTTACACTTTTTCATGAGCTACAAAAGCTTGATCCGCATGTACAGAGTTACCCCACATTAGGATTCCGTATCTTAGGGCAGATTCAATATATCGATGGCAGGCCATTAGTGATGTTTTCATAGAAACCGTTTGCTTAAGCCGCCACAACACGTAACAGAATTTGTTAATTTTATTGCACAGTACAGCAACATGGTCTTTCCAGTTACAGTGTGTATCTAAAGTTATCCCCAGGAACTTGGTGCTGTTGACTTCTTCAATTTCCGTATCATCGTGACTTATTTTAACATCGTGTGTTTTGGCTTTTTACGATCTGAATTGTATGAATTTCGTTTTACTAAGACTTAACTTTAAACTATTATATCTGAGTATATCTGAGTGTCACGGTTGTTTTCTAAGATTTTATTCTTATATGGTAGCAAGTGATATTTATCACCATCAATCTGTAGCAGTTCTGAGCTGGACATAGGTCTCTCCAACACTGCACCACTGAGCACGCTTCAGCCCATCACTTCCGCCAGGAGAAGAGCTTTCTACGACCAGCCATGCACCCTTTGAATATCGTCTTTTTAGAACCGGACTTTGAACTGGGTAGGATTCGCTAGGCATCCGTTAATTGCTGGCAATTGGATTCAGTGAGGGAGCGTAAACTTGTAAATGGGAATGTCTTTCGCAGCCACTTAGAGTTGAGTTGGGGTGCAGTGCGCAAGGCACAAGACATGCGGCGGTAAGTTTGGTTCACCCCGATTAGGAGCGTGTGAAAGAGAGAAACGATTGGATACACTGAATATCATTGCTCCCCCTAGCCTGAGGACATCAAACGCTTCGATTACTTATATTTATTACGTATCCTATTTTTACTTGTTCTTTTGAAAGAAATGAAATATACCTAGAATAGGTAGTTACAGTCACGTGAAATGATATATGAAAAAAAAAATTAAATAAAAAAAGAACCGACTTCAAAATAAAATAAAAAGCCAAAAATAATCTTTAATGTACGGTACGGATCACATTTGAATCATCTTTTGAAGTCGGTGCCAAACCATTCATATATTACGATAGAACCGAGGCGGCGAATAAGTTATTATCTACCTACATATATATTTAGTCATAGTAATTCGTATTTTTGTTGAATTAAGAACTTTATTTACTTCAGGTTTGGCACCGACTCCAAAAGGTGATTCAAATGTGATCCGTACCGTACATAAAATATTATTTTTGGCTTTTTAGTTTATTTTGAAGTCGGTTCTTTTTTTATTTATAAATTTTAATTTTTTGCTTTTTAGTGATGGATTTTAGTAGTGATATAAAGTATTTTGTAGAGCCCAGAATGGGAAGATTGAAGAAGCACTTTGCACGCATCTCGAGTCTTTGGAAATAAGAAATGTAAAAGTTGGTTAGTTCATTGTACCTTCCATCATCAGCTCAGCATGAAATGATGACAACCAGAGGAAAACAACTCATAACTTTAGAAAAATATATACAAAACATGGTTAGTGCCTATAATATTTGAGGGTTTCTCTCGATTTCCCTGGTATTCCATCATCTAATCCTGACTTGCTGATAAGGAGACTACTTCAGGGACACACTAAAAAGAATATGACTAACAGTTTTAACGTCTACCTATAATAGATGATTTTTTTAAGAATTATCCTGTAACTCTTAACTATTAAGGAGTTGTACCTTCCGTCATCAGCTCAGCATGATGAGATGATGAGTACCATATGCAAATACTTAAATAGCTTAAGAAAATATATGAAAAATGTTATATGTGCCTATAAAATTTGAGGATTGCCCTCGATTTCCCTGGGATTCCATCATCAGATCCCAACTTGGTGGCAATGGGACCACCTCGGGAGTATATCCTTACAAATAAAAAAAGAATTTTTAAAATCGGTCCACAATCGGTCGGTGAACATACATAAAAAAAAATACAAACTATCGAACATATAACCTCCTCCTTTTTTGGAAGACGGTTAAAAATAAAGCACTCGTAAATATCTTATGTTCAGCTTTATGAATATAACTAGAAAGTGCCCGCAACTTCGTCAGCGGAGGAGAAAAGAAAATTATAACCCTTTTTTTAGTGTAGTGGAAAAAAAAGTACTTATTTTATTACCATCAGTGGATGACTAGCTACCCGATTACCAAAAACAGTTGAAATCTGTTCAACCGTTTTAACGTGATGAAGCCACAACGCCACATACAAACACACAAAAAAATTACCTTTAAATAGTCGTATCACTCATATTTGTGAACATGTCTATAATGTACTGACATTTTTTTTTTATAACTCTATAATAGTATCTATGGAAGATAATTATGATAGATATCTTTCGCGTGCTCTCAGTTACATCAGATATTGTTACACGGTACAAACACAATACAAATCTATACTATTATAAATTTGGAAAAATTAAATGTCTGTAAATTGAAGATATTAAAAAAAAATTGTAACGGACTATTTGGTGATCGCTAAGTATATATTTTTTTGGATTTTTGTATGTTTGTATGTGTCGTTGTGGCTTCATCACGCCAAATAGGTTTAACGGATTTCACGGGTCTACACGGGTGGGTACTTTTTACCCGACTACGCTGAACCAAAAAATAAGGGTAATGACTTTTTCTCCTCTGCGAATGAAGTTACCGGCACCTTCTAGTCTGGAATAAGCTTACCCACTATGATTATAATTTACGTCGTTCGCGCTTGACGACCGGAAGAAAGAATACAATGTTATTTATGTCAAGTAAAACAATTGTTTCTCCATAATCTCATAATATACGTTGGATATATCTTACTACTACGTATAACATGTGCTAATAATACGTTTTTATGCAAATTTTGTAAACGCGGTACGTCGCGTCCATTATTTGGGAATCAAAGAGATTTCACGCGCCGTCCGTTGGAAGCATTCGAGTCCCAATGCGTTACTAACGGTTGGCTCCTGAAATATAAGAAAAATACATTTCAGGAGATTTGCAGCCATATGTCATTGACTAAATATATTTTGAAGTGAAAACTTCTTTAGAGGCGCTGTGCACTTTTTGTGATGGGGAAAAAATGTTTAACTCGCGAAAGGTTACGTGACCGATAGATTGAAAATTCGTAAGACGGACACATGACCTGATCGAAAACTGTTACAATGTCATTGTGTACGATAGCGCAATAAATGAATATTGTATTTTACCACATAAGTGTGTAATAAAATATACTTTCATAGTGATAATTAAAGCAATTCGTGCAAATTTATTCCCTAAACATTCCAAAATATCAACAATGCACGACGTTAATTTTCACGTTTTCACTTTTGCCGGCACTCCCGGAGTGCAGCCCGTTGTTTTGTTTACCCCATCCTTTTTTTCGGGTGCGTCACGCGAGATATAACACAGACTATATATAATTTCATATTTACAACCTTCACAAGATATAACGAACGTTAGCTATAACAATAAAATTAATACTTTAATAAGGAATAATAGTAAATTTACATAATATTTACTGTTTATAATTTTTTTTTATTGTCCGAATCGCATGCACATGCACAAAGAAATATGAAGAAGTCGCAGATATTTTATTTGCAGATAGTTATTTGCAGCATAAAAACTTCATTGGCTGATTAGGTTAGTTAGTTACCTTTCGGCCCTCAGAGCAGAAATATAAGCACCGCGAAGCGGGGCTTCGTCAACACTCATCTCCCCCATCATAAAAACAAACTGTTACCTTTCTGATGATAGATTAATTGAATAATAGATATTTACTTTAAGTCTTAGGTGCTATGAACTGTGTTTTATAATAAGTTCTTATATCTCATATTACTTACCCGTATTTGCCAGCTGTGATGCTTTACGGACCCTCAGGGGCTCCACAGAACACACTTTGAGAACCGCTGAATTAACAAAATGAAATTTGAAAAATGATGAAACCTTTCATGTTCTAGGCTTCCATTGTTTCATAAAAAAATACTTCTATGACTACCGAACATTCTGACACACAACATTAATAAACATTTCGACATTAAAATATTACTTACAATTTAAAACTACTAAATAATACTACGTTTATGTTGCCACAGATCATTTTTTTTGTATATGTGTGCATTTGTGTATATTATTTGTATTTTATATATTTATTTATTACTATCTAGTAGCTTTGTATGTATCTGACTTGTACCTTTCTCTTTTCCTTTCTTTCTGGTTTTGATTTATGATTTGTCTCATCTTCTTGTGCACCACTTACTTACTCATTGGTTTTTTACTTTGCGCCATCTCTACTTACCTTAAGGTTGTCTGGAAGCGATCGCTTATTAGCGATAAGACCGCCTGTTGTTTACCATTTCTCATACTGTTTTAGATTTAAGTGTCTGATGTTTTTTTTTGGTGTGCAATAAAGTGTATTGCATTGTATGTTAGGTAGATGTTGTAGCCATATTTCAACACTTAAAAAAAGTATACAGCAAACGAAAACACGATTGAGTATATTTAATAATTTATGGAATACATTAAATAACACACTGCTTAAAATATTACGACCGAATGACGATTACTTCTTGTAGCGTGTTGCGTGTTCAAGCTACGTAATGTGCACTTTCTCTCTTGCACATTTAATTGGATTGATGTCTCGTTTTGTTTACTATACTATTGTTGAAACGCTGCTCATTGAAACTGATGAAGCGAATCCATACTAATATTATAAATGCGAAAGTGTGTCTGTCTGTCTGTCTGTTACCTCTTCACGCTTAAACCGCTGAACCGATTTAGATGAAATTTGGTACGAAGATAGTTTGAGTCCCCGGAAAAGACATAGGCTACTTTTTATCCCGGAAAAAGACCCTTATCCGCGATAAACGAATTTAAGGCGGACGAAGTCGCGGGCAGAAGCTAGTAACAAATATATCGACAATACTAAAAAATACAAAAAAAATCTTGGCCTTCATGTACTACACAGCAACTATTTTTCCATCTATTTTTGTAAGATACGAGTAACACCTATGTAAGTTGTAAAAATAAAATGTTTCTATGTGTCGTTGTGGCTTCATCACGCTAAATCGGCTAAACGGATTTTAACTATTTTTGGTACACGGGTAGCTGGGCATCCCCAGATGGTTATCGGATACGTTTTACTTGATTACGCCAAAGAAAAATGAAGGGACCTTTTTCTCCTCCGCAAACAAAGTCGCGGGCAACTTCTAGTTAAAAAGATTTTTTTTGGATTTTTTGTATGTTTGTATGTGTCGTTGTGGCTTCATCACGCCAAATCGGCTTGACAGATTTCAACTATTTTTGGTGCACGGGTAGCTGGATATCTACAGATGGTTATAGGATAGTTTTCGCCCGACTACGCTGTCAAAAAAAAGAGGGGTTATGTCTTTTTTTTTCTCTGCGATCGAAGTTGCGGGCACTTCCTGGTACTTGAGAATACAAGCTTGCGACAACGGTATTCCGTTGGGCATTCTTAGTGGTACCCAAATGTGACACGCTTATCTGTTACAATAGGACACAGAATACGGACATATAACTTATACTATTACCCTGTTCTTAGAGATTGATGTGTTTTATTTGTCCTATTATGTTTTTTTTTATGTGTAAGTAAGATAAACTGAAACGGCTGCACAAGTTGTAACAATTATTCTATACACGTTAACAATTATTATCTACTTAGGACAGATAAAAAGTAAACAGAGTTAAACAGAGTATAAAATTTTGTAGGTAAGATTAAAAAGATAATAAGTCTGATTAACATAATGAGTCGCTTGGTTAAAAAATACCATAAAACATGTGAGCATTTTGCTAATTGACAATGTTACTGAAAAATACCGTAGCAATTTGAATACAATAAAATGGAATGACATGATGTAATGTTTGTCCAAATTTGCGTTAGTCATAATCGCATTTTTTTCTGAAACTGTTAAGGGATGATGTGAAGGATTGCCACAATACAACTACCTAACAGGTTCTACAAGACTGGCTGACTCACTTTTCAAAAAAATCTGAAGTTAACTTTCTCAGAATTTTTACAAACTATGTAGAAAGTGCCCGCAACTTCGTTCGCGAAAGAAAAAAGTCATTACCCCTATTTTTTTGGTCAGCGTAGGGTAAAAAGTATCTTTTCATTTCTCCTGCTCAAAAAGTACGCCATATTACCTTCGCGAAGCAAGACTAAAATAATACAAGTAGCCCCTACGGTTTAAAAGAAAGCCATATAATACCATACCAATTTCTACGAAACTGAATAAAAAAAACTTGCGGCCAGCTATATACTACTTACGAATAACTAAAAATAAACAAACAAACCTGATCAGATTAACCAACATTTTTGATTAAATTGCTCAAACTGTACTTTAAAATTTTCATGAAATATACAAAATTGATGTTAAGTCCTTTTTATTTTCTCACAGTCGAAGTGAAAAGCAGAGTGTTTAACATGTGTCTAAAAGCCATTATGACACTCAGATCATATTCACTTCGTGTCATAATGGCTTATTTTAGTCCCTTGTCAAACAATCTACTATATAACCATCTGTGGATACCCAGCTATCTGTGTACCAAAAATGGTTGAATTCCGTTCAACCGATTTGACGTGATGAAGCCGTAACGACATGTACAAACATGCAAAAATAAAATAATAACGATTTAGTGACCTCTAAATAGTCCGTTACAATATTTTTTTAAATACATAATCTTAAAAGTACAGATATTCCACTTTTACAACTTCATAATAGAATATGATTTTCGCACAAAATTCACATGAATTTCACATGTTTATGAGTAACAAAGGGAATCCGAAACACTGTAGTGTAAGGTTTTTTTTCTACTCGTCGACTATAATCCCTCAATGAGAACTTCATAGAGTAAACTTTAATAGCATACTTTTCAATGTCGGATACTCTATGGCACTTCCAACTGAACTGATATATTCATAAGCCAACACTTTGAATTGAAGTGTTGGCAGAATATGTCGAATGAATGAGTCGAAGATAATTGAGGTACGATGGTGATGGTGATGGTGGTGATGGTGTTGATGGTGGTGATGGTGATGATGGTGGTGATGGTGATGATGGTGATGATGGTGATGATGGTGATGATGGTGATGATGGTGATGATGGTGATGATGGTGATGATGGTGGTGGTGACGATGACGATGATGATGATACCTACTCGTTCCTTACTTAGGCTTAAACGCGGTACTCGACTCAAAAAGCATACATTATATAACGATTGCATAAAATACTATTTGGTAGACTCCGACAACAAGGCGATATGCAGGTGAGATCTATGTAAGTTCAAGTAGTAACGCCTCTGCAATCAGTTCACCAAACGGCACAAATCAATTTGAAAACTAACATCCATAAAGCGAACGAGTATTGTTTTGGCAGCTTGTTTACGAGCTTTCTTGGACAATTGGACAATCTGTTTATCCCACTGTGGTATAAAAGGTGCATATCGTCTGGGATAGTGCAATACTTCGTAACTAATAAATGTTGATAAGATTTTATATTCAAAGTGATGTTATGTATTTTCATGACCTTTATCCACAAGTGCTATTTACACGGTATGGCACAAGATTATATTAGCACATTAAATAAATTAGGACTAACATGCAGGGGAGAGCGGGGTTCAAAATGGCGGGGGTAAGGTAAGTAAATAACGGAACGGTTCGGTATGTTTGTCGACACTATACCGTTGCAGGAGCTGTTTTAGTTCCTTCCATAAAGGGAGAATGGTAAATAGTTATGGTTAAGAACAGAAACAGAATGAGGAAAAGGATGGAGAAATTAACCCCAGCACAGAATAATATATTTTTGCCTTCGATTTTTTTGTCAACTGTTGATAGTACACAAATAATAATCCAATATTTCGGCAAACTACAAAACACACTTTCAGCGTGTGTGAACAGAGATTTATTTTTTGAAGGATCAGTTTGTATTCGAAACGACAGCATAATAAGCCCCATTTTGGGGTTAGTTGTTCCGTCATAAGAAAATATTGATGAAGAATTGCATACTTCTATGAATTCACAAGCCGAACGCTTAGGCCGATCGTGCCTCTCTATCGATTGTTCCGCGCTCTCGCTTGCACGCTCGGCTCAGGCGGAACGTGACAATGAGTCATGCTTTTTCGACCGTGCAGCCGGCGATCATCGATTTATAAGACGTTATCACGTCAACATTTTTTTGGTAAGAAAACTGTTTAACGATGCACAAAATAATATCATTATTGATAAACGCCAACAATTAGGTACTCATTATATGTGTGTTTAATATTCTCATAACTCAATTTTGTATTTTATGAAAATTTGCACGTTGAGCCCCACTTTCCTTTAACAAGTGATGGGAAAGGGAATGGATAAAATTGTTAATGCGAAGTTTTTCTATTTCAATTTAAATGACTACGAGTAAAAGGTTCTTGCAACTTCGTTCGCGTAGGAGGCAAAAGTCATTTATTTATTATTTTATATTCCCCTATTTTATGCTTCAGTCAGCGTAGTCGCTTAAAATAATACATCCTACAACCATCCTCGGATATTCAGTTATCCTTAAGGTCCGTCCACATTTGTATCATTTGCCCGTATCAGATCATCGTCGCGTGGCATGAACGCGTGTCACGATCTCGCGTTTGGACGTTGCGCCGATCCGATCGCTCGAAATCCATTTGCTACGCATATCACACACTTATATCGGAAGAGTGCGGCATGATCGGTGCGCCGACAGTGAGCGTCCAAGCAGCGCGATACGCAGTCATACCACGGGACGATGATCGGATACGAGCAAATTATACAAATGTGGACGCACCTTTATGTAGGTACCAAAACTGGCTTTGGCGTGATGAGGCCGCAAGTAGGTAGATTCCGACCGAGAGATGGCGCTGTTACCAGTGTTCAAATTCATATTTTATACAGGGTGAATCCTAAATCGTGAACAGGAATAATATTACATTTGTGGATCGCGGTCTTAATTTTTTTTGGAATCACGACCCCGGTAAGCGGATTTTATAATAATATAGATAATAAATAGAAAATGTCGCGTGTTCCAAGGTGAGCGATGTCAGTGCAATTTGCCCGGTCATCCGCAATTATATTATTGACAGCGTTCGATCATGCGACGACATTACTCAGAAATTAAATAATAAGAGCATTTAAAATCTTCTTGCTGCCGTAAATATGCTTAAATTTGTAGGTATGTAATAGGGTAGGTTGTTTTTACTTTTTCCTGGTTTGTCAAATATTTTAGTGCCTCCGGATGTTTGAAAATTTTGAAATTTGAGGGGGAAATGGAATCACCCTATCTATTTATGACTTTTTTCATCTTCATTGGATTCTTTGCCTAATGTGTAGAACAAAATTACCGTAACTTTTGAACAAATATGTGAAAAAAAAATCATATAAAAAAATAATAATCACCCATTGTGCTCACATATACATGTCTATTGTAAATGTTCCGGACAGTGGATCCAAAGGCAGAAGATCAATTCCATATGCTATAAAAATGTATACACTATATAATGCCGATTCAGGGTACAAAATTTTCGCTGTGCAGCATAAAAACGGCAAATTTCATTTTTTTATTAGTATTATAGTTAATTTTGTGTGACTTGGCCGTTGAAGGGTACACAAGGGTACAAAATGTTTTGGTGGGATACTATTTATTATAAAGTTCTAAATATATATTTTTTTTACTGCAAAAAAAAATTGCAACGGACTAGTTATTTAGAGGTCACTGAATCGGAAAATATTTTATGTGTTTGTACGTGTCGTTGTGTCTTCATCACCCCAAATAGGCTAAACAGATTTCAACTATTTTTGGTACACGTGTAGCTGGGTATCCAAAGATGGTTATAGGATACTTTATATCCGACGACGCTGTCGACAAAAAGAGGGGTTATGACTTTTTCTCCTCCGCGAACGAAGTTGTGGACACATTCTATACTACAATTCTCACTCAGCACAAACAAATTGCAAAATGAATGTAGTTTATTTACTAGAATATATGGTAGATAGATAGATAGATAGTTAAACACTTTATTCATTTCCACAACATACATGGTTACACAATACACATTAAAAATAAGTATAAAACTATAACCAAGACACTTAAAACTAAAACAGCAATGGAAAAAGAAAAAAGAGAGAAACCATGTGTCGTGGCAGAGAAAAGGCGCGGACTCAGCATAATGAAGTGGCAAGCCACTTCGCTGGTATTCTGTCAGGACCTTAACATATACATATACAGGTGTTATAATGATTATTTGATTAGCATTCCCATAATATATTCAGCCAGTATGTAGTGGCATGTCAAAATTACAATGGCAACATAAGACTAGGTACATATTACCGAACAAAAAAAAAAAAAAAACGTGGTCCAACAATAATGAGATAGTTTTGTTTGCAGATGATACGTCTCTAATTTTCAAAGTCGTACGAAATCAACGATCCTACAATGACGTAAACAATGCTATCTTTGAAGTAGTAAATTGGTTTAATGTAAATAATTTATTGTTGAATGAGAAAAAGACGAGTAACGTAAAACACGAGCAAGCAAGCGTTATGGTTAAAGGTGAGGAACTGGAAATAGTTAAGAGTACAGTCTTTCTCGGTATAACATTAGATTCTAAGCTCCAATGGGGTCCCCATATTGCTAATCTCTCGAATAGACTGAGTTCTGCAGCTTTTGCAGTAAGTAAGATTCGTCAATTAACAGACGTGATAACGGCTCGATTAGTGTATTTCAGTTATTTCCACATTATTATGTCGTATGGCATCTTACTATGGGGCAGTGCTTCCGACATTAATACTATATTTGTTCTGCAGAAGCGGGCTATTCGTGCGATATATAAAATGAACTATAGAGACTCGCTTAGAGATAAGTTTAAGGACATTAATATAATGACAGTGCATTGTCAATACATTTATGAGAATATTATGTATGTACATAAAAATATTACCGACTTTAAAAAGAACTGTGATATACATAATATTAATACTAGAAATACGCATAAGCTCGCAGTGCCTGCTACTAGGCTCCATAAAATAAGGAGATCATTCATGGGTAACTGTGTGAGATTTTATAATAAACTTCCTAGCAGCATAACTGAGTTGTCTATTGGTAAATTCAAAAATATTGTGAAACGAAAATTATTTTCTAAAGCTTATTATAGCACACAAGACTACATGAATGATGAAGCCGCGTGGGATTAATGTAAATTATAGCGTCATGTAGGTATATGAATAATTATTTTAACGAATACCTAAGGTATTATTATTATTTTAATCTTAATTGTTTTATATACTCTGACATTTAGAATTTTATTCTAGACACATTCTAGATTATTTATTTTTTATTGACAATCCTTTTGGGATTTATCTAATAGATTATTTTAATTTTTAAAATTATGATTTTATCAATAATATTAGACTTAAGTTAAATGATCTGATTAGGTTTTTCTGGGTTTCCCTAATCCTTGCAGCAAATGTTGGATCATATTGTATTTCTCCCAGCAAACATTCACTCTCATGTAACTGACATTTCGAAAGTGCTTGTAACTAGGCCTACTTGAATAAAAAATATTTTGATTTGATTTGATTTGATTTGATAATGACATACTAATTTTAGGGACAAATACGTTGTAAATTCAGGACTCCAACTAATCCAGTCGATGAACCATGAGTCACGGCTGTCGGCATAAGCCCCAGTAAAATTGTGTAATTATCTCAATTTATCGTGGCTTATCGTTTTTGCACGATTTACATTTATCAGCCGATCGACATACTCCTTTATTTACTCATGAAATTGGAAATAACCGCTTGATAACGTGATGTGTACGTGTTTTCATTGTTATTGGTTTGAGGATTACGTACAGTGGACTTTGGAGTTAATAACAGAATAAATTAAACAAGAATATGATCAGAGCTCTGAATAAAACCCTCCTGCAAAATATTATTGCCTAGAAGGTACCCGCTGCACTTCGGCTTAGTGGGGTAATAAGTATCCTATAACCATCTGTGGATACCCAGCTACCCGTGTACTAAAAATAGTTGAATCTGTTCAGCTGCTTTTGCGTGATGAAGCCACTACGACACGCATACGTAAAAAAATATTATTTTTTTCTGTTCAGTGACCTTAAGTTTCACTTTTTTTTTAATATTTTCGAAGTACAGACATTTATTTCAATTTTACAACTTTATAATAGTATACATGTCTCTCCTGTGGGAGAGACGTAGACCAAGGCGAATGTCAAAACCCTTACATGTCAACTTTCGTTCAAGCCGTTTAGGCGTGAGCCTGTCAAAGAAATAGTCATACATACAAGTACACAACCCTCATAAATTTCATTAAAATGTCTTCCTAGTTGTTTCCATACATTGTTTTCATTAAAAAAAAAGAAGTTAAAAAAAAAAAACAAGAAGGTTGGGTTCCAATCCAGCTCGAAGCATAAATATATTCAAGTTTTCGAGTTAATATGTCATCATCATCATTTCAGCCATAGTACGTCCACTGCTGGACACAGTCCTCAATAGAATTCCACATAGGCCGGATAGAGGCGACCTGCATCCAGCGAGTCCCCGCAACCCTAAAAGGTAACTATATTGCTTGTTAGTACTCGGCCTCCATTTAATATGTATATTCACTGTATTTAAAAGGTTCTAAAAACAAATATTTATGAGTACTTCAATCCTTATCATGCGTGCATACTTGGAGAGTCGCTGACTAATTTGTTTTGTATTTCACTAAATGTCAGAGTAAATGGTTCGGATCTTTCATCTTGAAAGCCAGACGGCGATATGGCAGACGATGGCAAGAGTGATGGCTCATTCCCAAAATATTATGACTGAATCGACCGTAGCGCGTAAAACGCAGATGCGAGTAACGCGACCTTTCACAGATGAGGGAAATTGTAGAAAATTTGTGAATTATGATACATACTAGGTGTTACTCTAAGACTTTATCTGTGTGCATTTACAGGTACTACAAGAAAATTAAACGATCCTTTTGTGATTCTTTAGGGTTCAAAAGTGTATGACAACCATACACTTAAACACACTTTTCAACGGCTTAAATAAGAAAATGCTCGTTTCTCCATACACTTGTCTGTGTTGTCCTATCATGTCACACGATCGAATTGTTAAGCGCGCAGGGGCTTATTTTGAAATTTGGGCCAAGTTTAGTACTGCCCCAGATGTTAAGGATAAAACTAGCTAAGTGTGAGTTGGAGCCGCGCACCGAGTATTGCTACGCCCCTGGCTGTTTGCCGCCACGGGCTATGGTCCCTTTGGCTCTAGAGTAAATACGCCCTTGATAGGGCGTCTTAACGCCCAGTCGTTATACCTGACTTTGAATCTCAACATAAACTTTTCTAGTAGTCACTTTCGCAACCAAAAACCCGCCTGGTAGGCACTCGTAATGTTTGCTCAGATGCCGGCTAAGTCCGCCAGGCGGGCAGTAGCTTTAAACCTACACGCCACGCCAAAGAACTCGCCTGGCGGGCACACATGGCATCTTCGCCATCAGGGCTGACACTAACAGAAAGGTTTTAATACTTCTGATTATTATGTGGTCGAAAAGTAGGTACGGTTGATTTAAAATATACAGGCAGTGTGTTTTTACTTCACCTAATGCGATTAAAAAATAAAAAATCTTTGATTTTATTCACGTATACAACAGTTACTTGGCACAGCCCTGAGCAACCGCCTAGTGCCCGCCTAGCGGGCACGCGGCGTGCGGCGTTGCGTTGCTCGTCTTAGCCCACCTGGCGAGTTCAGTCGGTTTCTGGGGTATTGTTCGAAATTTTGCCCGGTTGCGAAAGTGTTAACGACACGTTCGGCTAAGTTGATTGCAAAACGCTTTACGAAGCTGGCGCGATATCACGATAGAAAAGAAATTGATGCTAATTTACCTATTTAAAATCGGGTCTCCTTCGGAATCCCTAATGCCGTTTGTCTGCATTCTTTTCAGAAACCGTAATTCTTAAAGGTTTTTAAAAAAAACATCGTATAGGTTACGTTAGGTTTGTTTTATAACAATCCTGAAAAGTTTACAGTTGCATAAAAAATGCGTTAGGACAAACTAAAAATGCGTTAGGATTACGATATAGATCCGTTAAAAACACTTGAAATTACAAATTCGTCTTTCATAAAAACGGCTGTTAAGTTTAACTCCCCACTCAGGGTAAAACATGAACCTACTCGTACTACGGTTGAAAACACTTATCCCAATCGCGCTCGCTTCTCGCGACTCGCGACTCGGGAAAATTCGTATCCAACTTTATGACTGACGTGTCTCGTAAAACCCCAGATGTTCTATCCTCCGACTCAAAACGACGTAAATCCAGGCTATTTGATATTAAGATATGTCGTTTTGTGAATGGACGTACGAAGTCCGCATTCCGACGATGACTGATGGATCCTCGTGATACATTAGCGAGTTAAAAATAATTACAACGTCTTGCACGGGTAGACGTATGTGCAAACATTTGCTCAGTTTTCAAGTTCAATTTCAGGGTAATTTGTTTATTACATTGATAAGTGAGAGAAACTCAATGTAATCATCTTTCATCGTGCGACTCCCCGCTATCTCAAAGAACGTTTTAGTTATCTTCTATCAGCAAGGTCCGCTCAAAACTGTCTTCTAGCTGTTCCATCATCAAAGTCAAAGTTTTATACAAATTCTTTTACATTCCGGGCTACTGTGTTGTGGAATTCTCTTCCACTCGATTTAAGGCAAGCGAAGTCATTGCCTATTTTTAAAACTAAGTTAAAGGATCATTATTTATCTCTCCCATAATTTATATTTTTAATTCTGCTTCTGTTTTTCTAATCACTTTGATGTCAACTGTATCATAGTTTTCTTTCTTACTTTGTATAGTAGTATGTATGTTTAGTATATGTATATGTTTGTTTGTTTTTATTTATTTTTGTATTATATGTAATCTTATCTCATCACCTACTCATTTCTAGCTATTTTATGTCATTTCCGTTACACAAAGGTTGTCTGGAAGAGATCGCTCTTTAGCGATAAGACCGCCTATTGTTTACCTATTTTATGTTAAGGCTCTATTGTATTGCTTCTATTGTTGGTGTGCAATAAAGAATTGTTGTTGTTGTTGTTGTTGTTGTAATGTAGGAGCAGAAATTAGATTTAATAGTGTTACAGTCTAGGAAAGTTAAATTACATTGCGTTTATTCATTTATGCGCGTCCCATGAGACGGACAGAAACAGCATTCGCGCGGTGTACCCCTTACATTTCAATAAATTTTTGAAAGGGGCTTTACGCGTTAGCTTCGGCTCCGCGCACGCTGCCCAAAAGTCCGGAACACCATTTTCCCGTGAGCGGGTGTGACATACAAAGTGTCAGTCACTACACAGACAGTAGTCTGTGAGCATTTAGAATAGGAATCAGTCAGATCTATTAAAAATCACAGGAACCCGTGGGCATTTGCAGGCAATGCACGAACGTGTTTCGGCTGACATGACTATGATGGTGATAACGATTGCTTTGGGACCTCTTTTCATCAGAGGGTATTATAGGGGCGGCCTTTGTGCTGCAGTGTACGTCACTCGGCTGAGATGATAAGAACTAATAGTCGACTAATAACCAAGGCCTGTCGGTCGAGTCCAAGAATTTCCAGATTCTTTAGAGAGTGAATTTGTTAACCCGACGAAAAAATTCGGGCTTTATAAATTTAACGAGTTTACCGTGTAGAGTGTGTAGCTATGTGTATGTGTGTCTGGGTATCTGTGTCCGTAGCATCGTAGCTCTTGAATGGTTCAACCGATTTTAATTTTGTTTATTTCCTCTGGCACGAATAGGTATTTAAAGGGGTAGCATTCTGTAGAAACCTATTTTGGTTGCACGGGTAAGGTGACCTGGTTCTCAGTTTTGGCTCGATTTTAGGTCACTCCAATAACGTGGAGGCATAAACTTTTTAATTTAGTTCCGATTCTGAGTAAGTTGGGTATTACTTTGAGAGTACGGGACAGGCAATTTCAGGATACTTTTATCCGACTACGTTGAAGCAAAAAAGAGGGTTATGACTTTTTTCTCTCCCGCGAACGAAGCCTTAAATTCTTCTTGAATTGTATAAATAACTGTCAGATTCTAGGTATAACCACAATAGGTATGTTAAAAATAAACTGCACGATAGCGATAAGACTATTTATAGTTGATCTTGTACCGCTCTGCTAACAAGTATTGTTACTAATGGAAAAAGCAAACCGGTAGGTACGAGTACAAGGGAAACTCATAAATACTCATCTATTCTATTATAAAGTTGGAAAAATGATATGTCTGTACATTGAATTAATTTTCAAAAAAAACTATTGTAACGGAGTATTTGGAGGACACTGAATCGAAAAATTATATTTTTTTGATTTTTTGTATGTATGTATGTTCGTATGTGTCGTTGAGGCTTCATCGCGCCAAATCATTTCATCATACAAACATTTCATTTTTAGAACTTAAAACACATATAGATGTCAAAACGACTAATAGATACCACTGGGGGTCGAAGAACTGGCAAGAGCTAGCTTCCTAGCTCAACGTATCTGTCAATGCTGTACAGCGAGGAAATGCTGCCAGCATCTTTGGGACCATGCTGTAGGGGAGCTCTTTTTTATTAACTTTTTTTTTAGTTTAAGTTGTAGTTTAGTATTAGGTAGGTAGCTCTCGAAAAAAATAGGAAATTCCCTTTTTTTTCGAAAATGAAATAAAAATATCTAATCTAAGAAGACCCAATGCTTGACATAGCTATGAATTTTAACAATCGGAATGTTAACATTCGGAAATATAAAGTTCGTGAATTTTAACAATCGGAATTTTGACATTCTTAAAGTTCGTGATTTTTAATAATCTTAATAAAAATCGGAAACTGAAGGTTAGGTTAGGTTTGTATTGTGGCCACGTTTATACGTTTTCGGTTTTCGTTTTTTGGCCCATTTCGCATCGCGAAGCGAGCGAAGCTTCAAAATGGGCCAAAAACCGCAAACTCTTGGCTAGGTTAGGTTTGTATTGTGACCATGTATGTATAGCGGAGCGTGAAAATGCTTGCTTGCATGTACACAATTGACAAAATGGAAACCAGATTAAATATTCTGATGTTTCGGACTTTTGTTTAGGGCCGATTTCACCAACAATCAATTTACACGAGAGTGGCTAATCCAGTATAAACTAAATCTAACGATTTACTCAATGGTTAACTTCATTTCTATTTCACCACGCTAGTCTACGGATAACAATCTCTCGCATAGTTACTAAGTAACGTTGAACGAATGAATTGAATGAAATCGTAATGCACCCAAGTAAGATAGACAATTTGTCCCATGCTTGAGCAATGTCACTGCGTATTTTTTAAATTTATTCGAGTAATACATCAATTGTGAAGTAAGTATTGAGTTCACTTGACAGTGACATTGACAATACTAATCTACATCTAACAGTTTACTCAGCCGAAATTGGCGGTTTAAGATTATTCTCTAGTTTAGACATTTTATCTTTAGGTTAATTATTGGTGAAACGTAAAATGAGTTTACTCACGTGTAATTAATGATTTATTATAGGAATAAGGCTTATACTACGTCGGTGAAATTGACCCTTTTAGTCGGATTTATTATTGGTCGGTGTAATGATATTCGGCAATTTAGTATTCCTTCTTTTGATTTTTCGGATTATTATTCAGTCGGACTTCTTATTGTTCGGTGTATTGAAATTTTGAAAATCGTATATGTAAACGTTAGACATGTTTAAATGTCGGATTTATAAAAATCGGATTTATGATCCATTTGGAATTATAAGAATCGGTATTATAAAATTCGTGATTCTGAATATCAGGATTTAATTTTTCGTATTTATGTACTGTACCCCTCACAGAGCCACTAGTAATAAATTACCCGTTAGGTACCCCTATGGGTCCCATATCTACCTACACGAGTACTTAAGTATATATTGTCCTCAGCGGGCGTTAGGCATGCACAATGCACATGCAGAACTGGGTCGACACCCGGTCAGACGGAGCGGGCGGTTCGATTACCCCCAATACGCGCTCTTTGGAGCGGAAAACTTGGAGGCCCAGACCTTTGGCGACATTTTGTTTGGGATCTGTCTAGTGACTGCAATACGGCCACATTTCAAAAAATGCATATAATTTCTTGGAATGAATTGTCAAAGTTTCTAGTCAAGTGCGGTACAGTCAAATAGGTCTAAATTCTATCAGTTTACGTCAATAACGTTGTAACCAGCACCTTCTAGTATACAATATATAAGTGTCGGCGGCGTCATAGTGACGACAATTTGTAACACCTCGGCTGCCCTAAACTAAATTCAAGTATAATATTTTCTTCTGTTTCCGCGATTATTACTCATTCAAATAAAACAATTTAACGGATTATATCGCGTATATTATCTCATTTTAGTTCCCGACGTTTCGGAAGCTTTTCAGCTTTCCATGGTCACGTGTGGACTGAGAAAAGATGTATTTTCCTCTGTCAAAATACCAATTTGTGCAAACTACCCATTTTTGAAAAAACAAATAAAGGTGTACATACACGCCAGATGGGCCTAAGCTGTAAAGACGGTTACACATGTGCCAGAAGGGCTTAATTATTTTATTATAATAATTTACCAAGCAGCATTTCACAAATGAGGCGTACTTATTATGTAGTTGCACATTTTCATTATGTTTTATCTATAGGAGCTGTATTTGCCATTAAAGGAAAATTTGTACATTGATATCCATTATTTACAGGACTATCACTAAATCCTTACTTATTAAAAATTCAATTCTTAACATTATTTATTGGAGTAAATTTAACATTTTTTCCACAATTTTTTTTAGGTTTAGCAGGTATACCTCGTCGATATTCAGATTATCCTGATAGATATACTTCATGACCACCATCCCAGTCAACTTGCTACAGTGGGTAAATCTTTGTTTCAGAGAGCCAGGGGTATCTGCGACGATCAACATCTGACTGCTGAGTTGCAGAATGTCAAACGTGCGCTTCAAGCCAACGAGCTCCAGATACCACGTTCCAAGCAGAAACCCAGTGTGAAAAAACCAACAGTCGACCATAAACCTGCCGTATTACCATATGTGAAAGGGGTCACAGACAAGATCGGAAACATCTTGAAGCGTGCTTCTATAAAAACATATTTCAAGCCGTTGAAGAAGGTTTCTCAATACCTTAGACCCGTGTAGAGTAGCACCCCTTTACAGAGTGCAGGCATTTATAAGCTGGACTGCGAGTGTGGTCTTTCATACATTGGTCAAACGAAACGCAGTGTATCAACCCGGGTGAAGGAGCACATAGCAGATGTCAAGCACCGTCGGTGTAATAGGTCTGCAGTCTGTGAACATGTCATTGACAAACCAAACCACTCAATTAAGTTTGATAAACCTTCTATCCTTGCCAAAGAAAATAAATATTTTCCCAGAATGCTACGCGAGGCTATTGAGATTAAAAAGCATCCTAATTGCAATAGAAAAGATGGATTGTCGCTACCCCCAGCTTGGGATCCAGTAATACATCTCATTTAGGAACAAGCGAGACACAGGACTGCAAAACCTTGATTTTCGAACGCTGTAAAATATCTTATCTGTTTAAAAGTAGTTTAATAGTCTCTGTTTTTAAAAATATTATAATTAGTAATGAGGTAGCCTGGGAGTTTTTCTTTGCAGCGTTTCTTTTCTCCTAAGTACGCCTCATTTGTGAAATGCTGCTTTTTGCTCATTAAGTCTTCGCTGAAATCAAGCATTTTGTTGATGTTTATGCTGAAAACAAGCAACTCGATGTGAGATACTTGAAATTCATATGGTTATTGAATTGAGATACTTGATTTCACTGTTGCTTACGAGGTTTGTTTACAACGTTGACTTCAATCTCTGATTAACGTTGACCAACAAAGTATTTACTTTGTTGTTTCTTTAATTAAGAAATAACATATTTAATTATTGTGTTTACGCTACTTATACCTTACCTTACCTTTTTTTCGAATAAAAGTTCCTTTTTGATCTCTACCAGGTAGAGATCAAAAGCCACGACCGCGACACTTAAAGTAAAAGTATTAGCAGGTAGAGTCTACCTACAGTACCTACTAATCATCATCATTTCATATAAGAGCTACGCTCTTCTCGGTGGAGTAACTGCCACTTCAGCCAGAGACTTGACTTCTTGGTACGACCTGACGTTTACTTTTTCCTTTACTTGTGCAAAGTAGGTGCGTCTGGGTCTTCCTCTTCCTCTCTTCCCTTCAACTTTTCCTTCTATGATGTTTTTAAAGAACCCGTCATGTCGTATCAAGTGCCCTATCATCTTCCCTCTTCTGGTTTCAATGGTTTTTAACAAGCATCTTTTCTCCTCTACCATTCTTAATACTTCTTCATTAGATTTTTTCTCTGTCCAGCTGATTCTTTCCATTCTCCTCCAGCACCATATTTCGAATGCTTCCAGCTTTTCTTTATCTTTTTGTGTCAATGGACCTACTAATACTTTTACTTTAATCGTCGCGCGTCATGCCCATATTTATTGCAACCCGAAGCTAATACACCTACGTCAATTTAGCTGATAGTCAAATAGACCTAAGTTAAGTCATAAATTGTAGACATGTAAGGGAAGAGTGACATCAGTAAATATTTAACGGGACCGAGACTCTGAAAGGGTCTGAGAAGGCAGCTCCATCTATTCACTGGATAAAGAAGAAATGCAAACACAGTTACAAGTCGTAAAATCTATTACCATTTCTGATGAAGTGGGTACATGTTCATGTCGGCATTAAAATAGATAAAATTTAATGTCATACAAAAGCCTAAAACTATGGACAAATAAAACAAGAGGACTTCCAATCGTCGTACAAAATTACGTTCCCCGATATTTACAACGCCATCTATGTATACGAATACGAATGATTAATTGCGTTGCTTGTACAATGGGTGGGACAATATTTTGAAATATTATAGCTGTTTACGAGCCCATTGTTACTGTGTTCTGTTTCTTTGTTTGCTTCGTTTTAAAGCGCCATCTAGTGTTAATGCTGGATATCCCCTTGCAGTCAGCCCACGATTGACTGTCCTCTTGTTTTATTAGTTCATGTCTAAAACTGACATCATACTCTAATCGTACCTTACTACACTATTTACTATTATAAATTAGAATGTGTTCATTATTTCGTTCGTGGATGAGAAAAAGTCATAACCCTCTTTTTCACTTCGCTGTAGTCGGCTAAAAAGTATAACCATTGTTGGAGGTTCAGTTACTTCATTACATCAGCGAACTGAAAATAGTTGAATTTACCTTTTTACCTTTCAAGGCCTAAATACGGTAAGGTATGAAAAAATTCAATAAAAATATATCTTCCAATTCATTTCCCTTGAAATAGTCCGTTTCACTTTTTTTTTTAATTACATACATTTCAATCTATGTAACGACTTTATAACAATTTAGATGAGCCATTTACACTAAGTATACTCCATTAAATGTTTTATTTTAACACCCTTAATACTTATTGAAATGCATGACAATGCAGCTTCGTACTCACTGGCTCGAAGCTTCCAAATTCACCGTTAATTAAGAGATAAAACAAGCAAGCGGCTATTATTCGATATTCGAATCCGCTTTGTGGTCGAGAGCTGTGACTGCGGGTTATGTGATAAAACGTAATGTAGTTTTCTTTAAAGTTGGGGAAATAGCTATATTTAAATCGCCGTGACTGTCGTTTCAGTTCTAAAAATCACTGTGAAATATCCCTGTGACTTTGCCTGTTTCTCAGTCGGTTTACTAATGTTTGGCAGATTATGTTTCCCAAACTGTTTCACTTCCCAAATATTTCATTTCCCAAACTTGGGTTTTATCAAAAAGTGTAAAATTTTCAGAATTTCTATAAAACAAACCTAACCTAACCTATTGGGCTCTACACAATAGCTTAAAACAATATATGAATTTTCTTCGGTTTCGGAGCGCGAGTTTGGGAAATGAAACATTTAGGAATTGAGGCAGTTTGGGAAGAATAGTTTGCTAAAAGAAAGTATCCGTTCTCCGTCATGTTAAAAATTCAAATTCATCTATTACAGACATCTTTGGCCCATAGATAAATAACTACTAAATGTATAAAATACCTATTACTAGAATAAAAAATAAACACTGACACGATTTTACAACTGGCGACGAGATGCGACTTCTGGGTGTCAACTAACAGGCCGCGGAAACGTCGGAATACGACACCCTTCGGCCAGAACTCCTCCTTCATGAAGGTCGACAGCTGGCACTCTCACCACTAATGAAGAGAAGTTCACACATCATTTTTCATTAGTTACGAGTATAATGCCTACATAATATGCGTTTTTCTCAAACATGTAATGAAATATTGATGTTATGTTCCTTATAGACGTAGACCTATCCGGCCTTGCTTTGCTCAGCCGTCTATAATGTCTTCGGCCGGCAACCCCTTTCGTCCTGGCCTCCGTAGTAATGTTCTATTGTAGTTATAAGTACCTACCGACTAATTTTTTTTTGCTAAGCCTTAGGTTAACTGGTAAAGAATGCGTTATGGCATGAACTCCGCCTTCTGTACGACAAGTTATCTTTTCTATACTATTATGAAGTTGTAAAAATGAAATGTCTGTACATTGAAGATATTTTCAAAAAAATAAGTGATACGTACTATAACTAACGCAAGGTCTGAAAATGTATTTTTTGGATTTTTGTATGTTTGTATGTGTCGTTGTGGCTTCATCACACCAAAACGGCTAAACGAATTCCAGCTATTTTTGGTACACGAGTAGCTGAGCATCCACAGATGTTTATAGGATACTTTTTACTCGAATACGCTGAAAAAAAGGGCCTTATGATTTTTTTTCTCCTCCGCTGACGAAGTCGCGGGTACTTTCTAGTATGCAATAAAGATTAAGTTAATCCATACTAATATTATAAATGCGAAAATGTGCCTGTCTGTCTATCTGTCTGTCTATCTGTTACCTCTTCACGCTTAATTCGCTGAACCGATTTGGATGAAATTTGGTATGGAGATAGTTTGAGTCCCGGGGAAGGACATAGGCTACTTTTTATCCCGGAAAAATACCCTCATTCACGATAAACGAATTTAAGGCGGACGAAGTCGCGGGCAGAAGCTAGTAATAAATAAATACGTGATTTTGTAACGTTGTCCCTTCGTAAAAATACACAGTGATACTTTTAGATGGCCGATCACTGTGATTTTTATATCGTGACTTTACTTGTCACCCACCTATACTTTCCTACTTCCTTATTATTTGGTAATGCGTAAACCCAATCACAGTTGCCAACGATAATAAGACTTGATATACTGGACTTGGTTTGCCAAGTCTCAGTATTCAAGGTCCAGTCCAACTAAAAGTTTTGTTTTGTATGGTTTGTAGGTATAAGGAACGGTAACTTATTTATGTGCCCTCGATATTACTTTTAATATAAAAATTCAACGTTTCGACGGGGTACCGGTCGTGCTGGAGTTCTTTAAGGTAGGCCTATTTCCAGCATTGAGATGATGATGTGGGCCACTGATGATCTATCGACATGTTAGCGAAGATGCTGGTAAAGATGTTGACCTAGCCAATCAAATGTCAGTATTAATCGAAGATGTATGAAGTTGTACTAGACAAAAAAAAGCAGACTAGAACCAAGGATCATTAAAACAACAGGACTGACAATCACGATACAAAAATCCTTTCTCTGATATGTACAACGCCATCTATGTATAAGAATTATTATTTACAATTATTCAACTTTGCAAGCGTGACACAGAATTTAAATTTTACGATTATTTATTAATAGCTGTTTACTAACTAATTGATGCTAATGTTGCTCTCTTTGTTCAATTATGAGATCGTTAACTGTTTCGTCGTTTTTAAGCGCCATCTAGTTTTTCCCTGAATATCTCCTCGCAGTCGAGGTATCCAAAGTATGGCAACTAACAGTCCTTTTGTTTTAATGGTCCTTGCTAGAACTATATAAAAAATGATTTTATTATTTTATTATCATTATCACTGACACGACATATTGATGTGTTGTTAATGAAGGCGCCACAAGGCATTGCCAGCCTTTATGTATTTTTATGACATCTAAACTGGTAATAGTTTAGATGTCATAAAAGTACATAAAGTAATTTTACAAACATTTCAACTGCTATCGTTCTCCTCGAAGAAGTGAGATACAGTAATAGTGAAAATTTAATGAAACTTGTACCGCAAGCATAGTATTTACCAGTTTTATTACGCGCTTTGGGGCTATTTTTCAAAATATGCGACAGGTGGTTAAACTGATAGCAGTTGAAACGTCCATAGAATTACCAAACTCACAAATAGGGAGCATAACTAATTGTTTTTTGTTTTATCATGGATGATTAAAATGTTCATCAACAAACTAAAGCGCTCATACGCTCCTTTCGGTGGAGTAATCGACATTCTTCTTCATAATTATTATGTCCTTTTAACGATATTACATACTTAAGATACACGAAAAAATACCGCAGACGGGCTTAAAACTAAGAGATAGTTCCCATTTTCTGAACTACATAATGTATGGACTTAACCTCAAGAGTTTGTGTACTAAGATATGACCTACAATAATTTTCCCAGCAAAGCAACGGTCTCACCAGCATATGATAAACAATCCTCGTGCGAGTCTGCATTTGAATTTCAGAGTCGTTCTGTTTTCATTACATCAGCCAACACCCAAAACCCACCAAATCCAATGACTGAACTGAGGGAAAACCAACCAACCAACCATCAGGTAAAGTTGAATTTTCCTTTATTTTCTCAGCGTATTTAGGGTGCTTTCGTTAACATCGGATGATTTACAAATACGTCGGTGCAATTCGAAACGCTGTGTCCTCGCCTTTTGATGTCTCATTGCTTATTCATCCACAGCGTCTAGCGTCCGCTGCAAAACCACATTTTCCGTCTAGCTTACTCACTAACTTATGAAGCGGGATAGCTATAATTCGAATAGAATAACACGTTCCGTAGTGCATTGAATACTTAACCTGTCGTCATTCAAGAATGACCTAACTGATACCAGTTTTCTTCTAAAATGTCCTGTTTTTGCAAGCGTCAAAAGTTACTGATAATTTGGCACCCTGTCGCTGTAAATACTTTGACATGTTTAAACTATCACATTACTAAAATGTTATTGTAACTAAGTACTAAAATAACCAATTACTTTTGTTTTAGACTAAGTACCTAGATTTGTTTATTTATAAAAGCGAACCGCTAAGGAAATAGTATTCGATGTGATTTACAGTTTTAGATAGCAATATGTATAATGTTGGGTTTTATTATGCTCGCTTTGTGTGTTGTAGCTTCGTACTCGGTGGCAATAAAATGAATTTGATGTCAGGGAGCTTACTTTTTATGAGTTATGACGAATAGACAAGCATTTTGATAACGATATCGCGCGAGACATGCAGACGATTGGCATTGTTCTTAAACAATACCTTTTTAAAAAGAAATTAATGTGCATTTTGAACTTAAGTCGATTAGATTAGAAAGATTAGGTATATTTATTTCTCTATGAGAATTGTACAATATTTACAATACATGTCCCAGAAAATAGAATGAATTCACAAAAATATCGTGAGTTACATGTAATTATACAGATTATAGTAATATAAAAAAAAAAACACTCTAAATAAGAGAAAAATAATATGTCACAGTCGAAAAATATTCATTACAATCTAGGTTAATCAACACAATGCAATAAAGAGAGATTAAAAAATATAATAATTCCATAATAATAATATAAGATACCCGCAGAAAAGTACAGTAGGTACAGTTAGTAAATAATAATGGTTATGTCAAATTTAATACAATGTCAATACAACTTAATACGATGTCAAAAAAAGATCAATAGAAACTTGAAATATAAAACAAAATAATTATTTATTTTCGTTATATTCTGAAACAGAATAGAGGGTTTTTGAGTAAGCTTAGACTGAACTGTGGAATAAATTGCCGCCTGCAGTATTTCCGGACCGATGCGACCTTCAAGCCTTCAAGAAAAGAGCGTACTCCCACCTGAAAGGCCGGCAACGCACTTCTCCGGTGATACAAGTGTCTATTGGCGACGGTGATCGCTTATCATCAGGCGACCCGTCTGCCCGCTTGCCTTCTGTCATAAAAAAAAAGGAATAAATATTACGGGTCAATTTTTACATTCATTGCACTATTCCCATGGCTTAATAAGGCTTGTGTTATGAGTACCTACTAGACGACGATGTGTTTAATGGATATATTTACTTATATGCATAGAAAACATTCAAAGACTCAGGAACAAATATTTATGCTCATCACACAGATATTCGACCTTAACCAGGATTTGAACCCAGGACATTCAGCTTCGCAGGCAACGTAACTCCTGCTGAGCTAAACCGGTTGTCAATACTTAAATACTGAAAATGAAAAAAAAAAACCACCTGAAATTACTTTTAAATTATGTTCAAGGAGCAGAAAATGAAGTTCTAAGCGAGAAGAAGCTATGAAGTGTTATTTATATAAAACAATTTCATCAGATTATGTCGCGTATATTAATCTAATTTGAGTTGCGGACGTTTCGGAAGCTTTTCAACTTTCGTGTCCACAGGTACACTGAAAGCTGAAGCTTTCGAAACGTCGAGAACTCAAATGAGATAATATACGCGACATAATCCGTTTAAATTTAAATGAGTGATAATCGCGGAAACAGAGGAAAATATTATGAAGTGATATGTTCCAGTTTTAATCAAATATTCGATTTTATTCGTTACACTTTTTTAGTTTCGTACTTTCTATGCTTAGCAGCCGAGGATTCAATACTTAATTTTTGAGAGGCACAGGACATATCGGTTTTTATCATCGCGTTATTGGCTGGTTCTTATCGTTTATAAGGGTCAGAGTAGCATGTCGTAATCTTCCACATGCTGTTTTTTGCGTGGCTGAAATTATTTCCAAAAGGGAATGCCCCTTTTCCCTCTAGAACGTCGGGTACGTGACGCCATTCTTTTGATACCCACGACAATGCGATGCAAATGTTTTTTGGTATGATAATATTTCATAACTCGACCTATGTTTTGGCAGTGTTTTTTAGGGTTTTATATATTTAGGTAAGGTACATAGTTGCCGTCACGAGAGCGACAAAGTTGTCTTTTAGAATGCTCCAAAAGTATGCTCATTGGGTACCCTTCTGACCTTCACCAGGTCATTGGTCTTAAGTGGAAGGCCGTCCAACGCCCCAGCTTCCGGAGTTTCGTCGCCGTGCGGAAACGTTTTTTCCTCGCTGTTATGTTTGTTATTGCTTTGTGGTGCTAATGGTTGATAATATATAGCATTACCTTTGTAATAAAGACACTTTTCGTGGATATGTCAGCAGCATTTGCTTTCTATAGGCCGTTTCTTTAACAGGATCCTGATAATGAATGGGTCAGGCCACCTTTTTTTGTATCTCGTGATTATGATTACGTCTCCTGAGCGACTATTTAAAACTACGATTTTTAATTATATGTGACTGTACTTTTCTTTGAACATCCATCAACTGTGCGATTTTCTAGAAATTTCCTGCCTCGCACGACTGAACTGTGGAATAAATTGCCTGCAGTATTTCCGGACCGATGTGACCTTCAAGCCTTCAAAAAAAGAGCGTACTCCCACCTGAAAGGCAGGCAACGCACTTGTGACTCCTCTGGTGATGCAAGTGTCTATGGGCGATGGTGATCGCTTACCATCAGGCGACCCGTCTGCTCGTTTGCTTGCTATATCATACAAAAATGAAAGGATTGCAGTATTATCTTACAGTTCCTATGACCACTTTCCTCCTCCATCATCAGATCAGCTTGTTAGTAGCATTTTCACCGAACTAACATTAGTATGCAAAATTTTAGCTCAATTGGAAACCGGGAAGCAGGTCAAACTTAATCAGCAAGATTCCACCCGAATATACATAGAGTTACATTGCAAGTTAAATAAAAGCTTGCAATATTGGATACTTCCCACCGGGATCCAATTATCGTGTTCATAACGTACAGATTCCTCCATTGTGCTCTACAATATTTCTATTTTACTAGAAGTCTCTCGCTTTTAGATCTACCAAACACGCCTCAATTTTAACAGACAAAACAGCGGCTTAATGCTTATACCTAATAAAATTAAGATGTGTTTGTAGGTTTACAGACCAGGAACTAGCTGCCTTAAAAAATAGGGTTATCACGCGACGGCCATAATAGAAAACTGAACGAATGAATAAGTTCATCAACTAGTGTCGAAATATCGCGAAAACTTTATCTAGGAGGGAGATTTAGATCTCACGATCTTTTTACACAGGTTCATAGTATTGGTTAGGGTGATTCATTAACAGAGCAGTTTAACTCAATATTATACTTATTAATAATATTTATTATGTGAGTTAACTAAACAAGGCGATAAACTTGAACAAAATCAGCTTCATAAAAAGATCTTATGAAAAACATGAAACAGTTAAGAGTGCATTAGTATTCAGGAGAGTGAAAGAGAAAGTTATATAAACTCCAAGATAGAGCAGGATGGATTTATTTTTGTGATTTTCAACACATAGTTCATTATGGCCGCTGTGACAACCGACCAGTGAGACAACCTTACCCGGTCTCCCTTTCCTACCTATTGAAGAATGCGATACACCGAAATCCAAGGCAGGAGTGTGAATTGTATCATAGAGCAGAGGATGAATGGTCATCGTCACGAGACAATCACCGCGATCTTATGAATGAACGTGACCATTACGCGCGTTATGCGAGCCAAACAATGCGCGCGACGATAATGCAAATACGGGCATAATTGTCGTATTGTTCCGACTGACGTCATGCACGTAGACCTTTGACATTAGCCGGGTCTTCACCAACCAGAGCTTTCAATCCCGGAATCTTTACTGCCGTCCTAATTAAAAAGGACGGAAGTCTCAAGCCATCACCATCTGACATGCGTCCTTTTGAAACAGGACGGCAGTTTAGTATTAGCATCCAATCCGTGATTACCGGGAATTCCGGGATTACCCATTTCAAAAATCGGCTGACCGAAAAGCGCGACTATTTCTATTTCAATCATATGAGTTGCAACGGCTGCAGGCTGTTAGTAGTTATCTTTATTTGTGCTAGTAGTACCATTTTTACACAACTTTGTGTAGTAGGTACACAAGTATATAGGGCTGCCATCTTGATCAATGCCAAGCTCAGACAAAAACTTCAAAGCCCCCTTTATTTGGAGGAAATCATATTTTTCCACGGACGTATTAGATTTAATTCGGTTTTTAAGGTTTCCTCTGAATCAAAAGTGCCCGGATTTTACCGGGACCCTTTTTAAACCCCCCCTTTAAGCCCCCCTTTTTAAGCCCCCCGGACGGCTCCCGGACGTCCTCGAAACTAGGACAAATTCGGGAGAACCCAGACGGATGGCAACCCTATACGTAAAAAGTAGTACTGGGTGGTAGTAGTAACATTTTTACAACAACACATTATAAGTACACGTCTTGTATACGAACAGCCAAGTTAATGAAATTCCCTGTCAGTATTTCTTATCAATTATCATCCGGCCATTTTTCAAATCAAAAGTTCATAAATATCTCACCCGATCCTTCTGAATATTGTGTTTTTTCTCCTAAACAGTGTTGCCAGACTTGCTGGCACTGTATGGCATATAATTCGTAAAGCCAGTGGCTGTCAGTCCCGAAGAATTCTTGAGTAGCGAGTCCATAAAAGTTCCCAAAATGTGGATCTGGTCAAGATGATATCCTTAAAGGAGGTAAATCCTTGGAGTAGGACTTTGACCATGCCCATTAGTAAATATCTTTCAGCTAATATGATGATAGCAATGAAGGTGATGAGTGTAATCTACAAACTATACGGTCCGGTCGGTGGGAACCCGTCAGACCAGACCTTTGACACTTATAATTGGAACGCTTCAAGTTATTAAGTTTAGACGCCATATTGTTTGTGATTAATTGACACATTCCTGTTAGCTTTTTTACGAAGTGTTATACACATTGCTCACTACAATAACGTACAATATGCAGGTCACGCATCTTGTATTGATGGGTGACATCTGACATGAAGTGGTGACAATTTTTTATCGTTTCCTCTACTAAATATAGGTTGTAAACATGTTACGTCTATACATTGACGATATTTTAATAAGTGCAACAGGCTCTTTGAAGGTCATTGTATAAAAACAAATATGGTTATTTTTCGTGAATTAATAAAACAGGAGCAGTCGTAGAGGTATTTATTAATATAGTCGCCTAGTATTTTTTTTGGTTAGTTAAGGTTAGTTTTTCATGCTCCTTTAATTACAACCCATTTTTTGAATGTATGTGTGTATATAAATATGGGTCTTTAAGCCTTCATCACGCTAACACGGTTGAACAGATTTCAACTTTTTTTGGTACAGATTTTGAACAGATTGTTACAGGATACTTTTTATCCCACTCCGCTGAAGCAAAAAAAAGGTTATGAATTGTTCTTCGTCCGCGAACAAAGTTCTAACACCTTCTCGTTTGAATCTAAAACATCATCGTTATCATCATCATCATGTCAATCAGCCCATGTCGTCCACTGCTCGATAAAACTCTCTCTTGGTCTCCCCCAAAGATCTCCGTAAAGACCGGTCGAGCGCCGTTCATCCATCGTCCAACTTGTGGAGGGAGCTATTAGCGTCGTCCTGTACGCAGTCACCACTCGAGAACCTTTCTGCTTCAGCCTGCCTGCTTAAAAACTGTTCCCTCGCTTAAAAGTTTGCCATTAAAATAAAAACTGAATTTAGATTTCAAAGGTTTTTACTGATAAACAACAATCTCTTCCAGACAATCTTTAGTATTAGTATAAATATAGATAAGTGCAAAAATATAATGTATCTTTTTAATTCATTGGTTAATATGATGTAATCAAACAGATAACAGCATCACATCAAATGAATTTTGCATTAATTAAATATTCAAATTAATTTTAGGCTTATCTCAAACAGATCACGACAATCCATTGGTTAAAACTTGATAAAGCGTGTAAAAGTAAAAGGAGCTTTAAGGTTATATAATATATGATATACTTTTCTATATGTACAAACAATACACCCAGATAAACAAATCTATCCAAGTTATTAACACACGATTTGCATCAGAGGTATTAGAAAACTATTATGAATGCAGAAAAGAAAATTAATTTGTATGCAGTACAAGAACTATTTCAAGACACTTACTCATTAAAGCTTGTAATTCCAAAGCTTAATAAACTGAGTACTATATAATAAATAGCTTTTTCTACTCGTCGACTTTAATCCCTCAATAAGAACTTTATAGACTAAACTTTAATAGCATACTTTTCAATGTCGGATACTCTATGGCACTTCCAACTGAACTGATATATTCATAAGCCAACACTTTATTTCATAAGCCAACACTTTGAATGCACTATAATGATTTCAAAAATAGAACATTGGTTGTTTTAGGAGACTCGTTTTAATGCAAATATATATATAAAAAACTCTCCTTTTAAAAAAGTAAAATTTTCATGGGTTTTTCCATCCCTAGGGTGGAAAGTATTTTATTGTTACGATTAATAGCCACAGAGTCGAAGATAATTGAGGTACTGGTGATGGTGATGGTGATGGTGATGGTTATGGTGATGGTGATGGGGATGGTGATGGTGATGGTGATGGTGATGGTGATGGTGACGGTGACGGTGACGGTTACGGTGATGGTGATGGTGATGGTGATGGTGATGGTGATGGTGACGGTGATGGTGATGGTGATGGTGATGGTGATGGTGATGATGATGATGATGATGATGATGATAATGATGATGATGATGATGATGATGATGATACCTACTCGTAGAAAAAGTATTGTATACAATAGTTATATAATTAGCTTTTTAAGTCTCGTACCTTACTTAGGTCACTCAGCAAGCTTCGTGGCCTAAACGCGGTACTCGACTGAAAAAGCATACATTATATAACGATTGCATAAAATACTATTATAACAACTCCGCCGGAGGTCAATTTGATATCGTCGACGATGACTCGCTGCTCGATGTTCACTTGTCTAACACAAGAACGCCATATAGGCGCTCTAAAACAGCTCTTATACGACTTGTGACTGTTATACAGCCAAACTAGCAATATTACGGCGCTATGTTGAGACACCATTGTATTTAAGTGTCATGTATTTGCATAGAAGTTGGCGCTTAGGGAGTTTCTATGTTGCTAACGTTTATGATGTGATTATTTGAGTTTGCATTATATTGCTTTGATTAAAGTGATTCATAAACGTGTTATAACTTTGTGAGCATTTATGTATTACGATTGGTTTAGATCGGTACAAAATTAATTTCAACAGTAGATATAATATGTTGGATGATACAAAGAGAGCTGTTATTTCCCATTTAAAGACCGTTCGCCATATTTGAACGTGATTTATATCAGGTGCAACACTACCTACATACATTTTGTATATAAATCCCATCCGTTATTTTCAAGTGTATAAAATTCGAATTTTCATCGCGATATATTTTTCAAGTACCTATTTATTTATTTATTATTTATTTAAACTTTATTGCACAAAACAAAAGTAAGCATAAATGGCGAACTTAATGCCAAAAGGCATTCTCTACCAGTCAACCATAGGGCCAAACAGAGAAGCATGAAAATGGTGCAGTGGGGAAAAACATTCAGTACTGAGAGCGTTAGGACACACAAGCAAATAATGCATACATAATTGCTTATACCTATACTATATATGGTATACTATATATATATTACATACAAAATATACCAGCTACTGCATGGAAGATGGACGCTACTTGAGTTATTGTTCCAGCAGATGCCTACGTAGCATCCGCTTGAAAACTACCTTGCTTGCTACCTATCTATTGTAAATCGGTGCTTCGGAAGCATTATTCATCCAAAACTGTGTTCTCGAAAACTATTTCAAGCCGCATCCAAATTTCGAAATACGTGGTCCAATAGGATTTTCTTTTTCATTGGATGTAGGAAAATTTATCAGTATTTCACAGTGTAATCCTAAAACCTCATAATATTTAGTGAAAAGATGTCCAGTGCCGGATAAAGACCTCCCCAACGCCACTATGACTACTTAGTTCAATTTGTGTTAATTGGTCTTCTAATATTTATTTATTTATAATATACTTACCGCAATCTACCTAGAATATTTAGATTGTATGTGGTCATTAAAATTTCTGAATCTACCATTCACGTAATACCATCGATGTAAAACGTCATTCATGATATTGAAGTCAGAACAATACATTTACATAAAAGGTGTAAGGATGTTTCAAGTTGTGCAAAATCTGACATGGACTCAAAAAAATACTGAGATCTTTATGAAGCGATGTAGAAATTCTATGCAGATAAATTTGCAGGTAAAACCTAGCTATCTATTTACATCATAGCTCTTCGTCACTTCGCGTGACGTCACAGTTTAATTAAGGCCTTAGTTTATCCACAGCCTGTCAGGGGCTAATTACGCGTCACACTGTCCTAGACTCTGACGAATCTTGGCTAAATTGACTTTGTATTTCATTATGGGCCTTCCTTTGCCTTATGTATTTATTTACACTTTATTGCCCAATACAAGAAAGTGTTAATGGCGGACTTAATGCCATAAAGGTATTCCCTACCAGTCAACCATTAGGCTAAACAGAGGCCTTCATGTAACCGACTTCTAAAAGCAGTCAAAGGAGTAAACAGAAACACCCTACCATACGTGTACACATATAACGGGGAGGTATCTTTTTTAAAGCTGATAGTAACATGTTTTAGTCTATTTCAATAAGGTGCAAAAAGGTATACATATTTTGAATCATAGCTCATTTTCGACATAGCTCAAATAATTACTAGATTTAAGTGGCAGTGAACAGGGCACGACGTGGACTCTGACTATGGGCCTCTTAAGGAAGCTCGGAGTCACTCAGCGAGTTATGGAAAGGGCTATAGGCTCGGGATTTCTCTACGAGATCGAATCAGAAATAAGGAGATTCGTAGACGAACCAAGGTCACCGACATAGCTAACCGGGTAAGCAAACTGAAGTGGCAATGGGCAGGGCACATAGTTCGAAGAACCGATGGCCGTTGGGGCAGGAAGGTTCTCAAGTGGAGACTGCGTACCGGCAAGCGCAGCATGGGGGGCCACCCGCAAGGTGGTCGGACCTGATTACGGTTGCGGGTCGCCTGTATCCGACCCATGTGGAAAAATATTGCGGAGGCCTGTGTCCAGCAGTGGACGTCCTATGGCTGAAATGATGATGATGATGATGAACGGCGCACATTGCTCGCAGAACCGATATAGCTGCTGCTGGAGCAGAAAGGTAATGGCGACCGCGTACGGGACGACGCAGCCTGGGTAAGCCAATAAGATAGACCCACGATCTGGTTAGGATGAGAGCAGCGCAAGATTGGCTATTGTATCGATTTTTGGGGGAGGCCTTTGTCCAGCAGTCAACGTTTTTGGGCTGATATGATGATGATGATTTTTTTCTTTGACCGTAAATTTGCGCCCACATACTTAAAACATTTGTTTAACAAGCTTCAACAGAATGAATTTGATTGACGCCTTCTGATATGTCATAGCAAATTTTCCACCCAGCTAGGCTAAAACATCTAATTGGTACTCGAAGTCTTATATATACCAGGTGCAAATTTACTGCACAAGACGTTTACGAAAGCGAAAATTGAGAAATTATATACTTCAATCGGGATTCGAGGAATAAAATTATTTATTATTATGAATTTAAATTAATATAAATTTACAATAAATGAAATCCTAAAATAAGAAATCAAGTCCTAAAATATACCTCTAACTCATAATATATATCAACCTAAAATTAAAATAAGTACAAAAAGTCACCCCCCCGAGCATGGCCTCCATTATTAAGTAAGTAAAATTTTATAAATTTAAAGTAGGTTTCCAGAAAGCACTTAGGAAGGCTTTGTAGTGCGGTTCTATAACTTTTTATTGCGTTGAGACCTATTATTAAATCTACGGTTTACTCCATTTTGGAACTTTCTCGCAGAGTTTACAAAGGCGTTGCATATTGCATCTTTTCAGACCCTCGGAAAAGCATTAGCTTAGAGTGTGAAAGGCTTAAGCTGAATACGCGAGTTTCCAATACTATTCATCACTACGTCATATCTACATCACTTGCCTCCTACCAAAATCCACCTTGACATAAAGGTTTTTGGGTATGTATTTGGGTGTGAGTAAAAGGGGAATAAGGAGATGGTTCTATGACGAATACTCGTACGAATAGGTCCATTCACGTGAACACTTTGATAAGTCTTTCATCTTGCTAGCTGAGGAGTTTGAGTTTGAATGGATAACCTTTTATTGGTTGCCTAAACTGTACCTATGTATATACATATATACATAACGAACGAAGAATATAAACAAAGTATTAGTATTAAAAAAAATGATATATATTTTTTTTAATTAAAGGATTTTTTTTTCTCACAATTTAATTCGGCACACAAAGTAACGGTAATAACTTGTTTGCATTACATTTATCATCATCATCATCATTGCAGCTATAGGACGTCCACTGCTGGACACAGGCCTCCTGGGCCGGATAGGGGCGACCCGCATCCAGCGGGTCCCCGAAACCCTAAGTAGGTCGTCCGACCACATTGCGGGTGGCTTTCCTACGCTTCCTGGGCTTGCCGGTACGCGGCCTTCACTCGAGAACCTTTCTGCCCCAACGGCCATTGGTTCTTTGAACTATGTGCCTTGCCAATTGCCACTTCAGTTTACTTACGCTGTTTGCTATGTCGGTGACCTTCCTCTCGTAGAGAGATCCCGAGCATAGCCCTTTCGATAGCTCGCTGAGTGACTCTGAGCTTCCTTAAGAGGCCTATAGTTAGAGACCACGTCTCGGCTCCGTAGGTCACATGCATTAAATTGCTACAATTAAAAAAAAAAGCTCGATTAACCCTTTGAACGCCAAGAACAGCTTAAGGTGTCGTGTGATGTCGTGCCTACCATGCCAGCAACGTCTTAAGGTGGCGTAAATCCGCAATAATGATTGCTTGGCGTGTGATTGACAACGTCATTCAAGAACTGGGAACCTGTGGAACGCAGCCACCTCATCACTCGGGCCTACTGAAATGACGAGGCGCCCACCCCCACGACATGGACACACCGCGGTGGAATTACCCAAGTTGATAAATAAATAAGGTCAAATTACGGCTGAAAACAGAACTAGCTACATTTTGAATTTATAACCAGCACCTGACTTCAAAATGAAAAAAAAGTAAAAGAGAACCAAATAAACACACAATTTTGCCAACTATTTGCGTGGAGCTTGACCGATTTTCCTTGATCTTTGTCTCGAACTTCAAGGTCCTTTAAGAAGCACAATTCTTCTACATCGCGGTTAATAAAGGCAAAAATAGCGCGCGGAATATGGGCCACGTCTCGCCTTGGGTGTAGAAAATTGTAGAATGTGGGTGTGCCGTCGAGGGTGACCACGAGTTTACCTTACCTAATCTTAGTTCTTAAAATAATATCTTAATCCCATATTATAAATTTGTAAAAATTAAATGTCCGTATATAGAAGATATTTTCCAAAAAATAAGTGAAACGGACAATTTGAGGGTCAATCAAATATATATGTTTTTTATTTTTTTGTATGTGTCTTTGTGGCTTCATTACGTCAAAACGGCTAAAAAGATAGCAACTATTTTTGGTACGCGGTATCTGAGCATACGTACTATTATAAAGTTGTAAAAATGAAATGTCTGTAAAATGAAGATATTTAAATAAAATAAGTGATGCGGACTATTTGACGATCACTGAATCGACTTTCTTTTTGGATTTTTTATAAGTATGTGTTGTTAGGGCTTCATCGCGCCCAAACGGATAAACGGATTTTTAGTACACGGGTACACTGGGCGTCCACAGATGGTTTTTGGATACTTTTTATCCAATTACGCTGAAGCAAAAAAGAGGGTTAAGATGCGGGTACCTTCTAGTCTATACTATTATAAAGTTATAAAAATTAAATGTCTGTACATTGAAGATATTTAAAAATAAAATGATTTTTACGGACTATTTGGCGGTCACTAAAACGAAAAATTATTTTTTTTGGATTTTATGTATGTTTATATGTGTTGTTGTAGCTTCATCGCGTAAAATCGGCTAAACAGATTTCCATAATTTTTGGTACACGGGTAGCTGGGTATCTCCAGATGGTAATAGGATACTTTTTACCCGACTACGCTGAACAAAAAACGACGGGTTCTGACTTTTTCTCCTCCGCGAAGGAAGTTGTGGCCATCATCTAGTATTTAATAATTATGAAGTCTGAGAGTTTTCTTGCGGTATCTTTTTCTCTTCAGTAAATCTCGGTAGATTTTTAAATTGAAATAAATAAAGTACACCCTTTTGCCACCATACAGTAAATGTCATAACACGTTAAACCAATCTTCACCCATTTTTTCCTCAATGGTTTTAACTTCTTGTGGATTTTAGCAAGAGACATTTCGCCAATGTCCACATGAAGACATATCACAATCAAAAGAGATATTTACATTCTCACACCTTTATTTGTAATTTAGATTTTTCAAAGTGGGTAGGTACTTTGCACGAATTGTAAATTTGTCAGAGAATAGTATATTGTTTCTGTGTCTACCCTGTTAACACTTGAGCTTTTGTAACGTTGTGACCTCAAATGACACAATATACGCGATATAATCCGTTAATGGCTTTATTGAAATCAGCAATAATCGCGGAAAGCGATGAGAATATTATATCCACGCGTTATTCAGTGTTTGGTCCTGAAGGTTGTCTTACTCAACGTACCTATAAAATTATAATGACCTATTAAAATACATTTGACTTTTAGCCGTAAAAAACATTTTGTATGATAATTTGTTCAACTTTGATCGACGTTTTCCTATTTCCGTTTTAATGTTTTTAGTTAAGTTACTATAATAAATCACTTATCATTGAGGAGTTCGTGACCATCTATGGTCTTCTTCATCAGTTCCAATTCACCAATTTACACTTTCTGAATGTAAATGCTTAGTATGTTTCTTAAAATAGCAAAATCGCTATGTGTATCAATCATCAGATCTTAACTAAAATGAAATGGGAACAACCTGGATGCCCCATCGTTCAAACTTTCGCAGCCGACATTTTCGTAGCGCTTCGGTAGCCATTAGCACGGAAAAAATCGGGTGTGTGACTTGTATGTGTTAACATTGATAACAGTGCCATCTCTCGGTCGGAATATTTTTGCGGCTTCATCACGTCAAAACGGCTGAACGAATCTTAGCCAATTTTGTTACAAGGATAGCTATAGATCCTAGGATAGATATAAGATAATTCTTTACCCGATAACACTGAGTAAATAAGAGGGTTTCCTCCTCGTACGAAGTTGCAGGCACTATTTAATTAAAATTAACGAAAGAATTCTGCGCTGTGGAGATTGTATTTGGATGCATGCATTTAATTATGACTTAATAAATAAAATATTTGGGGTTACAATTAATATTTTAACAGAGTTCGATTGTAAAGAAAGGACTTTCTATAAAATAAGTTTTACAAATTTTCACATGCCGTAAAGGCCGAATATATTAAGGATGCCGCAATAAAATGTTTTATAATTATACCACCTTATGTGCTTACCCTATATTCTGGGAACAAATGATGATTTGATTTGATTTGATTTGATTCTAGTTGAACACAAAAGACAAATCTAGTCCCAGTTCGAAAGTTTGTGTGGTCACCCGTGGCTTTTGTTGCGATGTGCAGCTACTTCCTATGTACATCGTACATATGTTCCGTATGTAAGACAATATTTCCTTGGCTTTCTTTAGGTGTTAATTAAGCGACATACTTTGACCAAAGTTTAGAGTTTGTGTAGTTAGGGATTTTAGAGTTAAAAGTTTGGCTCTACATGCTTATAAGAAGATGCCCGTAACTTCGTTCGCGGTGGCAAAAAAGTCATAACCCCTCGTTTTTTCATCAGCGTAGTCGGGTAAAAAGTATCCTATAACCATCTGGAGGTACCCAGCTACCCGTGTACCAAAAATTGTTGAAATCTGTATAGTCGATTTTGCGTGACGAAGGCACACATACAAAAATACAAAAAAACCCAAAAAATATATTTTTCGTTTTAGTGACCTCCAAGTAGTCCATAACAATAAATTTTTTGAAAATATCTTCATTGTACAGACTTTTAATTTTTACAACTTTATAATAGTAGAAGATTAGAATTCCAAATTAATTATTTTCGTTTGTTTTTTGGTTTGATGATGAAAGCGGAAGATGGTCATAGAAGATCATAAAATTAACATGATAAACCCATTGTGTTTAATCTCGCTTGATTTATCTTGGTGGTAAGGTATTCTAATTTTTAACAGACTCTCAAAAAAGGAGATGGTTATCAATTTGGTTGTATTTTTTTATGTTTATTACCTCAGAACTCCCTGATTTATGAACTGATTTAGATTTTTTTTAGGTTTGAAAGTAGGTGCTCCCATATTGGTCTTATTTAATTTTAGTGAATATCTGATGATGGGATCCATAAGGAATTGAAGGAACTCTTCAAATATTGTAGGCATACATATGACAATTTTGAAAGAGAGAATTATAATAAGCATTTGCATTCAGAAAGTGTATATTGGTGAAGTGGAACTGATGAAGAAGACCACAGAAGCTCAATGGAACTCCTCAATGATAAGTAATTTACGGTTGGCGACGAGATACATCCACAACTCTCGGAACTCGCGAACAGGGATTGCCAGCATCAGATGGTGGAATTTAATTATGAGTCAGAGTATAGTAAGTAGTAGATTCGGCGAACCAAATTAAAATTACAGAACAAAAACAAAACATTTCATTTTCCTTAAAATAGCCTTGACATCAAATTAAAAGTTTGATATAAATACGTATTTATAGAAATCGCTGAAGCGAGGCGTCTTTATGAAGTATCGCCAACGGCATTTTGAAGAGGAAGATATTTAAATGTGTATTTTTCACGATCACTCAGGGACACGAACTCGATAAAATACTTAATTTATTTTAAATGGAAAACCACCGTCAAACTATGACATCTTACTTATCTATACTATTATAAAGTTGTAAAAATTAAATGTTTGTATGTTTATATGTTGTGGCTTCATCACGCTAAATCGGCTAAACAGATTTCAACTATATTATCTCCAGATGGTTATAGGATACTTTTTACTTCACTATGCTAAAGAAAAAAAAGAGGGGATATGACTTTTCTTCCTCCGCGAACGAAGTTGCGGGCGCCTTCTAGTATAAAATTGTAAAAATGAAATGTCAGTACATTGAAGATATTCAAAAAAATATATTGTAACGGACTATTTGGAGGCCACTTATTTGAAAAATATTTTTTTGGATTTTTCGTATGTGTCGTTGTGGCTTCATCACGCCAAATCGGCAAACATTTTTCAAGTATTTTTGGTACATGGGTAGCTGGGTATACACAGACGGTTATAGGATACTTTTTACCCAACTATGGTAAAGAAAAAAAAGAGGGTTATGACTTTTTCTCCTCCGCGAACGAAGTTGATTGACGGTCGTTACAACCGAGTACTGCTAAACATGTAGTGGACCCCGTTGTAGTTCGAGGCGGGTAGCGTCGCGGTGCAATCGTGTCACATCCACATCACTAAGGTCCTCGGATTGAATCGTGTCACATTGTACCGAAACATTTTTTTTTGTTTTGTGGTTTCCTTAGTCTCTTTCGGTCTATGCAGACCGTTTTAGAGTTACTGAAGTAGGCGCGACTACTGAAGCGCCGGGTGGAGAAACGGAAGGCTTCGCCTGGCAGCCGGATGGCAACCAGGACTTAGCCAGGCCGTTGAGGAGCTGGCAATACGGGTCAGCTGTGATTAAATCTTGAAGGGTGAAGATGACCCTTTCTGGCCCTTTTCTTCTCTTCTTCATGACTATGTCTCTTATGCTTTGTAGTGATGATGTGATGAACTCGACGAAATACCGAAACATGTCGAGCAGCCCTCGGCTTTTATGACGTCAATAACCGTTAATGTACTCTTACGGCATAGATGTCAAAATTTTGATCGTGTTTTCCCCTTTTTAGCAGGCTGAAATTCCGTTTCAGAGGCGATGAAAGAATATATGAAATTTTGATAAACTTAGTATGTGATAGAGATCACATACTAAGTTTATCAAAATTTCATCCTAGTTGCCGTTGTTTTTAGGCGCCTGAAACTTGTTTTCAGTCCGTTTCAGGCCACCCTCTATCTGATAACGACACCTGAAAACCCGTTTTCAGGGATCCTTGTGAGCCTCTGAAGTACATTTCAGGTTATGGCGAAAATTTCAGTAAGAGTGAAAGAGATACCACGAATAAAAAATTAAACATGTTTTCAGTCCGTTTCAGGCCACCCTCTACCAGGTGACGAAATAACTAAAAACCCGTTTTCAGGCATTTTTATGGCGTATTTTTGGTTCACGGGTAGCTGGTCATCCGCAGATTGTTAAAGGATACTTTTTATCTGATTACGCTGAAGAAAAACGAGGGTTATGATTTTTTTCTCCTCCACCTTATAAATAAAGCCGGAAGTGAACACTCCGTTCATATGAATTTCGATATAAAATAAGGGTAAATGAATTTATTGAAAACCAATCGAAAGTATTTCGGCTACACGAAGGAAACCCTATTTAAGTTCAAACTATCTTTGTTATGCCTCATTCAAACTTTGACTTTATGGTCTTAGGTGACAGGAGAACCAAACTCCTCGACTTAGCTCAGAAAGCTGCCAGACTTAAGTAGCAGTGGGCGGGGCACATTCTTCGTCTCACTCTTGACATAGTGCTGATTGTCATCATTCCATCGGGCCTATGATGGTTGCGTTTGTCACGCGATAAATAAATGACATAGCTGCCTGCCGAGAGTGACAGACGTGTTATCATATCATTTATCGCGTTATAGACGCGACCATCATAGGCCTGCAGGTGCTGGTAGCTAGCTTTACAACACGCCTCCATTCCACTCTGACACCCGCATTTTTTACGCTTGCGTGTCTGGTCTATCTACTGCAGCTTTATGCTGGTCTGTCAATCTCATTGGTGATCTGCCTCGTGCTTTCAGCTTTTCCGTACCACAAGTTGCTCAATAGCTACAGCTCCCCGACAATATATGTGGCCGAAAAAAGGAAGAATGCAAGACTGTACTATGGAAGATAGACGCAGCTTGATGCTGACTGCCGAGTTCCTGGAGTATGGACTCGTTAGTACACATTACACGTGTAGCATAAAAACTCGAAATTTTGTGTGACTTATATGTGGATGGCCCCTAACTGGTAAAGAAGCCTGGCCAGACCTACCCAGTTTCAAATCCGGTTTTAACAAAAGCCAAAAGAAGCGTAATATCGCAAGGTTAATCTCGAATAAAGGTTTAGAAGTGGTTGTGCACTTGCGGTCGAGTCCCGACTAATGGTCACCCAATCCTCCGGGTCCGGAGGTGGAATTAATTATAGATTAAGATGGGGTTGTTGGTAATCCTACCTTGTCTAGCACTCTAGTAGCCACATTTATGCTAAAGCGAAAAGTTGAAAATCGTATGCTTCGAGCGGGATTCGAACCCACTGCACTCCAACGACTATTCGCGCTAGCACGGGAGCCTTAACCAACTACTTAGAACTATGGAAGCTATAGAGGCTCAAGCATCGAAATATCCAACTTCTTGGTATTTTTTTTTATTCGTCCCCGGCTCTTTGTAACACCATAAACCATAAGTCTTGTAGGTTCTGGACCAATATAGTCCAGCAGTTATATATTTATACCTGGGAAGTATTACATTTTATGCGACTTTAACAGGTTGTTTGGGGATACACTAGGAAGACTATACTAAGTTTCAGACTTGGGGGGACAAAAAAAATAAATTTTTCTCACATTTTGGGTACTTTATTAAAATGCATTTGGCCAAAGTTTCGACAAATGTAAAAATACCATAACTATTTGTTACTATCATTTCTATGTCAATCATATTAATCAATCACTGATCAATATCAAGGTCGTGGAATATTTATGTTATTTAAGGAAATTGTCTAACTTTGATCGTATCTCCGTTAAGATTAGGCCTGAAAATGTGGTTTTCGAACGAACTTTTAAGAAAGTAATGCTCTTCAATGAATATAAGTGAAAAACTGAAAAAAGTAAAAAAAAACGAGGTTTTCGCCTCCCCCAAGTCAGCCCAGGGTCCTCGACGTCGAAGACTTATAATCTTCATAAATTATCTAAACAACCTGTTAAAGTTCCATCAAAGTCGGAATACTTTCCAGCTACCCACGCCTTTTTCAATATTTCCACTGGGTAAATGGATCTCTTCAAGCAGACAGTGAATAGGCTGCTGCTTCATAGGACAGGAACTGCTCCATCATAGGTGCGATTATCATTTAGATATTGAGGTATAAGTTTAATGCTTTACCTATCATACATAACGTTAAATAAAACCTTATTTACGCTTAATTTTAGTCATCTGTCTCGTGGTTGCCAGTCTTTTGATGGTACTAAATAAGGTAGAGCAACTGACGGTTGCATCTCGGTGTATGATCAATCCGCAAAACTCATTTTAGTTTTTTTGTGTCCTCTATCACGTCGTTGACTGTCTTTTGCTAGTACTAGGTAAGGTAGAGCAACCAACGATCGCATCTCGGTGTATGACCAATCCGCAAGGTCCGGGATTCGAATTAATTATGGCGAGCGGCAATAGGACTAAGCTCCGGTGAAGTGATTAGATGCTCTGCGCGCTACATGATTTGTGGCTGTCTGCTGGATGATCTGTGAAATACCCCAAGTAGAATGTAACTACAAATCTGTCACATACTGACGGACAGACTAAATCTTTTAAACAGTAAACAGCACTCTACGCTTCTTACGTCCTACTGAGCATTTAGGTTATGGAAATGGATAGTTTAACCCTTCCACAGCGTTGTAATTGTAAACAAGTTACGTACTGCGTAGTTCAAACTGTTAGGTTAGTCCTCAAAATGTACTCTTAAGAAATCACTGATACGTCTGTCCACTATTAAAAACGACCATTTTGAAATTTTTTAACATAATTTTTTTTAGAACATTGACTTTTGAATTTGTCGTTCTCAGAATCGTTTGTGCATTTAAACCTCATAAAAGAAGAAATGTAGCCTTCTATATTAAATATGCAATCTCGCTATAGATAAATGATAAAGCATCGGTTACTCTCTCACTAGCATACCTGTCAGAAGGTGACGGAAGCTTTGTCATTAATCCATCGCACTATAAATAAATGATAAGGCATCCGTCACTCTCTCACTGGCATATTTCTCAGAAGGTGACGGAAGCTTTGTCATTAATCCATTGCACTATAAATAAATGATAAGGCATCCGTCACTCTCTCACTGGTATACTTGTCAGAAAGTGACGGAAGCTTTGTCATTTATCTATCACACTATAAATAAATGATAAGGCATCCGTCACTCTCTCACTGGTATACTTGTCAGAAAGTGACGGAAGCTTTGTTATTTATCTATCACACTATAAATAAATGATAAGGCATCCGTCACTCTCTCACTGGCATACTTGTCAGAAAGTGACGGAAGCTTTGTCATTTATCTATCTCGCTATAATGCAACCAGTAGATTTCATATTTAATACATACTTAACATTTATAAATGCGAAAGTAACTCCGTAACAACCTTTTCACGCTTAAATCGCTGAAACAATTCAGATGAAATTTTCTATGGGAGTAGCTTAACACCCCGGGAAGGACGTAGGACAGTTTTCATTCCGGAAATCATGCATTCAGGGAGTTAAATGGGGGGTGGGGGTGGAAGTCAGTAAGGGGAGTCTCGGTAACGCGGGCGAAACCTGGGGTAAATAATACTATATTCTATTAACAAAATGTTGTTGTGTGTAAAAACTGAGGTCATATGCTGTGATTACGATTTCGGTACGAGATTGATTGCTTGCGTGCGAGTTAACGACATTGGCCGAACATAACAAATCTTAATATACATGTAGACATTACGTCAGGGTCAGGACTTGCTGTGGCTGTTTTTACCTACCTACCTCGGGTCCCACGGAAAACCAGCACTGCGATATTATCTCGATGTCGCAGCATCATGCTGGGCGGCCTTTTGCTGCGGACATGGCAGCACCATTATATCCTTATATGTATTAAGTGTTATCGTGAATCTAGATTTAAGGTGATTTTAATTGAATTCTCTCTGAGCTTTCTTCTTGTAATGGTGCTATCTTTTCGCTGCAATAAATGTGTTTTCTTTATTTCTTTCAAATAAAAGTAATGGACCTATAACGTAGATATAGAACGCAGAGTGTAAAGTGAAGAGACTGTAAAGTTCCTAGTAGATATTAGTTTTTTTGACAATAGTACATTTATACTACTCTGGAAAAATGAAAAAAATTGCGGTCCCGTTCAGATCTCTAACTGCCAATAACCGTGCTTGCTCATTATAATGCTCAGTTCAATCGACATTGCACGGTAAAGCTTTAGCTTAACCGATGAAATGATGTATGATGGACTGGGCAACAATTCAATATAATATAGAACTTAAGTAACAAATTTAGGATAGTTTTAGTTTTAGGATATTTTCGAGAGCTCTTTTTAATCATGCTGTGCATACTTGTTTTGTATAACTTTTTGTCAGAATGTCTGTATCTTGCTAATGTCATACATAAATGAATATTATATCTATCGCAGAGGCGTGGCGTCAGGAAATTTACAAGGGAAGCTGAAGCGTATTCACTTACTCATATTGAAAGAAAAAGGTGGCTGTAAGCCTTTCCTTGGTCAAACCGATGGGAATCGGCTAATATGGACGCCACGCCATTGATCTATAGTATTATAAAGTGATAATTCAAATTTTGATGAATGAGTATGCTGCCTGTCCTTACCTAAGGTTACCTGTTCGCTTACCTGATTGCAGAAGACCAAATTGAATATTTGTCAGAGAGCCATGGAGCGCAGTATGCTCGACGAAAACACAACGCTCGGCACAAAAACACGCAATATCGATGTTGGTGTAAAGACCGCCAGGTTTAAATGGAACTGGTCAGGCCATTTACGCCCTATTAATACACAGAGGTGGGCTAAAACAGCCAGGGGTGAATGCTCCAGGACAGGCACTGGTGTCACGGCAGGCCGACACAAGGAGAAGATGGCGGGATGACTTGGATGCATTCCACAGCGACTGGCTAGATGTCGCTTTTAATCGGGACGACTGGAAATGTAGGGGGTAGCCCAGCAGTGAGACGTTACGTAGACATTAAAAACAAAAATTCTAATAATATTTTCTTCTGTTTCCGCGATTATTACTCATTGAAATAAAACAATTTAACGGATTATATCGCGTATATTATCTCATTTTAGTTCCCGACGTTTCGGAAGCTTTCCAGCTTTCCATGGTCACGGGTGTTTCAACAAGAATTCTAATGTTTGAAAATCAAACAAAGATGAAATAAAAGCTTATTTTTATTGGATCGCAAATAATGTTAGCGTACCTATAAAAATGGAACTCATTTCTGTTTACAATATTATTTGAAATTGTCTCTATAATATCCGTTCAAATACTGTCAGTGACTTCACTATAAGTAACAAAACAAACGTTGTTGTTTGTTGATGTGAATTTCATAAGCAGCGCGTTAGAGTAAACAAACTAAAATAATCAGCGCAGCGAGGCGGCAATCAGGTGTAGTGAGGGGACATGTTCGATACCGAGACCGATTTGGATATTTAGTTGTTGTTTATATCAATTACTTACTCTTACGCATATTTTAAATGCAGATATTTCTGTTGGTTTGTTGATTTTGTTCAAATCGGTCGATTATATGTACTAATAATCGATATGAAAAAGAAGGGAAAATGCTAAGAGTCAAAGATGTTTTCTATTTTTGTAGCCACTGCGACATAGGCCTGACCCAAAAAACGCCACCATGACCGTTCCTGTACTACCTGCATGTAGTGTACTCCAGCGTCCTTCACTAGGTCATCAGTCAACCTTATGGGGGCCTATCCACGCTGCATGTGTGGTCGCCACTCAAGAATGTGCCCCAAACCCCCCCCCCCATTGTCATTTGGAGTCAGAAATCAAGAGTTCCGTAGAAGAACTATGGTAACTGCCCGAAGGATATCAACTGATTTTAATTGCATCATATCTACCGTTGTCGTCGTGTTCAAGAATTACGTTTTCAATTTTAACTTCCATATGACTAAATGACTGTAAAAATGGCGCTGGGCTGGTCATATAGCTCACATGCAAAGAAATGGACAAAAGGCCCACAGGCCCACCCGGAAAACGGAAAAGAGGAAGACGGCTAGAGAGATAGTCTGACGAAATATGGAAGGTGGCGGGAAAATATTGGACAGCCAAAGATAGAGATACATGGAAGGAGTTGGAGGAGAGAGTATAGACTCGGAAAGAGGTCCTTAGTAATTAATTTAAATGAAATTATGTGAATAATTATTTTACTATTTTAATGATTATTATTTTTTAAAGAATTGTAAATATGCATGAATCAGTTATTAAGGAATAAGGCTTTATTATTATTATGACTATAAAATAGTTTATTTTTCAAATTTATTATGTTACATAATAAATTAGCCTTTTCGGTCGCCTTTACCATTCGGCACGCGTTAACACACACTAACATGGGTTAATATAATCGGACAGGTTTCCAGAAATATTGAACTTTCCGAACAGATGAAGAAACACAAAAGCCACACGCTTATCATATTGACAAATTATGGCGGCTGAAAAGGGTTCTACACAAACTTACATTTACCGGTAAAAAGAGCGCTACTATCAAGCAAGCTCTCAATATTTGTTTGCTTTTACGATAGTTCTAGATTTATCCAATCGCAAATATAAAATGGTTTAAAGCGATTTGTAACCTGAGGCGGCGAGGCGTGGAAGACGCTGAGTGAAAAGGACGGATAAGGAAACTATTTGAAAGCCTTTTCGTTAGTTTAAGGAAAATAGAAGGTCACCTATATTTTTAGTTCGCAGCATAAAACATAATCTTCGATCGATATGACATGGTACAAAGCAGTTCATGAGAAGGGCGTATCAAAAGGCTAAAATGGGACCCTATTACTAAGACTCCGCTGTCCTTCCGTCTGTAGGTCTGTACGTCTGTCACCAGGCTGTATCTCATGAACCGTGATAGCCAGTGGCGCAGCGTGGTGTAATCTAGACGTGGGCTTAGTCGTATCAGCGAGGCCCTTTTTCTTTCAAGATAATGTTCATCATCCACAAGGGGGCTTCACGCGAGGCCCCGTTAAGAGCGAGGCCCGCTTTGCCTACGCCTAGCTACGCCACTGGCTAGACAGTTGAAATTTTGACAGATAATGTATTTCTGTTGCCGCTATAACAACAAATACTAAAAACAGTATAATTTTATGTCTGGTCTGTCTATGTCACTAACCAATACAAAATGATCAAAGGCAGCGTACATTTTGCTTAGGAGTAGGGCTCTGCTAACACTGGATTTTCATAGATACGGCCGTTAGTAGCGTATATTTTGTACGGAACCCTCGGTGCGCTAGTCCGACCGGACTCGCACTTGGCCGGTTTTTATTTATAGTTAGATTAGTACCTATGTGTAAAGCACATAATGCACTTAGTAAGTCAGAAGCGTTAAATGTCATAAACAATAAAACCGACTCCAAAAATAATAAAAAGTAAAAAATATTAATTGAGTTCAATTTACTTACGAGTAACCTTTCTTCTACTCAATCTGTGCAGTATTTATTTATTTATTTATTGTAGGAGAACTAACAGCTAATACAGTACAAATAGAAACTTAATTAGAAGTATCGAGCTAATTACAGGAACTCACGAATAGATATTGCACATGAAACAGTTAAGTGACAACGCGCATAACGACGCGCACACACAGCAAGTATATATAACAACTATGAACATTTAAGCTAAGCTTTAAGAGCCTTACTAGACAGACAGTATATACGATTAATGTTATTTTGGCGCCGGTGATAATAAAAAAAATAAGGGGCCCTACGAGAAACCTACAGTACCAGTGGTACGAAACATTATGTGCGCGAGACGCACTTACACTTGGCCAGTTTTAATTTTTTTTATCTTGGTGCCTTGGTTGACTTCGTCAAAGGAGGAAAAAACTATATAACCATTTTTTTCTTGAACGTACTTGTATAAAAAGTATCCTATAACCATCTGTGGATGACCATCTATCCGTGTACCAAAAATAGTTGAAATCTGTTTATTGGACTATTGGTTGACAGGATTTCAACCCATTTCAGTACACGTGTACAAACAATCCAAAATAAATATTTTTGTACCTTCAATTAGCCTGCGCACGAGCATAAGTTATAAGTAGGGGAGACCGGGTAACGTTGTCTCAAGAGTTGGTTGTCGCACGAAGGGCATAACAGAAAACTAAACGAACGAATAACTTCATCGACCGGTGTCGAAAAATCGCGAAAGCTTTAACTAGGAGAGAGATATAGCTCTCGCGATTTTCTACGCCTTCATTATGTCAGCGTTAACAACCAACCCGTGAGACAATCTTACCCAGTCTCCCCTAGCTATAACTTATGCTCACGCGCAGGCTTAACCAAGTGTCGTAATACCTACTGGTATCGCCACTGGTTTCAGTAAAGAGTAAAGCAAGGCGACATGGGTACATCCCTATTTACTATGCAATAGAATAGCTAATGTGACACGTGGCTCGCCCTCGGCGCGAACTGTGTCACAATCGACTAGCAAACACGAGCTAACGTCTTCAGTGATTAAAATGACGTAAGTGATTAACAACTATTAAAGAACGACTTTTTCAAGTAACAATAAGCAAAGTAGCCCGCTGAAAGGAAATACCCATTACATAATTTTACTAGCTTCTGCCCGCGACTCAGTCCGCTATAGATTCGTTCCTTAAGTATATTATTAAAACTTCAAGTTCCTAGCTTAAAAAATATTTGCTCTCCGTACAAAGTTTCATCCCCTTTATCGTCCCTAAAAGGAAGGAAATTTGACATACATTATAGCTTATGTCCTATTCTGATATATAAAACTGAAAAGTTTAATAAAAATTCGTCCAGTAATATTTTCTTCTGTTTCCGCGATTATTACTCATTGATTATTCGGAAGCTTTATTTGTGTTTTTTCAAAAAATGGGTAGTTTGCACAAATTGTAACTTTGACAGAGGAAAATACATCTTTTCTCAGTCCTCCCGTGGAAAGCTGGAAAGCTTCCGAAACGTCGGGAACTAAAATGAGATAATATACGCGATATAATCCGTTAAATTGTTTTATTTCAATTCGTCCAGTAGTTTTTGTGATTAAGTGGAACGTACATACATACTTTCACGTTTATAATATAGTAGGAAGTAGGATTTCACGTTTATAATATTCTATTAGGATTAGGATAGGATTAGGATTTGTACCCTGTAATTGAGATCCACCTGTAACTGTAACTGGATCATTGTCAGATTTTGCGCAAGTAACTTTGTCTCAGCCGAAAATAAGTCATTTTTCGCACAGATTACACAAACGACAACATAAGAAAAAAAAAAATAAGTTGTTGTTGTTTGTTGTTATTTGTGTATGTGTTGTTAATTGATCATGTACAGTCAGCAATAAACAAATATGAAATTATGCAATAGTTAAATACTATACAATTTTCGTAAAAATGCATGGTAACAGGGTTGTAGTTCCATACAAAAAGTGACAAAGTGGTCTGTGCTAAATTCTATAATGACTGAACTCATGCAGTATGTATGTATGTATATAAGCAGGTAACTAGGTATGCAAGCAAATCTAGTAAGTCTTCCCAGTTTCTGATTGAGCTAAAATTTGCCGTACTTATGTAATTTATATAAAATAATTTAACGGATTATATCGCGTTATATTATCTCATTTGAGTTCCTGAGGTTACGGAAGCTTTACAGCTTTCTATGTTCACGAGTTGACTGAGAAAAGATATATTTTTCTCTGTCAAAGTAACAGTTTGTGCAAACTATCCACCATGAATGAAAAATTAGATAATAGACGCGATATAATCCCTTAAATTGTTTTATTAAAATAGGTAGCAAATGCAAACAAATCTATTAAGTTAAATTTGACTTACTTTCCCAGTTTCGGATTGAGCTAAAATTTAGAATACTTATGTATGTTAGGTGAAAATACTATGTTATGATACCATCGAGTTGATCTGATGATGGAGCCGGAAGGTGGTCATAGGAACTCTGTGATAAAAGTACGCAATCTTTACGAGCCTTGGCTCTATAGAAACGTCTCGATATGTAGCTGACGGGTGTTTAAGGAAAAGTACAGTCGGCAATAAAAGCTTATCACAAAAACTTAATTTTTGACAGGAACTTTTTATACCAACTAGTCACAAACAAAATTAAGCTTAAGATTTAAACGGGTTACATACATTGCTGCTTTGGTACAAACATAAGAAAACAGAGAGATGTTGTATCATTCGTTGAGTTTTAGTTCCTCATCATTTTCGTCGAAGTCTTTTTGTCGAAATGCTAGAAAATTTTAAATTTCTCATCCTTGGAACCAGGCTTAATCTGAGAAGATTGTTAATATCTTTTCTTTTACATTAAATATGGTATGTACAGAATGTAAAGAACACTAAACTGAACACATATGAATAAAAAAAACCTTCAAAAAAGTAACCCACCTACCCAAGCGGGCCTATGATGGTCGCGTTTATCACGCGATAAATGATATGATAACGCGCCTATCCCTCTTGCACTCACTTACGAGTCAGAAGGTGACGGCAGGTATGCCATTTATTTATCGCGTGACAAACGCAACCATCATAGGCCCGAAGGACGCTCATTAGAGGAAATGATCCCAAGACGCTGGCGGCGTTTTCCCGCTGCGCCTTTGTCCGAGAAACGCGCCAGCTATGGGCTCACAGGAAGTTGGATTAAGTTTTTTTGAGCCTGTCGACCCTGTCTGTACCGCAAACGGTACGAAAGTATAATTGTCACTAGTGGCGTGCACAGAGCTTTTGGCCAAAGGCTTTGGGTCAGGCAGTTTTTCTGTGCCTATATGGAGCTATAATCGTTCAGAGCTTCAGAGTAGGCACTTTCTCTGTGCTTGTATGCCTTTGTATTGTAATGCCTTTGTGCCCATATGGACCGCACGCCACTGAGATTGTCACCTAAACACATATATTTTCAGCGTTTAGCCGCTTCTGCGTTTATGGCCGCCCTACCTAGTTCTTTACACGTTATTGCATAGAGTCTTTTTAATCTTTTAATATTGTCTGCTAGATTTTGCCCACGGCTTCGCCCGAATACTAAGCGTAATTTTTAACTATCTACAAAGTCTGACTAATCTAGTTTCCCAATATAAACTTTGGACCCCCATTTCACTCCTTTGGGGGGTGAATTTTGAAATATTCTTTCTTTAGTGCACCCCTTGACATTATAAGGAACCCACGTGTCAAATTTGGAATCTCTAGAACCAGCGGTTTGGGCTGTGCGTTGATATGTCAGTCAGTCAGTTTTTTCTTTTATATATTTAGATTACGAGTAAGTTTGCTGCCAGTGTATTGGCATGTTGTTTCACTATTTAGTGATATTTCTTAGTAAACATGACACTTTCTTACTTCACTGTGCTTATTTTGAACACTCCAGACTTACAAAAACTCCAGAGTAAAATGTAAGTGCATTTCCAATGCAGTTTCAATTGGAATAGGTGTCCGCGTTACCACGTAGAGTTTTTAATCCACTGCTGCATGTCAAATGCAATTACAAACAAGTTTGAGTTCCGCGCGCCAACGGAATAGTGCATGCGATGCAATAAGCCGCAAAAATTTTAACTGAAATAATTACTTCTATTTAGATGGATCAAGGAGGAAGTCTGTCAACAAGAAGTAGCTAAAGAGGAAAATAGAAAACGGTACAAAATGTGTCAAGAAGAGTATGAGGTAAAAATATGGAGGGTTATACTATATCATCATCATCATCATCATCCTAGCCTGATCGCATTTCATTTGGGGTTGGCTCTCCTTATGGAGGGTTATATTATATCTAGAAAAATAAAACCGAAGAAGAGGTGTATGGATCGTCTAGACTAAAGGTATGGAAAGGAAAGAACAACGTGACGTGTGACCCTAAATCAAAACAAAACGGACAAGAAAATGATGACATAAATTAATGAAATATGCCTTGAGGCGGAACATAGCTGGACTATCACATGTACCTTCCATCTAGCATAATTACATTCTGTGTATACCTATTGTGTACAAATAAATGATTTGATTTGAAAAAGATTCTAGAATACTCGTCATCTTCAACATATAATATTGCAACAAATAAATATTGAGGAGAAATGCCGAAAATCAGTTCCACAGACACCATACGACAAGTTTAATTCGAGTAGTGGATAGAAACAGGCTAAGGTATTGATTATGTGGTAAAACCAATTAATACTATTAGTAAATGGAGTTATAATCATTATAGTCTTGTCGCTAGTCTAGCCAAGATGCTATCCTTTTAGCCTTTATTAATTGGCACAAGCCTACATCGACCAAATAGCTCTTAAAATATCGTTTACATATTCAGCTAAAACAAAATTGTCTTTGCACTGTTTATGGCCTCATAAAAGGCAATTCGCAAACATTCTATTTGCAAGCTGGCACGCAATAAATTTAAAATTCGAATCCCGTATCCCAGCAGCTTAGTGATTTTGGAAGCGTTGTTTATTTAAATTCAAATCACAATTCCACGCAATATCACAAAGATCTTATGTCTCGATAAACAGGAATAAGATTTTAGATAACACATCACCAAACTTAAGGTTTACATTGCAATAAAGGGACCAAAATTTTAAATGAGTTTGCGAAAATCACCTTTGGATTTGTCGTCTCGTAATTGACTCTGTGGTAATAAATTTAGTTAAAACCCGTACAAATCGGAGAGTCTCTGAGTGATTCCTTCGTTTTGTATGACAACGCATTTCGGGTTGGTGTTTCAGAGTCGTCGGGAGGTCTGTTGTACTTACGCATCATAATTATGACGTCAATGGTTTCTTACTAATAACAGCGTATGGATGTTACTAAGTTATGACCGTCGATACGTGGGCAGAAGTTTCTTCCTGTTCTGTATGAAATAGTACTGTTACTGAATTGAAAAGTAGGAGAAAATAAAGGGAGGATATTTTATGGTGCTCCCACACTAGCTCCTATAAATGTTATATAACGTTATAAAACATTTGCATTATATCAATTTATCACAAATTAGAACAAAAGTTATACATTGTGATCATGATATGTAAGATTATATAACTTTTTAAATGTTCTACAACAAATTATATTATACATAGAAATAAAACAATTAAACGGATTATACCGCGAATATTATCTCATTTCAGATAATATAAAAAACGCGACCATGACCATGGAAAGCTTCCGAAACTTCGGGAACTCAAATGAGATAATATACGCGATATAATCCGTTAAATTGTTTTATTTCAATGATTAATAATCGTCAAAACAGAAGAAAATATTAAATTATATTATATTTATTACAGCTATATTATAAATGTTATATAACGTTTATGACAATTATATAACGTTATAATTATGTTTGACAAAAGTTTTAATTTGTTACCCTGTTATAATACGGTGTTATATAAGCACTAGCGTGAGCACAATTATGGAGAAAATGGTAAATTTACACTGATTAGTCACGAATGTTATTATTGTCATTAATTTTTTTTAGGCACCGTTGAACAGGATTTCTGTCTTTTTGCCTAAAACGTGTACCGAACAACGGTTTTTCTTTCAAACTATTAATGTAAAAAAAAATCGTCAACGACCAACATAACGTTCCTTAAATTATCTAAATCATAATAATCTATAGGTATCCAAATACCTATAGATTATTCAACAGGCATAATGATAAAAAAGGCTGTCCAAACTGTCTTTTTATTACCATTTGAAAAAAAAATCGCAACCTATCTAGCGCAGTCAAACACACAAGCTAAACGGTCGCAAAATAGGTCACGCGTGCAACCTCCAACGAACCGCGCTAACTGAAATCACCTACAATCCAATTTGAACCTTCAAACAATTAGTTAAATAGAAGTCAAAAAAGAAACACGACATTTTCATTTGTCTCTTTTACTTTTCAAGCCTGCCAGTGTGTCGCTCTAATTGGACATACATAAAATACCTTTAGCTAAATATGTGAGTCCTATTTTTACATCCTCACGTAGACTTTATATTGAATACGAAATCAGATTTTGACCGCAAATGTGTGTAAGGTGACGTACATTTATTTGCAAGATTACATCGAATTGTTTTGATATAAAACGAATTTGATTGACTATGAAGATAATCTGAAAAGTAATGCATATTATTTATTCATTCAATTTTCTTTATGCATCGTTATCAATTAGCCTATAAAGGCGTCCTCTGTTGGACAAGGGCCTCCCCAAGGAACTGCGTAAGGACCGGTCGTGCGCCGCCCTCATCTCATCCAACGGTTTCGATCCTGACTAGATAGTTGGTCAATCCTGTTGCCAGGCCATCCACGCTGCGTCATGCCGTACGCGGTCGCCACTTTAACCTATCGGTTCTTGCTCGTTTTTTTATTAATAGCTATGGAATTTATTTTCGGAAACATCAAAATTTCCGTGCAAACTTCAATTCCTTAAGATTTTGACGGCTGGTTTAGCTCAGCGGGAGTAACGTTGCCTGCGAAGCTGGGTTCGAATCCCAGTAAGGGCAAATATTTGTGTGATGAGCAGAAATATTTTTTCTGAGTCTTGGATGTTTTCTATGTATATAATATTAGTAAATATATCGTCGTCTAGTACTTATAACACAAGCCTTATTGAGCTTATAATGGGACTAATTCGATTTACGTACAAAATTGTCCCGAAAGAAAGAAAAAATTTAGCGTATTAGTGAGTGCCACATTGACAACAGATCTCTTCCCAGAACTGGGAAAGTTTGGGACCTCCTTCTTCACTCACTCCCTCCTCAGCAAGGTCCTCTTTGTACTCTCTTGTCTATTGTCATTAGGTACTTATGTGTAGAATTAGGACGACTATAAGTATAGCACTAGTGGAACTTTAAATCTAGGAGACTTTTTTGGCGCTAGGTTACTCTGATATATCCTTAAGTAAATATAGTCACCTTTTATTATTATTATTTTCATGTAATGAGTGGCAAACGGGCAGTCGAGCTACCTGATGGAAAGTGGTCATCGTCGCCCATGGATATATGCAACACCGGTGGAATCGCCCATACATTGCCAACCTTTGGCCCTGTTAACGCGCTTCTTGAAGAATCCAATGTTAAAGCGAAACACCTCAGGGGGAAAGTCATTCTACAACTTGCAAGTACACGGTAAAAACAAGAGTGATGCCCGTTTATTTTTGGGATGCCAAGCATCCAGATCGTGGGGATGTACTTTGTTACTGAGGTGGGAGGTGCGATGATAGAAACGTGACGGTTGCACCAACTCAAAAAGTTCTTCAGAACATTCCCCATGGTACAAACGGTAGAACAAACACAGAGAACCAATATCTCTCCGGAAAAGACGCTAAATGTCTTTTTTTATTGCATTTAAGTGTAGACTCGTTAAAGAGATCGTTAAGCGGAGTGATTGTAAGAGTTCGCACACTCCTCGTACTCGTTAAACCTATCTGAGTGTTACCTGCGGCTGTTACGAGTAAAGCGCTACAGAAGATTTATTTGTCGCTAAGCTGAAATAACTGTTAATATAACTTTTTAACAAAAACTAAAATGGACTCCAAAAGGAAAACACGAAAAAGTGAAAAACATACTGCATAATTAAGTGTCTTCAATTTAATTACAAGTAACCGATTTTCTATTCAAGCTAGACAATATATACAATTAATGTTTAAATATTTTGGGCGTCGGTGCCAGCTAAGGAATGTGTAAATTGAAAAAAATGACTATTTTCGTAAATTGTTACACGATGGCACCGACTCCAAAGTTAACAGTAATTGTTTTTAGCTTAATACTAATTTCACATGTATGTCCTATTGTTTAAATGCTTTAATAAATAAACTTAAATTGTATATATTAAATATGTATAGTTAGCAGGGAAATGGCCAAAACAGAGATTTGTTCAAATCTCTAAGCAAAAGAGATTAAGGGCTGTCGCGCAGGATGTTAAAATGGCAAATCCATTTTATCATTTGCCTAGAAAAATCTGTCTTATTTTCAAATCCCTGATTCTGTTTAGTGCAGTGATGAAATCAGTTAGAAAAGGCAGCTGCTCTGGTGTTGCTAGTGTTTATAGGCTACGGTGATCGCTTACCATTAGGTGATCCGTCTGCTCGTTTGCCCCCTATAACATAAATAAAACAGGTCAAGTGCGAGTCTGACTCGCGCACCGAGGGTTCCGAACAATTTTTTACTTACCCTAACTTTATTACCCGGTACCGGTTGAGTTAAGTTTGCACCTGATATCTATAGCATTGGATACAAATCAGGTGCAAACTTAACGCAACCGGGTTGTTCAAATAGGTTTTTTGCAAATAAAAAAAAATAGTTAGTTAAAGACATGGCTATAATTTTCGTGTAATATTTATGTTTATTAATACAAATTGTAAAAATTTCAAGATTTTCAGTTGGTAAACTTCGGAGATAAAGGGGGGGAATGGTGTTTTTTTTTCTCATTTTCCTTAATAAAACAAAAACTAATGACAATAAAAAATTAAAAAAGTTGTTCCAAAATGTGCAGGTCAAGCCCTTTCATACGATACCCCATTTGACCCAGGAGCTAGACTTTCAATTTTTACCCCCCTCATATTCGTCGTTTTTTAGAAAATAAAAATATATTTTTAAATTTTTCTGTGCAATACATGTGGGCTGACCATATTTATAAATATTCCAAATTTGATTTCAAATAGTTAGCATAAGTAGTTTTTGAGATATGGAGCTTTAATAGTCGGACAGACAGACAGACAGACAGACAGAGTCGCACCATAAGCATTGGCCGGATGGAGACGACCAGCATTCAGCGAGTACCCACAACCCTAACCAGGTCGTCCGACCACCTTGCGGGCGGCCGGGCCACGCTGGGCTGAACCCGTACGCGGTCTCCACTCGAGAACCTTTGTCTCAACGGCAATCGGTTCTTCCCAACCCATTGCCATGCCATGCCTTGCTTACATCTCCTATTTATAGTCTTGATTTAAGAATGGATTTCGTCTACATTGCACCACCCTGAAAGCACATGAGTAAAGTAACGAAACAGAGACTAAGCCTCATACAACGCCGTTAGCCACACACTCTTACGTCCTAGGGGGCATAGGTATATTAGCGGCCTCATCACGTCAAAACAGTCATTTCTTCTCTGCAAATGCACCTTCTATTCTAATAATAAGATTGTGTTATAGCCAAAAACAATCTGTCCATCCAAACTAAAATCTCACAGCCCGATTCTCTCTCCTTAAAATGCTATTCCAACACCAGCTGGAACCTGCTCATGGACGTATTCTCTCATTGAAAATGCTCCCATGGGTCAGCAGCAGGAGTACAGCCACAACAAACATCTCTCTACGTGTTGGATGGATCCACATCCCCAAATCTCTTAAAAATCCGTGACGTTCGAGCCCGTGACTAAAAAAGGGTTCTCGTACAGTAATGTGACATTTCCCGGCCGCGGTAGGCACAATAGATGAAAGGTAAAATACATTCGACATTAAAGAAAGCGTTCAATCCGCGGAACTAATCGTTCGGAGCGGTCACCGACTCAGTGGCAATGATGGGCCATTTGACACTTTTCCTTAGTTTCTCTGTTAACGACGACGCTGGCTGACTCCACACGGTGGTACTCGTAATTGCAAAGAAAAAAGTTGTTTTAGATAACGAAACATTTTCAAAACTACGCAAGAAAAAGGCGCTCAAAGAAAAAAAACATACTAATACATGCTTCATCCATACTAATATTATAAATGCGAAAGTGTGTCACGCTTAAACTGCTGAACTGATTTGGATGAAAGGTCATTTTGTCATCATTGGGCATTTTGTTCGGACATATGACCCACGGCGTCCACAAACGAAATAGGCCTAGGTATGTAGGTAAATGTATCTGCTACTCAGTGGTATGAGTCACATTGTTGTAGCATTTTTGCAAAGAATAACGTCAGAACTATTGGAATTATTTCTAAACTAAATAATTTGAATAGCTGCTGTTATATTATATTGCGTTGCTGTTGTTATATGTTTAAAAATATAATCCAGTTCTAACTTAGACTTTTGACTTTTTACAGAAAATTGTGCATGAACCACACCTTTGCACAATGCTGAAAGTAAAAACATTAATTAATATTATCACTACATCGCACGCATACTGTTGAATAACTTTTTTTCTGCCGGTTGATACATTAAAAAAAATACATGTTTAGAAAAGTGAGATTAAATTCTCTATTTTAAAACTAGTTTGGTCTATGTACGCGAAAGTTCGGAAAGCGGGTCAAAAACGCCCAATGACCTTTGATATGGAGATAGTTTGAGTCCCAGGGAAGGACGTAGGCTACTTTTTATCCCGGAAAAATACCCTTATCCGCGATAAATGAATTCAAGGCGGACGAAGTCGTGGGCAGAAGCCTAGTACGTTATATATGCGAAAGTAACTCTGTCTGTCTGTTACCTCTTCACACTTAACGCGCTGAACCAATTTAAATGAAATTTGGTACGAAGATAGTTTGAGACTCTAGAAAGGATGTTGGATAGTTTTTATCCCCGAAAACATCTCTTAATGGGGTGAAAAGAGGGGTGGAAATTGTTTTGAGGAATTAATCATTAAAACAGAGGCTATTCAGTTAAATAAATGACTTGAGCCTACTTCGGCCACATGAAGACAGAGAGCTTTGCAAAACTCGTTGTAGTAGGAAAAATGTGGTAAAAGATCATGCGGGCGTACACGTACCCACTGGTCTGAGCAAATCCAGAAAATATCCGGATTTAATATCACTACTGCTCTGAGAAAAGTCGAAGATATAGTGGCATGGAAACAGTTCGTCATAAAGCGTTAACTAAAATTTATTTAAAATCTAAATGTCTGCGTTTGAAAAAAAAAAATGTAATGGACTATTTGGAGGTCACTGAATCGAAAAATATTTTTTTAGATTTTTTGTATGTTTGTATCATTTTGTATGTGCCATTGCGGCTTCATCACGCCAAATCGGCTTAACAAATTTCAACAATTTTTGGTACACGGGTAGCTAGGTATCTCTAGATGGTTATAGGATACTTTTTACCCGACTATGCTGAAGAAAACAAGAGGGTTATGATATTTTTGTCCTCCACGAACGAAGTGTGCCTTAAGTTAACCTTCTAATTGCTTAGCTGTTAATGGGTTCAAAATGTTAATGTGTAAGTCATATACCCCATCGCCATGAACTAGCATAGCGTGTATGTCCCATGTCAAGGCTTCCCTTTGCATCTAAAATCGATATTGCCACATTCTTAATCACACGCAGTCGGCATGGGCCAGCGTGATTAATGTTAGTCCGGCCTTGGAAGGTGATCGATGTGATTGATTAATTTTAATTAAAAATCAAACAGCTTACTGTAGGTACGTATAAAATTGTATGTTAAATTGGTTACATTTAAATATACTCGTACTTGTTTGAACATTATTTCTATTGTTCCCAGACAAAAGGCACGTCATTCGACGTCCACTGCTTTTTTTTAAATTCTACTAAGCCGGCAAACAAGCGTACGGCCTGCCTGATAGTATAAGCATTCACCGCATCCTATATATGAACTCTTGCAAAGCCAGGGGCATTACGTGCGTGGTGCCGACCTTTTAAAGACCTATTCACTCGTCTCGAAGAACCCCATACAGCTTATTCCAAATTCGGTGTGCGCGGTAGAAAATTCCTTTGATACCTACCGCACGGTGCGCGACCATTTTGGTTCCAAGGTGTGTGGATGAATACCCTGCCGAACTGCCACCAGCTGCACATAAAAGAACACCATCTTGACCAGTCTTGCGTCACTTGCCTCCAGGAGGCTTCACCATATCATGGATGCACCACATCATCAGTCAATCTTGTCGATAGGCAGAGCTACCCACACTACGTCTTGGGTTCGGCACAAAGCTTGGACTTTTACATCCCCAAATTTTGTACACCTCCATTTAACTTAGTTCATTGGAGTAAATGTAAGTACTAAGCTCATTATGACGCCTATCTAGAGACCCTTTTCATCACCCGGTAAAGTCGAGTGCCCAGTTTTTTCTCTGTTTCATTAATGTTACACTATTAGAATCTTCTTCTTCTAGGCGTAAACTCTTGGCAGAGTAGTCGTGGTCATGGGGGTCGTTGCACGGCATTTTTTACAGTCTCCCGCCATCTCTCTCTGACCGTGGCATTTCGTACGCACGTATTTAGGGCTGACTCCGTGAGGGCTTTAACTTGATCAGTCCATCGCAAGGGAGAGCGCCCTTTGGATCTTGAGCCATTCACTCTAACTTGTATGACGAGTCTCTCCATAGCGTCTATTATAATATTATTATTGTAATTGTAAATGATTTAATGAGAAAATACAAACTGGTAAGTTCCTTGCGGCACACTGAGCAATTTTCCGAAAGAGGATTTGAATCCTACTGCCCGAATATTCATCACTATTATAAAAAAGCCCAAGCACGTCCACTGGACAACGGCCTCACCCAAAGATTTCCATAATGAAAGGTCGCGCGCTGCCCTCGTCCAACGGTTTCTTCACCAGATCATGGGTCCACCATGTTCGGGGCCTCCATTCGAGAACCTCCAGAATATTATCAGACTTGAACTAGACATTATGCAATTTCAAGAGTTTGGAAATACTTTAGGATTAAGATACGATGCTAGTAATTTCATTTTTAAGATAAAGCACATGTAATATTTAGCTGTAGGTAATTTTTTCCAGGTCGTCAAGAACCTGTAACGAGTCGGCAATAATGTCATTGGAATGTTCCCATTTCAAGAAGCGTCGATTATCACGCTCGCTGGAATCCGGTTCATGAATAAATATTCCAAACTCATTACTTCATTTAAATAATTTCAGTACGAAGAGGGTTGCCACGATTTCTAAATTATTATGCGAAATATTTTTACAATCAATGAAATGCCTGTTTATTACACATCTGACAAAACATTTAAAGATTCCATGTATACTATGTGTAAATACACTACAGGAAGCCTTTACACTGAACACCGATATTTTTGAGACAACTTCACTTTTTAATGCGTATAATAAACAAATTACTGGTACAATGAAAATAAACATCTCTGTATTATTACCTTATAATATAATAATAAAGTCATTAATTTTATCACTACGACTTGTAGTCGAAAATTCACTTTTAAGTGTGTCTTTTGTTCTATATTTGTATCGATTATGCGTCTACAATTCTATATTCCCTGGCCTTAGCCAGGATTCGATTCAGTAAACAACCCAAGTAGCAAAATTTTGTCGTGTAAACGTTCTAGGTCTATGTATTTATAGGGCAATTACGTCTTATAGTAGTATTATAACGATAGAGTGCATTTTAAATTGTTAAACCCTTACAGGATAAAAACGCTCCTATAAGTATCCCATGAGAGCATTCAAAAAGCGCAATTATTTCTATAACGATTTGGTGCGTGCCATTACTGGAGTAATTGATCCTATTGTGGCCAGCGGCACGACATAACTAAAGTAAACTATAGAAAAGTTCGTTTGGCCTATACATGCCTACTCACATTTTAATAGTCGGTAGGTATCTCTAATTAATCTCAATCTCTTCCATCAATTTTGAAACATCCGCTAAACGCTAACGTAATGAGCCATTAATGACGTCATCACATCACATTGCGTCAAAAATATAAATTTAGCTCCCAATTTTTTCTAGGCAATTTTACACGTCAGCCTAACTGGCGCGGATGATCAAAAGACTCGTCCTGACTATTAATAAACCTGGACACCCTAGCCCACGCTGGGAATTGTCCGGAATTCAAAGCGTTCGTGTGAGCGCTTTTATGTAACTTTGTTTTCGCTAAGGAGAATACTTTTACGCCAGGCTTGTTAGACGAGGTCGCAAATGTGTGGGTGATTCAACCTCTTGAGTTAACTCGATACAGTATCGCTGGCTTCACTCGAGTCGAGGCTACGCCTACAAAAAAACAGAAAACTGAAGAAAACAAAACTGGTAACCTTGTCCGCGGAGAAAAAAAATCCATATAACCCTTTATTTTCATCGCATTCAGATAAAATGAATCCTATTAACTATCTTGCCTTGCATTCTTGGCGACAAGTTTGGCTTATTGGAGTGCACATCTGCCTACGACGCTGGCGGTCCCGTGTTCTAATCCCGGCCAGGGCAAGTGTGCGAGAATGAAGAAGTGAAGCGAGATGAGCAAGAATGTTTGTTCCTGGGTCTTGGATGTTTTCTATGTATATAAGTATTATAATTTATCTATACAATTATGTACATATATCGTTGCCCATAGTACAAGCTTCGCTTAGTTTGGGACTAGGTTGATTTGTATAAGATTGTTCCCGTGTTGTCCCTGTGCATTTTCAGATACTATTTGAAGGTCTATGTAGTAATATAAAATACTAGCTTCTGCCCGCGACTTCGTCTGCCTTAAATTCGTTTATCGCGGATAAGGGCATTTTTCCGAGATAAAAAGTAGCTTATGTCCTTCCCCGGGACTCAAACTATCTCGATACCAAATTTCATTCAATCGGTTCAGCGGTTTAAGCGTGAAGAGGTAACAGACAGACAGACAGACAGACACACTTTCGCATTTATAATATTAGTATGGATGGATTAGTACGGATTTATATACTCAACGAAGCCCATACAAGACATAAATAAAGGCTAAATGGCTCGACAGTTATTGACGACAGCTGGTCATGAAAAAATCCTTTTCATATGCTTTCTATCCAAGAGTCTGCTCTTGGATAAAAAGGATATAAGGAGGTAAACAACTTTCATCCACGCAGACAGCGGGCGTCATGCTAAGTCAGCAGGGATCCCTAAAAACATGGGGTTCCGTAACCTAATGGTGAAGAAACTGATGTAATACCAGCATGTAACTTATGGAATATACAGGCTGTCCATTAAACCTGCGCCAAAATGAAGAGGGGTGATAGAACAGCTCACGAGCTACCATATTAAGTAACTTTGACCTTAATATAAAGTTCATGGTTTTCGAGATATTGGCACTTTTTAAAAACTCGTGACTTTTGATACTCTGCGTCAGTATGTCGATTGCCACCACTGCAAATTTAAGTATTTTGTAAATATGTTTTTGCAGGATGTTACCAAAAACTTATCCTATCGAATGTAATTTAAATCTATAACATGTCAAAAATACGAATTAAAGTAAAAATTAAAAGTCACGCGTTTTTTAAAAGTGCCAATATCTCGAAGACCATGAACTCTTTATTAAGGTCAAATTTACTTAATATGGTAGCTTAGGAGCTGTTCTATCACCCCTCTTCATTTTGCCGTTGGTTTCAGGGACACCTTGTATAATATCGCCAAGCGTGTTGGCGAAATTGCTCAGGCGATAATATCTCTTTTTTAAATTCTTTATGGCTTTCACTTCATGCCGATTTTAGCAATCTTAATGTACGCGGGTATTTGTAATAAATTCTGAGCGCTTTGTATGATCTTGTTTTGAGATGGAAATTATATGTTACGAGCTACTTACGTGATTTTCGATACGATTATAAATTACAAAAATGCAATGTCTGGATTGTTAATATTATCCCTATATTGACTTGTTGATTTGTGTCTCGTCTCGTTTCTTTGATTTTATTTTGTATTCTCGATATTAATGATGCTGCACTAACTGCTAGTATCTGTTTGGCCCTATGGTTGACTGGTAGAAATTGCCTTAAAGCATTAAGTCCGCCATTTGTATCAGTTTAATAACTGATAATGTGCTATAAACTTTAAATTAATAAATATTCATTAAAAACAATGATAATTATAAAATAACACACGGAAAGAGAAAATAATATTTTATGGTCTTACTACATGTCTTGGATGCTCTGACGTTATTTATGAACACGGTGCCTGCGAGAAATCCCAAAGATTTTAACCACACATTCCTGAGGTCAGAAGTAAAAAGTGGTATATGATCCGACTCAAATTAAGCATAAAAAAACAACAAAAAAAACTAGTTTTGGCGATTTTTGTTCATATTTATTTATGACATTCGGATCTCTATGAAAATTTAATAAAATGGTAACGATTATTTTTTACAAAAAAAAGGATGACTTTAGTAAGGGTAGCTGTCAATAACGATGCCAAATATTGAAACATACGTGGCAGCCTCGCGCCCGAAGTTGCTTAAAGCAGTTTAGTAATCAGAATCACGATCAGGCGGCACGGCAGTGCCCCCGCCAAGTCGAGCGTGAAGCAAACACTGCCTTACCATCCTTTACTGGAACCATTTCGCCGCATTTTTAGGCCTCTATTTGAGAACCTCTGGATAAGACCAGAACGCAGAAATTTTCGTTATCCAGTAAGCTATAATCACATACTTAAAATCCAAAATTTCAAGTCTGTAGGTCATTTAGTTCCGAAGTTAAGCGAAAGCAAAGTTTCGCATTTATGACACTCACTCACTCATGATCATCAGAATAGAACTAGTACTTCCCATAAACTCAGAGAGCTGAAATTTAGTACAGAGTTAGGGTTTAATGGCCACAAAAAGAGAAAACTATAAAACTAGGATAATCGAAGATCTGGAGTACCTGGTAACCCTGATTAGAAAACACAAGAGTCCAACCAAACTATTAGAGATTGACATACCGCCGTTACAAAAAATATTCAACTTGGTGGGCCGCTTCATTTGATGTCAAAAATCGAAGGTGTATGCCCACGTTTCTACAAAAGAAGTGAAATCCCACCAACAACATTATTTAAAAAACTAGCCAAGTCTCGATGGAGCTGCTTGTTAATCTCTAATAAGTAATGAAATCTAGACAAACTCGTGCCAAGTCTAAGGTTCTTTACTGCGATTTTTTTATTATTATAGTTAATGTTGTGTGACTTGTCCGTTGAAGGGTTCACAAGGGTACGAAACCAGGTGTTACAAGTCATCCTATTAAATTAGGGTTCCGTGTCTAAACGGTACCATATTAAATCCTCCGTCACGGGGTACATAGCCGCTATAACACCAAATCTATAGAATTATAAAGTTGTTAAATTTTGTTATTTGTTAATAAACTTAATTATCTGTACATTGAAGATGTTTTCAGAAAAGTAAGTGAAGATTTGATGGTTACTGTTAACTACATCATAAGTTATGATAATGTTCAATTTAGTAATGAAAACCTATGGTTTTTTATCACATTCAGAGTCTCCGGCAAGCTCGGCCGAATTTCACCTTCCCATACAAACGGAGTTTCGAGTTTCGTTTTTCGAGAATCGGCTAAACGGATTTCAACTATTTTTGGTACACGGGTAGCTGGGTATCTTCAGATGGTTATAGGATACTTTTTACCCGACGACGCTGAAGAAAAAATGAAGGCTTATGATTTTTTCTCCTCCGCGATCGAAGTTGGGCGCCTTCTAGTACAAAAATAAAAATAAAATATTTTTCGATCCAGTGCTACGTGACCTCCAAATATTCCGTTACATTTTTTTTTATATCTTTAATGTACAGACATTTCATTTTTACGACTTTATAATAGAAGGCCATATTTAAAAAGAAGATCCGCACAGAAGCAAGGCAATTGCGTTAACTAGATTATTTTGTTTCATGTTTCATTGTGACCTTCCGTCATTTGAGAATTGGTTTAAACAACAGACGGTTTCCTATTTATGATTTCGATGTAAGTTTCATTACAACATTTTAAGATTAGTTACGTCATTAAGTGTATAGGACTAAGGGACTAGAGAATTTTTTTTAAACTTATTTATAGATTACTAGCGACCTGCCCCGGCTTCGCACGGGTGCAATGCTGATACTAAATACTAACCCGGCCGGCCGGTACCGCCGCAAACGCTACGTCCCGCAATTTTTAAATCTGTAATATCTTCGAAAATATTGATTTAAATCATATGCTGTAAAAAGCCATATAGATCTATATTAAATCATCAATGTATTTAAGGTATTTAATTCGATGAGGATTAATGCCATTATTTGTCGTATAAAGCAAATGAAAAAAAAATGTTATTGTGGGATATCCATAAGAGATAGACATATACCATTGCGGAGTTTTCTGTAGACCTTTTCAATGTGTACAATACTTAGTACAAAATTTTGATAAATCTCGTAGGGTTCAGCCTGCGTTTGCAATGGAAGCGGAAAAAAATATTTATTTACGACATCACATTAGAAATCTCAAAAATAACTGTATTTCTCCACTATTTAATGGATGTTCGTCAATCACTTTATCTATTTAAAAAACCGCATCAAAATCCGTTGCGTAGTTTTAAAGATTTAAGCATACATAGGGATATAGGGACTTTGTTTTATACTATGTAGTGATATTTAGTGATAGTGATGTCGACATAATTTCTCTTAAAACTCATAACACACGATTTCATTAGTCCTTAGTTATATTTTTTAGGGTTCCTTAACTCAAAAGGAAAGTACGAAAATCTTATAGGATCACTCTGTTTTTCGTCCGTCTGTCTGTTTGTCAGTGGGAACGTCAAGACCCTTGTTCTCAAGTACACGTAGAGGTATGTGGTCCCTTGAAGCTGTAAAATCATGCTTCTAAGTCACCGCAATCCAAAGGAACATTCATTAAAAAAACAACTAATTGTTTTTTGTTGATATGGAACAAAATTGTACTAAAAAAGGGCCGTTTAACTGTGTAAGAGCAATAATAGCAACTCATTATTACTTTAAGGGATGTATCTGTTCAGGGGTGTGGGCATTCAGGTAAGTGGCGGTTAAGGGAAATGTAGTCATGTAGGGAAGCGGCCGTTCAAGGGATGTGGCTGCTAAGAGAATTGGCCGTTCACGGGTTGTGGCCGTTCAAGAAATATGGCCGTAGCTGACCTGCTATAGCATTCGCAGAATGTGTGTCAGCATCGAACGCAGCGCTGCCGCTATTATAATATGAACCCTAGACACGTATAAACTAGTCTTTTTATGCCTCCCATCCCTTGGGCTCATTTTTTTAAGTCAGTTTTAACAACCTGCTTGACGGACCGGTATATTTTGAACTGTGATCTGGAACATGTACCACTAGTTCACGTGTCTAGTTATATTAGGGATGAACGGAAGGCGATCGAGTGTAAAATTTTAAAAATGACACCCCTGATCCACGTATGTCTGTGCATATCGATAACTGTTTACACCATTTTAGGATGTAAGCTTATTAGTAATTAGAATTATAATCCTAGATAACAGACGACCAAATAATATTTCCTAAACTTACAAATGTTACTTCTTGTAAATTAACTAAATTGGCCTTAAGTGAATTTTGAGGTTAGAAATGTTGTACACCTTATAATTTTAACACCCTTAGCTAGACAATGCTTGAACGAAAATAATTAAAATGATTATAGAGCCTTGCTCTATTAATATACAAACATTCTTCGTGTTTTTGCAACAATTAATACGGCTAAGAGGAATGTCAGTGCGGTTGACAGGGTACACACTCCAGTACGTGAGCCGCCATTATTGTGACGTCACGCGCGTGTCTCGCAAATTAACGCTATGTTGAGGCGTTTCCCAACAGTTTAGAGTTAGGTCATTTTAGATATATTGTATTAGATTATTTATTATTAAATACTGATATAAGTAAATTATTACACTTTTAAAACGATTACATTGTCACTGATTCGAAAAATATTTTTAAGTATTGTTTGTATGTTTGGATATTGTGTCGTTGTGGCTTCATCACGCCAAAATTGTATGGTTTAGCTTGCTGGTTCAGTAACAGTATATTTACGATTATTTCGCAAACTTTACAATCGTGTCTTTTAAGCAAGCATTGCCTGCTTTCACACAGTTTGATATCTAGACTATTTAATCTAAGATCGAAGTGATAACACTAATGACTCTAACGAATGACCTTGCCTCATCCATTAAAATCGCGTCTAATAATCGATCGATCTTAATAGACCGATCATCCGGTGTCGTGTTTAGTTTTTAAGATTCTTATCAACCGGCATCAAATTTATCCGTGGATTCGACCGCTACCATGTGTGCTAAGGTGCGTCCACATTTCTATCATTTGCCCGATCAGATCTTCGTTCCGTGGCATGATCGCGTGTCACGATCACGCGTTTGGACGTTGCGCCGATCCGATCGCTCGAAATCCATGTTGCTACGCGTATCACACACTTACGTCGGACAAGTGGGGCATGATCGCCGCGCCGACAGTGAGCGTCCAAGCAGCGCGATACGCAGTCATGCCACGCCACGGTGATCGGATTCGAGCAAATGATACAAGTGTGGACACACCTCTATGTGTTTGCCAATGATCTGGTTGGTGTGCCAAGTTTAATCTGAATCCGTTCGATGGTCAATACATGTCACAGAAGCCGAAAATAAATATTTTCAGAAACATAAATGTGTGGCATATATTTCAAAAATTCTTCGGTAAATACTTTACGGTTTCTACAACAAATTTTTCATTAAGTACATAATATTTTCGGAAATTATCACTCCGAAAGTTGCATAAATTGTTTCCCCCACCCCCTTATATCGTTTAAACAGTCAGTCCAAAAAATACGATAAAAATTACAAAGGCAACGCTTAATAAATACTTCAACATGATCGGATGTACTGTTTTAGTTAGTGGCGAAAAATTGCGCTTCTCAACAAAAATACTTAAGTGCCTTGAAGATACGCTCTTTTGCTGGTGCACTTTTTTACATCGTATTTTTATCTGTAATTATTTTTTTTTGTAGTAACGGCTGCGGAACCTTACACTGAGCATGGTCCGACATGCTCTTGGCCGGTTTTTTCTTTAGCGTCGAGTAAATAGTATCGTATAACCATCTGTGGATATACACAGCTACCCGTGTACCAAAAATAGTCGAAATCCGTTTCGCAAACTAATAATAAAATATAATTATTTTTCGATTCAGTGGCACGTTAAATGCGACCTTTACAATTTTTACAAACTTCATTTTAGTTTTACATGTCCCGGTGTCTGTAATCAAATCATGCAAATAGATTATCGATTAAAGCTTCGGCAAACTTATACAATTTCGTTGACAATGCAACATTATGATACCATCGAGCTGATCTGACGATGGAGCAGGTGGCCACAGAAGTATAAACACAATCCTACCGAGTTCGAACTCTTTAGAATCGTCTTAGTGAGTATTTGATCTTATTAACAGCTAGAAGGTGAAACTACCACTAGACTGTTGTTCTGTCCGCCTACCACGGGTTCGGCACGAGCGAGTATCGAGCGCTCGACAACGGTCTATCTCTTTCGCACAATTAGCGCGTGCAAGAGAGGTGTACTGACTCTCGATACGAGATACTCGCTAGCACCGATCGTAAACTCAGCTCATGGTAGGCACGCTGTAATGAGAGCGTCACTCGTGAGTTCTGAACTGTGGTGGCTTACGTGGCCAGTTTTTGTAACGAATATGCGGCCAAACTTGCTGAAAGTCAGCACCCCTTCGACAAAATTGTAGTTAATGGCCGCTGGTCGAGTTTTTTGATCTTCGCACTTTGGTCTACTAATATAAAGAACACCTGCAGTGCCATGCAGAAAGCAGCACACAACGCTGTGATCTCGTTTTTCTGTTTGTCCCGAGTAGTAGTTTGTCGCTTTAGAGTTCAGTCACGAGAAAACTATGAAGATGATTGAGATTTAAAAGAATATTTCAGAAATTATCTCTTTGTGATGTTAATCACAATCTCGAGAGACTAGAATTTTCTGCGCTTTTGTTTCAGAAAACTCTAAGTGCACTTATTCTATCCCAAGAGACGCAAAGAAAGCTACTTTATCTCAGGCAAAACGTTTACTTTCAAAGGTTATATGTATGTTAAAATTCAAGTCCGCTTATGCCTTTTTAATCTTGGGAATCGTGGAATAAATTTTTGTCTGAGGACGATATGAGACAGACAACTGTCAGTACCGGTGTTATGTTGCTCGGTTTTTACGTAATGTATTATCCTTCGCTATGGTCCGGTTACATGTTTGAACCGCTTAAGTAAGCGTAGGTTTAGTGTGTTAAATAACTATAGAAAATTAAAAAAAATATAAACCCCCGAGTTGTGCCACTAAAAGCTGAATATCTTGGAGACAAGTGCTCCAATTTTCATCGAACAAAACTAAGAACACTTGGAATAAAATTATCTATGACACAAAAAAACCGCACTCAAATCGGTTTATCCGTACGGGCGTTACGATGCCACAGACAGATACACAGATACACAGAGTCACAGACACGTTAAACTTATAACACCCTTCTTTTTTGTCGGGGGTTAAAAATGTTGCATAGGCCGTATTTAGGGGAGGGCAACCAGGTCTGCAGCCCTGGGGCTTCCACAGATGAGGGGCTCACAAAACAAAAAAAAAAGTTTAATGTATTTAGAAAATTTAGAAAAGGGACCTTCTCTGCTCCGCCATCAACTTGGTGAAAGAACCAGAAAGAGACCTTAAGAAAGTCCAGTTGCCTGGACCGACAACCCAAGATCGCGAAAGCTGGCGTAAAGAAGTTCCCGATTCCAAATAATGGGAGAAGGATAAGAAGAAAAGATAATTTATTTGGGCAAGCAAGGAGACTACATCCTCGTAAGTGAGCTGAATCATTATACCTGATTTACCTAACTTTGCTCCTAATTAGATTTGAGACCGCAATAAGCTCTATATTAATTCAGTATTACCTTGTAAAAATACTAGGTATTTATAATAATAGAGATAGTAAATAGTTTTTTGATATTAAAAGTAAAAGAGGAAGAGGGAGAGACTTTTAAAAGTAAATTACAATTCAGAAACGTTACAACAGAAAAACTAGCACCTCGTCCCTTCAGACGCAAAAGTGGCCATCTCGTTCGCAGCGTTTCCACGTTGAATCGTGATAGACAATCCATACTAATATTATAAATGCGAAAGTGTGTCTGTCTGACTGTCTGTTAACTCTTCACGCTTAAAACGCTGAACCGATATGGATGAAATTTAGTATGGAGATAGTTTGAGTCCCGAGGAAGGACATAGGCTACTTTTAATCCCGGAAATATACCCTTATCCACGATAAACGAATTTAAGGCAGATGAAGTCGCGGGCAGAGGCTAGTATTTGCATAAGGAAAGACCCGGAGCGACAGTCAAGACCTGCCTTTCGTAAACCCCGCGCTAGTTCGTACAAAAATATTTTCGACTCGGAAAACTAAACGTCTCCAATTATTATTCCACATATAACAGCCCGACAGCTTCTCTTTTTCATCCACAACTATAGGTAAATTTCTAAGGCAATGAGTTAAACAGGCATGTGAATTCCCTGTGAAAAACTTGTCAAACATTTTCAGTTGCAAAATATGCGATCGATATAAACTGCTGACAAATTTTGAATCAGTAAAATTGCTAAAATTTGTTTCATTTATAGTTTTTTAGCAACATCAAGCGGCCGAATAATGTGGCCAGACCTTCACATTTTATGACATCATTCGGATGAAATACTATGTCACCCAGTCTTCCTTATCAAGGCGGAATGTTACATCATTTTCGCCGCAAAGTTACTTGATAAATATGTATACACAAAAAAAATACGCTCCATTTATGGTAGAAGTTCATAGTTTTGTGTATACAGTAACACCGATGTTGGTCACATGACTTTTTTCGTTATCACAAGTAATTTTATTTGTTTCGCAATTATTTGTGTTAGAATTATCCCGCGGCTACACTTGAATTATTTTGTTTAGGTAGCTATCCCTCGAGCACCGTCTATTTTTTTGGGATAGAAAGTAGCCTATGTTACTTTCTAGCCTTGAAATAATCTATATAAAAAACAATCACGTGAAAGAAAGACAAACCAACAAACACACTTTCACATTTATAATATTAGTCACTAATATTATAAACCACAACAAACACATCACATTTCTTATTATTTATAATTATAAGAATTAAATGTCTGTACATTGAAGATATTTTGAAACAAATTAGAGATACGGACTATTTGGATGTCACAGAATCGTTTTTTCTTTTGTATGTTTGTATGTGTCGTTGTGGCTTCATTACGTCAAAAAGGCAAAACGGATTAAACAATCACAGTTAGTTATAGACGTTATAATGGATATCCAGCTCCCCGTGTACCAAAAATAGTTGAAATCCGTTTAGCCGTTTTGGCGTAATAACACATACAAACATACAAAAAATATTTTTAATATTTTTCGTTTCAGTGACCTCCAAATAGTCCGGTTCAATATATATTTAAGAAATAGAAGGTGCCCGCAACATTGTTCGCGGAGGAGAAAAAAGTCATGACCCCTCTTTTTTCTATAGCGTGGTAGGGTAAAAAGTATCCTATAACCATTTGGAGTTACCCAGCTACCCGTGTACAAAAATAGTTGAAATCCGTTGAGCCGATTTTGCGTGTTGAAGCCAAAACGACAGATAGTCCATAACAATTTTTTTTTTGAAAATACCTTCAATGTACAGAAATTTCATTTTTACAACTTTATAATAGTATAGATATCTTCAATGCACAGACATTTAATTTTAAAACCTTCTAATAGTATAGATAACTAGAAAGTGCCCGCATCTTCGTCAGCGGAGCAGAAATAATCATAACCCCCTTTTTTTCTTCAGCGTAATCGGGTAAAAAGTATCCTATAACCATTTGTGGATGCCCAGCTATCCGTGTACCAAAATAGTTCAAATCAGCGTGACCTTCAAATAGTCCGTATCACTTTTTTTTGTAAATATTTACAATCTAAATATATTTAATTTTTACATGTAAAAATGAAATATCTATTGAAGATATTTTCATTAAAAAAAAATTGTGATGGCTTTTGTCTTACCGGTGACCATCTTTCGGCTGATAAATGATGACGATACAACTCTCTCCCACTCTATATACAGGCGATTGAGATCTATAAAAATTCAGTACCTACTTTGCTTCGATTTGGTGACTGTATAGATCAGTAGTTCTTAACCTTTTAGTCATGAGGGACCACTTTCCCAAATTTATGTCTTGCCAAGGACCACCCAGTTAGTTTATTGGTAATATAACGTACCTAAATGTTAATAAATAAAGGGTTATTTGATCTATCTATATAAAAATATGCATAATTTTACGACTAGCACTTTTTTATTTATTATTTCACAAAAACTTAAAATTGCTTGCCACGCCGACCCCCTCCCCGCACTCGTTCACCGGATTTATGCGACTTGAGACTATAAGGAAAAATGATGATGTATAAAAATGTCTACTTTCTAAAAATAAATTCGTCTGAGTATTATAAAGCCAAGGTATACAAACGTCTTAGTCTAATATAACCGATGTATAAAAATGTCTACTATCACAGTATAAAAATGTCCACAATTATAGGAAGTTTGGTCTAAAATGAAAAATGATCGATTTGGGCAATGTTGGCAAACTTTAGATAACTTTACCCGAGGTGAAAATTGATAAAAAAGTTGGTTAAATGTTGATTTAATAATTGTTTCTCGTAATAATCGCATGCATATGAATACGATGGATGCGTTAGAATTTGACTTGTATGCTTACCTAAACCATGACATATCAGACAAACTGCAAGAGAGTCGCCTATGTTGGTACGGCCACGTTTTACGGAAATCGGCAAGTTACATCGGAAACAAATGTCTAACCAGCCGCCTCCGCCGGGTCCGGGTAAAAGGGGGAAGACCCAAGAAATACTGGCTCGACGTCGTCGCCATTCGCCAAGGATGACATGCGTACCACTGGCCTTACAGCTGAAGGAAGATCGTGCGAAGTGGAAAAGAAAATGCCGGAAAGCTGACCCCGGGCTCCGAAGCAGCAGCTGAGGATGCAACCGGGAAAACGCTACGATAATGATGACGATGATAATTGTCACCAAAACTTTGACCAAGAAGGCATACAATACACATATTAATACTCTCAATTGCACACCTCCAATACACAGGAATACAGAACATGAGGGTTAGGACAATAAAAATATAAATAAAAAAAGAACCGACTTCAAAATAAACTAAAAAGCCATAAATAATTTTTATGTATGATACGGATCACATTTGAATCACGTTTTGAAGTCGGTGCCAAACCATTCATTTATTACTATTAAGAACCGCGGCGACGAGCCTTTACTTATTATCTACCTACATATATATTTAGTCATAGTAATTCGTATTTTTAATAAAGAACTTTATTTACTTCAGGTTTGGCACCGACTTCAAAAGGTGATTCAAATGTTATCCGTACCGTACATAAAAGATTATTTATGGCTTTTTAGTTTATTTGAAGTCGGTTCGGTTAAAAAAGCAGAGGTAAACTATGGGGAATGAATGAAAATTTTAAAAAATCTTGAAATTTTGTTTATAGTTAGGAATAAGTCTCCATATCGTCAGAAAAAAAAAACAGATTTTTCTGTGGCTTAGAAAAAAATAAAAAGATGCGATCGTATCACTAAATAGCTCTGCCAGATAGCCTGTGGATAGCTTCTTATGTTATTTTCGATATGCGACTTGTTCGTGAAATAATACAGAAAAGGCTTTTTAGAACTGTATTTACACAGAATAAATATATCAAATTGATAAAGCATCGACTCTTGCTTGACATCTTGCTTGCTTGCTTGGCTCTTGACGACATGGACAATAAGAAGAAAAATCTATGTTGCAAGTTAAGTGCTACAATTTAATTGTTATGCTTGGCATACACAATAAAATCATAAAACAAATGACAAATTTGTTCAATGTATTGAACACAGCTACTAACTGACGCTTTTAAATGATCTAGAACAATGAAACAACTAAGTCTTTAACCGTTTGGCTCGTGTTTGATAGACTTGCCTTTATTTAATTAAAGAAACCCGAGTATTACCTTCAAGTGACTGACAAGCACGTAATGAAATTCCTCCCTTGGCCGGTAATCCTCAAATGAAACTGGCCAGCGTCAATTGGACTTTATTAGTGAGCTACCTCCCAACCTGTGACTTCTCAGATTAATACAATTCGGAAGAAGTTAATGAATTATATTTGAAAAGGAATTTCCAGTATCTTGAAATCTTTCATGATACTGGCAATTCCTACGGCTTAGACAAAATTTAAGAGGCTAAACAGTGGCCGTTCCTCCATACAAACGTAATCCCCCGTTTTCTCCCCGGATAATTGTCTTAGAGCAATTTTTTTTTATAAATATAGCCAGCGTCATGCCCCTATGTTTTATTTTTCTTGATAATTTTAGGAACTAGAGGCCCTCTAAAACAGTATAAATCTGGCTGTCTGGCCATCTGGCGCCATAAGTACACGTTCAGTAAACAAATTTAATAACGAATATAAAAGAAAAACAGAAAACATAGAAGCCCTCGTTATAATAATATATGTGAAAGAAACTAAAATTAGTCTAGTTTTGGAAGAGAAAATAGGGTACTACGAAACCCTGTTTTCGCCAATTTTTTGTAAGTCTGATCGTTCCGAGCTGCAGTTGACCCTTTTGTACTGTAATACGGGGGATTTAAGGCGATGCGATAGCAATAGTTTTTAAAAGTACCTAATTTCCAAAAGGCCTTTTGCTAGTATATCCTCTTAAATGCGGCAAAGATCGATCTATACCAGTGGTTCTTAACCTGTGGTCCGCGGACCACTGGTGGTCCCTGGAGGCATTCCAAGTGGTCCGTGAAGCTATCATAAAAAATAAGTAACGTGACGTGATGAGTCGAGTCGACACCACTCGAACCGCGCGCGGGACGAGTCCGAAGGCGATACGCGGTGAACGATTTATGCTGAGACTATAAGGAAAAATGACGATGTATAAAAATGCCTACTGGTCTTATTTCGTCCCAGTATAATATTGACAGAGTATATGTATGTCCATGTATAAAAATGTCGCTTCGATAATTGGTGAAAAATATAACTGACAATGAGTAAAATTGTCCAAGTATAAAAATGACTACTTTAGTGATTAATAAGATTTTTTAACCGACTTCAAAAAAGGTTGAGATTCTACACTCGATACATAATATATTCTTATCAAGGACGTAATGGACGTATACCTATGCTTTAGACCGGTCATGGTGGCGGCCTTTGGGTCCCAATTCAAGCAGTGGACATCTCAACCAACAATTATGATAATATACTGACATAACCCGATTTCTGTAAAACCTGAAACATAGTTTTTAGGGTTCCATGGCCAAAATGGCTAAAAAGAAACGCTTAGTTTCGTTATGTCTTTCCGTCGGTCCGTCCGTACGTCCGTCCCTTCGTCTTGGCAGTTGTTTATTACGACGTTTTCATGTACGGAGCCCTTCGTATACGAGTCCAACTCGCACTTGGCCGATTTTTAATTATTTAATCTTTATACAAAACATAAAGCTTTAAAGCAAGTATCGTTTAATAACTCATTTTTTATGTAGGTACCGTGAAACATGCCAACTTTGCCCGGTTTTTTTCGTAAAAACCCGAATTTCTCTCTTTTTTTCTATGACGGGATAAAGTTTTTTTTTGTCTAACGCATCCATCGTATTCATATGCATGCGATTATTACGAGAAACAATTATTAAATCAACATTTAACCAACTTTTTTATCAATTTTCACCTCGGGTAAAGTTATCTAAAGTTTGCCAACATTGCCCAAATCGATCATTTTTCATTTTAGACCAAACTTCCTATAATTGTGGACATTTTTATACTGTGATAGTAGACATTTTTATACATCGGTTATATTAGACTAAGACGTTTGTATACCTTGGCTTTATAATACTCAGACGAATTTATTTTTAGAAAGTAGACATTTTTATACATCATCATTTTTCCTTATAGTCTCAAGTCGCATAAATCCGGTGAACGAGTGCGGGGAGGGGGGTCGGCGTGGCAAGCAATTTTAAGTTTTTGTGAAATAATAAATAAAAAAGTGCTAGTCGTAAAATTATGCATATTTTTATATAGATAGATCAAATAACCCTTTATTTATTAACATTTAGGTACGTTATATTACCAATAAACTAACTGGGTGGTCCTTGGCAAGACATAAATTTGGGAAAGTGGTCCCTCATGACTAAAAGGTTAAGAACTACTGATCTATACAGTCACCAAATCGAAGCAAAGTAGGTACTGAATTTTTATAGATCTCAATCGCCTGTATATAGAGTGGGAGAGAGTTGTATCGTCATCATTTATCAGCCGAAAGATGGTCACCGGTAAGACAAAAGCCATCACAATTTTTTTTTAATGAAAATATCTTCAATAGATATTTACATTTTACATGTAAATGTTAATAAATAAAGGGTTATTTGATCTATCTATATAAAAATATGCATAATTTTACGACTAGCACTTTTTTATTTATTATTTCACAAAAACTTAAAATTGCTTGCCACGCCGACCCCCTCCCCGCACTCGTTCACCGGATTTATGCGACTTGAGACTATAAGGAAAAATGATGATGTATAAAAATGTCTACTTTCTAAAAATAAATTCGTCTGAGTATTATAAAGCCAAGGTATACAAACGTCTTAGTCTAATATAACCGATGTATAAAAATGTCTACTATCACAGTATAAAAATGTCCACAATTATAGGAAGTTTGGTCTAAAATGAAAAATGATCGATTTGGGCAATGTTGGCAAACTTTAGATAACTTTACCCGAGGTGAAAATTGATAAAAAAGTTGGTTAAATGTTGATTTAATAATTGTTTCTCGTAATAATCGCATGCATATGAATACGATGGATGCGTTAGACAAAAAAAAAAATTTATCCCGTCATAGAAAAAAAGAGAGAAATTCGGGTTTTTACGAAAAAAACCGGGCAAAGTTGGCATGTTTCACGGTACCTACATAAAAAATGAGTTATTAAACGATACTTGCTTTAAAGCTTTATGTTTTGTATAAAGATTAAATAATTAAAAATCGGCCAAGTGCGAGTCGGACTCGTATACGAAGGGCTCCGTACATGAAAACGTCGTAATAAACAACTGCCAAGACGAAGGGACGGACGTACGGACGGACCGACGGAAAGACATAACGAAACTAAGCGTTTCTTTTTAGCCATTTTGGCCATGGAACCCTAAAAACTATGTTTCAGGTTTTACAGAAATCGGGTTATGTCAGTATATTATCATAATTGTTGGTTGAGATGTCCCCTGCTTGAATTGGGACCCAAAGGCCGCCACCATGACCGGTCTAAAGCATAGGTATACGTCCATTACGTCCTTGATAAGAATATATTATGTATCGAGTGTAGAATCTCAACCTTTTTTGAAGTCGGTTAAAAAATCTTATTAATCACTAAAGTAGTCATTTTTATACTTGGACAATTTTACTCATTGTCAGTTATATTTTTCACCAATTATCGAAGCGACATTTTTATACATGGACATACATATACTCTGTCAATATTATACTGGGACGAAATAAGACCAGTAGGCATTTTTATACATCGTCATTTTTCCTTATAGTCTCAGCATAAATCGTTCACCGCGTATCGCCTTCGGACTCGTCCCGCGCGCGGTTCGAGTGGTGTCGACTCGACTCATCACGTCACGTTACTTATTTTTTATGATAGCTTCACGGACCACTTGGAATGCCTCCAGGGACCACCAGTGGTCCGCGGACCACAGGTTAAGAACCACTGGTATAGATCGATCTTTGCCGCATTTAAGAGGATATACTAGCAAAAGGCCTTTTGGAAATTAGGTACTTTTAAAAACTATTGCTATCGCATCGCCTTAAATCCCCCGTATTACAGTACAAAAGGGTCAACTGCAGCTCGGAACGATCAGACTTACAAAAAATTGGCGAAAACAGGGTTTCGTAGTACCCTATTTTCTCTTCCAAAACTAGACTAATTTTAGTTTCTTTCACATATATTATTATAACGAGGGCTTCTATGTTTTCTGTTTTTCTTTTATATTCGTTATTAAATTTGTTTACTGAACGTGTACTTATGGCGCCAGATGGCCAGACAGCCAGATTTATACTGTTTTAGAGGGCCTCTAGTTCCTAAAATTATCAAGAAAAATAAAACATAGGGGCATGACGCTGGCTATATTTATAAAAAAAAATTGCTCTAAGACAATTATCCGGGGAGGAAAACGGGGGATTACGTTTGTATGGAGGAACGGCCACTGTTTAGCCTCTTAAATTTTGTCTAAGCCGTAGGAATTGCCAGTATCATGAAAGATTTCAAGATACTGGAAATTCCTTTTCAAATATAATTCATTAACTTCTTCCGAATTGTATTAATCTGAGAAGTCACAGGTTGGGAGGTAGCTCACTAATAAAGTCCAATTGACGCTGGCCAGTTTCATTTGAGGATTACCGGCCAAGGGAGGAATTTCATTACGTGCTTGTCAGTCACTTGAAGGTAATACTCGGGTTTCTTTAATTAAATAAAGGCAAGTCTATCAAACACGAGCCAAACGGTTAAAGACTTAGTTGTTTCATTGTTCTAGATCATTTAAAAGCGTCAGTTAGTAGCTGTGTTCAATACATTGAACAAATTTGTCATTTGTTTTATGATTTTGTTGTGTATGCCAAGCATAACAATTAAATTGTAGCACTTAACTTGCAACATAGATTTTTCTTCTTATTGTCCATGTCGTCAAGAGCCAAGCAAGCAAGCAAGATGTCAAGCAAGAGTCGATGCTTTATCAATTTGATATATTTATTCTGTGTAAATACAGTTCTAAAAAGCCTTTTCTGTATTATTTCACGAACAAGTCGCATATCGAAAATAACATAAGAAGCTATCCACAGGCTATCTGGCAGAGCTATTTAGTGATACGATCGCATCTTTTTATTTTTTTCTAAGCCACAGAAAAATCTGTTTTTTTTTTCTGACGATATGGAGACTTATTCCTAACTATAAACAAAATTTCAAGATTTTTTAAAATTTTCATTCATTCCCCATAGTTTACCTCTGCTTTTTTAACCGAACCGACTTCAAATAAACTAAAAAGCCATAAATAATCTTTTATGTACGGTACGGATAACATTTGAATCACCTTTTGAAGTCGGTGCCAAACCTGAAGTAAATAAAGTTCTTTATTAAAAATACGAATTACTATGACTAAATATATATGTAGGTAGATAATAAGTAAAGGCTCGTCGCCGCGGTTCTTAATAGTAATAAATGAATGGTTTGGCACCGACTTCAAAACGTGATTCAAATGTGATCCGTATCATACATAAAAATTATTTATGGCTTTTTAGTTTATTTTGAAGTCGGTTCTTTTTTTATTTATATTTTTATTGTCCTAACCCTCATGTTCTGTATTCCTGTGTATTGGAGGTGTGCAATTGAGAGTATTAATATGTGTATTGTATGCCTTCTTGGTCAAAGTTTTGGTGACAATTATCATCGTCATCATTATCGTAGCGTTTTCCCGGTTGCATCCTCAGCTGCTGCTTCGGAGCCCGGGGTCAGCTTTCCGGCATTTTCTTTTCCACTTCGCACGATCTTCCTTCAGCTGTAAGGCCAGTGGTACGCATGTCATCCTTGGCGAATGGCGACGACGTCGAGCCAGTATTTCTTGGGTCTTCCCCCTTTTACCCGGACCCGGCGGAGGCGGCTGGTTAGACATTTGTTTCCGATGTAACTTGCCGATTTCCGTAAAACGTGGCCGTACCAACATAGGCGACTCTCTTGCAGTTTGTCTGATATGTCATGGTTTAGGTAAGCATACAAGTCAAATTCTCCTATTACTTGCCAGTTTCAACCTTATTTCATTTCAATAAATTTGACAAACGAGATGACAATTATTGGAATGAGATGTCAGTTTCAAAGCTAGAGACGTTAATCTTTTACATCTGTCTAGTCTCGCGTTTGGTTTTTTAGCCCAAGTTAGCGTCAGCCTACTTATCAGATCCATTTTGACTAACACTGCATCAAAACTGTATGATTAAAAATAAGGAGAATATAAATATGAAAGTGTTTGTACTTTTTCAGCAAGTTGATTCGTCCTCATAAAACGTAACAAAGCAACTAATTGACATGATTTCTTGATACCGATATGGACCGGAGAGCGATACAGTTTTTTAAATATCCCGGCGGTTTCCAAAAAATCAGCAATAAATAAATAAATAAATATTACGGGACAATTTTACACAAATCGAACTAGTCCCATGGTAAGCTCAATAAGGCTTGTGTTATGGGTACTAGACGACGATATATTTAATAGACATATTACTTATATACATAGAAAACATCCAAGACTCAGGAACAAATATTTATGTTCATCACACAAATATTTGCCCTTACCGGGATTTGAACCCAGGACCTCAGCTTCGCAGGCAACGTTACTCCCACTGAGCTAAACCGGTCGTCAACTCTAAGCAATAACTCTTGCCATATAGGTAATGGCAAATTTCCAGACTAATTCTAGACTATAATCAAATTAGTATGCCCTCCCGTGCTATACAGATAAGGCTACCAGACGTCAGGTATTTTCCTGACATGTCAGGAATTTCAGCCATTTGTCAGGAACGTGGCTGGAATACCAAAATGTAAGGATTTTATAATGATTAATTTCTTTTAACACCCATGCAAGCACGCATGACGGACAAAATGAGGAGCAGTACGTCAGCGTGGTATGGGCATGTAATGAGGAGCGATGAGGGTCATATTGGTATAAGAATGTTGGAGATGAGTGTCCAAGGACGAAGAGCGATCGGTAGGCCAAAAAAGCGAGGAATGGATTGTGTGAGAGAGGATATGAGAAAGAAAGGAGTAAGCGCTGAAATAACAAATAATAGAGATGAATGGAAGAAGAAACATGTTGTGCCGAGCCTGCATAAATGGGATAAGGGCAGGGAGATGATGAATACATACAAAAAATTAAAACGTCAGTAAATTATAAACTATATTATTTATCTACCCGGAAAAAGAATACTTGCGAGCGTCAGGAATTTGATTCGCAAATCAGGATTTTTTTGACTTCATAAAGATCGAACTCCAATATGTCCACGTAATTTAGTACCTAACGGATTTTTTTTTAAAAGAATAGAATTTTGCGTGGACATTTTGGAATTTGATATTTATCAACTCAATTAAGAAAGGGAACCCTGCAAAGTTTTTGGACCCAGAGACTAATTTGACAGGGAACAAGTATAGAGGAAACAAAAAAGTAACGCCTGAAATGTTAATTTGGGCTCAGAGTTTTAAAGCAGGATTTTAGAAGCGTTTCTCCGCACGAGATAAAATGGGTCTACTAATTTGCAAGTTAACCTACCACAAAAATTTAAAATTCTTTACCCACTTCTCTGGAAAATCAGCTTCGGCAGCCTATATTTTATCGGATACTAGAAGATGGCCGCAATTCCGTAAGCAGAGGAAAAAAAGTTGCCTCGTTTTTCTTTAGCGTAGTCGAGTGAAAATATACTATAATCATCTGTGGATACCCACGACACATACAAACAACAAAAAAGTTAAAGTATACAGGTTGGTACATTTAGATGGGTCAGTATGGAAAAGTCTGAAACTGTAAGATATACGAAAATGTCTTCTTAAGAACCATGTTATTGATTTTCGTAATAAGAAAAACTGCATTCAACATTAAAAAAAACAATGCATTTTATTCGTTTTAGACATCATGTTTCATAGTAACTTTACTACTAAGACCTACACAATCGACATCTAAATAGAAATAGTGTTAGTTTTATTTTTCAAAACGTCCGGGAATCGAAATTCCCAAGCTGAGTACAGGTTTTTTTAAATGTATGAATGCAGTTTTTCTTATTACTAAAATCGATGACATGGTTCCTTATAATAATAATAATAATAATAATCGATTTATTTAAAGACAACAGAGTGGTCCAAACAATATTAGTATTTACTTATTCTAATGTTAGTTCCTTAATAATTAATACAGAAAACTGATTTAGTCCTCTGACCCATTCTCCACAACAGAGGACAGTCTAGCTTGTTAGCTATCATGCTTAGGATGCTGTTGCTACTCCCGCGCACCCTGTCTAGCAACGAGGCTGTTTTCTTGCGCCAGACGGCATCAAAGCCGTCTGTGCGCGCCTCGACGAACATGGACGATGCGCTGCAGTAGCGCGGGTCCTAAGAAGATATTTTCGTATGTCTTATAATTTCAGACTTTCTCATTTTCACCGATCTAAATGTGCCACTCTGTATATTTTACCATTCAGTTATCTTTAAATAGTCCGTTACAGATTTTTTTTGAATATCTTGAATGTACAGACATTTCATTTTTACAACTTTATAATAGTGATTACGGAACGCGCGAGGCATCCGTCAAGGATACACCAGAAGTTAATTTAAAATTCCGTCGCACCTAATATGGTTCTTGTATGTGTCGAGGTAATCGTAAAAATAGAGTAGTAAGAACTGAACAAATAAGATTGTTTAACCGATTGTAAAATCGATTATACACTTGAGCTACCGTTCCATAACATCTCGTGACGCGAATTACAAATGGCTCAAGTTAAATGGCTCGTTTAACGCTCTTGATCAGCAATCTTCCATTTTAATCTAGCAATTTAGTCTCTTAAAAGCTACGGCGTAAAGGGTTAGGGTATAGTAATATATTTTTAATGTAAGTATACGTGAAGTTTACATTTTACTAAGCTGTAGAAGGACGGAAAGCGCAAATTAGGAGGCCAGTTCTTGCGTTTCAGGGACTGTGTCAAACGCCATTTCTCCACATGCACAAATGATGAAAATTATGGATCATCAAAAAACGTCAAAAAATCATAAAACGGGAAAGGTGGTTGAAACGCTCCTGCGCCGCACTCACATATACAGGGTGGAAAACAATCTATGGGCCCTCAAGGGAAACTACCTTAAACTCATTTTACTTAGAGAAAACATTATTTTAATTTTCCTAACATGAACAATTGCACTCATAAATTTTCTCAAAAGCTTATCTAAACCAGGAATCTAACTAAAAGTTCAAAATAAATGCTCACTGTTTGATTCTATTAATCGACAAGATCTATATTAATATCTTTCTAATAAACAATTGTAGCGAATTAGAAACAAGAAAGTCCACGAAATGTAACAGTCGTTTGTTATTTTTTCCAGTTTGAATGCAGTTTTTCATGTTAGGAAAATTAAAAAAATCTTTTTTTTTAAATAAAGTGTGCTATCTTAAGGATTTAAGGTAGTTTGCTGGACCTGGAGAGCTCCCATGGATTTTATCCATCCTGTATATAGCCTGTCTCCGCAAAGCCTTCTTCTTCATTACACTCTCGGTAGAGTGGTCGCAGCCGTCGTTTACTATTGGTAATCTTCAACATATAGTATTATTTCTCTCTCACTCCCTCCCACGCCACAAGTCAGGCCGCTTTAATCCTCCATGGCAGTCCGGTGTTCTCGTGTAAAGGCAATTCATTGACGCCTTGATTTGGTTAGTCCCGGATCAGCCACGTGAAACTTTAATTCTAAACTGAAAAAAAATGTCGTATCGGTATCGTATCAGTCTATTCTCAAAGTACTTTTAGGTAAAAATATAAGATACAGCACCGTAGACGTTTACAGAGACGCTCACGTCTTCACAGTGAGAAAGTTATATATCTTTAATTGTATTCTAACAAGTCATAAAAGTTTGAAACCAGATCCTCGTATATTAAAATAGCGTAAAATACATTCAGTAATTAAACAACCAAACATCATTAGAACTTCTTTTTCAAAAAGACAATTTCATGCATTATCTATTCATCTATACAACAAAATAAACAGAACTACCAACATCTACACTAAAACTTTCGGTGAGTGTAAGAGTAAAATTACTACCTGGTTAAAAAGTTTAAATTACCAAGAGACGGAGTCCCTTATGCATTAACTCAGTCTGCACATTTCAATTCGCGTTACACTTGCATTTTTTTTTGCATTGCATTGCATTGCATATCCACTATATATTACAAATTCCAACACATATATATCCACTTTCTAACAACTACCTATATAAATATACAACTAAGTTTACCCATTACAACAATCCAATATAATACAACATGAATTTAACTTGTTTTTTTTCACTAATTTCTTAAACTGAACTTTTTTAAATTAATTGGTTAACAACAACTTTTAATATAAGATGTATTCTAAGGCTAAAAAAATAATTGTAGATATAAATATTATATAATATAATATATTATACACTTATTGTTAACTTCACCACAACCTTGTACGAAAGAGCGAATATCTCCTAATACAAGTGTCAAATTTAAAAGGAGGATTCGACATATTTTTTATAACAACTATAGTTAAAAACGACGAAATACAGGCGGTAGCCGGACAAGCATGGCTAGACACCGCAAAAGATAGAGCAAAGTGGTTATCATTGGAGGAGGCTTTTACCCGTAGGGGGTCCATACAGGATGACCAGTCCTAGAATGTACAGAATTTGCATGCTTTAAATTTACTTTAATTAAGAAAAAAATACAATATTTTAATTTATTTACTTCTAAAATGATATATTGTTATATTATAATTGTATGATAGAAATTGTAATTAATGTAATCTTGACGGAATGTTGAAATTTAATCTTAATCTGTAGGGAATGAAATAAAGCTTATTATTATTATTATAGTTAAAAATACATAATTTTGTTTTTTTTTTTAATCAGTAAAAACTCTTAACTTTTGCTTAAAGTTTATGAATGAAACTTGTATACGAGTATGGTATACTCAGGCTAAGTAGTAACTAAGTATAATAGTGCAACGACCCAAAATGGATCTTGGTCTTCGACACTTCTTTAATGTTATAAGTGGCAAACGAGCAGGCGGATCGCCTGATGGTAAGCGATCACCGTCGCCCATAGACACCTGCAACACCGAGGAGTCACAAGTGCGGTGCCGACCTTTCAGATGAGAGTACGCTCATTAGGCCACTCCTCCCAATCCTTAGCCACCTTTGTGGCTTGCGATAACTGGCGAGAACTGGCCAGTTATCGCAAGCCTCCAAAGTGGCTGAACATATTTATTTTGTGGTGTTCAATCACTTTGCTGACTGTACATTCCATTTCGCTTGTATCGAATTGCCTCGAAAATCTTTACACTGAAAATCATATTTCCAAGTTCAATAACCAGACTCGAATCGGCGAGAGTGGATTTGGGAATAAAGACTAGTTAAGATTTTTCTAATCTAATTTAATGGATTTATTTTGTCTGTTTCTTTATCGCCAGGGACTTGCAACGCGGGAGTTTTTTAACGAGTTAGGGATTTCAACTGACAAGCCTTTTATTTTTACTGACATAAATTCGACAGTTTCATTGCTACTTGTTATTGTCTTTTTTATTATTCATCTTAGGTTAGGGTTGAAATAAAACAATTTAACGGATTATATCGCGTATATTATCTCATTTTTAGTTCCCGACGTTTCGGAAGCTTTCCAGCTTTCCATGGTCACGGGAGTCCTCCCGTGAATTTCAATGAGTAATAATCGCGGAAACAGAAGAAAATATTAGGTTAGGGTTTTTTACAAAATGAAAAGTAAAATACAAAACTGCAAATAAAACAAAATCGGCCAAGTGCGAGTCGGACTCGGACGCGAATGGTTCCGTACCGTCATACCTCATATTTTGTACGTTATTATTATTATTATCATTATTTTATACTACTAATGTGCCAAACAAGCGTATGGCCTGCCTGATGTTAAGCAGTCACCGCAGCCTATGAACGCTTGCAACGCCAGGGGCATTAAGTGCATGTTGCCGACCCTTTAAGAACCTATTCACTCCCCTCTTGAAGAACCCCATACTGTAACCTCCAGGGAAAACGGCGGCAGGTAGGTCATTCCACATTCGGAGTGTGCGCGGTAGAAAATTCCTTTGATACCCCACGGTGCGCGACCATTTTGGTTCCAAGGTGTGTGGATGAATGTCCTGGCGATGGCGAGCGGTGCGATGGTAGAAGGTGGCTGTAGGCATCTTGTCAAACAATTCCTCGGAACACAGCCCATTATACAAGCGGTAGAATACACATAAAGAGGCGAAGTCCCTCCTTAGACTTAAAGGTTCAATACCGTTTGTGAGCATGGGATCGTCAATAATTCGTACAGCGCGTCTTTGAACCGAGTCAAGAGGGCCAAGCTGATATCCAGGTGCTCCAGCCCAGAGGTGACAGCAGTACTCCATTTGTATTGTTCATTGTAATAACAGCTACTGCACATTCTGCTTATGTGCTTGTCCCCGATATTTATTTATTTATTTATAGTGTGTTTACATTTTTTAGCCCTACAGTATAGATATCGGATATAATTATCACTGCATTACATTAAAAAAAAAATGCATCGCTTATGAGCCGGGGCAGGAAGGGTCACAACAGCACCCTGAGACTTAAAGCTGACAGGTTTGACTGCCCACTCCAGTGCTACTGCATTGGGCAAGTCGAACCCAATATAAATATGGTAAGTAGGATAAATATTGTGTAATTAAATATTACAAACATTATATGTAAGCACTATGTTTCTATGAACTTTTATGACCCTGTAGGCCTGAAATAAATGATTTATTATTATTATTGCCTCCATAAGCTCAAGTTAGTCGATACAATAAAAATACTGTTTTCATATCTCCTGATCGGAAAGTTTAATTTTCATGAGTATTTAGCCGAGTGGAAAATAGCTTTTCCATCCCTAGGGTGGAAAATAATTGAGTTACGTCATATTATTAAAATAAAAGCTGCGATTGCGATTGCGATGATGGATGATGATGATGATGATGATGATGATGATAATGATAATGAGGCATGTTGATGATGATGATGGATGATGATGACAGATGATGATCATGATGATGATAATGATGATGATGGATGATGATGGATGATGATGGATGATGGTGATGATGATGGATGATGATGATGATGATGATGATGATGACGGATGATGATGATGATGATGGATGATGATGATGATCATGGTGATGATGATTATTATTATTTTTATTTTCCTCACAGTCGAAATGAAAAGTGGAGTGTTTAACTCGGGTGAAATTACCCATTTCACCCTCGAACTATTGGTGCTTTCACTTCGTTCGAGCGCCAGAAATATCTCGGGTAAAATGGGTCACTTTCAACCATTGGTTAACAATCTACTATTATTGCATACCTGACAAAATAAACCCAGATTTACAAAGAAGGAAAAATATACAATAGCGTATGTGGAGGCCAATGGCCACCACGGTCTAAGTTGTTAACGGGCCGCGGGACGGTTTTCAAGGCACCACGCCTTAAATGACATCATCCGCCGCGCCATGGTGTCGGCAAACATACCTTGTTGCTTAGAACCCCAAGGGCTTAAGTCGGCTTGATGGCAAAAGACCGGACGGACTCACCCTGGTTCCATGGGTGAGGGGTCGTAGTCTACTATGGGACGCAACCTGCGTTAGTACTTTTGCTCCCTCTCATTTAGCTGACACGACGCGTGCCACCGGCGGTGCTGCTGAAACCGTTGCCAAGCTCAAACACGCCAAGTACAGCAACCTGGAGCCAGTGTACGAGTTCGTTCCGGTGGCTGTGGAGACCGGCGGGCCATGGTGCGCTGAGGCTCAGGATTTTATCGCAGCCCTAGCGCGACGGCTGAGAGATCGTGGTGACCCCCCGCTCCGGTGAGTACCTGACTCAAAGGATGTCCCTGGCAATACAACGCGGCAATTCCGCCAGTATTCGAGGCACCTTTGAGCCAGGCACCTACCGGAATCTCGTTTAGAACCTTACACAAATTTTAATTTAGATTTAATTGAAGTGTAATTACATTATATTTGGATTATATATTTTGAATTTCCCAAAGAACGCTTCATACTAAAGCCTAATACATTGTGGTTTCACATTGTGATACCTTGTATGGGGAAATTAAGAACTTTGTTCTGCAGCTATGTTAAAACTTGCGTTCATCATAACGGTTTCATAACAAAAGTTACCTTACGTTTTATGGGTTATTTAATGGTATTATTAGTTTTTAATATTTTCAAACTTTATAAATGGACTTTGCCACCCAACTTTAAATGCTCATAAAATGAGCTACACGTTGGGTATCGAACTAGAAATTTTGACTTAGTTCCTTGTTTTGCTTGTTTAACTAGGTTCTTATATATATTTTTTATAATTTTTGATATTAGTCAACAACCCTATTAGAGGGAGACAACAGGCGGTCTTCTCGACCTCAGCACAATTCCATCGACGCATACCAACCGAAATATTATGGGATACCCTAGATTAGGACCCATGACACATCCGTATACATGATTTCCATCAGTGCGCCTACCATGAGTTCGGCTCGAGCGAGCATCGAGCGCTCGATGACGGTCTATCTCTTTCGCACTATTAGCACGTGCGAGAGAGGTGCACTGACTCTCGATACGAGATACTCGCTAGCGCCGATCGTAAATTCAGCTCATGGTAGGCACACTGGATATGCTGGAGAGGCTGATGCAGCTGGATATAACAGATCTTGAAACCCCCGGGGATACGTATCCCGGCTACGCTCAATCAAGCCCATTAGGTACTTACCAACTATAGAATTGGGATATACCAATTTTTTACAAGGTATGGTCATTCAAAAACCACTTCGAGTAATAAGTTTAATTGCAATTATCAGATTTCAAAAATATTATTTCTGGGATAAGATATTCGTGCTTTTAATTTTGACTTTTATTTGTTCGTGCCGTCAGTTAGTAGTGTCGTCACTCCAAATATCGCTAAGGTAATAAAAAAATAAACGCATCCAAATGCAAACTGCATGACATTTGTATCATAGTATAGCCTATTTTAACAAAAAAAAACAAAAACAAGGGAATTATTTTGGCTCATCCGAATTGGAGAATTCCATCGGTACATCGGCAATAGTAAAGAGCGCAGGTGACAGCTTAGTAAAATAGCAACAGTCCCTAGGCCGCATGAGTTGAAAGTTAGTTTTAGTTAGTTATTTAGTTCTTTTTATATAAAACTAGCGGCCGCCCGCGACTTTGTCCGCCTTAGATTCGTTTATTGCGGATAAAAGGTATTTTTCGGATAGAAAGTAGTCTTTCCCCAAAACTCGTTTTTTTACTAATTTAAATGTGAAGCATATTACCAAGATTTCAGGGAGCTGGCCACTATTTCGCCCAGCGAATCAGCATTGCCATCCAGCGTGGCAATGCGGCCAGCCTTCTGGGCACACTCCCCAGCGAAAGGGATTTAGGGGATTTTTTTTATTTGTAAATACTTATGTAGGTAGATCCGTAGAGTACTTTTATATATATTTTTTGAATAATTTTATCCATTACTGTTTTTTATATGCTATTGTGTTATTGAAATTCAAATAAAGATTTCAAAGTTCCTAGCGTAAAAAAAATATTTACTGTCCATATACATTTTCATCCCCTGTTTCGTCCCTAACAGGGATGAAATTTGACATACATTATAGCCTATGTCCTATTCTGATATATAAGGTACATAACTGGAAAGTTTCATAAAAAATCGTCCAGTAGTTTTTGAGATTAAGTGGAACGTACATACATACTTTCACGTTTGTAATATAGTAAGGAATAAGGATAAGAATAACTTGCATTCATCAAAATACACCACACTTGTACTGGTCGCTTCTAGATTTAAGGGGGCTGATACACCCCTGAGACTCGAACAGGAGCAGTAACATTAAATGTAAACGTCAACTATAAAATAAACAAATTCTAAATCTAAATCCTTGCTAAAGAGCCATCTCTTGCTGACAAATATGGCAGTAAAGCATTTGTAAACACTAATAATTTATCATGTTTTTGTTTTTATTTCATGTGAATATGCAGATGATTATATGTATAAATAGCCATTATCATTGCATAGAGATGACAAAACATACTTTGGTTGCCACGACCACAAATGTAACATTATGCTACCTTTTATCATCACTGTGTATTACTTCACGTATAAATTACTTTCCTTATAAAAATGGCCGTACTGTCACATCCCAAAAAGCCTAAAACGTTCTAACATTTCTCTGTATAAACGCCCTGTTGAATTGCGAGGAGAGAACAAGAATTTCTTAGAATATATTTCGGGAAGTTTGCCCATTTGGCAGGCTTGAGCAGTTTTTATGCTCAAGCAAAATTCTGATAAAGGTCTCCGATGTTTATCAAAGGGTGAAGTGAGCGCTTGCTTCTTTGCAGCGCTTTTTATCTCTCAGTACTGACTTATTGACTAAGGTAATACATCAAATAGGCGCTATTTGTAATAGTACTAAATACGTGGCACTTGAACAATATTTACGGATTCACTTGTTTGAAACCGGCTTTTTTAGGGTTCCGTGCCAAAAAGGTACGAAAGGAACCCTTATGATACGACTCTGTCCGTCTGTCTGTCTGTCTGTCCGACTATTAGAGTGCTATATCTCCAAAACTACATATGCTACCTATCAGTGGAATATTTATAAACATGGTCAGCCCACATTTATTGCAAAGGAAACATTGTAAAATATATTTTTATTTTCTATAAAATGACCAATATGAGAAAGATTTAAAGTCTAAGTCACTAGGTCAAATAGGGTATCATATGAAAGAGCATGGTCTGTAAATTTTCGAACAATTTTGAGATATTTTTTATTGTGCTTAAATTTTGATTTATTAAGTAAATGACTAACATCCCGCTCACTCAAATACAGTGAGAGCGAGAGGGATGGCACGTTATGAACTTCGAATTTCGAGATTCGGAGTTACCCCTCGTGTGCACCATGGTTTGTGGTGTTGTGTCGCAGACATAATGGATTGAGTGGTCCCGAAGCAGACCCCATCTAGCCATGCATTCCTTGTTACTTCTTTATAATGTCAAGCTTGAATCACGTGTTCTTCGAGTTCTAAGCCCGGCCTATTACCACTTACTTAAATAGTCTAAGAGCTGCCAGCTGATAAGTGTCTAGGAGTACTCGCCTTCTGGTGTTCACTGGTAGCCACTAATTCAAATCTAGCGAGAGTCTCTTAGGGCCGATGAACACTGCGTTTTAGAAAAGCGCGTTGTCAGCGCGTTTTTTCATTCCACAGAGCAGCATACGGACGCGCGTGCGTATCGTGTTTGTACCGATACACACACGCATCATGCTTTGACGGCGTATGCAAAGTCTAAATTGGTTTAGTCGAATATTTGGCATGACACGAGCCGAACCTATATATTCAGTGAAATCTATCAAACACCAAAGTGTTGAGACGTACTTATCTTGGAAGTGTAGAGTTCCTGCTCATAAAAACTGAGATGGTGTGGACATCTCGTACGCGTGAATGATACAAGATTACCAAAAGCTGTCTACTTGCAGTTGAAAGATGGAAAGCGATGGAAAGCTAGGAGGCCATTTCCTGCGATATAGAGACGTCATCAAACGCCATTTTACCGCATATAACATCCCATGCTAAGATTGTAAAGAGCTTACACTACAGAGAGGAGTATGGCGCAGCTCTGTTCATGAGGCCGTCACTGATTTTGAGAAGCGTCGCTGGCAAGACCTCGATGCAAAACGCCTAAACAGAAAGACCCATCCTAGCCTTTCTAGACACGTGTATTGACAAAGGTGAGTTGCATTGTGCGCCATGCAACAGAACTTTCAAAATCAAATTCGGTTTTGCAAGTCACATTCGTGCACATGACCGATGCTCGTGAAGGTCATGATGCCAGGTTTCACCATTGACGGGTACGTCAAGGAGGAAAATAATCTATATTCGGCACGCCTATAATACTTATAATAAAAATATATTATCTGACTACGCACACACGGTTGACACCTGATATTTAGTGTGAAGGCACCTTTTAGCTAAAGTCTCTCGCTAAGAGCTTTCAGGACGAAGCCCTGGGCTCTTATTCCTCACTGGTATTGTGATCTTAATTCATTTGATTTTCTTGAACTACATCGTTGAACATACAACTACCGTATTAATAAAGATTGCCAAATACATTTAACCGGGTGATAACGTTCTCAAAAATTTCGATGCTTGCTGGAAATTTCTGAAAAAAAAACCCAAGAGCATGTTACCGAGAATTTCTAGTGTGTGAGGAGTACTAACTGAGTTTATTTCGGAGTTTCTACTCAATTAACCTCCAATACAAAAGTAAATTCTGGTCTTAGAAAAAGCTGGTAGAATCTGACGTGTAAAAGGGCCCACACATGGCATACATACATAACGATCTACAATTTATACATAATTACACAATTCATATTTTGAAGTGGCGATATCAAGTTTTTTAAATAGTGTCGTATGGTCTCACTCACGATCGCCTGTCACATGTGCTATTGCAGAATACCCGCCCTGTTAAGACGTATTGTTCTAATATCGATTAAACGTAATGTATGCCCGAAGCCGTATAACTGGGTCCGCTCAATACCTAATGGAACTTTGATGGAATATGAGTATTTTAGTATGGGTATACTAAACCTACCCATGTTAATAAGGCGGCCAGTTCGTTCAAATATCATTGTTTAAATAATAAAAGCATTTTGATGTTGCGGAGGGTTTATGGAAATAGCTCGGCTTTAGAAACAACATACCCAGAACGTAATATATACATACAAATATGTAATTGCTCCTTGACAACCAAAATTATATTATACCTAACCAAGAATTTTTAAATAGTGAGCTCTTGCAGTATGACGTAAGTTTAACTTTGAAACAATACTTACTTTATACTAGAAGTTACCAGCGGTTTCGAGAAATAAATATATCGTTTAAATCCACGACATGAAATACGTAGGTATATATGTGTGCCAAGGTGTCTTAAACCATCATACATCATATCATTTCATCATCGTCTCACTTTGTCAGTTTCCACAATGTGGGAAGGCCATTTTGAGACGGAGAAAATTTAGGAAACAGTATAAGAAGCAGACATCATAGTAAACTGACAATTTAGGAAAAAGACCTTTTCAAGAAACAGACGTTTTAAGGAACAGACATTTTAGGAAACTTACAGAACGAGCTAAGCAGAGTTTCCGACCCCTGTTGATGACGTATTCGTCAGAAAGCTAAAATCAGTACATTCCCAGACGAACATATAGGTATGTATAACTCAATAAACAATTCACGATTGAATGCAACGTTTGACATGATAACTAGGGCTGCCTTCACGGTGGATAAATGTGGGGACGTCCAGGGTTGCTACTGTGATAACAATGGGCCAGGGTTGACACTGATGAAGTGCTAATTTTAAGGGCTTTGTGTGATTGGATTTCAGTATTGAATATACTTTGTTGTCTGTAGTCTGTACATATACTGTGTTTTTTTGGACGAAACCATATATCAAACAGGATTGTTATATAGGGTATATTAGTATTAACAGCAAACAACACGCGCACAGATATTTCCCATGCTCATAGATAAATTGTATTGTTAAACTTCGCTGCTTAATAATTTTACTATTTGTGACTAATATGACAAGTAATTTTAATATTTGTGACTAATATGAATACTCTGACTTTATTATAAACAAAGATCAGAAACAAATGAAAAAAAAATTCGACGATGCTGGACTTGAACCAGTGTCTTGAGCCAGATCGGATCAGCACGTTCTAACCAACTGAGCTAATCGTCCATCAAAATGGACTGATGGATGAAATTATAAAAATAACGCTAGTGGAGTGATCCACTAATAAATTGCAAATATTGTGATTATTTTCATGATATTTGTAAAAACAAAAAGTATACTCTGACTTGTCAGTTTAGTCACTACGATTTTTATGTTGAAAAAATGTGACTGTGTCTGGGAAAAGGGACCACTTTACCGGTATGGAGTTATAAATATTTACTAAAACTAGGTAAATGAGCTATTCAGTAAAAAAAGAACCGTTTTTCTAGGTGCAATAATTATATTTTTATATTTTTTTAAACTACTGCACAGTAGGCAAAATGTAAGAGTCGAGAAAATTGATTTTAAAGTTAATGCTCGTGAAAAATACACTTCTACTAGGAAGTTATGGAATAATTGGTACCAAGCTAATCTACTATTACCAAAGATTAAATTCAGACATCAATGGTCTCAACAACTATAGTGATTTGGAAGTCTCATTATATGATATCAAGTATCTTAATTACTCATAATCTTAAGAAAATACCTCTTAAAAAAGACCAGTATTTTCCATGTTTTTAATCGAAAATACTAACATTTGTATAAATCAGTTCTAATCAGTCTCATAAACAAAAATCAACTAAATAATGCCTTTTTTTTAAGTTATATCACAAAATCAGCCAAAATATACTTTAGCACAGAGATCCAAACATAATTAACGATACTTAATGCAATATCTAGAGAAATTATCGTGTTGTAAGTTTAGTGGTTTGACGATCATTTTCCTAGGGAAGAATAATTTGGGTACCACTTGGGGGGCTTAGTAAAGTTTAGTGTCACAAGTAAAATAACTACTATTTAACATGTTTTTATAATAAAAAATAACGTGTTGTCACTATGTTAAATAGTAAAGTAAATATTTTTCAACATTAAAGTAAGTTTTTTCAACATTTTATACATTTCTAAGGAAAAAGTAATTAATATACTAAGTCAGGTACCACTTTGTCACTAAACTTTACTTGTTTACAAAAATAAAAAATCACACACAACAACTTGTCAAATTATATTACTTACTACAATCAAAATAAATCACATTTTTTACTTGGTAAATACAGTTAATAGGATTCAAGGCGCTCATCAAGTTCCCTTTTTTTACAAAAATATACAATATTCCTTTTTTCATTTCTGTGGCCCATTTGACCACAGTAGCCGCATTTGGGTGTTTTTCGTTTTTGGATTTCCACTACTTTGAGCGCCGACGTCGACGGGGTGGCTGATTCAGTATTTATGAGCGGCATTTCGAAGTCAAGTAACGGATCTTCTGTAGCACTTATTGCAACGATTTTTATTGGTTACTGGACACAACATTTTGAGCCTCAGGGGAAACATAGATACGAATTTTTTGGAACAAATACTGTTGTCGCTCAAACATAGCCTTGTAGGAGGTATTACAGTCGGACTAGCATTTTGTGTCAAATCACAAGTGGAATTAAAAACTGCGATGTTTTTAACATCTTGATCATCAAACTTTTTGGTGCATTGCAGGACTCCAGGATCATCAATAGATGCATTGAAATGGTTGTAAGAGAGCAGCTGTGTCACGCTTTGCGGAGATTTCTTTTTAAAGAAATCGGCCCAATTGTATAGATGCACGTTCATTATCCTACCCTCAAGTTATTACTTCGTTTCCCTGCATAACAGCGATCGAAATAAATCAAAATATTTCGTCTGTAAGATATTACCTCAATGTGGTACCCTTGGTACTAAACTTCGTGGCCTATTAGGATATTGAAATATTGTAATTATATAGGTATTATTTTACACAAAATGATAAGTAACAAAAATCCATTTTACGTATTTTCACAAAATTGTGTAGAAGTGGTCCCTTTTACTAGACGCAGTCACAAATATACTTTGTTGCACTTACCTACATAATTTAAAATCTTAGTTTTAAATAGTGACTCAGGAGATGTACCTAACTCTAACAACGAGGTGTAGAAAAAAGTTGATTGACTCTATAATGATAAAAAAAGTTTCTGTCAAAAATTTCATTTTTGTGACATGCTTTTATATCTGAATGTACTTTTCCTTGAACATCCATCATCGAGTCTCTGAGACGATTCTAAAGAGCCCAAACTCGGTAGGATTACTTTATTTTATTACTTCCTCCATCATCAGATCAGCTCGATGGTATCATACTATTGCATTGTCACCAAAATTACATAAGTATGCAAAATTTATTGCTCAATCGGTAACCGGGAAGTGGATCAAATTTAACTTGCAAGGTTAATTACAGACCGACAGACAACGGAACAGGTGAAAGTGAATAAAAGCTTGCAATAACTCCTCAACAGACTCAGAAAATCGCTGATCGACTTCAATCAATCAAGTGAACATTAAAACAAAAAATGATACCTAAATCGTTTCATCAGTTAATAAGCTACGCCGCTGTACAGATACATAGATAAACACGTTAGATTTATTAACATCCGTCTTCTTGCGTCGGGGCGTAAGCACAGATTTTGTTTTCAGCAATAAATCGTTATCATTATATTTTTCGAGCATTTGACATTCTGTTTAATAAATGTTGCCATTACTGTAAGTCAAATATTAATTAAAACAATTGAAACCAAAAACCTATCACAAAACTTTTCAGCAAACAACAAATCCAATCGAGAAAATCCAATACCTACAGAAATCTCGTCTCATTTGTATTTTATTATGCCATAAGCTCCAATTTAGGCGCTTCACAATGTTCATTTTTAGAAATTGCCTATTTTTACGAAATTACACACCGTCATTTAGGTTAAATAGTCTTATTTGGCAGAAAATTTAAATTTTCATTTACTCAGTCCCATTTTTATTGCTAAACCTCAAAACCTCGAATCCTACAAAACCGTTCCATTCGAAAACAAATGTTGCTATCCACGACACAAAGTTTATATTCCTTAATAATTTGAAGTACGAATAATACTTTTAGAAAGGCAGCAGTGTATTTTTGTTTCTCAAATTCAGTATAAAACATGGCTTTATTTCTTAAACGGGATTTAGCTCTGCGTCTGTTTATGCTGAAGCGAAAACTCTTTCATTAATTATGGCAGCTTATTCAAAACCTATAAGTATTTAAAAGCTTACTTGATTTGCAATAGAATGGATGGAATATATAGGTTTCGAAATATTTTATAGGATTTGAAACTTATACGCTTGACTCGCGATTCCTATTAAGCGATTAGAAGCCGCTCAAAGGTAGAAACAGCGATTTTAACCGATGATTCGTAACAGATACCAAATATGAACATACTTGAACTACTACTTAGACCATCGTCATCATCAGTCAAATGGCTGACCTCATCTGTGATCTTATGGCCGAGTCACACCGAATGCGTGTGCGTGACGTGCACGTAATCGTGCGCGTGATGTACGCGTTGTAAAGTACGAATCTTCATAAGAGATGACACACCGCTGCGTATGCACACGATACGCAAGTGGTGTGGCATTTCTTATGAGGATTCGTACTTTACCATGCGCACGTCTACGTGCATGTCACGCACACGCAGAGTGTTGCTCGGCCCTGATGGTTGCGTTCTTCTAAAAAAATACTTAAACGCTATTTTAAATTATAAAAAATTAAGACTTCCATTTGCTTTATTAATGTGTCCAATAAAATTGTGTATAAATAAGTAAGTAAATATTACGGGATTTTTTTTACACAAATCTAACTAATCCCATGGTAAGCTCAATAATGCCATGGTAGGCTTCTGTTATGAGTACTAGACGACGAAAATAAAAACACGATATATTTAATAAATATATTTACTTATATTCATAAAAAAATATCCAGTAGTTTTTGAGATTAAGTGGAAAGTACATACATACTTTCAAGTTTATAATATAGTAAGGATATGGATATAATAGGATAGGATAGAATACAATCCAAAAACCCGACCGGCAAATAAAAAACTTCACTTTGTTACAATAACACATTAAGTCTGTACCCATCTGAAAAATAAACAAATCAGTAAATGTTAAATAAGGATAATTCTTGACCTTGAATGGGCAAGGAAAATGTCCTTGACATTGCTTCATACCATTCTTGTTTACCATTCTTAGTTACCTTCAATCTTAATTTAGATGACCGAAGTGAAAAACAGTGATCGGATTTTCGATGTCAAACGTCCCAACGTTTACCTTATACCTTTATTCTTATGTTTCTGTGTGGCTGTAAAAATCATTATTACGTAGGAAAATGCGTACATCTAGATATATATTTCACATGAAAATTGCCAAGATTTCCGTAGGATCCTTATAGATTGAACATTTTACTCACGTATTAACGTGTAACCTTCCGGCGAAGATTTTATCGACAACGTTCCCGAGGGCTGAAGGAGCTTGTACGCAGAGAGCGATATTGGCCATCGACAAAATTACATATATTTTGCCATTAAAGACATTTGCCATACCTGAGACTTGAGAGTTTTCCTTTCTTGCTCGGGATGCGGGAACGAGTAGTGTAATCATATTTTCACCTAAGTATACTCTACTAGCTTCTGCCCGCGACTTCGTCCGCATTGAATTCTTTTATCGCGGATAAGGGTATTTTCCCAGAATAAAAAGTGGCCTATGTCCTTCCTTCCCCAGGACTCAAACTATCTCATTCACATTTATAATATTAGTATGGATGTCTTGGGACGTTAGAATTAACTAACACGCACTGCCCCAGGTGCCACGTACACGTCTCATGGTACATGTAATGTGTACTTTCAGCACACGCCTCAACATTTCCATAAGACCGATAAGTGTGAGAACTTCACCTAATACGGTAAAATCAAAGCGATCTTCAGTTTATTCTAGTGTTGTACGTTCTTGTCCACTTGGACCACGTGCTGAATACTAACACTCGCACCCGAAGTGCCTCATAGCACATCTATGGATCATGTTATGTGTACTAGAAGCCCAGGACTCAACAGTTTCATAAGATTTTTTCTATAAGTGTGAAACCTCACATAACACGCGGTCAAATCAATCTGTTTGCTCTAGTATTGTACATATTTGACTCGACCCGCGCGCCGAATACTAATAAACCCTACCCAGGTCCCATGTATTACGTCTATTGGACCATGTAATATAAAAACTACTCCTATAAACACGAGGTAAAATAATATTTTCTTCTGTTTCCAAAATTGTTTTATTTCAACGAGGTAAAATTTTCATAAGAATGTGCCTAATAAGTGTACAACCTCACAAAATACGTTTGCTACAAGGTTGTACATATTTCGCTCGGCCCGAGCGCTAATATTAACACGCATCACCACAGGTGCCACCTACCCGTCTCATGGAACAAATAATGATTACTTTAAGCACAAGTCTCAAAATTTTCATAAGAATATACCTATAAGTGTGAAACCTCACCTAACACGGTATAATCAATGCGATCTTCTGTTTGCTCGAGTGTTGGCTTACTCTGTGCGCCAAATACTATTACGAACCCACCCCAGGTGCTGCGAATCAAGTCTCATACTTCTCTTGTTTTGTACGATTTACACTTATGAGAACATGTATTGTATTATATATTATAACTATTTACTTGTATTTGCTTTCTATGGTATCGTTGATTTTTTATATATTACCTAGCGTTGTCATGTTTAAATCGAACTCCATGTGGGCTTTGACAGAATAACAGCGTTGCAGTTCTGCCGCTCGCGAACTGCAACACCATGCTGAGTCGGAGCTTTTTCCTTAACGCACACATTGCTGGACCCATTGCAGACAATTTAGCTAATAAACCTAAAAAAAAATATATGCAAATGATGTCCTGTCTGTGTGTGCTTTCTATGGAATAAATATATTTTTCTTTTTCTTTCTTTTCTTTCTTTGTATTAGTATAGATCATAAGCTCAATACTTAATATTTTCATAAGAATCGTACCTATAATTGTGAAACCCTCATCTAACACGTGGTCAAATCAATGCGATCTTTTCTTGCCCCGTGGAACTATCCACGAGGCAAGAAAATCTATAGGTACTAACCTTTAGATATAACACGCACCCTTCCCAGTCACCGCATATCACGTCCATTGGAACATGTCTTAATGTCAGACTGGGTGAATCCTTCATTTTTTTAAGACATCACCGATTCTATTTCAACAAAACAGGAATCATAGTAAACGCGCAATGAATACTAACACACGCCCACCACCCCAGCTGCCACATAAAGGTGCGTCCACATTTGTATCATTTGCCCGTATCAGATCATCGTCGCGTAGCATGATCGCGTGTCACGATCACGCGTTTGGACGTTGCGCCGATCCGATCACTCGAAATCCATTTGCTACGCGTATCACACACTTGTATCGGAAGAGTGCGGCATTATCGGCGCGCCGACAGTAAGCGTCCAAGCAGCGCGATACGCAGTCATGCTACGGCACGGTGATCGGATACGAGCAAATGATACAAGTGTGGACGCACCTTAATACGACTATCTCTATTGGAACATATAATTATCGGAGTGGATGAATCCTTAATTCACTTATATTCTGTAGGAATTTCATCATTTAGTGAGCTGAGGGCAGAAAGCATAAGGATGTCTCTCCCTTTTGTGTTAATGGCAACTAAATATGTGGAACATTGATTTAAACTTATACGATTTACACTCATTATCACACAACAAAAGATCAAAACGATTCGAACGTACTACAAAATTTTAGCTTACAGTTGTACGCAACATCAAGGTAGACGAATCAAAGCAAATATCAAATCAATGCAAATGTCAACGATTTGATATCATCCAAAAATATCTGATCATTAGAACAAGATATCGGGCTTGTCTTTTTTAATCTGGGTAGGTACTGTTCACGACACGGGGTGGCGGCCCTCTGCTGACGTCACGAGTTCAAGGTCGAACAACAGACACGGGAGTTACGGGCGCGATACCCAACTTTGTAAACCTTGGTGAGGATATTTTTGGAGTTTTTTATACATACCAGAGGAAAAACTTCATTCGCGGAGGAGAAAAGTCATAACCCGTCTGTTTTTCTTCAGCGTAGTCTGGCAAAAAGTAGTATAACCATCTAGAGATACTCAGCTACTCGTGTAGGTACCAAAAATAGTTGAAACCCGTTTAACCGATTTTGCGTGATGAGCCACATACAAAAAATTTTTCGTTTCTGTGACCTCCAAATAGACCGTTACAATCGTTTTATTGAAAATATCTTAAATAAATAATAAATATTACAGGAAAATTTTACACAAATGAAACTAGTCCCATGGTAAGCCCAATAAGACTGATATTATGGGTACTAGTCGTCGATATATGTAATAAATATATTTACTTATATACATAGAAAACATCCAAGACTCGGGAATAAATATTCATGCTCATCACACAAATATTTGCCCTTACCGGGTCCTGGGTTCAGGACCTTCGCTTCGCAGGCAACGTTACTCCTTCTGAGCCAAACCGGTCGTCAAAAAATCTTCAATGAAATGAAAATGAACTGTCTGTCCATTTCATTTTTAGATCTTTATAATAGTACAGTTAAAAACTAGTTTTTTTTTGGATATAGATTAAATAGATGCTGGACATAGGCTACTTTTTATGCCAGAATACTACATGGTTCCCGAGTGATACACAAAGTAGTATAGCGTCTATTTCCTCCTTCTAGAATAGTGTATGGGAGAATGTGTGGGGAATGAAAACAGGACAATCGAAAATACACACTTTCAATTGGCAAAGTTGATTTTGTTTATTGTTTAGGAATTCTGAATTTTCCAGGACAAAGTAGCCTATGTTCCACTTCGGTCGGTATGTATAACATAATGCATATTAATCCGTAGTTCTGGTGAGAGCTAGCTCTGCCCAAGATGGTAGTCATTTTGACATATAAACATACCTAAATACGAGTATATAATATTTTCTTCTGTTTCCGCGATTATTACTCATTGAAATAAAACAATTTAACGGATTATATCGCGTATATTATCTCATTTTAGTTCCCGACGTTCACCCGTGACCATGGAAAGCTGGAAAGCTTCCGAAACGTCGGGAACTAAAATGAGATAATATACGCGATATAATCCGTTAAATTGTTTTATTTCAATACCTAAATATATTTTAATCATTAATAAATTATTGTCAAAAATTTCATTCTTGTGACAGGCTTTTATTAGCGACTTTACTTTTCATTGTACATCCATCAACTAATCTATTCACCGAGATGATTCTAAAGAGCCCATTATCGATAGCGTTGCATTGTTTTCTTAGAAAATTCCTATAACCACCTCGGTGCTCCATTATCAGATCAGCTCGATGGTATCATACATTGTCACAACTTACGTAAGTTTTAGCTCAATTGGAAACCGGGAAGTGGGTCAAATATAGCTTAAAAGATTCCACCCGAACATACATTGCAAGTTAAATCAAAGCTTATAAAATAGGGTGACCTAGTGCCCTATTAGTACGGAATCCTAAAATATACCTAACTTAACCTAACGGCAGATAACGATAATCCAACATTTTTGTTATTTTTGCGTACGCTTAAAATTCTCGTCTAGCTGCGCTCTCATCCACTTTTAATGAGCTCTCTCCCGCTTTTCTACTTTCAATAGAGTAACACTACTTTCATGAATAAAGATACTTTGTAAGCGATTACCTTTAAAATATAAAATCACAAAGGTCTTTTCAAATTAACGGTGGTATTCAATAATTAAAAAACGTGTTTATAATTACAGGGCCTAAGTTTATAATGTATTATATATAAAAAAATATATATAACACTAGCTTCTGCCCGCGACTTCGTCCGCCTTAAATAAAGGGTATTTTTCCGAGATAAAAAGTAGCCTATGGCCTTCCCCGGGACTCAAACTATCTCCATACCTAATTTCATCCAAATCGGTTGAGCGGTTTAAGCGTGAAGAGGTAACAGACAGAAAGACAGACAGCGTTCTCCAACCTGAAAAGCCGACAAAGCACTTGTGACTCTCCTCTTGGTGTTGCAGGTGTCTATGGGCGACTGTTATTGCTTACCATCAGGCCCCTATTTCACAATCGTGAAAAGTGTCAGGTGGCAACGAAAAATTTTATTGTTCACGGCGATCCGCGCAATCTCCATACATCTCCTTACTTTATACTGGGCATGCAATGTATGTGAAATTATCGCTGTCACCCGACATTTGTCACGATTGTGAAATATAGGGGCCTGGCGTTCTATCTGCTCGTTTACCCCCTAAAACATAAAATAAATTACTACCACAGCAAATAAGGTACCGTTCCGTAGTTCAACGTGCTTCGTCGTTAATATTTTTTTAGTGGAGCTTTGGTGATCTATGCTTTATTTTCTAAGTATAAAGTACTGCCTAATAGTGAACTGCTAGATTTATCGTTAAAAAGGAGTACAGATAAAAAATCAAAACGAGTTAATACATATTTGCGACGTTTTACGGGGCGGCGAAGCTCAGACGAGCTTTGCAGCTTCTTAGCTTGAAAGTTCTCGAGTACGCTTTCATATTTGACCGACAGAGGCACTTGGTAAGTCTGCGCGCTTTGTCGCTAAACGTGAGTGACTTCTATCCTTACTATATTATAAACGTGAAAGTATGTATGTACGTTCCACTTAATCTCAAAAACTACTAGACGATTTTTTATGAAACTTTCCAGTTATGTACCTTATATATCAGTTTCTTTCCAGTTATGTACCTTATATACTCTTAGGGACAAAAATAGGGATGAATGAAAATTTGTATGGACAGTAAATATTTTTTTACGCTAAGAACTTGAAATCTTGGCATTTAAATTAGTAAAATATCGAGTTTTGGGGAAAGACATAAGCTACTTTTTATCCCGGAAAAATACCTTTTATCTGCGATACACGAATCTAAGGCGGACGAAGTCGCGGGCGGCCGCTAGTACTATTATAAACTTGTAAAAATGAAATGTCTGTATATTTTTTATTTTCAAAAAAATATGATACGAACTATTTTAAGATCTCTGAATCATTTTTTATTATTTTGGCATTTTGTACGTTTGTATGTGTTGTCACGACAAAACGGCTGAATGACCCCGATGTGCAGCAAAACTAAGTAGTTGAACTTCGTTACCCGCGTGGCATCCAGATGGTTATAAAAAGAATACGATTTACTCCACTAAGCTGAAGAAAGAGGGTAATGATTTTTTTCTCCTCCGCTGACGAAGTTGCGTGCATCTTCTTGTTTATTATAAAGCTTAGTGCTCTACATTTTGTATTCCTTACAATTCTGCTTTTGGTAATCGTCGGTAGCGTAATGAGGACTTAGAATCGTGAAGACATCTCTTCCGATCTGTAGACATTCTTGTGTACTCAGGTCCACAACCCATTTGATCTGGTCGGTCCACCAAACAGAAACGGCCCAAACAGAAACGAAATAATTTACTTTTACCGGGACACGGTTCTTATAAAGTGGCATATCAAACGTATGCAAGTTGTTTGAAATAAAAAATCACTATTTTGCTTTTTTATATTCTATATTTTTTTTTACTTTTATAAGTTTTGATATGCTTTCTTGAACAACTACGCATTCAGTTTATATACTCAAAACATATATTTAGGATAGGCTAAGTACAAATTGATAATTTTAGTAAGTTGTGACACGATGGCACCGACTTAGGGACAATTAGGGACGATCTTATAGATCAAACGTCCTAGTCCCAAATTAAGCAAACTTACTTGTATTTAGACTAGTACGTTCTATATGCTATAGACAACGATATAGATACATTATAGATGAATTGACGATATACATATATAATATTTTCTTCTGTTTCCGCGATTATTACTCATTGAAATAAAACAATTTAACGGATTATATCGCGTATATTATCTCATTTTAGTTTCCGACGTTTCGGAAGCTTTCCAGCTTTCCATGGTCACGGGAGGACTGTCCCTGTATGTGGTCCTCCCGTGACAATGGAAAGCTGGAAAGCTTCCGAAATGTCGGGAACTAAAATGAGATAATATACGCGATATAATCCGTTAAATTGTTTTATTTCAATGATATACATATATTAACGACCGGTTCAGCTCTGCGGTAGTGACGCTGCCTGCGAGATTGAGGTTACGGAAGGGGCAAATATTTATTTATTTATTTATTATTAAAGTACAGCCACATCGTATATATTATAAAATTCACATTTATTATATTATTATAGGTATCTACATCTGATATACACCACAAAAACGGTGTACATAACACTTTTTAAACATATTTATGCAGTGAGATTAAAATAATCATAATAATATGATAATAACAATTTAAGAATTTTAACATGCAAACAAAAATTAGGAACACAAGGAAAAGAAGAAAGAAATAAATATTAACATCGAAGTTAACTTTAAAGTTAACACAAAATAGCGAGGTAGGTACCACAACCATTACCTCTTGCTTGGCAATACTTTAGATTTAAACACGGCCAAACGGTCGTGAAAAATGACAAGGCAATGATTATTTTTATTGATATAAGCATTATAGCTGGAGCAGATTCGTACCAAAGGTTAGTCCTGCCAAGATTAGTCCTGGATATGGGTACGGAAAAGGGTTTCGCTATGGGGTTCCTGGGATAATTGCGAGGCGTAGTGAACGAAATCCTCTTAAGCAGGTCGGTGCAACTTATTTGGCCGTTAATTACCTTGTGCAAGAAGCAGAAGTCCAGCATTCGACGCCGATCGCGCAAGCTTTCCATGCCGAATTTATACAGACGACAATCGTACGTGTTTCTATGCGAAAACCCAGGGGTACCAAACGCCACATATCTTGTGAAGACTCTCTGTATACTCTCAACGCGTTGCGAGTGAACATTATAGAAAGGGCTCCAAACCACTGAGGCAGGTTCGAGATGGCTGCGAACGAGTGTTATATAGGACAATTTTAGTTTGCGGCTGCTTGAAACCATTGGTATTCCTTCTTATGAAGCTAAGCATTTGCGCAACTTTTTTGACTATAACGTTTGTGATGAGCACGAATATTTGTTTCTGTACTTTGGATTTTGAACTCCACTTCGACTCCACTTCGTTATACAACCAACTAAGATAAAGTGTCGTATAACAATGTCCCTAAAATAACGACTCAATTAATCAACCTACCTGAGCTATAATTACCCTCTAACCCCACTGAAGCCCATAAGTCACTACGTAACGCAAACCTATCGCGTAACGTAACGAGAACGTCATAAATAAACGTCAAATAAATCCCGCGCCCGAAACGGCGTGGGCCGTATCGCAATAACTTACGTACACGTTCCAAGAAGATCGTAACCGACTTACATTAACACCTGATATAGGACGTTTTGTCTAAGGAACGTTATTTGCTCCCGATATCGATCTGTGTCCTTCACCTTGTACTGGGATACGAAAATAACAGGACTAGTGATCGCGCATGACTTCATGCCCCAATTTTGTTTCAAGACACCTCTATCTATACATGATTAAGGACCGATGAGATACTGATCCGAAAAAGAAGAGGGCCCGCCGGCGGGTGCGTCCCTCTGAGGGTTCCTATGCCAGAAGACCTAGTTAATGAAAGCCGGTAGGTATCAGGAGAGAGACGCTCCCGTTTGAGCGCGTTCGCCTCCAGGATGGTCTATCACAACCTCTTCCAAAATTTAGTCCGCACTCGATCCAAAATCACTTCTAGAATATTATAAAGTTGTAAAAATGAAATGTCCGTACATTGAAGATATTTTAAAAAGTGTTACACACTATTTGAAGGTCACTAAACCGATTTTTTTTTCATTTTTTGTATGAGTCGTTGTGGCTTCATGACGGTATAGCTCGGCATCTACAAATGGGTATAGGATAATTTTTACTCGACTATGCTGAAGAAAAAACGCGGTTATAATTTATAATATTGTTCTCCTCCACTAACGAAATTCCTGCATGAGTATTATATGTGTGTTTGTTGTCATTGGATACCGACTACGATATAAAAGAGAGTTACCAGCTTTTATCTTCCGCTAAGTTCCGGGCATGTTTTCCACTTTTCATAATATTAGGAAAACCATTTCCTCTAACGAGTTCGTAATAACCGACTGGTAATAATATCGATGACAAAGTTTGACGATGATCGACCGCCCCCATCTGGCAACTTTTTTAATGCTGGTTGTATACTTGAATAAATGTTCCATCCCAATCTTTGGCACCTTTTTGTAATAATTGACACCCTGTTTGCCATCTTTGTAACTATAAAAATTTGTAGGTGTCAATTAATGCGCCAGTGCCGAGCACTGGGGCATCCATTATCGGGAGACGGATCGATGCATAGACATAGAAGAGCCGTATAGGCTGCGTTTTAGCCGATTGCATCAAAAGAAGGTTAAGTCCGGAAAAGGAAGTGGTTTCAGAAGGAAAAGTAAAGTAAGGCAAACAGACAAACTGTTTTTTCCAAAGCTATTTCGCTTAACTTTTACAAATTTGAATTTTATATGTTTTGTATACTCAAACGTTGCCAGCCGCCTTTTTTAAAAATTAAGGGATTTTAAATAATTATACTGTATGTATAAATACATAAAAATGTATATTAGAAATAGTTAATATAAAACCTTATACCTACACATCTTCAAACTGCTTAGGGCCCCAATAACAGTAAAGGGTATTTCAGAAACAATCTTAGTTTCGTCTTTTTTATTCAGAACGATTCTAATAACGATTACTCGTTTTTAAAAGACAATTTTCTGTTTCTTAAGATACAATTAGTACAGGAAAATTGCATATTTTGGCGGCAAAATATGTACCACAATGAAACTTTGTTTATAACTTCATCTTGGCACTAGAAATGAGGATCTGCCGAGTCCTACCGAAATTTAGGGTTCCTACCCCCTCCCAGGGTGTAGGGCCCCCTCGGTCATCAGAACATTGGATCCAAAACCTCACTAGCTTGTTTTCGAACTTGGGGTTGTGTAGCTCATAACACGATGTGAAAATATTGGAACTTGGAAGCATGGAGTGTTTGTCCAGTTTGTGTTCGACAACTGTGATTTCAACGTAACTACAATAGATGAAGATGGGATTTCCCACAACATAGCTGGAATAAAATGTGTCACCCTTGCTGCGCTGATGCATCATCATCAATTCGAAAGATAGAATTATGAAATAAAAAGCGGCCAAGTGCGAGTCGGACTCGCCCATGAAGGGTTCCGCAGCCGTTCATACAAAAAATGCACTACAGATGAAAAAAAATACGATATGGAAAAAAACACTAACAAAAGAGCGTATCTCCCCAGCACTTACATCCTTTTGCTGAGAAGCGCAGTTTTTTGGCAATAACTTAAAAACGGTATGTGTTGAATACAATTTTCGTTGAAAGTATGTATTAAGCTTTATATTTGTAAATTTTTCTAATTTTTTGAACATACCGTTTAGAAAATGGAGGGGGGGGGACACAATTTTTGCTACTTTCGGAGAACTTTTAGAAGAACTGTCGAAATATGAGGCTCACATTGATATTTGTTGAAAAAAAATTTTTTCACTTTCGGTTACATTTATGGAGTGCCCCCCCTAGAAATATATATATCTTTTATTTAACTATCAAACTAAGCAGCGGTTTACACACGAAACCTATGCTCCAAATTTCATCAATGTACATCTTATAGTTTTTGAGTGAAATTCCTGTGACATACGGACGGACAGACAGACAGACAGACGTGACGAATCTATAAGGGTTCCGTTTTTGCCATTTTGGCTACGGAACCCTAAAAACGGTCAACACAATCGACACTGAGTGAAAAGAAAGTGTTAGCTGAGGTTCAGTTTTTCCTAAAAAAAACCCTACATATCTCAAAAAATATTGATCTTATAAGTATGGGTATGGTCTCATTCGATTCAGCGCAAAAAAAAACACATAGAAAATGACACCTCACACGCCCTCTTTGTACAATTTGCATTTTTCTTAATTTACCCCCCTCCCAAACCCCTGGGAGGGTGTGGGACCCCTAAATTTCGGACTCGGCAGATCCTCATTTTAGTGCCAAGATAAAGTCATACACAAAGTTTCATTGCAGTACATATTTTGCCGCCAAACGATCATACTTAGTCTTACATTACCTGTACTAAATATTTAGTTCTAATAGTTTCAATATATATTCGGTAGTGGTGCGGCTAACCATAAATGGGAGAGATATACAGTACTCGTATTACCCGTCTAGACTTAATCTCAGTATGTCGGTCTCGGTTACCTAATAGGTACACCGGCAGAGAATACGATACCAGCTTCATATATCACGGTTAAGCTAAGTTTCCAACTCGTTTGTTTGAAGCACCATAGACGACATGGGCAAATTTAATGAGGGTTTTCTAGAATGGAAATATCACCAGTTGGCACCACCGTGACATAAGGTCTAATTGTCAGCATCCTGTGCCGTGATTGGTGGATTTTGACACTTTTTGTCAATTAGACTTTACGTCACGATGGCACCGACTGGTGATATTTCCGTTTTAGAAAACCCTCTTTCAAACAGGTAACATAACCAAGCGGACACCATGATAAAAGTTTTAATTATAACAAACTAGAAGGCGCCCGCAAGTTCATTCGCGGAGGAGAAAAAGTCATAACCCCTCGTTTTTCGATAGCGTAGTTGAGTAAAAAGTATCCTATAACCATCTGGAGATGTCCAGCTACCCGTGTGCCAAAAATTGTTGTAATCCGTTTAGCCGATTTGGCGTGACGAAGCCGCAACGACACATCCAAACATACAAAAAATCCAAAACAATTATTTTTTAAATAGTCCGATGCAATTTGTTTTTTTTTTGCTTTAAATATCTTTTTGCTTTAAATATGTACAATGTACAGATATTTAATTTTACAAGGAACTTTATAATTTAAGACGTCCACTGGATGTAGGCCTCACTAAAATGTTTACTATGACTGATTTTACTCAACCCGCATCTAATGATTCATGATCATCACAAGTTCGTCGGTCCACCTTGTAGACGGTATGGCCACGCTGCGTCTTCCGGTACATGGATCTCACGATCTGAGAGTCACAAATGACGGTACCAGCAGGCCTACAAAAAAAAAGTTTGCCAGAAGAATTGCCAAATTGACGTGGCAATGGGCGGGGCACATTGGGCCTATGGACGCTGGTGCAGAAAGATTCTGGTAACTTCAGTGGATGTTAAAACGTAATAGTTAACCCAAATTACAAATGAAATAATAAACTAGGTACTCTTATTTTTACTACGCTCAAAGACTTTTTTTTACCTATAGAACCCAATAATCTTAATTTCCCCCCAGTAGCATAACTATGCCTAATTAAAAGTCAAGGAACGTAGCGAGGTTATTGGCCTTTCACAAACCTGTGTAGGCTAATTTCATTGGTGACCGAAAAACAAAGGCTAAAAATAAAAAATACCTTTCGAATAAATAATCTAGACACTTTTGCGCAGAGAAAGAACGTAGGCGTTTTACTTTTTGCGATTGACTGGTAGTACTACATACATTGTATTAGTACATTACACACCTAGGCATTGAGCTATTATTACTACGTATAGAGAAGACGGCGCGAACAAAATCTGTGCTACAAGCGAGGCAGTGCGGGGCGCGCGCGGGCGGGAGGGACACTGAGTGAACTGGGGCCGGCCGACTGCAGTTGAACGGAACACCACCGGTGAAGTGATTGGGCGGCGTCTTCTCTATACGTAGTAATAATAGCTCAATGCACCTAGGGCGGTAACATAAATATTGCACACATAGGTCTGTAATAGTACATTACACACCTAGAGGTGCGTCCACATTTGTATCATTTGCCCGATCAGATCTTCGTCCGGTGGCATGATCACGCCTTTGGATGTTGCGCCGATCCAATCGCTCGAAATCCATGTTGCTACGCGTATCACACACTTAGATCCGACAAGCAAGGCATGATCGCCGCGCCGACAGTGCGCGTCCAAGCAGCGCGATACGCAGTCATGCCACGCCACGGTGATCGGATACGAGCAAATGCTACAAGTATGGACGCACCTTAAGGTGCGTCCACATTTGTATCATTTGCCCGTATCAGATCATCGTCGCGTGGCATGATCGCGTGTCACGATCACGCGTTTGGACGTTGCGCCGATCCGATCGCTCGAAATCCATTTGCTACGCGTATCACACACTTATATCGGAAGAGTGCGGCATGATCGGCGCGTCGACAGTGAGCGTCCAAGCAGCGCGATACGCAGTCATGCCACGCCACAGTGATCGGATATGAGCAAATGATACAAGTGTGGACGCACCTTAGAGTGGTAGCATAAATAATATCTGGGATCTCAGTTATGTGTCGCATGACCCGAAAGCAAAGGCAATAAACCTGCGACTTGATACATTCTGTCTCACGTCCGTGGTGTATACACAATTTACCGTCTTCTTTTGGTCAGGATGTATAATTTTCTGCCCTTTACGATCCGGGATGACGTAAAAGAAGTAACGATAAACAAATGACTCTGTAAGACTCTGGTCAGCATTAAGGATACTTTTTATCCACTACAATAGGTAACGCATGAAAGATGGGCTGTTTGTATTACTTTTCTATTACTTTCGTAACATTTTGCGACCGGAATCAAGCGCACTGCCAGTTACTTGTATGAATGTGTTTACCATTTTATTTATTTCGAATATAATTTTAGGAAAGGATTTTTACCTGAGTTTGGTCATACTCCCTTTGTACCTAACGTTATACAAGTATTCCTAGAATCCGCGACATTCCTGGTCCCTAACATATTGTACACAGAGGGAATTGAGGGACAGCCTTGGGCCCTTTTACTACCTTTTTCGCACACACGGACGTATTTTAGTTTTTTGAATAAGATTTTATTATTATTCACTTTATTTATTTGTAGTCATAAGTTAGGTATTTTATAAAATGGATATAAAAAGTAAAATACAAAAAGCAAATACAAAATCTAAACACATTATAAAAAACCTAACCTAGGGGGCCGCCGGCAGCGGGGCAAGGCCCAAGCTACCGGTGGTTAGGGCTGCACAGAGATGAACCTCCTGACGATGCGCGCCGCGTCCAGGATTACTGCCTTCTGCATCCGACCCTTGATCCAGCCATCTAGCGAGAGTCTCAGTTGTCCTTCTCAGCCTTCACGAGGTTCTCGTCATGTGGAATGGTGATGTCGATGAGTATTGCCCGGCGCTTAGATCGATCTACCAGCACGATATCTGGCTTATTGGCTACAATAGTCCTGTCCGTGATGATAGATCGATCCCAATAAAGCGTGGCACGACCAATTTCAAGAACTGGCATCGGTGCGTACTTATAGTACGGTACCTCAGACCCCACAAGACCGTATTTAACAGCAAGTTGCTGGTGAATAATCCTGGCTACTTGGTTATGTCTGTGCAAGTACTCGCCGTTAGCAAGATGAGAACAACCGGAAATTATATGCCTGAGTGACTCCCTGGGACGGCGGCATGCCCGACAAATGTCAACCGTACCGTCCTTCAGGATATACCTCCGGTAGTTGTTCGTCATGATAACTTCGTCCGCAATTGCACATGCAAAACCTTCGGTTTCCCCTAAGAGATCGCCGAAACGTAGCCAGTTCACCGACGCGAGCAGATCTACATTAGGCCCTGTAAGGGCCTTGTAGAACCGCCCGTGTAGCTCTTTACTCCTCCATGCGTCCTTGCGGTCTACGGTGCTAAGCACCGTTGGTCTGCGCCAGTTCTCGTTTGCCAGGGATAGAGGGGTGAGGCCTTTGTCTACTGCCACTACATCGCGATGTATCCCACTCATTGTTTAGGAAATACTCCCTGAGACTGCACACCTCGCGGTTATGGAGGTCCTTGGCGTTTAAACTGGGTCCACCTTAGTATGCCAAAGGAGTAAGTGAGCAGGGGCATCACCCAAGCGTTGAAGGCGCGCGCCTTGTTGCCACCCGACAAAAGACTGTTCAGTACTTATGTTAAGCGGCAAAAAAACGCTCCTTCACTGCCTGTCTAATGTCTTCGTCCGCAACGCTCAATGACTGTGACATACCAAGATACTTGTAGGTTTCAACTTCGGAGAGAGATCTGAGAGACATTGTCTCGGAAAGCTGTAAATTCGTTGAATTTACGACTTTCCCCCGCTGTACATGCATGACCGCACACTTGTCTACACCAAAATCCATCGTGATGGCACTACTGAAAGTTTCTGTGACTTTGAGTAGCTCCACCTTCTCGTTCTGGTCGTTTCGGTGCAAACAGGTTGAGATCGTCCATGTACAGCAGATGAGAAATGATCTCACCCCCTCTGCGAAGCCGGCAACCTAGTCCTGAATCCTTCAGCAGAGTGCTGAGTGGATTCAGGGCCAGGCAGAACCACAATGGACTCAAACTGTCACCCTGGAAAATACCCCTCTTAATCCTTATAAAGTCCTGCGGATCAGGGGGGCCATCTCGGCCGCCTGGTTGACGAAGAACTGTGGTCCACTGCCTCATACATGAGCCTATAAAGGATTTTAAAACTGTATCGATTTTATATAGCTCCAAGATCCTCTCAAGCTCTCAATGAATGAGTCACCGAATCATAGGCCTTCTTGTAGTCAATCCAAGCGGCCGAAAGAGACCCCCTGTTGTGTGTTGCCAATCGTTCGTGTGAACATTGAAACCACTTGACCCAGAAGTTGTGCAACCCGTCCGGCCCAGGACTTTTCCAGTTCTGAGTCGTACGAGCCGCACAGCTCACGTCATCGGGGCTGATGGTAACAGCCCCCATGGTTTCGATGGGCTCACACTCACGTTCGACAACATTCATCCACTCGCCCTCAGTGTGCTCGACTGGCACCGACCAGATACTACGCCAGAAATTACTCATGGCAGTAGGATCCGGCAGCTGCCCATCGGCCACACGTTGGTCGGTTCCCTCCCACTTTCGGTATACCTTCCTTTGATCGCTCTGGAAGAGGCGATTCTGCTGGAATCGATCCACACGTTCTCTGTAGCGGCGGATACGGCTTGCCCACGCATAGACTTTCTGCTTCAGGACGTCGATGCGCTCCGTGACACAGGCTATGTAATCACGAGGTCTGACATCAGTCCCCGCAAAGGCCTGTGCTACGTAGCGCATGACACGAGGGCGGTTGTTACCCCCCCTGAAGCAAATTAGCTTTGCAATGAGAGTCCTGAACGTGCTGATACGCCGCTCGATCCGTACTTGCCAGGCGGGGACACCACCGGTAGTCTGCGGTGTTCGGTCAGCGTCCGGGAACTTGACACGAGCAACGCGGCACGCCGCGATGGCCCCGCAGTACATGATCGAGTGGGTATCAGCTAGACCTTCGCTAGCCCGCAGATACGGGTCTAGCAAAGCGTTCAGGGCTCCCACTAGCGCTAAGTTACGTCTATTTGTAGGCAAGCGTGGTAATCGCGGCCTGGAGTCAGGTGCGAATCGATACCGCTCAATCGTCTCTTCCAGAGTCCTCCTCAATTGCTCATTGGCCTGGGTACTTACGCTACTCGCGCAGTGCTCTCCGTCAGAGTCGGGATCAACTCGCGGCACCCCCAGCCCCAGGTCGAGTGCTGGCACCGGAACCGGCGACGTAGCAGGTAGATTCCGAGACGACGTGGAGGCTGCGCGAGCAGTCAGTACTTCCAGGCGCAGTCGATCAAACGTCGCGTCGTCCAGCAACTTACGCCGTTGGATGGCGCGCACTTGATCCGATAGTCGCTGCGCAGATACGGCGATGGCCGGTTCGAGGGTCTGGAACAGAAGGAGCATCCTGTCCCGATACGCTGACAGGTGGGTTCCCCCCTCTGTAGCCCCATAGTATTCGCGCATGACATTCTCATTGTTGGCTTGAGACCATCGCATGCGACGCACTATACCAACGGTAGCGGGAGCCGTGGGCGGAGCAGTGTGCCCCGCAGGCCCCAAGCGTGCTGGCAGCGGTGGCCGCCCTCATCGCGCAGGTGGTCGTGGCGGCGGAGGCGGCGGCCCGCGCTCGTCGCTCGACTCGCTGGTGTCTGGTGCGGTCTGGTACTGTTCACCCGATGACGACGCCGAAGAGCTGGGCGGCGCAGGTGGAGGTGGAAGGCGTGCGTATCTGTGAGCCGCTTGACAACGTGTTTTATGCGTTTTGCTTCTCGTTAGCATTGTTTCGTGTATATAACGTCAGTGACAGCTATGGTTTGCTGTATGTATGATGAATTTCATTATGTTGTGGAGTAAAACTCGACACACTAAAAATAACTCCGCAGGATACACAATGGATAAAATATACACGAAAAACATATTTAAAAACGATATTAAAAAACGTTTTCTCTAAAACACGTCCGACGTTGACAGCGGTTACCATGGTTATTATTATTATTATTATTTTATGGCATAGGGGGCAAACGAGCAGACGGGTCGCCTGAAGTTAAGCGATCACCGACGCCCATAGACACTTGCATCACCAGAGGAGTCACAAGTGCGTTGCCAGCCTTTCAGGTGGGTGTACACTCTTTTCTTGAAGGTTTGAAGATCGGTCCGGAAATACTGCAAGCGGCAATTTATTCCGCAGTTCAGTCGTGCGAGGCAGGGAATTTCTAGAAAAACGCACGGTTGTGGACTGCCAACCATCTAAGTGGTGAGGATGGAAATATTGTCGCGTAGGACGATGGCGGAAAGATGCAGCTGGGATCAACCCGAACAATTCCTCGGAACACTCCCCGTTATACAAGCGATAGAAAATGCAGAGCGAGGCTACATCTCTACGCAATGCCAAGGAGTCAAGCTGATCTGAAACACTATACGAGTATAAAACGAGTATGAGTATGAGTAATAAATTGAATGGGAATAATTTGAAGGGTGTCGGCAAATGGTCGATGGAACCAATGAGTTTTGGAGTGGTGACCACGTAATGGAAGACGCCGAGTAAATAGTGCACCCACAAGGAGGTCCGGCGCTTCTTGAAGGGTGCAGGAGTCCACTGGATGTGGTGGGTAATGGTGGAACTTTTAAGAGCGGCCTATGTCTAGCGGTGGATGTCTTTCGGTTGATGATGTTATGAGTCAATGGGCCATATATAATTCTTCGTTCAATACAGTTTTGAATATAAGTAAATATAAAAATATCGCTGTGTATTTCTTTGGGCTCGCGCTAAAAGGTTTTGTTTTTCTTGACTTAACTGTTGGATTTCGCCCAGATGAAGGATTTTATTTCTCGGTTGGAAAGGTTTAAACTGTCTCCGATTTTATTCTAAATGTAAATATGGACCCTTTTCCCAATAAATCTTATTTTTAATTATTGGTATTGAGCTCTGTCTGAGCAGCAAACAATGATATTCAATTCTAAAATGTAAGGCAGCGGCTCCACTGGAGCGGAGCTGTGCAAAATGGACCAATTAATTAATTAATTAATTTTCTAAAAACGTTTACATGACATTACAGTACAGTAAAACCATTGCGTCACGAAACTTAGCCTAACAGTTGAAAATTATATTTACAATAACAGGTACCAAACAAATTATATTGAAACAGTTGAACACCTAGCATCCATTGCCTCACAAAATCTCAAGCATTGACTACACAAGGCGCGTGCAATTAAGGTGCGTCTTCGTTAAAACACACACAAGCAAATTTTTATGTACGGAATGTGATTGGTTAATTTCGCACAGCTCCGCTCCGCTCCGGTGGAGCCGCAGCCTAAAACCCTGCCCAGCTTACTTGGGCTCGCTCACCGAGGGTTTTGAAGGAATTTGTGGTGCTTTACTTAGAGTTGTTGCTAAAATGTTCATACACATATGTTGCTTTCGCATGAATTTCGATTTAATTATTGAATTTCAGCTCTGTGAGTACAACACCGTTGTACATAAACATAATATACAGGAAAAAGTAGGCTCTCAGCATAATTTTCTCTAAGACACGCAAGTACCACCAATCCCAGTGAATAGAAATGGTTATTTCAACACTGGAGGCTCAATCAACTAATGGAAAAGAAGCGATCGAACAAAGCGCCATCTTTGATCCACTTTACCTTTTTTCTATCACCAGAGAATACTGTGGCAATGGCAACGTAAATAGCGGAAAATGTCCAGCTTGATATATCTTCTGCCAGGTTTCCTAAGTTCTCAATATAGACGTAGATATATAAAAAAGAGCGAGGGACCTTTACTTGAATCCGCGAATATAGCAAACAGTTCAGTATGCTGTCTAAAATCAAGTTTAAAAATCTAAGGTTTCTACTAATGAAAAGAGATTAATTAGGTATGTCATGCTTACAGTTCAGTCTTGTTTCTGAAAATACACATAAAAAATATGCATGAACACTTTTTTTTACGCCTTTAACGATTTCAAAATGACCAAAAACTTAAAGTAAGGAGGCAATTTGACTACCATTATGACGTCGTACTTTTTTTAAAACTTCATACTTTCTTAACGTTTTCACAGTTCATAAAATGCTGATTTGATCTGTCAGTCAAGTACTGTATAGGATGATGATAATGATAACAAGAGTCGTAATGACACATGAGTCTACATGAACAGTTGTGTACGAGTATGAGTAGAAATGGATCATGTAATATTTGACATTACTATAATTTCAACCCGAAAATGTCCACTGCGAAATATTGATTCCAGCACAGAAGAAATGAAAATTCTACAGGTCTAACGCTTGAGTCTGTTCCTGAGAGGTATGTCAGAGGTAAAGGAGGGGTGACAAGTAACGTGACATGACGTGTCCTAACTGGCTCGCTATACACATATACGTCACTTGTCACCCCTCCTGTACCGCTCACATACCTCACGAACAGACTTAGTTATGCGTTAGGCCTTTAGTACAGAAGGCTCTGTCTTTGGATCTTAGTAAAAGCCTCGCTAAATCCCTGTCTAATTAATTAGTACTTTAAAATGCCTATATCATGCGTATTTCTTGGCCAATTTTAATTTGTATTTCACTTTTTGAAATCGTTTACACTACATTAAAAATCATTCCTAATTACCCCACAGCCTCTGAGGGTTGAAAAAAATAGTTCAATGTATCGTGGATAATGGACACTGTCACATAGCCATGATGTAAATTGCTACACTTAGAACGAACTGAAATCTAGTATGATATAGTTTCATTTAAGGCGTAATTTGGATGTTTATTGTAATTGACGTTAGCGACGCGTTACGTAATTCCATAATGCGCGTTAATATTAGTGCCGTAACTTGTTTAGGGTTCACATAATAAACATCACCCTTGGGCAGTACTTTCTTTGAACGCCTGGAAGACTAAAAATGCTTACTTAGCGAAAATAATTGCTTAGACTGCTTTCTTGAGAAATGGACCAAATTTCTAACGTCTGGTAACTATATGAAACGCGTTTGGATTTTACAAAGGACCTACGATACCCGCCATATAAGTCTGTGTCGGAAGTTAGCCCGAACACGGCTGCTCCCGTCGAACTTCTTTGTCAAGTAATTTTTTTTGCGTCGCTACTAGTAGCTAACTTCAGACTCTTCAGAGACACAAATTTACGTGGTGCGTATTTATAGGCTGTTTTAAAAAAGTTCACGCGTTGTGACGAAAACAAAAATCAGCCAAGTGCGAGTCGGGATCAAGCACGAAGGTTTAAGCTAAGTCCACACTTGTATAATTTGCAGTATCGTATTTTTGTCACGTAGCACCGCCGGGTATCATAATCGTTAGTGTGGGCTCAAAACAATCGCGATCATGCCACGCGCCGTATCTGATCGCTCGCGATCTTTGTTTCTATGCGTATCTTAAATACCCCGCACGCTCGCGATCGGATACGCGCATCAACTTCGGTAATATGGACGTGTTTTGATGCTTGATAAGCCGTAAGCCATCTTGATTCGGTTTCTCCCCGATCATCAAAGAGAATACGGATACACTTTCGACAAGTTTGTATGTGCAAAGTTGAACGCAGCAACAAGAGTGTCGTATTTATTTAGTTTTTGTTAACGAATCATGAATAACAGGACCGTAATAGGGTTAAATAGCCTATAAGGTGAAAAAAAATGAACAGAAAATAAACATATTTTGTTCTGTTTCCGCGATTATTACTCATTTAAATAAAACAATTTAACGGATTATATCGCGTATATTATCTCATTTGAGTTCCTAACGTTTCGGAAGCATTTTGGTAAATTATTAAAATAAAATAATCAAGCCCTTCTAGCACATGTGTAACTGTCTTTATAGATTAGGCCCATCTGGCATGTATGTACACCTTTATTTGTATTCTCAAAGTGAGTAGTTTGCACAAATTGTAACTTTGACACAGGAAAATAATTCTCAGTCAACCCGTGACCATGGAAAGCTTCCGATACGTTGGGAAGTCAAATGTGATAATATACACGTGATAATACTTTAATTATATATATTATATTGCATCGATTGAGTAGAAAAACGATTACTTGTATGTTAATTGAAGATATTAAATTATGCAGTTACTTTTTTACTTCGTTGTGTTTTCTTTTTGGAGTCTATTTTATTTTTTCTTAAAAAGTTAATTTGTTTCTTAAAATACCAAAATCAAAATATGTATGCCATATAGCCTACAATATTTGAAGAGTTCCTTCAATTCCTCATGGATCCCATCATCAGATCTTCAACAAAATTAAACCGACCTGGGATGCACCTCCTTTGAAACAAAAACGGAATTTTCTAAATCGGTTTATTAATGACGGAGTTCTGAATTAATAAACATAAAAAAACATACAACCGAATTGAGTACCACCTCCTTTTCTGGGAGACTCTTAAAAAAAGAACGCAGCTCTGCACTGACGAACAATCCCAAATAAAATGCCAAAATGATACAGTTTTGCGATACGATACGCTGCTACACGACGGTTAGCTTCCAAACTACAACAAGCCAACATGATACGTCAGCGTTGTGATACGATACGCTGCTCTACTACGGTTAGCTTCGAACTACAACAAGCCAAAGTGATACGTCAGCGTTGTGATACGACACGCTGCTCCACTACGGTTAGCTTCCGAACTACAACAAGCCAAAATGATATAGAGGTATTGTGATACGATACGCTGTTCCACTACGGTTAGCTTCCAAACTACAACAAGCCAAAATGATATGGCGGTATTGTGATACGATACGCTGCTCTACTACGGTTAGTTTCCAAACTACAACAAGCCAAAATGATATGGCGGTATTGTGATATGGTACACTGTCCCACTACGGTTAGCTTCCAAACTACAACAAGCCAAAATTATATGGCGGCATTGTGATACGGTACACTGTCCCACTCCGGTTAACTTTCAAACTACAACAAGCCAAAATGATACGGCGGCGTTGTGATACGATACGCTGCTCCACTATGTATAGTGTGGACTCATTTTTTCACGCGACTATGATAATGATACCTTATGCCTAAAGTGAGCGTTGATACTTAAGATACGCGTGCTCGATACGATGCGCATGTTCGTGATCGCCATAATAAGCTTGTGTCCAAAAAAAAAAATTAGTCTGTCAGTTAGATTATTCTAAAATATTGGACACGTATTTTTACTTTTGTCAATTAAATAAAAATGATGAAGATATAGCCCGTTAAAGTTCCCCGTGACGTCACGCCGTGCGACCGTTTTTCGTACGGCGTGAAGTCATGCGCCTCTGCTCTCAAACTTTGATGCGCTTTATCTTTGTCTTTTTTTATTTGATTGACAAAAGAAAAAAATACGTGTCCAATATTTTTTGATAATGTAACTAACGGATTAAATAGAATATTTTTTTTACCCAGGAAACTACTCTATTATACAAATATGGACAAGCTTTATGTGCCACAATACCATTTTTTTTGTATGTATTATTTGTTGTTACAGTAATACATGTTTTATGAAATGTATGATTCAATATTACACTGAAATTACTTATTCTTATAATATTCTGAGAGATTCTCGTATCCCTTTCTGACCCGCTATTCTATAATTTGTCGAACACCCGTATCTTTCTGCAGCGGGTAGGTGCCATTAATTTTGGCGGCCATTTTTACGATCGTCTCATTTTTTCAGAGAGGCCTTCTCAAAGCAGATGTTTTTTGCAGACTCATTTTTCACGCCTAATTGAAAAATTCTGTATCGCAGATGTAGAATAATATTTTGCTATCGAGAAAACTTTGATTCTACGACTGGATCTAAAGTGTCAATGAGTTGCGGTATTAAATGTTGGACGTGTTTATGTCATAAATATGAAACTTTAGTGAAAAATAAACATTTTTCTTAACAGAATCTATAGTGCGACTCAAAAAAATATTGATATGAAGAAATAAAGTAATTTAATTTCGTTAACTTACTTTCAAATCCAAAAGTAGCAGGTTCGATTCCTGGTATAAGCGCAATTTAGAATTATTTATACCTATTCTTTATATAGTGTCATGTAGACACTAATATATGGGTGATGTTATCAAGTTTTTTCCTGTTTTGTACGAATCCTCCGAAAGGAAAACCCGAGCTAAATTAGCACCTTTTTCCGTGTGGAGTCGGTTGAAAATAAAAAATGTCATTGTTACCGTATCAGATACCAGACTTTTTACCTTCGTTTCGATCAGCGTTTTCGCAAAAAGGTGGATTTCCACTGGGAAAAAGTACAGTCAGGGGTGCACAGGGTTTTTCGAGTTGGGCAGTCTTTCTGTGCCTATATGGAGCTATGATTGTTCAGGGCTTCAGGGTAGCCAGTTTCCCTGTGTTTGTACGGACCCATGATCGTTCAGGGTAGGCAGTGCATTTCTGCCTAATATAGACTAGAACGCAACCACTGTACATACATACATACATACAATCATGCCTTTTTCCCAACAGGGTAGGCAGAGACTACCTTCTTCCACTTGCTACGGTCCTGGCATACAACTGCATCTCTTCATGCATGCTCGTCGGTTTAGAGTACTTTTCACTTGCCCTTTTTTCAAAATCTCTCCAATCTAATCGCAAAAGATTCGTCTTGGCCTTCCTCTTCCAACATTTCCACTTATATTCGCCACTGTACAGTTGGCAAGTTTTACCAGTATTTGTCGTATTTTAGCAAGGACCATAAAACAAGAAGACTGTCAATCACCATATAAAAAGCCGTTCTCCGATATTTACAACGCCATCTATGCATAAGAATTATTATTTACAATTATTCAACTTTGCAAGCGTGACAGTGTTTAAACGCTATGATTTATTTATTAGCTATTTACGAACTAACTGCTAATGTACTATATGTTTTTTTGATCAATTATAACATCGTTGAATGTTTAGTTTTAAAGCGCTATCTAGTTTTTGCCCGGATATCTCCTTGCGGTCAGGAAACGATTTCTAAAAATTATAAATCATTATTTTGCAAAATCAAAATAGAAAACGTCAATTAAAAATAAATGTCAATCGAATTATGGCCATAACATAATCCAATTATTATTATTTTCATTCAAATACCTTAAATTGGTAAAAGGTAAAAGTTAGTCTTAACTTAAAGTGCCCAGAAAACTTTCAGTGTCTCCTACGTATCTGAACACGTCTTACAGCTGTAATATTAGAACCCATCTATGACACTTTGTTCAAATATTATGATGACGGTTGGTTTTCCGAGCCAACTGTACATTTTACGTAGCAGGAGGCGAGCGAACCTTCCGCCCTCACAATATGACGTCATTCCGTTGCATGGATCAAGTCCTACAAGAATAGCCTAAGAATTTGATGGTTAAAAAAACAGGGATGATATCTGTATACATATATATTCCTTTCAGCACTGGAGATAACTCTTGGCTTGAAATGTGTACCTAGCTGATCTGGATGTCGTAAGTATTGCAGTAGCTGTGTCTAGGGACCGGAACCGCTTACCTTTATATAGGGTTTTTAAGCAGCACCTCTAGCAAAACTGTGAATTTGCTTATAGATATACTGTGTAGCGCGACAAAGATTGTCTGTCTCTTTCTTTTCAATACAATGCAAGAAAGACGGGTGATGCTGTGTCGCGCGAAAAGCGTAGTCGCGGGGAGTTGTGCTACACCGGCAGGTTTTTAAAACGCTGGGTTTAGGAAAACCACTTAAAACCCCTACAAAAACCCTATAAAAACCCCAAACCAAAACCTCATTGTTTAGTTACGCTTAACTGAGTCAATAGGCTTTTTTTGAGTTATTACGTAAAACTACGCTTTACGCGCAGCAAAAGGACGTAAGTGCCTCAAACATACGATCTTTTACTGGTGCACTTTTTCACGTAGTAATGGCTACAGAACCCTACACTGCGCATTGTCCGACAAGCTTTTGGCCGGTTTTTTCGTTAAATTCTCTCTCTGGGATCGGTCCCTCATGTATGAAGATCGTGGTCAGCATCAGGGTTATACCTGGAGCGGATGATCTGCCTCCATCGGTTTCTGCCTAGCGCGTCTCTCACAACCGTGTAGAATTTGGAGAACGACGAGTCTTGTTCGTTAAATTAATGTTAGTTTATTTGATCAACCTTACAATCTACATTACTGACCACAAAAAATTAAATTCAAAATCAAAGTTTAAGATGTCCTAAAACCATCCAGCAACCAAGATCCGTGTTGAGGACATTTCAAGGTCACGGAGACAGGGCGCCGAGGTTATTCCCGCGAAATTAGCTGTCGGCTACCTATTGTTGCCCAATAGTGCGCTGGCTTGAGAAGCCACTTTTAGAAGCCCTCAACAGGTGCGTTTACCTAATTATTTTTTTCCCCCTCAAGTATTCTATATAATTTGTCTGGATGTCGTGTAGACGTGTGATGGACGTTTCAGACTTTTTTTACATGATCATTGAACATATGAAATAAAAAAAACCAGCCAAGTGCGAGTCGGACTCACGCACCGAGACGCCGTACAAAAAAATATAATACAAACGCCGTATCTATAAAAAAACCAGTGTTAGCAGATTCCTACTCCTAAGCAAAATGTACGCAGTGGTCGATCATTTTATATTGGTTACTCATATACACAGACAGACATAAAATTAGACTGTTTTTAATATTTGTTGTTATAGCGGCAACATAAATACATTTATCTGTGAAAATTTCAACTGTCTATCACGGTTCATGAGATACAGGCTGGTGACAGACAGAAAGACAGATAGACAGACAGACCTGACAGACGGACAGCGAAGTCTTAGTAAAAGGGTCCCGTCCCATTTTAGCCTTTGGGTACAGAACCCTAAAAATGTTAATTTCGACAAAGCTCTGAAAGTTCTAAAATACCTTTTAAACAGGTCAAATCGTAATTAAGTTGTACATTCGGTTTAACGACATGCTTTCTTCAGTCGGAACGTGTCGTAAAACATTGTTATCTGAAACGACCAGCGAACATAAAATCGTAACGACATACAACATAAAAGAAATGTGGGTACTTATTACGTTTATTACATAAGACTTAACTGGCGCTCTTAAAATGCTCTTAACATAATGCGATGACAACTATTACATACAACACAGCATGTGCATATAAATATTACTAGTATGAAAAACGGCGTTGAAAATTTTCATTTCCACCACAACTATTCAGAACTAGAGGGCACCTTCATACATGGTGGAGAAAAAAACATAACCCTCTTTTTTTCTTTAGTGTAGTCGGGTAAAAAGTACCCTATAACCATCTGTGACTACCCAGCTACCCGTGTACCAAAAATAGTTGAAATCCGTTTAGCCGATTTGGCCACAACGACACATACGATAAATTAAAAAAAAATCGATTTAGTGACCTTCAAATAGTCATTCACTATCATACTTTACAGACGTAGTACAGACATTCCTATTTTACAACGTTATAATAGTATAGATATTTTTCTATATTGATATAGATTGAAGATATTTTCAGAAAAATAAGTGATACGGACGGACTGCTAAAGGTTTTTTTAAATCTTAATTTTAAGGAGCTTGGTCGTTGAACGATCATGCCGCTCCATACGTTCTCTGAAGTGTAATTACAATTTATTGAACGCACATTTTATAAGACCTATAAACAACTAGCTTCTTCCTGCGACTTCGTCCACCTTGAATTCGTTTATCGCGGATAAGGGCAACTATTTCCTTACCAAATTTCATCCAAATCGATTCAGCGGTTTAAGCGTGAAGAGGTAACAGACAGACAGACACACTTTCGCATTTATAATATTATAGTATATATTAGGGTAAGTTCCCCAAATATGGACCAGGTACATAATATGGACCAGGCGAATATTTCCGAAGATAGCTGAGCTATCGTAGTGAAGTTAGCCGCTTTAGACGGCCTTGAGCGGCGCCGAGTCACCAGTGGATCGCGACGATTCTAAATGGACGTACGTGTCAGTTATCGCCATTTTCAGTTTTCAGGCAATTTTGATGTTATTTTTCGGTGAGTTTTGTAAGGTTCTAACTACTTTGATTGCAACCCTTTATACTTTGATATTTGTGCTTTAGAAACATTATATTGTTAGCTATTTCTTTGTAGTAGGCTGTGGCCGTACGCAATGGCCGCCATTTTATAAAAAAATATTTAATTTTCAAATGACACTAGTTCGTATTATGGACCAGTAGTATGGTTTCAAATATGGACTAGTGGTCCATATTACGAACATACTCATAATATGGACCTGCGACTTATACCATTAAATTAACTCCACTATTGTATTTGTTTAAGGATATGGCACCCACTAAAAGGCAAAAATGGGACAAAGACTACAACTAAGCGTAAACCAAATCCTAAATCGTCTGTAACTAAAAAGAGAACTCAAAAAAAGAAAAAGACATTTAAAAAAGTTCTACTTTCTACTTCAGATGATGATGATTTTTCAGTAAACGATGACACTGATGAAAGCGTGGTGACAACGCCAAATGCTTATATTGTACCGGCCTGTTTTCGAATGATACTCGTGGCGAACAATGGATGCAGTGCTCTTCTTGTAAGCGATGGGCACATGAAGAATGTGCTGATATAGACGCGATCTCATTCATATGTGAATTATGCCAAATTTAGTTGTACAACTAGGCATACGAAAAGATTTTGTCTTTAGAGTCAAACCAACTCTTCAAAGCAAATTAACGGTCAAACCATACAAAGTAAGTTTAATTGTATGGTTTGACAGTTAATTTGCTGGGAAAAGTTAGCGTGGTTTGAGTTTTGACTCTACCTACCTCATCTTTAAATTTGAGACTGATTGCAAGTGCCTTTATAATTAAATAGTTTAATAAGAAAATGGTGATAATTTTGTGATGTTATGGTTATTACTGATCTCAACTTTACATTGTCAGCTGATTGCAAGTTTCTTTATAATTAGTTTAATCAGATAATGGTGATAATTTTGCCGTAGTAAAAAGATTATATTGCACGTTTCTTTATAATTCGTTTATTTAAAAAATGGTCATAATTTTGTTATAGTTAACAGATTTTGTTATTACCAACCTCAATTTTACACTTAAGGCTTAAGAAAAATGGTGATAATTTTGATAGTCTACATAACATGGTCCGTATTACACACCCCTAGTCCGTATTAAATACCTAGGGGTCCATATTATGTGCACTTTTTTGTAAGTCTTGATTTTGCTAGATTTCATAAAATGAAAATTTTTGTTAGAAATTTTGTTTCTTTACTAAATTGTTATTAGAAATTATAGTTTCCAGATAATTTCTCGACTGATTAATGTTAAGTACAGAGCTCTTACTTTTAAATTCTGTGTTTTATTTAGTAAAATCGATATGGTAGTCCATATTTGGGGAACTTACTCTATATAGTATATAGTATGGATTTGGCTTGCTCTGATTCTGGGTTGGCCAACCCAGCATTTCAGCCTCCAGTGCTGAAGGTTTCACGATGAGACCCCCTCCGTACGCATTCTATCAAGACATGGACTGTTAAAGGTAAAAAAAATTTTTTTTTTGAATTGTTTGTATTTGTCATTGTGGTTTCATCACGCTAAAACGGCTAAACGGATTGACACCTCCGCTGACGAAGTTGTTGCCACCTTCTAGTAGTATTTACATATAGTGTTTACACTATAGCATTTAGCTAAGACAGAGATATTGATAATATTTGCATAGAATTTAGCTAAAGGTGCCATTTAATTTGTCTTAGATATGATCCCCTATTATTACATTTTCAGGTGTAGACATTAGTCTAATTCGACCCAGTGCGCGGAAGGAGAGTGGTGAATTTTGATGGGCACGCAGCCACATTATAATGTTTTTACTTCTCCTGCTTAAAAAGTACGGCATATTAGCTTCGCGAAGCGAGACTAAAATAGTACATCTAGCCCCTAGGGTGTAAAAGAAAGCCATATTATCCCATACAAATTTATATGACACTGAAAAAAGAAACTTGCGGCCAGCTACTTACATACTCCTTACGAATAATTTAAAAACAAACAAACCATCCTGATCATATTGGCCAATCTTTCTGATAGAATTGCTCAAACTGTCCTTTTGATTTTTCATGAAATATACAATTTTAATGTTAAGCCTTTTTTATTTTCTCGCTGTCGAAGTGAAAAGCAGAGTGTTTAACACGTGGCTAAAAGCCATTATATGACACTCAGATATATTTGTCTTCGCTCACTTCGTGAGCTCGTCCAAATAATCACTTCGTGTAATAATGGCTTATTTAAGCCCCTTGTCAAACAATATTTTTTATTCGTATTTTTTTATGCTGTACTTTTCAATTCATTTTTTTATTAACATTTTGATATAATAAGTATCTTAAGGGATCTATAGAATTATTTCTGTCTTTTTCAGTATGAAAATACAACTTTAATGATAAATCTGCGTGTCATGTTATAAATATAGAAAATAAACCCATATTCAGGATTGACATATTTTCGTTCTGTTTTTATGTTCAAGCCTCCGTAACATTCAAACTACTAAGGTTACATACATGATTTTGGCTAATTTGAAATCCTTAAAGTATGCCAATTCTAGCCTAAGCCTGTTTTAACGCTCGTAATGACGACATTTCATTGCATGTTTGAGAAAAAGAATTTTACGAATGTTAGATTCAGATTATAAGATGATTGTAAAGTTAGTTAATAATAAAGTATAATATTGTATGCCCGGAAAAGGTAACTGTTAAACACTTGTCATATTATGCACACCATTGTACCTACTCTACCTCTTATAATGAGAACGAAACTCCGTTTGTGTGGGAAGGTGAAATTCGGCCGAGCTTGCCGGGGACTAAGTCAGTACCGAAAACGGAATTAGATTTAGTGATTCAAATCACTTCTCGGAGTCGAGATCACCCATCCCTTCATCCATGTCTGGTATCGTTTTCATGTAAAAACACGAGAAACCATTTCCAATCGGAAATGCACATGAATTCGTAGAAAATTTAAAATATATTGCTCAACACATATTGAAAAGGACATCATTAATGTCCTAAACTTTGATATATTTAATTGATTTAAAACGCGGTAAGAATTTTTTTTTTCTAGTTTTAAGCCGGTATAATCATTAGCCTGGTATGATACAAATAGTTTTTAGAAAAATCATTATACCAACGCACCGTGCTGAACTGAGCAGACGCAACTGTACGATCGATGTGGCGTTGTGTAAAATACGTATTTTTTTGGAGCCTAATATAATTGGATTGCTTGTAATATTTTATGAACCGATACTATGTATTTACACGATTTTAAATTGCCCATATAAGTAATAAAAAAATACATATTTGAGTTAAAACTTTGAAGGAAGAAAAAGGGGCGCAAGGAGCTGCATAAAAACGGTTGTAAGTAAAACTTTGGACATTAAGTTTTACTTACAACCGTTTTTATGCATACATTGACTATAAAATCCAGATTGATGCAAATCCTACTAGCATAAGAAATGGCGTCTATTATTCCATTAGTCACCAATAATATGTAGGTATGTGTGTAAACAAACATTGCTTTACAGACATTGCGGCATCTTTGCCGCATTAAAATCCTTTCATCCCGCTTGGGTGACGTCACACCGTCCCGAGGGAAATCCTATTTCCCTAAACGACGACCTTTCCCAACCCGTTACTTTATTGTATTCTTAAAGAGGAAAACTTATATTTGCACGGGATAGTTGAATATAGGTACATATCACTGTATTGGGTGGGCTTACATAGGCTTTAGGTAGCTTTATATTTTATACTAGTATAAATTTGTAAGAAATAAATGTCTGTTCATTAACGATATTTTCATAAAAATATGTGTTAATCTTTTTAGGGTTCTGTAGCAAAAAGGTAAAAAGGAACCCTTATGGTGCAACTCTGTCTGTCTGTCTGTTTGTCGTCTAAAAGAGCGCCAAATCTCAAAAAGTACTTATGCTATCTACTTACTTGAAATTTGAAACCGTTATAAACATGGTCAGCCGAAATGCATTGCAAAGGAAACTTTAAAAAAAGTATTTTTAATTTGTAAAAAAAAAAGTATAGCTACTAGCTCAAGTAACGTATCATATAAAAGGGCTTATCTATAAATTATCGATTTTTTTATTGTGTTTAAATATTGTTTTATTTAGGAAAATGTAGAAAATCACATTGACAACGTTTCTCTTACCCCGGTGTTTCTCTTACCCCCACTGGCCTTACTTCCGAAGTTTACCAAGCGAACAATCTGAAATTTTCATGAATTATATTATTTAATATGAACATTACAGGAAAATTTTAGCCATAGCTGTCTAAGTTACTATTTTCTTAATTATCAAAAATCATTTTTGACTAACCCGGTTTGGCTAAGTTTGCCCCTCATTTGTATGTGATACTATAGATACCAGAGGCAAACTTAACTCAAGCGGCCAATTAAGTCGGAACAAGTGAAAACCCTCGGTGCGCGAGTCAGACTCACACTTGACCGGTTTTATTTTTTCTGTACCTATGTGTGTACGTATGTGTCTTTGCAGCTTCATCACGTCAGAACGGCTAGACGGATTTCAGCCATATTTGGTTCAAGGATAGCTGGACATCCAAGGATTGTTATATGATATTTATTACCCGACTGAGAAGCAAAAAAAAATATTAGCTTTCACCTCTGCTGATAACGTTGCAGACACTTTCTAGTATCTTCTATTAGAAGTTAAATGAAATATTTGTACATTTAGGATGTTTTCATAAAAAGAAGTGAAAATAGTTTTTGTATGTATGTGTCTTTGCGGGTTCATCCCGTCAAAACGGCTCGTCAGATTTCAACCATTTTTGGCTTACAGACAGCTGGATATTTAGGAATAGATTAAGGATACGATAGGATAGGGTAGAAAGTAAAAAAGAGACGTATGACTTATTTCACTTCCGCGGACGAAGCTGCGGGCACTTTCGAGTTATATACTCAATTTAGGAATTGGATAAAATCTTCGTTTCCGAAGTTCCTCGTTGGTTTGCACGTGTTCAGAAAATTATAATTCATGAATGTTATCTTACGAAACAGGGAAAAATGAAAACCTTTTACCTCTATTTATAGAATTGAATGCCTAAAGGAAAACATTTTTACACGTATATTAAATGGTAACACGTTTTGACTAGACAGGATGATGGTTATGATACATTTTCCATTGTCTTCTTTAACAAATGTGGAAGTTACATATGGATGAAATACCGTAAAATGCTGCAACTATACCTAGTAGCTTACAACTGTGCCTGTGGGACAAAATAAACCATTATTTATACGCGATTTAGTCCCGTTTTGTTATTAATTTAAACTTACACGGTTATTACACATTATCACGACAAAATGAAATGTGAAATAAAAAAGAGGGTTATGCCTTTTTTCTCCTGAGCAAACGAACTTACTAACACCTTCTATTGCTAAATAAACAAATTTTCGGGACAATCTTGAATAAATTGACTTAGTCCTAAATTACGTACTCAGGCCCTCGCCTTTTTTGTACACTATCATATATTTATTAAACATAAAAAGAAACAAACTAAAAAATAAAACAGAAAAAAGACTTATACTATCTTATAAACGTGAAAGTATGTATGTACGTTCCACTTAATCTCTAAAAATACTGGACGAATTTTATGAAACTTTTTAGTTATGTACCTTATATATCAGAATAGGACATAAGCTATCATTTATGTCAAATTTCATCCCTTTTAGGGACGTAAAAGGGGGTGAAACTTTGTAAGCTATAAATTGCATCTATACGCGGACGAAGTCCCGGGCAACAGCTAGTGAACTAAATAAACCTGATTTAATTATTGTTTATTATATATATATCTTTATTGGTACCTAAACTATATTCACGTTATGTCCCCTATAGCACTGCCAGTGGGCAAGGTGCCCATAAGGCTGGCCGCGTTGCCGTGTTGGATGGCGATGCCTATCCGCTGAGCGAGGAACGAGCCAGCCTTTTGGTCGCCCGAGGACCGGAGAAGCAAATAGCTGAGTTTTTTTTAAACAGTCTTCTTGCTTCCGGTCTCACGGCCCCAGGGGCTTTACGTCAAATGGCGCAAATACGCAACTGTTTAACTTATATTTTGCATTTGATGTGATTAAATGATCAATTAAAAATTGTATGACGGATTAACCATTGATATGTTGGCGTTCACAAAAATCCTGACTTCAAACCTGATTTGAATTATAAAGAGCAAAACACATTTGTAAAATATCATTAATACAAGAATATGGCCTAAAAATGTGGCTGAGGAAGACACAGGCGAAAGGTTATGTAACCGGTTGCGTGGTTGTACTAAAACAGCGTCATTCGCGATTATTTCTGTCAGATAGAAGGGGTGCGTACTGTTTGTGCAACAATAATTGAGTGGGCGACCCTAGAGCGCTGTAAAAATAACTGTCACGTTATTAAATAGAGAACAACGGTACGTTTTGCCGAGTCCGTTGCACAACGGTCGGTCTACGAAGCTGACGGACGTGTTTCAAAATTATAATTAAATTTATTTTGTACTAGCTTCTGCCCGCGATTTCGTCCGCCCTTAAATTCGTTTATCGCGGATAAGGGTATTTTTCCGGGATAAAAAGTAGCCTATGTCCATCCCCAGGACTCAAACTATCTCCATACCAAATTTCATCCAAATCGGTTCAGCGGTTTAAGCGTGAAGAGGTAACAGACAAACAGACAGACAGACAGACACACAGACAGACAGACACACTTTCGCATTTATAATATTAAGTATGGAGTATGGATATCGTCGAGCTTGTAACGTATAAGTTTCGTGTTTGATTTCTTTTTTGGTTTATATTAGGGGGGCTGTATTCTGAGGCTCTATATCGGAATCCCTAACGTATTTTGTCCTAATGTATCGTTTGTCCTAATGTATCATTTGCCATAACGCATTTTTTTCAGAAATCGTAAACTTTTCAGGATTGTTATAAAACAAACCTAACCTAACCTAACCTAATCTATACGACAATCTTTTAAAAAATCCTGAAAAAATTACGGTTTCTGAAAAAAATGCGTTATGGCAAATGATACATAAGGATGAACGATACATTAGGACAAAAGCCTAATGTATCGTTTGTCCTAATGTATCATTTGCCATAACGCATTTTTTTCAGAAAGTGTAAACTTTCAGGATTGTTATAAAACAAACCTAACCTAACCTAATCTATACGACGATCTTTTAACAAAAATCCTGATAAAATTACGGTTTCTGAAAAAAATGCGTTATGGCAAATGATACATTAGGACAAACGATATATTAGGACAAATGTCGTTAGGGATTCCGAATGAGACCCATATTCTGAAAAAGAAAATGAAAAGGGGCAGGTATTGTGATCAGAATGGACACTTACAAATGGACCAAGAAAATGACAGAATGGAAACCAAGAGAAGAAAGAAATAGAGGTAGACCGAAGAAACGATGGGAAGATGTGTTTAAAGAAAGTTGTGGACTAGACTGGAGAAGGCAAGGTCACGGACAAGGACACGGAGACCTGGAGGAAGCTGAGGGAGGCCTACTTCAAAGAGGCGACTCTCACAAGTTAGAAAAATAAGTTACTTTTAATAATATAAATAATGAAATATTAATCAATAGAACATTTAAATTGTGAAACTATTTAACGGATTATATCAACAACAACAACAACAACAACAACAATTCTTTATTGCACACCAACAACAGAAACAGTACAATGAATGGAGCCTTAACATAAAATAGGTAAACAATGGGCGGTCTTATCGCTAAAGAGCGATCTCTTCCAGACAACCTTTGGGTAGCGGAAATGACATAAAATAGCGCGTATATTATCTTATTTTAGTTCCCGACGTTTCGGAAGCTTTCCAGCTTTCCATGGTCACGGGTGGACTGAGAAAAGATGTATTTTCCTCTGTCAAAGTTACAATTTGTGCAAACTACCCATTTTTGAAAAAACAAATAAAGGTGTACATACATGCCAGATGGGCCTAAGCTGTAAAGACAGTTACACATGTGCCAGAAGGGCTTAATTATTTTATTCTAATAATTTACCAAGCAGCATTTCACAAATGAGGCGTACTGAGGAGAAAAGAAACGCTGCAAGGAAAAACTCCCAGGCTACCTCATTACTAATTATAATATTTAAAAAAACAGAGACTATTAAACTACTTTTAAACAAATAAGATATTTTACACCGTCCAGAAATTAAGGTTTTGCAGTCCTGTGTCTCGCTTGTTCCTTGATGTGATGTATTACAGGATCCCAAGCTGGTGGTAGTGACAATCCATCTTCTCTATTGAAATCAGGATGCTTTTTAATCTCAATAGCCTCGCGTAGCATTCTGGGAAAATATCTTTTTTCTTTGGCAAGGATAGAAGGTTTATCAAACTTAATTGAGTGGTTTGGTTTGTCAATGACATGTTCACAGACTGCAGACCTATTACACCGACGGTGCTTGATATCTGCTATGTGCTCCTTCACCCGGGTTGATACATTGCGTTTCGTTTGACCAATGTATGAAAGACCACACTCACAGTCCACCTTATAAATGCCTGCACTCTGCAAAGGGGTGCTACTCCTCACGGGTCTAAGACGCCTTCTTCAACGGCTTGAAATATGTTTTTATAGAAGCACGCTTCAAGATGTTTCCGATCTTGTCTGTGACCCCTTTCACATATGGTAATACGGCAGGTTTACGCTCGACTGTTGGTTTCTTCATACTGGGATTCTGCTTGGAACGTGGTATCTGGAGCTCGTTGGCTCAAATCGCACGTTTGACATTCTGCAACTCAGCAGTCATATGTTGATTTTTCTCAGTCCACCCGTGACCATGGAAAGCTGGAAAGCTTCCAAAACGTCGGGAACTAAAATGAGATAATATAAGCGATATAATCCGTTAAATTGTTTTATTTCAAAGAGTAATAATCGCGGAAACAGAAGAAAATATTGTGAAACTATTGTTAAAAATGAAAATATACCAAAGTGCATTGTAATATTGTTGTAGAATAAAGGCTATATTTATTTAATTTAATTTTATGTGTAAATATTCTTGTAGCAAGTTTGATTTCCCTTTTTTCATTGCAGGATTTCCATTTAGGGTTTGCAAATATTCTATTGCCAGATATTGAAATATCCAAGTACTTAACGTGCTAAATATTTATTATTACATTTCTAATTCCTAATATTGCTAAGCTTCCGCTGTCTATCTACCTGTCCGTTTGTCTTCGGTTGAAGCTCTCATGTAATTTGAATTGAACTTCACAAGGCAAGTTCCTTTAGTTCCTACTCCCACATTCGCAAGACATTCATGTATTGTGTTCATAGCATGAACCCAAGACATTAATATATTGTCCTCTAGAAATACGGTTATATTCTAAAATGTGTATGTTTGATCCATTAAATATCAATTCCAATCTCTTCACAACGCTTGTGATGTAAAATCGCATTGTTATAGACTGTACGTTTGTAAACTGCAAGCAATTCCCACCATTATATTGATTGAGGATGCTATAAGACTTGGAAATACTGAATTAATATTGAACATGGACTCTTTGGAATCATCTCATTTATTTGCTTATCAGATGCTATTTTCTTCTGAGCAAAAAGGGAATAAGAAAAGAATCAGCATAATAATGAGGTACGTACTAAAATACTCACGCTTCAGATATTACTTATCGGGCATTCCCATTTCTCTGAAAAATGAAAGCGATTACATGCGTCAAGCTATTAGGGAGCATATGTCTGCGTTAAATTGAACACATTTTGAATGGTTTGATGTTCAGTATTCAGAAAAGGGTATTTCTAAAAGTTTGTACTTACATTGAATGATAGACTAAATTGTAATTTTTAAGTAAAATTCAATAAACGCCAAATTCTTATCCCTAATTAAATTATTTCATCTTCTTATTCAAGTATAAACTTAGTACGTGTCGTTAAGTTACATTATTGCTATTTGCTAAACTTTCAATCACAGGCAAGCGGTCTATGGTGACTGATTTCATTTCAAATGACGTGAATCAACGGGTCCTACATACCTGCTCGAAACCCGCGTCAGACGCAATGCATTTTCCCAAAGACAAAAAAAAGAAAGAGGTTTATTTAATGAAAGTTTTGAAAAAATGAGGGTTCAGAGAAAATCGTGAGCATTCGGCGAAAAATGATTTGGTGAAAAGGCAGAGAGCCAAAACTTAAGTGGCAATGGGCAGAACACATTGCTTGTAGAACCGAAGGCCGCTGGGGCGGACGAATTCTTGAGTGTTGATCACGCCCCGGAAGAAGCAGTGTAGGTAGGCCTTCCACAAGGTGAGTAATATTATAATTTGATTGATGTCATTTTATATACCTATCATCCGTTTTGACTCGTTTGGGGGACAGACTAATCCACTTAAACTATTTTCGTTTTCAATGTTATGTCTTTGACTTTGACCTGCAAGCTCATAAAGTCCACCCTCAATTATACTCCTGTACATTATACTTTGAAAACACGATAGCCCCTAGCAAGGCCAGCATGGCACAGAAGTGAAAGGTCACAAGTAACGATGAAATCTGTGTTGTTTCTGTTTTTCTGGTTTTGGTCAGTGAAGTTCGTTGACTGGGGTACATATTTACAGTGGAACGTAGGCGATGGCGTGAGCCGATCTGCCACCCCTAGTTTTGTGCGTTTTGCTGTGATTTATAGGGTTCCGTACCAAAAGTTAAAAAAAGTAACACTGATGGTGTGAAGCTGTCCGTCCGTCTGTCTGACGTCTAACTGACTGCTGCAGCGCTATCTATATCTCAGCAACTACTGGTGCTATTAATTTGAAAAATAAAGTGCATAATTTTCTAGAAATAGTTATACATTATAATTATGGCTGGCCCAAGTGTATTGAAAAATATGTAGGTACATATTTATTTTCAATGAAAATTACCAATATGTGGGGGGCCTTAAATTCAATGTTTACACTAGGTCAAATAGGGATAACATCATATGAAACGGCTTAATTTGCATATTCTAAATTTTTTGTTTTGTTGTGTTGTTTCACACATTCACTGCCACCGACGCATATATGCGTTAACCTCTATAAAGGCCACGTCCTAGGCCACGCCCCGTGGCAGTGAATGCCTTAAATTTATATTTATGAAGGAAAATGTGGAATAAAATAACATTCCCTCCCCTCTAATCTCTGATGCCATAACAGGTAAAAATTTGAAATTTTCTCGAAATGTAATTTGTCATAAATATCATACGACAATTATAACGATGTAGCAGTTTTTTTTTATTTCTTGAATTAATTTTTAAACACCATGATAAGTATTCGCTATAATTATCATTCCTCGACCTGAATAATTATTTGGATTTGGAATGTGGAGCTTTTGCATATTTTTTATGGCAGTTACGAAAGCTATATTATTATCTTTAGCAAGGTTTAACGATAAATGGGCGTTTATAATATTTCAAGATATATATATATATATAATATATATACATTTAGGATCAAGAAATGAAACGATTTACTCAGCTGATTTGCTAATCTATACTATTATAAAGTTGTAAAAATTAAATGTTTGTATGTTTGTATGTGTCGTTGTGGCTTCATCACGCTAAATCGGCTATACGGGTTTCAACTATATTTGGTACCCGGGTAGCTGGGTGTCTCGAGATGGTTATAGGATACTTTTTACCCGACTATGCTAAAGAAAATAAAAAACCGGCCAACAGCATGTCGGACAATGCTCAATGTAGCGTTCCGCAGCCGTTTATACAAAAAAAAGCACTACAGATGAAAAAAAATACGATATGAAAAAAAAAACACTAACAAAAAAGCGTATCTCCCAGCCACTTACGTCCTTTTGCTGAGAAGCGTAATTTTTTGGCAATAACTTAAAAACGGTACTTCCGATCATGTTGAAAACAATTTTTGTTGGAAGTATTTATTAAGCTTTATGAACTTACCGTTTAGAAAATAGAGGGGGGGGACACAATTTTTGCTACTTTCGGAGCGATTATTTCCGAAAATATTAACAAAATCAAAAAAAAAATCTTAGAAACCTCAAAGTGTTTTTAGAAGAACTGTCGAATGATGTGCGACACATTGATATTTGCAGAAAAAAGTTTCGGTTACATGTATGGAGTGCCCCCTCTAGAAAAAAGTAAGTAGCGGCTTACACAAGACACCTATGTTCCAAATTTCATCAATATACATCTTATAGTTTTTGAGTAAAATGCACGGACGGACACATACGGGCGGACGGATGGACGGACGGACGGACAAGACGAATCTATAAGGGTTCCGTTTTTGTCCTTTTGGCTACGGAACCCTAAAAAGAGGGGTTATGACTTTTTCTCCTCCGCGAACGAAGTTGCGGGCAACTTCTAGTTCCAACTAAAGTTGAAGACCCTGAAAGTGGATCTGCCTACGAGTATAGTCCACTCTTGTTACAAGGCCAAGCAGAAACTGTCTAATATTACAATGTACCAGTAGCCTTTACGGGCTAACAAGCGAGCCGGCCACTTTACCGTCAAAAAAACCTTCGGCACACTGGAAAGTTTTAATTGCTCCATAAATCCCTTTCTCAGCGAATGAAACCGCCAAGGCTCCAGGATTGTTAAAAAGTTTAAAACATCTAGTTTGAGAAGTAATCAGCTTGGGGTCAGATGTAGGTTTGCCATAATGTCAAAATTAAAAGACCTGAAAACGTACTTAGAACCACCGTAAGTCTTGGCATTTTACTCTAACAGGTTTTACCCCATAAATTGTCATCGTATTTCCTAGGCATCCTAATATTAATAAAAAAAATTATATACATAACTATCATAATATCTGGCCCCAAGGCCGTAGGGGCAGGAAGGTTCTCGAGACATTTTCAGATAAAGTTGAGTGTTGGTTCACGAGAATTTGGGATATTGAGCAAGTTTAGGTTATTTCTTAGAATTGTAAAAAAGTAGGTATGGATACCGACTATTGATTTCTACTATAAGAAAAAAGTCTCCAAATGGTTTGTTTTCTTATTGAGACTATTATATTCGCATTTATCTGTAAGTAACGAAATGAAAAATCTAAAGTAGTACGAAATTATTGGGATATTTTTTCATCCTAATTCTAAGTCTAAAATGAATTGGGATCATAAAAACACTTACCCGTCAGCACTATGTACATCAACATTTTAAAACTCAGATATTTTATTTTATTCATTGGAGAACTTCTTTATTGCACAAGTTTTTAAAATCCAATTATTGCTAGCAGTTTAAAAGTGTTGAAATGTTTTTTTTCGGGTTGCAAAAAATCGGTACATCCCAATTCGTCATAAGGAAATACAATTTAAGTTAAACCAAACGAAATTCCTTCCAAATTGAATCCATATTTAAATATAAATAAAACAATAGTACCTACGTTTCTGAACTGTTTTAAATGCAAATTTGCCCGGAATCGTTTTCTCGCCGGACAACGTAATTGGCTTCTTCCAAAAAGGATCCTTTTTGTAAAGGTAATAACGTTTTTATGAAATTTCGAGTCGATTCTTAGAAGTTTTTGGCTTAAAAATGAAAGGAAATGGATCTTATTTACAAATGAAATAAAGATAAATAATCTTATGAATAAACAGTAGCTTTTTTAGAATATAATAGATACCTATTTGTAAAGTTTTTTTTGCCCTTAGATATTTTGTTACCAAGGTATTTATTGTACTGTACCGTTGATATTTGATTAAACGTATAGGCACTATATAAATATGTATAAGAAATGGAAAAGGACTGGCTACACCATGCTCATCATAGGGAGGACTAGAAGAGGTCAGGAGAGGCCTTTGTCCAGCTGTGTCATTATAAATTATAATAAATTATTTTATTGGACATATAACAGTACACGTTACGTCATACTTGGAATAGTTAATCATTATTTGTTAATCAGAAACATATAGAGTTAGGTCGATACTTCCGACCCCTGAACTAGGTGGGAAACCTGTGTCTAAGGAGCAAGAGTTCTTCGACTTCATGGTCATAGACAAAAAGTACTCAGTTTGAACAGTGTAACAACCTAATGGGTACTATAAGTGGGAAATTCAACATAAAGAAAGGTAAAGAAGGTGAGCTGGTTAAAATACCTAGGTAGGTACATTACTTTTCATGATGCACTAAAGAAAAAAAACCGATGAAGTACGACTCGAACTCGCGCACCGTGTTGGCAGTGTCAGCAGAGCCCTACTCCTAAGCAAAATGAATGCGGTATGGGGTCATTTTATATTGGTTATTGATAAAGACATACAGACATAAAAAAACTGAGATTTTCAGATTTTTATACTGGGTTGTGCTACCTTCATACCAAATCACAAATTACTAGATCAACTGGAATTACCCTATAGATTTCCATTGGGCGAGACTTTGTATGGAAACGCTTTTTTAATGACTGTATCTTTAAATTGCGTTGATTTATAAACTTGATTTGTTTACAGTTTCAAGGGACCGCAAAGTATTTGATGTTAATTTCAACTTGATACCTCTAACGTCCACGCGTTCCTAAGAAAAAGGGTCTTAACAGACAAATAGACAGATGGACGGATGGACAAACGGACTACAAAGTAATCTTATAAGAAGGTGAAAAAGGAAAAAAAAACATGATGCACTAAAATAAGAAAAAAAAACAACAAAACAACATTACATAGTAGTGTATACAGAAATAATGAATATTAATAAACAATTAACTGACACGCTCGACGAGTATGTAGGTACAGTAAAATATTATTAAGAAGTAAGTATTGTTAAAAGTTGCTACCGTGCCTTGCGATACCTGAGCTTTTGTTCCTAAATAAAAAAAACGATTATCGCTTTCATAAGAACTTTTGAATTTTCAAAATGACTTTTAGACGTCGTAAAAGTGTTTTGAGTTACAAAACGACCGCCTGCATGTACCTAAATTTAATAGTGTTTATCTATAGAATGCAGTAAAGTTAAGAATGTACATCCTGGCTAGCTAGGGGTGAAAATGATACATTTTTTTTTCTTTTTTGGGACGTAGGTAGGCGTTTTATGGTTAACTAACTAACTAACAGTCGATATATTTCATCCAAATGATTTGATGATGGATGTCGCTGTAAACAAACCTTTTGACCCGTCAGGGAGATTCATAGGGAATCTATAAACCTGTGACGATTAGGAAAAAAGGTTCATTCTTGCCTTGGCTGAAACACGGTGAGCAGCTGTGTATTTTCCCGGGTCAACATGAAATCAATGTTACTTTCAAGCCTCAAATTACCCTAATTTTAAAGAAAGCATAAACAAATACGAAACTGGCAGCCCCGGGTTCGAATCTCCGCCAAAGCAACTGTTTGTGTGATGTGCACGAATGTTTGTTCCTGGATCTTGGATGTTTTCTATGTATTTCAGTATTATAATTTATCTATATATTATGTATATCGTCGTCTAGTACCCGTAGTAAAAGCTTTGCTTAGTTTGGGACTAGGTTGATTTGTGTAAGATTGTCCCTGTGTTATTTATTTTTTATTATTAAATAAATAAATAAATTAATTTATTTATTTATTTACGTGGAGATCCAATAGCTTAAAATATGTTAGTAGTAACTTAAATAGTAATAGCGAGCCAATTACAGGATCTCACTTGTAGCACCATGGTAGTATTTGACATTAAGTTAAACAATACGCACAAACGTTATGTTATATATAAAACAAAACAAAGGGTTGTTTAATGGTAACAAACAGTAACTGGTTGAATAACAACACAATCGTAAACATACTTTATTAATGAGCAAACAACTACCTGCAGATGATGAAAAAAAAGGAAAATAAGTACACTAAAAGATAAATCTTAATTAGTCTCATTCAAAACAGCTTCTCGCCAAATTACGCCTCACAGAAGGAATTGAGCAATTAAAAATATCAAATTCTAGCTCTTTTGTCACATTATTCAGACAACGGCTGGCACGAATCAAGTAACTATTTTGCCTATATTTGGATGAAGCACATTTAACTGAGAGGGGAGGGAAGTGTCTTTTAGACCGAGAGGATACACTAAATGAAAGTTTGTTAAGTAGTTCTGGGCAATCTATATTACCGTTAGTAATATTGAGAATATAAGTGATGTCTGCTATCTCACGCCGCTTAACTAACGGTAACAGATAATGTTTCTTACAGGCATTGTAGTAAAATAATAAATATACTTTCACTTTGTCATCACATGATATGGGTTAGGATATATGTCCATTACAAAAGCCTCATCAGTCTTTATTTCAGGACTAGTCAGGACTAATCAGGGTTAGATGGTACCTTGATATTTAAAAAAATGGCTTTAGAAACAACTATTAAACGTAACAGAGGTGGCAACCCTAATAGTTGACAACATACATGTGGGTTCCAAATAGCCGAACACCTATTTATAAATGCAGTTAAAACTAAAAATACTCATGAGTCATGACGTCAGTTGAACCTGTAAATCTTCACCCACTCTTAGTTTCGTTGAATGAATTTGTATATAGCGCTAAAAACGAGCTTACATGAAAACATCAAGGAAAATATGATGTAAACTTTAAAGAAAACATTGAAATTATTTGGTCCAGTATCAATATGACAACAATACGCACTAGGAAGAAACTTTGAGACGGTGAAAGAGAAAAGGATGTTGTTAAAACCATTGAAAACAAAAGAGGCAAGATATTTAGACACCCGTTACGACGCGATGATTACATTAAAACCATCATAGGAAGAGAAATATGAAAAAAGTAAATTAAACGGCGTGTCGTATCAGCATGTCAAAAAAAAATGAGAATAGAGAGACATGAAAATTGCTCCACTGATAAAAGCTAACATGATAGACTGACGAGTCTGTTAGGATGGCGAAAAACCGTTAGATGCGTATGAGTCACTGAGTAGTAGTGTAAGACAAGTTCTTGGGTGGCTAGGTGGCTACCGCGTACAGGATGACGCGAACCGATATCCTCAATTAGAACGGGCTCGGGGCGTGCATCAGGATTATTAGGCTCCATGAACTGGGTCTTCTGAACACTTAAAATTGAACCACGTACAGTCGCATCAATATCTTCCAGAACAAAGCGGGCGAAAATTTCTGACACATCCTAACAGCCCTAGAAACAGATTCGTGTACATACATACAGTCACGCCTTTTTCCCATTACGGGGTAGGCAGAGACTACCTCCTTCCACTTGCTACGGTCCTGGCATACAACTGACGCTTCATCATCATTCATTAATCTCTTTACTTTGTGCTGTCACAACCCTTTCGCTTTGTCTCATTCACCCACAGAATATCAATATTTCTCGCATCTATCATCTGACATACTTCATCTATTTTATCATTGATTCCTCCCCTTACATTTAACGTAGCAAAGCGGCTCTCCGCTCTCTTCGCTCTCGCTGGGTCCGAGGCGCGCTTTATTGTGGTGGATATAAATGCTGGCGACTGTACTCTGTAACTGGTGCTTCCGGAGAGGTTGTTTAGTTTTACAAGATGGACGGAAAATAGTGGAAAATCACTGGATGAGGTTTTGTCCAGCAGTGGACGTCATTTGGCTGACGTGAGGATGTTGTTTGACATATTGTTGACGTCGGCCAACTAAAAATAGGACGGCAATTATTTAATGACTCACGATCTTCTACTTTTTGTCGTCATAATCATAATACTACAAGAGACCTCGATTCGGCATTTGCCAAAAATATAAGTTATTCAAATAAGTGGGATTATGTTGACAGATGGCGACATCTCAAAACTGTATAAAAAAATTAGATATGGTTTGACCTATACTTTGCAACCACTAATCTAAGGTGGCACAAGACACAAACCAGTTACAGAAAAAATGTTTCCATTTTTACTCGAGATTTAATCAAGATACTGATTCGAATCCAATTACACGCATAATGACACATTCTGACTTCGCAAAATGACACATACATGAAACGACGGAACACAAAATGACTTAAATAATTCGAAAATTTGGTCGATGTATATTCGCGAATATTTTTTTGACAAATTAGTATTTATTTGAATTATAAGTTGATAAAGGAATCATTCGAATGATGCTTATCTCTGTTTGTGGTAATGTTTATTTATGCAAAACCGGGGAAATGTATATAACCCTGATATTTTTCTTCGTAGTCGGGTAAAAAGCACGCTATAACCATTTGTGGATGCTTAGCTACCCATTTACCAAAAATTGTTAATATCTGTCTTTACATTTAGATGACACAAAGACAGACTTACAAACAGTTCAAAAAGAGTATTTACGTTTAATTTTGTTTCGAATTCATAACAAGTGTTGTTTTTATATATAACACTAGAAGGTGCCGGCCGGCAACTTCGTTCACTGAGGAGAAAAAGTCGTAACCCTTCTTTTTTCTTCCTCAGCGTAGTCGGATAAAAAGTATCCTATAACCATCTGGAGATACCCAGCTACCTGTGTACCAAAAATAGTCGAAATCCGTTAAGCCGATTTTGCGTGATGAAGCCACAACGACACATACAAACATATAAAAAATAAAATATTTTTCGTTTGACCGCTCCATAGAATTATTATTTTTTAAATATCTTCAATGTACAGACATTTCATTTTTACAAGTTTATAACAGTATGGATGTAAGAAAGGTAGGGCGTTATTTTCTAGAATTCAAAGACATACGTTTTTTACCAATAGAGGTAGCTGTCTCAATCAACCTTATCGTATTATTAATTGAGATTTACTTTGATTAATTATTCGATCGACTTGATTGCTACAGCTAATCAAATTTATGGGCGAGGCGCTGTGAAGACAATCAATTTGTGCCTTTCAAATCGTGTAAAAGTTAAATTATAACTGTCAATTAACAATTTTATATACTCTATAGATGACACGTTATACATAATATATTTGAATTATAACATTGATACTCAATATACTATTATAAAGTTGTAAAAATGAAATGTTTGTAAATTGAAGATATTTAAAAAAAAACTATTGTAAGATCACTGGAGCGAAATATTTTTTTTAGGATTTTTGTATGTTTGTATGTGTCGTTGCGACTTCATCACGCAAAATCGGCTAAACGGATTTCAATTATTTTTGGTACACAGGTAGCTGGGTATCTCCAGGCGGTTATAGGATACTTTTTACCCGAGTGCGCTGAAGAAAAAAAGAGAGGTTATGACTTTTTCTCCTCCGCGAACGAAGTTGCGGCCGCCATCTAGTTGTTTCAAACAGATAAGAATAAGAGCTGATTTTTTCATCACTATAAATGCATATACATTAATGTTATTCAGAGAGTAACTAGGAACACCTAAAATGTATTTGTTTAAAGTTGTTGAATTATTTTACGAATACAAACAGCACGAATTATTGATCATCCCGTACTCACAAACGAGACTTCCTTATGTATGTTCTACCACTTGTATGGCTGTGTTCCGAGGAATCATTCGACATGATGCCAACAGCGACCTTCTACCACCGCACCGCTCGCCATCGGCAGGTTATTCATCAACCCACCTTGGAACCAAAATGGTCGCGCACCGTGCGGTATCAAAGGAATTTTCTACCGCGCACACTCCGAATGACCTCCGTTCCGTGGTTTTCCCTGGAGGCAGTATGGGTCAAGAGGGAAGTGAATAGGTTTTTGAGGGTCGGCAACACGCACGTAATGCCCCTGCCGTTGCAAGCGTCATAGGCTGTGGTGACTGCTTAACATCATGCAGGTCGTACACTTGTTTAGCACCTTAGTAGTATAAAGAATTATTATATTGTTATAGGCACGAAGAGCTTCGAAAAATACGAAACGTTTTTATAAAATTTAAAATAAACCTCCTGCCAAAAGGCGATATAAGCCATCAACAAATATAAACATTTCGTCAATTTCAAAGTGCACTTAATAGTTTATTGAAAAATTTCACACATTTTGGGATCACTTCAAATAGGATTCGGTTGATGTAAAATAGAATCGGATATATTCGTGTAATAAAATAATGGGATCCATAAAATTAATCCTCTTTTTTTTAGGGTTCCGTAACCAAATGTCTGTCCGTCCGTATGTCACAGACATTTTACTCACTCAAAAACTGTAAGATGTATATTGATGAAATTTGGAGCATAGGTGTCTTGTGTAAACGGCTACTTAGTTTGATAGTTAAATAAAAAATATATATATTTCTAGGGGGGGGGGGGGGACTTCATACATGTAACCGAAAGTAAAAAAAAAAATTGTCAGCAAATCTATGGGTGGCACATCATTCGACAGTTCTTGTAAAAACACATTAAGGTTTTAAGTTCTTTTTTTTATTTAGTTACAAATTTTCCGAAATATTCGCTCCGCAAGTAGCAAAATTGTGTACCCCCCCCCCCCTCTATTTTCTAAACGGTATGTTCAAAAAATATGAAAGAATTTACAAATATAAAACTTAATAAATACTTCCAACGAAAATTGTTTTCAACATGATCGGACATATCGTTTTTAAGTTATTGCCAAAAAACTCAGCAAAAGGACGTAAGTGCCGGGGAGATACGCTCTTTTGTTAGTCTTTTCTTTCCATATCGTATTTTTTTTCATCTGTAGTGCATTTTTTTGTATAAACGACTGCGGAACCCTTCATGGGCGAGTCCGACTCGCACTTGGCCGCTTTTTTCTAATACCTACCGATTTTCAGCCACTCTTCTGAATTTTTTACTTCATAATTTTATCTTTCATAAAGTACGAGTACTGCTACCAACCGAGTTCATACTAGATAGTTTTGAGAGTATCGTAATTCATAACGTCGTCACTAAGATTATGTTTGTACCCCTAATGCTAGTTTCCATATTTATATTCATTTATATTTTAAATTTCAATAAACATGTCAATCATAACACTTAAATATCGATACACTGTTCTTCATATTTTTGGTACTCATAATGCTGGTATTGAAGTTGCCTGGCAGTTTTCTAATCAGTATTTTACAATATCAAGCGGTTGGGTATTTAAGAAAACTGCCAAGTTAGGATTCAAAATGCACTAACCGGTTTTACTGTTATCGATCTAGTACCAGAACTGGCACTCTTTGAGATACACTACTTTCGGTGGAACATGAGAACTTGGCTTATTTTTCACATGTATGTTTTGGTGCTATTTATTTATACATGCCCTCGAACCGTAGATATGTTTGTCAGGGCTCGTTAAGAGTATACCCATAGTAAAATTTACGCTCGCAAATAACCGCTCTGACTAACCGGTTGATATCTCGGAGCGCAAACAGGGAACCCGTTAGAGAGCGCTCCGTCGGTGCATAACGTTCTCAAATTATTCATTTGAACGTAACCCAAATTACTAAACGGTTTGACCTAAATAAATACCGGTGTATTTGTAACCGGTTACAAGCCTTGATCTATGCACATAGACATAGCTTTAGATATTTATTTCTGGCTTTGATAAGTAATTTCTCAATAAGCACGCTAGAGTTAGAAATTATTTTTCTAAACGTATATGTTTTCTTGTGTGTGTCTCAAGGGCAATGGCATCAAAACAAATCACATTGATATACGGTCTATAATAGTCACACTTACAAGTAATCAATTTCATTGAATATCAAGCGATTGATTGTCGGTTACGACTATTCAATCCAATTAATTTCACCAAACCATTAATCATCATAAAACTGAAACTGAATTGTTAATAGGTATGTATATAATAATAACCACCCACGACGTTTATTACCGAATCAATCGAATACTCACTTTATACCTATTGAAATAGTATTGAAAATTAATCTAAATACCCATAGCATAGACAATATAATTGCTGTTTTGGTTCTTTGTACTGTTTCAAATTAATAATTCGATAACTGAATACTTGATTATAGTCTCTTACAAGTGCATATTTATAGAAAGTGATATGTTATTCAATGTCTCAAGGTAAAACAGTTCAATCAATACTCAATATCAAGACCTTGGAAATGAAATTCTTGTTATTAATTTAATGTTTTTTTTTTCACTTTACGAGTATGGGATTGTTCCTTCAGACAATTTTAACCGCCCCACTCCCTATGAAAACTATAACTTGGACGAACTCCCTCCCCCCTTTGAATTCTACATAAGACCAGTATATCTACCAAGAATGCAAATAAAACGTAATAAAACTAAACACGTTTGTTCATCTTATAAAAAAGTAACTAAAATATGTAAATAAACTTTTGAAATTATATTTGTATATTACGAGTACAATTAATCCTAGCTTACTTTTGTGATCTTACGTAAGAACAATCTAGACCCCCGCCCATCCCAAGTGAATACAATAACTTGAAAATGCAAGGCTAAGAGAAATAAATGGCAAATCGATAAAAGAAATCGGATACATTTGTAAAAAAAGACATTAATATTCAAATAACTTAACCGATTTTCTAGAATCATTGCACACTCTTGATTAAGTAATATTTCTAATACTTACAGAAAACAAAAAGTGGATGGATAGATTCGAGGCGTACCTACAGCACAGCGCTCGCTGGTGGAAAGGTTTGACACATTGGACGCAAAATCTAAAGGTACCAGGTTCAATTCCTGGTGTAACCACGTGCGAGACCATCGTGTTTTTCTTTCGGCTTTGATCTTTGTATGTATATCACAACAAAAAAACTTCAAAATCGGTCCATCCTTTCAGGAGCCATATGTACATAGCCACACAGACACACATATTGACAGATACACAGACACACTCGTCATACTTAAAACACCCCTCATTTTTCGTCGGGGGTTAATAGTATTTTATGCAATCGTTATCTTAAAATGTATGCTTTTTCAGTCGAGTACCGCGTTTAGGCCACGAAGCTTGCCGAGTGGCCTAACTAAAGTACGTAACTTAAAAAGCTAATTATATAACTATTGTATACTTTTTTTTTCTACGAGTTACCCATGAATATAAATAATAAATTATTAAAATATATCTAAAGCCATAAATGTAAATTAAACATAGCTAAAAAAATAAAAGCAAAAACACTGCGTTCCTTTTTTGAAATTCATTTTAGTTCTGTGCGGAGTTGTATAATATAGGTTTACAGTTCAGTGACATATAATATAATCCATAGAGTGTAGAGTGATGGTCCAATCTAAAAAGTATGCCTTTTTAGTATGATTTGCGGAGACGAGAGCGGACTTATTCACAGATTCCCCGGTTCACGAGTAAAAAAAATGATTCCGCGGACTATGTCCGAAGAAATCGAATTATGGCACTTGTCCCAACATCATGAACATGAACATGAACATAAGTACCACACCCAGCCAGGACGAGCCTGACCCGGACAAGCCGGATACACCAAGGGGCACAGATTTATAAAGAATAACATGCTCCGTAATGGCACTTGTCCCACCATCGACTATAAATGAGAAGCGAGTATAACTAGAAACCAAATAGGAGTTGGCGAGTAACGAGAAGCGAGTGTGTAGTTCCTATAGTTTTGTAGATGAGCTATAAGCGAGTGTATGAGGGCGACAGACGATTACCCGCACCACACGCTCGGAAAGAAAAGAAACAGCGATTGGTAAGTAAAACAATAGCTAGTCGATCTCTCGGCGTGAGTTCTGACCGTCAAGCGAGCTTCGCTGAGCGAGTTTTATCTTTGATAGTTTTAGTAGCTGCGGTAGACTATAATGGCGGTGTAAACTGCCAGCGATCAACTATAAATACATGTATGTCTTTTAATGAGACGGCATCGTAACTATTGTTCGTTTCTTGAGCGAGAAAATAGTCGGTGGCTAATAGTTGCCTCGTTGGCCCGCGGACAAGTGCCTATTCGCTATGGCATATTGTGGACAGCCGTGTGAGGATGTCCAGCTATTTTAAAATGCCTTGGTAAGTTCTTTCTAATCTACGATCTTCCTATCTATTATACAAAAGCAAAATTAAACTACGAATTATGAATTAAAAAGAATTGGTGACCTCGCCTGACCCATTTCCGCTCCCAACTTCCCAACTCAGGTCAATACTGAGACTCTTCAAAACAAATTGGAACTTTAACAGCTAAGTCTAAAGTTCGGTTTTACCGTGTTGACTTGAACTGAATCTTCAAATAGAAACGAGATATTTAGCTATGTATTGATTGTTCTATGTATATGAGATGAATCGTTTTGAAAGGTAGTACATATTGTGGTTGAGGGCTGAATTAGGGATTTCTCTGTGTGATTACGTATTCAAAGCAGAACAAGCTACAGCTAATAATATTTAATTCAGAAACTCGCAACCGGGTTACTAATAAATGAGCAAGTTACGTTTCCCAAATTGTTAAATTTATTCAATATTGTAAAATTACAATGTTTGTTTGCCGTTAAAGGGAGGGATGGAAACGGTATTTTTCAAATCTTCCAAAATACACGAAATTTCTGGATTGTTTTAAAACTGTATTTAATGTTTGAGAAGAGAAGTTAATCACAAAACACATGATTTAAGTTTTATAATTTTAATAAAATATTCGTAAATCTCATAACTGAACGAAAACAACGAATCGTTATTTCATCTACTTTGTATAAAAAAAATACCGTTTACGATCCCAGCGTACAGGTGTTCGTAAATCCAAGAAAAATCTTAATTAGTAGCACGATCTAGGAAAAAAAATGACTTAAATAGGGTTTTCCCTCATCTGACATAAACTTTTTGTCATAATCATCATTTGGCATTATGCATTTTTTTTCTGAAACTAAATATATACTATTATAATATTTGGTAACACTGGTAGGACCATCTGTGTCAACACTTTGAAAATGACAATTGATGTAGCCGTCATTGATTAGATCGCTTCCTCTAAATATTCGATAAAAAAAAATTGTCGAATATTTACAAAAATTATATATAGGTAGAACCTTCAGGGTCGATTTCACCAACGTAGTATAAGTCTTATCCCAATAATAGATCACTAATAATTACTTATGAATAATTAACCTAAAGATAAAATCTCTAAACTGGAGAAAAATCTTACACCGCCAATTTTGGCTGAGTAAACTGTTAGATGTAGATTAGTATTATTCTACTTGTCACTGTCAAGTGAATTCCATATTTACTTCACAATTGATGTATTCGTTCAACGTTCAACGTTACTAAGTAACTATGCGAGAGAGTGTTATTCGTAGACAAGCGTGGTGAAATGAAAATGAAGTTAACCATCGAGTAAATCGTTGAATTAATGTTATAGTGGCTGGTTAGCCACTCGTGTAAATTGATTGTTGGTGAAATCGGCCCTTAGAATGATGGTGATAGTGACCTAACTGAAAATTCCAAACGTTGGAAAATGTTCTTTCAAAAAGGTCTTTTTACCAATACTTGTAACAATGTTTCCGTTTTTTAGCTTGACTTTTTTTCGATTAACATAAAATAGATGAAAAAAAAACAACCGTTTCAATTTTATCCGGTTTTTTATTAGATATGTCGGGGGTTTTTTTTATTGGTTCGCCAATTCCTTATTTTAATGCTAACAACGTAGGTTAGCTTCCTAGGTCTTCGAGCGTGTATCCCGCAACACCTACGTTGATACCTTTTGTCAAGATGCTTGCAAATTTCAATCTTCAACATAAAACGCCAACCTCGAAAAACTACATAGACGTTGACAAAACTTTAATGCGTCCGCGAAAGAGAGGTGGTTTTTATCCTTGAAACCCTTTTATACAAGTTCAGATCTATATATAGCACTAAGAAATAATCTGGAAAAAGCGTAGGATTGTTGAGACTCAATACTTAGGCTCCTTTATAGCGTAGTAAACCAAGTTCTCTGCCAAGGCTATCGCTCACAATAGACTTCGTGGAAACGTATTATTTTCTAAAGAGGATTGATGTTATAATGGTGGTGATAGCGTTGAAAGATCGCGTTTCTTCTGATTAAAAAATAAATACATAATTTAAAGAAGAGACACATTAAAAAATTATATAAACCGACTTCTATATAAGGCCTAACTAATATAATATGCAAGCTCACTTTATCGTGCGATAAGCGCTACTAAATATCTTAACAAAAATAAATCCATACTAATATTATAAATGCGAAAGTGTGTCTGTCTGTCTGTCTGTCTGTTACCTCTTCACGCTTAAACCGCTGAACTGATTTAGATGAAATTTGGTATGGAGCTAGTTTAGGTCCCGGGGAAGGACATAGGCTACTTTTTATCCCGGAAAAATACTCTTATCCGCGATAAACGAATTTAAGGCGGACGAAGTCGCGGGCAGAAGCTAGTTAATAATATATATCGTTTACGTTAGTTGACACTAAATTGCGTCCGACGTGGCCCAATTAATGCGTGAGTGATTATTGCGTCACACGTGGCCCAGTTAATGCGTTAGTGATTACTGGGTCACACGTAGACCAATTAATTTGTGAGTGATTATTGCATCGTATGTGGCTAAATTAATATGTGAGTGATTATTGCGTCACACGTGGCTTCATTAATGCAAGTGTAATTAATGCGTCACACGTGGCCCAAGTAATGTGTGTGTGATTGCGTCACACGTGGTCCATTAAGTAATGCGCGAGTGATTATTGCGTCACATGTGGCCCAAATAGTGTGTCAGTGATTATTGCGTCACACGTGGCCCAAATAGTGTGTGAGTGATTATTGCATCATACGTGATCCAATTAATGTGCGAATGATTATTGTGTGACAAATGACCTAAAATTATGTGTGAGTAATTATTATAACCTGACTGCGTCATAAGGAAGGCTTTGTTTTTCGAGTGTCTGTATCAATAGATACATATTAGATAATGTATACATACGTTATATATACTTAAAATATTATGAAAGGTATCTTCAAGGTAATTCGATATTCTGGACAACACACTTAAAAGTACGAACACTTTTATACCGTTTGATCTAGAAAACAGCAGTTCAAGTTAAATTATTAAACACGTTAAGTAATTACATACTGGATAAAGGAAATCCATAACATCCTCTGTTTTACAATGTAGCAACTAACATTATACAATAAACGAGTTCTTTTCGATGCGCACGTCTACTTATATTTACTAAAAGATGGTTTCAAGTTCGATAATTTTTTTATTTTGTATTGCATTTAATAATGTGTTAAGTCATGATCATAAATATAAAAACACCACATTGGATCCCGCCTCACGACAGTTATACAATTTCAAACTGCAACATAAGGTATGTAATTTTTTCTCAATTATTTATTTAACTTTATGCTTAAAGGGCTACACATGTTCGCTTTTCCGTGTTGTAAATGTCTCATCATGTTGATAGCGAGCGATTTTACCAATATACTGTTTCAGTTTATCTTCAAGAGTCACCGAAACCAAGATAAATGCCATCAAACTTCGTTATTTTTACGACGAAAACCCAGTTTTTGCCACTTTTCTCAAAAAATACACGCTTTTTAAAGAAAATGCTTGCGTAGCACGTTAGGTATTTTCATAATGAACAATCAGGCATAAGTTTTGAGTCTACCAAAGGTTTATTGAGAGACTAGATATTGAATCTTTATTTTTATAGACCTCTCTGTCAAAATCTTAATTTAATTACATAGAAATATATTCAAATTTTCGAATGCAAGAAAGTGTTAAACAGAAACTGAACTATCATATAAACCATATTTCGAAAGTTAGTTTATCCATTCCAGGGACTAGATACAAAACAAAAACCATGAAAAATTTTACATTTACGCTTGGAGCCCCTTTGCGTAACGCTAACGGGTGGATCAACTTGTTTTGAAGTTATTCTGTCTGTGTTTCTTTTTTTGAAGTCAGGAGACAATGGTTTCAGAGTTCCTTAGAAGACGGTCGCTTGAAAAGTGGACCTACATATTTAAAAAAAATATTGTTGCCTTTATATCTTTTAAATTCGTCATTATAAAAAGTGACTCAGGACACATAAGCATGGCAACCAGGTACGGAAAAGAAATTGATCCAGTGACAAGAAAACCAAACTATAGGCCGATCAAACAATAAAAAGACGTTGTCCACGGTAAGAGAGGTGCGGGAATATGGCGAAATGGGGTGATGAGTCGCGAGTGGAAAGCGTTACTTCCACGCGCTCATCTTTCAACCCCTTTGTCGCTACGGCCCGCACCTCTCTCTGGCTGGAAACAAGCCTGACGGTACGCACGTACGGTCGGTCAGACGTAGCTATCGCTGTAGAAAGCAAGGCACGTTCAGACTGACTGACCGTCATCGCGTATGCGGCCATACAAAACAGCGCCGACTTACCGTACGCGCCTACGAGTACCATCGGTCGAGGTCTGTTGACGGTAACGCCCTACTGACCGTACGCGCGTACCATCGGTTGCTATTTCCAGCCGACTCAACATGATGCAGTGGAAATGCACCACTAATCTTCCGTTTTATACATTTTAAACTTATATCATGTTTGTATATAAGGAGTACATACAAAGTTAGTTATCTCGCATCGCCACTGATGAACTGGAAATTAGATCCAGTCACAAAATAATTATGAACCTTCCTAAATCCTAAAACTGATGCAAGCATAAATTTGATTCTAATTACGATTGTTTTATTTCAGGAATGTATCGGCGTGCTGACCACGAGTAAAGGAATTCCAGTGGAGCTACGAGAGACCAACACAATAAATTCTGACCTTCTGTCTAACAGGTTTTACCTAGATACTGCCGTCCATTTTGATAGAGAGCGTATACCAGAACGAGTGGTCCATGCCAAAGGCGCTGGTGCTTTCGGCTATTTTGAAGTTACCCACAATGTCTCAAAGTATACTAAAGCCGATGTTTTTAATGAAGTTGGAAAGAAAACTCAAGCTGTTGTAAGATTTTCCCCCGTATTTCAAAATGTTGGAGGCAGTGACGTGGCTAGAGAAACGAGAGGCTTTGCGGTGAAAATGTACACCAAAGAAGGAAATTTAGATCTACTTGGTTCGAATATTCCTGTGTTCTTTTTCAGAGACGCTTTGTTAAATCCTTCTTTTTTCCATAGCTTTAAGCGGAATCCGAGAACGAACCTCATGGATAACAATATGCGATGGGATTTTCTAACATTGAAGCCAGAAACTATGCATGCTTTCTTGTGGGTTTTGTCGGATTATGGCATACCAAACGGTTACAGACATATGAATGGCTACCCAATTCACACGTACCTCCTAACTAATAAGCATGGCATTAATTATTATGTCCGATTTAACTTTAGTAGTGAACAAGGGCTCGAAAGTTTGTACAGTCATGAAGCAAAGGAAATACAGAGCCGAGACCTTGACTACTTCAACAGGGATTTATATAATGCGATTGAAAATAAGGAATATCCGGCATGGAAATTGCTAATGGATGTTATGCGCGAGGAAGATGTAGCAAAACTCAGTTTCAATCCTTTTGATGTTACACGACAATGGCGGAAAGGGAGCTATCATACTGTTCCTATTGGTCGACTGGTATTGAATAAAAATCCTGACAACTTCTTCAGAACAATAGAACAAGTAGCATTCAATCCACTCAGCTTAGTTCCAGGTATCCCTGGGCCTCAAGATCAAATGTTCAGAGGACGCCATTTAATTTATCGTGACACTGCCAACTACAGATTAGGTATAAATCATGATAGAATACACGTCAATTGTCCTCAATATGCTAAAACTTACGTTAGAGATGGTAAAGCTCTCGTGAATGATGATATGGGGGACGCTCCAAACTATTATCCAAATTCGTTTAGCGGTCCGATGCCTTACATTGACGAAGACCGACCAAAAGAACGTCTGTTTGAATACGAAAGCAGTGCTGTAGATTTGCAGCCAGCTGCAAACTTTTACAACCATTACGTAGCTGATGAAGACCACAGACGGCGTCTGGCGAAGAATGCAGCAGAATCGCTGGCCACCGTGACTCCTCCAGTGCTTAATAGAGCACTGAAATTGTTGACGCTCATAGATTACGACTTAGGAAAGCGAGTCACTATGGCTCTACCCGAAGCTAGAGCTGAAAAAGCAAAGTATTAAATATTATTATTTTCAATGGTTATTTCATTCAAATTAATATTATAACACAGAATTCGAATGAAAAGGAAAAACTCAATGCAATCTACTCAATTGCAAGCAAGATTTGAACCTGCGACCTCTTCTTTAAGTGCTCTGACCAACTGAGCTATCACAACTTTACGCACGTGGCTTGAAATTTTCAAACACAATCTAGTTAGCACTTGTAGCGCCCTCTATCACTATTTTACTTATTATTTTATATACGAGGATTATATCTTAAACACTACCCATCATCATATTCAAGTGGGGTTTCGCATTGTTAGTAAGAGGAAGCTAAAAAGCAGACCTACCGAAGTGAATAAGAACCATACCATCCCTAACCACAATTTAACTTGTATACCTACTATACTTTAATGACGTACTTTGTATAGGTATTGCCCATTTTTTCTTTGGTATATAACTCCTGACTATATGACATATATATACAGGGTGATCAATCCAAATGGGTCAGTATGGAGAAGTGAGAAACTATGAGAGATAGCGAATTCTGTTCTTAACATGGCGTCGATTTTAAATTTAATAATAAAGGCACCCCGTTCTCTCACCTACACGATGTGAACCCCGGCTGAAAGAGTAACAAATTCGGCAGCTCCACATGTCCATTCCGGACCTCGCAAAGATCACTGGATTATAATCCTCCCTCCCTGCGTGAATAAGAACCATTCCATCCCTAACCACAATTTAACTTGTATACCTACTATACTTTAATGACGTACTTTGTATAGGTATTGCCCATTTTTTCTTTGGTATATAACTCCTGACTATATGACATATATATACAGGGTGATCAATCCAAATGGGTCAGTATGGAGAAGTGAGAAACTATGAGAGATAGCGAATTCTGTTCTTAACATGGCGTCGATTTTAAATTTAATAATAAAGGCACCCCGTTCTCTCACCTACACGACGTGAACCCCGGCTGAAAGAGTAACAAATTCGGCAGCTCCACATGTCCATTCCGGACCTCGCAAAGATCACTGGATTATAATCCTCCCTCCCTGCGTCAATAAGAACCATTCCATCCCTAACCACAATTTAACTTGTATACCTACTATACTTTAATGACGTACTTTGTATAGGTATTGCCCATTTTTTCTTTGGTATATAACTCCTGACTATATGACATATATATACAGGGTGATCAATCCAAATGGGTCAGTATGGAGAAGTGAGAAACTATGAGAGATAGCGAATTCTGTTCTTAACATGGCGTCGATTTTAAATTTAATAATAAAGGCACCCCGTTCTCTCACCTACACGACGTGAACCCCGGCTGAAAGAGTAACAAATTCGGCAGCTCCACATGTCCATTCCGGACCTCGCAAAGATCACTGGATTATAATCCTCCCTCCCTGCGTGAATAAGAACCATTCCATCCCTAACCACAATTTAACTTGTATACCTACTATACTTTAATGACGTACTTTGTATAGGTATTGCCCGTTTTTTCTTTGGTATATAACTCCTGACTATATGACATATATATACAGGGTGATCAATCCAAATGGGTCAGTATGGAGAAGTGAGAAACTATGAGAGATAGCGAATTCTGTTCTTAACATGGCGTCGATTTTAAATTTAATAATAAAGGCACCCCGTTCTCTCACCTACACGATGTGAACCCCGGCTGAAAGAGTAACAAATTCGGCAGCTCCACATGTCCATTCCGGACCTCGCAAAGATCACTGGATTATAATCCTCCCTCCCTGCGTGAATAAGAACCATTCCATCCCTAACCACAATTTAACTTGTATACCTACTATACTTTAATGACGTACTTTGTATAGGTATTGCCCGTTTTTTCTTTGGTATATAACTCCTGACTATATGACATATATATACAGGGTGATCAATCCAAATGGGTCAGTATGGAGAAGTGAGAAACTATGAGAGATAGCGAATTCTGTTCTTAACATGGCGTCGATTTTAAATTTAATAATAAAGGCACCCCGTTCTCTCACCTACACGACGTGAACCCCGGCTGAAAGAGTAACAAATTCGGCAGCTCCACATGTCCATTCCGGACCTCGCAAAGATCACTGGATTATAATCCTCCCTCCCTGCGTCGTATTCCTCAGTAATGAGGGTCGTGACTTCCCTTCTGTATCACTTTCTCTCGAACGATTTTCCTTCATCTGTTTCTGTCTCTGGCGGTGTGGAGGGCGTTGTGAACTGTAGAGTCAAAAGCGGTGCCGATCTGGACAGACTAACATATTGGTCTGCGTCCACGAGGCCTTTTCCCCTCTACTTTACCGGTCAAGATAAGCTTCTCGAGGTTGCCACCGTCTTTCCTTGCAATGTGACCGAACTATTGTAGAACTCGTCGTAGACACTCGGATGACAGCCGCGAGGAGATTTTGAGTTTTCGCATTAGAAACGTCAGTCCGAAATGCTGTCCTGGATTGTAATAGGTCAATAGATTTTATCAAGTTCATATTAAAAAGGAAATTTATCAATAACGTATGAGTGACGATTGAGTAAGTGGTGTAAATGATTTGCAGATTTCCATAATGCATTCAGACTTGCATGCAAATAAGAATAATTTCATAATCGTAACTGGATTATTTATTAATGCGGCTCGAATTAATGATGTTATTACTGCAATCGAGTAAATATCAGGAAGCATTTCCTTGCGTTGCAATTAAGAAGTATATTACGGAATAGGCACATGTATAAGCACTGGAAACCTTGCTGTTATTTGGCACTAATTATTTTTTTGTGACTGGATCAATTACGCAAAATAATTAAAAGAGTTTCTAATAATTCATCATTTTTAAATTGCCAAGCGAGGTTATCTAATTGGTTAAATTTTATCTTCGCCAACTATGTAACATGCCATCGTGCCAAATAATTTCTTATTTACAGTCTAGTGCAAAGATAACAGTCACACCAAAGATTTCAAAAATATGTAGATACCAACTCTACTGTCATAGGTTTGATTACATATTTATAGCATTATTTGGTGTTTATTTATCTTTGCCCATGAAAACAATGAAATAAACTGTGCTCAATGTTTCATTTTAAAATCAAATCAGAAGTTAGGAAACCCAAAATAACTGACACACGAAGAATTGCTAAACTTAAGTAGCAAGCAGAGGATATTCTGGTTACTAGACAAGTCCCCCAAATGGTGTGATGATCTGATGAAGATTGTGGGAGTCTTTGGGATTCAAATGGTTCAGGAATGTCCATGGTGAATTACTTTAAGGGATGCTTAGGTCCAGCAGAGTTTTTTCACTGAGAATGATGATGATGTGTCTATATTCAAAGTGTTTTTTTTCTGTATCAGAAAAAGTAAAACAAGTGTTTTACTTTTTCTGATACAGAAAAAAAAACACAAACACACACAAGTCCACGAAACACAAACAAACACTTCCTCCATTATGTTCTGTGTCACACTAAGTACCAGAGTAAATGTACCTACTTTATTACCAACTAACATTTCCAGCCGGCTTTGCCCAGGCCTGCCGCTAGCTTTTAGAATGCCCGTGTGCTGATAAGGGCCTATTCACACTGACCACAACTACACCACAACGCAGCGGCAAAAAGTTGTGAAGCAGTGGTTACGTGTGAATAGTGTTGCTACAGCTTTTTCAAGTTTCTAAATTTTATAGATAATAAATAAATAAATATTAGGGACAACTTTACACAAATCGACGTCGACGCAAACTAAGCAAAGCTTGTATTATCGGAACTAGGAGGCGACATACATAATATACAGATACATTATAATACTTGAATACATAGAAAACATCCAAGACCCAGGACCAAGCATTCGTGCTCATCACACAAACACTTGCCCTGGCCGGGATTCGACCCCGGGACCGCTAGCTTCGTAGGCCGTTGTACAACCCACTGAGCCAAACGTGTCGTAATTATTTTTTGATTTAGTGAATATTTTCGGAAATAATCGATCCGAAAGTAGTATAAATTGTGTCCCCCTCCCTATTATCTTCTAAATGGTATGTCCAAACAATAAAAAAAATACAAAAGTATATAACTTAATAAAACTGTATAACACTTTCAACATTTTTTTTTTCAATATAATCGGATTACCGTATTTAAGTTATTAGCGAAAAACAGCACTTCTCGGCAAAAAGACGTAATTGTCTCGAAGATACGCTCTTTTGCTGGTGCACTATTTCTCTTTGTATTATTTTCATCAGTAGTACATTTCTTTGTAGTCACGGCTACGGAACCGTACACTGAGCATGTTCCGACATGGCCGTTTTTATAAATAACTCTGACACTATTGTCTGCTGAGGCTAGAGAGGTTATTCCGAAACTCGAAATTCGAAGTTCGTATCGTGCCGTCCCTCTCGCACTCATGTTAAGCTGTATTTGAGTGAGCGGGATGGCGCCATACGAACTTCGTTTTTCGGGTTTCGCAGTAGCCCCTCATAATAACAACAAAAGTTGGTCCCCCCACATACGAGCTATTACTGTAGCACACGTGAGTGATACCTATATGAGTATGTTATACAAACAGAGCTAATTACATTAAAAATAGCTTTCTAATTAATCCACGTTTAAAAACTTTTAAACAAAAAATAAAACCGACTCCAAAAAAACTAAAAAGTAAAAAATAACGCCATAATTCAGTTTCTTCAAATTACTTACAAGTAACCGTTTGTATACTCAATCTATACAGTATATACAATTAATCTTATTTTGGAGTCGGTGCCATATAAAGAATGTGTAAAATATTGAAAATTGACGATTTTAGTAAGTTGTGACACGATGGCACCGACTCCAAAATAACATTAATTGTATATACTGCATAGATTGAGTATACAAACGGTTACTTGTAAGTAATTTGAAGAAACTGAATTATGGCGTTATTTTTTACTTTTTAGGTTTTTTGGAGTCGGTTTTATTTTTTTGTTTAAAAGTTTATTTATTTTACACTTTTTAGTTAATCGTTACTTAAAAGTGTATCTCGTGACGATTCGAACAAGCCCAAACACGGCTAGGATACATTATTTTATTACATAGATCTAGTGCCTACCTTCCGGCTCCATCACCAAATCAATTCGATGGTACCATTCTCATCAGGAACATTTAAATTTGTGACTATGAAGTTGCTTAGCTAAATTAATCAAGATATTTTGTCGCCACCCGTAAATCATTTATCATTGAGGAGTTCCGATGGCATTCTGTGCTCCTCTGCATTAGTTCCACTTCACCAATGTACACTTTCTGAATGCAATTGCTTATCATGTTTCTTATAATACCAAAATCGCTACATGTATGCCTACAATATTTGAAGAGTTCCTTCAATTCCTTATGGATTCCATCATCAGATCTTCACCAAAATTAAATGGGACCAACTAAAAAGTACCTTCTATAAAATTAAAAAAAAAATTTTGAAGTCAGTCGAATAGTCTTTGAGTAATCGGTGAACATCCATAAAAAAAAAAAAGAAAACATTCCGTCGAATTGACTCCTTCTTTTTTTGGAAGTCGGTTAATTAAGAGATTGCGTATCGTGCTTGACGTTGCCGAAGTATTTAATGATGGGAATTTGTTACTTAACTTCATATCAACATTGAAACCTTGATTCTTAATCGGTGACCAGGAGTACGAAATAGCTAAATTTAAACTTAATAGACGAGGTCTCACGCAATTACCTAACTGTTTAATTACAAGTTAAAGTATAGTCAAAACTAAGCATCACCGGATACATGGTTATCCTACAATTTAAGAAACGTACGATACGTCTAGTGGCATCGATTTGGCGGGAAATTTGATATGCCTTAAGTCAATAAACTTTATAGATATGAAAATGTCAATATCGACAAATTATTACTCATAAAGATCAATGGATTATAGTTCCTTTGTTGTTCCGCGAACTAGTGTCTTTGTTAAATGTGACAATAAATTGTGCTCACATGCGCATATTTTCATGCAGTTTCCATAAAAAAAAAATACGCATGCAAACACAACAAACCAACACCAAACATTATAATCCTCGACACATGTTTCGCCTCTCTACGAGGCATCATCAGGAGATGCAGGAGATGTTGACGGTCCTGCGTCCACCCGAGAAATGAGTTGTCCGTCGTGTGGTCTTCTACACATACCCCTTCTGGGCATGTAGGGTGCCATAACAGGGCTTGGCCCTTTTTGGCAGAATCTGCTCCGTCCGCTACTGCGGACGGGTCTTCTTTGATTGCCTCTTGGCAGGTGTCAGATAAAGCTGCGGGGGGGCGGCCGTGGTTCGGGTCTTGCGACTGGGAACTGGGGGCCTCTCCGCGGCTTTATTTTCGTTTTAGGGTCGTTGTTTGTGTTGTTGTTGTTGCTACTGCCGCTGCGGTTTCTGAGTTCGTCGACGGTGGTGACGACGACGACGACGACTGTTGGCCTCTCTGCGGCGTTGAGGTAGTTGGCCTGCCTGTGGCGTTGTGGGATCCTGGGCGTGCAGGGGACTCAGGTGGAGGGACGAGCTCTCTCGGTAGAGCCCGGCTTCTTTTGTCAGGGGGGCGCGCGTGGAGCGGCGCAATCCCAACGAGCGACGGGACTGTCGAGTTGTCCGCACGGTGGAACATGGCGCCGGATAGCTGGCCGATGAAATCGTCCAGTCCTTGCCACTTGAGGTCTCGGTGGATTGTCTCGTTCCGCATATAGCGCGGAGCCGAGACAATGGTGCGCAGGGCCTGGTTCTCCTGCGCACGCAGCCTTTTCTTGCTGGAATCTGACGTCAAGGCGTACCATGCGGGTGCCGCGTAGGTGAGACGGGACCGCAGGTACGTCTTGTAGATCCCCAGCTTTGTGTGCAGAGGGAGGCTGCTGGCAAGGACTGGTCGGAGAAGGGTACGCGCAGACTTCGTCCGCCGTGCGGTGATCTCGACGTGTCGGTTCATGCTGAGTCCCCTGTCGATTGTGACGCCCAGGTACTTTGCCGTGTGCGACCACACGATGTCTTGTCCGAGCAGGTGGAGAGGGGTGGGCTGCTTGTATCTGCCTGTTATGATGGCCTGCGTCTTCCCCACATTGACTGCCATTCGTCAACGGGCAAACCATTCGGACAGGGCGTCAAATGAGTTATCCAAAACGGTCGGCCCTATTTATACCCTGAATAGGATTTCTAGAAAGAGATGGAAAAACACGTAACAAAGGTGATGACGTAACATTAAGTTGTTCATTAATGATCAAACCTCTATTGCTGTACCTGACTATCTCCAACTGTTCAAGCACACTAAGACGTAATCCTTTTCCGCAAACATGTAAGGTGTTAAAAGAATGATTGTCTGACAAAGAATGGCTTTGAATTTGTGAAATGCTGCTTGGTAAATTATTAGAATAAAATAATTAAGCCCTTCTGGCACATGTGTAACTGTCTTTACAGCTTAGGCCCATCTGGCATGTATGTACACCTTTATTTGTGTTTTTTCAAAAAATGGGTAGTTTGCACAATTTGTAACTTTGACAGAGGAAAATACATCTTTTCTCAGTCCTCCCGTGACCATGGAAAGCTGGAAAGCTTCCGAAACGTCGGGAGCTAAAATGAGATAATATGCGCGATATAATCCGTTAAATTGTTTTATTTCAAAGAATGGCTGTTTTCTAATAAATGTTTTGCGAAATTGGATTTTTCTGGGTGGTTATGTCTATAAGAAGAGACATGTTCTTTGAACTATAATCCATTGATCTAGTATGGAATTCCGCAAAGCAACGCCTGAATCTATCAATTATTACTCATAAAATTAACATTGCCATTAATAATATTTTCTTCTGTTTCCGCGATTTTTACTCATTGAAATTTAACGGATTATATCGCGTTAAATTGTTTTATTTCAATTGCCATCAATTTTCTGAAGAGGTTGTAGGCTCACAGATACCTACAGATTAGTAGGGTTACAAGGAATTTAGGATAAAATTGATTTCAGATTAATGATTTCATAAAAATAAGTTTGTTTCGGTATATTTCCTTTTCGGCGAAAAATGTTTTGCCAAACACTTCCCAATCAACTTTTAGCAGAAGTTTCATTTGGTAAACCAACCATTGGCATAGCTTAACTTCGCTCTTTTCTTATTTGGCAACTTTTTAAATCGCAAAATTTTACTTCAACAATATAAATAATTTACTTAGGAAAAAAACAAATCGTCAAATGTCATTTAGGCAAATATAAATTTTACAGAATTATTTCAACCTTTAGAAAACCTTTTTAGATAGTTCGAAATGAAACAGAAAAACAAAACAGTATTAATAATGTTTATTTAAAGAAACAAGTTATTAGTTATCACATTGTCGCAAATATTTCACAGGTTCTTTATGTTAAAGTTAGTTGCAATACACATCGACTTGGCTTACGATTCCTAACATTACCTATTTCACCTTAAGGCAGGCCCGATATGGCTTAGGTTATGTACGACGACGAGCGAAGCGAGGAGGAGTGTTAGGTTGAACTGCGATCCTAACGAGTGAGCGAAGCGAGCGAGCCGCGCAGGTCTACATCGAGTGAAAAAAAATCCTAACATTACCTATTTCATCTTAAGACAGGTCCGACATGGCGTAGGTTAGGTACGACGACGAGCGAAGCGAGGAGGAGTGTTAGGTTTAACTGCGACCCTAACGAACAAGCGAAGCGAGCGAGCCGCGCAGGTCTAAATCGAGTGAAAAAAAATCGTAAATGAATGAAGGTAACTTCATTCACTCATAGTCTACTTTTAAACAACAAATGATTGACTGCACACATTAACTATCAACGATTGTACGGGAATGAAATGCCATATCGAGCAACGGAGTATCTAAACAAAAGTAGTACCCTCATAATTTAGTTATACGGTTCATCACCCTGCCCACATAATGAAATACAATCATACTGTAATTTGAAGCCTGCATCCTAACGAACTAGGTTAGATTTTATAATGCCATTCAATATGTTGCTAAAAGTATAGTATGCCAATCAATACATTTGACGAATACATAAATGACATCTTAAACAAATCTCAAGAAAAATAATTTGCCTACTAATAATTTATTAAATCATTAATTGGGTAATGACATCAGTGCGAAACGTTGAGTTGGGATATAAAATTTCGCCCAAATAAAAATATGGGATAAATAGTTTGGGAGTTAAAAATGTACTAAATAATTTTCGCCGAAACATTAGTAAACCGTTTGTTTCAATCTACCTAATTACGACTTTAACGTAGTCGCCATCAGTTACTTATACTTAGGAAAATTGGTTCCAGATCACCGATTAAGAGTTGTCTATATTTTCAAGTAGAAGTATATGTTACGGCTATCGCAAACGTATTATGCAAGGGATTCAGAGGTGTGATTCTTAAATTTCGCATTCGGCCGCCTTCAATTTGTTCCTAATATAACTAGTACCGTAAAGTAGTGGTCTCGGAGTTTTCTTTCGCAGCGTTTCTTTTCTCCTCAGAACGCCTCATTTTGTGAAACGCTGCTGGTAAATTATTAAAATAAAATAATTAAGCCCTTCTGGCACATGTGCAACTGTCTTTACAGATTAGGCCCATCTGGCATGTACCTTTATTTGTTTTCTCAAAGTGGGTAGTTTGCACAAATTGTTATTTTGACAGTAAATATATCTTTTCTCAGTCAACCCGTGAACACGGAAAGCTGAAAAGCTTCCGTAATGTAGGGAACTGAAATGAGATAGTGTACGCGATATAATCCGTTGAAATTGTTTTATTCAAATGAGTAATAATCGCGGAAACAGAAGAAAAGATCATTAGAAACTCTTTTAATTATATTGCATAATTGACCCCGATCGGGTCTTATCAAAAAGTCTCATAGACGCTACCGGGGACCATAGGGCCTCCTCTTTCCTTGGTCATTGAATTGGCTTATCATACAAAGGGGGAAACGTAGCCAGTCTAAAACCAGGTCAGGTGTTGGGAACCCTGCCCATCGGGTCAGACTTTTGTGATTTCATTAAAGGTGTGTTAATTTTTTTATGTACATAATGCAATGTAAATCGTTCTGTACATACCGACATAGCAAACAGGGTAAGCAAACTGAAGTGGCAATGGGCAGGGCACATAGTTCGAAGAACCGATGGCCGTTGGGGCAGAAAAGTTCTCGAGTGGAGACTGCGTACCGGCAAGCGCAAGGTAGTCGGACGACCTGGTTAGGGTTGCGGGGACTCGCTGGATGCGGGTCGCCTGTATCCGGACCATGTGGAAATCTATTGAGGAGGCCTGAGTCCAGCAGTGGACGTCCTATGGCTGAAATGATGATGATGAAAATGATGATATGGAAACATTGTTAAAAAAATGAAAATGTTCATAGTAGGTATGACGATAACTGCGCCACGGGAGAATGCTGGAAATCGCATCACTTAAAACGTAGACATAAGCGTTCGGTTATTTTTACTACGTTATTTATAAAATAAGCGTCAGTGCGAATCTTTTATTTCGGGAACGTGGGCCGGGATCAGCTGTCAGGTGTTGTTTACTTGTCAGTTTGTTTACGTTACAAAGTAAACAACAATATTTTCAGAATACGCCTGACGCAGATACTCATTTTCCGCAGACTTGTCTTGATGACATTAATTGGATTTTTCATTAGGTACGCAAAGTCTGAAAATACATTTAAAAGTGCATTTATCTTATCATCACCAGTTCATATGCACCTAATTAACAAAGTATAGCATTATTCAGATCTTTAAACTCTATAACAAACATCTATACTAGTATACAGTTGTAAAAATTATAATAATAATGCAAACTATCGCACATATAACCTCCTCCTTTTTAGGAAGTCGGTTAAAAATGAAATGTCTGTACATTAAAAATATTTAAAAAAAATGAAACGGACTATTTGGAGGTCACTGAATCGAAAAAAATATTTGTTGGATTTTTCATGTTTGTATGTGTCGTTGTAGCTTATTCACGCCAAATCGGCTAAACAGATTTTACTATTTTTGGCACTCGGGTAGCTGGGTATCTACAGATGGTTTACGTTGCATAAAAAGAGGGGTTATGACTTTTTCTCCTCCGAGAACGAAGTTGCGGGCATATATGCTGTCTATTATAAAGCCCGTAGCGGTTACTATAGGATTACAAATATTGCCATGCTTACCTGGAAAACGTAACTTTAGTAGGTATAAGACTCGTAGTCACATACGCTGTTTTAGCTTAGGATGATAGACTAAATGTAAGCGGGGGTTATTCCGCGCCTGTTGTTTTGGAAAACGGGGTTCTCGTCTGAGGTGTGTTCTAGTCCTTAACGGGAAATCTCCACAGGCAAATAAAAAAAGTATGGAGTTAAGTAATCACGTATATAAGTAATTAGGTATTTAATAATATAGTTCACTACCATCATTTATCCAAATCTAAGAAAATTAAAAACCGAAGTATTTTTTAACGACACAAAAAGAGGAGTGTTGTAAGACATAATACATAAGTCATTTATTAATTAAAAATTACATTTCAAAGTAATTAAATACACTAGTCACTGCACTAGGAATCGCCTGTGTCGCAGGAAACCAAAAACAGGATCGCAACCAAATAAATAAATAATTATTATTTGTAATTGTCTCTGTCTCTGTGTGCCTCGGTAATTCCGTTTAGCGCTGTGGTTCTCAAACCTTTTTGACAATGGAGCACTTTATAAAAACGGCATGTTCTATGGAGCTCTAAAAAGTGAAACTTATTTCTCAATATTGTCTTAATTTCACAAACAAACGGAAAGTCTTTTGAAATCACCTATAGTTTTACTACAAGTCACATGACTTATGTTATTCCGGTGGAGCCCTCTGAGATGTCTTACCTTATGGAGCGCCAATAGCTCCGCGGAGCACACTTTAAGAACCGCTCGCTGGTTTAGTGGCTCAAAGATCACTAGGTTGTATTCAGGGTTCGTTGGGGACTGTTTTATTATTCAATGATTGTTTGCTAATAATCAATTAGATATCTCATTACCACCCATAGAACGACTAAAATAGCAATCCTTGTACAAAATAGGCATTTTTAGGGTTCCGTAGCCAAAATGGCAAAAACGGAACCCTTATAGATTCGTCATGTCTGTCTGTCTGTCTGTCTGTCTGTCTGTCTGTCTGTCTGTCTGTCTGTCCGTCCGTCCGTATGTCACAGGCATTTTACTCACAAACTATAAGATGTACATTGATAAAATTTGGAGCATAGGTGTCGTGTGTTAACCGCTACTTAGTTTAATAGTTAAATAAAAAAATATATATATTTCTAGGGGGGGCACTCCATACATGTAACCGAAACTGAAAAAAAAAATTTTGCAAATATCAAGGTGTGGTACATAATTCGACAGTACTTCTAAAAACACTTTGAGGTTTCTACAAAAAAAAATGGTTTAGTGAATATGTTCCGAAATATTCGCTACGAAAGTAGCAAAAATTGTGTCCCCCATCTATTTTCTAAACGGTAAGTTCAAAAAATATGAAAAAAATTACAAATATCAAGCTTACAAAATACTTCCAACGAAAATTATTTTCAACATGAGCGGAGATACCGTTTTTAAGTTATTGCCAAAAAACTGCGCTTCTCAGCAAAAGGACGTAAGTGCAGGGAGATTCGCTCTTTTGTTAGTGTTTTTTTTCATATCGTATTTTTTTCATCTGTAGTGCATTTTTTTGTATAAACGGCTGCGGAACCCTTCATGGGCGAGTCTGGCTCGCACTTGGCCGCTTTTTAAATGTATTTGACGACACGTTTGGCTCAGTGGGTTGTACAACGGCATACGAAGCTGGCGGTTCCGGGTTCGAATCCCGGCCAGGGCAAGTGTTTGTGTGATGAGCACGAGATTAAGAGTCTTCATAGTAAAGTTCCTTCTTATGTATAGTTTGTATACTATGTAACTTGGGTGTCTCGTCCTTGTAATTATTATTTTGTACAAGTCTGATACCGATATCCCGCACCAATAATTTCTCTGTTTAGCCTTATGGTTGACTGGTAGGGAATGCCTTTATGGCATTAAGTCCGCCATTTGTACTTTCTTGTATTGTGCAATAAAGTTTAAATAAATAAATAAATAAATGTTTGTACCTGGGTCTTGGATGTTTTCTATGTATTTAAGTATTATAATTTATCTATATATTGTGTATATCGTCGCCTAGTACCCATAGTACAAGCTTTGCTAAGTTTGGGGCTAGATCGATTTGTATAGGACTGTCCCTGATATTTATTTAATTTTATTTTTATTTAAGCCTTCGCCGTGATACTGATAGACTTACTTTTATAAAAAAAGAATGGATGATTTTTAATGTACTTTTAAACTTAGATCAGGGGCCCGTTTTGCAAAAGCCTGTAACTTGTATTACAAACGGATTTTTTTTTCCAACAATATGTATTAAAATGTGACTTCCACTTGTAATACTAGTTACAACCTTATGGCGGGCGCCGTGCCCGTGGTGAGTGTAAAAGATGAATTTTACGGGACAATACGAGTTAAGGTACAAAAAATTGAGCCTAAACACAAACTCGATATCAATAAATTCGACTCATGACTGACACTCAAGTTCAGAAAATTGGCAATAAAAAAAGTCAACGTAGAATTCCATCTAATCCAATTATCGTAGCGGCATCGAGTGCAATCAATAGAATTTACTCTCTGACACATATATCAGACTAAATCTTTCCATATAAAAACCAACTTTACTCATATACCTTACGGTTGAGCTTGTGTTTCCACTGTTGCACCAAGAATGGAGTTTCTGAAAATTATTGATTATTTACACCGAGAATCTATTTGGACAGGTGGTCAGATTTATAGGACGAGAGTGGAATAGCCCCATTGCACAGTGATTCCGCCGTAGGCCATAAATCGAAAAAAGTCATGAGCGTATCCTGGACTAAAAAGTAAGTAAAATGATTCACCGATAGACAATCTTCTAAATACTATATATAGCACAGCAATAAAGTACTATTATCATTTACTTTTGTGCAACGAAAGTGAACGCATCTCGACCCTAATTAGTAGTGTGTTTTTGTCGCCGCAACTTAATCACTTTGTTATTGTGTACTATTATTATTATTTGCGTGTGTCCACTTGGTATTATTATGGAAATCCAAGAAGAGGGTATGTACTTTATTTTTCAATTATGTTTTATATATAAATATGCGTGCTTATATTTTAAAATAATTTTCTAGTAGAGGTCTGTCGTTTACGATTAATTTTTAAGAAGTATGATTTCATTGAGAGTTATACTCTGATGCCGAGGTTTGCCGCACTTGACACATATATTATGTTATAGATGGAAGTGTCCTTAATAAGGGCTGTAACTTTCATCGACCTTTTTTGACCTCTTCTTAGGTAAAAGGGGTTTCAAAGAACAAGAGTAGGGTAGCCGAAAAAAATCCGATTTTTAAAAAATGTTTTTATCTTTGTTTTAGGTACATTTTTAAGGTGTTCTATTTCGAAACGTAGTGTTTTTGATATTTGGCACTCTGGACAAGGAACTGATACAGAAAAATTTCAACATGTTTTTACTACACTGACGGAAACATCAATTATTTCGGATAACATCGAAAATATTGGCATAGAGAATTTAAGGGTTAAAATAAGGAATTTATGTAAACGAATTGCATGTTATTGGAAAAAAACAAGATGTACAAAGTCTATATTTCTACATAAATATGCAGAGTGGCTTAATGATGTAGAATACATTGATGTGATCCAAAGTATCGAGCAGCGTATTTCTCAGCAGAATGATAACGTCGACCCCTCCCCTTCCACTTCTCGTGGCCGTCCGAGGAAAAACTTTAATGAAAGTAGTAAACGCACTAAAAGAAGGAGACTGGCGGAACTATCTAACTTTGACGAGTCTGCTGTAAATACACTGCTCAATGCTTCTGCTGATTCCAGCTTAACTTCTACAAAAGTCGACGAAAACAAAGTTTTGTCACTTATTGCAGAAGGTAAGATTTCTAGAAAGCAATATCTATTAATTAAGAATTTTATACATAATAATATACTGAAAGATTGTATGCCTTCCTATCAACGCATTGTAAAGGCTAAAAAGAGATGTTACCCTACAACTGTAGCCGTTACTGAATCATCAGCCGAAGTCGAACTTCAGAGTTTGTTAGATCACACTGCCACTCGGATTCTTGAGTCTCAAAAAGATATTTTAGATAAAATACCTGACCAGTCTTTAAATAAAATATCTTTGGTTGGGAAATGGGGATTTGATGGTAGTACAGGACATAGCGAATACAAACAAACTTTCTCAGATTCTTCTCGTGTGGATAGTAGCTTGTTTGTTACTTCATATGTACCGCTTCAACTTATTTTAAACCCGGATAATAAGGAAAACTCAATCATTTTGTGGAAAAATCCTCGTCCTTCTTCAACTCGATACTGCAGACCTATTCGCTTTCAGTTTTTTAAGGAAACAACTGCAGTATCAGTTGAAGAGGAGACTTATTTCAAACAGAAAATAAGTAACTTGCAACCGACTATCTTCAAGACAAATGCATGCGAATACACAATTAATCATAGCTTACAACTTACTATGGTCGATGGTAAGGTGTGTAATGCACTTAGTGATGTTTCTTCAACTAGATGTTATATATGTAAAGCTTTACCAAGTGAGATGAATCAAATTGATGTATGTTTGTGCAAAGCAACTGACGAAAGTAAATATGAATATGGCATGTCTCCACTTCACGCATTGATCCGATTTTTTGAATATTTCATTCATCTCGCTTACAAGTTAGAGGTTAAGAAATGGCAAGCTAGGTCTGATAGCGATAAACGACTTGTAGCTGAAAAAAAAAAACTTATACAATCGCAATTTAGGGAAAAGTTAGGTCTTATTATCGATAAACCCAAAAGTGGCGGAAGCGGGACATCGAACGATGGCAACACTGCTAGGCGGTTCTTCTCAAGCTCAGATATTTCAGCTGAAATTACGGGTATTAAGAAGGATCTCCTAGATCGTTGTTGGACTGTACTTCAGTGTATCAATTCGGGATATAACATTGATGCGACAAAATTCAGAGATTTCGCTTTAGAAACTGCACGGCAATTAGTTGCCGAATATCCATGGTACTATTTGCCTGTTTCTGTCCACAAAATTTTGATTCATGGTGCTGACATTATCAATCACGGCCTACTGTCTATAGGAGAACTCTCTGAAGAAGCAGCTGAAGCGAGTAACAAATACTATAAAGCATTTCGACTAGATCACACACGAAAAATGAACCGCGTTTTGACTAATACTGATTTGATTAATCGACTTCTTCTTCACTCAGATCCCCTAATATCAAGAGTGAGAAGGTTACCTGTTAAAAAAAAAAGTTCTTTGTCTAAATCTGTATTGGACTTGTTGTGTGTAAATAGTAAGTAGGTAATATTGAATGTATAAATAGTAAGTAATCGCTTTGTTTTAATATAACCTTATTTGTATATATGTAAATAGTCTTGAAATAAATATTTTTATTATTTATGTAGTATGCTGTTTCATTTATGTTTTCATTAATTACAATTTTTTTTTATCTAATGGCTTTATGTTTAAAATAATAACGTTTTATAAAATGGTTTTGACTACAGATATTTTTTTAATAAAAATAGTCACACAAGTTTATTATAAATGTCTAAAAATGTTATTAATGATATATTTCATGCTTGTATAATAACCCTTTATAGTTTAAAATCGAAAAAATGGCTTTTTTTGGAGTTGAGGTATTTATGGCCGCCCTTGTACGGGAGCGGAATCACCGTGCATTGTCTCTGAGCTTGCCCGCGGCCAGTCTACTGTAACCTGCCGAGCATATCTATATATAGAAATACAATACTTTACAAGCAAAAAGTCGTAACAGGATTACGTCAATGTGGTTCTGAAGACCTTATGACATCAATCGTTTGGCGGCTGAGTGGACGGGTGTTTTTTTATGCATTGTTTAGGTTTGTAAATGATTTCTAAACCAATGTGTAAAGCCACGTTGTTGTGGACTGTATTTTTTACGCAAGTTATCGAGACAATAATACGGAATTACTCACCCTGCTGCTGGGATGGTGAGCTACTGGAGGCCTTCATGACTGGATCAGGGGTTGACACGATACCGAAATAACAGTTTAATTTATACGTACCGCAAATAATATTAATTTTCTTGCGCACGGCGCTTTGACACTTTTAAACTGTCTGAAATTGAATTTAATAATCTTCCATCTGATGTATTTTGTCATATATTTAGATCATTCAAAAATTTAAACGTATGACTACGAGACTAAGAAAAAATATTCTTAAGGTCGTTGGAAGCCGATGAATGAAAAAAACGAACTACCGTACCGCAAACAGTATTAGATGTTAATTTCAACATGATACCTCAACGCGTTCCTGCGAAAAAGGGTCTTGATAGACAGACGGACAACAAAGTTCCTTTAGAGGTACGGAACGCTAAAAAATCTAAAATGGAAGCAAATTTCCCCGAACGGTTCCATTTGAGCACTGTAATCAAGCAAATCTCGGTGTTTAAATACTTAATTACTGCCTTAATTCTGTATTACTTTTACAATCAAGTAAAATTTAAGTCGTCGACTTAATTTTACATGAATCACAGTTGTTTATTCATTGACATGAATTCATGAAGTCTTGAGTTGGGAATTAGTCGTTATCTTTTCTATTTAAATCTGGCTTGCATTTAAACACAAAGGGAACATAATTATAGGTTAGTATTGGAAAGGGAAGGGTTGAAACAGATTGTGTTTTCTAACGAAATGACATTAATGGTGACAAAAAACGGTATTTGGGTAATTGTTTCTTTTTGTCGAGACGTCTGAATTCAAATTTTTTTTTATTTAGAAGTCCGGGCTCTCCCTTATAGCTTAATAGTAGATTGTTTAACAAGGGGTTAAAATAAGCCATTAAATTTAAATGTGATTTGGTCGATGTGAGGATGCTTTTTATTTATGTTTCGATGAGATTTGCTTGACATGTTCGTCTATTTAAAATAAATACGTTGAGACTCAGACATAATGTCGCGTAACGTCACGCCTAGGTATGGTTTATACCTAGTTATGACGACATGAGCCTAAACTCCTAAACTTTAGTGCGATTTATCGAGTACTTTTCATAAATTTGATGAAGCAAAAAAGTGTGTAATTTAATAATTTTTTACTATCTTACTGACGGATTCATTAAAATTTAAATTTTCATACTTCTGCATCATGCCTATTTTGATGTGTATTTTGACAGAGGTCGGAATAGGAAGTGACTATTTACCTAAGTTCCACGGGAGGACTTAATGTTAAGAGTGGTTATAACCACGAAAGATATTTATTGATTTTTATTCAATGCGGGATTTCCCGGATTAGTTAATTATCAACTAATTAAGAGTGAATTTATCTGTATGAAGTATTATGGTCAGATTATTCATGAATAACAATACGCTTGTGTCCTGAAGAAATATAATTAGTCCGTCAGTTAGATTATCAGAAAATATTCGACACGTTTTTTTTTTGTCAATTAAACAAAAAATGATGAAGATAATATATAGCCCGTTAAAGTTTCCCGAGACGTCACGTCGTGCGACAGTTTTTCGTACGGCGTGAAGTCATGCGCCCCCACTTCTAAACTTTGATGCGCTATATCTTTGTCTTTTTTTTGTTTCATTGACAAAAGAAAAAAATACCTGTCCAATATTTTTGAATAATCTTACTGGCGGACTAATGAGAGTAATATTTTTTTTACCCAGGAAACTTCCCTATTATTTAATGCAGAAAATTCAAATACGTTGACAACCCAAAAGTGGTCACAAAACCGTATTCAATATGAAAATGAAAAAACTTTATTGTTTAAAATGTAAACCACGACAAATCACGACCCTGCGCTCGGAGCTAGGATACCCTGTGTTACAGCGGGCCTATGATGGTCGCGTTTATCACGCGATAAATGATGTGATAACGCGCCTGTCACTCTTGCACTCACATACGTGTCAGAAGGTGACGGCAGCTATGTCATTAATTATCGCGTGACAAACGCAACCATCACAGGCCCGCTGGACCCAGTTTCGTTACTCCAATATCTTAACCTATGTATTTATACAAATTGTACATAGAGGCAGATGCAGCTTACAAAATACAATTTACTATATTGTGTTGTATGTTGGTAACTTGTGTGCGCGCGTGTGTGACTATAAATAAGGTAATTCATTATTGTTGGTGGTTATAACGACTCTTAATTACTTCCCACTGCGAAGTTTAGGTAAAAAGCTACTACCAATTCCGATCTCTATATGTATACATAACATGTAGGTAGTCGGGCATGTTTAATTTTAGGCTAATTTTAAAACGAGCACACTTCTAAGCTCAAATATTCAAAAAGGCATACCTCAGCAAGCCGCAGCCGTGGGCGTGCTCAAAGGGAAACCGTAATGTCGAAGCCGGCGAGCAATAACGGTAAATAATATTCCTGCCTACATCCGTCCCACTTTTCAGCACAAGGGATCTAATAAACTTCCATTATCTTGATGGTGAGTATTAAAATGTTACATTTGTACTGCTAAGTGGTCAAATAAGCTATTTACTGTACCCTATTTCTTTAGCTAAAGCTACTTCCCATAGGTAAAATCTTGGTACAATAGGCATGATGGCTGGGTATGAAAATCAAAATTGTAATTAATCCGTCAGCTAAAAAAAAGATCGGACACGTATATTTTGCTATTTCAAAATAATAAAAAAATACTCACATAAATCGCATTAAACTTTAGGAGTGGGGGCTCGTGTCGTCACTCCTAAGTAAAATTTGTACTTAGAAGAGACGTCACGTGACATTTTGACTCAATGTATCGCCTTTATTTTTGGATTAGTTAAAAAAAAGAAAAAATACGTGTCCAATATTTTATATTAATTTACATGACGGAGTAATTATTAAAATTTTGTCATCATCCCTATTTGTATGGCGTATTATTTGATTGGCGTATCGAAAAAATATTGTTCACTACTGTTCGTTACATTTAGGGGAGACCGAGGTAAGTTGTGACAGAGGACAGTTGTGTCATCGTCGATTTATTGGAACCCATGAACTGTTAGCGAGCTAGCAATAGTGCGCGCTCGTTAGTTCGAAACTTGAATGCGCGCTATTGCGAGCTTGCTATCAGTTAGTACATTCCAAAAAATCGACGATGTCACAACTCTCCTCTGTCATAACTCACCTCGGTCTCCCCTATGAGCTTTTATTAAAGCAAAAATAATAATTAATTTCATGCATATTGTTGATTAATGAAAATTTGTCATCATCCCTTTTCGTCTAGTACGCCGACGAAGTCGCGGGAAAAAGCTAGTTTTAGTATGTATTTTTGCATTTAATTGTTTAAACGGACACGTGAACTCACCCTTACAAACTACCTACTCTTTTATTATGCCACATTCCAAAGACCTCATTCCTGAGACGTCTACTGCATTTTTCAACAAACTAATTTCGTCCGCCCCTTTATTTTCCGTAGCGGTGTCATATTGGAAAAGACGGGAATTTCTCGCAAATGCCAAAGTGCGATGAATATTGGAGCTAGGAAAATATTTCAACTAGACTTCAGAGCTACAGTACTTTGCGGGCACTTTTGGGATACTTCTCGCATGATTGAAACAAAATACGATGTCATTTTACTCATTAGGTAACGTACTTTCGAAATCAGTTTTTTTTTATATCTGTAATCATTACGGAATAATCGCCTGGTCACACTTAACGATTGCAACCTGTATACGCGTCTTTGCAAGGGTCCTCCTATTTCATCGACAAATCAGAAGGTGCCCGCAACTTCGTTTACGGAAAAAAGTGTTAACCCCTTTTTTCGTCAGCGTAGTCGGATAAAAAGTATTCTATAACCATCTATGGATACCCAACTACCCGTGTACCAAAATAGTTGAAATCCGTTAAGCGTATTTGGCGTTATGAAGCCACGACACATACAAACCTACAAAAAATAAATATTTTTCGATACTGTGACCTCAAAATAGTCCGTTTCAATTTTTTTTTAAATATTTTCAATTTAATTTCATTGTTACAACTATTTAAAGAATAGAATAGAATAGAAGAATAGAAGAATAGAAGAATAGAATAATTTATTTGGTCTATATATGGTACAAAAGCTGGTGAAAAAACATACAAAAGCACAAGGACATATCTAACCAACAATTCTGGCATGCAAAAATAAGTATAATGAATGATACTATATCAAGGAACATGAAACATAACATGTCTGATTTCCAAATATAGTTCATATCATTTAAATAATTTCATTTTGACATTTCAATTTAAGAATAATCATTATTAATTCAGAACATTAAAAAATAATTAACAGTATTTTATTAAATAATAAATAGGTACAATTCTGCATTTCAAAATTAAATATTAAAATATAAGAGACACCACTTAATTATCTAAATAATCCTTAATTGAAAAAAGTGTCTTTTCTTTTAACCACTGATACAATTTAGTTTTAAATGTGTTCAATTTTAAATCCGTGAGATCCATTGGTAACTTATTGAATATGCGTATAACCACGGTTTTTGCGATATAAGTCTGTTTTTGTTTTTGGATACTGCAACCTACTTGGATATCTCGTTTTAAAGTTACATACTTGATCTTTAGTACTAAAGTAGTGTGCATGAGTTTTGACGAAAACATACATTTCGAAAATGTACAAAGACGGTACTGTTAAGAGGTTTAGTTTCTTAAACAATGGTTTATGAGATGTAATGGGACTAACATCACATATACCACGTATGCACTGCTTTTGTCCAATAAATACTCTGTTTATGTCTGAGGAGTTACCCCACAGTAATATACCATATCTTAAGATGGATCCAACGTAACCATGGAAAGCTTTAAGCGCCGTTTGTTCATTGGTTATTTTTGCCAGTCTCCAGAGTGCATATGCAAATCGATTTATTTTGCTGCATATATTCTCTATATGTTTTTTCCAGGAGCAACTGTTATCTATCATTATGCCTAAAAACTTTATGTCATCTGATTCTGTTATGATCTGATTTTCATAGGTGATGGATTTTTTTTGTTTATTATCATACCTATTGTAAAATTGAATATATGCCGTTTTGTTGAGATTTACTGTGAGGTTATTATCTTTAAGCCATTTTATTATGTCGCTAACGGTTTGGTTTATATCATTATTAAAATATTCTTTATCTGCACACTTAATCACGACTGAAATATCATCAGCAAATAAAGTGAAATGGTGGCCAGTTACTAATGGCAAATCGTTTATATAAAACAGAAAAAGTAAATGGCCTAAGATTCTTCCCTGAGGAACGCCCACGTTATTTAGTTTTAGGTCAGATTGGCAAGTGAAAGCGGTTCCATTTGCGTCAATACTCGTTAACTGTACTTGGTGATGTCTATTACTCAGATAAGTCTCAATCCATTTTTTTGCAACTCCTCTTAAACCATATGTTTTACATTTTTGTAGAAGAACCGGATGTGAAACAAAATCGAATGCTTTACTCACGTCAAAAAATATCGCTGTAGTAGGTATTTTATTGTCTATATTACCTGTTATCTCTTTAACTAAGTTAAAATCCGCCAGAGAGGCTGTTTTACCGTTTTGAAAACCGTGTTGCTGTGGTGCAAGTATATTATATTTGTTTAAGAAGGTCGTTATCCTTGAATACATTAATTTCTCCACTACTTTTGATTGCACTGGTATTAAGGATATAGGTCTATAATTGTAGATTATTTCCGTGTCCCCTTTTTTGAATAACGGTTTTACTACTGACTGTTTCAGTTTTTCTGGGAAAATGCCTTCAGAAATTCCGATTCATAAGTTGACTAAGGATGGATGATAAACAGTCAGCAGTATTTTTGAGCACTTTCGTGCAAATACCATCGAAGCATCATTTTTTTGATGGCGTATTGTTAAGAGACTTGATTGTCTTAAATATCTCAATTTCATCAGTAGGAAAAAGGCACAAATTTTCAGTTTGTCCTCTAAGTTTTTGTTTGTATTTGTTATTAAAAGTATTAAATAGTTGGTTATTATTCGTAATATGAACAAACATATCATTAAATATTACCAATCTTATTTGGATTTTTTTACTTTAAAGCCTGACAAATGTTTTTTTGACCCTCGCCATTTTGCGGATTTTCAATGGTACTAATTTCTTTTACTGGCAACAAGTACTCTTTGACAACGAACGTTGGATGTCATCGAATGTCACCGATGTAAACAAACAAAAAATATCTACGAATATATTCAAATATAAACGCTTTTATTACAAAAATGCCAATAAACAAATCCAAAGGTGCGAAAAAATGTAGTGAATGCAATGCAATCAAATACTTACAGCTTAAAAAAGAAGAAGGATTACATCGCATTCCAATAACCAATGTTTTAAATTAAAGTTGGTTGTTGACATGACCGGTATTGACATTTTATAGTGCGGTTGTATTTAACTGGTTAGTTGTTTGTTGTTTTAGTGATAAGATTACCGCCATATCACTGTGATTTAAACCCTATTGAGATGATTTGGGGCATTGTAAAAGCTAAAGTGGCAACTAAAAATGTGTCTATCGATAATAAGGCTTTTCTAAAGCTTGTTGAAGATAGTTTTCAGGTAAAAAAATATTTTAATGTTTAAAATTTAGTTTAGTCATGTGAATTATTTTGAATTCAGTCTATATCATTAATGATTTAATTTTTTTATAAATTATAATCGTATAGGAAGTAACTCAAGAAAATTGGAGCAATTGCTGTGACCATGTTAAAAAAAATGAAGATGGTTATAGGAATAACGGTCCTATAATCGAATTGGAGACTGAACGTTTTATAATCGAGGTTGGTGGTCCTGAAAGCGACACATCATCTGATGAAAATGAGACCTCGTCAGAGTCAGAAAACGAAGAATATATAAATATTGAATATATAGAATCAGATTTTGATGAACACGTAAATTGAGAGAACCGAATTCTCTGTAAACAATGTTTTTACATTATACGATTATCAACATGAAGCCAATGACCACTATCCCGGCTATACATGACGTACGCACATTATTGCCACACGTAAGCTGTTTGCAGCGACACCATTTCAGGGTTAAATAAACTATTGCCAGGCTTTATTATAATACTAGAAGGCGCCCGCAGCTTCGTTCGCGGAGGAGAAAAAGTCATAACCCTTCGTTTTTTCTTCAGCGTAGTCGGGTAAAAAGTATCCTATAACCATCTGGAGATATCCAGCTACCCGTGTACCAAAAATAGTTGAAATCCGTTTAGCCGATTTTGCGTGATGAAGCCACAACGACACATACAAACATACAAACATCCATAAAATCCAAAAAAAAATATTTTTCGTTTTAGTGACCTCCAAATAGTCCATTACAATCATTTTTTTGAAAATATCTTCAATGTACAGACATTTCATTTTTACAACTTTATAATAGTCTTGTTTACTTGGGCTCAAAAGGTACTTAGTTCTTAAATACAATTTATTACATACAACACATTAATTTAGGGTAAATTTTGTATGACGGTAGCTCCTATTTGGTATGAAGGAAAATTAAATGTCTGTCCATTTAGGATATCTTTAAAAAAATAAGCCTATCAGACTATATCGAAATCAGACGATCACAAATCAAACACATTTTTTTTATAATTCGGTTTGTATGTGTCGTTGTGACTTCATCACGGCAAAATGGCTAAACGGATTTCAACTATTTCCGTAACATGGGTAGTTGGTAATCTACAGATGATTCCTAGTGATGAAATTCACTTTAAAAATCACGAAGATCGTGGTGGTAAAACATCAAGGTAAAACAAATCAATCCACAGATGGTTATAGGATACTTTTTATCCAACTACGTTCAAGAAAACCGGCCAAGTGTTCCTTACAAAATATACGCTACAAATGGCCGTATCTATAAAAATTCAGTGTTAGCAGAGCCCTACTCCTAAGCAAAATGTACGCGGTGCTCGATCATTTTATATTGGTTATTGATATAGAAAGACAGACATATACAAAAAAACCAGATTTATTTTGTTGATTGTGCTATAAGAGCTTCCTTCATACGAAATTTCAAGTTTTAGAACAACTAGAAGTACGCTATCGATTTCAAAAAGTGTCGAAATATACGTTATTTGCGGCATAAACGGCCTTATCGTTTTTTTACGTAAACTTAGAAGTTTGATTTTTCTCAGCTTCGAGAGACAGTAGACTTGAGTATATAGTTTTAATTTGAACTCGATACCAAACAAAGTGATCCTATAAGGGTTCCGTTTTTCCTTTTAAGGTACGGAACCCTAAACACAGGATTATGCTCTCCTCCGCTGACGAAGTGGCGGGCAACTTCTAGATTATGTAATTATCTGAAGCTTAAATTAGAACAATGCAAGTTAAATTCAATTATACCTTTACACAAGACAAAAGGTCGCTCTTGGACCTTTGTACAACCTCCCACACCCTCCCTTTTATTAAAAACTACCTTTTATTAAAACCTTAATACTCTACAAGCGCCCACACTGTTCTTTGTTCCATTTGCTTTAAATATTTGATAAGCGTATCTATGATAATATTTGATCAAATACTAAGGTATAAAACAAGGATTTATTGGATTTTGTATGAAAATCATTTGTGTTCTTGATATTAGTTCGTGTGTAACAGGCATCAACGCGGACACTTTTGGTCCGACAACCATTGAGCCATTAGGAAAAAAACAGCTGTTTACCCTGTTCATGAACACTGACGCCATGTTTAAATAATAATTAAAAAAACAGATACTTTAATTACCTAATATATATAAACGAACTAGTCCAATGGTAAGCTCAATAAGGCTTGTGTTATGGGTACTAGACGACGATATATTTCATAGATATATCTATTCTATTATAAAGTTGTAAAAATGAAATGTCTGTACATTGAAGATATTTTCAAAAAATATATTGTTACGGACCATTTGGAGGTCACTAAAACTAAAAATATATTTTTTGGATTTTATGTATGTGTGTATGTGTCGTTGTGGCTTCATCACGTAAAATCGGCTAAACAGATTTCAACTAGTTTTGGTACACGGGTAGCTGGGTATCTCCAGATGGTTATAGGATACTTTTTACCCGACTACGCTGAAGAAAAAACTACGGGTTATGACTTTTTTTTCCCCGCGAACGAAGTTGCGGGCATCTTCTAGTTTACTTATATGCATAGATGACTCAGGAACAAATATTTATTGCTCATCACACAAATATTGGCCCTTACCGGGATCTTAACCTTCTTCAGCTTCGCAGGCAACGTAACTCCCGCTGAGCCAAACCGGTCGTCAAATTACATTACAACATAACAGTGTTCTACTTTGGTTAGACAAGCATTTTCAATTTTAAATCTCAACAAATAGGTAGCATATCACCAACACGTTGCGCGCGCCCCAAACGCACAAATCACAGGTTCAAGTCCAGTCGGAGACCTGGATTTTTTTATTACTTAGACCTTTGTATTTATAAGAATTTACTGTAAAGATAATTATAAATTATAATCTATACATATAAACCAGTATTGTGACTTAACTATTGAAAGACAAGGCACGTCCTTCACCACCGTAGGTACAGGATCATTAAGGAGACACGTAATTAGTATTTTATGCAATCGTTATATAATGTATGCTTTTTCAGTTTCTCGCGTACCACGTTTTAATGCCTAATTAACTTTAATTCAATGACTTTAACGACACTTAAAAAGCTACTTATATAACTATAATATACAATAATATTTTCTTGTGTCCGCGATTATTACTCATTGCAATAAAACAATTTAACGGATTATATCGCGTATATTATCTCATTTTAGTTCCCGACGTTTCGGAAGCTTTTCAGCTTTCCATGGTCACGGGTGGACTGAGAAAAGATATATTTTTCTCTGTCAAAGTTACAATTTGTTAGTAATGAGGTAGCCTGGGAGATTTTCTTTGCAGCGATTCTTTTCTCCTCAGTACGCCTCATTTGTGAAATGCTGTTTGATAAATTATTAAAATAAAATAATTAAACCCTTCTGGCACATGTGTAGCTGCCTTTACAGCTTGGGCCCATCTGGCATGTATGTACTTCTATATTATGTTTTAAAAAAATGGGTAGTTTGCACAAACTTTGACAGAGAAAAATATATGTTTTCTCAGTCCACCCGTGTTCATGGAAAGCTGAAAAGCTTCCGAAACGTCGGGAACTAAAATGAGATAATATACGCGATATAATCCGTTAAATTGTTTTAGTTCAATGTATAATATACAATACTTTTTCTACGAGTAAATTACAAACTACAATAAATGAAACGCAGCTAAAAAAATAGCAAAAACACTGCGTTATTTTTTTTAAATACCCTATAGTTCTACGCGGAGTTGCATAATTATTATAGTTCAGTGGCATATAATTTAGATCATAAGACTAACGAGTGATGGTCCTATCTAAAAAGTATGTTTGTGTAGTGTGAGAAGTTCTAATTCTCAGATTATAAAGTACCTACACGACTAGAACAAAAGATCTTTAGAGGCGTAAAGGAGAACTAAGAGATTATTAAAAAAAAAACGAATTGTACGCGTACGAGGAAAAACTAGTATGATAATATCTATACCCTAGTTCACACTCGTACTAATTACAGATTTTTTGCCCACGAAATTTCAACTTTGCGTACTTGTGCACTATCGTACTAATTACAAGCATTTTTCTCAAACAGTTAGTACGATTGTGCTCTAGGGTATCGATATAATGATGAGTTAGATGACTGAAGCCTCTCTCTAAACCGGACGACTAGATTACAGCGGCCTTCAAGAGAATGGCAGCTGCTAACTCTTCGGACGATGAAGTCTAAGAGTCATGCCCGCCGGCGGAGTCGCTCAGCCTGTAGTTTCGCAATCTCTACCACGCCCGATTTCCCTTCTCTCTCCCGCCCCAACTCGGGTTGAGCCGTTCCAATCCGGATTAGAGAGCATGTTCGTAATAAGCCGGGAAGAAAGCGGCTTCTGGACAGTGGATCCTCTGAGGCATCGAGAATCATCGGAAGGTTCATACGTGACGAGAAACATCAAATACTGCGGTTTTATAGATAATATTTTTACCAGGCTTGTAAGTAGGTATTGAAGTGGGAAAGCTGTTTGTTGTAGAAATACCTTTTTCACATCTTAATACGTTCATGTCAAAAAATTAACAGAAAATCCTTGACAGTGGTTTTATCATCTTAAACAAGTTTTACCCAGTCATAAGGTTCTCAGGGTCGTTCATATTAGCAAGGTTGCCCAGTTTGTGTGAAATTCAGTGGCACGTAACGATACTTAAACATCAAATACTATATGGTTTCTTAGACAGTTTATACCAGGCTTATAATTACGAGTACCGAACATAGCGAGCTGTTTTGTGTAGAAATTAGCTTCTTCTACATTTGAATACATCACGACGAATTTCAACAAAAGATACTTTACAGATCTTTATACTCTTAAACACGTTTTAACCAATGCCAGTCCCAAGGTTTTCAGAATCGTTTAAAAGCAAGGTTGCCCAGGTTGTCTGGAACACAGTGGCACGTGACGGGAATCCGATAGGCGCAGGATTCGGACCGATGTTTTTGCCAAGCTTGTGTAGGCTTGTGTAGGTTAGGGTTGTGACATAGATACAAGTCAAAGCACAAAGATTTAGGACACAATAGGTTAGGGTTTCAAGGTACACTAAAAACTTAATCAAAGTTTTTACTGAACCGTACCCAAAACGTAAAACGGGACTCTATTACTAAAACTCTACTGTCCGTCTGTCTGTCTGTCTATCTGTCTGTCCGTCTATCACCAGGCTGTATCTCATGAACGATAGCTAGACAGTTGAAATTTTCACAGATGTATTTCTGTTGCCGCTATTACAACAAATACTAAAAACAGTATAATTTATGTCTGTCTGTCTATGGCAGTAACCAATATAAAATGATCGAACACCGCGTACATTTTGCTTAGGAGTAGGGCTCTTTTAACATTTGATATTCCTAGATCCGGAATTATTTGATACGGAATTAATTGCCGTAGGTAGCGTATATTTTGCACGGAATTCTCGGTGCGGGAATGGAAATGGAATCAATCAATGGCCTTTAAGTCTGCTACAGACAATAAAAATAGTGTTATGAAAGAAGACAACGTTTTTCGTGGCTAAGTAAGCCAATACAGAAGCGGGTTTCAAATATAGGCATACGCGCACTATATTAAACGAAATAGTCAGTCTGAAAAACGGTTAATATAACAAAGAAAATAATATAGGAAAATATATGGAAAATCAAACATCTGTGAATTTAATGTAAATCGGTTCAACGTTAATATTACGAAAATTTTAAAATGTATAACGTAAAATGTGGTATTATTAATAACCCCAAAACTTCTTTTGATGAAAGTGATGAAACGATTTCTGATAATGATGATCCGCGTACACTCAAAAATCATGAACAACATGAACAATAAAATACAAGTAGGTGTACGGATTTTTGGATTTTTTTAATTTGTGAGGTTTTAGATTATCATAATTTTCATTATTTTGTTTTATCACGAAAAATCATCAGATCGTTATCAAACAAATGATTACAATAAGTAGTGAATTCTGACTGTTTTTACTATATTTTTGTTACAAAATCGTCATCCAATCTCGGAATGGAGCGATCGCTTTCCTCTTGTCAAAGAGATTGTTCCCAACAGAGCATTGATCGTATTTCTGTTTGTTCTAGAGCAAATACTTTCACGGCTTCTCAGTTAAAAGAGTCGTAGCAGCCACGGTTTTCCAGATAAAATACACCTTTTAGAGTCAGAAAGGCATTGTAACGTAGCTTTGACGTCTTGGCGATACAAAGATATTGGGAGAGAATAATGTGAAACTGTATTCGAGTGAACTTTCTGAACGTTGAGAATTTTGCATAATATCGCTAGAAGTAGGTCGTGTCAGGCAAATTGAGGGAGCTTACATTTTAGTCAGTTCGTGGACTATTATTTCCACTTAAAACTAACTGAAATATACGAATGTAGTTGCATTAATTTATTGGCTTTTCCCGTGACTTAAAATCCCGCGAATAGATTGGCATTCTCGTTAGTGGCTTCGCGCTCCACGCACTGTGTCCAATACTGGTAATTAGGTCTACCTAGTTCAAAGCCAGGTTCTAGAAAAGTCTGCCTATCGATATGTCTTGTTAGAAGGCAGCAAAGAAGTAACAAATAGACGTGATTTTTTGCATAGCGATATAATATGGGCCGCCAAATACATCGGCGATTTTCCAGGAAAGTGTACGGTTTCTTATAAGAAGGCTCAAAGTCACTCAGCAATAATGAGGGTTAAGCTCATAGTTTCTTTACGGGATCGAATTAGAAATCCGTAGAGGTACCAGAGTTACGTAGGTAGTCCTAAGAAACTTTAGTGGCAATGGGCAGGGCACGACCGGTTTAGCTCAGTGGGAGTAAGGTTGCCTGTGAAACTGAAGGTCCTGGGTTCAAATCCCGGCAAATATTTGTGTGATGAGCATAAATAATTGTTCCTGAGAAGTAAAATATATCTGACGACCGGTTTAGCTCTGTGGAAAGTAACGTTGCCTGCGAAGGTGAGGTCAAAAAAAGCGTCAGAAAGGATGTTCAACTACGCATTTCTAAGAGAATGAAAAGATATTTAAAATTCTGATTAGTTATTTAAATTAATCTGTTCCTTATTTTGCCCTAAAATTTTAGTAGCACAATATTTTAACTAAATTTATCAGATTTCCGACAGTAGTTTTCTAAAAAGCGCGCTAAGTCATAAGTTTGAGTCCTTCAAACTTAATAATATAATAATGAAATTATGAAAAAAAAAATATGAAAACCTTATTAATCACGATTTTTTTTAAATGGAATTATGTCTATGCATCTCTTGTGTATAAATAGTAATCTGAAAAGATAGAAAAAATTCTGAAATATTTGTGAGATTCATTGTGGATCGAGTGTGATAAAAATTTGTACCTTCTATATATCAATTCATATGCTAAAAAACTAGGCATAAATTGGGCTCAGTAGAAAAGGCAGCCGTAACGACACATACAAACATACAGAAACTCAAAAAACAAATATTTTCCAATTCAGTGACTTCCAATCAGTCTGTTACAATATTTTTTTGTAAATATCTTTAATGTATGTACAGGTATTTCATTTTTACAGTTTTATAATATATCTCATGTATAAAATTTTAAATAGGCACTATAACCCGCAAAATGTAGGTATTACTTATACTATATGGTTATGGCCAATATAAACAACATAGTATTGTTGGGTCTAGTTTCGTGTCGGCCTGTCGGGTAGTGCTATTGGCGAACATCGGTTACTATTATTCAATTCAAGAAAAACTCTCAAAATCTTTTTATAAGTATAGCCTTAGAGCTTATTGTCCGAAAATCAAAATGTCAAACACAGTGCACATGGATATTGTTGTCAAAAATGGCACTGATGTTTTATACGTCACCCCGGGCTGTAAATAGCATTTACCGTCAGAAAATTCTATGTCATGGCCCAAAAAGGGCTTAGTAATGTCTATACACACACGGGCACGGGCAGAACGACGATTATCTGAGTTCATAAATAGGCATTATTTTATCGCCCTAGGTGTGTAATGTGTAGTGGGAAACCTTTTTCGAAACCGAACGATTACTATTGTACCTGCATACATGCCATTGTCTTCACTGTGGACTAAAACCAACATTGTTTACTTTAAAGTGGTTGCCACTGTATGCAAATACTACACACAGAGGGCAACTTTATGTGTAAGGAAATAAGGTTTATACTAAAATAAAGACATTTTTGTATGACATAGGAGGCAAACGAGTGCGTTGCCGGCCTTTCAGGTGGGAGTACGCTCTTTTATTGAAGGTTTGAAGGTCGCATCGGTCCGGAAATACTGCAGGCGGCAATTTATTCCACAGTTCCGTCGTGCGAGGTAGGAAATTTCTAGAAAAACGCACAGTTGTGGATTGCTAACTATCTAAGTGGTGAGGGTGGAGATGGAGATATTGCCGTGTAGGGCGATGATAGAAAGATGCAGCTGGGATCAACCCGACCACTCCCCGTTATACAAGCGATAGAAAATGCATTTAGAGGTATTAACAACTTCTTTTACAAAGGACAACAATTGACTTAACACTTCACAATGAAACATAATTGTTTCGTTAAAGGGTGCAATAGTAATTGCTTTCGGTTTTTAAAAACGATTCCCACTATACTTATTAAGTTATATAGCAGAATAATATTTGGTGAGTCAAGAGCGATGAAGCTTACTTAATAGAAGAAAGAGCTTTTAAGCAAGCGTTCGACGGGTTAATGACGTTATTCCAAGCACATTTCGCAACATAATTCACCTGGACAGTAAGTCGACTGAAATTCTCTTTTAAGCGGACTTTACGTTAGATAAACTTTATGTAACTAAGTTAATTTACCGTCGTTAATAGTTTAGTAAGTTGCGATTTAAGTAAGTCTACGAGCGTTCCTGGAATGCTCTTATCGGGATTTGAACTCAGGACTGTTAGCTTCGCAGGCAGGGTCATGACTGCTGAGTTAAACCGGTCATCTAACCACCAGTCTTTGTGTCTTGCACACCGTGTCTCAACCCAACTCTAAGTGGCCGCAGTCAGACCCTTCAAAGTCAGGTTCTACAAAAAAGGATCTGGAATCATCGGAAGGTGAGCGGACTCCCTCATTTCGGACTGTGGGAGTCCGCCTCTTATTTCGTCCGTCTAGCCAAAGACAACATTTCATTTTATAAAAGTGACTTTAATTGAATATCACGGATAGATTTGGGCTCTCTGAACACATTAACGTTATATTTGGAATTTTTGGATCACAAATTTTTGAAAAAAATGGGTTTTATTAGCAATTGATGAAAGTGAGGCTGAACAAACTAAATTTCACGGCTTTATTTTTTGATGATTATTAAGAAAAATTGTGACAATGTATGACATAATATGGCATTGTCTTGACATATTATTGCTTTCTACGTTTGAGTCTTGATTTCTTTTGTCAAAAAAACTACTCCGTATGCAGAATGAAAATTACCGAAGGATCTCAATCAAATTTGACGACCGGTTTAGCTCAGTGGGAGTAACGTTGCCTGCGAAGCTGAGGTCCTGGGTTCAAATCCCGGTAAGGGCAAATATTTGTGTGATGAACATAAATATTTGTTCCTGAGTCTTGGATGTTTTCTATGTATATAAGTAATATGTCTATTAAATATATCGTCGTCTAGTACCCATAACACAAGCCTTATTGAGCTTACCATGGGACTAGTTCGATTTGTGTAAAATTGTCCCGTAATATTTATTTATTTATTTATTTATTTATTTATTTATTTATTTATTTATTTATTTATTTATTTATTTATTTATTTATTAATCTGCCGCCAGTCAACAATATAATGTTGTTAGAATACATGCAACAAAGCGGCAGAAATCTGGGGAGCCAAAATCCTGATGTCTTCCCGCTATTCATATGTAGACTCAGCCGTAGGCTATGTTGTAGTAGAGGTAAAGAGGGACGGTTCTGTTTGTTTTGTGAGATGCAAAGTTACGCCGGAACACAGAATAAATTCTATATTGTATTCTGTGATTGCAACCATCAATGAAGCGAGCATGAAGTCCAGGAGCACAACAAAATTGCAGATAAATAAAAAACTCAGACCCAAATTCAAATGCATGCTGATCGTAAAAAGGCATTGCTTTGTGTAGCTGACCCAATGTTCGAAACGAACAAGTACTACAAATATTGGCTGTATTATAACAAGTTAACCTCGTCGCACTGCTGAAACAGAAACGATTCCGTTGGCCATGTGCATCGCATGCACCCATTACGTTTGCCGCGGCGTGTTATGCTCAGTGCTGTAGCTAACGCCAAAAGAAGCATCGGTCGCCCAATGCTGTCGCCCAATAAAGATTGTGCCACGCGGGACATGTAAGCGTTTTTGACATCCGTGTCCACAACTGGGAGGAGAGTGCAGTAGATAGGGACAAATGGCGCAAACTGGTTTTGCATGGCTGCAAGATTTTGGATGAGGCATGGTTCAAAACACTCGTAACCAAACGTGCCAAAAGACATCGGCCCGGCACTGGTTCACCGCGCACAGGCATTCTTACATCTGTCAAGCCTGTGGTTGCGAGTGCCGTCCCCGTATTGGCTTACATAGCCACGAAAAACGTTGTTTTCCGAGATGAGACTGTTTCAATAGTCTGTAAATGATTAAGAGGCCTGTAAAAATCCGTAACTCCTCGACGAGTTCTTCAGGATATTATGATAATGGTGATGGAATAAAAAGTGGACTGTAAATTTGGTAGCTGGTATAATCCAAAGATGGAAAGAATTATTTGGAAAGTAAGTCCGTTACAGTGGTCGTGAATATAAAAAAGGTAAGATGGCAACCGCCAAAAAAGTCAAATTTTAACATTAGAGTTGCCATACATAAAATGTATACATGAATATTGGAAATTAGTTTTTATACATTTTTACTGAATATTTTAATTAAAAAATATGCAATTCAATTATTTATAATACATTATTTGATTAAAATTATATAATGAATTTAAATGATTATACTTTGTTGCTTCGAAATAGGATTAAAAATAATCAATTTTTAAACGTTTCGCAACATGCTCCCGCCCTTGAAATTTGAAGATATTCAATTTATAGCTACAGGGAGCGGGCAGATATTATTAAAGGCTCGTCGGATGACGCCCCTCTTCGTCCTGATGTCCGCCACGCGCGCTACGCCGTCAGCTCCAGGAATGATACGCGTCACTCTGCCGAGCTGCCATAGGAGTGGTGGCAGTGTTTTGTCCTTGATGACAACGAGAACGCCTTCTTCAAGTTTCCCTGCAGAACTATGCCATTTAGTCTTCTGTTGGAGCCAAAAAATATACTCGTTAGAAAAACGATGCCAAAATTGTTGCTTGAGCAGCTCGATGCGCTTCCACCGTTGAAGAGCTCCCACATTGGATGTCAGAATCTGTGGATGTGGCACAAAGTTAATCGATCGTCCTATAAGGAAGTGGGCAGGGGTCAGTGGATAAAGGTCATTTGGATCATCGGAGAGTGGCGTTAGCGGCCTTGAATTTAAAATTGCCTCAATCTGGACCAGCAGCGTAGACATCTCATCGTATGTCATGTGAGTCTGATCAAGAACTCGTCGAAGATGATGTTTGATGGATTTGATTGCGGACTCCCATAATCCGCCAAAGTGAGGTGCATAAGCAGGAATGAACGAAAATTTAATACCTTCCGTTACTTCCGTTGATGAACATTGACTGACCATTTTTGAAAATTCGTTACAAGTACCTTGAAACGTGGTAGCATTATCTGAAAATATAGTCCGAGGCTTACCCCGGCGCGCAAAAAATCTGGCTAAGGCTGCAATGTAAGCTTCTTTGGTTAGGTCTGTGACAAGTTCAAGGTGCACTGCTTTAGTTGCTAAACACACAAATGCACAAATATATGACTTGACTAATGTACTGCCTCTACCTTTCCGGTTGGAAATCATAACTGGTCCCGCATAATCTACACCAGTCTCTAAGAATGGATACTCCAACTCAACACGCTCTTTTGGTAGATTACCCATCACAGGCTGTACAGTTTTGCCATTGAATCGAGAGCATTTGACACATTTATGAACCGTACTTCTGGCCAAATTTCTTCCTCTTATAGCCCAATATTTATGCCTGGTAGTAGCCAGGAGAAGCTGGGGACCTGAATGCATAAACATGGCGTGGTAGTATCTGAAAATCAGTTTGCATAAATGATGCTTAGAACTGAGCAACACTGGATGTTTGACATCGTAGTCGTAGCTGGAGTTGATCAGTCTTCCCCCAACACGAATGAGATTGTCGTCACCAAGGAACGGAGAAAGAGACCTCAGATTGCATTTCCTAGGCAACGGTTTATTTGTAGTGAGCATTTCCAGCTCCCTGGGAAAGGAGTCTTCTTGTGCCCTACGCAAGAGAAAATTGCTAGAGCGTTCTAACTCTTGACTCGAAAGATTACCTAGCTGTTTGGTTTTCTCCTTGCAACAGTTATGAATGAATCTAAAGACAAAGGCCATGATGCGCTTAACCTTTGTGAAGCTGGATGAATCCTGGATAAGCTTTGTGAACACGTTTTCTTTTTGTTCTTGCACAACAAGAGATTGCTCAACTTTTTCAGGTATAACCACCTGTGAGTGTTTGTTTGGATTTTCGGGCCACTGTGATTGATCTAGATGTAAAAATTGAGGGCCCGACCACCACAGAGAAGATTGACCAAGCTGATCGGCACTAAGACCACGGGAAACGAGGTCCGCAGGATTATCTTTGGACGGTACATAGCACCATTGGCGACCAGCCGTGAGCTCTTGAATTTCACTTACTCTGTGGCGTACGAAAGTTTTGAGATGTAGTGGTGATGATGCAATCCACCCTAATGTAATCGTTGAGTCAGACCAGAATACGCAGTCTCTGAATTTTAACGTGAGTGAAGAGATTATTTTGGAATATAACTTTGCACCAAGTACTGCACCACTTAATTCCAGACGTGGAATCGTTGTCTGAGGGCGGATCGGTGCTATTTTACTCTTTGAAGCCAGAAGACGGACACTGACAGATCCGTCACTAGCGACACTATGTATGTAGGCACACGCACCATATGCTTTTTCACTAGCATCTGTGAAAATGTGGAGAGAAACTTCAGTAGGACTGACTGGTTTTATGCATCTGGGTATTGACAATTGGTTCAAGTACGGCATAGTACGGGCAAAATGAAGCCATGCCGCTTTAATTGGTTGAGAGACTTCATCATCCCATGAACACTTGCTGATCCACAATTGCTGCATGATTATCTTTGCCTCTACTATGCAGGGAGAAACAAGTCCAAGAGGATCAAATACTTGAGCAATTGTGGAGAGGATCGACCGTTTGTTGATTTTATTTTGCAAATTAACGTTAATCGAGAACGTTAAAGAATCTTGAAAACATTGCCAGTTTAAGCCTAGAGTCTTTGAAGATTCCGCACTACTGAGATTAACAGTGCCGGAACTGTTGTCATCCTGACACACTGCAAGTAAAATATCCCTATTGTTTGAATGCCATTTTCGAAGATTGAATTTTGCAGACTCTAAGCTACGAGTAACATTATGACATAATGAGATTGTCTCTTGTATGGTATCCCTACCTGATAAAAAATCGTCGACGTAAAAATCGTGACAAATTGCATGTTTGACGTTATCGTCTTTTGAATCATATCCCAATTGAGTGAGACATCTAGTAGCAAGAAATGGTGCAGAAGCCGTTCCGTACGTGACCGTGTTTAACGTATAAACTGATATTGGTTCTGATGGATGCGACCTCCACAATATTTTCTGTAAAGACCTCTGTGATTCTTCGATTTGTACTTGCCGGTACATTTTTTCCACATCAGCGGTCACAACAAAACTGTGTTGACGAAAGCGTAAGAGAATTGACTGTAAGTCGTCTTGCACGGTTGGTCCTATCCTTTGGATGTCATTATACGATTTGCCTGATGTGGTAGGAGAGGATCCGTTAAATACAACTCTCAGCTTTGTGGTAGTGCTTGAGTCTCGTAAAACACCATGATGTGGCAGAAAACATGACACTGAATCGTTATTAACACTACTTTTGCTCATGTGCCCTAAACTTTCGTACTCAGCAAGGAAGTCAACGTAAAGATTCCTCAAAACAGGATTCTTCTCTAACCTACGCTCTACTGACAAAAATGTCGCTAAAGCACGTTGATAAGAATCTCCCAGTACCTCAGGTGAATCCTTTAACGGCATAGAGACTTTGAACCGTCCTTCAGAATCGCGTGTGGTTGTCTCAAGAAAATGTTCTTCACATGCGTTTTCTTCGGAAGTCATTTTATGTTTAGCAGCAACCGTGTCTAACTCCCAAAAACGAGATATGTCTGTGCTAGAATCAGGTGATGATTCGAGACTGAACATGCATATAGGTGTATGTGGTTTAGGCTGGGTTATACCTCCTGAAACTAACCACCCTAGTTTTGTTTCGTACAACGTGGGTTGATTTTTACCCAACTGAATACGATTTGAGCCTAAAATGCTCCAGAATATCTCTGCACCGACTAAGATATCGATGCATGCTGGTTTATTGAATGTTGGATCAGCTAATTGAACCCCTTGTGGCATTTGAATTTCATGTATATGTATATATGTCGAAGGTATCGTTGTTGTGATATTCGGAAGAACGAAACAATGAATGTCCGTTTTGAAATTTCCATCAAAAGAATGGATCTGAATTGAACATGCTTGCGAACTATTAGATGTGTGACTATTGATCCCAGTTACCTTTGAATTGATCGAGGAAGTATGTAATTTTAGCCTACTACAAAGATCATGCGTAATGAAATTAGTGGTACTCCCATTGTCTAACAAAATGCGTGCAGTTTGCAACTTCCCCTTGTTGTCTACAACCTTTACAAGAGCTGTAGAAAGCAATACATGATTAGACGATATATTACTAACTGACTGCCCCGCAACTACTGCAATATTTAATGGAACGTTTGCCTTAGAACCTGCCTCTCGCAGCGGTTCAATATGGATTAGAGTATTGTGTTTTTGACTGCAATATTTGCAATGCGACAAACGACATTGTGACTCAGAATGACCGTGACAAAGACAGTTAAGACAGACTTTGAATGACTTGGCTTTATTTAGTCGTGCCTCAGCTGGAAGTTTTTTAAACGCACAACAATTGTATAAATTATGAGCCTTTTTGCATAAGGGACATTGATGTGAATATGAATTTTTCCGATTAGTGTCAAATGAAGTGGTCGCAATCAAACTTTTCGATTTTGACTGACCGTGAGACAATAATGATGACTCATGCTTTAATTTATTTTGTTTGATGTCTTCGAGACTTTCTAAAAAGTCTGCCCTCTGTAAAAGGAATGTTTTAAAAACCTCCAAAGAAGGTACAGTCGACTCCGAATTACGACGCTCCTCCCATTCCCTAGTCGTCACAGGATCCAATTTATTTGCCATCATGTGTACAACTAGTGTGTCCCAGTTGTCAGTTGGCTGACCTAAGGTTTGAAGCGCACGTAAGTTTTTATTTGTGACATCAAGTATATGCCTTAAGGCCTGGCTCGACTCCCGATGAATAGCCTCGACATTAAATAATGCATTTACATGATTAGTTACTAACAATTTCTGGTTGTCGTACCTATCCGAAAGTAATTGCCATGCAATTGTATAGTTGTCATTTGTCAGTTCTAAACTTTGTATAACAAGTGCCGCGCTGCCCTTAAGTGACGCACGCAAGTAATGAAACTTGTTTATTGTATTTATGGAGTCGTTGTTATGAATGAGAGAGAGATATGTATCCCGAAACGCTAGCCAGTTATGATAACCACCTTCGAAACGCGGCAAGTCAATTTTGGGTAAATTAACAAAATTTGCATTGTGTGGCTTAACAACCGTTGATGCAGTGCTTACCTCAGTTTCATTCGCGCCGGAGTTACGCCTCGTTGTATGCCTATGTATAAGAACTTGCGCCGATGACATGCTCGCGTAGTAGGCATCTTCGAAGAGCTGACGCTCATCTCCGACGTCCCCCTCGCTCGCAGCCGGAGACAGCATTTCTATATCCGTCTGTAATGCATCAAATTCATCAAAAATAGGTACAATCTTATCGAATCGCAACTGCAACTCAGCAATCTGCAATTCGCTAAGTCGCGGCTCTGACACCGATTTTTGTAAAAAGTTTTGGAACGCTGTGAGCTTGCCTTTAATAGCCCCGCGTTTATATTTAAGCTTTTTTAAATCTTGCTCTGCCGACATTGTGAAAAAACAAAAACTATATATATATTTCGTTGAAAATCCAATGTGAAAGTAATAACAAAGTATTAATAAACGACACCTAAAATACCTATCTGGCAGCGCGAGATAATTTACTTAACTATTACTTTTTCCTTATGCGTTGATTCCTGCCTGATGCACTCGGCCGGTATGTGATTATGTAAGTTGTTTACAAGTTCGCTCAGTATCGTTTCGCGTTGAGTTTTGAGATAACCAAGCGCTTAGATTTATTACAAAATTAGTTTAAGTTAATGTTTTTTACAGTGTTATTGTATTGGAAATTAAACAAGTGTACCGTGTTGTATGTTAATGTTATATATTAAATGAAATGAAAGTGCAAGTACGTCGTGAATTTGTGAATATACTCGTACGCTATAATAGACAAGTACTGAGGTTATGCCTATACTTGCTAACTAAAATGAATTACTGCAATAAATACGTTTGATTATCTAGCTACTGATCAGTTCATGACAATGAAATGAAGCTAGCTGTATGAGAAAAGGAATATGGAATGAATTTTAGGCTATCGTGGAATGCCTAAATTAATGAATCTATGTTGAACCAATGGATGAAATGAATGAACTGGATAAAAAGCAACAACAAAATGAAAATGAATTGTGATATGAAAGAAGGAATAGGAACGATCTCACAAATTTGTGTCCTTTGTCCTTATCTGCTATCTGCTTTTTGTTGCTGGTCAGTGCTCAGATGGCTCAATTGAATGTCTGCAACCCGTTGAATGTTAGCTTCCTGGTTCAATTGTGCTGGATGGGCTAACGTAACCCTGATTGCTGGTCACGTATGTGAATTTCCCGCTGGATTGGGACGCTTCGTGTGGCCTGGCCTTGTTCACCCGTCGTTGAATATCCTGGCTGATGGGATACGACGAGTGTCAGCACTGTATTCTCACGAAGGCTGGATGTGCCCGACGCCAATTTGGATAACCACGGTTCACTGAAGCTTGTACGTTGCAGAAGCTCGACCCTGATGTTCGATCTCACAATCCTTTGTCTTCATTCCACTTACGGAGGATCAGTAAGGACCATGTAAAAATCAATTAATTTTTTTCGGGCACATCCAGCCTTCGTGAGAATACAGTGCTGACACTCGTCGTATCCCATCAGCCAGGATATTCAACGACGGGTGAACAAGGCCAGGCCACACGAAGCGTCCCAATCCAGCGGGAAATTCACATACGTGACCAGCAATCAGGGTTACGTTAGCCCATCCAGCACAATTGAACCAGGAAGCTAACATTCAACGGGTTGCAGACATTCAATTGAGCCATCTGAGCACTGACCAGCAACAAAAAGCAGATAGCAGATAAGGACAAAGGACACAAATTTGTGAGATCGTTCCTATTCCTTCTTTCATATCACAATTCATTTTCATTTTGTTGTTGCTTTTTATCCAGTTCATTCATTTCATCCATTGGTTCAACATAGATTCATTAATTTAGGCATTCCACGATAGCCTAAAATTCATTCCATATTCCTTTTCTCATACAGCTAGCTTCATTTCATTGTCATCAACTGATCAGTAGCTAGATAATCAAACGTATTTATTGCAGTAATTCATTTTAGTTAGCAAGTATAGGCATAACCTCAGTACTTGTCTATTATAGCGTACGAGTATATTCACAAATTCACGACGTACTTGCACTTTCATTTCATTTAATATATAACATTAACATACAACACGGTACACTTGTTTAATTTCCAATACAATAACACTGTAAAAAACATTAACTTAAACTAATTTTGTAATAAATCTAAGCGCTTGGTTATCTCAAAACTCAACGCGAAACGATACTGAGCGAACTTGTAAACAACTTACATAATCACATACCGGCCGAGTGCATCAGGCAGGAATCAACGCATAAGGAAAAAGTAATAGTTAAGTAAATTATCTCGCGCTGCCAGATAGGTATTTTAGGTGTCGTTTATTAATACTTTGTTATTACTTTCACATTGGATTTTCAACGAAATATATATATAGTTTTTGTTTTTTCACAATGTCGGCAGAGCAAGATTTAAAAAAGCTTAAATATAAACGCGGGGCTATTAAAGGCAAGCTCACAGCGTTCCAAAACTTTTTACAAAAATCGGTGTCAGAGCCGCGACTTAGCGAATTGCAGATTGCTGAGTTGCAGTTGCGATTCGATAAGATTGTACCTATTTTTGATGAATTTGATGCATTACAGACGGATATAGAAATGCTGTCTCCGGCTGCGAGCGAGGGGGACGTCGGAGATGAGCGTCAGCTCTTCGAAGATGCCTACTACGCGAGCATGTCATCGGCGCAAGTTCTTATACATAGGCATACAACGAGGCGTAACTCCGGCGCGAATGAAACTGAGGTAAGCACTGCATCAACGGTTGTTAAGCCACACAATGCAAATTTTGTTAATTTACCCAAAATTGACTTGCCGCGTTTCGAAGGTGGTTATCATAACTGGCTAGCGTTTCGGGATACATATCTCTCTCTCATTCATAACAACGACTCCATAAATACAATAAACAAGTTTCATTACTTGCGTGCGTCACTTAAGGGCAGCGCGGCACTTGTTATACAAAGTTTAGAACTGACAAATGACAACTATACAATTGCATGGCAATTACTTTCGGATAGGTACGACAACCAGAAATTGTTAGTAACTAATCATGTAAATGCATTATTTAATGTCGAGGCTATTCATCGGGAGTCGAGCCAGGCCTTAAGGCATATACTTGATGTCACAAATAAAAACTTACGTGCGCTTCAAACCTTAGGTCAGCCAACTGACAACTGGGACACACTAGTTGTACACATGATGGCAAATAAATTGGATCCTGTGACGACTAGGGAATGGGAGGAGCGTCGTAATTCGGAGTCGACTGTACCTTCTTTGGAGGTTTTTAAAACATTCCTTTTACAGAGGGCAGACTTTTTAGAAAGTCTCGAAGACATCAAACAAAATAAATTAAAGCATGAGTCATCATTATTGTCTCACGGTCAGTCAAAATCGAAAAGTTTGATTGCGACCACTTCATTTGACACTAATCGGAAAAATTCATATTCACATCAATGTCCCTTATGCAAAAAGGCTCATAATTTATACAATTGTTGTGCGTTTAAAAAACTTCCAGCTGAGGCACGACTAAATAAAGCCAAGTCATTCAAAGTCTGTCTTAACTGTCTTTGTCACGGTCATTCTGAGTCACAATGTCGTTTGTCGCATTGCAAATATTGCAGTCAAAAACACAATACTCTAATCCATATTGAACCGCTGCGAGAGGCAGGTTCTAAGGCAAACGTTCCATTAAATATTGCAGTAGTTGCGGGGCAGTCAGTTAGTAATATATCGTCTAATCATGTATTGCTTTCTACAGCTCTTGTAAAGGTTGTAGACAACAAGGGGAAGTTGCAAACTGCACGCATTTTGTTAGACAATGGGAGTACCACTAATTTCATTACGCATGATCTTTGTAGTAGGCTAAAATTACATACTTCCTCGATCAATTCAAAGGTAACTGGGATCAATAGTCACACATCTAATAGTTCGCAAGCATGTTCAATTCAGATCCATTCTTTTGATGGAAATTTCAAAACGGACATTCATTGTTTCGTTCTTCCGAATATCACAACAACGATACCTTCGACATATATACATATACATGAAATTCAAATGCCACAAGGGGTTCAATTAGCTGATCCAACATTCAATAAACCAGCATGCATCGATATCTTAGTCGGTGCAGAGATATTCTGGAGCATTTTAGGCTCAAATCGTATTCAGTTGGGTAAAAATCAACCCACGTTGTACGAAACAAAACTAGGGTGGTTAGTTTCAGGAGGTATAACCCAGCCTAAACCACATACACCTATATGCATGTTCAGTCTCGAATCATCACCTGATTCTAGCACAGACATATCTCGTTTTTGGGAGTTAGACACGGTTGCTGCTAAACATAAAATGACTTCCGAAGAAAACGCATGTGAAGAACATTTTCTTGAGACAACCACACGCGATTCTGAAGGACGGTTCAAAGTCTCTATGCCGTTAAAGGATTCACCTGAGGTACTGGGAGATTCTTATCAACGTGCTTTAGCGACATTTTTGTCAGTAGAGCGTAGGTTAGAGAAGAATCCTGTTTTGAGGAATCTTTACGTTGACTTCCTTGCTGAGTACGAAAGTTTAGGGCACATGAGCAAAAGTAGTGTTAATAACGATTCAGTGTCATGTTTTCTGCCACATCATGGTGTTTTACGAGACTCAAGCACTACCACAAAGCTGAGAGTTGTATTTAACGGATCCTCTCCTACCACATCAGGCAAATCGTATAATGACATCCAAAGGATAGGACCAACCGTGCAAGACGACTTACAGTCAATTCTCTTACGCTTTCGTCAACACAGTTTTGTTGTGACCGCTGATGTGGAAAAAATGTACCGGCAAGTACAAATCGAAGAATCACAGAGGTCTTTACAGAAAATATTGTGGAGGTCGCATCCATCAGAACCAATATCAGTTTATACGTTAAACACGGTCACGTACGGAACGGCTTCTGCACCATTTCTTGCTACTAGATGTCTCACTCAATTGGGATATGATTCAAAAGACGATAACGTCAAACATGCAATTTGTCACGATTTTTACGTCGACGATTTTTTATCAGGTAGGGATACCATACAAGAGACAATCTCATTATGTCATAATGTTACTCGTAGCTTAGAGTCTGCAAAATTCAATCTTCGAAAATGGCATTCAAACAATAGGGATCTTTTACTTGCAGTGTGTCAGGATGACAACAGTTCCGGCACTGTTAATCTCAGTAGTGCGGAATCTTCAAAGACTCTAGGCTTAAACTGGCAATGTTTTCAAGATTCTTTAACGTTCTCGATTAACGTTAATTTGCAAAATAAAATCAACAAACGGTCGATCCTCTCCACAATTGCTCAAGTATTTGATCCTCTTGGACTTGTTTCTCCCTGCATAGTAGAGGCAAAGATAATCATGCAGCAATTGTGGATCAGCAAGTGTTCATGGGATGATGAAGTCTCTCAACCAATTAAAGCGGCATGGCTTCATTTTGCCCGTACTATGCCGTACTTGAACCAATTGTCAATACCCAGATGCATAAAACCAGTCAGTCCTACTGAAGTTTCTCTCCACATTTTCACAGATGCTAGTGAAAAAGCATATGGTGCGTGTGCCTACATACATAGTGTCGCTAGTGACGGATCTGTCAGTGTCCGTCTTCTGGCTTCAAAGAGTAAAATAGCACCGATCCGCCCTCAGACAACGATTCCACGTCTGGAATTAAGTGGTGCAGTACTTGGTGCAAAGTTATATTCCAAAATAATCTCTTCACTCACGTTAAAATTCAGAGACTGCGTATTCTGGTCTGACTCAACGATTACATTAGGGTGGATTGCATCATCACCACTACATCTCAAAACTTTCGTACGCCACAGAGTAAGTGAAATTCAAGAGCTCACGGCTGGTCGCCAATGGTGCTATGTACCGTCCAAAGATAATCCTGCGGACCTCGTTTCCCGTGGTCTTAGTGCCGATCAGCTTGGTCAATCTTCTCTGTGGTGGTCGGGCCCTCAATTTTTACATCTAGATCAATCACAGTGGCCCGAAAATCCAAACAAACACTCACAGGTGGTTATACCTGAAAAAGTTGAGCAATCTCTTGTTGTGCAAGAACAAAAAGAAAACGTGTTCACAAAGCTTATCCAGGATTCATCCAGCTTCACAAAGGTTAAGCGCATCATGGCCTTTGTCTTTAGATTCATTCATAACTGTTGCAAGGAGAAAACCAAACAGCTAGGTAATCTTTCGAGTCAAGAGTTAGAACGCTCTAGCAATTTTCTCTTGCGTAGGGCACAAGAAGACTCCTTTCCCAGGGAGCTAGAAATGCTCACTACAAATAAACCGTTGCCTAGGAAATGCAATCTGAGGTCTCTTTCTCCGTTCCTTGGTGACGACAATCTCATTCGTGTTGGGGGAAGACTGAGCAACTCCAGCTACGACTACGATGTCAAACATCCAGTCTTGCTCAGTTCTAAGCATCATTTATGCAAACTGATTTTCAGATACTACCACGCCATGTTTATGCATTCAGGTCCCCAGCTTCTCCTGGCTACTACCAGGCATAAATATTGGGCTATAAGAGGAAGAAATTTGGCCAGAAGTACGGTTCATAAATGTGTCAAATGCTCTCGATTCAATGGCAAAACTGTACAGCCTGTGATGGGTAATCTACCAAAAGAGCGTGTTGAGTTGGAGTATCCATTCTTAGAGACTGGTGTAGATTATGCGGGACCAGTTATGATTTCCAACCGGAAAGGTAGAGGCAGTACATTAGTCAAGTCATATATTTGTGCATTTGTGTGTTTAGCAACTAAAGCAGTGCACCTTGAACTTGTCACAGACCTAACCAAAGAAGCTTACATTGCAGCCTTAGCCAGATTTTTTGCGCGCCGGGGTAAGCCTCGGACTATATTTTCAGATAATGCTACCACGTTTCAAGGTACTTGTAACGAATTTTCAAAAATGGTCAGTCAATGTTCATCAACGGAAGTAACGGAAGGTATTAAATTTTCGTTCATTCCTGCTTATGCACCTCACTTTGGCGGATTATGGGAGTCCGCAATCAAATCCATCAAACATCATCTTCGACGAGTTCTTGATCAGACTCACATGACATACGAAGAGATGTCTACGCTGCTGGTCCAGATTGAGGCAATTTTAAATTCAAGGCCGCTAACGCCACTCTCCGATGATCCAAATGACCTTTATCCACTGACCCCTGCCCACTTCCTTATAGGACGATCGATTAACTTTGTGCCACATCCACAGATTCTGACATCCAATGTGGGAGCTCTTCAACGGTGGAAGCGCATCGAGCTGCTCAAGCAACAATTTTGGCATCGTTTTTCTAACGAGTATATTTTTTGGCTCCAACAGAAGACTAAATGGCATAGTTCTGCAGGGAAACTTGAAGAAGGCGTTCTCGTTGTCATCAAGGACAAAACACTGCCACCACTCCTATGGCAGCTCGGCAGAGTGACGCGTATCATTCCTGGAGCTGACGGCGTAGCGCGCGTGGCGGACATCAGGACGAAGAGGGGCGTCATCCGACGAGCCTTTAATAATATCTGCCCGCTCCCTGTAGCTATAAATTGAATATCTTCAAATTTCAAGGGCGGGAGCATGTTGCGAAACGTTTAAAAATTGATTATTTTTAATCCTATTTCGAAGCAACAAAGTATAATCATTTAAATTCATTATATAATTTTAATCAAATAATGTTGTATTATAAATAATTGAATTGCATATTTTTTAATTAAAATATTCAGTAAAAATGTATAAAAAGAAATTTCCAATATTCATGTATACATTTTATGTATGGCAACTCTGATGTTAAAATTTGACTTTTTTGGCGGTTGCCATCTTACCTTTTTTATATTCACGACCACTGTAACGGACTTACTTTCCAAATAATTCTTTCCATCTTTGGATTATACCAGCTACCAAATTTACAGTCCACTTTTTATTCCATCACCATTATCATAATATCCTGAAGAACTCGTCGAGGAGTTACGGATTTTTACATGGTAAATGTTTTAATGGTGATGGAATAAAAAGTGGACTGTAAATTTGGTAGCTGGTATAATCCAAAGATGGAAAGAATTATTTGGAAAGTAAGTCCGTTACAGTGGTCGTGAATATAAAAAAGGTTCATATAGATAACAAGTTAATTAAACCCTATTAACAAGAGCAGAGTTATATTGGAAAACATATATTTTCGATAAACGTTGAAGTGTACAAAATATGTAATAAAAATGTTTAATTTGCGTTAATTTTATTAATACTTTTTTACACGAAATGAAAAGGTTTTGTCACTTTAGAACCTAACTTTTTAACTCCATCACATAGAGTCGAAAAGTAACGAACCATTTCATCCCCTGACGAAACTGAAATTGAAATATTTTGAGCCCTTTAATCATAGTAGGTACTTGGCTTGCCAAATACGAAGATAAAACTCAAAATATTAAAGAAAAAATAATTAATATTACCATTTCCTTAATTACTTACTATCAGCTTCTTGTTTTAATCACAAGCCAGTTTATCGTGACGTTCATTTTGTTTTAAACTTTAATACCTAGTCTCGAAAAGCGTAGCCGCGGATGAATCAGCAAAGCACCGCAGTCCGCAAATACCAAGTGACAGTTTTGTATTTGCACGGATTACCTTAAAGACCCTGGGACCAGAAAGTAGAAAGTAAAACTGCCTAGAAAACTCGGCTGCAGCCGGTCCTCCGACGTCCATATGGCTCGTTGGTTTCCCGTTCTCGCTAAGCGTATAGGCGTTGCCATCCAGCGGGGTAACGCGGCATGTATGTATCCATACTAATATGATATACGTAGGTATACGACACTATAATATTATAAATGCGAAGGGGTATGGAGATAGTTTGAGGCCATGGAAAGCATCTGGGATAGTTTTTATCCCGGAGATTTTGGCGAGTTTCCGTGTCGAGTGGCGTTGCTAACTCACAAGCAAATGCAACACTTGCTCGGCCCGGAACCCACTGGGTGGGCGCACTGCTAGTAATAAGTTTTCGCTACATACGTATTTTCAACGAAAATATCGGTCATTAATGTGTTAACACATCCACTGCCAGGAACAGGAACCCGCTTAGCGGGCGCTCTGCTCGTAGACGCGTAACCGATATGCGTTTCCTCCTATGTAGAGGAAAATGCGTAGCGCTACGAAAAGCTTGGTAGCGAAAATATTAACAAGCGATCTTAGTCCCTACCAATAAATATAGATAAACTTACAATCACACTTTCACATTAATAATATTAGTTGGTAATAAGGATACTTTAAAAACATATTTTAAAAACTTTTGGTGTGCCTATCTTTGCCCTTGACTGTGCAAAATATGTAAGAAAATATAAATTTTCACTTCCCACTATTCAGATAAAGAAACATTTTGATACACAAATGTAAATCTATCAACATTGCAACAATAAAACACCATTCTATTAAATAATAAATCAACTAAATGAAAAAAGTTATTTATGAACGACGACACATAGATACATTATTGACTTATTGGTGCGGAAAGGCATGCTGGGCTCGTATTGGACTCTATAGTCACCGAAGAAGATGCGGAATTTGAGGTTCAACAATAATACAAAAAATAAATCTAAAGTATAAATTATAATTGATTATCATTTACACATATAAAATGTATGTATTAGTTAATGTGTTTTTTATGGTTTCGTAACTCAGTTGGTAAAAGCAGAACCCCTATCGAATAATAAACAGAAAAAAACCCATATGAACACTTAGTTGTCTGTTGGTGAAATATAAACCACTTTTTATGGGTTTGTATTATTGTTTTTTTTTTCAGTTTCGAATAACGATGGAGTCACAAAAATAACAACAAAATAAAATTCCTTACATAAGGGTTTTGTAAAAACTTTCACATAACCTTTTTTAACGACTGTATCTTTGGATTGCGTTGATTTATAAGCTTGATCATTTTACAGCTTTAAGGGGCCACAAACATAAGTTGTACGAGTATTTGATGTTAATTTCAACTTGATACCTCCATGCGTTCCTGAGAAAGTACGAACGGACCGACGGACGGACGCACAGATAGACAGACAGACGGATGGACGGACAAACGGACGGACGGAGAGACGGGTGGACGGATGGACGGACGGACGGACAGACAGAAAGATGGAGAAATGGACTATTTTAAGGTCACTGAATCGAAAATCCATAGCGATAAAACGCCTAAACGGATTTCAACTATTTTCGGTACACGTGTAGCTGGCATCCAAAGATGGTTATAGGATATTTTTCATCAGACTACGCTGAAAAAAAAGAGGGTTATATTTTTTTTCTCGTTCACTGACGAAGTATTTTTTCATATTTCATATGCAATGGCTTACCATCTTGATAACTATTTAAAATGGATAGTGTAAGCAGTTCCTAAGACAGAGCGTTGTAACTGTCGGACAGACAGACAAACAGGCAGACAGAGTCGCACACATGTCAGGGTCCCTTTTTTACTTATTACGTACAGTGTTTATTATTATCGTTACTTATTTAGTACTAACGTTTAAAAACATAATATTCCTTTAGGACCTTAAACTAGAACTTTAACAGAGCTAAAACCGAGTTTTATCACTATGTGGCTGCATTCCCTAAGCAGGTAAGTCATATTTATCTGCAGCTGACCATACTTATATTTCAATTGAAAAAATATTACGGGACAATATTTACACAAATCGAACTAGTCCCGTGGCGTCTCAATAAGGCTTGTGTTATAAGTTCTAGATGACGATATATTTAAAAGATATATTTACTTTTATACATAGAAAACATCCATGACTCAGGAACAAACATTTATGCTCATCACTTAAATATTTTCCCTTGCCGGGATTCGAACCCAGGACCTTCAGCTTCGCAGGCAATGTTACTCCCGCTGAGCTGAACCAGTTCTCAAACAGACGTACGATGTAGCGGGAGCTACTTTTTTACAACAGTTAACTTTTAAAATTGGAATTCCAATATTAGTTAATCCACCATAAGGCCTTACAGGAGTCCAGATACTACTCTCAGCTCCTAATCCACACAGTCTTCAATAGCCATCTTGACAGCCTGAGTCCAACCACTGTTGGCCCCCAACCATTTCTTTACCGGGATTTGAACCCAGGACCTTCAGTTTTTCAGAAAATGTAACTGCCACTGAACTAAACCGATCGTCAAATGTTTTTCAATACCGGTGATTGAAGATTAATTAGTCCAAATACAACTATATCCTCCAACACACTAATTTATTATTGACTACAGCATGGACTTTTAACAGCTTATACAAAAGAAATCTGCGAATTTATGGACTCTCAATATGGACCCTTAAACTGGCTATTACTTTACTCTGTAAAACTTCAGGTTTTGTCATTTTAATGTTTCTTAGTACACTTAGAGGGCGCAGCAGCGTGGAATTTCTTAAATCAACTGGGTATCTAAATGTTTGAAGCCTCTATCTGCTAGGATGGTGCAATTTTCAGGAATTGTTTTTATCGGGAGATATCAATGCTTTGGTTGTACAAGATGGCACAAAGCACGTAATCATTGGATCTTGCCGATACATTTTCTTGTTGCTCATTTTAAGATCTTAAACCAATTACTTGAACAAAAGCAGAATTAAAATTGTAACTGCCGCCGATTCAATAACAATAAAGATTCAAGTTGTTGTCATGACACTTGTCAGTAGTTGTCATAATAAAAGCACAGATGCGATATATTTTTTACTTTTTAAATAGCATTTTGTAAAGGCGCTATATTTATTCTGCCTCACATTGCGCTTAGGCCCTTATAGAATAAGGTAGTTTTGTTTTATCAAAATTTGTGGCTAAATCTAAAAATAAAATAAAAATACAAAATACATTCCTCGTAATTTTGCAAATACTATTAGATAGTTCGATAAAATTAGGGGGTGAAAAAAATGAAATGTTGTTCATTGTGTCCTACCAATTCGTGGGAGATCTTTCCACGTTGAATCTACAAAACGTATGTCTTAAAAACTAAGTAAATCTTAAAAAAAAACCCTCGAGATGTACCGAGCTGTCCCGAAACCGCTCATTGTAATTACTATTAGGACAATGATATAGCATTACTTCTCTCAGGAAAAACGCAGTAATTACTAATACATATAGGTACATATACTCATATTAAAAAGTGGCCGAGAGAATGCCTTTGCTTTCGTAAAAGATTTATTTTAAGTCAAATATATGAGCTTTATCATTGTAATTCTTTTCATAGTTCTAGGACATAAGTAACCTGGCTGGGACTTGAACCCGGGACCGCCAGCTTCGTAAGCCGTTGTGAAAACAAATAAGCCAAACCTGTCGCCATGGGTCGAAAAGAAAAAATTACCATGTTCATGTTTAGGACCAATGAAAATCCTATCCATCCATACTAATATTATACATGCAAAAGTGTGTCTGTCTGTCTGTTACCTCTTCACGCTTAAACCGCTGAACCGATTGAATGAAATTTGGTATGGCGATAGTTTGAGTCCGGGGGAAGCTCCTTTATATCTCGGAAAAATACCCTTATCCGCGATAAACAAATTTAAGGCGGATGAAGTCGCGGGCAGAAGCTAGTAGATATACATAATACTTGCTAAAGAATGTTCGGGTGTGCCCCCGGGATATTGGGAGTCAATTTATTTGCTTTCCTAGTTGCGTTTATTTACCACAATACAGGTGAGCTGATAGATCAATTAGAATTGAAGTAATTTGTTCCCGACCTTGAGATGAACGCGGGCCTGTCTCTAAGGACTTAAGCTGTGCCATGGGATTTACGGAGCGTGTCAATAGATTAGTATTCTTTTTTTTAGAGACATCCTGTGCAATGTTCTTATTGGGGCACATCGAGATATTATATTGACTGTCGTCAATTTCAATTTGAATTATAAGGTACCGAACCTTATAATCCAATTTCGTAACGTTCATATTGTCGTCAGAGTGGCTCTGTCATATTAATATCTCTGTTCAGAAAATAGCATTGATTTAATGTTCAATCGCATTTGGAGTATTACTTAGATACTTACTTAAACAGAGATAAAGTAATAATGTATCCTCCTGTTTCTAATAGTTTAAGTATGTACTTACGCTAGAACATTAAAATGCTGATGCATTTTAGTGTACTAATGGTACTTAATTGATATTTTAGTAGCGTATAACTGTGCAACGCAAATTAGCACCCAGTATCCTCAACTCTCGGTAATAGAAGATTTTTGTTTTTTGCCTTTAAAAACTGTATGACTTCATTTATAATAATGAATAAGAGTTCTCGCTTCCAGGGTTGGGCTGAGCTTAAAGGGTCGAAATGGCATTGTGATATTGAGGGCTATACTAGCCCCCAAATAAGCTTCTGCCAAAGATTACATTTTTGAGATAAGTTTTTATGCAGAATCTACTTTTCTTTAAACGTCCGTCAACCACTCATTGAGACGATTCTGAAGAACCCAAACTTGGTAGGATTGCGTTAAATTTATTACAGAGTTCCTTTATGGGCACCTTTCGGCTCCATCATCAGATCAACTCGATTGTATTCTATTATTTCACTGTCCCCGAACTTGGCCTACTTATGTAAACAATGCCAAATTTCAGCTCATCGGAAATCCAGGAAGTGGGTCTTTAACTTGTAAAATTTGCTTATAAATTACTTACGGTTTTTAACTTGCAAGATATTTTTTGCAAGATAGGTGTTGTATTATTACTTGTTGGTTGTCTATCTCTGTCTAACCCATAGATATAATACGAGTAAGAGTACCCGCTGCGCTCAACACCGGGCGTGTCCTGCCTCAAGGAGCGGTTTATACAGGCGAAACACGCACCGGCTTAAATTTGCGCCAATCGTTCAACTCGATTAAACCTCTTCCTCTTATTCCACGCAGATTTAATTCAGAGCGATGAATCACTAGGTTTAAAGCATTTTTAAGGGTTATTTAGTATTTGGATGCGGATGTACTGACAATATTAACCTCTTGTTATGTGGTGCAAATCGCAATTCATCAAAAATGCAAATCCATACAGCGATTGACATATGCAATTCGTTTATATCATTATTCGATCACAAACAACGTTAGATATACCTATCACATTTCGTCGCTTTTAACATATATGTTCTTAATATACACAGTATGAAATGTAATATAGAATTATTATATACCTAACAATAATATATTTATTTGCCATCATTATTTTATGTTTCAAACATCCGGGATGGCCAGGTGGCAAAATTTCTCTATCGCACTATGTGATGCATATAGTATGTCTCGTTTGAATTTTAAACAGGATAAAACAATTTAACGTATTATATCGCGTATATTATCTCATTTTAGTCCTCGACGTTTCGGGAACTCATTGAAATAAAACAATTTCACTGATTATATCGCGTATATTATCTCATTTTAGTTCCCAAATTGCGGAAACAGAAGAAAATATTTAAACAGGATAGTCAAAAATCTTATTTCTGTGAAAAGTGAAATGAACGGTACAATAAAAAGGCGGGATTTTTGATGTCCTCCGATCCGATGTAAGGTATCTTGTACTTTTATAGTATTGTATGATAAATAAAATAAAAAAGCGTTTTAAAAAAAAAATGTATACCCGCCACTTGTTGTCTTAGATTATGGACTTTTTGGGCTCGTACTCAGTACCAAACCCAGATAGCACACAAGCTGTATACCGGCTTATACAGCTATTATACAGCCAGTTTGAACGTTGTAAGGGCTGTATAACACTCGAACACCTGGACAGAAACGCCATTTACTAAAACTCGACCCAAACTTGCTTACACATTCAACACCCAGGAACAGCTCCACTGCGCACAGTGTGACCGGATTTTCAGAACCAAGTTTGGCTTTGCAAGCCACATCCGTACACATGAACGGAGGTTGTAAGAGTCGCCGTCGTCGGATACGACGAGGAGGACTCAACTCACTGATGTGCTTCAGGGATTTTATCAAATCACTAAACAAATCTGGTGAAATGAAAAAACGAGTTGCCTTTTTCGGCAGATTTTGTCATTTCACTAAACAGATTCGGGGATTTGATCTAATGATTGATTTTTTCTAGGTAAATGATAAAATAAATTCGCCATTTTAACATCCTGCGTGATTTGGTCATATCCCTTAGAGATTTGTTCAAATCTCTGTTTTGGCCATTTCCTTGTGATAAATATATGCTCTAATACAGCTAGTGTGCTACTAGGGAAAGCACAAACAATTTCACGAACAAAAATAGAACTCCCAATTTTTTTTATGAAAAATCACATTGTCAGCTTTGTTACGCTCATATAAAATGTACCGTTACATTTTTACAAAAATGACTTTTTTTAGGACACATTATTTTTAATTACGTATCCAAATTGATAATAAGTACTCTTGATTCTGAACAAAACGAAAAGTCTATCATCGGAGTACATACATACGTTTTCAGTTGCTTATATATTATTGACTAGCTTCTGCCCGCGACTTCGTCCGCCTTAAATTCGTTTATCGCGGATAAAGTTATTTTTCCGGGATAAAAAGTAGCCTATGTCCTTTCCCGAGACTCAATCTATCTCCATACCAAATTTCATCCAAATCGGCTCAGCGGTTAAAGCGTGAAGAGGTAACAGACAGACAGACAAACACACTTTCGCATTTATAATACTAGCTACTGCCCGCGAGTTCGTCCGCCTTAAATACAGACGGACAGACAGACAGACACACTTTGGCATTTATAATATTAGTATGGATTACTAGCTTCTGCCCGCGACTTCGTCCGCCTTAAATTCGTTTATCGCGGATAAGGGTATTTTTCCGGGAAATAAAGTAGCCTATGTCCTTCCCCGGGACTCAAACTATCTCCATACCAAATTTTATCCAAATCGCTTCAGCGGTTTAAGCGTGAAGAGGTAACAGACAGACAGACAGACACACTTTCGCATTTACAATATTAGTATGGATTATTAGTATGGATATGGAGAGGCAGAAACGTTTATATATTTTTGATTATTAAATCTATAATCGTATTACAGATGTTTAAGTACCCTTCTATGTACATTTATTTTTAAGTCTCGGGATTGCTCATATATTTATGACCTAGACTACCTACCTAGACGTTTCGTTGAAAATTCCCAGAAACGACAGGAGGTACCTATAGTTCTACTTAACCTGGACCAGCATAACTCGTATTGGTTTTACCAAGCAACCTGAATTAATTAAATTAATAAAGATTATTTCGGTATAATTTATTTGTCAATACAACCCCAAGTAAGTAAACTTCGTGAATACCTGAATACAAAATTAGATAATACGGGTGCTTCGATACATAAAACATGATGTAACTTATCATGGTAGTTATTTCAGGATTCTATCGATCCGCTATAAATACCTGACAGTAACTTTGCAATATAACTTGGAGTAATATAATTTATCTTGGGCAAACAAGTCGTAAAAAGTCTCTGTATAGTGACGTCGCAGCATCGGGTATTAGATAGTTTATGAGCTTTTAAGGGCCTTTCTCAAGATTCATTTTCCTGAACGCTTGGTTTAAGGTTATCGTCATAGAAGCACGATGACGAACGACGGTACATAAAATCACTTTACTTCACTTTAAAGCCCTGAAAATAAACGGGCGTTACTTTATTTTTGAAGGGTTCCTTTTATCTGGCATAATCTCGATTGTCCGAATCATCATTTGGCCGAATTTATGATTTAGCCAAATGCATTTTTTTCAGAAACTGTCAAATTTCCAGGACTTTTTAAGGCATCCAGTTTGTTTTATAAAAATCTTGAAAAGTTTATGTTTTCAGAACAAAATGCATTATGCCAAATGATGATTCGGATAAAAAAGGGTAAAAAATGGGAACCATTTTTGAAAGCTGACTTAGAACTGGACTCTTCATCTAGCAGAAAGGCGAAGTTCCATATTTATACGTCTATGCTAACTAGGAGTATGCTTAGGTTACCTAGATTCATTTACGTCCGATCCGCTCCAATACGCAAAGGCTCTTCTATTAATAGATGATGGGGTTACGGTGTCATCGACCTCGATCGATGCACCGATGCTCTTTATAATGCATTCGCTACCCACTCGTTTACGGGTCTTCGTCCCACGCTTTATAGTACTCGCTGGTGCAAATTCGAAATTCGATCTATTCGAAGTTTGCAACGTCGCGTCTCTCGCTCTCCGTCTAACAATATTTGAGAGAGCGTGAAGACATATAGCGAACTCTGATTTCGATTACCCATGAGTTATATAGGGCAATAAACGATTAGTGAACAAGGACGAGCGATGTAGTGTAGGTCGCAAAATATCTATGTACAAATTGTGTGCCCATGTTATGAAAGCGAAAGTGTTTGTTGGTTTGTTCTGTCATGTGGCAATCGTGGAACGAATGGACACGGTTTTTGGCTTAAGAGATTGGATCGAAGAATGTCATAGGCTGCTTCGGCAAAGTCGGTTAAAAATACATTTGCCTTATAACCTACTCTCTACTCTACCTAATATAAAAAACCGGCCAAGAGCATGTCGTAAAAAATACCCACTACAAATGAAAAAAAAATACAATATGAAAAAGTGCACTAGCAAAAGAGCGTATATCTACTGCACTTATGTCCTTTTGTTGGGAAGCGCCGTGTTTCGGCAATAACTCCAAAATGGTATATTCGATCATGTTGAAAAACGCGAAAATGAAGAGTGTTGATAGAACAGCTCATAAGCTACCATATTAAGTCAATTTGACCTTAATAATAAGTTCATGGTTTTCGAGATATTGGCACTTTTGAAAAACTTGTGACTTGATTTTTACTTTAATTCGTTTTTTAAACTATTTTTATAGACAAAAGATTATGAGATGTAATAAATCGCATATGTTTTTGGTAAAATCCTGCAAAAAACAGATTTACAAAATACTACAATTTGCAGTGGTGGCAATCGACATACTGACGCAGGGTATCAAACGTCACGAGTTTTTTAATGCTCGTTAAATGAATATCGTTAAAAAAATTATTCGTGCCTCTAAAAGTTCTGTCTGTCTTTTACTCAAAAATTATCGCAAAATAAATGTCAGTTACAACATTGGGTGTGGTTGTGAAAATTTTCAACGTTACCAGCCGTCCTATAAATATCCCGGCTCGTCCATTGTAAAAACGTGGTCATCCAAGTGTGTACACAATGTCACCCTAGCGTGTACCGCCGGCCTCAGCCTGTGAGATATTAATAGCTATTGGAACTTTGAAATTGTAGCTTTCGTTTGTTTTCAACCATTGACGCAAAAAAGCGGTTCTGTGCGCTTGGCGGAATTTGTATGCAAACTTTCATCGTCTGTAGTTTTTGGGGAGAATTTTCTAAAACCATTTCAATAGGGATGATGACTAGATTTAAATATTTTTTACGTCATGTAGAATTAGGTTCTAAAATATTGGACATATTTTTCATTTTTTTACGTACCTAATTATAAAATAGACGCGATCACTCCTAGGTACCTACAATCTTTAATGCGATGTATCTGTTTTTTTTTTTTTTGATAAAGCAAAAAATACGTGTCGAATATTTTTTTATATCTCACTGACGGGCTTATTAGAATTTTAATTTACATATGTCGTCATCATGCCTATTCTACTGTACTGCTGTAAAAAGTTATAAATGTAAGTAATGGGATATTTCATACTAATCTTCTAGAATGTAGTCTTGTCTATTTAAACACATTTCTAAAGCAAAACTTGTGAACGTTAGATCAATTAAATGAGATTTGTCAAGCATTGGTCCACGACGCGTTTCAATGGTGAAATAAGAATAGGTACAGTCACCTGCATCAATATCTGGCACTCGCGGAGGAGAAAAAGTTATAACCCGTAATTTTTTCTTCAGTGTAGTGGGGTGAAAAGTATCCTATAACCATCTGGAGATACCCAGCTACCCGTGTACCAAAAATTGTGGAAATCTGTTTAGCCGATTTTGCGTGATGAAGCCACAACGACACATACAAACATACATAAAATCCAAAAAAAATATTTTTCATTTTAATTACCTCCAAATAGTCCATAACAATCTTTTTTTTTAAATATCTTCAATGTACTGACATTTCATTTTTACAACTTTATAAATAGATAACAAAGCGGGCGAAAATATCTAACACGTCCCTAACGGCTGTAGAAATATAGAGTCGTGTCAGATATTTATGCGCGCATTGTTGTGGCCGATAATAATGCTACACAGTACAGATAATACGAGATAAAACTTAATTTCTTGTTTTTAAAAAGTTAATGCCGGATTGGAGTCTGCTACATTTTTACAGTGGTGGGTGGCATTTTGGATTTTGTGTATGTAATACGAAAAAAGCAAAATGCTTACCCGTACCGGGAATCGAACCCGAGCCTCCTGGGTGAAAGCCAGGTATCCTAGCCACTAGACCATACGGGATATTGAACTCGAAATTGAAATTAAATGTCTGTTGATTTAAGACGTTATAATGTGACTATTTTACGTAAACAATGTGGAAGAGCTTATCATGACATAAGTTAAACCAAACCAATTTATAAAATAGATATACACCTATCACTATATACTTTTTTTATCATTATAATATTAGTATATCTCCTATACCTATAAACCGCCTGTTGTTTACTTCCATTTGTAACGGTCATGTTTCTGTATTTCTGTGTATTTCAGGTGTGCAATAAATAGTACTTATGTGTATTTTATTATGTGTATAGATTAATTAACTGGACAAAAATGTTTCAGAAGTTATTCTTGCCTACCTATTTGCACAGTATTATATATATTTTACCTACATATTTTAACAACGCAATATTAATACTAGAGCAATTCAAGTTTATCAAACCATATTTTTAATTTTATATATCTGTAAAGTATGTATTTAGTATTTTTATAAATACAACTCAAATCGCCATCTAGCGGATACAACTAGCATTCCGATATACGATATGAAACAAACATGGAAGCGCATTCTTAATACGTACTACGTAGTGTACTGTTTCGACGATAGATGTCGCTTTACGGCCTAGTACGATGTTACTGAGCTAATTATTAATTGCGCGTTTTCTATAGTTCTATAGACAGTCAACAGATGGCGTTATTATTGATAAAAATTGGCGACCATATAAGCAATGACTTTATTTTGGTGTCGAGGCACGTAAATAGATGGCGCTATTTTATATTACATAAAGTTCACAACTAGTTCTAAGAGTTGCAGTAAACAAACCATACTCTGAGGAGTTACTCTGAAGAACGAAATTCGTAGTTCTTAGCTTAACACGAGAGCTAGGCAAACGGCACGCGACGAACTTCGATTTTTTTAATTTCGTTGTCGAACTTGTATGTTCTGAATATTTTTTTGTAATTTTTTTATTACCTTTAATGTTAATTCAATACAGACTTGTGCTTGTATTTGTTTGGCAATTGGTTTTCCAGACTAATATCTAAAAATGAAATATTTCTGAGCTTAGGGACAGAAAAAAAACACCGTTGAATGCATCAATGATATTGTTATACTTGTAGCATAATATTTTAATGCGTATAATATTGTCAAAGAATAATGCAAACACAGTAACGTTAATATGAATATCTCTTTATTTTTAACAATAAACTCTAGACAGGAGGTATTTTATCACTTATTTTATTCATCTATCTAACTATGTATTTATTAAATAATTTGCCACGTACATTCAGATAGATGAAATTACATTTGTATAAGTATATGGATCAGGATAACAGAACTGGTTTTACATTTTACTTATAAATCTAATTAAGTTAAGGACATTTTACAACTGGAAAGGACTAGATCGTTTAATACTGGATTTTAAGTTATATTCTAACTTATGATAATTTTAAGTAAGTACATAATTCATAGGTTGAAATGTACAAAAAAATACGAAAAAAAAAATTAAATGACTTCTAACGAAAAAAATAATTACGCTTAAGCCAATACAGTGACCAATTTTTCTACTAATATATAGAATGGGAACAACACGGTTCCTTTTTTTCTTGTAAGTATGTTGATGTTTTACATCTCAAAAATAATTTCATGTTTATGTTCTTTTGAACAAATGTCTGTTCCCACTTTCGATTGCTATGTAAAATTATTAAGACGTATGTAAAAAAAGGACGATAAAAATACAAATAATGAACTTTTAGCCAATGAAGTTAGGTAAATATTATGAACGTCTGGTAAATGTCTACAAACATACAAAGCATTTGTGAATTTATTGCGTCATATTTCGCATTAAATTTAGAGATAGGATATCAACAATACTAATAGTAAAGTGTTATCTACAAAGATAATTTTCAATGTTTTTACCAGCCATTTTACAGTGAAAACGTTATGGAGACGGCTAGGGTATATACTGTTATATAGGAATTCGATTTCGGATGTGTTAAGAGCTCTCGTGACTTTTGGAACAATCGTTCAAGAATTAAATCAAACAATAATCGTATTATGGATGTCAAAACAGATAGTAGCATGACATTTGGTACCACTGTTGTAACGCCCAAAAACATTAAAAACAATCATACAATTTCGCTAAACACTTACCAAATTAACAATAATTAAATTTCAATAAAGTATAAATAACTAAAAACAATATTTTTAAACTAACTGCATCAATGCTTATAAACATAATAACATTTGAAATTAAATATTGACTAGATATTCACTAAAAATGTACAAAGCAAACCGTAACACCTTAAGAAATTAATTGAAGTAAAAAATCCATCAAGTCAAGAAAACAATTAAAATCCACAGAATATTTCAGAACAAAATAACGCAGACATTCTCAAACAATTGCACGTCACAAGAGATCAGCAGCGGTGGGCCTCTGTAGGCCTCTAGTGGGCGTCTCGTCGCCTCCTGCCAGGGCCTCCCTCGTAGTTAGCCGCCGCGAGGCCGAGAAGATGCTTAGCTTGCATCGCGCCGGAGTAGCCGCGGCTGAGTCCGAGATCTATGGCGCGTTTCTCGCTGGAAAAACAAAAGAAGATTAGATTAGGGGTAAAACAAGATCGTACAATAGCGAATATGCATGAATTTTAATTTTTGCTTTATTTAAAGATCATTCGGGTAAAAAAAAGTAGACAAAAATATGTTTTCGAATAACTATAAAAATAACCAAGATATAAGCAATCAAATATTTCATTCTATCTCTTTCTAGCAAAACAGAATTTAATATGGAGTTTATATGGCCAGAGTGCACCATGACGTAACAGTGCACGTCGGACCTTTCTGTTTAATTAATTAGTAGTTTAAATTGCCTATCTTGCGTATTTCTTGGCCGATTTAAATTTTAATTTCACATTTTGAAATAGTTTTTACGGTATTTTGATATTTAGTTACGAAAAGCGATAAAAAAAATCATGCATGTACCCTATTGTTATCCGATTTGTCGTTAATTTTCGTTTTAGTTACTATGCGAGTAACAGAATCTATATCTAGACATTATTCACCCCTCTAATGCTTAGGACACCGATCCGTGTAGATCTTTTAAAGTCCATGTTAAAATGTCATTTAGCTTCAATTCGATTGGCAAATTTTTGTTACCGCATATGAGGGGTAATATAATGGATGCTAAATCGTAAATACCTTAATGTCTTATTTAATTCAGAAAATGTGATTTAAACTTCTTGTATGATTTGTCATCTAAACATTTTGCAGATAATGAGATTAATGACTTAATTGGGAATTTAACCTTATGTTTCTAAGAGGTGCGCATTTTATATTTTTTCCCATTAGTGGAGGGAAGATGGGGAACAGTGGATCATAGTCTATATTTTAGATAAAAAAGAGATTTACAAATATGTCTTGTTTATACTTTGATAACGATTAGGCACTCTTTCAATTCGTCCCATTGACAAAAATATTAATCTATTATTTTTCAATAGTGTAGGCAAAGATCCCCTGTTCTCCACGAGATCCAATGTTTCCCCACCTTACCCTACGTTATGTAAAGTCAGAAGCCAAGAATATCTTATTTTTATATAGAATTATATTTTTATATAGAAAAAAAAACTATGTAGACCAAAGCAAAAATATGTTCATATGAGGGAACTGTACAAATCTCGCGAGGAGTGTTTAAAAGAAAATCTAAAATACAAAATAATGTAAAAAAAAATAGATTATTTGTAGATTCTGTGTTTACATAACGTAAACTAACATAACGTAAATGCACACCAATGCATATAAAACAGGTTATGAGCAAAGTCATGTCGAAATGTATCTTGTCCTGAATTTGTAGTAACTTACTAATTCTAACAAAAGTAAATCTAACACCAAAAATCAGCATGCATTAATTCCACTTAACGAGTCTACCTCATCGGTTGCCATGAAAAAAATCCTAAACACAATGTTGCCGAAAGCTCCTGGCGAGTTATTTCGAGCCCATATTTACATACACAACTTTATCCACAAAGACATTTGCAATGTTAAATGTTTCAGCATAGTTGAGAGCGAGGGAAACCAAAATACCCACAAACGTTGAGTCCTAAAAACACGGAACCTTTTACATTGTGTTTTGATGTTTGATTCGAAAAATCCAGCTTGCAGTGTGTTGTGATGCCGCCCGCCCGACCATAAGGGTCAGTCAATGGCAAAGTGAAGGAAATTCAGATTCATGCAATATGCCATTTTTAAATGTTTAATTAGATTTAGTCGGTGACATCGTTCTCGTACGAATTTCGAACTCTAACGTGGTGTTACTCTACGTCATTAAGGAAATGTTTTAAAGTTTAAAATAATGCAATTTTAGTATACTTTTCGTATAATTTTCAAAATCTGGAAACCGTGTACTTCCGACTTTTACTATTTAACAACCGAGTTATGTTCGTTCGTTACCTTTGGTCCCTCAGAGCGTAAACAGGAGCCCCACCAAGCGGGGCTCGAATTTTCCTCCATCTGAATATTATGCTTTTTGATCATTATTCTAAATATTCATTATAATAAATGTATTGTATACTTAGTACACAAAGTTACATATCAAGTGTAATAAATAATGAGAAATATAAAAATACCTTTTTGTTAAATGATTATTCTATCTGGTGATTTGTTCTATGCATTTGAAATATACTGAGCGTAGTTATGTTGTTTGATGATATGTCGTGAATACCATTTGTTTTCTAGGAAGTATTCAACAGTAAACACCCAAGAGGCCATACCTACTATGCGCCATTTTTGTAGTAGCAAAGCATTCTACGAAAGCATCTACTATATATTATAATAAGTCATGCACAATAAAGCTATAATACGACATTCATAAACTTTACGACGCTTTCAAGACATACCTAGTAATGTCGTCTTTAAAGCTGTGAACAGATGAAAACGTGTCAAAATATGGAAAAATATACGGAAAGATTACTCAAATCAAGATTTCATTACGACACGAGTATATTCGTATTGAATTGACTACATTTTTTGGTCATTGCAAGTTTTGATCATGTTCCAAAAATTGCTTAAAATTTTCCGCCAAAAAACGCCTTGTGTATAAATTTAGAAAGGATTTTAGAAAAGCAAAACAAAGAAACCTAATTCATTATTATTTTATGTTGTTTCTCTCACGTATGTCAAAATCTGGAGGAGTAAACAGTCGAGACGAGAGCCAAAACTCGAATTTCGCCTCGTCACTTGAAGGGAAATTATCGAGCTAAGAGTAACAATATTAATCTAATCTCTGTCCCCTAAATTGGATTGAAAATCATGATATTTTTAAGATTTCCTAGAAATTTCACTTTTTTTTAGTTATTATCGGCATCAGTAGTAAAGTTCTGACGGCAATAAATCCGGTAAAAATCAAAAATGCAAAGATCCGTCACAAATAGTGATAAAAATCGAAAATCCGTTGACTGGATCCTGTAGCTTAGTTGGTATTGTACATAGCGTACGCCCCTGCATGGCACAAGGCACAAGTCCAAATCTAGTCAGGCCTAATTTGTTTACTATATTTACACTTTTATTTATAAATATAAGTCTTTTCGCCTAATGTTTTCAAAGCGCTTGGACCCATGAAAAATGAAAGTTACGATTTGAGTAATCTTTTACCTTATTTTTTGGAGAATCTGCTTTTGGAAAAAAAACATAGTAAACTTGTATGTAACACAAATAAATTTTGAAAACACATGACAAAAGAGTCATGCAAAATATTGTGTGATCGAATTTTGCTGACGTATGTTTCGTGTATGAGTCATAAGCGTACCAAGGTAGTAAAGAGTATTACACTTTCATCTGCTGCGGAATTGTTCGTTAAGGAAATCAATAGACGTGCACACACGATGCAGATTCATTATACCTCCACCCGTCGCGAGTTTTCTTAGTATGCATTATGCATTTTACAAGCGTTTATTGGTTTATTTATAGTAATAAAGATAAGACCTTGATTATAGGATTACATAGTTGCGTTTCACGAAGTTGAGAATGTTCATTTTTTATGAGCAAAATAGTGCATATTAAAAACAAAACTACTTTTTAAAAAATTATTATTAACAGTTTAGGTACGAGCATGACCAATAAAAGTTTGTACGGGTTCCGATTCACATACATACATGTTTAATGTCTCCGTTATAAGGATTTACGCATCGCGTCCAATCTAAATCGTCAGCCGCGATCCAATTCTTGTCCGATTCAAACCGGGCGCGGTGCACTAACCCTGTCATGGTAGCACTATACATACATTGGCGTGAATTAAGGCGAGGCCGAGATACATTGACGTTATTCTGAGAGTGTTGCAGTATTTCTCGTATTTAAAAACGGCAATGTATAATGTCTTTCTATCCACTCGCGCCAATTTGTAGTGCCGGCATAAAAAATATTAAAATTCACTCACTTCTCCATTTTGCGTTCCATCTGGATAAGGTTGCCGAGGCGGTTCAGCATGTCCATGATATCTTCAGGGTCGTAGGAGGCTTCGTTGCGGTAGTAGTTGTTCGCACTGTAAACATTAAAGTAAAATTATCAATAAAAAAGAAAACAGCAATGAAGAATGAGTATATGCGTCGGGTTTGTATTTGTCGTTGTGACTTCATCACGCCAAATCGGCTAACCAGATTTCCACTATTTTTGGTACACGTATAGCTGGGTTTCGACTGATGGTTATAGGACATAACCCTTTTTTTCGATATAAAAGAAGGGTTATGTGTTTTTCTCCTCCGTGATCGAAGTTGTGGGCACCTTTTAGTATCCTATATTTTTCTAGTTGGGTTGTTTCACGAGACCCCTGCACGGGCGAGGCCCCGGGTGGTAGGCTTACTCGCCACCTCCAAAGGCCCTGAGTCTGGATTAAGGACTAAATACCACTACCTGGGGTAGGACGCCGCTGGCACCGCGAGGAGGAGCCCCACCAGCGCGCAGCTCGCCAGGACACAGCTTGCTCGGACCATTCTGGAACCAATAAAGATCTACCATTAATATGACAATAAGGAGGTACACATCGCTCGTTTGGAGAAGCGAGGCTCTGTGGCAGGTCTTGGAAACCGTTATTCTCTTGATACAAAATAACGGTTTTCTTTTCGTTCAATTACGAGATTTTCGTATCTATACCTTAAAAGTGTAATGGCTGTAGATTGAGGATATTTAAAAAATGTATATTGTTCCGACTATTTGGAGGTCACTCAATCGAAAAATATTGTCATTGTGGCTTCATCACGCCAAAACGGCTAAACAGCTGTCAACATTTTTTTTAGAACACGGTTAGTTAGGCATTTGTCTTCCGCGAACGAAGTTGCGAGCATCATCTAGTTACTACATATTTGCATCAATTGTGCGTTGGACTGAGAAGGTGCATTCCACCAGAACCTCTACTTTGACGGGTACGTGACGGCTATGACAGTTACCTTAAAAACATATAAAAAGTCCAAGTATTCACTACCAATACAAAAGTCAAGTTATAGATTATGGACATACCAAAAATTGACTTCCCAACTTTCTTAGAAGTCTGAAAAGAATGGCCTCACGTACTCGACATTCTGGTGGAATGCACCAGAAGTTTTATCGTTGTTCTTAGTTAAATTTAACGACCCTGTATTTACCTAAGTGACAGATCATAATAAACATCGCTATCATCAGACCCACTATGAAATAATCCATATTCTGTTAACAATATTCCTTCCAAGTTCGAAGTCATTCATTATTTAATGGTCAAGCAATGGGTACGAATATACTAGTGGACCCACTATTTCGATAGTCAATGAAATGAAAACGGCCATAGTCATGTAATTTATTGCATTATGTGGTATTTACAGATGTTATACATATATAAATAGACCTAATACTATTTTACAATAAAAACTTAGTAATCTATATTTCAAATGATAGAATTACATGGCCTAACATCGTTCGACAATTTACTGTCAGTATTCCACTCTCCACATATCCTGATAGTGTGTGTATCGTGCATTCAGAGCTCTCAACGCCCGTATTTGATTGTGCCTCGATTTGGACACTAATGCCCTCAGATTGACTGCATGGCGCCGATCACGAGTACAAACTATAACTCCATCGAGTTACTAGATAGAGACAGTAAGTGCAAAGTTACAAAACAAAAATATCAACAAATTGATCCCTGTCGCATCTTTCCGCCATCGTCCTACGCGACATATTTCCATTCCCACCACTTACATGGTTGGCAGTCCACAAATATGCGTTTTGCTAGAAATTTCAGTCAAGGTAAAAAAAACAGACTTTTACAGCACTGGTAGCAATCCATCCATACTAATCCATACTAATAATATAAATGCGAAAATGTGTCTGTCTGTCTGTTTGTCTGTCTGTTACCTCTTCACGCTTAAATAGCGGAACCTGAACATTTGGATGAAATTTGGTATGGAGATAGTTTGAGTCACGGGGAAGGACACTACTACTTTTTATTCCGTAAAAATACCGTTACCCGCGATAAACGAACTTAAGGCGTACGAAGTCGCGGGCAGAAGCTAGTTGTGATATAAAGTACGGGGTTTTAATATATATAACTAGGGGACAAAATAACTATTTACATATGCACTTGATGACCTCGTAAGGGTTGCGGGGAGTCGATGGAGTGGATGCAGTCTGCGCAGGATCGCACCCAGTGGCGAACTATATAGGAAAGGCCTATGTTCAGCAGTGAATGTTGATAGATAGATGTAGTTGATACATTTTATTACTACTGTATCCACGACAATATTCCACCAAAGAATACTTTCGTATTTCGGCCACATTGTGCGTAGAGGTGATGAAAGTCTAGAGAAGTTGATCGTACTTGGAAATAGGAATGGCAAACGAGCTCGAGGCCGATCTCCGACCAGATGGACTGATCAACTAAAGTTCTCATCTTCTTCCAAGTTTTGCTCAGTCGTAAAGGACGCAATGAACAGAGGCAAATCATCCACTCCAAGGGTAAAATATCCGATGATGACCTCGATCCTCAGTCATGAGGGAACGACAAGAGAGAGATCCACGACTACGAGTAACTTAATAATGAAATAAACAATGAAATAATGATCTTTATTCTGTAAGTAGGCCACAAGGGCACTTTTACAAGTCTGACTCTACGGCGTTTCCCAAGAGGAGACCACGGAGGAGAAGAAAGTCGAAACAAACACAACAGTCTGTAATTTTTTCCAAATAACTTTTATATCTATTACAATATTTGTACTTAGTCTATCCTAAATATATGTTTTGAGTATGAACTCAATACGTAGTTCTTCAAGAAAACATATCAAAACTTATAAAAGTAAAAAATATATAGAATATCTAAAAGCAAAATAAATATTTTTATTTAAAACAACTTACATACGTTTGATATGCCACCTTATAAGAACCGTGTTCTGGTAAAAGTAAATTATTTGGTTTCTGTTTTTGTTTTATTACTTACGTTTTTAAAGGACTTAAAGATTATTCTGTCGCGTAATTCAGGAGAGAGGAGAAAAAAGCTTATAATCTAGGCTATCAACATACTGACGAGATGGATCCTTGTAAAATGGTCCTATATTGACTAGAAATGTTTTTTGTTACCTTAATTTCGTTTAAAATCGTAGTTTTAAAGAGTGACGCGGGAGACGTAACGATGGCAACGCGGTTGTACAGAAAAAATTGATTGATGAATTTAAGGTTCATTGAAATTAAGATTAAAAGGAAATAAAGATGTAAATTTAATATTTACAATATTTCCCTTGCGTCAACTGTTCTCATTTCCAAAAATGTCTTACCCATTTCAGATATCCAATTATTAACCCATTTTCCTTATTTACATCTTCTGGTTTACCTTATTTTGTCAACGCTGAATAAAAGGCTTAAGTTACCTTTTTTTTCCTCTTAAATATAATATAAAGAGCTCAAACGACCCACGTTTTGCACGTAAAATTCAAGTGAAAATCGTATTAAGTCGCCGTGGATTTAGTAGCGAGATGCCTAATATCGGCCTTGGTTGACTTTAATACGGATTTCAACTCAAATCAAAACAAATCAAATACAAAATATCCTTTATTCAAGTAGGCTTATACAAGCACTTTCCAATTGTCAGTTACAATGAGAGAAGTCTTTGCTGGGTAACTATTTTTGGTACACGGGAAAAAAGAAGGGTTATGACTTTATCTCCTCCCCGAACGAAGTTCCGGGCACCTTCTTGTTCAAAATAAAACGTGAAGAAGTTAGTCCATACAAGAGGAGTTTTTTTGTGTAAAATATTTCCTAAATAGGTACTAGTTTATCATGTGTACAAAACGTATGTCACTACCTGTGTAACCGGAAATTTCATTTTACGTTTGGTTTCCATTTGCAACCCATTTATGTTATTTCCTATAAAATTTGCACGAGTCGTTTCGTCGTAAATAAACACCTATATTTGACAAGTGTTAACCAATTAATTCTAAAAAAGAGGTGTTTATCAAGTCGAAAGTCCAAATTATCGTTTTTGCATATTTCACAAAATATTCTTGGTGATTGTGGACCAATTTTTTTCAGTTGAGTAAATTGAAGTTTCCATACCCGCTAAGTACTAAAATTTTAAATTGAGTTAAAATTATTTATTTCGGATAACCCATATTCGTTAGTAAGTATACTTAAAACTAACAAATATGGGTTAGGGAAAATAAATAATTTGAATTTGGAAAAATAAATAAATGTACGTCTAAAAGGGCAAGATGAGGCAAAAAAAAAAAGTTTTTGGCGGTGAAAAGGCCTGATTGAAGTCGGGTACAACATATTTTTTTAAACTTGAAGTTTTTATCACCACTCGTTCTTTCGTCATCATCATCATATCAGCCAAAAAACGTCCCCTGCTGGACAAAGGCATTCCCCAAGGATCTCTATAACAACCGGTCAGTATGTTTATAGGATACCGCCTGCTACGGTTAACAAAAACTTGTTTAAGACATTTTTTTTCGGCGCGGACGACGCATTGTCACTGGGGACAGCATCTCCGTTACAATATGGATGTACAGGTGCGTCGACATTTGTATCATTTGCCCGATCAGATCTTCGTCCCGTGCCATGATCGCATGTCAGGATCACGCGTTTGGACGTTGCGCCGATCCGATCGCTCGAAATCCTTGTTGCTACGCGTATCACACACTTAGATCGGACAAGCAAGGCATGATCGCCGCGCCTACAGTGAGCGTCCAAGCAGCGCGATACGCAGTCCTGCCACGGCACGGTGATCGGATACGAGCATATTATACAAGTGTGGCCGCACATTAAGAGGCACCTAACCACCAGTAGTATATCTCCCGATGGTTGGGAAGGCGTGAGCCGTAAACGGGATGTATGGTTTTCTATTGTCCGCATTAGAGTGAAGGAGTTTGAAGAGGCATGTCTTCAAGTGCTGCATATTTAAACATCAAGGGCGCAAGGCACGCCCGAAGCTATCTTACGTGTACACCTACAATGACCGAGGCGAGCCCCACTGCCCGCGCTGCGCCGCCCGGATGTCCTCGAATAAACTGGGTTTTACGAGTCACATTGGCGCCCACCGTCGTAGGAGTTTTTATTTATACTACTAAGGAGGCAAACAAGCGTACGGCCTGCCTGATGTTAAGCAGTCACCGCAGCCTATGAGCGCTTGCAACGCCAGGGGCATTACGTGCGTGTTGCCGACCCTTTAAGAACCTATTCACTTCCCTCTTGAAGAACCCCATACTGTAACCACCAGGGAAAACCGCGGCAGGGAGGTCATTCCACATTCAGAGTGTGCGCGGTAGAAAATTCCGTTCATACCGCACGGTGCGCGACCATTTTAGTTCCAAGGTGTGTGGATGAATATCCTGCCGATGGCGAGCGGTGCGATGGTAGAAGGTGACTGTAGGCATCATGTCCAACAATTCTTTGGAATAAAACAAACACCCTACGAGCCCAGCTATTGAAGTCGCTGTCATTGGATCCGATGAAGTGGTCATCATCATCATCATCTATTTATTTATCAGCGAAGGATCTTCTGTTGAACATAGGTCTCCCCAATGGCTCGCTATAGAATGCGATCCTGCGCAGACCGCATTCACCGACTCCCCGCGACCCTCGCGAGGATATCCGTCCATTCCGTCTGTAGTCGTGGACAGTTCCACGCTGCGCTTTCCTACGCGTGGTCGCCACTCCAGGACTTTACTTCCCCAACGGCTTCGTTGACCGGGCTACATGTTCTATTTTTTTTTATACTACCAAGGTGGCAAACAAGCGTACGGCCTGCCTGATGTTAAGCAGTCACCGCAGCCTATGAGCACCTGCAACGCCAGGGGCAACGAGCGTGTTGCCGACCCTTTAAGAACCTATTCACTCCCCTTTTGAAGAACCCCATACTGTAACCTCCAGGGAAAACCGCGGCAGGGAGTTCATTCCATATTATTTAGGTATAATTTAAAAGAACAAAGTACTATTGATTTTCAATCAATAATTAGATGTTATCGGCGAGTCCTAGTGACGGCAATCTAAGTGCCATCCATCATCGACAACTGTAATATGTAATCCTGGGATTACTCGTGCACGCTCACGCATGTCGTTGTAATGTAACTTTGTAAGTTCCGTGGAAATGTAAACAGACATGAATTGGCAGGTATCGAAAGAGTTACATGTCAAAAAGGTAAAATAAATAAATAACACACTAACACAGATAAATAACATAACAGTCTTACACAAATCGACCTAACCAAACTAAGCAAAGCTTTACCTATAAGATCACAATAAAAAAAAATTACAATACGTAAGTTCATAAAAAAACACTCAAGATCAAGGAACAAAAATTCATGCTCGGGATTCGAACCCGGGAGCGCCGGCTTCACAGGCCCTTGTGCAACCCACAGAGCCAAACGTGTCGTGTTCGTAGTCGTTCTCATATTGCCGCCATTGCTGAGATAGCTGACTATAGTTGGTCGTCTACTACGTTGTAAACCCCATGATTCACTGTTCATTGACTTTGTTCTATTGCGACTGTGGATTAGAACATGCATACACTGCTGTTAAGTGCGTCCTCATTTGTATCACTTGCCCGATCAGACCTTCGTCGCGTGGCATGATCGTGTGTCACGATCACGCGTTTAAACGTTGCGCCGATCCGATCGCTCGAAATCCATGTTGTTACGCGTATCATACACTTAGATCGAACAAGCGCGGCGTGATCGCCGCGCCGACAGTGAGCGTTCAAGCAGCGTGATACGCAGTCATGCCACGCCACGGTGATCGGATACGAGCAAATGATACAAGTGTGGACCTTAATCGACAGGTTAGCGGGTAACGTTCATTGTCACGCATGGCTTTCAGACTATAATTTTTTTTTGGTATTTTTAGGGTTCCGTACCTTAAAAGGAAAAAACGGAACCCTTATAGGATCACTTTGTTGTCAGTCCGTCTGTCCGTCTGTCTGTCAATACCCTTTATCTCGGAAATGCGTGGAGGTATCGAGTTGCAATTAAAACTATATACTCGTACTCAAGTCTACGGTCCCTTGAAGCTGTGAAAAAAACAAAAATCTTCTAAAATTAAGTAAAATTGTATATTTCGACACTTTTTGAAATTGACAGGGTACTTCGAGTTGTTCTAGAAACTTTAAATTTGGTATGAAGGAAGCTCTTATCGTAAAATCAACAAAATAAATCTGAATAACTATTTTTTTTATGTCTGTCTCTCTATATCAGTAACCAATGTAAAATGATTGAGCACCGCGTACATTTTGCTTAGGAGTCGGGCTCTGCTAACACTGGATTTTCATAGATACGGCCCTTTGTAGCGTATATTTTGTACGGAACAACAGCGTGTATTCGGTGCGCGAGTCCGAGACGCACTTAGCCGCTTTTTTTATCTACAATTCATTACGAGTTTAAATGACGCAACGCAAGAAGCGTACAGGCAAACTAATAAACTTATGCACAAACTTTATTCCATACAGTTCTTGGAATGTACTTGAAAAGTAATTATTGTAAAATAGAACTTTACCAATCACAAGTTATCGTTACCACTAACATAAAATGTTATCACGTGTATATCGACAATGCATTTCTAAGTTGTTATTCCTGATGTTACAACATGCTTAAACTCAATTTAACATTACCATTCAGCAGTACTGTATTAACTGTAACTGTTGTGTTTAAACGGTTCTATTCGTAGCAAAGGATCGACAATATAAAGTTTCTATAATTACAGAACTGGCGACTATTTAGTTCCAGTCGTGCACCGAGCAACTAGGCCGTTAACGACTAAATTGTTACGTTTGCGTGAGACTTTAGAATGTCCGTGAAGTTAGCTGACTAGGTTCCAGCAGATCACGAAATTATCGGAGTTCTAGTCATCGCGGAGCTGCGATTTTCACATTGAACTTTGCGCATAGATAAAGTTTAGAACGTTGACAGGCTACTGAGAAGTTTTAAATTCGAATTTCGTATTGTACCGTCCTAGTCACTCAAATATAAATTGACATGGGCAAGGAAGGGACGCAGCTATACGAATTTCGAATTCCGGAATAACCCTGGCCAAATGCAGTGCCGCTAAGCTTCACAGATCAAGATTAAATCAGCCGGGCTAGTGGACGAGCCGCGATTTTGATTGTCACGTGACATAAATACGTCACCCGTCTCTCTCTCATTGTACGGAATGGAAAGATAACTACTTCTACTTAGCACTTTGTAAGACACTGTTTTTTATCTTACTCTCATTCATATTAGTGACGCTTTGTAAGCGTGTCTGTTTCGAGTGATTTCCTGAAAAATAAAATGCTACAAATCTCATACCGGTGTTACCGATATTTAACTCTGTTTGACGTAAAAACAGACAGAATAGACTGAAGATCAGATTTCTTCAGAACCCTTCGAAATCTGATCGCAAATCAATGCGGTCTCCTTGAAGGTCAAGTCGACTATCTTTTCCTACAAAGCGTTTTATACCAGAGTTTTTGAGTTATATTCACGCGTTAAAATGTGAATTTGAATATTTATCTATTTAAAGTTCACATATATTATCACTTCGATGTATATACAACTGTCAAAGCCCAAAGAAAAACACGATTGCTCTTGTACGTGGTCACACCAGGGATCGAACCTGGTACCTTCGGATTACACGACCAACGTGTCAGCCTCTACACCAGCGAGCATTGTGTTAATGTGGTGTTAATTTTCTCACATTAAAAGCACAGAAACACAAATTTTGTATTTCATATAGAAAAATACTTTCTTCAATACAATCTTTTCTTCTGTCTATTCACACGGACCACAACCACACCACAACGCATGGTGAAGCAGTGGCTTACTTGTGAATAGTTGCGCCGCAGCTTTTTGCAGTTGCTTTGATGAGGCGGGACCAACCACGGTTTCGTTTGTCCATGTGAATAAAACTAAAAATTTTCCATAGTGTTGTCGTTGTGGCGTGGTTGTGATACATTTGAATAGACCCTTACTGTTTAAATGAGCTGGGATTATAATTTTTTTAATATTGAAAGTTGTAAAAATTTTGCCGGTTTTACTAATTTCAACCATATTTACAGGATTATGACGTCGAACCTACAAAATATACACGACATAACGTGATCATCTATACTATTATAAAGTTGTAAAAATGAAATGTCTGTACATTGAAGATATTTTCAAAAAAATATTGTCATGGACTATTTGGAGGTCATTAAAACGAAAAATATTTTATTTTTATTTTATGTACGTTTGTATGTGTCGTTGTGGCTTCATCACACAAAATCGACTAAACAGATTTCCACAAGTTTTGGTACATGGGTAGCTGGGTATCTCCAGATGGTTATAGGATACTTTTTACCCGACTATGCTGAAGAAAAACGACGGGTTATGACTTTTTCTCCTCCGCGAACGAAGTTGCGGGCATCCTTTACTACTTTTTAACATAATGACGAGAGAGTGCATTTGCACAAAAAGGGTTCAAATGATGTGACGTAGTGGTTATCACGTCACTTCCTCACGTACACTGCTCATCCAAACACGGTCCTGGAATCCCTAGCGACTATATGGTGCCCTATAAAATATGTTCCACCATTAACCTATAGTTCCGTGCTTTGACAAAAGGATATATTGTTTATGGGAATATCCCTCAGTTAGGACCTTTTTTGTCTATGTGGTTTGTGTTAGAGGTGTCCGAAAATTTCAGGATTGGAGGCATGTTCAGTTTAAGCTTTTAGGATACCGGGTTTTACGATCTGCGTGTTGCGTAACTTGCTTATTATGCATGTGGTCCTGATGGTATAAATGTTATATGTACTGGGGTTTTATATGAAAACAAAAGAGGAAAAGAGTAACGGCCACAGAAGTGTATTTTAACATAGTACCTTCTGATCGTTATTCCTTCAAAATAGCGTAGGGTAGTTACGTAATGACACATAATTAAACTTAATAAACTACACTTAATATAAGTAAAAATACTTGAAAAAAATGAAATATAAAAAAAATGGTTCATAAGTAATAGAAATTGAAATAAAAATAAACATTTAATCGATTTGAGATTTTTTTTAAATTAGTTATCATAATTTTGCGACGCAAGCAAAGCCTCGGTAGAAACAGTTACTTTACAGTTAGAAAAATACCTGTATATGCTAATAGCCCTACCAGACGGATAATGAATTGAATAATGAATTCGATCTAATGGCGGTCCGTTATTAGAACCCAGGTAATTCGGTTGAAATATTGAAAATGGTATTCCATATAATCCGTTTTCCACTTAGTACGAGTACCTAAGTATCTCAGTGGTTGCCTTTACAAACTCCAAAAGTTGGCAATTTCGTGTCTAATTTAATCAGGGTGCCAATTATTGCGATTAGATAGTATCAAGCATTGGGACGTTTACTTGATATACAAAATAGTGTAACAAATTATACGAAGAGCTTCAAAAATAATAAATTATTAGCGTACCTTTATGGCTATAGCTTTTGTCTCGTTACATATTAGGGTAAATTGCCAATAACTGGCTAGATTATTTAATTGGGAATATTATTATCCAAAATTCAAAATAAGAATATCGCCTTGAAATAAACTTTTTCTATAATTAATAAAATATATCAATATATATTAGGGGACAATTTTACTCAAATCAAACTAGTCTGATGGCAAGCTCAATAAGACTTGCGCAATGAGTACAACACCTCGATATATTTAATATATACTGGAAGACGACCGCAGCTTCGTTCGCGGAGGAGAAAAAGTCATAACCTCTCTTGTTTTCTTTAGCGTAGTCGGGTAAAAAGTATCCTATAACCATCTAGAGATACCCAGCTACCCGTGTACCCAAAATAGTTGAAATCTGTTAAGCCGATTTGGCGTGATGAAGCCACAACGACACATACGAACATACATACAAAAAATAAAAAATAATATTTTTCAATTCAGTGTCCTCTAAATAGTCTCTTATAATAGTTTTTTTGAAAATATAATCAATGTACAGACATTTAATTCTTACAAATAGTATAGATATGCATATTATTTAGAAAACTTCCAAGACTCAGGAACAAATATTTATGCTCATCTCACTAATATTTGCCCTTACCGGAAATTGAACCCAGGGCCGTTAGCTGGAGAGGCTTTAGTCAGAAACAAAACAAGAAAGGAGATTTAAGCAGTCTTAAAATAGCCTAAAAGCTTTATGTTAACATGTCCCGAACCTTAAAATAAACCATTTTTTAAAGACAATCCTACACTAATCGAGCTAGTCCCAAACTAAGCATATACATAATATATAGAATTATAAAACTTGAATTGATAGAAAACATCCAAAAACCAGGAACAAATATTCGTGCTCATCAGACAAACACTTGCCCTGGTCGGGATTCGAACCCGGGACCGCCAGCTTCGTAGGCCATTGTGCAACCCACTAATCCAAACTATATAACCTTTAAATAAACTATTCATAGGAGGTCCTCCTGTTTCTAGCTGGCTGGATATTTTTGCTAAAAACAAAAGACGAAAGGCATTTTAAAGAGACATCGGATATGCCATTGCGCGTCAAAAAAATGAAAAGGATACTCCGAAATACGTTCCAGTAAATGTGACAGCCGTAACAATTCTCGTTTCATATTTTGCAAACGTTTATTTCAACGAAGCGTTAAGGTGTTTTTATTGTACCTTCTTTAGGAAATTGATAAAATAGGTTTATTGAATTGGTTGGTTTCTTGATGGTTAAAATCAGATGTTGTTATGCACGTTTAAATTCGCAATTGATTTCAGTAAAGCTCTAAAGTAGATAAATCAAGGTTCTGTAAAAAATAATGTAGAAAATATACGCATACAGGAAGAGAAGGCATAAGAAGATCAGCGCGGGATTTCAAGCTAGCATTATGCTGTGGTGGGACCGGTACATGGCATATCTAATAGTTCTATTTATTGTGTTTGTTTTTTTTTTTTGCTAGTGTGTATTATGTCAACGAATAAGTGTTTCCTTCTTTCTTTCTTATAAATTTCAACATTTTTCATTTTTTTATATCTTTAAATATAAGAAGAAATCTCAAAATTAATGTATAGTGCTCATTCTAGCAATCGATATTAAAGTCTATTACGAGTACAAGAACCACTGAGATTCTTGAAGGGCACGAATATACCTAGAAATAGTGAAGTTGAAGTTGTTTTATTTTATTTGAATTTTCATTTTTACATTGAAACGAGAACCTTAATTTATAGTAAATAAAAAAAAAATCTTACTTAAATCTCCAATAGTCCATGCAACGGAACACGTGCGGCCTGTCTAATGTACACGCCTCTTACGTTTCGACTACTGCTAAAAATCAAAGCGGCCACTTTTTAGCGAAGAACCACCGGCCCTTATCAAAGTGTCCGTCCAACCGTGTGGCCGACACACACTCCAACTGACTAATTGCGTACCTATCTATATCGATTGATAATCGACTCTCAGATTTCGGATATCGTTTCCGCTGTTAAGTATTAAGTGATGTAGCTGGACACCCACAAACCGTAATCATAATGTTTATAGCGAAATTAGCCTCGCACCTTAAGCCCGTGGGAGTAAATTACAATACCATCCGGACTAGCCAGAAGGTTTTCAATCAAAGACTAGAAGCTGTTCGCAACTTTGTTCGAGAAGATGAGAAAAAAATTATAACCCTCTTTTTTGCTTCAGCTTAGTTTGGTAGAGAGTATAACATGTTCCTGTGCTTGTGTCAAAAACGACTGAGATGTATTTTATACAAAAAGATGTATTAATTCATAAATTTAAGAGTCGAACTCTTATCGGTGTTGCTGATGAAGTGTAAAGTTGTTTCTATCTCGCCCTATCCAGCGCCATCTACGTAATCTCCCTATATGACATGACGTCATCTTTCTCTTTTATGTTATGTTAAATTATTCTTTATAAAAATTTACTGATCTGTATTTTTCAATACTTAAATACATGTTTCCAAATACATTGCTTCCAGGAAAAATGTTTTTGTAATTTAAAACTAGTGTTTTAAATTCCCACACATAACACAACATGCGCACATAAATTTAGAACACAATAGAAAAAGTGGTCGTGCCTTACCACATATGCAGAACTCTCATGCGTATAAAAACTGATGCACGTACATCCAGTGTCAAAAGAGGTCGAGTATAAACTTTTTAACTAGCTAGGTGGCAAAATAACCCCCAATTCAGACGCTAAACTTTCTCAAACACCCCAACTGCATCCCAACTAACAAAGTTACAAATCAGGTGAGTGGGGCGCCACCGTTTGTCGTTGGGCGGGAAGTTACGCAACGACAGCAGTAGCAAATTTGTCAACTGGTACAGAATTGTTGGTGTTTGGAACTGTGGCGCTAACGATCTGACGTCACGAAGTGTAGAGTTAGAGCAGTTCAGTAATAATGAGGAGGAGAAACACGTGTCGGCAAAATCGAAGGCACCTGGCCGAGACATGCCATGCCATCAATGAGATGGGCAGACTATATTAAAGTGCCAGGAGACGGGCCACTATACGCAAACATAAGGAAGGTATCTGTCAGAGATGAAAGGAAGCGTGCTGCAAAGATTGAGTTTTCTAATTCTCATTGAAATAAAACAATTTAACGGATTATATCGCGTATATTATCTCATTTTAGTTCCCGACGTTTCGGAAGCTTTCCAGCTTTCCATGGTCACGGGAGGACGAATTTTCTAATTCTGTTTCTTATATAAATATTTCGTAAGTGTAATTATTATTGTCTGCATTTAATAAACAGTTCATAATACTTTATATTTGTGTTTAGTAAATGAATCATTTTTTAAGCCCAACATCTTAAAACAAATCATAGTATTTCACAAACAAAACAGTTATACAAATTATTTCATTCAATTTTCAAGAACAAATAAAACAATTATCTTGTTTTCATCCGCGCCTTTACCAGTTATCCTGAAATTCTCGGCGTCGCGACAAATGACGCGTATTACAGGAACTGTGGCGAATTTATTTGTTATAATCCTCCTTCAATAGTCAAAATATATCACGAAATATAAATTATGGTTTTTCCCGAAATGAAAAATAATCCAAATAATCCTAACCTCCGTTTATCTGGGAAATAAATTAATACATGGTTGGGGCCGCGAGTGATGGGTTTCGACTATTCGGAGTATGGTCTCTGATTTTTAATATGAAGCGAGAATTTTATCGAGAACATTTCCAATACAAAATGTTTCCTGAAGTTCCCAGATACGGCACAAATCTACTGGAGCCCAAACTACACCGTGTAATTGATATTAAAAAAACCGGACAAGAGCATGTCAGACCATGCTCAATGTAGGGTTCCATAGCTGTTCATACAAAAAAATGCACTACAGATCAAAAATATACGCTATGAAAAAGTGCAATAGCAAAAGGGCGTATCTCCACGGCACTTACGTTCTTTAGCTGAGAGCGCAGTTTTTTGGCAATCACTCAAACACGAAAAATTTGATCATATTGATAAAAAATTTCGTTGAAAGTATGTATTAAGCTTTTATCTTTGTAATGGGGGGAGGGGGGATACAATTTATGCAAGTTTCGGAGCGATTATTTCCGAAAATATTCACTAAATCAAAAATTGTCTTGTTTAGAAACCTCAAAGTGTTTTTTAAAGAACTGTCGAGATCGAAATATGTGCCACACATTGGTATTTGCAAAAAAATGTTTTTTTCGTTTCAGTTACACGTATGAAGTGCCCCCCCTAGAAATATGTTTTATTATTTAACTATCAAACTAAGTAGCGGCTTATACAAAACACCTATCCTCCATATTTCATCAATATACATTTATTTAGTGGTTTCTGAGTAAAATATGCCTGTGACATACGGACGGACGGACGGACGGACATGACGAAACTATAAGGGTTCCGCTTTGGCCATTTTGGCTACGGAACCCTAAAAATAAAATAATTAAGGCATCATCTGACACATCCTCCTTTATTGGTAAATAGTTGAAGACGAACTGCTCTATTGTCTCCTATGACCTATATGGAACCTGAGGTACTAAAAGTATAACTATTGCGAACTGCGAAGTCAACGATAACCTAGAGAATCCAGTCATAGTCAACGTGGAAGGAAGAAAAGGACGTGATATTCCTACCACTGGACTAGTTGAAGGAAAAAGAGCATAAAGTTATGTGATGTGTGAAGGCTAGTATGTAATACGGCCAGTATACGATTGTAGCAAGTCGTCCTTTCCAAGAATAAAACGGTTCGATTACCGATATCTTCAATGCAGTAACGACTAAGGTAATAAATAATCCCTGAAACGATGATAAGCCGGTGACGCGTTTAGAAAATAATTTAAGTATTTTATGTCGCACGTCGCATCGCACCCGCTCACGGGACAGTTTGGGAATTATTGTTATGATAATATGACTGTATATTTGTACATGTTTCATAAACTTAAACTCACTACCAGTTTTTCATAAGTGACAAAGTTATATGAGTAGGTAATTTTCAATGGAATTTGTACGAAATTATTACTTCTCTATCTACCTACATTTTATAAGTTGATCGACTATTACTCGTAAACTTGTAAATCCTACTTAGCTGCGATAGTTTTCCTTTTAGATTCGTTATATATACTACTGCAGGGCTCGAACAAGTCACCTGAAATCTGGTTCGTTTATATACGTTCAGGTTTTATGCTATAGGTAGACACACACACTCGATGAACTTATAGCGCCTCTGCTTTTGCGTCGGCGTCTAAAAATAGAGGCATTAAAACAACCGCGCATTTTGCGTGGATTATCAGAGTAAACTCATAGATCGTCAAGAACACAAAGATTTTACCTACATACTAATTGAATTTACTTTGTTTTCAAGACGGAGTAAGCTGTCGCTGTTGTTGAAAATTAATTAAAAACTCATCTATAGCTAACTTAGATTAGCACCTCGCGCACGTGCAAGTAATAATTTAGGTGAAAATTAACACACTCGTTACATTTACGATCACACTCTTATGATGGCTTGTGTTTTCAGTTCAGTTGTACTCGTATTTCGTAATATTGATTACCACAAAACCCCGTAGTTTTTAATATAGAGTAGTAACAACAAAAAAAAAACCGAAGTAAAATAAAAAATAGGCGGCTGAACGGCTGAATAAGTGAATATTATAATATGAAAACGGGAATTGGTCGTCCTCATTCGTGGCTGTTTAATTTGCAACATAAGAAAACTGCTTATGCGTTGTTGACTTTGATTGCCTCATTTACTCGCTTTTTCAAGAACACCATGTTACTCTCTCCCTCCGTTGTGCCTTACACACTGCGACCCAACCCAAGTCACCCGCGTATGGCGTTCCCGTTTGTGGGTTTGCGCTTCCCCACTGAATCCGATTTCTGATAATTAACCTAGCCATCCAGTTCAATGTCCGGTTCAAAAAAAGGAAAGGAACTCATTCATTTTACAGCCTAAAAAGCAAAAATATTGAGAAAATATGTATAAGTAAAAAGCAAATCTAAATCATCTTTTTTAAATCGAACCAAGTGACTTTTGTTTTCTCATTTTGTGAAATGCTGCTGGTAAATTATTAAAATAAAATAATTACGCCCTTCTGGGACATGTGTATCTATCTTTACAGATTAGGCCCATCTGGCATGTACGTACACCTTTATTTGTTTTTTCAAAGTGGGTAGTTTGCACAAATTGTAACGTTTTATTTAAATGAGTGATAATCGCGGTAACACAAGAAAATATTTTGTTTTTGTTATTGGATTCTTCCTATGGCTGAATTTGCCTCATGACACATCATGCAATATGAAAGAGTCAATCCTTCCGTCATCTGTATTTCCAATAATCTAAGGCTACCATGATGATTATCAGGCACGAGGAAACAGGCATATTTCGAATAAGCGTTCTTCATTTTTGTAATCACGCACTAGTATTATCCGTGAGAAAGGTTTTATGGTCCTAATAGAAATGGACCAATAAATGGAAATATTGATTTCCATAGATCATAATAGTGTTTTTGTGTTGATAATGGTAACTGAGAAGTGTGGGGCAGGTATAAACTACAATGGAAAATGACCAAGTAGTAAACTATTTTCCTTATCGCCATTTTATCAAGGTGCTGGCTGATATAATAAGCATTTCTTTGTTCATCTAATGGGAAAAGCTGCCCACATGTATTGTGAGATGAACAAAACCTGCCGAGCTTGACAAGCCTTATAAGTAGTCAGCGAACTGAAGTGCGATGGAAATCTTGTTTAAGATAACACTCATTTTATAAACTAGTTTTTTTCTCGCCGCTTCAACCGCTCAGGTACCCTGAACTAGAAGCGATCCAAAATACAATTATGTAACAAAATGACAGGAACTTAAACCAAGTAGCTCGTACTGACTCGAAATAATACTACTTATCGTTTCAAAGACGCATCAAAATCGCAACAATAACCATGTGTTATTTTAAACTTTACTATCGCAACATGAAATACACACTAACAAGAATCATCGTCGCTGCTACAAATAATATTTATCCAACAGTATTCTTTCAAACAGAACTGACGCTTATAAAGTGGTGTCATCCTTCAAAGTGCATCGCGTTTGCTTTGTGCCAATACCAGATATCTAGGCGCCTTACAATGTTATGTGAGATAAGATCTAGGTTTTGTACTTCTGAAAATATCTTTAGATTTCACATTACATGACATTTCTTGGTAATTCTTTTATTTGTAGTTATTTAATTTACATAAGCAGAGTGCAATGATTAAATAATGTCACTATTGGAAACCCGGAAAAGGTCTTTCAACCGACAAAATATCACCGCCATTAAAAAAAAAAATTGAAACTGAATTGTCAAAAAAAAAATGCTTGTCTGTAAAGTCCGTTTACGGACGATAGTTTTACGTGATAACATCATTAACAAAACATTGATAAAAATTGCACACTTCTATGAATTCACAAGCCGAACGCTTAGACCGATCGTGGCTCTCTGTCGCTTGTTCCGCGCTCTCGCTTGCGCGCTCAGCTCAGGCGGGACGTAACACAATGAGTCATGCTTTTTCGTGAGTGCAGCCGGCATTCGACGATTTATAAGAAGTTATAATGTCAAAAAAAAACCGTATATGTAAATATCGAACCAGCTTACAAAATATCACGAGAATCGGTTGAGAAATGCGAGCTCTGGACGAAAATATCCCTACAGACTTAAGAAAGCATTTTTGTCCAAGCTGAAACTCACTACGCTCGCTCGGTCAATGAAACGAAGACACCTCGCTCGCTCAGTCAATAAAAGTCAGTTTATCAAAGGAATTTCTATTAAATGCAACATTGCTTATAAACGTAAGTATTAATGTATATAAATTCGCCCTTGTCAGTGTCACTTATCAAAGTATGAATGAACAATTAGGCCTGAAGTCAAACAAACCGGTTTGAGCCAACTTCAAATCGACTTGAAGAAGTTGAAGTTTCGTTCGACCATTGATTAAATTGGCAAAAAAATCTGAACACCTCGACAATATCTTGGATTAATCGGGGCGTGGTCGTTGGTTCCTACGGTCAGAAATGTATAAATTCGAATGAGATTGACGAGCACAATGCAACTTTTCTATATATGTCATAAATAGGCAATTGAAGTGAGATCGGTTGGGTCAAACCAGTCTGAATACATATTGGAGTCGACTAAAAATCTGTTTCAACATTTTCCGGTTTGATCTATAAGTATATCTAGTAAGAAGTGATCAATTAATTAAATATAATCATGATCCAAGAGTAATTCCCTGTTTTTTGTACGACAGTAACTCTTCTACTAGTACTTATTAGTTGATTAATAAAAAAATGTTGTCGGTATTGCAAATAATGTGTTAGGTTAAAACTGCTGATCATAGGGAAAGTTGAAGGCAAGCCTTTGAAGACACGTTGGACAGATCAGATTCGTATGGATCTCGACACCACAGTGCACGATGCTCTGCACTTGGCTTCGGATGGGAACAGATGGAGGCATTCGAGAGCGATTGTTCCAAGGAAATGAACGCGACCCTCAGCAATGACGGAACCAATGCAAGGAGGAGGTCAGATTAAAATGGTATTATGTGGGATGTATTTAATAATTTGTCTGGTTAAACATTGTCAACCGCTATTTCAGTACATTTACCATGTACCTGCCGCCATTCTAGTTTGTAAAATAATTTAGTTTACCAGCAGTTTAGGAGCTCGTTTACTTCCCGCCATCAAAGCGGAAACCACGAGTATTAGAGAGTACCAGTAAATAGCTAGACTAAATAACTTAAGTGCTAACCGCTTAATTGTTGTCTAGCTAAATCTAGCACTATTATCCTACATATACCGTATAAGGCGGTCATATAGGCCCACCAACATCTTTTCATCTTTTTATTTTTTTCTAAGCCACAGAAAAGTCTGTATTTTTTCTGACAATAAGGTGGCTTATATCTATACCTGTTTTATCTATCTATAAACAAAATTTCAAGAATTTTGAAAATTTTCATCCATTCCCCATCGTTTTGTTCGTAGTTGTAATAATTGTAATTTCAGCACGTACTGTACTCAAATATAAATAAAATTGCAATTGTAGTTTGTGTGATAGCAATTCTTAAAAAAAAAATTGAGTTCGATACCTTACGTGTAGCTTGATTTACTAGCCTTTAAAGTTGGGTGGGAAAAGCCATTTTTAAAGTATGAAAATATGAATAACCAATAATACCATTGAATAACACATGAAATGTACGGTAACTTTTGCTATGCAGCCATTTCTATAAACGCATGTTTTAACATAGCTGCACAACAAAGTTCTTAATTTCCGCAAATAAGGTAGGAACGAGTGACGTCACACGTTCCTAGGCTTTACTATGGAGCATTTATTGGGAAAGTCCAAAAATGTTATTTTAACATTGTTGTATCTTGGGGGGTTTTTATGAGATTGAAGTGGTTTTTTCACCAATATTTCTATTATTGAAAGGTCATTATTAATAGTAGTTCATATTACACAAAAATGTTGTCAAAAATTAACAAAACCCCTATTTATTCCAACCGCTCCGTTATCGCACTACACTTCACGTCAATTCGGGGTAAACTCAAACCAGCTTGAGTTTACCCCAGGTCGACCTCAGGCCTAACTCGGTTTGAACCAACTTGCGAAGCCAAGTCACAACATCGCTAGCTTGATCTATATAGGCTACTGAAGCCGATGCACAAACCATCGAATTTTAATTATGATTACAGCTTTGGGAAGCTTATCGTGCAATTTGCCCTATACTTTTTATTTGGTTCTATCAAAGTATACTTTTGCATTGAGAAAACATTATAATTTTGAGTTATCAGTCGTTGTCTTAACAATATAATCAAAAACTAGACGATTAATTAATTACGTTGACGTGTTCAATTAACCCAAAAGTAGATAAAATTAGTACGAAAAATAAAATATTCATCTGGTTAAAGTTAGATGACGTGTAAGAGACCCTTAAGAGAATATAGGTGTGTTAAGTAGGCATCCTATATTTCATCATCATCATCATCATTTCAGCCATAGAACGTCCACTGCTGGACACAGGCCTCCTCGATTGATTTTCACATGGGCCGGATAGAGGCGACCCGCATCCAGAGAGTCCTCGCAAACCTAACCAGGTCGGCCAACCACCTTGCGGGCGGCCTTCCCACGCTACGCTAGCCGGTACGCGGTCTCATTTCTCGAGAACCTTTCTGCCCCAACGGCCATCGGTTCTTCGAACTATGTGCCGTGCCCATTGCCACTTCAGTTTGATTCCTATATTTAAAGCTTGCTAAAATTTACACCTAAACCTCTAGCTTTAAAGCTTTCGAAACTTCGGGAACTTAAATGAGATAATATACGCGATGTAATCCGTTTAAATTGTTTTATTTAAAAGACTAATAATCATGAAAACAGAAAAAAATACTAAAATTCTAGGATAAACAATGAATGTCAATAGTATTGTGATTATAGACGTATTTAACGAAATTAACGAAAATACGTTGTTCTTCTGTAAAGGAATTGAAATGAGCTCGCCATATCGAACATTTAATTAAGTGGAAGGGATCCTTAAAAGGTCACCTTTGTGCCTTTTTTCCTATATATATTTCTGTTATAACAATGCTCTTGTTTTATTTAATGTATTAAATTTTCATTTAGGAAACTTTTTATCAACGGCGCTTTATTTTATACTTTTTGATCAGGAAAATTAGAAAAAGCTAAGACAAAATGATATAATAATAAAAAAGTTTCTTAGACGGGCATGAGTAAAGACTTTTTTCCATTGCTTACAAAGCTTAAGTGTTGTTTTACACGTCAATTAATAACCAATGTAAGTACTTTAACTGCAACATGATGCAAATCAACAACTTATGACTTGCTGCAATGAGTATTCTTAGTTAGATATTATCATATGTAAAAATGTGTAAAATTATTTATCGTTTTTCCCCTAACTACTTACCACGTACTTTTATATTTTAGTGTGCATAAACAGTATTCTCGTCATCATTTTAAAAATGCAATTGTGAACAATTGAAAACAGATCCAAAAAAATTTACAATACCTAGATGGCCCCTATATGAACCACTGCTTAAGTGCACAAACTGTGAAGGCTCCTGCAGTGCGACGAAATTTATAATTTAAAAGTTTTAATAATTAAGACATTTTATTATGTTTATCTTATTAATATTAATCTCAAATTATGTATCAATGTTTATTTTAATTGTATATTTATTGTGTTTTTAAAAATTGTATGCTGGACCCGTGTCGTCTGTAATGAATAAATTATTTGATTTGATTTGATTTGACAATCAATTTACGGCGACCTTCATTCACCAGATAGCCAAATCATCATGGGGAAGTTAGTCCCGAACATCACCAGTTTGCGGCCTCCACTGGAGTTATTAGCCATAAATAATAAAATAAATTAAATAAATAAATCAGTTCTTTGAATTATATGCTGGGTTAATGAGAGTTTGCTAAAAATAAAAATATCACCAGGTTGCACCACCGTCACGTATGGTCTGGTGGATGTTGTCACTTCCTGTCAGTTAGACCTTACGTCATGATGTCGCCAACTGGTGATATTTTCATTTTAGAAAACCCTCATTGCAACACTTTCTATACTAAACAAGTAAACAATAAATCTCAGGAGCTAGTCTCACAGGTTTCTGAACTAAAATCAATGCGCTAACTCTCGTGGGGCCAAAATAATTATAGTTCTGAAAGCAGGTCTCAACACGTGAATAAATTGTTGTTTATTGCGAGAAACTTTAATTTTGTTTCCCCACAGTTTGCAATTGGATAATTAGTGTGAACGTGAATTACTAACTTGCTAACAGGATATTTTAGACGGGGTTTTAAATTTCAAATTAATTTTGGGTGAACTGGAGGGGACGTCGTATGACTTATCTTTGCTTTATTTTGAGCCTCATGTCTACACTATTATAAAGTTGTAAAAATGAAACTGTCTGTACATTGAAAATATTTGCAAAATTCATATTTTAAAAAACATTAGAAAAACACGCTTTACACGACTTTTCTAACAAATCCAAATACAGCTATGATACGATGTTCCATCATGAAGTGCCAGTTCATATCTTCCAGCTCCATCATCAGATCCGTTCGACAGTACCATATTATTGTTTTGCCATCAGAACTACAAACAGCTGCCAATTTTCATGACACTACGATCCTTGGAAGATGGTTAAATTAGTTACCTTAGATTCCATTACATAATATTTTCTTCTTCTTTTCTCCTCAGTACGCCTCATTTGTGAAATGCTGCTTGGTAAATTATTAAAATAAAATAATTAAGACCTTCTGGCACATGTGTAACTGTCTTTACAGCTTAGGCCCATCTGGCATTTATGTACACCTTTATTTGTGTTTTTTTCAAACATGGGTAGTTTGCACAAATTGTAACTTTGACAGAGGAAAAAACATCTTTTCTCAGTCCACCCGTGACCATGGAGAGCTGGAAAGCTTCCGAAACGTCGGGAACTAAAATGAGATAATAAACGCGATATAATCCGTTAAATTGTTTTATTCCATTACATAGTTAGTTATATACAGGTTGACCTAATAAAAGCGTGTTAAAAATGATTGATACGGACTATTTGGAGGTCACTAATGAGAAAAATATATTTTTTGGATTTTATGTATGTTTGTATGTGTCGTTGTGGCTTCATCACGCAAAATCGGCTAAACAGATTTCCAAAATTTTTTGGTACACGGGCAGCTGGGTATCTCCAGATGGTTATAGGATACTTTTTACCCGACTACACTGAACAAAAGACGACGGGTTATGACTTTTTCTCGGTTGCGGGCATTTTCTTGTAATTATATAATAAAGTTATAACAAATATATTTCTGTACATTGAAGATGTTTAGAAAAAGGTGCAACGTACTGTTTGAAGGCTACTGAATCTTATTTTGCACTAGAACCTTCTATTTAGTACAAAAGCTAGGGCACCTGCCCGCAATTTCGTTCGCGGAGGAAAAGAAGTCGTTACCCCTTTTTGTAGGGTTCCGTACCCAAAGGGTAAAACGGGACCGTATTTTTAAGACTTCACTGTCCGTATGCCTGTCTGTCATGCACCAGGCTATCATCAACCATGATAGCTAGACAGTTGAATTTTCACAGATGATGTATTTCTGTTGCCGCTATAATAACAAATACTAAGAATAGTATAATGTGATGTCTGTCTGTCTATATCAGTAACCAATATAAAATGATCGAGCACCGCGTACATTTTGCTTAGGAGCTCTGCTAACACTGGATTTTCATAGATACGGCCATTTATAGCGTATATTTTGTACGGAACCCTCGGTACACCAGTCCTACTCGCACTTATCCGGTTTCTTCTTTCTACAGCGTAGGCGGGTTAAAAGTATCCTATAACCATCTGGAGATACCCAGCTACTAATAGTTGAAATCCCTTTAGCCGATTTGGCGTGATGAAGCCACAACGACGCATACAAACATTAAAAAAATCCAAACAAATATTTTTCGATTTAGTCACCATAAAATAGTTCATATCAATATTTTTTTTGTAAATATGTTCAATGTACCTACATTTAATTTTTACAACTTTATAATAGTATAGATTTAATACTCTAGTTTTATCATTATCATCATCATTTATCAATATCAGCCCAAGGACGTCCACTGCTGGACAAAGGCCCTACCTCAAGAATTTCCGTAACGACCGGTCGTGTGCCGCCCTCGTCTATTTTTTTGGTTTTATCATTAAACTTGGTGGTTCACCGTACCAGAGGAAAGCGATTCAGCTGAATTCGATCCCAAGAGTACAACGCAATCAAACCACAGACCGGCAGGTATTAAGTAAATCAATAATTAGTAGTGTACCTGGAAATTTCCCCGAGGAAACGTACCTATAGAGAAGTTACAGATATATTGTTTAACCTCCGTTGAAAGTTCAATTTACATAATATCTCTATCCTCTTAACACTATATACTTAGGTATATAGGCAGAAGATGCCCGCAGCTTCTTTCGCGGACGAGAAAAAGTCATAACCCCTCTTTTTTTCTTCCGCTTTCTTTCAATTTTTTTTAATATCTTTACTATACAGATATTTCATTTTTACAACTTTATCATTTGTGTAGAAGTGTGTTAACAATTTATAAAGAGAAATTACCTTTCAACTTTTTTATCGAGTTTGGAAAGAAGTTTCCTTGTTAAATCTGTATGTAGGTATATCATTGCTGCGATTATTTTTCTAAACGGATAGGTTAATTTGCATGTTTTTTTTTTTCAAAAATGTAATCACTTTTGCCTTGGTTTATATGTTTCTGGATTGATTGATTTGTTTTGTAAAAAGTAATATATTGTTTTAATATTTCATCATTGTTTTACCTATATTTTTATTTTAACACACAAGCCAGAGCGTAAGTATAAGTTGTATCATTATTTTATAATTATCGTTATTACAAATTTACTGAGTATACTATCGTTTGGCACCAATTAGGAGCCCGTGGACTATTTCTAATTTAATACTATTAATCAACTTCAAAAAAGAGGGGTTTCCCAATTCGTCGCATCTTATCTTTTCAACTTTTGTTTTATTTGTTTCTGTTAAGCCTTGTTTAGTTTTTGTGATATAATATTAAAAGTGAAAAAAGTTATAGTTATCAAATTACTAAATAATTATTATCTAACAATTAGCAAATAGGAGATTTTTTTAAAAGTCATTTTAAGATCTGGGTAATCATCATCTCTCTCTCTCTCTCTGTCATTATCATCATTTATTCCCTAGACTAAGAACAAATTTACAATTATGAAAATTTTTGCGTCCAAATAAAAACGATGAATTACGAAAGGTATAAAATTTCACATTTACGAAGATATAAACCATAAAACTAAGGCTAACTTCTGAATATAATTTGAAATTTAATTAGTCAGACGGAAAATATTAGCGATTTCTAGAAATAGACAGCTATAAGCCGATAAGACCATCGCAATAATTATCAAAGTAATAAATAATAAAAGACTACGACTTGCGGACCCAGACTGTACAGAGAGAGGCAGTTTAATGAGCTGGATTGCTTTATATTATCAGTTTAACGTTATATTAAGTACATTTAGATATTTTTTATTTTGACAACAAAACCTTGTTTTTTTCGATGAATTCGAATAGCGAATTCCACAATTTAAAATTTTCGAAACTATCCTGATTTCATATAAAAATAAACATTTACAAAATTTCCTCAATCTAAAGGGCGTTAGTTGACACACAGAAGTGGCGACACACGTCGCCGGTTTAAAGTGTTAGAAGTTTTAGTATTTTTTGTATAAAACTATTTAATATGTAGGTATGTTAGTTTGTAACGGCGACTGATGCCTGCAATAAATCAATTTGTATTTAAAATAAAATAATAATCAATTTCCAGTGATCATCAAGTAGGTTCATAAATATTTCATTGTAACTTTACTTTTATAAAAAAACAAAGCACAAAAGAAAAACATTTCTTCATTTTCTTTAGAAAGGAGTTTACATATGCAGATTTGCATATGTATAACTACTGCAATATTTTTTAACCAGCTGAACTAATTAAGATGTCTTTTTTCAAATAATGTAACGTCTTTTGGCATGGTTTTATATGTTTTTGGATTAATTGATTTGTTTCGTAAAAAAACAATAAGTTGTTTTAGTATGTTTATTATTGTATTATGTTTATTTTTAAGGATTTGTCAAATTACCACACAAGCCAGCGTAGGTATAAGTGTAATAATTTTTGACAGCCAAGATAAAAAATAGACCTTTAATTCTATGATTTCCGCTGGTGTAATATTTATTTTAACAGCCTGTCTCCCATTTTCAAATGGGCAGCATAAAAATGCGTATATTCCCAGGAAAGTCGGCAGGACTGTTGATCGCAACAATTATCCATGGTAATAAAAGACTACGACTTGTGGGCCCACACGGGACAAACGATGTAAGTCTAACGAGCTAAATTGCGTTACATTTTTAGGCAAACATTTCATATTTTTACTTAATACAAAGTAAAAACTGAATAATTATTTTTATAACACTTTCATGGATACAGGGTAATTTTGAAAATAGTATAGGTACTGTGACACAGATAAAAGTTATACAAAAAGTTAGATTCAGATTTACTTGTTATTGAAAGTTGTGCCACAACTGTGACAGAAAAATACATATATATGTAATTTTATACAGCCAAAACCCTTCCGTTGTGGCAGTACAGCTATAGCCGTAACGTCTACTAGCCGTGATGCGCCACAGCATCCGGTCCCGTTCGTCCCCTTTATGTAGGTAGTGCGTAAAGTCGATGAAAACTCATATAAAACCTATGAGTTTTCATCGACTGTGGACGGAGTAAACGTTTTGTGAAGATAAGATCTGTAGACAGAATGTCCGTAAAATGTTAAACTCCGGTCGTTACAACTGGTAAACGGAATCATCAAAGGCGAATAAAGCACTCAAATTTACTTTAAGTCGGTTAAAATTCCAATAAAATCGAAAGCGCCTAGCTAAGCGAGAGTAGCAAAAATCACATTCCGTAAACAATATAACCTAGACTAATATTTGGCCGCCTGTTTGCCGTCTATTAGAAACGGTAGTGCTTTCTATTCTGCGTCCAAAACTTCTATTACAATAAAGAAAAATGTACATTGTGTCTTCAATTTTCTAAAATAGTGAAATCTGCAGGAGCACATATTCATAGGCAAGAATAAAATTGAGATGACTAAAAAAAACCGTTTTATAAACAAATGGCTGCTAATTGAGTGTACTGCAAGAAATAAAAAATAAAAAACAGTTTGCGGCGCTAATTATATTTGAAAGCCTTTTCTTCCATTTTCTAAGAGGGAAAGAATTCATTATAAACGCAGTGCACGTATACGACCAACTTAACCGTGTCAGTGGATAAATTGAAAACTAACGATGTTGCCTACAAGTAAAGTTGTATTGTGGAAACAGGAGCGCCAGTCTTGACGGCAAAATTAAGTTGGTGCGGGGACCTTCATGGTAGATAGTTGTTTCTTTTATAAATAGGAAATTAAAAGACGTAGGAAATAGCCTCTTACAGCCACTCAAGTGTGAGGTAGAAATGAAGTTCTACTTATTTTATATCGATAGCTTTGGGTATTAGTAGTATCAGCCTTGTGCCGTTATTTCTTGTAAGTTTAGTCTTTTCTACTGTTGTTTTTGATTTACGATATGATATTCGATACTTTAATTTAATTAATTATTGATACTATTTATAGTCATCATCATCACCATTTTAGCCATAGGACGTCCACTCCTAGACACAGACGGTCTCTACTCGAGAACCTTTCTGCTCCAACGGCCATGGGTTCTTTGAACTATGTGCCCTACCCATTGCCACTTCAGTTTGCTTACCCTGTTCGCTATGTCGGTTACCTTGGTTCGTCTACGAATCTCTTCATTTCTATTTCGATCTCGTAAAGAGATCCCGAGCATAGCCCTTTCCATAGCTCACTGAGTGACTCTAAGCTTCCTTAAGAGGCCGAACTCTGTAGGTCATCACCAGTAATACGGTCTGGTTCATTTTCATCTTCAAGCACTAAGGTATCTTCTCAAAGCAGGAACTTCTCAAAGTTTCTTTAAATTACATATCATATTTGTAAACTGTTATTAGAGTTATCTAAATATAAATATAGTTGCAACGGCTACTCTGTAATGAATGATATAGGTAAGTAGTAACCATTGATATACAGACAATTTATGTTTTATGTACGAAAAAGTGTTTCTTAAATCGAATTGAACAAAAGAAGTTTTTCAAATCTACACTATGTTTACACCAAGATTCTATCAGCACGTAAGTCAACACAGTCCTTTTACTACTCAACATAAAGCGCATGCTTTTAAAACATTACTTTGGTAACATTACGATGCAAAGTGCAAAGGCTGTAGAAAGTTAGTGTGCATGTACATTTCAAAGGAAAACAGTAATAAGAAAACATGAGACTCGTATTAACATAGTACCTTTGTATATTAAGGAGGTTGCTACTGAGTAATTCAAGAAGTTTCAGTTATGGACATTATGCAACCCAAGAATTGAAAGACTAATGGTTTGGAGGTAAGCAAAAGTAAATTAACTATTTAAATTAAAATATTTAAATAACTTCTGTCGACATATAAGTTGCAGATGTTAGGTGGGTAAGCGTTAATCAAATTATGGTATATATGCATTATGGTATAATAAGTTAAATTAGTATTATTTTTATCGTCTTCAATGTAGTATGAATAATTACTTAAGTATATATTTTTATGAGTTCCGTACCTACATAAAAAGGAAAGTTGGGCCCTATACATACAGTACAGTACAGATGATGATGTTTTCTTGAAGGTACCATTTCATTATGTTTTTCGAAAGAATGAAATGTCTATATGAGAATAAATAGAGTACTCTAAAAGTCAGAAATGATAGTTAAAGTTCGGCATTCCTACTGAGATATGAGCGCTGAAAATTATCATCATCATCACCAGCCTATATTAGTCCACTGCTGGACATAGGCCTCACCTAATGAGCGCCATAGCGCCCTGTCTTCAGCTTGAGCGCTAGAAATGCTCCATACTAATTATTACAAAAGTGTGTCGCCATCCTTAAGTAGACGTTCCAAATTCATAATAATGAAAAGAAGTATTTTGACATTTAGTTCCTGAAAAACTGCGGTTTAGCTACATTATTGCCGTAAAATTATTGTATTATTGAGCTTTCAATTATTCTTCCTTATTTTTTGTAATAATGTATCTACAGTACAAGTTTGATGTAAAATTTGACATGAGGCATCATTTTTACTCGTACAGGGAAAATCCAATAATTTATAAGCGAAATGCATACAAATGTGTATGCAATTACAATATTATAATTGCGGGTATTCTTTTATTTGCAAGTCAATTGTAATCCACTTGCAATGGTCGGACTGACTTGAAAATGCACATATATATGTAAACGTTCCAGTTAATAAAGTACCGTGATCAATAATTACATCTATACTATTATAAAGTTGTGTAAATGTAATGTCTGTACATTGAAGAAATTATCAAAAAAAAAGATTGTAACGGACTATGACTAACGGTCATTGAATCGAATTTTTTTTTTCTAGTTTTTTGTATGCGTCGTTATGGCTTCATCACGCCAAAGCAGGTTAAGGAACCCCAACTATTTTTGGTACACGGGTAGATGGGTATCCGCAGATGGTTATAGGGCACTTTTTGCTCGACTACGCTGAAAAAAAGACGGGTTACAACTTTTTCTCCTCCAAGAACGAAGCTACGGGCACCTTCTATGTTTGATATAAATGTAGGTTATTTTAACCCCTGATTAAATATAGGAGTTATAAGATGATTCAAGAAAATTGGTTTGGGTATTTGATGGTTATGACCTTTTCCGAAAGGTGTTGGAGTGTCGTTTCAGAGATTTCTTATACCATAAGATCAGTTGAAACGATTACTTCAAAAACAACATTTTTTTCAGCAATATTTATTTTTATTAATTATGCTCTCTGGCTGTCAACAGACAAGTCCGTGTAAAAATAACATAAATTAACATTATATGACAAAGTTGTTTTTGAATTGAAATAATCGATTCAATCGTGCATTTATAAAAAAATATAATTAATTAATGTGTGCATTGTTCCCTATTTTGTTACCAATTGTTTAGTTGATTAATTTTCGTAATTAAAAAAGTTTATACTAAAAATAGATAGAATCTTAATTTATGACTGAAAGTCATCAATAATTATACGTAGTATTGTTTAGAATAAAAAAAACCGGCCAAGAGCATGTCTGAACATGCTCAGTGTAGTGTAGGGTTCCGCAGCTGTTCATACAGAAAATGCACTACTGACGTAAAAATACGATACGAAAAAGTGCACTGTAGCAAAAGAGCGTATTTCCACGGCACTTACGTCCTTTTGCTGAGAAGCACAGTTTTACTCAAAAACGGTATATCCGATGATTTAAATAGTATGTTGAAAACAATTTTCGTTGAAAGTATTTATTACGTTTTATATTTGTGAGTATTTTCATGTTTTTTGGACATCAGGTGTAGAAAATAGAGGGGGAGACACAATTTATGCTACTTTCAGAGTGATTATTTTCGAAATTAATTACTAAATTAAATAAAAAAATAATCAATCTCAAAATGTTTTTAAAAGAGCTGTCGAAATATGTGCCACACTTTGATATATGCTGATTTTTTTTTTCATATTCGGTTACATGTATGGAGTGCCCCCCTTAGAAATATATTTTATTATTATTTAACTACCAAACTAAGTAGCGGCTTACACAAGAGACCTATCTTCCAAATTTCATCGATATACATGCAGTAGTTTTGGAGTAAAATGCCTGTGACATAAGGACGGGCGGACGGACGGACAAGACGAAACTATAAGGGTTCCGTTCTAACCATTTTGGGGACGGAACCCTAAAAAGCAGAACGGCTTTTGATGCGACGTTTACCACTGTTTTAAGTAACGTGCTCATAGAAATGTATGTATTTTTTCTGATTATTTCTGATTATGAATGAAAAAGCAAAAGAAAAATCAACCATTAACAAGTCTGCTATCTGCTTGATAATGATAAAGCAAGTATGTACTCGTACATACGTGGAGTAGGCATAAGTCAGTTTAAAGTCAAAAATAATGAGTTATGAAAATAAATTATTACCTTTCTTCTGAACTTACATTTCTTTAAGGTCGTCTTAAATCCCCCAAGTGTTGGCTGGAATTTGCATAGCTTTGTTTCATTTCCATCGTAAGAGACCCAGAAGGGCCTCTAAAAGACTTTGACGTATCTGTGGAGCTATAAATTTTGAAATGACTGCCTTATAACCTTGAAATATCTTAAACCGCGATAAATTAGTTTGTTTATTTCAATTTTGACCTTTACTTATACAATATTGTATAGTTGACTAAGAGTTGAGAGAACTATAAATTAAAAGGAGGCCCAGCCCAGCAGTAGGTTCTAGGCTCTTAAATAAATAACCTAGGTACGTATGTATTTTAATTTACGAAAGGACTTAAAAAATGTACTTCACTATGGAATTATTAGGATTAGTTGATGAAGATTATATTCGTAAAAAAATTACGTCTTTTTAATGATCAAAAACTTAACAAACATGCAGCAATTTGATTGACATCGAATTGATAATAATTTACTTTCAGCATATTAGGACATTATTTAAAGCTAAGACATAAAATCAAAAAATTTGCAATACTCAATACTCCTAGCACATAATATAGGTAATACTCCTAGCTCATATAGGTATATTTGCCTATTTGGATGCTGACATTAGTTGTTGAAATGATAAAATTATTTATTACCTAATAAACACGATGACTTTACGTTTGCACTTTTAATTGTTGTGTAAATACTAAACTTATGACAAACACAATGACAGGTGAGCATCCCACAAACGTAATATCCGTAGTAAGTTATATGCTTTGTCAATTTGTTAAATGTCAGAAAAGTTTTCTGACTGCGTCGTGTGATGTAGAGGTGAAAAAATTGCTGTTTATTAGTGCGATTATTTTGTTAGAAAATGATTGTCTTTTTTATTATGATTTAAATTGATTAAAACAAAACTAATAACAGTCATCAGAAATGCCTATATTTTAATTATTCGCTCCAGTTACAGCCCACTGTGTATATAAAAGTCTTTGTACTAAAATTCAACCACAACATTCACCCCAAAAAGGTTAAGCATTATCAGGTTTAACAAATGTAACACTTAGTGTGGTTTATTTGGGCAATTTCATTGGTAACGTTTTCTTAATGTTGCATTGTCAGGACCCATATACGAGTTTGTTAGGAAAAAGCTAAATTCTTCATGCATGGAGTATTTATCTTTAAGTAATTATTACACTATTTGACAAAGAATATGACTTCAGTTAAATTTAATGAAATTTTGATATGATGTAGATTTCGATACACTCACCATAAGTCATTATAGATGCAACTACTGTTTCCTGGTTCGTATTTTGATTTAATTGATTTCATATCATACGGGACAAGGTAGCAGTATTCCAATACAATTCTAAAGCAGAGAGGTTTGAACATCAACTTATTTTTGTTATGATAATAAATAAGTAGCCAGTTGCAATGAGTCAAATGATATGATATAAACTGGATAGCAACTCGTAAACGGACCCGGACACAGTGGTTACACTCATAGTGACTAGTGATCAGAACACAAAAATCTACAACATATCAAAATTTCATCAAATTTAACTGAAACCAAATTTGCCATCCTTTAGGTTCGGGCACTATTATCTATTCTGTGGTTCGAGGTCCTTGAAAGAGATAAATAAAGAATTTTATATAAACTGTTAGTTAAAGAAAAAAAACTGCTTTAAAAAATACTTAAATTACAACCCCACTGTTCAGACTCTAGGAGGCTAGATGATCCTGTTGATCTAGAAATAAAAAGTCAGTCAAAAATTTGATTTTTATCTCCGACTGTATACTTTTCTCTGAACATTCATCAACTACTCACCGTGTCGATTTTAAAGAGCCCAAACTCGGTACGACGGCGTTTTATTGTTACACAGTTCCTATGCCCACTTTCCGGCTCCATCACCAGATCAGCTCGAGAATATCATAATATTGCATTTTTACTGAACTTACATAGGTACGCCAAATTTTAGTTCAATCTGATACCGGGAAGCGGAAAGTGGGTCAAAGGCTTACAAGATTAACATACTGTTTCAGTTTATCTTTACGAGTCACCGAAACCAAGATAAATACCATAATTTATTTTTATTTTCACGACAAAAAAAAAACAGTTGTTGCTACTTTTCTTAAAAACTATAGAACCTATTGGAAAACCAGTTGGCAATTTTAAAGTGAACATCATTCCTCACTTATTGGTTTTAGTCCCATGTCTAAGCGTCGCTTGACGAGGGAGCCTATACTAATTTAAGATAGAAAAAGGGCTTGACAAATCTTTTGTTTTTCTCTTGATTTATTAAGGATTATAACATTCCAGTTGACAAAAATATAGGCCAAAAACCAAGTTACAATATATATTTTTTACGTAGTTTGCAGCAAAATTTTATATTACTTTAATAACAGTTAAATTTACCGAAATTTTCTGGGTAGCCCCTTAAATAGAATCTTGTAAAAATAGCTCACGGTTATTGTCTATGACTACAAGACCAAGACGAGTTAAATATTAAAGGTCTACTCAAACTGTCTCCAGTTTTAGAAAGTACTCGAATTATACATGAAGTTGCAAAGACAATGAAGGTGCCAGCGACCTTAAACATTGTCTTATTGAACGTACAGTTACAGTAAAATACAGTCGGGTGCCCTCACATATGTATTTAGGGATACGTAGACTTAAGTTTACAGGCCTTGATACTTCAGGGCAACTGCTGTACTAATTATCAATACTAAAACGCTCAATAGTACTAAACACCAAAAAGCCAAGCGCGAGTGGGACTCGCAAAAAAAGGGTTTCATAACACTGTATTTTTAAACTTAATTTTATTTTTATTACTAGCATTTAGTCGCGTATTCAGCTGCGCTATTGAGAACTGAGTGGTCTTATGTTTTAATTATTGATACCTAATTCAAACCCCCACCCCCTCATTTCATCCCTTTAAGGGATGATTTCCGTGATGAAAAATATTCTACGTCCTTCCAAGTCTCTCAAACTATCTCCATACCAAATCATCAAATTATTCATATTGTATTCAAACTTTTGTGTGTGTATAAGGTATTCTAAACTATTTCTTATTCTGGAAGAGGCTTATAAAATTCTCCATTTCACGGACATTTTAGAGTTCCTCAGTCCCCTTGCAAGTAAACCCGTCCACTGCCACCGTGAATACATTTTAATAACAAACAGTGTCCCGTCCGTTATAATTTCGGTACGTGGGTATAGCAAAGTCCTCGGAATAATGTTTACACGGCCTTATCTCATAATTTTGCCGGCCGATTAATTTGATAATACCGCTAATTGGAAAACGGGAATTTTGAACGGTTTTACTGCCTTTGAGCGGCAAAGGTGAGGATACAATGTAACGAGTCATGTTACGAGCAACGTTCAAACCATATTTTGAGAAAGTTATTTAACATGTATTTTAATACATACTATTAAAAATAATACCAACGCAAGTCTTATACAAATCGATCTAGTGCCAAACTTAGCACAGTTTGTTCTAATAGCGTTTAGTTGAATATTTTGTTCATCGCAGCAAGGATCGGTATTTATAAATCTTCAAAAATACACGCTATTTCCAGAATGTTTTACAATTGTTTTTAAGAGAAAATAAATAGCTTTGTGAAACACCTGATTTAAGTTCTGGAATTTTAATAAAATATACAAATATCTCGTAATTGAACGAAAAGAACGAAAAACTACCGGTTATTTTGTATGAAGAGAATACTGGTTTCCGAGCCCTGCATTGCAGAATGCCCTTAACACTTTCACGCATAAGAACCCGCTAGATGGATGCCCTTCTTGTAGTAATGTTTTCGCTACATACGCATATTCCTATGTTATCAGCTACGCAGTGCAAAATCTTAGTAGTTAAAACTTACAAAATTTTAGATGAGTAAATCCATCTCTTGAGTAAATTCATAAGGATATTGTGAGTTAACACTTTCACTGCCAAGCTTTTCGTAGAGCTAGGCACTTTCCTCTACATAAGGGGAAACGCATGGTATCGGCTACGCGTCTATAAGCAGAGCGCCCGCTAAGGTGCGTCCACATTTGTATCATTTGCCCGTATCAGATCATCGTCGCGTGGCATGATCGCGTGTCACGATCACGCGTTTGGACGTTGCGCCGATCCGATCTCTCGAAATCCATTTGCTACGCGTATCACACACTTATATCGGAAGAGTGCGGCATGATCGGCGCGACATTGAGCGTCCAAGCAGCGCGATACGCAGTCATGCCACGGCACGGTGATCGGATACGAGCAAATGATACAAGTGTGGACGCACCTCTAGGCGGGCTCCTGGAAGTGTGTTAAATGACGACATTATTTTAACCCTGAACTTCAATTTCCGAATAAATATACTCTTTCAAAAATATCGTAAATTCAAAAGTAGTAGCTGTCCCTCCAGGTATTTTCACCTATACTATTATAAAGTAGTAAAAATGAAATGTCTGTATATTAAATATATTTAAAAAAAAAAACTATTGTGACGTAATATTTGGAGGATACTGAATCGATTATTTTTTGATTTTTTGGATGATTGTATGTTCGTATGTGTCGTTGTGGCTTAATCACGCCAAATCGGCTAAACGGATTTCAACTATTTTTGGTACACGGGTAGGGGTATTCCCAGATAGTTATAGACTAAGAAAAAGAAAAAAAGAGGGGTTATGACTTTTTCTCCTCCGCTGACGAAGTTATTCGACTGATTGAATCCTAAAAATATTAAAACGCAGATTTTTCAGTACAGTAATGAAGAAAACTGCACATCATCAAAAATTCTACTATCATATGGGTATGCGATGCCTGGCTGGAAGGAGCTATAGGCGCGTAGTCAGGCACCAACGCGAAGGCAACCGGCTGCCACTCCCGGTGCAAATTCACATGCCAAAATTGTGGCCGAATCTGTCGCTCCCGTATCGGCTTGTTTAGCCATGAGCGCTGATGTTTCCCACCGGACGCTAGATAGGATCATCTCGCGTAGATGAAATCAGGCCAATGGTGATGATGATGATGATTGGTATGCGATTTTGCTGTTGAAAAAGCATTTCCTTAACTCGCGCCTCACGTACAAGGTGTCTCGTGAGGAATCGTAAGATTTTAACCACACATTCCTCAGGTTATTTGGAGTAAAAAATGTTATATGAACAGTGAAATAAACCAAAAGATATGTTTTTTTGAAATCTTGTTTTGTTGATTTTTGTACTTACATTTGAATAAGTTTCGCTTCTTTATGAAAATTATCCCTTTAACCCGACCCTTGACTCAAGTAAGTGGTAGCGTAACTGTCACTTTGATGTCTGTCAATAGCGACACTTGGAAACATACTTGAGAACATCGCGATCAAAAGAGCTTAATGTACTTTAGTCATCTCCCTGCCCTTATCCCACTTATGTAGGATCAGCACAACATGTTTTGCTTTCATTTATCTCTATTATTCGTCATTTCAACGCTTACTCCTTTCTTTCACATGTCCTCTCTCACACAATCCATCCATGGCTTTTTTTGGCCTACCGACCGCTTTTCATCCTTCACATTCAATAATTACTTAATGCACTTTAGTTATCACAATAAATAGTTTACATGACAATTGATAATATTATTTTTTGGTCCTAATGACGTCAGGTTTACGCTGGTAAAGTTATGCGTGTTCCTCGCGAGCACGTTGTATATTAAATATACAATATGGGCCGTATTATGTGGTTAAGATAATGGAATTCTTGAAAAATCATTCGAATGCGATTCACATAAAATAGCAAGTCCCTTTGGATTAAAGTTCTTATCCAATTTACGGGCTCTTTGTTCTGTGATATATGAAATGCTCACTGTGCAGGTCTTCTATTTGATTCCCGGTTGGGACATTACAGGAAATTGACTTTTCTAGCTTTTCACGTGATAGATTGTGGTTCTACGAACTATGTTTATATTGCAGGAGGAATCCGTTTAAATATTTTTTTATCATCATCAAACCACAATTTACTGTTTCATACCGCAAAACATAAATAGCAAAGTAATTAACAAATTGTAATGAATAGGGAAATAACAACCAGTAAAGACAAGACGCACGTTCCTCCACATGGAATCGGCTACGCGTCTACTAGCAGCGCGCCCGCTAGGCGGGTTCCTAGCAGTTAATGAGTTAAATAAATTAAATTAATATAGTTGAAAATATTGTATGAATTATATTTAATTTAATTTTCATGAGAATCACATTAGTTTCTTCATAATAATATATAAAATCCTAATCTTTATTATGAGGTAAATTAAAACTAACTAAACACACTAAAATAACTAAAATATACTAAACTAAAATTAAAAAACAAATACATATTTAAATAGCTTTTTTGCATTACAGCCCATTATTAGTAATCTATTATCATGATATGTATAATATTAAAAATATTTTTGTAAATGTAAATGACGTAATAAATGTTAATGCTGCGCTTGTGAAATAAATGTAACTAAATTATTATAATATAATAATCGACATTTTAAAATGGTACCTAATCCCTTGTTATTCATATTCAAAAATAAAACGGCTTTGATTACTGCATACTTCGCGCTGATTAGGACTCTATTGGAATACTGTTCCAATGTCTGGAACCCCCAGTATAAATGCCACCAGGATAGAATCGAAAGAATCCAAAAGCGTTTTCTGTTTTTCTTATGTGTTCATCAAAGGAAACTCCCTTCTCTAATGAGTTATATGGAACGGCTTCGTTTTTCAACATTCCATCGTTAGAAAATTGCCGATGGATTTCTGATCAGGTCTTGTTGTTCAAAATTCTAAACGGGTTAGTAGATTGTCCTCAGCTGCTGCTTAAAATTGGATTTACGGTACCTAGATCTAACTCGCGCATAGCTAATTTCCGTCCTTTTGCTTTAGGTAATTTCGGGCCAATCTTGGATCTCATAGTGTCATCTCTAGAATATGTAAGGAGCATAATATAATGTATAAGAACACTAGGATAGACTTATTGGCAATGTCACTTAATAAATTTAAGAAGTTTCTTCAGAACTATGATTTAATATCATACAGTTAGTATAATATTATCTGTAGTATATAAGTACTAGCAGTCACTTCACATTGTTTAGCTAGCTTATAGAAAAAGCATGCTGTGTTTGCCTGTAATTGGATAAACACTCTTGTCTTTATGTCCATATGATATCAGTGAAATTTTATTCTGCGTTGTATCTGTTGGAAAACCTATTAATAAATAAATAATAAATAAATATTCATATTGTCATTTTTGTCATAATTCTGAAACCGTTAAATTCTCCGTTATAAACCAATTTTATATTTATAAACCAAAGTTAGGTTTATTTTGTTCATTTCGTTAAAAAAAATGCAGTTATGACTAGCGATAACTTAAACAAACGTTATATTATGACTTTCGATTTTATTATAGACCCTTTTAAAGTACCTCGTTTTTTTCGCGCACAGATAAAAAATGTATTATTGTTACCATTTACAATTATACCTTCTGGTTCGTTGTTTTTAACAGAATTGTTTTGGTTACTGTCGTTAAGTTTATGACAGCCATTAAGGTCACTTTCGGCATTAGTGTCGAGTGACTCCAGATGGCCTTTCATTAACCGAAATGAAAGGGTTAAAAATTGTGGATTCCCCGACCGCTTCTCGGCTCATGACATTTAATTTCTGGTAATTAAATGTTAGTTATGTTTGTAATGTGTTAGGTTATTCGACTTTTCTTTATGTAATATAATGTTCTGTGAGCAGTAATTTTGGTTCACGAGTAAATCTATCCTGGTTGTGCCACCTTCTAGTTATACTTTTATAAGATTACTAGAAAATGCCAACATGTTTTCTGTAGAAGAGAGTGAAAGTAACTGCCTTAGTAGAGTAGTCGGGTAAAAAGTATCCTATACCCGTGTACCAAAAGTGGTTGAGATTTTGTCTAGCCGATTAGGCGTGATGAAGCCACAACGATACATACAAATACAGAAAAAAAATGTTCGATTCACCTTTGAACAGTTCGTATCACTTATTTTTTGAAAATATCTTTAATGTATGAAAGTATGTTCAAAACATTTTATTTTTACAACTCTCTTAACTTTTCTTAATTTGCCGTCGATATGTAAAATTTTAGCTCAATCGGTATCCGGAAAGTGGGTCGAAAACTTGCAAAATTTGACACAGCCAAACATACATACATAACACGGCCAGTTAATAAGAGCTTATAAAAATATTAAATTTTTGGGTTTTAATATTAAGTTAGTTTTAAGGAAACGAATCTTAAACAGGAACATCTGCGATTTTAAGTTCACGAACTTCTTACTTATACTCTTCTCATCTCGTACTTGCCTCGGGTTAAGGTACCAACCAACCAAATAAAGTTAGTATGTAACTTTCTTCCTTTATAATTGACACCTGTTATTAAATAAGTTTCTGTATTTAGAAGTACCATGTACTTATAAATTAAATATTTGTGTGATGAGCATAAATATTTGTTCCTGAGTCTTGGATGTTTTCTATATATATAAGTAATATATCTATTAAATATAATATATCGTCGTCTAGTACCCATAACACAAGCCTTATTGAGCTTACCATGGGGCTAGTTCGATTTGTGTAAAATTGTCCCGTAATATTTATTTATTTATTTAAATACAGATTTAAAAGGACGCGTAAAGTTGTGCAGAAACTTCTTTTATATTCAGATTTTATGTAATGTGACAAAGCTTGTACTAAATTGTTTTTGGAATATATATGGCTATTCATTATGGCGTCGTAAAGAAATATTTCTGGACATTTTTTTGGATTCATTCAGTATTCGTTGTATATTACTAATTGTATAAAAAATTAAATCCCTTGGTTTCTCTTCACAGAATCCGCAGAGCATACGACAGGTGCAATTTGAAATTTGTGCTATTTGAAATACAAATGGGGATGGCGTTAGACTCCCAAGTGTTATTGTGGTCTTCAAAATCAAACTGTGCAGCATATCGTGGAGTGTTGTGCAAAACGACACTGATGGAGTAACCCGGATGGCTTTTATATCAATTTGTGACAAGAGGCTGTGGACTGGTTGCGTAACATGGATTTAAAATTAATACATTTTTGAAAACTTAGCTTTCGCTATCATCATCATTTTAGCCATAGGACCACTGCTGGACACAGGCCTCCTCAATAGATTTCCACATGGGCCGGATAGAAGCAACATGAATCCAGTTAGAGTTCCCGCAACCTTAACCAGGTCATCCAACTACCTTGTGGGTGGCCTTGCCGGTACGCGGTCTCGACTCTAGAACCTTTCTGCCCCAACGGCCATCGGTCGCTATACGATTTAAGAAATAAATTTAGGGGTGCTAAAATTAGTCCATTATAATACGAGGAACAGTATCATTCAATTCTTTCAAGACGTTGATGTTATTTCAATTTATTATAACACAAAAAATAACATAAATAAAACATTTTCACTTTCCAAGTTCTCGACAAGGATCTGCAAAGTTGCCGGGAACTGTCCTATGGTAAAAAAAGTAAAAGTAATTTAATACGAAAGCATTAACTTGGACAATGATTAATAATAACCCGGCCAATGTTTGACTTTGTCGTTCGTAACTCTTAGGCAGCTAAAATTTCTTACAGTTTTTTTTGTGGGAAATATGTAGTTACATTTAGATTTATATATTTCATAATATAAAATGTCAATATATATTACACTATGTCAATTTACATGCTTTTATACTATGATCGTCACAATAAATTAATTATAATAGATAATCTATTAACAAATTGATTACAGAACAAAGAATTAAACAAGTAGATGGTAATTGTCAGAATACAAGAATTAAGGTAACATTATTAAAAATGGCATTGAGATGTCAATTAATTGTAAAGTCTAATAAGTCAAAATTAGAAATAATGTCAAAAGCATATCTTTAAGGGTATGTCGATTTATATAATATAAGTACAAACCAAGGGTAAAAGAGTGTCAAATACAATTTAAATTATATATCCATATACTCATTTACTGAGTATAATGGATTATCCAATAAAAAGTTTCTCAATTGCCGTTTAAAACAATCGTCAGATGACTCGGTTCACAATTCAGCGGATAGACGCTCATAGAACGTTGGACCGATGATGCGTGGGTTTTTTCCTGTTATGTCAGAATAAAATGATTTTGCGATTTGAGTATCTTTTATGAATACTTTGTGTTACTGCCCAGTTCATTTGTCGACCATAAAGCTTGTTTAAAAAAATAGGTAACATTCTGTTTTGTAATACTTGAATAGTTTTAGATAACAACTCAAGTTATGGCACTCCAGGTTATTTACCGTTATAACAATTGCCATGTAAATTATTAATTGTTGCCTAAATAAATAAAAATATAAATTGGATTGGAACTATTTATTGTGATTACTAAACTATTTGAACACAAATTTCGCCAAGTTTGGTATCACTTTTTACAGATATCAAAGTGGCAGCTATCACTATATCCTTTTTTTTAAACATAATCTAACTCCAATTAGAAAAAAAAATTCTTTGCTGAATTTGACTTAAGTTCATACTTCATACAATATTTTTTACTCCTAATGATCTCCGGATTGCGTGGTTATATTAAAATTCTTTAGGTTCTCTCGAGTACTCTGTATAATAAAGTCACTAAGTTATTTGCAGCAGTGTTGACACACTAAATAAAAAAAGTGACATACTTTCTGCCTCCTTCAGAGGCTTTATTCCATAAGTGAAATAAACAAAATCATTATATGATAAACAAAAGCATTATATGCGGGTATACGTACGCCTCTGCTATCTCTTTGAACCTGCCGCCGACATGTGCTTTGTCTACAATCTTCAGGTGTGTTGTGCCAAGTAAAGAATTAAGACATTTCCTATTTAGACTTCTTTGTGAACGTCGTATTTTCAATTGGGAGCTTTGAACAGGTTTCCTCAAGCGTTTTTCCATTTTTAATTTAGTGAAAAGTATGAGAATTACGAGATAAATGCTGAAGCTCTGATTTTTACAAAGCTTTTTAAAATATGATCTGATGGTGCTGGTTAACTGTATTTAATTTTTAAGACTCATATCATTACTTAGGAATGACCATTATACGATTGACGATCAATAACAATAATTTGTAAACGTTAAAGTAAGCTCAATTATATTGTGAGTTATACGAGTAGTTGCTAATATTTCTGAAGCGCTTGGATGCATTTTATCAGAAAGCTGTTTAACAACCATAAATATTTAAATGGTGCCTTCCCGATTATAAATATTATAATAGAGGTTATAGTATAATAATTTCGTGTAGATACAAAGTATTTTCTATTCAAGTCTTACAACGTCGACGAACGTTTCTTAGAATGCTTTATTTCATGGAATTTTCATTCATCAATTATTAACGGTTTCAGAGAAAAAATCTATGATATGAGATGTATGTGTACGTACGATACGAAATTATGTATTCGATGAAACATTTTTGGATAAAACAAGGTACAAAGTCCATACACATATGCGGCATTAAGCACACGCACTAGTATGTCTAAATTGCCTAAATCGAGGTGTTCAAGTGACTCGATTGTCCTCATCATGCTCTTGTGTACGAGGCTTGTTTTGTAGTGCATATTGGATGGCGCGATTACTGGACTCGGTCAAGCTGTAGCATTGTCCAAACATTTGGACCAACAATTGGCTCATTGCATTGGACAATGCTGTCAAGAGGCGTTGAGTTTGATTAAGACCTTTGGTTCAATAGTTGGCACCGTGCGTTGATGGAAAACGAAGCAAACAAAGCAAAAGCAACATTGTACGTTTTGTGTTATATCAATGTTATTTAATGTACGAAATGTCTGTAAGTTTAATCTGTATGTGCAATTTGCTTATTAGTATTAGTCTAGCTATAGGAAATACCACACAGATGTATTACGTTTACCTAAAAAGACTATATGGTAAATAGTTTCGTAAATAACACAGGAAGTTTGTTCTAGAACTTTATAAAGAATATATTTACTCCTTTTTAAATCGTTTATATTGTTATCTTGGCACCACGATTTTTAAAACTCAATTTTCGACTCGACTCAAACGCAAAAGCAACATAATCGTATTTTTTGCCAGATTTCACGTCAAAAATTTTAGTTACAGTTTGTTGTATGCTCTTTTTTGGATTTGGTTATCTAAATATAGAAGTTATAGAACCTTGGACAAGAAAATGCCTCGACCAGTCTCAGTAGACCAGTACACAGTGATTCCGCCGTAAATAATAAATCGAAAAAAGTCATGAGCGTATCCTGGACTAAAAAGTAAGTAAAATGATTCACCGATAGACAATCTTCTAAATACTATATATAGCACAGCAATAAAGTACTATTATCATTTACTTGTGCAACGAAAGTGAACGCATCTCGACCCTAATTAGTAGTGTGTTTTTGTCGCCGCAACTTAATCACTTTGTTATTGTGTACTATTATTATTATTTGCGTGTGTCCACGTGGTATTATTATGGAAATCCAAGAAGAGGGTATGTACTTTATTTTTCAATTATGTTTTATATATAAATATGCGTGCTTATATTTTAAAATAATTTTCTAGTAGAGGTCTGTCGTTTACGATTAATTTTTAAGAAGTATGATTTCATTGAGAGTTATACTCTGATGCCGAGGTTTGCCGCACTTGACACATATATTATGTTATAGATGGAAGTGTCCTTAATAAGGGCTGTAACTTTCATCGACCTTTTTTGACCTCTTCTTAGGTAAAAGGGATTTCAAAGAACAAGAGTAGGGTAGCCGAAAAAAATCCGATTTTTAAAAAATGTTTTTATCTTTGTTTTAGGTACATTTTTAAGGTGTTCTATTTCGAAACGTAGTGTTTTTGATATTTGGCACTCTGGACAAGGAACTGATACAGAAAAATTTCAACATGTTTTTACTACACTGACGGAAACATCAATTATTTCGGATAACATCGAAAATATTGGCATAGAGAATTTAAGGGTTAAAATAAGGAATTTATGTAAACGAATTGCATGTTATTGGAAAAAAACAAGATGTACAAAGTCTATATTTCTACATAAATATGCAGAGTGGCTTAATGATGTAGAATACATTGATGTGATCCAAAGTATCGAGCAGCGTATTTCTCAGCAGAATGATAACGTCGACCCCTCCCCTTCCACTTCTCGTGGCCGTCCGAGGAAAAACTTTAATGAAAGTAGTAAACGCACTAAAAGAAGGAGACTGGCGGAACTATCTAATTTTGACGAGTCTGCTGTAAATACACTGCTCAATGCTTCTGCTGATTCCAGCTTAACTTCTACAAAAGTCGACGAAAACAAAGTTTTGTCACTTATTGCAGAAGGTAAGATTTCTAGAAAGCAATATCTATTAATTAAGAATTTTATACATAATAATATACTGAAAGATTGTATGCCTTCCTATCAACGCATTGTAAAGGCTAAAAAGAGATGTTACCCTACAACTGTAGCCGTTACTGAATCATCAGCCGAAGTCGAACTTCAGAGTTTGTTAGATCACACTGCCACTCGGATTCTTGAGTCTCAAAAAGATATTTTAGATAAAATACCTGACCAGTCTTTAAATAAAATATCTTTGGTTGGGAAATGGGGATTTGATGGTAGTACAGGACATAGCGAATACAAACAAACTTTCTCAGATTCTTCTCTTGTGGATAGTAGCTTGTTTGTTACTTCATATGTACCGCTTCAACTTATTTTAAACCCGGATAATAAGGAAAACTCAATCATTTTGTGGAAAAATCCTCGTCCTTCTTCAACTCGATACTGCAGACCTATTCGCTTTCAGTTTTTTAAGGAAACAACTGCAGTATCAGTTGAAGAGGAGACTTATTTCAAACAGAAAATAAGTAACTTGCAACCGACTATCTTCAAGACAAATGCATGCGAATACACAATTAATCATAGCTTACAACTTACTATGGTCGATGGTAAGGTGTGTAATGCACTTAGTGATGTTTCTTCAACTAGATGTTATATATGTAAAGCTTTACCAAGTGAGATGAATCAAATTGATGTATGTTTGTGCAAAGCAACTGACGAAAGTAAATATGAATATGGCATGTCTCCACTTCACGCATTGATCCGATTTTTTGAATATTTCATTCATCTCGCTTACAAGTTAGAGGTTAAGAAATGGCAAGCTAGGTCTGATAGCGATAAACGACTTGTAGCTGAAAAAAAAAAACTTATACAATCGCAATTTAGGGAAAAGTTAGGTCTTATTATCGATAAACCCAAAAGTGGCGGAAGCGGGACATCGAACGATGGCAACACTGCTAGGCGGTTCTTCTCAAGCTCAGATATTTCAGCTGAAATTACGGGTATTAAGAAGGATCTCCTAGATCGTTGTTGGACTGTACTTCAGTGTATCAATTCGGGATATAACATTGATGCGACAAAATTCAGAGATTTCGCTTTAGAAACTGCACGGCAATTAGTTGCCGAATATCCATGGTACTATTTGCCTGCTTCTGTCCACAAAATTTTGATTCATGGTGCTGACATTATCAATCACGGCCTACTGTCTATAGGAGAACTGTCTGAAGAAGCAGCTGAAGCGAGTAACAAATACTATAAAGCATTTCGACTAGATCACGCACGAAAAATGAACCGCGTTTTGACTAATACTGATTTGATTAATCGACTTCTTCTTCACTCAGATCCCCTAATAACATCAATAATAATATCAAGTTTGAGAAGGTTACCTGTTAAAAAAAAAAGTTCTTTGTCTAAATCTGTATTGGACTTGTTGTGTGTAAATAGTAAGTAGGTAATATTGAATGTATAAATAGTAAGTAATCGCTTTGTTTTAATATAACCTTATTTGTATATATGTAAATAGTCTTGAAATAAATATTTTTATTATTTATGTAGTATGCTGTTTCATTTATGTTTTCATTAATTACAATTTTTTTTTATCTAATGGCTTTATGTTTAAAATAATAACGTTTTATAAAATGGTTTTGACTACAGATATTTTTTTAATAAAAATAGTCACACAAGTTTATTATAAATGTCTAAAAATGTTATTAATGATATATTTCATGCTTGTATAATAACCCTTTATAGTTTAAAATCGAAAAAATGGCTTTTTTTGGAGTTGAGGTATTTATGGCCGCCCTTGTACGGGAGCGGAATCACCGTGCAGTACAAGACTTGTGACGAAATAAATTTTATCGAACTACCAGAAGGACCGCAACTTCCTCAGCGGAAGAGTTAACCTTCTTTTTTATTCAGCATAGTCGAGTAAAAAGTAACCTATAACCATATGTGGATACCCAACAGAGGCGTGGCGTCAGGAAAATTCGTATCATTTACTCATATGTAAAGAAATTGGTGGGAATCGGGTTGTATGGACGCCACGCTACTGATATCCAGTTTTACGAGAAAAAATTGAAATCGGTTTAGCGAATTTGGCGCGATAAAGCCACAAGGACAGATACAAAAAAATACATTTATGTACATATATATATTGAATCAGTGACCTTTAAATAGCCCGTAACACTTATTTTTTTGAAAATATCTTCAATATACAGCCATTTCATTTTTAATACTTTATAATAGTACTAGCTTCTGCCCGCGACTTCGTCCGCCTTTAATTCGTTTATCGCGGAAAAGGGTATTTTTCCGGGATAAAAAGTAGCCTATTACACCAAATTTCATCAAAATCGGTTCAGCGGTTTAAGCGTGAAGAGGTAGCAGACGGCCAGACATACAGACAGACACACTTTCGCATTTATAATATTAGTATGGGTAGATATCTTTCCATAAAGCTCTCATGACATCGTCTTCAAATTATCCGTACTCAAATACCTCTTACGACGGTACCTACTCCTAACTGCTAGATAACTACTATTACTTCGGGACGGGACGTGATCCCTTCCTTTCCTCAGGGTATTGGCCGAGTTGGTATTCAATTAACTTATTACTTACAACTATTGTTAACATGACAATACCCGGTTATATTATTTTGTGAATTTCAAGGGCTGAAACTATTTGTCTATATAAGCTACCCATAGAGTGCAAAATAAGTCATGTTTCTAGAAAAAAAATGGTAGTAACGATTGCAAGTGGGATGATGACTCAGTTTGTAATAATTATTATAAATTGACTCAATTTTTTTATGTAGATTAAGAACCAATATTGGAAACGTAATTTTTCCTTTATTTAGGTAAAGAAAAATGACGTCACGCCTAAGCACTGTTTATGGCTATGGCGTCATTAGCCCCCCACTCTTAATCTTTAATGCGATTTATCTGAGTGTTTTTTAGGGTTCCGTAGCCAAAATGGCAAAAACGAAACCCTTATAGATTAGTCATGTCTGTCTGTCTGTCTGTCTGTCTGTCCGTCCGTATGTCACAGGCATTTTACTCAAAAACTATAAGCTTAAGAAATACTTCCAACGAAAATTGTTTTTAACATGATCGAAGATACCGTTTTTAAGTTATTGCCAAAAAACTGCGCTTCTTAGCAAAAGGACGTAAGTGCCGGGAGATACGCTCTTTTGTTTGTGTTTTTTTCATATCTTATTTTTTTTTTCATGTGTAGCGCATTATTTTTTGTATAAACGGCTGCGCAACCCTTCATGGGCGAGTCCGACTCGCCCTTGGCCGCTTTTTTAAATGGTTAGTTTTGAAAAAGCATAAAATACGCGTGTGTCCAATATTTCTTTATTATATAACTGATGTACTCAATAGAATTATGATTTTCGTACCCCGGCACTATGTATACACAAAAAAGAAGCAACTGGTTGAAAAAATCAATGGGTCGGGTTGGAGCAGCGTTGGACCAATAAGGAACGTGCCTTAAATTTTTTCATCGCTTTTCTTAACGAAATATCAAAATACCGTAAAAAATATTCCAAAAAATGAAATTAAAATTAAAATCGGCCAAGAAATACGTATGATATAAGCATTTTAAACTACTAATTAGACCGCGATTTGACAGAGAGGTCCGACATAGACTATTACGTCACAGTCTACTACGGTCATATAAACTCCATATTAAATTCTGTTTTGCTAGAAAGAGATAGAATGAAATGTTTGATGGTTTATATCTTGGGTATTTTTATAGTTATTCGAAAAAATATTTTTGTGTACTGTTTGTTACATGAATAAGCTTTTAATAAAGCAAAAATTAAAATTCATGCATATTCCCTATTGGTAGGTCGCAATACTCGCAATGTTGGCAATGAGAGCCGTTGGAGACGTGAGTCCCACTCGACGTATGTATATATTTTTTGAACTTTTTGTTTTAATATTTACAAAAATAAATATCGATTTGTTCATAACTTAATGTTATAAAATCAACATGTCATTCCGTTATTATTATTATAATGCCCAAAATAGTGAGTCGAGTGCATTAGAACGGATTTTAACTAGGTATTCTGTCGTCGACGGCCGTGTTGCGACGGCGAAACTACGATATTAAGCATATACTGCAGCGCCCATCGCCTAGTTATCTAGTTAGCTATAGTAATACAATTTGCAAGGAGAAAATCGAATCAAACCCAAGCAGACGATTCGTCTAAATAGTCATAAATGTCAAATCAAGTCATGTTACGTGAGACATTGATTGAAGTAATTTAAACTTACACAATTTATTATAACAGTTAAATACAATATAAACTTCCATTTGACTAGGTTTCTTTGAAAAGTATTGACTTTCCATGTAACATTAAAAAAAAAACGTAACAGTTGTATTCTAAATTTAAATGCATTTTAAAGGTTTCGAAATCAACGTCTCGAATGCTGGAACATGCTTTCGTAATATTCGCTGCAGTATAATAAAAATGTAAAAGAGCAAACCTACACTGCCATGTGATCGACACGAGGGACACGTGACTGAGATATATACAGGGTGTTACAAAAATACTCTTAAGCCGAAAGAGGTTAAAAGGTCCCCTGTAAAGAATATATTGCCAATATTTCAAAATCGTAGTATGATACCAAAAAACGGATAATTCATAAAATAAGTATCATTGAAACGCATCCCAGAAAATATGAAACCAAAAAGTAGACTACCTACAAAGTTATTTACGTTCTTATATAATTTCCTCTGAGAGGTAAATTATATTGTTTATGTACTGTTGGTGTGTCTTGTAAATAAAATAATTGACAACAACCATAAATTAAGTACCTACTTGATTATTTACAGTAATAATAAAAACAGATTTTATTTTAAACTTTTAGTAAACCTGAATAATGTGAAATAAAACAATTTAACGGATTATATCGCGTATATTATCTCATTTTAGTTCCTGAATAAAGTTCTTATTTTTGAGCCTGTTGTTAACATATTAGAACTCTAATATGTTGATGAAAATTTATCGAGATTATTTATAATTGACACCATATTTTTTCTTCTGTCTTTTTAAGAAGCCTACTTAAAGGGGGTTGATTTCCTTCTGTTGCGATTGCAAACCTTTTTACAAGCTTTTATTTAGTTTCACCCGCCCCGTTGTCTGTCTGTCGGTCTGTAATCAAATCTTGCAAGTTCAATTTGATCCACTTCCCGGTTTCCAATTGAGCTAAAATACATACTTATGTGAGGTCGGTGACAATGCAATAGTATGGCCATCGAGCTGATCTGATGATGGAGCAGGAAGGTGCTCATAGGAACTCCGTAATAAAATAATGCAATCATACTGAGTTTAGGCTTTTTAGAATCATCTCGATGAGATGTTGATGGATGTTCAAAGAAAAGTACAGTCGGTGATAAAAGCTTGTCACAAAAATATTTTTTTTGATAGAGACTTATTAAATATTATTAAACTAAGCATAAACAATCTAATGTCAAAATAATTTATGAAAAGCCTGACGTGACATTGACGTGACGCGTTATTATTAGGGTTGGCATTTCGGTTTAATTAATATTTTCTTTTTCATGAGAAATTTTGCAACACGTTGTATAAAACCATTTTTTTTATATTCGTTGTAGAGCGTTTCTTGGATTATTGGGAAGGAATGGAACTTGTTTCGTATGTATTTCCTGATACTTCTTACATTTCAGTATAACTTCAAGGTAAGAATTAATATAACGTTACTGAACCAGAGAGCTACATCTTCGCCACCCTGTTGCCACCTTCCTTCAGGTCACATTGGGGTTGTCGAATAAACGAATACTTTAATAAGTATAATTAACTACTCTGAAAAAAAAACTAATTTGACAACACCAGCGGGCTTATGATGGTTGCGTTTGTCACGCGATAAATAAATGACATAGCTGCTGTCACCTTCTGACACGTATGTGAGTGCGAGAGTGCCAGACGCGTTATCATATCATTTATCGCGTGATAAACGCGACCATCGTAGACCCGCTGAGACGTCAAAATCCATTAAATGATATTTCATTAGTATCGTTTTTGATACTGTATGCATCTAAGGGTTAAACTATTTCATGAATCTGAAGGAGTGGCGTACGGTCCATATAAGCACAAAGGCACTGCCTACCCTGAAACCTTAAGCGACTATGGCTCCATATAGGCACAGAAAAACTGCCTACCCTGAAGCCCTAAACTACTATGGCTCCATATAGGTATAGAAAAACTGCCTACCTTGGCCAAAACTCCTGTATCCGCCACTTATCTGTGGGTTATAAATAGGTACAAAACATTTGCCAGACAAAGGAATAGTTTGCGCGGCATACATAACGGGGAGCTTCGGTATGCGTTTACGTCAGTCCTAGTTAAAACTTGCTAACGGCTTCAACTACGAGTAGGAACGTCCAAAACTGTTTATAGGTTATAAAAAAAATGAAGGAGGATATTCTTGCGCTATGTGGCTCTGAAAAATAATGTATATTAATCAAAGTGGCTTAGTACAGAAAAGTTCCAAACTATAGGACTATACGTTCAAGGAAGTAACGGTCTGTAGGGTTACTTTGAAGTTCAAAATTCCATGTTCGTTTCGTGCTGTCCCATTCGCTCTCGTTTTAAATTATATTTGCGTGAGTGTCACGGCTTAATACTAACTATCTCGAATTATGAAGTTCAGAGTTGCCTCTTTGATTTTATTTAGTTAAGGGGACTGCTTTATTAATACAGTGTAACTTTTCTACCGGGACCTTACTTTTTTACAGGATAACTGTTAAAGGAATGTGTATTTATTTTCGTAAAACTACAAATTCTAAAGTATTTTCGCTCGTCAAGTGAGAATAGTCTACAAAAAAGAATTTATTTGATTCATTTCTAATTTATCATTAGACAGCATGTGCCCACAAGCTGTCTACAATCCACAAAATCTGTCTTAATATTTACAAAAAAACATTTTTTTATGGTATATTTTCTCTATTTTTTTATTATTCAACTTCAGACCAAAACAGAATAATGGTGATCATTAGCACAAGGTAAATCTTTTTTTAATATGGAAATGATACCAACCATATTTATCATTTGTTACCGTCAATGTCCAACAAAGGATTGCCTTTGCAATTAATCAATCTGCTAAGTACCAATTCATTTATAATGAATACACCCGATTACGCCGAATTATTCCAGGCACTTCTACTGACATTTGTAACACTAATTAATTTTGGAATAAATGAAAAATGGAAAATATAGGCAAATTCACTTCGATAAACTCCAGAAAGACCATTTATTATTGAAGTTGCTACTGAGAGAAAGCACACTATTCAACCTACTAACCTTGTGGTTCCATTTGTGGTTAATGATAACCATAAATTCTGCAATGTAGGTTTTTTTAAACCTAACTTTGAAGTGCTTAGGCCATTTTTACCAGTAATCAAAGAAGAATGCCATCCGTGAGCAATTAGAAGACAATGTACCTATAAGGTCTTATGTAATTCACTTTCCGTAAATATATTTATGTGTATACTGTTACCAGTTATTTTATTCATATTTAATATTAACCGTTATTTTATTAAATTACATCTTTCATGGCACGGTGAGGGCTATTTTGCCAGCACCTAATTACCTTTACGCACTACTTAGTTTGAATATCTACTAATTCAAAAATATGTAAAACTTCTCGAAATAAGAAAGAAGTCTTTGAATCGGTATACCAGAATTGTGACAGGATGCGCCCCACCCACGGATGTTTGGAGTGGTCATAGAAGTAAAAGTTTCGTAATTTGATAAATCAAACAGGTTAGAACCGCCGATAATAATCGCAGACCCATAGACTGATAGATAGATATACATAAGCATAACTTAAACATCATCTTCTAAAAATGGATCAAAATTCCTCTTAAACGAAAAAAAGAAATAATTACAAGCACTGTGATAAAGCATCACAGCACGTGAACATCGAACGCTCAATTCGCAATGATCGACTACGACTTAATCCTCTGTAGCTGAAATGTCAATTGGCATTTTATCATTCCAGTTTCAATTGTGTTTAAATCCGAGTGGGCCCAATACGACAATACGACACAAAAGGATATCACTGGACGGTGACATGTGACTAGTTTCAATTTAACAGCTAATGGTTTTTTCATACAAAGCTGAAGCCTTTTTCACGGTGGCTTGGTTAAAGAGTCGTTTAACGCGCAGGGAGGATTATAGATTGGCAATTTAGATGATTATTCTTTTAACCAAAGGTTATGTAGAAACGATCGCTCTTTGTCGATATTGCTACACTTTGTGGTCTCTAGTAATTATTGTGTCTAATGTTTTGTATTTTTGGGTTTTTGATGTGTCACATAAAAACACAAAAACGTCGTTTTTTGATGCTTCTTCAATTAAGCCAGTAATGCTCCTGTTTGTGGGTATATTAAGGTTCTCCTTCTTCGAAGTCGGTCCCTCACTGCTGCGGATCGTGACACCACCGATTAATATTTTTGATAGCAGATATTAAGGTTAAAATTAAATAATTTTATGAGTGTTATTTTTACAGATATAAGGCCGTCTGAGGATATTACGTCATGTAAGCTAGAAAAGTAAAAACCGTTAAAATTATAATTATATTTACTTAACACCACGTTTAGTAACAAAGCAAATTATGTCGCATTTTACTGCAACTTAATCGTGTAAATTGGTCTCAAAGTATTTTGCGACTACTCTAAAAAGCTTTACTTATTGCTATCGCGAAACATTCAGGACAGCGAAAATAGAATCTTGACATAATGCGCATAGTATCAAAATGTTAGTTATTAAGCATTTTTGCTTTAAAGTAAAATAATTTATAATAAAACGTTAAATGTCGTCTTGAAGTTTTTTTTCCGATCACTAAAAGTTTCACTTGCTTCCGCGTCCTTAAAGTACTTTTGATTGTGATCAGAAGACTTAAATATTTTGACTACTTACATTTAATATGAAGTAAATCCTGTGGATTCTAAGTTTGTTTCTACGATATTTTTGCAGTTGGTTCAATACGCGGGGCTACAACTTGTTTAAAAGAAACAACCCATATGAAAATTTTCAATTATTAAAGAAGCAAAATCATCTCAGCTATAGACTTTTCTTAGAACCTACTTACAAAAATTGAACTGTATACTTAGCCAATGTATAGACGAACGAGAATACATTACTAATCCAATTCATAATAATAATATGGAAATTAGTCATGGGAATTGGTAATTAGGAACGGATGTAATAGAATGTTGACACAGAAATAGTTTCGTCTCTACGCAAACACTAACATTTACCTTAGTTTAAAATACTCAGTATTACTTTGATGAATTCCGCAAAACTCGTTGAATAAAGTGAAATTTATACAAAGATGTTGGATGCTGGATATAGTAATATTTTATTTATTTTAAGTTGTTCTGCTCCGGTCCTAAATACTTTTAGGGTCAACATCGCGAAATAACCCATAAAGCCAAGTCTGTATATGCACGAAACTTTTAGCATTTGTACCTAACTAGTCATATCTTTGGTCTTTGTTTAATGTTGTCGCTAATAAGTACACCCTCAACAATCTCTTGTTTTTATATATAAGAATTTAAAGAGATTATATCGCGTTTATTATACCATTGTTTCAGAACCACGGGTAGTACACGGGAGCTGTTATGCTCCAGAAACGATTTTTTGTCCGAATCGTTTTATTTAAATAAGTGATAATCACGGAAACCCATAGACAAAATTAAGCCGGAAAACTACCAATTACTGTTCAGGTATAATAATAGCGTCTTTTACATTCAAAGCTGCATTTCACCACTTAAAACGTTTTGAAAGTCGAATTGCGTTCCCCGAGGGAAATTTTGACCAACTTCGGAACCACTAACAAGTCTTTGAGCTACGAAACTTGAATGATCTCAATAATTTCCCTGTAAGTCGTCGTTCCGTGGGCAAACTTGAACTATCCCGTCTTAGAGCTATTAAGGTACTTTTTTATTCGTAGGTTCTCGGATACTTTTGTGGATTGCTTTAAGAAATATAATTTTGGTACGAATTTCAAATATCAATGTGGCAAAGTGTTGGTAACGATGCGAAAAATAGGTTATTGATATATGAAAAAAACCGATTAGTCTGAATTAAAAGGTTTCCTTTTAACTAATAAAGTTGATAAATTGTTTTTTTATGTTAAATCTTGATGTTTTACCATTATGATTTTCGTGATCTTTAAAGTGAATTTCTTCATTAAGAAACTGGTTTCTAGGCACAAGGCACTGGTTCAAATCCAGTCGAAGTCTAGAAATATTTCATTATATAGGTATTTATAAGAATATACATTTTGATATAGACGTGGGTGAGCCTGGTGATGGTCACAAATCAGCTGAATATGAACGGTTTAAGATCGTCCGTGGTGGCGTTCTTATGGTAAGGCCTATTATATATCACAGACTAATGAAGTGTCAATTCCCATAGATAAAGTAAAAAAAATGTATCATCTTGCACATGTATTTGCAAGATGATACATTTTTTTTAAAGTAGGTAATAACGAACAAATCAAAGCTTTCTCAGAGCAAATACAAAAGAACATCAGTACACAGATTGTTGCTCAAATACCTACGAAAATAACACGCACCATATTTGGTGTGTCTTGTACTATTTACAATATAATAAATGTTGAAAGATTTCAAGACTTTCCATGGTCCAATCTAAATAAATAAAATTGTTTTTCCGAACAGTATTTTTTAAGCAAAACCGTCGGTAATAGTTGTGCCAGAAACCTTTCTCATGCCACTGAACAAAGCAACCCTGATAAAAACAGACATAACATTATTATCCCGTCGGGTCCTGATAAGGTCCGGATCACAGATTCAGACAATTGTCACAAGTCACCGCGTAAGATTGGTTTTATTGAATCGATATTGCCCGAAACTTGGGACGTCAGAGAGTAATACTATCTAGGAACAAGAACCGATTAAGAACCCTCGTCATATTTAGAAAATCCTGGTAGCTTGCAAACGGCTGATCCGATTTGCATGGAATAAAGGTATAAACATTTTCAATTAACTCATCTTTCAAACACAAAAAATACCTATTTTAGTCCTCGTGTAAACCAATTGCAAAATTCAATAATGTTTGGACATAACTTAAACGTTGATGCCCGTTGCCTACCGTTTTACAAATTATTTGTAGAAGTAATCGTATTTTCCTTGTGTAAAATTGGTATGCAATAAAGCATATTTATATTATGTAGTGCGCATGTTACTTCACTGCAAATGTAAAAATGATTTCTAATTATTTAAAGTACAAAATGTACCAGATATATGTGATGTTTTTATAGTATAGAGTGCGAATGTTTAAACTTGCATTAAGATAAAAGCAAGAATATAGAACTATGGAATAAAAATCTTAACAAAAACAATCCTATTTTTGTAATGATAAACATGTACATAGTTTTAATGTTTTAATTCACAACTTAAAATAATTGATATAATCAATACATTTCTAAATCATTCATTGGTTGCTTTCACTATTAGGTCGTTCATTTCAACAAAATTAATCACCGAAATCGCAAAAGCTATAAGTAGTTAATTTGTGAACTATCCTCAAAATTAATTAGACCCCAAGCAAAATTCACGCAAATGTAATTTACCGTCTAAATTATCAATCATGATTCACACAATCAATCAACCGCGAATAAATAGTCTAAATTAATTAAGTCCCATAAAATTGACATTCATTCAGTCACTTTGTACAGTATTTACTAATGTATTTTCATTAACAAGACTTGTAACTTCCCGTTCAATGATTCAATAATAACACATTCACAGCCAGGAACCCGCCTAGCGGGCGCTCTGCTCGTAAACGCGTAGCCGATACCATGAATTTCCACGTATGTTGAGAAAAGTGCGTAGCGCTACGAAAAGCTTGGTAGCGAAAGTGATAAGGTAAACGTCCTAATGTCTTACTCCGTAATTTCAATAATTGACACTCTATTTGTTAGCTCTTTCAATTTTTGTTTTCTTTTTTTTTTATGTAACGAGTGGCAAAAGGGCAGACGAGCCACCTGATGGAGAGTAGTCATCGTCGCCCATGGATATGTGCAACACCGGAGGAATCGCCCATATTTTGCCATCCTTTGAGAGCCCTGTTAACTCGCTTCTTGAAGAATCCCATGTTATAGCGCTCTGGAAATACCTCAGGGGGAAGGTTATTCCACAACTTGCAAGTGCGTGGTAAAAATGAGCGTGATGCCCGTTTATTTTTTGGATGCTTGGCATCAAATTGAATTACGGTTTAAGGTGTCAACTATTGGGACAGTGTCGAGCTCCTAACAATTTCATTCGTAAAGTATAGACACGCTATTAATTCAAGCTAAGCAGTTTACTTCCAGCTGACATTAATTTCTTCGTATCATTTTACGTCACCTTGTAAAGTTGTTTGTTGTGTTTTGTCGTCAGAATCCTTTTTTTATATTTTCAATATCAGCTACTTATCCATGGAGGTTTTTTTCTATTTATTTAACGCTAAGTATCTATTACGTGATTGATCTAACAGGATTAATCAAAATTATAAAAAGAACGAAGGTGATCATTAACTGTTTATCTGTCAGAAACCTGTCACAATTTAGAAATTATGTACTAAAATGGCAAGCAAAATGATAGCTGTTAAGTCATTGATGACTTCGTTTCATTCCAAATCAACTACTAAATTGTACTGAATCTCTAAATCGTAATATTTCTTAACATCAAAAGGCAGGCTGTCAACTACGTTTTATTCAATTTCAGGTTACTGTTACTAGCTCAACAGGCTAGACAAGCCGAGGTAGATAAGGCACTATGTACCAAAGCTATCGCCCGCATTGGACTGTGACGGATGATAAGTGATAAATTATCAGCACTATTTGGTGGAAATGTACAGTGATTTATGGCTCATATTGAATTCCTCTTTCAGTCAGCAGCAAAACCTTAGCTACGTAAAATAACATGCTCTTGACAATAGCGCCGCGTGTAAAATCTTAGGTTGCATTTGTTTTGAAGCATCCCCTTGAGAAGTTTTTTTTACATTGACTTATATATTATTTAGAGTTAAAGTCAACACATCGTCCACAAGGCGACCTCTGCTACCATCACTCGTCCTGCGATGCCCGCATCCAGTTAACTCCAGCGACTTTAACCAGGTCATCAGTCCACCATTTGGGAGCTCTGCCCACGCTGCCTCTTCTGTCGCGTGATCGCTACTCAAGAACTCGATGGCCTAGCGGCCGTTGGTTCTACGAGCGATATGACCCATTGTCGCTCAAATTAAGCCCAAAAATGCAAACATCCGTAGAAAGACCAGGGTTACCCTGGTCTTTCTACGGATGTTTGCATACATCAAAGAATAGCAAATGTTATCATAATGCAGCGGTTTTGCATACACCGTTACGACACATAACACGCGCACAAACAAGACTTGGGAAATTCCATTGATTTTCAAATTGCTTTGCTATTTTTACCGCCGATTGATGATATGAATGGAATTCAGATTTCAGAAAAGTAGGCACTAAGTAGCATTATGCACTATACTTGTTTTAATTAAGCGAGATGGTGCCACAGGAATAGCATACTTGGATGACTTTGGAGGACCAATAGTCGAATATAGACTGCCAACCTGTGAGCCTGTAACGGTCACGTTTATCGTGCGATAGGTGATAGTGTTTTATAGAAACCGGCAAATTATGGAGGGGAATAAAACTCTAGTTATGCCGCTCTAGAGGGGAGACCCAAAAAGTGCTAGCTTGATGTCGTCAGAGATGACATGTTAGCCAACAGTCTCACAATAAAGGATGCCAAAGACCGTGCGAAGGTAAGCCGGAAAGCAGACATTGTGCTCCGAAGCAGCAGCTAATGACGCAACTAGGAAAATGGTACGTCGAGAAAGAGGTAATAAAGCATCATTCAGCACTCATATCGGAAAGTGACGGATGTTGTTGGCCCAGTTGGTTTAGATTGCCGGAAGCCGATGAATACTTGAAAGTCTTGAAACGTACAAGTGGTCAGACATGCCATGCGACAAGGCCTATGTTTCCTAGTATACCATCTATTAACGAGGTTCTTCCCAGTTGAAATGTGGATGATTATCATGGATGAAACTTTCATTATTTTAAACAAGATTTTGCGTTGTTTCTCTAATATAAATATTATGAGTTCTAAGATAAAATAATGTCATATTAATATTTGCCAAATAAACGTCTTTATTACAGAAAGGCAGAACCCGTGTGAGGAATGCCATACAGCTACTCACTTATGTCACTGGAATTGCTATTATTGGACTATTAGCGTCACATTCCACAAAATATCTTTCTTATATTGGATTTCGCGCAAATTATGGCGTTTTTCTACCATGTGAAGAAATGACTAGTATAACGGAGGCGTCAACGCGTTCATATTATCTCTCGCATCTGGTAAGTATAGTACGCTGTAATAATGTCTAAGGTAAGGACGTAACCAATAGAGTCCATTTCAATATAATATGTTATTATTAATGCGTTAGTATTTTTATATTTTTGCTGCCTGTTAAAGCTAAATTATTTCAACAAAAATCTGCTTCAGGCTCTTATAGAAAGTACAGGTACAAATTCATAGGCAGATATACTCTATATAGACAACTATGTAAATGAATGAGGTTACATATTAAAAAAAACCGATTAAGTGCGAGTTGGAACGCGCCAAAAGTTACGTACAGAATATACGGTATAAACGGCCGTGTAAATCAGTGTTAACAGAACCATAAATAAATCCAATTTTAGCAGAGCCATACTCCTAAGCAAAATGTACGCGGTGTGGGGCCATTTTATATTGGTTACTGATATAGACAGACATGAAAAACAAGATTTTCAGATTTATTTCGCGGGTTGTGCTTATAGCACAACTTCTGCTAACTTTATACAAAATTTCAAGTTTCTAGCACAAATACTGGAAGTAAATTTTTCTATGGCATGGCAGCATAAGAATAAAAAAAATACAAACTGCCGAACATAGAACCTCCTCCTTTTTTGGTAGTCGGTTAAAAAGATAAAAACATTCCTTTAGACGAAAAGTTATATTTATATATTTTAATGAAAAAAAGAATTAACGAGAAAACGATACCACTATGCTGAAAGAAAATCGAATCTATATTCTTTGTCCCAAACATTTCCTAATCACAAATTCTATCCCACGGAAATCATGTGAAAAAACTTCAAAGCTCTCACACTAAGGTGCAATTTTAATTAACTTTCATCACATTCCTATCGGAGTCCTCTTGAAAACAAAACTGTTCCACTTATTACTTTTAATCAGTCCCGATAGACGGTTGTAAAATGGGCAAACTGTTGCGTAGCGATAAAGGGTTTATTGGTTGGTTAAGAGCGGAGTAAACCAAGACGATAAGTGGAAATAGCCGTTTACAGCTGTAAGTTTAGCTTCAGCGGGCAACAGGGTACACGATTGAATTGAAAAACTATGATTGAGGAGAGTCAGATTTACGTAAAGTTTTTACTTTTGAAGGTTTAATGGCTTGTAATAATTGAGCATAGAATTTATCTGCTTAGAAGCGTCGAAAATGAAGACACTTAAACATTATTTTCAGGTACAGTATCATTTTTAATTGGCCAGACACTTCTATTAAGTACTTTTGACAATTTCAAAGTTAATATTTAAATGATTCCATAAAGCTAGAATTGTTATTGTGGGTGGTAACAAATAATTTTCACGAGAAATGTTTCAAATAATACTAGAAGGCGCCCGCAACTTCGTTCGCGGAGGAGAAAAGTCATAACCCCTCTTTTTTCGACAGCGCAGTCGGGTAAAAAGTATCTTATAACCATTTGTGGATACCCATCTACCCGTGTACCCAAAATAGTTGAGATCTGTTTAGCCGATTTAGCGTGATGAAGCCACAACGACACATACGGACATACAAACGTACAAAAAATATAAAAAATATTTTTTTCGATTTAGTGACCTCCAAATAGTCCGTAACAATCATTTTTTTGAAAATATCTTCAATGTACAGACATTTCATTTTTACAACTTTATAATAGTAGGTATTGAAGATGTTTTCTCAAATAGCAGTTTATTCTCGATTAAAAATATCAGGACATATAGAAAAAAACACTGTTTCGCAAAAATGTTTAGCGTTCATTTTATAAAACAGTAAGGTATAACTGTTTTGAATACATAAAACAATTACGTATATGCTTAATGCAAAAACAAAGAGATGGTTGTTAGTTAGAAATTGAATACACGCCCTTTAAAGCTACTTACGAGTATGTCCAGCTTTGCAGTCCATAACGAGACGTTACGTGTTCCGATAAAGTGTCGGTGAAGACAAGGCATTGTCACCCTCGTTCTAAAAACAGTCCCCCTCCGTGATGCATTGTTGGTCACCCTTTGTTATTATAAAACTGCGATATAGTTGCACAAGGCCGTCATATAAAATTATAATTAATTTAGTTTTATGTTTTAGTGAAAAAGTGAGCCGTCTGTACTTATTAAAATAGGGATGTTGAAATCTTTTGACAACTTTTTTTCGTAGTATATTATAGAACGACCTTTCAATAATAGAAATATTGGTGAAAAGACTACTTCAATCATAAAAAAACTCCCGGAGATACGATCTTAAAATCATATTTTTGGACTTCCCGAAAAACACTCCATTCTAAAGCCTAGGAACGTGTGACGAAATACTTTTGATGAAACAATATCTCGACGAAATGAAGTATTCGATGAAGAGTCCCTTGAGGTATCCCTCATTGAATTTTCATTTCATCGACCACTTTTTCCCATGAATACATACAATTTTAATGTTTTTTAAAAGATCATCATGTAGAAGCCGGTAAATTAGGTTTGTTTTATAACAATCCCAAATCATTAATGGTTACAGACAAAAGTGTTTTCGATGAAATTATATGTGGACGAAATGAGTTGAGGTACCTATTCGATGAAACGTTTTTCGAGAAATCAAGGTACAGCCGGTACTTACTTTGAATATGTGAAATTAAAGTGACAAGATTACCTTTATCAGTTACTTTGAACATCTAACTTTAATGCAACCCTTCCACACATAATTTACTCATGACCACCCTACAAACCTACAGTCCAATACAATAAAAGGAATTATCCCAATTACAATACCCACGTAGAAGGTAAATTTCCTAAATCTCACAAAAGAGTATTGGGATTATCCCGACATACTTCCACATAACGCCCATGCAATACTTCCTCAAATGTGATTGAGTGAGTGGACTTGAAACTTTGTCCGTAAGCGGGGATTATTTTGTTGATCTTATTTTGCAATGGGCCTAGTTTTGTAAGCAAGGGATAACTTCTTTCGAACCGATAATTAGACAAAGATCTTTTTTTAACCATTGACGAAAAATGGGTGATGAGTTTAGCGAGTGTATCTTCTACTAACTGTATGTGTAAGACGTAGTAATGTGACAAGACATACAGATGTCTTGTCACATTACTACGATTTCACAAACAGACATACAGATGTTTGTTTGTGAAATCGTACCTACTTATATTATATGTATAAACACATGAATTTATTGCACATTACTACACACATAATTACAGTATCATGTTTACATTTCAATTAAGTCCGTCATTTACATTTTAAAGAATGGAGACGTATTTTTTCTTTTGTTACGTAATCAAAAAATAATGTGCGTATACATTGAGTTAGAATATCGCGTGACGTCACACCTAGGTAGTTTATACCTGGTTATGATGTCACGATCCCCCCACTCCTATACTTTAAAGAGAGTATTTTTATTATCTGACTGTCCGACTTTTGATTTTCGTACCCTGGCTTTACCACTACTGCTTTACTGGCCTATTATAACTATGTTCTACGCTTATATGTCTATTTATTTATACAATGAATAATACACGGAATATTCAGGCGTATTAAAATACTTATGAAGTATTTCTTATGCCAAATTGCACTTTAAGTAACTGTTATCGATTAAACGCCGTATCTAAATGCTGCGAGAATTTCTTTTTCCTTCCACTACTAGCCAGTAACAATGTGCACACGGCCAAGAGTCAATTTAAAGGTCTTTATTATTTCTTCCATAAAAACTAATAACCAACCATTACGGTTGTGGAATAGGATGCTAATTTGCTTGCGATGCGTATGCGTCTTGTGCTGTTCTGGTCCAGGTTTTCAGTAAAGCAGAGTTAATGAGCGATCCACTTCAGTCCGCGTGAAAAAGCTTGGAGAAACAAAACTGGTGTAGGTTTATATTCTAAACGCTGTTTAGGGTTCCGTACCGAAACGATTCCAACGGAACCCTACATTAATAAGACTTTGAATTCTGTGTGCCTGTCTCTCACTCTTGAAGTAGGTAGATACTTGAAATTAATATGTAACAATAAATTATACAAAAATTACACCTTATTAATAATTAATGGGGTCCCCATATAAAAAATGTATTACAGGTATTTTTTATTTCTTTTATCTTTTAAGCCGTGAAAACAAAAACTTGAAATGTTTAAGAACTGTATAATATTACTAGAATTGCTATAATGAGAAAATAATAAAAATAAAGTAATATTTAAGAAATCAGTGGTACGAAGAGCATACTAATAAATGTACGTATGTAATTTCACGTTTTTTGCGTACATAGTATGGAACCCTTCGTGCGTGACTTCGACTCGAACTTGGCCAGTTTTTCGAAGGTCTGATAAAATCACCCTAATTTAAATAGACTGTCTTGTAAGATCTGTTTCTGTAGTCGTGGATAATAGATCAAGTAAAAAGGTTTTAGCTGCGTTTGTTTTAATTTAATTACCGTCACTTCTAATTTGGAAATCGGACTAAGTTTATTGGACAGACCATTTATAGCAAGAGTAATTTGTAGCGAGTTTGACAAAAATGACAAGTAAGTATATATACCAAAGGTTAAAGCGAGGGCAAATAGATTGAATAAATATAAACTAATAAAACGGTTTATAGTTTGGTGCAATTAAATACTTCTTAGTACCTAGTAAAAAAACTTGCATGGACGTGGTGGAGATGAGGTTAAAGAAGTTTATTATTTTAAAATAAATTTACATTTAACTGTTTATTACAATAATGACAATGAGTAAACACTTACAAATAAAAACTAAAATATTTGTATAAATAATAATTAATAATGATGATTAGAAAATCTTGCGCACGTATAGTATAAATATATGTATATAATAAATGTTAGCGCTCGCCATCAGTATATTCCAAAAAATCAACGATGTCACAACTCTCTTCAGTCAGAACTCACCTCAATCTCCCCTACTTCTATATTTATAGTACCTAATAGAGCTTATGAGCAGTTCCTCAAATGTTGTATGTAACGTATGACTGTTCTGTTTGTTAACACTTCATTTATTTATTTATTTATTTAAACTTTATTGCACAAAACAAAAGTAAGTACAAATGGCGAACTTAATGCCAAAAGGCATTCTCTACCATCATTGTACCTATAAAACTTGAAAACAATTGTCTACAAAATAAGTTCATATTTTGCTATCGTAATGACACACGAATGTTACTTTTGACTCTGCTTAGCTAACTTTAGATTCGTCTGTAATCTTATTCCGAGCATCTACTACAACCAAATCGAACTAAACTCACAATCCATACGCCAAGAAGATTAATACAGAGTAACAGAACAAATGGCAACATTAGTCGAGAATAATTTATCCGGTTCTCCATTATCAGCAATGGTGGGAGCAAGGTGCTTAACACCCACTCAGACCCAATTAATGTTTCTAATTTGCGATAATTTCATTAGAAGATTAGCTTAAAAAAACAGGTGGGTAAAATCGGTTGATTATTTGCGAAAATCAACTAGCTTTTACATGGTAACTTCTGCGCCATGACTGAAACAATTCATATGTTTTTAACTTTATGGTGTAGTTGTGTAGTGTGTAATGCTACTTCGTCAAGCGTTTAAAATTGCCTTCAAGTTTGTTATTAGTAATAAGTGTTCAATATTAACCTAACTAGGATGTACTTAGTAACCATTTAACCATTGTAGATGACAAGCCGTGTCACTATACCGAACAAAAATTGTTCATGCATTTTTAGCGGAGGGGTTATTCATGTACACTATTTCTACAAAAAACGCACACACTTAAAATCACCTACACACAAAAAAACACCCACACATTGGCAATTTACCATATAAAGTAATCGGAGATTTCGCGATCACTTTGGCAGATGAGAATGTATTTGTATGGCAACGTTTTGTTTCAACGGCATGTTTAAAATTCTTCAAACTGATAAGTCAGATGTATGATCTATTTATACTTAGCTTGAAAATTAGCACAAATAAATTAGTTATCTAATGAATATTGTATTTCAATAAGAATCTCTCGTAGCAGGCTTCAAAGTTTACAAAGTGTAAACTTTTTACTTGCAGTTAATTCAATTCTAATCACTTAGTTCTGGCAATTTGGTTTATACGTAAATAGTTCATAAAATAACATAGCAAGATGCCCAACGGGGTATCCCTGGTCCCATGGACGATGGGTCGAGTGCTGGTGTGGGACGCTACATGCGTCGATATACTAGCGCTGTCAAATCTGCCATGGACCTCAGCCAAGGTCAGCGCAGCGGCGGAGGTTGCAACGCGTAAAAATTAAAATACCAGGGTCTCCCAAGACCTGGACCCGTGGGGTCCATGCACCCGGCTCCTTTTCAAGAAGCTATCAAAGCGGCTCGTTGACACCTCAGGCAACCATAGGGCTGGCAGCCTCTTCGCTTAGCGTCTCAATATCGCCATACAGCGAGGAAATGCTGCCAGAATCTTTGCACAGGGGCCAGTTTTAGTTTAAATATTGTTATTTCAAATAACCTTTTATGTCTTACAATAAATATAAGGTATATAAATAAATAAATAAACACCAAAATCACATTTTTAACTGCGACGTCGACGGAAAATCGACGTTTCGGGTAGCCCGCCGCAGAAACGTCACCGCAGTTATAAGGTAAACTGCAGTGCAAGCAAATAGTACTACTCTCATAACATACTATTTCACGCTGAAGGTAAAAATAGCCTCAAAATAAGGCAATCTATCAAAGGTTTTGGCAAAAACTGCAGCCTGTTTGTTCAGAACAGGTGCGCCCAGTCAATCAATCAGCGGGCTGATGGATTGGCGATTAGCACTTCTCTCGAAGTTGTCGTTCATAGTCACGAGATTATTGTATACACTTGTGTTTACTGAGACAGTTGGGATTATCATGTTATATTATAAAACGAAGAACAAACAAATATGAAGCTTGCACGTATTTGATTATCTTTTAATATTTTTAAGAAGTTTGTATTACTAACATACTTTAAAAGTTTCATGTAACTAACACTATGGACATGGTCTTAAATAAATATTTTGAATATGAATTTAACATTACTTAGCTTAATATTTTCTTCTGTTTCCGCGATTATTACTCATTGAAATAAAACAATTTAACGGATTATATCGCGTATATTATCTCATTTTAGTTCCCGACGTTTCGGAAGCTTTCCAGCTTTCCATGGTCACGGGAAAATGCTGCTTGGTAAATTATTAGATTAAAATAATTAAGCCCCTCTGGCACATGTGTAACTGTCTTTACAGCTTAGGCCCATCTGGCATGTATGTACACCTTTATTTGTGTTTTTTCAAAAAAATGGGTAGTTTGCACAAATTGTAACTTTGACAGAGGAAAATACATCTTTTCTCAGTCCTCCCGTGACCATGGAAAGCTGGCAAGCTTCCGAAACGTCGGGAACTAAAATGAGATAATATACGCGATATAATCCGTTAAATTGTTTTATTTCAAATACTTAGCTTGTTTATATTTTTTGAGAAAACATCACTTTTTTAATACAATATTGATACAAAGATTTAAGTAGAAAGAAACATTAATTGCGATCCATTACAGCCTAAACCATCCATTAGACAAGAAGCGGTCTGGTGGTGTAATGGATTAGGACGCTGTTTCCGGCTTAGACTGCAGTGAATCGCAATTAATTTTTCCTTCTACTTAGATCTTTGTATCAATATTGTATGATTTTAGCTTGCTCGGTATGAATAAAAGTAGTGATTAGTACCGTAATTTGTTAGCTATAGTTCTTACCTTCAATTTAGTCCACCGTATTCAGGTATTAAGTGTTTTCCATGGGTTTAATTAATTTAGTTATTTGAACTGCGAAACCCACGTACCAATACGTTGCTAAGTTCTGAATCTGCATAGAAGTGAAAAGAAGCACTATTATTAAAATCTGGCTACTTATATATACATAACTTCACAAACCCAGTCTACTTGTATATAGTGGATTAGTAGTAGCTTTATCTATAAGCGTTTTCATCAATTCCTTGACCATAAGACTGCACTTGCACTGTTAATGGCTTCCAGGCCAAATTCCCAACAATAACAGAGGAGTGTTGACGTTGCGGTCAGATGCACTCTGGAGTTTTACGAGAGACCACTTTGTTAGCGCTTGGGGCAAATGGCGGAAAGATCGTTTCAATGGAATTTAATAAACCAGCCATAGATTAGTTTCAATAGTTTGACGATACGTTTCGCTAAGTTGGTTGCGTATGGCCTACGAAGCTGGCGGTCCCGGGCTTAGGCGTATTTGAATGACGGGTGGGTCTTGTATATTTTGTACATAACTAAGTACCTAATACTTATTTATCTCAAAATACATGCACTGTGTTTTATTTATTTCCTATTTTTAACAAGTGGTAGTACCTGGCAATATGAACAACTTTTCCTACGGGAAAATATTTCGGATACGATAAAATCTGCCGTTCCCTACATTTTGGTTGAGTAGGTACTAACAGAGTATGAAAGGCAAATTTTATTTATTTTTGCTTTCAATATGTCTCCCTATAGGAAAAGTTCGTATTGACAACCTAGCACCAGTGAAAATTAAAAGAAATAAAAAACATGGTGTATAAATAACAGATATAAGTATGCTGAGTAAAGCGCAAATCAAATCAACTCAAAATATTCTTTATTCAAGTAGGCTTAGATACAAGCACTTTCGAATTGTCAGTTACAATGAGAGAAGTCTTTGCTGGGAAACATACAATATGATCCAACATTTCTTGCAAGGATTAGGGAAACCCAGAAAAACCTAATCAGATCATTTAACTTAAGTATAATACTTAATTATTATTGATAAAATCATCTTTTTAAAAATTAAAATAATTATTGAAATAAAACACTTTCCATGGTCACGGGTGGAAGGCTGGAAAGCTTCCGAAACGTCGGGAACTAAAATGAGATAATATACGCGATATAATCCGTTAAATTGTTTTATTTCAATGAGTAATAATCGCGGAAACAGAAGAAAATATTATTAAAATAATTAATAAGATAAATCCCAAAAGGATTGTCAATAAAAAAGAAAAAAATCTAGAATGTGTCTAGAATAAAATTCTAAATGTCAGAGTATAAAAAACAATTAATATGCGTGTACCAATTAACTATAACAATATTGTCTTAATTATACTTAAAACTTTTACAATTGTGTTATAACAAATTTATAATTGATACACGCAGAGGAGATGTACAAATTCTCCGCATCAATGTTAATATAAAATATAAACTATTTATTTTTTCAGAGATGTATAAGGTCTCTAGGCGTCACGACATGCGATAAAATTAAATATAATAATTTGACTGAATTCTACTGAGATGTTTAAGGTCTCTTAGGGGTCAAAGTGAATAATACATTAAACATAATTATTATTAAATCTAAATTTCTTAGAGATGTATATGGTCTTTAGGCGTCATAACATGCAAAAAGATAAAATTAGTTAATTAAAATTCTCAGAAATTTTTAAGGATATACCTCTATAAATAAAACAAAACTCTTAGAGATGTATACAGTCTCTAAATCAAATAAAAAATGAATATCTTCAATCGAGTACAGGATGAAGTCTCTCACGTCATCAGCTCATTAAATACTGGTAGGCAGTTACTCGGTATACAATTAGTTTGGCCCTTGCTAGCATGAACAGACCGGACCCCACAAACGGCACCCGTTCACGAGCATGACGCAAAGCAGTTCGAGATTGATGTGTATACTTAGTGAAAAACATTTCGGTTTTCAATTAGTATTAGAAAAAAATAGTTTGAGCGTTGTTAAATATAGTTGCCAAAACAATTTATTTACCTGATCAAAGGCGTTTTTTTTAGAGTAAAAGAAGTTAAAACTACTTGTACCAGCTTAACATTTTGCAGCTCAAAATCCTTTAATCCAAATAGCTTTTCTCATGTTATTTCGAACTATAAGTAACAATTTAAAAAGTACTTTAAACTGATTAGTTCACTTAATGTTCTCTTACGCACGCACTCGACAGCTATGCAAGTCGACATGCCTCTGCTCTTACCGACCATTGCTCGGTGAACACTCCACGTTATCCACTCTTAATGCATAATATTAACACGGTTTTTATGAAAATATGTTCGGACTAAACTGCAGGCAGAGATAAAGCGTGTATGGCTAACATAACTGCAGCCAATGTTTTTTTTACCCGATCTTTTTTATTGTGGTAATCTGACTAGGTACTCGTACATTGCCAGATAAATCTTATTTATTTTTTTACAAGCTTTTGTTTAACTTGCAATGTAACTATGTATGTTCGGGTGAAATCTTGCACTTGCAAGTTAAACTTGGCATACTTATGTAAGTTTGGTGACAATGCAATAGTATGATACTATCGAGCTGATCTGATGATGGAGTAGGAAGGTCATAGGAGCTCTGTAATAAAATAATTAAATCCTACCGAATTTGGGCTCGTTAGAATCGTACCTTTTCCATTTTGCATCAAGCTTTTGTTACCAAAAAAGTATCATTTTTAGATAACTGCATGAGTTACAGTTAGAAAACACTAACGAGATCGAATCAGAAATGAGGGGATTCGTATATTTACGAAACAAGGTCACCGACATAACAGGGCAATAGGCACGCCACATTATATGAGTATAATAATTATAAAATAGAATTGCTCGTTTTAAGTGATAGTAACAGAATACTATCGCTATTTATTTAATGGGTGTTTGATCATATCATAGCGTCTTTTATATCACAATCACTTTATAGTTATTAGAAAAGTTTATGTCACCTGGCATTTTACAACGGTCTTAAAAGTTTTCTGATCGATACTTTAAATTATTTTACTTTTATTGTTTAACATCCTGGGAGTGACGAAAGCACACATAGACTTCGCTGACTTAGGCACCTTGAACGTATGGGAGAGGACAGGGCGGCCAAAAGAGCGTTCTACGGTAAACCAACAGGTCGTCGTCCGGTAGGCCGCCCTAGATATCGGTGGGCAGATGTGGTCGAAAACGACCTGCGCGATCGCCAAGTTGTCGACTGGCGAGAAACCGCAAGAGACCGAGACCGGTGGCGGGCACTTGTATTGGAGGCCAAGACTCACTTTGGGTCGCTGCGCCATAGGAGTAAGTAAGTAAGTACGTATGTATTGTTTTTACGTCATTTCTATTTATTCCACCAGAATTTCGGGTACTTGACTCCATTCTTTTAATACTTCTAACCATGCCAGGAAGCCGATTTTTGGTATGATGATATATCATAGCTTGACTTCGGCATTTACTTATATATTTTGATACAGGGTTTTATATATTCTGATAAGTTAGCTGCTATAGCCGGCACATGTACGATAAAGTTCTTATTTTGGTAGAATGCCCCTTTAGATGTTATATGTATGGAGATGTAGAAAATAACAAGTAGTCAGTGAACGAATAAAAAACCCGGACCAATAAAAAAATAATGCTGATAATTTTCAAGCAGCTGAGTCGATTTTTTTTAACAATAGTTAGATAATAACAGTCTCAGTGAACTATCATCTCCAACACGAGAAAGTATATCAAAATCTGTTTATCTGTTCAAGCACTAGGGCGCTACTATGCCATAAATATAGACAGACAGATACACAGATGCACTCATACAAATTATAACATCCCTTGATTTTTCGTCAGGGGTTAAAAAGAGTTTGGTAGCACAATCACGAGCTCCCGAGTCCAACCGCGACGGTCACCGTAGTAATGAGATTTTCTAACTCTTCTTAGAAAAGAAATAAAGAACCAGACAGCAAGCTATAGGGGCTCTAGTAAAAATTGCGTATATTGGAAAAAAAGCTTATAGAAAGCGTTTTTTTTACTTTATAGGGGGCAGACGAGCCGACGGATCGCCTGATGGTAAGATCACCGTCGTCCATAGAGTCACACGAGTCACAAAATGTTGACGCCATCGAGATGTTATGCTGCGTTTGAAACACAGATCACCTTGAAACTTACACTTGAAGCTCAGACTACATTAAATGGCAGGGTTCCAAAGTGTGTGGATGAATGGGTACACATCCACACACTTTGGAACCAAAATGGTCGCTCACCTTGCGGTATCAAAGGAATTTCCTACCGCGCACATTTCGAATGAGGAATGAGCCAGCCGTGGTTTGCCCTGGAATTACAATATGGGGTTTTTCAAGAGGAGAATGAATAGGTTTTTAAAGGATCGGCAAAACGCACGTATTGCCCCTGGCGTTGCAAGCATATATGGCTATGGTGATTGTTTAAAACTTGTTTTGGCACCTTAGTAGTATAGAAAAATAAATAAATAAAGCGGCCAAGTGTTAATCCGACTCGCGCACCGAGGGTTCCTTCCAAAATATACCTACGCTAAAAACCGCCGTATCTATGAAATTTCAGTGTTAGTCTGCTAACACTGAAATTTCATAGATACGGCTCTACTCCTAAGCAAAATGTTCGCGGTGTGGGGTCATCACACTAATATTTACCCTTGCCGGGATTCAAACCTTGGTCCGTCAGCTTCATAGGCCGTTGTTCAACCAACATATAATAACTTATCTTGCAGAAACATAAAAATAAACACTATGAATATATCAATGTGAATAGCCATTCTAATATTTAGCTCAGAAGTGAAATACTAAGCAGCTCAGATAGGCAGATAATCTATAGACTGGCAACATCGACATACATCGTACTAGCATTGCTATTAAGGTGCGTTGGGGTTAGACAGGATGGACTAAAACTTGGCGTTGAAATAAAGTTCACTTTTCGAACTTCCCCCTACTTCCGTTTTACCCCAACGTACCCTATAACGAGGAAATACTGACAGCATCATCGAGGCCATGCCGAAGAGAAGCACTTTTTAAAACTTATTTTAGTTTTAAAAGGTGCTTACATTATTGGTTTGATGGGGATGAAGCCTGTTGCAGATTTGTTGTTGTAACCCTGACGAAGCCTGCGTTGCGGATCTGAATTTAAGTATACAGATTAGTGAATAAATAATCGTTTAAATTTTTAGTTTACTATTAGATTCTAAATGCGTTTTTGCGGGGGTAAAACGTGCGTGCAAGGCGTGTGCCTAAGCACAAGCACGCAGAAGTGGGTTGAACTGATTCAAGGGGAGAGAGCTGGGAAAGAGAGCGAAATAATCGTATATAGATTTTTTTTTCAATGAAGTCCTTGTGTACAAACACCAATTCTATATTAGTAGATTCAGGCAATTCTATATTGCACCCCTACATTTTATTTTTAATCGACTACGTGTCTGTAGCTACAGAATTATTGTATATATAAACTAAGTGTAGGTAATTATTAAATAGTAGAAGGTACCCACAACTTTGGTTTTGAAAGAAAAAGAAAACCATTTTTTTCTTCAGCTTAGTCGAATCAAAAGTATTCTATAACCATCTGTAGATAACCTATTAAAGCTATTCATTTCATTCATGTACCAAAAATAATTGACATCTGTTTAGCTGATTTGACACATACAAACAAAAAAAAAAAAACATTTTTTTTTCTGAATCGATTTTTTTTTTCGCATCCAAATAGTCCGTTTCAATATTTTTTCCAAAATATCTGCAAAGTCCAGACATTTTTATTACTTTATAATACTACAGATGAATTACCTACACTTTGTAATTTATCCTTGTAAGACTTCAGATAACTCAAAGTATTTTGGACCATTGTTTAGAGTGTAAATTTACTCTCGTAAACATTAATTTCGCAATGGAGCATACCGTTGTTCTTTGGCAACGAGAAACAGGACGGAGAAGATAAAAAACATTGTTATCTGGGGCGACTGTACCTTCGCATTAGTAATAATAAAATATTTCAAACGATCGCTTATAGTTGTTTTTGAGAATTCTTTTGAACAAGATAGAATTAAATACAGGATAAATATTAAATACTAGAAGGTGCGCGCTACTTCGTCAGTGGAGTGGCCTTCATAACCCTTTTTTTTTCTTCAAAGTAGTCCAGTCATATCCTATAGCCATCTGTAGATACCCAGAAACCCGTGTACCAAAAATAGTTGAAATCTGTTTAGCCGTTTTGGCGTGATGTAATCATAACTACAAACAAGATTGAATCCTTTCATGAATTGACATTCATTTTTAAACGAAAAGGATAAACAGGTGAACTCACTAAATGTGATATCAGACGGTTCACTTTTCTTTCACTTTCTTGTTTCATTTTACATTTTTCACTCAAAGTGACATGTCTGAACGAAAAGTGAAACAAAAATGCTGGAAATATTCATTCAAGTGAACCGTCTAATATCACCTTTATACTCGTACATTCATCCCTATCGCCATGCTTACAAACATACTAAAAAAGCAATTGAGTGACTTTCAAATAGTCCGTCTCACTTTTTTTTATAATGTTTCCAATGTACAGACATTTCATAGATGTATTTATAGCTACAGCCCCTCTTGCATGTACTAGTGTAAAGAATTGATATAGAACTTTGTTTTAATTTTTCCAATATCGAACGTCAAATTGTCTATTCGGGCTGGTAACTTATTTTCACGCCTAGGTATGTATAGTGCTTTTTAGCTTAACATGCAGTAACAAAACACAATTGTATATACAATGAAATCTATGAGAGTTGTAATGAAAACGTTATTTCTATATACAAAATGACGGGCGCGGCGCTGCGTCGCTCTTGGGGAATTGAAAGAAGAAGAAGGTCGCTTTACAGGCCTTCAATTTTGTATGAAATATCATTATGCACGTCTCGTCGCGCTGCACTCAAAGGTGAAATTTTGGGGCCTATTATAAGAACGACAACATCAATAGAGTTTTTGTGTTTAGATTAATTAGTCTTATAGGTATAATGTAAGTAAACTGATCTCTACATTACGTTTATAATATGTAACGAAAGACACTGATGAGAAATAAAACGCCCATGAAAGACTAATATATCGGAATAATCATAATTTTCCACAAGTGATGTCCAAGTTTAGTGGTAGATTCATAGGAGATATCTGTGACTGTACTGTTTATCATAATGTATTATTGCGGGTGATTATACATACTTACTGTCAAAAATAAACGTAATATTAATTTCCATTACACTCGCTTTTCATACTTCTTCCTACTACGTCTACCTCCATGAGCTGTTTAGTTTCTGAAGATCGTGTGTGATATAACCATTTCATATAAATATAGATCTCATTCTACGTGCGATATGGGTGATATTCCAATCAATTTCTTGCCCTGGATACGAGTTTGCGAAGCAAGTAATGTTGTCGTGCAAAATTGAAAAAGCGTAACTGCGTAGAAGTTGCTATAATAAATATGATTTTTTGTCACTAGCTGGTGATGATGAGTGTTCTTTGTGGCGGCCGGTTGAATTGAATCCCATTTCCGTTCGTGCTATACCTTTGAAAAGCTGCATACGCGTGGAGAGAGCTAGAATGAAAAGAATGCCTGTAGTCGATGTTCTAGGTAGGTACAGTCACCAGCACCAGCATCAATATCTCCCATAACAAAGCGGGCGAAAATATCTGAAATAGTAATAGGCCCTAGAAATAGTGTATCAGATATTTATGCGCTCTTTGTTGCGCTAGTGACTGTACACATCACAACTCTACATATCGAAAGTCGTCAGCCCTCCAACTAAAGAAAGATCTAAACACAACTTTTGTGTAATTCCGTGTCCATGACTGATCAAAGTTGACGGATCTTTTGTCAGTAACCTGATAAAAATCAGTTTCCAGAAAAAGTTTTGAATTGGGGTTTTTTACGCATGAGACATATAAAAGTAAAAACATATACACGTAATAGCCTTACAGAATGCTAACCGACGCCGAGCCATCTGTTTGGAATCTTTTAAAAAAAATATCGTAGTTATATTAAAATGTCGGGTGTGGCGGATGTTTTCGCTGCTTTCTTAGTTAACTATTTATAATGTTGACCTCCCACGTGTTAAGATTTTAAATTCTTGAAGATTTACGCGAAACTAATTTAGGGCGCTCTGATTAAAGTTAATAATTAATTTCCGTGAAATACTTCTTTATACTTCTGAATACTTTTTCACTGGCTTTAATTAAGATAAATAAAATGGCTTCGCTGGAAGACGGGTAACTTTATAAATATCCTAAGTAGAACAGAAGCTGTATTAGAGCTTATATACCGCCCTTATAACGCTCAAACTGGCTGTATAATGGCCGTATAAGCTCTTATAAAACTTGTGTGCTACTTGGGAAATACCTAAGTCCTAAATAAAACCTGCACATTTTGTATTTATTATAAAATGGGTGGATCAACTTTTTCTTATTATTTTTCCGTCCCGAGACTCAGGAGACAATAGTGACAGGGTTACTTTGATAAATGCTAATAATCTAAGTTGTTAAAATACTTACGAAAAATGCCCTTGAAAAATGTATTTATATCGGCTAGAAAAAAATAATTTAGACTTTATATCGTTTAAAATTGAAGTTTTAGGTAGCGAAGAGAGAGAGCAGTACTTCTGTACTCTCGCAAAAATGATTGACTCAAATTCTAATGGTGTTTCGAGCCACTATCATTTACCTGCTGCATATTTTGAAGAAATGTGCCACAAAGTCTTAATTTAATATTTTGATTTTTGCGGTTCATTTATACAATACGAGCGTTACCGAGAACGAATTAGCCTGTATTTTAATGATCGTGTGTAAACTACTTTCGCTTAATTTATCAGTTGCGGATTCTCCGGCAGGGCAGGTATTATTTAGATCTTTGTAATTTATAAGAATATAGGATACTTACTTATTATAGGTAACGCGCGAGAAGCTGCGATTAAATGCATCTATCAACATAAAAATAATATTTAATCATAAATTGTTCAAGAAATCCGATCAGGAATTACAAGGAAACTCCTGAATTCCGTTGAATTTTTTAACTGAAGAAAAAATGGGTGAGCAGAATATATTTAAAGTGTTTACGTACATTTTCATGTTTAAAGAATTTAAGAAAATACTAAATTTCTCGTCTTTTATCGGAAAAACATCAAGAATGTCAGATTTACTGATGAAACTTATTTGTGGATTATTGACAAATCTACCCTAAAACATTCCTTTTGAATCATGAAATTTCCGTCCAACAGATTCCCGGCAGATTTTCACGAGTTCGCACGTCTTTTATTTTCACGAAATTTCGACGACCGCATAATATGAATATTTTATTCATTCATATATCATTAACAAAATGAAAACAAGATTGAATCCTTTCATGAATAAACAGGTGAACTCACTAAATGTGATATCAGACGGTTCACTTTTCTTTCACTTTCTTGTTTCATTTTACATTTTTCACTCAAAGTGACATGTCTGAACGAAAAGTGAAACAAAAATGCTGGGAACATTCATCCAAGTGAACCGTCTAATATCACCTTTATACTCGTACATTCATCCCTATCGCCATGCTTACAAACTTAGATCAGGATAAGTGCTTGTGTGATGAGCACGTATGTTTGTTCCTGGGTCTTGGGTGCTTTGCTTGCTTATTAATTTAAGTATTATATTCTATATCATTATCGTCGACTAGTACCCATAATACAATCATATAACCATACAAAACAATCATTCAATCTTTGCTTAGTTAATTTGGGACTAGGTCAATTTGTGTAAGATTGTCTCTGATATTTATTTATTATAACTAGAAGGCGCCCGCGACTTCGTTCGCGAAGGAGAAAAAAACATAACCCCCCTTTTTTCTTTAGTATAGTCGGGTAAAAAGGTTCGAACCATCTGGAGATACCCAGCTTTCCCGTGTACCAAAAATAGTTGAAATCCTTTTACACGATTTAGCGTGATGAAGCCACAACGACACATACAAACATTTCATTTTTACAACTTTATACTAGTACTAGAAGGTGCCCGCAACTTCGTTCGCGGAGGAGAAAAAGTCATAACCCGTCGTTTTTTCTTCAGCGTAGTCGGGTAAAAAGTATCCTTTAACCATCTGGAGATACCCAGTTACCCGTGTACCAAAAATAGTTGAAATCCGTTTAGCTGATTTTGCGTGATGAAGCCACAACGACACATTCAAACATACATAAAATCCAAAAAAAATATTTTTCATTTTAGTGACCTCCAAATAGTCCATAACAATCTTTTTTTTGAAAATATCTTCAGTGTACAGACATTTCATTTTTACTACTTTATAATAGTATAGACTAGTGGCCGGCCGCGACTTCGTCCGCCTTAGATTCATTTATCGCGGATAAAAGGCATTATCCGGGATAAAAAGATTTCAAGTTCCTAGCGTAAAAAAATATTACTGTCCATACAAATTTTAATCCCCTTTTTCGTCCTTAAAACGGATGAAATTTTACAAACATTGTAGCCTATGCCCTATTCTGATAATATATAGCCTATGCCCTGTCATAAAAATTAGTCCTGTAGTTTTTGAGATTAAATGGATCGTACATACATACTTTCACGTTTATAATATAGTAAGGAGTAAGGATAACCAAAGACAATGATGAGAAATGAAATAACTAAAACGCCCATGAAAGACTAGTGTATCTAAAGAATCATAATTTTCCACAAGTGTTTCCAAGCTTAGTGGTAAATACATAGGTGATATCTGTGACTTTACTGTTTATTAATATGTATTATTGCAGGTTATAATTTCCATGACAATCGCTTTTCATACTCTTTCCTACTACGTCAACCTCCATGAGCTGTTTAGTTTCACGTTTATAATATAGTAAGGATAGACAATAAAATTAGGTACACTTTGTTTTCAAATGTCAATTAGTAAAAATTTTGATTATTTAATCTTTTAAATTAATAACGTCATTTCCAAAGTTCAGCAACCCAACGTTTCGCTAATTGATAAATCTGCCGCCAAATTATTTTTTGCTTTCCAATACTTTTTCTATTACCAAACATTTTCAATGATCAAAGATTGGTTCCAATCGAATTGCTTTGAATAATGACTCTTTTGTTTTTTCGGTCCTCTTTGTGTACTCAACAACAGTTTATTTGCAATACGATTTTAATCTTGGATGTTGCGTTTGGTATTTACCGAAATAATACAAAGTCGTGTATTTTAGATGTTTTTAAGAACATAGGGAATAGAAGATCGTTGGAAACGGCTAGCTCAAAAGTGGTCAACGTGGTGATACTTGTGGGCAGCTTTTTAACTCGCTTCTGTTAGGTCGACCTGTATGTAACTATGTAATGGAATCTAAGCTAACCTATTTAACCATCTTCCAAGGCGATCCTTGCATATAGCTCTTACATATAGCTGCCAATTTTCATGAAGCTACGATTAGCTTCATGAAAATTGGCAGCTATATGTAGTTCTAATGACAATACAATAATATGGTACTGTCTAACTGATCTGATGATGGAGCCGGAAGATACGAACGGGAACTTTATGATGGAACATCGTATCATAGCTGTGTTCGGATTTGTTACAAAAGTCTTGTATGTTGTGATCCGTACCGTACATATAAGATTGTTTTTGGCTTTTTACTTTATTTTGAAGTTGGTTCTTCTTTTATTGAAAAAAATATTTTTTTAGCTTTTTAGTGATGGATTTTATTTTTAGAGCCCAAAATGGGAAGATTGAGGAGGACCCATTGTAAATAAATAAGACCGATTGTAGATAAGACTATTGTAAATAAAATCTAAATTATAAGAATTGGCTAGGTCAAAATGGTTAAGTCCAGTAGCTTGCTGGCTAAAAAAGAATACAGCTAACAGTCTCAACTGACCCATAATATTTAAGGAATTATCTCGCAACTCAAATTGGCGTAGAATCTCGAGTGCTGTTAAGACAGAATATTTCCGTCTCCGATGGACTAGTGAATGGAGCAGCTATGGGCATAATAAAAAAATAAATTATGGCCGGCCCTAAAACGAGATCAGCTGGGACGGGGAGCTCCCGGCTCATCGGCTCTGCCGTGTACGTAAAATTTGACGATGAAACTTTTGGTCTTAGGTTAAAAAATAGTGACGGTTGCATACCCATACCTCCATCATGTACTACTTTTCAAGCGACAAGAGGATACTGAGATGTGGAGCGTCGTATGTTACCTTTAATATTAAGTTGGGCTGTTACTGTTTATAAGCTACAAGGTACCACCCTCGAGAAAGCTGTGATAGACCTTGATAAAAAGAATTCCGCTAAAGGACAAATATATGTTGCACTAAGCCGTGTCAAAACTTTGGAAGGCATAGCGTTGTTAGATTTGAACGCCAACAAATTATTAATTTCCTTCCTTCTGTCGATCGAAGCCACACATAATACACGACTTTTATGACTTCTACGACTTTTATACGGCACTTACAGCCATAATGCATCGTAATGTCAATTGCTCAGGACCTTTAGCTGAACGTTGCTATTTCAGAATCAGGGCCGTTAACCGTTGAGGAGTTCTCTGGTTCTCCACTTTCCTACCCTGATCTTAACCAACTTTTGCCTCTAAGCAAAATATTATAAATAATTATATAGCGATTAGTGAGTTAAATAGCATTGGTTGAGCCCTAATTAGTGACTGGTGGCTTGTGTCTTCATCATCAGTTTTTCTTCACCAAATGATGATTTTCGAGTGTAAATGCTTGTACTACTTTAATAAACACCAAAATCGCCATAGCATTTGAGGAATTCCTTCGATTCCTCATCGATCTCATCATCACATCTTCACCAAAATTTTATGGGACCAACTTGGAAATTCCTACTCTTAACCAAAAAAATAATTTTCTAAATCGACTTGCGATCCGCGAATTAAGTAACACTGGTAGAGCCCTCAGTGGTAACTGATGGCTTGTGTCTTCATCATCGGTTTCTCTTCACCAAATGGTGATTTTCAAATGTAAATGCTTAAACTACTGTAATAAATATCGTAATCGCCATAGATGTGCTCATAATATTCGAGGAATTCCTTCGATTCCTCATTGATCACGGCATCAGATCTTCACCAAAATTTTATTGGACCAATTTGGATATACCTACTCATGAAGAAAAAAATAATTTTCCGAATCGTCGTGTAAATGACGGAGTTCTAGGGTAACAAACATAAAAATAAAAAAAATACAACCGAATTGAGAAGCCCCTCCTTTTTTTGAAGTCGGTTAAAAATGTTGAAATTCATTCAGCCTCAGTGACCAAATAGCCTGCTACACTCATTTTTTTTAAATATTTTTAATGTACAGACACTTCATTTTTGCTACTTTATATATATTATAAGAATTGAATATTGGCCAAAGAGTAGTCAATGATTTTGGTGTTGTACTTAACTAATGAAATTTTTGTTTTAATCTGAAGAAAAATACTAAAAGAAATAGAAAAAATACTACTTCTAGAAATACTGTTGCTAGTATGTTACGCCGCATGGCTAAGATTTTAGCCGAATTGCCTACAGCAACATTTTAAACCATTAGATGTTTTAGGTATACTAAACATGTTTGTGTAATTTTGAGTGACATGTTACTAAACAACAAACAATTCCTATGTCGTGAAAATAAATATTATTTTCCAGGTCCTAACTTGCCTAACAGCTTAGAGTGATTAGGGCAAAGGTGAAACAGTTTTATTTGCAATGAAAAATATTTCCTTGTTATTTGATTATAACATAACTCATGGTCACCCTAGATTATTATACGCATTTGACACAATGATTGTCACTATGTGCTGCAAGCTCAGTAGGGTCACCAAAATAAAACATGTGACTGAAAAGACTTTTAACTTCTAAATCAGCATACAAATGTGCATTGAAGAATAATATTTCTGTTCAGGACTTAGACAACGACCTGCATAGAATCTATGCATAGAATTCTGATGTTGTCCGTATGTTGCCACTAAATTTATTAACATTTAATTTGTAAACCGCTCGTTGTATTCGTTTATAAAGCATGTTAGTTTAGGACCACTAATAAAATTGCGTTGTCCAAATGTCAAGTAACACAATTTATAAGTATAACAAGGTAAATAACTCCAAGCACTCATTACGGTTCGAAACTTCCGCTTTGATTCCTTCATTCGGATGTTTGAGGATGAAAGTAGTTGTTGAAAAAGGTCAGCTTTCCGTACGAAAAATAAAACAAGTTTATTGCGCCGGTTCTTTTTGCTTGCAGAGGTTTCGTCCAAATAAGCTGTTTTTTAGGAAATGCAAAAGAGCATAGAAAGCATCAATCAATCAATTTCCAAAAAAAAAACCGGTACCTTTGTTACCATTGTTACGTCTGCTGAGTTACTCTTTAAAACTACGATTTTAGTAATGGGGGATACAATTTATGCAACTTACGGAGCGATTATTACCGAAAATATCCATTAAATCAAAAAAAACATCTGTCGAAATATAATGTACCACACATTAAGTGTTAAAGTAAGTGTTCATATACGTTTTCTCCGTATATTCAGAAGTACGTAGCGCTAAATTGCAAGCATCGCATAATAATTTATATTGACCCATTGCTGAGAGAGAGTACCAAACTATATTAATTATTAATATACTGTTATTCCAACGATGCATGCACCTAACTTGTCTGTACATTGAACATATTTAAAAAAAAAGTGAATCGGATATTTTAAGGTTACTGAATGTTTTTTTGCGACTTCATCACCTTAAAACTGCTGAATGTAATTCAACCATGCTTAGTATATGTCCCACGTATGGTTATAGTATATTAAGCATTGACTATGCTTAATATACTTGTATTAAACTGGAAGGTTTTCGTCACGTAGTCAGCGGTGGAGAAAGAAAAACATAACCCTCTTTTTTTTCTTTAGCGCAGTGTAAAAAGTTACCTATAACCATCTGTGGATGATCCTGCACGTGTTCTTAAAATGGTTGATGAATGAGGAAACCGCAAATACACAAAAAAAAAACATAGACCCTAAAACTCACTTTTTTCATCAATGTACAGATATTTCATTTTTACAAATTTATAATAGTATAAACAGTGCTCCATCAAACCAAATAATCTGTTTTGAAAATTCGACAACATAGTACCTAATATTTTCTTCTATTTCCGCGATTATTACTCATTTAAATAAAACAATTTAACGGATTATATCGCGTATATTATTTCATTTGAGTTCCCGACGTTTTGGGGTGGTATTTAAACATAGTACCTACTCGTATATACACGATTTACATTACAAGTTGAATTTTCATCATCTCGTCACATAAAGTAAACTGAAAGATATTTCCAACACGTGACAAATAAGAAACGTCACGTCACTACAAATCCTAACACCGTAATAAAATCATAATCCCTTGCCAACTAGCGGTTGACATTTAGGCTTATATTGGGGAAATATTCGCTCCTCCGAAACTTTTATTCAGCATATAGAAAGCTATAGGACGTCTTTGTGACAACGCTCTAGCTCCCACTTACATTTAACCTGATACGTGAGAGTGAGACGTAAGCGATGTCATAGATGTCTTTGTGAATGAATAACCCGGGGCATAAATTCATCCCAATGACGTCACACGTCATTTATGGCGACGATGATATGTCACCTACTTGAGTGTAAATATCGTGTGGACAGATTGTTGGGCGTGACGTCACAGAGTTAGTAAAAGTGTTTATGGGTTATGGAAAATTAATATAACTAAGGACCATTAAAACAAGAGGACTGACAGTTGCCGTACTTTGGATCGTGTTCCGATCGCAAGGAGATATTCTGGCAAAAACTAAATGGCGCTTAAATATAAACATTTAACGACGTTATAATTGAATAAAGAAACATAGCATAGTAACAATTAGTTCGTAATAGCTAATAATATATAAATCGTAACATTTAAATACAGTGTTCCGCTTGCAATGTTGAATATTTGTAAAAAAATAATTCTTATACATAGATGACGTTGTACTTATCGTGGAACGGCTTTTTGTATGGAGATGGTCAGTCCTCTTGTTTTAATGGTCGTTTATATAACGTTTGTTGGAGAGTATGATTGCATAAATCGCCGTGAATGAATCACAACAGTTTTAATTTTATAGATATCCGAGTTATTACGTAATAGCTCTTATTTCCAATATTTTTACTCCTAATATAGCCGTGTAAGAAGTTGTTGCAACAGATCATCGAGATGCATAAATATAAAATATGGCACGAAAATGAATCCAAAAAACTAGTAGGTACAAACCCCGAAGACTAAACAATAAGTTGTCATAATCCTTAAATTGAAGTCTTAAGGACTTACAAATATAAATAACTAAAAGGTGTCCGCAATTTCGCCAGCGGAGAAAAAAAAACATTTTCAGCGTAGTTAGATAAAAATTAGTCCTATAACTACCTTGGAATGCCCAGCTACCCGTGTACCAAAAATAGTTGAAATCCGTTAGGGCTTGATGAAGCCACAACGACAAATAGGAAAATACAAAAAAAGTAAATATCGATAATAACCATCAAATAATCCGTATCACATATTAAAAAAATATCTTCAACGTACAGACATTTCATGTGTTAAACTTTATAATAGTTTAGATGTGAGTTCCATCTCTAGAGAACGCGTATGTTCTAATTAGGATGAGCCAAACAAACATTCCCTTGTTTTTATTTTTTGCTCGTTAAAATAGGCTATTCTAAGAGCCTTATTTCATACGTTTTACATTTAGATGTGCTTAATTATTTTTATTTCCTAGGAGTAACTTCGAGTGAAGTCACTACTGACTGACATCTGTCATAGGGTTTGACCAGGACAAATAAAAGTCAAAATTAAAAACACGAATAACTTATCCCAGAAATCATTTTATTGAAATCTGAGTAATGCAAGCGGTTTAATAAACTTATTCCTCGAAATGGTTTTTGGATGACCAAATCTTGTAAAAAATTAGCTCATCCCTCATTCCGCCCATCTTAATTTTTCAGTTAAAATACTATAATTATAAGTACAGTTATTCTTACTAGTTTTAAGCAACTTTGACAAGAAGTCTAGTTTTCATTAAGATTAAAAGACCTTGTTTTCAAATTAATCGAATTTGATCTCGTTAGGATCTTTAAAACTCATTATGATTGAAATGCAAAAATTTGTCACCTTAGACGGAACAGGCCCTAATTTCGTTAATCTTGTTGATGCTGCCATATTCTACAGATTATGAATAACCAACCATCACAACCCACAAAAGCAGGGATTGGAAACCGGTATTTTTTAAATCTTCTCAAAGAAACACTATTTCTTGATTTTTTAATAACTGTATATAGGAGAACAGAAATTAATCACAAAACACCTGACTATTCAAGTTCTAAAATTTGCATAAAATATACGAAAATCTCGTAATTGAACGAAAAAAACGAATCGGTATTTCAGATATTTTGTATGAAAAAATACCGGTTTTGATTCCTGCCACAAGGTTCACTTTTCGTTTTATTTTACAACTATTGTAGGGCCAAAATCAACTGCAAGAGTCAAAAACATATCGAACTACTCGCTTGCTGTTTCTTTTTAAGTGCGAGCGTGAAGGCCGAATTAATGTTTTTGACTCTCAGTTGATCTTGGTCCCGGTTTAGATGGGTAGGTGAAAAACCCTCTTTTTTGCGTAGACGGGTGAAAAGTATCTTATAATTATTTATGCTACTCTGCTAGCCGTGTACAAGAAATGGTTGAAATCGCAAATCGATGAAGCTTTTAAGACACATCTACATTACATACACACACGCATTTAAAAATACACAAAAATAGTACTCAACTTATTGACCTTTAAATTCATCATACTTATATCTTTTGAAAATATGTTAAATTTTCAATTTTTTTTAGGGTTTCATAGTCAAGTAGGAACCCTTATAGTTTCGCCATGTCCGTCTGTCCGTCCGCGGCTTAGCTCCATGATCATTAGTACTAGCTCGCGCCGACAAAACTGTAAAATAAAAATAAAAAGCAAACCCTTTTTTTCGGGTACCTCATGTACACCTAAAGTGGGGGTGAATTTTTTTGGTTCCGAAAGTAGTGTTTGGAGTGTCGTTGAATAGGTCTTTTACACATAATAGGGTTTGAAAACATTATTTTTTGATAAAGTCAGCAGTTTTGTAAGTATTCGCTCCGGAAATCCAAAAAATAGCTTGCCCCACTAACTTAAAGGAGACGTATATTTAAAAAGTATTATTTTTTTCTACTTAATCCATTTAATGTCATTATGGTAAATAAAACTGACATCACAGACCCTTTTTATGTCGAACGCCAAAAATATGGACGTGTAAATTAACGAGCCTTTGAAAGAACTTTTTCCACTGACACCGATATTCCAGGAAAATTCCCAACCAACGGTAAATTGATACTTAACACCACACAAGGTCACTATGCTGTGGGTAAATTTGGTAATGGCTAAGCACACGAGGCACTCCGCAATGTAAACAATGACTACCATTATTTTACCCTTACCCTTCGCAAATATGGTAAGTATGAACGGATTTGTTTTCTCACTATGAATATATTGGTTGTGAATGCTGTGATTGATTTTGTCCGTGAATGGACCGTGAGATTCTTTTTTAGAGATTTCTATGTGAATTTATATATGCAGGCAATAAGGATTTGTCGTTTGTACTACGAGACTCGAAGCTGGACATTTTATAATGTATATTAAGGTTAGCTTCATATTTATTTTTACTGCAAAATAACCCTGCGGCAAATCGACCTATTTAGGCCGTTTCGTATATACTAGTAGTCTCATGCATACTGTAATATGTTACTCGTATATCTGCTTGTATATTGAAGCTATTTAAAAATATAAGTGAATATTGCAGGTCGGCGAGTTTTGGATTTTTGTATATTTATGTATACGTATGTGTCTTCTATAGGTACTATTATAAAGTTGTGAAAAATGTCTGTACATTGAAGATTTTTTCAAAAAAATAAGTAACACGGACTGTTTGAAGGTCACTGAATTGAAAAATACTCTTTTTTTTAACTTTGTATGTTTGTATGTGTTGTTGTGGCTTCATCACAACAAAACGGCTAAACGGATTTCGACTATTTTTGGTACAATGGTAGCTGGCCATGATAGATGGTTATAGGATATTTTTTACCCAACTACGTTGAAGCAAAAAGAGGGTTATTACTTTTTCTTCCTCCGCAAACAAAATTGTGGGCATCCTCTTGTAATATCATAACATAGTATATGTTTCGTCCCAAAACTGACAGACTACAAGTAATGTCAATATAAAATTAAGTTTTGTACAACTGTAAAATGTGACATAAAATCCACATGTGCTTTATGTTTTGTTTTCACTAAGCAATATATAAAAAAAAACCCTTCGCACGACTTATGTCCAAAAAATATTTTTTATCGACTATTAAGTACATTTTCAAATGCCTTAGGGACATAATCCAAGGAGGTCGTAAAACCTCGCGTTAGGATTACGCCAAAATTGGTCATTACCAACGAAGATTACTAACTTAGAAAAACGCAGAACACATCTAGCGGTTTTATACACTCATCAAACTTAGTATTAATTTTACAAATTATGTGTTACAGCGAACAATTTGACATTCAACTATACACTATGTTCTAGCTCTGTGAGATGTAGACCTGGTGTACCTTTTTTTCAACACCCATATTATGCACATTTTGAAAAAAAATCCGAAAACTGATTCCCCAAAACAAAATCCATATAATTATCGAACCCGTGCAGAAAATTTTACGAGAATTTCATGAGAAATGTGACCTGTAGAGAAGATCACCTGGACAGACGGACATACGAAAGCTGGGAAAATCTATCTGTTAATTAACTCTTATCCTAAATTTCATCCTCTTGTCTTTAGTTTGGTACATAGTATATCAATCCTTTTACGGAATATTTAATACGTATATAAAAATAAGAAGTAAATTTGAAAATTTAAGTTTCCTTTAGTTCTATTGTTTTGATTTTAAAAGACAATGGACTCGAGAAGTCCAGTAAGCGTAGCATGTGTGAAATAAGTGAATGTCAGTTATTTGCGTTTTATGGATCCCATAAAGAAATAGTCGGGTTAATTTGCTAGAACACTTTACTGTAGAATTACTTCAGTATCCTTTCTTTTTAAATATTTTTGTGATGAACATAAATATTTTTTCCTGAGTCTTGGATGTTTTCTATGTATAAAAGTACATATACCTATTAAATATATCGTTTTCTAGTACCCATAACACAAGCCTTGTTGAGCTTACCATGGGATTAGTTCGATTAGTGTAAAAAATTGTCCTGTTTCATTAATTTAATTACATTTTATTTTTGCATGCACAAAAATACTTCGGCATAATTCTTACCGATTGAGTTACAATGCACGTTCCGATACCACCATGACATATATCATTAAATAAACTTGGCGGCTATTTTTCATTTCCCCTGATATTAAAGCCTCGACGGGCCTAACGCGGTTAAAAAGCGCCAGGTAGAGCGGCGCCAAGTTATCTAATTAGCGGAATGGAGCAATCTGCCGGCTCACTCGACTGCACCGCGGTTAGGGAATGATTAAAATATTGGCAGCGGGAATCCTAACAAGATTCTTTCATGTTTTCTTTATAAAATTCTGGCATGTTGGTTTTTAGGGTTCTGTAGTGAAAAAGAAGCCCTTGCAGATCGTCCAGCCCGTCCAGCTATGTCCCTCTGCTTAGCTCAGAAATTGTTACCACTCGAGAGAAAGTAATTTGAATTGGATAATATATTAATCACGCCGACAAAGCTGTCAAATAAAATAATGACAGATTTTTTTTAGGGTACCTAACTTCCTTGTTTCTGTCTATCCCATGGCTAGAGCTGATCATTGGATAAGTCTTACAGAATTATTGAGGGTGTGTCAAAACCTATTCGTGCTTGTTTCATCATTATCATCATCATCATCATCATCATCATCATCATCAGCCCGGAGTCCTGAACATAGGCCTTTCCCAATTTACGCCACCACACCTGGTCCTCATCTCTGCGCATTCAACCGCTTCGCACCAGTCTCTTCAGGTCGTGCTTGTTTAATTCCAGGCATTTTGATTTAAACATACAGCTAAGTGAAACTGAAATCATGTATAAATAACATCTCATATCGTAGATAGAGTAAAACCAATTCATACTAATATTATAAACTAGAAGGTGCGCGAATTCATCCGCTTTTTTTCTTCCGCATATTCGGGTAAAAGTATCCTATAACCATCTGCAGAATACCCAGCTACCCGTGTACCAATAATAGTTGAAATCCTTTTGGTCGATTTAACGGATGAAGCCACAGCGACACATACAAAGATACAAATAATCCAATATTTTTTTTTTTGATTTTGTGAGCTCCAAATAGTCGGTTACATTTTTTTTTAAATATCTTCAATATACAGACCTTTCATTTTTACAACTTTATATTAGTATAGATGTGAAAGTGTGTCTGTTTGTCTTCACGCTTAAACCACTGAGCCGATTTGAATGCAATTTGCTAAGCTACTTTTTATCCCGGGAAAAATCTCTTATCCGCGATAAACGAATTCAAGGCGGACAAAATCACAGGCAGAAGCTGATTTTACATTGAACACCCCTTCACTGGGTTTACCCTACATTTGAATGCATGTTTCATAGGTCGGTTAATAGAGGTTTTAGTTTAAGTTTGGTTTTACTCTATTTCAGTCTTATAACGAAACATAAGCTATTTGATATTAATTGTCAGTTTCGTGACAACTGCCACTACCTATTACAGTATACTGTGAAGATATAAAACCTCCACAGTAGTATTCGAAACAGACAGGCAAGTATTTAAAAAGTAGGTGATGTATTTAAATTAAAAATAACGACTATCTCGTTCTATGTTTGTTAATAGGAATTAGTTATAAGTTAGCTATCAAATAGAAAAAATATCCAAAACCTCGATATATTGTTTTTACTGCTTTCTGAAGGCCTGACCCTCACATTTAGTGAGCTACATTCACCCTTACATTTGGTGGAGGTGCGGTATACCGTGTTTTTTTTATTTTCTCTAATTTTAGCAGGTTGTAATTCCAGTTAATACGAACAACTTTTCCTATGGGGAGACATTTTGGAAACGAAAAATAACATGTGCGTCATTTTGGTTGAGTTACTAACTCATAATTTTAATGGCAGATTTTTTGTGTCCCAAATGTCTCCTCGTAGGAAAAGTTGTTCGTATTGATCATTTGCTGCCGGCGGCACACTGGGTTTGGTTTTTTTTAATGTGTTTATGCACCGCATTTTGTCTGCATATACCCATATAGTAAAAAAAACTAAATGTAAGATTGTGAATAAAGAAACTAATGTAAGTTACCCACTATTCCAGCACGTCATAGTACGTCATAAACCTGGTATGATGTCAGCACCGCTTGTAAAAGTTAAATAAGTTAATAGCAGCCTTGAACCTTGTGGGCTTAAATAATGCATTTTTGCATTTAATAATGCGTTTAGGGTGCTTTTGCGGCTACCGAAGTTCTGCAGTGCATCATCAATGTTTGCCGAGGCGCGCACGGACGGCTTCGATGCTGTTTGGCGCAAGAAAACTGCCTCACTTTTGGATAGGGTGCGGAGAAGCAGCAACAGCATTCTACATATGATCGGCAATAAAATCGATTGTCCTTTGATGCGGAAACTCAGAGAGAGCTATATAACTAAATCTTTATTAATAATAAGATACTAACAACTCTAGTTACTTAAGTTTACTAACAAATTTGGATCATGTTGTCTGAAATAAAAATCTTTGAATTTGAATTTGAATTTAAAGATCCCTCCCTACCGTTATCACATCTTGCACAAAATTTAATTTGCGGTTCACTGCTTTGGTGATTGTGCTGCGCAATTTTTAAAATGATATGTAAGTAAGAGTTGTTAGTTGACAATAGGGTAGTTTCTTGTGTAAAAAAAGATTATTCTAATTAGCGTATCCAATATGACTGACGGGTCAGTTAGATTATCAAAAATATTGGACAAGTATTTTTTCTTTTGTCAGACAAACAAAAAAAAGGCAAAGATAAAGCGCGTCAAAGTTTGGGTGTAAGGGCGCATGACGTCACGCCAAGCGAAAAACGTCGTGACGTCACGGGGAACTTTAACGGGCTATATCTGCATAACTTTTTGTTTAACTGACAAAAGAAAAGGTAAGTACGTGCCCAATATTTATTTTCTGATAATCTAATTGACAGACTAATTATATTTTATACAAGCCTATTGACTATTAATTGATCCAGCACCCAACGTTCTGTCGATGAAAAAAACACGCATTGTCGATGTTAGTGTAAGCCTTTAAATGGGTCTGGGCAGATCACGTACGCCGTATGCATTCACAGTGATGGACTAAGACAGCAACAGAGGGGATGCCCCAGCCCGTGTAAAAAAAATCACAAGTGTTGAAACATTAAGCGAAGCATTTTCGTGTTAAAACCTGAAATTGCGTCATTTCTCCCCTAAACAAAACGAATTATTTCCGTCATCCTCATTACAACTTAACCCTTCCCGCCCGAAATTGTTCCACAAAGAAAAAGTTTTACGGAATATGTAATTTTGAGTGCTTGTTTCCTGAGCCGCGCATACACGTAAATTGCAAAACAACCATGTCGGTTACAAAATACAGTCTACATTCCAAAGTTACGGTTAAGATTTGGAATTTAAACAGGCGATTTAGTAAACCTCTTATGAACTGTGAATTATGTTTAAGATCTCGGAGTTTACAGCACTTGATTGTAATTCGAAGTATGTTAAATTTAGCTGTTGGTATCCGTTTTAATTACAGTTTCATAAACAATAATAGGTCTATTAATTATGAATCGCTAAATTTATACGATTTTCCTGCAGCTTTGCTTGCATGGCCTACAATTTTAATCATCCCTCGGAAAAGTGTGCTTTTCCGGGATAGCAATTAACTTATGTCACTCTCAAGCCTCTATTCTATCTATATAAAAAACGTGAACCCGTTGCCCCGTTATCGTGTGAAAGAAGGATATACACAAGTGTGAGTGTGTGTGTGCGAAAGTTCGCATTTATAATATTGACAAAGATAGGGATATACAACAGTTGGTTTTACAAACGTTGATATGCCGAGTCATCAATAATGACACACAACGCAGAAAACCTAAATAAAAACCTTCTATACAACATTTTACTAGTAAAAGTCGTGCGGTTCATATAGGCATTGCCTACTCCAGGCTACCAAGACTTAGGCACAGAGAAACTGCCTACCTCGGCAAAAGCTGTGTGCATGCCACTTAGAATTGCATACATGTAATATTATAATTGCTAAATGTAAAATTAAAAAAAATGTGTGCGGAAGTCGTTTGAATAAATATAAATTTTAGAAAAGTGAAATGAGTGAATTTTCAATAACATTGTCCACACCGATATTTTAACACGCGAGCCAAAAACAAAGATAATTCACTCCATTTCAATTGTATTAACCATCAATCACGTAAAAATATTATTTACCCAATACGTGATAACAAATCAAATCATTCACTGTCACACACACGTTGCGCAAAGTCAGAGCTAAAACTTTGGGCCTGTGACGTCATAGCAGTAAAATTATAATTACGAACATCGTGAGCGAACGTCTGTTGGCTTCAGATAATCAGAAATTCCATTCTGTTTATGTGTTATTTAAGGGACAACAGGTTAGGGTGGAGTCACAACAAAGAGCCAAAGCAATCTCTTCGCATCGTCATAAGTTTTGGCCCACCCGGTTAAATCTCGGTTAAGTCTGTATAGGACCTTTAACGCATTAAGATGTCAATATAGACCCGGTAATCCCCTTTCTAATTGTGAAATGGGAGCCTTCTCTAAACACCCAATGGATATCCTGTTGCGGTTTCAGTTTCTGAGAACTTTTAGGAGATTTGTTCTGTGGTTTTTAGCGTATTCAATTGCTACCACCCACATACGTACACGTAATCTATTAGCGGAGTTATTTTTCAAGTTAATTTATTACTTACATGTCTAAGTTTTTATATTAAGGTCCTAAAATCCATGGCATTAGCACTATATTTATGGTTACCCTGATGATCTTTTGATAATTTAAATGCATCGATAGGCTTATGAAGACTCGATAACCAAACTACCAACTGTAGTTTCATTATTAGTTTGTTTTAAAAATCAGAATTGTTTTATTTCAGATGTCATACAATTATGACATCACGAGCTGAATCAATTTGCGGAGTCCGAATAGCATAATAAATTTATTGGTATACTAGCTATTGCCCGCGGCTTCGCCCGCGTACTACACGTAATTTTTAACTGTCTACAGAAAAAGAGGTTTTCAGTTTGACCCTCATGTAGGAATGTATGTATTATCTCACGTTTGGCAGAACCGATTTAGATTCGGTTTTCGAAAAAGTATTTGTTACCTTCTGGAGGTCTCGGTATACGACGTTTTGGTAAAGGCAGTTCTCTTTTTTTTTAAAGAAATGATTGCAATAATTTCTGAATTGTTACGCCGGCAATGACTTACTACTAAGAGATTATGATTAATGCAGATTTCTACTCTTAAATAAGCATTTTTGCCCGCGGCTTCGCTCTCGTCAAATTCGGGGTCATTTTAAATTTAAAAATCAGCTAAGAGCATGTCGTACCATGCTTAGTGTACGGTTCCGCAGCCGTTACTACAATAATAAGCACTACAGACCAGCAAAAGAGCGTATCTCCATGCGGCTTACGTCCTTTTGTTAAGAAGCGCAGTTTTTCGGCAATATCTCCAAAACCGTGTATCCGATCTTATTGCACACAATTTTCGTTGAAAGTATCTATTAAATTTTACGTTTGTAATTTTTTTACGACTTACGGTTTAGAAAAAAGAGGGAGAGGGGAAGGACACGAAATATTCCCTAACTCAATATTTTTTCTTAGAAACCTTGTAAAGGTTGTCTGGAAGAAATCGCTGTTTAGCGATAAGACCGCCTGTTGTTTACCTCTCGTAATTAACATCCCAAAAAACCATAAAAACGACACCCATATAGATATTTTGACATTTCAACCCCATCGCACCTCGGCAGATTTATCGATGCCATTTTCGTAATGAACGTCCCTAAAAACTATAAAAACGACACATATATTGATATTTTGATATTTCAACCCCATCGTGCACCAACACGGAGATGATATTTCACGTCCACTGAATTGGATTTCAAAATCGATGCCATTTTCGTAATTAACGTCCCAAATAACCATAAAAACGACACCCATATTGATATTTTGACATTTCAACCCTATCGCACCTCGACAGGGGAGATAGAATCTCACGTCCGCCACGTCGGATTTTAAAATCGTTGTTGTTTTCGTAAACAGCGACCGGATAAACCTAAGAAACAATACCCATGTCGACTTTTCGACTTTGTAACCATATTTCCCCTTTTAGGGGTTGAATTTTCAAAAACCCTGAAATACGTATTTACTCATTTATTGTTAAAAATACTCGTGTGAAGTTTAAAATTAAATAGTCGAAACTGATCTGATTTCCCCATACAAACTTTGGACCCTCATTTCATCCCCTAAGAAGTTGAATTCTCAAAAAATCTGAAATACGTGTTTACTCACTTATTGTTAGGAATACTCCTGCGAAGTTTCGAATAAAATAGTCTAACTAATCTTGTTTCCCCATACAAACTTTGGACCCCCATTTCACCCCTTTAGGGGCTGAATTTTGAAAAACCCCTTCTTAGTGGATACTAACGTTATAAAAGCTACCTATTGTGAAAAAAATTCGGATGGCCGCAAGATTTTGGATGAGGCATGGTTCAAAACACTCGCAACCAAACGTGCGAAAAGACATCGGACCGGCACTGGTCCACCGCGCACAGGCCATTCTTACATCTGTCAAGCCTGTGGTCGCGTGTGCCGTTCCCGTATTGGCTTACATAGCCACGAAAAACGTTGTTTTCTGACATGACACTGTTTCAATAGTCTGTAAAAGACTAAGAGGCCTCTGATTGTGAAAAAATCAGCTCTCTAGGTCTAACGGTTTGGGCTGGGCGTTGATTTAAGTGAGTCAGTCAGTCGATTATGCTAAACCGAGAACACTTAAAACTAATAGGTGTCATATTAGTCCTCCAGTCCGCAACTAAAATCTACACCCATGTCTTAAAGATAAGTTACATTTTTGCTGGACCATCTTATAATACTTATGGATGATTTGAATTCTAGATTAATACCAACTACTTGCAATAAATGAAGATAAAATCCAAACTAAAATATATTAAGAATCAACCTATTTCAGAATTTCCGTACGTAAATTCAATACCAATTCATAAGCTAACTTTGCAAACGTGTGTTAGTAGACAATTCTCTTGTTACCAATTTTATTACCCTATTAATTTATGTATATTACCAACTACATGTTTCTTTATGATGTAACAACATTACTAAGAATAGGCCATTATTTCGATAAAACGTAACTCTGTTTACGCCAAGTGTCGGTACATTTTGCAGAAAACACTCGATTATAATAAAAGGAAACGCTTAGGACCAACGATATTTAAGCTCAAAAGAACCGCAAAATGTACGAAGAATATATAAGGAGGTTTTATTTTGGTGCGAATTGCCAATAAACGATATTTCACTTATATAAGATCCCAAAAGGATACCGTGATTGTAGTAACACAGATTTTTACATTTAGATGATTATAGCTTTAGTACAAATCCAATTGGCATTCTAGTTTCAGATTAACTTAAAAAAAAAATATTACTATAATTTCTCAAAATAAATTACCAATATTAAGTGTTTACAATAAAACCTACACGGTTTAGTAGAGTAAAAAAAATACATTAACTATTTTCGAACGAAACTGCTTCACTAAAAATCTATTAAGCATTTGATAAGTTGTTGCATTATTTATTATTAAGTCTTTGCTGGGAAAGAAAAAGGCTTTAATTAGGTCTGTACTTGTAGTACCTAACTAAGAATTAATAAATATTTTTTTATTTCTACCTATTACTACGATTGTGTGTAAAGACCATTTTCATTCCTGCTGACTGAAACCAACACAAGGGTTAAAAAGATCTGCAAATAATCATTATGTCTGAAAACCTTTTTAATCCTGTTAAACCTATTAACATATACATTCGCCAGCAATTGTTGAAAATTGAATTACTCACTTAATGGTTGTACTTTTTTAAATTCATTGTCGGTTCCCATTGTGAGATTAAAATGCTTTTTCAATGATATACGCTCCAAGTTACGATACAATCCGATTAATGTTTCGCAATTTGTACGCAGCTGCAGTTATTCTGATACGTAGACAAGTGTATCAAAGTCACTGAAGATGATTAAACTGAGTTTGTAGTTCGAATGATACTGAATCAAGTTTTGCAATAAACTAACGGAAAGACTCCAGACACCTGTAACCTTAAAAAGATATGTATTTTTTTTCGTTTTGAATTTACTTTTATTTAGTTTTGATATGTTTTCTTGGAGAAGTGAGTGTTGAGTTTACACTTAGAAACATATTGTAATAGTTAAAAAATATGTAGAAAAATTACTGACTGTTGACTTTGTTTCGGGTTTCTTCTCAACAGTGGTCTCCTCTTGGGAAATGACGTAGAATCAGCAATCTTGCGGCCTATTTACAGAATAAAGATCATTATTTCACTAATATTCTCCTCGGTGTATCTTCTTATATCTCCTCGGTGTTTGGAAATTTTGGAGTTTCCCTACTCAGTGCCGAGAAAAACACTATTTAGTTTTATTAAAGAAAACTACGTAGCTTTAATTATTGTGTTTTTTTTCTGCTTCTCACATATTGATGCTAACAAAACTGATATTGGAACACTATATTTATATAACACCATCTGAATGTTTTTTTTCTGAGCAAGAGCAAAACTTCTGGTTATTTTGTACACTGCTTATAAGAAATTATACGTAACTTTTATGAGTTTCCCTTACTATGTGCCAATCTCATCAAGTAATTTCCGTACATCGATATGAATATTATTGCCCATGGGCATATTATATTGAGTAACCGGATAAAAATATTATTTTCCTTCTTCATTTTACGTCTAACTTCGAGAGCCATCAATTATTCATTTATCATTATTATTCTTGGAATAAATATTTAATATATTTATATTACCAACTAAATTTACTATAAAAAAACTTTATCTCTGTTAAAACGATTCTCGATGATGTCTCACACGATTTCACAATCTACGTTTTTCAGCCCAAATTTATAGTCAGTTAAATTGTGTAAAAAATATGTTCAAGATTTGTAACAAGAATTGTAATAAAGTAATCCTACTCCAACTTTGGTTACACAGGAAAAATAGGTGACAAGTTCAGAGACAACTAAATAAACAAACCCATTCTTTCCTCCCTAAAAAGGAATGTGTGTAATTAACATTAAAACGAGGTGTAAACCGGTCTTTATGTGCACGCAGGGCGCCGTTACAACACTATTTATGTACACAGTATCCACTACAACCCCTCTGGCGTCTTGCCGACTTTCTTTTGTTTTCTTACGATATCAAATTCGTGGGATTGACCTTAGACCTTCAGAGTATTGTGATTCATATATAAAATATTTTATACGTAATAGTGATATGTTTGATTCAGTGGACAATCTTATCTGATCGATCGAATCCTAGACTAAGTAATGTTCGGACAGCGGACTACTGTCAATGTATGACAACGTATATGTCGCACGGAAATAGCCAAAACAGAGATTTTATTAAATCTCTAAGGAATATGACCAAATCACGCACAGGATGTTAAAAAGGCAAATCAATTTTATATTTTGTCTAGAAAAAGTCAGTCATTTGATTAAATCCCTGAATCGGTTTAGTGAAATGACGAAATTAGCCAAAAAATGCAACTCGTTTTGTCATTTCACCAGATTTGTGAAATTGTTCGTTTCGTCAAGTCACTGATGTGTTTCAGTGATTTGATAAAATCTCTGAAACACATCAGTGACTTGACGAAACGAACTTGCAAAGTCAATTCGTTTTATCATTTCGCTAGACTAGTCCAGTGATATCATAGTCTCTTATGTTATGACTCACATTTAGTTCAGTGATATGATAAAGATTTTATCATATCACTGAACGTGTCTAGTGAAATGATAAAACAAGTTGACTTTGCGAGTTCATTTCGTCAAATCACTGGCGTGTTTCAGGGATTTATCAAATCACTAAACAAATCTGGTGAAATGTCAAAACGAGTAGCCTTTTTTGGCTGATTTCGTCATTTCACTAAACTGATTCAGGAATTTCATCAAATTACTGACTTTTACTAGACAAATGATAAAATTGATTCGCCTTTTTAACATCCTGTGTGATTTGGTCATATCCCTTAGATTTCATAAAATCTCTGTGTTGGCTATTTCCCTGCGACATATACGTACATGGTAAATAAATAAACAATCAAATCATCCACGACCGAGACACAAAAAATCTTCGTTTTCATATTCATCATAAAATTATTTCCCTTGCTGGGAATGGAACAGGAAACCACTAGTTTCGTAACTACTTTCACCAACAGGGTTAGCCTTAGTAACTTGTTTACTAAATTAGAATAAAGTAAAGATGTGGATGGTTACTATTAGTTCAAAGGTTTAGAACTAAAATTCGTTAAAGTTGAATCGTTAAATAAATATCATACTGAGTCATTAAATTAATACAACACTTACTTAGTAAAATAAATAGGGGTCAATCGCTGGTCACTTTTTACAATAAAAAATACTACTTATATATAACATTCCCTTTATATTTATGATAATATGTAAATTAATTCGGAACGGCTTAATATTGCTTCCATAAATTTATTTGCTGATATTTGGTTAGTATGCGTGACTGTTTTAATTGCATAATGTTTCGTATTATTTTCTTCAATTATTGTGTATTGGTCTTGTCTTGTATTTAAATGGCGTAATGTAACAAGCAACTATGCAACTAGCTGTGTTTAAATGTATCATCACGAATTATAGAAAATAAACTATGGTATGATTCAACGTATATATATTTTTTTGTTGTTTGCTGTAAGTGTAAAAAAAACACTCTAAGGCTCTTAGATCACTGCTAGGTATCTATATTAAATCCTACATGAAATTTTGTTAACAACTTCATGACTGAGAATCCGCTAGGTGGGTGCTCGTAGTAAGTTTTTGCTACATACGCATTTTCCCATGTTATCGACTACGCGCGTAGTGCTACAAAAATGTCAGTAGTAAATGTGTTAAAGTGTCGGGTTGTTCATTGAAATAAAACAATTTAACGGATTATATCGTGTATAATGTCATTTTAGTTCACCCATGGAAAGTTAAAAAGCTTCTGAAACGTCGGGAACTAAAATGAGATGATATACGCGATATAATCCGTTAAATTGTTTTATTTCAATGAACAACCCGACACTTTAACACATTTACTACTGACATTTTTGTAGCACTACGCGCGTAGTCGATAACATGGGAAAATGCGTATGTAGCAAAAACTTACTACGAGCACCCACCTAGCGGATTCTCAGTCATGAAGTTGTTAACAAAATTTCATGTAGGATTTAATATAGATACCTAGAAAATATTATGTAGGGTTGTTATTTACGAAAATTGAAACAAAAGTCGGTGCCCAAAATTAAACATTAAGAAGGTAATATAATATTTAAACATAATTCCTATTTTAGGGTATTATCCTTTTAAATTTGCACCGTTAACTAAATACATCTTAGTTGTTCTGAAATTGACTATTAATTTCAGTAGCATATATGTGTCGTAACAAAACTGGCAGATTATACGCGTTCCTTAACTATTATCTAACGTAATTAACCGTTACTTATTCAAATTAAATAAAAATGCCATATATTTCGATAAGAGTTCCATTCTAAAATTCAAATTACAATACACAGATTCTTTAACTTGTTACAGGTTTTCTAACTTTTTTACCAACATGCAAATCCAAAACAAAAAAATCGGACAAATGTATCTATTACGTTACATATTACCATAATCTATTAAACAACCATGCCAAGCCACACATTCTCAATAATATTGAGCAATCTACTCATACTTCTGACGTTAATTGATGCTGGGGAATGACTCTCATTCTGTCATAAAGATATCAGAAAATCTGTAGGTCATCGTGCCATTTGCTTTAAACGAGGTCGTTCAACTCTGGTCTATATGAGATAAAAATATCAGGAAGGTTTTTAATGACCGCTAAAATATTTAAAGGAAGGCTCAATATTTATTTAAATTCACAATAATTCACAGTGGAGTCCTTAGCTGAATATAGCTTTTTGCGATCCTTATAAATTTTCACCTTACACAGTGCCTGAAAATCTAGCATTAGCTACTTACCCAAGGAAAACAACAAGCAACTAAGTTTTGGAAAAAAACACAGCGGGCAAAAAAATGATAATTTAAAATCGTCATTTGTCTCCATAAAACGGTAAGAAACGAAGTAATATTTTGAATCTAAGCCCAAGTAATTGACAAACAACACACAGCCTAAACCGTGGAACGTTTATTTGAAACACATGTTCCTCTAGAGACGTAAGGGTATTTAAGCTATGGAAGGACTTTAAGTTATTCGTAGAGGATGGAAAAAAATAACCACTTCCACTCTCAGCTGTGTAATATTTAAAAACGTTTTGTTACAAATAAAAAGTGAAAGAGTAATAGTTGTTTCATCCACACGACCGTGATACATTATGACGATAGTCACTCCAAGACAGAATATTTTTCTTTATACGTATATCCCAATATAACTACTTGAAACCATCTTAACTCAAAATAAATATTTCAAAGGAAATTGCAACGCGACGAAAATATTAACTACTTCTCCTGAGAGTTTTCGATGTTGCCGAGGACAATACCTGGCGGAGACTGCTGATGCGTGAAATAGCTTTAAATGAGAACTATTGTTTATGAACTATGAGAGAAGGTGCTATTTTAAAAACTAAATGGTTGTAAGCTTTACTATAGAGTTCATTTTACTTCAAGGTCAGTGTTAAGCACCAGCTGAATTAGGCACGGGAGGAGACGAGCGGGGGACAAGGCAGCGCGACGTCGTCGGTGCGGACGGCGCGGCGACCCCGCGGCGACGCGGCGTCGACACTCGACATCAATACCTTTCATATTTAGGCTTCCAAATAAATTTACAATACAATAACTCTTTACTGCATACCTTACTAAACAGAGTACAAAAAACAATAGATACAACACTAAGTAGTTTTCAGGTTAATAAAAAAAGATCTAAGAATAACCTACGCGATTATCATTCATTTAAATAAAACAATTAAAATGGATTATATGTAATGATATAAATATACGCCATGTAATCCGTTTTAATTATTTTTCCCAAACATGCAATGAAATATTGCTATATGCTGATCTTTTAATTGAGTCGCGTATTTTCATTTATAGGAAATCTTTGCACATATATATTACAAATGTATTATAGATTATAGGTATTCAGATTTATCTCGATCAATATTACATTAATGGACAATAGTCCCTTTTGCTATTCCGCAAAATAGTGTCTTGGTTAGATATGACAATAAGTTGAGCTTACATGCGCATATTTTCATACAGTTCCATAAAAAATACGCAAGGAATTAAGAAAATTAGTCATCATCATCGTTTACCAGAGAAGTCACTTTGTCACATCTAACGAAGACACTATTTCGTGGACTAGCAAAGGAACTATTAATCCACTAATGTAATATGGAATTCCGCAGAGTAACGCCTGAATATTAATAATTTATCGTCAATTTTTGAACTCCCTGCAAATATTTCACATATCATCAAACAATCAAACATACATTACAAAATGTAAGCATATTTTAAAAAAATAACGATTTTTTTTAAACAAGCAATACTTATCAATTTGGCGCAGTTTCGAACCAATTCTCACAAAACTTTTTGTAATAAATCCTGTACCTACTGATATATTTAGCGTATTGACGACAGATTCGACAAGCGAAAATCCCTACAGTAATCTCGAGGTTTGGAGAGAACCGAGGGAAGCCAACAAATCAACCACGCGAATACGTAATATTGGAAATACAGTCCCTAAAGGGTTAAAATTGTTGCTCGTTGCGAAATAGGCGCCAAATAATTCTGTGCCGTTTTTCTAAACCAATATACTATGTAATAGTACTCTACAAAACTCTATGCAAACTCAACAAGATTGCTAATAGGGTAACCATGTAGGCCCGAGAACGGATGGCCGTGGCCGTTGGGTCAAGTCTTGGAGTGGCATTGGGTAAAGTCCTGGAGTGGCAGTTGGGTAAAGTCCTGGAGTGGCAGTTAGGTAAACTCTGGCGACCACGCATAGGCAAGGGCAGTGTAGGTGGACGGATGACGTTTAAAAGGGTCACGGGGAGTCTGTGGATGCGGTCTACGCAGGATCGCACCCTGTGGCGAGCTATAGGGGATGCCTATGTTCAGCAGAGGACGTCCGTGTCTGATAGATAAATGTTACTGTTACAACTAGGACAAATCTAACTAAACTTCGTACAGTAAATCCATACATAAATACTTACATACATCAGGCGGGTACAGAAGACGTGCAGGGTCACAGTCACAGAGACACTATAGGTTATTGTTAGATTTTTTTCATTGATCTGAAAACTATTTAGTAATGTATCTATTGTTTTCTGTACTCTGTTTTGTGAGGTATACAATAAAGAGTCATGGTACTCTATTGTATATCTAATTGTAAGCCTAAATATGAAAGAACCAAGTGCCATAAACTTATCCTCAATCTAAATGTGCTCCTTCAAACGTATGGAATGAAACATAAGATAAAACGCTTTAACGTTTTATAGCGCCGAATACAAAACTACGGTCATGAGATTACCTAGACGTTATTTTGTTGGTTGCATTTGGAACAAAGCGAAAATGTCACACAAAACTACTCGTAAAGGATAGGTACATTCTACGTAATACTCGACTAACACTGTGACATAATGCCCGGGGCTTTTGCCTCCAGTCGTATGTGTGACAAATCACGTGAACAGAATGGACCATCCAAATTACGTATTCCGTCACATTTCAGCTTTACGTGTTAGCTATTAGACGCCTCATAATGACGTCTATAACACAAGCTCCGGTTCTGAATATCATGGTGTTAGGGATATACTCATTAACTTGTGTTAGTACACTGATATAAGTTTTCATAGGATACTGCAAGTTTATGCAACACTTTCACGTCCAAGATTTCTGTAGCGCTAGCCGATGAAAAAGGAAAATGCGTAAGTAAGAAGTGAAAACTTACTACGAGCTGGTGTCAGAGGTGGGATATAGGATAGAGTTAAAAAACTTTGACAGTTCCTCGTTAGTTTATTCACGACTTACAGTAGCAGGGATTCACTGTTAAACGCGTCCCGATACTAGACTTTGCACCGTGTATAGCAACACACTGAGTCACTGACACTGAACACTTTCTAGTTCACTTCCACTACTTCCCTTTTATCACTTAACTGTTAACTAGATATACGCGGATTCCTGCTCGTGAAAATGTAAAAAGCACGTGTTGTGATCAGAACATGAAAAATACAGCTGAAATCTAATAAAAGTCTTGGTTACTTAATAATTTTAAGATGTGCGTGCACGGAGATTGTGACTTTAACATTTTTTAAAATTCTTGTAATTATCTACAGTATAGCATTATAAGGAGGTACATATGTTTGTGATATTTTATCAAAACTAATTTTATTTTTAAAGTTTTCATATTGTTTGTACTACAATCGTCACAAACAAGCGTACCGCCTGCCTGACGGGGTATTGAAACTTACAAAGGCAGAAGCAACATGTGTTGCCAACATTTTAACAACCTTATATCATAACACCAACGATACTTGCCTTTTTTTAAACAGTATGATAACAACAAGCAAGGCAATAATTTATTCAGATTCATGTATATTGTATATTCATAGACACAACTCTTCGAATCGAGGAACATTTCAAATTTATGCGTTCTTCAGGACCTTAAAAGCCTTCGTCCTTTTTACAATACTTAATGAAAGAACAGCTGTTAAACCCACGACATCTCACAGTCGTCACGCAAGAAACGTGGTCTATAAAACTACAATGTTTACAAAAGTAATCCAAAGTAAGAGGTTTAAACTAAAACGACTTACCACAAGCAATGTGCAAGTTGCAGAATTATCTAAAAAAATTGCCAAAAAAGTTTCAATTCCTAAATATTTTCTTAAAGCATCAAAGTTTCTTGAAATTAGAGGTAATTCTTTGATAGAAGGGAAATTTATTGTATAGTTAAAATTTATCTGAATTATCTATTATAACGAATTGCAAGTAAGATGAAATGATTTGGATAAGTATTTAAATTAAGCATCAAAGCCCTCAAATCTCACAATTTGATCAACAAATACGTAATACGTTATTGCTATTAATTTCTTATTTTCTCTTTTCTTACATAAATGACATGATGACTCAATGTAATTTCAATTAAAATGTAATATGAAAAATAATTCTTGTATCTTTTAAAATCATTTGTCTAAACGCATCGTCATCTATACTATTATAAATGTCTGTACATTGAAGATATTTTCAAAAAAATGTTCGTTGCGGACTGTTTGCAGGAATCGTAAAAAAAAATATTTGGATTTTTTTGTATAGTTGTATGTTCGTTGGGTCGTTGTGGCTTCACCACGCCAAATCAGCTAAACGGATTTCAACTATTTTTGGTACACGAGTAGCTGGGTATGTCCAGTTGGTTATAGGATACTTTTTATCCGACTACGCTGAAGAAAAAAAGAGGGGTTATGACTTTTTCTCCTCCACGAACGAAGTGGCGGGCATCGTCTAGTAAGTCATAATAGTAAGATTTTTTGACTTACGTTAAATACTTTCATCAAAAGTAAAGTAGGAAAGTTAATAAAATCGATGTGACTTACGTTCGCATATTTTTTTTTTCTTATTTTTCTATATCCAACAGGAAAAGCGAAGGTAATCGACAAAGTGATACGGCTCATAAGACTGCAAAATCAGACATTTCATATTTCAACGTGTGAAATTATGAGATTATTTTATCGCCGAAAAGACTCGACAAAACGCCTTAAATGTCTCAAGGAACCGGGAAAAGTAATCTAGCATGATTTAGATGTGCGCATATTTTAAATTGACATAATCATTTTATAATGGATCGTTTGAATCGATAAAAAAAGATATTCCATTCTTTATTTCTTATAAGAAGGTATTTTGGTTTTAGCAAGGAACATTAAAACAAGAGAACTGACAGTTGCCATACTTTGCATCCTTTTTGCATCGTGCTCCGATCGCAAGGAGATATTCTGGCAAAAACTAGTTGGCGCTTCAAAAGTAAACATTTACTATGCTGTAATTGAATAAAGTGACATAGTATAGTAACAATTACTTCGCAAATAGCTAATAATAAATAAATCGTAACATTTTTGATAACTGTGTCACACTTGCAAAGTTAAATAATTGTAAAAAAAATATTATACATAGATGGCTTTGTACATATAGGGGAATGGCTTTTTGTATGGAGATGGTCAGTCCTCTTCTTTTAACGGTACTAGGTTTTAGTAAGGTTTACTTCGCATATTTGGTCATCGGATCTTACATGATAGTATCATGATGATACTTTCCACCCTTTCATCAGCTGAATTTAAATGAAGACACATACAACTGAAGAATCTTTTAAATCGGTGTCTCTCAGCACATTATTCCACGATGATTATTTTATGAATAACAAACAAACAAATAAAAAATATCTCATAAATGTTTTTAAAATAAGTTGTTGTTTTTGTGCATTATTTAAAATTGATTTTAACATTAAATTTGATTTTCCTCCAGAAACTGCGATAGCGTAAAATGATCTGATTCAAAAGTAGGCGACTAAAGCGAGGGCAAAGACGCCTCTGTATTTTCTTTGCCCACGGGACCTGCTCTGTTTGACTCAATCAGTTACTCAATACTCCCTTTTGTGAACCGAAAAACTGCTCAAAGTAACTGTAGCTACACTTGCTGATAATGCAAATATTCTATTTTATTTCAATAGACAAATTTTGATACTATGTCATAATATATTTCTATATATCCGCGTATTATCGTAAAATACTACGTAGTATTTTACGATAATACGCGTGTGCGTATTTTGAGGAAATGCGCCGTCTGAAAGCGTCTGTTACCGTAATGTTAGTTTGAACGTGATAAGCCTATAAAATGTAAATCCGTAAGTGGCCAGTGTTAAACACATCTTAAAATAAATGTTAAATAACTATTTCGGCATTGGCCGGCTATTTGAGGTACTACGATTATGACTTTGAAGTAATTAGCATGAACTTTTATTACTTGGAATTTATCGTGCATTTTTTTAAATCAAGACTAAAGTTGATGAACTCGTCAGGCGTCTTTAGCGCTAGGCCTTATAAACTATACCTACATACTTTTTTCCCAGTTACTATTCTGGGTTCTTTAGAATATATTAACAAATAGAGTGTACCGTACCTACTCAAAATTGGAGTCAATGACACCTTGCCGACGAGAGAAACAAAAATTTGTTTATAGCAGATCGGTACCTACCTATTTGCGTTCGAAAGAATAAATAAGTTAATGTAACATCAAACACGTTCTTCTCATAAATCCAACTTAGCATTCATGTATAAGGTTTCCTTCAAATAATACCTCTATAAATAATGTTGTTATATTACAATACCAAACTTTCGCGATACATTTTTCTTGTTTAATGGGAAAAGTAATGTTCCTAGTAAAAATAAATATCGTTTACGCCTTACGACCATCTTGCTTGGCTTTTAAATTATCATATTTGATTATTTGTAAAAGCAATATTTTCATGACATGTCAGGTCACGTCCAATAAGTTCTGAAGGAAGGAAATTATCATTGCTTATGAACCGGTTTTTGTTCGTCTCTAGCTGGAAACCTAACTTGGTATAACTTGATATACAATTCTTTATACTTATGCGATAACTAAAAATGCTATGCTAGCTTCTTTAAAAAAAATGAGTGTTAATTTTTAATTTCTGTGTCTTATTTTATTTTAAACAAAATATCGTATTGGTTAGAAAAAATAACTTTGCACTGTTAGCTTTGTAACTGTATTTAAGACTAATTTCATAGTACTATATTGTTTGAAAACCTAATAAGTCTAGACTTTATTATTTTGTTTATGTAGGGTTCATTAACATTTTATTTCGACCCAGAGCCTTTCTGGCAAACATCCAAAGTAAAGGGTTGTTGGTCTTGTGTAGAATCTTTTAAAAGCATCAAAATAATATGAAACCTAGACTACCCAAATGGGTTCAGAGATAATGCCGATGCCCAGACATCAGCAAAGAGTTAATTGAATACAACAAACTTTTGTTTGAGACGATTGCAGAGTGGCATGTAGAAAAAATTATATGGTAACTTACAATGGTAAGCATGAATCTGATAGAGGTTATAAAATGGAGCTTACAGACAATAAACAGTGTAAACTGGTGAACGAGGAGCATTTTTTTTTTTAAATAACCATCGTAAATTATATAAGGAAATATGCAAATCATGTATTAAGTAAAGTAAAGTTAAAAGATTTCGCAAAAACAAACAACATTTTTTCCCAAATTCCTGTATTTCCCGACTATTTTATTTTCCGACTCGCGACGCTTTTCTTCAAAATTCACCTTACCTTATTCTTGTGTGGAATCAGTTAGGTTAAGTTTGTTTAATAAAAGTTCTGAAAAGTGTAAGTATGGTTTCTAATGATTGCTCTGAAAAAGTTAAGCGAATATAAGCAGTTAAGTCGTTGATAAAGTAAGCTATACAAGCATGATCGCCACTCACCACCTCCAGTAGTGCCAGTAAAAGGGCATCAGCCAAACTGCAAAGCAGTTTGTTGAGAGTCATCGTCATCATCATCATTTCAGCCATAGGACGTCCACTGTTGACACAGGCCTCCTCAATAGATTACCACATGGGCCGGATAGAGAGACCCACATCCAGCGACCCCCGCAACCCTAACCAGGTGATGACAGTACGTACACTAGGTACTACTATTTATTCCAATGTTAAACACATTACTAATTAACTAACGCAATAGGCACATAATTAATATCATTTTGTGTCGTCTTCATATGCATTCGCGTTATAGCAACGCGTGTAACGTTGCATCGCTGTTTATAAGTTTTAAAAGTTTACAATGTCATAAGAAAAGCGAATGCCTAAACTATGAAATTATACAGTTTGAGTAGTTTCTTGGCAGTTTTATACATATTTTTCGAAAATTAAACGCATAACTCATTGCCATTACTTACCGCGATATGCACAGGATGGCGGTGCTCAAATTATAATTAATAACATTTTGTGACGCGAGTCGTACCCGCGCGTGCGTGTGCGTCACGACACGTGTGACGGCGGATGTCAATTTCATGCATGACCTCATTATCACGGTGTTCATAGGTGTTTTTAAATATTTAACACTTCACGAAAATGTGTATTTTTGTGTAGTTATAATGCAAATGATTTCAATATTAAACTCATTAATCATCGCTATGCCAACGGCGATGCCCTGAAATATAATTATAATTAGTAACATTTTGGGACGCCAGTTGTCTTCGCGTGCATTCGCGTCATGGCTACAGGTGGAGCGGATGTCAACTTCATGCATGACGCGACTTTTATGGTGTTCATGGATTGTTTTATAATAATTATTAGTTCAAAAATTAAGACATTCGACTACAGTGGGGGTAGTGGTCGAATTCGAAGTGAATTTACTAACAATACAGTTTAAACTTAACTCATTATGATAAATTCACAATCGATTAATTATACCTACTTTTTATGATACTGCGTATCTTACACAATGTGCAATATAGGTAATACACTCAAAGCATTTTTATTATCTTATTCAGAATAATAAAAATATTTTTTGTAGCAAACTTGCTTGTTTTTTATTGTTTGCCAAGCAAAAATTGCAAACCCGTAGTGCATTCTTAGCATGCTTTTATCATAACAAAACAAGAAAAACTTTTTATTTATTTTAATTAATCAAACAATGGCGCAAGTTGAATTTATTGTACAAAAAACTAGTTCTGGAAATTCTGTCTGACTAAAATTCAAATTAATAAAGAATATACAATTGGACTAGTTCTTATTAAGCTTAAAATGGATGTTAATATATTTCAAAAAGCTTTATTACTTATATATTTCAAAAGGGACTAGTGCCGTTAGAATTAAATCTGGGCCTTATCGTTAATTTCTAAGCTAAATTTTAGTTTTCTAGATCCATGAACTAGGTCTATGTGATTGTGACTGAGTCAGCAAGTCTGCTAGTACGCAAGTTATTTATGATTATGACTTGTTTCTTTACATGGCATGTCATGTCATAAGTTAACTTGCACGGCAGTAAGAATACTGTTACCGTCATCAGTGTGCTAGGCGGCAGCTTACCACGATAACCTCAGCACCAAGTATGTGGGGGTTGCCGCGCGCGGGTGCTACGTACAGCGATAGTGTACCTAGCTTGACACTATTATGTGGATATGTCTGTCAGTATGTCTGTTTATGTCAGCCTATGCTTGATTCTATCTGTTCGCTATTGTGTTTTCCACGGTGGGCGTCCCCGCCGGCGGGGAGGTCGGTGTGCAAGTGCAGTGTGGGGGTGGCTGCGTCGTTTTGCGATGTTGCGCTCTCTTCTGTCACGTCGTCGCTGTTCTCGTTCGATGTAGTGATTGATTGATTGGGTTAATTGTTGGCTAGCAAATATGCTGTTACCGTAAAACAATATGCTGTGGTGGTGAAGCTGCCGCAACAACTTCCGGCACCACGTGTCGGTGACTGCCGTGATCGAGTGCACGACAGTCGGAGTGTACCTAGCTGTATTCTGGCCGGTCTGCGTCATGTTAGTAGTCAGTGTCCCTAGCTAAGGACATTTGGGTGTTGTTTGGGGCTTTTGGGGAATAGGATGGGTATGGGATAACGTGTGGGGGACCCGTGTATTAAGATCGCGGTGGACGACCCCGCCTGCGGGGCCGCCGGTGTCCGTGACCGTGTCCGTGTCCGTGACCGTGTCCGTGTCCGTGTCCGTATCCGTTAATCGTCATGTGGGTTTCGGAATATGTCTATGTTCCGGTCAAAGTAGTAGTCAGCAACATGGTAATATCATGGGTATCGATGTGTGTCAATTGATAATAGATGTCGCCACGGGCATACGAAAGCGTTGCAAGTGGATTTTTATATTTCCGAAAATGGAGGGTCGTAAGAGACATCCTACCAATTACTGAGCTGTGTATTAAATTTCCGCAATCGTTGTTTTTGATACTTTTTGGTAATGAAAGACCGTCAATTTCAATGTGTAGTTTATGATAATTGTACACAATCGTTATCTGGACAAAGGGTTATTTGTGTATATTCTCTGCTGTCAATGCATTTCGTCACTCGCGTCGGTGTTTTTAAGTATTCAGTATTTAATACGTTGTCCGCAGCCTATGGACACGCCTTTCATTGCCAATTTACAGGGGTTTGAGTACGGAGTGCATTTTGCCTGGACTAAATAAATTAGATAGTACGCAAACCTCTGATTCCACGAGGATGGTGGCTGCGATTTTCATACCAACTCGTAATGTCTTGATAGCCTAGCGGTTTCTACTGAGTGCACTGAGTTTACCCTACTTTTGGATGCATTTTTCATAGGTTGGTTAGGGGAGAGGCGGGGCGTTTAGTTTAAGACTGGTTTTTCTCTACCACTTCTACCAGTCGTGGGTTCGGGCCCGCGGAACTTATTTTGTTCTTGCTTTTTTTGCATTGTTTTTCTTAATTTTTATTACTTTTAATTTGTACTGGTATTTCCTTTCCGTAAATTTATATTATGATTTTGTTTTTTTCATTCTGATTTAATTTTGTTTCTCTTATTGTTCTAATTTACAGTACGATTACTTTGAGTTTACCACTGACATATGCTTTTATTCGATTTTAACACTAATGTAAAGGAGTTTATATTACTTACACACTGTCTAAACGTCTTTTGTTTGTAATATAAATTCTTTTGTTAAAGTCGAATATCCAATGGAATAAAAGCATGTGTCAGTGGTAAACTCAAAGTAATCGTACTGTAAATCGTGGCTTACTCTTTTTTATTATTTCTAATCTTTAACTAGTTTATTTGTGTATGTATTTTGGTCACCGTGCCCTACGTTTTTCTCAATTAAGTTTTAGTCAATTCTGTTCATAGGGGTTTATGCGCATTGCGCAAAAACTGGTAAGCGAGATACCGAAATTAAATACCGTTTATTTTGTACGAAATGAATACCGGTATTCGATCCCTGCTCTACAGTCTGAATCCTATTCTAAATACTCATGCACTGTAGAACTAACCGAAAAACAAATGAAACATATTTCGCTACATGCACTGGGTAAACACGTTCATAGTCGCCCTGTTGTCACAAGAACTTATGGAACGTAGCAAAAGTATCTGCCGAATACCTGTGCATAGGACGCTTTAACTTGTATAACGGCATACCATATCCACAAAGGCACTGCCACTAATTACAGAGAAATAATTCGTTTTATTTTGCGCCTCCATTGTACAACTGTCATAATAAAAGGTCAACATTCAACAATGTTCGTAAACATTTTCATTATTTATTTCTAATTATGGCCGTTTGCTTTCAAAGGAAGAATTTAGCATTTCACCGAAAAATTTAGTTACAAAATTAGACGTGTCGCAAATAAAATTATCTCCTTGCAATTATTTACAATAGTTGATTTTCAGAATAACACAATACGACTAAGAAATAAATATGTTTGATGTAAAAACACCCAAAGCATTTTGTGCTTTTGAAATTACAACCCTAAGTCCTAATCCTAGACCATTGGGTCTTGCGAGGTTATAGCCACAACAAAAAAAAGCAGTTAAACAATTGAAATAAAACAATTTAACTGATTATATCGCGTATATTATCTCATTTTAGTTCCCGACGTTTCGGAAGCTTTCCAGCTTTCCATGGTCACGGGAGGACTGACTGACTCAGTCCGTAATAATCGCGGAAACAGAAGAAAATAGCAGTTAAACAATTTAACAAAAGTCATTAATGACAAAAATTGTATTGGACTTGTACTTTTACGATGTTTCATAACATAAAACCGATATTAAAAAGTGGTATTCATTGCTAATTATGAAAGGTGTTCCGTGATTCTAAATAATTTATTCTAATTATATTCGAATACTGTTTAAGCTTTTGTAACGGTGGCCAATTAGCTTTGCTGTTTACGAATGTTGCAGAAAATTGTATGTTTTATGTATGTATCTATAATTTTATATAACACTATTGTACACAAAACTAGTTAAACATACATCTAAGGCAAACTATACAATTACAGGAAAACTTATCCCTATAAAGCATCTCTTGGCAGTGTATGAACAAAATTATTTATTTAAATGTCTTTTGTCGCATATCATAGAAGTGTTTGTCGCTATAAGTAGAACACTAAGCTAAATTTAAACTTTAAAAAATGGACAATATCCTTAACATTGCACATTGTTAGTAGAACCGATGGCCGCAGGGGCAGAGAAGTCCTATCAAGATGTTACCGATGATCTGGTTAAGATCGCAGTAAACCATTGGATGAGGGCGGCGCACGACCGGTCGTTATGGAGATTCTTGGGGAGGCCTTTGTCCAGCAATAATGGATGTCCTTGAGTGGATATGATAATGATTATAATGATGAGAGATTCTCATTCACATTTTACTGAGTCTGCTTTTCTTGTAAACATTCTGGAAGATTAATATAATGGAAGGATTAACTTTTTTTAATCAAGTGAAGGAGAGAGTGGGCACCTTGATGTACCAGGAGACCAAAAGTAACTGGGGATTACTCCACTGAGAAAAGCGTAGCTATTACGTTATAAATGAACAAACGAATGAGCTGAAATTAACAACTTGTAAGCATCTCCTCGCTCTTTATTTACCCCTGTATAACATGAATTGTATTGAGCATAAACTGTTTAACCCTAAACATTGTAGTATACCTATCTAAGACGGTATTATGTACGGTAACGAAGTCTTCTCTCACTAGTGAAATACGCTCATCAGCTCAATTTACATACTCCTCAAATTCATTCTAGAGTTATATAAAACGAATTAATTGCTTGATGACTAGAGTAAACTTGGCAAATTCTTTAGCAGCTTTCATAAATTAAAATTAAACTTGAATATGGATAAGTTTGCTTCTGAGTAATATTAGAATTTTAGAGTCAAATTTGCACGTATTATTTAATTTTAACGAGGATCTAAAAACACAGTTAGTACAATTAGGTATTATAACTTAAATAAAAACCGCGCAGCTAGATTACAATAGCCGTCCGAGTTCTGCGCAGTCACAAGGAATGCGCTAGTGCTGTACACATAGGGTTTCCACCTGCCACTTCTTGATTTAAGGGTTACCAGCATTAAAAATACGGGTTTAAGAGTTGAATTACGGGAGACAGTAAAAACGGCATTATTTTATACAAAGAAAATTACTTCTTATTTTTTTATTTTATTTATTAGAAGAATTTACCCCGTATTCAATTTTGCTAGTAGGGAATATGTATGAATTTAAATTTTTGCTTTATTAAAAGCTCATTCATGAAACAAATAGTAGACAATTATTTTTTTAGATTAATTATAAAAATAACCGCGATATAAGCCATCAAACATTTCATTCTATCTCTTTCTAGCAAAACAGAATTTAAGATCGAGGTACGGGTTGCCACTTTTTTGTAACGCGAAAAACGGGGCATCCGGCCACCCTATGTGATATACTAAGTTTCACTATCGTGCCTGAACAGCGGAGCAACCCCTTACCTTAATCCTCAATTACATTCAGCTCGGGTATATGCTGTACAATCACCAGGATCGATATCTGCTATAACAAAGCTGGCGAAAATATCTGACACGTCCTATTCGCATCATTTTTAAAGCGGACTCCGAATGAAACTCGAAATCGTTTAACTTGTGTTACATTTTTGATACCGGGACCAATCGCTGCACAATTTTTGAATAATTAGGTATGCATTCTATTTGCAATTTATACTATTATAAAGTTGTAAAAACGAAATGTCTCTCATTGAAGATATTTTGAAAAAATAAGTTATTTGAAGATTACCGAACCGAAAAATATATTAATATTTTTTTTTGTATGTGTTTGTCGTTGTGGCTTTATTCCGCCATAACGGGAAAATTAATTTCTACTATTTTGCTAGGTACTCAGGTAGCTAGGCATCCACAGATGGTTTTCGGATACTTTTTATTTATTTATTTATATATTTATTTATTTAAACTTTATTGCACAATACAAGAAAGTACAGATTGCGGACTTAATGCCAAAAAGGTATTCTCTACCAGTCAACCATTATTAGCCTACTGGTTGTCTGGTAGAGAATGCCTTTATACAGAGGAAATTATTGGTGCGGGATATCGGTATCAGACTAGTACGAAATAATAATTACAAGGGCGAGACAACAAAGTTACATAGTATAAAAACTATACATAATACGTAATATATTTAAACATGATAAATATATACATAGATATATATACATACATACAGGTACCTGCTTCTAAACTACTACTTACTATGCTGAAAAAAGGGCTAATAATTGATTTTTCCTCCGCTGACGAAGTTGTAAGCAGTTTTAAAATATGTTTTGTTTATTTCTATTATTTGTAGAAAAGTATATATGGATACTACAAAGAAGATAATTAGTACAGTACCTAAGCAGACAATGGTAAACGTATAACAGGACGTTCCCTTAATATTGTTCCATATCTATACTAATTTAAAGTTGTAAAAATGAAATGTCTGTACATTGAAGATATTTTCAAAAAAAATATTGTTACGGACTATTTGGAGATCACAAAAACGATCTTTTTTTGTATGTTCGTATGTGTCGTTGTGGCTTCATCACGCTAAATCGGCTAAACGGATTTTTACTATCTTTGGTACACGGGTAGCTGCGTATCTCCAGATGATAATAGGATACTTTTTTCCCGACTACGCTAAAGAAAAAAAGAGGGGTTATGATATTTTCTCCTCCGCGAACAAAGCTGCGGGCGCCATCTAGTTTTTAATAAAGTTCAACAACACTGTCGAATCAAGTTATGAATCTAACAAAACAAACAGTGTTTCGTAGCAAAATCGAAAGCCAGAACAATAGACATTGAAACGAAACAAAAACCTCAAATTGTTTATTTTCCTATATTAATTGGGAACTGGATTGTCGCTTTCATGATGTTATTGTTTATATTGTTCACTATTATTACCGGGACCGAGAATTATCTATACTATTATAAAATTGTAAAACGTAAATAGCTGTACATTGAAGATAAATATATTTTTTTGGATTTTTTGTATGTTTGTAGGTATGTATCGTTGTGGCTTCACCACGCCAAAACGGTATAACGAATATCAGCAATTTCTAGTTCACGGGTAGCTGAGCATCCACAGATGGTTAAAGAATACTTTTTACTCGACAACGCTAAAGAAAAAAAGAGTATTATGTTTTTTTCTCCTCTGCTGACAAAGTTGCGGGCACTTTATATTTGAACAATAAGTACCCTACTTAAAATCAAAGCGTATGGATTTAGTTTAGGTTCCTCTTTTTACATTACAAAATATGTAAAATATGAGATTATTGATTTTCAATTAAAAATATATGAAAATTCGGTGCGAAAATACCCAGTTTTACGGCTAATGAACAAAATAACATATCAAGCTCATTAATATATAGGTTTAAGGGTCGGTAGACGTTTTTAATATTCAATGACAAACCGAATCAAACTACTTACTATCTGATGTAAAATAACGTTTATACCTGATTGAATTGAACTATTATCGTGGGATATACTTACAATATCTTATTCCCGTTCAAAGCTGATGTAATGTGTCATCCATTCTGTCAGTATTGGGGATTGAAAATGTGGTTACAATATTAACCGCAAAATTTACTAGCCTTCAAACATTTATCTTGCCATTTCATATAGAATTCTCTCCAATAGAACACAAAGTCGATTTTTATTTTTATTTGTTTGACTAAACTTGGATTTTCGTTTTGTATATTTTTATTATTTTTATATCAATGAAGGCAGAGATAAATCATACTTTATAGTTGAGAGAGCACAGGTTTTATTTCAGTGTGACCAGAGGGCTGGCACCTTCTTACCTTATTAAATAATCAGCATTAGAGGCAAGTGCGTAATGCTACGAAAAGTTTGACAGCGAAAATGTTAAATGATCGTATGAAGATACTGAACATTTCACTTTCCCTTTTAATATTGTTAGAATATCAAATGCTATAACAACGCCTGTTAATTTTGACTTAGATAATAAATTCTCATTTGAAAGACTACGTCCTCGAAGCTTTTATATTTGCATTTTACGTATTCAGACACATTTCAATGTGAGGTTGTGTAATATCATGAAATACCTATGTGTCACTGCTTCAGAATTATACGCACGAATAAAGTTATACATTGCTGTTCTGTCTACAGATACATACACAATTAGGTTCATAAACATATCAAGCATAAGCAAATCTAGAGCTTTTTTATATATTCTGTTATTTATTATAATTTTAATTTACTTTTTTTGACGCCTAGACATTTCTGTAAGTAAAGGTTAAGTTATAAGAGACGACACTGTAAAGTGTTCCCAGGTATTTGTCTGTTGCATTAATATTGCTATGAATTATAATGTCATTATAATATATAGATTGAGAAAGTTTTTTCTGTAAATCGTAAAATCTGACATCTAAATGTGTCCTTGAGAACTTGCAGAATAAAGTTTTTAATTTCGATTTGAATTTCGAAATTGAATTATTTCTTATTGATCGAGCGGAGTTGAGGTATCCGTTTTAGCTTGGGCAAAAATGCTTTTGTATGTCCGTCAGGCGGATGTCGGTCTGGCTGTATAGGAGAACCTCTACAGTTCGCATTTTTCAACCGAGTCTTGTAAATTTTTGTGAGCAGATTTGATAATAATATGGATTTTTTTAGTCGACTAAATTCTAGTAAATTTTAAGTTTTGGATTTGGCACCTACTCCAAAATAACATTAATTCTATAAATAACACTGCGCGCGGCAGCCCCTACATGCCGAGGCCGTGCCGAGGATGTCGTGGCATGTCGCCTAACGCAACGGCGACGGTTACACGGTAGACATACTGGCGTGCAAATTAAAATAAAATGACATGACATGAAAGTGTCGCTTTGACAGTAGCAGTTGTTCTTTCAAATTGGATGTACCTGTATGGATTGAATAAAAAAAGGTTAAGTTAAAGAACTAAACTTATTTTTTACTTTAATGTGATTTTTTAGCGGTGTCAGTTTTTTTTGTAAATAAAAATGTTTCTCACTTTTTAGTGGTCGTTTCGTAAAACTTCATCTCGTGACGATTTCTACAAGCCCAAACTCGGTCAGGATATATTATGTTATTACGGAGATCCAGTGCCTATCTTCCCACTCCATCATCAGTTCGATGGTACCATTCTAATCTGGAGCATTTAAAATTGTAAATTTTTCATTTGTTTCATATGTCAATTACAGTAAAAAAATCCAAACATGACACGAGTACATTTGAGAAAATAAATACATTTAATTATCATAAATTACAGTTCTAGTAATAATAATTAATTGTCACTTATTATGCTCGAGGCCACAATAGTCTAGATGGATTGTGGCTACTATCCTACTTGGATTGTAATGTGTAACTACTTGGATTGTAGCTCACTAAGCGACTTCATCACTTAGAGAGCATAATCGAGATATCTTATCACCACCCGTAAATACCTTATCATTGAGAAGTTCTGGTGGCCTTCTGTGGTTTTCTTCATGAGTTCCACTTCATCAATTTATATTTTTTGAAAGAAAATGCTTGACTTGTTTCTTAAACTACTGGAACCGCTTTATAGGTGCCTATAAAAGTTTAAAATTGCCCTCGATCCCTTCGTCAGAACCTGACTTGGTGACAATGGGACCACCGGGCAGGAGTATATTCCTTCGATAGAAAAAAATATTTTGAAAATCTGTCTACAATTGACAGAGAAATCGGTGAACAAACTTATATAAACGTACAGTGGAGCATAGAACCCCTCCTTTTTGAAGACGGTTGAAAAGTAAAGTAGTTTTAGATGTACCTATCCAAAATATCACTTTATTTTAATGTCAACTTTCCTGACAACTTGACATAAACAATTTCCGTCAAGTAATTTTCACATCTGCCAACCGCTTTGAAGACTGTTATCGTTGTAAGAATTTCCTCAAAGAAAGGTTTATCTAAATTACCAATTCAGAATTTAATAAAAACAGCTGGCTATTTTGAAATGATTCAGTACAAATTACTATTCAGTATTCATAAATACATCCGTAGATAGGTGACAAATCAACTGTCCCTTGTCAGATCTGCAAAACGTATAGTTTCATCCTAACTTGTACCGTCGCCGCCAGTAAAAAAATCAGTATAAAGAAAATATCCGTTTATTTTCAATGAGAATCCGAAGTTATTTTGATTCCAGCGGGCCTATGACGGCCGCGTTTATCACGCAATAAATGATACGATAACGCGCTTGTCACTCTTGCACTCACAAACGTGTCAGAAAGTGACGGTAGCTATGTCATTTATTTATCGCGTGATAAACGCGACCATCATAGGCCCGCAGGACTCCCGAAATTCTCGATGTATTATAACACATGCATGTATAAAAACGAACAACGAATATCATAAAAAAGTTTTTGCCCTTTACAATGGCACAAGCAGTGGACTTATTGCTGCGAGACATTTTTTACCAGCTATCGAAAGAACAAAAAAATAAATGCTAAAATGGTTGCAGTTTAAGACATTTAAATAGGTACCTATTCAGATTTTAGAATACACTTTAAATACCCATCTATAGATAGAAGAGGGAAGCTTTGTTCCAACGTTTACTTCTTGTACAAATTTTTCATCCGTATATTGAAATAAACTTAATAATTTTGAGCATGTCGTTATAAAGTTTAAACTACTTCAGTGATTAGATTGCTGCAGTTTGCTGGACTATATTTAGTCTAACTAGATTAACTTTTTCGCACTGATCACTAAATAAAACGATCGAAAATACTAATAATTAAACACACAGTACAGCGATCCAAATAGGGTCTTAGCCTCCGAAACTAGAGCTTCCCACCTATCCCGATCCTGGGCAGCATTCTGCCAATTGATTTATCTGACGCAAACACTTGTAAATTAATTTTGAGAAACAAGCATTAAATAAGCACGTATGTATTACTTAGTTATTTGTTGGCTCAAAGATACTCATTACTCAACTAGAGTACCAATATTTTCCCATTTACTAATCAAATATAAGGAATAAAATATGCTGCAATATGTTACGTCAATACAGTATTATGAACCTTTACTGAAATTCATTTATATTATATTTATAAGAGAAACGACGTAACCAACGCATAAAACTCTAAGTAATAGGGATGTTGACAAGTATTTCTATGGTATGTTATAGAATAAACTTTCAATAGAAATATTGGTGAAATAACTACTTCAATCTCATATAAATTCCCCGAGCAATGATAAAATCACATTTTTGGACTTTACCATAAATAGCTCCATACAAAAGCTTAGGAACGTGTGACGTCACACGTTCCCACCTTGTGTGGGGAAATAAGAACTTTCTTCGGCAGCTATTTTAAAACTTGCGTTTATAAAAACGATATAATTCGGTTTTAATATTTTCATACTTTAAAAATGGGCTTTCCCACACACATTTAAAGGCTCATAAAACAAAGTACACGTAAGGTATAGAACGTAAAAATATTTATATTTCTTTATTTATTTGAGTGCAATCAACATCCTTATTGAGTTTCGTTCGTTATATATAGTTATTACGAAGGCTTCTTCAATAGTACCTACTACATAGTCAGATTTCCCGATTAGCAAAGAAACGTTATTTTAAGTGAGAATATAAAAAAATAGCTACCACACCAATAAGATAATGGTGTCATTCTCAGATCTAACATTGATTTAACACTTAAAAATATTTATAACTAACACTATCTTAAAGAAAGAATGAAACGAACAGATGTTGAAAAACGTATTCCCTCAAGAAGGAATCAAAGTTCAGTCTAGTGTTTAAATAATAAATTGTTAGCAAATGTTTGAAATCTGAGAGTATGTGAGGATATTTGGATATCTGTTCCTCAGTAACGCGTAAATCGTCTAAAGGAATCGGATGAAACTTCACACATACATTCACTAATAAGTCATGGATAAAAAAACATACAATCAACTGCGGAGAAACGTGGCCTCATGCCATATATGTTTGTATAGCAGAGAGGTCGCTTTTCCCTGTAGCCGACTGTACTTAATTTCCAGAAACGCGAGCGAAACCACGGATAATGTCTAGTGAAGTATATTAAACAGTTGTTTATTATCACCAGGCCCAGAAGTTAAAATTAAAGAACGAATTCAAATTCATATTCTTTTCCGGAATATAACGTCATTTTGTTTTCTAGTTAGCTATGGAAATGATTGAAACGATTAAGATTTTTATGGCTATAGAGATTTAAAGTTACTATAATAAACTTGTGGCTAAGTACTCTTCTTAATGAGAGCAGTTGCAAACTTTTACGACAAGTAAGGTTGATCATTTTAATATCGACGGATAAAACGATTTAATTTTTTACAGTTGTAGATTGATGGGAACTTGTTAAATGTTCGCGATGATAAAAGTTAGTTGATGTTTCTTATTCATTTGTATCTAGGTATAATATTTTATGGTTAGGCGTACTATGTGTACTTACCGTATACTGATATTTATGTTACAGATATACTTATAATATAACACTTCAAATATTATATTTTCTTCTGTTTCCGCGATTATTACTCATTGAAATAAAACAATTTAACGGATTATATCGCGTATATTATCTCATTTTAGTTCCCGACGTTTCGGAAGCTTGATGACGGTCACGGGCATGGTCACGGGTGACCATGGAAAGCTGGACAGCTTTCGAAACGTCGGGAACTAAAATGAGATGATATACGCGATATAATCCGTTAAAATGTTTTATTTCAACTTCAAATATTGTTTAAAAATAAATCTGTTATTTTCTTTAATATTCGTATGCGATTTCCAGTTAGTTCTCAGTAAATATTAACACGATTAATAAAATGCTACAATAGCACGATTATTCGTTATTTTTATTTCTAATTTTATTTATTGTACGTAATTAGAAATAAATATTAAATTAAGTAAGTCACAAAGAAATAAGCCTTTTTTGTAACAAATTAAAACTTTCTTGTCAACGACTTTCATTTCAAAGAATTAACCCACAAAACAAAAGGCCTTGATTATGCGCATTTGTATAGCCTTTATAATTAAACAACCCTTTTCTTAATTCTTAACCTTCCATTGTAGATAATGAAAGAGAAAAACTCCACCGACCACGGTTACGGAAAAAAACTTTTTACGTAGCACTAAATTCAGGAACGGACTTCTTTAAAGCTGTATTAAACACACCAAGAATAAATCTTTATTGTAACTGCCTTTTTTACTATTTTGTGTAACTTTTATAAAACCGTAACTTTTAACGTAAGAAATAAAGTTTTAAAACTTTCATCGGCACATAATTATTAGAAAAAAAGTTAGTTCACACAGAAATTCTTCGTACGCTGGTATTTTTTTCCTAAAGCCGGCACATTTTTCGAAAAAGGAATAATCACTAACCTGACTTTCAGCACTGGAGATCCTTCGTCGGCCGGCGAACGGAGGGCAACAAGTGTTGTGCTGCCGCCGCCCTGGCTTTATATAGTGGCAGGCGCCGCCCCTCACTGTGGGCGGCGTTCGCACTAACGCGTTTTGCACTCCAATTTAACAAATCAAAATTATGTGATAATTAATTTTGGACGTTTTACTGGCCTAATAAAAAATGTGTATTTTAAAAATATCCTGCGTTTTTTTTGGGAGTTAGAAATTGTATCCAGCGTTCACACTGACATATTTAAGATATCAGTAATTGAGTTTCAGTAATAAAGAAAAAGATGTTTCATGTACATGCACGTATTTAAAATATTCAATTTTTTTATTTAAATCTTGACCGGCGCTCACACTACGTTTTAGATTATAATTTTACTTTAAGTGTGTGATAAAGTTAATATTAGCGTATTTATTATTATCAAGACAATTAAGACTCACGTTTAAAGCAACTTTGCTTGGACCCTTCGTTTTATGTTGTTGACTCTGTTATAATTTTAATGAATGTGTACTGTGCTAACATTTTCCTTCTAACTTAATTAGGAATTAAAGCGTTGGTTTTGTAGCGATTATAAATACGAGCAATAAAACGAAATAGTTTTAAGTAGTAATTTCTTAAATGCTAAAAATAATAATTAGTTATACCCAAAAATAATGTCTTTCGAATCCCTATCTTAATCAACATTCCTATGTTAACTAAACTAAATTAAACAATATTGGAGACGCATTTATTTGTTTATCACTTAATCTAAAATAAAATTGCGATACACTGAGTGAAATTGTCACGTAACGTCACGCTTCTGAATAGTTTATACATAGTTATGACGTCAAGATACTTAAAAGAAAAAGCAAAAAATACGTGGCCAATATTTTTTATTATACAACTGACGGTAAAATTAGAATTTTGAATTTATTACCTATACATATTTATTACAAGCTTTTATTTCACGTGCAATGTATGTTTGTACGGGTGGAATCTTGCAAGTTAAATTTGACCTATTTCTCGGTTTTCGATTGAGCTAAAATTTGGCATACGCATGTAGGTAAGTTCGGTGACAATGTAATAGTATCATACCGTAAAGCTAATGATAGAGCAGGAAGGTGGCCGTAGGAACTCTGTAATAAGATAATTAAATCCTACCGAGTTTGGGCTCCTTAGAATTGTCTCGGTGAGTAGTTGATGGATGTTCACAGAAAAGTACAGTCGATAATAAAAGCTTTGGCAGAGAAAAATATATATTTTTCTCAGTCGACCCGTGTACACGAAAGCTGAAAAGCATCCGAAACGTCGGTCAAATGAGATAATATACGCGGTATAATTCGTTCGAATAGATTTATTTAAATAAAAGTTCAGGACCTATTTGATACTCTCATTCTAATAATTGACACACTGTTTGTTACATGGCTATGAGTTAAGCTCAACTAATGCAACAATGTTGATCTCCATAGCTGTATACGGGTCGATTAACGCCCAAACTAAAGTTATAATGGCTGTATAAAGTTTTTGCATACTTTAAATATGGAAGGTCCTTCGCTTAATAATGAGCATGTATGATTTCATTATACACTAGGTTCTCATTTAAAACAGATAAAGTACTTTTTTCAACTAAATAGCCACTAGGGAAAAACAAATCACTCCAGCAAACAAAAAAGAAGGAAAATAATATTCGCTCTTTCTATAAACATTGTAGTTCTTTCGTAGAAAAATCGCGACGGTTTTGGCCTATTTGTTGCATTGCTTATCGAAGTAGTAACTGCTCTGTAAACCCTGATGCGTATCTGTTATATGGGGTTCCGTAGTCAACCGGAGACCGTATTTTTTTCTTAAAAACGTTGGAGTATTTAACCAATGTAGATGCCATACAGATAAGGTATATACAATAAATTTTTTGAGTAGTTTTTTGTTTGTATGTGACTTACGGATTTACCTCGCCCCTGCAAAAAATGCATGGAAAATTTGTTCTGTAATAGCAAAGCTTGTCATCTCCTGTGATTGCTCCTAGTTAAAAACTGATGAAATGGAAACATAAAGAATATAAAACAAGTTAACAAATTATTAGATCGCATCGATTTAAATAATTATTCAATTGTAATGCAGAAAAAAATCAATCTTCATGAGAATAAAATGTTCCATCCGGACAACTGGTACCTACATATATAATTTTTGGTACAATTCTTAAAATCGTCAGCAATGGGAGTTAAAGGGAGACCTGTCTACTGAGTGTTATAAATAAATGCCTCATGCAAAAAGCAAATGACGTCACGTAAATGTGCAAAAAAATAGTGTGCATGTCCTATATTGTGTCCTACTAGCGGCTCTGTGACTTTGCGAGTCTTTCAACGCTCATGTCTCCGCCATTTAAAAAAAAAAACAAGCCAAAACTGAACCGACAAACAAAATGTCGACATGAAAAAAAGTATTTTTTAATTCAGTTACCTTCAATAGTCCGTATCACTTATTTTTTTGAAAATATCTTCAATGTTGTAACGGACTTCAAAAATATTGTAGCGGATAATTTTGGAGGTCACTGCAACAATATATTTGTTTTTGATTTTTTGTATGTTTCTATGTGTCGTTGTGGCTTCATCACGCCACATCGGCTTAACATATTTTAATTATTTTTGGTACACGGGTATTCACAAATGGTTATAGGATACTTTTTACCCAACTACACTGTCGTAATAAGAGAGATTATGACTTCTTCTCCTCCGCGAACGAAGTTGCGGGCATCTCCTAGTAAGGTATAAACAGAAATCGTTTCGTATAAGCTGAAAACGTGTCACTTCACAAAAACCTATTTAATATTCTAAAAGCACAAGAACAAAATACGCAGGTTTGCTATTTGAGAAGATTACTACTGTCGTTCGAATTTACATATGACGAAGTTATTTGCTCATTTCTGTCAAGTGGCTTGAAACATAGTTGTACATACCTATGTTTTTTTTATACTAGGTTTTATAGTATTTGGTCCTAAAACCTACCCTATCTATTTTAAAGTCTAAAATACTTTCTAAAGTAAAAAAAACGGTACGCTCACTTGTTTTTAGCATACAATTTATTATGTTTAATATTATTAGCTAAAAATAAAAACTTTCCGAAAAAACTTTAATTTAACATAATGTACTTACTTGTTTTGGCTAAGCTAACTTTGCCTATGGTAACTATAAAGTTGCACACAAAGGAGGTGAAAACTTAACGATACTGGTTGCGTAAAAATGATAAAAAAAGCTAGATACAAACATGATAGTCTCTTCAATCAATTGCGTTCCTGACGTTTCGGAAGCTTTTGAGCTTTCATTCCATTTCAAAACTAGATGTTGCCGCCTGCAACTTCATCAGCAGAGGAGGAAAAAATTATAACCCTTTTTTTTGTTCATCGTAATCGGATAAAAAGTATTCTATAACCATCTGTGGATGCCCAGCTACCTGTGTACCAAAAATTTTAAAAAAATATGTTTAGCCCTTTTGGCGTGATGAAGCCATAACGACACATACGAACATACAAAACATACAAAAAATCCAAAATAAATCCAAATGAAAGCAGACTTGACTAAGATGATCTACCTCTACGGTGATGACCTACGGAGTCGAGACCTGGTCTCTGACTATGGGCCTCTTAAGGAAGCTCAGAGTCACTCAGTGATCTATGGAAAGGGCTATGCTCGGGATTTCTCTACGAGATCGAATCAGAAATTAGGAGATTCGCAGACGAACCGAGGTCACCGAAATAGCAAACAGGGTAAGCAAACTGAAGTAGCAATGGGCAGGGCACATAGTTCGAAGAACCGATGGCCGTTGGAGCTGAAGGCCACCCTCAAGGTGATCGGACGAGCTGGTTGGGGTTGCGGGGACTCGCTGGATGCGGGTCGCCTCTATCCGGCCCATGTGGAAATCTATTGAGGAGGCCCGTGTCCAGCATTGGACGTTCTATAGCTGAAATGATGATGAAGATGATGATCTAATATAATCGGTTCATCCTATGAGTCATTACTCTGTTTCTCTGAACTGATTTGAAATTATCGCCGTTAATACTCAAATCATAATACTGAATTCAAGATTCTGTCTTGCCTAAACATATTATATTAACGTAAACAGTATTTTTAGCTACCGAATACGTGCGCAAGCCGCATAGACCCCGCTGAAACCGGTGACATCCGCAATCTAAAGATGTATGGTTAATGTTTTGTATGAGTTAATTACTAATCTTCTTATACAATATCCCGCATAGCAGTGCAATTCAAATTGCATCTAAGCATTACCTGCACTGAACGCACGAGATCAAAGCCACGTACCGTCTAGCAATTCACTTACGTGACTTAGACTTATACGACGCGAATTGTTGAACTTTGCCTGTCCGGGATATTGAGAGTATCTGTTAGTTCATATTCTGGCAATTTATCATCATAACAATTATTTGTAGGCGTCATTTTTGTAACAGAAGCTGTAATGTTTTTTTCTATTTCACTTAGAGTTGGTATACTCTTTTTTAGTTGCCTTAAAACCTAGCGCTGTTGACACTTAAGTCATTGTACTAAAGCTGTGAGATGTTTTGATAAATAATAACACCAATTGAAATATTTCTAAGCAACACAAGTTTTTGTGTTTCTGTGTTTTTAATGTGGGAAATTTAAACATTACTATAAGGTGTTCTCATAGATGGATGAAATAGGTACATGGGTCAAAGCAAATAGATAAACTCGAGGTGATTGGCACAGTGCTCGCTGGTGGAGGGGTTGACACGCACGACGCGTAATCGAGAGGTACCGGGTTCGAGTCCCGGTTTTTTTCTTTGCGCTTTGACTTGTGCCTATGTCACAATCAATTGAGGTGTTTATACTATGGAATAGACAAATGAACATGAAGGCCACGTTCTGCTGAGGCTCGTGCATAGTCGCAGTATAAAGATTCCAATAAATAATAAAAAGTACTTATAAGTATTAGTACGGGTATTGACATTATCGCTTTTTTTTTAAACTATTATAAAATATTCATAAAACAAACGTGAGAGTCTCCACTGGCCATCACTACGATCTACATAAGTGCTCGACTACGAATAAGACATCATGATTCTGGTATTCTGAGAAAAAAAAACTTTAAACGATTTAGTAGTGAGAACCGTTGGTATCATAATGCCTAAAGGGCGGCCGCTATAGAAAAATACTGAAAAACAATGGAAGCATATGACTGACATGGCGCCTAACTTATATTAGTGTCTTTCTAATTTATTCCGTATATCTTAAAAGTCAGCAGAGTATTTCCGTATGTCACATACATTTTACTCAAAAACTACAGGATGAATATTGGGCTATCAGATATGATTCGGTTCGGTTTCTTATGAGCCGGACAGTGTTTTTTTTTTTAAACTTTAGAAATACCGGCGGGCTACATAATATAAAAAAAAAATTCGGCAATCAGTCGTGTCCGTATAGGTGCCAAATCAAACACTCTATTGACAGTCACGAACAAGTTAAGTTACTGATAAGTTATTGAATTGATACTAAAAATACGGTAATCAGTCAAATAACTTTAAAAAGCCGTTCGAATACAAAAAAATGCACTACAGATGAAAAATATAGTATATGAAAAAGTACACTAGCAACAGAGCATATCTCCACGTCTTACGTCCTTTTGCTGAGAAACGGTATATCCGCTATGTTGAAAATAATTTTCATTGATAGTATTTATTATGTTTTAACTTTGTACTTTTTTTTCATATGGATTTTGGACATAAGGTTTAGAAAATAGAGGAGAGCAATTTATGCTACTTCCGAAGCGATTATATCTGAAAACATTCACTAAATCAAAAAAAATATGTTAGAAATGTCAAAACAATTTGAAAAAAATCAGTCGAAATATGTACCCCTAATTGATATTTGCGGTTATTTTTTAGTTTCAGTTAAATATTTATTTTTGTTATTTAACTATCAAGCTTAAGTAGCGGTTTATACTAGCCACGTATACTCCAAATTTCATCAACCTTGTAGTGTTTGAATAAAATGCCTGTGGCATACGGACGGGTGGACGGACGGACATGACGAAACTATAATAAGGATTCCGTTTTTGCCATTTTGGCTACGGAACCCTTTAAAAAGTAGCTAATAGTTGAGCCTTAAAACTTAAATAATTAATTTTGTCACAAAATTCGTTTACATGACTAAATTTCAAACGCCTCAAGCTTGAGAACCGTGATACTAAATAGATTTTCTCAAGCCGGACAATTAGGGTGACTACTGCATATATATATATGCAGTCGGTGGTCAAACAAAGGAAAATGATAATTGGACTGAAAAGGGGCTTCCAATCCCGGGAATTTTAGTATGATAGAAACCAGAATCTCGGGATTTACTAAAAATCCCAGGATTGGAAGCCCTAGTCTCTTAGAACAATCTTCATACTTAAATATGGAACTAAAAGTAATATCGTCAAAATGTATGGGTCATACTACGTTAATTAACACATTCACGAGCGTGAACCCTCTCGGCGGGCTCTCTGCTCGTAGCAAGTTTTCGGTACATACGGTTTTTTCCCATGTTATTGGCTACAAGCGTAGCGCTACGAAAAGGTCGGTTGCGAAAGTGTTAATTCAACAACTCCTTAAAAAAATTGAAAAGATGATATCACGTTAAAACTTAATTTTTACATCTAAAGAATCCATAATATTTTTTTCATAAACTGTTGTTTTATAAACTTACTAAATTCCGAAAATGTTAGGCGACATCGACGTGAGAACCGTTGGTATGGAATAGTTTTTCTCAAACCGGACAATAGGGCGACTAAGGCAGACGATGCACAAACAAAAGGAGATGATTGGACTGAGATGACGGTGAAGGCGCCCACGGCCTGTGATATCTTTTAGATACGTTTAGGAATCCGCCCGGCAACTGCCATATAAACTTAACCTGATTATTAGTTATTAAGTTTGCGTACATATGATTTTGCCAGACACCTTTTGTTACACCTACGGACTTCGTCTGCGTGGATTTTTCACTATTACTTACACACTTTCATCAGTTTAAGAGTTGATTTTCAGAAACAAGCCTTAGAACACCCTTACATCCCCTCGATAACGGAATATGTTGTTATTGTAGTTCCAGAATTCATATTCATATATTTATAGATTAGACATTCATCAAGACAGTCGTCTATCAAGAGTCTGGAGCGTTGTCAGTTTTATACATATGTAAATTAAATATACGATTATATATTAGGCCTTTTTCAATATAAATATAAAAAGTAAAATAAAAAAAATATATACAAAATGTAAACATATTATAAAAAAACCTAGGGTGCCGCCGGGCAGTGTTCAAGTTGGTGAGTGGTTAGAGACATCAAGCTCCTGACGATGCGCGCCGAGAATCTGACCTTTGATCAAGCTATATAGCGCGAATTTCTTGAATGAGGGTTTCCTAAAATGGTAATATCACTAGTTGGCGTCACCGTGGCGTAAGGTGTAATGGGCAAGAAGTGTAGAAAATCTTGTATTTTGATTGGTGGATGTTGACACTTCTTGTCAGTTAGACCTTAAGTCATGGTGGTGCCAACTGGTGATATTTCCATTTGAGAAAACCCTCAATGTCAGCCCAGAACTTACACTATAAGACCAGTTACGGAAACGACTATTGGGATAATAACACCAAAATACTGAAGATATTTTTGTAAAAATGTTATTTCTACGAACTTGGCCCAATCTTTTAATTTCCAGGCCAATTATTATAGCTTTTTTAATGTATGGTTTGTAACGAAACAATTATCCAGCTGGAAGCCAAAATTTGAACTTGCTAGGTTATCTGGAAGTGGGTTCCGCTTTTGATCTAAGTATAAGTCAGTTGTCACTGTTGTCAGTGAGTCAGTAAGTCGTGAGTAGAATGCCTAAAAATAGCTGCATGAGCTACATTTATGAAATTTTAGATTCTAGATAAGTTAAGGGACTTGAATGTAAAAAATTTCATGTATGCATAGGTTAAATAGGTTTCGAGTTGTGAAGGAGTCAAAGTGGCTGGGCATGCTGCAGGATATACGATACCTATTTACTCTTTTTTTAGATGTTAAAAAGAAGGCAGGCCTAATTCTATATATTCATCCACAGACGTTTGTATGGAAACTCAAGCGAGAATGACTTCGTAACGTTAAAATAAAAATGTAATGTATAACCTTTCTAGATAGTCGTAACTGAAATCTTAGCAACGTTTTCATAGAGTCGATATTCCTTATCAACCTTCATGAGATTGAATCCTTTTTACAAGGTTAGGAAGAAATCAGCGTAGGATTGGAGACACGAAAGCTAGTGTTTGCCTTGCCATCCACACGTCCCATTGGGACGAGTATTTTTAGCATTATTTTTGTTCGTCTGCCAATATCGTTAATGAACTTTAAGCCATAGACTGTAATTAAGACTAGTATATCGATGTTTCTTTTCCTGGATAAGCGGAGGCCTAATTCGAAGTTACTTGCCATGAACGGTAATAATTCTATCTATCAGCCACGGACATCCACTGGTGAACCTATAGCTCGCCACAGGGTGCGATCCTGTGCAGACTGAGTCAACAGATATGTCACAGGAGACATGGTCGTTCATAATGGGACTCATAAAGCGGCTCAGAGTCACGTACCGTGCAAAATAAAGGGCTATGAGGAGTTTCTCTGAGTGATAGGATCAGAAATGAAGATATCCGCAGAATAACCAAAGTAAACGACATAGCTCACAGGGTTGCATGGCTGAAGCGGCAATGGGCGGGCCACGTAGCCTGGAAAATGGAAAGCCGTTGGGGCAGTAAAGTCCTGGAGTGATGACCACGTATAGGAAAGCGCAGCAGAACGGCCCCCGACTATGTGGACGGTAGACAGATTTTTAAATTTAAATCAACATTTACTATCGGGCAACCCAAAAATATTTCCTTTAATGAGCAAGAAAAATAAACATACGATCCTCTAAATGATTTTACTAGGTGAAATGTGACAGACACAGCGCACAAGAATAACAGCAATACAGTTCTTATACTGAATCCGCTTTGCTAATAGTGCTTCTGTATGATTATCTACACTGTGGCTCTGACTGTCACCTGTGACACTCTTTTACAATGTGGAAGTTGTAAAATTTGTGCTTTTATTTTATTATTGGGACATTGTCAAAAATTTCAAAATGTGATTATATACAGTGTTTCATCTCCCATTCGATTTAATCGGAAAAAGGTAAAAAAATCTATGTTTGTAGGGTTCCGTCCGCACCCAAAGGTTAAACCCTATTACTAAGACTCCTGACACTGTCCGTCTGTCCGTCTGTCTGTCTGTCTGTATGTCTGTATGTCTGTCTGTCTGTCTGTCTGTCTGTCTGTCTGTCTGTCTGTCTGTCTGTCTGCCTGTCTGTCTGTCCGTCTGTCACCAGGCTGTATCTCATAAATCGTGATAGTTAGACAGTTGAAATTTTCACAGATGATATATTTCTGTTGCCGCTATAACAACAAATACTAAAAACATAATAGATTTATATCTGTTTGGCCATGTCAGTAACAAAATATATATAAAATGATAGTATTACAAATGACCGAACACCGCGTGGTGCTTAGGAGTAGGGCTCTGCTAACACTGGATTATCATAGATACTGCCGTTTGTAGCGTATATTTTATACGGAACCCTCGGTGCACGAGTCCGACTCGCACTTGGCCGGTTATTTTTTAGAACCTGACTTTGTACTGGTTAGGTCTGGCTCGGCCTCCTTATCAATAAAAACGTGATAGAGAATGAGACTATGGACTGATCGTCCCCGCCGTCGGACTCGACCAAGATTTAAGAATAGGTTTTTTAAGATTGGATCGTTATAAGCAAAATTTAAAATTCGTCAAAATGTACCACAGTTTTAATAAAGTGCTTGAGCTAACTTTATTTCAAATTCAAACATTTATTGATAAAATATAATTTAACATGTCAATTTGTACTATTTATTTAAAAAAATAATTAATAAAAAAAATATTAAATTGGGTACATTTATTTGTTACTACTGTCGAATGTTGACTAAGTAGTTGGTTTCTGGGTAAGTGACAAGGTTGTGTCATCCGGACGGTTGAAAGAACTCGTCGACTGAGTAAAGCGCATCGTGTATACGCTTGTATTTGAGTTTGTTAACGTATATATTTTCGCTAGGTGCGTTTTTTATATCCGCAGGTATCGCATTTTTTGAACTTCGATAGCCTTATCGGTGGCGGTCGCAAGTCATGACGCCGCCTAGTGTTGCGGTCGTGGGCATCACCGAACGTTGGGAACCGTTCCAGGATTTTTTTTAACATATTTGGCAACTTCTAAGATATATAAACTATAGAAGGTTAGTACTTTGTGATCCTTGAACAATTCCCTCGCAGGGGTATCCCACGGCACGCCTGCCACGATTCGGATTGCTCGCTTTTGCAGTCGGAATACTCTATCTCGGTCTGCAGCGTTGCCCCAAAGGTCAATACTGTAGGTAAGTAGCGAGTAATAAGCTTTCATTACGTTGAAATAAAACAATTTAACGGATTATATCGCGTATATTATCTCATTTTAGTTCCCGACGTTTCGGAAGCTTTCCAGCTTTCCATGGTCACGGGAGGACATGGTTGTTTCCCATGATTGATCCTTGAGGTACCGCTCTGTCACCCAGATTTAGAAGGTCCGATTTTTAATCTGTGTTTGATCCTAATATAATCCTTTTTAAGGCCTCGGCCTATTTAGATCACCTACTATGGCTACAAATAATTATTTGTATAATTTCATGAATGTACTGGCCTAGGCTGCCTTTTGTCAAAAGTTTTATGAGCAGACCCCATTTCATCCCATACAAGATTTTACTGCAACAAGGTTCCAAACGGTCTGTTTTTCAATGTGATATTAAACAGTTAAGTACTTTGTCGTAGTATGGCGCCGCGATGATCGCTCCTCAAGCCGATGCAACTTGCAACCAGTTAACGATATTACGGACATTACAATTAAATAAATTATTACTATTATAATATAATAAATGAAAATACTACCGTGTCAGTTGTTACGCTACCAATACTTTGCAGTACGAAACTTACGAAGTAGATAGCTGTAAAATACGAATAGATGCAACTGAGAAACAGTCTCAAGATCGTTCAATCCTTACTACTTTTTTTACTTCTTCCACCAATTTCCTGGCACACCGTACAATTACTTAACCCTTTCTTAGTGCACTTCTATGAAATATTTATTTTATACTTCGTTTTATTTAGCATTAGAAATTAAGTAAAAAAAGCAGGGGTCTTCAACAGTTGATCCATGTCAATATAAGTACTTCCAGGATATGAAATAGGTAACGTGATGAACGACTATAATTCAGCAAAAACCATAATACTCGTAATAACAATTTTACAACTCCAAACAACAAAAATACTACTGCGGGCCTATCGTTTATCAGTATCACGCGATAAATTATATGATAACGTGTCTGTCACTCTCGCACTCACATACGTGTCAGAAGGTGACGGCAGCTATGTCATTTATTTATCACGTGACAAACGCAGCCATCATAGGTCCGCAGGAAATCCAACGCAGCGCGCACTCAATTGAAATACGACTGTCACATAGATAGTGACAACGACGCTTTAAAACCTGACCTTAGCTTCTAAACCTCTGCCTCCTAGTGTTTTATTGTATTGCATAGTACAGTAAGAATTAGTTGGTAAACAGACAAACAAATTTCAATAATGTGTCACGCTTGCAATGTTGAATCATTATTGGAAATAGTCATTTTTATACATAGATGGTGTTTTAAATTATAAGGGAACGCTGATTGACAGTCCTCTTATTTTAATGGTCCTTGGTTAATGTTAACCACATACGTTTGAAAGCAAACTGGAAAGTTGAGATTGTATTTAAATTTAGCTGCCTGTACCTTCAATAAGGTTAGTCTTCAGTAAACTCAGCTGCAGTGAAAACCCCTCTGCCAATATATGCTTCTATAGCAGAGGAGTCACTTTACTCTGCAACTGATTATACATATCAAAATTTATTTACCAACGGATAATGAACACGTTCGATGCTTCTGACACCGCGGATTGCATAAACTGGCAGTTTGTTACCGCTTACCGAGCAGCACTCCCTAGCATGTTTATTCACATTATGTTGTACAATGTGAATCATACGGACAAAATGTTCAGGACACTCGTAGTAACTGTGTTTCTGACAGGTAGATCACACTCATTTGCAGTTGTGGTATTCTCGAGAACATTCTCTGTTTTGTATCGAGAACGTTGTCAATCGTGAATAATTTCTACACAAAACGGAGTACAGCACAGCTCTGAAAGTTTGAAAAACGAACGGCCTATGGGTACGGCTGCGGATATCTTAGTAGTGCCTCTCATTTTTTTTCACATATCTAGTGAATCTGTGAGCTGTATACCTCGCAAGTCTTTCGACACCCATATCTCCGCCATTTTGAAAAAAAAACTCATTCGCCAAAAAAAACTATATTATCAAACCTGCTCATAAAAGTTCACGAGAATGGGTTGAGAAATGTGACCTGTAAATGAGAGCAGCCATACAGCCTCCGGCCAGACGGACAGACATACGAAAGCATTTTTGCCTAAGTTGATCGAATATACACATTTCTTGATCGTATCAATAGATTTAGGCATAGTGGACCCAGTTGAAGAGAAATACCATCATACTGTGATATGGTGCCAATGGCGACAAACAGAATCCGACTTTTGATAATCACAAACTTCAGTCACGAAGTTACGACCACAGAGAAATCTGGAACACCTTTAAGTTAAACCCTAACGTCTTCGTTAGATCCCAAACATAGTAATTAACCTATCCCAGGATGCAAAGGCTGGATAAGTTATTAGCGACGGGTAATAAAGCGCGTGATTACTGCGATGTCGCGTCGTCGGGCGATAAAAACGACAGTACGAGCGTAGTAGAAATACTTCATTTAGGTGCTAGAGCGCAAAAAGTTCAAATAAAATTATCAACAAGTAAGGGTACTTTTAAACAACGAATACGTAAAGTCGCATTGCTTGATCAATCCCTAATTCTAATAATTGACGCCCTGTTGAATTTTAATGTGCAATTTGTCTTAATGTGTAAGTGTTTTGGTTTTGCACTGAAACTTGCACAAATAAAATATTATCGGGGTGGTGTCGAACACTGGGACATTTACTTTATAGCAATGTCCTGAGTTTGTATCATTCACATAGCAATTTATAATAGATACTACTAGATACTAGATACTTTTTGACAAGTATGCATAATGCAAGTGCGAGAGTGGTTAATGTTTTATCATTCGTAATAAGATAACAATGATAGGCGCGCTGGTAGAAAGTTTCTACTGAAAACAGTTTCTACCAAAAATTTACCGTAGAGGCGAGCCGCTTGACTAGTCGTTGTGGAAAACTTGAGGCACGAGAAAAAAAATAGGGAACGTGATCATATGGGGAGTTTTATGCTGTTCCTCTCACCTATTGTAAACAGTAACGGTTGGTAAAGTACTTATTACTTTATCCTTTTTTATTAACTCTCGATGACTAAGTAGACTAAGAATTATCTGGTTTTTACACTGAAATGAAACAAGTATTGGAACGGAATTAATTCATCTTCATCACGTTGAAATTGCATATGCGTATGCGTAACATAAATTTAATGTGGAATGACAATGGCCACCGAAGTGATTGCTCAATATAATTTTTATTGCGAGTCATAAACTACTAAACGTTTACATAGTTGCAATCATTCGGTCTATGTCAACTCGATTGTTCTTATCTCCAGTGCGTGGCAACACTGCAATTACAGAAACCTTTTAGTTGATAATGTAGGTTGTTTAAAAAACATGTCCAATGATAACAAATCATACGAATTAAGTTTTAAACAAAGCAATATTTAAAACTAGCTTTAACATTGTCCTTCTAGCTAAAAGATCTTACCGTGAACTAAATAGATGAGGTGTAGCACCCTCTTTCTCAGATTCTCATAATTAGGAATTAAAGGAACTTACCTTGTGAAGTTCAATTCCAATTATGCGAGAGCTACCACCGAAGACAATTATAAGTTTACAATGCTAATCGTCTTTGGTGGAAACTCTCGCATAATTGGAATTGAACTTCACAAGGTAAGTTCCTGTAATTCCTAATTTATTATGTTCCGGTTTGAATTCACTGGATTTAGTTAAATTGTTATAACTGACTTGTTTGCCATAATTTTCAGAGCTGAAGATACTTAGCCTATTAAATGAAGCTCCATACTATCATGAATTTAGAAACAAAGAAACAAATTTTATGGTTTTAGAAACAAATAGCATTCGTGCAAATAATAATTATGTTTAATATTATAAGTACAATTTGGTAGTAGTTCACTAGATGAACGGTTTCGTGGTAATGACGATCTTAACGGCATCTGAAATGGACACCGACAAAATGGACTGTCTAGTCGGAGTAAAATAACACCGATAGGTTTTACTCGAAATTCTGCAAATTCTCCAGTTTTATTGAATATTTTTCTCTTTTTCCATTGAAGAAGAATATTTTTGTTACAATACAACTGGATAAGACGCACACCTGAAAAAGCATCGGACTGTTTATTGCTAAAACAAAGAGGATACATTCTGAATAAGGAAAATAAAAATACTTTTGCTAAGAGGGGGGGAGGGGGGCATGGATTATTTTTTTATGTACGTTTTTAAGTCGGTGCCAGGCAGTAGGGTCCACAGAAGGCTGGCGGCATTCCCCGCTGAATTGCCCGTCGCCTCTATAAGGCGCTTAGACAATTGATTTATTATGTCCAATGCGCTTTGTCCCCATGGCCCAAGTGTTTCCACCCCAAACGGCTGAAACATGTAACCACCATCGATATTCGCATATTTGTGCCGCTTGAGGTGTTCGGCAGCTTCTGCACCAGAACCAGCCCTGACGGAGGTCGCTGAAGATCGGACGGTGCTAAAGTGTCAACACATGTGGCGTCCCAAACTAAACGCCGTCTCAGCTTCCTGGCCTCTTGCCATCATCCCGAGCTAGTGCCTCTAGGATGGCCGGAGTTTCAGCACTGGCAAGGGCTCAGCGCTTTTTCTAATAATCCTATTAATATTATAGGCGCCTGCTACTTCGTTCGTGGAGGAAAAGTTCTTAACCCTCTTTTTTGCTACAGCGTAATCGAGTAAACAGTATCCATAACCATGTGTAGAGGCCCAGCTACCCATGTACAAAAATTGTTGAAATTGATTTTGAGATGATAAAGCCACAAAGACACATACAAATATTTGATTTGTATAACTTTTTAATACATACTCGTAGTCGTAGTATAGGTGTGAAAGTTTGTGACGAAGATTGGATAATTGTGCCTCAATATCGCGTTACTCTTGAAACGGATTTAGATAAAAGTTGGCAAGTTGGCACACAAAAAGACATTGAAATAAATATACTTGATTCCGGTTAACAAGGTGGAGCCGCAGTTAAATGCTAGTATGGTCATATTTTGGCAACATACCTATTTATTTAATTCGTTCCTGTTGCAAAGGTTGTCAATCGCGATTCAACGCAGCGAGCGTGATGGGCACCTTTGCACTCGAAATGACTCGGGGCGGGTTATTTGAATAATTAATATTAATTTGTATTTATTATTATTGTTTAAGTTTTTATTATTTTGTAACGTGTTGTATTTAAGTTACTTTTTTATTTTTATTTAAACGGATTATGTCACTTACATTGAATAATTGATTTGAAATTTGGAATATTTGTAATAAAGGGAAAGGTAATTAATTTATTTAAAGGATGAAAAAACCCGACTTACCTATTATAAACCAATTTTCTTGATAACTGTATCAGGATTTTGTTCACTTCTCGCTAAACTAGAATCATACTGACATCCCATTATACTACATACATTTCATACTGTCGTCTTTAAAAACAAAAGAATATTTTTTTATTGTTTATTTTATTAATGAATAGTGACATAATAAGACCGTGATATGATCCGTTTTCAAAAATTATGATAATAGTATACTGGAACATAACACATACCGAGAATAAATTGAACGCCCCTGTTAGTTTTCTACATTTATTAAAAAAATATATTTTAGGTAGTATTCATTTCATTACTTAATTTTATCGTTTTTTCGGTCCGTCATAGTTTACTTTAAGACTTGATAGTTCCTATCTTTGTTATTTATTGCGTATTTATGAGCCATATTTCCAGAAATAAGGGATTTGATCGATTGATATTGGTGGGGTGTTCGGTAGGACAAAATAATTGCTTATACCCGCCAAGTGATAGTTCCTTTGTCTTTGATGCGAGACACTTACAACCGTACCAGTAAGTAAATACTTACACTGACGATCAAACACTAAACAGAGTCATTTTTTAAATATATTTCATTAAGATACATAACCTTGCATTATCTCTGTTGTCAGGCGTCAGCTTTCGCGGGGTTTATGGAAATTAATATAGTTACGACCCAACTAGCAAAATTTACTCTTACGAATATCCTAAGACCAAATTTTCTGTACTCTTACAGTACACTTTGAAACGTCTGTAAGTGTGGAATTGGCCGCACATTATAAGAGCATTTCTGCTTATAGTTGTTGTATAATGGTCTTATTAAGTGTGTTTTTAATCCTAAGACCATCTTGCTAATGCTGTTGTAAGGACAATTGGACTTACAAGTATCTTACAGTAGCATGCTGCAAGGTTAATAAGCCTAAAGTACTCTTACTAATACCGTTTTTAGTGTGATTGCCCTTATATTCCTCTGTGTGATCTCATTGTAAGAGTACTAGTAGTACAACCTGTCGAAGAGGCCAGAAAACGTTCGGACAAAGTGAAATATTAAAAAAATATATAAATCCTGGTAAGTCGATAGTTTTATATGTACTCTTACTAATACTAACTGTTATTTCTTTGACTGCAAATAATCGTGGTATTATATTGATGAACAACTTGCGAAGTACATTTTCTTGATAGTTTTGTAATGTTATTAACAATATGTTTACGGGCCCTTCTGGAATGTCTCTAAAATATTAATTTTAACTTAAATTATTAGTGAAATTGAAACGTGTTTTAGGAAATGACACTGTCCAAGCAGTTAAAAGTACAATTACTCTTGTTTAAGGTAATTGTAAGGCTGATAATTCTTATTTAACACTCGTGAAGTCAATGTTAAGCCTTTCGCTCTTGTTAAACACTTATCTGAGGCTATCGACCGGTGGCCATGTTAGTCAGTCAGTATATGAGCTATGCGATACTCTTAATAAAGAATGCCAAAGGTTCTTGTAAAATACATAGATCTTATAAAAGACTTATAACATGCTCCTACTCTACATGTGGCTTAGACAAGACCAATCACACTTTAAATTGGTTGGTTTTAAAGAAGTTGTATACACAGCATTAGTAAGAGCAAAAAGTCTGATAAAACACTTACTATAGACTCAACTAAGAACGAACTGACTTCTAAGGTTAAATACTAACTAAGTTTAAATATTCTCAAGACCAATTAGGCTTATAAAATGCACTTGTAAAACCTTTGTTCTGATAAATGTTCTACAAGAATTTCTTATATACGTCTACAATAGTACGTAATAAGTTTAAATGTTCTCAAGACCAAATATTCTTATAAAATGCACTTGTAAAACCTTTGTTCTGATAAATGTTTTACAAGAATTTCTTATATACGTCTAAAAGAGTACGTAATAAGTTTAAATGCTCTCAAGACCAAATAGTGTTATAAAATGCACTTGTAAAACCTTTGTTCTGATAAATGTTTTATAAAAATTTCTTATATACGTCTACAAGAGTACTTAATAAGTTTAAATGTTCTCAAGACCAATTAGTCCTATTAAATGCCTTTGTAAGATGTACATTCTTTGTCAGGATACATATAAACCTTTTATAATGTCTTAGTTCTTACAAGGACATGTTTATACAGCAATTTTGCTAGTTGGGGAATTATGTTTTAGATTCAAGACTCAAGATTCAAAGATTTATTTGCCACGAATACAGTTACACAGTTGTTACATCTAACTTAAAAGTACTATGTATTCAGCCTACAAACAAGCATGCAAATGTTTAGGATAATTAAAACTAATAAGTAAAAACAATTAATTATAGAAAATAAAATATAGAATGTCAATAATATAATTCTACCTAATTCTACATGACTCGAGAAAAACTTTTACACCATAGAAACAACCGTCGAGCAGCCAGCTATTTAATTTATTTTTAAAACTATTTCCTTCTTGAATTCTAATGTCATTAGGTATACGATTAAAAATGTCAATGCCCATGTTAAAGACATTTTTCTCATATAGCATAGTATGGCAGCGAGGTCTTTGTAGCAGATACCTATCCTTCAATCTCGCCTGCCTTTGCGTAGTTTCTCCACGCAATTCAAAGTAATGTGAATTAGATTTCACAAAAGTGCACGCTTCTCTGATATATAAACACGGCAAAGACAGAATTTGTAACTTTTTGAAAAGTGGTACACAACTATCACCAAACCATGCACCGCAAATGACTCTGATGCATTTTTTCTGTATCTTAAATACTCTGTCTACTTCTACAGAATTTCCCCAGAGAATTAGACCATACAGAAGCACGGCTGATACATAGCCGTGATAGGCCATGAGTGCGGCTTCTGTTGAAACAGTGTCACGTAACCGTTTACGCGCAAAGACAAAACGATTTAATTTTGAAAATATATGTTCAATATGTGCCTTCCAATTTAAGTGCTTATCCAGCATGATACCAAGGAATTTAAGACTATCGACCTTATCAATAATTTCATTTTTATAATTTAAATTAATAGGAACGTCAGAAGAATTATATGATATAAATTGCATGCATTTACTTTTATTAATATTTATTATTAAATTGTTATTATTCATCCAATTAATAATGTTCATTAATGAATTTTGAATTCCTCGTTCATAAGATGACCTATTGCTACATTTTAGCACCAGGGTCGTATCGTCGGCAAACATTACAGTTTTCCCAGGGTACGCATTGGGTAAGTCGTTAATATATAAAATAAAGAGCAGTGGTCCAAGAATGCTGCCTTAAGGTACCCCTGTGTTAATTAGTTTAAATTCCGATCTGTATGTCTGTTTGATTATTGCTCCTTTAATTTCCGTAATTTTACAAATTTCAGTGCGTTGCCTTCGATCTTTTAAGTAACTTTTGATCCAGTCATACGCTCTTCCCCGTACACCATATATTTCTAACTTGTGTAGAAGTTTAGAATGATTGACAAAATCGAAGGCTTTTGTCGTATCCAAAAAGATGGACGGGACCGGTATTTTATTGTTTATGCATTCAGTGATATATTTGATAAGATCGAAACAAGCGAGTGAAGTTGACCTGCCTCTTCTAAATCCATATTGTTCGGCACAAAGAATTCTAAATTTTGTTAAAAACCCGTTAAGTCTTGTAAAAAACGCCCGCTCAAAAACTTTTCACAGTGTAGGAACTAACGCGATTGATCTATAGTTATTTGGATCCTGCTTATCGCCTTTTCTAAATAGTGGTTTTATTATACAAGTTTTTAAAATGTGTGGAAAAATCCCTTCGGAAAACGATAAGTTTAATATATGAGCGAGAATCATACACAAGGCAGAAGCGCATTGTTTTAACATTTTAGTTGTAATATTATCGTAACCGCAAGAATTACTGTTTTTGAGTGACATTATCAATTTATATGTTTCGCTTTCATCAACCGGCCACAGATACATGGTATCGGGGTTCATAGTCGGTAGAGACGATTTATAATTCGTGTCCATAAGAAACGAAGTTTGTGAGGATACTAAATTTATGAGATAATTATTTAAAATGTTGCACATGTCATTAGGATCATGGTATATGACGTCATTGTATTTAATCTCATTTAAATTATTATCCAGCGCTTTATTTGAGACTGTCGAAGATATTACATTCCAAGTTGCCTTACATTTATTTTTGCTGTTGCGTAGATATTTTATGTTTTTTACCTTTTGCGCATTTATTAAGCATTTCTTAAAAACCTTGTCATATTTTTTATATTTCATTTTATCACCATTTTTATTTATCTTGTATTTTCTACATTTAAAATATAGGTGTCGTTTTGTTCTGCTAGATTTTATTAACCCTTTCGTTAACCAATTTGAACTTTTGTTGTTGTTATTAATTTTGACTTTAATAATGGGAAAACATAACTGATAAAATAGACTTAGTAAATCGTAAAATTCATCAAACGCATCTTTCGCATTGGTTGAGTTGAGCACATCGGCAAACGAAAATGCGGATAAACATTCGCTAAACTTTCGAACATTATCCGAGCTGTAGTCACGCTTATACTCAAACCAAGCCGTATAAGCCCGTTGTGTCTTTACCGCCGGTAGAGTAACTGACTGTGGGGTTTCATGATCTGACAGACCGAGTTTATGAATCCCAGCATTGACTTCTTTTATATTACTCGCGATTTGGTCAAGATTTTAGTAGGTTTCAGAATGTGTACTCTAAGATTGTAGTTTTGTAGAGTACTCAAAAGATCTCGGGAAGCCGAACTTTGCTTTAAAGTGTCGATGTTCCGGTCACCAGTGACGACAATCTTTTTGTTTTTATAAACAGATGTTAGGTAGCGCAACAGAGTTTTCAACCTACGAAGGAATATTCCCACATGTGACACATTCTGTTTAGGTATTCTGTATATATTGATAATAATAAGACCTAACTCAATGATTTCTATGCCACAGCACTCAAAATAATAATTTGTTGCTAATCTACTAACGCAATTTAATGTTCTGAAATTAAGATACTTTTTTATTAAAATACAGGTTCCGCCTCTACTTTTGTTGCGAAAGTATGCTGAAGCTAGTTTATAGTTGGTTAGTTTTATATTGCTTTCCGAACCCTGGCGAACAAAAGTTTCACTGAGACAAATTACATCAAAATGTTTTCCATCATCACCTAACTCTCTAAGAGTCAAGTTTAACAGGTCAAGTTTACTGAGTAATCCCCCTATATTTTGGTGAAAAATTGAAAAACTGTTAAGGTTTGTTGCGTATGGCACAGAACACTGATTAACGTCAGAAGGTTCATTAGGGACGAAAAAAGTCACCAGAGTAACTTACTTTACCTGATTTTTCACTATGTTCACAATTAATCTTGACCATATCGTTAGGGTTATATACCCTTTATGATCAATGGTTTCCCTTGTATCCACAAAGTCTCGTCTATTATACTGTCCATAGCTGTTTCTTTTTCCGGTTCCTCTTGTATTGCAGGCAAAAGATTTTGAGATTGCAATTTTAAATTGTGAACTACAGATTTCATTAATCTTAGTTTAATTAAACCAGAAATTAAAATGTTTAATTAAATTAGTTTACTAGTTAACATAATGTCTAAAACAACCGTATAAAAGTATTAACTGCCTTGCAAATTTTGGGATTTCGTACTTTTGAAAAAAACATATTCCAGAAAAAAACACTGGTTTTTTTCACGGTTTTTTTCACGACGGTAAAAAACCGTTTTTTTTGCAATCCTAATTTTATCTTAATCGGAAACCAGGAAATAGGTAAAATTTTACTCACAAGATTTGACCCAAATAAACAAACAAGCTAAGTTAAATAGAAGTTTGTAAGAAGCCGGTGTTTTTCAGACGACTAAACTTTTTTTCTTGGGTCATAGTTAGGTAGGACTAGGAGCATTAAAACAAGAGGACTGCCAATAGCCATACTTTGCAAACTCTGGATCGTGCCCCGATCGTAAGGAGATATTCAGACAAGAACTAGATGGCGCTTTAAAACTTAACATTTAACAATGTTATAATTAATCAAGAAACACATGTTATAGTAAAAATAACTTCGTTAACATTTTTTTTTTTTTGTTTCTGCGATTATTACTCATTGAAATAAAACAATTTTACGGATTATATCGCGTATGTTATCTTATTTTAGTTCCCGACGTTTTGGAAGCTTTTCAGCTTTCGATGGTCACGGGTGGCCTTCGTTAACAGTTAAAGATAAATAAATCGTAACATTGGAATACATCAGTAAATAATATTTCTTATACATACATGGCGTTGTATATTTCGGGGAGCGGCATTTTGTGTGGAGATTGACAGTCCTCTTATTTTAATGGTCCTTGGTCAATAACACGAGAATGTCAAACACAAATAATCAAAATCAGTCCAACGATTCAAGAGCCTTAAGGCAATACACCTCACAATCAGCATTCCTGTATAACAAAATAAACAGTAAAATTAGTATATACGAGCTACAATATTACAAGTGTAAGAAAGTCATTACTGACTGGTTAAAATTATTGACTTATGATGAAACTGAATCTTTACTGTATACAGCTTCACGTTAGCAATAAACTGCTTAATGTATAATGTTAAAATACTTACTTAATGTAAAAACATGCTTATGCACACCACTTAACTACATTTTCCAAATACCTTAGTGTATAAAATATAAATTTGGTTATATTTTCTTTTATATAACTCCTTCAGTTATAGAGGAGCGGGACTCCCTGGCACAGGTATTTATATACCTAATAGGAAGTCCCAACCTTGATGCTTATTTTGTGTAAACTTTTTAAGGAAATAAATATTTTTTCATTTATTTTTTTTTCAAGAGTCATGATGCCACAGACAGACACACAGATACACCCTTAACTTATACCTCATTTCATCCAAGGTTAAAAAACTAAGCTTCAGTGAACCCACTTAGATTTATGAGCGTTTATACCCGCTTAACTGGCAACGTCGCATATTTTTTCTTCTTGCTTCATTATTTTGTAGTATTCGAATGAAACTTAAATATATGTTCAATACATACCCTACATTTTTAGCATTTATATTGTGTTTAATTCATGTACTCATTGCTTTTGCTTTTATTTTCTTACAAAACAACATATAGACATATCAAATCAACATATAGACATATCAAAAATATTCTTTATTCAAGTAGGCCTAGTCACAAGCACTTTCGAAATGTCAGTTACATGAGAGTGAATGTTTGCTGGGAGAAATACAATATGATCCAACATTTACTGCAAGGATTAGGGAAACCCAGAAAAACCTAAGGATCATTTAACTTAAGTGAAATATTATTGATAAAATCATCATTTTTAAAATTATAATAATGAATAAGATAAATCCTAAAAGAATTGTCAATAAAAAATAAATAATCTAGAATGTGTCTAGAATAAAATTCTAAATGTCAGAGTATATAAAACAATTAAGATTAAAATAATAATAACACCTTAGATATTCGTTAAAATAATTATTCACATACCTACATGACGCTATAATTTACATTAATCCCACGCGGCTTCATCATTCATGTACAAGACTACATGAATGATGAAGCCGCTGCTATAATAAGTTTTAGAAAATAATTTTCGTTTCACAATATTTTTGAATTTACCAATAGACAACTCAGTTATGCTGCTAGGAAGTTTATTATAAAATCTCACACAGTTACCCATGAATGATCTCCTTATTTTATGGAGCCTAGTAGCAGGCACTGCGAGCTTATGCTTATTTCTAGTATTAATATTATTTATATCACAGTTCTTCTTAAAGTGGGTACTATTTTTATGTACATACATAATATTCTCATAAATGTATTGACAATGCACTGTCATTATATTAATGTCCTTAAAGATATCTCTAAGCGAGTCTCTATGGTTCATTTTATATATCGCACGAACAACCCGCATCTGCAGAACAAATATAGTATTAATGTCGGAAGCACTGCCCCATAGTAAGATGCCATACTGTGGAAATAACTGAAATACACTAATCGAGCCGTTATCACGTCTTTTTATTGACGAATCTTACTAACTGCAAAAGCTGCACAACTCAGTCTATTCGAGAGATTAGCAATATGGGGACCCCATTGGAGCTTAGACTCTAATGATATACCGAGAAAGACTGTACTTTTAACTAGTTCCAGTTCCTCACCTTTAACCATAACGCTTGCTTGCTCGTGTTTTACGTTACTCGTGACAAACTTAACACATTTAATCTTTTTCTCATTCAACAATAAATTATTTACATTAAACCAATTTACTACTTCACAGATAGCATTGTTTACGTCATTGTAGGATCGTTGATTTCGTACGACTTTGAAAATTAGAGACGTATCATCTGCAAACAAAACTATCTCATGGTGGGTCTTTACGAGGTGTGGCAAGTCGTTTATATAGATAAGGAACAGGAAAGGTCCCAATATTGATCCCTGCGGCACACCCATAGAGACTAATGACCCCGGCGAACGCTTTCCATTCACGTCAACCCTTTGTATTCTACCATTTAAATAAGACTAATAAATTTAGTGCTGATCCTTTAACTCCGTAGTAGTGTAGCTTCCTGATCAGTGTGTCATGATTAACGTAATCGAAGGCCTTAGATAAATCACAGAAGATACCTAAAGCATCTCGCGATTCCTCCCAGGCATTGAAAATGTGTTTTATGAGCTCAACTCCGGCGTTGGATGTCGAGCGACCCCGCGTAAAACCGAATTGCTTACTATGCATCAAATTATTAAAATTAAAATGTTTTACCAATTCATATAGAATTAGCTTTTCAAAAATTTTACTAATTGTAGGTAGTACAGATATTAGTCTAAAGTTAGTGGGGTCAGAGGTATTACCTGATTTAAATAAGGGAGTTATTTTGCTATATTTTTTCAGATCAAGAAACTCACTGCTGTCAACACTGTTATTGAATATATCTGCCAAGGCAGGCGCTATTACTTCTATTAAGGATTTGACAGCATGGACTGAGACCCCCCATAGGTCATTAGTTTATTTGACATTAATTGATTTAAATGCCTTTACTACATCTGAAGGACTGACATGTTCAAAATAAAAGTCCTTACTACATTCTGGGACGTTTTCTTTTAACAACAAAACGGCAGACGAAGGTGATGAATTTAAACACTTTGTTGTGGATACTGGTATATCGGTGAAGAAATTTTCAAATTCTGTTGCTACACCTAAACTAGAATCTATAATTTTGACATTAATTTTTAATTCTAGATCACTAATTGCGTGCCTTGATCTACCAGTCTCCGCATTAATCACTTTCCAGGTGGTTTTGATAATATTAGAACTATTTTTGATTTTCTGGCATAAATAATTACGTTTGGCAATATGACAATCAATTTTGAATTGTTTCGAATATTGCTTTACATGTTCTTTAAATTCATCACTCGTTTATCAAACTGCCGTTCCTCATACATGGCATACTGTGCTTGTCTACGGTTGTGTAAGTCCGCAGTAGCCCATTCGCTAAATACTGGTGCACCTCCAGCCACAACCGATTTGGAAGTAAATATTGTATTATAATGTTTCATAAAAAATGTAAAGAATGAATCATACATGTGATTAGGACTCATTTCAGAAGACAGAATGGGTAGCGCCTGAAACAAATATTGCTTCATTCTTTCCACGCGGTCTGTGGTTACCGGTACAAAGGTAATTTGTTGTATCACTATATTTTTCCTTAATATCTCAAATTCCATTAATTGGCCTAAATGATCTGATTCTAATTTACTGATTATACTTTGTTTAGAAGGAGAAATATCAGTGAAAATGCTATCAATACTGGCGCTGGTATCGGTTACTCTAGTAGGTTCCATAAATACGTGGCTTAAACGAAAAGATTTGAATAGATTCAACAATCTAATACTTAGTGTTGAATTTTCCAAAAGATTTACATTGAAATCGCCGCAAATAAGTATTTTTTTACGAGTACGCGATATCTTAAAAAGCACATATTCCATAATAGTTTGAAAAACATCGAAATTACTAGGCGGCCTATACACACAAACTACAATAAATTGCTCTAATTCTACTGCACTTAATTCTATGGTCCGTTCAACAGACAAGGATACAATGTGAATTTCAATTGACTATTTAATATAATTAACGACCCACCATGTATGGAACTAAGTCTGGTGAACGAACTACCCACCTGCAGGGTTATTGCCTAACCAAATTTTGACACTTTGTATCGCAATCAACTGTCATAGCCCATACAAATCATGACACTTGATTCCGATTGCGAGCGTCATATGCGTTAGGCAATAGGGGGGCTGGTGATTATTGAATTGGCGCATTATCTCATTGCAAGTTAGCCAGTGTTCAGTTATACATAAGATATCAATATTATAGGCATTTAAAAATAATTCAATCTGCAAATCTTTCTCTCTAATACACTGAATATTTTGATGAACCAAGTGGATATACTTTTCATTGCCAGAAAAGGATTTCTCCATTGTCTCATCACTTAGTTTAAATTATTACACATAACAACATTAATGTCGGACTGCTCAATAGCAGCAGAGTTATGTACCAAATTCTTGGTAGAAATGTGAACTAAATAGGCTAGTGAAAAAACTATTTGTCGTTTGCAATAATTGGAAAGGTAAAACTTACCTTTTCTCAAAAAATAATGATTACTAACATATTTGTTAGCGTCTACTATTCTAAACTTACTACTATATGTACAAAGATTATATAAAGATGTATTTAAAATATATCTTGTATCATTTTCAGATTTTGTCAATTGTTTACAATAGGGAAAAGTGAACATAATAATTTCCTTAACTGTAATTGTGTTCAAAGTTTCATAAAATTTAATTAAATCATTCTTGTTCAATTTACTCCTGCTTCCCAAAATAATAAGCAGTGTTGTCTTGGAATTAATATTACTGTCTTTTAGAATTTGATTTGAAATATTGTCAAGGCAAACAATAGCTACTTACATTGTGTCCCTTTAAGTATAAGTTTAACAGTGGGCCCATACCACTTCCTATCTCATCACAGTACATGATAACCTTAGGTTTAGGTGTGCTTGGTGCGGTGTGGAAGGAACTTTCACTGGATTTTTCTGACAAACTGGCACACAGAGAGGATGGTTCTAGTACACTGGTCGACAAATTACCACTTGCCTGCTTACATAAATAGGAGTGATTATTTGTCAGGGACTCAAACCGTTCTGAGTTATAATTAATTTGTGATATTAAATATCCATGGGTAACTTTTTTTGAGCTCTCATTAATTGTGTCTAATAATTTAATTGAATCCTCTAAGCTTTGAATTTTTAACTTTAACATCTGTGTGTCAGTTTCATATTTTAACCTACTATTTTGTAACTGTACAGAATACATATCTAACTTATCCACTAGATTTACATTTTGACTGCAAGATCTCAATTTCTTTAGAAATAACCTGTTTTGTTTTGACAACTTTTTTACTCTCTGTATACACTTTTTTAATTTTTTTTTCACTGGTTTTTACCGCTGCAATTTACTAACTTTATTGTGGTGGAAGTATCATAGTCTACTACAATTACAGGGTTATCAATTGGAGCGGTAACCAACTGTGGGACCGGTCCGACTAGTTCTTCGAATAAGCTCTGAGCATGAACCGCTGCACTCTCATGCTTGGCCTCCTGCAGCTCAAGAGTCTGCTCGTTGGCATCATGCAGCGCTCTCTCCAGTGTGTTGATCTCCTTCAAGGCATGCTCATACTCAGCGCTACACTCAGTAAACCTGTCTACCATCTCCTGAAGCTTGGCCCGCTCACAATTTAAATTATTATAATCACAGTCTAGTGTACAGAGTTCCTTTTTCAACTTATCTCTGCTGTCGAGTACCAATAATAGTTCCTTCTTACTATCCTCTCACTTAGCAATTGTGCACACAATTCCTTTGAGTTTTTTAATTCCAATAAGGTGATTTGAAGTTTATCAACCTCCTGTTGACGGGCCGCCGCGGCTTTTCGTCGAGTAAGCATCATTGATATTAATTAAACACAAAATTGAACAATAATATTTCAAGGACTTGCTAACCCAAGCTAAGTTATTTTTAGGTACTCTACGGGAAATAGTAACGCAAGGGTATGTATAAGCTGTGTTCTAATTTTATTAGTTGCTAAAATAAACACAAAAACAAGACGATTTTATTGCACAACGAAAATATATTTCGAATTTCTAACCTATAACGGTTACAAATTCGAAATATGACGAGACAGTTGTAAACGTTACTAATGCACTTTACTTATTATGTTTACACTAAAACTAAGATTAAAGCTATTGAATACACACTCAATGGGCTGAATATTACAAAAAATATTAATAAAATAACATTAAATAAAAGGGACCTAATGCAATCAGCTGCTTATTCTTTGACAGCCGAGAGGCGTTTTCATCATAAATTCATTTTTAGAGCTTTGGCTGTGGCAATATCATGAAATTTTGCATTGTGTCAGCTTAACTACCGAAAACTTAATGAATGAATTGAAAACATGTTCAAGTTACATTCACATTTCTTAAAATAATCAACGAAAACCAAAATTATTGCGACGTTGCCAGTTAAGCAGGTATACACCCTCTTAAAATAAGTAAGCCCCCCAACAAGAGAAACAAAATTTACTTATTGGCTAAAAAAACATGCAAAATTCTTTATATGTTTTCATTTCAGCCCGGTTTCAAGGCATCCATTTATAAACCCTTTTATTTTTCCTTTTTTCTTTTCTAATGTTTCCTGGACAATGAGAAAGCTTTTGACTGGGTCGAAGCCTGGCCTGTTTTAGTCCTCGTAACAAGCAACGGTCGTTGGCATGGTTGACTGACCATTAATTTCATTGAAATTATATTTTTACTAGAACTTCGGAAAAAAAATCATAACCCCCTTTTTTACAGCGTAGTCGGGTAAAAAATATCTTATAACCATTTGGAGATACCTAGCTACCTTTGTAACAAAAATAGTTGAAATCTGTTTATAATTGTAAGTTGCTACTTACGGAGCGAACATTTCCGAAAATATTGACTAAATAAAAAAAAAAAAATTGGTAACATCATAGAGTTTTTAGAAGATCTATCGAATGATGTGTCACACATTGATATTTGCTAGCTTAGGTACGGTTACATGTATGGAGTGCCCCCCTAATTTTTTTTTTATTTCACTATAAAACTAAGTAGCTATATATATTTGGCTACAGAACCCTAAAAACGGACGTCACTAAATCGAAAAATATTATTTTTGACCCTTTACCTGAGACACCAGCGCGCAGCTCTTCCCCCTGCATTGGCAGGTGCAACATTTATTTTTCAAATATGCGGCCGAGGCGGTCGCTCTTGAATCGGCCTTTCGAGTCACGTTCGAAAGTGCCGCACTTTATTGGACGCTGTTTAAATCATCTTTCATAGATGCAAGAGGCCAATGATGATGAGTACGAAAGGTAATATTTTTTTTTCCTCCATGAACGAAATTGTAGATATTTTTTAGTCGAAAAGATCTTAGCTTATACTATTCGACAACGTCAGGTTCTAGTTCTAGGTCACAGTCCAATTAAGTGTTTAGCCATTTAGCCAATAAGGTGCTTCGGGTGTTTGCTCAGTGTTTATGTCGGCGTGTGACGACAAGTGTCGTCTATTTACGGCAGATTGAGCGGCCCAAGCGAAGAGAATCTGCGGATCGAAATTTAGTTTCAACTTAAACTATTGTAGTAAGGGGTATTGGATAAAGTGGACTTCTCGCCGTACTAATCTCTTTGTCTTAAAAGAACTTAATATCAAACAAAGACTTTTGTCAATTGTGCAAATGCGAATTTTGAAAATGTTTGGATTGGACATGTCATCCGCAACAAAATTCCATGAAGCATTTAGTAGTACAGGGGGGAGGGGGTCAATGTTCTCGGCCGATCTCGTATAAGGTGGACGGATCTCATAAAGTACCTACACGACTAAATGTTCCAAATGTTCCCGGAGTGTGTTCGGAGTGCCGATATAGACAAGGACAACTCATAGCCACGACCACTTTGGTCGGTTATATTATATAAAAAAGATCGACAACACAACATTTGAATATGTTGATAAGTATATCTACCTAGTTAAACAGATGTCCTTTGACCAAATAACAATGAACAAGAAGTGGAAGGACGAATAAAAATAGCTTGGAATAAATACTGGAGCCTAGATGAAATTTTTAAAAGCAAAATGTGCATGAAACTCAAGAAAAAAGTCATGGATTCTTGCATCCTACCATCGCTGACATACGCTAGCCAAACATGGTCGTTCACAACAAGGATAAAAAATAAGATATCCACTTGCCAAAGAGCTATGAAAAGAAGCCTGACGAACATAAGAAAAATACAAAAGATACGTCCCATACATATAAGAACTGTTACAAAGGTAATAGATGCCTTGAAACATGCTTAACTACTCAAATGGAGGTGGGCTGGGCATGTCGCTAGACTGTCCGACTCACGCTGGGCCATACAAACGACCTCATGGCCAGGACCTGCCGGGAAACGAAAGAGAGGAAGACCAAAAAACCGATGGTCCGATGACATCTAAGAGATAGCGGGCCCCAAATGGCTGGCAGTGGGAAATGACAGAAAAAAATGGAAGTCCTTGGAGGAGCCCTTCACCTGAAAGGGGTTCTTGTCCACAAATAGAATAAATATTATGACATTATAAAATAGTAGCAAATTAAAATATTATAAAATGTATTTGAACAAAATTGAACACATAGATAGATAAGTACTAACCAAAAACGATTACCTCATCAATAACTTGTTGACATACTACATATACTAAGAAGCACGAAAAACTAACAGACATGATTATCATAATATGAACTTGACATAAAATAAGTAACAGGACGAGAAATAAAAGGCTTTTTAAATTTGTATTATATAAATATATAATATAAATATATAATCCAATATTATGATACTATGGAGCTGATACGATAATGAAGTGGGAAGGTTGTCATAGGAACTCTGTAATAAAACACCGTAATCCTACCGAGTTTAGGCTTTTTAAAATAGTCTCGATTAGAAGTTGACGGTTGTTCTTAGAAAAGTACAGTCGGCAAAAACGCTTGTCAAAATGTTTTTTTTTTATAAAAATATACTTTATTGTGATTTCAAATAATTTCTTAGAAGTCCGGGTTTTTTCACCAAATCGCTCAAAATGTCACCAAAATCTACAGGCACTTCGTGAAAAATGTATACGAAAGAGAGGTAGTTAAAACGCTCACATGGTGACCCAATATTAAATCGCTTGTCACTTGAGCCGTATCGTCAGAGTTTATGTGCCGTAAACCAGATAGTGGAGGAATACCTACTTGCTTACTTATTCCCGCAGAATCACTGCTGACTCATTTGTTTACGGATGTTATAGAAGGATCATTAACTTTGTTTATAGTGAATTAGGATTTTGGCATGGCATAGTCTACTACCCACGCAGGTGAAGCTGTGGAAAGATGCATTTCTCCCTTAGGAAACGTGAATTTTCCGGTATAAAAACTATTTATTGTCCTTTCTAGAGTATCAAACTATCTCCATACTGAATTTCATCAAAATTGCTTCAGCGGTTTAAGCGTGAAGAGGTAACAGACAGACAGAGTTACTTTTGCATTTATAATATTACTATCGATAAGCCCTTTAAGGATACATACATGAATAAAAAAATGCTATTTTTATGGGAGAATGCTAAATGAGGGAATTTAAAAGCACTAGCGAAGCGTGTGTTAGAACATGAAATCTTGAGCGCTTAGGATAGGCTCAGCTCATTCATTTTTATTTATAATTAGTTACATTGTATTGACATTATATATATATATACATATATATATATATATTGTATATTTGGGTCATACTTGTTCTAGAATTTAGCCGTCTTTCCTGTGGACAACGCAATACTTAAGGGCTTAGTTACATATAACTGATATTTTTATCGCTTAGATCTAGAGTATTAATCAATTTGCATAATAAATTTGCATACCTTAAATAGGTAGAGTGTAATTTGGCCTTAGAATCTAAGAACATCTGTGTACATAACCTACATTCTTACAAATAAAACATTCATTCATTCATTTATTCATTCAGGATGAGGAAAGAGGCATAAGACACCAAATATACCACCACCATTAGCTTTGAAATGCCTGCATCGACCATCGTGTCAAATGATGATCGATTACGTGTCAAATGCATTACATACTAACCTACGTTTATTTGTGATAAAATACTTACCCGTATTTTGCGATGTTAGTCCATATCTATGATATATTTATGATAATTATATTTATATATTTGATCGGGGTTCTCAAACCTAATATTCAATGGCTGAGATTAGGAAACTAGTTCCTATATTCATTCTGGAAACTACAGGATAGGACACAAAGAACATATAATTTCCTATTATTTAATATTTAATTGACTATTTTTTGTGAACACTGTTATTAGCAGCTACAAGCATAATATTTGTATTCTAAATGCTAGCCGCTAAGAGGAAAATGTACTTTAACCCCTACAGGGTAATGGAGAGTAATTTTATGTAAATGTTTTCTTTGGTGGAGACAAATTAAAGCCGGCATCCCAAAAGACTTTCTAAATTTTTCGTCGTTCCTTAGAAAGGCTATTTCATCTCTGTGTAAAAGTAATGAAAGATATTTCACGTTAAACTATAATTTGTTGAAATTTGACACTGAATTTATTCACTAGCATCTACACGCAGCTTTGTCCGCATTTCCGGAAATCATTTATTTATTTAATCTTTATTGCACAAAATAAAACTTATCGTACAAAAGGCAGACGTAATGGCACAAGGCATTCTCTACGTGTCAATCTAAAGACAAAGCAGAAAAAGTGTAGGCGGTGCTTAGAATTATGATTATAATTAATGTATACATAAACATAACACTAACTCAGGGATTACTCATACGAAGTTGCCTTTCCGGCATATTTGTTATAGTATACAGGTATGCGACCCCGGCTCCCCGAGCTGCTACTGGCTTATACATAGTCTTCCGGGACAGTAGTATCCTTTAACCCTTTCTCCTGTCTAAATTTGTACAATTCCTTTCTTTACCCTGTTATCCTTCATCCTATTTTGCCAATCCAAGGTATGCCGTGCCGATGGATGCGTGGCTAGAGGCAAGTCTAGTCGTTTAGCGTGCCGAATTGCCCTGGGACTGGTACCCCCAGAATGAGGCTAAACCCTTACCTGGTATGCGGGGCTCTGCTGGGTTCGAATATGTTACCCCTAGCAGCTCGTGGGATCGCAATGAGTTTCAATAATTTCAAAAACCATAATGGCGGCGATGTGGTTCGCAACCCATCACGTCTCGGTCCCAGCGAGAGCGAAGAGTGGGCTTTGCTACGTTAAATGTAAGGGGAAGAATGATAAAATAGATGAAGTATATCAGATGATGGATGCGAGAAAAAGAGATTAATGAAGTTGATAAAGCGGCAGTTGTATGTCAGGACCGTAGCAAGTGGAAGGAGGTAGTCTCTGCCTACCCCGTAATGGGAAAAAGGCGTGATTTTATATCTGTATGTATGTACATACACCTAAAAGTAGACAAACAGCAATAAATACATAAATAATATGAATACTCGCATATAATATACATCGATCAAAGAAGCAAAAGAAAAAAAAATAGGAAATTTTAGTTCTGCCAGCAAAGAAGTTATACAAGGACTTTTTGAATGCAAACTTATTCGGGGTGTGTTCGATTTTGAGAGGAAGACCGTTCCAGAGGTGGGCTACCCGAATGGAGAAGAACATGAAACCAGTACAGTGAAGTGGGTTAGAAAGAGCAGAATTGCTGGAAGAGAGAAAATTACGAGACTCAGACGTCACGTCAATCGAAAATTAATACCTGCATAAAAAAGGTAAATATATAGGCGAAATATAAATCTTTATAAAACCGACCACGAGCATGTCGGACCATGCTTAGTGTAGGGTATTACAAAAAATGCACTACAGATGAAAAAAACACGATATAAAAAAGTGCACTAGCAAAAGAGCGTATCTACATGGCACTTACGTCTTTTTGTTGTGAAGCGCAGTTATTTGGAAAATACTAAAAACAGTATATCCGGTCAAGTTGAAAACAATTTTCGTTGAAAGTATATACCTATTTAGTTATATTTCTGTATTTTTTTTTCATATTATGGACGTACTGTTTAGAATATAGAGGGAGATGGTACTTTTGAAGCGATTATTTCCGAAAATATTCGATATATTGAGTTTTTTTAGAAACTCTTAAGTCTTTTTATACACACACTTTGATATATGCTGAAATCCCCCCTCCCCACCTTAGATTTTTTGTTATTAACTATCAAACTACGTAGCGGCTTGTGCAAAACACAAATACTCTAAATTGCATCAATATACATCATGTACTTTTTGAGTAAAATGCCTGTGACATACGGACGGATGGACATGACGAAACTTTAAAAAAACTGTAGTCAAAATTACCAAAACGGAACCCTAAAAATGGTAAGCTATCTTGCACAACAAATTTTTCAAATTCCTCCTTTCGTACCTACCAATGTGTGAATACTTTCGCAAATCTCGTGATGTCCTGATGTATTTTTATCTTCTCATAAATATACATAATTCATTTAATTTATTTATCTTAGAAAAGTAATCATAAATGTGGAAACAACTTCGCAAAGTCCACAAGCGAACAACCGATGGTTTTTGTTATACTTTCTATCCCTACAGAAAGTGAGTCTCATTATTCGAATTCCGGGAAGAAATGTTGGATGTCCCGCGGGAATTAACTTTGAGGGCAAAAGTACGGAAGCCGATGAAACGAGTTAGTTTTACCTATTGAGTTTTACAAAATTAATGTGCTGTTTCATATGCAAAAAGAGTATGTGTCGTTGTGGCTTCATCATGCCAAATCGGCTAAATGGATTTCAACTATTTTTGGTACACGGGTAGTTTGGTATCCAAAGACGGTTATAGGATATTTTTTATCCGAAGCGCTCAAGAAAAAAATGGCGGTAATGATTCGACTTTTTCTCCTCCGCAAACGAAGTTGCGGGCACCTTCTCTTCTTGCAAATAAAAGATGCATTCATTCATTCATTCTAGTTATATATAAAAGAGTAACGTGACGTAGCTATTAAAAAAGCACAAAATTTAACAAACAGCGTCATCTGTCGAACAATTCACGAATTACATGGTGGGTCATCGAACAAAGAATAGCCAATCAAAATCAAGTCAGGGTTCAATAGTAAATTGACTAAATAGTAAAGAAGGCGATAATCCTGCCAAGACGTATATCGCTTTCTTTATTTTTCTTTATCTTATTATTTTCCTTGAAATCTGCATTCACGCAGTTCAATATACTCGTAAATATGAATGTCACAACCCGCCTTTTCCAAGAATGTTCACCTTTGACTGTAGATAGTTCACTTGTTTATAAAATAGACTATCTGTCGTTATGACGTGATAAGTTTCTCTGGTTCAGTTCAGTGACAACTCTTGTGCTAAACGTGCAAAATGTTTAAAATAATCGCGCTGTTTTTGTTTATTTCGGTAAGTGATATTATTTTTGTTGTGTTTATTTTTAGAAGTTAGCGTCTATGTCGATTCAAAGAGAATATAATCGCAACTTTTAAGAGACGGAACTCTCGTAGAATGACAAATTGGCAAGTTGGCAGCATTTGTTTGAAAGGGACAGAAATCGCACATTACAATGACGACAAATCCTTTGCATTGTTACTATGAGAGTTTTTTGTAGTTTGCGTCAAATTGTGCATAATTATACCTGTGTAGTATTTAAAACTAATGCGTTAGATTTTTGAAATGGAACAATATTAATACGAGTACCTATACAGTTTAACGAAACCACAAGTCTATATATCATATACCAGAGGCCCATTTCTCAAAAGCTTGTAACTTGTATTACAAGCTTTTGTAAAACGGGCCCTTGGGCAACCAAGTTTTGATCATCGGATGTACGATTATTAATTTTTTGAGGGTTATTTAGAAGAAAATAGAAGGCAAAATCATCGACATACTTACTAATCAAATCGTTGGAACTATTACCGATAAACCGTACAAAAATAAAAATATTCTAACTGGATTTCATAATTACGTGTTTTGAGAAGTCATAAAGTCGTAAATGGTTAACGGCAAAGGAATAAATCCCATTGTCATTTTGTGTATGTCTGACATCCCAAGAACAAACCTGCACCGTGTAAAAAAATCTACAAGCCGCTGTGAATGAAACTAGCCCTCGGGTGTACCTATTATACTTTGACACAGGAAAAGTCGGTACTGTAGTACCAAACTGCACATTTTCTATGCATACGTAGGTCACTCGATAAGTTTTGAGATGCTCGAAATTCGAAAATGGAACGCACCTGAATTATATGTTTTTAAAAAGCAAATTTATTTAAAAATAGAACACAAGTTGCTGATTCGCTCCAATTTAAAAAATGAATATGTTACAGTCATTTTTCTAAAACGGTTCCCGCGTTTTTTCTTTGTAACGATGGAGCTTAACCGCGAACATTTGCGTGCTATGATATTTTATGATTTTGAATTTGGTTTATCTGAATAGTTTTGTTTGCAACGATTGCAGTCAGCGTTAGGAGATTCTGTTCCTTCACGGGCAACAGTTTTTAGATGGTTCAACGAATTTAAAAGGGGTAAAACCAGCCTCGAAGATGACCACCGAAGTGGTCGCCCGCAAACAGCAGTAACTGCAGATAACGTGTGGACTACTGAAATGTTGGTGCGAGAAGATCCACGAATAACATACAAAGACATAGAGAATATCTTAGGCGTCAGTTCGGGGAGCGTTAGTATCATTCTACATCAACATCTTGGAGTAAGGCAGCTCTGTTGTCGTTGGATACCACGTTTGCTCTCCGATACTGAGAAACAGGCTCGTGTAGATTGGTGTCGTGAGATGCGTCTACGATTCGACAACGGGACATCGCGGCGTGTATCGGAAATAATTACAGGTGACGAAATATGGATTTACCAATATGACCCGGAAAACAAGCGGCAATCGTCAGTATGGGTCTGCTCAGAGGGAAAGTTACCAACAAAACTACAAAGATACGGCAAAAAAATGGTAGCTAGTTTCTTTTCACGGGGCGGACATTTATCAACATCAATGCTGGAAAATTATAGGTCAGTCAACTCTGATTGGTATACTACAGTAGCATTGCCGTAAGTTTTCAAAGCAGTGCGAGAGAGGAGACCAAAGACTGGACTTCGGGGAATCTTGCTGCATCACGATAACGCCTCTTCACATACGTCCCTCAGAACAAAGGCGTTTATTGAGAAAGCTGGGATAGAAACCTTACCACATCCACCCTACAGTCTTGACTTAGCTCCCTGCGATTTCTTTTTGTTCCTGGTGGTGAAAGAAAAAGTAAAAGGGAAGTTTTTTTCGAGTGCTGAAGAAGCCGTGGCTGCATATGAAGAAGCAATTTCGAACCTATCTGATGAAGACTGGCAAAAGTGCTTTCAAAGGTGGTTCAGACGAATGGAACTTTGTATAGAGAGTAATGGAGAGTATTTTGAAAAATGTAAAATAAATAATACTAATATCTTCAATAGTTTTTTTTTTATCTCAAAATTTATCGAGTGACCTACGTATACCTGCATAATATTTATCCATAGATAAGGAACACTATTTCCTATCACGGCACGACAATTTATTTTCAGTTTTTGACCTATTTTCACACCTCAAATACGAGTGCAAATAACTACCTACTTAAGTATAACCGTTAAATACTTATTACTGAAGCTACAATGTATCGTTTCAGGTCGTAAATGCGGACCTTTTGCTACAACAACGGCGAAAAGGTGCTACATTGGTAATGTATTTACTGTTTGAAACTAAGAATTGGTAGTTTTGTGGATTTGCCACACTACTATTCTTGCTGTTTTCTATGGTCCAAGTACATTACTTTGACATTAAAAACAAAATGGCGTTCGTGACAAGGATGAGCGAAGCAAGTGCCTCCAGTTTTATGTTCTTATGTCGACTGATTAGTTAAATTTTAACTACACGTTAATCCAAACCTGTTTATAAATTATTTTTAAATACAGTATATTAGTAATTCTTTTTTTTCTGAAACATAAGTGTTTTTAAATGAAATACAATTAAATAGAAATCTATTGTAATGTAGATACAAATATTAAAGAAAAACGCAAATGCACTCGAACGTGGTCACACCAGGATTCGAACCCGGCACCTTTTGATTACAGGTCGAACGTGTCGACCCTTCTACCAGCAAACACTGTACTGTATGTCTTAAATCTCTCCATACAGTTTCACCACTATTCTTGTATAATTTTTTTAATGAAACTTTGCGTCACTTATTACATTTCATCAGTTATTAGCACTATCAGGTGGAACATGAAGATCGGGGTAAATCCGAGCTTACGTTGGTCCTGATTTGATACGTAAAGTAAGGGTACATGTTTGAGATCTGAGGTCAAAATGTACTCAAAATGTCAATCGTGAGGATTGTCACATTTTAATAAAAAAAATCTCATAGGTGAGGTTTCTGGTACGAACACTTGATACGAGCCTACGACTGATCTACAAACCATTTCAAACAAAAATGCTGGTTTTAAGTAAACTTCTAAAGCTGGCTTGATATATATTTATAAAGAAACACATAAATCACGAAGAAACGAATTATTTTACTATACCCTCGTTATTCCCGATGTGCAATACTCGTAGATCGTAAAAGTGCAAAGAAATACAAATTGGTACAAAGTAAAGAAGCGTTTATTTTGATTCATAATGAAATAATGAAATAATGATCTTTATTCTGTAAGTAGGCCACAAGGGCACTTTTACAAGTCTGACTCTACGGCGTTTCCCAAGAGGAGACCACTGAAGAGAAGAAAGCCGAAACAAACTCAACAGTCAGTCATTTTTTCGAAATAACTCTTATATTTATTACAATATTCGTGCTTAGCCTAACCTAAATATATGTTTTGAGTATAAACTCAATGCGTAGTTCTTCAAGGAAACATATCAAAACTTATAAAAGTAAAAAAAAAAAAAAAACTAGAATATAAAAAAGCAAAATAGTGATTTTTATTTAAAACAACTTACATACGTTTGATATGCCACCTTATAAGAACCGTGTCCCGGTAGAAAGTAAATTATTTGGTTTCTGTTTTGGGCCATGCATTTTTGTCTGTTAAATAGTCCTCTACCCTATAATAAGCCTTTCCCATTAGGGACTCTTTTAAGTACTTTTTGAGAGCTGGAAACGATAATTTCAAAGCATCATCTGGTAGCTTATTATAAAAATTTATACATTGGCCTACGAATGATTTGGCTACTTTACGAACGCGGAACTTTCTAATAGCGATTTTGTTTTTATTTCTAGTATTAAAATTGTGGATATCTGAATTCCTAGTAAAAGACTCTAGGTTCATCTAATTTAAAACAAAAGAAACTGTATTATTTTTAAAACAATTTGATTATTATGTATATTTGTGATCAAGTCAAGCAAATATTTATATTATAATTACTTAAGACAACTCGTAGTGCTACAATTTCTTACAAATTTTGAATTGTTGCTGTAGCCGGTTTTTGCTCACCACTGGCTTTCGTTCACTTGATCAGTCCAACTTGTTGGTGAACGATCGCGCATGGAGATGAGATGACAAATCGTATCATTACCGAACAAATTGTTCATGCATTTTAGCGGGGGGTGAGGTAAGCACGTTCAAGTACGTAGCAAGGTTTACTGTAGAAATATGAATATTTCCGTAGTGTGACATCACACTTCGGGTATTCGATCATATTTTTTAAAGTTCCGTTGCCTCTGCGCATTATGTGGCCAAAATATAAAATAATGCGTTGTTGACACATTGTGGACAAGCGAGTTTTTATTCGGAGCTGAGTTAGGAACCGGAACTGGGCCAAATTCTACACGGTCATGTGAGACGCGCTGGACAGAAACCAGTGGAAGCAGATCATCCACTCCAAGGGCAAACCCTGATGCTGACCACGATCCTCAGATATGAGAAACCTACCCCAGAGACAGCTTTCGTTTGCATAAATTTTGTATTTCAAAGAATCCTTCTTTATACCTCTAAATTAGTAAAGGAATATGTCAAATTTCATGTTTTATTTAAATCATACAGAAAATTAATCTTGTGAATAAATAAATCTATAATCTTATAATATACTTTGCTTTCAGAAACCTTTGTCTGCCTGCTGCGATATTCCGGAGTTAGGAGATTCAAAATATTTAGCTGCATGTTCAAATCCGAAGTTACCTGGACCAGTAAGTAATCTGTACAAAATTACGAGCATACTACGTACACATGTAAGTAACTGCAGCGAAGTATTTGTGTGATGAGAACCAATGTTGTTTACGGGTTTTGAATATTTTTATGTATATAAGTCAAAAAAATTCTATATATTATGTACTTATATGGTCGCCTAATATTCATAGTAGGGTCATTATAAAATGTTGCGCAGGGAACTTTGTCCCAGCCTAAATAAGACGTTTTCCACACAAATTACACAAAAAGAAGAAACAAAAATTATAAGTTGTTGTTGTTTGTTGTTATTTGTATATGTCAATTAATCATTTAGAGTCAGCAATAAACCATAGCTAACCTATGAAATTTTCGTAATAATGGGTAACAGAGTTCAATACTCCATACAAATAGTAACAGATTGGCCTGCGCTTGTGATAATGTCCCAGTACAAGCTTTGCTTAGTTTGGGAGTAGTCCCAAACTAAGCAAAGCTAAAACCTAGACCTTAACCTAGGTAGATTTGTGTAAGATTATCCCTGATAGTTATTATTATCTTCAAATACTTTCTGTAGCATATTAAAAGTTGATACTTGATAGTCTACTATAAACTCATTTCTATCACATCTCTCTAAAGCTGTAAAAATGAAATGTCTGTACATTGAAGATGTTATCAAAAAATATAATGAACTGACTATTTGGAGGTCACTAAATCGAAAAAGATTTTTATTAATTGTCCACAAATTTGGTCCCACCAACTGCACGTCGATTTTCTTGTATAAGTGGCCTGACAGCCGTCATGTTTTCTTCAGTGACCGAGGTAGACGGCCGACCTTCACGAGAATCGTCATGGAGAGAAGAAGAAACCCGACCTCTATTAAATCAAAATTGTGCAGACTGAGGACTGTAAAAGCAGTCTGAACCCCTTTCGATAGCTTTAAGAGCACTATAGGTGAAGTGGAGAATAAGAAGTCACAGTTTGTATCGAAATCCCGTTCCTAAACCAATACTTTGGCTTTCTATGTTAACTATGATATCTATGTGACTGAAGCTAATTCACTTGATGATTATTTAATAACTTTTTCTTTAATATTTCCAATGGCTGGTATGTAGTACCGATAACAACTGAATAGTACGGGGACTATTTCTTTATTTGTGTGTTCATTCGTATGTCACACATAGTGGGGTTATCATCAACAGAATTAGCTTCGGCTTTTATACTCGAGCCGTATATTGGTTAGGGAGGGGGTAATTTTATTATTAATTTATCAATTGTTGTGCAACATTTTAGATTTCCATGGAAAATTATGAGTTTTTATGCGATGTTAGGGAATAGTTGTGAAATGTTGCGTAGTTCTTATGGAAAGTTTACATACATCAGTTTTGCTATGCAATTTATCGCCTTATGGGCTTTATACAATTGGTATTTGATTAGATAAGAGTTTTATTCCTTTGACTATTTAGTCAAAGTAATGATTTCATATCTTTCTATGGGGTTAGATAGAAAGGTATGAAATGAAGTTATTGAACAAATTATATTTTTTATTAGCTTATAAGCTATGTAGGCATTTCAGGTCTTATATTAAATCTATATAATACTATAATTGTGGGGTCATTCGGTACAAAAATCGTAAAAATAATTACTCTAGAATCTTTTCGCGTCAAATCCATTTTCAGTACAAATTGGTAACTTTAAGACGCCAGAAAAAAGATGACTCTTAGTTTTCCACCAACAATTATTTAATTCCATAAACGATAGTCCATTTAAAACATATATCAAATGTTTACGAGTAGCCCGGAGGGCAAAACTTTCAGTGTGGCCCTCGGAAAAGAACTGCTTGTTTAAAATAGGTAATAGGATTTAACGATAACGCTATAAATCTTTGCTCACACAAAACAAATGACGTCTATTTGTTATTTTATCCATTTCTGTGGTGATTGATATACATTATTAATTGGGAATTTTATATGGACAACAATATAGACCGCAATTTTGTAGGATTACAAAGAATCACAGACTAATAAGAGATACTACGTATCAGACTGCCAACTCAGAAACAAATATTATTTGCATTAGGCAACTATATTTAATCTGTACGATTAGTGTTGACTGACTTTAAATTTTTTTCTATTCGAGATTGCAATATGGCAAGGGATCGTAACGTATTCAGCCAAAGTGGTCTAGGTTCATTGAATGAGGTCTACTATTTAGAATGAATAGTTCCCGGCACGTAAATTTGAACACGTAACTTCAGTAATTGTATTTACGTGATCAAATTATATGCTGAGAACCTCAGTGGAAAAAAAAATAAAACACACATTATTTGTTAAAAGATTTATTTTATAATTTCATTTTAAATTTGTCGTAAGCTTTCTTCTGTATTGCAAGTAATACGTCTGTCCCCTTTCATATTTTGTTGGCTGTGTTGCACCAATTCATAATAGTAAATCGGACAGTCAGAGCAATGAAATGATTGAGAATAGTTTTGTGCTCGGCGCAGTCAAATAAACAAAATTAATTCTTGGACATAATGTTTGCTAGTTCTGCAGGCGATAATTTTGCAAGATCATCACGATTTAAACACTTCAACCACTAAGTATTTTCTCAGAGCACGGGAAATGGTGTAAAAGAGCGTCCTTTCGCAAAGTTCTACAAACACAGCGCTGTTAAAACATTTTGCAAAAAGCAAGACAGGATAAACGCAAGGACATCACTCGATAACACATTACTGTGACAGTGACAATGAATTTCGACAAATAATATATAGATGACAAAACGAGTGTATTGACAAAGCAACAGCTAATCACAGCAGAGAAAAACGTCAGTCAACATTAAAAACAACATGGCGCTAACGTACGCGTTTTGTTATACGAAGATTACCAGCTGTGCAAAGAATATACGCGCTTCAAATCGCGCGTCTATTGTTTCTAATGGATGTTTAGATATTTGGATGTTAGTTAATCAATAATGCGTTAACCGTAAAATGGATTTAAATGAAACTTGGTACACAAATAGATCAGTTCATTAATAAAAAATTAGGTATCTCTCAATAGCATTTTTGTGACAAGCTTTCATTGCTGACTGTACTTTCTTTAAACAACGATTAATTAACTTATCGAGGCAAACCTAAAAAGCCTAAACTCGATAGGATTGCGTTTTGATTACAGACCATCACCCGGCACCATCATTAAAACATCTCGATGGTGTCATAATATTTAATTGTCTCATAATTTTTACATAATTCTTCGAAATAGCTCAATTGGAAACCGGGATATGATACGGGTCGAATAAAAATTGCAAGATTTGACCCTAACGTACAAACATACATATTAACACGCCAAATTGAATAAAAGCCTGTAATGTAGGCTCCTTAAATCCTGGTAATGCACGTGAAGGCGCAAGTAAATGCCAGTGTAATAATAATCATTATTTATCTTTCTAGTGCAACGACGTCCAATGCGTCTTCGATAAGTCAGGCTTTCTGATCGACAAAAACACTCTAAATAAAGAAACCTACCGCGCCCATCTATTGAAATGGGCAGAGGCCAACAGTGGTTGGACTCAGGCTGTCAATCGCGCTATCAATGACTGTGTGGATAAAGAGCTGAGGCAGTATCTGGACTACTCCTGTAAGGCCTACGATGTGTTCACGTGTACTGGGATCGCAATGTTAAAGGTTTGTTGAGTTACTTAACACGGAGACTTACTTAAAGAAATGGTTCGAGGCCAACGATGGTTGGACTCAGGCTGCAAACCGGGCTATCAAAGACAGTGTAGATAAAGAGCTGAGACAGTATCTGGACTATTCCTGTAAGGCCTACGATGTGTTCACTTGTACTGGGATCGCAATGTTAAAGGTTTGTTGAATTACTTAACACGGATACTTACATAAAGAAATGGTTGGGGGCCAACAGTGGTTGGACTCAGGCTGCCAACCGGGCTATCCAAGACAGTGTGGATAAAGAGCTGAGGCAGTATCTGGACTACTCCTGTAAGGCCTACGATGTGTTCACTTGCACTAGGATCGCAAGGTTAAAGGTTTGTTAAGTTACTTAACACGGAGACTTACTTAAAGAAATGATTGGAGGCCAACGATGGTTGGACTCAGGCTGCAAACCAGGCTATCAAAGACAGTGTAGATAAAAACCTGAGGCAATATCTGGACTACTCCTGTAAGGCCTACGATGTGTTCACGTGTACTGGGATCGCAATGTTAAAGGTTTGTTGAGTTACTTAACACGGAGACTTACTTAAAGAAATGGTTCGAGGCCAACGATGGTTGGACTCAGGCTGCAAACCGGGCTATCAAAGACAGTGTAGATAAAGAGCTGAGACAGTATCTGGACTATTCCTGTAAGGCCTACGATGTGTTCACTTGTACTGGGATCGCAATGTTAAATGTTTGTTGAATTACTTAACACGGATACTTACATAAAGAAATGGTTGGGGGCCAACAGTGGTTGGACTCAGGCTGCCAACCGGGCTATCCAAGACAGTGTGGATAAAGAGCTGAGGCAGTATCTGGACTACTCCTGTAAGGCCTACGATGTGTTCACTTGCACTAGGATCGCAAGGTTAAAGGTTTATTAAGTTACTTAACACGGAGACTTACTTAAAGAAATGATTGGAGGCCAACGATGGTTGGACTCAGGCTGCAAACCAGGCTATCAAAGACAGTGTAGATAAAAACCTGAGGCAATATCTGGACTACTCCTGTAAGGCCTGCGATGTGTTCACTTGCACTGGGATCGCAATGTAAAAGGTTTGTTGAATTACTTAACACGGATATTTACATAAAGAAATGGTTGGGGGCCAACAGTGGTTGGACTCAGGCTCCCAACCGGGCTATCAAAGACAGTGTAGATAAAGAGCTGAGGCAGTATCTGGACTACACCTGTAAGGCCTACGATATGTTCACTTGCACTGGGATCGCAAGGATAAAGGTTTGTTGAGTTACTTAACACGGATACTTACATAAAGAAATGGTTGGGGGCCAACAGTGGTTGGACTCAGGCTGTCAAGATGGCTATTGAAGACTGTGTGGATTAGGAGCTAAGAGTAGTATCTGGATTAAGGCCTTATGGTGGATTAACTAATATTGGAATTCCAATTTTAAAAGTTAACTGTTGTAAAAAAGTAGGTCCCGCTACATGGTATGTCTGTTTGTGAACTGGTTCAGCTCAGTGGGAGTAACATTGCCTGCGAAGCTGAAGGTCCTGGGTTCGAATCCCGGCAAGGGAAAATATTTGTGTGATGAGCATAAATATTTTTTCCTGAGTCTTGGATCTTTTCTTTGTATATAAGTAAATATATCTATTAAATATATCGTCATCTAGTACCAATAACACAAGCCTTATAGAGCTTACCATGCATGGGGCTAGTTCGATTGGTATAAAATTGTTCCTTAATATTTATTTTATTTATATGACAGGGTACATAACTCTTTCCACTTTTGTTTCTGTAGCTTTATTTTGGACGTGGTCCTATAAAAATAAAATTATAATTTTTGTTATTGAATGTAAAACGTGAAAAATTTTACTTCTTATATATTTAATTATATATATAGTACTTTGTTACTCGTATGTTTTGTTTGTTATTTCGATTGGATTATATAACAAGCATTTGTCTTTTCAGAAATGTCCGGAGTCTGCATGGAAGTGTTAAGGAAATAAACAGATATTTTAGAGTAAACATTGTAAGAATTTCGTCCCCATTTTAGAAAATCTAATTATAAATTTAACCAATACCAATAGACTTACACATGTTTATTTTATGAAGTACCAATTTATCAGTCACACCTACATTGCACCACGCCAAATACTTTCCAGGGAACGTTTACATTACTTATCATTTGTTTCGTACAACAGGTATTATAAATAAGAATTACATTACAATTTAATAAAAAATATATATCTATATTACAGTGGCCGGGGACGGATACGGGGGATGGGAAATTGCATTTCCATGGACGAAATTTTGTTGCAAATCTTTCTTTCTCCCAGTGTGATGAGATGATAATATTTGATGTTCATGAATTAATACTATGTTCTTATTACGTTTACGTTTACGATGATAAATTGAAAAAGGCTTGTCCACGAAAAAAAGTAGCCATCGAAAACTAAGCCGCCACTGTGTCCCAGTAGGGATAGGTAGGGGTAGTTCAAACCGCAATTATAATTATAGAATTACTTTTATAGATTGCCAACAGTGTAGGTATTCTTTTTTATGGGTAAGAATCTAAAATCCATAAATTTTTCCTTACAAGTTGTGAAATTCCTAAATAACGTAAGTTATACTTAATAGTAATGTGTAAGTGTTGCTACACCCCACCAGGGTTCATGTTTGTGCTTAAATTATGTAATTAGTCATAGACATGTAAGCAATTAATGAATAAATAAATAGGTAAAGTTGTAAAAATGAAATGTCTGTACAATGAAAACATTTAAAAAAAAATCTTGTAATGGACTATTTAAAGGTCACTAAAACGATTTTTTTTATTTTTTGTATAATTGTATGTGTCATTGTGGCCTCATCACGCAAAATCGGTTAAACAGATTTCAACTATTATTGGTACACGGGAAGCGAACCGAACCCGGAAAAGAGAGGAGTTATGACTTTTTCTCTTCCGCAAACAAAGTTGCCCTTCTAGTAAGTAAATATAAGGAAATATCTACCTTCAATATTTGACCCCACGCGACTTTTACCAGCTGCATTGGTTTTTTCCTTCTATTGCGGTAGCCTTAAGCTAATTGTCCTGTGCAATACTAAATTTACAGGTCGTACAATGAAGACCGTCATATATCCTGGTGTTATAGTAATCTGCTTGATTCAAGGCTGTCTATTCTTGCTGACCTACTCATAGCGCATTTTGTTTACAAAGTTTGTACTATCTCGCGACGTTTGTATAAGTAAGTATGTAAGGAAGTTGTTGGGTTCAAATTTTGCCATTTTTCAACTATTTCCAGAGGCCAGTTTCATAAACGCTTCTAACTTGTATTATAAGCGGAAGTCTCTTTTTAATTCATATTGTTGGAAAGAGACTTCCGTTTGTCAAAAAATATACAAGGCTTTATGAAACGGGCCTCTGGTATCCGATTGAGCAGAAATTTGTCATACTTATGTAAGTTCGGTAACAATCTGATTCGATTTGATTTGATTTGATTGAATCCAATTTTATGATACCATAGAATTTATCTGATGTTAGAGCCGGAAGGTGGTCATAGGAACGCTGTAACAAAATAACGCTAATTTACCAAATTGGGATTATTAGAATCGTCTTAATGAGTAGTCGAACGGGTAACAGTCGGCAATAAAAGTTTGTCACAAAAATGATTTTTTTGATAGAATCTTATTCAGGTATACTTAAGAGTCCCCAGTAAGCTCGGCCGAATTTCACCTTCCCATACAAACGGAGTTTCGTTTTTATTTTAAAACTACGTATTGGATTGTCACGAAACTTTGCATATCTAGGCCTGAAACTAGTGTGTCTAGCTGCAGTTTTTAAAACAAAAATAAGTTTTGTATGAAAAACTTAAATTTGCTATATTTTTATTACTACCATAGTATCTGAAGCTATATAAACTAATTACAGGCCTGAATATACCTAAATTTATTATATGTACAAAGTTTCAGAGCAAAGTAGCTAGTCGTTTGAAAATGAGAGCCTAACTACGTTTGTATGGAGAACCAAGCTTACTGGGGACTCTTAATTATTTTGAGGAAATTTTATGGAATTTAGAAACTTTTTCTACAGAAGTGAAAACATTACAGTTTTACTTTACCATTTTAGTAAATATAACAAATATTATTGACGCCCAGTAAGTAAGATAATTTCTATTTTGGACATATTGGTGGATACAATTGGGATAGATTGATTTTTTACAATTATTAAACCTCTAGCAACAGTTATTCCTATATTCATTCTTCATTGTATAACTTCTTCATGCTGTTTTATAACAGGAATTTGAATAAGTATTTACTAGGCAATAGATCAAACTTATCCAAATGGGAAACGGATAATATTGGTCTACTTTTAAAATACGTATTAATCAATAGTTCGCAACAAAGAAACTAACCAACAATCATAAATCTAATCAACATTGATAATGGTAGTAAGATCGAATGCTTTTCTAAAATTTAAGTTTAGCCTTCGCGCAAAACTGCGACCTCTATACTAAATGAACCTCACATCAATTAATGAATTAGCCATAATCTCATAGTTTAGCCACAGTGTAATCAATAGTCATAAATCTACAACAAACGCTTACTGTCTGTTAATATTGATTATGGTAGCAAGATCGAATGCTTTTGTAAAATTTAAGTTTAACCTAACAGCCTTCTCGCAAAAATGCAACCTCTATACTAAATGAACCTCACATCAATTAATGAATTAGCCATTATCTCATTATTATCTCCGGTCGTTGACCCGCTTGGCCAGCCATCGTGTAATTGTCAACGTGTGCCAAGGCCTCGACACTGATTCTTAGACCGTGGACACGCACCGTATCCGGAGTTTAGTGACGATAGAAAGGCCATAAGTTTATGCCGCGGTTAAGTTAAGTTTGCACCTCGTTCATATGACGAAAGCAATCTTAAAATGAACATCTCACCAATGAGTTTACCCTACATTTGGATGCGTCTTTCATAGGTTGGTTAGTGGAGTACCACCCGGTCTATATAACATATTTAGCCGTCGCAGCTCGTCGCGTGATGTCACCCATCTCTGTTGCACTTTGCTGAATAAAAAAGGTAGGTAATATTTGCCGCTAGAGAAAGAGTCAGAGAGTGGCTACACTGCGGAGCAAAAAGTACCTATTGGCGGCCTCATTCATGACGGTGTTCGATATACGATGACGCGCATTGTGGGCAAGAAGCGAACGTCCTCTTGAGCTCCCGCAATGTATGCAAAAATTGTTCTCTCGTTCGCATGTGGATCGCTTTCTCGCTCGTACTCGAGCTCGCGCAGTTTTACTTAAGATTAAAATAGAGCCATCTGTACTTTTCTATTTATATATTTTTACTTGTGCTTTTGTCTACTCTGTGGCGTGATGCAGTTGTACTAGCGCTACCTACAAGTGCAAACTTAACTCAATCCGATGAAGTCCGTATTGTTTGTGTAATGTACGTTTTCAGCGATTTGCTGGAGGATTGTTGTTTGATGACGAATTAATTGTTTTAGTATAAGGTTTTTGTCAAGGTTTTGGCTTAACTATTGTCATTTAGTGTTGCACTTTGGATTGTAATCTTATGGTATAATCAGCATCAAACATGCGCATCTAGAAGATGCATATGGTTTTTACCCGACTGCGCGACGCAAAGGAGGGTAATGTGTTTATCAGTCTATGTATGTATGTATGTATGTATGTATGTATGTATGTATGTATGTATGTATGTATGTATGTTTGTTCCTATCTGGGACTCTAGAGACCAAACGCGTGGACCGATTTTGATGATGCTTACATCAATTGATTTGTCTTAATTGGGCGAATGTCACTAAAGACATGAAAATGATGAAAACTCAAAATGGCGATAATGAGACGCCATATTGTGAAAAAGAAAAAAATGAAAATCGACGTACTATGTTAAGTGGGGTATCATTGAATAGGGATTTACAAATAATTATTAGGTTTTTTTTATCATTTTTAATTTTGAATGCCCAGTAAGGAACTATAACGATTGGTTCGCAACCCGTTCTCACTAAATTTTCATTTAATTGTAAATAAATCTGTGCAAGCTTCACAATAACTCCCACGATAAAGATCGCGAAATTTACTGACTTATAATTTTAACTAAAAGGTATAAAAAAATAATAATAATAAAAAAAAAAAAACAAAAAACACGACTGCTTAATAAAACTAAAAAGAAAAAAACAAGTCCAGTACTTACAGTACCTAACTACCTACCCTTGTCAAGTTATAATGGAAATGCTTCATTATTCATGATCGATACTCACATAAAACAAATAATAAATTCTAATGTGAAACATAGCGATTTTAATCAGTCGGGACCCATTGTTGGGAAGATTTGCGTCGATCTAGTTTTCTTATGGGTCCCGACTGTTTAAAATCGCTATGTTCCACATTAGAATTTATTATTTGTTTTTTTTTTTTCAACTTTATTGCACAATACAAGAAAGTACAAATGGCGGACTTAATGCCATAAAGGCATTCTCTACCAGTCAACCATTAGGCTAAACAGAGAAATGATTGGTGCGGGATATCGGTATGAGACTTGTACAAAATAATAATTACAAGGCCGAGACACCCGAGTAACATAGTATACAAACTATACATATTACATAATATATGTAAACATGATACATATATACATATATATATATATGTATATAAGACTCTTAATCTTAATTTATGTGAGTATCGATTATGAATCATGAAGCATTTCCATTATAACTTGACAAGGTTACAATCTGTGTACTGGACTTGTTTTTTTCATTTTAGTTTTTTTAAGCAGTCGGGTTATTTGTTTTTTTTATTTATTTATTTTTAAGCGTAGATTTTAATTGATTATAAAATACTGATAAATATCATATTCAGCGTAGGGTTCCACCGCTGGGTTTAGCCTCCAGTACGTTGTATATACCAAATAAATAAATATCAGGGACAACCTTACACAAATCGACATAGTCCCAAACTAAGCAAAGTTTGACAAGTTTGTACTTGTGCTATGGGTACAAGGCGCAGGTATATTAATTAGATACATGAAAATATTTAAGTAAATACATCAATTCGGTACCGAAGAACAAACATTTGTGTTCATCACATAAACACGTACCCATACCGGGATTCGAACTCAGAACCGCTAGCTTCGTAGGCCGTTGCGCAACCAATTTAAGCAAAAGGTGTCGTTAAATGGCCTGATCCTGAGGATCCCTCTTTCAGCCGCTTCTAGCAAAAGCAGAAATCACGAACAGTTAAAAATCGTTTTTTTTTGCCAGGATTTCATTATCTGCATTGTTTGATGTTATCTTCTATATTAGGTATCCTACAATTGCGAAAAAGAAATGTCTGTACATTGAAGGTATAGAAAAAAATGCAACGGACTATTTGGAAGTCATTGAATCGAAACATATTTTATTTTAACTTTTTTGTATGATTGTATGTAACGTCGTGGCTTCATCACGTCAAAAAAATCCAAAATGGCTAAAAATATTTAAAAATATTTTTGGTTCACGGATAACTGGACTTCAACATAAGGTTATAGAGTATATTTTACCCTACTACGCTGAAGAAGGTTATGAGATCCTCCGCGAATGAAGCTGCTGAAGATTGGCGACGGCGAGGTCTGGCGTTATTTGGTCTATAACTTAAACTACAAAGAATCTCTCAAAATGGGCTGTAAATACTTACAATCAAAATCTTTTATGTTTTTTTAAGGTACGAAGTCATAAGCAACTTAGCATGAATGATTTATTCCTTGTTAAGACCGTGGCTATGTTCTCACAATCACACCAAAAACAAAGAACACAAACGAATATCTCGTGAATATTCAGTAACACTTAGATAGATTTCGTTTTGTTGCTGACATTGTTTTTAAATGAGAGAATGCCAAATATTACGCATTGTTAAATAATAGTTACGTGTTTCATGTGCCTAAATGTAAAATAGGAATGATTCTTAAAAAAATACCTACACTAGAAGGCGCCTGCAACTTCGCTCGCGGAAGAGAAAATATTATGACTTTTTTACTTCAATGTACTTAGTTGTGTAAAAGTATTTATAACCATCTGTAGGTACCAAAAACTATTAAACAAAAAAATAAAACCGACTCCAAAAAAAACTAAAAAGTAAAAAATAACGCCATAATTCAGTTTCTTCAAATTACTTACAAGTAATTTAAAGTAATTTTTTTTTTTCTTTTTTTTAATGGATGTTAACCGATTACTCAAAGACTATTTGACCGATTTCAAAATTTTTTTTTTGCTTTTATAGAAGGTACTTTCTAGTTGGTCCCATTTAATTTTGGTGAAGATCTGATGATGGAATCCATAAGGAATTGAAGGAACTCCTCAAATATTGTAGGCATGCATATAGCGATTTTGGTATTACAAGAAACAAAATAAGCATTTGCATTCAGAAAGTGTAAATTGGTGAAGTGGAACTGATGCAGAAGACCACAGAATGCCATCGGAAGTCCTCAATGATAAATGATTTACGGGTGGCGACAAAATATCTTGATTAATTTAGCTAAGCAACTTCATAGTCACAAATTTAAATGTTCCTAATGAGAGTGGTACCATCGAATTGATTTGATGATGGAGCCGGAAGGTAGGCACCAGATCTATGTAATAAAATAATGTATCCTAGCCGTGTTTGGGCTTGTTTGAATTGTCACGAGATACACTTTTAAGTAACGATTAACTTAAAAGTGTAAATAAATAAACTTTTAAACCAAAAAATGAAACCGACTCCAAAAAAAACTAAAAAGTAAAAAATAACGCCATAATTCAGTTTCTTCAAATTACTTACATGTAACCGTTTGTATACTCAATCTATACAGTATATACAATTAATGTTATTTTGGAGTCGGTGCCATCGTGTCACAACTTACTAAAATCGACAATTTTCAATATTTTACACATTCTTTACATGGCACCGACGCCAAAATAAGATTAATTGTAAATACTGTATAGATTGAGTATACAAACGGTTACTTGTAAGTAATTTGAAGAAACTGAATTATGGCGTTATTTTTGACTTTTTAGTTTTTTTGGAGTCGGTTTCATTTTTTTGTTTAAAAGTTTTCAATAGTCCGTATTACTTATTTTTTCGAAAAAAAAAATATCTTCAATGTACAGACATTTCATTTGTAGAACTTTATGATAGTAGGGAAAATATTCTTTGGCCGTCTGTAGATTTTATGCTGATCTCTTTGCTGATTTCGAACAAAAGAGGACTGTAAACGGCGTTCAAGTTAAATCGCTTCTTAATTTCGACGCTTGTGGGCATATCGACAACGTATGGGTACACTATTCTAGGATAAAAGTTTCTAGTTATTAGCAGTACAATAGTAAATAACAGATGGCTGAATAATATTTCCTTAATTGTACCTACTAACAATAATAATGCGATATATATGTAAGTAGTAGGTATCGCAGACAACGGCAAAATAATTGACCGTTATTTCTTCAACACTATAAAGTCCCGCGACTTCGTTCGCGGAGGAGGAAAAAGCCATAACTCTCTTTTTTGCTTCAGCGTAGTCGGGTAAAAAGTATCCTACAAACATCTGTGAATACACGCGTACCAAAAATAGTTAAAATCCGTGTTGTCGAATTAGCGTGATTAAGCCACAACGACACATACAAAAAAAAGTGAACTTCAAGTAGTCCGTTTCACTTATCATTTTGAAAATATCTTCAATACATAGACATTTAATTTTTACAACTTTTCAATCAGTATAGAAGTGACGCAGTAAAAAAACAATTATACCAAATTGTACGAGTCCCTATTTATCAAGCAAACAACTTTATCAGTGTTAGATCAGTAGTCACGTTATAAAAGAGTTGTTATACAACTATATAACTAGCGAATCTCGATGTACAATGTACTCACATCCTATATGGTAAATGGTTGGATCAATTTTTTCATGCTGTTATTGCCGTCATTCAAGAGATAGTGTTACTTACTTAGAAAAATGCTAACTATCTAAACTATTAACATACTGACGAGATGGGCCCTTGAAAAATGAACCTATATTGGCTAGAAAAAAACTTTTTGTTAGAAAACACATTTATTACAGTGAAAAGGGTAGCACCATTAAAAAGAGAAAGCATAAAAGAAAAAAAATATCTTAAATCTAAATTAACAATAGTACTTGGTATATATGCATACAATGGTGCTGCCTTATGTCCACCGCCAAAGGTAACCACACAGCAAAATGTTGCAACATTGGGGCAATGTAGCGTTTATGTTTTCAAAAATCGTAATTTTAATGAGTCCGGAGTAGTAACCATGGCAACGACGTAAAATACTGGCAAAAAAGATTGACTCAAATATGTAAGTATGAAAACCGCCGGACTCAAGTGGGATTGGACAGGGCATGTCTGGGTGAATCAACTTCTTGTTATTCTGTCTCGTACTCAAGAGAGATAATACTGACAGAGTTACTTATAAAAATGCTTTAGGGCCTTGAAAAATGGACTGGCTGGAAAATATTTTTTTGTCACTTTTGTATCGTTTAAAGTCGTAGTCGTAGTTTAGACGGGTGGTGCTATGTCGCGACTAGTGAAGTTGCGGAGAGTTGTGCTAGACCGGCAAGGTACAGAAAATATTAAAATTGATTAACCCGTCTGCTAGATGCTTCCGCAATGGTGAGCTAAGTATCCTTATGGATCCCTAAGATGGTCAATGGATCCAAGACGAAGGACATAAGAAAACTAGGAGTGTCATTCTGAAATTTCGCGTTAAATCGGCTCTAGTTCGTCACTGATATAATCAGACATGTAAAGTAGTGGTTCATGTTATACATCGCAGGTCAAAATATATTGGTCGACGAACCAATATATGCTTGACGAAGCAGCTTGACGAAACTTGCTTGTCCTCCTGAATGCCCTGGTTCTCACTTGACTGTGCTTGTGTGTGGACTTGGCCATCTATGACTCAGTATTTATTTTTTAGGTAGACAATGTTCACTTGTTGAGAGGATATACTAGCAAAAGGCCTTTTGGAAATTAGGTACTTTTAAAAACTATTGCTATCGCATCGCCTCAAAAAGTATTACAATGCAAAAAGGACAACCTGCAGCTCGGAACGATCTGACCTAGAAAAAATTGGCGAAAACAGGGTTTCGTAGTACCCTATTTCCTCTTCCATGACTGGACTAATTTTAGTTTTTCCTTCACATATATTATAACGAGGCCTTCGGCTATGCTTCTATGTTTTCTGTTTTTCTTTTATATTCGTTAAATGTGTTCATGAATGTGTGCTTATGGCGCCGGATGGTGGCATTTTTTGCAGTTTTAGAGGGCCTCTAATTCTTAAAATAAACAAATTATTAAGAATAATAAAACATAGGGGCATGGCACAGGTAAGTATAGATTATATTCATAAAAAAAAATGCTCTAAAACAATTATCCAGGGAGGAAACGGGGGATTACGTTTGTATGGAGGAACGGCCACTAGTATATCCTCTTAAGCCGGTTTGACATTTAACTATAGATAGCTTTTAATGTTGTGTCTTCAAGTGAGGACCGGGAGATCCAGAAGGTTGTAAACGAAACTATATAACCCATGACTACGAATATTTATAGGTCTATAGGGGTCATATTATAGCAGCTAACGAGTCCGTTAGCGCTGTGTTCGACACTGACGTAGATTTCGCGAATACTATAGCGGAGAAGATGGTGAGATCACTTGGACGCATTTTCAAAAAAGGTATGCACTCAAGAAAGATTAGTAGCGAAAAAGAGGGGAGGAACAAGAACAGGGATGTTGGGTATTATTGATAGATACGTGGATGAAGTGGTAAGCGGTTCATATAGGCACAAAGGCACTGCCGACCCTAAACGCTCATGGTTCCACACAGGCACAGAGAAACTGCCCACTTTGAAGCACTGAAAGACTATGTCTCCAAACAGGCACAGATAAACTGCCTTCCTTGAAGACCGGCAACGCACTTGTGACTCCTCTGGTGATGCAACTGTCTATGGGCGACGGTGATCGCTTACCATCAGGCAACTGGCCGTCTGCTCGTTTGTCTCCTATGTCATAAAAAAAAAACTGATTGACCATGGTTCCATACAGGCACAGAGAAACTGCCTACCTTAGCCAAAAACCCCGTGCACGCCACTGCATGGATGATTATAGGATATATTTTCACTGGCTACAGTAAAGATAAAAGTGGGTTATGATTTTTTCTCCTTTCAGACAAAGTTGGCATCTTCTAGTGATGAATAAAACAGGTCGCTTAACCATACAGACTGCAATTGAGAAAAACAATAATGACTTCTTGATTATGATTGTGAAAACATCTCACGGAAGATTTCAGTCAGACTGCACCCGACGCATAATTATAAGAATCATCTAGACGGTAGACCCTAAGCCTTAACGACTACAGTGCTCCATGTACAAAAGGTAATATCTGACGCAGATTCCCTAATGATATGTGCCCTTTTGAGTATGAACAACGAATGCTCTGTATAAAAAGGGTTATAAGTGCCGTAAATTTCCTAATAAGATGAGTCCTTTTGAGTGAATAGGACAGAATGGACGGCGGAAAATGTGTCGCACGTTTAACGAGGATGAAACTAACGATTTACTTATTGCACCTAATTGCATAAAATGCGTTTGCGTAAGTTTTTGCTTTATAAGTTGGCAATATGAAGATTGATTAAGTTAAGGCCTTCGGAGATCACGGTATGATAATTATAAGAACGGTTACTTAAGTTTAGTTTAGTTATGCATTGAGCAACAACCTAGGGAACTCCTTAGGTTGGCGATTTGATTACCTGTGACCCGTAAAAGCAAGAAGGGCCGGCCTTAACCATGTAGGCACCCCTAGGCGAGTTATTTATTGAGCGGTGATACAGCAAATGTCGCCCGGCCCTTGAACCGCCCTGTGGGCAAAGTATGTGATGTGATGCATGAATAGTGAAGTTAATCGCTAGATATTGATCATGAATAATAATTGAAAAAAAAACCTGGATCTGAAACGATCTGTCTATTCAAAGATACCTGGGTCATAAAATAATACTTATGTTTATGTTTTGTAAGAGTATATGTGAAGCCTCCAATGCCCACTAGGCCAGCGTAGAGATTACAGCCCATTCCCTCTCATCCATGAGAAGACGCCTGAGCTCAGCAGTGCGACATATATACATAGGCTGATGATCTAAGTACTCGTACAATTTATTTATTTAATCGTATGGCGTAAGGTTAACTGAAGGAATTTATAATTACATATTCAGGTTTCGCAGTCCAGAGCCTCTTGTTTCAAATTTTTATAGAGGTCATTCGGGATACCCCAGAAGCGTCGTTTTGGACAGTGCTCCACGATATGCTGCACAGTTTGATCTTGAAGACCACTTTCACACATGGGAATCTTATTCCATCCCCATTTGTGCTTCGTATAGTTGCACCAGCCGTGACCTGTGCGGATTCTGTTGAGGCGGCGCCATTGTTTTCTCTGTAAAAAGAAACCCTTGCGTTTTTGAGTGAGGTCTGAGAAGGTGACGTCATGACCAGCGGCGATCGCTTCCGAAGCCATCAGCTACCAACTTCTTCACTGCTACGCTCGTTGGTCGACGTGACTTAAGTCGCTGCGATGGTGGTTCAGCAAAGTCTCAGTGGGCAGGCAGCTCAGCGAGTGCTGTTATTTTTTTCGTACGATGATGTTTTTGTATGTTTGTATGTATGTTCGTGTGTGTTTTTGCTGCCTCATCACATCAAAACGGCTGGGTAGATTTCAACCATTCTCGGCATAATGGTAGCTGGGCATCCACAAATGGTAATAAGAGAATTTTTACTCGACTGCGCAGAAGCAAAAAAGAGGCTTGACTTTTTTTCACCTTCGCGAACAAAGTCCCGGGGATCTTCTAGTACCTTACTAATATTATGCGCTCAAAGCTTTGTGCAGTAATTACTTGAAACGGAAGTAAATAGCTATGACTAATGTATGTTTTTTCACGGGTATATAACCCCGGACAAACGCTATAGACACGGAATAATCGGAACAAAACAGTGGCGTCAATGATTGTCAGCGACTAGCATCCGCTCCTTCGCCTATTCAAATTAAAATTTTCAATCACACGAATCATGTAATCAGAAAACGTTTCGATATGTATAATGATTTAATCATAATATATATATTTAGGTGAAAATAATATTAATGCAACAGATAATTATAGGCAGTGATGTAAAGGCATCAAAAAAAGTAAATGGCAGTAATAATGATAAATGGCAGTATATAAAAAAGCTTATACTAAGTTTGGTGGCCAAGTAGAGAGTTTTTGTGGTCAAAAATATAAATTAGGATATGTAAAAGATCTCCACGGTCAACACATGGTCAACCATATTACCGAGAACTGAGTTGTTTTATTGATTGATTCTCCATACCAATTTTAAAGTATTTTATGAATGCTAGCTTTATCATCATCAATCTGTTGCAGTCCACTGTTGGACATAGGTTTCTCCAAGGGTGCGCTATTAAACACTACCCTCAACCACTTTTTATCAGCGGCCGCCGGGCACCCTGCGAATATTATCGTTCCACCTTCTCTGCGGACGTCGACGCTTCTTTTGCCGAAACGAGGTCTCCACTCGAAAACACGTCTTCTCCAACGGTTGTCAGTTCTTCGGCACATTAACAACTGGTTAAGTAGTCAATATTTACCATTTGACAAGTTTATTGTAATCAGTCGTTGAGCCCTTTAAGATTCGTTACAGCTAATAGAGAATGGTAAAATTTGTGTATATAGAAATTGCTGGACGGGCTATGGAAGAGTCGTATATGCTAAATCTGGCCTAAGGAGCAACAATCGCATAACAGGAATGTGGGTTAATCAAGATTCTTTCTGTACTTTCTGTACCATGGTAACGTGTCTCGAGTCACTCTTCGAAAGTACATTTGACGATAAAATGATATAAAGGTAACACCTTTTCTTTTTCAGTCAATAGCAAGGACCATTAAAACGAGAGGACAGATCATTTCCATACAAAAAGTCGTTCCCCAATGTACCATCAGCCACACTTAACTGACCATTGGAAGACTTTTTTGACATAAAGCCTACAAATTGTTACTTAAGTGTTTTACCGTTTGTACTACGCCATCTATAGATAAGAAATACTTTTTACAATTATTCAACTTTGCAAGCGTGACACAGTATTAAAATGTTACGATTTATTTATTATTAGCTATTTGCGAACTAATTGTTACTATACTATGTTTCTTTATTCAATTATAAAATGTTTAATACACATGAAATAGTGTAAATTCTATGGAAACATACGGCGATTGTAACTGTTAGCATTAAGTTCCTATTAATAAAAAAATAGTATTATTATCTCTTTTTTACAGTATAGTCTTTAGCATTTTACAATATGAATATAAACAGTAAAATACAAAAAGCAAATACAAAATATAAACACATTATAAAAAACCTAGCCTAGGGTGCCGCCGGCAGCGGGGCAGGGCTCAAGCTACCGGTGGTTAGGGCTGCACAGAGAGGAACCTCCTGACAATTTGGGCCGTGTCCAAGATTACTACCTTCATGTGACCCTTATTATTATTATATTACCATTTTTCCAAGTTACTCTGTGACTTTTTTCTCTTGGGCTACGGGACAGAATAACACGAGCAAAAAGTTGATCATTTGATGTGAATTGTGGAAAAAGTTATTTGTTGCACATTTTTGGATACTATGTGCTTAATGTGCTACGTCTCATAGTTCAAACTCATAGTTCAAAACGATAGTTACATTTCTCTGCAGCTGATTCAACACTAAAGAGCAAAACAACATTCTGCACAATGCGTATGTACAATGTGTACCATTGTGGAATATTTCCATCAATTTGGATTTTATTTTTGTTTTTATTTTATGAGTAATGATCCACTTTTAGGTGACATGACGTATTTTGTGGGACCTCAGATAAAAATTATGTTTTAAATGTTATAATGGCTACTACTATCGATATCTTTAAAGCCATTTTCTAAACCGTTTATAAATAATTTTGTATTCCTGGCCAACGAAAGACAATGAGCATGGTTAAATCAGGCATATCTAAAACGAATTTTTAGCATTAAGGAAGGACGAACGGGTAATAACCACAGACTAAGTAATAGTACAAGGAGGTACAACGCGAAGAGGTGGCGTTTTTTTTCTCAAGTTTAATGCAGAAATAATAAATTATGGGTTAATTTTGGAACACTCCACGTATCGATTTGTGCTATAAAATTGAATTTATTTTCTGTCTGACCATTGAAGTTATTTTACGAAAAAGAAGTGAAATGGTCTTGGAAATCTCTGAGTCGACAATATATTTTTTGGATAGTTCTGATGTTTGTATGTCTGTGTGTATGCATATGGGTCATTGTAGGCACACCGATTTTGACCATTTTAATCCCCAACGAAAAAAGAGGATTTTTATTAGTTTGACATGTGTATCTATAAATCCTTGTGCCTGTATATTTGGCATCATAGTTTTTGAGCGGCTGGATCAATTTGAATTGGTTTTTTGTGTTTAAAAGTTGATTGGGTACGTCGAGAGTTTAGGTACTTAGGTATTAACAAAAAAAAACGGTCCATCCGTTCGAATATTTATTTTATTTTAGATATGTCGTTTTTTTTAAAGTGACTGATCGATTACTGATTACTACAGGGATAGCTGAACATGAAAAAATTGTTAAAGGATATTTCTTACCAAAATATGACGAGGAAACGGTGAACACGTCAAAATTATAATACATCTCTTTTTCGTCGGGGGTTAAAAGTGCTTGTCCACATCCTCCCTGTGGGAAGCCTTCAAGACTTCAAGAAAAGAGCGTGTTCCCACCTGAAAGGCCGGCAACGCACTTATGACTCCTCTGTGACGAGTCTCTGGGCGACGGTGATCGCTTACCATCAGACGACCCGTCTGCTCGTTTGCCTCCTATGTCATAAAAAAACATACGAAACAAAAAAATGTAAGCCTTAAGTTTCAGAAAAATAATTTATCCAAAAAAGCATTCTCATCTTTCTTTGGATTCTTAATATGCTTCAATACATGGCTAAAATAGTTTGATTTGTATAACTGTAAGTCTTTTGTTAGCTATATTATATAAATTGCTGCTACATGTTTAAATCGTATATTTATTAAGGTAGATTACCTTTTTGCTGTCGCAAATATATATTTCAAATTTATACGCAATACGCTAGCTGTGTTTCCTAGTAAGTTAGTTTAAGATTTTTATTGTTTAAACTGTTATAACTAACAACAAGGCTGTTGTTGTTTATTTATGATCTGAGGAGGAAAGTTGAAGTATATGTAGTACATTCGAGTTGTCATACCTAATGTGGGTATGCTTACGTTTTTGTATCTTGTAGGTACTTAGACAAATAAATCAGTTTCGTATAAACCGTCTTTCGTCTGGTAGGCAAGAGGTTAAAATAAACATGCTAATATAATAATCGCCCCGTTCGTCTACAGTATTGTTATTAACGGGTTGAGAGTGAGAACTAATGAGACAGTGTTGAGCGCCGGGGCATTACCTTACTGTATAAAAGCAATAAAACATAATAAGAACAATACAAATTACGCATCCAGCTTCCTCTATGGCGACACCTTGGCCGCGGCCTCATGATGGTGGTATATAACGCTGCGCTGGCGCAGATTTGCCACTGCACCCCAGCCGCCATGTTCAGAGGTTGTGTATTGTTCGCTGTGTTCCACGTAAGTTCCTAATTAGTATATTTGTTACTTTATTTAAGTCTGTTACTTGTACCATCTTGTATTGTGCAATATATACATAAATATACATATACTAGAGTGTGCCCGCAACTTCGTTCGCGGAGGAGAAAAAGTCATAAACCCTATTTTTTTCTTCAGCGTAGTAGGCTAAAAAGTATCCTTTAACCATCTGGAGATATCCCGTGTAGCAAAAATAGTGGAAATCCGTTTAGCCAATATGGCGTGATGAAGCCACAAACAAAAACATAAAAAAAAACTATTTCTCTTAATACCTACTCTGTTACATTTTTTTAAATATCTTCAAAGTACAGACATTTCATTTTTACAACTGTATAATAGTATAGAAATGAAAACTAGTGACTCTGTAAACTGAAGGCCTTGCTAGCATATACCCTTATCACCGCCATAACTAAAAAAGAAAAAAAAGAATCGACAATAAAATCCATATAATTATCCAACCTGCTCACAAAATTTCACGACAATCGGTTCAGAATTTTAGTTCAACAATCTGAAAAGGCTGTAAACAGCTGGACAGTTACAGATCGAAGCCTAACCCGAAGTCGAAAGAGCTTTCCTCGCTCCGCTTGTTTAGTTTTTTTTTTATAAACGGCAATATTACAAAATTACGAGGTTCGGAAGTAGATACGCACATATGTTCCTTATAGATATGTCTATTGCTAAAACATGAGCACTAAACAATAAACTTACAATTGGGAATAGGCATGGCTTTTTATGTTTCCTTTAAAAGCACATTCGTGTAACAAAAGTAGACAAAAATATTTTTTCGAATAACTATAAAAATAACCAAAATATAAGCCATGAAACATTTCATTCTATCTCTTTCTAGCAAAACAGAATTTAATATGGATTTTATGTGGCCAGAGTGCACTATGACGTAACAGTGCATGTCGGACCTCTGTGTCAAATTGCTGTCTAATTAGTAGTTTGAAATACCTATATCATGCGTATTTCTTGACTGATTTTAATCTCACTCTTTGAAATCATTTTTTACGGTATTTTGATATTTTATTACAAAAAGCGATACAAAAAATTGTATATGTTCCACTTCACACTTTGAGCAGGCTATATAAAGTAGGAAACCTTGAAAGCCTGTTAAATAATTACATAAGGCAAACAATTTCATGTTTGGCAGCCATATTGCCAATAGCTCACAACCTATTGTTCATATCTATCGCTATAAGGTGGAAAATCAGATGGGGCAGTGTCTGGACATTTACTCATACCATAATTCTCAAGGTCTTAGAAAGATTTTGTGGGTATATCTATATTGTATAGGTTGGTAAAACACAAATTTGCCGTTATCCATATTCATAATACTAAATATTCTTTCTCTCTTTGAATAACCCTAAAATTATTTAAATCTAATATTTTCGTAGAGATCAACCAAACGATTTCGGTCTTTCGGGAACCAGACATAGGTATTCTTGTTTAAAAATTGATCTACTTATGTCACTTTGCGACCAATACTTTGTCTTTATGCCAAATCTGCGTTGATCCCCAGCATATATGAAAAAAAAATTGACTGACCTATGTTCCTACATTATGTCTATGGCTAAGGATATATTAGAATTTGTAACTGTAGAAATAATTGCGCACCTCTAAGAATCTTAAGAATTACAAATTATTCATATCGGGTAGAAACCCACATTTAAATATACAATTAAATAAATACACCATATATAATATACATTGAAAAAAAAAATATCGCGGAAACAGAAGAAAAAAAAGAAACTTATTCGATCTTCCTATGATCCCAGAGCTGGTGCGTTTCTCCGACTAAGGAGTCAGTAATGCTGTGCAGCGGGGAAACGCCACTAGCATCTTGGGATCATTTCCGCCAATGAGCGCTAATGGTTATGTGGGTTACCTAGTCTTTATGTAGTTATATTCACATTATCTTGTACAATACTATTAAACTAATTAATGAGATTTTTTTTATATATATATGGAGACAATTTTACACATATTGAACTAGTCCCATTGAAAGCTCAATAAGGCTTGTTTTATTTAATAGATAGGTAACGTCGTGTATACATAGGAAACGACCAAGACTCTGAAACAAATATTCATGCTCATTACACAAACCCTTACCGGGATTTGAAGCCAGGTCCATCGGCTTCGCAGGCAACATCACTACCGGTGATCTAAACCTGCCGTCATTTGTAATATGATTTGCAATTAATAATTGTCTTCTATTCTAGATATTGCGTGTATCAACATAGCCGTGTTGGGATAATTGTGCAATTCAAAAGGAGCTTAACTCCCAGGTAGGTGCACAATTATGCAAATGTGCATTCAGTCGGCTAAGTACAGCCTTTTGTTATAAAAGTGCCAGCATAGGGGCCATCTCGTGTTACTGTCTCAAAATTAACTAAAATATATGTTTGACTGGTTGTTCAAATTACCAAATTTTTAATTAGGTTGCAACTTTAAATTCTTAGCTGAAAAACTATGTATCAATCATGCTTTATCTACTTTACTGTTCAATCAATGTTATGCATATTTTTCAGATATCACCCAAACCTATCATATAACTCGGTACAAAGATGGACCTGCTGAAGATCTTACCAACTGTCATTAAGTGGCTTACTCATTCAACCTTAACCTTTCAATTGTGTATTTTACTTAAATTATTTAAGTCTTGACAAGTCTTGATTAAACGATTAAATAAATCAGATTTCAGGTCCGTTTGTCTCTTTTGAACATTGGCGTAATATGTATTTATATTATAGCTAATGATTGTATGCTTAGATAATATTATTTTCGGTTTTCATGTATCATTTCTATAATATCTATCTTACAATCACTAGCGCTAAAAGGGTCAGAAACGTTGAGAATTCTAACGCAATATAATCCGCTGTATATTTGTCAATACGAAGTTTCCACTTTATGAATTACTTCCATCTGAACGGTTGCACGTGTAAAATTAACTGTGCTCAATCGTCAATCGATTAATTGTTACTTCAAACAGTATCATAACTATAAATGAGAAATACTTGTACTTACTTAACTATAATTGGACCTCCCCGCTTATCCTCGCCCTAATGTATATTTAGACGCCAATTTCACCATGCTTAAACGGCTGATTACGTATTTTAATGTCAAGCATTTGACTAGCGTAATTAACCATTTAGAAGCATATAGGTGGCGGACTAAAATGGAGGCCTTTGCCAAGCAGTGGTAGAAACGCATTGGAGACTAAAAAAAACTCATGGTTGAAGAAACTCCTAGGATTTTTTGTACTTTCTCTGCTCACGGTTATTAAATAGATTTTTATAAATTTTTGTTTTTCCTGCGTTTAATAGGCATGTGCGTGTCGGAAATTAATCATTGTCACATAAAACATTCCTAGTGGAAAAATATAGCGTGTCCAGTATTAAAACCTTAAACAATTGATTTACTGCAACGGTAGTGTATGCAGCGGATGTGGGAAAATCATTATGCAGAGTTAGTATAAAGTAAAACCACGTAAACGTAAATAAGTGTGAACTACTTGTGCCGTAAAGGCTATTATCCTTTGGCTTGCGTTTCGTATTCTCGTGCTTGTCCAATATCCTGAAGTGTCTCAAGAGGAAAGTCTTTGAACAGCGTGTGATGCTAGTAATGACTTACGACACATAAACATGGTCTCTCACGATGGGACTTATAAGTAGGCTCAAAGTCACTCAGAGAGCAATGGAGAAGGCTATACTCGGAGTTTCTCTGCGAGATCGAATCAAGAATTAAGTGATCCGTAGAGGGACCAGAGTAACCAACATAGCTCGAAAAATTGCAAAATTTAAGAGACAATGAGTACATTTCTCGTAGAACCGATGGCCGCTGGGGCTAACGAGTTTTTATGTGACCACGCACCGGATGACACATCGTAGGTAGGCCCCCAATTAGTGACTGATGATCTAGTGAAGGTCCCTGAAGTCTGCTGGATGCTGGCAGCGGAGAAGTGGACGTGTTTTGGCTGATGATGATTGTAACGCAATGCGCGAGTAGTGCATGCGTTTATAAAACTAAAAAATACCGCATCCAGCGAGTCTCTGCAACCCTAACCTGGTCGTCCGACCACCTTGCGGGTAGCCTTTCCAAGCTGCGCTTGCCGGTACGCGGTCTCCACTGGAGAACCTTTCTGCCCCAATGGCCATCGGTTCTTCGAACTATGTGCCCTGCCCATTGCCACTTCAGTTTGCTTACCCTGTTTGCTATGTCGGTGACCTTGGTTCTTCTAGGAATCTCCTCATTTCTGATTCGATCTCTTAGAGAGATCTCGAGCATAGCCCTTTCCATAGCTCGCTGAGATACTCTGAGCTTCCTTAAGAGGTCCATAGAGATCACGTCTCGGTTGTACAGTCAGCGTCAAATAGTCTGTATCATCCAAAGTGCCAGATATAACGCATCATAATATATATATGGCGCTTTGGCTATTACAGAATATTTAATGCTGACTGTACATGGACGACCTCAAGCTGTTTGCACTGAAATAGGACTATTATTTTTATCACAATTAAACCAGAACTATTATATTTATTATTATTGTGGTTATTTCAGGTGATTTCCGCGCAAGGAAATTTTCCACCAGGCCCGCCGTTTCCGAATATCCCTCAAAAATGCCTAGGACCACCTCCAGCCGTTGTAAGTAAGAATTTATTAATTCGACCGTTTAACTAGGGCACGTAGCGTGGCGCCAAAGGGGTTAAAAGATGACCGCGTAGCAGGACACTTTCTGTCCGTTACCTCTAGTACATTTGTAATATTTTAAGTGTCGAACAACTAAACGCAAAACTTGATTTGATTGAAACGTCATTTGGGTACGAAAGCCTAAAAAATGCCTACAATATAAGAGATCCTCTTCTTTCTTAAGACCGTGAAAAATATATTTTCCTTTGGAAAATACGTGTTATATTGTATAAGCGAACCTTTACTCCATCCATCTTTCACAATATGTTAAGTCTGATATCCGTATATAAAGGACCTTTTGATATCACGCGGAAATGAATCGATTACTGGGGTTTTTATTTGAAAATAGGGTGTCAATTATTGAGAACAAATAAACGAATAGGTACATATTGATCCTTTTTTTCGATACAATTCAAGATAATTAGAGATCTTATATATAAAAACAACTGGCATGTATCATTTGCGTAGTAGCGTATCGAAGCGGCAGTTAGCGTGAGCGCGTGTTTTCTGTGACAGTGCGAGGCAGCTGATAGGCCTCATTAATGAGGCCAACGGTAGTTTCTTTTTGTCGCGCGGCGTTATCGCGGAGTGCACCGCGCCTGCTATAAAGTACTGTGCCATAAAAGTTCTATGAGAAAAAACAAATGAGGTGTAATAAAAATATGGTATAAATTAAAGGTGTCCGTTACTTGATCCGCGGAGTGCGGAAAAAGAAAAACCCTTTTTTTTCAGCGTATTCAGTTACAAATATCACAAAATTGTTGAAATTATTCCAGCGGATTTGATGCGATGAGGCCGGAAAGACACATAGGTGCATACTACATACAAAAGGACGGTTTTTTTTTATTCATGATCTTCAAATAGCCAGTTTCACTTATTTTAATGAAAACATCGTCAATATACAGACTTAATTTTTTTATAACTTGGTGTGCCTATTTTTGTCTTCAGGAGAATCCTCACGAATGCTGTCAAATCCCGCCTTTCTTCTCGGACGAGGACTTCGCTGAGTGCGGCTTCCAGAAGTTGGGCGATGGCGCCGATGCTTCCCAAAGACGTGGACCCCCTGATGTAATTACTACCTACTTTAAATTATTGGTATTATTGACCCAGACCTCAATTTTATTATATCTGCATGTCTAGCACAACCCTTTTCTATGTCGCGCGAGAAGCGTAGGCGCGGAGAGTTGTGCTAGACCGGCTGGCCTACTATTTTGGTTATCCCTCGGAAACCTTAATTTTATTTCAGGGTATAGAATCATATGCAGTGCATAGGGTTTTGGCCAAGGTAGGCAGTTTTTATGGAGCCATGGTCGTTCAGGGCTTCAAGGTAGGCAGTTTCTTTGTGCCTATATGGAGCCATGGTCGTTTAGGGTAGACCGTGCCTTTGTGCCCATATGGACCGCCCGCCACTGATTATAATTATGTCACCCAAACACATTTAGAAGAGAAAAAAATCATAACCTTCTTTTTTGTGTTCACGTAGTCAGATACAAAGTATTCTGTAACCATCTGATTCTCCAACCCAGCTACACATGTATTAAAACTAGTTTAAATTCGTGTAGCCGGTTTTGGCGTGTTGAGGTCACAAAGACACATACGAAAAATAAGAAAATAATGTTTTATAAAAATCTGAAAATATCTTCAACGTTTAATTTTTAAGATTAGTCGTGATACACCGTGTTTTTTTAAATTTCCACATACTACGTGTTAGTAGTAACTGAACCAAAACGTAAAGAACAGCAGATTTTTTATTTATTTCCGAAATGTCTCCCCATAGAAAAAGTTGTTCGTATTGACGGGTCGTGTTAAAATCAAAAGAAAAAAACGCGGTGTATATCAGGGTTGTACCTTGTTTTATCGAAACCGTGTCATCGAATGCTTCATTTCGTCGACATATATATATAAATTTCATCGAAAACATTTTTCTCTGAAACCGTTAATAATTTTGGGATTGTTATAAAACAAACCTAACCTTAACTAACGGCTTCTACATGACGATCTTATCAAAAACATGAAAATTTCATGTTTTTCGATGAAATAGAGGGCTGCCGTATATTTAGTTTAATTCTTGCCTATAATGTCTGATACTGTTTCATTACAGTGTTCAAAGCAGTTATGCATGCTTAAGAAATACGAGCTCCTTCAAGATGACGAAACTATAGATGTAGAAGCTATCAGCAAGTTCCTAGATGACTGGGCGGAGAAGAATGAGGAGTTCCAGCCAGCGGCTGAGGCAGCTAAGGACCGCTGCATTGGGAAGCAACTTTTTGGACCTCCACAGATTTGCGAGGCGAATAAACTGGTGTTCTGCGTCAGTTCCACCATCTTCGATGTAAGTTGAGACGCTTGCTAATGTTGTTAAGGTCTAACGGGCTCGCTGAGTCTTTGTCAGTAAATCTCTGTATGGTGCATCCGACTCTTTAGCCGTTAGCGCCGCCTAGTGCAGAACGGATGCACCATACAGAGATCCATAAGCAAGAACAGATGACAAAATTCGTCGACTACTGGTGTGGACGATTAGCTCAGATGGTAGAGCGTGCTGCCCCGGTCTGGCTCAAGGCACTGGTTCAAGTCCAGTATCGTCGAAAATTTTTTTCATTTGTTTCTGATCTTTGTTTATAATAATAACGCTAGTGGAGTGATCCACTAATAAATTGCAAAAATTGTGATTATTATCATGATATTTGTAAAACAAAAAGTAAACTTTTAAATAGTAAAAAAAAATCTGTTGTACAAATTAAATATTTTTAATTTGTTTACTGAATTGTGTTGCTACAAATATGTACTTTAATGTAATGTAAATGCAAATATACCCTGAAAATATAACAAAGCAGTGGATGATTTTCGGCACAGATGATTAATATAATGACGCTGAGTTTGTTGTATGTGCTCTTAAATTAATAGAGCTGTTTTTGTTTCAGAAATGTCCGACATGGCAGGAAAATGAAGGATGCAAAGAATTGAGGACTCGAATGGACGAGTGCCGACCTCACTTCCCCAGTAAATAAAAAAAACAGAATACTTCAGTATTGTATTTATTTAAATTAAAAGTAGAATCTGGCGGTGTAGACTTGTAAATATAATATATTTAACTATGTTTTGTTTTTCTATTTCACTAACGTAAAATGTATAACCATAATTATATATACAAATATTATACGTATAATCCAGTCGAAATGTCGAAAAAGGTGTGGGTATCTGGAAAGTATTTAAAAGGTTATTTGGGAATACACTAGGAAGACTATTCTATGTTTTGTGTAGAGTAATACATACTGTTAATCCGTTTGCCTGTTTCTTCTTCACGGCTAAATTACCGAACAGATTTAGATGGAATTTGGCATATGAAAAACTTAAAGCTTAGAGAAGGGCATAGGCTACTATACTATTTATACCGGAAAAATACCCTGATTCCATAACATGTACATAAAGGAATCTATGGCGGCCAGTCGAGGGCAGAAGCTAGTTTCTAATATTATTATTGGACATCTTCACGTTTGGGGGACGAAAGGGGATTGGATCGTAGGTTTTCCAACACGTTGGCATACATTGATGAGTGATCAACAATATAAACATAGAAATGATAGTAACAAATACTTATGTTATTTTTACATTTTAAGAAACTTTATCTTACTTTGATCAGCTGTATCTCCGTTAATATTGGGCCTAAAAATCCCGTTTTGTTACACATTTCTAGAAAATGTAATGTTGTTCAACTTTGTCGTGTAATTTGGTACCCAAAAAGTGCTTAATTTAAGAAATATAAGTCAAAAAAGTCAGAATTTTTCAAGTCCCCTCCGCAACGAAGTACAGGGTCGTCGAGGTCCAAAACTTAGGTAGATTTCCTAGTGTATATATCCCAAACAACCTGTCAAAGTTCCATTAATTATTCGATTTTTTTCCAGACAAGAAACAAATAATCGCAGTTATCACAGGATTGCCCGACCGCAAGCTTCGAAGATACAACCAACTTTAGCTAAAGGTGTCTTGTTCGATTCTTCCGCTCTCTCTCTCTCACTCTCTCTCATCCCACGCCTTCAGTCAGGTTCAATCATTTAACCCACCCCTGCAGTCCTTGTGCCTGGCGCAATGCATCCCCACCCTGACCCAAGTGTATGCGGGCATTACAGTTAAATTGGTCTAGCCATACTGATCCAATTAAAAGTCGGGATCTAAAATAAAATCTAAACGTGTCGTGAGAGAGGTAAACGAAGAGGAAGTAAAACTCGACTATACACCAACAAAGTAACATGATCTAACAACTACTCGTATATGCTTACAAATTTATTAGACCTGTTTTGCTTTCACGACACAATTTCTTCAACAAAGGCTTAAGAGGACATTTTCTCTCTCAAATCATGTTAGATTACAATGGTACCTATTCTGGTAGAGATCCATATTGAAAACTAATGAAACCTAAAGTAAAATGATGCTTTCTTTGGATACATTCTGGAAGGTAAATTTAAAGGAAAAAGAGGCAGATAAATACAAAGATTTTATAATTTATTTTAATCAAGTGAAATAGAAAGTCGGCACTTTATCGTATCAGTAGATCAAACGAATAACAGGGGATGGGGAAGAGGGGCGATTATTCCACCGACAATAGCGTAACGAATGAACGAACGAATAAGGAAGAACTAGGAGCTGGAAGACCTGATATCTGAGCCGAATATTATTGGGGAGATAAAATCTGCAACTATCTGATGTCTTGAACATCTGGCGGGTATTCTTGCTGATAGGGTTGTAAACACGGTCTTCTAATCTGGTGCCTACCTTCCGGCTCCATCATCAAATCAATTTGATGATACCATCATCAGCTTAGCTATTTTAATAGAGATTTATCTCGTCGCCATCCGAATATCACTTATCGTTGAGGAGTTCCAGTGACCTTCTGTGGTCTTCTTTATCAGTTCCACTTCACCAATGTACTTTTTCTGAATGTAAATGCTTGTTATGTTTTTTTATAATACCAAAATCGGCATTTATTCCAATTCCTCATGGATACCATCAACAGATCTTAACTAAAATTTAATGGGACCAATCTGGAGGCACCTTCTTTCAAACAAAAGAAATCTAAATCGGTGTATAAATGACGGAGTTCTGAGGTAGCAAACATTAAAATTATACAACCGAATTGAAAACCACCTCTTTTTCGAGAGTCGGTTAAGAACGGCCTTTGAAAATCCAGTGTAAGCAGAGCCCTACTCTTAAGCAAAATATACGTGGTGTGGGGTCGTTTTTATATTGGTTCATGACACAGATAGATAAACATAACAAAAAAAAGAATTTTCAACTTTATTTCGTGGGTTGTGCTATAAGAGCTACCTTCATACCAAATTTCAAGTTTCTAGGTCAACTGGAAGTAGTAGTAGTAGTAGGTTTTCAATGGACAATAATTTGTAAGGAAACACCTTTTTTAATGATGGTATCTTTGGATTGCGTTTCCTTAGAAGTTTAATTGTTTTACAGCTTCAAGGTACCGCAAACATGAGTAGGTAATTGATATTCATTTCAACCTAATAATTCCACGCGTTCCTGTGAAAAAGGGTCTAAGTACCCTGTAGTTTTCCATGGACGGGTGTTAGGAAAGACCTTTTTAGGGCTCCGTAGCCAAAATGGCAAAAACGGAACCCTTATAGTTTCGTCCTGTTCGTCCGTCCGTCCGTCCGTCCGTCCGTATATCACAGGCATTTTACTCAAAAAGTATTAGATGTATATCGATGAAATTTAGAACATAGGTGTCTTATGTAAGCCGCTACTTAGTTTGATAGTTACAATATATATATATTTAGGGGGGGCACTCCATACATGTAACAGAAACTGAAAAAAAATCAGCAAATATCAGTTATTGCCAAAAAAACTGCGCTTCTCAGCATAAGGACGTAAGTGCCGGGGAGATACGATCTTTTGTTAGTGTTTTTTTTTCATGTCGTATTTTTTTCATCTATAATGCATTTTTTTGTATAAACGGCTGCGGAACCCTACATTGAGCATGGTCCGAAATGCTCTTGACCTGTTTTTTAGTGACTTGTATCTTGGGATTGCACTGCGTTACATTAGGACCTTAATTTTTTACAGCTTTAATGATATAAGTAGGTATTTGCGTTATATTTTGTAAACTGATTACGCATATAACTAATCAGATTGTTTTATATCTTTTCTGTTATTTAGAAATATAAAGTTACAAATCCGTTACTGGTGCCTCTTTTCTACCAAAAATACGAATGTCCACTTAAGTAAAATACAAATATCGGAACGTTCATAACCACTCCATTCATTGTTCCTCATTGTGTTACAGTCATTGTGAGGTTCAAACGATAATAGCCTACTATTGTATCTGTATAGATTAGCAATTTACTGATAAAGACTACCAACCACTTTGAAGTCGTTACCAATGGAAAGTGCAATCGTATCGATTTTTATTTTATTACTTTCTGCAGTAAGTAAACTTAACGCTTAGCAGGTTTAGTTTTAACCTTGATTTCACCACGTCCTGTTAGTTATAAGTATTATATATGATTTTTCTCACAACCGTTTTTTGACAGCCATCATTCCAGTACATTTACGCCTTCGCGATTGTACTGGGATGACGGCTGTCAAAAAATGGTTTTTAGAAAAATTCAACTACAATTAATCATGTTTATCATGATGCCGATATTTAAAAATCTTAATTATATTTCATTCAATCTGTTAGATAACAATAAAACAATTTCAAATAAAAAATATTCTTAGTTAAAGATTAGTAGTGGGGACTCGTGACGACATACATAACTAGGTATAAACCAAGTTTGAACTGTACTGGGCTTGATGAAACGCGACAGTTTGACTTTTATAATCGTTAAAGGATACCTTTAGGATACCTAAGCTTAAGCAAAAAGAAACTTACAACTTTGTTCTCGTCCGTGAATGGAGTTGCGGGTTCTAGTATTGGATGCAACTGTATAACTGCATACAGTTTTGTGGTTGGAGTATTGATAGGGTGACAGTTTCGTGAAAATGGTGAGAACTAAGTATAGCAAAGCTAAGTATGAGAGCAGTATTGATTGCTCGCTAGTGCATTTTGTTACAACCAGGAATATGAAGATTTTTTTTTTGAAATTTCAATACGATTAAATATTAACATCAGCTAAAACAATTAGCAATACAGTCTTTTGCTATAATTATTATGTAGGAAGAGAGGGCAATAGAGAGATATCTCTCCTCCAGGTGGGTGCTATATCTGGGGACCAAAGTCCAATGAGACAGATGGTTGGAAGTTATATTTATGCAACCGAATTAGAAAACTTTGTTAGCGCGATGCAGAACATGTCAGAATTGACAGACGACAGAAGTTATACCACAATTACTTTGCAAAAATTAAATTATAGGTAGAAAGCATTGCTAAAGCCATTCTTGTGTTAAGTAAATAGTAACGTGTCCGTATGGACAATTTAACGGTCCAAATCAGAAAAATTACACAAATTGCATATCAATTCTGAACACTACTACATGCAAGAGGGCATTAGATAAGATTTTTAAGCTATACTCATCTTGCATACGTACATTTCCATACGATTCGCACACTTCCATACGATTGACACTTCAGGTAGGGGAGACTGGGCAAGGGTCGGTCGTATAGTGGACTATGAACTGGTGTCAAAAGATCGCACGAGCTTATATCTCATTCCAAGATAAAGCTCCCGCAATCTTTCGACACCGTTTGATGAACTTATTCGTTCGTTCAGTTTTCTGTTATGGTCGTCATGTGACAACCAACTCCTGGGGCAATCTTACCCGGGGGGGTTATAGACTAACGAAATTTTGACAATTGGTATCCGAATCAACTGACATAGCCCATACAAAATCATGACACTTGACATTCTGATTTCGAGCGTCAACCGCGTTAGGCAATTGGGGGGCCGGTCTCCCCTATACTCGTAGCCAATATATGGCAAAAAGTTCTATCATATGTGCATTACTTTATTTAATAGCCTTCCTGGTAACTTCAAATGCTTCAAAGAAATATTTTTATAACCAAGTTAACCACTTGGCTTTTAGCAATTGCTTAATAGTGTTAATAGTTAAAATTAGAGGCCGTACCTGACATTTCAAATATAATTCTATTATCTGTATCCATATTTATTATTATTAGATTGTCTTTTATTTTTCCTTTTTTTGGTTGTGCGTTTATCCTTTGAATAGTTGAGTAAATATTACATTATAATGGAGCGCGCCCAAATACATATTTGCACACAGGCATGCGTTTGTTTTTCAATATGTTGTTAAGATGGTTTGATCCATCCCAGCTAGTTATCACGACACAACAAAACAGGGCTTAATCGCGTGTAAATATGATTTAATCGCGTGTCGTGAGTGTAGTGTGTCGGTCCATAGTTGAATTTTTCTAACGACCGTTTTTTGACAGCCGTCATCCCAGTCCAATCACGATGGCGCGAAGGCGTAAATGTACTGGGATGACGGCTGTCAAAAAACGATTGTTACAAAAAATCAACCATAGTGACGGACGACCTTAGTGTTCGATCTAATAATCAACACAAAGCGTGGGTAGATCGAAAAACTCGCGCGGCTAGAAGACGCTGATACTCGCCTCTCCAGTTCCTTCGAGACTATGAACGTAACGCGACGTCCTAAATGTCGAAGAATTACCTACCAACAAAAGGTAATAGGGACATTGTTTGCTTGAATAAAAGCTCATTCATGTAACAAACAGTAGACAAACATATTTTTTCGAATAACTATAAAAATAACGAAGATATAAGCCATCAAACATTTCTATCTATCTCTTTCTAGCAAAACAGAATTTAATATGGACTTTATATAGCCAGAGTGCGCGATGACGTAACAGTGCATAATGGACCTCTCTGTCTAATTAGTAGTTTAAAATGCCTGTATCTTTTGCTTGCCTGCGTATTTCTTGGTCGATTTAAATTTAAATTTCACATTTTGAAATAGTTTTTACGGTATTTTGATATTTAATTAAGAAAAGCGACAAAAAAATCATGCATGCACCCTATTAAATAAATCATATTTATACGCGATTGAGTCCCATTTTGTTGCGTCGTGATGTGATAATGAGTAAAAATCGTGTAAATCAATGTCAGCTAGTGATTGTATCGCATAATTAATTCAATAATGAGAAATGTTAATGTTGCACAATATTTTTATGTAATACTAGCTGTTACTTGCGACTTTGTTCTCGTAAAGATGCAATTCATAGTCCATGTTCTGATGTCTATACAACATTACTGGAAAGTTTCGTTGAGATCCATTCAGTAGTTTTTCAAATTAAGAGGAACGTACATATCGGCACAAACTTTTACGTTTATAATATTATTTTCTGTTTCACTAAATTTGCATTTCAGATGGTTTCTGCGCAAAGAACCAAGGAATCTATATTAGCACAATGCCGGCAAAAACCAAGTAACGCGAAAGTAAGTAAGACACGGCATTATTACATTATCTATACTTATAAAGTCGTAAAGTTGAATATATTATTTTGACAAAAAATAATAAAACGGGCCATGCGAAAGTCACTGAATTGGAATATATTTTTTATCAATATAAATAACTGGACCTGGACAGATTTGAGACTACATAAATACCAAAAATTTAATTCCGATATTCAGAATCACGAATTTTGCAATACCTATTCTTATAGTTCCGAATGGATCAAAATACCGAATAGGACAATTCCGATATATCATGAATCCGATTTTTATAAATCCGAAATTTAGAAATATCGAACGTTTATATTTCCGATTTTCAAAATTCCGAATTTCAATACTTACACCGAACAATACAAAGTCCGACTGAATAATAATACGCAATATCAAAAGTACGAATTCCGAATACTAAAATACCGAATTTCAAAATTCCGAATATCATTACACAGATCAATAATAAATCCGACTAAACAAAAGTCCGAAACATCAGACTAACCTAACCTACAGTTTTCGGTTTTTGGCCCATGTTTAATTTGTCCATTGTGTACATGCAAGGAAATATATATGCGGTCACAATACAAACCTAACCTAACCTACAGATTTCGGTTCTTATTACGATTGATAAAAATCACGAACTTTATATTACCGAATGTCAAAATTCCGATTATTACAAATAACGAACTTTATATTTCCGAATGTCAAAATTCCGAATTAGCAATGTCATTTCGGTTAATTAAAATTCGGATTATTATTTTTCAGGGTAAAAAAATATCGAGCTTTTGATTCTTCGGGGTTATAAACATCGGAATATTAAAAATTCAGATTTTTGATATTCGGTAAACTAAACTTCGTGCTTTTCAATAATCGATATCTTAATACAACGGAAATATAAAATTCAGAATTTCGACAATCGGAGAAAGGAAATTCGGCATAAAATATATCGGATTATTTGGCTGTTCCCATTTTTAGGTAGCTGGGCGTCCAAGGTGGTTATAGGATATTTTTTACCCGACTATGCTGCAGCAAAAATGAAGATTACGAATCCTCCCCGCGAATGTTCGGAATATAGCGAGCACCTTCTGCAACTCCAGCCACATGAATATATCTATTTTTGGCCCTAATTCCAAGGCTCCTGTTCCATGAGCAACGTGGCCTGCCCATAGCCACTTAAATCTCTGAGCCATGTCGACGACCCTGGCTCCTCATTCCTGATTCGATCACACAAGGACTCTAAGCTCTTGCTTTTGAGTGATTCTGGCTTTTGTATTGGCTTTATAATTTCTATTAAGGTAGCTGCTATAAGGTCAATTCGACTAAGATCGGAACACAATAAGCGTAAATTTAAGCCATACGTTCTTAGCCGGTGTCAGGTCTTAGTCGAACTCACCTTAACCGTTACGTATGCGACATTCTTGTGGAAACTAGTAGCATCGTTCAAGAGTATCATGTGTTCCTTCCATCCATGATTCGCAGGAGGAGATCACCGAATGCTGCCCCATACCAGACCTCTTCTCTGTGGAATCCATGGCAGGCTGTGGCATGGATTTGGAGCAACCGGCGTTGTTCCCGAGCTTCCGAGGCTCTCCTGATGTAATTATACATTTCTTTTTTCTACTGGAGATCCTTGCTACGCGAGACTTATCAACGGACACCCTGAATGCTATGTGTACTCATCCCGAACTAGCTGTAAGAATTTCGAGCCAATCAATATCGTCTTTGATGTCCCTGTTATCAACTGTAAATAGTAATTTCTCATGTGATGTTTTCACATTAAAATAATATAAAAAAAGGTCCCTTATTAAACACATATATTTGTTCTTACAGTGTGCCCAAACGACGTGCTTGCTAAGAAATCACGATTTACTTTTTGACAGCGACGACATTGACGTTGAATCCGTTAAACAGTACCTCGACGAGTGGACTGAAAAGAGAAAAAAATATCTACCTGCAGTGCGTCTCGTAAAAGAAATGTAAGAAAAAAGTCTACAAAACAATCACAACCATACTTTGGGTGGTATATTGCTTTCGTTTTGTAACTAATTCATGTCAAATGATTACTAAGGTGCCTCGGTGGGAAACCTATGTTTGGACCTCCACAAATGTGCAGTGCAGACAAGCTGATCTTCTGTATGCACGCAAACTTTTATAAAGTAAGTTGACCAAGACTTTACGGACCTATACCTTCCATAATGTCTTAACTTTAAACTTTAAAAATTTTTACGTCTGTACGTTGCAGATATTTAAGTAAAGATTGGAGAAAAGAACTATTTAGAGATCCTTGAATCAAATAATATTTTATCGTATCGTATCTTTGTGTGTTTGTGTCTTTATAACTGCATTTTTTCAAAAAGTCTTGACAAAATTCAATCATTTTTGGTACACGGGTAGCTGGGCTTGATAATGCTAGGATGATTTTTTAAAGGATCCCGAATACAGTGAAACAAAAAAGTCGGGTATCATTATTCTTCAAAATGGGCGAAATTGTGAGCATCTTTTAGTATTAACATAGAGTGACCATTTTTAGTACTTACATTAAGTAAATAAAAGCACGAATGCATTTTTTTTTTCACTAGAACGGAAAAACTGTTTGCTCCTACGTTGTAGCATCCTCCAAAGTTTTACACTGGGACGGACATTGGCGTGAAATTTGCCACCACTATTGAAACCACTATTTGTAGATAATATATTGTATGATAATAATGTAATCTTTTATTTTCAGAAATGTCCAAACTGGAAGGATTCGGAAGGGTGTAATGCTTTGAGGTCGTATTTAGAAGAGTGCATACCTTATTTCATGTAATATTTAAAATATTTGAATAAACTTTCACAACTGTTGTATTATTTTGTTGGTATATCCGCAGTTTGATGTCATTTTGTGCGCAGCAGGTTTAAATAAAAACAAAAAGTAGAGGGCTCGAAAGTAGCAATGTGTAAGGACAATTTGGAGAAATGCGTCTTTCCATGATATCTTAGAGATGTAAAACACTTGCAGCAGTTAGCATTGAGCAAAGAACTTAGGGATAGTTCAAAAGTGTTTGGATTCTATGCAATCTTTAAAAGACAAGGTTTGGTGGACCTTATGAGAAGTTTCGCTAAGCTTCTGAGATTGTTCTCGAGAGTGGGAATGTATGGTAGCTTAGTCGCTTGTACAATGGCCTAACGAAGACGAGAATATTCAGCGACGTGATGAGCACGAATATTGTTTTGCTAGGGCCTGGACATTTTTTTTATATTCAATTACCCTCAAAATAGCTAATGCATTTCATTAACAGTTGTCTACTATCAGCGATGCAATTAACATGAACCGTTCAGAAACTTCTAACAGCATAGGACCTCTCAACAGAGCTACAATATTTTTGCATCCCACTGACCGTTTCTAAAGTTATGAAGTTAAAAAACTTACGTTTAAATAACTCCAGATCCTGTGGCTACAATGAGAAATAAAAGCTGACTCCTAAGAAATATTAAAAAATAAAGTAATTTAGTTCCATCAATTTACTTTTAAAATATAGGTATACCAACAATAAAAGTTATCTTGAAGACGATGTCATCCTAAAAAAAGTAATAAATAAATATTATGGACAATCTTACATAAGTCGACTTCGTTGCAAACTAAGCAATTTGTCTAATGTTCAAATTTACGATTTTAGTAAGTGACAGACAGGTGGCACCAACTCTAAAATAACATTAATTGTACAGATTGAGTTAAAAATAGATAATTGAGAATAAATTGACGGAACTAAATTACTTTACTTCTTACCTTTTAGTCATTTTTTGGAGGCTTATTTAGTTTGTGTTAAAAAAAAACACTTTTTAGTGGATCGTTCCGTAAAAGTACATCCCGTGACGATTTTAAAAAGCCTAAACGTGGCTAAGATACGTAATTTTACTAAGGACATCCGGTGCCCACCTTCTAGCTTCATCGTGATATCAGTTCTGAGGTACCATTTCCATCAGAGCCATTTAATATTGTGACACTTACTTATCTTACATACGAAAGTATTTAATGCTCATAACGTTATTTTTTCATAAAAACCTAGATCGTAATGTTCAAAAAATATAAAGGCCAAAAGATGAAACGCCTTTTCCTTCTTGATAATTGAAAATATTTAATTATTCTAAATTTTTCTTTACATATTCTTACAAAAAGTATAGTATCATAAGAAACTCGGTTCTGGCGCTTCACCGACCGCTGCCGCGGCACGCTCCCTTCGCTCGCTCGGCTCACGCACTCTAGAGTCGCAGTTCTACCTAACATTCCACCTCGCTTCGCTCGTCGTCGTACCCAACGGTGACCTGCCTTAAGGTATAATAGGTAGGTTGTTTTATACTTTAATACTTTGATTGACACCGAGTATATCATATAATATTATGTCACCCAATCATTCGTTATAATTTAGTTCTAAATTTTAATCATTATACTGAATGTATGTTAAAACAAGTAAGATGATTCGTAATGATCGGTCTAAATAATGTTTTTATGATTATACATTATTCTCTTATTTAATTATTATGACTAATCACATTATGTATCTTGTTTTTATACAACATGTTTATCATGAGTATTAATAGTAGTGAAATTAAATTATGCTAAAAGTTTGTATAACAATTTTACGTACCCCCATAAAAAACAGAATAAAGCAAGAATTACGTTCTTTTTAGGGTTCCCTACTCAAAGAGTAAAACTGGACGCAAATACTAAGACTTCGCTGTCCGTCTGTTTGTCTCATGAGTGATAGCTAGTAGATAAACAGTTGAATTTTTCACAGATGATGTAGTTCTGTTGCCGCTATAACAACAAATACTAAACCCAGTATAATTTTATGTATGTCTGTCTATATCAGTAACCAAAATAAAATGATCAAGCACCGCGTACAGTTTGTATAGAAGTAGGGCTCTGCTAAGACTGATTTTCATAGATATGGCCATTTGTAGGGTATATATTTTATTTATTCATTACAGTTCTGTACGGAGTTGCATAATATTTTATTATAGTTCAGTGGCATATAATATACCATAGAGTACTAGAGTGATGGTACAATCTAAAAAGTGTGCCTTTGTAGTATGATTCGCGGAGTTCGAATTCACAGATTATATTACACGCGATTAAAAACATATTTTCGTATTTTTATAAAGGAAACAATAATCTATACATATAATAAAGCTGAAGAGGGTCAAAAGTCTGTACATGGAAGTTATTCGAAAAAACAATTGGCCGGGGATACTTAAAATCGATAACAGAACACATTTCAACAGTTTTTAGAATTTTTGTCTGTTTGTCTGTTTATTTGTACGCGCATCACGTGAAAAAGGTTGAGCAGATTTTGATGCAAACTTTACTAATCTATTGAGAAAATTCCCGGCCAGGTTATAGGCTATAAAAATTCAACCCTTAAAAGGGGGAGTAGCCAATACACTTGATTGAGTTAAGTTTGCACCTGAATCTTATCGCGCTACTTAGGAAGGAGATGCAAACTTTTCTCAAACATATGTTACGAGCCTACGAGTATCGAGTACCTTGCGAAACTAACATGTGCAAGAATTCGCCCAGGTACTACTTCAGGTTGGAGAAGGACTTAGGAGGAGGAAACCAACGTCCGTTGAAGACCGCATTCGGAGCTTATAAGGAGACCTGAGCCAGGTGACGTGACGTGAAAGCTCTTTGGTTTGTGAGAGAGCCATACGCACGCCGAAACTTGAACAGGCAGCGGCAGTTAATGCGCGGATATAGGCGAAAATAAAGGTGAACAATTCCACTAGCTATTGGCCGTGACTTCGTTCGCACGGAGATGAAATTTGTAGCCTTCTAGAAGGCAACTTCGTCAGCGGAGGAAAATAAACGTAACCCTCTTTTTTTCTTCAGCGTCATCGAATAAAAATGCCCTATAATTATCTGGGAATGCCCAGCTACCCGTGTACCAAAAATAGTTGAAATATGTTTGGCCGTTTTGGCGCGAATAAAGCTACATCGACACATACATACAAACATACAAAAAATAAAATTGGATTAGTGACCTTCAAATACTGCATATCACTTATTTTTAGATTTTCTATATTATAGTAGTAGATTATCTATATATGTTTAATGTACACAATAGACATTTAATTTTACATCTTAATGTATCTATCTTCTATATTCTTTCTATCTATACATATAATAAAGCTGAAGAGGCTCGAAAGTCTGTAGGTTCATGGAAGATATTCGAAAAAAAGTTGGCCGGGGATACAAAGAATCGATAACAAAACACGTTCCAACAGTTTTTAGATTTTTTGTCTGTTTGTCTGTTTATCTGTTTGTCTGTTTATTTGTACGCGCATCACGTGAAAATGGCTGAGCAGATTTTGATGCAAACTTTACTAATCTGTTGAGAAAATTCCCGGCCAGGTTATAGGCTATAAAAATTCAACCCTTAAAAGGGGGAGTAGCCAATACACTTGATTGAATTAAGTTTGCTCCTGAATCTTATGGCGCTACGTGGGCGCTACTTAGGAAGAAGGTGCAATCTTTTCTCAAATATGTGTTACACGAGCCTACGACTACTATTGAGTACCTTGCTAAACTAACAGGTAGCGCTAAAATTAATACCTTGGCATTTTGCCAAATTAACTCTAAGTTTAGAAGAGGGGGTACGGATATCAGCAAATTTAATTGAATATACTTGATTTAATAATACAAAAAAATACGAGATAAGTGGCTCAGTAGTATCAACAAGGCCCGCTCCGCTCCGCTTCAAGCGCCTACAGTTCCCCGTGAGCGTCTGCTTCGCCATGACCATCAACAAGTCGCAGGGGCACACGCTGCGCGCCGCCAGCGTGGACCTGCGCACGGGCTGCTTCTCGCACGGGTAGCTCTACGTGGAGTGCTCGCGCGTCACCATCTGCACGGAGCTGTTCGTGCTGATGCCCACCGGGAAGACTCACAATGTGGTGTACAAAAAAATATTGTAAAATGTCAATGTTATGTAAATATACTTTACATATCTACTTTTGGAGTATGTAACTGTAGATACAATTATATGTACAAATTTAGTTGTGCATACATAAACATAACTGTAATTTTTTTTTGTTTCAAGATTTATTTTCAACCTCCGGAAATATGACCACGTATCTGAGTATCGCCGTCAGTTAAAATGGCTTCCCATTCGCGAACGCAGGTCCTTAAAAATTCTTTGTACCCTTTTCAACATTCTATTTAATCCAACCACACCGGATTATCTTAAATCTATGTCTACATTTGTAACTGCCCGTCCTGGGTGTAAGCTGCGCTCTGCTCGCAGTCTCAAACTCTCTCTTCCTTCTCACAGCGCTAGTTTTATGTCCAAATCCTCCTATTCAAGCAATTCGTTTATGGAACGATCTCCCTCTCTCTATAAGGCAAGTTCAGAGCATTTTCTCTTTCAAGCGCATGTTGCGCAATCATCTCTTCAATAAATCTCAAGATTAATTGTCTGTGTGGTGTTTTGCAGGTGTAAGGGGACATATATATTTTATAATTGTATTGTATTTATCTATTTGTATCTTAATATAGTACGTGCGTATGAATATAAATATTTATACGTATATATCCCCATATTGACTTGTTGATTTGTGTCTCTTTTTTTTATTAATTTTTTTGTATTCTCAACATTAATGAGTAGAGAGTAGTTAGTGCAGGAGCACTAACTACTAGTTTCTGTTTGGCCCTATGGTTGACTGATAGAGAATGCCTTAAGGCATTAAGTCCACCATTTGTAACAGTTTGTATTGTGCAATTAAGTTTAAATAAATGAAAAAAATGTACATACTTGGCCTCAATATCTATATTCACCTTTCCTCTAATGTTACTTCTAAATAATATAAGACCTAAATTCGAAAGCTTGTTAGGAAGTATGGATTTCTATGTGTATATTTCTTACCTTATCATGCTTAGACTGATTTGACTGGAGGACCGATTTGGGTGATATTTGCCATGGACTTGATTTAGATAGTACTACAGTCAAGGACGTAAAAATAGAAAAGTGGTAATGTATCGTCCGATATATACCTGCAAGTATATACTCTATGTCTTTTAAATCACGTCAAAAATTTAAATAAGTGTGAAAAACGATTGATTTTGGAGTGTAGTTTTATTTAGTGGTATTTGTTTAACATTTTATCTGGACTTTACTTCAAGTTTCGGCTCCAGGGGAGAGGGGTGAATTAGCCGCTTGCTGACACAGACCGAATTCCACGCGAGCGGAGCCGCGGGCACAGCTAGTAGTTAATATAAGCGTAAGAATCTTGAATAATAGTACAATGATAATTTTGTTACATTTTTTCTATTACATATGGCCATAAAATTAAAGGTAAATAGTAATAGACGTAGTACAATTGTATGATTTATTTGCATTTAACGATTTTACGTTTCAAATTGTACTTAATATTAGAGCTTTATTCAGTAGTTACGGTATTTAAACTACGATCTTCTTTGATCTTTTTGTGTCAAACGTTGTCAAAGTTTTATTTGTTATTTCCTAAGTATTTATTTAACTAGATAAATACTTAGGAAATAACAAATTAAACTCAACACTTACAACAATTACACACAACTACTTAAATAGACACTTAGTCATGTGGGGCAAGTGTGCGCACTTTTTTTATAAAGAGGTTGCACACACTTACCCGCTGCACAAATAGCGTTTCGTGAGCTCACTATTAACGCTATTTGCCACTAATTAATAGGTTTACAATCATCGAAGTTTCATAAACGAGAACGGCCGTTGAAATGCCACTCAGCCGTCTTCAGTTCGTGGACACGTCAAGTAGTGGTACATGTTCCAGATCACAGGTCAAGTTGTCAAAACTGACTTAAGGAAACGAAGGCAAGGGTCTATGAAAACGAATAGTTTATACGTGTCTAGGGATCATTTTATAGATCCTTGTTTAGAGCTTACTGTACCTCTCTCTACCTGCCTGTGGCTTCGATATACGCAACGAGCCTCTCCGGGTTCAATTTAACAACGCGTTCCGGGTGTTGGTGGGGCTGTCCCGCTTCTGTAGCGCATCAGGGATGTTTGCAGAAGCGAGGGTTGACTGCTTCTATAGCCCAATGCGCAAGAGGGCTGCATCCCTGGTGCGCCGGGTGCGCGGCAGTCCCAACATTGATTGATTGATTGTCCCTATTTACGCCATTGTTGTGGACTACGTGCCCCGATTTTGAGTATTTAATTTTACTAACTCATAGATTTTAAGATACTAACAAAATATGAGTGTAATTACTTGAAATAAAAGTTTTATTATTATACACTTATTTATTTTCAATCTTAGGTAGGTTTTTTACAATATATATATATAAAAAGTAAAATACAAACTGCAAATACAAAATATAAACACATTATAAAAAACCTAACCTAGGGTGCCGCCGGCAGCGGGGCAGGGCTCAAGCTACCGGTGGTTAGGGCTGCACAGAGAGGAACCTCCTGACAATGCGGGCCGTGTCCAGGATTACTGCCTTCTGTATCTGACCCTTGATCCAGCCATCTAGCGAGAGTCTCTTAAGATGCTCGTCGAGACTCTTCGCTATAAGACCGTTTACCGAAACGACTATTGGCACAATGATCGTCGAATCAACATCCCACATGGCGGTGACCTCGTGAGCCAAGTCAAGGTACTTGCTGAGTTTGTCCTTCTCGGCCTTCACGAGGTTCTCGTCATGTGGGATGGTAATGTCGACGAGCATTGCTCGGCGCTTAGATCGATCTACCAGCACGATATCAGGCTTATTGGCTACAATAGTCCTGTCCGTGAGGATAGATCGATCCCAATACAGCGTGGCACGACCATTTTCGAGAACTGGCATCGGTACATACTTATAGTATGGCACCTCAGACCCCACAAGATCGTATTTAACAGCAAGTTGCTGGTGAATAATCCTGGCTACTTGGTTATGTCTGTGCAAGTACTCGCCGTTAGCAAGATAAGAACAACCGGACATGATATGCCTGAGTGACTCTCCGGGACGGCGGCATGCCCGACAAATGTCGACCGTACCGTCTTTCAGGATATATCTCCGGTAGTTGTTCGTCATGATAACTTCGTCCGCAATTGCACAGGAAAAACCTTCGGTTTCCCCGAAGAGATCGCCGAAACGTAGCCAGTTCACCGACGCGAGCAGATCCACATCGGGTCCTGTAAGGGCCTTGTAGAACCGCCCGTGTAGCTCCTTACTCTTCCATACGTCTTTGCGGTCTACGGTGCTAAGCACCGTTGGTCTGCGCCAGTTCTCGTTTGCCAAGGATAGAGGGGTGAGGCCTTTGTCTACTGCCACTACATCGCGATGTATCCCACACTCGTTGTTTAGGAAATACTCCCTGAGACTGCACACCTCGCGATTATGGAGGTCCTTGGCGTTTAAAAAGCCACGGCCCCCACACTTACGCGGGATGTACAGTCTCATTACTGACGAGCGTGGGTGTAGCATGCGATGTGTAGTGAGCAGCATACGGACCCTCCTATCCAGGGCGTCCAGCTCAGTCTGGGTCCACCTTAGTATTCCAAAAGAGTAAGTGAGCAGGGGCATCACCCAAGCGTTGAAGGCGCGCGCCTTGTTGCCACCCGACAAAAGACTGTTAAGTACTTTTGTCAGGCGACAGAAAAAGCGCTCCTTCACTGCCTGCCTAATGTCCCCATCCGCAATACTCAATGCCTGTGACATACCAAGGTATTTGTAGGTTTCAGTTTCGGAGAGAGATCTAAGAGACATTGTCTCGGAAAGCTCTAAATTCGTGGAATTTACAACTTTCCCCCGCTGTACATGCATGACCGCACACTTGTCTACACCAAACTCCATTTTGATGGCGCTACTGAAAGTATCTGTAACTTTCAGTAGCTCCACCAGTTCCGGTCGTTTTGGTGCAAACAGCTTGAGGTCGTCCATGTACATCAGATGAGAAATGATCTCACCCCCTCTCCGAAGCCGGCAACCTAGTCCTGAATCCTTCAGCAGAGTGCTGAGTGGATTCAGGGCTAGGCAGAACCACAGTGGACTCAAACTGTCGCCCTGAAAAATACCCCTCTTAATCCTTATAAAGTCCTGCGGAGCAGGGCGGGCGTCTCGGCCGCCTGGTTGACAAAGGACTGTGGTCCACTGTCTCATACATGCGCCTAAGAAGGATCTTAGAGCTGTATCGACTTTATACAGCTCCAAAATCCTCTCGAGCCATGAATGAGGCACCGAATCATAGGCCTTCTTGTAGTCAATCCAAGCGGCAGAGAGAGACCCCCTGCTCCGCCGAACTTGTTGACAAATGGTCGTGTCAATGAGGAGGAGCTCCTTAGTACCACGGGACCCAACCCTACATCCATTTTGAGAGAAGGCCAAAACGTTGTTCGCAACAATGTGCGTGTTAATTTTTGCTCTCAAAATAGATGTAAGGAGCTTGTACAGCGTAGGCAAGCACGTGATGGGTCGATAGTTTTTCGCTTCCGTGGTACTACCGGACTTGTAGAGCAAGAAGGTAACACCAGTTGTTAAGAAAGATGGCAGGGAACCAAGCTCGAGGGCTTGTTGGAATTGTGTTGCCAGTCGTTCGTGTGAGCATCGAAACCACTTAACCCAGAAGTTGTGCAACCCGTCCGGCCCAGGACTTTTCCAGTTCTGAGTCGTACGAGCCGCACAACTCACGTCATCGGGGCTGATAGTAACAGCCCCCATGGCTTCGATGGGCTCACACTCGCGCTCGACAACATTCATCCACTCGCCCTCTGTGTGCTCGACTGGCACCGACCAGATACTACGCCAGAAATTACTCATGGCGGTAGGATCCGGCAGCCGCCCGTCGGTCACACGTTGGTCGGTTCCCTCCCACTTTCGGTATACCTTCCTTTGATCGCTCTGGAAGAGGCGATTCTGCTGGAATCGATCCACACGTTCTCTGTAGCGACGGATACGGCTTGCCCACGCATAGACTTTCTGCTTCAGGAAGTCGATGCGCTCTGTGACACAGGCCATGTAATCACAGGAACTGACATCAGTCCCCGCAAAGGCCTGTGCTACGTAGCGCATGACACGAGGGCGGTTGTTACCCCCCCCTGAAGCAGATTAGCTTTGCAATGAGAGTCCTGAACGTGCTGATACGCCGCTCGATCCGTACTTGCCAGGCGGGGACACCACCGGCAGTCCGCGGTGCTCGGTCAGCGTCCGGGAACTTGACACGAGCAACGCGGCACGCCGCGATGGCCCCGCAGTACATGATCGAGTGGGTATCAGCTAGATCTTCGCTAGCCCGCAGATACGGGTCTAGCAAAGCATTCAAGGCTCCCACTAGCGCCAAGTTACGTTTATTCGCGGGCAAGCGTGGTAATCGCGGCCTAGAGTCAGGTGCGAATCGATACCGCTCAATCGTCTCTTCCAGAGTCCTCCTCAATTGCTCATTGGCCTGGGTACTCACGATACTCACGCAGTGCCCCTCGTCAGAGTCGGGATCGACCCGCGGCGCCCCCGGCATCAGGTCGAGTGCTGGCGCCGGAACCGGCGACGTAGCAGGTGGATTCCGAGACGACGTGGAGGCCGCGCGAGCAGCCAGTACTTCCAGGCGCAGTCGATCAAGCGTCGCGTCGTCCAGCAGCTTACGCCGTTGAATGGCGCGCACTTGATCCGATAGCCGCTGCGCAGATGCGGCGATGGCCGGTTCGAAGGTCTGGAACAGGAGGAGCATCCTGTCTCGGTATGCAGACAGGTGGGTTCCCCCCTCTGTAGCCCCATAGTATGCGCGCATGACGTTCTCGTTATTGGCTTGAGACCATCGCATGCGACGCACTATACCACCGGTAGCGGGAGCCGTGGGCGGAGCAGAGTGCCCCGCAGGCCCCAAGCGTGCCGGCAGCGGTGGCCGCCCTCGTCGCGCAGGTGGTCGTGGCGGCGGGGGCGGCGGCCCGCACTCGTCGTCGCTCGACTCGCTCGTGTCGGGCGCGGTGGCGAAGTCGTCGCTCGATGCCGATGGTGAGCAAGACGAGGCGGGCGGGGGTGTTGGTCGTGCGTGTGTTGGCGTGGCAGCTGTGCTTATTTTTCGCGTATTTTGGCTCCTCGTGAAATAGCGTTGCATGATTTAAACAGCATTTACATATTTGAACGTTGACATTTTTGACACTTCACAAATTCGGTTTTTCGTCCATAATTACCGTTTCTGAGCTGTGTTTTTACTATGTCCGTGGTTATTGAGAATTTTCTTCGGTTTTTCATGATAGATGTTGTAAAATTATGTCGAAAACAGTTAGGTAAACATAAAAAATATTAAATATAAGCGGAGGCCAAAATCCGTGACAGCGAGTGACAGCTTATTATTATTATTATTATAGTAGCTACTAGTCCGTCAGCGCTACGTTCGACGTTGACGCACATTTTATGAATCCTATACCCTGAGCCTTACCCAATTATCGTGAGATTAACTCGACCTGCAGGATATTTTTATGACTAGAAAGGAGTAAGAGTGATTTAAAAATAAATAAATAAATATGTATGTCGCAGAGAAATGGCCAAAACAGAGATTTGATCAATTTATTTCATCATTTACCTAGAAAACATCAGTCATTTGATCAAATCCCTGAATCTGTTTAGTGAAATGACGAAATCTGCCAAAATAGGCAGCTCGTTTTTTTATGATGGTCGCGTTTATCACGTGATAAATGATATGATAACGCGTCTGTCACTCTCGCACTCACATACGTGTCAGCAGCTATGTCATTTATTTATCGCGTGACAAACGCAACCATCATAGGCCCGCAGATTTGTTTAGTGATTGGATAAAATCCTTGAAGCACGTCAGGGAGTTGACAAAACGATCTCGCAAAGTCAACCCGTTTTCTCATTTCACTAGATCCGTTCAGTGAAATTATAATGTCTCTTACGACTTACGTTCAGTGATATGATAAAGACTTTATACACTGAACGTGTCTAGTGAAATAGTAAAACGAGTTGACTTTACGATTTCGTTTCGTCAACTCACTGGTTGTTTCAGGAATTTTATCAAATTCCTAAACAAATCTGTTGAAACATAAAAACGAGTTGCCTTTTTGGGCTGATTCTGTCATTTTACTAAACTAATTCAGGGATTTGATCAAATGACTGATATTTTCTATGCAAATGATAAAATTTATTCTCAATTGTAATATCCTGCGTGATTTGGTCACATATATTTCTTAGAGACATTTGTTCAATTCTCTGTTTTGGCTAAAATACCTGTGACATGTACATTGACCAAAACAGAATAAGCCTGATATTCTAAACAAGAAAACGCAATCTTAAAGAACTAGCACTTAGCACAAACAGATTCAGAGCCAAAGGCACCTTTTTGAGCACCTAATAATATAACAAATGCGTAATTCTGGCAGAGTATTTTTAATTTTATATTTATTGGAAATAAGGCACGCAGTCCTCGAAATATAACCGCAAGGCGTTACAGCCTTCTGAATCCTTCCAATGTGGACATTTCTGAAAATTAAACACTACACATTATAAAAATTCCTTTACTTTAATGCACAATCATTTAATTTTTATAAGTCTATAACGCACTAGAAGGTGCCCGCGACTTCGTTCGCAGAAGAGAACAAAGTCATAACCCTTTTTTTACTTGAGTGTAGTCGGATAAAATAAAACTAATACCACCTTTAAGTACCCAGTTACTCGTGTACCAAAAATTGTTGAAATTCGTTTAGCCGTTTTGACGTGATATAGCCACATCGACACATTACAAACATACAAAAAAACCCAAAAAAAATATTTTTCTATTCGGTTATTTTGAAATAGACCGTGTCACTTACTTTTTTGAAAATATGTTCAATGTACAGATATTTAATTTTTACAACTTTATGTCTAAAAGTTTTCGTCAACTAACCTCATAAAAGTTTGCGTGGATACAGAAGATTAGCCTATCTGCGCTACACATTGGCGCAGGTCCATACATGGGTTTTCCATCGAGGCACCTTAATAATCATTTGATAAGAATTAACACAAAACGAGAGTAATATACCACCCAAAGTATGATTGTGATTGTAGACTTTTTTCTTACGTTTCCTTTACGAGATTCACTGCTGGTACATATTCTTTCCTCTTTTCAGTCCACTCGTCGAGGTATTGTTTAATGGACTCGTTATCAATGTCATCATTATCGAATAGCAAATCGTGGTTCCTTAGCAAGCAAGTCCTTTGAGCGCACTGTGGGAATAAACATTTATTTTTAATGATTATTTATTTTCTTGCAAATATTGGAAGTTGAAGTTGAACCGCTTTCCGGTTTCCGATCGAGGTAAAATTTGGCATATTAATGTAAATTGGGTAACAATGCAATATTATGATACCAGCGAGCTCATCTCATGATGGATCCGAAAGGTGGTAATAGAAACTCTGTAATAAAATAACGTCATCTTACCAAGTTTGGGTTTTTAGAATCGTGTAGTTCTCGGATGTTCAAAGAAGATTATCTAAAACCTATAAGTCATATAGGAGCTTGGTTCAAGAGCCATTCTGTACGATTTTCTACCAATAAAGGAGCTTTTAATAACGACATCACATGGAAATTTCCTTATGCATAGCCTACCTTTTAATTTCCTTTCAAAAATTAAGTATTTTTCATAATTGTGATGTATCAAGAGACCTAATATATTTCTTCTACTAATTCCACTGGTGTCCAGTAGAGCTCTCTACTTTTAATCAAATCCAATGCCTTGTCACTTCTTTACACTCTTCACAAAAAAGACTTGTCACATTTTTCCAGCTTTCTATTTGGGGTTATTTTTCCTTGTCTTAAGAAATAAAAACGAATCCTTTTGATTAAAAATATTCACATTCAAAAATGTGACATTGAGAAAGTATAAAACGGGAAAATACGTGTTCCTATTTACAGTTGATATAATACGCATACGGATTGGCTCGAAATTCTTAGAGCTAGTTCGGGATAAGCAAACTAAGGCATTCAGTGTATCCGTTAATGAGCATCATATTGTAAGGACTTTTGATAGGAGATGGCACAGAAGACAATGTATAATTACATCAGGAGAGCCTCGGAAGCTCGGGAACAACGCAGCTTCCTCCAAATTCATGCCACAGCCTGCCATGGACTCCACAGCGAAGAGGTCTGGCATAGGGCAGCAATCGTGGACCTCCTCCTGTATACCATGAACCAAAGATCATTAAAACAAGGACTGTCAATCTCCATTCAAAAAGCCGTTCCCCGATGTGTAGAACTCCATCTATGTGTAAGAATTGTTATTTATAATTATTCAACTTTGCAAACGTGACTCAGTATTTAAGTGTTACGATTGATTTATTATTAGATGGCGGACTAATTGTTTGAGTTTGAAACCGCCATCTCGGTTTTGCCTGAATATCTTGCGATCTTATCCTTGCGATTGACGCACGATCCAAAGCATCGCAATTGACAGTCGTCAAGGGCAGAGCGGTTTGGGATGCCGGATGATGACGTATGTTAACACGTTCGCGTTGTCTCAGATCCATGTGACCCGTTCAGATTCTGGCACTGCAGGTGACCAGGGTCAGGCTATCAAACACTGCAAATACTCGTCGTTACTTAATAACTACGAGTTTGCGACGCCTGCAATGGAGACATTAAGCCCCTAGTCAGCTGATATGGAATTGTTTATGAGAGCCTTGGTTAAACGGCTTAGCGACGCCTCTGCCTAAGAGTTGCTCTCATGATGCAAGCGCCTACTGGACGGACGCCTATTTATGATTGTTTTTTGTTTCTCGTTTTCTAGTTTTATTTAGTTAAATGTTTATCTTATTTACCTATTGCTGCTATTAATTAACTTACCAAATCAGTTTCGAATATTTTTACTTGACTATTTAAATGTGGAAATTAGGAATTATTTGATTTAAACTAACAAGATCTTCACTCTTTATCACAACACTACAAACGGGGATTCGTTGTGTTAGTTTAAAACAAGCTAAGTATATTTATTACTTACAACAATACTATTCGGTTTTTGCTGGCATCGTATAGATAGAAATTCTTTGGTTCTTTGCGCGAAAATCATCTGAAATGCAAAGTTATCAAAACAAAAATGGAACATATAACGCGAGCGAAGCCGCGGCCAAAACCTATAGCTTTCGATAAAAATTACTAGCTATGTTCATATTTGTGATAAAAACACGTTAAATGAAATAATCTCTTACAATTCCAGACATAATTAAATTACTTTTGTACTTTTCGAAGGGTTTGATTTGTACATTCATCATCCATCCATCAAACAATCTTTAAACAATCTCTCAAAATCGGAAAATCGACTATGGCTGAAGTGTAATTATCGATGATTGAGGATATACTGATGCTGTTGTGAATAAAACTAGTATACGGTGACGTACTCGTATACTAAATAGTAATACAATCACAATACAAAATTTGCAAAGTAGCAATTATAACAAAAGATTGAATAACTTATTGTTTGAGCTGATATTTATTTATTAATCGTGTTGAAACTGCAAAAAAAAATATTATTTAAACATCATAACGGATAAAGCGAGATGTGGATTTTCTTCTAGTGAGCAATGAAAACTGCTACACAATAAATGTATCTAATTCTTACAAATTTCACGAAATTTTGTCACACTCTCAATACCCTAACCACAAAACTGCAAGTAGTTTTAGTACGAATTACTGCAGGGCACCTTGTTTACGGAGGACAAAACTTTCATAGCCCTCTTTTTTAGTACCTATGGGAAAAACTGACTTAACCGAACTGTTTTTTTTGATAATTACAGATTACACTCCGTAGCCGGGAAGTTAAGTTCACTTACTGTAGAAAGTAATAAGATAAAAATCGATACGATTGCACTTTCCATTGGTAACAACTTGATAGTAGTAATCTTATCAGTAAATTGATTATCTTACTAATATAGAAATAGGCACTATCGTTTGAACCTCGCAATGACTAAAATAATAACACAACGAGGAACTATGACTGAAGCGGTTATAAACGTTCCAATATTTGTCTTTGACTTAAGAGGACACACTGCAAATGCGACTCGTACGCACCATACCAAAGAGGAACGATTTCGTTTTAAACATTAATTGATTAATAAAAAGTGCCAGCATATTCGTTCGTGGAGAAAAAAGTCATTACCCCTCTTTCTTTCTTCTACGTAGTTGGGTAAAAGTATACTATAACCATTTGTGGATGCCCATCTACAGGTGTACCAAAAATATTGAAATCACATTGGTAAAGCCACAACGACGAGCCATACAAACATACAAGAAATATTAAAAAATATATATATTTAGTAATCTCCAAATAGTCCGTTGCAATTGTTTTTAAATATCTTCAATATCGAGACAATTCACTATACTCATATGGATGTCATCATAAATACCTGTCAAGTCACCCGCAAGGTGGACTGTAAATAAGGGAATTTCCATGTAACTTCATAAACACCTACAAATTATACGCAGAAGGAAACCAACTCGAAAATAGCGCAACTTACCCCAGAAAATGGGAAAACTCGATGAAAAAGAAAACCACTTCTTGTCGCCACGACTGGACGTGGGTTTTAAACCAACCGAGTAACGCAGGAAACCACAGAAGACTCAATTATTATAATTAAATATTTCAGTCAAAAAAACTCGCTTTTCAAAAGCACAATCTATTTTTCTGACATTCACTGACACTGAAAAATTCAAGTTGTCAAAATTTAAAACTTGCCATTTGGAATACAAGCTAAGCGGCCTGTATCCAAGCTTTGTCATGAAGGCATGAACACATTATTTAATTCAAAGCACTACGTTTTGACATGTAGCGGGTGTTAACGCTACACTACATACAATACAATTACATAGGTATGACAGTACAATTTAGTCCTTAAATGGTTTGCCTCTCAAAACCTCTTCAAATGACAGGTCATAGTTGTAAATTTTTGACTTAGTTAGCTATAAAGGTCCGCGGTTAATTTATTCGCGGAGGAGATTTCATAATCCTCTTTTTCCTTCAGCGTAGTTGGATAAAAAGTAACACACAACGAAAACTTTATATACGAGACATAGTATATAATGAATGAAATTTGTCAAAAAATAAATAAAAAGAAACACTGGACGAGTATTTAGGTCGTTTCCGTGAATATATTTAACAACAATTACATAATTCAAGAAAAACATCCATTACTTACTCTAAGCTAGAAAACAAATTAGAGCATGCGTGAATGTCCTCTTAAACCATTGTTTCGGAAACGGTACCGTAGAAAAAAAACACAGATCTAATAACTTACGTAAGCTAATGCTAAACCAACAAAGTAACATGATCTAACAGCTATAATTAGCTGTTAGATCATGTTACTTTGTTGGTGTACAATCAAATTATACTTCCTCTTCGTAACCTGTTTCAGCACACGTTTAGCTAAGTTGGGTGGATCTTTGAAGTTAGCGGTCTCAGGTTCAAATCCCGCCAAGAGCATGATGAGCACGAATATTTGTTTCTGGTTCTTGTATGTTTGTGTACCCAAGCAGCAGGCAAACCCTCCCAGTCCCTCAGACACACCCACCTACCTACACGTGTCTCTAGCGTGAGCGCGAAAAATCGTGCCCTAAAGCAAAATTTTCTACGTAGCACCAAAGATCTCAAAGAAATCTCAAAGATTTTAAATCTGAAGGCCCGAAGGGCGAGCCTTACGTCTATAATCTCTGGGGAAGAGTAAAATTATGCTAGGCCAAAGACCAAGCGTTTACGTAGCGCTGAATATGCGGGGCATTCAAACTCAGTGCCTTCTTTATGCGCTCTCAAACGTAATAGGCTGGTTGAATAATAATAAGTTAAATATTAATGTCAACACAACCCATTTGGTGCAATTCATAACCAACAAAGGTCGTACATGTAAATTAACATGAAAACGAGTAAGTAAAAGAAGTAGAAATAACCAAATTTTTAGGAACTTACATCGACCAATTTTGTTGTTGAAAGACACAAAATAAATAATGATGCAAGTACAGCAGAAGACTTTCTCTTAATAACATTATACTTGAATGGTGCATTGAAAATGGTTAGATCAGCATACAGCGCCGTGGAGTGCCACAGGGTAGTATACTTGGCTCATTGTTGTTCTTATTATGCGTAAATGGTTTCCCAAGCAACGTAAACAACAACTGCATAATGTTTGCTGATGAGATAAAAGTAGTTTAATAGTCTCTGTTTTTAAAATATTATTATTAGTATTGAGGTAACCTGGGAGTTTTTCTTTGCAGCATTTCTTTTCTCATCAGTACGCCTCATTTGTGAAATGCTGTTTGGTAAATTATTAAAATAAAATAATTAAGCCCTTCTGGCACATGTGTAACTGTCTTTACAGCTTGGGCCCATCTGACATGTATGTACACCTTTATTTGTTTTTTCAAAAATGGGTAGTTTGCACAAATTGTAACTTTGTCAGAGGAAAATATATCTTTTCTCAGTCCACACGTGACCATAAAAAGCTGAAAAGCTTCCGAAACGTCGGAAACTAAAATGAGATAATATACGCGATATAATCCGTTAAATTGTTTTATTTCAATTCCTATCATATTATTCCGGAATAGGTCATTCGAGTTTTCAACCGTCAATGTTTCCTAAACAATGTCTTCATTACAACACGAAATGTTTTTTAAAACTCATACATTGTTCCTCGCTTTATTCGAAATTTAGTCGCTGTGGAATTCAGACTACAATTGTTAGCAATATTTTTTAAATTATATACTTAGCATAACTACATAGTTTGCTTATTTTAAAATATTTGCTACTTTTATATTAAAACTAATGGAGAGTGTAAGAAAAGTACTGCTAATTGTAGTGGCTTTAACAAAAGTAAGTCCATTAATACTTTATTTACGAAACACTAGCCTTTGCTCGTGGCTTTGCCCGCATGTAATGAACTGAAAAAACTTGTATTTACAGTCTGCCTGTATTGTATAAATTGTTTCCATGCAAAAATCATATATGAATGTGAAATGTTCATAAACGGAGAAAAAACTAATCGTTCCACTATTAATTTTAACCACCTACAAAAAAAAGGAGCATCATAAATTTGACTTATGTATCTGAGTGTTTGTGTATCCGTTTGTTTGTCTGTGGTATGTCCTCCTGAATGGATGAACTGATATTGTTTTTTTATAAGTTTTTATGTATAAATTGCAATGTAACTATGTATGTTCCGGTGGAATTTTCGTGAAACCTGTGTAGAGAAATATGGAAGGCAAAACTACATCTACATACCAAATTTCATCTAAATCCTTATAACCGTTACCAAGAAACCAATGGACAACGTTTCATTTTTTTGAAAGTGACTACAAATGAAATATTATGGATAGGTTTGGGCTCTCTGAACACATTAATATTATTTTTGGAATTTTCGGATCACTTATTAATGAAAATATTATATTATTAGCAAATGATCTGTTAGGCGGTACAAAGTAAATTCCTTTGCTTTATTTATTTTTGGCAATTATAAAAAAGTGTTAACGTGTCATATTGGCAGTTTACATTTGTGTCATAAGAAAAGTATAACTGTGACTGGTCACGACGGCACGATACAAAATCACGTATTTAGGTTATGTGAGCAACAAGTGTGATAAAATCACAGTAAAATTGTTAAACGGGTCTGAATACATTGATGTAAGTAACTTTAACGTGACAAGTCAGGGTTAGTGGTTGATAAGAAAATCACAGCGATTTTTTTACAACTGGTACGAGGTAACGGTGTTTGAAATTTAATTGTAACGCTTTTCACCATCTCTAGTTATGTCATTTGTCACAATGAGCCCACAGATGCAGAATAGTCTTTACTTTTAAATTTTTTTCTACCTCAATTTGCGCTTATGCCCTTATAGAATGAGGTAGTTTTGTTTTATTAAAATCAGTGTCTATAATTAAAAAAATACAAAATACGCTCCAAGTAATTTAGCATATATTATTAGATACGTCGATAAAATTAGGGGGGGGGGGGGGAAAGAATTGTTGTCCATTTCAGGTGCCCGTGAGGACTCCAAATGATTTTAACTGCACATTTTTGAGGCCAATAGGAATAAAAAATGTTACCTGACCCAAGTGAAATTGAAATTGAAAATGAATTGAATTGAAATTGAGTTCGCTTTTCTATGAAAAATATCCCTTTCAATGATGACGATTATTTTTCCGAATCAGGATGATTTTTGTGAGTAGTTGTGCCACTTTGATGTCTGTCAATAGCGACACGAAACTCGACAAAATACGCGGCAAAATCGCGAATAATTTACATGAAAATTGACAATAACTTCGAAACGCAGCCGATTTGACTGGGGTTCTTATAACACTTTTAGGGTTCCTTACCCTTTGGGAAACAGGATCCTATTACTAAGACTCCGCTGTCCGCCCGTCCGTCTGTCACCAGGTTGTATCTCATGAACCGTCATAGCTAAACATTTGAATTTTTCACAGATGATGTATTTCTGTTCTCGCTATAACAACAAATACTAAAAATAGTAATATTTTATGTCCGTCTGTAACCAATATAAAATGATCAAACACCGCGTACATTTTGCTTAGGCGTAGGGCTCTGCTAACACTGGATTTCCATAGATACGGCCGTTTGAAGCGTATATCTTGTACGAAACCCTCAGTGTGTGAGTCCGACTCGTACTTGGCCGGTATTTTGCTCCTTATGACCTTAGGAATGCGTGCTTAAAAGGGTACCTCGGGTACCTCGCAGGCTGATTGTATATATATACAAGAATCAGTTTATATTTTACTTATAGGTGTATGGCCAATTGGAGCCATTGGATGGCCCAGTCTGGACGGAGCACTGCAATATTCGACCCTACATGGTAACTATAAGTCATAACGAGACGGTGCAACTTCGTTCGCGGAGAAGGGAATTTGATTCATCTTTTTTTCAGCGTAGTCGGGTAAAAATCTTCCTAAAGCCATCCTTCGATGCCCTGCTAGCTTTGTACCAAAAATGTTTGAAATCCGGCGAGCCGCTTAGACGTGATAAGGCCATAAATAAATCCATGTCCCAGAACGAGCAGCCAAAGAAAAAGGCGCTACTTTCGTCGGTCGTTCTTCATAATATATACTCGTTGTATTGAAAATCACTGCTTTGTGCCACCTACTTGTGTAGCTGTTTTTAAAGTTTACTTTTCTTTTAGACTCAAATGCCTATTAATTCCAATATTATTGCTTTTCTAACACAAGTTTTATTCCAACTGACGACACGTTAGCTAAGTTATTTGCGGACATCGGTTTATGAAGCTAGTAGCTAGCTAGCTAGGTCATGGTGGTAGATAGATCTGGGAAGTTAGTACTCACTGGTGCGTTGGGCCTGGAAAAAGTGGACAACTTTATCTGCCTGGGTGCCAATAGCAGTAACGATGGTTCGTGCGAGAAGGAAATACGCAGGAGAATTGGCATGGCTAAAAGTGAAATATCTCAGCTTGAAAAAATCTGGAGAGATCGCAACATTTCCGTAAAAACCAAAACAAAACTGGTACGGACTCTAATCTTCTCGATCTTTTCGTATGGCGCTGAGGCTTGGAGACTGAAAGCTGCGGACCGCAAACACATTGTCACTATTGTGAAATGTGGTGCTGGAAGAATCCCCTGGACAGTTTGTAACTATTGTAACTACCATGGTACAGTATTTAACTATTGCAGCTGTTTACAAGCTAATGAGCGTTTTCTAAAATGGTAATATCACCAGTTGGCGTGACGTAAGGTCTACTTGACAAGAAGTTTCAAAATCTTGTGCTGTGATTGGTGGATGTTGACACTTCTTGTCAGTTAGACCTTACGTCATGGTGGCGCCAACTGGTGATATTTTCATTTTAGAAAACCCTCATTGTTACAGTATTCTGTTTCTTTGTTAAGTTGTGTTTAGTTTTAATGCGCCATCTATCTTTAATACTGGATACCCCCTTGTTGCAGTCGGTGCACGATCTAAAGTATAGCGATAGACAGTCCACTTATTATATTCATCTATGGTTAGAATACATTTATTTTTTTATTGTTAACAGTATCGCCAATGCTGCGTACTGCCGCCATTCTTCAACAGAGACGTGGCCAGGGGCTGTGGGGCGCAATTTGTGGTCAATTTCGAAAACCGCGCCAACGTTACTGGTTTGCAAAGGGTGTCTTCAGAGGGTGTAAGTTTATTATGAAGATATTTTACCATATATTATCTTTCCTGCACACACCTCATAAAATTACGAAGAGAATATTTAAATTAAATTAATTGGGTACATTAAAACCAGAGGTGTTCATATTACAATTGTTTCTCGACTATTTGGACTGAGAATTTATCGATGGTTTATTTTTATATCATATTGTTTTTTAGATATAGTTTATTAAATCCTGGAAGTGATATTTGTACATGACTATCTACTGTATACATTTTTACCTTAGTCTGTACACATATGCAAGAAAAACTGAAAAGGTAGCTGTCAATGTCATAACTTAAATTTTATTAATAAACCATATAGACCAAAATATTTTATTCTGTTTCCGCGATTATTACTCATTTGAATAAAACAATTTATCGGATTATATCGCGTATATTATCTTATTTCACTTACATATAGACTAAATTTAAAACTCTACAGTCGATTGTCGTGAAAAGTTGTCACATCGAGGTTTTAATAAAAAAATGTATCTAAAAAACGATACGACATAAAATAAACTATTTGTAAATTCTGTGTCCATGTAACGTATACAACTTATGGTGTAAAGCAATAAAATGTATACGTCTGGGAAACTTAGTTCTTCATTTTCAAGCTACTGAACCAATTAAGCTAAAATTTGGCATATAGAAAGTTTAACGCTTAAGAAAGGACATGGGTTATTTTTTATCCTAGAAATATAGCCTGACCATATAACATACACATAAACGAATCTAAGGCGGCCGGTCGCGGGCAGAAGCTTGTTTCCTATATTTTAATGGGGCATCTTCACATTTGGGGGAAGGAAGAGGGGGACTGTGCCTTTGCTCCACCTCAGCGATCAATATGATTAACATAGAAATTACGATAGCAAATAGTTTTGTTTTTTTCTTCATATTAAGATACTTTGTCTAACTTTGAGCGGCTGTATTTCCGTTAAAATTGGGTCTGAAAATCTGGTTTTCCAACGAATATTCAAGAAATATAATGTTCTATAACTTTGTCATGAAAGGTGCCCAAATATGCATAGTTTAAGAAATATAAGTATAGAAAATTTCCCCCTCCCAAGTCAGCACAGATCGAAAACATTAGGTAAGTCTTCCTTGTGTTAAAGTTCTATCTAATTTGGAACACTTTCTAGCTAGGTACCTTTTTCCATACATCGACTGGATTATGGTACTTTATTTATAAGAAAAAAATGGTGACATCGTATCCATCAAGGATGAAAATTTGCTACGTGTGGTGCCATCTCTGAGTCGCGATCAGAATCACGAGGCATTAAAGTTCAGAAAAAGGCGGCAGTCATCCAACCAACTTATCTTTTCAGTCGATGGCACCGCTAGTATCTATGTGCATTGGCGTATATTGTTGGTGGGTTTAGTTCTCCTTTTATCCACTTGAGCGAACGTTGGTGGCACTATATAGATGTCGCTTTTTAAATAAGTGAGACTCAATTTCACCCTGCACTGTAACACTATCACTTATTAAAGGTTGTTTTAACCACGTTTTAACGGTTGATCACACTTGTCAAATGGGCGTCATTGACAGCCATAATGTCATGACATAATTATAACCGCCGTTTTATGTTTTATTATTTTCTTATCAAAGTGAACGTTTGTAATTTGTTTCGGTATGCTTATCATTAATTTTTATTTATTTTGGGTTTAGACAAAAAACTGCATTCACAGATTTTGTGAAAAGCTTACTTGAACCGGGAATCAAAGTATTAACTAAAAAACATTAATTTATTATTACATTCCATGGACTTTTTATTTCTAAGTACAAATGTTTATTGGAAATATTTTATCCTCAATATTGATTGATCTTATCGGGTAGTGGAATTAAGCAGTAAGTATTTTTTTTTCACGCTATAAGTTAGTAGATTCCGGTTAAGGTAAGTTTTTACAAAATTTATGAATGAGTTATTCATCTTAGGAAACATAATATAATGTTTTAGTAAAATGAGCTATCTTAATAATTTAAAGCAGTTGACCTCCAGGGCCCATATACTTTTTCCACCCTGTATATTCTAGCTAAACTAACATTACCATCGAAAGAAATATATACGACCATTATTCGTAGTTTTTTGCGAATTCCAATGTCAAATTAAATACATAATAATTCACTAGATTATTCCATAGGCACTCTCCATTTTTACCGACTTCAAAATAAGGATATTATCAATTCAGTCCGTGTATACGTACGAGTATGTATGTTTTTATGATGTAATAATGTTGTTTTTCAGTGTCAATATTGGGAATGCATTCTAACAAAGTATGACCTGAAGTTAGACAACGACAACACAAAAATGGACATTTCTAAATACTACGAGCACCTAAACAGCTGGGTGGAGCTCAACCCAGATTTCGGTGACGTGATGCTGCGGGCTAAGATTGAATGCAAGCAAAATTTCAGAATGAGTCTCCCCTTACCTTTGTGTGAGTTCCGAGATTTTAACTCTTGCATCAGAAACTACATTAACGTGGTAAGTTATTCACCATACTCTAAGATTTCTTGAAGATTTTAGCCACATCGGTTCGGAAATACTGCCAGCGACAATTTATTCCACAGTTCAGTCGTGCGAGGCACGAAATTTCTAGCAAGTTGCGGACTGCCAACCATTTAAGTGGTGAAGAGCGTACTCCCACCTGAAAGGCTGGTAATTTAACGCACTTGTGACTGACTCCTCGGGTGTTGAAGGTGTATGGGCGACGGTGATCACTCACCATCAGGCGATCCGTCTGTTAGTTTGGCCCCTATACTTAGCATCAAAAAAAAACTACATAGCTGAGTGGGCTCGCCAGTGGGTACTAAAGATTATTGAAATGAAAGTCGACAATTATAATTTTTTCATACAACATGAACGAAGTGTTGAGTAAAGTTATGTCGCAACATACATTTTACAATAATTGGTTTTATTTTGTTATTATTACTGAAATGCCCGCTCGGTGCCCCCTTTTTTAACTGACTTCAAAAAGAAGGAGGTTTTATGATTCGACTCTATGTATTGTTTTTATTTATGTTCACCGATTTCACTGTCAATTGTGTGGCGATTTACAAAATTATTTTTTTATTAAAAGATTATACTTCTGAGGTGGTCCCATTGTCACCAAATCAGGATCTGATGATGAATTCTTAGGGAAGTCGAGGGCAACCCTCCAATTTTATGAGCATATATATCTAAATATATAGATAGCGGTTTCCATATTTTATTGCGGTGTATGCTACTAACCTCATACTTAGAATGGATTTTCTATTCAAATGGATCCTTCTGTTCTTTAGAGCATTTTTTATTTTTTCCATTATTTTAGACTGGATATAGTATACGAATGCATTACCGTCTGCCAAAGCATATGACTAATGTCCGGTCAGTTTATACGACACATTTTCAGTGTGCGTGTGTGTTTTATCATTCGCAGGTGGTTTTTTTATTGTTTGTTTTGTAGATTAATGATGCGGCTTGCCATGTCCAATGGTTAAATGTTCTAAATTCTGTTCGTTTTCCGACAAGTAGACAATTATTTAAGAAATATATAGTAGATACACTGACTTCATTATAGCTGTTACCTTCTTAAGCTTGCCCTTTTGAGGTTTCAATACGACACGTTAGTACAGAATTCACAATATTACATTATATTTGCACCCGTTTACACGAGATTATTTCATCGCGGAAATGAAGCAATTTTGTGTAGCAGGATCGTGAATAATGTCCATTCGTTAGTAAAATAAAAAACGTACATAAACGTAATTACTTACACTTTTTGTTTGTTTACAGAACTGTCCAAACATCATTTCTACTCCGGAATGTTTAGAAGTGAAGAAATTCTACGAAGAATGTCACGAATTTTTTCAATAACAGCGGCCGTTTTTATATGAAGCACTGAGTGTGATAATACCTAGATTAATTAATCGCGGTTGCCTATTATTATGAACCTTTTGATAGACTCTTGAGTTTTGACTTATTTTTAACCTTATTAGTCGTGGATAAGGTTCCTAGTTAAGAACAAAATAAAATAACTGAAATAATTAAAAACATCATTATTTATTCTAAAATCGAAACTAAATTTTTGACGAGACTTCTCGACACACTATTTACTAAGTAGTTTAATACCACCATGCGGGCATTCAACATGATATCAATTACCACTATTTTATACACATTAATTACGAAATCAGGAGAAAGGTACGCGGGGCCGTACAACGATGCATGTACTAATTGGCAAGCCACCTGCATACCAACACTTATAATTAATACTGTCACGTAAATGCTCATAACTTTCGTAATCCCTACATGTCAGTATCCCCATATCACTTTCCTTGGAGGAATTAATATAAACTAATCTAACAGTCTTTTTGACGACTTCAAGGCAAAAGCCGCGGGTTGTATCGGCCGACGTAGAGTATCATGCCAGAGGGATTGTGTCTTACGAAGTAGAGGAATGGTCGATCAAACTTTAATCTGGCTGGTTGTGCGTCCCTAGCTGGAAGACGAGCTTGTCTCGGACGCAAATGTAAAGGCAGATTCATAGCATCCCCAACATCATGTGGGTCATGAAAAGCTCGCTGGTAATCTCTCGGCTCGTCCCATCCTGTCGCCCATCGAGACGTCCTACGTCTTCTAGCCAACTCAATGCTCTCAGGGTACTCTTCAATATGATGCTGCTCACCAACAACTCCTTCACCGCAAGTCACGAACATCGTTGATTGAATCATATCCGACAAGTAAAGATCTTTAGATGGCCCATTTAAGCCTCCCAAATCAGCGTGGTCAGCGTCGAACAGATCCTTTAAACCCATCTTCTGAAGAGTCGATGATACATTGAAAATGGACTTATGGGAGAAACGCGGGATCTGCAATTCCAGTCCGATGCGCGGCAATAGTGTTCTTAGAAGACGGTTCCATGCTGGTGTGCTCGGGTTAGATTCTAATAGACGTTTTTCAAGTGCTTCTAAATCTTCTGCATGCACAACATTGCCTTGTTGGCCTGGCATGAGGAAGAGGGTGCTTATTATAGAGTTCGTGTTGCCAAGAGCTGCAGCAGTGGCATCGAGAACAGGATCATAACCAGCTAAGAATCCCTTCTTATAGAGGACGGCTGGTACTGGCACGAGGCGACGTTGGCGCACGTTGGGAGATACCACGAAGTACATTTCGCCATCTCTTCCTTCTACCGATGAGCCCGTACAGTCAGTCTGGAATTGAAAATTTATATTTTCTAATAATTTCTGGAACCGTTAGAATTGTAGAAATGAGAATAAAACATTAACTTAAGACACTAGTCTACTTACTTCAGTAATATAAAAAAATATTTTTTAGCTGTAGATGAAAATCGACTGGTGAGAAAACGAATGGATTATGAACCAAACAATGAAATATTAAAGGTTGTTGAAATACATGCAGGATAATATTTTCTTCTGTTTCCGCGATTATTACTCATAGAAATAAAAGAATTTAACGGATTATATCGCGTATATTATCTCATTTTAGTTCCCGACGTTTCGGAAGCTTTCCAGCTTTCCTTGGTCACGGGAGGACCATGGAAAATCGACGTTTCGGAAGCTGGAAAGCTTCCGAAACGTCGGGAACTAAAATGAGATAATATACGCGATATAATCCGTTAAATTGTTTTATTTCAATACATGCAGGATAGTTAGAGTGAATTAAACGTACCTGGAAAATATTTGTAGAAAACGCAGCGAGAGGCGGTTGCATTGTGATCGTATTAGCTTTCATGTACTCGATGATTTTGCCCCAAGTGTACCTCTTTACCAACAAGTTCGTTCTTCTTCTAATAATGTCACTTATCAACTTGAAGTTGACTTCTTCAACATGACCGTTGTAGAAATGTTGAGCCCTCTCCTTGTAAAATGTAAGAACTTTTCCCTTGTTACGGTCGCTGTAAAGTTCTCTGATAAACGCTGATATAGCCACGCCTGACTCTGATGTCGTTTCTATAGAATCTGATATATTTTTCAAGGTAAAATGCGGATTGAAAGTGACCATATCATCGAGTTTCAATATTTCATTCATTTCACCAGAAGTTGCGCCTCTCGCACCCATGAACATCATAGCTAACATGGAGGTGATAGAAAACGGAGATAAAACGAAACTTCTTTTATTTTGAATAGTTTCTACTATAGCATTCCAGTAACGGAAGGCCAGCTCATTGCAAAGTTCGGTAAACTGTGCGACGTCTTCACCTAGATCTTTTGTTGTCACCTCCAGTCCCTGATTTTCCTTAGATACATCTAAAACTATGTCCTTATCAGGGTTTTCTTGTTGTTTCGTGTCCGTTTTAAATTTATCTTTGGGAATTTCATTTGCTTTAGGAGGTGAAACTGTTGATATAAGCTTCCAGGAATTATTTCTTTCATTCGCTATTTCCTTGTAGTCGATGTTAACCTTTTGTATTTTCTTTTTAAATTCATCAACTTTTGGAAGTGACACTACTATGTCTTTGGTATCATCTTTAACTTTTTCACTTAACTTATCAATGTTTTGTTGGCTAGTTTTGTGTATAAGTTCTTTTTGCAAAGCCGGTTCAGTAGATGATGGTATATTTTGTTCTGTAGGCAATTCAGGTGCATTTATAACAGCAATGATATTGTTTTGTTTATCACCACTAAGAGTTTGAATTTCTTGTGTGCTGTTCACAATTTTAGTGGGTTTTGAATTTTTTTCACTACCCTCAGAAGTAGAGCTCACTTTTATAATTTCATTTTGGTGTGGAGCAGATATTTTAACAAAGGTATTATTATCATTTTTTTCCGTTTCTTTTTCTGTTTTTTCCTGTGAAGTTTCCTTGTCCTGCTTTGTTAGAGTAATTTTTTCATTACGATCTTTATTTTCATCAATCTTTGTTTCTATTGTAGAGGGAGATTCAACATTTACAGGATCGTTAGAGGTAGTTTCTACATTAACAAAAGCCACTGTTGAAGTTTCTAGAATGTTTTCAGTTGTTGTAATTTCATTTCTATCTTTATAATTGTTTTCATTGCCAACTATAGTTTGAGGAGCCTGGTTGACAATTTGAGACAGTAAATCATCCATAGACTCTGATAAGATAGGATCTATAGGTGTGCCAGTTGAAGTTGTTGTAGTTATATCTGGTATAACTGTAGTTTCAGTTAAGGTGTTGCTTATTTTATTTGGGGTCTCTTTGATGGCTGCTTGTGGCTTTTCATCATTTTGTTGATGAGGATTAATAGTGGATATTTTTACAAAATTATCATTGTCATTTTTATCAAGAGTATATTTGTTTTCTGATTCATTCTTATCACTGGATGGAATGTCTAGTTCTAAGCTTTCTTTGCTTTCTAGATCCATATTCATAGCGTTGGTAGCATCAAGCAAGTCACTCGTTGTTGGAATAGGTTGATAGTTAGTACTTCCAAGATCTGATGCAATTTGACTTATACTTTGTGCAACATCAAACAACGGTATATTTGGTTCATTAACTCTGATATCGTTGTTGTCTTCTATGGCTTGGTGATTTTCAGTAACTGGTTTCGAAGGTTGGTTTTCAATAGACATGAATTCAGTTGACGAAATGGCAGTTGAAGGCGATACAGATTGAGTTGTTATAGTACTTGCATTATCTGTTTCAAGTTCGTCACTTTTAACAGTAGATGAAACTGAGGTCGAGGTGCTTGTGGATGGTTTGTAAGTAGTAATGGTTGGTTGCACTTTTGGCGCAAATGTAGTTGATTGTGGCAACTTTGTTGATGATGTAAATGCTGTTTTGGTAGTACTTTCTAACGGAGTTATAAATTTTGTACTTTGAATTGGCTTTTGAGTGGATCTCTCTGTTATATAAGCCGCTGTAGACACTGGGACAAAAGTACTAACTTTCTCATATATAGGACTGCCTTTTTCTGTAGTAGACGTGACACGCGTACTGACTTGAGCTTTTGTTGAAAGACTGTCTGTACTTTTTGGAGTTGATGTTGAAAAGTGTCGCCTTGTAGTGGACGAAGGTTTGGCCGATATAGGTTTTGGAGTAGTTTTAACAGGTGGCTTTGTAGTTGTAGTAAGTTTTGTCGTCAACGCCGTTGTTCGTGGTTTAGGTGTAGTGGTAGTCGCAGCATGTCTTGTAGTAGGCGTCGTACGAGTTTTAATTGTAGTGGTAGGTGTCGTACGAGGTTTCGTGGTAGAGGTTGAAGAAGGTTTAGTGGTAGTAGTAGTCGTCGTTGTAGGCTTAGCAGTTGTTGTGGTTGTAGTTGTAGTAGTGGTCGTAGTAGTAGTGGGTTTCTTAGTTGTGGTTGTTGTAGTGGTTGGTTTAGGCGTTGTAGTTGTTGTTGTCGTCGTAGTTGCTTTAGGAATAGGTTTAGCCGTAGTCGTAACTTCTTTAACTAGTTCAGTAGTAGAAGAAATTCTTTCAGTTAATAATGGCTTCGCGTCTTGTTGCACAGTAGTGGAACTCACGATGGGATTACTTCCTTCCTTGCTTAGGTTATCGTCAAAGTTAACACGGTCAAATTCAATTGTTTCTGTTTCTGGTGTAGAAAAGGATCCGGATGTCTTATCTGGAACAATGTCTACACCAGTATTGCCAAAGATTGAAGGCAGAATTAGACTCCAGGAATCAGACACATCAGGTGTATCTAAAGTGGGATTAGTTTGTGGCCTGTTCTTATGAGCTTCCATTTGAGCTTTGAGAACATTTTGTACGTTAGTGACAACGCTATGAACTTTAGTATAAGGTGGTTGGCTGAAATTGAATGCAATTGTTGGTTGATTGTCATTGGCGAATGTTACAAGTCCCTCCGCTTCTTCTCCAGCAGCTACAATTGCTTGTATTTCTTGTAAAGTCATGAGTCTTTTCACAAGTTCTCCGGATTCGTCAAAAGTGTAGAATTCATAACGGTCTGGAGTTAGGAGGTTAACTGGGCTACCGACGGTGGCTGGGCCATTAGAGGGTGGAGGCAAAGTATTTCCGACGGCATCTGCGATGTATGGACGCTTCAAACCCCTGGAATGCATATACAAAAGTATGTTACTATTGAACAAATTGAAATAAGTAGCTTAATTAAATTGACAACCAATTTATTGCCTTTTAATTTTAAGGATTATTTATTTGGATATTAATTCAAAATCAGTTCGCCCGAATTAGTTAACTCGTTAAGCCTAAAGTAGTTTGGAAAAGTATACTATCCTGGACTTGACATGCTTAAGTTAAACCAATTTTGCCTGGGACACTTAGTACACGTCTACCAGCAATATACATATAAATTATTTGCCTTTAGCGGGATTTGAACCCAGTGCCGTCAGCTCCCAAACAAGTTCACTACCGCTGGGCTGTCTGATGTTCAATAGTGTTTTACATAACCTAATCCAAAAAATCCCAATGCACAAGTAGGTAGGCTATGAAAAAATTGGTATTTATCATCAACATTTCTTTGCAGTGCAACCAGTAACTGATATAAGAGGTAACATTAGCTTGAGGTTTGAAAGAAAATTGATTTCCAAAACGTTCCTCTGTTACGGAATTAATATTTGTTACATATGACAGGTAAAAATAGGCACACTAGCTGAATATTACACCATGATTAAACCCTATGCTAAATTTTTAGGGTACTGTGTCAGTTCAATTTAGTTTTTATCTATACGTCAGAACGATTTGGCTGGCTGGGTTTAGAAGTCAAGGTACAGATTGAAATAAAAAAATATAAAATAATTAGTTGATCCACACCGGCTCATGTCGCCGTCCAAGATGCATGAATCTCGATCGATGAATCCAGGGTCTTCTTTATTTCCATTTATAATTTGACTTTTCTGTCACTATGACAATGTTCAAATTATTTGGTTAAAAGTGAAATATACCTCTGTAATACAGCTATAGCTACATGGAGTTAAAGAAGATAGCCTCACCTGCTTTCATCAGCCAGCACGCAGGTTGCTGCGAGCAGCACACAGAGAGTCGCGCGCATCTCGACCGCCCATACACTCGAGGAAGCTGGAATCAAACAATATATCTATGTTAGATCATATTCTTAACAATGGCGACGTAGAATAACCTTCAAAACATGGTCTATATCATCAACACTTTATTGCATTCGGAAATTAGAATATGTTAACTTTTTTTCTCAGTCAACCCGTGACCATAGAAAGCTGAAAAGCTTCCGAAACGTCGGGAACTCAAATGAGATAATACGCGATATAATCCGTTAAATTGTTTTATTTAAATTACAATATGTTTTTATATATTTAATTATAGCTTTTTACAGAGACGTCTATAAAAATTAAGATTGCGTTTATATACTAGTCTCTCAATAAACCTTTAATAGACTCAAAACATATGCCTAATTGTTCATTATAAAAATACGTAACTCGCTAAATAAGCTTTTGTTTAAAAAGCGTGTTTTTTAACCGACTCCCAAAAAAGGAGGACATTTTCAATTCGTCGCAGTATTTTTTTTTAAATTATTTTTTAATGTATGTTCACTGATTATTCGAAGACTATTTGATCGATTATTTTTTTGTTGTTTTATAGGAGGTATTTCCAAGATGGTCACATATAATTTGTTGAAGATCTAATGATGCGATCCATGAGGAATCGAAGGAACTCCTTAAATATTGTAGGCAAACATATGTCGAGGCAAACAATTGATGATTTTAGTAAGTTGTGACACGATGGCATCGACTCCAAAATAACATTAATTGTATATAGGGTGTTTGGTAACAGGATGCAAAGCGGAAATCGGTGATAGTTAAGGCCATTTAGAATATTTTAAGCCAGACATGTCTTAGACAAATGTTATTCATTTTTTTGACAATAGTAGAAGTTTTCTCAGAAAAAATGTTAAAACTCAAATAGAAATTACATTATAACATTTGTCTAAGATTATGGCATAAAATGTTTTAAATGGCCTAAACGATCATCCACCTTCGGCTTTGCATCCTGTCACTAAACACCCTGTAGATTGAGTAGACAAACTTTTACTTGAGAGTAAATTGAAGAAACTGAATTATACAGTTAATTTTTTACTTTTAGTTTTGTTTTGAGACGGTTTTATTGTGTGATAAAAGATTTAAAGATAAGTTGCAAAAACTGGTTTACTGACAAAAATAACAAAGTTTGATGGCGTTTATCTTGATTTTGGTGACTTAAAGATAAACTGAAACAGTATATTGGTAAAGACGGTCGCTGCCAACATGATGAGACGTATATAGAACATAGAAAAGCGGAGAACTACGGATTGAAGGTCATTCAGAGTTGTACGCCCCTTAAGGCTTACAAATATCAGTTTTCTTTATTATGAAGTAATTACGTTGATGCCGGTGAGATTTACGCGTTATTATTATTATTTGTGTCTATTTGAATACGGCTGGCGATGTCAAATCGGACCATGTATTGTCAGTTTTGTTCAGGTTTGTGGATCCAGTATAATAATATATCAATGATTGAAAGCTGTAGTTATTTATCAGGTCGTTTATTTTTGAACCGTGGATATAATATTACGGTACTATAATAACACAATACAAAGTTTTTGTTTAATATTTAACCCGAACAGCCCAAACCCAAATTGAACGCTACATAGACTGATAATCAAAGAGATAATTTGAATAATCCTACAAATATAGACATAATAAAAAATATTAACTTCAGGTATAATTGCAGTCAAGACCAATCGCATTTTCTATAAAAAAAACGCAAGTGATTATTCGATGTGCTAATAAAATATGAATGAACATAAGGTAATCCGTATTCCAATTAATATATTGCTCCACACTTCATTGTTTATGATAGAAACAGAGCATTTTATATATCACAGTGCTCTTTTGCTATCGATTCGAATGCCTTCGTAAACTCACACATGCATTACATGTATTGCGTCCTTCATTTAAACATATCTGACTATCTGTCAATGAAATTAATGATACAACTTAGTTCATTGGAGCATATCAGTTGAAACTCTATAATTCTATTTATCGTCCATTTCGTTATGAACTTATGAAAGACTTAGCTCAAACACTTACTTTCCAATATACAATAGAGATCATTACAGTTATTGGTGATGCAAGGCTTTATGCAAGTTAGACTCGATAGGCATCGAAATGAAATAGCTAAAACAGAAGATGTATTGTTAAAAGAAACGGTCCGCGATTTATTTCAATACAAAACAACAGTTATAAATGCCCAAAGTGGGCTGGTCACGTAAGATACATTTGACCACCAGGTAATAACAGATCAGGCAAACAATTCTACGTTTCGATAAAGCTAACGTTAAAAACTCAAGCGCAGTGAATTTGGTTCACGTTAAAACGACAAAAGAAATGAAAGTTCGCTCATAAAAATGTTTTTACACAAAACATAGCAATTATAATCGCCAATCGCAAACAAAAAGTGTAAATAAACCTGTCGGACCAGTCGCGGCACGGTCATTGTCGCGAGAACTAGAACTACTAGTTTCTTGCCGGCTCTGTTGACTCAACACACAATTCTTTTTGTTCCCTTTACATTGCTTCTTCTGCCCGTGTCATTACGTCGGCCGAGCGCCACGGGCGGCGATGGAACTCGTTCTTTTTGTTGCACACCGGTATTTGGTGCGAAGACTCATTTATTTGACCCCACGCTGTGAACTGCGACGAGTTCCGTTGTATTTTGACAAGTTGTTTGCCGACAAATATGTGGGACACCTGACATCCGACCAGCCGGGGATAAATGGGTTAATCAACTTAGTGTGAGGTAAATTATGTAAGGATATTAATACAGCAGCTCAGGTGAAAGACCTCGTAATATGAATTTATGATTTTAATCCCGGATGGTTATAGCGTCACATAAACGCCGGGCTGTCTACTTGATTGCAATCCGCAGGACGAGGTAATAGTGTATTAGAGTTAACTGACATGGAAACTTAACGGGGCAGCTGTTTAGACGTACCTGTAGGTACGTCGAAACAGCTGCCCCGTTAAGTAACTGTATTTGCATGCGTATTTTTTTGTGGAAACTGCATGAAAATATGCGCATGTGAGCACAATTGTCACATCTAACCAAGACACAATTTCGCGGAACAGCAAAGGAACTATAATACATTAATCGAATGCTAAATAACTCTCAAATATTATGTTCAAGAATGCAGACACAGACTCCTGCATATTACTTTGTAGTGGAATAAAACAAATGGCAAACTTGACACTTGTATGCTTTACAAGCAACCACATATCACGGTTGGATGCGTCCCCACAATCACCTGACGCAAGCCGTTACGCGCAGGAGTCGATGCGCTGTAATCGTGAGATAATTGCATTGGAGCGCCTCCGGTGATTGACACTGACATGACGTGATGTAATCAAAAACTGGGTCGAAACTGATGATCATACGAACTTTTGACCGAGCAGTCGTTTGTGACACTTGACACACTTGAGTTATTTTTGACAAACAATTTTAATTAAATTAATTATATGATCTATACGCAACTTTAGAATAAACCTATACAATTTACTTATGCTTTTATGAGCTTTGAGAAGATAAGATAGCATTAGTAACTCTGTTAACTTCATAAATGGCAAATCTATTGGCGTAACTTCAGATATTTCAAGAAAATTATAACACAGAGTAGGAGTTTCGAGTGTCAACGATATGAAACTGCCGCATATAAGCCTCAAGAGTAAAGGAATAGACTTACGAACTTTGCCCGAACCTTGCAGCCTAGATTACGTAAGTCTTCGCATTGTCCCAACTAAAAGTCACTCGACTTTTGACGACGAGTCTTCTAATGACTTCAAAAGCAAAGTTAGGAATGTTGCTGTTAATAACTGGGACCATGTGATGCTTTCAAGAGTATTTAATGACTAACTTTTAATGCTTCGAGAAATACGTTTAACATGCTTCGGGTTAGACTTTACGTTCTTAAATTGAGTTTGCGTTTTGGAGCACCGTAGAGAGCTGTTTTGTTGCCAAAATTTTCTGAAGCGATTCAAGCGAACCACTGTGGTTGGCAAGGTACAATATTCGATACTAAAGAAGTATCAATCAATATCTGATGTATAATACTGCAATATATCAACGACTTAACGCTTATAGATCTATCTATAAGTCATTAAACTTCTAACAACCGAAAAGCAATTAGGTACATAAATGTTACGGAATCTTTCTTAATTTGAAACCGAAACTTCAAAGCCAATTTCGCTTCGCTGAGTGGATGTGAAGTACCCTTAAAAAGTTCAGAAAACGATTAATATGGGACAATGCGTTGAATTTAAAATTTTGTATGTGTTTCGCAATTTCTTACCATAATTTCTTTTTGTGGGTTTAATTTTAATGAACTATGCTTGGAAGTTATTTATTTCGTCGATAAATATGTCGTTCTCTTTTGTTATGACCAATTTGAAAGTGTTCTATAACATATTATGTACCTTTATTCTTATTAGCTATTCCAGTGTCAGAAACTTTATGACACCACATCAAAACGGGGCTTAATCACGTATAAATATGATTTTATTTTATTACCTTTCATTGGTCATTCTTCGATGTCCTTTCGCGTTACGTCCATAGTATCGAAAAAAACTGACGAAAGGTAATAAAATAAAATCATAATATTTATACGATTAAGCCCAGTTTTGCTGTGTTGTGATAATGAGTGAAAATCGTGTTAGTTTAAATCAATTTTTGTAATCAACGAAAATTTGTTCTTAAGTCTCCCACCTAAACTCGAACACAATATAATAACTTCATATTAGGTTGGTACTAAACTTCCCAGTAAGGCTTATACTGAAATAAATCCGTATTTCCCGAACAAAGTTCGAATAAAGGTCGAGTAATGAAGTTTTATCTGAAGGAAAATTTAGTTAACCCAAAGTTATGGGAAATTTACTAATGAACAAACTTAATGAAGTATTACGCAGCACAGAATGTAATAATTAGACTTGGAAATATAAAGATGTTCTGAAAATGCTGAGCAAGAAATTGCATTGAAGACTCAAGGGATGCTGATAACATAGATGAAGCTAGTTAACGCGCTCACTTTATTTTTATTATACTTTTATCCCTAACATATAATGTTTATGTTATCATAAATAACATTTTATGTTGGGCATGCACATAACTTTTAAACGTTGTAAGTTAAATACTTATAATTAAGAACATAGCCTTTATTATTTATTATGGCAGTGCTCTATTCGTTTTTACTAATTACTAGCTTCTGCCCGCGACTTCGTCTGCCTTAAATTCGTTTATCGCGTATTTGGGTATTATTAAGGATATTTTTCCGGGATAAAATATAGCCTAAATCCTTCCCCGGGACTCAAACTATCTCCATACCAAATTTCATCCAAATCGGTTCAGAGATAACAGACAGACAGACAGACAGACAGACACACTTTCGCATTTATAATATTAGTACCTATGGATACTTGCCCTTTTTATGCGATGTTAGACTTTCACGGATAAGCATGAGTGTTTTATATAAAGCCACCTGGGGGTACCGTGATCGTTCGAGGGAAATGTTTTCGCGAGAAACCTGTGTTCAGCAGTGTACGTCTCCTATTTAAAATAACGGTGGTAATTTTATTTAAGGTTCTACTGGAAATAACCAAATTGTCAAAATCATCGACAAATAATCGGTGGTTAAAAGGGGAATGGATGAAAATTTTCAAAAATCTTGAAATTGTATTTATAGGTAGGAATAAGCCTCCATATTGTCAGAAAAAAAATACAGATTTTTCTGTGGCTTAGAAAAAAATAAAAAGATGATAAGGTGTCGGTGGGCCTATATGCCCGCCTTATACGTTACGGCTTATTCTTACCTATAAACAACATTTCAAGATTTTTGAAAAAAGTCATCCATTCCCCATTACCAACATATTCTTGCATAAAGATATGGGTACAGTCACCAGTATCAATATCTGCCATAACAAAGCGGGCGAAAATATCTGATACGTTCTAAACGGCGGCCCAAGAAATAGAGGCGTGTCAGATATTCATGCGCGCTGTTTTGTGGAAGATATTAATGCTGGCGACTATACACGATTAGTCCGTTCAAGAATACCTCCCAACTCTAATGACGGGTAATAGAGTCTAGCGAATAAATTTTTCTAGGACTAATAGTGGATATATTAAATTACATATTACAGCTGATCTACAACCTACCTAAAGTTCACTATAAAATAAGTGATTCTCTCCATCTAATTCCCCGAAGTATACTCCGAATGTTTCATTTTCTACCCAACGAGATAAATTAGAGGCTTAAGATCTCTTTAGCCATGTTCCGAGCGATTTAATAATTAATATGTTCGCGTGTTTTGCGCTAATTAGTGTGAATGACCGGCTAAACGATAAAAACGCTCATTTGTAAGTTTAATGCCGTAATTCAATATTACACGTTGTAATTTAAGTAACGTAATACTGCTACTTAGCTGTTTGTTACCAGAAATTATATTAAACGGGAAATAATTCCCAGAAAGTTCTACGGAACTGAGACATGGTCGTTCTCAGTGGGACTCATAAGGCGGCTCAGAATAACGCAACGTGCATTAGAAAGGGCTATGCTCGGAGTTTCTCTGCGTGATGGAATCAAAAATGAGGATATCGCAACCAAAGTAGCTGACATAGCTGATTGAAGGGGCGGACCATGTAGCCCGAAGAACGGATAGCCGTTGGGACAGTAGAGTCCTGGAGTGGCGATCGCGTATAGGAAAGCGCAGCGTGATGGGATTCTGGGACTTCGTTTGCAGGTCGAGAGGATTGCATGGAGTTGGTGGATGCGATCTGCGTAGGATCGCACTCTCTAGCAAGCTATAGGGAGGCCTATGTTCAGCAGTGGACTTCGGTGACTGATAGATAGATAAAAATACCAGAAAAATAGGAAGATAAATTAGTAGAAGCTTTCTACGGATATGATGGCCTTTAGGTACGCGAGGATATGAAAAGAGACAGAGATAGTAACAGCTGTTTTTAGGTAAACCGTATGATGATGCTGATAGACTATTATTATAGACTTTAATGATTGAAATTTAATGGCTTTCTGATCTCCTGCCGATGATTCTCCTGGCGATAATATGCTGAATTGCGTACTTCATCAATGATTAGTTTAAGCCTTGTAAGTTGCACACGCCAATATCTCTTTGGCGTTTACATTTTTCGTGTAGGTATTCATAAATAGTTAACAAATAAATAACCATAAATTTTTACTGGCGACATAGCGTGTGCTACTGGGGTAGCACAATAAGCTTTACATTCTTCTTTTTTTTTGAGCCAAGAAGTCTAATCTTCTGTGCATTCTACTCGTAGTATTAAAATAGAAATAGATAGGTATAGTGACCACCAGTTTAGCTTAGTGGGAGCAAACGTTGCCTGCGAAGCTGAAGCTCCTGAGTTCAAATCCCGGTGAGAGCAAATATTTGTGTGATGAGCATAAATCTTTGGCCTGCATTCTATACTGTAGCTGCATCTTGGTTGTATTCTATATTTAGCCTTATTGAGCTTACCATGGGACTAGTTCGATTTATGTAAAAAATGTCTATTTAATTAGGTATATCGTGTAGGAGCTTGTATTTATTTTGTCTATTATTTTCCCGACACTTCAATTTACACCTTTTAATATACCTTTATCCTCAAAACATTTTAATATATAATCTATATTTAATACTGTTATTTAAGTAAGATCGTGAATTAAGAGTCCATGTGAAAATCTATTGTTAAAAGTAATTGATAATTTCACAAACACACTATTACCAATTATTCTAGTTTCGAACTATTTTATATATTTCGTACCTGTAAATGTAAGTTTATATCACGGATAATAAATCTAAGTTCGCTTTATAATTAACATTAGCAAAGGTTAATTAATCATTGTCAGGCGCAAAACAAAACGTCACATGTAATCATAAGCCCGTATCTACTGATGCAACTTTGCCTGCTATAGATCGTTTTTGAGATGATCTCAGCCTAGGCTTGCGTGACGACACGCATACTATCAAACACGTGGGAAGCAGGGTGTTTTTTTGCATCAATTTGGACCATAATTTGGTATTACATAAATTATATTTATGTAAGTTATGTTTTTATTTCAACGGCTAATTGCGGTGTGGTCGTTTGTCATTTTATATACCTATTTGTTCATTTGTTTTGATTATTTATGGTCATAACTGCAGACATCAGATAATCAGATAGATATTTACCTAAATTTGCCATAAACTCGGCAAAAGTGGGGCAAAAATGAAGTCGGCCTCTTAATACAATTATTTTAATAAGTTTCGTGATTCCGGGATTGCATAAAACGACACGTCGAGGTAAAAATACAGAAACCTGTTTAATTGATGGCTATTTATGACTATTTTGGTAAGCACGTACGTTGTTTTGCATATGTAGGTAATGTAATAATGTATGTAAGTATTTGTTATGACCGCGGAATGAATTGATTTAATTTCAAGGTATATATAAAATAAGAGAATAATAAAACTTTTAGAAGTTTATTAGGACGATAAAATTGAGACTGTCTGTGTATCGTTCAATATAGACGCCGCCGCCAAAGTTTAGGTAAATATCTATCCGATTATCCGATGCCTGGGTCATAAGTTAGGTGTTTTACAATACGAATATAAAAAGTAAAATACACAATAAAAACACATTACTTATAAAAACCTAACCTACGGTGCCACCGGCAGCGGGGCAGAGCTCAAGCTAACAGTGGTTAGAGCCGCGCAGAGAGGAACCTCCTGACGATGCGAGGATTACTGCCTTAGCATCTGACCCTTGATCCAGCCATCTAGCGAGAATCTCTTAAGATGTTGGTCGAGACTCTTCGCTATAAGACCGTTTACCGAAACGACTATCGGGACAATAATCGTCGAATCGTGGTCGAATCAACATTCTACATGGCGGTCACCTCACGCTCACGAGCCAAGTCAAGAATCGATAGAATTCGTGATTTTGAGTAGAAATTAGTTGAAATTTCGAAAATAAAGGTGTGCGGTTGCGTTTATAATTGCCTTACGTACTGAGTCTGAGTCTGTTTGGTAAAAAAAAGGCGTAACAAATACGAATAAAATCTATTCATAACTTTCTCTGAAGATAAAAAAAACGCAATTTAAAATTATAACCCTCGTAAAATTAAACTTTTTTATAAACTATAATTATCAATATAGCCTAGCCAACACAAAAGAATACCTAGGAAGTCCGCTTGGCTGACTGTATTGTGCATAGGTCTTCGCAACATTGTCATAATCTACTCACCGTCTACTTTAGTTAGGAGAAAGGCTCAAAACCCTAGACAAATGAACAAACCCCAACCTGAAAGCCGGCAACGGTACCGCGGGTCGACGGCCCAGCTAATGTTCTCGTTATTTGCAGAAAAATGGTAATCACCATGTTTGTATAGACTCCATAGGCGGATCCGAGTTCAAACGGTCTGTGAGCTCTTACTTTCAAAGCGGTAAAGTTGGTTTTCTAGACGGCTTAGGAAGAGGAAATATGCAATGCCTTTAAATATGTGGCATAATAACTGAATTGAACATACGTAGAAATAACACATTGAGCCTAATAATGTAAAATAAAGAAAATAAATGATTTTGGTATATCTTCAAAATTAGTACCTAACGAAAAAATATATTTTTGTATTGTTTTATTATAACAAAATGGGTGTCAATTTAATATAACAGCGGGATTCGAAATGTTGTCAATTACAGGGCGTAATCTTATAACTATCAAAGTATGGTGAAATAGGACTAAGAGTTACGTTATTGAAGAGATAACATTGTTACTTTAAATGATATAACCACGTTTCGATACCAAAGATATATATCCCAGTGATAGACAGTGCCCCATTAGTTGGCACCTTTAACCTTAATTCACAATAACAGAAACACAATAATATAAAATAAAAAAGTAGGGTAGGGTGGCAGGTTTACCTTATCTCTGCTGGATGAACTACTGTCATACTTCGAGAAAGTGAGTTCCAAAAAGGAGATTCCTTATATGTAAAATCACATTATTATACATCAACAGAATCACGCTAACTTGGTTAGGTACAATAACTATGTGGGCCGGAGACCGTCTGGGGTCTTGTTTGTTCTATTCATCGATGAAACCACAGTTAGTAGTGTTTTCATGCGTTTATTATAAGAAAATATCGATGTCGACATATTGACGTAGTGCTTTCTTGTGAGACGCTAAACTTCCTATACTAATTAACTAATACTTTTTTCTTTATGATTTAGGGTATGGTGCCTGTACCTATAGAGGCTTTCAATCCTTAAAAATTAGTCACCGTCGTTGTAACTTAAGTTATATTTCTTATAATACTTGTGGATTGTCGGTATACCGATTAGAAACCCAAATACAAACAAATTTACAATTAAGCTTCTGATACTAATCTGATAAAAAATAATGTGCCGTACTCAATCGAGAACATCCTATTATAAAGTTGTAAAAATCGAATGCCTATACATTGAAGATATTTTCATAAAAAAAGTGACACGGCTATTAGCTGTTGTCATAATTATGTGTCACCCATAAACAGCTGGACAGATTGCTCCTCCAATAATACGACATAATTTCGATGCACACTTTTCTCAGGCCATGAATGAGAAACTGGACAAATTAATTTACTAACCAAACTTTTGTGCATGATATATGTATTGTATAGTATAACAATTGGTCCTACGTTGTACTTAGAAACACATTGATAGAAATTTTACTGAAATTAAGTAGGTATAGAACATCTATGTTAAAGTCTGATATCACCATACTCTGTTTGAAATTTGATATTGGGCCGAAAAACATTACTTGTTTAGGTATGCAAATTTTCCCCATCCATCGATAATAATCATCGACATTATGTTTACATCACTATGAGAAAATAGTTTGACAGTTCACACACACAATGACGTCACATTTACAGTAGCTCTCATGGTTTACCTTACTCCAAATAAACCGTTGCTGACTCACTGGTCTTTGTGAAAGTGAGATTTGTATTGTTCACCATATCGGTCGAAAGGTTCGCGAATTTGACCTAAAATACGGGAAAAAGTGATTTATTTTAGTCACGATATAGATTGATTATGCAAAATTGATATAAAGAGAATTCAACGATTGGTTTTTTTTTTCATTTGTAAGTTTGTACATACAATGATGACGAATTCAGCATAAATTCTATGCAAAGTGAAGAAAAACCAACCTTATTTTTACCCGACTGCGCGACGCAAAGGAGTGGTAATGTGTTTATCAGTCTATGTATGTATGTATGTTTGTTCCTATCTGGCACTCTAGAGACCAGACGCGTGGACCGATTTTGATGATCCTTACGTCAATCGATTTGTCTTAACTGTCCGAATGTTACTGAAGACATGAAAATGATAAAAATTCAAAATGGCGATAGTCAGACGCCATATTATGAAAAAGAAAACAATGAAAATCGACGTACTATATCAAGTCGGGTGTCAATGAATAGGGATTTAAAAATCATTATTAGGTTTCTTTTAACATTTTTCATTTGGAATTACCAGTTAGGAGCTATAACGATTTAAAGTTTGTTAGCAAGCCATTCTCACAAAATTTTCATTTAATTGTATTGTAATAAATCTGTGCAAGCCTCTCAATAACCCCTACGATAAAGATTATAAAATTGACTGACAATAATAATAAATTTTAATATGGAACAGCGATTTTAAACAGTCGGGACCCATTGTTGGGAAGATTTGCGTCGATCTAGATTTCTTATGGGTCCTACTGTTCAAAATCGCTATGTTCCATATTAGAATTTATTATTTGTCATATTGTGAGTATCGATCATGAATCATGAAAGATTTGCATTATAACTTCACAAATTTCTAGGGTACTGGACTTGCTTTATTGTTTTTAGTTTTTTACGCAGTTGGGTTTCTTGTTTTTTTAATTATTTTTTGAATATTATTTTAAACTTCAAAAATCGTGCATTTTTCAAGATAGACATACATTCACAGTTATAATCATAATAAATAGTAGTAGTATAGTAGTATAGTAGTAAAACCCCTACTAAGGGTTCTGTAAAAAGTTACAAAATAAAGAGAAATGGAAAACCTCTTTCATCTTAAGTTAGTTAAAAATAAATTTCAAGTTGTTTAATGCCATCAAAAGGCTTTTTATCTGCTGCTAAGTTTTCAAATCATGAAACTTATATTTCTCTTTCAGCAGGAGTAAAATAAATTCATCCAGATTTTTTCTTTTTAGATCTTCCAACCGTTCCGATCTTTTCAGCCTATTAACAACGCTCGTCAAGAAAAGTAAATATGGTAAAAATGAACCGCCATTTTGATTGCATCGCGCCACAGATAAAGCAAACAAAATCACAGGTAACTGCTATTTGCTGGCAACCGAGTGAGTATAATAAACAAGATCTGTAAATACAGAATTTGTTACCTATTTTTGTTACTGTTCTAGTTTCTCATTTTATTTTCCTATCTATACCTACGTGTTATTGTTGGAAAATTTGGCTTTGTGTGTTTCCCTCGATCGTTGAGAAATGTCTGAATGAAACTTACATAGCAAGGTCATAAACATATATAGTACTTTTATAATAAAGTTGTGAAATGGAATGTTTGTACTTACATTAAAGATACTTTCAGAAAAATAAGAGAAGCATTGAAGGTAATCAAAGGTCACTGAATCAAAAAAAAAACATATATGTATAATATCTTGTACCTATGCACAGTGTTTTATGAACCCCATTTTTGTGTCAGGTCTTTTTTATTGTAAAAATCCCTAGTTTACGTTATTTTGAGCGCTAGAGTAAAACTCCGACATTGATACGGCTTTTACTTTTCGAGAAACAAAATTGTAAAGTTGGCGGGATATGGGGTCACCAAAATCACGAAAAAAATAATTTAAAAAAAAAACCGAACTACATAATTAAAATTCGATCAATTGTAATGTTTACATACATAATAAGAAATATTCTGGTCTTTTTTGGACTTTCTAATATGAATAAGTTACAAAATAACAGCATTTATGTCATTTTTTGTTTTTATTTTTTTTCTCGAGGTTAACGCTGTATTAGAAAAAGTTGTAAAGACAGTGTATAACCTTATACATACCTCTATCGATCTTATTTAAATCACAATCTAATTCCGTATTATCCAGAAGTTATATCCGGATTTTTCCGAGTTAGGGTTGTCACCTTGTCTAAAATATATTTTAGTTGCTTTACCTACTGTGAATTATTTTGTTAATTGGAACAGATTTAGAATCAGATCATTTAGAATCAAAAAATCATGGTAATGACATGTATCCACCATATTATAAATTACTTGAGGCAAAAACAACATGTTATCCAGATCAGGTAAAAGTAAGTCAATGGGAAGTTTCTGTCCCAGTTCAAAATTTAGTGCAACACACTTTTGATCGTATTCTTAATTTGACGGAAGATATATTAGAGCATTATTTTATTAAACAGGAACTGAATACTATAGACTGCATTTTTAGAGGAAACTGGGGTTTTGACGGCTCTACCGGACAATCCTTATATAAACAAACGTTTTCAAATACCGGAGTAGACGAAAATAGCATGTTTGCTACCACATTTATACCACTCCAAATTATCACCACCACTACGAATGAGATTATTTGGACGAACCCCGCACCGCAATCCTATCGTTACTGCAGACCGTTGCATATACAATATAAAAAACAATCCAAAGAATAAACACTCAGAAAAAGCAAATATTCAAGAGCAAATCAATAATCTCACTCCCTTGCTTGTAAAAACTTCAAAAGGCAATACAATAAAAGCTGTTTGTGGACTGTTTTGTGCAGCAATTGATGGAAAAGTGTTAAACACAATTTTACACACTTCATCTCAGTTGCGTTGCCCTTATTGCCATTTGACGGCCTCACAATTTAATGATATTCCAAAAGTTTTTTCGAAGCCAATTGTAGATGACAGTTTATTGGTCCATGGGGTGAGTCCTTTACATTTCTGGATTCGGTGCTTGGAATTCATTCTTAAGCTTGGGTATAAAGTCGAAATTAAAAAGCGGCGGATTAGTAAAACCTCAGAAGAACACCGTCTGATAGAAGAGCGCAAAACAAAAATACAAGGCGAAATCAGACAAAAGACGGGTCTACTGGTGGATGTGGTACGCTCAACTGCAGGCACATCCAACGACGGTAATACTGTGAGAACAGCCTTTTCAGATAAATACCGAGGGACCTTTGCCGAAATTTTGGGTGTCCTGAAGCGGCTTTTAGATGATTTATATATTATAGCAATCGTATTGTCCTGTAACTTGCCAATTGATACAGACAAGTTTGGTACATTCTGCAAAAATTTGGCAAACAAATACGTTGCAAAATACAAATGGCATCCAATGACCGTCACAATACACAAAATTTTAGTTCACGGTGCTAAAATTATTACTGCCAGTTTGTCGTCGGATGATTTTGTTGAAACTGATGTCATTCCAAATGTAGATGATAACAAATGACATTATAATAATGCAGCATGAATTTTATACTAATTTTTATTTAAGCTTTGACCCGGATAAAATTTTATTAAAAAAAAATTTACCGGATATTCGAAGGTGGCAACCCTGAACAAAATTTTTAAATGTTAATAACTTCTGGATAATGCGGAATTAGATTGTGATTTAAATAAGATCGATAGAGGTATGTATAAGGTATACACTGTCTTTACAACTTTTTCTAATACAGCGTTAAACTCGAGAAAAAAATTAAAAACGAAAAATTTCATAAATGCTGTTATTTTGTAACTTATTCGCATTAGAAAGTCCAAAAAAGACTAGAATATTTCTTATTATGTATGTAAACATTACAATTGATCGAATTTTAATTATGTAGTTCGGTTTTTTTTTAATTAATTTTTTCGTGATTTTGGTGACCCCATATCCTGCCAACTTTACAATTTTGTTTCTCGAAAACTAAAAGTCGTATCAATGTCGGAGTTTTACTCTAGCGCTCAAAATAACGTAAACTAGGGATTTTTACAATAAAAAAGACCTGACACAAAAATGGGGTTCATAAAACACTGTGCTATGTTTGTAGCTGTGTATGTGCCTTTGTCAGGCCAAAACACGGCTGTACCTAACTGTAGAAGGGTACAGGACACTTTTTACCCGAATACGCTCAAGCAAAAAAGAGAGTTATGCCTTTATTCTCCTTCGCAAATTAGGTTACATAATAAGGTAAGAGATACCATGACACTAAAATGGAGAACTTGCATAAAGAAAAACTAGGCATTACTATATCTCTACAGGTTCAATAACACATTTTTACATTAAAATTAAAATCCACAATAAATGTACATAGATATTTCATTCTCAATACATCCTTTTATCATCCAATAGTACATTAAATGTTACTATATACCACAACGATGTACTTTAACGTAGTTTTTCACGGTCAAAAATGAAAGACTTGTTTTTTCAGTACACCTTTACTGCCCGCTATTAATGAATAAAGTCATAGGTTATGCCCTTTCTGTACGGGGTATTTAAAAAAATAAAATAAAAATAAAAATATTTTGATGCTCGCTCGGCACATATTGCCCGACTTTAACTGTCATTTTTGACGTTCCTAATACTAAATCCCTGTTGGTCCTTTATATACATTATGTTCTCCTTTTGAGAAACTGAATTCATTGACATAATAAAAAAATGGATGCAAGTTCCCAATTAGTAATTATCCACGTGTATCACATAGTGAAGTAGTTTTAAAAGGAATTGTTTTGTGTAATAGGTCGAGAGATAATCCTGACGTTGGAAATGAAAAAAAAAAATCGGGCTCCAATCATCGCTTCGAGTCAACAGCAGCGCGAAATATGAATATTTACTACGTGCGCTGTTCCATAGCGGGTAAACTAAGAGTGTTCCGTCGAACTCATTTACGAACAAATTAATATTAAAACAACAATAAAATGTCACTTGCATTCTGAGGGTTCTCTGCCATAAAAAAAAACTGAAAATAAGTATATATGGCGTCGCATATAAATGAGGTGCAAACTTATCTATAGGGTACTATTATAAGGATGTAAAAATGAAATGTCAGTAGCTTGAAGAAAAAAAAATATATAATGAACAATTTGAAGGTCACTGAATTGAATAATATTTTCGTTTGATTTTTTGTATATTTGTATGTGTCGTTGTGGCTTCATCACTAGGCATCGCAAATTAGGATGCTTTTATACCTAAAGTTCGCTCTCAGTACCTACACCGCGTGGACGTTGAGTAGCATGGAGGCGGACTCTATAAAATTTCCGGGATTTACAGGCATACGGGAAATTAGTATAACATCAATATTTAAAAAAATATATTTTAGTAGTTCATGTTTACAAAATTGTATTAATTCACATGTGTTTTGTAAACTAAGAGACGTCACAACCTAACTAATTTAAAAAAGTAATAATAACCTTATCATGACGTTTTGTATAATCCCGGGATCCCGGGAGTTGAAAAATTATAATAATATTTTTAAGAAGCCGACTCCATACTTGTTGAGATTTTTCCGGAATTTTGCTAGTTGTAGGTATAAAAGCATCCGAATTTCCGATGCCTATTCATCACACCAAATCGGCTAAACGGATTTCAATTATTATTCGTACACGGGAAGCTGGGTATCCAAATGGTTATAGAATACTTCTCATCCGACTACGCTGAAGAATAAACGAAGATTTATGACTTTCACTCCTCCAGTCCTAGGTGTTTCAAGTATCAAAATGCGATCCATTTCCATTTTATTAGTTTAAAGATGTTTCCTCTAGTTGTGCTATATAATATCCGTACTATATAGCTGACATGAACTGAGAAATACTGCAAGCGGTCTTAAAACGTGTGAATGAATACATATTATTATTATAATATTAGGGGTCTGAATTTTTCTTTTACTATCGATTTGTAGCCAGAATCATCACTCTGCAGATTTTTTCAACTTCATAATTTTGTCTGTCATGAATTTGTACTACTACCTACCAGCCGAGTTCATTAAAAACAGTTTTTAGAACATCGTAATTCATAATGTCGTAACTAAGATTGTGTTTGTACTCATAATGCTGATTTTAATATTTATTTCATACAGAACCATAACTTTGAATAAACTTGTCAATCCCTGAAATACGTCAGTGAGTTCACGAAACGAACTCGTAAGATAAATTCAACTCGTTTTATCATTACACTAAACTCGTATAAATAAATAAATAAATAACACAAGGACAATCTTACACAAATCGACCTAGTCCCAAACTAAGCAAAGTTTGTACTATGGGTACAAGGCGACGATATACATAATATACAGATAAATGATAATACTTAAATATATAGAAAACATCCAAGACCCAAGAACAAACATTCGTGCTCATCACACAAACACTTGCCCTGGCCGGGATTCGAACCCGGGACCGCCAGCTTCGTAGACCGTTGTACAACCTACTGAGCCAAACCTGTCGTCACATTATAGTGATATGATGAAGTTTCTACTGTAACATGGTATGATTATTCCAAATCTCTGTTTTGGCCATTTCCCTGCGACAAATGTATGAAAGCGAAAAGTTGAAAAATTGTATGCTCCGAGCGGAATTCGACGGTTCTGCAGGCCAACACGACCAACCAACCAATTGGTCCAGCGAGGCCCCGAACTCAAGCATCAAATTTTTCAACCAGTAGCAGTATCTTCTAATACGCCTTAAAGATGCTTAGTTGTAAGTTAAGAATCTGTAATTTGAGGGTTAATATACTTTTTTTTGTACCTCGATGCCATGACTACATATCTCTTTAAAATAATAATTTAAAACGATATAATGGCAACTCAAGTATTTTTTTGCGAACAATGTGTAGCAACACATTATAGTAAAAATGAAATGTCTGTACAATTAAAATATTTTCAAAAAAATAATTGAAATAAATATTTGATTTAAAAAATCTCAAAATTATTTAAGCGTAACTTTGAGGTTTTGAATTTCAAAGCTTTTGTTCTTCTAAACACTTATATCGAAGTAAGCTCTAATAAAAAAGAAACAACTATTCACGTTTCATCGGGCGCAGAACCGTTTGTAGCGACAATTACTGGAAACGGTCGGAAAATTCGAGACTAAAAACAAAATTCATGTACAACCTACATTGGAAAACGGTAGAGAAATCTGCTTTAACGAATTGAAAAGCTTTGCAGCTGCGGTTAAAAATAACGCAAGTCCTAATCGAGTTAAGAGTACACCGGACAAAAGTCCATTAAGCAAAGTCGGGCAAAGTTGGCTTGTATTCACTTTACAGTTGGGTTTTGGCATCAATCCAGATGCTACTGGTATAAAACCTACATAATATAACTACTATTTAATATTTTCTTCTGTTTCCGCGATTATTACTCATTGAAATAAAACAATTTAACGGATTATATCGCGTATATTATCTCCGTCCGTTAAATTGTTTTATTTCAATAACTACTATTATAAAATTATAAAATCCAAATTCCTTAGAAAAAGAAGGAAGGCATTTATCGCGTGGCAAAGATTCGCCTGTTACAAATTAATGAACTAGAAGTATTGGTCGCTATTCATCATCATCATTTCAGCCATAGGACCACTGCTGGACACAGGCCTCCTCAATTGACTTCCACATAGACCTGATAGAGGCGCCTAGAAGTGAGTTCCCGGCAACATTAACCAGCGGGCCTATGATAGTCGCGTTTATCACGCGATAAATGACATGATAACGCGCCTGTTACTCTCGCACTCACATACGTGTTTGAGGGTGAGGACAGCTATGTCATTAATTTATTGCGTGACAAACGCAACCATCATAGGCCCGCAGGTAGTCCAAACACCTTGCGGGAGGCCTTCCACGGTGCGCAGTCTATGTTCGAGAATCTTTCTGCCCCAACGGCCATCGGTTCTTCGAACTATGTGCCCTGCCCGTTGCCACTTTAGTTTGCTTACCCTGTTTGCTATGTTGGTGACTTTGGATCATCTACGAATCCCCTCATTTCAGATCCCGAGCCTAGCATAGCCCTTTCCATGGATAGTTAAGTGACTCATAAAAGTATTGGTACATACTTTATTTGAACGTCCGACAGCTTACACTTTGGTGGTCTGTTATGCTGAGTTTACACGTGCTTATCCACCAGAGGGGCATTTCACAAAATGTCGAGTATGTGTCACCATTCTTTTCATACTTCTAACAATGCTAGAGGGAGCCGATTTTTGTTGTGATGATATTTCGTAACGTGACTTTTTTATTGGTTACAAATATTTTTTAGAAAATAACTTCAATGTGCAGACAGAGCATTGTATAATAGTATAGATTAAAGAAGAATTATGAAGTTAATTAAATTTATTTTTAACCGCGTCTGGGAAGGTCTGCGTTCGGATCCCTTCAAGTTACCTGGGAGTCCGATTCGCGGTCTTAATTTACCTGAAGGGCTATTGAAGAGAGTGAAAAGGACGGCATAAAAGCTTGTTGAAATGTGTTTGTGTGAGCCGGTCCGCGCCATACGAACTTTGAATTTCGAACTTCAGAGTAGCTCTGATCCTTTAATAATGAAATTAATGTCCGTAATTCCAAAGTGAAGTTGATTAATTAACGCCTTTCTGTCCGCAGTTATTTCAGACAAAACTCGCTGCATTGCGGACGATAACAATCTCATCCGTCTTGTTTACTTATTCAATACTAAAACAGTTCGTTAAAACAACTTCATTGTGCAAGAAAAACAAATCATTAACCTCTTTTTCCTTCACCGTAATCGGGTCAAAAGTCTACCTTCAGGGCACCTTTTAGTACTTAAATATAAACTATAATAGAAATAATAAAACAAGAGGACTGACATTTGCCATACGTGGTTCGTGCCCCGATCGCAATTAGATATTCTGGCAAAAACTAAATAGCATTTTAATCCATACTTAATATTATAAATGCAAAAGTGTGTCTGTCTGTCTGTTTCCTCTTCACGCTTAAACCACTGAACCGATTTGGGTGAAATTTGGTATGGAGATAGTTTGAGTCCTGGGGAAGGACATAAGCTACTTTTTATCCCGGAAAAGTACCCTTATCTGCGATAAACGAATTTAAGGCGGACGAAGTCGCGGGCAGAAGCGAGAATTAAATATTTAACGGGGTTATAATTATACAAAGAAACATAGTGAACTATACAGGGTGTTGGTGTTTCTTTGTACAATTAGTGCGTAGACAGCCAATAATAAATAAATCGTAACATATATGAGTAATGTAACACGCTTGCAAAGTTGAATAATTCTAAATATTATTATTTAGAATTATTCAACTTTGCAAGCGTGTTACATTGAAAGAATTATTCTTATACATAGATGGCGTTGTACATATCGGGGAACGGCTTTTTTATACAGAAATTGGCAGTCCTCAGGTTTTAATGGTCCTTGATAGTGCATAAATACCACACGACCGACTATTGTGAAGATCTTTCGGGAAGGTCTTTGTGCAAGCAGTTGACATATATGTCGTCTGATATGATGATAGCGAAGGATGCTTATCCTAAACGTATTTGTTAGTTTATTGGTTTGTATGTGTGTCCTTTAGTGAATCGATGTATATGAATATACGATGTTTCGCAAAAAACATTACGGAATTATCATGACCTACAATAATTATTCTTCCTTATAACGTCCTTTTAACGTTATTTTCCCAACCCAACAATAATGTATCTTGGAAGTAAAAATATTCTCTCACTTCCGGGTAATGGCATAAAAGTTTTAATATGCGAGTACTTGCGTAGTTACTGGATAAAATAAAAATATTTATGGCCGTCTACTGGGAGCGTCTTTCATATTGTTGGATAAAAGTAGGCTACTTATTTATGTTTCTCTTTGTGTCTATGGCTATACGGAGCTTTACCTACACGTACCTTACCACTTTCTTTTTCATAGCTCTTTAGAAGTATATTTTCACGTATACCGTAAATACAATTGCATAAAGATATATAATATTTAATTTAGACGAAAGGTCGGGTCGGTAATTGCAGGCCTAAAACATACTGACATTCAAAAAAAAAATCTGCGCATCAGTACATACCGCAAAAATGTAATACTAATTAGGAAATAACATTATATTTTTGCAGTATGTATAAGAAAATCCTTTCAGATACAATAAAATTTTATACGGAAATTTCCATTTCCCAATACCGAATGGATGGGTTAATATTGAGTAATTGAATACACGCGTAACGGTAAGATTATACTGAAATATGAGGTTTCAGTTTTGAGGAAGGCCCTCGGGTATTTAATTATTTGGGCGAGAATATTGCTTAGATATCCATCCAGTACAGAACTTGTCTACTTGTTTCTAATTTTGAAAACGCTATGTTTTTAGGGTTGCAATTCAAAATAGAAATAACCTAAAGCCAGTAAGGAGGCCAACTTAAACAATAGGTTTTCATTTTATAATGTATGTGGTGTTTACCTGTAAGTGATTGTTACACTTAAAAAATAGGTTAAGTTACTTGTAAAATATTAAAATATTTATTAATTTAATTAGTGTAAACAATTGTTGGTGAACCAAATAAATAAAATTAAAATTAAAAAATCTCAATGATGACCGCGGTTATAACGGAACGCTATTAATACAGGAGAAGATTCTCAGTCTTAAAAAGAGCGATTTTTTAATGCACAACAACATAGGTACTTAATTTATACTGTTATAAAGTTGTCATAATGAAACATCCCTACATTGAACATCTTCGCATATCTGTGAAGAAATTCAATGCATTTAAGTTTCCAATCCCTGGGCTAACGTGGAGACTACAGCCCTTTCTGTCTTATGCATCAGAGGCGGCCTGTGCAGAGTGAAACGTATGTAGGCTGATGAAGATGATGACAATGATGATATTTTCATAAAAAATAAGTGAAGTAGGCTATTGAATCGAAAAACAGATATTTTGAATTTTTGGTACAAGGACAGCTAATAACACAGAAGACGTTTCTTTAATTTTCAATCTAACACACAAAAGATTCCATTTTTAAAAGAATATCACTAACAAAATGCCGACAAACGTTCCTTTTTATTCCAAATGGCCAGTTCGATTTTCAATTTAAAGAACAATAGTGACACTCGGCGCTGCGAGCGTCAGCTGATTGGGTAGCGTAGCGTAAACACGGATGGCGTAAAACGGAGCGTAATATAGCTGAGCGTTTGATACGGCAGCCTCTATTGGCTTGGTCGTAATTGAAAACGTGTTGCGTTTTAATTTATTTTAACCACATAATTGTAAGGTTTTTTCACTAGTCGATTGTCCATGTCACGTCCACTCCCTAAAACCCCCAATTTTCTGTTTCAAGTGTTTCTCACAATATCACCGCATTTCAATCCTTCCACTTTTGTCAACAATTATTGAACACTTTGTTAATCATCACCTGCTATCCAATTAATGCCAACCCATGCAAAAATATGCGCTGTTTAATCCCTTCCAATCTGGCATCCGCCCCAGGCATAGCACAGTCACCGCTCTGGTTAAAGTCACTCATGACGTTCGTAACTGGTATTATATGTAAATATCTATCTACCCATATCTATGCTTTTATCATCATCTTCATCATCATTTCAGCCATAGGACGTCCACTGCTGGACACAGGCCTCCTCAATAGATTCCACATGAGCCCGATAGAGGCGACCCGCATCCAGCTAGACCCCGCAACCCTAACCAGGTCGTCCAACCACCTTGTGGGTGGCCTTTCCACGCTACGCTTGCCGGTACGCGGTCTCCACTCGAGAACCTTTCTGCCGACAAGAATAAGTGACATTGACTATTTTTGTTTTGAAGGTCACTGAAAAGAAAATATGTTTTTTGGATTTTTTGTATCTTTGTGTCGTTGTGGCTGACTTGACGGATTTCAACTATTTCTGGTACACGTGTAGCTGGGCATCCACAGATGGTAATAGGATAATTGTTTACCCGACTTCGATGAAGAAAAGGTTACTTTTTCTCCTCTGCGAACGAAGTTCCGGGCATCTTCAAGTGTTTTATAAAGTGAAACGAGTTTATGACATTTACGTAGGCTTTTTTTTTCTAATAAATCTCCGTGAGACCTACCGGTTTCTTCCGAACTTCGTACTTTCTCCGAACAATAGTAAAGTAAAAGAATAACGCCATCTTTTTTTTCGATATTCAAGAGGCTAGAGATAACAAAAGAAGAAAAAATATTGAGCTTGCAAGGGTGAATTTAGAAAAGAAATCTAAAAAGATACTCGCTAGAAACCAGAGTACAAGAGAATGGGATATAAAACCGTCCATTTCAGCAAATGGGTTTCATTCTTATCATAACCTAAACGAGATGAATATGCACTAAAAAAAACAGAACAATAGAAAACTGCACCCAGAGACATAAAATATGAATACCATTACTGTTCAAATAACGTGTAAGGACAACTTTATCGTGGAAAACATAAAGTCTAAACTAAGCGAAGGACATTAACTGTATACATTTAGTACTCTAGACTGCACTTTACGAATGCCATGCACTCTCAAAGCACTCTCGTAAAAGTGCAATGCAATTTTGTAATGGACATGACAACACATTAACGTAATATGGCATTATGTTTATTATCTCTTGACATAGTTTTCTTGAAGATATTTAAGGATAAGCTTCAATAAGAAATTAAATCAGCTGTAAATGTTTGGTATATTTTTCGAAATTCGCTGACTGAAAATTGGGCTTAGTTCATTAAAGCGCTTGCGTAAAATACAGTGAAAAATGTAGGAAAGCTATTCTAATTTATAGCGCAACTTAGGTGTAGACAAAATATAATTTACAGCGATTAGGCCTTACTCAAATATCTCTACGTCACATCATTAGGGCGTGTTAGACTTGAGATTTTTCAACTTGTGAGTTCTTGTAAATAATGAATATCTCTCAAATTATTCGTTATTAGACTACATTTTATACAATAAAGATTAGACTACATTTTATATTATATACTCCAATTAGGCTCTAGAATCTATAGTTAAAATCGGTCGAGTTATTCGGACCCACGGTGTATTTAAGATACAAAAGTACAAAATGAAAAGTCTCGTTGACTTACACATGTACCATTTTAATCCTAAAAAGAAAAATCAAGCCTTTCGAAGTAATAATATTCATCGATGCAGATCATATTTCCTTAAGTATAATAAACATATACGCACCAGTGTCAAAAGCGACAATAGGGATGGAGACAACTTTATTGTGGTATGGTATGCAACGACCTTTCAATATTAGAAATATTGGCGAAAAAACTACTTCAATCTTTTAAAAAATCCCTGAGATACATACGCTTCTAAGTACGTCGTATGGCGAAATTAAGAACTTTGTTCTGCAGCTATGTTAAAACTTGCGTTTATCGAAACGGTTTCATAACAAAAGTTACTATACATTTCGTGGGTTATTCGATGCTATTATTAGTTATTAATTTTTTCATACTTTAAAAATGGACTTTCCCACCCAACTTAAAAGGTTCATAAAACAAGTTCACGCGTAAGGTATCGACCTGATTTTTTTTTATAGATTTCTATCATAGAAACTTCCATTTCATAACAAAATTTTGTTTTTATTTGAGCACAGTCGACATCCCTATTTGACAAGCGGAATTAATCAGCTGTTAACGCTAACAGAGCATGCTGAAATTGGGTGTGTTTGAAACACTGACACTAACTTGGTGTAAGTAAATACAGTCATAACATAAAGATAGACGTAGAATATATATGAAGATAAACGATGGAGCTGCGGCGGGCTATTACAGGCCTGTGCCTGGCGTTATGTCGGTCTGTCCCGTTTAGATCTAGTAAACTTTAGATATGAGCAATAAAACCAACACAGGAATACTATTATTACATTTTTTTTCAGTTTTAAACAGTCCTTCAGCAAAATATGTGCCTTCAACTGTACAAGATACAGGCAAAACTTAAGTAAACATGTTATAATTAAACCGAATCAAAATTATATAAGGACATTCCAGTTGACCTAATCTGACTGATGTGACTGAGCCGAATGGTGAGATGGACAAAAACACACAAAGAAAGAAGAGTTTATAACCTCAAGCAACCCAGATTCTCTTTTTGAACAAATATATATGGGACAGATCAGAAAGCACATCCTTTCGAATGAAAAGTATTCATGATAACCGTGTGGTTAAGAATAACAGCTGAACGTACTATATTATAAAATAAACCTAAACCATACACGATAAATACATAACCTCCTCTAAGTATGTCGCGTACTTTTTTACAATAATAATAAATCATAATAATAAAGCCCTTATTCCGAATAATAAGAGACAATGTGAACAAATTTAGCTTTTTTTTTAGATACAATTATGGTTGTATAGAATGTCGCTTAATTCAGAGTGCCTGTTGGCATAGGCTTCCTCCAACTCGTTCCACTGTTGTCTGTCCAGTGCCACCCTAGTCCATTTGGGTCTCAGTGTCACCCGTATCTCATCCTCCCAGCGTCTTGCTTGGCGACCTCTTTTCCTTGTGCCATCTCTGGGGTACCAGTGGGTACTTGGTTGCTCCATTTGTCCACCTCCTTTTGTTGGTCAATTCGTGTGATTATATCTGTAACCTTAGTCCTTGATCTTATATCGGTGTTCCGTATACAATAGACGTTAACAAAGTAAGACCTTAACGCATATTTTCCGTATGTCCGTCTGGCCATGGAAGCGTGACCCCTTAATAGATCCGATACGCTGAGTTCTGGCAGACACTGCATCGTAGAAGCTGATGATAGCTAGCTACTGTGATACTGCCAAGGTCTGTAATTTCGGTATTTCAAACTGACTCCAAACTGTCATTCCTGCTATCACCTTCCAAATGCTAACTCAGTCTTCAGTATAGTATAATTCTTTACTCGCACACGTGTGCGTCTAACGAGTTTTGAATTTTCATTAAATTTTCTTTTGACATAACGCTCCAAGGGTTAAAAATACTATCGTTACCTTTAAAACAGTAACGTGACCGACAACACAACCTAGACCGCTGAAGGTAAAGAACATCAACGTACGTACAGGTGCATAAGGTTTTTAGAAATTCGAATTTTAGACGGATGAAACCACGGGCAAAAACTACTAGTAGTTAGTACTTCTATACGATTTTAAAGTTGTAAAAATGAAATGTCTGTGCATTGAAGATATGAAAAAAAATGTGATACGGACTATTTAAAGGTCACTGAATCGGTTTTTTTGGATATTTGTATGTGTTGTTGTGGCTTCATCTCGCCAAAACGGCTAAACAGATTTCATCATTTGACGACACGTTTGCCTCGGTGGGTTGCACAACGGCCTACGAAGCTGGCGGTCCCGGGTTCGAATCCCGGCCAGGGCAAGTTTTTTTGTGATGAGCACGAATATTTGTTCCAGGGTGTTGGATATTATCTATGTATTTAAGTATTATAATTTATCTATACACATATTATGTATATCCTCGCCTAGTACCCACAGTACAAGCTTTGCTTAGTTTGGGACTAGGTCGATTTGTGTACGATTGTGAATAATATTTATTTATGCGAGGGTAGCTGAGCATTCACAAATGGTTAGAGGATACGTTTTTACGTTTAAGTTTACTCGACTATGCTGAAGAAAAAAGAGGGTTATGACTTTTTTCTCTTTCGCGAACAAAGTTGCGGGCATCTTCTAGAATGAAAGAAAAATCATCAAGAATCGTCTCCATGTGTTAAGTGGCTAATAGGAGCAGCCATTTCCGTATCTACACATTTAAGCCATCATGATGTTATTAGATATCGATCGAGTAATCTCGAGCTAATGAGGCAGTAAATGGCGGCAAATTGCAAGCTTATGCGCGCCCTGACTCTAATATATGTTCTGGCTAACGCTAGGAAATTATTGGGCTTCATTTTAGTACATTTATTCGATGAAGAATCCGACTATTTTATCTAATATGCAATAAATTGCACTAACCTAAATAACCCTTTGAAAAACAAAATTTTATGATGTTTGTGACTTATAATGACAAAATTATGTGGTATGTGGGTAAGGCTGAAATCTTGAAGAATTAGATTCGAAATAGCATTACGCTTCTTCAAAAATAAATTAAATATATTTGTCAAACTTTCGAAACCCTCGAGAATGGCAACTGAAACGCTTCTAAATTTTACCCATTTTATAATCATTGACCTGTCGCTGGTTCATGGCGACTCTGTAATGTATGGAGGGTAGATATCCTTATTCTGATGGAAAAGGTAGGTATATGACATTGTCAGAATAAGATTTCTAATAACTTGTGTTGGTGTCATTTACTTTAATTCAACTTTTAATGTGTTTAATATATTACAGTAAAACTTAACCTAAAAATATAACTAAATTAAAAAAAAGCTAACTAAGTGTTATTTTAACTAACTAATTATTATTTTAGTGAAAACTGTAATCTGTATGTTAGTGGGTAAGGCTTGCTGCTTTTATATGCCTTTGTGATACGAACAACAAACTTGGAACAACATCATATACTGGACGAAAAAATTTTTTTATTTCATTTGTAAAACTGGTTAAAATTGCAAGCAATGTAGAATACAAATGTGGTAAAACCACATCTCTGCTTTGTTTATTGATATATATAAGTAGTAGTAAGATTTTAATTTGTAATACATAATGTGTGTAGGGAACAAAGTTAAGAATCATCAATTACAGCGGTGCCCACAAACACAAAAAGTTACTTAAAAAAACCAATCTAAACTAGGGATGTCAACACAAACACTGGAAAACACACCGGCTAATAAATTAAAGCGTAAATAAAACAAACTCATTCAACTTTGAGGCGGAAAACTCGTCATCTAGTATAATGTACATACAGGTGACCGTTAGTTCGGGGACTTTTAATCAAACTGGAGACTAGTTGATTTAATTATTAGATGGACATGGAAGTCAGGTGATCAGGTGTTAAAAGGGTTAAAATCCTATCGCATTCCTCTTAAAACTGTGGTCCTCCATGGGTAATACCTTTAAAGTTTTGTCAGTATGCATATCTCTACATATATGTTGTACTTTGTACAAGGTATTGAATAAATTAACGGTAGATTTACATGCAATTTCAGAATATCCTTTTCGTTTGTTAAAAGAAGTGGGATTTTTGTAAACGCAGATTTTTCACAAAATTATCTATGTTAGCAATTCGTTTTTTGAATTGATCTCATAGTCAATTTCCTCCGATTAGGAAAAGATTTTGGTTTTTTACGTCCCTTTTTCAAAGCAGCTGTTCATAAGATTACATGAAAACAAAAATATGTATCCCTGTCATACTGGAGCTTTAAAGTAGACTACTTTACTAAATAAAAACCGGCCAAGAGCTTGTCAGACCATGATCTATGTAGGGTTCCGCAGCTGTTTATACAAAAGAATGCAATATAGATGAAAAAATACGATATGAAAAAAAAAACACTAATAAAAAAGCGTATCTCCCCGGCACTTACGTCCTTTTTCTGAGAAGCGCAGGTTTTTGGCAATAACTTAAAAACGGTATGTCCGATCATGTTGAAAACAATTTTCGTTGGAAGTATTTATTAAGTTTTATATTTGTAATTTATTTCATATTTTTTTATCATACCGAGACAATTTTTGCTGCTTTCGGAGCGAATATTCCGAAATTATACACTATATCAATTTTTTTTTTTAAATCTCAAAGTGTCTTTGGAAGATCTGTCGAATGATGTACCACACATTGATATTTGCTGATTTTTTTTTTCAGTTTCATTTACATGTATGGATTGCCCCCCCTAGAAATATGTACATATTTTATTTAACTATTAAACTAAGTAGCGGCTTACGCAAGACACCTATGTTCCAAATTTCATCTATATATATCTTTTATTTTTTGAGTAAAATGAGTGTGACATACAGATGGACGGACGGACGGACGGACATGACAAACTATAGGGGTTTCGTTTTTGCCATTTTGGCTATGGAGCCCTAAAAAGGGCCACCCGCAACCCGATTTCGTATTGTAAATACAAAATCGCGTCGTTCCAATAAACGTCGTTCGAAAAATATACAAACACTTAATAAATTCATAAATCCAATGTGTTTTCATCAATAATAATTGTCATAAAACGCACTTTCTGAGGGTAAAACTGATAGTTGTAAGTATTATTATTTTTGAGAAAATCGTATTAGAGTGCCAAGGTCGCTGGTGGCCCGGTTCATTTGTTATCGAGTGTATTTTCAGTTTCCCGGCCGTCAGTGATGGTCAAAACGGTGAAGTATTATGGTTATCCTCTATTCAGATGTACCACAACCAGACTACAATGAAAAACGCGTGGTTGAGCGGTAATTTCTATGCAAATAAATAGTATTATCACACAAATCACATGTCGCCGTCAAACGCAACCGTGTGGTCGGTCCGACCACATCAAAGCCACTGCAAGAAGCTGCAGCGCAACTGTTCACACGTAACCACTGCTTCACCACTTTTTGCCGCTGTGTTGTTGTATGGTTGTGGTCCGTGTTAATAGACCCTTAACATATCGAAGATGATTCAACGTATCAGATTTTATTAGTGCCTTCCTTAATAGTAGCATATTCAATCGCGAATAGACTGGTAGGCTGGATTTAGTGTTGAGATTGAGAGGGGCGATTTGATCATAAGCGATTTACGTATTTAGGATTTTTTTATAATTTTATATATCAATATTTTTAAATTGATTAAAAGGGTGTTAGAGAAGCAATATGCGCCCATTGAACCCCTATACCCACGACCGTCCCGTATACACATAGTAGCTTTTTAAGGGTTCCGTACCCAAAGGGTAAAACGCGACCCTATTAGTAAGACTCCGCCGTCCGTCCGTCCGTCTGTCTATCTATCTGTCCGTCTGGCACCAGGCTGTATCTCATGAACCATGATAGCTAGACAGTTACAATTTTCACAGATGATCTATGTCTATAGCCCGATTGATTCCCTTTTTCGTTGTATTCCTGATTGGACATATTCTTGTTTCAGCACATTCCTATTTGGACTTATTTCGTTTTTGGCATATTCTTGTTTCGACTTTCGACACATTCAACTAAATGAATTATGGCATGAAATACTTGTGACTTTGCTACTAATAATTGTAGCGTAAAAAATAGCGATACCTAGGATTAATTTAATTTGTTGTATACAATGATTCATGCTGAAAACGGAATGTGCCGAAACAATAATATGTCCAATGAGGAATACGCCGAAAAAGGAATCTATAGCCTATAACAACCAATACTAAAAACAGTATAATTTTATGTCTGTCTGTTTATGTCAGTAACTAATTATACAATGATCAAACACCCCGTATATTTTGCTTAGAAGTAAGGCTCTGCTAACACTGGATTTTCATAGAAACGGCCGTTTGTAGCATATATTTTGTACGGAACCCTCGGTACGTTTTGCCGGTTTTCTGTCTCATAAACTAAAACTCAATTAAAATGCTGCCATGAAAAACTACGTCATAATTTGGAACAACAAAACAACATCCACATAACGTTCATCAATCACAATACAGAATTTAAGTGCATGGAATTTTGAAAGCAGCGTTCGCACGCTCGCTCAGCGAAGCTGTGAGACCATCAATGTTCATTAGAAGTAAAAAGGTTTCCGTGTTACAGCAGCCTGATATTTCGTTAATGTTGAATTATCTTCGAAAGGCTTACACGTTGCTAATTATAAAACAAAATTAACTTTTGCACAAAGTTAATTTTTAAACATTTATTTTGCAAATATGCCACACGAAAAACTTTACAATTTAGTGACTACCAGCGTTTCTGGAACAATTCAACAAGAAAACACGCTGTAAGAAAATTTCCAGTCATTAGTAATTAAGACATGTAAGTAAGTAAACAATATTACTTATACTCAATTTAACAACAGGCTCAGTATTGCTGTGCAGCGGGGAAACGCGGCCAGCATCTTGGGATCATTTCCGCCAATGAACGACCTTGGGTAGGTGGGTTACCTAGTCCTTTATGTAGTTATATACATTTAACAATTATTAAAATATAAACATACTATTTAAAGATTTGTTCCTGATTCGTCATATTCCTAATTGGTCATATTCCTTATTATATGACCAGTTAGGAAAGTGTCGAATAAGGAATATGACGAATCAGGAACAAATCTATTTAAATAATATGCTAGGCAGTCATATTTCCGCTAACGCGGCCAGAGCCGCAGTAAATGTTTGTAATACGAGTAAGATACTTTTTCAATACAAGAAACTGAATCAATACAATTATTGATAAAAAATATAAATGAGGAAATACCACAATTTTTATTCAACTAAATATGTTCGATTGTAAAGGAAAAAATCAATGCGACCTACACGAATGTAAGCAGGATTTGAACCTGTGACCTCGTCTTTAACGCAGAAGTGCTCTGACCAACTGACCTATCGCATATATCGTATTGTGTCCGAAAATTTCAAGCCACGTCCGTAAAGTTGCGATAGCTCAGTTTTTCAGAGCATTTCTGCGTTAAAAGAAGTCAGGTTCAAATCCTGCTTGCAATTTAGTAGGGCGCATTTATTTTTTCCTATGCAATCGAACTGTATTATAGTTTTTTTCATATGAAAAACAAATTTTGTGTTCTTAATATGGGAAAATTAAGGTTAATACCTATCAAAAATTAAAACAAGTGCGGGTGTCAAAGCGGATGGATAAATTCGAGGCGTACAGCACACTCGCTAGTGGAGAGGTTAACACGTTGGACGCGTAATCCAAAGGTACCAGGTTCGATTCATGGTGTGACCACGTGCGAGAGCAATCGTGTTTTTTTTGCGCTTTAATATTTGTATCTATATCACAACAGATCTGTGTTATAGTATTTATTAGAAGTTTTTCATGTCCCATTTCGATGCTACGAGCAATGAGTAATTTTCTTGTCTACATCTCTATAGATTCCTCGTTTACTTGGTCTAGCAAAGCCCAGTGCCCCACATTCGAGACAAAGGCGCTCTTTCGTGAGCCTCGACGCGACCAATTTACTTCTCACACCATTTTCCCGTACTTTGTAGGTTTTACGAGATTTGATAAGATGGAGAAGGTTTTTGATGACGCGAATTTTGGTTTATAATTTCAGTTTATTTTTATGCCACTATTTGATTTAATAATTGTATAATTAAACTTAGACACTACACAGGTCTAATTGCATTCGTAAAGCTAAGTTTTTTCAAAGATTGTATTTTGCTGAATTTGATATTAAGAACAAATCAACGGTCCTTAATATTATTTGTAAAAGAGCACTTTTTTTCTTTTAGAATTGGCTGTATTGATATAAAGATATTTGTTAAAATATCTTTTCTCAAATATTGCGCTTGATTTAGATGCAAATTGGCTCACCGATAAATCAGGACATGGAGTGAAATATATAATATTTATAACCTATAACGCGAGCGAAATCTTAAAATCACGTAATAATGTCAAATCAAAAAAGCAGATACGTATTACTTTAACCACTTTCTAATTCTAAACCTATCACCTATATAGATTTTATTTGAAATTGAGATCGCAAAACCATTAATTAGGCTAACTCTAACCCAATTAACACGCGTCAGAACAAATTTAAAACCACACGAGTTCATTTTGCAATAAAATATCGACACGCCTGATGCAGCAAATGCATTTTTTTTTCTCCGGTCGCATATTTTGCAGCACATGAAACATTAATGAATTTATGAACTTTATTCTGCATATATAAATACTAGAAGATGCCCGCAACTTCGTTCGTTGAGGAGAAAAAGTCATAAACCCTCGTTTTTTCTTCAACGTATTGTGAAATTTTAAGATATGCGATAAAAAAATCATACAGGTACCTTACTAATTGGCATCACACGCAATTTATCAGGATTTCGCTTGCCACACCGTCGGTCGCGCATTTTCGTGGACGGGCCCGTAAGTGTACATTTTGCAGCGGACTTAGAAATGCGTTTATCTCAATAGAGCGACGCGCGAAACGGCTGCTTAATAACAGTTATTGATAGAATCGACGTGTGCTTCGTGCCGCCGATAACCGCTATTGATCAGCAAGTACAACAAGGTATAAATAAAATTTTAAATGTTTTATGGTGATATGAAACAACTAATTGAAAAATTAGACAATAAACATAATAAACTGAATAAACAAACTGTAACCCTGCAAAACAAAACTTACCTAAAAAATTCAAATCAGTTCATCTGTTTAGGAGGTACTCCACATACAATATATAAAGATACCTACACAGACACTCTTAGGCATAGAACACACGTCACATCTTTTTTTTTGAGGGTTCAAAAATAAATTAACTTAATTGTATGGCAATGATACGACGACACGCTTTTTTTTATATTCAATCAATAATTTCAGCCGATAGTGTATCAAGAGGTAGAAACCATAGCGTAATTTTTCGATATTTGCTTAAAAACCGTTATAGATTGCATCTTATAATAGCTATATTGATAGATATTATAAGATGCAATAATAATAAGGTATAGTTTAAATAGTACTGATACGACACAATACCTGAACAATTAAAGATTAGAAGAGAATGTAAATGCTCGATATTTGCTAAATAACCGCTTTGGCCGCTTTTCTTAACCGCTAACAATTTACGAGTAAAGTGAACAACACTTGAAACAGCCGCTTTGACTCCTTAGAGAAACACAGTTTAAAGGCCAAGCCACACTGGATGCGTGTGCGTGGCGTGCACGTAGACGTGCGCGTGGCGTGCGCGTTGTAAAGTACGAATACTACGAATACCCATCAGAGAAAACACACCGCTGCGCACGTGCACGCCACGCAAGCGGTGACTAAGCGAAGCGAAGCGGTGGCATCTACTATGACTTTTTATACGATGCAACGCGCACGTGCACGTGCTGCGCACGCATCCAGTGTGTTTCGGCCTTTAGGGCGCGTTTTAGGAACACGCGTCGACGGAGCGGCTTTCATTCCATAGACCAGCATACCGATTACCGACCGCATCGCATTTGTATGGATACAAATAACGTTTAAAAAAAACGGCCAAATGCGAGTCGGACTCGCCCATAAGGGTTCCGCAGCCGTTTATACAAAAAAATGCACTGCAGATGACAAAAATACGATGATGAAAAAAAAACACTAACAAAAGATCGTATCTCCCCGAGACTTACGTCCTTTTGCTGAGAAGCGCAGTTTTTTGGCATTAACTTAAAAACGGTACGTCCGATCATGTTGAAACCATTTTTCTTTGGAAGTATTTATGAAGCTTTATATTTGTAATTTTTTTCAATTTTTTTGAACATACCGTTTAGAAAAAAGAGGGGGACACAATTTTTGCTACTTTCGGAGCGAATATATCGGAAACTGTTCACTAAATCAAAATATTTTTTTAGAACGTGTCAAAGTGTTTTTAGAAAAACTGTCGAAATATGTGCCACACATTGATATTGGCTGCAAAAAAAATTTTTCAGTTTCGGTTACATGTATCGAGTGCCCCCTCTAGAAATATTTATATATCTTTTATTTAATTTTTTTTTCAAATTAAGTAGCGGCTTACACACGACACCTATGCTCCAAATTTCATCAATGTACATTTATAGTTTTTGAGTAAAATGCCTGTGACATACGGACGGACAGACAGACAGACAGACAGACATGACGAATCTATAAGGGTTCCGTTTTAGCCATTTTGGCTACGGAACCCTAAAAACACACGAAATATATAAGCTAACTGTACTAACACGACGATGTATCTAGTTTAGTGGAGACGAGAATCGAATCGGCCGTTTTTGACTTCTAGGAGAAACACAACAATCTCAGATGTGTGAGAATGGAATAACCATAGTGTAAATTCACAATATTTGGCAAATAACCGTTATTTATTGCATCGACGTGTTCTCTGTACCGCCTGCAACCGCCATCGATCTACGTGAACACGTACGATATTTCCATGACGATACTATCTTAGCTGAGATGGCAGTACTAACAGCTGTCTGTTGATTCCTTATAGGAACACTGCCCCCGGCGTTTTCCAATAACGACTAGCAATCTACGAACAGTACCGTCTACATGACACGGTACTCACTTTACGATGATACTTGACCAACAAACAGGACCGCAGTTTAAGACTTTGGCTCCTTAAGCGGTTTCGAAACGAGCAACATTTTCAAGACAATATGGGTAAGTAACGGCCCTGTAGTGTTGAATTCCACTTTAATGACCTCATTCTGTTTTTGGTGTGGATAAAATGTCCATATGCCCATTGAAAAGTATACACAATTTGTAAATAAGAACATCGATTGCATTGATAGTAGCAATTAAAGTTTTGGATAAAAATAAATTCTTATTTCATTAACAGCAGAAAAAATCTCTCGAAATTCATGAACTGGTGGTAAATTAGAAATGTAAAAAGTGAAATAAATGTCGTGCCATAAATAAACACGCAAGAACGGGTGTTAGTAAAACATTTATTCTGCCTATTCAATATTAACCCTCGCTTATATAGGGCAAAAATAACTTGGCATGGCATTTCAGTTAACCAGTCACTTTCGCTGTTAAAATCTTTTCAATGTACTGGCTTCATTCACGGGTAATCTACTATACTTTCGTCTTTTATTCAGTCAGGGTTGATCTTTTACAAGTCACTTCTGAAATCATTAAGCCTTTCTTTCTTTGTGTACGCAAATATTTTAAAACAAACGTCTTTTGAAATCTAAATGTAAAATTAACCTAAGGAACATCATTGAAGATATTTTCATTCTACAAAGATTTGCAAATTTTACGGGTATAAAACAGGCCGTGAGTTAGTTACCAATAGAATTGAGAAACCACGTCTGTCATCATAAGTGAAAACTTAATAATGTTATAGGTGGTTCTGTCAAAACTGACTGTGTATGTGCATCTTATGTTAGAGTGCTTATTTTGTGAAATAAATAAACTAAGTGCATTATGCGATACAAGCTGGGACAATATACTGTTTAACACGTAGCAATATTCCCGGTTAAACTTGCGAAACTAATTTACATTACATTCCTAACTTAATGTTTACATATTATTATATAACAGCTTGAGATCAACATTATTTTGTGAGTAGAATGTTTATACATACTCTGGAATAAATGACAATGTCTCTCTCAACTTTAGATTGAATCGATTGCAATAAGGAATATTACGTTTCTCAGAGGTATATATATTATTATGTTTTTGTGTATGTGTCGTTGTGGCTTCATCAGTCAAACTGGCTAAACGGATAACAACTATTATTGGTATTGGTACACGTGGGTAGCTGGGTATCCACTGATGGTTTTTTTACCAGACTACGCTGCAGAAAAAAAGAGGGGTAATGACTTTTTCTCCTCTGCGAACGTAGTTGCGGGCTTTCTAGTACAACACAACTTATAAATAAATGATTTGTACATTTGGAGTCTAAATAACATGCAACCAGAAAAAATACAATACTTATAAACACTTCTGGGAAACATAATGTTCCTAATTATAGAATACAATACAATATAATCATTCTTTATTGTGGTGTGCACTCACGAAACAATACATTCTAGGAGAGGTAAACAACAGGCGGTCTTATCGCTAAAACAGCGATCCCTTCCAGACAACCTTTGCGTACTGGTAGACGTTGAAAAATAAACTGTACGTATAAGTAGGTGGATTGTAGTTCGTTTAATTTATTTTTAGTGTTTTAATCTATGTATTATATTGACTCCCAACATAAAAGAGATGTATTATTGAAAACATTTACACATAGATACTATAAGTTTACGTAGTCTAGAAAATATTGGAATCTAACAGAAAACGAAAGAAATCCGACGTATAAGAATTCAATATTCTTACCAGTGTTGTTACTCAGTATAGTCACCGTTAAAAGTGACACGCATATTAAACACGCAATCATAGACATTGAAGAAAAAACTGGCCAAGTGTCATTTAGGCCTGGGCGTACGAGGGGTTCTGTATCATCGTACGCAAAACACTGAGAGAAGAAGAACCAGGTTCTTATTTAGGGATCCCTTTTATTGAATTGAATCTATATTTATTATTTGTTGTAATAACTGCCGTATTTGTTGTAAGAGTGATAAGATAGAGTGCTTTGAGAAAGTTTTAAGAGTCCCCGGCAAGCTCGGCCGAATTGCACCTTCCCATACAAACTTTGGCAAGAAGGATTGTAACGAAACTTTGCATATACAATGACATGGGGTATATCTAAGCCTGTAATTAGTTTATATGGCTCCAGTTTATAAAACAAACGAAATACGACAAAAACAAGTTTTGTATGAAAAACTTATATTCGCTGTATTTTTTAAGTATGGTATCTGAAGCAACATAAACTAATTGCAGGCCTGCATATACCTTAACTTATTCTAAGTACAAAGATTCAGAGCAAACTAGCTAGTCTTTTTAAAATGAGAGCGTAACTACGTTTGTATGGAGAACCAAGCTTACCGGGTAATTCCATGGCAACTTACATTACAATTTGACCTTTTTTTGCAACACATTTTTGTTTCATATTGATATTAATAATCAATTGTTATACTTTCTTTGTAGGTTTAAATACAACATGCGAATTCTTTTTACCCGACTGCGTAATGCAAAGAAGGGTAATGTGTTTATTATTTAAACTTAATATTAGCAGCATACTATAATGTGCTGGTAACTGGCGTTACATAAAAGGGACACGACGTTTCGAGACTTCAATCAAGTCAATATTTCTCTCATATATAGGTACTGCAGTTTTTTTGTGTTAAGAAATACAATTACCTAAGTCAGAAATTAAAGTATTTTAATGTAGCAAGAAGCAAGAGTAAATATTTTAGACAAAATAAAATAAAACACAAACTTCCGAACTGCAATGTAAATATGCATCGTTATCAACTGAAAAATAAGATACTTTTAATCTAATATGCATCTGTCATAAAATTGTCTTTGTTTTGCTCATCAACGTCTTTGGATATTAGACTCTTTTGAAGATTATTATTTCTCAAGAACATTATTTGATACTGAGACACTCCGCTATTGTTGGACAGGAGCTTTGAGAAAGCATTCTTCCGATTGAAGAAGTCGAGCTCTTTCTTCAATATTCTTTGTTGGAACTACGACCAGTTTTACAATCGAGTTTTAGGCTGCTGAAGCAAACTGAGTTTTTTCAGTGACAAATATGAGGAAAAGATAATACATTACTTCAGCTAGAAACAAACAATTTGATGCCAAAAAGTAGTGAATATGCCCACTTTTGAAAAATGCTATTCTTAACTCTCTGCCGTGGAATTACCCAGTCGATGAAAACTTAAAGTGTGTACGCCCACCAAAAAGGCCCAGCCAGTACAGACAAATATCGGGGTCTTAGTAATAAAATCTGTTTGACACCATTTCAGTGCGGAAGTCTAAAAACAAAAATAATGTGACGCTATCACGACACTTCGTTCATCGTCATAGACGAACCAGTGTTTAAGTACGCCTTATACGATTTCTTTGCGGAAATTAAATTAATTCTGAAATAGACCTATTATACGTTGAAATAACTTTGCGAGTGACTTAAGTAGGATGACTTAATTAACTTAATCTTGAGATTGCTCCGCGGAAGTTCCGGAGAGACTACATATTTATAAATGCAGATTTTCTGAGCAATATCTTCTGAATAATTTGAAGAAAACACAGCAACAAGGGAATTGTTTTATTCTTCGAGACAGTCTTGTTTACGAGTAATAGAAATAGGGTAAACTGGGTACGGTTGAGCCAGGGTGCAGTTGTGACCGTCAAGGTATTAGCGCGAAACTATACGGAATACGGGGGGTTGTGTAAAGGAAGAAAGTAGCAGTGTGCTTGTCTGAACGCGATTCACAGTATTGCATCAGTCGGCGCGCAACCATAAAGTTGGCAAAGGCTTATGATACTTTTTACTACTGAAAAGTAAGTATTTTTGTAGGTTTCTCGAATAATTGCCGTTGTATGTAAACACATAAAGAAATGAGTATTGTTTGTCATTATACAAGGAACATTAGTCGTTCAATAGTAGTGATTACTTTGTAGGTAAATTATTTGAACTTTTCATGGCGGTTACTTTTTTGGGAAATAATGCTTTGGGTGCGGGTACGACATATGTACTGGGTACAGTTGTGATATACATTATTAGTTTATTTGCTTTAAGATGTCAAGAAATTGCTTACAAAACACTGATTAGATAGTAATAATATTGTGTTAAATATAATTAGAAAAGTATAGCTACTCGTTGACAGAGTGATATAAAAATACTATAATTATTAGCGTTTTTTTAATTGTAGGCGATTACAGTGTTTTTTTTATTTATTACTTGATGTTTTGTTTCCTGCAAAAGTTTATATTGCATTATGACAGTATTACATCCAATTAAAATAATTGAATGTCATTTTGTGTATTTTTGACCTATTTTGAACTATTGACCTCAAGCATTGTCACAACCACAAGGGCGAATGTCGTCGGTTGTGTCTATTTCTCCTTTTTTTAACTTACTGCTATCAGTTAACCATTATAGTTGCGGATAAAATTGAGTATGTATTAGTAGACAAACGTGCACTTCATAACATAAAACACCTTTCTCCCAGATAACTGGCATATTAATAAAATTATGGGTGATTAAATGAAAATTGTCACAACAGTACCCAGTCTACCCTACCGCCATCTGTAAAATGTAAGGAAACGGTGCGGAAATATATATTATATTATACATTCGCTCATTTGAGTGTTGGGCTGCACTTCTGGCAAATATATTCATAATAACTTTATACAAAAACTAGCTTTCGCCCGCGACTTCGCCCGCGTACTAAACGTAATTTAACTCAAAATTGTTGTGTAACTTCGTAAATATTGTTTAAATACTGTTGCGTTACTTTGTAATATAAATATAGTGTGTAAGATGTCTACTTAAGTAAGAATACAGATTTTAAGATTTTGCAATACCCTTACAGGGTCCATGTGATACTTTTGTATATTTTATAACACTTTATAATTACCATGGTACGCAATAAAGAATATGAATTTGAATTTTTAACCGTCTACAAAAAGGAGGTTCTCAGTTTAACCCTTAAGTAGGTATGTACGTTTGTCCGCGATTATCTCGCGCTTGGCTGAACCGATTTAGATGCGGTTTTAGAAAAAGTATTTGTTACTTTCTGGAGGTCTCGGTATACCACCTTTTGGTGAAGGCAGTTCCCTTATTTTTTTTTAAACAAATATTGCAATTATTGTTTCAAAAACCCTGAAACACGTATTTACTTATTTATTGATAATACTCGTGTGAAGTTTAGAATTAAATAGTCGAAACTGATCTGATTTCCCCATACAAACTTTGGACCCTCATTCCATCCTCTTAGGGGTTGAATTTTCAAAAACCCTGAAACGCGTATTTGTTCAATTATTGTTAGAAATACTCGTGTGAAGTTAAAAATTAAATAGTCGAAACTGACCTGATTTCGCCATACAAACTTTGGACCCTCATTTCATTCCTTAAGAAGCTAAATTCTCAAAAAACCTGAAACACGTGTTTACTGATTTATTGTTAGGAATACGTCTGTAAGGTTTCGAATAAAATAGTCTAAGTAATCTTGTTTCCCCATACAAACTTTGAACCCCCATTTGAAAAACCCCTTCTTAGTGGATACTAACGTTATAAAAACTACATATTGTGAAAAATTCAGCTCTCTAGATCTAACGGTTTGGGCTGGGCGTTGATTTAAGTGAGTCAGTCAGTCAGTCAGGACTTTTACGTTTATATATATAGATATTTAAGTGTACGAGTAGATATATATAACCAGGGCTGTGGTTAGTGTGGATTTGATACGACGGTCTCACGAGTTGCCAAAATAACGTGATCCCATTGGTTTGCAATACATTGGTTTATGGCACGACTACACATCGCTCTTCAAAGCACGCTGATGTTCCTTAAGCGCAGTAACGTGACTTATCTCCAAACATTCGATCGTTTGATGCGGAAATCCAGACCCGGATCTACGATCTTTTTGAACCGAGGCAGTAGCTTGATGTAGCGCCCCCTCTGCTTATCTATACGCTTTGAGAAAAAATCGTTATCAAATGAAATTTACCCACTTTGAAAATGCCACCCGGAGAATCTGCGGGCAAACACCCATAAGTGACACCTAGCTGCAGAAATGCGTTATCTATACATATAATAAAGCTGAAGAGGGTCAAAAGTCTGTACATGCCGGGGATACTTAGAATCGATAACAGAACACGTTCCAACAGTTTTTAGAATTTTTGTCTGTTTATTCGTACGCGCATCGAGTAAAAACGGCTGAACAGACTTTGATGCAAAGTTTACTAATCTGTTGAGAAAATTCCCGGCCAGGTATAGGCTATAAAAATTCAACCCTTAATAGGGGGGGTAGCCACTACACTTGATTGAGTTAAGTTTGCTCCTGAATCTTATGGCGCTACTTAGGACGGAGGTGCAAACTTTTTTCAAGCGTGTGCTACACGAGCGTACGACTACTATTGAGTACCTTGCTAAACTAACAGGTGGCGCTAAAATTAATACCTTGGCATTTTGCTAAATTAACTCTAAGTTTAGAAGAGGGGGTACGGATATCAACAAATTAATTTAATAATACAACAAAATACAAGATAAGTGGCTCAGTGGTATCAACAAGGAGGAGGCTCTCATGTGCAAGAATTTTCCCAGGTACTGCTTCAGGTTGGAGAAGGACTTCTGGAGGAAACCAATGGCCTGATTCGATTACCAGAGATGTTATGCAAGATCGTTCCGTCCGTTTAAGAACACATTTGGAGCATATACGGAGACCAGAGCCAGGTGACGCTACGTGAGAACTCTTCGGCTTGATAGAGAGCCGTTAATGCGCGGATATTGGCGGAAATCGAAGGTGAACAGGCAGTAATAATTCTATTAACATTGTCTTGGATGAACGCTCGTCACAATATACTGATGGAGTTCCTAAACTCATTGAGCGCTTCAGGACTCCCAGCACACACATTAACCCTGAAAAATACTTTTCCTCAATATCTATATTCACCTTTCCTCTAATCTTACTTCTAAATAATATTAGACCTAAATTCGAAAGGTTGTTAGGAAGTATGGATGTGTATATTTCTTACCTTTTCATGTTTAGACTGATTGATTGGAGGACCGATTTGGGTGATATTTGCCATGGACTTGATTTAGATAGTACTACAGTCAAGGACGTAAAAATAGAAAAGTGGTACTGTATCGTCCGATATACACCTGTAAGTATATACTCTATGTCTTTTAAATCACGTCAAAATTTTAAATAAGTGCAAAAAACTATTGATTTTGGAGTGTAGTTTTATTTAGTGGTATTTGTATAACATTTTATTTCAAGTTTCGGCTCCAGGGGAGAGGGGTGAATTAGCCGCTTACTGACACAGACCGAATTCCACGCGAGCGAAGCCGCGGGCACAGCTAGTGTTAAATATTAATATAAATAGTTGTTTAAATCTGATTAAAAGAAAAGTGGTCTCTTTATTTGTGCACTAAGCCCTAGTAAGAACTAATCAACAGCGCTCCACGCGAATGCTCAGTTTAAGTCAGAAGGCCTCTGATTTTACATTCTAAAACACTAATTAGACTAGAGAGTAGCATCTCACTCCTCATTGTGAACAAACCAACCTAATTCAAAACGTATATATGTGTATAACACGTTAAATTTATAACAACCCAGTTTACAGTTAGGGCTTAAAAAAAAATGTCCAGAGTCGCGGAGTGAATTGTCTAATATGTAACTTTTAACGAGTGTACTATAATATTATACAACTTTATCAACTTAATATATCCACAGTCAAAATTCCACTCTAAGGGCGTTATTATATTATCCGAAGATCAAATATCTTGAGGCCAATAATGTTGAGGATTTCGTCTTAGAGCTTCGTCTACATTACCGATTTCCCGCCGAAACCTAGTTTGATCCAATTTACATATATCATAACAAGACCGCATACATTTTTCGGGACTCAGAAACAAGGCAATTTTTGGGGATTCATGCATTGAGATACGAAAGTGAGTAGTTGATGACTTGAGCATCCCTTAAAAACATCGATTTGCCATTACATGAAGGAATATTCATAATAAAGAGCTTTTATATTCTTTACCAGAAGGTGCATCGTTCGCGGAGGAGAAAAAGTCATTACCACTATTTTTTTCTTCAGCGTAGTCGGATAAAAAGTATCCTATTACCATCTGTATTTTTTTAGGTCTGTGCCTAGATCAGTAAACAATATAAAATGACCCCATACCGCGTACACTTTGCGAAGGAGTATGTAGTAGTAGGGCTCTGCTGACACGGGATTTTTTCATACGGCCGTTTTTAGCGTATATTTTGTATGAAACCCTCAGCGCGCGAATACGTCTCGCACTTGGTGGATTTTTCTTACTACCTAGTCCTCTTTGCAACAAGTATATACGTCTGTCTAAATAATAATCGTAGAAGACATAATTTAAGTTAGGAAATTATCGTGCTTCTGTAACTACGTTACAGGGACTATTAACATTCCTAATGCAGCTAACGCAATTTCTAATCTATCCTAAGGTACTTTCCTGGAATGCTAATGATGTAAGAAACAGGAAATTAATCTCAGCATCTGCGAAAATATTCAATAACAAGCACAAACACTACCCAGGATTACGTAAACCCTTATCAGATATTCTTATCGGGCGCGGGACTTCGATGAATTCCACGATAGGCATACAAATTCGGAAGATCTTACGTATTTTGTGATTGTTTTGTTATTTATAACATAACTTATGATTTTTCTTGTGTTACGGTTTTGGGGTTTGTATGAATACTGTGGATTACGTAATAACATTATAGTCTTGCTAAAAAATGTCTAAATTATTTTTTACGCTCATAGAAATTGCTATATAAATACTTTCCCATTTTATCTTTCCATCCCATTATTTACATTTTAGCAACCAAAAAAAGTCTTGACTATTTGTGGACCTTTTTTAGTAAGGTAATAAATCTTTGGTATCTTTGGTTTTGTCACGCTTTTACCGAATCGATACAGAAGAGACAAGAACATTAATCAAAGAGCTACAGACTACGTAAAAGCTCACCTAAGCTTGATTGTCTAGCGCATTACCCATTCACACAGCTGCGTACCACTTACACGAGTATAGTCAGCTGCAGATAAAATTAACATTACTGCCCATATTTGTAATGCGGGTGTATAACTCTTTCTTTGTTTTCTTATAACAAAACTTAAATTAAGTGCTTCGTGAAAATGAACCGTACCTCGAACATCTTATGCAAGGCGTTACATAAGGTGGCTTATTATTATTAGTCATCATTCCATTGTCCTTATCAACTGTATTTGGGGTCGGCGAAGCATGTTTTTTTCTTCCATCCCTCTCTATATCACCCGTCTCGTTATTTAGATTCTGTGGCGCCGGGAACTCGGAACGTCAGGAAAACGAAGATTAACGGAAAATAGACGACTTTAATACAGAATAAACTATTACAAGTTAGTTCACTGTATGGCTCGTAATTAGTTCGGTGATCCGAAACCAACTTGTACTCATACAGTGGTGAATTGAGAGATGCATAACAAATAATCTTAAATCTACTTATGCTTCTTGAATCGAACAAACGTTAGCGCGATCTATCTCGATCTCAACGCCATCTAGCGGATGATTGGGTCACTAATATAGTAATACTACTCGCCGATAGATGAGGTTGGTAGTACTAGCTTTGGCGCCGCACTAGCGCCGTGGCGTGTTGTTTACAGTCTCCCCCTCTGTCCCTGAAGACGACTCGGCGAAGGAGACAGATCCGTTGTTTAATCTTGCCCTGGATGTTGGGCTTTGCGCGGTCTACCTCTTTTCCTTATAGGCCGCACCGGGACTGGGAGGTGCATGTCGCTTCCTTGGTAAGGTTTTAGCGCTGAGGCGTGATATACGCCTACTATTTTATCATGCCGTTTCTGCTCGGCGATCAAGAAGGAGCTTGGGCCATGTTTTCCTTTTATGACATATGGGCCATCTCGTCTTGGTGCAAACTTGGCGCTGTATCCACTACTAGCTTTACTCAGTGGGTGTGAGTCTACCATCACCAGGTCACCAGGCTTATAGGTGGGACAGGGTTTTCGTTTCTTGTCCACAAAGCTTGCGTTTTTCCTCCGTCATCTCTTGAATTTCCTTAGCTTCTGCAAGAGTATCAGCCATAAGCAGCAGCTTGGGAGTAATCTCGGGTATAAAGGTTTCACTTTGTATAATGTCCCTCAGATCATTTTGTACATCATCCGTAGTACGTAGCTCTCGTCCAAAGGTTAGGTAAGCTGGGGTGAAGCTAGTCGCACTGGAGACAGCCGTGTTCATCGCAAATCGTATGCTTGGTAGCATTTCTGCCCAGGTAGTGTGATCTTGCTCGACCAGTATGGCTAGTTGCACTTTCAGGTCCCTGTTCTTTCTTTCAACGGGGTTCGTTTCTGGGTGATAAACGGGTGTAAAGCCATGTTTTATGTTCAGGCAGTACGTAAGCTTCTGCATCACACCACTGACGAATTGTGTTCCATTGTCGCTTATCAGTCGACGGGGTGTACCATATCGCAAGATTATCTCGTTCATCAGAACTGTAACGCATTCTTCAGCACTTGCTTGCTTCAACGGGAATAGTTCTACCCATCTTGAGGCTACATCTTCTACTACAAAGATCCAGTTGTGTCCATGTTTGGTTTGAGGCAACGGGCCAAACAAGTCAAAGGAGATTATCTCGAATCGTTGTTTTGTGGCAGTAGTTTGCAACAGACCCGCAGGCTTTGTATTCGTAGGCTTGTACCTCTGGCATTTCACGCAACATCGTACATAAGCTTCAATCTGTGCTCTCATCCCCTTCCAGTAATAGCGCCTTACTATGCGATCCAAGGTTTTCTGGGCTCCATAGTGGCCTGCTATAGGATCATCATGGTATGTAGAGATGATTGCAATCTGCTCTGCTTTGGGTACAACCAATTGACTATCGTCATTATCTTCGTTATAATCATAACGGTACAACAACCCATTGTTCATGAGGTATCCTTTCTTACTCCAATAGGTTGCGTTCTCTTCATTGTTACCTTCTAGGTCATTAACTATCCTCTTGATGTCATCATCGGCTAATTGCTTACGTCGGATTTGATCTGAGTCAACCACGGGCATATCAACCGTGACGGAACAGACTCCACACGCTTTTTCGTCTCAGGTTCACAACTGGGGCGTGACAGGGCATCCGCTACGACATTCGTTCGTCCAGTGATGTATTTAATCTTGATGTCATAAGCCTGCAGCTGTAAAGCCCATCGTGCAAGTCGTCCCGTCGGAGACTTCAAAGTCATCAACCATCTCAGTGCCTGATGGTCAGTCAGCACGGTTACAGGGGTTCCTTCTATATAACCGCGAAATTTGTTTACCGCCCAGACTACTGCCAATGCCTCGCGCTCTGTTGTAGAGTAATTCTGTTCTGCGGGCTTCAATAAGCGACTGGCGTATTCTACCGGATGCTCATTTTCTTTCTCCCCCTGCACTAAAACAGCCCCGATCGCGTAATTGCTGGCGTCAGCCTTTATTATATAGGGTTTCGTTTCGTCAGCTTGGGCTAAGACAGGTGCAGTTGCCAGGAGCTCTCGTAGCTTATTAAAGGCAGCAGTTTGTTCGTCTTTCCACTCCCATTTCATGCTCTTCTTCGTGAGTTGTGTAAGAGGTTCAGCTACTTTGGCGAAGTCAGGTATAAATCTCCGATACCACGAACACATTTGGAGAAATGAGAGCAGATGCTTGACATTGGTCGGTGGTGACATGCTGGTTATTGCATTCACTTTCTCCGGGTCCATTTCTAGTCCGTCAGGGGTTATATAATGGCCCAAATATTTATGCTTAGAGCAGCAGAACCTGCACTTTGCTTTATTTACAGTGAGGTTAAACTCTTTCAGCTGATCGAAGACTTCTTGTAAGTCCTGAAGGTGCCCTTCTAGACTGCTTGATAGGATTATTAGGTCATCTAGGTAGACTACTAGCTTAATGTGACTCAGTCTGATCCGAAAACGATCCATTAAGCGCTGGAACGTGGCCGGAGCATTCCTCAAACCGAACGGCATTCTTCGGAAAGAAAACATTCCGAACGGCGTTACGAAAGCTGTCTTGAACTGGTCCTCATCCTTGACTTTAATTTGCCAGTATCCAGCTTGGAGATCAAGGGTTGTCATGAAAGGTGTACGCCTTGCATCATGGAGAAGATCGTCAATGCGAGGAAGCGGATAGACGTCTGGAGTGGTAATCGCGTTCAATCGCCGGTAGTCTATGCAGACACGAGTGGTACCATCTTTCTTAGGCACGAGAACGGTGGGTGCCGCCCAGGGTGAGACACAAGGTTCTATTATTCCTTCCGCCAGCATCTTAGCCACCTCGTTTTGTAGAATCTGTTTTTTAAGAGGAGATAATCGATATGGAGGAACTGCTATTGGCTGATGATTACCAGTATCGATCGTATGTTCGGCTTCGGTTGTCGGTTGGCCATTGGAGACGAAGACAGACTCGTTTGCTTGCAATAGCTTCTCAATTGCCTCGTTTACTTCTTCTGTTTCCGTATTTATTGCTCCTATATCAATGGATGCTATGTTAATTCCGGGAAACAGGTTTTCTTGTTTTGGATTCAACTTGACTTCTTGTTCCTCAATAGCTTTGCACGCGTCATCGAATATAAAGTCTAAGTATGACGTGTCATCAGCGAATGGAACTTCTTTTCGTTTGGCTGGTGAAAGAGATATGCGGAATAGCGGTCCATAACGTCGATGTTTATCGGATAGAGAGGCAGTTCGACTGGCTTCAGGAAGTGTAGCCGCTTTTATGTTGTCCATTTGTGTGATGTTCACGTTGTCTTGGCTTTCGAAGGAAGTAAAGTCTTCGCTGTACAATTCTTGAATGTTGTCTTCATTACCAAGGAAGTGCCACGTATACTGAGGTAGGTTCAGTACCATGAGTGCGTCTTGGACGAATCCAACGCCAAGAAGGGTTCTGTTCTCTCGGGATTCCGGTAGGACTATGAAGGTTGTCCGAACGGTGCGATCGCAAATGGTGACGTTCGCTTCTGTCGTATACACCTTTTGATTTCTTCGGATACCGTCCGCCAAAGTTACTATGACGCGTTCCTGTCCAAAGGTGCATCCAGCCGCGCGCAAGTGTAGATATAATTCATATGAAGCTATGTTTGACTTAGCGCCGGTATCAATGAAGGCTGCTCCAGTCTGTCCTTCAGTGGTGATGAATACGACAGGCCTGGCCCTGGCATCTGTTTTAATACCAAGGGCACAGAATCCAATCTCCTTTGGAACTCCATCAGTTTTCCTGGTTTTATAACACGTAGGGCAGTTGCTTCGAACTACGCCAGGTGCGCCACAGCCGTAACATGAGAACTTATGGTCGTGACTGTGACTCGAAGATTGTGTAGGATTGGATGCCGATGCGACAGTTGCTGTGGTTGCAGGCAGTGGTTGTTGCATAGAGCGTTTAAGATCTGCATTCGCTTTCTTTTTGCAATTTTCGATGGTGTGGTTGGTCAATCTGCAGTACTTGCATCTTGGTTTCGTGGGCTTATCCAATGATCCTGTAGGAGTCGGTGTGCTTGGAGCAGCAGACACGGTGGTAGCAGTGTTACGATTACGAAGGATTTGCTCCGCATCTTCAGCAGCTTCCAGAAGGCCATCATATGTGGTAAAGGAGGTTCGTGATACTTTTTCACGGATATCCAGGCTTAGCAAACCAAAAAGCATGTCCAGTTGCTGGGATTCCAAAGGCTCTGGACTGGGTAGCAGCGAGAATAACATACGTTTCTGAGCTATGAAGGATTCAGTTGTAGTACCGGGCTCCTGTGCTGACGACATGATTTCTTGGTAGATGACGTATGCTGGTTTCTTTGGAGCAAATGACTTCCTGATGCGTGATTGAAACTCGTCCCAGGTACGTATTTTACTCTTCATGCCTTGCCACCAAGTCCCTGCTTCATCCTTGAGAAGAAGAGGAAGTCCCGCTAATGCGTCCACGTCGCTTATTTTCTCAGAGCTCTTGAATATATTAATAGCTGCCAGGAACGCTTCGAGTACGTCAGATTCTTTGCGACCATCATAGGTTATGGTACAAGTGGTAAAGGATCCACTTTTCGGTGACATAGCGGCTAACATCCGCTCAAATTGGATTTCAGTTAAGGTCACTGCCATTGCGTCACTTTTGCGGGGTTTCCGGTATTTAGGTGCAGCGCGTTTTCCAGTCGTCACCACCACTTTAGGTCCAGAACTCTTCCGCCGAGACTTTGTAGATTTTGTTGGTGTCGAAAATTCCGTCTTCACTTGTGATCCAGGTGACGTCACGGGCTCCTCCGTCGCGTCGTCGAAGTTCGATAATGCCGAACGTTGGGCTGCCAGTGTGGCGCCGGGAACTCGGAACGTCAGGAAAACGAAGATTAACGGAAAATAGACGACTTTAATACAGAATAAACTATTACAAGTTAGTTCACTGTATGGCTCGTAATTAGTTCGGTGATTCGAAACCAACTCGTACTCATACAGTGGTGAATTGAGAGATGCATAACAAATAATCTTAAATCTACTTATGCTTCTTGAATCGAACAAACGTTAGCGCGATCTATCTCGATCTCAACGCCATCTAGCGGATGATTGGGTCACTAATATAGTAATACTACTCGCCGATAGATGAGGTTGGTAGTACTAGCTTTGGCGCCGCACTAGCGCCGTGGCGTGTTGTTTACAATTCTTCTTTTCCATATCTTTTCTTTCACACAATCTAACCATTTCTTCTTCATACATCGTCTTTTTCTATAACCCTCCCAAATTCAAACTTAACGCTTTTCTCGTCACTTGAACTTCATCCCTTTCCTTGTACCTTCTTATCGCTGTGTCCAGGCTTATTAGCAGGCTTATTAGTAAAAACACAAATATCTGTGTGGACAAAACTGTTATAGGGTAAACGTCCCGATCCTTGACAGCTTAATTCCAATAATTGACACACTGCTCACCTCTATTGGTATGAATTTAGGTGGAAGTTGCTAATCTTTGGACAGTGTCTCTCACTGGAACATTTACCTTATTTACATTCAAGCCTAATGTATAACTTAAACTAAACTATAAAGTTTATTTATACTAATGTATAAATAAACTTTGTTTATTTTTATATTATTTTTTATAACATGTGTAGAGTTGTAAATCCTGGACTTTAACGCGTAGGAAGGGAAAAACTTTTTGTAAAGCCTAGCCTCACCCCATCCGGCTTTCTAATGGCAGTTGAAGCATAAGAATAAAATTTTTGGTAATCTGTAACCTTGGTTAGATTAGGGCACCCATGTTGGCCTAGAGATTCGTTGGAGTTTTGGGTTTGAATCCAGCGGGTTTAATGGTTGTGTTTATCATGCGATAGATAAATGACAAATCACCTGTCACTTTCTGACAAGTATGTGAGTGTGACTTGCTATTTAATTATCACGTGATAAACGTGACGATCCCAGACATGCAGAGGTGCATTTATCCCAGAGCCATATGATTTTTGGCTTAGAATGGCAGAAGTGTGGAGGGGCTAAACGCTCAACTTATGATGTCTTGATCTACGGAACGGCAAAACTTTTAGCTCTGGGATACTCAATTTTAGAATACGCATGCTTAAATCCCGTCTCTTTGGCTGAATGTATGTGTTTATACGCTACAAACCCGTTAGAAACAAAGCAGGTAGACAATGTAACGAGCTTTGTTTCATTACCACCAAGCCTGGCGAGAAGCAAATTGGACAGGGAAACCGCAAACCAATTTTGGTCAATCGAGTCACGTAAGCGTAACGTGCCGTAACACCTGTATCGGAAGCGGACGGTTATGATGATCGATATCACGTCATATACTTACTGGCTATGACTGCTCACGCAGAATGTCTTCGGATGTTCCAGAGGAATTGAGACCTGCAACAAATGAAGTCAAATTTTAAATATAACAATAAAAACACCACAAAATAAAATAAAATGTAAACGATGATGATACTGCGTAAATTTCAATTGGGAACATCAAGTTTCTCAGAGGTGTACATTTTATATTTTTTTCCAATAGTATACGTTATGTGTACTCTCCTTATGTGTCTCTTAACCAAGACCTTCATTGAGGCTTATTTCTTCAGAATATACCCATTTGTAGATTCCGAGTTCACATAACGTAATACTATCAGGAAAAAATATAAAATGCACTCCTCTGAGAAACTTGATGTTCCCAATTGTATATAATTTAAATATCCTTACAATTGGAACACTTATTTTTTTAGTTATTTTAGTAAAATACACACGAGGATAACGTTCCATATAAAAAATTGTCTTAAGTTCATAAGCACTCTCTGTTTTAAAAAATAAAATAGGGGTGATAAACCCAAATTACAAGCGACTGAAAAGTAAAGGATGCAATACGATTGATGCCCATTAAACAAATACTCGTGTCGACATTTGCTGTCACTTTTACGACATAACCCAAGATCTGATTATCTCAGACGTATATCACCAATTATAATTCTTTCTCCACCAATTGTAATACAAGCTTGCAAAAGTCCCTTGAATCTTCCCATAAAGAGAAACAATCCAAGGCGAGAGTAACAGTGTATATATGAGGGAAGATAACACTCGCGTGTTGCGCTGTCAAAGTAATAGCGCCCGTCGCGAATCGGTTGGTAAAGGCTCGGTCGCACTTCAGTTGTCAGTGGGACCGGTGCCTCGACTTTTAACTTTTTGCCGTCGTCTTTGTTGGGAACTCCAACAAATAATTGAGTTATTAAGTTGGTATAATGATTTTTTATTTTATCTAGTTTATGGCATTCCGACACGTGTGTGTTATCTGTGTATTATTTTGTCCTTCTTGTGCTAACCGCCACAGTCGCAATAATATACGTTTCCCAATAAGTCTATTAATTACGACTTGCCACACCTCGTAAAGACCCACCATGAGATAGTTTTGCTTGCAGATGATACGTCTCTAATTTTCAAAGTCATACGAAATCAACGATCCTACAATGACGTAAACAATGCTATCTGTGAAGTAGTAAATTGGTTTAATGTAAATAATTTATTGTTGAATGAGCAAAATACTAAATGTGTTAAGTTTGTCACGAGTAACGTAAAACACGAGCAAGCAAGCGTTATGGTTAAAGGTGAGGAACTGGAACTAGTTAATAGTACAGTCTTTCTCGGTATAACATTAGATTCTAAGCTCCAATGGGGTCCCCATATTGCTAATCTCTCGAATAGACTGAGTTCTGCAGCTTTTGCAGTAAGTAAGATTCGTCAATTAACAGACGTGATAACGGCTCGCTTAGTGTATTTCAGTTATTTCCACAGTATTATGTCGTATGGCATCATACTATGGGGCAGTGCTTCCGACATTAATACTATATTTGTTCTGCAGAAGCGGGCTGTTCGTGCGATATATAAAATGAACTATAGAGACTCGCTTAGAGATAAGTTTAAGGACATTAATATAATGACAGTGCATTGTCAATACACAATATTATGTATGTACATAAAAATATTACCGACTTTAAGAAGAACTGTGATATACATAATATTAATACTAGAAATAAGCATAAGCTCGCAGTGCCTGCTACTAGGCTCCATAAAATAAGGAGATCATTCATGGGTAACTGTGTGAGATTTTATAATAAACTTCCTAGCAGCATAACTGAGTTGTCTATTGGTAAATTCAAAAATATTGTGAAACGAAAAAGATTTTCTAAAGCTTATTATAGCACACAAGACTACATGAATGATGAAGCCGCGTGGAATTAATGTAAATTATAGCGTCATGTAGGTATATGAATAATTATTTTAACGAATACCTAAGGTATTATTATTATTTTAATCTTAATTGTTTTATATACTCTGACATTTAGAATTTTATTCTAGACACATTCTAGATTATTTATTTTTTATTGACAATCCTTTTGGGATTTATCTTATTGATTATTTTAATTTTTAAAATTATGATTTTATCAATAATATTACACTTAAGTTAAATGATCTGATTAGGTTTTTCTGGGTTTCCCTAATCCTTGCAGCAAATGTTGGATCATATTGTATTTCTCCCAGCAAACATTCCCTCTCATGTAACTGACATTTCGAAAGTGCTTGTAACTAGGCCTACTTGAATAAAGAATATTTTGATTCGATTTGATTTGATTTGATTTAATTATAGTATTTTTGCTGTGCTGCCCTTCCCACAACTCCAAGAACCTGTGCATCACCCTCAGCAGTCTACGTCACATATGGACCTTCGAGCCAGATGTTCTGTGGAATTTTATCCAAACTCAGGCCAAAGACCATGAAAACAAGAGGACTGTCAAATCGCCTTTCTTTGGATCGTGTGGCGACTGCAAGGGGATGTTCAGGCAGAAACTAGATCACGCTCTTAAGTTGAATATTTACCGATTATTGAATTGAAAGTAAAATTTAACAAAAAAAGATAGCACACTAAGAATTAGTTTGTAAACAACCAATAATAAATAAATTGTAGCATTTAAATACTGTGTCTCGCTTAAAAAGTTTAATAATCGTAAATACATAATTCTTATAGATCGATGGCGTTGTAAAAATCGTTGAACGGCTTTTTGTATGACAATTGACAGTCCTCTTATTTTAATTGACCTTGCTATATGTACCTCTCAACTAATCCTAGTTAAAGTAAATAATGATAATAATAAATATCAGCGACAATCTTACACAAATCGGCCTAGTTGGGACTAGGTCGATTTGTGTAAGATTGTCACTGATATTTATTACTGAACTTTGCAAACCTTGTACAAACAAGGTTTGCTTAATTCATAACTATGGGTACCAGGCGAAGATACATAATACTTATGTACGACTAGATAAATATAATTCTTAAGTAAATAGAAAACATCCATCAGTTGTTGATGATGGATCTATTTATAAACATGTTTTTTTATAAATTTATATGACTTCGATGACGATATAAATAAATAAATATTACAGGACAATTTTTACACAAATCGAACTAGTCCCATGGTAAGCTCAATAAGGCTTGTGTTATGGGTACTAGACGATGATATATATATATATTACTTATATGCATAGAAAACATCCAAGATTCAGGAACAAATATTCATTGATATACAATATGAGGTAAGAAGAACGCAATACGGCTTTCTCTTAAATCGGTCGGTAAAGGCTGGTCGCACTTCTAATATCAGTGATGGGAGCGGTGGCTTGATTATAACTTTTCGTGGCATTTTGCCGCCGTCTTTCTGTGGCATTTTGTTTGAAAGTTAGTATAACTCTGAACTAATTCTAACTGTCTGAAGGATATATACATATAAAAAAACCGATGACGACATAATAGGGAAGATCACTTTTTGTATTTTAAAAAGTAAGGGCCTGACGTGAATTGGTCGATGCAGGTTTCGTCGCACTTGAATTGACGGAACGTTTGAGATTTTTTTCTTTTTTACATAAGTTCCGCCTAATTTCAAGACCGATTCAAGAATGAATGATGCTTACAGATAATCGTTAGATAATTGTTTCACCAGGGTTGCCCAAGGAAAAACTTACTATAATCACCTTTTTCTTTAAATATGAGTACCTAAATGAATACGCTTCGGCTTCCCTTGTAATTTTTCTAACGCCAGGCCTCTGATAGACATTCTAAATAAAAAAATCGAATATGTCATATTTTACTCCTGCTCTACTTCAGCAAATACCTCAGTTTAGTATGTGTAGTATAGTTCTTACAAGTTTTGTATGTACCATTCAATTCTACAGTGTTCCTAGTGTTCGAGATCGAAAATGAGCGGCATGGAATTTTAAACAAACACATATTTCGTAGCATTTTCTCCTTTTACATTAAACCAACCAGTCTTTCCAGTGTTTGCACAGAAAACGCCACTTTACCGACCTCCGTACTAGCGCTTCGGGAATATTTGTTTGCATAATTTAAAAGTATAAACGTTCGATTTTCGAATTCAAAATGCACTCTCCACGTAACGACCTCCCCATTGCAAATGGTAGAGAATCGTGAGAACTATTTGTATTCCGTACAATCGATGTACATTGACCTATTGAGATTGCGTATTGTATTTTTGTAGTTTTATTTTAGGTTTTCTTAATGCATAACAATCTGATCTTGCAAAGCCTTGTAAGGCTCTGAACATAAAATGTTGACTTATATGGGTGGAGCGATAAGATTACAAAAAAATCTTACTTTAAAAAAATATTGACGACCAATTTGATTGAACCAGAATAAAATGACAATTTGGGGTTGATCTTTCGTAAAACGACGTATAACGTACGCTTCGGAAACTAGATACAAAATAGTATAGGTACATTTAATTAGTACTTAAGTAAAATAGATGACGTCACTTCTATTATAAACTTGTAAAATGAAATTTATCGGACTAATTAGAGGTACCTAAGTGAATCGTTTTTTTTATTATTTATTGTTTGCATGTGTGGTTGAGACTTCATCACGCAAAAACGGTCATACGGATTTCAACTATTTTTGCTACAAGGGTAGCTGGGGTGGGGTATCCACAGATGATTATAGAATACTTCTTATCCGACTACACTGAAGAAAAAAAGAGGGGTTATAACTTTGTATCCTCCGCCAATGAAGTGGTGGGCACCTTATAGTAATAGATAAAAACATTTTGAAACAGGCTCAAGGAATAATATTCGTCCTAGTTCACCGCATAAATATTTGCTTTTAATGAATCCGTCCCAACTACTCGCCGACATAGCTAACCGCATCATGAAACTATTCTGGTGGTTGTACATTGCAGAGGATAGTCTCTGCATTCTGCATTCCCAAGTTTCCTGACGCGGGCCTTAACCGAGTGTTAATTGTTAATTTGCCAAAATCGATAGCAATACGGCTAGCTATTTACAAACTGCGTTGGGCTTGGTAAATATTTAATAGACTGGGTTCATAGTAGTGCAAAGTTAGCTTGTTAATCCCAGTTCTCGAACTTCCAGTGATTTCTCTGTTATGCCTGGTTGGGATCATTTTACGACATGAAATTCATGTCCAGTTGGCAGGAAGCTAATGTTTAATGCCCGTGACAAAGAATGTTAATGCTAGCTCAAGTATTTGCATTTACGCAAAAATAATAAAACCAAATAGGTCATCCAAATTTCGACACATATCACTGATAGACTTTAATTTGCTTACGCCCTTGAAATTAGGTAACAATATATCTATCTAGATTGTAGACACGCATGACTCGTCTATTAAGATGTCGACTGTTCTTGATTATTCTATAGGTCAATAATTCAACACTATCATGATGGAACAATCAGGCTGATTGTCCTTACATAACACGCTCCACATACCTGATATGACCTAAGTCAAAGCATTGTTATATTATCAATCCATTGAAACCAATCCTATTGTGCATACTATGCAACAATGAAAATAGCAAAGAGAAATGTCAGATGTGCAATTTAACTCATGATTCTTGCAGTGAAGCAACTACATATATATGATAGATAAGGTTACATTGCGCAAAGAAGTGATACATCTCTAATTATGGCCTGTCATCTTAAATAAAATGACCCTTATCAAAAGAATTGACACGATCTTTTCTGAAGACACAATGAAGAAATTGGCGTACATGTTTCTGTTGAGACGGCCTTGATATGGCCTTGAGTTTCGAAGTAGAAAAAACAATTATTGCCAGAGTAATGGACGTTGACGAAATGTTGGATGAAAAGTAGGTACCGTGATAAATTATAATGCATCATCTTAGGTGATGATTGCTGCCTTACGTAATATTTTTTGTAGATTGGTTCTATATATTTTAACAATGTTTTACAGTCATTCAAGCAAAACTGCAAGTAACTGTTGCGCGATAGCATTTCGCTCACTCAGATGGCTTATACACAAAAGATCATATTAAAGGGAAAAGGCTTAGTAGGAATACCACAAACGGTTAAAATGTCTATATAGAATAGAGATATTTAATCTTAATGTCGCCTTAACGCTGGTAACACGAACAGTGTAACAAATAGGCATATTTTAGGAGCATTTTTACGAAGAAAACTCCCAGTGTCGGCTTAAATCCCAGAAAGACACAAATAAATTAGAATTTCGCTTTCCAAACACATTTATGGGGATTATACTGCGATAATAATAAATGTCTTATGTGTAGGTGAAATTTCTACGCAGTTATGGTTTTTAGACTACCATGTTAGTGTATCGGAATGTAACGGGTCGCCCGGGGCAATAAAAAGCGGTAAGGCGTGACCTTCACCTATAAATTATTACGCATTTATTAGAAAATAACGTAACATAGCGGCATTATTTATTAAACTGACTAAGAAGTCGGAGTAAAAGCGTTTAAACACGTTGGTATCTGAGAACAATAAATAATACTCGTATCTAAGCGGATGAGGAGATTAACCGTGTCACCAGTGTTTAAGAATGGCGCTCTTGTCTTACCCGTTAATATCATAAAAGAAGACTATAAAATTTGATTCAATCGATATGTACAAAAAGGTTTATTTCTAGGTATACTCTACAATTAGAAACACATTTTAAACTGCACTGAGCAATTAACTACAACACACACTAAGTAGATATTGGTAATTTAAAAATGAGTTTGCTTTTGGCTGCATTACTGTTTAAAATCCGCAAAATTAAAATGAAAATTTTTGTTATCTTGTAGCTGGCTTTTATTTAAATCAAGTAATATTGAATTAATTAACATTCTAACAATATATAAAATCCTAAACTAAATTATAAGGTAAATTATAACTACTAAACACACTAAAATTAAAAAGAGTTTTAAAAAGAACACCCCGTCCAGCAGTTCTGCCTGCGGCATGGTTCGCATTATGCTGGCGGCGTTACCTCTCTGAATGGCTAAGGAAATCCTCTGGGAGAGGTAAGCGCCAGCTCTGGGATCGCCGGAGGTGCGGCTCAACTGCGCCGACAGGGTCTTCATGAAGTTTTTCATGTCGGCTGACCATGGCCCTAAGGTCTCCACTGCAAGGGCCGCAAACTCGTAATTTTGTAGTAATGTGGAGTATTTGCGGTACACGTAGCGTCCCAAACCAGGGCCCGCCCGAGTTTCCACGGCCCCAAAGTTACGCCATCAGGCCGCTTACCATCGTCTCTGACCATACCAGACGGCTCAAGAATGGAAGGTATGGAGGCAGTGGCAAGCGCCCGACGTAGGAGATCATTTATGGTGCCGTGGCGATACATGCGAAGTCACCACCACCAAATAACCAAATAAATCATGATAATGACGCAAGGTTCTGGCAATAATGTGATCACCTGTCCTCTAAACTACCGATTTTGATGCTCGTAAGAAATAATAATTTTTGCTTTTCTCAGAAACCTTAAATCGACGAACATTTTCTGTGACTTAAATCAGCAAACAATTTCAAGCAGAAACAAGGAAACGGCAATTAATTTTAAAAGTAAATTTAATATTCGCTCACTCGGCATGGATGTTTGTTTGAGCAACTGGAGCATACATTTAAACGTATTGCCTTCCGGTATTTCAGAAACAAGTTTGTTTCACAGAAATAGAAAAAGCTATGACTGCTACTCTTAAATTCCAAACACAAGCCAAAGTAAATTGCTACGAAACTACGAAATTATCACTTCAATAAGTTCGATGAAGTATTTTAATGCAATAAAATAAGGTAACCGGGATATTTTTTTACAACTAGCGCAATGCCGCTGAACTTGGGGCTATTGCATGGTAAGTACACTTGTAAGAGAACAGATTAGATTGTATATAAGTCATCCATCGCTCGAAGGGTCGCGCGATACGGTTCTGTTAGAGTTACGTAAGAGGATAAAGGAGCATCACGGCACTTGCAACATCCACTCTCCATACCAACTAGTGAGTGTGGAGATTGCAAGGTTTTGGGTTTGAATAGCAGTACAAGAGTGAGAACAAGGCTGCCAAATCTAGATCACAGTCAAAAACTTACCCGAAGAAAGTAAGAAAACGGCCTAGGGAATGAATGAGGCTCTCTATTGTGCTAAAAATAACATCGTAGCCGAACTATTCTCCCGAACAAGTTCTTCGACCGTCAAAGACACTCTCTAATCAAACAAATTTACAATTCTGTTGTCATTACACTACCTAGAAAATTCAGGACCGGGTTCGTCCAAGTAACAAATAATTTGAAGCCAAGTAAGTTGCTCAGCTGTTGGCAAACTCGCCCCAAGTGAGCCGCGGGGAATTGGAACTTACTCCTACATGTTACGCTAAATTGCTTAAGCCGAACTCTGGCTTAAATCATCATTATACCTACGATATCATAGTAACCCTTAGTTTATGATACCCATGCGTTGAGTGCAAGGCGGGTCGATTCTTCCTTTGTTCAACTATGTTTTCCATTCGGCTGAGATGTTGACGCTGATGTTGGAGCCCTTGCGAGCTTGCGTTTTACTTTAAAAAGTATATATTGCATATAAAAATCTTGGTAAAACACCAGGGATAAGATAAAGATTTTGCATGTTTCTTCCATTAAAATGAACTCGAAGTTTTAACAAATTATAGCAAGTACAAATTTTAGCAACAAGGCCTTTGCCATTTCAAATTGTAAAAGCTCAAAAATACGTAATAGGGTGTTACCACTGTTTAAACGTTTAGAACGTGTATAACCCAAAAAGATTTGATCCATTGTTTTTAAGTGTCATGGTTCGAAATTTCTTTGAATTGGGTTTTGTAACCACCATAATCATCATTACTATTCAATGGCTACGCGATAAAAAGTGAGTATTAGACTCCATCAAGAGTAGGTTTTTTAATCCGGATCCATTTTGTATGAAAGGTCCGGATGATGAGGATCTGGATCCTGATGCTCTGGTGCTCCTGATGATCTGGGTTAAAAAACCGTTCCACGAGTTTGAAAATCGTGCAGATTTGACGCCTAACTAAATCAATCCATTATGTTTTCACAAAATCTTTCCCAACGCTTATTTAGTCGACACCACAAGCTTCTTCTCTTCAAGCGCCATAACTTCCGATCTTAATTACATCCAACAGGTATAATTTATTCCCTCTTAAGTCGTTTAACTCATTGCCAAAGTCTTCTTAAGGGTGCGTTCCTATCAAAATTTGTATAGAACCAGTTAATTACAAATTATGGAGATGAACTACATAAATAAAAAAAAATGCAGGACATGCTAGCTGTAAATAAGATATTTTAAGTGTGTTAAAATACAATTTTTCAGATAACAATCACAATTGATTTTAACGAACCCGAACTAGATATTCTAAGTGCATTTGCTTTTATAGTTTTCTTAGGAGCCGCATTATTTCATCAACTCAGCCCAGTGAGATATTATAATAACAAAAAGGTATAAAAATAAAATACATAATTCAAGCCAACATACCGATGATAATTACATTCATAGCGTGATACATAAATGACAAAACGATCGTCTCTTTCTGGCAACAAATGAGTGCAAGAATGACAGATAATTTATCATTTATTTATAACGCGATAAACGCGACCATTACAGGCCCGAGCATGACACTATTTCGTGCTCAGTTTCTTTTTTTTTTTTTGATAAGATGTATAAAAGCCTCAGAGGCTAATTTCACCATTCTCTGTTAGTTATTAATTTCTACGCTTGTCAATGTCGTCCGTGACGTAGGGGTAAATAGCCGTTAACGCTAAAGCAACATGGTGAAATTGGACCTTCCTCTCTTTAATCATATTATCAAAGCCGATTCACAAATGGCCCATGTCGATTAATATACTACAGAGAGCCGAATCAAGACTTTCCATTATGAATTTCATTAAAACTATTACAAAATGTATAAAATCAAATGGTTTCGTTGTAGAACATAAACAAAACAAACACAACAAAACGGGGCTTAATCGCGTATAAATATGATTTTGTTGTGTTGTGATAATGAGTGAAGATCGTGTAAGTTTAAATCAATATAAACAAAACCAACAAATTATCTACCCACATAAAATATTTCTGTGACAGAATGAACGTTTTTCTATAACCCCGCCCTTAAGCAGCGTTCATTATGATCTCATGGCAACCGAGGAACAAGTTTAAGTCGTTTATAAGTCGGCACAAGTTTGATATAAAGTCGTCAGTGACATCTGAGCAATAGCTTGCCCCAGAACTTTCTCGGAAATTAGTTTTTGTACAGAACATTAATTTTATATTTCTGTAAGATGAGGTTTCCCGATCCTTTCATATTTAAAACGAGACCGTTTTAATTACAGCATACTTTTTATTTTGAAATAAATACTTCGCAGTGCACAGTCTACTGGTTCACAAATATGTCTGTTAGGTTAGCAAAACACTGAAATATTCGTGCTGCTTCCCTATATTACAAACAAAATACATGCGTGTGATGACGCCATTACACAGTATTACCGTATTACAGTTAGGACAAGTGATGTAACGTCACTTTGTCACCGCTCCCGTACCCCTCCCATACCTCAGGAACAGACTCAGTTAAGTGTTAGACCTGTATAAATCTATGTACATATAACAGTTGGTTATTAGAAGGAGTTTTCTCTGGGTTCAGAGCAATATTATTGAACAAAAATAAATATTCAATGTCACAAACTTTAATATTTTTTTTATATCTTTAATTTGATTAATCTGAGAGCAAATCGCCTACAGTGGTATGGACATGTTATGCGGAGAGATGAGAGCCATGTGACAAGAAGGGTATTAGATATGCATGTGGAAGGATGTAAGAGGAGGGGTAAGCCGAGGAAAAGGTGGATTACGTGAGAGATGACATGAACAAGAAGAATGTAAGTGACGAGATGACGAGTGATAGAGAGGTATGGAAGAAAAAAACATGCTGCGCCGACCCCAAGTAAATGAGATAAGGACAAGCGATTGATGATGATGATCTTTAATTTGATTGACGTCGTTCCCATATAACATATTTATATTAACAGAAATTTTAACCTTAACTTCCAATCTTGACACTGGTAAAATCGTTAGCCATTACAATTATGTTAATCGCATGTTTCAACTCAGTTTGCAAAAAAGCAAATTTTCACACAGGATAATAAAAACCAATCGAGCTTGTTTCTCTTCGAAGTAAATCAAAATTGCAGGGAGAAATTCCGTAGTAAATTAAATTCCCTGATTTTTTTTCCATACATGCTCACCTGGAGGCTTATAACGCCCGGGGTGGGAGGAAATGAACGTGAAAAAAGAAAGCAAAATAGGGAGCTGGCACAATTTTAAATCTTTCGGCGAGTAGATATACTTACGGTATGGAATTATCAGCGGACTTATGATGATTCTGGTATCATGCGACAGATTAAAGACAAAACAACCGTTATTTTCTCACAAGTATGTTAGTGCAAAAGTGATGGTTGTTTTAATTTATTTATCGCGTGATGCAATCATCACGCGATGAAGCCACAACGACACATACAAACACACATTTTTTTTTTCGATTTAGCGACCTCCAAATAGTCCATTACAATCGTGCTTTTGAAAATATGTTTAATGTAGAAACATTTCATTTTTACAACTTTATAATAGTATAGATATTATCTTCGGCCTCTGCGATTAAACATCATTCTCTTTTAAATGGATTATATATCATGCATATTAATTTCATTTGTGTTCCCGGGGTTTCGGAAGCTTTATAGATACTGTGTTCACGAATAAACTGAGAAAAACCAAATCTTTCTCTGTCAAAAGAACATTTGTGCAAACTACCCACTTAAAAATCGAATTAACAAAGAAAATGTACATCATGCCAGATGGATCTCACTAATTAGAAAAGGCAGTTCCACATGTGCCAAAGGGGTTTATTTAATTACTTTAATTTATATATATAATCCACTTCAATTGTTTTATTTATGATTGCTTTAGGTTTGAATTTTACCATTCACAAGATTTTGCCCGCGACTTCGTCCGCCTTAAATTCGTTTATCGGGATAAAAAGTAGCCTATGTCCTTACCCGGGACACAACCTATCTGCATACCAAATTTCATTCCAATCGGTTCAGCGGTTCAAGCGTGAAGAGGCAACAGACAGTCAGACAGACACACTTTCGCATTTATAATATGAGTATGGATTAGTATGGATTGTCTTACCCAAGTGGGTAAGTCACGCCAAGAAATATTGATTTAAGGTGTTTTTTTAAATCTTCAGTTCTTGACTTGCGCCAAACTTTATCAAACAGCCGTGAACCAGGCGGCAGGGACGTGTCCACGAGTGATAACTGAATCGCTGATACTTTTATGGTATTTTTTTATACCACAGATGGCAGGTAAGCTCAAGCTTTAGTCTAATTCACATCAAAGCTTGATGGGTCTATTTGAGAGCCATGGAACAAGCCGTGACTGACACTAAATTACATTAATACATGAATTTGAGGGGAAAGAGTTAAACGCGAATCAATAATTATCTTAAAAACCGGGGATCTCAAAAAAATATTGAGTGAATGTTGTATTCGTTCCTTTAGTTTAGACAAACGACATTCGAAATCGATAGAAAACGAAACGAAACATCTTAAAACAAACACACAAATTAAGTGTAAATCGTTTTATTCGACCAACATTGCCAACGTTTCATTTTTTAAACCAGACATTTTTTTCGATGAAATGTATTAGAGCAAAAAAAAAGTCCCAATTTTCGAAAGTATCAAAAAAAAGACCGGAGAAAGGTAACATGTAAAGCGTAGGCGACAGTCACAGTCTAAAAAATCATACAGAAGCAGCACCATTACTATATCGGATTTAGAATAGATATACTGCTGTGCTCTTGTGCGCTGACTGTCATATCCACCTAGTGACATCACTTAGAGAATCGTATGCTTCCTTCACATTTTCCCGAATATCTTCAGAACTAGTTCTATAAAGAAATGGGTTCCTTAATCATTTATTAACAAAACGGTATTAATTTTATACTACTCAGTAGAATGTTTTTACAACACCACAAAATAAAGAAAGAAACAAAGAAAATACATATTTATACAGCAATACAGAAATACATTACTATAAATAAGTATGCCCGAAGTGGTCCCACCTCAGCAAAATGCTGGCTCGAAAGAAAGCGCTGATTTTCCGGTGAGTTCAAATCGAGGCCTAATGAGTGAAAATCGTGTAAGTTTAAAGCAATATGAAATGTTTTCAATTTTGAAAGAAAATCCTAGGCTCCATTTACCTATGGAACTAGTAGTTAAATTCTTTAGCCATGCTGGATTAGTTGTACAGTCAGCATCAGATACATAGTCTGTACCTTCCAAAGTTCCAAATATATAGCAACACATCATTATTCTTACGCTGGGGCCACACAATCACGATAACGCTAAGATTTGCGTTGTCGCAACACGTGTTGCCAAAGAATTCGTCCTCTCGCGAATCATGCTCGCGAATACGAATGCCCTTCGCGCCGCTGTCGGTAAATTGCCGCACATCATAGGGTTTTGTGGCGACAAAGTTCGTGCGGTGGGCTACACTTCGCGCTCTTCACGTTCCAGATTATCGCGACGTAGTGAAGTTTTTTTTTTGATGTGGCCAAGCACTTCGTCATGGATCAAACACGAACTTTTACCGTGACAATGCGAACACGAATCTTCGCCATAAAGTCTGGCTCTGGGTCTGGTTCATTATAGGCGTAAAGATACATGACGATATGTATTGCGCTTTGGGTGCTACAGACATTTTATGCTGACTACACAATTAACCTTCAACCTACTTTTTAATCCGCTTGTACTGGAATATTTTCTTTTTCCGGCAAAAAAAAACAACCGTTTATCTTCGCTTTTGCTCTGCACCACCCGTTGCAAAACGTAGCTGAGACATCTCCCCGATAACTGAATCACTGCTAACTACCTACTACCTTTTTATTGCCGGGACAAAAGAATTAGTGCTATGACAAACGTCTTGTCGGGACAAACAGGACAATCGGATAACGAGAATTACGTGGGGCTTTGTTGTTAAATTCATTTTATACCGATTGTTATCTAAAAATTGAAGGCAAAATGTAAAATATTTCGTAAAATTATCTACCTAAATCAATAACGACTGCATTTACACCCACCTTACGGACATTTTTCATACGAATTTCCACTTCTCTTCGACTCCCTGAACAATTTCCGGGATTAAAACTATCCTTTGTACTTTGAAGGGTTTCAAAATATCTTTATACTCATCACCATCATCATTTTAGCCACAGGACGTCCACTGCTGGACTCAGGCCTCCTCAATAGATTTGCACCGGAGGCAACCCGCATCCAGCGAGTCCCTGCAACCCTAAACAGGTCGTCCGACCACCTTGCGGGTGGCCTTCCCATGCTGCGCTTGCCGGTACGCGGTCTCCACTCGAGAACCTTTCTGCCCTAGCTTTCTTTGTTCTTCATACTGATTTAATCTATAGATTTTATAGCGGATTAAATATGTTATAGACAGGCCGACTTACTTTACTTATAATTGTAACCAAACTACCCAAAGGTTGTCTGGAAGATATCACTGTTTAGCAATAAGACCTTCTGTTGTTTACTTCTCCTTGAATGTATTGTTTTCTGTACTCTATTTTGTGTGGTGTGCAATAATGGGTTATTGTATTGTATTGTAAGGATATGGCATAAAGTTGTCAAAATTGACTGACTCGAAAAATATTATTTTTGGAATCGTTGTAAGTACATTATTCTTTGTGGCTTTATCGTGTCAAAACGGCTGGGCGGTTTCAATCATATTTAGTATGACGATAGTTATAGAATACTTTTACTCGACTACCCAAAAAGAGGGTTATGGTTACGACACATCTGACTTGTCTCAGACACTAACGAAGGTACATTTTAGTTTACTGTTTAAAGTTGGCGGTATCTTAATATTATTAACGCTTGCTAGCAGCACCGTCCTTAAATCAGTTATCAACATAAAACCCATTAGCGCCCGATAATTTCATCTAGAAACCCAGGAGCGAGGATTTAACAGGAACAAAGTTAATTTTTATTTTTGCTGGGGAGATTATCTATCGATCCTTGTTATGCTTTGACCCAGTGACAAGGGAGATTTACTTATTTTTCTATGTCAAGTGGTTTATAAATAAAAGGTTTGATCACCTTAATTTCAATAATTGACACCCCGTGCCAGAGGCCCAATGTTTGAGAAACCCTTATTAAAACTGTCTGCTTCAATTGCTAAGAATTAAAGTTGAAGGTGCCAAATAATGAGACAGTCTTGAGCACAGGGACATTCACATTATCTCGGCCATATTTTGCTGCGTGATGAAAGCAGAAGCCAACAAATAGGTATTATTTTGTACAAAGTAAGAATATAGTCTGAGCTCTTTTTTGACAAACAATATTAGTCTGAAAATTAAAGCAATAGTAATTCCCCAGCAGTGGGACAGTACCGTTTAAATATAATTAGATATCTGGATCAAGGGTCAGGTAGTACTCCTAGACACGACGCGCATCGTCAGCAGGTTCCTCTCTCTGTAGCCCTGGCGTAGCCTGATGCCTGCCCCACCTCCCTAGGTAAGATTTTTAATAATGTGTATTTACATGTAGTATTTTATATACATATTGCAGAAAACTTAAGAATTTTAATGTATAAAGAGGAAATAGATTCCTCACAACTACTCTGAAAACAAATCACAGTAATATTAATGCAAGTCAGTGCTTGCAATCAAACTTTTATTCCCAGTACAGAAACGGTAACCACACACATCGCGCACAATAACAAGTTTTTGCAAAGCCTTTCCATAGGAACTGAACTAAAAAGTTAACAACAGCCATGTTAATTACTGGTGCAATTGAACTTGTCTTATTCAATGTATATCAGTTGAGTGTGAATGTCGACTCGTAATGAACGAGTAAGGCTTTGTCTTTTTATGAAACGGATTGTGTTACTCGTGAATTCTAATGTTGGTTAACGGCTATCTGCTTTGGCGGCAAGCTTGAAGACCAAGACCAAGACTTGGAGGCTGGATCTTAGACATACCATGATGTTTTTGTTGTTTGTAGAATGGGGAATCATTTGACCACGATCTGATGTTAAGTGACGCTTGCCTAAAAAAATACTGAGCGGCGGTTAGAAAAAGCTTTTCACTCTCGATTAAATTCACTGTTGATGTCTATTGTGTATTGAACCTAAAGTAAAATGGTACTCACCACAGCCATGTTAATTACTGGTGCAATTGAATTTGTCGCATTGCATTCGATGTAATTAAATCTGTTGAGTATGAATGTAGACTCATAATGAGCGAGTAAGGCAGGATTCCCTTAATAAGCGAAACATGAATGTTTCTGGCGTATTCCACCAGAATAAGAACTTTCTCGGACACGTGACTTTCTCAAAATATAGTAACATAAAATCTTAACAGACACTGCTAGAAGTCAGGTTATGAAATATCATCATACCAAAAATCGGTTTCCTCGCATTGCAAAAGAATGGCGTCAAACCCGAAATTCTAGTGAAATAAGTATTCTATGGTACTCGTAAATATGCTACTTTGTGTGTTTCTGTTGATTAATGTTTTATTGTTATATAGGATGGACTAATATATGCTCACAGTCTCGGTTGATATTAAATGGCGATGAAGTCTTTGATGAAACATACTTGCCTAGAAAATGGGCATATACTCGTAAGTACTCTCTACTTGGCGAAATCCAAATTATAAGTACCATTACAGAGAGGAATCCACTGGAATATCCTTGTGAGAAAAGTGAGGGAAAGAAGCGGCGAAGGATTTGATGAATACGACTTAAAGTAGAAATTATGAGGAAGCGTATTTTCATTCAACCCAATTCACCATTAGGATACCATTAGCAACCGACTGAACATGATAATAATAAAACTATCATCAAGATCATCTCCGAAAGGGAATAAATGGTTATTTTCCGTTTACTTTATTTCATATTTATTAAGAAAGAAATTACTCTTGGTATGATAAATTTAACATAACCATGCAAAACTTCAACTCTTAATTAAGCTGTCACCAAGTGTCCTAAATTACACTATTCACCTATTTGTTAATTGTAGTATTTCCATATTATTATGTTTTCTTCATTTGAGTTGGTAGGTATTACTTTAAATAATCGCAGAATGTAATATCTGTTAGCGATAATTTCACCTTTTCGGATCTCCATTGGCGTGGGAACAGCACAGTTATCCGCTGGGAAACAATAACTGTTGCCTATACTGGAGCAATTAAGACTATGACGCTAATTCGTTATTTCTATAATGGGCCTTAGAAAGTAACGGATCACGTACGGAGCCTTCGCAAAGTCGTATCACGCATGCGGCCAAAAGTTTGAGTTTTCTTGTTAATTGACGATGCGTTTCGCTAAGGTTGTACAACAGCCTACGAAGCTGGCGGTCCCGGGTTCTAATCCCGGCCAGGGCAAATGTTTGTGTGATGAGTCTTGGATGTTTCTATTTATTTTAGTTATATATTTATCTACTAGCTGTGCCCGCGGCTCCGCCCGCGTGGAATTCGGACTGTGTCAGTAAGCGGCTAATTTACCCCTCCCCCCTGTAGGCGAAACTTGAAATAAAGTCCAGATAAAATATTATACATTTACCACTAAATAAAACTACACTCCAAAATCAAGTTTTTCGCCCTTATTAAAATTTATGACGTTATTTAAAAGACATAGAGTATATATTTAGTAGGTGTATATCCGACGATACAGTACCACTTTTCTATTTTTAACCGACTTCTAAAAAAGGAGGAGGTTCTGTGTTCGACAGTTTGTATTTTTTTTTGTATGTTCACCGATTACTCCGCCAATTGTAGACAGATTTTTAAAATCCTTTATTATTTAAAGGGATATACTCCTGAGGTGGTCCCATTGCCACCAAGTTGGGATCTGATGATGGGATCTCAGGGAAATCGAGGGCAATCCTCAAATTTTATAGGCACTAATAACGTTTTTCATATATTTTCATAAGCTATTTAAGTATTTGCATATGGTAGTCATCATCTCATCATGCTGAGCTGATGATGGAAAGTTAGAGGCTAATTCTTAAAAAAAACATCTATTATAGGTAGGTACGATAAGGCTGTGAGTCATAGTCTTTATAGTGTGTCTCTGAGGTAGCCTCCTTATCACCACGTCAGCATCTGATGATGGAACACCAGGGAAATCGAGAAAAACCTTAAAAAATATATTTTTTAAGTAATAAAATAAGAACCGACTTCCAAATAAACTAAAAAGCCATAAATAATCTTTTATATACTGTATCACATTTGAATCACCTTTTGAAAGCGGTGCCAAATCTGAAGTAAATAAAGTTCTTTATTCAACAAAAATACGAATTACTATGACTAAATATATATGTAGGTAGATAATAACTAAAGGCTCGCCGCCGCGGTTCTTAATAGTAATAAATGAATGGTTTGGCACCGACTTCAAAAGGTGATTCAAATGTGAATGCGCTTTTACGTCCTTGAGTGTACCTATCCAAATCAAGTCCATGGTAAATATCATCCAAATTGGTCCTCCAGTCAAATCAGTCTAAACATGAAAAGGTAAGAAATATACACATAGAAATACATACTTCCTAACGATTATAGGTCTAATATTATTTAGAAGTAAGATTAGAGGAAAGATGAACATAGATATCAAAAACGTGAGGCCAAGTATTTACAGTTACGTTTATGTATGCACAGCTTAATATGTACATATAATTCATACATACTCTAACAGTAAGTATATAAAGTAAATTTACATAACATTGACATTTTACAATATTGTTTTGTACACCAGATTGTGAGTCTTCCCGACGGACATCAGCACGAACAGCTTCGTGCAGCTGGTGACGCGCGAGCACACCTCGTAGAGCTGCCCGTGCGAAGAGCAGCCCGTACGCAGGTCCATGCCGGCGGCGCGCAGCGTCTGCCCCTGCGACTTGTTGATGGTCATGGCGAAGCAGACGCTCACGGGTAACTGTAGGCGCTTGAAGCGGAGCGGGAAGTTGCTCGGGATGAAGGGGATGCGGGGGATGAACACGGCTTCTCCGTAGCCGCACCCTATCCGGATTTGCGCCGCGATGAGATTTCGCTGCAGCTGCACTACTTTTAGCCTGGTTCCGTTGCATAACTTTGGAGGTGACATATTCCGAAGAAGCATGATCGGAACATCAACTTTCAGGGTTAATGTGTGTCCTGAAGCGCTCATTGAATTTAGGAACTTCATCGGGTATGTTGTGACGTTGCCTTCATCCAAGACAGTGTTAATGGAATTATATACTGCCTGTTCACCTTTTTCGCCAATATCCGCGCATTAACTGCCGCTGCCTGTTCAATTTTCGGCGTGAGTATGGCTCTCTCAGAAACCCAAGAGTTCTCACGTCGCGTCACCTGGCTCAGATCTCCTTATACGCTCCAAATGTGGTCTTCAACGGACGGAACGATCCTGCATAACGTCTCTGATAATCGAACCTGGCCGTTGGTTTCCTCCAGAAGTCTTTCTCCAACCTGAAGTAGTACCTTGGCGAATTCTAGCACATGTGAGCCACCTCCTTGTTGATACCACCGAGCCACTTATCTCGTATTTTGTTGTATTATTAAATCAATTATGCAATTAAATTTGTTGCTATCCGTACCCCTCTTCTAAACTTAGAGTTCATTTGGCAAAAAGGGATTAATTTTAGCGCCACCTGTTAGTTTGTTTATAGGTACTCAATACTTGTACGTAGGCTCGAGCACATATTTGAGAAAAGTTTGCACCTCCTTCCTAAGTAGTGCCATAATATTCAGGTGCAAACTTAACTCAATCAAGGCTACCCCCCCTATAAAGGGTTGATTTTTTATAGCCTATAACCTGACCAGAAATTTTTTCGACAGATTAATAAAGTTTGCATTAAAATCTGTTCAGCCGTTTTCACGTGATGCGCGTACAAATAAACAGACAAACAGAAAAAAATTCTAAAAACTGTTGGAACGTGTTCTGTTATCGATTTTAAGTATCTCCGGCTAATTTTTTTTCGAATATCTTCCATGTACAGACTTTCGACCCTCTTCAGCTTTATTATATGTATAGATATAAGTATGTATATCGTCACCTCGTACCCATAGTACAAGCTCTGCTTAGTTTGGGATTAGATCAATTTGTGTACGATTGTCCGTGATACATATATTTTTTATTAAGTTCGTGTTAATCAAGAGTTTATCGGGAGATAAATAAATGATAAAACATCCGCCACTCTTGCACCCATACAGCCCCACAGAAGTTCCAACACAAGCAGCCATAAATCACACACACACACACACTTTTACACACACACACACACGCACACAAGCGCTTACATTGCAGTTTGTTCGATTTTTTGTAGGCATTGAATCGTCATATTTTCCGTAGTTTTCCGTAGATTAACATACCTACAAGGAATGTTTATTTTCCATATACAGGGTGTGGCCTTATATATAAGCAATAAATTTAAACGATGATTCTGCAGCGTATACGAAGTTACTTTGACCTTATATGCGAAAAAAATTAAAATATCACATATCTACCCTACCATATACTAACCAAGTGACCTTCAGTGCAGGCGTCACTGAAAATAAGCGTCAGGAAGTAAGTATTGTTTACTTCATGACATTAAGCTGAGTGACGACCTTTTTAGCATAATTCCACCTGTTTTATAAACTATGTTATAAGTATAATTATGCAATGCTAAATAAACTTATTTCTTCCTTTTTCTTTTATATATTTTAAGAAAATGACGGCTGCTTTACCAATTTATACATACATACACGCGCTCTAACACAACCATCATAGACCAGTGAACTGCAATGACTAAACAAATGCAATTTAAAGTTTAAGACAGCGTCTTATTTTGTGCCTCTACTGCCTCAGATATCCTTGTATGCGGTATAAGTCTTAAAATAACAATAAGAAAGAATTTCCTATTTAAAACGTGTTATCTCTCGATTCAAGGTCCAAAATGTTACCAGTTGACACGAGCTTTGCGAGATTTTTCATCTATGTAAACTATTTTTACACTTACAGCTTATTGTTATCAATTTTATGAGAACACAGGCAGCATAAACATCACAGCCTTCCAGATGTTTCCTGAACGTTGCAGCGGACGTTTTACGAGGAATATTCAATATTAATGACGCGGCTGCGGCAGTAATATCGGGATGTTTGCTGCTGTGCCCCGGGCCACTCGTAAATTCGGTATGTTACTTAGGGTTCCACGGGCCAACCCCAAACTAGGAACCCTTTTCAAATAGTTGTTACTCATGTTCTAAAATATGAGTACTCGGTCAGTGTGAGAAAGAACACCGAAAGCGTTCATGACCCATAGCTAAGGTCCTTGGAACATATGGAACGTATCTGTACCTTGAACGTTATTGACCTTATCACACTTTACACGCTAGATGCTTGGTAAATTAGAGCTAAGTTGAAAGTTCTCGATAGGAAGTATTGGCGGTCGCCGAGGAGATTTAATCACTACGTTTTAAGACACAGGACTCCCATAAATAAGTAAAAACGAATCAGCAAAGTGGGTAGAAAACGTAATTAATACGACAACATAATACTCAAGCAAGTTATCTCTATGAGAGTTCCGCCAGCCTTCGCGGCGATGGCAAAAGAAGGCGAGGACAAGGTGGATCTAAGCATCAGCCAAAAGGAACTTCATTCCCATGGAGAGTCCCACGATACCACTTGTACACACGAATAACTTAAAATGGAAACTCAGTGGAGCTCTTTACTAGCTACCCTAAGACCGAGAAGGAACCTTGCAAACGGGAAATCCGTTGAAATGCTGAGCACTAGAAGCGCTTGGCTCTCCGGTGTTTGTTAAAGTTGTCAGCCTGATTTTACTGACTATGATCAAAGAATTTTTACTGCAATTAAATTATTACATTGACTCAGTTTTTTTAGGTTTGGAACGGGAAAAAAGAAAGTAAGAAAAGAGGAAAAAGGTTTTTTTGTCAAGCTTAGTAAGTAACACAGATAACTTTGAAAACCGAGTTATCCAAGTTATAGCATTTTCTCAATACGACAAAAATTATCCGAAGACATTTATTAAAACTATTTCTCAGAGTATGTTTTAATCAAAATATTTAGAATTTAGAAGAATTTTACAAGATGCTGTGGAAAATAGGAAATCTGACGCTTTAGTATTTTTAGAGGTACGGAAATTAGAATAAAAATATTTCCAGCTTAGAAAACTGTAACAAAATATGCTACGGAACCATTAACATGCGATCCATACTTACTTAGTATTTACTTTGAGCAGTCATTACGGACTACGTGGTTTCGTTACATCGTTGAACACGAATTTAGTTGGGCTCTAACAACACAGCAAAATTTCTTTTTTACTCGTACGTTTTGAGCTCGTTTGTATAGAGTACTGTAAATCTAGTTTAATTTTCTTTTCATATTTTATACCTGGCAAGCTCTAAGTGGCAGAGAGGAAAATCTGTCGGAAAATTCTGAGACCGATTCGGAATGTAGACGGATTGGAGGCGGAGGAAGAACAGGGTACTGGAAGATCTAGTAGAGATGCTGAACATAATTGGCGAAGTCAAGGCAACACGACTTCGTTGGCTCCGTCATTTGGAGAGGATGGGAGACGATCAAGCAGTGAAGAGAGTGGGCCGCCCGAGATACCGCTGGAGCGATGAAGCATTCAAAGATTTGACCGCCTTCGGAATACCCGATTTGAGTGAAGTGACACAGAAAAAAGAATGAGTAGCATTCTCTCGTGTCAGAGGCCAAACTCAAATGAGATAACCCGTGATACGAGACATAATCCGTTGAAATTATTTTATTTAAATGAGTGATAATTGCGGACACCGTAGAGTGAACCTAAATATATAGGAATTTTCATGGATTAGTTAAAAAAGTTCATATATTTATTCATTTGTGGTACATAAAAATTCACTGTCATGAGATATAAGGACATGCTACTTACACTAGTGTAAACGGCAGAACGGATTTCATCTGTAGATATTTTAGTGATTATACTTTGGAAACTAATTTATTGTATAAGGTCATTAGTATCATACTCAGAAACATCACTCTTCCACTGAAACGGTGAAGTCTTTATGTAATTTAGTGACTTTCTCCGGGCGTAACAATATAAACAAACAACATAAACTCCAACCTCGAGCCTTGGCCGTTACTCAAATCGTAAACCGGTCCTAAGTATACAATATTGTAATGGATCGAATCGACCATGCCTTCAGGATTATCTGAATGCTTAGAGGATTTTATGGTTGGAGTATTAAAATGATTATGATCATTACATTTAATTCTAAAAGGGATCTATTGACTATGCCCACAGATATAGAAACCTTAAGAGCGAAAGGTTTTTGGCTAACTTGATCATAATTTCATTTCGATTTGTTAGCATTAACAGATGATTCATCATCATCATACCCACCTAAAAACGTTCGCTATTAGACAATGGCCTCCCCCAAGGATCTCGATATAGATCGTTTGTGTGCCGCCTTATTTCGTCTGTTAAATAGTAAACATTGACAGACAAAATCAGAAATTAACAACCGACATAAAATTGAGAAAATATAGATCTTAACAAACTTATAACTCACGACGGTTGAAATGAGAAATGGTATAAGCGACAGCTGGCATCTATACATATAATAAAGCTGCAGAGGGTCAAAAGTCTGTACATGACAGATATTTGAAGAAAAATTGGCCGGGGATACTTAAAGTAGAAAACAGAACACTTTCCAACAGTTTTTAGAATTTTTGTCTGTTTACTTGTGCGCGCATCACGTGAAAACGGCTGAATAGATTTTGATGCAAACTTTACTAATCTGTCGAAAAAATCTCCGGTCAGGTTATAAGTTATAAAAATTTAACCCTTAAAAGGGGGGGTAGCCACTACACTTGATTGAGTTAAGTTTGCACCTGAATCGTATGACGCAACTTAGGAAGGAGGTGCAAACTTTTCTCAAATATGTGCTACACGAGCCGACGACTACTATTGAGTACGAGCCGAGTATCGAGTACTTTTCTAAACTAACATGTGGCGCTAAAATTAATATCTATATGGCAAATTAACTCTAATTTTAGAAGAGGGGGTACGGATATTAACCAATTTAATTGAATAATTAATTAAATAATTCAACAAAATACGAGATAAGTGGCTCGGTGGTATCAACAAGGAGGAGGCTGTCATGTGCAAGAATTTGCCCAGGTACTGCTTCAGGTTGGAGAAGGACTTCTGGAGGAAACCAATGGCCTGATTCGATTACCAGAGATGTTATGCAAGATCGTTCCGTCCGTTGAAGGCCACATTTGAAACGGAGACCTGAGCCAGGTGACGCGACGTGAGAACTCTTCGGTTTGTGAGAGAGCCGTTAATGCGCGGATATTGGCGAAAATCGAAGGTGAACAGGCAGTATATAATTCCTTTAACACTGTCTTGGATGAACGCTCGTCACAACATACTTGATGGAGTTCTTAAACTCATTGAGTGCTTCAGGTTTCCCAGCACACACATTAACCCTGAAAGTTGGAGTTCCGATCATGCTTCTTCGGAATTCGTCACCACCAAAGTTATGCAACGGAACCAGGCTAAAAGTAGCGCAGCTGCAGCGAAACTTCATCGAGGCGCAAATCCTGATGGGGTGCGGCGCCGGAGAAGCCGTGTTCATCCCCCTCACCCCGAGCAACGTCCCGCTCCGCTTCAAGCGCCTACAGTTCCCCGTGAGTGTTTGCTTCGCCATGACCATCAACAAGTCGCAGGGGCAGACGCTGCGCGCCGCCGGCGTGGACCTGCGCATGGGCTACTTCTCGCACGAGCAGCTACGTTGCGTGCTCGCGCGTCACCAGCTGCACGGAGCTGTTCGTGCTGATGCCCGCCGGGAAGACTCACAATGTGGTGTACAAAAATATATTGTAGAATATCAATGTTATGTACTTAAATATACTTTACACACCTACTTTTGGAGTATATGACTGTAGATAATAATTAAATGTATATATTTAGTTGTGCATACATAAACATAACTGTAAATAAAATGTAAATACTTTTCCTCAATATCTATCTTCACCTTTCCTCTAATCTTACTTCTAAATAATATAAGACCTAAATTCGAAAGGTTGTTAGGAAGTATGGATGTGTATATTTGTTACCTTTTCATGTTTAGACTGATTAATTGGAGGACCGATTTGGGTGGTATTTGCCATGGACTTGATTTAGATAGTACTACAGTCAAGGACGTAAAAATAGAAAAGTGGTACTGTATCGTCCGATATACACCTGTAAGTATATACTCTATGTCTTTTAAATCACGTCAAAAATTTAAATAAGTGCAAAAAACTATTGATTTTGGAGTGTAGTTTTATTTAGTGGTATTTGTATAACATTTTATCTGGACTTTACTTCAAGTTTCGGCTCCAGGGGAGAGGGGTGAATTAGCCGCTTACTGACACAGACCGAATTCCACGCGGGCGGAGCCGCGGGCACAGCTAGTTTAGCAATATACACGTGTTACTCATTTTTAAGGTGTATAATTTAATGTCCCGAAAATATCGCTTGAGTCCTGTTTCACCTATCCACCATCGTCTCGAGAACTGTATACCTTGTATAGTTATTTTAATAGCCTAGAAGTTTCCTACTACTGGGCCTATATCTCTAATCTCCTCAACTTCCTAAACATTATTTATGTTATTAATTAATTACGCGGAAATCATACAGAGCTTGATAATAAAACGATAAGAAATAATCGTATTAATCGTACCAAAACCTACTATAATAATTAACATACATATTTAACTCTATTAATTAATATCATGTTTTTTGACTGCGACTAAATTTGCACGCTTGCCAAACACTTTTAATGAAATTTTTGCTCACTATACTATCTACGAATATGTAGGTTTGTACAATATAATACAAGCCAACATATTGACAAATAACTGTTTTGGTAATCCAAGGATTAAACGATTGATGTATGCTACTACTCTGATCTACTCATTTCAGAGCATAAATTGACCATTTAGTCCTTGGATTACCAAAACCATTATTTGTCAACAATAATACAAGCCTACACTTTTTAAAACGATATATGACTACAATGGTTAAAAACAAACAATCTGCTTCGAAATTATTCGAAGGACCCAAAAGGTAAGCAAATATTTGATCCTATTTTTCCTGCAATGCAGTTGAGGTCGGGTTTCACAGGGCCGGAGAGGATTCGCGTTTTGCTGTTGCTCTAACGTTATTTATCAAAGTCACACTATTTCTGGTAAATAACCCGACAAACTACATCCCACAGCAGACGGGCTAATGTAATTCACAAAGCGTCACTTTGCGAAAACCTACGCAAATTCCTAGGTGTGTCTAGACCTAACAAAAAGAAAATATTAATATACACTTCTTGTGTTTTTCTTTTACTTGGAACATTTTTGGATTAGGCGACAAAAGCTGTCGGTCGGTGTTTTGTGGAATAAAGAGACGTTATGTGAACTTCAGAACAGAATTACTTAACCAGTCCGTTCGTTTTTTTCTACTGTAGAAGCTTTAAGGAATAGCAATTGCAATATTGGTATTATGAAAAAGGAATCGAGAAGATGAGAGGTTAAAATAAAATATAAAAAAAAACATGAAATTTATTTGTTACGATTACTGACCCGCGATATTTATATTGTTTTTATGTTATAGGGGGCAAACGAGCAGACGGAACGCCTGATGATAAGCAATCACCGTCGCTCATAGACACCTGCAATACCAGAGGAGTTACAAGTGCGTTGCCAGCCTTTCAGGTTGGAGTAGGCTTCAAGAAAGAGCGTACTCTTTCTTGAAGCCTTGAAGGACGTATCGGTCCGGAAATATTGCCGGCTACAATTTATATATTTAATATTACAGTTCGGTTAGAATGCGAGACTTAAAATGTCTAGCAAAAGGCACAGTTGTAGACTACCAACAGGTGTATATGTCCAATACTTCTTCTTCTTGATCTCGATCGCTCGTGAGAATAAACAACCAGTTGTCATCATCAGTTACGCTCATTTTTTTTAAGGAGTGCAGCGCTGACAGCACTTTGGATATTGTCTGACCATCATTTTAAACTTCGGCCTCGACTTTTTTTTACCATTTCCGTACGAATATCCTTTCCGGGTTTTATGTATTTAAGTATCGCACTAAACAGATTGATGACAAACGCAGTACTTTCTTGAGTTTGAGTATTTTGAATATCGATACTATTATAAATGCTGCACAGCATTCGCAATATTTCTGTATTTCATTTCTACTTTTCTTCGTTCATTCATATCTGTTTCAACGGTACAATCCATACTAATATTATAAATGCGAAAGTGTGTCTGTCTGTCTGTCTGTCTATCTGTCTGTTACCCCTTCACGCTTAAACCGCTGATCCGATTTGGATGAAATTTGGCATGGAAATAGTTTGAGTGCCGGGGAAGGACATAGGCTACTTTTTATCCCAGAAAAATATCCTTATCCGCGATAAACGAATTTAAGGCGGAAGAAGTCGCGGGCAGAAGCTAGTACTTAATAAAAGCATGATCTCCTAAAACTACAACGTCCGTCCCTCAACTGAAATCTTCCAACGCCGTGAAATTATTTCATCATACTCGTACGAGTGTTATAAGGATACAAGTACTGAGTAAATCCCATCCTTTTTCGATAAGGGCAAATATTTCACTCAATGTTCGCCGTTGATTTTTCCTTTGAAATTGAAATAGCTGTCTCTTCTACTTAATAAAATTCTTGACAAGAACAGCGTTAGGACTGCCAGTTATTATATGTTTATAAAGTAAAAATTAAACATCTGTACATTAGAGATATTCTCATTAAAAATTGTGAAACTTGAAGGTTACTGAATAGAAAAATAACCTTTTTAGATTTTTGTATGTTTTGTGTACTTACCTTTGCGGCTTCATTACATCAAAACTATACGATTCTAATCATATTTTGACACAAAGATAGCTGGGCATCTGGTGATGATTATACAATACTTATTATCCGACTACGCTGAAACAAAAAAGGGGTCCTATTCCATGTCCGAAGTGGTGCCCTCCTTCCAGGGTTTCATGGAAATGTCATTGACTAGTTGGACACACGGCTTGTTGTTAATAACGACTCGTCTTCTATTCAAATACAAAATGAAGAGGTTATTAAAAAAGGACAGACTAGTAGTACCTAATCTATCGTCAACTCAAAATAAGTTTATTTGAAGTAACTTAGCAACGTCTCGGAGGTGGACCACCGAGAAACACGACTTTATTAACATCCCTAACTCAGAAAAAACCTAGTTATAAACAGTAAAACCTGACATACGGAATATTACAGAAGCTAAGCGGTCTGCAACGGAGATCTGTCGTAAAGGTATGAACACACTTTGACTCAAAGCATAATGCAGCGGAATTTAACGCTACATTAAGAACACCTTTCGGAATATTTCTAGACACGATAATAAGTGTATGAACAAAACCGCATTAACAAAGTCGCATGACAGAAGTTATTTTAATATTTGTAATCGTAATTTACGTACTTTACGTCAAAGTTGGTAGTATTATTGACCCTAAACTCTGATTTGGTATTCGAAATTAGCGTTGCATGAATATAAAAAACCGGCTAAGTGCAAGTCGGACTCGCGCACTGAGGGCTCCGTACAAAATATATGCTTCAAATGGCCGTATCTATGAAAATCCAGTGTTAGCAGAGCCCTACTCGTAAGCAAAATGTACGCGGTGTTTGATCATTGTATAATTAGTTACTGACATAGATAGACAGACATAAAATTATACTGTTTTTAGTATTGGTTGTTATAGGCTATAGATGAGGCGATAATGATGATGCTCGATCATTTTATATTGGTTACTGATATGGACGGACAGACATAAAAAAAAAAAAAAAACACATTTATTTTGTTGATTATGCTATAAGAGCTTCCCTCATACCAAATTTTAAGTTTCTAGAACAACTGGAAGTATCCCATCAAATTCAAAAAGTGTCGAATTATATGTTTTTTGCGGCATAAACGGCCGTTTTTTTTTACGCAAGCTTAGAAGTTTTATTTTTTACATCTTCAAGGGACCATAGACCTGAGTATATAATTTTAATTTAAACTCGATACCTCCACGTGTTCCCGAAATAAAGGTTCTTGACCGACAGACAGACAGACGAACAGACGGACGGACAAGAAAGTAATCCTATAAGGGTTCAGTTTTTTTCCTTTTGAGGTAATGAACCCTAAAAAGCAGTGCGCTTTTCTATTTCTATTTTTATGTCGTAATAGGATTGCCCTCATCCTATTACTGAGGTCTGCACCTACCACCCCCTTGAAAGTTAGCCTTTTACTTCAAAGGCTGTGTTGTAAAAAGCATTTCTTTAAGCTTTCGATTCCTAGAGTTATTCCTAAGTTTTCAACAAGTTGTGCATTTCTGTGTGTGCACCGCTTCATCAACTGAGAAAAAAAGATTCTCGACCGTTTATATTGGCAATTCTCAAAAATTTTGCATGACTAACGCAACCCTGAAACAGCCAAACTCAGTTTTATGTCAGTTATTTCATGAATATTTACTCTTGTAAGTGAGTTTTTTCCCCTCATTTATCTCATGTAACTCGTTTTCCTTCTGCTTCTAAGTCGGTCCATTACTCCTGAGGATCGTGTCTCTCCTTTACTCCCTGTCAGCTTGACCGACTTGACCGTCGATCTACCTTATTGAGATTATCGTTGCGTCCTCTGAAACGTAGCCTCAATAACCTATCTGCACCAGCTTACTATTTATCTTATCTATCAATCCACTTTTAAAAATTGTTCTGACACTAGAGGCAAATTTACTAACACTAGGAAATAAGAAACCTTTTTGTAAAAACTGGTTTATAGGAAATAAAAAGGCCTATTATTATTATTATTTATATGAACAATCCACTTGGTTGATTTGTGTAAGATTGTCTCAGATATTTAATTACTTACTAGAAGACCCGCAGCTTCGTTTGTGGATTAAGGCATAACTATCTTTCTCACTTCAGCGTAGTCGGGTAAAAAGTAGCTAGCTAACTTCAGATGTCCATCTATTCTCGTACCAAAAATGGTTGAAGTCCGTCCAGTTTTGACGTGATGAATTCACCGACAATTAGTTACAATTATACATTTAAATAGTTTCGATTCAATGATCTATTTTCACTTTTTCTTTTTCTGAAAATAAATTAAATGTGCAAACATTTAGATTCGATTTTTATAGTTAATGATTGTCAATCGGTATTGCAGAGCTTCAAAGGCACACTTTGAGGCTACCCGATCTAGATTGAAGTCGGTGAAGACCCGATTGTCGATGGAGGCAATTTTTCAATCAATCCGTCGATGTCCTCGCCGCCGATTGGTTCTTGCGTCTCGACTAGTGATAAAGTGATGTATGGGAAATCTGTTTTATTTCTTCTGAGAACCAATTTATCAAGTAAATTGCTATTGACGAACGTTCTGCTCGAGTATGCGACGAATGGGAACGATTTAGGTTTTAAAGCCTTTATTTCGAGAATTTTGCTGGGAATACCATTTTTATTCCTGTATGAATCCTATTTAAGAGTTGCATATCCCAAATTACAGTGTGCATATCCCAATAACTTACCAGCTTAATTTCTGCTAATTGAAACCCTGTTTCTCACCTATTGCTGCGAAATAAAATTGGAAGTGCCATCTAATGGGACAGTGTCAAGCACTGAGAATTTACCTCAATTATTTTTTTAGTTCAACGAGTTAATTATGAAGGTTTGTAATTATTAATAATAGCACTTTATTGGCACTGAACTTTCCTTTAAAGAAATTCCGAAGATCTTTTAGAATACAACATAGCTTTTCTTTTTGGATCTTTATTCTTAGCCCGTTGATTGAACTAAGGTCAGGTGGGGTAAGAGAAACACCGGGGTAAAACAAACGTTGTAAATGTGATACTGAATACTGACTGACATATGTGCCAATGGAAATAGAGTTGGGTCGATTGCATGGTTTCCCCATGAAATAAATTATGTTTCCCTTACCTCACCTGACCTTATACTAATTCACATAATCTATCAAACTGTAAAGTCACCCTTGAATGTCAAAACAAACGTGCAAGATACACTAATTCATTCACAGCCCCGAGTTGGGTTCCAGCGGTCTGGTATCCAAATCCGGCGCATAAATTATTTACTGGGACGTGCCTACGTAAGAGTACATCGTACTTGTGCTTGGAAATGTAAAACGATTATGTTTAGTCTTCGTGCTTTATAACAATAAAGTATACTTATCTAAATCTATACTATTATAAAGCTATAAAAGTGAAATGTCTAAAAAATAAAAGATATTTCTAAAAAATAAAGTATTAGTTTGTTGATTTAACTATACTAGTTGTCCTGTGAGCTGATGACCTCGCAGGTATTCCCCATATCTCCTCCATTAAAAAAAAAACATATTTATCGAACCTGCTCACAAAATTTCACGAAAATCGGTTGAGCAGCCGAATCTGGACAGACCTACGAAAGCATAACAGTGCACTATAATAGTCAAAAGTCACCCTTGAATTTCAAAACAAACGAACAAGACACGAACTCATTGACAACGCCCGAGTTGGATTAAACCGGCCAGGTACCCGAATCTGGTGCATACATTGTTTACTGGGACGTGCGTGAATTCGTCTAGCTATAGACATTTTACTAGTGTTTGGAAATTCAATACAGCCTATTATGTATGGTTTTCGTGTATGATAAAGAAATTCACATGAGAAAAATGAATAAAAAAAATTAGATAATATACGCGATATAATCCGTTAAATTGTTTTATTTAAGAATAAATAAAGTTAATACGAGTATACAGGGACAATCTTACCCAAATCGACATATAGTACCAAATACCAATTAAGAGTACCTACGATATACAAATTTATGAATATACTAAATACATGTAAGACCCCGAAACCCAAAAAATAGGAACCATTTATTTTATTACTAGCAAATTCTTACGTTGGGTTCAAAGAATTTTTCTCCAACTTGCTCGGAAATGTTCCCATTAATGTGGTAAAAACACACCGCAAAGTCCATCGTTATATACGTTGATACGATAATCAATAAAAAAAGTGCTATTACTTCCCGAACATGCCTGGGAATTGTACATTATTGTGCTGGTTTTTACTTTTAATTTCATTCAAGAATTGAAAATTCACTATACAGCCAATTGACCAATAGAAACGTACAAAAACCGCGATTTAAAAGAACTTTAATTGTTTTCTGCGTTTAGTTAATACATGGTTAATGCCAATAATAATAGAAAAAAAAACTATAATTTTTGTGTCCAAATCATGATACAGTTTATTTAGTCTTAATGATCTTCTGGCACTGATAGATATTTTGTAGCAAAGGTATGTTTTTTTTTAATGTTGTGCGTTTAGGAATTGCCGTTTCAACTAAAAGTAATGATGCATATATTTACATTAACTATTCCTATACGTTTTCTTTTTATTTATTTTCATTACTATATTTTATGTGGAACCGAATATACAATTCGGACCCAAAAGTTTGAAATTTAATATCCTTAAAAAAATAAGGCAAAGATTCTCTGCACTGTTATTTTTAAGAAAATCAGTAATGTAAACATGTGTCAAATTTCCTCGCATATTTTCATTTCCTGGATTTGTATCTATTGAAGGACTTGGCTATGCCTCGTCCTTCAAAACCATACTCATCCACGAAATGACTTTTCCCGCCCTATGCAGTAACATACTATTCTTGTCTCTTATAGTTTCGCGCTTTCTCCTAATACCTACATGGACCTGTTCCTACCGACCTAGTCCCAAATTAAATGGTCATCGCACAAATATATGTTCATACATCTATAGAGGCACATACTTATATGTTATTACTAACAAAACAATAACGTTGGCTATTAACAATATGTTTACCTCTCAAGGTTTATTACCCTTCCATAACGACCTTATAGACGAAAACAAAATAGAAAGATACCTTCGTAAACTACATGAGATATAGTACTAAAATTATGAACTACTGTCGGTATGTCAGCACAACTGTCACAATGGTGAACGAAAGATAGAGAAGATAGCACTTATATTTACTGATCAACTTTAAAGTTCTAATTATATCTAGAACTTTTTTCATCTCACATATGACAAACATTATAATAGCGCATGTTAGGAAACTGACAATTTCAATTAAAATAATGGTACCTCGATTACAAAAAATATACATCTATCTACTTACTTTTACATTTTATTACAATGCGTCAAAAAAACGGATACCCAGTACGTCATTATACTTTTGTAGTTTAATCTTCACTAGTATGGTTAACCTAGCTAGTCTAGTGTAAGAAATCATACCTCACTCATAATATGATTTCTATCTAAAGATATAGTAGTTCATTAAGCGACAATCCCATTTATAATACCGGTGTCCCCCAGGGGAGCAATGGATAATGCGCGCAAGTTAGCAAGACCTACTTACCATAGTAATAATCAACTTGCTCCTTTTGCCCGTGTCTACTAGTGTTGTAAAGGACACGAGTTCAGAGCAGTCCTCAAAACTCGACTCAATACGCTAGACCTCAATTTAAATAGTCTCACGAAGTAGTCTCTTTCGCACACTTGGCATTAGGATTAGAACTCGTGACTTTTTTCCGCGATCGAGTCCTCCATTTTAGGGTAGGTGTTTTTATTATACGTATAAACAAAAAGTAAAATATTAAATTTAAACACCCCTTATTATAAAAAAAAACCTAACCTAGGGAGCCGCCGGCAGCGAGCTACCGGTGATTAGATACCTCCTAAAAATGCGCGCCGTATCCAGGATTACTGATTTCTGCATCTGAACCTTGATTCAGTCATCTAGCAACACTTGAGATATTGGCCGAGGCTCTTCTCTATACGATCGTTATTCTCACTAGCTTTAATTTAACTTTACTGCAGTGTTATTTTTGCGATCTTATTTATTATCATCTTGGTATTTGTTATCGGGTGACTCGTGCCCGTTTCGGAGTCTCGTATTTCACTAAGTATCACTAATATTATCGGAACCGAGTCTACAAAAACAGGACTGCAGAGCTCGAGTGTTTTACAACCCTAGTGGCTGCCCAACATGAGCGAAAGTCTCGTTCGCTTTTTTAGCATTTAAATGTGGGTAAATCTGACGAGGTTTCCCGAAGAAACTTTGTCGCCGAGCGTAAAATTTGCCTACAAAATGTGTATAATGGAGCCAGAAATTTGAACATAGAACAGCTTGGTTCTTTAAAGGAGAAAGATGCTAAGTAAACGTGACTAAGTTTTTTATACGTTTCAACGTTGAATGTGCTGAAAACTGGATAGCGGAGTTGATAAATATTATAATAGACAAAGAATACATGCCGTCTGATGTTGTGATTTATGTAATGCAGATGGAATAGCCGATAATATTGTGTTAAAACAATTTCCACCGTAACCGTACGCTTTTATGTAAGGTAAATGTCCCATTAATTAACACCTAATCCTAATAATTGATACCCTGTTAGATACCTCTATGACTATGAATTAAAGTTGGAAATATCAACAAATGGGATATTGTTGAGCATTGAAACATTAACGGAAGACAAAAACAAAATATTGAAGAAATTGATAAATTAATAAACCTCTATTTTATGCAATTGCCTATAATTTTCTTTCTTTTATTCTTAAATTTAGACCAATTCTACTATATGACTCAACATTTTTAGGTTTAGCGGCTCAATAAGCCAGAGACAATGTATCTGTAATTAATGGCCATATACATTTGCTGATATCTACTTTTATATATTTCGTTTTACAAAGGTATAGTGATTAATTTTAACTAGAAAACACCTTAAAACGAAACCAATAAAAGTTCGCCAAAAATTCTAAATTCAAACAAAACTTTTGTTGATAGCTTAAATCCATCTAAATAAGACTTATAAAAGAGCTTCAAAATTCTAAACGAGTTTCATGGAATTAAATATAATACGTCTGTCATGTCTAAACAAATTCTACAAACAGACCCTACTAACCCGAGTAAAAACCGAACAAAACCGAAACCAAAAACAAGTTGAACAAAATGCGAGTCATCACAAACTTTCAAGCCCTGAGTCAACGGTACTTACAAAAAGTTGATTCCATTTCCCATACTTATTTGTACAAATGCCGAGCAAAAACCTTCGGCGCGGTGAATGACCGCAGACTATTTTTATCTCGTGATAAGTAAGAAGAAAAAACTGGCCAAGTGCGAGTCAGACTCGCCCACGAAGGGTTCTGTATCACTGCGCAAAAATACAAAAAATAATAGTTTAGTGTGGTACCGTTATAAAAATGTTATTTATTAAATTTTAATTAATTTTTATAGTACCGGCTAAATTAAAACATATTTGTAACAAAATCAAGGGTTTGCCTGGTAGGGTTCAAAAGCTAACACGATTCCAAATATGCAAAAGCGCCAAAAAGTATATTACTTTTCCCTTTCATTTCTTAGTACTTCCATATCACACTTTATTTTATTTCCATTATTGTTTTATACCTACAATAAAAAATAGGAATGCATTTGTGGGTATTTTAATGGTTTTGGTGTTACAGTTCAAAATATATTTCGCAAAAAACCTTAAAAATGCACGCTGCTATAGCGGCCATATTACGGCTTAATAATCAGAGCTCTATGGCAGACAGTCACAGACCGGAGGCTTAATAAAAGGGTTCAGTTGAAACCCATTTACACGGAACCCTAAAAAACAAATTCGTGATTCGATTACCTCGATTACGGGCGGCGCCGGCTCTTACCATCGCTGCATTTTTTATTGGAATGTCTTCATAGGCCAGTTTTGTTTTTTTTTTGTGTCAGTAGGCTAGGATTGCCCTAGATTTTTTAAATTTAGTTATTTTGCATGATAAAGGAAGGAAATGTGTAAAAAAATCTAAAAGCCTTCAGTTAATGATTGTTTTCTTTTTGTGTCAATAGACTTAGATTGTCTTTGATTTTTAGGTTTAGTTAATTTATTCTGGATGTCAAAGGAAGAAAAATCTCGAGTGTATTGATAAGCTAGTTTTCTTTTGTCAATAGGATTGACCCAGATTTTTCAGAAATAGTGTTTTTATTTTAACAATTTAACTATTGTAACTTTGAGAGAAAAATATATCTTTTCTCAGTCCACCCGTGACCATGGAAAGCTGAAAAGCTTCCGAAACGTCGGGAACTCAAATGAGATAATATACGCGATGTAATCCGTTAAATTGTTTTATTCTAATAGTTTTTTTTTTATAACGCAACTAACCAGACTATTTTCGGATGACATTCAAAGCTAGATTTTGTTTAACACGATATACCTATATAATTGATTTCTCGGAAAGGTTTCTTACAATAAAAAAAAAAAGTGAAATTAGTGAAGCTCGGCCGCCCAGGTTCTATTGATTTAAGAGCATAGGCTTATAATACCCAAACGTGCTTGCTTTTTATAAATATTATTTTCTCGTTATGCATCTTTTCTGTTTTATAACACATGAACATACTAAAACTGCGAATTACTCACGTATGTCTGTACAAATAATGCATTTTAACTCGGGTCACAAGCACGTCTACTTATATGTAAGCAATTCTGATTCTTATCCCATCGAATTAAGTTCTAAAATGTTTATGTCAAACTGCATCGTACGCAAACCGGGTAAACCACTTTTATTGCCCATTCGCAATTTAACTTGGAACATAAAACTATCTCAGTCAACGAACAAACATAAAAACAGCGCCATTGCTTACTTATAAAGTCTATTTCCATGAGTTAAATCATACATTTAGGTACCAACCTCAATCATGTTATATAAATAATTTTAAATGTTCTTCAGATTAGTTCTATTTATAAATAATAATAAATATTTCAGGACAATTTTTATACTAATTGAACTAATCTCATGGTAAGCTCAATAAGGCTTGTGTTATGAGTATTAGACGATGATATATTTACTTATATATGTACATAGAAAACAGGAACTCAGGAACAACTATTAATACTCATCATAGAAATATTTGCCCGTACCGGGATTTAAACCCAGGACCTTCAGCTTCAGAGGCAACGTTACTCCCGCTGAGATAAACCGCTCGTCAATATTTACACTGAATATAACTAGCTGCGCGCGCCGGCGTCTCACGGGTGTACTAAGGAAGAAAATGAGACCTAAATTACCTGTACTGTAATGTTTTTTTTTTAAATTTCCCTGATAGTTTTTGTCTCACGCACTTACACTTACACACCTCTTATATGGAGATTTTCAAAACCAAAATGTTCACTTTCCATTGCAATTTTCAGTATATGTTTACAAATCTTGTCCTGACAATTAAAAACGTAACTAAAATAATTGGGTGTCTGTAAAATCGGATTACGGACGATAATTTTACGTGATAACGTCATAAGAAAACATTGATGGAAAAATGCATACTTTTATGAATTCACAAGCCGAACGCTTAGGTTCGTGTTCCTCTCTATCGCTTATTCCGCGCTCGCTTGCACGCTCGACTCAGGCGGAACGTGACAGCGGAACGTGACAATGAGTCATGCTTTTTCGTGCGCTTAACCGGCGTTTTAAAACGAAAATAATAAGCCAAATAGGTGCAGCCGTATTGAAGTGATGCGCGAACATAGATTTTTTAAATTGATTTTTATTTATATAGAAAGTAGAAATACTTACGAATCTGTTGACCGGTTTAGCTCAGCGGGAGAGGCGTTGCCTGCAATGCTGACGGTGTCGTGGGTTCAAAACCCGGTAAGCGAAAATATTTCAGTGATGAGCATAAATATTCGTTCCTAACTACTATTGGATATTTTCTATGTATATAAAAAATATATTTATTAAATATATCGTCGTCTAGTACTCGTAACAATTTATTACTTAATTGTGTATAATAAATAAAGGCAATGTAAGCGTAACTAAATTATTGCAAAATATGTATATTGAAACATATGTACTTTATTACATACATAATATACTTTACTCGCTCCCATCTAAAACATAATTGTGCGAAAATACTACTGCGCAGTTTTGTAAAGAATCTTCTTGTAGAGGAATAAAACGAGGGATGATGTCGTGGGTGGAATCAAATTTCTTATTAACGTAGGCGAGCACTAAAAAAATATGTTTGATGTTAGAAACATCCAAACGAAGATAATTTCGAAAATCATGTTATTTTCCACGAGATCTTATAAATTTAAGATTTAATGAATCAAACGTTACAAAGCCTGGATGATTCCAAATATTCAGAGGTTTAATTACCGTGTCCTGAAATAATTTCATGCTTGGTAAAGCAAACATCTTCCTTTGAGTTTCTAACCAGATACGTCTTTGTCGTACTAAGGGATTTGAAGGCTGCCGGGAAGCCAAGATACATGTTTAGTAGACAATGAATAATTATTAATAACTTTGTATGCGTGATATCAAAATCTATGTAAATATAATGAGAATAACATAACATTTACATAACAAAAGCTCGTAATCCGAAATCTCCTCCTTCGAGATGTGCAGTCAGCTGCAATAAGATATACGCGATTAGTCCATTCTAAAGTCCATTGATGGAGGATATAGTCTAGCGAAATTATTTTTGAATGGACTGATCGTGTTTATCGTTTTGCAGCTTAAAGTTGTTTGACAGAAATTATTCTCAATTTCACACAAATCGAAGTAGTCCTATTGTAAGTTCAATAACGGTTATGCTATGAGTACTAGACGACGATATATTTAATAAATATATTTACTTACTTACAAACAAAACATCTATCTATATATTATTGTTTATTTATATTCGGAGTCAAAAACGATTTTACATAAATAATAGTTAAGAATGCGTCTATAAAAAAGTATGACACTTTTATATACTATGCTGGTGACAAACAAGAGTACGGCCTGCCTGCACCGACGATGCACCCAAAAGCATCGTTACGCATGTTACCGATGCGCGGATATATCCATGCCATCTTCAGTAATGAAATACTCTTAGTCTCCAGTTATTTAATGGTGGGAAACTCGTTAACAAAACGCATTATTTGGAATGGCAAAAAAAATATAGTCAAATCAAATTCAACGACACACTAGCTAGAAAGTAGGTTGTCGTTGAAAAGGCCTCTTTTAAACCCAAGAGAAAGGAGGAGAGCAACCCCGTCGCAAATAGTTCACGACGGTTTGCCAGCTAAAACCATATTCGCGCAGATTAAAAGGAAATTGGAGACTTGGTTATATAGGGCAACACTGAGCCCTAGGTAATGAAAGTGTTAATGGCTACGTGTTTTGATGAAAGGAAAGCTTGTCGGGAGAATTTATTAACGAGATGAAGGTTTCTTTACAAAGTTCTTAAGTGTTATTCAGTGTCATGAATAAGTGACTAAAAATCTGTTTAATGTTTAGTTCTCAGTTTACGATTAAATTACTTGGTGAAGCCTGATAATATTACTCTGTAAATCAATAACATAAAATAGGTAGTATACTGTCACTAGTGTAATTTATTTTGCGATATAATATGGTTGACAAATATAATAATGTTTATGCTAGTGGATACCATAATACATTTATAGACGCTACTAATATTTTTTGTAGTTACTTATAATTTTATTTTAATATAAGGAACGTAAATTCCAGTACAATTTTACGATTTACCCTCATCTGCCATAAACTTTTTTGTCTAAATCATCATTTGGCATAATTCATAATTTGGCAGAATGCATTTTTTCCTGAACACGTAAACTTTTCAAGATTTTATTATAATACGAACCTAACCTAAATCATTTAACAGGATGATGCCTTAAAAAGTCCTGAAGATTCTACAGTATCAGAAAAAAATGCATTATGCCAAATGATGAATTATGCTAAATGATGATTATGATAAAAAAGTTTATGCCAGATGAGATTAGCTAACCGCAACTTTACAAAAAATTAACCTGGGCTAATCAACTTTAACAATAAATAATTCGTAGCAATGGAAAATAGATGTAACAAAGAGGGTATCAATTATTGCAATGAAGCGAAAGAGACAAATTAAAACAGAAAATACTTCGCGCTGCTAATGTGACTTCACTTTCTGATTCACAATTTACATGTGACAACTGCGCCAAGAAGTGCCGTTTATATAGCCACAAGCGTAGATGTATTCGGGACAGCAACTAAAGTTTTAATCACAGACCCTGCAACAATCATCCGTCATGGATGCAGTGGCCAATGATGATGATAATAACAAACTCAAACCAGGGACCGGCCCGCTATCCCTTTCAAAGGGTTTTGTAAGGGTTTTGCATAAGGCTAACCTTAAGAACATCAAGCCCCAATCAGTTAGCCTTAAAAACCCTTATCTAAGCGCTAACCCATATGAACAAGCGGTATCACAATTCCCCTTAAAAATAAGAATATTTGCTCACCCATCCTTACTAAATGGTTAGCCTAACAAAGGGTTACCTTTATTTTATAAAGCTTACGACGCGTAGGTAACTTCGAGCGAGACTATTGAGCGCTTTGTCGGCGGCGGCATTTTTGATTTTTGCGCGAGACCGCTTCAAACCAGGGATGATACTGATACTCGTATACGCATCAGGTTTGTGCGCGTGAAGTTTGTTTATTTTGACAAGGCCTGCCGCTTTTGTTTTCTTTTGTACGGCAGCTATCAATGCTTAGAATCGGGTTAAAGTACTATGCGATATTGTCATATTTAGTTACTACTTAATACCTATTACTTATACCTTAACATCGCATCGTAATAAATAAATTAGTATTTTCTTGTTATTATTATTAAATAGTCAATTTCTTGTGCCGAAAATAACAATGTTTTTTTTTTTTAAATCTTGTGCTAAATTTAAATGTCTAAAAAAAAGGAGGTTCGTAGTTCGTCAAAAATCGGATTTTTTATGTATGTCGCTTGCTGATCAACTCAAAAACGGTTGGACCGATCTGTATTTTTAATCTTTTAAGTACTTTTATTGCCAACAAATTAGGATCTTATGGTGGAATCATAGATGAATCGAGGGAAGTCATCAAATATTATGGACATTCATTCTTATCCTATAGCATTTTGGGTATTTTACAAGTATTTATTTTATAGTAACTCTTGCGTTTGCTTTCGTAATGTTTTATTTATATTTTATATTGTTTTTTAGCAGATTCCCCAGATATCGATCCGTTACCTGCAAACTCATTTTTTTAATCCGATATTTGAATGGGAATCGATTAGTCTTTTTTTCAGATAAACTTGTCTGCCACCCTCTTGCAAGCAGCAATAGAACAGTTCTATAAAGGGTTAATCAGGGATCGGAAAACGTTTCTTTTGGCATACCGGTTTCGGTCATTGATCCGCGACCGAAAAGGGTTTAGTTTCCGTTTGCAGTTATCGGTTAAAGAACTGTTCAATTGAGCTACCCGTTAGTGCCAAATTCGTTCGTAATTCGTTTTTGGGAAACGCAATGAACCGGTAAATAATTTCAACTTCACCGGTTAATTTCTCACAATGACGACAAGATAGGACGAGCATTGCTATCTCTTTTATACCACTACTGAAGGAAGCCACACCGTCAGCAGTATTACATTACCTACTTCACTGGATTTTGTTTTGACCTTGCTGAATGAATTGCTTTTTGGCGTGTGGCTTTGGTTTAGCTTGGCATGTCTTTTTTGTGCTTTGTGCCTATTTTTTAAAGTATGAAGTCGCAAGAATATAAAGACCTTCCGGGCAGTCAAGCATTTTTCAGTGAAAAGGAGTATTAACGATTAATAGGGTTCTAATGATGGACCTTGGAGGTACCTACTGGATCACAGTGAAAAAGTCATCACAGGTGTCGTTTTGTAGGTTTTTGGGGGTACCGATTCCGAAAATGGCGTCCATTTAGGAATTCAAGATGGCGGAAATAATTTTCTATAAAAAAGTCATCATGGGTGTCGTTTTCTAGGTTTTTGGGGGTCCCGATTCCGAAAATGGCATCCATTTTGGAATTCAAGATGGCGGAAATCACTTTCTATGAAAAAGTCATTAAGGGTGTCGTTTTCTAGGTTTTTAAGGGGGGCCAATTCCGAAAATGGCGTTCATTTTAGAAGTCAAGATGGCGGACATCACTTTCAGGGAAAAGTCGTCATAGGGGTCGTTTTCAAGGTTTTTGGGGGTGCCGATTTCGACAATGAGGTCCATTTTGGAATTCAAGATGGTGGAATTCACTTTCAGTAAAAAGGTCATCATGGGTGTCGGTTTCTAGGTTTTTGAGGCTGCCGATTCCGAAAATGGCACACATTTTGGAATTCAAGATGGCGGAAATCACTTTCTATGAAAAGTCATCATGGGTGACGTTTTCTAGGTTTTGGGGGGTGCAGATCTCGACAATGAGGTCCATTTTGGAATTCAAGATGGCGGAAGTCACTTTCTATGAAAAACTCACATGGGTGTCGTTTTCTTGGTTTATAGGTTTGTGAGCAGGTTCGATAATAGGGTATTCGACAACTTTTGTCTGTAGTATGTTCTAGAACAATGTCTTTATAATAGTAACATTAGTGAACAAACTACTTCAATCTGATAAAAACTCGCCGAGATATAACAATGTTAAAAGCACATTTTTGGATTTTCCCAAAAAAACGCTTCATACTAAAGCCAAACATTGTGACATCACACTGTTTGTAATACCTTGTATGGGGAAATTAAGAACTTTGTTCTGCAGCTATGTTAAAACTTGCGTTTATCAAAACGGTTTCATAACAAAAGTTACCTGATATTTTATAGGTTATTCAATGGTATTATTAGCCTTTAATATAAGCATAGGTACTTTAAAATGAACTTTCCCATCCAACTTTAAATGCTCATAAAACGAGCTACACGAAAGGTAAGGTTTGGTGTAATATTTATGTTTATTTATACAAAATGAGGAATTAGCTAACTCAGAATTAGTTAACTCAGAATTTTGACTTAGTTCCTTATTTTGCTTGTTTTATCAGGATCTTATATAATTTTAATATATTCTGAGATTAGTCAACAACCAAATATTATATTAGATTATTTGTCGAATCGAATTTTGTATTTTTTTTTTAATGGCGAAGATATGAGGGTTAAAAGACTGCGAGGTCTTCAGCTCACAGAGCTACTTGTATTTTTCTAATCCATCAAATAAATATTCAACAGTTCCAACCACAGACATTTTAGGAGTAAGCGTGCTTCATCATCTTTTGCCTCATTGTAAGGTTCTTTAGTGATTGCCATCGGTTCTACGAGCAATACCCGCCCATTACCACTTAAATCTGGCAACTCCGATCTATGTCGATAACGTGGTCTCCTACTACGGATGTTCTCATTTCAAATTATTACTCAGGAAAACAAAGCCTTGAAGTGGAAAATGAAGCCTACTTGCGGAGCTATGATATCGGCAACACGTCAAAACTCCTCAGGGCAGCTGACCCAATTCATCGCAGCCTGCAATGCGCACAGCAACTGAACTAGATTTGTAAGGACACGCCACACTTGTAGCGGTTGGGTAATTAGCTCGCTATCTATAAATATCGCTTCAGCCATAAGCTGTTTTAGTGATTTAACTAAGAAACAGCCATTTGCTCGGAAAGATACGATTAATCACGTCGTAAATGCCGAGTACAGTGTGCCTACCATGAGCTAAGTTTCCGATCGGGGCTAGCGAGTATCACGTATCGAGTGCACCTCTCTCGCACGCGCTAATAGTGTGAAAGAAGCAGCTCGACATGTTTCTTGAGCACGTTCGGTCGCCGTTCTTCTCGCACTGATGCTTGTTACTATTATCTAAAGTCTCACGTTATTTTTCTAGTTAAATTGACCAGACACTATAGTGATAAGCTGTTTTAGTAAGTTACAGACTCCTAATCATTTGTACGGGACGGTTCGTGCTTTGAATTCTTGATTTATTTGTATGAATTTATACTCGGGCTTCATAGGTAGTTGAAGTTTTCACAAAGTCTAGGTTAAGTCAGTTACGTATAGGTATTGTTGCATAGTACACAACAGTATTTAAAAAAAACAATAATGAGAGTTTCAAATTTGGTACCCTTATTTTAATAGTTTCTTTATAAAAATTATTATAAGTTGTGACGTTTATTGAGAAACTTCTATATTCTCATTTTGTGTCACCGTTTTACCCGTATTACCACAGGGCACTATATTTCGTTTCAAAATTCATATTTTTAACAATAACGATCTCAAAACTAATATTGTTGATATATTAAGGCTATCGGCGGTGATTTGATACGAAGGCTTAGTATTTCATGTTTGTATAATATTGTAATGAAATAATTCTAGTATTTCTTGTACTTGACGCAATAAAACAGTCACGCTACGAAACGTATTTCTATTAAATTTATACTAATATTATAAATGTTAAAGTTTCTGAAGGAGATTGGATAGTCGTACGGATTAAGATGAAGCTTCGTATACAAGTAGATCAGCTTATGAATTAGAAAATAGCATAGGATATTTCATTCCTAGAAAGGCCGTTTTAGCCGAGAGTAAATATTAAATAGTTAGCTATTATACGTACATGTTCGTGTAATAAACGACTACAGTTATTTTTATTTCAAACCGCTCCGCTCTTCAAAGGCGTGGCCTTACAATTTTAATGTGGGAAAGAAAATTGTCCCACAAAACAATGTGATGGGGCAAATGGCCTCATCGGGTTAGTGAGATTCGTGACTCGAGAAAACATGTATCTCCTACTAACTGTAACACTGAGCTGGGGGTTTAAGGCTGTCCTACAAAATTATACGCAAAAAAACCTACTTTTTCAAGACCTCCTTTTCAGTGTCAATAACGTTTTGAAGTCCTGATATATGCATATTTGTTGGTTTGTCGGTGCTGGATTATCTTTTCTCTGGCTCGGCAAATGGTATTGTTTTTCTTAGAAATTATAAGTACTAACTACCTATACGGGGCGAAAAGTAACATTAGGCTATTTTTAATCCTAGTACTGAAGGACAAACATAATAAGTTTGGAACAGACTAGTTTTAAGAAAGTGCCAAATATAAAAACGCTCTCAGGTGGTCTGTGATGGTAACTAACTATAGATACACCTTTAATGATCAATGATAAGTTAGTACTTACCCTTGTTGCTTAGCTGTACAATAAGTAAAATAACTTTTTAGCTATTTAGCTGTAAAATAAATAACTCAGTAGTAATATAATTACTACTGAGTTATTTAATTCAGTATTAATATTATACAGCAATTTCGGTTGATTCTGAGTTATCGTACAAAATAAACGAGCAAATTTAATTATTATGAATAACGAACTAAAACCAAATTTAACGATGAAAAAATCTACAACTTTTATAAAAGTGTTATAGAAAAACTTAAGAAAATCCCCTATTGTATATAGTAGTATAAGGTACACACGTTCTATATTAGAAAAATTACGTTAATTCCAAAATTATTCTGTACACTACTTATTTTTTTTAGCTATGAAAACTTACGCGACAAAATATCAGGATCTATTTCTCATAACCAATTTTTGTGTGTTTTGCCTAAATACTGTCTAGAGATTTGTATTAAAATCTGAAAAACCAAAAAGCTTGCTTTTTCAAGGAACACTATAAGTCTATTTAAACTTAAACGCTGCACGCAAAATTGAACTTAGTGGTGACAACGCAAATAATTCCCTCACTGTACCTTGCACTAAAGTTTTATGTTTAAAAAAGACTCAGATATAGCTTACCTACTACAGTTAAACTAAAGAGGTATTATATTCCAGGTACTGAAATTGCATCGTGTAGTTAAAAGTAACTGGATGATTTCACGCTTATAAAACCTTCTCTAATCTCGAACTTTTCTCTAATGAAATACCGTGGTCAGTCTTCAACCGCTTTTACTAGAAGACTCTTACGACGTTTTCCATGCACGCAAGTCTCAGTCGCCTCGTTTAGGACCTGCATCTTTCACTAGAGCTCGTAAAAGGGTCATTAAAGAGTGCACTAGGGCGCTGAGGTGCTATAGCTTCTACAGAAGTGCTGTAGAAAAGTTATCAAGCGGAATGAAGATCGTTTATAAAATGCCAAAGCTAAATTTGGTGGGGTCGTTTTAAAGTTGGGTTTTTGATTAACTGGTGAACTGACAGCGTCACGGCAAGGAATATATATTTTTAACACGCTTTTATTAGCTCGACCTGTATGTAACTAACTATGTAATGGAATCTAAGGTAACTAATTTAACCATCTTCCAAGGAGCGTAGCGTCATGAAAATTGGCAGCTGTATGTAGTTCTGATGACCATACAATAATATGGTACTGTCGAACTGATCTGATGATGGAGCCGGAACATATGAACTGGAACTTCATGATGGAACATCGTATCATAGCTGTGTTTGGACTTGGTAGAAAAGTCTTATAAAGCGTGTTTTTCTAGTTTTTTTTACACTATTGATTTTTATTATTAACTAGGTGCCCGCAACTTCGTCAGTGGAGGAAAAAAATCATAATCCTCTTTTTTCTTCATCGTAGTCGGATAAAAAGTATTCTATAACAATTTGTAGATACCCAGCTACCCGTGTACTAAGAATAATTGAAATCCGTTTTGTCAATTTGTCGTGATGAAATCACAAGGACATATACAAACAATATTTTTCGATTCAGTGACTTGCAAACAGTCCGTCCTCCGTATATATATTTTTTAAATATCTTCAATTTATAGACATGTAATTTTTACAACTTTATAATAGTATAGATATTAATTAACCCATATTTAAACTGTGCATTATTTCAGGGTATAAAGTAGATAGCCTATGTCACTCTCCGGTCCATATCGCTGATTTTTATATAGAAACGAATACCTTCATACTTTCGTCGGGATTGTTATATTTTTAACAATTGTATAATAATTTCTTAATAGCGAAATGCTATGCTAGTGTCTGGATATTTATTCAAACTTTTATACAAATACTTCTCTTATTTTCTGTGTAGGATGCGATCGCAAAAATTTAATTTTGTTAAGTATCAAAGTAACAAAGTAGGAGTACTTCCTTCTACAGAAAATAAAAGGTAGTAAACTCCAAATTGAAAAAGTTTCATTTGCCAGTATTTTCTGCAAGTTTTTATTTAATATACCTGGTTTCTTTGTTTTAAGTGATATAAGGCAATTTATCCGGGTGAGTTGATGCAGTGTATGAGAAATACATTTAATGATGCAATTTATTTATTATTCAAAAAGTTACACAGCATTACAGTAGAAACCAAGGCACTTTGAACTACAAAATGCAATGCAATATTATCGTCGGGTTAAATAAACAGATGCCTTTTTAAAACATCACTTATAATGTTTTTTTTCTAACCTTTATCTTAGTATAGTCATATGTAAAGTGAGAAGTGAATAATATGCTCATATTTACGTACAGAGATAGAAAATACGTAACCATTATATAAAGTGATATCTACGAATTATCTTCATTAACATCATCATTTCAGCCATAGGACGTCCACTGTTGGACACAGGTCTCTTCAATAGACTTCCACGGGGGGCCGATAGAAGCGACCCGCAGCCAGCGAGTGGCCGGTTTTCCCTAACCAGGTCGTCCGGCTACCTTAAGGGTGGCCTCCCACGCTGCGCTTGTCGGTACGCGGTCTCCACTCGAGAACCTGTCTGCCTCACCGGCTATCAGTTCTTCGAACTATGTGCCCTGCCCATTGCCACTTCAGTTTGCTTACCCTGTTTGCTATGTCGCGTAGCGATCTAATTCATTAAGAGTTGTGCGATAATCGCGAAAACCGAAGAAAATATAACGTAGCTATTTTTCGACCAAACTGTATACAACAAAATTTTATACCATGCATTTTACATAAAATAACCGCATGTTTTAAAAAGGTTTCAAAACCTCATTTCCTTCACACACGAAGTATTTTCTACTAAAAACAAACCCTTTACACGAGAAGCTTTGTAGCCAGCTCACCGGCGGATAAGCCACCGGGAAAATAAAGATTAGGTTTTAAAAACTGGTCAAGTCCGGACTTATGCACGGCAGGTTCCATACGACTTTGCGCAAAATATGCAGAGAAAAACTTGTTATTGTATGATCTCCACACCCTTTCATTGTTAATTTGATTTTTATTTTTTAATATACTTTTATATAGAGATTATAGTAATGGACACTTTGTAACCATTTGAAGTATAAACCTGTTACGGTTCAATAGATACTTGATAGATTCAGATGTTACTTTTGCGGTCACACATACGCATATTTTCGTGCAGTATCGCCAAAAAATACTCATGCATGTTCGTTGTATTTTACACCACCAGACAGAGTGATCCTCGACGCGTGTTTCGACTCTCTACGAGGCATTATCAGGATATGCAGGAGATTTAAACGTCCGGTGTCCACCCGTGAAGTCAAATTTCTTCATCTTGACCGAGATGAATTTGCGGAATAGCAAAAGAACTAATTTGTTTCAAAAGATGTCAATATACCCACAAACTGGCGAAAAAGGATGTTTAAGTATTGAATGGGGATCGCCGTATATTTTTGAAACGTAATTTATTTTTATGGTAACACTCTAGGTACCCATTCTGTAAAGGTTTCTAGCGTCTGCCAATTAAGGTTCAAGAGTTACAGCTATGATAGAGGGAAAGACAGCGGAAGGTTAGTAATTAGGTCTCCGTCCCTTTTGGATAAGGAACCCTAAAAAAAACATTTCTCGTATGATGTAAATATAGAAATGTAAAAGACAGTGTGTTGGTTTATTTTATATTCATATTTTCATTCATAAGCGAGGTGGCTGAACTTAAAACCGGTTTGGATCGGCAAGTGGAAGATGATTTTAAATTAATTTGCTAAATAAATAGCACGGTTCTGATAATCGGGTTTTATTTTGTTCGATTGAAAAGGCATATTTTATTATTATGTCAACATTTGCAATATCTTATGACAAACTGAAGTATATATTTTTTTTATTACTCGCTTGATTTTTATGATGCCTTAAAAATAATTTATTTATTTATTTTTAAATACACCCACGCTGACAAAATATATTGATAATTTAACATACGTACCTAGTTGTTTTTATTGAAAATAAAAGTGCATGAATATTCATAAAAATACTGTGGCAGTAATCATAAAAATATTGACTCACGATTTGACAGATTCAATTAAAAGATCTGCCAACATAATAACGATTACTTTTACCATCATACAAAGCTGTTAAAAGTAAAATATTTGCACTACATCAATATGGAAACATGCTAAAGCTCTTAACTGTTTTGTTCTTTTTTTCCACAGAGTCAATGCTCGAATCCCAGAGCAAGACGCGTAAAAAGCTCACGAGCTTTTGCGGCGTGTGCTTAAATTGCGGCGAGCTTTGCGAGCTTGCTTACACGAAAACACAACAGGAAACTAACATTTACGGGCTCTGAGTTTTAGGTACACATGTAAAACTCCTGCGAGTGAAACAAAAATTCTGCGATGTATGTTTATACACACTCTTCATAATTATACTACGCTTCATTACATTTGTCTCAAAATCAATATAAATAATGATGAAAACAATTATGCGAACTTTATTACCTATGACCGTTCGCCGGTAAAACTCATCGTGAATTTTTAATACGAAAATATAACTAAAACATAAATCAAAAACTTACCAAAAATAACTGCAAACTGGCCAGCAAATCAGCGGCAATATTAAAAAAACATTTCAAATCTTAGAACACGCAAACCGAAATTCGAAAATGGATCGTAACTTTTATAAATCGTACCGCGGCGCACACGAGTTCTGGCGGGTAAAGGCGGCAACACACTGCGAGAGCGGTCGGCGTCGGTGCCCCCTCCGACCACAGACTATCACTCCACTTTCGTCTCCCCGGTGCAAGACCGATTTATCACAGTATCTGTGTTAACTTAGCTCCCGATCCGGGAAAGGTCTGACACTTTGTTTTTAATCCATCAAAGCTTTGCATAGATAAGGTGACCTAGTTTTCTGGGGCTTGGAATAAGTTTATTACGTGCCAGTAAGGCAATTTTAGTTTTATAAGATTGACTGCATTAAAATTTATCCAGACTACTTTTCTACTAAGGTTCACGCGGTGTTTATCGCGGTTTTTTTAAATCTCTTACGGACCATGTATTTTTCAGGACCCAAATCAATTATCGGGGTTAAATTGTGAAAAAAGTACAAACCTACACAAAAAAGTAACAAACACACTTTGACTTTTAAACTATAGATAAGGATAATCTTAGGATAAGACATAATCCCAGTAGTAATTGACTTTCATATTATGACACATCGAAAATTTGGTAGCATTTTCGGTGCAGACATTATGGTAGAGCATATAATTTAACCAAAATTATTGATAAGGGTTAATGCAAAAAAAAAAAAAAAAAACAAAAAACTCGACTGCGTAAAAAACTCAAAAGAAGCAAACCAGTCCAGTGCCCTAGAAAATGAAAATCTTTCATGATTCATGATCGATACTCACATTATAACAAATAATAAATTCTAATATGGAACATAGCGATTTTAAAAAGTCGGTACCCATAAGAAATCTAGATCGACGCAAATCTTTCCAACAATGGGTCCCGGCTTGCTGACCAACTTTAAATCGTTATAGTTCCTAAATGGTAATTCCAAATTAAAAATGATAAACAAAACCTAATAATGATTTTTAAATCCCTATTCATTGATACCCCACTCGATATAGTTCGTCAATTATGATTTTTTTTCTTTTTCACAATATGGCGTCTCATTATCGCCATTTTGAGTTTTCATCATTTTCATGTCTTCAGTGACATTCGGACAGTTAAGACAAATCGATTCACGTAAGAATCATCAAAATCGGTCCACGCGTTTGGTGTCTAGAGTGCCAGATAGGAACAAACATGCACACATACATATATACATAGACTGATAAACACATTACCACTCCTTTGCGTCGCGTTTGCAGTCGGGTAAAAATATTAAAATGATAAATCGTTTTGAATTTTCGACATTATATAGCGCAATGCCGTGCTGGCTGCCTGCACCGAAATGCTACGAAAAAATCAAGCAGTAGGCTTGTCCTCTATATTGTTATTAATACTAAACCTTTTCGTTTTTCGAGATTATTACAACTTTTACTTGTTAACCGCCTTAAAGGAGGAGGTTCTCGATTCGTCTGGATTTTTTTTTCTTTTTTTAGGGCTCCGTAGCTAAAATGTCAAAAACGGAATCCTTGTTTCGCTATGTCCGTCAGTCCGTCCGTCCGTCCGTCCGTCCGTATGTCACAGGCATTTTACTCTAAACGACTAGATGTATATTGATGAAATTTGGAGAATAGGTGTCTTGTATAAGCCAATGTTTAATTTGATAGTTAAATAGTAATAAAATATATTTCTAGGGGAGGCGCTCCATTCATGTAACCGAAACTGAAAAACATGTTTTTCAGCAAATATCAATGTGTGGCACATATTTCGACAGTTCTTTTAAAAAGACTGAGGTTTCAAAAAAACATTTTGATTTTGTTAATATATTCGGAGATAATCGCTTCGAAAGTAGCATAAATTGCCCTCTCTTTTCTAAACGAAATGTCCAAAAAATATGAAAAAATTACAAAGATAAAAGTTAATAAATGCTTTCAACCAAAATTGTTTTCAACATGATCGGATATACCTTTTTTAGTTATGGCCGAAAATTCTCAGCAAAACGCGTAGGTGCTGTGAAGGAGCGTATCTCCACGGTTTTGCTAATGCACTTCTTCCTATCGTATTTTGTTTGTTTATAGTGCATTTTTTTGTATGAACAGCTGCGGAACCCTACACTGAGGATGGTCCGACATGCTCTTGGCCGGTTTTTTATTTAATGATGCAATTGCAATATAGTCTTAAAATACCCCTCTGTATTTTTTTATTACTTAATTAGATGTTAAAACAAATCCCGCAACGGTGTCATCATACACGATTAAAATCTGTTAAATTCAATGTAATTTACTTTCCTGTTGTGATTGTGATGATTGTAATCTGATCCTATATTAACCGCAAGCTAACGATGACACGTACATGGGTATTTAATATTGATGCAACAGCTTTTTTACCTCTGAATTTCTGCCTTTCTTTCGACCTGCAGACTAGTACAATATCTAACAACCGCAACAACGAAGATAAGGGATATTAAATTTGGAACACCTCGAAGGCCTGCTTCTTCAACAATACAATAATCGCAAAACTTAGATTAGTGAATGTTTGTCGCTTACGTAAGGGAATGCAACCAAAATAAGTCGCACAGAATTAGGAACAGCTTAACCAAAGTGGTACTCCTTCGACCAAAATAGTCAATGGAGCTGACGAGTTCTAGAATAGCGAACTTGTAAGTCAAAGAATTTGTGTAGGCCTCCAATCCCATCTATCTATCAGCCACGGACGTCCACTGCTGAACATAGGGTCCACCTATAGCTCGCCACAGGGTGCGATCCTGCGCAGACCGCATCCACTGACTCCCCGCGACCCTAACGAGGTCATCCGTCCACCTAGTCGGGGGCCGACCCACCCTGCGCTTTCCTATGCGTGGTCACCACTCCAGGCCTCCCATAACGCGAACTAACATGACCTTCCCCTGCTGGTGAAAGTCGCGGGCGTCTGCTGGTTGAAGACAGCGAAAATGCTACCAAGTCATGCTTTTATAACGATTGTTGTTTAGGATACGTGTGTGCCATTACCGTGCGCAGCAAAATCGTGCTAAAACAGTACTTTTCTCAAACATGCAATGAAATATTGATGTTATGTTCCTTATAATAGGCTGCGAAGTATGACGTTTCAGGTGCGGCTAGGACAAGAGGTCGTTAATGTAATTTCATACAAATCATGCAAGCCTAGGCCGGTAAAGTCCTTTTTTTTAATTTCCATTCCACATAAATTTGTGGCAAAGGGATGACATTCCGCCGCTATGTGTATTAAAAAATAAAACTTAGATTTTGCGTTGTTTATTTCATTGCATGTTAAAAAAAGCACTATAGGTACATAGGTACCTCGGCGGGAAATAGGTTACCCGCCTCGGACCTATCTGGCCTCGCTTTGCTCGACCGTCTATATGTCTTCGGCCGGCAACCCTTTCGTCCCGGCCTCTGTAGTAATGTACTATTATGACCAGTGGCATGCACAGGATGTTTGGCCAAGGTAGGCAGTTTTTCTGTGCCTATGTGGAACCATGATCATTCAGGGCTTCAGGGTAGGCAGTTTCTCTGTGCCTATATGGAGTCATGGTCATTCAGGGCTTCGGGGTAGGCAGTGCTTTTGTGCGTATATGGACCGTACGCGTTTATGACATATATTACAAAGTAATTTCTATCACAAAATCCTGCTATTTTTGATATACGGCCGTGCTTTTAGACGAAAGTCTTCGAGGATACTGGTGTTCAGCTAAGGCGGTGGTCTTCGAGGATACTGGTGTTCAGTAGCGATTTTCGGCTGACAATAATTATGGATGATGTGTGTCGCTTGCATATTGCATATGGGTGTTTTCCGAACGAATGGTGAGCATTAAGTAATTGCCATTAACAAATGATAAGCTACAATCGTAATCGTGTAAATAAAGCTGCTGATGTGGAAGTGCAATTTCGTGTAATTTATTTTCACTCGATAATTTATTAACTGTTAATTTGAACACGGTGTCAGTCATTAAATCAACTTCTATTTGATGACTTTATTTATACACTGAAAATGTGTTATACAATGCACACCAACAACAGAAACAGTACAATAGAGCCTTAACATAAAATATGGTAGACAATAGGCGGTCTTATCGCTAAAGAGCTATCTCTTCCAGAAAATTGTGACAATTGTGTTATAGTTTTTAACAATTGTTGATTTTTTGGATGTCACGTGTAAACGCTTTTTTTATTTTCTCACGATAAATGACGCAGTGTGGGAAGGCTCCCCAAGATGGACCGACGATCTGGTCAGGATTACGGGAAGCCATTGGATGACAGCGGTGCCCGACCAATAATTGTGGTGATAGTTCTGGAAATTTTTGGGACAGGGTTTTATACAGCAGTGGACGTCTTTCGGCGGATATAATGATGATGAAGTTATTTTTTTATAATACTAGAAGTTGCCCGCAACTTCGTCAGCAGAGGAGAAAAAAATATAACTCTCTTTTTTACTTTAGCGTAGTCGGTTAAAAAGTATCCTATAACCATCTGGAGATGCCCAGCTATCCGTGTGTCAAAAATAGTTGAAATCTGTTGAGCCCTTTTGGCATAACGAAGCCACAACGACACATACGAACATACAAACATATAAAAAATAAAAAAAATATATATTTTTCGCTTCAATGATCTCCAAATAGTCCGTTACAATAGTTTTTTTAAATATCTTCAATGTACAGACATGTAATTTTTAAAACTTTATAATAATATAGAAGTGGCAAACGGGTAGATGAGCCACCTTATGGAATGTGGTCATTGTCACCTGGATATATGCAATACCAAAGAAGTCACACTGCCAACCTGTAAGGTACCCTGTTAACTCACTTTTTGAAGAATCCAATGTTATAGCGCTCCGGAAACACCTAGGTGAGAGCTCACAACTTACGATTTCGTGGCATAAATGAGCGTCATACCGTTTATTTTTGAGATTCTCAACACCCAGATAGTGGGTGGTGAAGTGTTATTGGTTTGTTGTTTTATTCTTCTCCCTTGTGGCAACAGGACCACAGTTCGACATACATTTTTGGATGTAGATGTTTCATGGACTGTAGAGAGAAAGGCTTTTATCCTGGAAAATTATCGGTTCCCGCACGGACAAAGCCATGGGAGCTAAGGAGTGTGGGATCATGTGACAGCACATTTCGCCCCTCAGAATTATAGTGCCGAAGTTGAAAATTCAAAAATTTTGGAAAACGCTTAACAAAGTCGAACAAGATCGTCATTCGAGGTGTTTTTGTGACTTAATGTCAAATTTATAAAATATGGGATTAAGTCACTATAATTTTGAAGATGCTATTTATCCTCTTCCATAATCTTCTTTATGTACCTGTACTTAAGTTGGAGTTAGATTTCATTTGTTTGCAATAAAAACAGAAACTCTTCATAGACGCACTCACGTCAAACTACTCTATAGTGCACTTCAAAGATGCATGAATCACTTTACCAGTAAAATGCGGCCAAGTTATAATGTCGCGCAGCACAAACAACATTGCAAATATACAAGAACCTTTGCAAACATTCAACTAGGCAATAGAACGCCGCCATTGAAATCCGTCAAGCATCGATACGTTGGGAACGCTCGCCCGAACAATTAACAAGAAAATAATCGTCCGGTCGAGTACCGTAGGTCAAGTGCGTGGTCGAGTTATTACAGACTATTTGGAACCAGGCGAGCTCGCTTGTATATAAAACCGCTGCATTATTTTGCAACTTGCTTATAATGAATATTGAGTGCAACATCTTTTCCAGATATTCAGTTATCTTTATAGGTTTCTGTATTCAAACAATGAAATAATCGTACAGCCGAGTACTGTAGGTTTAATGTGCGCTCGAGAGCGTACAACTTAGCCAGAGGGTAAAGATTATCGGATCGAGTACCGCAGAGAAAATATGATCAAATTCAGGATCGAGCGAGTACAAACTATAATAAATTCAAATGAGATAATAAATACGCGATATAATCCGTTAAAATTATTTTATTTCAAATGAATACGAACTAGTTTGAAAGGATACTTACATGCATAATACTGGAGTCCTGCATTATTTGGCAACGATCATTAGAAAGACGAACTATAATGTTAAGTACATACGACTACATTGAACAGTAGTATGTTTCTCGGACCATGGGAAAATTACTGCTCACTGCTCAACTACCGCAGACCATGTGTGCTGTGTGAATACCAACTAGTTTTAGCCAGCGTGCGCACTTCTGTATAAAATTAAACACAGATAAGGAACGTGACATAAGTTATAGTTAAAACAAATGTAACAACGTACCTAAATAACCAGGTAATTATTAATTCTTAAAGTAATTTATTTATCGTCAGCGCTTAACACTGCCCAACGACTCTTATTGTGATTCCGCACATTTTTGAATTTTGCCAAGTGCCACTTAGTCTCAGAACAAAATTACTTCCATAATTGTTCACGCCATTATGCTACTCGATATAATCAAGAGAAATTAACTTTATGGCATCAGCGTTTATTCGGTCGCAGTGCACTTTCTGTTGTGGTCTGTGCCAAACGTCTCGTCTCCATACAAAGTGCGCTCCACACTCGTTCATGTATTCAGGCTACTCCATTAGGAGAAATTTACTTTCGACGCTCCTTAGAGACGTACAATAGCCGGAAAGTTATTCATTACAAAGTCGATATGGACACGTTAATTTGTTTTGTTCCTTCTGACCCTCGATTCGACATGTACTAAAATCACATGGCGATTTGACTGGAGATTTACGAGTGGCTCTTACTTATTCCGTTTTTAAACGAAGCAAAACGTTATATGTACAATTATATATTAAGCCGCGTTTGTCTCTAGAAAAATTTGCAAGTGGGATTTTTTTGTGAAACAAACATCAAAGGACATTTTTCTCTCCTTAACGAATCTGTAGTACTTAGTCTAGACTCTGAGTCTTTATTCGTCTTCTTCTTTTAAGCCTTAATATGCAGTAACGTCGCCATATTAGACACGTTTTAGTCAATCCTGACTATACAATGATTCGCCTCAATCCTCTTTTAATATATTCATCCAAGGGGAGTTAATTTCTCTCTCAACGTGCATTATAAAAACCGAGACCGAGTTTTAATCGCTTAACTTGTTTAATTTGGGAGGATTGGTTAGATGCCTGGTATCTCTGAGAGCGAGAACAGAAGCCTCGCGAAGCGGGGCTGCATTCGATTATCTTTAACCAGATGCATTAAAAAAAAGGCCAAGTGCGAGTTGGACTCGCGCACCGAGTGTTCCGTACAATAAGCTACACACGGCCGTATTTATGGAAATCCTGTGTTAGCAGAGCCCTACTCCTAAGCAAAATGCACGCGGTGTTCGGTCATTTTATATTGGTTACTGAAATGGACAGACAGACATAAAATTATTCTGTTTTTACTATTTGTTCTTGAAAGTATCAACTGTCTAACTATCTTGGTTAGCGTGGTGGCAGACGAACAAACAGACAGACGGACGGACAGTGAAGTCTTAGTTATAGGCTCCCATGCCGTGTTACCCTTTGGGTACGGAACCTTAAAAGGTAAACCACCAGCCCAACCTACATTTCATATTAATTTTAATTAATTAATTCAATTTTTTTTTTATTCTTTTGGCTTTTTAATTGACTACAATATATTTGCATGCTTGCACGCAAGCTAGATACATGAAACATAATGTACTGTAACATCCCTATACTGTGTCTATGCAAATAAATAATTTCTGATTTCAGTAATGTACTGCTACCAGTAATTTAGGTAAGGGTAAAACTGCGACCCTAACAGAAAGGTACTGATACCAGTAAAATACCGTCTGTCCGTCCGTCTGTCTGCCTCTCAAGACCCTTTTTCTCGAGAACGCGTGAGAAATCGAGTTAAAATTAACACCATATTCCCAAGTCTACGGTCCCATGAAGCTGTGATAAAATCAAACTTACTTACTTAGCTATTTGTACCATTGATTATTCCGGTCATTATAAAAATTAACCGCAAAATGCATCTTCTCTATTTAATGCTGACTTATTCAGCCGTGGGAAGTTAATTTCTGAGGTGCATTATAAAAGCGAGACCACACGTCCGGCATTAAACATCTGAAGTCTTAATCGCCCCCTCGCCGCCTTTACGAACGGTAACTTTTATCGTTTAGGAAAAATGCGGGGTTTACTTTCTTCATGATGTATATTGAAAGAGCTATCCCGTTCTCCATGGAACCTATTCTAATTGTAAACAATGCAAGCAGTTTTGACGAATACATTCGAACATAATATCAAACCCCTTCAAGTTTACCTTGGGGCAGGAAATAGAAGCTCCGCGAGGTGAACGGTTATGTCTATATTAAAATAATATTACACCATCCACGAGTCAGGTGAGAATTGCGACTCCAACAAAAATTTACTGATACCAGTAAATAAAGAAGTAAAGTTAGAACTGCGAACTTAACAATAAAATAAATGTACTCCCATATTGTATTCATAACTTCGTTACGTTACTGTTGACTATATACAATAGGGACTATGACTAAATGTTAATAATTAGTCCGTCATGGAAATAAATAAAAAATATTGGACACGTTTTTTTTATTTTTTTACATAATCAAAAAATAAAAGCGATACATTAAGTCAGAATGTCGCGTAACGTCACTCCTAGATAGAAATTTTACCTAGTAGTGACGCCACGAGCCCCCACTCATAAACCTTAATGCGATTTATTGGAGTATTTTTTTATTATTTTGAAAAAGCAAAAAATAAGTGTCGAATTTTTTTATTATCTAACTAAAGGAATAATTAGAAGTTTTGGTTTCATAACCAAATTATTCACCTCAATACTCTTTTATTCAGCCGTGGGAAGTTAATTTCTCAGGTGCATTATAAAAACGGCGACCGCACGTCCGGCATTAAACATCTGAAGTCTTAATCGGCCCCTCGCCGCCTTTACGAACGGTAACTTTTGTCGTTTAGGAAAAAGGCGGGTTCTACATTTGTCTGTGGTGGGCCCTGTATGTATTCAAAAAGCACATTTATGTTTCTTTTCTATATCTACTAAACCTGTTTCAATATTGAAGGTGTAGGCAGCAATGAAAACAAGGCTGAAAAGAAAATTATAGGTTTTTTGTGTTGTGTTTAGCCACAGAACAAGCATTGCTTATTTTGGGAGAAAATGGATCTGCATACGATTGTCCCTAATACTTATGCATTTACTAAATAGTATTACGTACAACCTGTTGTTGTGGATATTCTTAGGAGAGGCATTGGTCCAGCAGTGATAGTCTTTAACCATGATGATGATGATAATGATGAAATAATATTAGTCGTAACCCCGTCTATACCCATTTTATGATCATAAACCGTATCATTATATGTTTGTTGAATAATTGATTTGGTTATTTGCAACTAACTATTTCAGATCAGGCAACGACGAATCAAAGAATCGAATCAGCAATGAACTAATATAGCATACGAACATATTCTGGATTTCCAAAAATATGCAGTTTCGAATTGTGACTGGGTTTGTCTATAAAGTACTAGGCCATTTAAGGTCTATGAAAGCAGAGATCGGAACCGGTATTGTTTAACTCTTCTAAAGTACACACTATTTCTGGAATGTCTTAAAACTGCTCTTAGGACAAGAGAAATTAATCACAAAACACCTGATTCAACTTCTAGAATTTTAATAATAACTATATACGAGAATCTCGTAATTGAACGAAAAAAACCAATCATTATTTCGGTTATTTTGTATGAAAAAAATACTGGTTCCGATCCCTGTATGGAAGACATAAATAAGCGTAATGTACTAACTATGACAGTACTTCACACCTTCACAGACATAAAAACGAGTAGGTATATTCTTCAGCTACATTGACCGGAACTAAACTCAAAGCGTCGGTACGCGGGTCACGTCGCATGCAAATTCTCCACCGGCGGGCGGCCAGTAATTCGTTGATTTATCGCCTCGTTTCCAAATAACCACTTGATTAATTTGAGGGTCCAAAAAAGTGCAATCCGTCTTGGATTTCTCGGAATTCGCGAAGTTTTCCTGCTACTGGTTGTGCTCATATTTTTTATTGCTACTTGAAGATCGGTATTCCTGTAAAACCAAATACAGGTTTCAACCATAGACATGATACAAATATATGGACTAGGTGTTTCATTCTAACCACTTTTCATCATCAAAAAACAAAAAAACATCGTCATGCTTCCATTGCTGGACACAGGAGATTTCCACATGGGCCGCATAGAGGCGACCCGCATCTAGCGAGTCCCCGCAACCCTAACCAGGTCGTCCGACCAACATGCGGGTGGCCTCCCCACGGTGCGCTTGCTGGTACACGGTCTCCATTCGATAACCTTTTTGCCCTAACGGCCATCGGTTCTTTGAACTATGTGCCCTGCCCAATGCGTAATTTAGTTTAGTAACTTCAGTTTGCTTACCCTATTTGCTATTTCGGTGACCTTGGGTCGACTACGAATCTCCTAATTTCTGATTCGATCTCGTAGAGCGATAGCTCTCCACCTTTAATAAGAGTTTATAATAACGGGTGAACCTAAGTTGCTCCAAGATATCCGAATCGTACCCGTACGAGTAGGTATGTATGTACATACCCATTTAAAACTGCATAATATGAATACCAGGGCCATTGAATGTTTTCAGAGAAATTAAATAGGGGTTGAGTCTGTAAATAGCAAGATATTATACTATATGTATACCACTACTATCCCACTAAATATCCATAGGCGCTTTAGTTTGCAAAATAGTATCTACTATTGCTTATTACTGGCTTTGACTAAAGGTTCCTTCCCGTAAAATTTTCGAAAATCCGATCCGAATGGAAACTTCTTCGCAAAACTTTCAACTTTTTAGGTCTAAGTTTGAACCGGGTTTAAAGATATTTCAGAAAAGTTTGTTCCAAATCATATTTTGACAAATATATCTCAAGTAATCACAGTACATGACATCTTATCGGATATTCAAATTAATAATTCAACTGTCCCTCAAAGACATTTAATTCCCTCAAGGACTGCCGAGTGAAGTGGTCGCATCTGTTACTGACTAGCTGAATAACTAAACATCTAATTCAAAAAGGACTGCCCAATTTGCAACCCAGTAACATTCACTATTTGAAGAAAATCCTCACCATAATAAATTTTGGTCGAAAACTTCATTTTTGGGGTTCCGTACCTCAATCGGAAAAAGCGGAATCCTTATACTCACTTTGTTGTCCGTCTGTCCGTCCGGCTATCTGTCAAGACCCTTTATCTCGAGAACGCGTGGAGGTATCGAGTTGAAATTAACATCATATACTCTAAGTAAACCTAAGTTTACGGTCCCTTAAAGCTGTGAAAAAATCAAACTTCTAAATTAACGTAAAAAAAAGATATGGCAATGTATGCCGCAAATAATACGTATATTTCGACCCTCTCAATGGAATCAAAATGATAGAGTACTTCCCATTGACATAGAATATGAAATTTGGCAACTAATATCGTGACATACTACAGATACATATAAAAATCTGAAAACTATATACATTTTCAAATGAATGAAATGAAATGGATACGAAGCTAGCGGTCCGGGGTTCGAATCCCGGCCAGGGCAAGTGTTTGTGTGATGAGCACGAATGTTTGGTCCTGGGTCTTAGATGTTTTCTATGTATTTAAGTATTATAATATATCTATATGTTATGTATATCGTTCCCATAGTACAAGCTTTGCTTAGTTTGGGGCTAGGTTGATTTGTGTAAGTTTGTCCCGGATATTTATTTATTTATTATTTATTTGTAATTAAATCATAAAAAAACATCTTTTTCAAAAGACATATTTGGACAGCCCAGCTACGTTAAGTTTGCACCTCATTTGTATCCAAAGCTATAGATATCAGGTGCAAACTTAACTCAACCGGAACCGGGTCATATATTAATGTTAGGGTAAGTGAAAGTTTGTACGGAACCCTCGGTGCGCGAGTCGGACTCGCACTTGGCCGGTTTTTGTAACAAGCTTTTATTGCCGACTGTACTTTTCTATAAACATCCATTAACTTCTCGCTGAGATAATTCTAGAGAGCCCAAAGTCGGTAGGGTTGCGTTATTTTATTACAGAGTTCCGATGACCACCATTCGGCTCCATCATTAGATCAACTCGATGGTATCATAATATTGCATTCATCGTCGAACTTACCTTACCTTAGTATGCCAAGTTTTAGCTCAATCGAATACCTGGAAGTGGGTCCCAGACACCTGGACAGGTAACAAATAAAAGTTTGTAAAAACTGATTCATTTGTCACCTCACTAGCTCCAAAAATCTCCTATTATAATGCCAAATCTGCAAGAAAAAGCCATTTGTTACATACTTAGCGGTTTATCTCAGAGGCAGTGGCGTTGCTTGCGAAGTTGACAGTCCTAGTTTTAAATCCAGGTAAAGCCAAATATTGGTGTGATGAGCATAAACATTTGTTCCTGAGTCGTGGTTGTTTTCTATGTATATACGTAGACATAACTTTTAGATATGTCGTCGGGTAGTTCATAACAGAATCCTTATTGAGCTTACAATGGCACTAGATCGATTTGTGTAAAATTGTCCCCTAATATTTATTTATTTTCTTCTATCTCGCATTTATCTTGCTGTACAAGCGTGAAAAGTTGAGCGCGGTTGGTGGCTCAAGCCTTGAAAGACTCACAGTGGGGTCTCCTTCGGAATCCCTTATGTCGTTTGTCCTAAAGGACCGTCAACTTCGTAAGCAGTAACGTCATTTAATGACGTTAGGGATTCCGATATAGGTCCCTCACAGTGGCGTGCGGTCCATATAGGCACAGGCACTGCGTAGGTATATACAGTGCGTACTCTCAATAAGGATCATGGCTCAGGCATGGCAAAAATTAAAAGCCTAGATGGGGTATCATATGAAAGATTGATCTGCACTTCGAATAATTTTTTTATTGTGCTTAAATTTCATTTTATTAAGGTAAATGTGGAAAAAATACCACTCCCCCCCTTTATCCCCGAAATTTACAAAGAAATATACAATTTAATATGAATATTACACGAAAAATATAACCGTACATCTGTCTGTGCTACTTTTTTTTAATCACCAAATAACATTTTAGAAAAACCCCGTTTCATTAAGTTTGCCCCTCATTTGTATGTGACGCCATAAATACCAGAGGCAAACTTAACTCAAGCGGCAACTTAAGTCTGAATAAGTGAAAGTTTGTACGGAACCCTCGGTGCGCGAGTCAGATTCGCACTTGACCGGCCTTTTTACATTACTTTGCTTAGGTACTCAGTATTATTTAAGCAGCTGAATACTGAGTTCCAATTTCATAACTTGCATAACATATAACTATGTTTTTCTACTCGTGTACTAATCTGTGAATTAGAACTCCGGAAATCATACTACAAAGGCATACTTTTTAGATTGGATTATGACTATACTCTATGGTCTATATTATAAGCCACTGAACTGTAATAAAATTAAAATATGACTGTAAAAAAAATTACGCAGTGTTTTTGTATTTTTTTCCCTGGGTTTATTTGTAGTTTACTCGTAGAAAAAGTATGGTATATAATAGTTATATAATTCGTTTTTAAAGTCTCGTACCTTAATTTGATTAATTATTAAACGCGGTACTCGACTGAAAGCATATATTATATAACAATTGCATAAAATACTATTGCACATTTTAAACATAAAAGTACCTATAATGATTATTATGAGATTTACCAAGAAAAATTTAAAAATATCTAATCTAATCTACACTAAACAACCTGCTTGTTGTATAAAACAGTAAACAGTTACTTATTTGTAATCCATATCCATACTATATTAATATTATAAATGCGAAAGTGTGTCTGTCTGTCTGTCTGTCTGTTACCTCTTCACGCTTAAACCGCTGAACCGATTTGGATGAAATTTGGTATGGAGATAGTTTGAGTCCCGGGGAAGGACATAGGCTACTTTTTATCCCGGAAAAATACCCGGATCCGCGATAAACGAATTTAAGGCGGACGAAGTCGCGGGCAGAGGCTAGTGTTTTTTTATGTTTTGAACATGCTGTTAGTTTGTCTAGCTTTTTTATATCTCCGCGCATTAATTGAAAGGTTAACTGGAAGAGATTCCTTATACGGATAAGTTCGCTTTTGAATTTGTATCATCTATCTTGATTGTATTTATAAATGGTTATTAATTATGTATAGTAAAGTGTCTTTAAAATACGAGTAAGTACTCAAGGAGCATTTAGGTATAATTCAAACGCACGTAATTACACCAATTTTTATTGTTTCAGAAATACTTATATTTTACAAATTCGCAAGTTTGCTCTTAGGTAGATAATTCCTCTGCCAGACACAATATACGTTTCGACGGTTCCGTACAACCTAAATATAGAACCGTAAATTTTTAATTAACCTAAGTTTGGGTATGGATTACCAAATAATTAATTTGGACACGCAAACTCTGTAATTGTTTTAATAACACCATAGTATGATGTGGGATTTCAATAGGCTGCTATTAGATACTCATATAGGCACAAAACGTACAGAATACTTGCAACATGGGCAATTATTAGCAGAAATCTGTCGAAACTCAACTATACATATTAGTAACCCAAAAACTTTACTCATATTGTACAACTAAAAGGTGCTTACCTTCGTCTGCGAAAGAAAAAAGTCATAACCCTCTTTATCTCGTCAGTGTAGTCGAGCATTCTACTATGGCCGTCATGATATTTTAAATCTGGCCATACGTTCTGCCGTTTTGACAAGATCAAGCCACATAGATAGACACACACATAAAACTTGTTATTTAATCAGTGGCCTTAAAATAGTCCTTATTATTATTTTTCTCAATTTTTTTAGAGTGTTGAGGTCTTCTTTCTAATTGATTGGCAACTTAAGATACGAGTTCACGAAAGTTACCTATCGATTGTGGAATTTCCTCAAATTAGCGGCAGTTATTGTTACTTGAAGGTTAATTAAAAATTGCTATTGAATTGCTTTGACATGTTTAATGCGGCTCGTGACCCAAGGTCAAAGGTGAAAACGTAGATAAAAACATTTAACCCCATTTTTATATGTAAGCCCTTCACTTCCTCAAATGTTATGTTTTTTGTTGTTACAAACGACAATAGGGCGGAGTTCAAAAAGTTGGACAGCTAAACTCAAGTAATTCAATTTTATATAAACGTTTCCGTTGTGCTACGAGCAATAAACCGTACAACTCAACATTTCGCTTTTATGTTTATATATTTCGGATTTTTATGGTTCACTACGGCTAATGATCCACCTTTTTGAGCCCCCCTAATTTTGTGATTAAATTAATAAGGCCTAACTAACTGAAACGCAATTTTGTTACTAAAAACGATGTAACCTCATTTGACTGTAACAAAACTAAAGGATGAAATGAGTAAATATAGATTTCAAGCTGAACCACATTTATTTATTTTATTTTAATTTTATTCTTTAACAACATGAGCTGTGTATGAAATTTACAAAGAGTGTACAGTTTAACAGAAACATAATCCGAATTAATAACCAATATTCCCAGACATAGTTATACGCGTTGAGGTAAGACGGAAGTATGGGAAAGACTAAAACTTTACCGAATATGCTCTTCTATCTATTTTATGGCCACAGACGTCCACTGCTGAACATAGGCCTTCCCTATTGATTGCCACAGGGTGCGATCTTGTGCAGACCGCATCCACAGACTCCCCGCGACCCTTACGAGGTCATCCACCTTTTTTTTATGACATAGGAGGCAAACGAGCAGACGGGTCGCCTGATGGTAATCACCATCGGGAATCACAAGTGCTTTGCCGGCCTTTCAGGTCGGAGTACGTTTTTTTCTTGAAGGCCTGAAGGTTGCATCGGTCCGGAAATACTGCAGCCGGCAATTAATTCCACAGTTCAGTCGTGCGGGGCAGGATATAGGGCAGGCAGACTAGTCGGGGGCCGTCCTACGCTGCGCTTTCCTATGCGTGGTCGTCCAGGACTTTACTGCCCCAACGGCCATCCGTGCTCCGGGCTACATGGCCCGCCAATTGCCACTTCAACGATGCAATCCTGAACTACTAAAAGGTGAAATATGCTCTTAAAAGCGTTGAAATAGATCCACTCAAAATCAGCGTCGCTGGCACCTTGCACTGGGACAAATGCTGAGTGGTCTCCTTTTTAGATAAACATCAATATTGTAAATGTTTCCCTAGACTTATTAACTTGTGTATGTTTTTGATGCGTGTAATATTGTTGTTGTTCATCCAAATATTTTTTCATTCATTTATTCATAAAGTTAACCTTTCCTACTTCACCTAGTTCTGTCTTACCCCAACACATCTTAGAACCCATAGTACTGTGGGCAGCAAAACATAGATACACATGGACCCTTATGCTGAATTATTATGGTTAAAATTAAAATCTATCCATGCAATTTTGCTGCCCATTGTACGTAGAATACAGATGTAGATATAATCGTGTCGTGTAGTTTGCAGCAGCAGCCAATTGTATCCGACAACATGACTATCGCCAATGACGACACGTTTCGCTCAGTGGGTCGCACATCGGCGTACAAAGCTGGCGGTCCCGGGTTCGAATCCCGGCCAGGGCAAGTGTTTGCGTGATGAGCACGTATGTTTGTTCCTGGGTCTTGTATGTTTTATATGTATTTATGTATTATAATTTATCTATATATATTATGTATATAGTCGCCTAGTTACTCATAGCACAAGCTTGACTTAGCTTGGGACTAGGTCGAATTGTGTAAGTTGATCCGTTTGTTATTTATTTATTTATGTAATGGTGTTTGCCACAAACCCAAAACCTTTATTCCGACCAAAGAATATACATTTTAAAGAAAGGGATATAAACTTGTCTGAGCATGCTGTTAATTTGCTTTTAAAGGTTAGGAGCTGAAAATTAAAATGACAATTTAATGCTAGTGACACAAACAATTAGAAAATGTGGTCAAAACGATTAAAAAAAGCATTTTTCACCATCACTACGGCAATTAAGTTACCTTGTAATCAACCATACTTGGTATTGGGCCCCATGACCCGAGACTGCAGTGAACGTGTTAATATTGCGAATGCCTCAAGTCTCGTACTACTAGACACTCTTGTTTGCAAATTGAATTACAAAATAAGCATAATCTGAATTTACATATTGTTATTTTGTTATATCCAAGTTAATAATCGTTTTACTAATAATTACCAATTTGACAAACATTTATAAGAAATTCATATAAAAAAAGTGTTTAGAACTACATACGAATAAAGGAAACTAGATATTTAAAGTAACAGTAAAACTAGATAGTTAAAATCCGGTTCTCACTTGGTTCAAAAGGTGCCAAAAATTTTGGGCAGCGTTATATACTGCCAGAGCAACATGTTGAAACAGGTAAGAAACCGATTGGGACCGCAGCTCTTAGCTCTTACAGCGACCTATGCTTTAAATTATTATTGTTTTAAATAGAAAACTAAACACATATTTACATAAACAGAAGTAGATAAACGGTAGACATTGTGGTAGACATCGATCGTTGCCTTATCACTAATAAGCAATCTCTGGCGATTTCTCGCGAAGTTTAGCTTCAAAATCTACAGTAAGCTTCGCAAGCAACTTATTTCACTATGCATGTAAGTCTTCAGAACGACGTCATTCTTCAGCGGTAATATTCAAAGACATTGTGCCTCAAATCAAGACTCTAAGAAAACGTATGAGTTGCTAGAACTTCAATACACTAACGTCCTTCTTGGTACAGCAGTGTTTTCCCCTCTAGGATGTGGCCCATCAAACCAGTAGTAAAAATACCTGCCCATGTCGTTCGCTACATTGTATGATCGCGCTTGACAATAAAATTCAGTACTAAGTATGCAGGAGCGTAAAAATGGCGCACTGAAGATTTTTATAAGGTAATAAATACTTCATATTAATATGAAGAATACAGCATCTTTTATCTTTCAGAGTACTCCAAATTTAAGCACATATTCGACCACGGTATATAAAACAGTCCGATTCCGATTTGATGTAGGTAATTTTTTTTATCAGTCTGATGCGATATCCCACGATAAACGGCCATGGATTGCCATAGTATTATGTTCTTGGTATGTGCTACTTGCTTTGGGATACTTAGAGACCTCGGCATCGATAATTATGACTGGCTCAGGGTCGAGAGGCGTGCCGTAAACTGCAGGTGTCAGAGGCGAGGATCGACTCTAGTTCGTTGCGTTACGAAATTTATTTTTCAGGTAGTAGGTTATAAAGCACCCTAAAAATAAAACTCTTTTCGTAAAAAAATAATAAACAACCAAACCAACACATACACTTTTCCATAATATATGAATCGAACACGTGATGCGGGGATAAACTAAACCTCACAAACTTACAAATAACTAGATGAAATTTAATTAACTATCTGGTCGGATTAAAATATAAAGCTTTAAGATTGAGAAATGTAAGTTTAATTATGTGTAGGTATCCGAAAATGTACATAAAATGGCGTTATAACATTTTTTTCAATATTTTGTTTTATTTCCAGATTTGATTCTGATTTAAGCTAGACCTCAGTCGGGCACGGACCGGCGCGAGTCGTTACGGGACTTGTTACGTTACAATTTGGTCATCGTTTTTTGCTACGGTACCGGCATTACGGCGTCGCGGTCTGAAGCACTGTCATTCTACCGGAGGTTGCATCTTTTATACTAATTCGGGTATTTATTTAGGTCTGTTACTTTTAAAAACATAGGTTTTCGGTCGCCCAAAAGAGAAGATTTATGATATTTAATTTAATAATAATAATACCAAGTAGACTTGAGTCAGATTACTCTAGAAATTACGAAATGTGAAAAATATTTTTTTTCAGTTCCCGCTATTATCAATCATTTAAATAAAACAATACACTCAAATGAGATAATATACGCGACATAATCCGTTTAAGTTGTTTTATTTTTAATGTGTAAAAAAAACATTTTACATAGAGTATCAGTCTAACTAATCAGTCCTCTACGAATACTATTTTAAAGTAAGTAGGTACCTTGATGATCTTAGAGGGCACAATGGGGGTAAAGATATTTTTATATGCACCTATGCTGCTCATTATGATATTTTAATATAATAAAAGTTGAATTTTTTGAACTAGTACTTCCTTCATTCATTTTTTTTTCTTTTCTTTAGTTCAATATATACATTCAAGCAACGTTGAATTACTTTCTGTTTTTAATTTCCTACGTCATTTGGCATTAAAAGTATACATTTAATATACTTAAATTATTAAAATTGCATATTTAACCATTTAAAGGTTTACATGATATTAAAAAAATGTCGATAACGGTTTTCATAAAGTTGGCTGATTGAGTACTAATAATGACTGAAAATGTGAGAGACTGCCAGCTAAAAAGGTTAAAAAAAAGAGTATTGTCATAGATTACATATCGTATTATGAGTGACCGAATGAACGCTAGCTTTCTTACACTATAAAATATATTCAAGTATTTTCAAATATGCTAAATATAAAGTAATTAAAAAATGTTCATTGTTTTTTTTATAATTCTAATATTAAGACATACATTACTTAAGACTTGTAAAACTCTATAGTTTATTTCACATAAGCGCACTGCTAATCGTGTTACAATGTCGGTATTAACGTATTCCTTGGTGCCACAGAGTACAAAATTTCAATCTAAGACTTTATATTCAGTGAGTCTCAAACTAATGTTATTTGAAATAATTTATATTACCAACTTAACAAACTGCCGAATTCATACAGTTTTTAATTAAAAAATAATAATGTACGTAAATGCATTGCTGCCAACATAAAAAAAAACATTTTATACAATTTGCGTACACATATTTTATCGCCTATTTTTTTTCAAATCATAACGTGTTTTCATCACTGGCAAGTATACGCAAATTAAAAAAAGTAATTAAAAAAAACAAAAACCCGACTGCGTAAAAACCTAAAAAAAAAACAAGTCCCGTACCCCAGAAATTAGTTAAGTTATAATGGAAATCCTTCATGATTTATGATCGATACTCACAATATAACAAATAATAAATTTTAATACGGAACATAGCGATTTTAAACAGTCGTGACCCATTGTTGGGAAAATTTGCGTCGATCTAGATTTCTTATGGGTCCCGACAGTCGGGATTTTGCTTTTTTTTAAATACTTTTTTTATTTTATACTTTTAAGTTAAAATTATAAAAGTCAGTCAATTTCACAATCTTTTTCGTGGGGGTTATTGAGAAGCTTGCACAGATTTATTACAATACAATGAAATGATTTAGTGAGAACGGCTTGCTAGCCAACTTTAAATGGTTATAGTTCCTAACTGGTAAGTCCAAATTAAAAATGATAAAACAAACCTAGTAATGATTTTTAAATCCCTATTCACTGATACCCCACTCAATATAGTACGTGGATTTTCATTTTTTTCTTTTTCACAATATGGCGTCTCATTATCGCCATTTTGAGTTTTCATCATTTTCATGTCTTCAGTGACATTTGGACAGTTAAGACAAATCGATTGACGTAAGAATCATCAAAATCGGTCCACGCGTTTGGTCTCTAGAGTGCCAGATAGGAACAAACATGCACACATACATACATACATACATAGACTGATAAACACATTACCACTCCTTTGCGTCGCGCAGTCGGGTAAAAAAATAAGAAAGCCATAGATATTGACAGCTCGCCTTTTAATTTTCTACGTGGCGCTAAATATTATTCATCTTGAAGTTGTTGGTTGTTGTCTTGTTATAAGTTGTTGAAAGTTAGAAAAATGGAGGAACACGAGCCTAATTGTACCCCCGAAGAAATAAGTGTCGTGGCAAAAAAATCTCGGCGCAAATACATATAAATATTTAGACTTTTTGTGTTTCATTAAAAAGTGCTTAGGGATCATTCATTAATTACGTATGGATCCCTGGAGGAGGGGTTCGAAAAATCTATCGTAATTAATGAATGGCCCTTAGTTGTAGAAAAACTATTGTATGAAGACTTTTGTTTTAAACTGAGCTAATCGGCTTAAAGAATACAATGGCCGATTCGGTCAGTTTAAAAACCAAAGACCATATACAACGTTGTATAATTCGGTCAAAAAACGCTCGTGTCGTCTTCCTTTGCGTTACTCGCTATTGTCCTTACGTAATTAGTGAACGGCCCCTTAGTCGTAGAAAAACTATTGTACGAAACGTTTTATAATTGGGTCAAAAAAAATTATACAACAATTGCATAAAATACTATTTTTAATTCCCGCCTTTGTCATTAGTGATTTCATTTTTGACTGACGTGTACCTATTGGTTTCATAATATTTTTATTATGTTTCTGTTTGATTGTAATTTTATCGCAAATGCATTATTTATAAAAACCTTCTTCGATACTCGTGCGGAAGTATCATTTTCACTCTACACCTCGGGGTGCAAAATGATATACTTTCCGCACTTCATCAAAAATACTATTATATATTGCTAGTACAATATGTTACTCGTACTAACAGTCCCTTTGAGGAATCAATTTTGTAAACAGAAAACGCCCGACAGGGGCTCGCTGTACCGTAGTGACGGTGCACGGTTCATTTGCTTAAAGGGACAATTTCATGGACAGCTTACGGGATTCCCAGGGAATATGAAATAAAACTAATTTATAATGTAGAACAGACTCGGTCAGATCCAATCAAGGGTAAAAATTTGTATACCCCTTTTTAGAGTTCCGTAGCCAAAATGGCAAAAACGGAACCCTTATAGTTTCGTCATGTCCGTCAGTCCGTCCGTCCGTCCGTATGTCACAGGCATTTTACTCAAAAACTATAAGATGTATATTGATGAAATTTGGAACATAGGTGTCTTGTGTAAGCCGCTACTTAGTTCGATAGTTAAATAAAATGTATATATATTTCTAGGGCGGGCACTCCATACATGTATACATACACCGAAAATAAAAAAAATATTTTTCAGCAAATATCAGTGTGTGGCACATCATTCAACAGATCTTCTTAAAACACTATGAGGTTTCTACGAAAAAAAAAAAGATTTAGTGAATATTTTCGGAAATATTCGCGCCTCTATTTTCCAAACGGTATGTTCAAAAAATATGAAAAAAATTATAAATGTAAAGCTTAATAAATACTTCCAACGAAAATTGTTTTCAACATGATCGGACATACCGTTTTTGAGTTATTGCTTAAAAACTGCGCTTCTCAGCAAAAGGACGTAAGTGCCGGGGAGATACGCTCTTTTGTTAGTGTTTTATGTCATATCGTATTTTTTTCATCTGTAGTGCATTTTTTGTATAAACGGCTGCGGAACCCTTCATGAGCGAGTCCGACTCGCACTTGGCCGCTTTTTTCTATTCCGTCGTCCCGTAATATCGTGGGCATTAACTCTAGATCCTCTAGTTATTTTCTTTTGTTCTTTGTAATGTTTTTAAAGTGTAAGATGCGCTTCTAAGGATCGCGTAAAGTTATGTCACAAGTCTAATCATCGTACAAATATTAAAATTAAAATGACGATATTTTTTATTGTATTTACTTAATGGACTTTGGACTGACAAGCTTAGATGCTTCCACCACAAAAAGGGTGTGTGCTAAAAATGTCATGTCAAATGCGAGTCTGACTCGCGCACCGAGGGTCCCGTACAAACTTTCACTTTTAGCTTGCTGGTTGAGTTAAGTTGACCTCTAGTATATATGGCGTCACATACAAATGAGGGGCAAACTTAACCAAACCGGGTCATTGAAAAATGATTTTTGATGATTAAAAAAAAGTAACACAGACAGATCTGTGGCTATAATTTTGTTGTAATATTCATATTAAATTCCAGAAAAAAATCACTTTTACGCATGGTAAACTTCGGCTTCGGAGGTAAAATGGTATTATTTTTCACATTTTTTTTAATAAAACGAAATTAAAGCTCTGTTTTTTCGAAAATGTGCAGTTGTGCAGATCAAAGCTTTTTCATATGATACCCTATAGTTGAATCATCGAGAGCGTGGAATTGCATATGTAGTAGTATTGTTTGTTTACAGGCATTCTATATTTGAATTTTCTATTTTCTTGTACTATCAGCATACAAAGAGGTTGTTATATATATATATATATCGAAGAACTAAAAACAAAAATAATGTCAGTGTGAAATTGTCAATATTATTTACGTTGTGCGTATATTTTTACATCTGATTTGATTGTATTCTCAATTAATTATTGTGTCCGCCCGTACGACTACGAATAATTTCTATATTTAAAAAAAATATGGCTGTAAGTAATTTTGGTCCTATTGAGAGTCAAAGTAAGCAAATAATTTTCAACTGTTATAAATATTTTGAAAATGAACTGACGAAAAATTTAAACTTGCCTTACAGCGCTGCCCAGTTAGTTGAAAAAGCTACAGGTGTTTGTCTCTCTACTGTTTATAACATTGTGACTGAGAGCAACAACAAAGAAATTCGCAACAACACAGAAATTCACCTCCCCGAAGAATAAAAAGTTGTGTCCTTGTCCGTCATCAGCAGTAGACGATTTTGATCAGGAAGTCATCCGGAGAACTATATACAATTTTCATCTATCCCATAAGCAATTTCCAACCCTAAAGGGACTCCACTCTGTGTTAAAATCCGATATAGATTACAAATTTGGCATTTCCACCTTACGAAAACAAATACAAAAATTAGGATTTAAATGAAAAAACACCGAGGACAACCGAAAAATATTAATGGAAAAACACAACATACGACTGCTAAGAATAAATTACCTTATCAAAATTGCGGAATATCGATCTCAAGATAGACCACTAGTTTATACTGATGAAACCTACATCCACACTTCACATGTGTCCGGAGAAGCTTGGACCGATGGAACAGAATTTGGTGTAAAAAAACAAATCAGTACAGGCCAGCGGTTAATAATAGTGCACGCAGGAGGAAAAGATGGTTTTATTCCCAACGCTTTGTTAATGTTTAAGGCAAACCAAATAACGGGAGATTACCATGACCAGATGAACTTTGTCAACTACGAAAAATGGTTAAAAGAAAAATTAATACCGAACCTCAAACCGAATAGCGTACTTATCGTGGATAATGCGTCCTATCACAACAAACTTTTAAATCGTGCTCCAACGTCAAATTCTAATAAACAAGAAATGATGGATTGGTCGACAGAACATAACATTTCGTATAACCGGTTGATGTACAAAACCAGTTTGTATGAATTAATTAAACAAAATAAAGAGCGGTTTCGCGAGTACCACATAGATGCAACTTTAAAAGAACATGGCCACTCCGTATTACGATTGCCACCGTATCACCCGACATTCAATCCGATCGAAAATATTTGGTCCATGGTAAAAGGATATGTAGCAAAAAGAAACGTTTCATTAAACATGCAAGGCATTATGAGTTTAGCAACTGAACGAATGAATACCATCACTGCTGAGGACTGGGAAAATATTTGTCACCACGTCGAAAGTGAAGAAAATAAATATCGATGTCAGGAAGGAGAAATGGATCAAATAACAGACAATTTTATTATCAATACTTGTGACAGCTCAGATGAAGAACATGATAGCGAATAAAAGAAAAAAACAGAGGACTACTACTTATTCCACTTCTTGGGTATGTCATTTTATTAAGTTAAGAGAAAATTATTCTCCTTTTGTTGCAAACGGTACAACCACTACAAATGCAATTCCATCTTCTCGATAATTCAACTATACTTGACCTAGAAGCTATTAATTTTGGGAGTGATATGAATGAAAGATACTCTGATATAGTGAGTTGTTTTATCCTTCAACTAGAAGGCCTTCTATATTCGTTCGAGTAAAAGTAGGAGAAAAAGTCATAATCCTCTCTTTTATCTTCAGCGTAGTCGCGTATAAGGTATCCTATAACCATCTGTGGATACTCAGCTACGCGTGTACCAAAAATAGTTGAAATCCGTTTTCCCGCTACCAGTGTACCAAAAAATTGTTGAAATCCGTTAAGCCATTTCGGGGTGATGAAGCCAAAAACATACAAAAAATCCAAAATATATGTTTTTCGATTCAATGACCTTCAAATAGTCCGTATCACTTAATTTTTTGAAAAAATATTCAATGTACAGACATTCCATTTTGACAACTTTATAATAGTAGATCGGTGTAGAATATTATTTCCTGGCTACAGTAGGTAACTTATTGAATGACCGGAAATTGACGGTGCTTACGCTTCTGGATTTTAGTAACGCGTTCAACACTGTTGATTTTGAAATTTTGTTGGCTATATTAAGTTCTCTTAACATATCTCCTGCGGTTATTGAATGGTTTCATAGTTACTTAACTAATCGTCGGCAGCTTATAAAGGTGAATACTTCCCGATCTCCTTGGTGCAGCATACTTTCTGGCGTTCCGCAAGGCGGTGTGCTGTCTCCACTGCTATTTTCAATTTTTATTAATTCCATTACTCATAATCTATCTTCTTTTTATCACCTTTATGCTGACGATCTCCAAATATATTCTCAGGGTGTGTACTCGGCGATCTCCCGTCGGTTATAGCCATGGCAAATTGTGACTTGGAGCTAATTTCGAAGTGGACTAGTAGCTATGGCCTGAAAGTTAATCCTACGAAGACGCAAGTTATCATCATTGGCAGCTCAAAGATGATTTCTAAAGTTGACTTTGCTGGCCTCCCAAGAATTGTATTTAATGGTGTTCAAATTCCTTTTTCTCACTCTGTAGAGAATTTAGGTATCTTGGATCGTACTCTTTCCTGGGTGCCGCAGCTGAATGAGGTTAGCAGGAGGGTGTTCGCCGCAGTGGGTTCACTGAGAAGGCTTCGTAATTTTCTTCCTATCGCCACTAAAATTGCGCTTGCTCAAACACTACTCCTTCCCATTTTTGACTACGCTGATGCTGCCTATTTAGATCTCTCAGAGGAGTAACTTAACAAACTTAAAGAGCGAATTCAAAACATGTGTATTAGGTTTATATTTGGGTTACGCAAGTATGATCATGTGTCTAGTTTCCGTTCACAACTCAAGTGGCTCCCTATCCGTCTTCGTCGTAACACTCACATTCTTTCTCTTCTCTATAATACACTCTTTCATCGTGCGACTCCCCGCTATCTCAAAGAACGTTTTAGTTATCTTCTATCAGCAAGGTCCGCTCAAAACTATCTTCTAGCTGTTTCATCATCAAAGTCAAAGTTTTATACAAATTCTTTTACATTCCGGGCTACTGTGTTGTGGAACTCTCTTCCACTCGATTTAAGGCAAGCGAAGTCATTGCCTATTTTTAAAACTAAGTTAAAGGATCATTATTTATCTCTCCCATAATTTATATTTTTAATTCTGCTTCTGGTTTTCTAATCACTTTGATGTCAACTGTATCATAGTTTTCTTTCTTACTTTGTATATATATATATATATTTATAGTAGTATGTATGTTTAGTATATGTATATGTATAATATGTATGTTTGTTTTTATTTATTTTTGTATTATATGTAATCTTATCTCACCACCTACTAATTTCTAGCTATTTTATGTCATTTCCGTTACCCAAAGGTTGTCTGGAAGAGATCGCTCTTTAGCGATAAGACCGCCTATTGTTTACCTATTTTATGTTTAGGCTCTATTGTACTGTTTCTGTTGTTGGCGTGCAATAAAGAACCGTTGTTGTTGTTCTTGTTGTAACTTAGTACGACGAGTTATTTTCAGAACAAAGCAAATGCGAGCAGTATGAAAGTAATACTCACCATATTTGGGATTATTTTGTTTACGCTATAAGAAAGAAGTGTTAATTTTGTAGGAACATCAATCTCGCGGCGCTTCGTCTCCGTCAGAAGTGTAGTAATGTAGACAGATCACATTACGACTCGTGTAGCGTAGGGTTGCCACTCGATCCGAATATTTTTAGGCATGCCGACGCGCTTTAATGAAAATTAGAATGATATTCGCCGATATTTGGTAAAAGTTTGAGGGTTCTGTATCATCGGAACCCCTATTACTGCCACCGTTATCTATCAGATCACTCCTGAGCTGTAATAGGTAAAGTAGGATTTTTAATGAGCTGTAGTAAACTGACAGGTGTCAACGTGAATATTTCGTTGTTTAGAAAGAATTTTACAAAAGTATACCTACATGAAAATACGTGTAAGCGGTGATATTAGGGTAACTTTTATTCATAAGAAATACTGTACTTCAGCCATAATGAAGTTATCACGGTCGACGTGTGTCCGTAAACGTCAGTTTACTCCAGCTAAATAAAATTCCTACTGTAGACACTTGAATTTTCGCAAATTCTTCGCAAAATTTAAATAACAATTTAAATGAAAGGGGGAAAAACATGTTTTTATCGGCGTTTTTTGCGTGCAGTGGTAAGAAACCTTTAGTGCGCGAGTCCTTGGTCGGTTTTTTTTATAATTGTAGTATTTTTTTACATGGGTTAGCGTTTGACTTTGGTCTAACCTAATGGAAAGTGGAGACAAAATATATGATGCACGCTTACCTATAGATGCATATTGTCACTCTAATTGCAAAAACAGCCAATGGAAATACAGATGCTGGAAGGGCAAAGGGCACTCCAATTAAGAGCGGTGGGAATCAGAAAGGATTTCTTAAATCGCGCGGAGTGGTATGAGGCAAAGTCAACCATATCAAGGTACTCTCACGGTGTCTCGATGGGAAAAAAAAGGTATGTGTGAAGGTAGGTGGATAATAAGTTGCTGTTCAACAAATAAGATAGGTAGGTTGTTTAGCCTAATAGTTGACTGGTAGAGAATGCCTTTGTATTTTGAATGGAATGGCATTTGTATTTTATGTATCGTGCAATAAAATTTAATAAATAAATAGGTAACCAAAATATTGCATTTCTCAGAGTTTCAATAATTAATTAGACGACGGTAGTCTGAGTAGTGAAAACGATCGGGAAAATTACCCTGACATTTATATCGATTTTTACAGATATTTTTTGTCAATGTACAAGTCATCTAGCATAAAGGGATTTCCTTGCTAACTTTCATTACTATTGCCCTTATATTTGGGATGTATTTTCATAGAACCCATTTTAGAGCTATCATGACTGACATAAGATTCACATGTAACTTATGTCAGTCATGAAAATGTAACTCTGTGAGACTCACCAGTTCAGCATATTTATTGTCGGTCATTCGATATATTTAATAACTAGATCATTTCTTCTAGCTTTAAAAATTACAAATATGTTGTATTTAATTAGAGGTCTATAAGTAATACATGTCTTTGGGTTATTAAGACAGAATCATATAACATTTGGTGTTTGTTTTATCTCCAAAGTGGTTTTCTCTTGGGAAACCCTGGCTCAGACTTGGAAATTGACTTAAAATTGGTTTAATTTATTTACTAGTAAGTGGCAGCCCTAAAGTCACAGTTATTATATGACGTCACGTAGAGTCGATCTGTTTCAGGGATGGGTTTACACGATAAGAACGAAGTGCAATAAACTGTATCATATGTAACAGAAATATTTTGGTGTAAAAATACACGAGTAAGTTTTATAAGATAGTACCTAAGGTATTGGAGTATGTTGTCAGACTTAAATGTCTACTTACTTACTCCTCTGACGCAGCGACCTTAGCTGTGATTAATTCCAGATGACTAAGCCAACGCGTGAATTCATCAATCACCAAATTATTTGTTTGACTTTATTCTTCAAAATTATAGCAATGCTTTTCATAGAAGTCCATATATCCCTGAGAAGTACTCTCTATAAATCACTCTATAAATATTCTGAGGCCTCAAAATGTTCCAATGAAGACAAATACCTTACGCGTATCAAATAACAAGAAAACAGAATCCAAAGGATATCCGTAAACTGTTAGCTTTGAAAAGCCTTTACTCAAAGATGAAGATGTATAATCCGGAAATTCTACACTTTGACGCCTCCGCCATTAATTTTACATGTGTTAAGATACGTTATAAACAACACGTTACAATACCTAACTATAACAACCTCTCATTTCTTCAACCCTGGTACTCCAAACGCGATTTTGTTTAGTACTATTACTGTTGATTTTTCAGTATAACGTGGCATTTAAAGACTGGATTTATAATTTTCTCGCGCTCGTTTGTTTCGGTAGCCTGTAATAATTGATGGTGTCTTTAATACTAGAGTAGAACCTTGTAAATAAGCTCACATGTTTATATGCTTAATGAGTTTTCTTATTTAAAATCAACTAGCGAACTGAACCGTGCTTAATTGTAGAGGTCAGAATGGTTCTCGAGTGGTTACCACGAAATATTAGACTTAGCGGACGCAGGCCACTTGCAAGGTGGATCAGCGATCTTGTGAAGCTGCTGAATGCAGGCAGCGCATGACTAGCAATTTAAGATTTCATTTTTTATTTTAACTGTAGTTTATAACACTACATACTACTACTAGTAGTTTTGTTTACGACTATACGACATACTAGTTTTGTTTTTATTTGTCTGCATAATGACTATTTGACTATTAATAGGGTATGATTTTTATGGCTTCACTAGATAGTTCTTAGCGATCCATGTATAATTTTAAAACATAGAAAACGTCAATACTTTGAAAATAAATCATATCCGAAATCAACCTCGGCAAACAGTAAGTAGTAAATTCATTAGAGCGTCATATAAAAGTATGTATGTATGTAAACACTTTATTTTAATAATAACTAGTTAAAAGTACAATCAACGTAAAAGATATAAGTATAAACGCCAAGTTATCCGTATTAGGGATCTCTTCCAGAGTTTTTATGTTTTTCGTTTAGCAAAATGGATACGATTTTTTTAGAGTACTGGTGAAATTTAAATAAAACAATTTAACGGATTATATCGCGTATTTATCTCATTTGAGAATTTTTAACTTCCGAACGGTATAAAAATATCTTATCTGTTAAAAAGTAGTTTAATAGTCTTTGTTTTAAAATATTATAATTAGTATATAATGAGGTAGTCTGGGAGGTTTTCTTTTTTTTAATAATATGGGACAATTTTTTTTATAAATGCGGCTTGGTAAATTATTAAAATAAAATAATTAAGCCATTCTGACACGTGTGTAACTGTCTTTACAGATTAGGCCCATCTGGCATGTATGTACACTTTTATTTGTTTTTTTCAAAGTGGGTAGTATGCACAAATTGTAACTTTGACAGAGGAAAATATATGTTTTCTCAGTCGGGCTCGGGCTAACTGCGATAACATACCCGATATGATCCGTTAAATTGTTTTATTTAAATGAGTAATAATCGCGGAAACAGAAGGAAATATTACTGGTGAAATTGTATAGCGTGTATATGTATAAATATTAGATAAGAAATGTATCACCAGTCATCATCGTTGTCAAGTGTCATAACATAACTAGGCATGTACTTACTGGTTAGCATGAAAATAGCTGCTTTGCACCACCTTCTTATACGTACAGTTTTTTTTTCTCAACTTCTCCTACTACCCAAACGATGTCTGGAAGAGATCGCTTTTTAGCGATAAGACCGCCTGTTGTTCACCACTCCTTGTATGTATTGTTTTCTATATTCTGTTTCGTAAGGTGTCGATAAAGAGTTATTGTATTGTGATATAGGTATTTCATTATCAAAATTTTTGATGAACTTTAACACTACACTGTTTTTGCATAACCGTAATAGTACCACATCCAGATAGCACAATATTCATTCCATTATATCACAACAAATACATCCATTATATCCGCTCTTTATTAGGATAAAATATATCTCAGCTCTTAGTCTCGCCAGAGATTCATTGTTAAGATACGGACAATTGAATGAATGATTAACATCCCTCGGCCAGGTAAACGTTTCATTTGCAAAGCTGCGGGTTACATAATATCCCCTACATCAAAGAATATTATTAACAAGTAAAACGGTTCTATATTGATTGGCATGAAATCGGAAATCGTAATGTGATTATTATGATCAACGAAAGTTATCACAAACCACACTTAACCTTACTTAACGGTTTCTACAGGATAAACTGTTCAAAGATTCTGAAAACTTAACAGTTTCGAAATCATGATAAATGATTATATGACTAACGACACATTATGACTTTCAATGATATGGTTAGGATAACAAAGGGATCCGAAGTAAAACCTCGTATTTAGATTGAGGATTTCATAATATCATCATAAAATAGAATAATATGGGTATTTTGTATGTATTAACCAAGCAAAAAACCACTATAGCTTTTGACAAGTTCTTTCGTGACACTCCCATGAGTGTCACTGAACTGTGAACTTGTCAAAAGCTATAGTGGTTTTTTAAGCAAAAGCAAAAGCTATATATAGTAAGAAGTGTGCGCGACGATGGGGTCGCGCACACTTCTTACTCGCCCCTGCTATCTTTTCCCCGTCGCCCGCAGACCATGGGAGTGTCTCCAATGAACTTGTCAAGCTATAGTCTTGGCCTTAATTGCGACCTGGTATCTGTTCCTTAGAAAAATACCTTAATAATCCTGCCTTGAAAAGCGGAGACGTTAAGAGTTTTTATCATGAGTTAGCGTTATGGGCAGACATCGAAATTGTATGACCTACACCCACCTTTGAAACGCTAAGTTAAGCTTTCGCTCTCATTGCGCTAAACCAAGGCCAGCAGAAAGACTCTGATAAGAAGCTGCTTGTGCTATCAAGGATCTATATCATTTTATAGAAGATGCCCGCAACTTCGTCAGCGGAGGAGATAAAAATCATAACCCTTTTTTTCTTAAGCGTAGTCGGATAAAAAGTATCCTATAACTATCCGTGGATATCTAGATACCCGTGTACAAAAAATAGTTGAAATCTCTTTAGCCGATTTGGCGTGATGAAGCCACAACGACACACACAAACATCTAAAAAATCCAAAGGAAATATTTTTGATTTCAGTGACCTCTAAATAGTCCATTACAGTTTTTTTAGATATAGTCAATGTACTGACATTTCATTTTTACAACTTTATAATAGTATAGATAATCTTAGGATCCTGTTTTTCCTCTTCAAGGACATTGGGATCTCAGAACGGATTCGCAACTGTCCCGATCCTGCGCGGCAATTTCCTTTCCAGCCGAAGCCACTTCATCTATCTATCTATCAGCCACGGACGTCTACTGCTGAACATAGGCCACCCCTATAGCTCAGCTCAGAGTGCGATCCTGCGCAGACCGCATCCACCGACTCCTCGTGACCCGCAAGAGGTCATCCATCCACCTAGTTTATTGTCACGACACAATTCTTTATTGGTGCAAAGATGACATGGTTTTCTTTTCCAAGAGGTTTGCCACGTAATAAATTGTTTGGATAGCTGGTTATCAGCTTTTCGTATCTCATAGTCCAGCGGTATTTCCTAAAGAGTTGAACGTCATAACAATAGACAACAATACCAATCTAACCCCCGAACCACAAAACAAACATCACGAAACACCCAAATCCTGTATTCTCCGAGCGACGGACGATTTATTAATTGAGTTGCTTTGCTTGATTTATTTCCTCGAGATGAATTTAAATTTCGTTTCGCGAATTGCGTTGGAGCGGAAAGATAAATTTGTAAAGGTATTGACAATGATAAATTCATTATTTCATGAAGAAACGATGGGGCGTAAAGGTTCTCGAATGGAGATCACAAACCGGAAAATGCTTGTAGGTCGGTCTCACACTCATTCAAGATGGATTGACGATCTGGCTAAGGCCGCTGGAAGCCGAAGGATTCAGAAACGGTGCGAGCGTTGGTCGTGGAAATCTTTGGGGAGGCCTAGGTTGAGAACTGAAAGTCTATGGGTTGCAATGATCATGATGATAATGAAATGAAATAATTAACTTTTCTCAAACATGCAATGAAATGTCGTCATTACGTGTGTTAATTAAAACCGGCTTCAAAGTATCCCGTTTCGGGCGGAACAACCTGTGAGAACTGTAAAGGAATTTCATACAAAATTGAAGGCCTAGGCCAGGAAGTAATTTTTTTTTAATTTTAATGTAAACATGGCGTCTGTGTCATGCACAGACTTAACAAAAATACACTACAACAAAAATTATATTTTTAATTCTTTTTCTAGTGGCTGAATGGTTATCAGACCAAAAATATGCGCGTTAATGCCTATTACACCCGAAATGCTATTAAAAACACAAATCTGTATGGTTCATATATATTGATGAGTAAATTTTAAATATTGTCTTTACGTAAGTCGCCAGAGACCATAGACAATATTTAAAATCCTCTGCATTTATTTTATTTAATATAGAAATGAACATTCTTATATAACGGGATTCGTGTATAACGGGCCTGATAGAGTCTACTCGAACACTACACACGCGAAATACGGACGACTTCCGTAAAAAAAAACCTTTTGGAGGGATTGAAGGGAAAATTTCAAAAACTTTAGTCGTTTAATTTTTTGAGTGGTGTATTGTTTTATTTCATTGCATATGTTTGCGAAAAGCAGCTTCGTATCACTATCCGTCTATACGTCTATACCTACTCACCCGGCAAGCCCTTCTTTCCCGGCGTCTGCAGTAATGTACTATTATTCTGTAAGTAAACTGCAAGGGCACTCTTACAGGACCGTGTTTTTAAAAGGAGACCACTGTTAAGAAGAAAGTCGAAAGAAACTCAACAAACAGTCAATTATTTGTTTCTTAATAATTCTTAGCTATTACAAAGTTATGAGCGCCTATTAGCTTAATATAAACATTTAACTTATTTTTCGAAGTCAACAAAAAATATACAACTTATACGTAGTTCTCTAAGACAACATATCAAAATGTATAACAGTAAAATTATTATAAAAAAAAGCAAAATATAATTGTTAAAAACAACTTAGTTACATTTGTGCTTTCTTATAAGAACGCGTCCTCTAGATTATACTTGTTGTCTAAAAAACATACCTAATAATACAAAATAATTTAATTATTTCCTGTTAGGTTAAAGCTTATATTTCCTTGTCGTGAGTTGTTTTCTAATGAGAACCGTTTTGAAATTCAGTTATCTCGGAAAGTGATACTTCTAAAGGATACAACAACAAGAGGCATTTCATATTCCGGGTTCTAATTACGTTTGATGTTTACATTCAGCTGGATTTTGAGATTTTCCTTCAACTTGCGTAACTCACTCGTATAAATTACAGTCAATATATTATTTAATTTTTAAAGGTATTTTTATCAGTACAGTAACGTAATTTTAAACAATTTTTTAAGGAATTTCCATCAATTGGTTTAAACCTTGAAGAATAATATAAGAGAACCTGATCGACCGAGCTTTGCTCGATGTGGCACATTTTTTTGTTTTTAGAACACGAAACGTATACGTATTTATGTAAACTTGAAAGGCGAAACATTGTCTACATACCAAACATTTAAATCGTTAGAGCCGCCGAGTAACCAATTTCCTTCTTATATACATAATTATGCACATGTATATACAAGAATTGCTCGTTTAAAGTATAAAAAATATAATGCTTCGGACAAAGTTCAAAGCTATAAGAAGAATCAGAAATCAAGTTCGGAACAAGATGAACATTTTAGTTTCTCAATATGAAAAACAAAAACCTGGGTCTAAACTAAAGATTCAACCACGTCAAAACAGCTGAACGGATCTCAACCAGTTTTGGTACAAAGATAGCTAAATATCCGTCGATTATAGGATAATTTATACCAACTATACTGAAGCAAAACGACGCTTATGACTTTTCCTCTTATGCGGCCTAGGTAATATCTTGTGTTAGTTAGAACTTGCCTAACAAAAATATCCAATCCATAAAACTTCTGCTTCGCTCACAATATACTTGTTCGGACTTTCTCTGGTTCCAGATATTTGTTTCGTGCTTTGACCATTCGTTTTTAGGGTTCCCTATCCAAGGGATGAAAACGGAATCTCTAATTAATCTCCGCTGTCTCTTTGTCTGTCGCAAGACTCTAACTCTTAAACCATGGGAAGTAGACTCTTGAACTGTTCATAGAATATAAAAACCAAAGCACTGTGACCTACAAAAACAAAAACATATAGAAAAATTTAAAACAAGTTCGATTTAGGTGACGTCACTCCGTGGCTCCGTTGCGTCGTCTGATCTGCGGCCCGTTTCTCAAAAGCTTGTAATTATTACAAGCGGAAGTCTGTTTTTAATTCATATTTTTGATAAGAGATTTCCGCTTGTATTACAAGTTACAAGCGTTTATGAAACGGGTGCCTGGTGTAGGATTCGGCAGACTGCCGCTATATATATATTACTGTGGCTGTTAGCTACAAATAGTCAAAACAAAGCACAGCTACAAGTAAGGTAACTATACAAAAAAAAAAAAAAACTTTTACTATATTCTACACCGTGCTACTGCCATATCCATGTTCGTATGTTGGTTAGTAACTAGAATAGTAATAACACGTAAACTCGAATTAAAGAGACGTTTTCACGCACTCATCTGCCTGTACTCACTTCAGTTCGCCGCAAATCAAGACGAGGACGAGATAGATTGCTTTTTCAAAATACGAAGATGGATTATAAGATTTTTAGACTAACGTCAATGTATCTCGTCCTCGCTTCAATGTACGCTAAAGTGAAGTACATGTATTTGCTAAACAATGGGACGTTAAAGATGCATTTTCAGATAAGGCAGAGAAAGATGATTGAAGGTTTATGTGACTATTAAACTTTACTAACATCGGCTTTCTTTCACCGATTCTTTGGTTAACGAATGCGATAAATTGCGACGACACGTACTATGGGCATATTATGACAGAGATAAACCTTAGATGTCAATGTAAGATACTTGAAGAATTGCCAAGTACGTGGAAACTTGCCTTAATTTGGCGATAGCGGAGTTGTTTCTAAGAATTTTCTTGTAATAATGATACTGGCACGGAAAGTTAAGTTAACTATTTTATAACCGTACTAAAAGGTAGGCACCTTCGTTCGCGTAGGAGAAAAAGTCATTACCCCTATTTTTTTCTTTAGCGTAGTCGAGTAAAAAGAATCCTATAACCATATGTGGATAAGCTAACCGTGTACCAGAAATAGTTGAAATCCGTGTAGCTCATTTGGCGTGATAAAGCCACAACGACACATACAAACATACAAAAAATATATTTTTCAATTTAGTGCCCTCCAGTTCATTACAATCTGTTTTTTGTAAACATTTTATTTAGTCCGCTGAAGTTCGGGACATGGAATTTAAAACACATTCATTCCCTGAGAGCATTTAACCAGTGGAGATGTCAAACCGTATAACTACCGAACTATTTTTCATTCCCTATTATTTAGCAGGAGGCGAAATACTCACTATGGAAATATTTTTATTTCTACAAACGCATATAATACAAAATATCACCTATACACAAAAAGAGATTTTTCACAAAATGTTACTATGAACGTGCGCAAAGGGAAGCACCAATTTATTAGACAAGGAGGAGGGATGGCAGTCACGTGACAAGAAAAGCGTTAACTATAAATGTGGAAGGTAAGAAAAAAAACTTAAAGATTGTGTGAAAGATGATATGGAAAAGAAGAATCTAAACAGCAAGATGACGGGAACATGGAACATGCTGCGCCGATGTACTTTCAGCAGCTTAAGCAAGAATGTTTCCGTATGTTATTAAATGCTCTAAACATATTCCTTTGTTTTTTTAAATTCGAATTGTACGTGGACGAAATCGCAGGCAAAAGCTAGTAAATTACATACCTATAACCATTTTCACACCGCTTCTGTCTCAGAAAACTTGATTTTCTCACACTATTGTGATTGTGACATAGCGTATAATATGAATTCTACTACAGTTCAGTTCAGTTTTCATTAGGGTTCCGTAGCCGAAATGGCAAAATCGGAACCCTTATAATTTCGTGATGTCCGTCAGTCCGTCCGTATGTCACAGGCATAATCTATCCGAAAGTTGCATAAATTGTGTCCTCCTTCCCCGCTATCTAATAAACAGTATGTCCAAAAAATAAATAGTGCAAATTATTTTGTAACATGACCAGATATATGAGTTATTGACGGAAAAGTGCGCTCTCCCTCAGCAAAAGGACGAAGGAGATACGCTCTTTTGCTGGTGCACTTTTTCTTATTTTTCATCTGAAGTGCATTTTATATACGGCTACGGAACCCCACACTGAGCTTGGTCCGACATGCTCTTGGCCAGTTTTTAATTTTAATAAGTAATGACCATTAGGAAAATTTTGCCAGCGTCAAAGTATTAAGCTAAGGTACGGTTTTATATTAAAAATCTTAAAACAATGAGTTGATCAACACCGATTTATGTCGCCTCACACGTTCATAATCATAACACACTATTCATTGAAATAAAACAATTTAACGGATTATATCGCGTATATTATCTCATTTTAGTTCCCGACGTTTCGGAAGCTTTCCAGCTTTCCATGGTCACGGGTGGACTGAGAAAAGATGTATTTTCCTCTGTCAAAGTTACAATTTGTGCAAACTACCCATTTTTTGAAAGAACACAAATAAAGGTGTACATGCCAGATGGGCCTAAGCTGTAAAGACAGTTACACATGTGCCAGAAGGGCTTAATTATTTTATTCCAATAATTTACCAAGCAGCATTTCACAAATGAGGCGTACTGAGGAGAAAAGAAACACTGCAAAGAAAAACTCCCAGGCTACCTCATTACTAATTATAATATTTAAAAAAAACAGAGCCTATTAAACTACTTTTAAACAGATAAGATATTTTACACCGTTCGGAAATTAAGGTTTTGCAGTCCTGTGTTTCGCTTGTTCCTTGATGAGATGTATTACAGGATCCCAAGCTGGTGGTAGTGACAATCCATCTTCTCTATTGAAATTAGGATGCTTTTTAATCTCAATAGCCTCGCGTAGCATCCTGGGAAAATATCTTTTTTCTTTGGCAAGGATAGAAGGTTTATTAAACTTAATTGAGTGGTTTGGTTTCTCAATGACATGTTCACAGACTGCAGACCTATTACACCGACGGTGCTTGACATCTCCAATGTGCTCCTTTACCCGGGTTGATACACTGCGTTTCGTTTGACCAATGTATGAAAGACCACACTCGCAGTCCAGCTTATAAATGCCTGCACTCTGCAAAGGGGTGCTACTCTTCACGGGTCTAAGGTATTGAGACACCTTCTTCAACGGCTTGAAATATGTTTTTATAGAAGCACGCTTCAAGATGTTTCCGATCTTGTCTGTGACCCCTTTCACATATGGTAAAACGGCAGGTTTACGCTCGACTGTTGGTTTCTTCATACTGGGATTCTGCTTGGAACGTGGTATCTGGAGCTCGTTGGCTCGAAGCGCACGTTTGATATTCTGTAACTCAGCAGTCAGATGTTGATTGTCGCAGATACCCCTGGCTCTCTGAAACAAAGATTTACCCACTGTAGCAAGTTGACAGGGATGGTGGTGAGATTTGCCATTCAAATACCTATCTGTATGCGTAGGTTTCCTATATACAGTATGACCTATGTCATTTTTAGGATCTCTAATTACTAGTACATCTAAGAATGCAAGTGAATTTTGATTTTCCAACTCCATAGTGAATTTAATTTTACTATGCATGGAGTTCAGATGATCTAAGAAAGCTGAAACACTAGATCTAGGTAAAATAGTAAAGGTATCATCTACGTATCTTTTAAAGATCCTCGGCTTGACAGGTGCCAATGAAAGCGCTCTCTCCTCAAAGTCTTCCATGAAAATATCGGCGACGACAGGAGACACCGGAGACCCCATTGCCGCACCATCAACTTGCCCGTAGAATTCATCATTCCATAGCATATAGCCAAATGTAAGGTAGTGTTGTAATAACTCAGCATATTCTATTGCCATCTGTTGTTCACCCAATCTTCTTTTCACAATTTCGATAGATTCTTGAACTTGTAGGCATGTGAAGAGAGACTGGACATCAAAACTGACTATAACTTCATCATCAGTTAGTCTCAAATCCTTAATCTCACTGACAAAATGGTATGAGTCCCTTGTGTATGCTTCCGTCTTCCCTCGCAGTAAAGAAAGTACACCCGCTAAGTGCCGAGCTAATCGATAGGTAGGAGCATCGATTTGACTCACTATAGGGCGTAACGGAGCACCAGGTTTATGTATCTTTGGTAACCGGTACAACTTTGGTGGCACCGGGCAAGAAGGCACTAAACTTTTCACATCCAGATTAAGATTTTTAGAGTGCTTACTTATCAGCTCGGCTGTCGTTTTTACTACTTTCGCCGTTGGATCTCGCTTAACAAGCTTGTATGTTGTAGCGTCTGACAAAAGTACTTCCACTTTCTGCTTGTAATCACTAGTATCCATAACAACCGTCGCATTTCCCTTGTCAGCTCGAAGAATGGTGATGTCTGGGTCTTCACGCAAGCTCTTCAAAGCGTTGAATTCAGATCTGGGTAAGTTAACTTTAGGAGACTTCGCTCGTCTTAAAATTGAAGACACATCCTGGCGTACGGCCTCAAAATCCTCCTTACGCATATGATTTTGGACCAAACAATCTTCCACACCGACTATAATCTGTTCAAAAGGGATATTCCGCGGAGTAACAACATAATTAAGCCCTTTTTTAAGAAGCGAGGATTGCGACTCCGAGAGTTCCTTCGAGCTAATATTCACTACAGGTGCAACGGCATTTTACGTTGACGTTTGATTACCTCTACGGAGCGTTTCATTCCTAGTGCGTTTTGATTTCAACTTGTCAAACTTAGCATTTTTCTTACGTGTACAGCTTTTAAATTTTGATGCGTAACGTCTGTCGCCTTGTTCATCACGGCATTCTTTAAGGAAATTCGAGTGCGAGTCCCGTCCTGAGGTCTTCATACCGCCTGATTTGGTTAGCAACATCCAGTCCGTACTGGTGTACATAATATTTTCTTCTGTTTCCGCGATTATTACTCATTGAAATAAAACAATTTAACGGATTATATCGCGTATATTATCTCATTTTATTTTGTGATTGGGTGAACAACAGATGGCAATAGAATATGCTGAGTTATTACAACACTGCCTTACATCTGGCTATATGCTATGGAATGGTGAATTTTACGGGCAAGTTGATGGTGTGGCAATGGGGTCTCCGGTGTCTCCTGTCGTCGCCGATATTTTCATGGAAGACTTTGAGGAGAGAGCGCTTTCATTGGCACCTGTCAAGCCGAGGATCTTTGAAAGATACGTAGATGATACCTTTACTATTTTACCTAGATCTAGTGTTTCAGCTTTCTTAGATCATCTGAACTCCATGCATAGTAAAATTAAATTCACTATGGAGTTGGAAAATCAAAATTCACTTGCATTCTTAGATGTACTAGTAATTAGAGATCCTAAAAATGACATAGGTCATACTGTATATAGGAAACCTACGCATACAGATAGGTATCTGAATGGCAAATCTCACCACCATCCCTGTCAACTTGCTACAGTGGGTAAATTTTTGTTTCAGAGAGCCAGGGGTATCTGCGACAATCAACATCTGACTGCTGAGTTACAGAATATCAAACGTGCGCTTCGAGCCAACGAGCTACATATTTCAAGCCGTTGAAGAAGGTGTCTCAATACCTTAGACCCGTGAAGAGTAGCCCCCCTTGCAGAGTGCAGGCATTTATAAGCTGGACTGCAAGTGTGGTCTTTCATACATTGGTCAAACGAAACGCAGTGTATCAACCCGGGTGAAGGAGCACATAGCAGATGTCAAGCACCGTCGGTGTAATAAGTCTGCAGTCTGTGAACATGTCATTGACAAACCAAACCACTCAATTAAGTTTGATAAACCTTCTATCCTTGCCAAAGAAAAAAGATATTTTCCCATGATGCTACGCGAGGCTATTGAGATTAAAAAGTATCCTAATTTCAATAGAGAAGATGGATTGTCACTACCACCAGCTTGGGATCCTGTAATACATCTCATCAAGGAACAAGCGAAACACAGGACTGCAAAACCTTAATTTCCGAACGGTGTAAAATACCTTATCTGTTTAAAAGTAGTTTAATAGTCGCTGTTTTTTTTAATATTATACTTAGTAATGAGGTAGCCTGGGAGTTTTTCTTTACAGCGTTTCTTTTCTCCTCAGTACGCCTCATTTTTGAAATGCTGCTTGGTAAATTATTGGAATAAAATAATTAAGCCCTTCTGGCACATGTGTAACTGTCTTTACAGCTTAGGCCCATCTGGCATGTATGTACACCTTTATTTGTGTTCTTTCGAAAAATGGGTAGTTTGCACAAATTGTAACTTTGACAGAGGAAAATACATCTTTTCTCAGTCCACCCGTGACCTGGAAAGCTGGAAAGCTTCCGAAACGTCGGGAACTAAAATGAGATAATATAAGCGATATAATCTGTTAAATTGTTTTATTTCAATGAGTAATAATCGCGGAAACAGAAGAAAATATTATAACACACTATTGTTATTCTGCCACTGGGGCATTTCGGCGTTAAAATAAAGCTGAAAATCTGCTAAATTCATTTTCACCACAAATCCACAAACAAAAGAAAAAGTTTCGTGTATCCATGGCCTTTACATGAGGTTTGCAAAATCTCCAACCATTCGCAACTCAACCTTAACTTGCATTGTTAAGCTTTAAATTAGATCAACATTTGTTTTAGTCAAATGAGCTCAGCGGCAAATGCCGAAATGAGACTGAAAACTGGAGTTTTTGGATGAATATTAGTTTTAAATTGTGTTGGACAAACGACACAAGTTGGTCAAACTTTCTCCGCGTCGAATTGTACAATATCGTGACTAATTAATGAATTGTTTGGACACTACATATGGAGACAATGAAGCTGTTGCTATGGGGACTCTTTCTTCTGCTAGCCGATTGGATGCATGTCTTTATTGAGGTCAGTATGTGCAAATGCAAGCACACAATGTAGGTTTATAGTTTAGACATCGTTGAAGAGTTACGATTATGATTTTAGCAGTCTACACTTCTATCTTTGTTTAATGAATGAAGTGTCAATCGATTCGTTATTATTATTCCCTGCCCGTAGTTGAGATTCAGATTATTAAGCGATTGTTAAAAGCCATAGTTACCAGGGACGTATTTACCCTAGGGCCGAAGGGGGCATGGCCACGCAAGCAGTCAGGGGCGGCATAACAGCCCACGGTGCGCGAGTCCAACTCGCCCTTGGCCGGTTTTTTCCTTAACTTCTGAGGCGGCGAAACTTATTGGCGTAGAGGGCGCCAAATTTCAAAATACGCCCCTGATAGTTACTAAACAGCGCCAATCCTTTTTGTGAATATATCAAACATTTGCCTGCGCTGTCACTTGCAAGGATCAGTTGCCTGTCGCATGTTCTGAAGAAATGAGTTTGCTAATACTAGGCTGGCAGTATAACCTTCATTTATTAAAATGTTACTATTGGGAACAGTTTTCCCGATGTATGCATATTGTATAGGTTACTAGCTTTTGCCCGCGACTTCGTCCGCCTTAAATTTGTTTATCGCGGAAAAACGGTATTTTTCCGGGATAAAAAGTAGCCTGTCCTTCCCCGGGACTCAAACTATCTCCATACCAAATTTCATCCAAATTGGTTCAGCGGTTTAAGCGTGAAGAGGTAACAGACAGACAGACAGACAGACAGACAGACAGACAGACACACTTTCGCATTTATAATATTATATAGTATGGAAGTATGGATTTATCTTCACTTATCATAAATAGTAAATAGCATGCTAACCTAAAAGTACACCCTTTTTGTCTTAAACTCCCATTTTCTCGTAAATAAAGTAACAGGAATTAATATTTTTCGTTCCACATTGCCAATTTCATACATTATATTTACTTAAAATTGATCGAAAATAGTGAATAGCTTCGGAATGTAACGATTTATATCACGTCATAGATTTCACATTGTATATGCGACAGGAGACTGATAGTAGGACTACATTTGACCTTGCTGCAGCCGCAGATAAATTCATGCTGCGGCTGATTTCCTACATCACACACACACTTGCGGTCTAGAAACTCTAAGCAAACTTCCGCGTTAATCAAACATGCACGTCATAATGCATTAAACCACAGCATATAGCATACAGACGCATTCCCCTCAGCAAAGGTATATGACAAATGTCATGTCAGTTTATACGATAAATTGACAGTCTCTGGCAAAAACGGAACCCTTAACATTTTTGTTTGTTAGCTCTTTTACTTTCACTGTGTGCTTTTATAGCAATAACAATATTTCCATAGTGTGCTAAAAGTGTTTATCTCGCCTCCCGCTAAAACTGAATATAAACATAATGAAGGTTTTCTAAATTTTAAATATCACCAGTTAGCGCCATCGTGACGTAAAATCTTATAGACAAGAAGTATCAACATCCTAGGCTGTGTAATTGGTACATTTTGACACTTCTTGTCAATTAAACAAATTAAACTTATATAGGAAAACAGATGAAAAAGTGTCCAGCAGAAAGCAGTAAATGATTGTTTCAAATCAGTCCAGAATGGCGCTAGTGTGGCACGCGCGTATGAAATGTCATCAGTTCCGGTCATGTCATCAACTAATTTCAAAACATTTTTATCTAAATGCTAGTCAATACCATCTTCTTCTGATATATATTTTTATATATATAACCGTGTCCAAAATTATTTATCTTGTACCGTTGTAATTTTTTCGTCATTTAGATGTAATTTATTGTATGCACTTGCTACAGTGGCGCCACCAATTTAACACATTTCGAATAGGGAACATTACGCAAAACTCTGCGTAGGGGGCGACACTAGCACAAACCGTAAACAAGCTGCCATGACGCATCATGTAATATTTATTAGTATCAAATAATAAGTGAAAACGTGTTAAATTCTAATAGTTTTATTATTATTCATCATTTAAATAACCTAAACTGTAATATTATGGAATCCTACGGACACTTAAAAGTGGATGAACTAAAAAAAATGCTTCCAGAACGTGGTGCGAGTTTAAAGGGAAAAAAGAAGGATTTGGTGGAAAGATACGATAAAAAAGATAACTATAACCAGCAAACCGAAACCTATTGAATTCAATAATAATAAATGTTTTTTCAGTTATCTATCTTGTTTCAGGTTAAAACTATAAGATGAAAACAATAGCTTCTGTAGTACAAAAAGTGGTAGTTCCCATAGTTTTCGTACATTTTAGTGTTTCAGAAAAGAATGATTCTCTTCATTCTTGCATCCAAATACGCAGCACTGATGCATAATTGTATTAAAATATTCTCTTAACTATTTTAAACTCAAATTATAATATTTAGAGCTTTGAAGGACTTGTCAAAGAACTGTTTACGGTTTATACTAGTGCTGCACTCTGGTGGCAGAACATTGCAGTAATACTCCCTATTCGGACACTTTGGATATATAGATATTGAAATAAAATAATTTAACGGATTTTATCGCGTATATTATCTCATTTTAGCTTTCCATGGTCACGGGTGGACTGAGAAAAGTTGTATTTTCCTCTGTCAAAGTTACAATTTGTGCAAACTACCCATTTTTTAAAAAACAAATAAAGGTGTACATACATGCCAGATGGGCCTAAGCTGTAAAGACAGTTACACATGTGCCAGAAGGGCTTCATTATTTTATTTTAATAATTTACCAAGCAGCATTTCACAAATGAGGCGTATTGAGGAGAAAAGAAACGCTGCAAAAAAACTCCCAGGCTACCTCATTACTAATTATAATATTTTAAAAAACAGAGACTATTAAACTACTTTTAAACAGATAAGATATTTTACACCGTTCGGAAAATTAAGGTTTTGCAGTCCTGTGTCTCGCTTGTTCCTTGATGAGATGTATTACAGGATCCCAAGCTGGTGGTAGTGACAATCCATCTTCTCAATTGAAATTAGGATGCTTTTTAATCTCAATAGCCTCGCATAGCATTCTGGGAAAATATCTTTTTTCTTTGGCAAGGATAGAAGGTTTATCAAACTTAATTGAGTGGTTTGGTTTGTCAATGACATGTTCACAGACTGCAGACCTATTACACCGACGGTGCTTGACATCTGTAATGTGCTCCTTCACCCGGGTTGATACACTGCGTTTCGTTTGACCAATGTATGAAAGACCACACTCACAGTCCAGCTTATAAATGCCTGCACTCTGCAAAGGGGTGCTACTCTTCACGGGTCTTAGGTATTGAGACACCTTCTTCAACGGCTTGAAATATGTTTTTATAGAAGCACGCTTCAAGATGTTTCCGATCTTGTCTGTGACCCCTTTCACATATGGTAATACGGCAGGTTACGCTCGACTGTTGGTTTCTTCATACTAGGATTCTGCTTGGAACGTGGTATCTGGAGCTCGTTGGCTCGAAGCGCACGTTTGACATTCTGCAACTCAGCAGTCAGATTTTGATCGTCGCAGATAGCCCTGGCTCTCTGAAACAAAGATGTACCCACTGTAGCAAGTTCACAGGGATGGTTTTATTTCAATGAGTAATAATCGCGGCAACAGAAGAAAATATTTTATATATATTGTTCTTCTTATCTCTATACTCGATAAATTAGACCTTACAAAACTAAATGCCAATATCCGTCATAAGGTGTTAAATTGGTGGCGTCACAGTAGCAAGTGCGTAAAGTAAATTACCATAATTTATGCCATAAAAACTACAACGATGCAAGACAATTCGTTTTGAACACGATTGAATATTTACATCAGAAAAATAATGGTTGAGTAGCACTTTTCGATAAAAAAAAATTGAAATTGGTCGTTGACTTCATACTATCTTGCTACTCTAGCCATTCTGGACGGATTTGGAACTACTATTTACTGCCTTGTGCTCCAGTGTCCACTATTTCATTTGTTTTCCTAACGAAATTGTCATCCTTACATTGTCTATACTCCATGGTACAAAAGGCATAGAGAATAAGGTTTTACAAAGTTACTCAAACTTTCAAAATTCTCATAGACAATACACAAAAACTTTTCGATTTTCATTGCTATATTAATTTTAAAACTTAAAATATAAAAACAATGATTTCCATTATCTGACACGCGTGTCATTGTCATGGTTTGATATGTTTATAATTATATTTACTTTTTTATATATTTTATAGAAAAGACATAGAAAGCTGTTTCGCGACAACTTTAACGGTAAGCATTTGTTCAATCCATATCCACAGTAACGTTATAAATGCGGGAGTAACTCTGTCTGTTTGTTATATTTTCATGACTAAACCACAGAACTGATTTAGATAAAATTTTGTTTGGAAATAGTTGGAGGTCATTGGAAAGATACAGGGTAGAATTTATCCCGGAAATCATCCCTTAAGAGGGTCAAACAGGAGATGGAAATTTGTATAGGGAATCAATAATTAAAACTAAGGCTTAGGCCCCTGGTAAATAGTTAATAATATATCTTTGCCTCGCTCTGTCCTAATACCTACTAGAGAAACAATTGGAGTACCTAAAGGTGCGTCCACACTTGTATCATTTGCTCGTATCCGATCACCGTGGCGTGGCATGACTGCGTATCGCGCTGCTTGGACGCTCACTGTCGGCGCGGCGATCACGCCGCGCTTGTCCGATCTAAGTGTGTGATACGCGTACCAACATGGAGTTCGAGCGACCGAATCGGCGCAACGTCCAAACGCGTGATCGTGATACGCAATCATGCCTCGTAACGAAGATCCGATCGGGCAAATAATAAAAATGTCGACGCACCTTATGGCTAATGCGCTAAGCATTTAATAATAAGAATGATACAGCGGGCGCTGCGAGTGTTATCAATCAATCAATCAATCAAAATATTCTTTATTCAAGTAGGCCTACTTACAAGCACTTTCGAAATGTTAGTTACATGAGAGTGAATGTTTGCTGGGAGACATACAATATGATCCAACATTTGCTGCAAGGATTACGGAAACCCAGAAAAACCTAATCAGATCATTTAACTTAAGTATAATATTATTGATAAAATCATCATTTTAAAAATTAAAATAATCAATAAGGTAAATCCCAAAAGGATTGTCAATAAATAAAAAAACTAGAATGTGTCTAGAATAAAATTCTAAAAAATAAAGAAGAGTACGAACACCAACATTAGAATCGAAGCAGTCGCTGTAACTGAAAACAGATATATCTGAATGTGATCCATTTGCGAATGGGAGAGCGAAGCTGATGAACGAATGGAAGAAAGCTAGAAAGAGACAAAGATAGACAGTATAGACACGTTGTAGTTAGTTGCATTTTTTTAGTAAATCAATTTAAAAAAAATCTAGATATACTGAATGGAACACGTAATGACCGAGTTTCAAGGAATCTTTTACGCTTGTCGACGAGATAAGATCAGTATTAGGAGCGTCGACGCGCGAGTGATGGAGTCAATCTCAGGATCAACCGTGACAGCTCGACCATTAGGCGTAATCGTAGCTTAGCTTAGATTACTAAATCTCCTGTGTACTATAACTTCGTATATTTCTCGGAATAAGCCTTATTCGATAATTAAGAATTTATATGTGAGAACTGAATAGCCTACGCTTTTATGATCAATTCCCCGTACAAGCTTCTACCTCCATTTCACCTCTTTAATGCATGATTTTGATAAAAACTCTCCTAGGTCCTTAAGAAGGTCTAAAAGTTTCTACATGCCAAATCTCATCAAAATCGATTCAGCGGTTTAAGCGTGAAGTGTTAACAGGCAGATAGACAGAGCGCCTACCTCGCTCCACTCCGCGGTACCGAAGCGAACTGATCCTTCATTCAGCTCCGTACTGATAGGTTACCTAGTCACAGTTGGTCACTCCTTGGACTTGATAATATTTTGAAGGACCCGATAAGGAATCGGATCCGTTTACGGATTCGAATCATTTAAATCTTCAACTCCGGATTTACCCATCACTACTCGTCACCACTTAGCATAAAAGGTCCTACTGGAGAAATCGCTGGTCGTCATCATCGTCGTTAAACTAAAACCTAAGTCTAAATGCAAAAAATCGTTAACTGAGCGCCTACCAATTTTAAAAATATACTGGCAAATTTTCTAGCTATATCGCAATACAATTAATACCTATATGTAAAAAAGATAATTAAATTTACTAGGAGGTGCCCGCAACTTCGTACGCGGAGGAGAAAAACGCATAACGACTCTTTTTTTCTTGAACGAAGTCGGATACATAGTATGCTGTAACCACCCAGTTACCCGCGTACCAAAAATAGTTGAAATCCGTTTAGCCGGTTAGGCGTGATGAAGCCATAACGACACATCCAAACATACAAAAAATCTTCGATTCAGTTACCCTCCCAAGTAACAAAATTTGGTACTATAAAAGTCCTGGGAACGTTTTTGGTTGTGCTAAATAGTGTTAATGATTAGCACTATAACGGTGTTGTAAATGTTTACAGAACCCCAAAGAGGCCCTAGTTTTATCACTGATTTATTCTATAAATATTACATAAAGGCTCACCCGGTGATAAATCAGCTCTGTAGTTGAAGTATAAAAGTGTCGTAAAACGCTTTTTGGTACTAATATAGTGTTGTCTGCAACGTTTATGTCACAGTTTGCAACTATAGAAGTAACCAAAAATGTTTATAGTGCTATTTTGCACCATAAACGATTCCAGTGCTCTTTTTTATCACACCTGCTCCTGCGCTATTTTGTTAACAAATATCGCTAAGTCATTTATGTTTTATTCCATTCGCCATTTTTGCTTAAGTGACATATGTTATGTAGGTAATAAAAGGACGTACTAAATAACATTCGTGGACCGTAACTCAGTCGGTACTTTCACTTGCGAAAATAACTGTATTGATAAAATCGTTATGCTGATTTCAAATTTGACAATGCCCCTTCATTATTTACGTGTTTTAATTAACTTTTAATTAATAAAATAAGGACTTGTCCCGACTGCGGCTGCTATAGTACACATAGGCTCCAGCCGTGCTGCTAATGTGCTATCATGGCAGAAAACAGCAGCCATATTTTAACAGATTAGGGTTCCATTGTCCAAATATAAAATAGTAAAGTCAAAATATATTTATTTCTATGGAGTTATAGTCAATGCACAATGGGGCATAATTTTAGATGTGGTAAATGTGTTACCACACCAATTCTAAATCTGTTGGCTTTCCTTTTTTGGAATATATCCCGATCACAAAAGGAGGTAGCTAGGGCATTTCATAAATATAACACAAAATTGGCCATATCTGTTGTTTTGAGCTGTGATAAAGGGGTAGTGTCCTCACTCTCATATTCGTCATCATTATTACTGGTTTGACAAGAAATAACTTTATTGCTACAGCCCTATTGTGGTACAAAACAAATATTTTGTGCAGACCCACGTGCTATATTTATTGGACTCGCTTGACCAGTATGAAACCTTTTATGAAATACTAGTGATATATTTGATACTGAAAAGCTAGTATAGATCTAAGTAGTCATATAATTATTATTTTTAGTGTCGTCTATAGTATTATATAGTGCTATTATGTCACGCTTTAGTCTCGTAACAGTAACACAAACTCACTTATAAAGACGATATTATGCTATTTAGAATTTAAGTTATTTAGTAACTTTACCAGGTAACTTATAGTACTATTTGATACTATAAAAGAGTTTTAATGACTTTTACAGAACTCTAGCCCCATAGCGGTGTTGAGGGAGCTTTTAAGAAGCTAAAACGTTACGTAATGGGTGTGCAAAGTCTTTTTATAGTGCAGATTGATTCTGTAATAGTGTTTTCGGTACTGCTACAATACTAGTACTATAAAAGTTATTTTGACGCATTATTAGTGCAAAATAGTTACATAAGAGTGTCAGTAAAGTCGTCTATAGTATTATATAGTACTATAATTGCTTTTTGCATATCTATTACAGTGCAACACTTTAAAGATTCTATTGTATGGTTCTTTAAGCGTTCTAAGAGCTACATTATAGAACTTAAATGCTCTTTAATCTTATAGAACCATAACGCTCTGATAAAAACCTTTATAGTACAAGCAGTCACAATGGTTACCATTATAGGCCTACTATGTCACTGTTTGGTGATATAATGCCTTAGTTATAGAACCTTTTGTTACTTGGGCTTGATCACAATTTTTTTTGAAAATTTTAACGTTTATGTTCAGTCAGCGTCAAATAGTCTGTAACATCCAAAGCGCCAGATATCGACACACAACTTTTTGCATATAGTAATAAAGATGTGTTGCGATATATTTGGAGCTTTGGATGCTACTAACTATTTGACACTGATTGTACAGACATTTTACTTTTACAACTTTATATTAGTAAAGATATTAGTATACCTACTATGGATTTGAGACTCGTTCTAGAGATAAAATTACGAATACCTTATAGTTCTTTGAAACGAACCTTACTTGTAAAATCCTTAAATGTCGGTTTGATGGAACCAAAATATAGGTAAAGTGAATTTAAAAACAAAGTTATGAAATTAATTAATGACAATATGCGTTAATGTTTCATTGATATTAATATAATTCTTGTACAGTTAAACTCTTCGATTTGTGAGCTGTGTGGGGGCCGCCTACGTACTGCAAATCTACAGAATAGTAATAACGAGCAAAGACAAACAATGGAAGTCAAAGTAAGTTTATCTTGGAACTTGTATTTTGGTATTAACAAAATAGAGATGTGGACATTGCGAACTTTTAGTGATAAATAGTACATTACTGCAGACGCCGGGAAAGAAGGGCTTGCCGGGTGAGTAGGTATAGACGGATAGTGATACGAAGCCGGCAAGCACTTTTCCCGGCAAGAGGCATGTATAGTACTTTTCTCAAACATATGCAATGAAATAAAAAAATATACCACTCAAAAAATTACACGACAAAAGTTTTTTTAAATTTTCCGTCCAATCCCTCCATAATATTTTTTTTTACGGAAGGTGTCCGTATTTCCCGTGTGTAGTGTTCGAGTAGACCCTATTAGGGCCGTTATACACAACCTGATAATAGGAATCTTAGTTTCTATAATAAATAAAATAAATGCAGAGGATTTTAAATATTATCTATGGCCTCTGGTGACTTATGTATAGACCATATTTTAAATTTATTCATCAACATATGAACCATACAGATTCGTGTTTTTAATGTCAGTTCGTGTGTAATAGGCATTAACGCGGATATTTTTAGTCCGATAGCCATTCAGCCAAGGAGAAAATTAAAAAATATATAAATCAGCTATTTAGCCTGTTCATGAACACAGACGTTATCATCATTCGCTTGTCCTTATCCCATTTACTTCGGATCGGCGCAGACATAGACGTCATGTTTACCCTAAAACTAAAAAAAAAATACTTCCCGGCCTAGGCCTTCAATTTTGTATGAAATTTCTTTACAGTTCTCTCAAGTTGTTCCGCCCGAAACGTGATACTTTGAAGCCCGATTTAACGCACGTAATGACGACATTTCATTGCATGTTTGAGAAAAATACCTTATTCGAAAGATCGTTTTTTTTTTAATTTGGAATATTTAATTAGGTCACTATAATGAGGGTGCGATTTGTAACACTTAAGTTTTAGAACTTAATGATACTGAGTACAAAAACCAACACTTATAGGCTGTTTTCAAATTCCAGTAAGGGCATTTTCAAATTCCAGTAAGGGCATATATTTGTGTGAAGAGCATAAATATTTGTTTCTGAGTCTTGGATGATTTCTATGTATATAAATAAATATATCTATTAAATGTATCGTTTTCTAGAGAATAAGTCATAACAAAAGCCTTATTGATCAGTTTACCATGGGACTAGTTAGTTCGATTTGTGTACAAAGATCGTCCCGCCATACTTTTTTATTACTTTTTATGACGTGTCGATCGATAGTCAAAGTAAAGGTCAAAGTCAAATCATTTTATTCAAAATAGATTCCTACAGAATACTTTTTGAAGGTCAATTTGGTAGATTTTTTCCCAATGTATTTTGTCCCTTAGGCTGTCAACACAGCGAATCCCTTTTAACCCTCAAACCTCCCTCTATGGCCAGAAAAAGGAAAATAATAGCGGCCTCCCCTTCCGGGTTCTTCAAGATGGGAGTGAATAAGTTCTTTAAGGGTCGGCAACACGCACGTAATGTCCCTGGCGTTGCATGCGCTTCTAGGCTGCGACGACTGCTTAACATCAGGCAGGCCGTACGCTTGTTAGCCACCTTAGTAGCATAAAAAAATAAAATAACATTTGGGTTCTAAACATTTTACACAAGCCATTCTTAAGTATTTGCAGTCAAGCAAGTGGATACCGCGTCTGACCACGTGTTGGTCAGATAAATATTCATCTAATGTATAGTAGGATTTCTTTTTCAAAGTTTGTTTAACAGCCTTAGAGTGAATTATACTAGATGTGCAGGTCGTTAATTAGACTACGTTACGTGGCCGGGCATTCGATCGGTTAGATACTTAGACCACAAAATAAAACGTATATCAACCACAAGATCCTCCTAAAGCCCTACTTCCTAGCCCTATGCGTCACCAAGTTTCACTCTTCAATTCACCATTACCGTTAAAAAACGACGTATACACCATTTAAAGTTTAAGTCTGTTGTGTCATTGTAGAATAGAGTACCGGGATGATATTCGTGCATAATGCATGCGCCGGCTTCGTTTTGACCATGACCGGGCACCGCTGTGAATAACAAACCCTTTATGAGGCAGAGAAATCTTTTGCGTTTCTAAGGTTTAGTTACAGAATAAAATAATGTATAGTCAGCATCAAATACTGTGTAACATCCAGATAACCATATACGAATATCGTCACGTCTATTTACGCCTTTAAGAATAAAGAAGAGTTACGATAGTTTTGGCACTTTGTATACTACAGACTAATTGGATGCTGTACCTATTATACAATCAGCAAAGGTAAGGTAAGAGGGTTTTTGTACATGCTAAGTTTTCTCTGCTGCTGTTTGAACATAATAGGGTGCATGCATGATTTTTTATCGCATTTCTTAATAAAATATGAAAATACTGTAAAAATTATGCCAAAAAGTGGAATTAAAATTAAAATCGGCCAAGAAATCATAAATAATATGTCGAAATTTTGTTAGAGCGCGTACACACGCACATATTATATATATATATATATATATATACGAGTATAGACATCGTCATATTAAACTAATAGTAGTAATAAAAACCACGTGCGAGTCGGACTCGCACACCGAGGGTTCCGTACTAAATATACGCTACAAATGGCCGTATCTATGAAATACCAGTGTTAGCAGAGCCCTACTCCTCAGCAAAATGTACGCGGTGCTCGATCATTTTATATTGGTTACTGACATAGACAGAGATACAATTATACTGTTTTTAGTATTTGCTGTTACGAGGGCTGCTATTTATATATCCGGAAACCGGGATTACAATCTTCTTAAATAGCATATTTGACCGCCATGGTAAAATTTGAACTTTTTTAAGTATATAAGGTATATTTTTTCTTCCTTATTAACGCTCGTGTTTTGTTTTTGACGGGTTTTAAATGTCATCTCGCAGCAAGAATGGAACTCACTCGTGAAAATATTCGTGCTATGATTTATTATGATTTTCGGCGTGGTTTAACGCAACAACAGTGCATAGATCAACTAACTTCAACTTTTGGTGATGAAGCCCCATCTAAAACTACTGTGTATCACTGGTTTAGTGAGTTCAATCGTGGACGTAGTATGCTTACGGACGAAGTTAAGGCAGGTCGCCCGAAATCGGTCGTTGTACAACAAAATATCGAGGCTGTGCGAAAACTTATAATGGACGACCGACATGTTACGTACCGCGAGATAGAGGCGACTCTGGGTATTTCTATGACCAGCATTAATAGCATATTACATAATTATTTGGCGGTAAAAAAAATTTGTTCGCGTTGGATACCCCACAACTTAACAAATGAGCAAAAACATGCTCGCGTCGAATGGTGCAATAAAATGTTAAAAAAATATAACCGTGGTGACTCAAAAGCCGTTTATAACATCTATACAGGTGACGAATCCTGGATCTATGCATACGATCCCGAAACGAAGCAACAATCAACGGTATGGGTGTTTCAAAATGAGCCGAACCCTACGAAAGTTACTCGTGCAAAAAGTACATTGAAACAAATGGTGGCCTGCTTCTTCGGTATTAATGGCCATGTAGCTACAGTGCCACTAGAAAACCGTAGAACGGTTAATTCAGAGTGGTACACGACCATTTGCTTACCGGAAGTATTTGAACAAATTCGTAAAACTAACCAGCGACGAAGAATCATTCTTCATCATGACAATGCCAGCTGTCATACGTCACGCGAAACAACTCTATTTTTGGAGGGTCAAAATGTGGAATTAACGGGTCATCCGCCGTACAGCCCTGACTTGGCACCCAACGATTTTTATTTATTTCCAAATATAAAGAATAAATTACGCGGTCAACGATTTTCGACCGCTGAAGATGCTGTCGACGCATTCAAACAACACGTTATGGAGGTACCTCAGGCGGAGTGGCAGAAGTGCTTTAAAAATTGGTTCACGCGAATGCAAAAGTGCATAGATCATCAAGGGGAATACTTTGAAAAACAATAAAACTATTTTCAGCCGTGTACGTTTGTTTGTTTTTTTGTTTCCGGATATATAAGTAGCAACCCTCGTATAGCGGCAACAAAAATACATGATCTGTGAAAATTTCAAATATCATGGTTCATGAGATGCAGCGTGGTGTCAGACAGATAGACGATAGACGGATGGACAGTGGATTCTTAGTAATAGGGTTTTACGCTTTGGGTACGGAACCCTAAAAATACATAATATATAATATAACACATAGTGTTAGGCACATGATCACAGTTGTGTCAGTAAGTGACTTTCAAGTAGTCCGTATCACTTTTTTTTACAGACATTTCATTTTTATAAGTTTATAAAAGTATTAGCGGCCGCCCGCGACTTCGTCCGCCTTAGATTCGTTTATCACGGATAAAAGGTTTTTTTTCCGGGATAAAAAGTAGCTTATGTCTGTCCCCAAAACTTGATATTTTACTCATTGTGAAGCACATTACCAAGGTTTCAAGTTCCTAACGTAAAAAAATATTTACTGCATCCCCTTCTTCGTCCCTAAAAGGGATGAAATTTGACATACATTATAGCCTATATCCTATTCTGATATATAAGGTACATAACTGGAAAGTCTCGTAAAAATTCGTCCAGTAGTTTTTGTGATTATGTGGAACGTACATACATACTTTCACGTTTATAATATAGTAAGGAGTAAGGAAGTAAGGATTTAGTAACGATAAGGATAAATGATATTAAATTCTCTAAGTTTAAAATACATAAACACTTCTGTACTTTTGCGTCGGCTGGTTTCTAACCGCAACTATCACATGCCACATGAGGTAACAAAATTATAAAAATTAAGACATTTTTAAGTATCATCTAATACAAATAAAACTTATATAATTACTGCGGTAACAATTGCCTCACTGCTTTGTTTGGAGCAGTTTCTCACAACATAGATTAGTTAATGATCGGGCTATGCAAACTACATAACCCGCCTATGAATGCGGTAATTACGCTTTTGTAGTCGCTTCTGTAGCTCAAATATTTGCTTTTCATCACAAGATGTTAATGCCCCAGTCCTATAAATACATTGTTTAGCATATACTAATACACGCTTCAAATGAAACTCGCCAGTTTATGTTCAGTTAACGAATATTATTGATTTGTCGTTTATATACAGCGTTCCTAGCGTGACGTTGGGACGGGTGGTGCAGTTTTTTAACAATTGCTCACTATAGTAATCATAAAGGCGCGTCCGCTGCCTCGAAAAATCCAACAAAACATTGTTTGTCTAAAGCCGGGTCCGCTGCGACGTGTTTTTGTATTTTTCTAACACCTAACATGTTATTCTAACATAAAAGGGGCGTGGCCTAAATGATTTTGTTAGCAAAAACACTCAAACATGTTTGCCGCGACGGATGGAAAACATTCCCCGCGCTCGCCTGCGGAGGGGGGTGCAGCGTTCATTTCGTGTTTGACCGTCGTTGGGATAACACGTCTTCTTTGTCAGAATTCATTTTGACTTTTGTGCGTCGACAATGTTTTGGCTCACAAAAACGCTGGTTTGCTGCTTTGAGGCAGCGGACGCGCCTTAACAGCTTTAATCTATTAGTATATTTAAGATTTAATTATAAATTTGACATTTACTTTTGATTTTAATTCAATCATTATTGCAATTAAATTTATTTTTTTTATTGCAGACCAGCATAGATTGTTACTAATATAATAGATCTTAGGATTTAGTAACAAAAACTATATTTACTGTTGTAAAGTTGACTGCAATGACCGTGGTGAGCTCCACTGCGCCCACCGTCGTAGGACTGCTACGAGCCCAACTACTTGAAGTCGCTGTCATCGGATCCGATGAAGAAGACATCATCATCATCATCATCATCATTGTAAAGTTGTAAAAGCTGATGTCTGTCAAAAATATTGTAACCGACTACTTGGAAGTCACTGGCACGAAAAATACCTTTTTTTGGATTTTTTATTTGTTTGTAGGTGTTGCTGTGGCTTCATCACGCTAAATCGGCTAAACGGATTTCAACTGTTTTTGGTACATGGGTAGCTGGGTATCCACAGATGGCTATAGGATATTTTACTTATATTTTTGAAAATATCTTCAATTTACAGAAAACATAATTTTAACAACTTTGTAATAAACGTCGGGAACTAAAATGAGATAATATATGCGATATAATCCGTTAAATTGTTTTATGTAAATGAGTAATAATCGCGGAAACAGAAGAAAATATAAAGTTTATAATAGTTAGATGTTCACACTAGTATTAACTCATAGCTTCGCCTGCGTAACATGCTATGTACGTGCCTGTTATATACTATCCGAGCACTAAGTAGCCTAAGTATTAATGATTGAATACCCATATACATTTTATTCCCCTTAAGGGAAGAATTTTGGGATAAAAACTACCCTATGCCCTTTCCAGAGTCTCAAAGTATCTCCAAACCAAATTTAATCTAAATGTGTTCTGTATATAAGCGTGAAAAGATAACAGACAGACGGTTACTTTCACATTTAAAATATTAGTATAGAAGTATGGATTTCTTAGTCGTATTATGTAACTGACGTGAATATACTATCATTTTACTTGATATGTAAACGATGTCGAATATAAACAGTCATTAGACCGTAGGCCTAGATGCTAATTATCTTATGGTATCATACCGTGACAAGATTATACTCATCAATAATCGGCCCGTAATTAATGGATTCGGCAACGTTGATCAATGTGACAGCAACTAAGCGTTAGCTAACTAATTGTAACGGACTATTTGGAGGTCACTAAATCGAAAAAAGAATTTTTTTGCATGTTGGTATGTTCGTATGTGTCGTTGTGGCTTCATCACGCCAAATCGGCTAAATACATCTTAATTATTTTTGGTACACGGGTAGCTGGGTATCCACAGATGGTTATAGGATACTTCAAGAGCGGTACGGATCTGGGGGGTTATTGCCTAACGATATTTTGACAATTTGGTATCCGAATCAACTGTCATAGCCCATACATAATCATGACACTTGATTCTAATTCCGAGCATCAAGCGCGTTAGGCAATAGGGGGGCTGGTCAGACCAACGTATTGGGCTGCATCCACGAGGCCATTCCCTCTCTACTCTGTCAGTCACGATAAGCTTCTCGAGGTTGCCACCGTCAAGGAAACCTTACATTTATTGATTACATTAGCGGTTAATAAAGTCGTAAACGCCGATTACTGTTCGAGATGTTTCGACCCACTTGAAGGACCTTGTAACGCCCTAACATGATATTTACCGCAATTTTCGACATATTTTTGAACATTTAGACCCGCGTAGCACAGTCAATGCTAGAGGTTCAATATCACTAACAAAAGCCAACTAAGGATCTTCACGAGGGGTGGTTCTGCTGCATCCAGCGGCCTCCTGCGACCGTCACAAGATCGTAGATTCATCTAGTAAATCCTTTCATACTTCATTTTCCGATCCGTGGTCGCCATTCGAGCCTTTGCCGTGTGGAGTTCCTCCTAGATATTGGTCTTACAGTGAACGATGACAACTCCTAGTTTGTTAGACTACTAGTTTGTCAAAATAATCAACTTCAAAGACGCATCAATGATGTATAGTTATTAATAGTCCAATACAAGAAAAGAGCGTACCTGAAAGGCCGGCAACGCACTTGTGACTCCTCCGGTGATGCAAGTGTCTATGGGGGACGGTGATCGCTTACCATCAGGCGACCCGTCTGCTCGTTTGCCTCCACTGTCATAAAAAAAAAAAACAAATAAAACAAAAAAATATAGACGAGATCTACTATAAATTGCATGCATGGTGGCATAATCACAAATGTATGTGATTATGCCACCTTGATCATAGAGGTTCCGGACTCGCTATAACTTGGTGATAGAATAGATTGTTCTCATAAGCATAACTACTGTGGGGTTAAACAGTTTTCAAACTTTCTTGGCAGTTAAATGGACTAAGCTAGTTGGCAACGGAGATAGCCTGGCGATTAGTAGAATAGATAGTACCTGTACCTACAGTTTTTTGGTGCTGCGTTAGCAGAGGAGAAAAAGTCATAACCGCTCTTTTTTTCTTGAGCATTGTCGGGTGAAAAGTATACTATAACCCAGTTATCCGTGTACCAAAAATATTATATATTCAAATCCGTTTAGCCGATTTGGCGTGATGAAGCCCACAACGTCACATACAAAAAAGTCACAAAATTTTTTTGGAATTCAGTGACTTATTCAGTCCATTACAATCGTTTTATTGAAAATATCTTCAATTTACAGACATTTAATTTTTACAACTTTATAATAGTATAGATATTACAATAGAGAAAATATAACAAGAGAGACTATCCCATACTGCGGTCGAATAGTGTTGAGAAATTTTAAGAGATGTCGCTTGGAGCACCGCTGACGGCTATTTATATTTTATTTCATTCGAAATGTAGTCTTATCATTTTATCGCATCCGTAAGTTTTTACTTTAACTTATTTCGTTAAAATCAAGCAGAATTATCCATTGATCGTGTTTATTTTATTTATGGTAATAAAGACAATCATTGTCTTATGCGCCATGTAGTACAATTTGTAGAAACCACCTTGACCATCATACAATTTAGCTCGTAAGTGCACAAAGTTGCTACTCACGGGGAAACCGTCCATAGGTGACGCTGATTTAAAACTTGATATGTTTGTACTTTTACTGTTAAATACATATTACTTATTACATTATCTTTAAATAATAACAAAAAATCATAGATTGTTTAATAATGCACCCCGGAGAAGTTGTTAGAGAAATGCTTTTTTTTTAAGTAAATTCTTATTAAATTTAGATATGTTGTAGACTTAAGTGCCCTGATCAAAAGTCCCTTCGAGTGCTACCACGATTTCCGAATCCGTTCCAGAGATATGATCGATTTTGTACAGTCCATACTTACAGTGCTCCTGAGACTCGAGTACCACTTTTCTATGAATTTGACGATCGTTTTGACGTTTATCTGCCATAGCGAACTTCAAAGCCATGTTTGACCGAAATTAATAAAATACACACGTACTTATTCAAGACTTTTAACGTTTTATTTACTTAGATTATTTATTTACATTATAGTTTTTATTTCTAGATACTATACACACTTACTTAAGCATGTACTTTTATTTTTATCGGTCATTCTTGTGCCAATGCTCAATCAAGTACTTAATTCAATAATGCCGATCTTGGTTGAAAATTTATCATTTTCCGTTTTTTTTGTCGTGCATAACCTAAGTTCCATATGACGGTGGCGACATGTGCAGAACAACCACTTGTTCTGGTCCCAGTCTTGCCTTTGCAAAAGTACCCCAGGATTGGTACTTCTTCATTTGTTTCGCTTTGTAACGCTATTCATAATTGGTGTTTGATTGCTCTTCAGAAACGAGAACGTATTCATAAGCGTATTACGTCGTGCTCATCCAATTCGTCAAACTCAAACACATCGGTACCGTCCATGAGCATTTTGACCTATATATAAGCAAGGCTTATAATAATTTTATAAACACCAACCGTCAAACGTTTTACATATTCAAGGTCGTCTAGGGAAATGCGGAAAGTGATTTTGATTTAAGCAATCGATCACAACGTAATGCCATTTCCTTTTATTTCTTGCCACATGTAGTCTGTGTTCGTTTGGTATAAATGTGCATTTGGCACTGACATTTACATTAGACATGCAATAGATAACGTCTTCATATCATCACAAAAGAGGTTAAGGATTAACACAACACAATGCTGGGAAAATAAATAGGTCTGCATGTTAGTATAAATTCGATTGTATCTCGGGAACGGATTCGGAAACCGTGGTAGCACCCGAAGGAACTTTTGATCAGGGCACTTAAGTCTACAAAATATCTAAATTTCAGGAAAATTGACTGCAATCACTTTTTCCTATCAACTTTTTCGTGGTTCATACACAAGTCAAACAAATACGAATCAAAAGTCTCAAACTATACTACACTGCTCAAAGGTGTCTAGGAATCAAGTACAGTCGAGTTCATAAATATGCGAGTATTTCCAAGGCTTCAAAAATATTATTTAAACAAGTAGATTTTTTTAAAGTACATAAATATCTCCTGCACAAGGTTTTTTTTAATAATGTAAACAGGTAATTGCACCAAAATATTTTTTCTAACGATTTCCGAATTTATGTAAACAAATAGAAACTCAAATATCTGTATAAATAAAACAATTAGAATTTGGCAGGAATTTGGAAAGATGACAATCACCGAGAAGAGTACCGTACTGTCAAAATATACATTTGTCTCTTTCAGTTTGAGTTTGATTTGAGAGGTTTGATATCAGCATTTATAATCAAACCTCTTTCAAGTCGCTTGTAAATAGAAAATAACAAAAATATGCAATAATAAGGAGCAAGCAAAGATTGACACTTTTATGACGTCACAGTCAAACTGAAAGAGACAAATGTATCATTTGACAGTACGGTACTCTTTTCTGTGATTGTAATTTTTTTAAATTCGAAATGTTTTGCTAAGTATAAAATTTCATTCGAGATACCATTTTTTTTATCAGTGGTTTGCAAAGCGACATCTATTGACTGAGAAGACAGATTATTTTCAACATCACCTGCTTACGTATAGATGTCGTAGGTGTATTCGATTTTCCGTAAAAGGCGTATTGATATTAGCGCCATCTAGTGCTGAGCATACTCAATTAATTAACGCCCCCCGGTGCTCAGCGGAATTAAGGCGGTTTCATTTGAATATGGTGTTGATATATCTTCTTATATTTAATTTATGATAATACCCAAATAACCATGGGTGGAGTGGTTTCTCATAAAAACATTAAATTCCACAGTGAATTTATTTTTAATTTATTTAACCTTATTATCACCCAAGACAATTTACGTTACATAACAAATTTAGAGCTGTGGCAATTAGATGGGGCACAGAATAATACTTCGCATAGTATGCACTGCTTTATCAAAAGGTGATGCATCTTTTTACAGAATTTGCACCGAACAGTTGTCATTATTTTAAAAGCATCATTCATTATGGTACATTCTTCTGTCAAGACATCAACGAGAGGTGCGGATTCGGTAACCGCCGGAGACACGTAATTGTCCAATTTTTACTTGAAATTTGAGCTAAGTTATTGTTACTTTTCAACAAAAATACTACCGTGAAAGTCCGACATATTTAGAGTACAGATGTAGTGCATAATTGTTTTCCATCATATTTTCTCGAAAACGTTCGTATTTGTCATGATACTTCAGTCATTCTCAGTACTTACTGTGACCGACTGAAATAGCAAGACACGTTCGTATCTTATGAGTGAGGTCCTCGGATTGGACCGAAACACGGTTGAGGCCCAAAAAGTTGAACACGTTAACTCACGTAATTAAATTTTCCGTTGTGCGACGAACAATTAACTATACAACTGTATTGAATATTTTCGTTTATTTTTCATCGGGTTTGTATGGTTAACTACGGCTAACGATGGTCCAACTTTTTGGGCCTCACCGCATGTCGAGCAGTACTCGGCTTTTACGACATGAATAACCGCTAATGTACTCTAATTATGGTTACTTCACTCTAGACCCAATTTTCGTCATACTATTGAGTAGTTTGACGACGGGTTTAGCTCAGTGGGAGTAACGTTGCCTGCGAAGCTGAAGGTCCTGGGTTTAAACCCCGGAAAGGGCAAATATTTGTGTGATGAGCTGATAAGCATAATAATTTGTTCCTGAGTCTTGGACGTTATCTGTGTATATAAGTAAATGTATCTATTAAATATATCATCGCCTTGTACTCATAACACAAGCCTTATTGAGTTTAACATGGGAATGGGACAAATACATGGATAGTTCTATTTGTTCCGCAATATTTACTAATTATTTAGTGTTGACGACAAATTACCTCGTCGCCACGAGGTCGCCATTGAGGGTGCTTTTCCATTGAAGCTGAGCTGTGCGAAATGCACCAAGCTAATTTGAATTTGTGGAATGTGAACGGTTAATTTCGCACAGCTCCGTTACAGTGGAAACGCACCCTTACAGGCGTACCCAATAGTCGACCGTTAAAGAGCCGTTAACGTAAGCAGAGCATTGTGAAATTAGGCCTAATTCTTATTTATTTTTGTACAGTTCTGAAAAAAAACGCGTGTCACAGTGGGAAGTTCTTATGCGGAAATTTTCGGAAGCTCACAGGAATGAATGCAAGTAAGTCTAACGGCCTGGCCACGACTCCAGACGGCGGCGGCAGCGGCAGCGGTTTTTCTAATTCATTGCGTGCAATCCCAACTAGCCACAGTGCGTTGCGCGTCTCGACCGCGCAATGAACAGATAAAACGCTTGCCGCGCCGCAATTCGCGCAATGTCGCGGCCGGGTCGTAAATGTGATTTGGAATTCGTTAAATTTTACAGTAAGGTGGTTATTACACTGCATCGCTGCGATGTACCATGCTGCGGTTTTTGACTGTAGAATCTGGATTTGCATGCAAAAACTGCATGATATTACACACTGACGCCGAAACTCCGTGCGGGAGTCATGCCGGATGTTACCGCGCACTCGGACGTAGATGCGGTGCGGTTCAAGATCAAACTATGCTGAAAGGAATATTAAATGAACACACGACGGACATGAATACGGGGCGGCGGGCACCGCAGCTCCGGACGGAGACGCGAAGCAAAAGTACGGTGGTACGTGTTAGCCGCATGCGAATTTCGTCGCTCCGTACAACGCAACGGGATGCCGCGCTAATGTCATAACCGACTAAGCAGCTGTTTCAATAGGCATGCATAAATTTTAATTTTTGCTTCATTAAAAGCTCATTCATGGGACAAACGGTAGACAAAAATAATTTTTCGAATAACTATAAAAATCCTTGCCAAAGAAAAAATATATTTTCCCAAAATGCTACGCGAGGCTATTGAGATTTAAAAGCATCCTAATTTCTATAGAGAAGATGGATTGTCACTACCACCAGCTTGGGATCCTGTAATACATCTCATCAAGGAACAAGCGAGACACAGGGCTGCAAAACTTTAATTTCCGAACGGTGTACAATATCTTATCTGTTTAAAAAGTAGTTTAATAGTCTCTGTCTTTTAATATATTATAATTAGTAATGAGGTAGCCTGGGAGTTTTTCTTTGCAGCGTTTCTTTTCTCCTCAGTACGCCTCATTTGTGAAATGCTGCTTGGTAAATTATTAGAATAAAATTAAGCCCTTCTGGCACATGTGTAACTGTCTTTACAGCTTAGGCCCATCTGGCATGTATGTACACCTATTGTAACTTTGACAGAGGAAACTACATCTTTTCTCAGTCCACCCGTGACCATGGAAAGCTGGAAAGCTTCCGAAACGTCGGGAACTAAAATGAGATAATATACGGGATATAATCCGTTAAATTGTTTTATTTCAATGAGTAATAATCGCGGAAACAGAAGAAAATATTAACTATAAAAATAACCAAGATATAAGCCATCAAACATTTCATTTTATCTCTTTCTAGCAAAACAGTATTTAATATGGACTTTATGGCGTGGACTATGACGTAAGAGTACATGTCGGACCTCTCTGTCAAATCGCTGTCTAATTAGTAGTTTAAAATGCCTATATCATACGTATTTCTTGGCCGATTTCAATTTAAATTCCACTATTTGAAATAATTTTTACGGGGTTTTGATATTTTGTTAAGAAAAACGATTTAAAAAAAATCATGCATATACCCTATTCGGTTTAGTTTCGTCCATAGGATCTGACTCCCGGGCTGTCGATTTTAAAACGTTTTATTCTCAGTGTCGGGTCGCTGGGCTGGGAAGCAAGTATATATATCATTTACATATTAACATAATTGCCACAGTGATGATCTGATGATGTTAAGTATTTGTATTATTGTTAATGAATACATAAGCTACCTAAAATGAAGACCAGCAATACAATTTTCCATGCCCCTAGTGTAGTAGTACCGTACCGTATATAAAAATACTGTAATACACTGCTCGCTCGCTCCGTACACTGCTTTCGCCATTTCGGGTAGTTCCCATTTTTTCTATGGAAATGACGTCATCTAACAGGCGACCCGTCTGCTCGTTTGCCTCCTATGTCATAAAAAAAACACATTTCCTTCCTATTATTTCCATAGAACTACATACTTCACTTAGCTTTTCGAGTAGTTCCCATACGTTCTATGGAAAAGGGGAATAAAATGTGTCATTTTGTTCTATGACGTCATGTTAAACAAATGGGAACTACCCGCCATTTCCGCTAACCTACGACGCAATAGCGATATGTTTTCCAACTAAAGTACACTCGTTCAATATTATCTAATACATACATACATATGTGATTTATTTTAATGCATATTTCAACCCTATCAACATACACTACTCTAAACTGAGAGATCAGACATGTCACGGTTTCATCTGAATGTTTAATGAGACCGCGTTAAAGTAGACATTAGCGGGTCCACATTAGCGAACTGATCCATTTTAATGCCGCCTCACTGTCTGGCTTAACTGGTGACGGATTGCTAATTATCTAAGTAATGCGACTATTTACTACAGGCTTTGCCCGTGACTTCGCTAGTGTTACAATTAAGGACTTTTTAACTTAACGTCCGCCGTCAGTGTTCGTCAAGGGCTCTTGCGTATTATAAACAAATATCCAAAGATATTCATTAAAATACACATTTATTAATATAAAAAACAAACATAGTTGTCAAAAGTATCCCTACAAAATATACGCATTTTTTAACTGTAAACATGTTTCAATCACACATCTATACTACTATAAAGTTGAAAAATTAAATGTCTGTACATTAAATACGTATCAATGTCACAAAAAAATATACAATCAAATTATTATTTTATGGATTTTTTGTATCTTTGTACGTGTCGTTGTGGCTTCCTCACGCCAAATTGGCTTAACGGATTTCAACTATTTTTGGTACACGGGTAGCTGGGATTCTCCAGATGGTTATAGGATAGTTTTTACCTGACTACGCTGAAGAAAAAAAAGGGGTTATGACTTTTTCTCCTCCGCGAACGAAGTTGCGGGCAGGTTTTTTTTTATACTACTAAGGTTCCCCTTATCTGGCATAACCTCGATTGTCCGAATCATCCTTTGGCCGAATTGATAATTTGAAAAAAATATTTTCATAAACTGTACTGTTTCCAGGACTTTTTAAGGCATTATCTACTTGAAATACATTAGGTCTGGTTAGTTTTATAAAAATCTTGAAAAGTTTACATGTTCACAAAAAACTGCATTATGCCAAACTATAAATTCGGCCAAATAATTCAGACACAAAAAATTATAGCGGAGGGAACCGTAGCGGGCACCTTTTCGTGTTTCATATTAATACATATTTCAACCCTGCCATCATAAAATGTATTAAACTGAGTTAGTGGAGATATCACGGTGTTATCTGAATTTTTAATGAGACCGCGATAAAATAGACTTTAGCAGATCCATATTAGCGAACTGATCCATTTGTATGTCACCTCGCCGTTATACGTTATATACAGTTAAGTATGCTATACATTCCATGACAAATATCTAAATAGCTCAATATACTGACATCTTCACAAACATCTTCACTTACATAGAACACAAAATAAACTTAGTTTTCAAAGTTTCCACTATCCTTAGAGCCGCTATTGCAAAACAAGAAATTGAGCATTTTCCAATGATAAACAACCACAACAGTATCCAGTACACATAGTCGATAATAATTCATATTCAAATTCAATCCTATATTCATATTTCAATTCAACTCTATTCTATATGCACTATTTTAGACTGAGTGAATACAGATGTCCGAGTTTCATCTATAGGTTATTTATCCTTAAAACATAAAACATCACAAAATATCCTTTTCGCTTCTCCTGCTCAAAAAGTACGTCATATTAGCTTCGCGAAGCGAGCCTAAAATAGTACATTTCGCCCCTAGGGTTTAAAAGAAAGCCATATAATCCAATACAAATATCTATGAAACTGAAAAAATAATTCCGGTCAGCTACATACTACTTACGAATAATTAAAAACAAACAAACCAACCTGATCAGATTGGCCAAAATTTCTGATCGAATTGCTCAAACTGTACTTTTAATTGTTCATGAAATATACAATTTTAATGTTACGTTTTTTTTATTTTCTCACAGTCGAAGTGAAAAGCAGAGTGTTTAACACGTGGCTAAAAGCCATTATGACACTCAGACATATTTGTCCTCGCTCACTTCGTGAGCTCGTCCAAATAATCACTTCGTGTCATGATGGCTCATTTTAGCCCCTTGTCAAACAATCCATACTAATATTATAAATGCGAAAGTGTGTCTGTCTGTCTGTCTGTCTGTCTGTCTGTCTGTCTGTCTGTCTGTTTGTCTGTCTGTCTGTCTCTCTATCTGTCTGTCTGTTACCTCTTCACGCTTAAACCGCTGAACCGATTTGGATAAACTTTGGTATGGAGATAGTTTGAGTCGCGGGGAAGGACATAGGCTACTTTATATCCCGGAAAAATACCCTAATCCGCGATAAACGAATTTAAGGCGGACGAAGTCGCGGGTAGAAGCTAGTCTACTATAAAATAGTGAACAATATTCTAACCTAAAAGCACACCTTTTTAGGGTTCCGTACTAAAATGGTAAAAAACCGGCCAAGAGCATGTCGGACCATGCTCAATGTAGGGTTCCGCAGCCGTTTATACAAAAAAAAATGCACTACAGATGAAAAAAATACGACATGAAAAAAATATGTATGTATGTATGTAGACACTTTATTGTACATAGTAACCATTTACAAAAGCAATAAACAAAAAAACTAATAATAAAAAAATGGTATGTCCGATCATGTTGAAAACAATTTTCGTTGGAAGTTTTTATTAAGCTTTATATTTATAAATTTTTTCATATTTTTTGAACATATACTGTTTAGAAAATAGAGGGAGGGACACAATTTTTGTTACTTTCGGAGCGAATATTTCCGAAAATATTCACTAAATTATAATTTTTTATAGGAACATCTAAGTGTTTTTAAATGATCTGTTGAATGATGTGCCACACATTGATATTTGCTGAAAAAAATACTTATTAGTTTCGGTTACATGTACGTCTTATAGTTTTTGAGTCAATGCCTGTGACATACGGACGGACGGACGGACATGACGAAACTATAAGGTTTCCGTTTTTGCCATTTTGGCTACGGAACCCTAATAAAAAAGGAGCCTTTATGGTGCGTCTCAGTCTGTCTGTCTCTCCGACAATTAGAGCGTCATATCTCAAAATCTACTTATGCTATCTATTTGAAATTTATAAACATGGTCAGCCCACATGTATTGCGAAGAAAGCATTATTACAAGTAGGGTATCATATTAAAGGGCTCTGTACATTTTTGAACAATTTTTTTATATTTTATTATATTAAATTGCGTAATATTAAGGAAAATGTGGAAAAAATAACCCCCCCCCCCCCCCAAAACTGTTAACCCCTACAGTACAAAAATAATTTTAACATATGTAGGGGTAAAAACTGTCAAGGTCGTAAGTTAGATAATTGACTTAAACCCTTTTAAAAAAATACTAAACATAAATTTCCGTCCAAAACGTAACGAAAGTCTATTCATTTTTTCAACCACGAGTAAGAGCTCTGTTATTTTCATGATATTTTAACTTTCATGGTCATACCTACTTTCGGTTTAAACTTAAATTTATGATCTAACGATCGTTCTGCCGACTGCGGAATAGTGATGATATTATACTTATATTTTTTTATCTTACATTCTTTTATTGGGCCATAATTCCACGCTTGTGTTACAAATACTTTCGTAACGCTCAATTGTTTTTAAACAAACTTTGGTAGCAACCAACCAACGACCGGTTTGGCTCAGTGGGAGTAACGTTGCCTGCGAAGCTGAGGTCCTGGGTTCAAATCCCGGTAAGGGCAAATATTTGTGTGATGAGCATAAATATTTGTTCCTGAGTCTTGGATGTCTTCTATGTATATAAGTAATAATATATGTATTAAATATATCGTCGTCTAGTACCCATAACACAAGCCTTATTGAGCTTACCATGGGGCTAGTTCGATTTGTGTAAAATTATCCCGTAATATTTGTTCATTTATTTATTTATTTATTTTTTCGGGAAAAAACCTCCAAAGTGCTTTTGTTATTTTAAAGGTAAGTAGTGATTGTTTTTAACCAGCTTTTTTTTCATACAATAGTGTAATGGTTTTACGCACGTGACATGTGTTATTGTATTCAAAATGTCGTTATTTCACCATGATAATCCAGTTTTTTTCAAAAATACTTTACACTTTCGTTGTGAATATGTTACATTTTTGCAAAATGCAACGTATTTTCTATGTAACGTAACGAAAATCTATGGTAAAGGGAAATGCACACAGAATATACTAAATTTAAATGGGTTTTTATTAGATTTCTAATGATAAAACACAGTAAGGTTTAAATAGGTCATTGTAAAGTAGGTACCTAAAATAAATTAAACAATTATTTCGCATTAAGTATACACGATTTTAATCGGTGATTACGTGTACACACTAACTTAAATAGAAATACTGTAATAATAAAACACAAAATTAAATTAATATAGGATACGCTTAGTAATATAATTTTAATTAATTATAGATATTGAAATTAAGAGTTGAATTTTATTTTTTGTTAATCTTTCTAATTTTTTAATTGATAATGATCACATAAAAGTAGCAGTAGTCGTACGAATGTAGATGATGAGGGGAAAAAAACATGTAAGTACTTACCAAATCGACCGAGCGAGCGAAGCGTCTATGCTTCAGCTTGGATGAAAAATATTTCCCGCTGTTCTCGCCTAAAGCTCGCATTTCTCAACCGATTCTCATGAATTTTTGTGTGTACGTTTAGTAAGTAAAGTATATAACGTAGATATTTTCATCGAGCCACTTTTTCGAAATTTAAAAAAATGGCGGAGTTATGAGGGTTCAAAACGTACAAAATGACAAATTTCCGCCATTTCGAAACAAATGAAGGTCTACAGCTCACGAATAATTACAAATACAAATAATTACATCACAGGAGTGTTTTATTATGTGGATTTGAATGTGCCATGAAAATTATGTTTAGAGGCAATAAAAACTTTATTTCATTTCATAACTTGTATTTTTTTAACTAAGTGATTTAAGCAGAATATTTGTGAGTATGATCAGAACTTTATAACGACTTATATTTCGTTTTATGGTAACACAACGTATTTTTTTTTTCATGTTACTTCTATGTCACATTGGTAACTTTCCGCGGCCTCACCCAAATATGGAATTTTCTGGAATTATGTAATTTACTTTAAGTTTGTCCCTCGTTTGTATGTGACGCCATAGATACCAGAGGCAAACTTAACTCAAGCAGCAAGTTAAGTCGGAATAAGTGAAAGTTTGTACGGAACCCTCGGTGCGCGAGTCAGACTCTCACTTGACCGGTTATATTTGTCTTAAACTCCCATTTTCTCGTAAATAAAGTTACAGGAATTAATATTTTCACTGCCTCCTTGACAATTTCAAACATTAAATTTATTTCCTTGCGAGAAAACTGCTGGTATTGGCACTTTTTTTAGGTTAGAATGTTGTTTACTATTTGGGTCGGGCCGCGGAGCGTTTCGACCGCCGATACTTTTATGTAACAAATTACTGGTGAATAAAATTGGCAAACGCATCGTAGTTTTAGGCATAAGGTAGGCACGGCATCATTTTCTATTTCTATTCAAAAAAAATATCGAATTTCGGCACGTATGGTGTAAAAAATTGGTTACATAAAAGTGAAGCGGTTGAAACGCTCCGCGGCCCGGCCCGTTTAGGACAAGTAAGGATAAATAACCTATAAATGTCGCTGTTGAGAGTATGTTACTCAGTGTACGAATAAATCATGGAAACATTCTGTTCGCTCTACGAAAACTGTACTGTGGTTAGCAGTCCCTAAATAAATCCATTTCCACACGACTTCAGTTGCACATAGTCATTGTGTCAAACGGGTGATATTTGTCAGACAAAAAAATGTTGTAGGATCCATATGCGGGCGATATTTCTTGGAAAAGCATTTGTGCAAGTATTTTTTAAGGTTTTCGAGACAAAAGCAAATAACTAAAACAAGTAACATTAAAAAAAAAAGAACTCCTGAAAGAAGCTCTCAACCGCGTTTACTGTCCTCCTATAAATATTTTTTTGAACAAACACGTTCGAGATGTTTTTTGGGTTCTGTACGTAAAAAAAATGTATAAAAATCAACACACCACATGTAAAATGAACTTTTATCGAAGTTCGAACGTCTGTTTTGTCCCTTCTCCCCCAGTTTTACGGTATATAAAACAATGCGATCCCGGGACCGTCAGCGTTGTAGACCGATGTACAACTAATTTAGCTAAACGTGTCGTCAATATATGGTCCAACATTTTTTTTCAGAGCAGTGTCATTGGACATACCACGAGTGAAACGAGCCGAGAAGATGTTTCCCACCGGATCCTCTTACACTGGCACCTGGGACGTGCTCGGCATGAGCGGTTACGGCATCTACAAGTTCCCGAACGGTAGTCACCATATTTGCCTTATTATTTCGTCATCATTAAACCCCGTTATCTAATGCTAAATTTGGGGGCAAACTAAAATAGCGATATAGCTTCACATAATTCATATTTACTTATAAAAAATATTTGTCAAAATAAAATTCTTCCTTTGTGAATGCTCTTGAGATAACTCATTCATTGCATCTATTTGTCGGATTCATGCATATTAATTAAAAATCCAGGCTTTAAATCTGTAAAAAATATTAATCAGCTGTTAGAAAATAAGTATTTTTTATTATAATAATTATTTGTATTCGTATAATAATTTATTCACGAGTGAATTATTCGACGAATAGGTACATAATACGTCAGTCTATATCTTTAATCTGATGCGATTGATTTAGACTGACGTATGCAAATGACTTATTAATATGAGTAAACTGCTGTCTAGAACACAACTCATAAGAAATTTGAGCTAAGGCTTTCTCGCTCTTTCATATATCTGTCTCTTTCGAGTAGGCTACGTGCGATATAATATAATCCCTTTGCCGTAAAATACGCTCGAATTGCTGTTTAATTGCAAATATGAGTCTTCTAAAATATTATTATTGTGCTTTATTTGAATTAATAAGGAATAAAACATTTATTATTCTAAAGTGTGTTGCCTAATGATTTATTCGCAAATAAATCATTCACGTATAATATCATAATTTGGATGAGAAATTATTAAAATAATGCCCAAATTTGGTGAAAATGCCATATTTACAATCGGTAAGTCAGATTATCATTACCATGCTACGAGTGAAACGGACGGAAATGTTTTCCACATTTATTGCTGTGGTATGTACAAGATATCAAGTTAGCTGTGGTATCATCAATGTTAGATGCCATATTGTCATTACCTCTGCATCCTCATGAGATGTTTTCGGCGTGAGTAGCTTATTTTCTTGAAAATATCCTACCAACAGAATAGATTATGTATGTAGTTTTCAAACTCTGTATAACATTTTACATTGCATTTTACCTAAGGTATAGTTTCCTAACAAGTTACCTTCTGAGTCCTCACACCTGGGCTTTTGGGATTTGCTCGACACGGCACTAAGATTTCCCGACGGTGGGTGTTATTTTACACAATTTACTCACTATATTCCTTTCAAAGAACTTAGAAAGCGGTCATTTTTACGTTATTATTTGTTTCAATAAGCCTACCTAGGTTATATAAACGTTGACCAGTGAATCTGCTTCCTTAAAAAAGACAAATCAACTATAAAGCGGGTCGTCTCATCATTATCATATTTTAGTCAACTCTTCGAAATAGGCCTCTTCAAGTTTACGCCACTAAGTACAATCCGCGGCCAACTTCATCCAGCTTTTAATAGCCACCCAGGCGCGGTAATGATGATCATTCCAGCAAGTCTGAGGGTATCCCATACGCATGTTATTCTTATTTTTAAACGACTTAAAAAAGGAGGGAACCCTTATAGATTCGTCATGTCTGTCTGTCTGTCTGTCTGTCCTTCCGTATGTCACAGGCATTTTACTCAAAAACTATAAAATGTATATTGATGAAATTTGGAGCATAGGTGTCTTGTGTAAACCGCTCCTTAGTCTGATAGTTAAATAAAATATATATATATTATTTCTAGGGGGGGGGGGGGCACTCCATGTAACCCAAACTAAAAAAAAAAAAACAGCAAATATCTATGTGTGGCATATATTTCGACAGTTCTTCTAAAAACACTTTAAGGTTTCTCAGACATTTTTTGATTATTCTCCGAAAATAGCAAGAATTGTGTACAACTAAAACTTGAACTTAAAGGGAGCATATTAAAAACTTATATCTATATTATGTACACAGAACTGATATTTACACAATAAAATTACAATTACAATATCTCAAATAATACTAATACCTGTGAATGAGTGTGAATGTGCTTGTGTGTATATGTGTGTTAGTTTAGTGACTATGTATATAAGGCTGCATGTGTTGGGACTTCTGCTTGTCAATTAAGTACTTTTTGATACGAAGTATTTCATCTGTAGTTATTTTTTTTGTATAAACGGCTGCGGAACCCTTCATGGGCGAGTCCGACTCGCACTTGGCCGCTTTTTTTTAATGTATCGTATTTTAGGAAACTAATCAAGCATTTGCATTCAAAAAGTACGTACTTATTTTTTAATTATTTTTAGTAGTTTTTGAAGTCGGTTATTATTATTACTATTTTTTAATAATGTGCACATATTTCATATTAACAACTTTATAATAGTATATAACATATTTTGGTTAATAAAATATTAATGCATTACCTACATCAAACGGGAGATATATACGGGTCATGATATCGCCATCAAGTTGTATACTTCGACATAGCAATATTTACTACTCGTTAAACACTTAAAATATTAATTATATTCATGTGAATATCTCCATTTACTTATTTCAACTAACCTTTACTAAACAATATAAGCGCATCACGTCTAAAAAAACTCTAGCAGTTCTTAATAAGAAAATAAATAAACGTAGGACATATTTTAAAGGCGCCTTGGGATATTACGAGATTTTCCACTCACACACGTACGGTCATTTAATGGAACGATATTTTATATTAAACTTTTTACAATCTTTTCCCTCCTTCGTACGAGCGCACGTTCATACGTGTAATTTAGTGCTGAAAGGAAATGTTGGGAGAATTTAATCTTCCGACAGGCTTCATTGATTATAAGAACAATTTCATAATATTCATCGCCACCGTCATGTTGTGTATCTGTGTGTCTGTCTGTAACATCATAGGCAGGGAATGCAATCGGTTTACATTGCTTGAGAAGGTCTTTTGTGACTCTCCCTTGGTCCGCGGGTGACGGGAGGGAAGGCAACGGGGGTGGGTTTGAAGTGTGCGCGCGGCGGAGCACAATGATCCTGCCGCGCGCACACTTCTTACTCGCCCCCGCTGTCTTTCCCCACGTCGCCCAAATCAAGAATTCCCCGTGTCACGAAAGAACTTGTCCAGCTATAGTATGATCTTCTTCTTAACACTTTTTTCTCAACTGTGGTCTCCTCTTGGGAAATGCCATCTCCCCAGTTCCTCCTCTACAGTTTTTGTGCTTTACGCACTGCGTCCCATCCCAACTCTTAAGTGCCGCGGCCACTTAGACTTGGTTCTCAACAGTGGTCTCCTCTTGGGAAATGCCATCTCCCACCCGATTTCTCTTTCTCTCTCTGCATCGCCAAAACTCGGGTTGCACCAGTTCATCTCACCTCCGCAGTACTTGTGCCTTGTGCACTGCGTCCCACCTCATCTCTAAGTGGACGTGGTGGAATTCCCGTTTGTGGGTTTGCGCTCCCGCCACTGAGTCCGATTACTGGTAAGGAGACCTATGCAGTTCCAAATCAGGTTCTAAAAAAAAGGTAAATGCCGGTAGACTCAGACTTATAAAAAAACCCTAGCAGCACTCGATATGAAAATAAATAAATGTAGGACATATTATATACCATACCATAGCTAAGAACACTCTTAATGAAGTCAGATTTCAAACGCAAAATATACCAAAATTAAAGAAGACCTATAATTCATAGTATTCTTAGTTATGGTTCAAGAATATTTGTTCAGCCATTTGAAAAATATCGGTGTTTTCTAGATGCCGACACATTTATCTTGCTTTATAGGTTTCTTTCATCGATTTACCGATTACTTGTTTAGATAAGTAGCTTAAGGAGATAATATTTTAAAGCGACTTGATTCTTAACGAGACCTCTTGTCTGTCCTCTTTAATAATCAGTGGTACAGTTGACACGACTAGTCGAGAACTTGCATAGATTAAAAGCTCAATGTTTATACAATTACCTATTTTACCCAATTTTGGGAAAATCCTAGTACAAAATTACTGTAGTAAGTAGAGTTACCGTACAGCTAAAATTAGGAGACGTAGATTTAAGCCCGTTGATTTTGCACCTTTTAATGAAAGCAATTTATCTATTCGAATACGTTAACACCGATGAAAAAACAGGTTTATATATAAGTTTAACGTATTTGCCTGTGTGTTTGTGTATCTGTGGCTATGATCAGGCCCCTCTTTCCCACTGGGCACTCCGAGCAGTGCTCTCCCAGGGCCCCCGGCCGCGAAAGATCTGAAAGGAAGCTATTTTTATTGAGAACCCTGGGCCGCCCATAGATCATAGCTGCTAACTGATCTTGATTTAGTCATTAAGAGGATTTATACCTGCTCAACTGGCAACGTCGCATATTTCTTGGTTTTTCTTGATTATTTCGAAAAATATGAATGTAACTTGAACATGTCTACAATACATTAATTACGTTTTCGAGAGTTACGCAGGCACAATGCAAAATTTTACGATATTGCCACAAATAAAGCTCTAAAAATCAATTCATGTCTACGTCTTGTTTTGTAAGAAAATGAAGCCAAAAGCGATGATTAGGTGAATTAAACGCATCATAAATTCTAAAGATGCAGGGTATGTATTGAACATACCGGTATATTCCGTTCAAATACCACAAAATAATGAAACAAAATGAAAAAATATGCGACGTTGCCAGTTAAGCAGGCATAAAGGCTCGTAAATCCCCGACAAAAATAACGGTGTACTAAGTTTGACGCGTGTATCTGTGTGAGGAACCGATTTTAATTTATTTGGATTACGATTACGCGTCCAACGTATTAACCTCTCCACCTGCGACCACTGCACGTTTCGAATTTATCCATCAATTTTACCCCCGTACGTACTTTTATTTTTAAAAGTTAAAGTACATTTAAGATTCACTGCGAAAGTTTTCTTCATATCGTTAGTCCAATTTCTAATAACAAATGAAGTTCAAGTTTAAGGTCTGCGCAACATTGTCGCTTGCGGTGGCCAATATTGGTCACCTCCGGTCTCACGGCCGTTAACACTTTACGCTCTAGGGCAGAAAAGAACGAAGTAAATGTATGTCTCATTTTCAATTTAAACCTCGCTGCTAAAACATTATTGTTCAGATTGGGATGAATTTACTGTTTTATTTATTGATATTTAGTTGTAAATGTCAAGTGCAATGTTTCCCTACACAATTACATCGAAAGTGTCGTGGAATAGGAAACCTACTTCTCACCACTGATGAATGAGCATTATGTTTATAATATATATGCTGCAGTGCTAAATATTTTATACTTATATCAAACGCGATTTCCAAGAAAAATATACTTGCGTTTCAATGTAGTGTAGTTGTTCATTGTAGTTCCAAGTACTGTTAAAGCGAACCGAAACCTTTTTTACATTTTACATTCATTTCATCGCGTAAATGGATAGGTGAAATTCTTTTAATATTCGGAACTTAAAGTATATAGTAATAATTACGCCTTAGTAAATGCTTCTGTATGGCTTTCGGCCTTGTAATCAGTTTTACGTGTCATTGCCACCTACGCTCTTTTAGAGTGAGTAACTTTGGAAATGTTTTTTCCCATAAACCTAATAAAGGTTTTTTTCATATGATAATAGTTATACTTAGTAAGTATTTGATCTTTTAGGAGCTTAATTCCATAGGCAAAAAAGCCGGTTGAAAAAATTAAATATCGATTCGCTTCCAAAAATCAAATAATTTTAAAAACGTATTATGAGTCTAGTGTAATACTGGGTACTTTTCGTATGATGCCTATAGTCGCCTATAGGCACTAACTTTGTATACCCAAATAGTATAGTAAACTTTGATTATACTGCGTTAAATTGAGAAGATAATAGATGTCACTTAAGACTATTTTACTGACCGCAATTTTTCCGGCATTTCCGTTCTAATTATGTCACTGTATATGATCTCTAATTTATTGTTGTCGTCATTTTGAGTAACGTTGCCTCGTTTCATTAAGTTGGCCGCTCATGTTTTGCCAGGACACTCCAGCACCACAATACTGTATACTGTATTTTAAATGTATAATAAATAAACCAGAAAATGACGCAAACTTGCACTGCAATATTTTTAACACAGTTTTTTTCATTGGAGATACGAAGAAAATTAGGATAATCCTCAGTATTGGTCCAGAAACTTTCGCTTTCCAATCATGCTAATTGCTAACTATAATTGAGTAAACACCCTGTTGGTCTTTAATATAGTTGTAATATGGTTTAGGCTGATGTATATATTATCTGTTTCTTAAATAAATAAACTTTCATCTAGCAAAAATCCCCATACTTTTGGTTCAAGCTTGAAATGTCCGTTTCTAAAAAATCTTATTCCCAAAATGTCTACTTTCTATAATGTCAGCAAGTCTGCGAGTATGATTTCTGCTTGAAATTGTAAGAAATGTCTGCACATTTTGGGATATAACATTTTAGGAAAACAGATTATTTGAGGTCTGAGCAGCATTTATAAATCTATTCCAATTCTTTAACTTGTTTTCTAAAAAACTTGACGTGTAGATACTAGTATGTCTGTGTTTTGTGTACCATTTGTATGTCTTTTATGCAGATGGACCGATGTTGTAATTATTATTTTTTGTTTGAAATGTGACATAATTAAGGATGTTCTTAGTTATGGTTTGAAGATGAAAGATTTTCCTAGGTGCGACAGAGTTTTTTATGGTTAGCGATTACTTGAGTTTCTTTGTACCTACCCATTACACAAGGGCAAAATTAAAGGAACTTTTATAAGGGACCAGTTTTATGAATGATCCCCTATATTTGTAATTTGGTCGCGTTTATTACATGAGAAATCAATGATGAAGCATACAGCGCTCTTGCCTTGCACTAGCATACTTTTCAGAAAATAACCGGTGTTTTATAATTTATCCATCACGTGATAAGCACAGACCATCATAAACCCAATGGAGTGTATTTAAAATTATAATATTTCTAGGTGTAATCTACGAGGGTGAGTTCGACGATGGCACGTTTCATGGACACGGAGAGCTTCGGTACCCGAGCGGAGCCGTGCTAATGGGCACTTGGAAACGCGGCGAGATGACCGAGCGGACACTGATCTTTCCCGACGGCCTGCACTACAGCGAGGCTGACTGGCCGTACTGCACGATGCAGGACAGGAGGTGACGTACATTGTGTAGTGAGAGTACTGATGGGCACGTAGAAACACGAGCAGATAACCGAGCGGAAGCTGATCTTCCCCAGCGGCCTGCACAACAGTGAGGCTGACTGGCCGTACTGCACGAAGCGGGACAAGAGGTGACGTACATTGTGTAGTGATAGTGCTGATGGGCACGTGGAAACGCGGGCAGATGACCGAGCGGACGCTGATCTTCCCTGGCGGCCTGCACTACAGCGAGGCTGACTGGCCGTACTGCACGATGCGGGACAGGAGGTGACGTACATTGTGTAGTGATAGTACTGATGGGCAGGTGGAAACGCGGCGAGATGGCCGAGCGGACACTGATCTTTCCCGACGGCCTGCACTACAGCGAGGCTGACTGGCCGTACTGCACGATGCGGGACAGGAGGTGACGTACATTGTGTAGTGAGAGTACTGATGGGTACGTAGAAACGCGGCGAGATGGCCGAGCGGACACTGATCTTTCCCGGCGGCCTGTTCTACAGCGAGGCTGACTGGCCGTACTGCACGAAGCAGGACAGGAGGTGACGTACATTGTGTAGTGATAGTGCTGATGGGGAGGTGAGAACGCGGCGAGATGGCCGAGCGATCGCTGATCTTCCCCGGCGGCCTGCACTACAGCGAGGCTGACGGGCCGTACTGCACGATGCGGGACAGGAGGTGGTGTACATAGTGTAGTGATAATTGCTGCATGTGGAAACGCGGCTAGATGACCGAGTGGGCGCTGATTTTCCCTTGACGTTAATTTCAATTTGATATCTCCACGCGTTCCTGAGGGAAAGGGTCTGACAAACAAACAGACGGAAGGACAGACGGGCAACAAAGTGATCCTATAAGGGTTCCGTTTTTCCTTTTGAGGTACAAACCCCTTAAATACATGTTTCGAGCGGGATTTCACACTCATCCGACAACATACATTATTAAGTTTACTGGCATAAATAAAAGTCGTATTATTTTTACCCCTAACGATAACAATAGATTTTTAGTCTGGTTTTATGAGCTTGGGGTATACAAATTTGAAGAAGACGGAGATTTTCTTTCGATAAATAAATAAACACATGATATACTGCATTATCTGCACATACCATATTTTAGATTCTCTAGACTTTTTCTGAGATGTGTCCCGGCCTAGATTTTTTCCAAATTACACCTCGGGGAATATTCCAGCTTCCCAATTAAAGGATTTTGTCGCTATCCGGCGCGCTAGTCCCAAAAGTTCCACCGTTTCCGAGCAGAACATTCTCGAAATTGAATCTCATCGGGAATTACATTAATCTAGGTCTACACGCCTGTGGTCTGGTGTTAGAGGTCACAGGGGAATGCATGTGAATTTTGAAATTACTTATCATAAGTTGGAGGTAATTTGGTAATTTTTCAAATGATGATGAGACTCTCATCATGAGAGTTCATCGGGAGTGTTAATTGCTATAGTTCATGAAAGTTAGTTCAACCGTTTCGAATATATCAGCATTTTTCTAAACGTGTCCGGAGTTTTTCATGTGGTCACCAATTACTTGTTACAAATTCAGAAAACTTAAATTTAAAGTACAATGCACCAAAAATTAAAGTTAGCCATGCAAGCGACGATAGCAACCAACACTCGCTAAAAAATACAGCAATCAAAAATAAAAAGATATAGGGCTATAAAAGTTCAATCAATAATTTATTCATAATAAATGGTGCTTAATTTTTTTTAATATATATATTTTAATTTTCTTCTGTTTCCGCGATTATTACTCATTGAAATAAAACAATTTAACGGATTATATCGCGTATATTATCTCATTTTAATTCCCGACGTTTCGGAAGCTTTTCAGCTTTCCATGGTCACGGGTGGACTGAGAAAAAGATATATTTTCTCTGTCAAAGTTACAATTTGTGCAAACTACCCATTTATGAAAAAACAAATAAAGCTATATACACACTGGACCTAAGCTGTAAAGACAGTTACACATGTGCCAGAAGGGCTTAATTATTTTATTTTAATAATTTTCCAAGCAGCATTTCACAAATGAGGCGTACTGAGGAGATAAGAAACGCTGCAAAGAAAAACTTCCAGGTTACCTCATTACTAATTATAATATTTTGAAAACAGAGACTATATAAACTACTTTTTAACAGATAACATATTTTACACCGTTCGGAAATTAAGGTTTTGCAGTCCGGTGTCTCGCTTGTTCCTTGGTGAGATGCATTACAGGATCCCAAGCTGGTGGTAGCTACAATCCATCTTCTCTATTGAAATTAGGGTGCTTTTTAATCTCAATAGCCTCGCGTAACATTCTGGGAAAATATATTTTTTCTTTGGCAAGGATAGAAGGTTTATCAAACTTAATTGAGTGGTTTGGTTTGTCAATGACATGTTCACAGACTGCAGATGATTTTTCTCAGTCCACCCGTGACCATGGAAAGCTGAAAAGCTTCCGAAACGTCGGGAACTAAAATGAGATAATATACGCGATATAATCCGTTAAATTGTTTTATTTCAATATATATTTTATGTTTTGATTATCGCCCGATGATACCTATATATATGTACTCCAATGAGCGAAAAGATGGAAACAGCTGCTTATTGTAAGCAGCCCGGTATTGTGATGAACTAGAATGTGGCGACAGATGCTAGAGTAGGGTAGGTCTTACGGGAGTAGTAGGTAGTATTATTTTTTTTTAAAGCCACTCTAATCAGATTTTCTACTACAACTTGTAATTTTGCATAATAATTTAAACGTTTCAAGAACCACATCGCTAGAATATCTAAGTTTGTATAAAATCCTGTTGTTAAATGTACCAGCCATTAGGCGCGAACAACAGATAGGTACTCGCGGGCGGGGCTTTCGCTCGAAATGAGAATGATGCAAATAGCCTTTACACAGCAGTTTTATAATAACCAGCGGAGTCACTTGTGTTTTTATTCAAAAAAATAATCAGTCCGGTAAAGTTAAACTTACCTCATCAAGCAGTTCTAAGTATACGCAACACATTACAACCTCTTTAAACGCCATTATTGCATCTACCTACTGGATGTCCGGCGACAGCCAAAATAATGGCAAAAACGGAACCCTACGGCGCTCAACGCCGCGCCGTGCTCGCCTACGTCGCACCGGGCTTGTGGTGACTCCTTTATAGTTTCATCATGTCCGTCCGTCCGTATGTCACAGGTATTTTACTCAAAAACTACAAGATATATATTGAAATTTGGAGTGTAGGTGTTTTGTTCAAGCCGCTCTTAGAGTGGTAGTTAAAAAACAAAACTATTGTTTTCTAGGGAGGCACGGGAATCGGTACCTATCGTAGCGCATAATGTTTATTGTCCAAAAAATTTCATGCCGAGAATGTTTAGCTAGGTATAATATTGTATGACATACTACTCGTTTAAAACTTCTAAACCATGTTTGTCATAATATTGATAACTCAAATATCGAATTACCTAATAATGTCCTCCCCCGCCCGTACTCCTTACCCGGGTGGTGCTCAGGAGCGTCAGCCGCCGTTCCCGTGTATTATGGGATCTTGACAATTATAAACTTCTTAATAAGTGGAAAAAGCGTAAATTTGTGAGCTCACCAATAAACGCTATATGTAATTTGTACAGGATTAAAAATAGCAGAAGTTTTATCCGTCGAAATTTCATAACACACGAAAACGACGGTTGAAACGCTCCTGAGCCGCAGCCACCCGCCTGTTATCTTCTTCAAATTGTAATTTTCTTTCCTTTTATATGGATTTCTAGTTTTGTGAGTTGTATTAAACATGCATCTAAAAGATACGATCCATGCTACTGAGTTCTCAGCATAACAAGACTTTGCATTATGCTTCACATAAAGCGAGTGATCCATCTTTATTATTCCCATTCCCGGGCGCACATTTGTAGCGCGAACGCAAACTCGGTCCGAAAATTACGCGCCATTCTGTTCGCAAATGGACGGGTATGAATTAGGCCGCAAAACATTGGCGCTTTTCTTTGCGTCTCATCTCACATTAAATTATTGCGTAAGACGGGCTTTACTTATCTCGTTTTGGGGTTCTTCAGTAGAGGTTCAAGCGGCCATTTCATATCTGTTCGAGATTTTATGGCAGTGATACCGTCATTTCATCCATACTATCCATACTAATATTATAAATGTGAAAGTGTGTCTGTCTGTCTGTCTGTCTGCCTGTTACCTATTCATGCTTAAACCGCTGAACCGATTTGGATGAAATTTGGTATGGAGATAGTTTGTGTCCCGGGGAAGGACATAGGCTACTTTTTATACCGGAAAAATAGACTTATCCGCGATAAACGAATTTAAGGCGAATGAAGTCGCGGGCAGAAGCTAGTACTAGATATATCTCAAATGTCATGCTAGAGATAAGATTTCAAACAAACCTGTCACAGAAAACGGCTTCTCAGGCTCATGCAGGCTTTTATAGTGTAAAAGAGTATTTTGAATTTAAAGCGATTGATTAATGAATATGATGATAGTTTTTTGAGTATGTTAATTTTTCTATTTAATATTTAATTCACACTTAAATCATGTCAACACAACAAAAAAAAATCCTCAAGTTGACTTGCTTAAGCCTCCCTCTCTAATCTCTATATAATTTTATTGTTCTGATTATTATTGCATTATTTAATTTAACTCTTTATTTGATGACATGATTATTAATATGAAAAAAATATTTAAAATTTCAGACTCCAAGGAATAAAGAGGAGCACGCTTGCTTGCAAGCAAAACACACTGAACTGACCCAATTCATAAATGAAATGTTACTGATTAAGGGCCTACTTCGTCATTTGTAAATCACGGCCCAAACTCGGAGCCAGCCACTAAGTGTGATTGGTAATGAGGGACGCATTTATTGCTCTCGCGCATTAAAGAAAGAGAAAGCTAATACACTACATGCTTGGGGTTTTTTGGCGTAAGCGCCAGATGTAAAAGCACCATGAAATCGAAGATATTTATTGTGTTTTGTTAACATTTAAGTTAATCACTTAAGGGTCAAATTCACCGAGGTAGTATAAGCCTTATTCCAATAATAAATCATTAATTACACGTGAGTAAAGTCATTTTACGTTTCGCCAATAATTAACCTAAATATAAAATGTCTAAACAAGAAAACAATTTTACACCGCCAATTTCGGCTGAGTAAACTGGTAGATGTAGATTAGTATTGTCATTGTCACTGTCAAGTGAATTAAATACTTACTTCACAATTGATGATGATACTGCACCATTGCTCAAGCATGGGACAAATTATTGTCTATCTTACTTGGGTGCATTACAAATGGAAATGAAGTTAACCATTGAGTAAATCGTTAGATTTTTATACTGGGTTAGCCACTCTCGTGTAAATTGATTGTTGGTGAAATCGGCCCTAAGAGATAAAGGGAAGAATGTCATTTTAACATAATTTAGCCGTTTATTAATCTGTCGTTTGTACAAATTAGACAAAAAACGGGAAATGGAGACGCGTTTTCGGATATCTTTTCTATCGAGGAAATTTTCTTTAAACATGTTTCCGCGTTAATCACTGAATAGGTTATATAGTCAAGAAACACATATCTGAAAACCAGCATATTTTATATACTAGATTTGACAAAAAATGCGCTACAAAATAGCTTAAATTTTCGGTGCATCCCCTTAAATGGCCTGTGACTGTGATATACGGGAGGACGGAGTGACATGGCGAAAGTGTGAGGGTTCCGTTTTTACTATTTTTGTCACAGAACCCTAAAAACCTTCACGTTTAAATATATAGAACATAGGCGGTCGAGCTTTGCTCGATGAGCTTCGATTTTTGTTTAAAAAAAATGGAACCTGTCTTTGTAAACTTGGAAGGCAAACCTTAGTTTTCATATCAAATTTCTTCCAAATCGATAGAGCCATTGCCGCGAAACTTATTTATTTATTTATTTTGAAAAGGCATGGTTACAAGTAACAAACTTAATAATTAATTAAAGTACATAACGTTCAAGGCATATATGTGTTTGTTACTCCATTACAACCACGCACAACATTTGAGAGTGATTGTAAAGTGCATGCAACTAAGAACTAGCATGCATTAACTAGGTTAACATAGGTTTTTAATAAATATTTACAATAGTTTTTAATTTGTTGCCTTATTAATATCACTAAGAAAAACACTGATTTTGGCTGTGAAAATATCTAGCTCTGGATTTTTCTTTAACAATTCATCATAAGAACGTGTCATGCGTGTTATGGGGCTATTGTAAAATACATTGTTAGTAGCCCTTGGAACAGAAAAGAGTTGCTGAGTGCGACTGGCGCTATTGGCAACACGAAATGCGAATTGGTTTAACAGGTCGGGCGAGCCAATTTTATTATTTAGTATTTTGTAGCAGGTTACTATATCAGCCATCCTGCGCCGAGATTCTAGGGTCACGAAATTAAAATGTCTTAGTCTTTCGTCGTAGGCAGAGAGAGATTGTCTGAGGCCAAATTTCTGAGGACAAAACGAACGAAGCGCTTCTGAATGTTTTCAATTCGAAGGATATCCGTTTCATACAAAGGTGACCATATTATGGCACAATATTCCAATATGCTTGCGACTAACATACTGTATAATAAAGTGATAGTTTTGTCTTTCTTGAAAGGTTTGCTTATTCTCAAAATAAATCCCATTATTTTGTTGGCCTTAGATACAATATAATCATAATGAGCACGGAACGATAAGTTATCCTTGTAACAAACTCCTTAATCCTTCGTGGTTTAGACGCATTTTAAAGGTACGTCATTTATTTTGTGTAAAAAAATATGACATGTATATATGTATATGCACGAATTCCTCGTTTAAATTGATAGTATAGAGATAAATATTTTATAAATAACAACAAATGAAAACGTCGATACCGACCATAAAATCTGGAAATGTACAACCGATGCAGACGTAAATTTCTTTAGCTTTTTATCTTAATGTTCTTCTTATCTGAATGAAGATCGCAATCAAAGAATGCCATCTTGTACCAGGAATAAGCAATCATCTGCTTCAGATTACCGTTATGTTAATAAAGCTGTCGATATTTTAATAGCGATAATGCGAACTTTATATCCGATAAAACTGCCAACGTCGATTTTCGAAAAGGATTCCGCGTTCACTATATGTATGTATAAGTTTGACGACCGGTTTAGCTCAGTGGGAGTAACGTTGCCTGCCAAGCTGAGGTCCTGGGTTTAAATCCCGGTAAGGGCAAATATTTGTGAGATGAACAGAAATATTTGTTCCTGAGTCTTAGATGTTTTCTGTATATAAGTAATATTATCTATTAAATATATCGTCGTGTAGTACCCATAATACAAGCCTTATTGAGCTTACCATGGGACTTGTTCGATTTGTGTAAAAATTGTCCCGTAATATTTATTTATTTTATTTATAAGTAAAAATACGAACCTATATTCAATTATATACAAAAATTTCAAACACCGAGCGGAGATACCGTAAAATGAGGAACTTGGAGCACGCGGGGTAACATTTGACGAGGAAATAGTGCTCAAATTCGGATGTGCTTCGGACGATACTGTAGGGGAGAACGGGGCTAAAGTGCCGGAGGAGGTAAGTTGTTGCAATGAGAGTAGGAGCGCAAGTAAAAAATGGAGCGATTCGTGTGATTTTTGTCTCCAAACGTTATGTTATGACACTAAGCCGTTGCAGGAGCCATTTTAGTTGCTTTCATTATTATTTTTTGAAGGGTAAGTTTATATTTGAATCGACGGAACAACCAGCCCCATATCAGGGTTAGTTGTTTCGCTCCGATCAATCACATTAAAACTACTTTGGAAAATAAACTGCTTAACGATGCAAAAAACAATTATCACAAATCAGAAATGCGAATGATCATTCTTTAAATATATGCGTAAGCTATACTATTTGTATAAGTCAATTATTGTATTTTATAAAAATCGGCACGTTTAGCCCCGCTCTCCCTTATGCTTATAATCTTTGCATTGTGGGTCTCTACTTTCAGGGTCATTCCTTCAACTATCTACTGGTTCTCAATAAAACATTGTCTATAGTTGCTCCGTTGCCCCGCGTGTTCCAATTTCACGGTATTTGGCGGTATCAATTTTGAAAATTATTATTTGACGTGCGTGCTGCTTTAATTGAAAAACGAGTAATTGAATCATAAGCAAAGCGAAGCGAGGCTTACGTAGGCGCCATTGTGAGCAGACTTAGACACTATAATCGGAGCATTTCTGAACTGGTGAGCTAAAATATACTTCTTAAAAGAGTTGTAACTTTTTAACTTTTTCGAACAAATCGGCGAATTTCTACTTTTCTAAACTTTCGTCAATATCTCCGGCCAAGGAAAAACCAAGTGAGACTGCATGCAGTGGATATTTATGCAAACTCTTTCGAGTGTTGTTTCCCACTGTAACTTTTTCAAAACATAGTCATATAGTGACAGTTATGGCTGTATACATACTTTCAGTATTATAACTAAAGTGCCCGCTATGTTAAAATAAAAAAATATATTGTTGGCCGTATTTCAATTTAAGGGGCATGCTAGCAACTTATGCGTGCTCTCATATGCCGAGTAAAAGAACATAAATTTAACAGACTGATTAACAGAGCTCGGAAAATCCAAAGCAAAACAAAAGACTGTCGCAATCAAACTAGTGTTAGAAACATTTTTTTAAAGCAAAACAAATTTATAAAACTCATTGTAATTGGTAATAACAATAACGTCCGTTTCAAACTTATAATTGTACCCTAAAGTGATGCAGATACGACGGGTAATTTTAATCGATAATGATTTAATATGGGATATATTGTTATCCAAGAATGTTTAATATTAAGAATGTGCTTTACATTTGATTAATGAAATCATGTATATCTCCCACACAGATTCACGATAGAGATGGACAACGGGCTCCAGCCGGCGGGGCGGTCAAACCTCACAGCGGATCAACCGACGCGCGATATCCCCGAAGGCTTCTATGACACGGGAGATGGTTTCTACGACCCCAGCAATAAGGCTGTATACTCGGCCAGTGACTTAACACACATCATCAGGTATAACACCAAATGTCATGGCAGCTCTACCGACACGAGATATCCCCGAAGGCTTTTATGATACGGCCGATGGTTTCTACGACCCCAACAAGAAGTCTGTTTACTCGGCTTCCGATATACTTAACACACATTATCAAGGATAACACCAGATTTCAAGCAGAGCAACTGATGACTGGAATATCCACGAAGGATAAATAATCGTACGTAAACAGTATCAGGTATAACATCTCACAAAATAGCACACAAACCGCGACATTCGCGAAGGCGACGACGACGTCTACGATACAACTAACAAGGCTTACTCTGACGTAACTGACATCATCAGGTACATATCGACAAAGGTCTTCCACTTTATCATCAGGACGGTCATATCAATCAGCAGATCAATCAACACGCGGTATGCCCGAAGACTTTTATGCTTCGAAAGACAGCTTTTGCGACCGCTTTGTGCTCATCATCAAGTAAGTTTATTATATAGGCTTTTTAATAACCAATTTCATTATCGCACGGCAAAATATCACCTATCTCTTTCGTCATTCCATTCCCGAATGTCCGGGATTGGCCAAATACGGGAAAATAAACTCTGCAAGTACCTGCTCCAAGGTCACTCCCAGCAGAAATCGGCAACGTCAAGTGTCTACTTGGCTTTCTGGTAGGGTTAGTTGGCTTGGAACAAGTAGTGCCAACGATCCGTTACGCAAAATAGGCGCACTGTAACGACGAGTAAACTTAAACCACGTATCCCTTTCTATTCAGTAAAGTAAGAGTAAAATGGACGACGATATCGATACCCTTAGATTCAAAGGGCGTGTCCACCATTTATTTGTATGGAGTTTACATACTTTTAGTCTAAAGACATCGATATGTTACACGGCAAAGAGCAGGCGGACAAGCAAAGTCGTAACCAGTGCGCTTAGAGCTTTTAAAATTTAAATGCTCTTAGCCAGTGCGGCGCTACTGACGTCTGTCAGATGTAGATAGAATCAAAGTAATGTGTTTATTTACTTCCAAAAATGGTCCTTGCTTCCAAGTTTATCAGCAACTAAAGGGACTTGTCGATCTTCTTTGATAGTTATTTTTACTAGAACGTTAAGTTAATCCCTGACACTGAGAGAAAAATATTTATACAATACAATACGCTATATTTGTATGTTAAGTCATATGTATCTAAAGAAAACTATAAGTATAATAAAATCGACTATTTACAATATCGGGATTACGTACCGGCGACCTATATGACCTTTACATGAAGCCTAATTTACAAAATATATATAGATAGCGTAGAGGCGACGCGAGTCCTGTCAAAACAACGCCGGGGAAAGGGTACGCTATCTTATCTGTGGTCCCGCGGGAAAGGAACTCGCCGAGAAGTTACTTATGTGATAAAATTAATGTCACTCGGAATTTTGCGCTCATTTCATTGTCCTAATTAAGTGTTATTTTGCGGTAATTGTGAGTTATTACATTGACCCTGCTGGTTAATATAATTTATTACTCTCGCTCTCGGCTCTATTTAAATACTAAGTTCAAATTATCAGTAAAGTAGGATTTTTAATTAGCTGGAGAAAACTGACGTCGACACACGTCGACGCTGATTACTTCATTATGGCAAAAGTACAGTATTTCTTATGAATAAAAGTTAGCATAATAATATCACCGGTTACTTACACGTATTTTTATGTATAATTTTGTAAAATTATTTCTAAAGAACAAAATATTCACGTTTACACCTATCAGTTTACTCCAGCTAATTAAAAATCCTACTTTACATAATAATAAAACTTGAAACTTTTCAAACTTTTTTCTTTCAAAATATCTTTTTTAGTGATAGTTGACTGTCAGCTTAACCTACAAGTTTCCGTTAAAGAATTAGTAAATTTAAAACAAAGCAAACATAACTAAGCACATTTAACGGCCTTATTACATACTGGAAGGTGCTCGCAACTTCGTTCGCGGAGACGAAAAAGTCATTACCCCTATTTTTTTCTACAGCGTATTTGGGTAAGAAGTATCCTATAACCATCTGGGATACCCAGCTACCCGTGTACCAAAAATAGTTAAAATTCGTTTAGTCGATTTGACGCGATGAAGCCACAACAACACATAAAATATATTTTTCGGTTCAGTGACCTCCAAATAGCCCGTTACAATCATTTTTTTGAGAATATCTTTATTTTTACAACTTTATAGTTCATGAGTAGCCTGTCTTTGCACATTAGACCCATGTGTAACGCGATATAATTAATCCGTTTAAATTGTTTTACTTGATTGCCGGTGAAAATAGTACAAATTATAAGGGTAGGTAATAACTATGGGGAATGGATGAAAAAAATTAAATCGCTTGATTTTTTTTTATTAATAGGAATAACCTCCCTCATTTCTGGAAAAAAGTTACAGATATTTCCGTAGCTTAAAATAATTATAAAAAATAAAAGTATTTTTACTGTCCCCGTTCGGGCCTGGGACGGTCAGCTGGACGCTTTCCTTAGTCCCTCAATTAGTACATATAAAATAGAAAAAATAATCTATGCTAAATGTCAGATTGACCTTGTCAACTCTTTATAAACACACCGTTATTTTTAAACTTTTCGTAATATAATGGGATTTTCTTTAAATTTGACCATTGTTTGCGCACCACCGGATTTTTGATTACCTGCTTCGATGACTACCTTCGTTTTGGACCCCGGATTTGACCTTCACAGCTTTTACGAAGACTATTGTAACTGAAATTGGATTTTGAAACCACGACTTCCAATCTACCAAAAGTAGACAGATGTATGCTTATGAAATTCATGAAGTATAGTGACAAACACAACATCGCTGAAATAAGAGGCATCAAAGCGTTGATGTAAGTACAATGCAAGTGTGTAACATTGCATATGGATGTTGTGTAAGATAAAGCCTAGAACGTGTAAGACACGTCTGAAAGCATTCTATTGTTTATTACCAACCAAGGCACTTTATTTATTTATGTTTATGTAGTATCTAGAAGAAAGAATGCCCCATTGTAGTTATTTGAGAAGTGCTCTGTATATTGTAATTATATTGAGATCTGCTTTGATTTCATAACAATTCGTTATTCTAACCTTCACTTATTTTTCTTGGTCTTCGCGGGAATCATACGTGGTAAATGCAGTTGGATATCTTGAAGTGAAAAGGGCCGGAAGCCTATGTGATCTCCGAGCTAAAATTGTACCTGAACATAAAATATCAAAGAAATATTACATTGTGACGGATATATCTTGCGATCTGGAATGTGTTTCTTTGTTTTGGGTTGAAATAAAGCCTCGTTAAATCGATTTATTTTTTATTTTTACCAATAGGTAGGTATGCATGGAAACATTTGTAGAGGTTGCACCCATCTTGGCAAACTAGTTGCGACTGTTCTGACAATACAATCATTATTTATTGCACACCAACAAGGAAACCTAGGTTTTTTACAATAAGCATTTCAATGTAAAATACAGGATGCAAACAGGTTACATTTTAAGTAACCTAATCTAGGGTGCTGCCGGTAGCAAGTACCACATAGGGACCTCCTGACAATGTACACTGTATTTACTGCCTTCTGTATTCTATCTCAAGACCCTTTACCGAAACAAGTATTGGGACAATGATCGTCAAATCGATATAGGTTTATATGATATATAGGCTATTCGCCAACACCCGTCTCCCACCTATCTTGGCCTAGTCAAGTTAAAACTATATTAATTTATATAACTCAGTTTAAATTAAAAATAAAAACATAATCAATAATTTTATAACAATGATAACCGCGATCCCGCTCGTTTCCGGCCGCCGGCCTCCAACCGCTCAGTGACACACTACCGTGCTAATGAAAAGGGATGTAAAACACATGGAAACTTCTACTAAAAAGCCTTTTAAACTAGCACAACGGCACGCCCTCACATATAAAGATTTCAACGCGGGTATATTCTTCGTAAAAAAACACCCGTATTAAATCAATATTATTTTTTTTATTTCAGATGATAATATGTAACAAAAATATTGGAAGTATTAAAAACTGTAAAATATGTTCCTATGTATTATGTTTGGCTCGACAATAGATTCTAGAAAGCATCCACTCAAAGCTGTTTCACCGAGCCTTCATTCATAAAGTTCTCAATTTTTTTCAAGGAAATGCCATTGCATATAGTTCACGATCACTTAAACGTTTGTGTTCTTCGCAAATATAAAGCCGACGCTTCGGGCACTTTCTATTAACCATTTGACACCATTTTTCTTTAGAAAGAAAGAACTTTAAACCTGGGTTTTTTTACATCATTGGAGTTGGTTGGATTGGAGCATGTTGGTAAAAAACATGGCTTGGGTTCCTTAAATCGTTGATATGCGGGGCCATCCATGGCAAAGAATATTAATAAAACGACAAAATAACAGTATTCCAGTTTCCGTTCCTATGGTCATCGTAAAAGCTATCAAGGTCAAGTCCAGGGTCCAAAGCGAAGGTAGTCATCACAGCAGGCAAGTCGTCTAATTTAAAGAAAAATCCATTAATTACGAAAACTTTAAAAATAACGGTGCGTTTATGACGAGTTGACAAGGTCAATCTGACATTAAGCATAGATTATATTTTTCTATTTTATATATACTGATTGAGTGACTAAGGAAAGCGTCCAGCTGACCGTCCCAGGCTCGAACGGGGACAGTCAAAATACTTTTATTTTTTATAATTTTTTAGAGCTACAGAAAAATCTGTAAGGTTTTCCCAGGATTGAGGAAGGTTATTCCTATTCATAAAAAAAAAATCAAGTGATTAAAAAAAATCATCCTATCCCCATAAACTCTTCCCTTTGTCGTTGCCGTGGTCGGGTAAATACTTAAGAAAGGCCTTCCATGTATGTATATGTAGTAGTGATGTGTTCCTACAGACGATTTGACGTTAGAATTTAAAAGAAATCATTCGTTTTTATATCTATTCTGTAAAGTATACACTATGTAAGAAAGGCATTTGTTAAGTTTTTTAATTATACATAACGTCGTTTCAATTTTGTACACGTAAAGCAAGTGGCCAAGTTAATTGGCATTGGCACGCAATCATCGATTGGCACGGACGCGCGGACGTCGGAATCCCAGGTGATTTCCCTTCGGACTTGGCTTCCAAATTACCTTCGACATTAACTCCCAATTACACGACAAAAAATCACGTATTCTTGATTGACTTTAATCTTTTTGACCAGTCAAAGCAGAAAAGTTGACGTACGCAGAGAGTTAATGTAGGTAGGTACCTATATTCCTCTAAGAGTTAGAATCCTGTGACAAACAGACAGACACACAGCAAAGGCTTAAATAGGGTTCCGTCTGTGCAAAGCCGTTTGAAAAACTACCAAGAGATGGCAGTATGGTCATGTATAGCCATATTCATTGTTTAGTTCTATGAGAAGTATCAGACCATAATATTGATACAATTTTTCCTATAGAGACGCATCTGTTAAAGATAGTATCACTTTTTTAATTATTACTTCTCTGATGTAAAACGATTTAGTTATAAACTGTAGGTATAGTGTTGATTTTCTTGTTCCACTCTCACAGAACCATTGTTTGGTAATAAAAATATGTATATGAATCTGTTAACTTGTAGTCATCATCATCATATCAGCCTTTTATCGCCCACTGTTGAGCATAGGCCTCTCTTTTATCAAAATGATGTGCAAATAATGGACATATAAATTGAATCTGAATACTTCGTTAATTAACGCAATAATGCATGCAATAAGTACCTAGATTTAATCTGCAAGCATCGTCATAAGTAACTCAGACAGGAACGTAATCTGCAACATGCTTACCTAGTTAAGAGAAATATATATACTAACATAAAGCAATTCCCCACTCTGCGTCATACATACTGGATAAAAAGTTTATACTTGCAGTGTTTATATATTCTCATCCCACTTTCAGAAAGCCGTGTTTTCGTGAGCAGCAATGGATCTTGAACAACTGCCGCACCAACCCCATGAGACCCCTTGGGCCCCAACCGGACCTGTACGAAGAGTGGTCCAAGCCCCAAGTCGAGCGAAAACCGGATGAACCGGGCCACCATTCCCAGTACAGCTCCGGGATTCTTGGCAGCAGGTCTCGCGTATTCACTGAAGACAAAGATTCAGTAAGTTCCCAAGAACGGCCCGAGTTTCCCAATGATACCCCCGAATATAAATACGTTTCTTTAACTAGAGGTACTTGGAGTAACCCGTTTTCTTTCCATACTCTGAGGTGCTCAAATCTGAAGAGAAATAAATAAACGTAAAAAAAAAGATATATATTTTTTTTATCATCTAAGTTTCTTCTTCTTTGTTATTTGTTAAACTTATATTACCAGAATAAACGCGAGTTACATATACTTTGTTTTTTTTTTCTCTTGGCAAAGCAGGACTTATGGTCCCTTTTGACTTCGGAACTATAAAAAACTACTCTCTAGTATTGTTCAGAGAGACCTATCAAACAAAATTTAATCCAAATTGTTGGCGAGTATATATAGAGCAAATAAATATTCTTATAATATTGCTTTAAATTTAGTTTTTATATTTTTCCTTTTTGTACTTTTTTTTTAAATTTCGCATTAGGTACATGGAAGTAGGAGTAGAAACTGGAGGGAGCATTACCGTGCTGCAGAATTGGGCGCGGCAAACAGCTCCACCACATACTCCACCATAAGGGTGGTGAAACCTTCTGGCGAGTGAGATGCATAATGACACGTAATGCCGTCTTTTATTTTTTTTTGTATTAAAACCAATTTCACCAAGCCATGTAAGTTGCTAACGGCCGAGTAACCTTTATGCGATTTCAAAGATTTGGTAATTAAATTGAAGCTCAATGAAATTTCAACATAGTATTTAAATCTCGCGTATTCACTGAAGACAAAGATTAAGACTTAGCAGTCAAATGCTTTACACTGATCAGTGCTTCCGCACCTTGTCAATGTCCAGTAAGACCTTTGGTTAAGACTGCACATTGACAAACGTAATCAACCGTTAAATCTATCAGAACTTAATGAATTTGAAAATCGTCATCTCAACAACAATCGGTCGCGCGCCGCCCGCATCCAACGGTTTCCAGTAGTCATGACGAGATCGTCCTTCCATCTTGTTGGGGGCCTTCCTTCTATTGAAAATGGGCTGTATATTTTACTCTTTTTTCTAGGTTTTATGCCCAATTTGAATATGTTCTTATTAATCGCTAATGGCTGATAGACGGCTGATTTCGTTTGTGACATAGTACACATACACATTGATCAGCTGTTAAAATTAACAGAGCATAATTAAGTCGAGGCTTAAACGATGATCACCCCCAAGCAAACGTAGTGTACTCGTAGGTATACAGGCAGGCCACGTGCCAGAGGGACATTTTATGGGGAGGCCCAAAATCAGGCCGGTGGACATTATGCCATGTTAAGAGGCCTCTATGTCCAGTATTTGACTGTTTTACGCTGATGATGATGTTAGTGATAATAATTAAAGTTACTGAATAAGCTTCCGAGTAGAGCCCAATTTTAGAAAGAATGAGTGGAGTGCCCTTGGCACCAGGTGGTGATGAGCGCCAAAAAATATCGGAAAATAAAGATTTGATGAAACCTTTTCAGGCTCGATCGAAGGGCGATGAAAAACAATCTTGCACTATCTAGAATCTAGAGCTAGTGTTGACACTGGTACCCTAGAAAGTTAAAAATGGAACCAACCATTTATTGTAGTTAACCGCACGTACTTTAAATAATAGTTTAGTGTGTTTTCATGCTATTTGTTTTCACTAATGCCTTATCAGGTCCGGTTATTTGTTAACTACATTATTATTCCTCCAATAACTTATCATTCTTCTGGGATAACCAATATCACTTACCGGACCATATTTTTATCTATGCAAAAAATCACGTCGATCGCTCTTTCGTTGTGAGAAAGAGCCGAACCAACAAACACATGCACTGCTAGGAGCTCCTTTCCTCCCAGTACACACGCGATGCTCATAACCGGTTACCGGTTAACACCGATTAACATCTACTCTTGACTATCTGATAAACAACTTTACCAAAATTCAAATAAGTAGTGCATATCAAAGAGCACCCCAACTTTTGTAGGTTTTACAAAATTAGACAGTCTTTTTCTTTGAAACTAACCGATAATCAAAATTAACCTAACCAAATTGTTAAGAAATTCACTGAACTTTATCTTTGTGAAAGCAACTGTGAAAATATTTTTGAAGGTTGTCGAGATAAAAGCAAATAACTAAAAAAAGTGGCATTTAAACCAAAATCTTAACGACAGCACAGCCCTCACCCACAAACCGACGACTTGTACGAGATATATGTACCAATTTTGAAAACTACACGAATTATTTGCCCAGATTTATCAAATTTACATACTATACCGGAATTGACATTTTAATTGACGTATTACAGGAAACCGCGTTCCCACAACTAAGCGCAGATTCTTCATCTACCACAACGTCTTCAAGCTTTAGTGATTCATTTTAATTTACGATAAACTCTTTTTATTATACTTAATAGTAGTAACTAGTAGCTTTACTTAATATAGTTTAGGATTGTAAAGCGATGGTCATCTTTATTGCCTGTCTATGACAGATTTTTTTTTAAAGTCTTAGGTAACGGTCATATAATATAGTCTCATGTTGGTAGTTAACATGAAAATAAAAGTGTGATCAAAAATGATCAACTCTAAAACTTTCAAAGTCACTGAGTAATATTTATATTAAGCACAGCAAATATAACTTACTTACTGATAATGTTCCTGAACCGAGCTATCTTTCTAATAAATGTTATTCACTAATAAGTGACAAGAGATGCGTTAGTGAACTGTATTATTACATCTATGTGTCAATGGCGAAAACGAAAAAACTGTGACATTATAGTTAAAAAACTGATTACGTCTCCACTTTTTATCATCGCTTTATAATATTGTATTTTAGGTAAAATGTATAATTATAACAGGCATTTTAAACTGGCTCGTTTAGAAAATAAACAGCCTAAAAAGAAAACTGTCGCTAATAACTTACTTATTATTTTTAACGATTAAGTCGATTTTGTCACCATTTTTAAAGTTAATAAATGGGTAGTAAAAAAATACCTGTTTCATTCATATAAGTAAGAAAACTTGACCAGATTAAAAATGTATACCTAGTCATAATTTACGAAAACGCAGAAAAGTCTAAATCAGGAAGGAATCTTAATTAAAGAAAGTAATTCCAAAATATTATTACCAACGATAAAAAATGCGCTCTAATTTTTTCTCTTTCTCTATAGCGTTAAATTTAAATAAAACCTTAAAGTTTGACACAAGTATGTGACTTTACTTAAGCCGGGTCCGCTGCGACGTGTTTTAGTGTTTTTCTAACACCTAACATGTTATTCTAACATAAAAGGGGCGTGGCCTAAATGTTTTGGTTAGCAAAAACACTCCAACATGTTTGCCGCGACGGATGGAAAACATTCCCCGCGTTCGCCTGCGGAAGAGGGGTGCAGCGTTCATTTCGTGTTTGACCGTCGTTGGGATAACACGTCTTCTATGTCAGAATTCATTATGACTTTTGTGCGTCAACAATGTTTTGGCTCACAAAAACGTTGTTGCAACAGACGGGAAGTTTTGCTAACATGTTAGACAAACAATGTTTTGTTAGATTTTTGAGGCAGCGAACGCGCCTTTATGTACCCGGAATAACAAAAAGAAACAAACATATGTCCGTAAATATGGTTTGACTGTTTTTCAAAATTTTCGAAATGATGATCGATGCACACATGCATTCGTTGAATGGAAACCAGTTATTATAGCACTTATTCCATTGTAATTAAGGTATCTGCAAAACTTACCTTTGAATCCATCTACGCTTACTTCTTGGGTCAAAATTGTTGACCACCTCATTTATTCTTTACGCTTAGAAATAAATTAAAGTCATTGTGTGCCAAAACAGGGCTGTACAAACAGCAACACACGTAAGTGACCTACAGATGGTCACTGGCCTTATGACGATATCAATAAGGTCTACCAATGGTAATTTAAGGTATGTCGCTGATTGTACGAAGGATGACCCATTAATTTCATCTTTTCACTTTCCATACACAGAGTTTTTTCCTTCGGCTGACCTTTGACAGTGACAGCTAGCACTGTCATGGTGAAGATTATCCTGCGGTGTTTGTTGGGTTTTCGTGTTTCCTCAAAGACGTTCGGTAAATAAATGGTCGTGTGCCATTCCAAATTAACTGTTTTACGATTCTCTAGTAGTACCTACTGTAACCACGTGGCCATTTATTCCAAAAAACAGGCCACAATTTGCTTCAAATTGCTTTTTGCTAGAAAAACTTTTGTTGGATTCGGTTCAAAAAATTAAATTTTTGTCATGAATTTCTGTCCGATGGTTGACTGGTAGAGAAAAGGCATTAAGTCCGCAAGTTGTACCTTTATTTGTTGTGCAATAAATAATAAATAAATAAAATTTTAAAAAGAGCACCTATCATTTCACTGTCAACTTGAAGAAAAGTCCAAGTTCGAAAAATAAAAGGAAAGACCCATAGACAAAGGGATGTAGGGCTGGAGGACTCATGTATGGTCTGATTGATAATGATAAGCATCCATAAACTACATGACCTACGTAACTCGCACATTCATCGTGATGTTGTATTTTTTTAGAAACCAAGGTAAATTGAAAAGATATTCAAAACTACCTACGAGTATTGTTTCCGTAAGTAAGCATCTCTACATTGTTGCACACTGCTGAACTAATAAGCACCCTTCACACAATTGGACTAGACTAATTGGAAACCCGGACGTGAATGAAATGCAAAATTGATTGCTGGCACATTGCTGGGCTGTTGACTGTATATCATCAACTATACACGCCGGATAACAGATTAATTAACAATTTGTAGCAACCGACTTCGAAAAAACTTATTCGTAGCAAGAATAAGCACACCTCAAATTTTCATCGGAAAAGTTGTTGTTTCCCGTTATCATTATGTCCAGCAGTGGATGTCGGTCACGAGGTGGACTGATGACCTAGTTAAGATCCCTGGAGTCCACTGGATGTGTATGGCGCAGGACCGGTCAATACAATTAATCTTATTTTGGCGTCGGTGCCATATAAAGAATGTGTAAAATATTGGAAATTGACGATTTTAGTAAGTTGTGACACGATGGCACCGACTCCAAAATAACATTAATTGTATATACTGTATAGATTGAGTATACAAACGGTTACTTGTAAGTAATTTGACGAAACTGAATTATGGCGTTATTTTTTACTTTTTAGTTTTTTTGGAGTCGGTTTTATTTTTTTGTTTAAAAGTTTATTTATTTTACACTTTTTAGTTAATCGTTACTTAAAAGTGTATCTCGTGACGATTCGAACAAGCCCAAACACGGCTAGGATACATTATTTTATTACATAGATCTGGTGCCTACCTTCCGGCTCCATCATCAAATCAATTCGATGGTACCATTCTCATCAGGAACATTTAAATTTGTGACTATGAAGTTGCTTAGCTAAATTAATCAAGATATTTTGTCGCCACCCGTAAATCATTTATCATTGAGGAGTTCCGATGGCATTCTGTGGTCTTCTGCATCAGTTCCACTTCACCAATTTACACTTTCTGAATGCAAATGCTTATTATGTTTCTTATAATACCAAAATCGCTATATGTATGCCTACAATATTTGAGGAGTTCCTTCAATTCCTCATGGATTCCATCATCAAATTTTCACCAAAATTAAATGGGACCAACTAGAAAGTAACTTCTATGAAACCAAAAAATATTTTTTGAAATCGGTCAAATAGTCTTTGAGTAATCGGTGAACATCCATAAAAAAAAAAAAAAAAAAAATTCCGTCGAATTGAGAACCTTCTCCTTTTTTTGGAAGTCGGTTAAAAATGACCCACACACTGACAATTTATTGTATAAAACCGACCCATGATTTCGCGGGTACTTTGGCAGAGGGGAATGTATTCGTATGGTATCTCTAATAGTGTAGGGCTGTGCCGTAACTAGCCTTTTATGCGCTCGGTGTGAGCTTCTATAACTGTGCCCTTGAAACATTTTCTGTTTGTGGTCCGGCCCCCCTATTGCCTAACGCATTTGACGCTTGGAATCAGAATCAAGTGTCATGGTTTTGTATGGACTATAACAGATAATTCGGATACCATTGTCAAAATTTCTTCGGGCAATAACCCCCCTGGTCCGGTCATTTCTGCGCCCCTCCAGTATCTGCGCCCTGTGTTTGCTTGAGCATCGCTCTAGTTACCTACGGCTGGTACTGCTCCAGTGGTTAAATAATCTAAGTGTATAAACGGCATATTCGGAGAATATGAGTTGATTGCAAGATTATGTTGGACAAAGAATCTGTTCCACCTTTGCAGGTTAAGAAAGAAGGGTGTATTTGATCTGATTAAGCAATAGAGCGCAGGACTCGTGACAGCGCGGTCGTGACGGTCCACATTTTGCATCCATTTTGCAAAAGATAATTACACTAAGATATCTCAAGGCAAACTGCAAGCTAATTTGATAATTTTGTCTTCTTTAATTTGATAATCATTCTTTCAATTGCTTTGGTGTTTAAACGATAGCAGGAAGCTTGGTAATTCTACGCCGTAAGATAGATTTGCTCGTAAGATAAGAGCACTGTTAATTCATAGATTCGCAACCAAAATAGCCCACCAGCTTGTCATAACGTAAATAGATTTATACTAGAAGGCGCCCGCAACTTCGTTGGCGGAGGATAACTAGTCATAACCCCTCTTTTTTTCTTTATCATAGTCGGGTAAAATGTATTCTATAACCATCTGGAGATACCCAGCTACCCGTGTATCAAAAATAGTTGAAATCCGTATAGCCGATTTAGCGTGATGAACCTACAACGACACATACAAACATTTCATTTTTACAACTTTATAAAAGTATAGATATACACCGGCCTACTCCCATCGCTGCATATATAATTATATTTGCAACAATTGCAATATCAAACTTCTATCAGTTCCTAAAACAAAAAAAATAGTGAAACATTGGATATCCACATTGTCCTACACTGAAACTGAAGACATCATTATAAGTGAATCCTCGCTACGAGGCTCCATAATAAACGCGGGCGACCTAAAGCACACACACATATATATATACACAAACACGCACACAAACACACCCTAATGAGCACTTGTCTATCGTAGGACAACAATTAATTAACTAATCTGCATTTATTTTATTTTAGTATAAATTTTCATTGTTAACCGCACCCGCAGACGGCCAAGATACAGGCTCAGCCTAGTTTGGTCACTGACAGATAGTCTTAAATTATAGAATAAGCTGTATAATATAATAATCAAATAAACTATTTTGTATTTTTTGTATTTTGTATTGTATTCTAGCCGTGTTTGGGCTTGTTTGATTAAATTGTCGCAAGATGTGATGTCGGTTAACTAAAAAGTATGAAGAAGAAATGAAGTAATAAGGATACTGCATCGGTTTAGGTACTAATTATATTCTTCATTTGGAGTCAGTGCCATCGGGTATCAACATAATACGGTGGGTCTGAACGGCTAAAATTGATAATTGAGAAGTTGCAAATGATATTAATGAAAATTTTGAGATTTAAATAAAAAATATATACAAAACAATGGTACACTATAAACGTTTTTATTGTAGTTATAAATAATTTTAGGTTTTGAGAATAATTGTACATTGAAACGGAACGTATTTGAATTCACCAATCAGCGTACCGTGACGTCACTTTTGTTTGTCAACTTTACTTATAGTCGTCAAAGCAAACGTTATTTTGTAGCGAAATTTTATTATTTCCTTAATGAAAAATAAAGTTAAATTCACCAAAGCAGACACCAGGAATTTACCAAAAGTTAGTGCTGAGGTTGCAAGTTTTTAGGGTTCCCTAGCCAAAATGGCAAAAACGGAACCTTTATAGTTTCGTCGTGTCCGTCCGACCGTCCGTATGTCACAGGCATTTTACTCAAAAACTATACGACGTATATTGATGAAATTTGTAAAATAGGCGTCTTGTGTAAGCCGCTACTTAGTTTGATGGTTAAATAAAAAATATATATATTTCTAGGGGGGCACTCAATACATGTAACCGAAAGTTAAAATTTTTTTTTGGCAAATATCAATGTGTGGCACATCATTCGACAGATCTTCTAAAGACAGTTTGAGGTTCCTTTAATGAATATTTTCGGAAATATTCGCTCTGAAAGTAGCAAAAATTGTGTCCCTCCCCCCCCCTCTATTTTCTAAACGGTATGTTAAAAAAATATGACAAAAATTACAAATATAAAGCTTGATAAATACTTCCAACGAAAATTGTTTTCAATATGATCGGACATACCGTTTTTAAGTTATTGCCAAAAAACTGTGCTTCTCAGCAAAAGGATAAGTGCCGGGGAGATATGCTTTTCTGTTAGTGTTTTTTTTTTATCTGTTGTGCATTATGATGCATACGATGTCATTGCAGTAACTGAGTCGTTCCTTACTGATGCCGTCAATGACGCTGAGCTCACTTGCGGCGGGTGGAGCTTGCTGCGCCGGGACCGCGCCACGGGCGCGCGTGGCGGGGGCGTGCTCCTCGCTGCGCGACCAGGAGTTCTGCTCCAGCGTTGTCGAGACTTCGAAACTCCAACAGGTGAAGATTTATGGGCTTTATGCGTTGTAAACCAAGTTACCTGTTATTTGTGCGTAGTGTACATTCCTCCTAATGCAACGGACGAAACTTATCTGAAATGGTTCCAGAAAGTAGAGTCAGTGGTTGAGACATTAAAGTGTGTAGTGCTGGTAGTCGGTGACTTAAATTTGAACCCGGCATATACGTCCCAAAATGTTTTATCCTACTATTGTTATTTTTTAGCTCTATGTGATTTGAAAGAGACGAATGAGGTGATGAATGCACATGGTGGCAAGTTAGATGTCGTGCTGGTGTCGGAGCGCATCCGGGATACCTTAGTAGTGGAAATGCCGGGAGGGGAGCTGGTTCCTAGATCCGATCTATATCACCCCCCTCTGGACATTTCGATTTCAACTGAGAGTCTGACGCGCCGTCCGCCGGCTGAACGGTTAGCTCCTAGCTATGTAGGCATGGAGCGGGACTGGAATTTCACCAAAGGTAATTACGAGCTCATGTACAAATTAGTTTCGGAGGTAAGCTGGCAGAAGGTTCTCAGTGCTGGCGATGTCGACAGTGCTGTAAATATGCTTTATAAAATATTGTATGAGATTTTTGACATTTGTTTACCCAAGCGAAGTCGTCCGAAGAAGCCAAGTAGAAGTTATCCCGTTTGGTTCACCGCGGATCTCATTAGTGACTTGAGGCTAAAGAGTGACTTGCATCGAGAGTGGAAACGCACCAATGACAAAGATTCTTACAACAAGTTCGCGAAAATGAGGTCCGAGGTGAAAGGACGAATAGCCTCTGCTTACGACGACTACATTGCCCAAATCCAGAAGAAGGTTAAGGACAATCCTAGGGCTTTTTGGCAGCATTTAAGCAGTCTGAAGTCAAAGGGGGGGGTTTGTCAGCACTGTGAAGCTAGATGGAAAGCAGTTTGGCGGAGCCGAGGTATCTGAGGCGTTTGCGAGTTATTTCTCTGGGGTATTTTTACCTGACACTCCGCTTCTCGATCCTAACATACAAGGAATAGAGGATTTAAAACGCAATGCCAACTACATTCATATAGCTGCAATATCAATGGAAGAGGTTGTATCTGGGATAAAGCGTCTGAAATCCAATAGCGCTGTTGGGCCCGACAACCTGCCAGCGTATGTAGTAAAGGCATGTGTGGAGTTTCTAAAAGTTCCTTTACACTATATCTATAACTTGGCGCTTAGTGCTGGATCATACCCTCTCCGCTGGAAAGTCTCGAGGGTGAGACCTATCCCAAAGGGAAATGAAGTGACTATCGTGGAAAACTACAGGTCCATTGCTGTCCTTTCCACTCTGGCTAAGCTCTTTGAGTCCATACTCCACCAAACTAGAGTTTGAGAGCTCACAGGTAAAACCATTTTTATGTGACGCGCAACATGGATTCAGACGGTGCCGCTCTGTTGACACCAATTTATTAATGTTGGCTGATAGCATATCTGAGCACCTGGATAGAGGCATCCAAGTCGATGTTCTTTATTTCGATTTCGGAAAGGCTTCCGATCGCGTGGATAACGATGTGCTACTGGCGAAACTGGATCGGATTGGTTTCTCTCCCGCATTGTTGTCATTCTTCGCTAGTTACCTACGTGATCGACAGCAGTACGTCCAACATGGATGCTTTCTCTCGGCCCCATATCATACCCGGTCTGGTGTAAGTCAGGGCTCCATATTAGGGCCTTTCTTGTTTGGGATCATGGTAAACGACCTCAAGTCAGTTCTTCAGTCGGCTCAGTGTCTGTTATATGCAGATGACCTGAAGTTGGTGTATAGAGTGGAGCAGATTAGTGACTGTGAGTCGCTGAAAAGGGACATCGACTCGGTTTTTCGGTGGAGTGTGAAAAACAAGTTGCTCTTCAACTTGGCTAAGTGTTGCGTCTGCACCTTTAGCCGAGCTCATTTGCCGATACAGGCTTAATATTTGCTTGGGTCCGAGCCCATAAACCGTGTGCTCTCCGCTAGGGATCTGGGTGTGGTCTTTGATATGCGGCTAACTTTTCATGAGCAAGCATATTTCATCGCTTGCTGCCGCCTGCTATCGAAGACTGGGCTTCGTTATCCGTAAACTTCGTCACTTTAACGATCCCGTTGCCATCAAGGTCGTCTATAATGCCTTAGTAAGAAGCAAGCTTGAGACAGCGTCCATCATTTGGCATCCTCATGAATCGACTTACGCTTTGCTTCTAGAAAAAATTCAAAAGGCATTTCTAAGGTTTTTATTTAAGAAAAACGGGTACTACCCGTTTCTCTACCCAACTAAGTATCTCCTTGGGACCTTAGGTTACAACTCTTTGGAGGTGAGACGTAAACCTAGGCTTGCTGACGTTCGCGTGTCGGACCCTGCGTGGTGACTCGGACTGTCCGGAACTGGTGACGCAACTTGTGGGTCTGCACGTACCAGACGTCCCAGGATAGCCCTCAGACCGCGCCGACGCGATCTGTTGGCGGTGCCAGTGGCGCGCACCGCATCGCACAAGAACTCTCCGCTCCTTCGTGCTCTCGCTCTCATAAATGCGCTCCTGGCATCCGCACTGGAGTGTGATCTGTTTGCGTGGCGATGGACGGCTGTGAGAAGTGAATGCCTCAGACTCTGCGAAATGCTGGATGCTAGGCCTACTAGTGTAATGTAAGAGTGTGTGTAAAGTAATTTGTAATACTTCGCGTGAAAATTTGTATTCATGTAATCTTCTAAGTTTAAGTTTCATGGCGCTTTGTATGATTCTGTTAAGTCATGTAAACATTTGTAAATAATAATAAATAAAATAAATTATTTTGTATAAACGGCTGCGGAACCCTACATGGAGCATGGTTTGACATGCTCTTGGCCGGTTTTTTATTAAAATTGTATTGTAGTATTCGCGTGTAGAATTTATACTAAACTTAACTATGAGTACGAAGAACAGTGACAATTTTATTACGTCAATCCAAAATTACGTCAGACAGGTGCGACGTCATCAGAACGGTAGGTCCGTTTAGGCGCGAAAATTTAAATCGTAAGCTTCGAATTGCAATTATTGCATTAAATTATGTTTTTTTGTAACTTGAGGTTTATTCTACATTGGATTCTGTAAATCATAAATAAAAATATTACATCTTGTCTTTTTTCAACATTTTACGTATCCTAGTCTGCAATACGGACATCACTTATGTCAATTACGTTTGGTTCGTTCCTAAATAAATTCCCACTTCTCTTATGGGAATGGAAAATTCATAAGTGAATCGAAACGTTTCTTCAAAATAGATCGATACTGTTTTTCTAAGGAAAAACTGAATATGCAGTTCCTTTACAATAATTTGTTAGTTAAACATCGCTAGTTACTATTTTAAGGATTAGAAAGCGGAAAAATATTTTCTGTTTTGACTAGTAACCTAACTTATAGCACCAGGCTGTGAACTTAACAAAATAGGATATAATGATCTCAAAATGAAGTGCCACTACGAAGTTTTATGTTTAGCGAAGGAGGCGAGTGCATCTGAAATAAAAAAGGCCTACCGGAAGCTAGCTTTGCAATGGCATCCGGACAAAAACTTGGACAATCTTCTGGAGGCCAAGGAGCAATTTCAACTTGTGCAAAACGCATATGAAGTACTATCTGATCCTCAGGAGAGAGCATGGTGAGCATTCTTTCAATGTAAAATAGTACATTTACAGAAATTATGCTCATGTTCTATGCTTGAGAATAAATTGAATCATGATTTAAGTTTTCATTTATAAGGTTGTCTTCTAAGATGTTTTAATGTGCCTAGTGTAATGTCATATGGTATTTTATTTTTTATAGTTAAGTTTGGTTATATATGACAAATGATATAGAGATTATTTAAAGTAATATTACAACACAATAATAATACATGTAGCTGTTAAGGTCTATGCCTGCAATAGGTACCACATATATAAATCCAGTGTTACAGACGACTTGTTGGTTCCATATTTATTTCATAATAATTAATGACAAAATTTATATATCAAAAGTTGTTAGTTAAAATTATTTCTCCACAATAGGTTATCTGAAGTTAAATTGTTGAAGTTGAAGTTAATATGATTTAACTTATTCCTCTTTTGTTTTTTGAATATTTTTTATAAATATATGTTATCCTTGTTCAATAGTACACTTAGAAAACAAATCTGGTTCATGATGCTCCCAAAAAAAATCTGATGTGAAAGACTATTGTTTCAGTTTCATTAAGACATAAGTATCAAAGTAATTTAAAAAACTTTCTATCAACATGAAATGGTAGTAAATATTAATCATTTTCTGTATAAGAGACTTATAAGTAGTCACTATACTCAATGCACTATACAAGGACATACTGGCCATATTTTATGACACTTTTACATACTTACAGTAAATAATCTGGACAGCAGGCTTACAGCATAACATGAACAAATTTAAGTGTGGGCTGTTTCCTAGGCTCTGACCGAGTCATCCATCCAAGTGCGAGAGAGGGAGTAAGATATGCCACTGAAGCTGGATTACTTGTAATATCAGAATGCATATTAATCTTCCATTAAAAAGAGTAATCCAATTTAACATCCTTATGCCCACCAAAAAAATACCAACCAACACAAAATGCAACCTTTTGTTCCATTTGACCGAGATCCATTGATATGGTCCATATCATAGTGAAGACCATTAAATAGGCCGGGCTTTACAAACTTTATGAAAGCAAAAGATACAAACTGCAATAATGATTTTCAGGTATGACAACCACAGAGAACAGTTACTCCGTGGTGCTGGTAGCTCCTACAATGATGACAGCCTCGACGTCTACCCTTACTTCAGTCCGTCCTGCTACAAAGGTTTTGGAGATGATCCCAAAGGCTTCTATGGAGTTTACTCGGAAGTAAGACTCTCATATATCAACTAAACTGTGGTATAAATTGTCACCGGCACTATTTCTGGACCAATGCAACTTACAAGAGATCAAGAAAGAGCATACTCCCACCTGAAAGGCTAGCAACGCACGTGTCTCCTCTGGTGTTGCAGGTATCCATAGGCGACAGTGAGTGCTTACCATCATGCGATCCATCTGCTTGTTTGCCCCATATAACATGAAATAATAATACATTAAAGGATTTTTAAACTTTTTGCTCAAGTGGTCACAAAATTATATGTTCCTGATAGACCAGTTCCTTTTCTTGTAGTTGCAAAATTCTCAATATTAAATGGAAAATGAAATAAAAATGGAAAACATGGATTATATTAATTGGGCCATGATCCGTATTAGTCCAAACTTGGTTAATCTATTATAAATGATTATTAAAGAAGTAAAAGTTTTTTGCCACAGAGGTGAAAAAATAAACCATAAATAACTTTAACCCACCAGTAGTGCACTTTAAAATTAAAACAACAGTCTTGGATGTGTTTAAATAAATAAATTATAATATACTAGCTTCTGCCCGCGACTTCGCCCGCCTTAAATTCCTTTATCGCGGATAAAAGTATTTTTCCGGAATAGAAACTAGCCTATGTCCTTCCCCGGGACTTAAACTATCTCCGTATCAAATTTCATCTAGATCAGTTCAGGGGTTTAAGCGTGAAGAGGTAGCAGACAAGCAGATAGAACACACTTTCGCATTTAGAATATTAAGTAATTTATATTATAGAAATGTAATGTGAAACATGTGTATTTTGTTTAAAATTATGATGCAACACCTTACCAAATATTTCAGGTATTCTCCAAGTTAGCTGCAGAAGAAACTGACTTTTTGGATGATCCTGAGGAATTAAACGCAATCCCAAAGTTTGGCAACTCCACTACCCTTTATGAAGATGTTCATGAATTCTACGCCTTCTGGATGTCATTCTCTACTAATAAGAGTAAGTTTAATTTTTACTTTAAGATAATAACTAATTCTTGTTTTCTAAACATTTCTTGCCTCCTTCTTCTCCTATCCCCCTACACCAGGGGTTGGCAACCTGCAGCTCGCGAGCCACAAGCGGCTCTGGATTTGAAGCTGTGGCTCTATAGATTAGATGTTTTATCAAAAAGTACTATGTATTATTGGCAAGAAACTTTTTCTTCTTGACTGGTTGACATTTTTGACTCTTCCGACTCAAAAGATTGGCGACCCGTGCCCTACACTATACTCTGGTTTATTTTTCGGGATAAAAATGAACATATCAGATATTGTATGTTGAAGCACTATATCCCTTACTCATCATCATCATTTGTATTATTGTATGTCAAAATTGAGCAAGTCCTTATATTATGGTATGCCAATTTAAAGTGTATATTTGATTGAAAAGAACTCAAATTCCGTTCCGTTACTAATTTACATAATATGCATCGACACATTCTAATTTCACTACTAAGCCCATTTTGTATGGATCAATCTAAGTACACCCGGTTTATGGTACTATGATTTTTTTTATTAAGGTTCACCAACGATAGGGTACATGCGTGAAATTTTTTTATCGCTTTTCTTAACTAAATATCAAAATACCGTAAAAACTAATATTTTCTTCTGTTTCCGCGATTATTACTTACTCATTGAAATAAAACAATTTAACGGATTATATCGCGTATATTATCTCATTTTAGTTCCCGACGTTTCGGAAGCTTTCCAGCTTTCCATGTCCTCCCGTGACCATGGATACGCGATATAATCCGTTAAATTGTTTTATTTCAACCGTAAAAACTATTTCAAAATGTGAAATTAAAATTTAAATCGGCCCAGAAATACGCCTAATATAGGCATTTTAAAGTAGTAATAAGAGTAACTAAGAAACAAGAAGAGTAAGTACATCACAAGTGTGCCACGTTGATCCTCAACACCATACAACTTCTTCTGAGATTACTTACTTTAGTAGACAGAATTAGGAAATGAACAAAGTTAATGTTGTAGATGAATTAGGTAAATGTTTGTACTTCAATTTTATCTATGCCTCAGGTTTTCAAAGACATGTTTCATGAACACTTTAAAGATTATATCAATTTCCTTTACAGGTTTTGTCTGGCTGGATCAATACGAGATATCACAAGGCGACAACCGGCGAGTAATAAAGCTGATGGAGAAAGAGAATAATAAGATTCGGCAGCGAGCCCGCAAGGAACGGAACGAGGAGATCAGGAGGCTGGTCAGCTTCGTAAGGAGGAAGGACAAGAGAGTTATCGAGCATACTAAGCAGTTACAGGAGAAAGCTGAAGAAAATAAAAAGAAGGTTTGTTAAGTCTGTTACAGTCAGAATGATATATTCTTAAGATATAGAAGAACACGGTAAGCAGCAGTAAGTTTCGAGGCCACCTGGAAAACAAAGCCAAACTGGCTTCTAAAAAGCTGGGGGTGCTCAATAGAGCGAGACAGTACTTCACACCATGTCACCGGCTTTTACTCTACAAAGCTCAGGTTCGACCCCATACTGCTCTCATCTCTGGGTCGAAGCGCCCCAATATCAACTTCTCCCCTTGGACTCCATCCAACGCCGGGCAGTTCGTATTGACGACGATCCCGAACTGGCAGACGGCCTAGAACCACTTAGCTTGCATTATTCGGAAGCTGTCGTAGATGTTGGCTCTCTGGAATGTTCTGAAGAACTTTTTGAGTTGGTGCCACCGTCACGTTTCTATCATCGCACCTCCCGCCTCAGAAACAAAGTACATCCCACTATCTGGATGCTTGGCATCCCAAGAAATAAACGGGCATCACGCTCATTTTTTCCACGCACTTGCAAGTTGTGGAATAGCCTTCCCCCTGAGGTATTTCCAGAGCGCTATAACATGGGATTCTTTAAGAAGCGTTTTAACAGGGCTCTCTAAGGTTGGCAAAATGTGGGTGATTCCTCCGGTGTTGCACATATCCATGGGCGACGATGACTACTTTCCATCAGGTGGCTCGTCTGCCCTTTTGCTACTTGTTACATTAAAAAAATAATAATAATAAGGAACGGAACGAGGAGTTCAGGAGACAGGTGTTCAAGTGAGTGTTTCAGCGTATTAAGCCGTGGCAGAAGAAAACTGAGAAGAGTAAAAAGGTTTATGCAAATTGTTGATATTCCTCTAAGAACATATATCAAATCAAATCAAATCTTTTTTCTATCTCTATTTTTTTCAAAACAGTAGTGGCGATGTAGCACAATAGAAAATTGTACTCTAGTCATTACCACATTCTAGTTATATGGGAGTTGTATCTGTGGTGTCATTTAGAAAATCCCGTACAATTCACGTCTATAATAACCCCAATACATTCGCGTCTATAATAATACCAATAAAATAAGACTGTCGCTGGGGTATAATGAGTGCTAACGATTTTGATTAATAAAGTGTCCGAAAAAGAAAACCGTTTCGTGATGCGCGGCACAAAACTGATGATCTGTTTTTTAGTTTTGTTTCATACACAAATTTTAGGTCATATTTTTTACAAGCTTTATATTAGATTCACCTGTAAAGTATGTCAGTAGTTGTACTGTTGACAAATAATGCAAGTTAAGTTTGACTCCGGTTTCGCATCGAGCTAAAATTTGGGATACTTAAATAAGTTAGGTTCCAATACAATATTATGACACCATCGAGCTGATCTGATGATGAAGACCATCCGGCTCAGATCAGGCCAAAGGAACTCTGTAATAAAATAACGCAATCTTACTGAGTTTGGGCTCTTTAGAATCATCTCGGAGAGTAGTAGTTATAGATGTTTAATGAAAGTACAGTCGGAAATAAAAGCTGATGACAAAGATACATTTTTTTGACTGAAACTTTTTTATTCGTGAAATCGATATCGCTCTTGATTCTGAGTAAAACTAGCCCAAAACTCCATAATCTGACACTAGGGGAGACCGGATAACATTGTCTCACGGCGGCCACAATGGACTATGAATTGGTGTCGAAAGATCGAGAGGGCTATATCTCCCTTCTAGATAAAGCTATCGCGAACTTTCGACACCCGGCGATGAAGTTATTCGTTGGTTCAGTTTTCTGTTATGATCCTCGTGTGACAACCAACGCGTTAGACAACCTTACCGAGTCTGCCCTACTCGCTTCCTCGTCGGCGGTGGGATGAACTGTCTTTACAGCCATTGTAACTTTAGTTTGTATTTTGACTTACATAATATATTCTTTCACAGTTCCCACTAAGGCATTTTTAGACTTAGACCTGTACAACTATTCATTATCTCCCTGCCCTTATCCCACTTATGTAGGGTCGGCACATGTTTTTTTCTTCCATTTATCTCTATTATTCATCATTTCAGCGCTTACTCCTTTCTTTCTCATGTCCTCTCTCACACAATCCATCCATCGATTTTTTGGCCTACAGATCGCTCTTCGTCCTTGGATACTCATCTCTAACATTCTTCTATCCCTTCCTTCCCTCACCCCTTCTCATTACATGCCTATACCACGCTAACCTTCTGCTCCTCATTTCATCCGTCATATCATGGATTTCAAACTTCCCCTTATATACTCATTTCTAATCCGATCTTTTCTCGTCACTCCACACATCCATCTCAACATTCTCATCTCGGCTGCGTGCTCTCTTCTTTTGTCCGTCACTTTCGTTGCCCAACTCTGATCCATACATTATGACAGGTCTTATGATCATTTTATTGATTTTCCCCTTAAGTTTAAGGGGAAAATAATTTCAGACCTGTACAACTATTTTACTGGTCTAAGTCGAAAAAACGACTTCCCCTTGATAGGTATACATACATGTACGGATAACCGAATAGTACATAGTTTCAATGACAATTCATACCATTACAGGCAGAGCAGCTAAGACGTGACAGGATAATACAGCGACAGAAAGAGATAGAAGAGGCAAAGAAACGAGAGGGCGAGAGCTCTTTCCTGCAAACTGAAGATTATCAGAAGAAGCTGAGTGAGATTGAATCGTTGTTGGCCGAAGAGTTCGGATTGTCATCTGACGATGATACCATTAGTGAGGGTGGAATGGAAAGCAGTAATGAAGAGAGCTCCAAAACTGAAGAGGTGAGTGAAAGACATACAACATATTACTAGAAGGTGCCCGCAACTTCGTTCGCGGAGGAGAAAAACTCATAACCCGTTTTTTTTCGACCCGACTACGCAGTCGGGTACAAAGTATCCTATAACTATCTGTGAATACTCAGGTACCCGTGTACCTGACGAAACTATATGGGTTCCGTTTTTGCCATTTTGTTTACAGAACCCTAGAAAAAGTGGTGTCACAGATTAGACAATACAATATTATAAGTTTTCTTTCATTGTAATTTCTTCGCAAATATATTCAAAAACCGGACAAGTGCGAGTCGGACTCGCGCACCGATGGTTCTGTATAAAATATACGCTACAAACGGCCGGTATCTATGAATATCCAGTGTTAGCAGAGCTCTACTCCTAAGCAAAATGTACGCGGTGTTCGGTTATTTTATATTGGTTACTGACATATTTAGTATTTGTTGTTATAGCGGCAACAGAAATACCAAGGTTTTCGTAGTGCTACTCGCGTAGCCGTGACCCGTAACATGGGAAAATGCGTATGTAGCGAAAACTTACTACAAGCAGAGCGCCCGCCTAGCGGGTTCCTGCCCAAGCTGAAACGGTTACACTTCGCTATAGGTCGAAAAAAAAATGTTAAAAATTAAAGGATATGAAGACTATACAAGAAACCTTCATGCCCAAGTTCGACTCGCACTTGGCCTGTATTTTATGTACATATACCTTTTTTCTAATTACAGGCAAATGAAGCATCGAAAGCAACGCCCAAATCATCGAAATCAAAGGCAGGTATCAAGAACCTATACTGTTCGGCTTGCAACAAGCTATTCAAGAACGTGAAATCCTTCGAAAATCACGAAAACAGCAAGAAGCATAAGGAAAACGTATCTAACATGGTATTCGACGACGATATTCCGATATCGGATGGTGAACATGATGACGAAGACTTGGAAAATGATCCTCCACTTGAAGCCGAGGATGCCAAAGAGAAAGTCAACGGGTTGACTGAGGATGAGGTAGATCATGTTGGTAACTCCACTTCTGATATTGAAGACAACGACATTAGAGAGACGTTGAGTGACGATTCTGATAAAGTGCAGGTGAGTTTTATTGAATACGATAGTTTAAAAACACGATAAATAACTTAAAAGAATGGGTTCTTTGACTCACAAGACCAATCAACTGCGTTAGGAAGTTCGTAAGAAAAAACTTAGTGACGAAAATAGAGTACCTAGTATCTAAAATATCTCGTATTTAATTTTTTAACCACGACGAAAAAAAGTGTTATCAATTTGATCTGTGTCTGTTTGTGGCATAGTAGCGCCTAAACGGATAGACCGATTTGGACTTGTTTTTCTTAGTTTTTGTCTGAAAGGTGACATCATCGAGAGAGTGTTCATAGTTCAATCAAATCGCTTGAGAAAGCCGTTTGAGAATTATTATATTTATGCTCACACTTTTTTGTGTATACCCTGTCTTTTTTTAATGTTACATGGACTTTTAGTTTCGATTATTCTGTAAATGGCTTGATCAAAGAAATAATTGATAAACTCAAGACCAAAATGTGACAGTTCGCATCTTCGTTATTCAGAAAAATAAACATTATTTCTTAAATTCAAAAACATGAATGTGACTATTATAACCAATAATATAAGGGTAAGTTTCTTTGATAAAAAAAGACTAAAACTTGACGTTATGTAAACTACAAATAAATAAATAATTGATTGATTGACATTAAACTTTGGTCTTGAATCAAAAATCAGGGTATAGGCCATTTGACGAGCGAGACTATCTGTTAATAACTACCAGAGCATGGGGAAATTGGACCTTACCATGTTAAAGTTCCTAAGTAAACTAGAGACTGATTATTAAATGTAAAGATGAGAACGCACATCGTGTTGTGAGGTCCATATAAGTGTGTCTAAAAATTACACCTATTCATTTCATATTTGTGTTCAACAGGCTCTACCAAAAAGTCAGAAAAAGAAGAAGAACAAGAAAAAATCTTTCATACCCATGCCAGAGAGCGAAGGAAACGACAGCCACGACGAAATGAGCTTCAACGAAATAGAGGGACCCGCCCGCAGCCGCAAAGCCAAGAAGTTCAACATGCTCAAAAGCCAAATACAGGCTAAAAAGGAAGCGAATCTCAAGAAAGGATCGCAGTCCCAAACTTCAACCGAAAACTTGCAAGAAGTCTCAAGCACAACTCCCACCGATGACGCTCTAGGAGAAGTCACTCTACCACAAGACAAACCCGCGCTACCCAAAATGCAAAGAAACATTAAACCGAAGAAACAAATGGAACGGAAACCAGTACGGATCAAGACCACAGAAACTGAAGATTCAAGCACCGCACTTAATCTCAGATGCGCTGTGTGTCAAACCGACTTTCAGTCGAAGAATAGATTGTTCGAGCACTTAAAAAAGACAGGACACTCCGTCCCGCTCCCACAAACTAGTTTCACACAAACTAAAAAAGGGAAGAGATCTAATTCTAATAGATAAATGTGCAATCAATTTAGATAGGATGGAAAGTATTAATAATTAATGCATTGGAAATCATTGTGATTTTATTTTACTCTCTAAAAGTGACTATCAATCTACATATTTATTAAATTAAAACTATGATCACTGTCATTAAAATATGCATAAAGAAAACAGTTGTTTTATTTCATGCATTGGGCTTTTAAACATCAATACATATAAATAAAGCATTTCATTAAACCTTCACATTAAGTTTTGAGATCCTGTTTACCACTACTCACAGGTTAATTTAGTAAGGACATTGAATGCTCAGCGCTGAATGTTTAAGATTTTTTTAATGCATATTAAAAAAATACAGTACAGTCAGCTGCGATGAAAAGGAACGCCTCTGCGATTAATGTTTGTAAAGCAACATACATACCGTCAACTTTGAACAACGGGGTAACATTGATCACTCATTTTTAATCCATAAGAAATTTGTTTCTGAACGCGTTTATGAGATTTTATTGTTAAGGTTGGCAACCTCGTTAAAAAAACATCTTTGACGCGTTCAGGAATACACTCCTTATAGTATAAAAAATAATGATCAATGTTACCCCGTTGTTGAAAGTAACCCCAGTTTACCGGTACCACGTCTTCTTCGCCGTTACGAGTATGTTCAATGTTCAATATAAAAGGAATATGCATGAATTTTACTTTTTGCTTTATTAAAAGCGCATACATGTAACAAACAGTACACAAAAATATTTTTTCAAATAACTATAAAAATAACCAAGATATAAGCCATCAAACATTTCCTTCTATCTCTTTGTGGCAAAACAGAATTTAATATGGCCAGAGTGCACGATGACGTAACAGTGCATATCGGACCTCTCTGTCTAATTAGTAGTTTAAAATGCCTATATCTTGCGTATATCTTGGTCGATTTAAATTTAAATTTCACATTTTGAAATAGTTGTTACGGTATTTTGATATTTAGTCAAGAAACGCGACAATTTTTTTTATGGATGTACCCTATGCAGATGTGCCGACGGATAGTTACCAAGTTTGTGGGTAATTTCTCAAAATGTTCTATGGGGAATTTCCCAAAATAGGAGGTTCCAGAAATTTCCGTCGTTTTTTGGAAACACTACAATACTAATCAGAGAGTATGGAAGTAATAATTAAAAATGACATTGGCTAAGAAAGAAATGTGCCATTAGCTGCATATGGAAGGTGATAAGAATAATCATCGATAATTCCACGAATATGAAGAGTAACTGAGATTTTTTTCATCAATAGATGGTCACGCCATCAAAAAAGACGAAATTTTTTTTATTTTATTAGCATACCTGCAAATGCGTACTACGTTGTTATTCAAGTATCTTTCTTGAACAGTATTTTACTCTGGCCAGTCAAGCATTGCAAGCACTTCAGTTTTGATGAAGTGTCTGTAGATTTTTGTGTCACTTTCAAGCTGGAAGACTTCTAAAACGCATTTCGACAGAAACTAACACTCGAATACGAACGAAGGGACATACTTCTATACCCTCTATTACACTGATGTTGTTAAGTAAGGCAGTACTACCCGATCACAATATCGTCAATATCTGTGTACCCCGTCCCGTGACGTCATGGGTGAAGGGTATTGCGAAAAAACACGTTAACAATGAGTAAGTTTACAAAAAGATATTCCACATTGTGAATAAATACTCATTGTCCACGTGATTTTTCGAACCGTACCCAGATCGCGGACATGACGTCACGCGACGAGGTGCAAAGATACCGTGACCAGGGGCCTGTTTCACAAGTGCTTGTAACGTGTATTTCAAGTGGAAGTCTCTCTTTAGTACATATTGTTGGAAAGATTTTTCCGCTTGTAATAAAAAGTTACAAGTTTTTGTGAAACGGGCTCATCGAAGTAGGTACATAAATGACATGCAGGCATTATTATGAAAAGCCGTAAATCGGACAGAAGATTTAACATTATAAGAGTAAACTTTTCTTTTTTCCTCTTTATTCATATTATAAAGTTATAAAAATGAAATGTCTGTACATTGAAGATATTTAAAAAGAATATATTGTTACGGACTATTTGGAGGTCACTAAAACGAAAAATATTTTTTTTGGATTTTATGTATGTTTGTATTGTAGCTTCATCACGCAAAATCGGCTAAACAGATTTCCATAATTTTTGGTTCACGGGTAGCTGGGTATCTCCAGATGGTTATAGGATGCTTTTTACCCGACTATGCTGACGAAAAAACGAACGAAGTTGCGGGCTCCTTCTAGTTATTAATATATTTATCTTTTATTCCATTTTTGTGTGTCCGTTTGCCAGGTGGCATAGGCCTCCTCCAGTCTTCTCCATTCTGGCCTTTCTTTGGCCACTCTACCCCATGCATTACATACAGGCATAGCCCCTGGCAATATTGTAACAAATTGTGATACCGCATAAACGATTATCTTATCTTATATTGATGAGACAAAGTAACTATATGTAAGTTTTTTTTTTCAATTTAGGTATTCATTTATATGCTAAACAATAAATATATTTAGAATTCGTTTATATCCGAATAACTGCACATCCATCTACCTTCCATCTCTACTACCTTGAGGTTGTTGGAAGAGACCGGTTTTAGCGACAAGACCGCCTGTTGCTTACCATTTCTCAGATTTCAGTATCTCATGTTGTTTGCTTTTGATAAGCAATAAAGTCTTATTGTATACCTACAGGAACAACATTAACACATCTTTACTCTCGTAACTCTTTACAAGATAACTGAACACAAAAAGATTTCAGTATTAGTGTTACTGTCATAGAAAAAAGTATGTAAATAATAAAAATATGTCGCAGCAATGTTTAAGTAATCGCACGCATGGCACGATTTTTGTTGAACAGTAACAGAAAACACCTCTCTAAATTAAGTTTTAGGTGTAGTTCAGTTTCTAAATTTCTTTACAGCCCAAAATCAAGTTTGTTCAAACGTGGTTCAAACTATTAACGTACCGTCAAACGTGGTAACTTTACTAATTTTTTTCTCAAAACCTGAAATATGCTATAATGTAATCAGTAGGCTTGTGGCAGTTACATCTGAATCAGAGATCAGTGAAAATATTGGACACGTATTTTTTTTGTTAATTAACAAAAAACGATAATGATGAAGATATGTATAGCCCGTTAAAAAAGTCAATACGACAGAGGGCAGTACCTCAAAGAACAGACTTCCGATTACATATTCCTTTATATAGATTATTATTTTTTAAAAACAATGCATATTTCATGGCAATAGAAGTTTTTAATAAGTTACCCAATGACATTAAAATATTACCAGAAAAAATATTCAAAGACAAAATCCATAAATGGCTAATTGAAAAATGCTACTACTCAATTAAAGAATACTTAGACGACGAAGTTATATGATCAATGTTTAATGTGCTTGAAGTTAATTAATTTAGTAATGAACAATTGATATAAGTTATTTCAATACAATTAAACTAATATATATATTGACATTCACACAGTTCTAAAATTAAATGTATATATTAATATGTTGTTTACTTGCAATGTAATTCATTAGACATAATAATAATATCAACTCTTAATTATCATAATATTGTGGATTAGCAATAAGATGTTTAATAGTATTAAGGCATGATTTATAATGTTGCACGCCTCTATGAGGCTGAATTCACATGCTGCTTAACTGATCAAATGTCACCTAATTGTATGTACTTGAATTCTTGCAAATAAATGATTTCATTCATTCGTTCATTCATTCAATCATTCATTAAAGTTCCCCGTCAAGTCACGCCGTGCGATCGTTTTTCGCACGGCGTAACGTCATGCGCCCCCACTCCCAAACTTTGAAGCACTGTGTCTTTTTTTGTTTGATTGACAGAAGAAAAAATATGTGTCTAATATTTTTTGATAATCTGACTGTCAGGCTAATTAGAATAATATTTTATAAAGAGAAAACATACACACGTTCTGGTACTTCCCCGTTTAAATCGAATTGTTCAGGCTTTTCACGTAGTCTTTTTTTACATATTATACATTTATTTTTATAAATCAGCGAAAATAGTAACGAACACTGGCAACACAACCTAGTTGGTAAAGTTGCTACAGGAAACAGGGATTCCTCGTGATATTCATACAAGTAATTTGTTTAGCACAATAACTCATACTAAAATAAAAGCATACTTACTCTTGAATTTTTTGTACATTATATTATGAATAAGTAGGGATGTTTAACTACTTTTGTAACTAAATGAAAAACAATAAAAATCGTCGCATATAAGGTATTTAAGTTTTTAATTTAAGTAACTATACAACCTGAAGTTAAAAAAACTGTTGGCCAAAGGCCTCCCATAAGGTGTTTTACAATATAAGTATAACATATGTATAAAGATATTTTCACGACAATAATCAATATCTGAACATAAGATTTTTTTCAATGTCTAATTATGACAACTACAGCCACAGCTAAAGATGCCTCAGTGTTGGCAGTGGCAACTTTACCAAACCTTAAGTACTATATTTATACACTTTTGAACACTTTACAAAACATCTCTATCATATTTTACTTAGTACATAAAAATTTTACTCACTGCAATCAATAGTTTAAGAGAAAAAGTCGTAACCCCTATTTTTTTCTTGATTGTAGTGGGGTAAAAAGTATTCTATGACCATCTGGAGATACTATCAGCTCCCCATGTACCAAAAATAGTTGAAGCCGCAACAACACATACAGACATATGTAAAATCCAAAACAAAAATTAGAACTTGATAAGAGTATAGATGAAGGAAATTTTACACTGACACCCAATGTGGAACTCCTTACCAGCCTTAAGCGGGCTATATCGTCATTACTGTGAATGTTGGTGTTACCTAACTCACATAAATAAATGTCCATTGTAAAAGCTAAAACCTGTATTTAAATTACAATGTTTCTATGAGTAATACATTTTTAGTAATACCACATTTTGTCACTAAAAGTAGAGTATGGAAATGTTGCTCACAGAAGATGAAGTTGCCACATCCAACTACTTAATATAATTGTTACAATACTGTGGAGTGTACCTTGGTGCACTAAATATTTACAAGCCTGGTCCACAGTAATAAGGAAATGCATAAAATATAATCTTTTCACAGTAAGAACACTCTGCATTAACAGTGACAAAATTCAAATTTTAATTATTATGATACATTGCACAAATACATCACTCATCATTCAAAAGGTAAATAATAAATAAATAACACAGGGACAATCTTACACAAGTCAACCTAGTTCCAAACTAAGCTAAGCTTGTACTATGGGTAGTAGGTGACGCTATACATGATATATAGATAAATTATAATTCTTAAATACATAGAAAACATCCAAGACCCAAGAACAAACAATTGTGTTCATCACACAAATAGTTGCCCTGGCTGGGATTTGAACCCGGGACTACCAGCTTTGTAGGCCCTTGTACAACCTACTGAGCCAAACATGTCATCAAAAAGAAGGCCACTACTAGGCCATCCTATGACTAAAATCAAATCGATGGTGGAAAGGAGAAACGGGTTAAGCAACATTTTCGAGATATTGAATTAGACACCTTATGAGTTAAATGGATATTACTAAACACCACTAAGCTGTTGCTTATCCCATGTCTTCTTTCCACCGTTGAAATAAATAATATAGATTGAAATTTAGTCATAGGATAGTTGCGGAACATAGACCATTTGAAAGAAAACACCTACACCATCCTCAAAAAAGGCATATAATACTATATTTAAGTAATTAATAAAATGTATTTCATTTTTAACCATTATTTGGTTCACTTTCAACTAAACCCGTTACAATAAAATTTTTGATACTTAATAAAACTATATTTTTTTATGAGAAATATTTTGAAAGAAAATAAAGATTCATTAACCCTCAAAACAACATTTTTATCACTATTAAATACCACATGTACTTTCTACCTAATGGCAGCAGTTATCTATACAAAAACAGATACATACCTACACACACATTCAATCAAATTCGGGAATGTCAGAGAAACTATACCCAGGGTATTCCTTATATGCATAATAAGCTATCCTAATATGATAAATTCCTGGCAGAAACATTATTCCTCCTAACACTATCATAGGCCACAAGCGGTCTGAATATTTGGTATCAATGTGTCCTGTGACTATCAAACTACCTACTAATAAAAGAATAGCTCCAACTACAAACAAGAATGTCGCCAATGTGATGGCTTTCCACGGAACCTTTGGAGGAGGAATTTCAAATTGGGCGTCGGAAAAGCCGCTGTCGTCACTTGGAACCTGGAAATATCCATTGTTTTGTCTCCTCGCTCGGAATCTCGACATTTTGAATTGCTTGATATGTTCTGTAATAAAATTTCATTCATTAAATGCTTGGAATATAACTGATGTACCTTATTGTTAATAGTAAATAAATAGTCGCAAATAAATATTGCAATAAATTAAAGGGTATTTAAGTACCTTTCGTATACTTAACAAGTATATTACAACAAAGCTTAATTATAATGAAATGTATAAATTGATTGAAACTAACGACAATCAAAATTAAGGAAAGAAAAGCAATCGAAATTTCCCCGAATTTTTCCAAACTCGCGTTAAAACTCTACTAATCTGACAGTGACAGTGACAGCAGTTTGGCGTATTGATGAAAGATCCGAATCGTATTTAGATACAGTCCAAATCCATACTAATATTATAAATGCGAAAGTGTGTCTGTCTGTCTGTCTGTCTGTCTGTTACCTCTTCACGCTTAAACCGCTGAACCGATTTGGATGAAATTTGGTATGGAGATAGTTTGAGTCACGGCTTAGGACATAAGCTACTTTTTATCCCGGAAAAATACCCTTATCCGCGATAAACGAATTTAAGGCGGACGAAGTCGCGGGCAGAAGCTAGTTTACTATACTTGAATTTTTATTATAACCGTCATCCCAGTACATTTACGCCTTCGCGCCATTGCGATCGTAATGGGATGACGGCTGTAAAAAAACAGTTATAAGAAAAATTCAAGTATAATTGGTGTGCCACTATACAAGGTGCTTTACGGCCTTCACCATGTTGCGGATTTTCAGAGGTAAAAAATAATAAATAAATAAATATTACGGGACAATTTTACACAAATCGATCTAGTCCCATGGTAAGCTCAATAAGGCTTGTGTTATGGGTACTAGACGACGATATATTTAATAGATATATTACTTATATACATAGAAAACATCCAAGACTCAGGAACAAATATTAATGCTCATCACACAAATATTTGCCCTTACCGGGATTTGAACCCAGGACCTCAGCTTCACAGGCAACGTTGCTCCTACTGAGCCAAACCGGTCGTCAAAAAAATGTATGTAGCTTAATGAGAACAAAATTACGATCGCAATCTTTGTCTAACGAAAGTAATTTATACAAAATATATGGGTATTCGTTACACAAAGGAAATATCAATTAAGTTTGTTTTACTTAAAACCCTTAACAATTTACATTTTGTTTTTAAACTATCCGCAAAACTAACGGAGCTGGCGTGACGAATTATCAAAACTAAAATTTTCTCAGCTCACAAACTTCAGTTCTGGTCTCAAAACCCCGTCTCAAAACCATGCCAACCTTTGCAAAAAGACATTGGTCTTTGAAATATTAAGATGAAGCCAATTCATATTGTTCTGACTATACATGACATATGCACATTACTGCCATTTCTAAACTGTTTATAGCGACACTACCCCAGAGGGGCTACTGTGAAATTCGATATTCGAAGTTCGTATCGTGCCATCCCTCTCGCTCTCATGTTAAACTGTATTTGAGTGAGCGAGATGGCGCGATACGAACTTCGAATATCGAATTTCAGGGTAGCCCCTCAGGGTCGTACCGTAACTTGTGACTCTTGTCAGTAATACATTCATATAATCCTCATAAAAATTACTTACCTTTAAAATTTTGCAATAGCATTATCTAGTGGAACTTTTGCGACTTATTCAAAGGTCCTGTCAAGATACTTTTAGATAAAATAAATCAGTCAACTCTTATTGGAAGAGTTAATATTTACCAGCCATTCTTGAAATTCTTATTTACCTGCAAACAATAACAGATTAATTGTGACTTTAATATCATATCAAAATATAATTTATTGTGTATAATTTCAACTTGTATTTTATTGAAACTCGAGACTATAAGTTACAGGACTAGCAACGTCTTACCGCGACTAGCGCGAGAAGCGACAAAACAGCGCGACTAGCTTCTATCTCGCGAATCGGTAGCATGAATGGCGCGAGATACGAATACGAGAACGAGGCGACACGGAGTCATCACCAAATGTCATTAGAACAAACTGACAGCGATGTGCGACTTTGGACCGGAATCGGTAGCGTGACTGCCCGTTTCGCGACAAAATGTGCTCGCTTTTTAGCTGTTATATTGAAACATGGTGACCCAAAGCTTTTGTGCGAGTTGACGATTGATACCGTTGAAATAGAGATTGGACTAATCACTTTTAATAATTATAATCCCACCCCAACGAGTCCACGAACCGTCACACCCGCCGAAATCATAGTACTACCTATAATATATTGGTACTCCTGGCCACTATGAGTTTTTTTTTCTAGGTTGGCGCTAGAGGCACTCAGTATGTATGTCTCTAGCAAGTTGTTAAAAACATCCGACTACGTAAACATAGCCATTAATTAAATCGAAAAGTCGCAAGTACTGAGATATCGAAGTTTACGTCGGATAATTTATGAGGCAGTCTGCAGGTCGTCTTTTTGGCGCGAATAAATCATCTAAACTGAGCTGTAGCCAAACATTCCCGTGAACGGGGCGAAAACAGTGACTTTCTTTTTTTTATCGCTGAGTTTCTCACACGACTTCGCCTGTACTGTAACGCATTTTTTTTGCTTAATCTGACGACCATTTTAGCTCAGTGGGCAACGTTTGCCTGCAAAGTTGAAGATCCTGGGTTAACTGGGTACAAATTCGAGTAAGGGCAAATATTAATGTGATGAGAATAAATATTTGTTCCTGAGTCTTGGATGTTTTCTATATATCTATATACTATCTACGTATCTAAGTAAATATATCGTCGTATGTTACTCATATCACAAGCCTTATTGAGCTTACCATGGGACTAGTTCGATTTGAGTACAAAAATCTTCAGAAATCGTTTATTTTCTGGGATAATAGTCTACGTTATTATCTGCAACGCGTGTTCTAGTCTAGGAAAGAGCCAGCTGTGCACCGGATGGTTACGGCGCCAAGGCAAAAAGCATAGGATAATGAAAAATACGTTTTTTATGACTCCTTTTCAGAAGCTCGACCAAAGGGCACCGAAAGTCCGAAACACATTCTCGACCTGTCCTAATCAAGTGCTAGGGCCAAGGGCTAAAAATATTATTACATCTCTATGTAAAAGCAGTTCGATACGTTGCTTCAGTATCATGTGAAAGCAGAAACCAACAAAGACATATTTTCATATACAAATAAAAATATTCTATTCTATTCTATTCTATATAAAATGAATCCCACCCATACTCATTAGCCTAAGCTAAAGAAAATTTATGTCATTATTTAAGTGTAAGAACGTAAAACTTTCATCATGGCACTTCTAAGATTATTCTATTATTAAGATAATGTTTTGGCACCCAATTGAATAAGTGCGGTGATGGTATTTTTTCTTTATTTTAAAGTAGGATTCTCCGCACATTAAAACGGAATTCTACTTAATCCTAATTGATAACGAGTCAAGATTTTATCAGAAAACCAATTCAACTTTGCGAATTATCCAAGGTCTAGATGTTTCGTAAAATAAAAGTCCTTAAGAAGAAAATAAAATATCACAGCTTAAAAGCTGTCTGGTAACGTTTGATAATCGAAAAATCAGCTTAAATTTACTAGTATATAATAAACTTATGTATACCTATATATTACGTAGAAACATGTAGGGGAAACCGGGTAAGGTCGTCTCACGGACCGGTTGACACAGCGGCTATTATGGACTATAAACAGGTGTGGAAAGATCGCAAGAGCTATATTTCCGTCCTAGATCTCTCGCGATCTTTCGACACCGGACGATGAATTTATTCGTTCGTTCAGTTTTTCTGTTATGGCCGTCTTGTGACATTACCCGCTGTCCCCTATAGGCTTATGCCATAAGGGCCTGCACACCGCGTTTTTTAAACGCGCCGTCGACGCAGCTTTGTATCGATACAAACGCGATACCAACGTAACGTACGCGAGTCAGTTATGTTGCTCTATGGAATGAAAAAGACGCTGTCGACACGCGTGCCTGAAAGGCGGTTTTTATTACGCCTTATACCGTTGTTAATTTTACGGTTATTGTTAACGTTCAGTTCAGATTTTAAGTTTAATGGCTTCTGTCCAGTCTTCGGTCCCTTCGAACAATTTTGCAAGCGTCAAGGTTTAAAAGCCAGGTTACGGTTTTATATATTAAAAACAACAAAATAATGAATTGATCCACACCGATTCATGTCGCCCGTCCAAGATGGACGACAAGAATCTGTTGTTAGCGTCAACGGCTGTTTGACGACTAATTACGCGAGTCAATAGTCGACATTGACAGGACCGTAATAACCAGTAATAACTGGGTGATTCTTGAAAGGCCAATTTTTGACCGTCCAGACGTAAAAAGTACCCTTAGAAATAACATATTTGATCTTACTATTTTTTTTACATTAAATTACGAGCTCATCTAACTGGGACACGGTGTTTTTTTGTTTAAAGTAAGTAGAATTAACTGCAATAAAATATTAAACACCTAAAATCTCATTAGTGTGCAGTGTCCCTTCGCCATTCTGTCAACAAACTTCCCCAAAACGACCAACTTATGGAATCAAATCGCGTATAATTTTGAGTTAAATCGTTAGTATATAAGTTATTGATTTGAAAGAAAAAATATAGTTGTTGTGTATATCGTACTTTTGTTTTTAATGGATGTAAGAGATTTGTCCCGAGCTAAGTTATCATTTACGTGGAGCATCCCTAAACAACGTATTGAGCCCACCCTATAACATATTCCGACGCCCCCGCCCCTCACCTCGAACAAGCGTCAGTAAGGCTTCGAACGCCGTGGGGAGAGGTTGCAGCTCGTTGCTGGAGCGAGGAGTTATGAAGGTAAATACATCATTTGCGTGGCTTTGGTTCACTGTAATTCTCATTGTTGTGTATTTGAATATAAAATGTATTCCCTACAATTGGCATGACAAAATAAAACTACGTAAATGACAGCAGGTGCTTGTTTAACAGTTATTCCTATATTAATACCAGTTTCGGCATAATCGACAAAAAACATACTTTTTCTCATGCACGTGATCTCATTCACGTGGAGTTTTCAGCACGCAAAGATTTAGATTAAGATGAAGATCTATAAATTGTATAGTACCTATTAGAAAACTTGTATACACGGAAGAGCGGTGGACTCCTGGCACAAGTTGTTTAATAACTCACAAGGAGACGCCGGCCATTTGTAATAATTGTACTTACTCTTTGTAACAGCAATAAATATATATATATATATTTTTTTTTTTTTAAAAATGATAATTTTCTTATATTTTCTTGAAGAAAAACGTAATTTTCCTTTGATTATCAGTGTATGTCATTAATTAATATCTTTATAATTTTATACCATCATTTGCAAGACTTAAATATACATTTTGAGCTAAATTGTAATTTAATATATTTAATTGTTACCAGCAGACTGAATTTACGTTTGTTACAAATTTTAAGTAGGTACTTTGATTTTTATTAATAAAACGTTTATCTCAACACAACTAAGTTTTATCATTTATGTTGTCGCTTTTAGCATTTCCCGGATTTTTATCGAATATTCATCAATTTGAAGAAAAAATGCCACTTTTTCTCATTCACGTGTCAGCTAAACTTCAAAGTCCTGTATCTTCGTATCAAAATGACATAAATTGATGCCTATTCGATAAATATTTTTGTTATTAAGTAGTTTTTCATAATTTTATATAACAAGATCAAAATTTATTACAATAAAAAATTACACGTGAATGAGATGAATAATCGAAGTCTCAAGAATCATCCAACTAACAGAATGCGGTTAAATCAGGCTTAATATTTAACACCCTCATGCTTTTAATTACAAAGAAATACTAGAAGGGGCATCTTCTAGTATTATTTCTTAACTTCGTTCGCGGAGGAGAAAAAGTCATAACCGCTCGTTTTTTCTTCAGCGTAGTCGGGTAAAAAGTATCCTATAACTATCTGGAGATACCCAGCTAGCAACTATTTTTGGTACACGGCCAAAAATAGTTGAAATCTGTTTAGCCGGTTTTGCGTGATAAAGCCACAACGACACATACAAACATACAAAAAATCCAAAAAATATATATTTTGTTCTAGTGACCTCCAAATAGTCAATAACAATCAATTTTTTGAAAATATCTTCAATGTACTGACATTTAATTTTTATAACGGTATAATAGTATAGAAGAGAAAATTAGAGCCAATATTTTTAAATAAAATAACCTACAATCGATAATGTTTATATTTGGCAATCCCGAAGTTGTCCGATAAGTAAAATATAATAGGTACTTACAACATATTAAGTACCTAAAGCATGGGCACTATTACCTAAAGTTTTTTTATCTTCATTTAAGGAGCTTCGATCAGTGGAAATTAACATGCCAGTTCCAACAGGCCTGAACTTTACATAAAATTTAACAGCTGTTAAGAAGCTTCTTACAACACGAATAATATAAAAAATAGAAAGACATATATATATAAGGAAAAACAACTACTTAAAGTATAGTTAAAACAAACTGTATACCAATTTCGCCGCTCTCAACATGGGTTTTGCCAATATGAATTTAAAAATACCAACATGAATTGAATACCGCCAAATTATCTAGAGTTCAAAATCGTATTCATTTTAATTTCAAATTATTCCATTCTGTAAGCCCACGAAACAGCCACCAAATACTTATTCCATACCTCAACCATTCACAAATTTCGTACACACTATTCAAAAAACTAATATTTAAATAGTGACCAAAAGTTCAAAGCTATTAATGCATATAATAAATATATATGTACGTATGTGTATAAGTCCGTATTTTGGACGCGGCAGCCAGGACACTGCAGACTTAGGTAACCTTGACCCGCTCTGCAGTGCCCATAGACTAAAGGATAAATCAAACGTTACGTTTTAATGCTCGAATGCAGTGGTGTGAATTTTATAACGTCAATGTGGATTCTGACTGTAAATAAAATTTTGATGCGAAATGAAAGTTTCCATGAAAGAAATCCTAAAACAATGAGCTAAATATCTTACGTGTAGCTTGTTTTATGAGCCTTTAAAGTTGGATGGGAAAGGAAAGTCCATTTTTAAAGCATGAAAATATTAATATATGGTAAATTTTGTTACGAAACCGTTTCAATTAACGCAAGTTTTAACGTACAGTCAGCAGCAGAGAAACGTGACCCTCTGCCATATAATGTTAGTATGGCAGGGGGGTTACTTTTCTCTGCAGCTGACTGTACATAGCTTAAATTATTAATTTCCCGATACAAGGCACGTTACACGTTCTTAGGCTTTAGTATGAATCGTATAGGTACTTACTTGAAAACTGTCGAATAGTAGATAGATAAACTAAAACGACTAAACTATCGAGGATTTTTCAACGTGGTATATACGTAAACCACTTCATTTGGAACTTTCTAAGCTTCAGTCTCCTGCTCAAACGTTTTCCGGGGATTTATCTGATTTTTTCCCATTGAAAACTTATAAACTGTACAATGAGATATGTTATTTCTTTACCCAAAAAAACTGATTTTGAAGAATAATCAAAATATTGCCAACGAGAGAATGTCGCGAATTAAACCCGAGAGAAAATCTCTACCTAAGTATGATTTTCAGTAAATTAATGAGCGATATGACATTTACAATCTTATATTGAACAAGTTTATTTCTTTAATCTCCAATTAAAGGGAGCGTCTAGAACGTAATTATTTGAGCTAAGTTAATAAAGAAGCATTTATCAATGTCGGCGATGATAGTTAGCGCGTTCTCAATTTTATACTTAGGGCAAGTTCTTACCTACATAACACTATGTTTTGAATATTATGCTTAAAGATTTCATATTTTCATCAACAAAATTAATGGCACCTTACGCCTCACGATGCTTTATTGGTTGTAAATGGCTGATTCAAGGCTTAAAGAATGGAAAAAAAAAGAAAAAAAATGTTTTGCCTTTTTAGACATCGCAACGCTAAATTACAGTATTTTTATTTTTGTCCAAAAGAAAATGAATTGATTTTGACCTTGTGATTTTTAACGGTTAAATGAAGGAAAACGTGTTAGACGACTATACACATAAACGCACTTTTTAACAGCCAAAAAAAGGAAACGTTCGCACACTCCTCACTTCTCCATTCACTTGTGACATGAATGACGTCACACGTGTCGCTCGATTTGTATGGGGCGTTTTAACGCCTAACTGTCATGGCTGACTTCATACTTTTCAATGAGTATCATAATATAATACGTGACTTAGTGATAAAAAATCGGATCGATTGGTATTGGTGAAAAAAAATGCATCTTCTTTATTGCAAAACTTAGGCCTTCATGCGCCAACTAGAATTAGCCCTTAACCGAGAGTTAAATGCCTAACTTACTACTTATGTACGTGTGTTGCCGTTATCGTCTTAACTAATTCTGGCTAGCGAAGGTGGGCCTAAAGTGGCAGCGATCAGAGGTTACTTCGAAGTTTATAATTCGAAGTTCGTATCGTGTGGTCCCCTTCTTCATATTTGCGTGAGTATGTCGGTGCGATACGAATTTCGAACTTTAGTGCAGCCTCTCGTGGCACATGGCTTGTAGAACCGACAACCAACGAGTTCTTGAGCGACTACGCAAAGGACAATGCAATACAAAGTGGACTGGTGACCTGACGAAGGTCACTGGAATCTGCTTGATGCGGGCGGCGCAGGACCGTTTTTTAGGAGATGCCTATGTCTAGCAGTGGACGTCTTTCGGTTGATGATGATGGTGATGAATGACGTCATCAGCCGGTAAAAGTAATAGAGCATGGTAAAGTTGTGCCTAGTTCTTCGGTACGATAAACAGACATGTAGTTATCCTTTCCTATTACTTTAAACGAGTAATAAATATATAAATGTTAAGTATAATTAAGATAATACTGTAATAGTTAAGAATTATTTTGAAAAAAATGACTGACTGCTGAGTTTGTTTCGGCTTTCTTCACAACAGTGGTCTCCTCTTGGGAAATGCCGTAAAGTCAGACTTGTAAAAGTGCCCTGGCGGCCTACTTACTGAATAAACAACTGGAATTTTGTTTTTTTTTTTTTAAATTAAATAGGTATATGTAACTGGTATTTCGGAAACGGCTCTAACGATTTGGATGAAATTTTATCTAGCTCTATCTAGCTAGACTAGTAAGTAGTATTGTGCACCTATCGGTCATCTAGGTTCTTTAGAGTTAATGTCTACAATATTTAATGTAATAAATCGTTTAAATTTAATTACTCACACGTAATGGCACTTTACAAATGCGCGCCTTGGAAATGATTAGAAATTTACGATGTATGATGATAAATTTGATAATTTCTAGTAAACCATAAACAAAATAATGCTGCACGACATCCGTTTCATCTGCTAGTAATTAGAAAGGTTAGTACGTAGGTATATTGTCTCTTGTTACGTACACTATTAACGTGCTATCCGTTTATACATACTTAAAAATACCTCCAAATTAAAAAAAAACTTAACCAGCAGCCAACCAGCATGCCAAAGCATATTAATCTTGACAAAAATATACATTGAAAATGTGCATTCTCAATTTTCTCCCAATATATCTATTTTTCAAATTTGATGGATTTACTATGTACATTTAGAAAAAAATCCAAACTGAAACCTCGTCGATATTTTTTTCGTTCATGGTTTTGGTCCTTAACATATTATTAGGTTTTAGTCTACGGTTTTTAGGATTCCGTACCAAAAATTTACAAAAGGAACCCTGATGGTGTGACTCTGTCTGTCTGTCTGTCCGACTATTAGAGCGCCATATCTCAAAAACTACTTACGCTATTGAAATTTGGAATATTTATAAACATGTTCAGCCCATATCTATTGCAAAGGAAATATTTAAAAATACATATATGTTTATTTTCTAAAAAAACGACGAATATGAGGGGGAGCAAAAATTAAAAGTGTAGCTACTGGGTCAAATAGAATATCGAATAAAACCTGGAAATTTTTGAAAAAAATAATAGTTTTTTTTATTGTGATTAGATTTGGTTTTATTAAGCAAAATAAGAAAAAAAACACCATTTCCGCCTTTATCTCCGAAGTTTACCAAAAGAAAATTTTGAAATTTTCACAATTTGTATAAATAAACATAAATATTACACGAAAATTATAACCATGTTTAATATTTCAAAAAACCTATTTGAATAACCCGGTTGCGTTAAGTTTGCACCTTATTTGTATGCAATGGTATAGATATCAGGTGCAAACTAAACTCAACCGGAACCGGGTAATAAAGTTAGGGTAAGTGAACATTTGTACGGAACCCTCGGTGCGCGAGCCCGAGTCGCACTAGGCCGGTTTTTAAAGTTTTATTTCCGTCTTATATTAAACATTTTTGTTTGACATATTTTTTAAATCAAATCAATTACTTCAGAATACAAAAACAGATATCGACTTATATCAGAATCCTAAAATAATAGCTTTCGAACGTATCTCTATTATCATCACACATATTGCCAGAACATCAATGACCAACTGTCATGCTAAAAGTAATTCAATATCCTCAATCAACGCGAAAACTCTCTAAATATTCTCACGTAACACGATACGTTAAGTGCTTGCTTAGTACTCAAACCCTAGTACTGCTTAGTAACAAGCATTGGACCAAAGCCAAAACAAAGAACTTTTCGCGCCCTACGAAAGTGAAACCAATCGATATGCCCAGCTGATTCCTAACACTCTAACACTGAAATATAAAAAAAAAACTCACTAAGACATTCAGCCACTCAGAACAAAAGACACGAAACGAAAAAAAAATGCGCAAATTTCAATTTGGAACAGATTTTTGTTGTAGCTTTTAGCTTTACCGTATTAATTCAATTGTTTTGACAACACAATCGATTATTCACGAATGCTTAAAATCATATCTGTTGTCATTGTGGTAATGTCGACATAAATTCAGGTTATACACGCCTTTAAACTAGAAATGGCAATGAGGTTTAATATGGAATCAGAAATAGAAAGTGATATGAAATGAAATTGATCATAAAATTCTCCTCACCTTAGTATTTATGTAAATGCACAACAATATAGCACATGTAGTGTAGTTAAGCTGATTTTAGTGTACGTATAGTAGGGTTGCAAGTAGTCGGTGCCAGAAATTCAAGATTTTACTTGCATTTCATTTTAAGATTGATCACGTACTTACCTATAATATCCGAGATTGTATGAGTAAAAATATGTTTTAGCAGTGTTTTTTTTTAATGTATTTACTAATTGCCTGGGTGCATATTAAGATAATCGCAATTCTTTATCCAAAAACAACAACCTGAATGTAAATTTATTTATATATTTTATGTATTTGAAGTTATGTCGCATGCATATGTACCTACTTACTATTAAAAAGGTTTTTTGTATGACCATTGACAACCGATCTACGATTGACTTACGATCTATCTATCTATCTATCAGCCACGGACGTCTACTGTTGAACATAGGCCAACCTATAGTTCGCCACAGGGTGCGATCCTGCGCACTTACGATCAAAGCATAATATGTTTATAACTATGGCCTAAGTACCTATATAATACCGGAATCACTTATACCATTAAAAAAAATTTTTAAGAAGCCAACTCTACATATATTTAACTTTTTCCGAGGTTTAGTTAACTGTAGGTAAATAAGCATCCGAATATCTGATCTTTAATAATGATTTACCTTAATAATCCAGCAAATTTCTCGAAAGGGCCTCTACGTGTTGGATCCATGTCCCCACGCAAGCCTCTCCAAAATTCGGGACGTACCAGCCCGTGACTTAAGGCGAGATACATAATAAGATTAATGCAAAAAATACTTACTGGTCATAATTACCTAAGTGACAAAAATATTGCATAGCAATTGAACATATCGCAAGGTAAATAAAGAAAAAAACAGCATACTGAAATTTACTGAAGGAAACAGGAATCTAATGAAAACATTTTGAACGCTACAATGCCACCAACAAGTGGATAGGTATACAGAGATTTTCTATCTACTCGTAGAGTCCTGGAGTCAGTACTCGTCTGCTAATTTGCCTCCTATGTCGTAAAAATAAAATTTAAAAAAAGAGTCGAACAACACGATAGCAAACAATAAATCAAAGCACGAGGTTATTTTACTAGATTTATCCTGAGCCCGACCGAGGCACGTGCCACGCCCCCGCGCTCTCCGATCGCGCCTAATATAGGGATTAGTCCTTGGGTTAAAGCTTACTACTACTTACTTTAGCCCCATATAGAGATCTAGTGAAAAAATATGAATATCTGCTAATAGATTATAGTTCCTTTGCTATTCCGCGAAATTATAATCTTTTTATTTTATTTTGAATTCCGCGAAGTTACGCCTGAATTTATCAATTATGAATATCGGTATTTATTTGGCAAAAATACAACGACGAACGCATAAAAAAATATAAAGCGCATTGCGTAACTATAATCTTTTATATGTCGCTTGAAACCCCAAAACATTCGCCACCCCCATTACCCAGCAACACCGGTAACTAATCGCTTGCGGCATACCCCTGCCTAGGGCGCATGCGCCGTGTCGCAGGCGCGCGCACCCCGCTGCTGTCACCGTCCGGGCCACTCCGCCGGCGCCCCGACACTCGATCGCACGGCCGCCGAAGCCCCAAGCCAACAACCCACACGGGGCTCCGGCGACACCGCACCACCTCGAAAGGTAAGTTTTAGCCCTATCATCAACGTATTCAATTTGGTTACTATTGTACCCAGATTGATATCGACGCGATTCGGGTAGAAATAGTTTGCCATATCCTGATTCATTGTCCTTTTTTGTCTGTAGACTTCATACAATGCTGTACAGAAAATATCTGTCATTGTGTAGTTTAATACAAAAACCGCACAATAATCAACGTTTATAGAAATCAGGCCGGAAGTTCTGGTGCCGGTTTGTTGTCCACAACTGTGACAACCCTGTGTATCCGAAGCCGACCTTGATATCCTCATAACGACCTTAAGCCTGAACATATGTTAGCTTCACAACTATCAATACGAGCCGTGTGCCCGATTTAATTCTCTTAACATATAAATTGTCAAAATGTATCTCTTAGCGCCCACTTAAGTTGATATAAAGGAACTCTTGAGCGGTATTTCGTAGGTTTACAGCGATACAAATGGGTCCTTGTCTGTCCTTAGTAGTTAGCTAGTTATTTTAGGAATGAAGTGGGATATGTGACTATTCTGTGTACTCTGTGTAGCACCGGAATTCATAAAGGGTAGTTCTGTGTTGTAGAGTCGACTTTACGTTGCGTTGTGAAAAAAGTATAAGCGATTATACAGTTAGTATGATACTCGCTTCAGACAACTATTTAGCTTTATTTATCGCTTTTTTGGTCATTGTATATTTGAACCAGCAATTTTATAATTATAAATAAAACTTATTCTATCTTGATATATATATATTCGGTTTGTTCTTGATTACAACACGATCGTTATAGCAATCGTTATTTGAACACGAAATATCAATGTAATCACAATCAAGCTCTTGTGTAATTTCGTCTCATTTCGTCATCCTCAACGAACATGTACTTACGTTATTTGTAAACGTTTCCATTATATCTTAGATGCAGACATGTTTTGTTTTTAATAATTATTTCTGTTTCCGCGATTATAACTCATTTAAACAAAACAATTTAACGGATTATATCGCGTATATTATCTCATTTGAGTCTTTGTTTTAAAATATTATAATTAGTAATGAGGTAGTCTGGGAGTTTTTCTTTGCAGCGTTTCTTTTCTCCTCAGTACGCCTCATTTGAGAAATGCTGCTTGTTAAATTATTAAAATAAAATAATGAAACCCTTCTGGCACATGTTTACAGTTCTTTTTAGATTAGGTCCATCTGGCATGTATGTACACCTTTGTTTGTTTTCTCAAAGTGAGTAGTTTGCACAAATTGTAACTTTGACAAAGGAAAATATATCTTTTCTCAGTCAACCCGTGACTAGGGAAAGCTGAAAAGCTTCCGAAACGTCGAGAACTCAAATGACATAATATACGCGATATAATCCGTTAAATTGTTTTATTTAAATGTTTGGTTTTTCCTAATAATCTCCCCACTTACAGACATTTTTATTGTTCGTTCCTTCAATCAAATGTAGAGTCACATAAACTTTATGATATAAAAGATAAGTAACGACGTAAGAAACCGTGAACGTGCACCTATCAGCAAGGGTTATCTAACATCGCTATAACTCTAACGTCTGCCCTTGGGAAGTGCCGTTTCGCAAAACCGCAATATAACTAGGGTAGGCAGCCTCCAGTTTAAAGGTTACCAGGGTACCCGTCTGACCTGGGTCGGATTTGCAGACCTGGTGACAAATGTAACCACCGCATGCATTTGCTATTAAGATATCACCTGAAAAATTGATTAAAGTAGCATAGTACTGTGGGAGTGTAGCAGTTGGTAGTAAAACAAGATTAACTATTTACGTATTTATCAAATCCGTAATGAATATTTTTCACAGTATGACATTACAAAAAACATAACATTCTTTATTCGAATCTATTATTTTAAAATAAACGGCCAGGATATGAAAAAGGTGGCTACACGAGCCACCTCACAGTACGTCGCACTCATTTAATTTTGTTTCTTACATAGAACTCGTATTTCTAAAATTTACTTTAAACTTAAGGTATGCCATCTAAACTAACTATGACCATAAAACATAAACGATGGTTTTGAATTGCTTAGTGCAAAAATATTACGCATTAACCTACTCGGTAAGACTCGGTAGTGTTATTTTATATTTTAAGTATTATTATTAAGTATTATTGTTTTTGGTTGTAGATATTAGGGCCATATCTACAACATTTTAAAAACGTACGTATCAATATATATTCCATCCCAATATGCACCTATTCATATCTCTACAGAAACTCTACTAATTAGCTTAAACGTAATGGAACCCCTGTTACTTCGATTAGGGTTGTCAACACAAATGAATAAAATAATTCCATTATTTAAACTTAACCTTCGCTATGTCAACCGTTTAGAGTACAAATTGGTTGTAAACAAAAATACCTACAACATTTATTCAAATTTGCAATATCGATCTCAAGTGCAAGGCCGTTTTAACAAAGGGTCGAAATGCTGTATAAATCTTTTGTCTAAGCCTATTCAAACCGTGTCACTCAATAGGATTACCATTAAAGAATGAAACGGTCAAGCGTGAGTCGAAACAAAGTGTTCCGTGCCGACGAGCACTGAAAAAAAATGTCTTCTGGACTCCCTTGTTTTTCAACTTTATTTTATCCTATTATATTTTGTTAAGTACAGTTATAGTAATTTCATATTGGCATAATGTGAAGATTTCGAAAGATTCCCTGTTTCGAAAGATTACGCATAAACGTTTCGGCCGTTTATGCGTAATCTTTCGAAACAGGGAATCTTTTTCTTTTCGAACACGTTTTTTGTACGTTTTAAGATTATTTTATTAGTTCTTGTTATTATTATAGGCGGCTTTTCTATGAAAGTATTTAGTGATATTTTTGCCGTATTACGTATCGAAGAAATAGGCCACGGCCATGTGATGTGACAGACGGACGGATGCACAGATAGCGGAGCATTAATACCTAGGTAATAGCTTCCCATTCACACTACTAGGGTACGGAACCCTAAAATTCGTTCTGAGTCACAATGGGGTAGCAAGGGATTCGAATTCCCCTGTTAAGCATTAGTCATTTATATTATAAATTTAGCTTATTGATTTCGTCGAGATACTTATTTAATTTTAAATGTTACAAGTCCAATTTGGTACATTTGGACAAATCAACTTTTAAATTCAGACTTTTGATTAAAAATAGGGATTCTAATACAAAATGTCCTGGAGTTACCAAAAAATCGGACTTCTAATAGAAAATGTCCTGGAGTTACCAAAAATCGGGCTACTAATATATGGACTCACCCTCTAAAATAAAAGATTTTTATTTTTTCTTTTATTTTAATATGATATTTCCTGTTTATTAGGTGTAGTGTAACAGACATTCACTGCTTTAACGTATAGTCAGCATCAAATAATCTGTAGCATCCAAAATGCCAAATATATCGTCACACAACTTTGTGTCTGTGGTAATAGAGATGCGCGAAATTGCGACTTTTTGGCGCTTTGGATATTACAAACTATTTGTTGCTAACTGTACACCATACATTTAAATAAAGAGAAACCATTAAAGGCGTTATTTTATAATAAAGTTAAGAAGTTGTTGAAAGATTTGTGTGGGTTTAAAAGTTGATTAACCAATTTTGCATTGTCGGCTTAGAACATCAAGAAATAAAGTAGAATACAGAAATTGACAATTATTAAATTCAACTTCGTTCGCGGAGGAGAAAAACTCCTTTTTTTTCTTTAGCGCAGTCGGGTAAAAAGTATAACCATCTGTCATAACCATCTGTGGATAACCAGCCGTATACCAAAAAAAAAAAATCCGTTCAGCCGATTTGGCGTGATGAAGCCACTATGACACATACAAAGATACAAAAAAAAAAAGAAAAATTGATTGTTTGACAAGGGGCTAAAATAAGCCATTATGACACGAAGTGATTATTTGGAAGAGCTCACGAAGTGTCATAATGGCTTTTAGCCACGTGTTAAACTCTCTGCTTTTCACTTCGACTGCGAGAAAATAAAAAAGACTTAACATTAAAATTGTATATTTCATGAAAAATTTAAAGTACAGATTGAGCAATTCGTGCAGAAATTTTGGCCTATCGGATCAGGTTGGTTTGTTTGTTTTTAATTATTCGTAAGTAGTATGTAGCTGGCAGCAAGTTTTTTTTTCAGGGTCATAGAAATTTGTATGGGATTATATGGCTTTGTTTTAAATTTAAACCCTAGGGGTTAAATGTACTATTCTAGTCTCACTTCGCGAAGCTAATATGTCGTGCTTTTTGAGCAGGTGAAGTGAAAAATATTTTTCGATTCAGTGATCTCCAAATAGTCCGTAACAAAATTTAAAAAAAAAGTATATCTTCTATGTACAGACATGTAATGTAATTTTTACAACTTTATAATAGTGTAGAGGACACAGAACCATTTCCAATTCGTTACCAGAAATATTATTTTACGATGCACTTTTCTTTCATCTTTCAGACAGTCGCAGTCTGTGGCATCACTCAAGAGTAAATTGAATATGTTGTGGCATTCCAATGATTTGTAAAATGGTTGAATACGATTTATATTTATTAAATATTATTGTTATATTTTATTTCGTTGTATGTAGACATATACGTATTTATTTATTTTTTATTCATATTATTTAGTTTAGCTTAGTGTTTTATATATTTTATATATGGTGTTAGTTTGCCTATCTTTCTTAGTCATAGTCAGTCATATTCCTTTATTGATAACATTCAAAATATTACATGTTATTATATATATTCCTAGCTTTTGCCCGCGGCTTCGCTCGCGTAGGTACTAAGCGTAATGCCTTCATTGCAAGTTTCCCCATACAAATTTTGGACCCCCATTTCAGGGGGTGAATTTTAGAAAATTAAAAAATCCTTTCTTAGTGCACCCCTTGACCTAATAAGGAACTAACGTGCCAAATTTGGAATCCCTAGAAGTAGTAGTTTGGGCTCTGCGTTGATATGTTAGTCAGTCAGTTTCTTCTTTCATATATTTAGAATTAAAGTTTCACATTCTTACTTATTATCTTCACTCACTTGCGCAAAGGTTAATTGGAAGAGATCCCTAATAGGAATAAAATCGCCGTTGTACTTATATCTTTTAAGTTGATTGCACTTGTAACGGTTACCATGTACAACAAAGTGTTTACATACATACATACTTGTGTATGCTGATTTGGAATAACTTGTTCTAATGGCAATTAATTATACAACATTTAACATACACTCAAAACCTTTCAGGTCTCACTCGCATTTTCTTTTGGCCACCCTACTTGGCTTGTAGTGACTTGTTATTGTTTGTGGCAAATGCGTAAAAAATGTAGGGTAACCATGAGTTATGATGAAATAATAAGGATTTAAACCCGTTCTAGACCTTCCGATCCTATCCGATCCGATCTTATCGAATAATGTATTGTGCAACAGATCCAAATTTTTAGGGACTATAACACAATACACTATCCGATTTTATACGATAATTAGGATCGGATCGGAAGGTGTAGAGCGGGTTATACATTTTTCACCGCAAAAAGATTAGAACTTAGAAGAAAAAATCTGCTCAAAACTTAGGAAACCTATATATATATATATAGTTTTATAAACAGTTTGTTGACTTTAATAATCCTACGAGTATCTAGTCCTATGCTTTAACTGTGTATGGAATAACTTTACTATACCGCGACCGTAGGAATTATATAAATAACTAGAAGGCTTCGTTCGCTGAGGAGAAAAAGTTATAACCCCTCTTTATTTCTTCAGTGCAGATAAAAAGTCTAGCGTGTACCAAAAATAATTGCATTCCGTTTAGCCAATTTAGCGTGATGAAGCCAAAACTATACACACAAACATACAAAAAATAAAATATTTTTCGATTTAGTGACCTCCAAATAGTCCGTTACAATCATTTTTTGAAAATATCTTCAATGTAAATAGAGAAGTTTTACAGTGCTTAAATTATCTTGTAAACTTATGAAATCACTCCACAATCTCTAAGTATAATGACAAACAAAAGTTTCTGGGCTGCTTCGGGGTAATTTCATTTTATAGACAATCTTCATTCTGAAATTTTGTTACAAAGCTTCTTGTGTATTACGGTATCTGGCAAAATCGAGAGCGCCGAATAAAATAGCATTAAAATATACAATTTTGGTTCGTATTGGAATATTATGAAAGTTAATTCATTGGAATAATCTCCTAATCGATGTGGAAGACTTTTACGACCACCTAAACAGTGCTTGCGATGAACAACGAGGATCCTTTAGTCCTAGGTGGTTTTAACGCCAAAGTAGGTCCTAGGCAATGGGTAAGGCGAGCGAAACACACGAGGGTCACGTTTAATCCAGTTCGCGTTTAGCCAAAGCCTAAAGGTTTGTAACAGTTTCTTCTACAAAAAACTTAAACGTCGCTGGACCTGGATGTCACCAGATGGACAAACACTGAATGAAATAGATTACATACTGTCACCAAATAATGACATTGTAAAAAATGTCGGGATTTTAAACAAGTTTAAATTTAGCTCAGACCACCGGCCACTTCGTGCCACGGTCACATTTAACTTTAAACTACGGAGAAAAAACGTATTCTTAAACCGTTATAAAAAACTGGATTGTTTATTACTTTCTACTAACTATGACATTTTTTAACTTGGAATTAAAAAACCGTTTTGTCAAATTAAATACTGATGTTGTCGATACAGAAACACAATACAATTATATAGTAGAAGTTATTACGGGCAGCAACCAACCGAATTGAAATTGATAAAAGAAAGCGCAATAAATTATCCCCGAAAACACACACAACACAAAATAAGGTCCGTAGAATATCGTAACATTGATAAAATAACCAAGCGCAGCATCAGAACAGACATCCGGAACCATAAAACAAAACTAGTTCAATCAGCTCTAATCAACAACAGGTCCCTCAGAGTAGCTAGAGAAGGAATTAACAAAGGTAAAACATGGATCACCTACTTACAAGATCAGAACGGCATAAAACAGAGCGATAGAAGTAACACACGAGAAGTAGTACACAATTTTATAAATCGTTATACTCCGTCCCTCTTAAAACAAACTGCAATGAAGAGTACTGTGCTGAGAATATCGCTCCAATCGCAAGTGATAAAGTAGCAAAGGTTCTTTCAATCATGAAATTTGAAAAGAGTCCTGAAGTCGATGGGATAAGCACAGAAGCACTCGTATTTGGAAAACCACATGTTCTGTCCCCACTTACAAAATTATTCAACGATATTATAAAAACTGGCAACATCCCTTCAAAACTGCTACACTCAAATATAATTCTATTGCATAAAAAAGGTGACAAGAGCGACATAAGCCTTATCGTCCAATTAGCTTGGTCTCTCGCCTCTACAAGGCATTTATAAAGATAATTAAAGGTCGTATTGCGGAACAACATGATCAACACCAACCTCCAGAACAAGCAGGCTTGCACGCCCCGGATTCTCCAAAACCAATCACCTTCACACCATCAATCAAATCATTGAAAAATCAACCGAATTTCAACGTCCCCTTTCCATAGCATTTGTAGATGATTCCAAGGCATTTGCATTTGACAGTATCACCCACTCTTCCATCGAAACAGCACTCAAAAACCAAAATATTGAGCTCACCTACATTAACTTGATTAAAACTATTTATAACAATAGCACGGCGGACGTGAAAATTGAACTCTCCGGTCAGCCATTCCAAATTCAGCGAGGTGTCAAACAGGGTGACTCGTTGTCTCCGAAATTATTTACGAGCATCCTTGAGGAAGTTTTTAGAACCCTGGTGGTTCCCTGGCGGGAAAGAAGAATAGTCATGGGCGGTGGAAGGTGATCAAATCTTCGTTTCGCCGATGATATTCTTCTCTTTGCTACAACAGCACTAGAACTCCAGCAGATGCTCCAAGACCTGAGCATTGCAAGCCTTCAAGTTGGACTTCAAATGAATCGCCAAAAGACTCAAATGATGGAGATGGGTAGACTATACATTATGTCGACGAGTACACTTACTTGGGCCAGATAGTTTCTTTTAGCAATAGACAAGATAAAGAAATTGAGAGATGAATTTCTAAGGCCTGGAAGAGCTACTGGTCCATGAAAGCGCTAATGAAGGGATCCCTTCCATTGACACTCAAGCGTAAACTCGTTGACATGTATATTCTGCCCGTCCTAACCAACGGTGCTCAAACATGGTCACTCACAGAAAGTCAGAAGTCCAAACTGAAAGTTTGTCAACGCACAATGGAGCATAGCATTTTGGGGGTTAAAATTACGGATCGTGTCCGTAACAACACGCTACGCTCCCAAACTGGCGTAGCGGACGGTGGACCAAAAACCGCCAAACTCAAGTGAGACTGGGCCGGCCACGCAAGGCGTATGCACCCGGACAGGTGGGCTTATATAGTCACCCAGTGGGTACCCGAGGATGGGCGGCGACGACAGGGCAGGCCGAGACGGAGATAGCGGGACGACCTAGATACGTTTCTGGACGATTGGCCAGAGGCAGCCGGCAATAGGGAGTTGTGGAGATCTAAAGGAGAGGCTTTGCCCAGGGCACTGAGGGACACTCGTATAGGCTATAAAAAAAATGTCCTAATCTAATGGTAACGCTTACTTTATTTTACTTTTCGTTAAGTCCCTCGTGTTGAATCCTTTTCGTTTCTCTATTTTTGTAGCGGATCGAATACAATATTTACAAAAGGTTTTTACCCGCATTCAGGGTTCTTATAAATCTTTACCCTTACTAATTTTATAAATACTGTTACGAGCGTGGGGTATAGGATAGAGTTAAAACACCTTGACAGTTCCACGTTAGTTTATTCACGACTTACAGTAGCAGGGATTCACTGTTAAACGCGTTCCGGTACCGATACTAGACTTCGCACCGTGTAAAGCACACACACTAAGTCACTGACATTTAACACTTTCTAGTTTACTTCCATTACACTACTTCACTTTTATCACTTTAACTTCCTCTTCTTTCCACTTGTTTCTCCTTCGCTTGCCACTTTAAGACTGGCGTCTGCTCCATATCCATTCGTCGTCTTTATACCCGTTAATTTCGCTCGTCTTTTGTCACTTTTTATCGTCATATTTGCGTTATTCTGTTGTTTTGAGAAGCGTCGTCTTTCTAGTAAATTGGACTGTGTCGAAGGTTCTAGCATATTCGAATCCCATACATTTGTCCTTTAAACTTCTATGGCACGGAATGTTCTTTTCTTCAAACTTTCTAGAAACTTTAGTCTCACTTACTAAAATCTAAACATCCGGAGAAAACTTGCAAAAAGCTTGCCCTTGCTGGGATTAGAACTCCCGACCTCAAGATCATAAAGCCACTGTCTTACGACAGGGCCACACTACTCGACGATTGATGACGCTATGGTATTCGCAACAATACGAAAAGTCACATAAAGGACAAACAAAAACAAAACAAATAGATTTTGTGACCTTCAAATACTCCGTATCTCTTTTTTTTTCAAATATCTTCGATGTACCGACATTTAATTTTTACTTATTTTTTTATCATTATTATTGTCCAGTTATTGACCCCAGTAACAAACACCTGATAGTAAGTGACTGCGGGGTCGAGGATGTAGCTCGCTGGTTCAGTAACAGCCTATTCACTCTCCTTGAAGAGACCCATATTATATTACGAGTAGTATATAGATGTTAAACAGAGATCCTGAACACCGTAGTACTTCTGATTGGCCCCCGAGCCAGGTAATTTGGCAGACGCCGAAGGCCGAACGTCGAACGCCGAGGCCAAGTGGAGTCTCGGCTTCCAGCCAAACCTTTCGACCAATGCATCTCACTTATTTACTGTTAGCAGTTTTGCAAGTTGGACTGTTATTCACGTGGTAGTTTATGTTGCTACAAAGCGCGTATTCATTGTACATATTTTGTCATATAAAATATACAGAAGGGAAATTTAAACACGTACCTTATTCGCTTTTGTGACAAAGGCAATAAGGATTAAAAAGGTACCGTGTTTCGTTTCCCTGTACGCTGTACAGATGGTACTGCAGTTGTTTTGCTGTATAGCGCATATATTAGCATACAAAGTACAGCCGGTCTAGCACAACTCTCCGCGACTGGACGACATAACATCTCCCGTCTTTCTCGCATTGTATTGAAAGGAAAGAGACAAACAATATTTCCTGCGCGACAAAGTATAAGGTGCTGAAGCAGATATGGCAGCGGGCTGAACATATCTATAGAAGAACCGATGTAAACTCATTTACTACTTCTTGAGGGGAAACCGCGGCTAGACAACCATTTAATTTTTAGACGATTTTTTTCTCCCGCTAAGTGGACTGATACTTTGCGAATGGTCGCTAGCGAAAGCTGGATGCTACGAGGTGTTGACACTATAAGATGGCTCTATTGAGGGGGGGGGGGGGGACTAATCATTATAGGTCAAGCAATCTCAATGTTAAACACCAAGTGAACTGACAGTCTGTCCTGTGGTGGAAGAACTTTTTAATATTAATTAGTTTTGTGTGCCTCAGTATGCGTGTCCGTGAAAGTGTTAAATACTATACTATATACATTAAAACTTTATGGAAAATTGTCACTGTGGACAGTGGGTGTCGACCCACTCTCATACATCGTATCCAAACTATTAATTTTTGATCTCCATACACGTTACAACATCAATAGTACACGGCTCAAGTTAGATTAGTTTAACAAGGGAAGTGCTGTCAACAGAAATTTAGCGCGTATAACGTAATGTTTATATTATCTTTGATTGTGGAATCCTTGTAACCAAACCCTTTGGACTTTTGAAATCTATTTTTAAATAGTCCATGCTTCAGTTTATGAGTAGGGCCCAAATGAAAACGACTAACCCAAGAATTTTTGGAGTGGATATACTTTATGCTTCTATTCCCTTAAAGCACTCGACAAGGCTGAAGGACCCTTGGATTAATCTTCCTTATATCAATTACGAGGTTAAATTATACTCACGAATAATCTAAATTAAAGGCGGAAGTCGGAGGCAATTTTACAGATTCTTATACATTTATTTAGAAAAAATATGCTTCATTGTCCCGTAATATTTGTTTATTTAATTCTTGTCATCCCAATTCCATTAATTGATACGCTGTTGGTCACATTAATAGTAATTAAGACTTATAAATTAAGACTGAACGTGCCAACTAATAAGGCAGTACAGTACTTACCTTACTATGTTCACTATTTAATTTCAGATTGCACATAAATATTCGAGTTGGTCATATTTACTTTCTCCTGTTTTGTAAAAGGCCATAAATTGGAAAATGGTGCCATTTGGTGTTAATATTATCAATTCTTTCTATTTTTTACATTTTAATTTCGGTGCTTCTGAAATATGCTTAAACATTTTGAAAATGTTGAGGGAAACAGAAAAAAAATTATACACTATTTAAGGTACAGAATTTCCGCTATGCAGACTAAAAAATCTCTCTGTAAAAGAGTGACCTACCCTTATAAATGTAGCCTATGAGCGAAATTAAGTATAACACTATAAATTATATAAAAAGTTATTTGTTTTATTAAAAAATGTTACTCTTTTACTACGCTACGACTCAAAAACACTGGGTACCAAATTACTAAGATAGTATTCGGAGTAAAACAAAACACAAATAGACCACATAAAACCATGATAATTATTTGTATGAAGCAATGAAATGCAGAAATAAAACACTAATATTTACTAATTGTTGAAAGAATCTAGATACATTTTTATTACCAACCCATACATACGGTATATTAGTCTTCACATTCAGTCTGCAAGACACCATGATGACTGATGATCGCATATTTGAAGTGGCTATATGAGATGTTTGATGACGTTAAATCCTAGGTCGCATTCATGTCGTTGCTGCCACTCATCAACTAGTGTCATATCCACAATTCGCTTCACCGCCCAATATTTCAGGGTTCTACGATTCACTTTTAGAGAATTGAAGTTTGAACATTGTCATAGTGACATATAGTCTAATTTTAACTGCCCTGAAAATGTAACATGGAACCCTGTAAGAGTGGGCCGGCAATTTGGCGTAAACTTCATCATTATCAGCCTTTACACGTCCTACTACTGGGCACAGGCCTCCTCTCATGGATGAGAGGGAATGGGCTGTAGTCTCCACGCTGGCCCAGAGCGCATTGGACGCGCCACATACAACTTTGAATTTCTTCTCAGACGTAGGCAGATTTTATTTGCTATGTATTCCTTCACCGAAAAGCTTGCGGTAAATATCGAATGACATTACGTACATAAATTAAAACACAGTGCTACAAGTCGGATTGTAACCCACATGTTTATAAGTCGCACATTAAACCACTCGGCTATCGCAGCGTAAACTTTTCTATTGTTAAATATACTCTTTGGCTTAAACTTAAAACTGACATATAAAAACTCTCTTGCAAGAAACACTACAATTTTAGAAATTCTGACCAAATAGCAAGTTCCTCGTCAAAGATTTATCTCACGATGTTGGTCCCATTTGCATGAAACGCGGCTGCTGCGCTGAGTTTGCAATTTCATAAAAGATATTTGAATTCCAAAGACAATTTAATGGACAATAATTTTATTATACATATTTACTAGCGTGGCATAATATATACCCACGAGATTTATAAACTTCTATCCCCTCTTTGACCCCCTTAGAATACCAATTCTCTATCATCTACTCGTCTGCTCCATCTAAGAAACTTTTGCGCAAAACTGTACCTATACTTCTAATTTTGCAGGATTAAATTGTTTCTTGTGTTTACTTTGTTCGCGGAGGAGAAAACGTCATAGTCCCTATCTTTTCCTTAGCGCAGTCGAATAAAAATTATCCTATAACCATCTGTGGATACCCAGCTAGGCGTATACCAAAAATAGATGAATCCGTTAAGTCAATTTGATGCGATGAAACGACATATTCAAGCATACAAAAAATGTAAAATGCTTGCTGGTTAAAAAGAATACGACTAACAGTCTCAACTGATCCATAATATTTAAAGAATTATCTCGCAACTCAAATTGGCGTAGAATCTGGAGTGAATATTTCCATCTCTGATGGACTAGTGAATGGAGCTATGGGCATATAAAAAATAAATGGCCGGCCCTAAGACGAGATCAGCTGGAAGACGGGGAGCTCCCGGAAGCTGTGTACGTAAAAAGACGTACGTAAAAATTTGACGATGAAACTGTTGGTCTTAGGTTAAAAGATAGTGACGGTTGCATACCCATACCTCCATCATGTACTAACGTTTCAAGTGACAAGGGGATACCGAGATGTGGAGCCTCGTATGTTACCTTTAATATTAAGTTGGGCTGTTACTGTTCATAAGCTACAAGGTACCACCCTCGAGAAAGCTGTGATAGACCCTGATAAAAAGAATTTCGCTAAAGGGCAAATATATGTTGCACTAAGCCGTGTCAAAACTTTGGAAGGCATAGCGTTGTTAGATTTGGACGCCAACAAATTATTAAATCGACCACATGATGAGAGATCGTTAAGGGAAATAACAAGACTACGAAATCTGCCTTCTGACGATCGAAGCCACACATAATACACGACTTTTATGACTTTTACGACTTTTATACGGCACTTACAGCTATATTACATTCTAATATCAATTGCTCACGACCTTTAGCTGAACGTTGCTATTTCAGAATCTTTAGCTGAACGTTGCTATTTCAGAGAACTCCTTAACTCCGGAACTCCGGTTCGTTGAGGAGTTCTCTGGTTCTCCACTTTGCTACCCTGATCTTAACCAATTTCTGCCTCTAAGCAAAATATGATAAATAATTATATTGCGATTAGTGAATTAAATAACATTGGTTGAGCGATAATTAGTGACTGGTGGCTTGTGTCTTCATCATCAGTTTTTCTTCACCAAATGATGACTTTCCACTGTAAATGCTTGTTCTACTTTAATAAACACCAAAATCGCCATGGATGTGCCCATAAGATTTGAAAATTCCTTCGATCCTCATCGATCTCATCATCAGATCTTCACCAAAATTTTATGGGATCAACTTGGAGATTCCTACTCTTAACCGAAAAAATAATTTTCTAAATCGACTTGCGATCCGCGAATTAAATAACACTGGTAGAGCCCTCAGTGGTAACTGATGGCTTGTGTCTTAATCATCGGGTTCTCTTCACCAAATGGTGATTTTCAAATGTAAATGCTTAAACTACTGTAATAAATACCGAAATCGCCATAGATGTTCTCATAATATTCAAGGAATGTCTTCGATTCCTCATGGATCCCGGCATCAGATCTTCACCAAAATTTTATGGGACCAATTTGGATATACCTACTCAAGAACAAAAAAATAATTTTCCAAATCGTCGTGTAAATGACGGAGTTCTGAGGTAACAAACATAAAAAAATTAAATAAAATAAAAATACAACCGAATTGAGAACCCCCTCCTTTTTTGAAGTCGATTAAAAATGATGAAGCGTCCTCACTTTTGAACAGTTGTTAATTAATCGGACATGCGTCAAACATTTGATCCTTTAATTTATAAATGAACAAATATTCGGGCCCTAATTAAATTAAATTTCACAAAGTATATGAAGAGCTCGATGTTGATTAATTATACACCGATAGAAGTTTAAAGCCTTTTGCTACAAAGTCATACCGATGAGACAAAATTGAGACAAAAAAGAAGGTTATGAGTTCGACACTGTTCCAGTAGTTGGCACCTTCAACCTTAATTCGCGTCTTAGAAATAGAGGTAAAAAACAGGATGTCAATTATTGTAATAATTATTGGAATTAAGCTACCCTAAATGGTGTTGGATATTTCTTGTATGAGAATTAATATGTTTGATATAAAACGAACTACAGCTAACTTTTCACTTAACTTTCAAACTAAATGCTTTATAAACTTCATCAACTAGGTTTCATGAACTTTTAAGACTAAAAGCAATATTCTCGTCACTAACAAAAGTTCGGTGTCGATATTGCTTTGGTGTTTACCCTGAATTCATTTCCGGTTTGAAAAGGGAGCTTCATAACTTCAACGTCAAGCAACACTAAGTATAGTGAAGTAAGTTACTCGTATATACCTTGTTTCAACAGTCACATAGTCATATGTTCTGCAGTATGTTGTCCAAGTAGAACTAATTTACCTAAAGTTTGCGGCAGGGAAACTTATAGTCATCCTTTTAATATTATAACAACAACGGGCCTATGATGGTCGCGTTCATCACGCGATAAATTTTATTTTATTTTTATTTTATTTAATAACAACATGAGTTGTGTATGAAATTTACAAAGAGTGTACAATTGGGATGTACTTACCAGTTTTTTCAAAGGTATGGCAATTCAAAAACCATTTAGAGGAATAGGTTTAATAAACCGCTTGCAAATGTCCGTTTTCCATTCGGATGAGTATATTTGTCACAATTCATGACCAAAGTTTTCTGTGACGTCATTATTTAGGCGTTTTGTAATCGTCAAAACCTCGTATCTCGGTTAAGGATAGTTTTGACGATTACAAAACGCCGAAATAATGACGTCACAGAAAACTTTGGTCAGGAATTGTGACAAATATACTCATTCGAAAGGAAAACGGACCAAATTAGTATCTTAAATTAACCTATTTTTTACGATTTTGATATAAATCGAGGTCAATTTTTTTTTGGGACATCCCAATTTAATCAGAAATATAATCCAAATGAATAATCAAATTATCAAAACATAAAATAGAATAAACAATTGAATAATCAAAAGATCATAACAAATTAATTCATTAAATACCGCCAGAACATTAATAATAATAATAAAAAGCAAATAAAATTTACGTAATGACCCATGAACCTATATGAACACATGAACACACAACAATGAACCCATAATAAATCTAGATCGACGCAAATCTTCCCAACAATGGGGTCCCGACTGTTTAAAATCGCTATGTACCATATTAGAACGTATAATTTGTTTTATGTGAGTATCGATATGAATCATGAAACATTTCCATTATTACTTAACAAATTTCTAAGGTACTGGTCTTGTTTTTTTCTTTTCAGGTTTTTAAGCAGTCGGCTTTTTGTTTTTTTAATTATTATTTTTTATTTTACACTTTTTAGTTAAAATTATATAAGTCTGTAAATTTCGCAATCTTTATCGTCGGGGTTATTGAGAAGCTTGCACAGATTTATTACAATTAAATGAAATATTAGTGAGAACGGCTTGCTCACCAAATTAAAATCGTTATAGTTCCTAACTGGTTATTCAAAATTCAAAATGATAAAACAAACCTAATAATGATTTTCAAATCCCTATTCAATGATACCCCACTCGATATAGTACGTCGATTTTATTTTTTTTATTTTTCAGAATATGGCGTCTCATCATCGCCATTTTGAGTTTTCATCACTTTCATGTCTTTAGTGACATTCGGACAGTTAAGACGAATTTTACTAAAGACTTATTTGGTCTCTAGAGTGCCAGATAGGAACAAACATACATACATACATACATAGACTGATAAACACATTACCCTCCTTTATATTCTATATATTTTTTTTTATAAGTATTGATATGTTTTCTTGAAGAACTACGCATTGAGTTTATACTCAAAACATATATTTAGGATAGGCTAAGTACAAATATTGTAATAGATATAAGAGTTATTTCGAAAAAATGACTGACTGTTGAGTTTGTTTCGGCTTTCTTCTCCTCAGTGGTCTCCTCTTGGGAAACGCCGTAGAGTCAGATTTGTAAAAGTGCCCTTGCGGCCTACTTACAGAATAAAGATCATTATTTCATTATAAACGCAACCGTGTGGTCGGTCCGACCACATCAAAGCAACAAGAAGCTGCAGCGCAGCTATTCACACGTAACCGCTGGTGCACCACTCTTTGCCGCTGCGTTTCGTGTGGTTGTGGTCCGTGTGAATAGACACTTTGTCATTTATCGCGATAAACGTATCTAACCGTCATAGGCCCACGGAACCTTCACAACCAAATTTGGCTTTGCAAGCCACTTTCGGGCACATGACTAGTGCTGTTGATGGTCGTGGAGCCAGATTTTCCGTTGACAGATGTATAAGAAGATTGTAAAAAAGGAGGACGATATATAATTCTATTTATCTTATGAATGCGAAGGAATCTGTCGAGATTTTGAATAACATGTAAACCATCGCAAGGATTTAGACGACATTTGGCACACAGACAGACCAGTTACAAGCGTTTATAAAACGGACCCCAGGTCATGGATTAAAACAAAGGATTTAAATTCCAGTACAGTGGTCGAAGTCGCGGCAAAATGCTGATCAATCATAGTCTTCTCAGTCGGGCACCTTTTTTCACAAATGCCACCTTTATGTAGTGGATTTCCGGTTTGATCCTATTCGCTTTTGCATATTTCTCAATTTATCCCCCTTGATGATATTTCGTGACCATTGCGTCAGAGAAGATTATGTGTCCGATTTTAGATAGCTGTTCTCTCATAATCAAATCACACGCCTTTTTACCCGACTTCCAAAATAATTCTGTTTTTCAAGGTCAAGATACGAAAGTTGTCTGGAGGAGATCGGTCTTTAGCGATAAGACTGCCTATTGTCTACCGTAGTCTGTGTTAAGGCTAGTGAACCATTTCTCTTGTTTGTGTGCAATAAATATATTTTTGATTGTTGTATTGTATTGTATGAGGGATGTCTAAAACACTCGACACATCGTTACTGAATCATCGAAATCATCGTTAGAGTTTATACACTGAGGTACCTGCGGATTTATTTAAGCCATGCGATTGATATAGGCTATGTTACGCAGTTTTCTTATCGTGTTTCTCATCTCAAGGATGAAATATACAGAGAAGTATATGGACATAGTTTTGAACAAACTTGCAAAATCGAATTTAGAATTTAACTTCTAATTGAAATCTTTCAGCTAAATTAATTTAATTTAACTGATACTACTAAAATTGTAGACATAAGTTATTTAACGTAAGCTAACAATATTGAGCTATCAGTTAGTTATCCCATTTTTTTTTTTAATTTTTGATTTGATACGGAAGAGTTATAAACTTGAGAATTGATGTAGAACTCTTTACAATTATGACCTGCTTCTAGAAAAGCTTCATTCTTCGCAATGTTTCATCTGTTACGTCATTTTGAACATAATGAACCCTTAGAAAGGAGTCAAAAGTTTATGTCGTCATAATAGCCAACGCGGCCTGGATCTGGGAAATGTAAAGCCTTTGACAAAGAGTTACTCGTGAATTATTAGTTCTTTGGAAGAACCTTGTCGTTCTACACTGAAAGCTTTCAGTTTAATTTTGCCTGATTGTTTTCATTATTTACCTTAAAAGTATCGTAAAAACAACATGCAACTTAATCGAATTGTACCTTATGTGTAATTAAAGGAAGCTGCAGTAAATCTATAAGAAACACATTGAAAGCTGAGATTTTACGTTGGTTGTGGAACTTTTATGTTGGTAGTAAAAATTAAAACTTATTTTACAATCTAAAAACGACTAGTGGCAACAAATTCACAAATTACTACTATTTGACAGAATAGTTAAATTGTTGCAGATTAAGTAAATAAGTAAAATTAGCGAATTTATACATGTTTTATTATATAGGTACCCTAGTTGTAATCAAAAATCTAATACGATTATACTCGTAAATATATCTTTAAACAGGGTCCCACAAAGTACATATGCACACATTTAATATTTAACAAAAGCCCACGCGCACACGCGAATGAAAGTCACAAGGAAAAGAGAAAAGTTTATAGTTATACAGTTTATTATATTTTATTAAAGTCATAATACTCTTTGTTACTTCAGCGTAGTAGGATAAAGAGTATCCTATAACCATCTGAGCAAGTCCAGCTACTCGTCTACAAAAAAAAAATTGAAATCTGTTTAGCCGTTTTGCCACAACGACACATACAATAATTGAAAAAACAAAAAACCCGACTGCGTAAAAAAACTAAAAAGAAAAGAACAAGTCCCGTACCCTAGAAATTTGTTAAGTTATAATGGAAATGTTTCATGATTCATGATCGATACTCACATAAAACAAATAATAAATTCTAATATGGAACATAGCGATTTTAAACAGTCGGGACCCATAAGAAATCTAGATCGACGCAAAGCTTCCCAACAATCGATATAGTACGTTGATTTTCATTTTTTAAAGTTTCATAGTATGGCGTCTCATTTTCGCCATTTTGAGTTTTCATCATTTTCATATCTTCAGTGACATTTGGACAGTTAAGAAGAATCGATTGATGTAAGAATCACCAAAATCGGTCCACGCGTTTGGTCTCTAGAGTGCCAGGTAGGAACAAACATACATACATACATACATACATACATACATACATACATACATACATACATACACAGACTGATAAACACATTACCCTCCTTTGCGTCGCGCAGTCGTGTAAAAAAAATCTTCAAATAGTCTGTTGACACTCGCTTCTGAGCATCGCCAGGCTGTATCAATTAGGCGGTGCTTCCTGCAATCTACCAATAAATTATAAAAAGTTCGTGAATAGCTAATAATAAATAAATCCGGGACACGGCCCGCATTGACAGGAGGTTCCTCTCTGTGCAGCCCTAACCACCGGTAGCTTGAGCCCCGCCCCGCTGCCGGCGATACCGTAGGTTAGGTTTTTTATAATGTGTTTATATTCTGTATTTAACTTTTAATATTCATATTGCAAATGCCTAGTTTAAGACCATAATGGAATAAAGAGAATAAATCGTAAAATTGAAATACTATCTCACATTTGCAAAGTTGAATTATTAATTAAATAATAATTCTTATATAAAGATGGCGTTGAACATATCGGGGAACGGCTTTTTTGTATGGAGATTGATTACTCTTCTTTTAATGGTAAAAATATGTTCCTTGATCAGAGTTTTTAAAATATATTTTTATTTGCTAATTGCAATTTGTTAAAACTGCGATTAACATTTGCACGGAAACTTTACACGAATCCCTTCGACAATTAACAGTACTGGTGCAAGTTTGTAATTAACTGCTCACATTTGCGGTGCAATTAATACGTTTTGAAAGTCGGTGTACCTAACTATTAACAGAAAGTTACTGTTTTCAAAGTTTACGTCATTTAAATTTAATGTTTTAGTCTCGCTCGTGTGGTTTTTTTATTTGCTAACTTATTAACTTTTATATTCAAGACTTTTTTTATTTTTTTTTTGAGGTAGGGTAGCAGCAACATTCTTTAAGTTAAACGTAAAATAAATCAGAACAGACTAAACCGCTCTTTTGGCATAAAATTCAATTTCCATCCAGTCTCGAATATTGAATATGTATGCTATGCGCAACTTGACAGAACTTTCAGCATAACTTAATGTTTCTTTTTAATATGTCTTTATATCTAATACTCAAGCCCTTGAAAACTGAAGTACTTAGTAGGAGCAATCTATGATTGCTTTGTTCGAACAAAGAATTTCCACGGCTATAGATGGATTACGTCTTCATAAAAGCGGAATCCCTTTGACTGCATCAATAACGAGGCGCGCTCTGGAACTTTTCGCACTATCGCTGCCAATCAGGCTAGATTAGTAGATTCGAATAGCTTTTAAGACTATCTTTTACTACACTTGGGTAATAAGGTAAGTCAGAGGTTAGACGTTCATAGAAACATCACAGAAGTATCCAATAATGTAAAGGAGAAATGGGAAAGCGACATTTTGTATTTTTAATGTGTTATACTATTCCATTTCCCAAGCCTCTACATGTAATTTAAAACAATGTTGTTGTTATATGGCTTCTAAGATTTTTTGTTGGATTAATTAATACTCAAACCGTTTCTTATGATATAAGCATGATAAGTTAACGATGTTGTCTCTCTCACACTCGCAAACTTGACATTGTAACGATACAATACACGAGTATTGTATCGTATTAAATGGCCATATATTGATTTGATACCAAAGATTACTTTTATAACTCGTGCCGTATCGATGATGTATACGAAATTAGTTAAGCTGTTAACTTGGAGGTTACTAATCCAGTCGGATTAAAACTTAGCAACTAAAGCAATTATTCCTTCCAATAAAAGGCACTAAGTACAATTATTTCATGCCATATTTTTTAGAATAACGCCCACAAAATCTTCCCTCTATTAAAATAAATGTGCAAAGGCGTTTGTTGGTTTGACCTGGCCGTAAAATATCGCGCCATAACGGGGCAAGGGGTTGAGACTATTTGTATTTGTTTTGTCGTCGCAGTCGACTACGAAATGATCACTTCTTTTTCTTCTTCTTCAATTTAAGAGCTACGCTCTTGTCGCCACATCGACAAGAATCGCCGGCTGATTCTTTCTTGGGCTTTCTCCTTCACTTCTTGGTAAGACATGACTTTAACCTTTTCTTTTGTTTGCTCAAAGTAATTTCGTCTTGGCCTTCCTCTACATCGCTTTCCCTCGATTTTTCCATCTATGGTATTCTGGAGGAAAAAGTCATCTCTTAGTAGGTGGCCTATCATATTTCCTCTTCTATTTCTATTAGTGTTAGTATTCTCCTTTTCTCTCCTATCCTATTCAAGACTTCTTCATGTGATATTTTTTCCGTCCAGCTTATGTCTTCCATCCTCCTCTAGCACCACATCTCAAACGGCTACAACCTCTCCTTATCTGATAACTTCTCTAGTTGACTGCATTTTAATAAATGTCTTTTTTATAAAGACTAAATTGTATTAAGCATAATAGTGGCTCAACAGTCACAGTGTTTATTTTTTATCCCGTGATAAATGCACGGTTCCTGATTGATAATAACAAAATAGTAGAACACATGGGTGAAGTTGCGAAAATATCCTTGTGCAGTATAGACGAGTTCAGAAACATAATAGCTTACAATATGAATGCTTGGCATGTTTGGTGGAAGCCTGACCAAATATTTGTAGCATGTTGTATTTGTGTCCGTCTGGACGGTCGTTATTTGCTCAAGCCTCTTTGTTCGCGGCGGAAATGAAGGAAATCTTAGAACTGTTTCATACGAATAACTGAGCCTCAATTAGGTTTTGTTAATATGTAGTACTATTTATGTGACTGACAATATTCATCGATCTAGTCAGTATGGTAAAGAATCGTTGGATAAGGGCCACGATGACCGAGGTCGGTCTTTGTGCAGAATTCAAAATCATGAGTAGGGGATTCATTTGTTCACACTAGATGTATTTTAGCTTATATGATATTTAGTTATTTGGACCTATCAAGAAAGTTATTAATTATGAATCCAGTTCGAAATGAGGCGCAGTATCAGTAACTAGTTACCTAACTTTCATGATACTTAGTACCAAAACCTAACCTTCACAAAGTAAGTAAATTTAAATGAACTAATTTAGAGTTATACGATGAGGATATCCCTCTATAATCTTTTACATGTAATCTCTGACGTTATTTCTAACGCTTATTTCCATTTCAATCTCGTCTTTACATCCAATTTCCAACCTTAAGTACGTAAAATTTTCGTTAGCTATAGCTATTCGCACAAACATGAGCTATTACAACGAAAAGTAAGACATTATTTATTTATCACCTTATTTATTTTAACCTACAACAAGTAGTCCACTTTCAAATCACGTGCTCCTCTATTTCTACTTCTCACGTCTTGTATTTACGAGGTTACGCAATATACAGGCCTCATTAGCACTATCTCCCTCACACGTATACTCTTGACACGGGAGGGAGGCAGACGGGAACTGTCATTCAGGTTCACTTAGCACCCTAATTTGATTGATGCCCTACAGCTAACGGCATCGACGAGTCTAAACTGACGAGCTAACTCAATTATACATGCCCGTTAGCAGAATATGGGGTTATTAAGTTTGTTAGTTCAATATTCAACCGTAGTTGAATACGTACATATAGTCTCTCTTCTTATGCGTATGCTCTTGGCAGAGCAGCCGTGGTCACTCGTGCGGTTTGGTAGTAGCACGTTGCACAATCTTCCTCCAATTCCCTCTGGCTTCAGCTCTATGAGCGCATTCGTTAAGGGAAGCACTCGTCAGCGTCTTTATCTGGTCAGTCCATCGCATAGGTGAACGGCCTCGAGATCTAGAGCCGTTGAAGCCGTTGTCAATTGTTAAATCACGTTACTGTTTTATAGGTAGATATAGAAAATGTATAATTTTGTATTAAGTAACACTTTAACTAGAATTTACCCGTGGCATCGCCCGCATTACCGAGAACCGAGTAGGCTAAGTTTTAATGATTGATTCTCCATACAAACTCCCACCCCACTTTTCACTTGTACAAGGGATAATTAGTTAACTACGAGACGATAGGCCTGGACGATGCTAGGAGCACGTGGCAGATGGTTTGTCCGAGTCTAAATTTCCCCAAAAATTTAAAGATTGAACAGAACTGGGATGACGCATTATCAAAATTACAGCAGACAAAAGGTGGCCGAAACGCGTAAAAAATTAAAATACCGGGGTTTGACTCCCAATACAATTTTATGCCATTAGGCGTTGAGACCCTGGGCCCATCAAGTCCATTCGCCCGGCTCTTTTTTAAGGAGCTATCAAAACGGCTCATTGACACCTCAGGTGACCAAAGGGCTGGCAGCTTCCTCGTATCAATATCGCCATACAGCGAGAAGATACTGCCAGCATCTTTGACACCATGCCCCTTAAGATATGATTTAATTTTAGCTACTCTGTGATCCCATGATCTCACACAATCTCCATATTACATCCATATTATGATATTGAGCGTGAGCGAAGGGCCCTAGCGATAAGAGCAAATATGTTGGTCCGCAGGTTTGCAAGGTGCTCTCGTGACGTCAAAATCACGCTTTTCAAGGCTTACTGTCAGAGTTTCTACACCTGCAGCCTGTAGACCATGTATACTCAAAAGTCACTAAATAGCTTACGTGTCCAGTATAACAATGCTTTCAGGATGCTGTTGGGGCTGCCTCGCTGGTGCAGTGCGTCAGGGATGTTTCTAGAGGCCAACACAGATGGTTTTAAAACAATAGTGCGAAAACGTGTGGCCTCCCTGATAAACAGAGTACGAGGCAGTAACAACAGCCTCCTGAGTGTTGTGCTGGATAAATTCGATTGCCCAGTGCTGCGGCACTGGAATTTTGTGCACTGTGGTGACAGACCAGTAATTTTTGATATTAAATAGCCAAAAAAAAAACTAGTCAAATAAATTTCATTTTTAAAGATTTTTATTTTTTATTATTATTATACATTTTTTAATTACCTACTTTTTTATATAATTATACGCAATTTTCTTTTTATTATTATTTTATTTTGATTATTTAATGCTATTATGATAACTTTTATTATGAATAATTTATTGGAATTTTTTTGATTATGTTTTATACATTTTATTCATTGTCATATTGAAATGTTTGAATTTTTATGTTACTAATCCCTAGAAAATAAGATCTATTGTATTACTAACAATCTATGGACCCTGGTATGCAATAAAATATTTGAATTTGAATTTGAATTAAATTTCATCTGAATCGGTTCAGCGGTTTAAGCGTAAAAAGGTAATACGGGCACAGATAGACAGACAGAGTTACTTTCGCATTTAGACTATTATAAGTATATACTTACGTATGGAAATAGCTTCACAGGGTTAAGTGTCAAAAGGTAACAGACAGAGAAACACACCAACAAATACATAGAGTTACTTTCGCATTTATAATATTAGTATAGACAATTAATGTCTGAACTAAATTGTCCTATTCGTAAGTAACAAGCACCCTTAAAGTCAGTGCCGTTGTCTGAGAACATAACTAATTATCTCTTATCATTCATGTATACATTCCCTTTGTGTATTATTTCACTGATGTTCAAAGGTGTCATGCTCACGGCACACGCCACGAACCGTAGCTAATGTGTCTTTCAACTTATTAAAAGCTTCTAAGAATATAACAAGTAAGTAATAGAACGTGTTACCATTATAAGAGTTTCTTACAAATAATTATGTCCACCTTCTCAAGATAACGCTCACGGCGAAGGAAAATTTATTCATTTGGTAAATAACACGAATAAATTTATAGCTACCTACTATACTTTTATTACATTTCGCCAGGTAATTTTAGTACATGATTTTACTTTTATGCCGAAAAGGCCGTACTTTGTTGACTTTGCTTGATTTAATAAAATACCAGTAGCCGTTCCTTTAAACCCTTTAAGGTAAACTTTGTCGCTATGAATATGATGACAATGGTACAAAATTATTCAATTTTTTAAATTCTTTAACTAACTTATTCAATGGGTAACTTAAACCTATCATTACTGCTATAATAATTAAATAGACAAATGATAATACTTAACTACATATTTAACTATTTATCTTTCTTTTCGTTGTCGCAGAGAATAGGGAACTTTAAATTTATACTATACAATTACATATATTATATACTTGTTTTTAATTTATTACATACTAGCTGTGCCCGCGGCTCCGCCCACGTGGAATTCGGTCTGTGTCAGTAAGCGGCTAATTCACCCCTCTCCCCTGGAGGCGAAACTTAAAGTAAAGTCCAGATAAATATTATACAATTACCACTAAATAAAGTTTTATTTAGTGGTAATTGTATAATCATCCGCTCCAAAATTTTTGACGTGATTTAAAAGACATAGAGTATTTACTTAGTAGGTGTATATCGGACGATACAGTACCACTTTTTAACCGACTTCCAAAAAAGGAGGAGGTTCTATGTTCGACAGTTTGTATTCTTTTTTGTATGTTCACCGATTACTCCGCCAATTGTGGACCGATTTTAAAAATTATTTTTTTATTTGAAAGGATATACTCCTAAGGTAGTCCCATTGCCACCAAGTTGGGATCTGATGATGGGATCCCAGGGAAATCGAGGGCAATCCTCAAATTTTATAGGCACTTTTAACGTTTTTCATTAATTTTCTCAAGCTATTTAAGTATTTGCATAAGGTAGTCATCATCTCATCATGCTGAGCTGATGACGGAAGGTACAAATCCTTAATGGTTAAGAGTTAGAGAATAATTCTGTAAAAAAACATCTATTATAGGTAGGTACGTTAATACTGTTAGTAATATTATATTCTTTATAGTGTGTCCCTGAGGTAGTCTCCTTATCACCAAGTCAGGATCAGATGATGGAATACCAGGGAAATCGAAAGAAACACTCAAATATTATAGGCACTAACAATGTTTTTTATATATCTTTCTAAAATTATTCAGTTGTTTTCGTCTGGTTGTCATCATCAGACAAACAAACTGAGCTGATGATGGACCAATGAATATGAACCAACCAACTTTTACATTTCTTACTTCCAAAGACTCGAGATGCGTGCAAAGTGCCTCCTCAACCTTCCAATTCTGGGCTCTAAAAAATACTTTATATCACTACTAAAATCCATCACTAAAAATTAAAAGATAAAAAAATTTAAATAAGAAAAGAACCGACTTCAAAATAAACTAAAAAGCCATAAATAATCTTTTATGTACGGTACGGATCACATTTGAATCACCTTTTGAAGTCGGTACCAAACCTGAGGTAAATAAAGTTCTTTATTCAACATAAATACGAATTACTATGACTAAATATATATGTAATTAGATAATAATAACTAAAGGCTCACCAACGCAGTTCTTAATAGTAATAAATTAATGGTTTGGCAACGACTTCAAAAGGTGATTCAAATATGATCCGTACCGTACATAAAAGATTATTTACGGCTTTTTAGTATATTTTGAAGTCGGTTCTTTTTTTATTCTATTTTTTTTGTATTTCTTCGTTCTTGACTATACCTTTCCAAATCAAGTCCATAGCAAATATCATCCAAATCGGCCCTCCAGTCAAATCAGTCTAAGCATGAAAAGGTAAGAAATATACACATAGGAATCCATACTTCCTAACAAACTTTCGAATGTAGGTCTAATATTATTTAGAAGTAAAATTAGAGGAAAGGTGAACATAGATATCAAAAACGTGATGCCAAGTATTTACATTTTATTTACAGTTACGTTTATGTATGCACAGCTAAATATGTACATATAATTAATTATATCTACAGTAACAATCTCCAAAAGTAGGTATGTAAAGTATATTTACATAACATTGATATTTTACAATATTTTTTTGTACACCACATTATGAGTCTTCCCGACGGGCATCAGCACCAACAGCTCCGTACAGCTCGGGATGAGGGGGATGCGGTGGATGAACACGGCTTCTCCGTCACCGCACCCCATCAGGATTTGCGCCTCGATTAGGTTTCGCTGCAGCTGCACTACTTTTAGCCGGGTTCCGTTGCATAACTTTGGAGGTGAAAAATTCCGAAGAAGCATGATCGGAACTCCAACTTTTAGGGTTAATGTGTGTGCTGGGAGTCCTGAAGCGCTCATTGAGTTTAGAAACTTCATCGGGTATGTTGTGACGTTACCTTCATCCAAGACAGTGTTCATGAAATTATGTACTGCCTGCTCACCTTTTTCGCCAATATCCGCGCATTAAATGCCGCTTTCTGTTCAATTTTCGGCGTGAGTATGGCTCTCTTACAAACCCAAGAGTTGTCACATCCCGTCACCTGGCTCAGGTCTCCGTATACGCTCCGAATGTGGTATTTAACGGACGGAACGATCCTGCATAACGTCTCTGGTAATCGAACCAGGCCGTTGGTTTCCTCCAGAAGTCCTTCTCCAACCTGAAGCAGTACCTTGGCGAATTGTTGCACATGTGAGCCTCGTCCTTGTTGATACCACCGAGCCACTTATCTTGTATTTTGTTGTATTATTAAATCAATTACGCCATTGAATTTGTTGATAACCTGGCCGGGGATTTTTTCGACAGATTAGAAAAGTTTGCATCATTTTCACGTGATGCGCGTACAAATAAACAGACAAACAGATAAACAGACAAAAATTCTAAAAAACTGTTGGAACGTGTTCTGTTATTGAATTTAAGTATCTCCGGCCAACTTTTTTTCGAATATCTTCCATGTACAGACTTTCGACCCTCTTCAGCTTTATTATATGTATAGATATTATCTGAATATATAAATATATATATATTGTATATAATATATATCAAGTTTTAATGAAAACATCTCATTACGATAGATGGGTTTGGAAGATTAAAACCAAAAGCCCTTACTTGCTTTCCTTATTTACGAAGTGGTGCAAAAAACCTTTTTATGATCTGCCTCGGTAATATTTACGTCATTCGTCACAAACACAATACACCAGCGAAAATACAAGTAAATAAAATATTATGACCTGCTCAAGCCTCTTCAGACACTCCGGTTGTCACCCGAAGAAAGGTTTGTCGTAAAAAAACCTCGTGGGCATTTTTGGGCGCGCACGTTTTTTGCTGAAAGACTAGTTTGAAGCGCTAAGAAGGAAAACTTTTTTTTAAGTTTATGTTTATTGTTTATAATTACCATAGTGTGTTTGTTGGCCTATGGATTTGTTGGCTTGCTCTTCTGTTACGTAAGAATGGAGCAACGGAACTAAATTATCCGTCATGTAAACTTACAATATAGGCCAGAGAATGTCGTAGGCTTTTATATCAGAAAATGTATTGTTCCTTGAGAACAGGTGAAGCTACAAGAAAATTGTATGGTTCCCGAATAGAAAAAACATGGTAAGCACAACCAAATTCAGTAAAATTGTAGCAAATCAGTGAGACAAAAAGAGCATTTCCTTAAGTGGAATGAATTGTTCGTTCGATCTATTATTTATCGAAATGCTTTCGACTAGTAACTTTATTTTAATGGAACCTATCTAGTTTGTGCTCATTTGAAGTTCGTAGATACGAATAACAATTCAAACGTGCACTGTCTATTTCATCCACTTTAGCTGTAGGTAGACGTTAGAACTTCGGCTTGCATGCGAGCTAGACATTCAAGAACATGTTGTGCTCTTTATTTCACTTGATTTACGTCACTTGAGAGCAAAATGAACTTTTCAGCGGTCATACACAAGTGGCATAAACTGTTGTTTATGTCACTTGAAATGTATGGGACGGAGTTAAATCACTAGCATAGAGGTATTCCGTCTGTGTTCGAAACGCATTTAGAATCTTTGGATCGCCAATGTACCTTAATGTGCAATCATATGTTCATAGGACTCAGTGTTTGCCTATATATTGTTAGGTGGCCTAAGTGTTTGTATGCCTATTACCCATGCTTTACCTTTAGAAACAAACATACTCGGGTTAATATTATACAATTTGATCTATAACTGGCAACGCCTAGATGCCGCAACAGATTTTCAGCCCTACCGTTATTGGTAAGGATCGCTTACAGGTAACATATAAAATATGAAACAAATTGAAAAAAGTTCGAGGTATAAAAACACCGTTTTGTGCTGCACAAAAAGTTAAAACTACAAACTAAGCCAAACAGTTGACAATTTCCACTTTCGAAACTCGGAACTACCGCTTTTCATTTCGTTCAAATCGCCGCATTCCATTTTCAAAAGTGCAATTAATGTGTCAAATATAGCTACAACGGCTTTTCTTTGGTATCACACAGTAAAAGTGGGTCCGTGTAAAACTGGTTGTGTTACCATCGCGCTGTTTCCGCCTTGACAGTCACGCGAGTCGTTTGAAAACGTTTATGTTAAATGTGTTGTATCGTTGAGAAAGAAATAAGTGGATAAACATTCGAGTTTTATGTATATATATATAGTATCGTTTAAATTTTTATTTTGTAAGTAGGGGAGAGCGAGGTTATAAGTGCCGGGAGTGAGTTGTTCCGATAAAAATAGGAGCGCAGCTAAAAAAAGGAACAATTCGTATGATGTTATGTCACTATATCATTGCAGGAGCCGTCTTAGTTTCTTCCTTCATTATGGAAAAAAACCAAAATCGACGGAACAACTAACCCCACGGGATAATATATTTTTGCTTTTGATTTTTTTGTTAAGTCTTGATAGTACACAATAAATAATCACATATTTTGACGAACTAAAAATTGTTTGTATTTAAAACGACGGAACAACCAGCCGCATAGCGGGGTTAGTTGTTCCCTTCCGATCGATCTTATAACAAATGTTTTGGTGAAAAAACTATTTAACGATGCGCAAAACAATATCACTTTTCAGAAACGTCAATAATCATTCCTTAAATATTTGCGTTAGCCACACAATATGTACACTATTTTCATAGCTCATTTTGGTATTTTATGAAAACCGGCACGTTTTAGCCCCCCCTCCCCTACTAAGATTTTCCCACAGCTGCCTGAACCCCATCTTTCCCTCAGAAACCGTGTTTTTTTCGGAATTAAAAGAAGTTTATGTGTTATTTTATATTATATCACAACAATCCATTGCCACATTATCGCGCGAAAGAAGGAAAGACCATCAAACACACTGTCGCTTTTGTAATATTAGTAAGGATTGGTATTAATTCGTTATTTTTGTCCAAACGAGTCAACATAGACTACTTTATTATCATTAATAATAAATCAATAATAATAATATAATAAATCATTTATTTCAAGTAACTGTGACTCATTTTGTTAGTACTACAAAGTTCCTTATCCTACGTGTTAGTATTTACATGAAGCATGCAACAATGATTAATATATGGACAGTCTAGTCTATCCGCTATCATTGTAAGGATGGCGTTGGGGCTGGCCCGCACGCGGCGCACGGCTGCGGCTGCGCGCTTGCGCATGGTGGCGCGGAAACAATCTACTCGGGCCGCAGCAAACATGCCCGACGCGCTGCTGCGGCGGGGCAGTCCCACCAGCACCCGGAACGCGTCATTATATTGAACTCTGAGGGCCCCGTATACCTTTTGCGTATAGCATTCCCACAGGCTACAGGTATAGAATGTCGTACAATAAGCCCCGAAAAGTGTGATCTTAGCCTGTGGGGAACAACGTGCAAATCGTCGTGCGATCATATTGGCTCGGATAGATAAGGCTCTCCTTTCTCTTTCTATATCCAGGTTGTCTTTAAGGTCTGAGGTTATTACATGACCAAGATATTTAAATTGGTTCACCCTTACCAGTTCCTCTCCGTATAGCAACACAGGAGGTACATTGCCAGGATCCTTGGAGCCAACCCCGAATACCATAAACTGGCTTTTCTTGAAATTATAAATAAGCCCATGGCTAGCTGCATATGCCTCACATGTGCTAAGTAGTTTCCTAAGTCCACAGACCGAGGCACTGAGCAGCACCATGTCGTCTGCGTAACTTATATTATTGACGCAAACTCCATCAACATGGCAGCCGATGTGTTGACTGCTCAGAGCCTCGATCAGTGAATTTACATAAATATCAAAAAGCGTAGGAGATGACAGCCCTCCCTGTCTTACTCCATATTCCAATGTATAAGGCTCCGATAGTTGGCCAGCTCGTCTAACACTGTTGACCTGGCCCCCATACTAATACCTAAGTATATTTATCAAAGCTTGAGGTAGTTTTAGACTCGAGTTTATCCCAGAGTACGTCGTAGGAGACCAGGTCAAAGGCTCTAGATAAGTCTAGAAAGCATGCATAAATGGGCGTTGCACGTTCTGTGTAGTATCTGACAGTGTGCTTGAGACACAGTATTGCGCTCTCAGTCGACAGCCCCGACCGAAAACCAAATTGGTTATCGTGCAGTATCAGTTGACTTTTTAGCTGTGTGTCAAGCACCCTGTCAAAAACTTTTGCTACAATAGTCGCTAAGGAAATAGGTCGGTAGTTAGCTTTCTCCGAGGGATTTCCCGTTTTGTTTTTGATTATTGGGACCACCACTGTTTTCATTAAATCTTTGGGAAGGTAGGAGTGACTGAGGCATATATTGAACAGTAAAACTAGGACCCTTGCAATGTGAGGCCCAGCATGTTGTATATGCTCTATGCTTAAGCCATCATGGCCTGGCGATTTGCCCCTTGATATAGAAAGAATCGCTTTCCGGACTTCTTAGGCAGAAAAACATATACCTACCCTACCCCGTGACACATCCACACTAGGTATCGTCTGATACGGTCCCAGTGGTGATCTCACATAAAATTGTTCCCTAAACATATCTGCAATGCCCTTCGGATCATGGCGACCCTCGATACTCACAGGGAGACTAGGTCGAGTATTAAGCTTATTTGTGCTTTTCCAAAAACCGCGAAAATCATTACCGGCGTGTTTAGAAGCAATTAAATCCAATTTAATTTGTGTCTGGTGATCTTGACACCATTTTAGTTTGGATTTAAATATTTTTTTAGTTTCACGCATATTATCAAAAACACGACCTGTCTCTTGCTTTCCACACAATAACCACAATTTCCATTTCTCCCTGGCCATTTTTAATAAAAAACACATTTTGATAAAAGTCACATCACATAAATATGAGTTCAGTGGTAACCATTTCTTACTTCTTCTCTTAATTAAATAAATAAATATTACGGGACAATATTACACAAATTGAACTAGTCCCATGGTAAGCTCAATAAGGCTTGTGTTATGGGTACTAGACGACGATATATTTAATAGCTATATTACTTACATACATAGAAAACATCCAAGACTCAGGAACAAATATTTATGCTCATCACACAAATATTTGCCCTAACCGGGATTTGAACCCAGGTCCTCAGCTTCGCAGGCAACGTTCCTCCCAATGAGCCAAACCGGTCGTCAAATTATATTGTCAAAATTATTGTATTTATGTGTGTGCGTCTTAACGTGTGGCGTCACACGTTTCTAGGCTATGGAGCGTTTTTTAGAAAAGTCCAAAAATGTGACTTTGGCGTCGTTGTATTTATGGCACTTTTTTATGAGATTGAAGTAGTTTTTTCACCCATATTTCTATTATTGAAAGGTCGTTCTATAACATATTCCACAGAAAAAAGTTGTCAACATCACCATTGGGCAAAGTGAATAACGATTTGTTATGCATAGTTTATTTCGGAATCTGAATATGCTTTTAAATAAAAATTTTACCATCACACATCAAGTATTCAGCTTTTAATCCATTTTATTTGGTGACTGTACTTTTATTTATATTTAAAGCTCTATAAAAGCCCAAGGCCAGGAAGGGAAGGTGGTTGAGAGTGTAGGGTAATAACGGGATTGAAAGGTAAACGAATATTTATAATGCCGTGAAATTTTCAGGCAATATTCCGGTTTTTCCCACAAGTTTATGCTAATGAGGAATAACTTAGAGCTACGCGAACCTAGGTCAAGCCAAGGTATATTTAACTACTAGAAAGTGCTCACAACTTTGTTCGCGGAGGAGCAAAAAGTCTTAACCGTCTTTTGTGTTTCAGCGTAAAAAGCGTCGGGTAAAAAGTATTCCATGTATCCTCGGATATTTAGCCATCTATGTTCCAAAAATTGTTGAAACCCATCCAGCCGTTTTGACGTAATGGGGTCGCAAAGATATTCCAGCCGAGAGTGCCGGTTATTGTACATATTTTTTATGACATTCGTGGATTGCGCTGTCAACATTTTTCTTGGAACCGTGACCCGTGTAAGGTACCTAGATTTAATAACTTCATTCAGGGTTTATACTTCAACAGAACCATAATTATATACGAGCACTAGATGATGGAAGTTTCATTGAAAACTTAAGGGGCTCCTAGCGAAAATGTGACATGACTTTCAAGGTTTTTGTTACGTATTTCTAATTCATAGAATGACTAAAAAAATTTAAAAACATGACTTATATGATAGTTTAGTTTCTATTCAACACTTTCTTGTATTCAGAAATTAGTGTATAGTTTTATCTATTTAATTATGGATCTTTACAGAGAAGTCTATAAAAATAAAGTTTTCGTATCTAGTCTCTCAATAAACCTTTAATATACTCAAAACCTATATTACTCATAACCTAATTGTTAATTTTGACAACAAGCCTTGTTATAAAAACTGGGTTTTCGTCGCAACAAATAACATAGTTTCATGGCTTTTATTTCTCTCGATTTCGGTGACTCGTGAAGATAAACTGAATTATTATTATTATTGTTGATTTGTGGGCCTTCTGTATGCCGCCTCGACCAGATTTGATCTATTGTGGCAGCCCTTTATTGGAGTTCACTACTGAGGCCCGTTGAGTCTAGGAATTCCCAAATTCTTTGGGCAGTGAAATGTTGTATCTCTTCCGGAGGCACGACATGTTGCCCTAAGTAGATACTTCTTTTCCTCATGAGTGGTCCACAGGAGCAGAGGATATGCATTGCAGTCTCCTCTGTCTCTTGGCAGAATCTGTATACTGCGTCCTGTTTCATACCCATTTGAAACAGGTGCTTGTTTAGTTTGCAGTGACCTGTCAGGATTCTTGTTATTGCGCAGGTTTTTGGTCTTTTGATCTGTAGTATCTCTTTCGCCAACTTTTGCTTGAATCCCTTAAGGTTGAGGTTTTCGAGTGGTCCGATGTCGAAGATAAACTGAAACAGTATATTGGTAAAAACGGTCGCTGTCATCATGATGGGGCATAATATAACAAGGAGAAGCGAAGAGCGCCGGATCGAAGGTCATTCAGAGCTGTAAGTAAACTTGTAGTTTTTGCAGTATTGTCACAACTCCTCGCGTTTTAATGGACCAATAATTGGGTCAATAATACGGTTGTTTTTGTTCAAACATGTCTTAGTATGTCTTCATTTGGCTTATATAAGTAAAAATTACATACACGGAATGTTTACGTAATCGAGACAGCGCGCGGCATTTAACTTATTTGTACCGCCATTTTGAATTTGTTTGTTTTTTGTTTGTAAACACTTTATTGTTCATAAAAACAATATGACAAAAGCAAAAAAGTAATTAATGTTTACAAAGAAAAGAAATAAGGTCGAATTTCATTCGGCACGTGTGCTGTAGTAACTTGAGAAAACAATCACTCATTAGGTAAGAGAATGAGGAATTTCCAACTTCGTCTCAGCGTATGAAATTTGATTCCAATTCAGAAGGAAATTATTAATTATGTACCCGAGAGACCCATTTCGTCACATGTAACCTTTGATTCAATTGAGACAAATTTTATAACAACGCCCATGTTTTCAATACAGAGTGTTTAATATATGCATTTGTTATGTGTTTAATTGGCCTGGTATTTTCTGTATTCATATTACTGTTTTACTGTTACCTATTTGTGGTTAGTTGCATTTTCATTGATATTATATTTATGAATATTATTGGTTTAGATATGATTACCTATTTGTACTATATAGTACATAATTTGATGTATACTACATAAACATAATATACAATAACTACTATTTTTGTCTCACTCACTAGGAGTTGGGTATCTCTCACATCACAGGAATACAAACACAAATAAAAGTCAATCAATCAATCATTAATTTATTCGCCCTTGTATGTTTATTGTTTTGGTCGAATAAAATGTTTATCTTAAGTAATACCTACATATTATATTCCGTTAAAAACAAAATCAAACAAAGGTGCAAATTTGCAAACAGTAAAAATTGAGTTACCACTGCGGCGTAATGGCTTTTCCATTACGTTCAACCAACGCTAGGTCTAAAATGCATTCTGCCTCCCGTCAATTTAACTGTTACATTTCATCTGTACCTCGTTTTATTGTTTCAAAACATTCCATTTTTAAAAGCCTCGGCGGCTCTATATAAATACGGACCTGCGAAATTTTAGATTGAAAATTCTAACTTTAGATGAATCTTTTTTAGAAAACTATTACATAGTCTTTGTTGCAGCTGTGATAGAAAGTAATAGACAAAGCACGATAAACAGAACGTGATGATTAAAACGATTGAAAGATGGCTATTGGTACCTACTTTTAATCATCACGTTCAAAGAATATGTTCAGTCATAGCTTAATTGAAATATATGTACCTTTTTAGGGTTCTGTACCAAAAAGGTAAAAAAGGAATCTTTATGATGCGACTCTGTCTGTCTTTCTGTCCGACTATAAAAGCGCCATATCTGAAAAACTACTTGTGCTATCTATTTAAAATTTGGAATAGTTATAAACATGGTGAGCCCAGTAGGGTATCATATGAAAGAGCATGATTTGCATATTTTCAAACAATTTTGTTTTATTATTTTATTGCGACTTAATTTCGTTTTATTAAGGAAAATGTGTGAAAAAAAATACAAGCTTATTTACAACACATGATTGTAAAATACAGCCTGAATGGCGAATTTTAGCATTAAGTATAACACTTTATTTCTTTTGAGAAAAGAGTGGAAACATATAACCAATATTTATAATCATAGCGAATATTCATCAAAGACGCGCGACGTTTATCTATGTACTAAAGTTTATCTATGTATAGGTGTGGCAGCGATGGAGCCGCTCGCAGGCCACTCTGTAAGCGGCTCCATCGCCGCCACCGGCGCCCGGTTGTTCTAGCGCAAAGCGTAATCGATTTTTAACCCTAAGGGATAAAACAGTAAACTTTAGCCCCGCTTCCAAAATTATTACGAGCAACTTCATTTCACAACACCGCAATGAAATTAAAAAGGAAACCAGTCGTAACTAAAGCTTTTTTACTAAACTGCGCCAAAAGCCAAATTTAATATAAAATGTAATGCCCTCCGAGCCTAAGCTTTTATAGAAAGAAACTAAACTCTCAAAGTTAAGCAAACTAAGCCCTCATAAAAATACAGTGAATAAAAACCGAAACGCTCCTCCCGCCTGGCAGGTACACGTGAAAAGAAGTAAAATACTTTATAAAAGGAAAAAGCCAGATGAGTGGGAGCTATTTTTAGGACACGTTAACAACGGCTGAAACGCTTCTAGGCTGACGTGGATTTATAGACCGCTCCTGTATTCGAGAAACATCTTATTACATCGGACACTTACTAGTAATTGATCAAGCGAGCGTAGCGAGCGAAGCGTCACCGTTTCAGCTTGGGCAAAAATGCTTTATGTCTGTGTGTAATGCGGCTATTCTCTTCTACAGGTCGCATTTCTCAACCGATTCTCGTGAAATATTATGAGCTAGGTGTGTTTTTTTGTTCTTTTTTGAAATGTGTGAGATATGGGGGTTGAAAGACCGTGGAGCACTGTTTAGTATTATAGTTTATGTACCTATACGTGATGGAGTATCAATACTAAATTTGCTGTAATACGAAAAAGACGCATCTGAGATTTTACCCCATACTAAGTTAATATATTCGGAATGTAGAAACATCCTTTTCAGAATGACAGCAGAACGTGCAGACTGCAGAAGCCTACTCAAGCCATAAATATTAGTTCACGCGTTATAGATTACGATATCAGTGTTTATTTGTAGCAATAAAAGAAAAACCGTTTGGTATAAAACGGCATTCATGACTTTTCTTCCTGTGCGGAAGGACCGTTTCGTATTCCTCATATGTGTCGTACGTACTGCTCAACTAAGTATTTTGTGTTTTCTAGGTAAAAAAACCTATTCGTATTTTATTTCTACGTCAAAGAAATTGCTGAAAATAACGTGCAAACGAGATGAAATTGAATTCCCGCAGGATAGAAAATTTACCAGATTGATAGGTTTATAGCCTGGACGACGTAGTAAATTCATAAAAACGAATATTTAGATAAATAAACCAAAGAGGTTTCTAAACGCTGGGTAAAAGTTCACATAAGCTAGAAAAAAATAAAAGAAAACAATCATTTAAGATTTTCAGTGAAACCAAAAGCATTTAACGTCTACTGGTATCATTAATTCTTCAATCTTTCATTAATTTTAGGGATACCAAACCACAGATAAGTTACAAAAAGTTCTTTACACGTTTCGTTATCAGGAAACGCCTGTTTTTTGTTTACAAATAACTCGACCATGCAGAACTGTGTTTAAAAGTGCAATAAATTGCCGCCATTATTTCCCGCCATTAGAGTAACGAAGCAGTCATTAACGGAACACGTTTGAAAACAGAACATTCATCCTAGGACCAGTAATGAGCGAGAACGTGCAAAGGAAAAACTCCGTTTGTTACGTGTTGCCAACTTGGCAAGACCGTTAATTCTATATGGCATCGTTTGAAATTAGAACTATACAAAATTAGAAGCCAGAAAAAGGTCAAGTTGAGAAACAAAAGCGAGCTGAAGGTTAAAGAGGGCTGTTTTAAGTCTGTTAGGAAAGAAATTAAAAAGTTGCATAATATTTAACCGTTCACTTGTAAAGAACCAATTTTGAGGTAGCTAGTTTTCGGTTACTTTTTTTTGTTACAAATTTGATACATACAAACTATTTGACAGTATTCAAATTCAATGTTTTAATTTACGTTAGAATAAATAAAGATCTGACATCATGGAACTATCTCCGAATCACTAAAAAGAGGGGTATCACATTTTAAACTTTAAAACACGTTCAGTCGCTTGAAACTAACATACGTTTCTGAGGTGTGTGAGAACTGATAAAATGGCATAGGTTAGGGTATGTTTGTACGGGTCAAGTCTTGCAAGTTAAATTTGACCCACATTTTTTTGTTTGAATTTGACACAAGTTTTATAAGTTCGGTGACAATGCAATAGTATGATACCATCGAGCTGATCTGATGATGGAGCAGGAAGGTGGTCATAGGAACTCTGTGACAAAATAACGCCATCCTACCGAATATGGGTTTTTTAAAAACGTTTCAGTGAGTAGTTGACGGGTATTCAAAGAAAAGTACTGTAAGCAATACAAGCTTGTCACGAAAATTTAATTTTCGACAGAAACTTATTAATTTTACAAAAACTGAAAAGCGGAAGCACTTTGATTGTGCCGTCACACGTCTGTATTTTCATACTAACAAACTTTATACTAACGGAGTGTTTTGACATTTCGAACAAAGAAGCTAACTTGAACTGTTATCATATACCGTATTGGAAACTGACTCGGCAGTCGCCATCAATTTAAGTTACATTAAGTTTTGTAAGAAGTTTGGTATTAAACATCAAACATTTTCATTCCCGACAGTTTTCATATTTACTCCGGCAAACTAAACCAATCATCACCTTACGGACATATAGAAAGTTAGTATAAAAAGCTGCCGTCTTTAAAAATCTATTTATTTTATTCCCCCCACGACCCCGTTTCACAGCTAAATGAAGACTGCCACTTTAACAACATACTCCGCCCATTCGAGTGTGCGACACATTTTATAAATCACTTTGCTAGTCTTTTTCTTTTTAAATATAAAAGAGTAAATCGAGCTGAAATCCTACAAAGCCAGTAACCCTGGAATGTTTAACGAGTGACTTTATAAACACGAGAAAAATGGGTAGGTTTATAAAATTAAATTAATACTTTGTTTACGCGTATTCGCTTTTTGGTGCTATTTGCACTTTATCGTTAAGAGTTCTAAAATTACCTTACATGCCAAAGTTTTTTTTGTTGATATACTGGTTAATACTACATACATTATGTGATACGTATCATTATTATCTTAGTTTCAATACGTATCATTATTATTCTGAAATCGATCCACTTTATTTTAAAAGTACAATTTATTTAGAGATGCGAAAGACTTATAAAAAAATCATAAAATTAAAAACTTTTTTAATCTTAAAATTTCAAAGTGTTGTAGGTAAATCGTTTTATATTATATCGTCGGTAAATTTAAACGAATGAAATTTGCACCCCTTCATCATTTTCACATTAGTATTGCAGTCATAATTCCCAAGTAATTATCTAAATATGCGAATCAAAGTCGTAAGATGAAATCTTTTGATATCAATATTAAAATAACATTTTTTTCAAGAATACATCTTCTCAATACACCGGAGGCTATGAAAGATCTCTTCAAACTGACTGACGAAGCTTTTAAATTGATTAATTCTCTGTTATTCAACTTTTGCCTTTTCTATATTTGAATTGCCATATTATGAAACAAAATAAATGAAATAATATTTACTTGCGGTATATTTTATTTTTATTTGAGTACAGCCAATCCCAATTCCGCCGATATCATTATTATCGATGTATTTATTATTTATAAACTTGAGACAAAATGCGCATTTTTCATGACCTCTGATTATTCATCTATAACCAACAAATTTCATCTCTCTGGAAGAAATATCACCTCCACGAAAGCGACAGTGTGTACAAAAATGAGAATAGCACAGACTAAAGGCGCGTCCACATTTGTATCATTTGCCCGTATCAGATCATCGTCGCGTAGCATGATCGCGTGTCACGATCACGCGTTTGGACGTTGCGCCGATCCGATCACTCGAAATCCATTTACTACGAGTATCACACACTTGTATCGGAAGAGTGCGGCTTTATCGGCGCGCCGACAGTAAGCGTCCAAGCAGCGCGATACGCAGTCATGCTACGGCACGGTGATCGGATACGAGCAAATGATACAGGTGTCGAAGCACCTTTACGTACACCTTTTTTCGCCAGCTATTTAAAAAAAGCGGTCAAGTGCGAGTCGGACTCGCCCATGAAGGGTTCCGCAGCCGTTTATACAAAAAAATGCACTACAGATGAAAAAAATACGCTATGAAATAAAACAATAACAAAAGAGCGTGAGACCCTCGGAAGAGGGGGAGACCCCCGGCACTTACGTCCTTTTGCTGAGAAGCGCAGTTTTTTGGCAATAACTTAAAAACGGAATGTCCGATCATGTTGAAAACAATTTCCATTGGAAGTATTTATTAAGTTTTATATTTGTAAATTTTTTCACATTTTTTGAACATACCGTTTAGAAAATAGAGGGGGGTGGGACACAAATTTTGCTACTTTCGAAGCGAATATTTCTGAAAATGTTCACTAAATCAAAAAATTTTTTTAGAAATCTTAAAAGTGTTTTTAGAAGAACTGTCGAAATATGTGCCACACATTGATAATGGCTGCAACATTTTTTTTTCAGTTTCAGCTACGGATTGCCCCCCTAGAAATATATATATCTTTTATTTAACTATCAAACTAAGTAGCGCTTTATACGCGACACCTATGCTCCAAATTTCATTAATGTACATCTTATAGTTTTTGAGTAAAATGCCTGTGACATACGGACGGACAGACAGACAGACAGACATGACGAATCTATAAGGGTTCCGTTTTTGCCATTTTGGCTACGGAACCCTAAAAAATCGGAAACATTACACAAAGAAGTAAAAGTATAGTTTTAGATGGATCGATGGGCACTGCAGTGGTTGGCCAGACTCAAGGGCGACGCGGCGGCCGCTCACGCACCATCTGTGCGGTCACGAGGAATTACGGCGAAAATAAGTAAACGTCGATCCCAATATCTTTACTATTGTAAAGTTTTAAAAAATTAATGGCAGTCTGTAGGTACATTGCAGATATTTAAAATAAAAAAGTGATACGGACTATTTGAATTGAAGAACACGGAATTGTTTTTTATATGTTTGTATGTGTCTTCGTGGTCTCATCACGCCAAAACTGCTAAAGGATTTCAACAATGTTGTAGTCATGAGCCTCTACAGATGGTTATTGAATACTTTTTACCCTAATTTTTTCCTAATTTTTTTCTCTTTCGCGAATGAAGTTGCGCGCACCTTCTAGTAATATTTTCTCAGTGCTTAGTAAATATATTTGGGTTACAATAAATTAAATAAAAATACTAACTAATTATCAATATTAACCTAATACTAAAAAAGATCTAGAAAAATTGTGGCATGGATCTCGCCTTAGAGCATTTGACTAATGCAGATGCCATACGAATACATTCCCCTCTGTCGAAGTAATCGCGAAATCTCCGGTTAGTCTATACGGTAAACTGTCAGCGTGTGGGAGTTCTTTGTTTGTAGGTGATTTTTTTTAACTGTGTGCGTTTGTACAAATAGGATTATTTCCGTAGTGTGATGTACGTGTTTACTTCACCCCCCGCTAAAAATGCATGATTTTTTTTTCGGTAATGACACGGCATGTCATCTCCATTAGTTAAATGCTCTAAAATACTGGCAGTATTATTTTGCTCTATCGCAATGCCGATGCGTTGTGCGAAGAAGCTGCCAGCTGTTCGATCACTATTTAGAAATTTTATTAATCACTTAGTAGTTCCATTTAAAATGAAAATTTACATCTAAGGCACTTGTCACACCGTTTCTTGGGCGAGAAAATCGCCGATAGCTCATCGCTTACTCGCCGGCTGTTGGACAAGTTCCTAAAGGCTGAAAATAACTTTAAGAACTTATGAGTATCTCTGCATACAACGGTGTAACAGCTTAGTATTATGTAAAACAAAACCCGTTTATTTTATGATAAGCTAGAAAACCCTGAATAATCCGGATCAAACAATAATTCGCAGGCTTTCGGCTCAACTTTTTTTGGGTTCCTTATCTAAAAAACAGAACCCATAAAAGAACATTTACAAAGTTTAGTATAGTTTAACAGTCATTAAGCAATACCATGTAGATAAGACTCAGTTTTAACCTAACTATGCTAAGGTTTCTTTCCCAGGAAGAACCAGTCGAACCCGATTTCTAGAGGCGCCCGCAGCTTCGTTCGCGGAGGAGAAAAAATTACCTGGGTAAAAAGTATACTATAACCACCTGGAGATACCCAGCTACCCGTGTACCAAAAATAGTTGAATAGCCGCTTTAGCGTGACGAAACCACAACGTCACATACAAATATTTAATTTTTACAACTTCATAGATGTGTCTTTTGAACACAAAATATAAAAGACGGTGATTTTTTTGTTTTTCTTTATGATAGTAAAGCATTAAAAAATCAAATTTGGTGTGATCGGTCAAGCATGAGCTAGATTCACGCGAAGGTAAGGGGAAGAAGTAAGATGAATACAAATCGTCAAAAATGAAAAAATGAATAATTCTATTAGTTATTCAAACGAGTTCATAAGCCAAGTTATATTTAATTTTCGTAGCACATCTACGCCGCGTAGGCTGTAGCCGTATGTACGTAGCGGCGTAGCGGTAATATTTCCTCTCATTGCTATCATTGTATTAGCATTTTGAAAGCGTGTGGGATTAAGCAGAGCACGTGACAAATTAGATAAGCAGATAGGTTTTGTCATGTTTTTAGGTTTCGACTATTATTTCTCATTTGAATCAAAACAATATCACCTAACTGTGCCGAGTAAAATTACCGAAATCTTTTGTCATAATCTTAATTACGATTTTATTTGTGATACTAAAACTTCGTTCGAGGAGGAAAATGTCATAACCCCTTTTTTCGACAGCGTAGTCGCGTAAAAAGTATCCTATAACCATCTGGGGATACTCAGCTACCCGTGTACCAAAAATAGTTGAATTCTTCTCGGCCGATTTGGCGTGATGAAGCCACAACGACACATACAAACATCTAAAAAATAAAAAAATAAAATCGATTCAGTGACCTCCAAATAGCAGCAATATTTTTATGAAAATATCTTCAATCTTTATAATAGTATAGATAACTTTTCCAATGGATGTAATTTGTATTTTTCATATAAGTGAATTATCGCTGCATTTACACTGGACATATTATTATTACTTTACAGTAATAAGTATAAAACCCAAAAATCTAAGTAAAATTACAAATAGAGGTAACAACAGGTGAATTTGTATTACGTGTACGAATATATTATTACCGATATATAGCACACTAATGTCCAAATAAAAATCCATACTCAGTGCACGACTGCATGCGATGACGTCACACCCTTGAATTCCACGGATAAAATCTAAACGTACAAACTAGAACACGCAAATTATTAGGTAAAGTTAGGTGCTAGGCAGTTGGGGGTATTTTTAGTGTAGCCTTGGCAATACGGATGTAGGCAGCCTTTAGTGGCTAAAATACGCTTTTTAATTCCATTTAATTTGACGCATTGACTAGGTTATCCAGTTACCCAGTTTAAGACATATTAACAAATCATTGCACTTGCTATCAATTGTTTTAGTAGAATTAGATATAAAGATTAAATTGAAGAAATCTCTTTACAGGATCGATTCCTTTTTATGTGTTACTAGGTTTTGCCCGCGGCCTCGCCCAATTACTAAACGTAATTTTTAACGGTCTACAAAAAGGAGTTTCTCAGTTTGACCCGTATGTAGGTATGTTTTTTGTCCGCGATTATCTCGCGTTTGGCTGAAGCGATGCAGATGCGGTTTTCGAAAAAGTATTTGCTACATTCTGGAGGTTTCGGTATACCACGTTTTTGGTGAAGGCGGTTCCCTTATTATTTAAAAGAATGATTGCAATAATTGTTGAATAGTTAAGCCGGCAACGACTTACTACTACTAAGAGATTATGATTTATGCAGATTTCTACTATTGAATAGAAGCTTTTGCCCGCGGCTTTGCTTGCGTCGCGTCGTGTTATTTCATGGGACCATCACATGATTTTGTAATTTTTTGACATTTAATAAAATATATATATATGTTCCTCTTCTTTTGTTTAAACGAAATAGAAAACTAAAACTCATAGTTCGATAATATTTATTTAAAAATCAGCCTAACTTCGGGAAATTCAATCTCCAGTAAAAAATACGCGATATCAATACGATTATTTTAATACGCCGTCTGAACTAGTATACCTGACATCCCTTCGTATTTCCCTGAACCTTATTATAGGAATACGATGCTAAACAAATATAATACTTTTTATTAACACTTTCACCACCTAGTTTTTGTAGCGCTATGCATATCCGATAACATTGAAAAATGCGTATGTAGCGAAAACTTGCTACAATTAGAGCGCCGGGTTCCTGGTTGTGAAAGTGCTAACTGCTACTCTAATGCAGGTTAATTTTTGTATGAAAAAATATTTCTCTTTAATAGTATTTAAGGACCCTCCTTTGGTGCGCTGCTTCAAACATGTGTTTTGAAATATTACAAATACTGAGTCAGCATTAATGTGACCACGACTCCCTTTAAGAGGTCTTGGGACCCCTTAAGGGGTCGCAACCCACAGATTGTTAAACACTACTCTAATGAAGTAATACAAAAACTTGGGAAAAAAATATATCTATGTATGTACGACTTGGCAATCAGCCTGATAAAATGTACTATATACATCTACGTGATTATGATTAAATTTCTGAGGTAGTCAATCACACAACTCTTTAAGCTACGCCAGATTCACCGGGCCTTTGACTTTCAGAGACAACACATTGACTACTAGAATACCAAATCACAACTGATTTCAATGAATATTCCGTGTACCTATTAGTATGAACACATTTTACATCGCATCGCATTAGTTCCAGCCTGTTAGGTATGTAAACGTTTTACATACCTAACGTTGTAAAAATACAATATGTGTGCATAAATTAATCGACCGGTTTAGCTCAGTAATGTTTCTTACGAAGCTGAAGGTCGTGGGTTCAAATCCCGGTAAGGGCAATTATTTGTGTGATAAGTATAAATATTTGTTCCTTAGTCTTGGATGGTTTCTATATAAGTAAATATGTCTATTAAATATTATATTGTCGTCTAGTAATCATAACACAAGCCCAGTGTAAAAAAATGTCCCGTAATATTTATTTATTGAAATAAAAGTAAATGAGTTATTTAAAGGTCATATCACATCAAAACGACAGGACAGATTTCAGCCCATTTTTCATAGATGAACATCCGAAGATAGTTATAGGATACTTTTTACCTGACTACCCTGAAGAAAAAGAGGATAATGACTTTTTCTCCTCCGCGAAAGAAGTTGCGGGGTACCTACTAATAAGTATAGAAGAATTGGGGTTTTGGCTAATTTCCGTTCCCATAATTCGGGTTAGGGAACTCGTACACACAAGAAATGAGAACTGAGAACACATAGTATAGAATTTATGTTCAAAGTTTATCTCTCGCGTGTGAACACTCGAGTATGGGCGTACAAACAAGAGCTTTCGGCTCTGAGTTGGAGAAAGAAACAGATCCACAGATTTGATTTAATTTTCCAACATCTATTTATACCTATAAGTGTGCGAATTCATTGAAACGGAGCGAAGAGGAGCTGTGCGAAAATGACAAATCAGGGTGCGTCGCTGTTGAAACTAACGCGAGCAAAGTTGAATGTGCGGAATGTGATTGGCAAATTTCGCTCAGCTCCGCTGCACGTCAATGGATTGGTGTAGCCTAATGGCCCGTCTTCACGATCGCCGATCATCAGCGAGCTGGCGGGACGCAGTATTAGAATGAGATGGAAATATATGGTGCTCTTTCTAACGTGTAACCGCGTCCCACCTGCTTGCCGGTGATCGGCGATTGTGAAGAGGGGCCATGACACAGTAACGTGACTGAACCCCTCGTATGCTTGGACACGGATCCGAGCAAAACAATCAAACTCTATGCTATAATTTTATTTACTTTCAATTTGACATCCCATAAATAAATATTAACACTATTAACAGATAACGCACAGCCTGAACCACTGACGCAAGGAACATGAAATTTGAATCACATATTCCTTTAGTGACGTAAACAAGCACTAAAGATTTTATTTTTTTATTCGGTACTCCCCTCCCGCGCAAAAATGGTAGGCATATAATTTACATGATGTTATCAAATTGTTGTTTGTATCACTATGTGATGCCTTGGGCACACCCAAGGTAAAATTAACTTGCGATAATTAATACATCAAACAATGTAATAAAAATAGATAATTTCTAATTTTAATAATTTAGTGTACAATACCTCAGCTTAAACTTACATAAATTACAAACTAGCATTTTCCCGAGACGACACCAGCATTAACAAGATTCTCTGTACAAACTTCCACTTCCATACCAAATTTTATCTAAATCGGTTCAACGATTTAGCGTATTGGTATGTATGATTATCTATAAAATGTTATACTAACCTATCAACCACTACTTTCCATAATTTCCATTCATAATAAATCTAGAAACATCTCAACAAAAGCTGAATAACTTTGTGTTTTCCATGAAACCTATTCGGTATACAGTTTGTTTATGTTCCTATGTTTATGAAAATTTGGCTATTGCCGATATTGATTCGACGATTTGTACGCCATATGCTGTTTGATTTGGTTTAGAATCCGTACTTACTATTTTGTTTTATAGATAGGAATAAAAAAGCATTGTATTTAAAAGGTAGCACTAAGAAGACTAGAAAGCAACTTCATTCGCGGCGGAGAAAAGACATAACCCCTCTTTTTCTTCAGGGTAGTCGGGTAAAATGTATCCTATAAGCATCTGGAGATGCTGATATGTTCAAAAACAAACTTCTTAGTTTAAAAATGAGTCATTGATGACTTACCCCCAGAATCAAACTTAACCCCAGTCGACGGTGCCTTCAGTGGCCGAACTTGCTTAAATAATATTATATGTTACCTAATTCTCGTAATTCCTTCTTATTAGTAATAATTACATATAAACTAATCAAAGTTTTACGAACCACTTATAACACGTACAAAACACAGATAATAATTACTGTAAATTTCAATTTCAAACTCATCTAAAATGCATAAAATAAACTTTCAATTACGAACAGAAGTTACAATAAAGTTTAACAACTCGCTCCGTGTCAGATGCCAATTTGACACCTAACTTAAAGGTTGCTAAGCTTTGTATTAAACATGAAATTGTGAATTACTAAGTTTATTCCAAAAGTTCAACGTAACAACCAAGGTTACTTAAGGACACTCTTCGCCAGCTCATTTACTATAACATTTCAATTCTCGAGTAACTTAAAAGTTTCAACGATTAATATTAAAACAATTTACTGATGATTATCATAATTGCATACCCAGGTCGTCTAAAAGCAATGTAAAAGCAGTGTAAGGTAAACGTCCCGATACTTGACACCCTAATTCCAATAATTCACACTCTGTTACTATGAGTTAAGGTTGAAACTGGCAACTATTGGGACAGTGTCGACCTTTGGGATAATTACCCTATAGGTATAGGCGACTCTAGAGCTACATAATTATGATGTTATGAACATGTCAGATATACCGAAACTCCTTTAATATCACAATATGGATGGGATCAGATTGCAGTTAGTATGCAAACGTGTCACTAAATTATGTAATGCCTTTTGACATGAAGTCCGCCATTTGTACATTTTTCGATTGTGCAATAAAGTTTAAATAAACACCCGTCACCATGTGAGTCAACCCGTGACCATGGAAAGTTGAAAAGCTTCCGAGACGTAGGGGACTCAAATGATATACGCGATATAATCCGTTAAATTGTTTTATTTCAATAAATAAACACAATTAAATGTAGCAGTTTTAATTGCCACAAAACATTTTAAGGCTGATGATGATAATGATGACATATAAACACGTACAATCCGGTGTTTAAAACCGCGTCCAGACTAGCTATAATGTAACATGTAATATAAGAATTCCCATACAATGTAGTGTGTTTGCGAATAACTACGTTCTAGGCCGCCAAAGCATTCGCATTACATTACATGTTACATTACAGCTAGTCTGGCCGCGGCTTAACAAATCGTTTAGTTTTCAAATCCGTCTCTTGATCCATTTATCACCAAATCAAACCAACATTAAATTAACTTATCATATTAACAATTCACAAATATACCCGTAATCAAATACAGCATGGCCGACGAATCAATTGCGTGACTAGTCCACATTAGGCCCGAATTGGTGAATAATGCAGACGAGATTGATCCAGGCGTGGTTCTTGACACGTATAGCACAAACGGGCGACCAACAACAGTTTTAGAAACTTAAATAGGTTGTCATGTAATAAAATAATGTTTAGAAAGAGAAGCCTTAAAGGATGTACTCATCAACACACTATCGCACACACTATCGTCCGAAAAGAAACATTGCAGGTGTAACTTAAAAAAACCGGCCAAGAGCATGTCGGACCATGCTCAGGGTATGGTTCCGCAGCCGTTCATACGAAACAATGCACACTACAGATAAAAAAATGCTATATGAAAAAGTGCAGCAAAAAACGTATCTCCATGGCACTCCTTTTGTTTAGAAGCGCCGTTTTTCGGTAATAACTCAAAAACGGTACATCTGATCATGTTGAAAACAATTTTATTTGAAATTAATTATTAAGCTTTATCTTTGTAATTTTTTTCATATTTTTTGGTGGACATACCGCTTAGAAAATAGAGGGGGGGACACAATTTATGCTACTTTAGGAGCAATTATTTCTGAAAATATCCTATAAATCAATTTTTTTTTTTAAACTTGTAAATGATTTTAATAGATTTGTTGAAGTATGTGCCACACATTGACATTTGTGAAAAGAAATCAGTTTCGGTTACAGCATGGAGTGGGCCCCTCATTTTTTATTTATTTTTTTATTGACTACCAAACTAAGTAGCGGCTTACACAAGACACCTATACTCCAAATTTCATCAATGTACATATTGTAGGTTTTGAGTACAATGCCTGTGACATACGGACGGACGGGCGGACGCACGTGACGAAACTATAAGGACCTCATACTACGGAACCCTAAAACAACGTTTTATACATCATGCAAATACAAGCCATTTAGGCGTGTCGTTTTTACAAACTTCATCATATCAGTTTCCATTTGTATGGACCTAATTTTATTTTTCCCGCATTGGTGAATAATTTGAGATTGATCCAGGCGTGTTTCTTGATACGTATAGCACAAACAGGCGATAAACGATAATTTTACAAACTCAAATAGGTTGTCATGTCATGAAAAACATGTTTAGAAAGGACGTACTCACCAACACACACTATCGTCCGAAATTAAACTGCTGGTTTTACTTATAGACAAAAACCAAATATTATTCAGTGCTGGTTAAAAAACAAACAATTGAATTCAAGATACTATTTTCATGAGTAGAATACTTCAGCTTGCAAATTAATTTTAATACATTGCGTAGTATACCAAACAAGAAAGATCACAAAAGGCTTAAAATAAAAATACTGATAGCTTTTTGCAATTTTAAAATGTAATATATTGTTCTTGTGATTTAGTTAGGAAACCTTCTTATTGCGCGAAATGGTTCCTAAATTACCATAACTTGTAGAAATTTGGTTCATCTCGATTACAAACGAATTAAGGTAGGCAACTATTGTTTTATCATTATGTTAGCTTTTATACGTAACACAAATGACCGATTTTATAACACTTCCTAACGTTTCCAAGGTCTACTAGGGTTTCGTACAAAAAAGGTAAAAAAGGAACCCTTATGGTGCGACTCTGATGTCTGTCTGTCTGACTGTCGGACTATTAGAGCGCCTTATCTTAAAAACTACTTATGCTAAATGCTATGTATTCGAAATTTGGAATATATTAAACATGGTCAGCCCACATGTATTGAAAACGAAACATAAAACATATTTTTATTTTCTAAAAAAGCGACCAATATGAGGGGGAGCAAAAATTTTAAGTCTAGCTACTAGGTCAAGTAGGGTATCATAGAAAAGAGCTTAATCTGCACATTTTCGATAATTTTTTTATTTTGCTTAAATTTAATTTAATTAAGGAAAATATGGAAAGAAGCCATTACCTCCCTCCCCTCCTCCCCCCCCCCCACCCTCTTTATCACCGAAGTTTACCAAGCAAAAATTCTGAAATTTTCTGGAACTATACTTATAAAGAAAAAAAAATTATAACCATATGTGTGTCTCTCTTACTTTTTTTTTAATCACCAAAAATCATTTGCCGATTTGGTTAAGTTTGCCCCTTATTTGTATCTGTCGCCATAGATACCAGAGGCAAACTTAACTCAACCGGCAAGTTAAGTCGGAATAAGTGAAAGGTTGTACGGAACCCTCAGTGCGCCTGTCAGACTCGCACTTGACTGGTTTTTTTTAGTCACAATCACCAAGCCACCAACCAAGTACTCAAAAAATGTAGATGAAATAAATCAGCTTAGCCGTAGCGGTGGAGTCAGTCCGCTTTTTTTTCGTATAACAAGTCAACTCTTTTGCCAAGAATCTTTTCTTTCTTCATAAACATACGAATTACAAAATAAAAAATGTTAGCAACTATGTATATGCGCAGCTTAATTGTATATTGATTCTAACCAGTCTTGATATAAATATTAATGAGTTTAGCGGGCGAACCGTTGACATTTCAAAATGCAATGAATATCTTATCAACAGTTAACCCCGCTACATTTTCATTAACTATTACTTGCGCCGAGATCTAAGTTCGCTAACCCTAATTAAGATATGCGATCCTAGTACCTATAACATCATGTCTAATTAAAGATTCCTTATTTATGTACATATATTTATGATTGCATGGGGTTTGGCTTGCTTTCTCTCCGGCATAGCAATGCCAAGTATCAAGGATACTTTTCTTTTATTTACAGATCGAGAAACCAAGGGCTAAACTCGAATAAAGAACGTGTAGAGCTGGCCTCAGCGCGTGAAGATATGAAATTAATAGGTAAATAATTTTTTTACCTTTATTTGTATAGTATGAATTATTTGCCTCGTCACTACCAAGCCGCATATCTACGAGGCATGGTTGGAGGTGTTAAAACTGAAAATAAGGAAGGTTGGATGAATTTTTTAGCCGTTGACTTCATTTAATGCAACTGACTGATAAATTAAGCACTTGCTTCATCCCTAGAGCGTTATGTCAAAAGAAAATTTTATGAAAATTCAAAATTGTTAGACGCACACGTGTGCGTCTAACGCGCTTCACGGGTCAATGGGGTGTCAAATATGGCGGACAGGTGGGACATAGTTGAACTTTTATATCTAAAGGTTTTCAGCTACAATTTAGTGACATGATAACTATACACCTCCAACCTATTTCACAGACGGGTTACTGTATTGTACTAACACGAGTGAATGTTACCGATTTAAATTGCTATGATCATCACCCCACGCCAACCACATGAAAGATTAAGTACTATGTATGTACTAATGTTTTCAATTAAAACAAACCGCCGCAGACATAAATAGCCTCATGGGACATCGTTCATATATCGATACAAGTATAAATTCCACTGCAATAATCGAAATTGAAAGTAACTTTCATTTATTGCCATCGTCATTTCCTACAAATGTAGCAAAATGTTTGGTGTCGTAATACGATTACTCAATATGATGATTGCAAAGTTGGTTCGAATAGGCATGATGACAGGGAATGAAAATCAAAATTCTAATTAGTCTATCATTTACATGATAAATAAAATATTGGACACGCATTTTTTGCTTTTTCAAAATAATAAAAAAATACTTTTATAAATCCGCATTAAAGTTTAGGAGGGGATTCTTGGGGGTTGGGGGTGGGCAAATTTTGACTCAATGTATCGCTTTTATTTTTTGATTCGGTAAAGAAAGTAAAAATGCGTGTCCAATATTTCTTATTAATCTAAGTGACTGACTAATTATTAAATATTAGTCATCATCCCTATTGTACGTATATCGTTTTGATTCTTGTTACCATGTCTACAAATAAGAATTAATTCTCAAGTCTCAGTCATGTGTGAATATAAAAAACATTTATTCGCTCACTTCCGGCATTGAGTCACGCAGATTTTTGATATATTTGAGCTAACTGCGACTATAAATAGCTCAGGCACGCGATTACAAGCTACTTATTGTAGTTTCAGCTGAATTTACTCGTATATTCGATAGCACATTGGAATTGATTAGAACTGAATATCGCTATAACTAAAGATACATTCAAGTCATTTACTACTCACACTATATTTTTACACTTCTGACCCCTATGAAATATTAGAAGAGTGTTTTTAGGGTTCCGTACCCGAAGGGTAAAACGGGACCCTATTCGTAAGAGTTCGCTGTCGGTTTGTCTGTTTGTCTATCTGTCTGTCACCAGGCTGTATCTCATAAACCGTGATAGCTAGACTATTAAATTTTTAACGAATGATGTATTTCTGTTGCCGCTGTAACAACAAATACTAAAATCAGTATAATTGTTTGTCTGTCAACACTATATCAGTAACAAATATAAAATGATCGATCACCGCGTACATTTTGCTTAGTTAGAGCAGCTAACACTGGATTTTCATATATACGGACATTTGTAGCGTATATTTCGAACAGAATCCTCGATGCGCGAGTTCGACTCGCACTTGGCCTGTTTTTAATATATTTTTATTTGTGTAGCGTATGCTTTTATGACCTAAGTAACCGCTACTATAATCTTAATATGTCTTCGATGCGACCTTCAAGCCTTCAAGAAAATAGCGTACTCTAACTTGAAAGGCCGGCAACGCAATTGTGACTCCTTCGGATCACCGAAGGAGTCACAACAGACACTTGAATCATCAAGTGTCTATGGGCGACGGTGATCGCTTACCATCAGGCGACCCGTCTGCTCGTTTGCCTTCTATGTCATAAAAAAAATGTTTGATTCTCAGGGTACTTTTCTAGCTAAGAGATACGACATTTTAGGTTAACCCCGCAACGTAGTAGCTTGTCACGGTGCGACCGTGCATTCATTAACTAATCGATATGATTGCACGATTCCCTTGTACGGCTTCTATATTGTGCTCGACGCTCAACAAGCATGTCGCTAGAACAAACTAGTTGTTCGAATGTTTACTGTGATACTGTGAAGGCCGCGTTTTAAGCATAAAACATATATTAAGGTGCGCCCACATTTGTATCATTTGCCCGTATCAGATCATCGTCGCGTGGCATGATCGCGTGTCACGATCACGCGTTTGGACGTTGCGCCGATCGGATCGCTCGAAATCCATTTTGCTACGCATCACACAGTTATATCGGAAGAGTGTGGCATGATCGGCGCGCCGACAGTAAGCGTCCAAGCAGCGCGATACGCAGTCATGCCACGGCACGGTGATCGGATACGAGCAAATGATACAAGAGTGGACGCACCTCTAGGTGACCACAACTCTTAGGTATTAATCCGCTAGTCGAAGCAGTATCTGAATATAACCCACTAGAAGGTGCCCGCAACTTCGTTCGCGGAGGAGAAAAAGTCATAACCCCTCTTTTTTTTTAGCATAGTCGGGTAAAAGTATACTATAACCATCTGGAGATGCTACTCGAGTACCAAAAATAGTTGAAATCCGTTTAGCCGATTTAGCGTGATGTGATGAAGCCACAACGGCACATACAAACATTTTATTTTTCACTATCTAGAGACTCCAAAGACATCTAACTACCTAAGGCCAAAATATTATTGAAACTTACCTTTAACGTTTTAAAATCTAATACTATATCTAGTAGTAATAGGTTTTTCTAAAATTATAGTATAAAAAAATGAGCTTAGAATTATGCTTAAAGTTTTATGGGTAACAAGGATTTTAACATTAGTTTCATAAAACCAGATGTTCTGTTAATAAATATTATACTAAAGCGGGATGTCCTAACTTGAGGTTTGTGGCAATCCCAAGAGATGCAAGCGAACATGGAAAATTATCTTAAGGTGCGTCCACACTTGTATCATTTAGTATCCGATCACCGTGGCGTGGCATGACTGCGTATCGTACTGCTTGGACGCTCACTGTCGGCGCGGCGATCATGTCCCACTTGTCCGATGTAAGTGTGTGATACGCGTAGTAACATGGATTTCGAGAGATCGGATCGGCGCAACGACCAAACGCGTGATCATGGCACGCGATCATGCCACGGAACGAACATCTGGCAAATGATACAAATGTGGATGCACCTTTAGCAAGTAAACTACAATTACCTAACAGTTAGAATAGCAAAACCATTAGACACATGACCTGGGCTGGGTATGTATAAGTACTATTATAAACTTGTAAAAATGAAACGCCTGTACATTGAAGATATTTTCAGAATAATGATTGTAACGGACTATTTGGAGGTCACTGAATCGAAAAAAATATATTTTTTATTTCTTGTATATTTATACCAGTATGTGTCGTTGTGGCATCTTCACGCCAAATCGGCTAAACAGATTTCAACTATTTTTGGTACACGGGTAACCAGTATCCATCCACAGATGGCTATAGGATACTACTTACCCGACTACGTTGAAGTTAAAAAGAGGAATATTTACTTTATTCTGGTCCGGGCGGGCAGCTTCTGGCTTCTAGTCTACTCATAAGTCTGCATATAAACTGCTATTTTATTATAACAAAGTTCTGCATTTGAGTACTCATAATAGCTTGTAAACTACAAGTTGTTCTTCAGAGGCACGTGCTGCATTTTCATAGATGTAAATACCTCCTATTAAGATATGGTATAGATTATAGAGATGGTATTTACATCTAGTAACCCACCTACGCTCATTGGCGGAAAGGATCCCAAGACACTGGCGGTGTTTCCCCGCTGCACCACGAAGATCGAGTTTTTTTTTTTAATTTATATAATGATAATGCACGTTATACAATTTATATAATGATAAACATCTCAGAAAAAAAAAAACTTTGTCCATACTTTCTACGTATATCGACGGACTGAGTTCTAGCGCAGTCACTGGCAACCAGTGAAGATACTTTTACTCGCGCGCGGCTTGAACGAGTATCGTAATAGGCACTTATTAGTTTTACATAAAAGGACTGAAGACGCACCCTTGTTAGGCTAATTACAGATTACAAACCTTGTCAATATACTTATGTCTCCCCGACTAATAATCGCCTGTCTGTCACAGCAAATTAAATTAAGCAAGCCGGTAGCCGGATTTTATGAACACCTTACCGCAGCAATCGAATATATGAAATACAAGTTTTTATCGTAGCTACCATTTTTAACCCCCGACAAAAAAGAGGGGTGTTACAAGTTTAACGTGTCTGTGACTCTGTGTATCTGTGTATCTGTCTGTGGCATCGTAGCGCCCATACGGATGGACCGATTTGAGTGCGGTTTTTTTTGTATCATAGATAATTTTATCTCAAGTATTCTTAGTTTTCTTTGATGAAAATCTATGCACTCGTCTCTCAGATATTCAGCTTTTAGTGGAATAAATCGGGGGGTTTTTTATTTTTTTAATTTTCTATAGTTATTGATCGATCAATGCTTATACACACAAAAAGCAGCATTTACTAATCCCTATAATATAACGTATCCAATGTTCAAAATTCATAGAAGCCCGTCGTTATGCAATTGGAGCCAATAAACTAAACTTGGTTATTGAAACAAACAAAGTTGTGCATTAGTTTGGTTATGGCAGTTCAGTCTGCAGGCCGCCTTCGGCACGTGGCGGCTGCAGGCTATGTGCATTTGCATAACCATATCTGTGATTAGCGAAAGTGTTTGCTAGCATTACGAACATTTGAATTGAAAATTGTCAGCCTGAGTCACACAATAAATAATAGTTAAAATACAGAAGGCTCTCTCTCGTGATCTTCGAGGAAGCCGCGTGCCAACGCACGTGACCGAGGCCGAGAGAGAGAGAGAGCAATTTTGCAACCGTTGTGGCGCTCAAAAAGGGAAAGATTGTTTATGACGATGCACGTCGATTTTTGTCAGTTTTTGCTAGCATTACGCATAGATGCGAAAATTGGCGAGTAATGTACAAGTAAACATGCATTTACTACAGACTCAAAAGTTTTTTTCCACAAACACGCCCGAAAAAAACCTTTATTCGTGATAGATACTTTTCCCGAAACTTAATAAATTGGATGACATAATTACGTCACACTCGATTAAACAATAAAGATGTTGCCTTAACACAAAATTTGTAAAAATCATATAAGATCCTAATAAAACAAGCAAAATAAATAACTACGGTAAAATTTTAAGTGCGATGTCTTACGTGTAGCTTTTTTTTATGAGCCTTTAATGTTGAGTGGGAAAGTCCATTTTTAAACTATGAAAACAGTAATAACTAATAAAACCATTGAATAACCCATGAAATGTGTGGTAGCTTTTGTTATGAAACCGTTTCGATAAACGCAAGTTTTAACATAGGCGCCTCTAACGGTGTGTAACATGGCAGAAACATGTCCTACTAGGTTGACCCACGGCTCCTTGTCACTACCTTAAGGGATGATTTCAGGGAAAATAAATATCCTATTGTCCTTCCCCGGTTCTCAAAGTATCTCCATACCAAATTTCATCTAAAATGGTCCATCGGTTAAAGTAAAGGTAGCGTAAAAAGGTAACAGATAGACAGACAAACAGAGCATTTATAATAAGTATATTTATAAAGTGCCCTTGTGGCCTACTTACAGAATAAAGATCATTATTTCATTTCATTATATGTATGGATGGTAAGTTTTTTCCCGTACACTATCGGGTTATACAGATTTTTTTTAATGAGTTAGCGTAATACGTCATTCCTCCATCCAAATATCTGGCGCTTAAAAATCATTGTTTTCTTGACCCTACAGTATATGCATGCATAAATTTTCTAGTAATCGGATGTACCACGTAATTTTTTTAATACTGAACTTACGTATTCCAAAGACTTCCTTTTATAAAAAAATTATACAGCAATTACCGATTTTGTTAACCTTGGAATTATACGGAGCCAACACGTGGACTTTGCTAAAGTACCATTAGTTATATGTCGACAGCAACCTGACTAGCCAATTCGGTTGCGTTTGCACTTGATGTCTACCGCGTCGGATACAATCGAGGTGCAAACTTAACTTAACCGGGATATCAGAACACAAGTTACACTTTGTGCATGCGGCAGACCAACCTTGACCCGAGTATTGAATGTATGCTGACGTGGTACAATTAGGTGCATATTATGGGTAAATTATTCCCTCGGTTGAACATAATTAGAATTTTAACACGACAGCTCCGTGATGGTAATGGGGGATGATTAGGGCAGTTCATCAACTTACATTAGCTAGGTGTATCATATTTTGTATTCAAGGTATACATATCAGTAGTACTTACAGATACTAGTATTAATATACTAGATCAATCTCAACTTTTTCCGAAGTGCTCGTACAAACTTTCAGTCCTCTGTTGTGTTTCTTATACATATAATGTTGCCGACGCCACGCAATTGCGTGAAAGAAGGACAAAACAACAAACATACGTTTGAATTTACAATATTAGTGTACCGGATGACCCCACAATAATAGTATTATATTGACTTAACATAAGACCTGGAATACCTACCTAGCTTATAAGCTAATAAAAGTTAATTTGTTCAATAATTTCATAATTTCATACCTTTCTATCTGATCCCGATAGGAAGATATGAAATCGTTAGTTTGACTAAACAGTCAAAAAGATAAGATTCATATGTACGAATCAATATCAGATGTATAAAGCCCATAAGGCAATAAATTACATAATAAACTTATGTATAAAAACTTTGCACAGGAATTGCGCAACATTTCGCAACTATTCAATAACATTGCACGAGACTGGTAATTTTCCATGAAAACCTAATATGTTGCATAATAATTGTTAATTATAATTCTGAGATATAATAAAATTACCCTCTCCCTAACCAATATACGGCTCGAGTATAAAAGCCGAAGCTAATTCTGTTGACGATAACCCCACTATGTGTGCCGTACGAACGAGCACACAAATATAGAATTAGCCCTGCTTCTATTCAGTCATCGGTAATACTTACTAATCAGTGGTCGATAATACTTACTAAAGAACAAGTCAACGGAAAGTTATCATACGGAAACAGTCGTCAACTCAATTAGCTTCAGTCAGATAGATATCACATTTAGTTACAATAAAAAGCCGAAGTATTGGTTTAGGAACGGGATTTCGATACAAACTGTGACTTCTTATGCTCCACTTCACCTATCCTGCTCTTAAAGCTTATCGAAGGGGTTCAGACTGCTTTTACAGTCCTCAGTCTGCACAATTAGTAAAGATTGTAACCTTAGATTATTGTATTATAGTACCTTTGCTTTTCCACGAAATAGTGTCTTGGTTAGATGTGACAATAAATTGTGCTCACATGCGCATATTTTCATGCAGTTTCCACAGAAACAAATACGCATGCAAATACAACAAACCTCCACCAGACAGTATTATCCTCGACACGTGTTTCGCCTCTCTACGAGGCATCATCAGAAGATGCAGATATTGACGGTCCGGTGTCCACCCGAAAAGACAACCGGACACCAAAGCGAAGAGAGAGTAAATTGAATATGTTGTGGCTTTCAAATGATTTGTAAAATGGTTGAATACGATTTATATTTATTAAATATTATTGTTATATTTTATTTAGTTACGTATTATGTAGATATACATGTATTTTTTTATTGATATACTTGTGTTTAGTTAAGTATTTTATATAATTTGTACATGGTGTTAGTTTGTCTATGTTCCTTATATCTTCACTCACTTGCTCAAAGGTTAACTAGAAGAGATCCCTAATAGGCATAAGTTCGCCTCTGTACTTATATATTTTAAGTTGATTGCATTTTTAACTGTGTACAATAAAGTGTTTACATAGATAAGAGAACCGAGTTGACGCCGGACCGTCACCATCTGCATCTCCTGATGATGCCTTCTAGAGGCCTCTCTAAACTCTAAACACGTGTCGAGGATTATACTGTCTGGTCGTGGTTTGTTGTATTTGCATGCGTATTTGTTTTTTTGTGGAAACTGCATGAAAATTTGCATATGTGAGCACAATTTACTGTCACACCTAACCAAGCCACAATTTCGCGGGACAACAATAGAACTATAATCCATTGATGGAATTCCGCAAAGAAACGCCTGAATCTATCGATTGTAACCTCATTTGACGCTTATCTTTAAAATTGAATTTTACGAATCCTACATTATATAATATTGCAATTTCATAAAGCTGTAATAATCTTATTATTGGAGTTAATTTAACGTGGATTGTAAATCTGACCTTCCAATAGAGCTTATGCCGAGCTTTCGTGAGGCCTGAAATAAGTCTGAAATAAGCTTAAAATAAGCTCCTATAATCTTGTTGTGTAATCGCCTGCCGGATGTCCAACGGCGGAAGTTGAAACGCAAACGGCCAAAATTGAAATTATTTTACTTAAATATTTCACTGACAACGACTTTGGAACTGTTCCAAATTTTAGTGCACTTATATTCCTGCCGTAGTACCTTTCATCTAATCTGCGTTCAGCGTGTCCGGTGATTGATATGCAAATATGTAAGTTCTAAAGATTCGCTTTTATAAAATAAGTACTCTGTTTGGCCACATAATCAGGAAAAAAAGGATCTGCTATAATGTCATATTATAACTAGACTTTTCGACTCGCCCACTAATCCTGAATTATTGGCTCAATTTAATGCCTGGGCCTAAATAAACGCAATTGAATTTTAATATTATTTGTATTTTGATAATGATATTTTTATGAGATTACAAATAACTGAATAGATGAAAACTCAACTCCTAACTCATGTTCAGTCACTGACTGTATCACCAAAAACAATACACAACTTAAGTTTTTTCAAACGAAATTAAATAATTAAGCCCTTTTGGCACATGTGTAACTATAATATATTTGCACATTAAGCGTATTTAGCATGTATATCTATATTTATTTGCAATTTAATGTTTTAAAGTGGGAAGTTTGCACACACTAGCTTAGAAAAGTTCCATTTATAGCACCAAATTTTTCTGGAAAAGTAATTTGAGGAATTTATATTTTTTACATTTGTATGTGTTTATTGTGTTATGGGTGTGTTTTGTAGCTTCATTATCGTCATCATCAGTTTTCAATATAAAAATAATCGGTTTTGTTTTCATCTCACAATTTTCCTTGCTGCAGTGAGGTGAAAAGTTGTGTTTCACACGGTTACAAAATTATTTGGCTTCTCATGCCTGAAAGCCTAGTTACGCTTAGTAATCTATATTTAAACTACTTGCTTCTCTTGGTTCAATTTTAGATTTCTTCACTCCTCGGCTTTCAATTCAAGCACTCGTGTCTGTTATCGAACAACTTTGCTGTTTTGCATAACATATGACTATTTCACCTCACTAGGTCGGAAAAGTTCCGTTTCACCTGTTTAGCTCGCAGAAGTTCCTTTTCTCAGTCTACCTGTGAACATGGGTGCTTCCGAAACGTAGGGAGCTCTTTAAGATAATATACCTACATAATATAATCCGTTGAAATTGTTTTATTTGAATGGCTTATAACCGGGAAAACCAAAAAGAATATGGACCTCCATAAATCAAAGATTCCCATTATGATGTAGATAAAAATGAAAGCCGGGATTTTCGCGATTGTATGGGTTATAGTGGGCGGAGCGCCAGACGAGACGTTGAAAGATATTTGTACAACGAATCTATTATTTTCTGCCTAAGGAAGAAATTTCGGGAAACGGATTAAATTCTTACCTTAATGAAGGCAGCGAAACGTAAATATTTATTTTCTCGGTAACTTTTATTTCAGTTCCCATTGGTAATGAAGCTATTTAATTACTGGAGATAACAACACAGTAATGAGTATCATCTAAATATAACTGGACACTTGAATAAAAGTATTTTTCTTATAACGTGATTTCTCGTTTTTTTCTCAAGATTTTTAATTTAAAATTGTGACACTTAGAATTCCAGTGATCACGTTAGGTTGACCGAAAATTTTCAGCAAGCAAAATAGTTCTCCAGTGACACTGTGATAATGTTGCTGGAGTCAGTCAGAAGCTCTTTGCATCTCTTCATTCTTTGAGGTGTCTGCAGAATTTTCTCCCTCTTCCTGCCAAGCTCGCTCTGGCTCGATCTCTCTTACTACCTCCCTTAGATTACGGTGACATTGCTTTTCTGGATCTCAGAGCTGCTTGATAGGCTTGAGCGTTTACAAAATGTCTGCATCAGGTACGTGTTTGGTCTGCAGAAGTATGACCATGTTTCTAATTATCGCGCACAGCTCCGATGATTGCCGATCCGCCGGCGCAGAGGCGTACATATCCTGTCATTGCTCTTTAAAATACTTTTTCATCCGGCTTCTCCTCCTTACCTGTCTGAGAGATTTAGTTATATGGCTGTTGGCAGTGGACATCGCTTGCGGTCAAGCAGCAACCTGACACTTGCCATACCATCTAACAAGACGCGAACTTATTTCGGTTCTTTTACGGTACACGCGGTTAAGTTGTGGAACGAGCTGCCGTTATCTTTCAGACTGTCGCAGTCTTTAGCATCACTCAAGAGTAAATTGAATAAGTTGTGGCTTTCCAATGATTTTTAAAATGGTTAAATACGATTTATATTTGTTAAATACGATTGAATACGATTTATATTTATTATTTACGATTTATATTTGTTATATTTTATTTAGTTATATATTATGTAGATGTACATGTATTTATTTATTTATTTACATTTTATTGATATACTTGTGTTTAGTTTAGTATTTTATATAATTTGTACATGGAGTTAGTTTGTCTATATTCCTTATATCTTCACTCACTTGCTCAAAGGTTAACTGGAAGAGATCCCTAATAGGGATAACTTCGCCTTTGTACTTGTATATTTTAAGTTGATTGCATTCGTAACTGGTTACTATGTACAATAAAGAGTTTACATACATACAGACATAATAAAGTAACTACCGTCAATACAAAAATATCAATTAAAAATGCAAATTCGCTTCGTACCGGGCACATTTGCATTATGTTCGTTTTTGTAAGATTCAACTTAAGATTGTGTTCTTCTAGCCAATTTAATATCAATTTAAAGGTGCTATGCCATTGCTGGTTTAGATCCTCACTGTCATTACACTGAAATACCAATGTAATGTTATCTGCGTAAAGTATCGACTTAGTATTTATAATCTTCGGTAGATCGTTGATATAAATTATAAATAGTATGCATCCTAGTACACTTCCCTGTGGGATCGAGTTTGGCACAAAAAAACTTTCAGACCTAGATGTAATTTGACGATTATTTTTATAGTCATGATGCGTAATATCCACGTACTGTACTCTATTTTTTAAATAAGATTTAAACCAGTTATAGGCTCCTATTACCCCTATCCCGTCCAGTTTTTCCAAAAGTATGTCATGTGATACTCTATCATACGCCTTGCTCATGTCTAACATCATGGCTATAGCTTATTTCCGATTATTAATTATACCAAGGACTTGGTTCGTGAATTCATAAAGTGCAGAAATGGTCGATCGTTTTTTCCTAAAACCATTCTGGCTATCGTCATAGATCTTGTATTTTTCACTAAAAGAATTTAAACGTCGTGGCATTGCTTGTTCAAAAAATTTAGAGAAAGTGGATAACAATGCTAGTGGTCGAAAGAGTTGGGGATCGTTTGCATTACGAGATTTTGGGATAGGTTTTACTATAGATATTTTTAGCAGCTCGGGAAAGGTGGCTTCTATAAAAGATTGATTTATTAAATTAGTTAAGGGCCATTTTAGTTCATCTTTACACTGCTTAACAAGTGTGGAAGGAAACTCATCAAATCTAGTACTCGTCTTATTTTTGAGGTTTCTGATTATTTTCTCAACTTCGGCCTCAGTTACTGGGTATAAGTACATTGTATAGCTGTTAGAAGAAACTACTGGATGGCCTTTGGGAACATTGTTTCCTGTGATGCTTCCTACGGACACAAAAAAATTGTTAAACATATTTGCAATTGCTTCGGGCTGATCTATATCATTATCATTGATTTTCAATTTTATGTTATTCCCTATTTTTTTATCAGTTTTATTAGTGCGCTCTTTAATTACTTGCCACATAGTTTTAGTTATATTCTTCGATGATTTTATTCTCTTTATGTATTGATTTCTTTTTGAGGCTTTAATTGCTTTTTTTAAGATTGTACCGGTAGCGCACCTTTATAATTCAACCGGTATACTTCTACCTTTATAACGAAGCGGTACTGAAATCCAATATCATACCCTCAATACCGTACCGAAAATGGTCCCTGAGTTTTACATGAAATTGGGTTATACTTATATGACTAAGTTAGTAGGAGATTCTTTTGTTTTATTATAATGTTGCTTATAATATTTTTGGTCCACCTACCAACATTATGATATATAACGTAAACCGCACTTGGCCGGTTTTTTAATTCCCGACGCAGCGACCGAGGATCGGACGGCTAACGGCTCTGTCAGCCGTCCGATTTTCGGTGGCATTGTCAAACCTATTTTTTTTTGTAACTTTTGCTTGGGACTTCCTTGCCATGAGGCCTTATTCCAATTAAACATTTTGGCTTGTTGTACAGGCGTTTTAAGCGTTACTGGTTTTCTTTCGAATATATTAAAAAAGTAAGCCACAGTAATTACAACATTTTAATACAGTTATATTGTATCGCAAGCATAGTATAATTAAGTATAGTTTTACTCATTTTTTACGCTAATTGCGGCTGATTTCTTTAGAATATGCAACAGGAAACTGATAGCGTTTTTGAACCGCCAGTAAAACTACCCATTTATTACACTACTGTTGCCAAAGAACAAATGAAACGACGTTGATACAGAAAATGGATTTTAATACCACAACGCAACTCGGTTTCTCAGCTTCGTTTTATGTCGCTTGATTCGTTTTGATATGAAGTTTACAAGACGTAAGTGACCCAATAAACGGTAGCTTATAAGTGGTGTTATTATTCAACAGTGATTGTAAAGGCAGCATTTTATGCAGCGATGGTATTGCGCTAATTTAAACGACTAAACATAGTTAATAAGAAAGAAAGAAAAAAGAATACATGAAAAAAAATACAAATAACAAAACCGACGCTGAAAGGGGTCACCACTCAGCTTTATGCCACGGCAAGCCGTGACGCTGATTCCAGTATTGTCGGCAGTAACCCTAACCTATAACTTCGGTTGGCCACACCTATGGCACTCTACCATGATCGGTAGCTACACCAAAATTGCTACCAATCTTACCATCACTGTTAATCAAAAATTGATTTTGATAATAGTTTCATTATTTTCATGGTGCCGTACCAAAAGTGGTAAAAAAGGAACCCTTATGGTGCGACTTTGTGTGTCTGTCTGTCCGACTATTAGAGTGCCGTATCTCAAAAACTGCTCCTGCTATCTACTTGAAATTTGGAATATTTATAAACATGGTCAGGAAGAAACATTTTAAAATATATTTTTATTTAAAAAAAAACGACGTGTATGAAGGTGGGGCAAAAATTAAAAGTCTAACTACTAGGTCAAGTAGGGTATCATATGAAAAGGGTTGATTTGTAAATCTTAAAACAATTTGTTTATTGTGATTAGATTTTGTTTTATGAAGGAAAGTGTGAAGAAAAACACCATTTCCTCCCTTTATCTCCAAAGTTTACCGAACGAAAATTTCGATTTTTTTACCATTTGTATAAATAAACATAAATATTGCATGAAAATTATAAATAACCATGTTTCTAACTAGCTATTTTTTTTTCCTAAAACTCATTTGAACAACCCGGTGGCGTTAAGTTTGCACCTCATTTGTACGAAATTCTATAGATACCAGGTACAAACTTAACTCAACCGGTACCGAGTAATATAATAATGTTAGGGTAAGTGAATGTTTGTACGGAACACTCGGTGCGCGAGTCCGACTCGCACTTGGCCGGGTTTTTTTTGTTGTATTTGCGAGCAGCATTGTAATGCAAAATTAATAAATGTTAACGAAATGACGTTCGGTGACGTCACGTTGATAAGGGTGAGTTAAGGGAGTGTATTAAATGAAATGTTAGTGACGTCAACAATATAATAATAATAATTGTTGGCACGCAATGCCGAATTAAGTTATAAGATTTTTTTTAAAGTTAATAGACATCAGTGGTATGTTTACTTTCTGTCCTTAAAATATATGTTCGTAAGTGAAATAGCCTTGCCAAACCACGTACAGCCTTAGATCATCTAGGCAGCCTTGTATCATTTATTCACGTCTCTCGTACCCTCAGTGTTATCGCAGGCTAGCACAATTTAGACCCCTATAAGACCGATTGCCTCGCTGGCACATGACCTGTTCACTACGGATGGGCCAATTTAGAGCCCAGTCGGGTTGGTTTGAGAAGTTCTTTAGATTATAGTAGTCTAGGTTACATACAGGTGTTGAAAATATCGAACTGGAAAAGCTATGTAACGATCTTTATATAGGGATCCGCACAATACGGAATCTGTTATTTTTATAACGTATAATGTTTATAAATTATGTTATAAATACACCACACCTATTTGTGTTCACGAAAAAAATATCTGTCATTTCATATGTTAGTAGTAACTCAACCAAAAAGTAAGGAATGGCTTTTTTTTCGTTTCTGAAATGTCTCCCCAACGAAAGATTGTTCTTATTGACGGGTACTACCACCAGTTAAAAAAGTACTTAAATAAAAAAAAACACGGTGTATAAACCCTATGTTCTATTACTACTGTTCTATGTTCAATTGTTCATGCTTAAATTGTTACATTGTATTCACTTGTTTTAAACTGTCAAGTTTGCAAAAATAAGTAGCCGGCTTCCTAGATTACTTGTTTCCGTTTATTTTTGAAACTTATAATTTACTTTATATGAACTAGGTAGACTACAGGCAAATATTACATTATGGCATGTACAATGGTCAAGTATCAGCAGATACGGGCCAATTTCAGCCTACACGTCATATTATTTATAATATAGACTTCGCACTCCAAAATTGAGTGTTTGCAGTGAAAGCGATACTTATGACAATATTTGTTGCAGAGATGGAAATCGCGCCCGAGGGGAAAAACTTTCGATTGGTTACGGAAGAGGAGCTACCGGCGGTGGGCGATGTTTTAGTGCAGTATATGCCTGAATCTCTCAAGGTAACATCGGTAACAGAGATGGTGACCACGATGCATTGCATCGTTGTAATTACAGTAGAACCCGCTTAAGACGATTCCGAGTGGACCAAGCAAAAGAAGCTTCTTAAATGGGAAATCGTATTAAACGTGAAAGTGTCAGTATCGCGTTATGAACATTCAGTGGTCGTTTGCTGTCAGGTTTCGTTAAATAGCGATGTATCACTCGAGCTCGGTAACCTTTTGTTTAAGGATATTTATAATGCCCTGATCCATTGGTTGCAACTTGCTCGTCGCATTTGAAGATAAGAAAACAAAGCTTGATATATGGGTACTTGCAGTGATAATGCTTTTCTTTAAATTTTTGACATCACTGAACGAATGAAGATACGAATTTAATAACTCATAACAATTGAAACTTAAAACACATCAAAACACCGCAGCGGTGATAATTAGCGAATTAAATCTAACTGTAGGTAGGTACGAACCAAGCCGATCACTTAGTCAGGGCTATAAACTGCAATGCAAAGTGGATAATTTAGACGGCGTATTAAGCGGGACGCGAGTCATATTAACCGCGAAAAAAATTTATGAAAACAGCCTAAAGTTGCAGGGACCGGCGTAAAATGGCGTATTATGCGGGAAATCGTATTAAACGTGATCATATTAAGCGGGTTTTACTGAATGTTTAGAAAAACCAGGTTTTTTTTTTAATAAAACATTGTAACGGATTATATCGCGTATCTCATTTGAGTTCCCGACGTTTCGGAAGCTTTTCAGCTTTCCATGGTCACGGGTTGGCTGGAAAGCTGAAAAGCTTCCGAAACGTGGGGAACTCAAATGAGATAATATACGCGATATAGTCTGTTAAATTGTTTTATTTAAATGAGTAATAATCGCGGAAACAAAAGAAAATATCAGGCAATTTTTGTTTATTTTTGCCCCCTGCCCGGACTTAGTACTTATGTAATTTAAGTGTCTCCAATAGGTTTTATTCATTTATATGACGGACTAATAATTAAAATGTAGCGTATTGGGGCTACTTTGATTCATGGGATAACATCGTTAGTTTATAAGATTTTATGGTCGGCAATAATACATTATGAACGCAATCAGAAACAAACACCTTACCTTAAAAACTAATGAACAATATTACGTCATGAATCGAATAAACCCCAATACGTTATAGGTATTATAATTATAAGTCACATAGATATAAAAAAAAATATTGGAGACTCTTAAATTATATAAGTACTTGTTAGTCCGGGGCAGAGCGGGCAAAAAATATACATAAAATGCCTAGCTTTTTTTAACATAAGGTCAGGTGGTGTAAGACAAACATAATTTATTTCGTGGCGAAAGAGAATCCATGCAATTGGCCCAACTCTATTTCCACTGACACATACAATGTTTCTCTTTACCCCGGGGTTTCTCTTACCCCGACTAACCTTACAACGATTCTTTGCTTATTCATATTATACTCTACTACATATAATCAAGACTTAACAATGGGTTAAACTGAAGAGACATCCCTAACAAATTGTTTGACTTCAATTTGTCTTTTGAACAAGTCCTATAGTATTATCCTCGTCTTTCATCCTTGGGACCGCAGAAGGAATGTAATTTCGCATTGCACAAGACTTGATTAAGGCCCTTTATATATAAGAGGCCTATACATTATGTCTGGGCTCCTTAGCTTTTCAGTCCGGTCTTATTGTCTTGGCGATCGTGGATTATCTTTTAACGATCTCCCTGCCATATTATTGTAGTTTTCGCAATCACTAAAATTGTTTGGGTGTAATAGAAAAAAAATTTCGCAGTAGAGCGTCTACTGAATGTTATCGAATCAACATTAAAATAAAGGCTTTTTTTTCAAATTTATCTGAATTCAATTATTCTTAGTAAAAACTAAAGATTTGAAAGAATTTATTTTTTACTAGGGTAATTCCGGGGTAGATGGCCATAAGTTTAAGATGGCCAGTCGAAATTTTTGCAACTTATAGGATGTTAATGTCACCTGTTTCACGTAAACTTTAATCGCTCAGAAGATAACACCTGATATAAGTGAAAAACAAATAGTTCAAAAGAAAAAATCTCATGAAAAATAACTTTATTTAAAATACGCTACTTGAAAATTTCTAAAGAGATTGCCGATGTATATCGTCACTCTATTTGTTTTTTAACTAACCCAATAATAATGATTGTTTTAGAAAGTATTGAGGTTTTCGCACATATTCAATTTAAAATAACTTGAATAAGCTCAGTACTTTTTTTTTATTCGTTGATATAATAAACCGGCTACACCGGGAGAGATGGCCATAGGCAGTTATTTAGTAATGGAAAGCCATGAACTGGGATTTTAGATACTTAAAAAAAATAGATGTTATTAATTAAAATCATAGTAGTAGTAATAATAACATGCGAGAGATGACAAATACATTACTATAAATCCAGAATAATGAAGAATGGACTATTATGTACAGATATCTACGGTGGGTTCATTAAAATTGTACCGAATTAAAAAAATGTTTATTTTATTAAGAAGAAGGAGAGAGATGTGCACAAAATAGAAACATTTAGAAATCTACTCATATTCAAATTTTATTTCAAAATATTTTTTGACCATGTTCGCTTGTTGTTTACGTTAGATAGATAATCAAAGTTTAATTTTCAACTTATAAATAATAATAAAATAAATATTACGGGACAATTCTACACAAATCGAACTAGTCCCATAGTAAGCTCAATAAGGCTTGTGTTATGGGTACTAGACGACGATATATTTAATAGATTTATTACTTATGTACATAGAAACATCCAAGACTCAGGAACAAATATTTATGCACATCACACAAATATTTGCCCTTACCGGGATTTGAACCCAGGACCTCGGCTTCGCAGGCAACGTTACTCCCACTGAGCCAAACCGGTCGTCAAAATTCTAATAAAAACTATAATCAAAATTCTAATGTTCATAGTTTCCGCATAATCGAGCTTGGAAAAAACTATGGCCATCTACCCTGGACTTACCCTAGAGGGTACCCGCAGCTTCGTTCGCGGAGGAGGAAAAAGCCATAACCCTCTTTTTTGCTTCAGCGTAGTCGGGTAAAAAGTATCCTATAACCATCTGTGCGTACCAAGCTACCCGTGTACCAAATCTTATTGAAGCCATTACGACACAGATTCAGTGACCTGCAAATAGTCCGTTACAATACTTTTTTCGGTAAATATCTTCAATGTACAGACAGTTTATTTTTACAAATTTATAATACGTAGTATAGTTATTGCGGTATATAGGTACGCAGTTTGTCTAAGTGTAGGAGCTGCAACAGGCCACATAAAGCTTATTGACAAAGATTTATATTCTACACTTTTTTTTTTAATTAAAATGCTATGATACTTATATCGATAGACATACCATCACTAATCTATTTTTCATGCAAATTAATGTATTTAAATGATAGCTCTTCTATAAATTATGGAATCCACAAATTTAAAAGTCCGAATCGTCGCCGCTCGCTTGTTTAAATCGATTTTCCAGGCGACTGAACTGTCTAAACTGGGAATGTACGAGTACGATTCGGACTCCGAAATTGCGATTTATGCAATGTTAGCACTTCTAGGGCTCCGGTCATGTGGAAATTCCGGCAATGTGTGAAATTAAAATTAGACCTTACATTACATGCATCTACATACATAACAGTTGTGGAACTGTAAACAAGGTTTAATTTAAGTAGCTGAGCTGAAAGGGATAGTGAGTATTTTAATCGTTGATGCGTGCTCAATGAAAACGTATGAGCTTCGTTGTAAAAATATTTTATTCAATTTCAGTACAAAATATCACAAATACATCATTAATATCACAATTTTACATCACAAATATTGTAAGAGGTATTTTTACCAGCCAGCGGCGGCATAGTTGGCACCGTAGGCACCATTACCGTAGGCGCCTTGACCGAAGGCACTATTGCCATAGGCGCGATGTCCGTAGGCACCATTACCGTACACGCCTTGGCCGTAAGCGCCGTTGCTGTAGGCACCATTGCTGTAGCCAGCACCATACGCGCCATTAGCACCATGGGCGTTTAAGGTGGGAGGGTGAGTGATACTGTATTGGTACGAAGACACTGGAGACACGGCGTGACCAGACAATCCAGAGCCATAGCCTCCGTTGGCACCGTTACCGTAGCCAATATTCGCACCGAGACCAAGGGCCGAGTTGCGACCGGCGTAACCAAGACCAGTTCCGTAGCCGAGGCCAGCGCCGTTGCCAAGGGCTGATCCATGGCCGAGACCAGAACCGTAGCCAAGACCAGCGTAGCTAAGTCCTGAGCCGTAGCCAAGTCCAGCGCCTTGACCAAAGGCTCCATGGCCTATTCTAGCGTCGTAGCCAAGACCAGATCCGTAGCCAAGACCCGCGTCGTGTGCGCCAAGACCGCCGTAACCAAGCGCCTTGCCACGACCAGCGTAACCAAGGTTACCGCTGTAACCCAAGCCTGCGCCAGCGAGGCCAACTCCAGTGTTAAGCCCTCCGGCACGGGCAAAGCCGAACAGGCAGGCGATCAAGGCGACCTGAAAAAAAACAGGGTTATTTTACACAAATCGAAACCCACTTCTACTACCACTGTTAAATAGTAATAGTACAATACTTATTTGTATTCAAATATGGCAAAGAATGTATTTATTTTATATAAAATGCCTCTGAATTTTATAGAGCGGCTGTAATTTTCATTCAAAACAAAGTCACAGAGTATAATGAAATCAGATCTAATTTAAATGGTTTTTTTCCTTTGAAAGCTTAAGATCCTGATTCTTTTACTTTATATTGAGATAAAAAACCAAAATATTACCTTTGCGAACATGTTGTTTCTTTGGTTGTATTGAAATGAATGATTTCGAACTATGTCCTCCCGGCTTTTATAAGCAGAATATCAAGATGTGCAAATGTATACATACATTGTTAGGTGTTGGTCAAGATATTCGCAATTTTAACGGCCCGTGACGAATTTTGCAGCGAGTTCAGAGTTAAAATTATTAGACTGTCGAATATTTAATGTCTAATTACGAATTGTTTCGTAACATGCGTGATGTGATATCATCTCTGAGAGTTGCCCTTGAATTCTCTAATTAAAATTTGGACTCGTTAACTAACGGTTTGTAAAAAAATATTATTGTTGGTGTTTACATCATAATTAAAATAAAATTGCCAGCATCTGTATAATGAGATGCTAATTTTGTACGCCGCATCACTCATTTGTATTTTTGATCTGAAGAAGTTGGAGCGCTGTTTGAGGCAGTAATTTAATTTGTCCGAATTAATTAAAGCGACTTGACGGGAAAACTAAATAAAACATTTATAAATTATACTAATATTATAAATGCGAAAGTGTGTTTGTTGTTTTGTCCTTATCACGTAATAATAGTGCAACGGATTTACGTATCACATACAAACATATCGCACCCGCAATTATAGTGATCTAACTGAAAAAAATTACAATTACATGTTTTTGGAAAAAGGACGTCATTCACGGTATTTTTATGACCAAAAATCCAACTTCTGAAATTTTGGATTAGATCACTGTAATCCTAAAGGAGCGACATTTTTTTCCTTTAATAGTATCAATACACATTATTGCACAAAGAAAATTTCTCGAACTAATGTTGTGTGTCTTTCTTTCCGTAGTTTCATCAGACGATTCAAACATATCTAAACAACAAGGTGTGGGACTTCCATTTTTATGTAGCGAAGAATTGGCCCGAGGATCCGATCTGTCTGCATTTCCCGGGATGTACTGGAACGGTAAGAACTATTTCTATTACATCGACTTAAGTAGATTAGAAACTGCACATTTCTCACTCCAGACTTCACTATTGTGTTCCCTAACCTTCAGTTATCTTGTGAAATTCTTCACTAAAGACGCTCCCAGGAGTCATATAAAGTTTTAAACTATTTCCTGGGAGCACTTTAAAGACAATTTTATTTATATAGTTACTTTACTGACACGAAACACTTTTTAATAGCGTCTACAAGCTTCTAGATTTCACCTCTTTAAAAAGGCTGCCTTTATCCTGGATACAATTAAGGCTTCTTGAAAACGAGCACAAAAATAGAGGACTCTTCAAGATTTGCGCTGTACTCGAGAATTATCGAGAATAATCTCCGTTTGGTATGGAAAATGTTATCCAGAATTTTCTCGCTCCATACAAAGTTAAGAACATTCTCAAAAATTATACAAAATGCTTAAAGTAACGCACCCGATCCGAACTCGGTGAAGTAAATCCTGTGACCATCAGATATTCTAAGTTATCGGCACCTCTGCAACCAATGTGGCCAAAGTAACGCATTACTCGCTGAAGACAGGCGGTAGACAGACAGACATTGAGTGCTCTCCATTTTCAGCTGTTCTAGGACTGAAATGTTAGTGCTTGACAGATACAAGAATGAAATATCAGTGATGTTGATGTCGATGATAGGTCTTACTGTACTGTAAGCTTGGTTATATTGCGCACCAAATTAATTAGAATAAAAAATGATTTCCATTTTCAACAAAAGATATCACATAACATATAAAATACAAAGATATAAATAATGAAAAAAAATTAAGACTGACTGAATTTGAACCACTGCCTTGTGCCTTGCGGAGGTGAAAAGAATAAAAAAATAAATAAAAATCGATATCAAATTATGTTCATTAGCCCTTACTTTTATAATTTTTGCCCTCAAAATAGTTTCGTATGGCATACACACATTGTATACACTCAATTTACGTATTAGAAGTCATATTTAATAAAAGCATGTAACAAAATGTGATGAATACTCTTTTCTATACATTTTTTTAGTCCTCAAAAATAAAATACGGAAAAGCTTACCTTAAAATTCCCAACTGTCGCGTCTTTTCAAGCGCGACGAGTTTCCCCGTCAAGAGGTTATTCTGCGGGAGTGTTGGCTTTACCGTTACGGGAGAAAAGTTACCTTTTTATGTCCGCACTTTGATTTTCTGCGGTCGTGTGGAGGGCTCCCTGCAAGAGTTGCCACGTTGTAATTAGGTTAATCGCTATCTTGCTGTAGATTCACGTCGAGTGGTATTTTAATATACAAAATGGTGTTTAGGTTAAGCTTTTTTAAACGCGAAGCGTCGGCAACGGCAAATCAAGTTGATGGAAAACTCGGCATCATAGGAATAAAAATAAATTTGCCTTTCCAGGATATCTTCTCCGTAGAGTAAATATGTCGTATATGGGGAATCGTGTACGGTTTTACTATAAGTTACCATCTGACATGCTCAAACTGTCAATTAATAAATTCAAGTCTAATGTTAAACGTCACCTTTTACAAAAAGCATATTATACTGTAAATGATTTTTTAGATGATAAGAGTGCATTTGTGTAAGTTACCTTCGGTTAAGTTAGTGTAATATAATATTTTCTTCTGTTTCCGCGATTATTACTCATTGAAATAAAACAATTTAACGGATTATATCGCGTATATTATCTCATTTTAGTTCCCGACGTTTCGGAAGCTTTCCAGCTTTCCATGGTCACGGGAGGACTGCCGTGATTTTGATTTTGATTTTGGAGCAAAAGGATAACATTCGAAGCTGTGCGCTCTAAAGATTAATAAGTATTTTCTTTTATAACCGACCGCATGTTCGATTTTTTTCTGTTCATAAAATACGGTAATGATTATGAGTTGCTAGCACTTCTGCGTTCCCACCATCAGCTAAGTGAAGCACACCTATCTTACTACCTCACTAGACACCAATGGAGTAGGTATCCTGATATCAAACTGAAAATTTCGAGTATATATGAGGTAAATTTAATAATGAATTCTTGATTAGCTATAAACTACAAAATCACTAAACGGTTCTTGTACGAGTACGAATGTCTCAATAAAAAAACTGTACCTAGTCCAAGCAAAACCTATACAAGTTATTGCGAAAACAATGTAGGTATTAGGAATTAGGATGCTCTATGTAATGGTTTATTGTTAAATTACATGAAACAAGCTTCTCCCGCGTGCAGCTAAATATTTATACAACTATTAAATAATTGAAAAAAACCGGCTAAGAGCATGTCAGACCCCAGTTTAGAAAACGGAGGGGGGGAAAACAATTTATCATACTTTCGGAGGGATTATTTCGGAAAATATTCACTAAATCAAAAAAATATTTTAGACACCTCAAAATCTTTTTAGAATTACTGTCGAAATATCGGCCACACATTGATATTTAATGTTTTTTTTTTTAGTTTCGGTTATATGTATACCCTTATTTTTTTTTTATTATTTAACCATCAAACTAAGTAGCGGTTTACACATGACACCTATATTCCAAATTTCATCAAAGTACATCTTGTAGTTTTTGAGTCAAATGCCTGTGACATACGAAGACGGACTTCGTGGTCTCATCAAAAAACTACCGTCGATAATCGGGTAAATATCATTAAAATATTCAGTGATACTCAAATTTGTAGCCACTACATAAAAAATAAGGAACTGACTTATTCAAATAACTTATCAGAATTTAGAATATCTTTCCTGCTTCTTAAAAATATCGAAAATCCATCTCTGTTCCTTTTTAAATTCCAAAAATAGGTACGAATGATGACAGATAGTGATGGATTGGATGGACGCCCCTTAGAGATGTAGCACGTTAAGTGAAGTATGGACTAGCAGCGGTCCCAGCGAGCAATAAAGCTGATAACTTTATTGCTCCATAAACAATTAAACGTCTGTCATTCTTATCATAAACGGCACCATCACAGACTCCAAGCAATCAGTTTTCTAACCCTGTCAGTAAGCAGGAGCATCACCTTAACGCCACTTAACGCTATTCTCTTTAACTTCCAGCCAAACAATGACATATTCGAGAGCGTCACGGTGTTCTGCCCTTCCGAGCGCGCCGAGCTGGTAGACCTCCTCACCTCGGAGGACGTTCTCCTGGACCTGACGCAGCCGCTGTACCTTAACTTCACGCACGAGGCCATCGTCAACCGCTTCGAGCGGGTGTACGAGGCTCATGACAAGATTACTGGAGATGTGTACGCATGCGAAACGCCGCTGCCCGACGCTAGTGCTGAGGAGTAAGATTTTTGCCCGATAGTAAACACAATCAACGTGCGGTATATATAATAGAAAATAAAATAAATAAATATCAGAGATAATTTACACAAATCGACCTAGTCCCAAACTAAGCAAAGCTTGTACTATGGGTACCAGGCGACGATATACATAATATATAGATAAATTATAATACTTAAATACATACAAAACATCCAAGACCCAGCAACAAACATTCGTGCTCATCAAACACTTGCCCTGGCCGGGATTCGAACCCGGGACCACCAGCTTCGTAGGCCGTTGTACAACCTACTGAGCCAAACGTGTCGTCGAATAGTCGCATAAGCGCAAAGGCACTCAGCCACTAATCCATAATCAAATATTTCCATTAAAAACCATGTCTCGTCCACTGGATACAACGGCTGATGATAAAATTAGCCTTTAAGATGCCCGCCTTCGGTCGTTACGTGAGCCTCCGAAGTTCCCGTGACATCATCATCTAAATGCTATTCATCCATCACTTGGATGGAACGAACTCCACTCCAAAATCGAAAGGCTCATCGATATTTATTTATCCTAAAAATGTGCCCTGCCTGTATACCTCCATTTCCACAACTTAATCCATGACTTTGGATTACGTATAAGTATACCATCGGCATAAACTTAAGTGACGATTAGTGTAGACCTTATTGACTTTATGAAGGCGGTCACATAAATAGGTGTATAGATGTTGATGCAAAAACACTTGAAACATATTAATTATTTAACCATTGAAATCTCACAACAGACTCGCTTTCATTCATTTACAACCACTTTCTATACACGACAGATATATTTTAGACAGTCATTAATATTTGTGTTAGCTACGACAGTCTTTCCTATAGCGCATAAAAAGCCTTGTTTTCGATAAGTATGAATTTTTTGATCCTACCCACTAGTTCATTGTAAGTATGGATCCAGCGTTGTGGGCACGGCTATTCTAACTAAGGAATGTAATAATCTATCGTTAGCAGAGTTCATCTCCGACTCGCACTTGTCCGGTTTTTGAGTGACCGTGATCACAACATTTTTTTAAGGGCTGGATCCACCCTTGGTTTATTGATTGTTGGTAATGCGCAAAATTTGTAGCGTTAACTTCACTACTTCCTAATTACTGAAGACTGGGTAAAAAGGTCACAGTCACATTCATACAATCTATCATAATATTTCCTGCAACCACTTGGATTATGGCTCATAGGATAGGAGTTGATGATAGGTATCTAAAATATAGCTAGCGCATCCAAAATGTATGAAATCCTAGAGAGGCTACTCTGAAACCCGAAAAACGTTTGGGATGGTGCCATCCCGCTCACACAAATACAGCTTAACATGAGAGTGAGGAGGACGGCATGTTACGAACTTCGAATTTCGAGATTCGGAGGAGCCCCTCAGTTATAATTTACAATATTTCCAGACTGCCACCGGACGTGGAGTTAGTGCGTCTCCAGCCCGACCACATGAAGGCGGTGTACGACTTGTACCCCGCCAGTGACATCGAGTGCCGCGAGGTCTTCGAGAAGCTCGTCGCTGAGCTGCCGGCCTATGGGATTTTCGTGGAGGGCCAACTTGCCGCTTGGATGGTGCAGTCCTACTACGGCGCCATGTTCTCGATGCAGACTCGCCCGGAGTTCCGCAGGTATCCTCAATTCCCTTCATAAAACTAGTAGCCTACGGACTACATTTTTAAAGAAAATATTCTTAGTGTGTATTAAATTATAAGTGTAACGAGTACGTATAACTCAGTAACGAGTGTAACATAAAGAGAAGAAAATCTTGTACGAGGGAGATTTTTTTTTCTTTATGTTACACTCGTTACTGAGTTATACTACGTTATATATACGGTGGATCTGTGTTGTAGTACTGAAGAGGTTCAGTACTACACCACAGACCCACCGTATACCCTATCATTATTTATTTCACGTTTCATCAGTGACGATGATGATGCAGGATGTATTCACAGTAGTTTAAAAGTTACCACATCAACCGACGACCGGTTTAGCTCAGCGGTATATAGTAACGTTACCTGCGAAGCTGACGGTCCTGGGTTCAAATCTCGGCAGGCAAGGGCAAATATTTGCGTTCTGAGAATATTTGTTCCTGAGTCATGGTTTTTTTCCCCCCATATATATATAAATATATCGCCACTTAGGACTCATAACTCAAGCCTTATTGAGCTTACCATGGGAATAGCTACTTAGCGATTTGTGTAAAATTTGTCCCCTATTATTAAATTTTTGTCTATATCAAATGTTTCTGTATTTTCCAGGAAAGGGTACGGGATCTATCTGGCCAGGCGTTTGACGAAGGAGGTGGCTGCGCGCGGGTACAAGCCGTTCGTGGTGATACGGCCCGAGAACGATGCCTCCAGGAACCTCTACTCTAAGCTCGGCTTCGAGAAGCGCTTCCGGACGGTGCGGGCCGTGCTCCGCCCCCGTTAGCCGACAAACGTTGATCACTAGCAGATTTTATTTTTTTAAGAATTTTGAAATCAAATTTAGCTTGCGATCTTTGATCGCTTAGAGAATTTTAGTAGTAGCTTTAAGATTGGAACGGCTAGTGCTCTCGTGCTTTGCAGCGATTTCTGGCCTTTCCGATCACGCTTCGGGTCATCGTGTCACAAGCCCACATTCCCGTAGACTTTAGCTTCGACCGAAGACGAGAGCCGTAGCCGTCGACCGCGATCTCTGGCGCCATATAGTTACCTGATCGCACTACGATTCATTCTAACGTGTCAAGAGCTGGACGATGACTAGGGAATCTCGTTAACGTAGGTTGTCACCTTGTCACTCGAGGTTGCAGTTTCTTGACATGATTAGTATTAGGCAAAACGCTTCATTGCCACTCGTTGACGAAGCGGAACTATTCTGTCTCATGGTTATAAAAATTGGGACCCGTTATGATCTGTGTGATAAAACGTTAGTGTTAACGTATTACCAGTTAAGGGAGTACATGAGAAAGAAACGTTGCCGTAATCACACCCCGATTGCACAATTCATTCGAAAATTTAAGATTTTCATAGCATCTTAACATGACATTACTCATAATGACAACAGTTGAAACCGAATCTAATAAAGACAGGATATGTCGGCATGAACTATGTTAATTCTAATGTGTTAAAGTTTGATTTGTAATTGTCAGTGAAGTATTATCTGGACGCGGTATTAAGATGGCTTCTCAATGTTGACGAGTCAGCGGTGCCTTCTCTATACCAAATACTACTCTGAAATTCAGAAACGATCTTAATACTCATAGTGAGTAAGTAGATATGATTGAATTGAATTAATGAACTAAATGATCTCAAGGTATGAGTTTGAAGGGATTAGCTTTTGCGTTATTATTTGTAATTTGAACTAAGAATAATTTGATCACCCTTAGAAAGGATGTCCGTTGCAATTAGCCACTCTTTTCCAAATGAAATCATTGTTGGTTATGGAAAACATTTAAAATTTGATACGAAACGTAGATAGGTACCTAGTATTTTAATACGGGAATGTACAACTATTTCGACCTATGTATTGGTAAAGTTTGCTATTTATATTATAGTAGGGTAGGTTACTGGAAACCGCAGTAATGCCAACATGACAAGACGAAGGAAATCGGTTATGTTGGCATTATTACGCGATCATTTAGAACTTTAGAGACAGTATCCTGCCCTATAGGTAGGCGAGAAAGGGCCGGGTATATGAATAAGCATCGATTTATAATTTTTATAACGGCTGCCGTGTGATACTATTTAATTTTATTTATTAAGCCTATGTTAATTATTTTTATTAGAATGGACCTTATTATTAAATATATGACGGTCTTCCTATATACTTGTAACAACATTTATTGACAAGGCTCTGAGGTAGGGAATCGTTTTGTAAGTTACGTTTAGTACATTTATGAAAATGGACATGCAAACTTGATAAAATGTCAAGATAGATTTACGTCTCTATTTTATCCGACGACATTGCACTGGCACTAATTTCATTCATTTTGCAAATGTTCTTATTTAATGAAGATAAAAAAAGAGTTAAAATACGATGTCTAAGTGGACTAGAAATGTATTGTTACCTTTAGGTAGCAATAAATTTGACAGACGCAAATTGAGAAGTAGCATCTAGCATCAGAGACTGGAACAAACCGCGAATTTTAAAAATGTAGCTGCAGTGTGCCTTTATGAGCTAGAGTTAAACAAATTCATTGCTTTTGTCATGAATTATTAAGTATAGTAATTAGTTAATGAGAAAAGCATTCAAATTGTTTATATCTAGCTCAAAAAGGCCCACCTCAGCTACATTTTTAAATTTTCCGGTTGACTCCAGTCTCATCTTTCATTAGCCAGACTCTATTAATGAGTTAGCAAAGAGTATCTGGCAGTTAATTCCTTCACCGGTACCTTTACCCTGCTAACACTTTACAAGTAAAGGTCCGCAAAGACTGTACTTATAGTTTGACATGATCGCTTACAAATACTCTGAGTTAATTGCTAATTGTCTGTGTTAACGAATTTGCGAACTGTCAAATTTAAAATACCTTCCTGTATGATTCTTGTTTTGTATACAAGTTAAAAAGAAGGAATCCTTTACCGACCTGCTTATGTTACGTAAAACCTGAAAAGGTAATTGTAGTCTGTAAAGGTAAATGGAAAAGGTACAAAATTTATTTCGATTTCGATTTATTGTTTGGAAAGCGAGTGAAAAAATTTAATGTTTGCTCAAAAACAAGGAGCTTCCACAGTTATTAATAATTGTAAATTCGAAATTATATGAAGCCAAATTATTAATTAATTCCAATTGTTTAAACATGAAATGGATTCGATGAACAACGTGATGAACATTCTCTTCATCTGCAGCGTTTCACGTAAATAGCTACCAATATTGAGCCGCAATATTGGTGTATTTACATAAAACGTAATTATCAGCCATCAACACGAAATCATGCTAAAGGCTTTCCTCCTTTCTAATTATCTATCTATAATAATGTCAACCTTAGTACCTACTTCGAAATATTTTGAAACTATTAAATTAAGAACGATTTTCTGAACACTATCCCTATTCTTAAAGGACATATTTCCATCCTTCAGCAGTCGAGATATATTTTAAAATAACCTCTTGTCTTGGACCGTTAATGCAGCGACGAGAATGTAGTGTCCGTTCTATGTAACACATAAATACCTTGCAAAGGTATACAGAAATGAATAAAATGATGATACAACTTGATTGTTTTATTTATTCAGTAACCCATTCAATCCGTAAGTACCTAACTATAATACCAGTGCGTCGCTGACAAGATTTATCCTTTCCTAGCCCCGGCGTTGAGTTGATCAGATCAAAGTAGAGGGAAGTGAGTGAGCGCTGGCTGCACCGAGGAAAATTTTAATAAAAGGCGCCTTCATCTTCAAAACGGCATTTTGGCAACCCTTATCACCGGGTATCTAATACTCTGTGCCGGAGGTATGCATAGTTTCCGACACCAGTCCTCAGACGATTGAGTCTGCACCATGTTTGGCTGCTTTAATAAAATCTTTTTGGCCGTTCCTGAGTGCGAAGCTCTAAGATGGTGTTGCTTAAATGTTTCTCGGCTTTCCATTGTTGCATCCACTCTTTGCTATCCTTCCAAGGTGGGTCACATGTAGGTATGATAGGTTTTAGCTGGCGGGTTTCGAGATTAAGTCGGGTGCTACTAAGGTTATCCAGGTCTTCATGAATAGGCAGCAGGTTATTTTTAGGCATTTTAGTGAGCTCCTGTGCTACATTTCCGTTGCATACATACTACATTAATGTTACCGAGGGCTGGTAACCAGTGAATAGGTGTAGGTATGATGCAGTCCGTAATGGTCGGCATGGTGTGGTTAAGTTCAACTTTCACTCTGGTTACGTGTGCACTGTTCATCCAAACGGGTGCACATTATTCTGCCGTTGAGTAAACGAGGCCAGAGCTGTGGTTTTTGCCTTGAAGCCATGCAATCAAGACCTTTGACAGCATAGAGCATCACGGTGTAACGAGGCGCATTACGACTTGTTGCTTACGAATTGTCTGGCTATGGCGCAGCTTTTTAAAATGATTCTTCTGACAGAAAATTCATATTATTTTAAAATTCCACACTCGAACACACGCTCGAGCTTCATTCAATTCTGTACTTCGGACCTGATCACATGTTGTTCTAAGTCTCACTCTTAACTAATGTTTTTAAAATCCTCAAGCCTAAGCAGAACATAAGTGCATTATTCCTGAAACCTGAGTGCTTTGAGTGACTATTATTTATTTGAATACATAATATAAACTTCTAATAATAATCTACAGAGTAAAACCATACTGTTGAACCGTCGTTGACGACACGTATTTATAACTCTAGGCACGGAAACGTAAGTTCATATACAGGGTGTCCCAAGAAGTAGTGATATACTGAAGCTGGGACGTAGAGGACCTAGAGGGCTATCTAAATCACCCCTATGTATGTTCCGCGATTTTTCGTATTTTCGGAGTCAAAAAAAGTCATATTTTTTTTATTCTTCACCTATCGCCGAGTACGATGAGATTTTTATTTATGGTGACGTGAATTATTGCGGTAGATGCTTGATTTTTTTTGTGTGCTAAGCTGATAGATAGGCCAATTCAGTATGGTAACATTTACTATCGTTAGATCTTTGAATGGAATAAAAAAAAATTAAATGCCAAGAATGATAAAATTACCCAATATGTTCACAACTTCAAGGGGCTTTAAAAAGAAAAAATCACATTAAAAAAAATTACCGTTTAGCTTTTAAAAACTTGCTCTATCTATCAGGTAGCTACCCTGAAAATTTCATTTTATTATTCATAAGGCTTCAATCAAAAAATTTAAATCTAAATGTGGTAAGTGCAAAATTTTAATTTACATGATGATTAATACAAACAAAGTAACACCAATTACAAGGTGTTTAATTACAAGAAATTGGCCCCCCTGTTGCTCAATGCAAGTGAGACATCGCCGAAAAAAGATGTCTTTTAAACGTTGGTTAAAAAAGTTTACCCGGTATGTAACCTACCAAATACGCATTATATACTCTTAAGATCATGCGATAGTCAAGAAACGTTTCAGGTTGAGGCCCGCCTCTTCGTTCCACATGTTCCCGGTACAGCCTTGAAGCTTCCGCCGCATTCCCCCTAGCATAACCGTAATAGTAATGCATTTCTGCGTAGTCACGTGAAGTAAACATGATGTGTAAGTACACGCAAACTTAAGTCTAGTTAAATAATGCCAAGTCGTCGATTCCAGGTAATAACACTAATCCAAATCGTAATGCAAGTCAAAGTCCATATGAATAGCCAAAATGATTAGAACGAACTAACAATTAGCAGATATTAAAACACAATTTTTAAATTATTGAAAAGTACCAACGATGACCACACAACGTGAAAATTTTCTCATGCGTCAACCGTCTTTCGTTTTTTGTTCTTTTTCTATTGATGGCCAGTGCGTGATTTAGAACGAAATTTATTTAGTAAGTTAATTAATTTTGCACTTGCCACATTTAGATTTCAATTTTTTGATTGAAGTTTTATGAATAATAAAATGAAGTTTTCAGGGTAGCTACCTAATAGATAGAGCAAGTTTTTAAAAGCCAAACGGTAATTTTTTTTTATGTGATTTTATCTTTTTAAAGCCCCTTGAAGTTGTGAACATATTGGGTAATTTTATCATTCTTGGTTTTTTTATTTTTTTATTCCATTCAAAGATCTAACGATAGTAAATGTTACCATACTGAATTGGCCTATCTATCAGCTTAGCACACAAAAGCATCTACCGCAAAAATTCACGTCACCATAAATAAAAATCTCAGCGTACTCGGCAATAGGTGAAAAATTAAAAAAAGTCATAACTCCGAAAATACGAAAAATCGCGGACATACATGGGGGTGATTTAGATAGCCCTCTAGGTCCTCTACGTCCCAGCTTCAGTATATCACTACTTCTTGGGACACCCTGTATATTTTGTAATTCATCGCTAACTGTTTTAAAAAATGTAAATGGACTTTGTAGCTAAGGACTGTCTGTTTTGTCCTCAGGTGCCTTTTCTTTTACTTTATTTCACAACAATAAATATCCTCGCCCTGGTCTCCTGTTTCCTTTATTCCGGACCGTGACAACGGTTAGAAATTATGGCCGACGTGATCAATTCGGCCAAAATATCTAACAGTCTGGTACCCCCTTACAACGCCTGCTTCTCTTCTCACTTTACACCCTTGCTCGCCCACAGAGCACAATCATACACTATCATGTACATGATAGTTTATGATTGTGTTTACACTTATATTTTTGGTTAGTCATAGCGATGTTACGATTCGACTAGACAAGTCGGTGAAAACCATGTGGAAACACAGTAAGGTCGACCAAAGCGGTTTGAGTTTCCCTCAAGTCGACTTCTTCCGTTTGACAATCTGATCAGATTAATATTTTCTTCTGTTTCCGCGATTATTACTCATTGAAATAAAACAATTTAACGGATTATGGCATGGTTCAAAGAGATAATATACGCGATATAATCCGTTAAATTGTTTTATTTCAATCTGATCAGCTTGTCAAATATTTATAACCGTTTTTCTCAGGAACGCGTGGAGGTATCAACTTGAAATTAACATCAAATACCTATGTTTGCGTTGGTGAAGAGCTTCGGAGATTTCACATTTCCTTATCTAACACCTCCCCGCAGTGGAATCGCCTCCGTAAACTGAGGGGCTACTCCCAAATCCGAAAAACGAAGTTCGTATGGCGCCATCCCGCTCACTCAAATACAGCATAACATGAGAGCGAGAGGGACAGCACGTTACGAACTTCGATTTTTGAGTTTCGGAGTAACCCCTCTGGTCTTGTACTCGGACCAACATAGTGTCGTGACGTGGTTTCTAACTATGGGTCTCTTAAGGAAGTCCAGAGTCACTCAGCGAACTATGGAAAGCGTTATGCTCGGGATCTGTTTACGAGATACAGGGTAAGCAAACAGAAGTGGCAATGCGCAGGGCAGATAGTTCGAAGAACCGATAGCCGTTGGGGCAAAAAGTTTCTCGAGTGGAGACCGTGTACCGGCAAGGTACACAAGGTACTTTTAAAAGAAAGCCATATAATCCCATACAAATTTCTATGACACTGAAAAAAAAACTTGCGGCCAGCTATATACTCCTTACGAATAATTAAAAACAAAAAAACCAACCTGATCAGATTGGCCTGATTGGATTTAGTTTTTCATGAAATATACAAATTTAATGTTGTCTTTTTTATTTTTCTCGCAGTCGAAGTGAAAAGCAGAGTGTTTAACACGTTGCAAAAATCCATTATGACAGTCAGACACGCTTACTTCGTGAGCTCGTCCAAATAATCACTTCGTTTCATAATGGATTATTTTAGCCCCATGTCAAACAATCTACTATTTGCGTTCTTTGTAATACCGCGTCCTACTACCAGCTTTATACGATACGTAGTGACGCCGGCAGCACTGATGATAAGACGTTGGTTATTTTTTCTCTTTTGCCGAATAAGGCGCAAACTAAAAGAAAAAAGAAACTACGTTATTGAAAGATTATTCAAATTACTATAGATTTGCGCATACGAGAAATAGTAGATCATTTCGTAAGAGGAGAAGTTTATGTCTTCGTTTGTTTGAAACGTTTGTATCTTAAAATTAAGTAAATCCTTTTTTGCAGGAATCCAACTTAGAAACGAAATTGGGTCTATAACACACTGTGTACAACCGTGTATAAAAAATGTGGAAAAAAAACTAACTAGAATTAAAATTGCCTGTAGATACTGTAACATAAATCCTGTCTGTTAAAACATGCAAATTTTTGTATGACGATGTAAAAAGTCAGATTTATGAGACCGTTGGATTCCTGCTTAAAAAACCGGCCAAGAGCATGTCAGACCATGCTCAGTATAGGGTTTCGCAGCCGTTCATACAAAAAAATGCACTACATATGAAAAAGTGTACTAGCAAAAGAGCGTGTCTCCACAACGGCTCCAGTAATTGTCGGGTTAAGGATCTTTTGGCTATATTTCGTTCACTTTTCAAGTTTAACGGTTAGTGAATACATTAAAATATCCCTGAATTAATAACAAAATCAATTTTTTTTTTTGGGAAAATGACTAAAAATTTCAAGAGCCTGATTTTTTTGTAAAATCCTTGAATAGACAGTGGAGATCCTGGAATAGACATCCCAATAATGGACACTTTTATCAAGGAAGCATTTATACATTTCGAAAATGGCGTCTATTTGGAATCCAAGATGGTGGATATCACTTTTTTAGGTGTCGTTTTCTAGATTTTTGGAGGTGCGGATTTCAAAAATGGCGTCCATTTTGGAATTCAAGATGGCGGACTCTTAACGAAAAAGTCATCATAGGAGTCGTTTACTAGGTTTTTGGGGGTGCGGATTTCGGAGATAGCGTCCATTTTGGAATTCAAGAGGGCGGATGTCCCTTTTATCGCAAAAGTCATCATTGGAATCGTTTTCTCGGTTTTCGGGGGTGTAGATTTCGAAAATGGCGTCCATTTTGAAATCCAAGATGGCGGCCATTACTTTAAGTGAAATAGTCATCGTAGGTGTCGTTTAGTAGGTTTTTGGGGGCGCAGATTTCGAAAGTGGCGTCTATTTTGGAATGGAAGATGGCCGAAATGACTTTTAATAATTGTTTATAAGTTAGGGGTCCAGAATTCGAAAATCAAGATGGGGTGCGGCCCCATCTTGAATTCTCATGGACATAATTTTAAAATAGACGCCATTATATATTGCCAAATCTGCACCTCAATTAACCTAGAATACAACACCTATGAATTTTTTCATTAAAAGTGATGTCTACCATTTTTAATTTCATAATGGACGCCATTTTCGAAATCTGCGCCTCCAAAAACCTAGCAAACGACATGTATCATGACTATTTCACTAAAAGTAAGTGTCGCCATCTTGGATTTCACGACGGACACCATTTTTGAAATCTGCGCCCCCAAAAACCTAGAAAACGACTCCATGATTAAACATTTCACTCTCATGTAACTGACATGTCGAGTGCTTGTAACTAGGCCTACTAGAATAAATAATATTTTGATTGATTGATTTTTATTAAAAGTGATGGCCCCCATCTTGAATTCCAAAATATACGCCATTTTTGAAATCCGCACCCCCAAAAATCTACAAAACGACTCCTACGATGACTATAACATAAAGTCATGTCCGCCATTTTGAATTCCAAAAATTGTTTTCTGTACGGAATTGACGTGTGCAAGCGAGAGAGAGAGTAGCCCTGTCTCGCTTGCACACGTCGTTTCTGTACAGAAACCGTATGAAAATTCCGAATGTATATGGCCGGCCTAATACTATCTGTCGACACACCCAATGTCACATCTTAAACTTTTAGTCTATGACAAATGACGCAACATGGCGTCCGCTAAATATTTTTCTCGATGTAAAGTTTTAAAATGATTATCTAGTTACTCAACGATGGAAAGTTATTCCTTTGCACTTCGCCGTTTTACATGACTTGTTAGTGCAATATCGTATCGTAACACACACGAGGCATATTTCATGAGTTTTCACGTTTTTTCACTTTATAACAAACAAGACTTAAGCTCGCAACACAGAGTACTTTGTTATATACTGAAAAGCAAGAGCGAGCAAGCAACTGAGTGAACTGCGGGCGGCCGGTCGCAGTTGAACGGTTCACTAGTGATGGTGCGGCGTCTTTTCTATACGTAGTAACAATAGCTCAATGCCTTCGAATAATAATTTTTAAATGTCTAACGTTTCTTACGAAATAATTAAATAATAATTTTATCTAAAGAAATTAGAAAATATACACAAAAACTTAACCCAACCTTCTTAACGATTTTGTTAAAAAAATTGCATAATTACAAAAAAACACCGCAGCACAATTTTGTTTATCCTATTATTTATGAACAAAATGGATAACGCGCATGTCATATTTTTCTAAAGTTTATGGAAAGTCTTATATTACCATAAAGTATTATATTTATATAATACTTTATGGTCCAAATGTTGTTGCTGCTTAATTTGTCTCCTTTTACTTAATTTTCGCTTTTAAATACAATTTTGTACATTACTGGATCCATGTACATTACTGGTTCCTCTACGTCACGTTCTTTAGCTGAGAAGCGCAGTTTTTTGGCAATAACTCAAAAATGGCTAGACTGATTTTATTCAATATAGGTTTCGTTCAAAGAATTTATAAGCCCTCATTTTCATGAATGTTTCCATAATTTTTAACCCACGAGGGAGGGGGGGGGGGGGGCTATTTTTTTGATTTCCGAAGCGAATATTTACAGAACTGATGACTATCAAAAAATAATGTTGGGACGAAAACAATTTTACCCCTACTTTAGGTGTACGAGAGATACCCGAAAAAAAGGTTTTTTTTTTATTTGGATACATACACATGCTCATACTCATACCAAATTTCAGCTTTCTAGTACTAATGATCACGGAGCTAAGCTGCGGACGGACAGACAGTCGGACAGACGGACAAGGCGAAACTATAAAGGTTCCTAGTTGACTACGGAACCCTAAAAAGGAATGAATTATATGCCCAAAACCGGGAGAGCCGCGAGAGTATTATAAATGAAAATGAGGCTTATACTGCGTTTGTTTTTCTTCATTATTTTGTGGTAGTGAAACAATTGTAGAAAACTAAAGAGTACCTACAATTTCTATATTATTTATATCCAAAATGACCGTCAAAAGGCGTTAAATTGGTGGCGCCACTGAGCAAGTACATTAAATAAATCACAAGGATGCAAGAAAAAACATTTTTAACATGTTTGAGTTGATTTACATCAGAAGGAGAAGGTTTAGAATTTCGATAAAAAAGATTTATAATTAGAAGTTGACTTCATACATACTTGATCGTAGCTTCATACTATCTTGCTTTTTTTTTATGTCACGAGTGGCAAAAAGGCAGACGAGCCACCTGATGGAAAGTAGTCATCGTCGCCCATGGATATGTGCAACACCGGAGGAATTGCCCATATTTTGCCAACCGCACGTGGTCAATATTCCGCGAATCCGCACGAAGCGCTATGGTGCAACTTTTATCATGCGTACCGCAAAGGAGTGGAACTCGTTGCCTGCGAGTGTGTTCCCCGACCATTATAATTTGGGCGTGTTCAAGACAAGAGTGAATAGGCTGTTTCTAGACGGGCATGATACATCCTTGACCGCATTGTCACTTAACAACAGGTGAGATTGCGGTCAAATGCCCATCTATTTATAATAAAAAAATAAAAAAACCTTTGAGAGCCCTGTTAACTCGCTTCTTGAAGAATCCCATGTTATAGCGCTCTGGAAATACCTCAGGGGGAAGGTTATTCCACAACTTGCAAGTGCGTGGTAAAAATGAGCGTGATACCCGTTTATTTTTTGGATGCCAAGCATCCAGATAGTGGGGATGTACTTTGTTTCTGAGGCGGGAGGTGCGATGATAGAAACGTGACGGTGGCACCAACTCAAAAAGTTCTTCAGAACATTCCCCATTGTACAAACGGTAGAACAAACACAGAGAGCCAACATCTCTCCGGAAGCTAAGTCTAGGCCGTCTGTCAGTTCGGGATCATCGACAATACAAACTGCCCTACGTTGAATGGAGTCCAAGGGGAGAAGTTGATATTGGGGCGCTCCGGCCCAGAGATGAGAGCAGTACTCCATATGGGGTCGAACCTGAGCTTTGTAGAGTAAAAACCGGTGACTCGGTGTGAAGTACTGTCTCGCTCTGTTGAGCACCCCGAGCTTTTTAGAAGCCAGTTTGGCTTTGTTCTCCAGGTGGCCTCGTAATTGGACTTCATTCGTAATGTCGACACCGAGTATATACTTATAGATACTTTTGGAGATGGTAAGAGGAATGCTCTGAAACTTTCGCACTAAAACGAAGGGTTTTTTCTTTGCGGAGAACGCGCAGACTTGTGTCTTGCTGGGGTTAAACTGGACGAGGTTGCGTTTGCCCCAAATTTGAGACTTCCGCTAGGGTGTTCTCAATTTTAAACACAAGTTTCACTCTGCAATCTTCCAGCTGCTCGGGGGACATGTTAACACGGCCTGTGTAGTGACTATGACACGTGCTGTCATCCGCATAGCAGTGAATATCACAGGTCTGTAATATGTCATTGATATGCAGGATGAACAGGGTGGGTGACAAGATACATCCTTGGGGAACGCCAGCATTAACGGATAAGGAGTCCGAGCATACCCCATCGACAACGACTTGTATGCTCCGCCCGGAAAGAAAGCTAGCGATCCACGTGCATAACCCCTTAGATAGCCCGTATGATGGGAGCTTCGACAGAAGAGCTTTATGCCAGACCCGATCAAAGGCCTTTGAGATGTCCAAACCAACTGCTAGTGCCTCCCCCTTGTTCTCGATGGCAGCAGCCCAGTGATGAGTGAGACACGCAAGAAGATCCCCAGCGCCGCGACCGTGACGAAAGCCATACTGTCGGTCGCTAATAAGCTGGTGCTCTTCAAGGTAATCTAAGAGCTGGTTATTTACCACGCGCTCCATCACTTTGGAGAGCAAGGATGTGATCGCAACAGGCCGATAGTTGGACGGGTCTGTGCGGTCAACCTTTTTCGGGACAGGGTGAACATTGGCTACTTTCCACGAAGTCGGGACTTTCCCCGAGTAGTAGGAGAGAGAGAATATGCGCGTTAGAACCGGAGTCAACTCAGGAGCGCAGGTCTTAAGCACAATGGCCGGGATGCCGTCTGGCCCACTGGACTTGTTGACATCGAGGGCAAATAAAGCACGCCTTACCACGCTTTGCGTGATTCGAACTTCTGGCATGACGTGCCCACAACACGGGATAGTAGGTGGTATGCTACCCCCGTCGTCAAGAGATGAATTCGATGCAAATGTAGAGCATAGCAGATCTGCTTTCTCCTTTGCGGAATGGGCCAGTGAGTCATCAGGTTTGTGCAAAGTGGGCAAAGAGGCTCGACAGAAATTCCCTTGAACCGCTTTGGCGAGAGACCAAAAGGCACGAGTCCCAGAAGGGAAACCAATCAGTCTCTCGCCAATCTTGCGGGTATGTGCAAACTTTGCTGCGGCAATCGTTTTTTTGCAGTACCGCCAAATTCCTTCATTCTCTGTCTGGCGAGGGCATGACATTCACATAAAAGCCCACGACCGGTACGCTTCACACTTAACGTTACGAGCTTCCGTGCAAGACCTGTCGAACCAGGGCTGAGAACGACCACCGATACGGACCACCGAGCTTGGAATAAAACATTCCATACCCGACAGTATCGTATCAGTTACGGATGTCGCACAGTCGTCAAGATCGTCCGAAGAGAAGCAGAGCTGCTTCCATGGGTAGGAAGCGTAAAACTCACGCAATCCATCCCAGTCTGCTGACCCATAATGCCATACACGGCGTTTCCCAGGTGGTCTAGAATAATTCGCTGAACTCAAATTGGATACGGAACGGACGAGGCAATGGTCTGATGTTCCCAGGGGAGCAAGACGTGATACCTGATACCGATCTGGGTGCGTCGTCCACAGTAAGTCCAGCAGAGCAGGAGTATGACCTTCTATGTCCGGTATTCTGGTGGGACCGTCCACTAATTGCTTGAGGTCATACGTCGCAGCGAAGCTATGAGCAGCTCTCCCAGCATAGTCGGTGCGCATGGATCCAAGCCAGTCAGTGTGGTGGGCGTTAAAATCTCCAAGGATCACCAACTCCGCTGAGGGGAGCCGCTGGAGGATTTCATCGAGTCCCTGTTGGATGCGCTCCAAAAGATGATCAGTTTCCGGGTCTCCACTGTGGGACCTATAGAGACAGGCGTAGACACGGGTGTGGCCTCCATGATCAACGCTTGCCCAAAGTAATGACAGGCCCCTGTCTTCGTAAGTGCCCAGACGGCGACAGCAAATATCATCCCGTACAAACATACACACCCCAGCCCGAGCCACAAACTTGTGCTCCAGACTGTATCCAGGATAGTTTAGGTACGAGATGTCAGCCGGGGTTAATATTTGCGTCTCCGTTAAGAAAAACAAGGCTGGCATTGCCGTCTCAAGATGTCGGTGAACGGCATTAAGGTTGGAATGGAGTCCCCTGATGTTGCAGAAATCCACTATTAACGTGGAACTGGGGGCCGCCGTAGATCCGGTTTCTCTTATCTTTTTTGCAGGCATGATTGTAAGAAAGCGAGTGTTACGGGGATAATTGGGTTACCTCAGCTCCAACAGCCACCTGGTCAAAGGCTAGACCAGTTCTCACTCTGGAGCACCGAGTAGAGTGCTTACCTGGCATGGGGGACGGAAGGACCCCCGGTCCGACCCATGATTGACCGCCGACTTCCACTCCGGCTTACCCTTCCGGCACGACGGTCAACGCATGAGCTTTTTACACTGGCGGCAGGACAACCTCCCTGGCAGGGACAGGCCAGGGTTCGGGTCCTCTACAAACCAGCGGGCGGCTAGCGGTCAACCGTTTCACCGGGTCTCCCTGGCCCCCATGACAAAGCAGTACGCTCGACACAGCAGGGCAAAAAAATAGGACTATGCAGACCAAGAACTGGCGGGGCAGAGGCAACCGGAAAGGGGGGCTGGAATTCGCGCACACAGTCGGAACACATCCAATGGATGCTTTGCGACAGACTCCGACGCGAAGGTGGTTGCTAACCAGTCGAGCCCTTTGCAGAGCTCTACCACCAGCTGCGCAGTTATTGAGAAATTACATAGGGCCACTGCCAAACCACACAACCCGAGGGAATTCAGTTGTCCTTTAGCACTACCCAGGGGCCACGTGTAGGGTATCTAGAGTCATGAAGCATAAAATGCTTCGCCTACGGACGCGGACAACATTGACCCCCATAATTTTTGCTACCTTAGGATTTGGAACTATTACTTATTTGTGACAGTTTTTGGGAAAAGGTCCCACTTGGTCGATATGGAGTTATGAGCAGTTCCTAATACTACAGATCATACGCTATCTTTTGGTGAAAAATATATGTCTAGGTTCTATAGTTATTTTTTTAAATTCTTCAAATTTGCAAAAGTGAATAAGCGTCAATTGAAAAAACGTTGGTTAAAGTTTGGGACGGCAAAAACACACTTGTACTTTAAAGTTATGGAGTGGTTAGTATCAAATGAATTGGCATACTTTAAGGATTTCAAATTAGTCAAAGTCATATATGTAACCTTAGAAGTTTGAATGTTACGGAGGCTTGAACATAAAAACAGGACGAAAATATGTCAATCCTGAATATGGGTTTATTTTCTATATTTATAACACGACGCGCAGATTTATCATTAAAGTTGTATTTATAAATGTATTCTCATGCTAAAAAAGACAGAAATAATGCTATGGATACGAGTACCTTTAGTTAGTTATTATGGCAAAAAGTTAATAAAAAATGAATTGAACAGTACAGCATAAAAAAATACAAATGACATGTGTATTTTAATATATAACATAAGATTACTTAAAAAACACACTTATCAAGCATAAAAAGTATTAATATCAAATTCGAAGTACTTGTTTATGCATTATAAAGTTTAGTGATTTTCTATAGGGAGCGTCCCACTTTGTCGATTTACTAAACTTTAGTGCTCGTTCAGTGAAATGTATGTGTTTGGTATATTTATCCCATTTTATGTATGAGATAAAGGTTTGTTATTGTTAATCTAATAGTCATTAATACTAATGTCGTTTGTTTGATCTTTTTTTACGGAATTTAAACGGAATTTATTCCCGACTCAAGTTTAGTGACCCACTTTGACGGTTTGGTTTCATTCGTACGGTACGGACATACTTAAAAAAAATACTACAAGTATATAATCAGCTTTTAAAACATAGGTGTAATGTTTTTCGAGTTAGTATTTATATAAATGTTATTTTATATCTATCGATTACTTATATTTTTTCTAAATAATACTCTTTTTTATTTAGCGGAATCATCGATAAAAAAAGTCGATGGTTACAAAACCCTACTATTCATATTTCACATTTTTCACTTCTCCTGCTCAAAAAGTACGTCATATTAGCTTCGCGAAGTGAGACTAAAATACTACATTTAGCCCCTAGAGTATAAAAGAAAGCCATATAATCCCATACAAATTTCTATGACACTGAAAAAAAACACTTGCGGCCAGCTACATAGTCCTTACAAATAATTAAAAACAAACAAACCAACCTGATCAGATTGGCCAAACTTTCTGATAGAATTGCTCAAACTGTACTTTTAGTTTTTCATGAAATATAAAATTTTAATGTTAAGTCTTTTTTATTTTCTCGCAGTCGAAGTGAAAAGCAGTGTTTAACACGTGGCTAAAAGCCATTATATGCCACTCAGATACTTCGTGTCATAATGGCTTACTTTAGCCCCTTGTCAAACAATATTCTTTATTTGTATTTTTGTATGCTGTACTTTTCAATTCTTTTTTTTATGAACTTTTTGATATAATAAGTAACTAAAGGGAGCCATAGAATTATTTCTGTCTTTTTATTATGAGAATACAACTTTAATGATGAATTTGCGTGTCGTGTTATAAATATAGAAAATAAACCCATATTCAGGATTGACATATTTTCGTTCTGTTTTTATGTTCAAGCTTCCGTAACATTCAAACTATTAGTAGTTACATACATGATTACATACAAGGTTACATACATGATTTTGACTAATTTTAAATCCTTAAAGTATGCCAATTCATTTGATTCTAACCACTGCATGCAAGTTTGAGGAATAAAAAAAAACTATAGCACTTTAAGACATAATTATTTCACCGAAATATAGCTTATGCTTTGTTTTATTACAAACTACTCATAACTCCATATCAACAAAGTAGGAATTTTTCCCTATAACATGCACAAATATGATTTCGAAAGTGCTTGTAACTAAGCCTACTTGAATAAAGAATATTTTGATTGATTGATTGATTGATTGATCGACGATTCTTTTAGTTATTCGACAAAGTGGGACGCTGGGCACTAAACTTTGAGGCCTTAAAAAGGTGCTTAAATTAGACATTTATGGGTCGACATCAAAATCATAGGTTTATTACAGTATGTTCTATCAGTTCTCATTGAATGTCGATTTTCGGTAGGTTTTGCTATATTTCACTAAACGGCCCGTAACTCCGTAACTAAAATCGACAAAGTGGGACGTTTTACTAAACTCTCTCACATTTACTTACTGCTTTTTGCTGGGCACTTTTTCATTTGTTTTCCTAGATGAGATTGGTCTCCTTACTTTTTCTATACTCATGCTGAAATGCCATAGTAGTAGTAGTGTAGTAGTAGATGCCATATTAATGCTACAATCAAATGAAATAACTGCGTTAAGCTTTAGGATTTTTGTAATAAAGCTACATATTATAAAGGGTTCCGTATAAACTATGGAGCCTTATATTTAAATCCGAATGAACACAAAAAAATAGTATGTCAATTGTCAAAGTTCTAAACGTCAAACTCAACAAAATGGTGGTTGTTTTCATGTGAGTTTGTTGTTTGGTTAGAAAATAAAATGACCAGTTTAATTGATAAAATAGAATTGTTAATTAAGAGAGAAAAGACCACACCAGAGCGAAAGAAAAAAGAAGATGCTACGAAATCCTCCAGTGAAATTCTCTCAGAACTATTCAGTGCCTTCAACGCTGATCCACCTAAAATCGATGAAGCTTCTCTGAAGAAATCGAAAAAAAGCAAAAAGAAACACAAGAAAGAAAAGAAGAAACGGAGTCGGAGCAGTAGTAGCAGCGATTCTGATGACAGTGATTATCACAAACGCAAGAAACGAAAAAAGAGTAAAGCCAAGAAAAAGCGTGATAGGTCGCGGTCTGTGACACCCAGCAAAAATAACATACCTCCTAAAATAAAAGCTGATTTAGAAGCGATTAGAATTAAGAATGAAACCGGCCGCGTTAAGTCCGAACACTTACGGCAGGAGACTAAGCTCAAAACTCAACCTAAAGAGGTACTGCACCGAAGAGTGTCTATCAAAGTTGAGGAGCCCCACAATTACAGTGTTGATGTTTCCAATTTCGACGCAAGTCTCATACCTATGCCCGATTCGCCTAAACAAGAACCAGACTTACGGCAAAAGCTAGATTGTAAAAAACAAGATGCTGACAATGACAAATCAAAGAGTAAAATTCAAATAAAGAATTTGAAATTCAGTGCAGTGTTCGAGGAGACGGTAAAAAAAGCTGAGGAAGAAGCTCGAAAGAAAGCAGAGAAGTATGAAGAAGGAGAATATACAGACTCCTCAGCTAGCAGTGAGAAACCTGAAATTCCTAATGCAGAGTTCCCTAAGTCGTCAGATCCTGGAGGCATACTTAAGAAGCAAGCAGCGGTAGAGATTAAAGTGTAAGTAGCATTACTTTGTGTTAAACATATCAATAATAGAAACACATTTTCGAGACATTGAATTATACACCATGTAAACTGAGTTATATCGATATATTACTAAACGTAACCAAACTGTTGCGCTATCCTATTTCCCCTTTCCACCACCAATATATATTTTTTAATAGGAGATCTAATTGGCTCCTTTTTATAAGTATAATTTATATTGACTACAGGAAAGTACCCCAATTATGAAAAACATGACTGTTATATCCAAAGGACGGAAAGTGGATCCAATATACATCAAAATCATGTCAAACGATATACGTAATATGGATATGACTACAAACTCTGCATACATAAATATTACTCGAAACATAATAAAAGTCTTATCCATCTTATGCTTTCGTCACCATATTGCATCCACTTTCTGCCCATTAGTTGGCGTAAAGAATATATTAAGTCATCAGTAAAGTCTGAACAAAATTAACCATAGTCTCATGTCTTCAGTTAAAATTTCTTTAAATGTATATTTTGACTTATCAAGTCTCATCTCTTATGTCATGCACTGATATATGTTCAAAGTCGAATTGTATATTATTGTGTTGTGGTCTTAAGGCACTCATTATTTTACTCATACAACTGTTAACACAAAAAAGTTAACACAAAAGAATTCAACTGCCAAGTTGGAGTCGCATGCGGCTTGCCTTTTTTATTTAGCTGACACATCAAGCTTCTAAATGTTATTCAGTGTTGACAAATTGTAGTTTTTATAAAAATATATCTAATTTAATTCTGTTCTATAACATATAAAGTTTTATAACATGCAATATTAAAATTCTCTTTAATATAGAGTTAGTTAGTTAGCATGCATGTGATTTAATCACCCATATTATTTAACCGCAAGTGTGTGTTTCACCTCAACTGTACAGGTAGATTTATTGATAGCACATCCAATGATATTATTTTGTTTGTTGTCAGGTCTGATGAAGAGAAAAATCACTCAAAAAAGGCAAAAGAGAGCTCTCACAAATCTTCAAAACGAGACAGAGATCGGAGCAGATCCCGCAAGAGGTATGAAATAAAAAATATTCAATGAATTAATTTTTTGGCAAGGTCTGCATCAAGTTAGGCAGACAATCTGGTCAGGATCACAGGGAAAAGGATAAGAGGCACACAACTGGTTGTGTTGGTGATCTGGGGAGGAAGTCTTGGTCCAGAGGCGGATGTGGTTCAAGTAATTAATATTAGAATTTTTGGCCATTCTATTATTAGTGTGTGTTTATGTAAAAAGCATTTCATGCAAACACTAATAATTATTTCGTGGCATATTCATTTTAGAATATAATAGTTAAACTATCATTTATAGCAGGGTTTCTTAAAGTGGGGTCCACGGACCCCTGGAACCCTTAGGGGTCCGTAGCATGTGTGTTAGGGGTCCGCAGTAGTTCAGTCTGTAAAATATTTATTACGAAATTGTGCAGTAAACTTGACGAGACGCATTGTTTTTTTCATTAACTAAGTTGTCTTAGTAGTAAGTGTAATAAAAGTACCAATAAAAGTATTTCTTGTTAATATAAATAAGGCCATTTCTTTCATTCCCAAAAAAATATATTGTTTGACAGGGTTCCGTAGAATTATTTAAATTGTGAAAGTGGTCCGTGACTGCAATAAGTTCAAGAAACCCTGATTTATACTATTATAAATAGGCATCGAAAATTCGGATGCTTTTATACCTACAACTAGCAAAATCCCGGAAAAAGCTAAGCAAGTATTAAGTCAGCTTCTTAAAAATAATATTAAAAAATTTCAATTCCCGGAAACCCGGGATTATACAAAACGTCATGAAAAAGAACTTTTTAAATTATTTAGGTTATGACGTTAAATTTCTATTAGTTAAATGAAATACATGTGAATTAAACATAATTGTGTAAACTGGAACTACTAAAGTAGTTTTTTTTAATATGTTGCGAATATGTAATAATCATAATGCAAATGCTGGGTTTCAACTCTCTGGAGGTCAGGCGCAGTACTGAAGTCTTGGTCACCACTTGTCAATTCTTAAGAGGGGAGTCGGAATGTTATTCAACTGGGGTTCTAAGTCTAAAAACAATAATTTTTTTATATTTGTACTGTATGTCTTTTCAACCAAATCACATCAAATTTGTTTATAAATAATTATTCTCTTTTTCAAGCTGTAATATTTTATTATTAATATTAGATATTTAATTGATCAGGTCAGTAAGCAAGTGTCGTCGCTCGCGTTCCCGCTCTGCCTCGCGCCGGCACCGGCGGTCGTCGTCGCGCGCGCGGCGCCGGAGCCCCGAGCGCCCGCGCCGGCGCGAGCGCGAGCGCGAGCGACACCGCCCGAGGCATGTGTCGCCCAGACACAGGGGAAGGAGATCCAGGTACATTCATGTTCTTAGAAGATCCTATCGTCTATAGTCAATTTCTTTAGGTGTGTGACTCGTGCAGTGCCGGATTAGCCCATAAGCAAATTAAGCAATAGGGAATATGCATGAATTTTTATTTTTGCTTTATTAAATTTAGGTCATTCATGTAACAAACAGTACACAAAAATATTTTTTTCGAATAGCTATAAAAATAACCAAGATATACGCCATCAAACATTTCATTCTTTGTCTTTCTTGCAAAACAAAATTTAATATGGAGTTTATATGGCCGGAGTGCACTGTGACGTAACAGTGCATATGGGACCTCTCTGTCTAATTACTAGTTTAAAATGCCTTTATTATGCGTATTTCTTGGCCGATTTTAATTTTAATTTCACATTTTGAAATAGTTTTTACGGTATTTTGATATTTAGTTAAGGAAAGCGATAAAAAATTTCACATGAGGCAATAATGCAAAGGCATCACGTCTTGGACGCACCAAAAACGATATGGATTGGAGGCACAGGCGGAGATTGCTAAGGGCATCGAGTAGTCTTAATTCGGCACTGGACTCGTGTCATTCCGCCATTCAAAGTAATCTGTTGTTTTTTATTTTAGATACGTAAAGAAATAGACTATAGGGAGAAGTCCAGAAAAATTAGAGCGGTCTCCTATAGTATAGATAGATGACTGGCAAGAACTGGTTCAAAACTTCGCAACTTCCACTTCAGCCTCTCCTTAAAGACAGACGTTATTTAGTTAATTTAATTCAGCGTCCTGTTCTGCCTCGCGCCGGCACCGGTGTTTCTCGTCTCCCTGTCCTTAGCCAAGTGTCGCCGAGACACGGGATGGAGATCCAGATAAATTAATGCTGCCATGCTAATGAATAATGAAAAATACGTAAAATATATGGAAACTCCTATCAAAAGACGGCCTTTTAAACTAGCATGGCAGAATGTTCTTAGATAATACTATGGATACATCTAGCTACTACCTTATCACGAATTAAGTATCGCTGTAGTGATATCCAGATCCTAAATGACATGATAAACTGGTGTCAAGACCAACTAACTTTGGCACTATTCAATGGCTAAAGTTGATTAAAATCAAACTCCAATTCTTCTTAAGAAAAAAGTTTAGATTCCATTACTAATTTACGTGGAAGTATTGGAGTTTTATCAAATCTATTATGTATACATATAAGTAAAATGATTTAGTCCAATAAGATCCAAAAGATTTCCTTGTCAATACCTGGCATTAAGAGGCACAACATCGAGTGGACTGTGTTACATTGCAGTATTATATTTAATTTGTGAAGAACTCTGAGCAAGGCCTATTTTCTTCGCCTATCTCAGCATATAGCAGCCAGAGGCGCATCAGACATTTAATAATTTCCCATACCTTCTGATATTCATTTATCAATCGCAAAATCTGCCATACGATTAAAGAAATAAATCGCAAAATCTCATCCGGAATTATTTAAACAAAATAGCGATGTATGCAAGTTGAATATCTGATATCCGAATAACTTATCACACTGTGGAATTTTTCTTTAAATGCTGTCACCTATATTTTACCTGTATTTTACCCCTTCATTCTATAGATTCAGCGAAGAATAAAACTTCTGGGAAGGAACTGTGGGTTTTTTGTTTAGTTTTTAAGTTATTTAAAGTTATACTGACGTCAGCAAAAGCTGTTTTTATTTGTACATTTAAAAATAATTGTATGATTAACGTATATTTGTACACATGAACATAAATTAAAATTATAATGTCAATTTTATTAAAATCGATTACAGTAAAACTAAACTTAAACAAAACCAATAAAACTTAACCTAAAAATATAATTAAACTAAAACAAAATAAATTTAAATTAATTCTAAAAATGGCCCCTGCGGCATTGTACCGACGATACTGGCGGCGTTTCCTCGCTGAATCACCAGACTGATTCTTTGAGCGAGGAAACCGCCAGCTCTCCGGTCGCCAGTGACTTCTGTAAGCCTCTTCGAAACGTCTTTGAAGAGGCTTAATGCGCTGGGGCCCCACGGACCCAGGGTCTCGACGCCAAAAGGAACAAAATTGTACTCAGCGCCAAGACCACTGTATTTATTTCTTTTAAGGCATTCGGCCGCTTCTGCTCCAGCCCTAATCGCCGTCCGGTGTAGGTGTGACGGGGCCAGTGTGTCTACACAGGTTGCGTCCCACACTAGCACCCCTCCCTTACTCCGCGGAATCAAGGACATTCCGTCCGGTCTCTTCCCATCATTTCTTGAGATGCCGGTAGGCTCTAATAGGGCCGGCACATTGACTGACGCGAGAGACCGGCGGATGATGTCGTTCAGAGCAGCGTGTCTTGAGAAGCGGCCCGCACTGCTCTGGCAGGAAAGTCCGTGATGACCCAGCCTATCAACTTCTTTGCCGCAGGGGCATCGGTGAGGGGCGCAAACCGGGACCCCAAGACGAAGGCAAACAGAAAGTCGGAGAGTATTGGGTTCCAAAAAAGTACCAGTGCTTACGGAAGGGTGCGCTTGGAGCCAGTATCCACTCTCTTTTGTACCTACTGCCAAAAGTCTAGCTCGATCTTCCGTGCAGCACTGGCTTAGGAGGGAATCTTATGAACCATACAGATTTGTGTTATTTTTTACGGATGTCGTCCGTATTTCGCGTGTGTAGTGTTCGAGTAGACCCTTTTAGGGCCGTTATACACAACCTGATAGTAAGAATCTTAATTTCTAAAATAAATGCAGAGGATTTTAAATATTGTCTAATATTTTAAATGTGTTTATCAACATATGAACCATACAGATTTGTGTTCTTAATAGCAGTTCGTGTGTAATATGCATTAACGCGGATATGTTTGGTCCGATAACCATTCAGCCACTATATGATAGGAATGGATCTGACGAATCTAAAGCACGGTGGAATAGCTCAAGCACAGTTGTCTTCCGGTTTAATTTTCTTATGTGGTGTTCTCTATCATAACGCCAATATTTGTTACGAGATTCTGAAGCTTGTTCACTCAGCATACCTGATATATTGATAAGTAGATTTTATAATTTGACTTCCGTGGGCTAATATTTTGTGGAGTGTAACTGACATGTAGTACCATTCGTAATTTTCTTTATATTTTGCAGCTAAATTTGCACAAAATTCATGAAACTTTTCACTATCTATTCCAAGACCACTTGAATTTGGATGTACAACATCAACTATCAATGACATTTTCGCACTGCTGGGTCATTTTTATATCCTAAATGAAGAAGAAACTCATAAATTCTAATCCAAGCGTGCAACTGGCTTAGACCATGTGCTTCCTCGTTAACTGGCCTCTCCGAAATCAAGTCCAGTTTATTAAATTCTGAACATGTAGCATTGCAACACGCGCACCGTAATTGTGATTTAGTATCCGTAATCGCGTTAAAATTTTGCCATCAATTAAGGTCAAATATATTTTTTGATCTCCAATGACACTATGACCAGCACTTGTTTCGGCTTAAAAAGATGTGAGATAGATGTGATTTTATTTTAGATCCAGAAAGATAGCAAATTGGCAGTTAAAGTTCTTGAAGATCTCTTACAATATAGTAACCCTAACTCCAAAAATAAAAATTCAATATCTCAGATGTTCCCGCATTGCTTGTACCTGATATTTTTTTTATAATGTAGCGAAATATAATGTAAAATTATTGACGTTAGAATAACATACGGAATCAATGAGGCTAACCAAATAAAAAATAATGTAATTCTTTAAGAAAACATTATTTTCTCTGTTACTATCGAATATTTATAAAAAAAACAACTGAATTAGTCGATATAATAGCACTATTTAAGACCCCATTGTGTAATGCGTAATAAGAAGACATTTAAAACGAAATAATGCATGTCTATGGCTTCTATGAAGATTTCCCAAGTTTTAAAATAATTTGTAAAGTAAGCATAAAAAATATATGGTTGCTTCACAGAAGTTTTAGGTGGATTAGATCTATAGGATGAAGGGGTAAAATGTAGGTGACCGCACTTCAAGGAAAATTCCACAGTGTGCTTATGTATGCCTAAAGTCACTACAAAAGTTTTTAGTTATAGCTGTCATCCAATGGCTATTAAAATATTTAATGCTCTTCCAAATGATTTTAAAAACCTTCTGTTTTTACTCTGTTAACGAATATCTTAAAAGACACGAAATTGGTCGCAGCTATTCTTAAGTATATTAAATTGTATGAAAGCCTATAATTTTTGCATGACACTCTGTGACAAAGCATGTGAGACTGATATTACCTACCTTGCTATTTATTTACCCACCATGTTTTATACGCAAATAAATGATTTATGATTTTAAATGTACACTTCTCAGGTCACCAACCGGTGTCAAGTTAGCGGACAGCGAGAAGAAGCGTCTTCTAGAAGTAGCCAGAAGGAACGCCATCAACATGCTGAAGAATGGCGCAGTGCCGGCCGGCGCGGCCGCGCTGCCGCCGCACACGAGGAACCAGGTCATGGCTGCCATACAATCCGGCGGTAAGTCTCCTTAAGGTGTTACACTTGTATCATTTGCTCGTATCCGATCACCGTGGCGTGGCATGATTGCGTATCGCGCTGCTTGGACGCTCACTGTCGGCGCGGCGATTGCCGCGCTTCTCCGATCTAAGTGACGATACGCGTATCAACATGGATTTCGAGCGATCGGATCGGCGCAACGTCCAAACGCGTGATCGTGACACGCGATCATGCCACGCGACGAAGATCTGATCGGGGAAATGATACAAATGTGGACGCACCTTTAAGAACAATAAGTTTTATTTAAATACTAGAAGATGCCCGCAACTTCGTTCGCGGAGGAGAAAAAGTCATAACCCGTTGTTTTTTCTTGAGCATAGTCGGGTAAAAAGTATCCTATAACCATCTGGAGATATCCAGCTACCCGTGTACCAAAAATAGTTAAAATCAGTTTAGCCTTAAATATAATTGCCTAGTCTGTTTGGGTTATATATATTTTTATATTATTTAAGCTATCTGGGGGTACGGCAGTGCCCCGCCAAGACGTGCCAAGCGAAGCGCAAGGGCACTACCTACCAGTTTTTTATGAACCCTCATAACTTGGGTTTGGATTATACCTCTAAATTCTCGGGGTATGATGTCAATAGTGGACATAGTTCCAATTGCATAGCTCTCATAGTTTAGATTTTGTTGATATCTAAAAAAACCCCGATTACGTCACTCACAGATGATCATTAAAATTCATAGTCAACTTATAGGATAGCTTCTGCCCGCGACTTCGTCCGCCTTAAATTCGTTTATTGCGGATAAGGGTATTTTTCCAGGATAAAAAGTAGCCTATGTCCTTCCCCGGGACTCAAAACTATCTCCATACCAAATTTTATCCAAATCGGTTCAGCGGTTTAAGCGTGAAGAGGTAACAGACAGACAGACAGACACACTTTCGCATTTATAATATTAGTATGGATTTTTTACCCGGCTACGCTAAAGAAGAAAAAGAGGGGTTATGACTTTTTCTCCTCCGCGAACGAAGTTGCAGGCGCCGTCTAGAATAACTTAAATACATAAAAAACATCCATGACCAGGGAGCAAACATTCGTGATCATCACACAAACATTTGCCCTGGCCGGAATTCAACCCCAATAACGCCAGCTTCATAGGCCATTTTATATATTTTAACTAGCTTAACTTAAAGCAATCATATATTATGTTCATAATGCAAAAATCAAAATACTAATTGAACTTTCAACAGGTAAATCAGTAGACGAGCTAACGGATTTCTGTAAGCATTTATCAAAGAAGGAGGCTCTTGGAGAACTATCTTCCGTCTCATCCCACGACGATGACATGAGCGAGAACGAGGATACTCTCGCATTCCACCACCCGTTCCTAGTCAAGGAGAAGGCTCCTATTGTTATGAATATCCGGGTGAGTTTCTATACCGCATCCTATCTTATTTAACATAAAAATAGGTTACAAATATTACTATGATAGCAATTAACATTATAAGTAAACTTGTTTCTTATTTAGAACTTGTTTGGCATAGTACTTTATACTAAAAAAAAAGAATAGGTATGTATAAGAACTGTTTTTAAGATATATGTATAGTGACCGACAAAAGTTTCGGTTTCGGCCAGTTTAGCGAAGTTTTACGTTTCGGCCTAGCCGAAACTTATATTGTCTTGGATTGTTTCGATTTGGTTTCATCGCACATGTTCAGTGCTTCTAGAGACAACTTTTCATACCTATACAGCAACGAATTTAGATCATTTTTAGGGTTCCGTACCAAAAAGGTAAAAAAGGATCCCTTATGGTGTGACTGTCTGTCCGACTGTTAAAGCGCCATATCTCAGGAACTACTACTACTAGATTTTCATATTCCATAACAAAGTCTAAACTTCGTAGTCTAGACTTCGAATTTTTACCCTCGTCGTTTCATATGATATTGAGCTTATCATACGATATCGTCGTATCATATGATAGGAGCTTGATTTGTACATTCTTAAACATTTTTTTTACTGTGGGAAAATTATAACTATGTCTCTAACTAGCTATTTTTTTTTAATCTTCAAAGAACCGATTTGAACGCAACACTTGGTGCACGAATCAGTCGGAACTTTCTAGAAAATCTTTATATCTGTTAAATCTAATAGGGTGGAGCACCCCTACCAATCAAGACGAATCCGCTGCCAATAGCCAACAAAGAGGAGCTCCGGCTGCAGTTCCCCGTGTCTTCAGGTTCGCAGCACAGGGATTCGGAGTGGGTACCAGTTTCACCACCAAAGAAGGACATGGTAAGTTTATCATTGTAACTCCAGAAATTTACTTTGTTCGAAGTCTGAACCAAAAATCAGCTACCAGTGAGATTAATGACTTATCATTAAATAGGTTTTTATGTAAACTTATGTTTCTAATTTAAGTTATTTTTTTTCTTGACTGAGTATTTACTCAATAGAATTTTAATCATGAAAAATAATCAATACGAGGGCTGCTAGTTATGTAACCGGAATCCTGGATACCAACATTTTTAAACGCTCTAACCTCCATCGTAAAATTTGAACTTATTTTTAATACAGGCCGCTATATATATTTTCAATGTTTTATTTAACGTGGCAATATAAATTTATGTTCAAAGCTTTAGATTTATAGTTCAAGACGGTATCGGATTTATCTCTATACTTGGGCTAGAAAAAAATATTAATCTGATTGTTTTTATTGCAGCAAGTTGCGAAATTAAATGCCAAATCGACAGCTTCAAAGCCTGCTACAAGTGCACCGATAGAAATTCCTGCACCTATGTAAGTGACATCATTTATAGATGAATTTAGGCCTAAATTAACCACATTCCATTCGAAACTCACTTTTAACTCCATTTATTGCCCTTTGTATGCTTAGGGAAATGCCATTTTCATCGGTTTATTTTTCATAATTACTGTAGGGATTAAACAATCGTATAAATATTAAGACTAAAAAGAAAAATTCTTTTTAGATACTGCGATCGAAAATTACTGTTTTTTTCGTGTACAGATGAAAATTACACGCTACCTTGTGATTCTTTAAGAAAATGCTCGTTTCTCTACACACTTGTCTGTGTCGTGTGACGTCAACCGACACGCTCGCTGTGTATGAGGTTTTAACGCCCAGCAGAGCCGTTATGTCTGATTTTGAATCACGATTTTAACGTTTCTAGTAAGAAGTTGTAATAATTCAAAAGGTATGATATTTTGTCTACTATTTTGTCATAATCATAAGAAACCGGATCGATAGATATCATTGAAAAAAAAATTGTTGTCTGTAAAGTCGGTTTACGGACGATCATTTTACGTGATAACGTCACTAGAAAAAACTTCTATGATTTCACAAGCCGAGTGCTTAGGCCGCTCGTGCCTGTCTATCGCTTGTTCCGCGCTCTCGCTTTCACGCTCGGCTCAGGCGAAACGTGATAATGAGTCATACTTTTTGGTGCGTGCAGCCGGCGTTCATAGATTTATAAGACGTTATCCTGTATCGTAATCCTGTGGCATTTTATTAGCTTTCGCATCAATTACGTAAAGTCATGCTTGAATTGGTTACCTACGAGACAGGCTGCGCCTAGTGTAGGGGCCAGTGAAACCTCAAATTGTTAAGTTTTAGGTGCATGTTTTGTCATAAGTTTTTACTGTGGAAAATTGTTTTTTGTATTCACTTTATTATGTGATATACGTGTACAATAACGAAATCTAAATTTGAATTTATCGCGTCAAAATAATGCACACACACAGCTAGGTGAAAATAAAAAAGTGTGCCTACTTAAAATTATGTTTTGTGTGTAATATGAATTATTATTAAATATTTGTTAGGTTCGTTACGTTCATAGAAACAAACTACATGTATATCAAAATGCCCAATTATCAGAACGTCTACTTTTAAAATGTTCATTCTACCAAATCGTTCTCTCTACCGTTTCGGCTGAAACGGTAGAGACACTCAACCAAAGTGTCCACTCTATCAAATAATCCAAAGGAAATCAAATGAAATAATTTATTTGTGTAAACAAAGGTTGCAATTGGTTTTATGACATAAGTAGGTTTTATTACTTGGTTATACCATAGGATGGCGTGCAATTATTTTACAAGTATTATTATAAATAGTAACTTGAAGGCGCCCGCAACTTCGTTCGCGGAGGAGAAAAAGTCATAACCCCTCTCTTTTTCTTTAGCATTGTCGGGTAAAAAGTCTCCTATAACCATCTGGACATACCCAGCTATCCGTGTACCAAAAATAGTTGAAATCCGTTTAGCCGATTTTGCGTGATGAAGCCACAACGACACATACAAACGTACAAATAATAAATATTTTTCGTTTTAGTGACCTCCAAATAGTTCGTAACAATCATTTTTTTGAAAATATCTTCAATTTACAGACATTTAATTTTTACAACTTTATAATAGTATAGATATGCAATTATAACGAGTTTAATAACGATATTCATACAATTTGGTGTAACAACATAATGGAATTCATAATAATATACAATAATAATCTGGGCTTCCGTTGAGTTCCCCCACAAAATAATACCATATCTTAGGAGAGATGCTACGTATCCATGATATGCTGTGCTGACATAGCAGCTTCTTCCGATACCACATTTCGAAATTATACAAATCTGTCAACTTTACTACGTAAGCCATCGACGTGAGTCTTCCACTTGCAAAAACAACCAATAAACATTCTGATACAGTGGACATTTTGATATAGTGCATGTTCTGATAATGTGGACATTTTGATATAGTGTATGTTTTGAAAAGAAGGACCCTTTGATACAGACGTTCTGATACAGGGGACGTTTTGACACAATGGACGTTTTTGATACAGTGGACACTGTGTACCCAAAGGCCAAAAATCAATATTCGGAAGATTTTTTTTATGTACATTATTTTGATTTTCACTCAGCTAACTTTTGAGTCGCAAAGTTACGTGGAGCGTATTGTATAACCCAGCATGTGTTGCGCAGAGCGTCGCCGCTCGCCCCACTGGCGCTGCCCGCGCCGCCCGCGCCCCCCGCGCTGCTCGCCGCCCCCGCCCCCGCGCCCGCCCTCGCCCCCGCCACCGCCCGTCGCCCCGCCGCCCGTCGCCCCGCCGCCTGTCGCCCCGCTGCCCGTGGCCGCACCGCCGCCCTACATGACCAGCTTCACCACCGGCACACGTGAGTTACCCCTAGAGCCAGCATCGACAAACATAGCTTTAAAACTTTTTATCACAAATTACATTTTCATCTCTTCTGTCCAGAAAGTTAATTTTCGTAGGTATTTAGCCGGGTGGAAAATAGCTTTTCCATCCCTAGAGTGGAAAGTATTTTATTATTACGATTAGCCACAGTCGCGATTATTTTTTTCCTCACAGTCGAAATGAAAAGTAGAGTGTTTTCCCAGGTGCTATTACCCATTTCACCCTCGAACTATTAGCGCTCGAACAAAATCTACTATTTCTTGTCACGCTTTTACTACCAACTGTACTTTTTTTGAACACCCGAAGCGAAGGAAAGCGAACCAAAAACTTGCAAGATATTACCCAAAAAGTTGGGGTCCAACTTGCAAGTTAAATTTGACCCGCTACCCGGTTTCCGATTGAGCTAAAATTTTACATAATTATGTAAGTTCGGTGCCAATATAATATTATAATACTATTGAGGTCGTTGGAATACTGTAATTAAATAACGCAACTCTACCGAGTTTGGACTGTCGCGACGGTTAACGGGTTAACGGATAGTTCAAAGAAAAGCACAATCAGCAATAAAAAACCATATAAAAAAGGCAATTTTTGACAAATTTCATACATTATACACTTGTGTGCAAAATAATAGCAGTTTAGCCGGATTAGCAGAATCAAGATGTAAATGTGATCTAAGATTTCTGTTATAATCGCGCTATGAGTAACATAAGTTTATGCAACTGATACATAATGAGAGGCCTTAAAATACGAGGGTGGTTTTATGAAACGAGCGTCAGCGAGTTTCATAATAGGATCACATGAGTGTTTTACATTGTAACAAATGTAATTTCAGAACTATCTTCGGTACCAGCAACTCCTGCCATAACTGCCCCTGGCCCTCAAGCATATCCACCAGGAGTCGAACCATCGAAAGTTATTGTAAGTGTCCATTATTCATTCACTTAACACGTTCACTGTCCTCGTATAAAAAGATCTGACAATCTCTGCTCGTGTACCAAAAAAGTTACATACAAACATACAAAACAAAAAACGATAATGTGATCTTCAAACAGGGACTAAAAACCGCAAAAGACCGGTAACCTAAAATAAAGGTATCAATTGAAAAGGTATCCAACAGTAAGAGTATCCGAATATATAAAATTTAAAAGGTACCTTTTTAAAACGGTACCGCTAAAGTAAACGGTACCTTTTTAAATAAATCAATCAAATCAAATTAAAATATTCTTTATTCAAGTAGGCCTAGTTACAAGCACTTTCGAAATGTCAGTTACATGAGAGTGAATGTTTGCTGGGAGAAATACAATATGATCCAACATTTGCTGCAAGGATTAGGGAAACCCAGAAAAACCTAATCAGATCATTTAACTTAAGTGTAATATTATTCATTGAAATAAAACAATTTAACGGATTATATCGCGTATATTATCTCATTTTAGTTCCCGACGTTTTATTTCAATGAGTAATAATCGCGGAAACAGAAGAAAATATTATGTAATATTATTGATAAAATCATCATTTTTAAAATTAAAATAATCAATAAGATAAATCCCAAAAGGATTGTCAATAAAAAATAAATAATCTAGAATGTGTCTAGAATAAAATTCTAAATGTCAGAGTATATAAAACAATTAAGATTAAAATAATAATAATACCTTAGGTATTCGTTAAAATAATTATTCATATACCTACATGACGCTATAATTTACATTAATCCCACGCGGCTTCATCATTCATGTAGTCTTGTGTGCTATAATAAGCTTTAGAAAATAATTTTAGTTTCACAATATTTTTGAATTTACCAATAGACAAGTCAGTTATGCTGCATGCTGCACCCATGAATGATCTCCTTATTTTATGGAGCCTAGTACCAGGCACTGCGAGCTTATGCTTATTTCTAGTATTAATATTATGTATATCACAGTTCTTCTTAAAGTCGGTAATATTTTTATGTACATACATAATATTCTCATAAATGTATTGACAATGCACTGTCATTATATTAAAGGTACTGACCGAAAAATTACCCGTACCGGATACCCATAAACGTGGCAACGTCGCATGCGTTACTAAGTGGGATAGTGGCGCAATCGGCAACTGAACGACCGACACCAAATACGACAACGGGCAAGCAAACATGCGGCCGTACAAATTAAATCTTACACGACGCTACGGGGGCGCAGATATAAAAAATGATGGCCATTATGGAATTCAAGATGGCGGACATTATTTTTTATGAAAAGTCATCATGGGAGTCGTTTTATAGGTTCTCAGGGGTGCAGATTTCGAAAATGGGGTACAGTTTAGAATTCAAGATGGCGGACATGACTTTTAACCAAAAAGTCATCATTTGTGTTGTTTTCTAGGTTTTTAGAGGTGCAGGTTTTGAAAATGGTGACCAGTCTGGAATTCAAGATGGCGGACATTATTTTTTATGGAAAAGTCGTCTTGGGAGTCGTATTCTAGGTATTTGGGGGTGTTGATTCGGCCATCTTTAATGGCGCGTATTTTAAAGTTATTTCCACTCCACCTTGAATTTTCAAATTCTACATCCCCAAATAATAATAAATAAATAAATATTTCGGGACAATTTTACACAGATCGAACTAGTCCCATGGTAAGCTCAATGAGGCTTGTGTTATGATTACTAGACGAAGTTATATTTAATAGATATGTAACTTATATACATAGAAAACATCCAAGACTCAGGAACAAATATTTATGCTCGTCACACAAATTTTCGTCAAAAAACCTATAAAACGAATGCCGGGATGATTAAAAGTGATTTTGGCCATTTTAGATTCCAAAATGGACGCAATTTTCGAAAACCGCACCCTCAAAAACTTAGAAAATGACACCTATGATGACTTCTTCATTAAAAGTGATGTACGCCATCTTGAATTGCAAAATATACCTCATTTTCGAAATCTGCACCCCTGAGAACCCACAAAACGACTCCCATAATGACTTTTCATAAAAAATAATTTCCGCCATCTTGAATTCCAGAATAGTCACCATTTTCGAAATCTGCACCCCTAAAAACCTAGAAAACAACACCCATGATGACTTTTTGGTTAAAAGTCATGTCCGCCATCTTGAATTCTAAAATGTACCCCATTTCCGAAATCTGCACCCCTAAGAACTCACAAAACCATTTCCATAATGACTGTTACATAAAAAATTATGTCCGCCATCTTGAATTCCAGAATAGTCGCCATTTTCGAAATCTGCACCCCTAAAAACCTAGAAAACAACACCCATGATGACTTTTTGGTTAAAAGTCATGTCCGCCATCTTGAATTCTAAAATGTACCCCATTTCCGAAATCTGCACCCCTAAGAACTCACAAAACCATTTCCATAATGACTGTTACATAAAAAATTATGTACGCCATCTTGAATTCCAGAATAGTCGCCATTTTCGAAATCTGCACCCCTAAAAACCTAGAAAACAACACCCATAATGAGTTTTTCGTTAAAAGTCGTTTCCGCCATCTTGAATTCTAAAATGTACCCCATTTTCGAAATCTGCACCCCTGAGAACCCACACAACGACTCCCATAATGACTTTTTCATAAAAAATAATGTCCGCCATATTTTGGCTATTTTAGCTAGCTAGGGATATTTTAATGTATTAACTAACCGTTAAACTTGAAAAGTGAACCACGTATAACCAATACAATTCCAAAAGATCCTTAAGCCGTCCATTACTGGAGCCATTACGTTACCTATCTACCAAAGACGTGATATTCAGTGCAAGTCGCGCGGTCAACCGTGTGAACTGCCAATCTAAGCAGTTGTCTAAGCTTTTTTAAATTATAATAGTAGTGGTTAACCAAGGGTTAAAAGTGACCACCACCATCACAACCACCATCACCACCACCATCACCACCATCACCATCACCACCACCACCACCACCACCATCACCACTACCACCACCACCATCACCACCACCACCACCATCTCCACCGCCATCACCACCAGCATCACCACCACCACTACCACCACCATCACCACCATCACCATCACCACCACCACCACCACCACCACCACCATCATCATCACCACCATCACCACCATCATCGCAATCGCTATATGAAAAAACTCTAATCTAACCTTACACGCGAGAGTCGTGAGCTCGCAACGGCCCTTTTTCAATAGAGTGACCGGTTTGAATTGGGGAATGTTAAACGCAATGAGGTACTTTTATTTAAATGATTTCGATACCGAAATGCTACTTTAACGGTCGGATGCCTTTAAAAAGACCCGGCCAAAACCGTTTTAAAGGTACTTCTATTTAAAGGTACCGTTTGGGCGGAAGCTTGTTTGGATACCTAAAGTATTGATACCGGTACCCGAATGCTACTTTAACGGTCGGATACTTAAAAAAGACCCAGTCAAGACCGTTTTTAAAGGTACCTTTTCAGTCCCTGCCTTCAAATAGTCCGTATCACTTTTTTTTAAACCTTCAATCTAACAGACATTTCATTCTTACCACTTTATAATAGTATAGATGTGCTTGGGCCTTACGAGGTGAATATTTACATTTATTATAGCCAAATCCTATTCCAAGTGCTAACGGACTGTAGACCTTTAATACAAAATAGGGAGTAGGATAGAGATCTTAGCATGTTTCTTGATTTGTTACAGGATGTCGCTTCGATCGTGTCTCAGAAACTGCTAATGATCAGAAAGGAGCAAGAACAGAACGAGTTGACTACCACTCGGGGCGTAAGTATACCTGTTTATGAATCAATCAACTGTTTTCTGAACGTCGTTACTTTGGCTACGTCTGACTACCACGATTTTAAACGACATAAAGGCAATATTTTTTTGCATTTTTTCAACAGCCCACATTGCCAGTATCTTAATAGCCTACATTATTAGCTGCTTTCTAAGTAACTCTGTCACTATAGAACAACAGTTGTTAACAAATAATATTGATGCACCTTTGGGCTCGTCCAAAAATTATGTGATTATTTTGAGAAAATTATTGAGTAATTTCGTTTTGACTTTACTGCTGTGTAAAAAAAATTACACGTGATGCCTTCTTGGACGCGTTTTTGGTTCGAAACTCTGTTTTAACTTAATAACCGTTCTAACACTGATGTTTTGGGAAACGGATATGAAAGCAAACGTATTTTTTGGGGTAAACACATTCTAAGAAACGTTAGTGACGGGAACCGCCGTTTTGGGATTAGGTGTTTTTGGGATATGGACCCAAATTTATCTTTTGGGAAAAGTACATTGTGGGAAACGGTTTACCCTCATCTTCCTCTCATCGGCATTTTTTTATCATCATTTGGCATAATGCTTTTTTTTCTGAACACATAAACTTTTTAGGATTGTTATAAAGCAAACCTAACCTTATGCATTTAACAGGATGATGCCTTAAAAAGTCTACAGTTTCAAAAAAAAATGCATTATGCCAAATAATGATTATGACAAAAAAGTTTATGCCAGGTGGCTGTAACCGGTGGAAAACACTATATTGGGAAACGGATTATTAAGGGAACGGTAGGGATGGGCACGGGTGTTTTGGGAAATGGACAGAACGGTCCGACAGGACACATCATATCTTTTTATAATTCGTTTTTATTGCTTAATCATAATTTCCTACCGGACTCAACATCGGTGTTCCATTTTATTTGTTTCATTTTTTATTTTGTTTAATAATTCCTTATCATTCGACTTGAACAGTCGTCTCTCCCACAGTTCGGCTGGTCGACCAAAGGGCTGGGCCAGTTCACCGGCTCCACTGGTGCTCAGATCCTGACGCCCAAGGAACTCGCTAGCGGCACCCAAGCCTGGGCCAAGAAGGTACAATCCATTCTTCCCACCCCAATATGTGTTTAATCTTCACAAATGTTCATATTTTGATACGGTGAAGGAATCATTTCGTGATGTATGTGTATGCCATTTAGATATTGACTTATTATTGAATATCACTAAATCTGGATTGTTTTTCAAATTTAGAACTGATTTCCACCCAATTTTACACATGAAAACGTCAAATTTATCGTCGGTCGAATTTTGTGCATGTGATATATAGTCGGGGAATGTAAATATTCGTCACTTTTCGACCCTATGTGATGCTATTAAGGTTCAAAGTGACGAACCTTTTCATTTCGCACCTACATTATGCAGCAGCAAAGCAGAGTAATTTTCTTGAAAACAGTATAAGAGTTCTATGCCATTTCGACGTAACTAAAGAAACGTTTATATGAGGGGTCGCCAAACTACGGCCTGCGGGCCAAGTCCGGCGTGAGAGCCCTTCTTATCCGGCCTGCGGAAAAAAAGCGGGAGAGCCCACTGTCCGATAATTTTTTTTTTTACTGTATACGTTTTTTACAAACTGACGGTAATAGGGAACATGCATGAAATTTTTTCATCACTTTTCTTAACGAAATATCAAAATACCGTAAAAACTATTCCGAAAAGTGAAATTAAAATTAAAATCGGCCAAGAAATACGTATGACATAAGCATTTTAAACTACTAATTAGACAGCGATTTGACAAAGAGGTCCGACATAGACTGTTACGTCACAGTCCACTACGGTCATATAAACTCCATATAGAATTCTGTTTTGCTAGAAAGAGATAGAATGAAATGTTTGATGGCTTATATCTTGGGTATTTTTATAGTTATTCGAAAAATTCTTTTTGTCGAAAAATTCATGTATATTCCCTATTGGTCATAATGATAGCCACTCATAAACTGCTTGCTTGCTTTATGTAGGTGCCCCCTGAAGACTAAGGCTACTTAACTAATGTATTACCCCATGACCAGCCATGAAACCAAAGTCTTGGCCCGTATGAATTTATATTAAGCGCAGTGTGGCCCTTGAGTGAAAAAGTTTGAAGACCCCTGGTATAGATGAACGCTTAAACTGAATCCTTGTCCCTAGTAAGAGAAATAGTCGGGAAAATGACGACAAAGGGTTTTTTAGAGGGTAGGGAGCAGCGCCCTCTCCTCCGTACTTCAATCTTACCACGGCCGAGGAGTACCTAAACAGACGGTCTTTTGTCAGTTTTTAGCCTTCATTTGTTCCAATGTTTTTTAAACACTAAATATTTCCTTTCTATGATCGTACGGTGGGATAAGGGCGACCCTCATAGCGGCACATGCTGCCCACGCTATCTATGCACGATTGTCCCCGCTCCCGGGGAAGTGCGGGGTGTGGGGAGTTGGGAGCGGGTGATTTCGTGGCGGTAGCGTGTGCTGTTATGGCGGGTCGCCCTAATACTCTTAAGGCGCGTCCGCTGCCTCGAAAATCTAACAAAACATTGTTTGTCTAATATGTTAGCAAAACATCCCGTATGTTGCAACAACGTTTTTGTGAGCCATAACATTGTTCACGCACAAAAGTCAAAATGAATTCTGACAAAGTAGACGTGTTATCCCAACGACGGTCAAACACGAAATGAACGCTGCACCCCCCTCCGCAGGCGAACGCGGGGAATTTTTTCCATCAATCGCGGCAAACTTGTTTGAGTGTTTTTGCTAACCAAAACATTTAGCCCACGCCCCTTTTATATTAGAATAACATGTTAGGTGTTAGAAAAACACAAAAACACGTCGCAGCGGACCCGGCTTTACGTATGCAAAACGCACGCGTTGTATGTTAAAAATGTTTAGGACAAGGAGGCTCAAGTTGAAATCTACCCAACAAAAGTTAAGATTTAAATGTATGAATTTCACTAAAATGTTCCTTCTGTCAATAGGGTTGTTATCTAAATATGTATTGTATTCCAACACTTATCTCCGAATTACTATTTATTAATTGATATTATATACATTATGGAATATAACAGTGTAAATAAGTTTTTTTTTTGTATTTTCTTATTTATATTTAAACGTTGTATTTTCTTATTTATATTAAAATGCAGGTACCGAAATCGTGTTAAGAACATTTGTGACGATTAAACACGCTACTACAGTGAATATTTTGTATTTAAAGTATCAAACAAAACCTGGCAAAATGCTATATTTCATATACATATCAGAATTACATTCAGATTGTCACAATTAAAATACTGTTTTGCACTGCATTAAATTAACTATAAGCATATAGTAAAAAAACATTATTTATTCATCTCAGAAGATATTGTTAAGTTCAATAAGTGTGTGTAAGAATATGTATAAGTGTATAACGGTTTTGTTTGATACTTTAAGCCTGAAGAATAATCTTCTTTCAGTTCTACCGCCGCTGTCGCCGCCCGCCCTGCCCGTGGTCAGAACTTATAATACATGTGTATTATTCTTTCCGACCAAATGATATACATGATGGTTGCAATAACATAATTTTATCATATTTTTAAGAGTATTTTATTTTTAAACGAAAGTATAATACTCGTTACATACGATCGTACGGACCTAAAATATAATAAAAGACCTTAAAATAGCGTGCGTTCTTCTTCCTTTTAGACGGCCTGAGATTTGAGTTTTTTTTTTCCTTTATTTACAAGGTCTTTACCAAATTCAAGGGTAATCGTTATTTTTTTTTTTTCATTTATTACACACAATCGAGAACTTTTGAAACATTGGCATATCTAAAGGTAGTAGAACCCAAGGTAGTTCCTTGGGTAGTATAAAGAAATATAGGCGTTTTAAAAGGTCTATGTGGTTCTTATAAATAATTAAAGCATTATTATATGAATTAAAATATTTCATCTTCTACTTAAAGTTAGCCCTTAGAGAAATACTAATCTTTACTCATTTCTGTCCAACCATGATAAGATGTCATCATTTTATTTGATATAAAATGACTCATATTTGATAAAGCGTCAGATAAAGAAAATGCACGATTACGAAAATAAATAGCGTGATGTCTGATGTGAGGATATTGCAATTTGTTGCATGATCAGTATGATCACAATGATAATCAACATTCAAAACTTTAACAATTATCTGTTTGGAATTTGAAAGAAACGTGTCATCGTGTTTTTTTTTTCATATGACGACATTTGTGATTTGCATTTAGAACCTTAATACAAACGGTAACTTTTTTTTAAAACGACCCCAGTAGGTTTTCGATTTCACTGTAGTTTTGAACTGATAGTTTCACCGGTTATAATCGCCAATTTGAAATGTTGTTGCAACCATCACCCCTGAATTATGTATCACGTTGTGACGTGTAAAGAGAGAACTAGCCAGTTCACTCCTTACACTGCAATCCTGGGCCCAAAGCAATGATAGTTCTTATGCCATTGCTAATGGCATGCTAACTATCATTGCCAATACTTGGCAAACAAATATTCAGTTTTCCCCCTTCTACTGAGACTGACACTAACAATATCTCGTATATATTATATTTATTAATTTTAATAAATAGCGAATACTGTATATGTAATGGATCTATGATGGTCACTCATATTACGTGATAGATGATTAGGATAGGTATTCGACTGACAGATCAATTCGGCCCCTTTTTAGGTAATACCGCAGGCGTTTTAACCGCCGGTGCTTTAATGTTACAAATGTCATCGCATCTGAATATTTCGTAATCAGCTTTAAATGAGAACTAGAAGTTAAGCTTGCGTTTTAACTGCATCCTTAAAATGATAGTACCTACATTTGTCATCGTATTTCTGAATATTTCGTATACAGAAGCATCAGCGGTTCAAACGCTCGCGGCCTTACTCTTTATGAACTGTCTAAACGGTCAGAGTTATGAGGTTTGAAAGAAAAATTGTTTTGAAAGGCCATAATGCTATGAGGTTGTTTTTAATTGCCTCCTTATTATTAATTTTTGTTAATATAAAAATTGCCAAGACGTAAAAAGAATATTTTTAGATGTTTTCTACGTAGTTTCAAAAATAGAATTTAACTGTAAACGTTGCATAATTTATATTGACTACAGGAAAGTACCCAATTATAAAGTATTCGTAAAGCTCGCACTCATACGTGTCGTAATATACATTATCATTTGTCTATCACGCGACGATATATGCCCGATACATTATACGATGATCAGAAATATCTAGTCTGAATAGATAATAATGACTAGGTTAAATATTATATTTATTATTTGTGTTAGATGTCAGTCTTGTTTCAAGATTTCGGCCGATTTTTCAATGAGCTGTAAACATATCCATTCAATTTATAACATATGGTATAGCTATGATCACTTCCGCAATCTATCCCCAGTTGGGGATTTGATTGGGAAGCTTTGGTCTTTGTTTCGGCTCATCTGAAAAATGTGCCTAAAACGGGGAATGCTTGAATATTTGTTGCAGCTTTTAAGTCATAAGGAGATCCACGCACTGCGTTAGCGAGCGAGCGACCAATAGGTGCCACACTTGAGGTAAGTATTCAGCGGGGAAGGAAACAGACATAACTTGAAGATTCCATGTGTTTATATCAAATTGACATTCATACTTCTCAATAAGGCTGCATAATTTAACCCAAACAGTAAACTCTTGTAGTCAAACAATCCTTTTGAAATTTTTGAACAAGCGATTTCGTGATTAGTTTATCTGATCACATTAACTATTTGTACCAGTTAAATATATCGATGAAACTAATACAAATATTGTATTTAGGACCAGCTAGTGAGGGCAGCGCCAGTAGAAGGGGGGATGGGAATGCACCTTCTACAGAAAATGGGGTGGACCCCTGGACAAGGTCTTGGAAAAGAAGGCACGGGAACCCTCCAGCCTTTACTCTTAGAAGTCAAGCTGGACACGAGGGGCCTTCAGGCTAAAGAAGAGGTCAGTAGCCGGAACAACAAAGGAGTGAGTAATGTTTTTCATTTAAGCATGATCTTGGGTGTTTTGTGTGTTGTGGGCATCTTATACTTTTTTAACTTAAAATAGAGGAGAGGTAATGCCTTGCTAGCTACTTTACATGTGTGCCTAAAGGGTAAGCCAAAATAAGCGCATACGATCACTAAATCAGCGGTCGGCAACAGGTGTCCCGCGAGCCTCCCTCTGCTGCCTGACATTGTGGTACCTTTTGTCAGATAAAGTCACAAATTATTAACAAAGTGCAGCCCGCGTCAATTTCGTTAGCTACTATTTGGCCCTCGGCTGCTAAGAGGTTGCCAATTGCTGCTTTAAATTGTTGAAAGTGGTGGCTGAACGTGTCATGATCATGAACGTGACATCACTCTATTATTACTTGTAACGAGTCCGTATCAACAACCCAAAAAATCTAAAGTCATAGTGTTGTGTCATGTTCGTCCGAATTTTCGTTTTTCATAATAAGTCATAACATAAGCAGTGAATCTACATCAGTAAATATGTAATTACAGATATGACAGTGAGCCCGTGAAACCGATTGAAAATATCGAAACAATCCTATCAAGTATTATACAATATTGATAAAAGACGTAATTCATAATCAATATCAATTATAAATGGCTGTGGCAACCAAAACGCCGATTACAGGTCAAACTCGCTTTTTGCTCTGAAATCATCAACTTTTCAGGATTATCATAAAACAAATCGAATCTAACCTAACGTGTTCTAATCAAATGGTCTATTCAAAGTCCTGAAAAGTTAACGGTTTCACAATTGACAATGGTTCATTTTTCAGACCAATCCTTTTTATTATGTAGTTCGAAAGAGGGTATTTTTTCAAGTTAAACGTAATTTTTATTTTCCTCGAAAGCCTCCATTTCGAAGCAAAAAATCAAGTTTTAGAGTTACTCATTCTAAAAAATCGTAACCGCCATAATGACGTCATTTAGTGGATGATGTGTTGCCAACGAAGAAAAATGTTATGTTTATCAAAAGACTGCCATACACGCAAACGATTTTAATAACTATATCATGTCGGTAAACCTGCTCAGATCTGATTTCGTAAATTTAGTTAACTAATGTTTGTAAAATAGAGCCTAATTAGCAAACAAAAGTCTAATAATCAGCTTAAATACACGAAACGGGCATCTGTCGTGTGTGTCAGCCGTAATATTACCTAGAGTACGAGTACTTATCTATGGAATTGAATATTGACGTTTAGTGATAGTTCAAATATTTGTTTACAAATTTGAGAAATTTCGGTAAATATGTCTTCCGCAAAAACTATATATTTTTACGTAAAAACGTTTAAAATTACGGCTGTACGGTACGTGTGCTAGAAAAAAGTTATTTGCACTTCCTCTAGAAAATGAAGCTGAATGGTGTCTTGCGGGCGGATGGGAGTGTGTGATGTGTTATGCTCAAAGCTACTATTGTTACTGTTAGCTTTAAAATAAACGACTTATCTTAATAAATATATGTTTTATTGTTGATATTATACAATGTAATTTCGACTTCTCATAGAAAATACGCAATCAGCTGATCAAGTCTACTTATGGGGAGCCGATTATTTTTTTATATATTTCGATCTATGTTACTTGGGGAAAGTTGTTCAGTATCATGTTCAAAATCATCTCGCTGCGGGAAAACAACCACTAAAATGTCACACTGGTTAGTAATTTATTTCGGATAAATTAGATAGATATTCTATTTATTTAAACTTTATTGCACGATACAAAATGGTACAAAACGGTAATCCATTACAATGTGTTTCAAACGCAATGCTCTGGAGTCATACGGCGTTGCATAAAACATATGTTGGAGACTCAGCGTACCTCCACGTACCCCACTGCATTATCGACTTAAGCGTTGCGTTGTGATTATGATACTTAAGGCGGCCACATAATACTTATCACAGCTTTGAGTATATTCCATTCACGAGACTCAACTCGTGGCAAGTTTGTGCTATCAGCTTGAGTGAGTCAGTCGGAGTTCTTCATTTCTCAAATCCGTGGAAAAGTCGATTCATAAAATAGATGCGAATCAGTGTCCGTGGAAAAGCAGAGTCGCAATAGAACAATCGTAAACGGGAAAATAGTGTACAAACGAAATTTGAGAAAGACAAAACAAGCAATGACATATTTGGATTTAACTGTCAAACGTGACTTAGTGATAACCGGAAAATAGATGTTTTTTAATCCATGGAAGGCACAGACCTTCCATCCTCTAAATGACGTCATCTTCCGGTTTAGCACTTTCAGCTATTTTTTTTTTCGAAAAGTAGGAGAAAAAAAAATCTTAATATTTTTTTTGGATTGTATATGCATTTTTCTATACATTGGATATCAATTTAGGGCTATAGCCAAATATGAAATCTTGTCAATTATAACAAATTATGTTCCGATCGGACAAACATTGCATGATGACTATTATGAGTTTCAATAATTATGACTAACAAAAAGTATGATATAATATTTTAATACGTTTGCTTTTGCATTAACAGTACAGTTAGGTCAATATTTTACTAGGAGCAATTTTGGAATGCCTATAATAATTTATCATATATTGTTTTTCCCTAATAACGTTTGTTCTAATTCTTGTTTACCCTAAACTAATTTGCCCTAATTCAAGGGTCCTAATATTGAATGTCTCAATACTTATGTTCCCTATTTTCTTATGTACTACTACTCATTCGTCCTAATGGTTATAATATATACCCTAATATTGTATGACGTAAGCATTAAATACACTAACACTAATTGCTATTTGCTTTCGTGTAACCTGCTAAATAATGTTTTCATTTCGTAATTTATGTTGCTTACATAACATAATGGAAAATATTATAAGACTGGAATAGGAATACTAACATAAGTTTTGAGTAAAAAAAAACTACTGTGGAACGGATTTGCTGCGGCACCGCGAGATGTGCCCTTCCGCAAAGCGGGAGAGAGCAAGAGGGCCTGGAGGATAGGAGAGGCATTTCAATCATTTTTGGTGCATTTCCAGATGGTTATTAGATACTTTTCATCTGACGACGGGGGAGCAAAAAAGAGGGTTATGATTTTTTTTCTTTAGCGAACGAAGTTGAAAAAGGCGCCTTCGGCGCTTCTTCATACGAACGAAAAACGAACTTCGTTCGCCGAGGAGAAAAAATCATGTCTGTTTTTTTCTTCAGCGTAGTCGGCCCAGCTACCCGTGTACCAAAAATAATTGAAATCCGTTGAGCCGATTTGGCGTGCCTTCCGGAACTTAATGTTGAATTCTCATAATGTTGAACTCTCGAAATGTTGAATTCTCGAAATGTTGAATCTCAAAATGTTGAATTCTCAAAATCTTGGAATGTTGAATTATTAAATTGTTGAATACTCGAAATGTTGAATTTCCAGAATGTTGAATCTCAAAATGTTGAATTCTTAAAATGTTGAACATTGAATCCTGGAATGTTGAATTCTTAGATTTTGAAATTGCAGAAAAAATGGGATGGGTCACTCTTTTCATTTACCACTTAGGGATATAAAAAATAACCTACGATCTATTCTCATAAAAAAAATAACAATCGGTCAAACCGTTTCAGCAAACACTATTAAAGAGAAGTTTATATGTTACAAGAAGATAATACCGCGTCGTACATTTTGCCCTTCATTTACGAAATCGCCCCAATTAATGCTGTACAAAAGATATATGAAAATGACAGTGTTATCATCATTATAATAAAGCAATTTGGCAGAAGGCGAAAGAATTAGAGATAACCCAAAAGATAAAGAAAACCACTAACAACTAAGTATGTCAATAAATCGCAAAGGAACATTGTCCAATTATACTCGTATTTTGTGCTACTGCCTCCCAGGCATATGCAAAACACCTGGCATGTGATTAAAGAATTAGCTCCAAATACACCGAAAATGCATTCGTTTCTGGATTATTTTGAAAATAACTGGTATAAATTAGGACCACAATTTGTTGAGTCGTGCAGATGATGTCCACAGAACTACAAATTCGTGTGAAGAGTATCATCGTAAATTGAATTCCAGACTAAGTACCTCAACATTTCGAGAATTCAACATTATGAAAATTCAACATTTTGAGATTCAACATTTCGAGAATTCAACATTTCAAAAATTCAACATTACAAGAATTCAACATTTTGAGATTCAACTTTTCGAGAATTCAAGATTCAGTTCCGGAAGGTTGGCGTGATAAAGCCACAACGACACATACAAACAATAGTCCGTTACAATATATATTTTTAACCCTCGACAAAAAAAGAGGTGTTATAAGTTTAACGTGTCTGTGACTCTGTGTATCTGTCTGAGGCATCGTAGGGCCCATACGGATGAATCGATTTGAGTGCGGTTTTTTTTGTGTCTTAAATAATTTTATTCCGAGTGTTCTTAGCTTTGTTTGATGAAAAACGGATCACTTGTCTCCAAGATATTCAGCTTTTACTGGAACAAGTGACCGGATCTCAGCCAATGTTGAAGCTAGGAACTCAAAATTTGGTTATGTTCATTTGTGTCGGGGGGTTTTTAAATTTTTTAATTTTGTAGTTATTTGAAAATATCTTCAATGTACAGACATTGCATTTTTACAAGTTTATAATAGTATAGTATAGATGTCGGATATCCTCCACCCGACGAACTGTACGAGAAGTCCCCGGAGTACGGAGTGGTATATGGCCATGGGTCCGCAGATGAAGGTGCCGCGGCAGGCGCGGCGCGGTGGGGGGGGGCCGGCGCTGGCGGCGGGCGGCAAGCACCCCGTGTCGCTGCTGGGCGAGTACTGCTCCAAGCACAAACTGGGCCCGCCCGAGTACAGCCTGTGCTTCGAGTGCGGCCCCGACCACAAGAAGAACTTCCTGTTCAAGGTAACGTTCCGTCACGCTACTTTAAAAAGTCGTCTTTTGATTGGAGTTTCAGTACATTTTACGTCTTTAGGGCTCCGTGCCAAAAAGGTACAAAAGGTGCCTTATGGTGCGACTCTGTCTGTCTGTCTGTCTGCCTGTTTAGGGCCTTATCACATTTAGCGAGTTGTTTTGATTTTGTATGAAGGCGATCAGGCAGCTAGTTCGCCGCGACTGAAATTTGTACAGAAAACACGCTCGCAACTCGCCAGTGTGATAAGGCCCTGAGGGTTCTAATAGGACCCTATTACTGAGGCTCCGCTGTCCGTCTGTCTGTCTGTCTGTCCGTCGGTCTGTCTGTCCATGTGTCACCAGACAGTTGAAATTTTCACAGATAATGTATTTCTGTTGCCGCTATAACAACAAATACCAAAAACAGTATAATTTTATGTCTGTCTGTCTATGTCAATATAACCAATATGAAATGATCGAACACCGCGTACATTTTGCTTAGATACGGCCGTTTGTAGCTTATATTTTGTACGGAACCCTCGGTGCGCGAGCCCGACTCGCACTTGGTCGGTTTTTTATGAGCACGGCAGCATTGCTCTGAAAGGTTCTCGAGCGCGCGTAGCGTGGGAAGAGCCCCCAGTGAGATGGACCGATGGTCTGGTGAAAATCTCGGGAAACCTTTGAATGGGGGCCGCGCACGACCGGTCGTTATGCAGATCCTTTGGGCAGGCCTTGGTCCACCATTGGACGTCCTTGGGTTGATATGATGATGATGATTGCTCATAAAACCGATGGGGAACAAAAATGTAACGTAGGAGAAGGAATGTCCCAAGTAGCACACTAGTTGTATTAGAGCTTATTCAGCCCATATAACGCTCAAATGGCCTGTATAAACCATAATAATATTATAAATGCGAAAGTGTGTCTGTCTGTCTGTCTGTCTGTCTGCCTGTCTGCCTGCCTGTCTGTTACCTCTTCACGCTTAAACCGCTGAACCGATTTGGATGAAATTTGGCATGAAGATAGTTTGAGTCCCGGGGAAGGACATAGGCTACTTTTTATCCCGGAAAAATACCCTAATCCGCGATAAACGAATTTAAGGCGGACGAAGTCGCGGGCAGAAGCTAGTAATATTATAAATGCGAAAGTGTGTCTGTCTGTCTGTCTGTTACCTCTTCACGCTTAAACCGCTGAACCGATTTGGATGAAATTTAGTATGAAGATAGTTTGAGTCCCGGGGAAGGACATAGGCTACTTTTTATCCCGGAAAAATACCCTTATCCGCGATAAACGAATTTAAGGCAGACGAAGTCGCGGGCAGAAGCTAGTAGTTGTTTAAACCCTATAAGGGTTTAGCTTGTGTACGTACGTGATGAATGTCACGGCAGCCCCCTGCGTGAGGTGACTATTCAATCGGCTAAATTTAGTATACCATTATTATCATCAGTTAAAAAAGGAAAACTGCATTTCCTAAAAATAGGTTATCCAGAACATACCTACGATCTATACTTAATATGTATGTTGGTTTGTCTGTGGGGCCCCTGATCTCTGAAATAAATGAATTTGTATTAAATAAGCGTAGAAATATCTAATGAAGGTGAAATAATGATTTTTATCTTGTTCAGATATTGTGACGCAAAATTAGTTTTTTTTTGCTTGTTCAAAATTAAATTAAACCTTGTGATTTATTAAAGTTCAATTAAGGAAAAAATATGACAAATATGATAAAAATAAGGCTTCCATACCATTCCTCACTTCTCCATGATCTTGTGACGTGAAGTCACGAGTCATGAGAAGCTAAACAAAAAAGACCGGTTGCTGTATTAGGGTACATGCATGTTTTTTTTTATCGATTTTCTCAACTAAATATCAATATACCGTCAAAACTATTTCAAAATGTGAAATTAAAATCGGCCAAGAAATACGTATGATACAGGCATTTTAAACTGATAATTAGACAGAGAGGTCCGATATGCACTGTTACATCATCGTGCACTCCGGCCATATAAACTTCATATTAAATTCCGTTTTGCAAGAAAGAGATCTTAGATAGAATGAAATCTTTGATGGCTTATATCTTGGTTATTTTTATAGTTATTCGATAAAACATTTTTGTCTATTGTTTGTAACATGAATGAGCATTTAATAAAGCAAAAATGAAAATTCATGCATATTCCCTCCTAGCTTCTGCCCGCGACTTCGTCCGCCTTAAATTCGTTTATCGCGGATAAGGGTATTTTTCCGGGATAAAAAGTAGCCTTTGTCCTTCCGCGGGATTCAAACTATCTCCATACCAAATTTCATCCAAATCAGTTCAGCGTTTTAAGCGTGAAGAGGTAACAGACAGACAGACACACTTTCGCATTTATAATGTTAGTATGGATTGAAAAAATAATTCAACTTCTCTATTGGGCTTTAACCACGTCCTGGCCCGCGATATCTTGTCACTAGATTAGCCCTTCTTTTTTAAATGTATGTATTGAAATACTATAAAATTGTATAATGGTGTACGCACTTTATTCCTAGGTGAAGGTAGCAGGCGTGGAATACCAACCAGCGGTAGCGAGCGCGAACAAAAAGCAAGCGAAAGCTGACGCCGCGCAACTCGCCTTACAGAAACTTGGCATCGTCACTCCCTAGTAGGGACTACAGCGATACCATAGGCTTTTAGAGGAATAAATAGTAGATTGTTTGACAAGGGGCTAAAATAAGTCATTATGACACGAAGTGATTATTTGGACGAGCTCGCGAAGTGAGCGAGAACAAATATGTCTGAGTGTCATAATGGCTTTTAGCCACGTGTTAAACACTCTGCTTTTCACTTCGACTGCGAGAAAATAAAAAAGACTTAACATTAAAATTGTATATTTCATGAAAACTAAAAGCACAGTTTGAGCAATTATATCAGAAAGTTTGGCCAATCGGATCGGGTTGGTTTCTTTGTTTTTAAATATTCGCAAGGAGTATGTAGCTGGCCGAAAGTTTTTTTTTTTTTTCAGTGTAGAAATTTGTATCGGATAATATGGCTTTCTTTTAAACCCTAGGGGCTAAATGTACTATTTTAGTCTCGCTTCGCAAAGCTAATATGACGTACTTTTTGAGCAGGAGAAGTGAAAAATGCGTTTTGTTTAGAATATGGAAATTTCGAGCATAATTTACGCAGAATCTAAACCCAATTGTAATAGTAGAAAAAATTGATTCTTTTTTTTTTATAAAAAATCTGTGTCTTGTCATTTTAATTCACGTATGGAGACATCGCGACACTTTTTTAATGTATCCGAATCCAATTCCATTAGGCAGCGTATGGGAAGGTTCATGTTCACGTTGCCCGAGATCCCGCAATGTATCACCCAGGCCTTTGACCAGCGGGCCTATGATGGTTGCGTTTGTCACGCGATAAATAAGTGACATAGCTGCCGTCACCTTCTGACACGTATATGAGTGCGAGAGTGACAGGAGCGTTATCATATCATTTCTCGCGTGATAAACGCGACCATCATCCGCCCGCTGTGTCTTGCCAGGTTATGACCAAGCATCGGAAATTCGGATGCTTTTATACCTACAACTAGCAAAATCCCGGAAAAAGCTAAGCAAGTTTGCAGTCGGCTTCTTAAAAATAATATTTTAATTTTTCAATTCCGGGGATCCCGGGATTATACAAAACGTAATGAAAAGGTTATTTATCACCTTTTTAAATTATTCCGGTTATGACGTCTATTAGTAAAATGAAACATGTGAATTAAATACAAATTTGTTAACAGGAACTACTAAAATAGTTTTTTTTTAATACCTTGATACGTGTGTACCTATTGATGTTATACTAATTTCCAGTATGCCGGGAAATCCCGGGAATTTTGTTAGTAAAATAAAATAGAGTCCGCCTGCATGCCAGTCAACATCTACGCGGTACTGAGGCCGAAGTTTAGGTATAAAAGCTTCCGATGCCTAGTTATGACATACCAAACGGAAAAGTGATCTCTCATCATGGGTCCTATATATTAGGGATAATCTTACACATATCGACCGACCTAGACCCAATTGTCCCAAAATAAGATAAGCTCGTACCAGACGACGATATACATACTTATAAAAATAAATATAATACTTAAATGAATATAAAACATCCAAGACCCAGGAACAAACATTCCTGCTCATCACACAAACACTTGCCCCGGGCGGGGATTCGAACCGCCAGCTTCGTAAGCTTCGTAACCAACTTAGTCCGATGCAGAAGTTTTCGTCTAGTCAGAACAGTTTTTTAGGTTCTTCCATTTGTATGGAAATAATGTTTTAGATAAAAATTCAATACCGTTTACACTAACCATTATAACATACTGCACATCTTGACTCATGCGTTCGGAGCAGAACTGCCAGAGAAATATTCTCGTGCAAGATGGCGAGTTTTTAAGAACCCATTTTTTATTTTATTTATAAAAGCCTTTAGAGTTTCTATTAAATAATGAAAATAAACTATTACTTAGTCTAAAATAAATGTGATAGTTGTTTAATACTGGACGAACTCTTCTGCATCTGGCCTAGTATATTCAGGGGGCGCATTGTGCCGAGCCACAGCGCACGAGCTACTGGAAATTTAATCTTTTTTAACATAAACTTACGATTACAAGTTGAAACAATGCGTGATTAATTTCTATTACACGATAATTGCTCGTACAGGTAATCAACTTTTAGACCCACACAAATCTCTCCACAACTTTTAAGAGTCCCCCGCAAGCTCGGCCGAATTTCACCTTCCCATACAAACGGAGTTTCGGTCTCATTTTAAAACTACGTGTTGGATTGTAACGAAACTTTGCATATAAAATGGCGTGAGGTATAATCTAAGCCTGTAATTAGTTAATATTGCTCCAGTTTATAAAACAAACGAAATACGGCAAAAACAAGTTTTGTATGAAAAGTTTTAATTCACTGTATTTTTTTACTATGGTATCTGAAGCTATATAAACTAATTACAGGCCTGCATATACCTTAAGTTATTCTAAGTACAAAGTTTCAAAGCAAACTTGCTAGTCATTTTAAAATGAGAGCGTAACTACGTTTGTATGAAAACCGAACTTGCTGGGGACTCTTAAGCAACAAGAATTCGCAATGATTTTGCATATCGACGGCAAAAAGCGAAAACGTAGTAACCTCCAATGGATTCAGTTGGCAGTTACTACGTTTCCGCTTTTCGCCGTCGATATGGTGGGTACCGAATTATTTTAGGTCTGTCAATTGTCATTATGTCATTAAGGATGTATTACACCTGTCCTAATTAGGATGCTAACGACAGGGAAGTAGCTATACGTTAAAGTGAGACGCTTTAATCCCCTCCCCCATTTAGGATGCTAAATTCAGCAAAGTGTAATACGCACTTTATTATGTTTATTGGAATGCAGTCTAATCTAAGAATATTGATAAGTCCAATGTAAATATCATTTAATGTTAGCTACAAAATTATATTTAAGATTTTAGATTAATATCAGTTACTTTCAAAGACTTGTTTTATTTATCCATTTTCTCTGCCTTTTCCCATTTCATTTGGGGTTTAATTTTTTGCAGGTTTGTCCACCAAGTAGGGTTCCATTCAACAGTAACTTCAAAAATGAAAATGATTCACAGACAATATAGACGCTACTTCGAAACTGTATACGTATGAAAATCACGCGTGTCAATAGACTTGACTGACAGAACAACCCGTTCCTTTTTATGAACTGCCAAAATGTTCATTGCAAAGAACACATTTTTTATGACATCATACATAATGCTATATAGTAAAATTACCTGCTTATTAATTATTGATCATTTTAAACCCTGAAATAGCGTGAAAATAAGTTTCGTTGATGTTTTCTAAGTATTTTCAGAAATAGCATTTAACTGTTAGTGTGACATAATTTATTATTTTCATAATTTATATTGACCTCAGGAAAATTTCATCTGTGACATTTCATAATCCCCTAGACTGTAGTTATTGCAGCTACAACGATGCTGGTTGGTTTGTTTAAAACACATTTACGACCGCGAGCCATGTTTTCGCTACATACGATTTTTGCCATGTTATTGGCTACGAACGTAGCGCTACGAAAATGTCGGTTGCGAAAGTGTTAATTCCACAATCACAATGTTAACTTATATATCAGGGTACACTATTGTAAAATTAACAAATGCCAAATGAATAGAAACATTTCTTGAACAAGTTGCCGACAAACACTGGTACTAAAATAGCTTCAAACCATGCATATGATAGTAGAGACTAGGAATTAGAACCACAACTAGTGTCTATTTTGATTTGTGATTAAACTGTTGTGTACTAAAAGCTATGCAGAGACATTCAACAAATTTATGAAATAAAGTTGAGTGATTTATACAATAATTGTTTTGATGAAACACCCTGTGAATATTTACTAAACTTTTTGTAAATCCAGGCAATTTTACTTCAAAGAATAAACCTATGATAATTTAGCAAGTTCTTGAAATGTGTGTGATGGAAACCAGTCTCATAGCATGAAACTATTTATGGCCGGCAATCCTTTGAATGAGTTCACTCATTTTATTGTCACAGCTTGGCCAAAGGCCTAAAATACTTCTGTAAGCTATGCAGAGAATACTTTACACAGCTCATTCTGAATAGGCGTGGTTACGGGATTTCGTACATGGGGGATTCCTGTGATCTTGCCTATTTGGAAATTGGCCAAAATTTAGAGTTTTGGTTGTGAATCCCACTGTATATATATGATTCCGAATTATGTTTTCTTTTTTAATAATGAAACAAGGTTAAGTCAGCATAAACTTTATTTAAAACAAAAACATCTTGCTTCAATCTTACTAGTAATATCTATACATGAAATGTCAAAAGACTTACTGTGTGATACATTTATATGCAAGTAATTTTTCTACATCTAGGACTATAATAGTTCTATTCAATAGATATCTGCCATTATATGACTAAAACTACACAGACCCTCCTTTATTAGGTTTAGTTTGTTAAAATGACAGAGTCATACCTCTGCTTCATTATTACCTTTTAACAATCACAGATCTGTTCCGAGCCTTAACCAATTACCAACCAAATAATTTAATTCTTGTCCTGTTGTTTGATCCTGTAGTCAGAGAGAGCAGCTTTGATAGCATCTTCAGCAAGCACTGAAAAAATATATTTGACCATTATAGTAGACTAGAAGATGCCTGCAACTTCGTTTGCAGACAACAAATAAGGCAAAACCCTAATTTTTTACTTCAGCTGTGTCAGATAAAAAGTATCCTGTAACCATCTGTAGATGCTCAGCACCCATGTACCAAAGATTGTTGAAATTTAATATTTTCTTCTGTTTCCGCGATTATTACTCATTGAAATACCACCCCTGACCATGGAAAGCTGAAAAGCTTCCAAAACGTCGGAAACTAAAATTAGATGATATACGCGATATAATCCATTAAATTGTTTTATTTCGATTGTTGAAATTTGTTTAGACATTTTGGTGTGATGACGCTCCAGACATACAAAAAATCCAAAAAAATATTTGTTTCACCCATTGCACTTGTTTTAACATCTAATATGTGTTATTTCATTTTTACAACTTTTACACAATTGTGTAGTGGCTATCTTGATTTTCAGAGATTATTCTGTTCAAATTGATCAATAAAGTACATACACACTGTTGACCAATTTTATTTGTAGTTCAATAATATGATTGCAAATTATAACACTTTCAGTGCCAATATTTCACTTCCACTAAATTAATGTACCTACCAGGCTCTTTGCAGCGAAAGCATTATACAGGATCAAAAAATAATTCTTGCCAATAATACTTTGTAAATTGTAAGTTAATGGTAGTTACTTGCTTAATTTACTGTAAATGGGAATGGAGAGATACTTACTAGAACAATGTAGCTTGACCGGCGGCAGAGACAGCTCCTTAGCAATATCGGTATTCTTCAACTTCAATGCTTCATCTACTGTTTTGCCTTTCACCCACTCTGTAGCCAGCGAGCTGGAGGCGATCGCGGAGCCGCAGCCGAATGTCTTGAACTTGGCTTCAATGATCTTCCCATCATCATCAACTTTAATCTGCAACTTCATTACGTCGCCGCAAGCGGGGGCGCCCACCAGGCCTGTTCCGACATTCTTATCCTTCTTATCTAGCGACCCCACGTTGCGCGGATTCTCATAGTGGTCGATAACCTGTAATAATTTAGAAATTGGTAAACATACGTCGTAGCTCAAATGCACGATCGATGAACCTTGACATTGCAGTTGCACAAGAAATAACAACTTACCCGCTCGTGATAAGAAGCTGTCTGGATAGCCTGGATACCGGAAAAGGTATTCAGGTTCGTTAGACTAACGCATCTGCGTAAACACGACACAATGTAAGCCATTTTAGCACGAATTACCAAATTTTTTATTCCGGTGAATAACAGCAGTGCGACGTACGATACGATTTATGTTAGCAAGGGACGTTCAAAAACTATTTTGAACTGAACTAAATGCTCCATAGATAATAATACTCCGTTATATTTATGAACGGCAAAAAATGTATAAAATTATATTGAGTGGTTTGTATCGTAATTTATCTCGATGAATTATTAATTTTCTTACGCATTGTTACTGACTATACTCTGTTATTATAAATTACCAGACTTTACCTAAGAAAACTAATAGAATGTTATTTAGAGTCATACTATGTTTCGAACGTGATTCATAAATCAAAATGATTTGACATCATAAAACGCGTTTATGAATAGCCCTATTAGTTAATTACGTCGTTGTAAGTACTAATGATACACAAATATAATTTAAAGATTCTAATCTAACTCCAGTTGTTCAAGATCGCTGAGACCAGACAAGCATGGCTTATGGCAAGTATTTATCAATTGATCTCGGAACATTGAGTTATGGCAACGAATAAATAATTCTGTAAAATGACTTCATTATTACCTTTACATGTTGTTATTTATAAACAACTATTGTAAAGGGTCATTCTACCATTTCGTGCAAATCGGGTGAATTTGGGAGAATATTTTGTTTTTGTTTTTTTTTCTATGCCATTGGTAAGAAATAGGAATAAGCAACACTGTAATATAACTAACTTGACTGGCGCAGCAACCCAAAGTGAGTCTTGGCCTCCACTAATAAGAGTCTCCATCTAGGTCTATCCTGTGCCACCTCCCGCCAGTCATCCGCGTGGAGCTCGCGTAAGTCCCTTCCGACCTCGTCCTCCTCCGAGCGATATCTGGGATGATCAACCGGCCGTCGACCGCGAGGACATCCCACATACGCTCGCTTCACTCCTCGATCTTCCCCCATCCTTTCAAGATGGCCGAGCCAGCAAAGTCTGTGTGTTTTTATCTCCCCAATAATGTTTGGCTCAGCCATCTGGTCCTCAAGCTCCGCATTCATCCTCCTTCTCCATGTTCCATCCTGACCGCACGTTGACCCCAGAACACTGTAATATAATTTATTCTTAATTACACGCAGATTTTAGCGAGATATGTGCAATTGTTTTCTTTTACAATGAATGGTAATGAAGTGCGGAATATGATAATGATTTAAGATTTTATGTGAATGAAAATACGATGCTGGTAATGAAGGAGTAAGAATCAATAAGATGTTATGGGAATGATAATGCGATGTTGGTAATGAAGGTCTAGGAAAAAAACGGATATTATAATACTATTATTTAGTATCGTAAATGGGAAGAAACTAATTAGTAACACTATCGTGATCGGTAAATCAGCCTTAGTAATTATTCTTTAAAAGTATAAATACTTTAATTTCACCCCATTTATCACTCAAGTTGTGAAATGATAAATGGTATAAATCGTTATTTACCTGCGATTCTCCGCTACACATGGCAATCATAGACTTTGCTAACAAAACTAAATCTCGATAGTGTTACATTAGTTTCTTTTCATTTACGATATTAAAAAATAGTATTATAATATCTGTTTTTTTTTAATCCTTCATTACCAACATTACATTTTCATTCCCATAACATCTTTTATTACTACCATATTCCGTACTTCATTACCATTCCTTATGAAAAAAATTAGCCCATATCTTGGTAAAATCCGCGTATAATTAAGAATAAATTATATTAGTGTTTTTTTTCCTATTTCTGACCAATGGCATAGAATAATACCAAAATAAAAAATCGGACGATTTGAACAAAATGGTAATGAACTTAAAAGAATAGTAATGGATTTCAATGTAAAAAAGTTACATTTAAGATTGAAATTAATTACCATTATTTTATGTTCATTACCATTCTTCTTATAGTAACTGGTTAATTATGTTAATGATGAGAATGGTAATGAACTTTCTTTACCTTTTATTTATTTACTCCTTATAAACAAATGCAATCCTTATAATATTCATTCAGTAATGTTTCCAACTTAATGCAGATTATATAAGTATCGACAATACAATAAAACGCTTAAGCATTCATTTCAAAATAGCATAAATGGTAATGAAAGAAAACGTACCAAATCCAAATCTTCGACACGAATATTTTTTTTTACAAAAATTGGTACACGTTCACCTGTTTACTGTCTCACGATCAACGGAGGTGGGGATCGCGGGTTGGGAGGAACAATGATTAAAAAACACTTCGCACGTCTGCTGCCTGATTTTGTTGTTGCAAATTGAATTTATGGTAATGAAGTTTTTTTTAGTACAAAACATTTTGCTACAGTGAAAGTGAGTAATAATTATTTATGAGTGTATTCCTTAATACATACTTCATTTATATGAGAGGATAAATTTAACTTAGTGCATCTAATATATTAGTAATTCGCTCTCAAACCTATACATTTATATTTTGAACGGTGATGGTAATGAGTTTTTCGCATGTTATTCTTTTTTTCGTATACTTATATTTAAATAATATAATACATTTTAGATGTAAAATATACCTTTGTACCTAACATATCATATAAAAAATATTTGATTCTAATTTGGCACTTACTTCATGCTTTTTTCTATGGACTTGTGATTTGCACGAAATGGTAGAAGTACCCTGAATATTAAGCAAAGTTAAAAGAACTTTATATAATACATAAAGGTTTGTATGACATGTATGATATTTTTAACGTGCTTTAAAACATTCGGACTGTCATCTTGGATATCGTAAGCGCGCCCTATTAATAGAAATTCCAAACTATAATATAATCATGACATACGGTATTAGAGCGCTTTCTAAGCTAGTCGTGCCTATTGTTGGTAACGTCGTTTGTTTATCAAGGGCCCAATTAAGTACTGTGTAAGTAATTCAAATTGTAAATGATTGTGAATGAATATTATGCAATACCCAGCAGGTGTTTATTTTGTTCCGGCTCTGGAATGAACATCACAACACTATTCTGTCAAACGATTTCTGACGTCACTGTCAGAATTACTGGATTTATTGATATATTATATGAAATATTAGATTTTCTGACGAAATAAAATTATTTTCAGTAAAATGGCGTCAAACAATCCGGATTATAAAAGTGCGGCTTCCATTCACGAGTTCACAGTGAAAAATATAAAAGGGGAAGATGTGAAATTGGACGTGTATAAGGGTCATGTTTGTATCATTGTTAACGTCGCATCCCAATGCGGCTTGACCGCTAACAATTACAAACAACTCAACGAACTTTACGAACAATACGCGGAGAGCAAAGGTGAGACACGACAGAAGTAGTCGAAGCTTCTATGTAAGATTTTAAATATTCCGACAGGTAATTACGTTGTTTTTTTTTTCAAGGTCTTCGCATTCTGGCGTTTCCGTGCAACCAATTTGCCGGTCAGGAGCCAGGAGACCCTGAGGCAATTGTATGCTTTGCTTCTGAACGAAAAGTAAAGTTTGATTTATTCGAAAAAATCGACGTTAATGGAGATAAAGCTGACCCTCTATGGAAGTTCTTGAAGGTAAGTTTGTAACATACCACTTGAAAATATAACATATATTTATGCCTTACTAATACTCCAAAGTACATGCATTTATAAGTAACTTTAATGATAGATAGCTAAACAAAATATTGATTATCTTATCATGTTCAGTGTATGACTAAATTGTTTTTCCATCAACCATTAACACATTAATAGTTAAATGAAAATCAATACCTAATTGCTCTACTGCTGTTCTTTTCTCATGGCCTTGCTCCAAATACAACTAATTTCATTTATTAGTGTTAGCAACCCTTTCTTTTTTATTGTCTGTGATAATATTTTGTTTTGTTTGTATTTTTCGGAAATGATGATATTAAGATGACTTTATTTAATTTCATCTGAATTGGTTCAGGGGTTTAAGGGTAACAAGTTAACAGACAGTTATTTTCGCCTTTTCAATATTAGTATGGATTGAATTCTTGTCACCTTTCCTTAGTACTTACTCTGATGCAAGCTCTTCGCTTGCCATTTATCTATATATCAGTGGCGTGGCATCCAAATAAGCCGATTCTGACCGGGTTGCCCATGGAAATGCTTGCATGATCGTATTTTTTCCTCTGTAGTGCATTTTTTGTATAAATGGCTGCGGAACCCTACATTGAGCATGGTCCGACATGCTCTTGGCTAGTTTTCTTTAAATATGAGTAAGCTTCGGCTTCCCCCGTCAGTTTCCTGACGCCATACATTACTTAATTACAATCATTATAATTATAACATTATTGTTGAATAATCAATAAGGCAATTATTTTCATTCAAATAAATGGAATGGGCTATTTGAAGGTCACAGTCACACATACATACATAGAAACACGCCATTTTCCCATAGGGGTAGACAGTAGGGTTGCCACCTGTACTATATTGCAGTCAATTGTACTATATATTATAGAAAAATAATATAGTACGAAAAATACTATATTTTCAATGCTAACTCCACTGTTACACTTTTTTTGTATAAACATCGACTAAATCACTCAAGTGGTGTGCAATAAAGGATTGTAATTTGTATATAATGTTTAAACATGATGAATGAATGACGTGTACTACTTTTTTTCCTAAATTTCCCAAAAGTACTATATTTTGGCAAGGTTTTGAGAAAAATAGTATATTTCTTGAAAAAAAAGGTTGCAACCCTAGTAGACAGACACCATTTCTATCCACTCGCAATGAGATTTACGTACCTTTTCGCTTTGGCAACTGTCATTAAATTCCTTATTCATGCTTGTCGGTTTAGAGTACTCCTGACCTGACACCAAGGACAATGCGTTATCTAGGTAACCCCTGAAATCTGAGGCTACTAATGTATTACCCCATGACGAGCCATAAAACTAAAGTTTTGGCCCGCACAAATGTATATTAAGTGCAGTTTTGGCCCTTGAGACAAAAAGTTTGAAGACCCCTGACCTAAACCGCTGGACAGATTCAACTATTTTTGGCATATAGGTAGCTGGACATCCATAGACCATTATAGGATGTATTTTACCTGAAGCAAGAAACAGGGTTATGACTTTTTCTCCTCCGCATACAAAGATGCATGTATGGATTATTTAAGGTAGTAAGAAAATCTTCTTTTCAGAACAAGCAAGGAGGCTCCCTTGGCAACTTCATCAAATGGAACTTCACCAAATTCATTGTTGACAAGAATGGCATCCCAGTTGAACGCCATGGTCCCAATGTTGACCCCCTCGATCTTGTGAAATCCCTGGAAAAGTACTGGTGAAGCATTCAATGTCACATAAAAACAAACAGATACTATCCTAATTAGATCTGTTTTTAATATAATATTTGATGTAAACAACTCTTGCCAAGGTACAGCCCATGTGCCTTGTTTCTTCTTCAAGAGCATTATATTATTGTACCTGGGGCTTTTTGATATCGGACAGATGATTAACAATATAAATGTAAACTGAAGGGTATAAAGGTGTCACCAATGTCATCAGTATTAGAGATATGTCACCTTGACATTATCATTAATGTCATTATCAGTACAAATAAAATAACACCTCAAGTAGATATTGCTTATATTTCACTTACTGTATTATGAAAGTTGTTTATATATTTTCCTGGTTTAAGCTGAACATCACTATACACATAAATATTTTATCAATTAAGAGGCTTGCATTTGTATACTACAATCTTCTTTTGTATCAAACATAGATTTTTGGTATTTGGCCCCTTATTTTTAAATGATTGGGTAGATTAGAAGACTAGAAGTCTAAATATAATCATATATATATATGTTTATAAATTGTATTTAAGTCTTGGTGAATCACCATGACAGTTACTTTTTTAAACTAGCTCTGCACATTGAATGACTTGCATTTGTGAATGTCTGTGATTTGATTAATTTTAAAGCACTATTTTATGAGTCATTGTTTTTGGTATGTTGAAGACATTAGGTTTTACAACAATTTGTTGGTAATAAAGATTTTTCTTTGACATGTTTGTTTATTTATAACCATGATCTTGTTTAATATTCCTGTATTAGACCCAATTTCGTCGTGGTCTGTTAGAGTTAACGGCTAATTATACCTGTAAAATAGTCGACATTGTCAGGCATTATCAGAGGGGCTATTCTGAAATTCGAAGTTCGTATCGCGCCATCTCGCTCGCCCAAATAGAGTTTAACATGAGAGCGAGAGGATGGCGCGATACGAACATCGAATTTCAGAGTAGCCTCAGGCGCGAGAGGCCAGGCGGATGTCGACACAGCGTTCAGCCTGAGGGCTGTCATTCGCCGCCGTCGCTTGGTTACGAGTCTTGAACTTCAAACATTAAATGGGAATACGTGGGAATTATTTTATATGAGAACACGCGAGTGAAATAACTGGTTATACCTACTATCTAATCTGTGGCGAGGCTTGCCAAGGCTAACATATATACGTAGGGTGCGTTGCATTGGAGAAGGAGGGCAAAGGTCGACAGGTTTTAACTTTAATTCAACGCCTTTAAGAGCATGCTAGGTAAAGTTTTAGTCTTTCCTTAAAACTTAAAACAATATCACGTCAGTGGAATCGGCGTTGGGGCCCCTTCCACTGACGTGATATTGTTTTGAAGAATGAAACAAGGAAACTTTATGGTGTGATTCAAGTTAAATATGAATCAATCTTAGCCTTCAGAGGTATAGATTAGTGCAATTCTCAAGCATCTCATAACAAAGGAGTGATAATGCAAATTAGATACTTACAACAAAAAAACATTGTAGTGTGACCTTGATCTGTACTTACAACCTTCGTTGGTAGTTTGTCTTTAGCTGCGTACACACCAAGCCAACAAACGCCAACGAAAGATATTTGGCGTTGGCTATCGCACGTTCGTTGGTTCTCGTTCAGCTGCTTACACACCAGGCCAACGAACGCCAACGAATGGTTTTCTCTGGCCTTCGTTGGCCGTGTCTGGACGGTTTGATTAACGCCAACGATCGTTCGTTGGTGTGTGCCGGCGATCCGCAGCTTGGCGACAACATCAAAGGAAGAAAGCAATCGACTCAACGCGGCGTGGACGGATGCCGAAGGCCAACAACGAAAGCTCAGTTGAAGCGGCAGAACGTAGATAGACTTTTAACCTAAAAAAAATATGTCGTACTCAAAACAATGGAGAAAAACAAAGAGTGCTAATCTCTCCTTAACCGAAATCGCTTCGCTATAATTAGTTTTTTTTTTATATTTCTGGTCCAATAGTGTTCAACAACCAATCAAAATCTTCAGAAGACATTCTGCTAAAGTTGTCGAATAAACGGTACTATTTTTCAACTAGTAAATCTTACTTCTACTAGTAAATTTTACTTCCACTCTAAACACTTCTATTCTTAAAATATGTCGTTGTCCACCATCTCCGCTTTCGTTTATGTTTTTTTCTTTTTGTTAACTCGTTAAGATACAGAAAACCAGCAATTATAATAATTGCGTCATCGTCCATGCTCAATATGTGAGACCACGAGCCGGAATCAAACCTGTTCGGCCACTAAGGTTGGCTCCCGCACGTTCGTTGGTCGTTGAAGATGCGTTCTTTGGATGCATCAAACGTGGACCAAAAACGCGCGGTAGCCAACGCCGAATATCTTTCGTTGGCGTTCGTTGGCCTGATGTGTACGCAGGTAAATGATAACGCCACGCTACAAATTGCCGGCACACGCTGACGAACAATTATGGAACGCTCGTTGGCGTTTGCTAACTCGTCCAGACAGGGCCAACGAAGACCTGCGAAACCCATTCGTTGGCGTGCGTTGGCCTGGTGTGTACGCAGCTTTTGCTGAAATGACGCTATCGCTATAATACCTCTATACAATTGATTGAGAGTACCTACGTACTAAGAGACGTCTGCTGTATAGAGACCAGGGTGCCTGCTTCAACGCTCAATCAATGACTCGCCCAGGGCGCCTACACGGTTAAGGCCGGCCCTGCAATCAGTTCTGCCCCGCCGGCCACAACTCAAGGGCAGGGGTGTATTTACCCTAGGGCCAAAGGGGCCATGGCCCGGGGCGGCAAACAGCTAGGGGCGGCGTAGCAACCCTCGGTGCGCGAGTTCAACTCGTATTTGGCCGGCTTTTTTCCTTAACTTCTGGGGCGGCGAAACTTGTGGAGATAGGTTGAATCGTAACCGGTTCAATCCCAGTTGGGACAGGGTATAGAGAAGAGAAAGAGGGCGTGGGGGAGACTGCGAAACTACGGGCTGAGCGACCCCGCCGGCGGGGTTGATTCTCGCCTGCGGTCTCACTCTTAGCACAGAATAAAATAGTACAGTTAAGGGCAAACATAAAAATACGACACACCAAAAGTTTACAAAATATTGTACACATGCACTTGACTGCAGTGGCTTGCACAGGGTTTTTGGCCGAGGCAGGCAGTACGTGCCTATACCGAGCCATGGTCGTTCAGGGCTTCAGGTTAGGCAGTTCCTATGTGCCTTATGGAGCCATGATCGTTCAGGGTAGGCAGTGCCTATGAGCCTATATGGACCGCACGCCACTGTTTGACTGTACAGTCAAGGGCAAAATTTAAACACCACAAAATCTGTAATATACATATCCAAACCATTACTATGGCAGTTTATTGACTTGGTGTGTATTCCTATATTTATTAAACTTTTGGTGTGTATATCTTTGCCCTTAATGGTCGCCGCGCGGTACTTTTTACTGGCGCATCGTAGAGTGCACTTGCTCCTGGTTACGCGGGTCTCGCTTTCATGTGCTAATACCACTTATATCTGTGGCTAATACTGTACAAATAGGCACCTAACCTAGTTACCACAGTGGCGTGGCGTCCATATAAGCCGATCCCCACTGGGTTGCCCGAGAAAAGACTTATAACCTTTAAAAATGAGTAAATGAATACGCTTCGACGTGCTTTGTAATTTTACTGACGCCACGCCTCTGGCAACTACTGATAAACAAGGGCAGAGGGAGACACTACCGTGATTACCACTGAGTGCACTGGATTAAAAGCCCGAGAGCCCTCCTCCATTCTTGAGTGCCTGAGTTTGAGGGCCCCAGCATGTACGTATCTAGGATGCGACTTCACCCACATCTAATCCGTGCTATACCACTGACTTGTTTGGAAATTCCATGCTGAAATGTATTCTATAGTTAGCTCATCATCATCATCACCATAATCAGCCAAAAACGTCAACTGCTAGGCATAGGCCTACCCAAAGAACGCCACCATGACTGGTCCTGCCCCGCCCTCATGAATGAATATAAGTGAATGTATTACTATTATTCATTTTGAATATTTTTTTTGGCCTTGTTGTTGAAATAGTAGAGTCAAATTATTAACTTAATTAGATTGCTTATTTAATGAGCTATCTAAAGAGATTTTTTTTCAATCTTAGGACCGATAACAGACAGATAATGACAGAAATACCACGTGCACCCGTATTCAGTTCTTTGACATTTTAAAATTGCCGCCATTTAATTACAGTTGACACAAAAAAAATCGCGTGGTAATTTATCGATAAAATTGATTGTTGTATACGTCCTTAAAAGCCCCGACCTCGCTGACCAAACACACTGTATATCTTGATTGAACTAATCACAGCAATCGCGTACCGTAACGATAGATTAAACATAATATGCAAACTACTGATATGAGAGTACTTAATGAGACCAGAGGGCCTACTACGAAACCCGAAAAACGAAGTTCCTAACGTGCTGTCCCTCTCGCTCTCATGTTATACTGTATTTGACTGACCGGGATGGCGCCATACGAACTTCGTTTTTCGAATTTCGGAGTAGCCCCTCAGTATTCATCATAATTTTTGAATTAATATTCTTTTTTCAAATTCAAATTCAGAACTTTGTTCTGCAAGTAGACCTAGTATAGTATTATATAATCTGTGCCCCAAGGGTACTTTGACATATTTGATTTTACAATGAACAGAACACGTTTTATAATCCATATATATAATGGCATTACCTTTTAATGTGTTTAGTAATAACTTATTCTTTTGTTAAATTTTATTATTAGTTTATTAGCCTGTGGTGTCGTATCCGTGGCAGCCGCAACAGCCTCGTAGCCGTTATTGCTGGTAGGGTAGACGGCCCATTGTTTGAGCATTGGACGAAACTCCACTTGGGCTCATGTCCAATAAATTAATTAATTAATCATTAAGTACCTTTATTTAATTATTATTATTAGTGACAATACTAACATAGATATAAGCTCTTCTATTTTCTATTCTTAACTAACAATTAATATGGATTGTATTATCTGAAATAAAGAATTATTATTATTATTCACTTTATTTATTTGTCGTCTTAAGTTAGATGTTTTACAATATTATATATATATATATTAGCGGCCGCCCGCCACTTCGTCCGCCTTAAGGTGCGTCCACATTTGTATCATTTGGCCGATCAGATCTTCGTCCCGTGGCATGATCGCATGCCACGATCACGGGTTTGGACGTTGCGCCGATCCGATCGCTCGAAATCCATGTTGATATGCGTATCACACACTTAGATCGGAGAAGCGCTGCGTAATCGCCGCGCCGACAGTAATCGTCCAAGCAGCGCGATATGCAGTCATGCCACGTCACGGTGATCGGATACGAGCAAATGATACAAGTGTGGACGCACCTTTAGATTCGTTTATCGCGGATAAAAGGTATTTCTCCGAGATGAAAAGTAGCTTATGTCTTTCCCCAAAACACGATATTTGACTAATTTAAATGTGAAGCATATTACCAAGATTTCAAGTTCCTAGCGTAAAAAAATATTTAGTGTCCATACAAATTTTCATCCCCTTTTTCGTCCCTAAAAGGGATGAAATTTTACATACATTATAGTCTATGTCCTATTCTGATATATAAGGTACATAACTGGAAAGTTTCATAAAGTTAGTAGTTTTTGAGATTAAGTGGAACAGTAGTCTGTGGTATATAGTAGTCATCGACTGTCGCTCTTACATACCGTTTTTATATAATAGTTGTCCGATTTTGTCGTGAAATCACTGTGGTTTTCCCTTAAAGTTTTTTACAGTACAAAGGTCATTCATTTTAACCATTTTTGGATGTTCATATAGCTACGTTTTTACCCGACTGCGTGACGCAAAGGAGGGTAATGTGTTTATCAGTCTACATAGGTATGTATATTTGTTCCTGTCTGGCACTCTAGAGACCAAACGCGTGGACGTGGCGTGGACCGATTTTGATGATTCTTATGTCAGTCGAGTCGTCTTAATTGTCCGAATGACACTAAAGACATGAAAATGATGAAAACTCAAAATGGCGATAGTGAGACGCCATATTGTGAAATGGAAAAAAATGAAAATCAACGTAGTATGTCGAGTGGGGTATCATTGAATACAGATTTGAAAATCATCATTAGTTTTATCTTATCATTTTAATTTTGAATGAATGCAAGCGCCCCGCGAGGCTCCTAACGACAGTGTTTTTTTTAAAGGCAGATCTTGGACTCCATATAATTGTAGACGAAAAGGAGTTTCGAGTCAAAAATTTGCTCTGGGAAGGAGAAAGGAGAGTGAAAAGGAGAAGGGGTCTGCACGCGGGTGTGTTTGCGTCGCGTTGGCTGACGCTCGCCTTCGGGCCTGCGGCCCTCAGTCGACTTAAAATCCGGTTGGGCTCGCCCTGCGGGCCCTGCGGGCCCTCGAGCTCGGTGGGAGCCAGTCGTGACGCTCCGCAGCATTGGTGCTTCGCGGATGCTTGGCCTTGCATCGGCTGACGCTAGTTAGGAACTATAACGATTTAAAGTTGGTTAGCAAGCCGTTCTCACTACATTTTAATTTAATTGTTATAAATCTGTGCAAGCTTCTCAGTATCCCCCACGACTGACTTATAATTTTAACTAAAAAGTATGAAATAAAAATAATAATTTAAAAAACAAAAAACCCGCCTGCGTAAAAAAACTAAAAAGAAAAAGCAAGTCCAGTACCCTAGAAATGTGTTTAAAATCGCTATATTAGTTCTACATTAGACCTTATTGTTTGCTTTATGTGAGTATCGATATTGAATCATGAATCATTTCCATTAGGTATAACTTAACTAATTTCTAGGCTCCTGGGCTTGTTTTTTTCCTTTTTAGTTTTTCTACACAGACGGTTTTTTTTAAATATATTTTTATGCACCTTATCGAGGATGGTTTAATGCTAGCACAACGTAACAAAATAAAATAAAGCATTATTTTTTTAAATATTACAATAATTTACTTGTTCGTACACACTATAATCTCATTTTTCCCCAACGATATCGCGGTGAGCTTAAGGTGCGTCAACACAACATGTCGCTATTATCGAAGAAAGTATAATAATGCATATACAAGGTGCCCCGCGAAGAACCTGAAAGATTTTAACCACACATTTCGTAGTTCGTGAAGACCAAAAAATGTTATATGAACCTCAGGCAGATCTAGCTTAGTTTTGAAAATATTAATATATTTTTCATTTAAACTATTTATTGTGATTACTTTAGTGAATTAAGCTTTTTTGATCGCGACGTTGCCACGTATGTTTTCAACTGTCATGTCGCTATTGACAAACGTCAAAGTGAAATATACAGGGTGTCCCAAGAAGTAGTGATATACTGAAGCTGGGAGGTAGAGGACCTAGAGGGCTATCTAAATCACCCCCATGTATGTTCCGCAATTTTTCGTATTTTCGGAGTTATGACTTTTTTTTTAATTTTTCACCTATCGCCGAGTACGATGAGATCTTTATTTATGGTGACGTGAATTATTGCGGTAGATGCTTGTTTTTTTTTGTGTGGTAAGCTGATAGATAGGCCAATTCAGTATGGTAACATTTACTATCGTTAGATCTTTGAATGGAATAAAAAAAAAATTAAATGCCAAGAATGATAAAATTACCCAATATGTTCACAACTTAGAGGGGCTTTAAAAAGATAAAATCACATAAAAAAATATTACCGTTTGGCTTTTAAAAACTTGCTCTATCTATCAGGTAGCTACCCTGAAAATTTCATTTTATTATTCATAAGGCTTCAATCAAAAAATTGAAATCTAAATGTGGTAAGTGCAAAATTATGATTAATACAAACAAAGTAAAACTAATTACAAAGTGTTTAATTACAAGAAATTTTCAAAATGGCCCCCCTGTTGCTCAATGCAGGTGTGACATCGCCGAAAAAAGTTGTCTTTTAAACGTCTGAATGCACTTCTATTATTTTTATGGTTTCTTCTGCTTCTCTCAATTTCCGGGTTAACTCGTCCAAATTGCGGCATTCTCTTGAGTAGACGAGGTCTTTGTAGTATCCCCATACAAAAAAATCAATGGGGTGTCGGTCGGGGGACCGTGGAGCCCAGGCTATAAGGCAGGCGTCACCCCGGCCGCAACGACCAATCCATCTTTCAGGGTATCTTTGATTGAATTAGTGTCTTACGTCCAAGGCAAAATGGCATGGTGCACCATCACACTGCAGTACTATGCTTCTGCGTGTCTCCAAGTCCACATCTTCTAACAGCAGGGGCAGATCGACGCGTAGAAAATTTAAAAAGTGATTGCCGCCCAAGCGGTCTGGCAGCTGAAAGGGCCCGATTAGCTGACCGTTAAGTATGCCAGACTAAAGGTTAACAATAAAGAGTTCTTGGAATGTCGATTCCCTTTTTAAATTTGGATTTTCAATTGCCCATGAGTGAGAATTGTGCATATTAAAAATCCCATTGCGTCTAAAGTGGGATTCATCCGTCCACAAGATTTGGTTAAAAAAGTTTTCGTTTTCAGCTTGTCTCCTCAGCATTTCCTGACAGAATTCAATTCGCCGATTGTAATCTTCCGGTTTCAACTGTTGCACTTTTCTAATGTGAAACGGATGATATCCTACGCTCTGTAGTGTACGGTGATTTAGAAAGTACGGTACGACGTTCCATAACTCTCGCACTGGTCGACGGGTCTCTTTCTACTTCTTCAACCACTGCATCAACTACATCAGGATCCGGCATAGTGGCCATACGGCCTGATCTGGTACCCGGTATGTAACCTTCCAAATACGCATTATCTACTCTTAAGATCATGCGATAGTCAGGAAACGTTTCCGGTTGAGGCCCGCCTCTTCGTTCCACATGTTCCCGGTACAGCTTTGAAGCTTCCGCCGCATTCCCCCTAGCATAACCGTAATAGTAATGCATTTCTGCGTAGTCACGTGAAGTAAACATGATCACTTACACGCAAACTCAAGTCCAGTGAAATAATGCCAAGTCGTCGATTCCAGGTAATAACACTAATCCAAATCGTAATGCAAGTCAAAGTCCATATGAATAGCCAAAATGATTAGAGAAACGAACAATTAGCAGTATTAAAACACAATTTTTAAATGATTGAAAAGTACCAATTATGACCAAACAACGTGAAAATTTTCTCATGCGTCAACCGTCTTTTGTTTTTTGTTCTTTTTCTATTGATGGCCAGTGCGTGATTTAGAACGAAATTTATTTAGAAAGTTAATTAATTTTGCACTTGCCACATTTAGATTTCAATTTTTTGATTGAAGTTTTATGAATAATAAAATGAAATTTTCAGGGTAGCTACCTGATAGATAGAGCAAGTTTTTAAAAGCCAAACGGTATTTGTTTTTAATGTGATTTTATCTTTTTAAAGCCCCTTGAAGTTGTGAACATATTGGGTAATTTTATCATTCTTGGCATTTTTTTATCTTTTTATTCCATTCAAAGATCTAACGATAGTAAATGTTACCATACTGAATTGGCCTATCTATCAGCTTAGCACACAAAAGCATCTACCGCAATAATTCACGTCACCATAAATAAAAAATCTCATCGTACTCGGCGATAGGTGAAAAATTAAAAAAAAAGTCATAACTCCGAAAATACGAAAAATCGCGGAACATACATGGGAGTGATTTAGATAGCCCTCTAGGTCCTCTACTTCCCAGTTTCAGTATATCACTACTTCTTGGGACACCCTGTATATACCACTCACTAAAGCCATCCTTTTTCGGAAAAAAAAGTCGTTACCATGTTATTAAAAGGGATAATTTTTATAGAGAAGCGAAAGTTCTTCAAGTTTTATGTACCAAAAGCAACAACAAAAACATTTCTTTTCTTCAATTTCACTTTGTTTCATGTATTTTTTTTTACTCCAAATGACCTTAGGAATAAGTTTAAACACTTTAATCTTTCTTAAGGTCTTGCGAATTCCTGACGACACCTTGTATTGTATGTCCAAAGTGTCCGTCAATTGGTGGCGCCAAAAAATCCACAACGATCAAAAAAAAAAAATGTTCAACACGTTTGAATATTTACATGAGAAGAAGAACTAAGGATCGAGTAGCATTTCGATAAAAATGTTTTGTAATTGGTTGTTGGCTTCATGCTATCTTGCTACTCTAGCGTCTTTCTGGACGCATTTGGAATTATGCTACAGCATTCCGCTGGACACTTTTTCATCTGTATTTCTATTATCTATGAGATTGTTCACCTCACCTATACTCAACTTATCATTCTCTGACGGGGACACGACAGAATGACTTAAGAGTGGCAAATGACAGATGAGAATGGAATCAACCGCGCAATTTGCAGAGCACGATATAAACAAAGGGTATAGCCGGGTAAGCATGGCGAAACTGCCCTTAGCGAAAAAAGTAATTTCCTTTTACTGGGTTATTAACCTTTACATATGTAGTGTTTTCACCAAATTTTAAGCCTCAAATCCTTCAGGTTTAAAAAAAAACCGCATAAAAAGAAATAACATTTTTATTTTATTTTAGCCAAAGTACTAATCCGATTTCTTTGAAATTTGGATATGTTGTATATAGAATTAAGATAGCTTTCTAAAAAAAAAATTGATGATTTATCTCTTGAAAAAAAATGAAAAAAATCAAGTTTAAAATTGTCAAAAAAAAAAAAAAAATACGTGCGAGATTGCGACAGTTTTCAAATTTACATATTTTATGTAGAATTTAATGATGTTTAACATATATTTTTTTCAATAGCTAAAATCGGGATTAACAGTGTGAAAAATTTGATTTTATAACATCCCATACATTCTTTTCAAACAAAATAACTTCTACGAATTACACTATGAAGTTATATTCCCAACGCATTTTGAATTTGGAACGCGATTTATTTTACTGAGTGCGGACCTTAAAATTTGTGGCTGTATGCGGCTAGGGTATACGGCATTCAGACAATTAAAAAAAAAAAACAAAAAGGCGGGAATGGTAGAATAGCACGAATTTTATACTGAGCGTTAACGATTGCGAGATGTCTGTTCCTTCATTAAATAAATCTGAAGCTTTAAAAAAACTTTTTTCAACAAAATATCAGGTGAAATCGTTGTATATTCTCAGTTATGATTATATTTGTCTACAACTACGAAAATCCGTGAAAGAGTATTTGGAAGAAGAAAGTTGTTACTCCCTAGCGGAAAATGTAAGTTTTGTCATTACTTCATTAGTGTATTTACTTTAAACTAAGCAATCGTTTGTGATTAAGCAGCATTCGTAGCAATTAAATACTGCCGTTTAACTGGTGTATAACCACAACACAGGTACAGTCTCTACAATACGTAATTTATTTAAGTTAGAGTTTCAATTATGTATGATAATTAATTTACTTTACTTACTTTGATAGAAGGTTTTACATCTTGTTTTAACGCCAATGCTGCCTTAGAATGTAAACAATTGTAAAGTCTGTACACAATTGATGATGTGGTGTTCAATAAATTCGTCTTATATTATAACAAGCTTTTATTTAACTTGCAATGTATTTTATTAAGTATGTTTGCCCGGGGGAAATTGTGCAACTGAATTTTTAACCACTTATTTTAACCGATTTAACTGATTGTGTATACTCATACTGATATATCTTCGTAGACAATACAGTATTTCATTTTGTACTATGGAGTTTGTCTAATAATGGAGCCTTCTGGTCCCAATTGGAACTCCTAGACAAGAAAGATAGATCTATTGAGTTATGGCTCATTTGTTGTCACGACAAGCTATTTGATGGTAAAGTCGACATCAAAGATATATTTACACTTTTTCACTTCATACGTATAAACATATCTTTGACGTCGACTGTACATGGTGTGTGAGTAAGTACAGTTGGCAATAAAGGCTTGTCTCAAAAATAGATAGGTACTATTGACTGAAGCTGATTTAAATATTTATTGTAAACATTTTATGACCGTTGGGGACCCCGCCCTAACCGCACTGGGATATAGATGTATTTACAATTTAAGACAGAAATCTTTGTTTTGTTTGTAGGTCGAAATATTGAAGAATAGAATTTTTGAGCAATTGCAAGTTCCCAGAACCATACTTGTTTCCATATTTCTAGAAGTAATGTCATTTACCGAAGTGTTCCTTGACGAAGAAGAAGCAATCGTTCTAATCGGCAAATGCTCGCATTGCAGGACTCGTCGTGAAAACTATCATCGTACAATTACGTTAAATGATTTGTTTTGCAACTGTTGTGGAAGTCAACTGTTTTACGTTGATAATGATATGTAAAGCGTTATTAGTAATACAGTTATCGCTATCTTTAAATGTTATCAATAATACTTCTTGTTAAGTGCTAAATAATTTAAGTGATTACTGTATTAGAAATGTATTGAAATATTAGAATTTAATGGAAATGTCGGCAAACAAATATCGCTGTGATAGTTGCAGTAAACAATTTTCCAAAGTACCAGGTACAAAGAAAACATTACGAGCATCCGTAGACGTCGAATTTTATTCCATTGCATTGGCAAATAGTTTTAAACAAGGCGATGTTATCTGTGCTTCTTTTCGTACGAAAGCATATCGAGAAAAACCATTACCAGTCAATGAATATGAAAGCGATGAAGACCAATACCATGATAGCTTAACTTTTGCTATTCGAAACGATTCTGATCATACTGAATTTGTTGAGTTACCTATTCAACGGACCATATCAACCCACGGGTATTGTTTTATATGTTCTCAAGTGTCTAATTTACGAACAGTACCAAAAAAAGCTTGGCTTCAGGTATACACCCAAAAAGGTATTTATGTACCTCCTGAAAACAGATGTTGTCATTCACATTTAATTAACGATCAGTTCTATCAGGATGATTTAGATAAAATTAAAGTTTATTGCTCCACATCAACTATAAAATTAACGGATATTACACAGTTATTTCAGTCCTTGGCTATTGAAACAAAACTGACAGTATTTGAAAAGATCAATAATAGAACCCTATCAGACGATGATTTGGTGGTTTTAACTGGATTAACTTGGAAAAATATTGATACGATACAAAATATATTAGTAACCTTGCGAAATAACTTTCAGCGTAGCTCATTACAGGCCATAATAGTGTTTTTAACAAAATTACGAACTGCAAGTAGTAACAAATTGATTTCGAAAATGTTGCAAATCCCCCGAGAGCAATCCGTTTCCGATTACGTAGATAGTGTTATTGCATCGTTCGAAAGAGATGTACTTCCGTATCAATTCGGCATCGATTCGCATAGCAGACAGTGGCTCATAGAAAATCACACAACAGAGCTGGCTTGTCAACTTTTTAACGCTAGAAACTGTCTTATACTGATTTGTGATGGTACTTACGCATATCACCAGAAGAGCAGCAACAGCGAGTACCAAAGAAAATCATTTTCAGGACAAAAAAAGACACATTTGTGTAAACCATTCACAATTTGCACGTCGGATGGGTTTATTGTTGATATGTTGGGGCCTTATCATGCAACCGAAAACGACGCAACTATAATGAAAAAAGTTATTGACAGCATGGGTAACTTACTCCAAAGCGGAGATATATTTGTCCTCGATAGGGGCTTTAGAGATGTTGTTCCTTTGCTGAAGTCAAAAGGATACAGAGTAATGATGCCCTCTATTAAAGGCAAACGTAAACAGTTGAGTACCAAGGAGGCTAATGAATCCCGTTACGTGACTAAAGTTCGCTGGGTAGTAGAGGCAATCCACGGTGCACTTAAGCAAAGGTTTAAACTTCTCGATCAAACAATTGACAATAAAATGTTAAGTAAAATAAAAAGCTTTTTTAGGATTGCATCATATATTCTCAACCAATTTGGCAAGCCCCTAACCTCAGACAATCACATGACAAGTGACATTTTTAATCGGATGAATTCTAAAAACCGCGAGGAAAATCTTTTAGCTTTGGTAGTGGAAGAAAAAGGTTGGCTCAGAAAGAAACTTCCTTTCCGTGATTTTTCGTCCACTGAAGTCCTGGACTTTCCACAATTGACAGAAGCTGAAATGAAGCTTCTCTTTACTGGCAGTTACCAGTTTGGCCAAGCAATATCTTACTTAGCAGAGATACTGGATGAGAGCGGCAGTCTAAATCTCGCTTACGTTAAAGATGAGACAAACATATTAAAAATACAAGTGCATTCTCGGCACATTTCGAAAAGGATGTACAAATGCTTCATTCAATATACTCCAAACTCTACAGGGATAGACGCCATAGAACAACACTTTTGTGAATGTGCCAATGGTCTAAGAACCGTGGGATGTTGCTCACACGTAGCAGCTATAATTTATTTTTTGTCTTTCGGTAGGTTTCTATCAAAAATTCCACGGCCGAATGAAAAACTAACGACGCTTTTTAAAAATGACGGCATAAATGTGACTATCCAATCAGATAGTGATGATGATTGAGGACTAATTTTATTTCAAGTTTGTATTATTAAAAGTTAATTTTAATATTTACATAGTTATAGTCATAGTAATTATTCACAAACAATACAGGTATTGTGTTTCAAATACAATCTTAAAATTAAAAACATAGAAACTAAAACAAAAGTGTGTATTATTTAATTCAGAAACAAGTTTTGTTGTAATAGGTATTGAGGTAACATGTATGTATACACTACCTTAATATAGGGGCAATAAGATCGTGTATACATATTATTAGCACTTTTATCGTATCGAAGTTTTCAAATGTGACTGTACGTACTAGTTATTAAAAGTTACTGCTCTAATTTTACACATATTATTTCGGTAAATGAACTAAAATTACGCCGCTTATAATGTATGTATGGGATATTAAAAAATGCGTACCCCGTAGCCGTATATAAAGCAATTTATAGTGCAAAACGTCACATTCTAAATTCAAATTCGTTAAGATAGCGTTCAAAATATACTTCTTTAATTTATTTGTCAACTTGGTTTTTCTTGTATGGAGAGAAAGTGTTAAGGGTTGTCACAAATTCGATTTTTCAAACTGTTAATCCTGATTTTAGCTATTGAAAAAAAAATATGTTAAACATCATTAAATTCTACATAAAATATGTAAATTTGAAAACTGTCGCAATCTCGCACGTATTTTTTTTTTTTTTTTTAATTTTAAAGTTGATTTTTTTCATTTTTTTTCAAGAGATAAATCATCAATTTTTTTTTTAGAAAGCTACCTTAATTCTATATACAACATATCCAAATTTCAAAGAAATCGGATTAGTACTTTGGCCAGAATAAAATAAAAATGTTATTTCTTTTTTTGCGATTTTTTTTTAAACCAGAAGGGTTTGAGGCTTAATTTTTAGTGAAAGCACTACATATGTAAAGGTTAATAACCCAGTAAAAGGAAATTACTTTTTTCGCTAAGGGCAGTTTCGCCATGCTTACCCGGCTATACCCTTTGACTGCTTTTCTCATTAACTAATAACTCAATAATTAATGACAAATGCAATGAAATTGTTTAACTCTAGCTCATACAGGCACACCGTAGCTACATTTTTAAATTCCACGGTTGATTTCATCTCATCTTTCATTTGCCAGCCTCTATGTACCGATGCCAATCAGCTTTATATAAACTATTGTAATTTAAATTAGGATTTCTATCCTATCCGAAAATAATTATTTCTCCAATACCATAGAACTTATGGAAACTTCATATAAAATGTTGTCAGTGGGAAAATACGATCGTTTTATATAACTATTGTAATTTAAATTAGGATTCCTATCCTATCCGAAAATAATCATTTCTCCAATACCACAGAAATTATGGAAACTTCATATAAAATGTTGTCAGTGGGTAAATACGATCGTTTTATATATGGCAATATACCGTTTGTGCGTTGTGTTGGTATATCGCTTTGATGTTGTTTTTCTCTTTCTTTTTATTCTCACAGAGAGGGATAGATTATTGTCATATCCGGGCTTAAGCGGCGGCAACTATTTTTAGCCAATCACGAACCGCATTTTGAATTCATTCTAGCGTCGTTGACGTTGACGTTAATGTGTGGCGTGTGGCGTGAAAAGTAGAAGCGTGTGTGAATGAATTGTTGTGTTCATGTGTTGTGACTTTGTTGTGCGTTGTGACCTGTAAGTAAACATTTTTGTGGAAAACTGTTGAATTGCATAAAATTGGATTACGTTAGTTGGTTGCTAATGGCATCGTGTGTGGTAATAGTGCCAGGATAATTTTAGACGCAAGAAGGAAACTACATTGTGTAATATTTGAATGCTACTATGATGTCTACTAGAAGCGGCCGAGTCAGGCCATCTATGGTGGATTCTAGTCCACCGCGCGCTCGAAAAGGTGTTTCGCCACCTCGATCTCCCGCCAGGACGCGTAAAAACTCGCCTCCCGCACGGTCGCCCTCCCGCAAATCGCCCGCGCGCAAATCCCCGAGTCGTAAACCAGCGTCTAAGTTTCCCGCGCGAAAATCCCCATCAAGGACAACAAAAGAAGAAACTGTACCAAAATCACCAGTGAAGCGGCCTGTCTTGTCACAGGTTGAAACTAAGCTACAGGATGTTAGTTCGAGCAAAGAAACGTATCGCAGCGTCCGTACGCGGCGCTCGGAATATTCCATTAAAGATTATACTCCCATATCGCAACTATCAGTGGACCAAGCGTTGAACGAACTCGAAAGTGAGTTATCAAAAGATGTTTACGGTCTTAGAAATCGAAAACCGGTTGAGGAGGTTGCGCCGCGTCGATCTAGTAGGTTGCGGGAATCTAGTGTCGGCAACGGGCCTGACATCAGGCGCAGTCTCAGCAAGTCCCTCAGTAAATCGCTCAGCAAATCAATCAGCCAGTCAGCTGACACATATTCTGATGGGGAAAATTCAGAGGTGGAGTTCCAGAAAGAGAAATCTAAATCAGTGACTAGGAGATTGGCCACTCCATTGAGAGAGAGTGTAACCAGACTTGCACGAGGCAGTAAGTGGGAGTTCGGGGGCAGGATTGGATCTGGTATACTTATTTTACTTATACCCCTGACTGTGTTTTCAATTTTGATTGCTTGCACAAAACAATGCACAATCCAGCCTCTGAAGAACTGGACAGCATTAAAAAATCTATCTCTATGGTTCAGTTTACAAACTACACTTATCTATCTGGGACAATTAGTGATTCAAGCACTATTCACTCTCTTGCCCATTTTAGGCACAAAAGCTGATAGAATGGATGATTCAAATAACACTCATTGTTTCAATGCATTTTTCTCGAGTTTGTTCACCATTACAAGTTTATTCGCCCTGGATTTCTTCCAAGTAATCAGTAGCGACACACTTTTGAAAGAATATTTGAGGCTGGCAGTTGTTGCATACATATTTGCCCTAGTTTTGTCTGTGGCACTGTTTCTGAAAAGCCGTAAAAGTGATGATTTGAACGCATACGGAAGCACAGGATATGTTCTCTATGATTTCTGGATGGGCAGAGAGATCCACCCATTCATTAAAAATCTGGATGTCAAGATCTGGGTTTCAAGAATCTCCAATATAACTGCTGTGAGTATTTATCAGTGTAGATCATAATAAATAAGTAATGATGTATTTATATGCAGGAATGTTGCTTTAATGCTGATGTGAAACTGTATTAACTTATCTTTAAACGCCTATAAAAGTAGAATTTGTTCTATTTTATATTGAAACATTTTATTTATGTACTTGTTTTTTGACTTTTTCAGTTGATACTAGCAGTACTGATATTCAAGCGAGGATTTCACGTACAGGCTAAAGAGAATGAAGAGTTGGTCCTGACACTTAACAATTACAATGAAATATGGAACAAGCTTCAACTACAGCATACCATCATACTCTACTCAATGATGCAAATCATCTACCTATTGAACTTCATAATGAGAGAGTACAGAGTCACCACAACATTCTTCTGGCAGTCTGAAGGCCTGGGTTACTATCAAATAGTCTCAAGTGCCCTCTATCCATTGTACTTTACAACAATATCTAAATTTGTAGCTGATGCCAATATATCTCTTTCCAATAAAATCTTGATTGTGGCTGCAGTCATATATGTATTGGGATTCTTGTTGATGCTGATAAGCAACAACATAAAGTATGAATTCAGGAAAAATCCTCTGCAACCAAGTTTGACACGTAAGTTTACTATGGTGTAATATTTTTTATAGTATACTAGTATTTACCTGCAGCTTTGCATGAGGAACCACAAATAAAGTAGGTTATGTTCATTCATAATTCAAGTAGCATAGGTTTAATCTATACTGTTTAATTTAGCATTAGAAAAAGACAATCTTGACATTTCTTTATATTGGAAAATGCTTTTAAAAAATAATAATTATTACTTATGAAACCAAAATAATGTAAATTATCCTTGCTGTATAATTGTTACATATTTGCTTTGGCTTATTTTTCAAAAGTCTTTTTCAATAAAAAGACACATCAAGATTGTTTACTTTTTTTCTAATGCTAGAATAAACGAAGTATGAACACATTTCATGGTTAACATGTTGCATACCAAATATCTAAACATCTTGACAGAAACGGGATAAGTGACATTTTCGAGACATTGAATAATACACCTTATATAATGAGTTAAATGGGTATATTACTAAAAGCCACTAAGCTATTTTTATTATAATGGAATTGAAATCTTTGTAACCATGTCTTCAATTAGTGTCTTACTCTGACTATTAATGTAAGTTATATAGGTCATGTTATTTTTGTCCCTGGATTAACTTGACAATGTTCAAGTGTGACAACAATGTGGGAGGTTTATTTGTATTTATAAAAGATTTAAAATGAAGTATCATAGATTATGAGCTAGAGGCAACTTAAGGAGAACTGACCTATTATTGATATAAATTAAATGTGTTTTCAGATCTGGACTCCATGCCGACGTTCCATGGTAAGAAGATTCTCATCTCCAGCACATGGGGTCTCCTTCGCCATCCTAATTACCTGGGAGACATCCTTATTCACATATCGCTGGCAATTCCTGGAATAGTGTCGGAGCATTACGTAGCAGCCGCTCCTGCCTTGCTGACGGTACTTATGCTCCTGCACAGAGCCTGGAGGGATCACGGAAGATGCAACAGGCGCTACGGCACTGCCTGGCAGAGATATTGCAAACGAGTACCTTCAGCCATTTTGCCTAAGATTCTATAAATTCTCAACATTCACGAGTTACCAATAAGCGTTTTATTTTAATTATCAAATCTTTTTACAAATTGTAAAAAGTAGTTTTAATGACATTCGTTTTTTTTTTTCAGTTTTAATTTTGACATGAATAATGAAATTTGTAAATCAATTTTTATAATATTCATCACAAACAATTGATTAAGATATATATGTACATATATCTATTTTTTTTTAGTTTTAATGTATTTGTAGGAAGGATTTTGAGTTTATTATTAACAAGTTGTATTAGAATATGTGACGTTTTAAAAGCTCAATACTTAAAAAAATAAACAATTTTTTGCCATTTTGGACCACCGTTTTCTCGAATGTGACTTAGCTCTCTTAGTTACTTTGTTTTAAAGTAATGTATCTCATTATACAGTATTTAATAAAGCTATATTGAGTACTTTAAACATAGATTTAATTAGATTGATAGTACATCCAAAGTAATGCAATAGAGACTCAAGTATTTTAAATCTCTTTTGTTATTATTATTTTTAGGATTTATTTGATATAACCATGTTAATCCCTTTATTAATACATGTATTTTTTTCTATATTTGTAGAGGGATTACCTAAATGTCTATGAATTTGATATTTAACTATAAATTGCCTTAATATGTTAGTATGTATTTATTAGTGTTATTTGTATTAATTACTTTCTTGGATGCTAAAAGCTTATCTTACAGAATAGAATGTCTTAACTTTTTTTTGTTTTGTTCTGTGCTATGGCTATTTTATAACATATTTAATTTAGCATTTTTATGATACTTTTCATTACCACTATCTTTTAAAAACTTGATTGCGTAAGTTTTAGTTTTTGTGCAGTTCCATAGTTTCATACTTTCGGTCATCCTTTGTCCAATGATCTTATGTCTTCTAAATATTATAGTTTCGGTATTAGGTATAAAGAACTTGGATATTGTATAAATACGATACCAGCCATCGTGCCTCGAAAGTGCTTCAAAAGCAATTAATCGTAATTGGGACGATTATTAATTATATTTTAACGAAGTCAGCTTAAAAAGAGATTGTTACGCATTTTTGGTTGGTGTTTTCAAAGTAGGTCATATTTATACTGTAATGTTTATTAAAAACATTTCATCCTAATGCTCAAAAATTTTGGATTAAGCAATAATTTAAATTAACTGTTCCGCCTTGAACACCCACGGATCAAATTATACTTAAAATGTTGTATACATTTTACTAAAGAAAGTAATTTAGTTAATAACACTGTCTGGTTGTATTGTAATATGTTTTTGTAGTTCTAGTATGCTTTTTGTAATCATATTTTATTGAATTGTACAATTCATTACCGATTAGAAAAATCATACTGAATAATTGGCCCACTTGGGTCGCATAGTAAATAGCCGTTGTGTCATATAACAACTTTTATGGGATATCAATTATTGCGACCGAAAGTGACCCCTAACTGAGCTCATGCTCTTATTTCACGTATGAAATTATGACATATTGTTTTTACGAGTGCTGGAGCGCACACCTTAATTTCAATTGCATTTTTCTCCGGAAATCTTTTATCTTACGGAGAAGAACAGCGACACCTGTGCGCTCGTAGACAGTTAAAAAAGAAGTGCCGTAACGTAAATTGCACATTACTCAACAATAAATTGTTAACAGAAAGCAGCAGATACGTGGGCGATATTACCTGCGTCCTTCTTGAAATTATTTTGTATTCAATGAATTTTATACTTGTATTAAAGTTATATTTAGTTGCAAAATAGTTCTTTGCCGTTAGAAAAGCAGTAGGAATTAAAGACCTGTGTAATTACATTCAATAATGCATTTTAAGTATTCATGATATGATTATATCCTCCCGTCCTCTGTAAAATTTGATCAATTGCGTGCATAATGTCTCGAACATATATAAATTTACTTTAACAGAATTGTATTTCAGTAGTTAATCTACCTTTATATATAATTATGTAGTTTGAACAATTTTGGTGGTAATAAATGATTGTACAAAGTAATTACTTGAAACATTTTTTATTCTACAGACGGAAATTAAAACGCCATTACTTCACATTCATTTATTTTTCTATAAAATACACATAAAATTTGTAAATAAACAATTCAATATTCAAATATCTAACATTACAGATTTCATTTCTAAACATTATTTAAATTTATTTCACACTGCCTTATACGAATAAATCAGATGGTTAAGTGATGCTGAAAAAATGCAATAGGAGTAGGTACACGATTGATCATACAGTAACACAGGTATGATGCTATAATCAATTAAAACCCTGGGTTCATTACATGAATTCTATGTCTATAACATGTTATTGATATGTAGTATTTTCCGACGTTTCAAATTATCAACGAACAAAAAGTTTTCACAGAAACCAATATTTGTAAAACTCGATTATTCGGATTTATTTTTGCTTGGAGATAACTCGGAATATCGAGGTGGATTTTATAGTAGAACAGAACTGTAATCAGAAAATCGGCGATGTTACAACGAAATGTTCTTAAATATGACTATGATTACAAGTAGTGTCCTAGGATAGGACAACAGCAACTACTCTAAGGTAACTAACACCAATCGCAGGTTCTAGGTTCTGGGACCTTAAGACAAACTTGATAATAATCGTTATCTTCCTAGTAGGCCTATGTACTGATGTAATGGAAATATCTGAATACTCAATTCTCCATCCGGTGATATAATATATGTATGAAATATAACAATAGCAACACAATGGATACGCTAGCTATAACATAGAATCAGTAAACACACAGTAACATACATATATATTTTGTTTTGGCACTTTATTTCTGTAGGGATTTAAGGAAAAAGATACTTATTACTAAATTAATCTAAGTAAAGATAAATTAATTTACTCTTTTTGGATTATCTTGAGGTAACATATCTAACAATAACACGGGTTCGCTATTGAAAATTTGATTTCTTGTAACCACTTGGTTAACTGTTACCGTAATTACCTTTTTGCCATCCTTGCCCCAGAGGCGGTTTCATAATATTATTCAGTACCCTCGACGCTATTTATTGCACCCTTACTTGGGTGAAGTCTGATTTTAGAGCTAAATCCCACACTTTGCTGACAAACATCGGGGAAATTAGTGACAAGAGTCCTTGTTATTTACGTAATTTAAAAATGTCCGGCAAGTTCGTTTATGATTAAATGTATGTATAATTCATTTTTAATATAATTAGATGTGAACTTTTGCTATTTGGTTTAAAAGCGCAGGCGCCACTTACCCCAGAGTTGTGAACTAAACACGTCATGTGTAGATGTAAGGTGATCCCATAGGTCAAATGTAGCTTAGGTTTAGAACGATGAGTATGGCGCCATTGACACATTTGCAACATCAAAGAAGCACGCGTATATGTTGCAGCTGAAAGCGTAGGTTGCCGACCTGAGGGCCCGTTTATTAGTTTATCTACTGTAAGGGGGATGTAGCTTGTAACGAGGCGCATTACGACTCGTTGTCCAGGGTTTGAGGATATATATCCGATATATATCAATACAAAAATGGTTAAACATTTGATATTATTTAGTCGATTTTTGCTCGTGTATTTCTACTTCCCAAATGTAGATGGCGATGGCGTAGAGTTAAAAAGCGCTATTGTTTTGTTTTTCCCGTATTCATATAGTTGTGACTTGATTTTCGCGCGTAAAAACACCGAATATTGTGATAATATTGCTGCGTGACCTTTGCGTGACGGACGTTTTTTTTAAATCATGTTTTATGTTTATAGAACGCAAATGCAAACAATTTACATAAATAATAATACAATAAAATAAATCATAATATGGTCGTCATACAAAATTGATATTGATACGGGCGCTTTTTGTTAAATATCGAGTATATATCATAAATATCTGATATTTTCATATTTATAATAATTATCGGGTATCCTCGAACCCTGTAATTGTCACTTTCAATACCTTTATGTACTGTCAGCTTCTGAGAAACGTGACTTCCGTGCCTTATGTATTGCAGAGGGATCACTTTACTCTGAAGCTGACTGTACTTTAAAAACAGCAACTGGCCTATCTTCACCTGACTAGAATGAAAACGTTTTCCATTCGAATATTTGGAATTATTAGGTAAACTCTATCTAATAAATATCTAAGTTAAATATCATAAGACTTTATTTGAATTCTTATCTATTCTTGTTTCAAACATATAAATCGAATTTCATAACATCGCATGGTAATAAATTTAAATAATATCAGGGTTTTAATTTTAAAAGGAATAAAGGAACGATATAAAGATCGTAATACACATACGATTCCTGTCTACTCGAGCTTCGGCGAATGCTGGAGCGTCGGCGCACTTGCCCATTAATAATTACTATGTAACGTAGAATAATGCGTTGACAACGATTTATGTAACTGCCGTTTTAAGATATTGTATTATTAATTATAATATGTTTAAAATTTGGAACAGGTAGTATATATTTTTCTTTGGAATTGTGCCACAATTAATGCCCTGTTATTGAAAACATAAAGTAGCTATTTTATTAAGGAAGACGTACATAAACCACTTATCTATGTATGTAAGCTCGACAACAATGTTTTAGTTTTTTCTTGAAAATATATATACTTACTGTGTTAACAGATCTATTTTAAAATGATGGCCATTCGGTTATATCTCTCGTATTAAATCAAAATACAATAATATTTTTACAGTAATTTTTCATCACTTGTTTTTGATCACATTACATCGTAATTTTATATTTTTTAAGTATTTTACTTGCATAACATGCACACTCAGTTTATTCTGATACAAGTGTTTAAATATGCCTCCTAGTTATTTGGTTCCATTTAACATTCACTATGAAAATATACACATTAATTCTATATAATTTATATACATCAATATTTACATCTTTGATAATTTCATAGAAAATATTTTATTTGTCTATAGTTTTTTTTAAACGGGAGGTGGTTCTGAAAATACTTATTGCCTTTTATAACTCGAAAGTAAAGTGTTATATTCGGAGTCTGAATATTATGTTATTTCACACGAAATAAAATTAAACACAGCAAGTAAGTACTTCAAATTATTGTCGCCACAAGAAAAGGCAAAATTAGGTTCGGGTGAGTTTGATTGGTTTTCTATTTTTATGGCAGTGTATGTGACCTGTTTCATAGAATGAAATGGAATATAATTTTGATTTAAATTCGACATACAGTGGCAATATACTGTTTAGGCCATTGAGTGAGGGAGCAGTAAAGTCCTATCGGAGCCTTGAATATTTCTACAAACAACACAGACAATATTAAGGAACAAAACATTTGCTTTAACATCAGTCGATGTACCAACAAACATTTAAATGGTATACTATGAAATGTCTTAAACAGATAATTAATGCTAAATACTATTAAAAATGGCCGGAACAATTTAAATAAGAAGGGAAGTTATGAGTTGTACAGATATGATAGACTAAAGGCAACTATAGACAAAATGTGGCAATACTTACTTTACATATTCTAATGAAATATGTTACAATAGCTTTAAGAGAATCTCAGATAAGGATTGAAATTGATAGCTAGTCGATAAATAAGTTTGACTTGCGAAGTCGTAAAGTTGAACTTATGCTTCTCATGTGAGAAAATTAGATGTACAACTTTGAAACGCTTTAAGATATTTTTATCTATGAACTTTTAAGGGAATCTACAGTTGTTTGGAATCGAGAATAAGCTTTTAAAGTAGCTAATATAGACCACGTATTTATAGGTAGGCTCGTGGGAGTTTTCTTAATTTTAAGTTGGTCAAAATCTTCACAGACGGGCGCTAAATCTAACGTGTGCCCAACATTAAAACTTTAGGTATTGACAGACTATTATCGGAATCTACTATATAAGATAAGCTGTGAACTGTTCGTGCAGCGTATGTTCATGTTTTATCAGCTTAATTAACAATCCCTATGTTCATAGCCCAAGGGCGAAGAACTTGGGTAGGTATAATGTCTAAGGTAACTGTTCGCAAGAAACACCTTGTAAGGTCCGTTTTCTAAAAGAAATAAGATATTAGGATGCATGCATAACAATTATGCGTTAATCGGCAAAGACCACCCGACAAAGATTTCTACAGAAGATACGTTAGATAGAATTAGTAATCTTATTATCTGTACCATGTAAGACGAGAACAATGGCCAGCTTTCTAAGGCAATTCACAAGTGGCTTACAATTACAGGCACTTAAATTTCACACACGCTGCTCATTATTTAAAAAGACAAACGTTCGGTATGAAATTTAAATACCTAGAGCCCCGTTTCTTAAACATCACATGTAGATCTAGCTACCTTAATTAAAACATTTAGGGACCAATTTGAGGCTTTTCACTCGTAGTTGACTTTTAAGACGCATTACGCACAAGACTGAGCTTACTTCTCGGATCACAGTCAGAAACTTTAAGTCGACAAGCAGATCTAAGAACACGAATCAATCAATTAGTTGCGTTGGCCTTTGTTCCGTGCAATTTTGAGGATTTCGATGCCTGTCTGCACCTGGCATTTACGAGACGACGTCTCATACAAACGAGGTGCACACTTAATAGCCGAGTTTTACTGGTGCCTTTATGCCCCGAGTAGGAAGGGGGCACTTAAAGGCCTTTGTCACGGGGCATCGCGGCGGCGCGTGGCATTAGATGCGCCCGCGCCGTCAGCAGGATGTCAGAAGCTGCTATCGAAGACCCCCATGGAGCGAGAGATGTCCTCGTCACGAATGCAGCCGTCGAGGAATTCGTCCAGCGTTACAACCCCGTCGCGGTTTAAATCCATTTTCTGCAAAAAGTTTACATGTATGAGTGGTACTCAAACTTTTTTTATGATGGAACACTTTTTAAAAACGGTATATTTCATGGAGCCGAAAAAACTGAAACTTATTACATCCATACTAATATTATAAATGCGAAAGTGTGTCTGTCTGTCTATCTGTGTTACCTCTTCACGCTTAAACCGCTGAACCGGTTTGGATGAAATTTGGTATGGAAATAGTTTGAGTCCCGGGGAAGGACATAGGCTACTTTTATCCCGGAAAAATACCCGCATCCGCGATAAACGAATTTAAGGCAGACGAAGTCACGGGCAGAAGCTAGTAATAAATATATCTTAATATCTCTACGTGGTGGGGTCCCAGTCAGAGTAGTGGATGTCTTAGGAAGCCCCACACCACAGGAATCTGCGGAGGACACGTTCATAATATAGAGCACGCTGATATAGAGGTATAACCATTTGAGCCTCTGAGCGCCAAAGACGGCGAAACGTCTCATAAATTTGGTTCATAAAATTGGCGCCTGCGTTATACATAGTTGTGCTCAGATCTCTATTACTTTACTCCTCAAATTACAACTTCTTAACGACGTGCCTCTGCAGTCACACAAGCTCACTTTAAATCGTGACACATAGCGACATCTATTGACGTTGTTAAAGATTTAAACTTTTGTAACACTTTTCGGGCCAAATTAGATCGAAACCTATCAATTTTATTTATCAAACTTATCTGCATAAAGTGTGAAGCTATCTTTATATTTGACAAGAGATATTATCAAGTGATTAAATCCCCTTATTAAACAAATACTTTTGTAAACGTCCCACTGCTTGATTGATACCTTTAATTGACACCCTGTTTAATTGCCACCTCCATTGCTACGAAGGTCAAGGAAAGCCAACTAATGGGATAGTGTCGGGCACTGAGACATTTACCTTATTAGTATTTAAATAAAACGATTTTCGGACATCTTTTTATGAAATTTTAGGGTTCCGTACCTGCGTATGAAAAAACGGAACCCTTATAGGATCACGTTGTTTTCCGCCTGTCTGTCAAGACCCTTTATCTCGAGAACGCGTGGAGGTATCGAGTTGAAATTAACACCATATACTGAGGTCTACGGTACCTTAAAGCTATGAAAAAAACAAACTTCTACATGAACGTAGAAAAAGATACGGCCATTTATGCCGCAAAAAACGTATATTTCGACATTGAAGGGAATCAAAATGATAGGGTACGTAACCGGGTAATATAATAATGTTAGGGTAAGTGAAAATTTGTACGGAACCCTCGGTGCGCGAGTCGGATGCGCACTTGGCCGGTTTTTATTAAATGACGTATACCTGAAATAGTCTCTCCACTTTTTGTTGCACCACGTCGTCATCGATCGATGGCTCCATTCTGCCCATGAGGTCGTAGATGGCGGTCACGATATCAGTCATCTCCTCTTTAGTGATGCACCCGTCTCCGTTAATGTCGTACAGAGAGAAGGTCCATCGCAGCTTCTCTTCTAAACTACCCCTTGACAGCACCGACAAACCCGTTACGAATTCCTGTAATTAAAAATGTTTCATTATTATCACTAAAATCCCGACAATTACAATCTCGGTTTATTCTAAAAATAGTATTTTTTATAAGTCTGAACGAGTCAGCGCTTCAAAAAAGATATCTGAAGAGAATAAACGCCGCCAGAAAGCCCTCAGGCATTCTGTATTTAAAAAGAAGATACAAATAAGAAATATTCAGGCGGCCGAAATTGGAACTAACGACTTTTCTTGATAACGTGGTGTTTCATGCATAGATGGTGGCGCCATATCAAAGTAAACCGTAAAATTGTATATTGGTTGGGCCGAATGTGCCTAAAATATTTGTTTGGTGAGTTTTAGAAAAACCTCACCTCAAAACTTAATAAGCCACTCCTGTCTTGGTCCAGCGTGTTGAAAACGTAATGGGCGTACTGCGCAGTGTTCGCTGAAAAGGAAAAAAAAGTTAAAATATTAAAACTACAAGGAATTAACCGTAAGGCATCTGATAGAGGTATTATTTCTTGGGCATCAATTAAGAGTCCCCAGCAAGCTCGGTCCTCCATACAAATGTAGTTACGCTCTCATTTTAAAACGACTAGCTAGATTGCTCTGAAACTTTGTACTTAGAATAACTTAAGGTATATCGAGACTTGTAATTAGTCTATGTAGCTTCAGATATCATAGTAATAAAAAACAGCGAATTTAAGTTTTTCATACAAAACTTCTTTTTGCTGTATTTCGTTTGTTTTATAAACTGGAGCCATATAAACTAATTACAGGCCTAGATATACCTCATGTCATTGTCAAATCCAACTCGTAGTTTTAAAATGAAAACGAAACTCTGTTTGTATGGGAAGGTGCAATTCCGCCAAGCTTGCCGGGGACTCTTAACATGTTCCGTCCTTATACAAAACGTGGACTTCTGGTAAGCAGTTGGGGTAATTTTCACGATATTTTTTCAATGCATAACGAATGTTCTGGTATTGGCAGAATTTAAATGTAATATGTTGTAGCAGTGGCTTGACGCCCCCCATATAAGCCGATTCCCACCGGGTTGCCCAAGGAAAGGCTTATATGATAACCACCTTTTTCTTTAAAGACTTCCCTTGTAATTTCCTGACGCCACGCTTCTGTTAAGTAGCTAGATAGAAAGATGTGTATATTTTACATAAAAGATTTATTTATTGCTACCAAGTTGCAGATTTGAGTCAAGTTCCAAAGGCATTGGACGGACGAACGGCAGATATCCGCCTAACTCATTTATACGACAGTAGATACGTACCTGAGCTTCGTAGAAGAAAACCACACTGGATAGAGAGTAGTGTTAGCTTACCTTTACTTTTCTTAGGCCCAGAGAGGTTACTCTAAAGTTCGAGAAACGAAGTTCGTATCGTGCTGTCCCTCTCGCTCTCGTGTTATAATGTGTTTGAGTGAGTGGGACGACGCCATGCGAACTTCGAGGTTCGGAGTACCCCCTCAGTTTCATCATGCTCTGTTCAACGTCGACAATTTGACAGGCACATTCCGTAGAATAGAGAAGATGCATTACATTTATTTTTCACAATTTACTGTATTAAACAAACGTATTAGGGGCGAACCATAACGAAAACGAAGTTTGATCTTTTACAAATATTGCATTCAAACGCAAAATAAGTTTTTTTTCGTATCCGTAATAAAATTAAACATGATTCTTTACGGTTCAATTTAGGAAAAAAATATGACAACTATACACTTAAACGGACGGCCAAAATAAGAAAATGCTCGTATAAGTGCTCCTCCATACTCCATTAACTTGTGACGTCACGCGTGTCGCTAGATTTCTCAGTATTTGTCTGACTTTGAATCTAGACTTTAACGTTTCTGGTGTTTAATGGGTATCATATATGTACATATACAGTTCCTGTTCAGCCATGAAAATACGGGTCGCATGGTATCATTGAAAAAAATTATGCGTCTCCTCTATTGTACTATGAAATTGTGAACTCATATTTTGCCTGTGTCTCGCCCCTTACCTTATCAATCAGATGGCCAAGTAGAGTAGAATGGCATAGCAGTGTCGCCACTGGTAGCCTGGTACTGGTACCAGTCTCCTTTTTCCTTCGCGGGGGTTTTCAAATCACAAGATGCCAAGTGGTTGTAGATAATTGGGCCACGATTGAAGCGCCATTTTTGTACGAAAAGTTTGTCTTTTGTGCAATAAAGATTAAATAAATAAATCATTTTGCCATCCGTTATTAGAAAATTAAATTAATTCTTCCAAACACTCAGCAAAGGTCCGTTTCCCAGTTTCATTTATTTATCGGTGATAAATACGACCAAGAAATTGGTGTATCACTTTGGTATCACAAACTGGTAGTCCAATTTCTTGGGCGACCGTACCATATCTTGCAGATCATTGGTATATATCTATACCATTATAAAGTTGTAAAAATGCAATGTCTGTACATTGGAGATATAAAAAAAAGATTGTAACGGACTATTATTGGAGGTCACTAAAACGAAAAATATTTTTTTTGGATTTTTTTGTATGTTTGTATGTGTCGTTGTGGCTTGATCACGCAAAATCGGCTAAACAGGTTTCAACAATTTTTGGTACACGGGTAGCTAGCTGGATATCTCTAGATCGTTATAGGATACTTTTTACCCGACTACGCTGAAGAAAAAAAGAGGGGTTATGACTTTTTCTCCTCCGGCGTACGTGAAGTTTCTGGTGGTATATTATTGCATGATCACTTCAGTTGTGCAAATTACAAAAAAAATACAAGATCATGCGTTGACTCAAGACAATGAGGATTTTAAATCTTAAGATTTAAAATCCTCATTGTCTTGAATCGCCACTGCCGTCGAGGTCTATTTGGCCAGAAGTGTACAGTCCATAAGCAATAGGATTTGGGCCCTAGATAGGTTTTCGGTTATTGGTGCAGGCACGCGAATTGAATACCTAGGTGCTTGCTATTCAATTGCTCTGCGTAAATTTTTACAACTACTTTAAAAAGTCAATGCACAATAGGTAAACCTTAATTTATTGCAAATCTCTTGACCGCCAGACGGCTAATAATTTTGTCGAAAATTCGTGGCACTAACGCCAGCGCCGGCATTAGCCGTCCAAACTTCATTTATCAGACTCCGAATATAACATCAGCATCTTGTTCTGCAATCATGTTTTTTTTCAAGGTTAATTTTATTATATTTCTGTGGCGTCTCAGTCACGTCGTATTACTTTGGTGCTCGGCGCTTAAAAGGTTAATAAATGTACCTATAAGGATGTTCAAAAAGTTGGACACGCGAACTCACATAATGAAATTCTATGACAGTTTCCGTTGTGCAATGAACAATACAACCTGTTTTGAATATTTTCGTCGCACAGCGGAACATTCCTCTGTCATCGGGTTTAATATAATAATAATAAACAACAGGGACAATCTTACACAAATCGACCTAGCCCCAAACTCACGAAAGCTTGTACTATGGGTACCAGGCAACGATATACTTATAGATAAATTATAATACTTAAATACATAGAAAACATCCAAGACCCAGGAACAAACATTCATGCTCATCACACAAACGGTTGCCCTGGCCGGGATTCGAACCCGGGACCGCCAGCTTCGTAGGCAACAACCCACTGAACCAAACGTGTCGTCGTGTGTATAGATGATACAACGGCTACAATGGTCCAACTTATTGGTCTTCATCCATAATTATTTTCTGATTGTTGACGTTGTTCGATTGTTTCAATAGGACTTAAGGCCAAGCCACACCGGATGCGTGCGCAGCACGTGCACGAGCGCGTGTGCGTGGCGTGCGCGTTGTATCGTATCAAATGTCATAGTAGATGACACACCGCTTGCGTGGCGTGCACGTGCGCGTGCCTTGCACGCAACGCATCTCCGTCGAGACAAAACGGCTGCGTGCTGCGTGCACGCGCTCACGCAGCGGAGGCCGCGTGGAGGTTTTTGTAATGGATTGCCAAATAAAAGGAAAAAATATAGAACCTGTGCGCAAATACGAATGTATTTATAACCAAAAACGCAAACATTATAAAAATTCGTCGTATAAAAGCTTGTTATGGGAACTAGCCTTCCTGTAGTTCGTACCATTTTTCAATATACAAGGCTCCAATAAACCATGGAGTTGTTCAAAAGAAGCTCTGGAGATATGAAAATACCATACGATTCTATTTCGCGGCACAGGTTGTGATATTTACTGTATTTTTGTCTGCTTGCATTTATGTCATGAACCCACAGTCTTTTTGGCGCTGCACGAGTTTTTTGAGTTGAAAGTAGAAGCGGTAAAGCTTCTTCTTCGTCTTGTCGAAATGCTATCGAGCATAATGAAAAGACTACGCAAAACAAAATGGCGGCTAGTCACGCAGCGTGCGCCACCTTTGCGTGCACAGCTCTCGGTTTGACAAGGGTGCTGTGCACGCCACGCACGCATCCGGTGTGACTTGGCCTTTATTCGTAATGACAGTATCAAGTACAGCTATAGCATTCATAAAATGTGCGTCTGCGTCGAAAGCAGCGCTGACGGACTCGTCGCTACTAATATGACACGTATAAACTAATTGTTTTCATAAGTCAGTTATGACAAACTTCTTGAAGAACTAATATATTTTAGTCTGTGATCTGGAGCATGTACCATTGCTTCACGGCTCAAGTTATAATAGGAATGAACTGAAAGCGATCGCATGCGAAAAACTGAAAGCTATGAAATCCTGCTCTATACTATGACAGCGATTATATTCTGTAAAATAATTTCCGGGTTTTACTGCTGTGTATACTTCAAAGTTTGTCATTCACCACGATCACTATAACATGGATCATATCCGATTATATCCAACAAAAGCCGAAAATGATATCGCACAGAGATTTCTGGTTTTAGAGAACCATCACTTTATGACTAAGTTGAACTAAAAATCTACGTTTCAATTGCATATTATTATGAATTTGTCAGATCACAAGTCCGGACTGATGATGACTCATGATATGCGTCACGATGACGTCAAAATAGGTATTATTAATTATAAGAACTGACAGGAAGTCATACTTTAAAAATAAACTAAAAAGACAGAATAAAAATGCAATGCATTATTTTTACATTTATTAAATTTAATACAATTAACTATTTATAGTATAATATCCTAGCAGTTCTAACAAGGTCAAAGTTTAATTTTGAATAAAACACACAAACAAATTCTTACATTTACTTTATTTCAAATAGGTTATAGACCTGATGGTTGTTATGGACACAAATCCAATAAATTACAGTTACCACATACAGAACTCCATGACTCTTTAGTGCCTTGCAATCAGAAAAATAATGGCCTATATGTATAGACAAACTAAAACTTATCACATGGAATATTGAAGTTACCTACCATTGGTTTTCCTTATTTTCCACCTTAAATAACGCGATAATTTCGAGATAGACAATCCCGTACAAGATTCGGCAAGGGAATTGTATAACACGAAATTTTCATTGACATTGCATAGATACAAATGATGTTTTTAAAAATTAACTTAATGTTAGGTTTGAGAAGGGTACACCGTGATGATCTTCCGACAGAGATGGTAAAGTCCTTAAGTTACTAATTACACTAGGCTTGCACCACCAGTCTGCTGCTGATAAACCTCTATTGTGTCACCCTCCTCCATTTCAAGTGATGTTGGTGTGTCATTCTCGTTGATTGGCTGACCATCAAATCTGAACCGCACCACTTGCATTGATAAACCCTGAAATAAAACAATAAGTTTTTGAATATTTCTTTCAGTTTCTTATTATGAAGTTTTAATAAAGTTATAAGTTATAGCACTGTACTCAATAAAAATTGCTGCCTTATTCTTGATTTGTGTGATTATGAAATAAGAATTAAATTATACTAATATCTTACAGATTATTATGTGAATACAATATACATTTTCATATAATAATCTCATTTCAATGCCTCACATTATGGATTGAGTAGAGAGAACCACATAAATAAGTTTGAAATCTGTATATAGTTGTAAAAATGAAATGTCTGTACAAAAATAAGTGATTGTACTATTTTAAGGTCATTGAATTGAAAAACATTTTTTATTTTATTTTTCATGATTGTTTTTTGTTTCATATGTATGTGTAGTTGTGGCTTCATCATGCCAAATCAGCTTAATGGATTTAAACAATTTTTGGTACATGGGTAGCTGGGTATCCAGATGTTCATGGATACTTTTTGCTACAAGCTACAATCACCATGCACAAGAGTATTTTGCAACTCCCATCGTATCCTGACCTACTAAAGAAAAGGTTATTTAAAACTCCCCTCCCTACCGTAAAAACTTCATTCGCAAAACGCTATAGAGTATTTATTCTGCCCTTAGTATATAACAATATTGTTAAAGTATGCGACATCAAACTCTGCCGAGTTGCTACGCCCAAAACGCGAGTACTGGAGCTCCTTCTGTCCTGGACATATGATCAGGCTGAAGAAGCTTTGAGATAAATTACTCATTATGATCCTTTCCTCTCCTACTCACACTACACTCACCTACACCTACAATTTAACTTAGCCGCACTTCTTCGACTTAACTCATTCTATACTGCATGCCAAATTGTTTGATTAGCTTTGTTTCAACTGCTCCGTAAAGTTACCTTATGTTATTGCTATTTTCTTTTGTAAATTATGTATTGCTTTGATTTTGTGCATCATACGCTTTATAAACTAGCCACATTAAAGTCTGTTGTAAACTCGTGGATGGTACGACTTCCACGATACAGGCTGAGCCTAGTGTGGAAGTCACTGTATGTGTTTTTAAATGTAGCAATCTTTATATGGCAATAAATCATTATTATTATTATACTTTTTACTCGACTATGCTGAAGATAAAAGGGGGTTATGATTTTTTTTTTAATCCGCTGACGACGTTTCGGGCACCTTCTAGTAAATAATACGGGAAGGACAAGACAACAGTGTAATAATAAAAGAAAAAGTGTATAATCTGATTTCCAAAGAAATATTTGCTAAAAAAAGCTAGATTCATGTAATTTCCTGAAACTTATAATTTCAGTCTCTTCAAGGCAAAAGTGAATAGGCTATTGCTGAATCAGCGAGCTACAACCTTAAACCCATACTCACTTCCATCAGGTGATACGGAAATGAAACTGATCAGATTATGTCACAAAAAAAAATTAAATGCCCATGTTAACTTTGCGTTATTCTTAGTAGGTAAAGACATTTAAGTGACTTGAAATGAAATTTAGTGGGCTTTTAAGCATCAGCTAGGGCTGCTGTCTTGATTAAAGCCGAAACTTGACAAAAAATTCAAAAACATGAATATTTTGAAGTAAATCACATTTTCCCAGAATGTGACTTGATACAAAAGTGTCCTGGTATTACCCGGACACATATTGAAAACACGCCCGGATGGCATTCAAACTAGGACAAATCCGGGGAAACCTGGATGGATAGCAACCCTAGTATCAGCACAATGGCTTGCAATAACTCCTGTTAAACTAAGTCTAGCCTGTATTACATACAACACCATTGCTACAACTCTGTTAGTGTAACAGATACATACAGACACTTCATATCACACAATGATCATGCCACAACAACACTTACAAAAAATTTACTTAAAATATTTCTCGATTGTGCCCTTCAAATAGATATAATATTATTGAATATAAAATTCCTGTATTATTGAAGCTTCACTCACTTGTTGAATCAAAATAATGGTTCTTTATAGCAAAACATTGGGTATTAAATGACAAGAAATGGATGGCATATGTTAACAACACTGATTTCAGAAATAGATGATCATTATTGGTGCAAAAACTATAGAAGATGCATCACATGAAAATGTTCGGTTACTATTCCGAGTCCAGCTTTCATAAAATCTGATCTTATCAGTCTTCACATTGAGGATTATATTTATAAGTATAACATGAAATTTTGATGAATTTACATAAATTTAAAGTTTGAAAAGAATAATAGATTAGGGTTACATCGCAATAATTAGAACCCAAACATGACTAGATACATGACATATACCTAGTCTATATCTTTGTCGTAATAAAGGCTCAAATAAAAAAAACTTACATAGCACATTTAGTGATGATAAAATAGGCTAAATATTCAAGTCATGGTACGCTAGATTGCATCCTATTCCTCATTTCATTGCTGGCAAAGAATGTTTGTTGTTTTAGTAAAACATACGTGAATATGTCTAAAGAAATAGTAGTCGTTATGGTACTTACCGCTCTATCACAGTAGGCATTCATCAACTTCCTCAGGGGTGTGTGTTTTTTGATTTTGAACTGGACAATAGCATTATCCTGACCTAGCACTTTCAAGTTGATATGTTCGCTTTCTCCCTGGAAATAATATAATAATTAACATTAAAGTATTTGCAACATGAAACTTGAAGTAATTCGTGGGAGTTTACGAGATAACCACATTTTTACAAAGAACGCCATGTCGGTGAAATTAAGTCAGGGGCGGTGAATAATATCTGATAATACGACTGTTTTCTTACCTTTTTCTCGTCAGCCATTTTAGGATCCAAGTATTTTTCAAAACTATAAACACAAAACTGTAGAATGCAAAGCAAGTTCAAAGATTATCACACAATAGACGCACTACTGACAGATTCGTGATCCGGTGGCGTGGTGGCAATGGCGGCGGAGTGGCTTGGAAAGGACACAGTGCTGCCAACACATGCGCAGTAATAACGGCAAAAATGGCGCGCAGCGTAGTCGCGCACCTACGCTGAAAATAATTTATATTTTGTCGATGTTGCATTTAAAAAATTTAAACATAAAAATAACTATTTTTATTTCATTATTACGAAATTCAAGCTGTTGCAGTGCTGCCCAAGATAAATAGATGATCTAAACTGCACCAAAATAAAAACTTAATAATTTAACGTATATATTTTAATATTGATATGCAAGGGTAAACATTAATATAATTAAGGAAATAATATAATATGGAGTTACAATTTTCTTTATATTCAAAAGTTTTAAATAATGTTAGTGGTTTGAAATTTAAACAGTTATTTCATATACTTGTTAGCATCTCAAAAAAAAACAAGTTAAGGGTAGAATATTAGAATTCTAGTAGGTTCTAGAAGTTAATCAATAATTTCCATTAATAGAATTTATTTCGTCATATCCTTTTTTCCTACATAGCCAACATCGAGAGGAAAATCGATATCCGCGTCTGTCTAGTGATGTATAGTATCGATATACATTAACGCCGGAAGTTGATAGGGACGCGAAACGTCGACATATGAGTTTGCGTCTCGTTTCACGAACGCAGCGGTCGAGGAATTAGTAAATTGAATTTATTTATTTATAATTTATAGTTTTTAAATTTATTTTGATAAGTTGAAAGAGTTAAATAAATCCGTGTGGTAATAAGAATAATTTAAAAACTTTTGTAGTGTGTTTAATTTATTAATTTAAACTTTATTGACCAAAACAATAAAGTAAAAATGGCGGAAAGAGATGATTGCTTTTTAATAATTAGTCCGTCATGTAGATGGATAAAAAATATTGGAGACGTATTTGTTCTTACTTTAACGTTATCAAAAAAATTAGGTAAGTAAGCTCATTGAGTTAACATTTTGCGTGACGTCACGCCTAGGTAAAGTTTGTACCTAGCTATGACGTCACAAGCTCCCACTCCTAAACTTTAATGCGATTTATCCGATTTTTTTTTTATCTCAAGTCTAATTACCATTTTGATTTGAGCCTTAAGACATTCATTCTCTACCAGTCAACCACTGGGTTAAATAAAAACATGTAGTCGGTTCTTAAAAAATAGATACTTCAACTAACATAAATTATTTTCATAAACTTACTCAAACACTGGAACAATAGACTTGTGTCCTCAAAAAATATAATTAGTATGTCAGTTAGATTATCAGAACATAAGGGACACGTATTTTTTCTTTTGTCAATTAAACAAAAAAAGATGAAGGCATCAGGTGCGACCGTTTCTCGCACGGCGTGAGCGTGACGTCATTATGATGCGCCACTACTCCCAAAATTTGACGCGTTTTATCTTTGTCTTTTTTTGTTTGATTGACAAAAGAAAGAATACGTGTCCAATATTTTTTGATAATACTTATAACTGACGGATTAATTAGAATATTTTTTTTTTACCCAGGAAACTATCCTATTGATATGAAGAAATACAAATTTCATTTTTTGAATGATCCAAGAAATGACTCATAAATTCGGTTTTGTATCATTCTCGTAGTAGCAGGCGCGAACCGCGGTGTACTCTCCGATTATACCACGCGGCAAATAGTACCTTCCGGGGGCCTCATTAATGAGGCATTGTACTCTCACGGAAAGTACGCGCTCGCGTCGCGTTAAATGCCGTGCCGTGCCGGTTCGTTACGTCACAACGCAAATGAAAAACGTGGCGATTTTATCAATGTTTAAAAATGCATAATTAACTTAATTGATATCGCCTAAAAAGTATCAACACCAACCTATTCGTTTGTCATTGTTTGGCAGCCCTATTTTTGAAAGTTGCAGAATAATAACGATCTTCGATCACAGTATGTTGCCTGCCACTTGTGGTTTGTTTGTTAGCTATATGTTTAAAAAAAACTGGCCAAGTGCGAGTCGGATTCGCGTACCGAGGATTCCGCACAAAATATACACTACAAACGTATATTTTAGTATCTATGAAAATCCAGTCAAATCCTCTTAATCAATATGTACGCGGTCTTATTGGTTTATGACATAGACAGACATAAAATTATACTGTTTTTAGTATATGTTCTTATAGCGGCAACAGAAATACATCATCTGTGAAAATTTTAGCTACCACGGTTCATGAGATACAGCCTGGTGAAAGACGGAGAGACAGACAGACGGACAGCGGAGTCTTAGTAATAGGGTCCGGTTTTACCCTTTGGGTGCGGAACCCTGTCCACATCAAAAGTGAGAACCTTCTGTACTGTTCTTAACCTATTATTTATTCTGTGGCGGTAGGTGGCAGTTAAAAATTGGGAGTGGAACATGACATGACAATATAATAAGTTTTATTAAATAAATAAATATTACGGAACAATTTTAACACAAATCGAACTAATCCCATGGTAAGCTCAAAAAGGCTTGTGTTATGAATACCAGAGAATGATATAGTTACTTATGCACATAGAAATATTCAAGACTCAGGAACAAATATGCTCATCACACAAATATTTGCCCTTACTGGGATTTGAACCCCGGACCTTCAGCTTCGCAGGCAACGTTACTCCCGTTGCGCTAAATTGGCCGTCTTTACCTTTATTGCCATTAATAAATTACAAAACGTCCGCCACTTCTGGATTTTCTGACCTGATCCTAATCTGAGGGTATGGGAATGGGATTCATAATTTCCGTCACTAATTAAACCTTTAAAGTATAGCTGCCGTGCTAGATGGAGGGATGTTTCGTTTCGTGAACTTCCAGAACAAACCGAGTATAGTAACGTAATTCGGTGATGCGCAGGCTAGTTCTTAGACAGTGTCTCAAAATTACCTACTTCAATATTCTATGCTTATAATTGAAACTCCCCTTTTTCAATCAAAATTTAAGGACAGCGAGTTACCTCACACGTGCGGAATGTTAACTACCTTTGGAATGTGTGATAAATGTGAAATCAAACACATCGGTTACTGGCCGTTCTATTTCGAAAAAAGAATACCGACACGGTCGTAAATTAAAAATTTCGCGCGCGTGGATTTAACGGCTTTTGTTCCGGTTTGGCGCTAGCCGTTCATTCCATTAGGTTAGTGTTGCACAAATCCCGGATTTGCGGGCAGTGTGCACCGCGCCGATAATGTCCGCCCGTTGGAATAATCCGGCGAGCGATCAGTTTTTGTTTATTAGTGCTAGCTAAGCTTTTCATATAATGTGCCCGCTTACAAAGTTATTATTAGACAGCCGCGGTTCTCCGCAACGGAACGTTGTTTTGTTCCACGATAGTAGGGGAAGTTGGGGCACCTCGATACGCCTTTTTTTTAAATAGGTTCATATGTATAAAAGACGTTAGAATACAATGGCACTACGGGAAACTACATACACTTGTCAATCATCTAATCATTACCTCAATTCATTTTTAGATACATATTTTCTAATACATATGATACACCCCTTATTTTCGTAGTACATCTCGGTCTTCCAGTTCCTTGTCTTCTAATGTTTTTCCCAGTTTCTCAGAAACGTTGGACCTTTGCTCCTTTGAAAGTCACACGCCTGTTAGTCTCGCTGTACTTCTTTGACTTCTGCCTTCTTCTAGCATAGTGACGAATTGACGATACGTGTATATTCATTCCGTGTTAGCGACACGATTGTAATTCAATACCTAGTGATCGTGAAATACTACAATTGTTGTCTTTTATCAATTTGATTTGACAGATTGAAAACAGAAGTGAGAAAACCAGTAAAAGTAAAACATAAGCGTGATTTGAATTTATTACCAAATTCGAGCATGTTTAGAAAAAATGTTTTCCAATTACCTACGTTGTTATAACATTTAAGATTTTATATCATGCGATATTGAAATTCTCTTCAATGTAGAATTAGTTTCATGCATGTACATTAATTTGCAAGATAGAAAGGATTTTGTTATGGACCCCCGTATATGTACGTGTTTTGTCGATGGTTCGCAATTTGGTACCTATGCATTTTTCTCCAGTTTGTGGATTCACTAGATGCTTAATTAGAAACTTTCGAGATTTGCTTTGAAAAATCTTAGAGAACAATAGAAGGAATCACGGTTAAATATATGAATACTTCATTTCTATCTGCTTTTTATTGTAAGTTCAGTTTTTATTACCCAAAACTTACCAGCTAATGATCTTAGTACCATCTGATGGCAAGTGAGGACGGGGCGTCGAAGATTTATCTCGCTAGTTCAGTGACAACCTAGAATGAATAGGCGCGGGAAGGGGACATTTGAATAGTCTCTATCGACTTTTCGATTTTTCTCTCATTTCAACTTGCTTATTCTGAAAGCTAAGCTTCCACTATTGTATCTACTAAAAAAATTGTAGCCGAATTTAACAACGAACGCGTACAGTGCCTGGCACGTTAAAGCAGGGAGACAACCTGTCCTTGACACCGTCTTACTTACTTATTCATTTTAACGACTCTAAACTTATTATACCGCTAAATCCAGGCTGGCAACAAAAACCGTAATCCAACTTTATAATTTTATTCCCAACGATAAACTACGTAGAGGAAAAAGAAATGATTCGCCAGCCAGAACTTATTTTAAAAAAGGAAGCAGTTTCCCGCCACTCCGCCATTTTAGAGAGGTACTCTAACATTGCACACTTGTTTTGCGTTAAAAGAGGTTCGCACTTGTTAGCGCTGCCAACATTCGGGCAATATACAAACCTTTAAGTGTGGTGCGATTGAAGAGCAGTAGCGGTTTTGTAAAGATTTCTTGAAATGTTAATGTTACCTAAATATGTTCTATGTACGATGTATTTTTCCGTGAGACTGGATTGTTTTCATTAATTCCTTAAAATTACTTAGAGTGGTAAAAAGTTAGCAAATAGCATATTAAGTATTCGAAGCCATTGCCAAATTGGGATGATGACAATTTTTAATTTTTTTTTCTGTGGTACATTGTAGGTTGTAGGTATAGAACGACCTCTAAATAATATAAACATTGCTGAAACAACCACTTTAATCTCATAAGAACTTCCCGAGATCCAACAATGTTTAAATCACATTTATGGACTTTCCTAAAACACGGTTTCGTAACAAAAGTTACCATACATTTCATGGGTTATTTAATGGTATTATTTTGAGAATGGATTTTCCCATCCAACTTTAAGAGCGTTTATACCTGCTTAACTGGTAACGTCGCATATTATTTCATTTTGCTTCATTATTTTGTGATATTTGAATGAAACTTAACGGTATGTTCAATACATACCCTGCATCTTTAGTATTTCCTTAATTATCGCTTTTGGCTTTATTTTCGTACAAAACATGATATAGACTTGAATTCATTTTTAGAGCTTTAGTTGTGGCAATATCATAAAATTTTGCATTGTGCCAGCGCAACTACCGAAAACGTAATGAATGTATTGAAAACATGTTCAAGTTACATTCATATTTCTCAAAATAATCAAGAAAAACCAAGAAATATAAGACGTTGCCAGTTAAGAAGGTATAAATCCTCTTAAAGGCTCATAAAACAAGCTACACGCAAGATCGAAGTCGAATCTTTTGTAAAGGATTTCTATCACAGAAACTGTCATTTCGCATCAAAATTTTATTTTTATATGAGTACTGTCAACATCCCAATTAATAAGTAGCTCAACAAATAACTGTGACTTGATTGTTTTATGTTGAAAATTATATTTAATGGTTCCGATTAATTTATAATATGACTTCAAAAAACTACCCCATTGAGTTTGATGGAATAGTTTTTTAAAGTCATATTATACAATAGGTATGATGCCGCATGTCAAATTTTACAATATTCTGTAGTTAGATGATTAAAAAAACCAATACATCATAAATTAAAAAAAAAAAAACGAAAACACTAAATAGCTTTGAAATACAACACTCCAAAGTTTCGCAAATTATGTATATTTTTTTAAAATCCATATGGTCCATAGTTGAGTCAGATATGACCCAGAGCGGGGATCGCCACTCCTGTTTCGTATTCGCTGGCCGAGTTCTTTAAGTAAGAAGCTCGCGAGCTTCTCAACTCCAGGGTCCGGCTGTTTCAACGGCGACCGGCACGAAATCGTATGCTGACTCCAATGCAGAATATTTGGCCTGTTTGATCTTTGCAGCGTGTTCTGCAGCGGAGCTAGCACACCGCAAAGTTTGTGGGATCAAATGGGATGCAGCGGACGAGCTAACGCATGTTGCATCCCATGAGAAGCACCGCCCTCTACGCCACGGTACTAAACTAAGGCCACCCGGTCTCTTGCCTCCGTGTGACTTAAACCTGGTGGCTCCAAAACACAAGGCACATCGGCTGAAACCATGGCCCACCGGATAATATCGTTGAGCGGGTGGTGTCTTGGGAACCGACCGGCGCACCTTTGGCAAGAGAGACCGTGATGACCATTCTCCTCCACCATAATTCCACATCGACAACGGTGGGCCTCACACACTCTCGTACCCAACCTTAATGCCACTGCTATTCTAAGGGAATGAGGGCAGAGCGTGCAACCATGCTCCTGATTGTGGTTGTGCGAGGGCTTTAAAGCGCGCCAGATCAGCTATGCACCTTCCACCAATGAGACGTAGGCTCGTTTGTTGTACAATTCATCCCATTGTCATTGCATGATTGGATTTTCAGGGCGGTTATCTCCAGTAAAAATTGCTGACCACCTCGCCAGGGCCTCTGTGAGAAAGGGAACTGGGACGTTGTCACCATTAAAACATTATATGCGAGTGACAAGATCCCTCGTTCCATGAGATGATGCAAGGAAAGCAATAAGTCCTACATCTTCGACGCGGCGTATACCCAGCCCACCATAGCGTATGGGGAGTGCAGCCTGTATCCACTGGGGTCTGATCCAACTCTACATTAAGCAACAATTCTAAAGACGATTTCAACGCTTCGTCAATTTCCTTCACTTCGCTCATAAAACTTCATTCAGTAAAATTTCCCTCTCGACACTGTTAAAAGCATTTTTTAAATCTATTTTGACAACAACTGAATCTTCATTATCATGCGTCATAACAAAAGACCTGGTGGCGTGTATTGCCGCCTCTCGCAACCTCTAGCTGTACCAAAACCAACTTGCTGTGGTTGAAGGTACTCTGACATGGCGTCTCTAACGGCGTGACAACCTAGCTTTCCAACAAGGCGACGAATTGTATTGCCCACAGCTATCGGCCTTACACCACCATCTTTCTTCAAAAGAGCACATAGTGATGCACCGTAAAGAAAAGGCCTCACCTGCAAATTGAGCATACCCTTTAACAAAAAATTGCACAACTTGGCGAGGGATTCCAACAGTCGGGGGCCATTGCTACCCGCAGAGGTGGATATGAGCTCTTTAAGTTGTTGAGGGCGTAAACCATCTAGTCCGGACGCGGAACCATTGTAAAAAGAACCTATGGTATAGGCTACCTGGCCGGGGGTCACAGAAAGAAAAGAGCTATTTCGGGCTGGCTCTGGAGGGAAAGCCAATTGATCTGGAAGGTGATGGATGCTTCTCGGGTAAGGTTCTCAATGTTTCATTATTAGAAGGTGCAAGTGATGAGTCAGATAAAAGACGACGAACAGCTCCCCTTAAGCCACCGTCATGTACTTTCGCCTCTATAGCGCGGTACATAGAATTCATTTTGAGAGTTAAGCAGTCTTCGGGATATCCTATACTAGCGTTTTCAATATGTTCCTTTACTTTAGATGTTAGCGATCTACCTGACTTATTCTCGGGTACTCTTAGAGCCGAAAATGAAAAGGAGAGCAAGGCAAACCAATCGTCGACACTGTTCGTACGTAGGCAATCGTCTATTACAACGCACAATTTACCAGCAGCGAGATTCCGTGCTCCCTTTGGTATATGTCTCAACACACGCACGTTCGCTTTCAGGAAGGGCAACTGCTCTAGCTTAACTGCTTGATTTTGCGATGTATCCGGTACAAAACTCGAGGCCCCCCGTGGAGCAATGTTAGCGTTAAGGAACGCTGAGCTATTGGTATTTTGTGTAACATCCTTGTGAGCGCGACTGATGTGAACATTGAGACAGCGGGGTGCGATGTATATCTTAGATGACCCCGGACAGTGTGGGCAAGACACTCTGCAGGGGCTGTTCATAATTCGTGGATGTAAATAGTTTGTAACAGGTGGGTTCAGCTGGGGGTTACCTCCATAGTTTGTGGGCTAAAAACATTCACAATGCATAAGAAAAACATTAAAAACATAACGTTTGAAAGTTATAAAAATTCTAACACTGTCACTGTTTTGTCAATTTTTTGCTAGCGCATGTAAACATAAGGAAGGCGCATATGTAGTTTTCACGTTACCTAGGGGATGTCTGTATTGAAGATATTTTCAAAAAAATGATTGTAACGGACTATTTGGAGGTCACTAAAACGAAAAATTTTTTTTTTGGATTTTGTGTATATTTGTATGTGTCGTTGTGGCTTCATCACGCAAAATCGGCTAAACAGATTTGAACAATTTTTGGTACACAGGTAGCTGGGTATTTCCTGATGGTTATAGGATAATTTTTACCCGACTACGCTGACGAAAAATAGAAGGGTTATGACTTTTTCTCCTCCGCGAACGAAGTTGCGGGCACCTTCTAGTAATTCCATAAAATAATAGTTGTATATCAACCACATCATATAGTTAAACGCAGTTATCACGACTGAAATGCCAAAATAAGAGTACTTTCTTTTCCAAATACTTAGATACATTTTGTATGCAAACTCCCGAATGACGTCACACTTGATTAGCAATTAAATTAGTGTGGAGACGGAGCGTAATTTCTGACTCTCAGAGTACTCTTTTTGTATTTAGTCCTATATAGACAATTGATCCTTACAAAAACGCAATCTATTGTCACGTAAAAAATAAGCTGTCATCTTCCCAATTATACAACAGGTCATTTGATTTTGCATCAAAAATTCAGATGCCTACGCAAATACTGTCAGGAATCAGTTAATCGCGGAACAGATTATTTCGCTAGCTTTAGCTTTTAGGTACTTATCTTATCCCTTACTCTGCGACCGCTTACAAATGCGCCTGCCAATTCCGCAGAGCAACAAGTGCTCATTTGGAGTACGTCTCGCCACATCTCTAAGGAGGTTAATGTTTTGAGCAGTCTTCGTCTACGCCAATATCAAGCTCAACTGAGCGTACGTAAAACTTTTCGGTTGTCCTAATTGACAGTTGCTACTGCGTTTTTTTGTGAATGAAAATATTGAGTCGTAGCCAAAACGGCAAAAACGGAACCTTTATGGTTTGCGTCATAGCCGTCCCACCGTACGTCACAGCCATTTTAATCAAAAACTACAAGATCTATATTATATATTGATAAAATGTGCAGTATAGCCTATACTTCAAATTTCATCAATATACACCTTGTAGTTTATACTTGTAAGTCGCTACTTGGATAGTTTGGTAGTTAAATAACAAAATAAATATTTCTAGGGGGGCACTCCATACATGTGCACTCGTAATAGAAGCTGAAAAATGTTTTTTTTTTTAAAGATAATATCAAAATTTAGTTTCTGTCACGTATACGGAGATACTATCAACTTAATAACTTAAGTCCATGGAAGATACCTACAACTACATGTGACAGAAGCTTAATTTTTTTTTTAAGCAAACATCAACATGTGACATATTTCGACAGTTCTTTTAAATACAGTAATACTAGGTTGTTATACTAGGGTGAAAAGTTGTATTTTACCCGCGAATGTGGAATTGAAACAAGAGCAAGCGAAAGGATTTATAGCTAAAATATAATCCTGAGCGTAGCGAGTGTTTCAACACACGAGAAGTAAAATACAACTTCGCACCCGTTTGTAACACAAAACTTTTCACCTCATTATAGCGAGGAAAGTGCAACATGCAAAAAAACAGCTCATGAAAAAGAAGTCTTATTTGTACACATTATAATCATCATCAGGTTAATTAAAATCATCATCAATAAAAAATTTGTTAAGAAAAAATTTGTTGACAATGTTGACATTACTGACGATGCGTTTTGTAATTGTATCGACACAACTTATGCGTTCAGAATTATATCAAACATCATTATAAAAAAAACAAATTTTTCTTATGGAATTTTAAGGTTTATGACTTAAAATCATTAAATGAAGCTAAATACCATTTTTTATGAAATTCTTAAAGCATTTATTTAATGATTTAAGAATTTAGTTTAATGAAACGAACCATTATTATGAGCGTTTTACGTTTTGTTATCTGTCAAAAGCTACTTAAACACGCTCCAAGGTCAAATTACTTTCCCCACTAGGAGATAAAATGCTTTTTTACTTACTTGTCTTAAAGGATAGAAAAGACGGCTTTCCGAGCTAGTGCTAAGAGCTAATCCTGGTCTTCAGCGGGTCCATCGTAGGAATGAAGCGGGCAGTGTTGGATGATATGTTCAGCGGTGTGCTATTCCTGACCACACTCCCAAAGAGGTGACTCTTCCCATCCCAAAGTCAGACATGGAGAAAGCCTGTGTCATGCGGGCTTATGATGGTAGCGATTGTTACGCGATAGACAATCGACAAATCAGCCGTCACTTTCTGTCAAGTATACGGGTGCGAGAGTGAAGGATGCGGTTGTTATTATCTATCGTATTTTCAAGAGCAGCAATAGTCGTGTGATGATGATGATCATTCTCTAATATTCTATAAATGAAGCATATTCCCTGGAGGTATATAGATAGGGACAATCCCGTAGCGCGTCACTAGCGGCGATGAAGATTTTGTTTGATACAGCTTAGTTGCAGCGTATAAGCGTAATTAGCAAAGAACACAGTAATAAGTAATTACTTAGGATTTGGACTCTCAAGTACACTGTACATGTTGTAAGTAGGGAACACAATTATAAGGAAGTAGGTAAGTTACTCAGACTGTTCCTTACTCATACAGTTTGTATTTTATCCGGCATAGTAATTTTGTTGAATAGTTTTATCAACGAAGCGTTTTTTTTAAGTGCGACCGAACAGCAATGTACCCAATCAAACTTGGTTGGACAACTGGCACGTGACGTGTACGTTGATACGTAAATCAATTGATTAGTATTGGTGGATATTAAATTGCGTGCTCAATTATTGCGTATCAAAAAAGGAGTTTATTTATTAAAGGTATGTAAATACGTTATGTGTTATATTAATAATTGTCATTAAAATATTTACCCCTATCAAAAACACACGCTGTACAATAAAAAAAATTGGTTGTCTTTCGTATTATTGGCCGAATATTTTGCGGAATCCTCATTTCGCTTACTCCTTCTGAAGTTTAAATATAAGATACCTATTAATACATAAAATACTTGCAGCTCGTTTAGAATGAATTAGAATAGATTAGATCTTATACACGTTTCCTGAAATGCCATTAATGCCAATAATCTTATCGAGAATATTTTCGATGAAATAAGGATAAATAATTAAACCACATTTAAAAATTTCGAAAATATTATCCTGATTTCATAAAAAAAATCAATAAGTTCTTCTTTCATAAAGATCTCTACAGTCGATTATTGTAAACAAATGTCACTAGGATTTAAAAAATGATATCTAAAAAACAAATGATTTAGCCTCCTGACGCCGAGAGTGATTTATGCATTTTTGAATTTCGAACCTTCTTGAATTTTATGAGGGTTCAAAACTTGATTTTATTTTGTCCTTTTAAAAGGACACGAAGACTCAGGAGGATAAAAATAAACCATCCACAGATTCTGAGTGAACATTACAGGTCGCCCTTTGGGCCCACAGTGTCCACTGTATCAAAACGTCCACCGTATCAGAAAGTCCTCTGTGTCAGAGTGTCCACTGTGTCAGATCGTCCTGTGTCAGATCGTCCACTGTGCCAGAGTGTCCACTGTGTCTGATCGTCCACTGTGTCAGAGTGTCCACTGTGTCAGGATGCCCACTTTATCAAAATGCTTACTGTACAAGAACGACTACTTAACAATGTCAACTGTATCAGTACGCCCACAGTATCACATTGCCCTTATATCAAAATGCCCATTATACCAGAACGTCCACTGCATCAGAACGCCCACTATATCAAAATACCCACCTAATCAAAATGTCCACTATTGGTAAGGTGAGCTTTTTCAAAAAGGTACACTTTTTATAGAATTCACGTATCGATTCAGTCGACCATTTGATGGAATGACCTATGTGGTACAGTGGACATTTTGACATAGTAGACCTTTTGGTAAGATGAACTTTTTCGTAGAGTGTGCCTTTTCGTGGGGTTGACGTATAAATTCAGTCGACCAATTGATGGAATGGACTACTTAATAAAGTGGGCAATTTGGTAGGGTGGGTGAAATAGTGAAGAGGACATTATGGTAAAGAGAACATTTTAAAGCGGACGATCTGGCACAGTGGACGATCTGACACAGTGGACACTCTGGCACAGTGGACGACCTGACACAGTGGAAGATCTGACACAGTGGACACTCTGGCACAGTGGACGATCTGACACAGTGGACACTCTGGCACAGTGGACGACCTGACACAGTGGACTTTCTGATACGGTGGACCCAAAGGAAGTCTCCGTACTAACATACTTATGTAACTCTCTGTATTATTAACAATCTATGGATCATGCAGTCCGAAATGCTCGTGAATTTGTGTGTGGTTCGACTAAGTCAATAACCGCCCGTAACCTCAAGTAAAAAAAAGCGGCCAAGTGCGAGTTGGACTCGCCCATGAAGGGTTCCGCAGCCGTTTATACAAAAAAATACACTACAGATGAAAACAATACGATATGAAAAAAAAACATGAACAAAAGAGTGTATCTCCCCGGCACTTACGTCCTTTTGCTGAGAAGCGCAGTTTTTTGGCAATAACTAAAAAGCGGTGTGTCCGATCATGTTAAAAACAATTTTTGTTGGAAGTATTTATCAAGCTTTATATTTATATTTTTTTTCATATTTTTTGAACATACCGTTTAGAAAATAGAGGGGGGGGGGGGGGGCACAATTTTTGCTAGTTTCAGTCAAAATCATTTTTTTTTGTAAAAACCACAAAGTGTTTTTAGAAGAACTGTCGAAATATAAGCCACACATTGATATTTGCTGATTTTTTTTTTCATTTTCGGTTACATGTATGAAGTGGCCCCCCTAGAAATATATATATTTATTATTTAACTATCAAACTAAGTAGCGGTTTACACAAGACACCTATGCTCCAAATTTCATCAATGTACATCTTATAGTTTATGAATAAAATGCCAGTGACATACGGACGGACAGACAGACAGACAGACAGACAGACATGACGAATCTATAAGGGTTCCGTTTTTGCCATTTTGGCTATAGAACCCTAAAAAGTTCGTTATTCTATGTTTGAAATAAAAGTAACTCTTTTGAAAAAAAAAACCTAAAAACCCGACTGCGTAAAAAAACACAAAAAATATTGGCCCAGTAGGTACCCTAGAAATTTGTTAAGTAATATTGAATAACTTTTCTTTGGCTTTAACAGCAGGAATTACGACAGTACATTCTAATGTGGAACAGCGATTTTAAAGGGTGACTGATATAAATATATAGATACCCGTGTGCCGGTTTGTAGAATAAAGTTTTAGAATTTAACTAAATTCTTCAACTTATGAAAGTTCGTGTACAAGTGACAAATGGTTATTTAAGGTCGGCGTCATAAGTACACGAGCAATGAGTATGATACATACATTAACGGTAGTGATATTAAATAATAAATATCAGGGACAAATTTACACAAATCGACCTAGTCCCAAACTAAGTAAGCGTATATAGATAAATTATAATACTCAAATACATAAACAACATCCAAGACCCAGGAACAAGCATTCGTGCTCACCACACTAAAACTTGCCATGACCGGGATTCGAACCCGGGACCGCCAGCTTCATAGGCCGCTGTACGACCAATTGAGCCAAAACGTGTCGTCGTTAATATTAATTATTTTTGGTTTGGCTAGAAATAATGGTCAAGACTTAACAACCATTGATATAACATTACATTCTAATCCATACTATTATAAATGCGAAAGTGTGTCTGTCTGTCTGTCTGTCTGTCTGTCTGTCTGTTACCTCTTCACGCTTAATCCACGGAACCGATTTGCATGAAATTTGGTATGGAGATAGTTTGAGTCCCGGGGAAGGACATAGGCTACTTCATATCCCGGAAAATTACCCCTATCCGCGATAAACGAATTTAAGGCGGACGAAGTCGCGAGCAGAAGCTAGTAAGCTATAAAATGCATATCTACGCCGACAAAGTCGAGGGCAACAGCTAAAAAGAGTACCTACGTAATATATTTAATCAGCAACGATGCCGTATGTCGAAATAAGAGTATCAATAGACCAATAAATGCATGATAACATTTAACATCTGTACAATAATGTTAATCACTTAATTAGTATCTTACCGCCTCTTAAATGTTTAATAATACTAAGGATCCTCAGAAAATGTTGCCAGTGTTAATTTAGCAGGATACACAAGAAACAACTGGCTTTGACAGATTTAAATGTGAACAAAGCCCGTTAACGAGCCTTCCCGACAATCTCCGCTAAACTGGTTTAATCGAATTAAACAATCAGGCCCGTCCAACAATTCAATCTAATATTTTAGTTGGACGGGACGCCATTAAATTGGACACTGAATTATATCACGACTTGTATAATTATTTTATTATATTTAGTGACGCGAATGGGGGTTTATACAGGCCGATCCCTACCTAAGTTCTTAACAGATATATTATTTTCTTTGTCTTTTTTTTAACAGCTGATTACATTACAGTTACAGGGATAATTAGGGCAAAGGGATAGCATAATCTTTTTGCTATGAAAGACGTATTGCCTTGTTATTTTGTCATAACTCACGGCCATCCTTATTTTTTACCTTTTAATTTGATTCTCGTATATATATGAATGTCATTGTCAAGTCAGTACAAGCTATGTTGGGTGACCAAACGAAAATGGGACCAGACCAAAAAGGCTTTTAATGGTTTAAAATAATGTTAAATGTTATTTAATTTATTTAAAATAATGCTAAATTATATTTAAAATAATGTTAAATGTTATTTAATAATGTTAAATGTTATTTTTGTTATTTAATTGGCATTAGAATCAAATATCAGCAGATATAGATCAGCTCAGCATACAATATAATATTTCTGTTGATTTTCACGACTTATGGAAACACCCTAGAAATCATAAAGTCATTGGCAATGGGTTTTACTCAGCGGTAGTGACCCTGCCTGAGAAGCTCACGGTTCAGAGTTCAAGTCCCGGTAAGGTCAAGTATTTGTGTGAAGAATATAAATATTTGTTCCTGAGTCTAATATCTATTAGAGTAATATGTATAGGTATATTATATACTAGAAGGTGCCCGCAACTTCGTCAGAGGAGAACATTTCAGAACCCTTTTGTTTTCTTCAGCTTAGTCGAGTAAAGTGTCTATGAATGTCCAACTACCCGTGTACGAAAATAGGTTAAAATTCAGCTGTTTTTGCGTGATGAAGCCGCAACAACACATACAACCATACAAAAATCTAGTTATTTTTTCCATTTAGTCACCTTTAGCCCGTTTCACTTTTTTTTCTTTTCAATATCTTCACTGTAAAAACACTTCATTTTTACAAGTTTATAATACTAGATATCGTCGTCCTCAACTAACAAAAACCTTCTTGATCATACCATCATGGGACTAGTTCGATTTGTATAAAATTGCCCCTTTATATTATACTTTATTTGCGCCACTATGGCAATAGTTATTAACAGGTGTCCAAATACATTAACCACACACACAAGCCGGCTCTGTGGTCGGCTGTGCATTCGTGTATTATTTTTAATTTGGCTTAAAAGTGTATGTGGCTCTGAGCTCCAGGGCCTAAGCGTCTCCACTGCAAATACTGCAAAAACATGGTTGTTTGTGAGACCCATACATTTATGGCGTTCTGCGGTCTCGGCAGTTGATGTCGCCCCGGCGGCCCACAAAGATGTGGTGGGTAGGTGGGACGGTGCTAGGGTGTCCACACATAGTATCCTAGATAAGTGGCCATCCCAATTGCCAGAGTATTCGGGACATCCCGTCGGCTTCGGGTCATACCATCGTTGTGCGTGAGGCCAGTGATTCTTATATATAGCTGGCACGTTGACGTTGTCAAGAGCCCGGCGCACAGTGGATCGAAATGAATAATATATGTTGTTTTTATACTAAATTGTCATGAATATACCGTATTTGTAATGAAAATAAAAAAATAAAGAATTAAGTTTTTTTTTGTATTTACCGACTTTTGATTGGACTATAAAAAAAAAACGGGCACCTACTGAGATAAACTGTTTACTGTTTTCCACTGCTCTGAAGTACGACAATGATATTCTAAAGGTTTGAAAGGGGGATCGGTTACAGTTTTCTTACAATAAGATACCTATTTTTCAGTTTCATACAAAAAAAACACACTTTATTTTTTTCTGCTTAAAATAAGCCCTATTTCGAAAAAAAATATATAATTTTTTTTATTCCTTACATTATTTACAACCGAAAAGTTTTTTTTAAAATACGATTTTTGGAAAAAAAATGCGAATGTCCATTTTTTATTCATTTCGATCCACTGTGAGGCGTGGCGAGACAAACGGCCTCTCATGTAGACAGGAGAGGCCGTGGTAGCCCAAAGGGCCCACTCCGGCACCGCACGGATAGCGGTGAAGGACAATTTCCAACTTTATTTACTGTGAAAATTTCCAGTGTCTACCTATTGCAGTTCTAGAGTTAGAACGCTGTGTCCGACAGATGGACAGATAGACAGACAGTAGAGTACGGAACTCTAAAAAATATAGAGTTTCCACTTAATAACGAGGAGAGCATTATAATAATATGCTTCCTCGCATTTGAATCCCAGGGGATTGTTGTCATTTTGCATATACATCGGAAAATATAAATGCAAATTTTCTTTTCCTATTTATCTCTGAGATCCGGAAAACTCGTAAAGCATTAAATTGGCATACATGAATAAGAAAACATTTAAATTAGGTGTAATAAAGATTACACAGATAACTTGGTGATAAAATTTACTTAGTTGAAAGCAACTTGATGAAGATTAAGTCAGGGATTTTTTCAGCTTCAATATAAATATTCATCAAGTTGTTTTAATTAGTATCATTGACGCGACTCCGACTCGCGCAGGGTAGATTTTTTTTATATGGCACCGACAACATAATAGCAGTAATTGTATATATTATATAGATTGAGTTGAAAAAAGGTTATTTGTAAGCAAACTGAAGAAACTAAAACAGTATTTTTTTGTGATATAGATACAAATCAAAACGCAAAGAAAAATACTATTGCTCTCTCACTGATTACGTGTCAGGTGTGTTACCCTTTCACTAGCGAGCACTGTAACGTACGCATCGAATTTATCTACCTATCCGCCTTGACCCCTGTACCTATTTTTATTTTGAAAGGTATTAACCTTAGCGTGGTTAATATAAAGATAAGTATTTTTTTTTAATTTTTAGGATTATTTGGAGTTGTTTTTATTTTTAGGGTTCCGTACCAAACATGGTATGGCGCATGGTACCCCTATGGCGCGACTCTGTCTGTCTGTATGCTCACTACCATCACAATCACAATGTACTAAAGTAGATATATAAAATATATAGACTGTAACTTTTGCAGTGGATTTTTGTCTCAATATAATATTAAAAAAAATAAAAAAAATGCATTGAAGTAAAAAATTGTTCATGCACAAATAATACAAATTAAGACTTGCTATTCATTATATTAGGTGTCCAGTGGCGTGCGTAGGGTTTTTGGCCAAGGTAGGCGTTTTTCTGTGCCTATATGGAGCCATGGTCGTTCAGGGTAGGCAATTTCTCTCTGTCTATGTGGATTCAGGGCCAGTGCCTTTGTGCCTATGTGGACTGCACGCCACTGAAAGCGTCTCATCGAAATTTGAGCCCTTTTAATTTACGAGAAGCACCATCAAAGACTTTGGTCTTCCGCAAGCGTGGTAGTGAGCATTGCGCATCCTGCAACAGAACCTTTAAAACCAAAGGCTTTGCACTTGATGTTCGTGGAGCCAGGTTCATTGTTGACGCATACGTTAAAGAGGACGATATATGCTCCAGCTATGGTTACCAACTATTTTTCTATCAAATATGGTATTTTTGAATCTGTTTCCTCTTAAAAAAAGTAGATGGCAATTAAAAATGAAAAAAAAAAAAAATCTGCTTTGCGCCTTAAAATATTTTTTTGAGAAAGTATCGACGGTGACAGTGACAGGTGAATGGAAGAAAAGTGTAAAGGTGCGTCCACACTTGTATCATTTGCTCGTATCCGATCACCGTGCCGTGGCATGACTGCGTATCGCGCTGCTTGGATGCTTACTGCCAGCGCGGCGATCATGCTGCACTCGTCCGATATAAGTGTGTGATACGCGTAGCAACACGGATTTCGAGCGATCGGATCGGCGCAACGTCCAAACGCGTGATCGTGACACGCGATCATGCCATGGAACGAAAATCTGATATGGCAAATGATACAAATGTTGACGCACCTTAAGGCTGCCTTCCGTTTCACGCAAAATATACAAGTAGTAGTTTCGCCTACTATATTTTTTTTTAGAAATATATTATTTGATCCTCTAATATAGTAGGATACTATATTATATAGGCAACCCTAGGTGCAGCACAAACGATAGACAAACATTCTTATAACAACTTAGCACCTTTAAATATAGTAACATCCCAACTATCTGGCTAAATTGAGAGCTAACTAATATACAGTCATTATATAACTCTAGTTCCATCGTTACACTAGCTTTTCAAACTTAGGATTGCAATACCGCTCGTATTTTCTCCATATCGGCTAAGTTTAATGTTAATAAGATCGTTCTTGGCAGTTCGGAATCGCGCGCCCATTATTTCAACTACTTCGACTGCAAACGGGCTATTCCGTTAAGAGGATTGTGAATTTAGTGTTCTGTTGGCTCTTGTGAGTTCACAAATTAAGTTACGAGTATTCTTATAAATAGGCAGCCGACCCGTAGGTCGAGTAACAATCAATTTTGATTTGGTGTGATTTTAATGTCAAGGTGGGTTTGGTCCTATAGCACACAAACACATAACAATAAAATAATAATGGAAATGGCAATGACACTGTACTGAGTATGCAGATACAAGACTAGTGATGACGTCATGAAGTGATGATTGATGTATTTATCTATACTATTATAAAGTCCTCCCGTGACCATGGAAAGCTGGAAAGCTTCCGAAACGTCGGGAACTAAAATGAGATAATATACGCGATATAATCCGTTAAATTGTTTTATTTCAATGAGTAATAATCGCGGAAACAGAAGAAAATATTATATTATAAAGTTGTAAAAAATAGCCGTCTTATTTAATTTAATAAAAAAATGACATAAATTGAAGATATTATATTAAGAACGAGCAACTTCGTCAGCGAAGGAAAAAAGAAATCATAACCCTATTTTTTCTATAGCGTAGTCGAATAAAAAGTAGAGATAGTTGAAGTTTATCAGTTTTGGCGTGATAATGATAACGTCAGAATGTACAAACATATAAAATGGGTCTGAGTGTCATAATGGCTTTTAGCCACGTGTTGAACACTCTGCTTTTCACTTCGACTGCGAGAAATTAAGAAAAAACTAGACATTGTATATTTCATGAAAAACTAAAAATACAGTTTGAGCAATTCAGTCAGAAAGTTTGGCCAATCTGATCAGGTTGGTTTGTTTGTTTTTAATTATTCGTAAGGAGTATGTAGCTGGCCGAACGTTTTTTCTTCAGTGTCATAGAAATTTGTATGGGATTATATGGCTTTGTTTTAAACCCTAGGGGCTAAATGTACTATTTTAGTCTCGCTTCGCGAAGCTGTGGCGCTACCTACCTATGGTCTCACCGGAAGATCAGCGCTGGCTTTAGAGCCAGCATTATGCTGAGGTGGGACCATTTCGGGGCATACTTAGTTTAGTAATTTATTTTTTGTATTGCTGTATAAATATGCCCTCGAATAAATGTATTTTCTTTCTTTCTTTCTTTCTAAAAATACAAAAAATGGTCCATTCAGTGACCTTCAAATACATGACATGACGTTTCACTTTTTTTTCATATCTTCACTGTAAAAACACTTTATTTTTACAACTTCATACAATAGAATAAGGGTCAGGCTATTTTCGAGGTGCCGGAATCAGAAAATGTATATTTTAGATATTTTGTATGTTGGTATGTATGTTCCTATAAGTCTTTGAGCTCGCCAAAACGGCTCGGTGGTTATATAATATTTTTACCCGACTACGCTTAAAAAAAAATGGTTTTGACTTATTTCTCCTCCGCGAACGAAGCGGCTCCTTCTAATTTCAAATTTGAATATAAAACCGTACTTTGAGTTAAAGTCTTCACATTCGAAAAAAATACCCGTTAGATAGTACCCATTATCATTACAAGTAGGTTCGGTTGCCTAGTCAGACAGAGCAGTGAGAGAACATCAAAGCAGTCTGTCATCTTTTAGACTTGGCTGAATCTTCTGACTGCAGCGTGTAGGTACTCATTCGGCGCACTAAATTGAGACAAAGGCTTTGTGTCTTTGGCTTTGTAATCTTGAGTTGGGCTTCGTTGTATTTCGCTAATTTTGTACCTACTATTCAAATTAGCATAATATGTATTATACGGGTTTATTTTTATGACTACGTTTGAAACTAGAAAACATGTTGACGAATAAATCCTCTAGAGCTTTATGTAGTACATTGTATGCAGCAGTAGGGTAAACAGTGTACAATTATGGCCAACGATCAGTGATTGTCCACTTACGTTTTGCGATTAAATAACAAAAATAAAACAAACTAAATAGTAAAAAGAAAAATCTTTGGTTATATAGTTTCTTCAGTTTACTTACAAATAACTTTTTTTCAACTCTACATGATATATACAATTACTGCTATTATTTAGTCGGTGCCTTCTAAAAAAACTGCAAAATGTCATCTAAAGAAACTACTGATTTTAGTAAGTTGTTACACGGTTGGCACCGACTCCAAAATAGCATTAATTGTATAATTTGAGTTGAGAAAAGGTAATTTGTAAGTAAATTAAAGAACCTAAACTATACAGTATTTTTTTTACTCTTTGTATTTTGGAGTCGTTTTTATTTTTTGAAATTGGTTAAATAGTTTTTGAGTAATCTGTGACTACTACATAAAAAAAAGAAAACGTTCCGAGGAATTGAGAACCTCCTCCTTTTTTTGAAGTCGGTTAAAAATTGAGAAAAACGTAATTTTAATGGCCAAAAATAATATACATACAATGTAATAATTTAGTTTTTCCTACAGTTTACTCAAGAAATTCTTAATTTATCAATCCCAAAATTGAAATGGGCATTCACAGATAGTTGGCAATAACAGTACGCGCAGTTTACCCTATTTAGCAACAAAAAATGAATCGTGGAATGTGGCCACAGCGAATGAATCTTCAAACAACCGGTAACAGACTGAAACCAAATTTTGTTTGTATTGTATTGATCTCGGTGCTTTTAAGTTTCAACTGTATCCATTTCTCCATTTCGAAGGCGGTCCAAGCGACCGAATCGGTGTCGAGTACAAAGGAGATGTTTCCGATTTCTATTGGAAAACCACATCCTGAAATGCGAAGTGTGGGAACTACGAGTATGGCTTGACGACACAGCAGGGGACTAGCACTGCTTGAGATAAAAAACTAAACTCTGATTTTTTATTCAAGACCAAAATCTGACAATTCTCATCGTGATTATTTAAACAAATAATCATTATTTCATAAGATCATGAATGAGAAATCGTGCAACCAGTAATATTAAGGTAAGTTTATTGATAAAAATACTGATACTTCAACCAGTATGCATGCAGTGATCACAGCGAAAGTGCGCCCGTTGACGTAAAATTTTGGTCTTAAATTAAAAATCAGAGTATAGAGTAAAATTAATCTTAAAATGATAACTTCTTCACGCCTCTCCAGTGAGTTTACCCTACCTTTGGATGCATGTTTCATAAGTCGGTTAGGGGAGAGTCGTTCAGTTTAAAATTGGTTTACTCTACCTACTTATCAAAATTTGACTCACGACATAATAAAGGTTTTAACTTGTCTCCTTGCCATCGCCAATTTTGATAAAATTTGCAAAAACTCTAGGTACAAGATAACCGAAAATAACAACAAAATTTATACGGAGTTCGTCAGTAATGTGGCGATGGTAATGAGGCGCTTAAAAAGCTCAAATATTGACGCAGGTCTACTTCCAACATAACACTGAGTGGCTTTATGCAAAAATGCTTTCGTATGTCCTTCTGTCCGGTTGTTATCCTCTACAGGTCATATGTCTCAATCGATTCTCGTGATATTTTGTGAGCAGGTCCTATAATTATATTGATTTTTTTGTTGATTCCGTCTTTGTTTTTTTTTAATGTGGCGGAAATATGGGGGGTTGAAAGCGTCGTCTACAGTTCAAAGAATCACTAGTTCTAAAAGTGTTGGAATCGTTCTCGTATCTCGACTCACGCCAATATCATGTTTGTGCCGGTTTAAGAAAATTTAGTCTGTCCACTAATTTTTCGAATAGCGTTTTATTTCAAGGACCTCAGCAGGCCTTTTCAGGTGGCGATTATCGTGATAAGGCAAAAAATCCGTTTGACAAGTTAGTGTAAGAGGGATGGCTGTTTATCATTTATTTATCGCGTGATACACTCAACCATACGGATCTATAGAACCGCTGGTTAGTTCATCTAGTTATGTATGGCATATGATGTAATAAATGTATGGACATAGACGCACTTATTTACTTAATATTCATGTAACCTAGGATTAATATTATATTATATTTTAGAGACTAATATGTAGTATAGGCACTTTTCATTATAACATTGATGCAGGCAAAAGTCAATGTGACGTGAAGAAATTACGTAAAGGTATACAATAACGAATCAAAAATAAACTTACATAATCATGTTTTAAGTAACGATCCCACGCCCAATTAGGTCCCAAGAATGAAGAAAATAATATGTGGAGGGCTATTTCCCATGAGTCAAGTGGAAATGTAACTTGACGCAATAATATTCTACGAACATTTAAGTAAATGTACCCAAACGGTTACCTAGCCATAACCCGCATACCCGCAGAATGTGAAGCAGTACGCACACGGGGGCCCCACTTGATGGGATTATATGATTATGAGATGCTTTTTTCATGTTCCCATTCTATTCTTTTTAGTACGGTCCATGTCTTTTATTAACATTTTCCGCGTCGAACCGCCCTGTACGTTGTGCGAGTCCTTTTCTTATGTTCTCTGTTTTAGAACGCAATAAAAACAAGCCAGATGTGATAACAAAGAAAACCCAAAGGTTTAACAGATTTACTCAGACATTTCTTTGGTCCTAAAGAAAAACGCACTACTTAAGCAACGTATATGTAATATTCTAAAACCAATGAAAATGTAAGAAAATTTCGTTGAATAGACTGTGATATAAGAAACTGTCGAAAAAAATCTTTACTAGTTCGAATTTAGTTTGCAACTACCAACAAATTTCAGTTTTTTTTATATCGTAAAATATAATTTTAGACGCTACCAAATTTCAACCTATCAAATTACGTCCTTCTTGCCTTAACAAATTACAAACAACACTTGACCTTTTGCACAACGAATTGCCTTCTCAGATTATTATCTGCCTTCCTTTATCTCTGTAGCCAAGTGACTTTTGTAAAAAGACGCAAGCCAAGTTTAAAAACATTGTGGGCGGCAACATAATGAAACGGCCGTATTAGACTAACACTTACCTTTGATATTGTCTTCATCGAAAGTTGATTGATCCTCTGCATTATTCATGGATGAATTTTCTTGATGTCCATTTTGGTTAGGGATCAGGGAAGGTGAGAAAAATACACGGTCGAAGCCTTTATTTGGAAAGCGGTCTATGAAAATCGACTTTCTACTTTGCTTGTGAATAAATATTGCTGATTAAATTAAAGAACCTGGGTGACAGAGCCTTGCTCGGTGGGTGCACGAAATATAGTAAATAGGTACATATTAATCGAGTATAAAACCTATCTAGATAAACTTGGAAAGCCAAACCGGTCCACAAACCGAATTTCACCCAAATCGTCAAGGTTATATACACACAAGAATTGTTTAAAGTATAAAAGGATTAACAAGAACGAGCGCATCCCAAGTAGCAATCAAATGTTTTAAAAAGGGATTGAAGACATCTTGAAGACAATTAGACAAATTCTTGCTGTTGTCTTGGCTAAAACCATTATGTCCCTGAAGATATCTTGAAAATATTCCCCGAGACTCAGTTAAGACAAAAAGGGCACAGTATTTCAGAAAAAATTAAGAATGAGTTAAAAATACTGTTTAGATACACTTAAACCCTACTTAAAGGTGCGTCCACATTTGTATCATTTGCCCGTATCAGATCATCGTCGTGGGGCATGATCGCGTCTCACGATCACGCGTTTGGACGCCGATCCGATCGCTCGAAATCCATGTTGCTACGCGTATCAAACACTCGGATCGGATAAACGCGGCATGATCGCGACGGTGCGACGTCCACACAAGCGATCATGACACGTGATCATGCGACGCGGTTATGATACGCCGCGATCCATTTCGACTCGGTTTTGCCCGATCATCTTCTGTCTCATCCATTGCAGCTACGCGTGAAAGAGATGCCCGAGAGGCGTGGCTTGAGTCGCTGGCGCAGGTGTGTTACCGCGAATTTACAAAGTACTGCCATTTTTAGTTGCTACGCGCGCGGTGCCGCCGAGGCATGGGCGCTGCTGTCCACGCTTGTGCTCGGCGCTCGCGGCCTATCAGCTGTCGTGATAATGATCTTCAAGTTTCTGCACGGGTGTCAACCAATTTGATGTGCGATCGCAGAGTGCAACAGTTTTACACGGAACACAACGCTATTACAGAAGAACGATCACGCGAAAAGTGATTGATCGGCGAAATGCCAAAATGATCGGAGCGGTGAAACGATACGGCTAGCATCCAAACTGCAGCATGCAAAATGATCGGTGCGGTGATCGGATACGGTGATACGCTACGGCTTCGTGTGGACGCGTTTCTTCACGCGGCGGCGCAAATGATACGGAATGCCGACAGTGAGCGTCCAAGCAGCGCGATACGCAATCATGCCACGGGACGATGATCGGATACGAGCAAATGATACAAGTGTGGACGCACCTTAAGAATGGGGGTTTAACAGATGTCTAAACTTCGATTTCAAGATATCTTGAAGGTTGACTTAAGACCAAGAAATATACTTAAAGATATCTACAATACTTACTTAAAACTATCAACACTGAATTCCACAAAATAGGTTATCTCTTAATAAAGAAAATTTTAAAACTTTTTTTACTCATGGTATTTTAGAAATAATGGAGAACTCTTTTACTAACAATATAATTCATTGAAAGTTTAGCAAAATGGCGATTACTTAACTTTTTTTTACGTTTAGAAAAGACCGTTTTATGTCCCTATAGGTATTTAAAAAGCACAACGCATGATTGTTTATCGTGTAAAATTGATCGAAAGTGCTATAAAACAGACGGGCTTACAAAACAATAGAAAAAGAGCAATAAAAATTTGGAATATTATGTTGCTAAATGAAAATTTTGCTTACATACAGCGCAGAATACTACTTTCTGTAAATGCTTGCGATACAAATGCTATTATTATTGCTGCAACGAAAATCTAACTTCAATGTACTTTATTTTTTATGAATTAGCGTCGGAACTTTGTGATTTGTGTATGCACTGCGACGCCTTAGGTTTATAGCATCAAGAGAGGCTGCGTTATCCGCATATCATGGATATGTTTCCTCAATCCTACGCTACGGGCTTATTATTTTGGGTAACAGTACAGATATCCAAAGAGCATTTGTGACCCAGAAAAAATATGTCAGAGCTGTATTCGGAGCTGTATATCTCGCCCACTGCAAACCAATATTCCAGGAACTTAACATCTTACCTCTACCTTGCCTCTATATATTGGAAGTTACCAAATTTGTGAAAAGCTACTCTCACTTTTTTCCACTGCATGATATAATACTCAGTAAGAACAATAAACCTAGCAGAAAACCACTCAAATTGTATCAGCCTAGACCAAACCTGCATATATTTGGCACCAATGTATATTGTATGGCTATAAAGTTGTTTAACAAGTTGCCTGACGATTTTGAAAAGCTTACAAGTACATGAATTTAATAAAAAAATGTTTAAGTGGTTACTTGATAAATGCTTTTATTCTGTAAATTAATTTTTAGACAGTAATGGTTAATTAGTTATTTAAATAGTATCGAATGTAACAATGCTGTAGTAAACAATGTATTATAAAATGAATTTAAAGATCCTAGTTATAAGTTAAATATTTCTACGCCGTGCTGGCAGAATATGCTGAACTAACCACATTTACTAACCGAAATTGTACCATATTCTTTGAAATAAACTATTGATTGATTGATTTAATTTTTAATTCTTATTTATTCATTAAAAGTATAAAATGGCGTTCAGTCTTCTTATACTTAACGATGTATGACTTTAGACGATACTGATTTTGTAAGGTTACTTTACATAAAGTATAGACAAATTACATTTGGAGTAGTACCGGTTTAGAAATATTATACTTAACTTATACTAAAAGCCGAATTAGTGTAGTTCTACTTAATACTTAATAGGATTTTATAGAATCTTTAGTTTGATTTAGTGAATGCAAATCGCCGTCCAATTTATGGTAATGTTTATGCAAGAAAAACAATAACTTTTATAATATGTAATATTCATTCAGTATAATATATCCTGTGTTTAAAACGAAGTCTCATTGCTAACGTTTCAAGCACTTCGTCACTTGGCACACAGTTTGACGATATTTATTATATTTCAGAACACGCCGACGAAAACCACCAGATCTTTTTATTTTTAATATTTCATCCATTCCATTAATTGGTTATAGTTTCTCGAAAAACGTCCCGTTAAACTTATTTTGACTTAAACTTGATTAAATTTAGTAAAAAAAGAATACAATGGTCTTCAGTGAGGCAATTCAAAGTGCTCGGTGTTTAAATAATCTTAAGTTTATCTAGAAATTCAGTTTTTACTTTGCGATTCTAAACTGATACTTGAATTATACTATTGAGTCTTAAGTGAGCCTTCAAATAATCTGAGTTGAGTAAAAAACGAATTTTTAGACTTAATTGTAGACATACTTAATACTAAATAGTTTTTGAAATACTTAACTAGGTTTTAATTATTCTTAACTTGCTAAAGTAGCGGTAGCTTAAAACGGTTTCGGTCCGTTTCGTCTGGTTCCCTGTTCGTCTAACGAGTTAATGCCTTGTTCGTCTGTTTCCCCGTTCGTCTGTTTCTCCGTTCGTCTGTTTCCCCGTTCGCTTATTTCCCCGTTCTTATATTTCTTTTCGTGTTCTATCGTCATACATCTAATATCACCAAGAAAAATTAAATTTATGCATTTTTCAATGTGTTTATAGTAGTTCATGCAACTGAACCCTAATGAAGCGACTTAAAACACGAGTGTTTTAGATGACATCAGTGTTTTAAGCCGTAATGATGTACAGTCGGATACATTACTTTTTATCTTCACCCATATAGCCCAGCCTTACAGCTATTATTTTTACTATGAAATTTTCTTATCTATGGAAGTGAGTGACAGAAAAAATATAATATACATTACACATATATGATAAAGTACCTCATATATAACTAAATGTTTCATATGATCAATATGTAAATATTTCAAAAAACTGTGTTTTAAAGCTAATAATTAGGTCCCAGTTGCGTAAACTACGATTACTACAAAAGAGAGGACAATTAAATTAATAATTTAAAATTTAGTATTTTTTATAAAAACTTTACAAAATTCTATACAGCTTTTATACTTTTAACGCTTGTTATTGTGTATTTTATATCATTCTTTTAGTTTAGACTGATGTAAATAGTTTTATTTAAAAAGCGGTTAACTGTAATTTCGTTATTTTATTTTTTTTAAAGTCTGGCATGTGTCTTGTGAAAATAAATGTCGCGATGCTTTCTATTTTGCTTTGCCTTAATTTTATTATCAAAACTTTGACATACTTTGCTATCAAAATTGCGGGCATCTTTCTTTAGCTGTTGCAAAAAATAGTATAGGTTAAGACATAAAAATAAAAAAACAATCTTTTAGTATTTTACCTATATTTTCTTTTTAGTTAAAAGACCTACTCAAAACCATTAAATATTATTTACGTATCTCTCATATATTTAAGGGAAGAATAGGAAAATAAACGAACAAGGAAATAGACGAACGAGGAAATGGACGAACAGAGTAAATGACAAAATGGGAAATGGATGAACTGGGAAATGGACGAACGGGGACCGAGTAGACGAACGTGGAAATGGACGAAGGGTGCAGAATTGCTTAAAACTATTCCGTTTTTAAGATTAAAATTATTAACCGGAGTCTTTTTAAATTTAGCTAATTCTTATTTTAGATAAAGTTTAGATATGTAAGATTTAATCACTATTCTTGTTTGCTACTTGGGATGCGATATTGTTTCTAAGTCGCCAATCGTTTAGTGGTTGGCAACCGAATTAAGTAAATCGACTTATCGGTGCGTCGATAACTCTTGCAGTTTTAATTAAACCAATAGAGGCAATATCCGTATATACGGCGCGCCATGTGTTTTGTGGTTTAGGTTTTTCATTAAATTCACAGCCATTTGGAATGCTGGTATTTTTATGAAATCAAATGACACTCGAGTGTGCACTGCTTCTCCAATTGTCTGCATTCTTACCTTTCCGAGAGAAAACCTCACAGGATATCAATTTGTGCTAAAATCCTCAAAAATAGAGGTATTTAATATTTCTATTCTAAACCCGAGCCGAATGATCTGTTAGTCAATTTGACCACAGCTTTGTCGCGAATCACGCTCGCAGACTAATACTGTCTTGGAAGTTTTCAGTAGATTCTATCCCACTACCTTTCTTCCCTTGATTAAGGAATGGAGTAGATAAACGAGCACCCACATGGTAAGTGGATTCTGAAGTCCATGAGATCTATAACCATTAGATTCCAAAGGCGCTGGCAACCTCTTTAGATTAGTTTCCTGTGGAAATAATTTCGGTAAATCAGCTTGTGGGTCTTCTCGCACAACGTTTTTGGGGTTGCGTTAAAACTCTGCTAATTTGATGTCATGATTATGTACAGCTCTTAGAGTAAGAGGAAACGTCTGCATGCCATTGTTCAGGACTAGTTTACCTTCAAGCTCTCTTCAGCTAAATCTATGATGTGGTTGTGACTATGCGCATTGCGCAGTAAGTATGCGCGATAGGTCAGTTACTTACCTCCCTGCGGAAAAACTGTGAAGAAGTATATCAGCTTAAAGGTCTCCTCACAGACTAGTGCCAAGCACTCCGCCTTAATCCCCCAGTAGAAGCGATTCAGCTATGGCATCTCTTTACAGTAATTCCACGTTATGCTCTTAGATTCAGCAGCTCACACACTTACCTCCCTGCGGAGGGAACTGTGTGTATATCAGCTTGTAGGTTTTCTCGCGGATCATGCCCTTAGGGCACTATACCTTGAAGTCCTGGCAGAGACACTGTACGTGCACATTCTACAGCTGATTCCACCTTATAATAAATAATAATAATAATTATAATTATTTATTATAAGATATCCTTTAGGAGTCAGCAGCTCAGATACTTACCTCCATGATGAAATAAGTGTGAGTATTTCAGCTTGAAGTTCTCCTCGCGGACCACGCTTGTGGGTCACGCCACCTTTAAGCCCTGGTAGAGGCACTTTACGTGTAGTTTCTACAGCTGATTCCTCGTTGTTCTTTAGGATTCAGCAGCTTAGATACTTACCTCCCTGAGGAAAGAACTGTGCGTATATCAGCTTGAAGGTCTCCTCGCGGACCACGCCCGTGGGACACTCTGCCTTGAACCCCCGATAGAGTCGCTTCAACTCGGGCTCCGTAAACCGCGTGACACGCCGCAGGGCCGCTATGGAGTCAGGACGGTACCGCGGCAGCTGTTCACCCAACTCCTCGAGTTCGGAGTCTGGAAAGAAGAGAGATGGTGGTCAGGTTGATTCGATACGTTGATTTACATCCTCGTGCATGGACATTGGGCGTGCGACTGATGCAGCGTCGTTCAGAAATAATGCATTTTATACTCTCGCGGTCTGAAGCATTAAACATAAATATGATGGGTCTATTGTGACATTAAAAGTAAAAAATATAGCGTTATTCATTATAATTAGGTACCTACTTAGGTACACATGACGACTCGCCTCTTTTGTTCTATAACAATCTTTATTTAGTTTGTAGCATAAAAGTATAGTCGTTTTGATCTGTTTGTTTAGCCCAAACGACGTTAATTGTGACAAAACAATAAAATGTTTCACAAAATACTAAAAATCTTTATTTAAAGGCAGATCGACACCACATTTAATGTCTACTCAGGTGTATCTTTTGAAAAAATCTGATTTATTTGCGCGTGGAAGGAAACTTCCACAAACTTCATATAAGCAGATTTTGTTGGACAAGTAATAAGTGGCTTCGAATCTAAATGTAATAAAAAATGATTTCAAGCAAGAAAGAAATTTCAAACGGCGAAAAAAAAAATACTTGTATAAGTAATAAACATTACACATCCGGGAGAGATAATATAAGTGAGTGAGGCTTCCGATCAAGTTTAATTACATTGTTTTTTCTTTTGTATTTGATGTAATAAGAAAAAACGAATTTCTATTACTACATCACAGTCTCTAAAAATAGAGATAACAAGCTATTGTCATGTGAAACTTACGTAATCGCTTCAAGAATTGCGAACCGTACGTAATTCAGACCTGCGCCTTATGATGTCCCATTAAAAAGGTTTTAGGACCGTGAATATCACTATAAGCCTTGCTATCCTTTCAGCAAGCTTACAATGGACGCCCGATGTCCTTGTCCGTGTGTCAAATAAGATCCAGCCTCTCATGAAAATGAAAGGATTCTTACATCGTTTTATCAACAAAGAACTATATGTGAATTGGAACGCCGGACAATGTGCTTTGAGAAAAAATCGCAGCAGGTCAAGCTTTTCTTACTTGTAGTCCATGTAGATAATTGAGAGGCGAGAATTTTTTTCACGAGTTAGTGTGAGTCTTTTGCAACTCGATTCTTAACCACTTTTCAGTGGTGGGGATGATCAAAATTTGTTTTTGCTTATAGATAAATTCACTTAACTGAAAATGTGTATTAAAATGGAATATTCAACAAAATATTGATAGGATCGGACGGCTACACGAAGATTAAGAAAAAATGCCTTGAATTGTTTGTATTGTCGAACAGCTTTGAAACTGTCAGCAGTTTAGTGTTCCGAGTTCTATGGATAAAATCCCGCAAAGATATTGCAGGATATACCTTATTTTGTGGATTCTGCAAGATTTATAGCAAATGTTTGAAGTAGAGTGTTAAATTCAGTTTACTTGCAATGTGGCGTGTTTCAAAACGTATCGACGTGAGAGAAATCCCAGCTCTCACGGATAAACGGCTTGGAGATGCTTTTATTTTTCCGAAGTAGATTTTAAAACCTTCGACCCAGTTTGTTCAAGTACTATCAGTCAAATGTCTAATAAAACTTTTTGAACCAATTCAAGCGAGATCAAAATTCTATACACGTATTTTATTCAATTACGAGTAGACTGCAAAAATACATTTGATCAAATAATAAATTGGGTCTTTCGAAATTGACAATACAATTCTTACTATGAACCTCCTTGATGCTTTTCCTTAAATATGTTCTTTGCGTCGCGTCTGACTTAAAGTATGTCAGACAAATGAAATTAAGCTCACGTTATGGGGCGGGACTATAGCCGATTGACTTATAAAGAGTCCTTGGTCTTCACGTGCAAATACTCGACGATTTGCTCATCTTTCGTCGAGTAATGCAGTCGGGACACGTTGTTATATGTGTCCCGACTGCTTGGGATCGCAGGCTGACGTAGATGCTGTGGTCCAGTCACTGCAGATCCACACTGATTGCAACGAGCTAGCTTCTTCTTCTTCTTAATTAAAATGAAGCCATCGTGATCGCAAGACAAACTCCACTCTTTATCACATGGTAGCTGCAGTTGGAGAGGCGTAGTTAGATTCGGCGCAGAAGCAACATAGGGACGCCGAGGAGTCGACTTCCGTAGCCAAAATAGCAAAAACGGAACCCTTATAGATTCGTCATGTCTGTCTTGTCTGTCTGTCTGTCCGTCTGTCCGTCCGTATGTCACAGGCATTTTACTCAAAAACTATAAGATGCATATTGATGAAATTTGGAGCATAGGTGTCTTGTGTAAACCGCTACTTAGTTTGATAGTTAAATAAAAAATATATATATTTCTAGGGGGGGCACTTTGTAACCGAAACTGAAAAAAAAAAATCAGCAAATATCTATGTGTGGCATATATTTCGACAGTTCTTCTAAAAACACTTTAAGGTTTCTAAGATTTTTTTTTGATTAAGTGAATATTTTCCGAAATATTCGCTCTGAAAGTAGCAAAAATTGTGTCCCCCCTTCTATTTTCTAAACGGTATGTTCAAAAAATATAAAAAAAAATTAAAAATATAAAACTTAATTAAACCTTCCAACGAAAATTATTTTCAACATGATCGGACATACCGTTTTTAAGATATAGCCAAAAAACTGCGCTTCTCAACAAAAGGACGTAAGTGCTGGGGAGATAAGCTCTTTTGTTAGTGTTTTTTTTTCATATCGTATTTTTTTTCTTCTGTAGTGCATTTTTTTGTATAAACGGCTGTGGAACCCTTCATGGGCGAGTCCGACTCGCACTTGGCCGCTTTTTTATAATTACGCTTTATATTTTTTCCTAATTTTTTTTGATATATTGCGTCAAAAATTTCATGGCTAAATCTGAGCAAAGTTGCCTTTACTTGTTCAGGACCAGTAAATACCCATTCAAGTTATTTTGAATAAGAAAGTCAATGGGAGTATCATTGAGTTTTCGCTGGGTATGATAATATTATTTATTCCAGTCGTCCACTATTGGATACTTACTAGTTTTATAGACAACATTCCCATGCAATGTTTTATTTCTGAGAAGTATAATTGCGTAGATTTTTTTATAACAAAACCTATAGGTAACTAACCCTTAATAAAACTTTCTTTCTTAAATCTTATAAAAAAACCTACAAATTAAGTTTTTTACGTTTTTTATTTATTCCAGTCGTCCACTATTGGATATCGAGCTCTCCCAAAGAACATCTTGGTCAGCCCTGTGACACTAGCCTAGCATTTAGCGGAGTCCTGCGATCTACACCAGATCATCAATCTACCTTATGCGGGCCTTCTACGCTGCAGCGGTAACCATGTGGTAAATACAAAAAGTCGTCGGTCCCAATGACTCAATACATTGACTAAATAATTTGTACCATTTAGAGAATCATAGTAGTTAAATAAACTCGAGTAATAATTTGAGGTTGCGTGTGATAACCCTTAATCTTACTAAATAATAAGAACCATATAAAAGCTTTGAAGATAAATAAACGTGAATAATTAATTTTGATGACATGTGGCAACCCTTAATCTCATCCGACAGAGCAATTTCGGTTAGGACGAAATAAGTTCGCCTGAAATTAACCTAAAGCAGCTTAAGTAAAATCGAAGTGGAAATTAAGGTCATTTGTAGCTTTTAATAATTTGTTTTATTAGTTTGTGGTTGGATTTTTTTTATTGCTAAGTCCGTAATTGAGTTAATGTAGGCAATGGTTTTTTCTCAAACATACAATGAAATATTGATGTTGTGTTCCTTATAATATGCCCCAAAATATCACGTTTCGGGAGCGGCGCGACGAGAGGTGCGTAATGATATTTAATACAAAATTGAAGGCCTACGCAGGCGCCCCCTTCCCGCGCCTGGCGAAAAGAATGAATTGGAGTTATGACTAGAATTTTCATAAATTTCATTGTTTGTTGTTGGTTGTATAATTTTTTATTTCATTGCATGTTTGAGAAAAGCACTATACAGACCTCAGCGTGAAAATGGATTGCCAGCCTCGTATCCCTATCCGTTTATACCAACTTAGCTGGTAGTCCCTATTTTCCCAGCCTCTGTAGTAATGTAGAATAAATTAAGCAAATGCTAAATGAAATATTTGATTGTCGTAGGTGGAGATAGGGAGGAGGGTTCTAAAAATTGTTTTTTTTTTTAATATATAACAGTATAAAACTATGATTGATGATTAATCTATTTAATAATGTACGTTCATTAAGTTATTTAAGAAAGTTGTAATGACTTGGGATTAACGCATAATGCCAATACTTACTAGCTGTTTTCTCGCAAGGAAATAAATTTAATGTATGAAACTGGCAATGTGGCACTCAAAATATTAATTCCTGTTGCTTAATTTAAGGGAGAATGGGAATTTAAGACAAAAAGGTGTGCTTTTAGGTTAGAATGTTGTTTAATATTTAGGATAAGTAAGGATATATAACCGATACAAGTTTCCAGCGTATTACTTGCATCTCTCATTCCTAGGTGAAAACCTTTGACTTTGAATTGACTGCGTCAAAAAAACCGTTTAGTCAACGAAAACTTGCCTTGAAAGGGTTAGTTTTTGATCGCATAACAACTTGTGCTCATAAAATAGGTTGCAATGAAGCGCACTTCGCGAATTAAACTCTTTGGAACATCATAGGCATAATACTAGTTTTAAAGACAACATTTCCATGCAATGTTTTATTTCTGAGAAGTATAATTGCGTAGATTTTTTTATCACAAAACCTATGGGTAACTAACCCTTAATAAAACTTTCTTTCTTAAATCTTATAAAAAAACCTACAAATTAAGTTTTTTACGAAATGTAAATTCTGTGAAATCAAACATCTGTCGATGAAATACGCAAATATATATAAATATTTAAACATGACCAAAATTATTTTTCTTGTATCGTTGTGATTTTTTTGACAAATTAAGGTAATTTATTTTATGCACTTGCTGTAGCAAAACTGTAGTGGCGCCACCTATTTAACCTCTTTTGTCGGACACTTTGGATATATAGAGATTTTTCCCCTTGCCTCTATACTCCATGCAGTAAACACTATAGACATGCCTTCTATTGTATTGGACAACAGGGGTATCTGTCATCTACATTAGTTGCACTACACATCAACCGCAGCCGAACCGAACCCGAGTAATAATGGAACGTATTCAATTTTACATGTCAGATGTGCATTGAAATGAATAGCCCTAATTATTACAGTATTCCGTTTCATTATTTTACAAATAGCAATAATGCAGCAGTATTTCATTACAAATGAGTTAATTTCACATCAACACGTGATCCCGATTAACTACATCAATAATTAAACTTCTAATGAGGTCAAACAATTTTCAACTAGTTGGTGTCGCATTAATATTTCTAAATGCAGCCCATTTGTCGGAATACATCATGTTATTCATGTTAAATCATAGTCTTGTCATTATTGCGTTGAATGAGTTAAGTAAATATGTACTATTACTTATTCTGTGATAATGTTTATAAAATAAAAGCAAAAATTTAAAATGTAAATTATAATTAGCTTAGAACATCCATCAATTTGATAGAAAATACTTACTTTATTTTACTTTATCTTGGGAACTTTTTTCTGCTCATATGTCTTTCACACTATTAACTTTCCTTTATGTTGCCAATTTGTTACGTTGTGTGTAGGTTTTCTAAACTACCGTCTCGCACCGTCTCTATCGCCCCAATTTTAGGAAAGATAAGAATGAAAAGGATATAGAATGAAAGTCTCGAATCGGTTTTTCCGACAGCACGTCTTGGCGAGATGATTTTTCATAGTCGCAGCGTGTTGCCGACACGAAATAATAAGCATTGAAAGTTTCTTTCAGTCTACTAATTAGCTTTCTTTTAAGACGGATCCCTGAAAGGAAGTTTTAATTAACGTATTAAGTAGGTTAAGTTTCTGCGTTGATTAATATAAATTAAGGTATTCAGTTGCGGCGAGATGATTTTATTAAAAGTCTATTTATTATGGAGAGTCTTTCAGAAGTTGTAATGAATGCTGCGGTAACATTTGAAGAATACAGCACTTAGTGATATCGCAATCTTTATAGCATAAAATAAAAATTATTGTTCTGAAGATGACATAATACCATGAAGCAGACTCTAATAATTACCTAATACGAGCTTTTACAACACTCCTCTAGGATAACAGAGAATAGTAGGTACTCATCCAAGTATCCGTATGAATCGAGTCACGTCTTCTTTGAGTGGTAGATATACAACATTGAGTAAGCGTAGCAAAGGTTTTCTCACCAAAACTTCAATGTATTACGGCGTGCATCGATGGTGATTTCTCAGCAATAGAAGAATTTAAGAATTGTATCATTTGAGACATAATATTATGTCTAGCGGCGGATTATATAAAGTATAATGTGTACTATACTTTATTATACTTACTAATACACTTTCGCATTTTTGATATGGGTGAAGAAGATTGTCACCTCTGTTGTGCTTATCCATTTTAATTCAAAATCTTGTGAAGTGGCTGATTTTGACGACATACAGTATGAATTTAGACCCTGTCAAAATGTTGTGCCCACCCGTGCAATCTTACGCCTCGGACGCGCTAGCCACCACTTGGTGATTTTTTGATTTCAGAAAACCACCATTAGACATTAAGTAGGTACCCACAACGCATTATGAACGGTGTTTTCCGTCTCACAAATCGACGGCAATCGGCGCGTCTTGCGACTAATTGCCGTCTGCCGAATTCATCAGAATTCCCGTTCCATTTCCCCTGCAATTAGAGCTGATAAGGTGTAATTTATTGCGGTCCCGAAGCGGTACAGTTCGCAAGGAGTTTGTTTTTGTATCGAACACGGAATGGAGCTTGGGTAATGATTCCGATTAGGGAACATGCAAGTTGACTAGTCAAGAAGAACCGACTCAAGACAGTGAGGAGAATTACCGACAATTTTTTTGTTAAAATCAATATGATTATCAATAAATAAACTTTTTAACAAAAAAATAAAACCGACTCCAAAAAAAACTAAAAAGTAAAAAAATAACGCCATAATTCAGTTGCTTCAAATTACTTACAAGTAACCGTTTGTATCTCAATCTATACAGTATATACAATTAATCTTATTTTGGCGTCGGTGCCATATAGAGAATGTGTAAAATATTGAAAATTGTCGATTTTAGTAAGTTGTGACACGATGGCACCGACTCCAAAATAAAATTAATTGTATATACTGTATATGAACAATGCGGGCATCTGTCTGCCGTTATTGTTGCGTTTCGACACTTTGAAGGCTGGCAACTGGCGACCTTGGTATCTCCACTCCGTAGAGCCGCGGCAGGTTCATCGCGGTCTGGAGTGGGGGTATACAGGCCGTTGCGTTGAGGAGCAGAACGCCGTAAGCGACACAGCTGCGGTCGTAGCGACGAACTGCTTCTCGAAGAATGGACGATAATGTAGATTGAAAACACTGGTGATGGCTTGAAGGCTTCGATAAGGTAATGAGAGCTCTGGTGAGAAGAAGCTGGCAGCAGGATTCTTGATTGTAGCAATTTTAGGCGAAGTGTTGAGAGAGAGAGATACCAGCATATTGCCTGCCCCTTCTAATATTTGAGACAACGTTACCATAAAGAGAGCCGCTTTTATTTTTCAAAAATACAACATTTTCATTATCACAAATGCACTTATAATTAAATTGCACATTATTTACTTATGTTATCTTATCTTAATTTATGTGTATAGATGCAGAATGACGAGCTTTATAATACAAAAATAGGTATGTATATTTTGATCAAAGAACAAACCAGATGTGAGTGTTTTAGCGTACATTTTTACGTTAAGTTACATTTTCTATAAAAAGATATCAGTTGTAAGTATTTAATTAAACGTCGTCTGATAATGACTTTATACAATACAGCGAGCGTAGTAAAGCAGAATTACATAACAGGTTATGATATTTACGTTAATTACATTTAAGTTATACTACAAAGCGTGAAAGTATGGACTATAACCTGTTTATTCAAAGATGTGTTAAAAAAGGTTAGCGTCGCTCGAAAAGAGCTGTTACATGGTTATTTACGCATGTAAGAGCTCTAAACTCACGACTTAATTGTTTCACGCATTTTAGAGATCCTATTCCAGAATAACATTGATATGTTTTCTTTGACCATATGAGGTCGTAAAAATAATGAATTTCCCATGACCATGTAAGGTCGCGAACAGTATAGATTGAGTATACAAACGGTTACTTGTAAGTAATTTGAAGAAACTGAATTATGGCGTTATTTTTTTACTTTTTAGTTTTTTTGGAGTCAGTTTTATTTTTTTGTTAAAAAAATTATGCATTTTACACTTTTTAGTTAATCGTTACTTAAAAGTGTATCTCGTGACGATTCGAACAAGCCCAAACACGGCTAGGATACATTATTTTATTACATAGATCTCGTGCCTACCTTCCGGCTCCATCATCAAATCAATTCGATGGTACCATTCTCATCAGGAACATTTAAATTTGTGACTATGAAGTTGCTTCGCTAAATTAATCAAGATATTTTGTCGCCACCCGTAAATCTTTTATCATTGAGGAGTTCCGATGGCATTCTGTGGTCTTCTGCATCAGTTCCACTTCACCAATTTACACTTTCTGAATGCAAATGCTTATTATGTTTCTTATAATACCAAAATCGCTATATGTATGCCTACAATATTTGAGGAGTTCTTTCAATTCCTCATAGATTCCATCATCAGATCATCACCAAAATTAAATGAGACCAACTTGAAAGTACCTTCTATAAAACCAAAAAAAAAAATTTGAAATCGGTCAAATAGTCTTCGAGTAATCTGTGAACATCCATAAAAAATACATTCCGTCAAATTAAGAACCTCCTTTTTTTGGAAGTCGGTTAAAAAGCAATTGTAAAACCATAATACAAGATTAATCTAATTCATGTTGATGAATAGGGAAGACGACTAAATTTTAATAACTAGGCCGTATTTTTTCGTTTTTTACGTAATCAAAAATAACGGAGATACATTGAGTCACAATGTCACGTGACGTCACCGTATGGTACAGATTTATACCCAGTGGTTGAAGTCAAGAGCCCCCACTTCTAAACTTTGATGCGATTTATCTCAGTATTTTTTGATTAATTTGAAAAAACAAAAAATATGTGTCCAATATTTTTTTATTATCTACAATAGAGACTAATTAGAATTATGATTTTCGTACCCTATTGTCATGCCTATTGTTATATGTCTAGACATGTTGCCTAATATTTCAGTATAACGTAACCTGCTCCATTATAACCATAACTTCATGTTTAAGATTTCATTATCGGTGTTCCGCAATAATAAGTCAAGTAAAGTCTTGTTTACTGAATTATTTAGGCTATTGAGTTGAAGTATTGAATAGGATTATGTTTTGAAATAAATTGCCCAAAATTATTAGTTTATTAGAATAATTCAATTTAATTGTAAATTTCAAATCTTATATAATGTAATTGTAAGCCTGTGATTTGTATATTAATCACCGTATTTAAATTTCTTTTCTGATTGTGACATGGCCTATTAATTTTTATTTAGAATTAGTTACATTGTATTGACATTATATATATATATATATGTATATTGTATATTTGCATACCTTAAATAGGTAGTGTAATTAGGACTTAGAATCTAAGAACATCTGTGTACATAACCTACATTCTTGCAAATAAAAGATTCATTCATTCATTCATTCAATATGCGAGGCTGCCTATGTCGCGATATTAACACTCGCTAGTTACGGGGTTAGGTTTTATTGAGCACATAGAGTCAAGAGCGATGGTATCACACCAAATAACCCCCTCATTTATCCCGATTTAATCTTATGCCTTGTATTAGACGTTCATGGATGCTTCGAACTTCACGTGTCTGGTTTAGACTGCAGTTCCTGTCAATAAAATAGCATGCAGATCTATTTGATTTCCTACCCCTAGTTCCTCATTAAAGTGAAGTCGAACTAGAAACTTCGGCGACACGGTATTGTCCCCGCCAAGACGAATAAAAAACAAGGCGCGGCACTACCTGTCTTTTCTCGAACCGTTTCATCTCATTTTTAAACCCTCATAGCTTCGTCCCTGATAACCCCAATGAGCCTAAATTTACAGGAAGATTCATAGATGTAGTTAGGGAACATATAATTATATTTTGTTGAATGCAAAGATAACACAACGTTGTTTTGTTGGGGCAATCCTCCAGAATTTCGATTACGTAACATTTTTCTGTTGATACTTCTAATGAACCTAGAACGCCAATCTTCAGAGTTTTTTTTTAATGAATGCCCCTGTTTCGGTTTGTTCGGTCTAATAATGTTTCGGTATAGATGCCCTACAATATGGGGCTTAAATTGTAATATTTAAATGGTTGAATATGATTTATATTTGTTAAATATTATTGCTATATTGTATTTAGTTATATTATGTTGATATTCATGTATCTTTTTTTTATTCAATCCTATGTGTTTTGTTTAGTCCTATGTGTTTATTCAATCCTATGTGTTTTGTTTTTATATATTTTGAACATGGCGTCAGTTTTTCTGTCTTCCTTATATTTTCACTCACTTGCTCAAAAGCTGACTGGAAGAGATCCCTAATAGGGATAAGTTCGCCTTTGTATGTATCTTTTAAGTTGATTGCACTTGTATCTAGTTACTATGTACAATAAAGTGTTTACATACATACATATTTATAACCATACTAATACTAGCCAATTATGGTTTTAATTTCGACTGAGTAAATACAGCACCTCTCTCCTACTAAAAATTCGCCTCACATTATCCCTATATGATCTTACACCTTAGTGTTAAACATATATATGCTTTAAACTTATAGTACTTAGATAATAACTACATGGAATATTTACGAATTGCTCCCGGAATGTTTGATATGCACTCATCACAAAAACAAACCCACAAACTAGCAACATGTACTTTCTTGAATAATAAGATAACAAAAGGTGGTTTTCTTGTTGTTCGAGCGATAGGGGCAAGCCTGGAGCGATGTAAACACATCTAGTGCCTAATGTTGCGATATAGATATCCCGCAATATGCGGCTTCCATTAAGGCAATATTAACACTAGCTAATTACGCTTTATAAGCCCATATGAGCGGAGGCTGATGTTATGAAGCTAGTGTTTTATCGACATACATATTGTATAGAAGGTGCCCGAAATTTCGTCTGTGGAGGAGAAAAGTTGTAACCCCTTTTTTGATTCAGCATTTTCGGATAAAAGTATCCTATAACCATCTTGGATGTATAATTGTACACCTATTATCGTACTACAAATGTTTGAAGTCCTTCCTGGCGATTTAACGTTATGGAGACCGCAAAAACACTTAGGTACATACTCGTACATACTAAAAAATATGTTTCGATTTAGTGATCTTCAAATAATCCGCTTCCATTATTTCTTAGAAAACATTTTTAATATACAAACATTTCATTTTTACGACTTCACAATAATATATAAATATACGAGTATAACTGTCCGAGAACGTGAAACATCAATACTTAAATCTCTTTCTATTTACTGTTCTTGATGTTACATCATTCATTCATTAAACATGATAGAGGAGACCGAACAATAATTTAAAAAGGTTTTTTTACAGAACGAAGTTAAGTTTTTGACAGAACTTTAAATCAAAAGGTGTAAGTACCTGTGAGAAAGTAAAGTATTAGTTTTCCCTGATACGCTATTGAAATAACAGAACTCTCTGTCAGAGTATTATCTATTACAAAAAATAGCCAACAATACACAAGGAAAAATATTTAAACCGTCGACTGTGTATGAAAATCAAAAATACAAATATTCAACTCCACGAATTTGATCTACGTGTATCGAAACATAATGTTTTTGTGCCTAAATATTAAAACTTACTTTAAACTTAAAAAGTATATCTCGATAAACACTCCAATTGAATCTAACGAAACAAAAAGGTTAAACAACGTTGCCATTGGCAAGACTGTACCTACCGAGTGCAAATTTATCTTTAGCCTATCCTCGAGGGTATAAGCGGTTTCACTTGCTCGTACGTAAGTGCCAAAGTAAACGCTGTAGGGACACGTAACGAACCGCAAAGAAATATTGAGCGGTTTCAATTCGGTTACAGTTTACACAGGGTAGGCAGAAGTAAACATAATTTTGTTTCAGTATTCTGTTGGAGCTAAAATATTTCGTGGCTGAGTTAAGAGTCCCCAGTAAGCTCGGTTCTCCATACAATCGTAGTTACGCTCTCATTTTTAAACGACAGGCTAGTTTGCTATGAAACTTTGTACTTAGAATAAGTTTAGGTATATGCAGGCCTGTAATTAGTTTATGTTGCTTCAGATACCAAAGTAAAAAAAAAACGTGAATTTAAGTTTTTCATAAGAAACTTGTTTTTGCTGTATTTCGTTTGTATTATAAGTTGCAGGCATATAAACTAGTTTCAGGCCTAGATATACCTCATGTCATTGTGCATGCAAAGCTTTGTTACAATTCAACACGTAGTTTTCAAATAAGAACGAAACTCCGTTTGTATGGGAAGGTGAAATTCGGCCGACCTTACTGGGAACTCTTAAAATATGACATAAAAATAAAACTTAATCCTAAAAGACTTTAAAGCACAACTGAGGTTAGTATCTACAACAGTTCCACATTAGGAAAATGGCATAATTTCCATATCAATTCTGTAACAGAACGAAGAATTGAGTAGCATTTCGATAAAAATGTTTTGTAATTGGTTGTCGACTTCATAGTATCTTGCTATTCTAGCGCCATTGAGGACGGATTTGGAGATTGAAATTGAGATTGAGATATTTATTGAAAAAATTACAAGAATTTTACAGGTCATTTGATTCTATTACAATAAGTATAAAATATTTCACTAATATTGTTCTCATATACATTCATATTATTAGTATTTATTTGTTATTTCATAGTTTTCGTTCACGTTACATATACATTTTAATTATAATTTTTTATTACATTTAGTATCAATTTTTATCACATTTTATTTGTTACAAGTAACAAATGTCCAAACATCTTCACAAGTTAAGGAACTATTTATTTACTGCTTTCCGCTGTGCTTTATGTTTTCTTGACCATGTAATCAATGTCCTTCATTCGAGTACAGAATACATATTTTTCTGTGTTGTAAATTGTTATTTTTTTTTAAATATGTTCTTAGAATATTTGACAGTAAATTTGTTGTGGTGTGTGTAGTGGACTCATTAGCTGACAGAATACCCATAGTCAGGGCTCCGGGTTATGTAAAGAGTAAACACGTTAAAGACCGTGTTTCACATCATGTTCTTTATAGCTCATCCAAGTTTTAGTTCATTGATATACAGTCAACATTTTTCCGGCGTTCAGAAGCTTTTTTGTATCCATTTTATGTCATTTGGGCGATAAAAATATAACGACGAAACGACTCATCAAAAGAAGTATAACATAAACAAACAAACAGAAAGTAGGTGGTGTTTAACGACCGAACTTCTTGCTTACTATTTGTAACCGATCTTGTGGAAACCATTTGGTCTTTGTGTATCTTATATTTGTATTAGTATATATAACGCTTTTTATGTTATTTAACCAAACAGATAGATACAAATAATATGACGTTACGTAACTTTTTAAACACATTAAAGTCAATGAAAATGAATGAATTTATCCTAGATATATAGATCTCTTCTTCTTATCGTTCCCTCATTGCTGAGGATCGTGACTCCATTTATGACCCTTAATTGTTTGCCTCCAACTGATGCGGTCCGTCGCCTGGTGCAGGGCGGCAATGACTGGTAACTCCAGCTGTTCGGAGATCTGGTCCAGCCACCTTTTCGGGCTTCGGCCTCTGGGTTTTTTGCCTTCAACCTTTCCCGTCACTACCGGTTTTTCCAGATTGTTGTTTTTCGTAGATAGATAGAAAGATATTTATTTATTTGCAAAGAATAAGTAGGTACATTCGTCTCATTATATGTTATGTTATGTGTAATAGGTAGCTTATTCTGCAAAAAAATTATACAGTCAATTGTAGATAATAATGATGGGGCCTCACTATCGCGATAACGCGAAGATTTGCGTTGTCGCAATGCCCTTCGCGCTGCTGTCGGTAAATTGCCGCACATTAAGGGTTTTGTCGCAACAAAGTTCGTGCGGTGGGCGCTCTTCACGTTCCAGATTATCGCGACGTAGTGAAGTTGTTATCGATGTGGCCAAGCACTTCGTCATGGATCGAACACGAACTTTTAATGTGACAACGCAATCACGAATCTTCGCCTTTAAGTCTGGCCGTAGCATAACTAAACCATAAAGACCAATTCAAAACTTATACCGTCGATTGTTGAGAATAAACGTCACATCGAGGCTTCAAAAAAAGTAGGTATATCTCTAAAGTAATACGAATACATAAAATGTAGGATCTATATCGTAATCCCTAAAGTCGTTTGTCCTAATGTATCATTTGTCCTAACGCATTTTTTATGAAACGGTAAAATTTCAGGATTGTTATAAAACAAACCTAACCTAACCTAATCTATACTATATATTTTTTTTTATCCTGATGAATTTACGGTGTCTGAAAAAAATGCGTTAGGACAAACGATACATTAGGACAAAAGACATTAGGGCTTCCGAAGAAGACCCTAAAATGTATACTTCTGGGAAATTTAATATTCCAAATTTTGCTGTTCCATCTGTTTCAAGCATATAAAACTCGTAACGTCGTAACCGATACGCAAATTACTAAGCAAAATTACGTCCAACGCGGTAAAATGTATGTAAAATATATAATTCATAACGTCCACCGTGTGTCACAATCAGGTCGGCCATAAAGCGAATTCTGATTAGGATTTAAGCCGCCGCTATCACCGGAATATAAAATGAGGCGTGCGATAACTCCTAATGAGGCGCTTTTAAGCCCATAGACAATGCAACGACGAAATAATGAAGATTGGGGATAAGACAATATCCGGACACCCTGGCGATATCTGGAAGAGTTATTTATCTTTAAACAAATAATTAGTCTGGCAAAATGCAGCATAAAATAAGTTATGTAATCCGAAATATTTACCATTTATGGTATTATAATAGGGATTATGACTTTTTAAAGGTTTTAATTATTAGTTTGTCAAGTAGATAAATAAAAATATTGGACACGTGTTTTCTTCTTTTTTACGTACGTCGAAGCAATGGTCGCTAACAGAATTTGATCACTCCATGTAGCCAAAAACGTAATTTCATTTTTTTTACATGTTTACATCCTCCATTCAATGGACATTTCGCATATTCAAATGTGACGAATTTACGATATTGATCATTTAAAATTACGAAGATCCTAGAGCAAATCCTCTTTTCTCCATCTTGCTCGGAAATGTTCCCATTAATGTAGTAAAAACACACCGCGAAGTCCATCGTTATATACGTTGATACGATAATCAATTAAAAAAAAGTGGCATTACTTCCCGGACAGGCCTGGGAAGTGTACATTATTGTGCAGGTTTTAACTTTTAATGTCATCCAAGACTTTGAAAATTCACCATACAGCCAATAGTAACGTACAAAAACCGAGATTTAAAAAACTTTAATTGTTTTCTGCGTTTAGTTAATGCATGGTTAATGCCAATAATAATAGAAAAAAAAACAATAATTATTGTGTCCAAATCATAATACAGTCTATTTAGAGTTAATGATCTTCTGGGACTGATAAATATTTTGTAGCAAAGGTATGTTTTTTTAAATGTTATGCGTTTAGGAATTGCCGTTTCAACTAAAAGTAATCTGCATATATTTATTTTAACTATTGCTATGAGTTACTTTTTATTTATTTTCATTACTATATTTCATGTGGAACCAAATATACAACTCGGACCCAAAGCTTTAATATCCCTAAAAAGAATTAAGGCGGGAACGTGAATTTCATTTTGTCAAAGATTGTTTGTCGTGTTATTTTTTACATAAACATGTGTCTAATTTCCTCGCATATTTGGAGAAAAACAAGCCTCGGCAGGAATGTCATTTCGTGGATTCGTATCTATTGAATTCAAAACCGTACTCATCCACGAAATGACTTTTCCCGGCCTCTGCAGTAATATACTATTACCGTAAAATAAAAGAGTCACTCAAACAATAATAAAACCCCTAACCAGTAATTCTTATTTTAACCCAATATAAGAAGTAAACACATCATTTTGGCTAATCGTAATCCCGTACCGTATCATAATTCCCAGGAAAGATGACTTAACCCGTAATTTAAGCGTTTGCGGAGGATTCCCTGTAATCCACTTAGTATTTTTAAATTACTTTAAGGCCATTTAATTTATTATTTAAAGGGCAAAGGAGGAAATTAACGGAGAGGAGCGCGTGGCGTCATGTTTAAGCTGGTACCGTTGAAATTAATCGTTTTGACTTCTTTTTATGAGTTAAGTCAGCCATTTTGTTTATTTAGAGGTAACAAACAATGAATACAATGAGTAGTTCTCTTGTTTGGGAAATGGCTCTAGCGATTTTAAACAGTCGGGACCCATAAGAAATCTAGGTCGACGCAAATCTTCCCAACAAGGGTCCCGACTGTTTAAAATAGGTATGTTCCACATTAGGATTTATTATTTGTTTTATGTGAGTATCGGATATTGAATCATGAAACATTTCCATTATAACGTAACAAATTTCTAGGGTACTGGACTTGCTTTTTTCTTTTTAGTTTTTTTTTTACGCATTCGGGTTTTTGTTTTATTTTAATTATAATTTTTATTTTATACTTTTTAGTTGAAATTATAAGTCAGTAAATTTCGCAATCTTTATCGTGGGGGTTATTGAGAAGCTTGCACAGATTTATTACAATTAAATGAAGTCAGTGAAAACGGCTTGTTAACCAACTTTAAATCGTTGTAGTTCCTAACTGGTCATTCAAAATTAAAAATGATAAAAGAAATCTAATAATGATTTTACCCCATTCGACATAGTACATCGTTTTTATTTTTTCTTTTTCACAATATGTCGTCTCATTATCGCCTTTTTGAGTTTTCATCATGTTCATGTCTTTAGTGACATTTGGACAATTAAGACGAATCGATTGACGTAAGAATCATCAAAATCGGTCCATGCGTTTGGTCTCTAGAGTGCCAGATAGGAACAAACATACATACATACATACATACATAGACTGATAAACACATTACCCTCCTTTGCGTCGCGCAGTCGGGTAAAAAGGGCCCCTATAATCTATTGTCCAAGTCACATTGCTGTCTCCAGCTGCACTTCTGGACTCATTGGGCTCAAAACAGAACTGTCAGCATATATTTAGCTATGCCCTGTCGCTTTCTCTAGTAATAGCCCTTTTCGCGTCTGTTGAATTCGTAATCGAAATAGTTAGAAAAAAATTAAACAAATAATTTCTTCTGCTCATAAAAGTGGATTATCCTGTGTGCGTGTGGCCATGTTTAAATTTTGTTAGTGTGGAATATTTTCGTGCAAAACGAAACTAATACAACACAAGTGTTAAACGGTATTTAATTATCGAAAACATTATTTCCTTAAAAGCGGGAGAACCTAAAATCTAGTACAGTAGTAGAAGTGTACGCAAAAATAAAAAGCAAAATGCATTGTTTTGACGACCGGTTTGGCTCCGAGGGAGTAACGTTGGCTGCGAAGCTGAGGTCCTGGGTTCAAATCCCGGTAAGGGCAAATATTTGTGTGATGAGCATAAATATTTGTTCCTGAGTCTTGGATATCTTCTATGTATATAAGTAATATATCTATTAAATATATCGTCGTCTAGTACCCATAACACAAGCCTTATTGAGCTTACCATGGGGCTAGTTCGATTTGTGTAAAATTGTCCCATAATATTTATTTATTTATTGTATTGCAGTGGATACATTTTTCTTCAAATTATTATAATCAAACGCTACATCACACAACTACGCGACAATGTCAGGGCCCATGCACATCGCGTTTTAAAAACGCGCGGCAGTAGTGCGTTTTAGGAACGCGCTTCAACATATTTTTTTCATTCCCTAGAGTTAAAGAACTTAAAGCATACTAACACGTACGCGTGCGTATCGTGTTTGTAACGATGCAAGCACGCGTCAATGGCGTGCTTAAAAAACGCGGTGCATAAAACCCTTACGTTGTCATTTTTCTAATCACACAAAGTAAGGCGCGGCTTCCAAACAGAATAAAATCAAGGGATGCCAGCAAAACAGACCAGTCTATTGTTTCGGGCTGTATTTTTTAAAGGTGGAAAATACCGGCGCGCTTTGTTTAGTTTCTCTTGACCCGACGGGCTAAATCGTCACACGCTGAATATTCATTCATGGATTTTATAAATTTTAAATTTTTACCTTCGTAAAAACTAGTAAAATATATAAAATGCTTAAATATACGCGTTAACCGGTATTTCTGGTAAGTTCATCTATATCTAAAAGTATTATAAAATTATTAAAAGTAATCGTATAAGCTCCGACAAACCTAAAAAGATGCTGTTGATATTCAAACAGCCCAACAGATTTTTTAAATCATGCCTATGAACACTGTCGATCAAGGCACCTGTCAAACATAGAAAATTAAATAATAATAATTGTCGAAAAATAGAAATACCCGTGATTACCCCGTGACTAGCCATAAAAACCTATTTTAGAAAAGCATTATTTTACTTGTTCCAAAGAGACATCTTATATATATATTGGAAAAAAGTCTTCATTATAAGAAAAGGGTAATCTTTATCCATTTGTCGATTGTTTTGCGTTTTGGATTTGTATTAACCGTTTGGCCCCACACGTAAAGTTAGTTGCATGAATACCAGAAATTTCACGAAAACAGTCGTACCTACGATTTATTTGTTGTAGTAAGGTAGCAATATCATCATCTTTTACATTCGATTGTCAGTAACAATGAAAAAAAATCATCAAACAGTATCGATACCGTAAAATGCTGCAACTTTGCCAGTGCGGCAAAATCAACCATATTTTATAAGGTTAAGTTTTGTCGTGACAATGTGTGAAAACCGTGTAAGTTTATCGTGATAGTTAGTAAGGAACTCAATCGCGTATAAATATGATTTATTTCGTCTTACAGGCAAAGTTGCAGCATTTTACGGAAGTCGGAGAAATCGATAGCAACAATTTTCAATCCCTTTGACATTTGAATTTTGCTATGAATTTTCCGCTCTTTGATAATCAGTCAATCCGTTCTAGAACTACGATGCCACAAAAAAAAACACAGATACACACACACATACGTCACACTTAGTATTTTTTCCCTCGGGGTCTGTAAACAAGGATTATCTCTAACATTTCTACTGAACCCGATAAATTTTGACCCAAATTCAAAGAATACCCATCACATATTTCCCAACTCAGATTTTCCAAGATTACCCACAGGTCCCATTCCTCGTATTATTTAAAACCGACTTTGCTGAAGTTTTAAAAACGAAAGCTTTAAGAATATTGCTCTTCGCGAGTTTCCCGGTACGGCTCTTGCCCGATTAGGCAACCCTGAAGGCAGATAAAAGAATGCGTAATGGGTCACGTACGGAACCGAGTTTAATCTTTTTCAGAAAAAAAGTTTTTATAAAGTATAGGTTAATTTATACATTTATTATAAAATAATCGTATAGTATCGAAATTCTTTTAAAGTCTGTCATTTTAACTCAACACAGAATAATTTCAACCACTTACCTACTGCTGAAGATGTGAAATGGACTTTAGATGTAAAATGTATTTTATTATTTTTGTGACAACTTGAGACATTGGTATAACTAAATAGATATATGTCATCTCCTTTTAATTTGATTAAAACAAATATATTGAAACGCTGATAATTAATTATGTATAATTTGTTTACCGCTACTGGCATTAATTTAAATTGAAATATCACAATTTATTTTTAATTTATTTATTTTATAGCCAAATTTGCGAAATTTTATTAAACGGCATTTAGGAACTGACATTTTGAAACTACCTCATTAAAATATAAAAATGTGTAATAAGTGAAATACCGAAATTAAATACCGGTTATACTGTATGGAAAGAATACTGGTATTCAGTCCCTAGTTTGGACGACTATGTATGGTCACGTCGATAAATGGTAAAGCATCAATCACTTTTCCACACGTAAAATGAGTGCGATCCCTTTATTTCGATTCCGTCACAAAAAACAATGGAACTCGACAATTTATTATGAAGACTGTTTAAACTTTAGCATATCGCAAAGGGACTCCGTCACGTCTGCCGCACTGCGTCTCATTACTGATAACTCGATTTGAATAGAAAAGAACAGTTTCGGGCCACGATGCCAGGTGCGCGGCATGACCCAAGTTGCCTTATCGGAGCGGCAGACTGGCAATAGCCTGGAATAGTGGAAGTTTTGAGGTTATTTTCCGAATGGATTTTGTGGGGTGTAAAATTTCTCAAAATGTTATAGGTGCGTTAAATTTGGAGACTTGTAGGGCTCTTAGCAAAAATATATTTTAAATATCCAGGTATGTGAATTTGTTGCAGGTGAATCACTGGAAACATTATCGAGGGTCTGAGTGACACATGTAAAATGAAGTGCGAGTAGAAATGACGACTGGGGCCCGTTCCATAAACGGGTGTGTAATGTTTTTTATAACAACTATTTTCGAATTTTCATTTTACATAATACGAATTGCATAATTTTGACCTGCAGAAATGATTATATAGTTTAAAAACAAAATTAATATAAACGAATTGCATAATTTCGATATTAATAATAGTTTAGTTGCATAGTAATGTATTTGTATAAGAGGCAATCAGTATAATGGTCACTTTGTATAGTGTTTATTGCTCATAATGTTTTTTCCAGTTAACCTTTGAGAAAATGTAAAATATTAAAAATCCTTTTTCATTTCTTTTTAAGCAACTCTCACGCAAGCATGCAAGCATTTTGACGCTTCGCTCGCTTCCCTCGCTCCGCTATACATGGTCACAATACAAACTTAACCTAACCTACAGTTTTCGGTTTTTGACCCTTACCCTTCTTAGCAAATATTATGTCACCCTTTCGTTAAAATTTAGTTTTAAATTTTAATCATTATACTGAATGTATGTTATAACAATTAATATTATTTCTAATTAGGGAGTGCAATCCGGTCCAATTCTCAATCCGGCCGGATCCGGCCGGATTGAAGTTTTACTATTGCGTCTGTCCAACATTATGCTTTTTGTCCAGTTTATTGGCCGTAAAGTAGACATACGGTGCTGTTTTTGCAAATTAACTAATGAAACAATGGTTTAGCGCTAAAAATAACCCTTATTAAGTCAAAAATCAGTCTCACTAGCCACTTATTTCACAGTAATATGAAAATTTAAGCATCTCCTTCAATAATATTTAGCCTTAACTTGATAACATTACTAACCTATTTACACATGAACACATGGTAGCCTTGTCTCATAGTAAATATAACAAAATTTTATCTACTTTATGTAAAATAAAAATAACACTCTAATTAAAGGAACTTTTTATAGTTTTAATTGCCAAATCTAAGAATTTACCACTAATTTGGTGTATTGGATCATGATTCATGATCGTTCTTTTAACTTTCACGCCACTTTTCTTCTCTACTATGTAATGTTTAATCAACTTTAATAATACTATAAGAGGTTTATATATATATAAACAATAATAAAATACTATAACTTCCTTAATACCTGTAATATTAAAAGTACATAAAGAAAGCTAATCAGTAATCACATCACATTGCACTTTAAATAATATTTTCTTCAACTAACGTTATTACAATTATACCAAGTATCTTATTGTTATAATTGTAGTAACGTTAATTGTCAAAAATATTTTTCTTATTTGGCCAAAAAAACATAAGTTACCATTAAAAAAATAACGTCTCAAAGAAAAATTAAGAAAAATCGTTCTTTAAAGCTTAATTTGATCTAGATTATATAGACTCTTGATATTTAAGTCAGCTTTCTTGGGTTGGGTAGTCCGTATGTATGTCTGTTGTGGCGTCTTTTAAGTGTCTTCGGGTCTACCGGATCCGGCCGGATTACCGGATCCGCCGGACCGGATTGCAATCCCTATTCCTAATGATCGTTATAAATAATGTTTTTATGATTATACAGTATTATGTTATGTAATTGTTATGCCCAACAAGATTATGTGTTTTGTTTGTATACATCATGTTTATTATGAGTTTTAATAATATTAACTGAGATTATGCTAAAAGTTTGTATGAAAATTGAACGGCACCCGAAAAACACGATTGCTCTCACACGTGGTCACACCAGCAAGCTTCCTCGCGACAGTAATCGTGTTTTTCGTTGCGCTTTGATCTTTGTACTTATATCACAATAGATAATAATTTGCAGTTGTTTACGATCTAAATGTTAAGATTTGTATTTCAATAAAAATGAATAATCAAAGTTCAAACAGTCTAGGATACAATAGGCCACTGGACTGACAAATCAAATCAGCTTCTTTTCATGGACTGTCAAAACTCTCGGAGAGTAAAAAGCTATATTATTACCTTCTTAATTTTCTTTTCCATCATTTTAAAATACCGAAAAGTGTAAAAATAATCTTTTGTAGTAGTTTTCTGCGTACCTATTTTCAGAAACAGCATTTAGATGCATACCTGGGATAATTTGTATTGAGAACAGGAAAGTAGCCAGTTATGATAAATATAAAAAAATACTCCGTGCTCCCTAATCTATCCCATCATAATCTATCCTTGCAGCTGTAAGTCCTTTTAAAGTGAACTTAGAAATGAAAAACCCGTTCGAAATTTGGTAATTCTTACGAAAAATCATGCCAAAGACCAAAATAAATAAATAGTTTTCATAGGATAGACCTACCTACGTACTTTAGGCGGTGAGCTGCCACTTAATCAAATTATTGAAATTTAAGCCTTTTGTATTATAAATTGATTCTATTGCCATTAGTAAACTAGAATCCTGAATACAATGACGATGGGCATTACGGGCAAAAACATTCCATTATGCCGTAAATTATCGGAATATTCGATCAAAAGCAAAAGCCAAATTGCCAGTGGGGTGAAATATAAGCCGATTTCAATTAGGTCGATAAGGCAGCATCTTTGTCGGACAGCTCGTTTGAATAAATAATAGCCTCTAAGATTTGGATCGCTAGTGATGTGGAACAATCTATAGTTCCCATAGGAAGTCTTTATAGTCGGTACGATAAACGGTTTTAGGTATAGCGAAGAGTCTCAAAAAAGTCTTCCTGGACAAGGTGCGCGTCGTAGGAGGTTCATCTTTCTGCAGCCCCAGTCACCTGTAGCTTGAGCCCTGCCCCTTTCCTCACGGCGGGTTTTCTAGGTTAGGATTTTATATAATGTGTTTTTTTTTCTATTTGCTTTTTGTATTTCACTTTAAAGTACATATCGTAAAATACATAACATATCCACTCACGTGCTTAACTTAACTTAACTTGAAATAAGAATAGTGACATGCAACTACAGTTGCGGCAAATATTCGAGTGACCAAGAAAAAATAATAAATAACAAATATTTTTTGGATTACGTAAAAAAACGTGTCCAATATTTTGACTACTCCATTGTAGCCTATTATATGTAAACACCTATTGCCCTTTATTTTATTTTTGTAAATAGAATGAAGAAAGAAAACTGTCAATTTCAATTTATTATTAATTACATATGTTTTTAAGATTTAAAATAGCGGGCCATACCTAAATGCATATAACCTATCGAACACCAAGGTATTCGTGTAATATCCCCTATTGTTTCAGGCCACTGCATCGCAACCTGCTTAGAGCTATCTCGAGTGAACCCTTTGTGCAGCATAACACGATCTCGTCCGAACAGCGAGTACAGCGACTATCAGATGTCCGTCTAGACAGGTAATTACTATCTTATCGGGTGCGTCCTTTGTCCGCTCTGTACACGCCAGATGAAGAGGAAAAACATTTTATAAATAAATAGCTAGAATGTAACCGCAACTTCTGTAACGCAGAAAACAAAGGTAATTAGGTACCCTTTGAATGAATGAATGAATGAATGAATGAATAGTTTATTTGCATAAACATACATGCTTTATCATACACGAATAAAATATCATACTTTAATCTTTTTTGTGTTGCTTTCTCTTATATGTATGGGAAATAATTCAAATTCTACATTCGTGGCTTAGATTCGTTGTAATAAATAAATTGTTTTCGGGACGCGGTAAAAATAACCAGCTATAGCCACAATGGGTGTTGATCGCAGGATATATATTGTATTTTATTAGTTTTTGCAAATTCCAATACGCAGGGTTTGTAAATGGTGACAAATAAACCGGCATTTGTTTAGGTTAAACCGGTTAATTATTTAGGTTACGTTTGAACGAACTAATTTAGGAACGTTATCCATTGAGGGAGCGCTTTCTAATTCTGATTAATGAATTTCGTTTTCAGCTTGCGCTCCAAGGTGGCTCCGAGATTTTATCCGGTTAGTCAGAGCGGTTTTTTGCGAGCGTAACTTTTATTACGGGTTAGGCTCTCAAAGTGTGGCTCTCTCTCTACGGTACGGAAAATAAACCGGTTTTCAAGCCATGCTTACACCTATTCATTGGATGTAACATCAACTTATACCAAAATGCATGTAATATTTCCATCCATCAAACACCGAGAGAATACTCATGTAATTTTCCCTATTGTTTCACGCCTCTGCATCTGAACCTACTTCGGGTTATCTCGAGTGTACCCTTAGTGCAGCATAATACGATCTCGAGCAGCGGCAATCAGATGTCCGTGTAGACACGTAATTATTATATTATCGGGTGCGTCCTTTGTGTGCTCTGTACACGCTAGATGAACAGGAAAAACGTTTTGTATATAGCTAGAATGTGATCGCAATTTCTGTAAGGAAGAAAACAGAGTTACTTCCCAGACGGCCACTGATTGCTTTATCGTAGTTGAAACGAAAAATATAAAACCTACTTGTTGAGTTGTTTTTTTTGTACATAACTTTAATATTGTACTTAATCTTGAAGGACCTGGGCGAAAGGAAGCGAGGTGCTTTTCTGTAGATAAACTTGAAATGCTAAACTATGCGTACCTAACATACCAAATTTTATCCAAATCGTTAGAGCCGTGCTCGAGAAACCAATTACCTATATTTTATTTTTATCTTACTTATTTGTGGTGTCAACAGCAATACAAAACATTTGACATAAACATAACTTGTATATAATATTTTCTTCTGTTTCTGCGATTATCATTCATTTAATCCGTTAAATTTGTTTTATTTCAATAACTTATGTACACAAACAATAAATACTACCACAAAAGACAATAAATAAATATGTATAAGAATTGACGTTTGAAGTGATAGTTTTTTTTTAAACCATGTTACTTAAAGATTTTTCTACAACGACTATGGCACGGAAATACTATTTTTGAACAAAAAAACATCTAATCTTCAATTTCCATATAGGGGATGAGTTAGAAATATCTTAGTGCGCCTGAAATTTATTTACTATTACCTAGTTATATAAGAAACTGCAAAAAGATATCGTTCCTTGTCCCACCGATTTAAACCAAGTGTTTTCTTAATAATGAGTCAATATCATTTACTTAGGTTACATACACCACACGTCACAGTGTATGAACAATTGAAATGTAGCGAAATTACATTATATATTACGGACGGAGTCTATGTGCGTCTATAAATCACAGAACTCTTATACATAAGATATAATCAAGATATAATAATGAGTAAGAAGTAAGTATGCTATGTAAATTGAATTTTCTTCTACTAGCGATAGGGTTTACCTGAGGCTTTACTTAATGTGATAAGTTAAAAAGATAAGAATATCTAATGCTTATTCCGAATAACTTTCGACTGAACCAGTTTCCTTCCACATTTATCTCAAAGATTTACGGGAATTTATCCAAATTCCTTTTAAAGTCCTTCAGGTTGGGTAATAAATGTGACAGAGTTACTAACGTGAGTTATGACCGGGCAGGGATCGAACTTGCACTTTTGCAAAGGTGCGTCCACATTTGGCGAACACGCCGCTAATGCACTTGTTTGCGGAAGTTTCGCTACTGCGCGTGCGAATTACGTAGTACGAGTACGATCAGCTATTCGCAAAACGCTGTCAAGCGCTGTGTTCGAGCAAGCGCAGTCAGTGTCGAACACAGCGCTTGACGCACTGTTTTCCCTGGAATGGCTTGATTTGTCGCTACTGTAATATGACCCGATATGTATTAGCTACGTTTCGTTTTTAAGCAAGTTTAATTTGGACCAACCCCGCAGTCCACAAGTGGTTAGTCCGCTAGCGTTGCCTGCGCACACTACTCCGCTGGACAGATGTGCGCGCTCTAGCACAGAACGCGCGGTCCACGCGCAAGTTCGCTAATTAAATACACAAAGCGATGCATACAAATCAATTAAGAACAACAAAATTAATATTAGAAGCATCACTGAGAGAAAACGAATACAACCGAGCGCACAAAACTATTATCGTAACAGGACCTCAAAATACTTAATACCGAAGACTATTTATAAAATCAATTTACTTAGTCAACAGACTAAAATAAGTACAACGTTGTTAAAGGATTAAAACTGAAGGATTTTCTCTTCGATGATAAGCCAATGTCAGCAAAAAAAATGCACATTATGTAATGTAGCAATATACCCCGCTGACACTTGCTGCCGTCGAGGATTAAGTACATAGGACACTCGATAAGTTTTGAGATGCTCGCTCGAATATTTTATTATTTATATGTAAGTAATGCACGCTGCATGCTAGGTACTCAATGAATATTTTTATGCCACGCAATGGACATAGTGAAACTATTTTGTACCTCACCTCTGTATCATCCTTTGTTATGTGACCTATGTTTTACAAATAAATATTTACTTACTACTTACTACTTACTTTTCACGGGGCGGACATTTATCAACATCAATGCTGGAAAATTATAGGTCAGTCAACTCTGATTGGTATACTTCAGTAGCATTGCCGCAAGTTTTCAAAGCAGTGCGAGAGAGGAGACCAAAGACTGGACTTCGGGGAATATTGCTGCATCACGATAACGCCTCTTCACATACATCCCTCAGAACAAAGGCGTTTATTGAGAAAGCTGGCATAGAAACCTAACCACATCCACCCTACAGTCCTTACTTAGCTGCCTGCGATTTCTTTTTGTTCCCAGTGATGAAAGAAAAAAATAAAAGGGAAGTTTTTTTCGAGTGCTGAAGAAGCCGTGGCTGCATATGAAGAAGCAATTTCGGACCTATATCAAATCAAATCAAAATATTTATTCTGTAAATAGGCTTATGCTAGTAGCTCTTTTACAAGTCATTTTATAACTAAAATATTACACTAACTTAACCGAAGGTAACTTAGACAAATGCACTCTTATCATCTATCTGATGAAGACTGGCAAAAGAGCTTCCAAAGTTGGTTCAGACGAATGGAACTTTGTATAGAGAGTAATGGAAAGTATTTCGAAAAAATTTAAAATAAATAATACTAATATCTTCAATAGTTTTTTTTTATCTCAAAATTTATCGAGTAACCTACGTACTACATAATGTATGAAAATGTTGTTCTGAACGATTTATTTGTATCTATACCTATGTCATAATTACGTATATTATTTAAGTTTAAGTAGATATTTCTAAAACTGAGCGCGTCTCGCTATCAATCGTCACAGTTAGCAATAATTAATCTGGATAAATATTGTACTTTTCTATATAAAAAAAGCTATTACGATAACTACACGTGTGCATGTGCAGCGCCCGAGTGGCTCACGATTGCATGAAAAAAACTGCGCTAGCGACGCTTTCGCGGTGCATTCGCCAAATGTGGATGGACCTCAATGTAGAGCTGTCGCTGTTGGACGCGGGTCCTGATTCCATCCAGATTTATGGAAGGTTAGTGAGATTTATTCCGAATCAGAATTGGAACTACAATAGGAATCCCCGATTTCATGATCCATTTATTATTCCCACAACACGACACGGGTTATCGAGCTTTCGACGGCTAAATGCGAAATGCGGCTTTTGCAACCCTGTAGTTACTGATTCGAGTGGAGTATTCACAGATATTTTTCTCATTTACATAAACGATCTCTGCACTCTTAAATTGCGAGATTGCCAAATCATTACATACGCTGATGACACGGCTTTAATTGTGAATGGAGATAATTGGACCACTGCAAAAAAAGCAACGGAAAATGCACTTAAGAACATAGCAGAGTGGTTGTCTGATAACCTTTTAACTTTAAATGTAGATAAATCTAAATTCATCACCTTCTCGCCACTATCAACCTCGCAGCCTGATGTAGATTTCTCGGAAGTTGCTGTTCATAAATGTTCGCTGCGAACTGCTCAGTGTACGTGCTCTTCCCTTACTCGTAGTCATAGTATTAAGTACCTGGGTGTAATAGTCGACAGTAACTTACGTTGGAAGTTACATATTGAAGCGCTAACCTCCAAAATCCGAAAATTATTATTCATTTTCAAAAGCCTTAGGTCAGTAGCTGAAAAAGAGACATCAAAAATGGTTTACTTTGCATTGGTTCAATCACTCCTGTCTTACTGCATTGGCGTATGGGGAGGTGCCGGTAAAACAATTCTCCTGCAGGTGGAAAGGGCTCAGCGCGCAGTATTAAAAGTAATTCACAAAAAACCATTCAGATATCCAACTGTTGACCTTTATGCTGCGAGCAAAGTCCTAACAGTACGCAGTTTGTTTATTCGACAGATTACATTAAAGAAACACAAAACTCTGACATTTGACGTGGATTATGTAAAAAACAGGCGTCGAATTGACCATGTCTGTGTTGTTAATAATTTTCGTCTGGCCATTTCTCGCCGTCATTTCGACTATCTTAGCCCAAAGGTGTATAATAAAATAAATAGATTAATTAGCATATATGCACTAACCCATAGAGAATGTAAACACAAAATTACAACTTGGCTACTTTCGCTTACCTATAATGAGATAGAAGATTTGTTAGATTTCAAATAAAGATGACACACTTACTTACTTAACATACTACACACTTACACACACTAATGAGTTTACACATACATTCAGTACTTAAAACATTTATGTTCTTAGTTATAAAAATTCTATTGCATGTTAGAATTTTTGTTTTTTTTTTTTGTTTTTACTTCAGTAATTATAGTTTACTTAAGAAGGATATGTTGTAACTTGTCTTCATTTAATTGTTTTGTAAATGTATATTGCCATGTTTTCCCGGGGTGAGAGCCTGGTGATCTGTAATACAGGCTCACGCCTAGTTCAGACACCAGTCTCTCACAAAGGACTACACAATTATTAAACGCAATACTGTATCTGTGAAATTGTAACACTGTATATCCTTTGTGAGCAGATAAATAAAAATTTTATTATTTTTTTTTTTTTTATATTTTTGCCAAAAATAAACAAACTATATCAACTAATTCCCTTCCAATATAATACTTCCCTTCTTATATATATAACGCCATATAACTAAAGAATTTAGAACCCCTTTCCATTGGCAAGAGGCAAATGTATGTATTTATAAACTCGTACAACAACACCTTACTACAACTTTGTGACAACGACACGACAGCTTATTGTTACCGTAACTAATTTTCCAAGGTTATTTTTCTTTGTAAATATATAAATGCTGATGAGAGCAAAACTTATATAATTACCAATTTATAATCCTGTTAGCGCTTGATTACGCCTGTCGATTTAACAGCCATAATCAGCCCTTAATCAGCCATTAGGAACTAACAAGGCATGGTAAAATAAACATATTATGAAAATGTGTACTTACATTTCAAATTAGCAATAGTAATCTAATTGATTTGGTAATAACTGAATAACGATTGATAATTACGATGCATGTTTCAAACAGCTATAGGTAAAATCCGTATATATTTTTCTCCATATTAGAAAAAATACTTAAGTATCATATCAATTCTGTACATGCAATAGGAGCTTTACTTAAGTTTTTTAGCTACACTAATAGTGTTATTTCTTGTTTAAAAGTTATGATGAATATCTCAATTAATTTGAACATATTTTATATCAATGTTTTATGTCCATACAGTCAATTAAAACCACCATTTTATCATAAATCCTTTCCAAATGGGTAATCTTTTCCAATCGTTGCGGCAAATGTTCGAACGGGTGTGCAATCCATTGATCAACTGTTTTATGAAACAGCTGTGTGCACTGTATTTTTCTAGGTATATTTTAATTAATAAAGTAGGCTGGAATCCTGGAACCGCACTATTATGCATTAGCAGTAAGACTGACTATTGTTCTTTTCGTCAGTCTATTTTAATTTGATGTTACGTTTAAATTTTTTTTGACGTGGTACAAAGTTTTTTTTTGTACATTGTAGTAATCTATATTATTATAAAGTGTTAGGCATAAAATGTCTGTACATAGAAGATAATTTGTAAAAAAGTGGCACGGGCTATTTTAAGGCCACTGAATAAAAAAAAAAGTTTTTTGAGGATTTTTATACGTTTATATCTATGTAGCACGTAAGAATATACATTTGTGCCTTACCGACTTCATCAGTCAACACGGCAGAACGGATTTATACCATTTTGAATTTCAAATATCTTCGTCAATACGCACTACATCATGCAAATTGAAGTTAAGGAGTGAAGTTTAGAGCAAATAGAATGGTTCCGTGAACGTGTGAAATATTGACAAACGTGGGCGAGACTCGGAGCCGAGATTGCATTCACGGCGACATGGCCACGGTACACAGATTATAACCAGTATTAAACGTCGATACTTTTCACATGAGATGCTTACGTTCGATTCTTTGCCTTAAGTGGCAGGATCGAGTTTCAAACACCGCTGTATTTCTTGACGTACCAATCTTGGAGGTGTGGAGTCCCTGCTCATAAAAAGCCAGCTGAGATGGTGCTGACATCTCGTACACATGGATGCATCGCGTCCCTCTCTCCGTCATTTCGTACGCATGCAAGCACACATGCACATCTATGCTTGGATAATCTACCCGCACCCGTGAAATGAGTCAATGTGGTTCAGTGAGGAAAGGGACGAACTGAAACGCTGCGCCGTCGCGAGTTTGCCGCAGCACATGCTGAGTCCGTTCCTGTTGTTAGGCGGAATATTTGAGGTACTTTATTTTCTATTTAATTTTTTTCTTATATGTTATTTGTTCCCTGTTACCTTTCCATGCAACAGAACTTTCAAAACCAAATTCGGTTTTGTAAGCCATATTTGTGCACATGACCGACGCTCGTGAAGGTCATGATGGCAGGTTTGGCCATTGACAGATACGTCACGGAGGACGCTATGACAGTACATAAGGTCGCACTTGTAAAGCGACGTTATTTATTTATTTTATTAAGAACCTCGGCCCATTCACTTAGAATGCTAATATGCACAATTTTTCCAAGAATGAACTCATTTTTACAGGGATACGGTTCTTATGAGAGCGATAAAATTAATATGTTTTCTTGTAGAACTACGCATCGTGTAGACTTAAAAAGTTATATTTGAGATAGGCTAAGCATAAGCATAAATATTGAAGCTTAGAATTATTTCGAAAAAATGTCTGTCTGCTGAGTTTGTTTAGGTTTTTTTCTCAACAGTGGTCTCCTAGAAATAGATAGATAGATAGATATTTATTTCTTATTGAAAATTACATTATAATTTACAAGTTAAAAATTAAACGCATATAAAACAACTTCACGGATTATATCGCGTATATTATCTCCTTTTAGTTCCCGACGTTTCGGAAGCTTTTCAGCTTTCCATGGTCACGGGTGGACGAGTGGTCTCCTAGTCCAGTGGTAGGTAAAAGTACCCTTATAGGTACTTACATAATAATGTTAATTATTTCACAAAGCTAAAAAGTCATAACCCTGCTTTTTGCTTCAGCGTAGTCGGGTAAAAAGTTGCCTATAACATAACCATCTTTGGATGTCCAACCGTTTTGACATGACTGTGGCAAAAAATAATCATCGATAATTTATTTATTAAGAATAGTATAAATTAGTCACTACGTAGTACTCTACGTAAGTCTCTATAACCAGGCGATCGATTGTCTAAAAAATGGCAAATCAGCTAGGCTAGAAATTACTATTTGACTCTTAGTCGTGCAGCTACAATCACCCGTACAAATGCTCAGTGGCAAGAGATTTGATTTCAAAATGTTAATGCAAAATAAATAAATACGTGACCTTGACCTGCGATCTTTATGGACCCAGCTCATTCATCTTTTTTTTTATGTAACGAGTGGCAAAAGGGCAGACGAGCCACCTGATGGAAAGTAGTCATCGTCGCCCATGGATATGTGCAACACCGAAGGAATCTTACTAGGGACTGGCAACGGCAGCCGCCATTTCGGAAAAAAATGATGTCGAAGTGGTGAACATAAAACGCGGTTTTACGAGCATTAAACGGTGTTCAGTAGTGCACGTGAGTGCATATTCTGTGTACTGCGCCTGAGCCGATTATCCGATATGAGATTTGGACGGAATTGAATTTTGGGCACAGTCTTTCGCGATCAATCCGTTGGCCCGACTTCCCGATTTGCTTTATTTTATCGACACACCGAGGTTTCTATTCCGATTTAATCGATAGGTATAGAGTTCAATGAGCAGTGTATAATATTCGAGTGATTAGCATAAAAACTCGTATACGTTTCCTAGTCTGACATGTTTCCTATCACGGCCCTTTTATTTTTGTTTAATGGATTTAAAAATCCATTGTAAACAATGGCACTAGCAATGATGATGAAACGTTAAATTGTTTATACTCTAAATAGAAAACCTGCATTGACGTGGGTCGAGGCGAGCTCGACATATTTATTTATTTACTAGCTTATGCCCGTGACTTCGTCTGCCTTAAATTCGTTTATCGCGGATAAGGGTATTTTTCCGGGATAAAAAGTAGCCTATGTCCTTCCCCGGGACTCAAACTATCTCCATACCAAATTTCATCCAAATCGGTTCAGCGGTTTAAGCGTGAAGAGGTAACAGACAGACAGACAGACAGACAGACACACTTTCGCATTTATAATATTAGTATGGATTTTTCACATTTCAGCACCTACCCTTACAGGCTGATCCCAATTCGATAGTGCCTACGTCATGCAACTTACTTAATTACTTATTTCTATTACACAATATATATAAACAAACATTTACAAATTCAGACATTGAACAAAAAAACAGATCTGTCACGTCAGCAACCAGATTTAGAGTCTTGGTTCTGCCGCGCGGCTCCGCCAGCAGCCGCGATCGCCGCCGCGGCCGCTCCGCGTACTCGTCGGGAACGCTCAGCAATATATAGTGACGTTATTTTAAAAGTTTTGCTATTTTTCTCATATTTGAAAAAGGCGTTTCGTAACGATTCAATGAGGATTCTGAATTAACACTTGATAATTCAACTTTTGAAGAAGTTACAGTTTTGTCAGTTAGTGATAGACGCAGAATTATTACACTCGAGACCGAAAATTTTGGGTCAGTTAAATATCGTCATATTTTCTTAAATAGTGCAGAGTTGTATTGTTCTTTTAATCCTGTCATGACCATTATTTAATTTTAAATCTAAACTGCAAAAATAACAGTTAAAACAATAACGTATAAATGTTTAAATCAGACTCGTAAAACTCATGAAATAAGACAATGTTAACCGAGCGAGATATCGCTAAAATAGTCATTTTCGTTATTGTTTTTTTTTATGATAGATGATACGATCGAGGAAATTGATAATATAGTTGGGTATTGCGAAGAATAGTATATTATGTAAATAAAACTACACATAATAAAAAAACCCATCGCTTTTATTTCAATTACGGTAACCTGAAATTTTTGCTCCCGAATCTATGATCCACACAAGATTAATTAACCGGTGCACTACCTCGTCTGGATAAGCTTTGTTTAAGTAACAACACTAATCTCGCACCGGAATTTCTTATTAATTTGTTGTTTGTATATTCTCGGCTTTCTGAAATCGGAGTTTGCCGCGGGAATAATTTCCGCCGGTAAAGTCGAGAATACACGATGCATACGGGATTGCAGAACGCGGTTTTGCATCACAATATTAAATTGGTTTGCACTGTATATTCATTTTTAATTATGTTTAAAAAATTAAAATAATATCGTCGGAGAGGTTAAGCCAGTTATCGTTATATCAAAGACGTCCACAGCTAGCCAAAGGCCTCCCTCGAGGATTTCAGGGACCAAAGGTCCACAACGGCCGGTTGTGCGCTGCCTTCATGCAACGGTTTCTTGCGATTTGATCAGGTCATTGGTCCGGTTATCTATTGTTTGCCCGACATACATATGCAATAATATTTATTTGCTAGTGTTTCTTTTGCCCGAATTTCAGTGGGCCGAATGCTTCTTTTACTAGATATCTTATTTGACATACTCTTGTATTCTCGAATATTAGATGCCAGAATGAATGGAATGGCATACGTATTGTTTTCCATATAATTAAGTGCAATAATATTATTTCATAGAATATTCAACCGTCATACTACATATTGTTTCTTTCCGAATTCATCCTGGCTATGCATTTGCTATTACATTTCTGCAGCCGCTCGAAAATTGTTCAGTATTGCGGTGTGGGTAAGTGTTTTTAACACGTTGGTGGGTATGCAGTGGATTTTGCAACTGATATTTACTGTCATTTGTTTACATACTCGAGCAATAGTTCGCTGTTTGCGAGTATTTTGACGCTCCCCTCGGTCCGCTGTACTTGGTCACAATACAAACCTAACCTAACCTACAGTTTTCGGTTTTGGACCCATTTTCCATTTTGTACAATTCGAACAATTAATATGGATGGCAAATGAAATTATGGCATGTGATTGTTATGGATTACAATGATTATGGAAAATTTGATTCTTGAAATTGATATAACGGGAAACAAAGATTCTGGCATATGATTAATATGGTAAACAATGAGTATGGCATATGAAATTATGAGAAACAACTTTATGGCCGTTGATTAGTAGTGCAGATGATATTCGGGCAAATGAAATTCTGGCAAGTAAGAGTATACCCATCGGTCCACCTGGTTGGCGGCCAGTTGTTTTTTTTATAAATATGAATTCTTTTTATTTCCGACGAAAAAAGGGTGTTATAAGTTTAAAGTGTGTATCTGAGTGTGTGTGTATCCGTGTGTCTGTGGCATCGTAGCTCTTTAACAAACGGACCAATTCATATTTACTTTCATTGTGTTTGATCGGTGACTTTATGGAGAGTGTTCTTAGCTATGATTCAAGAAAACTGATTCAGTCGTTTGAATTTTATCAGATTTTTTAAAATGAGGCGCGAGGTTTTTTCTGTTCATCAATTACTATTCTTAGGTAATTTTAGATATTTTTTTATTGACATGTCATCAAAATAGCTTTCGATAGCGTAGAATGCTTAAACAACAAACAGTAAAACTAATTAAGTTCAGAAATCGGGGTGTCCATAATTGTCACTAAATTTACCAGGCTAGTAGCCTGTACAGCGTGTACACTGTACAGGTTACACAGCCTAGATAACAACAGACAGGGTCAACATCGCTCGTAACTCTCCTGACTTCGGACACACAAGCAGCCGCCAACACCGCTTCCACATTGTCCTACCTAACACAAAGCGAATTTCAATTCGGACCGAAGACTACAAAGGATTAGTTCTTTGATGCCACCCCTAGATAAACGTCCACTGACTCCCTTTGGCTACCACCTCTGTTGCACCAACATTAGCATTTTATGAATGTTCGACCAAAGATACAATTCGGACCAGCAAAACATTGTTTTTTTTTAAATATTGCGCTGCTTCGCCGGCAGATGACAAGCGACGTTCGCATGCTGGTTGGACGTTGGAAAAAAGTGGGACCTCGAATTATTTCCACATGAAATGGCAATGTGATGTGATGTGCCTATGGACGGAATGGTGACTGATCGATCGAAATGCTAAAAATAAAAATAGTTTCCAATATATTCCTACTTATTGTTTCGTTAGTGATGATTAAGCTACCATTCTTTTACTGCAACTATAGATTGCCTACCGAACTAAATTTGGATCTATTTTTATTCAGAAATCTTCAGGAGCGTCTGTGCAATTTTACTGGTATAAAACTCTTAACTATCCATTTTTCGTAAGGTTATACAATTTTCTTGATTGTTTTTTTTGCTGAATTATTTTGTTTTGCATCCCGATCGGGTGCAACTTTGGCTGTCAAACTTGGCAATCCTTCCTTCTACGTTTGGTTGTTTGCACGCACATCGCAAGTGTGTGTACAAACTTTTACATGCAGTTTTGGCGTGTTCAACCTTTATTCGTATTTTTATTCGTTTACGACAACAATACAACTATTGGTACAAGTACTTTATTTTAATACTAGCTTCTGCCCGCGACTTCGCCCGCCTTAAATTCGTTTATCGCAAATAAGGTTATTTTTCAGGGATAAAAGTAGCCTATATCCTTCCCCGGGACTCAAACTATCTCCATACCAAATTTCATCAAAATCGGATTAGCGGTTTAAGAGTGAAGAGGTAACATACAGACAGCCAGACAGACATACTTTCGCATTTATAATATTAGTAAATTAGTATGGATAAGAAAGCTCATAATTACAATCGACAAGTATTATTTTTTACATCTATTCTCATCTCAGTTTTTACCTATTAAGTATTTAAATAGAACAAGGAATGAAAATATCCGTAGAATAATCAAAGTAAGCGATATAGTTCTAAGAATTGCAAAGTTGATGTGGCAAAGGGCATGGCACATTGCTCGTTCGTACTTTGAACCGACGGCTGCAAGGGCCGACAAATTCTTGAGTGGCGATCATCGCCCACCAGCGGGCCTATGATGGTTGCGTTTGTCACGCGATAAATAAATGACATAGCTGCCGTCACCTTCTGACACATATGTGAGAGCGAGAGTGACAGACGCGTTATCATATCAATTATCGCGTGATAAACGCGACCATCATAGGCCTGTAGAAGACACACATGGTGGACTGATGGCCTGGTGAAGATCGTTAGAGCGCAGGACCGACCATGGTGGCGTTCTTCGAGTGGGCCTATGTCCAACATCGGATATCTTATGTTATGCCTAATAATGATGAAATATTAAGATTATTTGCTACAAGTGGTTTGCCAATACGAGTAGAAGAGGTCATTCATATAAATACGAGTATGTAATTATAATTGACTTTATGTCCGTAATAATGACGGCAAACTTAGAATAACATAAGAATACATAAAACCACTTAGAAAATCGGAACAGATAAAGTTATCACGGCAGACGACACGAGTTGGAGCTAAATTTCGATTGTAAAAACTCGCAAGTCAATTGAGTGCAAAACGTACGTGCACTTTGTTTAGTCGACCCGACTCGTTGCTACATACTTTCCAACAGAACGTACATATTTCCATGTAAATAGATAAGATTGCTATAAATAATTTGAATACAATTTTTGAAATTGGATTGTGATTCCAGACATTCATTTGTTTTTGTAACAGTTTCTTCAAATGGTTTCTAGAAAATGGAATATCGACAAATTACTGGGTGCTCGCTTATTAGTATAAGTAACTTCTCTTTTCTAGAAATTCGATTGATTTTAGCGCTTTGATTCAGTTATTTGTCTATCCGAAGTCTTTATTCTAAATATTCCTTAAAACGGGTCACTGCTAAATGGTATCTTATCTTTGATTGATGGAAATGAAACACAGTTAGACGTAGCTAAACACTTTTAGTGTGTCTTAACTTTAAGTAGATTAACTGTAAAGTTCTTGCTTGATTACCTATACCTTTATTTATTTAGCTACTTTTATTTTACTTCAATATTACTACTCGAAAAGCAGCATTTTGAGAATGTGAAGCGCATTTGTTTTCATTGCTGTAAAATGGTATCATTTCTTTTCGTCATCATCATCATTTTAGCCATAGGACATCCACTTCTGGACACAGGCCTCCTCTATTGACATGAATCGGATAGAGGCGAACCGCATCCAGCGAGTCCCGGCAACCATAACCAGGTCGTCCGACCACCCTGCGGGTGGCCTTTCCCACGCTGCGCTTCCTTTCCTTTCTTTTCGTCAAACTATTTTTCGTAAACTGCCAATTCCCAATTGTTTCATCTGGGAGATGAAACAACTCACAAACGCTTCTTTCCAAAACTTAACCGTTGTTTAGAACCTATAGTTTAGGTTTGTTTTACAAAAAAACCGGATAATTTTACGGTTTCCGAAAAAAGCTTAGGTTTTTAAAAATGAAACAGTTTGAGAAACACAAACTTTTATTAATTGGCACATTTGTCAGTAACTCCTTTAAAATAACTAAACCATGAAGCGAAATCAGCCCGCGGAGCGCAATTCCTAATTAGTCTTCTTGTTTGCTATTTCAGACGTGATTCAGAGCCGCGATTTGAAACGTGACGCCATCCCCGAGTTCCCGCAAACGTCATGATTCCTAATTGAACAAAAATAACACTTTATCTTAATTCTCCTCCCTAATACGAGACAAATCGACCTCTTACCTCGCCGAGATCGTATCTAATTTCACTCCGTAAATGAAGAACCAACTTTTCTCTGTAGAAAATAGCGTTCATTTCGTAGGTAACGCTGAAGAACGTGAGATGTTATGAGAGTAAGCATTTGAAATTCCCGGTACATTTCTACCATTATTCACTTTGCGTGCACTGTTCTGCTTTATACCACTCTGTTATTAAGGAACGAGTTAAGAATACGTGTCGAAAAGAAAGTTTTATGATTTTTTGCAACCACAATGCAATCTTGTTCGGGTTTTAGAAGAAAATATAAGCCAGATTAATATTAGCTTTTTGTAGCCGTCATTTATCATTGAACTGTATCATTACTTTTTGCTAGGATTTCGATACCTAGGTAACAGAGGCGTGGCGCCAGGAAAATTACAAGGGAAACCGAAGCGTATTTATTTACTCATATTTAGAGAAAAAGCCTTTGCTTGGGCAATCCGGTGGGACGATTCCCACCAGATTGCCCAAGGCTTATTATCCATATAAGCCGATGCTTATATGGATGCCACGCCACTGCTATAATTTTAATTTATTTTCTTTAACGAGTCTCCAATTTATCATTTGGTGTTTTAGAAAAGTGGTCTAAAAGGTAGTCTTTCGAATGTTAGCATTAAATATGGAAGTAAAAAGAGATAATTATGATTAGGACTAATGATATGTTTTATTCGAGTTTGATCTATTTTCACGGATACATTATTCAACGATAAGATCAAGTTATTTAGAAAGATGTAACGTAGTGCCATTGTTCCTATACCATTATATGCCTTGGGGCATCTCGGGAATACTCCTAAAATGTAAGAAAGTTACTTTTATTAATATTGCAATATGGTTACCGTTTTTGGCTACACTTCAGCTCCTCGATTACACTTAAAAGTCTTAAAACAAAGCCCTAATGCAGCGGTCGCCAACCTTTTGAGATCGAAGAGACAAAAGTCAAAACAATTAGGATTCCCCAATTTCAAAAAAACATTTTCTGTGTACGAAAAAACCAAAATCTTATTTGGATTTTTATGAACATTAAAATATTTTGCTATCACGATGTCCGTGATGATTAATGTGAATTCGGGTTCAGCCTAAAAAGTTAACCGTAGTTAACCATACAAACCCGATGAAACTGAAATTTTCCGCTGTGTCACGCAAATACAAATGCATGGTTAATTGTTCGACGCAAAACGGAATGATAGAAAATTTAATTACATGAGTTAACGTGTTAAATTTTTTGGAATCCACCTATTCCACCACGTAGTTATTTTATAAATTAAAATATCTAGATAATTAAAAACAATAAGGCTCTGACTGGATTAGAACCAACCAATGCCTTGTGCTTTATATTTATTATTTGGTGTTATAGCGGCAGTAATTCACACTATGTAAAAAAATCAAATGTCTATTCACCACCTGTTGCGGTCCAAAAGTCGTGTGATTGGCTTAGTAATCTATACTATTATAAAGTTGTAAAAATGAAATGTCTGTGCATTAAAAATATTTTGAAAAAAAAAGATTATAACGGTCTATTTGGAGGTCACTAAAACGAAAAAAAATATTTTTTGGATTTTTTGTATGTTTGTATGTTTTCATATGTGTCGTTGTGGCTTCATCACGCAAAATCAGCTAAACAAATTTCAACAATTTTTGGTTCACGGGTAGCTGGGTATCTCCAGATGGTTATAGGATAATTTTTACCCGACTACGCTGAAGAAAAAAAACAGAGGTTATCACTTGTTATCCTCCGCGAACGAAGTTGCGGGCATCTTTTAGTAAGTGATAATTTGGGTCGTCAGGTGAGATGCAAGTGGAAGTAGCCGAGAGATGTGATGAGTTTTTTAAGAATTTATGTTGCTAGAGCCGCAGCAATATACCAAAAGAACCAAAGGTTGCCAACCGCTGCCCTAAGGTACCTAAATACGATTTCGCGACTCTCAAAAAGTATGTAAATCCGATAGCTTACGTGACATTTCTGTATAAGTTTGCTGAAGGCGGACATTACGATAATCGTTTGGAAAATGGCTTTCATACGTGAGTGGTTTTCGCACTAAACTTCTGCCACGGTACACTAAATATAGCGTATATCAGGCCTATAAAGGAACTTCAGTATGATAAGAATAGTTGGTAGTTTTATTAGGAGAATTAACACTACCGTATTGTTAAATGTAGTCACATAATATGGACCTACAAAAATGAATAGAATATTACGCTGATGTAACGTAGAATAAATAATTCAATAAAAGGAGTTTAGCTAGTTCTTTTAAAGATAATTATTGATATCTGAGGACTGCTTTTTTAGAATCAGAACCTACTCAAAAAATTACTGAGTTGAGTTTGTTCACCTGCTGATGTTTATTGGTTTCAGATTGTCGAATGCATCAAAAAGGCATTTTTGATTAACTTTATTTAAGCCACTTTCAATGATTATTATTTATATGGTTGTTGGTGTTGTTGTGTTGTGTATATACAGCGTATGTATCCCATATATCGTAAGCGCAATAAGTATCTATACATATAATAAAGCTGAAGAGGGTCGAAAGTCTGTACATGGAAGATATTCGAATAAAAGATGGCTGGGGATACTAAGAATTGATAACAGAACACGATCCACCATTTTTTAGAATTTTTGTCTGTTTGTCTGTTTATCCGTTTGTCTGTTTATTTGTACGCGCATCCCGTGAAAACGGCTGAACAGATTCTGATGCAAACTTTACGAATCGAATTATAGGCTATAAAAATTCCACTCATGGCCACTACACTTGATAAAGTCAAGTTTGCACCTGAATCTTATGGCGCGACTTAGGAAGGAGCTGCAAACTTTTCTCAAACCTACTCTAGCTGTTTCTCGAGCCTACGAACTATCGAGTACCCCGCTAAACTACTAGGTGGCGCTAAAATAAATATCTTATGATATAAATATCTTAAGATAATAAGCCACTGAGGAAGCATTTTGCCAAATTAACTTTTACAAGAGGGGGTACGGATATCGACAAATTTAATTGAATAATTGATTTAATAATACAACAAAATACGATATAAGAGGCTCGGTGGTATCAACAAGGAGGAGGCTCACATGTGCAAGAATTCGCCCAGGTACTGCTTCAGGTGGGAGAAGGACTTCTGGAGGAAACCAATGCCCTGGTTCGATTACCAGCGACGTTATGTAGGATCATTCCGTCCGATGAAGACCACATTCGGAGCGTATAGACGTGAGAACTCTTGGGTTTGTGAGAGAGCTGTTAATGCACGGATATTGGCGGAAATCGAAGGTGAACTTCTTCTTCTTCTTCTTCTTCTTAGTCGGCATCTTCATTGCTGAAGGTCGTGTCTACTGTGAATAGTTGGCCACTTGCTGGACCATGTTCTTCCAGGTATTTCTATCCTCTGCGGTCCTAATAGCTTTAGGTATTGGCAGGCCAGTTAGCGTCTTTATTTGGTTTGCCCAACGGGTACGCGATCGATCGCGCGGTCTTTTCCCGTCAACCTGACCAACTACCATCAGCTTTTCCAAGCTATCCGGGTTTCTTCGAGCGATGTGTCCGAAATTTTTGAGTATCCGCTGGAAGCAGATATTCGATAATCTCGTGGTTATTTTGAGATCCCTGAGAATGGACACGTTGGTTCGGTGTGCGGTCCATGGGATTCGCAACATACTCCTCCAACACCACATTTCGAAAGCGTCGATTTTCACTCTTTCTTTTTGCCTTATCGTCCAGGATTCGGCGCCATAGGAGAAGATAGAGAAAACTAACATTTGAACCAGCCTCACCTTAGTTTTGCGGGATATATTGCGGTCTTTCCATATCCTAGTGAGTTTAGTCATTGCTGTTTTGGTTAGTCATTGAGAAGGTGAACAGGCAGTATATAATTCCATTAACACTGTCGTGGATGAAGGCAACGTCGCAACATACCCGATGGAGTTCCTAAACTCATTGAGCGCTTCAGGACTCCCAGCACACACAATGGGGAATGGATGAAAATTTTCAAAAATCTTGAAATTTTGTTTATAGGTAGTAATAAGCCTCCTTATTGTCAGTAAAAATTACAGATTATTCTGTGGCTTAGAAAAAAATAAAAAGATGAAAAGATGGTTATCCGAGGATCGCGTCAAATGGAAAAAAACTGATCGCTGACGGTGTCAAGCTGCATGACGATGCCTGGCTGGAAGGATTAGCCCATAAGCGCGCAGTCAGGCACCAACACGAAGGCAACCAGCTGCCACTCCCGGCGCAAGTTTACACATGCCAAAATTGTGGCCGCATCTGTCGCTCCCGTATCGGCTTGTTTAGCCATGAGCGCTGATGTTTCCCACCGGACGCTAGATAGGATCATCTCGCGTAGATGAAATCATGCCAATGATGATGATGATAAATTGATAACGATTGTTAAAAAATATCTTACAAATTACTTCGGCGCGCAATGTACCTAACAACTATCATAGAAATCACTGTTGATTGAATTACGTCAGGTGTCAAGTAAATTGCGGAGACTTTCCAAAATGCTAAAAAAAGTCTTTTCAACGGCTAAGTTAACACTAGACTTAAGACTTCTTTTAAGCATTTTGGAAAGTTTTCGCAATTTACACATCAGTATGTGCGACATGTTTTTGCATTACATTGTTGATCGAGAAAACAAAAAATAATAATTAAATGCTATTATCAACAGTATTTGCTAAACGTGTTTAATAAAATAATTTGATGGAACATAAATAATTTTTTGTGTTTCTGTGTTTTTAATGTGGGAAAACTAACACCACATTACTATCTATTGTGATATAGATACAAGTCAAAACGCAAAGAAAAATACTATTGCACTCGCACATAGTCACACCAATACGTATTCTCATAGATGGCGCTAAGGTTATAATACATTTAAAAAAATAAAATGGGTACATGGGTCAAAGCGGATGGATAAATTCGAGGCGATTGGCACAGTGCCCGCTGGAGGAGGGGTTGTCACGCTCGACGCGTAATCGAGAGGTACCGGGTTCGAGTCCTGGTGTGACCACGTGCGAGAGCAATCGCATTTTTCTTTGCGCTTTGACTTGTGCCTATGTCACAATGTTTAATAAAACTTAACACTACTTGAAGCGCCATCGTTCGTTAAAATGTATGATCGTATAAAATGCACGCGATGTATTAAATCAGTGTTACGGAATAACATAAAATACTTTAACAAGATCTTTTACTACTATACTGATATTATATTATATAATAATGATCAAACTTTACTTTAGGTAAGTTCATTTGATAATCTATTATTGTATTAGTGAACCTAAATAGATCTCACTAATCGACTCTAATGAGATTAGGAATGCAAGAACCAATTATGCAGTAATACCTATTGATTACGGAACCCGGTTGCGGTATTATAATTGACGCTTCTAAATATAGTCCCGGATAGTTCACGGGCCCCGAGTGAACCCTAACAGCGGTAATCCATATCCAGTACTGTCATGAAGTTGCAGTCAGAATGTGGATCATCCTAATTAGACTAATCTGAAATTGGCGATCGGCTAGTCCTGATAGATTAAATAAAACAACTGTAAGAAAAACAACAACAAGAACGAGGATGAGGATCCAGATGTGGATACCACTGCCACGACCACTCTGCCAAGAGTGAACGACTGATGTGATGATGATGAAGAAAAACAAAGTACTGTCACGTCACCGCTCCCAGTCAATCCTAGCTCTGGAATTCAGGATCCAAAGTCATGTATCATTTATTGACACTGCGAAGCACCTTAAGTAGCACTTGCGCCGTATTAGAGCGTACACAGCCCTTATAACGCCCAAACTGGTTGTCTAACGGCAGTATAAGTTCTTATACAGCTTGTTTGTTACCTGGCATTAGGATTACCAGATGAAAAATTCGAAAACCCGGAGAAAAGGCCTGATGTCCTTTGAAAAATCCGGAGATTTTGTTGCAGTTTGAGAATTTTCTTCTTTAGGAAGATTATTTTTAGTTTGTTTAAGTTTTTATTAAATAGATCTTTAAAATTTACTGTATTTTATTGAAAATTATAAAAATCCTCCTGAGATTTGAGAAATCCGGCCACAATACAAAAATCTTGAAATCTCAGGAAAAATCCTAAGATATGGTAACCCTATCTGGGATGGCCTTGCTTCTTTTTAGCTTTTGCTATGTAGTTATTAGAATATCTGTAACATGATAATATTTAATCATTGATACCAGTAATTCGCTTGAACAATTTAGTATTATAATTAACGCTTCTAAAAATAAATTTGAATTAGCATTGGCCCTTGAAGTGTCAGTCAGAATGTGGTTCATTGTAATTAGAATATCTGTGATTGGCAATCGGCTATGATTGGCGGAACAATCACTTCTGAATCATTTGCACAAATGTGTATATATTGTCAAAGAGTCCTCGAGGTCAAAAACCTGGGATTGTCTTCTTAGTGTATCCACAAACAACCTGTTAAAGTTCCATTAAATTCGGATTACTCTCCTGGTGGACTAATTGTGGCTAAATAAAATTTAAGTTTCACACATATATTAGGTTGGTTTACCTATACTTAAATGTTTTTTTTTTATTTTAGTTTATTTATCATAAAGAATCTTAAGTAGTATATACAAAATTATATTCCGCCAAACTGAGGACAGTTTGTTGGCGGATAAATCGCTCATTAACATTTATAATTTACTTACTCAACTACACATAACATTTATATCGCTGCTCATCCACAACAACGCCGCACGCGGTGCGAGTTCGCACCTTAGCTACATTTACTAAGGTACAAACCTGCACCGCACAGCACCCCGACCCGAATCGCTGTCGCAGATAAGCAGTCATATGATACTTAGTTATATATTACATACTACATTTGAACAATAATACTACTCAATACTGTTATCAAACAATTCTAAGAGTTCTGCCTGCAGTTTTTTCTTAAATACTTTTTTACTACTGCTCTTTTCTATGGATGGTCTTATTTGATTTATTACATAAAAAAGTTATTAAAGTCAAGTATTAATTACTGGATGGCAAGTTTCTGTTTCTGTCCTCTGAATCTGCAAATGGATTTTACAAGTACATACTACTTTACCTATGTTTATCTGTGGCCGTCTGCGGAAGAATTAATAAACCGTATCTATTTAGCAAACGTGTGTACAGTTAGCTCAACAGTGACCTCTCTGTTATACAAACATATATCATGGCAAGGACGGTCACGTTTTTCTACAGCTGACTGTACTCCAACACTAAACATAATCATCCTCCATGCTAGTAGGTATTTACTTCTTCAAGTGTTTTCATTTTCGTGCATGTGTCATAATCACATCCTTATATTTCACCTTGAAGGGAACGTTCTCGAAATGAAATATATTACGAGAATAAAGATAAAGGTTAGACATAATTCGCTCAGTTCGCCGTCCCGGACATGCCAGGAATAGGAAACGTACGAATTCATTTTGAAAAGGAACGAAAATGTTTTATTATGCGTCCTTTATTGGTAAAAGGAAAAAAAAATCATTTTAAACAGTTGTTGAAAATAATATAAAATAAAATTTTATATATGCGTTATGCTTATTCATATATAGGTACATTAATTTTGAATTACCCACATTATAAACGTGAAGGTATGTAGTATGTCCGTATGTCTTTCTTTTACGCAACAACGGAGAGATGGGTCAACGGATTAGCAAAGATAGAAAATGGTTTCTTTTTACCACGGAAAATTTAAAAAAATAGCGTAGGTACTTGACTGACAGATCAAATTAGTTCTCTTGTATGAACTTTCAAAATGTTATTAGAGTAGACTACATATTAGAGTATACTAAATTTTAAAAACAATTTTTTTTTTACTAAATTTCATTCTTATCAAAACTTATTCAATAAAAGTCAATATAACTTTAGCAACTTTACGTGATATATCATTACTCTTTTTTATTTACAATATTTAGTTCACAAGAAAATTTATAATAGTATAGACATTTTTGGATTTGTGTCTTGGCGCGGCATTATGTTTATTTAGAAGTTTTTCTGTTTAAATAAAAACTTTTACATTCTTCTTTTTATGCTAAGACCGGCAGGAATATACCGAGAAAGGAATAAATCGTAAATAGCGTCTAAGGAACACGTCGTAATAAAGGGTGCTCCAGTTCATTCGGCTGTTGGCGTCTGCGTTTACTTTTATTACCTCCTGTAGGATCGTAAAAGATTAATAACTGACGACAGATTTTCAGGATAGGGTATTTGTTTCTGGAGTGATGTGCGTGGAGTGAAAATAAGGAAAACGTTGCAATGAAGTGTTAATTCATATGGGCTTACGTGGCTAAACAGGTAATCTATACATATAATAAAGCTGAAGAGGGTCGAAAGTCTGTACATGGAAGATATTCTAAAAAAAGTTGGCTGGGGCTACTTAGAATTGATAACAGAACACGTTCCAGCAGTTTTTAGAATTTTTGTCTGTTTGTCTGTTTATCTGTTTGTCTGTGTATTTGTACGCGCATCACGTGAAAACGGCTGAACAGATTTTGATGCAAACTTTACGAATCTTTTGAGAAAATCCCGGCCAGGTTATAAGCTATAAAAATTCAACCCCTTAAAGGGGGGGTAGCCACTACACTTGATTAAGTTAAGCTTGCACCTGCATCTTATGGCGCTACTTAGGAAGGAGGTGCAAACTTTTCTCAAACCTACTCTAGCTGTTTCTCTAGCCTACGAACAATCGAGTACCCCGCTAAACTAATACGGTGGCGCTAAAATAAATATCTAATGATATGAGTTAAGCCACTGAGGAAGCATTTTGCCAAATTAACTCTAAGTTTGGAAGAGGGGGTATGGATATCGACAAATTTAGTTCAATAATTGATTTAATAATACAACAAAATACGAGATAAGTGGCTCGGTGGTATCAACAAGGAGGAGGCTCACATGTGCAGGAATTCGCCCAGGTACTGCTACAGGTTGGCGAAAGGACTTCTGGAGGAAACCAACGCCCTGGTTCGACTACCAGAGACGTTATGCAGGATCATTCCGTCCGATGAAGACCACATTCGGAGCGTATAGGGAGACATGAGCCAGGTGACGCGACATGAGAACTCTTGGGTTTGTAAGAGAGCTGTTAATGCGCATATATTGGCGGAAATCGAAGGTGATCAGGCAGTATATAATTCCATTAACACTGTCGTGGATGAAGGCAACGTCACAACATATCCGACGGAGTTCCTAAACTCATTGAGCGCTTCAGGACTCAATAGGCCCACCAACACCTTTTCATCTTTTTATTTTTTTCCAAGCAACAGAAAAATCTGTATTTTTTTCTGACAATAAGGAGGCTTATTCCTACCTATAAACAAAATTTCAAGATTATTGGAAATTTTCATCCATTCCCCATTGCCCTGAAAATTGAAGTTCCGATCATGCTTCTTCGGAATTTGTCACCTCCAAAGTTATGCAACGGAAACAAGCTAAAAGTAGTGCAGCTGCAGAGAAACCTCATCGAGGCGCAAATCCTGATGGTGTGCGGCGTCGGAGAAGCCGTGTTCATCCCCCGCATCCCCCTCATCCCGAGCAACTTCCCGTTCCGCTTCAAGCGCCTACAGTTCCCCGTGAGCGTCTGCTTCGCTATGACCATCTACAAGTCGCAGGGGCAGACGCTGCGTGCCGCCGGCGTGGACCTGCGCACGGGCTGCTTCTCGCAAGGGCAGCTCTACGGGGCGTGCTCGCGCGTCACCAGCTGCACGGAGCTGTTCGTGCTGATGCCCACCGGGAGGACTCACAATGGGGTGTACAAAAAATATTGTAACATGTCAACGTTATGAAAATATGCTCTACACATCTACTTTTGGAGTATGTATGTACATAGTTAGTTGTGCATACATAAACGTAACTTTAAATAAAATGTAAATACTTGGCCTCACGTTTTTGATATCTATATTCACCTTTCCTCTTATCTTACTTCTAAATAATATTAGACCTAAATTCGAAAGTTTGTTAGGAAGTATGGATTTCAACGTGATCTTACCTTTTCATGCTTAGACTGATTTGACTGGAGAACCGTTTTGGATGATATTTGTCATGGACTTGATTTGGATAAGGACGTAAAAATAGAAAAGTGGTACTGTATCGTCCGATACACACCTACTAAGTATACCTATACTCTATGTCTTTTAAATCACGTTAAAAATTTGAATAAGGGCGAAAAACTATTGATTTTGGTGTAGTTTTATTTAATGGTAATTTGTATAATATTTTATCTGGACTTTACTTCAAGTTACGCCACCAGGGGAGAGGGGTGAAGTAGCCGCTTACTGACACATACCGAATTCCACGCTGGCGCAGCCGCGGGCACAGCTAGTTTTAATAATATAAGTTCCGAGATTCCCGGAGTGCATAAAACGGCGCGAGGAGGTAAAAATACACAAACATGTTTAGTTTATGGTTATTTATGACTATTTTGGTAAGCACGTACGTTGATATGCAAATGTAGGTAATGTAATAATGTATGTAAGTATTTGTCCTAACCGCGGGGTGAATTGATTTAATTTCAAGATACTTGTAACATAAGAGAATACTAAATTAACATGCGTTTTGGTGGTCTTGTTACTAAATGACGTTTATTTGGAAACATTATTCAAATATCAATTGAGTCCGTCTCCATACCGTTCAATATAGACGCCGCCGCCAAACTTTAGGTAAAATTGTCACTGAGATAATCTAACTGAGATAATGAGTTGGCTCAAAGTTAAAGTATAGTCGAGGAGTGAAAAAGTTAGTCACTTTTCGACTTGATGTGATGGTATTAAGGTTAAAAAGTGACAACCCTTTTTATTCCGCGAATGCACAAATATCGATAATTAGAGCGCTCTTCATTAGATTAAGTGGAACTAGAAGACGAATACGCAGACACGGATTTGAAGATGTATGTGGGATGACCACTCTTGATCATTAGTTATAAGTAGTTCTATATTTATATTATTGAAGGTATTTATATAATTAAATTTATGTCCTCATACGTTTCCCCGTAGTTGGCCGATTAAACATTTACTGCCATATTTTTTGACGTGATAACGTCTTATAAATCGATGAACGCCGGCTTCACGCATGAAAACGTACGATTCATTGTCACGTTCCGCCTGAGCCGAGCGTGCAAGCGAGAGCGCAGAACAAGCGATAGAGAGGCACGATCGGCCTAAGCGTTCGGCTTGTGAATTCATAAAAGTATGCAATTTCTCATCAATGTTTTCGTATGACGTTATCACGTAAAATTATCGTCAGTAACCCGACTTTACAGACAACCATTTTTTTCTACGAAGTAACGATTAGTAATTAAATAATTTCTTTCTTCTGTTTTCGCGATTATTACTCATTGAAATAAAACAATTTAACGGATTATATTGTAATTTTGACAGAGGAAAATACATCTTTTCTCAGTCCACCCGTGACCATGGAAAGCTGGAAAGCTTCCGAAACGTCGGGAACTAAAATGAGATAATATACGCGATATAATCCATTAAATTGTTTTATTTCAATTAAATAATTATTCTAAGAAATTGATACAGTAAAAACTATCAAAAGCAGCGATAAAACGAGATAATTTTAATGTAACAGAGATATCCGCCTTTAAATTCGCGTTGAACGCCTGTAAATACTTATTTCATGTTCTACTCGTACATACGTTTCAACCGCTATCAGTTTCCTGTCGCATTATATTAACGCTACTTCCGGAACGCGGAACGCTCGACCCAAACCTATCTACGCATACACCTTTAACAACCAAGGGCGGATATTCAAAACTAAGTTTGGTTTCGGGAGCCACATCCGTGCTCACGCACGGAGGTTGTAGGAGTTGGCGTCATCAGACAAGAAGAGAAGGACTATATTAAACTCACAATAATCGTAATATTTTCAAAGTCGAAGTCAAAACAATTTTTACACATGTTGTAAAAACACTAATTCTTGTAGATGGTAAAGTATAAAACATGGACTCTGCTAGGGTATGCAATATTTACAATTACATTTAAATTCACAGTAATAATAATAGGAATGACGACTAAATTTTAATAATTAGTCCGGCATTTAGACTAATTAACAATACTGGAGACCTATTTTTTCTTATTTTACGTAATCAGAAAATAAACGCGATGCACTGAATCAAAATGTCGCGTACTTGTAGGGTACAAATTGTACCTAGGAGTGACGTCACGAGACCCAACTCCTTTACTTTGATTCGATTTATTTGAGTATTTTGTGTTTATTTTGAAAAAGTATAAAATACCGTGTCCAATATTTTTTTATTATCTTACAGTTAGACTATAAAAAAATATTTGACACGGTATATTCTAACAGTCGGGCTAATTAGAATTTTGATTTTCATACCCTGTCATCACGCCTATTCTTACAACTAATAAGCACCTTTTTTATCGTTTAGATATTCAGCTACAGAATAATAGGCCTTTTCCACCAATAATCTTCTTAAAGCTAGATTAAAATGTAAGATATCGTCCTTGTCTCTAATGGTACTTGGAAGTCGGTTATGTACTTTTGGGGCCAGACCAATTACACTTTTAGACATGAGACCAGTTTTAGTTTTAGTCTCACAACTTATCTTGCAGTCCATGACTCGAAAAGTATTTGAATTGGTCAGGGTCACATTTGACAAATAAACACACTTCAAATATATAAAGACGCATGGAAAAGTATTTTATTTTTAGTTTAATGAAATATGGTATACATGTTTCAAATGGTCGTAGCCCACGTATTGCTCTGACACATTTCTTTTGTGCTTAAAACACTAGTTCACGGTCAGTGCCATTACCCCAGAAAGTAACTCCATATCTGAAGAAGAGCATTTTAATAAATTCAATATCTTAGAATTATAACATGCGAACAGCAACTGTTACTTACTGATATTTTCTTCTGTTTCCGCGATTATTACTCATTGAAATAAAACAATTTAACGGATTATATCGCGTATATTATCTCATTTTAGTTCCCGACGTTTCGGAAGCTTTCCAGCTTTCCATGGTCACGGGTGAACTGAGAAAAGATGTATTTTCCTCTGTCAAAGTTACATTTTTGAAAAAACAAATAAAGATGTACATACATGCCAGGTGGGCCTAAGCTGTAAAGACAGTTACACATGTGCCTGAAGGGCTTAATTATCTTATTCTAATAACTACTTTACTTACTGGTTACTTACTGGTTAAAACGCCTGTAGAACTTGGTAGAAAGAAAAATTGTGCAGTAAAAGCACAGGAAATTTGTTTTATTTTTCATATTTCTTGGCGATGGAGAATTCTTAAGCATTCCACGCGGTTGCGCGCCCCAAAGTTATTTTTGCATGCTTCATAAAATGCATTATATGTAAATGTTTCCTTGGGGCAAGATTTTTATTGCACCTTTTACAGGTTTGGCCTTAGAGATATTTTTAAAAGGCTGTTTATTTTCTGATATTCTGAACGGTGTATAAATTTCGCTTTCGTGACTGCTATTCCTAACTTAAATCGTGAAAAAATAGTCAATGTAAACTATATTTTACTGTTATTTTATTACATGTGCTTGGCATTACTTGAGTAGGTAATGTATGTTGCTTATTTCTGGTGCAAAACAGTAATGTCTTGCGTTGTTATTTTTTATTTTTAGGGTTCCGTAGCCAAAATGGCGAATACGGAACCCTTATAGTTTTTCGAACATAAGTGTATTGTGTGAGTCGCTACTTAGTTTGATAGTTAAATAATAATAAAACATATTTCATAGGGGCACTCCATACATGTAACCGAAACCGAAAAAAAATAAAAAATTCAGCAAATATCAATGTGTGGCACATCATTCGACAGATCTCTTAAAAACACTGAGAGGTTTCTAAAAAAATTTTTGATTTTCCGAAATATTCGCTCCGAAAGTGGCAAAAATTGTGTCTCCCCCCTCTATTTTCTAAACGGTATGTTAAAAAAATATAAAAAAATTGACACATATGAAACTTAATATCTAAAATTGTTTTGAACATGATCGGTCATACCGTTTTTAAGTTATTGCCAAAAAACTTCGCTTCTCAGCTAAAGGACGTAAGTATCGGGGAGATACGCTCTTTTGGTAGTTTTTTTTTTATATCGTATTTTTTTCATCTGTAGTGCATTTTTTTGTATAAACGGCTGCGGAACCCTACATTGAGCATGGTCCGACATGCTCTTGGCCGATTTTCTTTAAATATGAGTAAGTTTCGGCTTCCCCCGTCAGTTTCCTGACGCCACGCCTATGCTATACATTACTTAATTACAATCATTATAATTAAAACATTATTGTTTAATAATCAATAAGGCAATTATTTTCATTAAAATAAATGGAATGGTCCGACATGCTCTTGGCCGGTTTTTTAAGAGTAAGTAAGAGCGCGAGTGTGCTGATGGTAAGAAATATCTTGATACCCTTCATTACACCATAACCCTTAGGAACACACTGGCTATTATAGCATAAGGAATGTGTTATATTAACGGATGACTGAGAGCCAGTTGGCTTTTCAATAAGAAAGACGTATTGCTGTAATATGTAAATACTTACTGACACAGACTGAATTCCACGCGGGCGGAGCCGCGGGCACAGCTAGTATGTAAATATAAATAATTAAGAAGGTGAAATGCGTTTTACCTGCCCCATTTCACACCCAAAAAATACGATAGATATATTTTGCTAGCGTGGAAGTCAGGAGAATTAATGTTTTTGTGAATATTAGGTAGTCACGTGAGAGCGTGAAAGTTAGCGCTTAATTTAGGGGTTAACCGCCTACGGGACGACCTCGGCGACTATACTGCTCTCATGAGAAGGACAATAAAATGTATCTAGCTTAAATGTAAGTTAACAAGAGTCTAAAATGTAGAAAAAATACGACACATAAAAGAGTTTCAAACGACTCATCATCAAATCAGCCTGTAGACGCCCACTGCTGGACAAAGGCCCCTCCTCAGGATCTCCACAACGACCGGTCGAGCGTCGTCCTCATCCATCGGTTTCCTGCTTGAGTGAATCGTCGGTCCATCTTGTTGGGGTATTCCCAAGCTGCGTTGTCCTAGACAACTCAAACGATCATGGTTCCATGGTCACGGGTTGACTGAGAAAAGATATATTTTCCTCTGTCCCTGTTTAAATGAGTAATAATCGCGGAAACAGAAGAAAATATGAGATTGTATTGAATCATAGCTAAGAAAAAACACTCGATCAAGTTATTTTTCAATCAAAAGAAGATCAACATCGGCTTATTCATTTAGGGTTTACGATGGAGTGCCACAGATCTACATTAGATGCAATATAACAGCTCTCTGTTTTTCGTGTATACAAGTGTACATGTATTTTTAACCCTTTACAGTGGTGTACATGTACCTGTAGATTATCATCATTATTTACCATTGCTGGATAAATTGTTTTATAATTCCGATTTTATCTTTCACGTTTTATCTTTTAGTAAGCACTTTTTATCGCTCGAAGATTTCCAATTGAAATTCCTCGTAGCAAGCAAACTTTTGCTTACTGCTTAGTTTCTTGAAAGGCTGCCAACAAGTCGAGTAAGCACCTTGCTGTTATCTTTCTATTACTGCGTAGATAGACCACTCCAACCTGCTAGCTTTGCCATAAGGCACCCTCGAGATTCAAGTCAGATATGAAAATAAATCTTTAAAATAAGACTTTAACAGCTCGATAGCGACTCTTCTTGAAATTAAGGCGCATTTTAATGAGGAATAACTTTTTTAGGAGGACAATTTTACACAAATTGAACTAGTCCCACGGCTATAGCTCAATATTTAATGCAATTCTTTCATTTTTTATTGATAAAATATAAATTTTATAAATCACATTATCCACTAGGTAGGTTATATGTACATTATTACATTTCAATATTATTGTTAAGATATTGCTTCTGCTTATAACTAATATTTTGTGATTAATAGTATAAAAACGTGAACGTGTAGTGAGTTATTTTGGCCTCATCGCACGAAGAGGAGCAAACTATCTAGAAAAACTGGTAGTAACGGGAAAGGCCGAAGCCCGGAGAGACGGCTGGACGAGATCTCCGAACAGCTGGAGTTACCAGTCAGCGCCGCCCTGCACCAGACGAAGGACTGCATCAGTTGGAGGCAAACAACAGAGAGTCATATAAGGAGTCACGATCCTCAGTAATGGGGGAACGATTAAGAAGAGAGCGTATAGAAAAGAAAGTACAGTAAATCATTTGTTGTGTTAATTTCTCATAAAAAAGATTACTTATTTTTTGGTTTGTGTAATGAGTACTAGATGATAATATCTATATATATAATAAAGCTGAAGAGGGTAGAAAGTCTGTACATGGAAGATATTCGAAAAAAAATTGGCCGGGGATACTTAAAATCGATAACAGAACACGTTCCAACAGTTTTTAGAATTTTTGTCTGTTTATCTGTTTATCTGTTTGTCTGTTTATTGTGCGCGCATCACGTGAAAACGGCTGAACAGATTTTGATGCAAACTTTACTAATCGGTCGAAAAAATTCCCGGCCAGGTTATAAAGCTATAAAAATTCAACCTTTAAAAGGAGGGGTAGCCACTACATTTGATTAATGATAAATTATGTTTGCACCTGAATCTTATCGCGCTACTTAGGAAGGAGGTGCAAACTTCTCTCAAACATGTGTTACGAGCTCACGAGTATCGAGTACCTTGCTAAACTAACAGGTAGCGCTAAAATTAATACCTTTTTGCTAAATCCATTCTCATATTATAAATGTGAAAGTGTGTCTGTCTGTCTGTCTGTTACCTCTACACGCTTAAACTTGATATGGAGATAGTTTGAGTCCCGGGTTTGAGGCTACTTTTTATCCCGGAAACATACCCTTATCCGCGATAAACGAATTTAAGGCGGACGAAGTCACGGGCAGAAGCTAGTATTTAATATATACTATAGATATGTAAGAAACATCCAAGACTTTTGTGAGATGAGCTAATTATTTGTTCCTAAGACTTAGGAACAAATAATTTATAGCTGATCTCACAAATGTTGACCGGAATTTGAACCCAGGACCGTCAGCTTGGCAAGCAGGATCACTACCGCTGAGTCACACCGGTCGTCTAACTACACGCATATTACTTATTTTGTTTTAACTAGCTTTTAGGCTTTACCCACAGGACCGGGTCGTCTGCAAACTGTGCTCTTTTCTTAGAGAAAAGTACTCTATGTCACTCTTCAGCCAACACTTTGTCTATTAGCATTAATTGGCTATTTTTTTTCTGTAGGCCATTGACCTGCCTCATGCATCAGTCTTTAACACATTTACAATCGGGAACTCGCTAAGCGGGTGCTCTGCTCGTAGTAAGTTTTCGCTAAATACGCATTTTCTCATGTTATCGGCGCGTAGCGCTACGAATATGTCGGTCGTGAATGCGTTAAAATACGATTTTAAACGATACAAAGGCAACTTAAATATGTTTTTCCATGTAGGTCCATTTTTCAAGGGCCTATCTCGTCAGTAAGCTAATAGCTTTAGATTATTGCAGTCACTTGTCTTCTAAGTAAAGAGACGGAATATCAACATGAAAAAGTTGATCCACCAAATTAACCATTGGAAAAGGGGAGCACCAACCCGTTCTTTAGTTGTTTGTTTGACGCCTTCAGCTTCAGATCACCAGTGAGTGTCTTTTGGCTGATATGATGATGGTGCTGTAAATGGTTTTGTTGTTTTATACGTAAGGATACTTAAGGATAGGAAGGGTAGGACTAACAAGGACACTTTTCATCATCTTTACTATATCAGCCGAAAGACGTACACCACTGGACACAGGCCTCTCTTAAGGATCTCCACAACGATCGGTCGTGCACTGCTCTCATCTAATGGTTTCCCGTGACTTTACCAGATTGACACTTTTGCACTCGAATAAAAGTAAGTTCGTCCGCTGCGATGAGCAGAGCAATTGAAATCGGGCCCCGTCTCGGGCATATAACCCGTTCGTGGGAACCCGCCTCGTGCTTCGTCTCGGATAAATAGCCCTCGTCACCAGGCCGGGCTCTCTAAGGGTGGTGAGTAATGAGTATACCTTTTTTAAATCGCTATCTTGCTCTTTTTCGCCTCTCTCTTATGCTGGGGCCACACTATCGCGTTAACGCGAAGATTTGTGTTGTCGCGACACGTTTGGCCAAAGAATTCGTCTTATCGCGAACTATCTTCGCGAAAACGAATGCCCTTCGCGACGCTGTCAGTAAATTGCCGCACATCATAGGGTTTTGTCGCGACAAAGTTCGTGCGGTGGGGCACACACACTTCCCGCTCTTCACGTCCCAGACTATCGCGACGTAGTGAAGTTTTTGTGATGTGGCCAAGCACTTCATCATGGATCGAACACGTACTTTTATCGTGACAACGCGAGCACGAATCTTCGCCTTGAAGTCTGGCCTTAGCATTATCCTATAAGTTAATCTTAATAGTCTGAGTTCGTTCAAATGTTCAAGAATCTAACAATGAAATTTCAGGCCAAGTGCAACTTTAGTAGACACGGCAATGTGTAGAGACATTTGAGCAGATGACGGCGCGACAGCTTTGCCGGCACGAGTCTGGTCACGCGATCGCGTGTATCCCTGACTGTAGCGAAACCGCGATAATCTGACGACGAATGTGCCCCTCCTGGCGTTGGCAGAAGGTTTATTTCTGCACAACTCACGCAGCTTTGTGGTTCCGTATTTTATTACGCTTGCAACGATATGAGGGTTTATTGGTATTGTCATGCATTTCTTTTAGATTGAACAAGGTGATTGTGATTGTAATCTTGAAATCGAACGAACCAGCAGATTAGAGAATATTGTGTGCCAGGAGCGATCACGAATCAGCGAAATAATCGGTACGAGTTGCAGCCAAGCCAATATCTAGATATTGAATTAAAGTAATTTACTTTCAATATGAAATTTCAGTCACTAGTATCAATAAAATGCTCGGTTCAAGAATCCATTGCAGGATTCCGTGATTCATCAAAGAACTACTCAATTCTGGTGTGTCTTGTTGTATGAAATAATTTACTTTAATTTAAATGATTTACATTTTTACTGTGAAAGCATAACATTTTTTAAAATTACAATATAGATAAAAAGCTTATAGGACTTAACACATTCATTGCCACGAACCCGCCTAGCGGGCGCTCCGCTCGCCGATACCATGCGTTTGCTTGCATGTAGAGGAAAGTGCGTAGCGCTTAGCGCTACGAAAAGCTTGGCAGCGAAAATGTTAAAGAGTTACGAGCAGTAGGCGTCGGCTTTTACGATGTCTGATTCTCAAGGCATGATTCTATAGTTAAAAAAACCGGTCAAGTGCGAGTCTGACTCGCGCACCGAGGGTTCCGTACAAACATTCACTTATTCCGACTTAACTAACTTGCCGGTTAAGTTAGGGTTGCCTCTTATCTGGTATCTATGGCGTCACATACAAATGAGGGGTTATTCAAAAACGATTTTTGGTGATTATAATTTTCGTGTAATATTCAAGACGAGCAAATTGGATATCAGCAAACTTAAAAAAGTGTACAAAAAGAAACGTTGCCTATACTTAAAAACAAGTGTAAGTCCTACAGTAGAAAATAACCTAGCATATAAACGCTACGCAAAAACACTACGACGCTGCTTAGCATCAGCTCAAAAATCAAGCAATAATAAGTGTTGTGCCCCATGGGACATAATCAATAAAAAAGTTGGAAATATCAGAAAGTCTAATGTATTAAAAGCATCTTAAACAATAGACAGGTAGTAACCAATCCTCATGACATCGTAAATTTATTTAACGACTACTTTATAAGAGTTTCGAATAAGTATCATAGTAATTATAATGTTTCAGTTCCGGACTATAGTCACCATAGCAACAATGTTCTGTAACCCCACAACTCCACTAGAAATACATACAATTATCATGAATCTTAAAAACACTAAATCATCAGGTTACGACGAAATAAATTCAAAGATTTTAAAACTGTGTGCTAAGACAATTTCTGTTCCTCTGGCCTATATTGTAAACATGTCGATTGAGGAAGGTACATTCCCAGATCGCCTCAAAAATCTGTAATCAAACCTTTATACAAAAAAGGTAAGAAAAATGATATGAACAATTATAGACCCATAGCACTGATCCCTGTTCTTTCCAAAATCTTTGAAAAAATAATGTTAGAAAGACTTACCAATTTTGCTAACAAGCACTCTCTCCTCCATGATTGTCAACATGATTTTAGAAAGAACAAATCAACTTCTGCTGCGGCTTTTTCGTCACTTAAAGATGTACTGCATTATGTAGATAAAGGGCCTCCGGTAAGTGTACTTTCTTGGATATGTCAAGGCCTTCGATTTAGTATGCCACAATAGGCTCCTAAATAAACTAGAACTATATGGTGTAAGAGGAAATGTACTATGCTGGATAAAATCGTACTTAAATGAGAGATCCCAGTGTACACAAATAGCTAGAGAAGAAAGAAACTTCTTAGTTAACTACAGCTCTGCATATAAAATTAACAGTTTCGGGGTTCCTCAAGGAAGCGTTCTCTCGCCATTGCTCTTCGCATTCTATATTAAAGACCTCCCTAAAGTAATTCCTTATCCATCAATACTATGTGCCGATGACACGTCAGTTGTGATTCCCTGTACAAATGACCTGACATACGAACAAGAAATAAACCAAGCCTTAAATAAAACCATTCATTTCATCCAATTCTTGACTTCTAGGGGTAAACCTATAGATTTTGATTTGAAATACAAAGGCGAGTCCGTTGGGAAAAATAATAATGCTAAGTTCTTAGGTATAACTTTAGATGAACATTGGAATTTTAAACTTCATGTCGAAAACGTTTGTAGCTAATTGAATAAATTTGTTTTCCCGTTGAGGAAGCTACATGAAGCAGTATCGCAGGAAGCTGCCCTCGTAGCGTATCATGGTTACGTCATGTCAGTTCTTCGCTATGGCCTTATTTTATGGGGAAATTCTACAGCGATGCCAAAAGCATCCATGAAAAAAAAAAGTGTATTAGAGCCATATTCTCTCTGAAACCTTTGGACTCATGTAAACCAGTGTTCCAGAACAACAAGCTTTTGACATTACCAGCACTATATATATACGAAACAGCAATATTTGTTCATAGTAACTAACATTACTTTAAAAAAAAAACTGTGACGTAATAACCGTATGTCTAGGCAAGGTAACTTACTAAATGTACCTAAAGTGCGTCTAAAACAAACAGCTGGTAGTCCTTACTTTATGTGTATTAAAATATACAATAAACTTCCGAGAGATATAAAAAACCTTACCTTGAGTCTGTTCAAGAAAAAATTGTATGCATTGCTATGCGAATTTAACTTTGACTCAACAAAAGAGTTTTTAAACACGAAATTTAGTAATAAGTAACGCTTTGTCCATAGATGCTATTTATAATTTTAGAATATGTAAATACCGACTTCTTTAGTTTGTTGATATATAGAAACATCAACAAAATTTAGATACAAAGGTTTGCATGCTGAATAAGTAGAATATGGAGAACTGCGCTTAAAGTAAATATTCTAACACCTTATGTAACTCATATTCCGCAAACTAATAAATATTTCATTTCATTTCATTTCATATTATTTTATTTTATTTTATTTTATTTATTTGGAACATCAACAGCATTACAAAACATTAATAACAAAGCTTTGAATTAATAAATAAAGCCAATAACAGATGTCCACAGATATACAGTTAGTGGAACCAAAGTATCGGTATAACTATGGAATCCAGGTTATTAAGATTTTATGAGATATCTGCAGTCAAAACGAAAAATCTGCTCACTCCGAGTGTGCGTGTATGTGTGTGTGTATGTGTATGTATACGTGTGTGTAAATGGGTGAAAAATGAAAAATATAATATATAATTCTTTCATCAATTCTTTAACATTAAATATTAAATTATATAATTCCTGAATATTTCATATTTTTCGCTTGGGGGGGAATGGTTTTTTTCCACATTTTCCTTAATACAAAGAATTTATGAACAATAAAAAAAATGATCGAAAATATGCAGAGGAAGCCCTTTCATATGATACCCTATTTGGCTAGACTTTTATTTCTTGTCCCCTCCCATATTGGTCGTTTTTTGAGAAAATAAAAATATATTTTACAATGTTTTCTTTGCAATGCATGTGGGCTGCCCATTTTTATAATATTCCAAATTTAAAATACATAGCATAAGTCGTTTTTGAGATATGGCCCTCTAATAGTCGGACAGAGTCACACCATAAGGGTTTCCTTTTTAGGGTTCCGTAGCCAAAATGGCAAAAACGGAACCCTTATAGTTTCGTCATGTCCGTCAGTCCGTTCGTCCGTCCGTATGTCACGGGCATTTTACTCAAAAACTACTAGATGTATATTTGCAGGACAGTTGTCTTGTATAAGCCGCTACTTAGTTTGATAGTTAAATAATAATAAAATATATTTCAAGGGGGGTCACTCCATACATGTAAATTAAACTGAAAAAAAAAAATCTGCAAATATCAAATGTATGGTAAGAATATTGCGTAAACGCTCGTCTTAGAGTGGAGCTAAAAGGTACAAGATACAAGACATTTATTGATAAAAGTCAATGTTTTACAAGTCAGGTTAACAGGTAGGTACATAAGCCTTTAAAAACTAAAATGGTACATAGATCGTTAGTAACGTATGGTTACCGAAGGCGGAGGATTAATTCGTTGCGAATTCAAGCGGTCTGATGGTCTAATAAGGACGCTGTTCCGGTTAAACAGAGACGTTGGTTCGATTACGGCTTAGACTGCAGTGGATCGCAATATTTTTTCTTTCTTGTTAGATCTTTGTATCAATACTGCAATAAAAATATTATTTCTGAGTGGTCTCCATAATCTCTTAACAAAAACTACTTGTGCCTATGAAAAAAATCAAAGTAACAACCAAATCTGCTTCATATATAATTGTATACATTTTAATACACCAAAACTCCCGCATCTCCAACAATAAACCCAAGTTATTGACATCATCTCTCATGGAGCAAAACTGCGAGAGTACCGAGTGTCATAAAATGTTGCCGGCGACTGTCGGAAGTGTCGCTAGACTGAAAGGGTGCAGACATTTATTGCATAGTTTAGGCGCAATATGAGGCTCCTCTATAGGCAAAGTTTGCCCGGTTGAAATGAAGCGCTGTTTAATATCGCCATGTTGAAAGGACGTATATTTGTTCTTCAGATTTCGATGCTTCGGCGTTTTGGTGCTGTAGAGGAAATTTCGGTAGATTAACTTAGTTAGGCTGGAAATATTTGGTGCTTGTTGTTATTTATTATGCTGTTACAAATTATGCTGTTAAATTCAGGGATAATGTCTGAGTGATCGAATTGGTATTTTAGAGGAACATGTTAGTTATATAATGTTTGTTTATATTTTTTAATGTGAAAACAACACAATTTTTTTATACAATATTGATACAAAGATCTAAGTCTGTGAACAGAAATCTAGAAGCGGTCTGATGGTCTAACGGATTAGGACGCTGTTCCGGTATAACAGAGACGCTGGTTCGATTCCGGCTTACACTGCAGTGGATCGCAATTATTTTTTCTTTTCTACTTAGATTTTGTATCAATATTGTATGTTGGTTATGTAATTGATTCGTAATATTTGCAAGATGTGGCATTTGTGGCAGTCATAATCAGTAATTTCAAAACAAAACTAATCATTACAAACTATCTTCTTATTCCGAAAATCCCACGTGTTCACATATTGGGTCCCTAGTAGTTAGTTTTTCAATACCATCACGTAAAATTGCATGTTTTTAAAACGTAATAATGTGAATCGTATATTTTACGACAGCTGGACAATCAAACTTTATCCGGAAACCCGATTACGATTACCTAAGAGGAACTTATACATAAAATACTTGATGACGACTGAAATAACAGACAGGTCATAAGCGTAGAATGTAAACCATAAAAAACACTCGATCCAATCATCTTTAAAACAAGAAAAACGAAATCATAATCCGTCCGTTAAGGAGCTACAATGCTATGGACAGACACACAGATAGATATATAGCAGACACACAGATATACAGAAGATGACGTCACAAGACCCTTTACGGCCTAGTAAACCATTGGCGCAGTGATTGGCATCGGTTTTATAGTGGCATCGTTTGTAATGCGCCGATCTGCGGCTCGTAACGTCCGGATTTATGGCCGGACCGTCCGGAGTTTAGAGCAATTGGCGTGGTGTCTATAGAACCTACTTCTCACCAACGTCTATTTCGTGTCTCAGAAGTTAGCCCAGTCAGGTCTCGGAAGAAGTAAGTTGGAATACATAGTTTTTTTTACTTTCTGACTTATCAGCATTAATCGTAGGTAGCATTTTTGGTGCAGCGATTCATCATCATGAACATCATCATTTCAACTACAGGATGTCCACTACTGAACACAGGCCTCCTCAATAGATTTCCACATGGGCCTGATAGAGGCAACCCGCATCCAGCGAGTCCCCTTAACCCTAACCAGGTCGTGCAGCGATTATAGAAGGTGCCCGCAACTTCGTTCGCGGAGGAGAAAAAGTCATAAGCCCCTTCTTTTTTTTGTCATCGTAGTTGGGTAAAAAGTATCCTAGAACCATGTGGAGATACTCAGCTTCCCGTGTGATTGTAATGGACTATTTGGAGGTAACTAAAACGAAAAATGTTTGTATGTGTCGTTATGGCTTCATCACGCAAAATCGGCTAAACAAGTTTCAACAATTTTTGGTACACGGGTAGCTTGGTATCTCCAGATGGTTATAGGATACATTTTACCCGACTACGCTGACGAAAAATAGACGGGTTATGACTGCTTCGCCTCCGCGAACGAAGTTATTAATTTATTACATTATTTCGGTTTCCCTAATCCATAATTCCGGTTGAAATTTGCCAGACCTATGGCACTTTACCACTACCGTGATCGCTGCACAAAAATCCTATCAAATTTACGATTAATGCTAATTATCAGTATACAATAGTATTTTATGCAATCGTTATATAATGTACGCTTTTTCAGTCAAGTACCGTGTTTTACATAATTAAGATACGAGACTTAAATTCATTATGATTCTGTGCGGAGTTGTATGATATAGATATTATAGTTCAGTGACTTATAATGTAAACCATAGAGTATAGAGTGAAAGTATACCTTTTTAGTATGATTAGCGGAGTTCTTATTCACAAATTTTAGTTCATGAGTAGAACAATTATCTTTCGTTACGAAATGATTAACCAAGCACACAAACAGTAGGTATAATAATAATTTCAAACGCAATACATTGCATGTCACAGAGAGCTCTGTAATAAAAAAAGGCCGCACACATAATTATGCTTATAAATGTGTACCAAACGAATATATATACATTTTGGTAATACCACATGTCAAACAATACTCCAAGGGCAAATACTTAATCGTATTAATATTTAAGAGCGTGCCCAAACACCATTTATAATGCACACCCGTTAGTGTTTCTGAATTAGATACCCAAAAGAACACTAATGATTCTAATGAACCCTTTGCGGTTAATATATTTGAGCCACAGGGGGCAACTGACATTATAGGGAATTAACTGCTATCGTATTTATTATCGTATTATTAGGTCACGGTCATGCCGGTAAAAGTAATTTATTGGCCTTTTGCGCATTACATAAGAGAAGTATTCTATAAATATTTGTTTAGTAGTTTTTTGTTGTTGCTAACTTACACATCAATGCCATTAAATAAAATAATAAGTTGATGGAATTTACCAAAAACTTGACTTATAAATAATAAACTGTACATTAGTACAGTTTATTATTTATAAGACTTATAAATAATAAACTGTACATTAGTACAGTTTATTATTTATAAGTATACGCAAACTTATTCAAGCTTGCTAGGTATTTCCTAAACTTTTTTGTTTAGTATCAGTATAGAAAATGTTAGTATTTACTTCTGTTTCCGCGATTATCACTCATTTAAATAAGTCGGGAACTTAAATGAGATAATATATGCTATATAATCAGTTAAAATTGTTTTATAGAAAATGTTGCTAAAATAACTAGAAATCATTAAAAGTCGCTTGAAAACTACATCATAGCAGGGGGCAACTCTACAAAAATCTCCCAAAATGTAAAACATCCAGCTGTCTTGTATCCAAAAGCTACTAAAAAAAATTATCCGCACACACTAACCAAACCAACAAAACCCATTTCCCGGCACGTAAGCAAAATAGTTAAAAGCAACTCTACCGTGAAACTAGTACGAAATACTTGTGTAGCAAGTATTTGTACCCGCGGCACGTCGCCGCTTCAATATCTGGCGTCGGTGAGCAAGTATCTGCTTGTTTATCATAGGGATAGTGCCGGTGAATAACGTCAGGGGTGAATGCGACGCACGTACCAGGGGTGCTTGATGTCGCAGAGTCTTCTAGAATCTAGACGTCATGTCAAATAATGAACAAACAGATACTCTATTGTTTTAATAGATCATATAAAGACACAGACGGGATTATCATGGTGGTCTTTATCGCGCGAAATAAAAAAAAAGATTAAGAATATACTCTCGCGTTCATCACTCTTCTGAACTCTGACGGGTGCCTTCTTGGAAGGATCGCCCACAGCTGTCTTCCATCGTCCACCTAATTGGAGATCTGCCGCGTACTTGGGTGCCCTCAATTCTGCCCTTTACCACCAGGCGTTCGATATAATCATTTACACACATATATATATGCAATTCAAAACAAAGTAGTGGCCACTTTTTTGCGGGGAGTTTCTGTTCAGTTTCCAGTTAACACTGGACTATATTATACCACCTGAAGTAGATGGGACAATTGACTACTTAAATAAACGTTTCCGAGTACTATGCGTATGTTTTGATGATGAATTCACCATACAAACTTCAACCCCTTTTTCACTTCCCAGGGTCTCACTATATTCATACCAAATTTCATCTAAATCTGCTCAATACTAACGCGTGAAAAGGTAACAGGCAGACAGACAAAATTACTTTCGCATTCATCTATACTATTAAAAAATTGTAAAAATAAAATGTTTGTATATGTTGTTGCGGCTTCATCACGCTAAATCGGCTAAACGGATTTAAACTATTTTTGGTACACGGCTAGCTGGGTATCTTCTCATGGTTATAGGATACATTTTACCCGACTTTGCTACAGACTGGGGTTATGACTTTTTCTCCTCCGCGAACGAAGTTGCGGGCGTCTTCTAGTTATAAATATTAGTATTAATATGGATCTCATCATCATCATATGATGATCAGCCAAAGGACGTCCACTGCTGGACAAAGGCTTCCCCCTAGGATTTCCATAACGATCGGTCGTGGCCGGCTTCATTCAATGGTTTTCACCACATCATCTGTGTATCTAGTTGGGGGCCTTCCCACTCTGCGTTATTTTCTAGTATATTCTGTTCATAATTTACGATTCATCCTTAAATTAATAAAAGCCTGGCGCCTATTTTACATGCACTGAGTCAAGTGCCAACGACCTTACATTCTACTACAGGTTTATTCAAAATTAAAAACGGAAGCTACTTTGTTTCATAAAATAACAACAATGTTAGAACAAAGTACATCAAGGTAGAAACATAAATGCACACAGACTATGAAGAGCAAGTGAAGGAAAAATTAGATTACGCAGACGGCTCTGCGGGAATGAGCTAGATAATAGACGCAGGCTGTTTCCGACGGCCGACCCGAGGCGGGAACAGAAAACCTACTTTTGTATCTCTTTATATCAAGAAAAGAGGACTTTATTTTGAACTAGAAGGCGCAACTTCGTTCGCGGAGGGGAAAAAGTCATAACCCCTCGTATTTTCTTCAGCGTAGTCGGGTAAAAAGTATCTTATAACCATCGGAAGATACCCAGCTACCCGTGTACCAAAATTGGTTGAAATCGTTTAGCCGATTTTGCGTGATGAAACCGCAAAGACACATACAAACTTACAAAAAATCCAAAAAAAGTATTTTTCGTTTTAGTAACCTCCAAATAGTCCGTAAGAATGATTTTTTTGATAATATCTTCAATGTATAGAATAGATAAGAAATTACAATGCGACTTCAATGTATTTAGTTCACAAAGCTGTATTGTACGCCGATTTAAAGTAACACGATTTTCACTCATTATCACACAGCAAATGGGGCTTAATAGCGTATACGAGGGCTGCTATTTATATATCCGGAAACCGGGATTACAATCTTCTTAAATAGCATATTTGACCGCCATGGTAAAATTTGAACTTTTTTAAGTATATAAGGTATATTTTTTCTTCCTTATTAACGCTCGTGTTTTGTTTTTGACGGGTTTTAAATGTCATCTCGCAGCAAGAATGGAACTCACTCGTGAAAATATTCGTGCTATGATTTATTATGATTTTCGGCGTGGTTTAACGCAACAACAGTGCATAGATCAACTAACTTCAACTTTTGGTGATGAAGCCCCATCTAAAACTACCGTGTATCACTGGTTTAGTGAGTTCAATCGTGGACGTAGTATGCTTACGGACGAAGTTAAGGCAGGTCGCCCGAAATCGGTCGTTGTACAACAAAATATCGAGGCTGTGCGAAAACTTATAATGGACGACCGACATGTTACGTACCGCGAGATAGAGGCGACTCTGGGTATTTCTATGACCAGCATTAATAGCATATTACATAATTATTTGGCTGTAAAAAAAATTTGTTCGCGTTGGATACCCCACAACTTAACAAATGAGCAAAAACATGCTCGCGTCGAATGGTGCAATAAAATGTTAAAAAAATATAACCGTGGTGAGTCAAAAGCAGTTTATAACATCTATACAGGTGACGAATCCTGGATCTATGCATACGATCCCGAAACGAAGCAACAATCAACGGTATGGGTGTTTCAAAATGAGCCGAACCCTACGAAAGTTACTCGTGCAAAAAGTACATTGAAACAAATGGTGGCCTGCTTCTTCGGTATTAATGGCCATGTAGCTACAGTGCCACTAGAAAACCGTAGAACGGTTAATTCAGAGTGGTACACGACCATTTGCTTACCGGAAGTATTTGAACAAATTCGTAAAACTAACCAGCGACGAAGAATCATTCTTCATCATGACAATGCCAGCTGTCATACGTCACGCGAAACAACTCTATTTTTGGAGGGTCAAAATGTGGAATTAACGGGTCATCCGCCGTACAGCCCTGACTTGGTACCCAACGATTTTTATTTATTTCCAAATATAAAGAATAAATTACGCGGTCAACGATTTTCGACCGCTGAAGATGCTGTCGACGCATTCAAACAACACGTTATGGAGGTACCTCAGGCGGAGTGGCAGAAGTGCTTTAAAAATTGGTTCACGCGAATGCAAAAGTGCATAGATCATCAAGGGGAATACTTTGAAAAACAATAAAACTATTTTCAGCCGTGTACGTTTGTTTGTTTTTTTTGTTTCCGGATATATAAGTAGCAACCCTCGTACATGTGATTTATTTAATTATCTTTCGTTGGCAATTCTTCGACTTTTCGAACGTCGACTAACACCAGACCGTGATAACCTTAGTGTTCTAATGAATCGAGACCAAGCGCAGGTGGAAGAAAAACTCTCGCGGCAAGAAGATGTTGATACCCGCCTCTCCAGTTCCTTTAAGAATATGGACGTAATGAAACGTTCGAAACGTCGAAGAATTACCAATGAAAGGTAATTAAATGAATCATATTTATACGCGATTAAGCCTCGTTTGTTATGTTACTATATTATACGTTTAAAAATCTACATAATTATAAAAATTAGGTCTATTAATGACTAGACATGAGCCTATGACATGCCGGGTGCACTTTCTGTACTAAGTATGCCACGGGAAGAAGTCAGCAACTCTTCGATTTTTACACTATTTTTGTTATATGGTACTGTCCAGTGTCCAGAGTTTGGTATTCATGTGAGGCACTATTTGGGCCCATACCTATTAACTACCAGATAACACTAAGGCTAATAATCGCTACAGTTACATCCTTCTAGCAACGACTTTTTGACAGCTGTCATCCCAGTACATTTACGCCTTCGCGCCATTGCGATTGTACTGGGATGACAGCTGTCAAAAAGCCGTTGCTAGAAACTTTCAACTGTAATCAGTTTTTGAATTAAAAAAAACAATTGCCTGTCAGTTGAGTTTCATTCGGCGTTTATTTTTAACAGTTTTGGAGATCTTCTCGTATTCTTGTATTTTTTGTATAAGTATATATTTGCAGCCGTATAACTGACTAGCTTTTCAATACGTTACCCTTTTATTTAATTCGCAATTCGTGTATCCGTATCTTTATCACTAACCGTATATTTTCATTAACACAAAATAATTTATTAACACATACGCGCTACATTCGCCACCGGCTGTTTGTCGACATGGTCGGTGTCGGCCTAAAAAAATAAAAAATCTCGTATCTCGACGGGTTTGACAAAATGACGAAAATATTCATGGCCACGCACGGGGAATTTACATTTCCACCGAATCGCGACGTTCGCGTGAATTATCCCTGTTTGCTTTCTGATTTACAAGGGCTGTTGGTAATAAGGTAGTTGAAGAGGTAGCAATAAATTGAAATGAAAATATATATTTTTAACAAATTAAAGTTATCTGATATTGTAACTAACTGTCCCTATAAACACTTACGAAACAATGTGTCATCCTTGACATTGGTGGTGGTGCGATCGGTTTCAATTCCATTTTCACATGATCATTAGTTATTGTTTTTTCTAATCTATTATAATTTTATAAAAATAATAATAATAATAACGGCCTTGAAGTATCGTAGGTATGTATTAGTTTTACAATTCTTTGAAAGATCAGTATGAATTTGAACGAGTTTAGTTTTTACATAGTTTACCCAACTGCGAAGAAACTATAAGAAAATTACGAGTTTTGTCACCCTCATAGACGACGAGTAGATTCGGATAAATTGTATGTATTGTAGTACTACAAATTTACGCTTAATGCAACTTTTGGTATAAGAATAACAAACAGCATTTATTTGAATATGCAAAAAATAAGGTTTCACTAAAATTGCAAAAGCACCAATTATAATTATCAGGTTATATCTATTCAGCAAATATTCCGGTTGCGACTCGAATGATCTGCATTCATTCACTCATTCAGTGAATGAATGGCTCTACTTAGCGAATGATTTCGTCTGAGCTTGCAACTTTGCGGTCAAGTGGGTTCGCTCGCCGGTTTTCACAAGTTCCTTATAATGAAACGCTTTTGTGTATTAAAAGATGTTATTAAGTAAGACCTATTCATTGCATTCTGGGTATTCATTCAGTCATGGGATTTAGTTGACGGGTTTGTATTAGTACAAAACTGACTTTATAGCTCAAGTTAGTTTCTTAGTTTTATCTTTTTATGCGGAAGTTTGTGGATACTGGTAAACATGCAAGAATTTTAAACATAGAAGATGGGCATCTTCTATGTTTAAACTTCGTTCGCGGAGGAGAAAAAGTCAGAACCCGTCGTTTTGTTTTCAGCATAGTCGGGTAAAAAGTATCCTATAACCATTTGGAGATACCCAGCTACCCGTGTTACAAAAATTATGGGAGGAATCGCGAGATGCTTTAGGCATCTTCTGTGATTTATGTAAGGCCTTCGATTGCGTTAATCATGAGACACTGATCAGGAAGCTACACCACTACGGAGTTAAAGGATTAGCACTAAATTTATTAGAGTCTTATTTAAATGGTAGAATACAAAGGGTTGACGTGAATGGAAAGCGTTCACCGGGGTCATTAGTCTCTATGGGTGTGCCGCAGGGATCAATATTGGGACCTTTCCTGTTCCTTATCTATATAAACGACTTGCCACACCTCGTAAAGACCCACCATGAGATAGTTTTGTTTGCAGATGATACGTCTCTAATTTTCAAAGTCGTACGAAATCAACGATCCTACAATGACGTAAACAATGCTATCTGTGATGTAGTAAATTGGTTTAATATAAATAATTTATTGTTGAATGAGAAAAAGACTAAATGTGTTAAGTTTGTCACGAGTAACGTAAAACACGAGCAAGCAAGCGTTATGGTTAAAGGTGAGGAACTGGAACTAGTTAATAGTACAGTCTTTCTCGGTATAACATTAGATTCTAAACTCCAATGGGGTCCCCATATTGCTAATCTCTCGAATAGACTGAGTTCTGCAGCTTTTGCAGTAAGTAAGATTCGTCAATTAACAGACGTGATAACGGCTCGATTAGTGTATTTCAGTTATTTCCACAGTATTATGTCGTATGGCATCTTACTATGGGGCAGTGCTTCCGACATTAATACTATATTTGTTCTGCAGAAGCGGCTGTTCGTGCGATATATAAAATGAACTATAGAGAGTCGCTTAGAGATAAGTTTAAGGACATTAATATAATGACAGTGCATTGTCAATACATTTATGAGAATATTATGTATGTACATAAAAATATTACCGACTTTAAGAAGAACTGTGATATACATAATATTAATACTAGAAATAAGCATAAGCTCGCAGTGCCTGCTACTAGGCTCCATAAAATAAGGAGATCATTCATGTGTAACTGTGTGAGATTTTATAATAAACTTCCTAGCAGCATAACTGAGTTGTCTATTGGTAAATTCAAAAATATTGTGAAACGAAAATTATTTTCTAAAGCTTATTATAGCACACAAGACTACATGAATGATGAAGCCGCGTGGGATTAATGTAAATTATAGCGTCATGTAGGTATATGCATAATTATTTTAACGAATACCTAAGGTATTATTATTATTTTAATCTTAATTGTTTTATATACTCTGACATTTAGAATTTTATTCTAGACACATTCTAGATTATTTATTTTTTATTGACAATTCTTTTGGGATTTATCTTATTGATTATTTTAATTTTAAAAATGATGATTTTCAATTATATTACACTTAAGTTAAATGATCTGATTAGGTTTTTCAGCAAATGTTGGATCATATTGTATTTCTCCCAGCAAACATTCACTCTTATGTAACTGACATTTCGAAAGTGCTTGTAACTAGGCCTACTTGAATAAAGAATATTTTGATTTGATTTGATTTGATATGAAAATCTGTTTAGCCGATTTTGCGTGATGAAGCCACAACGACACATACATACATAAAATACAAAAAAAATATTTTTCCGTTTAGTGACATAAAAATAGTCCGTAACAATCAATTTTTTGAAAATATCCTTAATGTACAGACATTTCATTTTTACAACTTTATAATAGTCAGGGGGCACGGCAGTGTCCCCGCCAAGTCGAACGCGAAGCAAACACTGCCGTACCATCCTTTACTGGAACCATTTCGCCGCATTTTCAGGCCCCTATTTGAGAACCTCTGGATAAGACCAGAACGTAGAAATTTTCGTCATCCAGTAAGCTATAATCACATACTTAAAATCCAAAATGTCAAGTCTGTAGGTCATTTAGTTCCGAAGTTAAGCGAAAGCAAAGTTTCGCATTTATGACACTCACTCACTCACTCATGATCATCAGAATAGAACTAGTCCTTCCCATAAACTCAGAGAGCTGAAATTTGATACAGAATTAGGGTTTAATGGCCACATAAAGGGAAAACTATCAAACTAGGATAATCGAAGTTCTGGAGTACCTGGTGACCCTGATTAAAAAACACAAGAGCCCAACCAAACTATTAGAGATCGACATACCTTTACAAAAAATATTCAACTTGGTGGGCCGCTTCATTTGATGTCAAAAATCGAAGGTCTATGCCCACGTTTCTACAAAAAGAAGTGAAATCCCACCAAAAACATTCTGTAAAAAACTAGCCAAGTCTCGATAGAGCTGCTTGTTTATCTCTAAAAAGTAATGAAATCTAGACAGAGTCGTGCCAAGTCTAAGGTTTTTTACTGCGATTTTTTTATTATTATAGTTAATGTTGTGTGTCTTGGCCGTTGAAGAGTACACAAGGGTATAAAACCAGGTGCTCCATGACACCATTGCACCAATCGTTGACGGTCGGACGTCGGACTAGTTTTTTACAGAATGTTTTTGGTGGGATATAGATTACTCATAAAACTGGATGAAATACGTACAATTATTTTATTAGGGTCGTTTTCAGAAATACTGAAGCGATATTTTCTGCTCACTGAATTACAAAGTAACATAATACTTAATTATACTACTAACACTAGCATTTAAGTTATTATACTTCAGCAATAGAAGAAAGACGGCAAAGTAATAACAAAAAATAAAACCAACTTAAAAAAAACGTAAAACTGCATAATTCAGTTTCCTTACATGTCATACAAGTAACAGTTTGCCTATTCAATCTATACAGTATATACATAAAATTAATCTTATTTTGGCGTCGGTGCCATATAAAGAATGTGTACAATATTGAATATTGACGATTTTAGTAAGTTGTGACATGATGTGCCTTGTCACGACAGCTAAGTACATTCGGTAGTTATTCTTGGTATGTGTTTAAAATATCAGGTCGGAACTACTATACTTAATTTCTACGTATAATTTGTACCTACGCGAGTACTGACGAGGTAAAGCAATTGTAACCGTAAATTTTCTGTACAAAGCACAAAACCCAAGATTATTCAACTAGGAAAACACAGTTCGTATAATAAAAGTTATGAACACTTTATCTGCCAGGTGCAAATAATATCTACCATTGTATCAACAATATTGAAATGTAGGTAAATTCGATACGAGTGCGTCACGCCGGCGGGACGTAAAACCTTATATTTACGGCCGTTTACACGTAGCCATATACGTTCTGCTAGGTATGACGTAGTTTGTATCTTAGTTTCATTTTTGTTTGTGAAAGAATACTAAGGCTGAAATAAGGTTATTATCAAACAAGCTACATGTTATATTGATGGGTGAATCAACTTTTAGACCCACACTTTTGACATCTCTGGTGTTACTGAAAATGACTCTGAAATTATTAAAAAAATTGGGTTTCTAATATGATATTTTCTGTTTATTAGGTTCAACAGACGGGACATGCAACGTTTTATCGTACACCATAGATTTGAACAAAGACAAACCATTGCTTAAAGACGTTATTTAAACGAAGTTTAAAAGTTGTGCACAGATTTGTGTGGGTCTAGAATTTACGCTTTATTATTACCAAATTTGCAGGCTTATGGTCCCGTTAATTGCGAGATAAATATGCTATGAGGCATCCGTCACTGTACTCATACTTATCAGATACTCGTATAACTTGGCGTACTGGGGCCACACTATCGCGATAACGCCAAGTTTGCGTTGTCGCGATCCGTGTGGCCAAAAAATTCGCACTATCGCGAATCATCTTTGCGAATACGAATGCCCTTCGCGCCGCTCTCGGTAAATTGGCGGATACCAAAGGATTTTGTGGCGACAATGTTCGTGCTACACTTTGCGCTTTATATGTTCCAGATTATAGCGACGTAGTGACGTTTTTTTTGATGTGGCCAAGCACTTCGTCATGGATTGAACACGAACTTTTATTGTGACAACGCGAACATTTATCTACGCCTTCTAGTCTGGCCGTAGCATTACAAAACTGAAATTTTTGACTGAAATTTATTCTTGCTTATGGCAAATTCATGCTTATTGCAACCCTACCTCAGGGGGCACAATGTTTCACAAGCGTATCCTTTTTTGCGCACGAGTGGTACTTAGTGGTCCTCTCGGTTCCCTGACAAAACCTGCATGCGGCGTCTTGACTACTAGTTGACTAAATGAGTAGGTACCTTTGTTACCCACAATTTTTAAAGTCCTAATGTAATATTTGTTCAAAATTCTGAAACCCTTAATTTACAACCAGTTGCGTACAAAGAATATTTAGTATTCTATTGCAGCTAGTTGCAAAACATGGTTGCGATGACGGCCGGAGGGACTAATAGAACCCATTAGGTTAGGTTTGTTTAGAAAAATGCGAATATGAGTAGAGAAATTTCGGAATAAGGTTATATTATGACTTTGACGAGAGATACGAGACTATCGTATGAGATTGGAAATAGTCAGTAAATGCTTACATTTTAAATTCGAATCACGCAGAGAGAATGCCCTCGAAAAAAACGCTTAACCCGCAGGTCGTTAGAGCTATAAAATAAATGTCAATACGTCGCCGAGTGTACAGCTTAACGGATTTCGGGTGTCACCAAATACGCGGACATTCAATGTGTTCGAAAATTAACGGTTATAGGACACACACACACGTGTGAAACAACCGTTTTTGACGACATCAACGTATGTGTGCTTTAAATACTTGTCAGGTAAAACGGTGCAAGCCTTTTTTATGTAGTAAAACTGATGAAAAATTTACTTAAGTATCATAATATGTATACTATTATAACGTTTTAAAAATGTACATTGAAGATATATAAAATAATTGTGTTTCGGACTATTTGATGGTCACGGATTCGAAATATATTTTTATTCAGTTTTTGTATGTTTGTATGTGTCGTTGTGGCTTTATCACGCCAAAAAGGCTGAACGGATTTCAACTTTTTCTGGTATACGGGTTAGGCATTCACAGATGGTTATAATATAAGATACTTTTTCCTCTACTACACCGAAGAAAAAAATGAGGGTTATGATTTTTTGCCCCGTGCTGACGAAGTCGCTATCTAATAAAAATAAGGTTCGTTACGAACAAAAGGTTCTTAGTTATCAAATTATCAGATAATTTTAGAGCATAACTTAACGAGTCTTAAGTAAAATTAGTGTTCTTTTTCCAGTTACAGGTTTTTCAATTTTTTTCGAAGGATTTCCATTGCCATTATCTAATACATTTTGTGACAACTTAAACTTTAAACTAATGTATCATATGGCGTTACGCAGAATAGCTACAAGTAGCAAAATATCAACTAACACACCCCCATACTTTACACGGTTAATTTTCCATTAATTAGCTAGGGTTGGCACAAGCAGGCGTTATTAACAGGCATTAATTCCCCACGCGGGTGTCGTCGGCAGCGACCACAGACTGTATAGAAACAAATGGTTGAGAGTATGAGGAAATTGCTTAGGGAATTTTTCTTATATGAAAACAAGATAGGGCTGTCACAAATAGTTGAACAAGCTGTGTGCTACATTAGTGCAGTGCATTTGTGCTGCAGCGCGTCTGTTAATTATATGCGTTGAAATTGAACGGCTAATTAGCTGACTTGAAGGTTTCGCCCACAGATAAGTTTGACATCATGCCACGGATCAAATACAAACGTTTTATAGATATCTAGTATAATTAATGCTGCATTATAAGCTAACGTAGTAGGGCGTTGACGGGTGACATAACGAGTCGGGAGCGTGTGACCAAGTGGAACGCAGTATCACAGTGTATTTATGCAATGAGAGACTTTGTGCCTATGTGTCTATTTTCCGATTCCACTCTTCCCCAACAATTTAAAGTGTGAATAACATGCCATTTACAGGATGCAAATAATTGATGGACTGAATCCTTCTCCTTGAAACTGTTAAATTACTATATCAATAAATTGTTTATTTATAAGTTACGAATCTATATATATAAAAACCTCCTCATCGATTTCGATGACAGCGACCCTACGCAAATATTATGTACTTCGTCTATTGTAGGCTCTGATATGGCTGGCTAGGCCGAACTTATTTTTAAATACTCTTTTGCAAGAGTGGCAGTAGAGTTGGCCAGCTGGATTTTTTATTATTATTTATTTATTAAACAAAGTACATATTTCTTATTTCTAAGACAGTTTCCTGCAAAACTGTATTTACAGTTTGACTGCAGGCACGAGTCTCTATACTAATAATAATATAGAATATTTATATACAATTATAAGATAAACGAATATATTTGATGCAAACTTTAATTAAATCATTTTACTCAAGCGACTGCAGCAAATATTTTTTCAGGTCCTTTTTAAATTTGGGCTTGCTTGCCTCATGATGGATGTTCTCGGGCAGACTATTTAGGAAGTACGGAAGTCTTTTATTTAATGTTCTATCTTCGAAGTAGTTCTTAACGCGGGTTGTATGTGTACGTGTAGGAGGGCTTAGGTCTTTCTTCACGTAATTGGCGTTTTACGTCTAAAGTTGCGAGACGCTCTTCCTCGAAAGATATATCAGTGTATCGAAGCTTTCAGTGTACCTTTCGTATTTTCATAGACGAACCTGGATTAAAATAGCCACACAGATAATGAACGCTGCAATATAAGCTATGTCGCTGGGCGCTGACAGGTGACGTCACGAGTCGCAGCATGTGATCAAGTGGAACGCAATGTCACAGTGTATGTCGAAACAGTGGGAAACTTTTTTTTATGACTCTTCTTTTTTAATTCAAAGGGTCGAATTATTCGTGATTTATTTGCAAATAATACTCTGTTATAAAATTCGTGAGCCAATAATCCTAAAAATGGACAGATACACAGAAAAAGTTGACAGTTAGACAAAAAAACTAAACCTAAATCGGTCCAATCGTATTGGAGCTACGATGGCACAGATGGATACCTACATAACCACACAGATACTGAGATACATAATACACACGTCAGACTTAATATCACACCCCTTTTTTCATCATCATCATCATCATTTCAGCCATAGGACGTCCACTGCTGGACACAGGCCCCCTCAATGGATTTCCACATGGGCCGGATAGTGGCGACCCGCATCCAGTGAGTCCCCGCAACCCTAACCAGGACGGTCGATCACCTTGCGGGTGGCCTTCCACGCTGCGCTTGCCGGTACGCGGTCTCTACTCGATAATTTTTCTGTCCCTGAGCCATCGGCTCTTCGAACTATGTCCCCTGCCCATTGCCACTTCAGTTTGCTTGCCCTGTTAGCTATGTCGGCGACCTTGGTTCGTCTACGAATTTCCTCATTTCCGATTTGATCTCGTAGAGATCCCGAGCATAGCCACTTTTTCGCCGGGGTGAAAACTGTGACAGTTAAATCTGAATTTCACCGTGCTAGTTAGTTATTAACGGCTGATTACGCAGAATATTTTGTGAGAAATGTTCAAACTAAATATATAGTTGTTTCAATTCATGTGTAACATCGTTTGTAGAATAACTCCTTCTGTGTAAAATTTACTGTGTCCATACTGGCACGTGTCTACACTATGCGGTTATTGTGTTACCGCAGACACGCTGGTGACGGTTTATCCGTCCAATGGTTTATTAAATTTAAATACATTTTCGTCACTTGCATATTGCATACCCACCTTTGTATTACAAAGGATGTTACAATGAATAAAATGAGAAACGCTGTCAGGTACAATTTTTTTTTGTAATGTTCGTAATAAATATTTGTCATAATTAGAAAATTCATATGCAAAAGTAAACGGCAAGTGAATAATACAACAGATGGCACTATTCAGCATACATGTATCGCTACAGCAAGATGATGCCTGAATTTCAGTAGTATTCTGTTACTAAATAAGTTTCTGTCAAAACATTCATTTTTGTGATACTTTTCCTTGAACATCCATCTACTACTCACTGCAACTCGAAGGAGCCCAAACTCGGTAGGATTGCATTATTTTATTACAGAGTTCCTATGACCATCTTCCTGCTCCATCATCAGATCAGTTCGATGGTATCATACTCTTGCATTGTCACGAAACTTGCATAACTATGCCAAATTTTAGGTCAATCGGAAACCGGGAAGTAGGTCAAATTTAATTTGCAAGATGCCACTCGAACAAACATATATTACAAGTTAAATAAAACATTGATTTAGTTTAAATTCAAACGATAGAGAAAAACACGATTTTCACTCATTATTAAGCCCCGTTCGTTCCGTTGTGATAAGTTTAATAAAAGCTTATAACACTAAATAAGTAGCTTTAACATGATAAGTGACAGCACAAACGCTGTATGCCATTTAAATAATAATAATAATAAATATTAGAGATGAACAAATCACAAATCGATCTAGTCCCAAACTAAGCAAAGCTTGTAATATGTGTATACATAAATTATAATACTTAAATACGAGTACATAGATAATATCCAAGACCCTGGAACGAAAATTCGTGCTCATCACACAAACACTTGCCCTGGTCGGGATTCGAACCCGGGACCGCTAGCTTCGTAGGCCGTTGTGCAACCCCCTGAGCCAAACGTGTCGTCCAAAATGTTATCAGTATGGCAATATTACTCGTAATTGCTTATAACAATGACGAATTTAGTTATAGTATACATATACAGTATGCGGTATAATTCAGTACGAGTTAAAGCAAATGCTAAATACACGTTAGACCAGATAACATTCGCGACATTCTGTAGTCGAGTTCGCAACTCGCGATGTTTGCCGAGGCAGACGCAATTCAAATGTTAGTTTGGTTTACCTCTCGAATTACTTGGTGTGTTTGACTTAGAGTGTATAGTACAAACGTAGAATAATGTGCAATGTCTAACTTTAAAGAGACTAATTAAGCATGAAATATTATGCAATACGTAGGGTTTAGTATTGAACTTGTATTGTTGCTGATCTAGCGTGCTACATCTTCGAATTCGTATCCACTCACCATCAAGTGGGTATGCTCAATCGCTGGTCAGTTAAGTGACGAGAAGTAGGTACACCAGAATATATATATATATATATATATATTTTCCAACTATCGAAAACGAACTTACCTGAAACAAAATTTGAAAAACCATTATTAAAAACATACTGTTTACATAAAAACGTCAATGAAAGGGTCAATAAAAAAATCGATGAATAAGGACTTCGCTAACGTCACCCTGTAAAGTTCAAGTGTTCATGATACAAATACTCGAACATTTAATGCAGATGACGTCAAACGACGCATAGGATGATTTCAAATAGTCTTTTCGTAAACAATTACCACTTATCAACCTCTTTAATTAAACGATATCGCCAATTGTCATTCAGATTAACAATAAATAAATTGACGTTGTGATTGTTTACTTGCTGTTGTTGTTGTTGTATCTTTACAAATATATATACGGAATTTTTTGCAATTTATTAGTGGAGTGATCCACTAATAAATTGCAAAAATTGTGATTATTATCATGATATTTGTAAAACAAAAAGTATAAATATATATACGGTTTATTAGAGAAATAATATATGCATATAAATAATACCATAAAATAGTTTTCTTTGAATTTATGATTATATATAATACATCTACTTGTATTATAAATAATACCTGTGCAAAATTACGTCACTTTTACGTCATCCGCATTAAATGTTCGAGCCCTGCATGAGCCTCAGTCATATTGGGAAATGGAGTAGAGGATGGTGCTAGATTACCTAGGTAGTTGATGAAGTCGACAACCAATTACATTTTTTTTATCGAGATGCTTGTCAATTCTGTTGTAAATATACAATCGTGATCAAAACGATTTTTCTTGCATCGTTGGGGATACTTTTTGGTATTACTATAATGGTAGTATCATGGTAATTTATTTTACGGCCTTGCTACTGTCGCGTAAACAACTTAACTGACATTTTAGATATAAAGAGATTGATCTCAGTTTTGTATACTTCATAATATTGGATTTATAATCTGCATCACCGTCACATACTCGTCTACACATTTGACACAAACAGAGAAGACTTAAGCGGCAGTGGGCGGGGAATATTACTCGAAGAAACAATTGTCATTCGGGCAGGTAGATTCTTGTCAAAAAAACAAGTATAGGCGGGCTAGAGTATATACACGTATAGGTCACCAATAAGTTGGATCGACGATCTGGTCAAGATCATGGAAAACCGTTACATGAGAGTGATTAACGACCAGTCATTGTGGAAATCCGTGGGGAAGGGGCCAATCCATTGTCGTACGGCGATCGCATTAGGAATACGATTGCCATATTTGGCACATGTTGTGCAGCCCGGCTACCCCAACGACGGCAATTTAATTAAGAAGTTATGTTTTGTTATCCTTATAAATATTACGTTTTGTTGTTGTTTATTAGCTATAAGAAATAGAACGCTTTAGTAGTGTAATAAGTAAATAAACGTGTAGATTAAGTAGGATAGGCTAAGGAAATAAATAATTATCTTGATTACATTTCATTTCCCCATAGTATAGCTTAGTACTTGGATAAGTACTAAGTTATAACGATTAGATCCTAACAGCGCGACGACATTCCGCAGACTGACGGGCGTCAGAGGGGAGGTAGCGCGAAAAAGGGTCGGGAGGCGAGGAAGCCACGCCCCGCTCCCACCCGCGCCCCGCTGACGCCTGCGCAGGTAGTTTCCTAGTCGAAATTAGGGTCTAATCTAGTGTTTACTTGATAGTTACCAATTGGAATCTTGTTAGATTATAGTTAGGTATAAGGTACGATTGTTACTGTATAAGATTTATTAGTGTTTTTTAATGTTTAAGTCCTAATTGTGTAATGTAAACAAAATTAATAATAATAAAGTGATGCGGTAGGAGTGGGGTGGGCACGGATCGAAATATAAGGCGATACATTGCGCCGAATTGTCATTCATTCGATCCAGCAAGCTACAAGAAACAAGAAGAAATCCCTGCCCATCTCTCTCCCCGGCTTTGAAAATCCAGAAGTATTTTTTTACCAAAATCCCTGCCCCTCAGTACAGCGTTGTTCGTCAATCCAACGTTGTACTGTACCCGTCAGTCCAACGTAAACAAACCAGTCATAGGTGCGTCAGGCACATCATGGTCCTTCGGAAGCCGAATCAAGAAAGAAGATTCCACTAAGAAGAATATTCAAGAAAGAAAATTCAAGAGAGAAAATTCAACATGCCCGTTACAAGATCGCAAGGCAAGGGTCGGTCTCTGATCTCGCTACTAGCAGGATCGGAAACTACCTCGCCGGAAGAGAGATCTGGACAGGGGGACTCCACGACGGCAAACACACGGACGTCGGCCACGGGGGACACGGCGGACCACACAACCGCCACGTCCACCACGACCACGACCACCGCCGCCACTAATACGCCGTCGAAGCAAGCTTGTCCCGCCGCTCCGCCGTCGATGAAAACTACGAAGACGACGTCAAGCCGCCGCGTGCTACGCATCGCCCAAGCCAAAGAAGAGATCCTACGCATCAAGCTGGAACTCGCCCAAGCACGCATCGCCGTCATCGAAGCAGAAAATAGCGACAACGACGACGGAGCTACAGTTCTATCCGCCCAATCCAACAGGCGGGTGGATGAATGGCTCGACTCCAGTCAGCAGCACATACTGGCATTAACAGAAGTGCCACACAACGAAGAAGAGCGAGAACCACCGCCAGCCACGGTTCATCGAGACGCACCGCGCAACACCACAGTCGACGCCGGGCAGGGCCCCCCGCTCCCCGCGGAGCCCTTGCCGCCCGCCGTCGCCCCCCCCGCCCCCGCCGCTGCCGCCGCCGGGTGGGCCGGGAGGGGAAACGCACCAGTCTCCGCCGCCGCTCCGCCGTTCGAAACAGCGCAGCCCTACGCGCAGCCCTACGCGCAGTCCTACGCGCAGCCCTATGAAGCAAGAAATGCACCGCCGTGCTACAACAGCGAGAACATCAACACAGAAAAGGCCATCGTCGCAGCGAATCAAGTCAACCTGTCCGAGTTGGCGTCCGCCATAGCCGTCGCTGCGCGTGCCGGCCACACCTCTCGCTACCACGCCGAACTGCCGCCGTTTAGCGGTTCACATGAAGAATGGCTGTCGTTCAAAGCCGCCTATGAAGAAACGAAGACAACTTACACCGAGGCAGAAAACGTATCAAGACTACGAAGATGCCTGAAAGGGAAAGCCAAAGAAGCCGTCGAGAACCTACTCATCTACCACGGCCGCTGCGAAGAAATAATCAAGACACTAGAATCAAGATTCGGACGTCCTGACTCCATCGCCCTCAACGAGCTCGCACGCCTACGAGCACTGCCGCGGCTGACCGACGGACCGCGCGACATCTGCTCATTCGCCTGTCGCGTGGCCAACACGATAGCCACACTGCGGGCCCTCGACCGGAGTCAGTACCTCTACAGCCCCGAAAAGATGAAGGCGGTCACAGACAAGCTCACGCCTGCACAACGGTACCGCTGGTACGACTACGCCGCCTCTCATCCGAACAATGAACCCGAATTAATCAAGATTTCATCATTTCTTCAACGCGAAGCCGAATACTGCGCGCCGTACGCCCCGCCTGAGAACTATGACGTCACGGGGCAACCGCAGCAAGCAAGAAGAGTACACAAGACGTTCGCCGCCATAGAGAAGCCGCCTGCGAAATGTTCCTGTTGCAACGCCGATAGTCACCGAATAGAAAAATGTCCTAAGTACAACGCCGAGTCGGTCGACGAACGTTGGAAAATAGCTAAGAAACAGCGGCTATGTTTCCGATGTCTACGCTTCAAGAACAAGATGCATTTCTGCAAACGCGAGAAGTGCGAACAAGACGGCTGCGAATACTTCCATCATCGTTTACTTCATTATACCAAGCCGAAGGGGACCGCCATCGAAGCCGTCACGTCAACGTGGACACCCCGCAGCCCCCGCGCCTACCTCAAGTTAGTACCAATAACAGTGCGCGGACCGGCGGGAGCTGAATCCACACTCGCCCTGCTGGACGACGGATCGACAGTCACACTCGTCGACGAAGACATCGCTCGAAGAGTGGGCCTCGACGGGCCGAACGAACCCCTACATATTGAAGCTATCGCCAATCAAAAGGTGAATGCCGCCAAGTCACGCTACACATACGGGGCAATAAAGAAGAGGTGAAAATACGTGCACGCACTATGAACAGTCTGCAGTTGTCGTCGCAAGCCATATCCGACGACGACATCGACGCCTGCGAGCACCTACACGACATACGAGAGCACCTGAAATATGAAGCCCAAGAACCCCGTGTACTCATCGGCCAAGACAACTGGGACCTGCTTGTAACAAGGGAGATGCGCCGAGGCAACCCCGGCCAGCCGGTCGCCTCACTCACTCCGCTCGGTTGGGTACTACACGGCACTAACTCGCGACTCGCCTGCCGCCGCATCGAAACGTCGAACCACATCGTGCAACACGAAGACGACATCGACAAACAACTCGCCGAGTACTTCGCCATAGAAAATCTACTCATTGAGCCGAAACGCCCGCAAAACGATCTCGAACAACAAGCACTTACCCAGTTAGTCCAGTCAACGCGGCATACTCCAATGGGCAACTACGAAGTCCCGCTCCTGTGGAAAAAAGAAGACATGAAAATGCCAGACAACTACGAAAATACACTCAAGCGTCTTCACAACATTGAACACAAGCTGGACAAGAATGAAGCCTTCAAAAAAAGATATAATGAAGAAATGGAAGCATTCGTCAACAAAGGCTACGCCGAGCCTGCGCCGCCTACGAAAAATAAGAAGATATGGTACTTACCTCACTTCGCCGTACTTAACCCCATGAAGCCGAATAAAGTACGCATCGTACACGACGCCGCCGCCAAGACGGGAGGCCTATGCCTCAACGACTGCCTACTCACTGGTCCCGATCTGCTGCAAGCTCTCCCCGGGGTATTGATGCGCTTTCGCCAACATCCCGTTGCCGTTGGAGCCGACATCACCGAGATGTTCATGCAAGTAAAAGTGAGAGAAGAGGACCGAGACGCGCTTCGCTATCTCTGGCGCGGCGACCGTCGCGACGACACACCGCCACAAGAGTACCGTATGACGTCATTAATTTTCGGAGCTACGTGTTCGCCGTCGATCGCCATATACGTCAAGAACATTAATGCAGAATCACATAGAAGCACGCATCCTGAAGCCGCCGATGCGATAATCAAGAATCACTACGTTGACGATTACCTGCAAAGCTTCAAGAGCGAGGAGGACGCCATTCGAATAGCCAGCGATGTACGTGACATACATACACGTGCACACTACAACTTGCGTCAATGGACATCGAATGCGCCCGCCGTACTACGGGCTCTCGCGTGCGAACAAGGCGACAACACACAAGTCGAGCTGAGCAAAACAGAAATGAAGAATGAACGAGTATTAGGCCAAGTCTGGAAACCGACGACCGACGAAATCGCCTTCAACCTCGATCTCAGCCGATTGCCGCCAAACAGCCTCGACGTGTGCTGCCCTACGAAGCGTCAACTGTTGAAAATAATGATGTCTGTCTTCGACCCGCTCGGTCTCGCCTCGCCCGTCAGCATTCAAGCCAAGAAGATACTGCAAGAAGTATGGCGCCGCGGGACAGGATGGGACGAAAACATCGACGCCGATCTCGGCGAACAATGGGCGCAATGGACGACGCAACTGAAGGCTCTACGAGACGTCGCGATCCCGAGATGCTACCCGCAATACAGCTCGGCACACACACGCGAGCTGCACACATTCGTGGACGCGAGTAGCACTGCATACACCTGCGCACTATATTGGCGGATGATAACCGACGACGGCCGTGTACACGTCACACTCATCACGGCGAAGGCGAAAGTCGCACCGCTCAAGCTGACGTCGATACCGCGGCTCGAACTACAAGCTGCAGCAATGGGCAGCCGCATGGCGGCCGCCGTCATCGACGAACACGACTACAAGCCGAACAAACGGGTGTTCTGGACGGACAGCCGCACCGTGCTCGCCTGGCTGCGCACCGGTTCGCGCGCCTACAAGCCGTTCGTCGCACATAGAATAGCGGCCATAGAAGACACGACAGCAGTAAGCGAATGGCGTTGGGTACCTACCAAACTCAACGTCGCCGACGAAGCCACCCGCCAAGCGCCCGCCGACTTCAACGCGACGCACAGATGGTTCACCGGGCCCGCCTTCTTACTCGACGACCCGTCAACATGGCCAGTCGAACAAGTGCAACCACACGACGTCAACACGGAAGAAGAGCGAGCCGTACGCGTCGAAAAATGCAACGTCGTGACAACGTCAACGTGGTTCCCACCGGCTGACAGATTTTCCAAATGGGAGCGTCTACTGCGCACAATAGGCAGAGTGCTGCAATTCATAGCACTATGCCGCCCCCATCGAGCCAAGACGCTATATAAAAGAACGAGGAAAAACAAGCAGGCGGACGAAGATTGGCGCACGACGGCGAAACGGCCCACAACTCGCCCAACGACGCGCCCGGCAGAACCCCGTCATACAAAATACCTAACGCTCGACGCAACGTACCTATTAGAAGCCGAAAATCTAATAGTACGAGAGGTGCAACGCGCTGCATTCGCCGAGGAGGTCGTCGCCCTACGACGAGGTCGCCCCCCTACCCCGCACAGCCGACTCCGCACACTGGCCGTTGAACTCGTCAATGACGTCATCATCGTGAAGACACGCATCGACGAAGCAGCGGGAATAACGGAACGAACAAAGAAGCCGGCGGTACTCGACGGCGACCACCCGGCGACGAAGCTGTACATCGACTACGTACACAGAAAATTGCATCACAGCGGCGTAGATGCAGTTGTAAACGAGTGCAAGCAACAATACTGCATACTGCGTTTACGCACCGTCGCACGCGGAGTACTACATCGATGTCTGCCCTGTCAAAGAAGAAGAGCGCGGCCGACTGTACCACCAACGGGAAACCATCCGCGCACACGCCTCGCGCATCACGAGCGGCCGTACAAGTACACCGGCCTCGATTTGTTCGGCCCGCTTACCGTCACCGTCGGACGCGGCACGCAGAAGAGATACGTGGCGCTGTTCACGTGTCTAACTGTACGCGCCATACACCTGGAAGTCGTACCGAGCCTAAGTGGAGACTCTGCGGTGATGGCCCTGCGACGCTTCATCGCGCGACGAGGCTGCCCTACAGAGATATGGTCGGACCACGGGACGAACTTTCACGCCGCGGACAACGAGATACGACGAGCCGCCGCCGACGCAGCTGCAGCATGTGAAGAGGAGGCGTCGCAACGACAAATACGCTGGCACTACATTCCCCCGGGCGCCCCGTTCATGGGCGGGGGGTGGGAACGCATGGTACGCGCCGCCAAGGACAGTCTCTACGTCGTGCTCAAGGACAAAGCTCCCAGTGAGGAAGTGCTGACCACGCTGCTCGCCGAGGTGGAGTTCACGGTGAATAACAGGCCGCTGACACACGTATCAGTCGACCCAGAAGAACCTGAAGCCCTGACCCCAAACCACTTCCTCATAGGAGGAGCCGGGCGCACGCCCCTACCCGGGACCTACACCGACGCCGACGTCGCCGGGCGCGCCACATGGCGTACCAGCCAACGCCTTGCCGACCACTTCTGGACGAGATGGATCCGGGAGTATCTGCCCAGCCTTCAAAACCGGCGGGAGCCCTACGGACACGGTCGGCCCATCGAGGTTGGCGACATCGTCTTGGTGGCGGACGGCAACCTGCCGCGCAACACTTGGCCACTCGGCCGAGTCACCGCTGCGTACCCGGGCCCCGACGGCGTCACGAGAGTAGTCGACGTGCTGACCAAAGGGAAGGTGATGCGACGAGCGACGAAGAAGTTGGTGATCCTGCCCACGAGCTCAGCCGACCTGCACCAAGAAGATACGCAACACTCCGGAGAGTGATGCGCGGCGGGAGAGATGTGCAGCCCGGCTACCCCAACGACGGCAATTTAATTAAGAAGTTATGTTTTGTTATCCTTATAAATATTACGTTTTGTTGTTGTTTATTAGCTATAAGAAATAGAACGCTTTAGTAGTGTAATAAGTAAATAAACGTGTAGATTAAGTAGGATAGGCTAAGGAAATAAATAATTATCTTGATTACATTTCATTTCCCCATAGTATAGCTTAGTACTTGGATAAGTACTAAGTTATAACGATTAGATCCTAACAGCGCGACGACATTCCGCAGACTGACGGGCGTCAGAGGGGAGGTAGCGCGAAAAAGGGTCGGGAGGCGAGGAAGCCACGCCCCGCTCCCACCCGCGCCCCGCTGACGCCTGCGCAGGTAGTTTCCTAGTCGAAATTAGGGTCTAATCTAGTGTTTACTTGATAGTTACCAATTGGAATCTTGTTAGATTATAGTTAGGTATAAGGTACGATTGTTACTGTATAAGATTTATTAGTGTTTTTTAATGTTTAAGTCCTAATTGTGTAATGTAAACAAAATTAATAATAATAAAGTGATGCGGTAGGAGTGGGGTGGGCACGGATCGAAATATAAGGCGATACATTGCGCCGAATTGTCATTCATTCGATCCAGCAAGCTACAAGAAACAAGAAGAAATCCCTGCCCATCTCTCTCCCCGGCTTTGAAAATCCAGAAGTATTTTTTTACCAAAATCCCTGCCCCTCAGTACAGCGTTGTTCGTCAATCCAACGTTGTACTGTACCCGTCAGTCCAACGTAAACAAACCAGTCATAGGTGCGTCAGGCACACATGTCCAATAGGTAGAAGCCAGTATGTCATGCAATTTTCCTAGTCCACGGAACAATCGCGAATCTATAACAATATTCCGCAATCACAAATGTGTGGCCATTATGCAGATCGACTAATGTAGCGCCGAGTGAAATGCAAATCGCGACACGCGAATGGGTGCGAAACTTATTGATTAGCAAATAACGGGGTACGAGGATCACTAATTCGCTCCATTTAATGCTTCCGGACTCGTAGAACTACCTACTAATTTTAGAAATTTACTGTAAGTCATCTGTCTGACTCATTACCATCTGTCGGCAAATTCTCTTGTCAGGCCTGCGGGAGAACACTTCGCTCTTGCATCGGCTTAGTCAGCTATCAAAAATGGTGTCTCCTGAACATTACACCTTAATTCGTCTGCAACGCAAGAGCCTATAGTACCAACTGTTAGTCATATAAAGACCTTCTCAAAAGAACGTGTTCCAAAATTTAGAATTTTCATTTAAGTCTTATAATTCCAAGGGTTCGTACCATGGATACCTTCGACATAAGATAATTCTTAAAACATAGGTTACTTATATAAAACAATTTAAACCGATTAAATCGTTTATAAGTATTAAACATACATGTTTTTCTTTGAACTGGGGCGGCGCTTACGAGAGGTAGGTCTTGATACTCGCTTTGGATCTTTCCTGATCCAAAGACTGTTTATCGTGGTTCAACGTGGCAACGCTGCGAGCGTGATGGCCTTTGCGTCTGGAAGGGCGCGGGGCGAGCTTTTTGATAAGTTTTGTGAATATTTTAGTATAGTCTTTAAAACATCTAATAGTTACAAAAATTTGATGCAAAAAAATGAATAGACTTTCCCCCTTTGGAAACTTTTTTATTCTAAACTGGGATTTTCCCGCGATTTCGCCCAGATGGCCTTCTATTTTGTTTATGCCTTGCGAATTGTATTTCTAAGGGATTACTTGGGTTATTACGTGGTTACTCTCTAGCCTCGATTCCATATTATATGCACAAAATCTCGTCTATCCATTGCTCCGTTATCGTGTGAAAGAAAGACAAACCAATGAATACACTTGCATACACAATATACATATAGAATCATAATTATACCTACTTAGAGGGTTCATAGCTTTTTCCGTCCTTAGCTTAATTTTTTTTTATTTTAAGTATGTATATCTAAAGAAAGGGATATAAGAATGTTTGTAAAATAAGGCCAAGTGAAATACTAACCTAAAACGCAGCCTATCAGCTATGCAAATGTGCGATATAACAGCGCTCAACAGGTGCGAATGGAGGCTGAATCCACCTTGTTATACGTTTACTGCCATTGGTGATACGGACGACTGGTGATAATTCGATATCCATGACGAGAGAGTTGAATTAGTTATAAGGTGAGACGGAAGAGCGATGGAGGAAGACATAAATTATGTACGTACACAAAGTTTCAGGGACAGATATTTCACGTTTCGTTTTTCGATACCTTTAATTTCTTTTTATGTTTTTTATCAACCTCTCCTTGGGAAATACTAGTAGATATTGGCGTAATCTCGTAAGGTCCAAGCTATTTTTAGGAAATTTGTAATAACGACCAAGTGTGCGAATTTTAGATGCTTATACTTGCGACCGAGAACTTCGAAATATAATTAATTTTAAAGAAATTAAAAACAAGCCAAGTGCAAGTCGGACTCGCGCACCGAAGGTTCCATACAAAATATATGCTACTAGCTTTTGCCCGCGGCTTCGCCCGCGTACTAAACGTAATTTTCCACCGTCTACCAAAAAGGAGGTGGTCAGTTTGACTCGTATGTAGGCAAAAAAGTATTACATCGCAAACTTTGTTTCCCAAGTATTGTTTGCAAAAACTCAAGTGTCAAAACAACGTATCGCAATTATACAGTCAGCAAACCTCTTTTTTGGCAAGTGATTGTTTAGCAAATAACTACAAGGTCATCCTCTATCCTCCTAATTTCTTTTTTGCAAATGTATCGTTTGGCATAAGTATAACATACCAATTCCAAAATATTGCATACGATTGATATCCCAATTTGAGTAGTGCGTAGGGTAAAAATTACAATATGATTATATTTTGTAACCTAAAGTTTTCGGTTTTTGACCCATTTTGATGCAGCTAAAGTTCTTTTTTATTCGCTAGTTTTACAATTCCCCAAAATTAATTATCATTTGCCCAACTTTTGCTATAAGATGTGCATGGGAAGTGTCAAATTTGGTAAACATTTTTTTGGCGTATTTGTGACAAAATAAAACATTTGCTTAATAAGCTTTTGCTTAATGAAATCTTGACGAAGTGAATCTTTGCCAAATGGTAATTTGACCAAATGAATAAAATGCGAAATGTAACTTTGCTAAAGATTCGTTTGGGAATTAAACTACTGTGATAAGTTTTTTGGGAATTCATATTTGGGAAACATATATATATAATGTGATTACACAATTTTTGTAGGTCGACCCGAGTGGCGAAATAACTAAACTAGACTAAGTTGCTCTGAAAAGAGAGGATGTTATTAATACTTCATCAATGGATTATAGTTCCTTTGCTGTTCCGCGAACTAGTGTCATTGTTAGATGTGACAATAAATTGTGCTCACATGCGCATATTTTCATGCAGTTTCCATAAAAAAAATACGCATGCAAATACAACAAACCAACACCAAACAGTATAATCCTCGACACGTGTTTCGCCTCTCTACGAGGCATCATCAGGAGATGCAGGAGATGTTGACGGTCCGGCGTCCACCCGAGAAATGAGTTGTCCAAAACGGTCGGCCCTATTTATACCCTGAATAGGATTTCTAGAAAGAGATGGAAAAACACGTAACAAAGGTGATGACGTAACATTAAGTTGTTCATTAATGATCAAACCTCTATTGTTGTACCTGACTATCTCCAACTGTTCAAGCACACTAAGACGTAATCCTTTTCCGCAAATATGTAAGGTGTTAAAAGAATGATTGTCTGACAAAGAATGGCTGTTTTCTAATAAATGTTTTGCGAAATTTTATTTTTCCGGGTGGTTATGTCTATAAGAAGAGACATGTTCTTTATACCTAGTGCTAAAACTACGACCCGTTTGTCCCACATACATTACATTGATCTAGTATGGAATTCCGCAAAGTAACGCCTGAATCTATCAATTATTCACTAATACTTAGCACATTTAACCTTATGTCTATACAACTTAACTAAATAATATATCTTACCTGAAAAGAGAAACAACATTAAAGCTATTATTCCACCAATTATGTACTGTACTTTCACCTTAAATAATAACAAGTTTAATTATATCTGAGTATTCTCATCTCATTACATTGCACTTCTTTACTTGTGTCAGCTGTCATTTGTCAATGACTGCCACAGATAGTTCCAAGCTGAATATTAATGAAGTTAACACACTTTACTTCATTTATATATATTATTATATTTGCCAAACGGTAGTACACCGGGAAGATCATTTGGTATTAATGGAATACGCGGTACAAACACTGTTTCTCCCTGAGCAGGTCCGGTAAAAATAGTGATCTCTACTACGTTCCGGTACAAAGCCTTGACTTGCAACCTAGTGCCGTTACAAAGTTTGACTGGTCCGTCTGTTACAACCGATTTTCGATCGAAACTACTGGACCAATTGAATTGCAACTTGGCACAAATACTTTCAAGAATTTTCATGTCCACAATATAAAATTTCAAAATCGTTGCTATTTTCGCAATGAACATCCCAAAAAGCCATAGAAACGACACCTATAATGATATTTTGACATTTCAACCCCATCGGATACTAACAGGGAGATGATATTTTACATCCGCTACGTTCATTTCAAAATTGATGCCATTTTCGTAATTAATGACCCAAAAAAACATAAAAACGACACCCATATTGATATTTTGACATTTCAACCCCATCGGACACTAACAGGGAGATGATATTTCACATCCGCTACGCTACGTTCGATTTTAAAATCGATGCCATTTTCGTAATCAACGCCCCAAAAAAACATATAAACGACACCCATATTGAGGTTTAGACATTTCAATCCCATCGCACCCGACAGATTTCAAAATCGACGTAATTTTCGTAATTAACGTCCCAAAAAAACATAAAAACGACACCCGTATTGATATTTTGACATTTAAACCCCATCGCACACCAACAGGGAGATGACATTTCTGCTACGTTAGATTTCAAAATCAATGCCATTTTCGTAATTAACGTCCCAAAAAAATATAAAAACGACAACCGTATTGATATTTAGACATTTCAACCCTGACACACATTTTACGTCCGCTACGTTGGATTTCAAAACCAATGCCATTTTCGTAATTAACGTCCCAAAAAACCATAAAAACGACACTAATATTGATATTTAAACATTTCAACCCCATCGCACCCCGACAGGGGAGATAGTATTTTACGTCCGCCACGTTGGGATTTTAAAATCATTGTTGTTTTCGTAATCAGCCACCCGATAAACCATAGAAACAATACTCATGTTGATTTTTCAGTCAGTCAGTTTCTTCTTTTATATATTTAGACACCGTCGTATCTATGAAAATCCTCTGTTAGCAGAGCCCTACACCTAAGCAAAATTTATGCGGTGTTCGATCATTTTATATTCGTTACAGACATAAACAGACAGACATACAATTCTACTTTTTTTAGTACTTTTTTTTATAGCAGCAACAGAAATACATCATCTGTGAAAATTTCAATACGTGACAGACGGGGAGACAGCGGAATCTTAGTAATAGGGTCCCGTTTTAACCTTTGGGTACGGAATCCTAAAAATACTAATCGTGTGAAAATAATGCAAATATGTATACATTTCATATCACAATAAAATTTCACACAAATCAACGGGATTTAAAGTTATAATGTTATTTTATTTAGTTTATCTTAAGTCCTTCTGTGCCCAGTTCCTGTAGTATGGAATAGTATAATTCAGTAAAAACCGAAAGTCCACCACAAACAAAAGTCCATGTTTAGTCTATAAAAAAAACACGGCATACAAATTATACACAAGAAACGAATGAAAGCTCCGTACATTTCACTTACATACTAATTGCAGACAAAAATAGAGCATCCGAGTTAGAGCAGCTTAAAAATAAGGGCATGTATTGTTTTAGATATTAAATTGTTCCATGAGATATACAAGTTGTTGAAAGCTTTACTACTATTTCATTCTTCTGTATTTTTTTTCCGTACCGCTTCCATGTTCGCGAATCCTTTGGTTGGAGCGGGCATTGTCTTATGTAGAAAGCTCGAATGTTGAATGCAAATGAATATTGAAACGTAGACTCGGAGCAGGCGCGGTATCTACCAACGGTTCTCGATGTCAATGAGGGATGTTTGCATATAAACAAATAACAGTAAATACAAACAAACTCATTTATTACTAAGTTATTAAGAAAAAGGTATTAGCGTTCTGTAGCCGTTAATATAAAGAAATGCACTACAGATTAAAAAAATACGAAAAGTGCACCAGGACCGAAGCGTATCTTCGTGGCACTTACGTCCTTTCGCTGTGAAGCGCAGTTTTTCAGAAATAACTGAAAAACGGTATATCCGATCATGTTGAAAAAAAAAATTCGTTTAAAGTATTAATATAGTGATCTTTTTTATATTTTTTGGACATACGGTTTAGAAGATAGAGAGGGGGGCACAATTTCCGAAAATATTCACTAAATCAAAAAAGTTTTTCGTTCAAGTTCAAAACGTTCAAGACACCTGCATTCCAAATTTCATCAATATACATCTAGTTGTTTTTGATTAAAATGCCTGTGACTTGTAACATACGGACGAACGGTCATGACGAAACTATAAGGGTTCCGTTTTTACCATTTTATCTACGGAACCCTTAAAACATGCTCTTTTTGTATAGTTCAGCATATTCACGCTGTATAGCACTGCTAATACGCAGTGTGAGAAAGCACCCAGCTCGTCGGTCTCCAGTAGTGTGACTTCGTTGTTCTGTATGTTTTAAGTAATAATGAGTAATACTCGTAATTTTAGTGTGTACAATTGAAATGGATCAGATGGGAAAGTCCGAAAATAAATATAGATATGGTAGGATATGGGCAGAGCAGCCGCTGCAGGTACAGAGGTATTGGTCAAGCTATAGGCCTCCTTAGCAGTAATCGAATTCAGTGTGAGTACAGAAGAATGGGGACGCGGTGTGCAAGGCTCCAGGAGGTGGGTTGAGCCGGTTCATTTCGACTTAGGATGAAGCGGGAGCTTAAGGATCGGACATAAATAGATTCGGGACAAAAAACTAAATTTCTCACGGAGCTTTCCAATATTCCGCTGGCATACAACACAGATCCGCTCTCTCAAACGTATTTCCAGTGAGATATTCTAGTAACATAGACTGCAACAGAATGACGAAAGCAGTTTCGAGTCGATCGTGCAAATAGGCTAAAAGGAATTCGGCTTCGTTCATAGGCAGAGATTTATTCGTATTCGTACTGCCTATGAATATTCATTCTTCGAGTGACAAAATGGGAGGACATTTTTGAATCAAAAGCATGCAAAACACATGTGTTAAGCGGTTGCTGCTCTGAAAGCAAAACGACAGGACTGTACCTGAATTATTAATTTACATGGATTTTTAAACAACGCGCCAAAGTATGGGATGTATTTCGGATACGAAGCTATTTAAATTATTAGTTTCAAGTAAAATCAAAGTGAAATATCAGATAGCTGAAAATTACAATTTTTTGACGTGAAACGTCTTTCAGTTTGGTAAGTAGGGAGTCACTTAATAAAACCAGATGCAACGAAAACATGTCGTTTCATTGAAAAATTGGTAATTTGTTGAAAAAATGCACCTTTTTTAGGGTTCCGTACCCAAAAGGTAAAAAGGGACATCGGTGGATGCGATCTGCGCTGGATCGCACCCTGTGGCGAACTATAGGAAAGGCCTATGTTCAGCAGTAGACGTCCGAGGCTGATAGATAGATAGATAGAACGCACCTGAGAAATATTTATCTATACAACATTTTGGGACATAATAATGTTTCAAATTTCCATTTCAGTTTCGTTACATTTTAGTATGGATGCTTTTTTCTATGAACGTAACGCACTTGAGAAATATTTTTCCTTACAAAATCTTGGGACATGGTAAGGGTGCATATTTTGTGCAAATTACCCAAAGGGAAAGTTAATAACCTTGATTATTATCCTTGATTTGATATTATCCTCATAAGAACATAAAATAGATACTCTTACAGTCACTTTTGAACCACCTTAGTAGTTTTACAAAGAAAGCGGGGGGTCGAGAGTGCAGAGCCTCCCGCTTTATAAATAACCAGGATAATACTTTTACTACTTGCATGTAGGTTAGTTCCATAGTGACCATGTATTTCTTACAACCCAATTTTTTTTATTGGTTTTAAATCATCCGGGTAGTCACCAATTAATTATATATAATAATAATCCTTAATTAGATAGATAAGGGTGATGATCTATCTAATCTGATTTTGATATTCACCCCTAATATGAACATAGGAGGTCTGGTATCTTAATTCATGCGGAATATTCATGGACACATAAACATTTTATACAATTTATTTGCTAGCATTGACCAAATAAATATTATATCAGATAATACTGGTACCGATTGGGGTACGCGCTACCGAGCTTAGAAGCAATGATTTGTAATGCAGTATAATTTGAAAAAAAAATAATACTTACATCAAAGTAAAAAGGCTCTGCAATGTTACTAATCCTTTAACATTCAATTATAGCTAAAAGATGGTGAATGTTGATTTCCTTACCAACGTCGAATGATCTCAAAGCTCCCACGAATGGCTATTTCTGACACCACATGAAATAAATGATTGCAGCAGTTAAATGGAGCAAAATCAAGAAGCTTGTGAACTGAATGAAAGAACGAATGAATGAACATTGAAACATGAGCGACCGATCGAACCGGAATGAAGGATTATTGGAGTGCGCGTACAGTATCAGGACTTTATCAAATATAAATTTAACCATTTGCATAATTGAAAATACTGAAAACATTTTAATCTGGGAAGGAAATGGTTTGACTTCAAAATGCGGCTTGATTAAATATCGCCCGATAGTTACGTGAAAAAGTATTGTTTATTTACGTAATTTGATAGAAAGAAGAAAGAAAGAAAACCGATTTATTGCATGGAAAAGATAACACCATTACAAGAAGAAAGCTTAAAGTAATAATTAAATTAAAATTACCTTAAATCTAGATTGACAATAACACTTAATATAAGGATACAACACAATGGTGCTACCATGTCCGCAGCAAAAGGTCACCACTCAGCATGATGCTGCGACATTGGACAATTTCATGTCGCTCGTGGCAAACTGGATATATGATGTCCGACATTTCCAAGATCGTAAACCTATCTTAAATTGCGAAATAATCGACAGATATTATAATGTGGTAGTGTTGTTGGTTCATGCAAGAATATAATAACAACTCATTTTCAGTAAATATAAGATATATAAGTGCCAGAGAATGTTCAAGATAGGCTAATTTAAAAAAATATCGTGGTTTCTGATATTCGCATACTAAAATTACTATAATTTTGCCGCGCTGTTCCACGTCAAATTCGATCGGCTCACAGATATTCTTTACAGCACATTACGATGTCTGATTATGACAAGTTAAATAGTAAATTTTTACGCACCTATCATCGATTACCTATTCACAGAAAACGAAAGTTAAAATCAAAACTCAATAGGCGCACGGTACTAGAGTAAATATGAACTTCGACCAACAAATTGAAAAGGAGCCGAGCGGAGCCACAGAAGTCGAGAAGTAGGTACCGTGGCTTTGTGCCTCTTTGAAACGGTATTCGGGAGCAAACTGCTGGAGATACTTTCATATTAGTTGAACCTCGGCAGTAAGACTTCAAAGTAGATTATGTTACAGAAACAGTTTAGGTGGGTTAGATTTACTCGTACTTAATGTATCTATGTTCAAACTTTGTCAGTTGATAGGTTTCGTTAAGGTGTTATTCTATACATTTACTTAACATAAACTTAATAATCATCACGTTTGAAAAGCAATATACTTGAATTATCTTCCGGCTTCACCCACGTTTGTTTATTCCTCGGAAACCGAGCAGTTTTTTAGGGTTGGAAAGTACTCTTCAGTATATTCCATTATTTCCCCTTAATGGCGATAATTTAATGTATAACTTGTAATACCATCGTCATATGTATTAAAGTTGATAGTAAAAATAAAGAGCCATGTACAATTCAATTATTGGACTACAAAAAACTGTATTCGTGTTGAATCTTGTCCCTGCTAAGAATTTGTATGTAAATTGTAGTGAGTAAAATATAATTTGCTTCTCATCGTAAAATGACGTTAAAGACAGCACTTACATATTTAGATAACACCCTTTTGTATTCTTCCACGATCGTGTGAAAGATGGCCCGAGTATCAACTGGCCAAAGGGCCGGAGTACCCCTTGGGCATTATTTATAACGGGCACGATTTTGTTTATTGTTTCAGAATCCTCCTTACCCTTTCCGAAGCGCTGAACATGCCGTATCTATGTAGATCTCTGACCCATTGTCGGGTGTCTGATGTAGCGTGAAAATTGCTTTGGATTGTAGGTAATATTTTTTATTAGACTTCTACAATCTCCTTTAGGATATTTTTTTATATATGGCTCTGTTAGCAATACGTCCATCGTCATCATCGTTTTATAAAATCTTCGTTCGCGGAGGAGAAAAAGTCATAACCCTTCATTTTTTCTTCAGCGTTGTCGGGTAAAAAGTATCCTATAACAATCTGGAGATACCCAGCTACCCGTGTACCAAAAATAGTTGAAATCCGTTTAGCCGACTTTGCGTGATGAAGCCACAAGACACATACAAACATACATAAAATCCAAAAAATATATTTTTCGTTTTAATGACCTCCATAACAATCATTTTTTTGAAAATATCTTCAAGAATAGAAGTCTAGAACCGAATATAGGTCAAATTGCATATCATACCAAATAGAATATCCTGGGACATCATTGTGAAATTTCACACTAGATTGCCTGAAATTTGTCCCTAATATAACGTGATCAAGTGGTACATGTTTCAGATCATAGGTCAAAATGTATTGGTTAGTCAAGTAGGTCGTCAAAACTGACTTAAGAAAAGAAAGTCATGGGCGAGACCTATGAAAACGAACAGTTTATACGTTCATAATAAAGATAACTTTATTGACTTTTATCAATAAAAAGTTATTTAATAGGTATAAACATTAGTTGAAGTCCCTGACTTTTGAGCTAGGTGGACACCTGTGTGACAAAAGTCAACAAAATATTATAGTAACGACGAGTCCAGAAGCACTGCGTTCGACGCTGACTCCCATTTTGTGAATGCTATAGCCCTTCCCTTCTTCGTGCATTTTTTTCTTGATAACATTACTGGATGGCGGGATGAACTAGACTCCTTTCTTAAGAAATGGCCAGAAACCGCCCGGGACCGAGAACATTGGAAGAAGACGGGGGAAGTCCTTTGCCTAGCAGTGGGACATAACGGGCTCAGAATAATAAAAAGAATAATAACATTACTGGGTCATGGAATGTTGTCTTCTCGCTCGCACTCACCGGAAGATCAGCGCTGGTTTTCGAGCTAGCATTATGATGATGTGGGACCTTTTCGTGGCATACTATTTTTTTATTTTTTGTGTTTGTACTTGTCTCTTGTTTAATTTTTTGTTATGCCAACGAATAAAAACGTTTTCTTTTATAAGAAACGTTTTCTTTCTTGGTGTTGAAAATTATATATTCGTATTTATTAATCTTGTAAAGTCCATCAAAAGAAAAAAAAACTGTTTTTGTTTTACAGGCGAAATTACTCAGTCGCAATCGTGGAGTTGGACAAAGGAAGGCAAGCTGGGCTCTGGCATAATCCCTTGCTTTGAAGTAAGGGGGTTTACTCTACCATGACGGGACTGGTATAACCTCAACAGACTCCGCACCAGCTACAGTCACCGTGCTCATTATTAGACTAGGTGGACTATACTCCGTGCCTCTGCGGTGCGGAGGAGCGAACTAATCAGCTTATCATCCCCATGACTATCTTGTAACATGGTATAAAAATGGGCCTTTCGAAGATCTGATCACCCTTAACCACACTGCCATTAAGTGGCTGACTAATCTTATCCTTAACCTATAAATTGTGTATCCGACTTAAATAATACCTTGTTCCATACGATTGAATAAAATTACTCGAAGCAATATTTATACATGATACTCCAAGCCTCGTAAGTAATAGTTTAAAAGTTCATAAAATTACCGGTTTTCAATAAAAGTATGCAAATCAGTACGAGCCGTAATTTCTGTACATAACAAGAGTACTTTTAAACAACGTTATGAAACTTTCTCATAAAATATCAATCTCAATGTATTTGTGATTCGAAACGGGTTTTCATTTGTTTTCATTCATTTGTTTTCGAGTTGTTACGAACTCTCCGCAGGGTCGGGTCACGTTCGAAATTTGTCCAATGTCCGGTTTTTTAGGGTCCCGTAGCCAAAGGGTATCAATGGAACCTTATTATTAGGCCTCCTTCTTCTTGGTCTTAAATCGTAATAGGTAAGTATACGCATAAACTTTCCACAGAATGTGTCGACTGTGCCGCTATAACAAATAATAAAAATAAATTAGAGCAGAAAGTTCCTCGAGCAGCAATCGCATCCGGTCGTACGCCGCTCGGCGCTCTCGCCCCCACCAAAACTAACCGACGATCTGGTCAAGATCGCGGGAAGCCGTTGTGGAGATCTTTGGGGGAGGCCTTTGTCCGGCAGTAGACGGCTTTAGGCTGATAATATGATGATGACCAATCAATTAAAAACCGAAGGGGGCTCCCATAGAAGAAAGGTATTCTTCAGATGCTTTCGTAATAACATTGGAACCGTAAAAGGTATATGTAGTTAAGATATTCACGCATTACCACAACACAACAAAACGGGCTTGATCGCTTTTAAGAAAATTTCTTCGAGACTATGGACGCATCAGAAACGTTGAAGAATTACCAACGAAAGGTAAAAAATAAATCATATACGCGATTAAGCCATGTTTTGTTGTGATAATGAGTGAAGAATATGTAAGTCTAAATCAATATTTTCACACATCTTTATTACTTTAGTCGTTATGAGAACAAATAATAAAACTAAAAATGAGAGGGAACAAAGAAGACGTGTTTTTATCGAGTTTTTTTTTGTGTACGTATGGTACGGAAGCCCGTGTGGTGTTTTTTTGCTTTTTTTCTGTAAAATCACGTTCCGTTAAAAGGCTTTTATTACTTTTTTAAGTTGATCAACGTCGTATAACAAACACGAAATGTATTCCGGTTGTTCAGTAATAATTGCTCACCTAACAAGGCTTATACTACAAAATATGAAGTTTGTCAGAAAGCACAATAATGCATCCGAGTTTCTTTCCATCGAAAACTAGCGGTCGTACGATACATGCTTTTATCACGAGACAAAAAACGATGAAGCCTAAGTTATGCCCGCACTTGCATACTTGCCCGAAAGTGACTGCGTAGTGTAGCGTAATGTTGAATTCATACGGAAGCATGTCTGCTTTTACCATCGTCGTTGTGCTAGGCGGCAGGGCGCCGCAGCGTCCTCGGCCCCTAGCGTGTGGGTGCTGCCGCGCGCGGGCGCACGAAGCAGCGGTAGTGTGCCTAGTTTACACTACGTGTTTAGTACGGTCAGTCAGTTAGTATGTTACGGGTCGTGCTATAAGTGACTGCTGATTTATTATTTATCAAACGCGCTAAAAACGCAGCCTTCATAGGGCCGCAGTACCGCTAAAGGGATTTCATTCATTTGTTTTCGAGTTGCCACAAACTTGACGCAGGGTGGGTCACGTTTACCCAAACGGCACGTGCACCGAATGAGTCCCGCACTCCCGGGATTAAAGTCGTATGACAAACAGGAAAGAAGTCCGCGGTGGATACGTTTCACTTGGCAGGACCTTTTATTGGCCTTTTTTATAAAAAAAAAATCTCAGTATTTGGAAAACTCAGGGCAAGTTTATAGTCGTAGTTTTAACCCGTTTATAATTGTTAGTTACTTAAGTTAACAACCATTACATTTGATTATACTTTTTTCATTATAACTTCTTTCAAAACGTGTATGGGTAGTTCTTCGGGCGTTTCAACCGCTATCACTTTCCTGTCGCATTTTCTGAAGAAATAAGCCACAATGAAGGTAAAAATGCGGTGAAAAGATATACTGTGCTTGCGGGACAACCTTCATTTATGAAAATGTTACAATATTTATGGCTGACTTTTTTCAATATATACGACTGGGAAGTAATAGCGGTTAAAACTCCTGTGGAACTACCCGTTAAAGTCATCGTATGGTAGATGCAAGATGCAGCTTCTGACACAAATTTTGCTGTTGTTAAAGTCAAACGCACTTGTACTGTTTTTCTCGTTTGTGTGCTATAAAGAGGTGTTGAGATTGTACTTTACTTGTTCCCAGATAAACACTGCCCTTATGACTGACAATCTACATGCAAAAAATCATGGCAATCCATGGCTTTGTTTTAGCGCGAATGCAAATAAAATATAACACACTTCCGCATTTAATTTAAGAGGAAAGCAAAATTTACAAATTTATTTAATTTTAAATTTAAAGTAGATATAATCAACCAAAATAATTATCAATTAATTCCCCAAACCCACTCACTGCAATGATTGACGTAAAACCCTCCCGTTTACGTCATACTGATCTTATTTTTATGATTAGGGACGAGTAAAACAATGAATACTCACCCAACCCGCATATTTTTTCATGTGTTTTTTTACGAGCCTTTTCAATGATAGAATCGCGATGAAATTTTACACATCTGTTTGGATAAGGGTTCGATCAATACGGGGTTGGCCGCAGAAAGTTATCACTACATTATTTATCGTACGTGTCAATGACAGCAATATGATAAAAGTTATGACTGAATGAAAATATGCGTGGTCAATTTCTAATCGTAATGTAAGCAAGTAATTTATTGTATGTATTGTTTATACACAGCATATGCTTAAGGCGGGTCTATATTGATTGGCATACAATTATTAGTCCTATCGTTGTGTCACATAACGTCTTTTGTCCTAATAACGTATGGCATACACTTTGTTTAGCATATTTTTGACTGTCCGAAATTGTTGCTCCTATTATCGTTTTTCCTAAATATTATTTGTCCTATCGTTTGATGTGCCTAAGATTCTAATGTAGAATGATTGGTGTGCATAATTGTAGTGTTCCTAATATTTAATGTGCTAAAATTAGTTTTACTACATGTCATTAAGCATAAATCTTGATGATTTTTTGCAAGCAGAGTTTTTAAGCGTTGAAAGTTAACGCCTAGCAAAATCGCAATAGCAAATGCAGTAATGGCACGATTTGCACTATATTTGCCTGTCGCAATAATAACGCAGCAAAACCTAACCTTCTCAACCTTGTTGGTTCTGGCGTTTCGCTCGCTCGCTTCGCTCGCTTGTTAGGGTCACAGTTCTACCTAAAACTCCTCCTCGTTTCGCTCGTCGTCGTACCTAACCTAACCGAAGTCTGACCCGCCTTAAAGTAGAATACGTAACGCTTCTGACTTCACGCCTACCATAGTTTAGTTTAGTTTATGTAAGTGTAGCCAATTTAATAATAGGCAAAATAATTCTTAGGACAATTCATGTTAGGAATAGTATGCTTTAGGTAATTCGATATTAGAGTTATCAATATTAGGACAAACTTCCTTTAGGACTTTAAATGAGTATGTGCAAAAATTATTAGGACAAACGAGTAGTATCCCATTCAACAGTATGCCAAACATTCTCGGCCAAACATTTTTAGGACAAAAAACGTTATGCGAAACGACAGGCACCCGCTTAAGGCACATTCTGAAAACAAGGTAGGTAGGTTTAAGGTTTACATAAATTGAAAACATATAGTAATAACATTTATCTAGTCTTGTTGCAAAGACTCCTATACTAGGCATAGTTTATCCCGTGATTTAAAACACGAGAGTATATAGAAAATTTGTCAGGAAAAGCAATTGCTAAAAGTAACAACTGTAACTAGATAGTTATCCACAGATGTGCGTGCTTGATACAATGCAATACAAATACATTCATTGCACTCCTCACAAAACAGAGTACAAAAGAAAATAATACATTCGAGGAGAGGTAAACAACAGGCGGTCCCCAGTAAAGAGTCTATTGGCAATATTTGAAAACCGTAGTAAGTATAACCCAACAACCATAAAAGACTACTTGATCATTTACAGTAATAATAAAAACAGGTTTAATTTTAAACTTTTAGAAAACCCGAATAAAGTTCTAATTTTCGCGTCTACTAATGTAGAGGAGCGGATTGACACTATATTTTTACGTCTTTTTATGACGCCAGATTTCCTTCTATTGAGATTCTAAACCTTTTTAAATATTATTAAACTAGACAATAAACAGTTATTATTTTATGTTAAATAATTTATGAAAGTTTCATTGACGTGACAAGGTATTAAGGTTGGCACATTTTTTGGTTTATGGTGAATTATTTGACACATTGTATACAATATATCTAAAAATTATTAAGAGAGACTTTAACCGCTATTTAAATTATTTTTAGTTAAACATCTTCAATGTACAAACATATCATTATTACAGTTTTTAACTGTGTATTAATACTTAATTTATGCTTCATAAGTATGATGGTTACTTTAGTGTTAGCCCAAGGCTTTGCTTAAGCCGTCTTGTAAGCAAAAAATGACTTGAAAGGTCGTTATACGCCGTGACAAGGGTGTTCCATCCATCACGGCTTCATTCAATCACTTTCACTTATATTACCGCTATGGATTTTGCGCTGCCTTAAATTTATTAAAGTGTTACTCGACTGCAAGAGTAATGTTTAAAAGTTGTGAGAAAAGAAACTGAATTTAATAATAATAATAATAATAAAATGTATTTATTTTCACCTCACAAAGGACAATTTTACAAGCAAAATTTACAAATGATTTACAATAACCTTTGTGGGAGACTGGAGTCTGAACTAGGTATAAACCTGTATTACAGATCTCCAGGCCCTCACCCCGGAAATACAAGTAGATTTATTCACTGTGATAGAGTGATGACAATGGTATTTATGAGGTACATACAAGGTAACACATTATGTAGCATAAAATTAGGTTTAAGAAATAAGGTAATGTAAGCGTGCACATGCCTATTTTAATTTACGTACGCTTGAGTGATGGTTTATGCCGCGTATGTTTTGTGAGTGTGTATGTGCGTGTATATGTATGTATTTATATATATTTATTATTCTTTATAAAGGACTCAAAGGAGATCCTCAATCTCTTCATATGTCAGAGTAACCAGCCAGTTTGTAAGTTTCAGTTTGCATTCTCTTAAGGTCAGTTTATAAATTCCGAGTAACCTATTAGTTTTATTGTATAGCTTTGGGCTCAGGTAGTGATAAAACTTTCCTGCGAGTGCCAGACGGAAACTATGAACCTCGCAGACGTGGTGCGTACGACGCCTATTTAAAAACAAATCCTCTTTAAACTCAAGGGCTTTATGCCTTCTTGTTATAACCTGTCGGATAAATAAACCTCTAACTGTTAATACTTTGCAATCCCGATATAGTTCAACAGTAGGATATAAAAATGGTTTTTTAGTTATAACGTTTAATACAGCTCGTTGTGCCCTCTCCAATCTCAAAAGTAAAGTTTTGCCTGCTCCGCCCCAAACACAAACACAATAACTTAACAAGGACTGCGCTAGAGCAAAATATATCGTTTTAAGAGTTTCGAGACCGACCACCGATCTTAGGTTTTTAAATTCGTATATAAGTTTTCTCATTTTTGTGTTTAGGCACTCGATATGATGTTGCCAACGTAAATTGCAGTCTATCATTACGCCCAAGTACTGAATAGTCTGGGAGTGAGTAAGAGGTGTGCATATACAGAGAGAAGTCATGTCAGGGGTGGTTGTGTCGGAGCAGTTGTGGACTACAATTTTCATTTGTCCAACTTCTGGTTGCAAAGTTGAATTGGGGGAAAAAGTAAGAAATTTGGATTTCGCTACATTTAGGATAAGTAAGTTTGCCGTCAGCCAGGATGAGATGCGTCGAAGTGCAGTTTCAGCAGCACCCCTAGCAGCCTCCCAGTCCCTGCCATTTACAATCAGCGCCGTGTCATCAGCATATCTGATGATTTGACAATTTTCTAGTTGAAGGGATCACACAGATCGTTAATACAGATCAAAAACAAAGTAGGCCCCAGCACGCTACCTTGGGGTACTCCGTAATTTAATGGCAGTTCGTTACTTTTTATTTTATTAATGATAACGGTCTGCGTCCGTTCAGACAGATAGCTTTTGAAGATATCCAATGCCAACCCTCTAATACCAATGGCTTGCATCTTGTTCAGTAAAATAGATACCGAGACTGTGTCAAAAGCTTTGGACAGATCTAGAAAAATGCCAATAGTCCTTCGCTTATTTTCTAGGTTCTTGATTATGTTGTCAGTATGAGCCACTACTGCATCCTCAGTTGCTCTGCCACTTCTAAAACCAAATTGATTAGGAGCTAAAATATTATATTGATTCAGAAAGCTAATTAGACGTTTATTTAGTATTTTTTCAAAAAATTTCGAGATGCTAGTGAGAACAGAAATAGGACGATAGTTATTAAGAGTTTCTTTATTACCACTTTTATGAATTGGATGAACAAGAGCCTTTTTGAATACAGAAGGAAAGTTACCATCAGATATGCACAAATTGAAAATAAATGTAAGCACCGGGACTAACTTACTACAGGTAGCTTTCAACACTGCGGTTGATATGCCATCGTATCCGATCGAGCAACTGTTTCTTAAACTAAGCATAACTTCTTCTACCTCAGCATCGTCAGTGTTTAAAATTGCCATGGAATTTTTATTTTGTGTAGACGGTTGAAGTATATATTCTTGTGAAATTTTCAAATAATTTGAATTATTATAAATATTTTGGGCTAAACTGGAATTAAGGATGATACTAGACAGAAGAATGGACGTAGGATTGAAGAGTATTTTTTTATTTACAAATACATCACAGGCATACAGTATTCCATTGCACTGTGTAATTTCATGTTTACAATAAAACCTTAGGCGCTAGAGGGTCTGTTATTCATCATCTCGCAATACCTCAAGCACTCCTGATATACACAGGATGTGACGCTCGAAGGAGCGGTGAGTTGAGACACAGTGCGTACCGGAGGAACTGCCAGTAACACTCGCGTACGTGCTCGCAAAGGGATCCATGGGACACCCGGAACAAGCTTTACTAGATACTCTACTAGTTCTGGTCATCTCTCTATACAATAGAGATAAGGTGAATTGGAATGGAACTATGAGGACACTAAAACATATAGGCTTAGGTTACAGAGACTGAAGGATAATATTAGAGTTATTTATAGGCATGAAAAAAGTAAAAGCCAAAATTAGCCAAGGGATTAGACAGGGTCATCCACTCTATCTATTCATAATTCTTTTATTGAAACGGCCATACAAAAAGTTTGGAAATTAACACATGTAGAAGTCAAATTCAGTGGCGAAACAATAAAATGTATTAGGTTCGTAGTTGATATTGCAGAAGTTTCAGAAACACATCAGGACTTACTACTGGATATAACGAATAGCCTCTAGAACGAGTAATTATACTCATACAATCCAAGCATGTTCATAAGGAAATCCCACCTAATACATATAAACTCGTATGATTATTATACAATATTGGCAGGTTGCGGAAGATAGAGAGCCGATATTAACAAATCTGATCCGATCAGAGCAGATTACCTCAGTCAACGGAGATTACAAGCCGATGCGGCGAGAACCAACTTTAATGAACCAAATCGAGGGCCGGATCGGGCGCGTATGATGTATACACGCTCCAAATACAAAATTACATATCTCATACACAGTTCGCAGGAATATAAGACCTTTTGTGAATGTTTATCAATATTGGTCACTTTAAATTCAAAAAGACATATCTCAGGTTGTTCCCCGGTAACTTACGCTCATATAGAATGAAAAAATATATTTGTGATTCATTGAGAGTATTATCAAGGGACGTGGAGTTAGACTATACATATCGGAATGTAATGACGTTTATTTAAATGCAGTACGCGCATTACAATTTGCAAACTTGTTTATTTGATTCATTTGTGCAGATAAATAATATGAACCTGGGTGACCGAGCGTTGCTAATATACTTAATACACTTGAACGACATAACTATGTCTACATACAAAACATCCAAATCGTTTGAGCCGTTTCCGGAAAACTAATTACGTATACGTACAAGAATTGCTCATAATAGGATACCTAAAACGCCCGCCGTAATGAAAAAAAATGTTTACATAACTCTTTCTTTAGGATCACCGGCATATTGTGTTAGTTTTCTTTGAAGGGTCCTGAAATAAAAATTCTAGGTTTTTTAAACGCCCTCATATCTTTTTTTATGTTATAGGATTTTTTAAGGTTATTATATCTCTAATATAATCAATCAGGGATCAGATTCTTGGCGTAATCATTCCCAATAATGTAGACATGATTAAAAGATTTAATAAATTGACTTCTTAGCAAACATTTCATTGCGATTCTTAGAAGGATAACAATGCTACTTCCTACTATATATAATGCCACAACTTCGTTTGCTAAAAACTATCCTATAACCATCTGTAGGATACCCGCTACCAAAAATAGTTAAAATCTGCTAAGCCGATTTGACGTGATGAAGCCACAACGACATATACAAATATTTTTCGATTCAGTAACCTTAAAATGGTCTGTGTGCTTTTTTTTAAAATATCTTCAATGTACATACATTTTATTTTATTTATCGTGACTTCATTGTGACTTCAAGTATACACAAATTATCGGTACACCAATATCATATTTGTCGTATTATTGTAATTAAAGCATTAATGCGGTGCTCCGTATAACAAGTGCACTTCTGTGGTAATCGGGCCGCGGGATAATTGCTCGCAAATTAATACAGTCCGCAATAATGAGTAAATGTTATTATTTATGATGCCCGGTCATTCTTTAATTTAATTTACTTTTCTGACAAAAAATAAATTTGCGCACTTCACGGTTATTTACATTTCGATTGATTATGGTAAAAGTTTAACCCTCTCGAGGCCCATCAAAGCTATGTTTGCTACGTCGTAGCCCGTAGCAGCGTTTTAATGTTATGTAGCGAAATATCCGCGTAGACCATAATGGCGATACGTATGGTCTACGCGGAAACTTTATTCGAAAGGATTAATAACCAAGGGAACGTATTGTATCGACATAACATTTTACTACCACTAGATGTCAGTTGCAGTAATTGAAGAGTGACAGCAAGTGGAGCGGCATGTTGTGCGACTAGGAGACCAGGAACCAGAAAACAAAACTAGCAGGCTAGCGTAATTGGTAGCGATTCCATTGGTCGCTTTGACACACGCAATGAATCCATGGTAAGCTCAATAAGGCTTGTGGTATGGGTAATAGACGACGATTATTTAATAGATATATTTACTTACATACATAGAAAATAGTCAGGGCTCAGGAAAAGATATGTATGTTCATCACACATATATGTGCCCTTACCAGGATTTGAACCCAGGACCTTCAGCTTTGCAGGCAACGTTACTTCTGCTGAGCCAAACCGGTAGTCAAAAGTACATTTTAATATCACCCATTTTATGAATAAACCTTTGAATCGGCTTCATTCGTAATTTTACTCATGTCTTTCTAAGCCACTGCACATGTTAAACCATATTTTTCCCGCTAAGATAAGACTTGAGTGTTCGATATTATTAAATTACGAGCCCAGTCAGGTGCGCTGCTTCCCGGGGGCGCCCGGAGCCGATATCTTAGTCGTGCGTGGAGGTAAACGTGTCCTTAACGTTTGTCAGAAAAAGATGGTATTACTAGCCCCGATGCATAAGTATTTCTCTGTACCTACTTCGTTTTTTGAGCATTAGAAAAAGGGTAAACAATTTTGACGTATTTTTATATTGAAAAACCGCTTTAAAGGACCATTAAAACAAGAGAACTGACCATCTCCACAGAAAAACTCGTTCCTCGATATGTACAACGCCATCTATATATAAGAATTATTTTTACAATTATTCAACTTTGCAATCGTGACACAGTATGTAAATGTTACGATTTATTTATTATTAGCTATTTGCAAACCAATTGCTACTATAATATATTTCTTTATTCAATTATAACGTCCTTGAATGTTTCGTTTTTAAGCGCCATCTAGTTTTTGCCAGAATATCTCCCTGCGATCGGAACACGATCCAAAGTATGGCAAGTGTCAGTCTTCTTGTTTTAATGGTCCGTGCTATTACTTATGAAACCAAAATAATGAAAATTATCATCCTTTCTATATAATTGCTACATATTTGCTGTGACTAATTTTTTCGAAAGTGTTTCTCAATAAAAATACACGTCATAATTGTTCACTCTTTTTTAATGCTAAAAAAACGAAGTATAGTGAGAGCTGTCTTTTAGGTTCTCCCGTTTGTAAGGAAATAATGTTGTAGGTAAAATATCAATACCTACCGTAATACTTGGTGTTATATTAGTTCCATTTGCACGAAAATATTTTACACTAACAACATTAATATATAAGGATACCTCTATTATGGTCAGAAAATTGTTTTTTCTATTTCGCTTACGAATTCAATAGGCGTAAAAAGGGCAATTATTAGGGAAGGTGGCACGGCATAGCAATGATAGTTCTGTTAAGAGCCTATGACTCAAAAAAATTCCATCCGCAGTAACTTAGAGTTGGGGTGGGATACAGTGTGCAAGGCACAAGGACTGCGGAGGTGTGTTCAACTGGTTAGGGTGTGGGAAAGAGAGAAAAAAACGGAAATACGGGAATATATTAAACTGCGGGCTAGTTGCCCCCGCCGGCGAGGTCGACGCTAAGACATAGTCCGAAGAGTTCGCAGTAGCTATCCTTTCGTTGGCTGCTGTGACAGTGTGAACGTAATGATATATATTAGCTCACAGGATTGCATCGTTTAAGTGGCAATGGGCAGGCTATGTAGTCCGGAGAACGGATGGACGTTGGGGCAGTAAAGTCCTGGAGTAGTGACTGGCCCCCAACTAGGTGAACAGATGACCTCGTAAGGGTCGCGGGGAGTTAGTGGATGCGGTCTGCGCAAAGATTGCACCCTGTGGCGGACTATATTAGAAGAGGCCTATGTTCAGCAGTGGACATCTGTGGTTGATAGATAGAGGTATATTCCGAATATATTGTCGGAGACATGATGCGTACTCGTAAGGTCAACTGGAACAAATGCGTTTATGGGACAATTACGTCTTGAACATTTGACGGTCTCCGAACACTTTAGATCTAACCCTAACTTCACCGCTAAATGTTTGGCACTGGTACTAATGCAATGAGAGTGGGGGTCGTGTCGTAAAGTGTTTGCGTCTTAAAACGGAAGTGTTGCGTTTTAAGACGCATTTGTCCCGTAGACGCATTTGGTCCAGTTGAAACCCAAAAAATCTACATGTTGTAGGGTATAAGAATATGAAAAAGAAACAGTTTAGAATATAATTTAGTCTTCGTCTTTTTTGTGATTATGATGAAAACGTCGACCCATTTTCATAAAAGTCGACAAAACTACCAAACGTTTCGCAGTAAAAATCTCATCAAGGAAAATACTTTTAGCAAAAACGGCACGAAATAAAACGCGTGTATTAAAACGGAAGTAGGGCAAAGGACAAGCAATGGAACGTCAATACAATACGTCGAAGACCCAGGTGCGGGTCGGAGCAATCGTCTAACTTAATATAAGGTATTGCTATTTTTTTCTCATTAAATAACATGTACGAATTGTGAATGAGATGTCTGATTTATGACTTTGTGGAGATTCGAATTTTCACCGGCTTGTTCACCGGTTGTTTATTAATCATTTTTTCATAAGATTATAGGACAATTAACCTAAAACAATAAAAATTGATAAAGAAATTGTAGATGTGTAAATAGCACAATTTTTATTCATATGCATAGAATTCGATTGTAAAGGAAAAATGCGACCTACTAAATTGCAAGCAGGATTTTAACCTGCGACCGCTTCTTTAACGCAGAAGTGCTCTGACCAACTGAGCTATCGCAACTTTACGTACGTGGCCTGAAATTCTAGAATACAATCTAGTTAGTAGTAGCCCTAACCCTATGTATCTTGTTTATTTGTAAATGCTAAGCGCATTAGTCCATACTTCAATTCATGCGTATCACGCTACGTCCCATTGCTCCTTTAGCAACTATTATTATGGACACTTCCTCGTTTCATCGTGTTTTTAGAGTTCAATAGCTAAAATGGTAAAAACGGAACAGTATAAAATTCTACATGTTCGTCCGCATGTCACTCAAAAATATATGTATAACATTGGTCACATTTGTTATAATATGTCCGATATTGCCGTCTTCCCTTAGTAAGCTGGCGACAAATGTCCTACTGATGGCAGGATCTTACTTAACCTAAATTAACATAATATTAAACTTACAGTACTAGATTTCCTTCGCAAGGCCCGCCGGCGTTTCTCGACGTCCTTCGGGGGTTATATATTAAATATTGGCCAATATGTAATAAATAAATCTTCAACTTCCCTTAAGACTTCAAAGTAACGTTCGCGGGGCGGTTTCGTCTATCCGAACTAGATGTGACTTGATACAAATCTGGTGTTCAAACCGCAAGTCCGACAAGACAATCTAAAACAATGTGCTTTTTCTAACACGCCATGATAACCTCGACAGACAACTGCCGTCTGTCGACGCGAAAAGGTGCCATAGACTCGCAGGAGCGTTCGGTTTCAGCATCCGACAACAGTTAAACCAGGATATTTTGCAACTCAAGTCACATGCAGACAACTCTATCTTTTTTTATACGATCATCATAAAATAACTTTACCCGTTCTTTGCTTTTAAGAGTATTTATGTGATTTATGCTTATGACAGAAATTATTACAGGTGAAAATTGTATCAGAGAAATCATATTACAGCATCAACTTATGCTTTTAACATCTGCTTATTACAAGTTCACGTTGCTGAATTTCGATACCAAGATTACTAAGTAATCAATTATTTTTTACGAAAAGCAAAAAAACGATAGCTTCTGAATAAAACAAATGACTATAGGGCTATTATCGCAAACTTCTTTTTTAACCTTTATAAACCTTCATTTACTTTTCCCAGTAAAGTCTGATCAATTCGGAACGTGAATTCATTTCTGATTAGGGGTTTAGTCCAATCTATAAGTATATTTTTTTTTGCTTTCACTGGGATTATCCTCATCGGCGTTGGCGGGATGAACTAGACTCCTTTCTTAAGGAATGGCCGGAAACCGTCCAGGACAGGGAATATTGGAAGAAGAAGGGAGAGGCCTTTGCTCAGCAATGGGAAAAAACGGGCACAGAATATTAATAATAATCATGACGGGAATTATAATTAGCTGGTAATAATACATTTGCAAATCCACGTATTTTGTCCTTACGGGTTACTTAGGAATATTCTTGCGAAAAATTAAATTCTTCCTGCTGTTTTGTACACGAATTCGAATTCTTCGAAGAATGACTCTGTTGAGTTGACAGACAGCAAGACGCGTTCGTACGTTTCCGTGAAAATAAGATAGAAAACAATTATGCACTACATCTGTACTAAATTTTTAGTTGAGAAAAAATGTAAGTAAAAACATTGGACATGAAAAAGGTAATATTTTAAAATGTGGTCATTAATTAATGTTGCAACTTCACGCAGTTGATTAGAGTATTAGAGGCTACATTTTCACAAAATGTAACCTCTAATAATCATGAATTTCCTTTAAAAGAAACCATAAGACCCGTAAGAAATAAGTATCTGTTGAACTTACAAGTGCCAAGTTCAAAATTAGTCATGATATGCAGAGGAATGTTTTATAACAGTATTAAGATTTATAATCACCTGCCTAACTTTATAAAAAATATGCCTGGGAGAAAATTTAAAATAGGATTTAAAAAAAGTAGTAGCCCAAAACTGCTTTTATAATTTAAAGGAATACTTTGAAACCAATCTGACATTGCATAGTATTTGTGAATGATAATTTTAGTAATATAAGTTTTGACATAAAAATAATATATCGACAGTTTAAATAATAATTATGAGCGTAATAATGGTAACAATTTTAAGTAGACTCTCAAACATGAGAGGAATCAAACGTATTTAAAATATAATTATAATCATATTAAACTTTTAGACGGGGTTTTCTTTTTATAATAGTATTTAGTTACGAGTTAGTATTAAGTTAGTTATAGATTAATTTATTTCCTAGTAATAATAGATCTATCATATTAAATACTTAAGTTATTTGATGTATCAGCCTCGTGTTAAATTAAATATGTCAATCAAACCCACTATTGCATGCTCTAATGGGTAGATTATGTGCTTCCAACAAACTGTAACACCTTAAACAATGTGAATGTTCCATAATCGTGCAATAAAATAACATTTCATTTCATTTCAAAATTTCAACCAAATCCACCAAACGGCTTTTTCCGAACATTTCGTGCGGGGTTCTTTACTTTGAATTAATTTCCATTCAAATAGCCGTAATATTTGCTAGACGTGCATAAGTGATGCTTTTTGAGAGAGGCCTGTGTCCGGCAGAGGACGTCTTTCGGCTGACGATGATGGTGGTAAATGATACTGTAGATGCCATAAAATAACCACTGCAGCCGAGGTAGACCGCTGGCGAGATAATCTAAAGGCAGTTTTCAACAATGAGCTGCAAGAGGTATCCGATCGGGAGAAGTGGAAGTCTAGGTGAGAGACCTTTGACCAGTAGTACTTATATAGGCTCGCAAAAAAAAGCGAAAATTATATGTATTTAATCGAGAGCCTCTATTGATTAGACTATCATGCGTTGATCAGCAGAAGTGGCTCCTATCAAATGAGCAAGAGCCCTCATGCATAATGAAGGGGATTAGATCACTCCGAGGTCTTCGATTAATTAGCGGCGGACTGTACACTGATTGATGAGTGGGAGATGACGAGTTATCGAAGTTAAATACCTCATTTATTATCACGCGGATTAAAGTACAACATATCATATCATATCACATATTTATTTCAAGAACAATATACATTGTGTATGAAAACATATTAGGTACTTTACAAAAAAACACGATAGTAGAATTACAAACAAACAGTGTAGAGTCAGCATCATTTTGTATACATTTTAGTGCCTTAACCCCATACTGCGGTGTATACATATTTGTGATGCTGTCTGTACATATTGGGTTATTATTCGAGCGTTCGTTCCGCATCAATTTCGTGAACACCTGTCTTTCGAAATGCCTGTAGATTTTAATAGCATATCAAACTATTCTAACCGAGATCTTCACAAAACAGCTCGAAATGCCACAAAAGTCTACAGAAATTTAGAAATGTGACCACGATAGTGACCCTATAATATTTATAAATCAGGTTAATTTTACAAAAATAGTCTTACACTAAAATCCTATTCAACACTTCCTTTAAGTACTTAAAGTCATGCGTATCACCAAGAAGGGAAGGAAATGGCACAAAATAGGAATGGCTGGCGGTTGCTACACCGACAAGAGCATAGATCTTAAATGAAAGAAGAAGTATACTTCCAGTGCTATTCACAAAGAGGCCTTATTAAGTCTACTAACATAACATATATCGGACTCACACTAAGACCTACTATTGCTATTTCATTCTCTCAATACGCTGTTTTACCCAGCAACGTGCAATAGGTGGATTTTTAATTCGAGTGCAAGGACGATTTTTGGAAATAATATAGTCCATCTGTATATGGTATAAGTAGTCTTTCTGTCTACTTAACTTGCATAAGCGATTTAATTCCCTTCATCAGCTTTCTGCCGTTTAAAGGACCCTTTATTTAGATTAATCCGTCCTAACAGCGAGTCAAGAGGAACTATTAATCTATACTATTATAAAAGTTGTAAAAATGAAAGGTCTCGGTAAACCGACTATTCGGAGTTCACTTTATTTTTAATTTTTTGTATGTTTGTATGTGTCGTTGTGACTTCATCACTCCAAATCTGAAACTGAACAGATTTTAACTATTTTTGGCACACGGGTAGCGTGGTATCTACATATGGTTATAGGATTTTTTTTACCCGACTACGCTGTCAAAAAAAGGGGTTATGACTTTTTCTCCTTCGCAAACGAAGGCACCGTCTAGTAAGGAATAAGGTAAATGTTACAGAGATCAACACTGCCCTTTAGATTGCACCTTCACCTGAATTCATCGCAATAGAAAAACACAATGTCAATTATTGGAATTAGGGTGTAAATCATTGTCAGACCGTCAAGAACAAGAGTGAGGTGCTCGTAGTGACAAACTGCGCCTCGCTCGATCCGGTACTTAATTCGGATATTCGCAAACTGCTCGGGTAATACGGTTGATATTTGATAAAAGTCTATTATACTTGGCTGATTACATGTACTCGTACATGTTTTTTGTTTTTCATTAGAAACTTGTTTCCATTATAACCTGATCGCAAGTAAATATACCAGTAGCTCATTGATTCGAAGGGTAGTTCTACTGGCGTTTCAACCGCTATCAGTTTCCTGTTGCATATTCTGAAGAAATGAGCCACAACGAGAGCCAAAACTTGTTAAATGTTACGATTATGGAGGCACACTTGTTCAATATATGCGACATGAAACTGGTAGCGGTTAGAACGGAAACTACCCTCATAGTAAATAGTTATCGTGGTAACAAGTGACATTTCATATCGAAGACGAAGGATAATGGTTTACGGCAAGATAGTCATAGTTAGCAGTTGGGATCATAAAATTAAAAAGAAGCCTTTGTACATATCCGTGTTTTGTAATACCTATTTTTTTGTATTAGTTTATGTGCAATAAAGTGATTACATACATACATACAAAAGTATGAAGTAGCCACTGAAAGAAGAATTATTTATTATACTCGATGTAACTTCTATCTACACAAACATAGCTATCGTTTCCGTTGTTTGTGTGAGTTTATTACATTCTCGTAACGTTATTGGGGTAGGTTGGACCAGCTGTCGCCGGGGAACAAAAACACTGCCCTGCGGACCTCGCGCCAATCTTGATTAAATTCATTATAAATACTTACGTATTTGTTTATAGGGTTCGGCAACCTTTTGAGTCGGAAGAGTCAAAAATATTTTTAAAAGCCACAATTTTTTTTCATGCCAACAATAAATAGTACTTTAAGATAAAAAAAAACGGCCAAGAGCATGTCGGACCATGCTCAGTGAAGGGTTCCGCAGCCATACATACAAAAAATGCACTACAGATGAAAAAAATACGATATGAAAAAGAGCACTAGCAAGAGAGCCTATCCTCACGGCACTTACGCCCTTTTGCTGAGAAGCGCAGATTTTCGGCTATAACTTAAAAACAGTATATCCGATCATGTTGAAAACAATCTTCGTTGAAAGTATTTATTAGGTTTTATCTTGTTATTTTTTTCATATTTTTTGGACTTACGATTTAGAAAATAGAGGGGACACAATTTATGCAACTTTTCGAGCGATTATCTCCGAGAATATTCACTATTATATAAAAAAAAAAATTGAAACATGTAATGTTTTTAAAAAATCTGTCGAAATATGTGACAGTTGCGACACTCATTTATATTTGTTGAAAAAAAAATTAAAACCGATTTTGTCGGAGGTCAAAGTTAAGTTAGAAAGATGCAGCAAATAACATTTACATATAATAAGAACTCACCCGCAACTTCGTTGGCTTGCTGCGATTGCTTCAGTGTAATCGGACAAAAAGTATCCTATAACCATCTGTGGATGGGGCATCCACAGATGGTTATAGGTGTACCAAAAAAGTTTAAATCTGTTTAGCCGTTTTGGCGTGATGAAACCACAACGACAGATACAAAAAATCTGAAAAATAAGCGAGTCAGTGGCCTTCAAATAGTCCAACCATTTTTTTTTAATATCTTCAATATATTTCGTTCTGAAGACATACATTTTTTCGACATTGTAATAGTAGCTATAGATTTAAGTCTATATGAGATGTGACTTTCTTAACTTCTCATACTCGTGGCTGTCGGCGCATTAGGCAAATTTAAAACCATTAGGGCCCGCATTTTTACGATCTTTTAGTTTAGCTGGCAGGCTGTAAAGCATATATGCCGCAGAGATGTGATTTAATAATTGGTTCAACTGTTTGAAAATAATCAGCATTCAGGATAATTAAAATTAGACTATATGTCACTATGACAATGTTAAAACTTCAATTCGTTAAAAGTGAAACATAAAACCTTGTAATATTGGGCCAGCGAATATGATCACTTCGTGGATTCTATAACCGCAGTATGCACTCAAAAGTCCCAAGCCTATTGATTAAAAACAACAAGATGTCAGCCACCATTAATCGAGTTACGAGTTTGGTTAACCGGGTGCTTAAAAACGTAGCAATAACGATTCTCATAATGGTTTTATTGGGTGGAAAATTTGAAAAGCGGAACAATGTCGAGTCCCGGTTTCACGTTGTAAAGGTTTAATCGCCTGATAAGCTTTACCGTTCAATTACCACGTGTTTGGATTAGGATATAGGATTATAGGATAAAATGTTGGTTTAACGAAGGTATTATTAATATACACAAATAAGGTACAATCAGATGTGATTCAGTTTAGTCTGGTACTTTATTTTTATCGAAACAAAAAAGAAATTTAATTAACGTGCTACCAATATTGATACCGTGAAACCACTCGATTATGGTTTAAAATCACCCAACTATTATCTAAAATCAACCAACTATAGTCTAAAATCACCCATTAATAGTCTAAAATCACCTAACTAAAGTCTAAAATCGTCCACCGGTGGTGCAAATTCAGTCGAACTTTGTCCTAGGTGCGATGTACTCGTATTATTATGATAATGAGTTCATAATCATTATTGAAGATTTATTGACAACAAATCTTCCGAATTATAAAATTATCTATACATATAATGTAGCTGAAGAGGGTCAAAAGTCTGTACATGGAATATATTAAAAAAAAAAATTGATAATGATAACAGATCAAGTTCCAACAGTTTTTAGAATTTTTGTCTGTTTGTCTGTTTATCTGTTTATCTAATATTTTCTTCTGTTTCCGCGATTATTACTCATTGAAATAAAACAATTTAACGGATTATATCGCGTATATTATCTCATTTTAGTTCCCGTCGTTTCAGAAGCTTTCCAGCTTTCCACCCGTGACCATGGAAAGCTGGAAAGCTTCTGAAACGTCGGGAACTAAAATGAGATAATATACGCGATATAATCCGTTAAATTGTTTTATCTGTTTATCTGTTTGTCTGTTTATTTGTGCGCGCAAGTGAAAACGACTAAACAGATTTTGATGCAAAATTTACTAATCTGTCGAAAAAATCTTCAGCCAGGTTATAGGTTATAAAAATTCAACCCCTAAAAGGGGGGGTAGCCTCTACACTTGATTGAGTTAAGTTTGCACCTGAATCGTATGGCACTAATTAGGAAGAAGGTGCAAACTTTTCTCTAATATGTGTGTTAGCAAATAGTGGGTAGAGAGAATTAAAAACGATGTTTGTATTAAAAGTGTAGAATAAAATACATATAATTAAGCATTATGTTCAGATATTTAATATGGTTGTCTTTGGGACCAATGTTGTCAATTTACTATTTTACATTTTAAATTAACTTCAGAGATACTCATTTATCCATACTAATATTATAAATGCGAAAGTGTGTCTGTCTGTATGTCTATCTGTTACCTCTTCACGCTTAAACTGCTAAACCGATTTAGATGAAATTTGGTATGGAGATAGTTTGAGTCCCAGGGAAGGACATAGGCTAATTTTTATCCCGGAAAAATACCCTTATCCGCGATAAACGAATTTAAGGTGGACAAACAAAGTCGCGGGCAGAAGCTAGTTGTTTAATAATTCTGAAGATTTTTGTCAATAAATCTTCAATAATGATTATTTATATATTATTTTCTTTCTAGACCATAGTGCCTGGTATTTGCGAGGTTTGACGGTACTATAAAAAGGGTTAAATTACGCCGTGATCTGTTAGGGTTAACAGCTGATTAATGGCTGATTACGCCCGTGAAATGGTCGATATTGAGGGTTTAATCAGGCATGATTGGTTGATGAGATTTTACAAAGGTCCGTTACCCTTATGTTTGTCATCAAACACACATAAAAACAAAAATATCAACTTACGAACTAAAAAAAACCTAACCTATCCTAACTTGACCTATTGGGACCTAAACTATATTTACATACTAGAAAGTGCCCGCAACGTTGTTCGCGGAAGAGAGAGCGACGAAACATCATAACCCTCTTTTTTGTTTCAGCGTAGTTGGTATAAAGTCTCCTATAACCATCATCAGTTGATGCCCAGCTACCCGTGAACCAAAATAGTAGAAATCCCTTCAGCCATTTTGACGGATTGTCTCTATCTAGCATAAACTTTTTTAAAACAATCATCATTTGGCATAATGCATTTTTTTCTGAACACTCCTTTTCAGGATTGTGATAAAACTAATCAAACCACATTAGGTTTGGTTAGTTTTTACTTTACTTTAACAGGATGCTTTAAAAAGTCCTGAAATTCTTAATTTTCAGAAGAAAATGTATTATGCCAAATGATGATTATGACAAAATAGTTTATGCCAAATGAGGGTTAACGCATTTTGACGCGATGGAGCCACAACGACACCAAACAAACATAGAAAAATAAAAAAAAATCGATTGTGTGACCTTCAAATAGTCCGTTTTACTTTTTTTTTTTAATATCTTCCATGTACAGACATAATCTATATAACTTTATAATAGTGATTTATTGAAATGAATCAGTCTTCTAAGTAAAACAGCTGCTGTTTTTTTGTAAGATGGTAAATAAAATAACACAAAGTATTCAAAATAGCTCGTCATCGCTCATCGCTTACTCGTTCCAACCTCGCTGTGTTGCGCAAAGGCTGTAAATATTTTGTTTTAGGTTTTGCGAGTCATCAAAACATATATCTTCAACATGTCGCATTGAAACGTAACGAAAATATCACCCTTTAAGGTTCTGTATAAACTTAAGCAGAGCAACGTCATTAGTAAGAAGCGATAAATCATTTAAAGTCAAGTCTTGAGATAAATAATGAAGGAACTCAAAGAGGCTTATTTCTTCTGTGTGTCTCCTTCTGCATTCGACTTTAAGCCTTCATGATAAGCCGCATTTACAAGGAGCTGCTGAAATGGAAATGAGCGGTTTCGAAAAGTCACTGAATTGCGCCTTTTCGCAAGTCAGCTGAACATAATCAATGGAACGCGGAATCAACAACTTACGGTATATTTTGGGTAAATGAGATTGGTTTATGGTGGTTTTAGATACAATTTGGGATTTGATTCTTTTCGTTCAATATTCCGCAGTGTCTCAAGACAAAAGTTTTTGAATAGGGTGAGTTGCCAGTGGTGACTTACGGCACTGAAACGTGGTTGCTCACGATGGGTCACTTAGATATCAATGGAGAGGGCTTGTTAGTTATTTTACGGGATCGAATCAGAGATGAAGAGATCCGTAGAAGTACCAGATAACTGACAAAGCCCTAAGAATAACCGAACTTAAGTGGCAATGGGCAAGGCACATTGCTCGTAGGACCATCACAAAGTGTACTGATCACCTGATAAAGGTCGGTGGAATCCGCTGGATGTGGGCGGCGAAAAACCGGTCATGGTGGCGCTCTTTAGACGGTCATAGTGGCCTCATCCAACAATCATCATTGATATGATTGTGAGACAGATTTATGTGGCTTCGACAATGGATTATCTATACGCCTAAAGGTTCCCGGTCGGCCGCCCCAGATACCATTGGGCCGAAGTTGTTGAGGCTGATTTACGCGAGCTTCAAGCTGGGTCGTGGAAGGCAATCACAAAAGTTCGGGATCAGTGGCGTGTACTCGTATCGGAGGCCAAGACACGTTTTGGGTCACTGCGCCAGAGGAGTAGTAGTATACCTCTGGGTCTGACGTGGTTAGCTGAGCCTGGACGGTGGACACATCAGCACGACTCGGTGCCGTCCAAGTAAAACGGCACAGAACCGGAAAAAACACGGTATCACGTCGTGTAGATGGGTGCCCTTCATTTCGTAGAAAAACAATTCATATATTATATTATGTCCGAACTTAGAATACTTGAATATTTGATAATGTTTATTTAAGATTTATTATTCATTGATCTAGAATAAATCTATAATGAATATTTCAAATTCTAGTATGTCAATATAGTGCGATATCATAATAAATTACATATCCTTATTATAATAACTTACAACTGAGTTTGGTTTGTTCGTTACCTTTCGTCCTTCAGAGCAAAAATAAGAGCGCAAATGATTATTTAGTACAGTGATTCATTCTATGCATTATGTGTACTATACGTTGTTCGATGATGTTAACGTTATGCCATTTGTTTTTCTAAGAAATATTATACACCCCATGCAGATACATAGCCACGCGCCGCATCGTATTGAGCAGACGCACTGCGGTGCCACGTCGCGTAATCTTGATAAGAGGTAAGGGACATATTTGTGTGACGAGTTCGAATATTTGTCCCTTAGTTTAGAATGGCGACGCATTTGGCTAGCTATTGATTGCACAACAGCTTACGAAGCTGGTGGGTTCCGGGTTCGAATCCCGGGCAGCATTCTTTCATGTTTTGTATGTATTTAAGTATTATAATTTATCTATATATTATGTATATCGCCGCCTAGTACCCATAGAACAAGCTTTGCTTAGTTTGGGAGTAGGTGGATTTGTGCAAGATTGTCCCTGATCTTTATTTATTTTATTTATAAGTAGCTTCTGCCCGCGACTTCGTCCGCCTTAAATTCGTTTATCGCGAATAAGGGTACTTTTCTGGGATAAAAGTAGCCTATGTCCTTCCCCTCAAACTATCTCCATACCAAATTTCATCGAAATCGGTTGAGCGGTTTAAGCGTAAAGAGGTAACAGACAGACAAACAGACACACTTTCGCATTTATAATATTAGTACGGATGAGGGTATACATATAGTCGACCGGTCGCTAGTTTATATTATTATAAAGTTGTATAAATTAAATGTATATATTTTCAAAAACCGGCCAAATGCGAGTCGGTCGCGCGCACCGAGGTTCAAAATATACGCTAAAACGGACGTATTTATGAAAATCCAGAGTTAGCAGAGCCCTACTTCTAAGCAAAATGTACGCAGTGTGAGGCAAAAAAATAGATTTCAAGATTAATTTCGTGGGTTGAAGTATAAGAGCTATAATGCAAAAAATAAAGTTTAATAACAATTATCCTGAGCCTCAAGTTATCCAGAAATACTTAACTGCTTACAATACACTCAGATTAAATCAGATGAACATATTTTCTTACCATTTCCCGCAAAATTGCTCCTTTAAAAATAATTCCTCTATCAAACTTCACATAACATACAAAGGAATTCCTTGTATTCTGATAAAAGGAGAAGCATTATATCTGAAAGTGGATATTTGGCTACAGCGGCTATTCACTAAATTATCGTCCATAATAAAACGTGACCTCGTATAGAGGAATCCCAGTGGCACCAGTTCATGGCCGCTACACAGACATACCTAATTGTGCGTATGGGGGATGGTTGCATGATGGAAACTAATTATTGCTAAAGAATTATTTGAGTGAATATTTGAGCTCACATGTCATAAGCAGCATAATTTTGATAACAATTGCAGAAAGCCGCAACATCTTCAGATAAGCGAAAATAACACTCCAATTTATATGGAGTTTGTCAATGATGTGGGGATGGTGAGGAGGCGTTTATAACGCTCAAATATTCAGCCATTAGGCTTAGATGCTGAGGGGATTCAATTCGCCACAGCCAAAATATTTATTCCAGACTGTCTCATTTTTTTCCAACTCTCACAAAACATAGAGTTCACAAGCTGAGTTTAACACCTGTTTATACTCACCTATGTTTAAACAAATAAGTGTTCTCTCTCTCTCTCTCTCTCTCTCAACTGTCCTTACCTTTACTTTCCCTGCTAAAATGTAAGTGAGCGGGGGCATATTGCTCTTAGAACTTATAGGCCAATTGGGTCGAGGGATCTTAAATTGAATAGCACTCACTTGCCAGAAGATGTAGTGTGGTATGGTCTCCTCACAAACTGGATTCATGGTCTGGTGAAGGCCATGGGAATCCGCTGGATTCCAGCGGCGCAGGATTGGACAAGGGGACATACTTTGGGGTAGGCCTACGTCTTGCAGTAGACGTCTTTTGGATGGAGCTGGTACGGGGTTTTGTCCGCTTGATGACTATGCATCCTACAAGATCGCGCGAAGATGACAATCTAGGAAATAATTTGATTCTTGTGCCTTTGAAATGTGTTTATTAATAAATCAAAAACCTATATGCTGGCAAAAAGTAATCCATGATGCATTTAATGACAAGTTAATCAGCTACTTTTTATGTCAAAGCGGTTGCCTTATAATTGGGTAGTAGTAGGAAAATACTTCCTTGTGACGTCACAAAATTCAATACCTAGTCAATCTGTCTCCTTTTTTACGTTCGTTCTTCTATCTATCTATCAGCCACTGACGTCCACTGCTGAACATATAATAGTTCGCCACAGGGTGCGATCCTGCGCACACCACATCCACCGACTCCATGCGACCCTGACGAGATCATCCGTCCACCTAGTCGGAGCCGTCCCACCCTGCGCTTTCCTATGCTATGCTATGCGTTCTTCTATTTCCTGTATTTTGGAATGTGTGATCTTGATAATGGTAAGTGTGAAATAATATTGATTACAGTCAAATACCGTATTGCCGAATATATGTATATATAGAGCTTTATTGTCTAGTTAGCGATAGTATTCACGAAGAAGTAATCGCATACGAAATGAAAAACACTACTAATAATTTTTCGTAGTTGGTAGGTTGACAGGACAGTATTGGCGTGTTTATCCATTATTGAGACCGACCCGAGGTCCCCGAAGTGTTAACTCCTGGACACCCATAAAGTCCCACTACAACATTATTGTTTTAGTTTCGCAATTTCGGGTCAAGTTTGTTTTTCGAACGTGCTTTATATAAAACGTTCGTATATTCTAACCCTTAGATTCTTTGGTCACGTTTCGCGCAAAAATAACTCGACGGAGCGTTTGTTAATTCAAAGCAAAGTCGAACGCAGTGGAACACGTGATCGAGCACCAACCCGATTCACAGATACCATCAGATCCGTCACCAAGATTCCTGTGACGGAGTGCGCTCGCCATGCAATCAACAGAGACTGGAGGAGAAGAATTGTGTAAGAAGAAACTAAAGAAGTGATTGACTCCCTATGACCACGACCACTCTGACAAAAGTGGACGACTAAGAAGCAGATGAAGAAGCTGAAGGTCCTGAGTTGTAATCCCGGTAAGGGCAGATATTTGTGTGATAAGCATAAATACTTGTTCCTGAGTCTTGGGTGTTTTCTACATATATAATAAGTAAATGTATGTATTAAATAAGTTTATCATCGTCTAGTACTCACAAAACAAGCCTTATTGAGCTTACCGTGGGACTAATTCGATCGGTATTTACATTTTGCTGTAATATTTACTTATTATTCTAATCAAGAAGACATTAGTTTGCATACTTTGTGATATGTTTAGTGGTAATTCATTTCTTATTAATCAATGACAATATTAAAGCATATGGTATTTTCAAATATTCTCTCTCTCGCTCTTCTCAATTTAGTTCAGTTGTCTTTAATAATTTTAGCGATCGATAACATAACCAAATATTTCCCAATAATCATGGTACATACTACAAACAATAGCTGTACTGTGAAATAAGGTCTTAGGTCACCATAAGTGTCAATTCCTGACTTGATCGTCGACCCATAAAGGCGGACGACATCGTCGTTACCCTGATCTTTCTGCAAGTATGAGTAGTTTTGTCTCGGGTCGATTTTGTCTCATTCACATTTTCTGACAGCATCAAAATAGGGAGACAGATACTAAAATGAATTTGATTTTGAATCAAATCAAACTGAACCTAACTACGTTTGTGATATTTTGATGAAAATTACAGAAAAAAACTATTTTATATAAAAAAGAGGTATTATACGTTTAATGTTTATATTGTTACATATATTATATATGATGATGATGTTGATATATTCTGTGTATTTTGTAAGTCTTCCTGTGGCACCGTAGCTAATAAACGGTTGAACCGATTTATATTTAGGTATTTGTTTTTGTCTAAAATGCAAATTAATAGAGAGTGTTATTACTTATTAGCATACCCCGCAATCAAAGTAGCAAATCCGTAGCAAATGTACGTCAGGGTTTTCACTATGTACACTCGAGTTCAAAGATATATTTACAATTGAGAGTTCCAAAAATATTTTTACATTTAAAGATGTTTACACACAGTATAACAAATACTTGCTTACAAAGCATGTGTCAGCTACATCTTTTGACTCAATACTCCATAGTCATGTTTACAACTTTCCTTTCATTGAATCATTGTGACAAATATATTATATTCACATTACATGTTTACAGAATAATATTTCCTACCATTGTGCCATAGATATATTTATGATAAAAGCAACACTTAAAAATATACGCCCAACCGTACATTTTTCTACTTACATATCTTGCTACATAAATATGTTTACAGTTTGATTCAAACCACCGTTCTTATTTTGAATAATGACAATCACCTGAAATTGGTTAAAAAGAAAGCTGGTAGGTCCTTGTTAAACTGATCTAGTTTTGAAACATTACGATGTTTATCTGTAGCCAAATAAAGAACAATGATGTGTTTCTTTTTGTAAAATGTAATGGACCTACAGTAAATTTTGTTATCTTTTACCTTTGGTTTTAAAGTTTATCTTTTAAAAGAAAATCTAAATTTGAAGAGAAACCATCTTTCCTTGCTTGGTTGTTTCTACTAGCTAAATGTTTGACCACGTTGTGTTTCTTTGATTTTATATTCACTGTACATACAATTTACAATACAAAAAAAATTGTTCGTTTTTTTCCAGTACGCCAATATTCTCAAGCAGGAAAGATTCCATATTTATATTTGAATGAAATACAAGAAATAAGTGATTTCACAAACAACCTGACAGACACATTAAAACGCATGTAACATTGATGACATTGACATATTAATCAATTTTTTTGATCGAAAATTAAACAAGGTTATATCTATAGACGGTCAGTCAGGTTATCATTAAATTATACTTATTAATCATACGCACAATAAAGTAAGTAAATGATTCATCATAATTGCCATCCCTAACATAGAACTGTCATATGCTACGGTTTTGCTACCTCTGTTGCGAGGTATGCTTATTAGCTACGAGTATTGGCTATTAAGTCGTTTATAGATCAGCTGTTTTCTACGTAGGTATTGTCGCGGGGACCGAGTGAAAAACAAGGAGTCTAGGGAGATAATTTTTAGAGATATTTATTTGTAAATTATAAAGGTAAAGAAAAGGCATGTTTCAGTGCCTATTAGGTAAGTTTGTGTTGTTTGCGGTAGGTCCAGCAGCGTGGTTTTGGATATACAGTTTTAAACAAGCTTTAGAAGTACTAAACACTCAATGAACTTATATAGCACTTAATGGAAGGCTTTTATATTTATAATTAATTATATTTACATATGACGATTCACATACGACTTATCAGATGTGATCAGTTTGGAAGCTGTGAATGGAATGGCTCTTCTAACGTATGAGCGTTTCAGCGTGGAGTTTAAAAATAATTTTGAATTAGGTTGTCAGAATATAATAATTTATTAACCTACACAAAACTAAATAAGTGGCAAGCAACGAGTTTCATTGCACTTTTACGTTACAGAACGTTGTTTTTTTTTTTTTAATTTATGATAAGTCTAGATAAATAATCAATCTAGTTTAATACTTCATAGATCAAAGAAAATATTAGGCATCATATATGTAGGCAAGCAAGTAGTTTGACCCTTCCATCATCCAAGAATTTATCTTGCAGCGGTCAAAAAGCACTAAAGAGCAAAAGTTATTCATCCATAAAAAGGTAAATCGAAAAGGGAGTTTCTCTAAGGCCCACGGAAACTTATTTAGTCGGGCTACAATCAAAGTAACAGAATAAGTAGTTTATTGGAATTGGGATGTTTGAGCAAAGTTACCCACCGTGCTGGGGAATTATACGCGACGTGCGTCTAAAAATATGTATACAGTTTTAGCACTTATCACGTGGACACACGTTTCAAAATGACAATACAACTTAGTGTAGATGTTATCCCGAGATTGAGCTCGAGAATACAAATCTCTTTCAGACTTTTTATTGTAAAAATTAATGAGTTTTTGGACAATAATAAATTATTAAACTGCAACATTGTTTAAATCGAATAAAAACACACAACAATTTAGAAAAGCTGATGGATCACAGGTACAGTTAAGGAAAGAGACCCAGCGGCTGTAGTTCTAAACGCTGGGTAATCCAGGTGTCGGAGTGCCTTGACGCGCCGGTTAATGCAGCCCTTCACCAGGCAACCGACCGAGCTTCATGGAAAGGAGTACTCGCTAGACTACGTCGGGAGAATCACGATTCTCAGCATTGAGGGACCGATTGAGGAGGAAGAATAAACACACAACAAACACAGTTTTTTTTGCTTATCGTTTTGTATTTCGCTGATTTTTGAAAATTATTGGAAAAATAAATCTAGCCATTTATTTAAAGTTAACTGTTGTGCATGTAAAACTCTTTTGAGATAGCTCTGTCACTTTGTATCTCTTGCCTTCGTTCAAAATTTAAATGGATTAATCGATACCTACACACCGAAGTTCAGTTCCAAATTGAATGCTGTCATAGAAATATCAAAGGTGGTGGTTCAAACGTATTCAGACTAGTTTTAACCTCAAAGTCGGTGATTTGGTCATATTATTCGCAAACCCCGGTCTCGGCGGCGACGTCGAGAGCTATTTGTAATTAATAAAGGATTGCACTTCACTGCGGATTACACCCTGCTGACTCTGTTAGCATTCGCAATTACTTGTTTAAAACCTCATTTCGAGAGCTGATAACTTTATTTTAAGCCAACTACAGAATAAGCGTTTTTTATTTGTAAAATTAGTGCAATGACAAACATCAAATCAGCCAAGGAGATATTGAAGTGGACACCAAGAGAAATAAAACGTGGAAACTGACACAAGCTATTTAAAGCAATTCTACTTCACTTTTCAGAGTATACATATAAATATTTCGAATAAGGTACTTGCGCCTAAGATGGCCCGGTTCTTAACATAGCCCACTATCAATTATTTTGTATTTTTTAAAGTTCGAATGAGTTTAAATTTCGCGCCCATGTTCGGTAAATAAAATTGTAGTGTTATACCTACTAAGGTACCAGAGATAAAACAGCAATTTTATATCTAAACCAAAGAAGTTGAACTAAAAAGATGAAAGTGGGCCATCTTGGGCGCAAGTACCTTATATTTGGTGGAGACAATAAATTTTATAAATATTCGCCACAAACGTTTCTTAGCAAACCCTAGCATTAAGCTGTAAATATGTACCTATTCACTAATGACATCTAGTTCGTTACTACTTCTAACCTCAAAGACGTTCAGTTTGTCATATTATAAGCAATTCCGGGTCTACTCAGAGCGGCGAGATCGAAAGCCATTTGTAACACTGCCGACTCTGTTAGCACTTGCAATGACATGATTAGACTACTAAATTAGTTTTTTTTTAGTTTGCAAAATTAGTTTAATTAATAGCGGTCTGCCGGGAAACGTTGGAAGGGACACTAAAAATAAGAAAATTCGAAAATGACAAAAACCAACTATTTGAAGATATGTTAATTTACTGCTTAGAGTGAAAATATATATGGTATGTATTACTGAAGGAACCAACACACGGAATAAATGAAATAACTTTTAAATAATCTGATAAACCTTCTTTAAGAACAGTTTATTAATAGGTGAGTACTATTTAATTTTATTATCACAACACAACAAAACGGGGCTAATTAAGCCGTATAAATATGATTTATTTAATTCTCCGACGTTTCGGACGTCGCATTACGTCTATGGTCTTGAGGGAACTGAGGAGGATAATCAGCGTCTTCGAGCCTTTGTTTTCTATATTTATACGCGATTAAGCCCCGTCTTGTTGTGTTGTGATATGAGTGATAGTTTATTGATTTAAACTTACACGATCTTCACCGTGTAAATTTAAATCAATATTTAAATTTAAACTGTAAAAGTAAGAGAAGGTTGGACTGCTATAGCGGAACGATTTCCTAGCTGACAATAGGTATCAGCTAATAGGGAGTTAAAGAGATCTCAAAGATGCCTTCGTCTAATAGTGGGATTTAGGTCCCTACAGGCAAAAAAGCCTTTTTACGAGCTGCATTTGATTTAAGTCAAATGTAAGTAAATGAAAAGTTTCTACCAAAATTAACAAATCGGTAAGTACAATTCAACTGATAAAATACAAACTTTATAAATAAAAGGAGTTATGCATTTTGGCTGTATTTATTATTGCGTGCATGATTAAACGAAACTCTTGTTGCTTGTAAAGTGATCTTATTATAGCTTACCGTGGGATTAGTTCCATTTGTGTGAAATTGTCCCTAGATATATATTAATTGGCTTATTTATTTATTTATCTTAGTTATATTTTTAAAATGTGTACGCTCCTCAGAGTGGATGTGATGATGTATTGAAGAGGAAGGATGTAAGTGACGATATGACGAGTGATAGAGAGGTATGGAAGAAAAAAACATGCTGCGCCGACACCAAGTAAATGAGATAAGGACAAGCGAGTGATAAGTTATATTTTTAAAATATTATAAGTTTTAAAAATTATATGTTTGTGTCACTGAAGATATTTTAAAAAAAGCAATACCGACTATTTTAAGGCCACTGAAATAACACAATATTTAGATTTTTATATTTGTGTGTCGGTCACAGCGGCCTCATCATGTCAAAATGGCTGAATAGATTTCAATTTTCAACCATTTTTGGTACAGGAGTAGCTGGTCATCCACTAATGGTTATAGGATACTTTTATTTACCTTCGCTGAACGAGAAAAGAGGGTTATGATTTTATTCTCTTTAGAATAAAATATAGGGTAAGCCAAAAATTTTTACACTTTTGACACATGGATAAAAATTAAACTATACATGTTTTTCTATATTTTATTTTATTTAACCCAGTAACAGATAATTGCTAATAATTTTGAAACATTACATGATCCAGATGTCCTACGTCTCGTCATTGGCACTCCTGCAATCGACTACGCAAACCTTGGAAAACTCGCTGATACAGGGATCGCGGCTATCTCATCACATTTTTATAAAACTGTTTAACACAAAAACCCCGTTGTTTTTCCGTGAAACACTTCATTATAAATAAAATTGCACGAAGTGACCTATAGTTTCCCGCTAATTTTCCGCCGCTGACTCTGACAGTTTCCGAAAAATTAAATATTGCTATTTGCAATGAATTATGGCCCACCCTATATAATTAGATAGTGCCAAGATAATTATGCATTTCCATTTCAGCGTAGCATAAAGCAGGTATTAAAATTTATCCACTATAACGGGTTATAATGTCCCGTTTCTGATGCCATAAAAATATCGGTTTCCTTGTTTGCATCCATCTGGACTTAAGAACTTTCCGTTGAAAATTCAATCGCGTGAAGTTTTCATTTTACAATTTTCAATATTAATCTTTAGTTATACATGTTTTCAATCTTGCAAATGGATTTTATAAGCTTCGAGCCATAAACTCTTCCAAATCAAAACGAAATGTTTTCAAACTTCAGGGAGTTTGATTCCTTTTAAGAGTTCGTTGAATCGCCTTGAAAGGTGCAAATGATTTTGATGATTAATAAATAAAGATGAGACCTTTTAATTTAGCTTGGCTTTCAACATTGAGGCAAGATGGTTCTTGCCTAACCTAGGATGTAGTAGTGGTACGTGATCTGAGCTTAAAATACAGAGATTCATTTTAACGTGAAAATGCTTTTGGCTTTAGATTATTTTATCCGTTGGTAGATATTTCAACTCGGCATCAGTCTAATAAGTTTAGGTGATAAAGAAGTCCGCTTATTGTCTATTGGTATTGAAATGAAGATTTGTTATTTACTTGACGGAGTATTGCCATTTAATATTTTAATACGATGCGATGAACTTGCAAAAAAAAACTCTGCCAAGGGCGAGTCGGATTCGCGCATAAAGGGTTCCACACAACTATATCAAAAAAACTTTGACTTAACCCAATATAAGTGGCCGGTTAAGTTTGGTTTGCACCTGGTATCTATGGCGTCGGATACAAATGAGGTGCAAACTGAACGCTACCGAAATTCAGAAATCATTTTTGAAATACTGTGTTACTTTACATACCCATAGACTTCTTATAGGTTTTCCTGTAAACTATGGGTACAGATTTTTTTTTTTTTAATTTCTGACCTAGTAGTTTTGGAGATGGTATGAGAGGGGGGATGGTCAATTTTCGTGTATTTTCTTAAAAAACTTTGTAACTATTTATTTTAAAATTATAAAAAAATATATATTTGAGATTCTCACAATGAGTCCATTCATTTAATATGACACACGATATAGTTTGAATAGAATATAATAGAATAGAATATGAATATATAATATAATGAAAAACTTTTTTTAAATATTTTATTATTTACCCCCCAAATGTGGCCCCTATACTTGAAATTAATTAATTTACATTACCGGCCATCATTGGGTCACCAATATATGTGCCAAATTACAACCTAATCGGTCCGGTAGTTTCGGAGCAAACTGGCTGTGACAGACGGACGGGCAAACACGAGTGATCCTATAGATCCTAGGGTTCCGTTTTTTCCTTATGAGGTACAGAACCCTAAAAGTTACAATAACTGATAAACTTAATATTACCTAGAGTCTAAATAATATCAAGTATTTATTTTCCCTTCGTTACCCCTGTTACAACCCATCTTACTACCAGTAGTAACACTCTGGTAGTAAGACGGATTTTTTTTTATTTCCCCTATTACTACTGCCCATTATCATGGCTAAATCCTTCTTCCCTTTTTCAAAATCATAGACTTTTATGATCATGACATAATTAAAAACAAAATATAATGAATGATGACTTTATTATTTGCTTATTATAATTTTGGTCATTTTTCCCTCCAGTCGACTTTGTCCACTTCCTAACTTGTCTCTTTCCTAACTTGTCCATGTCTAACTTGTCCACTTCCTAATTTGCCCTCCTTCGCTGAATATCATATTCGCAAAACATGATATTCTCAAAACACGATATTAGCAAAATATGATATTCGCAACACATCATACTAGCAGAACATCATATTCAGTAAACAGCATACTAGCGAAACATTATATTAGCAGGTTATGACATTCTATGTCAATTATCATAGACGCTGTTTGACATTGAAATACTGAAATAGAACTCATCATTTCTGTTACTGTTTTATTATTGCGTAAGTTTCAGATTTAATATACTCAGTTTTCCAGTAAAATCGGCTAGAATCGATCGTCTTTTATCGCTATTATCGCGCACCGAAAAAACAGAGCTATACTTCATAGATGAGAGGATAGAAAAAACGTGACGGAACGGCGATTGAAAAATGATACAAGATGATGCTGCAGCAGTTAGTGATTATGTTGCGCAGTCTGTTATAGATTTTTATATTTTTTGGCTTGCCACGATCGACTGGACTAATCAGTCGGTCGCGATCGACCGGTTGGCCACCCTTCATTAAGACGATATACACTTAAGAGCAAGAGTATAAAGCGTAGTTGTGTTCTTAAAAGATTAACTAAACAATAACATTTGTTACCAACTAAGTTAAGGTAAAGCGTCCGTAGTCATATTTTAGTCTCTTTATTGGTCATGAAAAAGGCGCATAGTTTTACACCACGCTGTTTCTTTGCGGGCAACTTACAACGCGTCAAACATTTTAAAAACATGCAGTACTGCACATAATACAATTACAAAAAGTTGCAATTCTTTCAAAACGTTGTTTAAAAATTATATATTTCAGCAAGATTCTCGCCAAAAATCTGAGTCAGCTCAACAGTTCGGCTTTAATGACCCGAGAAGCGTAGCAGGCATTTTGCATTTATTTTTTGGCTACCTATTTGCGGGGCAGTCGTGCGGCGAGGCTTAATCTAGGCGGTATTACGTCGCTTTGCGCTAGCGAGTCTCGCTTTAGCGCCCTTTCGCTCGCTTGATTCAAGCGATAGAGTGAGAATTTTACTATAACTCTATAGTGTCACTAGAGTCGGACTGTGAATTCAAATAAATTATAGTTTAGGTCTGCCATCTGCGATTATACTTCTAATTACTAGAAGTTTAATCTTTATTATATTCTAAAACGTAGTATGCAAAATTACAGACGGAAAAATAAATAAGAGTTAATGGATAGCATGTATATTTAACTATTGGATTTAACTCAAGTAAACAATAAAATATCCATCAAAGTAAAGGAAATTAATCAGTATTTTTTCTGTTTTTCGACTAAATGTCGTTTCAATGCTAACTTTTTCGTGGTATCGCTGTGTGGCGAAGTTTAATCTATGTGGTATTTCGTCGCTTAACACGACCGGGTCTCGGTTTAGCCCCTCTCGCTCTCGTGATTTCTATAAAACAACGTAAATTTTATACGTATCTGCTGGTAAACTGCATGGCAGTTGTTGGCTAAAACATAATACCCTTCAAAACAAATAGGAATTGTATTGTTCTAAACCTTATTACTCCAGTAATTTTACGGATAGCTAGTATGGTGAAATGGATATAATTGATAGGTACTAACTGAGTTTTCCAGTTTAAAATGGGTACATCTTAATCCTAGTATTTACGTATATAGATATAATTCAACAGTCAATTAAATATTTTTATAAAAAAAAAATCCTGTCAATTTTGAAAATATATTAATAGGTTTAGTTTTCTTCATATTGATAAACTAATATTTGCTCTATAACATAGAAGATAAATAGCACGAATAATTAGTATGAATGCTTCATTCATATTCTTACCTGCTTACTGCTAATTATTTCGGTCGACTTAGGGCACATAACAGCAAAGTAATCATACATTACGTTGATTTAGTGGCTTTTCGTATAAATGTTCACTATTTGCTAATAGTACATATAAGTATTGTCCTAATGTTTCAAAATATAATTGTCACACACTCGCGTCAGTGATTTAGCAAATCGTCACTACTTAAAACTATACTCATATCTGATTTTGCTCCAATAAAAAACGTAGTCACTCTAATGACGCTAGTATGCACTTACTGCCTTATTCCTGAGGTTGGTTTAAGATACAAGTTATTTACAAAGTAGTGACGAAATCCTAAGCTACTTTGGAACAAGTCCTCTGCCGGCAAGTGAGCTGTTTGCTTGAGTTGTAAGCAAGCTTTGTGTTACACTCTATTCGTGAATAAAAGTTTGGCACAGAATGACTCAGATGTGAGTCCCTTTGTGAAGTGGGGCCTACTTAGTCGTGTGTTGGTATTATTTTCCCTTGTATAAATATCCCCCGATAATATTAAATTGTTTTTTAAAGACTATTAAATTAACAACGTAACATTGTTATAAATTACATTTGAATCGATGACTTAAATCCTTATTTACGTAGGAATGAGTCTTCTGAGAATAAGTGTACAGCTAACTTTCGACTTGTGGGCTCACTTTGCGTTACACTTGTGAATAAAAACATGCATGGACCGGCTCATGTCTGTCCCGTTGCGACTACCGTGAGTGGGCCTCGTGTTATGCTGGTATTGTTTTTGCCATGTCTAATTATAATCCAGATGAAATATCGAAAAGGATCAGGGTAGCTGGAAACTAGTCCGAATTTGACGGAACGTGGACACACAGGTTGTTTGGGGATACACTAGGAAGACTATCCTAAGTTTTCGACCTCGAAGACCTTGTGCTGACTTGGGGGGGACAAAATTCTTCTGATTTATATTTATTAAACTAACAGCATTCAGATACAGTCAAGGAATTTAATTTATATACCATTTCGTACCTTGTTATAGTCAAAATCAATATGAAAGCCGATAGAGATTCCATATCAATGTCATTATGACAAGGTACGAAAGGGTATGACGGCGGCATCGTCGTGCTCGCACTTTCAATAAAATACTGCAGTTTTATATTTGTCGGACAAACCTCTCGACACCTATGTCGGATCAACCGCCGATAAGTACACAAATTAAGTTCCTTGACCGTACCACATTGTATGACAAAGCTGAAGAACATTAAAGTTTTTTGGAGAACCAGATTTTTGGGCCCAATATTAACGGAGATACAGCCGATCAAAGTTAGAGGTTTCTTAAAATGTAAAACACTAAGGAACTAGTCTTCTACGGGTAAGTGCGCCTGACACTGGTCTCAACTCTTGACTTGCAAGCTAGCTTCGTGTTACTGTCCAACTCGTGAATAAAACATGCACCGACCGGCACAGATCGTGAGTGGGCCTCGAGATGTGCTTACGCTTTTGCGTTAACTATATACATGACATCGTCATATTTTAATGAGGGAACTACTGTGAGAAACAGACATATTTAGATTACATTAGCGGTCACTGTTTTTGTAAAAGCCGAGTGCGTTGTCAGAGTCTTGATGCGGCGTGCGAGACGGGCTTCGTCAGTTTACACTCGTCGCCCAGGACTCAGGTCCTCATAATGGACCGAAACATGTCGAGTAGCACTCTGTTTTTACAACGTGAGTAACCGCTAATATAATCGAATACAATACCAAATTCTAAGGTTGCTATTGAACGTGTGTGCCTGGCACTGGTGTTGAATCTCGCTTTGTATAAGCCCGCTTCGTGTTACTCTCCCACTCGTGAATAAAACCGGCAAGGGATGTCTGCCCTATCGTGACTATCGTACGTGGTGTGGACCTCTGTAAGGATCTCATATGGGTATTATTTTACCTCTATACATTGGAATTAAGTGCTATGCTCGAAGGCCTCGGCAGAGTTTCCCAGCAGGTAGGTCTGAAAATGAACATGGACAAGACAAAAATCATGTCCAATGACCATGTCACACCTCACCCGATAGCTGTCGGAAGTTCTGCTCTCGAAGTTGTTGACGAGTATGTATACCTGGGACAAATCGTCCAGCTGGGTAAGGCCAACTTGGAGAAGGAGGTCAATCATCGAATCCAACTCCCGAATGCTGCCCAGCCGAGTCGGGAAGCTGCGTTATATATTTTTGTCAAAAATACCCCAGTGCTTAAAGACGAAGGTCTTCGAACAGTGCGTGTTGCCAGTGATGACCTACGGAACTAAGACATGGTCGTTCACAATGGGACTCATAAGGCGGCTGAGAGTTAGGCAAGGTGCAATGGAAAGGGCTATGCTCGGAGTTTTTCTTCACGATAGAATCAGAAATGGATATCCACAGAAGAACCAAAGTAATCGACATAGCTCACAGGATAGCATCGTTGAAGTGGCAACGGGCGGGCCATGTAGCCCGGAGAACGGATGGCCGTTGGTGCAGTAAAGTCCTGGAGTGGCGACCACGCATAGGAAAGCGCAACATAGAACGGCCCCGACTAGGTGGCCGGATGACCTAGTAAGGGACGCGGGGTGTCAGTGGATGCAGTCTGCGCAGAATCGCACCCTGTGGCGAGCTATAGAAAAGGCCTATGTTATGGACGTCCGTGGCTGATAGATAGATAGATACATGGTCATCATCATTATCATCATCATCATCATCATCATCAAGCTGTTGCAGTCCACTGCTGAACATAGGTCTCTACAAGGGTGCGCCACTGAGGACCATCCGCAGTCACTCTCCTCCAGCCGCTGCCAGCCACCCTGCTAATTTCATCGCTCCACCTTGCCTGAGGACGTCCTACGCTTCTTTTACCGAGACGCGGTTTCCATACGAGAACACATCTACTCCAAACGTTGTTGGTTCTTCGGCAAATATGACCAGCCCACTGCCATTTCAGTTTGCTAATTCTTTGGGATGTGTCTGTCACTTTGGTTATATGATGTGGCTCATCTCATTTCTGATACGATCCCTCAAAGAAACGCCGAGCATAGCCCTCTCCATAGCTAGCATAGCTCCATAGCTGAGCAACTTTGAGCTTGTGAACTATTCGTACCGTAAGTGTCCACGTGTTGGCTCCATACGTCATGACTGGCAGGACGCACTGGTTGAACATGGTACATGGTACTCAAAGTCATTGTTATACCATTTAGACTCGCGTTGGTAATTTAGCAAAACCTAAGCTTGCAGGGAATGAGCCCTCTGCGGATGTTCAGATGCTATTGACTTGTAATCTAGCTTCGTGTCTCTCCCAATCGTTAATAAGACATGCACCGACGGGTACGGTATCTCTGTCCCGTTGTGATTAAATATCGTGAGTGGGACTCGTCGAGTGGTGCAATTTCGGAACCGGCACTTCTTTACTCGATCTGGGTAATTAATTACAATTAATGAGCACGTGTTTAACTTTAAATAACAAGAATGTTTCAGCAGTACCATAGTAAAAATCTAAATTGTATTGCAACGTAGAATATAAGAGCAAATAAACTTTTTTTACTAACTTGCAGTCCCACTCAGCAGTCCAGCGACTAATCGTTCTTCGTCAGATTCACAATGGTTCTAATTATTATCTTCCTTACATTAAAAAATGTGCTTTAAATACCGCATCAGAGTCAAAACGTAATTTTTCAAAACTAACAAAAAACTGAATAGAAACGTTTAAAGTCGTTTGTATTCAAATTCTAAGTAAGTCCGATTACTACAAGACAAAATACTGCAGTGAGCCTGACTACTAAACGGCTGGAAAATCCTGGAAAATCTTTAAAAACTATTGTCTATTAATCTGCTCGGAGTTTTAAATCTGAAAAATGTCCCACAACTAGTCCAAACTGGTTAAAATGCGCGCTGGCCGCCCTAAGCCGGATAAATATGGATGCTGCTAGCACTAACTAGAGCTCAGCCAAATCTAGACTTTAAACAAGAACTGGTCAAGTACAAGTCGGACTCGTATACAAAAAAGGTTCCGTTTGCCACTCATTGCATAAAAAAACACGACAATGACTGATCCTACACCGACCGCGTCCAGAGGACTTCAGCGATCTTCGATAGGCCATTAGTCCACCTACGGCCAAAACACGCTGCATCTTTCGGTGCGTGATCGTCACTCATGAACTCTTCGGGCCCAATGGCCGCGAGTTGTTTGAGCAATGTATACTGCCCATTATCATTTCAGTTATCCGTCTTGTGGAATAAGGCTCAACAATATCTTTTCGTCCAATATCCCGCAGTATTTCAAGATTAAAGTCTTCGACCAGTATGTGTTGCTAATGATGACTTACGAAGGCCCAAAGTCACTCAGAGAGCGAGGTGAGGTGAGAGCTTTGTTCGGAGTTTCCTTGCGAAATCGAATCAGAAATGAAGGCATTCGTAGAAGAAGCAGGGACACCGACATAACTCGAAGAACTTCATATTTATTATTTGTTATTATAGGGGCTATTTACATCTAATAACAACACAATTCGTGAAAATTTTAAGTATTTACCTAATACGGTTCAAAACGGTTTAGCCGATTTGGCGAGATGAATCCACAACGACACATACAATCATCCAAAAAATCCAAAAATAAAGAATCCTCCACGTAGGAACATATCTTCAATGTTCAAGACATTTCAATTTTACAACTTTATATTTCAAGTATGTAATCTATTATCTACGTTTAAACAATTCAGCTCTATGACAGAGGGATATACACTGACAAATGGACGGACAGACATATAAAGCGGAGCTTTAGTCATTATTCTTACTGACACCCTCGAGGTACGGAACTCTAAAAATACTATTGTTTAAGTAATTGGCTTACGCCGCTGTCGCTTTGAATTATACCTCATTGTTTTGAAAACAAAGAGATTTTTGTTTTAAAGGTTTGTTGCGATTGTAATTGGAACATCTTGGTTATTCATTAATCCTTTTCTCACTATTGTCGCACATTTGTGACAAAATATTTTGTGACGGTAAATCCAACGTCTAGGATATACTTCATCTTCATCCTTCTAGACCTAATCCCATTTACTTGGGGTCGGCCTTCCTTGTCCGCAATTTCCATCTAGCACGGTTTTATGCTGCGTCTTTAGCTAAACGAGCTTGTTTTTAGGTCTTTTTCGACCGTCGTCCACCAGGTGGTCTGTCACGGGAATGTTTTAAAGTTGGCAGGTCGAAGGCAAGCTTCACCATATGGTCATCGGAGCGTCTGGATATGGCCATACCAGTCTAGGATAGATAATATTTAAATTGACAATCAATACCTACATACACACCCATACCCATACCCATACCAGTATTGGTGTTTATTGCACCGATTCGTGGTACAAACAACATGTGCTCGAACGTCAATCATAATCGTCATCATCGTCACCATCAGCCCACCTTCGTCCACTGCTTGACATAGGCCTCTCCCATGGCATGCCAGTGAGCTCGGTCCTGAGTTTTTTGTTTCCAACTGCTGCCAGCCACTCTCCTTATGTCGTCATTTCACCTAGCTGGAGGGCGCCCAATCAAAATAACACAATAAAAAAGTATCAAGAATATGTAGGTACTTATATAAAATATGCAATAATTACGGGGTGGAACAGAACATATATAAATTTGAAAGTAAATTTTCTATGAAACACAAATTTTTGTATTTCTGTGTTTTTAATGTGGGGAAACGAACACCACATCACTATCTATTGTCACATAGATACAAGTCAAAGTTCAAAGTTCCTAATACCTTTCAAAAAATAAAAAAATAGGTACATGGGTCAAAGCGGATGGATAAATGCGAGGCGATTGGCACAGTGCTCGCTGGTGGAGGGATTGACACGCTCGACACGTAATCGAGAGGTACCGGGTTCGAGTCCTGGTGTGACCACGTGCGAGAGCAATCATATTTTTCTTTGCGCTTTGACTTGTATCTATGTCACAATCGAAAGTGTTTGTTTCATTCGTACGGGTGAAGCAACTGACTGGCACAAATATATGTTATTTTGTACCAAGAAATAATATTGAAATTGATTGTTTTCCGTAAGTATACTTTACATTTATTAAAAGAACCTTTAATAACTATTTGTTGATGTTTAAAAACACTGTAATGAAAAGGTGCGATTATGTAATGTGAAAAATACGCGTGGTTATGAGAGTGTATTACAGCCATAAAAACGGTGTAATAAGAGTCACTTTACGAGCAAGTGTTGAAAAATACATTTGCCGCTAAAACCGCAGGATATACTACGATATAAGTTAATATTTATTTTATCAGCTCATAAAAAGCGTTTCTTGTAAAACCAGCAGGAAGCAATTTAGTAATGACTTAGCGTAGCCACAGTACCGAGTACTTGACACAAGTTGCTTGCAGCTGAAATGTATGCTGGGTAGCTTTAATAACGTGACGTCACTAGCGTTGGATGATATGAATAGTGGTACAGTCGGTGCCCACATATAAGTAACCAGGGATACACAGACTTATGTATGCCTGGATACTTAAGTTAGGGCACCGACTGAACCGCGACTGTACGTATAGTCGATAAGACGTTTGTGGACAATAAGAGGAATTGTATGTGTTAGATGATGTCCTCAACTTCGTTCGCAAAGGAGGAAATGTCATAATCCTCTGTTTAGCATCAGCTCAGTCGGGTAAAACGTATCTTATAACCAACCTTGGATGTGCAGCTATCCTTGTATCAAAAGTGGTTTAAATCCGTCCATATATTTTGACTCGATGAAATCGCAAAGACATACACACAAACATTCAAAACTAAAAAAATTGATACGTGAAATTGATTTATGGGTGAATGTGTAATTAAGTATCAGTCCAAGCACCGTCTACAATTTTTCTGCTTTGCCCCAAGGTTGACTGTTGGAGAATGACAAATGACATTCAGTGCGTCCTTTCTACAATAAGTTTCTTTATCTGCAATAGAGATAAATAAATTGAAAATACTCGTCCAGTTCTTAGACATAACCTCCAAGGAATAGAATCGAGATAAGTCACCCGCACACTGAGAGTGGGTAAAGTCTTATTAATGAAAGGATCATCGCTGTCCCTGCGCGGGTATCATATAATAATACTATATTTTTTATATAAGTTATGAATTATGATAGTGATAGATGAAACTTTCCCATGAATATAATATCAAAATAAAATCCTAATCCGCTCATGCTTAAGCTGCTGAACTGATTTGGAGAAAATTTGATATGGAGATAGTTTGAATCCCGGGGAAGGAAATAGGCTACTTTTTTCCCGGAATAATCCGCGATAAATGAATTTAAGGCGGACAAAGTCGCCGGCAGATGCTAATAATATGCACACCTTTGGAACTATTTTATGTAACAGATGGTAAATGAAATAATAACTGCCACTGATTTTCAGCATTGAGCTGCCAATCCATTGAAGTGGAGCGAAGCTGTGTGAAATTTACCAATCACATTCTGTAGATTCAAATTCTTGTGGGTTTTCAACAAAGACGTAGCCTGATTAGAAATTGACTATAATCGGGTTGCGTCGCTGTTGAAACCCAGCACAGCTCCGCTTCGCTTCAATGGATTGGCAGCCTTAACACATTTACGACCTGGAATCCGCTAGGTGGGCACTCTGCTCGTAGCAACTTCTCGCTACATACGCATTTTCCACTGTTATCGGCTACGCGCGTATCGCTACGAATATGTCGGTCGTGAATGCGCTCATTCACAAATGAACCCGCTTGGTGGGCGATCTGCTCGTACCAAGTTTTGATACATACGGTTTTTCCCATATTATTGTTACGAAAGCGCTACGAAAATGTCAGTCGTGAAAGTGTTTACTTAGATGCAAGGCATTAATTCCTATTTTCATTACAACCTATTTTCATTCTTTTTTTATTACTCATACTGTAATATAAAAATTACATAAAAGTGCAGCGGTAGCAACGCTCCGCGCCCGACCCAATTGCCGGTGTTTGTTTATTAATTTATTTTTACCCAACAGTGGGCATTCAATTATTTTAAAAATAGAAAAAAAAAAAAAAAAAACCCCGACACAAATTAACATAACAACAAAGCTAGGAAGCTTCAATATTGGCTGAGATCTGGTCACATGTTCCAGTAAAAGCTGAATATCTTGGAGACGAGTGCTTCGATCTTCACCAAAAAAGCTAAGAACACACGGGATAAAATTATCTATGACACAATAGGAAACCGCACTCAAATCGGTCTATCCGTATGGGCGCTACGATGCCACAGACTGATACACAGATAAACAGAGTCACAGACGCGTTAAATTTATAACACCCCCCCTTTTTTGGTTAAAAACAAACCTACATACAAATGCACTACGAAAACCAATATAACAGCTGTGGCCATATTTATAACAGCGGTGTAGCTTAACTTTATGGTGTGAAGTAACCAACCACGATAACGCCGGAACCTGAATCCCTTCTCGTAAAATTATTTACCAACGCCTGAGCCTAATTATAAATTATTACCTGCAAAACTGGCACAGACTTATATTTAGTTTATATTTTGTATGTGTAGAAAGAATATATCTATACTATTATAAAGTTGCAAAATAAAATGGTTGTACATGGAAAATATTTTCAAAATACTTAAGTGATACGGACTGTTTAAAGGTCACTGAATCGAAAAATATTTTATTTTTATTTTTTCTATGTTTGTATGTCTGTCTTCGTATGTCTTTCTGGCTTTATCACATCAAAACGGCTGTATGGATTTCATCGTCATGGGTCATCCACTGATGATTATAGGATACTTTTAATTCTACTATACTGAAGTAACAAAGAGGGTTATAATTTATTTTCTCCTCTGCTGACAAAGATGCTTCTAGCATTTTTATAAGTATATTTATTATTATAAATTTATATAATTATGGTATTTATAAATATATATCCAAAAATGGTCATATAAAAGTCATTATATTTATGAGTCCATGTTTATATACGTCCAAATACATTACTAATTTTGTACTTTACAAATACTTTTACGCATCCAAACTTGTCATAGAGCCGTATCTGTAAACAGCTTGACTTACTGATTGTATGAGTTCAGTCGAAAAACAAAGACAGTACAAGACAGCAGATCGCAAAACAAAACACTCCATTATTGTACCCACCAAAGGCCCTTATTGTGAAAAATAAATGGAGACACTTTCAGTGCGATTTGTCACTGAAAATGAATAATTACAGAGAGTCGGGGAAAAGAGATTGCGACCAATTTGGGAACCGGAAACGGAACCGCCCCGGACGAACGCGCCGCACTAAAATGCCGGGACATTCGCCATATTTAATATTGTAATTCTTTTTTTGAGATAATAATCTGCTTCATAGTTTCGCTGTTCGGAAGAGTGAATTTAATTTAGCTTGCGCTAGACGACTCGGTTTTATTTGCACTGGTAAATATGCGCAAAGCGTAAATGATAGTAAGTTTTGTTTAATCTAAAATGACGCTTTCACTGTAATTTTATAAGCATACGTCGTTATCGCGGGTACAAAAACGATTTGACAGTACAGAAAGATTATGAAAACAAGCAATAACAGACGCGAAACTCATTTTGAGGAACATCTATGCCTACTCCTACGAGTTTAAAATGTATCACACATTAGGTATTTCTAATACCCAACCTCCATACTTGACTTGAGTGCCAATACAACTTAAATAGATTAACTATGCAGTCGCAATGCAAACTCTTTAATAATTTTTCCTATTTGACATTGTCATTTGTTAGTAAGTACATTATCAATTATCCGTACTGATAACTGTGTGTAATATATTTATTGCCGAGTGCTTTTAAAATGCCGCGAAGGAAAAAAACGTGCGATGAATTTGTGGAGTTGTGGACAAAGGATTATCCTGAATTACAGGCTCGCGATACAAAATTATATTGCACTAAGTGCAATGTTAGTTTCCCCCAGAGAAAAGCTTCTATGGAACGACATTTCAACTCGGAAAAGCATACATCTGTCAAAAAAGATTTTAGGATGGAATTGACCAAATTTATGGTAAGCTGTAATATACCATGGTCTCAGTTAGAAAATCCCATATTCAAAAATTTTATCAATAACTTCGTCTCTGGAAAGTTCGAAAAAACTGTGGAGGTCCCTTCGGAATGTTTGTTGAGACAGAAATACGAGAACCAAATATACGACGAACAAATGCTTTTATTTATGTGAGTGTTGATGAAACAACAGATGCCAGGGGTCGTAAAATTGCTAATGTGATAGTCGGTGCATTGCTTGGAGATGCAGTCGGAACTCCACATGTATTGTCAAGCAAAAAATTGGAACAAACTAACAATATAAGTATAACGGATACCGTCAAAAATGCACTGGATAATTTGTGGGGTCCCGACCACAATAAACATGAGAAAATGTTGTTATTATTAACTGATGGTGTAGGGTACATGCAAAAAGCGGGTAGAACATAGGTCTTAACAGAGTTGCTGATCAAGTTCGCGTTCTTTTTCCAGAAGTGAATAAATTAATATAAAATGTAAAAAAAGTTTTTCGAAAATCGCCAAAAAGAATAAAAACATTTAAAGAAATGGTTAATGGAATACCCTTACCTCCAAATCCAACGATTATTCGTTGGGGAACGTGGATTGAGGCTGCGACATACTATAACAAGTATTTCGAGGAAATAAAAGGCGTTGTGGACACATTTCGTGATTCTGACGCAGCATGTATCACAAAGGCAAAAAAAGCATTTCGCAGTGCGAAAATTCGGAATGATTTAAATTTTATAGCGAAATATCTTCAAGTACTTCCAGACGCTATAAACAAATTGCAGTGCCCGAATCTATCTCTCAGTGAAAGTTTAGCCATCGTTCAAAAAACATACAAGCATATATCGAAATTAAATTTGAGGGCTAATGGAAAAAGAATATTTAAAAATCTGAAGAAAAATACTGGATTTGACATAATAAAAAAAATTAATGAATTGATACAAGGGAAGGAGATAATACTTGAATCATCATTACGAGTTTGTCACACTACTCTAGATTATTTCCATCGTTTCAAGTATGCACCTACAACAACAGTTGATGTTGAAAGATCATTTAGTCAATTAAAATGGATATTTACTGCTAGACGCCGCAAATTGACTGTGGAAAATTTAGAAAAAATCTTTGTAATCTATTACGAAAACCAAATAATAGATGTGAAAAATATACGTTAGTAAAAATTACACACGTTGTTTTCTTAATTTTTAAATAGACTTTCTTCTAAGTAGGTAAGCGTTTAATTAGTAGACGATAATAGTTATCTTCACACAAGTACGTATATATTGTTAAAATTGTTAAAAAAAGACGTTAAAAGATAATTAAATTTACTTATTTCCTACGTATAAACTTGTTAACTAAACAGATGGAAACATATGACAACAGTGTAAACCCATACCCCTTTGCGGCTGTATTTTTTATTGATTTTATCTAAAGAAAACTCTCCACATGTAAAGAGCTTCTTAGATGTTTAGTAGCTGTAGGCAGAATACGTCCGTTTCTACCAAATAGACATTCTGTTTTATCTGCTCTTTATCTGATTGGTAATTGTACCCGCGGTAACGATGTATGTTTATAAGTGAGTTTGTAAAGCTGTGAAATTCTGTTCTTGTGGGGAAGGCGATGGAAGGTCTTTATACAGTGCTCTGCAGTATGGATGGAAGCGGTTCAAGTGAGTTATTTGTAAGCTCACAAATTAACGCCATTTGCCACAAATCAGAGGTGTTTAAGTATGAAATTGCCGATTTTCTCAGTTATCCTAATAGATCAATGATTAATAAAATGTTACTTATTTGTAGCATTTTTGTAGGTAATAAAATTTATTTTATTGGCATGTTACCATCCTTGCACAGTTCGGAAACAGCTCGGTTTTCTTATTGATCGATTTCAGGATAGCCTTGGAATATTTATTTTACATATATGTTTTAACCCAAATATCCGTAGTGATGCTTCAATGTTGTTTGCCCATACCCATAAACGTGTTTTTAATTTCGATAAGCCACCTAAAATATTCCCAAAAACATCTATAAAGAAATTGATTTGCTTAAAATGCTCCATACTAAACGGCGATTTCATACTTTAACACCTAATTTATAGTATTATAAAGTTATAAAAATGAAATATCTGTATATATATCTGTATGAAATATATGAAGATATTTTCAATGAAATATTTGTAACGGACTATTTGGAGGTCACTACATCGATTTTTTTTGTAAGTTTTGTATGTATCGTTGTGGATTTATCACGATAAAACAGCTAAACAAATTTAAATATTTTTGGTACACGGGTAGCTGGCTATCCACAGATGGTTATATGATACTTTTTACTCGACTACGCTGAAGAAAAAAATCAAATTCAAATTGAAGAAAAAAGGCAGATGGTCAAATACATAACCATTTGCCTTTTCTCTTCCATTAAGGAAGTCTGAACATTATTATATCTTTCCTTATCCGTTTTTATCATCATTTTACTAATTACTAGCGAGTCAATCGCAACTCCGTAGTGAAGGTCCGCATAGACTCACCTGGCAACTTTTTCCCAACCTGCCAAATTCAGCAACTAAGTGGCGAGTGGCCAGCTAAATCACTAAAGCCATTTACTTAATTGCTGGCTAGTTTGCTTAAAGTTGAGTATTCAGGAAGTAAGTTCCGCTTAAGTGAAGAAAGTTCCTAAGTGGTTACTAATAGGTGGAGGTGACTTTAAAAAGCTTAATTGCTTGCAGTTGCTGCTAACGGTAAAAGAATTAGCCGGGGCTTTCTTAAACGAGTTTCACTTTGTTTACCGAGGAACCGTAGAACCTCGCTATTTTTATTAAGCTAAGCAGCTTAATAAAAATAGCGAGGTTCTACAGGTTACGTTAAATAATCCGAAAGGTTGTTTTACCTTAAACATGCATCGTGCGATATTTCGTTAAATCCGAAAATAATAATTGGTCAGGACAGTCCTTTGGAAATGTTCGCGTATGGAGAATATTTTTTAGTCTTAGTAAGTATTTTGGCCTTGGTTGGATAACCGCCAAGTGGTATAAAATAAATAACACAGAGACAATCTTAGACAAATCGACCTAGTCTCAAACTAAACAAAGCTTGAACTATGGGTACTAGGCGACGATATACATTGATATATAGATAAATTATAATACTTCAACATAGAAAACGTTCAAGACCTAGGAACAAACATTCATGCTCATCACACAAATACTTGCCCTGGCCGGGATTCGAACCCGGGACCGCCAGCTTCGTAGGCCTTTGTACAACCCACTGAGCCAAACATGTCGTCAATGTTTTCCAGTTATGAGGTCATAAATTTTTCGTATGAAAAAAAAATGATCTTCTTCAGAAACCTGGATATCAAATAAAAGGTTTCCATGAGCTGATTCTAAAAATATATCACACCCATACAATTCAGCTATTGATATTGCCAAATCCATTCCAAAACTCGTGGAATTATGTTATAATAAGTACCTACGTCGAATATTGTTTTTTCAAGTAATAACATATTTGTGGTTTACGTGTTATTAATGTAGTCATGCCTAAACTGAAGTCTAAAAATTGCTTTTAAATTTATACGAAAAAAGATTAGAAAAACGACTAAGCATTTGGGATTATATTCATATATTGTGCCCTAAATACTTACTATTGCATTACTATTTGCGTTCTAAATGGAGTTGGAGAAACTGAAATAAAACATGTTTGCATAATGACGTGTTATGATAGGTTAAGGTTTCAGAATTTTCTGAAAGTTATTCGTTTTGCAAGCACAAATCGACTTCATATAAGTTCCGAGATCGCGCTCGCTGACAACTCGTGAAACAAGTTTTAAAACTTTTTCGCTTATGTTCGAAATGAAGTCAATATGTCACTAGAGATCTTGACCTATGCCAAGCCACAGAATAGATAAAAATACAGAAGGCTCATTATGGATTGTAGGTAACCATTACGGCGTCAATAAGTGAACATTCATGAGCGGTTACCCTTACCTGGCATAAATGTTTTTGTCATAATCATCATTTGGCATAATTCATTATTTATTAATGCATTTTTTTCTGAAACTCAAGAATTTTCTGAACTTTTTATGGCATCATACTGTTAAATGTATTAGTTTAGGTTTGTTTTATAACAAATCTGAAAAGTTTACGTGTTTAGAAAAAAAAAATATTATGCTAAATGATGAATTATGCCAAATGTTGATTATGACAAAAAAAAGCCAGATCAGGATAAACCCATTCATGCGCGTCAATCTATGGCTCGTTGTTGCGAGGCTAAGCTTGACGAACAAAAATAACATGTTGTCTTAGAAACATTTACGATAACGTCAAAGCAGTCGTCCGTTTCTAAGACAACATGTTCCTCTTATTTGCAGAGGAGTACGAATTTGTACTCTTATTGTTGCATACGTCATTTGAACACAAGTCATAAGTCATGTTATTGCGATAGAGAACTACAAAAATACGCGAATTAGCTTTCGTTAAAAACTTCATTCAAGCTTCCTAGTTACTAATTGGTACCATAGGTTTTTTTTCTGAATGACTCTCACTTTTCGCTGATTTTAGCAAGAGGTATTTCGCCAATGTCGTCGTGAAGACATATCAAACTAGAGGAGAATAATTAAATTTTTGATTTCATGAGAGGATCTGTCAGGGAAGGTACTTTAGTTAATTCTATAAAGGAAATAAGTTTTTTAATTTCGATCCATTTTGTTTGAAAGATCCAGTTTATACGAAAAAAACCCTAAAAAAGATAAATAAAATACAAAGTTTTGGTATTACCTGATTAATTTTAAATATATCATGCAATAAATAAGGTTCAAAACAATGAGTCAAACGGCCATAAATCAATTCCTCATGCAGTGCACTAATACGATAGTGCACGAAGTTTTCCTTGTAAATTTTGTCGGGTTGACATTATAAGATAAGTTTTGTTTATGACGAATCAGCTTAAACTAGCTTAAACTAGATTGAGTAGTTATATATTTTTACAAAAACAAGAATAAGTGCCGTTCGTTACACAGTTGGTGGTAACACAGGCACTCATAAAAAATAATAAGCGTCTTTCATCAACAATTTCAACTCAACACTATCTATATTATCTGCATAATGGTATCAATAAAATATTATGTCGCATGAATAGCAGCTAAAAAAATCGGACCAGCCCTGGTAGTCTCGACGGAAGTTCCTTCGAAGAATTATGAACTCAAGGTTATTCAATAAATCATATACATACATATACATACACATTCGCAATTAAGTCCCGTTTTGTTGGCACAATTGTAGTACCTGTCTCGTACAAAATTATTTTTACTGCCATAGTAATGTCAACATCGAAGTCGGATCGTATATTTGTCGCTTTCATCCTCAGAGCATTCAACGAATAGAAATGACAAGCCGTGTCATCAGGTGAGGTAAACACGCACAGCACACTACGGAAATATACCAATTTCTACAAACGCACACAATTAAGGGGATGCATCGAAAATTTAAGCTATTTTTTAGCGCATTTTTTGTCAAATCTAGTATATAAAACAAGCTAGTTTTCAGATATGTGTTTCTTGACTATATAACCTATTCAGTGATTAACGCAGAAACATGTTTAATGAAAATTTCCTCGATAGAAAAGTTATCCGAAAACGCGTCTTCATTTCCCGTTTTTTGTCTAGTTTGTACAAACGACAGATTAATAATCGGCTAAATTATGTAAAAATGTCATTCTTCCCTTTATCTTTTAAGTAATTAACTTAAATGTTACCAAAACATAATAATATTTTCGATTTCATGGTACTTTTACATCTGGCGCTTACGCCAAAAAACCCCAAGCATGTAGTGTATTAGCTTTCTCTTTCTTTGATGCGCGCGAGCAATAAATGCGTCCCTTATTACAAATCACGCTTATTGGCTGGCTCCGCGTTTGGGGCGTGATTTACAAATGACGAAGTAGCCCCTTAAAAGAAGTCACCGACAAACAAGAAAACACCCACACACTGACAATTTACCGTATAAACCAACCGGAAATTTCGCGATTATTTTAGCAGAGGGGAATGCATTCGTATGGCATCTCCAGTAATTAAATGCTCTAAGCTTACAGTATAAAAAAACAATGAGATACTTGGTACACAGAACTTACATTTTAAACAGATACTTATGCTCTTCTATGTAGGATAAAAAATGAAGCTTCTTAATAAAATCAAAAATCTTGTCTCAGGAAAAATAAATCACTTTGCCGCGAATTTAGCTTCTGGTAGGGTTATCGGTTTAACAAGCCTCTAGACCGAGGTTAGCTGCCAATAGAGCATCCACACTTAGGCATGCCACTGAAGTCGTGACTCGTTGAGTGCACTTCAAACGCTCGTCGGACACCCGCAGAAGGCAAGATGTTTTTTTGGTTTTAGTTGAATACGGAATTTCATGGACTAGCCATCATAAAACACTCTTTGCTTAACCCTGAGTGATTTAAGAGTCAGGAATACATCAGCACTAGTTTACGTATTTTAAGTCATTTGAGTATAGCGTTCTTCAGATTCTGAAGAAAAAGTACGCCAAAACTTTTTACCTATTATTGTATAGGTTTGAATTCAAACCACGGAGCACTTTGGAGTTGCTTGCGATTCACTAAAATAGGCTATTTAACAAGTTTTTTCTGTGGTAGGGTATATAACGACCTCTCTATATTAAAAATACTAATGAAAAAACTACTCCAATCTCATAAAAACTCTCCAAGATACAATAATGTTAAAATCACATTTTTGACTTTCCCAAAAAACGCTTCACACTAAAGCCTATAAACTTGTGACGTCACACAGTTAGTACCTTGTATGGGGAAATTAAGAACTTTATTATGGAGCTATGTTAAAACTTGCGTTAATCGAAACGGTTTCAACACAAAAGTCACCACACATTTTATGGGGTATTCAATTAGTTATTATTATTAATTATGATTTTTTTCATACTTTAAAAAGCGGCCAAGAGCATGTCGGACCAAGCTCAATGTAGGGTTCCACAGCCGCTTATACAAAAATGCACTACAGATGAAACAAATCCGATATGAAAATAAAACACTAACAAAAGAGCGTATCTCCCCGGCACTTACGTCCTTTTGCTGAGAAGTGCAGTTTTTTGGCAATAACTTAAAAACGGTATGTCCGATCATGTTGAAAACAATTTTCGTTGGAAGTATTTATTAAACTTCATATTTATAATTTTTTCCATATTTTTTTACATACCGTTTAGAAAATAGAGGGGGGGGGCACAATTTTTGCTAATTTCGGACCGAATATTTCCGAAAATATTCACAAAATCAAAACATTTTTTTAGAAACATCGAAGTGTTTTAGAAGATCTGTCGAATAATGTATCACACATTGATATTTGCTGTTTTTTTTTTAGTTTCGGTTACATGTATTGAGTGCCCCTCCATAGAAATATATATATTTTATTTTTTATTTAACTATTAAACTAAGTAGCGGCTTACAAAAAGACACTTATGTTCCAAAGTTCATTAGTATACGTATTATAATTTTTGAGTAAAATGCCTGTGACATACGGACGGACGGACATGACGAAACTATAAGGGTTCCGTTTTTGCCATTTTGGCTACGGAACCCTAAAAATGGACTTTCCCACTCAAGTTTAACAACAAAATCACAAGTTTTTAGAAAATATTAAACGAGTAGTTTTTTATTATTTTGAAAAAGCAAAAAATACGTGTCCATTATTTTTTTGTTACCTAACTGCCAGACTAATTGTCATAGACCGTCATTGACAAGGCGGGAACCAGAGATCCAAGTGTTTTTTTTTTCATCGTCATCATCATTATATCAACCTAAAGACCACCACTGTGTTGGACAAAGGCCTTGCCAAGGATCCCCACGACAATCGGTGTGCCACTATCTTCAACTGTTTCCTGCGATACCGACCAGATCATCGGTCCATTTTTTAGGGCGCCTCCCCCTGTACGCGCTCGCCATTCAACTTACATTGTGTTTACATTATGTTTGATTCAAAAATAATGAGATGTTTGTTTGTTTACGTTGTTTCCCTTATAAATATAGCTGAGAGGGTAAAATACTTGGATATGAATCATTCTTCTCTTACGGTTCATTAGCCGACACGGAAAGTTGGGAGCAGAATTCGTAAGATGAATGCGCCAAAGTTGGCGATTTCCATCAACTATCCAGCGAATTTCTCTGAAATTCAAAAGTTACAGAGCCTTATTCTGAGTTAAGACATTATTCAATGAGTTAATTTGTAAAAGGAAAAACCGGCCAAAAGCATGTCGGGCCAGCTCAGTGTATGGTTCCGCAACCGTTCATACAAAAAAATGCACTACAGATGAAAAAAAAACGATATAAAAAAATGCACTAGCAAAAGAGAGTATCTCAACGTCACTTACGTCTTTGAGCTAAGAAGCGTAGTTTTTTGGCAATAACTCAAAAATGATATATTAGATCATGTTTAAAACAATTATCGCGGAAAGTATTTATTAGGCTTTATCTTTATGTTTTTTATATATTTTTTGGACATACTGTTTAGGAAATAGGGGGAGGGGGCACAATTTATGCAACTTTCGGAGCGATTATTTCCTAAATTATTCAACTAGGTTGGGACCAGGTGGATTTGTCTGGTTGTCGTTGATCTAATATTTATTATTATTATTTATTCTATTAATTCTCCTTCCAGTGAAGGAATGTTGTTACTAATGCTTGTCCCTATACTACAATAGACAGGGTGAAGGAATACATAGATCTACGTATCCACTTGATTTCAAGCTAGCATTGAAAAGTGGATTAAATTCGAGAGCAAATTCAATCTTCAGCACAAACACCAGTTCCGACATACACTCTAGCTACATTTTATCGCACACATTCCTACACAAGATACAAGGCACTTTATAAAGGCAACTTCTTGTTTGCCTTTTTCTCATCTATCAGAATAGCGAGCCAGGAACATATTAGATTTATGGCCGGCGCTTGCCAAGTCCCGCAAATAATTCTACTAGCTGGCACTATTGAAAAATTAACCCTACTTGTTGATAGAGCGTTAGGTTAGTTTATTGTTTTAAGAGGTTTTATTTTTGTTAGCAATTGTTTTTTTCTTATAAATACAAATATCTAAAAATTTAAAAAAAAAAACAAGTTTCCGGCTGGATTTGGACACGTGCCTTGCCGGGGCGCACTCTCTGCTAACTGAGCTACAGAGTCCAGTCAGGTTGTCTTAAAATGTTGTCCCTGTTTGTTACAAAATCTTTGCATTGTGCTTTTTTCCGGCAAGGCAAGGCACAAGGCACTGGTTCAAATCTAGTCGGAGTCTTGAATTTTTTTCATTATTTAGGTCTTTAAATTTATAAGAATATAGTTTCTTAGTGAACGAATTCACTTTGAAAATTGCGAAAATCGTGATGGTGAAACATCTAGGCTTTCGTGGAAAAATCAATTGTTTTTTTTTTTGTTACATGCATGTTTGGCAAATATCAGTTTACCAGAACAACGGTATATTGATATTTAGTTAAGAAAAGCGATAAAAATAATCATGCATGTACCCTATTGACCAGGCTGGGAGTATTCAAATTAGTATTTACGCTTTTCATCCTTACTTACTCAAAATGCTAATTAAGTACATTCAGGTCAATATTTTTGTGAACGGGCCCGAGACTTAATTTTCAATCAGAAGGCGTTTAAAATTTATGGGGCTTAATACCTAGCTTTATAGGATTAAGGTCCCTCAAAATACCTGGCCTAGGATATTACGGCTCGGATTAATTTAAATTAAAGTAGTTTTGTGTTAGAACGGCGTGTTTACGGCCCTACATAATTTCTTACTGGAGATAGAACATTGCTACTAAAGCCGCGAAGAGGGTTTATATTGAAAGCAAGGGTTTTGATTTATTTATCTAGTTATTTTGGAAATACGAGTACTTACGAGTCAGGTTTATTTTTTCTCGTTTTTAGGGTTCCGTACCCAAAATCGCAAAAACGATACCCTTATAGTTTCGTCATGTCTGCCCGTCCGTACTTCCGTCAGTATGTCACAGGCATTTTACTCAAAAGCTATAAGATGTATATTGATGAAATTTGGAACTTAGGTGTCTTGTGTAAGCCACTACTTAGTTTGATAGTTAAATAAAAAAATATATTTCTAGGGGGGGACCCCATACCGAAACTGAAAAAAAAATCAGCAAATATCAATGAGTGGCACATCATTCGACAGATCTTTCAAAAATACATAAAGGTTTCTAAAACAAATTTTGATTTAGTAAATATTTTCGGAAATATTCGCTCTGAAAGTAGCAAAAATTGTGTCCCCTATTTTCTAAACGGTATGTTCAAAAAATATGAAAAAAATTACAAATATAAAGCTTAACACTTTTGCTGCCAAGCTGTTTGTAGCGCTACGCACTTTCCTCTACATACGGGGAAAAACATGGTATCGGCTACGTGTCTACGAGCAGAGCGCCCACTAGGCGAGTTCTTAGCAGTAAATGTGTTAATAAATACTTCCAACGAAAAATCTTTTCAATATGATCGGATATACATTTTTCAAGTTATTGCCTAAAAACTGCGCTTCTCAGCAAAAGGACGTAAGTGCCGGGGAGATACGCTCTTTTATTCGTTTTTTTTTTTCATATCGTATTTTTTTTCATCTGTAGGGCATTATTTTGTATAAACGGCTGCGGAACCCTACATTGAGCATAGTCCGACGTGCCTTTCTAAAAAAAACCGGCCAAGAGCTGCTGCTCTTGCGCGGGCGTATATATATAACACTTATATACGTGCATATATTATATACTTAGACCAAGAGTGTATAGCGGAAATGTTTGAGACAGTCTGTATACGTGTAAATAGAGCCAGGTTCGCCGTTGACGGATATTAACGTCAAGACGGACGAGAAAAAAGCGTGCAATTAATGGCCCGTAGTGGCCCCAATAATGGACACTTTTAGGAGATAGTGTGTTTCCTTGTATTACGACTACCTTTTTTATCATTAAAACAAACGTAACAATTGAATTTGAAAAATACATTGAGATATGATTAAGGTGTATTATTACTTTTAAATATACGTAGATTAGAAATAAATCCTAGAAAACAATCATTTTCTTGTAAATCTCCAACGACAATTCAAACAAAGTAGTTGATTTCTTTCGAGGGTCAACGGAAATAGTGTGCATGACGCACCTCTTTTTATAATAAATATTACGGTACATTAGTATCTTCTTATATGGATTTTTTAATGTTTTTATACTACTTTTTTTTTTTCGATGTCATCAGTTTTAAGTTGTCATTAAACTCGTGCCATAGCTTGAACCAGCAGGCTTTTTCTTTGAGCTACAGTTGCCAGAGTAATAAATTGGTTTTCTACTCTTTCATCGCAGAAAAGAAAGTTTATTGGTTCTTGCCGGTGATTGGTGCAACTATAACTACTTTAAAGTAAGATAAAGCAAGTGATAAAAGTTGTACGGAGATAAATTGGAACTAAGCACAAAATTGCTCTGTACGGAACCACTCGGAAGTAATACTGGACACAAGTTATTAATCTCTAAGGAGTATACGAAGCTACTATTGATTTTGTTGTACAATATACAAATGTCAGCTGTAAAAGTATGTTAGTAATGAAATAGTAATTTAAACATATCTTGACAAACTCTAATCCTATAAAAACGAAGCCATACTAACGAATATTTTCGAAGTTTAGATATTTTTGCAGCTGATAGTAATCAGTCTAAGTAAAAATCTCGTTAATATACTTTAGGTACATACAACAATTTATGTGAAAGAACTAATCGATGAAATAATAAATTTTATACTAAATTTATACAAAAGTGACTCCTTAATAATTATTATTTATTTTATGTAAAAAAATCCGCTTATAATTACTAGCTAGCTACCCGCGTCGGCTTCGCACGAGTATACTTATATCTGTTGTCTCACTCACTGAGACAAACCCAAAATTTTCACTTTTCCATGCAATTTTTAGTATATTTTCTTACAAACACAACAAAAAAAGAATTAGCCAAATAAGCACCCGTTCTGAAATGATGCGCCAACAAACATTTGTTGTTTTGATTTTTTTTGATACATTTTTTTATTTATTTAATCTTTATTGCACAAAGGAAAACTTATTGTACAAAAGGCGAACTAATTGCCATAAGGCATTCTCTACCAGTCAACCTTAGGGCAAAGCAGAAAAATTGTAGGCGGTGCCGAGGCTTGTGTAATTACAAAAACACATATTTATATACTTTAAATACATGAATAACAAAATTTATATAATAAATACACAAATATATATAAGGTTAATAAATATATAACATATATATACATATATATATATATATTTATATATATAGCGATGAAACGAATTAAGCAGATAAACTAAGAGTCTTCGGTTCTGCCAGCAAAGAAGTTGCTCACGGACTTTTTGAATGCAAACTTATTCGGGGCCTGTTTGATTTTAAGAGGAAGACCGTTCCAGAGGCGGGCAACCTGAATGGAGAAAGAATTGGATATGAAGCCAGTTCGGTGGAGTGGGATAGAAAGGGCGAGATTGCCGGAAGAGCGAAAATGACGGTTACGAGTGGATTCAATGTAACTGAAGAAAGTTTTGAGATATTCTGGACATTGTGGCTCGTTAAGAATTGAAAAGACAGAGCAAAGCATTCGAATGTTACGTCGCTGTCGAATTGGAAACAAACCAAGCTGAGCGCGGAAAGCAGATATATGATCATATTTACGGAGACAGAAAATGAAACGAATACAATTATTGAGAAGCCGATCCAACTTATCAAGAAGATCTTCGTTTAAGTCCGGATAACACACATCACCATAATCAATTATGGGTAGGATTAGGGTATTTACCAACAAGACCTTAGTTTTAATGGGCAAGAAATGCTTCAATTTGTTAAGAGCATGGAGCGATCCAATTACCTTCCTGCAAATTTCGGCAACCTGCACCTTCCAGCTCAGCGTGCTATCCAAGACACACATATAGAATATAAATATAAATAATTTAGACTTAAGCGTTATGCTTTTTAATACTAGCATTAAGTAGTCACGTATCCTTAGTCAGAGTGAAAACAGAACAACAGGTTCAGGGTTAAAGAAATGTAGGTCAAAATACACAAGTTTACTACATAAAACTGTCAGTCATGATATACGGCACTGAGACGTGGTCACTCACAATGGGCCCCATAAGAAGGCTCAACGTCACTCAAAGAGCAATGGAGCGACCTACACTCGGAGTCGTTTCATCATCATCATATCGGCCCAAGGACGTCCGCTACTGGACAAAGGCAAGGATCTCCAAAATGACCGGTTGTGCGCCACCCTCATCCAACAGTTGACCAGATCATCGATCCATCTTGTTGGGGGCTTCGTTCTGTAGCTGTTTAAAGTAACGTAACTAATTCATTTAAAGTGGTAGGCTTTAGTACCTATTATAATGCTAGTAATAGGCAGAAGAAACCGAAAACCGCAAAATTGCCAGCTTTTCCGGTCCTATAGGATATATTTGATGAGTGTGCGCAGGCATAAGCTATTTCACATTTTTTTAATAGTATGTATGTTATAAAACGACGTCTTATTAATATAAATATTCTCGCTATTGAGATTAAAAAGCACCCTAATTTCAATAGAGAAGATGGATTGTCACTACCACCAAGTTGGGATCCTGTAATACATCTCATCAAGGAACAAGCGAGACACAGGACTGCAAAACCTCTTTCTTATCTGTTAAAAAAAAACTTTTTAACAAAAAATAAAACCGACTCCAAAAAAAAACTAAAAATAAAAAAAAAACGCCATAATTCAGTTTCTTCAATTTACTTACAAGTAACCGTTTGTATACTCAGTATATACAGTATATACAATTAATCTTATTTTGGCGTCGGTGATATGGCACCAAAGAATGTGTAAAATATTGAAAATTGACGATTTTGGTAAGTTGTGACACGATGGCACCGACTCCAAAATAACATTAATTGTATATACTGTATAGATTGAGTATACAAACGGTTACTTGTAAGTAAATTGAAGAAACTGAATTATGGCGTTATTTTTTATACTTTTTAGTTTTTTTGGGAGTCGGTTTTATTTTTTTTGTTAAAAAGATTTTTATTTTACACTTTTTAGTTACTCGTTACTTAAAAGTGTATCTCGTGACAATTCGAACAAGCCCAAACATGGCCAGGATACGTTATTTTATTACATACTGGTGCCTACCTTCCGGCTCCATCATCAAATCAATTCGATGGTACCATTCTCATCAGGAACATTTAAGTTTGTGACTATGAAGTTGCTTAGCTTAATTAATCAAGATATCTTATCGCCGCCCATAAATCATTTATCATTGAGGAGTTCCGATGGCATTCTGTGGTCTTCTTCATCAGTTCCACTTCACCAATTTACACTTTCTGAATGATAAATTGTAATACTTTCGCCTAAGCAATCGGAACTGTAATATATAATTAAAAAAAAAAATATTGTAAATATCTCTTATAGGTAAATAAGTATGCCAGATCAAAGGTTAACACTAAAGTGTTCTTGAAATGTTGATTCCCTTTTTAAATTTGGATTTTCAATTGTCCATGAGTGAGAATTGTGCATATTAAAAATCCCATTGCGTCTAAAGTGGGATTCATCAGTCCACAAGATTTGGTTAAAAAAGTTTTCGTTTTCAGCTTGTCTCCTCAGCATTTCCTGACAGAATTCAATCCGCCGATTGTAATCTTCCGGTTTCAACTGTTGCACTTTTCTTATGTGAAACGGATGATATCCTACGCTCTGTAGTGTACGGTGTACCTGAGATTTAGAAAGTCCGGTACGACGTTCCATAACTCTCACACTGGTCGACGGGTCTCTTTCTACTTCTTCAACCACTGCATCTACTACATCAGGATCCGGCATAGTGGCCATACGGCCTGATCTGGTACCCGGTATGTAACCTTCCAAATACGCATTATGTTCTCTTAAGATCATGCGATAGTCAGGAAACGTTTCAGGTTGAGGCCCGCCTCTTCGTTCCACATGTTCCCGGTACAGCCTTGAAGCTTCCACCGCATTTCCCCTAGCATAACCGTAATAGTAATGCATTTCTGCGTAGTCACGTGAAGTAAACATGATCACTTACACGCAAACTCAAGTCCAGTTAAAAAATGCCAAGTCGTCGATTCCAGGTAATAACACTAATCCAAATCGTAATGCAAGTCAAAGTCCATATGAATAGCCAAAATGATTAGAGAAACGAACAATTAGCAGTATTAAAACACAATTTTTAAATTATTGAAAAGTACCAACTATGACCAAACAACGTGAAAATTTTCTCATGCGTCAACCGTCTTTTGTTTTTTGTTCTTTTTCTATTGATGGCCAGTGCGTGATTTAGAACGAAATTTATTTAGAAAGTTAATTAATTTTGCACTTGCCACATTTAGATTTCAATTTTTTGATTGAAGTTTTATGAATAATCAAATGAAATTTTTAGGGTAGCTACCTGATAGATAGAGCAAGTTTTTAAAAGCCAAACGGTATTTTTTTATGTGATTTTATCTTTTTAAAGCCCCTTGAAGTTGTGAACATATTGGGTAATTTTATCATTCTTGGCATTTAATTTTTTTTTATTCCATTTAAAGATCTAACGATACTAAATGTTACCATACTGAATTGGCCTATCTATTAGCTTAGTACACAAAAAAAATGAAGCATCTACCGCAATAATTCACGTCACCATAAATAAAAATCTCATCGTACTCGGCGATAGGTAAAAAATAAAAAAAAAAAGTCATAACTCCGAAAATACGAAAAATCGCGGAACATACATGGGGGTGATTTAGATAGCCCTCTAGGTCCTCTACCTCCCAGCTTCAGTATATCACTACTTCTTGGGACACCCTGTATAAATATAACATAGGTGACATAGGTATTATTATTAAGGAGATGCCTTCTATAATTAACCCAGAAGCATAAATAATGATTGTAAATAAATAAAACATAATTAGGTACGTGTTAAATTGTAATACTTTCGTCTAAGCACCAGAACTGTTATGTAGATATTGTACTGTTATATGTAATAAATATCGATTAAGAAGTCGATTAAAAAATAAGTCTTGTGTACTCAGAATGCTTGTCAGGACAATTCCAGTAACACCAAACACGACTCGGTTACGTTGTTTGGTTACCGTGTTCTATAGGGTACTTTCCGGTTCCAGCATCAGACCAGTTTTATGGTACCGTATTGAATAGCACCATGTACATTTTTTTCCTCCTAGTAATTTAACTATCCGAATCGGCACATTTAATCGCTACCTTCGAAACACTGACCGTTTAGAAGTAAAGTTCTAGTGGCCATTTGTGGTGTTCATCATCAGTTTCGTTACACCAAATCCTATTTACTGAATGTAAATTCTTGACTTTATCAATAAATTACCGAAAGCGCCGTACATGTCCCTATAACGAGATTTCTCCGAGATTCCATCATCAGATCCCGACTTAGTGCCAACGGGACGAACACGGAGTTATGCCCTTTCGATTAAAAAAATAATAATTGAAAATCGGTTCACGGTTCTCGGAGATATCGAGTAAAATAAAATCAAAAGTTCGAATTGAGAACCTCTTTCTTTTTTGAAGTCGGTTAAAAAAGTAGTTAATAGTCTCTGTTTTTAAAATATTATAATTAGTAATGAGGTAGCCTGGGAGTTTTTCTATGCAGCGTTTCTTTTCTCCTCAGTACGCCTGATTTGTAAAATGCTGCTTGGTAAATTATTAAAATACAATAATTAAGCCCTTCTGGCACATGTGTAACTGTCTTTATAGCTTAGGCCCATCTGGCATGTATGTAAACCATTATTTGATTTTTTTTCAAATATGGGTAGTTTGCATAAATTGTAACTTTGACAGAGGAAAATACATTTTCGAAAGCTGGAAAGCTTCCGAAACGTCGGGAAGTAAAATGAGATAATATACGCGATATAATCCGTTAAATTGTTTAATTTCAATATAAATATTGGTGAAAAAACTACTGCAATATCATAAAAACTCCCCGATATACAACGAAGTTAAAAGCACATTTTTGGACTTTCCCAAAAAACGCTTCATACTAAAGCCTACAAGCATTGTGACGTCACACGCTTGTATCATAAAACAAGCTACAAGTAAGGTATCGAAATCAAAATTTTAACGTAGTTTTTAATTGTGCATGTTATATCAGGATCTTATATAATTTTTAGTTTTTAATTTTTTTCTATTGTTAAAGATTTTATCCCGCTATCCCCGTTTCACTATCGGCCATCCAGGCGTAGGAAGTGACGTCATCCTTACGTTGTTAATTTACCATTCATACGCACGAAGCGATTTTCTTCATCATTTCTAATGCGAAACGCTAAGGAATGGAACTCGCTCCCGTCGTGTGTATTTCCGGAAAATTGTAATTTGGGTCTCTTCAAGGCGAGAGTGAATAGGCTGTTACTGAACCAGCGTGCTACATCCTCGACCCTGTAGGCACTTACCACTATGTGCTACTGGGGTCAACCGCTGGTCAGTTTATGAATAAAAAAAATAAAAACTGGCCAAGTACTAGTCGCGCACCGAGAGTTCCGTACAAAGTATACGCTACAAACAGCCGTATCTATGAAAATCCAGTGTTAGCAGAGCCCTACTCCTAAGCAAAATGTACGCAGTGTTCGATCATTTTATATTGTTTACCGACATAGACAGACATACATAAAATTATACTGTTTTTAGTATTTGTTGTTATAGCGGCAACAGAAATACATCACCTGTGTAAATTCCAACTGCTACTACTACAGCCGGGTAACAGACGGCCAGACAGACAGACACATGGACAGCGGAGTCTTAGTAATACTGCCTAGTTTTACCCTTTGGGTACGGAACCCTAAAAAAAAACCTGTAATAATACAAAAACTCATCACGTATATAACGTTCGACTAAAATCTTGCCTCCTTTGTACTAGCTCAGGTTAATTACTGTCTCTTGGAATATAAAAATACCAAGGTAAAATATTCTCGTCTAGTGATATCACATTTTTAATTACTTTTTAGCTGTCCACGGAAGGTAATTAAGTTTTATTTACGTTAAGCCTAGTAATTATTCGCATTTTCCTTGCATTGCGGTCTGGTCGCTTTTAAACTTAAATCTATATTATTATAAAGTTGTAAAAATGAAATGTCTGTACATTGAAGATATTTTCTAAAAATTGAAGGTCACTAAAACGAAAAATATTTTTTTTTGGATTTTATGTATGTTGGTATGTGTCGTGGCTTCATTTGATTTCCACAATTTTTGGTACACGGGTAGCTGGGTATCTCCAAATGGTTATAGGATACTTTTTACCCGACTACGCTGAAGAAAAAACGACGGGTTATGACTTTTTCTCTTCCGCGAACGAAGTTGCGGGCATCGTTAATTTATAAGTATTCAAATTATAACACAGATAAAATAAAAATAAAACTTCCGAAACGTCGGGAACTAAAAATGAGATAATATACGCGATATAATCCGTTAAATTGTTTTAATTCAACGGATAAAATAAGATTTTATGGTTGCATTGAAGTGTGACAGGGTATAAGGTATTCGAATTGTGGTTACAATTTCTTGATGCATAAAGTGGAATTAAATTTCAAGAAAAGTAAGATAGCTTGCTTTATTTCCTACTCGCAAAAGTTAATCGTAATATATGGAAGAGTTGTTGACACCCTTCTGAAATAACATTACCTACCATAAGAAACAGTATTGCGATTATGTGTCTAAAGTCCAGGCTAATCTTTGAAAAACTCAATAGTTACTTAGCTATCACTTTAACCTTTAAATTATAATCTCTACCCAAATATTAGTCAAATTTGTGAATACTTCCTTTAAGCACCTGTTAAACGTTCAATCTTATCTTAAACGACATCATTATGGACATTGTTTATTAAAACGGCAGCTTCTGAATATTATTAGAGATAAGGCATGTTTTATACGCGTTTGGGGAGTTTGTGCACTGTCAATATCCAGATTATATTTATGATATAAAATATCCTAAAAATAGTCACATGCCGGCTTTCCTTTGTTCATAGCGCGCCACCTTCTTCTAGTTTATTTTAATCCCTAGAGGTATCGTTATTTTTTCTTATTTTAAGTTCACGCAGGTGCTATTTAAAGAAATCTTTCACGTTGATTTAAATTTTTGCTCATAATAGGGTGCTAAGACTCACCACACCATTCTCTGTTAGTACTGACAGATGCTTAACGCATGAAGGGCTTTTCCGAAGTTCAACATTCGAAGTTTGTAGTGTACTGTCACACTCACACAAATATAAATTAATGCAAGAGTGAAAGGGACGGTACGATACAACCTTCAAATTTCGAACATCGGAGAAAGCCTCTAATTACTATACTCAACGCAAAACGAACTGGCGCCCGAGAACATAATATTATCTTGTTCACACTTGCGTGTTCTTGACTGGTATGAAAGAGATAGCAGTATGGTCTCTTCGTTTTGCATCGAGTATATATTGACAGGCATCCAGAAATAAATAAATATAAATAAATCAATATCAGGGACAATCTTACACAAATCGATGTAGTCTTAAACTAAGCAAAGCTTGTACTATGGGTACCAGGCGATGATATACATAATATATAGATAAATTATAACACTTAAATACGTAGAAAACATCCAAGACCCAGGAACAAACATTCGTGCTCATCACACAAACACTTGCCCTGGCCGGGATTCGAACCCGGGACCGCCAGCTTCGTAGGCCGTTGTACAACCCACTGAGCCAAACGTCAATACAATAAGGTACTTGCGCCCAAGATGGCCCGGTTCTTAAGATGGAACCACTATCAACTATATTGTATTTCTTAAAGTTCGAATGAGATTAAATTTCGCGCACATGTTCGGTTCGTTTGTACCATAGATAAAACTGCAACTTTATATCAAAGTCAAGGAAGTTGAACTAAAGCACAATATGAAAGTGGGCCATCTTGGGCGCAAGTGCCTTAGCAGAATATAGTAGAATGGGGAATGGATGAAAATTCTAAAAAATCTTGAAATTTTATTTATAAGTAGGAATAAGCCTCCTTATCGTCCGAAAAAAATACAGATTTTTCTGTGGCTTAGCAAAAAAATAAAAAAATTAAAAGGTGTTGGGGGCCTATATGACAGCTTATACGGTACGTAAGCAGAACGTGTTTACTCGGCTTATTAAATCTTAAAATTTTCCATATTTTCTTATAAAACTAATTTCGTAGGGTAAGTTAATAAACTATCCGATCCTAAGAAATAAGGAATACTTATAACCTCTAGAGAAGTTGTTAATAAGCAACTCGGTCCAAGAAAGTTTTAGTAGATTTTATTAGCTTATTGTCAATAAAAAGCAGTTCGTACCGTACTAGTTCCTATTTTCTATTAATAGCTACATTAAAGTTCCCGTCGGAAACTCAAATGAGATAATATACGCGGTATAATTCGTTAAATTGTTTTATTTAAAGGAAATACAACTTTATTATAGTTGAAAATGGTTTAAATTTATTTAGAAGAATATTTTCTAAATACTAGTAGGCCCACAGGCCTTAGGACGCTATGTACCAAAGACGTCAAATTGTTTGTAAAGTCAGGTGCGGCCCACTCATACATCGCGTAGCAAAATTTACCGACAGGCAGCCCCTCAGCTCCGAGAAAGTTGGCATACATTGACGCGCATCGTGCGAAATAAACATCCGTTCTCTCTTCGAGCGGCGCAATGGTTGCAAAATTGTTGGCTGTCTATCACGCAAACTCAGTTCTCTCGCTTGCAGGCGGCTCACAGTGTAAATAAGTTAAAGCAACTCATCTCCTAAATTCAACTGCTGCGCTTAGGTCCTTCCTACATCTGAGGTTCAGTGCAGCGGCTTTGGCTAAGATCAAAAGGGAGAGCCTTCTGTATTTTATTTATTCTGTAGTAGAGTTGCCTTTCTTCGTTTTTAAATGGAAAAGGTTAAGGGACTAAAATGTTCCCGATTGAAAAATACGAACCAGAAAACCAGTATGAGGTTGCGGAAGCAGAGTATTTACTCTACATCATGGAGAGTCACCTTCATGGAAAACCTCAGTGAAGGCCACTGCCCAGTAGTGGAAGTACGGTTAGATGATGATGAAGGAAACCGCAGGGAAAGATTGACACTAAGGTTAATAGGTAGGTATACCTTTATTAATAGATCTTATTAACGAATCGTTGGAAGATATTCGTCTCGTAAGTCTAGTACCGAAAGATCAAAGCGAATTCCCCTGTTGCAGCAAAACTATTATTAAGGTTTAGTATAAAAGATTGTAACTTTATAAGAAATTCAATGGTACATAAGCCTTTCTTTGTTAACTACTACAACATTATTCAACTTGCCTTTAAGTTGTCTTAACTCGATTCAACATGGCCGCGACCCGGCATAAAGATATTAAAATACAAATGATCTGAGTGGCTTTTTAGCTTATTTTAAGTTTTTGCATTAAACTGTCTCAGGTCATACTTTCGCGAATTTTTTTTTTTTTTTTTTTAGTTTATATATCATAAAGAATCTTAAGTGGTTAATACAAAATTATACTCCGCCAAACTGAGGACAGTTTGTTGGCGGATAAAGCGCTCATTAACATTTTAGTGTTCTACCGACTTATAATTTACTTATTCAACTACACATAACATTTATATCGCTGCCCATCCACAACAACAAATTTTGAAGAACCACTTAATTCTACCGCGTTGTTTTTTGGAACTTTGAGTTTCCTGATACGTGTTTACTTTCAGTCACTTCATTACAAATTCTGCGCCACTTTGACGGTATAAATCTCAAGAGGTTTGACTTGTATTTTCGTAAAGTAAGTCTTAAACTAAAGCACTGCGCCGACCGAACTCAAAACCCTGAGAGCTCTAAAAGAAAAACCTTTGGTTATTATTTTCGCCAACGCGATTGCCCCACTTTTGCCCAGCGCGGAGCTTGAAGGAATTTCCCTAATAAACAGTTAGTATGAAAATTTCCGTCAACGCCCCGGTATCCGGGGATTCCGACGATACAGCATTCTCTTAACAAACTCGAAAAGAAACGCTGGAAAAGAATAATTTTGTGTGTTTTTCCCTAATAACAAAGTTGCGAAACGCGGGTCCGTTTCGGAACGCCTGCTTAATGTTATTGTGATAAAAGGTTTTTAAAGTTCATTATTGCAACTTGGAATTATGGATCATTTGTTTCTCGTACCAGCTTGTGGCCTTATTGGGCTGCTTTTGTAAAAAAGTCGTTTTTTTTTAAATTAGGTTAATGTTTTTCTCCGATGAACATTTGATAATTTAAGAAAATTTATTTTTATCCGGGCAAGCATTTTCTACTTAGAGCTTTGGCTTAAAATATTTTCAGACTATCAGCTTGGGTGTCATCGGCATCTTTAACGTCTCAAACGTCAAAATCTTTATTGATGAGGCGATCAATCAAAAGTTTTAACAAAACCCGTGTCAATTTTATGATACATCTTTGTAATGCAGATGATTTAATCATATATTAGAAGTATAGTTAAGCATTAATTAATCAGAAAAAACATTAATTATCATAATCAAAAAAATGTACTATAAAGATATTATGTTTTGTTTTGATATTCCGATTTTATTTATTCACAAGTTATTCATAAACAAAAATATAATTTGGGTCGTTCAATAATTACGTAAGGCGTTTTTCGAGGTTTTCCGACCCCCCCAACTCTGGTGAGGTTTCATGAGATTTAGATCAACCCGTCCACCAGTCCCCCAATATCATGAGTCAATTTTTAAAATGTGTGTTTATAGTATAAAGTCGTTTTTTTTAATTTTAATATATTTATCTAAAGCTGCGCAAAAGTACCATAAATATGTAGTACTAAAGAAGTGTAAGATTTTGCCATATTCATGAACTATGTTGTACGTAACCAATTTTTTACAATTTTATACCGTTTTTTGCAGAAAATAAATTACGTGTAAATGAGATTCAGATCGACCCCCTCTCCCTCTAAACGGCTCACGTAGTTACCGAACGCCCCCTTATGCGTTACTAAACATTCAATGACGGATAGACTTCTAAAGCAGAATAACGTATCCATTACCTAAACGAACGTATCAGTTTATAATCAAAGTGTCTAGAAACATGAAGCATTTATAAAAGTATAAGTAAATATAAACGGCTGTTTTCTTCTCTGCATTTCACTGAAATTTTCTTTCAAATTCTAGCCAATTTCATGTCTCAGACGAACATCTGTTACTAACTTACGAATCGTACACAAGGTCTGCCAAATGCCCTAGCTCTCAAATCCCAGACAATTTCTTAATGTCACCATCAAAGCGAAACGCCGGGATTCCAACACAATGACTTAATTCAATGAAACTTTCTTAAGTTAAATTTGTTTGGTGAACTTTTGTGGTTACTCTGCTGTTTTCAGTAAAAAATTTAACCAGAATAAAAACGACAAGATCGAGATGAATTGTGGAAGTTGCGTAAAATTTATATATTTTTTTAACCAAACGGCCTAAACACCTTTTTTTTTAAACGACGTTGGCCGTGCCTTGCTGTCACGCAAAATAATTACATGCTACTAGGAAGCAACAAGCAACACACACCACCAGACGATGAGATGCTGGGTTTGAAAATTGTCACCGGACAATCGATGTTCCTAAGATTTCATAAATTAGTTTTGGTAGCGTATTGAAGTCAGTTAACTAGTTTTTTATTCAGTTAATTAGATAATTACAGTAAATTTTCGAAAATATTTTCTTTTTCAGTATAAGAATCAAATTTAATAGTCCACTTATTTCTGTATCTTGTTGCTATGGTTACGTCTCCTCAGTAACTCTTTAAAACTACGATTTTAAACCATATAAAGGCAAACAAATATTTTTTTCTTGCAAATATAGGTTCATTTTTCAAGGGCCCATCTCGTCATAGCCTAGATTACTAGCATTTATCTAAGTAACTCTATCACTATTGTCTCCTGAGTTACGGGACAGAATAAAAACAAGAAAAAGTTGATCCACCCTTAAACATATAACATAAACAAACACACCCTTAAACATAATAAAACTAAGATTACTAGAATCTTTTATATACAATAGAGATTTTAAGAGTCCCTTCAAATAACGGGACCCTAATAAAATATCAAGTCTGTAAAGTACAAAAGGTCTCAGATTTCTTTGTAACAAAGACGGGCGGCCATTTGCGCAAGTGGTCAGCCTCTCACCGATGCATTGCCGACCCAACGAGCTGAAACGCTACTTGAATCGCAAACTTTTTAAAAGTTTCTGCTACTTATATTTTCAGACTGGCTGGATAGAAAGTTAAAATAAGAATAAATGATTATATCTGTACCATGAGGTTCTTTTTACGTATTTATTTAAATAGTAAGAGGAATACGCCGTTACTATTTTGTTATTATGGTCATATTTGTTGTATAATATATAAAAATGAGGACGAACTTCATGTAGCTCCCATCATAGCTTGTATTTATTTAATCTCGCGAGTTAACAATTTAATTCGAACTCCGTCTAACCTAGTGTATGTTATTTTAAATCATACATAATGGATTCTTTTTGCTTTCATAACGCGTGTTGCTACCTTTTTTTTGCAAACATTTACTTTTCTGTATTATTAATTGTTGCTACATTTTTTCATGGAGTAACCAAATTGAAAAGTGACAATCAAAACAATAATAATAAGTAATTATAACCTTAAAATGTTTTAAAGTTACTTACCATTTCACAGCCTCACGCAACTGCGAAAAGAATGCTAAGTATTGCTAAACACTTAAAAGTCTATCATTCAGTAACTACATTAAGTAATTGAAGTAAATATCAAATTCTTATCAACTGTCTAATGAAAATTGGAATTATGTGATTCAATATAATGATAGGTACTTTTTAACTACTTATGGATACCTAAAATGGCGCATACTTTCAAGAGTCAATGCCTAGTGTGACAGTGTCACCTAAATCTATTCGGGAAGTGTGGAATCTACATCATGCTAAAGAACAAGAGTATGAGATAGTGGAAATGTTTCATTAACTACCTATCCTTTAACGATAATGGTTCATCAATAAACTTTACACTAAGTTGCAAGCGTTTTAATTTGGACTAAACGGTTACAGTGTAGTGCAATAAAAATATCTCCACCATTAATATAGTGGAGTGACGTCAGTGACTTGCGTTGTGAAGAAATAATCCGGCCGTATCGATTTGCAACTAAGTGTATTAAGGCGTTAGTGTTCCTGTGACATCGATAGGTTGATTATCGATAGAGTTTTACATGTCGATTTATAAATTTATCCAGTTTAAAGATCAAACAATCGTGAAAATATTTAGTACCTCCTTATATCATACTTAATTATTAATTTTATCGTGATTATTTAAAGCGATTTATTATTTTTACTAGTTGACTTGCACGTGGCCTAAAAATATATAATACTCGTTTTGGTTCTTAACTTAACCCAAAAAATGCTTCTATGATTTTCAAAATGTTTAAGTGTCTCACGGCATTTTTGGAATGACAATAGATAATTTAAAAACATACATGATTTACGCTAAATGTTGTTTGATCGAACTAAAATACTACACAAACTTTATCAACAACATAGTCTAAAAACTCTATCGATATATTCTATCGATGCTCAAGGAACACTAGACAATATCAATTTAGTGTATGTACGGTGTCCCGATGTCATTTGAGGACCATTCTACAAATTAATTAAATTATGCCCGAGCAGGAGTGAATATAACAAACTATTATACTTGCAAATGAGGTTAACTTGTGTGATAGGTATGAAGATATGGTACAATAAAATTAGGTAGTCTCTTCCCATAATAGTTTTGATTTTGATTTGACATGGCTACATCATCATTCTTATATGTAAATCAGGGGAACACCCAAATAATCAGAAATATTTTATTCCGAATTTTATATTTCCGTTGTATTATAATATATGATTACTGAAAAGCACGAAATTTAGTTAGAAAAACTCCGAATTTTTGTATTCCGATGTTTATAACCCCGAAGAATCAAAAGCCCGATGTTTTTTTACTCTGAAAAATAATAATCCGAATTTCAATTATCCGAAATAATATTGCTAATTCGGAATTTTGACATTCGGAAATATAAAGTTCGTGATTTTTAATAATCGACATTTTGACATGAAACTCCTCCATAAAAAAAATCTTACAAAATGTCAATCAAAGTCGACATTATTATGTCGAAGCCTTGGCAAATCACGACTCGTCATGGGACGAGAACAGCCTGTTCGTGTGGAAGTTAGTATAAAGTATTCTGTGAGTCTTCTACGCAACGATTCTAACTGATTGTGTTTATCAATAATTTGAGTCATTACTAATATAAACATTAAGTTACTTAAACATTAGGTTAAGCCTTCTTTCTCGTCTTGTGAATGAATACTATAAAAAAACACTTATTTCAAACCAACAAACCCTTATTTTAGCAAATAAAACAGTGTATGGTTTAGAATTCAATACACCATTTTAATGGAAAATGGGGTACACCATTTCAATGGAAAACGTATATTCTTCGTTTTTTATTAAAAATATATAATTATGTATATTTACTAGAAATACATTTTAAAATCAATTGGACAAAAAATGAGGTCCTGTGACGGTTGTCTCGTCGTTCCAGTTTAAAATTGCATTATTTTTACACTTACATCCATGTTACATGTGCACTTTGTAACGAATCTATCACAAAATAAGCGCGATGTCGCATCATTTTTGTTTTGGACGTGTGATAACGGCCATTATGTCGGTGGACTGGTCAGGAGCCTATCAACCTCTAGCCTAGCGAATATTTTCAACTACCCGCACTTTTTATTAACTTGTGATAGGATTGACACGGACACACGACTTTCACAACATTCTTATCTATGTGAAAATCGTGAAATTTTAAATGAATATAGTGTTCTAAAGTACTTCAAACTATTAATAAACACAAGAAGAGATCGTTAGTGCAATGTAGGATGGGAAGTTGAATTGCTAGTGCGTACTAAGTTCATGCTTAGTTTATATGTAGCTTACTCTCTGACTGCTCTGTGAGACCTGGGGAACATAGCACAAGTTAGTCTACAGTTGGGAATACGGTGTTAGATGTTTGAGGTATGAACTGGGTTTAAATAGAGGAAACTAGATTGAGGTTACATGGGGTGTTAAGTTTGTAATAATATTACGCCAGATACCTATTATCATAGCTCGGGGATTACAGTACGAGAACGATTTGACATTGCGCAAATAGAAGGTACGAAATCAATATCGCACCAAAAACCCTGGAGAATGCCTATTATAGTCATAATGTGAGGTGTAATATAATTTTAAATTGGGCTTATTAATGTATGGATTAATATATGTTGGGTTATTTTTCGAACTGCTTCAATTGCTACGTTTCATTTCACAACAGTTTTTTTTCCTGAGAGAATTTTCAAAAACAAACTTAATCCAATCTTTTATTTGGGGTTGTACACAATTTTAAGAAAGGCTCGGATTCTGTTTGAGAAATATTGTTAAATACGTCAAATCAAATTACTATCATATTACCGTCGACTAAATATTTGTAAGCCAGGCATAGTATTAACACCACATTTCAGATATCGCTCATAATTCGGCTAGACATCCATAGAATCCGATTTCCACTGGCCCGCTTACTAAAAAATATTTCAGTCCCTTTATTCTGTAGCTCTTAAAGAAAAAACAGGCCACACCTGCTTCGGCTTGCCTAAATATATATTTGTCGCTGTTCGTAGATCCACTGGTGACATAATAAGTACAAACAATCTTTCTTAACTAAGTTAAGCAACTACCTTGACACTCAGACATATTTCGATGTCAGATACGGTTACTCATGCCGTAAAAAGCAGGTACTGCTCAACAAGTTTGTGTTCATTCCAATTCACTCTTATGTTAAGAACCTTGTCGCGCAGCGCAATGCGAGCAGCAAACGAACGCCCACATGTTTACACCTTACAACTTGAGTAACATTGCATGTTCTCTTTCGCCCCTGTCTGATCTCTGTCTGTACTCCTTTGTTCCTGTCTGTTCTCCTTCGGAGCTTAGACAGACTTCCGATGTGCAGTAACGGGTCGCACAGCTGGCGCATCTGCAAAGGCTCATAAAAAAAAACCGTTTCTGTAATCTTAATAAGTATAAATGTTATTATAACTGTCACAAATGATTGAAGCTTCTATCTGCTAGGATTGTGCAGATTTCTGGATTGTTTTTATCGGGAAACATCAATGGTTTGGTTGTACAAGATGGCACAAAGCACGTAATCATTGGATCTTGCCGATACATTTTCTAGTTGCTCATTTTAAGATCTTAAACCAATTACTTGAACAGAAGCCAAATTAAAATTGTAACTGCCGCCGATTCAATAACAATAAAGATTCAAGTTTTTGTCATGACACTTGTCAGTAGTTATCATAATAATACCACAGATGCGATATATTTTATACTTTTTAAATAGAATTTTGTAAAGGCGCTAGATTTATTCTGCCTTACATTGCGATTAGGTCCTTATAGAATGAGGTAGTTTTGTTTTATTAAAATCTGTGGCTAAATCTAAAAATAAAATAAAAATACAAAATACATTTCTCGTAATTTTGCAAATACTATTAGATAGTTCGATAAAATTAGGAGGTAAAAAAATGAAATGTTGTCCATTTTCGGTCAGCGAAGCTATTGTGGGTGACATATGAGTTCAGAACAAGCACTGTAACGTCGCTTATAAAACAGACAGGTGGTATAGGATATACAATCTGGTACATTCTACTGTTCCAATACAAATACATTCGTCCCACCAAACCTATATGTGTCAGCTTAAACAAACGCTGCCCGGCCACCGAGAGCGATATGTTTGTCTGTCGCTACACGCTAAACCCCCAGTGATTGTGATGAACAACACACTGTCGCTAAAATACAGACTTTGGTTTAATTTTCTACTTGGATAAATAGTTGGCTTTCGTCCACACAGTCCCAGATGGATATGGGGATGTAGAAAAGTGTGAAAACCAGCCAATGTTTTGATTTGAACCCTCGACGAAATAAGAGGGTTGTTATAATCGTAACTTTGTCCTCATGTGTATTTGTATAGTCGTTTGAATGTCTGTTCGTGACACTTAAGCTCCTGGAAATGAACTGATTTAATATTTTTTTTCGAAATGTCTCTTTTTTTAAGTTAAATAGGGTACAATGGACCGTATATCTTAGCTGAGCATTTGTAAAAAAGTTTGAACTCGTTTATGAATTTGTGTAGGCACGTTAACACTTTCCAAACCGACATTTTCATAGCGCTGCCACTAGTAGCATAATAAACTGTATGAATTTAGTGAAAACTTGTTACGAGCACAGTGCCCGCCAAGCGGGCTCGCGGTCGTGAAAGTGTCACAAAAGCTTTTATATTCCCTATTTTGTTATGAGTTTTTTATGATAAGCAATATTTAAAATTCAATAGAGAATATTTCAAATACTCGTTTAATATAATCGAATGTATACAATACTTCTTCTCTTCTAATTACTAAAGAGTATATATTTTCTTAAAAGAGAAAATGCAATTATAGATAGCATTTTTCTCAGAAACCGTTACTAATCTGGGAATATTACAAGATAAACCTAACCTAATAGCTTCTACATGGTGATCTTTTCAAATATTATGAAAATTGTATGGGTTCAGTATAAATATTACGGGTCAATTTTTACACAAATCGAACTAGTCCCTAAGAAAGCTTTCGATGAAATGAAAATTCTACGAAATAAGGCATTTTATGAAACGTTTCTCGATAAAATTGAAGGACACCTATCACCACCACCTGCCAGTGAAGAATTCTGGAACTTTCTGGTCAAATTGCTCGAAAAGACATAACCTAGAGCCGCGGCCCCGTCTAGCCCTTCGGTAGCTACGCTACTGGTCAGGGACCGAAGGCCCCGTGCGCTTAGGGATCCCGGGGCTCGGCCCCGTCTAGCCCTTCGGTAGCTACGCCACTGGTCAGGGACCGAAGGCCCCGTGCGCTGGATAATATCAGTGGCGTAGCTCCCTACGCCACTGATATTATCCAGCCTATTTATGAAATATTTTTTTCCCATTTACACCATAATCCTTTATGTCCACAGTAAATGGCATATCGTAAATTGATTATAAATATCAGTCACATCACACGCATGCAAAAGCACAGTAACAGTGCAGAAACAGTAATACACGATGTAGAGTAAATGGTACAATAAAATAAGTTATTATTGGAGGTAAAAGTTATACAAAAAGTAAAGTTGGTAATTCCGAAAAACATTTCGTTGGTCAGTTCAGTTTTTGGTATTGGTATCTTCAAAAGGGGAGTGAATAGGTTTTTAAAGGGCCGGCAACACACACGTAATGCCCTTGACGTTAGAAGCGTTCATAGGCTGCGGTGACTGCTTAACATCAGGTAGGCCGTACGCTTGTTTGCCGCCTCAGTAGTAAAACAAAACCCAGCCAAGTGCGAGACAGACTCGCGCACCAAGGGTTCCGTACAAAATATACGATAAAAACGGCAGTATCTATGAAAATCCAGTTTTAGCAGATCCCTACTCCTAAGCAAAATGTACGGAGTGTGGAGTCATTTTATATTGGTTATTGATATAGACAGGTATACATTAAAAATTGATTTTCAGATTTTTTTCGTGGGTATTAGAGCTACCTTTATACCAAATTTAAAATTTCTAGGACAGCTGGAAGACCGTAGTAGTGCCGTGTAGGTTTTCCATGGACTGCAATATGTATGGAAACACCTTTTTTGATGACTTTATTATTGGATAGCGTTGATTTAGAAGCTTCAGCTGAAAACTCCACGTGTTCCTGAGAAAAAGGGTCTTGATAGACAAACAGGAAACGGACGTACGCACAGACAGACAAACAACAAAGTGATCCTATAAGGGTTTCGTTTCCTCCTTTTGAGGAGCGGAATCCTAAAAAAAGTACTGCAATAATCTGCCTCCTGTGATGCCGCGGGTACAGCGGTGATATATGACCGGCGTAGTGCGGACACAACAATGGAATAAGAAAAATATTGATGAAATACGGAAGCAATCAATCATTACTGACGCCCTCGAACGTTATATTAACGTAACGTGTTCCCTAAATACGTTGTTAGTGAATCTAAGCTTTTGTTAAAAATATCTCTATACTATCATAACGTAAAAATGAAATGTCTGCAAAGATACTTTCAGAAAATTAAGCGACACGGAAACCTACTCATACGTACAGTTTATTTTTCTCAACGTCTCCCACTATCCAAAGGTTGACTGGAAGAGATCACTGTTTAGCGATAAGATCACCGGTTGTTTACCTCTCTATGAATGTATTGTTTTCTGTACTCTGTTTCGTGAGGTGTGCAATAAAGAGTTATTGTATTGTGTTGAAACGGATTATTTGAAGGAAGAATCACAAAAACAATGTATATTATTTGTGTGGATGGAATAGGATTGAGATAACCATTACTTCATATACAGTTTGACGTAAGTATATGAGATGGCAGTTATTTCATCTAGACTATTATAAAGTTGTAAAAAGGGAATGTTTGTATTTGTCGTTGTGTTTCAACAATTTATGGTACACGGGTTGGGTATCTCCAGATGGTTATAGGATACTCTGTAACCGAATAGTCGGCATAGGCTAAAGAAAAACGAGCGGTACTACTTTTCTTCCTCCACAAACGACGTGTCCTTTCTAGTTGATAAGTCTTTGCGGCTTAATCACGTCAAAACGGCTAAACGATTTCAACTCAACTATTTTTGGTATTTAGATTGCTGGCCATCCACAGATGGTTATAGGATAGTTTTTACTCGACTTCGCTGAGGAAAAAAGAAGGTTATGACTTTTTCCTTCTTCACCGACGAAGTTGCGCGCACCTTCTGGTATTTAATGCCGGCCTTTACTTTATAATAACTGGGTTAGCTCAGCCACCCGGCGGTGAGGTCTGAAGAGAGGTAAAATATGCGTGAAAACAATTATTTGTATACTTGAGAATTAGACATATTATTATATCTACATCAGCATGTAAATAATAGTCTAGCGCCTATAGTGTAAAGATTAATCATTCAGCTGTTATGACATGATGCAGGCCGCAAAGACATGCATAGTTACAACACGCAAAAACAAAATATTATTCGATTTAATTGATCTTCAAGTAGTCTGTTGCACTTTTTTTCATAGCTTCAAAGTACTGATATTTAGTATTTGCAACTTTATTATGGTATCGATGCAATTATTTTTTTCAATATATTAAGTCTCTGGAAGAACTTTACAATGTTTTTTAGAAGGCACCTTAAATTCGGTTAATGTACTCGCATTCCAAAAGCAATTGGAAATTTAACGCTACAGTACACAGACACTGTTAATGTGTATTTGTATGTACATAAAATGTCGTTTATCATTGTGTTAGTCAACCACTCGAGTTCGCAATTGTCTCTGGTAATTAACGCCAGGCGGCGCCACTGCCTGGCGTCAGTTTAGCTGGCGCAGTTAACGGGTTAATAATATCAATGATCTACTTTACTTTATGCATTATTCATAAGTTTAATATCGCAACTTCTATCGAAACTGAAATATTGCTTGTAATGTTTATAAGAGACTTGTCTTTGTTTAATCATAGGTCTAATAATAATCTATTTTATCGAATCTGTGGTGACGCAATTAACCTTAAACGTGCGTTTTTTGGTTTGGCCTTGTACAACACATCAATATAACACATATGATTTTGCATATATATGTACATAGAATAAGTCGGAGAGTGACTGCCAGCCAAAAAACCTGTTAATAAAAAGTTTCATAACGTAACTTACATCAAAGAGTTTCTCAGCAATCTAACATTTTGCTGAAAAATAATTTCATAGACTGTAAATCCAGCTCTCACTGATTAGGACATGATAAGTTCTGGGATTAGAAAAGATTAGAACTCTGTAGTTTACGATCTGAAGTTGAGTTCAGTTCATAAACTTAGCAATTACGCTCCTAAAAATAAGTTTTTCTTTTCAGCCTGTATGAGTGTCCCAAAAGTCTCTTAGGCAAAGGCTTTCCTGGATCTTCATGTATCTCGATGTCGATGCCTTCTCCGACCAGTTGTTGAGGAACGTGTCCAGATAGTCCCACTATCTTCGCCTAGGCCTGCCCTGTTTGCGTAGCCTATCTCGTGGCACCCGCTTAGTGACACACTTTTCGAGTGCATGCAGCAGTCGTGGCATGCTGGCTTTTTCTCCAACGTATTAATGTCATGTCAGTGTAGTGTTCTGGTGCAATCAGTGTATAAATAAAATTTGAAAAACGTATACTTATGCTGAAATTTTATACTCAGTATTGTACCATGAGAAAACTAGTGGGTCACAATATGCTTTTTATTGTGATTGTTAGTCAAATCACTTTTGTTTTGTACACTATGTTAAGCTACGTAGGGGACACCTACGTGAATTGTAACAGATGAGAGTTGTGACATCATCGATTTTTTGGAACCTATTAACTGTTAGCGAGCTCACAATAGTGCGCGTTTGTTAGCTCGAAACTTGAACTAGCAAATGCGCTCTATTGCGAGCTCGCCATAAGTTATTAGATTCTATTAAGAACTGACGATGTCACAACTCTTTTCTGTCACAACTCACCTTGGTCTCCCCTAGTCAAAAGATAAGACAGTTTGTCAGAGCTTTAACTCTTTAATTACACAAATATGCAAGACCCACGCACTTCTACACGACGTCTCCTTAATTCAAAAGGTACACATCCGCAATAAAAAAGGATAACTTAATTAAAAAAGGTACGCTAATTTCATGGTCCGTAAAAACGGACCGCTGCAATGGGCCCTTGTTGGCTTGCTTCCGCACTTGTGCGAAATAATGTTGAATAGGCTGTTTCATTTGCATATTTTTGACTAAGAAAAAAGTAATAGCTCATTGTGGCCCGGAACAACATTGACTGTAAAATAGCAAATATAGTTCATTTTGAAATAACATAATAGATATAATAAAAATGTTGACTTTCAGACAAGCCATCGTTAACAATTTTCCTAATAATTGTGGGTCAATTTCATTAGATCGCATTTTTTGTATCATTCCGGTGTAAATATTTATTTCAATTTCTTTTTGAGAATTTTAAATGTAGGTATGTAATTTAGACTTCATTCTTTAACATATCTAAAAGGAAACTTAAAAACTTATATAGTTTTCGAGATAATAGGGATCAAAATCTAAGCTTCCACCGGAATTATTAATCATACCGGAATGAAAGATAAGTCACACCGGAATGAATAATATACACCGGTATGATAAAATCAGCCCACCGGAATGAAAAGTGCCCATCGGAATGAAAATAAGAAAAGGATTTTAATAGTCAAAGCTTTTATTTACTTAGTCCAATTTGTACCCAAACAAAATAACGACATCGTATGTTAATTTCTTAGTCAGTCATGTTTTGCATTTATTTATCGTTTACAACACCATATACGAGACTATAATTTTGATACTCGGATCAACTTACTTTCGCGTTATATGTATCGCGTTATAAAACATACGTAACTAATATATAAATAAAAATAAAACGTATAACATTATTATTATTTCAACATTTGTGAGAAGTGAAGCTACATTTGACGTTATTCCGGTGAAACCTCATCCTGGTGGATATTAAAGTCGATAAAATCCACCGACACCGGAATGAGAATGGCGGAGTGAAAAAAACGACGTAAAAAAAAACATAAAAAAAAGAAAGCCCTAGATCCCATGTTTATATTTTACATGACATATATAAATTTCAAACAAAACCGTTAAAAAATAAAAAAAATATATCTAACTCGGTAATAAAAAAAATGTTGTCCCTACACCACTGTGATGATAAACTAACATTTGTGCAGGACAGCGTACAGCCACTACTCACTGTGCTTTCTTGCCGAGCGACGCAGCTTGACTGTTGCTCCAAGTGTCCAGGAGACGGGGGTGTAAGGAAACAAACTTATCGAATAAATCGATTACAGATTTTGTCGGTGGAATTAATCCCGCTTCGCCGGACAAACGTATATGCACATATCCAGGAATATACAAACGAGGTATAAAACAAATGATGTGCTTTTTTATTACCTGTTTATGTGGTAATAAAATAAACGGAAAATATTTTCTTTATTCTGCGTGGTATTCGAATTATACGGCATTTTCTAAACAAAACCGACTGCCGTACCTTGACGAGAATTTCGGTCTAAATATATATATATTTAATAATATATATATATTAATATTGTGATTTTAGCTGTTTTGTGTGTAGCCCGAGGTAGATAATCGGAGGGTGTTTCCGAAAAAAATGGTACTTTATTGTAAAACCTTTCCACACGTGCGTTTTCAGTCTTGCCATAAAAAATAAGGCTTGGGAAATTGACCCTTGTATGCAAGAGAAAAAAAAAAACATTTTTTTTTTATTTTTTTTTATTTATTTGGAACATCAACAGCATTACAGAAAAAAATCCCCCCTCTGAAAATTTAAATTTGAGGGTTGAGAAAGGGATGAAGTTGCGTTGTATATTTAGTGTCGTCATAATAATGATCAATAATAAACTGAAAATATGAAAACTATTGAAGCAAGCTTCAGTACCAGTATTTTAGATTTTTCGACACACATATTGTAAATAATGTAACGATAAGACAATATTGCGAATGAATACGAGCGTCAAATTATCTCACAAAATTGGATTTCAGTTCTATATTTCTACCTACGTATTATAATTGTAAAATACTGAAATCTGCGCAACAGTCTGTTATCACCCGACGGTAGGTCTGCAATTCTAAAAGGTCACATATACATGTAAATATCTTAACAATCCCCCGTTTTGGAATTACGGCAGTCCCTCAGCGAATGGGGCGTGAAACAAAGTCGCGCCCGCAACTTATTTGAATGTGGGGTTGGTTCAGGAACGAAATAATGTAGCTCTTGTAAATAAAAGACGTAACTGACTAAGACGCTCATAGTGAGATAAGTTTTTCTTCCCCAAGGGACGAAAACTTGGAATAAACGAACAAGCTTGGATTCAGTTTGGTTTTTATTTATTTTATCTCGTTGCTTACTTGGAGATTGTCACAGCAAATGGTTTATGGATTTATGAATGAGTTAAGTATATGCTTTATGAAATGGGTTAAAGTTTTTCGAATTTTGTATTCAAATAAGTTTTTTTGTATAACCTATTAATTTGACATAAATATTACGTGACGATAAAATCGAAAACATGCTTTTATACAATATGTCCATTTATTTCAGTATACACAGATATACGTATATGTATAAACAGAATGCATTGTCATAAACGTGTTGAATCCCTTCGCGATCAAGTTCAATTAAACTCAAAAATACAATTCTAATTACATATTTAAGTTTAAGCTGTGCTGCATTGTGTAGGTACTTTATTGAAAAAAAAGTACCATAAATAAAAACATAAACTAAAATTATAACTATATAGGTATTTAAAAACCAATACTTAACTTAACTAAAAGTACCTAAGACGAAAATAAATGTAAACGTCTTTTGTTTATAACAAAAACATTCATAATCTGATTACATATTGGGGTTCATCATCATCATCAGCCCTATGTACACTGGACAGCATAATTGCATGGACATTTGACAGAAAGTTTGCTTTGCAGCGTAACGAGATGCCATCTATCCGGTAACGACATTGATTTCATAAGATCTTACTAGATGGCGTTGATAACATCAAATTATTTATAAAAAAATCTCGACTGAACTTACGATTGCCAAACACACACGACAAGTCACTCAAATATTCAATTTACATTATGGAACGTATTTTCAGAATCCAGTATTTTTTAATGCACCTTCAATTAAATATCACTTAGATTCACCGTCATATATATACCAAAGCCATCGATGATTTTGCTAATTCAAACACAAAATACAAAAACGCTTTTTTCCTATACCGTGTTCGAGAGGATTTGAACCCAGAACATTCGTCGTATAGATCAACTCATTGAACCCCTTAGCCATCAAGCCATATTCGACGTGGATGAAATTTATAACCGTATTTGTAATCACTAATCATCTACGTTTGCAAGACATGCGTTTAGTGTTAATAGTTTTTTTTATTTTATTTTTACTGAGATTAATTAATGAAGGTGATGGTGATGGCGATGGTGATGGTGATGGTGATGGTGATGGTGATGGTGATGGTGATGATGATGGTTGTGGTGATGGTGATGGTGATAGTGATGGTTATGGTGATGGTGATGGTGTAGGTGATGGTGATGGTGATGGTGATGGTGATGGTGATGGTGATGGTGATGGTGATGGTAATGGTGATGGTGATGGTGATGATGATGATGATAGCTACTCGTAGAAAAAGTATTGTATACAATAGTTATATAATTAGCTTTTTAAGTCTCGTACCTTACTTAGGCCACTCAGCAAGAGTGGCCTAAACGCGGTACTCGACTGAAACAGCATACATTATATAACGATTGCATAAAATACTATTATACAAAGAAACTGTTCGTTCGTTCCCTTGCGGCTGCCGTCCGTTTGATTGTATTTTTGTTTGAGTTTTAGTATGTATTTAGTTCTTTTATTTTGTAATAATGGGTGCTCGTTGCAATATTGACATAGCCACTATGTTACAAATAATTACTTTGCATAGTCAAGGCAAAAAATTGACAGAAATTGCCACAGGAACCAGTGTAAGCGTAAGTATTATTGTTTACATTTCTTTCTAGATTTTTTATATTAGTTATATATGTATGCTAATTTAATAATGAATATACTTTTCTGAAAATTGTTACATAGGAAAACAGTTGTTTTATGGGTGCGATAATTCATAGAGGAAGGATCATATAGCATCTGCACCGCCAAAGGATCGATAGACCTCGACTTATAAGCGTACAGCGGCGTCAAAGCATGGTCCAGGAATATGAAGAAAATGGTTTTCCACCAAAAACCCATTACACCCGTTTATTTAACACAGGCCTAGACACTGTTCACCGTGTTCTCCATACAGTGAGGGTTTACATCCTCGCAACCATGCAGTTAAACCCTTGCTGACTCCACAGCTCAAAGAAGCGAGACTAAAGTTTGCTCGAGAATACTTAAATGCCGATTGAAGTAATGTCATTTTCACTGACGAAAAAACGTTTCACTAGTCAACACGGACGTTTAAGCTTGTGGCGTCGAAATAATACGCGTTATAATAACGATCACGTAGTGCCCAATGTGCAATCTGGTCGCATTACAGTGAATATGTGGGGTTGGATGAGCGGGGCTGAACCGGGAGAACTCGTCAGAGTGCCCAGTCAGGCTAATTGCTGATTACGTCAATGTGCTGGAGGAGACCATGATTCGAAATGTGTATTCGGAGGAAGAATTACCCATAATTTCATTTGTGCAGGATAATTGTCTTAATACATCGTTCTCAAAGTGTGAGTGAGTATTTTCGCCGGCGTTATAACATAAATATCATCGCGTGGCCTGCTAGATCAACAGATTTAAATCCCATTGAAAACCTGTGGCTATACCAATTAAGGACAGAAGTAAGTGGAGATAGGGTTACACTGATGTTTATTAGTAGTTAAACAGGGCGTCATTGTGTTAAGTATATTTAATTTTTATATTTTTGTATACTATGACAGTAAATAACTACATTTTTATACTACAAAACGGGACTCAATCACGTATTGTTTTTTTTGCATATACGCTATTTTGTGACAGTATTTTACGATATTTTTTTCATCACTCAGTCTTTGAATTGTTAAGAAATGATAAGTTAGTAAAACAGTAAAAGGTAAGTTAGAGTGCGTTCGCCTACAATGATAAACAGTCTCAGATTTGTAATTAATTGTATTCGCTTATAATACTGTTTTGTTGAAGGGAAGCTTCAATCCTCTTTCCAATTTTGGAAATGAATACTTAAGCTATACCCTCAACAAAATCTTAAGAAGAGATTATACTTAAATTATAGATTAATAAATTGTGTTATTTATCTTAAATAAAATTTGCGTAAGAAATATTTTTTTTTTTTTTTTCATTTCAAAGTTGTATTATTTCTAGTTGTAAGTGTTGATAGTTATTAACTGGTTGTAATTAAAAAATAAAAAACCTTACTTTTGAGGAGTGTCATTATAAGAGAACTTTTGACTATTTTTCCTTTTACCTTACCTTTCATGAATACACACAGTCAATTGTAAATTTTCTTGTAGTAACTATATAATTTAATAACCATACTAATATTGCATCATTTCGATTGCTATAAGTGTAGGCATTCATAGTCAATATTCAGGCAAAGATCCAGACTCAAACAATGATTATTTTGTTTCAGCCTAGTCTATGTATCAATTGACTATGTCTTCATATTATATGATATTATAATAGATTTTCATGCTTGATGACTTTCAAACAACTAGCAATGCAACTTTTGACGGATATTTGCATCCAAAGTAGAGTATTTTCCAAAGGAGGGTATTGTAAAGTTCCACCTTGCTTATTATATTATTTTTATTAAAGTATAGTGCCTTAATATTCATGTCATCGCATATGTTATTGAAGTGTGGATGAAGTTAAGAATGTTTAAAAACCTCGTAGTTTCATGAAGAAACAAAGTGTAAATGGCGGTATATTCGCAATGAGTTCTTGTTGCAGAACAGACTCTGTTCTGTAACGATACTAACAATACGCTTGAAAGATAAATTTTAAAACAACCTTACTTAAAAAAAAACATTCGATGAATTGAGAACCTCCTCCTTTTTCTGGAAGTCGGTTAAAAAGAAGCGTGTTCCAAAAGTTAAATACAGGTGCCATTTTAATTTCAGTGGAAGCTTTTTTTTTAATAGTAATTATATTTCATCCATGTAGTAGATTATTCTATTACAGAACAATTTTAGTGCTTCTGAGACTTACATATCAACAAACAAAGCATTAAATTCTTTGTTCGTTTTGATAACAACGCCATCTAGTTAATTTTTTTGTAACCATCATGCAATGCTGACAGCTACATGCTCTCAGCATCTTAAGACAGCCAAGCGATTATCGTCTTTGCCGTGTCCATGCAATTATGCTGTTTATAGTACGTTCAACTGCTGGGCACAGGCCGCCTTCGTCCATGAGATGGAATGGGCTGTAGTCTTCATGCTGGTTCGGTGCGGATTGGAAACTTCACATACACCCTAGAATTTCTTCTTAGATGAATGCAGGTTTCCTCACTTCGTCATATTGGGGTTATAAATACAATTTTCACATTCACATCTTTTACAAATTATCTGCACAAGCAAACGAAATAAAAAGAACGTGAAAATCACAGCTAAAAGCTATCCTAAATATCTAAACGTATTTACCCTAAATATTGTACGATACACTCGCGGCCAACAAAGAGAACGCAAATGTGTTTAGCGGAGGCCGGGTGTGATAAGTCACGGCCCGCAAAGGGTCCATCGAGCGGGAACTTTTTGACACATTGCCTCCCTAGAGCAGTAGATTTTCTTTCGCTGAAACCGGATCTAAGCAAGTTATAACCGTTTGTTTTTTAAGCATGTCGTTGAATTAATCTTTAGAGTTAATGATGTAAAATAACACACACGTGTTTAGCGGAGGCGGGTACATTAAGTTGCGGGTCCGCAATGGAGCAGTAATTTTGACACATTTTTTCTCAAGATTTTGTTTCACTGAAACCAATCACAGTTTCATCAAGTCTGTATACTGTGTGTAAGTGTTATATTGGGCTTATATTGTAATGATAATGACGAATATTGACGTATTTACATACATTGACCCCATTCTATGTTCCCAGTCCATATTCTACTTCTAAGACGCGATGCAAGATGATACTTTCCGAGGCTACCCACAATGACGATCAACTTTTAGTAAGATATCAATTTCAAAATCGTAAAAAATAATCGACTTCTCCATACTCAACTTGAACCTAACTGTAATCGGTTAGTACCTATAGGAGGTTAGTTTTATTATTATTTCGATGTTGGTATTTAAAAGATGATCATCATTGTGAGTAGCCTCGGAAAGTAACATTTTGTATCACGTCTTTAAAGTTACCTTGTAATTTATGTACCTAAAACCTATCCATTGGTCGCCATAGTATAGTATTTAACTTTCCCTTTTTCAGCACTAATTGCAATTCCTTAATTCAAAATTTTCATCCTGCTTTTTGTCACTTTCATACAACGAGTATACATTTTATTGAACGTAGACGTGGAAAACCTGATGGTAAGTGACTCCGGGGTCGAAGATACTCCCTCGAAGATACTGCCTCGAAGAGCCCCAAAATATAATTTTCAGGAAATACACACGACGGGCGCGAAGTCTAATCCTTAGCTGTTCGCGTTAGATGATATGCGTTTATGACGTCTTTTATTAGATTGCTTAACTTATTTTTTCATACATAATAATTGAACATGCAATTTATTACATCCAAGTAATTTGATTTAGATATCTCATGTACACGTCATATCGTTTGTCTAACCAAGTTGGATTGTGCAAACAATGCTACTCGATCGTACTTAAAAAATAATGACGCTTCTTTATTGAAACTATTTAACAAAATTACTTTCCCACATGATTTTAAAAGAGGAAAATACGGGCACATAAAATATACGCAAAAATAAAATTTACAAGCTGCAAGTAATTTGCAAACGCATTCTTAAGTACTACTAAAAAATACCTAAGCGTTGAATCGAGGTCATAAAAACTAGAAAAACTTCATATTCATAAGTCAGCTTGCATCTGAACATCACTGACTTCGTGCCGTAGAATAAATAGTATTCGTTGATTGGGATTTGCACTGCAGTGTTAGTAAAAATCGTTTTATTAAAATCGTTTGATTGTACCTAGATTTAGCCATCGAATTGGAATAAAAATTCGAACATTTTTATTTAAAAGATTAAAATTTTGTTCGAAGAACCAATGGCCAATGGAATGTAAGGTTTTATGAAAGGAAACCGTGAACTGGCAGACACTATTTTATGGCCTCCACGCTACATGCTGGACTGACGACCTGGTTAGGGTCGCCAGAAGCCAATGGATGCAGACAGAAATCATGCGACGATTCGTGGTGGAAATTATAACTTAAATTGTCAAGGAATTTAATTTATGTACCATTTCGTACCTTTTTACATTCAAAATCAATATGAAAGCCGATAGAAATTCTATATCAATGTCACTATGACAAGTTACGAAAGGGTACACAAATTAAATTCCTTGACCGTACATGCATTTGTTTACTATGTTATAAGTGTATTTTGTAGTGTTCACTATCACTAATTAGGTTTTGAGGATAATTTAATACTGATTTGTTATATTTTCACCAAGGTCGATTAAAGTAAGATTTTCACTGTCTTTCGTGTATTCCCCATTTTACTTATTGTAGAGAGGAAGAATTAAAATTAGCGCGTTTGTTAACGCTACATATATGTATGTATGTTGTGTGTAAACACATTATTGTACATTTAATCAGTTACAAGTGCAATATACTTTAAAGATATCTTATCCCTATTAGGGATATCTTCCAGTTAACTTTTGAACTAGTAAATGATTTGGCCTTGCGTGCGTTAAAGGCCACGCTACGCTCAGAATTATATTTTTAAATCAATCTTTTAATTGAAATTCCTTCGCTTACTCGTCCTTCAAATCAGACTCGTGCGTCAAATAATAACTTTACAGCTGTGCTAATAAAATAACTATCATTCGACACCTGAAAAATAGGCGAGACGCTAAGTTTGTTGAGATGTAAGTACCTACAGCACTAGCTGCGTGTCTCCACACTAGTAATGTTGACTGGTTACTATAGTTACATTCTGAATGTTTATATGAATATAATACGGTTTGTGATAAATAACAGAGTTTGCTTATTCTTCTACCTGAAACCTCAACATGGTAGCAGAGCGTCCGGATGGATTTCCATAATTCTTCGTTAGGTTTATCTAAAAATCTGCTCAGATATGATACTGAAAATGTTAACCGAGTAGAGGACGGTCATTGATACGAGGACGGAGCTATCCAAGGGTGCGTGGACGCTCATTTAGAGGAAATTCAAGTGCACGACATACAATGTATCAACATGCTTCAGCAGCAGGCACAGAAGACGAAGAAATAGGTTTCATTGCTAGCGATATTATAGCTAATGTGGGTGAGTGTGGTAGCATAGAACTAATTGTAGATTCGGGATGTACGGAGCATTTAATAAATGAAAAATATGAAAATTATATGACGGACATTACGTACTTAGATAAACATGTCGAAATATTCGTAGCTAACGGCCAATGTATCACAACCAATAAAAGAGGTAAACTTAAGATAAAATATCAAAATACTACGATCAATTTTGATGCTCTAATTGTAAAAGATGTTTCATATAATTTGTTATCAGTGAAAAAGATTGTCGAGGCAGGTTTTAACGTAAATTTTCATAAAAACAATGTTAAAATATTTAATAAAAAGACATTTTTATGCGGCAACGTGCAAGGAAAATTGTATAAATTACAAGCCGAATTATGTAAGTACGAAGTCTGTAATGTTACTGATGCAGCAGATCTATGGCACAAACGTTTAGGTCATTTGAATAGGAAAAGCCTTAATATATTAAACTTACCTGTATCTGATACAATTTGCAGTCCCTGCATGGAAGGTAAAGCCACCCGAAGCCCATTTACGCCTATCCCGAAGCCTAGAACGAGAATGATAGCCGAGATGCTTCACACAGACATAGCTGGACCGATAAGACAACCAGGATCTAATGGTGAGAAATATTTTATGACAATTATTGTCAATTTCTCTCATTTTTGCGTAGTGTATCCACTGAAGAGCAAATAAGAAGCAACAGAACGATTGATGAACTATGTATTAAGAATTGAGAACGAAACGGGGAATAAAGTAAAAAGAATTAGATGCGATAATGGTGGAGAGTTCACTGCTAATAGTTTGAAACTTTTTGCATAAATAGAGGGATTAATTTACAATATACATTACCGTACACGCCACAACTTAATGGCATATCAGAACGGATGAACCGCACATTATGCGACAAAACGAGGACTTTATTAGCGGAAACCAATTTGCCAAAACATCTATGGTGCGAAGCGATACAATGTGCAGTTTACCAATTGAACAGATCGCCATCATGGGCCATATGCTTCAGGACACCCAGCGAAATGTTTTTTGGTAAAAACGACCTATCGAGATTGAGAGTATTTGGTTCCAAAGCTTGGGCTACTATAGTACCCAAACCAGACAAGTTAGCCAAGAGAGCAAAAGAAACAAGAATGGTAGGTTATGGAACTGTTGGTTACAGATTATGGGATCTAGAAGAAGATAAGATAGTTATTTCCAGAGATGTACGATTTGATGAAAGCGACATTTAGTTCAAAAATAATGAAGAAATGAAACAAGTAAGGTATATTCAAAACAAAGAAGAAGAAATCAATACAGAAAAGGAAGAAATTGTACAAAAGGAAGATGACTTTAAAGTTGCAGAAATGAACAATGATCAAACTGAAGAAGAACCCACCAGACCCAAAAGAACGATAAAACCCCCTGCTTATCTTAAAAATTACGAGATGAATGTAGAAAACATAAATTAAACTAACATTGTTATATGTCTCAGTGCAAACGAACTAGAAACTTTTGAAGAAGCTGTAAAAGAGCCAGAATGGAAAAACGCAATTAATAAAGAATTAGATGCACTTCAAAGATTACAAACGTGGAAAGAACAAGAAATACCCGATGGAAAATAGCTCATAGATACAAAATGGATATTTAAGCAAAAAGAAGATGGAACAAAAAAGGCTAGACTGGTAGCTAGAGGCTTCCAACAAAAGAAAGAAGATATTTTCGACAGCATTTATGCTCCCGTTGCTAGACATTCTACCATAAGAATGATCTTATCAAAAGCTGTACATGATGATTTTAAGATTATTCAACTTGACATTCCCACTGCATTCCTAAATGGAAATTTGAAGTCTGATGTATTTATCAAAATACCCCAAGAATTAGAAATAAAAAATAATAATACAGCATTAAAACTAAGGCGAGCATTGTATTGATTGGTTGAATCACCAAAATGTTGGAATGAAACACTTGACGAATTTGCGAAAGCTAATGGATTCCAAAGATCAGAATACGATTACTGTTTGTATTACAAAAAAGATTGCTGGATGCTGATTTATGTGGACCATATCCTGATCATTGGAAACGGGGAAGATACTATCAAAGCACTTAAGGAGGAGTTTAACGCAAAACATATGGGCGAAATTAAGAACTTTCTCGGAATGGAAGTTAGAAGAAATGAAGATACTTTAGAACTGAAACAAACTAAAATAATTGAAAAGATATTGACTAAATTCAAAATGGATGATTGTAACGGAATTAAAACTCCCATGGAAAGAAATTACAGGATAGAAAAATAAAGGACAATACAGAATTTTTGGATGTATCGTATCGAGAACTAATAAGAAGTCTAATTTATCTTACTGTAACAACAAGACCGGACTTAACACTTGCAGTATCATATCTGAGCAGATTTTTAGATAAACGGAACGTAGAATTATGGAAAGCCGGAAAAAGAGTTTTACGTTATTTGAAAGAAACAAAGGGAAAAGGATTGTTATTTAAGAAGACAAATGACAATAATTTATACGGATTTTCTGATGCCGATTAGGGTGAAGATAGAAGCGACAGAAAAAGTGTTAGCGCTGGTATTATCCTACAAGGAGAAAACCCCATTGCTTGGTTTTCAAAGAAGCAACAATGTGTAGCTTTATCATCTACCGAAAGCGAGTACGTAGCTGCTGCATCATTAGCACAGGAAATCGTTAATTTAAAAGGCATATGTAAACACTTAGGTTGTGATGTTAATGCGTTGTTACTTGTTGACAACAAAAAAGCGATATCAATGGCCAAGAATTACGAGAATTCTAAGCGTACAAAACACATTGATATACGGGTTCATTATATAAAAGACTTAGTTGTCAATAAGGTGATCAGTATTGAATATATTTGTACCAATGACAATTTAGCGGATGTCATGACTAAAAGTCTCAGCACAGACAAGTTTTATAAATGCATTGATAAGTTCTTGTGCTAATTCTCTTAGTTTACTGTTTGTTTAGTTAAGTTAGATATAGTTTAGTATTAAATAATAACTGTAAACCAGGCCATGTTATCATTTAGGAGGAGTGTTAAGATGTAAGTACCTACAGCACTAGCTGCGTGTCTCCACACTAGTAATGTTGACTGGTTACTATGGTTACATTCTCCTCTTATGTATGATGTCGTAATGTTTATATGAATATAATACGGTTTGTGATAAAAAAAAGAGTTTGCTTATTCTTCTACCTAAAACCTCAGCAAAGTTAAGCCCATTTTTGAGCGCCTAGTAATATATGTTCCCATTTTTGATGAGAACTCGTTTAGCCTGTTCCGTTAAATTTATGTAGTGTTCAATTTATGAACCATTTTATTGCTTGTTGGGAACTTCCCGCCAACCAAATATGGCGGATCCTTAAATATGGCGGGGATGTAATAAATGTAAATGCCATACGAGTATTGAACGCCACGCATCTTGTTAGGGCTCTGTGGAAAATGTTGCTTTTCTCAATCGTGTGTTATTGCAACTACCGTTAAAGTGATGAATAAGGGATGTTTCCTCTAGCGGTATTTTTTGTTTGTGTTTTTTTCACGGCTGCTTAAAATCTATTTCTTCTGTTTGGGAGACGGTACGTAGTATAAGTTGGCACCTATTGTGATAATCTGTATTATGGGCATAGCGTTATCGCTAAACCCCAGGTTAAATAAAGGAAAAAAAGAAATACAATAGAACAATGGATCGATGTAATTATTTTTATATAGGTAGAATGTAGTGCCTTCTTTTATATCGGAAAATACACGATCGTTAAAATATTACTATAATAAGTTTGCCAAACAGGTGAAGCCACACTAAAAAAAGTAGCCTGTGCCATTACAGTTACATATCCAAATGAGGTATCTGGTAGATCGTTAAGACCTTTTTAAAAGCTAGACTTAATGTAACGTCTAAAATAAGAGAGGATATATCTGAATATCTTTTTATATTCAAAATAACTGTAAAAACTTTGAAACAAAGTTCCTAATTGATGTCATACCAAAACTCAGAATAAAAGTGACACGTCACTTTTAACAGATATATTATCATCGCTCAAAATTCTATTCCCTAAAATTGATGAGGTTTCAGCTTTTAAATTGCACCGAAGTCTGTTCGTGACCAGCCCATTGTTACGTGAATGATATCTCTTTTACTTTTTTTGAAGAGGCCTTTAAAAACCCTACAAACGATCCAATCTATAGGGCCTAATATGAGCCCGAGTGTAGTTCAAGAGCTGCGTAGACTCGGGGAGGCGTTTTTTGCCTCATTCAAGGGTTCGTTCCTTCGTCGGACAAGGACAGGAAAACGCCTTAATAAAATATGCCGCAGATATGCTTTCGTACAACTTGGAGATTGAATTTTCTACTGTTTTGAAAGACGTCTCGTGCAGTGAGAGAGACTGATATATTAAACAGAATATGATATTCTAAGTTAAAGGTGTTACGTGTTTTAAAATCTGCGTACTGAACGAAAGTTTCCAAAATTAAAAAAAAATAATCTTCTGGTGAGGAAAAGTATTTGCTAGATCCTAACTGAAGAGATGTATATTTCAAAGACGTTTTTTTGATAATATATGAGTTAAGGAACTAGAAAACCATGTTTATTGAAATAAAAACTTGGCTTAAAGGACCAGTATCCATTCAGGTCATAATTATTTGAAGAACAACAATGGCCGCATTGTAGTGCCGTGTTTTAGATCATTCGGTGTTCGAATTTTCAATTGTTTTATCACAAAGTTTTGAATTCCAGTAAAACCAAAAGGGCTCACTAAAATAACAGACCCTTACACAAAGCTAGGATGTTTTGAGAAACGTAAGTTAAGTTTCTATTCGAGCCTTTGTTAATTAATTTTAATGGAGCAAACGATCAAACGACTGGTTACGCGGGTCGGGTGACCGGCTCTACAAATTTACTGAATCATTTGTAATTCTTAAAATGAATTCCGTTAATTAATTACTTTTGTTCGTCCGTTTGATATTATGAATAAAGATAAAAGTGAAATATTTAAACTTTATCAAGTTAAGTGACTTAACGGCCTTAGAAATTATAAGTTTTTTACGGTCAATGAATGTAATAGGTAGAAGAATTATATATAATAATAATAATTAATAAAGTATGCTACGTTCAGATATGTAGTAGTGATACTATTACTGTAGGTATTCAGATATTTAACGTTAATACACCATTAGAACATTTTAGTATTAATGTGATATTTCTTGTTTTTATTTTTTTATTAACTAGCTGGTGCCCCGGCTACTCACTGGCATACTAATTAAGGAGATGAGACGTTTGAAGATCTTCCTTATATATTTTGTCTCAAAAACTCACATAATTTTTCAAAACCAATCCATACTAATATTATAAATGCTAAAATGTCTTTGTCTGTCTGTCTGTTACCTCTTCACGCTTAATCCGCTGAACCGATTTAGATGGAATTTGGTATGGAGATAGTTTGAGTCCCGGGGAAGGACATAGGCTACTTTTTATCCCGGAAAAATAGCCTTATCCGCGATAAACGAAGTTCAGTTGCGGGCAGAACCTAGTATTATATATATATATATATATATAATACTAGGTTCTTATATAGGATGAAATCCTGTAATTGGCTCTATACTTCTATTGAAATTTCTATTTGTACTGTATTAGCTGTTGGTTCTCCTAAAATAAATAAATAAATATATTTTCTAACATAGACACCTTATTCTGACAAATGCAAACACAGCAAAAAAAGAATTAGCCAAATAGATGCAGCCGTTCTAAAGTGATGAGCGAACTTACATTTCTTCAATAGACTTTTGTTTATACATATAGATGAAGAAGAAGATAAGTTAAGTGATAATCAATAAATTATAAGGGGACTATAACTGGAGGAGCGTGTTACATATTTTAGCGCAGATTTCAATGAGGAAATGTAGCAGTTGGCTACGGTGGCATCAGGAATACAAAATATTCAATAATAACGATTAAATTCTAAGTATTGTTTTGGTATCTTAGATTTATAAAATACCCAAGTTCAAACCGCATTTACGCCGTATTGAGCTGAAAAGCATATCCGTAAAATACATACAAGATGGCCTATAAATTTGTATAATACCTATGCTAAACTGACACAGACGAAAAAATAAAGCTGTTCATTTCACACTTGCTTACAGCAATCATATGGGATTGTGGTAGCTTTTATGAATAAGGCCCTTAACACAACAGAAGCGACATAAACCGGACTGAGAGTTATTATCATTAACACACAAGCGAGGGTTTAATACGAGTTACAATGTAAAGTACTAGTGAAACCGTAAAGTCACTGGTACGTCCACATTTTACTGTACTTTTATAGCATACGCGTCACAATATAACGCGAGTATCATCGGACGGTTGGAAGTTATACATTATGTATATTGTCCTGTTTTTCGTGTTCGAAAGGACGTAAGTCACGCGATTTTTCTATTAAGATAGGTCCTTTTCTAATAAGGCTTTGTTGTTAGGATATGATCGTGAGTGGGGGATTTTAAGCTTTGTTGTTGTTCACGTAATTAAATTGGTTGGACAATGATTTTAAGTCTAACTGCTACTGATGCGAGTAGTTTAGGACTATTTTGCGTTAACGCAAAGGATTGTGCGACATTGCATCAATACGACGGGGTGCCGTGGTAATATGGCCAGGCTCTTAGGGCGTATGTACATCGCGAATACTGACTAGCGTGCGTATCGCGTTTGTATCATTATACTTACGCGTGTCGACGGCAAGTTTAAAAAACCCAGTGTGTATAGGCCATAACAACCATAACATGTATCTTTGTATAATTTAGAGTACATAGCAGAGGCAGGTCAGGAAAATTACAAGGGAATCCGGAACGTATTAATTTACTCATATTCGAAGAAAAAGGTGACTATAAGCCTTTCCTTGGGAAGCCCGGTAGGAATCGGCTTATATGGACGCCACACCACTGCTACATAGTTAAACACCGGGACAGCCGTAAGCAATGCGTTAGTGTTGTGACGGGAATTGCAAAATACACACACACACTGAATATTATCATACTGAAGACGGGTCGACATCCCCGCACGAGTCGAGATACTATTTACTATTATTCAGCTTGTAAGTACACGCTATATTGCGATGAAAAAAAAAGTTGAAAATATAGTTTTAAATAGATTTGTAATCTATGCCCGATACATTAACCTAAAAATTATTTTTTCCTTACGATAGATTTGTATAACGTTTTGCCATATATAGCGCTTAAAAAATTTTAACAACATTAACCATTATAGACCATTAAGTTGTCTTGTAGTTTTTATTTTTCATTGTTTTACTTTATCTATAATTTTAAACACAGAGTTAAATTTAAACATTTTAGTCAAATCCAGTAATAAAGCGTAACCTTTCAAAACAAGCATCCTTAATATAATTAAACTGGTGAAAACCTTAATGTCATTTCCCTAGTCGATTACCCTTAATTAATTTCGTCAGCTAACGCTTTGTCAGCTAATTTTTAGTGACACGGCGGTAAATGTGCCCTTTACCCGCTATCGGAGAGCGCTCGAGAAGTGATGACGTGTTGGAGTCGAAGGCTTCTCGGAGGCTCATTTAAATGTGGGGAGCCTCTTGAGCGGCGGTCAAAGAGAGTTACGCGTTGCTAAGAAATTCTCTTGGCGTAATGTAGGCCAATACACTTTTGATAGTTTACGATACTAATTATACTGGTGGCCATCTTGAATGCACTTTAAGAAAGTCTTAATTAGCTTAGTAATTGTTGTTAGTTATATTGTTTTTTTTACATGGTAAAAAATGAATCAAAAAATCCGCATTTCCTAGGTTAAAGAGAAATAGAACTGGGGCGGTTACGTCTGCTGTATGAGGTAGGCTGAACTGGCAATGGAGTGGTTGCTACAAAATAGGTGGCGAAAACGAGGCAGAAATGGCGGGAAGATCAGACGTGTCTAGGCACTCTTGGCTGTCAAAGTCAGCTTAGAGCCGAGACGGGTATAATTTAATAGGCCTTTAACCAACGGTGAGACACTTTGCTGGCTTTACAAAACTATGGCATCAAAGTAAAATCTTCGGACATATTTATTGGCGTTAAAATAAAAAAAAAACTTTTTAGATGCACGATCTTATTCGCCGATCAGTCAGTATCATTATGTTGGTTAAAACCTTCGAATAAACAATAAAAATCTATGACGCGTTACCGAGCATAACGTTTCATGCCTCATAGCTTACTAGAGTGTCGGGTATTTTGTAATGCTCTCGTATGGTCTAAAAATAGACCCTTATTTATTTTTAAGATTTGGTTTAAGAACTGGCTCCTAAACATAAAGTAAATAAAACGAACATATATCAATCATAGTATTCATGTATATCGAAAACATTTCATTTTTATTTCATAGTATTAGTTTACATTTATTAGTTCACATTAAATCATTGCAATTAGATGTCACATTAAATCATTGCAATCATTGCAAACTGTGCGTTTGGAGGTAAAAAGTAATCTAAACTGGTCAAATCTTTATGAAAAAATTGCGTCTATCTGTTTCACATTTCATGATGCAATGCACAAAAAAATAAATAAAACGAGTCATACTTTCGAAACATTAGTAGAGATGGATAAAGAATATACATGATTAACTTCCAATACAAATGACAGCATCTTGTTGGAAAACAAATAAATTTTACCTTAAACTTGTTTTTGCAAATTTTTTATACAACGTAGATGAGTTAGATATTAAGATTTGTGTTCATTTTGCACAATAAAAGTTTCTGAATTGGGAAACCTGTAATGAATAGAATTTAAATTGCAGCTATAGAATCCTTCAGTAGCGACCAAAGGAATTAATTTTAATACCGACACCCTTTTGCACCATAAAAGTGTGCATATGAATAAAGAAATATTCCAATTTGTTTGTGGCCAGCTATGATTAAATTTAAGATTTGAATAGCCCAGACTGTTGGATTATTCGCGATTGGTCAAAAACCTCGTCCCCACGTATAACCTTTACGAACAATGTCAGATCTACCTTGACAGCAGTAAGTCGATAGGATAAGCAGTCCGGAGATTAGTAAAGTTTTGCACAAATATTATTTAAATGACTATCTTGAAACGATTTTAATATTGGATCCTTATGACAAAACACGCTCCCGCGGTACTGAGGGCTTTTCCAATATTTATATACAACTGTAGAAAATTAAATTAAAAAACAATTTTTAGTTCAATAAGTTTTGATTTTATGACTCAATTGTGTTTTACGTATGTACTTTATGTGTTATGTATAATGATTATAATTATTCAACTATAATGAAAAAATCCTTGTGTTTACAGTAAGTAAAAATATGGTATAATAAGAACGGTTTACACGTATGTACATAATAACAAAAATGATAAGCCATAGTTTAAAATACAAAAAAATGTATTGTGACAAAATATTTAAACAATTAGGTTTTCATATAATATCATACAGTTTCAAGGCTCAATCTTATAACTTCGCGCACTCCGCAGAAACCTACTGTCAGTAATCGGGTAAATTTAGTTAAAATATTCAGTGCTACTAAAGTTTGAGACCGTTGCTTACAAAATAAGGAACTGAGTTATGCAACTAACTAATCAGACTTTTAAATATCTTTTCTGTTTCGTAACAAAAATCCAATAATCTTCAAACATACGGCTGAACCGATGTCTTTAAACCAAGGCTAAGAACACTCTCGATCGACACCTGTCAAACAAAAGAAATCGAAATGGGTTTATTCATTCGTGAGTAACAATGACATAAAACAAGGAATGGGGTTGAAATTGTGAGTCAGTTTCGAAAACTTAATTAAGGGCATTCCTAACATACAAAAACATCCTTAAATAATGTCGATTACGTAACGGATACCGTTTTTTGCAATAGGTCAAGAACGGTATATCCGATCATGTTGAAAACCATTTTCGTTGAACGTATTCATTAAGTTTATATTTGTATTCTTTTTCATATTTCTACGACGCACTGTTTAGAAAATAGAGGGGAGGGAGACATAATTTATGCTACTTTCGGAGCAATTATTTCTGAAAATAAGCACTTAATCAAAATTTTAGCTACAAACCTCAAGTGTTTTTAAAATAACTGTCAAAATATGACACATCATGTAGTTTTTGAGTAAAATGCCTGTGACCTACGGACGGACGGACCGACATGACGAATATACGAGTACGAGTATACTACGTTTTGGCCATTTTGGCTACCATTTTGGCTAACCCTAAAAATTGATGTTTGTTACTCAACATCGCGTAAAACGTCAAACGGATTAAGATGAAACTTTTCACCAAAATAAATTATATCAAGTCATGGATTAAAACATAAGTTGATTTAATTTCCTGCAGCACGGGTGAAGCCTCGGTCAAATGTCAGCAAAATATATAAGACACTGAAACAATGTCAATGACAACTTTACCAATAAAACATTGATAACAGTTCAAATCAGCTTCTATATTTGAAAAGTCGACGCTGCGTTCGTATGAAGTTTGTAGGAACATAATAGACTTCCCAATTTCAATAAGAAACGGTCACTTTTCTGTTATTATCAGTATTTTCAAATGCATTATTTAGTGTTTAGTAAACTTTTTTATTGTTCGACTGTCAAATACCCTATTGACGTCTTAGCAATTTTAGTACTATATAAAAAAAAAGGTTGTACATAAGCAACAGAATCCACTCTATCCATACGTCAGTATACTAAGACACTTAATATGGGTCTGTTAACCCCCATATATCCGCCATTCTGAAAAAAATCCAAACATGGAATGGTAAAAAAATCGTAGGTGGAGTTGTGAGAACTAAAAAATATATATGTAAGCGCATTTGGGCAAGTTACTTATCCCCGTACTTACTTACCCCCCCCCCCCACTAATTATCGAACCTGCTCAAAAATTTTCACGAGAATCGATTGAGTTATTCGACCTGTAGAAAGCATTTTTACCCAAGCTGAAACGTAGACCTTCGCTCGGTCAATTAAGCGTGACTATAGATGAATATCTATGTGATGAATTGGCGTATTAATGATCCTATAGCTTATTATACTACTCTTTTGAAGATCCTTTATCCCCCTTAACGATCTGTCACTGGCACGCCGGTAGTAAAGCCCAAACGGACAGGAAACTGCCTATTGAACTGTTTCGGTGCCAAAACTCGTGTAAGGACTTGAAGCACAACCACTGAAGATGGTATATAAACTCTTTCCTCCTGCCAACGTTTACTTCGTATACATAAAAATAAAAGGATTTATAAGGTAGGCTAAGCACTAATATTGTAATAGTTAAAAATCGTTTAGAAAAAAATGCAGACTGTTGAGGTTTTTCGGCTTTCTTCTCAACAGTGTTCAGAAAAATCAGTAGACCAGAAACTTGTTAAAGTGCCCTTCCGGTCTACTTACAAAATAAAACTACTTGCTTATTTCATATATGGCAAATATTATGTAAGTTTATGCTGTATCTAAGTCTATCAAAGTGTGTGAGAGTTTTTTGCTTGTAGGTTATTTTTTATATCGTGTGCGTTTGTAAAAATAAAAAAAATATTTCCGTAGTGTTTACCTGGTTTGTTCTAAAAATGCGTGAATAAATAGTTTGGTAATGATATATATGGCTTTCCATTTCCTTTGGTATAATACTTTAAGTGTAAAAACATATCCTCAGTGGCGTATTATAGAACGGAGAAAGGTTTTCTTATATACACATGCACCGGTGGATAGATTTCAATGCACAGATTAAAGTAAAAAAATGTGTTTCTTTAAAAATACCGCAATCGTATACAACAAAGTCAAAAGCCCTTTACTCCGATTGAGTTCAAGACTTAATAACATTTTAAATGAATTTGATTATTTTTTCAGTACAAACAGTATAGATTTAAAGACACACATGAACAAAACATTTTGTTATTAATGTTATGTGTCTGTTTTGTTTTCTGGATAACTAGGCATGATTTCAATTAGTATTCTAATCCGCCATTTTTTCAGTTTTGTGGCTAAAGAACTTTTCACTTATATCATAATAGTCAAATAATTATAATCAAATTTAAAAAGCAAATGATTGCCAAAATGACATTATTTGTAATAAAGCAAATGCTACGGTAATATATTGGCTCCACTATCCACAAAAATAAGTTTTTCACCCTTCCTATTAAACAATCACAAAATCATCAACATTGCACACATAAATTGCGACTTCCACGCCCCCAATGACTATAATATCCTCCATTACAGAGGTACTTTACACTTTTAATTTATACTCTAATGGGGGTTATTCTGAAACCTGGACCGTAATTGCTGATCTGGGCCGTTATTCGTGGCATGTAACACGAAGGAGATTAAATCGATGCCCATTTGTTTCACGCGTCGCATTTCGGCGGTGTTGTTGTAAACAGTAGGTCTGGCCCCTATTTTCACAATCGTCAGGTGACCATAACAATTTTAAGTTCACGGCGATCCCCGCAAGCTAGATACATATCCTTACTTTATACTGGTCCCGTAATGTACTTGAAATTGTCGCTGTCACCCGACATTTTTCACGACTGTGAAATAGGGGCCTGGTGTTACATTGATAGTTAATTTAATTATTGAACGATTAATGTCATGTATGTATAGTACAAATTTATGCTTAAACCGCTTATCGGCTTTTTAACATAATATAAGATGTAATTTGATTTGTCCTTGTTGCTGAAGTCACTTTAGGTTGTAATATTTTCAAATAAATAGTCATTAAAAAAACTGCAAAAAGGCATCATCGCAAAAATCAAACCACCAAAAACCATATCACTAGATTAAACATAAATCGCACACCTCCGAATGCATTTTATTATCCAAATAGCAGTGTGTCTTCTTCTAAATGTTTTATTTCTTAATAACCGTCAATCGTTCGATGAAACCTGTATATTGAGATAACTAAAACTGTAACAATGATCGCGTCAGTCTAAATAGTTTTCCTGTTTAATTGAGTGAATAATATGTTGTTACCGTTCTTGCATGTTCGTGCATGTACCTGTACTAAAAAAAGGTACTAGGTAAAGGCACCCGAACAGGTTCCAGCTGAACACCCTGACAGAAACATATAAATGTAAAAGCATATTCTAGTATATTTTAACCCCCGCGAATTTAAGGACTGTTATAGGTTTGTCATATATATCTACGTGTCTGTGTACATATGTGTCCTATAGTATCCCCAGCGACAAAATTTTTTTTTTTACTTTTTGAGAATGTTTTTGAAGTCTGTTTAACCATTTAAGTGCATTAGCTCTAGGTGTCGGGGTTGTTTTGACGTTTTAACGGTTATTTATATTTGGGTTATTTCAATCAATTTTGCTTTAACAAAGTTACGATAGTATTTAATTACATTACTTAATAATTAGTTATACATAGATGTGTACACGTTGATATGGTAATTAAAAACGAAACTAACAAATTTGAAACAGGTAAAGAGCGAGGCTAACATCGTTCTCACTGCAATTTCTTGTTTGAGCTTTTGACTCCAGTTTCCGAAAGAGTTTCACACTGTTAGAATCTCATCTGCGTAGCTCCAATGCAATTAAAATCAGTCGACACCTCGGACGTGTTTTTCCCTTTAAGTTCCCACCGTGCCATTTCAATTACGCCGGACGTCGAACGTCAGGAATTTTTAAGCCATTTTCGGTTTGACCGGGCTGGAGCTTTAACTAGCCTGTAGACTGTGTGAAATATAAGCTGAAGATAGTTCCCCCATTTCCATTTTTGATAGCTTTTCGATGAAAATAATTCTAGTCAGCAAAATAATCTATACTATTATTAAGTTGTAAAAATTAAATGCCTGTGAATTGAAGATATTTCCAAAAAAACAGAAGTGAAACGGGGTATTTGAAGGCCACTGAATAGATTTTTCAGATTTTTGTACATATGTACGTGTGTTTGGGCCATCATCACAACAACAAAACATTTACTACACAGGTACCCGACTACACAGAAGCAAAAAGAAAGTAATGACTTTTTTCATCACCGCTCACGTAGCCTTCACTCGTAGCACCTTCTACTCGTAGTAGGTATTAAATAAACCGTTGGAGGCGTGAACTTTTAAAATTTGGCGACACGTTTGACTCAGTGGCTTGCACAATGGCCTACGAAGCTGGCGGTCCCGGGTTCGAATCCCAGCCAGGGCAAGTGTTTGTGTGATGAGCACGACTGTAGGTCATGGATGTTTTCTATATAATTAAGTCTTATAATTTATCTAGTTATTATGTATATCGTCGCCAGTACAAGCTTTGCTTAGTTTGATACGAAATAAGTCGATTTGTGTAAGATTGTCCCTGTGTTATATTTAAAAAAGTAAGTACTGCCCAGATCGAGAGCGGGCGTCAGCCTGTGGTATTTTTATGAAAATTCCTAGAACCGTCTTTGCAAGACCTGTATTAAAAGAAAACCAATAAAATAGCTGCGATTCTTAACTTCTTTAACCAATTCTTGTGTTTATGATATGATATGAATAGGAATGAGTAAGGATGAGAATATAGATAAAAATTTGAAGAAGGAATGATAAAATTACCAGCCCCAAAAAACACTACTATGACAGGTCCTGGGCTGCCCGCATCCAGCGGACTCCAGTTATCTTCAACATCATCAGTGCATTAGTCCATGTAATTTGTCTCATTCAAGGAATTTCTTTAGAGGTTAGAGGAACCCTGATTACGAGATTCTAGGAAATCATTGAGATGCTAAGAATTCCTTGGACGGCACGTCGAACTAATGCGTCGATCCTGGTCGAATTGAAGATCAAGTGTCGCCTATCGACCATTTGCCTACAGCGAATCTTGCAGTACTGCGGTCACGTGGCTAGACGAGGGCCAGATAATCTAGAAAAATGGAGAGCTTTGGTGCTCAAAATTATGACCTCTAGTGGTTACGATCCTGAGTTATGAGGAAGCGACGAAGAAGAAGAGAAGATTCCAAGATTATGGTGCAGAAGAACCCTGGAGTGGAGGCTCAGAGAAACCACGCGGAGTAAAGGGCGTCCACCGAAAAAGATGGCTCAACAAACTTTACGCGCTAAGCGGGATCAAATTGGATGCAAGTGGCAGGAGACGGGAACAAATGGAAGGTTATGGAGAGGGCCTATATCTGAAGGCGGACAAACCAAGGGTTGAGATAAATAGCGATACGAGTAATAATATTATAAATGCGAAAGTGTGTCTGTCTGTCTGTCTGTCTGTTACCTCTTCACGCTTAAACCGCTAAACCGATTTGGATGAAATTTGGTATGGAGATAGTTTGAATCCCGGGGAAGGACATAGGCTACTTTTTATCCCGGAAAAATGCCCTTATCCACAATAAACGAATTTAAGGCGGATGAAGTCGCGGACAGAAGCTAGTACTATTATAAAGTAATAAAAATGTCTGTACAAAGAAAATATTTTCAAAAAAATGTTTGTAACGGACTATTTCGTGGTCACTGAATCGAAAAATATTTTTTCTTCATTGTTTGTATGTTGAGATGTGTCGTTCTGGCTTTCTTCTCACCGGCTAAACGGATTTCAACTTTTTTTGGTAGATGGTTATAGGATACTTTTTACCTGATGACGATGAAAAAGAAATAGGGTTTTTTCTCCTCCGCGAACGAAGTTGCGGGCACCTTTTAGTTAATTAATAAAACTATTCAGCGTGGCAACACTGCCAGCTTTCTGGGCACTTTGCCAACCAGGAGAGATATTGAGCAACTATTTAATTACGAACGTGAGGTACTTAATTATATAAAAGTGTAACTGAGAAACCACGTTTAACAAAAAGGTAGAAGTTATATGTATAAGAAAATATAAGGTACTAGGGCACCTTCTAGTACCTTATATTTTCTTATACCTTCTTCTTCTAGTACCTTACAGCTTCGTTCGCGGAGGAGAAAAAGTCATTACCCCTCTTTTTTCTTCAGCGAAGTAGCGTAAAAAGTATCCTATAACCATCTGGAGATGACACCCAGCTACCCGTGTACCAAAAATAGTTGAAATCCGTTTAGCCGATTTGGCGTGATGAAGCCATAACGACACATACGAACATGCCAAAAAATCCAAAAAAAATTCTTTTTCATTTCAGTGACCTCCAAATACTCAGTTACAACTATCTTTTGCAAATATCTTGAATGTACAGACATTTCATTTTTGCAACGTTATAATATTATAGATAATTAGGTATCATGTATGTAGTATTTAATTCAAACTGAAGCAAAGGTCCTAAAATTTCTAGGATATATTTTCTGTTCCTTGTAAACTTTGTTATTTTAAGTGCACGTAAAACAGAATTTGAGTCCACCTCTTTTATTCAGACATAATTTGCGCACGTAATGACTGCGCGAAGGATTAACCTTTATCGCGTGTTGCGTTGTAACAAATCAAAGTTACCTTTACTCAAGACATCGTAAGGAAGCGAGCGAAGCGCCTCCATTAATTTCCATCCGCTTTGCCTAAATCTCAGCGAATGAAGGTTTATCTACGCCTTGCTATAAACTTCAACAACAGAAGAGAGTAAGTCTTACGCGATGTATATATGCACATAAGTCTTTTAAACAGAAGGCTCCACACACATTTATTGTTTTAGATCGCGTAAGCTTGACGCAAGCAATTGATACAGATTGTGTGTGAAGTTACTTCGGCTCTGTAAATGCTGTAACATGTCTTTTTATTGGCCATTTTGCTCTCGATGAAATGCCTTTTGTGTTACGTGGACGCTTTCGGAAAGATATTTGAACAAGATCAGTAATTATTAATCACCTGCTAAATATAATAACTTCACGGCGGAACACTTTGTTAATACACAGTGCGGTAAATGGATAAAACCCCGAAAATCATATTGAATGCGCGCAGTCTTGGCCAGATAGAATAGCGCACGTTCTAACGTTTCGGATTTAAGCTACTTTAAGTCGTGATTTGTAGTATGTACCTATGCAATAAACACTACTGGGGACCTAAAATCAGGCAGCTTCCTCGCTTAACGTTGCTGTAAAGCGAGAAAATGTTGCCAGCATCTTCAGACTCTTCAGCAGATTGCCGAAGAAGAGCATTTTTTTTACATTTATATTAGTTTTAGTTCTAATTTAATTTAGTATTCGTTTTTGTTTCTAATAAATAATATGAAGTGAAATTAAGAGTCGCGAGTAAGCTCGGCCGAATTTCACCTTCCCATATAAACGGAGTTTCGTTCTTTTAAACTACGTGTTGGATTGTAACGAAACTTTGCATACACAATGACATGAGGTATATCTAGGCCTGAAATTAGTTTATGTGGCTGCAGTTTATAAAACAAACGAAATACAGCAAAAACAAGTTTTATATGAAAAACTTAAATTCGCTATAAATTTTTTACTTTGGTATCTGAAGCTACATAAACTAATTACAGGCCTGCATATACCTAAACTTATTCTAAGAACGAAGTTTCAGACCAAACTAGCTAGTCGTTTGAAAATGAGAGCGTAACTACGTTTGTATGGAGAACCGAGCTTACTGGGGACTTAAATGAAATAATTTATTTGCAAGACTTCTAAGCGTTTTATATAATGCTCTTATGTATAGATATATTGCAATTGTTATATTTACCATAACGATACCAACTACATAGTGGACTATTACTCCACGTTGGCAAATCTCGTGCACGCTACATCTATAAAATTAGCATATAAAGCACATATAGTAGCATAGTTGTAATACCGACAGGCACCATGAAACTGCATTACAGAGTTGCGCGAAATTCAATAACCGCTCCCTGTGCGGCCGAAACTATGTCATCGAGCTATCTCGACACGTGCCAACTTGAAGCTCGTGTCCGCATGTACGTTTCTACCAATGTTATTCGAAATATAACTTTTAATTGAAGCTAAGAGTGAACACATTTTTAAATTATTGCTGCGTATACCTACATTACTCGTAGTAACATGCCTGAATTTTGACACGTGTCGAGTTGAGGTTCAAATCCGAAAGTATCACGGCTGTACCGGTTGATATTTGATACAAAATAATGAATAGAAGCTTAGGGTAAACACATTTTTATTTTATTGCGGTTTATACCTACGTATAGCAATTGACATCATTTCGAATTTCCAATTAGTATTCAACCCACTCCCATTTTGTAATTCTTTATCAAGGAACCCAATTTTTTTTTTATTGCAACTAGTTTTTAAGATAGGTATTTGGGAAAATGTGTAGGAAGCATACGATTCTCTAAGTGACGTCAATAGGTGGATATGACACAGTCACAGCAAACAAGAAGAACAGCAGTACAAATTCTATACTGAATCTGGCTGAGTACTGTTACTTCTGAATGATTTTCTATGCTGTGACTGTTATTACCTACGCCTTTATATGAAATCGGGATATTTTGGAAAAAAATAAAATAAGATTATATTTATTTTTTACCATGTCTCTCGAAAAAAGCCTGATTTAAAAAATTAAACGTCAATTACCGCTCGATCGAAACTAAGTCACCGACGTAAAGACGCGTGCCTCGTTGAGAAGAGGTATTGAGGCTATTTAACATGAACACATTTATAAATTATAAAGAAAGATCAGAAAGAAATGGACTTGAACCAGTGCCTTGAGCCAGACCAGTATCGTCGAAAAATTTTTTCATTTGTTTCTGATCTTTGTTTATAATAATAACACTAGTGGAGTGATCCACTAATAAATTGCAATTGTGATTATTATCATGATATTTGTAAAACAAAAAGTACATTTATAAATTGTTGCAGGTCATGCAGGTGATAGCCATTTGAATTACCGATTCCCGTGAGGCTGAAACTGTCACCAAGCTATCTTGACACGTGCCAACCTGAGGCTCAAGCCCGAAAGTATCGCAGTTCTACCAATGATATTCGATATAAAACTTTGAATACAAGTTAAGAGTGAACACATTTTTAAATTACCTTACAGTAGTATTATTTCAATAGCATCGGCCCATTTCACAAAAATTGGTAACTTGTATAACACAAGCGGAACTCTCTTTTCACCAATATGCATTAAAAAGAGAATTCACTTGTAATTCAAATTACAAGCTTTTGTGAAACGGGCCCCAACTCTCTGATTAGCCGAAATTATGTTACTGAGCTAGTTCCACATGTGCTAAGTTGAGGCTAGTGTCAACAAGATTCGGCGCTCTAAAAATGATATTGGACGAAAAATTTCGAATAAAACAAGCTTGGGTTTTTTATTATTTTAGGTTAATGAAGAACAAAATAAAGAAAAAACTATGATTAAAAAATCCAAAGGGCCCAGTTAAGTTCTGAAACATAGCTTATTATTGTTATCTATAATTTAAGGGACACCATCTCAAATATATCCTGACAATAGAAGGTGCCTCTTCGTTCACGGAAGAGAAAAAGTCATAACCCGTGTTTTTTGGTCAGCGTAGTTGGGTAAAAAGTATTATATAACCCTTTTTGGATACCCAGCTACCCATGTGCCAAAAATAGTTGAAATCCGTTCTGCCGATTTGGCGTGATGAAGCCACAACGACATATACAAAAAAAATAATATATTTTGTTAATTATATTATATTAAATTATTTCAGTGACCTACTATTTGAAAAAAGTCCGTTACATTTTTTTTTTTTAATATCTTCAAAGTACTGACATTTCAATTTTCAAACTTTATAACAGAATATATGTATAGGTGAAAAACTTAAGTAAGTCATGTGTTGTATGTAGTAGTAGCGTATCCGTATAAGCAATTTGATGTTCCATATTAGAAAAATGACATTAGTTCCATATCAATTTTGTACACTACTACATACAAGAGGGGCTTTACTTAAGTTTTTTACCTATATATACCTTTACTTTTATTTCGCTCTGTCGGCAATCAATGTAATGTGTCAGGTATTTATTGGTGGGCACGTTGGGCCGCGACCTGCGACGAGCGGCCTGTTCGCATACAAACTACGTCCGGCATATACCAGAGATGGAGTTATACGAGTAGAATGGTTCATTTTGATGGACAACATTTCCACGAACTCAGTACGTATAGTACAAGAGCGTTTTTTTTTTTTTAACTATTGTTCATTTTTATTGATTAACCTTATTATCACAACACAACAAACGGCGCTTAAGCGCGGGTTGATCGGAAAAATCGCGCGGCTAGATGTTGATTCTCGCCTCTCTAGTTCCTTCGAGACAATGGGCGTAACGCGACGTCCGAAAAGTCGAATAATTACCAAAGAATGGTAATAAAATAAAAACATATTTATACGCGATTAAGCCCCGTTTGTTGTCTTGTGATAATTTACAGTTATAATACAACAAGCTTCACATTTTAACTAGTTCTTTAGTATGAACTTACACTGTTTTTAGAATATTATGATACATCCGTGTATTATAATAGGCTACGTTTTGGATCCATGAAGAAAATAATAAAATAAACGCATTTTGAAAGAAGTTATAAGTTATAACAGAAATAGGTACAGTGAACAGAGAACAAAAAGAAAAACAATGCATACAGGAAAATATTTCAAGTCAAAAATTGAAATTTAGTATAGATATATATTTAATATTAGTAGTCTCTTAAAAATAAACTGCACCAGTTGCGAACAAACGGCACGCGTGCCCAACATGGATCCCGTCAAAATATTTCGGGCACTTGACGTGTTTCTAGATAAAATATTTTAAAAAATACACTTTTGCACATCACAGTCCTCCCTGGAATACCCTAAGACGTTATTTCATTACGTGCTTAGGTTAAATTTTGTAATATGTAGACTTATTGTAATCTTCTTCACGCTCGTCTTTGAAGTTGTTAGAAGCTTTCTCTATTTAAAATCTTGACAGTAAAAAAAAACGTTAACTGTTATAACGGAAGTTCCTCGGAAGTCGTTAAAGCGTGGAGGAAAGTTTGCAAGCTTAAGGTCCTCACTTTTCTTTTGTTGTAAGAACAAATCTAGTTGCTAACTTTTGCTTCGAGGATAATCGATGAAGGCAGATAAATACACAACGGATACAGCTATTTCATATACTCGTATTTAGTATAAGATAACAAAATCTCATTAAATTTTATAACTAGGACAGTTATGTATTTAGCTCTTAAATTAGAAATACTAAGGAAGTTGTAAATAAAAAAAAAACATTCTAAATGTATTATTTTGAACATATTTACTAATTTAATATTTTCTTCTGTTTCCGCGATTATTACTCATTGAAATAGAACAATTTAACGGATTGTAAAGACCGACGAGAACGAGACCATGGAAAGCTGGAAAGCTTCCGAAACGTCGGGAACTAAAATGAGATAATATACGCGATATAATCCGTGAAATTGTTTTATTTCAATATTTACTAATAATATGTCTTAAAACAATTGTTTTATTTTAACTCCCGGCGCGGCGTTACGAATTCTTTTATTTATTGATTTATTGTCAATATCGATAAATAATAATTTCCTATAACATCACAGGCCTGTAGCTGAATTGAAATTATGTATTTGTAGATTTGATGTCAACAATCTATACTATAAAGTTGTAAAAATGAAATGTGCTGTACATTGAAGATATACAAAAAATATATGTAACGGACTATTTGGTCACGAAATCGAACAATATGTTTGTGTGTGTCGTGGCTTCTGCACGCCAAATCGGCTAAACGGATTTCAACTACTTTTGGTATACGGGTAGCTGGGTATCTCCAGATGGTTATGGGATACTTTTTACCTGACTACGCTGAAGCAAAAAACAGGGGTAATTACTTTTTCTCCCCCGTGAACGAAGTTGCGGGCATATTCTAGTGTAACAATACAGTACCATCAACAAAAACCATCAAGAAGATTGACGTTGAACTTTTGCTTGCTATAGCCCAAGTTAACAGTAGTATATCGCCACAAATCCTGTCATTATAACCCAGCTCATTCAAGTTCTGAAGTCCATTTCATTATTTCTCATCCGCTACACAATAGTGTTTAAATACGCGCCTATACGATAGATCGCCCGACCTCTAAGGTGAAAAGAAAGCGGTTGGAAAACGTTTCCCTCGAATATAAAGGAAGGTCGGCCCGAGAATGTATTGCCAGGAAATGGGAAAACTCGGCCGAAAGTATTTACGATGGAGGAATTAAAGGTCCGGAATATGACGGGTCTTTAATAGAACAATGGCGTATGTCACTATGAGTCTCTCATTGAATATGGCATTATTTTACCAAGAAGACGATGAAAGCTCTCTGGTTGGGTCATTATTAACCGCTGTAGCTAAATAGCGATCGTGTTTGAGTGATAGATTTGCCTAATAGGTGTCTAGTATTTATAATATTTTGCTAATTTTAATTATTTCTATGCAAATGTTATAGTTGTAGTAAAAATATTTTTAACCGACTTCCAAAAAAAGGAGGAGGTTCTCAATTCGACGGAATGTTTTAATGTATAAAGAATATTATTAGTGTACTTTGTGACTTCTGAAATTATGTTTGAGCCCCATCGCTGTAGTTGTTACATGGTTGACTGGGAAAAAGTTTTTTCCTTATTCAAAATAACATTGTATAAAATTATTAATAATAGTACCTAATATAGTTTACATTTTTAATGTTATTGTGGGTGAAACCGTTACATTACACATCTATACTTATTAAGTTATTTATTATTAAGTTGTAAAAATGAAATGCCCATAAATTGAAATTTTCTCCAATAAATCAGCTTTACTGACAATGTGAAGGTCACTGAATCAATAAATATTTTTTTTTCACTTTTTGTATGTTTGTATATGTTGTAGCTTCATCACACCGAAATGGTTTAACAGATTGCAACTATTTTTGGTACGCAGGTAGCTGGTCATCCATAGATTGTTATAGAATACTCTTTACCCGACTACGCTGAATTTATGACTTTTTCTCTTCCGTTGCCGAAGAGCCTTATAGTGTTTACTAAAACAGCAATCGATGGTAAATGTAAATGACTAAATTTAGTTTAACTAAAGTGCATAAAAATCAAGCGCCTTCCTCAGGACCGAAATGACCGAATGGACCGTCACAAATATATAACATTTGTCATCTCCCTAATTTCATAAACTTCTCGTTACCGTGAAACGTGCCAAAATATAGATATCCAAGAATTAGTAAGTTTGAAAGCACATGGAAATTTAATTCGTAATTTAGATTCGTGTTTATATGCTCGCAGAATTTGTGTTAGCAGTTACAGCAATTGCATTACAAGAAGCGTCCCACGTTGGGCGCCAGTAATTTACTGAGCAAAGTTGAAGCACGGTATAAGTATATAACTTAAGAGCAGTAAAATAAATCCAAACAAACGTGCAAAATAACAAAGAGTTCGGCTGAGCCTCTTTTGATCAGTCGAGGCGTCGCCTCAAAATTGAAACGTGCCTGTCTATGATCGTTACAAAATTACAGATATCAAAGTTTTTATGGAGTATCAGCGTGACAGAGCGTCCTAAATTGCCTAGTTGCGATACTGCATAAGAATTATATTTACTGTGAAAGCCGTACACCAGTCGTTCTTGAGGTTTGCCGACTTGTGATTGTTACAAACTTGGTTCACACACGCAAAACAAAATTCTCGATTCAACGCTTTGTTCTTGTTTGATTTAGGTATTAACGCTTTCATTGTTCTAACTTGGCTAGGATTTCCTGTGGAACAACAGAGAAGTCTAATTAAAATTGAAATTTGTACATGTTTGAGGCTGTCTGTCGTTCAGGCTGAATAGCCTTTGTCACGGCTTGAAAAGCAATAGGCAATGAACAGAATGGTCCTATTATTGACGCTGATAGCGTTGTTTATTTGTAAACAGTGCGGTGAATTATTTTTGTTGCCGAAACAACGTGCGTTGCCAATTTATGAATCCGCCAGCCAACGTTACAATACAAATTTTTGATCGCATTGTGTAATTGTTAATCTGTTTCACCGCATTCTGTTTTCGCAGATTCATCTAAAAGCTCGAGCTCCCGTCAAAATACGAATTCAATGGTTCGTGAGACACAATGAAGTTTTGTTCACGTTCATTAATTAACTTCAAGATTTGACGCGTTCTTGTTTGACTCAGGTTTAGAGTGCGCAACAAACAACAGGAGGTACAGAGTGGTTTGACGATCCGACCGTTAAGTGTCTGCCGTAACGACCAGGCGCAATTCATCGACAATGTTGTTTATCACGACATTAGAAAATTATGTGTTTCGCTCTACTTTCCGTTATGGTGTCAATAAAATCTTTAGAGTGATTAAAACCGACTAACCGCATTAAAACTTTAGTATCGTCCTTTGTTTCTTGCAAACAATAAATAAGGTCTTGCAAGGCTATAAAAACTCCATCTTTACTGGAAATTGTTTCATACTTATTCACCTTGAAATTGTTATTCAAAAACAACTCAATATTTCTGAAGCCTTACTTGAGCGTCAATTCAGAGCCACTCCAAGTTAAGTAACAAATGATCACTGAGTTTGACAAACAGGACTCGCTTCTAATGTCTTGGAGGCGACGAGAGCACAATATCTAAAGCCTGGTTGACACCTTCATTACGGCGCTGACGTCTCGCAAATACTCAACGAATTTCGGCGGGCGTTATGAGTAGGACTTGAGAGTTTCAGCTCAATGGTTAAGGAATTAAATGATTGGATTTGAATTGTTGAAGGACTTTTGAGTGCTAGGGTTGACGATTGTTAGAATTCATGCGTGGTTTTGCAAAGAAAACCTTTTGTTTCTATTGTGATAGGCTGGGTATAGAGCTTGAAGAGTATAAATTAATAGGATTTGGTAAATAAAAAGGTAAAAGATGTTGACTGTCAAGAGTGTAAATTCGAAGTCTTTTTAGTATTGTAAAAAATTAAAATATGACAAAAAATAAAAACTTAATCCTAAAAGAGTCTAAAGCACAACTGAGGTTAGTATCTACAACAGTTTCGTTGTGTTCTAAAGGTCTTATATGAGCATGATAGAACAACTTCATGAACTTATTTCCAATAGAAGTTATATGAATTTGCAGAAAACTGAAAACAATTCCTGAGACGAAATAAAAAATACCGAACAATAACTTCCCACCACAAAATAAATAACAAATTTGTTATTTATCAATACAAAGTCAATCTAAACAATTCCAGACACATTTATGAGGAATTGAGTAAGATAATACATTTAAATACTCTTTAGATAATGCTACAGTATCGGCCTCCGTTTGAATGTCACTGTAATTAAACTGGCTAATGCTTCTTTATCCAAAATTAAAACAAACTTTGAAGGCAAAATTGTTATTTTATTTGTATCAAACAGATAAATTGAATTGAGAATTCCACGAAAGGAGTTGAACGCAACAGGAGTAACTATCGGGAAACAATAGTTCATGGAAAACAATAAAACTACTGGTACAATTATTGTCTCTGAGCAAATTATCGGATGTTGCTGTTTCTTTTGCTTATTTCTAGTAATTTAAATAATTATTTTACGGTCGCCTTGCCTGTCGTTAAAGGCAACAACGAAGAAAGGAACTTAAGGAAGGGAGATCATATATATTTAGTGCTATTCCAGAATGAGCCCGTTTGGAAAACTTTAGTGCCATCAAATGAAATAAGCATATTTTTAGAGTTATCCTGTAAATAAAACTGAGCACAGCACGGAATGGGGCGCGGTGTTTAGTCACGGTCGAGTTTCAGAAGTACTACTTCACGATATTTTCCGTCAAGGTTAGGTTAGTTCAAAGGATGATTGGTTCAATAGATAAAAAAATATTTCATAGATTTTATCGATGCTGCTCTTTTATACTCGAGACATTGCCGTATATGTTAGTGCAAAATTTATATACTACTCTACTTATAATATCACTCACTAGCGATCTGTGTCAATGCGGTCACAGCTGATCGAATAGTTTTCAAAGTCCGACGTCTAAAGTTCTTTCGATATGGGAAACTCTTCATATCAATGTTCACAGACATTTTAACATGATATAACACACGTAACTATTTCCGCTGAAAGCTCAGAATACACTGCGCGTAAAATGCATGTTCCCGTTCAGGTGTGAAAATCAGTTATTACGATAACTTATTCACAGATCACAAGGAATAGAGAAAGGTATAGAGATTCCGCGAAGTGTGCGAATATTCTTTTTTATAAAAAAGAACTAAGTACGTCTTAAAATCTGCTTTCTAATAAAATCTAGTGACTGACTGACAAAGTATAGTCTACACTGATGGATCTAGAAACATCAAACTTTGTACAAATTTCAAAGTGAGTCAAACCGTTAGCAATTAAAACCAAATTTTTTGTATGTGATTTAGTGTCTTGAAGAAGGTTTGAAAGTTGTCTTGCATCAAGAAAAATGAGTGTTTGAGTAAAAAGATTCTTTCAATTTTGAGTACTTATATTGTATTGTTTGACATAGGTTATGTCCATTTTGACCGGACTTATATAAAGTTCAGGGGGCTTAGTGTCGTATATATACTATTTTAAAGTTGTAATAATGAAATGTCTATACATTGGAGATGTTTTCAAACAAATAAGTTATACAGTCTATTTGAAGGTCACTGAATCGATTTTTTTGTATGTGTGTATGTCTTGTTGTGGCTTCAGGACGACTAAACAGATTTCAACTATTTTTGGTACACGGGTAGCTGGTCATCCATCGATGGTTATAGAATACTTTTTATCCGTCTACACTTAAGAAAAAAAAAGGGTTATAATTTATCTTCTCCTCCGCGAACAAAGTTGCGGCCTCCTTCTAGGTTTTAATAAAATTCGCCCTATAACGGTAGAAATTATAGTGTTTTAGTGGAATGACGAGTCCATCCTACTGACGATGTCTGACGGACGGAGGCGAGCGATGGCGCGCTTTACGTAAACACTTCTGATGCGGTTATTCTCGGCGCTTCATTAACAAAGGTGGCCTTTATTCCAAACATATACATAATCTCCTCTGGAATGTCTTGAATGGATCTGATAACGGTGTAGAACTTACGCTATCGTATTTTCTGTGTTCCAAACTTCGACATAAAAAGGTGCCTATTTAATGAACCAATTTCGATAAATATACTTTGGGTTTCGAACGGTGACTTGATTGATAGTGTTTATTTATTTATAAAGGTTCACAAACAGTTGTTACATTACAACATTCGGAAACTTAAATTATAATGCACAACTACTTATAGGCAAAACCAGAATGCACAGTTATTAACCTAGGTATTTACGCGTGAACGGAGTATTGTTAGCCATGATTAAAAAAAAAATGGTCTAGCCATTTAAAAATGATCGGTATCTTTCTAGACGTCTTGAGTTTTTTTATCGTCATAAATAAATAAATAAATACTACGGGACAATTTTATGGTAAGCTCAATAAGGCTTGTGTTATGGGTACTAGGCGACGATATATTTAATAGATATATTACTTATATACATAGAAAACATCCAAGACTCAGGAACAAATATTTATGCTCATCACACAAATATTTGCCCTTACCGGGATTTGAACCCAGGACCTCAGCTTCGCAGGCAACGTTACTCCCACTGAGTCAAACCGGTCGACAACCGATCTTGGTCGTTTCAACTATTACTTGTTATTTCGGTGTTTAAGTCTGTTTCTTGAAATAAAATAATGAATGATATTTTGAAAATAAGCGTTGGCTTCTGGGTAGTTACTTCATATTTCATAGACAACATATGTCATGAAAACATTTGGTGGGATACCAAACTGGCAAGGCATTTCCACTAGACACCTAAATAATGAAACAGAGTAAATTTTGCTTGAATATTTTTAACTGAAAAAATCATTTAAAAACTGATTTCTAAAATATATTTACTGAATCCATTTATAGGTAGGAACAGAATCGTCATGCATTTATCACAAATATTTAAAATACATTTGTCTCGGACATTAAACTTGTGCCTTTTCATTTTCAAAATGTAAAAATTACGGAGATTATCTGTTTTAGAATTCATTGTTTTGTAAAAATCGAAAATGTCTGTAAGAGCCTAATGTTTTCATTAGCATACTCCGTCATTGAAATGCGAGTAAAACGTTACGTTTATGCATCTTTATGATTTATGCCAAATTCCTCGATTCAAATCAATAATGTTTTCAAAGTCGAATGAAATATGATGTTTGTGAAGTAGGTCAAAGAGGAAAATATTTTTTTCCAATTTTCGATTAGACGATCAAAAGACAAACTGAAATGAAAAAAAAAACAAAATCGAAACCAAATACTCTGGTTACATTGGTTTAATCCATTTACATTATCGGAATGCGAGGAAACGTTTAAATTTCTCTATTATTTCGATAAAACCCAACTAAGCTTTGATTGAAATAAAACAATTTAACGGATTATATCGCGTATATTATCTCATTTTAGTTCCCGACGTTTCGGAAGCTTTCCAGCTTTCCATGGTCACGGGAGGACTGAGAGTCCTTTATTTTAGCCAGAATCGCTTAATCTAGGTTGGAGATAGTGTGACGGAATATTCATGGCGGCATTTGGCCGGCACTGTAGTGCGGCCATTCCAGTGTATTTATTAAACAAGCGTTTTGTGAAGATATCTTAATGTGATTTTAATTTAAGAGGATACGTTACTAGTGTTTCGTTAGCTTAAATAAATTTAAATGAATATTCTTTATTTTACAATAAAGAAACCTTCACAATCAATGTTTATAATATTTTCTTCTGTTTCCGCGATTATTACTCATTGAAATAAAACAATTTAACGGATTATATCGCGTATATTATCTCATTTTAGTTCCCGACGTTTCGGAAGCTTTCCAGCTTTCCATGGTCACGGGAGGACTGAGAGTCCTGAGAGGACTGAGATATCTTCATCACATTAAGATATCTTCACAAAACGCTTGTTTAATAAATACACTGGAATGGCCGCACTACAGTGCCGGCCAAATGCCGCCATGAATATTCCGTCACACTATCTCCGACCTAGATTAAGCGATACTGGCTAAAATAAACCTTTTTGCTGGAAATATTTGCAACGAAATGATCATAGGTCTTTGAGGAAATTAGAATGATTTTGGACATATTTAACTGAAATAAAGGAAATAGTTATTGCATATTGTAAAGTGTTGAACTACCTAAAAAACACGAGTAACATCGTCTTAAATTATAGTCACAAAAAACTGGATCTATATCGGAATCCCTAACGTCGTTCGTCCTAACGTAACGCATTTCTTTATGAAACTGAAAACTTTTCAGGATTGTTATCAAACAAACCTTACCTAACCTAACCTATACGATGATCTTTTAAAAAATCTTGAAGAATTTATGGTTTCTGAAAAAAATGCGTTATGACAAACGATGCATTAGGACAAAAATTACACGTTCATAATACGGACACTACAAAGTTCAAACATCTGCTCTTAAGAATACTTGTAGATAAATGTTATAATATTAATGATTATTTTAATGACGCTGACCTTGACGTTGGAAAATCAAAAAAATGTAATTTGTAATGAATGTTATGTTTTGACATTAATATTAATATTTAATTTACTTTATTTTGATTATTGATTGTATTATTTTAGGTTAAAAATAATTAATAATATATTTCGTATGCCAAAAGGCACGTCATGGAATTGCTGCGTAATTTACCCCCATTGTCACCTGATTGTTACCTGTGATGACGAAATAAAGACTATTCTATTCTATTCTAAAACGACATTATGGAGTCTGAAGGAGACCCAAAAAACCATCTTACCTAGAATTGTCATTACTAAATGTATCGAAATGGCCTCACGCCAGTGACACCGAAATGCCGCTATGAATATTCCGTCACACTATAACCGACTCATATAAGCACTTCTGGCTAAATTACGAGTACACCCTCTTATTGGAACCGAAAGGAAATAATTGCTTGATAGTTTCAGGAGTTACTTTGCGATATTCCATATAAGTTTAATGGATTATAGTTCCTTTGATTTTCCGTGTAATAGTATCTGGGTTAGATGTGACAATAAATTGTGCTCATATGTGCATATTTTCATGCAGTTTTCACAACAAAAAGAAATATCATAAAAATTAATTGCAACGGAACTAACATAAGTTTAAGAGGAAATTTGGACACCTTTTACTTGGACAAAAACAATTACTACCAAAAAAACAACAAACTAAACGACAGACAGACAATTTTATAAACATCATAAGATACCTTAGTATTTGAGGTATGCCATAAATATTTGTCTTACATTGAATTCTTTCCTGGGTCAAGATAATTTGTTAAATATTTGACAACTGACTTTGCCGTAAATGAAAATTTAAGTACCCTGAACAAAAGCTTTTTTAACGACTTGCTTATTATGTTCCTATTTTCAACTTTCCTCCTAGTGTAAATAAATACTCAAATAGTGATTTCGGCAAATACGTGTTAATTTATTTCAATTTACGACAACTCAGAACTAACTCCAGAAAGGACAAAACATCATACATATTAATGGGCCATAAACCGACCTGTTCCTCCATTTACGAATTAGAAACCAACTTTACTCAGTTTAAAATTATTTTAGATATTCATCAATTCATGAAAGAATTAACTTTTTTCTGTAACTAGGCCACTTGGCCGAATTTTCCCATTTGTTCGTTGATGCTCGGATTTGATAAGTGACTTATAGGATAGCTGCTATATTCAGTATAGGATTCTACGTAATAGTTTTTATTGGATAAGTTTTCAATACTTAGTCATCTTTCACCGCAATCCTCAATTATCTAATCTAAGCAAAACCACACGCACTTAATCATTCATTGCGTGGCGAGCGGTCTAATTTGCTATTGACAATTGTTATTCGCTGCCGTGGGTCGAATGCGCCGGCTGGAACGCGATAGAGTTACGCGTCCGTTAACAGATGAAATGTATAATTTACTCGTATATAGTCGGCTTATGAAAATGTTGGATATTGTTATAATAAGTTTTATAAGGCTTTGTACCTAATAATGGATAGCGATATTAATGCTATATTTATTTGAGGATTTTACTCAAATATAATTAATTGATAAATTTCAAATACCTAGTCATCTTTCACTGCAGTTGCCAATTATCTAATCCAAGCGGCACACAATAATTCAACATTTGGCGGCGAGCACTGTAATGTGCTATTGACAATTTGTGATAAATATTCGCTGCTGCTGCTTAAAACACGACTTTTCTTGAAAAAGATTTGTAGGGGTGAGCAATTGAATGAAATTTCGTGCTGTACATAATACATAGTTTCAAAAAGAAAGCGTGGGTAGTTTATAGAAACTGTTTGTACAGGTGGAGATATTTTTTAAGTTATAGGGAGCAAACGAGCAGACAGATCGCCTGATGGTCAGCGATCATAAACCCCGTTATCTAACGCTCAGTTTGGGGGCAAGCGATGGGGCAGTTTCAATAATCTGAATCTATAAAAAAAAAATGATTTACTCACTCAATAACATAGCAAAGAATCTAATTTATACTTAACAGATCTATGCTATAGCGATTTTTTAGATTATTATGAAATGAAATATATTTTTAATAGTATTTAATAATCAATGAATTATAGTTCCTTTGCTGTTCCGCGAACATGTGTCTTGGTTAGATGTGACAATAAATTGTGCATGTAGATGTTTACTGTCCGGCGTCCACCCGAGAAAACTTTTCTCTCCTGCATCTCCTGATGATGCCTCGTAGAGAGGCGAAACACGTGTCGAGGATTATACTGTTTGGTGTTGGTTTGTTGGATTTGCATGCGTATTTTTTTATGGAAACTGCATGAAAATATGCGCATGTGAGCACAATTTTTTATCACATCTAACAATGACACTAGTTCGCGGAACAGCAAAGGAACTATAATCCATTGATCTAGTATGGAATTTCGCAAAGTAACGCCTGAATCCATCAAGTATTTATTAATGTATGTTTCATAATAAATCATCAATATTTTTTCTAAATTATATGAAGTCAAACTGTGTCGACTACTTGTAAAAATCCATTTTAAATGTTTTTTCGACCTCCACGGATGTAACTAGCAAAAACTGTAGTTTTTTGTAATGCCAGCTTTTGTTTACAATCCTGTTATAAACAACTTTCTTATTTTCTAACAACTGAATATTTTTTTTTATAAATTTAAAGCCTGGATTTTTATTTAATATGTATTTTTTTATAAGTAAATATGAATCGAGTAATTATGTGAAGCTACATCACTATTTTAGTTTGTCCCTAAACTGAGCGTTAGATAACGGGGTTTAGCGATCACCGTTGCCCAAGGACACCTGCAACACCAGAGGAGTCACAAGTGCGTTGCCGGCCTTTCAGTATGATTATTTCACGATTTGAATCAGCCGTCACAGTCATGAATCAGTTCACATACCATCATGCACACATTTTTTTTCTACGTAAAATTCTATAAAATCATCACTTGTTATCACAATAAAGAGTCCTCCATAAAACTCTTAAACACTTGAAGTTTTACGGCAGTTAACTCCAAATTTTATTGAAGGCTTACTCGCTATAAACAGAAACGAAGTAATGGCTACAAGATGCGCATAATAAATAAATAAGAGGGGCTGAAATTAACGCACGCAGCGTAATGATTTACGCAGACATTTTCACTGTAACTCAAAAGTATAGGAGGCATAATAAATTAACACATTTTGCTTTTTCAGGTAGGGGAAAATAATTAGTGTATGGTTGCGGCTGTTGAAGGAGAAATTATTTTAAAAGCTGGCTGTTATTTTGATGTGATAAGGTAATATGACGTAGGTTGGAAAGAGACTGTTACATAAATATATTTGTTGTATTCAAACGAAAGAAGATCAAAAAACAATCGAACCACAAAACAGCTGAACTGTGGAACTGATTATCATGGTCACAATTTAATCAGCTTTGTAAATAGATATTGCAATCTATTCTTATGGATATTGGCTGCGTCAACATTTTCAGTATTTGAACTACAACATTCTCTAAAGAGCAATCAGCCTTCAATGATAGGGACCGTTGCCACTGTTGCTAAAAGTATATTTAGTTATTTTATTTATTTGGAGAACAAACAGAGATACATAATAACAACTTAAACATAAACTATGAAATAAACTTGTAAATATCCAGCTCCTCAACAGTTCTCACTGAGACATACATTGTTATTCTTTTTTTATTGTCCCGTAAGTATTTATTTTAAAAATACTCTTATACATCATATTCACCAGAAGAGTAATATTATTGTTCTAAGAGCATAATTCTAAATATTCAAATACTTTCAACTAGCAAGCCATATTAGTATTTTCACTCTTTTCACCCAGTTAGCCGTTTATCATCAAGTAATGCTACTGAGATCACTCATTGATCAGTTTTTGAATGTAACTAAAAACTTCTCCATCCCTTTAGATTGGAGCCAATGTTAGCATTGAATATTATATCTTCCCGACCATAGTCAAATGTCTGCGTAATGATTTACGCAGACATTTTCACTGTAACTCAAAAGTATAGGAGGCATAATAAATTAACACATTTTGCTTTTTCAGGTAGGGGAAAATAATTAGTGTATGGTTGCGGCTGTTGAAGGAGAAATTATTTTAAAAGCTGGCTGTTATTTTGATGTGATAAGGTAATATGACGTAGGTTGGAAAGAGACTGTTACATAAATATATTTGTTGTATTCAAACGAAAGAAGATCAAAAAACAATCGAACCACAAAACAGCTGAACTGTGGAACTGATTATCATGGTCACAATTTAATCAGCTTTGTAAATAGATATTGCAATCTATTCTTATGGATATTGGCTGCGTCAACATTTTCAGTATTTGAACTACAACATTCTCTAAAGAGCAATCAGCCTTCAATGATAGGGACCGTTGCCACTGTTGCTAAAAGTATATTTAGTTATTTTATTTATTTGGAGAACAAACAGAGATACATAATAACAACTTAAACATAAACTATGAAATAAACTTGTAAATATCCAGCTCCTCAACAGTTCTCACTGAGACATACATTGTTATTCTTTTTTTATTGTCCCGTAAGTATTTATTTTAAAAATACTCTTATACATCATATTCACCAGAAGAGTAATATTATTGTTCTAAGAGCATAATTCTAAATATTCAAATACTTTCAACTAGCAAGCCATATTAGTATTTTCACTCTTTTCACCCAGTTAGCCGTTTATCATCAAGTAATGCTACTGAGATCACTCATTGATCAGTTTTTGAATGTAACTAAAAACTTCTCCATCCCTTTAGATTGGAGCCAATGTTAGCATTGAATATTATATCTTCCCGACCATAGTCAAAGTAAAAGTTAGTGGAACTTATACCGCCGTAATAATCTTGGGAGCATGGCCAAGTTTACGAGTTTGGTGCGGGCAAAGCGTGACACGGGTCGAACCTAACAATTGCTTTTTATTGACCCGTCTTGACTAACTTTTTGATCGTCACTTAGGGACCCAATAACCATTAAAATTAACTAGAAACCCTATTGAACGCCTTTCCGTTTAAGATTATATTAATACTTTTAAAAGTACACAGAAGTTTTACTGAAATGGTGCTTCTTGAAAGTTCAAATCTTTCTTTGTAAAAAATCTCAACTAAAACTAAACTTAAAAGTCATGTGAGAGCTGATTTCCTACTTTATAGCTTAACTTTGGAATACCAAAGTGTCTTTTTTGTTTAATTAAAGATTTTGTTCAATAGATTTTAAAATTTGACAGTATACGCATGTGTTTGTATGCTTCGTGTGTATTATCATTATAATCATATCACATTCACATTCTAAGAGATATGGTTAGGATAATTGATGTTCGCATTCAATCTCCTTTCGTGTCTATCGAATTAAATCATATTTCCTATACAACTTTATAACTGCTGGTGCTAGTGTACTATTCCAATAAAAATTGCTTCCAACTTATGCTGCTTGATTGTGATTAATTAATCGCGAATCTACAAATAAATAAATTAAAAACAACTGATTGACAACTATTAATTAAAGCAAACTATTACGGTATCGATTCCCGCATCGGAAATTTCATTAATTCCGCAAAGAGTGAAGTTTGCCGTCGAAGTTGCGTCGCGCGAGCTTCGCTGGAGATGTCCGAAATTGTTCATCAAATTGATCCCGAAATAACCTATTTTGTATAGTTTTAGTCCCAGCGATATTTCAATCAATGTGAAAACTTTTCCGACCCATCGCTCCAGAGATATGAGTACGAACGTGTGCCCACATCACGTAAAAGCTTTTTGTTCTATTAAAATCGGGATTAATAACAGCACCACCCAAAAATAACAGCAAAAAAAGGTTGGAGCATAACATTGAAAATTTCACTTTGAGCCACGGAGCGTGAATAATGTAATTTATTCTCGCGTAAAAATTGAATCTTATGCGAAGGTCAGAACCGGAATAACCTACGTTTAAAAATATTTTGAAACTTACTGAATACAGTTTTAACGGAGGTCCTTGTGTTATCCCAGAAAGCGCGGAGAAAAATAACGAGGCGTCTCCAAAACGGAGTACTCTCGGGGTCGGCGGTGTCTGTAAAGCGTACTCGCTTCTTTTTTCTCCTCTCGGAACTGTTTCTGAAGCTGGATTTTCTTTTCACTTCGTTTTCAACCGAAACAGTTGTACTTCTTACTATCGCATTCATCACAACACACTATTCTGTCACATTTTAGCCATAGCGTACGTCACTTTGATACCATTTACTACCGTGTTAAATTTTAGTTTCGAAACGCAATGGATATGAATGTGTTTGTAACGACAATAAAACGTATTTTCGTTGCACTACCGTCACTTTAAACGCGTCTAAACGTCTAGACGACACTTGGCTTTGTTTCAAATTTAGAAATTACGACACGTACTATAACCGAAGCCTTATAGGAAGTTATTACATTAACAAAAACCGAATTAACCAGACGAGTTGCACAATGGTGATGAACTAAAGTACCTTTTTATCGGACGAGGTAACGATGTGCACTTGGTTATATGCCAACATTTTATTAGAATGCTAGTTTCAGACAATCAATGATAAATGTAAACAGCATTGCGTGTGGTACTTGTAAACAAATGGATCATTAAAAATCTCAATTGTTTCTAACTGCAAGCATTTACTGACACGCTGACATTCTTGCACAAATTGAAAAGTACTGTAGAAAAAGAGACAGTAAACCAAATGGTTACACTGCATTCTTACAATACCAAACTGGTAATATAATATATCAGTTTTTATGTTATTCTGAAATTAGTGTCAATGTTAATTTTACTTACCATACTAATTATTTCTTTTTGTATACATATATTTGTATGCTGCTACTCGAGACAGACTGTCTAAATTATTACTTAAAAATATAGACCATTCTTGGAAATATGCGAGGGAACATATAAATTTAATCTTAATATCTCTGTTTTTTTTTTTTATAAAAGAACCCATTGTACTTGTACAAAGAGTTTGTCTAATGTTTCGCCCTGAAATACATCTAATACTTAAACAACATATACGAATTTAATGTGCATGTGGATTGTTAGTATATATTTCGAGTAGCAATATTTGTAAAACATATCTGAGATTGTGTCACAAACTAGATGCATATAAGGCTATAATTAGGACCATAATTTGGCACCACGCAAACAACGTGATATGAGATATTGCATGCCACGGCTACCGAATGAACGCACGTTTCAATCACTGGCAAGAACTCAAATGAAAACTGAACGACGCAATCCCTCAATCCAATTACATTGCTTGTCAGCAACGAGGCAATCAAATAATTACGCTTAGGAACCATTAATGGACATCGAGAGGTTTTAAAATTCGTTCGGTGCTTATTAACGCCTGTATTTATTGTCAACTAGCAGCCATTTTGTTTGTAAACGATTTGCATTATAGAACAATTTCGATGAAACTCAGCCCAACGGCGTAGTATTAATTTTGCTCTCTTTGACGTTTGGTGAAGCGCAGGGTATTTGAAACGAAACGTTTGGAGAGTGAGGGTAAACAATTTGGAAAAGTATTTTGCTTTTTTATTCATGTTGGAAAAAAGTCCATGTGTTATTATTGCCCATATGCAAGTACAATATTGATGCAAGGTTAAAAATTAATAAAGATAAACTATATATACAGGGTGTCCCAAGAAGTAGTGATATACTGAAGCTGGGACGTAGAGGACCTAGAGGGATATCTAAATCACCCCCATGTATGTTCCGCGATTTTTCGTATATTCGGAGTTATGACTTTTTTTTTAATTCTTCACCTATCGCCGAGTACGATGAGATTTTTATTTATGGTGACGTGAATTATTGCGGTAGATGCTTGATTTTTTTTTGTGTGCTAAGTTAATAGATAGGCCAATTCAGTATGGTAACATTTACTATCGTTTGATCTTTAAATGGAATAAAAAAATAAATAAATGCCAAGAATGATAAAATTACCCAATATGTTCACAACTTCAAGGGGCTTTAAAAAGATAAAATCACATTAAAAAAATTACCTTTTGGCTTTTATAAACTTGCTCTATCTATCAGGTAGCTACCATGAAAATTTCATTTTATTATTCATAAGGCTTCAATCAAAAAATTGAAATCTAAATGTGGCAAGTGCAAAATTAATTAACTTTCTAAATAAATTTCGTTCTAAATCACGCACTGGCCATCAATAGAAAAAGAACAAAAAACAAAAAACGGTTGACGCATGAGAAAATTTTCACGTTGTGTGGTCATCGTTCGTACTTTTCAATAATTTAAAAATTGTGTTTTAATACTGCTAATTGTTCGTTTCTCTAATCATTTTGGCTCTTCATATGGACTTTGACTTTCATTACGATTTGGATTAGTGTTATTACCTGGAATCGACGACTTGGCATTATTTAACTGGACTTGAGTTTGCGTGTAAGTGATCATGTTTACTTCACGTGACTACGCAGAAATGCATTACTATTACGGTTATGCTAGAGGGAATGCGGCGGAAGCTTCAAGGCTGTACCGGGAACATGTGGAACGAAGAGGCGGGCCTCAACCTGAAACGTTTCCTGACTATCGCACGATCTTAAGAGTACATAATACGTATTTGGAAAGTTACATACCGGGTACCAGATCAGGCCGTATGGCCACTATGCCGGATCCTGATGTAGTAGATGCAGTGGTTGAAGAAGTAGAAAGAGACCCGTCGACCAGTGTGAGAGTTATGGAACGTCGTACCGGACTTTCTAAATCTCAGGTACACCGTACACTACAGAGCGTAGGATATCATCCGTTTCACATTAGAAAAGTGCAACAGTTGAAACCGGAAGATTACAATCGGCGAATTGAATTATATCAGGAAATGCTGAGGAGACAAGCTGAGAACGAAAACTTTTTTAACCAAATCTTGTGGACGGATAAATCCCACTTTAGACGCAATGGGATTTTTAATATGCACAATTCTCACTCATGGGCAATTGAAAATCCAAATTTAAAAAGGGAATCGACATTCCAAGAACACTTTAGTGTTAACCTTTGGTCTGGCATACTTAACGGTCAGCTAATCGGGGCCTTTCAGCTGCCAGACCGCTTGGGCGACAAACACTTTTTAAATTTTCTACGCGTCGATCTGCCCCTGCTGTTAGAAAATGTGGACTTGGAGACACGCAGAAGCATCGTACTGCAGTGTGATGGTGCACCATGCCATTTTGCCTTGGACGTAAGAAACTATTTCAATCAAAGATACCCTGAAAGATGGATTGGTCGTTGCGGCCGGGGTGACGCCTGCCTTATAGCCTGGCCTCCACGGTCCCCCGACCTAAACCGCATTGATTTTTTTGTATGGGGATGCTACAAAGACCTCGTCTACTCAAGAGAATGCCGCAATTTGAACGAGTTAACCCGGAAATTGAGAGTAGCAGAAGAAACCATTAAAAATAATAGAAGTGCATTCAGATGTTTAAAAGACAACTTTTTTCGGTGATGTCGCACTTGCATTGAGCAACAGGGGGGCCATTTTGAAAATTTCTTGTAATTAAACACCTTGTAATTGGTTTTACTTTGTTTGTATTAATCATCATGTAAATTAAAATTTTGCACTTACCACATTTAGATTTCAATTTTTTGATTGAAGCCTTATGAATAATAAAATGAAATTTTCAGGGTAGCTACCTGATAGATAGAGTAAGTTTTTAAAAGCAAAACGGTATTTTTTTTTGTGATTTTATCTTTTTAAAGCCCCTTGAAGTTGTGAACATATTCGGTAATTTTATCATTCTTGGCATTTTTATTTTATTTTATTTAAAGATCTAACGATAGTAAATGTTACCATACTGCATTGGCCTATCTATTAGCTTAGCACACAAAAAAAATCAAGCATCTACCGCAATAATTCACGTCACCATAAATAAAGATCTCATCGTACTCGGCGATAGGTGAAAAATTAAAAAAAAAGTCATAACTCCGAAAATACGAAAAATCGCGGAACATACATGGGGGTGATTTAGATAGCCCTCTAGGTCCTCTACCTCCCAGCTTCAGTATATCACTACTTCTTGGGACACCCTGTATAGTGCTTGACTGCGGTCCACACAAAAATAAAACTATTTTGAAAAAATGCAGTTGTTTGGATGAAACTATTCTGAAAATGACTGAATGGAAGATAGATAGCCTTGTGTCGATTTTTAAATTTGATAATATTGCAATTAAGTAGCGCCAATACAGCAACAAGGTATTTTTTAAAGACCTCCATTTGTTCACGACAAGCGACTGTAGTATATATTTTTACTTCGTATTTGAATTTAATAAATATTATCGGGCATTTTCGTGAACGAATGTCATATCCAGGATTTAATGAAATATATCTAAAAAATAATATGACATAAAAATAAACAATTCGTAGATTCAGAGTCTTCATAACGCGTACTAACGAGAAATATTTTAATCTGGGAAACTTAATGCTCCCATTGGGATTTTATTACAAGTGAAGCCTGCATAAAGTCAACCGCGAATATGGCGTCTATGGGAATTAATGGATCTTTTGAATATATCATACAATACAAGACACCTATCTTTTAACGATATTATATAACACATCACTAGTACCACCGTACTCTCTTTTTGATACTAATAATGATAAATTTTAAGCAGAGATTTCGGCTATGGCTGGAAAATTTTAAGAAGTCTTAAATGTGCATTTTTTTTCGAATGATACAAGAACCGGTAAAAATAATCTTTTGTCAGATATAATATTTTCTTCTGTTTCCGCGATTATTACTCATTGAAATGAAACACCCACCCGTGACCATGGAAAACTGAAAAGCTTCCGAAACGTCGGGAACTAAAATGAGATAATATACGCGATATAATCCGTTAAATTGTTTTATTTCTTTTGTCAGATATTTATAGAATTCTGAAAATATTCCGTAGAAAAATATTAATTAGTTAAAAGTGAGAGAAAATGTTTGCAGACAAGAATTTATGATGAAAATAAGAAAGGAAATTATTGGATCGTGAACGTTTAAGCCGACGGCAGTGGATTAAATACCGTTTTGATTTAGTTATTTTTTCTTGAAAAATACTTCGGCGCGGATTAAAATGAAGGTTAATGTTATTTATATTAAAATGTAAATTACGGAAAAAATACCAACGCTTACTTTATGGTAGAATTATAATCTTGGCAAAAGTGTATCACGGGCAAAGAAAGTATCTGAGGAAATAGTTATGAGAGAGGTTTTATATTAAACTCCTGCTATACCATCATTGGTATTGAAAATTACCGGTGATAGTAGATATCTCTCAATACAGTATTTCCAATACACACGTATCTCTCTGAGACTCTGTCACTCCTACTCATCATATATTTATTTTTCACAACACTGCTCGGAAATGTGGAGATAAGTGCTCTAAAACCAGGTCAGAAAATATCGTACAGCTTGAAACAAAACATCTATGGGAAATAGATAGATGGCGTGTGGGGAATAACAGTCAGATCAAATTAAATTTACCAATAAAAAGGTGTAAATTATTAGATAGAACCTATTTTATTTTGTTTCCTTTGGTTTTGATTTCAAGAGTGCAAGTTTTGGGGATGTAGATCCCAAAAATGGCATCCATTTTGGATTTTCAAGATGGCGGACGTCATAGACTCGTATTATCAAGCTCACTGGTCCATTTACTTTCTTTTCAGCCTCTTCAACAATAAACTATTAATAACGAAATATTGCAATACAAAGCAAAAACACGATCGTTCAAGTATCATTAAATTTTGCCATAAATTTGCACGTTTAACGATGAAGAATGTCGTCGGTGTTGTTGCCATTATCATTAATAGGCGGCAGTTAGTCGTCGCAACTAGCAATTTATCATTGACCACAACTTCGCCCAAGTTTTCAGGGGCCGTAATGAAGTTGGGAAATTAAGTCGAGGAGTTTTGCGAACGGTACAAGTACAAAGGATAATATAGTTCCATCCTGTGTATTGGGGACAATATTTACTGCTATTTAATTGAAGTATACATTTATATTTACAGTACAATATTAAACTAGGGTTATAGTAGCCCTAGAGGGACATTACCCATTCGCAAAAACCTTCGAATATTTAACCACTGCTGGTGAAAGTAAGCCGTGTCATATAGCAAATTCTTCCATGCACTTTTACCGAGAAACGAGGTAAAAATTTACAGGACATTATGGTAATATTCCTTTTTTTTACGATGATTGACGGGCATTTGACCGCAATTTCACCTGTTGTTAAGTGACGATGCGGCCGAGGATGTATCATTCCCGTGTAGAAACAGCCTACTCACTCTCGTCTTGAACACGCCCAAATTATAATATTTCAAAGAACGCAACAAATAAAAAAAAATCACCTGCAAACGAAAAAACAAACACACCCTGACAATTTATCAGGTCAGTTGGCAATACAATGTAATATACGAATGTTTTCTTAGTACATTTACATTATTAATGTACAGGTATGTTCAACCATAACAAAACTTTCCCCTATCACGAAAGCGAGCGTTCGGCAGAATAACTTTCCCTGTTACGTGTGTTTAAAAGTAATACTCATATATTATGATAAATGGATGTAAAAGTACGGAGAAGTTATAAAATTACTTCATGTTACTGGCATTGGAGCCATTCAATGAGCTTACATTGCAATATTGTTTCTACTTCTGACTTTCTGAAATGAACTAATGCTGTTTGGAATGTGAGTTTTATTTTATGACGTATTCCTTTCGCAACTTTGTGGACATAAAAATACGTGAGTGGAACGATGTGTAAAAGTGGATGACTTTGTCTACCTGGGCACTTCTCAGCAACACAAGCTCTTATGAAGTCGGGAGACGTATCGGACATGTATTGTGCTTTTGGTCATAGCCACCGGGGTTACAATGTAGTTTGAAGGTTCAGAATTATCTGATAAGTAGGCAAGAAGCCGAAAATTGGGCTACGTACATATTTAAATTATACAATGTAATTCACGTCATTTTTATTCGAGTATTGCTCGAAATATGTTAGCCCTCTTCGCTTTTTCGAAGCGGGTGATTAAACTTCACGTATACTTCGTGTTCTATTCAAAATGTTTTGTATAGAACAAAGCACATTAATATTTGGTGAAACATTAGCATATACCTAAATCTTTAGCGAAAAAATATCAATAGTCATTAAACTTGTTTATTAACTGTTTATATTACCGTTTTCGCAGTAGGTAAATAATATTATAGCCTCCGTAAACCAGTTGCGGTCATATTTCAACTATGACGTAATAAAAGTAATCATAATAGCGGGTTACGAGCGTATTCTATGAGATTGACCCGGCTTAACCACAATTTCCACCTCTGCATAGGGTCTCTACAGATCCGAAATAACTAGGATAATATTTTTAAAAGGGAAGTGTTAAAAATAGGTCTATTATTAAAAAAACAGACGATAGAATAAGTCACATTGTACTCCACGTTAACTAATTGGGCTACCAACAAGACGATATTTGACGTGGCTTTAAATGGTATTCTTTTAGGTACAGACATTGTTCATTGATTTTCATTTCATCGAAAACGAGTAATAGAATATTCAGTTCTCATATTTTCTTTTCAAGTAATATTTTTTCATTACAATTTTTTGTAATTATTGGAACAACTTACCAAGGAATATTGTTTGCTCGAAAATACATTTAATTGAATATTGAAGTAAAATAATAACCTAATTCCGATTTGCATCTCTTCGGTGTGTTGTTACAAAACTGTTTTATTTTATAGCTAATAATTAATTGGACCTGGTTAGGTTCTAACTAACATACCTTGCGTGGTACCCGTTTCGTTCGCAAATTGTTTTTAGCCTATTTTAAACGGGCATAATTGATTTCGCATATTTTTTTTATTCGCATAGTAATACTTTGACCTACTACGTTTACGACGAAGAAAATAATGTTTGAATAAATAGATCCTGTCCAATTTTTTTAACCAAGTTACCACCACCCTAAATTTTCATACAGTATTCTTGAAATTAACTAAAAAATCTTCCCTCTGTTCTATGAAGCCTTACATTTTTAAAATTATACGACAAAGAAAAATGTTTTAAAAATCAGTCCTGTCCTATTTTTTGAACCAAGTTATGGCCACCCTAAATCTTCATACCGTTTTATGGTTACGAGGGCCTAATGGAACAATGATGGTCAGGCGGCCTATGTGGCGAGTTATTTCGATAACTTACGACTGCTTAAATGAGTTTTTTTTTATGGTGGAGCCGTTGGCTATTCGTGAGGTAAAAGGTAGACTATTTTTGAGTTCAGTGCTGTATAGCAAAATAATAGGTTAGCCGATTTCATGATATCCGTTAAATGAATACCAAAGAACGTGATTTTTAGTTACCGTGCGGTATCCAATTTGATAATTTTTGGTTTTTTGGCATTTTAATATGTCGACATAAACGTCGTACATCGACACAATTTGTCGGAAATATTAGTCGAACCTCGTTCGAATGCGGTTTCGCCCCGTGTTGACTTTTTGGAGTCTATTCTTGATTCGGTAACATATAGTAAACAGGCTATAATTTTGTTACAAAATACTACTTTGCTAGGAAAATGAACGAATATTATATTATTCTCTGAAATAATTGGAAGGGTACATGTATTAAGGATACTAAGGTTCCAGGTATTTTCCGCGGAATTCTCCAGATCACCTATATTCTCGCTCGTCCGCCGTTGGCAACGACAGAACCATGCCATGCCTAACCTCATTTTCTTGACAAATACTTTGAAACTCACACGACATTGTATGAGATTACTGCAAGGTATGTGGGTAAATAGAGTAAATCATAAAAAATATATATACTCATTATCAAAATACATCTATTCTATTTTAAGCACTTCTATCGGTGGTTGGGGTAAAAAGTTATATTGCATATTTCCATCGCTAAGGTACAGGCTGAATAAAATTACCTAGGGGGGTGAATTATAATCATTAAAGTAAAATTATTTAATGCATTATTGCTTAGAAAAAAGTGAACTAAGTATTACCTGATAATAGTATAATTATGTTTGTTTGGGACTAAGTCGATTTGTGTAATATTGTCCCTGTGTTATGTTTATAACTTGTGAATATCCCAAGAAAAAACAGATGTGAAAGATGATCTTAAAATGTGTTTTCGATAAACGAATAATTATTTAACTTTCGTACCTAATAGTACAACTTCTCTGACCGAAAATCATCCTCTTAGTCACATTCAATTACCACTGCCAAATTTCCTTTAAGTTAGTTCCCTACTTCAAAGAAACCGTGTGCTTAATCTAGAGCTTATAGCCTCCAGTGGCGTCTACTCATTTCCAAGATCAAATAGCTCCGGTTTCTTCGGGCCGTGTTTGCGAATCAAACAAACATTCAAATGGGAAAGCGACGTAAATCGAAAGTTAATTTGGCTTTGTTGCTTTTGAGATATAGATGACGGGAATTGGATGGTGGTATCCGATAAAATAGGTGAATATTTGAGCGCCTCCACCATACATACTATCGCCACATTATTGGCCAATTTATAAGAGTAAACAGCATAATTTTGATAAGAATTGCAGGAAACTGCGATGCCTACCCGAATACCGAAATAAGATAACCAAAAATAAAACCACAATGTATACGGAGTTTGTCAATAATATGGCGATGGGAAGGAGGAAATACATATATTGATGAGGTGTATATTTGTGAATTTTATTGACAATTAACTGTCAGCAAAATTAAGAGGATATACTAGTGGCCCTTCCTCCATACAAACGCAATCCCCCGTTTCCTCCCTGGATAATTGTCTTAGAACATTTTTTTTATTAATATAATCTAAACTTACTTGTGCAATGCCCCCATGTTTTATTTTTCTTATTAATTTGTTAATTTTAAGAAAGAAGGCCCTCTAAAACTGCAAAAAATATCACCATCCGGCACCATAAGGCCACGTTCAGTAAACAAATTTAACAAATATAAATGAAAAACAGAAAACATACAAGCATAGCCGGAGCCCTCGTTATAATATATGTTAAAGAAAAAGTAAAATTAGTCCAGTTTTGGAACAGGAAATAGGGGACTACGAAACCTTGTTTTCGCCAATTTTTTGGAGGTCAGATCGTTCCGAGCTGCAGTTGCCCCTTTTGCACTTTAATACGGGGGATTTGAGGCGATGCGATAGCAATACTTTTTAAAATACCTAATTTCCAAGAGGCCTTTTGCTAGTATATCCTCTTAAGCAAAATTATAGAAAATTAAATGTGATGGTGTAGGTCGTCCAGAGACTGATTTAATGGACCCACGAGCTTAAAGTGTAATATTTGGTTCTCTGCAGAATAGTAGAACGTTAATTATTTTATATGGAGAATCCTTTCGATTCAATTTAATAAAGGAGTTTTTCGAGAACGATACGAACTGGCTGAGATAATTTTCCCTTAGCGGCATGCACGTTGTTTAAGTAAGCCGCGTTCATTGTGGCATTCGAAAATACACAACAAAGGTCCAAACTATTATATTTACTAGACAATGTGTACTCATGTGGACGAGTCTTATCGTTGAGCTACATTAGTCCGAGTTATATTAGGGTGTATGTATTAAGGTACACATTATTATATGAAGTTTATATTATTGAGTGCTTAAGTAGTTGTTGTTCCTAATTCAGAAATTTTTATTGTTAATTAAAAGAAGGCATACTTAAGTACAAAGATTTTAGGAGAAAAAAACCATTGTGAATCACAAGCGTTAGCGCAAGATGATCTAATAATTCAAACGTTGTTCCCGTTAAACAGAGACGCTGGTTCGATTCCAGCTTAGACTAAAGTGGATTGTAAGTATTTTGTGTACAGTAAAATTCTGCAACTTTGCCCATCAGGTTAAACTATGACAGCTAGAAAATGTACGATTTCTATACCACACGCAATGTTAATTTTTTTGGAACCTAAACAAACAGGATTCGTCGGAAAAAATCAGTTTTTCAAGCATGCATGGTTGTCGCTTGTAGGCAATGTTGCAGCATTTTTCGGTACATAGAACTTTGTATCACTATTGTAATAAAAAAATGGGGTGTTTTCACATTAAACAGTTAAAAAAATATTTTCGTATGAGATAGTATATTGATAAATACCTCATCTTATGGTAGTTTAAAAAGTGTTTGAAGAAGGTATACTTTTAAAATCATATCGATCACGCTCTCGTTGCCGACTCTAATCTACAGGTCCTAGCAATTAGCTATTGTAATTGGGCTATTAGGTTTCTCAAAGGTCTGCGCTCGTGAAAGTTGCCAATAAATTAATGAATACCTTTCTCAAATTATTCTGTAAGTGGATTTTTTAAATTTGACTTTAAAGGACAAATACGTTTAAAAATAGAATGAGTGCTATTGAGAAAACTGTTATCTTAATTCTGTAATAGAACTCTGACATTAGAAGTTAGTAAGAATTCAGCTGAAAATTTCTATTATAACGCGACTATAGGTACATGACTAAAGCTGACAGATTTGAAAGGAAATTAAACTTGGGTACCTATCTGGGGACAACATTCAAAATTTAGGGAGATTGTGATATATAATACAACTGTAACTACTCAGAGAATTATCCCAACTCGTAAGCGAGCTACCCCCGAATCCCCTATTGCATATTTGACTCTTGCATTTGTAACGCACATCGAAGGTTAAAATGGTCAAGGATAATTGTCAACGAAAGGAATACCACACATTACAATTAATGTGCAATGTTACCCACAGACATAAAAACCAATTTAACAGCTATTAGTTCAGTTAATGCTACACCATTAGCGGATGACTAATGTAAAAATTGGAACGTTAACATATATGAAGCCAACTAGAACTACGTAGTTGTCATTGGTTATATTATTTATTCTGAAAAAAAGGGAAAAGTTGCGCACATTTTTATAGATACTAAAGCTTTGCTACACCATTATGTTCAATAAAACAACTGCGATTGAAGTACGAAATACATCAGTCAGCCCTAAATTCACTTGCCTCCGGCTTATATGGTGCGGCTACATTGGCAGCAGTAGCGATTGGCGGAGAGGCATTCGCTACTTAAGCGTTGAACTGTCCACTATCACGTTCTCCATATGTAGATGTAATCTGCACCCCCCGAGGTAAAGAAATGCCGATGAAGTATCTACCCACAACATGGTTAAATTTCGTAACTTGTTGACGCACTAGCATTATGTCAGTTAGCTTCTTATTATGATAGTCAGACTTATGGTTTATTACAGATAGGTTAAGTATTCCTTCGTATGCTCCTTTGAATACAGTCGCGTTCCCCAGTTTGAAACCAGTCACTTACATCAACGCTCTTTTACTTCATAATATTGTGTCAATTTTATAGATGCGTATACCTATACATCTACAATAATTGTTCCAGAGGAATCATGAGGATTTTCTCAATTACCTCACTTAAAGGTCATAAATGCCGGAATATAAAAAAATCTGTAAAAATTGTATGTAATAACAGTACGTGTCATTGAACAAATGTCACTGATATTTCAGCAACAGTTTTAATCTTAAGAAAAGTCGATTATAGGTACTAATCTCCGAAAAAAATATTGATAATGATACTACCCTACACTAAAGACTACATCAAGCAATTTACCTAGAGCAAACTTGACGCCGGTCCAAGCGGTCCGAACGTAGTGGAAGAGCCGGCGGTAGAGCGGGCGGTGGCGGCGGCGGCGCGGGGCCTCCGCGTCGGGCGCGGGCGAGGGCGCTGGTTCCGCCTCCCCCGCCCCGCGTCCCTCCACCGACGACGCCGTGGCGTTGAGCACCCAGCTTTACACGACCGCTCGCTCGTTCAATGAAACCGCACCCTTAGAAACGGTTGGAGTTAGTACGGTGGTTGCGTGTGGCCGCCTTTGGTTTGTTTTGTTTGATTGGTGGCAATAACAGGTAAGTGTGAACATTAAATAATTCATAACTTAGTAGTTTAACGGCTTCATCTCGATTTCAATTTGATTTTATTCAATTACAAATTACATAACTCCGATCGCGAGAACACCTGGGTTCAGAATGCGTAATCGTTGGTAAGTCTTCGCCATATGCTCGGTCTTTATTTTATAAGAAATACCGATCGTCTATACTAAAAAAAGTATATTATTTCATTACTTAGGTATAAAGATTAATTGGAGTTGACGTTTAACTAAAACATTAACAATATAATTTCACAGAGAAGAGAGTTTTTATAATTTTACAAAAATCGGGTCTGTTACTTGAGAAACAAAGGTGAATCGTTTAAAATTAGAACTTATTTACTGACTGTTTTATCCCGTCCGTTTTGTGGGCGGTGTCATGGAAACAGCTATAAATAGCTCACATTGTCCCATTAGAAATAAACGAAACATTTCAGGGTGCGGGTCAGGAGCGTGTTTCTACCATTGTTTCCGTGTGTTATCTGATTTTGACGATTAGACGCTTATGAGTGGCGACGATTATAAGTGGCTCTCTCTTTCGTGACGTTCCGTCATGACTGAGGATCGTGATCACCATCGGGTATTTTACTTTTGGAGTGGATGATTTGCCTCCATCTGGTTCTGTCCATTGTGTGTCTTATGATTGAGCAAAACTTGGAGGAAGATGAGTACTTTAGTTGATCAGTCCATCTGGTTGGAGATCGGCATTGAGCTCGTTTGGTATTCGTGTTTCCAGCTATACTCGTAATTAACTTCTCTCTCAACGACCCAACGGAAGAAGTACTCGGCTTTGATGAACCACGAAGGATCTGGGTCACGGTCAATAGAATTAGTACAGCAGTTAGCTGCTGCAACCACAATCTCTAGAAGTGGAGTTACAAGTCTTGTCCGAGCTGCGACTGTGGTGCATTTGAACAGAGGATTGCCCATATAACAATATGGGCAGACTTCTGTTCAAATACTGATCTGAGAAATGTCCTGGAAGACGTTTTACAGGAGAAATAGACGACTTGCATGCGCTTACTGAAGATGCCATAGAATAGCATCAAACCTAGACATTCAATTGTAAAGCATGACTGTTTTTATCTTTATAATTTGATATTAGTTTATACCTGAACCTTGTACTTTGACTGAAAAAAAAATTTTCATCTCCTCTAAGCACTATGTGGCCGCAATACGAAAGTATTCGGTGGTGGCATATTGCGGATAAACGGGTTTTGATTATTAATTGCGAAAGGATTGATTTTTTGGTTGAGTGTGGCGGTCCAGGGTATCCTCATCGTGCGTCTTCAGCACCACATCTCCAAAGCATCTATCCTCTGCCTTTCTTGAGTTCATATTGTCTACGTCTCAAGTCCATATAGGAAATTGGGACAAATAGCGTTAATTTGTGAGGTCACAAAGAAACGCTATTTGTAATTTGTACAGGACTTCAAAAATAAGGTTTTATTCGATAAAATATCATAACACACGGTAACGGGTGGCTGAAACGCATTTGAGCCGCACCCATCAGCTAATAAGCTTTTTTTATAGATAGATACCACCATTACATATTAGGTGCAAGAATCCGTCGAAAATACTATAAACTTTTATTTTCACTACTAAACTTAATTTCAATCCTCTTATTATTTAGTAATTCAAGTAGCCATTTACTGAAAAATATAAAATTTCGCGAATTAAGAAAGATATTCAAATTTAAATTAATACCGGTAGCGGTCCCTGGTCTTAAGTTCTTAACTGTAAATAGCCGATGAATGACTTACGCATCAATAGACGTCGATCTGATTCGACAGTCAATCCGTTAAAAATCAAATAAAGTTTTCCTACGCATGCGTTAATTCAATGTTATCAACCAGTTAGTAGTTACAATTTCAGGCGGCCACTGTATAAATAATTAAAAATGTGCATTTAATTTCAATTACAGATAGTCAACCAATTTTTCATATATAATTAAAAACCCTTGACTTATTATCGTTCAGGAAAAGAGGAAGACCAAGAAGGACATATACAGAGCAAATAAAAGAAAAAAACAATGATTCATCATATAAAGAAGTAAAAGAAAAAGCGGATTGTAGAATAAGCTGGAAATTACTCAAACGACAAGAGCCTAGCTAAATATATAATGATGATCGTTTATAATAATTGAATATTTAATTGGTTAACTTTCTATTTGTAAAATGTGAAGTAAGCTTTGCTTTTAATGTTATAGCTAGAAAGTCAGTATGCGACAATTGGGGAAATTGTATTTGCTTTGTTTATACGACGACGTGAGAAAATAAATTGCCGGCCCACGGACTAAAAGCAAAGCTCACTACTCATCCCGCGTACTCAAATTGCACTTACCACGAACACGACACACTCACTCGCGCGCATACTCCACGCATCACAAGTTTAAAACACTATATTAATATTCACTCAGTTAGTCCAAGGGCCAAAGGCGAAAACAGAAACTTTGTCAAATCAAATATTAACCTCGAAGCCTTTGACGAAATTTGAATTATTTATAACATTTCTAAACTAGGCTTCTATTAAATGTTAAGTAGGTCGATAAAGTTTCTGTTTCTTGTTAATACACTGTTTTTGTTTTCTTGGTTAGCGGGCGTTGCTGTCGTGATCTGTGAACAAAGAAACGACACTTTGTTAACGCTGTTAGCGGCAGGCGGGTTAGTTTCTTGTTAAGAGCACTAAGCTTATGTTCAACATAGAGATTGTAAGAAAACTGTTGTTAATTAAGATTTTTTGTCGTGAGATTGTGCTGTTAACAAGTTAATACTGTTTAAGACAGGTCAGAATTAATTAACATTGTACCAAGTTACAAGTATCTGCGTTGTACACCCGTTACTTAACAAATAGGGACAATCAGCATCAATTTAATCTGCAAACTACTAAATTAGTCTGTAATTCAAAGTGCCAAATATATCGATGTGTGACGATATTAGGCGTCTATTAGTTTATAGCAGAAAAAATACTGTTATTAAAAATTAAAAGAACAAACACGAAACCTTATATGAATAGTGTTACAATTTTTATGTAATAACTATTTTAAAAAAAACAACTAGACACACGCATACACTTAACACTTTCACTACATTTTTTTGCAGCGCTACGCGTGTAGAGAATAACATATGAAAACGTGTGTTGTAGCGAAAATTTGCTACGAACAGAGCGCCCACCTAGTTTGGTTCTTGGTAGTGAAAGTGCTTACGGAAAACCGTGCCGTCATAATAGCATGCAATATCCAATGCAAGAGGTTAAATTGTGCTACTGTTTATATTTGTGTTTGTTTTATATTTAATAATGTATGTTAGTTTGAAAGCTATTTATCTATGGGCCACAGATGCCTGCAATAAGTGAATTTGAATTATATCAAATCAAATCAAATCAAAATATGCTTTATTCAAGTAGGCCTAGGTACAAGCACTTTCGAATTGTCAGTTACATTGAGAGAAGTCTTTGCTGGGAGTCATAAAATATGATCCAACATTTGTTGCAAGAATTAGGGAAAACCCAGAAAAACCTAATCAGATCATATAACACACACATATAACATATATGGGTATGTTAAATATAAACTATGCACGCATATTTTATATTGCAATTTAACATCGAAGAGGACTTTTTTTACTCAGAAATACTTGGCTTTGCAGTGCCATTAAGGGTCTGACATCTGAGCAAATGAGCTCAAAGACGGTGAACGTTGCCGTTGATGTGGCCTCTATATGATTGTAATTATGATGTGGTTGTAAGTATTTTTTCTTGAAATTACCCCGAACTCCAAATTATTCCAACGCACCTTACATGTACAAACAATTTTTTTCACGAAATTAAAACGTACATACTCTTAATTACGAATTGTCAAACTTTAAATCCCTTCGCACCATACTATACATTTTGCAACATACCACATTTCAAAGTATTTTGCCGTTCAGGCAAGCCGAATCTGGAATTCATTCCCGGTCTGTGCAGAGACTGTGTCAGGACTATTTTTTTTTAATTGTAAAATTCCATTGTAGTGCATTCCAATTCTAGACAAGCCCTAAGCAAGGGTATTTTTTAAGCGCATGTCACGTAAGCAATTGCTGAAGCAAGAACTGGAATAGTGTCCATTTTTCATGCATAACAAGCATTGTTATGTATTTGATCTTTAATATGCTGTATTGAATAATATATAGTATGAAGGTAAATGTATACAATTATTTGCTTGTGTGCTCATTAGAACACATGAAATTGGTACTTTGGGGAAAAACTAGTACTGAGAGTATCAGTACTAGTTTTTCCCCAAAGCATCAATTTCACGCACCTCTGGCCCTATGATTGACTAATAGGGAATGCCATTCGGCCTTAAGTTCGCCATTTGTAGTTAATTTTGTTTTGTGTAATAAAGTGTACATAATTAAATAAATACATTTCCATTCAAGTGATTTCGTACATTGTAGTTCACAACTAGGTATCAAATATTTGCGAAATTCGGTTATCGCGGGTACGGTCCCGGGCCCGATGTGATTTATTTGTGACGCTATCACAAAAAGGTTCCTGTGGCCCATTGTTATTCACGAAAGTAGTGTATTTCGATACTTGATGGTATGTAGATTTAGGGACCGTTGAAAGATGTTCGTCTATAATGTGACATTATCTTAGTTTTAGATGTAAAATTATCACATGGACAGACATAAAATTATACTGTTTTTAGTAGTCTTGTTACAGCGGCCACGGAAATACATCATCTGTGAAAATGTCAACTGTCTAGCTATCACGGTTCATGAGATACAGCCCAGTGACAAACAGACAGACAGACAGCGAAGTCTTAGTAATAGGGTCCCCTTTTGTCCTTTGGGTACGGAACCCTAAAACGATAAACGGAACAATTACAATATTCTAGCAGGATTAATTAAGGTGGGGTTGTTACCATAATTGCTTACTAGAAAGTGCCCGCAACTTCGTTCGCAGAGGAGAAAAGTCATTACCCCTATTTTTTTCTTCAATGTAGTCGGGTAAAAAATATTCTATAACCATCTGTAGCTGACCAGCTACCAAAAATATAAGGTCCTTACATATGAAATTGGCGTTTCATATGGCAAATAAAAACGATTTTTTTATGATTTTTTTATTTTATTTAGTTAAAGTATTTACCATGGTTATCTATGCACTCTTGCCATCTCGAAGGTAACTACCTTCGTAAAGGAATCAATGAACTCATTGATTCCTTTACTAAAAAAAATGTGTGAGCGATAATCAATCGCCTATGAGAGACGCATCCAAATCGTCCCGCCATCTATGCCTAGGCCTGCCCCGCCTACGGTGCCCATTTTGTGGCACCCATTCAGTGACCACTCTAGCCCACCTTTCCGGGTGCATACGGCAGACGTGACCGGCCCAGTCCCACTTTAGCCTGGCGGTTTTTTATCCAACATCCCCGGATGTTGGATAAAAAACCAGAGCGCAGCGTAGTGTTCCGGACACGATCTGTCCTTTTAACACCTAGAATGCTGCGCTCCATTGCCCGTTGTCAAACCTTCAATTTGGATTTCTGACTCTCGGTGAGTGATCACGTTTGGGCACCGTAGGCTAGGACAGGCAGAATACACATAATGACGAGTTTTTGTTTAAGACACAATGGAAGATGAAGCTTAATGAATACTTGCAACGAAAATTGTTTTTAACATGATCGGAATCCCATTCCTGTCAACTGTCAGTTAGAGAACTACTGTGCTGTGGAAATTAATTGTAAAAACCAGTTAAAAGTGTGTGTTTCATCACAAAACTATAATACGCTTGTGCGCTGAGTACTAGTGAATCACATATATTATTATCTTTGTGGATAAACCAGTGTGTAATGTGATATCTTGAAGAAATACGTCTGACTATCTCGACCGTGATAAAAGCATACCCTCAAATTTCAACATTTTATGTAGCTGTCAAATACAACATGACTGACACATAATTGAGTGTTGCCAGTTATGGGAAACGAATCCCCCAATAAAACCCCAAAAATTGTGGGTAATCATGAGACCCCAAAAAGTAAAAACCTTGTGCAGCAAGTATTTCATAAGAGTATGTTTTTGAACGAATCAACACCCCAAATGGGAGATGCACCGAAGGAAATGCAGCCAGGATCGGATCCAACTATGCAGGCCGAGGGGTCGCAAGATTTTATTCAACCACCACCATGGCAAAAAGTGCCTGTATCCAATCGCCATAAACGCAAGAGGACTTCTGATTCACCTCCTCAATCCTCACAAGTAGAGAATAGGTTTGTAGCTCTGCCCTTGGACCACGAAGAAGACAATACATCGGATACTGTGTCGAGACCTCTAAATAAAACCAGTAAACCACCACCAATCATATATTACGGAATTGAAGATGTGAATAAACTGATTTTACTATTGGGAACGACAGTCGACAAAAACACATTCACTTTCAAAACCACTGGAAACAAGACTATTTTGAACTGTGTGAACCTAGAGGTATATCGCAAAATCATGACTAAATCTCGTGAATCTGGCCTAATAGGCCACACATTCAACATAAAAAGCGAAAGAAACTACAGAGTAGTCATTAAAAATCTTCATCCATCCACCCCTTTAAACATAATTAAAGATGAAATTGAATCTACAGGCAACACCGTTACTGGAGAAATTATTAATGCAAAATATGGACCGGAAAAAAAAGCTACCTCAACGTTTTTCGTTAATGTACTGCCAGGAGCAAACAACAAAAAGATTTTTGATATGAGATATATTTATCACCAGTCAGTGGTTATAGAAGAACCCAAAAAGAAAAAGACTATCATACAGTGTCATAGGTGCCAAGAATATGGCCACTCTAAAAACTATTGCATGCGGCCTCCCCGTTGTGTCAAATGTGGACAGCCTCACTTAACCTCAGCATGTAAGAAGAAAGACCGAAATACCCCTGCCGAATGTGCATTATGCGGTGGGCCTCACCCTGCCAACCACAAAGGCTGCGAAATCTACAAGGAATTGCTAGCTAGAAGAACAAACAATCAAAAACGCAAAGAAATAATAAGTAACATTAATCCGGAATCAAATAAGGAAATAAACACTAACATAAATCTAAACTCTGTTAATGAAACTGTAAAAAAGTCATATGCACAAATTGTTCAATCCACCAGAGAAGAACACAACTCAGCACCGTCTACCCATACTACTCTAGGATCTACCCTCGAGGAAATGCTCCTGAAACAAAATGAGAAATTCGACCTCATACTACAACAAATGAGTGCCTTCATGACCCTCATAACAAAACTGGTAGATAAGATTTCGAAATGACTGCCTTCAGACTAGCTGCCTGGAACATAAATGGTCTAACCCCACACAAACATGAAATAGAACTATTAATGACGGAGCATAACCTGGATATCATGTTAATATCTGAAGCCCACTGTACCTCGGCTTCAAATATAAAATTCAAAGAGTTTGACTGCTATTTGACTAATCACCCAGATGGTACAGGTCATGCAGGTGCGGCAGTGATTGTGAGAAAATCTATCAAGCACCATGCTCTGCCCGAGTACAGAACGGAACATCTACAAGCTACAACCATAGCAATAGAAGATATAGCAGGTTACTTAAACGTGTCCGCGGTATACTGTCCACCTAAGCACAAAATAACTCACAGCATGTATACAGAGTTTTTCGGAACACTTGGCAATAAATTTATTGCTGGCGGGGACTGGAACGCTAAACACAAGCATTGGGGTTCCAGACTAATAAACACCAGGGGCAGACAATTAAAGAAAAGCATAGAGGACGCAAAACTCCTTACTATCTCCACTGGCGAACCAACGTACTGGCCGACAGATCCTAGAAAAATTCCTGACGTACTAGACTTCTTCATCACAAATGGGTTGTCTAGACATTATCTCAAACAAGAAGCATGCCATGATAGTTGTTCAGACCACACCCCCGTGTTACTCACAGTGAGCTCTATGATAATTGAAAAGGAAAGCCCAGAAGTCCTTTACAATAAAAACACAGATTGGACAGCTTTTAAGGAATATTTAGACGAAAAAGTTAATTTAAAAGTTGCCCTCAAAACTGCAGATGATATTGAAGACGCAGCTAAATATATTACGGCTTTAATCCAGGAAGCTTGTTGGTTAAACACACCAGAAATCGATCGCACAAAAAGAACTGTTAACTATCCTCTAGACATCAAAAGAACACTACTTGAGAAAAGGCGGCTAAGGAGAGTTTGGCATCAAACGAGACTAAACAGTGATAAAATCGAATTTGACAATGAAGCCAGAAAGCTTAGAGAAAAACTACAAAACTGGCACAATAACACTCTAGAGACACAGTTAGAATCCCTAACTGCAACTAAAGCAACCAACTACTCTTTATGGAAATTCACGAAAAACATAGAACGACCTCAGTTAGCTAAACCGCCAATTCGAGATGATAATGGCTGGGCACGCACTCCACAACAAAAGGCAGATGCTTTTGCCAAACACTTGCAAAACGTGTTTTGCCCGAATGCCGCTTGTGACCTAGAATTTGATGAAGAAGTAGAAGCCATATTGGGCCAGGCTCTTCAAATGTCTCCCCCGCCATTCCCTGTAACTGTTCGAGAAACGTGGAGAATAATCAAGGATCTGAAAGATAAAAAAGCACCTGGCTTCGATCTCATAACAAAGGAAGTACTGAAAAACCTACCAAGAAAAGCTGTCGTGTTCCTGACAACTCTATTTAATGGAATCCTAAGAGTACAATACTATCCGTACTTATGGAAAGTCTCACGCATCCTAATGATCCACAAACCAGGGAAACCCGCACACGACGTTACTTCATACAGGCCGATTAGTTTACTACCGATCTTGTCAAAAGTCTTCGAAAAATTACTTTTGCGAAGAATTCGTCCCATCCTGGAGGAAGAAAACGTTATACCTGCCCACCAGTTCGGTTTCAGACAACAACACTCTACGGTTGAGCAAGTCCACAGGGTTGTGGAAAGAATAAGAAAATCACTGGAAGAGAAAGAGTACTGCTCGGCAGCATTCCTGGATATTCAACAGGCATTTGATAAAGTATGGCACAAAGGACTGCTCTGCAAGATACGCAATTATTTGCCTCACAGCTATTTTATCTTATTCGAGTCATACCTGTCAGGGCGCCTGTTCCAAGTTATGGAAAGCGAAAATACCTCGAATCTCCTAGATATAAAGGCTGGCGTACCCCAAGGCTCGGTATTGGGACCTGTGCTCTATACAATATATACAGCTGACCTACCCCAATTAGACAGTATTACGACTGCAACTTTCGCGGATGATACTGCCATACTAGCAAGCAACAAGGACCCACAAAACGCAACCACAATGCTGCAAAATGGACTAGACAAAGTAACGAAGTGGCTACAGAGATGGAGGATAAAAGCAAGTGCATCCAAATCAGCGCACATTACATTCACACTGCGGAAAGGAAACTGTCCACCTGTTAGACTGGAAAATGCAGTACTTCCCCATGTCGATAATGTACGATATCTTGGATTACATCTAGACCGACGACTCACGTGGAATCATCACATTAAGACAAAAAGAGAAGAACTGCGGTTCCGGTTCAAGGACCTTTACTGGTTATTGGGAAGAAACAGCAAACTATCCATAGACAATAAACTGTTGATCTATAAAGCCATCCTGAAACCGGTATGGATGTACGGAATACAATTGTGGGGAACTGCCTGTAACTCCAACATCTCTATGTTACAGAGAATTCAAAACAACATGTTGAGATCCATATCCAACGCCCCGTGGTTTACAACCAACACGGAAATCCACGAACACCTTAAAATAAGTACAGTGAAGGAAGAAATTAGCATTGTGACTACAAAATATCAGGAAAGATTGAAACAACACCCTAATGAACTAGCAGTAAAGTTAACACTTAGAGACTATGTGAAAAGATGTCTTCTCAGATTGAACCCGACTCCAACATAATGGAACTTAAATGAGTAGATGCCCTCATTGGAGGACACACTCGAAATGTCAAGTAACACTTAACCAATCTGCTTATAGTTTTACTGATTGCAGATGAAAAGAAAAAAAAAAAAAAAAAAAAAAACATGATCGGAAATACTGTTTTTGAGTTATTGCCGAAAAACGGCACTTCTTTAACGGCATTTTTTTGACCTGTAGTGTGCATTTTTTCATATGAACTGCTGCGGAACCCTACACTGAGCATGGTCCGACATGCTCTTGGCTGTTTTTTTTACGAAATGACATCTTGTCATTTTTGCAACATTTCTCTCCTCATATCCCGCTTCTGATATGCATCTAAAGTCATTTCCTTTCCGGCTTATCATCGCTTCTGTGGAGCTACTGCGAGGTTCGAGATTCGAAGTTCGTATTGCGCCATCCCACTCACGCAAACATAATTTAACGCAAGAACGAGAGTGACCGCACGATACGAATATCGAATTTCGAACATTAGAGTAACCCCACTGATCCTATCCTCAGATAGACAAGCGCTATTTATCACCAAACCTTTTGTAATATAAACGAGCTGTTAAGAAAAGGCCCTAAAAAGAAACACACCACCTCATAAACCTCAATAATATAACAAGTACTAAGAAACGATACAGAGCCTAAACGTAACACCAAGAAAAACCTACTATAACTTCATATGTTTAATGTCAAGGCTAACAAGCGGCGGATATTGCATATTTTTAGAACTTACATCGGTCTTATCAAGATACTGATCGTGTTTTTTTCTACTATTAAAATCGAAGTTTACTGGAACTTTGAACACGCACGTACATATCCTATGAATATATCCACATATGACTTTAAATAAGGTATCTATGTACTTCATTACCTTTATGTATAAATATCTTAACACTATTACCAATATTTGTGTAGCGCTACGTGCGTAGCATATATAACACTCAGACCAAGAAAACAAGATAGACATGACATTACGAAAAATCTAGTGAGGCCACAAAAAACCAAGCCAAAGCCAACTTCACACGATACAAATACAAACAAATCATGTGTATGAAGTTGTCTGATTTGTCAAAACCATGCCAAAAAAACGGCTTCACTAGATTTCTTACCTTTTTTCTTGGTCTGAGATATAGGAAAATGTGTAGGTAGCGAAAACATGCTAGGAGTAGAGCGCCCACCGTGCTGACTCGCGTTCGTGAAGGTGCATTTGCCCATGTCATTACCCAAGTAGCACACAAGCTGTATTAGAGCTTATACAGAGCTTATAATGCTTAAACTGGCTGTATAATGGCCGTATACAGCGTGTGTGCTACCCGGGTGTGAAGCATTTACTTCAAATATTATAAATAAAAGCTTATACTTTCCTTTATTCATACGTCCCATTTACTGATTTGAGTTCCCTATGTTTCGCTTGAGTAAACTCAACTCAGCTCCCATATTCACGAAGAGAAATAAAGAAGAATAAATAAAATATAATTATCCTTGTCAACGTTACAATTCGTGCAAACTTACCACTTTGACAAAACAAATAAAGGTGTACATGCATGCCAGATAGACCTAATGTTTAAAGACAGTTACAAATGTGCCAGAAGGGCTTAATTATCACGTTATATTGTTGGTTATTCCGTTATCGCGCAAAAGAATGACGAACACACTTTCCCATTTATACTATTAACAACGATTCCGAATTGAAATATTAAGTACTTACACTAAGTACAATTATTATTGACTTTAATATCTATAATATTATTAAGTTGTAAAAATGAAATGTCTGTACATAGAAGTTATTTTCAAAATAATGATTGTAATTTGTAACGAACTATTGGTCACTAAATATTTTTTTTTTTTTAATTTTATTTGTCGTTGTGACTTTATCACGCCAAATCGGCTAAAGGCATTTCAACTAGTTTTGGTACATGGGTAGCTGGGTACCTCCAGATGGTTATAGGATACTTTTGACACAACTACGCTGAACAAAAGAGAGGGGTTATGACTTTTTCTCCTCTGCGAACGAAGTTGTGGGTGCCTTCTAGTTGCAACATAAAATTTTCCGTCCTGTAATTATAACAACAGCAAACTGAAAGTCCTTTGAAATTAAAAAACTTTCGTTTAATTTTCTTGAAATCTCTGAGTTCGCATGAAGCGTATTTGTAAATTCAACGACAGTGTCCTTCATATTAAAGGTTTAACTCGCAAAGCTCAAGTTTCCAGTTTAATCCTATTCAAAGGGCGAAGTGAAAACTTCTGAATGTAATCTTAGGGGAGTTTAATTTGTAGTTTGATCTTAGATAAGGTTCGCCATTTGGCTGCCATTTGCCTACTCTACTTACTTACAATACAAATACTAAACATACTTTTATCGCGATTCACCTGCATGGTAAACGTCCTTTACTTTTCCTGTGCCAACTTTTTTTGTTGATCAACCCTACATTATATGCAATACAGAAGGACCAATTCATTGGTGTATTGTATTTCATAAGAAAAAATAATTGACAAATGTGGGAAAACAAAACAAACTACTCGTTGCTTGCGATTGTGTTCCCCGACCATTATAATTTGGGCGTGTTCAAGACAAGAGTGAATAGGCTGTTTCTAGACCAGCATGATACATCCTTGACCGCATCGTCACTTAACAACCGGTGAGATTGCGATCAAATGCCCATCTATTTTATAATAATAAAAAAAAAGCTCAAACATATATTTTTCTATTCTTCTTAAGCACTCCGCCCGGGTTTGAACCAGTGCCTTCCGCCCAAGTAAGGCACGCACTGGAACCAATCCAGTCGGAGTCTTGATTTTTTTCTATAATATGAATATATTTTTAAAAAACCGATTGTAACAGACTATTCGGAGGTCAATGAAATGAAAGATGTTATTTTTTGTATGTTTTTTATGTATCGTTGTGGCTTCATCACACTATAACGGCTAAACAGATTTCAACTTTTTTTATTCACAGATGGTTGCATCTAGTAGTGAATAAATTTACTTTAAAAATCACGAAGATCATGATGGTAAGGGTTTTCATAAAAATTCAATGAATACTTTAAACTCAATTGTGGTTGCGGTTGAGTAATAACTGAATTATTTGTACAGTTATTCACTATCAATTATTATCATCAGAGAAAATTCTCTACTTATACACTAGAAACCGGATAAAAACCCAGATATTTCCGAGCTCTCAGTGGTTTATGAGTGAATACTTTGAATTAAATTGTGGTTGCGGTTAGATAATGACTAGAATATAATGTAAGGTACTTACGCCCAAGATGGCCCGGTTCTTAAGATGGCCCACTTTCATCTTTTTAGTTCAACTTCTTTGGTTTCGATATAAAATTGTAGTTTTATCTCTGGTACCTTAGTAGTTATAAAACTGCAATTTTATTTACCGAACATGGGCGCGAAATTTAAACTCATTCGACCTTTAAAAAATACAAAATAATTGATAGTGGGCCATTTTAAGAACCGGGCCATCTTAGGCGCAAGTAACTTATTGTTTTTCACTGTCCATTGATATTATCATAGAAAATTCTCTATTTATATACTAGAAACAGGATAAAAACCCAGATATTTCCGAGCTCTCAGTGGTTTATGAGTTGCCCGATGGTTTACGAGCGAAGAGCCGTGTTCACATGCACAAGGGCGACCATAAAACTTACATTACTGGGTGTCTGCGAATACTGAGAGCTAAAAAATATTCAGTGTGGACTAATATTATGCGGTATTTTATTTTATACTAGAAGGCAACTTCGTTCGCGCAGGAGAAAAAGTCATAATCCCTCTTTTTTTCTGCGTAGTTGGGTAGTAGTATCCTATAACCACCAGGAGATACCTAGCTACCCGTGTACCAAAAATATAGTTGGAATCCGTAAAGATGATTTGGCGTGATGAAGCCACAAACATACAAAAAAAAAATATTTTTCGATTAAGTGACCTCAAAATAGTCCGTTACAATCAATTTGTTGAAATTGTCTTCAATGTACAGACTTTTAATTTTTACAACTTCATAATAGTATATAGATTATCTTACTTCTACACGCTCATGGATTGAACTAAAAAAAAAACAAAATGTTTACCTTGGCTTGTTATTGAAGTTAACATTGGTTACGGTAATGTATGTATTCATAGACATAATCTATACTTTTATAAAGTTGTAAAAATAAAATCTCTGTACATTGAAGATATTTTCGAATACATGACTGTAACGGACTATTTGGAGGTCACTGAATTGAAAAATATATTTTTTGGTTCTTTTGTATGTTCGTATGTGTCGTTGTGGCTTCATCACACCAAATTAGCTTATCAAATTTCAACTATTTTTGCTACACGGGTAGCTGGGTATCTCCAGATGATTATAGGATACTTTTTACCCGACTACACTGAAGAAAAAAAGAGGGGTTATGACATTTCTCCTCCGCGAACGAAGTTGCACCTTCTAGTTAAATAATAAAGTTAAGCCAATAAAAGTATTGAAATATTTGCTTAATGTTTAGATGTTTTCTTAGTGAGCAATTATGTATTCGGTTGCTAAAATGCACTCCTTTTCCACTATTATACATAAGTTCAACAAGTACTGCATACTCATAGCATAGTATTTTAAGAAAATGTAAACAAAGAAACTGCACTCCACCGCCAAAAATAGAAATATCAACGCATAAGCAAAAAAACAAAAAAGAAAATCGGCTGTGCTCTGAAAAAACACAACACGACCAGTCGACTACTCTGACAAGAGTGCATGACTTAGAAGAAACAAAATATTAAAAAGTAGAAATTGATTGATACAAAGATAGAAAAGAAAAGACTAACCGATTATGACGCTGTTCCGGTATAACAGTGACGCTTAATTTTTCTTTTCTACTTAGATCTTTGTATCAATATTGTTATAAAAAAATACGTGACGTTTTCACATTAAAAAATATAAAACAAACATTAGTTCACCACTCTACTGCCACTGGAAATTATAATTTCAAAACATCTAATATTACTATGTCAAAACTCTTTATGTTGAAAAAAAAAACTAAACTTAACTTCAACTAGTCCGTATCATTTTGTACATAAAATATCATAATTGTACATACATTTCATTAATATAACTTTGTAATAGTATAGATGTTTAAATGTTAAAGAACTAGACATTTTAAGCATTTTACATTTTGAGTTTCAGCAGAAGTAAGTAAGTAATTTATTCATGAACAACATACAGTCGTGTTTGAAAAACATTTATAATACTAGTGATTATTTATAAATATAATTATTTAATCAATTTGGAACATCCATTTGTATATACAGTCATGTGAATAAAATAATAGTAAAAAAAAACAACACCATAAAATTCACAATTGAGCATTACTTTTGAGAGTAAAAATCGTGAATAGTAACACTTTTACAACAAAAAGAGCTTGGTGACTGATATTAATTCCACTGGCAACTCAATAAATATCCTAATTGTTTGATAATGATAATAGCAGTGTTTAAACTTTTTGAAATGATAGCTAATCAGTCAAAGACCTTATTCCTATCCTCAAAGCATTTTTATAGACTTGTGTAACTTTTAAAACTAAATTCATGCGCTTAACAAATCGCCGGCAAACTCTCGACTGTGTTACAGTTTTATATCCCAGGGACAATGTGGTTGTCAAGAGTGCCATACGAGCTTCAACCGACTTAACACATACCGCTCTATCCAACGTTCGTAAACCTTATATTCAAGCACTAAAGCCGCTTCAAAGTGCATCGGTAAAATTGCAGCTTCGTAAATTAGACCATGCGTCAATGTCAACGTGGCGGGAAGAAAGGGACGGCGCAATAACCTGAGAAATGAACACCCGATCGTGTTGTGGGAAATATTCTGTATAACTATAATATCAATTGGAATAGTAATTAGGGAAAATATGCGGACGCGGAAGAAGTATGTTTAAAAATTCACTCGTAATAATGTCACTGTACGTTAATAAATGATTTTGTCATTTGTATTTTATAAGGTTTAGGAAAACAGCGGAAAATGTGAAATGATATTTAATTAATACTAACATGGGCAACTAACTACGTAAAAGCCGAGTGGTACTCGACATATTTCGCTCCATCGGATTATGTTAAATCGGATTATGTGAAATGATACTTAATTAATAGTAACATGGGCAACTAACTACGTAAAAGCCGAGTGGTACTCGACATATTTCGCTCCATCGGATTATGTTAAATCGGATTATGTGAAATGATACTTAATTAATAGTAACACGGGCAACTAACGACGTAAAAGCCGAGTGGTACTCGACATATTTCGCTCCATCGGATTATGTTAAATCGGATTATGTGAAATGATACTTAATTAATAGTAACATGGGCAACTAACTACGTAAAAGCCGAGTGGTACTCGACATATTTCGCTCCATCGGATTATGTTAAATCGGATTATGTGAAATGATACTTAATTAATAGTAACATGGGCAACTAACTACGTAAAAGCCGAGTGGTACTCGACATATTTCGCTCCATCGGATTATGTTAAATCGGATTATGTGAAATGATACTTAATTAATAGTAACATGGGCAACTAACTACTTAAAAGCCGAGTGGTACTCCACATATTTCGCTCCATCGGATTATGTTAAATCGGATTATGTGAAATGATATTAAATTAATACTAACTTGGGCAACTAACTACGTACAAAGCCGAGTGGTACTCGACATATTTCGCTCCATCGGATTATGCTAAATCTATCTGTAGTTTTTTTTAATCTCCAAATATCATTTCTAACTCCAAATATTATAGCTTGATTACGCGTTGGTAGCGCTGGTTGAAAACTAAAGGCGTATTAAAGGAAGTTTTACCATTGCTGTTCATCAGAGATTATCTATAACACACAATATTTAAAATGAATCAAAATAAAAATTCTCACATCGTTTACCGTTTAACATTAAAGTATTCATTTTAGTACAACGTCGGACACAGAATATTAATGTGACGTCAATTCTCTCATAGCTCTTTACGACCAAGGCAATCTTAGGTGTTAAAAGTCCTACCAGTGTACCTACCTATTTCCTTTTGAAGGCAATTTCCCAAAGTAGGCTCGTAAAGTTATGCCTGAAAGCACAGGATCGCCTCAGTTGAAAGACGTCCCTGTACAAATTCATCCAAACGAGGTAAATTTAATTTAATTTGTCGTAATAAAACGATTTATTGGGGAGTTAATGTGCGAGGTACGATAAGAAATGGTTCTGTTAAGGGTAGTTTGAGCAGTACAGATGAATAAGGCTTTTGTAGGCATCTTTAGAAACCTAGACACATCAGCTTAAAAATTGGAAGTAAATTATTGTTATCTTGAGAATATCGGTCGTAAAGATAATTGGGATATATATAATTTTTTTACTAAACACATGGTAACAGAGGTAGCCATTTTACACACTGCTTACGTACACTACACATACAAAATTAAACACTACACACATATACATTTTAGAATAATGAGTGTAATATCTAAGTTTTTCTAACATTTTTTTACATATTAACTTATATAACGACAATCATAAGCCACATTTTTTTCGGTAACTCTTTTGTAACTGAATAACTGTTCTTACTTTGCGATTGTTAAATTATTAATATAACTTATACTATTATAAAATTGTAAAAATGAAACGTTTGTACATTTAATATATAATTATAAAGAGATACGGACTTGAAAAAAAAGAACAGTGACTTGAAGGTCCCTGATTTTTTTGTATATTTATATGTGTCGTTGTGGTTTCATCACGCCAAATCGGATAAACGCTTTTGATATTTGGTACACGGGCATTCACAGATGGTTAAAGGATACTTTTTACTCGACTACGCTAGAGAAACAAGTAGGTTATATTTTTTTCTTCTCCGCTAGCCAAGTTGTTTAACAAATCCATTCTAAACATATAAAAAATCTAAAAATAAAAATGCACTTTTAGTTGTCAGAGAGTTTGCTAAAATTGCTTATATTTTTACTACTTCTCTAGTAACAGATAAAGAAGTAAAAAAATATTTTCTATAGGTATCGTCATACTTCTGGTAAGTATCCACATAAAATTATCCTCAGTATACAAGAATCACCACGATTGAACCATTGTACTTCCCCAGTGAAAACGGTCGAAATAATAAAATGCCTATTTTTAAAGTCGACTTCGAATTCCCTCTGCATTTCCAATTCTAAAGGATATCGTACAAGACAGCTCAAGAATCGTCGAGCAGAGTTTGGCCGCTCTCTATGGTAATCTTGGTGGTAGCGAAACAAACGAACACCGATTTAAAACTGCTAAATAAAGAACACGGGAAAACTGGAGTTCGCGGCGAAATGTAATACAACTGCAGGTTTAGACAGGGACTATCGACATTGGACAGATATCTTTGGTTTTGTAGAGAATTTCCAACCTATGTAATAGCGAATATCATCACAGACTTGGTTGGTGAATTGGTCTATTATTTATTTTGTGGGTACCTTTTTGACTTTGACTTGTTTCCAACTTATTTATCTTTCCAAGTTTTAGTTTTTCGCAGTCTTCGTATTGTACATTTATCAACATAAATTGAAATCATAATCTAAATTAATATACACCGCTTTTCACATTTTTAAGTTTGCGTGCGTATGTGTGTGGGTATGTGTCTGTGTGTGTGTACAGGCGTGCGCGAACACGCGCGTGTGTGTTTTTTTGACATATAGGTACTCTTTATTGTTCATGTTTATAGGTTTTTTTATTATTTATTTTATGCCCTATAATACTTTAATGTTAAACGGTGTACGATGTAAGAATTTTTATTTTGATCTTTTTTAAAGATAATGATGCAACCAATTTACATGATAACAGGCAGATGACCAGCTATTCTTTATTGTACAAACATTTTAAAATATTGTAGTGTGTTAAAGATATCTCTGATTATCATTTTACAACCCAAACAACAATGAATAACAATGGTAAAACTTTATCCGACGAAATTGATATTGGCTGGAGGATATCTCAGACGTGTAATTCTAGAACGAATGTCAATTGTTTCAAAGTTCAATAACTCCCCTAACGATATTTTCCGTCTGACCAGTTAAAAATAATAACACTACTCGTGCAACAATATGACATGAGTGTCACGAGCACAGCGTTTTTCATTAAAGTTTCAGCGAGAAATTCGAAGCTTACCGCACTAGGTGAAGTGATTTTATTGCTTTCGCTTAGTAACTAACCGCGGGCCGGAAATTTGGTGAAACTCAAACGGGGCCAAATTGAATCTCAAATTTAACTTCTCGTGGGTACTAGTCGTGATAACTATGTTAAAATTGATTAAGTACTGACTTAGCTGTGTATTTTGTAATTTATACTTAACAAAGTTATCATTAGTGACGACAAAACAAGTTTTGTACGACATTATACACAAAAAATACTTATTTTATTTTGGAATGTACACTACGGACTTATTCTCTGAAATGTAGTTTTAGTTTTTAGTCCGTAAAATGCCCATATATTAAAATTAAACAATTTAACCTTAAAATAAAGACTTAATTTTTCCTAACCAGTCAGTTACCATTTAATCATTTTTTAAAATATTAAATCGGTAAGATAGGTAAGCGATTAAATCGATTTGAATTTAACAAACTTTTCAGATTTACAATTTTAATCAAGTCTTTAAAAAGCACAAACAAATTGGGATAAAACCTACTCATATAGTTAATGTTAGCTTTTGACATATGGTACGCAAAATATCCGATTGTTACACTCTCGTGAAATATGCGGACGGCAAGGGTACGCACAGATAGGCAATGTTCGATCTATCTTCCTACGCCGAATGCCCAGGAAAAGTTGCGTCTCATAAATCTAAGCAAAGATAAGAATTGTGGATATCTCGACCAAAACACTAAGGGATTTCAATGGACTAGATAATAGGAGTTGGGCACTTAATTACCCTCCTTTAGGCTTTGTAAGAATTCAGTTATTGCTCCTATTAGAACATGATGCGAAGCAATTGGCGGACGTTGGAACATTAATTTGCGGCGACTGCGCCGAACGGGGCATGCAAAGCATTTAGCATTCATGTCTACAACTGGGAACAGTTGACAGTAGAAAGGGACAAGTGGCGGAAATTGGTGGTGGTGGCTGGGCGAAAAATCTTTGATAAGGCACGGTTTCGGACACTCGCTACGAAACGTGATAAAAAATATCAGCTTGGCACTTGTTCACCTCGCGTAGGCTGTTTTTATATCTGGCAAGCCTGTAGTCGCGTGCCGCTCCTGCATCTGTCGCACAACTGTGATACGCCACCGTCTGTCGCGCGACAAAGATTCTCTGTATCTTTCCTTTCAATAGAGTGCGAGTAAGATGGGGCTACGTCGAGTGACAAGTGATGTCGCGGAGAGTTGTGCTCGACCAGTGCTCGGAGAGTAGTGCTGTATTGGCTCACTTAGCCACGAAAAACGTCTTCTTTCAGTTTCATGGCAACATATAATTCTTGGAATTGTCCTGATGAACCTACTGAAAATCCCTGAGGGTGAGAAAGGGGGATGAGGTGGCAGTCCTAGGGAGGACTGCCACCTCATCTTATCATTGATGAAATAACAAATGAAAAATTATTTACTGGTATATGTTGTTGTGTTTGTTGACAGTGAAATTCAGCAAAACACAGAAATATGAACAACCAGCGTCATACATAAATATGTATTATATTTTAGTTTTTATTACCGTAACTACTTACTAAAGTGTATACATATTTATGATGCTGACTAAACAATAAATATATTAGGTAATATAATAATCAAAAAATAATAATAAAAGAACCGACTTCAAAATAAACTAAAAAGCCATAAATAATGTTTTATGTACGGTATATACGGATCACATTTGAATCACCTTTTGAAGTCGGTGCCAAACCATTCATTTATTACTATTAAGAACCGCGGCGGCGAGCCTTTAGTTATTATCTACCTTCATATATATTTAGTCATAGTAATTCGTATTTTTGTTGAATAAAGAACTTAATTTACTTCAGGTTTGGCACTGACTTCAAAAGGTGATTCAAATGTGATCCGTGCCGTACATAAAATATTATTTAGGTATGGTTATTTTAGTTTATTTTGAAGTCGGTTCTTTTTTTATTTAATTTTTTTTCTTTTTAGTGATGGATTTTAGTAGTGATATAAAGTATTTTTTAGAGCCCAGAATGGGAAGATTGAGAAGGCACTTTGCACGCATCTCGAGTCTTTGGAAGTAAGAAATGTAAAAGTTGGTTAGTTCATATTCATTTGTACCTTCCATCATCAGCTCAGTTTGTTTATCTGATGATGACAACCAGACGAAAACAACTGAATAACTTAAGAAAAATATATACATAACATTGTCAGTGCCTATAATATTTGAGGGTGTCTCTCGATTTCTCTGGTATGCCATCATCAGATCCTGACTTGGTGATGAGGAGACTACCTCAGGGATACACTATAATGAATATGACTAACAGTGCACCTATAATAGATGATTTATTTTAAGAATTATCTCCTAACTCTTAACCTTTTAGGAGTTGTACCTTCCGTCATCAGCTCAGCATGATAAGATAATGACTACCATGTGCAAATACTTAAATAGCTTAAGAAAATATATGAAAAAACGTTATAAGTGCCTATAAAATTTGAGGATTGCCCTCGATTTCCCTGGGATCCCATCATCAGATCCCAACTTGGTGGCAATGGGACCACCTCAGGAGTATATATATCCTTTCAAATAAAAAAAGAATTTCTAAAATCGGTCCACAATTGGCGGCGTAATCGGTGAACATACATAAAAAAAACAAACTGTCGAACACATAACCTCGTCCTTTTTTGGAAGTCGGTTAAAAAGTAATGTACTTTAAAAAGTATACCTAAAGAGAATAAACATTTACAAAATCAATATATACGTAGACGTCAAATAACTGAAAACGGATCTAAACTCTTAACCAAATAGAAAAGGATTTTTATACGAAAAATATACTCGCCTGACGAGACGTGAACATTGAAACATTGTAGTTTAATTCAGAATAGAAAGAAAAATGGCCGCGAGCGAGTTTTTTGCTAGCGTTGACAAATTAACTCTTCGTCTCTAAACAACTTTTTCTTTGCAAGCTGGTTTTATTTTTTGATGGCACATTTTTAAAAACTTTATCCTTATTTTCTGGACTAAATAGAATAATTCAAATTATCATTATCTGTACAAAATGTGTCTCGGGGAAAATATTAACCAATACCAAATATTACTAGAAGTAAATAAAGAATATTGTATACGTACATTCCAGATATCTGAAGCTCATTTGCGATTCTTATTTATGATCTGTAACAAAAAAAGTTGTTAGTACCAAACTATATTTTTTTACTTTACATTTAGGTTACACATACAATGGCGCGCTTTGATAATCAAAGAAAAGCGCAAAAAACAAACTGAACTCGAAAGGTTAATTGTTTCCTCCAAGGATCCGAACAGGAGATCAAAAGGCGTCAGTATTTCGTGTCAAGTAGGTTCACGCCACTTCGGAATCACTCTGCGATTGGGGACAGGTCGCAAAACTATGGGCGTTACCATTTTTTTTTTTACCAACCTGAGTGTAATCGTAATACCTCTTCATGACACATGCCTGTTTTGGCTGTTGAGAGTAATAACATTGAATGTTAGTTTTTTTCAGGGTTCCTTACCTATTGCCGTATCTCAACAGGAAAAACCGGTCAAGAGCATGCCGGACCATGCTCAGTGTAGGGTTCCGCAGCCGTTCATACGAAAAAATGCACTACAGATAAAAAAATACGACATAAAACAGTGCACTAGCAAAAGAGCATACCTCCACGGCACCTACATTCTTTTGTTGAGAAGCGTCATTTTTCGGCAATAACTCAAAAACGGCACGCATTCTATGATGTTGAAAACAATTGTCGTTGAAAGTATTTATTAAGCTTTATCTTTCTATTTTTTTTTTTCTAATAATTTTGTTGACATAAGGTTTAGAAAATAGAGGGGCACAATGTCCGCAACAGTCGGAGCGATTATTTCCGAAAGTAAAAAAATAAAAATTTTAGAAACCTCAAAATGGTTTTAAAATCTTTGTCGTAATATGTGCCACACAATGATATTTGCTGAAAAATGATTTTTAGTTTCGTTTATATGTATGGAGTGCCACCTCTAGATTTTTGTAAATTATTTTTTAACTATCAAACTTATACAAGACACCTATACTCCAAATTTTATTAATATACATCTTGTAGTTTTGAGTAAAATGCTAGTGACATGTGGTCGGATTGACGGACATGACGAAACTACAAGGGTTCCTTTTTTGTCAATTTGGCTACGGGACCATAAAAACGGAACCCTTATATGAAAAAACGTTAAAATTGAGGTTCAAAGTCAGGCATAGGCTGGGCGTTAAAACACCCCATATAAATCGAGCGATATGTGTGACGTCACGCGTCACTCATGTCACAAGTGCTTAGATGAGTGAGAAATGTTCGAGCATTTTCTTATTTTGGCCGTTTAATAGTAGGTTTAAGTAAAAGACGATACGTTTGGCTCAGTGGGTTGCACAACGGCCTACGAAGCTAGCGGGCCCGGGTTCGAATCCCGGCCATGGGAACTATTTGTGTGATGAGCACGAATGTTTGTTCCTGGGTCTTGAATATTTTCTATGTATATATAATTTATCTATATATTATGTATATCGTCGCCTAGTACCCATAGTACAAGCTTTGCTTAGTTCGGGATTAGGTCAATTTATGTAAAATTGTCCCTAATATTAAAAAGAAGTTATTAAAGAAGTTAGTTTTTAAAGAAGTTAGTTGTCATACATTTTTTCATTTATGAAACCGTATAGGATTACAAGGTAACGTTAATTTTTGTTTTAGAGAAGAAAAAATAATTAAAACTCTTTTCTCTTTATTTGACCTTTTGAGGCTCAATTTGATATTTCTAATTGTTTAATACAGTAAATATGAAAAATAAATGCATTACAAATGTCTATTGGAGTCTCTTGTAATTGGGCAAAGCTTATTCTGGTTGCTCACTGTCAATACTATTTCATGTTAGTCATTTCCTTTGCTTCCATCCATGTGTTATCTTAACAAAATAAATTAACGGGTAAATCCCAACTAAATATATTTCGAGAAATAAAAATGTATCATGTAATACATTCGGGCAGTTATTAATAGAAACCACTTAGCCAAATGGGTCGTTACGGTCTTCACCAGTCAAACAAGAAGTAATATCGACAATGGTACAACATTTGACAAGTGAAGTGATTGATTTGGCGGTAAAAGCCTTTCCGCAATTTGAAACTGAAGCTGTTTGGGCCATGTCTGTGTATCATTTGATTAATTAACTGATAGATATTGTAAAAAAGTATGCTAAGTACTCTTTTTCAAATTTGTACATTAGCTTTGTCCATTACCTAGTTACTAGTCGCTGATAAAATGTTTTATAACCTAAAAAACAATGTCAAGTTTCAAAACTCAGAGTCATCAGTAAGTATTCTGAAAAACAAAACGACTTCAAAGTATTATATAGCCTATCCTACGTCACTGCGTGCAATAGAAAGAGGCTCAGAAATGAGGATATCCGCAGAAAAAACTAAAGTAAGCAAGATGGCATGGTTGAATTGGCAGTGGGCAGGCCATGTAGCCCGGAGAACGGATGGCCGGTAGGGAGGTAAAGTCCTGGAGTGGCGACTACATATAGGAAAACGCAGCGTAGGACAGCCCCCGACTAGGTGGACGGATGACCTCGCAAGGGTCGTGGGGAGTCGGTGGATGCGGCTTGCACAAGATCGTGTGGCGAAATATAGGGAGACCTAGGCTCCAGTGGACGAGCGTGGCTGATAGATAGAGCACTGCCAACTAAGACGAAACAAACAAACCTTAAAATTTATCAAGTCTTTTAAGCAAAAGAGCGTGCTAAAATACCATAACAAAATAACATAACCCTTCCTCTTGAAGTAACAATAAAGTTTGGAAAAATGTCTTTAACAATTTTTTTACTATTAATCATACACCAGAATCGAAAACAACGAATACCATCGGTCGCATACTTAACTGACCATTGGTAGACCTTATTTATATGACATTAAGCCACTTAAGTGTATTGCTGTTTGTACTTTTATGCGCTAAACTAATAAATTTGTATACTTTCACAATCCATTCTAAATTAGCTATTGTTCATTTTCATTTTATTAACAACTTTAGTTTTTCAAATGAATAACCCACATTCAATAAAGATTTATAAAATTTATAGATTTATAACATGGTACGCAAAAGTTCCGTGACCGATCTATCGACTGTTATATGCGAAAAGTCATCATTATAGCCGTAAAAATGTGGTAACGCGGCGGTGAATACTAAAGTGCTTATATTAATGATTACTGCGTTACTAGCCTTATAAACGGTAACCATTTTTTGTTATTTAATTTAAAATGTTAGTTTAACAATGATTTATTTTAGATTAATACGCCACAAAACAACCTGACTATCACTTTTTGCAAAATATGCTTTTTAAGTAAAGGTGCGAAAAAATAGTGTCTGTAAAATAGTAGAATCGCCAGGAACACGGGTAGTACAACATTTACGTCACTCGATCAATGCTTTGAAACGTTAACTTACCAAGAACAATTTTATTTTATTGCATTTATTTATTTGTGGCATCAACAGCAATACAAAACATAATTTAAAAACACTACAGCAAAAGCCAATGGCAGATGTCTACAAAAGTATAATTTAGTGAAAAGGAACATTTACTCAGCAGTGATCTTGTATAAGAAGCAAAAACCGAATACGTTTCTTCAAGCTTAATTTGGTGCAGTCAAACAAATGAATTCTGCTCACTTGTGAAATGCTGCTTGGTAAAATATTAAAATAAAATAATTAAGCCCTTCTGGCATGTATGTACACCTTTATTTGTTTTCTCAAAGTGGGTAGTTTGCACAAATTGTAACTTTGACTGAGGAAAATATATAACCCGTGACCATGGAAAGCTGAACAGCTTCTGAAACGCAATGAGATAATAAACGCGATATAATCCGTTAAATTGTTTTATTTAAATGAGTAATAATCGCAGAAGCAGAGGAAAATCAATACTGCTAATATTAGGCATTTTGTGGCATCATCATTTGCATCGACTTACTGCTAAAAGTATCCAATCCATACATTATCTCTGACAAAGCACAAAATCTTATACTATGTTACTATACTATCTTACTCGTCTACACTCAAACGTCTCGGAATAACTTAAACAAATCCTCGATTCGTAGTAAAAAAAAATAGTTTTGAGACTTTCTCTCACTCAGTTTCTCAGTGAGGCCATTAGAGACCAACCTTTACAAGGCCCCAAAAGGTGACCTTTATAGCCGTTTGAATTTAGAAGGCTTCGGGCGCATTTCGCGCAGTGTTGGATCTGTGTCAAGTCTTCGCCCGCTTGAGGCCTGCGCCAATTACCCCGAGAAACAACCGCTCACCAGGCTTTCAGGGTTCCCCGAACAAAACCCGATTTCAACTAGAAAACTTTTGTGAGACTCAGACATATTAAGATTACATTCACCGAGGTCCACTCGTCTCTCACTAAGGTCCTAGGAAAAGAACGAAACATGAGCAGTACTCGACTTTTACGACGTGAGCAAGGAACAGTTAAAAGAATAGGACTGTCAATGGCCATACTTTGGATAATGCCTCGATAGCAAAGGGATATTCAGGCAAAAACTAGATGGCGCTTTAAAAGTAAACATCTAGCTATGTTATAATACAGTACCAATAGCCTCCAGAGCGTTGTGCTGGATAAATTTGAGTGCCCAGTGGTGCGGCACTGGAATTTTGTGCACTGGGGTGACAGACCAGTAATGTTTGATGTTAAGAGGCCCCGGTAAGCTCGTCCGAATTTCACCTCCCCATACAGATGGAGTTTCGTTCTCATTTTAAAACTACGTGTTGGATTGTAACGAAACTTTGCATATGGTTGTAATTAGTTTATATTGCTCCAGTTTATAAAACGAACGAAATGCAGCAAAAACAAGTTTTTATACTATGGTAGCTGAAGCTACATAAACCTTTATTCTAAGTACAAAGTTTCAGAGCAAACTAGCTAGTCGTTTATAATGAGAGCGTAACTACTTTTGTATGGAGAACCGAGCGTGCCGCAAAAAAACTATTCAGGCATCTGAACTTTACTTATTTAAACTTTATTGCACAAAATAAAAGTACGAATACTGGACTTAATGCCAAATGACATACTCTACCAGTCAACGAAAGGGCCCAACAGATATGCATGAAAATGGGGCAGTGTGAAAAATCATTCAGTACTGAGAGCGTTAGGAGGACACACAAGCAAATAATGAAGAATAATTAAGTTCATCAACGTACTTCAGTAATGTATGCTTCTTTAGTAAATTATGTTTCGTATTACTTATTCGTTGTAAGCCTAAATTTCAATAGGAAGCGAAGCATCATAAAATAAACATTATATTTTATACGGAACTTGCGATTCAACATGAAAACCCCCTTGCCTTACTTTTGTAAGTTGTTACTGTGCCGAATTATTCCGCCGCCGGTACCTGAATATTTCCGAGACTTGAATTTGGAGCGCTGTAAATTTCTCATTTTTCATTTTACTTTTTAGCTACGTTTTTTGTTCCTTTCATCCTAAATCATGTGATCACTTTTAAAACCGGCCCCTCTGTTGCCTAACGCGTTTGACGCTCGGAATCAGAATCAAGTGTCATGATTTTGTATGGGCTATGACAATTGATTCGGATACCAACTGTCGAAATTTCGTTAGACAATAGCCCCCCGGAAAGAAGTCATCATGGTGGTTACACATTGTTAATCTTTTAATCGACATTTACTCAATTATCACTGGTCGGTAGTTTGGTTTGTTAGTAGCCTATGGTGTTTGACTACAAAGCTAGGATGTTGGAAATTTAACACTGGCCAGGTTCAAGTGTAAAAATGCGGGTGGAGTGGACTAATGCTTCTCTAAAATATGTCCCATGGCTCTTACGAGAAAAGTTATGGTACATGTTTACGAGAGGATTAATTCGATACATAATTTGCACTTGACTGTACTTGAGTCGACACTTATCAAAGTCACCGAACTCCCTCTAAATTGGTATCAAAATCTGAGTTTTTTCAAACAAGAAATGCACTCCAAACCAAATTTGAAAGACTTTAATGATATTGATACGCTTCGACACACTTGCGAGTTTATTTATATTGCAGTTCAGTATTGTATGTTTGTATAAGTGTTGTTAAAGAATCCTTATCTAAGGAATCTCATAAAATGTTGACTGTGACGTCATATGTTAAACAATCTCGTGACAAAAATATCCTTGGTTTTTCAATCGTGAAGGTAGACGTTTAGAACCTGATTTGAGCCATCACTTAGGTATAATTGTTTAAGTTGTAAAGTTCAAACTATACTGGTCAACCATGATTGAACTCAAAATCTCAGTTAAAATTCAGGGAAAATTCTGATCACATTATATTAAACTTACAGGATTTTCACTCATTATCACAACAAAACAAAACGGAGCTTAATTGCGTATGAATACGATTTATTTAGTGAGATTACATTTCGTTGGTAATTTTTTAAAGTCTTTGACTTCGCGTTACGTCCTTATAGTCTCGAAGGAACATGTTTATTCGTATTTATACGTAATTAAGCCCCGTTTTGTTGTGATCATATTTAATAATGATACGGCAGCTTCATTACCTATATTTGTATAAAATCGTCGCCTTTCATTCGTGTTTATCAGGTTTCGGGTTACAATGTAACGTTAAGATAAATAAGTCGAATGAGAAAATTTCGTTCCATCGATTCCATTGCGATAATATTTACTCGGTATCAAACCGTGCATATTATGTATAACTTTACAAAGCCAACCCTGTTCAAATGTATTTTGTGATACTTACTTTAAACGTACAATGATATGTTTCGTTCTTAATGAAGGTACAGATTTAATTTCTTGCTTTGAAATAATTACTATTTTCACTCTGCCTTTGTAAAGAAGTTTATAATGTTAACGTCGGTATGAAGTCAGGACTTGGTTTAGTTAGAAAAAATAGATCGAATACACTTTGATATAAAGCCATTTTTCCGATCGACAAATGCCGATTTTTAAACCAATGATTTTAAACATGGGATCATAATAATATTTTCTCCTGTTTCCGCGATTATTACTCAAATTAGAACTAAAATAAAATGAGATAATAGACGCGATACACCTAATCCGTTAAATTGTTTTATTTCAATGAGATCATAATACTATCTCGTTCACACTCGCGTGGTCTGAATAGGTGTAAAAAAGATAGCAGTATGATGTCGGTCGCTAGTTCGTTTTGCGTTCAGTATAGTTGCCACGTTCTACAGGATCAAGGACAAATGATGGCTTGAGATGTACGCACGTGACGTGAACAGATGGGGATGTAGTGAGTCGGGTGAGTTTTCTTACATATTATCGCTGTCTAGAACCAAACAGCCGCCAAGCTGAAGTGGGACTGGCCACGACACGTCTCTCACTAAAGTGGTTAGCACTTGTGGACTAAAGTGCTGCTAACTAACGCGGGAGATATCGACGGAGATGGCGAGACAAAGCCTTTTACGAAACTTTTTTTTATGTCATTCACGAAAATTAGTAGAAAATTGCTCAGGGCCCGTGGAAGAATGAGAGGGAGGCCTTAATCAATGCAGAAGTGAAACTCTGTACTCCTAAATAAATAATAGCACCGTAGATATTGTACTAAGTAACTTGGATATCAAATGAATACCTCATTATTATAACAAGAGATTAAGGTTATTGAGACAATAACTCATAAAAACAATATGCCACATTTTGTGCTTACTATAATTTTGCCTAAAGTAATAATCTGATTAGAACAATAGATAGAGATTAGACCAAACTTTCGCGTTAGCTTCAGAATCAACCAACCGACTAACTAGCAAGACATAGCCTTACTTAGAATATTGCGCTTGGACCTGTGTCAATCCGTCCAGCATATCTTGAACCTTGAATTGTATAGGTCTTGAAACACATCGGGCGCAGCTAGGGTGGTTGTTTAGCCAAGTAACACTGTCCATTTATTAGTACTAATTGGCTTCGAAGGTTCAAATTAGGCCGCTTTGTTATTCAGGCCTATGTAGCAACAAAGTCGGTGTTTAGTATTTGAATATTGCAAGGAACGTGAGAGCAATCTTAGAGCATTTAGTAACGTAATGGATATGGTGCAAGTTAGGTTTATTAATTTAAAGTACAATTTAAGACGAACACTGGATTATTAAGCTGTTTTTAACCATAATAAAAAAGCGGAATAAGGAGTTATTCTAAAGTGCTCACTTGTGGTATCACAGGGTGTTACTAACAAAATTACGCAATCTACGAAACCGAAGTCAACTCCTTTTAAAAACTGTTGATATACTTAAGATTCAAGGCTCAACAATGTGTGCATTTTTGAAATAGTTTTTATAGCATAATTATCTTTAAATTGGAATTACATAGTAAATTTTCTTGTAGTATAAGATCTGTGACCATCATTTTAAAGTATGTCCTTTGACGTGCACTTGTCATTTGGTTAGGGATATTTTAATTATTAATTAGCGGGCCCGAGTTCGAATCCCGGCCAGGGTAAGTGTAAGAGTGGTGAGCACGAATGTTTGTTCTTGGATATTTTCTATGTATTTAAGTATTGTAATTTATCTATATATTATGTATATCTTCGCCTAGTACCCATAGTACAAGCTATGCCTAGTTTGGGACTAGGTCGATTCGTGTAAGATGGTCCCTAATATTTATTTATTTATTTATCATACAACACTAATTTTTTTACGAGGAACTGTAGGATCTTACAATGATTTTCATAACTATGCCAAGAGCGTTCCCACTCACATTTCATGTTATTGTCGTGTTCTGGAGAGACAAGATTATGCCTGGAAATATGTTCGTAATCCATTTTAGGTGAGTTTTTCTACTAGCAAAACAGTAGTTCTACTAAAGTTCGCCTTCTGTGACAACACGACCGAAGTGACAGGTCACGTGTAAACAAACTTCTCGCAAACCGCCACTTAAGAGCCCTTTCGTATTTTTAGTAATAAAACCCCGTCAGAAACGGATTTTTGACCGTTATAGTGACCGTATCAATATTACACATCTTCATTTTTTTAATAAATAAAACGACTTTGCCAATCGCACACGGCAATAAACTACATGCAGCAAACCCTACCTAATTGTATTAGCCTTCTGAACGTAAACTTGGCCCGAAAGGAGATTGAATTATGTTGCCATGCGATGGCCAAGTCATTTTATTTATTAAAAATATGAAGATGTGTAATATTGATACGGTCACTATAATGGTCACAACAACATGTTCCTAGTTAACTTATTCGATGAACATTTATGAATGACAAATGTGTTGGATAGATGCTCACCTGGATAGATCTTATCTTATCTTATCTTATTGCTAGGGGTCCTTACGGATACACTTCGACCCAGTGGGATCTTTTCTGTAATTACCCCTTCTTGCTACTCAAAGTTTTGTTCTACCAACTCCATAAACCGGATGATAGATGCCAGTGGTAGCGTCTGGAATTCCTTTGGCCTTGGGTACCCAACGCCAAATTCCTTCATTCTTTGTCTGGCGAGGGCATGACATTCACATAATATATGTTCGATTGTTTCAGCCTCTTCACCGCACATTCTACAATCCGTGTCGTCAGAAAGTCCTAGTTTGGCCAGGAGTCCTTTGACTCCGAAGTGACCTGTGAACACACCCATTATGATTCTGAGTTGTCTTTTGCTGTAGTTCCACAGTTTCTTGGTCCAGCTTGATTCTACCCCTTCTATGAATAGCTTTGCATGCCTCAGGCCCTCCACCTTCTTCCACTCTTGTTGATGTTGGTTCTTGGCATGGTCCTTAATGGCCGTTACTATGGTTCCCTGTGAGAGTCCCACACATGGTTCGGGTCCTACGAAGTTAGTTCCAGACCCTTTTCTAGCTAGTTCATCTGCGTTTTCATTGCCGATGAAGCCTTCGTGCCCTGGAATCCATACCAGCTGCACCTTATTGAGCCTTCCGAGCTTGTTTAATGCTTGAATGCCGTTGTGTACAAGTCTAGAGTCTACTTTGGGCGCTGATAACGCCCTCAGTGCTGCTTGACTGTCGCTGAGTATATAGATGTGTTTTCCCCTGGTTAGTCGATCTATGTTCTCCTGGGCACAGGCGATTATAGCATATGTCTCTGCTTGAAAGACCGTTGCATAACCTCCCATACTTGTACTGACATTGTAGTCATTTGCATGAATGCCTGCTCCCGTACCTGATGCCATTTTTGAGCCATCAGTGTACCAAATACTATCCTCACCATCCATTGTCAATGGTTTTTGATCCTCGGCCCATTCTGCCCTTGTGGGAACCTGCACTTTGAAGTTCCTATGGAATACATACCTTGGTTGCATTTTATCGCAGCTCATGGCAGTTATTCTGTCGAGGAAATTGTTGTTTTCCATGGTTGTGTGCTTAGTTTTCGGCGCACTGTAACTCCACAGGCCCATGGTTTTTAACCTGTGCAGTGATTTGCGCGCTTCCGACTGTATCACTATGTGTAGCGGTGGTAGGTCTAACAATACTTCTAGCGCCGCTGTCGGCGTAGTTCTAAACGCCCCTGTTATAGCCATGCACGCCGTTCTTTGGACCTTCATTAGGTCGTCCCTGCATGTGCTCTTTAGATATGGATAGGTACTACTGATTAAATTAACCGTCACAATAACATGTTGTTAGTTCGGTGAACATTTATGAATGACAAAGGTGTGGGGTAGATCCTTCCCTGGATAGGTACTACTGAATAAATTAACCGACTTGGTTATTATATCTCACAACTTTTTCTGGTGGAAAAGGTTGCGAGACTTGGCAATTTTTTTACATGCTATGTTTTTGATGGGATCTTTTTGCTTTTTGTAGGCCGTCCTTCTTTCTTTCTTTTCGGGTACTACTTGTACGTCAGCTACCAGTTTTCTCAAAGCCCACACCCTGTCTTTGTGGGCTTTTCTCCGAGGCTTTGATGTGACAATTTCTGACCAGTCTGGACTGTAAATGCTTCTAAGTCTATTGTATTCTGAAATTGTGGATTCCTGCGCTTTAATACTACCGACCCTGGCTTTTATGTATGGTAATAGCATAAGCTATACATATGGGAAACTGTTCGCGATGGACATGAGCTCTATTGATAATTTCAAATTTAGTTTTGAGTGGACCAAGATCATTTTATCGGATCTATATCGGAATCCATAACGTGATTTGTCCCAATGTATCGTTTGTCCTAATGTATCATTTGCCATAACGCATTTTTTTCAGAAACCGTAAACTTTTCAGGATTGTTATAAAACATACCTAACCTAACCTAACCTAATCTATACGACGATCTTTTAAAAAATCCTGAAAAAATTACGGTTTATGAAAAAATGCGTTATGGCAAATGATACATTTGGCAAACGATACATTAGGACAAAAGATATTAGGGATTCCGAATGATACCCCATTTTATCTTTTATCTTTCTTTTATTTTTTATCTTTAATCTTTTATTTTTTAACCTTAATCCTTTATTTTTTACCCTTTATCTTTAAGTCTATCTTTATCTTTATCTATATCGGTATCTGGTATGGGGTAGCGGGTATATCTGATATCTTATTTCTGGTATTTAGTATCTTGTCTTTTCTTTCTTGTCTTTTATCTACCCCCCTTTCCCTCTCTTCTCCTTTCCCCCTTTTCCCTCTCTCCTTGCCATCCTTTTATCTTCTCCGTTCTCCTACTATCTCTTTCTTTCTCCCTTCGTTCCCCCTCCTTTCATCCCGCCACTCCGCTTCCCCATTCTTTCACCTCCCCATTTCCCCCTTCTTTTCACCATCCTCTCCCTCTGCTTTCCCTCTCCTTACCCCTCTTACTTTCCCACTCCTGTTCCCCTCATTCCCCCTTCTTTTGGTCCTTTATTTCGCTTTTAAATAACGTAAAATTGTATTGTTTATCTGAGCTGCAAATGTAACTTTGTAATCGCATACATTTCTATAGAATTCAAAATTATTTATGCACCTGTTATATCTGGAATAACAGACTGAAATTGCAGAATGTTTAAGTTTTCTGGTGCTTTACAGACTAAACAATAATAGGGTTCAAAATTTGAACCTTGTAAATCTCCTGGAAGTACCTTAGAATTTCTATGATCAGTGAGTGACTGAGTGACAAAATTAAGGAACTTTGACTTGCAATAAATCCTTACTATAAGTTATAATTGGCTGTAATTTGGAATATACGTAAGGTGTATTAAGCCACTTGGTCACTGAAAATTCAGGCTTCTAGCTTCATCAGCAAATAAATTACAGGGGGTCGAAAATGACGTGAATGGCTTCGAAAAAAGTATGGTACGGCGTGCCTTTGTTTTGCTCGACTTGGCGGGGGCACTGCCTTGCCCCCAGATTAATGTTTTTTGGAGTCAACGTCTAAGAAAATGCTATTAGGGAATTTCTCAAAGTGAATCAAAAGTAGTTACTTTGACTGTCATAGAAAATAAAATGCGCATGCAATTTTCCTCTTACAATTATACTTTGAAGAATTGAATTTAACTCTTCCACCGTTATTATATGATAAGTCTTTATTGTAACGCATATACGGCGAATATTTCAACAGCATTCAAGTGCATCTGTTCAATGTATTTCTAACGAGCCGAGATCGTTATGTAAATACGACTGTGAATTCACACACGTAAACGATTGTTTACTTTCCCAACATCACATCTTCCGTCTGCGTCGCCTTGGTATTTCAACGTTATTGTGCTGGGAGCAGGATTGTTTTTCTAGTAATAAATTTGAGTCAGATCTAGGTGCTTGGAAAGTAAACAGACGTTGTGTCACAGGAATATGGATGTGCTTGCTTATTGAACGACAGTTACCGGAGTTGCATTAGTCTACTGTCTATCCCAAAAAAATAATATATCTATTGCTAAAGTCTGAATATCGCGAAATAAGAATATTCTCCATTACAATCGGCAATAAACTTAATTTCTTATAGCTTCTTCCAATTTTCTTTGTCAGATATTTGGATTTAGCGGACTACTAATATCGTAGATTTCTTAATGATTTCCATCAAATTAGTTATCCTTTTGTTATTATTTTTTAAAAAGAATAAAGCTGAAGTACGACTAAACTTATATACTTAATGCAAACAAGCCCCCGCCCAGTGCTTGCTTTTCTTCGAATTTGTGCACGTAACATGGTATTGTTAATGCCTATTTGTGTGCGTAAGCGTGTGAATTTACTAAGTGGGCATGGTTTTAAGGCTTTACTAAATTGTCCATATTAATTCGTCGTCTTTCTTTCCTTAGTAGAGGTTGTGAAATAAATCTTCAAGTATACATTTTGTTGAGATTTACTTTATAACAATCAAAACGATCTTCTTTTAGTTGGTGTATTTTTTCTTATACTCGTATACCGAAATAATAGGCAGGTTGTTTGTCACGTGACGTACTGATCGCTGTAACCGATATCTCAAGGCTGTGTGGGCACGAGAGGACAAAAGGGGTAGTGACTTAACCTATTTTTGTGGTGCTCGTCTATGCTACTGTTGACGGAGAGTTCGATTAGCTACTTAATATTATGTGAGTAATTGGGCTGGGGTTCCGTTTGAGTTGTACTACTGTCAGTGATCTCTTTATAGTGTTCTATCTCTTTTACACGTAGATAAATTGCACGAGAGTCTTAAGACTGGCTTTGTGCAATGCATATCAAGTTTAGTAGTAAATTAAAGGTACGTTTTTAATTAATTTATTATTAATATTTACTTAGGTTTAAAAGAAGTATATATATTCATACTAATATACTAATAATATTAAAAATGCGAATGTGTGCGTCTGTCTGTTACCTCTTCACGCTTAAAACGCCGAACCGATTTGGATGAAATTTGGTATGGAGATAGTTTGACTTCTGGGGAAGGACATAAGCTACTTTTTATCCCGGAAAAATACTCTTATCCGCGATAAAAGAACTTAAGGCGGACGAAGTCGCGGGCAGAAGCTAGTTGGATATAAAAACCTAACCTACTACTGGTACTGTAGGGTACCGTAGGTAGCGGAGCAGGGCTCAAGCTACCGGTGGTTAAGGCCACACAGAGAGAAACTTCCTGACGATCCGCGGAGTAAGTAATAAATATGTACCTGTTATACATATTTTACTAAATCCTCTTCGCGTCGTGTTCCATATTGCTGAGAGTGAGATCAGCTTCTCTCTGACGATGTTCTGCCAACCGTGCCTGTTCTTGGTATTGTGTAGTGCGACGTGGGTGTCCAGGGTGGAATAGACCTGATCTACCCATCTTTTTGGCCTGCGGCCTCCAGGTCGCTTGCCATAAAAAGTTGCCAGTAACGATGAGTTGTTCAAGATTGTGGGCTTCTTTATGGCTATATGGCCGAAAAACTCCATTACCAATTTATTAACTAATGGATGTCATTTTGAATTCTGGTTAATTTTTATACGTAGGTAATATTTACTATTATAATTCTATCAGTCTATTGGGACACTTGCGTCAACACTTTACATCTACCCTCGCTCTCTTTGCATTAGTAGGTAAAATATATACAGGCTGTTTGGTAACAGGATGCAAAGCTGAAAGTAGATGATAGTTTAGGCCATTTAAAGCATTTTAAACTATACATACATGTCTTAGACAAATGTTATAATGTAAAAAAGAAATAGAATGCCAAGATTTTTTCCGAGATAGCTCCTACTATTGTAGACAAAAACGAATAACATTTATCTAAAACATGTCTGGGTTAAAATGTTCTAAATAGCCTAAACTATCACCTACTTTCAGCTTTGCATCCTTGTAAGGATGGGCGTTGATGCAAACAAGTGTTTGGTTCTAAGTATGATTTATTACTAATAACTTACACTAGAATACAAGGATATATAGGAAAAGAGAGATGAGTCTGTGTGCGTTACGCTGCACACTACACCTTCCCTCTTATTGCAAAAAAAAAATCTTAAGTCTATAGGTACATTTTTTTTTTCCAGGTATACAAAAGGTAAACAAAAATACACGATATTAAAATAACAAATAAAAAAGAAAAATTTCAACATAACAAATAAAAAGAAAAATATTAAAATAACAAATGAAAAAATGTATCTAATCATAACTTTACCAATCTAAACATAAATTTCATAATTTCTTTAACGACAAAAACTTTAAGAGTAGGTAACAAACTTTCCCTTAAAAAAAACATAGGAGGTCCAATTTCAAAACATTATATTTTTATAAGAAATTTTAAACTTAATAAAATAAACAGGTAAAAAACTGGTAATTTAAAATAAGCCCGATACATTAACATACGACAACGCAAGAATTATATGCGTACATTTAAGTAGGTATAGTGTATACACAAGTTTAAAATACAGATATTTGAATACAGAAATACGCTACGTTCCATTTTTTTTTTTAATAATAATAAAGTGTCTCTTACACAACTAAAGAAATATTATTACAGTTTACCATACTAACTACATTCCTAAGTATATAATATCTACGTCCTTATTATATAAAAACCATGTCCTTAAGCTACAAAGGTCATAATTAAATCAATATCCGAATAAAACAAGTAGTACATTATTTAGAAATAGACAAACATAATTATATGATTACACGACCTACCTTTAAATTACACTTTTAAGTAAATTTTATCAACCTATAAACGATAGTTTCATTTAATTACTTAGCACATGAAAATGGCGAAATAAGTACTCACTGCCATGTCATAATCAGGGCTTCTCTCTAGGCCTAGGTACCTAGAGTCTACTTTCATTTATCACTGGTGTTTTAAATTACATTTACATTACATTACATTTAGTATATGTCCGTGTCCTCGAACTACATTCGGAAAGTCGTGTCCATGACGTCATATTATTATATTTATTATTTGTCAAAAGCACATAATTTTTTATTTCTTTCTTTCTCATTTATATAATTTTTTGTTTAATTCATTATTTCTCCTTTACAATATTTTATTAACTAAGTGTGCGACTGTGGCATCACTTTACTCGCATTTCAAGGGTACACAACACTTTATTTTGTGGTCGGCCGACCTTGTACATTTATTAACAGTTCAGGGTACAAGAAATTTATTTATTAAGCGCGCGCACAAAAATTTAATTTTTATTCATCATACATTCAGGCAGTTCTTTTAACACGTCCTTCACTAAAACTTACCATGTGTCCAAGGACCTTCACGATTGATGCTCGATCGAATCATGATCAGATCACAAGGATATCCCTGCCTGTCTTGTACCCTGGTGTACCTTGCTAAATATATCTTCGTGCAACAGCGCCTCTCGGGTCACTGATGATCACGAATACGTCGTCGTCATATTTATAAAAGTAACCTTGTCTTATTAAACCCATTCATTATATCTTTCAAATTCTCGTACACCATGAAAACTTCAGTAAATAAGAGTTTCAACAACAATTAGGTGATCAGGCTAACTGCTAGTCAAAAAAACTTATTTACGTCAGCTTTCCCAAACATGTTTATATCGCCATCCCAAACAAACTATTTCCTACTCCAAGTTAATACCATCCTAATGTCAACGTTTCTTTATTTCCACTATCAATATTCATTTATTTCAATTTATCTAAAACTTTTATTATTCTCATTAATTCAGTGATCGGCACTACGACACCAGCGGTGTAGCACGGGCCATGCCGATAACATTCACAAGCTCTAGATTCTTATAGATTTAAAATCATTTGTAAATTCCGAGTATCCTATAAAAACGTAAAATCCTTGAAAAATAATGTCAATTCCCGTATACATTACTAACGATTTACTGAGCCATAACAACTAGTAAATTATGTTTAACTATATGTATCCAAAATAAGGCAATAAAAAAAAAAACACTAACATTGATTTTACTACGTTAATTATTAAAGACGATAAAACTAGTACACGGAGCTGACAATTTGTCGCGCAACATGATACGTAATTACAGATGCCTGCGTGCCATTCCTTTCCGGAAGCATGCTGGCCACCCACGTTCATCTAAATCATATGTGAAAACATTTCTTTCATACTTAATTTCTTACCTATAATTATTTGAATTAAAGATTACGAGTATTTAAACTTTATGTAGAGAAATATAAAGTAATTAACTAGTTATGACTTAAAGGTAGACACTTTAATTATTATTTAGAGTAAGTAGGCACTTTGGAACACTGCACTTCATTAACACCGTTTTTTGCTAGTTTTCGGTTTCACTAACACTCACTACGCTCAACTTTGTATCGGACATCGGATGTCCCGACACTCGCCATACTTCCAGCAGCAGCACTAACACCTGCTTACTCGTAGATCTCCGTAGCCTCCTGGGTACCAATTGGGTTGGTACAATGACGATTGGATTTGATAATTTGATAATTTTAGAAAAACAGAAACACGTTTCTTAAGTTTTTTTTTTCACCACAATCCATTTTTTTTTTCACTTAAGTTCTTCACAAATTCTATTTTATTTAAAATATATATTTATTGAGATGTCCTTGGTTCACAACACTGGTGGGCAATTCGATGCCCGCCAGTGCCCCCATATAAGGAGCACTGGCAGGGTCGCCATGTAAGGATGGGCGTTGATGCAAACAAGTGTTTGGTTCTAAGTATGATTTATTACTAATAACTTACACTAGAATACAAGGATATATAGGAAAAGAGAGATGAGTGTGTGTGCGTTACGCTGCACACTACATCCTGTTACCAAACACCCTGTATACACAATTCCCCCAGTTAAGCTGAATGTGCACAAAGTGCAAAAAAGTTACTAACTAACATGATTCAATCCAAGAGATCACGTTTGCATTAATGGTGAACCAGTTCGATAGTTCTAACTTATCGATAAACCAACTTTCCTCTAACTATACCCGAGGCACGTGTGGCAGAGCAGTGAAGAGCAAACTGGAATAGCCCGGTCATCAATATCCGTCCGACCTACCCATTTACACTCGACAACTCTCCAATCCCACCTCCGGATATCATCCCTCACATCTCTTCGCTGCCAGTGAAGGACAGCACTATCCGTTTCATGTGTCGTATTTGCGTAACTTCTTGAATTGGAGCGAAGTTGTTCACTTTCAATTTAACTTTCGAAATTCAGTAAAAGTTACGTACGGGGAAGATGCGAGATTGAATACTCTGTCGTGATTATTTTGTAAGGTTTTTTATGTACTTTTGTAGAGCGCGACCTGAAATGAGTATGAGTAAAATTTTGACATATATAGCTAGCCACGCGTGTTATATATAAATTAATTCATCGTTGTGTTAGGTTGGTAAAAGAAACCTAAATCAGGTTACTTGTTATACCGTGCAAAAACTTTAATATTTTAATTATTATTAATATAAGATGATCGCGATTATCTCGAAATAAATTGATGGTAAAGCAACTCTCGCACCAACATATTTGACAGAAAGTGACGGCTGCGTTGCCATATTTATTTATCGCGCTATAAGAGCAACCATCAATCTCAGAGTTTGGTTTAAAAAAAAATATCTTTTGCCCTTAGATTGCCTAATAAAAAAATTACCCACGCACGGTGTTACCAGCAAAACACTTTCCCAAGGAACCTTAAGGACACAGAATAAAGTAAGCGAAGTCCCCTGAATAAATGTTCAGCATTAGCGCAAAGCGTCTCATATTTGGCCGTCCATAATGCATGTCTCCAAGTTGAAATAAAATTCCGTATTTGCTAGAAATGCCTACATCGTGTTGAGTGCATTAACGCATCAAGGTAATGCGGGGCTATAACTCATCCCGCTGTGTTGCCCTGCTCGTATTTTCCCTCATGATAATAATATGTATGGTTCATGTTTTTCTCGGGAAATCTTGCGATATTTAGGACTAATTCTCTACTGGGAAATTATTTTAAGATGCACAATCGGGTATAACATGACTTTGGTTGGGCGTAGTCGGATACATTTTCCTTGATAAAATTAACATACCTACATTTCATGACATGATAAATTGATTGTATACAGGATCCGTCCCGATTGTTATATTTCTTTATTACTTTAATATGCGATTTTTCGTATAAATAATATCTCCATCGTTTTTAATACAATATGAACACCTATGTCACTGTTCTCGACATCATATTAGGATTTCTAAGACTCAAAAATTTAGTACTACAAGTACCTAAATACTTTATTTTGAGTCTGCCTTTAGATTTTGACTTCAAGAATAGGAAGATAATTATGGTGTCAACTTTACATACATATACACGTAGTAAGTTTACGTGGTTGGCCACGAAAGATTTTCTTTTTTTTTATGACATGGGAGGCAAACGAGCAGACGGGTCGCCCGCGACGGTGATCGCTTACCATGCCATCACCGTCGCCCATAGACACTTGCACCACCAGAGGAGTCACAAGTGCGTTGCCGGCCTTTCAGGTGGGGGTACGATTCCATTCCGTTTTGATTTTCTTTAAGTTGATCCGGCCACTGTGAATTTTTTTTTAATCCGACATGAAAAATGGTTACAATAGGCTCAGCCGTCACGTCCGCGGGTCCATTGAAGCGTTTTATATAAGTGTCAGCGACAACCGGCGGTGTAGGCTCGGACAAGGCGCGTGGCGCGTCCAAGAGGGCCAGCATGCGCGTGCGCTGCGAGCGTACTCGTCTCTGGTTGGACGCGCATACTCCACCGTTTTATAAGTTAAACATAAAATATCAACAATATTTATAACTTATTGCTATTTTGCCTATTTTACAATCGTCGGCAATTATTACACCACTTTATTTTAGATGAATTACAAAAATACATATAAAAACGCAAGCCGTCGCTAACAATAAGAACAAATGTAGTAAAAACGCGTGCTAGAAATATATTAAGGCGTAATTTAGAAATACCTTAGCTTATGTACGTCGGCCGCATCGTTAAGAGAAAGGACACAATTTGGAATGGTAATCCATCAGCTGTTGACCTTATCAGTGAGGATAAGGTCAACGGCTTATGAGACGGTATGACCAAATGCGTTTAGCTCCACGAAGACGAGAATAATAAAAATAAAGTGGCGAATAACTGTCAGACGCATGATTACCCAGGAACGGGGAATCACGTCCCGCAGAATTAGGAAATCAATGCGAGGAGGACGAGTTTCATATAATTAATTTAGATTTTTCATAATCTCTTTTTTACCTTGTTGTCTCAAAAATTGCCAATATGTCCAGCGATTAACCGCAAATAGTGAGTGACTAGTCACAAAAATACGATAGCTGACTATGAGAAGCTCACTGGTTACTTCCATGTATCTATACAATCTTGAAATGATATTGAATTCAAGGATGCGTGAAATTATTGACATTCCTTTGAACACATACTGACAGACGAACAGCTTCTATGCATATCTTTTACTACTCGCTTACTCGCGTTATATGCATATCTTTTATCCACTGCTGTTTGTACTTATTAAGAGCACTTACTTGCAGAGTAAAATGACAAATACTTTTAAACAAATTTGTACCAACTTGAACAATAAATAACAAATACTTTAACAAGCCGTTCGGCCATTTTGTTTCAATGTACCCAAGCTTCTTACAACTCTGTTTTCCCTGAGGCGATTAGTCCCGTGATGTATTTTCCTTACATTTGGGTAATGAGAATCTCATCAATCTTAAAAAAAAAAGTCTGTTTTCATACTGTTTACACAACTCGGAATTGGGTTTTGGACGGTAGTTAAAATAAATTAGTTTTTAATAAACATTATATAAAACATTTGAAAATATGGGTTATAAAAGAAACGGTCAGCAACGATTGTACTTTAAAGTATTTTGAATTTCAAAACAGGAGTACAATTTCCAAACTAAATTCGCCTTAGTAATAAGTGTTGTTGCTTATGATTTATTACGCTATGGCTGTCACCTATGCCCTACTTTGTCACCTATGCTTTTTTAAAATGCTCAATTTTCCAAATTATTTCTTTACCCTCTATTTGATTTTATTGAAAAAAGCCTGATTAAAAAATAAAACGTAGTTAGTTAAACATAAAATAAAATAAAATGTATAGACTATTTAATAATAACCATTACACTTGTGTTAAGGAGTGAGATATTTCGAGTATATCTGAGCAACGTTTTATACTAGTAGAATGCACGATCCTGTACCAACTGAACGTTTCTGCTTGGCCCGATGGTTGACAGGTAGAGAATGCCTTGAGGCATTAAGTCCGCCAATTGTACCTATATTTGTTGCGCAATAAAGATTAAAGAAATAAATGTTACTTTTACTTCATCATCATTAGCTTGTCCTTAAGTCACCTGTCATTACCTTTACTTGTCGCACGAAAAAGCAATAATTACATATCTTTTTACTTAAAAACGCTGAATAAACGTCAACTGCAATAATTTTGTTATTATTTTATGAAGTACATATACAAAGAAAATTAAAAGGTCACTTTTTTCAGGGCAAAATCCTGCTTATGGCTGTACCTACCTACACAAAAAAAATATTCATTCATACTCTTCTATCTTACTTAGTTTTAATCTTTACATGTTTTAGATGATATTACACAGCCATGAAACTTAAATAGGAAGAGAGCATTTGTTTTGATTGCGTTTGTTTTTACAAACAATCGTAAAACAATGGCAAGGTAATTGCACAAGTAAATTCATTGAAACAGAACTAACATTTGCCCCCAATAATAACATTAAACCTCCATAGTACTCTTCTATCCTTACAGGTTAAATGCAATTCAGTTACCCTAACCCAAGGTATACTTTAATAGCAGGTGATAAAGTGCGAAACGCTTCGAAAAACAAACCCGACTCAAGTCACAATGGATATATTTGACGAGCTTTTAGAGATAACTGCTTTGAAACGTTTCCTTTGTCCTATTATTCATATTGTTTCACTAGACTGTGAATAAGACTGTTATATTTTTGTTTCAAAATTGTTATTTATTAATGTATAAGGAAAACAGCCGTAACGTAACGAATACGCAAAAAGTTACGTTTTGTGAAAATTATGAGAGGAAAATTCGCACAAAGGTTTTGCCTGCAATTCCGCTCTGTTGATTGTCAAAGCTGGCGTGACACAGATACACCTATCACGCAGTGCTGCCAACACTCACTATTATTTCCTATATATTAAAATGCAAAAATATTTTGGCTTTAGCAAAAAGTCAAACGTTTGTGATTTCAGTATAGTTTTTTTTTAATAAACGTCAGAAATATTCATGACCTGGTGATGGTGACACAGATTGTACTTATGATAGTTATAGTTATATTTGAACGTAATTGGAAGTAAGTAAGTAAGTATGTTGGTTTGCAACAACCGATAATATTTTTATTTGAATCTAGAAATGATAAAAGTAACCAATTATTGTTTGGCTGTACAGTGATTACTTACGTAAATTGATTAATGTTTGGAAACATACAAAGGGCTTCAAGCCCCTGACCAATGTTATCAAATTAGATTGTGTACTTTTTAATCAGGTGATTTTAACGCTCGAACAAAACTACTGAATCGAAATGTATATTTTTTGATTTTTGTATGTTTGTTCATCACGCCAAAACGACTGAACAAATTTTCAACTAGTTTACAGTTACACGGGTAGCTTCCACAGATGCTGAAGTAAAAAAAGAGGGTTATATTTTTTTCTCCTCCACTGACAAAGTTGCGGGCATCACGAACCATCTAGTATTATGTAATATTGTTCTTAAAACCAGCAGATTAATCTTATTATTGTATTCGACACACATTGGTACAACATAGAAAACATTCTTACATAATGGAATCATTTTCAGTCACAAACTAAGGAAAAATGCACCAAGAAACTATTTTTTCTAAAATTTACTTCTAAAAAACCTGGATTGAAGTTCGCACGAAAAAGTTACAAATTTCGGCGATTAAGGTTGTGAGTAGGAATCATCATTACACAACAGAAGCTGTCGGAGCTATTTCATTCAAAAACAATTTTTAAAGTGTTGAGTTCTTACTCTCTAAGATACGTGCCAGCATCTTTTTCCCTTCTAGGATAGTTGTCGACCGCCTACGTCATTATCTCGCCTCTTCCTTCTGATACTACGGGATGACATATGGGGATATAAACATGTCACTGCGAGGAACCACTCGTTGCTGGGTTCTTGTCCTATCGTAACAGACGCAGATGGTATTCTAACGTTATCCATATCCATACTAATATTATAAATGCGAAAGAGTGTCTGTCTGTCTGTTACCTCTTCACGCTTAAAACACTGAACCGATTTGGATGAAAATTGTTATGGAGATAGTTTGAGTCGCGAGGAAGGACATAGACTACTTTTTATTCCGAAAACATACCCTTATTCGCGATAAACGAATTTAAGACGGACGAAGTCGCGGGCAGAAGCTAGTAATATTATAAATGCGAAAATGTGTCTGTCTGTCTGTCTGTTACCTCTTGACGCTTAAACCGCTGTACCGATTCGGATGAAATTTGGTATGAAGATAGTTTGAGTCCCGGAGAAGGAAATAGGCACCTTTTTATCATGGAAAAATACCGTTATTCGCGATAAACTAATTTAAAGCGATGTCGCGGGCAGAAGCTAGTACTTAATATACTATGTAGTATATTTTTTTAGGAGGATTCTATGACCAGCACAAGAAGGCTTATAATTATTTTCGCTTAACTAACTAGTTGGACATGAGCATTTGTAAATTGTACAAAGGTAAAAAACGACAAGATGAGTCATAGAGCAAATTTAGTTGAGGTTTTTTAGTGCAGTTACGTCAAAGGCGGGTCCTTATAACCCTCTCTAAGATAACGTGTCAGCATCTATTTCCCTTACTAGGACACTCGTCGACCGCCTACGTCGTTATCTCGCCGCTGGTACTCGGCGCGATGATATACGGGGATATAAACATGGTACTAAAAGCAACCCTACTCGTTGAAGAAGTCCCGTGCTATAGTAACAGATACAGATACTACGTTACTTTGTCGTGTGTTTATAGTGTAGTATATTTTTTTAAGCGGATTCAAACCACTAGAAGAAGTCTACTTATTGCATTTACGATAGTTAACTGGGGGGATTCAGTTGCTTCATAAAAGAGATGAGCATATTTAAGAAAATGTTGGGTTTGTTAGCGAACGACAAGTCGAGTAAATGAGCGATGTTACTGGGTAAAATTTAGTATTATCATATGAAGGATGTTTTAGGTGCAGTTGCTTCGAAGTGAGGTCCTTCTGACCCTCTCTAGGGTACGTGTTGGCATCTACGAGTATTTCCCTAACTAGGACACTCGTCGACCGCCTACGTCGTTATCTCCCCACTAGTACTCGGCGCAATGATGTACGGGGGTATAAATATCTCAGAGTACCCTACTCGTTGAAGAGTTCCAGTGCTTTATAACTGGTACAAATGATACTTTAACGTTAATGCTGCACTTAATATCATACTTTTTATTCGACAAAGTGATAACAAAACGAATCTAAGGTTAAATCGCAGTAGATATCGTCTTTAACTTACTAGTACAATTAGTTAATAACGAACATTCGTTAAATTATGGAACGCGTTGCCGGTGTCCGTTAAGCAGTCACAATCCGTGGCATCATTTAAAGATAACTTAAAAAAGTTATGGATTTAAGACCCCTGACCTCGTCTTTTAATATTTATCCGTTTGTGTATATTTATTATGTATATAAATATATATTTACACACGCATATTTATTTATCTAGATGATATATATGCTATTATATTACTATTTATTATTTAGGGTTTATGTGTATATGTATGCTACTTTAGCTTTAACAGTTTTAATGTCATTGTGTATATTAACTTGTTGGTTTGTCTATCTGCGTTGATGTTTACTCTTCTCTTTCATTTGCTCTATGGTTAACTGGAAGAGATCCCTTAAAGGGATAAGTTCACCTTTGTACAAATGTGTTACTTTAATTTCTTTGTTTTATTGTTTTTATGTACGATTTTGTTACAATACAAAATTCTGCAAGGAGATAACTTTTTTTTGGACGATAGTGCGGTTGATTAATTTAAAAAATATGGCAAAATTTGGGTCTTCACTACAACAATAAATAATTGGTGACTTTTTCAGCGATTAACGTTTGATTGATGAAAAGAAGTCGTTATGGCGGAATTGGTACTAATAGTAAAAGACAGGCGGTTCACGTGGTCTAATCAAAATTTTAATAAGCAATAAAATGAAATGTAAATGTCATGACTCGGATATAAGCAAATTTTGATGTTTTTTAAATAATATAAAAAAAAAAACTACATGACTTATCGATGTGGGAGTTTTACTCTGATATTTGTAATAGTAATATGTATCGTATTTTAAAATAAAAGCGACTTGAAATAAAAACAGGGTTATTAAAACACTGTGCGATTGTTTAAAAAATATGATAAATATGTGTTGCTTAAATGTTGCCGGGCTTCCCAATCTTGCGCCCGCGCTTTGCTATCCTTCCAAGCTGTGTCGCGTGTATGATAGGTTTTTGCTGTCGGGTTTTGGGATTATGAAATGAACATAAAAAATAAATACTTGTACATTTCATAAGCGCGCTCCCGACCCTTTGAAATAAACTTTTCTAAACACGTGATCACTCCGTAAACGCGCCAATATAAGTGTAATTACAAGTTGTTTTCCCGAGGAACTCGTTATCCCTGTTCAGAAAAGTGGAAAATGCCCGTTTGCAGTAATGAATGAACTGGCGCTACCGTACCCGGGCACGTTTGTGTCCCACTGTACTGAGACTTGTGGTAGACCGAAATTGGTATTTTTTTCACTGTAAGCCACTGTGGTGAATAGCTGAACTTAACTTTAACTAGTTTTCAAAAGTTTGACTTCCGTAAAATATTGATTTTTTTATGTTTATACTTTTTTACGTCTCCCGGGGTCGTAAATCACATTTATTGTCCACGTTTTGGTCAGAAATAGACGGTAAATTATTTACATGTGTAAATTATATAGGGCGATGATAAATAATGTTTCCGATCGCAGATTTATCGCACAAGCTGGAGGCTAGTGCGATAAATCTACATATCTGAGATCTGAGACTTTATTTTACCGCCCTAGGTGTGTGATGTATTTCTTAATGTGAAAATATGTTTTTTTTTTGCTACAGAGAGTTAACCAGATTCTTTACACAGATATAGAATACGGATTAAAAAAGTTACAAAAGCTTTCAATTTTATCCCAGAAATATTTCTCCAGCAAAAACAAAATTAACTTGCAGGGAAAGCTGCAGGAAAAACCTAGCTTATTCTGTTTGGAACTTTCGTTACAATATAAAAATAAGAAAATGGAAGTAAAACAGTGGATAATATTCAAATAATTAGGACAGCAAAAGTAATGATTAGTCAGCAAACTGCCCCGACTTGCCGATCAGTTATAAAATTTGCTGCCCATTATATATTTTAGCTACTAACTTTTATTTCATTAGCTTTAGGTTTTGTTTTTCCTGAGCCGTTAAATAGTAGCCTTACAAAATTCTTGATCACTTTAAAACTGTCACTGCTTGGTCAAGCAATCAAGGTTTTAATTATATAGAATCCTCTTACTCCATCACCAAAAGTTTCGTAGAATCTTACATTACGTTAAATTAGTTTAAAAAAAATCAATCACAAAAAGTTAAATTAAAATATGAAACAAAATATTCCATGAGGTATATGTCTATAAATATAAGGGTTGTTCTAACTATATACCTCTATTATAGATTCCACTCTGTATATACGTACAGTCGTTGTGAGAAGTGACAATGAGTACAATAGCGGCTTCCGTCACACAATGCATATTGCCACGCTGACCCGAGACAGGATAACAGACTATAAAATGAATAGCTCAAAATGGCGTCCATTTATAGACTATCAACAAGATCTTGTATGGGAAATGCTGACTCACTGTGCAGTCGGTGCGTAGTCGGCTTGCAGTTTCCCTATAAGTTGCATTTCGAATGCAGTCCCTCTAATTAAATCCCTACTATTAATATTATATTTCCGCTGAATATTACGTCCTGTATTTACGTAAAATCGTCGTGGGCAGTGACACTGACTAAAATGGCGGCTTCCACCAATGACACTGTCACGCTGACTGGGGACAGGATAATGGACTATTAAATGAATACAACTTAAAATGGCGTGGATTTGTAGACTTTTTTCTCTGCAACTTGTATGGGCACTGCACTCAGACTGGGGCAGTCGGTCGGCTTGCAGCTTCCATACAAGAAGGTAACTGTTGAAATTCAGTTTTTCGCTTTAAACTTTACTAGACACCACACCCTTACTACTTGTACATTAAAATCTATTAGTACGTTAAGTAGTCTAGGCTTTAAGTATATACCTTTGTAACAGTACATATACAAGCCGCGGCGACTGAGCAGTCGGCGCACAGTTGGCTTGCATTTTCCATATAAGTCGCAATTTGAATGCAGTTCCCCCAATGAAAACCTTACTATTATTATTAAACTTCCCCTAATATTACACCGTGTTTCTACAATCGGCGTGAGAAATTACAATTACTACAATAGCGGCTTCCACAGAATTTATACTGCCACACTGATCCAAGACAGGATCAGAGACTGTTAACTAAATACAGCAAAAAATTGTGCCTATAGTTATGGAAATGTGAGTTCCGAACACATGATGCACTTGCACAATGAGCAGTCAAAATTTAGCGTCTAGTAAGGTTTTAAATAGACGGACTACTTCCAATACCAACAGCCAGCGGCAGCACTATCAAATCAAATCAAATCAAAATATTCTTTATTCAAGTAGGCCTAGTTGCAAGCACTTTCGAAATGTCAGTTACATGAGAGTGAATGTTTGCTGGGAGAAATACAATATGATCCAACATTTGCTGCAAGGATTAGGGAAACCCAGAAAAACCTAATCAGATCATTTAACTTAAGTGTAATATTATTGATAAAATCATCATTTTTAATATATATTGGCTCCGTGCACGAGTTCAGCTCCACCTAGCGTCTACAACTTTGTTGGCTCTGACGTTTTGACGTTTAATCGCGACGTTATGACAAAATATTATTATAATCTAAAATGATCTATTAATTTATTTCCAAAATTACTGTGATACCTTAATTTGTGTGGAGAAAGGGTTGTGAAATCAATTTTCGTCATTTGGATGATCAAATGGGGTAAGTAAAATTTATTCAATAAGTGTGTTTCATTTTGAATATGTCAGGGTTTGCAAGTCTAAACAGATTACTTTGAGATATGATAGACGACAGGGCCAACATTAGTTTTACTTTTTGCCACTATGAGCGCTGCGATTATATTAGGCACCTAGTACTTCGCACCCAGCGAATAATTATTAATAGAGGGTGTTCGCAACTTCGTTCACGGAATAGAATAAGTTGTAACCCTATTTATTATTCAGCTGTAATGACGTAACGACGCCGCAAATATATAATACATGTACATAAAAAACAGCAATAAAATCGACTCCGACATCTATAAATAGCCCATTTCCATGCATACAAAAATGCATGCCATTGCCATGATAAATCCCTTGCTTTAGCTATGACGGCACAGACTTAAATGATGAGCCATATTAATAGATATATGTGATTTCTCGCTTCCCCCATTAACATATTGGACCCATCGAGCGACATCAAATGCAGATGGAAAAATTTATCTCTCATTTTATGTGAAAAATAAAATATGTAGCTTGGAATTGTAGTTATATATTGTCAACGAAAGTATGGAGATTTTCTGGAGCAGTGGAAGCGTGCTGGGCCCATAACCTATATAGTCGGTTTAAAAGCAAACCACATTTCATATAAACCTATATTATAGCAGTGTTTACATAAGGGCTTAAAAAGAATGTTCTATCCATCAAAAGTACAAATCTGACGATTGACGGCCAGGATTAGATACAACCTTATTACTTATTTAACACATTTGACGACACGTTTGGCTTAGTTGGTTGCATAACAGCTTACGAAGCTGACGGTCCCGGGGTCGAAGGGCCAGGGCAAGCCATGTGATCGACGAGGAGTGAGTGCATTTTTGTTCGTGGATCTTTGATTTTTTTATCTATCTATTTAAGTATATGTAAATCGTCGCTTAGTCCCCATAGTACAAGCTTTGATTAGTTTGGGACTAGGTCAATTTGTGTAAAATAGTCCCTGATATTAATTAATTATTTTATTCATTTATTTACATTTAAAAAAAGGCATATCGAGTAAATTGTTACGAACTTCATCGGTCCTGATCGATTTATTTTTGTTGTTCACCATCTTATAAAGGAACAAACGAGAAATACGTAGAGAACATACTAAATTTCTCATATAATTATATAAATACTAGCTTCTGCCCGCGACTTCGTCCGCCTTAAATTCGTTTATCGCGGATAAGGGTATTTTTCCGGGATAAATAGTAGCTTATGTCCATCCCCGGGACTCAAACTATCTCCATATCAAATTTCATCCAAATCGGTTCAGCGGTTTAAGCGTGAAGAGGTAACAGACAGACAGACAGACAAACAAAACACTTTCGCATTTATAATATTAGTATGGATATTTAAATATCACCTCCCAAAAAATAAAAAATAATATGACCGAGCAAACTGTCGTACAATAATGGCCTACTTACATACATAAATACTAAAACATTAAATAAAACACTAGGACCTAATTTATTCTCAATAAAATTTATTGTTTCATAAAAATTGTAAAAGAAAGATAAGATTGTTAAAGTCTCAGCGAACGCTAGAATAAGAATAAGAAAAAATAAAACAATTCCAAAGCACGAAACATTTAAAGCACCAGATAAGTTGGCATAGACAAATAGAGTCACTTTTCACAAAGCTCTCCTAAGCATTAGCATAATGTTAACTTGGAAAAAGACATCTAAGCACTTCTATCTCTCTAAAAATCTGCGAATATTTCACAAAAAAATACAAACATATCAGCCCTGAAATAAAGAAAAAAAAAACAAAAGCTAATGACGAGCAATCATTTCGTTGTGACATCCCTGAGCCATTTTAATCACTTTAACAAGCGGCATTCACCAACAATTTCACGAATCCCATATGCGTCATTTTACAGACTACCTTATGAGGTAACAAATGAACACAAAATGTCACACGTATTTTATCTCGCAACTATAAATCGCCTACCCTAACCGGATAAATTCGTGCCCATTGTGTTCTACCCCTGGATGCTCATTCGCTCTGCACATAGTGAATGCGGTTTAAAAGCAAATGCAGGGGTAATCGAGTGTTAGCGACGATTTTTAAACTCAACAGTTTTCATGCGCTCTGACTATGACAGTGGAAAAAGTGTGGCGTAAAAATATACGATAAAAGAAATGAAATGAATTTAATAAACAATGTAAATGCAAAATTATTACTGAAAGGACCTAATTTAGTCGTTAAACTACATGTTTGCTATTCAATATTTAATTAAATATTCATTATACCGCTATAATGGTACTTTGTTTTCGAATTTCGGATAATACAATTTACCTTTTAAGTATCGTAGGATGGCTCGTTACGATACAAATTTAATTTGAACAAAATACTTAATGGAATATTTTGGGATATTTATATAACGCTTGATTGGATGAACCGATTTTTATAGTTTTTCTTTTGTCTTAAAGGAGAGTGTTCTAAGCTATGGTTCAAGAAATTCGTTCAGCCTGAGAAAAAAGCTTTGTTATAGATGAATAGGGTTTTTTCTCGATTTATCGATAACTTGTAATAAATAATGAAGGCGTACAAGAAAACGTAACGTACTTTCCCGTTTGGAATATCAACAAACATTTTTATTCCGAGCTTCGAGCGACAAAACGACCAATCGGGATTATAAAGACAAATCCTAAGGCTCGGAATTAATCTCAAGTCGTTTCTATTTATAAATAACAATACCCCAAAGGTAAAAGGTAACAAAAGCCCGTAGACTTTTTATACATCGGTATCTTCTTTACTTTGGAGGCCTGCAATGGATTGCTTCGCGCATTTTCTGGTTTCCTCTGAGCTAAGGTTTTTCCTAAGCCATCGTTTAATAACAAAAGGGATTGTGTTTTGTATCGGCGGTACAAAGAACGAGTCGGTCTGCCCCTGTTTACTCAGGCCGACCCTCCATCGGTGATGCACAGTGTATTGATACTGAAACTATATTAAATTGGCGTTCAGATGTGTTTTTAGGTCTGAGTATGAAATAATTGGGTCATTCTCTTTTCATTAACAACTTTAGTTTTTCAAATAAATAACCAATATTCAAGAAAAGACTTATAAAATTAACATGCTAGGCGTAAGTTACGTAACCGATTTATGGAAAGTCATACATTGATCATTATAGCCTTAAAAAGTGGTAACACTTTGAAATACCTTATTTTCATTCAGCCGCTGACAAGAGAGAGGTAGGGTCACAGAACGCCATAATTACTTTTGTTAAGGTGCGTTCTGCACCAATGGTATCACTGAAAGCAATAAGCCAAATACGAATACGGGCCCTAAGCCCGTGACTCTACGAATCCGTAAGCAACACGAGCAGAGGCCACTCGCGCCGCCGCCGGTGTGACACAGTGAATATTTTATTCATGAACACTCGAAAATTCTTTAAACAAATCCCACGGATGGAGGCATGTTTTCGCTTTTTTGATGGGTATAATATTGTGTTAAGTTGATATTTAATTAATTAGGCTTAGATATGTATTGTGCAGCGGGTTATACTTATATCCAGAGTTGCTTACCTCTACCAGATACTAGGTCAATTTGTGTAAGATTGTCCCTGGTATTTATTTATCTATTTTATTACATCTAACTAAAATGTATCTTGGGTCGTAGACTTTACGCTGGTAGCAGCGCAATCAAAAATGAAACACGTGTGTTCTCATAGATGGCGCTAAGGTTATAATACCATTCAAAATAAAAATAGGTACAGGGTCAAAGGGGATAGATAAATTCCATGCGTACGTCACAGTGCTCGCTAGTGAAAGGGTTACACTCCTGACGAGTAATCAGGAAGTACCTGGTTCGAGTCCTGGTGTGACCTCGAGCGAGAGCAATCGTATTTTTCTTTGAGCTTTGATGTGTATCTATATATATATCATAATAGAACAATCTGGTGTTAATTATCCCGCATTAAAAACACAGAACCCCAATAAACTTGTGGTTCATAAAAAGAAAAGCAAATGTTTTACGAGTAATTGAGTAACGAACATCCTTTCCAAATAAAAAATCACAAATGTTCGGATTTACATATAATATTAGTAGTAATATTAGTAATAATAGTAGTAGTGGATATACGTTAAAATCAGTGGCTCAAAGTGGCCTTAATACAAAATTTAACTCTAGAACCGGAGTAAGGAAAGGAACAAGGCCAAACAAGGCATCGCCGGCCCTTTCAAAAAATTCCTAGTAATTAAATAACCTTTATATCTAATATGAGCATTTTGAAAACAAGCTTAAAAATAAATTTAGTTTTTCTTGGGACATTACTTACTCTACACTCTGTTTTAGAAGTAAATTGAAGGCCCGTAGTAAATGAAACGACACACATTTATTTCTTGCATTGAGCTTGTGTCACGTAGCCTATATACTTAAAAAAAAAATAAGTAAAGAGCGTCTATGCAAATTGCTTAAGATGGTGGTGCCTTACGAGGAAAGTAAATGTAACATAGCAACCTGTTTGTCAATACACAAAATATATGCCAGCAAAATAGTCATCTCTCGCTGGTGTACAATAAACAATAGTGGGACTTTCAGAGTTTAAAAACGCTTGAAGTTGTAATATCGTACGCGGAAAATGAACTCATAATCCTCTTTTTTGCTTCGGCGTGATTCGGTATAAGGGTTGTCCTTCTTTTCTCGAATCTGTCCCCCCTTATAATCAATTATCATTACAATATGTCGATATAAGTAAAAAGCCGATAAAAGTTATTTAAATTCGCAAGAATAACCTACAAAACCCGTCAAGAAAATTTAAGCATCAAAGTAGAAACAAACTGTCTATGCTTGTTTACGCCCCCCTCATTTGGGAATAACTTCTAAATTCCCCGGATGATAAATGCCTGCAAATATAATTTGTTAGAAAAGCTTATGGTTCCATGAAATTATGCAAATTATTGTTTGTTCCATCTGTGGCGCAAACTCCAGACTTTTACCGTTCTTACCGCAACCAGCTTAATAAGATTGGAGTTTATACTCGTATTTTAACGTTGCAGGCTATATTTTTTTTATAGGTACTACGATTGTAGCAAAATGTTTCTGTCCTGTGGCAAAACTGGAAAACAACCACATGACTATCAAGATCGTAAGCAGTCTAATGAAAACATAAAACGTCAAATCAGTGTTTTTAAAACGCGGGAATTACGGGCATTCCTATTCTCCCTAGGCTTGAATATATTAAACAATACGATGTGACCACGTATTTTTTTTTATATTACGATCGTATCAAACTGGCAAACCACTGTACAGCCTTCAAAAACAGAAACAGTTTATTTTACGCTTGAAAGATAACGACTCACCTCACCGCCTATGGAAATTAGTTCACTCACCGCTGGAACAGCTCTTCACTTATCCGGGTCTGGTCCTATTGGCATCAAGCCAAAATTTGATGATGAGATCCCAGAGACATTGAGAGCAACCTTCAATTTTTACAGGTATCTCTATAGCGATTTCAGTCTTTTAAGAAATGAGTTAAGCATTTGCATTCAAACAGTATAAATTAGTAAAGTGGAACTCATGAAGGTCACCGGAACTCCTCAAGGATAAGTGATTTACGGGTGCAGATAAGATAGCTCGATTAATTTACCTAAGCGACTTCATTAGTCACAATTTTAAATGTTCCTGATGAGGTACCATCGAACTGATGACGGAGCAGTAAGGTAGGCAACGGATCTCCATAGTAAATTGATGTATCCTAGCCTTGTTTGGGCTTGTTGAAATTGTCACGAGATGAAGTTGAATGAGAAAAAGTACTAAAAAATGTGAGAGATTAATAATTGTCTTACAAAAACATGAAAACTGACTCCAAAAAAATTAGTATTAAAGTAAAATCTAAAGTCTAATATAACATTAATTGTTTATTGCGTATACATAGGTAAAGTTAAAAAAACGTTATTTGAAACTGGAATGAAGGAACAATATAACTTTATTTTTAACTTTTTAGTATTTTATTGGTGTCCGTTTTTATGTTTTACTGTAAGAAATATTAATTTTATAAATGTAAAAGTTTATGACATGTTTGGAAGATTGGGTGTTTAAATGTTTGTTATTCATTAAAGCATAAATAATCTAATGTGTTTAAATAGAATTTGGCACATAATATAAATCATTAACTAATTAATAAATGAATTCGGTATCAAAAATGATACTACTAAAATGACACAAGTAGAATTCTACATCAATTTGACACTTTGCCAATCTTGTCGCAAAGTTTCAAATTGTAATTTTAGACATAAAACCGATGATATGATATTCATGTAAGTGTTCAATCCTTGGATACTTTATTCTCAGTAATGAAGGCGAAATCGCGGGTATATGCTAGTAAGCTATAAATCAAACGTTAAAATCACAAACTAATCAACCACATGATATGTGACTGCAACGAAGTATTCCAAACAATGCGAACCACCAACAAACTAAGTCAACAAGCGTGGTTGCGCATTGAAAGCATTCAACGCAAACATGCGTCCAGTTGCGTGGTCTGCCATTCATTAAAAATGTCACTTATCTGCGGTCCAGGTGATTTTTGGACATAATGGACATTGAAAATGAGTGCCTGGGTTGAATGAAAAGTTTAAATTATAGTATTTTTTCCTGTATCGAAAAGTGCGGTTGATTGGTGCTAGTCCGTTTTGATTGATTGTTATTTTTAACCGACTCCCAAAAAAGGAGGAGGATCTCAATTCGTCGGGACCTTTTTTTCCTTTTAATTATTTCAGTGCTATGCAGCATTTTCTCGTACGACTAGTATTCACCTATTTCTTTCCATTAAGAACAGGACGCGCGACACGGCAAGCCTTGCTATACTTAGCATAGGTATACTTACATCCAAGTGGTTTTTTGTAAAAAAAAACCACCGATCAAAATGCCTTAGATACCTTATATGCATTTATTTATTTAAAATTAACCGTACTTAAGCGGTCGTAATAATTCTCACTTCATTAAGAAACTATGCCTCATGCACCCTAAAAGATAGTCCTTAAGAAATAATTCAAACTGAAGTACTAATTCTCAATGAACCTCAACTTTTTGGCAAAAAGGCACGCTCCATTTCTGTAATTATTGTAGTAGGCTTTGTCATGCGAAACAAGCCTACTTGATTCTTAAAACAAAGCCCAATGCACCCCAAAAGACAGACTTTAAGAAACTATTCAAACTGAAAACAAATGGAATCTTCCGTACAACTCCGCTCGGAGACACTCACCGACTTGGCAAATGCTGGCACTTGGGAAAATAAAAGGTTTAAAGGCAATGTGTGCTAGATTCGTCCATGTCATCAGGTAAAGAAAACCAATAACAGGAACTTCCCGATGAACCTTTCCTCGGAACTTGCTGACTATAATATTGACTCATTATTGGGAGACAGATATAATTTATTTTTAATTTATCCTGAGTACAATTACATTCTTTTCACTAGGTGAGGCGAGAAACGCCATCAGATTTATAAAATACAAGTATTAATCTCAATCAACGTCAATAGGCATACTCCATTTCTGTAATCATTGTAGTACAGTATTTGTAGTAAACATTGTATACACATGGAACAAGCTTACTTGATTGTCAAAACAAAGCCAAATGCATCCCAAAAGACAGACTTTAAGAAACTATTCAAACTGAAAACAAATGAAATCTTCCTTACAAGTCCGCTCGGAAACACTCACCGACTTGGCAAATGCTGGCACTTGAGAAAATAAAAAGACTTAAAGGCGATGTGTGCTGGATTTGTTCACGTCATCAGGCCAACAAACCCAATAACGGGAACTATCTGAAGAACCTTTCATTGGAACTTGCTGACGCTAATATTGACTCATTGTTGGGAAACTGATAGAATTCCTGGTTAGTTTTAGTTTATTATCCGCCCAATATCTGGCCCCTATTTCACAATCGTGACAATTGTCAGGTGACAACGACAATTTTATGTTCACGGCGATCCCCGCAAGCTCAATACATCTTCTTACTTTATACTGGGCACGCAATGTACGTGAATTTGTCGCTGTCACCCGACATTTGTCACGATTGTGAAATAGGGGCCTGATTTAAAGTTTTAATTTCCTTCAAAGAAACGCCGCCAGATTTATCATTTACAAGTATTAGTCCTCAATCGACGTCAATATATTGACAAAAAGGCATGCTCCATTTTCGTAATGATTGTAGTATAAAGCAAAGAGAATATAATCGAACGTTGTCTTCTTCAGCGGTGCAATGGTTGAAAATATTGCCTGCTCTGTCGTTCATACACGGCTATCGCTAAGATGAAAGAGACAAAACAGAGAGCCTTCAATAATTATACAATTATTTCTCTCTGTGGATTCGTAGGAATATAGGTTAATCCGTTGTTCAAACTTTATATCATCAACTATAGATACAGGTAGACAAGGTCATGTCAACTAGTCATCAAAACTCCAATCGTTTTTTTCGTTTTTAAACTATCTCTGGTATACAAACACAGGCAGTTAATTTAAAGCCTACCCACATCCATCAAACGCGATAACTGGTCGGTGTAGGAATACAGATTGAACGAAAGCTTTTTCAGATCACTACACCTTTTTTTTAGACAAATTGATTTTCTCAATACGACAGTATTAATGTATTCAAACCACACTTGATCTACGAGAGAGAGAGAGTGTCTTTAGCGCAAAAAAACGTAAGATATAGCTTACAACCAAAGACACCAACAAAGGGACAGTCCACCCCCTTACAAATAGCCGTCACCCGATATTTCCAACGCCATCTATGAAATCATAATTATTTACTTTCAACTTTGCAAGCGTGACACAGTATTTAAATGTGACCATTTAATTATTATTAGATGTTTATGAACAAATTGTTACTGTACTGTTCGTTTCTTTGTTCAAAAATAACATGCTAAATGTTTAGTTTTAAAGCGCTATTTGCCTGAATATCTTGCGATTTTCCACGATCCTTTTGTTTAAATGGTCCTTGCATAGAATTTAGACATCGTGCCTTTGATAAAAGATACATTGCAAAGATGATCAAATCATCGCCAACATCCAGTAGGATATGACACCGAGAGAAGAGTATCATGCTAAGAAATGCCTTTATGCCTTTTCGTGTTTACGCCTGTCGATATCGAGCACTTGCAAGTATAATCAGCCGTTCATCACTCTTTTGAAGTTATGATTATAAATGATTTAAAATATAAATTTGACTCTAAATGTTACAAAAATTGGAAATTAAATGAGACGATAACATAAACTCTTGTTTGTTTACTAATGTTTCTGTCATCGCAATGCAGGATATACTTAAATGTTTAATTGTGCTCGTATGTGTATGTATAGATTTGTAACATAGATAACCAAGTACAAATACGTACCTTCACGAAATTTGATCTTATCTTCAACAGAGTGCACTGACCCCTTCTGCAATTACTCCAGAGTCAAATTAAACCGTTCTGACCCGGATACCGATTCTACCAATCGATACACGACGACTGACCGAATACCGGACTTCGGATAAAGCAAGTATCGATATAAAATCGAGAAACATGTGATGAAAGACGCTCGGGTTCTGTTCTTGCAATCGGAACGTAATCAGAGATATGGGATTGTGTAGGATGAGACTATGCGTCAATGGGTCAGTAAAGATATTGTTAAATATTATATCTATTATTCGGATAAAATAAAGGATATGCACAATTAACCCTTACATGCATTAAATAACAACTTAAATGACACAATTTAATAACGACAAATAGACGTCAGATTGAAGTTTTGTCAATATCGTTATATTTTATCGTATTACTTATCTATGTAGATATATTATATCTGATTTTCCTGGTAGTTCGTTAGTTAAAACAACAATATTTTTTTGAAATGAGATAATAAAACAACATGAAATTCAATTAAAACACTCTGTATGAACTCCATAAGAGCTTATCAGTTAACGTTACATAAGTGTTTAATGACGACACGTTTGGCTGAGTGGGTTGTACAACGGCCTACGAAGCTGGCGGTCCCGGGTTCGAATCCCGGCCAGGGCAAGTGTTTGTGTGATGAGCACGAATGTTTGTTCCTGGGTCTTGGAAGTTTAAGATTTATAATTTATCTATATACTATGTATATCGTCGCCTAGTACCCATAGTACAAGCTTTGCTTAGTTTGGGACTAGGTCAATTTGTGTAAGATTGTCCCTCATATTTATAAGCATATTATAACACAAATTATGGATTGAAAACTGTCCACACAAACGTACTTTAACTTGTATTTATTGAGATTGTTTTTAATTTTTGTAGGTATATTACCTCGTAGGTATATATGACGAAGCAACCTCTTAGAAATACATTTTTAATACATTGACAGCTTGGCAAGACAACCAAAATGTAACGGAGATATATACGACGTACAGTCAGACTGTTTATGACGTCACTTAGGGTGGATGATTATTATATTTAGAACCTAATGTATTTAGTATATTTAGAACTTAATCAAACTAAAAACATCACATAAGAAGTTGCGTTAGTTAAATGAGAAATTGAAATTTCGCCCTGGGCAAGGCAGATCAGATTCATATCTTTAATTTATGGGCTTGATTTTCTGTGTGTGTATAATAAGTAAAAAAATAAAAATAAAACAATACTGGATATTTTACATCACGAAAATCGTTTATTTTTTAATGGCCGCGAGGGTTAGTAATTTGGTGTGACGTGTCATATCTTATAATCGTTATCGTAAATATTGATTTTGAAACTTCCTTCCATCGGATCTCTGAAAATCAGTATTAGTGTTACGGACGTCAGTTGTTTATTGTGGTTGGCATCTCACACTGTAGTAAACGGCAGACGAGTTACATTTCCACTGCCGACGCGCGTTGTATATTGTTTAAACAACAATGCTCACCTGTTTACAAGAAAGTCTTGAAGAATTTGCGTCAGTTACGTCCTTTCGTAGGTGCGGAACAAGTACCATATATTGTGCCCTAAGATAATATAAAATGAAATAAATAGGTACGTAATTTTTATTCACAAAGAAAAATAAAAAATTGGGTTTTACACTTTTCTTCGTCGTAACGTGAACGATAACGCCGCACGCGCCAGTCGGCCGGTTGTCCCTCCCACCCCTCTGACATACTCACAAAACCCATACCATACAACATGTAGGCACATACTTATAGGTATTGTGTATAACTTTGGGTATGTTTCACATCGTTTTTAACCCTCAAGGAAAGACTGTATACGTTTGACGTGTGCATCTGCGTGGCTGTCCGTGGCGGTTTACTAATGTTTCGGCGAAAATTATTAAGTAAATTTTTAACTCCCAAGCTATTTATTCCATATTTTTATTTCGGCGAAGTTTTATTTCCCAACTCAACGTTTCACACCGATATCATTACCCAATTAATGATTTGATAAATTATTACTAGGCAAATTATCACTTGAGATTTGTACTTTGTACTTTTAGCAACATATTGGAATGTCATTATAAAATCTAATCTAATTCGTTAGGATGCAGGGTTCAAATTACAGTATGATTGTATTTCATTATGAGGGCAGGCCGATGCACCGTATAGCTAAATTATGAGGGTATTACTTTTGTTTAGATACTCCGTTGCTCAATATGGCATTTTATTCTCGTGCAATCGTTGATAGTTAATGTGTGCAACCAATCATTTGTTGCTTAAAAGTAGACTATGAATGAATGAAGGTAATGTTAGCAGTTTGTACACTCGATATAGAATTGAGCGGCTCGTTCGCTTCGCTCGCTCGTTAAAGTCGCAGTTCAACCTAACAGTCCTCCTCGCTTCGCTTGTCGTCGTACCTAACCTAAGCCATGTCAGACCTGCCTTAAAGTGAAATAGGTGATGTTAGGATTTTTTTCATTCGATATAGACCTGCGCGGCTCGCTCGCTTTGCTTGCTCGTTAGGGCCGCAGTTCAACCTAACACACCTCCTCGCTTCGCTCTTCGTCGTACCTAACCTAAGCCATGACGGCCCTGCCTTAAAGTGGAATAGGTGATGTTGGGATTTTTTTTTCATTCGATATAGCCCTGCGGTGAAATAGGTAATGTTAGGAATCGTAAGCCAAGTTGATGTGTATTGCAACTTGAAAATATAGAACCTTTACTAAAAACTTGTTTCTTTAAATAAACATTATTTGTACTGTTTTTTGTGTTCATTTCGAACTATTTAAATAGGTTCTCTAAAGATTGGTAGTGTAATGGTAAACACATAAACACATAGCATTAGCATGAAATAATTCTGCAAAGATTCTATTTGCCCAAATGACATTTGAAGATTTGTTATTTGCCTAAGTAAATCATTTGCTTCATAATAATTTGCCACATAAAACTTTGTTGAAGTAAAATTTTGTATTTCATAAAAGTTGCCAAATAAGAAAAGAGCGAAGTAAAGTTATGCCAACGGTTGATTTGCCAAATGAAACGGTTTGCGAAAAGTTGGTTGGAAAGTGAAATTTGGCGAAACATTTTTCACCAAAAAGGCAGTATACCGTCAGTGGCATCTTAGTTTTTAGAACGTTGAATTGATTTTGAAAATAATTTAAGCAATTATTGCGTATAAAAATCTCATTTGTATTCCCGACATATCGGAAGCTTTACAGCTTCTAGTAGGTCTACCCTAAGAACATGACTACTACGATATGAATTTTAAACCATTTATTCATATAATAAAATTATGGTGCATACGAGTTCAAGAAAAAAAACATGCTGCGCCCCTGGTACCAAAATGGGATAAGGACAAGTGAATGATGATCATGACGAGTACGTAATGTGTTATAATATGAAACATTGGCCCATAATACATTTCGCCGTTAAAGCATGTGAAAGTTAGCAAAACCATTATTCTAGGTATAGCTATTTTGCATGCATTCTTATTAAATTTTAAATAATTATGTATTTATGGCAACATCTGATAAAGGGAGACCTCCCGTTATCACTAAAACGGTGGCTCATGGACATGTGCATACTGCCAATTCTTACCTATGGTGCTCAGACTTGGTCTTTAACAGAAGCTCAGAAGTCCAAACTCGGGGTCTGCCAGCGAGCCATGGAGCGTAGCATATTAGGTGTAAAATTAAGGGATCGTTTCCGCAACACTGCGCTGCGCTCTAAGACTCAAATATTCGACGTAACTCGGAAGGCGGCCAGGCTAAAGTGGGGCTGGGCTGGTCATGTTTGTCGCATGCCGAGCTGCGGGCCAAGGTCGCCTCAGATTGGAGACCTAAGCCCAAAACGGAGACGCGGCAGACCACATAGGCGATGGCGGGATGAACTGGACTCCTTTTTGAAAGAATGGCCGGAGATTGCACAAAATAGGGAGTATTGGATGAAGAGGGGGAGGCCTTTGCCCAGCAGTGAGACAAAACGGGCTCACAATAATAATAATAATGTATTTATGGCATGTAATTTTATTATTTGTATGATGCCTTTATCGACAGTATTTTCAGTTATGGTTCAACATTTTTTTTTTATTTCTAGATGTGCCGTGGTGTTTTCATCGATTCGCCGATTACTTATTTTTTACAAGAAACACATTAACCTTCCGTAACGAAAGTCGAATTCATTATTTCAACAAAAAAAATCTGCTCTATTTTGCAGAGGCCATTTAAATGCCATATGTAAGCCTCACCGTTGCCATCTATAAAAGACAAGTTCTCGAGCAAACTTCGTAGCACTTTCGCTCTGATAGCCTCTATTTTTCCGCAACTTTAAAACTGGGATCCAGGTACGGTAATAAATGGAGCCAAGTTATCAACTTCAGTCATTTGAACAAATAATGGTAATCCGGACTTAGCAGTCGCGGCCGCCGCATCGAGGAAGCAATCGGCATTAAAGGATTTGGCAAGTTACGCCGATTAGTGGTCCCGCTATGATTGGACGACGAAATCCACACGATGAGGTTTCACAATAATATTAGAAATATTGAAAGAAAAAAGAAAGAAAATAGATTTATTCGAGGGCACATAAAACAGCAATTCAAATATAAATGACTATAACTAATTATGCCCCGAAATGGTTCCACCTCAGCATAATGCTGGCTCGAAAGCCAGCGCTGATTTTCTGGTGACACCATAGGTGGCGCCACGGAGAGCACGAAACCATTTTTATTTTGATCGCAGCGTTAAGCAAGCTGTCAGGAGTGTCAATTGTCAAAGCTATCAAGTGGAATTGGAATATAATGGAAAACAGAAAGCAAGATATTCGGGAGTAGCGACCCCACGTACCTGAGTATTCCGGGGGGACCCTGACGGGGGCTGTTGGGTGAGGACCCTACCTCTGACTTGCCTTAACCGGCCGATCAGAGAGGAGTCGCAAAAGCTGCGGCTCCAGGCGAGTTGGCTTCGGTATAAAGTCCAGTGACACCTCTCCACCCTTACGGCCCGGTCACGACATCGAGCGGCGGCGGCAGCGGCAGCGGTTTTTCTAATTCATTGCGTGTGATTCCAACTAACCACAGTTCGTTGCGCGTCTCGACCGCGCAATGAACAGATAAAACGCTTGCCGCGCAACAATTCGCTTCATGTCGTGGCCGGGCCGTTAGCCCTCCGCACCCATGTTGTCCTCAGGACACTATAGTGTCGCTATTTACGGGAGCCCACCAAGCCTACCAGTGCCTTTAGCCATGATAGACTTCTTCCTGGTAGTCGTCCGGTTATCTTAAGCAATAGCCCAATAGTTAGTTCCCAGTAATCCCATAACCTAGCTCCTATAAATGTCCAATAGTTCTTGCATCTAGCGGGTTCTGTCTCTGGGCGCGTCCAATGATACGGACAGGAACAGCACCCGCGCGGTGTACCCGTTAGAATTAATTAAATTTTTGAAAGGGCGTCTACGCGTTGGCTTCGGTTCCACGTACGCCTCCTAAAGGTCCGGGACACCATTGTCCCGTGAGCGGGTGCGACATACATTAGAAATATTGCTCATATTGTAGAATTGGGAAGTCGCTATCATCGTAATAGTTTCCTTTTTTTTCCACGTTGGCCGGACTCTTGAAACCTATGATAGCTCTAAAAGTCATTTCGAGAAATAAGCGTTCCTCAATCGCAAGCTTGTTGCTTTCTAAAATATGATACCTGTGATGAGTTATTTGAATTTTCAGTTTCTTATCCTTTACTAGTAAGTACTTGCTGTTTTTTAGAAAAAAATCATTAACAAAGTAAAAGCACGATAAAGCAAGAAGAAGGTAATAAAATACAATGTACCTATCTAAAAGAGAAATGAATAAAATTGGTATCTTAAATTAAGCCGAATTAAAAAATAATAATATTTGAATTGCTATCTTAAATGAAGCCATTTTTTGAATATGAAAAACCGGAATGTTAATACTTTTGGTTTATTCTTCGGTTTTCAATTTAAATTACATTATAAGTTGAGTTACATGAATTTAAAGTTGAAATCGTTAAAATACCATACAAGTTAAATAAAATAAAATAAAAATAACACAAGATTACAAAATTTGACACATGTCAAGCGATATGTAATAATAAAAAAAAAAAAATTAAACTAGAATGGCATAATAATTGTAATAATAATTGGTCAAATTAGGTTATTCGGTCTTTACTTCTCAGACTAGATCACTGCTGAGTAAAATGTTCCTTTTCTGCACATACACCATACACACGCAACACACACATGCACGGGCACCCTTCCTCTAATATTTGAGCATATCTCATGCATTATTTTGCTTTTTCTAAATTGTACTTCTGTGGACATCTGTTATTGGCTTTTGTTGCAGTGTTTTTCAAATTAAGTATGTTCCATGTTTTGTATTGTTGTTAGTGCCCCAAGTAAATAAATACTTAACGTTTTTCTCATCACATACCGTGACAACATATAGGTATCTACTAAACAACAAAAACTTATAGGTACAACAAATCATAATAATATATATAAAACCTTTATGCGTCGCATTTAAAATTTCAGCCGCTTAAAGCATTAAGCAATATAAAACACCTCAGCTCAAATTTAAGTCCTATTATTAACGAAACAGTATTTCTCAGACCTTTTTTGTTCAGAGCAAAAACACTTAACTTAACATGCATAACGTGCGAATTACGTCTTTCTATCCACGAACAGTATTTCGCAGGCGTGATCAAAGTGTCAGGCGCAAGTATTTATCGCAAGAGATTCCGAAACAAGACGTGTTAAAAAGCCAGGATTTTATTAATTTACGAGTAAGTAATTTTTTTATTACGCAAATTCCACACTTTTTCAATATTTTCGCATTTAATGAACTGATTCAATATTGTAAATTAGATATTTCAAGTTTCTGGCTGCGGGTCTTTAATATTGTGATATTTATGTAGATAAAATACAAGTCTTAAAGTCAGCTATTAAAAGTTTTAAATCTTTACAGCTTGCTAGGACATATCAAAGATTTTCTAAACGCTGTTTTTTACAGCTTATGTATTATATTTCAACTTCAGTGATACTTGTGAGGTTATTAGCAGAAATACAATAATTCTAAATGACAACAATTTTGTTTGTGACACACAGATTAATTTGACTCGCGTTTAATATAACAAGTAATTTTCATTGGTATTTTTATAATCATATTAACAACATTAATCTATGACATAGAAAGCACATCAAACTGCCGTCACCAAAAACATAAAAAATATAGATCTGTCACCAGTGCTTACAAAACGGTACGGCCGTGAAAATTATGTCTATTCCACGAATTTCAAAGTAACGAAAAAATATATGTCATCAGATTTCATTATTTGAGAACCCTTTGAACGTGATCTGAAAGGATTAATTAAATCCTTATCGGGTGGCTGTAAATTAAAACTGAATAAGCTGGAGATTTAAAAAATATATTTAGCTACTCGTATTTTGCCGCTTTCATATAATAACATTTAAAAGGGTCTCACGGTAATATAAAATGAAATCAGATTAGTCATCGAAACATTATTTGTTAGTAAATATCCCAACCATCCATCAGCGGCATGCACAGAGTTTTTGGCCAAGGTAGGCAGTTTCTCTGTGCCTATATGGAGCCATGGTCGTTCAAGGTAGGCAGTTTCTCTGTGCCTATATGGAGCTCTGATCTTCCTGGGTAGGCAGTTTCTCTGTGCCAATATGGAGCCATGGTCGTTTAAGATAGGTAGTTTCTCTGTGCCTATATGGAGCCCTGGTTTTCCAGGGTAGGCAGTTTTTCTGTGCCAATATGGAGCCATGGTCGTTCAGGGTAGGCAGTTTCTCTGTGCTTATATGGAGCTCTGGTCTTCCAGGGTAGACTGTTTCTCTGTGGCAATATGGAGCCATGTTCGTTCAGGGTAGGCAGTTTCTCTGTTCCAATATGGAGCCAAGGCCGTTCAGGGTAGGCAGTGCCTTTGTGCCTATATGAACCGCACGTCACTGCCGGCAATTTAATTTTGTTAGTAGCATTTATTCTTCGGGTACGAAATAGAAACCTATGAAATGGCTAACTTTCGTTTGAGTTAAACTGTTTTCGGTAACTATTATATACTAAGCAAATAAAATGTTGTACGTAGGACGTAAGCCAAAGCGTGGGAGTCGCCAACACTGCCAATGTACGACTAAATTATTCTGTAAGTTATTTGACATTTACAAGCATTGTTCTCGATTTTGTGTATTTCAGCAGATTTCTACAACAAGATGATATTTAATTGTGTTGTTAAAACCGGCAATTTAATTTATATTATTAAATATTTCTGTGAAATAAAATGTTCTAATTACGATCTTAATTCTTCGTTACTTCGCGGAGTTCCATATTAGATTAATAGATTTGTATTCCTTTGCTTTTCTGCGAATGAGTGTCTGGGTTAAATGTGACAATAAATTGTTGAACACAAATTTACTTCTCGGCCGGACCGTCAACATCTCCTGCATCTCCAAATGATGCCTCGTAGTGAGGCGAAACACGTTTCACTGATTATACTGCATGCGCATTTTTTTGTGGAAACTGCATGAAAATATCCGCATGTGAGCACATCCGCATCTAACCAAGGCACTATTATGCGCAAAAGCAAATGAACTGTTTAACTTTTATCCATCAATCTATGATAATTTTATCCATTGATTATTCTTATTTGTAACGTTACGTTTTCTATATTTATATTCATTTCAAAGTTGGCGAAAAAAGCTAGGAGTAAATTAAATAACATCACGATTCCACATGACGAAACCTTGTGAAGGCCCGGAAAGACAAACTCAGCAAGTACCTTGACATGGCTCACAAGGTGACCGCCATTTGGAATGTTATTTTGACGATCATTATCCTGATAGTCGTTTCGGTAAACGGTCTTATAACGATGAGGCTCGACCAACATCTGAAGAGACTCTCGCTAGATAGACGGATCAAGGGTCAGATATAGAAAATGAGTAGTTCCTAGCCGCGGGGCTAGCTTAAGCCCTGCTTCGCTGCCGGTGGCGTCCTAGGTTATTTGCATTTTGTAATCAACGTTTTATGTACTTTTTGTAAAAACCATAATACTTACGTGGATACAGAAATGGATACATTCTCTGGAAGACATAGCTTTATACCGCCTGTTATTTACAGTTTCTCATTCGTAGGTGCTGTTTTAGAGTGCTTTTGGCGTGCAATAAAGAGTATTGTACTGAATCCATACTTCCATATTAATCCATACTATTTGTAAGTTTACTAATATTATATATGGCAAAGTAATTCTGTCTGTCCGTCTGTCTGATACACTTTCACGCTCACACCGCTGAATCAAATTAAGTGAAAGGAAAATAAAGTGACCTTCAAACAGTCCATTGAAATCATTTTTTTTTAATATCTTCAATGGACAGACATTTCATTTTTACAACTTTATATTTAATAGATATAGATATATGTGAGAGAGTTTAGTAAAACGTCCCACTTTGTCGATTCTAGTTACGGAGTTACGGGCATTTTAGTGAAATATGGCAAAACCTACCGAAAATCTACTTTCAATGAAAAGTGATAGAACATACTGTAATAAACCTATGATTTTGATGTCGACCCATAAATTACCAATTTAAGCACCTTTTTAAGGCCTCAAAGTTTAGTGCCCAGCGTCCCACTTTGTCGAATAACTAAAAAAATCGTCGATATCATATTTGTGCCTGTTATAGAGAAAAAAATCTACTTTGTCGATATGAAGTTATGAGTAGTTTGTAATATAACAAAGCATAAGTTATCTTTCGGTGAAAAAATTATGTCACTAAGTGCTATAGTTATTTTTTAAAAATTATTCAAACTTGTTAAAGTAAAAAGGCGACAATTGAGAAAACGTTGGTTACAGTTTGGGACCGCAAAAAACACACTTGTACTTTGAAGTTATAGAGTAATGAGTAGTTTGTAATATAACAAAGCATAAGCTATCTTTCGGTGAAAAAAATATGTCTGTGCTATAGTTATTTCTTTTTAATTCTTCAAACTTGCAAAAGTGAAAAAGGGACAATTGAGAAAACGTTGGTTAAAGCTTGGGACGGCAAAAAACACACTTGTACTTTGAAGTTATGGAGGGGTTGGTATTAAATTATTTGCCATACTTTATGGATTTTAAATTAGATACCTAGTCAAAATCATCTATACATATAAAACTCTTGCGTTACTGATACTGACCTATTGACAGACAACGCACAGCCTAAACTAAAATAAGCATGAAATTTGGCACGTATATTCTTTATAGTACGTGGACGTGTACTAAGAAAGGATTTTTCGAAATTCAACCCTTAAGGGTGTGAAATAGGGGTTGAACCGTTGTATGGAAATCGTTCATTTGGAAAGTTATAGACTTGAATCTTTGTATAAAAGTTTCTTACTAAAAAACAAAACAAATGATTAAACGTTGCTTTAAAAAATCACACCTAAAGGAGATGAAAAAGAGTTGAAAGTTTGTATGGGAAACATGTTGTTTTTAAAGTTAGACGCTTAAAACTTCGGTCACAAGCTCCTAATATACAGTGAAAAACATTGGTAAAGAAATGTTTGAAAATTAAACTCATAATGGGGTTAAATTGGGGCTGAAAGTATCTATGGAAAACCTGTAATCAATTGATTAACTGTTATAATATTTCGCGTACAGACTCTTAATTTAAAATTAAGAAAACTAATTTAAGAATTTTTCAAAATCCATCTTCTAATGGGGTTAAATTTGGGTTGAAAGTATCTTTTGAAAACCTGTAATTAATAGAGTAACTGTTATAACATTTCGCGTAAACTCTTCATTAAAAAATAAGAAAATCTTTTCAGCATTTTTGGATATTCATCCCTTACCGGGGTTGAATTGGGGTTGAAATTTGGTATGGAAAACCGATAATTATTTGAGTATCTGTTATAATAATTCGCGTATAGACTCTTCATTTAAAACTAAGAAAACTTATTTCAGCATTCTTGTAAATTCATCCCCTAACGGGGTTAAATTGGGGTTGAAAGTTTGGTCGGAAAACCTGTAATTAATTGAGTAAATGTTTTAATATTTCTCAAATAGACTTCATTTAAAACAAAAGAAAATTAATTTCAGTATTTTAGGAAATTCATCCCTTAAAGGTGTGAAATAAGGGGTAACAGTCTGAGACGAAAGTACCATGGCGCATAAAGGATGTTTTGAAGCGCTGAATAGAACTTTGAATGACATTAGAGGGAAGGATGGTATGATGGGTGGAGTCACTGTCACTATGTTGTTAGCTGGGGACTTCCATCAGACTCTGCCAATAGTTCCTATAATAATTATAGACATGTTGTGACTGAAACTATATCTAATTTGTAGCTATATCTAATTTACTATACTAATTTATAACGTTATCTAATTTATAACGTTAAAAACCGCCATCTACGAAACGTCACGTCACTCCGCTTGATTATGAATACGACGTAATAAAATACCTAAGTAATTTAAAATATTGTACTAATTAAAATAAAATTGTATTCGAATACTCACTTCATGGTGCATCACAGTCCTCGGCACTATACAACACAAGCCACTCCGCAACTAATATAATAACCAACCTCAGCGGTAGCTCACCTCGCACTGGCACGGCCGTCGCCGCTTGCGTTGCGCGTATAGCCGACGTAGGCCCCTGTTCCATCTGTCCCTACCGCCATATCCCTCCTGATAGGGATAGGTGGATTATTTTTAATTTTTTTCCAACCATTCATACCACTTTGCTGCCTGGTAGGGACTCGTGGAATTTCTTCCACCTTTCTCTACCACGGTACCCCTTAGTAGGGACAATTGGAATTTCTTCCACTTTTCTCTATCTCGGTACCCCTTAGTAGAGACAATTGAAAATTTCTTCTACCTTTCTCTACCATCGTACCCCTTAAGTAGGGACAATTGGAATTTTTTCCACTCATCCCTACTAGCTAGCATTTTGGTAGGGACTCGTGGATTTTTTCCAATCACCCCTACCAGATTGCCGCCTGGTAGGGACTCGTGGATTTTTTTCCAACCACCCCTACCAGATTGCCGCCTGGTAGGGACTTGAGGATTTTTTTCCAACTACCCACCCCTACCAGATTGCCGCCTGGTAGGGACCTGTGGATTTCGTCGGACCATGCTCAGTGTAGGGTTCCGCAGCCGTTCATACGAAGAAATGCACTACAGATGAAAAAAATTGTTGAAATTATTTATTACGCTTTATTTTTGTAATTCTTAAAATCTCCGCTCCGAAAGTAGCATAAAACTTTCGGAGCGCTTGTTTCCGAAAATAAAAAAATCTATTCTTATTATTTACCTCAAAATGATTTTAAAATAACTGTCGAAATATGTGCAACAAAATACATTTGCTAAAAAAAATCTCGGTTTCGGTTACATGTATGGAGTGCCCCTTATACATTTTTTTATTATTTTTCAACCATCAAACTAAGTAGCGGGTTACGCAACACACCTATAATCGAAATTTTATGGACATGATGAAACTATAAGGGTTCCATTTTTGCCATTTTGGCTACGGAACCCGTTGAGACGTATATTATCGTTACCTTTCACAAAATTAAGGAAGGGTGGTCATATACTAGTCGGGGTGGTTGGGAAGAAATCCACAGGTCCCTAACAGGGGGCAATCTGGTAGGGGTGGTTGGAAAAAAATCCACGAGTCCCTACCAGGGGGCAATCTGGTAGGGGTGGTTGGAAAAAAATCCACAAGTCCCTACCAGGTGGCAATCTGGTAGGGGTGGTTGGAAAAAAATCCACGAGTCCGTACCAAAAAGCTAACTAGTAGGGATGAGTGGAAGCAATTCCAATTGTCCCTACTAAGGGGTACCGTGGTAGAGAAAGGTGGAAAAAATTCCAACTGTCCCTACTAAGAGGTACCATGGTAGAGAAATGTGGAAGAAATTCCAACTGTCCCTACTAAAGGACTACCCCTATCAGTGGGGCTTAGGAGGGATAAGTGGACGTATTATTTCCATATATCTCTATCCCTGTCCCTGGTGGAGAAGAAAGGAAAAATCTTCCACCCATTTCCATCAGGGGGGATATAGCGGTAGGGATAGATGGAACAGGGGGACGTAGGCACCTACCCACGTTGGCTTTACACAAAGCACTTAGCGGCGGCAGTGCCTTTGATGTCGCTGACGCGGCGGGGACTTAAAAGATGCGTTGCGTTCGATTCGTTTGCTATGTCTTATAGGTTCAATACGTATAAATTTTTTGATTTTTGACTATACTGTTTTTGGTTCGGCGGAATTATCGATAACAAAGCCTATTACCGATAGATATTAAATAACATTTATATAAATACTAACTTAAAACACTTTACACCTATGTTTTAAAAGCTGATTTTATACTTGTAGTAATTTTTTAGCATATGGACCAACAAACCGTCAAAGTTGGACGCTAGATTTGAGTCGGAAATAAATTCCGTTCAAATTCCGTAAAAAAAGAATAATCAAACGACATTAGTATCAATGACTATTAGATTAACAATAACAAACCTTTATCTCATACATAAAATGGGATAAATATACCAAACACATACATTTCACTGAACGAGCACTAAAGTTTAGTAAATCGACAAAATGGGACGCTGCCTATAGAAAATCACTAAACTTTATAATGCATAAACAAGTACTTAGAATTTTATATTAATACTTTTTATGCTTATATATTAAAATACACATGTCATTTGTATTTTTTTATGCTGTACTGTTCAATTCATTTTTTATTAACTTTTTGACATAATAACTAACTAAAGGGATCCATAGCATTATATCTGTATTTTTAAGCATGAGAATACATTTATAAATACAACTTGAATGATAAATCTGCGTGTCGTGTTATAAATATAGAAAATAAACCCATATTCAGGATTGACATATTTTCGTTCTGTTTCTATGTTCAAGCCTCCGTAACATTCAAACTACTAAGGTTACATATATGATTTTGACTAATTTGAAATCCACAAAGTATGCTAATTCATTTGATGCTAACCACTCCATAACTTCTAAGTACAAGTGTGTTTTTTGCCGTCCCAAACTTTAACCAACGTTTTCTCAATTCCCGCTTTTTCACTTTTGCAAATTTGAAGAATTTCTAAAAATAACTATAGCACCTAGAGACATATATCTTTCACCAAAAGACACCGTATGATCTGTAGTATTAGGAACTACTCATAACTCCATATCGACAAAGTGGGACCTTTTCCCAAAAACTGTCACATATTAACTTACTAGAAGTTGCCCGCAACTTCGTTCGCGGAGGAGAAAAAGAAAAAGTCAGTCAAAAAGCGTAGACGGGTAAACAGTATCCTATAAACATACCCAACTACCCGTGTACCAAAAATTGTTGAAATCAGTTTAGCCGATTTTGCGTGATAAAGCCACAACGACACATACAAACATACAAAAAATAAAAAATAAAAATTTTTCGTCCAAATAGTTCGTAACAATCAATTTTTTTATAATGTCTTCAATGTACAGACATTTCATTTTTACAACTTTTCTACAGATATACATAGAAAACCCAAGACTCAAGAACAAATATCTATGCTCATCACACTAATATTTGCCCTTACCGGGATGTGAACCCAGGACCTTCAGCTTCGGTTCGTATTAAAAACATAAGCGAATGCGAGTGTGTCTGCAAATCCTTCTTAATTAACTATTAATTTTGGTAAACTTGCATAGTTTGAAACTGTTTGTTGCAAATTTTCCGAGTATAATTATTTCACAAGCAACGTGGGTTATCAAATCGTAAGGGAAATTTATTGATGTCACAGCAGAATATAGCATTTGGTTAGCAAGTCTGACTGCAATCCTTCACAATTAACAAGAAATTTTGGTTGACTTGGCACTAGCCTGCCACTAGCCTTTGCACCTGATTGTTTTCCGTTTTCTCAAGGACCATTAAAACAAGAGGACTGACAGTTTCCATACTTAGGATCGTGTCATTCATGTCATGTTAATTTAATTTGTACGGCAGCATGTTTGCTGTTACCGTCGTCATTTGTGCTAGGCGGCAGGATGCCACGACATCCTCGGCACCTAGCGTGTAGGGCTGCCGCGCGCGGGCGCTACGAGCAGCAATAGTGTTCCTAGTCTTCACACTATTTTGTTGTTGCGTCAGTCTGTATGTCGGTTATTTGTCGGCCTATGCTTGTCTCTACGGTCTTGTGGTTAAACTGTTGTTTCCGCGGTGGGCGTCCCCGCCGGCGGAGACGTTGGCGTGCAAGTAGAGTGTGCGGTTGGTTTCGTCGTCGTGCCTGATTGCGCAGGCGTCGTTCCTGTCGTCTGGCGTCACGTTCCATACAGAAGTCAGCAGTATGGTTTACGTCTCTGTAGATGTCGTCGTCAGTGTCGGATGAGTCATCAGGGTACCATTGTTTAATGGTGGCCGTGATGACATCATCCGGGTCAGTCAGTAGGTGTCGAGGTCTCCTGACATGTCTACGCTTTGCCCTTTTAAAGGCGCGGACATCCAGGGCTTGGGTCGTCAAGTCGTGTAAGGCTCTGATTCTGTCGGCGAGTTCGTCAGAGTCAGAGTCGTTGTCGTCAGGGTTAAAGGTTAAAAGGGGTATGTCTTGGCTGGGTATGAGTCTTTGCGTCGTCATGTTAGGATCGTGTTTCCGACCGCAAGGAGATATTCTGGCAAAAACTAGATGTCGCTTAAAAACTAAACATTTAAGGATGTTATAATTGAATAAAGAAATAAAGTAGAGTAACAATTAGTTCGCAAATAGCTCATAATAAATAAATCGTAACATTTAAATATTGTGCCACAAAGTTGAAAAATTGTAAAAAAGTCTTCTTATACATAGACGGTGTTGTACATACTCGTATCGGGGAACGGCTTTTTGTATGGATATGGTCAGTCCTCTTGTTTTAATGGTCCTTGGTTTTCTTCAATTCTTAAGGTATATCAGCAGTTTTGTCTTATAATGCCTATCTAATGACTTAAACTTTCCTTTAAAGCTTCAGTAAAAGTCTACGATTAGAATGAAACAATTGCAAGCATGCAAATACTTCTTAATTAATTGCGAGCCGCCGCGTGGGAGCAGACATGTAGGTGCCGGGTGTGAATGTTTGGGAACCTTCGGCTTAAGCCGTACTTAAAGTAATATAAAGCTTTTTAGCCTTTAGGTGTAGGTAATAGTAGTTGCATGAAACGAGACAACATTACAGTTCAGATTATTACAAAAATAAAATATGATTACAACATTAAATTTTTAAACGATTATAGGGCATATGCAAATAATTTCTAAAACGGTATAAAAAGTTTTTTAAAGACATATTAAACCCCTACAAAAACAAATATCATCCCTTAAATCTTTAGTCAGGTATGGCATTATATTTTTTAAACCAATTATGTGGGTAGTTCGTTTGTTCGTTTGTTTGTTTCCAAACACTTTATTGTACACAAAAATAATAAAACAAAGACTGCAAAGTAAAAAATGCGTACAAAAGCGAACCATTCCCTTCAAGAGATCTCTTAGAGATCTCCAGTTAACCTTAGAGCAAATGAGAGAGAAGAATTAACATCAACGCAGATAGTCAAACCAACAAATGAATATGCTCTAAGATATTAAAACATAAAAAAAAGTTTAAAGTATATACATAAACCCGAAATAATAACCACTAATATATTTGGTAGTTTTGGTAGACTTGTTAAGTTTGCTCCTGGTTATTGTAAATTTTTCGCTATGATTGTTTCTTAAAAAAATATAGATAGAGAACAGTTCTTCAGGGATTGGAGGTATAAATTATTTCTATCTAATGCCTTAAACCTCTTCATAAAATGCGTTAGCAAAATTCTACGAATAAAATGTTCCGTTAGTGAGTCTGCCTGCAAATCCTTCTTAATTAACTGTGAGCCGCCAAGTGGAAGCGGACATGTAGGCGTCGGGTGCAAATGTTTGGGAACCTTTGGCTTAAGCCGTACTTAAAATAACTCAAAGGATTCCCAACGAAGTATTTGAAGGCTTTGTATTTCTCATTTATTGCTTGACATAAGTGAGTGCTATAATTTTAAGTAACTCCAAAAAGAAAACACTACACAATAAAAAGAATGACAGTACTTTTATACAAAATAATATTAACTCTATAATTTTATATATTGAGTAACGGTTACTAAAAAAACGCGGCCAAGTGCGAGTCGGACTCGCCCATGAAGGGTTCTGCAGCCGTTTATACAAAAAATGCACTACAGATGAAAAAAAATACGATATGAAAAAAAAACACTAACAAAAGAGCGTATCTCACCGGCACTTACGTCCTTTTGCTGAGAAGCGCAGTTTTTTGGCAATAACTTAAAAACGGTATGTCCGATCATGTTGAAAACAATTTCCGTTGAAAGTATTTATTAAGCTTTATATTTGTAAATTTGTTCACATTTTTTGAACATACCGTTTAGAAAATAGACGGGGGGACACAATTTTTGCTACTTTCGGAGCGAATATTTCGGAAACTGTTCACTAAATCAAAAATTTCTTATGGAAAGCTCAAAGTTTTTTTAGAAGAACTGTCGAAATATGTGCCACACATTGATATTTGCTAAAAAAAAATTCAGTTTTGGTTACATGTATGGAGTGCCCCCCTAGAAATATATGTATCTTTTATTTAACTATCAAACTAAGTAGCGGTTTACACACGACACCTATGCTCTATTTCATCAATGTGCATCTTATAGTTTTTGAGTAAAATGCCTGTGACATACGGACGGACAGACAGACTGACACACATGACGAATCTATAAGGGTTCCGTTTTTGCCATTTTGGCCACGGAACCCTAAAAACCGACTCCAATATATATATATTTCGTTTCTTCAATATACATAAAATATTGAAGAAACAAAATTATGCAGTTTTATTTTTACTTTTCAGTGTTTCCTTTTTGGATTTGATTTAATTTATATCAAAAGGTACTTTATTTATCTAAAGGGAGCAAATATTTATCATGTCAAACCATTGCTTGGTTTGGTGTTTGTTCGTTTCGTTGAAAGTAGGACAAAGTAAAAAATACTCATTGAAATAAAACAATTTAACGGATTATATCGCGTATATTATCTCATTTTAGTTCCCGACGTTTCGGAAGCTTTCCAGCTTTCCATGGTCACGGGAGGACTGAGAAAAGATGTATTTTCCTCTGTCAAAGTTACAATTTGTGCAAAACTACCCATTTTTTGAAAAAACACAAATAAAGGTGTACATACATGCCAGATGGGCCTAAGCTGTAAAGACAGTTACACATGCGCCAGAAGGGCTTAATTATTTTATTCTAATAATTTACCAAGCAGCATTTCACAAATGAGGCGTACTGAGGAGAAAAGAAACGCTGCAAAGAAAAACTCCCAGGCTACCTCATTACTAATTATAATATTTAAAAACAGGGACTATTAAATTACTTTTAAACAGATAAGATATTTTACACCGTTCGGAAATTAAGGTTTTGCAGTCTTGTGTCTCGCTTGTTCCTTGATGAGATGTATTACAGGATCCCAAGCTGGTGGTAGTGACAATCCATCTTCTCTATTGAAATTAGGATGCTTTTTAATTTCAATAGCCTCTCGTAGCATCCTGGGAAAATATCTTTTTTCTTTGGCAAGGATAGAAGGTTTATCAAACTTAATTGAGTGGTTTGGTTTGTCAAAGACATGTTCACAAACTGCAGACCTATTATACCGACGGTGCTTGACATCTGCTATGTGCTCCTTCACCCGGGTTGATACACTGCGTTTCGTTCGACCAATGTATGAAAGACCACACTCGCAGTCCAGCTTATAAATGCCTGCACTCTGCAAAGGGTGCTACTCTTCACGGGTCTAAGGTATTGAGACACCTTCTTCAACGGCTTGAAATATGTTTTTATAGAAGCGCGCTTCAAGATGTTTCCGATCTTGTCTGTGACCCCTTTCACATATGGTAATACGGCAGGTTTACGCTCGACTGTTGGTTTCTTCATACTGGGATTCTGCTTGGAACGTGGTATCTGGAGCTCGTTGGCTCGAAGCGCACGTTTGACATTCTGTAACTCAGCAGTCAGATGTTGATTGTCGCAGATACCCCTGGCTCTCTGAAAAAAATCTCTGAGTTACAGAATGTCAAACGTGCGCTTCGAGCCAACGAGCTCCAGATACCACGTTCCAAGCAGAATCCCAGTATGAAGAAACCAACAGTCGAGCGTAAACCTGCCGTATTACCATATGTGAAAGGGGTCACAGACAAGATCGGAAACATCTTGAAGCGCGCTTCTATAAAAACATATTTCAAGCCGTTGAAGAAGGTGTCTCAATACCTTAGACCCGTGAAGAGTAGCACCCCTTTGCAGAGTGCAGGCATTTATAAGCTGGACTGCGAGTGTGGTCTTTCATACATTGGTCGAACGAAACGCAGTGTATCAACCCGGGTGAAGGAGCACATAGCAGATGTCAAGCACCGTCGGTGTAATAGGTCTGCAGTTTGTGAACATGTCATTGACAAACCAAACCACTCAATTAAGTTTGATAAACCTTCTATCCTTGCCAAAGAAAAAAGATATTTTCCCAGGATGCTACGAGAGGCTATTGAGATTAAAAAGCATCCTAATTTCAATAGAGAAGATGGATTGTCACTACCACCAGCTTGGGATCCTGTAATACATCTCATCAAGGAACAAGCGAGACACAAGACTGCAAAACCTTAATTTCCGAACGGTGTAAAATATCTTATCTGTTTAAAAGTAGTTTAATAGTCCCTGTTTTTAAATATTATAATTAGTAATGAGGTAGCCTGGGAGTTTTTCTTTGCAGCGTTTCTTTTCTCCTCAGTACGCCTCATTTGTGAAATGCTGCTTGGTAAATTATTAGAATAAAATAATTAAGCCCTTCTGGCGCATGTGTAACTGTCTTTACAGCTTAGGCCCATCTGGCATGTATGTACACCTTTATTTGTGTTTTTTCAAAAAATGGGTAGTTTTGCACAAATTGTAACTTTGACAGAGGAAAATACATCTTTTCTCAGTCCTCCCGTGACCATGGAAAGCTGGAAAGCTTCCGAAACGTCGGGAACTAAAATGAGATAATATACGCGATATAATCCGTTAAATTGTTTTATTTCAATGAGTAATCATCGCGGAAACAGAAGAAAATATTAAAAAATACTCGTTTATATTTTGTGGTAGTCAGGAGATATATTCGTATTTAACATTTCCTTAGATAACTGCAACATTTAGACTTTTCATTTCCTACACCGATTACTTAAAGACTATTTGACCGATTTCAATTTTTTTTCTTTATTATTTAGTAGGTGCTATCGTATCACAACTTACTAAAATCGACAATTTAAAATACTTTACACATTCTTTATATGGCACCGACGCCAAAATAAGATTAATTGTACATACTGCATAGTTTGAGCAGGCAAACGGTTACTTGTAAGTATATTGAAGAAACTGAATTATGCAGTAATTTTCTCACTTTTTATTTTTTTTCAGGTTATTTTTTTGTTAAAAAGTTAATTTATTTTATTTAGTAACATTATGTAAGGTTAAGTACTTTTAAATTTTGCAACCGACATGAAATTAGACATCCCGTTTTATTTACGTAAGCTCTACAAATCAAAACTATTAACAATAAAAAAATTAAAACAAGACGGCTGTCAATAACCATACAATAAGCCGTTCATCGATGTATAAGAATTATTCCATACAATTATTAAATTTGGCATGGCAAGCGTGCAACGTTGCAAAATTTTATGAACTGTTTAGACGAAGTAATTGTTACTGGGGCCATTCTACTCTTTTAACGCCACAATATTTTCGCATCTGTACGTAAAAAGCATATTGTGCAAAAAGTGATAGTCATATTGTTTTGTGGCGTATTATTTAATCTACAATATTGCATTATTAAACTGTAATTTTCAAATAATATTAAAGCAGGTAACGCAGTGGTCAACTTTTTACGGCTATAATAATCAATGTATGACTTCGTATATATATATAAAGTCCATAAGTCGGTTACGGAACTTATGCTTAGCATGTTAATTTTATAAATATTTTCTTGAATATTGGTTATTTATTTGAAAAATTAAAGTTGTTAATGAAAAGAGATTGACCCACTGTACCTCCTATGTTTCTTTGTAATATAGGTAAATGTTTAGTTTTAAAGCGGCAACTAGACTTTGCCTGAATATCTTCTTGCACCCCGTATTGCTTAACGTGTTTGACGCTCGCAATCAGAATCAAGTGTCATGATTTTGTTTGGGCTATGACAGTTAATTCGGACACCAAGTGTCAAAATTTTGTTAGGCAATAACCCCGAGGACGTTCCAAAGTATGGCAGTTGACATCTTATTGTAATTGTCCTTGCTAATATGGAACAATTATTGAAATACCGAAAATTAATTTCAGTTATGCGGCAAAATTGAGAGGATTTACTAAAACAATGATCTTTTTATTAGCCCGGCCGAGTGAAGTGGTTCGGAAAAAGGTTCTCTCAAAAGCGCCGAGAATGAAAACATAATAACGAACGTTATAAAATCGCTGAATTGTATAATTATTTTCCTCCTAATTTGCTCTTTTAATTCTGGAATAGGTTAATTATATGTGACTGCCGTATGTTAAAACTGCTTTTTATTAGTATATTTATATTTCTCTATCATATACTCGTAAAAATTTGGCGGAGTATGATGTATGTATCTACGTTCATCTTAATTTTAAAAACTACTGAATGTATTTCAACGACACTTTCCAGTAATGTTGTTTAGTCTAATCAGAATAGGCTGTAAATTGCATCTCTAGGTACGCGGACGAAGTTATGGACAACAGCTAGGTTATCTAAGCTATTAGAAAGTTATAAAAATGAAATATCTGTACATAGAAGAAATTAAAAAAAGTGAAACGGACTAAAGATCATTGGCTTGAAAAAAAAATGTATGTATCGTTGTGGCTTCATCACTCCAAAACGGTTTAACGAATTTTTAACTGTTTTTGATACATGGATAGCTGGGCATCCACAAATGGTTATAGGATACTTTTTACTCTGATATGCTGAGCTAAAAAAATAGGGTTATAAGTCTCTTCTGCTCCACAAACGAAGTGGTGGGTACTGTACATAAATTTCACTTTTAACATTTTTACCCCGCACCTCCACCAACTTGTGGGAGTGTAGCCGTTGGTAGTAAAACAAGAGTAACTATTTACGTATTTATTCTTTGATAGCCAAACAGTAATCAATATTTTTCACAGTATGACATTACAAAAACATAACATTCTTTATTCGAATCTATTATTTAAAATAAACGGCCAGGATATGATAAAGGTGGCTATACACGAGCCACCTCACAGTACCTTCTAGTTAGTCATTATATCTTTTACATATATCGTCGTCTAGTAATCGTAACACAAGCCTTATTGAGCTTACCGTGGCACTAGTTTGATTTGTGTAATAATAAGGAATATTCATGAATTTTAATTTTCGCTTTATTAAAAGCTCATCCATGTAACGAACAGTAGACAAAAATAATTTTTCGAATAACTATAAACATAACCAAGATATAAGCCATTAAACATTTAATTCTATCTCTTTCTAGCAAAACAGAATTTAATATGGAGTTAATATGGCCTGAGTGCACGATGACGTAACAGTGCACGTCGGACCTCTCTGTCTAATTAGTAGTTTAAAATGCATATATCTTGCGTATTTCTTGGCCAATTCAAATTTTAATATCACACTTTGAAAGTTTTTACAGTATTTTGATATTTAGTTGAGAAAAGCGACAAAAAAAAATCATGCATGTACCCTATTGTCCCGTTATATTTATATACTAGAAGGCGCCCGCAACTTCGTTCGTGGACGAGAAAAAGTCATAACCCTTAATTTTTTCTTCAGCGTAGTCGGGTAAAAAGTATCCTATAACCATCTGGAGATACCCAGCTACACGTGTACCAAAAATAGTTGAATTCCGATTAGCCGATTTTACGTGATGAAGCCACAACGACACATACATAAAATCCAAAAAAAATATTTTTCCTTTTAATGACCTCCAAATAGTGCATAACAATATTTTTTTTTAATATCTTCAATGTACAGACATTTTATTTTTACAACTTTATAATAGTATAGATTATATATATATATATATATAATAGTATTTAGGTATTAATGTCCTAGGGTTGCCACATTCAACAGTCCCATTCATAAATACCGCAGCTTCGTCATTTCTATGTATTGTAAACCTAATGTGTACTCTCATTACGGGGCTGATTGTATTGCTGTTTGTTCATTAAACTTGCAAATTAGAATTGCTTTGCTTAACATGCACTGATACTGTATCCCCTTACATACATAAGATAATTATCTAAATGTATTTAGCTTGATTACGATTCAAGTTCTAACTTTAAAGCACCCATAATAACTCTTTTATGTACTTACTAAATTGCCTGGCTTTAATATGAAAAATTAACAAAAGGCTATTTTAAGTCACAAGGGCAGAAATAATTGTTTTGCACTGCAAACATGGTGGGCCCTACTGTATTAAATGTAAGTACATGTTAATTAACGTTGATCTTCAAAAAGCATGAAACCCCAAAAATGCAGCCTCGCTAGTTAAATTATGCTGCTACAGTTCGTAGCGCTCTTGGTGCTACGAGCCCGAAATGCGACTGTTGTAAGTGCTACATCGTAGAGGTTCTACGTCGGGTAATATGCACTTATGCATACATTAACTGTGAGTGCAGTGCAAAGCTTGAAATTGGCAGTATTGTATGCAGAAAAGCATTTTATTTTTATGCAACGGTTAACCCATTAGCATTTTTACCGTGTATCGAAACTATGAGACATTTATCGTGAAAGCTATAAAAAATTACGGAAGCAATTCCGATGACAGAAAGGGGAAATGTAAAAATCATTAACTGGATTTATATTTGTATCAGAAACATTTACTAAACAAATCGAACTTATTTAATTAAAGCAAAAATTAAAGAATTGAGTTGGGTTCAACCCTGCTTCTCCAATGGCTATCGCTGGTTTTATTGAATTGCCTGGTTGAACTAAAAAAAAATTAGACATTAAAAATTTTGAGTTAACGATATATGTTCTTAGCATTAAGTTGGCACCAAGGCGCCCTCTGCCGCGCGGTATGCAGACAACTTCACACCGGTCATCGTATTTCCTGACGCAGTAGCGCTGAGGGAAGGCTCACTTTGGCACTGGGCTTTGAAGCGAACGGACGTGTTGCTAGACATAGTCGATTGTCGGCGTTTCAGTGATTTCGATTTGATTTTAAAATTGTGTTTGTACATACTCTTCATAATAAAACTTGTAAATTTTATTTTAAAGTTCCTAATAATGTGTTATTTGGCTAAAACGTCGTTGCTGCTGCAATCGAATTAATGATTTTAATAAAATACCATGGATATATAACACTTTTGATAATCTGGTAGACGGGAGCTCTGCTCGTAGTAAGTTATAGCTACATATCGACAGTAAAAAGCAGAAACGTAGTAACCGCCAATGGAATCCATTCCTATGCTATCGGCTACGTGCACAGCGCTACAAAAAGTAGAAAAGTTCGGTTTTTTTTCTAAAATTTGTACCTATATAACTATCTGTGAATAAGAACTCCGCCAATCATACTAAAAAGGCATACTTTTTAGATTGGACCATCACTCTATACTCTATGATTTATGTTATATGTCACTGAAATATAATACCTATATTATATAACTCTGCACAGAACTGTAAAGAATTTCAAAAAAGGAACGCAGTTTCATTTAAATGTATGATTTTAGCTATGTTTTATTTATTTATTATTTATGTTTATGGGTTATTCGTAGAAAAAATGTTATACACAGTAGTTATATAATTAGCTTTTTAAGTCTCGTACCTTAATTGGGCCACTCAGCAAGTTTCGTGGGTTAAACGCGGTATTCGACTGAAAAAGCGTACATTATATAACGATTGCATTAAATACTATTGTATTACTAATAATTTGTACTCGAACTGTAATTAAAATTAGTTAAGCAATATTTGCGCGTGTATACAGGCAATGATTGCGTGTCGAAAGATACGAGTAGTTGATCATTAATAAGTCAATCCAACTAAGGAACGGCCACCTGTTTGAATTGTTAAGCGATAATACAATTCGTTCGTTGCGTGTTACTGCTAATACTGGGTGAGTTGTGTTAAAAATTACGTTGAAAGCACCATTATCACAGATTAACTAATAGTAAGAACAGATACGATACTCGAACACTAGCAAAAAAAGGGAGTTGTATAAAATTGCCTTTAAAATTTTAATTACAACAGAAGTCCAGCAGTCTGCCCGGTTTTCACGTGGCAAATAACTAAGTCTTAATCCGCTACAGCAGCGATAAGTTCTTTATTGAATGACACGGTTAGAATTGACTTAGTAATTTTAACTTTAGAAACTCAATAGCTGACACGGAATATTAGGTAAAACCAAAAATCAATAGGCACATTGGTACAAGTTTCGGATTTACCGAAACTCTGTTGGTTTGCCGACTTGCCGTGAATTTTAGGATAAAGTTATAAAACGGGCTGAGACCTTTTATCCTGCACCATTATTAAAATACCAACTATATATCTTCTACCACACAGTCAGCCAGGAAAACCAACTAAGCATAAAAACATTAACAAACGCGGAACAAATCCTAGGTCACTTTAAACGTCGAACCGACCACTTTCAGGCCGTTAAGCGCCGCGCTAATACATTAGGGTACTCGTACAAGATGAAATTTTCACAAGGGTTGCGGCCCTGATTTATTTCGAAGTTACATAACGGCTTGAAAGTAGGAGTTAAACAGATTCAACAGAGACACGTTTTTAGTCGTATTCGGGACGTAGGACAAAGTACGGAACATAAAATATTCTTTTAAAACCCTTCTAGTCGTTGTCAAAGCTAGCTGATCAATTAGTCACAGTCAAAGTCGAAATATAAAATAATCTTATTTTTTTTAGTCACAATATTTTGAACAATGGAATATTTTAATAACACGTCAATTTTATGCACAGCATATCACGAACATGTGACGAAATCTGACGTCTAGCTATAATTTAAGGTGTTATTAAACTTGAACGGGTGCGGAGGCAAATTTCCCTTATAACGAGCGCTAATGAAATATTTGACAGCGCGCCTCAGTCGCGATGCGGAGCCAAGACACGTTCACATAATGTTCGTTCATATAATATTAGGAGGTGCCCGTTGTTTCGTCCCTGAATTCTATTAAGTCAGGTATAAATTATCCTATAATCATAGCATGTCCACTTATCGCAGTGATAGAAATGGTTAAATTATTACTCTGACGGAATCTGCAGTTTCCTTGAGAGGCGTACTAAGACATTTGTGACGTTGAACTACAAAATATTTATAGTGTAAGTTTCACAAAGTGTTACTTACATATTACCTATTTAGTATAGATTTAGATAAAGGTAAGTATAAGTAACCAAAAAAAAAAAACGCCGACCCTTAACCAGTCAAGTTAATAAAAGTAATTTTCATAGATTATTATCCGTATCCGGATCCGTATCCCGATGAGCGAGGTTACGTATACAGAAAGGCTGAGCCTATTTTAAGCCACTCCTATGAAATAGTTGAGTACACACGAAAATGAGAACTTTAATCAGGTTTTCTAAAAATTTAAAACAAAACCCGTTTATATTATTACTGTAAATAATCAAGTAGTCTTATATGGTTGTCCTTTACCTATCTGTTACACAATGCTAATCCATAAGAACCGCCGATTTCCCACCGTTCCGGTAAATAACGAGCATCAACGTCAGAGGAACGTGGACAGCGCGCTGAGCAAGGCGCTGTGACAGCAACACGGACGACGCCAGCCCCACGCTTCGGAATTCATTCTTGATCTAGCATCGGTCACTAATCGTTCCTTTTACTTTAATTGTAATTTTTCTATTTTATGCCACAAGTTTGGTTTTTTTGCGACCTCCGGCGGCACCTGTCGTTTGCCCCAAAGGAAATTACTATAAATCCCTGGGTAATCTACTCTTTAGTTTTGTTTTCAGGGTTGCGTTTCAATGATGATCATTTTATGTTTTATCCAATTTTTTTGGGTAACTTATACTTTGGGTTTCAAAAATTGCCAATTTGACTCTTTACAAGAGATTATTTAACCCCTTTTCGGCGTTAGGGGTATTTTTGTGACACCCTGTTTACGATGCTTAAATTCTTAGAAGTATTCTAATATCCTATTACGTGTCAGCATTTTTTCACGTCGTGTCGTCCACTAACGACCCTTAATTCCTTTAGCACGTAAATTCTAAAGGGAGACATTTATCACTAACCCTTCGCGTAATTAACCTAATTTGCAGCGTAAAAATATAAAGTCCCTTTAAAGGGACAAGCGTAAAATATAAATTCCCTTAAAAAGGACAGACCATAGATTATGAAAAGGTTATCGTATCTGCACCGAGATAATTTCGCTTTTACAAATTAGGTAAAGAATTTATGGCTTCACTATATATAAAAAAAAAAAAATTATGATGTTATAAATATACTGTATGCATATATTTTGTAACTCTCCTTGTTCATAGCACACTTTGTATAAAATATTATAATTTTGACCTAAAGCTTATTTTACACTTCAAAGTTTAAACCTTTTTTGGCGGATATTGAGGCAAATTTTATATATTGAAACTTTAATGCCAACTTACCTATATCTAAACGCATAATAATGCACATTAATATATATGGTGTAATTGGCGTATTTGGACCAAATTCAATTAGGTTTGTTGAATTACAAACTTTTGCGCACTATCTTTGATGTTACCCTATATATTTACATGTTTATGTTAATCTTAAAACACGATAATATTTTCTTCTGTTTCCGCGATTATTACTCATTGAAATAAAACAATTTAACGGATTATATCGCGTATATTATCTCATTTTAGTTCCCGACGTTTCGGAAGCTTTCCAGCTTTCCATGGTCACGGGAGGACTGAGCAAAAGATGTATTTTCCTCTGTCAAAGTTACAATTTGTGCAAACTACCCATTTTTTTGAAAAAACACAAATAAAGGTGTACATACATGCCAGATGGGGCCTAAGCTGTAAAGACAGTTACACATGTGCCAGAAGGGCTTAATTATTTTATTCTAATAATTTACCAAGCAGCATTTCACCAATGAGGCGTACTGAGGAGAAAAGAAACGCTGCAAAGAAAAACTCCCAGGCTACCTCATTACTAATTATAATATTTTAAAAACAGTGACTATTAAACTACTTTAAACAGATAAGATATTTTACACCGTTCGGAAATTAAGGTTTTGCAGTCCTGTGTCTCGCTTGTTCCTTGATGAGATGTATTACAGGATCCCAAGCAGGTGGTAGTGACAATCCATCTTCTCTATTGAAATTAGGATGCTTTTTAATCTCAATAGCCTCGCGTAGCATCCTGGGAAAATATCTTTTTTCTTTGGCAAGGATAGAAGGTTTATCAAACTTAATTGAGTGGTTTGGTTTGTCAATGACATGTTCACAGACTGCAGACCTATTACACCGACGGTGCTTGACATCTGCTATGTGCTCCTTCACCCGGGTTGATACACTGCGTTTCGTTTGACCAATGTATGAAAGACCACACTCGCAGTCTAGCTTATAAATGCCTGCACTCTGCAAAGGGGTGCTACTCTTCACGGGTCTAAGGTATTGAGACACCTTCTTCAACGGCTTGAAATATGTTTTTATAGAAGCACGCTTCAAGATGTTTCCGATCTTGTCTGTGACCCCTTTCACATATGGTAATACGGCAGGTTTACGCTCGACTGTTGGTTTCTTCATACTGGGATTCTGCTTGGAACGTGGTATCTGGAGCTCGTTGGCTCGAAGCGCACGTTTGACATTCTGCAACTCAGCAGTCAGATGTTGATCGTCGCAGATACCCCTGGCTCTCTGAAACAAAGATTTACCCACTGTAGCAAGTTGACAGGGATGGTGGTGAGATTTGCCATTCAAATACCTATCTGTATGCGTAGGTTTCCTATATACAGTATGACCTATGTCATTGTTAGGACCTCTAATTACTAGCACATCTAAGAATGCAAGTGAATTTTGATTTTCCAACTCCATAGTGAATTTAATTTTACTATGCATGGAGTTCAGACGGTCTAAGAAAGCTGAAACACTAGATCTAGGTAAAATAGTAAAGGTATCATCTACGTATCTTTTAAAGATCCTCGGCTTGACAGGTGCCAATGAAAGCGCTCTCTCCTCGAAGTCTTCCATGAAAATATCGGCGACAACAGGAGACACCGGAGACCCCATTGCCACACCATCAACTTGCCCGTAGAATTCACCATTCCATAGCATATAGCCAGATGTAAGGCAGTGTTGTAATAACTCAGCATATTCTATTGCCATCTGTTGTTCACCCAATCTTCTTTTCACAATTTCGATACATTCTTGAACTGGTAGGCATGTGAAGAGAGACTGGACATCAAAACTGACCTGGACATCGAAACGTCGGGAACTAAAATGAGATAATATACGCGATATAATCCGTTAAATTGTTTTATTTCTTAAAACACGATGTTTTTTTTTATAACCGATTATGAAGTTTTGATTTGAAGTTGCCGTTAGGAGAGCTAAGTGGACTACGCTCGTCGGACTCTCTAAAGCTAACTTCTTAACTTTTTTTCTTTTTTGCTTAAATATAACTAACATAAATAATAAGATCTTGCTGTCTGGCAAAAATATGGATCATTGTGGTCTGTAATAACCGATTTATATTTATCCCAATTAACCTTATGATTAGCATTGCACATTGGTTCAAATCAAGACAAGGGCGTGATACATTCCTGTTTTTTAAGAACTAGAAGGACTGTAACACTTTAGGAATAACATTAATGTATCTTGGCCTCGAATCCACTCCAGCCAAAGTGTTGTGGCGGTAAATAATTACATAGCTGGTACGTTTTTATGACGGGCATCTAGTGACTCACAGCAAGACTGCATGATGAACTTCGGTAAATGGATGGACTGCGTACCTGAAAGCAAAAAAAAAACATATTAAAAAAAAGAAAGAAGCCCGTAGGAAGAATTCTAAAAAAGCCGGTCAAAGGCGAGTGTGACTCGCGCACCGACGGTTCCGTACAAACTTTTACTATTCCGACGTAACTTACCGCTTGAGTTAAGTTTTCCTCTGCTATCTATGGCGTCACATACAAATGAGGGGCCAACTTGATGTAACCAGGTTATTCAAAAAATGATTTTTTGGTCATTAAAAAAGTTAGACAGTTAGAATTGGTTATAATTTCGTGTAATATTCATATTAAATTACATAATACCAGAAAATTCCAGATTTTTATGAAGAAGATATGGCGCTTTAATAGTCGGACAGACAAAGTCGCACCATAAGGGTTCCTTTTTTACCATTTTTGGTACGGAACCCTAAAAAACAGTCTGCAAAATATTATAGCTCACGTCACTCCCAGCCGAATTTAACGACCCTCATGTCGAAATCCATCAAGCCGTATACTCTCAAAAAATATAACCCTCCTTCTAAAACGCACTCCTATAATTACGGAGCAATTTCTAACAATTAATACTACAGCCGGTTTATGAACGATCATCAACTTTCTCGTGGAAACTACCCACCACCTTAAAGACCCTTGTAGGTGAACGCAAGATCAATCCACTTAGCACCAGGCCGGTTATTACCAGTTATAAACAGGGCTATTTCAGTCGCCCCCGACCCACTGAGACCTAACAGGTTTACAATTCCTGTAACAAAAAAACGTCACATTTCAATAAGAACTCTAAGACAGTTACGACCTTCTCGTACAGAGCGTAGAATAAGGCTTATAAGACACAAGGGCTTAAATTAATAGATACAGTGAGGCACTTATGACATTTTGTCAATGGCAGAATAAGGCTTCCGTCAATCGTTTGCGTGTGTACAAGATTTCAGCGCATGCAAATGCACCTTGTTTATTTTTAGATACTGTAGTATAAAGCTTCAAATGCACAACTATGTGCAATTGGCCTTAGAAAAAGGCGATGTTTCTACGATTTTTTATGGTAAAAATTAAGTAGTTATTATGGTCGTAAATTGAAGCAGTCACGTTATTTATTATTAACTTACTTGTAATACGAGTAATTGGCGGGGAACAATCGGCGATACTAGAGTTAGCTTAGTCACAATGTGTTTTTAGATTGTAATAATACCTTTTTATAAATAAGTATTTCGTAAAATCTAAAACGGAACGTTTTAGTTTTTACCAAAAACTTCTCTCTTCTTTGACCTCTAAATAGTATTTTGGTACACAGGGAGCTAAGCATCCACAGATGGTTATAGGATACTCTTTCAAATTCAAATTCAAAATATTTATTTCCAGACCATGTCCATAGTGTAAATATGTTTTACAAAAAAACATCAGCCCTCCTTTTTTCTTCAGTGTAGCTGAAGAAAAAAAGAGAGCTGATGTTTTTTTTCTCCTCCGCGAACGAATTTGCGGGCACCTTCTTATCCTATATTCTAATCCTAATCCATTACTGTGATGTGTCTGTATAACAAGCGTAGCGTTAAATTAACATGGTTTTGGGTGAGTTTGGCTTTCGAATACAAAATTCTGCAAATAATAAAAACTTGTAGTACAACTAGTCTATGTGTAAGACAGACAAGGTGTGTGAAACATAGATTAATCCAAATATTGCTATTCACGTTTCTATATACATATTTAGTAATTCCATACACTTTACGTGTTATCCTTATCAAAAATTGTCTTACACAAAAAACATCAATTTCTTATGCCAATATTTCAAACTACCACTAACTTATATTTACAAACATTAACACTACTGTACTTTATGGATATCTGTAAAAATGTAAGGATGAATAATTTATTATCCGTGTGAATAACTATAATGATATATTAAATTTGTACTATTGGTGTGTTAACAATTTGAATTTTACTCGTAACAAAAGAGCATCACACCTCAATTCGGGTGCTAAAGTAACAAATTGCATGTCATTTCGCCTTTCGCTCTGTAACACTAATAGACGTCAACTATGGGACGTCCATTTAGCGTTATTAAATAACGCCACACCTACACCTGAGGCGTGTTCAAAGAACTAAATAGTTGCCTGAAAATAATGTACTTTTCTTACCTACTCTCATGACATAACTCATTTAACTATTGTTACAGCTAAATTACTAAAGAGTGCGTTGTGGTAAGACATAAATATGGGAAAGTTTGAAAAGAGGACTTTATTTCAACGCCTTTAAGAGCTTCCTCGGTAAAATTTCAATCTTTCCCATACTTCCGTAATACCGCAATGCATACATAAATGTGTTTTGTTACTTTAAACAAGCAATTCTTGCTGACCGAGCGAGCGAAGCGAGAGTAGTGTCTGCATTTTAACTTAGGCAAAAATGCTTTCGTATGTCGGCGGATGTCCAGCTGTTCTCCTCTTCAGATCGTACTTCTCAACCGATTTACGTGAAATTTTTGGAACAGGTTCGATAATTATATGGACATTTTTGTCGATTCAGTTATTGTTTATTTTTTTAAATGGCGGAGATATGGGGGTTAAAAAAACTTATGAGATTTATAGCTCACACCACAGAGTCACTAGTATAAAGATATGTATTATAAATGAATATATTTATATGTAGCACGACTAGATAATAGATGGACAAAACCTGCCACGCTCTGGAAGGGGCCGGCAGACAGGCGAAGTCGTGGGCGACAACAGTCTAGGTGGATCGACGACATTAAAAAATATACAAAGAATAACTGGTATACCGAGGCGCAAAATCGAGACAGTTGGCACACACTGGGAAAGGCCTTTACTCGCAAAGAGGTCCACTCATTAAATAATGAAATTAATTTAAGAAAAAGATAAATAAATACGTTAAACACAATATAGTCTTAAGTTTAATTGAAATGAATCGTACTTATTTATATGGATCTTTTTTAAATGAGTAGAATAAAAGGTTTTTTTTTATATTTTTTTTATTTATTACTTATATTTATATGTAATTGGTTTCTCAAACACGGCTCTAACGATTTGGACGATATTTGGTATGTGGCAAAGTTCGGTCACGCATGTTCTAATGAAATTGGTAAAAAAACATATAAAATACATAAAACAAATAAAACACTTATTCTTTTTGATAAAACTACCAAAACCACACTCTGTTAGTTATTAATGATTAATGACGTCTTTTAAATGGCCGACATTGTTCTAGCAGTAAACTTCACGCGCTACGAATGACGGGCTAAAAATACGTAAATACAATAGCTTCGTAATTGTACATTTGTATTATATACAACAGGTTGTATATAACAAGTGCAACAGGCTATTGGTATTTTCTTACAAATGATCTGATCAAGGTATGTGTTTTGATTTTAACAGCGTTTGCTGTCCACTGCTGATTCGTATTTTTTAAAGGTTCCCGTTTCTTTAATCGTAGTGATTATATTCTCTTTGAAGTGTTACTCTGCCCGGAAATGATCTATAAGTACATCAAATTGAATTAACTCGTCTTATTAAACATGTTTCAGAAGTAAATTATAATTATATAAAGTTAATCGGAACTGGGTAATAATGTTAGGGTAAGTGAAAATTTGTGAGGAACCCTCGGTGTGCGAGTCAGTCTCGCACTTAGCCGGTTTTTAAATGCAAATTTGCACCAAAACTATGGTACTGTGAAAAGTGACTCAGCCATTTAAATCATTAGAACATCTTCTCGAAGTTATAATGATGAAATTAGTTGTGAATTCATTAAAATTGTACAATGGTATAGCTTTGTTTATTATTTCAAAGATACATAATTCAAAGATTATTATTAAATGCAGCTACACTTTATGAGTTCTCAAACTTACTTGATCAAATATTGGTAATCCGAAGTATCTCTCTACTAAATTATTTGAAATTTATAATTGTATAATACTGAATAAAATAAATGAATAAAAATCTATTTATAACCCAAAACAGAGAATAATTAAAAGAGATAACTTATGTCGCCAGATAATAACTTACAATTAAATACATCTTAATAATATCTTAAACTAAGTATAATGGGAGTTTTTTGTACCATTACCAAAAACCGACAAGTACAATTATGTTAAAAACTGACAAGTATCTTTACATATAATAAAGCTGAAGAGGGTCGAAACTCTGTACATGGAAGATATTCGAAAAAAAATTGGCCGGGGATACTTAAAATCGAGAACAGAACACGTTCCAACAATTTTTAGATTTTTTGTCTGTTTATCTGTTTGTCTGTTTATTTGTACGCGCATCACGTGAAAACGATGAACAGATTTTGATGCAAACTTTACTAATCGGGCGAAAACATCCCCTGCCAGGTTAAAGGCTATACAAATTAAACCCTTAAAAGTGGGGGTAGCCACTAAATTTGACTGAGTTAATTTTTTATAGTTGAATTATCGAGAAAAGGAGAATAATTTTCTTGTTTTTGCAACAAAAGGAGAATAATTTTCTCTTAACTTAATAAAATGACATACCCAAGAAGTGGAATAAGTAGTAGTCCTCTGTTTTTTTTTTTTATTCGCTATTATGTTCTTCATCTGAGCTGTCACAAGTATTGATAATAAAATTGTCTGTTATTTGATCCATTTCTCCTTCCTGACATCGATATTTATTTTCTTCACTTTCGACGTGGTGACAAATATTTTCCCAGTCCTCAGCAGTGATGGTATTCATTCGTTCAGTTGCTAAACTCATAATGCCTTGCATGTTTAATGAAACGTTTCTTTTTGCTACATATCCTTTTACCATGGACCAAATATTTTCGATCGGATTGAATGTCGGGTGATACGGTGGCAATCGTAATACGGAGTGGCCATGTTCTTTTAAAATTGCATCTATGTGGTACTCGCGAAACCGCTCTTTATTTTGTTTAATTAATTCATACAAACTGGTTTTGTACATCAACCGGTTATACGAAATGTTGTGTTCTGTCAACCAATCCATCATTTCTTGTTTATTAGAATTTGACGTTGGAGCACGATTCAAAAGTTTGTTGTGATAGGACGCATTATCCACGATAAGTACGCTATTCGGTTTGAGGTTCGGTATTAATTTTTCTTTTAACCATTTTTCGTAGTTGACAAAGTTCATCTGGTCATGGTAATCTCCCGTTTTTTGGTTTGCCTTAAACATTAACAAAGCGTTGGGAATAAAACCATCTTTTCCTCCTGCGTGCACTATTATTAACCGCTGGCCTGTACTGATTTGTTTTTTTACACCAAATTCTGTTCCATCGGTCCAAGCTTCTCCGGACACATGTGAAGTGTGGATGTAGGTTTCATCAGTATAAACTAGTGGTCTATCTTGAGATCGATATTCCGCAATTTTGATAAGGTAATTTATTCTTAGCAGTCGTATGTTGTGTTTTTCCATTAATATTTTTCGGTTGTCCTCGGTCTTTTTCCATTTAAATCCTAATTTTTGTATTTGTTTTCGTAAGGTGGAAATGCCAAATTTGTAATCTGTATCGGATTTTAACACAGAGTGGAGTCCCTTTAAGGTTGGAAATTACTTATGGGACAGATGAAAATTGTATATAGTTCTCCGGATGACTTCCTGATCAAAATCGTCTACTGCTGATGACGGACAAGGACGCAACTTTTTATTCTTCGGGGAGGTGAATTTCTTTGTTGTTGCGAATTTCTCGCTGTTGCTCTCAGTCACAATGTTATAAACAGTAGAGAGACAAACACCTGTAGCTTTTTCAACTAACTGGGCAGCGGTGTAAGGCAAGTTTAAATTTTTCGTCAGTTCATTTTCAAAATATTTATAACAGTTGAAAATTATTTGCTTACTTTGACTCTCAATAGGACCAAAATTACTTACAGCCATATTTTTTTTAAATATAGAAATTATTCGTAGTCGTACGGGCGGACACAATAATTAATTGAGAATACAATCAAATCAGATGTAAAAATATACGCACAACGTAAATAATATTGACAATTTCACACTGACATTATTTTTGTTTTTAGTTCTTCGATATATATATATATAACAACCTCTTTGTATGCTGATAGTACAAGAAAATAGAGAATTCAAATATAGAATGCCTGTAAACAAACAATACTACTACATATGCAATTCCACGCTCTCGATGATTCAACTATACATGAATCTTATAGCGCTACTTAGGAAGGAGGTGCAAACTTCTCTCAAACATGTGTTACGAGCTCACCAGTATCGAGTACCTTGCTAAACTAACAGGTGGAGCTAAAATTAATACCTTTTTCATTTCAAATCCATACTCATATTATAAATGCGAAAGTGTGTCTGTCTGTCAGTTTGTTACCGCTTCACGCTTAAAACCGTTGGACTGATTCTGATGAAATTTGGTATGAAAATAGTTCGAGTTCCGGGTTTCAGGCTACTTTTTATCCCGGAAAAATACCCGTATCTGCGATAAACGAATGTAAGGCGGACGAAGTCGCGGGCAGAAGCTAGTTTATAATAGTTTTAGTACCATTACTAAAACCACACGCTGAGACTGGTACCCATTGTACCAGTCTCAGCGTGTGCCCAGCTAGTGACCCAGCGCTGGTTTTCAAAGTGTTCCCTATGACAGGATTGGTCGTAACACTACGTACACGTACTTAACAATAGTAGAACAAAAATCAAAACTTGCCAGGATTGACATAGAAGTATATCGGATCTCCACACTAGGTACTTAATACTGTTGGGAAGTAACAGCTCGAACAAGAATCACATTAGGGTACCGTGATAAGCCCTCAGGGCTATTTTGCCTTACACGGTAAGGTCATGCTCACATCCTAATCTGACCTAAGCCTACACGGTGAGTAAGTTTGCACCTGGTGTAGATGTTGGCGACGCATACAAATGAAGTGAACAGCAAATGGCTTTACTGAGAAGTTACAGTTTGAGAGTCGATCAAACTATAACTTTGCAGGTAAGTTATGATAGTTTGAGGTTAACAGTTACACCCTCCTGAGGTCTAATTTGGTAATACTAGTACGAATTAAAATCGAGTATTCAACTTTCATCAAATTCCAGAAGGTTCGAAATTCAAAAATGCATAAGTTACTCTGATCAGTGGGAGATTAATGTAAATAAATACTCGTATTTGGGGACAAATTTACACAAATCGAACTAGTCCCATGGTAAACTCAATAAGGCTTGTGTTATGGGTACTATCTAGATGACGATATATTATATACTTAACAGACGTGTTTACTTGGATTCCATGTTTTTCTCTTTTTTTTCTTCAGTGTAGTTGGATTAAAATTATTCTATAACGATCTGTGGCTACTCAGCTACGCGTGTACCAAAAATAGTTGAAATCCATTTAGCTGTTTTGGCGCGATGAAGCCGCAACGACATACAAACAGATAAAAAAAATACATTTTTTTTTAATTTAATAGTCCAGTTCAATCATTTTTTAGAAAATTTGTGCAATGTACAGACATTTAACGTTTAGTTTATAATAGTAAAGACATCAGATTAGATTTAAATAACAACATGACTGAAAAGGGTAGAATTTGCCCGTCATCAGCAATGTAAGCTAACATAGTACAAGGTACAAGTCATATAAATTTCTTTGGAGTCGGAACGCCACGTCCTGTTTCACATATGTGTGACAAGTATTGTTCACGCATGACGAACGATTTTGGACAAAAGCCGTTTATTACTGCCTCTCCTATAATTTAGGACTGTTTTTTATAAAAGGACTTATCTTTTCCTCAGCTCTAAATCAAAACAAGCCCTCATATTTTCTGAACTAAGGTTGACTTTCTAAGCAGCGTTAGAGGGACATTGACCCTTTTGAAAATACTCACCTCGATTAATTGTAAAGTTTTAGATTTGACGTATTTAATGATATTTATAGTTCATAGAAATCAATACGGCATATCTACGTTGTTTTTTAAATTATAGCTAACAAAGGTTCTATATTTAGCCGTCGCCTTATTTCGATGCAAATGTGTTCCTTTGACCCCGATTGAATTGTGATGAAATTGAATTATTGAAAAAAGTTATACTTAATCATAAACGAGTACAAAAACATAGAAGTCTATAAAATACGTTTTCTTAAAAATTTGCATGATGGGACTATTCAACATTTAAAATACTTAAACTGAATTTTAATAATTCTACTTTTTAACCCATTATACAAGTAAAGGAACCTATTTGCATAAAACCTTTTATTAATGCCTACACTGTGGATTTTATTGTGTCCGAAAAAAAGAAGTTCATTTCTGATTCTATCACGAAGAAAAACCACGAGCATAGCCCTTTTCATTGCACGATACGTGACTTTGAGCCGCCTTATGAGAAGCAAAATTTGGTGGTGCGTTACCAAAGAAATAATTTGGACAAAACAATTGCGATGAAGAAATCTAACGCCATAAATCCAATGCGTGCGGCAGATGGTGCGGTGCCAAAAACCCGACCGCGTCGCCGCAGATATAGAACTCGAATTAGCTATACTAAAACTTATTTCTGAAGTCTGGAGACAAGGGAAAACGTTACCCTGCGTCAATTTAAACCGGAGGGTTTCCTTTTTCATCTATACTATTATAAAGTTGTAAAAGTTTAATGTCTGTACATTGAAGATACTAAAAAAAATTGCAAAGGACTATATGGATGTCACTGAAGCGAAAAATAGTTTTTTTGGATTATTTGTATCTTTGTATGTATCATTGCGGCTTCTTTTAAACGGATTTCAACTATTTTTGGTAAACGGGTAGCTGGGTATCTCCAGATGGTTATAGGATACTTTTTACCCGACAAAGCTTAAGTAAAAAGAGGGGTTACGATTTTGTCTCCGCGAACTAGGTTGCGGGCGCCTTCTAGTTTTGATATAAACCCTTTTGACAAAATGTGCGGTAGTCTACACAGCCATAAATTAATTGCGTGCGGCACACGGTGCCACAAGCCCACAGCCACAGACAGAACTGAAATTAACTGTGACAGTGCTAAACTAAAACTCATTTCTAGACTCAGGACAAAAGCAAAAACCGGCCAAGTGCTACTCGCACACCGGGGGTCACGTACAAACTTTCATTTATTTCGACGTAACGCGCCGGTTAAGTTTCCCTCTGGTATCTATCATGTCGCATACAAATGAGGGGTAAACTTAACCAAACCGGGTTATTCGAGAAATGTTTTTGGACAAAAAACACAGATGTATGTATGGTTATAATTTCCATAATATGCATAATTTAAAGAATTTTTTTTCTTGAAAAAACTTCAGAGGTATGGGGAGGTAAAAGGTATTTTTTACATTTGCTTAAATCAGATTCCAATACGAAATCGTAAAATGACGAGGTTTCATTATACTTTAAAATACCTACATCGCATAATAAAACTAGGCTTAGTTGACGGTGTCATACCTACATCTATTTCTAAACTTTTATTTATAGAGGAATTTTCTTCTTAGAGCAATTCTCTTTTCATATCATCACATCAGCTCATATTCATCCGTAACGCGGTCTCCATCCGAGAACTTTTTGGCCCCAGCGGTCATCGGTTCGACGCACGTTCTACGAGTAATGTGTCCTTCCAACCCACTACCACTTCAGTCTAGCAACTCTGATCTATTTCGACGACCTTGGTTCTACTGCGGCTCTCCTCATTGCATCACTCCTGTTCGATCACGCAAGGAGACTCCGAGCATAGTTTGCTAAAAAAAAAGTTACTCACGTACACTTACGGGGGTATATATTTAATTCCTTCATATTCTATAAACTATTATAAAGTTGTAAAAATTTAATGTCTGTACATTCAAGATATTTTCATAAAAAAATATTGTAGCAGACTATTTGGAGGTCACTAAATCGAAATATATTTTATTTTTATTTCTTGTATGTTTGTATGTGTCGTTGCGGCTTCATCATGCCAACTTGGCTAAACGGATTTCAATTATTTTTGGGTACACGGGTAGCTGGGTATCTCAAGATGGTTATAGGATACTTTTTATCCAACTATGCTGAAGAAAAAAAGAGGGGTTATGACTTTTTTTCCTCCGAAAACGGAGATCACAATCACCATCACCATTTATCCATTATTTATCAAATGAGTTTTAAAGATAATTAATATTTATTGCTCTTAAACTAAGTTTATTAAACCCTTACCTTATTTACGAAAGTTCTCTATCGGAGGCGGCATTGTGCGAAGTACGCAACTTTCACAATAGTGTTTATCTCGGTTCAAAGGAGAGCAAACTCCCTATCGTGGCCAACTTTTAACGAGCCCAGATCAGAGGGACTACTCCGAAACTCGAAATAGGAAGTTCGTATAGCGCCGTTCCGTTCATTCAAATACGGTTTAATACGAGAGTGAGAAAGACTGCACGATATGAACTTGTAACCCCTCAGGCGTGGCACACTCTGCGATTACCCCCATCCATACTGCAAAAATCACCAACTGGCAGCCACAGTCTTGAGACCGATGGCATACATTGACGCGAATTGTGCGTAATAAACGAACGTTGACTTTTTGAGCGCCGAAATGGTTGTAAAAATACTCGCTCTCTCGGTCACGCGCAGTTTGCTCTCTCGCTTGCACCCGGCTTTGACTAAGATCAATGGAAAGAGCCTTCTACGCTTCTACGCACTATCATTTTATTGCGAAATACGCAGCTTCGACGGTAAGATTTTATCTCGGTTCAAAGAAAAGCAAACTCCGTATCGTCCACTTTTAACAAGCACAGATGCATATCGTTAGGGACAGTTGAATCGTGCAAGTTATAGCCACTTAAATTTTACAATTTTTACATTTTAGGAATGATGGCTGCATGGATGATAAAATATATATTCAGGGTCCTTCGTAGCCTATAATGATCACTTATTTAAAGGAAAGTATCTTGAAGGCACAAACATTTTTTTTAAATTTTATAAATATCAAAAACATTTTTTAAGCACGCAGTTGATAGAAAAATCCTACCGGGCCAATATAACTGCGATGCCTTGCGAAATAACTACTCGCATACCATGTCAATACCATTTCAATGTGTAAATATGACATTTATCGTAAACTTTGTTACATACGAGTACATCATCATCCTCATCATTTCTACCATAGGACTTCCACTGGTGGACACAGGCCTCCTCAGTAGACTTTCACAAGGATAAAGGCGACCCGCATCCAGCGAGTCCCCGCAACCCTAACCAGGTTGTCCGACCATCTTGCGGGTGGCTTTTCCACACTGCACTTGCCGGTACGCGATCTCCACTTGAGAACCTTTCTGCCCCAATGGTCTTCTTCGAACTATGTGTCCTGCCCATTACATACCTACAATATGTATTAAATCTGCAGCAAACATTCTTACAAACAAAGTAGGTTTTGCTGACTGATGTTTTTTTTTTCATATTTTATAACTCATAACGCAATAATAGAATTTCGTCACCCTCTTTCTTTGGTCCAGTAGGTAATTATTTTCTGAGCCATTATTTTTGTTTAACGGCTTATAATACTCTAGATTTACGATTTTGTAGGGCACATACCTAATAAAAGCGTCATTACACCTTTAGTGCTATTAAATGACATAAATTAATGAAGGAGCGTGTTTATTCGTTTTAATTATTTCAGGAAGTTGTTGAGAAAGTAGTTAAATGCAATTACGGTCTGTTAGAATAATAATGAGAAAATCATTTGATCATCCTGCAAAATAATTATTGAGGCATTCAGAGACTTTTTACGGTAATAATAATCAGAAAATAATTTGATCGTCCTCCAAAATAATTATTCAGGCATTCAAAGATTTTTTACGCTACTCAGGGTCTACATCTTAGAGGCGTGTAACTGTAAGTACGTCAGTACTAACCCAGCCAGCCAGCCAGCTTCACCGCTTCTGAGGCGCATAACAAATGTGCCAATGTGTATACATATAACCAGTATTATCTAGTGTATACACAGAAGCGGCTGTACAATTTTGATTACCGCACTGTTTACTTTCATTTATGCTGATACACAATTAAATAAATAAATAATATATCGCATTTGTGAGTACGATAACTAATACATATATGTAGTATTCACTAAAATGTGTGTCTGCGAACACAGCTCAGACGGACTCGTCGCTGTTATAATAATGATCCCTAGATACTTATCAACTATTTGTTATCATAGGCTTCGTTTTCTTAAGCAAAGAAAAATAATTTCTTAGCCCAGTGACAGTAAATCGTAATATTGTTATTAATTATAGCGTTTATGATTTACTGTACCAAACCTAACTAACACTAATGTGCTTGAAATAAACGTTAAATTAATTTAATTTAAGACAGTTTCGACACGCTGCTTGACGTACGACGTATTTTGTCATGCGACCAGGAACATGTACCTTTATTTCACGTGTCAAGTTAGTTATTTATTTATTCAAATTAATTACACAGCATAACGGACAACCAAAGCACTGTGAAATTATAAAATTATAAAAAAATAAAGGTACATTTACCAAATTAAATAAACATTTACAATTTTAAACTGAGCACACACTAACATCCATCCCCTCGCAGAACCTCAGATATCCATCACTCAGTACTACTCATCCGCTCGCAAATACATCACACTCCAGGGCTGATCCAGCGTGTTCTAGAGGCGCAAAGCCCGGACCAGAGGTTCGCGAGGTCGGTACTGTCACAGGTGACGGTCACGAGGTCGAAAATTAAATTTAGTGAGCGAGGGAACATACAGGTTTATCAGAGAGTACCTTGCCCCTATTTCACAATCGTGACTATTGTCAGATGATAACGACAATTTCATGTTAACGGCGATCCCCGCAATCTCGATACATCTTACTTTATACTGCGGGCCTATGATGGTTGCGTTTGTCACGCGATAAATGAGTGACATAGCTGTCGTGACCTTCTGACACGTATGTGAGTGCGAGAGTGACAGGCGCGTTATCATATCATTTATCACGTGATAACCGTGACCATCATAGGCCCCCGCTGGGCACGCAATGTACGTGAAATTGTCGCTATCACCCGACATTTATCACGATTGTGAAATAGGGGCCTGAAGGCGGTAAAGCGACATTTCAGAATGACACTCCAGCACCTCTAGCACAACTGTGATACGCGAGTCCTTGTCGCGCCACGAAGATTGTCTGTCTCTGTCCCTTCAATAAAATGTGAGAAAGACGCCATACGCGGAGAGTTGTACTAGACCGGCTGTGCCTATTTCGATTTTTTCCTTTTCATATTTTGTTACATTATGCAGTGTGGGCGAGCGATAAGGAAGTCTGGGGCTCGGGGATTCGGCCACAAGCAGGGCTCTCAAACTGAGAAATCGACTGGTGACGCGAATAACGTACTATCTAACATGATAAGGCTCCTGAAATATCAGCTTTGCGTTCTATGAATTAAGTTATATTTCAATTTTATTTCTGAGGGGAAATGAGAGTTTGTGAGAATTATAGTAAAATTGTGTCTTTTGTAGAGAAAATAGTGTAGGGTGGAAATCAGTTATTCGAGTAAATTATTAATCGTATTTGTATATATCTATCGCAGCGGGTGCATTTGTTGTATGTAAATGCATGCAGTCAACGTCAGTATCATAAAGGAAAAAATATCATACGATTGTCTTTTTTGTCGATATATTTGTAGAGTTATGACTTGGCAATATATAATCTTTATTAATGTATTAATTTATATAGGCATAGCGACGTAACTCTATATTTGCCCATTTGGATGTTACAAACTAGCATTAATTAGTAACTTGGGTAACTATAAATAAACAATAGTTCAAAGTTTTACACAGAATTTAGCAAACAAATATACAGAAAAAGTTAATTCATAACGAATTTCTTAAAACTAAATGAAAAATGGCACCATACTCACAAATAAATTGGATTATATGTTATAATTCCACAATGCTTACCAAGTATATTATAATCTATTTAAACAAGTCTTGCATTAAAGATATCAGTATAATTTACAACAGATTAATCGACACGTATTTATTTATCTTTATGACCCCTTAATATATGTAGTATTATTTTACAATAACATGTGATTGTAATCAATTATTACATAACAAAATTCATCAATATCAAAACGTACAAGAAATATCTTTCACAAACTCGTATCTCACTTGGTTATTTATAAATGTTTTGAATCAGATTTTGATTGAGCGCATTTATGATTTAATTTTGCCGGGTTGTAAAGATACGACTTTTTGAAGATTAGTAACATATGGACTCGCTAAGATGTAGCAACTACCGTTCGCTATTTTGGCACTCGACTTACATGGTTTCCGTGGTGTAGCGGTTATCACATCTGCCTAACACGCAGAAGGCCCCCGGTTCGACCCCGGGCGGAAACATTGCTTTTATTTCTTTGGGAAAAAAACTAATACTTTTAACTCTCGGAGCATTTAACAACTGGAAATGACAATGCCATATCATAGCCCAATATTTTTTTCATGCATTTTAGCGTGGGGCGAGGTAAATACGTACAGCATAAATGAGAATATGATGTACAGCACACTACGGATAATTTCCTATTGCTACAAATGCATACAACAAAAAAAAACACCTACAAACAAGAAAAACACACACACACACACACACTGAAACACTTACCGTATAAACCGACCCGCGATTTCGCGAAAGGGTAATTTAATAGGAGATAATGTTTTAAGTTGTATTTAACTACTACAAGCTACACTGAAGATTTTATTTCGAAAATCGAGATTGCTATATTTTTAGAAAGAGTCATGAAGTTTAGTTTGGATTGGATATAAAATAATTACTGTCACAATATACCATAGATAGGCGTAATTCTTATTCGATTTTCACATGTCACCTAAATTCAAATACTACATACAAGTAATGTAAGTGTTTTATATACATTGTAGGTGATTTACCACTTTTTTGAGTAGAACAGAAATCTGTTTACAAGATCTTGGTGCTCCGGACCTTTGAAAGGCGTGCGCGGAGCCGAAGCCAAAACGTAGAGGTCATTTCTATAATTTATAATGAAATATAAAGAGTTCACCACACGAATTTTGTTCTTGTTAATATAAATAAACATGTTTGTTTTTCTAATAAAATTACGTTTTATTTTATAGACGTTGACAAGAAAAAAGTGAATTGACAGACGGACCTATCAAATAGTTTATGTTAAACATAAAAACTATGCAGAGTGCGAAATGAGTTTGTAACATTCGTCCACCCTTATAAAACTTAATTTTCCATCTCCTCTATTAGGCGTCTTTCCCGGTAATGGCAATGTAATCGAAATAGACTGCCACATTTGGTATCCCATCCTCGTCGCCAATGATATAAATAAACATTTTTGTTTTGCTAATAAAATTACGTTTTATTTTATAGACATTGACAAGTAAAAAGTGAATTGACAGACGGACCTATCAAATAGTTTATGGTAAACATGAAAACTCTGCAGAGTGCGAAATGAGTTTGTAACACTTGTCCTATAATAATACATACCATACGTATATATACGTATTATAATAAATAAGTCTGATATCTATTCCGATTTAAGTGTCATAAAATTTCACACATTTTATTTTTTAAACTACATAGTGGTATAAATTCGTAGTCCAACAATATGGATAGGTACAACTGATATAACAAAGTCATACGAACGCCAGACATGCCTTAATATAATTCCTCCTATCTGTCCGTACATAATGGATTTTATTCTTGCATCTCGGATCTGACCCATTTTCTGTTCCTGTTATCGGATTTTGCTGGATCTTAACTTATATATAGTTACATTGTATATTCTACGTCATAGTCATGGAGGCCTTATACAAGGTGTTAGTATTCTTTATTATTGTTTCAGTTTTCATTAATGAAATTGATTTATTCCAGTATTGCGTTGTAATGAACAAAACAGTGATCAGCCAAGTTAAAACTATATCAGATAATAATATCTAATTAAAACTAAATCAGCCTAGATTAAACTAAATAAAAGTAATCAATTAATACTAATCAAAAAACATAATGAGAGAAGGTGTTAGTTAAATTCTAAAATTATTCACAATATATTACTAGGACTAGGTACGTTTTGCGGGTTCTGTAGGTAAGAAGGAATCTTGAAAACACTTTCGTAATCAGGTAAATAGCGTATCAATACCGTCAAATGTGTTTGTTTTTCACAAGTTTTTATTTTACTTGCCGAGTTAGTATGTATGTTAGTATGTGCGAGTTAAATCTTGCAACTTTGACCCACTTCCCGTTCTCCGATTGACCTAAACTTTGAAATACTTTTATGTAATATTTTCTTCTGTTTCCGCGATTATTACTCAATTAAATAAAACAATCGGGACGAAACGTTGGGAACTCAAATGAGATAAACAATGCGATATAATCCGTTAAATTGTTTTATTTAAATACTTATGTAAGATAGGTGTCAATAAAATAATATGACACTATCGAGCTGATGGAACCGGATGGTGATCGCAGGCCTTAATAAAATAAAGCAATCCTACCGAGTTTGGCCTTTTTAAAATTGTCTCGAAACGGATGTTCAAAGAAAAAACAGTCGGCAATAAAAAAACTTCTCACAGAAATACTGTTTTTGCCAGTAATTTAATAAATCATGTGAAATGTATCTAAAGCTAGGTTTTCATTATTTAAACCTGACCGTAAGTTGTAATTGAGTCGGTTAACTTCAAACTCGGGTAAATCCATTTCTGACATTTTTAAGATTTTTGTAGAAAAAAAAAGGTTAAGAAATTGGTTTTATTCCTAGTTCATGGGTTAAGTATAATTTCGTGTAGTTTTTGAGAAAAATAAAGTTAAGATCACAATATTTTATCAAAATCAGGTAAATCCATATGACAGTTTATTTCAAATGAAGGCAAGTCCATCAAAGCCAATCAGCGAAAGAAGTTTGTTCAATATGGCTGTCAGTTGACGTCAACTCGGCGTCAATAAATCTAGAGAAATCCAGGTCTGTTAAATCAAAATTATACAAATCTACACTGAATTTCTTCAAAGATAGATAAATTCAAACGGTTATATCAAATGAAGGTAAATCCAATCAATATTTTTTTTAAAAAAAGAATACACTAGTTTAGATGGTTTTTAAGCTGAGTTTGTCGAACAGGATCGATTTTTAATGCTTTAGCCATAATACAATTAATCTGCGTTTCAAATCACAGAATTACAATTTTTTTTCAATAATCTCCTTCAAGTGGTTAGACTGGATTTATCCGAGTTTGAAGTTAACCGACTCAATTGTAAACACTACCTGTTAATAGTTGTTGACTTTTACTGTCATTATTCGTCAAGTGGCATCGAAGTTTTCGGATGGTTAAGCTCATTGTTTGTTATACAGTGCTGGTGAGATTAAGTTTGTTACAAAATAAATGGTTTTTTTTAATGAATTCAGATGGATGCGACTGCTGATTACTAATCTTTTTTTTTATTATGTTTGTACTGCAGTCTTCACACCCTGTACAATGCTGTTGGTAAGTCTATTTAGTACTGTACAAACAAATAAAAATAATGTTTCCGCCCGGGATCGAACCGGGGGCCTTCTGCGTGTTAGGCAGATGTGATAACCGCTACACCACGGAAACTACACGAAAGTGATCCAAATTACGCTTCTGTACAAGTACATATTATCTTTTAGAAAGTTAAGTGAAGGTTAATGATTAAAATTATATCACTTAAATCTTGCTATGCTACGGTCCAATTTCGTCTTTGTCTGTTAGCGTTAACGGCTTATTGTGCTTTGAATTGGCCTTCACTGCCACAATATACCTACTTAACGATATCTTGCAAGTTGAATAATTGACTCCTAACCTAAAAAATATGTATCTAATTAATTATACACATGCATATAAGCTTATCTTAAATAACCAGTACTAAAAGAAAAAGTAAGCTTTATTGCAAACCTATACAAAAAAATTAACCATGAGAATTATGAAATTGAAAATAGAAGTATGCTACAGATGTTTATCGCCAAAGAACGACTTAAAGATTTTTTAAAACAATAATTTAGTAGTGAGTAGATTTTGATTATAATATAAAAAAAGCGGCCAAGTGCGAGTCGGACTCGCCCATGAAGGATTCCGCAGCCGTTCATACAAAAAATGCACAACAGATGAAAAAAATACGATATGAAAAAAAAAACATTAACAAAAGAGCGTATCTCCCCGGCACTTACGTCCTTTTGCTGAGAAGCACAGTTTTTTAGCAATAACTTCAAAACTGTATATCCCATCATGTTGAAAACAAGTTTCGTTGGAAGTATTTATTAAGCTTCGTAAATTTTTTCATATTTTTTGAAAATACCGTTTAGAAAATAGACGGGGGGGGACACAATTTTTGCTACTTTCGTAGAGAGTATTTCGGAAAAATATCATTAAATCAATTTTTTTTGTAGAAACCTCAAAGTGTTTTTTGATGAACTGTTGAAATATGTGCCAAACCGTGATATCTGCTGATTTTTTTTTTTCAGTGTCGGTTACATGTATGGAGTGCCCCCCCTACAAATATATATATTTTTTATTTAACTATCAAACTAAGTAGCGGTTTACACCTATGCTCCAAATTTTATCAATGTCAATCTTATAGTTTTTGAGTAAAATGCCTGTGACAAACGGACGGACAGACAGACAGACAGACATGACGAATCTATAATTGTTCCGTTTTTGCCGTTTTGGCTACGGAACCCTAAAAAGTACAGTTCTAGTTAATTTAAGGATCTAATTATTTAATTTAAAAAATGTGAAATTGTCATATGACTTGAAGAAATGCACTCGAATAGGCATGATGATGGGGTATTAAAATCAAAATTCTAATAAGTCCGCCAGTGAGATAATACAAAAATGTTGGACATGTATTTTTTTATTTTTCAGAACAATTAAAACATATTTTTTCTACTCGTCGACTTTAATCCCTCAATAAGAACTTCATAGAGTAAACTTTAATAGCATACTTTTCAATGTCGGATACTCTATGGCACTTCCAACTGAACTGATGTATTCATAAGCCAACACTTTATTTTATAAGCCAACACTTTGAATTGAAGTGTTGGCTTATGAATATGTCGAATGAATGAGTCGAAGATAATTGAGGTACGATGATGGTGATGATGATGGTGATGATGGTGATGGTGATGGTGATGGTGATGGTGATGATGATGGTGATGGTGATGATGATGGTGATGGTCATGGTGATGGTGATGGTGATTGTGATGGTGACAGTGACGGTGATGGTGATGGTGATGGTGATGGTGATGATGATGGTGATGGTGATGGTGATGGTGATCGTGATGGTGATGGTGATGGTGATCGTGATCGTGATCGTGATGGTGATGATGATTATGATGATGACGATGATGATGATGATGATGATGATGATGAAGATGACGATGATGATGATGACGATGACGATGACGATGATGATGATGATGATGATACCTACTCGTAGAAAAAGTATTGTATACAATAGTTATATAATTAGCTTTTTAAGTCTCGTACCTTACTTAGGCCACTCAGCAAGCTTCGTGGCCTAAATACGGTACTCGACTGAAAAGCATACATTATATAACGATTGCATAAAATACTATAGATACATCGCATTAAAGTTTAGGCGGGGCGGCTAGCGACGTCACTCCTTGGTAGAACTTGAACCTAGGAGTGACGTTACGTGACATTATGACTCAATGTATTGCCTTTCTTTTTTTATGAAGTAGAAAAAGAAAAAATAAGTTTCCAATGTTTTTTATTAATCTACATACCTTTTTAAATGACATTAAAAGTTAAAACTATACTTACTATAACTAAAATAACAATAATGATGCTCAAGTTAATCTACATAACAGACAAATTATTTAAATTTAGTCATCATCCCTATTGGGCACTTGTCTTTTAAAGTATATATGTCAATCGCATGTGAGTAAAGTTTCCGTAAGGGATCGAACCAGAGGCCTTCTGCGTGTTAGGCAGATGTGATAACCGCTACACCTCATAAACCATGACCTGACTAATTCAATACCTATGGCAATTGCATACAAAATATCCTTATTAACTGGTATTGGTACACACGACAAATACACAGAACTATCTTTACAAACATTCACATCTATACTAGTTATTATAAAGTTATAAAAATGAAATGTCTGTACATTAAAGATATTTTTTTACAAACTAAACGGACTATTTGGAGGCCACTGAATCGGAACATATATTTTTTGGATTTATTGTATGTTTGCTTAATGTCGTTGTGGCTTCATCACGCTAAATAATTTCAACAATTTTTGTGTACAACACGACGGTTATTATAGGACTTTTTAACCCGAATACGCTGAAAAAAACGGGGGGTAATGACTTTATCTTCTTTGCGAACGAAGTTGCGGGCATCTTCTACTTTAAAATATTAGTAGGTACATTCAAATTATGTAGGTACATGTCAGTGAGGCCCAATTCCAGGCATATATAAGCAGTTAATCAGCCGTTAATGCAAAAACTCGACCTTATCAAGGTAGAAGTGATAAATCATTAACATTCACTTAACTTTCAAAAATACTATAAGTACTCGTACAGAAGCGTAATATGGAGCACTTTCACATAGTTTCCGTGGTGTAGCGGTTATCACATCTGCCTAACACGCAGAAGGCCCCCGGTTCGATCCCGGGCGGAAACATTGCTTTTTCGTGAATAAAAAAGTACAAAATAAACTTTTAAACAAAAAAATATTACTTACAAGTAACCGTTTGTATACTCAATCTATACAGTATATACAATTAATCTTATTTTGGCGTCGGTGCCATATAAAGAATGTGTTGAAAAATTGTCGATTTTACTAAGTTGTGACACGATGGCACCGACTCCAAAATAACATTAATTGTATATACTGTATAGATTGAGTATACAAACGGTTACTTGTAAGTAATTTGAAGAAACTGAATTATGGCGTTATTTTTTACTTTTTAGTTTTTTTGGAGTCGGTTTTATTTTTTTGTTTAAAAGTTTATTTATTTTACACTTTATAGTTAATCGTTACTTAAAAGTGTATCTCGTGACGATTCGAACAAGCCCAAACACGGCTAGGATACATTATTTTATTACATAGATTTGGGGCCTACCTTCCGGCTCCATCATCAAATCAATTCGATGGTACCATTCTCATCAGGAACATTTAAATTTATGACTATGAAGTTGCTTCGCTGAATTAATCAAGATATTTTGTCGCCACCCGTAAATCATTTATCATTGAGGAGTTCCGATGGCATTCTGTGGTCTTCTGCATCAGTTCCACTTCACCAATTTACACTTTCTGAATGCAAATGCTTATTATGTTTCTTATAATACCAAAATCGCTATATGTATGCCCACAATGTTTGAGGAGTTCCTTCAATTCCTCATGGATTCCATCATCAGATCTTCACCAAAATTAAATAGGACCAACTAAAAAGTACCTTCTATAAAAGCAAAAAAAAAAATGAAATCGGTCAAATAGTCTTTAAGTAATCGGTGAACATCCATAAAAAATAAATAAATAAATAAATAAACATTCCGTCGAATTGAGAACCTCCTCCTTTTTTTGGAAGTCGGTTAAAAATACAAAATGTTTTTTTTTTAATGAATAGTTACAAACTTAAAAATATATTCATATTCATATTCATATTCATTTATTAATAATATTCTCAATATTACATGTCACAACACAGCAGATTTAAAATCATTTATAAATTAATATGTAAAAATATACAAACATAGAATAAAAATAATCGTAAGTACGTATACAATAGTTATGTAATTATATTACAATTCAACATTTAAAAATTCGTCAAAGCTATAAAATGCGTGCTCGAGAAGCCAATATATAAGTACAAACAAACTTCGTGAATCTTTCAACAAACCGATGGCCGTTGGGGCACAAAGGTTCTCGAGTGGAGGAGGCGTACCGGCAAGCGCAACGTGGGAAAAGAGCGAACAAGGTGGTCGGACAACCTGATTAGGGTTGCGGGGACTCGCTGGACGCGGATTGCCTCTATCCGGCTCATGTGGAACAATCTATTGAGGAGGTCTATGTCTAGCAGTGGACGTCCTATGATAATAAATGATGATGATGCTGATAAACAAACTTCAAAAAATATATTTTTCATCTACCTTATCAAAATCTGCGACACCATTTATTATTTTAATTCGTCTCGTCTTTTCTGATCACGACTTTGATGTCACCCTATTCATGTATAACTTCTCCAATAATTAACTTACTCAAACATTCAAATATGAAATCAATAGATACAATACACAATATTATATAACCCTATATATTATGATAACATATAAATAACAATGAGCCAAATACTAGGAGAGGTCGGATAGATAAATAATAAATAGGTCACTATTGGAATACAAGGAGTTCCATTGTTTAGGTAAATAATGGGCCAAATCGCGACACCTACGTAAACCTGATTTATTAACATAAAATAAGATACTTAAGTGTGCAGTATTATATTTTAAATATTGGCTATTGTAGCAAATATAATATTGATTCACAAGCTTTGTGTTTTCATATACATTTTATTGATAACCTGTTCACCGCCACCGGTTAGGTTACGCGTCATGCCTTCACCGCCACGGTGAAAAAGCAGGACTCTTGGCCATAACCGGCTAGAAAATATGATACTGACTAATTAATGACACATAGAAACTATCCTTCGTCCTTTCCAGGGCCGGGATTCCACTTAGCATACAGATATTCAGCGACGCAATAGCAAGGAGATATGACTATTTTGGTATACTACTGGCTCAAAAGTATCATTGATAACAATATCACCTTTGTATTGGTAAACTAGCAATCAATAGGGAATATGCATGATTTTTTATTTTTCCTTTATTAAAAGCTCATCCATGTAAAAAACAGCAGACAAAAATATTTTTTCAAATAACTATACAAATAACCAATCTATCAAACATTTCATTCTATCTATTTCTAGCAAAACGGAATTTAATCTGGAGTTTATTTGGCCGGAGTGGACTATGACGTAACAGTACATGTCGTGTCGGGCCTCTGTCAAATCGCCGTCTAATTAGCAGTTTAAAATTCCTATATCATGCGTATTTCTTGGCCGATTTTAATTTTAGATCAATTTTTGAAATCGTTTTTACGGTATTTTCATATTTTGTAAATAAAAGCGATAAAAAATTCATGCATGTACCCTATTCGTTAGAAGACGTGGCTCCTCGAGCACTAATTTTATGACATGCATATTTTTTTTTAAATAACATACAATCTAATGTAATATACCAATAAATAGAAATATATAAATATCAATAATAAAGTAAAAATGTGAAACTTTTAATAATTAAAAAAAAAAACATTCCGTCGAATTGAGAACCTCCTCCTTTTTTTGGAAGTCGGTTAATAACATAATGACATGTAATATTTTGAATGTTATCAATAAAGGAGCATTTGATCGCGCGCTATTCAACTTAATGCGTATTGTTTTTAGATTGTATTTCTTTTAACTGTCAAATCCCACTCAAAGGTGAACTGATTTTTTGAACTTTGAACAATTGCGATTCAAAACCCAAATGAGAATCAAATTGCAGGGTCTAAAACTATTTTATCTAAATCGGTCCAGCGGTTTAAGCATACTAGGACTAGGTACTAGACAGACAGGCAGACTACTTTCACATTTTTATAATATTAGTACGGATTAGAAAAATCATTGCCGACTAACGCACATTTATCCCACAGCAAATGTTTACTAATGCACCATCCAATTTAACCCCAGCGCTCCCTAATAGTTTATTTGATTATTTAGCATCCTAAATATTGACACACCTGGCGGCGGATTTCACCAACGCCAAATAAATACACGTAAGGTTTAATTATGGCCGTTACAGACGGGCTGCATATCAGCTGCTTTCCGACTGCAACCGTGCAGTTTAAATGCAGTACCGTATTCAAAAGTCATAATTTTCTTTATTCAAGTAGGCCTAACTGTCACCAGCATAAATATATGACTATCGACAGCCGTGCAAAAATATATGATGCTCAATTGGGCTCATAAGTATGCGACGACGTTACCTTGGTAAAAATATGTGATAATTTTTGGACGGCAAAAACATCGTTACACTGTATCAGCATAAATGTGTTTTGGACAGCCGTTCTATTTTTTATTGGAGTATCGTACCCAAAACGGAACCCTATGAATGCCTATTACAGGACTCTAAGTATTATAGGACACATGACATGGTGCTCATAAATGGGGAATGGATGAAAAATTTAAAATCGCTTGAATTTTATTTTATTAATAGGAATAACCTCCCTCATTCCTGGAAAAAAGTTACAGATTTTTCTGTAGCTTAAAATAATTATAAAAAATAAAATTATTTTTAACTGTCCCCGTTCGGGCTTGGGACGGTCAGCTGGACGCTTTCCTTAGTCCCTCAATTAGTACATAAAAAATAGAAAAAAATAATCTATGCTAAATGTCAGATTGACTTTGTCAACTCGTCATAAACACACCGTTATTTTTAAAGTTTTCGCAATATCATGGGATTTTCTTTAAATTTGACCACTGTTTGCTCACCACCGGACTTTTGATTGCCTGCTTCGATGATTACCTTCGTTTTGGACCCCGGATTTGACCTTTATAGCTTTTACGACGAGCATTGTAACTGAAATTGGATTTTGAAACCACGACTATGGATAATATTGTTTTTGTTAAAGCGGATTCTTCCAATCTACCATAAGTAGACACTTTTATGCATATAGAATTCATGAAGTATAGTGACAAACACAACATCGCTGAAATAAGAGGCATCAAAGCGTTGATGTAAGTACAATGCAAGTGTGTAACATTGCATATGGATGTTGTGTAAGATAAAGCCTGACACCTGTAAGACACGTCTGAAAGCATTCTGTGCTTTATTACCAACCAAGGCACTTTATTTATTTATGTTTATGTAGTATTTAGAAGAAAAAATGCCCCATTGGACTTATTTGAGAAATGCTCTGTATACTGTAATTATATTGAGATCTGCTTTGATTTTATAACAATTCGTTATTCTAACCTTCACTTATTTTAAGGTCCTTGCGGGAATCTTACGTGGAAAATGCAGTTGGATATGTTGAAGTGAAAAGGGCCGGAAGTGTGATGTCCGAGCTAAAATTGAACCTGAACATAAATATCAAAGAAATATTACACTGTGACAATCCATCTTGACGACACAAATAACACTATTACGGACTTGTAATTTTGAATAATGCCACAACTTAAATAAGGGTTGAAATAAAGCCTCGTTAAATCGATATTTTATTTTTATTTTTACCAATAGGTATGCATGGAAATATTTGTAGAGGTTGCACTCATCTTGGCACTCTGGTTGCTACTGTCCTGACAATACAATCATTATTTATTGCACACCAACAAGAGAACCTTGATATTGCTCTGATGATGAACTGTATGTATGTATAGTTACGTATGTTGATTATCACTATCTTAATTCGAAACCCGATTAAGCCTTTGGGCCCACAGTGTCCACTGTATCAAACCGTCCACTGTCTCAGATCGTCCACTGTGTCAGAGTGTCTACTGTGTCAGGATGCCCACATTATCAAAATGTTCACTGTACTAGATCGACCACTGTATAACAATGTCAACTGTATGAGAACGCCCACAGTATCACATTGCTATTTTATCAAAATGCCCATTATACCAGAACGCGGGTATAGTCTTCGTAAAAAAAACACCAGTATTAAATCAATATTCTTTTATTATTTCAGATGATACCTATGTAACAAATATATTGTAACAAAAATATTGGAAGTATTAAAAACTGTAAAGTATATTCCTATGTATTATGTTTGTTTCGACAACAGATTCTAGAAAACATCCACTCAAAGCTATGTCACCAAGCCTTCATTCATAATGTTCTCAATTTTTTTCAAGGATATGCCATTGCATATATTTCACGATCAATTACGTTTATGTGTTCTTCGCAAATATAAAGCCGACGCTTCGGGCAGTTTCTATTTACCATTTAACACCATTTTTCTTTCGAAAGAAAGAACTTTAAACCCGGGTTTTTTTTACATCATTGGAGTTGGTTGGAGCATGTTGGTGAAAAAATCGTTGATATGCTGGGCCATCGAAGAAAATTAATAAAACGACAAAATAACAGTAGTCCAGTTTCCGTTTCTATGGTCATCGTAAAAGCTATCAAGGTCAAGTCCAGAGTCCAAAGCGATGATAGTCATCACAGCAGGCAATCCAAATTCCGGTGGTGAGCAAGCAGTAGTCAAATTTAAGAAAATACCATAAAATTACGAAAATTTTAAAAGTAACGGTGCGTTTATGACGAGTTGACAAGGTCAATCTGACATTAAGCATAGATTATATTTTTCTATTTTATATGTACTGATTAAGTGACTTAGAAAAGCGTCCAGCTGACCGTCCCAGGCTCGAACGGGGACAGTAAAAATACTTTTATTTTTTATAATTATTTAAAGCTACAGAAAAATCTGTAAGTTTTTTCCAGGAATGAGGAAGGTTATTCCTATTAATACAAAAAAAATCAAGTGATTTAAAAAATTTCATCCTTTCCCCATTGTCTAAACAATGTCTAGTAATTTATAAGTAGATCCAATTTTATCCAAAAAAGCTTCAAGGGTATAAAGAAACAACGCTAAAAATGCAAGTTAAGTTAGAAGTAATTACTTCAATTAACACTTAGAAATCGTTCGTGATAAATCATTCCCACAAGGGATTATACTGGGAAAGACGTATGGAAATTCTATAGGACACATAGCTATACCGTATACAATTTTACTACATCCGAACAGAAAAGTATGCGTTACGTCAACAACGCCATATTATTTCGGTACGCTCCTTCAACGTTTCCAATAAATTGAATTTACATGGGTGCCTACATAACATGCGATGAAATTGGGTTTTGTCAACGCAAAAAAAAACGTAAATATATAAACCCGCCTATTTTAATCAAGGAAGATGTACTCACCTTAGCGTTTTATAGTCGCGGTACAGTTTTAGACGAATATAGTAAATAGGGGAGACCGGGTAAAGTTGTTTTACGGTTTGGTTGTCACACGAAGACCGTAACAGACAACGGAACGGCCGAATAAGTTCATCGACCGTGGCGAAAGATCGAGAGAGCTTTATCTAGGAGGGAGATATAGTTCTCGCCACCGGTACATAGTCCATTATTGCCGATGTGACAACCTTCCTCGGTCTCCCCATAATGGGATTGGGCAGGGCATGTCAAAGGATGGTCAAAGTCAGGTGGGTCAAAGTAACTACCGGATGGATCCCCCAAGTTGGACGCTTTTTGCAAGGGGTGGCGGGAGTATGCGCTCAATAGAGGCCTTTGCCCAGCAGTAGAACATCAGGCTAATAAAAAAAGTAAATATAAATAGTCAAAGCAGAGACGCGGCGTTAAAAAAAATACAGTAAGACTTATTTGCCAAAGTCATATTTTGTTCCTATTTTATCCTAAAGTTCACAGAAAGGCATATTCACAAAATTCGCTTTTTATTATCGATTAGACCATAGGATCGATGGTTTTTTGTTTTAATCATCATCCTAATTTACATTACGCCGTACTTAAGCACTAACAGCAGTCAAAAGCAGCCAGAATAGTTTCTGTTCTTGGTTCAAATAAATTTATAAGATATTAAAATAAGTTTATTTGTCGAATTACGAGGAGCACCCAAACCTAATGTAATCCATTTATTTTTTTAATTTTGGGCAAGCTCGTGGTATCTTAATATTCTAATCAGAACTCCGGACCAGACTCCCTTCATCCAGAATTATTTCTTTTATCTGCTTTTAAAATGCCTGGTAGGTTTATAAAAGGTTTCGGGTCGCATATTTATAACACGTTGGCTGCCGACCATACTTCACCCAGTGTTGCTCCCACGCCCCATCCAAATTTAGTGATCCCACTGGTGATGCTCACAGCATCTCCCACCGGTGTCACCACACGTTAACGTAATAATAGGATGATTCTCTACATCCTATTCCACATATATCCTCTACAACATAGCATTCACAGTTTGACTCTGGTGCACAAAATAAACCCCATAACAATACCCTGAAAAATAAGCTTTTGATCCTACTGGTGAAGCTCATGGCCACACAGAAAGGTTTTCGTGATCCCACCGGTGATGCTCATGGGAGCCAACCTGTTAAACGTACAATCGACGTACAGGCAATTTTCTAAACCATAGACCTTGCTATAACATTCTGACGTCCAGGTTAATTTTCATGTAAATCAGTAAATCCCGCCAAAGAGAAATTATTGTTTTAGGCCCTGGTCCGTATAAATCTAAGGTTTACCTTATCGAATTCATTTTCGCGGCCCGGAGGCTTTTAACGATTTAGGCACGTGTGAAGATATTAGCGGTAGCGTAAATGACTCTCGTGAAAGTTATTTGTTTCTGGACAGTAATATTAAATACTCTTTTGGCTTATAAGGTGCGGGATTCACAGTGTAGTTCTATAAACGTGTGTGTTACTCGTAAAATGCTTACTTCTAATGTGCTAGTTTAGCTTCTAGGACACTAGTTTTAATATACCTTTACAAATTAGTTTATGATTCCGCTTGCTATCGGCAGGGTATTCAACCACACACATTGGAACCAAAATGGTCGCGCACCGTGCGGTATCAAAAGAATTTTCTACCGCGCAATTTCCGAATGTGGAGTGAACTCCCTACCGCGGTTTTCCCTGAAGGTTACAGTATGGGGTTCTTCAAGAGGGGAACACGCACTCAATGCCCCTGGTATTGCAAGCGTTCAGAGGCTGTGGTGATTGCTTAACAGCAGGTAGGTCGTCTACTCGTTTGCCTCCTATGTCATAAAAAAAAGTTAAGCATTTGAAAAAAAAAATGGAACATTTATTAGGATTTGCTTTACTATCGCTCCTCGTTACATACTCGAACCACATCGACAGGGTGGTGTGGCCGCAAAGTCAGCTTGTGTATGGGAGGAAGCACTGCAGAATACGATAAGGATAATAGGCCCTCAATTCTCGTACAATGTTGAATGCTATCATATTTAATGGAAAGTCTTGGTGCTCACTGAGCTTGCTTTTAACCTGAACTAGGTAACGCCAAGAATATAAATGTATCTATAACATTTGTTTATAATAAAATTTTTAATAAGTGTACTTGACTGACAGATCAAATCCGTTCCTTTTTATGAACTGTCGAAACGGTCAGAAAGTATCAAGTTTGAAAGGAAAAAGGTTTATGACGTCATAATTGTAAACGGTCAAATTGCCTTCTTATTTTTAGCTTTTGATAATTTTAAAATCGCCAAAACCTTAAAAATAAGTATTCATAAATGTTTTCTACGTATTTTCAGAAATAACATTTAACTGCAAGCGTGACATCATTTATGTTGACTACAGGAAAGCACCCAACTGTCTGTACTGTACATTGAAGTACATTGCGGAGGTAAAGGTAAAAAAAAATATTTTTTATTTATGGCTTACACTACATCTATATGGCTGAGTAGATTTTGATGAGTTTTAAAACAAGCTCGGAATGCAAAGGGGTAAGTCCGCGGTCGTTTTAACCGCTGGTGCTTTTGTGTTACGAAATGTTCACAGATACGATGACAAATGCACCTACTATAATTTTAGGGATGCAGTTTGAACGTAAGAGTAACTTCAAGGTATCATTTAATTTAATTCATTTGATATGGCACCTATATTTCGTAACACAAATGCACCGACGGTTGAAACGCCCGCGGCCAAAGATGATTGAACCCTACGACTTTTTACATGAATTTTTATTTATAATAAAATAAAATAAACATTATGATAGTATTCAGAGGCATATGTACAATTAAAAGAAAAATATTGAATAAAAAAATGTAGGTGTTCTGGTAGATAATCGTTTTGGCCATATTATATTTCGTACACAATGCAATAAAACACAGAATAATACAGGGTCAGCATTAAAACTTATATCGAGTGTAACCTCAGCAAAAATATTCAGTTGCCCACAAAACATCGTGTCAGACCCAGCATCCTACAAACTTCCGGCAGATTTTGTCTTTTAATAAATGAGACTAGTTGAACGCAGTCTAAGCCGGTGAGTAGATAAATCGTTTGGGTGACAGTTTTATTGGCACCCTTATAAATTATCAGGCGAAAGTAGTTCAGCCGATCAGCAATTTGCCCGTGTACCTAAAAATTAAAAGACCCTATATTACTCGTATATGATTCTATTCATTTCCATAACACCTTTTAACGTTCAATTAAGCAATCCCAGTGCTCATGATGATCGTGTTTCATCATCATCATCATCAATTCAGCCATAACGTCCACTGCTAGACATAGGCCTCCTCAATATTTTTCCACATGGACCGCATAGAGGCGACCCGCATCCAGCGAGTCCCCGGAACCATAACCAGGTTGTCCGACCACTTTGCGGATGGCCTTCACACGCTGTGCATGGTCTCCATTCGAGGACCTTTCTGCCCCAACGGCCATCGGCTCTTCAAACTATGTGCCCTGCCCATTGCCACTTTAGTTTGCTCACCCTGTTTGCTATGTCGGTGACTTTGGTTCGTCTACGAATTTCCTCATTTCTGATTCGATCTCGTAGAGAGATCCCAAGCATAGCCCTTTCCATAGCTCGTGTTTATTACGCAATAACTAAATTTTAAGGCATCCGTCCCTTTCCGCCACGTTGGTGTGAGAGAGATAGATTCTTTATAATTTATTTGTCGCACGATTAAAACGACGATCACTTTCGTAAGTCCGCATATTTAGCAAGCCAGGTTTTTACTTCCAGCTTATGAGCTTACACTGAGCTTCCAAGATAATGGGAGCATATACCCTATCTATAGAAAAAGACATATTAATAATTTGAAGGCATATAGGTTTTTTTTTTGTACAATACTACCTATTGAGGAATATCATATTTTAGATTTTTTATTATGGTATAGAGAAAATACCATAAAAAAATTGTAACGACGATATTAGAGAAAAAAAACAGGTTCAAGTGGGACTTGGCCAGTCACGTCTGACTATCGATTGTATTTCTTTAAAACTGTGCACCTACCATGAGTTCGGCATGAGCGAGTATCGAGCGCTCTATGACTATCTCTTTCGCACTATTCGCGCGTGCGAGAGAGCTGCACTGACTCTCGATACGAGATACTCGCTAGCGCCGATCGTAAACTCAGCTCATGGTAGGCACACTAGTCAGCGGAAGCAGTCGTTCGTCGGGAAGACGTGGAGATCTAGCAGCGGCAGGCCTTTAAAAGCAGGCCACATTTAATCTTAAAGCTTAAAAAAAAAACAGCAATACCACGCTATTCCGAAAACCCGTTGGTTTTAATTACACGACGTGTTAAATCTTGTATGCCTCTAAGGATAATGTTGTTCTTATAAAAGGAATTATTCTTCACGCTTGAGATAAATGACGCCATTATGTTAGCACTGTACTCGTAAATATATTAATTTAATTTGCGGCTAGAGATATTTTCGTTTCTTGAGGCTTCGTGAAAAACCTTCGCTATTTCTTTTTCATTTTATTTGAAAACATTTTGTGCAGAATATGATTACACCCACGTGTTCGAATAATGCAGACTAAATAGATGAAGAAATTCCAGTAAAAAGAAAAATTACTAAGATTCTTTGTACAAAACAGAAAACATTCAGTTTAATTAAAATTAACTACGCGATTATTATTAAGGAACTTCAACTATTTCTTTATTTTGTTTGTTGTTTATTTGTTTCTTTATTTGTCATAGGGTCAATCAACTTTTTAGGGTTCCGTACCCAAAGAGTAAAATGCGACCCTATTAGAAGACTTCGCTGTCCTTCTGTCACCAGGCTGTATGTCAGGAAACGTGATAGCAAGACAGTTAAAATTTTCACAGAAGATGTATTTCTATTGCCGCTATAACAAAAAATACTAAAAACAGTATAATTAAATGTCTGTCTGTCTATATCAGTACCCAATATAAAATTATCGTACAACGCGTACATTTTGCTTAGGGGTAGGGCTCTGCTAACACTGTATTTTCATATATATAGTTGTTTGTAGCGCATATTTTGTACGGAACTCTCGGTGCGCGAGTCTGACTTGCACTTGGCCAGTTTTTTTCTTTACCTCATTGCCATGGTTACTTCTCCTTATTGCCCTTGAAAACTACTATTTTTAACGATATAAATGCAACTAAAATGTTTTGGTGTAGCTAATATATATCCATATTTCAAGGGCCCATCTCGTCAGTATGTCAATAGCCTAGATTATTACTATGTTTCTAAGTAAGCCTGTCACTATTTTCTCCTGAATAGGGTACATGCATGATTTTTTTTATCGCTTTTCTCAACTAAATATCAAAATACCGTAAAAACTATTTCAAAATATGAAATTAAAATTAAAATCGGCCAAGAAATACGCACGATATATGCATTTTAAACTGCTAATTAGACGGAGAGGTCCGATATGCACTGTTACGTGATTGTGCACTCTGGCCATATAAACTCCATATTAAATTCCGTTTTACAAGAAAGAGATAAAATGAAATCTTTGATGGCTTATATCTTCATTATTTTTATAGTTATTCGATTTTTTTTGTCTATTGTTTGTAACATGAATGAGCTTAAAATAAACCAATAATTAAAATTCATGTATATTCCCTATTACGGGACAAACAAACAACATGAAAACCCTATAAATACATTTACACAGCATTACAGTAATGAACCAATACACTGTGAAATTAGGGTTCACTAACAAAACTAAATACTAAATATCCTACTCGTATTTGACGATACGCTCAGTGGATGGCACAACGGCCTATACGAAGCTGGCGGTCCCGGGTTCGAATCCTGGCCAGGGCAAGTGTTTGCGTGATGCGAACGAATGTTTATTCCTGGGTCTTGGATGATTTCTATGTATTTAAGTATTATAATGTATCTACATATTATGTATATCGTCGCCTAGTACCCATAACTCAGTACAAGCTTTGCTTAGTTTGGGACTAGGTCGATTTGTGTAAAATTGTCCGTGTTATTTAATTATTAATTATTATTGTTTATAATATATTAGCCATATTGTCACATAATCTCAGACATTCCTAACAAACAGCCGCCCATCGCCACGTAAGAGGATCACACTGTGACGCTGATATCAGCCTAGCATAACTGGCCGCGACTACGTTTGTCACGCGACAAAGCGTCTTCCGTCTTTCTCGCACATTACTAAATAGACATTTGTCGCGCTAAAAAGAGTGTCGCAGATCTTCTAAAGCAACAGAAGCGCGTTCAGTAGCGCAAGAACACGAAGGAGCTGCGAGTTCCTAGCGGCGAATTTATTTGACCATAATGATTTTTTTAAATACATTATGTCTGGAAAATAAATACCCTTGTGCAAAATACCGAGGGAGAAAACAATAAATCGCACTAAATATGTAGAAAACTACATACGGAATAGAAAATAAGATTTTGAAGTTCATAGAAATTGTTGCTTTAGGACTACGATAAAGTTAATTAAGGCACATAAATAAAATAAAATAAATAAATAAAATAAATATTACGGGACAATTTTACACAAATCGCACTAGTCCCATGGTTAGCTCAATAAGGCTTGTGTTATGGGTACTAGACGACTAATAGATATATTACTTATATACATAGAAAACATCCAAGACTCGGGTACAAATATTTATATCCATCACACAAATATTTGCCCTTACCGGGATTTGAACCCAGGACCTCAGCTTCGCAGGCAACGTTACTCCCACTGAGCCAAACCGGTCGTCAAAACATAGTTTGTACTTTCCTACAGATAGATAAACTATAGTCATGTATACTAAAAATTAATCGTTTTTTTTTTAATACTCTGTACTTATTTTTACGCTTTCAGCTTGCAACTCGACCGTACCTATTCTGACGTAATATTTTGGGTGCAAGAGTTCATAGTTCTTTTTAAAACTAGCTAATTGGATCTGTCAGCCAACTACACCATTAATTCCTAGATTTAAATTAACTGAATTGTTTAATATTAATGAAGGTATACTTTTGGTAAGCATTTAAATGATATTGAATTAATGTGCTGCACAATTCGAACAAAATAAATTATTTGTAGATACCTTGCCGATTGGATAATTTACTTTAACTTTAGAAACAAGCAAACTGCACAAAAGTATAGTAATGTTATTTTAAACTGTCGAACGGAAAAGAATCCAATAATAGAAAATGTTTTGTTTCATAACAGTGATACAATGTGGCGGCGGACACACATCGCTGGTATAATAGGACGTGACAAGTCTATTATTGCATTTCTTAGTTCTCGTTCTAAAATGTGTTATATTTATAGAAAAATAAATGTTATACTCTCTGCATTGTATCGATGGTATGGCGTTCTGACGTCATGGATTTCGTGTTTTTTGACGTGATAACGTCTTATAAATCGATGAACGCCGGCTGCACGCACGACAAAGTGTCACGTTCCGCTTATTGTCACGAGCTGAGCGTTTTGTCACGAGCCGAGCGTTTGGCTTGTGACGCATCTATCTGTCTTCCACGTTATCGCGTAAAATTATCGTCCGTTAACCGACTTTACAGACAACGAATTATCTGTTTGGGAGGGGTTCCCCTTATCTGGTATAATCACGATTGTCCGAATTATCATTTGGCCGAATTCATAATTTGGCATAATGCATTTTTTTCAGAAACTGTAGAATTTTCAGGACTTTTAAGGGCATTATCCAGTTGAATACATTAGGTTAGGTTAGGTTTGTTTTTTAAAAATCTTGAAAAGTTTACGTGTTCAGAAAAAAATGCATTATGCCAAATTATGAATTCGGCCAAATGATGATTCGAACAAAAATAATTATGCGTTAACAAGGGGAACCGTGAACTTGGGAGATGCCATTATGTTATATATTTATTACAATTATTCAAGGATTATTTACCTAATTATGATACTTAATTTTAAAATAATTTCGAGAAATAGCGTTCCTAAAACGCAAGCATCATTATGTCTATTACTCCTTAGTATCTATTGTCATATCATGTTATAAATTCGAAAGTAATTCTGTCTGTCTGTTACCTTTTGACGCTTAAAACGCTGAGCCAATTTAGACGGAATTTGGTATGGCAATTGTTTGAGATCCTGAGAAAGATGTAAAATATTTTTTCCCAAACATGGAATGAAAATTGGTGAACTGGAAACTGATGAAGAAGACCACAGAAAGTTACTGGAACTCCTCAACTATTAGTGATTTATGAAATCTCGATTAAAATAGATCAGCTTCTTCATAGTCGCTAATTGAAATGGTGCTGGTGAGAATGGTACCATCGAATTGATTTGATGATGAAATCGGAAGTTGGGCACCGAATTTGTTTAAGAATCAGAATAACTTTATTTGCATAGAATAAGTAGGTATAGTGAGATAAGTCAACATGTGGTATTACAGACAGTGAGCGGCTTATTCTGCTATATGTATTGATAATACTAACATGCAAACATAGTTTTATTTTTATTTGTTACAGTCAAGGACCATTAAAACAAGACGACTGACCATCTTCATACAAAATGCCGTCCCCCAATAAGTAGATCGCAAATAACTCTTATATATGGATATAAGAGTTATTTTTTTGAATTATTCAACTTTGCAGGCGTGACACAGTTATTAAATGTAACGATTAATTTATTATTCACTATTTGCGAACTACTTGTTACTATACTATGTTTCTTTATTCAATGTTAAATGTAACATTGTTAAATGTTTAGTTTTAAAGTGCCATCTAATTTTTGCCAGAATAACTCCTTGTGATCGGAACACGATTTAAAGTATGGCAACTGTCAGTCCTCTTGTTTTAATAGTCCTTGCCTTCAATATACAGACATTTAATTTTGACTACTTTATAAAAGTATAGATATTGTTTATTTTAGTTCAGGCCCTAAAAGCCTAGTTAAAATACCAACAAACTAAGCATTGCATACAAAATGTCGCTTACAAATCTGTAATTCGTGGTGTTGCTGTGCCCCGCTGTAGCGAACATCGTGGCAAAGCGCCAAGTGATCATCGGTAGAATTGGTTTAGCCCTGTATCCCATAAAAGTCATTTCCATACGCCCAACAAGCTTGGCACATAGGCGTACATATGCTGTTTATACAGTCGAATAAAAAAGGCAGTAACTTTATTTTGATTCTGTATGTTTCCGGTACATTTCTTATACGTATTCTTATAGACTTGTTCACTGGAAATGAAACATACAAATCCTAGGCTATAAATGCAAGCATGTGTCGTTACTTGTTACTGATCATTGTATTTAACGTAACCTTTTGACATTGACCCTGATAGAAAAAAGGTTTAAAGCGCTAGAAGATTCTGAAACAAGTAATCAATGACACTATAAGAATTAAGAACACCTCGACATATACAGGGTGTAATCGTTAAGTGTGAACAGGCGATTATTTCGTAATTATTACAGATATTAAAAAACTTTAAACTGATCTCGAAAGTACGTTATCTAATGAGTAAAATGACATATATAACTTTTCTTAAATCAAATGAGCGCGTGATTATATCGCGTATATTTCATTAGCTTTCCATGTTCACGGGTTGACCAAATGAGTAATAATCGCGGAAACAGAAGAAAATATTAAACGAGAAGTTTCCAAAATTTTGACATTAAACACTCCCATCCATTTCGTATAAGATCAGTAGAAAGGTTTTAGTTTCCTCATTTTAAGTGGTGTAGTAGGTACTCATTTTACCTTGATCATATTTTATGATTACCTATGATATGATAATAATGATTTTCAAGTAGACACACGTGTAGATTTTTTTTTTGATATCTGTAATAGTAACGGAATAATCACCTGGTCACACTTAATGATTACACCCTGTATATACGAAGTCACCTTTCAAACACAAACCACTAAATCAACATTGGTACATCCGTTAAAGACGCCACAAACAGACACAGATTTGCACATAAAAGTCAGAAATGATATTGTGAGTAACGAGTAAAAGTTCAGCATTCCTATTGAGTTCTGAAAACGCTTCATACAAATTTTTACTCAAAAAAAAAGAATTGTGGCATTTTTGTGGTCATGAAAAACTACAGGGCGTCATTGAACTACATGGTTGTCATATAATTATTGTTTTATTTACTCATAAGGATACTGAAAAAAACTAGATTTTGACCCTCCCGGTCATGGTCCTCCCGTGACCATGGAAAGCTGGAAAGCTTCCGAAACGTCGGGAACTAAAATGAGATAATATACGCGATATAATCCGTTAAATTGTTTTATTTCAATGAACTAGATTTTGAATTAAAAAAAAATCACAACTATTGCGTAATTTTGAAGTTTAGTATTTCAAAGCTATTTAGTTTTTTATTCTTTATTTCATGATGCATTGGTAGTTTTTAGAGGTCCGTAACCAAAAGGTAAAACGGTACTCTTTTACTAAGACTCAGCTGTCCGTCCGTCCGTCTGTCTGTCTGTCCGTCTGTCACCAGGCTGTATCTCATGAACCGTGATAGCTAGACAGTTACAGTTGTCACAGATGATGTATTTCTGTTGCCGCTATAACAAAAAATACTAAAAACAGTATAATTTTATGTCTGTCTGTCTATGTCAGTAACCAATATAAAATGATCGAACACCGCGTACATTTTGCTTAGGAGTAGGGATTTTCATAGATATGGCCGTTTGTAGTGTACATTTTGTACAAAACCCTCGGTGCGCGAGTCCAACTCGCACTTGGCCGGTTTTTAATGATCTAATTACAGTAGACCGTAAAATTGTACATGCACCATGATCCCTATTTAAAAGGCAGCAATTTTCCTTCTAGCATTCTCGTGCTTATTTCCTTGATATCACCCCCGCATGTTAGTTAGTGACTAAGTAATTAAGTCAGTTAAATTAGTATAGTTAACCCTCCCGTTGCCGCTGGCCCAGTACAGGGTCAACGCCGCTAGTTAGTGAGAAATACTTCCAATTATCTAGCAGAGAGTTTGTTTTGTGGCCATGATGGATCTATTTTTTAAACTAACATTTATCTGCTTCGGCGGCGTTAGGATGGGAACTAAGTAGGTCATATTTAATGTAAAAACATAATTTATATTCCTTAATTGAGAAATTATTAATTTTCCATACAATATGTCCGTTTGATTCCCCATACAAAATGTGACGTTTTCTCTCCTTTAAGGGATGATTCTGGGTTAAAACTATCCTAGGTCCTTCCCAACATTTCAAATTATCTCCAAACCATATTTAATCCAAATCGGTTTAGTGGTTTAAGCGTGAAAAGGTAACAGGCAGACCGACAGAATAACTTTCTCATTTCAATAGTAAAGCATAAACTAAAATTGTCAGTTTTTAGTTCAGCTTCTAATAGGACTTTATAAGTATCATTAATTCCAATAAAAATACAATATCTCTGTAATGTGAATTTTATGCCTGAAATGTGAGACTTTGGGGTTTATTATAAGGAACCAATATTTCATTGCGTGTTTGAGAAAAATATAAAAATCGTTTCTCAAAGATCTCCACAACTACCAGTCAGGTCCCACGGCTTTCTACAATCTCCATTAGATCGTCGCTCAACTTGGGGGCCTTCTCAATCTGTGACAATCGGTAAGTGATCGTTACTCAAGAATTTACTGACTACAACAGCCATCAGTTCTACGAGCAATGTACCTCGCCCACAGCGGCCACTGCCACATACAATACTTAACATCTGGCAACTCAGTGAGAATTATCATATACATAGTCGTTGGAAACGGCTTGAAAATTTAACTTGCTTGATATTCCAAGAAGACAATACGAAAACAAGTAATGTTAACTCGTCTTTCCATCTAATTTCATTTGATTTGACCATTATTTAAACCAGAACAGCAGTTACTTTGATACTACCTAAACAAACAAAATTACAGAGGAAAATGACTTAATTGTACCTAATGAAAGTTACTTGCATAAATGTTTTATTTCCTATCGTAAAACTATTAAACTATAGCTACTATCAAAATAGCAACTACCATATTACATATTATAATTATAATATTAGTTTTGCCGACAGATAAATAAATTGATTTTAAAACGTAAAATCACGCTGAATCTCTGCACTAAAACAGAAATGAAATAATCCACATTACGATACCAAGCTACCCCGTAAAGAAGGCTTATTATCCACTAGGGCAGCCAAGAAAAAGTATTTACCCGGAGGTGCTCAGAACACGACTCGGAGCAATTAAGATTGCAGCGATGTCCCTGACCAATGTTCACTTTCATACATTCTAGGGAAATGCTTAGTGTTATATTCAGGTGAACGAGGATTAATTATATCGAATAAATTTTTGCTTGGCAACGGATCAACAACGAAATTTATTAAGCGCTCCTACATTTTCAAATGAAATTAAATAATTATAAATTTTCGCTGTTCTAAGCGTTACATAAATAAATATACGGATATAGACAACCTGTACACATCATTTTCTACAAGAAGACGGCACCACAGGCCTGCGCTGCGTACTGTGCCGCAGCGGCCCTTTACACCTGACAGATGTCAAGCAAGTCACTATTTGTACTCGTATAAACAAATCATTTTTTCCTGTGTTCATGAAGATTTTTTGCAGTCTGAGAAAGTTTTCACGGTGTAATTACATCAGTTGAGGGATAATAGATATAATATTCCCTGTGCTCCAGTGAAATAGCAGTCTTTCTTCATCAATGTCATGCCTTTTTATATCCTTTATTATTTGTGTTTCTAGATAAGTTTACTGTAAGTTCATTTTTCTTTATTTTCCTTACGTGTGGACGCAATCTACGTCTCAACCGCTTGACAGCACGTCGTCCTGCCATATATGCAAAACATGCCATAAATCGTTTCAATCGGCCAAAGGCCTAAACATTCATTTCACTAAAACTCACCGTCGTTGTCATAGCCAAAATGCTGTACCTACAAGTGACAACCCACTCACTCTTCCTCCCGCCTTTCCTGCCGCCACCCAACCAACCACACCTTTTCATATTCACCTCAGCCACCTTAAAAACAACACCTCGGTAGTAAAAAGAGTTCCACGAGTTCCAGTTGCCAGATTCACTGTCGCGACACATCTAATAGATAAGTGTACAGAGGTGAACGGCATAGAAGACTGGTACAATCTTTTTCTTTTCTCATTCAACATTCTCCATGCTCACGATGATCACTCATCAACATCACTCACTCAAAAAATTAAAAATAACTGTAACCGCCATTCCCTACCTCCCATAGTTAATAAAACACCCATTTCATCTTTCAACCGCCGCAAATCCGTTAATCAAAAATCAGTGACGGTGACCTAAAAGGGGCCGCCCGTCTTTTATTCTCTAGTCACGGACGTGCTGTCACCCTATACCCCCGACACACTTTCGGCGCTACAATCGAAACACCCCTCAGGCCCTTCAATACCATATTTTTTCGACCCACCAGCGGCAAACCAGGCCTGTCTACAAATTAGAAACAGAGACGTCATCATAGCAATTGTTTCATTCAAAACCAGTTCCTCCGCAGGCCTGGATGGGCTCTCACCCCAGCATTTGAAGGACTTAACGTCTCACTCCGTGGGCGATGCTGGCGAGCGCCTAGTTGAGTCCCTTACTAAATGGGTAAATGAAATGTATCTAGGTAACGTCAACCCATCGATAGTTCCAATTTTATATGGCGCAAACCTCATCGCCCTTACTAAAAAGGACGGAGGGGTGAGGCCCATTGCCGTTGGATCAACACTCAGACGTCTCGCTTCCAAAATTGCAGTTAGATATATAGTCTCCAGTTTACAAACACATTTCGAACCAATTCAACTCGGATTTGGCACAAAAGGAGGGTGCGAGGCAGCCGTCCATGCCTTGCGTCCATACCTCTCCCACGAATCTTGCGATGTTTTGGTCAAAATTGATGTAAAAAATGCCTTCAATTCGATAAACAGAGACGCTCTGCTGGCAGAAATTAAGAATAATATTCCCGAACTATAGGCTTAGACCTCAATTTCAGTAAGTGCGAACTTTTTATTCAAAACCCTGTACTTAATTGTCTCGATACAAAACAAAAATTTGATGCTCTTACACCCAACATTAAAATTGTCGATAGAAATTCCCTTTTCCTCCTAGGGTCCCCTATTTTTGAAGAATTCTATTCGAACTATTTTTCTAAGTCCATTTCTAAATTCAAAAATCACGAGTCGTCTTCTCGAAATTAGCCCTCATTATGCATTTTCAATTTTAAAATTCTGTCTTTTCGTCCCAAAATGTACTTACGTACTTCACTGCTGTCTCTTTACCAAATTCCAAAATGCATTAGTTGAAATGGACGATTTAATCAAAGTGATCCTGGAATCCACCCTCAATATTCAGCTCAGCGAAAAATCCTGGACTCAAGTGTCCCTTCCTATTCGCTTTGGTGGGTTAGGGACGCGCAAAATTTCATCCATATCCGCACCAGCCTTCTTGTCATCCGTCCATAGCTCGGCAGATCTCATAGGTAAAATACTAAAGGCCACTCCTTTAAACTATGAGACTGCGGGCTTAACGGAGGCCAAGAATGCTTGGTCCATTACTTGCCCGGGTAACAATCTCCCCCAAAATTTAAAATCCCAAAGGGCCTGGGACGAGGTAATTTCTAAATTAACTTACGATTCCCTTCTAAGCCGCAGCACAGGTCCAGAACGAGCCAGACTTCTAGCGGCTGGCTCCAAGAAATCAGGTCAGGTCATTGGCTTCAGGCATACCCGTCTACCAATACTTGAACCTTTATGGAACCCGACACCTTCCGGATAGCGACCTGCCTGCGGCTTGGAGTTTAGATTTGTGGTCCACATAGATGCCCCTGTGGCAGTGAGGTCGATTCGCTGGGACACCACGGACTTTCCTGTCAGAGAAGGGCCGGCCGTTTCTCCAGACACGCCGCCCTTAATGACGTAATCCGCCGGTCTCTTGCCACCGTCAACGTACCGGCCATCCTAGAGCCACCGGGCATTGCGCGTGATGACGGCAAGAGACCTGACGGAATGTCGCTGATTCCGTGGAAGTTGGGCCGGGTGCTAGTGTGGGACGCGACCTGCGTCGATACACTGGCCCCGTCTCCTCTCCACGGAACATCGTGCAGAGCAGGGGCGGCAGCAGAGGCGGCCTAAAAATTAAGAATCATAAGTACAGGGATCTAATAATATATCTATCTAATCTCTAATCTAATCAAATTTAATCTGATCTAATAATGTATAATTTTACTCCTTTCGGGGTCGAGACCTTAGGTCCGTGGGGTCCCAGCGCCCACTAACTATTTAAAGATCTCCAAAAAAGAGTGCCCGAATCGACTGGTGACCGAAGAGCTGGCACCTACCTTGCACAACGTATTAGTATTGCTATACAGCGTGGAAATGCTGCCAGCATCTTCGGCACCATGCCGCGGGGGCACAACTTTTTAGATTTATTTTAGTTTTAATTTAATTTACTAATAATATATTCCACTTATTAATTTATAACATAATGTATTAGTTTTATGGCGTTAAAAACATTATAAAATAAATTATATCGATAATGTAATTTGAGTCAGAATTATCTAATATTTCTTGGAATCCAACATGTAAAACAACATTTTTCTCGGACAATGCCCTAAATGTGGTTTTATTTTTCATTCTTAATTTACCGTGTTTGTCCTTTTTACTTGAATTGCCATTCTTGTGATTGCGTATGTTTGTTCTGTTGGCTATTAATAATTTGTTTATTTTAGTAGATACTTCCTGTGCTAAAAAGTTATATTTCGTCTGCAAAAAACAAAGATAAAAAAAACATTAAAATTGTAATGTATAAGGTATCAAAGAAATACTAAAGTGAAATAAAATTCACTTCAAATGACTACTCATCTGTCATGTCAATAATTTTATTGATTTCAGTATTCTTACTAATGCTTCATGGATGGCTTAAATAGCTTATTTCATGATTTTTTAAATGTGATTTACAAAACTAAATTATCACATCCGTCACCTTACTCATTGAGACGTTTCTAAAAAGCCCAAACTTGGTAGGATTGCATTATTTTGTTACAGAATTCCAGAATTCCTATGACCAGCCTCCGGCTCCATCAACTGATCAGCTCGATGGTATCACAATATTGTATTGTTACCGAAATTACGTAAGTATGCCAAATTTTGGCTCAATCGGAAACCAGGAAATTTTATTTGGGTTAAATTTAACTTCCAAGATTTGACCCAAACAAACAGGGCAATTAAAATAAAAGCTTGCAAAAAGTCAGTCCATGACTCTTGGCATTAAAGGAAAAACCAACAAGCACACAGTAGTATTTTAGGTATAACGAAACATACGGATGTATTTCTAAATGACCCACTTGCTTTTATAGTACTGGGCTGAGATGCACACGATAGGACGGGGGCAACACGTGGTAATTAAGACTGCAGGCAGCATATATCCCCCAGAGTGCTGATTTTGCATACACCCGTCCAGAGACCCGGTAACTCAATATAAATGTTTATCGCACACCTAAATAGACAAATAAATGAAACTTATTACAGTTGAATTCGGATTCATGGAATTCGTGCGTGATATTTCTCTTCCTCGAATCATCGATAATCTGAGAAAATTTGCCAATCAGCGGAAATAATTCGTGTAGTTTTCAAAATTGGTACAGGGCTTCCTTGAAGAGTTTGGATAAATCTTCTAAAAGACTTCGGCTGTGAGGGCTGTGCTTACATCAGGATTTTGTTTTAAGTGTTACTTTTTTCAATTATTTGCTTTCATCTCGACCTTCAAAAAAAATTGCACACTTGTTTTTACAAAATCAACTACAGTGAACTTACTAAAAAATTTACTATTTTAATTTTTATTAATTGTCGTGGTGTTGGGACTTAGCAACCGTGATCTGGTCACGGTGAAGCTAAGAGATACCAAGGGCCGGTTTGTATGTCTGGCTGGCCGCTTGTGATGCGGCGTTGGAGGACTGCGAAGGGAGGGAAGATGCAGTAGTCTGGCATGCCGCTCTGTACCTTTAATTCTCAGCCAAGGTGGGATCGCAGGGCGAGAGGTGTTATGGTATTACTCCCTACTCCCTGTGACCTTGGCGGAGTCGTACTGCTGTCACGGCGTTGGTGGAGCCGCGAAGGAAGTACCGGTATTACGGTGCGCCGTTCTTCCTACCCTGTGCAGCCATGGTGTGGTGGAGCCAAAGACCAAATCCGCCGGGTACCGGGTAGGATTTCACTTCCAGGTGCCCATGGTAACGGACTTGAGGGGTTCGTCACGTCATAGTACGGAGGCCGAGGAGGACGTGCCCTGTCATCTGGCGCGTCCATCATGGAGGTAGAGGCCGTAGGTCTCCCAAGACGGCAACGAATGTGTGCCGCCGCCGCCGGTGGGGTCGCGTATGTGTGCGTAAGCGTTCCCGTAACCCCGCCATCTAGCAGCGAGGAGGCATCCGCGAGGTGACCGCGATGAACCCAAAAAATATTAACCTTAGGTTATTAGGGCAAAAAAAATTAATTTTTATGAACCCCAGTCAAATCCGTCTAAGTGTTGAAGATTGTAAACTATTTATTGTGATAACAAACGCGCATTAATCTTTTGATCGTGACGTTGCCACGTATGTTGCCAAGTTTCGTGTGACTATTGACAGACACCAAAGTGACTCCCTCCACTCACTAAAGTTATCATTTTTTGGAAAAATAATCGCTACCATTTTTTTAACAGGGATAAATTTCACACAGATGCAAAATTGCGATATAGATACAAATCAAAGCGCAAAGATTTTCCCGCATTAAAAACACAGAATCCCAATAAACTTACGGTTCATATAAAAAGAAAGAGATGCAAGTTATTTATTCACATAAATTCTCTTTTTTGCTGAATTTTACTTGGGTCATATACCGTTTTATACTCCTAATGACTTTAAGGAATGCGTGGTTAAAGTCTTTCAGATTCCTCGCGAGTACTCTGGACAAATGGCTATTGTGGATAGTGGTTATGAACTTAGAAACTTAGCTGCGGAGAAATGCTAGTAAATATATCCTATTGAAATAAAACAATTTAACGGATTATATCGCGTATAGTCCTCCCGTGACCATGGAAAGATGGAAAGCTTCCGAAACGTCGGGAACTAAAATGAGAAAATATACGCGATATAATCCGTTAAATTGTTTTATTTCAATGAGTAATAATCGCGGAAACAGAAGAAAATATTAAATATATCCTACTTGTAACTCTTACTACCTGTCCTACTTGTAGCTCTTAGTACGTACACTCTTTGTTCATATCAGCGTCGCTGGTCGACACTAGGTAATTAAGACTGCAAGCTGCCCTCAGGGACTCGTGTACGTTTTGCATATACCCCCTGTGGAGAAATGCGACGTGTTAAATTCAGATCGCGGTCTACTGATATGAATATGAATAATCCTGGATGCTGCATATATTTATAAATAACGAGTATTTGTATTGTATTTGCGTGAAAGTTTTGGTACATTGCTGTCAAAAACAAGTAAAAAAACACACAAAAAACTGCATAATTTAGTTTCTTCAATTTATATGCAAGTAACAGTATTTCTACTCAATCTATACATTATACACAATTAATCGTATTTTTGTGTCGGTGCCATATAAAGAATGTGTTGAAAAATTGTCGATTTTACTAAGTTGTGACACGATGGCACCGACTCCAAAATAACATTAATTGTGTATACCATATAGATTGAGTAGACAAACCGTTGCTTGTAAGTAAATTGAAGAAACTGAATTATGCAGTTATTTTTTAACTCTTTACTTTTGTTTTTTGGAGTCGGTTTTATTTCTTGTCAAAAATTTAATTTATTTTACACTTTTTAGTTAATTGTTACTTAAAAGTGTATCTTGTGACGATTCCAACAAGCCCAAACTAGGATACATGATTTTATTATGGAGATCCGGTGCCTAACTTCCGGCTCCACCATGAAATCAGTTTAGTGGTACTATTTTCATCAGGACCATTTCAATTTGCGACTATGAAGAAGCTTAGCTATTTTATTAGAAATGCATCTCGTCGCCACCCGTAAATCACTTCATTTAATCGTTAAGGAGTCCCAGTGATTTTCCGTGGTCTTGTTCATCAGTTTCCATTTCAGCAATTTACACTTTCTGAATGCAAATGCTTGTGTCTCTTATAATACTAAAATCGTCATATAAATGCTTACAACATTTGAGGAGTTCGTTCAATTCTTCACGGATCACATCATCAGATCTTCATTAAATGGGACGAAACAAGATGCACCTCCATTCAAACAAAAGAAAAACCTAAATCGGTTTATAAATAACAGAACTCTAAGGTAACAAACATAGGCAGCCGCTAGAGTGGAACACAGGGGTCATCTGCCCCGTTCATAAAAAAGGGTGCAAAAAGAAGTGTTTGAACTACCGTGGCATAGCATTGCTACCAACAGCGTATAAGATTCTGTCATATGTACTGCTCAAGCGGCTGGAACCGTATGCGGAAAAAATCCTCAGTGATTATCAGTGTGGCTTCCGTCTAAATCGCAGTACCACTGACCAAATCTTTCTACTTAGGCAGATAATGGAAAAACGGTGGGAATACGCGCAAAGCATTCACGTGTTGTTTGTAGACTTCGCTAAGGCTTACGATAGTATAGATCGCGACGCCTTGTACACTATACTTAGGAACTTCGATATTCCTTGCCAGCTGGTCAGAATAATCGAGACTGCCACAAGGAACAGTAGCAAGAAAGTACGGGTGGGAGGTGTTCTGACAGAAGTCTTTAATGTCGCCATAGGACTGAAGCAGGGTAATGCCCTAACACCGATGCTTTTTAATTTAGTATTAGAGTTTGTCCTAAGAAGAGTTTTAGCTCTAGACGTAGGGCTACAACTAAATGGGAAGCATATGGTTATGCGGATGGGCATGCGGATGATCTGGTTCTAGTAGGCAAGACTAGCTCCGATGTACATATAGCAACTAAGGTCCTGGAGACCAAAGCGAGGAATGTAGGCCTGAGCATAAACCACGATAAGACCAATATCTCCACATGAGGCGTTATAATACAACTCGCGGAAGACCCGCAGATCTATATGTCGGAGATATGATGTTTAAAGGGGTGGTCAAATTCAGATATTAAGTTTTACTGTCACTGACGCTAATACGAGGGGCGAAGAAATAGATGCCCGTATACAAAACGCCTTAAGATGCAGCGCCGCCCTGCACAAAGTGCTACTGTCCAAGCTCCTCAGTAGAAGCACTAAGATCTGCATCTACAAGACCGTAATACGTCCAATTTTAAGTAACGGATGTGAGGTCTGGACACTGACACTTAAGGAGAAGAGATAGCTGTTAGTGGCTGAAAGGAAAATCCTCCGTAAAATCCTCGGCCCAGTTCAGTCAGAGACCCGATGGTAGTTGGAGAATTCGAAAAAATGCCGAAATTGAAGATCTTGTCGCGGAACCGAATATCATCGGAGTAACGAAGGCGCATCGACTTCGTTGTCTTGGTTATTTGGAACGACTGGGTGACGACCGTGCCGTCAAAAGAGCCTATCAGTTTAAACCGACGGGAGACGACCGATCGGCCGCCCCAGATACCGTTGGGCTGACGTTGTTGAGGCTGATTTACGTGAGCTTCAAGCAAAGTCGTGGAAAGAAATCACAGAGGATCAGGTTCAGTGACGTGCACTCGTATTGGAGGCCAAGACACATTTTAGGTCACTGCGCCAGAGGAGTAAGTAAGTAAGTAGTAAGGTAACAAACATAAAAAAATACAACCGAATTGAGAACCACCTGTTTTGGGAGTCGATTAAACACTATATAGTAGAGTAGGCAATATTAAAATGTCAAAACATAAAACGAATGGTGTCATTATAAACTACTTCGTATAGGCACATTGAGCGGGTATCTATATCATGCAAAGTATAATGTAAACCTAAATTAGAATGCTAATTACGGCGTATAAATTTGAAACTAAATAAAGGTATGAATTATTTTTGATTTAAATGCAGCCCCCAATGTAAATGAACCAGAATGTACATCATTTGCAATAACAACATTGCCAACTAACGAGCCGCGCTAGTAAACATCAAAACAAAACACGACGAAATTGAACGCTCGACATTACAATACGTCTATTTACCAAGTATACGACGGTACGCTGCCTATTCTGCAGAAGGATTTTTAACCCCTGATGCAAAAAAGGGCTTTTATAAGTTTGACCGCTATGTGTGTGTGTGTGTCTGTCTGTGACACCGTTGCTCTGGGTGAACCGATCTGGATGCGTTTTTTTTGTTTGAAAGCAAATATTCTAGGTGCGGTGGTTCTTAGACATGTTTTATCAAAATCCGTTAAGCTGTTTCAAGGTCATCAGCTCATCAAAAATACTTTCTTGTAATTGCGTATGTTTGTTCTGTTGGAAATTTAATTTGTTTTTTTTAGTAGATAGTTCCTGTGCTAAGAAGTTATATTTCGTCTGCAAAAAACAAAGGTATCAAAGATACACTAAAGTGAAGTAAGTGCCAGTCGAATTCACTTCAAATTACGACTCAACTGACATGTCAATAATTTTATTGATTTCAGTGTTCTTACTAATGCTTCATGGAATACATATAGCTGCTGGTAGGGATCTTCTTCGACGCATAAAGGTGCGTCCACACTTCCACACTTGTATCATTTGCTCGTATCCGATCATCGTGCCGTAGCATGACTGCGTATCGCGCTGCTTGGACGCTTACTGTCGGTGCGCCGATAATGCCGCACTCTTCCGATACAAGTGCGTGATACGCGTAGCAAATGGATTTCGAGTGATCGGATCGGTGCAACGTCCAAACGCGTGATCTCGACACGCGATCATGCTACGCGACGATGATCTGATACGGGCAAATGATACAAATGTGGACACACCTTAATGGGTATTTACTTTACGTTCAAACTTATGTATGACCTAAAATTTGAAACACTCATGTACGCTACACAACTATGCAAGATTATATAATTTTTAGTCTGATGTTTCGGTCAGGACACAATAGCGCATTCTTGAAAAAAATATGGTATATAATATGGTATGTCATTATATTTTCGCCACTCCAGTTTCCTTCGAGACCATGGACGTAACGCGACGTCCGACGTCGAAGAATTACCAACGAAAGGTAATTAAAAAAAACATATTTATACGCGATTAAGCCCCGTTTTGTTGTGTTGTGATAATGAGGTATGTCATATTTGGATTTGTCTGGATAAGTATTTTATACTTTATTTTGTGGCTTCGCGACTCCCTAAAGCGTTGTGACCCACAGGTTGGCAAACTCCATTCTAGGTGTACCGGGATCTTTCCTTATAATTATTTGACGACACGTTTGGCTCAGTGGGTTGTACAACGGCCTACGAAGCTGACGGTCCTGGGTTCGAATCCCGGCCAGGGCAAGTGTTTGTGTGATGAGCACGAATATTTGTTCCTGGGTCTTGGATGTTTTCTATGTATTTAAGTATTATAATTTATCTATTTATTATGTATATCGTCGCCTAGTACCCATAGTACAAGCTTTGCTTAGTTTGGGACTAGGTCGATTTGTGTAAGATTGTCCCTGATATTTATTTTATTTTTTTATTTTTTATTTTTTATAATACCTTATTACAATAAAATTAAAAATCACATATTTTCCATCTTTCGAAGGAAGCAGAGCGGGTAGGAGGCGCCCACAGCGTAGAATCATGATCTGGTGAAAGTTGCACCAGCCCGCTGGAAGCAGGTGGCCCCGGGACTAACCAAAGACATTATTTGGGGGAGGCCTTTGACCAACAGTTTGCATTGAATCATAAATATTGATTCTCGTGAATTGAAACCATAACTGCAAACCCGGAAAAATTGCTAATATGGAGTAGATATGGGACAGTGTTCGTAGAACCACCGGTCGCTGGAGTAGAAAGGTTTTAATATTATCAAGCAGCTTGAGACGAAAAGGATCATAACCTAAAATATTTTATTAAAGTTCTCGGATGTGCTTTTATTTTTAAAAATAGGCAAAACAAAAGGAAAAATAAATGTTTTTCGATTTAGTGATAATCACTTATTCACTTATTTTTTGAAAATATCTGCAATCGTTCCATTTTTACAACTTTATAATGTTTACATTACATTAGTGGTTACTCAAAGCGTAAAAGCCGAGCCAGTTCGAGGCGGGCACCGTTACCGGATGAAATATCTTCTTACAATTACGATATTTTCAAATATTTTGCTCTTTAAAATATAAAAATGAGAAAAATACCGAAAACAAATATTGTATTGTAAAAAATACCGCTATTCAATCCGTCGTTGTCCACTCGTTGCTTATGTTTAAGTTCGACCGAAACATGTCGAGCAATAATCGGCATTTACAACGAGTGTAACCGATGATGTAATCTAATTATGTCTCACGTTAGTTTTCTAGTTAAAACTTTATAATAGTACTAGCTGTTGCCCGCGACTTTTAGCTTACAAAGTTTCACCCCCTTTTTCGTCCCCAAAATTGATGAAATTTGACATAAATTATAGCCTATGTCCTATTTTATATAACTTTTTAACCGACTTCCAAAAAAAGGAGGAGGTTCTCAATTCGACGGAATTTTTTTATTTATTTTTTATGGGTGTTCACCGATTACTCATCTATATAACTGGAAAGTTTCATAAAAATTCGTCCAGTAGTTTTTAGATTAAGTGGAACGTACAAACATACTTTCACGTTTATAATATAGTACTAAGGATAAAAGTTTTTAGAGTTAAGTGGTACGGTCCCGATCGTGAGTTGTGCGACGGGAGGGATTGTCGCTTCTGTGGACTACAGCGCAAAGCCTCTGAGTGGATAGTGTTTGCGTCTTTGAAGCTGTTTAAATGAATAACGTGTGATAGATTTTCTAGAAATATAATGAAACAAGTGAATGTCGCTAACAGACTGGTTTTATTTCATAAAACATGCATAGACAATAATACAATATTTTTAAAGTTGACATTGTACCATAAATATACATAACACAATATAGTATCTACATTGCAAAAGAGGTGGCGTTACTAGTAGCAAAATACAAATAAGAAATACTTTTATTCTTTTGATACACCATTACAACACCCCCACTTATCAAAATAAACAGATAAATTATTTTGGTACAATTCCCAATTTACGCAGAAACTTATAATGTTTAACAGGACATAAACCTTTAGTGAGAATATCAGCTGTCATTTCTTCAGTACATAAATATAGATTTTTTATATATTTACTCTTAATAACATCTCTTACATAATGATATTTCACATCAATATGTTTCGATCTATTGTGACTTTGATTGCTTACTCACAATTTTAATGCACTTTGATTGTCATAATAGACCTCAGTCACATAAAAACTACCTATAATTTCATGAAAAAGGTTTCTAAGATACACTGCTTCCCGAGCTGCCTCAGACAGAGCAGTATATTCTGCCTCTGTACTGGAAAGAGACACCGTCTTTTGCTTCCTGCTTTGCCATGAAATAGCAGATCCAGACATCGTAAAGCAAAAGCCTGTATACGACTTCCTGTCTAAGACATCACTAGCCCAGTCACTATCTACAAAACCAAGTAAGTTGCTATCATGCTTACAAAATCTTAAACAATAAGTTTTTGTATATAATAAATATTTTAAAATGCGTTTAGCATAATGCCAATGTGTATAATTATAACAACTATCAAAGTGGCTCAGATAATTAACAGAATAGGAAATGTCTGGCCTAGTTAGTACTGCCAAATACATCAATAATCCAATTAACTTTTGATACGGAGGGTCAGATACACATTCATCAGATTTGTTAACGTTTAATTTACATTCAATTGGGGTTTTATATGTTTTACAATCCGACATATTGAATCTAGAAGCTAATTGTTCAATATACTGTTGTTGAGCTACAGTTATTACATTTTTATTTCTATCTACATTTATTCTCATGCCTAAGTATTGTCTTTCAGGTCCCAAATCTTTCAATTTAAATTCAGCACCCAAGACACGTTTCAGATTATCAGTTTCAACAACATTATTAGAGAAAATTAATAAATCGTCAACATATAGGCCCATAACAATTTTAATTTCACCCTTTGCTTTTGTGAACAAACAAAGCTCATACTGACTATTTTTAAAACCCATGTTACAAAGTAAATCTTTAACTCTGTCATACCATGCAAGAGAAAATTGTTTTAGTCCATAGATTGCTCTTTTTAATTTCAAAACCTTTTCCCCCACTTTTGTTCACAAAACCCTCAGGCACTGACTTATAAATAGTTTCTTTCAAAAAACCGTTTCAAAAGACTGTTGTTACATCTAAGTGATCAATACTCACATTCAACTTAACACTGAGAGCAAATAATAATCTAAGTGTGGAATGTCGTACAACTGGAGAGAAAGTGTCCGTATCAATGTCAATGCCAGGTTTCTGAGAAAAACCTTTAGCCGCTACCGCGTGTCTAGATTCCCAATGCAGTAAAATAAAATAAAAAATTACATCTAGAGATAACAGACTTCAAAAAATATTTGCTATTACATCCGTATGTTTTATGTGTATGCTTACGTGGATTCCGATACAAGCATTTCTTATTTATAATATGAATAGTTGTATGCGTGTGTATTTCCTGAAAATTATAATTTGGGTCTCTTCTAGGTAAGAGTGAATAAGGTGATGCTGAATCACCAAGTTGCATCCCAACGCCGTGTAGTCACTATCAGGTACTGGGTTCAATATTAATGGTCAGTTTATGAACAAAAAAAAGTTCACAATGCACATTTTACTATACAAGTTTACAATAGCATATATAGAAGCTTAAATAAAAAAATAACTAAAGCAAACGGGTTGAATCGTGCGTCGCACTTCAGCGGGAGGGATCGCTGCTGATTCTGTGGACTAGCGTAAAGCCTCTGAGTGGATAGGGTGTATTTTTCTACACCACCGCTTGCGAGTGGTGTGATAAATGGCCAACCTTTATAAAATATAGGACAGGATTTCTTGTTCAGCTCATTCCACAGGGATTATTCATTTTCCGATTAAAATTGGTCTCAACGGTTTTGTGTTCTTGGGATTTTGCACAAAAACGTACTCTTGGTGTGTGACATTTTATCGGTACATTATGGATGAACGCTGCAAAACTATCTGATTTTTGATACAAATTTTGGGACATTATTTATTTGTGAAATCGATGCTCTGAGTAAAATGAGCTCAAAAACTCCATAATCTCAGACAGCAACTCTCACTCTCACGTGTATTTTTTTACTGTACCTGGGAAATCAAGAAAAAACATATACCTATAGGTACTTCCCTCACCTAAAAAAGGAGTACATTTTCAGAGGTACGTTTGCATGACGCATTTATTTACGAAAAAACTAAAATAAACCTAAAAATACACGATAGTGAAAAACATTCAAAAAATACATGCTAGGTTACGTGGGGAAGGGGGTCTTTAGAACCTCACCAAAGATCACCAAGGAGGAGGTGTCTAAATGGGGGTCACAAAAACCTCGCGAGATTTCTGGATGAACTCTTGGCATTCTTTGGGGGAGGCTTACATTCAACAGTGAACATCTTTTGGCTGATGATGAGTGTAACTTGCAGAAACCGAGGCGGATATTTATAATTTGATACTATTATAAAAGTAGGCTACGGATATTACACTTTTTTATCCTACAAATCAGAATATCAGAAATATAACTCCAATTAAGGAATACAACCCACACTATTCCAATTAAGTTCAGTTTATTGCAGAATACGCGAAAGAATTCTCTAGAAAGAAGCAGAAACTATTTTATTATATTTATTTTGTCCACTATGGAATCGGGACGCAATTACATGCCTGTGTTTGTTGAGCACGCTATTGCATCGGGACTGGAAATAATACTTTTAGAGTTCCGTACGTTTCCTACTGCAGTTCTGAGTTATATTTAGATTACGTTAATAGCCGGGCTGGCAAAACCTTAGCGCGCAGAGTTAGGCGGTTATAATATAACGTCCAGCAGTGGACTAATATAGGCTGATGATGATGATGATGAATATAACGTGGTTACTCACGTACAGATCGAAATACTTCGGTCCAGTACTAGGACCTTCGTGTTGAACGACAAGGTGACACACGTTGCCCGCCTCGCACTGCGCGCTAATTAAATACTTTGACAGCCTTGCTATTAATCTATACTATTATAAAGTTGTAAAATTGAAATGTCTGTACATTAAATATATTTTTTTAACTATTGTATTTTTTGTATGTGTCGTTGGGGCTTCATCACATCAAAACGGCTAAACGGATTTCAACAATTTATGGTACACAAATAGCTAGGTATCCACAAATGGTTATACAATATTTACGATATCAATACGATACTTTTTACTCGATTACGCTGAAGAAAATAAGTGGTGTAATGACTTTTTCTCCTGAAGTTGTGAGCAGAGTTCTAGTAACTACGTTTACATATGGGCCATGTAGCCTGAAATAAACGATTTCATTTATAATTATTACTTATGGAAAATGTCAAGCTCATTAAAATGAAAATTGGAAGTTATGGGGTCAAAAACAGAGCTTCTTGTCAGTTCTTTTGTCTAGTCATAAATCTGGAACGTTGATAATGATAGCAAACCTTACCAGCATGCATTGAGCAAGATAGTGGTTTCATTTTGGTAATACTAACTTGAATATTAATGATAAAACGAAAGCGTCGTTTGATGACTTCGCAATGTCGTTCATCTAAAGACTTATTCGAAGTTTGAAAATGAAATTAGGGTCGCAACGCGAGCGCATGTGAAGGTGTTACAAAGTAATTAAAAAAAGGTTTTAATCTCGAACACCATCACACGATAGTGACGATAGTTTCAGATTTTAAGCACTTAAAGTACAGTAGGTACACTTTTTAATAATTAAAACATATTTGCACGTAAGTAAACATTTACTCAAAAGAGAATGTAACGGTCTGTTTGGAGGTCATTGAATCGTTTTTTCTTGTTTGATAGTATGTGTCGTTGTGGCTTCATCTAAACAAATTTCAACTATTTTGGATACATGGGTATATATCCACAAAAGCTAATATGATACTTTTTACTCGACTACGCTGAAGAACTATTACTACTACGTGACGATAGTTTCAGATTTTAAGCACTTAGTGTTTGCGCCTCGAACAGGACGCCTTACGCCCTCTATCCCCAGTGAAATAAAACACTGTTTGGTTGCTACAAGTTGTAATGTCTTCAAATTCCGAATATCTTATAGTTTTTAGGTCGACACTTCGATACCGCGTTCTAGAAATGAGCTGGTTTAAAAAGTGTCATCTAGCGACTAATTGCGTAACTAAAATAACATAAAATTATCCCAAACATGCCGCTCGCCAAGAAGAAACAGTTCTTAAATAAATTAAGAAAAACAATATAATAATATCCTACACAATAAAATAAAACATGGTCTGTTCACAACTAACTACATATTAACACAAACAGAATAATCACAAAGCAAAGAACCTATTCCGCTATTGGTAGAACACAAATTCTAGAAACAGGTCTTTTAATCAGACAATTTTTGCACCTCAATGTTACCACTCGCGTCAAATTGTCTAAACCTGACCTCGCGTCAAATTGTATCAACTATCTGGCCGATAAGCCACCTAGCAGGAGGTAACGCAGCCTCTTTTACTAAAACTATATCACCTATCTTAGGTTCAGGTGTCACTTGAGTCCATTTATGCCTTTGCAAAAATTGGGTTAAATATTCTTGGGACCACCGTTTCCAAAAATCCTGCAACATAATGACAATATTAATGCTTCCTCATAGTGACGATCAGAAGTTACAATAAGCGGCTCCCCTACTAAAAATGTCTCTGACCGTCCCGTATAATTAGTTCAGACAACTAAGATACCTGGTTATAATTTATCTTAGCTCTCTGTAGCCACCCGCCAACGCGGAGTATGCCTCGATCATCAATCTATGGAAAGAATGAAATGAGTTTAATCTTCTTCTTTAATTTATTTTTTCTTGAGATTTTTTACATCTTCCTCAAAAGTTTGTGCTTGACACTTATTGTCTATTATATCCAATGCTTCATCTAGTTCTTATGTCTGAAGATATGTCGGTCTTGCTTCTTTCAGTTTCAAAGTCGACAACAGTAAGAAACTACTCTTAAAAGTTTCGTGATTGATGAAAACTTTGACCACATTTAATCCTTGTAACTATCTGTGTCAGTTACTGAAGTCGCGAAAGGAGTTTTGATTAACCGCCTTTGGAGTGAAGTATCTAAATAAATTAGATTTTTATATTTGATTGTCGTATCTCTTAACCATGCAGGTCTATTTTTCTATAAACTGTGCCCAATTAACTCAGCTGTTGATATACCCCTCGATGCAAACTCTGCAGGATTATGCTCAGAAAGAACGTGTGTCTACTGGGTGCGATCCGTTACTGTCAGCATCTCCGAGATTCTATTACCAATGAACGTTTTCCATCTACTGGGGTGCCTAAGTAACTTCGGACGAAATTTGTTAAGTTCCAACAAGCTTTCCCTGTAACTCAACCATCCTTCGAGTCGTTGAGGCCCTAACTCTTGATCGAAACCTGCCAACCAAAGTTTTTGAATAAAAATCTTTTCTTTAATCGATCTTGGCTCCACCCATCCTAAAGGATTGTAGTTTGGATATATCTGCTATCACAGTGCTTTTGGCCACTGGTGTAGTTGCCGGTGGTAATTGAACAGCATAGGCAAATTCGTCGAGATTTCTGTTCCATGTCAACCCTAAAATCTTGTTTACCCCATCTGCTTTCATCTCGAACTTCTTTTCACTCTCTTTGCCCGCAATCTTCTCTTTGGTTCCTGCCGACATGAACTCACTATTACTGGACCATGTTTGAAGTATGAAGCCCCCGTTGTTTAACAATTCCGTCATTTGTTTGTATACTTCTCTTGCTTCTTCATCTGTCTGACACCCCGACATCAGATCGTCCATGTAAAAATCGTGTAGTACACGAGGAGCTGCCAATGGAAAACGTTCCCCTTCATCAACAGCTAGTTGACACAAGCTCTTTACAGCTAGGTATGGTGCCGTAAACCAAAAGTAACCCTTAACATTTTGTACTCCTTGACATCATCGTTCACATTTTCTCGCCACATAATGCGTTGATATTTGGTGTCCCGCTCATCAAAAATTAACTGACGGTACCTTTTTATAATGTCTACGTGCATGAAGCATACAGGGTGCATTCTCCAACGCATTGTTATATGTCGCAAGTCAGGTTGAAGTCTAGGGCCCACAAGAAGATCATCGTTCAACGACACGCCATTGGTTCCCTTGCAGGAAGTGTCAAAAACAATTTGTACCTTCGTGGTTTCCCGATCCTCACGTACCACAGCATGATACGGTAAATATAGCCCTTTTGTTTTGGTTTCTTCCGTTGAGAGAGGTACCATATGTTTTAAATCAAAGTATTCGTAAAGTACCTTCTCATAGTCTGATTTTAGATGTAGATCCTTGTGAAGTTTGCGCTCCAAAGAATTCAATCTCCTCAGCGCTATTTCTCTAGAATCACCTTTTACACAGGCTGGCTCTTCATCCCTAAATGGAGTTCTTACCTCATACCGACCGTTTTCATCCCGTGTAGTGGTGGCCTGATAAATATCTTCACATTTTTCTCATCAGGTGTTAGTATCCTTGCCTTGTTACTCGGCTCCGACTCCATTTCCCAAAAAGACCGCAGCAACTCTTCCACCTGAGCATGCATGGTGATGACATTGCAAGAAATGTTCGTACTTGAACCTACTTGCCCACTCAGTATCCAGCCTAGTGACGTATTTTGCGCAACTGGGTACCCTCTAGGTGGACACTTCATAATACCCTTGCCTATAATTTGTGCATAAACCTCTGCTCCCAACAACATGTCAATTTTATTCGGAACGTAGTATTCAGGGTCCGCGAGGCTTATGGTTTTCAACTCTGGCCATCCAGCTAGTGAGACCCGCGCAGATGGCAGTTGTGACGTTAACTTATCCAGCACATACGCCTTGACCTTCAATATACAACCAGAATTGACCCGTGATGTAACAGTCACTTCGACTGTTGACTTAGCTATGACAGTTTGCCGGCCCATTAACCTGGATATCAGACCCTTGACCGATGTTTTCTTCAACCCGAGCAATTGAACAGCAGCTGAAGTGATGAAGGAAGCCTGTGATCCCTGGTCTATCAAGGCCCTGAGCAAGTGGCGCTCTTCCTTATCGCATGAATTTGCCTCAACGACCGCTGTAGCCAGTAGCACCTGTTGATCGCGCTCGTTCACGAAATGATTTACAATACTGGTACTTGACACGGATTTTACCTTAACTTGAAGTGTGTGAACTTGTGCAACCTGATTATCCGCCGACCCGTGACTGACGGATGATTTTAATTCGTCCTGTTCATGTATCAATGTATGATGTCTTCTATGACAGATATTACAAGAACTAGAATTCTTACAGTACCTGACAGTGTGGCTATTCCCGAGACAGTTGAAACACAGCCCATTGTTTTGAATAAAATCACGCTTCGCGTTCACATTCAGCCCGATGAAATCCTTACAATTCATGATTCTGTGTTCCCCTTACAAAATATGCAAAACACATTAGCGGTATGAAGACTGTTGAACATTGGAACAGTGGTACTTTTGGCATTAACATTTGACTTATAATTATTACTCGAAAGGTTGTACTTCGATTTATTATAACAGCTTGGTTTTGAATCTAGAAACTCCAAAGAATGATACCTGGTTTGTAAGAAGTCTTTGAACTGGCTAATCGTTGGTAAGTTTGCCGAAAGAGACGTAATTTCGCTGACCTTACATTCCCACAGCTTACGGCTTTCCGGATCTAATTTTTGACTTACAATATAAAATACTATTATATCCCACGAACCAGTATCTATTCCGAGGTTTGAGAGAGCGTTTAAAGTTTCTGTAGTCGTATCTAACAGGATTTTAATGTTAGTGGCAGACTCAGTTAGAAGTGTCTTTTGCGCAAAGAATCGTTTTAATATGCAATTGCCTAAATACTTTTTATTATTGTATCGACCTTCTAACAGTTTCCAACACTGAGCATAGCTATCGTTGGTAATTGGAATATGACGCAACAGTTGTTCCGCTTCTCCTGTCAAATGTGCTTTCAGATAATGAAGCTTCTGAACATCGTCTACCTCCTTGTTTGTATGGATGAGCGATACAAAAAGATCTCGGAAGCTAATCCACTCTGTATAAGATCCAGAAAAACTCGGTATGGTTATCTTCGGTAGTTTGATATGGTTAGATTTTGAATTTGACATCTTAGGATTGGATGAACTCGACTGCTCTGCAGTATCCGATGTTTGTAATCCGCTACTTCTCTATTCGATGTACGCTTCATAGACGTCTTCGTGAACATTATTTTGAAAACAATCGGTGGTTTTTAAATCTGCCGAATTGAACGACTTAAGCAAGTCCTGGTGGCCCGAATAATACTGATTCCAAAGCTGTTCCAACGATTCGAGTCGCGCTTTAATGTACGAGATCCTGATCCGATGTTTAGGACTCTTTTTATAATTTGTAAAAGCTTGTGACATACGAGATTTGCAATCCAAAAGTTGATTTTTTTCACATCCATTTTATCTGTTTTCCGAATCAATCAAGATATTTGGACAGTTGTGAAATTTTCCAAGTCTCAATTCAATTTACAGAAATATTACAAGTGTCTGACATTCGCTTGTCAGTCGGACATAGATTCCTCAACGGAACTCTTTTTCTTAAATTATTCTAAGTCCTAAGCACTTGTATTTTTTACACGTTTTTGCTATGAAATTTGCTTAGTCTAAATGACAGTTTCAATTTTGACACTTTACACTGATAGTTAAATTAAGCCAAGGAAAGTACTCACAGTTTGTTCTTCTATAAACCACTATTACACACTGCACATGCCCGGCCTTAGTATGTTGATGACGTCTTTCTGGTTCCCGCTTCGTGACGTCACAACAGACTCACACTTGGCGCATGTAGTCACTGAAAAATACTAGTCCATCCGGCTCGAAGGACCAATGTTTGCGCTTCGAACAACAGGACGCCTTACGCCCTCTATCCCCAGTAAAATAAAACACTGTTTGGTTACTCCAAGTTGTAATGTCTTAAAATTCCGAATATCTTATAGTTTTTACGTCGACACTTCGATACCGCGTTCTAGAAGTGAGCTGGTTTAAAAAGTGTCATCTAGCGACTAATTGCGTAACTAAAATAACATAAAATTATCCCAAACACTTAGTACAGTGCACTTCGATAAGTTTCAAACAATTCTAAATCTCAAATATATGTCCACTTTATGATGGTTTTTTTAATCACCTTTTTGGCGTTAGCTATGATTTTTTTAGGATCTTTGTACAGTCACCAGAATTAATATCTGCCACAACAAAGTGCGCATAAATATCTGACACGACTTTATTTCTATGGCCAGTAGGACGTCTCAGATAATTTCGCCCGCTTTGTTATGGCAGATATTAATTAACAGTCAGTATTTGTTCTAAATAAATCTTATCTATTATAATATTTGTACTGAGCCAGCTTAAATATATGTTTTTAAGTATAACCTCAATGCGTGGTTCTCCAAGAAAACATATCAAATCTGATAAAAGTAAAAATATAATAGAAGAAAAAAAGCAAAAAAATTTTTTTTTTTATACAGTTGCTCAAAAAGTGATACTTTACGTAGCTGTTTGGCGTGTGGAAAGTTGGTTTTCGCGAACTAGTGCTTTTCAGTTTTCCAATGTTTTTAAATTTATGCTTTTTCCAATTCATGACAACTTATGGATGATGATGATAATGACGATGATGATGGTGATGATGATAGTGATGATGATAGTGATGATGATGGTGATGATGATGATGATGATGGTAATGGTAATGGTATTGATGATGGTAATGTTGATGGTGATGGTGATGGTGAAGAGGCTTACTTGTTGTTATTCTTATTTTTTCGCAACTGTATTAATAAACATCGATTGATACACGTGCGGAAATATCATTCTTAGTATTGACATACTTTCCGCACTAGCATCGAAATGTACTATTTTAAAACATCTTACCTACGTTTGATAAGCCTTCTTATAAGAAGCGTGTCCCGGTAAAAGTAAATTATTTTGTTTCTGTTTTGGGCCATGCATTTTTGTCTGTTAAATCGTAATGCTCGTGACTGTACACCGTCCACTAAGATGGACCGGTGATTTGCTCCAGACCGCGGAAAAATGTTGGATGGGGGCGGCGCATAACCTGTCGTTTAATGGAGATCCTTGGGCCGGTCTTTGTCAAGCAGTGAGCCTGTTTAGACCAATATGATGATCATGATGTAATCATCATCGATGTAGGTACTATTTTTGCTTCACGTTGGAGGTTTGAACATCCTTTTTAGCGGAGACGGCGGTCTAAGAAAAAGTACTCGTATTAGCAAAATGAAGCAGCGTAATGAAGATTGTAAAAACCTTTCACAGCTAAATATCTTTTATTAACCTTAGAACTAAAACTAGCCGTAAATGAGCTCATCTAGCTAACTAATGATGCTTTACTGTGAACACACTTTTTGCAGCTTCTTAAAGAAGCAATTACGACCGACTAGCGTTTTTTGCTGCAGCAAAATAATGACACGCAGAATGAAGTCGAAGCTATTTTCTTATGCAAATAATGTATGGCGTTCTTTTAATTTGCACTGTCTAGTGTCTATACAAATGAATCGATCATTGCAAAAACAACATTTGACACATTCTTTCCGAATACCATTTTTTTACCACTCTCTCTGGCTAGACGACGTCACTAATGTTGTTTTTGAAATAATTTATTCAAAAGAGTATGAATATTTAAATATTAATTGCAATATATATGATTTCGTAAATAATCATGTATGCAAAAATTAAAGGTTTTTTCTAAGATACATTAATGAATATTGAAACATCAGTTTTGTCATACTAATGAAAAAGTACGAAAATAATTGTTGTTTTTTTTTTTCAAGTTAATTTGGCCTTTGCCTCTCAATCCTCTTAATATCTATAACTGGAACGTAAACTAAATATCATTAAATTATAAAATCCAGTTGCTTTAACACGATGCATAAGCTAAGGCCAAGACTTATTTTGGGTCGCTGAGCCAGCGCAGTTAGTTGGTTAGTTAGTTTTTTATGAGCTACTTAAATACGTAAAATGTATAGACATCACAAAATGGTTATTGGATTATTTTTATCCGACTACGATGGAGCTAAAACGGAGGACAATGCCTTTTTTCATTGTCTTGTGCAATCCGCTACTTAGTTTGATAGTTAAATAATATATATATATATTTCTAGGAGGGGCACTCCACTTCATACATGTAACCGAAACTGTTTTTTTTTTCAGCAAATATCAATGTGTGGCACTTCATTCGACAGTTCTTCTGAAAAAACATTGGGTTTTCTAAAAAAAAAATTATATAGTGAACATTTGATTTGAAATAATAATTCGCTCCAAAAGTAGCAAAAATTGTGTCCACCCCCCTCTATTTTCTTAACGGTATGTTAAAAAAATAAGAAAAAAATTACAAATATAAAGCTTAATAAATACTTCCAACGAAAATTGTTTTCAACATCATAGGACATACAGTTTTTAAGTATTTGCCAAAAAACTACGCTTCTCAGCAAAAGGACGTAAATGCTGGGGAGATACGCTCTTTTGCTAGCGTTTTTTTTTCATACCGTATTATTTTCATCTACAATGCATTTTTTTGTATAAACGGCTGCATAACCCTACATTGAGCATGGTCGGACATGTTCTTGGCGGATTTTTATATATACGATTGTATGCATTTGTAGAAAAGGAATATTTCCGTAGTGTGCTGATCGTGTTTACCTCACCCCCCCGCTAAAAATGCATGAAAAATGTGTTCGGAATGTGCCACGGCTTTTCATCTGCATTAGTTAAATGCTCTAAGATTTCTATATTACCATTATTAATGACAAGAAGGTAGCGATCTACATCGGAATGTCTAACGTCATTTGTCCTAATGTATTGTTTGTCATAACGCATTTTTTTACGAAACTGTAAACTTTCCAGGGTTGTTATAAAACAAACCTATAACCTAACCTAATCTATACAATGATCTTTTAAAAAATCCTGAAAATTTTACGGTTTCTGAAGAAAATGCGTTATGACAAACGATACATTAGGACAAACAACATTAGGGATTCCGAAGGAGACCCGAAGGTACATTATCGAGGAAAACTGCCCTTGTCTCTGTTCGACCGATTTTTAGCGATCAAACCTACCAATTTTGTAATAAAATATTCAGGAATATCAACTCAGCACATTAATTCCAAGATTTTAAAGCATAACGAACTGTTCATTTGCATAAAATCCACTCACACTTTTAAAAATGTCATAACGAAATAAGTAAGCTTATTAAAATATTCAATTTAAGTGTACTTTGGATATAAGTCCCGTATTAATTAAGAGGGAATCCGCTGCACAATGAACTCTCCCGGGCGAAATATACTTAATGGTTTCACTGCACATATGACTTATTAAATTTTGTCTCGCATGTTTTTGTGGTTTCAGTGAGATACGAAAGTTAATATACTCGTATTCGGCATGTGGCGTTAAAACTTTTTTGTGTATGTATATTTTTTGGGTCATAAACTGAGTATTCTGCAACTGCAACTGTGTTCGCGGAGGAGGTAAATTCATAACCCCTCTTTTTTTCTTTAGCATAGTCGGGTAAAAAGTATTCTATTACCATCTGGAGATACCCAGCTACCCGTGTACCAAAAATATTTGAAATCCGTTTAGCCGATTTAGCGTGATGAAGCCACAACGACACATACAAAGATTTAATTTTTACAATTTTATAATAGTACTAGCAGCCGCCCGCGACTTCGTCCGCCTTAGATTCGTTAACCCTGATTAAAAGGGATTTTTCCGGGATAAAAAGTAGCTTATGTCTTTCCCCAAAACTACATATTTTGCTAATTTAAATGTGAAGCAATGTTACCAAGATTTCAAGCTCCCGGAGTAAAAAAATATTTACTGAATTGAGTTACTGACAGATTTTTTAAAAATTGATAGATGTGTGATCGGTGAAATCGGATATGATAGTTAACTTTCGGCATTATTACTGAGCGCTAAAAACGCTCCATACTAATTGTTACTCAAGTGTGACGTCATTCCTGAGTTGGCGTACCAAAACATGACAAAAAAAGCATTTTGACATTTTGGCCGTTAGCAACTGTGTTTGTTTAATTATAAGGATCTAAAAAAATATTTTGAATTAATAAAAAAATCACAAGATTTGCGTAATAAAACTGTTTAGATTTTTTTTCTTTATTTCATGGGGTAATTTTTAATAAAAGGCTTTAACATGCATCATCATCCCCAATTGTATCTATTTTTAATGTTTAATCGTAAACAGAACCAGCATTAGGATTAGGCCTTTTTCTAACATGATCCCGTTCCAGCACCGCGCCAATTCAGCATACTCCAGCCTTTACCAGAGGGCATATGATGGTCGCCTTTATAGCGTGATAAATAAACGATACAGCAGCCGTCACTAACTTGATTTTTGCCAACTCGGACAACTCGACTAGACTCAACTCGGTTCCACCGGATGGCGTTCGCGGCAGCAACTGAGTCCACGAGTCAGCGAGTCGAGTCGAGTTCGGCGTATCGTATTCTTGATTTAAGTTAACACGACTTGCCGCTCAGCCGATCCGCATTAATCCTAGAGTTATGCAAGTCAAACCGGCAAGTGGAGCCAGCGAGTTCATTCGATTTGCAACGGAACTTGATTCGAATCAAGTCGTTTAGACTCTAATTCGAGTTATTCGAATCAGACAATCGAACTGCCCCTACCGTCACTTTCTAACAAGTAAGTGAGTCTGACAGCAACAGATGGCGTTAAAAACACGACTATCATAGACCCGCAGGTCATCAATTCACCTTAGCGACTTTTTCGCACTGCGGCATTTTAAAACATAATTTTTTAGGGTTCCGTACCCAAAGGGTAAAACGGGACCCTATTACTAATACTCCGCTGTCTATCTGTGTGTTTGTCTGTCTGTCTATCTGTCCGTTCGTCCGTCCTTCCCTCCTTCTCTCCTTCCGTCCGTCCGTCCGTCCGTCCGTTCGTCTTTCTGTCTTTCTGTCTGTCTGTCTGTCTGTCTGTCTCCGAACTTTGACGCTTTTTATTAGGATTCCGTAGCCAAAGGGTATATTGTATTTATGTTGCCACTATAACAACAAATACTAAAAACAGTATAATTTTATGTTCGTCTATGTAAGTAACCAATATAAAAAGATCGAACACCGCGTTCATTTTGCTAAGGAGTAGGGCTCTGCGACTCGCACTTGGTCGGTTATTTCGATCTCTGCCCTCTGCCCAGAACCGTGACTCTTGAGCTTGTCAACCAACTGTAGTCACCAGTTACGATCTTACTCTCAGCCATAAATTGCCTGAAGAAGTTCATTACTGCTGGATAGTTTCTGTAGCTCGGCCTGGTGTGATGAACGCTTGGGACTTGGTGTACTCAGTCACCACTCAAGAAAATGTCGGCCTCATCGCATCGGCTTTGTTTGTAATTGCAAACGACAACAATGTTTATTTTGGCAGTTCCTGGCAGCTTGAACATTTTTCTTGATACTAGATCTCCATAAAAGATTACGGCGTAAATTAATTATTTCTTTCTGTGGACAGACTTTGATGGATCATTGTCGTAAGGAATGTAGTAAATGTATTTGGCTACATTCCAGACTAAATGTTTCCAATAGTAGTCACAGACTTTTGCTAAATAGGCATCTTTTCAATACTTACCAAAATCAAATAACGAATAACTAGAAGGTGCTCAAATTCGTTCGCAGAGATGTATAATCCTCTAGATTATAGTCCGCATGACTGACTTATTGGGCACAACTTAGAATATCCTTTTGCATGTTGTTCACATAATTTTATATTATATAAAATTATTTTTGCATGTCGTTGACCGACAGAATACTTTACTGATGTACATTTAGACCTTGTACCACATGTTTTGTAGTATTCTATCAAATAAAATATTTAAATTCGATTCTTTTCTATTTTGCTTCAGCGTATTCGGGTATAAAATAAGAGTGATCCTGCACTATACATATATCGTTTCTGAAGTAAATTGAATTGTTACCTTGTAAATTGGAAATCAATATTAAGTAGTTTGAAAAGTGGGCGGGGCACTGCTCCTAGAACAGGGGCCCGTTTCACAAAAACTTGTGACTTGTATTACAAGTGCAAGTTTCTTATTAACACATATTGTTGGAAAGAGATTTCCACTTGTGATACAAGGTACAGTCAGCGTCAAATATTCTGCAGCATCCAAAGCATCGAATATATCGCAACACGTCTTTATTACTAAAGGCATAAAGATGTGTGACGATATATTTGGCACTTTGGATGCTACAGACTATTTGACGCTGACTGTACAAACTTTTGTGAAACGGCCCCCAGATTGTCGATAAAAATTGACAAGTCTAGCACGTCACGATTCTCTCGTCACACGCTTTTGTCAGATGCTGTTTTATATGTCATGAAATATACAGGGTGAAAACGACTAATTTGACAGACTTTAACAATTGAATGTGGAGCCTAATTGGAGCATATAAACATGTAGTTCGAAAATGCGTAATTTATTTGACATTAAGTCGTCATAGTCATGATATTTTGAGATTTATGTATTTACTGGGTTCTGCCCGCGACTTCGTCCACCTTAAATTCGTTTATCGCCGATAAAGGCATCTTTCCGGGATAAAAAGTAGCCTATGTCCTTCCCCAGGACTCAAACTATCTCCATACCAAATTTCATCCAAATCGGTTCAGCGATTTGAGCGTGAAGAGGTAACAGACAGACAGACACACGCATTTATAATATTAGTATGGATAGTATATAGTATGGATTGCGAGACATGATGATTTAATAATAAAGCTGATTCAGACCATTAAATCTCAATTAAACGAGGCTAAGTCACGAGAAAAGCGGCACCGTAGAACCGTTTTAAGGTAAATGGCAATTTCTTACAGCAACAAAGTAAGATACAGGGAACATCTTACCTAAAGCTTTTACTGCTGCCTTTATAAGAAAATCTTTTAAAAGAATATAGTTCCTTTGTTACTTTCAGTTCCTTGCTAAAGTATTTTTCATACCAAGTGCAGCTCATAATATTAAATTATAGCCATTTCAGTATTTTCAGTTATGAATTAATTAATGAAGCTATAAATTATAATCCAAAATGTGGCTTATCGGCATATTTATCTGAATTAAAATGCTTTCCTGTGAATTCAAAAAGTACGTCATATATTATTAGCTTCGCGAAGCGAGACTAAAATAGTACATTTAGCCCCTAGGGTTTAAAAGAAAGCCATATAATCCCATACAAATTTCTATGAAACTAAAAAAAAAACTTGCGGCCAGCTACATACTCCTTACGAATAATGAAAAACAAACAAACCAACCTGATCAGATTGGCCAAACTTTCTGATAGAATTGCTCAAACTGTACTGTTAGATTTTCATGAAATATACAGTTTCAAAGTTAAGTCTTTTTTATTTTCTCGCAGTCGAAGTGAAACACAGTGTTTAACACGTGGCTAAAAGCCATTATGACACTCAGACATATTTGTCCTCGCTCACTTCGTGAGCTCGTCCAAATAATCACTTCGTGTCATATTGGTTTATTTTAGCCCCCTGTCGAATAATCTACTATTACATGTTTCATGTACAACGTTAAAATTTATCCAAAAAATTATGCAACTGATATTATTTTTAGGGTTCCATACCTCCAAAGGAAAAAGCGGAACCCTTATAGGACCACTTTATTGTCCGCCTGTCTGTGTGTCAAGACCCTTTTTCTTAGGAACGCGTGGAGGTATCAAGTTGAAAATAACATAGAATACTTTTATGTCTACGGCCCCCTGAGGCTGTAAAAAAATCAAGCTTCTATGTCAACGAAATCCAAAGATACAGTCATTAAAAACGGTGTTTCCATACAAATTGCCGTCCATGTAAAACCGGTACTTCCAGTTGTCTTAGAAACTTGAAATTTGGTATGAAGATCGCTCTAATAGCACAACTCACAAAATAAATCTGAAAGTCCTATTTTTTATGTCCGCCTGCCTATGTTATTAACCAATATAAAATGATCCCCACACCGCGTATATATTTTTTTAGGAGTAGTGCGCGGCTAACTCTGGATTTTCATAGATACAGCCGTTTTTAGCGTATATTTTGCACGGAACTCTCGGTGCGCGAGTTCGACTCGCACTTGGTGGTTTTTTTCCAATCTTGGTAAGTTTTCTTATCTCCAAAATTTCCTAAGAATCCTCACAATTTTAAGTGGCCTGATTTATTGAGAGCCATCGGCTGTCCGGGCGAGATGGATTGTCTTTTAAATTGTCCCCGCGCGAACGACGGCGGACATGACAGATGTTCCATTTACAACTGTACTCTATTAGAGGACAATCAACGTTTAGCCGGCTGTTCGGGAAATGTTTTTCTTTTCAATGCTGGCTTTTGTTGGGAATTTGTTTCGTTTTGTCAAGATAGTTAGGTTTGTTCTGTAAAAGAAACGCAATGAAGTGAATGAAATGTGTAAAAAACTGGAGTAGTTTCGTAGGGAATAGAGAAAATGTATATTGAATTTATTCCCTGTTTCTTCAAATTGTATAGAACATCAGTATCATTCTTATGAAATGTATATCGACTCCCATTCAATCAAAAGTCATAGTATGTTTCTCCGAATTATCGTTACACATAATCGCATTTTTCTAATACGGAACCATAATTTTTCAGAATTGTTACAAACCAAAACTAACCAAACCTAATGGGTTCCACAGGATGATCTATACAAGGATCCCTAAAATCAGTTTCAGAAATATGACAATTGATTTTATGACTATCATTACCTTATGACTTTCAACGATTATAGGTTTGGATCCGATAATGCATAGTTGTTTATATATATAGTAAAACGCAGTTATCGAATGCAGACAACATTTACAAATAAATTGATATTATTCATTCATGACAATCTCATGCATATGCCTATCAACAAAACATTAAATAATTAAGTCATAAACGGCTCATCCATAATCAGCATCTCATAAAACTGAACCACTGAATAACATTCTCAAGTATTACAATTCTCTTCAAAGTATCATATGCAATGGTATTGTCACCCTAATTCTAAGGATGGAAGGTATAGAATGGCGGTGAGCGTAGCAGAAAGCTTTATATGTTTGCTTATGGCGCATTTCAGGATTTTCCACTATCACATTACAAGAGTAGACGGCATACTTGAGCGGTGCATCTTTAAAACTGTTTATATTTGAAAAGTTACAATTATTTTAAAGTAACTTAGGAATAACTAGTTTTTCCGGATCTCTCTCACACATACAGAGGTTACGCTTATAAAACGCTATCCTGTAATTAAACCCCCTGGTAAGGTTGTTTTAAAAATGACACCTGAATTGGAGTGACGATTGTTCATGGACTTTTTGGTTCAGCTCGAAGTCATCATCATCATATGAGGATCCATCCAAGGATCTCCATAAGGATCGGTCGTGCGCCACCCTCATCCAACGGTTTCCCGCGATCTTCCCTACATCGTCGGTCCATCTTGTTGGTTGCCTCCCACACTAGGTCGCCTTGTACACGGTCACCACTCGAAAACCTTTATGCCCCAGCGGCCATCGGTTCTACGAGCAATGTGCTTCGCCCACTGCCACTTAAATAAGTTTAGCAACTATTTGAGCTATGTCGACTTAGTTCTTCAGCGGAACTCCTCATTTCTGATTCGCTCACACAAGGAGACTTCGAGCATACAACAACAACAACAATTCTTTATTGCACACCAACAATAGAAGCAATACAATAGAGCCTTAACATAAAATAGGTAAACAATAGGCGGTCTTATCGCTAAAGAGACAACCTTCTTCTTCCAGACAACCTTTGGGTAACGGAAATGACATAAAATAGCTAGAAATGAGTAGGTGGTGAGATAAGATTACATATAATACAAAAATAAATAAAAACAAACAAACATATACATATACTAAACATACATACTACTATAAATATATATATATACAAAGTAAGAAAGAAAACTATGATACAGTAGTAGCATAGCTCGCTTCATTGCCGTTTGAGTGTCTTCAAGCCTTTTTATGAGGCCCATTGTGAGTGACCACGTCTCAGAGCCAGCTCGTAATGGAACCAATGAAATCAGCTCATCAATTTAGAAATAAAATGATGTTATTTATTTATTTCAAAGTCATCATACACCTGCTACAAATAATTAAGTCATAAACGGCTAATCCAAAATCAGCATCTCCTAAAACTGAGCCACGGAATAACATTCACAAGTAATTACAATCCCCGTTCAGAATATGTAATCATACCCAATTGTATTGTTACCCTAATTCTAAGGACACAAGGTGTAGAAGGGTGAGTGCAGCAGAAGCCTTTGTATGTTTGCTAATGGCGCATTTCGCGTCACATTACAAGAGTGGGCAACGCGGCACACTTGAGTGGTGCATCTTTAAAGCTGTGTTTCAATTTGCAAAGTAACAATTATTTTAAAGTTACCCTAAGAATAACCGGTTTTTTTCAGACAGAGGGACAGTGTGAGCTGATAAATCGGTTACAATTTCTTTAATATAAACCCAAAGAAGAAGGTAATCTTGAAAATGACACCATGAATCGGAGTGACAGGTAGTTCATAGACTTTTTGGTTAAGCTCATAATGGAACCAATTAAATCAGTATATCGATTGAAAAATAAGTAACGATGTAAAAGCAGGTAACCATGTCGCTAGTTTTAAACGCAATTAAATAATCCTCACTAGAAAGAGAAGACGGATTTAATGCCCAAAAAAACAATAATCTTCACCGACATTTATAAACGCTTAAAAAGCATATTAATAACACTTAATATCGCTATGAAAAACAAATAAATAGACAATAATGGTATTATCTTTTTCAAACGAAATTCTAAAACTGGAATACGTACGCTTGCACCTCGTGCGTTTTAATATTCGGGGTAACGCCCGACTTAAGTATAACAATGACGCGGGTAGGGTCGCCAGTTGGCGGACCGATGCGGTGGAACGTGCCTTGGCTCGGTGCTTTATCTACAATAGTATTTACCCGCAGCTTCGCCCGCGTTACCCGTAATTAAGTAACCTCTGTTTTAATCCATGAACTTATCTCTCTGTGTGCCAATTTTCATCGAAATCCTTTCGATGGTCAATGCGTTATTAGATAAAAAAACATCCAAACATATTTATATTGTTTAAAAATTGGAATTTTTCCCTCAAGCAGGTCTTGATCTATAACACTATTGTACCAATACCAAATATCAATATTTAGTTGTATGCCGTTTTGTTATTGTTTGCAGCCCTACGGATAACGTAATGTTATTCAAGTAACCAAAAAATACAGTGCAGGTAAATTTCTCAGGCACTTTTTGTTAAATTCAAAAAAAAATCTTATGTACTGTCTTATTCTGTGGTATAAATATGACACGGGTAGGGTCACCAGTCGGCGGACCGATGCGGTAGAACGTGCCTTGGTTCGGTGCTTTATCTACAACTAATATGTACCCGCAGCATCGCGTTACTGGCTTACTGGTAATTAAGCAACCTTTGTTTTAATTCATGACCTTATCTGTCTGTCTGCCAATTTTCAACGAAATCGATGCGTTATTAGGTAACAAACATCGTGACATATGTATATTGTTTACAAATTGGAAATGTTTCCTCAAGCAGGTCGTAATCTATAACACTATTGTATTAATACAAAATATCAAGATTTAGTTGTATGCCCTTTGTTATTGTTGGCAGCCCTACTATTCAAGTAAACAAAAAATACAGTGTAGGCAATTTTCTCAGGCAGTTTTTGCAAAAATCAAAAGAAAATATTCTGTACTGTCTTATACTGTGGTATAAATATGACACGGGTAGGCTTGCCAGTCGGCGGTGGACTAATGCGGAGGGACGTGCCTTGGCTCGATGCTTCATCTAAAATTGGCCCCAAGGTTTTACTCAAGATGCAACTAACGACTGAACTAGGGTTTTATTTGCTAGTTGATGTGCAGCCGGTGTAACCACTGCATTTGACCAGGTATGTTTCGAGTATAGATATTTCTATTGTTTTGTGTGGAAATCGTAACAATGTACAAGCCGTATCTGAAATTAGACACAAATTTATAGAGCTACTGTTCTCTTCTCGACTTAATTATCCTACTTAACCTTTCTGCAATCTAATTTTAATAAAAATATATAGAAACTGGTCATAGAAATTAGATGATACACCTATTATGATTCGCTTGTAATTCTCTTTGCACTCGCGAATAAATATATTCAGTTAACTATTGCTCAGACAACCTTTTGATATATTTTCTACATAACTTATTCGGTGTTCAGGTAATTAGTCCTGTTTTTGCAGTATTACGTGGTATAGTGTACCTAATGGGGTATTAGTTACTAATTGTGTATTTTTGAAATATTATACCTCCATATTATCAGACCCTATATCAACGCTCACCATCATTTAGCCATCTAATGTACACTTTAGTCAGTAGCATGTATTTGGATTATAACAAAAGCTTTTTTTTTAATTATACTGCATTAATAAACATTAATTTATCCCACTGCGCGTTACTTATTGCAAAACTCCTTCTAGTTCTCTCATCATCATCATTTCAGCCATAGGACGTCCACTGGACACAGGCCTCTTCAATAGATTTTCACATCGGCCGGATAGGGGTAACCTGCATCCAGCGAGTCCCCGCAATCCTAACCAGGTCGTCCAATTACCTTCCTTATATTACATCAAAGTGGTACCATTAGAGACCCAATGGTTTGTTCCATTATACCTTAAGGCAGGTTTAGACTAAGTAAGTTTACACCGCTGCGAGCGTTTCTCGGCAGTCGGTTTAAGCTGTGTTTCGCTAACTAGTTTAGTGCTTAAGCTTGTGTGGTTGTAACAACTTTCCTGGTCTAGAACTGTTTATTTTATTTTCAATGTTAGGACAGTGAGAAATTTCTTACTGCTGGAGAATGAGGGAATGGCAATAGTCGAAGAAAATAAAGACAAGAACACCTATTAACAAATAATAATTAAACAAACCTAACCTAACTAGCACATTTCTCAAGTTATGTGAATGAAACTAAAATGAAATTGAAAGGAAATTTAAGTAATGGCTGTCAATTTAAAAACATAAAGACAAATTCATGTAAAAACTTTTCCCTCTGATACTAATGAAAATAATAAGGTATCAAAGTCATCAGAAAAACTAAGCACAACTAAATACGTGCCTCTTTGTAATGAGTATATAACGAAAAGACTAGTGACAAGCGACAAGGAAAAACATAGTCAATTATGTCTACCTACTAGCTTGGCAGGTATAAATGATGCTGAGAGGTTAAATTCGCAACACATAAGACACTGACCATTATTATACCTGTTGACCACGAATTGAGAGTTCGGCACTAGTATTTATCCAACCGACTCGACTTAGAAAACCTCATAATAGCGATGCAGGACATGATAGAACTAGGTACTTTCCTGTAGTGAATATAAATTAGACCAGCTTACAGTTAAATGCAATTTTTGAAAATACAAAAAAACTATGGATACTCATTTTTACGCTCGAGGCGATTTTAAAAGTAGCAACAGCTAATAATTAGGAGAAAATTTGGCCATATAGCATATCCACTATATAGTAAAGTTATAATAATTAAATATCTCTAGACTGAAGATATTAAAAAAATATATTACGCACTATTTCAAGGTCACACAATTTAAAAATAAAGTGTTCTGTAAGTTTGTATATATGTTTTGTTGTGGCTTCATCACTGACGGATTTCAACTATTTTTGATACAAGGGTAGCTGGGCATCCACAGACTGTTATAGGATACTTTTTATCCGACTGCGCTGAAAAAAAAAAGCGCTTTCCTCCGCTGAAGAAGTTGAAGTGCTATAAAACCATTTTTCCTTGAAACTACATATAGGCCTTTGCGTCTATTTCAGACGATTGATGGTGTAGTTTTCAGGAGTCACCGTTTTTGGTGGCTGACCAAACCGATACGAGAGCGACATGTTCTACCGCAGGCCCGACAAGAGGAATTTGCGACAGATGGTACTGAGTCGGCTTGACGACATCTTTGTCTCTTGTCAGCAAGTGCCGCGAACCAGGCCTCATCACATAACTTGCGCCCCTCTACAACGCGTATGCGCCACTCCGTCCGTTACTCCGCATGTTTTTCCCAGTGTTAGTGGCCAATATGAAAGGCAGTCATGTCCCTCTTTGCGCAATCTTAAAAACAAAGCAACGGCCTGTCAACGTTTCTTTTTGTATCCGCCACAGCACCGAGAAGAACGCGACGTGGTAATCGAGAGGGTTCCATCGTGTGCACATGCCCTAGCCAACACAAATGTCTCTGTTTGAGAAACGCGGTCAAGTTAGGCAGCTGTGCAATATGAGCTGTGAAACTATATACTCTTTGAGCATTCAGACGGTTCATAAAAAGGAGCTGATTTGAGCTGTCAGCCAAAAACCTACTCAATTGTCTTATGACAGAAACGACGGCACAGGTTTGTATGTAGCATTTCCTAACTTGCACGACTGAACTGTGGAATAAATATCGCCTGCAGTATTCCCGGACCGATACGCGACCTTCAAGAAAAGAGCGTAGGTAATCCCACCTGAAAAACTGGCAATGTACAAGTAATGACTCCTCTCGCCCCTATTTCACAATCGTGACAAATTTCGGGTGACAGTGACAATATCACGTAGGTACATTGCGTGTCCAGTATAAAGTACGGAGATGTATCGAGCTTGCGGGGATCGCCGTGAACACAAAATTGTCGGTCACCTGACGACCATCACGGTTGTGAAATAGGGGCCTGGTGTTGCAGGTGTTTATGGGCGACAGCGATCGCTTACCATCAGCCGAGCCGTCTACTCGTTTGTCCACATTAACATAAAAATAAAGTTTTCTTTAGTCTAACCCTTTACTGAGAAATGGCGTTATTTCGCCTGGGCAGTTCATTAGAGCCTCTCACAAGTTTATTGAGTCCCACAGGACGCAGTATGTAGCGTACATTGGCAGGTTTTATTTTTATAGCTTAACCTTCGAAACCTGTAATACGAGCTTACACGTGTTACCTAAATTCGAGCTCGTGGGTGAAGTACCTATAAAGTATTTTTGAAGAAATTGTTGCAAGGCAAGGCAAAGTATTAAATCCTAGATTTTATTTTGATACTTTATGTCATCTATACTATGTATTGTAAATTATAAAAATAAAATGTCTCTACGTAGAAGATATAAAAAAAACGGAATATTTAGAGGCTACTAAATTGAACAATATATTTTTAGGATTTTTGTATGTTTGTATGTGTCGACCGTGACACGTTACACATTAGACTAAATCGGCTAAGTGGCTTTCAACTATTTTTGGTACACGGGTAACTAGGTTGTTATAGGATACTTTTTACCCGACTACGCTGACGAAAAAAGAGGGGTTACGACTTTTTCTCCTTCGAGAACGAAGTTTAGAGCACCTCCTTGAATTCCGTAAAATTATTAAACCAATTGAAGCACTTTTTGAATTATGTGGCTCTTTTACAATTTGAAAAAATACAGTCCATATTCGAACTTCTCACTGCACATTTTCCTCTTAAAACGGTAAATAATTATATACCCAAGTTACAAGAACAGGTAAGCATCCGAGGACGGTTATGTTATAACATAGGTACTTTTAATCCTACCATGCTAAAACAAGAAAGAGATTTTTGAATTTTACCTTCTCCGCGAACAAAATTGCAGATACTTTCTAACTTTATAATGCTGGACATGCAGGAATATTCCGCCACTCCAATATGAATAGTGATGAATTGGATTCACTGCCAAATGCAATAAATGATAATAAACACACAATTATTCAAATACTTGGAAACGAGAGTGATATGCAAATGAATCGCTCTCGGTCCAATACCGAGTTAATTGATTCTACATTATAGCTGGTATTCTATAGACTTGCAAAGTACAGCTATTTTAATAGGTGTAAATGGAGAATGGAGTCAACATTAAAGGATAGCATAAAGTAAATATCTCTGTGCTTAATAATGCGCCAGTTGAAACAGGGTGTCCATTATTGAAATTACAGTGTTGTATACCTCAAAAGTAATTTCTCTTACATGAAGGGTTAAAAATAAATAGCAATTGCTATATTTATTATGTTATCATACGTACGTAACGTACAAAAAAATACGATTCAGTGACCTTCAAATAGTCAGTTAGAATAGTATATTTGAAAATATATTGATAGCTTTGATTTACGTTCGAAATAATTAGCAATAATAAATATAACAATATTTATTATGTTAGTGTACGTACGTAGTGACCTTCATATAGTCCGTTACAATAGTCTTTTTGAAAATATCTTCAATGAACAGACATTTATTTTTTACAGCTTTTTATATATTTAATAGCATAGATTTGGAGTTTTTAAGTAAGTACTTTGGAGTTAGAACAACTTTGTCAGAGAATAATTATTTGTCTTAGTTTACGCGTGAATGCGAAAACCATAAAGCTTCCAAAATGTCGGAAACCCTGAATGGAAATGATACACGATATAATTCGTTTCATTTGATCTATTTAAATTGGAAAGTTTTCATAAATTATTTTTTTCTGGAGTGATTGAGTCTTTTATTTTTCAGACTTGACAAAATTTTGGCTTTCACAAGATCGTCGCAGTATTAAAGAATGAAGCGAACTTCTAAATGTTCCTATTAAAATAACTAACTCACTTTAAAATAACATACTGCGATCGCTCAATCTCCCATTTTTGTTTTTATAGAACTAGGCTTCAATATGCGAATTTAATGATTTAAAACGTCAGTCAAACCATGTTTTGTTTTAGGGAGCATCTCGTGTTGTTTTAGCCTCAAATGGGTATAGGTTAAAGTATATTATACACTCTAAAGTCCTGTGCTTTCCTTATGCTTGGTTAGGTGAGCAGCAGTTGGTTTTTGGCTTCAAGGTAGGTAGTTTTTCTGTGCCTATATGGAGCCATGGTTATTCAGGGCTTCAGCGTAAGTTATTTCTCTATAGAGCCATAGGTCATCAGGGCATTAGGATAGGCAGTTTTTCTGTGCCTATATGGAGCGATGGTTGTTCAAGGTAGGCGTTTCTGCCTATATAAACCGTACGCCACGCCACGCACCTCTAACACTACTGTGATACGCGACTCTTTGCAGCGTGACAAAGATTGTCTGACTCTTTCCTTTCAATACAATTCGAGAAAGACGGGTAATGCTACGTTGCGTGACAAGTGTGGTTGTGGAAAGTTGTGCTGTGCGGCAGGTTAGCATCTAGCAGTCCTACCTATGTAGTGAAGTGGTGATTATCTAATTTTCTACGACTATGATTTCCTCCTGGAAGCTGTTAGGTTCATTTAACAGTCCTGCACAGTGATAAAGAAATTATTCGTTGTCACTATGCAGGACTGTAGTTGTGTTTTGTTGAAACCAGAGTGCACACTACATTCCTAGTTTTTGGACGGGAAAGCTGTGCGTTGCGGTTACGGCTGTGCGTTGTCCTCATTAGTAAGTAACGTGTTTTTTATTCTTAAATATTTCCATAGCAAATGCTCCTCAAAATATTTTAAATTACTATGCAACCTGTTTAGTGTAAGGTTAGGTTTATTGGCCAAAAATCTCGATTTTTTTTCTTCCAAAGAGTCCCTGTAAGAAAAGCCTTGAACGGAATACTTGAATGAAAATTTCGGAGACGCATTTGCAAAACAATACGTAGGGCTTAGATACGTATACATTTGCATGTGTGCAAATTCGTTGAAATGGGGTTTAGTAGGAACTTCATTATTGGGCTGCTGTGTGAGAGCTTAAAGTACTTCTACTTTACCAGAACAATGTATGAGATTATTATTTTCATAAACCACTTGGATTTTCCCATAACTTTAGTCTCGCGAGGTCTATTATTTTGTTTATCCCTGGAGGATCGTGTGTTTCGTGGGATAAAAATAGCCTAGGTCACTCTTCAGTAGTCTGTAGTCATGTATTCTGTAGTCTGAAAAGTCCCCCTTCTAATTAATTCAAACTAATTTAATTAATATTAATAACTATTGCGCTTCGCTATAAATAAATATAATAAAAAAACTTACCAAGCGCGTGTTGGACTCGCGCACGACAGGTTCCGTTCCGTTTACCACCATACACAAAAAACTTATTTCTTATTGAAATAAAACAATTTAACGGATTATATCGCGTATATTATCTTATTTTTCAACTAAAATGAGATAATATACGCGATATAATCCGTTAAATTGTTTTATTTCAAGGAGTAATAATCGCGGAAACAGAAGAAAACTTATTTCTTGTATGGTTCCCATACCCTTTAACTTTTAACTTAAGAAAGGATTGTTTGGCTTCCCTTTCCTTTATTTATAGCGATAGCTATTGTTGACTATATTCCATATAAGAGAAATGAGCAACAAACAATATTTCTTTTTGTTGCAATATCCTAGATGAAAATATTGCAGCACGGATCTTTGGCAGACCAACTGAACGTTTTTAGAACACTTACTAGTCTCACATCTTACAAAACTCAACCGTAAATAAAATCTCATCCCGGTATCAATTTATAAAACCTCACACTTCCAAATTCACGTACTCAACGCCTCGGAGGATCCTCTAAATCTCACTAAAACGATCATCCACCCCCCATAATTCTACCCCTTACGTCACCAGTAATTGCCGTACGTGTTAACTGCCGACGCCAGACTTTATATTCTGATACTGCGTCTCTCTCTAACAACTTTACAGGGTGCAAAAATGTATAGGATCAAAAGGAAAAGTAACTACATTAGATTTTTAAAGGAGCAAAATTTTGTCTAAAGCAACATTTATTTTAAGTACAAAGTAGTATAAAAGGTATGGTTATCTTCGTTGATTATATATGAGCTAATTTTACTCAACAACGAGATTGTTTTTTTTTATTGACAGTCGTTTCATTCATCAAGAAGTAACCGGAGGCTTCAAAATGACATCTCAATAAAATAATGACCTCAATAATATAAAACAATCAGGCTCTCGTAATCTACCCCTTACGTTAACAGTCATTCCCGTACGTGTTAAGTGCTGAAACCAGGTTTTATATTCAATAGAAACACAACTACGATACTGAAATATCTTTAAAACATGTATACCGGTGGTGTAAGCGGAGAAAAAAAAACTAATGTATATTAAAAATTATAGATGGAAAATATTTGTTATAAAAAAAGTATTTGACTTCATTTTAAAACTGTCACTGCATTCAAAAAGTTTAAATTATATCAGTTCTTTATTAGAATTCGTGGTTTGTTATTTTTTATCGTTTTTTAATTACTTATTGCATTTTAAGGAAAATAAATGGCATCATTATTATGAATGCCATCGGTTTAGAAAATTAAAGAATTTTACTATGTTTTTCTTTTTAACTTTTACTTGGATTGATTCCCGACTTGCTAATCGTTTTAAAATATCGCAAAAACTGTTAAGAATAATTCTTTGAGTAGTGTAAGCTTATTAAGTATCTATTTTTTATTACATTAATGGATTAACGTTCCTTTGCTATTCCGCGAAATATTATTTGCAGTATATCCATTAATCCCATATGTAATTCCGCAAAGTTACGCCTGAATCTATCGTTCGTTTTTTATTGTTATTTTCCTTTATGTCTCATTGATATTTTATATTCTATATACTAACGTGTTAGAAGGAGACATACATAACTTCTCAAGTTGTGAATACAACTGTCACACGTGATACAATTATATCAGTTAGGTAAAGCAAGCGCTTGCTTATAGGTATTTGAATATTTTTTTGCCATTTTTTGGTTATACAACTTACGGGACACGACATGAACTACATAGGCATCAGATTTTATGATTATTTAATAGGTGAGCAACTAAACAATCCGACGATATAAGAATCCGGCGAAATGAGAATCTGATAAATCGGGAACTAATCCTTATTTTAAGAAGAAAACCAATATATGATATGCTAGTTTTGCTATTGATACCTTCCACCCTGTAAACCACATATACAAAAACAACTTTGCTCATTTCGATTTTTTCAACGCCACCAAACCGACTTTAAATGCTCGTTAAGGGTGATCTTAGTGTGGTAACAGTGTTTTGAATTTTGTTACTTTAAGTCGTAGCTTCATTCATAAAATCGGTTACATAACAAAGTAACGAAAATCGTAATCTGAAGATTTAAACTTTAACAAAAAAATATTACAAGGTAACTTTACTCTCAATAGGTAGAACTCGTCACTTTGGCTATTCATATTTTCACCCTGTATATTAATATGTAAGAGACAAGTACAACTTCGCACGTTTTGAATACGTCACCGTCGCAAGCGCGTGATCTCATCTCCACGCCGCAACCGTAGCTCACCTTAAACGTCGCCAAGGCGACTTTTAATGTACTTTAGGGGTTTGGTCTATTTTTGTTGCCTTTAGTTAAGATAAAGCCTCTATGCTCAACTGCCTAAATCCAATAATAGACAACTTATTCGTATTAGTAACATCTATTTCTTGAATAAATGACGAAGGTGCCAACTACTGGCATAGCGTTGAACATAGAGGCATTTATGGTATGGGTTGTTTTCCAAACAAATGTGCATTGAGGGAATTAAAAAAGAAATGCTAATGCATTTATTCATTGATTCCTTTGTATAACGAAAATAACCCAAGGTGTTATGTAATAATTTCGAATTTGGAATGGTTTCGAAAAATTACTCATAATTCCATAATAGCAAATGCCATATCTACGCTCATCACCTTATAGCCATTGCATCAAATGACTTGTCACTTACTGACATTAAGGAGCCCTATTTTATATAAGAAAAGTCATTTTCAAAATTACCCTTCATTAAAACTATTTCGATATTACCCCACCCAACATCTTATATGCTGTATGACTAATTTTTGTTTTCATTAAGACCTTAATTGTGCGTTTTTATTAATCCGATTCCTACAGCTTCATAAGTAAAAATGTAGAACAAAATTAATAAAGTACAATGCTCTTTATTACATACCTGTCAAAAGAAAATAATTATAAGACACTGTTCTTGAAGTACACAAAAACTGAGTAAACGAAGAAAATGAAAGGCAAATCATTAATTAATTTAATATTTTGTTTTGAGAAGTAAGGCAACTTTTGCTAATATTTGTACTTCATATTTGTATTAAATTGATAACTATTAATCTACAAAACAACTATTTTTCCGTGCATTTTGCGGAAACTATTTAAGATTAGGATGTATGTTTTTATGAAAAATATTCTGGGCACAGTGCCCGATATTTTTAAGTATTTTTGCCTATACGTTTACATGTATCAATTATTAAGAATTTTTAATGTCTTTATAAAGCGAATTCTCAATTTAAATAATAATTTTCTTTATCGGACGACACAAGTAAACTTTATAGATTATTATAACGGAAACTAGTAGTATCGTATTGTTTTTTGTGCAAGGTTAAGTAGTTATTGAGAAATTATAGACATAAAAAAAGCGATAGACAGAAAGCTATACTGAGAAGGGTCAAGTTTCATAACTTTATAATGCTTGAAACGTGTCGCTGCCACAACTAATTAAAGTTCTAGAAATAAAACAGAAAAATAACCTTGTCTAACTCCGTCGACGATCGATTCCAGTAATGAACTATATAATTAGCATAGTAAGCTGCCTGAGCTAATACATATTAATGTATATAGAGGAATTAATTAGTAGATACATATTTTTTTAGGAAAATAATTTTAGCTCAAATGCCAGGAATAACTTGAATGTTTCACATAACTTGGTTTGATTTCTATTCAAGTAAATATTTACTGCATGCTCTTTAGTATATTTTTTTCATGAGTTCGTCTTCCATAAGTATATGCATACAATATTGTATCTATTTGTCAATATTATATATAAATTAAAAACACCGTTAAATAACTTACAGTGTACTAAAGTCTTAGATAAAATGCCTAAAAAATACGCATTTAACAATATCACTGCCAAATGACATTGTTACTGCAAACTAGTTAAACTACTTGTTTAACGAAAACTTTAAGAGGGGTTAAAAATATAGTTTGTCTCAGTTTGTCCTTAGCTGATCAATACTTTCATATATAATTTGATAGTCAAATCGTTATGTTATTAATTTAATGTAGCTTTTGATTTGGCGTTCCGAAACTATTATTTTATTATTTACTCGCGAAGAGTGACCCCACTGTGATAATATTTTTGACGTTGCCTGCAACTTGTGTCAAGAATTGTATGAAAGGTTAGTAATAAAATCCACACACTCACACTGTTAATTTTATATTTATACGATAGAAAAGATGTTGTGTTGAACTTAGTATAGTCTTCAATCTAGTTAGATAATTACAGTTAATTATCCAAACAATTCAAAGACAATTATCGCATTTCAAAGATAAACCTTTCATACGCCCAGTAATTCTATTTAAATGTCCTTAGTCACTAAATTATTTGATTACTTTAAGCATAGTAATCAAATAATTTACTGACTAGGGACTACCTGGCAAAACAACTGACCGCCAGAATTATGGACAAACTGATATTTTCATTTAAAATAATGGAATAGGTGAAACGACGAAGGTTAGGCCTTAATTGCAGACATAAAAGTCATTCCGGGTGGCCTAGTGCTCCAAAAATGTCTATCATTGCCTTCATTTATATCTTATCCAGTGACAGGCCCTATTTTTAAGGTTTAAATCCGGCAGCAATTTCCTGAAGTGGAAAAGAGTTTAAAAATATATTTGTTATCTTTTGGTCAGAATCAGATAGGTAAGGACTGATGAGCTAGTTATCCTGTCACTTATTTTGGTTATGCCTGCGGGCCTGTGATGGTTGATACAACTTATCATATTTAAAACGATATAATTTTATCGTACTCGGTATTTTTATCACATATCGCTTTACTAAGTGACATAATTTTGACACTTATCTAAGTCATATATCCACAATATCGATTTTATCGTAAATGGTTGCCATTACTATGAAATCTTGAAAATAGTCCATTTGCGGTTAAGCTTCCAATTGAATGGCCATCTTTATTATAATGCTATCAAAGCGACAGGGTGTGTAATGTCATATGTTTATGTGTCAGTGAAACTAAAGCACACCTACAACCTACATGGGCGTTTTCCGCGTTTGTTTTGTCTATCATGTAAATGATACTAACATGAGTATTGGATATGTATACTAACAAAGTAAGGACTTTTAACTGTCTGATAATAAATGATTTTTATTATTTAATAATATACTAACTACATAAGAGAGGATTAAAAATGGCGTTCATATCCTGAATTACTGTGCCTCATTTAAATACATTTATAATTATCTAAGAGATAATAAACATGGTGGCAGCTGAAAAGTAATGTTAAAAATAAAAATCAGTACCTTGATAGTTAAAAGTTTTGAATATGGAGGCGCCAGTCAAATCAAATCAAATCAAATCAAAATATTCTTTATTCAAGAAGGCCTAGTTACAAGCACTTTCCAAATGTCAGTTACATGAGAGTGAATGTTTGCTGGGAGAAATACAATATGATCCAACATTTGCTGCAAGGATTAGGGAAACCCAGAAAAACCTAATCAGATCATTTAACTTAAGTGTAATATTATTGATAATATCATCATTTTTAAAATTAAAATAATCAATAAGATAAATCCCAAAAGGATTGTCAATAAAAAATAAATAATCTAGAATGTGTCTAGAATAAAATTCTAAATGTCAGAGTGTATAAAACAATTAAGATTAAAATAATAATAATACCTTAGGTATTCGTTAAAATAATTATTCATATACCTACATGACGCTATAATTTACATTAATCCCACGCGGCTTCATCATTCATGTAGTCTTGTGTGCTATAATAATCTTTACAAAATAATTTTCGTTTCACAATATTTTTGAATTTACCAATAGACAACTCAGTTATGCTGCTAGGAAGTTTATTATAAAATCTCACACAGTTACCCATGAATGATCTCCTTATTTTATGGAGCCTAGTAGCAGGCACTGCAAACTTATGCTTATTTCTAGTATTAATACTATGTATATCACAGTTCTTCTTAAAGTCGGTAATATTTTTATGTACATACATAATATTCTCATAAATGTATTGACAATGCACTGTCATTATATTAATGTCCTTAAACTTATCTCTAAGCGACTCTCTATAGTTCATTTTATATATCGCACGAACAGCCTGCTTCTGCAGAACAAATATAGTATTCATGTCGGAAGCACTGCCCCATAGTAAGATGCCATACGACATAATACTGTGGAAATAACTGAAATACACTAATCGAGCCGTTATCACGTCTGTTAATTGACGAATCTTACTTACTGCAAAAGCTGCAGAACTCAGTCTATTCGAGAGATTAGCACTATGGGGACCCCATTGGAGCTTAGAATCTAATGTTATACCGAGAAAGACTGTACTATTAACTAGTTCCAGTTCCTCACCTTTAACCATAACGCTGGCTTGCTCGTGTTTTACGTTACTCGTGACAAACTTAACACATTTAGTCCAATAAATTATTTACATTAAACCAATTTACTACTTCACACATAGCATTGTTTACGTCATTGTAGCATCGTTGATTTCGTACGACTTTGAAAATTAGAGACGTATCATCTGCAAACAAAACTATCTCATGGTGGGTCTTTACGAGGTGTGGCAAGTCGTTTATATAGATAAGGAACAGGAAAGGTCCTAATATTGATCCCTGCGGCACACCCATAGAGACTAATGACCCCGGTGAACGCTTTCCATTCACGTCAACCCTTTGTATTCTACCATTTAAATAAGACTCTAATAAATTTAGTGCTGATCCTTTAACTCCGTAGTGGTGTAGCTTCCTGATCAGTGTCTCATGATTAACGCAATCGAAGGCCTTAGATAAATCACAGAAGATGCCTAAAGCATCTCGCGATTCCTCCCAGGCATCGAAAATGTGTTTTACGAGCTTAACTCCGGCGTTGGATGTCGAGCAACCCCGCGTAAAACCGAATTGCTTACTATGCATCAAATTATTCAAATTAAAATGTTTTAACAATTGATATAGAATTAGCTTTTCAAAAATTTTACTAAATGTAGGTAGTAAAAATATTGGTCTAAAGTTAGTGGGGTCAGAGGTACTTTCTGATTTAAATAAACGAGTTATTTTGCTATGTTTCATCAGATCAGGAAACTCACCGCAGTCAACACTGTTATTGAATATATCTGCCAAGTCAGGCGCTATTACTTCTATTAAGGATTTGACAGCATGGACTGAGACCCCCCATAGGTCATTGGTTTTTTTGACATTAATTCATTTAAATGCCTTTACTACATCTGAAGGACTGACATGTTCAAAATAAAAGTCCTTAGTACATTCTGGGACGTTTTCTTTTAACAACAAAACGGCAGACGAAGGTGATGAATTTAAACACTTTGTTGTGGATACTGGTATATCGGTGAAGAAATTTTCAAATTCTGTTGCTACATCTAAACTAGAATCTATAATTTTGCCATCAATTTTTAATTCTAGATCACTAATTGCGTACCTTGATCTACCAGTCTCCGCATTAATCACTTTCCAGGTGGTTTTGATAATATTAGAACTATTTTAGATTTTCTGGGATAAATAATTACGTTTGGAACTATGACAATCAATTTTGAATTGTTTCGAATATTGCTTTACATGTTCTTTAAATTCATCACTCGTATTAAACCGCCGTTCCTCATACATGGCATACAGTGCTTGTCTACGTTTGTGTAAGTCCGCAATAGCCCATTCGCTAAATACTGGTGCACCGCCAGCCACAACCGATTTGGAAGTAAATATTGTATTATAATGTTTCATAAAAGTTGTAAAGAATGAATCATACATGTGATTAGGACTCATTTCAGAAGACAGAACGGGGAGCGCCTGAAACAAATGTTGCTTCATTCTTTCCACACGGTCTGTGGTTACCGGTACAAAAGTAATTTGTTTTTTCACTATATTTTCCCTTAATATCTCAAATTCCATTAATTGGCCTAAATGATCTGATTCTAATTTACTGATTATACTTTGTTTAGAAGGAGAAATATCAGTGAAAATGTTATCAATACAGGTGGCGCTGGTATCGGTCACCCTAGTAGGTTCCATAAATACGTGGCTTAAACGAAAAGATTTGAATAGATTCAACAATCTAATACTTATTGTTGAATCTTCCAAAAGACTTACATTGAAATCGCCGCAAATAAGTATTTTTTTACGAGCACGCGATATCTTAAAAAACACATATTCCATAATAGTTTGAAAATCATCGAAATTACTTAATGGCGGCCTATACACACAAACTACAATAAATTGCTCTAATTCTACTGCACTTAATTCTATGGTCCGTTCAACAGACAAGGATACAATGTCCTTACGTTCCTTAAATTTCAATTGACTATTTAATATAATTAACGACCCACCATGTATGGAACTAAGTCTGGTGAACGAACTACCCACCTGGTGATTATTGAATTGGGGCATTATCTCATTGCAAGTTAGCCAGTGTTCAGTTATACATAAGATATCAATATTATAGGCATTTAAAAATAATTCAATCTGCAAATCTTTCCCTCTAATACACTGAATATTTTGATGAACCAGGTGGATATACTTTTCATTGCCAGAAAAGGATTTCTCCATTGTCTCATCACTTAGTTTAAATTATTACACATAACAACATTAATGTCGGACTGCTCAATAGAAGCAGAGTTATGTACCAAATTCTTGGTAGAAATGTCAACTAAATAGGCTAGTGAAAAAACTATTTGTCGTTTGCAATAATTGGAAAGGTAAAACTTACCTTTTGTCAAAAAATAATGATTACTAACATATTTGTTAGCGTCTACTATTCTAAACTTACTACTATATGTACAAAGATTATCTAAAGATGTATTTAAAATATATCTTGTATCATTTTCAGATATTGTCAATTGTTTACAATAGGGAAAAGTGAACATAATAGTGGGCCCATACCACTTCCTATCTCATCACAGTACATGATAACCTTAGGTTTAGGTGTGCTTGGTGCGGTGTGGAAGGAACTTTCACTGGATTTTTCTGGCAAACTGGCACACAGAGAGGATGGTTCTAGTACACTAGTCGACAAATTACCACTTGCCTGCTTACATAAACAGGAGTGATTATTTGTCAGGGACTCCAACCTGTTATTTATCGTCACCTCTGGACCTCCGTGATAATTTGTAACACCTTAATGTCAAAATTCGATAATATATACACGGTTAATTGATGACCATAGTAAGGAAAATTATAAGATGCTGTCTCTTATCACGAGCTTGTGTCAAAAGTTTAAAATTACAGTTTATTACGCGATAAACGTCAAAATGTTTATAAAACACACGATAAGTGGCAAATTAAGCAACCATAGTAGGCCCAACCATAGTGACGAAACGATATAATGCTATAAATTATCACGGGGAACTGTCAAAAGTTTAAAATGACAGTATTTCGTGCAACCATATTAGCTGTTTGTGACAAATGTCAAATTTTATCTATGTCGATCGATAAGTGACTAATTGTACGACCATCATAGCCTCGCTAGTCTATCATAAAAACAACGGTTTACTTGTATTTCCTTGTCGTGGTTTACTCCATATTTCTGTTTATAAAAAAATCTACATCCCTGCTACGTAGAATTAAAGTGTAACTGCAATAATATAATTTAATGACATGAAAAATACATTCAATGTGAAAAATATTTCAAAATAGGAAGGACAAAAATAAATTAAAGCCATGTTTTTTACGATTGTCAACAGCACCGTAAAATTGGCCTGTTTATAAGATCAGAAGCATCATTTTACAAATGAGATTCCTAACAGAAAACACTTTTAAATTCATTACACCAATTTTATTCATTTAAGTCGAGGTTAAAATTCACAATCTATTTTCTTTCAAAGAGCTCGAGGACAATCCCAAAGTTGGTAATTGTGAGGGGAGCATTTAGGGAGTTAATGAGATCTTTTATTGGCTGTCGATTTCATTCTTAGAGGGAATTCCCAAATTTTATAGCGCTTAATGATTAGCTGAAAAATCGGAGTTATAAATTCGATTTTATTGCATTTTGGGTGAGCGGAGGTTAGTAAATTGGACTTTCTTAATAGTACATTACTGCAGATGCCGGGAAAGAAGGGCTTGACGGGTGAGTAGGTATAGACGGCCGACCGTAGGGAGGCCGGATAGTGATACGAAGCCGGCAAGCACTTTTCACGGCCAGAGGCATGTATAGTGCTTTTCTCAAACATATGCAATGAAATAAAAAAATACACCACTCAAAAACTACACGAAAAATGTTTTTGAAATTTTCCCTTCAATCTCTCCATAATGTTTTTTTTTTTTATGGAAGGCGTCCGTATTTCGCGTGAGTAGTGTTCGAGTAGACGCTATTAGGGCCGCTATATACAACCTTTATAATAAGAATCTTAACTTCTAAAATAAATGCAGAGGATTTAAAATATTGTCTATGGTCTCTGGTGACTTACGTATAGACAATATCTGAAATTTATTCATCAATATACGAACCATACAGATTTGTGTTCTTAATAGCAGTTCGTGTGTAATAGGCATTAACGCAAATATTTTTGGTGCGATAACCATTCAGCCACTAGAAAAAAAACAGCTGTTTAGCCTGTTCATGAACACACAGACGCCATGTTTACATAAAAATTTCAAAAATATTACTTCCCGTCCTAGGCCTTTAATTTTGTATGAAATTCCTTTACAGTTCTTTCGAGTTGTTCCGCCCGAAACGTGATACTTTGAAGCCTGTTATAAAGCACGTAATGACGACATTTCATTGCATGTTTGAAAAATTACTATTTTTCGATTTAAAAATAATTCTTTACTTCCTTCGTATTACATATTTTTATGGACAGTTCAAAAATGATAAGTATATATTTAACTACTAGGATCTTCCACAAGTTTGCTCGCGTGCCAAACATATTATGCGAATCCTTCGGGAAACATTAAGCCTTGTAAGTTTTTAGTTAATTTTATGCCGCAAAAAGGAATCATATCGATTCCTTGATTCATTGTTGGGACATCAAAATCATTGCCATCCGTAATCATCGCAAAAATAAATGACCAAAATGGTTTAATTTATTCATCAGGAAACGTATATGCTATTATTTCCATTGCCAATGTTTCTATTATATTTCTGGAACAATTACAATTTAACTATCGCTTAAAAAAAACGGCTAAATTACTAATATTGACTAAACTTAATACTCCGTTGAATTAATTGTGCCTTGTGCACCGCATCCCCACAATACTCTAAGCGACCGTGGATGGCATTCCATTAGGAAGGTTGCGCCCACTGAACCTAATTACTGGGAAGGAGGTCTAGCCAAATATACCTAGTTCAAAGCCAGATGGTAAAAAATTCTAATTTCACTTGACTACCGTAAAGTCAAAAAAAGCGGCCAACAGCATGTCGGTCCATGCTCAGTATTCGGTTCCGCAGCCGTTCATACAAAAAAATGCACTAAAGATGAAAAAATACGATATGAAAAAGTGGAATAGCAATAGAGCGTTTCAGGCACTTACGTCCTTTGCTGAGAGTCACAATATTTTGGCGATAACTTAAAAACGGTATTCGATTATGTTGAAATTAATTTTTGTTGAAAGTTTTTAGTAAGCTTTATCTCTGTAATTCTTTTCATAGTTTTTGGATGTACAGTTTAGAAAAAAAGTGGGGGAGGACACGATTTATAAGCATTAATTGTGTTCGGAGCAATTATTCTATTACCGAAAATAGAAATATAATTAGAAACCTGAAAGTCTTTTTAAAATAATTGTTGAAATATATGCCACACATTGATCATTATTTTTATCTATCAAACTAAGTAGCGGCTTATACAAGACACCTACTCCAAATTTCATCAACATACATCATGTAGTTTTTGAATAAAATGCTTGTGATATACGGACGGACGGATAGACGGACAGACGGGCGGACATGACAAAACTATAAAGGTTCCGTTTTTGCCATTTTGGCTACGGAACCCCAAAACATGAGAGTACCTAATGATTTTAATAGGTAATCTATTTAAGTAGGTTTTTGTCTTGCCTTTTATTCATTTTGAAATCATAGTCTCTTTCATTTTAAATTGACTTTATTTCAAAACCGTTTGCTATTAAAATATTCTATTATTCAATAAATTCATACTGAATAACATTTTAGTTACCTCATGAATAAATCTCTCATAAAAAATATAATATCAAAGGCACTTAAAAGCGCTCCTTGTAGCCTACTTGAAACTTGCAACTTAGCGCGCTAAATAAAATAGGCCTAGAGTAAGGTTTCAAGTTCCTAACAGAGTGAAGTATCATGTTTTGCATTGTTCAGAGCAAGTTTGAAAGTCTCTGAACTTAAAGGTTAAGGTTACTTAAAGAGATTAATGGCAACCGATTCTGTGCAGGTGTTAGAGACTTTTCGGTAAATTAGTTTAAACACTTTTTTTTAAGACTACTTCTATATGGAACAAACGCATTAATAAACAAAAAACCGGCCAAGAGCATGTCGGACCATGCTCAATGTAGGGTTCCGCTGCTGTTCATACATAAAAATGCACTACAGATGAAAAAAAATACGCTATGATGAAGTGCACTAGCAAAAGAGCGTATCTCTACGGCACTTACGTCCTTTAGCTGAGAAGCACAGTTTTTTGGCAATAACTTAAAAATGGTATATTCGATCGTATTGAAAACAATTTTCGTTGAAATTATTTATTAAGATTTATCCTTATAATTTTTTTCATATTTTCGGACTTACGGTTTAGAAAATATAGGAGGGAAACACAATTTATGCAACTTTCGGAGCGATTATTTCCGAAAATATTCACTAAATCAAAAACGCTTGTGTAAAAGCCTCAAAGTATTTTTGAAAGAACTGTCGAAATATGTACCACACATTGATATTTGCTGAAATTATTTTTTTTTATCATTATTTAACTATCAAACTTAGTAGCGGCTTATACAAGACACCTATACTCCAAATTTCATCACTGCACATCTTGCAGTTTTTGAGTAAAATGCCTGTGACATACGGACGTACGGACGGACATGACGAAACTATAAGGGTTCCGTTTTTGCCATTTTGGCTACGGAACCGTAAAAACCAGGTCTGAAAACATTAGGTACTGATGGATATAAAGTGTAGGTCGCAGAAATTTATTAGTACTTAGTGAGAATCACTGAATGACATTTCCTGACATAACGAACCTGAATCATGTCCAAGCGACGCAACTCCACGACCTTTGCCATTCCATCGTTTGACATCCCAGTACTCTGTTTTGAGAGGTGTTCAATAAGTTATTGTATAATATTATTTTGAATTAAACTACAGGCCTATGACAGCGGCAGGAAATTATAGCTACTAATTTCTTACCGCCACGCAAAACTATTCGCATTCTCATTTTTCTTGCGAATAGCCAAGATATGGAATTTGAGCCGCGTTGGTATTTCCGACCATTTACAATCCGAACATTTTCAAAACTACGGTTTATTAGGTTAGCTTTGGCTGTGCTCACTCTATCATGGATCAATGTTGACAACGCTGATGCGTTTTTGCGTGATTGTAGTCAAAGATGAACTCATTTTCTTAATAATAATAATAACAGGAACAGCACCCGCGCGGTGTACACCTTACATTTCATTAAATTGTCGAAAGGGTCTACGCGTTGGTTTCGGCTCCGCGCACGCCTCCCAAAGATCCGGGACACCATTGTCCCGTGAGCGGGTGCGACATACATAGTAATAATAATAATGTTATTTATTTCAGGTAAATAAGACCCATATCAATGATACATACACACACACAAGTAGAATAAAATAAAATAAAATCTTGTAAAAATAAAATAAAAAGTAAAAACTGGACAATCACAATACATTCACTTCTTATTCTTATCACGGTGCACGGTCAGCCAGCCCTTCAACATTTGGCAGTCCAGGCGCTCGGACAAGGTTTGATAAAAACGAAACCCAAATCCTAAATTATACGCGATATCGGTCCTGAATCTCCTCAATGTCACGAGTAAGAGAGAAACGTGAATCCCGATATGATTTATAAACATAATTATTTATGGTTTCACGCTACCCACGAGCACTACAGGCATTTAACTTGAGAGTAGCAATGGAATATTCCGCCCCAAAATACCAAAGTTTCATTTGCCTAAAAGGAATAGTGATTACAAAAAATTTCAAAAATCTGAACGCGTTTTTTAACTAAAGGATCATTTTGATGCAGATAGTTTTACACAGTATATATATGGGTATATGGGTTCAATATTAATGATCTTTCGTCCAATCATCGTTTCGGAATAATGAAATATAAAAAAATATACTTACGGACAGCGTACAGATTAAATTCATATTGTATATTCTCTCTTTATGATTATCACCAAGTATGTTTGTTGGTCCTCAATGAGATCACAGATCACCCGACGCTTTTATAACTCCGAGAATTAAATTCAAATTGAAGTAGTACTTTACGAGTAATAAAATACAGGTCCCAGGAAACAAGTAGGTTTTCTGTAGTACGCTTTTCATTTTATTGAAAAACTCATTTCAAATACTCAATAAATTTTGGAGAGTAGGAGTCTTCATCTAGAAAATCATGGGCTATAAACGTATCGTAACCATTTTGATAACATCCAACCCATTTGTGCAGCATATGCTCAGTTACAGTCAATGAAACTAACTATTAAATATATTATTTTAGTTAACTAGTACCTATACTAAGTTGATTTTTAATAAAATAGTGTATCATGACGTCATTTAAATTTTCTGCTAAATATAATTGTGATAATAGGGAAGATACAATGCGTTTATTTTCAAATTAAATGTATGAAACAAACACTGAAATATCAAGTGAAAAAAAGAAATACACGAACAGAATGTATTTTTTGCTGTCTTTTTGGTTCAATGGAGGAAAAAAAATATGAAAACTGTATAGTTTTAATAGTATACTTTTAAACGTTTTATTTATATAACGGCTAATGCCTGTTTCTCCATACACTTGTAACTCGAGTGACGTCAGACGTGTCGCTCGATTAGTATGGGGCGTGTTACGGTCATTCTCAAAGCGTTCGGACCACCTTTCTGCTCCATGGACGCATTATTGTGAAAGTTCTTGCGAATTCGTGTGCCATTTTTGGTTATTAGATAGCGTAAAAGTCCTATTTAAAATAATATGGGCGTTAACTAACGTCTAGCCGTTATGCTTGACTTTAAATCTCATTTTAACGATTTTATTGTTGAAGTTTCAATGAGTATTATATGTAGATTTTTTTATCGTAACCAGATCGATTGGTGCCATTGAAAAAATAATTTATTTTACCTATTTTAATTCACAAAAAAAAAACCTCTCCATTTAATAATCAAGTACTGCTTGAAATACTTAAAAGTATACGTACGATCGAAGCAGCTATAATCAGTGCAGTGCAAGAATTCATTCCTCTCGAAGCGGATATTATTTCGAACCGACGAACCCATATTATCCTCAAACATATTAAAAAAAACACATTCGCTATTGTCTATTTAAATAATGTTCGAAGTAATGTTGTGTAATACACCAAGGATGATCAAAGTCAAATGAAAGACACTAATTCATGATTACTCATTACGTCAAACGTCCAATAGGTCTCATTACGCTGGCCCGACCGAATCTAAGAACCATCATCAACATGGATGGAGAAGGCACATCGGAGGTTCAATATTCAAGTATCTATTTTTACATAGCGTCTAACTATTGGTAGTCAAATCTGGAAAGTGGCAATCTATGTACTTCCAGCAGTCGTATTGTTTTAAAATTAACTATCTACTGGAAAAGCAGAACTTGATTACTGCTCAAAATCCTTTGTTTAACCTTTTCTTTATCAAAATTATTTACTTCAACGAAAATCATGACATTCTTACTATATCGATTTCCCCAGTTTTAAAAGTGAATTTCTCTATCTTTGCATTCATAAAATTATTTGTTTTCAACCACGTATTCCCATTTAATATATTCCTTTCTTCTTAATACAGGCACTATAAAAATCACCTCACGTATTGTTTGCTCAATTTCAAATTTCTTAGTTTTATTAAAGTGAGTTTTGTGACTACATAACATTCCAGACTGAATAAAAACTTAGTCACGATCCGTATTAAGAGTTTCTCATAAAGAGTCAGAAAATGACGAAGTCATTTGTACCATTATCGCATGAAAACTGACCCGTGACGAGTCACAAGTTAAAAGCAGAGTTCAACTACTCGTAAGTGTGGTTTTATTAAAGTATCTACTTGGATTTTCATACGCGTAGCCATCACATGATTATACGAGGCACATACATACATAATGCATTGTTGAGGTAAAAATAAATAGGAATAATTTTAAGTGAGCAAAGTTATCCTAGACATTGTCTACTGATTAATTATTAAAGGCAAAATAGAAGGTAGTAGTAGAAAAAGTACATCATAGATGAAGAAAGTCGAGACTGGTTGAAGGATGAAAGCACGGAAAAATTAATTTGCATTACTATAGATATATACAGAAACAGGTAGATGGTTGCGACCCCCGAGATGGAGATGGAACACGAAGAAGTAGAAGAAACGATAATATCAATCTGTCTTTTGTACGGCTAAGTACAAACTTCAAGTTAAGTTCATGTAAAAACATAATATATTTAGTACGTGCTAGAAATTTCGTTAAAAACATAACAAGATGGAAATCGAAAATAAAGAACTTTTGCTAATTATTTGATGCTTTGTGTTTTTTTATAAGTTTTAAGGTGTCAAGGAACACAATATTATGTGTTTTTCAATATGAATAGTGATACCTACGTTGAAAACTGACTTCCAAACGTGGATTACGAACTGTACAGCTACTGTACGTCTATATGGTTAAAGGAAGCAAAAATTAAAAATATTTATAACGTACAAATGGTCGTTGTCCTCCTAGATATATATGACGTTGACGTGGTACATTCTCTTCAACATGACAACATTCTCATAAATCTTGAACCTATTGAAAAGGCAATAAGTTAGCTGACAACGTGCGTGCCTGAGTGATGGCGTGACGCGGCAGCCCACTCGAGCGACACAGATAGAGCCATTATCGTTATTGTAACGATATAATCAGGAGGATATATTATTCCTAAAGCCAATACCAATGATCTGGATAACAAAACCTTGAAGCCTACTAGACAATTATTATTAAATAAAACCAACAAAGCCGCGTATTTGTTTCATGTCGTGGATACTGTTCAGTTTCCCAATCATGATAATATATTATTAGAATAACGTACATTTTTGTATTAACACGAACGTCTGAAAAATAACGTGTAACATATGGTATTATTAAGCGCCACAAACTTGACGTTAACATCTCGTAAGATTTGTGATTCTTCCAGACTGGCAATCTATCAGTTAATGAGCTATTACGAGTATAAGTACTTTGATCGTATAATTACATTTGGGCAATAACTTACCTTAAAAGAATCTCCGCAAAACCATGCAAAATTAGCGAACGCTTATCTCACAGATTAACAGGAATCCAACGCGTCAACCGTGGCACAGCGTTATTAGATACACAGTGAGCAAAATGAATAACATGAACATTTTGTCGATGAGCGTCACAACACTACGAATCGGATTCACGTGGGTCGCAGACGAGTGCGAAACGGGCGGCGAGGGCGAGGCGCGACACCACACTGCCAGGGATGCTGGTCGTTGCTACGATACTACGCCCGACCACCCCCTAGATAGGGACGGCCGCCGCCCTAGACGACTCGAACCGCGCAACCTAATTTTACGTATAGCTACTGTCTGCGTAATAGCTCTTCAGTAATTTCCTGATAAAATGCGGCAGATATGTTTTTTCGGACAGTGTTTTGTTCGCGGTTATTAGAATTCGTTGTCATTAATTCGTGAATAAATCTAATGTTGTCGCTGACGCTTTCACGCGTTTTGGACTTATTCAACTTTCTGTAATGTGTTTTTACTTTGGGAAGGGAAATGTTGTTAACTTCATCTTTTGTTATTTTAGGCACTTTAAATGGATAAAGACTGGGAAAATGACATAGGAACAAAGTCGCAAGATAATTTGGAGGAAATAGGCGGGGTTCTTTAGCTTACAAAATTACTTGTGTTACCACTTAACAGTTTGTTTAACATGTCGACATTTTATTTATCATGGATTATAAAAAAATATTCTCTATTGTACTAACTTTAGCTTGTGTTTTAGTAATAAGAGCCCACGTTATTGTTTTACAGACGAGGTACAGTTTATTACAAAAAACATTGTTCGTCCGTGAAGATTTTAATCAAAACATTAATTCAAACTGAAATCGATCTCTGCCATTTTACATTTTAATAAGGTATTCATCGATTTAACGTTATTAAGTTACTGATAACTTAATTTGCATAGTCAATTGAATACCTAACAAATAAATTAATGTAAAAATCATTGTTTTCGTGTTAAGAACGACGGAAGCTTTTCTTAGGCAGATAATGTATCCGTATTCTATAATGTCAGGCATTGATAAATATTTCCAAATCTAGTCTAACTACTATACATGTAAATCTATTGACAAATTATACCGAATAAATTACATGTTGTCTAAGTTTACTATTCACAAAAAAGAAAACAGTATTTTAGAAAGTGAACAGGCAATTAATATTTACCTAGAATGTTTATTCCGCGCTGCAAAGTTATGTTTCTTATATGTGGCTGTTCATGTTCATTGCAGTTGAATATGAATGCTAATGTCATTCTCCGTGCTTAAGAAAAGAAAAAAAAATGGTTTTGTTCGCACCATTTCCAGAAAATTATACTACTTAAGCTTTTTCTCTCTTTAGATGTATCGACTTCTCAAGAATAGCTTAAAAAACAAATTATAAACTGTTACTTCAACTTCAAAAATCTCAGTTTCGTCAAAAAGTCTCACTATATTTTTTTTGTTTTCATATCGATTAATATTCTTAAAGTTTGTACTCTTTGTTGAACAATAATATATTTATTAACCTTTCATATCCAACGTTACAATGTCTATTCGCAATATGATGCATGAAACTACGTTGAAACCTTTGATAACGAAGTTAAATATTGTATCACTTCATCTTCATATTGTATCAATAATATTTCTAATAAAATGTTATTTTATTACTACAATGTAATATATTTTAAATCAATTTAAGCGCATTACATTGCGTATATTATCTCATTTGAGTTCTGGACGTTTACGGATGCTTTGCAGCATCTGTGTTCACAAGGTATACTAAGAAAATAATATTTTTTCTGTCAAAATTACAATTAATGCCAACTACCCAATTTGAGAAAACAAATACAGATGTACATGCATGCCACAGGGGCCTAATGTGAAAAGAACACAAGTAACACATGTGCCAGACCGGCTTAATTATTCTATTAGGACATGATTTAAAATCGTTTTGATAAATAGTTTTTTAATCTTGTGCAAATATTTCTTTAATACTGAAGATAAACCCTCTCAACAAATATGTTTTCAATTGTTTACTGAACGCGCCACAGTTTGTAATAATTTTAAGGTTATTGGGAAGCTTACTAAGAAAGTACTGTCACGTTCCTAGTGCAATACTGCTCAATCTTCTGGTTAGGACAGAGAAGGAGGAGTTTGCCCAACTGAGCAGTGCAATCTGCATAAACTCACATAAGCGGTCTAAAGGATCCATAGCATAATTATTGTGTTCTTTCGAAGGTACCCTAGAGTTAGAACTCTAGGGTATACCTAACTGCTATATTTTCTCAAATATTTTCAATCTTTCTCTCTTATTGTCATACAGTACAAATGTATGTCAAATTTTACTGTCAATTTTATAATATTCATGGAATATGGAAATAAATACTGTGGACATCTGACATACTTTGATGTCAACAATGGCAAGTTTTGAATGGCAATGGCAATGTGTTTTGAATTTAAGTAACTTGACAAATAAATGGTTCGGATTTCCCTTAATTGTTTTAGAATTGACTGACAGATCCTGAAGTGAGGTCGCAATCGTGAATAATTATAATTTTAAATAAAACAGTATACTTTTTTGATTAAAAACATTAGCGTCAGTGCTTTTTAGTAACATTCAGAATAATTTTGTAAGAACATCTAAAGTCTATTCGTACGGAATTTGTATGAAAATAAAGTGTTTTCTTGACACGAAACACATTTTAATGCCAAACGCAGTCGCTCCGACTACATCAAAACAACTGCAAGAAGCTGCAGCGAAACTATTCACACGTAACCACTGGTTCACCACTTTTTTCCATTGCATTGTGGTGTGGTTGTGGATCGTGTAAATAGGTCTTTACACGAACTGACAATTCCAACTCATAGTAATGAAATAAAATCTCCCGTCAGTTCGTTAGTCGCTACCTATCGCAATATTTTAAAATAATAAACGAACCGCCAAGTTGACAGATGCAGATTACTTTTCCAATATCCAATTATTCCGATCCGTATTTATCAAAGAATTCAATTTTTAGTCTATTGATGTTTATTAAGTTACTAAATCTGGTCAATACAGATAAATAACCTAATTAGAAACATTGCTAAAAAAATAACATGCAATATACACAACAAAAGCCTTACCTCGGGACTAGTTTGCTTTGTGTGAAAAAAGCCGTAATATTTATTTATTTATCTAATTATTCGTGTTCTATATTCTTTTAATTTTTAACATTTTTCCCAAAACAAGTCTTAAATTTAATATTTTCTTCTGTTTCCGCGATTATTACTCATTGAAATAAAACAATTTAACGGATTATATCGCGTATATTATCTCATTTTAGTTCCCGACGTTTCGGAAGCTTTCCAGCTTTCCATGGTCACGGGAGGACTGAGAAAAGAAGAAGTGAAGAGTAGCACCCCTTTGCAGAGTGCAGGCATTTATAAGCTGGACTGCGAGTGTGGTATTTCATACATTGGTCAAACGAAACGCAGTGTATCAACCCGGGTGAAGGAGCACATAGCAGATGTCAAGCACCGTCGGTGTAATAGGTCTGCAGTCTGTGAACATGTCATTGACAAACCAAACCACTCAATTAAGTTTGATAAACCTTCTATCCTTGCCAAAGAAAAAAGATATTTTCCCAGGATGCTACGCGAGGCTATTGAGATTAAAAAGCATCCTAATTTCAATAGAGAAGATGGATTGTCACTACCACCAGCTTGGGATCCTGTAATACATCTCATCAAGGAACAAGCGAGACACAGGACTGCAAAACCTTAATTTCCGAACGGTGTAAAATATCTTATCTGTTTAAAAGTAGTTTAATAGTCTCTGTTTTTTAAATATTATAATTAGTAATGAGGTAGCCTGGGAGTTTTTCTTTGCAGCGTTTCTTTTCTCCTCAGTACGCCTCATTTGTGAAATGCTGCTTGGTAAATTATTAGAATAAAATAATTAAGCCCTTCTGGCACATGTGTAACTGTCTTTACAGCTTAGGCCCATCTGGCATGTATGTACACCTTTATTTGTGTTTTTTCAAAAAATGGGTAGTTTGCACAAATTGTAACTTTGACAGAGGAAAATACATCTTTTCTCAGTCCTCCCGTGACCATGGAAAGCTGGAAAGCTTCCGAAACGTCGGGAACTAAAATGAGATAATATACGCGATATAATCCGTTAAATTGTTTTATTTCAATAAATCTTAAATTTGCTCGGAAAGCGGTTTGGCTCCATTTATAGGGAAATTTTACACGAATCTTCTTCTGAGGCCGATACTCTTGAGAGAGTGAGTGGTCGTGGTTGCGCAGACGAGTTACATGAAGGGATTTTCTGCGGGTCGTAGTCTTTCTCGAGAACTGCTTTTTCAGCGATTTGCCTCTATTCCTGCTGGTTGTCTAACCAGCAGAATATGAGTACACTGGACCACGGTGGACTCAGTAGCCAGCCAGTTGGTGATCGGCTTCGTGGTCACATAGCCGTGAATCACTAGTATCTCGATTGAGTTCTCATTTCTGTGTATGTGACCTTAAGAACTTAAGTATTCGTGATTTCACACCGTTGATGAAAGTCGGTCCACGTCCACGAGATCTTTAGGAGGCATCTCCAGCACCACATTTCTAATGCGTGTACTTTACGGACATCTCGAAGTTTCAAGTTTCGGCATCATAGAGAAAAATAGAAAGCGAAGTCATTTCATCAATCGGACCTTTATATCTAATATCTAAGTTCTCGCTTCAACTACGCAGGTGAATTATCTATTTACTCATGTTAAATTCCAATTGTTCACAATCACAAGGACGCATTACATGGAATGTGTTTGGGTACCTCTATTTATTGTAGTTTGAAGTTTGCCGTGAAACTTGGCCGAGACCCAATTTCACTTGCACAATGTTCACAAGGATTGTAATTGGGTATCAGTAAGAAACAAAACTTTACCCGTTCGGTAGTATTTTCCTTTAGCTACATAAACCCTACTCGAACTTATTCGTACTTTACAGGTGATCGTTCTTGTAAGTTGTTAGCAGTCTTGCCACGGCCAATAAAATATTACCATTCTTTTGCTACGGCTTCGCGTTACTATCATGTTTTGCTTAGGTATTCTTCGAGAATTGGGCATCCCTCACAAGTAGCCTATATTTTTTTCTTGATCATATTCTTTGTCTGCAAATTATGCGTGAGATGAAGACAAACCCAAGACAAACACACTTGCTTGGCAAATCTACATGCATATCAAAATTAGCAAATTTCATATTTTCTGCCACAAGATTAGTCAACACTACTACTACTCTACTCAACTCAATATATATATTGCTTGCCACTTCTAAGATCCACGAATTTAAATCATAATTGATTTTCCTAAATGCAGCTAATCCTTGAGTATCCTATTCTTACTCAGCAAAGCATTACGAGTATGCGTTCACGTTCGTAAAAGTACGCTATTTATACACTACAAGGCCTGATAGAAAACGCAGTGGAAACTCTTAATTTCGAAGAAATTACACTAACTTTGGAACTAACGAAGTTCCTTAGAGGCGGACGCATCTTTCGAACCGTTCGGCCGGTGATCAATCAAAATCTCATCGGGGCCTGTCAGTTTACCGGATCCGTGCGATCCGTCTCGTAATTTCGCCACACATTACATCGCGTTAGTCAGGGCCTGTCAATTTGCAACTCACGGGTCATGTTCGATGACGTAATTCATTTACGATGCAAGTTTTTCGGGTTGGAGACATTTTGTGTGGAGAAGCGATGGGAAGCGATTCTAGAAAGTAATGATTTAAACCTACACGGTTTCAGCAATTATTACATCACAACAAGAAAAAACATAGTTTTTTCCTTCGAGACTATGGGCGTAACGCGACGTCCGAAACGTTGATTAATTACCCACGAAAGGTAATTAAATAAATCATATTTATATGCGTCTAAGCCCCATTTTGTTATGTTGTGATAATGATTTTAGGTTACGGATTAAATTGTGTGCAGAAAAATAAAGTGATTCATGAAATGGTGCAACAATCTTGTTGTGTTTTATAGTGAATGCAGTTAATAATAATTTTAAAAATAATTTTAAAATCTAAGAAAGTAAGCTCCAACTAAGTCACTTACAAAGTTCCTTATGGCGTACATATTGGCGCAGTTTAGCGTAGAAACATTTGGACCGTGGGGACCCAGCGCAATAAGGAGCTGTACATATAGATAGCTCAGTGTCTTATCGATGCTTCGGATGGCAAGTGGCTACTTTAGACAAAGGCAACCTAGACATCCAAAGAGGAAACCGTCATCGCCGCCAGCCACGACATCCGGTGAAGGTGACTCGGAGGGCATCTTAAATCGTTCGGTACTTTATAGTTTTTAAATTAGTTTCAGATTCTTTCTCCTCCTTAGGTTAACATTTATAATTAGAAACACGATTAATTACTGTTCTGTATCCGCGATTATCACCCATTCACGTAGAACAATTTACAGTGTTACATTTAAATTGAATAATATTGTCGGGAACTCAAATGAGATAATATACGCGATATAATCCGTATATAAATAAGAACAATATTAATTATGACACACTTGACTTGTATAATATAACTCGATTTGTAGGATAGCAGATATGAATAAGTAATTTAGTTAGTTTTAAACACTTAAGCTAAAAAATAAACTATATCTAAAAAGGGCCCCCTAGCCATGGTACCACAGATGCTGCAGCATTTCCTCGCTGTACGGCGATACTGATATGCTGAGCAAGGAAGCTGCCAGCCCTTTGGTCGTCTGAAGTGTCCGTTAAAATTGTTTCATTTAAAGTTATGATTAATTGTAAATAATGTTTATATTTAAATAAAACAATTTGACGGATTATATCGCGTATATTATCTCATTTGAGTTCCTGATGTTTCGGAAGCTTTTCAGCTTTCCATGTTCACGGGTTCACCATGGAAAACCCGTGACTATGGAAAGCTGAAAACCTTTCAAAACGTCGGGAACTCAAATGAGATAATATGCGCAATATAATCCGTTAAATTGTTTTCTTAAATGAGTAATTATCACGGAAACAGAAGAAAATATAATGGTTACACTTACAAAAGTGTCGAAGTTGGATGACGTAATTAATTTACGCAAGTAAGTAGTAAGTAATTAATTTACCCGAGTTTTTCGGGATGATGACTTTTTGTGACGTTGGAAAATGATTTTAGAAACAACTGGATTAAGTGGGGTAACGTAAGACCGAGCGAAGGAGATACACTTTAATTCAGATGTTGTGCACGATATTTTACGTAAGATAAATATGGCAATTATAAATCTAGCGTGTAATTTTAAAATAAGAATCAAATCGCTTTTTAAAACCTTGTTTACACCTTGTTCAAAAGTTAATTTGTAAAGCATTATTTATTTTATAGGATGATGGGCATACGTTACCAGGTTCGAGTTATACATATAGTTACATACCTTTACTGGTTCGTTTTTTATCAACCCTGTAGTTACTTCCTTTGTAAATGTAAATCTGTATGCAACGACACCCGATGCGGATTTTTGTTTCACCGGATATGCCTTAAAATGAAGCGCGAAACGAAAACGTGGCACATTTTGAGGCAATTTTTTTTATAAATATTTTCGTGCATTGTTTAATTTCAAATTCAGGCGTGGGGCACCCACATACTTACTTGCTAGTAAAATCCACGTAAGTGTAATAGTAGATCAAAGTCAGAAAAAAATCAACACAGTAGAAAACGTTCAAGCAACAGCCAAACCCGTAATAATGAAGAAATTCAACTAAAAACACTTATAAAGTTGTAAAAATTAAATGTCTCTGTTCATTGAAGATATTTTTAAATAAAATATTGTAACGGACTATTTGGATGTCACTGAAATGAAAAACATTTTATTTTTTGTATGTTTGTATGTGTCGTCGTGGCTTCATCTCGCCAAATCGGCTAAACGGATTTCAACTATTTTTGGTAAGTACTGTGAGGTGGCTCGTGTATAGCCACCTTTTTCATATCCTGGCCGTTTATTTTAAATAATAGATTTGAATAAAGAATGTTATGTTTTTGTAATGTCATACTGTGAAAAATATTGATTACGGATTTGGCTATCAAAGAATAAATACGTAAATAGTTACTCTTGTTTTACTACCAACGGCTACACTCCCACAGTACACTATCTAGCTATCTCTAGTTGGTTATAGGATACTTTTTACCCGACTAAACTGCCTAAAAAAGTGGGTTATGACTTTTTCTCCTCCGCAAATAAAAACGTTGCGGGCGCCTTCTAATTATTTATAGAATTGTATTTTAATAAATAAAGTAGGTACCCCACATGAAGCCCACAAACCAATAATTTACCTCCTCTTTGAAAATGCGCAGCCATCGATCTGCAGATCACGATAATCGCTTCAAACAAAACTGAACCTCAAGTTATCCAATGCTCAAGTTGGCAAACTCCCAAACTGGCCATAATTACAAGTGGAACTCGTTGGCAATTTGTCTACCTGCCTAAATAGAGTCCAATAAGCCCAGCTGTTATTTAGCAAGGCGTGTGGGCTAAGGGAATTTAAACAAACGGTGTTTTAAGTGTTTGAATAGCTCGCTGAATGCCTGAATGTGCTGTACTTTTGCTTATCCGCATTCATGGCCTATTCAGGCGTGGAAAAGGTGTTTTACGTTCGCGTATTCAGTAAAGTGGTGGATGCTCATTTAGTTCATTAGAATTATTGTCAATGTGCTTTAAAAAAGTATAAAGTGCTTATGAAAACAGACTTTAACCACCATTAAGGGGACCCTTATGGGTAAAATAATTTAAATAGTATATAAGTAACTAAGATAATTTGTCTTACATTAGTAACCAACTCAAATATCCTGGCACTTAGCTCACGAACTTGAATTATAAGATTAGCTTAGTAATATGTAGTAAATTTCGTTCCTTTTTCTGAAATAAACAGTTGTTTTTTTTTTACCTAAAACCTATATAGTTTTTGACTGGGAGACGACATAACCAATTGCTATTACTATTAATAATGTACGTATGTTACAACTTTATTTTGCAATATACGTATTAGCATTTAGAATTAATTGTTTTATTACAAATCCAAAGACTAACACAAAGAAATTTAGACCCTGACTGGATTTGAAAAAGTGTCGCATGCCATGCCGGGCCACACACGATTTACTAAGCAGGAGAATGTGTTAGTAAAAGTAGCATGATTTTCGTTAAACTATTAAGTAACTAATTATTATTTTCAACTTATAAAATAGGCTATATTCACACAACAATTAAAAACCCGCAGTCATTTCTGTTCATGCAAAAGATGTCAGTAATAGAAGCTCATGCTATTTTTCTTTATAGTAAAGTATCTCTCACAACGTTTGAATACGCTTAAAACAAAAGCCGCCTGACGCATACAGATACGCAGTTTACTAACCATAAAGATTCCCTCGGCAAGATTTCCTTAAAACGATTTTGGGAAGAAAAAAGTAGAAATAAAATTGGCAATAAAATAAACGTCAGGTACGTACGACTTTTATAGGTTCTGGGTCATTAGGTCTGGTTCAATTTATAGGTTTACATCTCAGTTGTGCCGGACGAAAGATTGTAAAGAAGCTATCCTACTTAGCACGCAAAAGATCTTATCCTCAAGGCAAAGTCCTTTAGTTTCGTCTTTAGCGAATTGAAAACTCAATTTTGGGGTCATTTCACATTGAAGGTGAAACTCACTGCTGTGCGAGACGATCGTATATTGGTTGATGTTTTGTGGTTGTGTGGTTTTGGAACTTCGTCTCCGAGTGTTCAATGTTCAACCTTTGAAGGTTACCACAAATATACGCCTGAATATTTTTTTTAAGAAAAGTCTGGATAAAATCACCTTTAAATATTTAAAAAACCGGCCAAGAGTATGTTTGACTACGCTCAGTGTAGTTAGGTAGCTGTTACTACAAAGAAATTCACTATAGATAAAAAATATTATTTGTAAAAAAGTACTCGAGCAAAAGAGTGTATGTATGTTCACGGCACTTACGTCATTTTGACGAGAAGTGCCGTTTTTGGCCAATAAGTCATTAACGGTATATTCGATAAATCTTAAAATGAATTATCGTTGAAAGTATTTATTATCAGGCATTGGTTAACATGGCTGCCAGTGGTAGAGGACACGGAGGAAGCGCCGCACGTGTACGCAGTGCTGTGCGAGCTGGCCACGAGCGGGCACCCGGCGCTGGTGGCGCCCGACACGCCGCAACGGGTCATCGCTATGCTCGCCGAGGCCTTCCTGCGGGACGTTGTGCCCGATGACGATGCCGTTTACTCGGAAATGGTTGCCCTTGTCAGGCAAATCCAGAGCAATGCGGAACTTTTCTACTCGTGCCTGATGTACATATGTACATTATGTTTGTCATGTGTTTTATGTTTTATTTTGATAAGTTACTCGATTATATAGCGAACAATGTTATTATATTAAGGATTTATCAAACAAAATACCTAGAATCTTTTAAGTATTTTTAAAAGAAGTATCGAAATATATGCCACAGGTTACTGAAAAAAAAACAGCCTTTATCTAGACTATTATAAAGTTGTAAAAATGAAATGTCTGTACATTGAAGATATGTTCAAAAAAATGATTGTTACGGACTATTTGGAGGTCACTAAAACAAAAAAATATTTTTTTAGATTTTATGTATGTTTGTATGTGTCGTTGTGGCTTCATCACGCAAAATCGGCTAAACAGATTTCTATAATTTTTGGTACACGGGTAGCAAGGGAATCTCCAGATGGTTATACAATACTTTTTACCTGACTACGCTGGAGAAAAAACGACGGGTTATGGCTTTTTCTCCTCCGCGAACGAAGTTGCGGGCGTCTTCTCGTTATTAAAATAAAAAAACTAAGTATAGGCTTAAACAAGACACTTATTACTCCTTTCGTCAAAGCTTTAGTTTTTGAGTAAAACGCCTGAGACACACGGACGAACGGACATGACAAAACTATAAAAGTTTCATTCTTGCCGTTTTGGCTGCGGAACCCTAAAAACTAAATCAATATCAGTAAATCCGTTCAAGCGCCGCAGATAAACACACAGATATAGGTGTTAAACTCATAACTCCCCTCTTTTTGCGTCGGGGATAAATCGATGTGAGAAAATCCGACAGACACAAAATACAAAATTCCATGTTTACACAAAATACCCAGTTACTTTAAAGTATTGGCGTGTAGAAAGTATGCACTCGTATTTTCAACCTCTATCATTCTAAATGCCGTTTTCAGTAATATTTTTAGCTTAAAATAAGCTTTATCTTATGTAGTGTGTATTCGTGCCAAGTCGTATATTTAGGTTACACCCGGAAAAATTATCTTGCGCTGAAAATACGCATTGTTAGGGAGATTTAAACTTCGTGACAGTGTGTGAAAGTAAAAGAAGAGAAAGCTTTTATCTTATTAACCTTTTCAGTATACTGTAACAGACCTTCAACTTAACTGAAATTCTCTTGATTACAAGTGACTATTATCATTCTGTATCTCATATTTACGTTTTTATTTATAACCGACTTCAAAAAGAGGAGGAGGTTCCCAATTCACTGGAACCTTTTTTTTGTGTATGTATTTTGATGACACGTTTGGCTCAGTGGGTTTTACAACGGCCTACGAAGCTGGCGGTCCCGGGTTAAAATCCCGGCCGGGGCAAGTGTTTGTGTGATGAACACGACTGTTTGCTCCTGGGTTTTGGATGTTTTCTTTGTATTTAAGTATTATAATTTATCTATATATAACTTTACCTAGTACCCATGGTACAAGATTTGCTTAGTTCGGGACTAGGTCGATTTGTGTTAGATTGTCCCTGATATTTATTATTATTATTATTATAATTTGACTATTGTCAGGCTTGCAGTTTGACCATTTGACCTTCGTAATCCTTGTGGCAGTAAAATATGATGGGTATGATTGCACTTCAGCTAGCACCACAATGTTTTACATAATTTACCAAAAGCTGAGATTATGACCAAATCCGTACCTCAAAAGAAATGGGAAATAGCGTTAGGGACTGAGGGGATATTTAAAATTTAAAAAGTACTTGTAATCTCAAATGAATACGAGTGTGTCTCTATGTCTGTGTCATAGTAGCTCTCTAGCTCGCGAATCGTGAACCATTATAAACAAGCATAGTATATGTATATTGCGTTTTGGCGCCTTTGTGGTACGATTAGTTTTTAGCTAAGTAAGTCTGAAGAAAATCAGTGAACCGAAGTTTATTAACGATATAAATTAATTGACAGTGTTTTTTTTTTATCTAGGTTTGGTTAAGTACTTCCCTCATTTTTTACATTTCCAGAGGCAAACTTAACTCAACCGGCAAGTTATATCGGAATAAGTATAAGTTAGTACGGAACCCTCGGTGCGCAAGTCATACTTGCACATGGCCTTATTGAAAAGCTTCAGTTTATTCTATTTAACATCCATTGTTGCTATTTCGTTGTCAACAATGTTTGATTTGAATCCATGGATCATCGTCAATTTTCCAATTTTGAAATCATACCGTAATTTAATTTAGCTTCTCTCTCCCGTATTAGTCAGGCAGCTAATTAGTCAGCGGCGGCAATTTACCTGCGAAGGTAAACACGGACGCCGTCGCCAAGAAATTCAATTAATCCCGGCAGCGTTGCATGTCCTTGCGCTGTTTGCAGCTGGCTGCTGATTATTTTGGGGGTTTGCTTGCTCCATTTGCTGTGAGAACTTCATGTCAACGATTTTAGGGTTCCGTACCAAAAAGGTAAAAAAGGAAACCTTATGGTGCGACTCTGTCTGTCTCTGTTTAAATCTTAAATTGACAGCTAAACGGTATTTTTTTTCCTAATTTGATAATTTGCCGATACATAAATGGTAACACATCTCATGCTTCATAATTGATTTATGTATAACTCTATAAAAAAAGGCGGCCAAGAGCATGTCGGACCATGCTTAGTGTAGGGTTCCCGCAGTCGTTCATGAAAAAAAAAAAGAAATACGATATAAAAAAGTGCACTAGTAATTGAGCATATCTCCACGCCACTTACTCTTTTTGCAGTTTTTCGGCAATAACAAAAAGCGGTATATTCTATTGCTTCTTCTGGGAGCTTCTTTTTTTATTAAAATCTCTGAATGTTTTTAAAGGAACTGTCGAAATATGTTCACACATTGATGTTTGCTGATTTTTTTTTCAGTTTTGGTTGCATGTATGGAGCGAATTTCACCCTCAACCAACGGTTTTTTGCTATCTTCATTAGATCGCTGATCCACCTTGCTGCAACACTTTTTATTTGAAGTGCTTTGAATAAAAAACTGTATATCGGAATTGTATGACAAACAAACATATTTCTTGTGCAAAATCTTTGTATGAGATCCTTGTAGGTACCGTGTGGATAGACATGTCGCCAGTGTGCCACTTTGTATCTAATCTCACGTGATATTGACCCGTATACGACGAGCGGGTAGTGTTAGCACTGAATGTTATTAAAGTTGCTAGCTTTGATAAAGACTAACATTTTTAAATATAATTACGGTACAACTTTCTGCCCGACGACCTTTTTCGTGCATTTTCCGAACTTTTTTATACTAATTCCTTTGATGGCGCTGATTAAAAAATGTATATGTATCGCATAAGGATAAGGAGGTGCTCCAAACTTCATATTTAGTGGTTTTGGTTGCGATATTGTCTGTAAAGTGATAAATCAGTCACATGTTTATATTTTAACTGATGCATGCACTAAAAGTTGGTTTTGCTCCACGGTAGAAATATCCAATTCTACATAATTAAATTGTAGTGACCAGCCTTATATATTATTTAATTTAATGCTAAATAATAGATGACATTGGCTTAGCATAGTAATTAATTTACGATTTTAAAATCAACTTTTTAACGGCATTTCTTTAAGTTATCGCAAAATATCAAGATCTCGTGTAAAGGATAAACATGTGCACGACATTAAACCGCCGAAAACATCTTAAAGATGGCTGACTGTTAAATCACTACTCGATATTTGGCCCCTGATGATGAACACTGATAATGATAATACTAGCTCCATATTCAATCTATAGTTGTCATGGAAACTGTAACCAAGCGGGCTTCAACTAGCAAAAAAGTTACGCTGTCGCGGCCGCGTGCTAATGTAAATTGGTTATTTATCAGTTGCCATCATGACATTCGTGAAGCAAATATAATTTAACAGCAAGTTGTCGTTGCTAGTTAAGTTACAAATTGTATCTTAAACATTTAATGTTGCATATAAACGTGGCACTAGCCCATGTCACAGACTTATCTGGTCTAGACGGATAGTTGGTCGTGTTGTTTGCTAAATTACAAGAAATATATTTTAAGATTACTGCTAAATACAAACATAGCCCTCTTATGACTGAAACTTAACTAGTCGAGCGAGACAAACAATTATTTGTGCAACTGTCTTCGAGGCGTGTTAAGCCTCGAAGACAGTTGCACGCATTTTAAGATTGTCACTGTAAAAACATGACTATGTGGCAACTTTAAAATATACTACAGCGTTATTAATGATGATCAACCGCTCAATAAACTATATACTTGGCCCCTGAGTCAACACAGATGATTCTGGCTGCATAATATGCATATTCATACTATATGTGTCTCCAAAACTGTAATTAAGTCTACTACACCGAGAGTTGATGTTGCTCCGTCGGCGCCTGAAAGATAATGTAAATTAGTTAGCGGTTGGCGGCACGACATTCGTGGAACAAATATAACTTAACTGAAAGCTGTGGTTGCTAGTTAAGTTACAAATTGTGTCTTAAACATTTAATGTTGTATATGAACGTGGCACTATCTCATATGACAGATTTATCTGGTCTAGACGGATAGTTGGTCGTGAAACTATCTTTGAAGCTAAAAACCACGCACTTTAAGATTGTCAATAATAAAACCTGCCTCTGTGGTATCTTTAACAGACACTACAGCCATATCAACGACGATCAACCGCTCAATAAACACCACATTTGTTCTCTAATACTTGCTGCATATTCATACTATAAGTGTCCCCGAAACACAGGTCATGTATATCCGTAGTACGCAATATAGTATGTAAAATCATGGAGGCCAGGGAACGCACTACCCAAGTAGCTATATGACACGAGCCTTTGACCTGTGTAATCACGAAGTGCTAGCCAAGAAAATTGAGCACATAGGCATACGCGGCCCGGCCTTAAAATTAATGCTAGAATTCCTAGCATGTCGACAACAAGCTGTAATTCTGGATGGCATAGTAAAATCTAACTCTGGTGGCATCGACATAGGCGTCCCCCAGGGATCCTCTCTGGCAAATTTAAGTTTTTTAATACAGGTCAACGACCTTCCTAATGCTGTAGATGGCGATATGTATATTTTCGCTGATGATGCGTGAAATGTAATCACAGCTGACACCCCTCACCAGTAAGAAATATCAATAAAATCCGACATCGCCAAACTTTTGAACTGGTTTCGCGCCAACGGTTTAGTATTAAATTTAGCCAAAACCCAAATACTCCACATCAATCTGGGTGGAAAACTTCCTCGCCCACTTAACATAAACATAAATGGTACCGAACTGCTGCAATTACAATGCACGAAATCTCTCGGCATTACAATAGATTCTGCACTAAAGTGGGATGCCCACATTAACACTTTGTGTAATCGACTATCTGGCACTTGCTTCGCCTTAAGCAGACTAGCACACATCCTTCCTCAAAAGGAGTTACTATCTAGTTACTACTCTCTTTTCCATTCTGTTATGAACTACGGGCTTGAATTATGGGGTACAGCAGCTGAATGGCGACGTGTCTTTATATTGCAAAAGCGCGCCCTGCGTTATCGTTCGTTCCACCAGGTTGCCCCGCGCAGAATCTTTTTAAAGACAAAAAAATTCTAACGTTACCCTGCCAGTACATATATGATGTATTCAAATACGTAAAGGAAAACATTGCTGTATTCCCTAATATAAAATAACACGTACACGGCTAGGATCCAAAACCCGGCTCAAAACACCCTACAGTCGACTGGCCAAGTCTTCTAAAATCATGCAAAATGTAGGACCCATAGTGTACAACAAACTGCCTGTAGAACTTAAGGAAATTGATAACATACATTTTTTTCTAAGAAAATTTAAAACGTGGCTCCTCGAGCACTCATTTTATGACATAATTTATTTTTTCGAAATAACATACAATCCAATATAAGTAATATACTATAGCAATGTGAAACTCTTAATAATATAATGATAATGACATGTAATATTTTGAATGTTATCAATAAAGGACTATGAATATGACTATGACTATAATCAAGTGTGTTTCAACTAGCGTTGAAGTTCCTCCGTCGGTCCCACGTGCTAATGTAAATTGATTAGCGGTTGCCGGTATGACATGAGCTGTGGTCGCTTGCAAAGATATATATTTCGTCTTAACGTTTAATGCTGAATGTAAACATGGCACTAGCTCTTAAATGACTGTGACTTATCTGTTCTAGATGGACAGTTGGTTATGTATCTGTCTTCGAAGCTAGCACGCACAAAACCACTCATTTTTAGATTATCAATACAAAATCCTGCTTCTGTGACAACTTTAAAAGACACTACAGTCATATTAACGATGGTCGACCGTTCAATAAACTCCATATTTGTTCCTTGAGTCAACACTTATAATACTGGTTGCATATTCATACTATAGGTATTCCCAAAACTGTAATTAAGTGTGCTGTAAATAGCTGTCAAGTTGCTCTGTTACCAGCCTTGTGCTAATTGTAAATTGGCTAGCGGTTGCCGTCACGATATTCGTAGGACAAGTCTGTACGCTGTGGATGCTTGCTAAGTTACAAAATATATTATTAAGGCTCTGTGGCAACTATAAAATACTTTACAGCCATAATAAAGGTGATGGATTGTTTAGAGAACTCCTTATTTTGTCCCTAAGACCACACTGATAAAACTGGCTGCATATTCATACTAAAGGTGTCTCCGAAACTGTAATCAAGTGTGCTTCAACTGCCGTTGAAGTTCCTATGCCGCGCCGGGCGTGCTAATGTAAATTGGTTAGCGGTTTGCTGGCACTACTTTCGTGGGGTAAATATAATTTATCTGCGAGCGGCGATTGCTTGCTAGCTTACAAGCTGTTAAAGGTTATCGTTTTCACATACGACGCAGATAATGCAGGGGCATTATATTTTTATTCCTAGTCCTTGCTTGCATGAGACTAGGGCTTTAAGTATATATTTATCTTGTCTATATAGCACATAAATGTTGATGTCTGGAACCAATAGTACTAACAACCGTTGCTTATTTTGAGAAGATTATTACTTTACTCCTCACTTCACAAAATGGACTTCTTCTATGTCAAATATAGTATAACTTTATTTTCTAATATTAACTATTTCATAAAATTCATTCTTAAATATTTTACTGTAAAAAAATCCTATCTAACGTGCATGTTTTCAGTTTACAAATTGTGTAGACTCTGATTGCCAATACTAAATTAAACATTCCTCATAATGAACAAGACCGAAACAAGTTAAATAAGATTGTAGGTACTTACTTAATACAGTACTTCTTCATTCAAAATAATATAAAGAACAAACATTGTGCTCATACGCAAACACGCACGAACGAACTATGTCAAACAAAATTTAAAACTTTTATCCAAAAAGCGGAGTTTAAGCAAATTATTCCATGTTGAGATGTAATTACGGTCCAATATGGCTGCAAATGTAAGGTGGTGTTCTGTTGCCATAGCAACAGGTTGTCTCTTACATTGCCACCCCTTTCCAGAGCCAAGGGGTTCAGTTTGAGTTATTGAATAAATCGTTCGTTCGTAAACAGTACTGTAAAAAGTGAAATTGTTTGTATGAAAACTTAGAGTCGTAAAGTAAAATTCAGTTTTTTTTTCGCTGGAGTATATGCATAAACTTCTTCTATTCGTAAAAGTAGGTTATTTCGAGGTCTATAAAACATTTTATGGTCGATTTTACCAACGTAGTATAAGTCTTATTCCAGTAATAAATCATTAATTACTCGCGAGTAAACTCATTTTACGTTTTACCAATATTTTACACATTCACGACCGACATTTTCGTAGCACTACGCGCGTAGCCGACCACATGGGAAAATGCGTATGTAACAGAGCTCCCACCTAGCGGATTCCCAGTCATGAAAATGTTAATCTAAGGATAAAATCTCTATACTAGGGTAAAAACTGTTAGTCTCAGATTAGTACTGTCACTGTCAAGTCAATTCCTCACTTATTTCCCAATTATTGTATTACCCGTACACATTTAAAAAATACGCAGCACCATTGCTTAAGCACGGGACAAACAAACTGTCTATCTTACTTGGGTGCATTATGATTTTCTTCCATTCATTCGTTCACTTCAGTTTGCTTACCCTGTATGCTATGTCGGTGGCCTTGGTTCGTCTACGGATCTCCTCATTCCGGATTCGATCTCATAGAGAAATACCGAGCATAGCCCTTTCCATAGCTCAGTGGCAATGGGCTCGCTGGATGCGGGTCGCCTCTATCCGGCCCATGTGGAAATCAATTGAGGAGGCCTGTGTCCAGCAGTGGACGTCCTACGGCTGACATGATGATGATGATGATGATTCGTTCAACGTTACAGAGTATGCGAGAGTAAGTTAGTTATTCGTAGACTAGCGTGTTGAATCGAAATTGAAGGTAACCATCGAGTAAATCGTTAGAGTAAAGTTATACTGTGGAGCAGGTTTGGTGTAAATTAAAAATTATGGAGAAATCTTCCCACAATAATTTAGGATATTGAAGTGTCGATAAACGGTTATAATATGTCTGCGTGTATTCGTATGTGCTCATGTTAATTATATTAAAGAAGTTGGACGGATATTCATCATTCTTAGTATGATACTACAAAATAAATCAATTACTACTAACTAAATACTATTACACGCTACATGAATACTTAGAAGATAAATTATAAACGCTCAGTAAGTCCTCCTCTTCCTAACATTGCAGAGCCCAACAGGGTTTACAATGATCTGTAGCTTTAAGTTAATATCTGTACCCACTTTTGTGATATTGCAATAAATTATTGATTATTAAGTAAATAAAGTAAAGAAAATAGGATGGGTAGTCAGGGATTACTCATGCAAAGTTGCCTTTCCGGCATTTTTGTTATGGTATACGGGTATGCGACTCCGGCTCCCCGAGCTGCTACTGGCTCATACGTAGTCGTCCGGGACAGTATCCTTAAACCCTTTCTCCTGTCTAAATTCGTACAATTCCTTTCTTTACCCTGTTATCCTTCCTCCTATTCGCCAATCCAAGGTATGCCGTGCCGATGGATCTAGAGGCGAATCTAGTCGTTAGCGTGCCGAATTGCCCTGGGACTGGTGACCCCAGAATAAGGCTAAACCCTTACGTGGCATGCGGGGATCTGCTGGGTTCAAATATTTTATCCCTAGCTGCTCGTGGGAACGCAAATGGAGGCGATGTGGTTGGCAACCCATCCCGTCTCGGTCCCAGCGAGAGCGAGGAGTAGGCTATGGAGAGAGTGCGCTTTGCTACGTTAAATGTAAGGGGAGGAATGAATGATAAAATAGATGAAGTATGTCAGATGATGGATGCGAGAAATGTTGATATTCTGTGTGTGAATGAGACAAAGCGAAAGGGTTGTGACAGCACAAAATGAAAAGATTGGCAGTTTTTCAAATCGTCGTCGTCGTCGTCGTCGTTGTCATCGTCGTCATCATCATCATCATCATCATCATCATCATCATCATCATCATTTCAGCCATAGGACGTTCACGACTGTACACGGGCCTCCTCAATTGATTTCCACAAGGGCCGGATAGAAGCGACCCGCATCTAGGGAGTTCCCGCAACCCTAACCTGGTCGTGCAACCACCTTGCGGGGCTCTCTACTCGAGAATCTTTCTGCCCCAATGGCCATCGGTTCTTAGAACTATATGCCCTGCCCATTTGCCACTTCAGTTTGCGTACCCGCTTGCTTTAATTCTATCAAATGATTTTATTACTACATATACCTATAAAATTTTTACTGGTATAGAAAAAAATGCATAGTACCCATATTTAACTAATTTCCTTATTAGGGATAGCCAGTTTCGCGAGTACCCAAGATAGAAACAATCGCAAAATGGAATAAAAAAAACGCGTGTTTGTGTATGTGTGCGCGTGTGTGTTGTATGGCTACTGTCTGTCATATGGAACAGTTCCTTTATAGCGTTTGCATCCAGGATCAAACATTCGTGCTCATCAGACAAACACTTGCCCTGGCTCGGAGCTTCGTATGCCGTTGTGCAAACGTGCAAACAACTGAGCCAAACGACACGTCAACAAGATATATGAACGTATAATTTGCGCTTGTAATTTTCACTTTCTATTATGTCGAAACAGTTATTTTGAGCATAGTGCGTCGCTAAAGTAGTCACATACATAGAGATGATATCTCAGACATATGCGTCACTAAAGATGGATTTTCGAAAAATAAACATTGAGAAACAAGTATAAATGTATGAAAGGAAAAAGAAATATCCAGTTGTAATGTCACTCTAATAAACGTAGTGCCAAACGCGATTATAAGACAAAACAATAATTTCCACAGTGCAACAGAAAATCGGGGAGTACGGTCCCACTGCCACAAGTTCCAGTTAACATACGAAATGGATGAATATTTCAAATCGCAATCCCTCGTAGAGCACTTTGTATGCAAATATGGCGGTCTGTTTTAAACTTAGTTTCCTGACGTAGTATATAAATGGTAGATTTTTTATTATGAAATTATAGTAAGTATATCAAACTTAATCTACCAAGTTGTTTGATTAAGACATAACGTTGCGAAATATTGATTTAAACTTACAAAGTAAGTAAGTAAGTTATTACAATTGAAACGAGACTTCATCGCTTATAAATAAGATTAATTTAATTACGAGGGATTGCTTTAAAGACAACGAACGTAACGTTCAAGACCTCGTATTAGAACTGCCAATGTACGGTAACTTAGGGTTGATTTCATCAACATAGTGTAAGTCTTATTCCAATAATAAATCTGTCAACTTGTGAGTAAACTCATTTTACGTTTCACCAATAATTAACCTAAGGATAAAATCTCTAAACTAGAGAAAAATCTTACAGCACCAATTTCAGCTGAGTAAACTGTTAAATTGTTATTGTCACTGTTTAACGACACGTTTGGCTCAGTGGGTTGCACAACGGCCTACGAAGCTGGCGGTACTGGGTTCGAATTCCGGCCAGGGCAAGTGTTTATGAGATGAACACGAATGTTAGTTCGCGGGTCTTGGATGTTTTCTACGTATTTATGTTTCATAATTTAGCTATATAGTATATATATCGTCGCCTAGTACGCCTAGTACTCATGATACAAGCTTTGCTTAGTTTGGGACAAGGAGCATTAAAACAAGAGGACTGACAGTTTCCATACTAGGATCGTGTTCCGATCGCAAGGAGATATTCTGACAAAAACTAGATGTCGCTTCAAAACTAAACATTTAACGATGAATAAGAAATGTAGTATGATTATCTAAAGTTCGCAAATAGCGAAGTAATAATAAATAAATCGTAACATTTACATACTGTATCACGCTTTAAAAGTTGTATAATTGTAAAAAAATAATTCTTATACCATAGATGGCGTTGTACATATCGGGGAACCGCTTTTTGTATGGAGATGGTCAGTCCTCTTGTGTTAATGTATGCCTGGTATCATGATGGAGAAGTAATGTATGCCGAATTATCGTTGTCAACTGTCAACTGTCACGTTTATGAAATAGCGGCCTGATCCCTATTTAAAACCGCGATTTTTAACAATATAAAGGCAACAAACACGTTTTTTTCTAGCTAATAATCTTTTCAATAAATTTTTCAAGGGCTCATCTCGGTAGTATGTTAATAGTCTCATTATTATCATTTTTCTATGTAACTTTGTTACTACTATTATATTATCCTCTGAGTTGCGGGATAGAATAATAGATTGATCCACCCATCTATACACGATTACGTATAATAATATTTTCTTCTGTTTCCGCGATTATTACTCATTTAAATAAAACAATTTAACGGATTATATCGCGTATATTATCTCATTTTAGTTCCCGACGTTTCGGAAGCTTTCCAGCTCTCCATGGTCACGGGAGGAGGATTACGTATGTTTTGGTTTTGGTAACGCTACAAAGTCCTGTTTTAGTACTCGACTTTCGCTAAAAAATACAATTTTTTTGGGTCAGTGTGGACTCTTGCTATTATAATTTTTGCATCTTCGATGATGGCTAACTGCGGCGATTAATATTGACATAAAGTTTGATATAATTTACCGTTGTGCATGATATTATGTAATAAACCCTCAAACAGGTCCTAGGTACAGCTAAATATGTTTGAGATGAAAAGTTACAATAGACAGATAAAGTTATTCGAAAAATTCCATAGGCGTTTCAACCGGTCTCAGTTTTCTGTCGCATATATTAAAGAAGTGAGCCAGAATAATCGTAACATTTTATTAAATTAATATTGTATCGCAAGCACAGCATTTCGTTATACCAAAGTTTTACGCTTATTGTCTCGCATTGCATCAAAATATGCGACAGGGAACTGAGAGCGGTTGAAACGCCTGTAGAACTACCCAAAGCACCTTAGATAAATACATAAACACGCAACTACTTTATGTTAAAACCAGGCCAGGAGTTCTGGAGAGATATATAAGAATACAAAACATTCCTTTCTTCCTTCTTGTGCGAGAGATGACATTATGATGGCGTACGTTAGCAAAAATACTATCGTACTGCAAATATTTGAATTACTCGTCGCGATATTACGATATCAGAGCTCTTAGTGGAATTAATTCTCTGAGATCTGATAAAATCAGGCCCGTTTCTCTCATCCATTTCTTTTCTCGTTTTAAGAAAACGTTAATATTCCGCAGTGCAGTGGCATTTGCGTCGGTAAGCAGCTCCGAGGCGACTTGAACAGCCTGAGAGCTATTGGCTGCAAAATTGCTCCGCTACTGGAATAAAATGGGTTTTACCTCTATAATTAAACGGCAGACAAATATGAAGCTAACATTGTCGGTCTATATCTATACTATTATAAAGTTGTTGAAGTAAAATGTCTGTAGATTTAATATATTGTTCTACGTTCTGTGTTCAATTTTGTTTTTTCTTTTTTTTTTATTGCTATTGTGTCACTATGGGTGATTGCGTGAAACAATAAATATATTATTCTCTTTGGTATATGATATTTTCTTCTGTTTCCGCGATTATTACTCATTGAAATAAAACAATTAAACGGATTATATCGCGTATATTATCTCATTTTAGTTCCCGACGTTTCGGAAGCTTTCCAGCTTTCCATGGTCACGGCTGGACTGTGAAAAGATGCATTTTCCTCTGTCAAAGCTACAATTTGTGCAAACTACCCATTTTTGAAAAAACAAATAAAGGTGCCAGATGGGCCTAAGCCGTAAAGACTTTGTTACACATGTGTCAGAAGGGCTTAATTATTTTATTCTAATAATTTACCAAGCAGCATTTCACAAATGCTGCTTCTAAATTCTCTTTGTTGTTCTTAATTCTTAAGTTATGTTTTTTTACAATTCGTATAAAAAATAAAAATACAAAAAGCAAACACAAAATATAAACATACTACTTATATAGAATGGGCACCTTCTGCCTTCTTGCTTGTTTCATCACGTCAAATCAGCTAAACTGGTTTCAACTAGTTTTGGTACGCGGGTAGCTGGGTATACAAAAATTGTTATAGGATACCCAACTACGCTGACGAAAAAATAGGGGTAATGGCTTTTTCTCCTCCGCGAACGGAGGTGCGGGCACCTTCCAGTACTATTATAATGAAGTAAAAAATGAAACGTCTGTACATTGAAAATATTTTATATAAATAAAAAAAACTGTTGAACATTGAACCTCCTCTTTTTTTGGAAGTCGGTTTATTATTGAAAAGGGCTATTTGAAGGTCACTAAATCGAAGAGTATTTTAGTGGATTTTTTGTATGTTTGTGCCCTTAACACGCCTAAATGACAAAAAAGAGGGTTATAACTTCTAGTGTAATATATAACTGCAAGCTTCTGCCTGCGACTTTGTCCGCCTTAAATTCGTTTATCGCGGATAAGGGTATTTTTCCGGAATAAAAAGTAGCCTTTGTCCTTTCCCGGGACTCAAACTATCTCCATACCAAATTTCATCCAAATCGGTTTAGCGGTTTATGCGTGAAGAGGTAACAGTCAGACAGACAGATAGACAGACATACAGACAGACAGACACACTTTCGCATTTATAATATTAGTATGTATATGGAAGTATGGATTAGTATGGAAAATTATCGAAAACAGGTTCAGCATGTGATATGAACTCCAGAACCGCAAAACGAAGATCGTCGAAATAGCTCAAGAAGTTGTCAGACTTAAGTACCCGACCACTCACTGCCACATGGCTTACAATCAATAGTCATTGGAGCGGATAGCAATGAAATACATATCATTAGTACTGTGACAACAAAAAAACAACAATTATTTATTGCACACCAACAACAGAAACAGTACAATAGAGCCTTAACATAAAATACGGTAGACAATAGGTGGTCTTATCGCTAAAGAGCGATCTCTTCCAGACAACCTTTGGGTAGCGGAAATGACATAAAATAGCTAGAAATGAGTAGGTGACGTATATAAATAAGCAATAATATTTTTTTTATGTCCTTGTAATTTCCAAAACAGCAGCACATAACATCGGAACAAGATGCAAGAAACTATATCCCTTTGATTGGCGGAACCAATGCGATTAGCCAATTTGTAGCCTTTACCCAATTGTGTCAAAAGGTGAGTTATGTTTTTCGAAAGTATGCGTGTATGTCTATTTCTTTGGCACGCTGTGTAGCCTAAACGGTGTAGAGGATTTTGACGTCTGAGGTTTCGTGAGATTTGTCTTTTGGGAAAGACAAAAATATTTATCTGAATGGTTTTTTCCAGAGTTTAATATACTTGTAACCCCAGAACTTTAGTTCTGTACTTGTAAGGTATTTTGTAGCTATCTAGAAACTTATTATAGTACCTGAATGGTTAATGAACAAGCTTAAAGTTAAAAGTCAAATTGCAAAAGCAATCGAAGAATATGTAAATCGTTAACAATTCCATATTCGATTATTTAACGAAATCGTCGGAAAAAAACAAATAACAAAGTCATAAAAATGTAAATTCAATTAATAATTCGCTTTTGCTTCATATTTCAATGGCGGTTAGAATTTTTATCCGATGGAAGTTTGAAATATTGAGTGCTGATTCATAATTTCAGAGGAATCCTCGCTTTGACGAGTATTTCTGTATTTCAATTTCGAATACTTTTAGAAGTAATTTAGTTATCCCTATTAGTTTTTATATTACAGGTCTCAGATGTAGCTAATGACTAAAATTAGTCAAAAGAATTCGCAAAGTAAAAAGAAGAAAGATGTATTTTTTACTTTCGTGTTAGATCCCCACTTAATTACAATACTCGAACTATTATTTTTCTTTATGGTAATTTCTTTAAATTGTGATTCGGAATAATGATAGTCTCAAAGTTAAACGAAAGTGGCAGACTAAAGATTGAGCCAATCTGAAATAAAGCTTATTATAATAAGCAAGTGACAAAATGACATAAATACATTAATTGACGAATTGGAATTCATATTTGAACACGTGAATACTGCACTAGTTATAAAAACTTTTAAACAAATAAAAGTTAAATCTACAGAAGATTTGTGGGGGATGTCCGTAAAAGTCTGTAATGCTGTAATAATCACACTGGCGCCTTGGCTTTAGTATTTAATAAATGTGAGGACGAAGGCATATTTCCTGACCTAATAAAAGAGAGTAAAGTAATACCCTTGTTTAAAGCTGGCGACACCAAGGACCCTGGTAATTACAGGCCTGTTTCTATTTTACCAGTGCTTAGCAAAATATTTGAAAAAATATTAATGACACAACTTCTCAAACACTTTATTGAACAATAATTATTCCATCCACATCAGTATGGATAAACGAGAGGCCGTTCTACAACAGATGCGGGAATAAATTTAGTCAGGGTTGTCTTCGAAGCTTGGGAGGAAAAAAAAGATGCGATCGCCTTTTTTTGTGATTTATCGAAAGCGTTCGATTGTGTTGACCATCAGACTCTGTTGACCACATTGAGTTACTATGGCATTAAAGGAAAATCTCTGGATTTATTGCAGTCATATTTATTGGACTGAGTTCAAAAAATACTTGTGAATGGAATTAGGTCAGCAGGGTCTCTAGTTAGAATAGGTGTTCCCCGGGAATGCTATTTCTTATTTACATCAATGACCTACCATTTATGGCGTAACACCTATCTAAAAGGTTTTGCTGATGACACATCACTTAAACATTTTTAAAATCGATAGAAAATCTCAAGATATTTCTAAATAAATAGTGCTCTTCAACAGACTCATGACTGGTTTACTGCTAACAACCTAGTATTAAATGCAAAAAAACCAAAGTTCATACACTTTAAGCTGCCTAATGTTAAAAATTGCATAAGAAGTTTAAAAATTAATAACGAGGATTTAGAAGTTGTTGAAAATGCTGTTTTCTCGGGGATGACGGTTGATTCTAAACTGCAATGGAGCCCCCATATTGCAGCACTTGCAAAAAAACTGAGTTCGGCAGTATATGCTGTGAAAAAGATAAGGTCATTGACCAATGAAGCCACTGCAAAACTTGTCTACTTTAGCTACTTTCACAGTGTCATGTGATATGGACTGTTGTTATAGGGTAGAGCTGCAGATGTTGACGCAATCTTTGTCTTACAGAAACGAGCAATACGTGCAATATATGGTTTAAGAAGTCGTGACTCCCTAAGAGAAATATTAAAAAATATTAATATAATGTCCGTCCCAAGCCAGTATATTTACGAAAATATTATGTACGCAAGGAAACATTTTAAAGTGTTTCGCAGGAGATGTGACATACATAATACAAGATATGAACATACGTTGATAGGAATAAATACTAGAATAAGTAAGACTCAAAAGTCATTTGTGGGAGTCTGTACACGCTATTATAATAAATTACTAGAGCATATTGTAAATATGAACGAAAATAGATTTAAGGCCATGGTAAAGCAAACTTTGAAAAAGAAATCCTACTATACATTAGATGAATATTTATATGATCAACACGTGTGGTCAGACGCGGTATCCAATTGCTTGACTGCAAATACTTAAAAATGTCATGTGTAAAATGTTTAGAACCCTAATATGTTATTGACCTTGAAAAAGTATTATGTAGGAATCTATTTTGGATAAAATTATTTAACTTTGATTTTGAATTCGAGGAATGCACCATATTCGAAGTGTACACATTCACCTTATGAAATACAGCCATTTGTCAATCTCTTGCGTTACTTTGTAGATGAGTATCAAATAAAGATTTTAACAGTTGCAACTTTTAACTACTGTCGACCGACCAACTCGAATACGAATGCATAGGAGAAGTCCGGGCAAAGTGGATTGCCCAGGCAAAGTGGATACCCTTCATCCTATTTTGATACTTGGTGCATATCATGTGAGCCCTTCCTGTCTCTTAGCCGTACAACAAAACATTAAGCGCACAGTCCGGCGTCACGCGTCTCGCGTTCGAGAAAAAAACTAACAATTTGTTACGATATTTCATGACGCGTATTTTGCATGATTTGGCTTAATTATATCTGTTATGTACCTTTTTTGTGTCTTTTTTCTAAGACATACTTTAAGACCATTCAAAGTTGCTCAGCGAGCTATGGAAAGAGCTATGCTCGGAGTCTCTCTGAAGGACAGGATTCGTAACGAATACATCAGACAGAGAACCTAAGTTATCGACAAAGCTCAAAGAATTAGTAAGTTGAAGTGGTACAAGTACAACCGCTGAGTACAAGTGTTCTTGAGTGCAGACCGCGACTTGTCAAACGTAGTGTAGGACGCCCTCCGGCCAGGTGGGATGACGATCTGCTAAAGACTGTGGGCAGATGCTGGATGCGCAAGCTTAAGACAGGGCGCTATGGCGCTCATTAGAGGAGGCCTATATCCAGCAGTCGACTAATACAGGCTGATGATGATGATGATGATGACTTTAAGACCATTCTCAGTCGCCTAAAGTGGCGACTCCGGTCAAAAGTGAAACCAATCAAGAAAAGAAGAATATAAAAATTTAGGTTTTTGATATTTCAAAAAGAAATATACCGCAATTAACGTAACAAATATCGTTACCGTTACGCTGGGGCACAATTGTTCCAATTATTTCAGAAGATGGATTTAATTTGTTATGTCAGCGCACAAAGCTACAAAGTTAAAAATACGACTGCAAAAAAATATAACAATCGTGAGGGCTCTATAGATATAATAACAAATATTAAGTGCGCTCGACCATAGTCAAACTCAGCAATAATAAGTGGAAAGTACGGCCAGTAGTAGGTAGTGGTAGCTACGGCCATTTAAATCTTCCTCACGCAACAGGTAACAAATGAGTTACTATCCCAAGAATAAAAAAAAACTGGGAAACTTAATGTTCTCAATTGGCGACGAAGCGCACACGATCAAAATATATTGCAAAAATTATTTATGCCGACCGGTTTGGCTCAGCGGGAGTATCGTTGCCTGCGAAGCTGAGGTCCTGGGTTCAAATCACGGTAAGGGCAAATATTTGTGTGATGAGCATAAATATTTGTTCCTGAGTCTTGGATGTTTTATATGTATATAAGTAATATATCTATTAAATATATCGTCAGTATTTATTTACTTTTTTAAGTGCTATTACATTGTTTATTAAATAAAACCTTATATATTCACGTATACATGTGTAAAATTAAAGCTCATTACATTGTAATATATATAGTATTTATAAAAAAAAAACATATATTTTTGCAGGCGACATTTAGCTCTTGCAAGGCATCCTCTTGTAAACTGTAAAGTGTAACGGGGTAAATATTTACATTTCTAAGTGTATTATTTTGTTTTTTTCTTTTGATCTTTGTTACATGAACATTACTTTGGAGACTGTCAAATACAGGCGTAAGAGCATTGACCTGGTTAAATTTATGTTTAGCAATCAAGTTTTTATTAAGGGTCAGTTTTTACGGGACCCTACAGCGCCCCTCGCGTCGTTAGCTCGTTGATAAATGAAATGCTTTGGATTAATTCGTACCTACTAAACTTTCAAAGTCGAGCATTAGCCATCTTTTCATAAGGCTGAATAGGAAAGTCGATTTTTTACCTCGTAAAATAAATGACGGTGGTGCTAGCATGGATATGCTCATGTTAAAATACGCCTCAGCCTTCAAAGGCAAGAAAAGGGCCTTATATGTCTGGTTCTAGAAGCGCTTTGGAAATGACACCAGGGGGGCCCGTTTCATAAACGCTTGTATTACAAGCGGAAGGCTCATTTTCCGTAGCCAAAATGGCAAAAGCAGAACCCTTATAGTTTCGTCATGTCCGTCCGTCCTTCCGTGCGTCACAGGCATTTTACTCAAAAACTCCAAGATGTACGTTGATGATATTTGGAGTATAGGTGTCTTGTGTAAGCCGCTACTTAGTTTGATGGTTAAATAATACAAAAAAACTAGGGGAGGGTTACTCCATACATGTAACCGAAAGAGATTTTTTTGTTGTAAATAAATTTCGACGGATCTTTTCAAATCATTTTGAGGTTTCTATCTATTTTCTAAATGTCAAAAAAATATGAGAAAAATCACAAAAATATAGGCTAAATACTTTCAACGAAAATTGTTTTCAACATTATCGGATCTAACATTTTTGAGTTATAGCCGAAAAACGGCGATCCTCAACAAAAGGACGTAAGTGCCGAAAAGTAAAGATACGGTGCACTTTTTCATTTCGTATATTTTTCCATCTGTAGTGTATTTTGTCATATGAACGGCTGCAAAACCCTACACTGAGCATGATCCGGCATGCTCTTGGCCGGTTTTTAATACATATTGTTGGAAAAAGATTTCCACTTGTAATGCATGTTACAAGGTTCAGTGAAACGGGCCCCCAGTGTGAAAAAGCGCAGGAAAGTCACCAGCATTTTTTTTATATACTACTAAGGTGGCAAACAAGCGAGATGAAAGACTAAACTTAATTTTTTCCACCTTCAGGCTCAAGTTGATACTTCTATCTATGTTTGTTTATAGAGTAATTATGGATAGACGAATCCATCTTCTTTTTAAATTATTTAGGATCATGCTGATATTTTAATATGAGCGTTTTTCCTGTGTACATATCAAAGTTAACGGCTTTAAGTTGTAAGTCTTTATGCAGGCTTTAAAAAAAATTATTGTAAAGTACTATTTGGAGGTCACTGAATAGTTTTTTTTATGCATGTATCGTTGCGGCTTCATCACGTCAAATTGTCTAAACAGATTTCATATTTTTGATACACGGGTATTTGGGCATCCACAGATTAAAGGATACTTTTTACCCGACTACGCTCAATAAAAAGATGCTTATGATTTTTTCCTCCGCTGACGAAGCGTCGAAATCTGAGGATTAATACGTTTCAGCCATCATCATCATCACCATCGTCTCTTATTGCGCTACCCGCTTCTAAAAGCTTTCTACGATCCTCTCAAGAGCGTCGATCCTCCTTGCAGGCCTACCCACGCTGTGTCTTCCAGTTTCACAGTCGCCACCAGTTTTCAGTACCATTGTCTTGCTTAAATACAGTACTGATGCTAGCCTCGCTTGTTCTTTGTTGAATTAAAAGACGAATTGTGATTGATTCAAAGGAGATCATTAGTCAGAGTTGCAGAGTCCTGCGTTAATGAGTAATGACGTGGTTTTATAATTTGAATTAGCAGTTTTTTTTTGTTAGAATGAAGCGATATTTTTTTGCTGACGGTTCTGTAGCCAAAATAGTAATTACGGTACCCTTATAGTATCGTCATGTCCGTCCATCCGTCCGTATGTCACAGGCATTTAAAAAACTACAAAATGTATATTGATGAAATTTGGATTATAGATGCCTTTTATAAGCTGCTAAACTAGTTTGGTAGGGGAGACCGGGTAAGCTTGTCACATGGGTTGGTTTCACACGACGGCCATAAAAGCAAAAATGAACGAGCGAATAAGGTCTACATACAGTGTGTCCTGTATATACAACTTATTTCCTGGACTCTGAACCGGTGTCGAAAAACGCGTGAGCTATATCTCCCTCCGTGATAAAGCTCTCACTATCTTTGGACACCCGGTATATGATACCTAGAACATTATACAATGTAGTATATAATAGTCCATTATGGCCGCTGTGCCAACCGACCCATGAAACAACCTTACCCGGTCTCCCCTAGTTAAATAACAAAAACAAATATTTCTTGGAAGGGCACTCCATACATGTAACAGACGCTTAAAAAAAATTCGGCACATATTTCAACAGTTCTTCTAAAAACACTTTGAGGTTACTAATATATTTTTTATGAAGTGCATTATTTCGGAAGTAATTGCTCTGAAAGATGCATCAATTGTATCGCCGCCCCCCTTCTCTTTTATATAATTTAAGCCTTTTGGCTGTAAGCCTAAAAATATGAAAAAAAAAACAAAAGTAATGCTCAACAAATATTTTACACTAAGCATGGTCCGACATGCTCTTGGCATTTTAAATTCATAAGTTGTATTCAAGCCAAACCGGTTCAGCCGGTTTGGCGTGATGAAGCCAGAACGCATGGGTTTCAACTATTTTTGGTACACGGGTAGCTGGTCATCCACAGATGGTTATAGGATACTTTTTATCCGACTACGCTTAAGCAAAAAAGAGGGTTATATTTATTCTATTTCGTTGAACCCGTCTAGTTACCATTAATAATAAGGAAAGTAAATAAATAATGATGAATGGTTAGCATGCTGCACAATCATTTGGCTTATTAAACTTTGGCTACTTAATCGTATTTATATAAATAACTAACTAATTTGGCTCAGGGACCCGAAGAGGGTCTTGGCCTCCAAAACGAGAGCAAGCCATCTGTCCCGATCATGCGCAACTTCTTGCCAGTTACTGACTTGAAGATGTTGCAAGTCCATCTGCACACTGTCCTCCTAGCGGTATCGTATTTACATAGGTTTAAGTTTTTTTTGCTGTCCCGTTAAATACTGACCATTTAAAACTGCCTCAGTTTTCGATGCCATTTCAAAATACCATGACAATACAGAAGTCTCGGTGCGCAAGTTCCAATAGGGCTCGATTAGTGCGATCATCGTTGTTTGGCATCGGTACAGATGTAGAAAGGCTTGAAAGCAAAGTTCGCCCGCCTCTGCCTGTAATTATCCCTTTGTTTGTATTTTCATTAAGCTGTCGTGTTTGGAAATTGGCGGGAAATCAGAGAAAACCTCAGGATATTCATACACTTCGCTTGCGGTTACAACTCGAGCATGGCATTTCGTACTTGTAGTGGTTGAATAGGTGGTATTTGGTAGTCTCAAAATCCTGATTTTCGCAAATAGTTGCGACTTAGTAAGTAAATCCGAAATTACATGCTCGAGTTGTAACCATGTCTATACACATACGTGTATCGGAAGAATACGAGTATACTCAATTAGATTAGGAGCGGTTACAACTGGAGCATGGAATTTCGTACTCGTAGTGGTGCAATATGTAGATGGTATTTTGTAGTCTCAAAATCCTGATTTTCGCAAATAGTTGCGTCTTAGTAAGTAAATCCGAAATTACATGCTCGAGTTGTAACCATGTCTATACACATGCGCGTATCGGAAGAATACGAGTATACTCAATTAGATTAGGAGCGGTTACAACTGGAGCATGGAATTTCGTACTCGTAGTGGTGCAATATGTAGATGGTATTTTGTAGTCTCAAAATCCTGATTTTCGCAAATAGTTGCGACTTAGTAAGTAAATCCGAAATTACATGCTCGAGTTGTAACCATGTCTATACACATGCGCGTATCGGAAGAATACGAGTATACTCAATTAGATTAGGAGCGGTTACAACTGAAGCATGGAATTTCGTACTCGTAGTGGTGCAATATGTAGATGGTATTTTGTAGTCTCAAAATCCTGATTTTCGCAAATAGTTGCGACTTAGTAAGTAAATCCGAAATTACATGCTCGAGTTGTAACCATGTCTATACACATGCGCGTATCGGAAGAATACGAGTATACTCAATTAGATTAGGAGCGGTTACAACTCAAGTATGGAATTTCGTACTCGTGTCTATACACGAGCGCGTATCGGAAGAATATACTCAATTAGATTAGGAGCGGTTACAACTGGAGCATGGAATTTCGTACTCGTAGTGGTGCAATATGTAGATGGTATTTTGTAGTCTCAAAATCCTGGTTTTCCCGACTAGTCGCAAATAGATAAGATTATACTCAATTAGATTAGGGAAGATTGACGGAAAAGTCGAGACTATTATAGAAGCAGCGAGTAACATTTTTGATAATATGCATGAGTCTAAATAAAATAGATTTAAAATACAGATTAAAACTACGTCGAAAGCGCTAAATGTAAATAACTTTCAGAAAACCAACAGAGTAGTAGCAAAGCGTTGTATTTAGAAACATGTAGTTTCTCAGCATTTTATATTTTTCCCGATACAATACGAGTACGTTATGTAAACTAAAAATCTACAAAAAGTTTATTTTTACATATTTTTTTAAAATAAAAATACTAATATGACATTGACAGCTAACTTTTTAAGACTTATGAAAGATATAATAACCTACTAATCTAACTTAATTATTATTTAGTAGGACCTTTCCAAATTAGCAAAACGTCGCAAATACGTATCTCTCAGTGACAGTTACGTATTAGCGTGGGGACCGGAAGCAAGTAGACTGTTTAAAAAACTCAGCTACTTGCTTCTCCGGTCTTCAGGCGACCTAAAGGCTGGCTCGTTCCTCGCTCAGCGTATAGGCATCGCCATCCAACGCGGCATCGCGGCCAGCCTTATGGGCACGTTGTGTATACCGGGATACAGTGATTTAGAAAACATTTGTAAATATAGTTTAGGTCCCACTAAATAATAATAGAGACAGAAGGTTAGTAGGTTAGCTTTATATCTTTCATAAGTCTTTTCGTTCTGTTTTGTTTTTATGAATGTTTTTTGTGTTATTGAATAAATGTTTTATCAACAAAAAAAACTTTTTAATACTTCTAACTAATCTATTTTTTACTTTAGCTTTAAAGTAAAAATGTATTCATACGAAGAAGCTGTACAAATGTCACGTCAGGCACTTAAAAATTATATCCATAAAACAATTCGATATAAAAATAAGATATTGAATGAATTCACATTAACACGTATATTAGGTATCGGGAAAAAATATGAAATGCACACCAGTGACAAATTTAATGTTCCCAATTCGGTGTCCTAAAGAATATTTGTTTACTCTTTTTTAACTCTGACGAAAAAAAAGGTAGATATTATAAGTTTAAATAAATAATAAATAAATACATAAATAAATAAATAAATAAATAAATAAATAAATAAATAAATAAATAAATAAATAAATATTACGGGACAATTTACACAAATCGCTCTAGGCTTGTGCTATGGGTACTAGACGACGATATATTTAATAGATATATTATTTTATATACATAGAAAAATATCCAAGACACAGGAACAAATATTTATTGCTCATCACACAAATATTTGCCCTTACCGGGATTTGAACCCAGGACCTCAGCTTCGCAGGCAACGTTACTCCCACTGAGCCAAACCGGTCGTTTGACGTATGGACCTGTGTGTCTGTGTATTTTTGTATCAGTGAGTCTGTTTGTGAAATCGTAGTTCTCCGACCGATTTTTATTTAATTGTTTGTGTTTGAAAGAGGATTTCATACAGAGTATGTATTAGCTATGGTACAAGAATAATGGTTTAGCCTTTTGAAACTTATCAGCTTTTTTGAAGACGAACAGTAGAAGTAGTTGTGGTTATCTGGTTCTATATGTAGACACGGACACTTTGCGACTCTTGATAACCTTAAGTATAGTGAGGGGGAAAGTGCGCCTGTGCGCTTATATATCCATCCATACTAATATTATAAATGCGAAAGTGTGTCTGTCTGTTACCTCTTCATGCTTAAACCGCTGAACCGATTTGGATGAAATTTGGTATTGAGATAGTTTGAGTCCCGGGGAAGGACATAGGCTACTTTTTATCCCAGAAATATACCCTTAACCGCGATAAACGAATTTAAGGTGGACGAAGTCGCGGGTAGAAGCTAGTATATATATAATTTACTTCTGTTTGAGCATTTATTAATATCAATACAAACAAGAATAATTTACCATAGAGATGAAAATAAATAAAAAAAAGTCTTAGAGCTAAACTATACTAAAGTATTCAAAAAGCCGGCCCCGCGCGCTTCCATACGCAAAGGTGCCCATCACGCTCACAGCGTTGCCACGTGGAATCGCGATATACAGTCATTGCATCAGGAAAGACCCGGAGCGAGGGTCAAGACCTACCTCTCGTAAGCGCCTCAGTTTTTGGTAATAATCGCAGATCTGTGACTATTTTACCAAGAACTATGATTTAGTTTGTTGCTTCGATGTATGATGTCATTACTAGTACCTATAAACTATATCTACACGTAGTAGGTAGGCGCACTTGCCCGGCAGGTGCTCTTCGTCCCATTCATCTTACTTATACGAATACGCCTAATTCTACTTAGTATTTTAAAATTCGATCACTAACGTTCCCTAACGTAAGTCTCGGTAAGCCATCTCTAGAGAGAATTAACATCTAAGTTGTGCGGTGGGTGTGAATCAGCTTTCGGGACGCACGCTTAGCACTATTCCTTTGCAGAAAATGGCGTAAGTAACACGAGTTGACTGTAAAGATATGCCCTATTACGAGCGTTATGACCATAGCTTGTGGTGGCGGTGCGAATTTGCAGCAATGGGGCTGCTACACCCAAATAAGATTCGATAGTAAAAAGGTTTTGAGTAAGATCTTCGGTAACAGAATTATTTTATACACCTAATATTTTATAACTTTACATATTTTTTTGCATTTTTTAGTTTACGAATACACTCGTGCAATTGTAAGTTTATTTTATGCAATGATATAATGTATCGAGTATTGCGTTAAGGCCACGAATAGTGAATAGAAGAATACCTACTAACAATAGTATGATTCATGGAGTTCCAATTCACAGATTATAATTATAGTAGACGAGTAGAAAAATGACACTGCTCAAGTTCATTTAACTACTAAAGATATTTTGACTGTGTGTGTGATTTACCTATGTTCAACGAATAGCAGCAAACTGCAGGTATTTATATAAATAGTAGACGAGACTAGCAAGTTTTCTTGGTGGTTCCCGCTTGCTTCATGTCTTCATGGCATTTAAAAAATGCCTTTTACCTTTGCATGGAACGACAGAGATATCTATATTCATTTTTAGTCAGTGCAGAAAGAGGTAGCAAATGATGAATGTAGTAAATATGCGTATATAGCGTAAAAAGCGTGTTGCCGTAATGTGGTTTGAATCACACCTACTTATATTTAGTAACTTAATAGTAGAAATCGCTCTCACCTCTGTTCTGAGCCGTAATTCCACTTGTACACAAAGCGTCTTTATCTCAAGAAACCTAGGATAAACTTAATAAAAACTAATCTTCCATTACACTATGGAATGCCTTTTCCAACTGCATGCAAATACTTCAGCAGAAAGCGTAGCTTTGCAGAACAAATATCTCATTCTTTCCTATATTTAATATCCGTTTGACCCTAATGCGATCGATAGTGGGAACCTCTCCACCTAGTTTTGTTTACGAGCACTTTACGGCCGCGGGGAATGTATTCCAGCTACACTACAAAGTAGGCAAAGTAAACAGAGTACTCGTATGCGCCAGTTGTGAGGTAGATTGTTTTTGTTTTGAAATTAGAAATTTTATTCCTTTATGAAAGTAGTTCACGAGGTTTTACTAAGAGAGTTCAGGTAGGTAAGTATATTGCATTTTACTCCCCTTCCCCCCTCTGATAATGTTGAAGGCTCAGGACTGTTTTAGCCACCGTTCCCGTGCGTGTTGTGATATAAGTCTCTTCTTGGAATCCGTTATTATAAATCCATATGAGTTCACAGACTAACGCTGTTTGCCACTTATAACGGACTTAAATAAAAAGGTTATATCCGTCAACATTTCATTATATACGGGTACAATGGCAGAAACACTCCGGTGCCTTTTTACCCAAATGAATAAGAGTTCATAGTCTATGAATGAGAAAAATGTTACCAATGATTGTACATTGACGATGCCAGAAATTCTATTACAGAGAGCTTGCTGTAAATACTACAATGATTAAGGTTACCGATGATTGTTAGCGATATAGCGCAGATAACAAAGATTTTGCTTAAAAAACTTTGTCAGAATTAATAATCTAGAATATTTAGAAAATGAACATATTCACGTCCGAGGTTTTCGTAGCGCTATGGCAAAATACGTATGTAGCGAGAACAACATACGAGTAGAGCGCCCACCTAGCGAGTTCCGGTCGATACACTGGTAGAGCCCTAATTAGTGACTGGTAGCTTGTGTCTTCATCACCAATTTTTCTTTACCAAATGATGATTTTCGAGTGTAAATGCTTGTTCTATTTGAATAAACACCAAAATCGCCATAGATATGCCCATAAGATTTGAGGAATTCCTTTGATTCCTCATCGATCTCATCATCTGATCTTCACCATAATTTTATGGGACCGACTTGGACAGATTCCTACTCATAACCAAAAAAATAATTTTCTCAATCGACTTGATCCGCGAATTAAATAACACTGGTAAAGCCCTCAGTAGTAACTGATGGCTTGTGTCTTAATCATCGGTTTCTCTTCACCAAATGATGATTTTCAAATGTAAATGCTTAAACTACTGTAATAAATACCGAAATCACCATAGATGTGCTCAGAATATTCGAGGAATTCCTTCGATTCCTCATGGATCCCGGCATCAAATATTCACCAAAATTTTATGGGACCAATTTGGATATACCTACTCATGAACAAAAACATGATTTTCCAAATCGTCGTGTAAATGACGGAGTTCTGAGGTAACAAACATAAGAAAAAATAACCCCCTCCTCTTTTGAAGTCGGTTAAAAATATTATTATTTTTGTTCTATTACATTGTGATTGTTTTATCTATAGATAAATATCTTGTTAAGATGTAACATGTTACAAATACATTTAAATTGCAAATTAAGTAAATATAAATATATTTTTTTAATCAAGTTCTTCATTGAAATATCTTATTTTTGACTAGTATTTCTCTATTATATGCCAAAAGGAACACTTTCCCTATTCATCTTCATCTTCATAGTCGTCATCGGCCATGGTCGTGGAAGTGTTAAAGATGGCCTTCACGATCGCTTTGACAGTTTTCCGCGCGCCCTGCCGGAGCAGAGTCAACTTGAACTGCATTAACACGATGAGGTATGTAGACATGAAGGAAATGTTCTGTGGACAAATTTTTGTTGAACATTATTCAAATAGTTTCTGAAGACATTAACATTATATAGATATTTCACGCAACGTCTTATTTTCGCCGCCCTATTCTACCTAATAGCATTTAACTACTGAAGATAACAAGCTGTGTCATTACCCAACAAATAGGGTATATGCATGACTTTTTTTATCGTTTTTCTTAATAAAATATCAAAACACCGTAAAAATGATTTGAAAAAGTGGAATTAACATTAAAATCGGCCAAGAAATAATGAAATAATGATCTTTATTCTGTATGTAGGCCGCAAGGGCACTTATACAAGTCTGACTTTACGGCGTTTCCCAAGAGGAGACCACTGAAGAGAAGAAAGCCGAAACAAACTCAACAGTCAGTCATTTTTTCAAATTAAATCTTATATCTATTACAACATTTGTACTTAGCCTATCCTAAATATATGTTTTGAGCATAAACTCATTGCGTAGTTCTTTAAGAAAACATATCAAAACTTATAAAAGTAAAAAATACAATAAAATATATATTTATATAGAATATAAAAAAGCAAAATAATGATTAACGACTTACATACGTTTGATATGTCACCTTATAAGAACTGTGTCCCAGTAAAAATAAATTATTTGGTTTCTGTTTTGCTTATGATATAGGCATTTTGAACTACAAATTAGACAGCGATTTGACAGAGAGGTCCGACATGTACTGTTACGTCATAGTTCACGCCGGCCATATAAACTCCAAATTAAATACTGCTTTGCTAGAAAGAGATAAAATGAAATGTTTGATGGCTTATATCTTAGTTATTCGAAGAAATATTTTTGTCTACCGTTTTTCACATGAATAAGCTTTAAATAAAGCAAAAATAAAAAATCATGCATATTCCCTATTGTTCATGCATTCGAGGGCGAGGTTCACGTACTTGTATATGTGCGTTTGTAGAAATCGGAATATTTCCATAGTGTGCTAAACGAATAAGAAACAAAAATGCCATGCCGCTGACAATTCTATTTACCGTATTACTGACGGGTGATTTCGTAATTACTTTGGCAGAGAGGAATATATCCGTTTGGCAACTCCAGTGGTTAAATGCTCTAAGCATCCTACTAATATAATAAATGCGAAAGTTTGTGAATATGTTCGGACGTTTGTAACTCAATAACATGGAAACCATCAAACGTAATTAGGCGAAACTTAGTACAAAGACAGATCAAGTCATCATGGATTAGAACACTCAAAGTAATTAATTTCCGGGGGACGCGGGGAAAGCCTGTGCATATAGGACGTACGTACACATGTGTATTTTTAATCAAATCATGTGATATCAACTGAACATTTTTTTTCCAACTTCATTTTTTCACACCAAGTTTAAGCAAAAAAAAGGTAACGATTTCCCGGAAGCAAACTCTAATTGCTGCCCTGTTTACATGATATTATGTGGATAGGTAATGCAATGTGTAAATGTTTCTTGATATTAAATATGGATTATCTACGAGAAAATATTCAAAAATAAGAAGCGCAGAATTCTTTAAAAAGACATTAAATCAATTATGCGTAAAACAACAAATATTTATGACTCTCTTTCTAGAACTCTCATAAAACTTTCGGAAAATGTTTCGTGTACGTATACGTTTTACGAGTTTGAAGTAATAAAACAACGTTCCTTCCTGAACTAGGATAACGATTATGATAATCATAGTTTCTCCGTATTGAGATAGTTTTGGGGCAAATAGTTGTATGCCAATTGCAGTCGTGTAGCTCCTTTGAAATAGTAAATGATAAATAAACAGAAACAAATTTTGCATACCAATTGCTTTAGCCAGGGTAAACTATCTGCCAGAGACTCCATTAGAACAAATAAATACGATTTCGAATTTAATTTCAAAGGAATACATATGTATTTCAATGCTAGAAGATACCGCAACTTCGTACGCGGAGGGGGAAAATTCATAACCCTCTGTTTTTCTTCAATGTAGTCGGGTAGTATTCTATAACCATCTGGAGATACCCGGCTACCCGTGTGCCAAAAATAGTTGAAATTGGTTGAGCCGATTTCGCTTGATGAAGCCACAACGACACATACAAACATACAAAAAATCAAAAAAATATATATTTTTCGTTTCAGTAAACTCCAAATAGTCCTTACAACCATTTTTTTGAAAATACCTTCAATGTACAGACATTTCATTTTTACTACTTTATAATAGTACTAGCTTCTGCCCGCGACTTCGTCCGCCTTACATTCGTTTATCGCGGATAAGAGTATTTTCCGGGATAAAAAGTAGCCTATGTCCTTCCCCGGGCCTAAAACTATCTCCATACCAAATTTCATCCAAATCGGTTCAGCGGTTTAAGCGTGAAGAGGTAACAGACAGACAGACAGACAGACACACTTTCGCATTTATAATATTAGTATGGATAAATATAGCAACGTGCTTCGAATAAACGTTGGATGACGCGCGTTCTTAGTGATGGCAAGGGATCACCTGATGCTACTTTTTTTTTTTTTTTTTTGGTTGTCCTCTATGATCTCTTTTGGCCAGAGAGGCCATTTTAGAGTTTCTGAAGTAGGCGCGTCACTCCTATGAAGGACGCGCCGGGAGAAAACGTCGATGGCAGGCGCCTGTCCGCCGGATGGCTTACAGGTCTTGTGAGTCCCGCCGGTTTATGAAGCTGGCTGCGGCCAGCTGTGATGAAATTGCGAAGATGGGAGATGACACCTTTTCAGGGCCTTTTCCTCCATCTTCTGTCTTCGTCTTGAATATGCTGGTGTGTGATGAGCTCGAGGAATGCAGGTAGACGAACCTCCCCCAGATTCTCCACGCCGCTCAAAGGAGAGGCCGATAGGCCTCGATCCTACGTGGACGACCCTGGTGGCCGCTGGTCGACGGGAGCCGGAAGAGGCGCGGGTCACTGCATTCGCTTCAGCTCGCATTTCTGGTATTTCGCTTGATGTTCAGCGTCGTTGATGGCCGTGTGTTAATTGGTGATGCCGGTGCGAGAAGCACGGACGACGAGCAGTCCCTCTCCGGAGCCCCCAGCAGGTCCCCCTCAAGCTGGTAGGACAGCACGGCGTGATGCGGCGTCCACTTTGTCACCAACTCGAGGAGGTCGTGATGCAGGATCCGGATCGCTTCCACTCCCCGCAGATGTTTCTCACTCCGGCTCAGCAATTGTGGTTACTCAGTATGAGTATTGATGTAGTTGTTCACTTTACCGCCGGGAGCTGAGCTCAACCGGGGCGCGCGGATGGTAGTGCGACTGCGCGACCGTGCCTACAGAAACACGGGAAATGTCCACCTGATGCTACCTTCTGTATTCAAAGGTTTCGTTTTGTAACACGTTTGTTCGTTTGCTTACTGCGTCAAACTTAGGTAAGTCCCGGTTGATGCTCGTGATGGTCATTAGTGGCCACGAGAACCATCAATTCTCTCAGCGTATTGTGGTCTATGGGTTTATATAAATACGCAAATTAACATACTGCGCAAGTCAAAGATGAGGGACGTGGTAGCAATCGTTAAGGATGCACACCATGACGCACCTCTTTTTGTAATCGTCCTCAATCCTCGCGCCGTATTCTTCATTGTCGAGGGTCGTCCAAGGAATTCGTGGTATTTTCCTCCAATACATCTTGAACGCATCAACGCCGTCGCGGTCAACCTTTTTCAGAGTCCAAAGTCCAAGGGCAACTCCATAACTGAATATGGAGAAGACTAGAGAGTTGACTAATCTAATTTTGGTTTTGAGTGAGATGTTGCGATCCCATATGCCTTGCAGCTTCGTGTGAGGATAGCATAAGCACGGCCATCATATTTGGAGAGGCCTTTGTACAGAACAGGACGTCATCGGCTGAGGTGATTATGAGAATAATGATGATGACTTACCGCTGTGAACAACTCGCGGTTTATGTTCGTGAAGCCGTCCAAATTCATGATGGGTGGATTCTTCGCAATGGCCACTAGGAACATCTCCACCTCACGTTGCGTGCTATGATCGATGGCTCCGAGGTTCACGTTGAGGAGACGTATTTGAAACTCATGGCCAACCTTGAAAATAATGTCGTTAATATTATGAAATAAATTAGGGAATCGAATTAGGCTGCTGGTAAAGAGAAAAATCGATACAAAAAAATGAAGTAGTGGTATAATAAACAATCTGAAATGTTATAATATTAGGCGGACTATAAAAGGTTAAAAATGTTAAGCTTAAGAATTTTTGTGCGATACATAACCAGTTTTTGACAGTTACAAATAATATTATTGATAACAGGTCAATTGTTACGACCCATATTCGCTTCCGTCGTAGCTTCAAAAATTAATATGAACCAGAAGATGCCCGCAACTTCGTTCGAGGAAGAGAAAAAGTCATAACCCGTCGTTTTTTCTTCAGCGTAGTCGGATAAAAAGTATGCAATAACCATCTGGAGATACCCAGCTACCTGTGTATCAAAAATTGAGGAAATTTGTTTAGCTGATTTTGCGTGATGAAGCCACAACGACACATACCTATATCCTTGTTACCCATGTTTGTTAGTAGTAAAATTAACTGGTTAATATAGTTGTAAGGTAAATAGTGTTAGGTGCATATAGCTAAAAATAATGGATATGAGCGCGATCTCGCCAACAAACTGTCTTAGCAGTTTGGCGAGTTACTTTAAGTTGCATGAAGTTATGTACACCGTTTTGCAAAAAAAAAACTAAAAAAAAAAAAAAACATACAATCATACAAAAAACCAAAAAAATATTTTTCGTTTCAGTAAACTCCAAATAGTCCGTAACAACCATTTTGTTTTTAAATATCTTCAATGTACAGACATTTCATTTATACAACTTTATAATAGTATAGATGTCAATAATAAAGGCGTGTCAATTACAAAGTTTTAAGCAAAGTTTTTAAAATAAAAATAACACAGCCATCTCTAAAACACGACTTTTTTATTTCAAAGTATTAGATATTTAAATAACTAAACATGGCCACTTTTGTAATATACAGACTCATTACAAGTGTCTCCTTTGTCACAAATAAATAACAACAGTCCTTACACAGTCAACCCGAGAGCTAAAACATTATTTATATCTAGGACTGAAAACGACTAGAGGGTATATTTTTTGTTTTACTTTGCAAAGGTTGGTGATAGTAGATTTCAGTTTATGACAAATAAAATATTATGTTTACTATGAGATATTAATATTTTTTTGCTCAGAGCACAACAAATTATTGCGTCGTACGCTAACGTCTGAAAATAAACAAACGATTTAGAAAATTGCTCTCCAAACTTAAGTTTGTTAGGTACCCGCAGCGATTAGTAAAGTCATTCCATCCGATATTATTGTGTTTTACACAAAAATGTAATCTACACAACTTCCTTGAGAAGCTGTACGCCTCATTACATACGAGTATAATATACATAAAATTCATACAATACCCGATAATAACAAACAAATTAAACATATCTATTTAGCTCATACAGCTCCCCAATATCTCAGAGAGTGCCTGGTATAGTGAGAAAAAAATAATACTTCAGTAACTATTGTTTCTTTTTATGTACAAAAACGTAATCCACTGACTTTCTTGGATCTATATAGAATGCCTTATTGCATATGCATTGTACAACAAAGTCATGCAATACCCGACAAATACAAAAAACCGCATCTCTTTGTAGCTCAAACCTTGCTCCAATATCTCGGGGAGCGGCAGGTATATTGACAAAATATGTGGTTCTGTAACTATTGTTTAGTTTTGCACGGAAAAACTCTCTCTTACCTTCCTTGACGCATGGTACGCTTCATTGCATATAATGTACAACAAAGTCATGCAATACCCGACAATTACAAATAAGCCCATCTCTTTGTAGCTCAAACCGTGCTCCAATATCTCGGAGAGCGCTCCGTATAGCGAGATGGTGGTCGTGAAAAATATGACCATGCAGTAAATGCCGTACATGTTGGAATATGCCCGTCCTGTGAACAAGGTTTTGCATAATTTTGAGGTATTATACTTTGTGCTAGGAAATTTTCGTGTTTGTTACGGTGGTTTTGCTGGAACGAGTTTTTAAGTGTGGTGGTCGTATGTTCGAAAGCGTATTTTTCAGTCAGTCTTATCTAAGGTAAGATTAGAAGTCAGTGTTGTCTTAATGTAAGGGTAAAGGTAGAAGACAGTTTTAAGTAATATTTTTTAGCGTTGATGTTTTTGATATTTCTGAAATGCTCGAGGATTTTAATAATAGATGTATCTATTATTGAAATCCTTTATTTCAGAAATATCAGTTCAAATAAAAAATGTTTTGCATTGAAATACATAGGTAGCATTCCATAAATTCTATTGGACGGATTCCGTCATTTTAGCAATCACAAAGGTTAGACTTGCAACGCCTTCAAATAACAACCGTGAATTGAGAGTATGATCGCCGTACCTCGAAGTTGTGCGAAACAGTGCTGGGCTGGGGAATAATATTTAATAGCAATAATTAAACATGAGAACTTTTGTTACAAAAACAATACAGGATCACAAAAACAGACAACAATACATTCAAGGAGAGAGAATATATTAAGACAAGTTACGATAGTGTACAGTCACCAGCATCAACATCTGCCAATATAAAGCGGGTGAAAATATCTGACACGTCCTAATGAACGAAATATTTCGCTTTATTGTGGCATATATTGTGCTGGTGACTTTAAAAGTGTCGATAAATGAGTTATTCACTCATTATTTGACTATGCCCTAAAATTCTACCATCTCAGTAAAAACGAATATTACATCGTCCGAAAAATCCTGACAACGAAGCAAAAACTTAAACACAACTTTCTCCTTCCAAGCATTATAATACCAAATTAAAGAAAAAAATGAATCCAGCTCACGCCAAGCTCCAGATTAGTTGCTAACTTGTTTAAGATGGCCCAGATGACGCGAATGGCCCCTTATTGCATGCCACCTGCCACAAATGGCCCGCCCGCTTTATCTTCCTGATTACGTTTCATGAGAGATTCTGATAGGTGCCATTTGTTGAGCTTCTCGCCTATTCGTGGAAATTATCAAGTTTTGGAGATAGATTTTTGGGTTTTTTTTGTGGAAGATTACTTATAATGTACTGTCAGCAGCAGAATTTACTACGCGCACCAAGCGCCCTAAATGTGAGTTACGATTGCCCGATTGATTGATTGTGAAGACGATCGAGATAAAAAAGCTCGTGCATTCATTTTAAATGTTTTATTATGCGTACGATCTTTTGCTGTTGGACGTACATTTAGAACAAGAGAGAGATAAAAGAGTCTTGATATAGAAGCAAGTTCAGGTTGTTTCTTCTGTGGCTAAATGGTAAGTAGAGTCAGCATCAAATAGTTTAAAGCATCTAAAGTGACAAATATATCGAAACACATCTTTATTCTTATAGGCATCAATAAATATACAATCATTAACATATAACTTAACACTGTCAAACGCAATAACCCGCACCAAATACCTATGTATTAAACGTATCGTTATTGAAATATAATTAATGTCACGATATTTAGTTGGCTGTATTGAATCCACACTAATATTATAAATGCGAAAGTGTGTCTGTCTGTCTGTCTGTTACCTCTCTACGCTTAAACTGCTGAACCGATTTGGATGAAATTTGGTATGGTTTGAGTGCCAAGGAAGGACATAGACTACTTTTTATCCCGGAACAATACCCTTATCCGCGATAAACGAATTTAAGGCGTACGAAGTCGCGGGGAGAAGCTAGTCTAAAATAAAAGATAATTTTCTTTTTTCTTCTTCATATTCTGTTTCCTCATATTACTTATATTTGAAACTGCTTATGTCTCCCCGCTGAAAACCCCTTTCAAAAGGTAGCAAATTTTCTTAATAATTTCTCACAAAGGCAAGGGGTTCAAATGCACCGTGCAACAGGTAAAGGGGGATATAAAGCGAGACAATCTCCGTAACTTTGTCCGGGACGGGTATATAAGGGAAGGAAGCTAAGATATAACAGCGTAGGGTCGGACTTTATACAAGCACAAAATAAAATAAAAGTATACCAACCAGATGGACTGATAAATTAAAGTACTCATCTTCCTCAAAGTTTTGCTGAGTCGTAACGAAAGTCGACGAAATGGATCTGTCCATTTCCACCAGGGAAGCAAATCCACTCTAAGGGTAAACTACCTGATGATGACCATAATTCTTAATTTTGAGGGAACAGCAAGAGAGAGACAGAGAAGGAGAGAGAATACAAGGTCACAATATCATTGAACCTCCCTGGAATGTGACGCTCCTCCCGCTTCCCCTTCTACCTACCCGCACTCGCTATTTTCTGCGCCATCTTAGCGAGATTCGTCCGTTGCTGCGAGAGAGCAAATTTTGCCGCTCAAATACTTAATGTTCGTTTATTACACACGGCGCCTGGTTCAATGGCTTTCTTGTATCCTTTGTTGGTTGGTTTGGAAGACACTTTTAAAAACAATATATTTAACTGGTAGGTTATTAATATTTTCCAAATGTCAAAATCCGCGAGTGAGAGAAAACAAAAACGTCACTAAATTCAATACTAAGCACCCTGCTGTACATATAAATTGTAATTTGGCATTTTAGCTACGGAACCCCCGTCAAAATTTCAACATTTTATCTAGATAAAAGGTTGAAATTTTGAAAATGTTTTCTTGTGGTGGACTGTGTTCGCATATCTACGTCTGTATGTGTTTGGGTTATATACCTATTCGTACATACCTAATTGCTGCATCATATGCGACAAGTCTACCCAGAGATGGCGGTACTGGGCGAGCATCAATGCGGGATGATCCGCCTCTAAAGCTTTGTGCAGGTTCTGTGCCAAGCCTTTTGATGCCGTTCCGAATGCATTGCAATTAATATACCTGGAGATTACGAGCACAATAATACAATCTTATCAATGTAATAAAATATGGTAATCAAATTCGATGTAAAGAAAATAAAGTTTCTAAATTCATAGCGATGTATGATATAGTAATAGGCTGAGAGTGCCGCAATCGAAATCCTGCCAGTAGCGTTTCACGATGCAATCAATATTATGAAGCAGAGTTCGATTGTAAAGAATCCGTGGCTTGAAATTTTCGAACACAATCTAGTTAGGACTAGTAGCACCCTCTGTCTTTTTTTATTTTGAAATACTAAGTACGTGAATCTTAGCTCTCAGCTTCCATGAGAAGATGCCATACTCCCTATAGTCAAAGAATTAACCAAAAGGTTATTTATCAAAGCAAAGAAAATCCGTCCAGCATAGCGATGATGTGATGACACAACTCCAAGTCCTCTTACAGTTAGTGACGGGACATGATTATGGCATAGCTCAGCGTCCATAAGATGCTTACCCTAGAGTTAAAGGATTAACCATAACACATTTACCAAAGCGAACAAAATCCATCCAGCATAGCGATGATGTGGTAGTAGCTAGTTAATGCCACAACTCGAAGTCCTCTTGCAGGTAATGTTGGGACATAACCACGGCAAAGCTCAACTCTATGAGAACATGCCTTAACCAAGTTAGTACTTAGTTAAAGGATTCATTAAAACACATTTACCAAAGGGAACAAAATCCATCCAGCATAGCGATGATGTGGTAGTAGGCTAGTGAATGCCACAGCTCGAAGTCCTCTTGCAGGTAGTGTTGGGACATGATCACGGCGAAACTCAGGCCCCATGAGAAGAAGCACAGTCCCCAAGTAAGAGAGTAAAGGTTCGGGAATACAATGGGGGTTCCTGTGATCTTGAGGTACTTTAGCTGGAATAAAAAAAAATGTAGCTTGGCTGTTTTTCCACCGTCATGGTCGTAAAGTGAAATATTTATTTGCTGTTCATTACTTATCTATTATACAATAGTTCTTGGAGTAACGAAACGGCCAAACCTCATATTTTGACTAAAGGTGTCGAGTTTGTGAAGTTAGAGCATGTAGAGTTAGGGCGTGTTAAATCTGATAAGTTTTTGTCAATTTGAGATGTTTTTGGTGGAATGTGCTTTTTTCTTAAAAATTTATGAACAAATATCTGATAGTCTCGGTGTAGCTGCGAAATATGATATCGATACCTTTGGGTTCAATTGGCGTAAAAGCCAAAATGCAACTTTTAAGGAAAGCAAAAAAACTATTTTTGAAATCGTTTTTTTCATATAACTTTTTGAATTAAATATGTACATAAAAGTTATGTATAGGAAATATGCTTAAAATTTCAGCATGAAAAAGAATAAATTATCAGCTTATACCAGCCACATTTGGTTTAGGAAATAGTCAGGATTTACGCCCAAGATATTTGCTCTATAAGGTAATTACGTCTTTGGAAAATTGTTATCTGAGAACACTTTTGTGATGTATTACCACTTTAATAAACGCGGGCTTATATTTCTTGCCGTAAAACACAATTATTTTGTAGTCGTATGTTGTATTAACCATATAAATATTTTATTTTTGTCTATAATATTTAATTATTTACTAAAATAAATATAATTTGTATCATAATGAATTAAATGAAACAAGGATAAATTGGTAACATTTGTTTTAATCGTTTATATTGTCAAATGCTATTAAATTGTAGTCTATTATAAACTAAAATTAATATTATATATAGCCACATTTGGCAATTTTAACAATTGCAATTATGAATATTAGTCGAACTCGACGTATGATTAAAAATAAACAATAGTTTTTAAATGAAAAGTAGCAGTCATCAACTTAGTAAGCCTTCTAAAGTTGACTATTTTACACAAAATAAACAAAACGACAAACAAACGAAAAACTTCTTTGTACCATTAATGACAATTAAACTGTTTGACTAGTATTATCGGTTTTAAAACTAAGTTTCTAAATCACTTTCTACTTCGTCTTCTTCATCGGTCATTATAAGAGCATCGACGACATTTCCGTGGGGCAAATCCAAGTAACCCTTATGATACATTTTCGGAATAGTACCATTTTCACAAAGCCGTTTTAAATCTCTATATTTCGCCTCAGAAATTGGCAATTGTTTCGGATAGAGAACAGACGGGGACAACACCATGACCTTTTCATATGCATTTCTATTTATTGTTTGTTCGCCAATACAATTGCCCTTAGTCGTTTTTCCCTTTCCTTTTTGTTTACTACCTCGTTTCACTTTTCCTTTATTTTCACTTTTCTGAAATAGTGTTAGTATGTCCGTTGGTGTATCTTCTTCCATGGAGTATTTCAGATAAATTTGGTTTAAATTCTTTTTTTTTAAGGTGACGCTCCTTATATTTCTAATTTTTACATTTTTGGTAGTTTCTGTTGAGATAGTTTCTTCAACAATCTCATCCCATTTGTAAAAATCAGAATGATCCATTTTAACAACATTATACGGTTCAGGGTGCTTTTTTGCTGCCTCGATATAAGATGGCCATTGTGACGGACTCCACACAATTAACTTCTTAACTTCTCGTTCTATAATTGCGTGGACAGAGTCCACGGGCATATATGTATGTCCGGGTAGCAAGTAGTTTATTTGAATTACTTCAAGATTCTTCGAATGCATCAAAAAATAGTTAAATACAGACAGAACTGTCTTGTTTTTATTTTGTCCTCCACAAGAGTAAAAAGTATAAAACAATATATTTTTCACTCCTCTTTCATCAACAGCTTTTAAGTACAAATACAGGCATGTAGCGATTTCATTAGCACCCTTCTTTCCATCGCACTCTCCCCACAAATAGCAAAATACATTTTGTGTGATGCTTTCGTATAAAGTAAAGTTAAAGACCGGGTACTTCCTGGAATAATATAACACAACACTCTTACCATACGGTGTATTCAAAATTTTTTGCAAATCAAAACTACACACAATAGTATCATTGTTTAGAGTTGGTAAGTTTTGATGCACTTTAAATCTTTCATACGTCGCCAGCTTTTCTTTAAGGTGATCTTCAAGTTTTTTTTTGTCTTTTTCGTTTAGGTTCTCATCATGCTCAGCTTTAACACATAAAATGCATTTATCTTTTTTTGGTGTGTGAAAGGACATGTTATATTCACTAGTAAATATACTCCTAAACATAGATTCACCAACAAATTCAATGTTGGAGCTATGGCATTCTTTTAGATACAGTCTGTATAGGTTCGATATGTTTTTTAACTCTTGTCGCAAATATAATTTACTAGACTTTGGACGAGTATAGTGTGATGGAACAGCAGGTAATTTATCTATATATTGTCTAACATTTATCTTTGCAGCATCTGAATATTTATTAGGAATATGGCGTGTTCGCTGATCAATTTTAGCCATCTCATCTTTTGAATTGGACAAAGTATATAACAAAAACTTTTGTGATATGTCCAATGTATCTAACAAAAATTTCTGGCACACTTTTTGGTGATCATCTCCATTGTTTACATAATACTCGTATGTAACATTCCTTCTGGTCACTGGCGAATCCGTCCGTCTTCTTTGAACTGGTACAACATGTGATAATCGAACCAGCCAATCTTTTCTTCGTTGAACATTTAAGTTCCAAAAAAAGGAGAACAAAGCAGCTCGTCTCTCTTCGGAAATATTATAGCAACCTCTTTTACATTTATTGGGCAGGCAAGGATTGGTTTTTAACTGTCTTTCTTTTACTTGTTTTCCTGTAGAACTTTCATATTCTTTTCCTTCATTTCTCCTTGTTTTTATTATCTTTCGTTTATTAGTTTTTACTTCTTTTTTTTCTTTTTATTGAATCATTTTCACGATCTCGTGTCTTCGTTAGTTTTCTTTTTTTTCTTGCAAGTTTAGTTATTTCTTCCTCACTTGATTCACTTTCATTTTCTTCAGCCCAATCATCAGAACTTCCAGCTGAATAGTCTCCAGTTTCATCATCTGACAAAAAATCAGATGTTTTTTTGGTTGTCTCTTATAATTTTCTGAGGGAATATTTTTGGAAGGCATACCAACATTCATATAATTTATGTCTTTTGAGCATCCTGGTTTAACTAGATGGCTCATGTTAGATGCATCAATACTGTTTGATACAGAATTATCGTCAGCTTTGGTTTTATTTGTGGAAAACGTTACAGTTTCGAGATTAGTATATTTTATTTCATCAACTGTTATCTCGATGTTATCTTGGTGGGGGCAATGAGTCTCAATGTTCTGGTAAGAGTCATTATTATCAGGAACTAGCCTAACGGGTTCCAAGGCATCAGCGTGGTTGAGGTCAAATTCATCATTCTCGGCAGGCGATGAACCGAGTTCGTCAACATGATTTACAGGATGGACTGCATTATTTGGGTACGTGTTATTACTTTCGTAAGTTAACGAAGCCGGACCTTCAATTTTACAATTATTGGAAGGAGAATTCACACCATTAAATGAGCAACAATTATTCTGTGGTGGCGTGTCGGGTTTTTCATAGACGTTTACTTGATGCTGAGTATCAATAATATTTCTGTAAGTATTTTCAGATACTTGAGTTATGGGGTCTTGTTTCAAAGGTGAGACTGTATTTTGCTTACAAGTCAAGTCCGTCACATAAGCATGTCCGGATTTTTTTATTATTTGATCCGATAGTATGGTAATTTTTTTGTTGGTACTCATTTTTACTGGAATTGAATTTTGTGGAGTACTGCCACCAAAAAATGGATGTGACAATGGAAGTGAAACCATAGAAGTATTTATATTTTCATTGCTTGAATCCAAAATTACAGTGTGAATCTTTTTTTGCTTAATAGGCGGTTCTGGATCACTGTCTTCTATGATACTCGTATCACTATGGTCCGATGAAACACTCAATTCCGAAGTTTCTTGTTTCTCGACAAGATCTGATGCTTCCTCGCGAACTGACCTGAAATAAAAGAAAGTAAATTAGCTGGCAAAAAATTATAATAATGTAATAATTGATTTATAAATTAAAGTCAAGGCGGTGACCCATAAATGCGATTAAATTGAGATGTGACTTAAATTTAGTCTAATATTCAATAAATATAGGTAGGTACAAAGTTTATAGTTAATGCACGTTCAAATAGAAAGCCAATTTGCAACAGTCAACTATCATTTTAGAAGCAGTTTCAAGTCGCAAATACAGTATCATTCTCTGTTTCGTACCTATAATTTTATATTCGTAAAAGACATACTGTTTAAAATAATGGCGTAAAAACCTCAATATTCTATAGTTAAACGGTATAACATATGGGCGTTAATGCGAGATTCTTGTGCTTCACAAAACTGCTATGGACGTAAATGCCATTCTACTGTAAAATACGCCACGTAAGTTACAGTATACAAAAAATAAACATAGCAATTTCTTAATGTATAAACCATGGGAGATATTTACAAAACGTAGCATTCGTTTCTATTCATGGGAACTTAAATAAAACTATTAAGTTGTAAGAAAGTAATGTTTCTATATTCCACATTTGAATGTAATTAGAGGGGCTTAAGGTTTCAAATACATTGTGTTAATTTTTTGCGTTAATGTTAATGTCTCAAAGGTTTTACTGAACGAAATATTCCTTTAGTATAGATATAAATTCTAAGCCCATGTTAGCAAAATAACCTTTCTGCTTTTGAGCCAATGGATTTAAAACAATTAATGAAATGTAGGTACTCACCTTTTCAAAGAAGCCGACTGGCGTCGTTCAAATAATGCATTAAGCATCTCCCTCCGTTTAAGTAAAGCGTCCAGAACACATTTTTTGTTATTTTCTTCCATTTTACATGAATAGAAACATTCATTAGTCCCATAAATCTGTTTTCAATTCACCACCGATTAGAAAATGCACATAAACAACTAAAACTTATCTCGCAAACTCACTATCCTCGTCGTGGTATAACAACAAGTGCTGGCCGGTCTAAAACAATAACAAACGTTTCTACCTTAAGTGTTAACGAAACGCTTGACAGCATTGCATCTTGATTTTATCTGTATTTAATCTTGAGGGCAGAAAGTGATAACTATATTTCCGAGTCAGAGTGTTGGGAACGTTCGGAAAGCAAACTCAAGTATAAAAATCATAGACCATTTTAACTTTTATTGTACGTAAATGCAATCATTTGAATAATCCTGTTTTTAAAGCATCTTACATCAATCCATTTGGTGAGCTCCTTCATAATTCATTGGCGTAAAAGCCATGAAGCTAAAGTTATGGTTAATACGTCAATCTACTTGACTAATAGTTAAGTTACGCCGTGCCGATTAAACGCAATAACAATTATTCACTTACAAATACTGTGACGTATAAACCCTAAATTACAGCACTGGCTTTAACGTTATTTGACAAAAATATAAACGTATTTACGGTACACTTAATGTTAAAAATTAAAGCTGTGTGTTTTTTACATCACACGGTTCTCATTTTTGATGATATTTTTTGCAAAATACTTGGGTCGTATAAACCCTAAAGTTGCGAATTTCGATGAATCTTATATACAGATCGATAGAGCTCAAAATTCTGAGAAAGACTATATATATATAACTGATATTGGCCAAAATGGCTTTTACGCCAATTGAACCCAAAGGTATCGATATTATAGATTAAAATAAACACCAAAATAAACATTTTAAAATAGTTTAGGTCCCAATAACCTTACTAGTCTTTACTTGCATGTATCTTATGTTTCTGTTTATAAATAAAAATTGATACATTTGATAGAAAATTACAATATTAGAAGCAGATCTAGATGCAAAAATTACTGTGACTTTGTCTGGCGTTTAACTTTTTTGTCAAGAACGCGGAAGTATATAAAGTTGAAATTAACATCAAATACTTAAGTCTGCGGTTCCTTGAACCGTTCTACCGTTCTACCGTCATTAAAAAAGATGTTTCCATATAAATTGCCGTGCATGGAAAACTTATAGGGTAGTTCCAATAATTGTCCTAGAAACTTGAAATTAGGTATGAAGGTAGTTCTTATAGCACAACCCACTAAAAAAATCTGAAAATTTATTTTTTATGTCTGTCTGTCTATTTAAGTAACCAATATATAATTACCCCACACAGCGTAGATTTGCTTAGGAATTTGGCTCTGCTAATAACACTAGATTTTTATAGATACGGCTGTTTTTAGGGTTCCGTAGCCAAAATGGCAAAAACGGAACCCTTATAGTTTCGTCATGTCCGTCCGTCCGTTCGTATGTCACAGGCATATTACTCAAAAACTATAAGATGTATATTGATGAAATTTAGAACATAGGTGTCTTGTATAAGCTGCTACTTAGTTTGATAGTTAAATAAAAAATATATATATTTAAGGGGGGCATTCCATACATGTAACCGAAACTGATTATTTTTTTCAGCAAATATCAATGTGTGGCACATCATTCGACAGATAATCTAAAAACACTTTGAAGTTTAAAAAAAAATTGATTTAGTGAATATTTTCAGAAATATTCGCTCCGATAGTAGCAAAAATTGTGTCCCCCCCTCTATTTCCTAAACAGTATGTTAAAAAAATATGAAATAATGTACATATATAAAACTTCCAACGAAAATTGTATTCAATATGATCGGACATACCGTTTTTAAGTTATTGCCAAAAAACTGCGCTTGTCATCAAATAGACGTAATTGCCGAGGAGATACGCTCTTTTGTTAGTGTTTTTTTTTCATATCGTTTTTTTTTCATCGTAGTGAATGTTTTTGTATAAACGGCTGCGGAACCCTACATTGAGCATGGTCCGACATGCTCTTGGCCGGTCTTTTCATGTTTTGTACAGAGCCCTCGGTGCGCGAGTACGACTCGCACTTGGCCGGTTTTCTTATGACAAAAATTATTGTGCTAGCTTTCTTTTTATAGAATTATCCTTTGGTCCTTTGGGAACCAAAGTAGTAGTAACTACCTGATAGTGAGTCCACATGTTTTTAAATATAGCCACTTGTGGTCCATGGCGCCATGATGCGACAGGAAGAAGGAAGTGAGGTATCAGTATGCTCAGAAATATAATGTTGTAGATCACCTCGTCGAAACGCTTGTTTGAGCTTTTTTGGAAATTTTCCAATCGCTCTCTCCCAACTGAAAAAGGAAAATCATTTGAATCTACTCTAAGTGACTTTTATATTTGTAATTGCGCGATAGATAAATATATATAATAAAGCACCCGATACTCCCTCATTTGTACATGTCGGAAAATGACAGATGTAATATTTATTATTTATATAAATCTGATATTTTCTGTATAAAGTTGTAAAAATGAATTGTCAGTGCTATACATTGACGATATTTAAAAAAAATCGATTGTAACGGTCTATTTGGAGGTCACTAAATCAAAAAATATATTTGCGAATTTTTAATGTGTGGTTGTGGCTTCATCACGCCAAAATAAACGAATTTCAATTATTTGTAGTACACGAGTAGCTGGGCATCCACAGATGGTTATAGAATACTTTTTACCCGATTACGCTGAAGAAAAATAGAGGGGTTATAACTTTATTTCCTCCGCGAACAAAGTTGTGGGCACCTTCTAGTTATATACATATATTTATATATATATATATATAACGCGCGATATCCACGACCGTAATAGGCTCTATATCACATTAGTATATATATTCAAATGCAAATTAAAATACCTATATGATGTGTAAGTTGGTAGGAGCGACCGAGTTAAGTTGTCTCACGGGTCGGTTGCCACAGCGGCCATAATGGACTATGAACCGTTATCGAAAGATCGCGAGATCTATATCTCCCTCCTATTGATAAAGCTTTCGCGATATTTCGACACCGGTAGATGAACTTAATCGTTCGTTCAGTTTTCTGTTATGGACGTCGTGTGAAAATAAACCCGACGACACGTTTGGCTCAGTGGGTTGCACAACGGCCTACGAAGCCAGCGGTTCCGGGTTCGAATCCCGGCCAAGGCAAGTGTTTTTTGTGATGAGCATGAATTTTTGTTCCTGGGTCTTGGATGTTTTCTATGTATTTATATTATAATTTATCTATATATTATTTAGACATATTGTCGCCTTGTACCCACAGTACAAGCTTTGCTTAAATTGTGACTGTGATTTGTGTTAAATTGTCCCTGATATATATATTTTTTGAAAACCTTACCCGGTCTCCCCTATGCTTATATTCTTATAAATACAAAGATCTAAAGAATGGAAACTACGACACGAACTGGATTCGAACCAGTGCCTTGTGCCTTGGCCGGGCGCATGATCTGCCAACTGAGCTACAAAGCCCAGTCAGCTCTGTCTAATTGTCTATACGGACACCTTACTACTACATACAAGGAGGGCCTTTCTTAAGTGGTTTTACCTATAAATACCTTTAAATACGATAATAGTCTCGAGGCTCCACACAAGATACGCCCAAAGCGTTGCTTTTGAAATCCAATTATACGTGGTCCGCTTGGTGGTCTGTGCATCTACAAAAACAACACATTACTTGCAAATGTTATTTAAAAGCAGACACGCTTTTATTTTATTTTTACACTTGGTAAACGCCTGAAAGCTGAAACCTTATAATGCAATGTAGTCATACTTTAACTTTTTTTGCCGAATAAAAAATACGTCCACTACACACAAAATGATAGTAGATTATAACTAAAAGGATTATTAAATTCACAGAAACTAACGTAACACAACCAACCTATATTGTCAAAGCATTTTCGAACCAAGTTCGTTTATTGCCAATCCGATATTTGGCGATCGGGCGAATAGTAAGATTGTTATTATTTCTTAAACTTCTTTACTAGAAATAAAACTTCCTAAAAAGAAACTAACTTTATGCTAGCAAAATAGCATCCAAATTGCCAAATATATCGCAACCGTAGAGCATTTCACTAAAGCCACATTGATCTTTTTCTTCTCAGTCGTACACTCTTGTCAGAGTAGTCGTGGTTATGAGTTGTCCTCTACTATATGGATTGCAGCTTTTGCGATACGTCTCCATCTCTCTCGGTTTGTGGCACTCCGAACACACTCCGTTAGGGCTTCGCCATATTACCTGCTGCCAAAGTAATCGCGAAATCACGGGTCAGTTGATACGGTAAATTGTCAGTGGCTTGTTTGTGGGCGATTTCTTTGAATTGTGTGCATGTGTATAGTATGCTGTACGTGATTACCTCGCCTCTCGATGAAAATGCATAAAAAATTGTTGGATAATGTTGGACACGGCTTGTCATCTCCAGTAGTGAAAATGATCTAAGATCGCAACATTCGCAACACATTTTAACTGTTATAGGCATAAAGATATGTTACGTTATATTTGGCACTCTGGATGCTACCAAGGACCATTAAATCAAGAAGACTGGCCATCTCCATACAAAAAGACGTTCCCCGATGTGTACAACGCCATCTATGTATAGGAATTATTTTTTACAATTTTTCAACTTTGCAAGCGTGACACCGTATTTTAATGTTACAATTTATGTTTTGTTACTATAGTATGTTTCTTTATTCAATTATTAAATCGTTAAATGTTTAGTTTTGAGGCGCCATCTAGTTTCTGCCGGAATAACTCCTTGCGATCGGAACACATCCGAAATATAGCAAGTGTCAGTCCTCTTGTTTTAATGGTCCTTTATGCTACAGAATATTTGTTGTTGACTGTACATGGAACATACATGATTACATTTTTATACAACAAGCCAAAATAGTAATGAAGATTTCGCAAAAAATAGGACGTCTACTTTTTCTAATGTCCTCTCAAGAACACGCTCGTGTCTTGTTCTTATTTTCATACATTCCTCGTAAACTACGGCGCGTCTCGTGTCACGAGAAATTGTACAACTTGGCTTGGACTCATTAACTTCTTAAAGTGGAGGGCTTAAAAAGTATTCTTGACAATTTTGTGTAAATAATAAATATTATTACAAACGCCCAAAATCTATGTAGCTTGGAAGATAGCAAAGTTAAAGAAGCATTGGGCTGGTAACGTCTGCCACATACCGAACAACTAATGGGTTAAAACACCCCAGAACTCAAAATGGAGACGCGGTAGATCACTTTCGCGATGGCCGGGGCTGTGTAATATTACTAAGAAAAACAAATGGACGATGTATCTTTCACAGCTCCGCTCCGAACAATATACTACAATGTATATAATAATTTCAGTCCATAGAATGAATCACTATCCTAATAATATTCTAAACTTGAAAGTTTGTGCCGATGTACGTTTCGCTTAGTTTTAAAAATCGGATCGGATCTCAACGATACTTTCTAGTAATAACAAATGAGCTATAAATTACATATCCACGCGGATGAATCGCGGGCAATAGCTAGTATAGAATTATCATTTGGTAAAGAATCACATCATATAGTTTCATTTATTATAACATCTCTTGGTATAATGCATATTTCGTATGACCCTCTACACTTATTATAATAATAATTTAATAATGATCAAAAAGTATAATGAGAAAAGAAATATCGTCCTGTCACCAAATCGATGGAGCCTCGTTGTGCGTTCCATTAAACGTTTACTGTATCAAATTAATGTTAGTCGAAATCATTTACTACTAAATAGCTTTTACGATGAAATAAACATTCTAAGAAACGTAATTAAATCAATTGAAAATTCTACCAAAAGCATGTTCTGAAAGTATGAAAATATATTTATTGTGTTTCATCGAAACGAAGGGTACCCGATGGCGGGACGATTTGGACTCCCTGCTCATGGATTGGCCAGATTCTGCTCAAAATCTACCAATGAAAGAAGACGGAGGAGGCAGCAGTGAGACATATACACAAGACAATGTGCGGCATTTTCTTATAAGTAAATCGAAGTCCAGGTTATGTTTCGTTTATGATGCAAAATGAGCATCCGTAACAACCTTCATCAAAATTATAAATTGTTTTAACAAGTTTAAAAAACAACAACAATGTTATCAGTGTTGACAAAATAGTTCATGAAACAGCAAAAACCATACCATTTAAAATTATAGCATACCTACTCAACATGTTTAATTTTATGAAGTTTTCCATTCTTTTGACTTGGCCTTAACAAAACCGTGGTTGACGACCGCAATTCTAAGCTAGAGTAATGTACTGAGTCCAACTTCTGACACTGACACGTGCGCGAATACTTTATTTTTACATTTTACACAAGATAACCTTTAAAAATTTATGTTTTTTTGTAAAATCACGATAGCAAAGTATCTTTTTTTAGTTATAATGTTATCATATACGGAACAACAACTATCTATGGTCATTCGATCATTACTCATTCAAATAAAATAATGTAAACACATGCACGTATATTTTGGGATTTATTGCATTAAAACTCCCTAAATTAAGCGTCCGAAACATCGAAAATTAAAATAATATAATAATAGTACGAATGAGTAACTTATCTACATATATTTAATGTTAATATAAATTACATTTATATTTACCTTTAGGGACTCTCATAATGGGCATGACTCCCATGATCTGAAAGAGGACAAGTAGACTCTTGGTGGTGATGTAGAAGCTGTCGTGTTTGTCCAGGAGTGCGCCATCTTGTGCCGTAATCTGGAGCCCAGGAAGTTCTTTCTCGTTGTAATCTGTAAATAACATTGCTCATTGAGACCTGTGCGCATTTTGCGAGGATTTTCTACTAGGATATTATGCTTACGCTTCAGAAACAGTGCACTTTCTTAAGGTTTCGTACTAAAATGGAACCAAAGGAAATCTATATAGCACTTAATACTCTCGCGGTTTGTACACATTATTAACTATAAATTATGACGGGTCTAACGCGAAGTATTTGAGAATATTTCGTAACACAAAAGCGTCAGCAGTTCAGACGCCGCGGCCTTACCCCACTATTATCCGCAGATTGTGATGGAATCTATTAAAATCAATAAACACCCTAAGAATTTTAATCTATCGCCAACCTGGGAAGCAGGGATTCGGAAGTTAAAATCGCGGAATATCTCTTCGAATCTATAAATATCACAATACTATTTTTACATAAATCGACTTAGTCCTACACTAAGCAAAACTTGCATAATGGGTACTTAATTAGGCGACAATACGAGTATCAATACTATATTATAAAGTTATAATACGGAACCCTAAAAATTAAATGGCTCTACATTGAAGAAATAAAAAAATATACGGACTATTTGAAAGTCACTGAATCAAACATATTTATTTTTAATTTTTTGTCTGTTTGTATATGTGTCTCTTTATCACGTCAAAACGGCTGAATGGACTTGAACCATTTTTGGTACATGCTGTTCATCCACAGATAAAATACTTTTTACCTGAGTAGGCAGAAGAAAAATTGAGGGTGATGATTTTTTTTCTCCGCTTACGAAGTTAATTTTAGTACATATTATAATATGTTATGTAAACAAGATCCAAGACATCTAAGATCCAAATAAATGTAGGTAACATGCCTAAATTAGCGTCTAAAAGTAAACTTATTAAGATATCATTTAAAACACGCCGGCAAATCTTTGTCAAACTTAATTTTGAGAAATTTAGAACGCTGATTTAATTTACAAAGGTTGGACAAATAAAATTATACCTAACTCTGTCCTTCCTTCACGACAAAATTACAAAATATTAATTTTGTAACTTTTTTTTTTGTAGATTTTCACTTACTAAATAAATAACGCCCCAAATTAAATTGTTTTGCAAACAACGTGTTGTTTTAACACCCAAACGCGCGTGTCTATTTTTATTTAACTGCGTCAGGAGAATCCTGTTTATGTCTGTTAGATACATGTATGTAGTAGAGTTTTTTTACTGACAATATACTTAATTAAGTTTATTTCTGCCAGCAGTATCAATTGATAGTCATGCGTAGATATAATGCGAGTATAATTAAGTTATACTTTCCCCAAGGAGAAATTCTCATGAAGTTCAAACCCTGTTAAAAAGGATGTTCTTTAAACAAATGGAGTTTAGTGGCCGGATAGATTTGGACAAAGCAAGGATTTTTTTTGTTTTTTTAGAATAATTGTGAAGATCAGTAAAATAATACTTAAGAAATGTATTTTTCCCACGGAATATATTCGTGTTTTAATTACTGACCTTGAATGCCTGGCATTATCCCCCCATCATTTTTCCCGTACATATCCCTCTTCTTAATTTCGTCATTTTGGTTTGGATTGAAATTCCTAAATCTATGATTATCATTCACCATTCTATTGTTTCTTTGGAAATTTCGAGATGCGCTGAGAAGGCTTGGGAAAGCTCTTTAGGAACGTCCGCCTCCTCGGGCTCTGAAAGCTGTTTGTAACAAAATACGACATAATCAATCATAAATAATCCACCCGTCTCGCCTTACTTGGTTATGCGCATTTGATGCTTGAAAACTGTGGAGTCGCTTCGGTCAATATCTTTTTACAAGCTGTTTCATAACTTGCCGTGTTAGTTAATGTGGGTCAAAACTTCCCGGTATCTGATTTAGCTGAAACTTGACATACTTATGAAAGTTTAGGGAAAATGCAATATAATGATATTGGATTAATCGGTCTCGACGAGTAGCGAACGGGTGTACAGAGAAAAGTATAGTCAGCAATAAAAGCTTGTATAAAGAATGCAATTTTCGTCAGAACCTTATTTTATTCGATTTCCTGTGCAGAATACTCAACATATAACTTTTTATATTATTAAGGTGGCAAACAAGCATACGCCTCATGTTAAGCAGTCACCGCAGCCTATGAACGCTTGCAACACCAGAGGCATTACGTGCGTAATGCCGACCCTTTAAAAACCTATTTACTCCCCTCTTGAAGAACCCAATACTGTAAACTCAAAGGAAAACCGTAGCATGAAGTTCATTCCACATTCGGAGTGTGCGCGGTAGAAGATTCCTTTGATACATTTTGCTGAACTGACCCCGTGCCACACCATGCAATTCATGAGATTCTTTTTGCCATTAACTTGCCATCTTTATGCCTAAAAGTATTTTTTTAGTTTAGTCATGAGTGAGCAGTTTCCTAATTTTAGACCCTTAGTTCTCATCCATTAACATTAGCTTATTTCAGCCCACTGCTAGATGTGATACCCTTCTAATCGAAGCTAATGACAGAGACTTTAACTTAGGTCCACATTTGAACAGCTCCTAAAATTGGTCGATGACCGTACTCGCGCAGAGCAACTGCGGGGAACTTGCGGTGGATTGTGAGAGCGAACAGCGTTAGATTTCTTTTCAAACGCCATCGGACGATGGTGAAGCCCGATATCAAAAGCGACGGACAACTGTATATTCGTTATACTGTGCTGTTGTGACGGTGGGTGCGGTTATTACTCCCAAAACTCAGTTTGTTATAAAAGATCCCACTGGGTCGAAGTGTATCCGTAAGGACCTCTAGCAATAAGATAAAGGTTTTGTCAAAGCGTGCGCAGTGAAGCTCACCACGATCTTTATAAATGTATACGTACGTTGGCTTCGGATGGGTCTTGCAAACATCTTGAACCTCCTATGAACGCAATTAAACTTAATCTTCGTCTTTAGGAAATGAAAGGAGCGTTAGTACCTATACGAAAAATAGAATCTTCGTATAGGTACTAACGCTCCTTTTAATAAGTATATATAAATTGATTTGCCTGTCTTTATATATAAATTGATTTTCCTGTCTTTATATATAAATTGATTTGCTGTATCAGTTATTGCTTGACTACAATTCTTGGGTTTCGCTCTCCATTCTAGAATACATCATCTCCAATAGTTATTAATTTTACGAATGGTCTGGTCATCAACCAGCCTACTTCAAGTTATAAAGTCAGTATTAAAAAAAATGAACAATAAAACCTCTCTAACACCTAGAATAAAATTACAAACTTCAAAGTACATTTTGCCAACTTTCCGTCAGCACGTCGATGTATATGTCAGATTTTGATTAAGATTTATGTTTAAAGGTGACTTGATTGAATAGCACTAGCTTTGTATCAAGATAATCTGTTCAATCTTGATACAAAGCTAGTGCTATTCAATTTAAAAATAAATCCTAATCAAAATCTGACATATAAATCGACGTGCCGACGGAAAGTTGGCAAAATTGTGAAATTTACACATGGAATAATGGAAGCAATTTCTTACGGGGTTCTTCCTAAAACAATAATTTTCCTTATATTCTACTGAAAATTTCCAGCAATTCCCCAGAGCTTTCCTTACTTTTTGAAAAATTTCCACAACTTGCACGCTAGTTGTTAATTAATGGCCGCTCCATAGCAGCCCTGTCCGTAGACACCTCTCGACAGCCGTGCGCCGATGACGCCGCTGGTGGCCATTAATTCATATTTCACACTAATGGCGACTTCTAAAATACATAACGACTATTTGAGACGTTAGTACGGCCTTGTTAATGCCTGATGCTATTGGTTTTGGATATTGTATACTTAAACCGTTCCTTTACGTCACGCGTCACTCAGAATAAATCAATATCTGGAACGATACTCAAATCCACCAAGTTCCAAATTAAGCAAAGCACCAAATTAAGCAAGTTATTTACTATAGGCCCAAAAAAGTGTGACGATACATTTGGAGCTGTGGTTGTTACAAACTGTTTAACGCTAACTGTACATAATTAAAATAGATTATAATAAATAATACTTATTAATATTTTATTTAGTTTCCACGATTATCTCTCATTTAAATAAAACAATTTGAACGGATTATATCGCGGATATTATCGCATTTGAGTTTCCGACGTTTCGAAAGCATCGCAGCTTCCATGTTCACGGAGTCGACTGAAATAAATTAATAGTTTAAAAAACACTAGAAAAACACGCTTTACAAGACTTGTCTAACAAATCCAAACACAGCTATGATGCGATGTCCCATCATGAAGTTCCAGTTCATATCTTCCGGCTCCATCATCAGATCAGTTCGATTGTACCATATTATTGTATTGTCATCAGAACTACATACAGCTGCCAATTTTCATGACGCTACGATTCTTGGAAGATGGTTAAATTAGTTACCTTAGATTCCATTACACGGTTACATACAGGTCGACCTAATAAAAGCGTGTTAAAAAGATATATTTCCTCCGTCCAAGTTACAATTTGTGTATACCCACTTAGAGAAAACAAATAAAGGTGGCCACATGGGCCTAATGTGTCAAATGAGATAATATAAGCGATATAAATCCGCTTAAATTGTTTTATTTATAATACTTTTTTCCAAATATATATTTGTGCTCATCTCGCTCTTGCCGGAAATCGAACCCATGTCATCTAGACTAATACCTACTACTGATTTTGTCATGCTTATGGCGTATCATATGGTATCATGTTAATTGCGTTGTTGCTGTTAGTACAATAACAACGATCCAGATATCTTATAAGTAAATTATACCACATGCAGTCCGAAGTAAATCCATTACCATACACTTTCATCTTTTCACTTTGACCGTATTGGCTTTAACGGACCAATTTCCACCACAAACAGATTCCATATATGTTTAAGGATGATTAAAAAGCCAGCGAAACGCGGAGAGCCTTCATCAGGGGCTGTTTGAAAACGCTAAATTGAATATAAATTGACGCAAGCGTGTTTGATCATCTGCTTGCCGCCTACTTAATTTGAAATGTTTCGCTTATGACTTTGATTTGCCCCTATAATATTACCTTTTAGTAGGATTCCGTACCTAAGGAGTACCAAACTTATTACTATTGACTCTGTCTGTCTATTAAATGCTTTTAACTCTTAAAATGAAACATTAAAGAGACCTAACAAACATGCTTATTTTTCTCGGTTTTTTTCTTGCTTACAGGGTTAGCGGAACCCATCGCGCGTGAGCCAATTTACCCTTAGCCTTCAATTATGAAGATCAAAACATTTTGTTCATTTGTGCCTTGAAACTATGCACTCGTGGTGGAGGACTAGACTTGGGAGTAAGGATTTCCGTGAATAATGAGAACAAAAACTGAAACGAATTTCCAGAAGAGATGATCAAATTGTATGTAATTAAAATAATGAATTTCGTTCTGGTGGCTAATTTCAATGATACATTAATGTACTAAAGTTTTTAAATTAATTGAAAATTGAAACTAGATAATGAATAATGTATGTTCGATAAATTGCTTTTGGATTTATCGACTTATCGAGGTCTTTGCTCGGTAACCCATGACCTATGAATATAAATAAGAATAATATGTACTTATTTAAACGTTGGGTATAGGTACGTTCAAGTGATTAAGATATCACAATGGTTCTCAAACTTTTTGGCGAAGGAACCCTTATGGAAAGCGGAATATGTGACGGAGCCCCAAAATAATGAAAAACTGGTTCATATGTATTTTTCATTAATTTTCCTTGTATGAAACGCGCTCGCGCGGTGCCGGCTTTTGCTGCATGTATCCGAACATTCCGAATATTTATACAATTGCAAAAAAAAACTTGTGTTGGTACAAATATGAACTATAATGTATTATGTATGATGGATAATTTAAATAATTCAATGATAATGAGAAAAATCCTTGTATTCTTATTGAGATTTTGTTGAAAAATATGGTCTAAATAAAAAGGATTTATATCTACCTACTTACCTAATGATTTATACATTTATGTACCTACGTCTTCTTTTTGCCAAATGCCAAGTTCTTGTCCAGTGCGGAGCTGACTTTCAATCAGGTTAGTCACCACGGGCCGAAGCAGCACCCGCCATTTTATTTAACCGCTTAATTAATATTTACGCTGTTATTGTGCGCTTTAATAACGTTGTCTGACGCTTTTGTGAGCTGATCGCATTATGCAAATGATTTTGTAGCGTGACACCGCTTATTTATTGCATTCTGGATTAATCAGACTTATATATTCATTACGTCTTCAGTCACGTGCAAAAGAAAATAAAAAAGGGTACTCTGGAAAAGCTGAAGTGAAACTTCAACAAGATCGCCAAATCAAATGAAATCAAATCATTATTTATTTGCTCGAATACAGTCAAGTAGATATTGTCAAATACATTTTTGTAGTTTAGTGTATTCAGTCTGCTAGTGGGCATGCAAATATTAGCTAATACAATAAAATTTATGCACCTACTAAAATTAACTAAGATAGTATTTTCCTATAACTACGACTCAGCATGCAAAACATCAAAAATTATAATATAAACCTAATATTTACTAAACTTAATAAATATGCAGTGTATAATCAAGGTATTGCACTATTAAAAACAGAAAATTGGTTAATATTTAACTTGACGTACATAACAATTTCAAAAATATACAAACATGGCAACGGTTATATTTTCAAATTGTAAAAGGTGGCTTGCATGAATCAAGTATCTTTAGGCCACAAGCAGGACGCAGACACTTGTCCTGAGCTTTAAACACTAATTCTCGGTTGGATGAGTTACCCCACAACATGATACCATAGCGCAACGTAGCTGTTACATATGCGTGGTATGACGCCGCAGTCAAACTGGACCATTTGATGTGGACAACTGATAGAGCTAGCACAGCTAGTTGTTCAAAGGTTTTTGTTCGCAGAATAAAACTTTTTGAAATAGCAATTTATCAAAATTAACTTTTTTACAAAAAATAACATGAAAAAAACAATTAAAAGTAATAAAAAGCTGCATATTTTAGTTTCTATTTCAGTGTTTTTTTAAGTTGATTTATTTCACACTATTTAGTTAGTCGTTACTTAAATAAAAGCATATCTCGTGACAAAGCTAAACACGGATAAGATACATCATTTTATTAAAGAGATCCGGTGCCTACTTTTCGGATCCAGCATCAAATAAATTCTATGGTACCATTCTCATCAGGAGCATTTCAATTTGCGACTATGAAGTAGCAAAGCTATTTGAACTGAGATATATCTCGTCGCCACCCGTAAATCACTTATCCTTGAGGAGTTCCTGTGGTTCCTGTGGCACCAATTTACACTTTCTGAATGCAAATCCTTAATATGTTTCTTAAACAACAAAATCGCCATAATTATGTATGCCTATAATATTTTAGGAGTTCCTTCAAGTCATCCCATCCCATCATCAGATCTTCACTGAAATTATATGGAACCAATCTGAATGCGCCTCCTTTCTAACAAAAAAAAATACAGCCAAATTGAGAAACACCTTTGTTTTTTGGGAGTCGGTTCAAAATTAGACAAACGGAAGAGGATGTAACAGCGTAAGGTGGTTCAACTAGGTAAAGTGTTAATATTACTCTGAGAAGCTGACGATGAAGGAATTGTTGTTGTGGCTCGATGCCGTGTTGTGCTACGTTGTAAACAATAAACTACTCCCTTCGATGCTTCGACGAAGCACTCATTAAAGTGAGCAGAAGTTCGAAGTGCCCGACTATACATTTGGGTAACCTTGCGAACTTCGGGCTTCAAATCCTTTGATTCGGCGCAATAATCGACAACAATCAGAAGTCGAATGAAGCGAGGCAAAATTGCGCGAAGCAAAATGAAGTCAGTTTCTACGTATACGACTCACTTCGATCAACTTCACGAGTAGTCTAATGGCGGCTTAGGAAAAAAAATGTTTACGTCAAAATTAATAGATATAATAAATTAATTAAAAGGCCACGACAACGAGCGTCTCGTGACGCGGTGAGCTAATTCTCTCTTTGCTCGGTCAAGCACGCTTTCATTTTGCCGGGTTGCATGCTCTGCCAACTGAGCTAAAGAGTCCAGTCACCGAGTTCTTCAATTTTGTCACTATTTGTTACTAGAAAATCACTTAACATAATCTTAAAAATCACAAATCATTTTAGTTCCCGAGTTTTTCAAAAATGGGTAGTTTGCACAGATTGTAACTTTGACAGAGGAAAATATATCTTTTCTCAGTCCACCCGTGACCATGGAAAGCTGAAAAGCTTCCGAAACGTCGGGAACTAAAATAAGATGATATACGAGATATAATCCGTTAAATAGATTTATTTTAATGAGTAACAATCGCGGAAACAGAAGAAAATATTAATCACAAAGATTGTCATGGCAAAACATCATGGTTGTATTAGAAATGATATGCCTATCCCCAATGTTATCTACAACAGCAGAAAAATGCATTCTATTTGCTGACGACACGACGCTAATAGTAAAAGGGAATAATACAAACAATTACGAGACATCAATTAATAATGCTTTGAATGACATATACACATGGATAAATGATAATAATCTTAACATAAATCTGACTAAAACCAAATTCATTCAATATCGGTCACACAGAACTATTCCTAAACGATTAAGTGTTGAATATAATCATACTTATATAGAAGAAACTGACAGCATTAAATTCTTAGGTTTAGGTATTGATAGCCAATTAAATTGGAAGGATCATGTAGATTCTATATTCTCTAAATTGGATAGATTTGTTTTTGCCTTAAGAAAACTTAGCAGACCTGTTTCTACTGAAGCAGCAATAACAGCATACTGTGGTTACATTTCATCAACACTTAACTATGGCCTTTTATTGTGGGTTAATGTTGAAAAAGTATTTAGATTGCAAAAGAAGTGCTTGCGTGCAATTGCTAATTGTTAGATAACCGATACTTGTAAACCTATATTTAAGGAATATAATATATTACCTTTGGCGTGTTTGTACATAAGAAAAGTTTGTTTATTTGTAAAGTCTCACGCTGATTATTTTAAGTTACGTTCTGATGTCTCTGCTGGAAATCTAAGAACACAGTACAAAAAACTCCTCTACAAACCTCCTTGTCGTGCTGATATATACAGACGAAATGCTTATAACTCCTGTATAATTGTATATAATAATCTACCTGACACATTGAAGTTGCTGAAAAATCCTGAATTTAAGACAAAATTGACAAAATGGCTACATGAACATTGTTTTTATTCTGTAAAGGATTATTTAGACATAAATATATATTAGAATTTAATTTATCACCATGCTCAAATTATTATTATTACTGTATATTTATCTTGCTTGTATTGTTAATTTCATTTTAATTATTCGTAATGTTAACCTGACAAATACATAATTTGCATGCCAAAACGGCTGAATACTGATACCTATACCTGATGACAACACCACTGTATTTACGTATTCTAGCAAATATACATTTCTTTCTTTCTTTCTTTCTTTCTTTCTATCTAAGTTCTGCTCAAGTGTAAGTTAAATAAGGCACCCAGTGCGTCGTCACTTCAACACCAGTGTAATTTTTCAACACTCATAAGTGAGCATTTTATATCCCGCGTGAACTCGGTGACGAGACAAAACGCTTTTATTTTTCCTTATGCGCGCTTCGTAGAGAATGTTGTTAAACTTGGTATCTCGTGGCAAATCTTGAAATTCTTGTAATTGGACTGTAAAATGAGATGAGTTTCAGGAATGAAACAATGGAATAGAGAAGAATAGTGAAAAGAAAGGAATGAAGGATGATGGTCAAAGTTAGTTTCGACTAATCGTGACAGCGCGTTGGATACGACCCCCGTCAGTTTGAATCTTATCGCTGCAACTGTATAAAATGCCTTATGATTATGAATCAGAAAACACTTTAATTTATTCCTGAAACTTAGGTTAGGTTCGACGTTGCCACTCTTATTTCAGGGGGCATTTTATTATAAATACGAGTACGTGGCCCTATAATTTGGAACGACTGACTAGTTTTTACGAGTCCTTATTTAGGTATTACTAAGCCGGGAGGTCTCCTGGATCCGCCTCGCATCGTTCTTCTGAATTCTGTGTTTTCTTCTCATTAACTTGCTTACTTTTTAATGGTCTAAATACCTACATAATTCACAAACATAGACATTTAATGGCAATAGTGACTCAACTCGTTAACTGGAAGGATTTCCTCCAGACATTCATTTATCGGAAACTATTTTTTTCCATATATAGTAACTAAATTCTATCCGAAAACTTTTATAGTAAAACTTGAAATTATCAGTTCAGTTGAAATAGCTATTTAGTATTTATTGTTTTCACTATCGATGTATAATACGCAAATATTATTTGGACGGGCACTTTATACTTCGTCAATTATGTAAATTGACATAAATGACAGTATAGAGTATTACCACAGTACTTTTATGTACGTATATATGCACGGTATATGTATACTTGAAGGTGCTTGCAACCTCGTTCGTGAAGGAAAATAGGGTCATAACCCTCTTTTTGCTTCAGCGTAGTCAGGTAATAAATATCGAATAACCCAACCTCGGCCGTTCACGTATCCTTGTATCAAGTTCAGAGTTAACTTCGTAAAATAAATTAACAGATTACTTGCCACGCATTATTATGCACATTATAGGGACGTGATAGGGAGGGAAATTTCTGGATGGTGTCGCTGATAGCATCGCACGTACCGTTGCCGGCAACAACCTCTGCCATAATACTCTAATTGTATCTTCTGGAAACTTATCGCACCCAAGGTCTCTCATCCGCCACAGAAGTTGCGATGCTTTTTGATCTCCCAGTACCATTTCTACATTCATTCTTTCTATTTGCCGGTCCTTAGTATCTTCTAATAAAGTGAGTAGTAATATTAGTATTTTGTTCTGTTTCCGCGATTATTACTCATTGAAATAAAACAATTTAACCGATTATATCGCGTATATTATCTCATTTTAGTTCCTGACGTTTCGGAAGCTTTCCAGCTTTCCATGGTCACGGGTGGACTGAGAAAAGATGTATTTTCCTCTGTCAAAGTTACAACTAAAATGAGATAATATACGCGATATAATCCGTTAAATTGTTTTATTTCAAAGTGAGTAGTGTTTTCTTCAGCGCCTGGAATTTTCCAGTATCTGGTGGTGGCTTTAGGGGTACAGTAAAGTCCGTTTGTAATGACATCGAAAGGGATTGACAAACAAGTCATAATAAGCGGACGTCATACAAAGCGTTTTGTGAAATGAAAAACCTTTTTTATGTAAATATGAATGTACTTAAGTAGTTTAATACATAAACATAGTAATTACATAAGTATACATACATATTAAATCAAAATCAAAATTGCACGTAATCAGCACATTATAACACATACAAGTGTATTTTTATTGTAAGTAATCTGTAATTTTTGTCTGCTTTTGTTTTTTCATTTTATTGTATAAACAATCTCTAATGCTATTGTGTATAGAAGACATAGCTATGGCCAAATTATCATTTTCAATATTGCTGTGAACAAATCGGGATAATAATTCTGCAGCTTTTAATGCCTCTTCTGCGGTAGGTAATGGTTCTTCCTCGACTTCTTCTTCCCCATCACTTTCGAGTTGTTCCTTAGCACAAATGTTCTGTACGATATTTTCATCGGTGGGTTCTTCGGATGTGAGGAGAGCACTATCGATGTCAACATAATCTTCCCACATTTCCGGTGCTGCTAAAGAATCTGAATGTAGGTTTCGTGACCACAAAGATAAAGGAATGTCATCTCCTTCATCGAATTCATGGTCTGATATTTGAATAGGTAAACCGTCGTGGTTTTCAATGAATCCTGCATGTTTGAAACAGTTATGAATGGTACTTTGTGACATTTTATTCCAGGCATCATTAACCATCAGAATTGCATCTAGCACCGTTATTTTTGTAGAAGAGTTGTCTTCATTAGCATCAAGACAATTAATCATTTTGAGCACAAGGTTCTTCCTGAAATTCGTTTTGAGTGATCGTATTATTCCCTGATCCATTGGCTGTAGTACTGATGTTGTATTCGGCGGAAGGAAAGCAAGTGTTATAGACTTCAAATCAGTAACATTTGGATGGGCCGGGCAATTATCAACCAGCAATAGAATCTTTTTCTTCTTCTTCGCCAAATCACGATCCCAATCACGAAGCCACTTTTCAATCAAATTAAATATCTCATCATCAGAAAATTTTCTTCGTAAATTTGGCCACACAGATATCAACCAGTTTTTTGTTGAATTTTGATCAACAGACGAAGATTCACCGACAATTTTTCCCGCCACAATGTTATGTCGAACTTTAAAACGACTGATCCAGCTTGCAGAACAATTGAAGTCGAGAATACCAAAACGCGCGGCAAAACCATTTGCCTTTTCCTGTAGCATAGGGCCGCTGACAGGTATTCCTTTGTTTCTCATGTTTTTAAACCACTGAATTAATGCTTGATCAACATTTTCTTGTCGTGATTTTCGAAGCCTCTTCGGTTTCAAAACATTTGAATTGAACGACTGCTTAATGCGGTTCTTGTTTTTAAAAATCATTGAAATTGTCGAATGACCCACGCCAAATTCCTTTGCGAGACGTGAGTTAGATTCTCCATTTTCTAATCTGCATATTATTGCACCTTTCTCCTCAATTGTAAATGCTTTCCGTCGTTGAGACATTTTTGACATTTTTTTCACAGTAACAAACGAAAAACAACGTGTGACCTTCAAGCGTCAATTACCCACTGAGATTCAAAACAAAAACGAGCCATGTGCCGAACGTCGTCGGGAATCAACGAACATTACCGAAGGTGTACAGAATCATGTCGGTCATTATAACCGGACATAATTTATTAAAAATGGGTCATAATAAGCGACATGTCACTGTAAGGGAAGTCATTATATCCGACTATTTATAAAGAATTTCATATGAAAACCAAACTTCGTAGTATAGTTACGTCATAATAACCGGTTGGTCAATATAGGCGGAGTCATAATAAACGGATTCTACTGTATTTATATTGTTTCTTAATAAAACACCAGTTACGTTTTAAATGTATGCTGGAATAACTTTTAACCATACAAACACATGCTCCAAGTACGACTGCCGACGTGACGCGAACTCGCCCCGCTCTTCCCGCCGCCTCCCCTCATATCCTATTTCATTCACACTAAGATATAAGCTGACGTGACATACCTGTCCCTATACACATATTTTAAGCTTACATACCCAACGGCACTGTTTGTCTATCTCTCCATCTGTCGATCACAAAGTTTTTGGACCGTAACAGGGGTGTTTCCGCCGAAAGCTGCCTGGATTGCTCTTCCGATGACGTCGAGGATTGTGATTACTTTGGGTTGATGAAATAATAGATTGCACCGTATACTTTCTTATTTTATGTAAAGATTGGGTTACATTACATTAAAACTTGTGTATATGAAACAAATAGAAAGACGTGCGTGTGCGCGCGTCGGAAGGCGTAGGGTCTCCTTTGCCGGGGGGGATGCACGGCCGCGGTGAGGCGGCGGGCGGCGGCGGCTGGCGGGAACGCTCTCCGCTCGTCTCCTCCCGTGCATCAGTGAGTATCGGCGTTAACATTCTCCGGCGCGTTGAAAAAGCCAGGTTTCAACATCATTGTTTCTGCATCTTCTTCTTCATAAGTAGGTAGAGGGCAAAGCTTAGATACAGCTCGTCACAGGATTCCTTTTCCCGTGCGGACATTAACAACCCTCGTAATGCCGTCAGATCCTGGACACTGAGTTTCGACACGGCCAAGGCTCCATTTCATTGGCGGTAGATGTTCTTCTTTAAGAATGACTAGGTCTCCAATTTTTAATCCTTCTCCTGTGGCTCTCCACTTAACACGCTACTGAAGGTCGGAAAGGAACTCCTTAGTCCAACGTTTCCAAAAATGTTGTCTGAGGGCTTCTAGGTGATGATAGCGGTTGAGCTTCATCTTCTGTGTAGACGGAGATGGCAACGAAGGCAGTGGCCGCCCAATCAGAAAGTGACCAGGAGTAAGCGGTGACAGATCAGAGGGATCGGAAGACATCGGTGTCAACGGCCGCGAGTTTAGTATGGCTTCTATTTGAGTGAACAGTGTAGCTAACTCCTCAAAAGTTAAGTTAGATGGTCGTACTATGCGTTTAAAATAAAATTTAGCGGCTTTTACGCCCGACTCCCATATGCCACCGAAATTCGGAGAATATGCCGGACTGAATTTAAAGTTAATACTGATGCTGCGTGCGAATTCGTTGACGGGCTCCTGACTTGCCTTTAGCATACGCTGGAGGTCGTTGCTTGCGCCAACAAAATTTGAACCGTTGTCGCAAAAAAATGTTATTGGCTTCCCGCGTCTAGAAACGAATCGGCGAAGGCTAAAAATAAAAGAATTTGTAATAAAGTCGCTAACGACTTCTAAATGAAGTGCTTTTGTGAAAAAATAGACGAAAAGACAAGTAGCATTTGGATACTTATGCGCCACGACCCTTTCTATTCAAAATAGAAAAAGGTCCAGCGAAATCAACGCCACATGTTTCAAATGGTGGAGAAGGAACCACACGCTGTTTAGGTAGATTACCCATGATGGGTTGCATTGTTTTTCCTCTTATTCGAGTACACGTGAGACATTTGTGTATAGTGCTTCTAGCCAAAACACGGCCCTTCGTTGGCCAAAAATGTTCCCGGACTGCACTGAGGAGTAGCTGTGGTCCACAGTGAAGTAAACTTTCAAACATTAACTTAGCGAGCGGATGTTTGCCATCTAATAGCATGGGATGCTTTTGATCGTATGAACACTGAGCATCATGCAAACTTCCACCAACGCGGAGGACACCATTGTCGTCCAAAAAAGGGTTAAGTGACAAAATGCTAGATTTAGCTTTGGATTTCTTATTTTCGGTCAAAAATTTGATTTCATGAGTGAATGAAACCGCTTGTGATACCTTCGTCAACAGTTGTAATGAGTTATTTAACTCTTGAACGGTAAGTGAACCTTTTACATTTTTATTTTTGCATGCATTTATGAAGCGCAGTACATACGCGAATATTCTTTGTTATTTGCTTAATTTTGAGTATTTGTTGAAGTCAACCATTGTTAGAGAGTCATCAACCCTTACGTTTAAGCATAGTGCCCCAGGTACTTGAACTGCTTCACTCTCATTATCACAGTCCCGTTCAAAGTCACCGGCGGGACTTCACTGGGACACTTGCTGCCGCCCTTTGCTTTTTGCATTGTTTATGATATGGCACTGAGAATTTAAAAGAGTTTTCCTTTATCATCTTATTTTTTTCCAATTTTACCAATATTGAGTCCTTTCGTAAATATAATCCACTATATCTTTTTCGGTTGTTTCCTTGTGCACATAAGAAATGAACAATTGTACTTTATTACCCGCCGCTTTGAAATTCGATTGATTTGCCGTTTGCGCCTACCCAATCTAGGGCACAAAACGGTTTTTAAATCTCTTATACTGTATCGTTTTCCATTCATTTGATTGTTTTTTCCTTTTTCCACTCGCCCGGTTCACGTACAACTTCAGCCATTGATTTCCTTTGGTTGTCCGAAACAGTCTTAATATATTGCATATCCATGTCTGACTCATTGTTTACATATTTTTCTACGCTCGTGGTACAAGGGCGTTCTAGGCCGTACTGTGTCGTGGAACGGGGTGCGGTCGAAACGGCAGATCGGGTGATCAGAGGGCTGGCACTTTCTTAGCCCAGAGAATCAGCATTGCCATTCAGCGTGGCAATGCTGCCAGCCTTCTGGGCACACTGCCGTCCGGCAGAGACATCGGGGAACTTTTTTATCTTAAGTTTTATACTGTTAACCATATATATTTCCCATTATTCTATTATTATTGATTTATTATTTTGACAACTATAAATTCTATAAATGTTCATAAGCACTTTTGTTATTGAGTATGAGTAGGTATGCGTCTCTCCGCAAGTGTAAGAGTAGCATAATGAAATGATAAATTAAATATAAAAAGTTATATATACCTTTCTGAAAAATATTAATACAATTCTAAAAATATTAATACTATTCGGACTATTCGAAAGGTCAAAGTTAGGACCATGTGAAGAAAAAAATAGGGTTATGATGTTTTCTTACTTTCTAGTTAAATATATATTTTCTGAAAAATATTAATACAATACTAAAATAAAACTGTAAAGCTTTTAAACATGATCGGACATACCGTTTTTAAGTTATTGCCAAAAAACTGCGCTTCTCAGCAAAAAGACGTAAGTGCCGCGAAGATCTCTCTTTTGCTTTTTTGTCAGTGTTTTTTTTTCATCTCGTATTTTTTTCGTCTTTAGTGCATTTTTTTTGTATAAACGGCTGCGGAATCCTACATTGAGCATGGTCCGACATGCTCTTGGCCGGTTTTTATGTATTTAATTATGGACAGAGAGGTTTATAAAAATAATGATTGCGTATATAGTTTCTCAATAAACCTTTAGTAGACTCAAAACCTATGCCTTATTATTCATTATGAAAAGAAAAAACTCGCTACGCAAGCCTTTTCTTTAAAAAAGCGTATACCTAAGAAAAGTTTCAAAAACTGATTTTTCATCGTAAAAATAACAAAGTTTGATGGCGTTTATCTTGGTTTCGGTAACTCGTGAAGATAAACTGAAAGAGTATATTGGTAAAGACAGTCGCTGTCAACGTGATGAGATATAGACAATACGGAAAAGCGGAGAGCTATGGATCGAAGGTAATTCGCAGCTTATTATGCACGCATATTAGACCAAAGTATTGTAAGCAAGGACAATCAAATTGCCTATCTACCGAACGCGGAATAACCGCCAGTGTTCTCAAAAGGCAGCTCCAATGTTTCCACGTTGCCTACAGCCGGGCATAAGTGTCCACGCGCGCGGAATGTTCGGGTTGCCCGGGCCGTGTTGCCCGGACCGGTAGCCGAGCGCATTAGCCCGCTGCAGCACAAAGACCAGGGTCTTGATTCGACAAAGCAATGTGATATCTCCAATATATCGGCCATTATGTCCATTTATAAAAATGAACTTGACTAGATTCTTAAAATAATGAGGGTTGCTCGGTGTCCCTGGTATTCCATCATCAGAACCGGATTTGATGACAATGGGACCAACTAGAAAGCAAAGAAAAACTGGAATTTTCGAAATCAGTCGGTCCTCTCTTTTGAAGTTGGTTAAAAACACGTGCTTTTTTACTATTCTTTCGAAACTGTTTACTTTTTGAATGAAAATATCATTGTAGGGTATGTAAATATTTGTATCTACACCCTACATCTAAAGTAAATCCTCTTTAATGTGTTCAAACCCATAGGCGCAAACGGCCAAAGGACCAAGTTTTTAATGCTAAATGCCCATATTTTCATAACTGCAATTTATGGAAGCCAAGCTATCCGTGTACCAAATATAGTTAAAATCTGTTTAGCCAATCTGTTTCACTTTTTAGGGTTCCGTACTTCAATAGGAAAAAACGGAACCCTTTTAATCTCACTCGTGTGTCCGTTCGTCCGTCTGTCACAGTAAATTTGCACAGAAACTACTGGACCAATTGAGTGGAAAATTTAGTACATACACGTAAGTTTTTGACCCAAAGACGGACGTGTAATATAAATAAACGAATTTTAAAAATAGGGGTACTTTTGGGGGGTAAATTATAAAATAAAATAAAAAATGTTTTCAAACCGTATTGTGTGGTATATCAAATGAAAAGTCTTGTCACGACAATCTCCAATATATATTTTATTTTATTTTATCATGAGTAGTTTTGAAGGTAATATTTTCTTCTGTTTCCGCGATTATTACACATTGAAATAAAACAATTTAATGGATTTTATCGCGTATATTATCTCCTTTTAGTTCCCGACGTTTAGGAAGCTTTTCAGCTTACCATGGTCACGGGTGGACTGAGAAATAATATATTTTCCTCTGTCAAAATTAAAATTTTGTGCAAACTACCCATTTGTGAAAAAACAATCACCAGTCAACTTGCTACAGCGGGTAAATCTTTGTTTCAGAGAGCTAGAGGTATCTGCGATGATCAACATCTGACTGCTGAGTTGCAGAATATCAAACGTGCGCTTTGAGCCAACGAGCTCCAGATACCACGTTCCAAGCAGAAATCCAGTATGAAGAAACCAACAGTTGAGCGTAAACCTGACGTATTACCATATGTGAAAGGGGTCACACACAAAATCGGAAACTTCTTGAAGCGTGCATCTATAAAAACATACTTCAAGCCGTTGAAGAAGGTGTCTCAATACCTTTGACCCGTGAAGAGTAGCACCCCTTTGCAGAGTGCAGGCATTTATAAGCTGGAACTGCGAGTGTGGTCTTTCATACATTGGTCAAACGAAACGCAATGTATCAATCCGGGTTTATTTCAATGAGTTTTGAAGTTATTAAAGAAAATATGCGAAAATTGACCATTCCCCCCCCCCCCCCTCCCTTATCTCCGAAAGTAATAGGCCTAAAATTTTTATAAACATGCAGAAAATAGTTCTTTGCCTATAGATTACAGGAAAACCTATAAGAAATCTATGATATTTAAAGTAACAAAGAAATTTGCTCAATATGTGTGCTTATTACGATAACATACTTATATTTGCCGTTGGTAAACTAACCGCCACCTATGATGATCATGTTGATGTATGGCGACAACAGTTTTCTACGAGCAAAATTAAGTTTGTTTATTCATTTAAGTAGGATTGTAAAGCGATCAATGGTTTCCGTTGCCTTCTCTCGAGCTACATCAGCTAGTGCTTTATATTTTGTTTCATCAGATGGAGATTTTAACCCCCCCAAAGACAAGTCTAGTTCACGTAGAAATGATAAAGCTGATAGACAATAAATTGAAACCACAGTTCGAATTTCTGCAGTCTCCAGAAGACTACATTCAGATAATTATTCATAATGTCCAATCATTGCGAAAACATTTACAAGATGTAGAAGCTGATTTTAAAATTAAATCATCTCATATTCATTCAGCGACAATTTTGTGCTGGATGGTTTTGAGCAAGTTTGCAGATTAGACGGCAATAGTGTATCACATGCAAACCCGGATTAGGGCTCGATCGCATACATAAATAATAGTTGTGCCACTGATCTAGATAATACAATCAAAAGAATTGTTCTGATGTTGTTTAAAATTTTGCATACAGCTTTGGTATAAATACATTTTTTTTATCTCTGTCTGTCTATGTAACTAACCAATATAAAATAACCCCATACTTCGTACATTTTGCTTAGGAGTAGGGCTCTCCTGACACTAGTGTCAGTTGTGTCAGTTCAACTGGATATTCAGACAGGATTTTGATACGACCTTTTATTTAGTACGGAACCCTCGGTGCTCGAGTCCAACTCGCACTTGGCCGGTTTTTTTTTACTCCAACCGGTTTCACAATAATCTAATACAAGTAGGTAGCCACCATGTAGGGGAAACCTGTACAAAACCGTATACCGGGATAAAACCCTAACCTACTTATCTATGGTCTTTCTTCTTTTTCGTGTATTGCCAATTAGTGTAGCTAACTAAAAATGATTATTTCATGTAGTTGTGTTTTTTTTTTTTTTACAGATTTTAAACATTAGCGTTACGGTTTTATCCCGGTTTCCCCTACCTTAAATAATAATAATGAAATGATGATAAGGCGTAGGGATGTGAGGACCCCACCACCCGCTGGATCACCGGCGCAATTAGTCAACGCAGGGCGGCTTGTGATGAGCTGTTGGGGAGTAGCGACCCCTTGCACCTGAGTGCTCCTGGGGACCCTGACGGAGGATGTAGAGTCAGTGCCAACTGGCCGATCAGAGTAGAATCACAAGAGCTGCGGCTTCAGGGTGGATGTGGAACGTAATTGGCGAGTTGGTTTCGGTAGAAAGTTCAGTGACACCTCTCCACCCTTAGCCCTCCACACCGATGTTGATTTCAAGCCACTAAATATATGTGTCGCTATTTACGGAAGACCATCTAGCGGGGGATAGTCACCGTCTACCAGTACCTTTGAGCCATGAGACTGCCCGAACGCCCGATTGTCTCAAGCAATATCCCAGTATTTAGCCCACCATTTCAATCCCATGACGCAGCATATTTAGGTTGCTGTCTCTGTGCGCGTCCCATGATACGGGCAGGAACAGCACCCGCGCGGTGTAGCCGTTACATTTCATTAAATTGTCGAAAGGGCCTCTACGCGTTGGCTTCGGCTCCGCGCACGCCTCCCAAAGGTCCGGGACATCAGTGTCCCGTGAGCGGGTGCGACATGAAATAATGATCATTATTCTGTAACTAGGCCGCAAGGGAACTTTTACATGTCTGGGTCCATCGAGAAGCAAAGCTTGCATCGAGTAGGTATACTGAGTTTCTTTTCGAACCACGAAATAAATAAACTTTTTAACAAAAAAATAAAACCGACTCCAAAAAAAAACTAAAAATTAAAAAAATAAGGCCATAATTCAGTTTCTTCAATTTACTTACAAGTAACCGTTTGTATACTCAATCTGTACAGTACGAGTATCTACAAAACATCTTATTTTGGCGTCGGTGCCATATTAAGAATGTGTAAAATATTGAAAATAGACTGAGACCGACTCCAAAATAACATTAATTGTTTATACTGTATAGATTGAGTATACAAACGGTTACTTGTAAGTAAATTGAAGAAACTGAATTATGGCGTTATTTTTTTACTTTTTAGTTTTTTTTTCGAGTTGGTTTTATTTTTTTGTTAAAATGTTTATTTATTTTACACTTTTTAGTTACTCGTTACTTAAAAGTGTATCTCGTGACGATTCGAACAAGCCCAAACACGGCCAGGATACATTATTTTATTACATAGATCTGGTCCCTACCTTCCGGCTCCATCATGAAATCAATTCGATGGTACCATTCTCATCAGGAACATTTAAGTTTGTGACTATGAAGTTGCTTAGCTAAATTAATCAAGATATCTTATCGCCACCCGTAAATCATTTATCATTGAGGAGTTCCGATGGCATTCTGTGGTCTTCTTCATCAGTTCCACTTCACCAATTTACACTTTCTGAATGATAAATTGTAATACTTTCGCCTAAGCAATCGGAACTGTAATATATAATTAATAAAAAAAATGTTGTAAATATCTCTTATAGGTAAATAATCGAACTGTTATGTAAATATTGTAAATACATCTTTTAGGTAAGTAATAATTTAGCGTACGTACATAATATTTGATTCACGTGGACAATATTATTGATAAATAAACAAAAGTAGTCGGTAGGATATTATATCTTTAGTGTAGGTACAATAACATTTCGCGTATAAAACATTATTGTTAAATATTGAAACATTACATAAATATAATATAGGTGACATAGGTATTATTATTAAGGAGATGCCTTCTATAATTAACCCAGAAGCATAAATAATGATTGTAAATAAATAAATCATAATTAGGTACGTGTTAAATTGTAATACTTTCGTCTAAGCACCAGAACGGTTATGTAGATATTGTACTGTTATTATTTAATAAATATCGATTAAAAAGTCGATTAAAAAATAAGTCTTATGTACTCAGAATGCTTGTCAGGACAATTCCAGTAACACAGTTGTTTGGTTACCGTGTTCTGTAGGTTACTTTCCGGTTCCAGCATCAGACCAGTTTTATGGTACCGTATTCAATAGCACCATGTACATTTGTTTCCTCCTAGTAATTTAACTATCCGAATCGGCACATCTAATCGCTACCTTCGAAACACTGGCCGTTTAGAAGTAAAGTTCTAGTGGCCATCTGTGGTGTTCATCATCAGTTTCCTTACACCAAATCCTATTTACTGAATGTAAATTCTACTTTATCAATAAATTACCGAAAGCGCCGTACATGTCCCTATAACATTTGAAGAGTTCCCTCGATTTCTCCAAGATTCCATCATCAAATCCCGACTTAGTGCCAACGTGACCAACTCGGAGTTATACCCTTTAGTTAAAAAAAAATGAAAATCGGTTCACGGTTCTCGGAGATATCGAGAAACATACATACAAAAAAAAAATTGTACGAATTGAGAACCTCCTCATTTTTTGAAGTCGGTTAAAAATATCGGTTCTATCTGTAACGACAACACAAAACAAACCCATATCCGTAGGTAACAGCTTACATGCCCTGTCCGGGCACAGCACCTTTGTCACAGTAGGTACCCATTGCAAGGATTTGCTTTGAGTTACAGCCAACTATTTGAAATGCATTTGGAGACTTTGAGATAAGATTGCCTTAACCCTGTTTGTGAAACTCGATCAACAATTCGCTTTCTACATACCAAATACTACGACAACAAATTGAGCAGAGGAGGGTGGAGAAGAGCAGACTCCTTGGGAACAGTGGATCATTGCCTATATTTCGAGAAATAATTGATTCATATATCTTTGCTACGCGACATATTGAAGGATTAACTAATACCTTATCAAAGCGCAAACAAGACGGATACTCGTATGTCAATCAACTATTTCTTTAAAATATAGGCAATGATCCTCTCTTTCCTAAGTTGTGTACTGCTGTTCCCCACCCTCCCCTACATTCTTGTTTGTGCTCAAAATTGTATAATATAGTAAATTACTACAGACGCCAGGAAACAAGGGCTTGCCGTGTGAGTAGGTATAGACGGCCGACCGTAGGGAGGCCGGATAGTGATACGAAGCCAGCAAGCACTTTTCACGGCCAGAGGCAAGTATAGTGCATTTATCAAACATATGCAATGAAATAAAAAAATACACCACTCAAAAAACTACACGACAAAAGTGTTTTAAATTTTCCCTTCAATCCCTCCATAATGTTTGTTTTTATACAGAAGTCGTCCGTATTTCGCGAGTGTAGTGTTCGAGTAGACCCTATTAGGGGCGTTATACACAACCTTCATAATAAATCTTAATTTCTATAATAAATATAATAAATGCAGAGGATTTTAAATATTGTCTATGGTCTCTGGTGACTTACGTATAGACTATATTTTAAATTTATTCATCGACATATGAACCATACAGATTTGTTTTCTTAATAACAATTCGTGTGTAATAGGCATTAACGCGGATATTTTTGGTCCGATAACCATTCAGCCACTAGAAAAAAATAAAAAAATAATTCAGCTGTTTAGCCTGTTCATGACACAGACGCCATGTTTACATTAAAATTAAAAAAAAAATACTTCCCGGCCTAGGCCTTCAATTTTGTATGAAATTCCTTTACAGTGCTCTCAGGTTTTAAAGCACGTAATGACGACAGTTCATTGCATGTTTGAGAAAATATTGTTAACCTCGAAAACGAGGTTAGGTGCTTTATACTTCCCACTAGTAGGCACTCTCAACCAGGAACATACAGGGTGTCAATTATTGCAATTAGCGTGTAATTACTGGAAGGTAAACGTTGCGTTGAGTACAACTATACTTCAAAGTGCAATTTTAAATAAATAATTAAAAAGCTTGGTAATTTAATCATCATCTTATCAACCCCAGTTTATTTAGCGCTCAGTAATAACTAGATAAATTTAACAACAAAACTCGTAAACAAAATACAAAGTCGCGGGGCACATAAAATTAAAACTTAGCTCATTTATTGATATAAACTCCTAGCAAGTTACCCTAATTCTTCTTCTTGTTTCGGCACGAGGTTGTCATGCGAAAACTGTTGGAGAATTGCGAACCAATGTTGTCAATACCTTCACAGAAATCGAACTTTAGGGACATAGCTGTTCGTGTCCTACAAAACCAACAGAGCGATTACCTCAACAAATGAACACTTTACCAAGTCTTTTATCATCAAGAAATTCAAACCCCTCTTCATAGATGCCTATACTGACTGTAGGACATCAGTAGACATCACTTGTTATCAGTAAGACATCAGTAGAGCTCATTTGTTATAGAACCGGCTTCCCACGTCTATACACCTTGATCGAATGGGCAGTTATAGACAACTTGTGTGTAATCCGTAGTGGGATTGGCAAGTATGAAGTGACGATTTTGACGATCAAACTTCTAACCGATTCCAATGCTATACGAGATGCGTTACTGCAATAGGCTATAACTGAGGCTGCAATAGGCTATGTGTTAAAATCTTTTATTTTTTATCGTAACCTCATGACTGAGGGCCGTGTCTTCTGAAGGTGATCCGAGTCGCTGAGTTACGCAAAACATTTCAATAGATGGCGCCAGTGGTACATACAGAAAAATTGTAGCAAATTTTCAATTTTCTAGAAAACCACAATTTCATTTCAGTTTGAAATACATTTCGCGACAATGGGAACTTAAACTTTATCTATTTATACATAATTCATTAGCAATTATGTAGTAGTTTCAAAATGTTACTGTTATTAATGTGAAAATCCGGGAACGGGTCAAAAAATGTGTGGTAAATAAAAACGGTTTTTTCGATTTTCTGATAAAGAGAATATATAATAAAAATATTTTGAGTCCTTTTTTTATAAAATTGTGCCTTTACATATGTAAATGTTTTATATAAAACATTTCGAAAAAAATCAAAAAATATAATTTGGTCTTAACCTATTATGCTAGTAAAGTAACGTATTTACTCACTGCTAATTACACAGTGTTCAGTTTATTATGCCTAAATATGTCATGTAGCATCTAATGTGGAAATGTAGAACTAATATTCATACAATAGGGAATATGCATGAATTCTAATTTTTGCTTTATTAAAAGCTCATTCATGTAACAAACAGTAGACAAAAAGATTTTTTCGAATAACTATAAAAATAACCAAGATAAAGGCCATCAAATATTTCATTCTATCTCTTTCTAGCAAAACAAAATTTAATATGGAGTTTATATGGCCGGAGAGCACCGCACCATGACGTAACAGTGCACGTCGGACCTCTCTGTCTAATTAGTAGTTTAAAATGCCTGTATCTTGCGTATTAATAATAATAATAATAATAAGTCTTTATTTTCAGATAACTATGATCCATACATTATTTTTTAGTAAAATACTTATACCTATGTTATTTTAAAAATAATAATAAATACGTTAATACATTAAAAACAAATTTCCAATAAAATTCCATCAAAATCCCAATTAAAATAAAATGTCTGATTACAAAAAAAACAACGACAAGATAAGTAATAAATTTTAAAACCTAATAAAATGAAATAAAGAAATTAATATAAAATTGTCGAACTAAAATTGTATAAAAAGATTAAAATTGTAAAATTAAAATTGTATAACTAAATAAATTGAGAATTAATAAAATAAGTTAATACATTAAAACAAATTTTCAATAAAATTCCTTCAAAATTCCCATTAAAATAAAATGTCACATTACAAACATAAGAACAAAATAAGTAATTAATTTTAAATCTAATAAAATGAAATGAAGGAAATAAAATAAAATTGTCAAATTAAAATTGTATAAACAGATTAAAATAGTAAAATTAAAATTGTATAATTAAATTAAATTGAGAATCAATAGATAGTGCGAGCCACCGGTTTGACTTGCCCTATCCAGTATATTAATATTGGGCAATCATATTTGTCAGCAATTGCATTCAGAATACTGTTGGAGCTCTGCCTTACCCGTCCTAGGAGAGACACAATCTTCTTGCGCATGATGGCCTGGAAGCCGTCAGTGCGCATCTCGCAGAACATGCCGGACGCACTACACCTGCGTGGCAGGCCCAGCAACATTCTGAATGCATTGTTGTATTGAACTCTGAGGGCGCTGTAGGCTCGCTTCGTGTACCTGTGTATCTTCGTGTATTTCTTGGCCGATTTAAATTTCACATTTTAATATCGTTTTTAAGGTATTTTGATATTTAGTTAAAAAATGCGATAAAAAAAATCGTGCATGTTCCCTATTATTATTATTTTTGAATGAAAACAAAATATAATTTCAGGAGCCCTTTATTTTAACTAATAATAAATAGCAGGCAAATTAGCGTAGTCCCAAATAAAAATCTAGGTGCAGGTGGTTGAAAAGTTACAGAGGGGGGGGGACTATCTTTTGGATTTCCGGAGCGAATATTTACAAAACTGATGACTTTATCAAAAACAATGTTATGAGACCTTTATTAATTTTTAAAGACTTATTCAACAACACTCCACATACTAGTGTTGGAATGAAAAAAATCCCTCCCCTTTTAGGTGTACGAGAGGTACGCGGAAAAAAGTTTTTTTTTTTACTTTTTATTTTTCTGTTGCTTAATACATACACATACTCATACAAAATTTCAGTTTTCTAGTATTAATGATCTCGGAGCTAAGCCGCGGACGGACAGACGGACCCTAAAAAAGTACACTGATATAGAGCCCTTACTAAGAATATAGGTACTTACTTACAATACATCCACTAGATAAAAGGGACCCACACAATCACAGATAGGGGAGATAGGGGAGCATTGGGCACTTTTTTACTTAAGTCTTAATAAAATTGCAGATTTTTAACAAAATCAACTTTTTACTCCTTATATTAGTAGCACATATATTTAGCTTCAATTATTACGAAGAACACTTATACAATTATAATCAGTCTCAAAATTGCAAGAGATTTTCTGAACACTGTCAAAAGTGCCCAAACCTCCCAATGGTCGGGTGGTTTGGGAGGTTTGGGCACTGTATTAAATACGCCACTTAATGGTAAATTACTTGAATATTAAATAATATACTCATAAAAACTTGCAATGAAATCAACAAACAATCAACTGTTTTAAACTAAAGTACTCAAAAAAACACTGAAGATTTAGTACTTTAATACTCAGTATTCTTACTTCAGTAATAAAATTTATTTAAAATTCATGGGCTTATCAAAAGTATACTTAGAGCTGCCAAGTTTTACCCATATGTTTGGCTTGGCAATTTGGTTTTGATGTCTTTCAATGGGACACTTATATTTCTTTTTAAATTCTAACAGCATTTTTCTAGAAAAAATAATATAATAATTAATAACACAACTAATAATAAAATATGAAATGTATTCAAATTCAATATTTACACGCAATTTAAACCCGTTGGATTTGTTTTTAACAGAGCTTACTTTTTTACAGCAATTGCCGAAACAAACAAAACAATAGAGCTGGGAGCATTGGACATGCCCAAACCTCCCTTTAAAATTAGTGCTCAATGCTCCCCAACCCGTCATTTCACAAATAAATTCAAATATGATTTTTGTCGTCTAATGTTTTACCTTAATTTATACGTTAATATTAGCTTTCGTAAACACTTGTCTATTAGATGACAATACAGAAACTTACGGCTTTTCGCAAATCATGTTGTTATTTCCTTCGAAATCACATCAAAATATTTACTTTTGCACGCACGAAATGGTCGACGGCGTATGACACTGTCATCTAATCAAAATGGCAGATGACATTAGCCTGAGCGGAAGTGCCAGTTAGTAAGCTAAACTACCACAGTATACAAAATTACGTAGTTTCCATACGACCCGACTTACAAGGTGGTGCCCGAACCTCCCGACTGCCCAATGCTATCCTATCTCCCCTATAGTAGGTACGAGACACTTACCATGTTTCTGATAGTTCTTCCACTTAGGTATTCCTTTTATCTTACTAATAATCAAAAGCGCCACTCTATAGTAATAAATGTCTGAAATAATAAATGTATTATTAAACCTTTAAAAAACAGCGGCATTATCTATCGTTACCATTAGTCTACGTATATTTTATAGTCAAATTTGAATGTATAGGTATTTTGTAACGCTATATAAAAAAAACCCGACCAAGAGCATTGCTGACCATGCTCAGTGTAGGGTTCCGCAGCCGTTCATACTAAAAAATGCACACTACATATGAAAAACATGCGATATGAAAAAGTGCACTAGCAAAGGACCGTATCTCTACGGTACTTACGTCCTTTTGTTGAGAATCGCCGTTTTTCAGCAATAACTCAAAAACGTATATCCGATCATGTTGAAAATATTCTTTTTTAAAGTATTTATTAAGCTTTATGTTTGTAATTTTTTACATATTTTTTAGACATACCATTTAGAAAATACAGGTGACACAATTTATGCCATTTTTGGAGCGATTATTTCCGAAAATATCCAAAAAATAAAAAAATAATAATTCTGGAAACCTCAAAATGATGTTAAAAGATCTATCACAATATGTGTAATATTTGACGACCGGTTTGGCTCAGTGGGAGTAACGTTGCCTGCGAAGCTGAGGTCCTGGGTTCAAATCCCGGTAAGGGCAAATATTTGTGTGATGAGCATAAATATTTGTTCCTGAGTCTTGGATGTTTTCTATATATATAAGTAATATATCTATTAAATATAATATATCGTCGTCTAGTACCCATAACACAAGCCTTATTGAGCTTACCATGGGGCTAGTTCGATTTCTGTAAAATTGTCCCGTAATATTTATTTATTTATTTATTTATTATTCATTTTATGTGCCACACATTGATATTCGCCGATTTTTTTCTTCACTTTCAGTTATATGTATGGAGTGCCCTCCTAGATTTATTTTATTTTATTATTTAACTATCAAACTAAGTAGCGAATTACACAAGACATATACTCTAAATTTCATTAATGTACATGTTGTAGTTTTTGAGTAAGATGCCTGTGACATACGGATGGACGGACGGACGGACGGACGAACGGACGGACATGACGAAACTATAAGGGTTCCGTTTTTGCCATTTAGGCTACGGAACCCTAAAAACCGGCCAAGAGCATGTCTGACCATGCTCAGTGTAGGATCCCGCAGCAATTAATACAAAGAATGCACTACTGACGTAAAAATACTATATGAAAAAGTGCACTATAGCCAAAGAGCGTATTTCCACGGCACTTACATCCTTTTGCTGGGAAGCACAGGTTTTCGGCAATAACTCAAAAATGGTATATCCGATCATGTTGAATACAATTTTCGTTGAAAGTATTTTATCTTTGTGATTTTGTTCATATTTTTTTGAACATTAGGTTTAGGAAATAGAGGGAGAGCGGGACACAAATTGTGATATTTTCCGAGTGATTATTTCCGAAAATATTCACTAAAAAAAATTTTTTTAGAATCCTCAAAATGTTTGTAAAAGAACTGTCGAAATATGTGCCACACTTTGATATTTTGCAGTTTCGGTTAAATATATGGAGTGTCCCCCTTAGAAATATATTTTATTATTATTTAACTATCAAACTGAGTAGCGGTTTATATACAAAACACCTATCCTCTAAATTTCATCAATATACATGCAGACGCCCTGCTCCTAAGCAAAATATACGCAGTGTGGGATCACTTTATATTGATTACTGACATCGACATACAGACACATTAAAATTTAAGATATTTTTTTCATGTTGGTATTGCGTCAAGAGGTACCTAAATTTCAAGTTTCTACTCGTAGGACAACTGAAAATTGAACTATAGGTTGACGGCAATTTGTATGGAAAGTTGGAAACACCTTTTTGTAATGACTTCTTCTGATTCTGTTAATTTCGAAATTAGATTTTTTTCACAGCTTCAGTGAACTATAGACTTTAGTATTTGAAATTAATCAGCTTGAAACCTCCACACGTTCCTGAGAAAAAGGACAGACGGACAGACGAACAGACAGAAAAATTTACAGCTGGACAGACGGGCAGACGGACAAACGGATAGGCGGACAGACGGACAAATGGGCAGATGGACAGATGGACAGACGGACTATATTATAGTATATTTTTTTCTGTTTGAGGTACGGAAATTTAAAAACAACCACTGCTTTTTGATTTCACTTATCTGAAATATACAGAGATACCTACCGGCATATAAAAAAAACCGGCAAAGTAAGTGTCAGACTCTATCACACACACGTTTATTAATTGTTGTCATAGCGGCTACAGTAAGTGTCAGTAGTAAGTGTCAGACTCTATCACACACACGTTTATTAATTGTTGTCATAGCGGCCACAGTAAGTGTCAGTAGTAAGTGTCAGACTCTATCACACACACGTTTATTAATTGTTGTCATAGCGGCCACAGTAAGTGTCAGTAGTGAGTGTCAGACTCTATCACACACACGTTTATTAATTGTTGTCATAGCGGCCACAGTAAGTGTCAGTAGTAAGTGTCAGACTCTATCACACACACGTTTATTAATTGTTGTCATAGCGGCCACAGTAAGTGTCGGTAGTAAGTGTCAGACTCTATCACACACACGTTTATTAATTGTTGTCATAGCGGCCACAGTAAGTGTCAGTAGTGAGTGTCAGACTCTATCACACACACGTTTATTAATTGTTGTCATAGCGGCCACAGTAAGTGTCAGTAGTAAGTGTCAGACTCTATCACACACACGTTTATTAATTGTTGTCATAGCGGCCACAGTAAGTGTCAGTAGTAAGTGTCAGACTCTATCACACACACGTTTATTAATTGTTATCATAGCGGCCACAGTAAGTGTCAGTAGTGAGTGTCAGACTCTATCACACACACGTTTATTAATTGTTGTCATAGCGGCCACAGTAAGTGTCAGTAGTAAGTGTCAGACTCTATCACACACACGTTTATTAATTGTTGTCATAGCGGCCACAGTAAGTGTCAGTAGTAAGTGTCAGACTCTATCACACACACGTTTATTAATTGTTGTCATAGCGGCCACAGTAAGTGTCAGTAGTAAGTGTCAGACTCTATCACACACACGTTTATTAATTGTTGTCATAGCGGCCACAGTAAGTGTCAGTAGTGAGTGTCAGACTCTATCACACACACGTTTATTAATTGTTGTCATAGCGGCCACAGTAAGTGTCAGTAGTAAGTGTCAGACTCTATCACACACACGTTTATTAATTGTTGTCATAGCGGCCACAGTAAGTGTTAGTAGTGAGTGTCAGACTCTATCACACACACGTTTATTAATTGTTGTCATAGCGGCCACAGTAAGTGTCAGTAGTAAGTGTCAGACTCTATCCCACACACGTTTATTAATTGTTGTCATAGCGGCCACAGTAAGTGTCAGTAGTGAGTGTCAGACTCTATCACACACACGTTTATTAATTGTTGTCATAGCGGCCACAGTAAGTGTCAGTAGTAAGTGTCAGACTCTATCACACACACGTTTATTAATTGTTGTCATAGCGGCCACAGTAAGTGTCAGTAGTAAGTGTCAGACTCTATCACACACACGTTTATTAATTGTTGTCATAGCGGCCACAGTAAGTGTCAGTAGTGAGTGTCAGACTCTATCACACACACGTTTATTAATTGTTGTCATAGCGGCCACAGTAAGTGTCAGTAGTGAGTGTCAGACTCTATCACACACACGTTTATTAATTGTTGTCATAGCGGCCACAGTAAGTGTTAGTAGTGAGTGTCAGACTCTATCACACACACGTTTATTAATTGTTGTCATAGCGGCCACAGTAAGTGTCAGTAGTAAGTGTCAGACTCTATCCCACACACGTTTATTAATTGTTGTCATAGCGGCCACAGTAAGTGTCAGTAGTAAGTGTCAGACTCTATCACACACACGTTTATTAATAGTTGTCATAGCGGCCACAGTAAGTGTCAGTAGTGAGTGTCAGACTCTATCACACACACGTTTATTAATTGTTGTCATAGCGGCCACAGTAATACACGTCCTGTAAAAATGTCGTTTCAGTACTGATTTATCTACTACGATTCAAGAGTTTTAGAGCGCTCGAGAGAGGCGGACAATGGAGGCTTAGACTGTAAGATATGAGCATATCAAAGACCTGCCTGAAAGACATGGAGGATTTATTCAGCAAACGCTAAGTCTGTCTGCATGTCTAACCAACGATATGCCTTATTCCATTTAACTACTCATATTTATAACTACTTAGAAGGCACCCGCAACTTCGTTCGCGGAGGAGGAAAAGTCATAACTCGTCTGTTTTTCTTCAGCGTAGTCGGGCAAAAAGTATCCTATAACCACCTGGAGATACCCAGCACCCGTGTACCAAAAATAGTTGAAATCCGTTCAGACTATATTGCGTCATGAGTCATGAAGCCGCAACGACTTATACAAACATAAAAAAAAATCCTACAAAATATATATTTATTTATATCAGTCACAGTTCCAAGTTTACAACTTTATAATAGTATAGATATCAAATCGAATATGTACCTATTATCACCATTATAACAAAAAAAATAAACAAAATTGGTTAACCGGCGGCAAAGGTATTGAAGAACATCGATACAAAAAATCGGGCAAGTGCGAGTCGGACTCGCGCACCGAGGGTTCCGTACAAAATATACGCTACAACTGGCCGTATCTATGAAAATCCAGTGTTAGCAGAGCCCTACTCCTATAAGCAAAATGTACGCGCTGTTTTTAGTATTTGTTGTTAGAGCAGCAACAGAAATACATCATCCGTGAAAATTTCAACTGTCTATACAGTAGAAAAACTATTACGGTTCATGAGATACAGCCTGGTGACAAACGGACAGACATACAGACAGACGGACAGCCGAGTCTTAGTAATAGGGTCCCGTTTTACATTTGAGTACGGAACTTTAAAAACATAGTTACAGTCGAATTGAGAACCCACTTTTTGAAGTCGGTTAAAAATTGAACCTTAGTGCGTTGCGTTATAAGCGTGACTGGTTTTTGAGATAGGTATATTTAGGTAGCGCAGTGGATACAGCTACAAATGGAAATACAGACAAACAAAGTCACACCACAAGGATTAATTTACAATAATACAAAACTCTATAAATGATTAAAAAACCCGGCCAGGTGCTAGTCGGAATCTCGCACGAAGGGCGATTATGGAGATTCCTCTCGATTTGAAACATCAAGAGTTTAGAACCCTGTGGTGGAATACAGACGGATGGACAGACAAATACCTGTGTGGTACGGATCCCTACAATACAGTCGAATTCTAATCTCGTCCTTTGTTTGAAGTCCGGTAAGAAAACCAATGTTTTCAAACTATGTTCAGTCGTTTCATACCAAAAAATCGTGTTAATACCCACGTAGTCCTACCCTAACTACACAATAGTGACGTCACCACACGCCAAGTGCCAATCGGACTTGGCAACCGACGGATTTGTACAAAATATACGCTAAAAACGGCCGTATCTACGAAAATCTAGTGTAAGCAAGATCCCTACTCCTAATCCTAAGCAAAATGTACGCGGTGTTCGATCGTTTTATATTGGTTACTGATATACACAGACAGACATAAAACTATACTGTTTTTAGTATTTGCTGTTATAGCGGGAACAGAAATACATCATCCGTGAAAATTTCAACTGTCTACCTATTAACTATTACGGTTCTTGAGATACAGCCTGGTGACAGGCAGACGTATACGGACAGACAGACAGACAGACGGACGGACTAAAAACCTTATCATAATCAGTTTACAGCCAGCAAATGTATCGAAGAACATCTATACTATTATAAAGTTGTAAAAATGAGATGTTTGTATGTGTCGTTTTGGCTTCATCACGCTAAATCGGCTTATCGGATGTCAACTTTCTTTGGTACACGGGTAGCTGGGTAGGTATCTCCAGATGGTTATAGGATACTTTTTACCCGACTATGCTAAAGAAAAAAAGAGGGGTTATGACTTTTTCTCCTCTGCGAACGAAGTTGCGGGCGTCTTCTAGTACATACATAAAATCATAGGTGAACGGGCTGTTACCGGTGGGATTGATGTAATTATGTTGTTGAAGTAAAAGATGTGTTTTGTTGAGTGAGTTTAATGACACTAAAAATAAAACTGTTATTGATGTAATATAAAGTGAAGTAAAAATGCTAACAATACAAAAGCGAACTTGTGCTGCATAAACAATAAAAAATATAATTACGTATGTACAGCTTGTTTGTACAATAGGTATAGTCAAATGGAGAACCTTCTTTTTTGAAGTCAGTTGAAGAATACTATGGGAATCTACACTAAGAGATATTTAATCGCGACTTCCAATTTTACCTGTAATTTACATGTTCACTGCACTGTTTTACGGTTGCCTGCTCTGTTACCTATTATCTGAGTTAGTGAGTACCTACGAAGAAAATGTAATCGTAAAATAATAATAAATATTGCAAGAAGCGATTGGCGTAAAACAAATGAAGACTCAATGACGTCATGCCCGAATTGAAAGAGATGAATGTATCGTATGACAGTTCGGTACTCTTTTCGATGATTGTCAAAATTCAAAATTCGAACACGAGTTTGTTTTGTGCAGATATCAAATACCTTCTTTTTATACAAAAGAACTATCTATGAATGCAATTTTGAACAGATATTTGGCATCCTACTTGCTTATATAGAATTGTATATTTATATTTGGACTACTTCTTTGTATATAAATAGGACAAACGTATGCAAATACATTTGCTTCATATTTACCCACATTTATACATATCTATTTATCCTTCCTTTATACATATATTATTTTCTCCAACTTGCTCGGAAATGTTCCCATTAATGTAGTAAAAACACACCGTGAAGTCCATCGTTATATACGTTGATACGGTAATCAATTAAAAAAAAGTGGCATTACTTCCCGGACAGGCCTGGGAAGTGTACAATTATTGTGCAGGTTTTTACTTTTAATTTCATCCAAGTCTTTGAAAATTCACCATACAGCCAATAGTAACGTACAAAAACAGAGATTTAAAAAAAAGTTTAATTGTTTTCTGCGTTTAGTTAATGCATGGTTAATTCCAATAATAATAGAAAAAAAAACAATACTTATTGTGTCCAAATTATAATACAGTTTATTTATTCTTAATGATCTTCTGGGACTGATAAATATTTTGTAGCAAAGGCATGTTTTTTTAAATGTTGTGCGTTTAGGAATCGCCGATTCAACTAAAAGTAATAATGCATATATTTATTTTAACTATTGCTATGGGTTTTTTTAAATTTATTTTCATTACTATATTTCATGTGGAACCAAATATACAATTCGGAGCCAAAACTTTTAACTTTAATATCCTTAAAAAAAATTAAGGCGGGAACGTGAATTTCATTTAGTCAAAGATTGTCTGCCGTGTTATTTTTTACGAGAATAAGTTATATAAATATATGTCAAATTTCCTCGCATATTTGGAGAAAAGTAGTATACATGCCTCGGCAGGAATGTCTATTCGTGGATTCGTATCTATTGAAGGACGAGGCGTAAAACGGTACTCATCCCCGAAATGACTTTTCCCAGCCTCTGCAGTTATACCATGTACCAATAATTATGAATCTATAAGCGCCCATACAACTACGACTCATTCATTTCTGATGGAATTGTCGTTTAGGTATAGTTATTTAACACTAGTAATGAATAATAAAATATTTTAGATAGCCTGAGATCGCATAGATATCAACTAGATACCCTTGCTGTATCTATTTTGCAAATTATTTGATCTCGTATAACACACAAATACAGAACAAGTAATCAATGGCTATGAAAATCATAATAAAAATCTAGTGGATTGTGGGAGCACATCACTAGCGCAAGCTGCTCCCATCACTAGCGCTGACCACAGCGGGACGAGGCGCGACGCGGAGGGCGGCGCGGTAGGAACCGGCCCCCAGTCGTCCAGCGCCCGCACACGACAGTGCCCAACCGTACTCCGAGCACAGCGCATGTCGCTTTGCACCGCGCACACACAGCACGCTTCTCGCGCTAGCTTACGCCTTTAATATTAATAATTGTTGTTCTGTATTCTTTCCTATCGTCTATCTTTCCGTTTCCGAACTTTATACGCCTTCGCAACTTCCGGCTATTGTAACTTTCTTCTGTGTAAATACATCGGGATAATTAAGACTCTTGCCGTTTCATTTAATAACTATAGTGATAGCTCCTATAGGATATATACTATGAACAATTTGTTTATCACTGAATTATTGTTGTTCGTGATGTGTTTATTTTATAGACATTCTAAACAAACAAATAGATCTACCAATATATCATGTGCGAAAGACTTGCGAGCAAAAACAAACATTTACATACCTTAAATCAATCGATTTGTAAAAACAAAGAACGTCAATTTGATAACAAATATGAATAATTTCATAAAAATACTTACTCTTTTTATACATAATAGTTCTTTGCCGACCTTAAAAAAATTGTAATGATAATATTTTCATGTTCATTTTGAATGTATTTTGCTAACAAGGTTTTAATTCATCATGTATTTTAGTAAACTAAGATTAAAATATATTACATTAGTAGCTTCTGCCCGCGACTTCGTCCGCCTTAAATTCGTTTATATCGCAGATAATTTTTCCGGGATAAAAAGTAGCCTCAAACCCGGGACTCAAACTATCTCCATACGAAAGTTCATCAAAATCGGTTCAACGGTTTAAGCGTGAAGAGGTAACAGACAGACAGACAGACACGCTTTCGCATTTATAATATGAGTATGGATTTGGCAAAAAGGTATTAATTTTAGTGCCACCTGTTAGTTTAGCAAGGTACTCGTTACTCGTGGGCTCGTAACACATGTTTAAGAGAAGTTTACACCTCCTTCCTAAGTAGCGCGATAAGATTTAGGTGCAAACTTAACTCAATGAAATGTAGTGGCTACCACCCCTTTTAAGGGTTGAATTTTTATAGCCTATAATCTGGCCGGGGCTTTTTTCGACCGATTAGTAAAGTTTGCATCAAAATCTGTTCAGCCGTTTTCACGTGATGCACGTACAAATAAACAGACAAACAAATAAACAGATAAACAGACAAACAGACAAAAATTCTAAAAACTGTTGAAACGTGTTCTGTTATCGATTTTAACTATTCCCGGCCAATTTTTTTTCGAACATCTTCCATGTACAGACTTTCGACCCTCTTCAGCTTTATTATATGTACAGACCGAAGATATTTAATGTACATACTCCAATAGTACCTCAACAATATGATATGTTTTACATTATATACAAAAAGTGCGCTATCTAATATGTAAATATTTAAACCGGAATAGTTCGTTAAGTTAAGTCGTGTTTTTATTGTAGTTTCAAAGAAATCTGACAGATAGCGGTAGCGCATTGACCTTGGTCCGTACATACATTTTAAATAATACATTTCGTCGCTTTTTGAGACTTCAAATGTTGTTTCGCGAAGACAAAGCATATCAAATTATATAATTAAACACATTTCAACCGGATTTCACGTTCCTAAAGTGGTTTGTTAGTGTGATCTTTTTAGTATGGGAATCGGATCACCTTAAGTTCGTTATTTTAATTCACCAAGGATTTCCAGGTCGATCGGAGCAATCAGAATAGACCCTGTATATTTGCCTGGCATGTATTTTTTACTGCGTTGTTACGTTGAGTCTGTGACCTTCCACGTACCCTATTGTCTTCACCAAAACCCACCACAATGAGTTTTTCCAGGTTTTCCAGCTCCTGAATGGCCACGTATTTGTACTGCAGGGCTAGCGCATTCGCGAATTCTATTGTCGCGCGTCATAGCATCACCCGTCTTTCTCGCACTGTATTGAAAGGTAAGCGAGACAATCTTGGTCTCGTGACAAAAAGTCGCGTATTAGTAGGTGTGCTAGAGGCACTGGAGGATCCATTGAGTACAGATGGTTGATAGACAGCAAAAAAACATAGGTAATTGTATTCTTACCAAATATTCGAGTTTGGTTCTGGGCTGCAAGTATCATCTATTAATCTGTGGTGCCCGTAAGTCTGTATGTGTAAAATTTAGTGAGAATAAAATTTTATTAATTGGAAGCATTGTCGTGAAAGCACAACAATAAAGTACTTAAAACTTCAGCGATCGTTTCTCTATTTTCCTGTATAAATTATAAAACTTAATGGCCAGCCAGCGGCTCCGGTGCGGTTAAATCGTGCAGAAACAAAGTAACGGAGCTGATAAACGTACTTTGTTGTACACTGAGTAGTGCAAAACTGGCCAAGTGCGAGTCGGACATCCAGTAGCACATCGAGAGTTCCGTACAAAATATTACGCTAAAAACACGGATCTATGAAAGGCCAGTGTTAGCAGAGCCCTGCTCCTAAGAAAACTTTACGTATTGTGGGGTAACTTTAAATTGGTTACGGACATAGACAGACAGGCATACAAAGTTAAGATTCTAAGATTTATTTCGTTGATTGTGCTATAAGCGGCTAAACTATTGGTGCAAAACTTGTGTAAGATAAGAGTTATAATATAACCTCCGTATCAAATTTCAAGTTTCTACACTGAACATGGTCCAACTTACTCTTGGCTGGATTTTAGGGTTCCATAGCGAAAATGGTATAAATGGAACCCTTATAGTTTTGTCATGTCCGTCCGTCCGTGGTGCACTTTATCACACCGTCCGACATACTCCTAGCCGATTTTTAAATGACTGTGTCTTAATTGCAACGCAATCAGTGTTGATTTCGAAGTTCGATTTTATCAGAATTTCAAGGGACTGCAGACTTGTTTGATATTAATTTAACCTTGATACATCTACGCGTTCCAAAGAAAAGGGGTTTTGACAGACAGACGGACAGGTAACGAAGTGATTCTCTAAGGGTTCCGTTTCTTCCTCTGCACGAAACCCTAATAATTACTGTTTTACCTTTCGTGCTGGTAACACGTGACTCATAAGCTACAGTAGCGTTTGTGTAAGCATATAAAATGCTCTCTGCAATTCTTTAATCTCATTATTTTTTTGCGACAGCTCATGCATGTCTGGATCTGATACGTGAAGACAACAGTCGTTTGTTATTTTAAAATTGTTAGAATTGAAACTGCAAAATTTCTGCTTACTATTTCTAGCAATGTGCATCTACGAGGAAGTTCCAGAACGTTCCTAAGCATTTCGAAATGTTTAAGGATGCCAGTTTAAGGGGCAATTTTCATCATGTACCTGTGTCGGTTGATTACGCTACTCAAAAGCTCGACACTGACTTTCGTAAACAGCCTTTTTCATCGTCTCGTCTGAGTTGTTAATTTAATTCAGTTCTATTGGGCGTCTTATTTTTGGAAGGACGACGCTCTTCTAAGAAATTCTGTTGGTGGCCATCAACACCACATTACAGAGTTTTATGCTCATTTTTTTAACCTATTGCAGCGTTGAGGGGCCTAGATGATACCCGGCCACAAGACTACGGTCATGGATCAATAAAACGTTAATATATATCAAAGGATTTATAATCCGTTCCTGCACTGGGAAGATTAGTGCGGTCCATATAGGCATAAAGGCACTGGCTACTCTGAACGACCAAGGCTCTATACAGGCACAGATAAACTAGCCTGCCTTGGTCAAAAACCCTGCTGACAATGGACCGGCCCTGGAGATCACCTTGACGAGATATTCATCATCCTCTATCAGACTCTTCACGAGTTGTCGCTTTCGTTTATTTCAATTATCAGACAAGTTAATCTTTGCGACCGGGACTTACAACTTTTTCCTCTGATTCCTGTTTCACTACTGCGCGCGGCAGTCGCTGCCCGGGCCGCGGTCGCTGCTAACCGAAAGCTTCTGGCAGCGCTCCACAACAGTGACAATGGGTCGCGGCAGCCGGTCGCAACAGCCAGGTCGCGACTGTTATGATCGGAATGCTACCTTAAGGGCCCGGCTACGACAAAGCGCGACCGGAGTTGCAGCATGCGAATTCCTGATGCATTGCGTGTGATGGCAACTAATTCTTGTGCGGTGAGCGTCACGACCGCGAATGAAGAGAAAGAGAGAGAAGGCCGGGCAGTAAGTTCCTCGTAATGGTCCGAAACATTTGAGCAGTACTCGGCTTTTAAGAAGTGAGTCACGGCTAATATAATCTAGAAGAAATCCAGTTACTCTTTACTATTGATAGTTTGCGGTTATCATCTTACTTTAAACAAATAATAATAAATAAATAAATAGCGAAGAGTCTCGACCAACACCTCAAAAGACTCTCGCTAGATGGCTGGATCAAGAGTCAGATACAGAAGGCAGTAATCCTAGACACGGCTCGCATTATCAGGAGGTTCCTCTCCGAGCAGCCCTAACCACCGGTAGCTTGAGCCCTCCCCAGCTGCCGGTGGCACCCTTGGTTAGGTTTTTGACAACACGTTTGGCTCAGTGGGTTGTACAACGGCAAACGAAGCTAGCGGTCCCGGGTTGGAATCCCGGCCAGGGCAAGTGTTTGTGTGATGAGCACGAATGTTTGTTCCTGGGTCTTGGATGTTTTCTATGTAGTTAATTATTATAATCTGTCTTTATATTATGTATATCGTCGCTTAGTATCCATAGTACAAGCTTTGCTTAGTTTAGGACTAGGTCAATTTGTGTAAGATTTTATACAATGGGTATATTTTGTATTTGCTTTTCCTATTTTACTTTTTATATTCATATTGTAAAATGCCTAACTTAAAACTATAATGGAGTAAAGAGAATAATAAATAATAAGTACTCGGAATTCGATCTAGTCCCAAACTAAGCAAAGCTTGCAGGTACTATGCTACGTACCAAGCGACTATTATACATATTATATAGATAAATTATAATACTTAAAATTCATAGAAAACATCCAAGACCCAGGAACAAACATTCGTGCTCATCACACAAACACTTGCCCAGGCCGGGATTCGATCCCAGGACCGCCAGCTTCGTAGGCCGTTGTGCAACCCACTGAGCTAAACGTGTCGTCAAAAATAAATAAACAAGCACTTAGCTCAGTATGAACTTGTAAAGCTTACCCGAAAGATCGGCTCAATCGATCCGTGTCTCAATGTTTACCCAGCGATGTTTGCCCTGTAGCCATTATAGTTAGACCGTATGGAATAGGTAAGTAGCTGAAAGATTAATGGCTCTGCAGTTTATGGTATTTGTTAAGACGTACATGGGAGCAGGAATTAGGTAGATATTGCAAATCAGATAGGCTATCTAATATTGAGTTTATCTAACAATTCGCAATCCGCACGGGCTCTTGCGTTGCGACGATTATCTATCTATCTATACTATTATAAAGTTATAATAATGAAATTTCTGTAAATTGAGGATAGGCGTTTAAAAAAATAATTATAATGAACTATTTGGAGGTCACTGAAATGAAAAATATTCTTTGTATTCTTAAAATACAAAGCTCCAAATAATGAAAAAAATTCAAAACTTCGACGGGATTTGAACCAGTGCCTTGTGCCTTGTCGGGGCGCACGCTCGCTATGCCAATTGATCTACAGAGCCCAGTCAGCTTGTCTTCTGTCACTAATTGTAAAGCGCACCTGGTGGCGCAATTATCAAGAATATGTGAAGAAATTCACTTTAAAAATCACGAAGATAGGGATGATTTTCGTAAAAATATCATTTTTTTTTATATGTTTGTATGTGTAGTTGTGTCTTCATCGGTCTTCACGCCAAATCGACTAAACGGATTTCAATTATGTTTGGTAGCTGGGTAGCTGGTTATCCACAGATGGTAATAGGATACTTTTACCCGACCACGTTGAAGAAAAAAAAGGGCAAATTACTTGTTTTCCTAAGTAGTGTATTTATAAATATACTAGATAGGTGCCCGCAACTTCGTTCGATGTACAGACATTTCATTTTTAATAGTATAGATGTATAGGAATGTATGTATTTTGTTTTATCTATATGTTTATTATTCAGATAAAGAGGTTGCCCGAAGACGAGGTAAGCTAAACGTGCTCATTCCTTATGCGCTAGAAGTCATTCAAGAATCTAAGTCTTGTAAGGTATTTCAAACTTTATACGCTATGAAAGTTATACTAGATTATTTTGAGCTTATAGCAGCTGCCGAATATCTGGCTCAAAATTTAAATTACCTAATTTAAACAACAAACAAAGTGTAATTCATATTCTTCTAAGTGGTAATATAACACTCTTTAACAACACTTCCTAAGTGGTATTATAATGCTTTACATTACATGTATATTATTGAATACATTGTATTGTACAAAATGACTGATAAAAATATAAACTAGGTAATATTTATACAAAGGCAATTATCTCTTAAAGGAAATTTGTACCAGTTAATCTAGCATGGTATACCGTACATTAATATAATACCGACTATGTTTATAACTCAGGAATATCTTATCACTGTGCTGTTTTCTGTTTCTGACTGACAAATTTCTGAGAATATACTCTAAATTTTTTATCTGTTGAAAACAAAATGTTTTGGGGCTTTTCCATAAACAATATATTGGCCAACTATTTATCAGAATGTTTATTTAGGGTTCTGTACCTCAAACGGAAAAAGCGCAACCTGTCTGTGTGTTTGTCGAGATCCTTTTTAGGGTTCTGTAGACGAAATGGCAAAAACGAAACCCTTATAGTTTCGTCAAGTACGTCCGTCGTCGCCACTCCTCGCGTGCTGTTTTACCTTCGATATTATTTCATACTAAAAAGTGCTTCGTTCGCGAATAAATAATAAAATAATTAATTATTAAGGACAATCTTACACAAATCGACCTAGTCCCAAACTAAGCAAAGCTTGTACTCTGGGTACTAGACGACGACGATATACATAATATGTATTTAGACGAATTATACGAGTATATAATACTTAAATACATAGAAAATATCCAAGACCCAGGAACAAACTTTGGTGGTCATCACACAAACATTTGTCCTGGCCGGGATTCAAACCCGGGACCACCAGCTTCGTTTGCCGTTGTTGAACCCACTAAACCAAACGTGTCGCCAAATGAGAAAAAGTCATAACTTTTTTTTTCTCATGCGCATTTAGATTGAAAGGTTATCCTGTAACCACCCCAAATGGGCATTTTTAGATGGTTACAACCCGTCTACCAAAAAAATATTGAAATCCGTTTTAGCCGACATAATTTGATGAAGCCACGTAAACGTCACATAATAATAATAATAATCACTCTCCAATAGTTCTTGCATCTAGCGAAAGCTGGCTCTGTGTGCGTCCCATGACACGGGCAGGAACAGCATCCGCGCGGCGTACAACTTACATTTGATTAAATTGTCGAAAGGGCCTCTGCGCGTTGGCTTCAGCTCCGCGCACGCCTCCCAAAGGTCCGGGACACCATTGTCCCGTGAGAAAAACCCATCAAATGAGTGGCGAGTCACCACCCGCCACAGATAACAATCGCTTGGTAGTTATGGCGGGTGACATATTCCTATCCTAATAGCCCAAAAATAAATCCATCCAAACTACAATCTCATAACCCGATATCTCTTTCCGTTCAATGTAACAGTTCCAACATATGCTGCTCATGGACGTATTCTCTTATGTCCATCGTGTCACAACTTACTAAAATCGTCAATTTTCAATATTTTACACATTCTTTATATGGCACCGACGCCAAAATAAGATTAATTGTATATACTGTATAGATTGAGTATACAAACGGTTACTTGTAAGTAATTTGAAGAAACTGAATTATGGCGTTATTTTTTACTTAGTAGTTTTTTTTGGAGTCGGTTTTATTTTTTTGTTTAAAAGTTTATTTTTAGTACCTATAATAATCTTTTTTTCTATGAATGTTTACGCACTTGAGAAATATTTTTCTATTCCAAATTTTGGTACTAAAAATGTTCCAAATTTCTATCTCGCATTCGTTACATTTTAGCATAAATGATTATTTTTTTCTAGTATAAATATTTTCTGAGAAATATTTTTCTATACGATATTTCGGCACGCTATAAAGAAACATATTTTCTGAAAAACAGAGGTTCTTTCATTCTTTCAGGTTCACTTTCGCAACAGTCGCATAGATTTACCCTTCTAACCGTATTTTCAAAGAACACCATTTATGAATAGGTAGCTCTAAAAACTAAAATAAAAAACCGAAAATCTCGGCGGATATTCAGCGGAGCAGTGAAGGTGATATTTATCGATCTTGTGGGGCACCGAGCCGCTTGCCATATGCCGCAACTGTCGCCATCCTAAAATCTTTTTGTACCTCGTTCTCTCTGACGTGATATGTCTATTATACACTCCGGTTGCTGAAATACAAAACGTGACAAGGGATGTTTTATCAGTAAAGTTGACGACCGGATTAGCTCAGTGGGAGTAACGTTGCCCGAAGCTGAAGGTTCTGAGTTCAAATCTAGGTACGGGAAAATATTTGTGTGAGGAGCATAACTATTTGTTCCTCTGATGGATGTTTTCTATCTATAGAAGTAAATATATCAATTAGATATATCGTTGTCTAGTACTCCTGAGCTTACCATGGGACTAGTTTGATTTGTGTAAAAATTGTACTGTATTATTTATTTAATATTTATATTTATTAATATTTTCTTCTGTTTCCGCGATTATTACTCATTGAAATAAAACAATTTAACGGATTATATCGCGTATATTATCTCATTTTAGTTCCCGACGTTTCGGAAGCTTTCCAGCTTTCCATGGTCACGGGAGGACTGAGAAAAAAAAAAAAATTATTATTAATAAGTAAAAACAAATTGAGAGAAACTTCCATAGACAGGGAAATTACGGGAGGCCTATGTCGTAAGAGAAACTGACGCAGTAAACAACAATTGCAATAAATTATATTTTATAAAATTGTAATTTTATAAAATCCCAATTTTATAAAATCCCACGATATATTGTGTAATCACAATCACCACATTGAGAATAAAAACGATTGAAATAAGATAGTTATAATGTGCACAAATGCGACCTTAGTAAATCGAAATCTGGGCTTATACTGTTAATTAGCCTTATTTTCAGTTAATTATCAAATTCAATAAAAGTAATAGTTATCACAGTGTGATTTTCAAAGCCTACTTGAACTGACATTATATCTTAACTTAGAAATACGAGTAATAAGACCTAATTTCACACTAATAAATTAATATTAGGGGTCAATTTTACACAAATGTAACTAGTCCCATATTAAGCTCAATAAGGCTTGTGTTATGAGTAGGAACTAGATAGACTACGATATGTATGTTTATTATAAAGATTTAATACTTATATATTTACATAGGGAATAGCCCAAACTCAGGAACAAATATTTATGCTCGTCACACAGATATTTGCCCTTACTAGGATTTATAGAACCCTCGAATACAGTTAACTATTTTCGCTATGTGTGAATGTGATAAAATATGTCACTCTGGACTTTTTGACATGTATAATCAATCCTTACTAAGCTATCAACGCTAACAGAGCTTTAATAAAAAGGACCTAAACCAAGGCCTAGATGAAATTAAGTCTTATTCTGTCTGAAAAAGTGACCATTATGGACAGACAGTGACTGAAGCGGTGAACGAAATTCATCAGTCAGAAACTGCCAGTGGCACAATGACTACTTTAAACTGTCTTACGACATAGGTCTCCTCTAGTTCCACCCAAACAGACAAAAAAGTACCGTCCGTCAACCTCCACCTATCACAGCACAAGATTTTGACACTTCTTGTCAATTAGAACTTACGTCACGGTGGCGCAAACTGGTGGTATTTCCATTTTAGAAAACCCTCATTAATATTCGTTTTTTGCTTAAAGTGTATTTTAAAAGTTCCATGTGACATTTGTACAATTGGGAGTAACGTTGCCTGCGAAGCTGAGGTCCTGGGTTCAAATCCCGGTAAGGGCAAATATTTGTGTGATGAGCATAAATATTTGTTCCTGAGTCTTGGATTATTTCTATGTTTATAAGTATTATATCTATTAAAAATATCGTCGTCCCCATAACAGGAGCCTTATTGAGCTTACCATGGGACTAGAGCGATTTGTGTAAAATTGTCCCGTAATATTTATTTATTCTATAGATAAATATATTAGAATTGGTTTTGTGTGATAAGTAAAATGAAGAAGAGATAAAATTTTAACAGAAAAGATTAGTTACCATGTCATGAAATTGGACAGCCACCCACTTTATTCTCACTGAAGTGGCGGGTTTATATTCATATGTGAGAAAAGGTTTGCAAGAATATGTAGTGTTTTGAAGTCCTTCCGACTTTTCACTTAATGTGGCTTCTACGAGATGAAACATACAAGTTACGCGTTTTGCATTTATACATTTTAACAACTTTACAATAATACCTATTAATGACTGATTGATATCATGGGTGAAAATAATTCCACAATGGATAAAATTGTACATAACTACATAAGTAAACTTTTTACTCTTTTATGCAATTCACAAGAGAATTTGCATCAAACTTAAAATTCAACAGAGCACTATTAAACTTGCTATACTTGTGATGCACAATATGATACTGGGCTGCTATTTTATTTACGCTTACATTTAGAGATTTGAGTTAATTTAGGCAAATCCGATTCATAACAGAATCAAACGTCTTCCCTGCTCCCTTGGCCTTAACATTTCACAGCCAGATTATGGTATGTATGCGAGAAAAGGGTAGCGAATTTAGTTTCAAATAAAACTATTACCAGATTCATGTAGGTATTTTTTTCGACGACAAATGATGTACACTAAATTGATTTAAACACGATTGCACTCATTATCACACCAGAAGAAAACGGGCCTAATTTCGTATAAATATGATTTATTCAATTACCTTTCGTTAGTTTGCCTTCGAGGCCGTGGACGTAACGCAATATCCGAAATGTCAAGGTACCAACGAAAGGTAATTAAATAAATCATATTTATAGGCGATTAAGCCCTGTATTGTTTTGTTGTGATAAAAAATATGTAACAATTTGTTCGCATTACTAAATTATTGACAAACTTCGGCAGCGAAGGAGAAAAAAATATCCTTCTTTTTCTTCTGCATAGTAGAGTAAAAAGTATTCAATAGCAATCTGGAGATGCCCACCTACCCGTGTACCAAAAATAGTGGAAATTGGTTTAGCCGTTTCGACTTGAAGATGCCACGACGACACATACAAACATACAACAAAATCCAGAACAAATAGTTTTTGATGCAGAGACCTTTAAATAGTTCGTAACAATATTTTTTTAATACAGATACTTATTTTTACAACTTTTGAATATTTATAATATTAAAGAAGGCAATCTTCTTACATGCATGTACCTGCGGCGACACCTACTATACCGAGAACTGAGCCTAAGTTTCGATGACTGCTCTATACAAACTTCCACCCCTTTTAAGGAAGAAGGGGGATGAGGTTTTCGGGATAAAAACTACCCTATGTCCGTCCCAGGCACTCAAACGATCTCTATACCAAATTTCATCTAAATCGGTTAAGTGATTTAAGAGGGTCTATACAGACTTAACTGCCAACGTCACATACAGTGAAGGCAGTGTAGATTTACAAACGGGTATGCCATGCAGCCGCTTACAGAAGAGGGAGGAAGGGCAAATAGAATGCGGAGGATGAACCGGATCAACCTTAGCGTGACGGAAAAAGAGGAAGGTCAGCACTGGAGGGGTGTAGAGGGGTAAGGATTGGCTTACGCGCTTGTTTTCACCGACAGCCTCTCTAAGGTAGTATTGTAAAAAAATCGATGACTTCAGGACTGCAAGCAGAACTTGAGTTCTATAAAAAGCTTGAGTTTGAACTTGAACTTTGATGTTTGTAGTCTAAAATTAAAACCATTAAAACCAAAACACAGCTTCTTATCTTGATGTTAACTCAAAAAAAAAACTGGTGAAGTGCGAGTCATACTCGTGCACCTATCCCTCGGGATTCGTACAAACTTTCACTTACCCTAACATTTCCCCGGTTCCGGTTGACTTAAGTTTGCACCTGATATCTATAGCAGTACATACAAATGAGGTGCAAACTTAACGCAACCGTGTTGTTCAAATAGGTTTTTTGAGAATTAAAAATAAAATTAGATACTTAGTTAGAGACATAGTTATAATTTAGGTGTAATATTTATGTTTATGCAAATTGTAAAAAAATCAAAAGTTTCGCTTGGTAAACTTCGGAGATAAAGGGCGGAATGGTGTTTTTTTTTCACATTTTCCTTAATAAAATAAAAAAAAAATCACAATAAATAATATTCAAAAATGAACAAATCAAGCCCTTTTATATGATACCCTACTTGATATAGTAGCTAGACTTTTAATTTTTGCTCCCCCTTATATTCATCGTTTTTTTTTTTTAATAGGGCTGTCCATGTTTATAAATATTCTAAATTTCAAATAGATAGCATAAGTAGTTTTTGAGATATGGTGCTCTAGTAGTCGGCCAGACAGACCGACAGACAGACAGAGTCGCACCATAACGGTTCTTTTTTTACCCAAACAACACAGTTCGAATATGACTCGCTAGGTATATAAAAGAACTTGCACACAGAGAAGTGACTCGCGAAGCCTAAAGGCTTCGATATAAATATTGAGCTCGCTTATTTAAAACACACTTGGTTTGAAGTCTGGTAATCAGAGTCCTACGAGTAACATATTGGAGGAGACTAGTCTCGAAGTTTGTGAGCCGAGTCATATTAAAATTGCTTCAACAACTAGAATATTCTACAACACTACTCTGTAAAAACACAAGTTTTCCCGCTAACGCCAGTCCCTTGGCTCCCAACGCAACGCAGACGCTGGAAACCGTGTTAATTGTTCCGAAACAGACAAGTATTCCTTGCACAGCTTGTAACAAAATTACTACCTGCGCGGAGAGCGGCGCAGTCTGATTACATTCCAAACTCTCCCCAAACTCGTATTAAAAAAAATATGTAAACACAAACAATCCTACTCACTTCACATTACAGTTCACTTTCAAACTGTGAATTTCAGAGATGAGGTTGTGAAAGTAAATCGTTTGGCTTACCGTGGACGATAATTTGTTTGTTTATGACACCTCACTGTAATAGTCCTAGGTAGGAATTTTGAAATTGTGTTCCGCTGTGGGCCTGAAAGAAATTAAATTTATAATACTGCGCGGAATACTCGTTGCACCAATCTTTTTCAGCGTTAGCCGTTGTTAATCGTTAAACCAAAAGCCTACAAAGACCTCAGCCTTTTCAGCGGGGTGTTTTACTTTCTTGTTCGACCCAAAACACACGTGGTGTTTAAAAATTTGATTAGCCTCGAAGAGTCAGTAGAGGACACTTAGGTGAGGTGGTAGTCGCTAATCAAATCAGGGGCAATACCATGGTGACTGCTACTGGTCAAGTTAGTTCAATTGTACACGGTATCATTTTAATTAGTGTAATAATTGTTGCTGTACTGTACTTTTTTGTCTGTTTGGGTGGAACTAGAGGAGACCTGTGTCGTAAGACAGTTTAAAGTAGTCATTGTGCCACTGGCAGTTTCTGACTCATGAATTTCGTTCACCGCTTCAATCACTGTCTGTCCATAATGGTCACTTTTTCAGACAGAATAAGACTTAATTTCATCTAGGCCTTGGTTTAGGTCCTTTTTATTAAAGCTCTGTTAGCGTTGATAGCTTAGTAAGGATTGATTATACATAATATTTTCTTCTGTTTCCGCGATTATTACTCATTGAAATAAAACAATTTAACGGATTATATCGCGTATATTATCTCATTTTAGTTCCCCACGTTACGGAAGCATTTCAGCTTTCCATGGTCACGGGTTGACTGAGAAAAGATATATTTTCCTCTGTCAAAGTTACAATTTGTGCAAACTACCCACTTTGAGAAAACAAATATAAGTGTACATACATTCCAGATGGGCCTATTCTGTAAATACAGTTACACACGTGCCAGAAGGGCTTAATTATTTTATTTTAATAATTTACCAAGCAGCATTGTAACTGACAGAGGAAAATAGATCTTTTCTTAGTCAACTTGTGACCATGGAAAGCTGAAAAACTTCCAAAACGGGAGCTCAAATGAGATCATAAACGCGATATAATCCGTTATTTTTTTTTATTTAAACAATTATAAAAATAAAAACATTAAGAGGGATCTTCATACAGAGCCCGTTGGTGTGCAAGTCCGACTCGCATTTGACCGGTTTTTGTTTATTTTTTTGCTCAAATCAAACCTACAAAATCATCGATAAGCTGTGGAAAAAATACACTGTGGATATACTTTACAAGATATGCGCGAATCCTGAAAAAGAAAATAATTTAAAAGTTTCCAGTGAAAATTCCCACGATCGTAAACCTTGCTCATCAAGACAAACGCGCCACGAATTTTGTTTATGGACTAACCGACGGGCTTCGTAATTTTATTAGTGCTTTTATTGCCCCCAGGAATAGGCAACATTTACAAACATGTAACACTAATTGTTGGTGGAGCTATACATTTTAGAAAACAACTGTTTTAAGTAGCTATTGCCCTTCGTGTTATTTTAAAACAGATCTGGGACTTCCCTCCCAGTCTACTCCCACGTTTCAAAATCGAAATTAGTAAAATGGACGGTGTCCCTTTCGCTCTTATGTCTATAAATTTGAGCGAGCAGAATGGAATACAAAGCGATTTTTAATATAGGCTCAAGGCCCAGCCCTGTCGGCTAATTCGTAATCACAACACGTTTGGACTGGAATTAATGCAAAGTCTAGTTAATAATAGCAGCCCGTTAAAAGTTAAGTAGTAGGTATTCTTTTTAAGCGTAGAGAATTTGTTTTACATAATACTTTAAATACATTTGAATTAACTTAATCTCTTGTTGTGTTGTTAAGTCTACAAATAAAAATTGCATTAACAAAAATTAAATTTGCATTCACAAAACTTGTAGACGTAACCACTGGGGTGTAAATATTTTCGGGTCACACAATTTGTTTATACAATCTGGCTCCTCAACTGGTGATTTTTTTAATTAGCGTATAATATGTGTGAACTGGTATTACAATAATAATTAGGGTTCAATAAAAGTTGTTTAGCTCGTAATATTGACATCGACAACTGACAAACCGGCAGCTCAAGTTCAGATTAGGTACAGTTAACTAAAATATGTATCCGGTTTTTAAATTGCATTGTATTAAGATACAAAAGTGCATACTCTCTATATATAGTCGAGTGGACAGTATAACAGATTAATGGATAATACTTCCTTAGCTTTCCCGCGAAATAATGTGTTTGTTACACGTGACAATAAATTGTGCTCACATGCTCATATTTTCACGCAGTGTCCACAAAAAAATACGCATGCAAATACAAAAACCACCACCAGACAATATAATCCTCGACACGTGTTTCGCCTCTCTACGAGACATTATGAGAGATGCAGGAGATGTTGGCGGTCTGGCGTCCACCCGAGAAGAGAGCACAATTTATTGTCACATCTAACCAAGACACTATTTTCCTGAAAAGCTAAGGAACTATAACCCATTATAACTCCGCCTGAATCTATCAATTATTTCATTTTATCTGAATATTGGGCTTCCAACATGTCATTCTAAAAACGTCCATTGCTGGACAATGACTGGACTGGTATTATGCTACCTGCATCCAGGGGGTCCAAGTAACCATCAATTTAAGATACAAGATTGTCAGTCCACTTTGTAATCAGTCTGCAAATTCCAAAGTTTGCAGCTTGTATAATATAGTCTCTGGAGAATGGTCACGAACTTTTCTACCCCCGAAAGGTGCTCGTGTTTAACGCACACGAAGGATTTCCCTATCTTTTATTTCTTAGAATAGATTAAAATAATATAAGTTAAACTTAAGCTAAACTTTAAAATACATTTTTGAAACTAAAAGCATTGAATAACAAATAAATACAAAACTGAAACTGAATAAAACAAAAAAACGGCTAGGGCATTTTGTGAGGTACAATTTGCGCAATTTTGCTGCGCCCGTGGAACCCATTTGACACCTAGAAATAATTACTGCGACGCCTACCTAACTTCACTGACGTAAACTTGTTAAAGTCAAGTTAATTGCAGTTTTAATTTTCGGTATCTTAATAATTTTAATTATATGAAACTTAATGGTATAACACTCACAAAAGGCTTTCAGTAGTGGTAGCGTGTTCGTAAATGTCTGTATAGACAATATTACGTTTTATGTTAGAAAAATTACATTAATTGTATACGCATTTTGTACACTACTACACACAAGAATAGAAGTATAATAAAAATACGGGAAATAACTAAATGGTTTTTTGGCTATACAAAATTAAAACTCCCGTGAGAAACTTCTTGGTAAGTGTAAAGTATAAAATCAATAAAAAAAAATGTTTATTTCGGATCATTGGAATTCCATATGAATGTTAGTTAATTGACTTAATAATTTATGTTAGTAGTTCTATTTTTGACAATTAAAAGTTTAATGTATCTGTTCTTATCGGGAGGGTCAGCAGTACTCACCACTAGCCCTACTTCGCCCTTCCAATAACCACTTCGCTCCAATATTTAGTGAGCAGGCAGTCGAGACGCTCAGCCAATACTCTCAGCATGCTTTTACGACCCGGCCACGACATTGCGCGAATTGTTGCGCGGCAAGCGTTTTATCTGTTCATTGCGCGGTCGACACGCGCAACGAACTGTGGTTGGTTGGAATCACGCGGAATTAATTAGAAAAACCGCTGCCGCTGCCGCTCGATGTCGTGGCCGGGCTGTTACTGCTACGGCGCCTGGGTTTGAGTATTGTGGCTATTCATTTTCGCGTGATCGCAAAAAAGTCGGCCGTCCGCGCCTCAGCGAACATGCCCAACGAACTGCAGTGCTTCGGCAACCTCAACAGCATCCTATGAACATTATTATATTGCACCCTCAGTGTATTTTGCGAAAATGTCGTCCACAGACTGCACGCGTAAAAAGTTTGGCAATATGCTTTGAAAAGCGTCACTTTAACTTGTTCGTTACTTTATATTATAGTTTAGCAAAATTCCCAATAGCCTCCGCATTGTTCCAGCGAATGTATGAACAATTCACTTTTCGCGTCTCACTTTAACATTACTTTTTGCTTTTCTACAAAATTGCATCACGTCGCGCGAGTGAGCCTTTAGTTTTGATAGTGCACGATGCTCTAATGTTTGCTGTGTTTTCACAGTGCACTGGTTTTACTGAATTTGTCTTTTCTGTGTCGGCCCATAAAATGCTATTTTAAGAACTAAGTTAAACTGCAGACTTAGAGAAATTATAAGGCGACTCCTTATTGACAATTAGGTTTAAAGACATTTATTCTCATATAAGATATACATCATTTCCATGAGAACATGGTTATTAACACAGATACATGTGTTTACTTGGTTGTTGTCACCGCAAGAATGCGCAATCATATTTTAAGGTAGACAACATATACAACAAGATTAGATAATGAACAATAACAACAATTGACACATGCAAATATTGAAACGGTACAGAGGTAGGTTATTATTTTTTAATTGGCTTTAATTACTCATTCAACTCATTGATGTGTTTACTTATAATTTCTGGTAACTTAATTTTAATGGTTTGCTAATATGTATTCAGTGAGTCTCTTTTTGAATGTGTTGAATGAGTTTACATTTTTAATATCGGGCGGTATTTTATTGTACAGGAGCGCACCCTCAAACGTAACTGTTTTTTTACCATAATTAGTACGTATTTTAGGCAAGGCAAGGAAGCTAGCACGGCGTGGATTAATGCGGAGGTTTGGAATATTTTTTCGTTTGGTAAATAGTAAGTTCGTGTGGATGTCCTTTTTTATTGTTTTTCTGATAAAAATGCAAGTATTATATATGTATAGCTGTTTGATGTTCATCAATTTCGTTTCCGAGTAAATCTGGTTTGTTGGTGTTAGATAATGATAGTTAAAAAGCATTTTGATAATTTTGTTTTGTAAAACTTGAAGTTCTTTTATTTTTGTTTTAACAGCACTTCCCCAAAGCTCGACAAGGTACAAAAGATGCGGTTTTACAAGCCCGTTGTAGAGAGTGAGACGTAGTTGATTTGGAATACATTTAGTGAGGTTACGAAGAGACCCGCGAAGTGTTGCCATTTTTGTTTTTATGTAATCGATATGGATGTTCCAGGTTAAGCGTGAATCAATGTGTAGACCGAGATATTTTTCGTGGGTTTTCTGTTGCAATGGGATATTATTTATTGTAAGAGGTGCGTGTGGAGGTATGGGCTTATTTTTAGCTTTAAATATGACATAACATGTTTTTGAAATATTAATTGTTAACAGATTATATTGAAACCAGTTGTATAGAGTGTCCAGGTCTTGTTGAGCTTGGGAAACTATATCCTGTATTTGTGAACCAAAGTAAAAGAGAGAGGTGTCGTCTGCGTATAGAGCAATGTGTCCATTTAAACCTAGTTCATGAATATTGTTGATATAAGCCAAATATAGCAAAGGCCCTAAAATGGAACCCTGTGGGACTCCGCATGTTATCGGTAGCGGGTCACTCTGGTTATTGTTATCTATTCTGACAACTTGCGTTCTGTTTGTTAAATACGATTTTAACATTTGTAAGGCTTTGTCTGTTATTCCAATGACCTCTAGCTTTTTTAAAAGTAAGTTGTGACACACAGTATCAAAAGCTTTTTTAAGATCAATAAAAATGCCTAGAACTATGTTTCTATTGTCAATTTTTTGTTTTATTTTTTGTAACGAGATCGATAGTTGCTGCAAGTGTGCTAACAATTAGAACCTAAAAATGATTTTCTTCAAAGGAAATAAAAGGTATACTGTATTATTTTCGCTACCCAAAAGTTGTCTGGAAGAGATCGGTCTTTAGAGATAAGACCGCTTATTGTCTAACGTATTTCACGTTAAGGCTCTATTGTACTGTTTCTGTTGTTGGTGTGTAATAAAGAATTGTTGTATTGTACGAGTATCGTATTGTATTGCGTATTGAAAAGTAAGTATTGTATATTGAAAACAAATGCACGAAAAGATGACAGAAGATGAACTACTAATAGGTTTAATGCCTTCGAGGGATTGACTTCTTCGCAAGAGGATATAGTTCAGCAAATTCCCAATAGATACTGCACTTTTCCAGAGACTGCATTAACAATTCACTACCCGCGTCCCACTTTAACATTACTTTTTGCTTTTCTACAAATTGCATCAAATTTCTATAGTAAGCGTTCAGTTTTGATAGTGCAAAATACTCTAATGTTAACTGTGTTTTCACAGTGCGCTTGTTTTACTTTGTTCCTGTCCACTGAGTCCACCTATACATACAATATAATCTGTTTATATATCTGTGCCGAATTTAAGTGTTTTATTCAAATTAAACTGCAGACTAAACTATGAATAGGTTTAATACCTTCGAGAAACTGACTCTTCTGTATATGAATAGTCCACAAATTCCCAATAGCCACCGAACTGTTCCAGCGACTGCATTAACGATTCACTACCCGCGTCCCACTCTAACATTACTTTTTGCTTTTCTACAAAATTGCATCACGTCGCGCGAATAAGCGTTCAGTTTTAATAGTGTACGACACTCTAACTTACGTCACTTGCTGTGTTTGCTGTGTTTTTGTAGTGCACTCGTTTTACTGTGTTTCTGTTCACTATGTCGGCCCATAAAATGTTTATATAATGATTTTTATAAAAAAGAACCATAGTATAATGATAACAAGTACACAAAAGGATGAAAACAGAGGCTAATTATGAATAAATATAATACCGTAGAGAGACTAACTTCGTCCTACTTAGGAGAGAACAGTTCAGCAAATTCCCAATAGCTACCGCACTGTTCCAGCTGCATTAACAATTCACTTCCCGCGTCCCACTTTAACATTACTCTTTGCTTTTCTACAAAATTGCATCACGTCGCACGTGTAAGCGTTCTGTTTTTCAACTGCACAATGATCTAATGTTCGTTGTGTTTTCACATTTAAAAAAATAAGAAAGGAGAATTAATCTAGTTTAGTCTAGGGTCTGCCTCACGGATAGCGGCAAGTCATTCCATAATTTTACGTAATGAACAGTAAAAGATTTCCTGTACGTACGTGACTTATTGGCCGGAAATGCAAGAGAAAAATTGGCACTAGTGTGCAGGCGCTGGCCACTACCAGTAGTCATAAATGAAAATTTTCGCAATAGTAATGAGGTAAGGGAGGGTTAAGTTAAATGTTAAAAACAGCAATGACAGGACATGCTCATCTCTACGACGATGCATCGGAAGCCAGCCGAGCTGGTTTCGGAACTGGGACACATGATCGAACTTACGCAGCCCAAATATGTACCTAATCCAAACGTTCTGTCAGCGTTCAAGCTTGTCAAGCAGTTCCACCTTAAGGTCAAGAAAAGCAATGTCCCTATAATCGGGGAGCGGGAGAAGGAATTAGAAAGAGATGTTTTAGTGTGAAGTGGGATGACGTTCTGCAAACCCCTCAAAGAATGAAGTGATGCAAACAGTTTCCTGCTGACCTCAGCTATGTGAGGTAACCAAGAAAGTGTCTGATCTATGGTGATACCCCAATTTTTGATAGTAGATGATAAACGGGTAAAAGTCCCATCAAAAGCCACATCGGAGAGTTTAGAAATAAAGTAAGGACTGCCAATAACAATTTCTTGCGATTTCTTTGCATTTACCTGTAGCCCAGTTACGTATTGACTACAAGTCATCATTGATTTTTCAAACCAAAGAAGGGAAATCATTGATGCTGGCCACAGCATAAATCTGCAAATCGTCAGCAAAACAAGGTTTTGTTGTAACAAAAATAAATATCAAATTTAATATATCACACTCACCTCTACGCGTGTCAACGCAGTATTTGCCGCTGCTATTTTTTCTTCAACTCAATAAAAGGTAAAATATAGTCACTGAATAATTCATAGGCCCTTATGCTGCGCAAACACACCAACGAACCGTGAATTCGGAGAGCGGAACACCGCGCGAATTCAATGGGTGACCCGTTTCAAAAATAATGGATAGGAAAAACCTCGACGTGTGGTTTGAATGTACGTGGAATATTGTATTTTGTTATTATAAATAGATAAAGGTTTACAGAAAGGCAATAATAATACCGCTGTAGTTCACTTTTGAACAAGACGAAGTGTGGTAAATATAATCCTCGGTTTGTACCTTAAGGGACGATTTCACCAACGTAGTATAAGTATGTCAATAATAAATCATTAACTACTTGCGAGTGAACTCATTTTACGTTTCACCACTATTTAACCCAAGGATAAAATCTCTACACCAGAGTTAAATCTTATACCGCCATTTCGGCTGAGTATGATTAGTCGTAGATTAGTTTATTATTAGTTGTCACTGTCAAGTCAATTCCATACTTATTTCCCTACTAGCTTTTGCCCGCGACTTCGTCTGCGTATAGCTCGAATTTCAAAAAATCCTTCTTTAGTGCGCCTCTACATACATCTCTAACGGAATATGTGTTTCAATCCTCGTATTTCTACCGTCGGCAGTTTAGGCTATGCATTGTCTGTCAATAAAAAGTCACGTTACTTTGTAATATACCTGTAATTTGAAAAAAAACCAGATGTAATTGGACAATTGAGATTGAACTATTGATAATATTGAACATGAGGTAGGCTTTGCAGTTTTTCTTTATATACCACATTAACAGACCCGACCAAGCTTCGTGAAGAGCTTGCTCTCGAGCAAGCCACGTAAAACTGGCCGTGCGAGAAGCAGTCCCCCATAAGATCTATTCCTGCTGTTTTCAGTGACTAACCTTGAAAGTTAAGGGGGAGCTGCAGCCTTTTAAATTCGAATGGGTATTCCGAGGGTATAAATGGTATCCGGAGTATGTACACAGTTTCACATTGTGCACATGCAGCCTGGTTCCATTGCACAACTTCGGCTGATTCTCATTTCGCAGCAACATTACCCGAGCACCCACCTTTAAGGTAAGTATGTGATAAGGTAGGCCGGGTGGGTAAAGTGCATTTAAAAACTCTACGCGATAGTTTATGGTATCATCCGTGTTCACTACAGATCGAGTCTACAGACTTGTATTCGTATTCTGAACCTTCGAACGCCTTCAATAAAATGTTATTAATAACGGAAGCCTGGACGTTCTTAGGTGTCAGAATTGCTCATTCACACAACCACTCTATGGACTTGTTGTGTAGATTTTGAACATCTGGGTAAATTTGAGAGATGAGGTTGTCAACGGTCCGCACAACTAAGGCGAGATCCGATGGAATTGTAATCCTTCCCTCAGTCTCGAGATATTCTTCATTTCCTAACTTAAGAAGAAGGAGAAGAAGGTCGGAGAATTCTCCAGCGCAAATATCGCCCTTGAGGTGCACTCGCATATTTATCTTAAGGTAGAATTTTTTGATTATAGGCCAAATATTTGAAGCCTTAACGCAAGTTTTAACTTCATCAGCTCGAGTTCCCTTCGTAAATACGGACAGAGTCTGACAAAAGTCTCCAGCTAACAAGATAGTAGCTCCACCCATCATAACCTCGTTCCCTCTAATATCTTTCGAAGTTCTATTCAGCACTTCACAACACCGTTTATGCGCCATTGTACTTTCGCCCCAGACTGTTACCCTTTATTTCACCCTTTTCAGGTATGAATTTCCAAGAATGGTGAAATTAGTTTTCTTAGTATTAAATGAAGAGTCTATACGTGAAATATTGTAACAGTTACTCAAATTATTATAGGTTTTTCGTACCAACTTTCAACCCAATTTAACCCCGTTAAGGGATGAATTTCCAAAAATGCTGAAATTAGTTTTCTTAGATTTTTATAAAGAGTATAAGCGAAATATTATAACAGTTACTCAAATAATTACAGATTGTCCATACAAACTTGCAACCCCAATTCAACAACGTTAAGGGATGAATTTCCAAAAATGCTGAAATAAGTTTTCTTAGTTTAAAATTAAGAGTTTATAGCCGAAATATATTGACAGTTACTCAAATAATTACAGATTTTCAATACAAACTTTTAACCCCAATTTAACCCCGTAAGGAGATGAATTTCCAAAAATCCGTTCTTGTTTCTTGCCTACATTATAAATTGTGTCTACCGTTAAAATTTCAAGTCTCTAAGTTCATTAGTTTCGGCTCTGCGTTGACATGTCAGTCAGGACTTGTCCTTTTATTATATCGATACCTTAGAGCACAATCGTACTAACTGTTTGAGAAAAATGCTTGTAATTAGTACGTGAGTGCACAAATACGTAAAGTTGAAATTCCGTGGGCAAAAATATTGTAGCTAAGTGTGAACTAAGGTATCGATATATAGATAAAGAATGAAAAAGCTTTTACAACTAACGCCATCCAGTTACACAAACAAACGCGTCATATTGGTTTCAAAGCATATTTCATTATAATTCTTCGGAATAAAAATTTCAGATTTAACAAATAGTGATGATTTTCCATTCAATGTTAAAAAGAACACGTTTTATGTATTTATCTTATTTATAAACCATATTTTTGTAACAAAATGTTTATCATTCAAAGATGATCGCAAGTCCGAAATGTGCAATGGGCTATATTAAGATATACTCTTATTTGTATGATATGACATATACGGAAGGTGTATTCTTTGCTTAGTCGTGTGGGTAGTATTACTGGTGCTAGGTTACCAATTGTTTATTCATGATATAGAAATGAAATTGTCTCAATGCAGGAATAAACGCTACATGTCACAATGAACAAAAGGTCATATTTTTCCATTTATTGTTAAAAAAATACCCTTTTATGAATGAATACCCTCAAAAGTTGTAGCCTATGTCCTTTTCTGATATCTAAGCTATATTACTGCAGAATTTTACGCAAATCTGTGTTGTAGTTTTTGCATACCAGCGTAACGTACGATTTTTCGACATTAAATTCATTTATCACGGAGAAGGGTATTTTTCCGGGATAAAAAGTAGCCTATGTCCTTTCCCTGGACTCAAACTATCTACGTACGAAGTTTCATTCTAATCGGTTCAGCGGTTTAAGCGTGAAGAGGTAACAGACAGACAGACAGACAGACAGACACACTTTCACATTAATAATATTAGTATGGATTGATGAGTATTACCCGAACAAATTAAAAACTAAAACAAACTAAAACAATTTAACGGATTATATCGCGTATATTATCTCATTTTAGTTCCCGACGTTTCGGAAGCTTTCCAGCTTTCCATGGTCACGGGAGGACTGAGAAAAGATGTATTTTCCTCTGTCAAAGTTACAATTTGTGCAAACTACCCATTTTTTGAAAAAACACAAATAAAGGTGTACATACATGCCAGATGGGCCTAAGCTGTAAAGACAGTTACACATGTGCCAGAAGGGCTTAATTATTTTATTCTAATAATTTACCAAGCAGCATTTCACAAATGAGGCGTACTGAGGAGAAAAGAAACGCTGCAAAGAAAAACTCCCAGGCTACCTCATTACTAATTATAATATTTAAAAAACAGAGACTATTAAACTACTTTTAAACAGATAAGATATTTTACACCGTTCGGAAATTAAGGTTTTGCAGTCCTGTGTCTCGCTTGTTCCTTGATGAGATGTATTACAGGATCCCAAGCTGGTGGTAGTGACAATCCATCTTCTCTATTGTAATTAGGATGCTTTTTAATCTCAATAGTCTCGCGTAGCATCCTGGGAAAATATCTTTTTTCTTTGGCAAGGATAGAAGGTTTATCAAACTTAATTGAGTGGTTTGGTTTGTCAATGACATGTTCACAGACTGCAGACCTATTACACCGACGGTGCTTGACATCTGCTATGTGCTCCTTCACCCGGGTTGATACACTGCGTTTCGTTTGACCAATGTATGAAAGACCACACTCGCAGTCCAGCTTATAAATGCCTGCACTCTGCAAAGGGGTGCTACTCTTCACTGGTCTAAGGTATTGAGACACCTTCTTCAACGGCTTGAAATATGTTTTTATAGAAGCACGCTTCAAGATGTTTCCGATCTTGTCTGTGACCCCTTTCACATATGGTAATACGGCAGATTTACGCTCGACTGTTGGTTTCTTCATACTGGGATTCTGCTTGGAACGTGGTATCTGGAGCTCGTTGGCTCGAAGCGCACGTTTGACATTCTGTAACTCAGCAGTCAGATGTTGATTGTCGCAGATACCCCTGGCTCTCTGAAACAAAGATTTACCCACTGTAGCAAGTTGACAGGGATGGTGGTGAGATTTGCCATTCAAATACCTATCTGTATGCGTAGGTTTCCTATATACAGTATGACCTATGTCATTTTTAGGACCTCTAATTACTAGCACATCTAAGAATGCAAGTGAATTTTGATTTTCCAACTCCATAGTGAATTTAATTTTACTATGCATGGAGTTCAGATGGTCTAAGAAAGCTGAAACACTAGATCTAGGTAAAATAGTAAAGGTATCATCTACGTATCTTTTAAAGATCCTCGGCTTGACAGGTGCCAATGAAAGCGCTCTCTCCTCGAAGTCTTCCATGAAAATATCGGCGATGACAGGAGACACCGGAGACCCCATTGCCACACCATCAACTTGCCCATAGAATTCACCATTCCATAGCATATAGCCAGATGTAAGGCAGTGTTGTAATAACTCAGCTTAGGCCCATCTGGCATGTATGTACACCTTTATTTGTGTTTTTTCAAAAAATGGGTAGTTTGCACAAATTGTAACTTTGACAGAGGAAAATACATCTTTTCTCAGTCCTCCCGTGACCATGGAAAGCTGGAAAGCTTCCGAAACGTCGGGAACTAAAATGAGATAATATACGCGATATAATCCGTTAAATTGTTTTATTTCAATGAGTAATAATCGCGGAAACAGAAGAAAATATTATGGTACAAACTGTCTATCTTACTTGGGTGCATTACGATTTCATTCAATTCATTCGTTCAACGTTACCAAGTAAACTATGCGAGAGTATATTATCCGTAAACTATCTTGGTGAAATGAAAATTAAGTTAACCACCGAGTAAATCATTAGATTAAAGTTATACTAGATTAGCCACTCTCGTGTAAATTTATTGTTGGTGAATTTGGCCCTTATTCCAATTATAAATCATCAATTACTCGTGACAAAATTCATTTTACGTTTCACCAATAAAACCCAAGGATAAAATCTCTACACCAGAGTAAAATCTTATACCGCCATTTCGACTAAGTACGAATAGTCGTAGATTAGTATTGCCATTGTCACTGTCAAGTCAATTCCATACTTATTTCCCAATTGATGTATTACCCGAAAAAATAAAAAAATACGCAGCACCATTGCTCAAACATGGAACAAACTGTCTATCTTGTGTCTATGTGCATTACGATTACATTAAATTCATTTGTTTAACGTTACCGAGTAACTATGCTAGAGCAAGTTATCCGTAGACTAGCGTGGTGAAACGTAATTGAAGTTAACCATCAGACAAATCGTCAGAGTATAGTAGTTATATTTGGTATCCACTCTCGTGTAAATAAAATGTTGGTAAAATCAAACCTCAATAATCTAATTTACTACTAATTGAATAGGCTAATTCTACGTGTATCCTGACATCGGTATTAGGGACACGTCGTTGTAATTGTAATTATAATAATCGATCAACCATGCATCATCCATAATTGTCTTGTCAAATTCACGCATCAACACTATCTAGCACTTAATGTTGATCTCAATTTATAATGGGAAATTATTAATGGCACAGCTAACAAATAATCGCCTATCAATTTATTTTCATCAATTATATACTTTTTACGTCAAATTAATGATTGCACAGCAAATAAAATAAATGCCCATCAAAAATTGTACTGCGGATAATTAGAAAATACACATCAGCACGACATTACTTTTTTCTTCGAACGCAAGACTAAAATACGACAGTCTTATCATTAATACTGACTGTACAGCAAATTAACTAGAGTGCACGTAAAATACTCATTCTCATAGAAAATAGACTATTCTAGGAGCATATATCGTAATAAGCACCTCAAAACTTGTTCATCATTTTTGTAGAACACATGCTCAGCAAATTTAATAATTATAATAGCAACAATAGATTTATAGAATAGCATTATATCTTAAAGCAGAGCCTATACATTGAAAAGTTTTTTGCCGCGGTTTTTTCCAATTGAGTAAATTGTACCTATCTATGCAGATTGGCGCGAGCAAGTGAGATTGAGTTAACTGTACAGCTCGCGCAAAATTATTAGGCTGCGAAAGTCCGAATATAGGGCTCTCGTTGGTTAGGACGCGTGCCGACACAGAGCACCCTAGAGTGTTTTTGCAAACCCAGAGGTGCGGAGGGAGGGCAGCCCTCGCCCGCTGTGACGCAAGGGCGGTGGGGCTGCAGTGCCCGCAGCGCCGGAGCCGTTGCATAAACAAAAAGCTATTGAAAAAAACACTTTTTTGGAAGTGAGTTTGGGTGGGGTGGGGTGGGAGGTTACCTGTACCATGCAATATTTTGGGATTGGCATGTTATGCCAAACGATACAATTGCCAATGTAATTATTCGCTAAACAATCATTTGCCAAAAAAGAGGCTTGCCGACTGTAAAATTTGCGATAAGTAGTCTTGACAATTGAGTTTTTGCCAAATGAAAATTTGGGAAACAAAGTTTGCGATGTGATACTTTGGGGAACGTCTTTTGCCAAAGATTAGTAATCCATTATTTAGCTTATAAACATCAAAGTGATGTTTTGATGTGCATTTATTGTTTAATTTTGCTGATCTCATTATGTTTCAATGAATAAAAAATATGATTATATGTCAAATAAAGTGCCGTTTCATTCTGGTAAACTACTGTACGTTATATAAAAATGAAAGCTGTATTTAAAATAAAAATATATAATACACATAATGTGCGGTTGTCATTATTAGCTACGCATTACTTAAATATGCTTAACTTTTAAATAAATAGACGCACGCCAAAAATTGAGTGCAATATTTGCTGTGCAATCAGTAATTTTGATATAAATTTGGATTATTTTTGCATAGAAATGGTTTTTTTTTTGATGTGCGTTTAAATACTACCCATTTATAATTAGGTTAGGTACGCAATTAATATACACCCAATTAAGCATAAATTAACAGCAGGGACGGTACACTCCGCTATTACGCCGCACCGCAAGAAGTATACACCGGCTGGCCTCATTAATGAGGCCTATTAGTGGTTGCCCATGCATTTTTATACGTCGCACTATGTTTCGTAGATAGTAAAAATATACACAATTAACCTAGATAAAGTTATGATTATAAGATAAGTTCTCATTACAATAATATGCATATTGTTCATCTTCCCGCAAATTTAAGAAGCGAATAGCACAATATACAATATTAAGTGCAAAACCAGTTTTTTTTCCTGACAGATTTAGACCCACTTTCTTTAGTTAGGTTGAAATGCGTAATCAGCAGTTAACACTTTCACGACCAAAATTGCCGTAGTGCTACGCGGAAGCCGATTGGTTTCATCGTGTGGTGAAATGTCACTTGTAGGAATTCTATATCCAGGTTACGCAACCAGTCCATAGCCTCTTGTGGCAAATTTATATAGAGATTACGACCCAAAGGTCACTCCAGTTAGCGTCGTTTTGGACAGACTCCACGATATGCTGCACAGTTTGGTCTTGAAGGCCACAGTCACACAAACAATAGGGTCCTCTCTAATTCCATCCCCATTTGTGCTTCTGATAGTTGCATTGGCCGTGTCCAGTGCGGGTTCTTTTGAGGCGTGGGCAGCACCAGTGTTTCCTCTATAAAGAGGAGCTTCCTAAGAAGCTGATAACATAGGAAACTACGAGCAGAACGCCCATCTAGTGGGTTCTTGGACTTGAAAGTGTTGAGCATTCGTTGCGTAATAAGTAATAACTAACACAGAGGGTTAAAGAAAATATGGAAGAACACCAACATCACCAAAGCCGGCTAGTGCGAACACTGATATTGCCCATATTTTTATACGCTACGGAGACTTGGACTTTGCGAGAAATAGAAAAAATAATATAGATGCTTTAGAAATGTGGTGCTGGCGAAAAATACCGCGAGTGTCATGGACCGAATTTCGCACCAACGCTTCTATACTGCAGGAACGTGGTATAAAACAGCGTCTTTCCACTTTAGTACAAACTCGCATATTGAAACTGTTGGGGCATATATCAAGGTGCCAATGACTCAATAGAGCGTCTTGTCGTGTAAGGTAATTAGAATGGAAGGAACTAGACCACGCGGACGATCTCCATTGCGATGGACCGACCAAATAAAAGCTCTGGTGGGAGGCCCCGTACACTGTCTGTCAGCAGGGAGAAATGACGAAATATCGTGAGGGGAGCTACTTCTGCCACACATACAAGTGAACCTACGACGTGTTCACTTCGACCACTCGTCAAAAGTGTTACGACTGAGATGATGATGATGAACACTCAGAAGGTGGTGAATAATCAGGTATTATTTATGAAGTCAAATATGCGGCCGAGGCTATCGCTCTCGAATCGGCCTTTCGAGTCACGTTCGAGAGTGCCGCACTTTATTTAAATCATCTTTCACAGATGCAAGAGGCATTGGCCTCTTCTGATCAAAACGTATGATGTCACGCTAGATTAGAAAACTAAATTTATAACGTCACTTTTCGTCGCTGTTTAGAGATAAGGCCGCCTGTTGTTTACCTCTCCCTGAATATATACAGACGGTGCCCTGACTTTAGTACCCAGGATACTTATGTGAGGGCACCGACTGTATTATTTTCTTTTGTAGCATTTGTGAAGGCATTTTATTATAAAATTTTATGGGCAGTTTCCGCCTAATTTTAGTTTCTATCCTTTTTGGAATTGCCCGCGAATATTCGAGGACAATTATTTTTTCTTTTTGTAAAGTGAAAACAAATGATTTTAGCACCTGCGTCTTAATGCACTTTAATGCACATTTTCATGAAAACCTATCAATTTTCTATTCAACAATTTCATCTCCACCATAAAAGCCAAACTGCTCTGATCGGGTAATTTCAGCAGAATAACGAGCAACGTTTCTCATTTTAGTCTAAAAAGCCGTCGACTAAACCCCAAAGTCGGGGGAGAGAAATAGAAAACATTTTCGTCATCATACCTTGCTGCAATAGAATGGATGCATTACACAAAAGGATTTGGCTAGGGTTGTGACTAACAAAGTTTTTATTCGCATTGCTGTCCAATGACAATACCAAACAATTAACTGTATTTAATAATAAAATGCTTGCCATACTTTTACAATTCCAGGTTTCATTTTGATTTGCGGTCACTAAAAATAATAGGATACTGAAGAATGTGTTCGTCGAAAAGGGTCCTTATCCCATATATGCCCACAACATTTTTTTTGTTTCGCATATATTTCGTTAGTTATAAGCGTTTATATTAACTAAACTAATAAAACTGGCATGTTTCTATAATCTCCAGTAAGTACCTAATGTGTCAAAAACGACCCATTGGGTATATTAAAGCATGTCTACCATGTTTTAAGATAAAAAAAAAAACATTGAATTGTATGCTACGATGGGCAGGAGGAGTCACAGTACGTAAAGGGAGCTTTAGAGTTGCAAAGGCAACGAGCAACCTGAGCGATAACCAAGGATCATGACGTGAGGAAGTGCCTTTCTATGGCTACTATAAAAAGGGGAAGAGGAAGACCTCAGACCACCTGGCTGACGAATGTCCAGAGGGACATGAAGGATCTGGGTCTGAGGGAAGAGGACGCACAGCGACGGACCACGTGGCGTCGCATGTTTGGAAAAGCCGACCCGATGTAGCGGGAAAAGATGAGGCCAAAGAATGAAGAAGAAGATTGAAAGTCACTGGAGCGTAACATGTTATTTTATTACTAATTGATAGTATGAGACAAGAAAGCTCGGTGTCCTAAATAGAGCGAAGCGGTACTTCACCACTGGGCAAAGACTGCTGCTGTACAAATCGCAGGTCCGACCCCATATGGAGTACTGCTGTCCCCTCTGGGCTGGAGCACCTGGATATCAGCTTGGCCCTCTTGACTCTAGGAATTGACTTGACTGTACGAATTATTGACGATCCCATGCTCACAAACGGTATTGAACCTTTAAGTCTAAGGAGATACTTCGCCTCTTTATGTGTGTTCTACCGCCTATATAATGGGCTTTATTTCGAGGAATTGTTCAACATGATGCCTACAGGCACTTTCTACCATCGCACCGCTCGCCATCGGCAGGATATTCATCCACACACCTTGGAACCAAAATGGTCGCGCACCGTGCGGTATCAAAGGAATTTTCTACCGCGCACACTCTGAATGTGGAATGACCACGCGCGGTTGCAAATGCCATGCCTGGAGGTTACAGTATGGGATTCTTCAAGAGGGGAGTGAATAGGTTCTTAAAGGGTCGGCACCACGCACGTAATGCCCCTGGCGTTGCAAGCCCTCATAGGCTGCGGTGACTGCTTAACATCAGGCAGGCCGTACGCTTGTTTGCCACCTTAGTAGTTTAAAAAAAATACCCACCACTTGTTTTTCCACATAACACGTAGCCATCGCCTATCAAGCTGATACACCGTAATGTTATTATTGAAATTCTATTAATTGAAGTCCTCAAATTTGATTAATGTTGATAATCAAAAGATGATAACCCTTCAATTCGCGAAAGGCAATTAATTAAAACTAATAATAAATTATGGCGGAGGTTTATCTAATCCGGCAATCGCCGGGGGCGGATCTGAGCCGCAACCCTTGTAAACTGTAGGTACAGACTCATACTTTCCCTAATAAATGTTGAAACAAGGTGCTAAAAACTTTCCCATGTGTCCAATACATTGTCTCGTATATTTGTTTCAACCGCCGTTTGCGTGTGTTCGTTTTGAGATTTTGACGATTATATATAAGCAGATACCGGAATATTGGGAGCAAAATGTAGGGATTTCCTATATCGATAAACTCACTTAGCGATGCTTTTCCCCTATACACGTGTTCGCTTCAAATTGTCACAATGTTTATTTGGTTTCTCTGTTGTTAGCCATAAGTTTGTTAGTATCTAATTTTTAATGTAAGTACTTATGTTGTATGGTAATAAATATATTCTAATATATTCTATTCTGTTAAAATATTGTTTGAAATAGGTATTTAATTTTACTAAGAGTATCAAAATTTTAAAATCGTATTTTTGAAACGATATGTTCGAAAAATAAGAAAAAAAATGAAAGATAAAGCTTTATGAGTAACTACTTTCAACGAAAATTGTTTTCAATATGATCGGATATACAGTTTTTGAGTTATTGCCAAAAAAACTGCACTTCTCAGCAAAAGGACGTAAGTGCCGTGGAGATACGTTTTTGCTAGTAGGTACACTTTCTCATATTGTGTTTATCAGCTAGCAGTGGACTCACTGTATCTGTATCTCAATAATAAATTTATAATAAAGGAATTTCATACAACATTGATGGCCATGGCCAACAAAGAGATTGTCTTTTGTTTCAGTTGGTTTTAGATATTTTCGCGGTACCAATTTATAAAATTGTTTAAATATATTGTACAACCCTATCGTATAGTCCGCTGCTAGCGTAGCCGGCCTGCCTTAAAGCGGCTTTCTATGAATTTTGCAGGAGCTTAGCCTTTTTAGACTACGACTATGAATAGAATAGTAAATGTGGCTAATAATGTTAACTGGGTAATTAGTGAGAGTGGGCGTTCGTTTACACTGGATAGTATATTGTATAATGTAGTTTTGTATAATTAGGTTCTAGTTGCGCGCCTGATGAGGTTCCAGTGGAAACTTGTATGAAGTTTTAAGGTTTTTTTTATGTTACTCTGATATAAGTTACTAATTTTATAGTAAGTTAGTGTATTCTCGTTAACGCTAGGTTGAGTATGAAGTGAAAATTATTTTGTAGAAAATGTACCTGACAACTTTTAACTCTAATTATATGAACACTGATTACTGCATTTTTATTATTTAATAGGTTAATAAGCTTTTATTTATAACCACTGATGAAAATTATTGTTTTAGTTTGAAACATATGTACGTCTGACTGTCTGTTTCTGAGTCTGAGTATGGCATTGTAGTTCTCAATCGACCATCATCATCACTGGCCGAAAAACTTCGACTTAAGACATTGCCGAAGATGCGATGTACTCGTAGGTGTGATTTAATAAAGGTTGCAGAATTCACTAGAGTTGAATAGCGTAGGACCGGCTCGGCTATCGTGGAGATCGTCGAGAAAACCAGTGGTTGCTATGATCATGAAGAAGAAGGTTGTTTGGAAGAGATCGCTATTTAGCGATAAGACCGACACTTGTTTACCTCTGCTTATTCGAATGTTACTATTATGTTCCGTATTTCTGTGTATCTGAGGCTTGCAATAAAGAGTATTTGTATTGTAATGTATTGTGTCATTGCTGTCGGACAATCTACTATCGGAAAATAGTTTGTAGATCTTTATCCAAGGGTTTGAAAGTGATCCATTTTACCCGATATATTTCTGGCGCTCAAACGAAGTGAGAGCGCCATAGTTCGAGGGTGAAATGGACATTTCACTCGAGTTAGACCCTTTTCATTTTGTATGTGAGGAAAGTAAAATACTACATAGACACATTTTATAAAACAGGTATGTCAGTTAAAATGTGAAATAAAATTAGAACATTTTGAAACTGGTTTTAACATCAAACTGTAGATCGTAAATCTCGTAAATCGTCGTTCAACAGCTGAGTTTAGATATATGAAAAGCTTTTATTTAACTTGCAATGTATGTATGTATGTAATATTTTTGTTCGGGTGGAATCGTGCAAGTTAAATTTGACCTACTTCCCGGATTCCAATTTAGCTAAAATTTGGCATTCTTATGTAAGTTTGGTGACAATGCAATAATATGATACCATCGAGCTGATCTGATGATGGAGCAACAAGGTGGTCATAGGAACTCTGTATAATAAAATAACTCAATCCTACCGAGTTTGGGCTCTTTAGAATCGTCTCGGTGAGTAGTTGATGTATGTTCAAAGAAAAGTACAGTCGGCAATAAAAGCTTGTCACAATAATGAAATTTTTGACAGAAACTTTTTTAATAATATGACGTAGCTCAATTATCTTCGACTCCGTGGCTAATCGTAACAATTAAAAAAAAATAATTTCCACCCTAGGGATGAAAAACTAATTTTCCACCCGACTTTTATTACCCATGAAAATTAAACTTTCCTAACAGGAGAGATGAAAAAATATAAAATACATATCTTTGAGAAACATAATGCTCCCAATCCATACTAATATTATAAATACGAAAGTGTGTCTGTCTGTCTGTCTGTTACCTCTTCACGCTTAAACCGCTGAACCGATTTGGATGAAAGTTGGTATGGAGATAGTTTGAGTCCCGGGGAAGGACATAGGCTACTTTTTATCCCGGAAAAATACCCTTATCCGCGATAAACAAATTTAAGGCTGACGAAGTCGCGGGCAGAAGCTAGTTGTATATAAATGTAAGTTCGAGAATCGATAGATTTTAAAATGACCGATTTAAAAAACCAATACATTATTCTGTAGTCAGTTAAGTGTATTAATATCAATAGCGGCTGAAAAGTGTTTTTGTTCATTACTCACCAGCATAAACGGTCGGACTATGCAAATTTAATTTGCCTCCGAATCGGCAGTTCCGCAATAAATGGTTAAAGCGATGTGATCGAGCTGCCATAGTTAAGAATCGTCTTACTTCTAGAACGGCTTATTTCTCTTTAATTTTAATTAAAAATTCAAAGTTAATTACTGTAAACAAGGTTCACTTTCAAAGGAACATTAAAGTGGAATTGCGCTGTTTTAACAAATTACTCTACAGGCATATAAATAATTATAGTATGTGCAAATCGATTTTGTTAAATAAACTCAGGCTTAATATTCCGTGCAAATATGTACGCTATTTTAAAGGTATTTTTCTTAGGCTTCTGAAACTCTCTTATCATTATCATATCAGCCCGAAGACGTCCACATTCACTGCTGAACACAGGCCTCCCCAAGGATTCAATTGATTCACCGGTCGTGCGCCGCCCTCATCTAATGGTTTCCCGCGATCTTCAGCAGATCATCGGGCCACCTTGTTGGAGAACCTTTCTGCCCCAGCGGCCATCGGTTCTACGAGCGATGTGCCCCGCCTACTACCACTTAAATCACTCTACCGATCATACTTTCAATAAATTAAGAGGTAGGTTCGAGCGTTTGTTAGAAGGAGCGGAATGCCTGAAGATTTGTTGATTTTAATCATGATTTTAAACTATTTATTAGAAGTCTGTGATCACTTTCTACCAAATAGCTCAATTTGGCACGAAATTCACAGACACGACAAAATGCATTCACGCAGGTGAGGGTGTTGAAACGTTCGAATTAAGCCCAGTTCAGCATCTCAGCCGAATGACTTACGCTCAGCTATATATTTTAAACACAAAACGATTTTTACAGGTTAACCTAATTCGACAGGATGGTATTTCCTATGGAAATTACACTTACTGACATTTCGTACGACATTAAATAGCATTAAAATGTACAATGTTTGAGAATTCCCTCAGCGTACAGCAGAAAAGATCTAGTTCGATCGCATCACATGGGTACGAATGGCTCTACTAAAGGGCGCTTGGCGCAGCAGTTGCGTTTGCGCACGTGGCGAGCAGGCACTATTATGTAGTAATAATATTTGTATGGTAGAGAGAATACTTTACTCTGCAAGTGATTTTAGACTCCTGTATTTACATACATGGCCTGCCTCATGGATCTGTATGTTAACGGGTCTTCTGCTACACGCTTCCAAAGGGTCCTCACAAAATCGTCGGTACATTGTAGGGGTTATGACACTCGAGAACCTTTCTGCAGCAGCAGCCGTCGGTTCTACGTCAAATGTTCCCTGCCCAATGCCACTTTTATGGACAATTGTTTGGAATATTGATTCACCAGCGGGTTTCGTCATTTCTTCGGCCTTGCAGTTAAACTCCGACCATAGGTAGCCATTTTCATTGTTTTTTCGGCATTCTTGAGCGTTGAGCCTGAGCCCAAATCTAATAAGCAAACCACGAATCAACTCCGTAATTTTTCATTAAGTCAAAAGAATGAAAAATGATGACACACTGTAGTATTTGGCTGAGCAGATGTTACGTAGGTACCCAAATGTTGCCTCGCTTAGTTCCTAGCCATTGCCATCACACAAAATCAGGCCATTACAATAAAACATTTTGCCGAAATGTTTAGCTTACACTACCATTTCAACGAAGTCTTGTCTGGATATTATTTTATATTGGTAAAATCTTTTTTTAAACCAGGTATATTGAATTTGTTCGCCTAATTGTTTCACTGCGCATACATTTTCTTGAGTATGTCGTCGCCAATAAATCTGAATTTTAAACCGAACCAACAGCCTAAAAGTCTCAACGTTATGTTAGCTTTGAATTACTTACTTGGTCCCAACTTCAACGGAGTGAGTGGTCCCGGTCTACATACTTCTGCCTTCTGTTTACAAAATGACGTAAGTTACAAGAATTCCCGACTAGGTATAGACTTTCATGTAAGGCATAGTTGTGAATTTGGTCTGGGAAGTTTAATGTCCTCTGACAACTTGGTTTACAGATAATCTAAACTTGGGTTATTCCACAAGGGAGAGGAAATATTTATATATTTATATATAAAAAAAATTATATAAAAATTTTATATATAGACCTAAGTAAATAATTACCTAGGGGCACGCCCAAGACAAGCTAAGCGAAGCGCAAGGGCACCTACCTTTTCTCGAAGCGCTTCATCGTTTTTTAACCGACTTCAAAAAGGAGGAGGTTTTTTATGTATGTTCACCGACAGCTTGTAGACTAATTGATGGAATTCATGAGGAATCGAGGGAACTCCTCAAATATTATAGGCATCTATATAGCAATTTCAGTGTTTTAAGTTGCATTGAGAAAATATAAATTGGTGAAGTGGAACTGATGCAGAAGACCACAATGTTACATAACGTGCGTTTTAATATGCGTCATCAGTCGGGATCGGCTGTGTCTTATCGCAGTCGGAGCGGGGCGGCGGCAGCGCGGGGCGAGTGCGCGAGGAGAGGCCGGTCGCTTATGCATCCCGTGCGCTAACGCCGGCTGAACGGCAGTATAGCCAAATACAGCGGGAAGCGCTTGCTATTATTTTTGCGGTAAAAAAGTACCATCAGTACATTTACGGTAGGCGCTTCTTGTTGCGTACTGATCATAAAGCATTGATATCTATTTTCGGCCCTAAGGTTGGGGTACCTTCTATGGCCGCTAGTCGGTTACAAAGGTGGGCTATCATACTATCAGCATATAACTATGATATAGAATATGTACGTACAAATGACAATGGGGCGGATGGGCTGTCGAGATTGCCCTTGCCTTTTAAGAAAATTTCCGATCCTGAACAAACTTACTTGCATTTTGCTCGTGATGCGTTTTTGTTGGATTATAATATTTTTAAGCAGGAAACGGTTAAGGATCCGATTTTGAGTAGGGTAGTTTGCTGTGTGCGAGACGGATGACCGGTTGAAAATGAAATTCGTCAATTGCAACCTTATTTCAACAGGAGGACGGAAATTTACTTAGAACTAGGATGTTTAATGTGGGGGCATCGCGTGATAGTACCTGAAAAGTGTAGGGAACGCGTGCTGAAGGAGTTACATGAAACCCACATGGGTATGGTAAAAATGAAGAGCCTTGCTCGCAGTTATGTGTGGTGGGCCGGCATCGACGAGGCTATCGAGAGCGAGTGTCGCGCATGCGCGACCTGCGCCGCGCACGCCGCCGCACCGCCGGCTCACGCGCCACGTCCTTGGCCGCATTGTGTTAGACCGTGGTCGTGTTTACACGTTGATTTTTTGGGACCGATCGCGGGAATGAAATTTTTGGTAGTAGTGGACTCTACGTCAAACTGGATAGAAATTTTTAACATGAAAACAACAACTGCTCCTGATATCATTATAAAATTCCGCCATCTTTTTGCCCATTTTGGGTTACCAATTCAGATTGTTTCTGACAATGATGACCTTTTACAAATGAAGCGTTCAGGGCCTTTTTGAGCTTAAATCATATTGAACAGTGTTTAATTGCTCCTTACCATCCATCCTCCAACGGCGCCGCAGAAGTCGCTGTCCGTCTTTGCAAGACTGTTATTAAAAAGGCCTTAACTGACGGCGTTGACGTAAACATAGCTCTTGACAGGTTCTTGCTATTATATAGAACGACGGAACATGCAACTACCGGTGAGAGCCCCGCTAAGGTATTACAGGGTAGGTTATTGAGAACGCGGCTTGATGCTATTAAACCGGATAGGTCGAAACGCGTAGAACAGAGACAGCAGTCGGAAGTCATGGCTGCGGGAGGAAGTAAGCGAGATTTCGGTATGGGTGATGAGGTGTTTATCAGAGATTACAGTCGTGGGCGTGCTGGTAACTGGACGGCTGGTCAAGTCCTGAAGCGGGTAGGGTCAACGAACTACACGGTCAGAGACTGTGCAGGCAACGGAGGTCACCGTCACATTGATCAATTAAGGCGGAGGTCAAGAGCTTCTGTAGTTATTCCAGTATCGGCAAGTGATAATGTAACAACTGGTTCGGTAGTTGCGGGTGATCCGGCCTTGGTTGCCGATGATAATGTAACGGGTTCAGGCACGGTCCACAGCGAGAGGTCAGAGCAAACTGGCGTATGTCCAGGTGTGGTCATTAATGAGCTTCCGGCTCCTGATGAGCCTTCAGTTTCACATAAGCCAGTGGTTCAACAGGATCTGGCTACATCACCGGCGTTGTTATGCCAAGATCGGCCCAAGCGGGAAAAACCTCTTGTAAGACGTTATGGGTTCGACTTTGACTAATTGCTGGTTCGTACAATTTGTTGTTAAGAAGTAGTAAATATTCTTAGCAGGTAACACAACTGCATAATACTACTTGTGTTGTGATTTAGTGTTGACTTAAGTGTGAGATGTATTAGCATTAGTAGAACTGTAAGTTTTAGTTAAGTGGTGAGGTGTTATGTATGTATAAGTGAGTAGACATAGCTCAAGCAGTTGTCACGGCCAGTCACGTAATATATGTCGTAGCATCCTCTTGTGTGTGTTTCATTTGTGCCTATAAATCACGACTGTAGGTATAGATTGAACTGAAAAAAAGGTTCCTTTTTAAGTAAAATAAAGAAACTATTATACAGTTTTCTTTTTACTTTTAACTTTTTTGGAGCCGGTTTTATTTCTGTTAATATATTTTTCTAACTCTTATAGTTTGGGTTTGGATTATACCAGTTAACAAAATTTTCGGGATATAATTTCAAAAGTAATGATTGCGTCTACAACTTTATACTGCAAATGAGGAAATATGTATACTTTTGCTTGAAATATCGGACCTGCTGAGCTCAAACGAGCTATACAAAAATAAAATAGCCTTATACGAAACTGTCACAGCTTCGGAGGTCCTTAAACATAGGCTAGGCAGTCCCAGGATACTGTCTAGGATGTCTTCCACACTAACGTACAGAAAAATCAAACAACTTTGTACAATTAAAACGTCGAGCATCCAGAGGTCAAACTCCATTTGTAAGGTTTTAGAAACTCTTCAAACGTCAAGTTTCTCTGCAGAGCAGGGTTCTTCAACTTCGGCAATGCAACACAGCGGGAACGACACAATTTTTTTTAGTAATCACAAGGACTACACACCGAATGCATCTACTCCGAAAAAATTTGATGTGCGTGTTACGGAGAACAGGCCAGAATCAAAGGAATGTTCAGTGAATATACCAAATAGCTTGCATAATCCTAGGCCAGTACAGGAGGAGGAAAAGGACTCCAACATGTATATTGATTGGGAAAGAAAATACGTTCATCGCATTCGCTTTTCACGTCATATCCATTCTGGGTACCAATTCCTAGTCCACACCTCCTCGTGGTCCCTCCGGTAACTGGAGTGAGTAGTAGATTAACTTTGTTGGTAAACTACTTACTCCAGGCAAACGTGGCAGGAAGTAGAACTCGCCAAGACGCATTAGCCAGCGTGGCGTTTTAAGGTTATTATCTCTTCATAAAATGATAAGCACGCATAGGACCCGGCCCTCAGTCCCCAGCGGCCCCACTATCCCAGGCTCCGGCAGCAGTCTTGGTAACGGTGGGGCAGAGGGTGCTAAGAATCTCTGGAAGAGATGCGGCTGCCACTCGAACTCTAACACGACGACCTTGACCTTGGCGTGTTACAATGCCAGGACGATGCGGACGGACGACCGATTACTTCAGGTGCAGTTGGCACTGGGCAACATCAAGTGGGACGTAATAGGATTGTCGGAAGTGCGAAGAAAGGGTGAAGACTTGATTAGCCTCAGTTCTGGCGACTTATTCTACTATCGAGGTTCCGAGGACCGTTGCTATGGGGGTGTTGGATTTCTTCTGCACAAAAATATCGCTACAGCAGTCAAAAATATAAAGAATACGCTCCAACCTCAAGTCATCCTGATGAGGAAGTAGAAAACTTTTACGACGATATAGAAAAAGCTATTGAAGATTGTCCGTGTCAATATTTCACTATAGTAGGTGTTTTTAATGCCAAGGTTGGGCAACAGCTGACTGGTGAAAAATCCATCGGAATGTTTGGTCTGGGGCTCCGTAACAACCGAGGACAAACCCAAGTCAATTTCCTTGAACGAAGACATCTATACGCAATTAATACTTTTTTCCAAAAGCGTGCTTCAAGGAAATGGACGTGGGCGAGTCCCGACGGCAAAACTAAGAACGAGGTTGATTACATCATAAGTTCTCGCAAGCATGTAGTCAATGATGTCACCGTATTACAAAGCTTCAGAGCTGGGAGTGACCACAGGTTAGTTAAGGTAACGTTGAGGTTTAACCTTAAGAAAGAGCGAGCAAAGATGATTAACACTCCTTCAAGATATTACAAGAAGGATACCGGCGATACCGCTTTTCTTCAGGAAGCCTTTCGGCTTGACCTCCGGAACCAATTTGAGGTGCTGGAAGAACAGAGCCTTGACGTTGACCATATTAATAGTATGTTAAGTAAGGCACTAACTGAGACGACAAATAAACATCTTGGCAAAACGCAGGAGAGGGAGGAAAAGCTATCACCGGAAACTCTAGCTTTGTTGGAAGAGAGAAGGCAAATGAGGCATGCAACAGTAATAGATCCGAAACAAACTGAACGTACCAGTAAAATAATTAGCAAAAGTATTAGAAAGGACTTAAGGAAACATAAAACAAAAATTATAGTCAGTACAATTGAAGATTGCAGAGGTCCAAAAGTATTCAGAAAGAAATTAAGAACAGGAGTAAAGGAAGTAGTCTAATTGAAAGACAATGATAACAATTTGGTAACGGACCGTGACCAAATTGTTAAAATTGTTGAGGAGTTTTATGGCGCACTATATTCATCGCAATCAGACGCATCACGCATATCGCCAATAGACCCGAGAGCACCCCCAATCCCTTTGAAAGATAACGAGCATACCGCCAATAATATAATATATAAGTCGGAAAAGCATTGTACCAGATGAAAGCCGATAAATCTCCTGGTGAAGATGGTATAACATCTGATCTACTTCGTGCTGGTGGGGACCCCGTCGTTAATGTCCTTATAAAACTTTTTAATCAGGTTTTGCAAGGTACAGGTTAGACCACATCCATGCGGTAAAGCAGTTAATGGAGAGAAGTCACGAGTACAACCGGACCCTGTGCATGGCCTTCGTAGATTACGAAAAAGCTTTCGACAGTGTCGAGCACTGGGTTGTATTTGACTCTCTCCATCGCTGCTCAATTGACAATCGCTACGTGGATCTGCTCCGGGAAGCTTCGGCTTCACAGACTCAGTAACCCAATATCCATCCAAAGGAGAGTTCGTCAAGGGGATACCATTTCACCCAAGCTTTTTACGGCGGTACTAGAAGACGTGATAAAAACGCTTGCATGGGACAGAACTGGTATTAATATCCATGGTGTCTTCTTGTTGCACCTGAGATTTGCCGATGATATTGTATTGTTTGCCGAGACCCTGGAGGATCTTCAAGGCATGGTTGAAAGGCCTTTACCATGCTTCTTTGAAGATAGGTCTTAAGATGACTATGTCCAAGACTAAAGTTATGACGAACATCACTGGTGAATCGATTCATTCACCAGTGATGAATCGTGAATTCATTCGATTGGTTGGGAACGGAAAACTGGAGGTGGTCGAGCACTACGCGTATCTTGGACATATTGTATCATTTGACATAACGCATCAGCAGAAGGAGATCTCCAGGAGAATCCAGCTGGGCTGGGCGGCATTCAATAAACTAGTGGACACAATGCCTGAAAACACGCCTCTTTAACAATGTGTTCTGCCCACCATAACCTACGGTGCCGAGAAGTGGACGCTCACTAAAGAGGCTGTGCATAAAATCCGTGTGGCACAGAGAGCCATGGAGCGCGCCATGCTCGGCATCACACTTCAAGACTGAGTGAGGAATGATGAGATCCGACGTCGCACCAAGGTGCAAGACTTTGGATAAGTCATCACCAAACTGAAATGGAGCTGGACGGGACACGTAGAGTGATGACAGGTGGGCGAAAATGTTAACTTGTGGCCGCTTTCAGACGAGAGAAGTGTCTGGCGTCCGTTGGTTCGTTGAGTGGACGACATTCGTAAGATTGCGGGTCACTCCTGGATGAGATTGGCTCAGGACCGGGATAGGTGGCGTGCACGAAGAGAGGCCTATGCTCAGCAGTGGGCGATAAAGGGCTGATATGATGATGATGGAGGCCAGTACAAACTAGCTCTCCAAACAATGACCATAAACCGTCACGGAAAATGTGTTTTATTAGTAGCCACAACAACAACTCGGTGCTCAGAGCAGCTGAAAATACTTTTAAAAAGGACGGTCTGTGTCATTATCTCATTAGGCACGGAGGGATACTGCAGCTGTTAGAAGGTCTTGATAGTAAAATTAGTAACTTTACATTAAACGATTTTTGTATTATTTTAATTGGACATGAGGATTTTTATACTACAAAAAATATTTTCAGATTGTATCTACACTTAGGCAAAAGCTCACGCATATCACACACACGAATGTTGTAATTTGTACCCCTACATTTAAGTTAAGTAATTATTGCTACTTGTTCAATAAAAGAATTGAGCTATTCAATAGATTATTGTGCTCGGATTTAGCTACGCATCAATACGCATATTTGTTGGATTCAAACAAAAATCTTAAATATTCCTACAGTATGTTTTGGAAGAAATCTGGACACATAAATAATAAGGGCTTGTCAATCATTTTTAAAGATATAGCATACTATGTTTCTGTACTTAACAGAAACGCTTGAATCTAACTCTCAATCGTCGAATCAGAGCATAGTGGATCAGTGTCCTTTTTTAGGAATAATTCCTCCCAACCCAGTGAGGCCTTAATTGAATCTCATTCTAAATTGTGTATTTTTAACAAAACTTATGCGGAGTCACGAATAAAAAAGATGAACTAGAATTATATTTGTATAATCCCTCGGACATAAGGCACTATGTTTGCATAAGCGAACATTTTTTAAATATGATATCAGCTCCCCTATTTCATTTAGCTGAATATAAGCTTAATATTTTCTTCTGTTTCCGCGATTATTACTCATTGAAATAAAACAATTTAACGGATTATATCGCGTATATTATCTCATTTTAGTTCCCGACGTTTCGGAAGCTTTCCAGCTTTTCATGGTCACGGGAGGACTGAGAAGCTTTTGCAGAGTGCAGGCATTTATAAGCTGGACTGCGAGTGTGGTCTTTCATACATTGGTCAAACGAAACGCAGTGTATCAACCCGGATGAAGGAGCACATAGCAGATGTCAAGCACCGTCGGTGTAATAGGTCTGCAGTCTGTGAACATGTCATTGACAAACCAAACCACTCAATTAAGTTTGATAAACCTTCTATCCTTGCCAAAGAAAAAAGATATTTTCCCAGGATGCTACGCGAGGCTATTGAGATTAAAAAGCATCCTAATTTCAATAGAGAAGATGGATTGTCACTACCACCAGCTTGGGATCCTGTAATACATCTCATCAAGGCACAAGCGAGACACAGGACTGCAAAACCTTAATTTCCAAACGGTGTAAAATATCTTATCTGTTTAAAAAGTAGTTTAATAGTCTCTGTCTTTTAATATATTATAATTAGTAATGAGGTAGCCTGGGAGTTTTTCTTGGCAGCGTTTCTTTTCTCCTCAGTACGCCTCATTTGTGAAATGCTGCTTGGTAAATTATTAGAATCAAATAATTAAGCCCTTCTGGCACATGTGTAACTGTCTTTACAGCTTAGGCCCATCTGGCATGTATGTACACCTTTATTTGTGTTTTTTCAAAAAATGGGTAGTTTGCACAAATTGTAACTTTGACAGAGGAAAATACATCTTTTCTCAGTCCTCCCGTGACCATGGAAAGCTGGAAAGCTTCCGAAACGTCGGGAACTAAAATGAGATAATATACGCGATATAATCCGTTAAATTGTTTTATTTCAATGAATATAAGCTTGTTAGTTTTAATACCAGGTCTAGGAAAAAGGGTGGTGGTACATTAATTCTTAGTCATATAAATAGAAAACGTGAGGAACTCGCCGTCTGTAAAGAGCTGTATGAGGAAGAAAGCTTTGAGGTTTGTGGTATTGAAGACTGTGTCATGCATGTCAACTTAATATGTTGCTACAGAAATCCAGTAGATGCAAATTTTGATCAGTTCATTGTCCGGCTTAAACGTCTCCTAGAGCACTTCATTGACAAAAAATGCATAATTTGCGGGGATTTTAACGTTGATTTATTAACAGAGGACAAAAAAACGGCGCAATTCAATTCGTTGCTTTCTGAGTATGGTTTTGGACCTCTTATTTTTACCGCCACTTTCAAGCGTAACAACTCAAAATCGTGCTTGGACAACTTTCTAACGAATTTATCTGAAGACTTTGTCGATCCCATCAAGATTGGCCACAATGGGTTGGCGGATGGTCATGCAGGTATACTCAGCACCTTCACTGTTCCAAAAATTATTAAAAATGATCATAAAAAAAATATCTGGGAAATTGTAAGGAAACTCAATGTCGTCGGAAAATTAAAATTTTGTTAGTTGATTATGGGTTTATCAATTGGATTGATGTAGGACTTAATACTTTCCTCCAAAAATTTAATAAATCGTTCAAAGACAGCTTCAGGAAAAAGAAAATAAAAACATCACTGAATAGATAAAATGGATTATGAAAGGGATAAGAGTTTCAAGCACCATGAAGCGTGTACTAGTGACCCACAAAACTCATATGTCTGACTCGATTGTTAACTACAGGAAAAAATATGTCACACTTTTTAGAAGAGTCATCAGGAATGCTAAAAGAATAGCTGTTCAGGCACAAATAGTAAATGCAAAGGATTCATCGAAAGAAATATGGAAGATTGTACAGACGCATCGCTGCAAAGTTGTTTCGCAATCCACTGATAATCTATATTTGAAGGTGGACACAGAAAATGGTACACAAACTCTGCTTGACAATCCTGAAGAGGTTTGTGCCACCTTTTTGGAAAAATTCACCCACAGTGGCAGCACAAAAGATACCTCATTTGACGCATTATCTCTGTTACGGGCTCAAGTCACAAGGATTGAAAACGACATGGTTTTTGACCCGATCTACGAGATTGAAATGAAGCAAATGTTAAAAAAACTCAATCCATTACGAGTTTAAATAGGTTTATAAGGAATCTCAAGGTTTTTTGGCTAAGGAAGTGTCTATTATTCGGTAGACGAACTTTTTCAAAATGATGCTTAGTAATTGAGTAGGTAAAAAATATATATATAGGTAGTTATTTAAATTAAGTATTATTATTAAATTGTCATGTGAACCGTGGTAGTAATGACATTTCTTAATTTAAAATTATATTTGACACCAGAGAATTTAATTGAATTGTATAATATTGAGCATTTGTAAAATATAATTGTGTATTTATCACATTCAGTAATTATTACTTGAATTTTGTTAAATGTACATAATCCAAGTAAACACATTCTATTTGTATTTTATTTTTTCATTTTACTGTAAGTTATTGTTATATTTTCACATGTTGTCATAGTTTCGTACTGTAATACTAATATTGTACTGTAATGATAATTGTAATTATATTTGACATCTGATAATTTGAATTAAATATTATATAGTTATTATATAGTTATTGTAACATTTTAATTGACATTAATTTTTGAATTTCGACAACTATTAAATTTAATCAAATGGAAACTATGCATGGAATAATTATAAAATTGTAACTGTGTCTTACCCAATAATCATTCAAACACAATGTATATTGTTCTATGAATAAATTACTATGACTATGAGTAGACTTATTAAACATATAAAGTTTAAATTATATAGCTCTTATACTCTTCTATGTAAAAAATCCCGATTTCGTCACTAATGATCAACAAAATTCAGAGTAATTACAATTCTTAGGGTACTTTCTGAAGTCCTAGAAAGCTGAAATTTGGTAGATAAGCTAGTATTAGTACACGTACAGATCCTGCACCAACTGAACGTTTCTGTTTGGCCCGCCGATTGTGCCTTTATTTGTTGTGCATTAAAGATTAAATAAATAAAAAATACATAATAATAAAAAATATTGTCATACGCAACTTACAAAAAGAAGTGAAATCCAACCCAAAAGGTTTTCATGTAAATTTTAATGTTGCCAAGCCGAGACCATTGGCTCACACGATCAAAAAGTTATCTGATCTCACGTAGAGAGCTCCAAACTATACACGCCCTAACTCTATATGCCCTAACTTCACAAACTCTACAATGTAGTCAAAGTTATGTGGCTTGGCCAGTAAGCTATATCGTACGTTCTTTATTATTTAAATATTTTTAAAGTTAGGTTTACCACTTAATAGTATTACATTAACATAGAAACATAATGTATTTGTGCAATATAAATTAAAAGCTAAATAATAAAAGAAAACTCAAAAATATTAATAATGATAGAAAATCTGCCCGTATTGAATAGGTCTGTAACTACAATTAAGTAAGCTTAAAAATATTACAAAATGAACTTGAGAAAGTATTTATTACTTACCACAAAACCTGTGAAAAATAAGTATTTTGTAAGACGACTTTATTTATTCAATAATTTGGTTAAAATCTAATAATATAAAATGATAATTGCCATTTTAATATTACTGCCATCTGTACTACGATATGATAAGCTCAAGGGCTAAGTGTCATGTTGATACTTCTTCCGTACAATAACAGATGGCGCTTTAGGCAAATCACATAAAATATGATCAAAAGTAAAATGTCTTATACTCTAATTTTCATTTTCTTGTTCAAGAATTCATAACTATAGTTTGTTCGAATGCCTTTGTGTTTATACTAGGAAATAGAATATAATTATATTTAATTACAAACATACGCAAAATGATTACTTTGGCTACTCTCCACTAGATGGCAGCACCCTGTATACAAACTTACGAATTCATACCTGCTGCTACTAAACTTTGATATATTGTAATGGTGTATGTATTCAACCTTTCATTAGCACTTGGATACCAAACATTCACCATTCACAGTCACCGTTCCTGGCTTGAAATAAGATAAGCCAAAAAACCACTTCCGTACAATAGTGTACAAATGTGTATAATCTGTACTACTTCTTGTAGTAATTTCTTATTTCTCATGTGAGGTTTGCAAGCATGAGCGAAGCGTATTCGTTGTTGCTTAGGAAAATATGCTTTTAAATGTTTTCAATACAAAGTTGTGGTCTTTTTATTCTTGAGAGCAAAATGGCTTAATCTATTTGTTACAATTTATCGATTAATTTTTTTTTTACTTACCAACAATAGTTGAGATCTCTACGTCTAGCTTTAGTACAGTCAGCTGCAAAAATATATAAAGACATAGGAATGGCGAAGTTCGAAAGGTGAACTTTATTGCGACGACGACTTTTTGAGCATTTTCGGTAAAATTTTAGTCATTCCCATACTTCTGTCTTAACCCAACGAACCTTACACAATTAGTCCGTTCAAAAATATCTTCGCTATTCTCCTTTACCCGTCAATAGAGTCGAGAGAAGATATTTCTGAACGGACTAATCGCATATATCTTTTTACAGCTGCCTGTACCAAGCATTAAAAAGTAAGTTATTGGAGGGACGTCGATAGATACTTAACCCGATCTTTTTCCATCCAGTAGATAATAAATTGTCTACTTAGTTCATTTTTATTTCAACCACCACTGAACTGAATAAACCATTGTTTTAGGTATGCTTTTTAAGAAATTGTGTTACAAACATACAATTTATTGTGTAAGTGGATGTTAGAAAATAATTAAAATTAATTAAATATAACACAGACAAACCTCATCACCCAATAATATATAGTTAAGTTTTCCGCCAACTAGACATCAGAGTTTCAAAGCATAACGACTAGCACATAAACCCAGTATTTAGTAAATAGCAGCATTCGCAGGGGTCCACAATTTGCCCGCAGGGACAATTCTGCATGTCATTAGACTGCGTTCGCGCATTGGTCGAGCCGGAGGGCGGACCAAGATGGCCGCTAATAACACATTTGACTGGTCTTTATGTAAAAGTGGCGAATAGTTTGTGAAATATTTAAATACTAGAAGTTACCCGCAACTTCGTTCGTGGAGGAGGAAAAACTCATAACCCTCTTTTGCTTAGGCATAGTCGAGTACCAAAAATATAAATCTGTCCATCCGTTTAGGTGTGATTACAAACTAACATACAGTTTTTTTTTCTATTCAAGACTATAAAGTAGAAATAGGTTTTTTATATTGTCAATTTTCAATTTTTTGTCTTTTTTTTTTACAAGTAGAATAGATCTACGAGTATATGTACTATTATAGAGATGCAAAAATATAATGATATGTAATTTAAAAAATATATATTGTGGTTTAGGAAAATTAGGTGTATTGATAGGAAAAAATATCTAGTTAACTACGACATGACAACATTTTGAAACCTTGTTTACAAGGGATGAGAGTTAGGATACTCGTACAATTATGTGTATAAATATCATACATTAAAAATACCATATTATGTCGTATAAGTAACAGGTTTAAGTAAGATGATGGAAACGATAAGTGTTTTACATTTAAATTAATTATTTACCATATATGATACAAAATAAATATTAATTATGATAACTGCAAATAAGGGACTATTGATATTATTTACCGAAATTACATGCATGTTGCAATAAACTATAGTTTATATAGAATTCATAATATTAATATCGTTTAACATTAGTATCGACATACACAACATATAGATAAACAATAAAAAAGAGCTCAAATGTATTTTCCATATAATTCGAAAGCATTGAACTTCATGGCGATGCCATTTCCGTCTCTGACAATGTGGATTTAATTTAGTCTGTGGAAGGTCGTGTGATAGTGTAGTACTAAAGACCATTAAAATAAGAGGACTGACAATTGCCATACTTTGGATCGTATCCCGATCGTAATGATATATTCAGGCAGAAACTAGATGGCGCTTCAAATTTAAACATGTAATGTGAATGATGTTATAATTGACCAAAGAAACATGGTATAGTAATGTTCGTAAATAAATAAATCATAACACATTTATACATATACTGTGTCACCACCCTAGCGAAGTTGAATAATTGTAAATAATTATTATTGTACAGAGAAGGCGTTGTACATATCGGGGAACGGCTTTTTGTATGGAAAATGATAGTCCTCCTGTTTTAATGGTCCTTGGTAGTACTAAAGATATTATTGAATTTTAAGCAGATTTAAATTTCACAACTTGAACGATATGAATCAGAGTAAGAGCACATAGCCTCAAAGTAAACGGAACATCAAGTATATTACAGGACTCTGCTCAGCTGATTAGCCCGGTATTCCATCATTAGCTCAACCCTGCGGCCGGAGGCTAAAATTACTAAGTAATTTGACACAAATGACATTAATGGCATGTATCGACAGTCGGAATGTCATTTTGTAAATTACTGTCGCCGCATTATAATTGTAATTGGTCGGGTCACGCAGGCTTAGGAATGTGCTTGACGACTCGTGGTGGTCGCTTATGTTGAGCTTTATTGGTCAAATGACGACGGAGATTACGCTGCAAATGACATAAATGATGCGAGGAAAAAGATCGTATGAGAGATGGAGCGAGGAGCATGTTAATACCTTTTTGTTTCGAATGGTGAAGCAATGTTGAATTAAGTTATGATTTAAATCAGGACATTTTCGCAACTTCTAGACATACGAACTTTTCATGTATCCTGTTCGGAAATTCTTATTTTCTTGGGTAGATAACCGGGTGGAAAATTGCTTTTCCGTCCCTAGGGTGAAAAGTATTTTTTTATCGTTACGATTAGCCACGGAGTCGAATAATTTTGAGTTACGTCATATTACCAATTAAAATAAAAGTTTCCATGTCAATCTAAACTCAGCTATACATAAAACGACGTGTTTAGTCGATATTAAAATCATTTTGCGGTTAGTTTATTTTTTTCGCAATTACAGAAAATCAACATTTATAATAATTCCTCTATTCAACTGGACGCCATAATAATGCCATTGATAGCATGGCACTTTTTCTTTCACGTTTCAAAAGTCCATCTAGATGCACTTCGTGACAAACTCAATTACAGTATATAGTCGGCCGTAACAAGTAGCCAGTGCGAAATGCTTGAAGGATTACTTAAAATTTTAACTAATTATTCTTAATATACCTGTTTTATAAAATGTGCGTGTGGAATTTCACTTTCCTCATAATCGAAATAAAAGTATGTTTAACTCGGCTGAAATTATCCATTTCACCCTCGAAAGAAATATCTAGGGTGAAATGGATTACTTTCAACTCTTGGTTAGCATTTTACTATTCTATTATCTTTTGGGACACGTCAAAAAGTTAGGCTAGATGCATGTGTCATTTCCCAGCCCTTTGATATCCCGTCTTTTTGTGAAAAAAAATGTCAATGCGCTTCTCCGTTATTGCTTCAGGATAAACTTAACTAGCACACTTTCACATTTTATACACTATGATTCTTAATCTGTGATCAGGAGTAGGAAAATCTTAAAATCTAGCTAAACTTAAACTTAATAGACGAGGCCTCACGCAATTCACGCAATTAAATAAACAGTGAGGTATCACTGTTTAATTAATTAAAAGTAAAAACATAATCAAAACTAAGAACCGCAGTGGTTCTTAGTTTTGATTATGTTTTAACTTTTATACATGGTTATCCTACAATTGATCAAAAAACGTACGATACGTCAAGTTCCAAAACAAGTCAATAAACTTTATGCATATGACAATCACAAGATTTACAAATTATTATTCATAATTAATCATTATCCCCTACGAGTAATACATATATTTATTTATTTAGCCCTGCGCTTTTCACTGAAAAAATGCGGAGAAATTAAACGGTTGACCCTACGTAGGTAACCGTTTAATTTTTATTTTCTTTTTTTTATATAGTTTAAGACTTTAACTTAAAAAAACAATTCTGATGGGTCCCCCTGTGTCGGACCTGCCGGGGAATTGTTCCCAGAACGCATCCCTCTCTGGATGGCCAGGCTGAGGCGTTGAGCGAAGTAAAACCCAGTAATCATTGGTATTAATTTTCTGAAGATGTTGTAGGCTCACAGATACTATACTATAAGTACTGATTAGTAGGGTGACAAGGAATGTAGGATAAAATGAATTTAAAATTAATGATTTCGCCAAAAAAAGTTCGTTTCAATCTGCCTAATTACGATTTTCACGTGATATGGCGGCATAAATCACTTGGAAAAATTGGTTCCTGATCACCGATTAAGAATCACCGTGTATATGTGAGCGATAATATAAGATAAAACGTCTGTTAATGCAGCGATAAAGATAGCTGACTAATAATTATAATATAATGTAAAATCACTTTTTCGTGTAACTTGTTTTATTTTATTGAAATCACTTAGTGAGATCACTACTCCGGATGATGAATTATACATTACAAGCACAATTGTTTTGATTAATTTGTTAGTCATGCAAAAAGTCTACTTTATGTATAAAAACGGCATCCGTGAACATTATTCCAACACTCAATCAACAAGTTCGTTCAATTGTTTAGATATATACATTGATCTGTGTCAACATGATAATATTCTTACTGTATCGTTAATAATTTATTTTTAATACGAAATATAATAAGCACAAGTTTTGTGTGAATGGTTTTTATATCAGTATTCATTTATAGGCTATAGGCATTAACTATTTATGATTAAGTTGTTGGTAACTAGTACTACAAAGACATCGTAAAGGGCATTAATTAAATTCATACAAGTTCAGGGAATTTCATCAATAATTCTCATTTTCACTTCAAGAAGTTAGCTGTAGCTGTAGCTACAAACAGGTAAAGGCTTGTTTTCAGTAAGAAAATTATAAATAAAACGTTCGATGGGACTTCATTTGAAGTTAGTAATTATAAATAAAAGTTACGTTTAATGAAATCGCTTACTTTTAACGCAAATGGTCGTTTTGGTTTTTAATACCTTCATTCAGTAGTATTAAAATACATAAGGGAAATAAATATTCATTTTCAAATTTATTTTTTGTGCATTTCATTATGAACGGTTCATTTATAGAGTGTAGAAAACTAGGAAGAACAATATCTATAAATCCAAAGTGTCCGTCCAAAGGCGATAAATTGGTGGCGCCACATTAGCAAGTGGTAAAATAAATTACAACAACAACAACAACAACATAATAATGCCAAAAAAATCCATAACGATGCATGAAAAAATATGTTGAACATGATTGAATAAAATATAAAATACACAACAGAAGAAGAACGAAGGAATGAGTACTGATGTGCAAATTGCGGAAACTTTCCAAAATGTCAAAAAGAGGTATTTTAAACAGGTAAATTAAAACTAGATTTAAGACCTTGTATATACTAACAAATGCTTAAAAATAAAATTGGCCTCCTCACCCTTTCTATAATCCATGGTTTCATTGTTAAAAGTACAACCTGCCTATGTCGTTTGCGATTTGCATTATGCTAGCCAGAAATGGACAAAATGTAAACGATTAACGATTAAGATTAACCTACTTAATCGCGATCAATGATTAAATTTTACGATTAATTAATATTAATCGAACGAGTTCCGATTAATTTAATCTGATTAAATTAATCGCAGATTAATATCCAGCGATTAAGTTTTTAATCGATTCACTAATTTGATTAATTTTCTCTCGATTAATATTAGGAATAAATAAGATATTTTTTGTATATCTAAGTCTCAATTTACCTAGACGTAGGACTGCACTATAAAAATCATCTTGTATTACTGAAACAAGTTTATTTCACACAGCACATGCTAGAATGATTTTTCCAGTGTACACATGACAAGACATATTGTATGTTTGTATGTATGTAATCACTTTATTGCACATAATCGAATACAAAAAAAACAATAGGTATTTACAAAACACAGATATGTACAAAGGCGAACTTATCCCTATGAGGGATCTCTTCCAGTTAACCTTTTTATTGTATTTTTGATACGTGCACACTTGTGTTCAATTGAGCGTTTTTCATATTTTAATCGAAATTTAATCGATTAAACTGACGATTAATTAATCGTTAATCAAAACCTTAGTCGATTAATTTAATCGCGATTAATTTTTAATCGATATATTAATTGATTAAACAATTAATCGATCCAGCCAGCCAGCGCTGCTACGCGCGAGAAGTGCTTCAGCAAGTAAGGCTATTTACCTCTCCTCCAACATCCTGATAGCGGCAGTCAGATAATGGATTGCGAGCCCGCTGGAGAGGATACCATAAACCAATCATCGCAGGAGCGGGTGAACCGTGATATCTGTAGTTAAAGTTATAAGTTGTGTGTTTTTTGCTATGTATAATTCCTATCTAATATTAATATTAAACATTTAATTTTTGAGCTTATCTAATGTTTAATATATTTAGACATTCTGGTATAAAATTAGTTTCATTTCATTACGATCGATTGAATACCCGTTATTCTAATTATTGTTTTTACAATTATTTCATGACAATTATAGTATTGTCATGATGTAAGGATGGATATGTATAAAGGGATTCAAATAATGACAATATTATGATAATTATTACGACACCGTTTTGTGTCGTAAATGTTTTTCATTGTTTCGCCTGTAAAAAGTAACGATGTTGTTATTAAACGATTATATGGTGGACTATAATCACTTTTTCCGTCAACATAGTTTTTACATTACAGAAAATTTTAGGTACAAAAATCTATGACATTAAAAAAAATCGTGCAAACCCTAAGTACACTAAACTCGTTAAATTTAAAAATTAAATTATTTGATTTGTTTCATTATACTTTTTTTAATAAAAAATTAGACAACTACATGCAACCAAAATTAACTCGCCAAACTGCTAAGACAGGCACCTAAACATTATTTACCTTACAATGATAAGGACTAGTTAATTTTACTAACAAATATAGAGAAAAAACATATATTACAAAAGTCTGTCCTAGGGCAATTTTTCCAAAAAATATTCTTTGTAAACTACTTTCCACAACATCTTTGAAGTTTTATTATACGATTCAATTACTTAACCAACAAACTCGACCATTGTTAAGTAATTAAACATATAAATCATCAATCAAACCCTACGTGACCCTTATACGCCATCAAATTGCCAGTCATGGCACACTTAACTCCTACAATAGCTCCAACAGACAGGTCGACGCCAGCGAACGAAAGTGAATCTGATTCTGAGAAGCTATTATCATAAAGTTTCAAACTCTCACTTGTTGCTCTAATTATTTAGTCTGGCAACAAAAGATTTAATGTTTGGGTGTCCAAAACGGCAGTAAAAAACTGCGGGACTATTTTATGTGTGTTTTTATGATTATAAATGCGAAATGTGTCTATCTGTCTGTCTGTATGTCTGTCTGTTACCTCTTCACGCTGAAACCGCTGAACCGATTTGTATGAAATTTGGTATGGAGATAGTTTGAGTCCCGGGGCCTTCCCCGGCAACATAGGCTACTTTTTTCCCGGAAAAATACCCTTATCCGCAATAAAGGTATTTAAGGCGAACGAAGTCGCGGGCAGAAGCTACTAAGAAATAAATCGATTCAATGACTTTCAAATATTCAGAAATTTCATTTTTATAGGTTTATAATATTCTCAAATACACTTTATGTCATTATAGACAAAATTTGCTTTTGATTGATCCTGCTTTCACCAGAAAATGGAGCATTGCAATCGTATTTTCCATAAGGAATTCAAATGGGAGGAGATTGACATGGGCAGCTTTCCGGAAAAACATTCCGTTCCTTAACAATATCCAAAATACATTTGCGTTGCGGACGAAACTGTGTGAAAAACCAAGGAAATGTGATAATATAAGTATTTTCATATCTTACAAAACAAATATATAAATAGATATAAAACGGGACAATTTTTACACAAATCGTACTAGTCCCATGGTAAACTCTATTAAGGCTTGTGTTATGGGTACTCGACGAAGATATAATTAAAAGATAAATTTACTTATACACACAGAAAACATCCAAGACTCAGGAACAAATATTATTCTAATTATTGTTTTTACAATTATTTATGCTCATCACACAAATATTTGCCTTTACCGGGATTTGAACCCAGGACCTTCAGCTAATAAAAAATAGTAGTAATACATCGATTTGCAGAACAAGATATCATTCTTTTGCCCTTATCTCATAAATATGGGGGACTACGTAACATGACATTTTCTTCCATATCCCCACTAACCACCATTTATCTCGACGCTTAATTCCTTCTTATCTAAATTAGATTAGATAAATTTATTTCATGTAACAAATTATAAAGCCTCAGTTAAAGTGATCGTCATACAAAACTAACAATATGAAATAAAAAAGTTAAATTAAAAAAGCGGTCAAGTGCGAGTCGGACTCGCCCATGAAGGGTTTATAAAAAAAAGCACTACATGTGAAAAAAATACGATATGAAAAAAAAACACTAACAAAAGAGCGTATCTCCCCGGCACTTACATCTTTTTGCTGAGAAGCGCAATTTTTTGGCAATAACTTAAAAACGGTATGTCCGATCACGTTGAAAATAATTTTCGTTGGAAGTATTTATTAAGTTTTATATTTATACATTTTTTCATATTTTTTGAACATACCGTTTAGAAAATAGAGAGCGGGGGGGACACAATTTTTGCTACTTTCGGAGCGAATATTTCGGAAAATATTCACTAAATCATTTTTTTTTAGCAACCTCGAAGTGTTTATAGAGGAACTGTCAAAATATGTGCCACACATTGATATTTGCTAAAAAAATATTTTCCAGTTTCGGTTACATGTATGGAGTGGCCCCCATAAAAAAAAATATATTTTTTATTTAACTATAAAACTAAGTAGCGGTTTACATACGACACCTATGTTCCAAATTTCATCAATGTATATTTGATAGTTTTTGAGTAAAATGCCTGTGACATACGGACGGACAGACAGACAGACAGACAGACATGACGAATCTATAAGGGTTCCGTTTTTGCCATTTTGGCTACGGAACCCTAATAAATTATGGCAACATCACGACATTGACGACACGTTTGGCTCAGTGGGTTGTACAATGGCCTACGAAGCTGCCGGTCCCGGGTTCGAATCCCGGCCAGGGCAAGTGTTTGTGTGATGAGCACGAATGTTTGTTCCTGGGTCTTGGATGTTTTCTATGTATTTAAGCATTATAATTTATCTATATATTATGTATATCGTCGCCTAGTACCCATAGTACAAGCTTTGCTTAGTTTGGGACTAGGTCGATTTGTGTAAGATTGTCCCTGATATTTATTATTATTATTATTATTATTATTAACATTGGAAATCCTGATATTAAACAATGTGAAATATATATTGTTAATTTTTTATACAAAACATTCATATTCTTTATGGCTTCCTCTTCGCATCCATATAAACAATCGCAGGTAAGATATCCCGTAACAGCGGTAAAAAAAAAGTTGAATTTGAGATCATCCGTCCGTCACCGTTTCAAAATAGACTAATGGGGCAAGAAGTAGGTAAAAACAATTGAATGGGTGATAAAAATATTTGCCAGCCATCGCGCCAAGTAGAATACCCGGCTAAAGACTCTCGAACAGTTTAATCGCGTTTTATTCTCGTTAATGTACTGAGATTTTTCTCACCGTAATGACGATGCTCATCAAACAGCAATAAACTTAATTAAAGTAATTGAAAGGAATTCTAGACATCCGAATTGAGAATGGTGTGAAGTTTCGACGGATATGATCCGTTTTTGAAACGGAAATCCTTTGCTTAGAAAAAAGTTAACTCATTATTTACAGCATGGATACCATGGTACCTACTTACTTATATCGCGGATTGTTCTTACATTTGATCAAATGTATCGTAATGTATTTATGTATGTAGGAATACAGATATGGTTCGACATATTCGATGTCTTTGCTGGAAATGAAAGACATGGGTCTTTTGCACAGACCACTTTGTCGTGCTGATTTAGGTACAAAATACAGACGAAATTCCTACAATTCTTCCTGTACTTATAACACTATAAAGTTGTATACTTTAAGCGATCTAGCTATTTCAGGAACAACCATATAATTTTCTAACTTTACTTTATAGAAAAACTGCAAGAAAATTACTTACACCATAAAATGACATTCGATGCAGTCGATAACAGCTAATTATAACAATTTTCCAGGAAGTATGCCAGTCATGCGAGCGGGGGTCAGGCAATGGTTGACCTGGGGTCAGGCAAAGGGGTCACGAAACGGGTCAGTGTAACAGCCCCAGCGTAACTAATGATGGGTTCGGAGAATATGACGGTCGATTTGAAAATGGTACAAGTATTTGCCAAATTATATATTACTAGCTTCTGCCCGCGACTTCGTCCGCCTTAAATTCGTTTATCGCGGATAAGGGTATTTTTCCGGGATAAATTGTAGCCTATGTCCTTCCCGGGACTTAAACTATCTCCATACCAAATTTCATCCAAATCGGTTCAGCGGTAACAGAGAGACAGACAGACAGACAGACACACTTTCACATTTATAATATTAGTATGGATATAATCAGTAATGAGTTCCGATAGCAATGTTTTACTGTTGTAAAATTTGCAAATCGTCTCAAGTGTCATTAATAAACTAGCGTCCATATATCTGGGCGTCATTTTAGACAACAAATTACTATGGAACAAACACTTAGATAATAAACTTAAGAAGGCCCGCGTGGTATTATGGCAGTGTAAAAGGCTAGTTGGTAGAACCTGGGGCATACACCCCAGAATCACAATGTGGCTTTACACTGCCGTGATAAGGCCAGGCTGCCGTGCTGTGGTCTGGTGGCCAAGAACCGAACTGACCACAGCCTAGCATAAACTGCAGCAATTCCAGAGGCTAGCGTGTGTCGCTATAACGGGCTGCATGAGAACTACACCCACAGCGGCACTAGAGGTACTGCTGGGACTGCCGCCTCTCGAACTGTTAATTCAACAAGAGGCGGCTTCGGCAGCCATCAGGCTAAAGGCACTTAACCTCTGGGGTGTAACATACGGGACCCATGCCAAAATCCTCGACGAAGCTATCAAATTCCAACCACTGATAGCCGCTCCCAATGATAAGGTACCCAAACAACACAACTTCAACTAGAGTTACACCATCGAGCTAGTTGAAGAAGCCAACGACCAGTACATGAACTACGCATTTATACGGACGGTTCAAAGACAAAATCAGGTACGGGAGCAGGAGTGTACTCACCTGAAATAAACGTGAATATATCAATAGCCTTGGGCGAATACAGCTCCATCTTCCAATGCGAATGTATTGCCATCACACAGGCTGCCAAGGCGGTGGCTAAGCGGAGTATCAAAGATCAAAAGATACGTACAGTTTCCGACAGCGCTGCAGTACTACGAGCCCTGGACAACAAAACTATCAAATCTGGGCTCATACTAGAGTGCCACTCCGCATTGGAGACGATCGGGTCACAAAACCAGGTCACGCTGCAATGGATCAAAGCTCTCTAGGTAACGACGCAGCCGACCAGCTGGCAAAGAGAGGATCAGAGCACCTAGCGATAGGTCCTACGATTCCTCTGGCTTTGAACCAGCTGCGGACATGGCTACGTCATAGAACACGAACACAACACGCTGATCAATGGGCAAAAACCAGTACATGCAGCGAGTCCCGCGAAGTGGTATCACACCCAGACACGCGCCTGACGAGGCGCCTGTTGTCACTTGACAGGCCTGCCCTACGTATAATCGTAGGCATCATCACTGGATACTGCCCACTTAACAAACATTTATATGTTCTAGGAATAACTGACAGCCCCCTGTGTAGAAGTTGCCTGTCGGCTGAAAAAACAGCTCCCTACGTGACCCTGGAATACGTCGGCGTAGCTAAACAACTGAAATCCTCACAACACCGAGGTCGCTCCGAGAAACCTGTGGAGATATCAGGAGGATCCTGCGCTTCTGGACGGAGCTAGGCTGGCTAGACCCCTAGGCAGCAACATTTTTACGTACAATGATCCGGCTTTTACGGGCTAAGTGCGGAAAAACGGAGCCCATAACCATAACCATATAACTAGCCCAGATTCGATCTTCTAATTTGTACGTTAATACAAAGACTTAAGTTAGTTTAAACCTTGTAGCCAGTTAGTTACGCTCTTATTTTATTAAGAATATGAATGGTATTTAATACACTATAAATTTAACTACCATATGACGTTGTTTAAATATTTGGCACGTTTCCAACGAAGAATGTCAGGTCTGAAACTAGTCTATGATCGGTGAATTCAGGAAGCTTTTTAGATCACAGTACGGGTCACTGTAAGATTAGTTTTTTAACCGACTCCAAAAAAAGGAGGAGATTCTCAATTCGGTTGTATTTTTTTTTTATGATTTGGAAAATTATTTTTCTATTCATGAGTAGGTATATCCAAATTGGTCCTATTAAATTTTGCTGAAGATCTCATGCCGGGATCCATGAGGAATCGGAGGAATTCCTCGATTTTTATGAGCATCTATGGCGATTTCCATATTTATTACAGTAGTTTAAGCATTTACATTTGAAAATCACCATTTAGTGGAGAGAAACCAATGATGAAGACACCAGCCATCAGTTACCACTGAGGGCTCAACCAGTGTAATTTAATTTGCGGATCGCGAGTCGATTTGGAAAATTATTTTTTCGGTTACGAGTAGGAATCTCCAAGTTGGTCCCATAAAATTTTGGTGATGATCTGATTATGAGATCGATGAGGAATCGAAGAAATTCCTCAAATATTATGGGCACACCTCTGGCGATTTTGGTGTTTATTAAAGAAGAACAAGTATTTACACTCGAAAATCATCATTTGGTAAAGAGAAACTGATGACGAAGACACAAGCCACCAGCCACTAATTAGGGCTCAACCAGTGTTATTTAATTCACTAATCTCAATGTAATTCTTTATCATATTTTGCTTAGAGGCAGAAGTTAGTTAAGATCAGGGTAGCAAAGTGGAGCTGATACTGGAGAACCAGAGAACTACTTAACGGTTACAGGATAATTCTTAAAAAATACATTTATTATACGTACTTAGGTACGTTAAGACTGTTAGTCATATTCTTTATAGTGTGTCTCCGAGGTAGTCTCCTTATCACCAAGTCAGGATCTGATGATGGAATACCAGGGAAATCGAGAGAAACCCGCAAATATTATAGGCACTAACAATGTTTTGCATATATTTTGCTAAAGTTATTCAGTTATTTTCGTCGGCTTGTCATCATGTAATGATGCTGAGCTGATGATGAAAGGTACAAGGCCTTATTAACGGTCAATAGTTGCAAGATAATTCTTCAAATATTATGGGTAAATTGAGACTGTTAGCCGTATTCTTTATTTACCAGCAAGCTACTGGACTTAACCATTTTGACCTAGCCAATTCTTATAATTTAGATTTTTAATTACAATCAAATCCTCCTCAATCTTCCCATTCTTGGCTCTAAAAAATACTTTATATCACTATAATCCACCACTAAAAAGCAAAAATTTTTTTTAATAAAATAGGATCCGACTTCAAAATTAACTAATGAGCCAAAAATAATCTTTCATGTACGGTACGGATCACATTTGAATCACCTTTTGAAGTCGGTGCCAAATCTGAAGTAAAATTCTGTATTCAACAAAAATACGAATTACTATGACTAAATATATAAAAACTAAGTAATAACTAAAGGCTCGCCGCCGCGGTTCTTGCGTGCCATCTGTGTTAATAGTAAGTAATAAATGAATGGCACTGACTCCAAAAGGTGATTCAAATGTGATCCGTACCGTATATAAAATATTATTTTTGGCTTTTTAGTTCATTTTGAAGTCGGTTCTTATTTTATTTAAAAAAAATATTAGTTCAGATCAACTCCGTTTTATAGTTTGTGTATATGTATGTAAGCGTGTGCGTTATTTTTATGATGTATAGTCTAAAACTAAGCATGCAAGCATAGATGCCTTATACATGCTAGCGTACACTCTTGAAGGGGAGGAACTCAGGAAAATGGATTACGGGTTCCCGAAGGATAATCAAAGTAAGAGTTATCTCATGGATTGTTTGTCTCACGGCCATAACGGGAAAGATAGCTCTAGCGATCTCTGTTTTTTATGTATGGTCACCAGCTATTCGGAGACTTTTAGACTAATTACGTATTTTTAAAATGATACTTAAAAGTCTTTTTTCAGTAAAAAATTCTATGTATACTATTTATGGTACTTTCTCTCTATAAGCAAAGTCGTGGGACATACAGATGTCTCACGACTTACATAGCGATTTTAGTATTTTAAGAAACAAATCAAGTATTTGCATTCATAAAATATATATTGGTGAAGTGGAACTGATGAAGAAGACCACAGAATGTTTTAAAAAGTTAGGTACTTGTAAGTAAAATTACAAAAAAAAATACAAGGAACCTTATTTCAAGTAATTGTAGTGTTTTTACGGAATTGAAGGTACACAGTTATTTTATTCCTTATTTGTTTTTGTTTTCTTTTTCAATGAATAAACGTACCTACTCACTTCTCATGAAATTTTGTTTCTAGTTAATATTTACTCGTACTTGACTAGATTTACCATGCTAAGAATGTAACGGGATTTTGTTTATTGGTCCATAGTCCATTTGATTCGTCATTTGAGTCAATTTAATGCGTTGGTAAAACTAGACATTTCTGGTCATAGCAAAATGTATGGCGCAAATTTTGTTTTGTCATACATACTTTGGTCATACACACTTTATACTTAAAAAAGTTTCCGTACTTATAAAATCTAATTTTTGTAACAAGTGAAAAATGGGGGAAGGGGGGGGGGGGGGTTCCGCAAAATATCACAAATGATCACGAACACGATAGTAGCGTTATAATTACAAAATATCAACAAGGGGCTGGAGGAGGGGGTCATAAGTTCTTATGACGATGGTCATATTGTAATATGTTCATTTCGTACTATTGAAAAATAATTAAAAAAAAAGCTTACAAGTGCGATTCGAATTTGCCCATGAAGGGTTCCGCAGCCGTTAATACAAAAAAATACGATATGCAGAAAAAACTAACAAAAGGGCGTCTCTCCCTGGCACTTAAGTCCTTTTGCTGACCTTACCGTATAGGTGGTTATATAGGCCCACCAACACCTTTTCATCTTTTTATTTTTTCTCAGCCACAGAAAAATCTGTAATTTTTTTCTGACGATAAGGAGGCTTATTTCTCATTGAAATAAAACAATTTAACGGATTAGGTATATCGCGTATATTATCTCATTTTAGTTCCCGACGTTTCGGAAGTTTTTCAGCTTTCCATGGTCACGGGTAGACAAAATTAGGCTTATTCCTACTTATAAACAAAATTTCAAGTTTTTTGAAAATTTTCATCCATCCCCCATTAAGGCTGAATAAAAAGTAAAAGCCGAGAGATATACAATCCAATTGGACCTTGTATAATGTATAATGTATTATGTATAACTGTACTATTATAAAGTTGTAAAACTGAAATGTTTGTACATTAAAGATATTATACTTTCTTCTGTTTCCGCGATTATTACTTTATATATATATAATCCGTTAATTTGTTTTATTTCAAAACAATTTAACGGATTATATCCCGTATATTATCTCATTTTAGTTCCCGACGTTTCGGAAGCTTTCCAGCTTTCCATGGTCACGGGTGGACTGAGAAAAGATGTATTTTCCTCTGTCAAAGTTACAATTTGTGCAAACTACCCATTTTTGAAAAAACAAATAAAGGTGTACATACATGCCAGATGGGCCTAAGCTGTAAAAACAGTTACACATGTGCCAGAAGGGCTTAATTATTTTATTCTAATGATTTACCATGCAGCATTTCACAAATGAGGCGTACTGAGGGGAAAAGAAACGCTGCAAAGAAAAACTCCCAGGCTACCTCATTACTAATTATAATATATTAAAAGACAGAGACTATTAAACTACTTTTTAAACAGATAAGATATTTTACACCGTTTGGAAATTAAGGTTTTGCAGTCCTGTGTCTCGCTTGTTCCTTGATGAGATGTATTACAGGATCCCAAGCTGGTGGTAGTGACAATCCATCTTCTCTATTGAAATTAAGATGCTTTTTAATCTCAATAGCCTCTCGTAGCATTCTGGGAAAATATTTTTTTTCTCAACGTCAACGAAACGTCGGGAAATAAAATGAGATAATATACGCGATATAATCCGTTAAATTGTTTTATTTCAATTAAAGATATTTAAAAAAAATGATTGTAACGGACTATGTAGGGGTCACTAAAACGAAAAATGTTTTTTTTGTACATTTGTATGTGTCATTGTGGCTTCATTCACGTGACACATACAAACATACAAAACGCAAAAGAATATTTTTCGATTCAGTGACCTACAAATAGTCCATTACAATAGTTTTTAACAGACAGACAGACAGGCACACTTTCGCATTTATAATATTTGTATGGATGTACAGACATTAATTTTTTATAACTTTATAATAGTATAGATGTGCGATTACATCTAGAACAATAAAGCCGATCAGCAGTGTTGTAGGTGTAATTGGTAACCATAATATAGCAATGATTCTGCCGCTTTGCTTATTAATCAATTGGGATTTTATTACAAAACGTCCATAATTAAATGCGTGTCAAATAATGTTCTGATTCATGGTTTTCATAGAACAATGATAAAGCGTGCGTAATAACGGTTCCCGGTTGTGCAAAGACATGAGGAATTGAGGATACTCTGTGCGACGCACTGTACCCTAGAAAAGATGTGAATGAACGAGATGATTAGCCCGAAAAATTTCCATTCCTTCCGATATTTTTTTTTTAATTGCGGTCGTTTGAGATGAAGCTCTGGCGTCAAATGTATCAACTTAAAGCATTAATTGTATTAAAAAAATATCTTACAGGACAATTTTACACAAATCGAACTATCCCCATGGTAAGCTTAATAGGCTTATGTTATAGGTACTAGATGATCACACAAATATTTGCCCTTACCGGGAATTTAACCCAGGACCGTTACTCCTGCCGAGCCAAACCTGTCGTCAAAATGTCTTCTATGGAAGCTTTTTTTTTTATAAAATCAATCGATCCTGATTTTAGTGGGGTTGCAATTTGTAAAGTTTTGCTAAGGTAAACGCCCCAGTGCTGGAATACCGAGGGTAGGTATACCCTGTTTCTCACTTTTGATTTTAATTAAAGTTTAAGGCGCCACGTAATGGGACCGTGTCGAGCACCGCCGGGACATTTACCTTACATGACTACTCGTCTACTAGTACAATTGAATGAGAGGTTCTAAATACAAAAGCTTTTTGTTCAATAAAAAAAAAAAAATTGTGAACCGTCGAGTTTCCGTATCTTTGTATTAATTTGATTATATAGGTATTTTTATATGATTTTTATTAGGATATATAAATTGCGAGTTTTGATCAACTTTCCAATGGAGCTAAAATTTGGAATACTTAAGTAAAGATCGGTGATAATGCAATATTATGTAGATATAATGATGGAGCCAGAAGGTGGTCATAAGAACTCTGTAACAAAATAACGCTATCCTACCAAGTTTGGGCTTTTTAGAATTGTCTTGACGGGTGTTTACAGAAAAGTACAGTTGACAATAAGAAAATGTCACAAAAAATATAGATTATAATATATTTTTTCTAATATATCTAATCTGCGACACCCTAATTCCCATAATTGATATCCATACCATACATGTGACCTCAGCTTTTACGGTTGAAGGTGAAAACTAATGCGTTAGTGTCAAGTATTGAGACGTACTTTATACAGCATGATGTAAAATTCATCAGTAGGTAAACATCAAAATTGGCTCCTAACAGTAGGCGAATTAAACTTAAAAGTTAGTGGAAAGCAAAGCAAGAAACTACTTAAAAAGTTAATTAAATGTATATATTTTTACTGTCTATAAAAAATTCAACAAAAAGTATGTTTTTTTTCAGTCAGGAACACGTTGTCGTAGCCTTGCGTCCAGCCTTGTACGGCCTCTTGTCTTACCTAGCGGATATTCCGCCCACTACTTGATACTTGACTGCCGATAAACTAGATATTTTAATTAACATTCTTTTTTACTACGTCAATCACAGCATGGTGAATCATTCATATTGATAACGGAATTAAGCTGTGGTATGAGTAAAAACTGTGAAATTATTAACATTGTTATTGATTAAAATTAAAATAAAATGAAAATTGATTTTTTTTTTAAAAATTCTTGATGTTCTACCATCACGATCTTCGTCATTTTTAAAGTGAATTTCCTTACTAAGAAACTATATTCTTAAAAATACACAGGTATAAATAACGTAAAAAAATCAAGAGTCCGACTGGATCTTAAGGTCGGAGTCGGAGTCTTGATTTTGTTTACAAATTACATTAATAGATCTGCATTTATAACAAATAAAAGGAAATATAAAAAAAAATTAAAACACATAATTTCATTCAAACATATTTTGGTCACTTGATGAGAAAACATCACCACATTTTTATTACAATATTGATGATATTTAGATCTCATTTTTTTTCTTGCTTAACGTATATTTTTATCTACATTGTAGTCGTAAATGTACAAAAATAGTTTTTTAATATATTCGAAACTGTTTGGCAGAATAGTAATGAAAATACAGTAAAGTTTTTTACTGGGTTCTAAAAAAATTGATACACATTTTATAGGTTCTAAGGAGTGGAACGCGTTATTTTCTATTCTTCTTTATTATCCAATGTTTCAGTAAAGTGGAAATTAGGAAAAATGTCTTTTTTATCGCTTCTTTGGATTTACACGTGGATAGTGTCGGTGTAGTGTCATATCAGAGATAATAATAATTCTGAAACAACTTATGGTAGTTTGAACTTTTCCATAATTACCTATGCATTTCAATTAATTTAATCAGCAGCTAAACGATTTGCCGATATCTTAACGACAATGCCACATAAAATTATGCTACAATGTTGGAAATGAAAAATAAACCCATAAGTAAAATTAAATATATTAAATATTGGACATAGCGTGCAAGTTCGTTCGCGGAGACGAAAAAAGTTGTAAACCTTTTTTATGCTTCAGGGTAGTCGGCTTAAAAAGTATCCTATAACCATCGGTGGATGCCCAAAAAATGTTGAAATTCGTTAAGCTGTTTTGGCGTGATGAGGCTACATTTCGACTCAGTGACCTTCAGATAATCCATTTGACTTGTTTTTTGGATATATGTTTAATGTACAGACACTTAATATTTATAACTATACTAGCTTCTGCCCGCGACTTCGTCCGCCTTAAATTCGTTTATCACGGATAAGGGTATTTTTCCGGATAAAAAGTAGCCTATGTCCTTCTCCGGGAAGGACCCGGGACTCAAACTATCTCCATACCAAATTTCATCCAAATCGGTTCAGCGGTTTAAGCGTGAAGAGGTAACAGACAGACAGACAGACAGACAGACAGACACACTTTCGCATTTATAATATTAATATGGATAATAGCATAGATATAAATTGTGAGAGTATGAAGTGATACAAATAAATTGCTTTTTTTCAACAAACAAATTGTATTGATACACTTTCATCTTTTGTTTCCTTTACCATGTAATCGTGTACATTATATTGTAAGTGTGTACAATAAGATAGTGATTCAATTGTTTTGAACATCGCGGTAGTGTATGGATTTTCCGTAACCTTGCACAACATAAACGTCACGAGATTAAAGTATAGCTTCACCTGTTTACATCTTAATCTACACAGGTTTATTACTTTGATCTCAAAGTGAGGTTATCTGTTGAGTTTCTTGCATCAGTATTTCAGTATCTTATATACATAGAACTCTGTCCACGGAAGTGAATAAAGTCATAACCCTCTTTTTTGCTTCAGCGTAGTCGAGTAAAAACCATCCGTGGATGCCCGGCTATTTTGCTACCAAAAATAGTTGAAATCCGTTAGCCGTTTTGGGGTGATGAACCCGTGAAGACACATACAAACATACAAAAAAATATTGAATCAATGACCGTCAAAGTCTATTTAACTTTTTTTAATATCTTCAATCAAAATTTTTAGAACCATGTAATAATTATAATAGATGAGAATATTTAGTGAGTTGAAAGCCTATCTATAAAAAGAAATTTACGTTGCTTTTTAGCACACATTCATTAATCCATCACTATACAAATCTTTTCGATTAATTGCTCTCTTACTCTGCGAAGTAAGGACAAGCATTTCGTTAGTAACGTGGATAATAAATTTTAAAAAGAACACAATACCTTCCATAAATAAAACTTAGAACCTTTTATTCTCGTAAAGTTACACAATAAATCATAATATAATAATACTGTCTGCGTATGACATCGTGTTGTATTAGTAAGTTCTTAACCACATGTCATGACATGTAGTACCTAACAGAAATATATGTGCTAAAGCAACATGTAAATCACAGTAAGTTTTTATTAATTAGCAGAATGGTGTAAAAATACGCACCTATACACCATCCTATAAGTAGTTTCAAGGTTAAATCTCGTTTTGATTCTAACGAAATGAAAAGGACATTCACACTGATCTATAATTACATAGTCTGGTTGGGTACTAAAATGTGCCCGTTGATCTAAATATAATACGTACAGACATTAATATTCTTGACACTAGACAAATGTGAGTGAATATGTTCTATTGAAAATAGTTGTGTGATATAGTTTACTCATAAAAAAAATCTAATTTTATATTAACCTAAAAAAATATTAGTATTTACTGATTGGGTAAAAATAACTAACTATGTAAACGCGTGACAGCCAACTTTAATTTATTATATTTGTTTTGCTAAGCACCAACTGACTTGCGCACGGGAGGAGACGAGCGGGGGACAAGACAGCGTGACGTCATCGACACGGACGGTGCGGTAACCCTGTGGCGACCGGGCGTAGGTACTCAGCTTCAACATCTCCACCAACAACGGACTATCCGATTCTTAATTGAAAGTGTTTGCCCTGGACCCTTTGATTAAGACGGCAAATAAACCAGCCTATAAACATTATACTGTCCACTATTATTTACGTCCCAGTAGGACGCTAACAACATTTCATACAAAAAACCCAACTACATAATACATATAATAGCCTTGGTTACTTCCACAACCAAGACTAATTCAACAACATTTCATACTTTTAAATCTATCAAGCAGTTTTGTCTGCAGAAAACTCCAAAAAGCCTCGAAATAGAAAGAACGACGTTTTATTATTCTTGTCATATTATAACGGAACAAATTACTTAAAGCTTAATTAATTTCATCCACTTTCATTTTAAAATGCAAGTGGAATGTTCACGTAATATAAACACTCGTTTAGTGTTACCAACTACGTAATGCATAACAAAACGCAATTTAATGATACCTTAATTACTCTAATAACCCGAAGACAATCGATTACACAATCAGAGACATACTCGCACTGCCATAAAGAATGAATCGTAGTATGCTGTATGTCGTCTATTCAAAGATCGCGTAATCAGAGTCGCGGTTTTCTCTGGAGGTTACAGTATGGTGTTTCTCAAGAGGGGAGTGAACAGGTTTTTAAAGGGACGACAACACGCACGTAATAATCGTGCCATTGCAAGCGTTCATAGACTGCGGTGACTGCTTAGCATCAGGCAGCCCGTATGCTTGTTTGCCACCATAGTAGTATAACAAAAAAACAGAAGGAAACGAGACAAAAGTTTGTTTATTTTGTTGTGTTTGCTGTTGTAACTTTGTTTATGTTGTCGTTTGGCTTGTATAGTCATATTGTTAGTATTTTTTGTTGTTATTAGAATATAAAGAATATCAATATTCCCAGAAGCAGAAGGCGAGGATGAATAATTATTTGAGAAGTTATATATATCCCCAATTATGAGACTTATTCTTAAGAGTACTTTTATAAATTATTAGATCTGTCTACTATTAAAAGTCGTCCACTTTATGGCAAACCCACTGAATCCGATCTTCTGCGTTTTTTTCCTCTTATTCAGACATAATGTAGTCGCAAAGTAAATAGACTTTTGTGTAAGTAATTGTGGTGTTTAAATATACATAACTAAAATATAAATGGTTTTCATTGTCACAAATCAATTCATGTTTGAATTTTTCGGGTCTTTCATAAATAATTCATTTAACCAAGTATCAAAACAGCCACATCGCGCTACGCGAACGCAGTTGCCACTGTACGCCATTTCAATATGGCAAACCAAAATAATCTTCCGCTAGGCGCCTTCGACAGCCTTACGCAACTAAACAAGTGACTATTGTGCTAACAGTCTGTACTTGTCATTACCGCGGTGTGGCACCGACTTTACGCCCGCAGCGATAACAACGACACACGTTGTTCGGACGCTCAACATTGAACTCGCTTTTTTAAATTCCTCCATTTAAATACGAGCATTGGATATTGAACTTTGTAGCGCGGCGGATTATCGTGCAGTGTCTTATCAGTAACGGTCACGGTGCTAAAAGTTGTGATATCAGTGAAAGTGTTTGTGCCCCGATTTTGTAAGACGAACGCAAGGAGTATCAGTTATTATATGAATAATTCATGAAGGAAGTACACGCCTTTAACAATGAACGCTTAACTGAGTAAAACGTATGGATAATTTAGTGAAATCTGATCCGAACTGTTTGCTAGTTGCATTTGGATTACTTTGTACCGGTAAGTTGAACATTAAAATGTTATCTTAGTGGAAACAAGTGAACGTCGCATTTTGCGGCCAGAGTCTGTGTAAGTAAACATCATAAATATATGGACAGAAAACTCAGTAGCACATTTTAGTATAAGAATGTTTACAACTTTGTCAAGGTCAATCTGTGTCTATCTATACTAGGTACTATAAGGTTCAAATCTTGTTTGCAATTTAGTCAGATTCCAAACCTGCTTGCAATTTAGTCTTTTTTACAATCGAACTCTGTGTTATAATATTTACTTTTGTAGTATAATTTTTCTTAAAGTCCGCGTACAGTATTTTTGTACAGAAATAAGGGAAACGGGCTACTTCAAGGTCACTGCATAGAAAAATAATTTTAGTATGTGTTTTTTGTCACCATCATGGTTAAAGAACTGAACTGATTTTATAAATTTTTGGTACAACGATATCTGGACATCCACAGAAGCTTTAAGATATTTTTCCCGACTATGCTGAAACAAAAAAGGTTCATGACATTTTCTTCTCCAGGAGGGAAGCTGCGGAGGGAAGTACTTATTATATAATAGCGCTAGCGTTTCGTCTTCTTTTCTTCTACTTAAGAAAATTAACAAGGCACAGTCGAGGAATTTGATTTATATACCATTTCTTACCTTGTCACAGTCAAAATCAATATGAAAGCCGATAGACATTCCATATCGATGTCACTATGACAAGGTACGAAAGGGTATTCAAATCAAATTCCTTGACCTTTGTGGCAAATATCTCAATGTGTTACCTTAATTCCAAGTATTGACTGCCTGATTTTCACCTCTATTGCTTAGTACTTAAGGTTGAAGATGAACTAATGTGCAGTGCCGAGTGTGTTATTGATACCTAACCTCCTAAGTCTACAAATGTAGGGGATGCCAGTAGTAAATTGTATAGTCCTCTTTGTCATGTCCGAGTTGTACTATGGTTAACGATATATGCTCTTACTAGTTTCTGCCCGCGACTTCGTCCGCTTTAATTTCGTTTATCACGGATAAGGGTATTTTTCTGGCATAAAAAGTAGCCTATGTCCTTCCCCGGGACTCAAGCTATCTCCATGCCAAATTTTTCCAAATCGGTTCAGCGGTTTAAGCGTGAAGAGGTGACAGACAGATAGATACACTTTCGCATTTATAATATTAGTATGGAAACTTAATCCATAGCTAAACTCTGATTTTTAATTCAAGACCAAAATCTGACAGTTCTCATCTTGATTATTTCATCAAATAAAGATTATTTCATAAAAATATGAATAATAAGTTTTATTGATAAAAATACTAATACTTAAACCAGTTTGCAGTGATCACAGCGAAAGTGCGCCCGTTGACGTTAAATTTTGGACTTGAATTAAAAATCGGAGTGTAGCGCAGGCGATCCGGTTTTGACCACATTGGACCTCTTGAGAGTTTTTACAATTAATATATGGTCTCATAAAAGTGAAAATGCTTAGTGATCATAGTCGAATTAAAATTGACAAAATAATAAATAATTGAATTAAATAAACTCAATAATTTCGCTCGAGGCATCTATAATAGATTTTTTCCTTTTCTCTTTTTGGTGGACTTTAGTTATTGTTCCATACTTTTTTGGTGAGGTGCATTGCACTTTACACTCAATTAAAAAATTTGCCTGCATTTTTTAGAACAAAGAAGGTCGAATTTTCTAGTCGAATTAAAATTGTCAAAATAATAAATAATTGAATTAAATAAACTCAATAATTTACCTCAATAGTCAACTTTACTTATAAGAACACCACTTTTCAACATTATCCAAATTCTAAGAACGACGATGATTCAGAAGTAATGAGCGGAAGTGAAGGGCGGCGATGGGAAGGGTCGACTGATATGCAAATTGCGGAAACTTTTGAAAATGCTTAAAAAAGGTCTTAAGTCTAGTGTTAGCTTACATGTTTATAAGTTAAGTTTACAAACCTGAAGTAAATAACGTTCTTTGTTCAACAAAAATACGAATTTCTATGACTAAATATATATGTATAATAACTAAAGGCTCGCCGCCGCGGTTCTTAATAGTAATAAATGAATGGTTTGGCACTGAATTCAAAAGGTGATTCAAATGTGATCCGTACCGCACTTAAAATATTATTTTTGGCTTTTAAGCTTATTTTGAAGACGGTTCTTTTTTTATTAAAAAATAATATTTGTGTTATGATAAAAGATGGCTATCAAATGTTTCAGCTGTAGCTGTAATTGAACTGGTGACATGGCTGACATTCTAGGTTAAATGGTCATTTGATTCAATTCGTCATTTTCCTAATATCATTTTATGACCGCATTAGTATACCTGTACTGTGTACCTACGCATGTTTTCCGTAATATAAAAACTTAATTGTAATATATATAAGTACATTTTGTTTTACAATTAATCGTACAAGTTTTTTCGCGATCGTAACCTCATGATGATGGACTAAATTGGATCTAGAATTATTCTTACTGACAATATTTTCGCTAGTGAATAAATAAAAAAGAGAATACAATATTGTCACAGCACAGAACATAGTTTGTAGGAGACATAGAAATATATTTACCAACAAATATAAATATAAAAAGAAAATGTGTTGTGAAATGAGGTACAATAAAAACCGGCCAAGAGCATGTCGGAGCTCAGTGTAGTGTTCCGTAGCCGTTCATACAGACACTAACAGATGAAAAAAATATTATATGACAAAGTGTACTAGGAAAAGACCGTATCTCCACGGCACTTACGTCCTTTTGATGAGAAGCACAGTTTTTTGGCAATAACTAAAAAACTATAAATTCGATCATCTTGAAAATATTTTTTGTTGAATGAATTTGTTAAGCGTTACCATTGTAACTTTTTGCATATTTTTTGGACTTACGGTTTCAAAGATAAAGGGGGGAGGGAGCATAAATTATACAACTTTTGGAGCGATTATTTCCGATAATAAGATGCACACAAATAAGCTCCTGTTACATGTTGTTATTTAACTCTAAACTATATGAATCGGCTAAGTAAAATATCTGTGACATACGGACCGGACATGACGCAACTAGGTTTCTGTTTTTACCATTTTGGCTACGGAACCCTAAAAATGACAACAGGATCAACAAGTTCGGTAAATGTTGGGTGTCCCGTCCCCTACTGTTGCAGCGAAACCTGGTTACAGTGCTGAGTTTCAGCTTTTCCAGCGAGACCGACAGCGAACCAGAGATGAATAAAAAAACTCGCGCACCGACGGTTCTTAAAATATACGCTACAAACGGCCATATCTAACAAAATCCAGTGTTAGCAGAGCCCTACTCCTCAGCAAATTGTACGCGGTGCTCGATCATTTTATATTGGTTACTGATATAGGCAAACAAGTTTATACATATAATTTTAGTATTTGTTGTTATAGAGGCAACAGAAATACATCATTCCTGAAAATTTTAACTGTCTAGCTATCACGATTCATGAGATACAACCTCGTGACTGACGAACGGACAGGCAGACAGACAGACAGACACAGACAGACAGAAAGACAGACAGGCAGACAGACAGACAGACAGGCAGACAGACACACATACCGACAGCGGATTCTTAGTAAAAGGGTCCCGTTTTACCCTATTGGTACGGAACCCTAAAAATACAACTAATTGAGAACCGCTGGGCAACCGGTAAAATTGAAGGAAAATTAATATTTTTTAATACCGTCATGTCGCTATAATGAATTGAGTAAGGAATGCAACAACATACCTACATAGTATTTTCTTCCTTTTAAACAGCAAATAGTAAAAACATGGAGGACACTAAAAGGTTGATTCATCCTCCACGCAAACAATACGTACAAATGGCAAGTTAAATAATAGCATGCAAAAGAGTAAAAGCTACTGAACTAAGGTAATCTATTATACATATAATCTTAGTTTAATCATCATCATGTAATAATAATAAACGTTACAGGATTTTTCTTTCACAAATCGAACTAGTCCCAAGGTAAGCTCAACGAGGCTTGTGTTATGGGTACTAGACGACGATATATTTAATAGATATATTTACTTATATACATCGCAAACATTCAAGACTCAGGAACAAACGTTTATGTTCATCACACAAATATTTGCCCTTACCGGGATTTGAACCCAGGACCTTCAGCTTCGCAGGCAACGTTACTCCCGCTGAGCCAAACCGGCCGTCAATATCAGCCTAAGGACGTCCACTGCTGGACAGAGGACTGCCTCCTAGAAGGACTACCATACCGACTGGCCGTACGCCGCCCTCATTCAACGGTTTCGCGTTATCTTCACCAGATCATCGGTCCACCTTGTTGAGGGCCTTCCCACGCTGCCTCATCCTGTGTACAAGTTGCCGCTCGAGAAACTTTCTGCCCCAGCGACCATTCGGTATAACGAGCAACGTAAAACGATCACTACCCCAGTCACCCCTGTGTGCCTACGATGAGCTGAGTTTACGATCGGCGCTAGCGAGTATCTCGTATCGAGAGTCAGTGCACCTCTCTCGCACACGCTGATAGTGCGAAAGAGATAGACCGTCATCGAGCGCTTGATACTTGTTCGTGCCAATCTCATGGTAGGCGCATTGGTGACCAACAGGCGTCACTGAAAACCGCGTCACGGAGTAGCTTTGTGACATTAACCTGAGTGGCGACCTTTCTAGTACTTCTTTTTGTTTATTATTGTTATTAAATTTGTGTCTGTAACGGTACTAAATAAATACATTTCTTTTCTCAAACATGGAATGAAATATTGATATTATGTTCCTTATAATAAGATATACTGCGAAGTATGACGTTTCGGGCGCGGCTAGGACGAGAGGTCGTTATTGGAATTTCATACAAATCATGTAGGCCTACGCCGGCAAAGTCCTCTTTTTTAATTTCCATTCCACATAAATCTGTGGCACAGGCATCATGACATTCTGCCACTATGCGTATTAAAAAATAAAACTGATTTTTTTGTTGTTTATTTTATTGCATGTTTGAAAAAAGCACTATACATACCTCGGCGGAAAATATGGGGTTGGCCGCCTCAGACATATCCGGCCTCGCTTTGCTCGGCCGTCTGTCAATATATCTTCGGCCGGCAACCCCTTTCGTCCCGGCCTCTATAGTAATGTAATATTCTTTCTTTCTTCAATGTGCCCCATCCACTATACTACAACAGTATCACATTATGATTTGTTATTCCAATCAAACGAATAACAATCAAATATACATACATTTTGGTAACCTATATGTTAATAGTTCTACTAAAATGGCATGCAGTATATTACACGTTTGTTCTTTTCTAGGAGTCATCTGCCCTCTAATCTATCCGTTTGTAATGACATAGTCACTTAGAAGGAGCATTAACATACGAGTAAAAACTAATTAAGTCAAGTGCTTACCTGATATATGTATATTTTCCCCCTATGCCCTCTTTCCTAGTGTTAACGATGTTGTGTTTCAAATTGTTGTTGTCTACTCGTATAATAGGCATGATGACTGGATTTGAAAATCAAAATTCTTAGTCCGCCAGCTAGATACTAAAAAAAATATTGTACACGTATTTATTGCTTTTTCAAAATAATAAAAAAATACTCAGATAAATCGCATTAAAGTTTAGTCGTCACTCCTAAACTTTAATGCGATTTATCTGAGTATTTTTATTACGTCACTCTTAAGTAAAATTTGTACTGTTGTGTTAGTATTTGTGGAGTGACGTCATGCGACATTTTGGCTCAATGTTTCGCCTTCATTTTTCGATTATGTAAAAAAAGAAAAAATACTTGTCTAATATTTTTTATTAATCTACATGACTTTTGTGTTTATTCAAAGACAGGCTATCTTTTAACCGTAGTTAACACTTATTATTGTTAAATTGTAGGCAAATTCCCAACGTCTCCTAAGAGACAAATTATAGTTGTCCAGAAATACTAACCGACATCAACTAACAGTTTTATTAGTCCAAGGCGTGGTCGTGCGTGGAAATATTTTTATGACTACTGATATGCCGGGTTTCCCTACCGTCTGGGCAGTTTTACATTGTAAACAAACATTTTCACTGTTGGAGTGTAACGATAACAAAAGTAATCTTGGAGATGGGTTTTTCAGCCGGTATGTGGTTTAAATAGATCGTGGATTTGCGATTGAGAGCACTCTTGGGTACGAGTTCGTCGTGCGTGGAAGTGTTACAAGTGAGACGGGAACAAAATTAAATACTTTCTTGAAGTAAGTTTTATAGCTTTGCATGTTGCTTGTTGTTTTATTAATTTCAATTTGCACGAGCTTCGCGCATTTCTGCAACTGCTGCGTATAAGTAAGATTAATCTATTTCAAAGTTTTGGACATTTTTACCCGTCCTTCTATAGTCTAAAATAAAATCGAGCACTTTCGAGAATTGAGGCTGTTGAGGTAGGTAAATCATGGGTGTTGTGTGCACGCGACCTATCGTGTTATTGTTATTGAAAATGTTAGTTGTTTTTATCGCCATTATTTTAATTTCAACATACTGTTAGATAACTAAAGTGTAACCTGAACGCAAATTTATTTGTTCTGCTAAAACATTAATTTGAAACCGAAGTGTGTGTGTCAAATTATTATCTAAAGCTTAATGTTATTTTAATTTTTTTATACATAAATAACACAGGAACAATCTTACACAAATTGACCTAGTCCCAAACTAAGCAAAGCTTGTACTTACTATGGGTTACTACCCACGATATACATAACATATCAATCAATCAAAGGCCTCTTAGACTTTTACAGACTATTGAAACAGTGTCATGTCGGAAAACAACGTTTTTCGTGGCTATGTAAGCTAATACGGGAACGACACACGCGACCACAGTCTTGACAGATGTAGGAATGGCCTGTGCGCGGTGAACATAACATATAGTTAAATTATAATACTTAAATACATAGAAAACATCCAAGATACAAACACTTTGAACTTATATTCGAATGAGGGAAATAAAGGTTTTCATTTTGAAAACAATGGCCGTATGAAAAAAACACAAAGATTATTATTTCGTTCTTCATTTTTTTCTGGATCTCAAACCGCTATTAGGACATCCTTATTGCCGCTATTCGCTGGGCCTATATAAGGCACGCTTGCCGTAAAAAGACAGGACTTCAATTACGGAACGGAAAAATATAAATCATCTTCGTTAATACATAATGTCAGCCTATGGAGGTGATAACTGATTCTACCGTTAGATTGACGTGTTTGCGTTACTTATCTAACGTTAGATGGAACAGACAGAATGTATTGGAAGAAATGTATAGAATTTGTGGGGTTTCATTCTAAGTTCGGTAGGATAAAGTTGAAAGGAACTTACCTAAGTAAATGATAAAAGTTGTTTAATAAAACTTGATTTTTTAGTTTAATGTTTCCGACGATACTCATATCGGTAAAAAACTTGTTTTTCATTGAACTTTTGGTTGAATTCAATTTGTACTAAGAGATCGTATGATCGAATTATAGTCCGATCGATCAATTTCATTTGACATTCCAAATTTTAAATTAATCCACTGAAAATGGGTTAGAATTTATTAGCCAGAAAATTAAATGATAATGAAAATTAAATGGAAGGTAGGTGTAACTTACTTAGATTAAGACCACAGCACACGAATTTAAAAAGGGTGTGTTAGTTGACATTTGCAAAAGCTAAATGAATATTAGCTAACGAATGTTTCTACAACCAGATAAAGATAATTCAGCATTAAATGCACCTCATATATGTACAATATGTACAAAGTCAAGGCTTCTCAGATACATTTTAACTCCTTTATGTCATTATGAATGATAACATTCTACGACAACATTTCTATTGTTATACTTTGTGTACTGCCTTATGTTGCAATCCGTAAAATTGAAGGTTATTCTATCCTAGTTTTAATATGTTGGAGTTTACCTGCAAACAGGAATAGGGAATATGCATAATCTTTTCTTTTTGCTTTATTAAAAACTCATTCATGTAACAAACAGGGAAGAAAAATATTTTTTCGAATAACTATAAAAATAACCAAGATATAAGCTATCAAACATTTTGTTCTATCTCTTTCTAGCACAACAGAATTTAATATGGAGTTTATATGACCGTCGTAGACGGTGACGTAACAGTCTATGTCGGACCTCTCTGTCAAATCGCTGTCTAATTCGTAGTTTAAAATGCTTATATCATGAGTATTTCTTATCCGATTTTAATTTTAATTTCACTTTTTGTAATAGTTTTTACGGTATTTTGATATTTTGTTAAAAAAAGCGATGAAATAATTTCACGCATGTTCCCCATTGGGCACAGAAGCAATAATGGGTATATATTCTTTTATAAAAATAAATGTAGTCTCAAGCAAGAGCCTCCCGCTAGATGGCTGAATCAAGGATAAGATACCGAAGGCAGTTTCCTCTCTCTGTGGCCCTAACCAACGGTAGCTTGGGCCCAGCCCCGCCGCCGGTGGAACCCTTAAGTTTTTTTATAGTGTGTTTATGTTTACTTTTTACATTTAGTAATTTACTTTTTATTCAGTTATTGTAAAAAACCTAATCTAAGAATTTTAATGAAGAAAAAGTAGCTCGGCGAGCGTACTTATAGCGAACTCTCAGTACTCTCAAACATGGTTCGATCAACGGTCAAACAAAGAAAGGCCGACTTCTGAACACTACCTGCATCATCACAAATTTTCTCTCATTGCGACCCTTTAACTCCTTAAAGTCAACTTGAGCCCCACCATAGGATAAAAAATAGTGACTACAAAATAGTGAGTACAGAAGGCTTTAGCAAAAGACGCATATAATAGCGTGTAAGCAACAATTTACCGCACGCGCGTGAGCGAGTTAATGAACAAGTTTTGCAACCCTAGCGACACAAAAAATGTAGACGTTCGTGGATCACACACGATCCATCAATGTATACCTAACAGTTTTGGGGCTGGAGCCGCCTTGGTACTCTTCGCTGCGTGAATTAAGTATAGTATGCACGGCTTAAACACGGAGTATGCCGCGCTTGGTGGGTACGCGAATCAATTTCACTTACTATAGTTTCCTCTCATTTTGCATTTTGATCCACGGTTAAAAGATATATAACTCTATCAGGTTGCAAATAGTAACAATAGTTACAATAGCAACAAATTCTTCAATATAAAACTTTTGAGTAAATTAATCGACTGGTCTGAGTTGACGTATCTTTATTACAAACAATTGGAACTTAACGCAAAAGTTGATGTATAGATTAATAGCACGATTTTTTTAATTTAGTTATTACTCATACTTTTATTTGATATAGATGTGGGAGAGTTTCAGTATGCCTGCCAACTCGTAGGTAATTCTAGTACCTAACTGAAGTGTTACTATTCGGCTATAATAAGAACTTACGTTGATTTAATTTCCAATCACTAGTCAAGAAACATTGATAAACTTGCAATAGTTCTTTGATTTATTCTCATTCCTTTTATTTATTTGTAATGAGTACCATAACCTTGATCAGAAGTCCTACAGTCGCTTTAACCACTAAAATATAAGTAGATATGAAAAGATATACTTCGTTTTTTACAGCAACAACCTTAATTTATTTAAAAGAATATGTTGTCAATAATAAGTCGAGATTCATTCATAAGTACGAGAAACAAGTGTTTGTTGTTTTATTGCGACAAAATCACAACTGCAGTCAGAGCAAGAATCCAACCAATAAATCTATTAACATTATTCGATAAATGTAATTTATGAAAACTTATATATCAAGTCAATATCAATATAATATCTTATTTATAATATGTATACATCAATTGGGCGACCTTTTGCTATCAGTATGTTAATATTGTACTTCAGTTTATAAGTTAGGTATGATTTTAAAGCAAACTTTATAATGTTGAAAATTAAAACGGCCCAAGTACGAGGTGGCGTTTTAGTACTCGGTGTATTAAGAATTTAGCCGTCTATGGGAAAAATTTCAATAAACGGATATTGATTCAAATCTGTCTGAGGAAAAGTAAGACATTTCAACTAATTCGAATTCACGGCTTGTAAAGATAAGTGGTTTTTTTTCCTCAGAATCCGATGGGTAGGTCTGGCCATAGTAGTAATCGGATTCAATGAGAGGAGCGCAAACCCAGAAACGTGAATGCCATCGAGGCCCCTTAGAGTTGGGTCGCAGTGCGCAAGGCACAAGAACTGAGGAAGCGGATCGAACTAGTTCAACGACGATTTGGAACGTGGGAGAGACAGAGAAAACATTGGACAACTACTACGGGTCTAAAACTTAAAAGTGTACAGAGTAAGTGTCATAGGTAGTTTTAAACCCTGGTTGTCGACATTAACACTCATACCCAGTATCCATATAATCTATTTGAAGCAGGAGATAAGAGATACACCAGTCGCAGACTGAATAAGGTAATAATGACAATGAATTAATCACAACGAAGGTACAACCTTTAGAATGAAATAGGTTCACACTTACTATTTATTTATTTTCGGTGTACCTAACATACATACAAAAAAGATCCCGAATGGAAAAACATACACTTTAAGAATCATCATATATCATAGGCAACTGACAATGTGGGAAGAAAAATAATCTATTTGAAGCAGGAGATAAGAGATACATCAGCCGCAGAAATAATAAAGATAGAGGTTATTGCGATAAACCTGTAAACTAGGTAATAATAACAATGAATTAACGGCGATTATGACACACTATTCCAAAATTACATCGCTGAAAGTCGGCGTGATTACGTCATTTACATTACATGTCAAATAACATTAATTATGCAATTTCTTTTCAGTCTAGTGGAAGGTCAACTATGCATTCTATGCGTTTCTTATAAAATGCTAACTATCTTACGTAAGCGAAAGTTCGAAGGGCTATCGAAGAGTATCGGGCATCAGAGTTGAGGTGAATGATTACACACACAACGGCGATATGTAAAATAAAAAAATATCATATTATATTACATTATTTTATTAAGAAAGTTACATTAAAATACATTACAAGACAAATATATCTTAGGGAAAAAATGCATACAAAGATGTGTCCCTACTCTTCTTAGTTTATCTATTAATGACTATTGTACGAACGTACCTCGTGTACGAAATGGCGACAATGTGGTCGAAAAGGGAATTAAGTCGGCGAGGGAACATTCAAACGTACCAGCTGATCAACTAATGCAGGACAGCTATATGGTGTGTCATATCAAACGTCTGGCAGTAAACGTTAAATAAGGAACCGAACTTTGGCCGCACCATTTCGGCATAGTCTGACATCACGTCAGTTGCTCTACCTACGCCACGACGCCCGTCTATAAGTGACTCACTTTGTCTGCCTGTTGAAGCTATGCGTGATTACGAGTCCGAATTCGATACGAGTAAAGCCATATGAATATGCGTGGCTTCAGTTTTCCCTGGAATATTGCTTAAGGAAGAAACGGGACATGCTAACAACGGTGTTAACATTATCGTCCAAAGTGAAATCGCTTAGTCATTTACTTACTCAATAAATAGGCTGTAATCATCTCAATAAAAAAATAATTCGATCAGAAATAGAATAGAATAAGTTTATGTCAAAAGTAGCATTTTGTGACAAGCTTTTGTTACCGACTGTTCTTTTCTTTCAACATTCGGTTTCTTTAAGGCTCTTTTTTGAGCTAGGTCACAGAACAGGTAGTCAGCATCAGATAGTATGTGGCATCTAAGCTGAGATATTGGAACACATCTTTATTGTTATAGGCATAAGTTATATGACGATATATTTTGGCACTTTGGATGCTACGTGGATGCTACCACTATGATGCTGTATAAGTTATTTAGTAGTTTGCGTCGCTACCCCACCTTCATATACTGGATCCGCTACTGAAGATCGTTATTCCAAAATTTGAATATATCTTGCATCTTAAAAAGTCTTCAAGAAAAACGACGTACCTAAGTACATTCGATTTATTTATACATTTTCACAATATTAGTTACGGGTTTTTTTTTCAGAGTACCTAGTGACGTTCATAATAATTAATATTAAATGTAATTTCCATTTAAATACAACATTCGCTTCGTATGATACTAAATACGTAAAATAAGAAAGACGTAAAATAGCGCCAGGAAAAAAAGAAGTGATTTTCATACTATTATTTTTTCATACTTACCGACCGCAGTGGTTTTTATAAAGTTGGTGTAAATGTCAAATACTGAAATAGCTTAATGAATTAATAATATTATATTTCTTGCTTTATCTTTCTTAACACAATGAAACCATCATCATTTACGCGCAGCTTCGCCCGCTTTACCGAAATTCCCGTACAAACTTCCACCCGCATTTGTACCCCTTTAAGGGATTTTTCCATAGTAAAAACTATCCTATATTCTTTCCACGATATCAAACTACATAACAAATTCCATCTACATCGGTTAGCGGTTCAAACGTGAAAAGGTATCAGACATACAGATTTACTTTTTTATGATATAAGTATGAATACATTTACCTTTTTTTCCTATAGATACCAGAGTACAAATTTAATTTTGTATAAGTTTTAGCAACTCTATATATACATATATATTGACTTGGATATGCGACTGCATGCTCTCGCATTTGAACCACGACTGACAAAACAAATGTAATGGCATGTGCGACACAGATATCGCTACACGAAGTCGAAATTAGCCGATTGCCTCTTTCCAAAGATCGATGTGCATTATTTATCGCCGTTCACTGTAGTTATAATATACAAAGCGTAGGAGCAATATTTCGGCGATTAGAAACACTGGCCACGGCACATCACTATAAAGCATGAGTAATAAAGACGAAAATACGCGCCCACTTTGTTGCTACGCAAGCGAATTATTGATCCACTTCCCTTGACCCTACCACTACAATGTCTATGTGTGTTTGTGTGTACATTGTAACGTATTCAAATTATTATAGAACTATAGTCAAATTATAGCTAACCATAATAATTACATCTGTATTTCGTAGGTGAGTTGTAATGGTTGACCTCGGCCGAAAACCAGAGTTCAAATACAAGGTTATGGCAAAGAATATCAACTATAGATAGCTCAAATGCGCTTCACAAAGACGCGCCTCCTTGTCATTGTACTCAATAATTTTAACAGTAGGCACACATTATCGGATCACAACAAACGGGTCTTAATCGAAAGTAAATATGATTTATTTAATTACCTTTCGTTGAGTTCCTTCGATACTATGGACGTAACGCGACGTCCGAAACGTCGAAGATATTACCACTCCTGCTCAAAAAGGAAGTCATATTAGCTTCGCGAAGCGAGACTAAAATAGTACATTGAGCCCCTAGGGTTTCAAAGAAAGCCATATAATCCCTTACAAATTTCTATGACATTGAAAAAAAAAACTTGCGGCCATACTCCTTACGAATAATTAAAAACAAACAAACCAACCTGATCAGATTGGCCAAACTTTCTGATAGAATTGCTCAAACTGTGCTTTAGTTTTTCATGAAATATACAATCTTAATGTTAAGTCTTTTTTATTTTCTCGCATGCGAAGTGAAAAGCAGAGTGTTTAACACGTGGCTAAAAGCCATTATGACACTCAGACACTTCGTGTCATAATGGCACACAACATATAGCGTAAACTGGTGCGATAAAAATTTTAATATTAATTGAGTTTGTTAAAAATCTAAAATCTAACGTTAGATCTATGCAATATTCAATTTGGTAACTGGAAACGCTGCAGGATCGGCACAACGGACTCGTTTCCATTCAGCAATACTAGCAGTAGTAATAGACAGTGTATTTAATGAAATGAATATTCATGATATTTAATTACTTTTCACCCCGAATAGCTTTAAGAAAAGCAGGTGACAAACGACAAGATTGACGGCGGCAAACCGGTTTAGCTTAGCAGTAGTAACGCTGCCGGCCAAGCTGACGGTCCTGAGTTCAAATCCCGGTAGATGCAAATATTTGTGTGATGAGCATAAATATTAATTGTTGCCGAGTCTTGGATGTTTCCTATGTATATTAAGTAAGTATAATATATCTATTAAATATATCGCCGTCTAGTACTCACTAAGTAAAACTTATTAAGGTTACTATGGGATTAGTTCTGTATCTCTTTTTCATGCTATTATGCCACATTGTGTTGATCAGCTGTAATAAAATCGAGTCCTCCACTTCGCTCTATCCACGATCGATGGGACTAGTTAGATTTCTATAATATTGTCCCCTAATATGACTTTCAATACCTATACGCAAACGATGAAATCTAAACCTCTCTCCTAGAAGCTAATTAAACAAGTCGTATTGTTACATCCATGATGATGGCGGGTGTCTAGTGTAGCAATTCGGTTCAACCCAGTCAAGGCCCACGGTTTTGTGCGGCGGTCGATCGATTCCAAACACTGAACGGTTCGACCTTGGACTTTTACATAGGTATTGTTTCAGGGCTCTAAAGTAAAAAAAAAATTAAGATTAGCTAGATTCAGAATATTTTGTAGATAAAAGACAGAGGAAACATACTGAGAAACCTGCATATTGTGGAGAGAAAACACATTGAGAGTATTACAAACTCCACGTTAAAGTAGAATTTTTAATTACTTAGCTGGAGTATACTGAAGTTTACGGACACACTTCGGCCGTGATTACTTCATTATGGCTGAAGTACATACAGTATTTCTTATGAATAAAAGTCATCCTAATATCACAGATTACACGAATTCTCATGTATATTTTTGTGAAATTATTTCTAAACAACGAAATATTCACGTTGACATTTGTCAATCCACCTAATTAAAAATCCTACTTTAGTGTAGGGAAGACCAGGGACGAAAGTAACACGGGACAAAAGTAACAAATGGGTTTCTGACTGAATGGGATGCTGGCTGCACTGATGGCTGTATCGCCGATATGCGCCATTTTGTAAACCCCCCCCCCCCCCGAGCGTAAGTAAGGCACGGGGGACATAGCGAGCCTGTGCTGCAAAAATACGTACAAAGTAAGTTTTGACCGCTTTATTCAATTGTCTTTATTTTTATTATGGTTGGCGTAAGCTTGCGTGTCAAGTATTAGTACAATAGTTCGAAATGGCGTCTTTCTAAAGGTTTTTTTAGGTTATAAGCATGTGTGCAACTTGTTACATTCGTCCCGATTATGATCGAGATATCTGAAAGCATACTTTATTATATTTTTTATACATCAAAATACTTCAAAAATTTCTTTTTCCAGAATGCCTTATATACGTAAAGGGAAATGGATAATGGGAAGGGAAGGAAAGATAGGAAACTGCCATAATGACTGATACTCCAAACAAGCTATAAAATCAAGAACAGGAAGAAAGAATAGGTTCAAATAAGTTTAGAAGTCTATTTTGCAGTCTGCTAAAGAAAAAAGAAAGCCAAGGGCTTCAATTGTTAAGAAAAATGTAAAAGAAAAAGAAATACAACCCAAAAGAAGAAAAATAATGCTAAAATAACTAAGAATAGTGATAATTCAGACAGCGAAGGCTGCTTCTGTTTAGTATGTGAGGAATCCTTTTCAAACAACAGCTCAAATGAAAAATAGGCGCACTGCTTAGACTGCACTAAGAACGAAATAAGTTATGTGTGTAAATCACATTGAGCTCTCATTGTTAAATTATGTTGATTATTTAGGAAGGATAATTATGTTTCCTAGAAATGTTTGATAATTGTGACACTAAAGTACAACTAAAGCCTGATTGTAAATAGGTAAATGTGTTGATTATGAAAGTAATTTTGTTTTTATTTAAAATGTTACAACCATCCCTTTGCACTGTTACAACCAACCCTAGGGGTAGGGATGGTTGTAACAGATTCCACTTTTTTTATTTGGTCGTTTTTCTCAGAATCTGTAATATCAATCATATTAAAGCTAGTGCAATATAGTTGAAAGACCAATCTATCATGTGTATTAATTAGAATTTTGATATTTTAAAAGTTCTGTGATATATTACGGGAGAATTAATTGTTACGTTCGTCCCTGGTCTCCCCTACCTAAATGAGACGGACAAGCGGGTATTATAAAAGTAGATCTATTTAAATTAAGAATAACGCCTGTCTCGTGCTATTATGCCAATAGGACCTTAGTCGTAAACTAGATATCGAATAGAAAACATACCCAAAACCTGGAGAAAGTATTTTATAGCTCTACCTTTGACTATGTCCCCACAAAATATTGAGTTATCTATACTCTGTTTTACTATCAAGGTTACAAAGATTATTGTAAATGGTCCATGGTAAAATATGATCATACTCCAAGATGATATCAGGAAAGAAATACGTAAAATAGCGCCAGGAAAAAAAGAAGTGATTTTCATACTATTATTTTTTCATACTTACCGACCGCAGTGGTTTTTATAAAGTTGGTGTAAATGTCAAATACTGAAATAGCTTAATGAATTAATAATATTATATTTCTTGCTTTATCTTTCTTAACACAATGAAACCATCATCAATTTATTACAAATGTATATAGTACCTACAGCATTCTAGTCTGCCGGTGTAGCACAATTCCGCAACAACTTTCTCACCCGTCTTTCTCGCATTAAAAGGAAAGAGATAAACAATCTTTGTCACGCGACTAAGAGTCGCATATCACATTTGTACTGGTGCTGGTGTTGTTTTGGCTAATTTACTTTTCATTTCACGTCCATATTCTATAACCTGACCAACTAAAGAAAGCACATTTTTTAATACTAAAAGAACTGTGCCATTTTCCTGGACAAAAATTAGCCTATGTCACTCTCCGGCCCAGATTCTATTAATGAAAATGCCACTTCGGTCTGTGGCTATTTTGTTACATGAAAGAGGGTCAAACCGATAGAACAACAAACGAACACAGTTTCGTATTAAAATATACGTATGGGATAGTATTTTTAGATGGTCGTGGCAACAAAAAACGGTAAGAGCACGCATTCATGAATAGTTGATTTCTTATTGAAGAGAATTTTTAATTAGCACACATTTTCGTTAAAAAGAAACATTGTTATACTTGGATGGGAAGTCGAGAAGCGGCCATGGATTCGAGTGCACAGGTGTTCCTATGTTGTTATAATTTGTAAGAAAGTCATACCTACCTTCTCGAGCCGACTTGTAAATACCTAATTGAAAAGGTTAAAATTCTGTTATGAGAAGGACGTGTTTTAATTTACGTCGCTTATTTTCATTTCATGAAATCGAATCTATAACTAGTAGCTATACCCTTTCAGCCGAACAAATAATTCACAGAAAACTTCTACAAGACACGAACTTCAACGTTAATTTAGCCTAAATTTAGTTCTACTACTCGCCAATAGATGCCAGATTTGCTAACATTGTAATACGTATTTATTATATATTTTTTTAATTTCAGTATATAAATGTTACTTTTTATATGTATAAGAATAACTTTAAATCGTTTCAGAGTACTCTACATTGAATTTTTGCGTAAACGGTTTTTCCGCAAGCTACTCAACAATAGATGTCGCTGGCAAACACGATTACTTTACATGGTTTCATTGTTTTAGTTTAGCAACCCATTCTTGTAGTGTTTCGACATTGTTCTACGAGATGGCGCTACAAGTATCTATGTCTATGTTGCAATTTGCTGTGTTTTATATACGCACATTACTTACTGTAATTTTTATAGCTTTATATTAGTAAAATATTTATGTTATGTCTAATGCCAACATTTTCAGTATGTAGTAGGATTAATTGCATATTTAATTGCAATAATTCCTACTACATACTATTATAGAACATTACCTACTCCGTTCAAAAAAGCGATGTAAAATCTATAAACTATTCCCATTAATTTAATGCACTGTATTTTATCCCCGACTTCGCTTAAATATTTATCGAAAATTTTAATGTCGCTAGTGCTGTGTAATGCGGCAATGAATTAAATCGTTTAGCAACTTTTTAATAAACAGGTACATTCCCATCGCCAGATCCGGGCCAACTCTCACTGAACTACAGACGGAACTATAATGAGAGTAAATGACTCATTCACAAATAAAAGTTCCCTCTTCCAACCACCGCTCATTATGATCAAGATCAGTTCAACTGAACTGTTTCGAAATTCAAAAACCCGCGCTCTGTGACGTTGTCGTGGCGTCGTCACGCTTTATGAACGGATGACGCGGCCGCGTTACGTTGTATTCGTATGACGTAAACTCCACTACAAGGTCAATGCGCGGTAAACGGTATAAGCCGATAATCGTTGTGTGATATTGTCGCTTATGTAATTTTGTTTTGATTTATTTTTAGTATTTTATTTTGGTAACAGGTTTTAGATATTTTGATGACCGATTAGATTAACTTTTTATTACTGTTTGTATTTATGCAAAACGTTACTGACCGTGTGGATTTTGGTTGCATTTCGGTTCCGTCTATAATATTCGGGATTAAGCTTTCTTGCCGTACTTGTATCGCGATTTATATTTAACAAATCATTTTATCTGTACGAACTTGGCTAACTGGTGTGAATGGGCATTGGGCAGGGCACATGGGTCGAAGAATCGATGGCCGTTGGGACAAAAAGGTTCTCGAGTGGAGACCGCGTACCGGCAAGCGCAGCGTGGGTAGGCCACCCTCAAGGTTGTCGGACGGCCTGGTTAGGGTCGCGGGGACTAGCTGGATGTGGGTCGCCTCTATCCGGCCCATGTGGAAATCTATTGAGGAGGCCTGTGTCCAGCAGTTCATTTTTGCAATAAAAATGTTTCATTTCCACTGTGAACGTTATTAAAAGATATGGCTTAGCGGTTACTTGCAATCTGCTCCATGACGAAATGATTATATTGTTATCAGAGTCCATGGGACAAAGTGAGCGAGTTAGAAACAGGGCAGTCAACGGGGTGTTTCATAAATTTTAGTAAATCTGAGAACTAGGTACTCGTACACACTTCCTTGTAATTCTATCAAATGAAACGAGACTCATAATTGCCGAGAACCCCAGAAAATCATCACTAGAGCGCATGCGTAATATTAAAGGATGTCTGAGTGATCTATTGTCGATGATGCGGGCGGAATCGCTTCTGATCATCAGCGTACGTAAATGGTCTTCCCCGATACCTAGCTTAGGCGGGGCCGTGAAATGACATAGTGCTTTGCTCTCTTCAGTTCCAAGAAGAAACTGTATCTATGTATTATCACAACAAAACGGGGCTTAATGGCGTATAAATATGATTTATTTAATTACCTTTCGTTGCTAATTCTTCGACGTTTCGGACGTCGCGTTACGTCCACGGTCTCGAAGTATGGTGTGGTGTATCTATGTACGTTTTACAAGATTTCGGTATATTAGGTTCACCTATAAGTCCTAACTCTGTCAGTAAATATGTAAACTAATCTTGCAAGTCAAAGATGACCCACTTTCCGGTTTCCGATTGAGCTAAAATTAGGCACACTTATTTAAGTTCGGCGACAATACAATATTATGACACCATCGAGCGTATCTGGTGATGGAGCCGGAAGATGGTCATAGGAACTCTTTTATAAAATAACGCAATCCTACCGAGTTTGGGCTCTTTAGAATCGTCTCAATGGTAGATGACGGGTGTAAGGAAAAGTACAGTCGGCAATAAAATTTTGTCACAAAAGTGTAATTTTTAATAGATGTTAATAAATATGGAATCTATTTTTAAATGTTTTAGGTTTATAACTTTACTGCAATTTACCTCCGGTTTCACATGCGCTACCGGAAATGACGGATCTTATGGTTTAATTTATGACCTGACTATATGTGTCCAACGATTCGTCTAAATCTTTTCGGTGGTTTGGGCGTTATTGAGTTACACACATCCAAAAATCCTTATATAAACCTTCGCATTCATTTTGTAGGAAAGGATTTAACATTTAATACGTTCGTCGCCGTTATAATAACATTAGGTTCTAACTTCAATTTGGTCAGATTTTTCCAATAGCAGATTTCAAAGGCAAAGGTAGAAAAGTTTAAAATAATGGAATTAAATAAATAGTAAGATTACGCGTCAGAAGAGGTTGGTTGAGACAGCAAGATCAATACAAACTTTTCCAACAAAATACGATGGCAAAACATTATTCACTACATCTGTACGTATCATATTATAATAAATAGATACTATTAAGTATACACGTTTCTAGATATATCGTAACGTGCTCTCGTCAAACGAATCATCGATCGAAACACGCGATTTCGTTTTTCTTTAAGGTACAGAATTCTAAACGTATTTGAAACAGGTCAATATTATATAAGTCCCTTATGAATTACGTAAATCTGATCAGTGTCAATAACCTATATTATAAAATTAAGGAAAACGCCTTATTCTCACTCAGTTTTCCTATACAGATCCAAAGACTACTATTTCAACTTGTTATGGTTTTCTGAATTGTATCGTACCAATGTATCGTAACTCGTAAATTTAATCTAGTCTTAATTCACCAAATAGTGCTGTGTATTTTTAAATCACAACTATATTACACGCGGTCGGATAAGAATGCCATTTCTGCTACACTATCTATGTATCTTTCAGCCACGGACGTCCGCAGCTGAACATAGGCCTCCCCTTTAGCTCGTCACAGGGTGCGATTCTACGCAGACCGTATCCACTGACTCCCCGCGACCCTTTCGAGGTCATCCGTCCACCTAGTCGAGGGACGTCCCACGCTGTGCTTTCCTATGTGTGGTCGCTACACAAAAAGTTTCAAATAAGATTGCGATTTGGCAGGGATTGTCAAAATAAATCTTGAAATTATGGCGTCTACGTTGAAGTCAAATAAAAAACAGAGTGCATTTTAGAGACAATAAAATGCAAAAATATTTAATAACGGGCTTATTGTTCATGAGCAATTGTATAACAAAATTGAAGTTTGTCCTGTAGGTCAGTAATAGCTGAATCACATACGCGTCATTGAAATGCAAATATTATTATGTCGACAACGCAAGCAACTTTGCGGTTTTCCGAAAGGTCGTATCAGCGTGGGAAATAATAACTTCATTAGTACCTACTAAACTGAATAAACCCTTTTCATGGTCTTTAACTTGCATTTCCTATGGAAATGTAGCTTATTGATTTCATATTCTTTTCCATAATATGACTAGGTGTTATTACTGTTAATTGGGAAATAACTCTAGACGTTTTCCAAGTTTTTATGAATGATTTAATTGATTTGTCATAGAAAAGGAAACTTATATTAGTATGTTTTAAATATGACACTTTTTTAACTTCCATTTCCTATGGAAATATAGCTTATTCATTTCATATTCTTTTCCATAATATGACGAGGAGTTATTAATATTGATTGGAAAATAACTCTAGACGTTTTCTAAGTTATTATGAATGATTTAATTGATTTGTCATAGAAAAGGAAACTTATATTAATACTAGAAGGTGACCGTAACTTCGTTTGCGGAAGAGGAAAAAGGCATAAACCTCTTTTTACCTCAGCGTAGTTGGGTAAAAAGTATCCCATAACCATCTGTGAATGCCTACACGTGAACCAAAAATAGTTGAAATACGTCTAGCTGTTTTGGCGTGATGAAGCCACAACGAAACATAAAAACATACAATAAATCAAAAAACATTTTTTTTCCATTCTGTGACTTCCAAATAGTCCAGTTCAATATATTTTATAATATCTTCAATATACACACATTTCAGTTTTACAACTTTAAAGGTATAGATGATTAATATAAGTTTTCTTTAATCGAATAGTTTTTGTATGTCGCTAAATTAATAGGTGGATTTGTAACAATATTTCAAGCAATATGGAGTACTCTCAAGAGACGAGTAAAGAGGTTTTTAGGGTTCCGTACCCTGAGGGTAAAAACGGGACCCTATTACTAAGACTCCGCTGACCCCGTCTGTCTGTCTGTCCGTCTGTCACCAGGCTATATCTCATGAAACGTGATAGTTACACAGTTGAATTTTTCACATCTTATATAAATATGTTGCCGCTAAAACAACAAATACTAAAAACTGAATAACTTTGTCTGTCTGTCTATATCGGTAACCAATTTAAAATGAACGAACACTGCGTACATTTTGCTTAGGAGTAGGGCTTTGCTAACACTAGATTTTCGGCCGTATCTATAGCCGTTTGTAGCGTATATTTTATATGGAACCCTCGGTGCGCGAGTCCGACTCGCACTTGGCTGGTTTTTTAGATGAAAAATAGAGAGTTGCTAGTGTTCGCATACTGCTTGCAATTAAGCACGCCGTATGCTTGTTTGTCACCATCATATCACCTCTTTTTAGAAGAAATGACTATATGTAGAAACTCAAGAATCAGTTTTTATCAAGTAAATATAAAAGTTACAAACAATTATTTCTCAAACATGCAATTAAATATTTAAGTAAATATAAAAGTTACAAACAATTATTTCTCAATCATGCAATTAAATATTTACGTTGTGTACCGTATTATAGGCCTCGAAATCTCACCTTTTGGGTGCGGCTAGATGAGAGGAGCAGAAGAAATTTTATACAAAATTGAAGGCCTGCAAAGCGACTTTTCTTTTGTTTCAAGTATGATATTAAAAAAAACGTTAAGTTGGGAAAATAAATAAAAAATAATGTGATTCGATGTAATTGTTTGTTGTTGATTTTTTATTTATTTTATTACGTGTTTAAGAAAAGCAATGCCTGTATACATCGTAGCGTGAAAAGGGATTGCCAGCCTCATATCCCTATCCGTCTATACCTACCTACTTGTCTGATTTTCCCAGACTCTGCAGAAATGTACTATTACAATAACAGAAAGAAAGTGTATCTATGATAACAAACTTGAACAATGTGATATTATCAGCTTCTGATGCAAATTCGCACACATACGCATTATTATTAAGACTATTGGAATAGGCTATAACTAAGGGAGTACGTTTGTATTAGAACTGTCCAGCCATTGCCTCATTGCCTTGAAAATTCCCAGCTGCCTTGTATTGCTGCCTTGAACAGATCAAACATAGTATTTGTCAACACAACGATAATATGTGTTAAGTTTAGCAACGTCATCTTATGCTTACGCTAAAGGTGATGAAAAACGATGAAATGGGAGAAACAATGCATCATCGTATGTAATTAATTCACAATTATGTTAATATTTAAACAAATAAATAAGAGTAATCACCAATTCAACCTCCAATGTAAAAACGGCGTAAGAATACTGAAGCTTATAGAAACTTATTGAAATAAAACAATTTAACGGATTATATCGCGTATATTATCTCATTTTAGTTCCCGACGTTTCGGAAGCTTTCCAGCTTTCCATGGTCACGGGAGGACTGAGAAAAGATGTTTTTCCTCTGTCAAAGTTACAATTTGTGCAAACTACCCATTTTTTTGAAAAAACACAAATAAAGGTGTACATACATGCCAGATGGGCCTAAGCTGTAAAGACAGTTACACATGTGCCAGAAGGGCTTAATTATTTTATTCTAATAATTTACCAAGCAGCATTTCACCAATGAGGCGTACTGAGGAGAAAAGAAACGCTGCAAAGAAAAACTCCCAGGCTACCTCATTACTAATTATAATATTTTAAAAAACAGAGACTATTAAAATACTTTAAACAGATAAGATATTTTACACCGTTCGGAAATTAAGGTTTTGCAGTCCTGTGTCTCGCTTGTTCCTTGATGAGATGTATTACAGGATCCCAAGCAGGTGGTAGTGACAATCCATCTTCTCTATTGAAATTAGGATGCTTTTTAATCTCAATAGCCTCGCGTAGCATCCTGGGAAAATATCTTTTTTCTTTGGCAAGGATAGAAGGTTTATCAAACTTAATTGAGTGGTTTGGTTTGTCAATGACATGTTCACAGACTGCAGACCTATTACACCGACGGTGCTTGACATCTGCTATGTGCTCCTTCACCCGGGTTGATACACTGCGTTTCGTTTGACCAATGTATGAAAGACCACACTCGCAGTCTAGCTTATAAATGCCTGCACTCTGCAAAGGGGTGCTACTCTTCACGGGTCTAAGGTATTGAGACACCTTCTTCAACGGCTTGAAATATGTTTTTATAGAAGCACGCTTCAAGATGTTTCCGATCTTGTCTGTGACCCCTTTCACATATGGTAATACGGCAGGTTTACGCTCGACTGTTGGTTTCTTCATACTGGGATTCTGCTTGGAACGTGGTATCTGGAGCTCGTTGGCTCGAAGCGCACGTTTGACATTCTGCAACTCAGCAGTCAGATGTTGATCGTCGCAGATACCCCTGGCTCTCTGAAACAAAGATTTACGCACTGTAGCAAGTTGACAGGGATGGTGGTGAGATTTGCCATTCAAATACCTATCTGTATGCGTAGGTTTCCTATATACAGTATGACCTATGTCATTGTTAGGACCTCTAATTACTAGCACATCTAAGAATGCAAGTGAATTTTGATTTTCCAACTCCATAGTGAATTTAATTTTACTATGCATGGAGTTCAGATGGTCTAAGAAAGCTGAAACACTAGATCTAGGTAAAATAGTAAAGGTATCATCTACGTATCTTTTAAAGATCCTCGGCTTGACAGGTGCCAATGAAAGCGCTCTCTCCTCGAAGTCTTCCATGAAAATATCGGCGACAACAGGAGACACCGGAGACCCCATTGCCACACCATCAACTTGCCCGTAGAATTCACCATTCCATAGCATATAGCCAGGTGTAAGGCAGTGTTGTAATAACTCAGCATATTCTATTGCCATCTGTTGTTCACCCAATCTTCTTTTCACAATTTCGATACATTCTTGAACTGGTAGGCATGTGAAGAGAGACTGGACATCAAAACTGACCATAACTTCATCATCAGTTAGTCTCAAATCCTTAATCTCACTGACAAAATGGTACGAATCCCTTGTGTATGCTTTCGTCTTCCCTCGCAGTAAAGAAAGCACACCTGCTAAGTGCCGAGCTAATCGATAGGTAGGAGCATCGATTTGACTCACTATAGGGCGTAACGGAGCACCAGGTTTATGTATCTTTGGTAACCCGTACAACTTTGGTGGCACCGGGCAAGAAGGCACTAAACTTTTCACATCCAGATTAAGATTTTCAGAGTGCTTACTTATCAGCTCGGCTGTCGTTTTTATTACTTTCGCCGTTGGATCTCGCTTAACAAGCTTGTATGTTGTAGTGTCTGACAAAAGTACTTCCACTTTCTGGTTGTAATCACTAGTATCCATAACAACCGTCGCATTTCCCTTGTCAGCTCGAAGAATGGTGATGTCTGGGTCTTCACGCAAGCTCTTCAAAGCGTTGAATTCAGTTCTGGGTAAGTTAACTTTAGGAGACTTCGCTCGTCTTAAAATTGAAGACACATCCTGGCGTACGGCCTCCAAATCCTCCTTACGCATATGATTTTGGACCAAACAATCTTCCACACCGACTATAATCTGTTCAAAAGGGATATTCCGTGGAGTAACAACATAATTAAGCCCTTTTTTAAGAAGCAAGGTTTGTGAGTCCGACAGATCTTTCGAGCTAATATTCACTACAGGTGCAACGGCATTTGACGTTGACGTTTGATTACCTCCACGGAGCGTTTCATTCCTAGTGCGTTTTGATTTCAACTTGTCAAACTTAGCATTTTTCTTACATGTACAGCTTTTAAATTTTGATGCGTAACGTCTGTCGCCTTGTTCAACAATACTTTTGAAGTCATCATCTGTCAATATCAACTGCAATTCGTCACTCTTTTCTTTAATCTGTTGTTCAAACTTGTGAGCTGAATAACGGGTATTGTGGATAAGTTTGCACAGTAAACTTATAGAAACTTACAGAGTTTTACTCACAAAAACAGTATTAAACTATGAATGTAATCTGAGTCACACATGACACCATTTACTATTTACACTTTACGCAAACTAGGGTCGTAAAATTGATGAACAATGCACTTGACTCATTAATACTCTGGCTCAGTGTAAGAGCAACTTGATTATGATTACATGATAATTTCACCTGTTACAATTGAAGCCGATAATGTAATAATGTAAGCAATGAACAAAATAATAAGACATTACTTCGGTCTCCTTCGGAATCTCTTATGTCGTTTGTCCTATTGTATCGTTTGCCAAATCATATCTATGGCCAAATGTATCATTTGCCATAACGCATTTTTATCAGAAACCGTAAATTTTTCAGGATTTTTTTAAAAGATCGTTGTATAGATTAGGTTAGGTTAGGTTAGGTTTGTTTTATAAAAATCCTGAAATATTTCGGTTTCCACATTTTACCCCACTTATCAAGGTATTTGTGACCCGAGCCGCAGGCGAGGGTTGTAAATATGCGATAGAGGGCTTTCTTTTTTACTGCCTGTGGTGAGTACAAAATTTTACGTTTTCAATATTGGCCAGATGTGAAGTAAAAGCCAGTTATGGTGCTGGGCAAAAGGCCAATCCTTTTATTTTTCATTCGGCTTGGTATTCCTTTATTCTTTGCAAATTTTTTCCAGATTATCCCTTCATCTCCTTCTCAGTCATTACGAAAATTGTAATTCTATGGTTATCTATATGTAGATTGTTGTACAACAGCATTTTATAGGACAGCCACTACCAGAATAGTAATATAAAATACTATAAAGCATAATAAGCATACATCGCACAAAAATAGGCGCTGAGCGCGCACGCCAGGTTGAAATTAAGTCGACAATTATACATTTTTCATAGAACATAAACATCTATCTACTTGTTGAGTAAAGTAATGTGCATACATTTTACAATAATTGGTTTTAATTTGTTATTATTACTGAACCCGCTGGGTGTCATTTTTTGCGATGTATGGAATGTATGCGATATTTTGTGATAAGGAACTTCCATGATTTCATTGTCTAGATTATAGGTCAGATGGCAGAAGGCAAGTACTCCAGGAAACACTGAGCACCGCAAGGACGCTTCTTGTTCTGCGACTTTAGCCATAGAAGAAGACTTGAAGAGGTGTGTAATCATTTTAATTACAACTATTTTCGAATTTTCATTTTACATAATACGAATTGCATAATTTTGACCTGCAGAAATGATTATATAGTTTAAAAACAAAATGAATATAAACGAATTGCATAATTTCGATATTAATAATAGTTTAGTTGCATAGTAATGTATTTGTATAAGAGGCAATCAGTATAATGGTCACTTCGTATAGTGTTTATTGCTCATAACGTTATTTTTCCATAAAAACCAAGATCATAATGGTCAAAGAATATAAACGCCTACTAAAATTGATCTTTTTTTATTCTTGGCATGTATTAAAATAAATAAATACATGTGGTGTGTTTTTTATAACGTCACTTTGTAAAAAGCCACTTTTCAAGTAGTATGATGTTTTATATTTAGCGTTATATTCATTAAGTTGTTTATTGTTAACCAAATGTTTTATTGAGTAACCCAGTATTTTACACAAAAAATAGAAATACATTTTCCAGATAACTTTTAAGTAAATTAAAAATACAAAAAAAACTTTTTCATGTTTTTTTAAGCAACTCTCACGCAAGTATGCAAGCAATTTGACGCTCCGCTCGCTTCGCTCGATCCGTTATACATGGTCACAATACAAACTTACCCTAAACTACAGTTTTCGGTTTTTGACCCTTACCCTTCTTAGCATATAATATTATATCATTCGTTAAAATTAAGTTCTAAATTTTAATCATTATACCTACGCACGCAAGCATGCAAGCATTTTGACGCTCCGCTCGTTTCGCTCGCTCCGCTATACATGGTCACGATACAAACCTAACCTAACCTATAGTTTTTGGTTTTTGACCCTTACCCTTCATAGCATATATTATTATGTCACCCGACCATTCGTTAAAATATTGTTCTAAATTTTAATCATTATACTCAATATATGTTATAACAAGTAAAATTATTCCTAATGATCGTTATACATAATGTTTTTATGATTATACAGTATTCTTTTATTTAATTATTATGCCCAACAAAATTATGCATTTTGTTTTTATACATCATGTTTATTATGAGTTTTAATAGTAGTTTAATGAGATTATGCTAAAAGTTTGTATGAAAATTGAACGGCACCCAGCTTGAAGTTATATGAATAATGCTTGAACCCAATCTTAAGACCCTTTGAGAAAAATATTCAAATAAGCTACAGCACACACTACACTTTCATTACAAAATCAATGTTTTTTTTTATTTACCACCTCCTCGACTATTAACTTCAGTGATCTGTTCTGTAACCGCAGATGTGGTTACGGTTGGTTACTATAGTGTCGCATCCTACTCTGAGTCAGAAGGAATGAATCATTCATCTCGTTTCATGAATGAAATTCCCAACATCCATATTTGGACATATGGACACTGACTTGCAGATTTTTCATCAAATTTACTTTAGCACTTAGAATCTATGTTACAATTATAAAAGTAATGTAGCATCATAACATGTTCTGGATATCTTTAGTAGGTATTGCTGGATTTTCTTGTATTTAGTTAATAGGAGAGAGCGAGCTCCGCTGCCGATTTTCGTAAAATTGCGTTCATTTGGAATTTCGATTTTTTCACAGCTTTCATTGACTCGTTCGTTCGTAACTTAAGAGCTGGGCTCTTGTCGGTGGAGTAATCGCCATTCTTCCTTATCCTCTGTTAGCTTTTTGGTCTCCTGATACGACACAGTGCCCACTTTAATTGACTGCAGACTATTAATTCATTTCAGCTTTATTATACCTTCACGTATTCCTGAGAAAAAGAACCTTTACAGACGGTCAGACAGGCAGACAGCAAAATGATCCTATAAGGGTTCCGTTTTTTTCTTTACAGGTACGGAATCCTAAAAAGGAACCCTTGGAAGAAGAGAAAGAGGGTAGAAAAATTAAGGACAAGAGTTCAATTAGTCATCTCCATCCATACTCACACCTTGTATGAATCGACAATTCGACACATGCATTTCGGCACGTTCTCACAGCATCCGATCTTTTACTTTTCCTGTTGTGACCGCCACGTATGCTGTCTAAGCATGTAGAAACAGTACTCCGACCACAAATGTACGCAACTACATCTAAGGTGACGACCCGATTCAGTTTTATTAGTTGAAATGCAATAATATTGGTATATTTATTAGAGCGAACGACGACGATTGGTAAGCTTTTGCGCATTTTCTATAAAAATAATTACTTGTATATTAAACAAACATCACTTTGCATGTAACCATTTGTATGAGGAGCCATCATCATGGTGGCTTTTTGGTGATCCTGTTTTGGAAGTAGGCCAGTTCCCTCTTCTTACACTCTTGGCGATCCTGGGACCGACTCGTCCTGTGACATTTTGTCCATCTAGCGCTACGTGGTCTGCCGCACCCACAAAGTTTGTTTTGTTCCGCTCCTTTCAAAAACTCATCTTGTTCAGCGACTCTCATACATTGTCGCAATGTGCCTGGCTCGTGTGCACGGCAAATGCTATCTTGAATTAGTAGGGGTGCAAGCAAATTAAAAAAAAAACATTGTTAAAAGTCTCATTAGTGTCTAAAAGTGCGTCCACCCTTGTATCATTTGCTCGTATCCGATCACCGTGCCGTGGCATGACTGTTTGCGTATCGCGCTGCTTGGATGCTCACTGTCAGCGCGGCGATCACGCCTTGCTTGTCCGATCTAAGTGTGTGATATGCGTAGCAACATGGATTTCGAGCGATTGGATCGGCGCAACGTCCAAACGCGTGATCATGACACGCGATCATGCCACGGGACGAAGATCTGATCGGGCAAATGATATAAATGTGGACGCAAGTTAAGTCTCATGATTTCTATGTAACGTCCTATTATTGTGTATAGTGGATTTATAGTTTGAATGTGAAGTGATTTGAGTGATCGGGTATGATCCTCGTGTTTATATTATGACACACATTAGTGCTACGTGACGGAGATCTTTCTATTCAATTAGTTTTGAACTTTAGTAGGGGTAGAATAGACATACTTAGTATTGTGATTTGCCTCATCTTTCAGCCTCGTATCTGTTTTTTGACTCTTTGGCTAGTATGATCCACGTTGCCATAGCAATACATGAATATAGAAAGGCTCTCACTAAAATTGTGTTGCTGGGAAAAATTACCCCCTTTTGGGATATAGGTTGTGAGACATACAATAACATCCGTAGAAGAAAATTTATTTCAAACTAGTTAGTAATTTTAACCATCAGTCATTTATTCTGTGGTGCGATTATTTTATCTCATTCCGTATGATCCATTGGCTGTTTTTGGAGGTAAGCGATGATCAGATTAGTCATTTCGGTATTCCCAATTTTTTTAGTTGTTGCAACCTTGATCTGTGGCGTCTATTGTTTACTTTTCCGTGTTAATAATAGTTTCCACACTTTGTCTGTTTAGTTTTACTATAAACATCATCGGTTGCGTTTTTCTTAGTTGTCATCGCTGTTTCTGCTTTGAGAAGAAGTTCAGGAAATTTCCTTTGTATCAGTTTAACTAACTCTAAGCTCGATAAATAAAAACTTTTATTTTCTAATTCAAATCCTTAGGATTGTATCCTTTTTTCTTTCTTCCTTTGACTGTCCTCGGCTAAATTTTATACACATGCTACACTATAATCATGACGCTACGTATATATGAGTAAAATTAAATTTGTTCACTTCAAACATGGGAAATTCTTGGTTAAAATCAAGTGCCTATATGAATAATCTAAATCGCGCGAAATGAGGTTAGTTGCTAGTTTCTATCCTTGTGTCATAAATGTATCCTATATAAAATCTAATTAGATTCAAAAAAATCTTCAAAGGTTAAAATTTGAGTCTAACGAACAGGAGATGCCATCTCCTTCTACGGACCTCCGGTGAATACAACACTTCAAGACGCCAACTAGAGCACGCGACTACTCATCAACACTCATCCCCGATGCTCTATCCCAACTCACTTAACTTCCAATATTGGCTAAAGGTAGCATAATCGGCTGATTGTGGTCGACCGGTTGCGGCTAGTCGGCTCTTTTCCCCCATCCTGGAGCGTGTCACTCCTTATAAATCTGTGCCCAATGGTGTATCTAGCTTGTCTAGGTCAGGCTCCATCCTGGCTGGGTGTGGTACCTATGTTCACGTTCATGTTCAAAGGTTAAAATTTGAGTCTAAGTCTGATTGTAGTCGTTTAGTGAAATAAACAGTTTTTTAAAATATAAATAGTTTAAGAAGTGATGTGTCATTTCAATTGTCCATTGCGCAACGACATTTCGAAAGTCGCCCCTAATTGAGATAACACAGATCAACTCGCATCTCGTCACCATGGTCCGAGCCTCCGTGAGTCAGAGTGAAAGTGACCTTCACACCCGTGCCAATACCGCGGCTACAGACAAAACAAACACATATAGTTATGCGTAACAATGACTCAACACTTTGACATTGATTCCACATATAGGAAAGGATAACTAAACTGCCTTTTAGGTATAATTAGTCTTGACGTCAGGGAGTCTTTAGAATTAAAACTATGCACAGATGTTACAATTGACTTTTTAGGGTTCCGTAGCCAAAATGGCAAAAACGGAACCCTTATAGATTCGTCATGTCTGTCTGTCTGTCTGTCTGTCTGACTATCCGTCCGTATGTCACAGGCATTTTACTCAAAAACTATAAGATGTACATTAATAAAATTTGGATCATAGGTGTCGTGTGTAAACCGCTACTTAGTATGATAGTTAAATAAAAAAAAATTAAATTAAAAAAGAACCGACTTCAAAATAAACTAAAAAGCCAACAATAATCTTTTATGTACGTTACGGATCACGTTGAATCACCTTTTGACGTCGGTGCCATTTATTTATTACCTACTATTAACAGAGATGGCACGCAAGAACCGCGGCGGCGAGCCTTTAGTTATTACCTACCTATATATTTAGTTATAGTAATTCGTATTTTTGTTGACTACAGAACTTTACTTCAGGTTTGGCACCGACTTCAAAAGGTGATTCAAATGTGATCCGTACCGTACATAAAAGATTATTGTTGGCTTTTTAGTTTATTTTGAAGTCGGTTAATTTATTTTTTTTGCCTTTTGATGAATTTTAGTGATATAAAGTATTTTAGAGCCCAGAATGAGAAGATTGAGGAGGATTTGATTGTAAATAAAAATCGAAATTATAAGAATTGGCTAGGTAAAATGGTTAAGTCCTGTAGCTTGCTGGTTAAAAAAGAATACGACTAACAGTCTCAACTTTCCCATAATATTTAAATAATTATCTCGCAACTATTGACCGTTAATAAGGACTTGTACCTTCCATCATCAGCTCAGCATCATTAAATGATGAAAAGCCGACGAAAATAACTGAATAACTTTAGAAAAATATATACAAAACATTGTTATTGCCTATAATATTTGAGGGTTTCTCTCGATTTCCCTTGGATCCCATCATCAGATCCCGACTTGGTGATAAGGAGTCCACCTCAGACACACACTATAAAGAATATGACTAACAGTCTTAACGTACGTACCTATAATACATGTATTTTTTAAGAATTATCCTGTAACTCTTAACCGTTAAGGAGTTCTCCGGTTCTCCACTATCAGCTCCACTTTGCTACCCTGATCTTAACTAACTTCTGCCTCTAAGCAAAATATGATAATAAATTATATTGCGATTAGTGAATAAAGTAACACTGGTTAGGCCCTTATTAGTGACTGGTGACTTGTGTCTTCATCATCAGTTTCTCTTTACCAAATGATGACTTTCGAGTGTAAATGCTTGTTCTTCTTTAATAAACACCGAAATCGCCATAGGTGTGCCCATAATATTTGAGGAATTCCTTCGATTCCTCATCGATCTCATCATCAGATCATCACCAAAATTTTATGGGACCAACTTGGAGATTCGTACTGTTAACCGAAAATATAATTTTCCAAATCGACTCGCGATCCGCGAATTAAATAACACTGGTAGAGCCCTCAGTGGTAACTGATGGCTGGTGTCTTCATCATTGGTTTCTCTCCACTAAATGGTGATTTTCAAATGCAAATGCTTAAATTACTGTAATATATACCGAAATTGCCATAGATGTGCTCATAAAAATCGAGGAATTCCTTCGATTCCTCATGGATCCCGGCATCAGATCTTCACAAAAATTTTATGGGACTGATTTGGATATACCTATTCATCAACAGAATAATAATTTTCCAAATCGTCGTGTAAATGACGGAGTTCTGAGATAACACATAAAAAAAACAATAAAAAAAAACATACAACCGAACTGATAAACTCCTCCTTTTTTCGAAGTCGGTTGAAAATATATATATTTCTAGGCACTCGATACATGTAACCGAAACTGAAAAAAAAATCAGCAAATATCAATGTGTGGCACATGTGTGGACAGTTCTTCTAAAAACACTTTGACTTAGTGGATATTTTCCGAAACATTCGCTTCGAAAGTAGCAAAAATTGTGTCCCCGCCCCTCTATTTTGTAAAGGGTATGTAAAAAAAAAATGAAAAAAATATATAAAGCTTAATAAATACTTCCAACGAAAATTGTTTTCAATATGATCGGACATACCGTTTTTCAGTTATTGCCAAAAAACTGCGCTTATTAGCAAAAGGACGTAAGTGCCGGGAAGATACGCTCTTTTGTTCATGTTTTTTTTTTCATATCTTACTTTTTTCTTCTGTAGTGCATTTTTTTGCATAAACGGCTGCGGAACCCTTCATGGGCGAGTCCGACTCGCACTTGGCCGCTTTTTTATTAGAAACGTCAATTCGCTACCGGATCAGACAGAGCACAGATTGCCGCCATAACTGCAGGCTTAGTTTCTTCGACAATCTCGATGGCAGCACTGTCGTGGACCGACATTATCAAGTTGTGAACTTTAAATTTACGAATAAGTTTTTACAATCAAATTAAACATGCAACTAGTCCAAAAATTACTAAAGTTAATTGTAATGACAAATCAGAATAAATTAAACAACCTGGCTGGTTCGCAAGTAAATAATCTATATAGTATTGAGGTTATTATATTATAGTTATAGAATACAATAGAAACATTATATTCTAAAATGTGATAACGTAGATATAAACATTGCTTCGTAAAAACATGAATGAGAGCTGTCAGAGAAATGAGGGTAACATTTTATTGATAAAACTACCAATATTATGAAGTTCGCGCAAAATGCAGTCAGCAATCACAACGAATATATGGGTCCTTAAACATTCGATTTTGGAATAGAATTACAAATCGAAGTACACGCACACTGTTCACGCACAAAATGCGCACAAAGTTATATTTCCTGTATGTGTAGATGCTGTAATTTCGTAGGTGTGAAAGAGTCCTATATAAAAGATGACTGACAGATCAAGCTTCATTCATATTCCGTGTGTGTTTAGAATACCTGTTTATTATTAGGTACTTTAAAAGTATCGCAATCGTGTTATATTCTATGTACATTTTATTTGTTGACTTCTGAAGGAAAATTATAGCTGAGGTAAGTTTCGTTATTTAATTGTATTTTTGGTGATGTGTTTCACTGTCGTTTACCAGATATTTCTTAGAAATTTGGGTCAAAGACCTACTCACTTGAAAACAATACAGCGAAGCAACGCCGCCACTTACCTAACAATAGACAGTAGCGATTTTTAGGGTTCCGTAGCCAAAATGGCAAACACAGAACCCTTATAGTTTCGTCATGTCCGTCCGTCCGTCCGTCCGTCCATCCGTATGACACAGGCATTTTACTCAAAAACTGTTAGATGTATATTGATGAAATTTAACATAGGTGTCTTGCGTAAGCCGCTACTTAGTTTAATAGTTAAATAAAAAAATATATATTTCTAGGGGGGCACTTCATACATGTAACCGAAACGGAAAAAAAAAAAATTAGCAAATATCAATGTGTGGCACATCATTCGACAGATCTTCTAAAAACACTTTGAGGTTTTTAATAAAAAAAAATGATTTTTTAAATATATTCGGAAATATTCGCTCCGAAAGTAGCAAAAATTGTTTATTCCTCCCTCTATTTTCTAAACGGTATGTTAAAAAAAAAATGAAAAAATTACACATATATAGAGTTTAATAAATATTTCCAACGAAAATTGTTTTCAACATGATCGGACATACCGTTTTTAAGTTATTGCCAAAAAACTACGCTTCTTAGCAAAAGGATGTAAGTGCTGGGGAGATACGCTCTTTTGTCAGTGTTTTTTTTCATATCGTATTTTTTTCATCTGTAGTGCATTTTTTTGTATAAACGGCTGCGAAACCCTACATTGAGCATGGGCCGACATGCTCTTGGCTGTTTTTTTTCATTAAGTGTGTATCGACGGCAAAAAGCAGAAACGTAATAACCGCCAATGGATTGAGTTGGCTGTTACTATGCTTTTTGCCGTCGACATGTGTGTGTGTGTGTGTGTGTGTGTGTGTACAAACCTTGTTTTATCGAAATACATTTCATGGAAAGCATTTTTCCTGAAACAGTTAATAATTTGGGATTGTTATACAACAAACCTAATCTAACCTAACGACTTCTACAAGATGATCTTTTCAAAAATCGTGAACAATATATGGTTTCAGGGAAAAAAGGTTTAGATAAAATGAAAATTCTATGAAATAAAAATGAAATTGAGGGATAACCTGTGTGTGAGGTGCAACTATACAAAATTGCATGCTGCAAATAAGAAAATAGAACCTGCTATAACATTCATAAAATGTGCGTCTGGGTTGAACACTGATGTGCAAATAGCGGAAACTGTCCAAAATGCTTAAAAAAGGTCTTTAGTCTAGCGTTAACTTACATGTTTATAAGACCTTTTTAAAGCATTTTTTAGTATATAAAAGGTCTTAAGTGTAGTGTTGCCATACCTGTTTAAAAGACCTTTTTTAAGCATTTTGGTAAGTTTCCGCAATTTGCACATCAGTACGTTGAACGCAGCGCTGATGGATTCGTAGCTACTCTAATATGACCCCTAGACACGTATAAACTATTCGTTTTCATAGGTCAGGCCCCTGGCTTCATTATCTTAAGTCAGTTTTGACAACCTGCTTGACGTACCAATATATTTTGACCTGTGATCTGGAACATGTACCAGGATTGCATGTGTGTAGTTAGAGATATTAGGGACGAACAGAAGGCGAAATCGAAAAAAGCGTAATTTAAGAATAACACCCCTGGGCGACCAAGTTTTCCTCGGTGGCTAGACGATTTTTGTTTTGTGTAGTAGAAAAACGGTTACTTGTAAGTACATCGAAGAAACTAAATTATGCCGTTATTTTGTAACTTTTTAATGTTTTCTTTTTGAAGTTTTTGAAGGTTTTATTTTTTGTTAAAAAGTAAATGTAATTCCGCCTTTTTAGGAAGTCCTTCCTTAAAAGTAAAAGTATTATCTTGTGGCGATTCGAAAAAGCCCAAAACACTGATAGAATACATTATTTAATTAAATAGATCCGGTGCCTACCTTCCGGCTCCATCATCAAATCAAGTCGATGATACGATTTTCATCAAGACCATTGAAATTTTTAATCGACATATATCTCGACGCTACCTGTAAATCACTTATCGTTGAGATGTGATTTGTGACCATTTAACACCTTCTGAATACAAATGCTTATTATGTTTCTTCAAAATACCAAAATCGTCATATGTATGCCTACAATATTTGAGAACTTCCTTCAATTCCTCATAGATTCCACAGTCAGATCTTCACCAAATTTAAATGGGACCAATTTGCATGTACCCCTTCTTTCAAACAAAAAAAGAATTTTCTAAATCGGTTTATAAATGACGGAGTTGTAGTTGCGTGATGAAGCCAGAACGACACATACAAACATACAAAAAATTAAATAGTTTTCGATTCAGTGATCTCGTTGAAATCAAATAGAAGAATACAAAATTAAACATTACATTTCAAAAATTTCGAACATATCCGGTCTCACATAAAAAAAACAATTACAAAAGTTCCTAATTCTAAAAGAGCGTAATAGGTGAGAAATACGAGTCGATCAAAGGTAACGGTGTAGAAAATCATACTGTAGCACTATTACAAAGGCAGGTTTAGTATAGAAAGTTGCTACTGTTTTTCTTGTGACAGTGTCATATCCACCTAGTGACGTCATGTACAGGATAATATACTTTTAAATATGGTCAATTCTAGAGGCTTATTAGGTATTCTGTACTAAAATGAGACACAAATAAAAGCTTATTAGAAAGACGATAGTCTTCGCACTATACTCCGATCCATAATTAAATTCCAAAATCTGACGCTTACGAGCGCACAATCGATGTGATTACTGTATTTTTAACCGACTTTTAAAAAAGGAGGAGGTTCTCAATTCGACGGAATGTTTTTTTTTTTTTTTTATGGATGTTCACCGATTACTCAAAGACTATTTGACCGATTTCAAAAAAACTTTTTTGGTTTTATAGAAGGTACTTTCTAGTTGGTCCCATTTAATTTTGATGAAGATCTGATGATGGAATCCATAAGGAATTGAAGGAACTCCTCAAATATTGTAGGCATACATATAGCGATTTTGGTATTATAAGAAACATAATAAGCATTTGCATTCAGAAAGTGTAAATTGGTGAAGTGGAACTGATGCAGAAGACCACAGAATGCCATCGGAACTCCTCAATGATAAATGATTTACGGGTGGCGACAAAATATCTTGATTAATTTAGCTAAGCAACTTCATAGTCACAAATTTAAATGTTCCTGATGAGAATGGTACCATTGAATTGATTTGATGATGGAGCCGGAAGGTAGGCACCAGATCTATGTAATAAAATAATGTATCCTAGCCGTGTTTGGGCTTGTTCGAATCGTCAAGAGATACACTTTTAAGTAACGGTTAACTAAAAAGTGTAAAATAAATAAACTTTTAAACCAAAAAATAAAACCGACTCCAAAAAAAAACTAAAAAGTAAAAAATAACGCCATAATTCAGTTTCTTCAAATTACTTACAAGTAACCGTTTGTATACTCAATTTATACAGTATATACAATTAACGTTCTTTCGGAGTCGGTGCCATCGTGTCATAACTTACTAAAATCGTTAACTTTCAATATTTTACACATTCTTTATATGGCACCGACGCCAAAATAAAATTAATTGTATATACTGTATAGATTGAGTATACAAACGGTTACTTGTAAGTAATTTGAAGAAACTGAATTATGGCGTTATTTTTTACTTTTTAGTTTTTTTTGGAGTCGGTTTTATTTTTTTGTTTAAAAGTTTATTATTAAAGTGTAGGTATTTACATCAATAAAACTTACCTTAATTTTACTAGTTACACAATATCTCATTCATAGTTTTATGGAACAACGTTTAAGTAACTAAATAATCAAAATAGTAAATGTCACGTTTTGGAATTTAATTATGAATCGGAGTTCAGCGAGAACTATCGCTGATCTTACCAAGAAAAGTTAAAACACACAAATACCAATCTTTAACGTAAACTTTTAAACTGTAATTAGAATTTTGAATAGAACATTTTTGATTATTTGCAATATCCTGTAAATGTTTGAGATGTGCAATGAAAAATTCATTTTTTTTATTGGTTGATCCTTAGGTCTCTCTCGGTCAATTCTGACCGTTTTAGAGTTATGAAGGTGAGTCGTAAGGCTTCGCCTGGCGACCGGGTGGCAACCAAGACTTTTTGGCAAGCCGATGAGGTGCTGGCAAGATGGCCAGCTGTTGTGAAGTGCGAAAATCTTCGAAGATGACCCCTTCTGGGTCTTTTCTTCCGATCTTCTTTTACTTTTGAAAGTAATCCTGATGAAGTCTCCAGTTTTCATGATAATGTAGTTTTGATGCTCCGGTACTGGGCTTGAGGAAGAAGTGAGACGAGTCTCCTCCGGTGGACCGCGCCGCGCAAAGGGGGGCTGGCTAAAGAGCCATGTGCCTCCGCACCCTACGTTGACGACCCTATAGGCCGCTGGACGACGGGGGTCGGAAGAGGCGCGAGTCGCTCCTTTTTCTCACTGCCATATAGTGAAGTATCTCTTCGCTCGGTGTTCAGCGTCGTCTAATCCGAGAGTTCATGGTGTATCCGGCGCGAGGAGCACGGACGGCGGGTAGGCCCTCCCCCGAGCGCGCAGCAGGTCCCCCTCGGGTTGGCTAGACAGCTCGGCGCAATGCGGCGTCTACTTTGACTCCAACGCGAGGAAGTCGTGGTTGAAAAATTCAAGCAATGACAAAGTTATTTTTATGGATACCTACTCTCTCATGCAGGGGAAGGGGTGAGGAAAACGCTACGGAATTATTCCTATTCCTTCGAACACACACAATTAAAAAAATCATCTACAAACACAAAAGCACCCACACACTGACAATTTACCGTATAAACTAAGCAGAGGGTGTGCGATTACTTTGGCAGAGGGGCATATTCGTATAGCATCTGCAGTGATTTAAATGCTCTAAGTTTGAATCATAACGAAAAACTGCTAATTTTTTATTCAGATGATTTTTTTGAGTAATCACCCAAAGTTAGACTTTCCATACGTCGTATACACCCAAAAGAAAACTTTGTGTGATTACCTACTGAAAATAATCAGCCGAAAAAAATCTGGCACATGCTTTTAAAAACTTCAGTAGTTCGTTACGGTTCAAATGATTTAACATACCGAGAGAGTCAGTCCACCCGTGACCATGGAAAGCTGAAAAGCTTCCGAAACGTCGGGAACTAAAATGAGATAATATACGCGATATAATCCGTTCAATTGTTTTATTTCAATGAGTAATAATCGCGGAAACAGAAGAAAATATTATACCGAGAGACTTTTTTCTGAACAAAATATCAAAAGTATTGCACTTAAACTTAACGACTATCTGTAACTCAGTTCTAAGGAAAAAAAAAACAAAATTTGTTTATTAAATTGTGAATATCTTGGAAACTACTTAAGATCGCAAAACAAGCATGGAGGTAAAATCCATAACTTTAGAGCTGCTCTATCAGCCCTCCTATCGTCAGTTTATGGGACACTCTGTATATTGGGCATAAGAGCTTTTGGTTTGTGCACGGACTTGTAAGTTGAACACATTTTGAAATAATACAATTCTCAACGCCCAATGATAACCATGACTCCAAAGTGATGTCAAAGTTAATAAATTTGGAATGACATCATCATACAACAATTGCCAACATTTGCGGAGTCATCACAAGTATCCGGAGACAGCGATCTAGTTATCTTAACCATCAATATCCGGGCGCGAGGGTTTTTGCTTTATTTCACAGACTTGTAAAATAAGTCCTTTTTCAAATAGGACAGTTTTCTGCACAACATAATATGACCATGAAATTGAATGCGATGACAAAGCTACTAAATTTCAAATGAGGTCACCATACAACAATAAGCTAACATTTGCCGAGTCATCACAATTATTCGGGTACAGCGATCTAGTTATTCAACTATCGATAATATTCGGACGCGAGGACTTTTGCTTCACGTCGCATAGTTGTAAGACGAGCCCTTATTGAAATAGGACAGTTTTCTGCATAAATACGACCATGAAATTCAAAGCGATGACAAAGCTACTAAATTCTAAGTGACGTCATCATACAACAATAAGCTAACATTCGCCGAATTACAACAATTATCCGGATATAGTGATCTAGTTATCTTACCATCGATATATATCCGGGCGCGGGGGCTTTTGGTTTGCGTCACAGACTCGTATGGCGTTATTGGTGAGCTCACGGTTCTGATAATACAACGTCATAGTTGCATGAAGTATGGCGCTTTTAGGAAAAGTGGGATTGCATGATTTTCAACGTATATCTACGGATAAGAATATTGTCCTGTTGCATTCTGGTATTCGATGGATAACATTCAGATATCAATACTATAATACAAAATCTTGCAAATACAATTAATTGCTCTCCAATTATGTTATTCGGGCAGCGTGGAGGATAATACAGTGCATTCCTTCTCATCCATGAGAGGTACCCTGTGATCAGCAGTTATCAGTTTATTTATTGCTTTCGGTACATTGGAGGATGGCATCCATACTATAATTAATATTATAAATGCGATAGTGTGTCTGTCTGTCTGTTACCTCTTCACGCTTAAACCACTGAACCAATTTGGATGAAATTTGGTATGGAGATAATTTGAGTCCCGAGGAAGGACATAGGTTACTTTTTATTCCGGAAAAATACCCTGATCCGTGATAAACGAATTTAAGGCGGACGAAGTCGCGGGCAGAAGCTAGTATTTTATATTTTACCACTTTTGTACCCTGTAGGGCACTGGGCACTGGCCATATAGCAGTGGGACATGTAGGCTGATGATGATGATGACACTGATTGCATAATTCTATAGAAATACATAACATACTAAAAATGTACACCTGATATTTTTGTGGTCCTTGGATTGTGTAGACTTACGAGTTTTTAATTATATTTTATAAGAGGTAGTGGCAGAGGATTTTTGTTTTAGTTGATTGAAAGCCATCTAATAAATTTAGAAATTTAATTATGTAGGTAATAATAAATTTTAATAAAAATAACAGCTAATTTAAGCTTTATACAATTTCGCACTAGTAGTAATTTTTTTCCACATTAGATTGTCAAACAAATTATTTATTTTATTTTCAAACGACAAAATAATAATTATAAATAGTAACACTGTAAAAACTAACTAACAACTAAACGTACTCATTTCTAAAAACGTAAATTGACAACGACAAATAAAAACGGTAAGTAAAAATTTCTGAATATTCGATTCTCTTCTCTTCACCCAAAGAAAGAAAAAAAATACTATGATCATTTCGACCGTCATAAAATATCATAATTGATTATAGCCGCTTTTGATTTTTTAAGATAAGTACAACTCATTTGTTTTACTAATACATATTACTTATGCTTATGATATATGTTGGGATACCAAGTTTAGTATCCTAAAATGCGCGACTTTAAATAATCTATAAGGGAAGATGACCATAGATACTGCAACTTCAGAAACGCCCTGAAATCGTTCCCTTTCACTATGTTGGTTCTAAGAAGACGCGCCAAAATAAGTTTATTTGTTGTCTAGAAAGTGAAATGATTCTTTTGACATAATTAAGTACGAATAATAATAATAATTCATGCGAAAAATCGTTATTGACATGAAGAGAAATAAATTATTAATTTTGCACTTAGGAATGACCAGGTAAGGTCAAGGGTTAGTTGTCAAACGGCCACTGAAACAGAAAACCGAACTAACTAATGAGTTAGTTCATCGACCGGTGCCGAAAGATAGCGAGAGCTATAATATAGGAGGGAGATAAGCTCTCGCGATCTTACCACACCGGTCCATGGTCCGTTATGGTCCATGATATTAATCAACCCGTGAGACAACCTTACCCGGTCTACCCTACAGTTAAGGGCAAATAGAATTAAAAATAATATTTTTATTCTCAGGTAATCCCATTTACATTCACAACAAATAATATTAATATGATATGACATATGCTCAAAGGATAAATAATATTATACAGAAAAGTTTCAAAAATAAGTTTCTGTCCTCTACTTTGCAATATAATATACGGATGTAACCCTGCCCTTATCTATATCCGAGTAAGTAAGGGGTTTTCTAGTCTGCCATCACTAAATTGTATGGAAGCTCACGACTCAGACGTCATTGATCCATGTTCTGATAATCGATTTTAGGAAACGACCGTCGGTACTTTACTGGATACAGTTGGTTGTAATTATTAATATGTGATTTTCCTGTTTGAGTTAAAATACACAATATATAAAGTAGATAGTATACAAACGTTGCATATAAAAAGATAAATAAAAATACTACAATAAATATCTGTCTTAAATGATCTGTCTAAAATGGATCTATATTTTCTACAAAAAAATACGGTAGCAACGAATTACTTACTTATATTTTTAAAATGAGTACTTTTATAATGGCCATTAGTATATTGAACCATCTCCCTGCCGACTTAAAAGCCCTGAAAGGGATAACTTTCACATGAAGGCTAAACAAATGGCTGGTTGAAAAGGCTTGCTATGATCTTAATTAATATTATAGTAGCTAAACACAATGTCTGAACTGTAAAAATCTAAATTAAAATTGTCTGTTGAGATGTAAGATAAATAATATATTGTACACCCGGCCGGAATGGGTGCTGTTGAAACCAGTATGAAATCATTTTCCAACCCATGTATTGACACAGTTAAAGAATAAAGTATTCTATTGTATATCCTATTAAGGACAGAAATACATCACGTGCTGTATTTTTTAAACTACGCGCTACGCGTTATGATATTGACAAGTTACGAGTATTTTTGATAAGTCTACCTAGCCCTATAGTCAACCATCCGTGGTCTCCCCTAACATTCGATATTGTTTGTAGAGCTAATGGTCGCATGAGCAGAAAGTATCTGGAGTGGCGACAACATATACTGGAATACGAGGAAGAACCTCAACATTATGAGGTCGCGAATATTTTGCTATTTATAAATCAGCAATAGGTACTGAAAATATCTGTAGTGCTTAACATCAAATATGGACGAGATAACAATTTACCGTTTGCTCTGACATCACTCATCTGAAATCATTGTTTGTAAACACGTCAACCTGCGTCCAAGCATTTTGTTTGAAATACTAAATATGGCTTTGAAGAAGTATAACCCAGCCTGATTAAGAAGTGGTTATCTTTACACGCGGATCAGCATTTCACGGTTCTTTTGACTTTGGTTCAGTTGTGTCAGTAAATAGCGTAAAATACGCCGGACCTAACGTTCTATTTTGCGTCATTTCCTACAGTGTAACCTTAAAATGGATGAGAGTGTTACTTTATTAAGTCATGGATGATAGTAAATTTCCGAAATGACCAGGGATTTTCCAAGTGACCGTGGATGGCATTCCCGTTTGTGGGTTTGCGGTGCCTGCACCTCTACTATATAATATAATAAATGTGATAAGGGACTTTTTGTCGCGCGACAACGATTCTTTGTCTCTTTCCTTTCAACACATGGCAAATAAGACGGGTGATGCTTGGTCGCGCGATAAGTGATGTGTCGGAGATCTGTGCTAGACCGGATGGGTTAAGATGGCAGATAGATATTTGTTATGCAAATTAAGTTGTTATTTAGCGCGAGTACTAGAATTGAAAGCCGAGTAAGGGAAGCAATTTCAAATAGATTCCTGAGCGTCACGGGGCTTTCAAGGCACGAGAAGCCGACTATTTTTACAACCATGCAAAACACACACCTTTTTAACTCACTACAGCGAGGAAAATGTGAGATGTAAGAAAAACTATGAAATTATAACATACCAATATTTTTTTCATTTAAAACTAGTGATAATGAACCTACGAAACACACTCCTAACAAAACAATCAAATTAACAAAAACTTTTTTTTCTCTTTGCAGCTTAAGCTTAAAATCATGCTAAAACACACTCGAATATAATGACTGTTTTACCAAACATGAAACACTTTAATATACATTAAATAAATAAATATTGCAGGACAATTTTGCACCAATCGAACTAGTCCCAAGGTAATCTCAATAAGGCTTGTGTTATGGGTACTGGACGACGATATATTTAATAGATACATATATGCACTTACTTATTATACATAGAAAACATCCAAGACTCAAGAAAAAATATTTATGCTCATCACACAAATATTTGCCCTTACCGGGAACCCAGGGCCTTCAGCTTCGCAGGCAACGTTACTACCGATATTACCGATGAGCCAAATCGCTCGTCATTGTTTATTATCCTTTGCAACGTAACTGAGTCAAGGACTTTCACGGATATTATATGACTTTATTTTATGTTTCCGATCTTTCAAATATTTTCCCGATTACACATGCGAAAAAGTTCGATACTCTGCGTGCCAAAATCAAGAATGAATCACAAAAGTTCGTTCCATTTCCAACATATTAGTAGTTCTTAAGAAATGCAGAAAATGAAGTTATGCTGTTTTCATTATTTTGTTTTGATACCATGAGTATGCGTCATTTTAGGTCACTGAAATTCTTACACTCGCGCATTAGATTGTTTATTATGATCGCGCTTTGCTGTATACATGTGGGGCACTTCTTTAAGGGTTCCGTAGGCAAAATGGCAAAAACGGAACCCTTATAGTATTATCATGGCCGTCCGTTCGTCCGTATGTCACAGGAATTTTATTCACAAACTACATGATGTACATACATTGATGAAATTTGGAGTATAGGTGTACGAGCCGCATGATAATTAAATAACAAAAAAAAAATATTTCTAGGGGGTAAAAAAAATACTCCATGCATGTGACTGAAACTAAATAGCATAAATTGTGCCCCCCCTCCCCCCACCTCTATTTTCTAAACGGTATGTCCAAAAAATATGAAAAAATATACAAAGATGAAGGTTAATAAATACTTTCAACAAAAATTGTTCCCAACAGCATGATCGGATGTACTGTTTTTGAGTTATTGCTAAAAAACTGCGCTTCTAAGCAAAAGGACGTAAGTGCCGTGGAGATACGCTCTTTTACTAATACACTCTTTGTAATTGTACTTTTTCATCTGTAGTAGATTTTTTTAAATATGAACGGCTGCGGAACCCTTCACCGAGCATGATGCGACATGCTCTTGACCTGTTTTTTTTTTACCCTGTTTTTTCGATTTAACTTTATATCACATAATACAGGCGATTATGGACCCAAATATTTGTTTACGTCTTTAAAATTACTCGTATTAATTTCTATTACGTAAGTTGAGTGTTACCGTTAAGAATGCACTAGTGCAGTGATGTATAGGTTTGTGATAATATGTTGGTGATAAAGTGTTTATTATGTATTTTTTAGTTTATTTTTCATAATAGGTGTACCTACATAGTTGCATGCAACGAAAATTAAGTCGCCAAACTGCTAAGACTGTTTGTTGGTGACATCGCGCTCATCATACTATTATAAAGTTGTAAAAATGAAATGTCTGCACATTGAAGATATTAAAAAATATATATTGTTACGGACTATTTGGAGGTCACTAAAACGTTTTTTTTTTTGTATTATTAGTATGTTTGTATGTGTCGTTGTGGCTTCATCGCGCCAAATCGGCTAAACAGATTTGAACATTTTTTGGTACACGGTTAGCTGGGTATCTCCATATGGTTATAGGATACTTTTTACCCGACTACGCTGAAGAAAAAAAGAGGGGTTATGAGTTTTTCTCCTCCGCGAATGAAGTTGCGGGCCCCTTCTAGTATGCATTATTTTTAGCTATACGCACCTAACACTTATTAAATCAACACTAGAAGGTGCCCGCTTCGTTCGCGGAGGAGAAAAAGTCATTACCCCTATTTTTTTCTTCAGCGCCGTCGGGTAAATAGTATCCTATAGCCATCTGTGGATACCCTACCCGTGTACCAAAATAGTTGAAATCCGTTTAGCCAATTTGGCGTGATGAAGCCACAACGACACATAAAACTGAATCCTGAATCTTGAATGTTTTCTATGTAATTAAGTAAATATATCTATAAAATATGTCGTCCGTAATACTACTCATACTCGTACCATAGGACTAGTTCGATTTGTGTAAAAATTGTCCCATTATATTGATTATTTATTATAACGGCTCCTGTTTGTCATATGAGACATTTTGTGCTCCCATTTTCCGAAGGATGGGGTAATAGGAGCGAATGTTTTTTTTTTTGTTTTTATTATTTCATTATATATCTGGGGGCACGGCAGTGGCCCCGCCAAGACAAAAAAAAAAGAAGCGGGGCATTACCTACCTTTTCCCGAACCGTTTCGTCTCATGTTCAAAACCTCATAGCTTCGACCCAGTTAACACCCTGAGAGCCCAAATTCACAGGTTAAGATGTAGTTGGGCAACATATAAAATTTCATTGATCTAGCTTTCATACTTTAGGTTTTATTGATACCTTAAATACACCGATTTTGTCACTGGCTCACTCACGTATATAAATTATAGGGTACTTCCCGATGACCTAGAAAACAGTTTGGCATGGAGCCCAGGACTTACATACAAAGAAAAGGAAAATCAAGAAATCTGTAACTTTCACCCTCCTACCCCTAAAAAGGGGGTGCAGGTCTTGGTATGGAACTAGTAAATACTTCCCGATGCCCTAGAAAGCTGAAATTTGGAATGGAGCCTAGGCTAAATCTCAGCCATACTTCTTAAGATAAGGTCAGTAGGCTCATACAGGGACACTAAAGTCAGGGCTTGAGGGTTGGCTTTACCTACGATATGATAACTTTTTTACAGAGAAAGGGTTATGAGCTTGTGAGTCTTGGCTGCCAATTTTACATGAAATGTTTTTGGTGCGATTTTATTATTTTTAATTTATTTTCTGTGATTTTTTTAGTTCCCAGATAACTAAAGGATTCGTTCATAATTAATATAAATTTTAATTGCGCAAATTATGAGTTTCGAAATCAAATTTCTTTAGTAGGCCCCAATTGCCCCACGCTCCCGTAATAAGAATTTATTTGGAAAGTCTGATCTAGGGCAATTTTATGAAGTAATTGGTAGTACCACACCAGCAACATCTTCTACAATTAATAAGGTCGTTGTACCATCAAGAAATAAATGTACTTGCACTTTTCCGCTTGACAGTGTACAAAACCTAGATCTCATTCGAAGTAGAGGCAAAAAAACGAACCACCATTCATTACAATGACTATTTCTCGGCCAAGTTCATTGCACCGTTCGATCGTAAGTTTATCGAGTTCAAAATTAGCGCGAGAATCGCCCCAAGGTCCTCGGTACGGCTCCATTCATGAATTTGTACGTGTGCGGTACTTACGTCACGCTGTACCGACGTAGTGTCAAAGTGTGTGTTTGCGAGCGTTAGGCGGTGCTGGCGCGTACTTGCGATTAGAAGTTAACTCGACTGTGACGCGGACTGATTCTATTGCGAGTAGAATGAATAGTAGTGTATGATGAAATCTGAAGAGCAATGGAAAAGTAATGTGCCTCAAATCGCCGTAAAGACCAAATGCACTGCATATTTATATAAATGTTACGGTTTGCCAAAACTCACATGAGTACAGTCACATGAGTATTTTTTGGGGAGTCATGTAAAAGTAATCCATACATGAATTCTACATTTTGGATACTTTCACATGACTCCCCAAAAAATAGCGACTGTACATGTGAGTTTGGGCAAATTATCTATTGAAATAAAACAATTTCATTTCATTTTAGTTCCCGACCCGTGACCATAGAAAGCTGGAAAGCTTTCGAAACGTCGGGAACTAAAATGAGATAATATTCGCGATATAATCCGTTTAATTGTTTTATTTCAATGAGTAATAATCGCAGAAACAGAAGAAAATATTAAATTATCTATTTACCCAAATAATTTGCCCAAACTCACACAATAGAAAATAATCTATTTTCAATTGAAATTAGATGATTTTCTAGTTAAAGCACCATTGCGTTTGATGCAGATATAAATTTATATTATGCGTGTGTTGTAAGGGCGGTGAGATATATTTTGAACCAGATACATCTGGAGAATGGCCTGTCTATGGCCAGTTCAGTCTTTGATTGGTGTTAATTAGTATCACTTAAAGTGAAAAAATATAGCCATTAAAATTACCCTTTCGAACACGTAAATGTCTAATAACACCGGAGTTTAAAGTTGACAAAGTTGTTACGAACTTAGATTTATCTAAGTAACGTTTAATTATGTTTATAAAATACTTTAATTTATGTGATGCAATTAATCGGTAGTGTGCACAAAACCTTATCTAAGGCTGCGATTGCGCGTGCGCGTCGCGACAGGACGCACGACAAAGGCCGGAATAGGAAGCGACGAGACCGGCCCACAGACGGATCCGTAAGCTTCGCTACGTTTTGGATTCAAACGAGGGCTAAGGGAACCCTTGAACAACCCTAATAAAATGATAATTCTTCTCTTTACCGTCCTCGGATATCATTCTGAAGCACACTGTTAAACGTACAGTTCACCTCTGATATAATTAGATAATTAGACACGCGAAGTAGTGCATATATATTATGTACCAGATCAGACAATAAAATAATAAGTGAAACTATATACTAACAACGTCAAAGCTCAAGCAGATTGTCTCTGATCTTAACTCCTCGTACGCTTAAACAAATCTGTGCAGAGCATATAAACTCTGTGTTAAAATTTCATATAGCTTCAATTTCATTATATTTTTTTCTGTTTCCGCGATTATTACTCATTTAAATAAAACAATTTAACGGATTATATCGCGTATATTATCTCATTTGAGTTCCCGACGTTTCGAAAGCTTTTCAGCTTTCAATGGTCACGGGTGGTGAACAAAATTGTTTTGTTCAATTTCATTGCTAAATTTTTTACATCACATACGAGGGGTTAACGGATCGATTTCAAGGTCAAGATCTCCGATTATAAATAATTGATAAAAAGTCAAGGGTTAGATTATAGCGATGACAACATTGATAGCGCGGCCACAACGCTGGTGGTAAGTTTCTTCAAACACGATACCTGCGCTCTCCCGCGTAATGTTCACAATATACTCGAACTTATACAGAGATATAAATAAAAGACCGAAGAAGAAGATTCTTTATTTTCGCTTCTACTGATAATGTCGAATACGGAAAATTCTAACTTCACGCAGTGCAAATAGTGAAAATGTACATTCGCAAAAACTACATCATGATAAACGTACGGTACGCGAAATGTGCAGTACGCAAAATGTATTTACGCTGAAAGCACATTATCATCATCATCGTAATTATCATAAGTATGTACAATTAATTGTTTGTACAATCTGCGTACTGTACATTTATCATTGTGTAGGTTTGTATATTTTGACTGTTTATACATTATGCGTGCAGTTAGTTAGCATTTTCTGTATTTATCAGCCAAAGCACCAAAGGATTTTTCTCAAACTGCCTCAGTTCCCAACTGTTTATATCCCAACTCACGCTTCTGTCTGAAACAGAAAAAAATAAAAAAAAATAAGCCACTGTGTAGAACTCTTTAGGTTAAGTTTGTTTTATAGAAAATCAGATGTTTTTATGGTTTCCGCAAAAAACTAAGGTTGAGAAATGAAACAATTTGGGAACCCAGGATCACTATCTATAGCCCAATTTAATATAACTTCACGTTTGTAGCGAAACCCTTCATTCTCTCGACAACACCGTCTTCTGTTTCAATTAAAATCAATCGATACAATGTAGTAGAAAGCGGCTTTACGCACTAGAGCGCTGGAGAGACGAGGGAAATCCGGGTTCAAGCATCTTGACCGGATCAGGATGCAGCATATCCGTGATTATCCGGACGACGCAAATTGTCAGGCCGTTGACCAGGTCACAACTTACGGGTGTTGAAATGTTAAATTATGTGCAAGAAAAAAATGGAAAAGGAAACGAAAAAACTATCTAAACATAATTTTTAATTATTTAAATAAAACAATTTAACGGATTATATTGCGTATATTATCTCATTTGAGTTCCCGACAGTATTATATTTTTTAATTTTTATGTGACTTTGTTCATAAGGAGATTATAGTCATAGTTCCCCGTCAATGCTTTGCCGTTCTAAAATCATCATATCACCTAAAAAACTTCTGCTTTACAAAGGTCTCTGGATGTCCACAATGACTGTTGAACATGTTGATAAACTCATTCAACGGTTTGTATAATCTAGAGATCGTCAGTCCACTTTGTTGGTGGTTGGCCGTCTTTCCAATCTTTTCATGGTTTCTTTGGCTTATGAGATTTTGATTCGAAATAATTGAGAAAGTACTGACACAGACAATAAAATTAAAAGTTATTCGTATCGAAAATTATTCAAGTTTTTGAATTTTTTGCCCATCATTAATTGTGATTGCGGGACTCTTTTGCACTTATTAAGGAAAACATTTCATTTATTTTAACGATTATCTTACAACGATTTATTTCGACCTTCTCGTACTAATCGTGTCTGCGATATGACAGGTTGTAATTTTACAAATGTGGTCCACTACAAACAGAACTACTGCTAATAAGTACGCTTTCTGCAATTTTAAACTCTGTATTCTTGTCTTTGGAGTCTATAATATTTTTGAGGTATGCTTCAGGACGCGATGTATTGGAGGTCTTGTTATTTTAGTTTCTTGCTGCAAAAATCTAGGTCACGTAAGCCATTGCTTCCAGGCTCTAAGCCTACAGCTCGAACCCTAATCCATGACCAAATTATCATTATACACAGACTAATAATCGGTTACGAAGCAAAAACTGCGAATTTTAAACTGGTAGTTAAGCACTTTGTTTTAATTTTTGCGAACTAATAAATGTTTTTGTTGCAGGTCTTGGCGTATCTTCAAAGGTCAACTAATAGCTATTTTGAGGTACGTTTCATCCATTTACAATATACACATAAGTAACTAAATGTGCAAATTAAGAAAGCATATGATAAGAATAGGTACATTTATATCGCAATTATGAGATTGGAATAACTTTTTGTAGAAAAATAAGATGCCTATATCTGTAAATATATTTTTAACTACACTATTTTATGCGGGCCGCGAAAATTGACGATAAAGATTTGAGACATTCTCGTATTTGATAGATAGTGGACTAATAAATATGGAAACTTAATTTTTTTAAGAACCATGGTTTTAACAGCTCCTAAAAAGCTTCTAATAATAGTAAAAAACTGTACTATAATTTCAAATAACGAATGACATAAAACCTCGCGCCTTATTGTTAGTAAATACTGGCAGTTATTTTTTCTCATTAGGTTTTTCTATACGCGTCGTGCCTCTATTATTGTCTCTGGGCAGCCGACTGACTTTGACAATTTACGTTGACTGCAGTGCCTTCACATGTTACTGTGTAAATGTGAAATTTTTAAATTGATTTTGAAATATTTTTCGTGTTTTCTATTTTAGAGGATATTATTTATTAATGCGCGGTCATGGTAAAGTATCATGTGTTGTAAATTGTTTACGAAAACATTAGGCAGCGGATTATTGGTTAGGAGCGCGAGAGAAGCACTAGTGTTGTCATCATGCTGAACGAATGGTTCCATCGAGAAGAAGAATTACTAAGAAACTTTCAGGTATTTACTATATTTTACAAATGTATTTGCTTTGTTTTAATAATTTTGTAACTTACTATTATGAAAGCTATTATGATACTTACATAGTACCGTTGTACTTAAAGGGCACATTTTATAATTAAGTGTTATTGTTAGGTATCATATCAATTTTATTTTGGCTTTCAGGTCAAGTTCATGTCCGTTTTATATTATAAAATCATGAACGATTGGACTCTCGAAATAGCAACTTGAGTTTTAGTAGTTTTTGGGCTTTTAATAATACGTTTACACTTAAGGTTGCTATTAATTCCTTTGCAACCATTATGAGATTTACCATTACTTGTGATTATTTTGACCATAATTTGTCAACTGAAATTTTCAGAAAACGTCAAGCATGTAATATAGCAAGTATTTACCTATCTTAGATAAAAAATAACCAAAATTTTTGTTTAGGCAACGCAACACTAAATATTTTTTGAAAACTTTCTCTACTGTCTAACATGTTTCGGTCCAATTCGTTGGAATATAATAAGCGATGCGCAGCCATCATACAATCATCGCTCTTATTAACTTATAAACTTTTCTTTCTTTAAACAATACATGTAATTGAAACAGTATAAAGAACTCAAACATACCGGTCTAACTCCATCCTATACCTACGCAGGGAATAAAATGGATGAATGAATAGGGAGGTACTGTTGCCTCTGTTCGTTTAAACCCAATTGAGTTACAAGGGGACGTATGAAAGAAACTCTATCACATTTGAAGTTGAGTTCATAGTACAATGACAAAAATAATGACCTATGCTCCTAACCGACTGCGCTTACTATATATATATATACCTAATACATTTTTTCAATGTGATAATAATTTGATAAAAGAAGAAGGAGGAGTTTAACCCGTCGCATGCTTAGCCACTGGTCAGTGCAGAGCATTTAAACTCCATGTTAAACTTTAATATAGCTTCAATTTGAGTCTCTAGTTTTTGAGATCGCATACGAGGGGATAAAGTAACAATAAACATCGTTGATTAATAATTTATAGGACACACTTTTTATTGGTCGATTGTAATACATAATGACATCATTAAAAGACAGATACAATATTGTACCTAAAGTGTACTTAATTTCTAAGTATGACTAAAAAATATAAGAAAACCCACCAAATTGATATATTACAAACAGGGGCATTTTTCGATTTCTTTTTATTGTGTCAATTAACTTTTTTTCTATATTTCGTCACGATGGTTACGTCTACTGAGTCACCTTTTTAAACTACGATTATTTGCGATATAAAGGCAATGAAAGTATTATTTTCTAGCCAATATATATGCATTTTTTAAGGACCAATATCGCCAGTAAATTAATAGCCTAGATTATAAATATCTTTCTAAATTATTTCTGTCTCTATTGTCCTGAGTTACGGGACAGAATAACAAGGAAAAGTTCATCCACTCTTTTAATTAATTTTTCGAATAAATTCAAATGGTCAAATGAGTACCGAAAGTTATTCGTGAATTTTTATTTATTTATTTATTTAATCTTTATTGCACAAAAGAAAACTTATTGTACAAAAGGCGAACTTAATGCCATAAGGCATTCTCTACCAGTCAACCTTAGGGCAAAGCAGAAAAATTTTAGGCGGTGCTGAGGCGTGAATAATTTAATATCGAATAAATTAATTGACCAAATTATAGAATGCTAAATGAAGTAATTTTCATATTCTTCAAATTGCAAGATTAGGTATATTTTTTCCTGTAACGACAATACAAGATGTCTTGTACCATTCTACTGTAAGTATCAGCTTGTTCTGATAATACAAGATAGTTATTGTACATATTCTTACTGGAAACCAGGAGTGAACCAAACCGCTTAAGCGTATACAAAAGTTTTAGTACACCGTGTTTTTATTGATTTCCTTTAATTTTAGCAGATGGTATTATCCGTGAATATGAACAAGGTTTCCTATAGAAATTTGGGAAACGGAAAAAATCTGCCATTTAATACATACTTAGGTATGTGTTCGTTGCAACTCAACCAAAGTGGTTTTTTTTCGTTTCCAAAATGTCTACCCTTAAGAAAAGTTATTTGTATAGATGTGTACAAACACTTGTTAAAATTAAGGGAAATCAAAAATCCTGTAACTATCCTCGGATGTGTAGCTATCCTTTTATTAAAAATGATGTGTTCTCCTTTAGTATACACAAATTGGCCTATTTCAAATATAATTATTATCTAAGTAGACATTTTTATACTTTATTAGTTTGCCAAGTCCTAAAACGCATAATTCATTAATTTCTTCAATGTTAGGTATGTTTAAGTTTATCCGCGATAAATTACACGTTAGACTTTCCAGAAAAATCAAGTCACGTGACATGATATGCCTTTGATTTTTAGCTAACTTATTTTTCGTTCTCCCTCACCTTGGTGTTCCCCAATATCAATAAACTTATAAGTTTCCTCATTAAAACTACCCATCGTACGATGTATCGAACGATTGTACCATTTCTTTTATTTTAGGTCATAGCTCGTCTTTTCCTCTCGCGACCGTTACTTTAATCACATGTGAACAAACACCGTCTTTCGATGGATATTTTCACGCAGCTCCTTTGACCATAGATGAAGTTGGCTGCAGAGGGCTTATAATATTTCTTTCACCGTATGCAAACGTTCATAGTTTAGTAGAAGATGCCCGGAACTTTATTCGTGAAAGGAAGAAATTCCATAACTAAAACTATTTTGTAATCATCATCATCAAGACCAAATATTATACCAAATATTATTGAAATTTATCTAGTTGTCTTGACGTGATGTGCCACAAATACACATATATACTTATATAGTTATACAGACATACAAAAAACAATGATTCACTGACATTCAAACAGCCCGTTTCACTTCATGATCATCATATCAGTCGGCGTCCACTGCTGACCTGGCCTCCCCCAAAGATTTGCATAACAAACGGTCGTTCGCTGCCCTCATCTCGCAATTTTCACCAGATCATCGGTCCATCTTGTTGGACGCCTTCCACGCTACGTCGTCCTGTACGCGGTCGCCATTCAAGAACCTTTCTGCCCCAGCGGCCATTCGGTTCTACCGTTTCACTTACTTCTATGAAAATATAATCATTAACATCATTAATATACACTTCATAGTACCTGATCCAACCCATCTATCTACTTATCTATCTATCAGCCACGGACGTCCACTGCTGAACATAGGTCTCCCCTATAGCTCGCCACAAGGTGCGATCCTGCGCAGACCGCATCCATTCACTGACTCCCCGCGACCGTTACGAGGTCATCCGTCCACCTAGTCGGGGGCCGTCCCACGCTGCGCTTTCCTATGCGTGGTCGCCACTCCAGGACTTTACTGCATCAACGGCCATCCGTTCTTCGGGCTACATGGCCCGCTCATTGCCACTTCAACGATGCAATCCTGTGAGCTATGTCGGTTACTTTGGTTCTTCTGCGGATATCCTCATTTCTGATTCTATCACGAAGAGAAACTCCAAGCATAGCCCTTTCCATTGCACCCATATCCCCAATTAATATATGCCTCAATACTACTGCAAAATTGCAACGGTCTTGGGGCTGTCTGTTTTTTTACTTCATAAACGCAACGTTGCCAATGCAATAGAGACCGACTGCAATGAGATAGTGAGCAAGATGAATTGAAACAACCAGGTTTATATAAGAAAAAGGAGAGATGTCATGACCCATACAGATATTTTTATAGTAACAATGCATACAATATTCCGATGATAGCCACAGACATTGAACGAAAAATAATGTTTGTTTTACTCATAATAGTCGATTATTTGTGGTACTATTCTTTTGCACCGGGCCTGGGTAAGATTCGACAAGTCTCCTTTGGAATAAATATGGATTTTGTGCACCGAAATATACGTATGTAGTCAAATTACTAAATTCAAACAACTTTTCACAACTTTAGAAATTGGCGATTACAGGTTTTATTTGTAAATTTGGACCGTCACTGATTTTATTATCTTCTACTTAGCATTGAATATTTATTGATTGGTGTTTTTAAATTATCCAAAAAAGCTATTCAGTTGAATCTTTTACAAGCAAAATTTGCATTAACGCAAAGGATAGATAAAGATGGAACATCATGCTATCAATTGAATTAGTCGCTTCTGTGTCCCAACCAATCTGGGATCGCAACAAAAAGAGGATCGCTTCCCACTCAACTTTTTATCACCATAATGACCTTCGATTTTAATTGTCCTGCTAATTACGACATAATTTGACGACGGCAAAGTAATGTTTTAATTGTACACCCTTCTCTTTGTATTTCTTGCCAATTAGCTGGAGTGATTTAATTATTACATCATGAGAGAAATGAAAATTAAAGTGTTTCAATTCGTCTTCTAGAAGCCTAGGGGACCGTTCAGGGATCGCGTGATGTTTCCATCATGGCGTCGTTGCGTGTCTGAATAGTGTGCCCAAAATGCAATCGCGATCCTTTCGCACAGTTTGAATTCAGACATTTAAATTCAAAAACGGAATACAAAAAGAACAGGCCTTAAGTGCCCACCCAGTCGGCGACTGGCCGCTTGCTATGCGGCTCCTCTTCTGTGTTTTGCAAATACCGACAATTCCTCCACCGGGCCCCTCCCCAGCACACAGGACTTAAATCCTACAATCATTCTCTTCAACTTATCACTTTATACACGCAATTATTAAACCCAAAATTGAACGCCATTGATGCCTTTAATTTTCCGACAGACATAATGATTAAATTGTTGCGGCATGTCAAATCAAACGAAATTATGCTGTTATATCTTGTTTAATAGCCGACCGATTATGTTTGTTTCGTACATACCAACATGGATACCTTCAAGTGAGATTTCTCCCTTAGAATCTTTAGATTATTATTTTTAAATATAATTTCAATTTCATTTACAATGTATACACATAGCAAAAGACATTCTCTATTACAACCATCACCTTGGCCACTATACTCGTAGTGTAATCATTTCGTTTCATTCATAAATGTACTAATACCTACTTTATCAGAATATTGCTACAACTTATTTTGCGTCATATTCCAACAACTTATATTCCATGTCATAATTATTGGTTATTGGTGATTATCTACTTATGACTGGGCTTGTAAATATGGTGATGTCCAAAGGTTTGTCAATAGTTGCTAAATCATGGTCCATAGTCCCCAGTCACGGTACGGAATATTACAACATAAGGGAAGTCCCATCCATCACTCGTTCATTCTCAAAACGTTCTCCATCATTGAACATTGAATGGAATCTTTATATAAAGTAGTATTCCCATACCCAAGATCCGGCGCGCCATAATTTTCTAAGGAAACGTAAATCGTGTTCTTTTTACATTACCGGTTGCAAAGCGGCTCTCTCAAGTCGGAGCGTATTGGAAAAGAATTGGATGACTCAACTGGCATTGGACTGTTTAGTGACGTAGGTAAATATATGCATCTGAGTACAGTGACTCATACACAACCTGTTGTTGCTGTATGTAATAAATTATAATAGTCGTAAAGGCCTTTGAACTACATTTCATTTGTCGAAGGGATACATTTTAGCAATAGTAACGTAGCTAGTTAAATTATCGTCGCAATATATTATACCTAGATTAGGGTTTTAGACCAAGGGGAGGTCCTGCCACCTTTAAACCACCATTGGTTTAAACTGTGACGTCAAATAATTTAACAAAATTATCATCAATGCATAGAAGTTACTCCTGAAAATAGGTCTCTCAAAAAAGTCGTTTTCTGGCGACCTTCACCACGTCGCCATTTAACCTTTTCATAAAACTTTTGGTGAAAAAACCACGATTCTGCTTCGTAAATCGTATGCCATTACTAGTAATAAAACTAATCAATACACTGTTTTGAGACAAAATAACATTATTTTAAAATAAAAGTAGGATATATTATATAAATTTATCTCCAAAAGACCACTACTATTTTCACAAGCAAACTTAAACAACATTGTGCAAAGGTACTATGGACCAGAGGCATTGCATAACGTATCAAATGTTCACTTTCCCAAGCTCACATCTTACTCAGCTGAATAATTCCGAAAACAACCTAGCTCCTTACAAAGTAAAGTTCACGTTTCAGTACTTGGTGATTAAAAAGCGGAGATTGCTGAATAATCTCACTCGACGTGACGCGTATTCATATACATCCGTCGAACGGTAAAACCATTTAATTTCGTAAGATCCTCTTCGTAATTAAGTGCGAGTACTCACGGATCTGTAAAGCCTAGATACATGAATCAGGGTTCCGTTTGTTATATGACTTTCCGGACTTGTATTGACGTGGCCATCGATGCCAGACTATGTAATTGGGTCAATTTAAATATCGTATACTCAACCCCGGAACTGGTGGCTACTGGTAGTATAATACTGGTTCTACTGCTAACTCTATACTTCAAAACTATAGTTTAAACTCCAACTTGACAGTGCCTGAGAAAATTAGCATCAATTAAGCCAATTAGCGGAAATAATTTGTGCAGTTTTCGAAATTGGTACAAAGCTTCCTTGAGATGTTTTGATAAACGTCCTAAAAGTCCTGGGGAGTCGGGAATGTCAAATAAACTGCAGTGAATTTACTACAAATTTGGTTATATACTTTTTGTTATACCAACAAAATAAATTATATGATCAATCTCACTGTAGTTTATTCTTGTAAAAGCATTTCTGTAGTTTTGAAGGTTTCCTAGACAAAAGCAAATAACTAAAAAGAGTGACATTTAAACCAAAATCCTGACGTCAACACAGCTCTTCACCCGCGGTCTTTTAGAAGGCTTATCAGATCACCTCAAAGAAGCCCTATACCAATTTTAAAAACTACACGAATTATTTCCGCTGATTTATCTAATATTCTCATATAATTTACTACTGAGTTTCTGGAATGTTTTGCATCGAATTGCAAATATCTTTCATAACATTACCACTTTTTTCACCATCGTTGACTCACCAAATATGCAAACTTTTTACCGCGCGCTATTGCTTAAGCAGCGCTGTTGCAGCTTTTTGACAAAAACTCGAGTCCACATTCGTTCTTTAAACCGGAAAGTAGGCGTATTATTGACTTACAATTTATCACACAAACATCCAATGATGCGACTATTGATAACGCTTCTAAAGGAAATTTCACGCCGTCCCCTTGTTCCCCTTTTAATTGTATTGCGCTTAGGCAGCTCATTGTGCCTCAATTTATAAGGCGGCCTGCGCACGGTAAAAACAAACAATACTCTAGTGAAATTTTTAAACTTGTCGCACGCTATTTTTTGTTACGGCACCAGCTTTATTACCGCCTCCCTGAGCGGTTCGAATTTTGCTAACCGTTAAAGCATTAACAAAAGACTGTAAAATAAGATGTATACCGGCATCTACACTGACAATACCCTAATTTATTACGTCATATATAAAGTAGTGAAAGTTAAAATAACGCTTTGTTTCTAGCATTCATCGGTTAACGGTAAACAAAACAAGGGGCACAAAGATGCCGCCCTCGTACAGAAGTCGGATGTTTTACAAGCGCTCATAAACATTTTGCGAATTTTAATGGGACTTTTATATTTATGGGAAACGAAATAGTCGAGACGTGTTCTAAATGTCACAACAGTTCGTTTTTCAGCTGTGATTCTTATTATAAAGCCATATCTTCACAGTCCACCGTCAGTTTACCATCAGGCGACCCGTCTGCTCGTTTGCCCCCTATGCCATAAAATATGCCCCCTAAGTCATATATATTCCCTCAGGCTGCCAGGCACAAACCTTAAGATCTTCCATGCCTTGCTCCTTCGAAGCGTGACACTAGTTTGTAACTCGATAGCGGTCGACTCGCGCTATGTAGGGTTCCGTAGTTACCAATCACAATTATGCGGATTGGGAAGAGAACTACGAGTATTGGCTGTTTCATACTATGATCAGCTTGATTTGCTACTGCGACTCTTCCCGAGCGCAGGGCTTGGCCCCATATTGCCAAACGCCGTGCGCCGCCCACTCTGATGCGTTATGCGATTTTTCTAAATTTGGGAACTATTCCTTACTGACCACAGAACCTTAAAAATAATGCATACAATCTGTGCACTTAGGTTATGATCGATTTGTAACTTAAAAAGTTGTAGGATAAAAAAAACATTCTTCAATAATAGTTAACTCCTTAAATTTAAAAACCCTAAGCTTCATAAAAAGGCTCTTCTACATAAGCCTTTGATGTCGACTGATACTAATTATGAGGAGTATTTCTAGTACATCCGGGAAGCTAAAACTCGATATCCGGCGTAACGAATGTAGCGATCTTTTTCTGTACGCTCACCAGCTATAAATTGCATTTGTAAGAAATAAGCAGATATTACTTACAGATAGACAGAACCCGTGAAATAAGGACGTTATAAGTTTCAAAAACGCCCACGATAACTCAAATGAGATGATGTACTCGAACGCTACCTATAAACAATCGGTTTAATTATTTTTTCAATATTTTTTTATAATCGCGAAAACCGTAGAGAATATTAACCCCTATATCCGTGCCAGTTCACGAACTGCGTTAGCACAGATACGTTCCAAATCAACTACGCTGAAAGCTTCTACGAGTACTGACGTACAGCTGCCGCATCGAGGTGTCAAATTCTGAAACGGCTCCTGCATACGAGGGCTTTAGTATTAGAAAGGTGGATCAACTTTCTCTTGTTGTTATTCTGTACCGTAGCTCAGTAGACAACAGTGACAGAGTTGCTTTAATAAATGTTAATAATGTAGACTGTTAATATACTCTCGAAATGGGCCCTTTGAAAATTGACCTGTATCGTAATATTTTCTTCGTTTCCGCGATTATTACTCATTGAAATACGACAATTTAACGGATTTATTTCAATTGACCTTTATGGGCTAAAAAGAAATATTTTTGTTGCCTATACCTATATCGTTTAAAGTCGTAGTTTAAAAGAGTGACTCATGGCAACGCGGTATAGAAAAAAGTTGATTGACCCAAAAAACACTTTCGGATCATAACTTTAAACTTTTTATAAATTCTCATTATTACCTTGCCCTATAAATATATAAGTACGAGTCTTTAAACCCTAAATTACTTAGAATGAATTTGGGATTTGATATGTGGGGTCTTATTTATTTGAACTTTATTGCACAAAACAAAAGTAAGTACTTATGGCCGACTTAATGCCAAATGACATTCTCTACTTCTAATAACTCTCTAACTCAACCATTGAGCCAAACAGAGATGCATGAAATTAGTGCAGTGGGAAAAATGTATATGTATACTGAGCGTGTATGCATATAGGTATGTATAGTTACTTATATTCTACCTTTGTATCTCACCCCAACTTTTTGTAAAATTTGTTGTATCGGTGTGTTCAGTCGCTTACATGAGCTAAAGCGAGAGATACTGTGAACTGAAAAATTTGTTATGTATAACGACAACGCTACTAAAATTGGACCTTTATTGAGCGCTATAAAAACATTTTTAATCTCAATGCAATTGTAAATGTCATAATTTTGATTGCCTACATTCAAAAACAACCCTCATGACCTAGTAGAAAATAAGTTACCGTAAATAAAATCATTTTTGAAACAAGCTTCTACACCCGACTAAACTTTTCTTTGAACATCCGTCAACTGCTCATTGAGACGTTTCTAAAGAGCCCAAACTCGGTAGGATTTCGTTATTTTGTTACTGACTGACTGAGTTCCTATGGCCACCTTTCGGTTCCATCTTCAGATCAGCTCGATGGTAACATTATGTTATCAATATCACACGATATCATCGTCACTAAACTTACTCTTACCCATCATCTGCTTTTCGGTCTACCTCGGTTCCGGTATCTATCTTGGGCTATCTTGAGGGATCCATTCGGTAGTTACCTTAGCCCACTGTTCTGGATTAATTCGGCAGACATGCCCTGCCCAATCCTATTTCAGTTAAGCGTATATATGTATGTTTATTTCTTCAGCAGGATTTACAGCCTAATCTGCTTGAAGGATTTTGACGTATGTGGTGCCGTCAGATTTGTCTGGGTTGTAGGAGTCACAGAGGTGTGATAAGTGAGAGGTTATTTTGTAGTTGGGTTTTTTTCAGAGTTGTGATGATATCACAGGTAGAGACAGTTTTAGCATTGGCCATATTGTACGATCGGTCGCGGAACTGAAAGCAACTCGTGCATGACATGACGGTCTGAATCATCCCTCCCGGATCTGTTTGACAAAAGCCTATATTCAAATGACAAAGATGTAACCGTTGTTTCAAAATTACCCAGATTACTCAGATTAGCCAATACAAGGTTATAGGCGATCAAATATTTCATAGTTGAGGAATAGTAACGGTAAATGCGGATATCCTCCAGCACCCTGTTTCTGAAGATTGAACTATTTCACATAATATATATTTCTTTATCTCGTTTCGGTCCTATTAGATAATGTTCTGTTAGTTGTGAACGGCTGATTACTAACCTGTCATGGTTTATAAGCAGCCGTTACGAACTAAATAACAGAGCATGGAGAAATTGGACCTTGGTCAGTAATTAAATTAAAGATTCTGTCTAGGGAAAGCTGAATTATTTCTAAATTTTTTGCGTGTAATAGAAAGAGATACACAATAAAAAAAAATTCAAACCTGTATTGCCATATTCAACTCACTAGGGAATGACGTTTTTTGAAATACACTCTTAGTAAGCAGGTGCATCGCAACATAGATATTTTCTGTGCAGATTTCCATGCTTTTAAATCCACATCAGTAATAAAGCTACCGCTCACTCTTTAAAGAAATATTAAAGAAATCGTATGAAATGTATATAAATCTATATAAAACGTGCATAAGCTATTTTTATTTTTCAGTTTGACTATATAATCATCAATATCATCATCAACAGCCTTTAACTGTCTCCACGCTGGTCCAGTGCTAATTGGAGACTTCACAGACGCCCTTGAATTTCTTTGCAGATGTACCGTAAAACTAGCAGTAAATACCAAATGACATTTTAACTATGCAATGCAATGTATAAAGCAATGTAGCAATGTATATATATATATAGGTATATATATATATATATATATATATATATACATTGCGGTAACCCGAAAGGTTAATTATTTAAGTTCCTGTTATTTTTTTTATCTAGATCCTCTTGGACGCAGAGCCTCTCACACTATAACTAGTAGAAATCAAATTCTAAGAATTGTTAAGTCTTCTTTATGTGAAGTAACATCAAAAATAGCTTCAACGTAAGTTTAAATAGCTGATATGAGGGCAGACGCGCGAAATACCAAATAAGACTATATCAATATTGAGGTCTTGTGCCTCGTGCAATTTAGGATGACCTGTGTTTAGAAAGATAATGACGTGGTATGAGGTATGACGAATATTTGCAGAGCCTAAAGATGGGAGTGGTTGTGCCGGCACTTACTAGGCATTACAATACTATGACGTGTATACTGCACATGGGTATTCATGAATGAAACCATTATAGACACTTCTGAGAGTTACACGGTTCATCGGTTTTCGTCAAAACGATGATGTCATAACTGAAATACATTTTCATAAATGGTTTTGGGTGACTCGATGCCTTGATTGTAACTAATCAAAATGATTTAACTGATTAAGTGTGAGTCAAATTTTGTACAGTCAGCTTCAAAAAATATATAAGTGATACATAACTCATAAATGGCATAACATAAACTCTACTTTTATAGAAATAGAGTCCATGCCAAGGTATTTCTGAAAGCATTAAATACCTAGATTTTTGTAACTTATGTACCTAAGTTGCAATATTTTATCATAGGTATTCCGATAGTAAATATTTTTATTAATCGTACTTGTAATTTTAAAGCTTCCAACTAAATGATAAGCAGTCGCAGACAGCTTGACGGCGAAAGTTGGCACATACCATTTATCACAGTAAATTTTAGGCATCAGTACGTTAACGTTACTATTAGGTATTACTGTCATTTAAGGCTTTAATACCATTGCTAGACAAATAAATCCCTCTCATTCCTTCATCAGTACCGGTCTTGGTCAGACTCCGACTAGAGTTTGTGCAAGGAATCCAGCCCGTCTCAACGTCTCCATCGAGGTCTGCCGCGACGTTAGATTGTATTTGGTGGTATCCACTCGGTGTTCACTTTATGGTCGATTTTTGAAACACAAACACACCTTTTGGCACAGAGTTTTGAAGTGTCTGCAGATTTTCATAGCATTGAGCTATTTGGTGGAGATCCCGGACTTAGTTAATAGTTTGAAATCTACAAGCATTTCAACAAAAACGGTGTTCAAAAGTGATGCTGAACAAATGCTAAAATAGTAGCCTTCAATACACGTCGACAATAACACATAAACCTTTCTAATAGGTTTTAGCTGCAACTTCTTACCAACCTTACAAAGCTTAGGTACTGCCGTGTGTGACACACTGCTTTTCGCTAAGCACCACGTTAATTCAATAACCGCTTTCCTACTGCTTCTTATTTCAGACTAGAAGGTGCCCTTCTAGTTACTTCGTTCGCGGAAGAGGCATAAGTCATATCCCTCTTTTTTCCTTCAGCGTAGTAAGGTAAAAAGTATCCTATAACCATCTGTGGATGCTGCGCTATCGATGTACCAAAAATAGTTGAAATTCGTTTAGTCGCTATGGCGTGATCGAGCCACAACAACACATAACTATACCTATAAATAAAAATAAAAAAACACTTAGTCATAACTTCACACATAACTTAGTCCGTAACACTTTTTTTTTGATAATATCTTCTATGTACCTACAGACGTTGTGGTTTTTTACAACCATACAATAGTATAGATATTAAATGAATCCGCTATAGCAGAAGCAGTAAGCAACTTTTGACTTTCCGCTTCACTCACTAGTAGTGTTAGGTGAATCATTCATTTGAAGTTTCACAAGTTCGAATCCGAAGCATGAGATGATCGCTAGATCAAATTTTTTGACTTATTAATCTTAAGGTCTGGTTATTTTTTAATTTTGGATTAATTACAAAACTATAATACACGCGTAGTATTTTCAGATAACTGCCCAAAGTCAATCTGACAAAGTTGATTATGAATTTATTAGATTAGCAATTTCTGGCGCATAGTTCACACTTCCATTGAGTATAAATCTTGCTGTCCTTTCAAGCTTTCTCACTTCTAGTACTTTTATGTTCCCAAAAGTCTAAGACTTTGTCAGTCTATTTTAACAAAATGCACTCTGGCAAATACTTTCATCAAGAGGTTTTGTGTATCATCAGTTTCTTATCAACAGGAAGCTCCCCGCTGATGCAGTCGCTACGTGCAGGTGTTTCAGCATAGTTTGTCTTCAATTCAAAGAAGTCTAGTTATGAACTCATACTATAGATAACATATTGTCGTTAGGATTTCCTTAATATGTGATGACTTATGTCCGGATTGTGACATTATTGATGATTTTCTAATAATTAATAATTCCTTAATTTAAAATTCCATGAGAACGGATCATAAGACTTAAGCGAACCAAACGCAGGGCCTGAAAGATGTTATAAAAAATCCCATCCAATTTCGAACAATTATTTTCAGTCGAAAATCAGCAGTTGCCGTATATATTTGTGCTTGACTTATTGCGACAAAATGTGGGAAATGTTTTAAAAAATATCTAATTACGTATCTTTTAAGTTCCCTTATTAGGTTTGTAGGTAATTATAAAAAGTATAATTTGGAATTTATTTTTATGGGTTTTACAATTTCCCAGTTTATGATGTCAAATGTCGATTCGCTTGAATTTCATCAATCGGCCGATGAAACAATTCATGATTAATTAAAACGGCATACGTTTTCGTTCATACAGGTATGCGAAACTGAGTCACTTTCCAATTTCCAATATGTCATATGGCACGTAAGTACATTGTTAATTTTCCTCCTGAAATGGGATTTTCCTGATACCTACAGGAAATTGGGAGGAGTTTACGTTAAATTTCATTTTAACAGAAAATAACGAGACCTATATGAATTGACAAATCTACACTAATATCTGTGGTGTAAATGATAGAAATACATGGTGTCAATTATGTTGTTTATGTTGGCTAGCATATTATTTATTGACTTTCTTTTATATTTTTTTTAATATAAATTTTTATCATTTCTTCAATTTGCTATTTTTGATTTATTTAATAATAACTGTTTTTAGGTCCCTCTCATCAAGGTCTTAAATTTAAAAAATTACAAAAATATATTTTTATTGTATTGATCAATTTGAATACCATTTTTTTAGATCATAGTTATACTGCTATTAATCAGTACTTATAATAAATCTGTATCTTCGATATTTTTTTTCGAACAAATTTCGAATGAACTGCAACAATGCTTACTTCAGCAATGACTATAAACAAAACAGCCCTATGTCCCCTGTTTACACCGCATATGACCGACCAGCGAGCCAATATACGAAGCACATAACCACAGCCGGAATACCTACTTCAACCCCTATCTATACAGGGAGCAGGCAGCGCGGTGGGTGTCATGGAGGGTCCGTCCCGCCCCGCGCCGCGATTGGCTGACGCCGAAGAACCCTGGCGTTCACTGGCCAATGCCCCACTCAAGCGCCGACACACGTGCGATTACTTTATGTTTCGCTGCGGCTCGAAGTCATTAGTCGCTTACCCGACACGATACGCGCGCGACCACCGTTTAGGGGATGTCATACTAAACCGTCGATCATGGATATGGACACCTTGCCCGCTTGTGCCCAACTGAGGCAGACCGGTACCGTTATAACCAAACCTAAGGACGATTATGGAAGGATACCCACGAGTAATTGTTTAAGTACGGAAAAATGTGAACTGTGCGGTAGGACCAGAAGAAATAGCCAATACAGTGACTGTGATAGTGATACAGTGAAGAAATGTCGACCACATAGATCCAGTATAGTTAGAAGCAGTAAGATTTTTTATTCATTTATTTCTAATTCATTTATTTTATTATTCTTCATTATTTTATTTCGGGCGCCAATTTTGTTTAATAATTGTTATAGTTACTAAATAATAAATTACGTAATAAGATTTCAATGGGCATGAAACATTATTAAAAGTCACTTGAATTTTAAATAATAACAGAAACAATGAAAATAATACCACTTGCTAAACTCAGTAGCACACCCATTAGTTAATGAATGAAAATAAATAAAGCTTTAATACACCGCGGCAATTATAATTATGTAACGACAAACTCATTAACAGGTGATTTATGCTATGCGACCTTAAGAGTGAGGTTTATATCGGTTAATATCATCAGCAGTTAATCAATGGGCTATCATAATAGCCCCCGTCTAGTCCCTTAGCCAGCACTAATAATGTAAACTGAATATCCCGTGTCCGAGGGCCCTATTCTCATGTCGGTGTAATCGCCGGCCGCCGTAATAGAGCTTACAATTTCATTACGCACAAAAACCTGGCTCGGTCTCGCCTCTACAATGTTAAACACGAAGATCAGAACTAACTAACTAGGCTTAAACTGCTATTAAACTAGCCTAGTACTGTTACCGGAATGACATGTCTGACTAAATGTTTCTATCCTTTAAAGAGCCGTACAGTTACGCTGCTTGTGGCAGCCGTTTCGTAATTGCAAGTATCGCTGGGTACGTCTATATAGGGCCGAGAAATGATTTAAGTGTAGTGAGAAAAAATAATACCGAGTGCCTTGTCGATTAGAGCTCTAGGGAATGTCCGGAAAATTTCCCGTGGCGTATTAATTAGAATCTTCCCTAGCTTTCTTATCGATTAGTCATTAGCAGGGACAAAAAGTTGACGATAACCTGCCCGCTTGTCGGTAGCCATTTGTGTTTAACCCAATTCAAACCATAATTATTGCACTTGAGGACTAATTAGTTTTGCTTCTGGGATGCTTTCTAATGACTGTCTTATGATATTAGTTGGAGTTGTAGTGCAAAGGGTTTTACTTATATGTACATTCCTGAATAGCTTTACCCTTTCTTAAATTCCCTACAATTTGCATTTTTTTTACTCTCGCTAAATTTTTATCCGCTCCTTGATACCTTACATATACCCCGAGTACATGTACATCTTTAAATTGAAATCCTTTTCGTAAACACAAATGGTAGAGAAAAACTGTGTAGTCTTTCCTAGGCAGTAAATACAACACAAAAGGTAGAGCAAAACTGTCACCAAAATATAATCACTTTTTTTCCGGAAGAACAAAATCCGCACTCACTGCATAATTAACTCAGAATTAATATACCTTTTCCTGTAAAAAATAAACTTTTTCCTTCTTTGTCTTATTGTTCTAAAGGAATACGAAACCGCAATTATTACATTGAATATAGAGTAAACATTTGTAATCAATGAAATATTTGTTGCATTGAATAGTTAAGTCTTCACGGAAAAAATAATGGAAAATATTCAATAATAAAACTTTACAGGGTCTACTACGAGTAATTGACTAAATAATTCCGACAAACTGCAATGGATGACATAAACATTTACACCAAATACGATATAAATATGCGACAATTATAGAAACTTCCGACCTTTATCCATCGACGTCAAATTCTGAAAACGGTTACGACAATTTTCTAGCTAAATTTGAAATCGGAAAACCACTCTTATCTTAGCAAAGTGAGTCATAGCGAAGCAAGGTGAACACATGGTAAACGACTCGAGCGCGAGTAACCCCGTGTGACGTCAAACTATAGTCGAATGCCACTAATGCCCGATAGAGAATACGGCCAATCGAAATCGACGTCGACCGCTCAAATCAAAACGATTGCAGCAATTGTTTATGCAAAGCAATTAAGTAGCGGAATTATGTAATTCTAAACAATGTTTATATATTCTTATACATTTGTTTATACATATATGAAATTTCGGTAACATATGTATTTATATTATTTTACACAGATTACTTAAGGTATTTTTTATCTGCTTTTAGAGTGATTTAAAAGTATCTTAATCTTTACAAACGGACTGCTATATTACGAATTGGTATGTAAATAACAGGAATCAAATATGTTTCTTGAACATAATATTAGCAGATATGTTTTTTTGAACAGAAATTAGATTTATATGGAAAATACATTTTTCCAGGAATAAACGAATGTACAAAATTTTACAATAATTGAATAAATATTTATAATTTAACATAAATGACAAGCCAAGGCATATGTAGCAGCAACATTGTACTTAAGTTTGCGATGTGTCGTTATAAACAGGTCCGGCTATGCGACGCGCGCTGCGCTTGATTTCAGTTCAAACATGAACTAAGTCCGCATCATTAGGGCTGATCCACTCTCATTAGCAACATTTTCACATAAAACGCTCTTCGTTTACGCGGCAAAGCAGCCGCATCAATTATAAACAGTTATTTCAGTGAGACGGCTCATAATTGCAGTATTTAACTGTCACCCACCCATTTAGCAAGACGTCGATCTCGGCTAAACAGCAATCCCCGCTTTCATACGTTACGTGACCGCACTCGTTCTGAAAATGAAAAGTCGCAACCCTAAATACCTACCGGTGGCAATTTTCACACACCCGCAATTTTGGTAATAAGATTTTTACGTAACTGTAAAGTCGACTGATACAGATTGGCTTTCTAGAAATTGAGATGAAAGTAAGGAAATAACTGCAGCAAATTGCATCCTGATAGGCGCATCTTCGACACGCACCGCCTTAAGCGTGTCAAGTTCTGATTGACCGAAATTATTCTTCAAGTATATTACTGAAATTATTACATGCAATACACATTTTGCATTTAATTTTCGTTTAATAAAAGTTATTGCGCTTCCGTTAAGTGTAATATCAAATTGTTACCTTATTAAATGAAATTCGCGAAAAATTGACGGTTGTTTCGTTAATTTCGTTCGAGGCTATTAGCATTTAGAGCGATTTTCAGTTGATGAAGAGCGCACCGCAGCGCGTGGCGGCGTCGCCTGATAATCGCACTTATTATGCGCAGTCAAATTTTACGAGCGCATCGGTTGTTAGCCGCTACTAACAAAATGATGATCCGACTCAAATTAACTCTATTATGGCTAAACATGACGCTTTTTCTATGTAATGTCACACGGATGGATATTAGTACCGTTAACGACCTGGACCAACTTGGAGCCGGGAGCGCTCGCGCGAAAGAGCGCTGCAAAATTCCCCGCTTACGTAAATTCGCTCATGCACATCTGGGTATTGTGTAAATAAGCGTTCGATAAATAATGGGCGTCATTCGCGATATGAACATTGCAAGCGACGCGGTGAATAACTGGACCAACCCTTTCGATAAAAAGATTAGCCGGTGGACACAGACGGACAAGGCGACTTCGGTTTGAACAGTATAATGTGTGATTTACATAATGATTTCGCAGGCGCCGGCCAACATCCGGCGGTCCGGCGACGCGAACTTTTCTCGGTTTTCGAGCCGAAATTCTAGTTAGCGGCGATCTCTTAAAAAGGGTAACAAGGTGCATTCGTTTGGGTCTTTTTTCGTGCGGCCGGCCTCCACGGGCGAGTTGGAGCTGTTAAAAAATAAAGGAACACTTTGTTTCTCGAGTAGTCGCGCCGACCTCCGCCGCGGACCCTACTTTTTTATGCCCCCTTATAACCTGTGTATTACGTGTAGGTATCTACGGTTTTTATGGTCGCCCGGTCAGTTCTTCAATGGGCTAAGGAATTCGATCGAGTCTCCTCATTGTTCAACTTAGTAGCGTTCGACAAATAAATCTATTGAATAAAGGAAAGTAATTAGTGTCGTCGTCTTATTGATACTACAATTATTGTAACAGATCCCGACTTAAATCACGCTAACAAAAACCTTCACAAATGAGTTGAAGTTATCGAAATGAATAGGTATTTCGTAATAATAGCATCTTTAAAAAATGTTCAAAATAAAACATTAATGGGTTGAATGGCTCCACATCTCTTCCAAGTTGACCTGTTATTTTTTTGGTTGAACTTTTGCCGGCGGTCTCGGCTGCTTTAGACTGCCACTAATAAAATGTTATGGTCGTGTGTTTAACGCGTGTTGTGGTGTCGGGCCTTCTTTTGACATGATCGTTATTACCGCTCCACCTTTGTGGTCTGCTGTGCCCGAAACTGTAACAACATTATTATAGTGTCAATTAGACAGCAATATACCAATAAAGGGTCTATAGATCGTCTAGTTAGTCCGGGTTTTAATGATCACAATTTGTTTATGCAAATGGCTGTGCGTTTTCGAATGCAGTTTGTATCGTGAGAGGGTTTATAGCGCCGTCCTTTTTCTTTATAAGAGGGGCGTGCGATAATCGAGATCAGTTCACGGGGTCTAGTTAAATAATAAGCGGCGTGGGCCCTATAACTATAATTTCCTTTATTTGACCGCCGCCGCGCCGCCGCGGGCCAGGGGCGAAATCGCCGCGGAACTTGCTAACGAGACCCGAGAACAAAAAAAGTGCACGCACACACTTCACCCACACTCTTGCCTATATTGAATGTAACACGCCTTATAGAACAAACGAGTTAAGTCCTTTAGTAATACTGAATGACTATGACTTTATTTCAATGGGACCTGAGTTTTGCTCGATTCGATTACGCGATCGTCTTTTATTTCCATAGATGTTCCGACTACTAGATTACTTTGGCGCCGCACATCGCACTCGTTGTGAGATTGTTTTGAGTCACCACGCATTAACGTACTGACTCATGTTTGAGTCAAAACTTGAAAAAATTAATAACAGTGAGTAAGATGCGTAATTTAGCAATGCTCAAAATCATACAGCTAATAGATTTTAGTTACAAAAAAAAATATCCGCAGTTTTTGACGTACAAACTAATAACAAACAAGTAATTAATGATACAGATGTCACCAATACGGAGAACGACGAACAAGATAATTATGAAAATCTGCCAGTTATTACACATATGACGTTATTAAATAACTCGATAAAAATAATGGATTTCCCGGAAACGAATAAAACAAAAAAACAAACATAATAATACATGTTGTAGAAAATTTCATAATATCATAAAGCAAATTGCGTACAAAATATTGTTTAATTAATAATATACATATTCCGAGATTTATTTTCTATTAGAGGTTAAATTTCCAACAACAAACAATGTAACAATGGGCGTGAAAATTGTTAAAACGTAATAACGATAACCCAATTTATTTAAATATCTATCGATATCAAAAGAATGTCCGTCCGGCAACGGTAGTAGCGCCACATTAGCTATTCACGCAGGTTCACTGCACAATTAGCTAAGGCTGTCCACCTCTCGATGCTCACCGATTCATCGGATGTCCATTGATTACCATAATCGATAGCACGGCGCGTGCCGCATACGATACGATACGTTATCGCCCATTCATGAGAAGATTCGATTATACGTAGGATGAAATAGCCAGTAAACTTAATGAGAAAAATCTGCTGTCGTGCTAACGAGTCTCTCTTTAATCGGAAATTGGAAAAATAAACATTCATTCCACGTATATTATTAATTATGTCCACTAGATTTTGTAAACAAAAAAGTTATTACCTACTTTTAAGTTACAGATAATATTTTTACCGTTCGTGCATTTCCGAGGTGTTTGTGATCTAAGGTTTTTATTTACCAAAAAGACATCGCATAGACATAATGCAGTCCGTTTTTATCGACTATGTAATCTTGGGAAGCTATTGATCATAAAATGAAGCCTGTGGCAAAAGAAAACTTCTCGTTTCTTTTTTTTTGGTCAGTGATTGATATTTTGTCTCTCTTTTGTGCAGGATACGTCAACGTCTGTGCAGCGGTGTGTCTACTGCTACTGGTCGGAGACCTCTCACCGCAGTCGTCGGCGGCGCCGCGGCCTAGAAGAGATAAAATGGAGAACCCAGCGTGGGCGAACCCTTGTGACCTGGCCAATGGAGCTGTAAGTTTTCCACAATATTCTATTACAGTTTTTAGCATTCTGGGGGAACAGGTTACATTGCTGATAACACTAATTCCCAGGGCATAGTCTGAGACCATCAGTAATTGACTGGTGTAGAATATTGTAGGCATGCTACCTAAGGAATTTAATATGAGGGCTTCTTGACTGATAATGTACAGTACGTGTACGTGTTTTCGCTTTTGTCAAAATTACAATACGTACTAAAACGTACTTATTTCAGTTTTCTCTAAAATATAGTAGGTAATGGTTCATTCTTCTAAGATTGAAATTCTCCTTTAAAACACATCACTCGTTACAAATATGTATATTCTTTCGCAATGAGAGATGTTTATTTTCCCTGATAATTTTAATTGGCTCCTATTGTACGTGTAGTGTGTTCAAATAGTTCTGAGTATGCAAGCTTCTTTAAAACGCGATTTGTCACCAATGTATGAGAAGTGCCTTTCATTGTAAACCCTGTAACTGAATTCGTGTGACTCACGTATGTACAAACATTGTGCTAGATGGTTGCCGTACTATACCATCACATACGAGACCTGTCTGAACACATTACGAGAGTTTAGTCATCGGGTAAATCCCAATTTACATAATCGGCTTCAATTTTGCTAATGACCATAGTTGTGTTTGTCAATAATCTTTTTTGTTTTTATTACAGTCAACAACATCATCCAAAAAATTCACACCAGAGGACGCCAAGCTTGTCGCAAATCAAGCAAAAGCCGCACTCGACGAAGCACAAAAATTCAAAGATCTTTTTGTAAGTACCTATATTTCATAACTCACGTTGGGCAAGTCTTTCTCTTTCATTCACCGATTGAGCTCGGTGTAGTATTCGCGGGGTCATCGATATGCCCGCCGCGTCGCGCGAAATGAACGGACGGGCTCTACCACCGGCCAATACCAATAAAACCCGACTGAGGACGTCAATAGCGTATGCGCAAGGTTTGCGTATGCCGATTATTGCCGATTTTATCTGCATGAATGAAAGTGTCGCTGTGTCGGTGTCTTTGTCTGGTCATTTTATTCGAAACGTCTAATGTAACGACTAGACCGTCTCGCTTCATGTCCATATAAAGGACATTTACACGCAAAGGTCTATGGACTCTCGTGGTATCCCGGAGCAGTTCCTCAGAATTTTGACCCATTAATGATTCTTGGCGTGCACGTTTTTAGCGCCGTTTTCTCACCGCGGCGGCATGGTGGAGAGATTGCATCGACAACTTGGGCGCCGGTTTTGCTGTACCTACATCCGGAGCTCGTCGCTTCCTCCCTTTTAATTATAATTATAATTTTGTAAACCTCTCCTGCTACGTCATAAAAATCAATACACCTTCACACTTTCCAACATCAATCTATAATTGTATCCTTTAAGTCTCAGCAGACTTTGACTTTACAATCGTTTGCGGAAACGCAAGCACCTCAACCTACATTCGAGAATTCATAAATAATTCACGAATTATATGGAACAATTGTTTGGCATGTTAATAAAACGATTCATATGACGCTTCTATAATTCCAATCCTCTGAATATATTTCCGAATCGGAAGTGTGGTGGGTCGATCAACGATCAGTAATGCGTTGTCGCTGTCGCGCTTCGCATCACTTATAGAAGCCTCCTTACCAAAGTTCGTAATTGTCAAGGCGATCCCAGACGCGTTTACTGTCCATTTCAGCTTCTCCAAATCTGACTCTTCATTATGTGTGGGGCGCAGCGTCAATGGACAAGCCTCACTGGCTGCTTGTGTAGTAAGCGTGTAGAGTTGTCAGCAGGGTTGTTCGTTTATGAAGTATGGTGGCATTGTAATAGGCTCAGCAGTCATAACGACGGCGACGTCCTGTCCGCTGCCTCCTTGTCGTAAAACGACATTATCGACTCACAGTAGCCGGAACGAAGTACAGGACGGTGCGCGGGCGACTCGAATACTGATTGCGCATTAGTATTGCACGACACACCTGCCCGTCGATGTGTCTTTTTTTCTGTCTCTCCCCTTAATGTCGGTCATTCGTTGCTAATGTATCATATTTATTGCGATTTAGACTCCCGGGAGGCGTTGAACCACCATTGTTATCGATAGACAAGGACGCTTGACTCTTTGTTTTATACGGGAAACGTTTTTCGACTCCTCATTACGTCAATCCACCTTTGAGATCGCTCGTGTTATAAAACACTTTTTACTGCTGAGATAAAGAGATAGATGTAAATAATTCGGGCTGCGTCAAGTGTTGTCAGCCCATTTTGTTTAAATAATAACTGCCTTCGTTGTACTGAGAATGCCATAATAAATTCAACGAACCCTACCGGTACTGTGTGACTCGCTACCGGCGGCCACCGTGTGAATGTGTTTAGACAGTCAGCTTTTGACATTACCGGTGTCACGCTGTCGCATATTTCGGGCCCGGATCACCTTTAATATGACCGCTGAGGTCGTAATACATCGCGCATTGAAACATCTTTTACTAACTGAGTGATTCAATGTTACGAGGGCGTTGCGTTTTTTCCTGAGTAATAATTAATAATTATCAGCACACAAATTTTGCTTGAAAAAACTGGCAGTTTTCTAGGCCGGAGGGCGTTGTTGTTAATTTGTAATAAGTGTTTTTTTATTGAGGTCAATTAACGTTGTAATAATAATAGATTTATTCAGCTGGTAAATATTAGTACAAACTGTTTTCTTTCTCTAATGTCACGTATATATGTGCTGGGGGGAATGCACACAATGTTTTGGTCAAACGTAAATTGCTCTGCCAGCGTATCTGGTGGTTTATGACGTACCTATTTATATCCCGTGCAATCAAATGCAGATGCAAAATTGTAAATATAACTTCTTTTCATTAATTAAATAGAAAATGTTTTCAATATGTTAAAGAAAAAGATTAATCCGGTAATAAACAATAAAAATAATTCGCTGTAACCCGAGCGCATAGCGTGATCAGGCGGCATGCGCATTGCATCTGAACCGCTTATCTTAGCATAGCCTCGCCGATACATAAACACTGAATACATATATACGATATGTACATACTTAGTACGATAGCGTTGTTCACACGGCGACATGCTGTCTGCGGCGGTCCGTGTACGTGTGTGTTTATGTAGACTATGTAACGTTTGTGTGGGTGCTTCGATAAGCTTCCGATGGTCCGAGCTAGGCATTCGGATGGTAGTCAAATTTCTTGGAGGAAGCCCACCCACACATGACTTCCTAAATCAAATCAACTGTTTACGTTGTGAGAACGCGTTCGCGGCTGCAGTCACAGACTTTTGGGTTTTAATTGTAGGTAATAATATATTATCAAATGTTTACTGAGGAAAAATTTAGACTTGGTATAGATTACCAGAGCTATGATGTTTTAATTATGTTACATTTTTTTTTAACAATCATAATTTATTTTTTGATTTGGCAGTAACTATAAAGTAGATAGACGACGCTTTTTTGGTTAAAAAAGAGCCGAGTAAAATAATCCATTTTGACCACAATGCAATTCGGCTGCAATGTTTCATTGATAAACAGGAACAGGAAACCTATGCCCAGTGGTTATTTTTTTGACATGTATACAAAAGAAGTAACTAGTTCAAAAAAGCTATATCACTGGCCGACGTGTTGAACGACCCGTAGTGAGGTGTGGCGTGAGACACCGGACGACACCGGACGCGCACCTGTGACCACGATGTCCAAGCTAGCACATTCCGAATCTAACGTGAATCATTCCCTCCCAAACTGTCCAAAACATAAACAAATGCACTGACTAGTGTTCCCAGAACGAACTGTAGAAATGCTAACTAAATATGCAGGAGTAATCAAATCGCGGTCCTACGATTGCCTACATGGTAGTATGCGTGTATACGTTGGGCAACTAGGTTTCTTAGTAAGTTAAAAATTGCAACAGGTTCTTTGAATGCAATTCATAGTTTTGACGAACAATTAATTGCGTATTGTTTTTGATAGATTATTGTGTTAATAGTGACTTCAGTATATTTGAAGTGTACAATGATTTTATCTAAAATCTGTTGCGCTTTATTTGGGAGTCGTACCTCGTTTTGCACATAATTCTATTGCCGTTTTAATTGCTTTGATCTACTGATATAATAAGCATTGTTGTCGTATTGTCGCCGCAAACCAGGCTCTTTCGTTTAATTAGCTACATTGTTAAATGACAATATTTCTCCGATAATCGACATCTCGTTAACAAAGGGACAGATAATTTCTATCACCTCTGCTGCATCTGCCATCTATACGCACGTGTTGAAGGTTTTTGAACTCTCGACGGCGTGACATAAAAATTGTTTTTGTATACGCACAGCGCGTCACGTATTCGCAATAAACCACCAGTTTAGCACAATTTTACGCGATTATGCGAAACGTTTTATAAAAACGTTTGTCTAGTAAAATAAATGCTAGTGTCAAACTTTATCGGCTACCGTAAGGCAGCAGCTGTATTAAAGTGTCGAATTTGAATGTGGAACAGTTATTAGTACAGTACGAGACCGTGGGCTTCTTATTTCGGATCATTTTGCACCGCCGGCCTTCGTTTGGCTAACGTATCGCAAGCGAAGGAGTGGCTTTCGGCTTCCGATCACGAGATGCATATTTACAATGATCCATAAAAAGTACTACAGTAAAAAATCGGCTATTGGGTTTCGTTTAACTGGAATCGTATAGATGTAACTGATGCTGATGTATAATTATGACGAGTGTCAACTACTACGTTCCTATGGTTAGGTTGCTCTGTTAATCTGCTCTGTGATATTGCAATTGCAATACACCACCAGGTGTCTTAGGCCCCCTTCCGCCTGCCGGCGTGACGCGTTTAAGGTCCAGCTAGACTGGTCTGTTGTTCACATGGTCTATAAATATCATTTCGAGGAACAGTTGCTCGTATGTGGGCGATTTAATTCCATTAGTGTACTTTTTCCGCAACGCAGAGATGGAAATAAATAATACTCGTACAATAATAGAAAACTAGGAATTAGATTTTATTTAGATAATTGGTAATGATATTTTTTTCATTGTGGATGATGACGTGTACCTACTATAGAAAAAGTTATCTTTTGCTATCTTTTCCTTGCTGAAGTTTTGTATTTGCTGAACTTTACTATATAACCTATACTCGTAAGTATTACGCATAATCTACTGACCGTTTTAAACAAATCATTTTACAAGGTTCGTGTAATCAATAGGCAATAAAAGTAATTAAGTCACTGTTAAACAATTTGTAAAATAAATTTCAAAATAAAAAAGGACTCACCTGGAAGAGTATAAGAGTATCCTGTCTATCTCAGATTCTCGGGACCACTGTCTCAGAAAGCAAATCCTGGCCTTTTATATACCAGACTAGAAGCAGGATATGGCAATATGGCCACCAACTCATCTTCCGCTCATCTCGTCTTTCCATGAAAGTCAATTAACTGCTATTTTTATTGCTCAACGGAATACGGGAACAAATTGATAACTCTATTGTTCATATGATTCATTCTTCGGACAAACCGTTTTAGTGGTTAATATTCATTGTTATTAAGGAATCGCTGTAGTAACATGAAAAGATTGTATAGATACTCGTTTGATTAAAGGACAATTTAAAATGTTCAACTGCTCTTTTCAAAAGTAAGGTACGAAAGCCGTCATAAATTCTCGTCAATGAAAGGTTTTTGAAGTTCGCTCGACTGTCTTGTTCTTAAATAATCTTCAGCCGATTTCTGTTCACTGCTGGACATGAGTCTACCCGTAAACTCGGTCCTGAGTTTTTGTTTCCTACTACTGCCAGCTACTTTTCTTATTTCGTTGGTCTACCTGGCTGGACGGCGCCTTACACTACGTACAAGACACGGTCCAGAACACGTTTGGCCCGACGGTTGTCCAGTTCTGCAACCACATCTGTTCACCGGCCCACTGCCATTTCAGTCTGCTAATTCTTTGGGTTATATCGACAACTTTGATTTTCTGGTTTTGTTCTCATATAACCTTACAATTAGTATTAATTAATGAATTGAACCTACAAAGAACAAGTAAAGCATGTATGTTTTTCATTTGTTTACAGGCTGCCAACCTACAGAGCTACGATGCGTTTAACGAGACTTCGGACGCGGGGCCCTGGTTACAAAGCAACGGGTTTGTTACCGAATCCGCCTTTCCAAAGGACAAGAACAAGATCGACAAGGAAATGCCTACGGAATATCTGAGCCAAGTTACGGTAAGTCAATTGCTAATGATTTTATTTTTGATACATTGACATAAGGCTTTCTCATAAATACAATGATAAAGTAAATAATGAAAAAATTCAAGACGCTGACTGGATTTGAACCAGTGCCTTATATCGTATATATAAATGTATGCATTTTACATTTGAACTGGCTTTCTGCCGTCAGCGCCACGGTGGACACTTATGGAACTAAATTCTGTAGGGAAATTCATTTTAAAAATCACGAAGATTGTGATGAGAAAACATCATGATTTTCACCATTTGATTTCATTACATATACAAATATACATCACGATATTAATTACGAATGTTTGATTAGTACGAGTATGCTAAATAATATTTATGTATCCTTCGTCTTAATGAAGCAATTGAAACAGATTTATAAATATAGCGTTTATTATTTTATTTTTCACTGCTGCATCGGCATCACTATTGCTGAAGTCTGAGTGTAAAATAAAATACATATATAATACACAATATATTCCGGCAGTTTTTTTTATATAAGTAGAGGTAAAAAAAAAAGAAAATGTGCAACTGTAGTTATCATGTAAGACAGTTAACTTGCGAATGTCAACTGCAACTTGCCAAATTGTTTCCCAACAGAGTAGAATAATCGAATCGAAAGGGCGGCGAATGCGCTGATGCCAAAAACGTGCATCCGTATGAGTTTTTCAATCGATTTCAAGGAATCACCTCCGTCGGTGGCACTCATTGTCGTGGACCGACTATCGATTACGTGAGAACACAATGGTTTTGCAATGTGGACGTTTTAATCAGTAATAACTGACAAAATTTTCGGTGATAATGCTCGGTGGAAAAGGTTAAAGACATCAGAGTTATATGTTTTTTTTTTAATTATTTCTCATGCTGATTACTCAAGCGTTTAAGTATATGATTGACATGTCACAGTCCCAGTACATAGGACGATAATAAAGCTCAAACGGAACTACCTCAAATACGTACGTGATCAAAAGCGTACAGGTTTGTTCGGTGGTAACATGTTCTCATGTTTTTTTCTCTTTCTTCACAGGATAATATTGAGGAGCATCTTCCGGTTATGTATAAAACGCTGAAGATGGTTGCCGCGGGCTTGTACGCCATCAAAGAGCATGGGCTCAGGCAAGACCTCATGAAGGAGAAGATGCTCAAGCCCTACTTCGATGTCACCTTTAACCGCGTGCGACAAGTTCTTTGTGTTTTTAATGTAAGTATCAAAGGTTAACGCAAAAATACTTTAAGGCTCACTTGCACTAACCAGAGTAAGCCCTTAACCCAGAGTTAAATAACGTACGTACTTATATGTGTTGCTGCCTAACCTTGAATTAATACGCTAACTCTGCTTGGTGCAAGTGGGCCTAATAATAAAATATCGGAACGAACCAATTGTAAGGTCAAGTATGAAGAGCATTTATATCGAGATATAATTACGACAGTTTATCTTCTCATTACTCCTTCTATTCCAACTGAGTTACCTAATTAAGTTGTTGCTCAATTCTTCGAAAATCAGAGTTACTTGTTTCATTCGATAGGATACAAAGACGGCAAAGCGTTACCGTTACTAAAGTAATTTGTAAATTGACATCTTTAACTAGTTTTAATTTTATTGTGAATTAACTTATATCCGCTTTACATACCAATGAACCACTAGATTCACTTATTTATAGGTTGCTTCAATAATCTTTTAATTTGGAGTCTAATAATAAAAGAATAAGGATCAAATCTAACTTTTTCTTTTTATTCGTTGCAGGAAGTCATGTTATCGCTCAATAAAGAAATCCTTCCACTAATGGACGACGAGATCCCAAGTTTGCAGTCGGACAGAGTGGACACAATGTTCATGATATACAGAGACACGATGCTGTATCTCGACTATCTCCGGCAAGTCATGCACCACTGGGGTACGACCGGCTAGACAACGCGCCTCGGACTCAACCAAACTATTACAACCCTTAGATACGAAGGTTCTAGATTTAAATGTTCAAATCTTTGTGTAATGATTTAATGAACTAGCATGTCTGTTGATATAGCTATTTATTGAACATCGATGTTAGAACAATTTCTAGGTGTACTAACTTCATGTATGTGCATTAAATTATATATACATTAATTGAAATAGACCCTGCGGTACTCCACAATTTTCAATAAAATGTGAAATGCACCCCAACATTGTAATAAAAGTACAATAATGTAACTATTGTTATAACGGCATTGTAAGCAGTGGTCACCATATTGCCGTTTATTGAAAAACTACTACTCACACACTAAAGTAATTTTGATCTGCTGCATTACACCGAGATTTTTATTTGTATTAATTCAGTATTTTGTTGAGACTCAATTGTATAATTATGTTTACCGTATAGTCCTCCATACAAGAAATTACATCGAAATTAAATAAGTTCATGCTACATTTTAATTTCGTTATGGTCAGTTTTCTTGAAAAAAAACTCCGCGAGGGTAAAAAAAAAATCAGATCAAAAAAACTGTAAACCAGTCCATATTATGAATTGACGATTAGATAATTTTACTAACGGAGTTTTTATGCCTTTAGGAATTGTTGGCATATTTGCTTAGTAAATTAACATTTTAAATAGTAGAAGAATGTCATTGCCATTACTTTGCCATTTTGGTCTATAACGAATAAGTTCCTTTATTATTGTAAATAGTTGTAAATTACCACTTATTTATTATCGGACCGGCAGCTTCATAACATACTAAATTCCCGTTATCCTAGTCAAGGTCTTAATTTATTTATTCATCCCTAATTTCATTTTTAATTTCGTATTTGTAATTATTTAATTTAGATTTTAGTTTAGACTTCATTCCATCATACTTGGTTGTTGATGTTTTGATGAATTCATGAATGTATCTGATGCTGTGTCGTGATTTCGTGTGGTGTGTCTAGACCCGATGACAGGCTGGCGCGGTGTGGTCATCCGAGGCATACACTATATTCCTACTTTCATTAGTGTTACTTAACTTTGTTACTATTTATTATTACTGTTACAGAAATCCAATGAAATATAACTAGCTTTAATACACCTGTTAAATATTATTATTATAAAGAACAGAGCTGGCTATAGCCATAGCTAGAGCTATTTATGACTTAATCATTATTTGTATAGTTCAAACACTGAGTTTGAAAAATTAAATTATTATTACATTTAAACCTTTGTTTTATTCCCGTACTGAGTACCTCGCCACTGCACTTTTTTATTATAAGTATCAACGGATATTGAAATAATAAACGATCATAACCTAAACTTAGTTTATTAGTAATAGTACTTCTCAGTGGATCTCACTTCAATATAACAATGAACCACTCTTCTAAATTATGCTCTAGAGGACTCACAACATTACAAAATACAATAGCACTTTCCACTAACCCTTAACGCAGCAGTCACTTAGGTCATTTATTATCAATACACTATTACAAATAATAGGCTGCGTGACATAAACGCCCGCCGAGTTAAGGTCCTGTCAAATGTCAACGTTTATTATTACAGTGAGCATTCCCTCTCCCAGTTCCCATGCTTCGGCCTGGAAACAATTTCACATCTTTACTCAACATATTCACAAAACGACGTGGTCGCTTATTTGCGTTGGTGACTCGAACGAATTAGAGCGAACCATGGGAGTTCAAAAAAGGAATGGTCGAAACAGAATGCGCCGTGACGATATTTCGGTATGGTCGTAAATCGTTTGGTGTTTCAAGTGTGGTAGTTTGGAGTCCTGCTACCGATTACGATGTCAAAAGCGTAGCCGATGTTTGCTTTATAAGTTAGTGATGGTCATGATGTCGCCGGGAGTCTGGGTGTTGGGTCTGGTTATTAGAGCGGACGGTGTAATCAAAGATTTCGCTGAGGTAGGTCAAACGAGGCTCTGTTTGAGCTCCTTCGGTTCAGAGACGTATGTTTCAAAAGGTAGGCGTACATTTGTACTATGGACTTAGGTTTATGAGGAGCAATTTTATCTTTTTGGTACGAAATTCTAAAACTTGCTCGTCACAGTGACCACATGATTTGGTAGCACTGAGGCCTCACTTATTATGTTTTTCTATTTATTAATTATCGATTACGCATGTCTTTCCTTTCTTAATTATAATAGTCGTAATCAGACGTTAATCAGCTGTTAAGACTAACAAAACATCACGAAAGTCAACCTAAAACTCGTGCTAAAACAGTTTCTTTAATTAGATCTAAAATGAACATATTAGTGGGTCTGTAAACAGTATATCTTACAACTAGTTGCGCCTCCACTCATAAAATAAGTAAGAAATAGACTACACGTGTCCCTGGGCACGTTCATTGTCAACCTTCACCTTATAGTAACTGTTTATTTTTATTATTTTTATCACTATCTCACAGCTATCTTATATTTCATTTCCTCTGAACAACAGGTACTTACTTGACTCGGGAGTAAATTATTGTAGTTTTAGTGGGCAACGCAAATGTGTTGATATACTAGGTACCATCTCGGGACCACCGTACGGCTCAATCATCAGATTAGCTCAATGGTATCATAATATGCATTGACACCGGACTTGACGAAGCACCTATGCCAAATTTTAGCTCAATCAAAAACAGAGAAATGGGTCTGGGAGGAGTAGTGGGAGAAATTAAATAAAAGCATTCATAAAACGCAAAAAGTTAAGTGATGTTACTCAATTCGACCCAAACAGCCGGATGAGACAGACAATGAAATTTAATATGTAAGTTTTAAAAATAATGCCTTACAAAATTCTTGTCTCAAGTCGCCAGGTCGTGTGAACATGAAACACATATTTGCTCGTTAATAATTCGTGACCTCCCACATTGTTTGCACTTGGGACATTTTTCCAGAGTCCTGTGCCGAATGTTGTAATTTAGCACTCTAGATCAAATATCTCTGACGGTGTTAGCTATTGCAACCAAAGAGAAGCAAGTTTTATAGTAGAGTGTCAGAATCTGGGAAATATCAGTGTCTTCAAAATAACTGCTTAGATGACGCCACTATTGTTTTAATATATTAAGAATATTTCTATAATAATATCCTACTCACTGATTTGAGCTTGCACTTTGAATTAACCTTTGGATGGGCAAAAAAAACTGTAAAATATATGAAAAAGTATGACTTCAAAATGTCTAAAGACTCTTAAACAGACACGATCAAAGCTTAAAATGTCTGTTTCTTATAATCAACACCATAATTTCAGCCGATAAACTAGGTTGCTCCTCTAACCGACTTGACTATATACTGACTGATCCATTACAGACAAAAATACAACTCAGGAAATAATATTTTCGAAACTGTGAGAAATAACAGTGTAAATAAGTATAATGTAAACCTTCGTAGTTAGAGTACCCTGCTAAGTTTTAGAACACAAAACGAAACTTATAAAGAGTTAACAATGCGACAGATTAAGGTATTAAACTATTAACCACCTTGAGGTCCCTTTTCTTGTTTAGCTACTGTAAGTATTATTTAAATAATTTACTCAACTTTTGTTAAACAAGAATACTTAGCGCTTTAAAAAACGATAATCCTTAAAAGTTGGAACACAGATATGTTTCAATGCTTTTGTGCGATATGCTTTTAGATAAAAACGTAACGATTTTCAAGCTTATGTTGTTACGACATTATCACAAGTTGTTCAAACGAGTTTTAATGCAATAAATCAAGACAAATACATATGAGTGGCGACGACGTACAGGAAGACGCAGCGTCGGTGGTTCACAGAAAGTGGACTGATGACCTGGTAAAGGTTGCTGGAGTCCTCCGGAGGCAGGCGGCGCAAGTGGCGTTGTTTGGGTGAGGCCTATGTCTAACAGTGGACTTCTTTGTGTGAGGATGATGACGATGACAAATTTATTTTAAGCGCTTACTACTCTTATACCAACTAAGATGCTAACGATAGGGACGCAGCAATACGTTGAAGTGAGAGGCTTTCACTCCCTCGTCCTATTTAGGATTCTAAGTTCTGCAAAGTGTAAAGGTGGGAGGGATCCCTTGGAGCATTCGCCTGTGATGTAAATTTACAGAGTCGAGCATTTCAGCAGTGAGGGAAATCATGCTCGTCAAGTCAGGAAGGCAGTACTGTAATGTAATGCTCAAAATCGAATCTGAAACATTGCATTACATGCGAAGGCTTTCAGGTGAGAGAGCACTTTTATACACACTTTATTATGCATGCAGTCAATTGATTCGGAAATTTATTACACTTCTATAAAGGTTCATTGTCTAACCGACAACGAGTGTCGTCGCCTGCTACCCTCAATCCCTTCAAAGTCCTTTATAGCTGTGCTCCACACTTCTGTCAAGTTCTATCTTGGGGCGGGGACTCATTAAAACGGTTAATTAATATTAAATACATATAAATATAATGGTAAGAAATGCAAATTCTCAATTAACACTCTCCGCGTCATTCCAAAGTAAAAGTGCCCTACACACACTCGTCTCTTTACCGCGTTGAATTGAATAGCGATGTACTTGTACAGTCACCAGCATTAATATCTGCCACAAGAAAGCGCGCATAAATATCTGTCACGACTTTATTTCTAGAGCCGTTAGGACGTGTCAGATATTTTCGTCTGCCTTATTATGGCAGATATTGATGCTCGCGACTGTAACAACCTTTGTATCAGGATTGATTCGAGATGGAAGTAAAGACTCCTCTCATAGATGGCGTTCAACTTCCCTGAGGAAAATTCAAGTCTCAAAATCCCAATAGCCCGCCGTCTTGTCCTTGTAATGACGTAAGTAGGTATATTATTTGATGTGTATTTAATGCACCTCTACCAGCATCTATCATCGGATCACATAACACGGTAATCGATCACCCAAGTAACTTACCTGTGTACATTAGCTCACATGCACTTATATCGTAATGCGAAGCGTCTACTGTTAAACACATATGTCCTTTTTTAGCGTGTGAAGCGCCTTAGGGATTGTAGTATAGTCCTTAATATCTGCCATAACAAGGCGGGCAAAAATATCTAACACTAGAAATAGAGTCGTGTCAGATAATTATGCGCGCTTTGTTATATCAGATATTGATGCAGGTGCCTGTACACTACACAGCACAGGAATAGAAAAGGTCATAATTTATTTGAAAGCCTACGTCAGTTACGCCTTTACGTGCTAGAGCGGGTTATGTCAATTACTTGTTGAACCTTAAGCACAAAATATTTCCACACTTTAACGATCCGTCGGCGACCACAATAGCCGGGCTGGGGCACCAGCTTTATCCCTCTCACGTCCCTTGTTTTATTTATTATAGAGATTTATTATTTACCTTGCTCGCACACGATGTGTCACGAATCTGGGACGAAAAAACGAGGCTATGGTAATTCGTCCGCGCACGTGACAAACTTTTTTTTAAGTTTTAAAAAACATCGAGATAAGCAGTTTTGACCCTGGGTGGCAATCGATGCCCAGTATCCAACTATGGCTAAGCTTTTACTATCTGATTATGAGATTAGCTGCCGTCTTCATAAGGCTTTGTTTAAAAAAAGTCAGGTACTTGATCTTACTTTTAGTGTAAACACAGTAACAATCTCACTATGGTACTCTCATGAGCAATGAAAATGGATATAAATGGGCACTTTTTCATAAAAACCGGCCAAGTGCGAGTCGGACTCGCGCATCGAGGGTTCCATACAAATTTTCACTTACCCTAACTTTATTACCCGGTACCGGGTTAGTTAAGTTTTCACCTGAAATCTATAGCATTGCAAACAAATGAGGTGCAAACTTAACGAAACCGGGTTGTTCGAATAGGTTTTTTGCTAATAAAAAAAAATTGCTAGTTACAGACGCGGCTATAATTTTCATGTAATATTTATGTTTATTTATACAAACCGACAAGCCCTTGAAATAGATCAAGCCCTTTAATATGCTATTTGACCTAGTAGCGAGACTTTTAATTTTTGTCTCCCCTCATATTCGTCATTGTTTTGGAAAAAAAAAATATATTTTTAAATATTTATTTTGACATACATGTGGGCTGGCCATGTTTATAAATATTACAAAATTCAAATAGATATCATAAGTACCTAGTTTTTACGATATAGTGCTTTAATAGTCGGACAGACAGACAGACAGACACACAGACAGACAGACAGACAGACAGACGGACAGAGTCGGACCATAAGGGTTCCTTTTTTACCATTTTTAGTACGGAACCCTAAAAATGGCAGATGAGATGAACCTTTTTTTCATTACTTGTGCGTTTTATCTTAACAGCGCAATGTAACCCCTTGACAAGTGAAAAGAGTTAAATCTTTTAGAGAATATCATTTACAGACAAAATTATCGACAGACATTGAATAAATGATTTGCTAAGGTACCGGGTTAAATGAGTCAATATGCAATGTGAATTGATACAAAGAATAGGCGCCAATTACATTTTAATATTAACCACAATCAAGGAAGAAGAACCATAACCTTTCTTTGCTTTGGAGCAGTCGGGTAATAAATATATAACCATCTGTGGATGCACACCTCGCACAACGTATTTCAACTACCGTACACCACCATGTGGTGTACGGTAGTTGAAATCCGTTTAGTCGTTTTGACGTAAAATAGCCACAACGTCACATGCAAACATACAAAAATCCAAAAAACATATTACCCACTCAGTGATCTTGAAATAGACCGTTTCGTAATTCATTAATAACGTTAGTTATCATTCTGTAATTTAAATAGAAACAGCCTCCGATAAACATAATTTCAACCTTTAGTTGCTAAATGGAATGTCTGCACATTGAAGATATTTTCAAAAATAATATTTTAACGGACTATCTGGAAGTCACTGCGAAAAATATATTTATTTATTTATTTTGTATGTATGTATGTGTCGTTGTGGCTTCATCGCGCCAAATCGGCTTAATGTATTTCAGCTGTTTTTGGTACATGAGAAGCTGGGTATCCACAGATGGTCGATCGCCTAGCCGTTGGGCCGACCTAATAAAGGCGCTAACGGGTCTGCCAATACCTAAAGCTATTAGGACCGCAGAGGATAGAAATACCTGGAAGAACATGGTTCAGCAAGTGGGTAACATTTCACATTAGACACGACCTTCAACAATGAAGATGCCGACTAAGAAGAAGAAGAGCATTTTCGGTAAAATTTCAATCTTTCCCATACTTTCGTCTTACCCCTGCGCACCTTATATGCACAATGCACCTTGATTCAACTACCTATCTAATCTCTAGCAACTATCTAACATCAACATCAATAAATGCTTTCGGCAATGAGATTCTCCCACACACTACATATAGGCGTGTTTAATCGCTGCAAAACCACAGGACTGCCCTGACCGCGTCAAACAGGCAAAAAGAGCAAGATGGTGGACAAGCCTTGTTTGTAGTTCCATGTGTGCATTGCAAGCCCTCAAAATAAACACAAATATTGAGCACTGGCACTTGACCGCTTTGTTAATCATGTACCACAAATGGGTCTAGTTATACAATATCTGCCCGCGACTTTGTCCGAAAATCATCCGAGAGATGGCGCCATCCACTTGCCTCAAAAAGCCTTAGACTATTATTTTTGGGCTTCATGCTAAGCGAAACAACCGAACTCTATTACTGAGGCACCGTTGTCTGGAGTATGCATGTCGAAAGTCAACAAAATAATCTATAGAATTTTGTATTTACTTAAATTTGAGAGAATATGCGCGTATGGTTAAACCACGGTATTTTATTTAATTATTTAATAAACAAGTATATAACTTACAATTCACCTTTTATATTAATAGAAGCTATTGGTCCAGACAAGCGGTTACTGACATAGTGTGCAGTAACAGCCCAAAAATACCGGGGCCTATGCTAGGGCTAGTGTATGACAGATTTTAAGAGAGCGATCGGTGTTTTAGAGAATCGATGTGTGGCCAAACAGATATATAGGAATTAACTTTAACTAAGCTTAGCTAATTAATATATCTAGCATAACTTTCATTAGCATCCACACAGTTTCGTCACATATAGAATTAATGCTATTGTAATAATTGCATTAAATTCACTTTAGGTTATTGAACTATTAAAAATAGTAGAAACAAGCTTAAGCAAACGCAAAGGGTTCCATAGCACCGTACTTGTATAAGTCCCGTACCATATGTTCAAAAGTTAGAGCCCTGACGAACAGACAGATATCGTAGGATTAGTAATAGGGTTTGGCCCCCCTTACTCCTTTGGGTACAGAACCCTAGAAAAGAAAATGATTTATGAAATACCAGCTCTGAAGTATAGGCATAAACTTTAAACACACTAAGTTGATACATATTCAATACATACTACTTCGCAACGACCTTCGTATTCAGAAGAAAAACAAAACTGCAACTCATCTCGGATAAACCAGGCAGTTTCCACAGAATCCTTTTATTTCCTAAAGTAGTCGAGCATGAAGACATTAACGAATTAGTCAACCAAGACCAGACAAGATTGCAGACGAACGATTGCTAGCAATTATCATTTCGTCTCCTAAGGTCACACTCGATCCGTTTACGCGACCCGGCCTCGTGAAATAAGGTTACAAAAAAGGGCGTAAATCGACATGTTTCGATATAGACTTACATCATTTTATATCTTTGCAAAGACTTGCCGCTCACGAAACTATGACAGGAAGTGAGGTGCATACCTTTCTTCAGGCGTCGCCAAACGTTGGTCTACTTTTCAGTTGCTTTTTGATTCGTTTGCCTTTCTTTTCAAATGCTTGCAACAATAAGGTAATGTTAATGATGCAAGCATTTGAACACTATCTCGTGATACAGTTAGTAATAATGTATGCGATGACTAAAAATGCTTACTCGATATTATCTTGATATCGACGGTGGAATGGAGAAATGGGACTTAAATTGTATGAGCTTACTAGAAGGTGCCGGTCCGCAACTTCGTTCGCGGAGGAGAAAAAAGTTATTAAAGTCTACCTTTTGCTTCAGCATAGGCGTAGTCGGGTCAAAAGCATCCCATACGCATCTGTCGAAGCCCTTTCGTGGACCAAAAATAGTTGAAATCTGTCCAATCGTTTAGACGTAATTTTGGCACAAACACAAGTGTGTTTGCAGACATAAAAACTAAAAAACATTTGGAAATATCTTCAAGCTACCAATATTTCATTTTTAAAACTTTATTTACTATTTTAGAATAGTACCTACATTAAAATAAAATCACAATAAAAAAAAATATAAATTATAGCCAACAATTGGCAACCTCTGTCTCTGCCTCCGATGCAAAGTAATACAAGTGATCATTGTCAGTAATTACGACGTACGAACTGTATCCAACAGTTGGTACCCCTGATCCTGTGCGGTCTATATCATCTGATCAAACAACGCTTTAATTGTTTACAAGATTCACCTATATTGGTACTGTCACCTATGTGTGGTAGTTTTGTTAGGTGTACCTTGACTTTTATACAGTTATTTGTTATCCAAGGCTGCAAAGTTGTTATTTGGTGCGAGAGCTTGAATTGAAAGCTGAGTAAGCGAAGGAATCGAAAATCAAGCCACGAGCGGAGCGAGTGGTTCAATTATAGATTCCTGAGCGTAACCAGGACTGAAAGGCACGAGAAGCCAATTGCAAAATACACATCGTTTCACCTCACTACAGCAAGGAAAATGTGAGATGTAAGAAAAGCTATGAAATTATAACAAACCGATATTCATTTCATTTAAAACTTTGATAATGAACCAACGAAACACACTCATAACAAAATAACACAAATACAAATTCTAACTTATCATATGACTTTTCCACGCTAGCTATATAAATAACTTTTCCACGCAGATTTGGCGATGTACAAGGAGTTTATTCGAACGATCGAGGTGAACATTTTATTTAAGAATGAGGTGTTTGTAATGTTTATATAATGTTTATATAATTAATAACCACCTTTTCGAAGTCGCTGATGAAACTTTAGGAATGTCATAAATAAAAGCACAGTTTTTTTTTGAAATCACATTTTACACGATTTAGAAATTCTATATACGTTTTGCACGTAAAACAAGTATTGTATTGTAAACACTTTATTGTACATAAAAACAATAAAACAAAAAAATTAAAGTAACATATTTGTACAAAGGCGAACTTATCCCTTTAAGGGATCTCTTCCAGTTAACCTTAGAGCAAATGAAAGAGAAGAGTAAACATCAAAGCAGATAGACAAACCAACAAGTTAATATGCACAATGACATTAAAACTTAAAAGCTAATCAAATCAAATCAAATCAAATCAAAATATTCTTTATTCAAGTAGGCCTAGTTACAAGCACTTTCGAAATAAAGTAGCATACACATACACATAAACCCTAAATAATAAATAGTAATATAATAGCATATATATTATCTAGATAAATGAATATACGTGTGTAAATATATATTTATATACATAATAAATATACACAAACGGATAAATATTAAAAGACGAGGTCAGGGGTCTGAAAGCCATAACTTTTTAAAGTTATCTTTAAATGATGCCACGGATTGTGACTGCTTAACGGACACCGGCAACGCGTTCCATAATTTAACCGAGTGGACTGTGAAAGATCTCCTATATGTGCGCGACTTATTGGGCGGAAAGGCGAGAGAAAGATTGGCACTCGAGCGCAGCCGGTGGCCACTGCCAGCCGCCATATACGTAAATCTTTCAGAGAGATAGGAGGGGGACACGGGATTGAATAATACATTGTACAGCAATGACAGCACATGCACGTCCCTACGACGACGAATTGGAAGCCACTCTAGCTGAGAACGGTACTGAGAGACATGATCAAACTTTCTCAGGCCAAAAATGTATCTTATGCAAATATTTTGCAGACGCTCAAGCTTATCAACTAGCTCTTCCTTGGGGTCCAAAAAAGCAATGTCACCATAATCGAGAAGAGGAAGTAAAAGAGAGCTGGCGAGAGTAATCTTAGTATGCAGTGGAAGGAAATTCTGCAGACGCCTTAAAGAATGCAATGACGCAAACAGTTCTCACCTCAGATAAGTGCGGTGACCAAGAAAGAGTCTGGTCCATGGTAATGCCTAGATTTTTTACAGTAGAGGAGAGCGGGATTGTTGTTCCATCAAAAATAACATCTGGCATCACCATTTCAGCTAGTTTGGAAACAAAGTGAGGACTTCCAATAACAATCGCCTGCGATTTATTTGCATTAATTTTTAAACCAAAATTAGTAGCCCACCCACGAATGGATTCCAGGTCTCCGTTGATTTTACTAACAAGTAATGGGAGATCATTCATGCTGGCCGCAGCATATATTTGAAGATCATCTGCGTAAAGATGATAGCTGGACTTCAATGTTTTAGCAATGCCATCAATAAAAATAGAGAACAGAAGTGGCGAGAGTACACCCCCCTGTGGGACACCAGCGGAGAGGTTGCACCACTCTGAAATGTTGTTTTGAACTCTAACACGTTGACGCCTTCCAAAAAGGTACTCCCTGAACCACGATAAAGCAGTAGGGGAAAAATTAAGCGAGCGTAGGATTCCTAAAAGGATATCAAAATCTACGGAATTGAAGGCACTGCTAAAATCTAGAAGTACAAGAAGGGTTAGCTTTTTATTTTCAATATTAAAGCGAATGTCATCGGTGACTTTAACCAAAGCAGTGATGGTGCTATGCCCGGGACGGAAACCAGATTGAGACGGATTGAACATATTGTGCCTGTTGAGATGCGATAAGAGGCGACGATTGACAAAATGTTCAATAATTTTGACAACACGGGGAGAATGGAAATTGGACGATATTGAGACAGATCAATTGGGTCCGAGGTTTTGGGAAGTGGTACAAGTAGATACATATGGATTTATATATAATAGATGACTTTATGTATGTAGTAAAGACACCTCTCAGACAAAATTTTTGTTTTCAAACAAACCTGAAGCGTGTAGGTCGTTTCTGGAAAAATATTTTTTGAGATAAAAATGTAATAAGTAAAGTATTAATATTAATATGATATTTCTGCGTCACAAAGCAGTGATGGAGACAACGGCAGGGTCCAAAGTCTTCTATTTAAAAGTTTGAGTCACGCGTAGTAGCGCGTAGATTTAAAAATCAAGGTACTGCGTGCAGCCACTTGTGTTCAATCCATTACTGGATTTACTCACTCCGAACTAATTTGTGTTCTAAGAGGACACAGATTAGTTCTGGGAAAGCTTGTATTGGATAGTTAGTACTGGATATATATTTGGGGGCCTCCATTAATTACGTGATTTGATCTCCTCGATTATTACTAGAACTAATCTTGGAAATATTAATTGGTGGATGGAAGATGGTTAGAACTTCGTCATGTTCATCTAGTGTTCCATCTATTGAGATATAGGAAACTAAAATACCTGCAAGTATTCATATGTCATAGGGAAATCGTTGAGGAGATGTTTACTACAAATGGTGATAATATTGTCTCCGGGTATATGCAAGTCTACACGCAAGTTATGGATGTCAGTTAGTTGAAAGATGTGGCTGCAGAAATAACAGTGGCTGGATAAAGTGTTTCCATAACGACTTATACTAAAATACTGAGGTAACACGTATTTCTATCCTCCTGTAGCCGAAATATCATGGCCTGTTTATACAAGTATACAAGCATTTCGGCATCTTCTCTTTCCCTTATTCCATTCATTTGGGGTTGGCGCAACATAGTTTTCTTTTCGACACTGACATAAATTACTAGTTATTAAACTTATATTAAATGCTATGCTAAAAGTTTGTATAAACAATCATTTTAATTTAACTCCTATTAAAAGTCATAATAAACATGATGTATATAAACAAAATTCATAATGATAATGTTGTTGGTCATACTTATTAAATAACAGAATACTGTTTAATCATCAACACATTATTTGTAACGATCATTGGGAATAATTTTACTTAACACATTTACACGGTGTGAATCAAAGTATTAAATTATGTTTTGTATAATTATCTACCTTAACGTTGGTCACCATTAGGTACGCTGATGAGTGAAGCGAGGAGGAATACTTGGAAGAACTGCGACCCTTCAGCGACAGAACCTTATTTATACCTTTTTAAGAATATATAAAGAAAAACCTCAATTATGAAAATAACGTTAAATTTTTAATGGTGTTTATAATAATAATAAACATTAATTTCGACCAACTGGAAATATATCCTTTGAATATTATGATCTTGTGTTTTATGAAAAAATAACTCTTAGGCTGACTACCTGATATGTAAATAAGCTCCTATGCAACTAAACTATTATTACTTTCAAAATTATGCAATTGATTTTTAATCATTTTGTTTTTAATCTATATAATCATTTCTGCAGGTGAAAACTATGCAATTTGTATTATGTAAATCGAACATTTGAAAATAGTTGTTACTAAAAACATTAAACACCCATTCAAAATGCTGATTATGTACAGCAAAATATGTGTATATAAATCATAGGACTTATGCGGTACCGAAGATACGGGCTATACTGATGAGGCCCGAGTGCGGGTTTCCTCACAGTGGTTTTTCTTTACCGAAAAGCTATTCAATAACTTTTAAGAAACTCATACAAAATTTCCTTCAAACTTACGAACCTCTGACAGAAAGTGTAAAGATAATCACAAAATATTAATATTATTTCAGTGACTCTTTATTACTAAAGTTGTTAAAATTGAATATCTCCTTAAAATTTCAAAAAAAGAAGTGATATGGGTTATTTAAAGGTCACTGAATAGAAAAAAGGCATTTTTGTATGTATGTATCGGTTTTTGCGGCCTTATCACATGAAAACGGCAGCGTGTATTTCAACTCCTTTTTTAATACACAAGTAGCTGGCTAGCTGGGCATCCAAAAACTATGTCAAGACAAAAATAGAAGGTAAATAAAACGGTTCACAACCACTACCGATAACCTGACATCAGTTATTGTGAATCACATTTTCGCTATGCACTGAGCAATGTGTTACAAGGTAGTCTTAGTATCACGTAAGAAATTGATAAGGTTTATTACCCTATATATAATCGTCCTTTAAGCGGGGAAAAACGATTAGTCATTTAGTTTTCCAATATTGGGAATGAATAATGTTACAATTATTTGCTCTTCTTATGGCATTGCATGATTCGTAATATAAAAAGTAACTTCTTACTAATCTTATTTACCTACTTTATGTTTTAATTTAACGGAAATAGAATTACATTTCTTAGATTAGCACATGATATAGCAGTTTCAGCATTGACAGCATTTTTCTAGACTTCGAATTAATTATTTTAAATACAACCAAGACAGTAATAACATCTAAACACAGAGAAATACAAGAAATTTAAATAAAGAACACTGTACTTCAGCAACTCCAAATATTTCAATATTTAGGCAGTAAAATAACAGAAGACTCGAGATGCACTACAGATATTAAAACTAGAATATTAATAGATAAAAAAGCTTTTCACAGTAAGAAACATACATTTAAGCCAAAAATATCCAAGTCTAGCAGGAAAAGTTTTATTAAAATTTATATTTGGAGCATTGCACTTTATGCCTGTGAGACGTGGACACATGAAAGGCTTGAGGCGTTCGAGATGTGGTGCTGGCGAGAGATGGAAGAAATAAGTTGGACAGAAAAAGCCACCAATAAGAAAGTATTGGAAAGGGTAGAGGAAAAGAGACAAATACTTCATTCGATAGAAACTCGAAGAGAGAAAATGATAGTTTATTTGATACGATACGACGATCTAATACAAGAGATAAGGGAGGAGAAAATTGAGGGAAGGAGAGGTAGAGGAAGGCCGAGAATTAGTTATTTGGACCAGATAAAGAAAAAGGTAGACGTCGTGTCGTATTCAGAAGTCAAAGAACTAGCATTAAATAGAACGGACTAGAGAGAACTGCACCGATAAGAGTGAAACTCTTAAATAATAATAATAATAATAATGTGGATATTTGTGTACCAAATCGTTAATCGTCGAACGAATTGTAGAGAATGTGCTCTGGATTTTTTAATCCCGCCATCCCCATTCCACATTCAGGCGCGGGGAGCGACTTCATCTTTCTCATCCTTACGGTCTCATTATTTAGCATTCATACGAACGATGCCATTTGCTTCATCATTTCTAATGCGAACCTAAGAAATAAATATACTAAGGACCTCGTTTTGGATATCTTCAAGGCAAGAGTGAGTAGGTTGTTGCTGAACCAGTGATCTACATCCTCGACTTACTATCAGGATTAGGTGATACTAGGGTCAATTGCTGGTCAATTTATAATTAAAAAAAAATATGGGCTACGTAACGCGGGTGAAGCTTCTGATAAATGCTAGTAAGTAAGTAAATTAACACTTAAATGTTTATTAAAATTTTAATTTATTCTAATCAGCATGCAACATAGTTTATCTGCAACAAGCATCGTCAAGTCTAAAAATAAACAAAAAGAAAATCTGTAACATGCTTTGCCGAAAAAATATTATGCTATCCAATTCTCCCTCAGCGCCATGCCTGTTCCAAAGGTCCTCATTATGCTGGCAGCATTGCCCCGCTGAATGGCAATGGAGACCTGCTGAACCAACCAAGACCCTGAGCGAGGATCGTTGCTCCTTTCTCTCAATCGCCGCCCTAACTGCTTGAAAAGCTCGCGGACCTCATCACCCCAAGGTCCAGCCTTTCCACAGTGACCGGCACGAAATCATACATTGATTCCAAAGCAGAATACTTGGCGTGTTTCAACTTAGTGGCCGTTTCCACCGCTGAACCCACCGATCTTACGCTTTGCCTTAAATAGGAAGCAGCAAAAGTACTGACACATGTAGTAAATTAACACGCTTAGTTTCTATTAACTAAAAGTGATACAATAGAACAAAATTGACATGTTTGGCTCAGTAGGTGTTTGTGTGATGAGGACGAATGTTTGTTCCTGAGTCTTGGATGTTGTCTATATTTTTAATTATTTTAATTTATCGATGCAAATGTTGCATATATTGTCGTCTGGTACTCATAGTAGGTACAAGCTTAACGTAGTTTCGGACTTGGTCAATCTGTGTAAGTTTATCCCTGATATTTATTATTTATATATTATTAAAATCTCGATGCCAGGAGCGTCTACTTGACAACTAAATATAACTAAACATTCATAAACCGTTAACGCCCAATACAGCCTAGAACTTTTTTGAGAACTGCAAAATTTGGTTATATCTGAGTTCGTAAGCAATGGAGTAATTACGACCATAAACAAGAATGTCCCCTAATGGGTCCAATGTGCATAAATGGGTTTACCAAAGAACAATAATGACTTTTTATGAAGTAGAATCTGGATTAAAGATCTAGTAATTTATCTCTATCGTGAAATGATGACCAATCAAATATGGCCTTGTGCCCATGGTTTTGCCAATTATGACCAATCTTTTCGAGTTATCGTCGTAAGGGCTTTACAGCTAAGGATCCAGAAGACCGTGCGAAGTGGAGAAGCAAATGCCGGAATGCAGACCCCGGGCTCCGAAGCAGTAGCTGAGGACGCCCCGCCCGGGAGAACTCTACGATGATGATGATGATGATTTCCAGTCTCATTTTTTCAACTCATCTTTTTTCATAACTGAACCGATAAAAAGTGTAACTGTATGAAGAGAAAGTTGGTATTTTTCCATCATTTATTTTCTTCATCACCAGTTTAACAGATTTACTAATTAACTCAGCCTGCGATGGCCTGGATTTGTATTCAATGAGATTTGTAGTCGGCAAATGAAAGCCAGTCATGATTCATGCCCTATTACCTACCGATCTGTACTCTGTGTACCGCAAAAACGAGATGAGTAATGCAACTTGCTTTTTACATAGATTTAAATGTAACAAAAAAATATCCTCAATGTCAGTCGCCAAATCATTCTTCCTATCGCTGAATCAGTCCTGGCAATTGCTAACCATAGCGATATAAAAGCAACGATAAACATTTAGTGACAATATTTTTTTAATATCACAACACAACAAAACGGGGCTTAATCGCGGTTTCTTCGAGACCATGGACGTAACGCGAAGTCCGAAACGAAACGAAACTTAATTAAATAAATCATATTTACACGCGATTAAGCCCCGTTTTTTTGTGTTGTGATAATGAGTGAAGATCGTGTAAGTTTAAATCAATGTAATAGTTTATTTGTTGCTAATTACTGTAAATATGATTGTTGCACTTAATTGGGTTAAAAAAAACCTTTCACTGGCCAAAATCTCGCTATTTATAATATGTGTAATCAATTCGCTGTTCAGTTATCAAAAGGCAAAATTCTTTCAGTAACATTAGTCACATATAAAAAGAAAATTAGGAAAAAAATATATATTTCATCTTGTAAAAAGTGTCTACAGTAAAAAACGCAATTATCTACAATATTAGCTATCTAAATGAATATGCACAATATCAGAAACCAAATGAAAATAATATTAAAACAATTTAGTTCTATCAATACTTAAAAAATGGACCCAAATCAAACAAATTGATCGATTCGTAACCTGTCGAATCTAATATTGGAGCGTGCCAAATACAAAGGGTCTATAATTATTTCTATGATGATTCACATCCGGAGATTCTTTGCGGATGTAGGATTTGCGTTCTCAGGCACCAAAGAATGCGTATGAGTAATGGATAGGCGCCACGGGCAGTTTGAACCTGTGAAGGACGTTTTGAAGGGAAAGTATTAATGAACCTTATTGTAAATCACACGTGGTCAAGATTTTTCATATCCCACCAAAGATTTTCAATTAGCAATCAGACTTACCAGTCAAGAGTCTCGTATCTGGTACATGTATTCAATATTTGTGCTGGTGAATGCATTTACTATCTTATTCTAAGGTCCTCGAGAGTTTACTATGACTGCGAAACCAAAGACGCAGTGTGAAAATCTCCTACAAGCTGAACCACCGATTGTGTGAAGCCGATGGACACGATTAGCAGATTTAGTGCGACAGGGATATTTTTGGACTCAGAACCATCGCAACCAGCCCGCAACTAATGACAACGATATTATTCATCAAAATATTTCAAACATATGCAAGCAACATCTGTCACAAACACAAGTGGACCTGCGACGTGTTGACCACGACCACTCTGTCAAGAGTGTTACGACTGAAATGATGATAACAGGGGAGGACATGAAGTAAATGTGAGTTAAATTTAGTCAGAGAAGTTTGTACATATGTAGTAGATAAAGTTGCAACTGTAACAACCAACCGAAATCGAGTGCATTATGACAAAATAAAATCCTAATCTAATAATCTAAATTAACACAATATATAAATATTGTGTCATAGAGACAAGTCGAAGCGCAAAGAAAAATACGATTGCTCTCGCACGTGGTCACACCAGGACTCGAACCCGGTGCCTCTCGATTACGCGTCGAGCGTGTCAACCCCTCCACCAGCGACCACTGTGCCAATTACCTCGAATTCATCCATTCGATTTGACCCATGTACCTATTTCTTGTTTTTTAAATATAGTATATCTAAATACAAACAGTAAGTAGCCTAAAAATTAAATAATTATATAAAAATTTTGCCCCACGGCATGGTCCCAAAGACGCTGTCAGCATTGGCTCACTGAATCGCAATTTTCAATGTTTATATTAGAAATTAACGGCCGCCTCATACCTATCGCAATAATTTACGCAAATAACGGTGCGCGTGATTCACCGTATCAATGCCTTCATTGATGTTTGCGCAGTGACTGATAGAGTGCGCTGCCGCGTAACTACGGAATTTCATTCATGTTTATTTATAGGGATTGTATGACTTAATTAATTATTAAATGTAATTTAAATAAAACAATTTAATTATATCGCTTATATTATCTCATTTGAGTTCCCGACGTTTCGGAAGCTTTTTAGCTTTTCATGGCCACGCGTTGACTGAGAAAAGATATATTTTTCTCTGTCAAAGTTAAAATTTGTGCAAACTACCCACTTTGAGAAAACAATTAAAGGTGTAAATACATGCCAGATTGGCCTAATCTGTAAAGACAGTTACACATGTGCCAGAAGGGCTTAATTATTTTATTTTAATAATTTTGTCAGTCTGCTGAGCAAAATTCTCCCGTGATCGCGGTTTTAGGTTGTATAGGAACAGTGCTTCAAGAAACCGGCGACGTCTGCTGCATTTCCCGTCCGTCTTGAATAAATGATTTGATTTGATTTTGATTTGATTTGATTTGATTCCGATTTTCTCAACTTTTAGTCTATGGCGTTAGTGGCCCACATTGCATACGGCATATATCACGGGGGGGGTTATTGCCTAACGAAATTTTGACACTTGATATCCGAATCAATTGCAAAATCGTGACACTTGATTCTGATTCCGAGCGTCAAACGCGTTATGGGCAATAGGGGGGCCTTTCTATTTCAATAACTTTTGATCCGTAGTGTGTGAACTGCAAGATTTCAATAAACTAACACTAATTATGATAGAAACATACATTCGTATTTAAACTATGGGAAAGAAAGTAAGCATTTTACAATGACCGGTGACTTAAACGCTAAACAACTGGCCTATGCCCGCAGGTCTGTAACCAAAAGTCATCATCATCAATTTACGGAGTGATTTATGAGTTTATGACGAAGGTTTAAGTGTATATTTCTTTGAAGTTTAGAAGTGTAAAGTGGCAGAAATATGACGGTAATAGTTGAAGAAGTTGGAAAAAACACTATAAAAGGTGTCCACAGATATAAGCCTGCCCCCAAAGAACACTTATTTCGCAAAACAAAAAAAATAAAAACTCTTAAAACAAAACACGCCGCAAATGTGATCATTCGAAATTTTAAACTAGGTACTTAACCATTTTCCGCCGACTTTCATTCACAAAGACCCACCGCACTCGCCTAAAACGTCACTCGATAGCGCAAAATATCGCTTGTTAAATTGTCAAAATGCGTTACTGGTAACAATGGGCGAATATAGTTATCGTATCGAATTACTTTCCGGCCTCCGAATTAGTGGTTAGTTTAACTTACATTAACTAATTCACCTGTTTTAAACGTTTTTAAGCAATGTTGTAATATCATACTGTTTGATTATTGGCTCTAATTTTAATGATTAATATTTAAATAATGGAAAAAAATATGCGGGAGGCAATTAAGAAAAAATGCAACAGTTGGGTATCGTTTGCTTAAAATCAGGAATATTTTTTTCTCAAAATTGTAGTAAAAATGTGCATTTTCGGTTTTTCTTTCCGCCTGGATCTTTGTTTGACCATTCAGAATCAACACTATCACTTGTAACACTTTTACTGCTATAGGATCACTGTTGGCTACCCAATTCACACTGTCACAACCCGAATCAAAACGGCAAACGGCAGCCTAACAAAACAAAAGCTGTCGAAAAAACCGTGACATTCACACGAGCACAGATTATGTAGCAATTAACGCGGATAGAACAAACTCGGGACATGGGAACGCTTGTCCGTTGGAATGTTCTGGCTTTGTGTCACATCGTGTTGTGTGGGGACCCCTTTAGAATAAAGGAAGATCAATAAAATCGGGCGACTGTGTTTTGTCTAGTGTATCGACGATAGTGATTTGTATTATGACTTATATGGCTTCCATATTGGAAGGAAAGGGAAAAATAATAAATCCGGATAAAGAGTGCGAAAGAATCTACACGCGAGTCAAGTAACTTAGAGCTTTTAATTTTGCCCCACCCACATTCTAAACTAAATCTACTCAAATGGGTTTTTTTTACTACTACAGCAAATAGTTCAGTATTACTAACATGATAGCTCCTTGGAACATTTTTTTTTTATTACAAACAATCGTGTACAATTCTAACAAGAAAGTCTAAAATAAATTGCTGTTTACCTTATAAAATATAATTTAAAAACCCGATCCATTTAACGCCCCAAATCAAACACTCGAGCCTCAACATCCATGTAATTATACAAATATACTTTGAAACATCGATCGCCGCAAAACAGGGATTCTTTTAAATCGTCGTGTAGGTCAAATAAAAGAATTCGGGTCCTTTAACAATAACATAATTCCGCTGCGCTGGCGCCGCCTTGGCGACCGCTTAGCACACAACGTGTTATACCAAAACGACGAAAAATAATACCCTTATTCTCAAAACGCAACGAAACCATCTCATTTTGAACTATGCCTCGTCGAACATAACGTATGTGATGACCGCAGATGAGTTAAAAGAGTTTGAACACGGTGGAGACTTAAGCTGTTCTGGAGTGAGGTGTCATAGAGAAATATTATAAAGCAGATATCTATGAATGTGTGAAATCGGGATGACACTGACAGAACAAACAAATCGATGCTCGAGCCGTTACGCTCGAGTTTAGGGTAAAAAAAAAATAAGGATTTGTAGATAAGGTATTTGGTGTTCACAATGCAGTTTAATGGGTTTGATTCTGTCTAGATTTAGAGATATGAAGAAATATTGTGTTTTTCGGGTTTATGGCCAAAACTTGGCGAGCCCTGAGAAATCAATTTAAATATTACGTTACGACATTAACAACATAGAGTTCCTTTAGCAACAGGCGCAGTTGTATATATAAACTATGTTCACAAATTATAGATATAATACATGTGAAATTGTATGTGTGTCTTTGATTGTAGTTGTGTATATCAGCATAAAAATAGAGCAATGAATATCAGAAATGGACCTTTTTATTGGTCTAAATCAGTACTTTAGTAAGTATAATGTTATAAATTAGTAGAAAATTATATCCGTGCGAAAGAAACCGCAAAAGAATCTTACCTAGTGAACGCCATCTCTCGAGAAATTCTTACGTACCTATATGTTGATCTCTACTTATTTGTTATGGTGGTATTAAAATACACAGTTTATACGCAAATCTTAGTAATAATATTTGCTAACTTATGCTGAAATTCGAATTATACATTTTTATGGAATTAGAATTAACAATTTTTTTTTCGATTAAACAACATAAGATAAGTCAATTCAATACCCAGTTGCTCACTGAATGTCAAAGCAACATTAAACCAATTTATCATAAAACAAAATATCAAATTCCATTTCATTAATAAACTCGTTAACGGACAAAGGCCACCGGCACGGTAACGCGCCGAATCGCACCGACGGGCCATCCAAAATTAATCCGACATAATTAATATCGCGACTAAAACTTTTCCCACATCACAAAATAACATAATATCATATGACTTATACGGTACTTACACCCTTTTAAATAAAAATGTACAACTCCATGCAGCTTCTGGCCGATCTTGTATGTTGGCTTATTTGTTATAATCACAACCAATTTAAACTCCCTCGTCTCGAGCCCACAACCTTAATACTGGATCAGAAAGTTTATCTTCCAATAGCAAGGGTTTGGATATCGGTGGTTGTATTGCCTTGTTGTGTGTCTAAGGGTTTTTTTTTTTACATTCCTAACAAAACGCTTGTTGTAAAGAGCATCCGACGATACCACCCATTCATAAGGACAGTGGTGACCTATTGAGATTTTTTGGATTTGTGTGGATATGACTTTATTCATTTTTACAATATTTTTATTACACAGCTTCATTACGTAACTTTGTTTACGCGTCTGAAATAAACATAAACCGATCCTGATTCAGGGGTGTTACTAAAATTTTAAATCACAAGTAAAAGTAACCTGTGATCCCACGGTGAACCTATAACATAAAACCCTGTCAGATTTCGAAAAAATCTAGTATTATTTTCAAACCCCTGAAACGATTTTCTTGAATCATAGTCAAAAATACTCTCGATGAAGATCCCTTTCAAACACAATAAACTTAATTAAAATTGGTCCATCCGTTCAGGAGCTACAATGGCACCAACAGACATACACACGAATACACAGATTCCTATAAAAACTATTATCATTTTCAAACCACTGAAGCGACTTTCTTGAATCATAGTCAAAAATGCTCTCGATGAAGATCCCTTTCAAACACAAGGTATTATAGAAATTAGTTGTATAATTTGCATGGCTTCTTTTAGATTAAATGTAAATTCAATAATTGTTGTAACTTCGTGTACTACGTTTATAACATTTCTTTTTTTTTTCATACATACACTCGAAAAAAGATCTAAAGTAGTGGAGTTGCATCGAGATAATCCACATATTCCCATCGTCTCTCTAGCCCACACGCGCTGGGCTCTTGTAGTCCGCTCTTGGCTTTGTTGCTTGTCCTTGGTTACAATTTACGATGGCACCTAGACATAATGAGCGTCAGCACCACTATTAACACCTTAGGTACTCAATGAAGTTGTCACTGAAAGTTTCCGTCGAAGCGATGTCACTTGTAGTGTTATCGATACAGTAAGGCTGAATTTAACCACGCTTTGTTAATTAATAATGGCTGATTTTGCTAGTGAGTCTTGACCACTTGACAGGTGTGAAAACGCACTGAGTTAATACTTAAAAAGATGATTATTTGAGGTAGGCCAGTACTAATATTAAGTTAACAATTATGTAGAAAAAATAAAGAACAGGAGAAAAGTAATGCCAAAACGATAAGAGGTAGGTAAGATCAAAATAATAATAGTCTAAATATGTATGAACATGCAAACCGGAGGGATTATGTAAGTTTCAAAATTGGACAAGCTTAACATTATGACATACCTAATTTCTAAAGCATTTTAGAAAATTCATAAAAGATTATTCTCTTTTTACGACCATTACCTACCATTGCCTACATCCTTTGGAAACGACATAAGAAACCAAATAATGTAAGCCCTAAGTTATGTAATCTGGAAGTTTCAAAAAGGAATTTCAATAAGTATCCCTGATAGGCTGAGTAGACTAGTACAGTCGGAATTAAATAGTCTGTAACACCCAAAGCGCTGAATAAATTGCAGCACATAGATCTTTGTTACTACAGGAACAAAGATGTGTGATGTGTGAAGATATAATTGGGGCTTTGGCTGTTACATACAATTTTATGCTGACTGTACTCCTCCCTCCCTATGTACGTAAGAAGAAGGCAATTAAAGATCTGTAGTAAACTAACGCTCTTAAGTTCTGCATAAACGTAAGAAAACACCGAAAACAATCTGATAAAATATAATACAAACTAGGGTAAATATTTAACAATATATTATTATACATATGTTTAGAAATTTAATTGTCAGATATATTTGTTATTTTCATCTTGATTTTTTCTGTTGCATGCCAATGCCATTAAATAAATAGACTTTAAGTTATTGTGTTTATATGAGCATTTCGCAAAAAACGCTACAACACGTCAGCAATCTTAAATTCTCCCTAATTTTCCTATTTTGTTACAATGATTTAAATATTAGTACTTTGATTTATTGTTTCATTACGAATAATAAAGATTTTTTAAAGTTTGATTTCCTTAATTATTCATAACATAATGTAATTATCAAAAGGAATAATAACGAACTTTTATATAACTAAATGGAAAAATGTAAGAATTTCAAAAGTTGATCACGTCAATGTGGCATTTTTTACAGAAATGCTCATTTTTGTAAGCTGAAGAAAACCTAATTTTCAAATGAACCCATCCAACCAAACAAGTAAAAATATCTTATACGTTATAAGTAGAATTATTTGCATTTAGTGACACATCCTGATCCTCCAGCAGACGGGCCGCCACCAGCTGATGAACTCAAACCCTTTCCAGCAAAGGCCATTGGATCCATATCAGGCGCAGGTTTCTTTTCCACCTTTGATATCAACCGTTTCAATCGCGATATCTGTAAAGCTGGAGACAGCCCCTTTGGGCAGACTAGCATACAAACCATTATCGTATGACACCTGAAGGCCTTAAAATCATCTCTGACGTCATAGAGCCTTCGTTCAGTGTCTCCATCTCTCGAGTCTATCACCCATCGGTACGTGTGCAATAGAGAAGCAGGACCTAAGAACCTTCGGCCGTTCCACCAGTAGCTAGGACAGGAAGTCGAGCAGCAAGCACAGAGAATGCATTCGTACATACCAATCAACTTCGTATTATCCTTGATACTTTGAGCGTATTGCGAACTGCCCAGAGGCAAGGGGTTCGACCGCACAAGATAAGGCCTAACGCTTTTATACTGCTCAAAGAAATGCGTCATGTCTACAACCAAATCTTTCTGGACGTACATGTGCGGTAGCGGCAGTATAGTTATCACTTTATCTTTAGGTATCGCCGTTATGCACGCCAGACAGTTTGAGCCTTGGAGATTTATGCCACAAGAGCCACAAATGCCTTCACGACATGATCTTCGGAAAGTTACAGATGGATCCATCTCCTTAATCTTGATGAGAGCATCGAGGACCATGCCACCAATTTTTGAAATGTCGAATTCGAAGGTTTGCACTGTTGGCTTCTGGCCAGATTGGATGCCGGCAAAACGGTAGACTTTGAAGGTCCGATGATCGGAAGGTTTCTGGTGAGATTCAGCAGGCTGTTTTGATGCAGGTTTAGCAGCTTTGGAACAATAACAACGTTTTAGCCATAGTTTGGACAAAATAATTCTTTGACAACCACGTATAAGATGCAGTTCCATTATTTACAAAAAATAGGCAAATTGTATTTATAAATTAAAACGCGTCAAACATTTGTACATATTTCAAGATGACGTCTCAAAAGTCACAATGATTAACAGAAAACTAAAGTTGACTATCGTACTTTTTAGTGGCTTGGCGTTCAAAAATACATGTACGCGTAGGTTTAAAGCATCAATGATTAGCTTATTCACCTTTTTTTCTGATTTCATTCACACGTTACTTTTGTAGACATAGTCGGGGTGCAAGTTTCACTATTGCCATAAAAACCCGTCGCCTGCGAAGCGTATAATTAGTAAATAGTCGGGCCGGTCACAAACGACACAACCTAACGCCTCCTGATACACAATAAATCCGACCCAACAAAAGTCGTTTATGATTTTTGAAAGATTCCTAAAGGAAAAAAATAACAATTTATGAGCACTTCACCCCCGCTGTAACCATTCAAAGCCCAATAATTGTATATTCTTTTACAGTAGTGTGCCGTTTATTTGGTACGCCCGATGAAGGCAAGAAAAAAGCATTCAACGAAAATCACAGGCGCCTTTAATCACCCACTATTGAGATCTATCCAGGGATCAAAGTGGTGCGATGCCATGTCGAACTAACCTCTCACAATATTGACGTACGGGTGATTTTGGGCTGCGATTCGTCACGCCCGCTCCGCGTTTTTGTGGCCGAGCGGATGCTCGTGTCAAACGCTTTAGTATTTTGAGTTTGTTTTGAAAATTCTTTTATCTGATGTATTATTTGCCGTCCTTTTTGTTCGATTCGCAGGGATGTTCATCTGCTTCGGGGGCGATTTGTTGGTTAGCCTTCTGAAACTTCTTACAATAATTTAGATGTCAAATAGTTGGTTTTTGTGAGGGTGACGTGGCGAAGGTTTCAGGGATATTTATGGCGTGGCAGAGCGCACAATGTAAGCACCGGCTTTGACGGCAGCTCGTTGGTGGCATTTCCGTTATTATTATATTTTTTGTGCAAGCAGAGCCTCGAGTGCGATGCCTCGGGAGGCATACCTCGCCGGATGTCGGTAACTGATGTAACTCAAAAGTGTCCAAGACTTCAACGAGTGCGAACAACACCATGGACGATTCCATTATTCTTTGGTGTTTTTCGATGGTATGTGAATTACGACGACGGGATCAACTACAATAGAATATGCGCTATAATGCCTTGGAGTATTTAGTAAATACTCCAAGTATAATGCACATAGATACGACTTAATTCGATTCGGCAAAAGTGAAATGACAATGATATAGTAGCAGTAACAGATCTTTTCAATATAGTTCAAGCACTTGATAGGACTAAGTATGTTGCCACTCGGCAACTTGAGCGCTAATGGGAGTGTTAAAAATACTAATTAAAATTCCGTGAGTGGCGTGAAGAACTTGATAAGTCGAAATATACAGTTAAAGGAATTTGAACTTAGGACATGAGTCTTATGGTGTAATTTTGTTCAGACTCTACTGACGACTTATCAAGTTCTTCACGTACCTACGCACGGAATGAAGCTATTCCAAATATCAAAGATTCACTCTTATGTGAACTTGCCTTCTGTTAAACATAAGACATAGCTGCAATGTGCTACTGAGGGAGAATAAGCAGCATCCACATTATATAGTTTCGCCAATTTCGAATAAGGTTCTATTTTGTTTTATTAGGTAGACAAACGTTTGGCTTAAGTCCCTTCTGACGATAAAGTCTATAATCTGCTCACATAGAGATGTTTGTAGTACCTACTCACTCTTGATTTGAAAAGAAAAAAAAATCACTTTTTAGCTGTAGGTGAGTAGGAATATAGAAGAGACACTCTGTGCGAATTAGAGGCAAATGATGAACCCAAATGCATAACGACATAGCTGTGAAAGAGATGCCAGTATCAGATCGCACACTCTCCGAAAGGTGTCCTGTAGAATGCCGTAAGTCGCCTGCGTAGAAACGTTGTTGAGACCTTTATCCAAAAATGGGCGTAATTCGACTGAGATGAGGCGATTAATAAGTGTTCAAAACTTTGCAGTTCACATCCTATATTGCCTTATTAAATTGGCCGACCAATGGCCGATGGAGAAGAAAGGTTCTGTGTATGGCAATTGCGTATCAGGCATTGAACGTGTTTCAGCTTATGTGACGATGATACAAAAAACCAATCCAATATAAATGAAATCACATCAGAAGGGTCACCGAATCTCGCAAGATGTTAACTCACGCCTGGTGTACAAGAACAAATCACAAATGTGCAGCAGCTGGCACTGACAGGTGTGTGCGCACGCCCTTAGATCTTCCGCGTGTATTGTGTCGCGATGCGCTTGACCAGGCGTGTGCGGCGATCAGATGGCATATTTGTCCATGGTATTAATAAAAATAAAATAATGGATATAGCTCTCTGGAGATACTTACTATGAAGAGTCAATGATGCTGACGAATGTCCCCTGTTATTAATGGTACGCACAGGGCTCAGGTCGGAGGGAGTTGGAGGAAAATGATACATCGTACTACCGGTCCGGCGGTAGTGATCGAGTGATCGCTACTAACGCTTCAATGAGCTCACACATATGATGAAGAGAACAGACACAGCATTAAAAAGTGCTAAACATAAGTGGCAGGGGCGGGGCATGTTGCTCTTAGAACTGATAGCCGACGTAACAGACGGGTTATTTAAATAGGTCATTATAGATGTATTTTCTTCTCTTTCCGCGATTATTACTCATTTAAATAAAACTATTTAACGGATTATATCGCGTATATTATCTCATTTGAGTTCCCGACGTTTCGGAAGCTTTTCAGCTTTCCATGCTCACTGGGTGGACTGAGAAAAGATATTTTTTCCTCTGTCAAAGTTACAATTTGTGCAAACTACCCACTTTGAAAAAAATAAATAAAGGTGTACATACATGCCAAATGGGCCTAATCTGTAATATACGCGATATAATCGGTTAAATTGTTTTAGTTAAATCATTATACAAGTGTTTGTTCCGTGTCACTATTATGGACAAGTTTTTATGAAAATGCCTATGTTACATGATGTCAATTCCCACTAAATAACTTAATATAGGACAAACGACACTGACAAAAATGTGTCACCGAAATCTAATTCAATGGGTGCCTGATATGGATTGGTGAATATTGCGGAAGTCTTCTGGGTATAGTTAAGGACCGCCAGGGCACTGTTCATTAGGAAATAAATATGTAACAGTAGTGGACGTCTTTCAGCTCCTACTCATTTAAGAGTGCCACTTTTGAAACATTAGAAGCAGTTTTAGAACATAGATGGAGATCATGGAGAGTATATCCATGAAGCTTTTTAGCTCAACACAAAAATAAGTTATTTTTTGCGGCACGCGGGCAGGCGATATAAGGCTCGCTTGGTTTTCTTTCTTCTAATTCTAGGTACAGGGAACAAATAACAGATATGAAAAAAAAGATAGAAAAAAAAGTACCTTGAATATTCCTATAATTGCCACATAACTCTTCGTTAGCACTTACTTTGACCCCCAATCCGAAAAAATGGCCATTTGAAATATATATCTTCTAAAATAATATCATCTTATTATACACTTTACTTTTTCGGCTCCTTTTAAATTAACCCATAAAAATATATTATCATCCAACTAACCACATTTTGTGGGCAAAAAACCAAATTTTTAGCAGTCGTTGCACATAGACCGTCATAAAACCCGAAACAAATCCAAAAATATCATGTTACCCAATAAAACCCTTGTCCAAATATTTGGTATCATAAAACCTATTAAGATATAATATATAGCGTAATCAGCCGGTCGCTTTGTATTCATTCAGTAACTATGTCCGCCACTTAAACGTTTTCAAACGTTTTTTGTACTGAATTAAACTCAGACGCATTAAAGCGCGACTCACGTCCAAACACGTCATAAACTGTGCCTCCAATAAATTAAAACTATACTTGTCATTTATGGTCTGAAATTATAGTAATGGTGAGGTTTAGGGGATGTGTGATGCTAATGCTTGCGGTGAAAAGTTTTATTTTATTTTATTTAATAATTCAGCTCTTAATATTCGACAAACTTTTTTGTTACCTACGAATACCTAATTATGATTTCGCTGGTAATACATGTAGCTTTTATTAAGCAAATCAAAGCTACAAAAGAAATGCGCGAAATTCGAAGACACCCAATTTGACATATATTTAATGTAGTTGTAGTCCAAGCTAAAATATAATACAAAAAATCAATATCAAAGCAAATTGAACATATTTGTTTGGAAGCATATTTACTTGTTAATTACCTAAAAATCAGTTCATTTAATGATAGCGTATTTATTAGTTAATTGTGATAGAAATAACGAGGTTACTCGGGACAGTAATAACTTTGACATAATTCATTCCAATTTACGTCCCAAATCACCTGAATAGGCTAAAACCACCTAAAACTTAAATGGCGTTTCCGAACTATAGCGAGGCTAATATATCCGCATTTAGCACACGCGATAAAAGACATAATTCAATACATTAACATATGAATGCGCATCGAATATAAATATCAAAACTCGATTCAGATACATCATAAAAAAGACATCAAAATCAATTTATGACACAGAGTAATAGTCGATATAATAACGCGGAGAAGAGAAATGCATCATAATCGGGTTGTCAAACGAGCTCCTTGCGATACCTCGGTAAAAAAGTGCCCATTGAGACAATAGTGGAGTTAGAAACACAATAAATCCTGACAAGGTTCATTTATCACGGCAGATTATCATCGGAGCGTGGATTCCGATTCGTGGCCTAAATTGTCGCATAGTTTTGTTGTCTAATTATAGAGACCAGATGACAATTAGGATGTATTCTAGACTTTAAAATTTTAAGTTTATATACTACGGAGTTGTTTGTTTTTTTCTTCATGTGTATGATTTTTAAATACAATAATACATTGTATGGCTATAATGACAATAAGAATCGCATGATACTAAAAACATTCTTTTATCACACCAATGGGTTATAAAATCGGATTAGCGAGCCGTAAACCTCATTAGCCGTTTAGCGCAGCGAGAAAAAAATGTAAAAAAAAACGCTTCGTGTGTATCGAACTAGTGTTTTAACAAATGAAGAACAATATTCGACTCCTTTATTCGGACCAATCAGCGGCCTGGATTAGGTCGGGAGCGAGGCGCTCGGCCTCTTTCACACGGGGCGAGCCCTCACATCCATTTGCGTTTTCCACATTCTTATTTATGGAGCACATATCCTCACTCGCCCGTTTTTATAGGCAGTAAAGTATGAAATTACGCATTAGTAAACCTTTCACATCTGAGTTTCATATCAGCGTAAACCCGAGATATGTTTTAGCGGCGTTTTGTGCGGGATCTTTGACGCGATGTTTTTATGGTAATATATTGTTGTCTTGATTTCTTCGGTTTTATAGCTTTTTGTCACTTTGAGAGGCGCGTTTATAATATATGCGCCGTATTGAGAGGGTGTTCGTGTTTCTAAATAAAAGGATGCAAGTTTTGTTCGTAATCGCTAAAAGAAGTACTTAATACGCAAGCAGATAAGTTTTTGTAATCATGATGACATCTGCGTTATTAATGAAGCTTTCATTGATAACTTAAGATATGAATGAAAAGATGAGATTTTCTACTGACATTTTTCCAGATCACTTGCAACTGATTTCTTTAATATTTATGGAGTATTATTTTTCCCTGGCGCTTCGGGATCCATACATTTTCTCGGCATTAGAAGTAGTTTATGTCACTATCATGCCTATGTGCCGCGTCTGTCTGTAAAAAATGCTGATCTGTTATTGACTTCAATCGACACGAATCACCATTTCGTTTTATATAATACAGATACAGACAAGATATATAAAGCATGTCGTTTTAAAAAACACATTTTGAATCAGGTGCTGTTTTTTCAAAGGCAGAATACAATTTTATTTGGATGAAATATACACAAAATGATTCCGTGTAAAGTTTATTTTATAATAACACGTTTATATAACTTGTCTTGTATTTGTATTTCAATTAGTTTCGTATTTTCTAATATTAATGTCAGGGCAAGATTTCACAAGCTTGAATATAATATTTATAATAAGTGGAGGCGTAATAACTTTTTTCATTTTCACTTGTCTTTAATATTATATAACAAATAATTCAGTCACTATCCGCAGCTTTATTCGTATAGACCGTGTCATTGAAATCCACATAAAATATTCATCTACTAATTTTTAAAGCAATAAAACCAATGTTTCTTAATTAAATCGGCCACCGTCTCGTTTCGGCTATCAAAGCTAACGAAACCCCCAACATCGCAATCCGAAACGACCTATAATATATAATCACCGTCTAATTTATGACTATCATTGACAAGAGATGGCAGGATGCGATATTTTGTTTGGCAACACTAAATTATCGGGGTTTGAGTCACAAAAGCACCGACAAGTACCTCGTGAGGAACGCTACCTTCACGCAATAAAACGGCTTAAATCATTGATCAACTTACACACATAAGCTCTTTTGGTTGTGTGATAGAATAGGTCGCTAATGTCTTAATTTTGAGAACGGAACACTTCTGAGGCTAAACAGACCGCCTTGTTGAACTGTCCCACTGTGCCGGCAGGTGACTCGACTGAGCACTCGGCTCTTTGGAGTGCGGAGGCTCAGTAGGAAGCCTGGAGCTCGCGTGCGGTAGGCCTTAATTCAAAGAGCCATTGAATGTTCTTAATAAGTGTTGCCTTAAAAAAATGGTTGCTTCTTTAAAGCTAATTGTGACTCAGGTATATTCAATGAGTCCAGTTAAGTTTAGAGTCAAGTCAACTATATAGTAACCAAACCGTAGGACATGTCATAGTGGCTTTCCTCCCAAAAGCCTAGGTCCTGAAGTAGGCACGTACAATTTGGCTGATGCTAATGATAACAATTATTATTAAGTCCGACTGAATATGGAGAAAATTATACATACTCGTACTTTCATTCAACTAACTGGATGCGAAATTTTGATCCATTAGGTAACCTAAATAAATTGTCATATAGGGGAGAGCAGAGTTAAAGGTGTAGGGGGTAAGTTGTTCCGATGAGAACAGGAACGCAAGTAGAGCGTAGTAGAGGTTCGTATGATGTTTCTCGCGAAATGTTATAACACCATGTCGTTGCAGGAGCCATTTTAGTTGCTTCCATTATGATAGAATAGTACTTACCTAGTTACCCCACGGATTTTTTTGGGTTTTTTTTAACTGATGATAATTCACAAAAATAATCACATATTTTGACGAACTACAAAACACTCTTTTAGGGTATTAGATTTATTTTTTGAAGAATATATTTGTATTTAAAACGACGGAACAACCAGCCCCATATCGTGGTTAGTTGTTCCGTTTCGATCGATCTCATATAAAATGTTTCGGTAAGAAAACTGTTAAGCGATACATAAAACAATATCACTATTCAGAACGATCACACTATTTTATATCTCAAGTTTTTATTTTATGAAAATCGGCAAGACCCGCCTTCCCCTACAATATACCACATATAAAAGTAACGCTAAGACTCGTTCGTATTGCTAAGCATACAAATATGATTTAATACAAAAAGCGTCCCACTGGCAAGCCTTATTAACAGATGCAATAAATTAATTACGTGACAACAAAACTGTGAGAAGTGGAGATGTTCGCGCGGTGGGCGATATCGACAGTGGCCCAGAGAGCCCCCGCTGGCAGCGACCTCACGGGGGCTAGCGAGCGATCTCTTTTGTTCGCCCAAATGCCTTTTCGCCTCAGTCAGGTGTAAATTGAATTAGGATGTTGACGGTTCTGTAGATTCGACACGGATGCTTTAGAGCCTAATTGGTTTTAATGGGACGTGTAATTTTGAATGTCATGTCTTTTACCTTAACAGATGTGTAATTGCCAGTTTATTGCTTAATTTTCTAGCACGTTTTGTTCTTTTGTTACTATTTGTGTTGATTGTGACGTGGTCCATGAAAACTTATTAACCACAGATATTGCATTAGGAAACTAATTATTGTGCTAAGTACCGTCATTTTATCAATAAACTGTTATTTTTCATACATTAATCTATATTTCATAATTGGACATTTAACCTATATACCTACATAGTGAAAGTATGGGCTATTCTACTATAAATAACTTCTTTGATTGCTATATAACGAAGCAAACATAGTGTTTATCAATCCAACTACTTACGTCCTTCGTTCAAATACTGAAATAACTTTTTTGAGTTTTATAAAATACTTGCATGCTTTTTAGTATTAGTCAATAACTTTCAGAAATTAAGGAGACTCAAGTCTATCTGTAAAAATACTGCTGATAGTTAAGCGTTGAAAGCAACCAAACCGAAATTATCTTAATCTAAGTCACAAAATTTCATAGAAATTCGACATTCATTCTATGACTAAACTTTATTCCATATATGTCGAATCGAAACTTATTCAGATAGGTCTCCAATTTATTAGCCCGAATTCACAATGGTTGATTATACCATCAAATTGTTGATACTAAGAGGTGTAATCAGATGTTAATAATTAACAAACTGTGGTGAAAATAGGCTTTAACCTTAAAAAATGACAGGAAGTCATCAGGAGTCGCGATGGAAACGTATGTATGATTTCGGATCTTCCCTCGCCTATTTGCAAAGACACAATTTCGCGAGCCCTGCGGAACCCCAAAAAGCAATCGTCGGCGTCGCTTTTGCGCCGTGGTCATCATTTTTCACGTTTTATTCAATAACGCACGCATAGCGGCGCGATAGTGATCGACTTTTGAAATATTTCGATGGGAGACGAGCCCTTCCCAAGGATATGGTGTTACTTTGCGTGCGGAATGTGCACCGGCAGTCTGATTTTTAGCCGACTGCAAACAAAAGGACGGTAATGGTTTAACAACAGTAGTGTCAGAATAAGGTAGAACGTATTCTTTTTAGATGCCTTTTATTTAACTTACCGTGTTAGTATTTATGTTTGTGTGGGATAAATCTTGCAAGTTTTTAATAACCCACTTTTCGGTTTCCGATTAGGCTGAAATTAGGCATACTTATGGAAATTCGATGGCATTACATCGCAACCCGACCGAGTTTTGGCTGTTTAGAATCATCTTAATGAGTACTTAACGGTACAGTCTAACAGCTTGTCACAAATATGCTATTTTTGACAAAAACTTATTCATATTACGTGCGTGTAAATAGATAGTTTGCCACGCGTCCCGCGCGATTGATCTGACAGATCTTATGAATAAATAATTTTGTCTACTGCTTTACTGTATATAATAATTAACCATAACGCGGGGTTATTGCCTAACGAAATTTTGACACTTGGTATCGGAATCAACTGTCATAGCCCATACAAAATCATGACACTTGATTGCGATTGCGAGCGTCAAACGTGTTAGGCAATATGGGGGCGGGTCTTTATAAAACGTACCGACTACAGGCTGTTGACATACTTTAGCTGTCTACTAAAGTAAATAGCTAAAATTAGAGGAAATTGTATCCTGCTAAATCTATCATATTGTTTCGCGTTTGGTGTTGATGATCAACGTAGCACATTTGTCTCGTGCTTCTGGTTTCTAATTAACTTTAATCTTTTCCATGATGTTGCATGCGGTGTTTACCTGTAAGTGATTGTTGCACATTCTAAAAAGAAAAGCATGAGAATTGATCGTTGTATTGGTGTAAACAATTTTTGGTGAACCTCAATAAATAAATTGTAAATACGGAAATGATCTAAAGTCAACCAGGGTAACTACGTGTGGAGGGGACAAATGCGTCTATTAATGATATAAGAAAAACGCAACATTTTGCAACATGCATGCTGCTCTTTTTTTTAGGTATAGTGCCAAATTTTAAGCAGTGTTTGGATTTATTTAATAATTAAATGACGAATTTGTCCCCATAGGCGAAATTAACTCGGTTGACCTCAGACTACTTTTACCCAAGACTACATGGTTTCCGACGAACAGCTAATAAAATTTGTTTTTTCTGCAAATGAAACGATATCGTTTCATTTGCAGAAATAGCGCTTTATTTTCTAGGTACCTACCTACCAATAAACTGAAACCCGAATAAAGTTCGTAGCTTTTATTTAAAAGTTGGTAACTTTCATCGATGTTACTCGTATAACAAGATTGTTTATGTTTTATGATAATGACACTACTTAGGTATCAATTTGAGCTAACTTCGCAATCTAGGTACGCATGCTTTATTTTAGACTTTATAATTAACGTCCAGACCATTCAAGGTCAAAATTGCATAAAAAGTGCGAATCACAGTTTTAAATTGCAATAAAGATAACTTCCTTTTAAGTCGCAGACAAAATAGATTCGGAAATTGGTTAAATAAATCAATAAAGATTAGCATAACTGTGCTTCACAAACAGACCCAAAATCAAACCCCTGTGCATTTGCATCACTGGACACATTATATGCCTGACGCAGAAGCGTCAACGTGCAAGACCGTGTAAGTCATTTATTCCCGACAATAACCGACCATCTTACACAAGAACCCTTTGTGTTATCCACATAATAGGAAACCCAAGCAAACAAAGTGTTTGGTATTACAATTGTAAAATTACTCGGTCGGCTACTTTAACGGATTACAGCTTTTGTGGCTGTGGATTTATTGAATGGTCAAGGGGACAGGTACAGTTACATCCATCTTCATTGAGCACAGATGTTTATCTTTAAAACAATCTAAGTTTTGCAAACTGCGGATTCTGCGGTGGCTTATCAAGATCGCGTTTGGGGCGAGTTTGGGGCCGCTGGGCTTAATGTGTCGTGTTATCGGGAGATTTTGGGAGCTCGTTTTCGGCGCTTTGATGCGATTAAGTGGCGTGAAGACATCGGTTTTGCGATTAGACACTGATGTTGGACGACGATCGTCCTTGATTGGAACAGATGGCTTGATAATGGTGAAATGCAGGTGTTATATTACACGTCACCTTGTTATTTTTTGGAGTTGAGGAGAATTTCAAAAATCTTAATAATTTTCCAAGGCTCGTTGGTAAAGCTGAACGACTTTCTATAAAGACGGGATCACACGCTAACGCACCGTAAACGAAGTAGACGTGACTTATGTTTCACGATTTTTACGCGTACTGATGAGCACACTGGAGTTTGACGTTGCGTATACGCTCGTTTATATCTTATGCGTCACCGCTAGCGTTTTTTGAGTATCGGTGTGGGAGGTACGCTTAAAAATCCTTACGTGTAACATACTTCACTGCATTTACATGTAGACTTAGTAACATGCAGTGCAGTTATTATTTTCGTATATCTCTGGTGGCTTTAAACAATTATAGCATAATTTATCTCGGATTCTGTCTTTAAACAGGACTCTTGCTGCAGATTTGGTTTACAAAAAGAACTATAATCACTGATTCGAATTCAAACTGTGAATTACAATTTATAGCAACAGCTTCTTTTTGAATGAGATAAAAAGGTAAAAATCTAAAATATTAGAACTACACTTACAGAATAAAGATAACTATTGCATTACAAAATAACATTAGGCTAAGTGACGTCGTAACCTGACATGTATGTAGTATAATATTTAAAAAACCTATTATGTGTAACGAGAACAGTGGTTCATAAAAAAGTTCAGCACAGCCGCTTTTCTTTTGCTAAATTTTCTCTACCGAAAGTTTCGCAACATCGCATAAGTATTCTGAAATCCTGAAGTGAAAATATCCGATGCTCTTCTATGGCGCTACCTTCCAAACTCTGCTACTGGATGGCGCTACTCTTCTGAAAGGATGAGACCATTCAGATGAATCAGATACTCTAAAATAAGGCTTTAACGAGATTGACCCCCAAGAGTCATTGTTGCCGCCCATAAACCAAAGACTACTATTCTTTCCATCCCGTTCTAAGAATCGACCACCACTGAAATGGGAAAATTTTAAATATCTACCAAAATGGCGCCTAAGCAATCTGCCGCGAAATCCGCCCAGATCCGGTGCACCAACCTCACAAATTCAAAAGGGCTTATGCTGTATAGAAAATAACACTAGTTATGTCTCTTTGTGTCTTATGAAAATAGTATTTTTAGTAATGATGCTTGAGATAATCCTCATGAAAGGCGCCGATCCCGGCTTATCCATAAATCCTGGATTTGTTTTGCTGGCGGACTTTTGTGAATGAAACTTTTTAGCGTTTTCAAACTGACCCGAACGAGACAAGCATCGAACTTATTTTGTTATGTTTCATGGGAAGATCTCCAGAATCTGCACGAAATAAAAAAATACATACAGCGAAACAGATAACCTTCTTTTTTGAAGTCGATTGAAATAGATTTTCCCGTTAGGATGGATCATTCATGTATGTACTCAAGAGAACAATGAAAATCTATTTTCTTTTTGATTCTAGCTAAAAAAAATGTTTAATGTAGGCATTGATAAGATTTTAAAATTGTATTTATTGGACCTAATTGAATTATATCTTCTGTCCCCGCATCCATCTTAAGGTTAGTGTGGAAATACCCATACTTAATGAGGATTTTATTTTATTATTTTAAATTTGGGACACTACCGGAATGTTTATTTATACGGAATATGATTTTAAAAACAAAATACATTTACTATATTTTTTCTTAAGAAAAAAACGTTAAATTCAAAGAGAACGTCAAATACCGCATTATTAACATATGTCATAATTTAATGTTTGTCATAATTGTGTAGCCACCTATGAACTTTCCAGATTTTTTGGAAGTGCCATCCATTCCGTAGAACCCATTTGTTTTAATAACAATCCTGAAAATGAATGGTTTCAGAGAGAAAATCAATCTTCAAACAATTGACCTTTTTGACGTTTAAAAATAGTAGTGTGAGAAAATACAGACACATCTTAGCAATAAGGTCTCGATAAAGTTTTTCTAATACCTGCACATTTACATACTTCGATTTATAAAAGACTAAGACATACCCATTCCACGGATTGAAATATGCTCCAACAAAACTTTTTAAAAATTATAATACAAATCACGTTATTATAAGAAGTCACAACAAACTTCAGCAAAACAAACTATTTTCCGTTTATCTGAAACTTAGTATCTGAATGAATTAAGCAAACTGCAGCTTTCAACATTTTTATCCACATACAGCGCCATCTAACGTCGAGTAGCTAAACTAACACAATAATCAATATGTCCATTGTGTGAAAAGCTATGCACACATAAGATAATTTTATTATAATTATTAAGGTCCTGGCGTTTATTTACCGAAAAAAAAATTTGTTTAAAGTATACAGCACACTTGAAAAAAATGCAAATAGTTTTTTACATTAATGATAGATGGCGCTATCAACCGTTCTCTAGATTGATCGAAGTTGAGTAATGTTGCTACTATTATTTGTATAACTTTATAACTATACGGTAATTTGTCATTAAATTAAACTTAAGTTATTTAGTGATAGTAGTCGAAGATTATTCTAAAAATACTACATTCTAAAAAGATTATATCTACTCAGCTTTTTTTAATTCCGTGTCTTCCTACCAATTAGGTACCGAACTCGAAAATGTTATTTTATACCCTTGTTAAAGCTACCTTATTAATTGTGAACAACGCCACAAAACCAACTTCAAAGGCCCTAAAACATAATTTAAAAATGCCCTAATAAGAATCACGACGCGACGATGGCTATCTAACGACTCAGGCTACAAGAGCGCGCCGAACATCCTGTCATTTCTACCATTTTACCATTAAAAAAAAGAAATCAAACCGTTTATCTTCAATCGGCACCCTGTTTCTCGTTCCATGTGAAGGTTAACACCGATTCATTAAAAAACGACGTCCGTGGACCCCCAAAAGACTGAAAAAAGTTGGTAAAAAGACTACATTTGGTTACCGAGCGGCGCCTAGCGGTTACGCCTGACCCGGCGTCTGTGAATTTGGGTCCTTTTAGAACAGGCGATTAGTTGAATTAGAAAATACCATTTCTTTTTTTCAAAATGGCTGCGTTTTTTATGAAGAAATTGCATAATGGGATAAAGCTTGTAATCAATACTAATTATCTAATTAGCATTTGTGAAACAGAACAACAAAAGGGTACATCAAAAGAAAAATTATTTAATAGAAACTCTTACGTGAGTCGGTGTATAGTTTTATAAATTTATATACAGAAACAGGTGCAAGTTTTTTTTTTTTTTTTTTTTTTTTTTTTTTCTCAGTCCTCCCGTGACCATGGAAAGCTGGAAAGCTTCCGAAACGTCGGGAACTAAAATGAGATAATATACGCGATATAATCCGTTAAATTGTTTTATTTCAATGAGTAATAATCGCGGAAACAGAAGAAAATATTATTTTATCATTATCTTCATTTCTCAATAAAACTTGTTTAAATCACTGATAGTTTCTCCTAACATGGACATTATAGCCATTATAATGAGTTTTATAAAATAAATGGTGATAAATGAAAAAAACAGGGACAAATAATTTGAAGCCATTCTCCTATTGCCCTAATATCGATATCTATAAAAAAATGTTTCTAACTATGTACTAAAATGATACTTACTAGTTTGATTGCGACATTCTTAAGTTTTGCTTCGAAAATTCTGACCTCTGATAATTAGAATGACTTATTGTTTTTAAAAATAATATCTAGTATCACTTCACTTCATAACACGGTAACTCTTTGCAAGTATCAAGAGCGAGCCATACATGTCCTATTCTCTATCCTACGTCACAACTACATATTATATAATTGGAATCACTGTATAGTTTTATTAAAAGTAATATTAGTACGATGACTATTAGGCCCACCTGGCATGTATGTACGTACACCTTTATTTGTTTTCTCAAAGTGGGTAGTTTGCACAAATTGTAACTTTGACAGAGGAACATATATCTTTTCTCAGTCAACCCGTGACCATGGAGAGCTGAAAAGCTTCCGAAATGTCGGGAACTCAAATGAGATAATATATGCGATATAATCCCTTTCTATTGTTTTATTTAAATGAGTAATAATTGCGAAAACAGAAGAAAATATTACGATTATTATTTTGAAAGGTAAGTAGGTAAAATACAAGAACCATTCAAAAAAAGCGATCGTGCGCTTACTCCATGGGGATATCCAAGCGAAAACTAGATGGTACTTTAAAACTAAAGATTTAACGAGCGTAGGAGGTGTCATTTTGCAGAAGTCTGTTTGGGTGACTGTCAACTTAGTCGAAATATGTTTTTGATAGGTCGCGGATGTGGTCGTGGATTGTCGGTATGCCAGCAGCAATGTGTATGTCGAAGTTACGTATCCTCCAGGGGGCGTCAAGTGCCCGTCGGAGGAAGTTATTCTGCACCACTTGTAGGTGATACAGCGACTTCTCTCCGACGTGTCCGAACACGGGGCTCGCATACGTTAAGATGGGCCTCACGCAGGCGTAGTAAAGTGCGAGTTTATTTCTAAACTGCATTTTACTACGCCTCCCGATCATTGGTCCGAGTCTGTTTAGTATGCAAGTCCCGCGTTCCTTGGCTTTTAGAATGTGTCGCTTGCAAAGTTGAATAATTGTAAAAAAATATTCTTATACATAGATGGCGTTTTAAATATCGGGGAACGGATTTTTGTATGGCGATTGGCTGTCCTCTTTTTTTGGTCCTTGTTAAGTTTCTATTTATTACCAAGGAGTGTCATTCTTTATTATTGTTATCTACGAGCAATGTGCCTTGCCCATTGCCACTTAAGTTTTGCTATCCTACGGGCTATATCCATTACCCTGGTTCTTGGACGGCCGGTGGTACCAACAAGTAGGCCTCCCACAAGGGTAACTGATTAAGATCGCTGGAGGCCGCTGGATGAGGGGAGCGGAGAGGCCCATATTCAGCAGAGGAGGTCTTTTAGCTGATGATGATGATGATGACGATGATTATTATTGTTTTGTAATTATAATGTACTAGAAGGCGCCCCCAACTTCGTTCGCGGAGGAGAAAAAGTCATAACCCCTCTTTTTTTCTTCAGCGTATTCGGGTAAAAAGTATCCTATAACCATCTGGAGATACCCAGCTACCCGTGTACCAAAAATAGTTGAAGTCCGTTTAGCCGATTTTGCGCGATAAAGCCTCAACGACAAATACTTACACATACAAAAAGTTCAAAATATATATATTAATATCTTCAATGTAGCTACAGACATTTCATTTTTACAACTTTATAATGGTACCTATAGATATAACTCCATAGAATTGCATTTCCCTAATGCCGTCACAAAATTGGATTTTACGAAGCGGATGAATAATTTACTCACCAATACAAAAATACATCACGGTCACATCTGAAGTTCGTTTTCTGTTTAGATCTCTTAGACGCTTTATTTGATTTACAAATAGTAAAAACTACACAAATGAGTAGAGCTAGAATGAAGAGGTCAAGTCAATTAGATCAATGGAACAGAGGTCGACCCACGCTAAGCCACTTTCCAGTAAGCGGTCATAAATATACCATACGTCAAGTACAAGGTCATTCTAATTATTGCTAGATCTCAAAAACCATTCTAAAAATAAATAAAAATTCTAGGACAAAAGATACGTAAACACCACAAAACCTCATAAATATATATCCAAACCTCTACTGTAACAGTAGATTGAGTGTGTACACATTTTTGAAACTTTTGGTGTGTCATACTTTGCCCTTGACTGTCAAAACGTACGTAGGTAAAGTTTTGCAAATTCGAGAAGGATTAAATGTATGAAATAATTAAAATACTAGAGGATGCCCGCAACTTCATTCACATAGCAAGAAAAAGTCATAACCCTTCTTTTGGTTCAGCGTAGTCGGGTAAAATGTATTCTATAACCAATTATGGCTACCCAGCTACCCGTGTAAAAATTGTTGAAATCTGTCCAGTCTGTCGTGATGATGGCACAAACATACATGCATAGATACAAGCGTACAAAAAATAAAAGACCATATTTTAGATGCAGTGACCTATAAATAACACTTATTTTTATATGAAAGGTCTGTAAATTGAAAATATCTTCAATTTACGGACACTTAATTTTTATAACTTTATAATTATAATATAAGAGATAGATGACATCTAGTAAGGAATGCATAGTTCAGAAAAAAATCTTTTTTGATTCAGTTTCCTTCAAATGGTCCGTATCTCGTTTTTTATCTTCAATGTAGGCTCAGACATTTAATTTTTACAACTTTATAATAGTATAAGTATACAGTATAGAAGATATGAAATAATATTCAGTTGAACCCTAGTTTGACCTTTATCGATTGCGTCACACGGAGTGTGAGGTTTTTCAAGTGTATAGATATATAATATATATATATATATATGCCTATTTTTAACCGACTTCAAAAAAGAAGGCTCTATAGCCTTTACGCATTGACGAACAGAAGACGTAATCTCGTTGATTCAGTAACAGCCTATTATTAGCTTATATACCGTCAAGGTGGATAGACGTGGGTCAGACATGGGATATACGGCAATTAATCAAGTGGGTCGTGCTCAAATTCACCTTCTCAGTTAACTGATTCTTGCGTAACACCATCGAATAAACCAAATAAAATATTTATCTGTAAATTAAAAACTTTTTTGCTTGAGGAACGTTTTTATTCGCTGAATGATTATTTTATTAAAATGGAAAATAATGAAATGGACATTTAATTATAATTTGACATAGGTTATAGTAGGACCTACCTAGGTTATAAAATTTTATTATATAAATGTTTTTTCACAGTATACATTTTATTGTATCATTATATTTTTTTTCTTTCGGTGTATAATTTTAAATAGATAAATAGCGAATGTTAAAGTATATTATTGTATACTGTAAAACGGTTTATTGGGACTCTCTCAACTGTTTTTCTGTACCAACTTTTGTAAATGCACAACACGACACTAAATGTTTTCTGATTTCTGATCTTTTGGCATTAATTGAGTGGTAATAATCTGCTCTGCGATTGAAGGCTTCCATGAAAACGGTCTTAAATGTAATAAATGTTCATGTCACCTGTTAAGGTGCGTCCAGATTTGTATCATTTGCCCCTATCAGATCATCGTCGCGTGGCATGATCGCGTGTCACGATCACGCGTTTGGACGTTGCGCGGATCCGATCGCTCGAAATCCATTTGCTACGCGTATCACACACTTATATCGGAAGAGTGCGGCATGATCGGCGCGCCGACAGTGAACGTCCAAGCAGCGCGATACGCGGTCATGGCAAGGCATACGAGCAAATGATACAAGTGTGGACGCACCTTTAGGCAGCCTAGGCCAACCGTTTGAATTAGTCCTCGCCAGTGGTAAGAGAGGCGGGGCGGGGGTAAATAGCGGAGGGAAGGGAAGCTTGCCGTGTCAGTCTCTTGGGATGAGGACTCAGTTAGAAGGTTTTCCTTATATAAGTATTCCTAATCAAGCGTACGTATTTTTAAAGGTTTTTATACCATGACACACGCGACTGTGCCGATACGTCGGATAATAGGCATGATGTTGGGGTACAGCTACTATAAAAAATATATTTAGTCCACGTCTGACACGTATTTGCTTTTTAAAAATAATAAAAATACTCATAATAAATAGCATTCAAAAGGAGTGGGGACTAGTGACGTCATAACTAAGTATAAACTGAACCTAGGCACTACATTTTGACTCAATTTACCATATATTTTTTGATTACGTATAATAAGAGAAAATACTTACAAAGTTACTGCTGTGGCGAAAGGACCCTAAGTAGATCTTGGCCTCCGACACCAAAGAACGCTTGACATCCCTATCCCCATCTGTTTCTGCCTAGTCAGAGACGGGCTGGAGCTTAGTTAGGTTTCGAAAGTGTATAATGTTTTTGTTATATTAATTGTACGACTTAACTTTACTTAAATTTAAAAAAAAATTTTATTTTATTGTATATAGATTAATATTTTCTTCTGTTTTCGCGACCATTACTCATTTTAATAAAACAATTTAACGGATTATATCGCGTATATTATCTCATTATTATTATCTCGTGACCATGGAAAGCTGAAAAGCTGCTGAAAAGTCGGGAACTCAAATGAGATAATATACGCGATATAATCCGTTAAATTGTTTCATTTAAATGTATATAGATTGTTAACAATGTCTGTTGTTCGAAATAAATGTAATTTATTTAATTAATGTATATGACGGACTATTAAATAAAATGTAATCATCATCACTATTAAGGTAACAACCACGTAACAACATATCGCATTAGACTCGACATACTCATACTTAAGTTTCATGTGGGTACAAATCCCCGAGTTCATTTGTTTAATCGTGCCTTATAAAGGGCACCAGATCGTGTCGATATTGGGCGTAGTTTTGTTGTCTCGCGCGCACCTAATTTATACGCGTTGACTCCGGCGCGAGACGCTATTGCGCTTGCGCATAGCCGCGCGCAATTATCGCGCTGGAGTTTAATTAATAGCGCTAACTTGACAGTAAGCTTGGAACTTAATATTACGTTTTGGGTAATCTTTGGGTAGTATAATACTATGCTATGATACTTAATAGTAGGTGCAGCAGGTATCATTTGCGACGATAAATGTTTCAGCACATAATTCCTAGACTATTTTCGAAACACTTCAATCTTATTATTAAACATTTGAAATGTAAAAAAGCAGAAACATCTGGTACAATCGCTTATTTTTTATTCAAATCACAGAACTTTAAACTAGATGGCGCTACAAGGTACCTAAGATGTATAAAATATTGATGAAGCGAGTGGATTAAAAAAAGGTTTGAGTTATAGCCTAACTATAATAACGTTCGTGTTGGCCCGAAAATCCATTAGAGACCATGTACAAATGTCTCTCGAAGTAAGATTTCCAATTTCACTTCAGTAAATAGTACATTATGGAACACAACCTAGGACTCCTCATACGATTACTTTAGAAACAATCCTGAAACGCCGATATTGATCCTAAAAGAATCTACCACACGATACAAGTAAAAGTAGTAGTATTTCAAAGAGATAAATTTACCATTAGAACCATTATCATCATCATCAACCAAAAGATGTCCACTGCCAGACACAGGCCTCCCCTAAAGAACGCCATCATATTCACGGTCCTGTGCCGGCCGCATCTAGCGGACTCCAGCATAACCTATATAATGATATCGGTTCCTTGTTGATAGCTAGCTGTTTCTTATGCTTGTCCGCGGGAGAAACTGAAGTGATTTAAGTTTAAAGTTTTGTGGAAATGTAAACGTAACTTAAATGCTGTCTATAATAATGATTATATAATAACTATTACGTAAACATCACTTAAAAGTTGCCTATAATAATGATAACGTTTACGTTTCCACAAAACATAAAGCTTAAATCACTTCAGTTTAATTCAAACCACAAACCTATCTTCCCATCAGCGGCTAACCCTTTAAAACGCGCTTGTATTTCATAATAATTACAGCATCGTCAAATGTAGGCGCCGACGCCATTATACCGAGCGTTCCGCGCGTCTCCACGTCTTCGGCGCATCCCACAAAGGATACGGCGGACAAAATATTGTTCAGTTTTGACAGATTATGGGACTGCCCACAAACGAGACGAATAAAAGGTAAAGATACCATCTGCGGTCAGCGCAGGCTTGAATGGACCCTTTAGATTGGAGATAAATCAACGTTAAATGGTAGGTATTTGTAACAGTTGTTTTACGTGAGAATGTTGTTTGTTTTTGGATGCGGTCGGGTATTAGGTTGCGGTTTTATGAGAGTCGTCGTTTAGATAGCGCTGTGAGAATTTCCGTTTACTGAACTATGAATTCCTTTTTACTTTTCATATATATATATATATTACGTTGGGGCCGAAAAGTTCTCGAGTGGAGACCGCATACCGGCAAGCGCAGCGAGGGAAGGCCGCCCGTAAGGTGGTTGGGCGACCTGGTTAGGGTTGCGAGGACTCGCTGGATGCGGGTCGCTTCTATCCGGCCCATGTGGAAATCTATTGAGGAGGCCTGTGTCCAGCAGTGGACGTGCTATGGCTGAAATGATGATGATCTATACTATGATAAACGTGCAATCTGGGGGCACGGTAGTGCCCCGCCAAGACGAAAAAAGAAGAAGAAGCGGGGCACTACCTACCTTTTCCCGAACCGTAATGTCTCATTTTTAAACCCTCATAGCTTCGCCCCAGTTAATACCTGAGAGCCCAAATTTACAGGTTAAGATATGGTCGGGGAACATATGAAATGCACTAAATTTTATTGATCTAGCTTGTATGATTTAGGTTTTATTGATACCTAAAATACGGCGATTTCGTCACTGGCTCACTCACGTATATAAATTATAGGGTATTTCCCGATGACCTAGAAAGCTGAAATTTGGCATGGAGCCTAGGATTTAAATACAAAGAATAGAAAAAACAAAACATCTGTAATTGTCACCCTCCTACCCCTAAAATTTTCAGGTCTCGGTACGGAACTAGTAAAACTGAAATACTTCTCATTGCCCTAGAAAGCTGAAGCTTACCATCAGTATATGTTTTCAATATTGTGATAATATTATTAATTTGAATTCCTCTCTATGAAACAAAAAGGCTATACTTTTGAAACCAAGGCGTAGGGTTAGTAAAATCAGGGCTTAGGGGCTTCAAGCCAGTTGAAGCCATACTTTTTAAGATAAGGTGTAGGGTCAGTAAAGTCAGAGCTTGAGGGCTTGGCTTTTCCTGGGATCTGATAACTTTTTTACAGCGAAAGCGTTATGAGCTTGTGAGTCTTGGCTGCCAATTTTACATGAAATGTTTTGGTGGGATATAATATTATTATTACTTTACCTTTGCCCGTTTAACAAAAAGAGAGTAATGACTTTTTCCTCTTTCGCTAATAAAGTTGCGGACATCTTCTAGTATGTTTATAAAACTAGCGACTCGTAGCAAAGGTGGCATTTCCTTTCGGCTACCGTGATTTTTTTCCGGTACATAAAGTAATCTACATATGTCACTCTTTGACCCGTAATCTATCTTTAAACAAAAAAAATCTTCATTACTGCGTGAATTAAAAACCAACAAACCCATTTACGCATTCATATCAGCCGATGTCGTTACATGTGCTACGCACGTTCTATGCACTGCAATGAAGATTGAAAGTAAGGAGGGTTCGATTATTTCACTTGAACACTCACCTTTATGATAGCTTGATTATAGCCATGTTTAGAAAAGAACCTTAGCAACGGACAAGTGCAGTTAAGATGTAAAATATACTTTGGTCGCAAACACTAATAACCTGCTCGAATATTGAGTCCATTCATTAATATCAAAAAGCAATCGGGTAATAATATTATCTCCAGTTATTAATTCGAAATATCAACGGCGACATACACCATCAGTTCTGATGTAATTTAACTAACTACATACTTTAATGTCTTTTTGTATTTTCACAGCAACGACGATGTCTTGTTTACTATTTGTTATACTCTTTAGTCCAAATTGTTCGGTCCAAAGAAACCGATTCCGTATTAAGATAAAATATTTATCCAGCGATGTAACAATCTGCGAACAAAAAACACAGTAAAATACCAATGGGCACATTTAGATCAGAACTCCATACATAGAGTCAAGTAGAACTAGGTTGTTCCTTCATTAAGGGACATCATGGCTTCAAAATTACGATCATGATCCTCTGAGGTGGTATAAAAATCATTAGTACCGCATTATGCAGTATAAGCACGCCCATACTGCATGCCTTCAGCGCATTCTAAACGACGAGGCACTTATCATTTGAATCAATTATTTCTCCATTTACGTGTCTGCACATTTGAAAGCTCAAGCTTTTTGTGTATTGACAGGAAGGCACACTGTTGAACGACTTTGAGTCTTAAACTAAAATCAAAAGGGTATAAAAACTACCTTATAAATAAATGTATTTTAATTTACTCTCTGGTTTATATATTTAGGTCGTTTAATCGCCCTTTACATTATGTGAATACGAATATAAATTAATTATTAACCAACTACCTGTTCAATGAAATTAAGTGGGTTGTATCTTAGAACGAACAGCTTCAGACTAAATTTTATTTAACTTAAATAACAATAAATTAAAACAACCGTGAACGGATTCATTATTGTTGCCTTTATTGCTTTAATTACTTAAAAAAAATGAATAAAGAATAAAATACAAAAATGCACATTCAAAACATAAACAAATTATAAAAAATTGAAATCAAAATTTAACGGATTATATCGCGTATATTATCTTATTTTAGTTCCCGACGTTTCGGAAGCTTTTCAGCTTTCCATGGTAACGGGTTGGACTGAGAAAAGATATATTTTCCTCTGTCAAAGTTACAATTTGTGCAAAATACCCATTTTTGAAAAAATAAATAAAGGTGTACATACATGCCAGATGGGCCTAAGCTGTAAAGACAGTTACACATGTGTTTTCAATGAGTAATAATCGCGGAAACAGAAGAAAATATTAAATTATAAAAAACTTAATCTAGGATGCCGCCGGCAACGGGTTACGGCCCAACCTACCGGCAATGAGGGTTTTCTAAAATGGTAAAATTACCAGTTGGCGCCACCGTGACGTAAGGTCTAATTGACAAAAAGTGTCTAAATCTTGTGCCGTGATTGGTGGATGTTGACACTTCTTGTCAGTTAGCCCCTTATTAGGATCGCAGTTCTGTATTTCCGAGCCTTGATCCAGTCAACTAGCGGTCTCTTAAGGTGTTGATGAGACTCTTCACTATAAGAAATTTTGATGAGATTCAAAGTTAAATTAATACAGCAACTAAAATAACAGTCATTGAGTCAAACACAGCTACTAAGTGAAATAAAACAATTTAACGGATTATATCGCGTATATTATCTCATTTTAGTTCCCGACGTTTCGGAAGCTTTCCAGCTTTCCATGGTCACGGGAGGACTGAACTAGGGAGGACGTGACCATGGAAAGCTGGATAGCTTCCGAAACGTCGGGAACTAAAATGAGATAATATACGCGATATAATCCGTTAAATTGTTTTATTTCAATGAGTAATAATCGCGGAAACAGAAGAAAATATTACAGCTACTAAGTTTTAAAAAACCTCAAAAGTCGACCTAATAAATCTTTCCTAACACGAGTATGGTGCCGAAATCTTAAGGTCAACACTTGTAGCGTGGTAATCTTACTGAAATAACAAGGAAGCCTGGAAACAATGAAGGTTACAGTTGTTTAGAAATAAAATGAAAGGTTAAGGGTTAAAATAAAAATAACCACCAATAGCGATACCAAACGTCAGAGAGCAAAATAACATTTTCCCATGCTGTGTAATTTGTGGTATATCCGCGTTGAACTTAAAATACCTATTCATCATTTCAGCCATATGACGTCCACTGCTGGGCACAGGCCTCCTCAATAGATTTCCACATGCGCCAGATAGACGCGACCCGCATCCAGCGAGTCCCCGCAACCCTAACCAGATTGTCCGACCTTGGCCCTGCCCACGCTGCACTTGCCGGTACGTGGTCTCCACTCAAGAACCTTTCTGCGCCAACGGCCATCGGTTCTTCGGACTATGTGCCCTGCCTATTGCCAGTTCAGTTTTCTTACCCTGTTTTGTATGTCTGGACAACACGAAGGTCATGTCGAATGTCCATGTAGCGCCCACCCCAGTATTGGTGGCTAACTCGGTCCTCGAAATTGAAGACGAATACCTATCTAGGAACAATCAAACAATCCAGTTAGGCAGGTCCAACTTCGAGAAAGGGAAACACCTACTGCTGTAATCATTTTTTGTGATATACAGACACAAAAGAAAAACTTCATTTATTTAAATATTTTTTTTTTTTTTTTTTTTTTTTCGGTTTCCGCGATTATTACTCATTGAAATAAAACAATTTAACGTCATGGTCCTCCCGTGACCATGGAAAGCTGGAAAGCTTCCGAAACGTCGGGAACTAAAATGAGATAATATACGCGATATAATCCGTTAAATTGTTTTATTTCATTTATTTTATTTATATGACTGATAATCGCCGAAGCAGAAGAAAATATTAAAACTTCACTTATTCATTCATTATTAATCCAACGATAATAGTTTTACCACCACACACATATTCCAAAACGGTAGTATTTTCTGCAATTGTTTGCATAATGATACTTTCAAAAACGGATGTAACTTTATTTGAAACTAGAAAGTGCCCGCAACTTCGTCGTTAGGGGAGGAGAAAAAGTATCCTCTTTTTTTTCTTCAGCATAATCGGGTATAAAGTATCCTATTCCTATAACCATGACCCGTGTACCTAAAATGGTTGAAATCAATCCAGCCATTTCTACATGACGTGAACACAAAGACATACAGATATAAAGTTGTAAAAATGGAATGTCTGTACATTAAATATATATTTTTGAAAAATCGTGATACGGACTATTCGAACGTCAATTAATCAAAAAACGACAGACGACACAGACAAGTGTGTGGAGAAACCAGCATTTCCTTATTTTGGCCAGTAAAAAGTGCGTTTAAGTGTACAGTTTTCATATTTTTTTGATTTTCATTGTACCCTAAAGAATCAAAAGATAACGTTTGATATTCTTTTGGACAAAAAAAAACATTTTTTTAAATCGGTCCACATTTGGCGGAGTAATCGGTGAACATACATAAAAAAAATACAAACAATCGAACATAGAACCTCCTCCTTTTTTGGAAGTCGGTTAGAAACCAGTAATTTTCCGTCGCAATATCACCCGTCATCACGTTACTATCTCGTCTCGTTTGTTTAATACCTATGTACATAAATTATGAAAAATAAGCGCATTACATATTCCCTATTTATATAAATAAACACTAGACGTCGCTTTATCATTATTTTGGTTGCGTAGAGTGTGTCCATACATACAAAAGTTGGTAAAGCAATCAATAGAACGATGCAAAACTGTGGCTGTTAATCAATAAGACAAAGAATAATAACGCACCATCAAGTAAGTTTGTGATGCCAATTTTCTCGTAGAGAACTCAAGAGAAATAAAATACGAACTCTTAATTTGAGTATGAGTTACCAAAAAGCATACAATAGGATTTAAAATGCAGGTTACTTCCGCATTCAAACCTCGCACATTCAAACAGTACCCATTGCAAATATCCTAATTATTTTCCACATGTCATTTACTCCCATAAATGACAAAAGAATCAACGCTCAATGAGATGGAAATGGCGTGCTGAGGCGTCACACCTACGTTGGTGTCGAATTAAGGCTGCGTAATGAGGACGATTAAGGACCCGAGCATCCTGTCTGCAGGATGTGCGTGGGATGTGCTCTTCATATTATCCAGAGTTATTTTTAATGTGATAGTACTATTTAAAACAAAAAATGCACGTTGCGATTGCGACCTATTGATACTCTTTATACAACGGGTTACATCAGGCATCATCCCAAGATAGGTGAAGCACAATCTTTGAACTTATTCCAGTTATTAAATATGTTTCTGTAAAAATAAATACTTACAGTAAGTCCGTTAAAGGTGCGTCCACACTTGTATCCTTTGCTCGTATTCGATCACCGTGCCGTGGCATGACTGCGTATCGCGCTGCTTGGACGCTCACTGTCGGCGCGCCGATCATGCCGCACTCTTCCGATATAAGTGTGTGATACGCATAACAAAAGGATTTCGAGCGATCGGATCGGCGTAACGTCCAAACGCGTGATAGTGACACGCGATCATGCCACGCGACGATGATCTGATACGGGCAAATGATACAAATGTGGACGCACCTTATGACGATTTTGACGGGAGCTAACCAAAAACAGAGCGTAGGTATTATGCGGGAATCAAAGATTACCATGATGTATGCGTTAGTATGTATGAATATTTGTTATAAATGTTATATTAGATGAAGTAATAAAACGTGAAGTAAGATAATAATATGGAGGAACGGCAATCCATACTAACCCTTACTATATTATAAACGTGGAAGTATGTATGTACGTTCCACTTAATCTCAAAAACAACCTGACGATTTTTCATGAAACTTTCCAGTTATGTATCTTGTATATCAGAATAGGACCTAGGCTATAATGTATGTCAAATTTCATCCCTTTTAGGGACGAAAAAGGGGATGAAAATTTGTATGGACAGTAATTATTTTTTTACACTAGGAACTTGAAATCTCGGAAATATACTTCACATTTAAATTAGTAAAATATCGAGTTTTGGGGAAAGACATAAGCTACTTTTTATCCAGGAAAAATACCTTTTATCCGCGATAAACGAATCTAAGACGGACGAAGTTGCCGGCGGCTGCTAGTATTATAAATGCGACAGTGTGCCTGTCTGTCTGTCTACTGAACCGATTGGGATGAAATTTGGTATGGAGATATTTTGAGTCCCGGGGAAGGACATAGGCTACTTTTTATCCTGGAAAAATACCCTCACCCGCGATTAACGAATTTAAGGCGGACGAAGTCGCGGGCAAAAGCAAAGAAAAACAGCTTTGTTCAACTGGTCGTGTTTCCCATATTATACCGGTACTCTGCAGAGACATGGACCCTAGCAGAAGCGTGATGGCCGAAAAATTACAAAGGAAGCCGAATCGTATTCATTCACTCATATTTAAAGAAAAAGGTGGTGATATGCCTTTCCTTGGTAGGTGGGAATCGGCTCATATGGTCTCCACGCCACTGGACGCTAGGTACGGGAAGCGGAGCAAATGAAGTATCATGGACTGAATAACGTACCAAGGAGTCCATACTCCAGGAACTCGACATCAAGGAGCGTCTATTAACACTGTCGTGGATGAAGGCAACGTCACAACATACCCGATGGAGTTCCTAAACTTCAGCTTCTTCACACACAATGAGGAATGGATAAATATTTTCAAAAATCTTGAAATTTTGTTTATAGGTAGCAATAAGCCTTCTTATTGTCAGAAAAAAAATACAGATTTTTCTGTGGCTTAGAGAAAAATGATGAAAAGGTGTTGGTGGGCCTATATACCTGCAGCATTCATATTTTCGATTAAAAAAAATAATTAAAAAAATAACCGACTTCAAAATAAACTAAAAAGCCAAATATAATCTTTTATGTACGGTATGGATCACATTTGAATCACCTTTTTTAGTCGGTGCCAAACCATTACTTTATTACTATTAAGAACCGCGGCGGCGAGCCTTTAGTTATTATCTACCTACATATATATTTAGTCATAATAATTTGTATTTTTAATGAATAAAGAACTTTATTTACATCAGATTTGGCACCGACTTCAAAAGGTGATTCAAATGTGATCCGTACCGTACATAAAACATTATTTTTGGCTGTTTAGTTTATTTTGAAGTCGGTTCTTTTTTATTTTATTTTCTGCTCTTTAGTGATGGATTTTAGTAGTGATATAAAGTATTTTGTAGAGCCCAGAATGGGAAGATTGAGGAGGCACTTTGCACGCATCTCGAGTCTTTGGAAGTAAGAAATGTAAAAGTTGGTTAGTTCATTGTACCTTCCATCATCAGCTCAGCATGAAATGATGACAACCAGAGGAAAACAACTGATAACTTTAGAAAAATATATACAAAACATTGTTAGTGCTTATAATATTTGAGGGTTTCTCTCGATTACCCTGGTATTCCATCATCTGATCCTAACTTGGTGATAAGGAGACTACTTCAGGGACACACTTTATAGAAAATGACTAACAGTCTTAACGTATCTACCTATAATAGATGATTTTTTTAACTATTAAGGAATTATACCTTCCGTCATCAGCTCAGCATGATGAAATGATGACTACCATATGCAAATACTTAAATAGCTTAAAGGAATCAAATCAATCAAATCTTGAGATCCCATAGGGCTGCGCTAGCCAGTGCCGCCGCCACCGCTGCCGCGGTACGGTACGTTTTTTGTTCGCTCGCTCACCCACCACGGCTTGGCGCAGCGAATGCGTTTGTGTATACGGTTTTTGTATATATAGTTGTAAATAGTGTAATGTTGTAAATAAATAACAAATTTAATATGTGTATTAGATTTACAAGGACAAGGACCTGAAAACTATAGCGAATAATGGCAAAAAAGTATTATTCTGTTTTTGGCTGCCTTAACAGTTTATGAAATCCAGTAATTTCGTTATTCCTGATACCATCACAAGGGGAACGGTAAGAAATATTAATTAATGATAAAACGAGACGAATTTTGGTATGGAGATAGTTTGAGTCTAGGGGAAGGACATAGGCTACTTGTTATCCCGGAAAAATACCCTTATCCGCACTAGATGAATTTAAGGCGAACGAAGTCGTGGGCAGAAGCTAGTTTTAAATAAACGTCACGTGTACAAAAAAAATATATTTTATTTTATACCTTCCACTTGCCTATAGTAAGTATCCTTCACATGATTTATATTTGGTTGAAAAAATTGCACTTGGGTCTATTCTTAGAGAACCAGTCAATATTAACCATTATAATCGCATTAGGTACAGACACCTTAACATTCGTTTATAACGTTTTATGTAGTTATAGTATTATAATGTAAACATGAGTAGTACATTACAGTCGCCACAGCTGCAGATATATCGGAGCGAACAAGGTGTTCGCAAATATTCTGAACACGACTCTATTGTCAAAGCGTTAGAGTGCATGTTGAAGAAAGAAGATATATTTGATCGCGACTATACATGGTGGTAGCATTGAATTATTACCTTATTTGCAAGATAAACCGTTCTAAACAATTCGTCGAATTTATAAATAATATATTTTCATAATAATAATATTACGGTGCAGAATCATGTTTGTCTAGACAGAGACCTACAAGATAATTTTACGGTAAACTTTCATTCTAAAATTATTTGCCAATAATATTTCTAAAAAATAAACATCGACAACCCTATGGGTCCGCGCCGGAGTAGGCAGTTCAGTCTCCTAAAGGGTCGGAGTTTACATACTTCTATTTTACTATAATAGTAATGTCGTATCGTGAGGGAAATCATATATCAAAATCATAGTAACGGAGTTTTATTTTATTGCTCATAAAGAAGCAGCACTGTTACCAATTAATCAAATAAATTAGCTATTAGGGCGCCACTTAAACGCACGACCGCTTACTATGGAGGGAAGGCCCATCTACTGCAGTGGACGTCCTTGGGCTGATATGGTGATGATGATGATGAAGCCTTTAATGAAGACTATTGGATCTCAGTGAGCGACCATGTTTCAGCATTAGTAGCCACATCACCATGGCGCGGCGCCTGAAAGGAACACGCTGCCGTATACCGCCGTGCCGTATTGAGCAGACACACGATGCCGCGTCGTGTAAATGCACGGCGAGGCAATGTTGTAAGTACTTACAACCCTTTGCGGTTCCGCAAAACGGCTCGGCGCCTGAGTAATGCACGATACGGTAACATTCGTCTGCTAAATACGAAACGGCGCCGCGGCAACGAGTTTCTTTCAGGAACTGCCCCGTTTCACCGCTTGTGATGTAGCCAGGCTTATATACGGCAGGCTTGACGAGATACTGTTTTAAGAAGCAGTGGAAGGTTCTTTTTCATGAACTTATTCATTTTGCCTTGCCTGTTGCTGATGGCGCCTAGCTGGCTGGTAAATGTACTCGTTAAAATTTACTTTATATATCTCCTAAAAAAATGTGTACTTAAATTCATATTGTAGTGTAAATGTATTCTAAAGTATCATCCGTTAGTTGTATTACGTTGGAATATTTTTGGATTAAATAAGAAAGTTCATGTAAATAATATATATAATAATATGAGCCTTACGCGCCATCAAAAATGCTGTAAAACTGTCCCGGTAAATCGGGAAAGCAATGGATAATTCAAGTCAGTCGTTAAATTTTACTTTACCAACTACATACAAAAAGTATGAACAATTTTACCGTTACAAAATATTGCAGTAACAATATGACCGGCAAATTCAAAAGGATTGCCTTTTTTCATGACCTTAAAGCGTTAAATGCACAACATTTTTAAGTGCTTAACCATTTCGCCGCGTCCCAGACTTAATCCGACTCTTAAATCCCAGGCACATGATTGGTCCATTACCACAAAGGCGTATTTCAAACGACAACCAGCTAAAACCACAGACAACAATAAATTTCGCATTGACACACATCGCTCCGATCATAAATATCGTTCGTTTTGTTTCCTACCATTTTTATGTGGACAAGTTCAAAAAAATACTTCCCAAATACCTTTGGGCGTATATAAATAAAGCAGTGTGGTAGTAAATGTCAATAATATGCAAAATAATGGATGTTAATCTGGACAGCCTTTGTGATTTGCGAGTCTGGGCTTCAAAGATTAGCCGCGTATAAGATACCTTCTTAAATGTTCCAGCTTATATTATGACTATAACTTTTATGTCTTACACATAATTTTGTTTTGTGTCAGCGTGGAATCCTCGCCTTAGTTACAAAATGTATGAGATAGCACATTGTTTATTGCGTGGCATGTTTATCTTAAATTGTTGTACTAATTAATAGTTAATTTAATTATTTTTTTATAGGCTTCTTGTATGTATCAAATGGTAATTATTATCTTGTAAAATGCTCTTGGATAAATGAATAAGATTATTTATTTATATGTAATGTATCCTTTAGTCGTCACATAGACATTGTCCTAGTTACTATAAATACTCCTCCATGTGATTTGCAAACTATCCTAGAGACGGCACCGCTCACATACTTGTGCTATGAGTCATCATTTTTAGCACAGAGTTTTCTTTGAATTCTTACAATAATAAAGTCCATGTTCAATTCGGTCCCCATTTATCATACCACACTTTTAATAATAAGAGAGTAAAGACCCAAAATGACATTACACGAGGTCGCAGACACCTCCCACGTGTGACCCGATGACATTGTTATTATTTTCACTATTGCTCGTTACATCGCGCGAAATACTGGCCAATTAGTTCCTACACACTTTCACATCGCGCGATTAGCTTTCGGAGGCAGTCGTTAATCCGGTCAATGACCCATCTGCCTAGTTTCGCAAGGACAAGGTGACGTATCGATCGCCAACATCATTATTCTGACACACGATTGTTTATTTGAGATAAATCGAGAGTTTTGTTGCGTTTCTCTTTCAACTTATTTTGTACATCAAAAATACAGTTTTATAGGTCCATAGCACACTTAAGCAATTTTCAATTATAACCTAGGTACATCTATTTAATTTAGGTCAGTTATTTTTGACTTTTTAAAATGATATTCAACCGTCTCTTTTCCTAAATGTAGGTAACTAGAGTTCTAAAAATAAAATGAATTAATGAGATTTTTTCACCCCTCATTTAATCATTTTGCTCTGTTTTGCATAATGTGTGAGAACGGGAGTGAACTGTGTCCGAAAATGGACGAAATGAAGTGCATATTGCACATAAAATTCAATTCGTATTCAACTAACAAGGCGTTTAGAACATAAAACTGAGGCGTTAAACCATAACCGTTAAATACCCACAATCGACCAAGCTGATTTGGGACTAAACAAACATTTGTTTCACACGTTTTAAGAAAATCACGAAATAAACGTACATTATTAAATTAGTCACCATACTAATTGAAACAAAGTGACTTAAAATTAACCAACGCATCGTCTGAAGTTGACAATTGCATTTTATTTTCATTAGTTCGTCCTTAAAAAGAAAACTCATGCAGCTTTGTATTAATAAGCCTTTCCAATTTCTATTCTCCAAAGAGGTTACATATACTTACGAGTCAGTACTTAGTTACTATTAATTAAACGGTTTTCTAAATAGCTTTCACTTGTTTAACATTGTCACCGATGATATCACCAAACCTAATTAAATCTAGCCTTACTTAGCACTACAAACTTGCTAAAGCAGTGGAAAAATTAAAGTCTAACGTCATCGCATACAAAGCACGGAATATCTTGACTGACAGCGATTTGTCTAGTAACTTTGTAAAGCTATAATATGTTTTGTAACCATTTAACTTATTGAATATTAATGAGAACAGTTTTATAGCTCGTAATAAAACTATAAAACTTACTTGTGCTGTAAACATTCGGTATAAGGAGTTGACAGTGAATGGCTTTATAAATTATCACAAAGAAAGCTAGTTGCAAAAAAATATGGTCTACATTGATGGTACACTTTCATTTTATTATTTATTTAGGAGGATCTTGTTCGTGCTCTTGTCTCCTTTTCTTTGTCAATAAACCTACATACATAGACTTGCATAAAGCAATCACAAAAGACATAACGCATGACACAAATATTACAGTCAAATGGCATTGCCATTAGCAATATTACAATAATCATCACAATAGTATCTTTAATACAATAGCTTTCAATAAAGGAGGTGGTTATCGATTCGGTAGTAATTTTTATTTCTCTATGTTTTTTACCCTCACGATGCGACCTTCACGCCTTCAGGATAAGCGCGTACTTCCACCTGAAAGGCCGGCAACGCACTTGTATTAAATCCTCTGGTATTGCAAGTGTCTATGGGCGACGGTGATCGTTTATCATCAGGATCCGTTTGCTCGTTCGCCCCTTTAACAAAATAGCCTCCGTTATCTGTCTGTCTGTCATTTTCGTACGGTAATAGATAGACACAAACATATTTCACAGGTAAGTATGTAATGTGGTCGCTATAACAACAAATAATAAAAATAGGGGTCTAAGGTCCACACAAAAAATGTGTTCTTTTTGTACGGTGGTATGGAGTTCAACTCGCAACTGGATGTTTTTTTCTACAACAACAATATTTACACACAGTGTCATTCCATAGAAAAACTTTAAATTCGCCATACTACAGATTTTAACGTGTGTAACGGCGATTACAGGCGTTTTGTCCGTTTTTCTTTAGTCACAATAATGTTAGCACTACACTGCCCCCAGTTGAGGCGAGGCTGAGGTACATTGATGTTATTATGAGAGTGTTGCAGTCCTTCTCGTTTTAAAAAACAGCAATGTATACGTTTCCACTCGCGCCAATATGTAGTGCCGGTATAAAAGTATTCGGAGATGTAAATAATAAAGTACCCCCCGATTGCATGAACGCGACAAAGCCGGCAGATCCCAAACACCGCCCTTGATCCTTTATCTCTGCCCTCCGACCCGTTACCTTTACCGTTAATGATTCCGATCCGCAGTAACGGTCACGCCTTTTGGGGGACAATTAAAAAGTGACGCACACGAAGCCATTCAGTGATCCGCTTCGATATATGGCACACTCAGTTATCTCGATTTACGATTCGCGACCTCTTTACACGATTTAGTAAAGCTATGACCTTGTTCTTTGTGCTCGGATGCTGATGCACATCAATCTTATTCGCAGTAAGCCAAATTTGTTAAAAAAGAAATTTAAAATCCAATTATTGTTCTCAAAATTGATGCGTCAACAAGGAATTTGCAACTGGTTAAAATGGTTTGCATGCAATAAATCTCTTCATCCCGTTACATTCTCGATTGCATCACCCCTTCTAATCGGAAATTCTGAACGTGTTACCTTAAATTTAAACCCGCTCACCAATGAATCACGGACGAAACAGGGTATCGATAATCGAACTTTTTTCACGTGCCCCTCTACAAAGAAAGCACTTTTACTTTTTGCTTTCGTTTTTCTCACGGTCCAAAACCGCTTGACTCACCTCTTTCGCTCGAATTTCATCGTGTGCTGGGCCCCTTAATTATGACGTCATAACCGAAGCCTCCATTCCGTGTTCCTTTTTCAAAATTATTTTTATTTATAAACTGACAGAGCTCGTATTATCTTATGGCAATCTTTTACACTGCCAGTTAGCTTAAAATAAGACATGGATATTTAGCTTTTGTGTTTGTTTATTGTTTTGTTGATTAAATTTATACTGCTTGGTCGAAAGCCTTGGCGCTAACGAGATGGTGCTGATATAAGTGGAAGCTTAATGACTGTAACTTAAATTTAAGCAGGCATTTGTACAGTTTGAGTCAACAGCCTGCAAATTAAATTGATCAGAACATTTGCGGGTTTACGATTGGCTCGTTTCCGCGTTTTCAAATAACGATTAGCCTGCGAATTACCGCTATGTACAAGCGTTAGAAAGGCTAGGATTAAAATATTAAGTCTTCAACGATCTAAATGTGGCTTGCAACTGTGACATTTTGTCGTCCCTTTTCACACGGCTACAATAGGACCGGCTAACGCGGACCCGCGAGTCAGCTATTGTGAGTCCTTGCGCAGTGTCGTAAAATGGGTATAAATAAGTATAACTGTCCGATGCAGTGAGAAGAAAGTGCAATCTCCGCTGCCTCGTAAACCGCAGCACAACTCAATGAACATAATTTCAATAAGTAGTAGCTGCTTATTGTGTCGGCCGGCAGGCATGTTTCTCTTCGAGTTATTTTGGTACACGATTTTTCTTTTGTATCTCAATACGGCACAAAGATAGATGGCTTTTCTCTTCATCTGTGTATGGTATTTGCAATAAACCTGAATTACCTATTAACTTTTCAATTTCAATTGCGCGTTTCATTATCTCATGACAAAGGCATTCCATTTAGACGTTGACCAGTCTTGCGCTATGTGCTACCCATCAAATGCGTGTTTATGATAGGTATAAATTGAATGCACAGTATAGCTTGAACTATAATTTATTCATAAAACTCTTTGGATTCTCTGTTCACTATTTTTGGCGCCAGAGTCAAACAGAATCGGACAATTGAAAGAAACTTGTTGTAATTTGTCGGATCCTTTTCCTGTTCCAATATTTCACCGAAGATTTCTTTATATAAATATCTACATCATCAATAATAATATAAATCTCACTACTAGCACATCGGACCATGCTCAGTGTAGCCAGTGTTCCGCAGCAGTTGCTACAAAATGCACTACAGATGAATAAAATACTATGTGAGGAAGTGCACCAGCCAAAAGAGCGCATCTTCATGGCAGTTATGCCTAAAAAGGCAGTTTTAGAATTTCGGTTTATCTCAAAAACGGTATATTCGATCATGTTAAAAAATAAATCGTTGAAGATTGAGTCTTTGTAGACTAAAACATACGCTAAAACGCTAAAGGAGGGGGACTCAATTTATGGAACTTTTGGAGCAATTATTTCCGAAAATGCACTTACCCAAAAAAATAATGTTAAAAAACTTAAGTGTTTTTAGAAGAATGGTCGTAATATGTGCTTCCTGCTCATATTCGATGAAATTAATTTCTTTCGCAATTCTGTTACATGTAAGGAGTGTCCTTCCTAGAAATATTTATCGTTCTAATTTAACTACTAAAGTAAGAAGCGGTTTATTTTAAGACTACACTCGAAATTTTATCAATATACGTCTTGTATTTTTTGAGTAAAATGCCTGTGACGTACTGACGGACATGACGAAACTATAAGGGTTTCATTTTTGAAATTTTGGCTACGGAACCCTAAAAATGCAGGCAAGGTTTATTAAGAAAAATATTATATTACTTGGATTTACGACTGCGAAATCCAGAATTAATTATAGGATTACCGCTAGATCATATTATTTTGCACTTACCGTATTTGCCCTAATGTTACGGTCAAGTTGTTTATCCGTTTTTATTATCCATAAACCCGAGATCCCACTATAAACTTAATGTAAATTTGCCCATGTACGTCGTGTAGAGAGCCTACTTCAGCCGTTACCAAAGCCGGCTCCCCAGATTTCACAACGTGAGTTATGGCCCTAAGTCGCATGATATGTCCTGAGTAATAGACTGGTTCCATTCAGTGTTCGGATGGCTTGTTTGTGGCTGACCTGACACGTGGGCGATTATTTTGAGTTTCAATCCTGCCAGCGTCGAAACATTAAGCATTATGCGGTGCGATGTTGATATCCGCTTCTGTTGTAATGTCTTGTGGTAGACATTGCAGAGGTGAAACGTAGTAACTAGTGATTAAACCTATAATAGTTACTGCTTTTTTGTTTTGTTATTTCAGACTAGACGTGTTGACCGATAGTCGGGTTGACATAATAGGGTTAGTACCTTTAGGATATGGAATCCTAAAATTGGTAGGTATAGACGATCGGTTTAGTTTAGTGGGATTAACGTTGCCTGCGAAGCTGAAGGTCCTGGGTTCAAATCCCACTAAGGACAATAATTTGTGTGATGAGCATAAATATTTGTTCCTGAATCTTGGATGCTCTCTATGTATGTAAATTTATCTAATAAATACATCGTCGTGAAGTACTCATAACATAAGCCTTATTAAGCTTACCATGGGACTAGTTCGATTTGTGTAAAAATTGTCCTGTAATATTTATTTATTTTTGTTTGTGTCTGTTTTCGCTTTACCAGTACTATAATAGTCCGTTTATCTCTTTGAATCGAATCTAGAGCACTGTGAATTTAATTTTATAGTGTATAATGTTTCATATAGTTGTAGCATAGTAACAAACTGGTGACTTTGAGAAAAGAGACTTTATTTTAAGGATATAAGATATATATCATACGATTTGTTTTAGTAGTTTTGCATACCTGCGTTTGCGCCAGCGCGAAGTTTGTCTCTTTATAAACAGAGATTTTGTTACCCGCTGTAAAAGTTTATACCTTTATGGGATTTTATTATTTTATATGTTGAAAGGTGGGTCTTTGTGCGCTTTGTTCCCTGTGATAGTGGTGGTCCAGGTTTCTTCTCTTTAGCACTTGAATTCGTGTTTCTTCCTTTTACCAAATCTGTTATTCCATTTAAAAAATATACCAATAGTATCTGGTATTTTTTCAATGTAATAATAAAAAGCAAATGTGTTATGTAAAATAAGTACCTAATCAAAAATAAAAGGATAATAAAACAAGCCACCCAATAGATGAAAGTGAATTAAAAAACTTCAAATGCCTACCTTTTTTAATGTGTAGGTGTTGGGGTCTTAGACATGGAATGCGAAACTTGGTCCAGCATGCAATATAGACTGATACACTCAAATTTGTTAGAAAAACTGGCTGCAACCATCGTTAGTTCTTTTTTAAACCGTAAAATATGGGATAGTTATACAATTTGCGTGTGACCATAAAAATGACTAATATAGTAAATTAATATAGTTTGTTATTTCCGTTAGCCAAAAGTTGTCTGGGAGAAATCGCTCTTTAGCGATTATTCCACCTACCATAGTTTATGCTAAGCCTCAATTGCACTGTTCTCAATGTTAGTGTGCAATAAATAATTGTTGTATTGTAGGCTCAACCAGATTACATTAAGCTTAGCATACGTTTAAGTTATTATATTCCAACCATACTCAATACTAAATGTCAAAGAGCAAAATGGAAGTAAAATACTTACGCATTTTGTGTCAAAGGGCCGATTTCATCAACATTTAATTTACACGAGAGGAGAAGCTACTGGGATAACAACAGTATAACTTTACTCTAACAATTTACTCGATAGTTAACTTGATTTTCGATTTCGTTTAACCACGCTAGTCTACGGATAACTTACTTTCGCATAGTTACTCGGTAACGTTGAACGAATGAAATGATAATGCACCCAAGTAAGATAAACGGTTTATCCCATGGTTAAGCAATGGTGCTGCGAATTTTTTAAATTTATTCGGGTAACACATCAATTGGGAAATAGGTAAGTAAGGAATTCACTTGACAGTGACAATGATAACACTAATCTATGTCTAACAGTTTACTGACGACAAAATTGGCGGTATAAGACTTTACTCTAGTGAAGTATATTATCCTTAGATTAAATATTGGTGAAACGTAAAATGAGTTTATTCACGAGTGCATTATTGGAGTAAGACTTAAAATATGTTAAGAGGAATAAACCGTCGTTACACGTCGGTCGCCTGTTTTAATGGTCGCATACTTCGCAATAAAAACGATATGTATCGCGTATATTGTAGCAAACCAGTGAGTAATCGAACATTGTTTATTGCCACCAGAATAGGTACCTAATTTTTGCGGCTGGTTCAAACGGGTACACTAAATTTAATCAAATCCAAATATAAAATGTTTATTTTGGTTTACAACAAAACCAATTGCGGCCACAGGCTGACGCATTCGTACACGTATCTACCCATTATAAGAGATTTCTAGCCATAGTTTTGTAGTTAAATATACTGATAGATGTTCTGTATACTGTTTACCCTGTGGCAATCCTAGCAATGAAACTGACAGTATCTTGCTTCCCCTTCGGGAATAATATTTTTTTCCAGGAAGCGACATTTTGTATAGCAATCCCAGTTTACGATCCGTCTTCCATCAGTTCCATCTCTATGCAAAATCGATCCATTGCTTCGTTGCTGTACCATACACAGAAACAAATCAACATACGAAAAAAGCAACCAACGCACCTTTGCATTTTTATATAGATAAAGGTAAAAGCTAATCGCCACGAATCTTTTAACTTAAAAATAGTTTAAAGGCCGATAAAGTGAGTTTAGATGCACGAAAGAACAGTAAATACCAACAGAATACGCTTGCTTACATACAAAACCGAAGATAGAAATAATACGAGTAACTTGTCATACCCCTTAATATAATCTGGAGGCTTACCGGAATTTGAACCCAAGACCATCAGCTTTGTAGACAACGCCACTACCACTGAGCTAAACCGGCCGTCAAAAAAATACAAGATTCAACACTCTGTTGCGGTAATTCTTCTCTACAGTATATAAACCGTCAATATACTTCTGGAGGTCTCTGTAAGTCTGGACGCGTGAGTTGAGCCAGTATTTATTTGCAGAACCTAGTTTAGTGTCTTGATTTTTTTTAATTACCTATAAAAACTCTGATTTTTAATTCAAGACCAAAATCTGACAGTTCTCATCGTGATTATTTCATCAAATAAATATTATTTCATAAAAATATGAATGAGAAATCGTACAACCAGTAATATTAGGGTAAGTTTTATTGATAAAAATACTAACACTAACCAGTATGCAGTGATCACAGCGAAAGTGCGCCCGTTGACGTTAAATTTTGGTCTCGAATTAAAAATCAGAATATATCTATTCTATTTTTAAGTTTAATGGCTTCTGTCTATTAGGACAATTTTGCCAGCGCCAAGGTTTTATATTCAAAACTAGAACGCGCCCGCAACTTTGTTGGCGGAGGAGAAAAAGTCATAACCCCTCTTTTTGTCTCTAACATAGTTGGATAAATAGTATTCTATAACCATCTGGAGATACCCAGCTACCCGTGTACCAAAAATTGTTGAAATCCGTTAAGCCGAGTTAGCGTGATGAAGCAACAACGACACATACAAACATTTAATTTCTACAACTTTATAATAGTATAGATAATAATATAATGAGTTGATCCACACCGATTCATATCGCTCGTCCAAGATGGACGACCAGAATCCACCTAATTATTTTTTTAATTATTATTTATCTATGATATCGAGGGCCATGTTAATAAAGCTCTTTGATTGAAAAAAACCAAAAACCTCAAATTTGACGACATGACTACTGACATGAAATTGTATACAAACTTTGTTTGCTACAAAAATTACGATTTTCATATTTGTACGTATCTCTAGCTTCATTAAAAATGCAGCATGTCTAGATGCCGCGGTGCATACGCCATAAGTTCACGAGATCCACGTGCGGCGATACCGGTCGTAACCCTTTGTTTACTACTATGGGAATACATGTTAAATTGCTTGTATTTTGTGGGCATGTAAACCTTATGATTTATGGAGGCAACGGAGTCGAGAAGCTTCGATAATCGTTGGTGTGTCAACAATTCCGCCTTGTTGAGATTCGCTACTTATTTCTACTTGAATATCGCAATATGACATTTGATCTTTGTTTTCGCCTGCTCATACTGCTTCTTAAGACTAACTAAAATGCTGTTGTGTGAATTGGCAATGTTTTATGCTAGTCTAGGTCTAAATTGAATTTTTCATTTACTTTCCTCTATAACAAGTAATTTTTGAAACGGAAATTTGGCTTAGCTTTGATTTACGTCTAATTATTTTCTAGATAATAACTGATTAGCAAAATAAATCATTTTGCTAATCAGTTATTTAATGAAAGTACGCATGCTGAAGTTGTAAAGATACACGGCGTATAGTTATTATTTTCTTATTTTTTTTACTGTAAGATTGTATGATATAATATAATTAATATTTTTTGCAATTTTACTGTGAAAATATACATTTCAGAAATAAGAACTGAAGAAGCTTTCTCTGATAATATTGATAAAGGAGTATTTTTGTAAAACGGACTTCAATATTATAAGAGCTAGTTCGAATATATAGCTTAATGTGTAATAAAATAAAGAGTAGGTCACATAACATTCTAAACGATAAATAAATCAATTCAAGTATAAATTCACTGACCAGCTATGACAAATAGCATCCAGACACGGCAGACAAATTAACTCGTTTTAATTAAAATATTCAATTATCGTCCCATGCAATAGTCGTTTATTTATTATCCTCTTACATTTAAAACGCGATTAAGATAACTTCGATTTTTTAGTAGAGAAAGTTTTAAGGCTCCATTTATATTGATCAATTAGTGGAAGAGAGTATTTAATGAAATATAATTGTATAAAATAACATTGTGCATTTTTTTTTCTCTGGAGTTACTCTCTTTCTCTCTAGGGTCAGTCCCTTATGTCTGAGGATCGTGGTCAGAATTTATATATTTGTAAAAAGGTAATAGCGTTACGCCGTATTTTAATTATTTAGCTATGTATCAAAGCTATGATACATCCACGCTGCAGCTATATATAACACCTTTTTTTTATTCCTCGCTTAACTTAAACCTGAGCTTCTACTATGTTGTTAATAAAGTATCTCGTCATACAAGGTGACCAAACATTTGCCCTTTCCTTTTCTTTTAGTTCACCCCAGCAAGACTCTATGCTAAAATGCGAACTGTTTGACTCTATGCTATAACCATTTAAGATGAATCTATGCTAAAATGCAAATTAGAAACACCGAGTTGCGCACGAATGTTTTCACGCAATATTTGACTAATTGAAATAACTGACTAATAAAAATCGAATAAATTTGGTAAACATATTTAAATAAACTACTTTAAATCGATAGATCGCCTTTAAATATTAGGTGTTATTGGTTCCGATGAAGCAAATTGTTGGAGATGAATGCGATAACAATTTTCACACATGGCCTTGAATCGGACAAACCGTGATGAATGAATTCATTCATAAAGACGGAACTTTACGGATGGTTACGATTTAACGAATGAATGTAGATATCTTATAGGCGTGAAATTATTGTGACCTATGTAATTGTTGAAAAGTACCTAGCTCCACTCTATAACTTTTCTGCCCCAGCGGCCATCGGTTCTACGACCAATGTGCCCCCCACTGCTACTTAAGTCTGGCATCTCTTTGAGCTTGGTTCTTCTGTGGGTCTCCTCATCAAGCATTTCAACGCCCCGTGGGAAGACCTTCAACAAGAAGGACCGGTGATCTGGTGAAAATAGCAGGAAGCCGTTTGATAAGTGTGGCACATGACCGGTCATTTTGGAGATCCTTGAGGAAGGCCTTTAATCTAATCGACACGCGCTTAAATTTGCCGCGATTACTAATTCCGCATTATGAAAAATTGAATATTAAAAATTGCGATGGCTTTGAAACGTGTTGGATAGAGGCCTATGGCAATGACTCCATATCACTAGTACCTATTTGAAGTGTCTTGTAAACATTTAAGTGACCAACATCGTAACGATTTAACGTCAATTTTGTTACGATAATGTTTGTCTATATAACTTCGAAGTGAAAAGTAATTATCTAAAGGAGCGTACATCGGGTTTTGTGGTTGATTGAAACTGGTCTTTGTTATTATAACTTATAATTGATATTAGAAGAAGTTTTAGGGTTGATATAGGTCCTTTTTAAAAGCACTTGAAGTATAAATGAAGTAGACGCAACCGGAAGGGCTACGGACGGACGTGGGACGATATCCGACGCCCACAGTTAGTGCTCACGTCACTAAACATTCTAGGCCTAGCCTGCAGACTGCCTGCGTAGACGAGAGTGAGTGTACGGAGAAGCATTGTTTATTAATAATTTTTCGTAGAAAAATGCGATTATGACTAACCAAAACGACGCACAAACATTAAAATTATGACTTTTAATTTTATCGCAGTCAATATAGACTCATTCTAATCACTTACATAAAGGCAACACCTATTTTCGCTCACATTTGAGATGAACAAGTAAACGGTCGTGCATTTGCGCGTTGATATCTTTGTCATAGCGCAGCGTCCGGCCAAATTTGCTGTCAAAACTATTCGAAGATTTTCGTTTAAACAAGTTATACACATTCTCATCTATGGTTTAAACCTGATATAATTATTACTATTTTTATTGTCACCTGCACCTGACAGTGACAGTTGACAGGACTGCTTTGTCGGTCGATAGACGCTGTCGGCTGCGTTCAGGATAATGACATCCAAAATGTTCGTGCATGCAGCTCTCCGTGGCGCCACATATGGTCTCACCTACCGGTGATCCGGAAGATTCCGGCTGATCTTCCGATCAGCGCCGGCTCCCGAGCCAGCATTATGCTGAGGTGGGACCATTTAGGAGCATAGTTTTAGTTTGTTTATGTTTTTTGTCTTGTATATGCTATGGGTCTGAATAAATTTATTTTCTTTCTTTTCTTTACCGAGTCACTAACTACTGTGAAGGTTTTAATCCTTCAAGGAGTGTGCAAGACTGAATTTAAAAAGTGGTATTTATTTAAATGTATTTAAATTAAGAATGACACCTGTCTTGTCCCATCTTTATGTCTATAGGACCTTACTCTTTAACTAACAGTAAACAACATCTTAAACTATCTCCTTTTATTATTCCACCTCTGAGCAGCACCCCTCACACTTTAAACTAAAAAAAAAAAACATTGCATAGTCCTATGCAACAAGATCTTGACTCAAACAGCCAAGCATTCAGTTGTGTCACACAGACGCCGTAATATTTCATGTGTGTCATATTGCCACCGAGAAGCTGCGAGAGTAGTGACCAATTACATTGAGCAAATCCCATGACCCACCTGTTCTCACATTGATATCGTTAATAATTCTCTTTAACAGATTATCGAAGCAAAGAAGAAACTGTTTTAAATTTAGACGATATGGTTGAGTCTTTGACGTACTGGCTACGATTGAACAGAAGTAAGACAATTTGTACTCTACGGAATTTGAAGTTAGGTTAGCTTTTGTCTGATAAAACGTTCATGATTAAAGGATAAAACCCACGCGCTTTCATTCATAGAAAATGTGTAGCTTTGTTTTGTAATGAAATTGTTAGTTTATTTCTTGAAAAGCGTATCGGTAGTCGGTGTGGGGTGGTCCCATTGACTGTTCCCGGTCGGGTGATCTGATTCGCTTAATGTATGTTTATAATATTGTAACAATAGAGAAAGTTGGGAATTGAGGTTTATACAAAATGGTGAGAATTAACGGTTTTTGAGTGCGGTTGGTTTATATTACCTACTACAAAAGTGAGATGAGTTATGAAAAGTTATAGGTTCAAGATTTCTGTTAGCACAAAAAATACATACTTCGGGCATTATGAGTTCAGATTATGGCTATGTTTCACCATGCTTTGTTAGTTATTAAGAGATGATTACATGTGTAAGTGTCGACCATTTGACAGGCTAAATCATACATTAACAACTAATTGAGCATTGTGAAATTGGACCTAAACATCAAATAATGTCAATATCAGATTATTTACGCTATTGTATTGGTACTAAAGACACTATTTTGATACTGTATAAACAATTACATCACCAAAGAACCAGTATATGCAAAGAAACATAAGGGCGTTTAAAATTGTTTAAACAAAGGTGCCGTTAGAGTCAGCAAATTAGGGACCCGTCGAGGACCCGGGGTTCCGTACTCTGGCTGCATTCTAATTTGGTTACATAAACTTGAAACAAAAGCTCGAGTATTGTGTCAAGAAGGTCGAAACTATGGAAACGGCATTTTAAAGACAAAAATAATAATAATAAAAAAATTACTTCAATTTATAGTAAAGGTAAATGTCCCAATACTTGACAGCTATTGCAATGAAATAAGGTTGCAGATGCCAATATTGGAATTTGATCGTCGGGCACCGGGTAATTTGAATTTTATTTGCGATAAAATTTGCATAGTTGTAACTGATTATTAATCTATACTATTATAAAATTGTAAAAATGAAATGTCTGTACATTGAAGATATTTTCAAAAAAATGATTGTTACGGACTATTTGGAGGTCACTAAAACGAAAAATATTTTTTTTGGATATTCTGTATGTTTGTATGTGTCGTTGGGGCTTCATCACGCAAAATCGGCTAAACGAATTTCAAATATTTTTGGTACACGGGTACCTGGGTATCTCCAGATGGTTATAAGATACTTTTTACCCGACTACGCTGAAGAAAAAACGAGGGGTTATGACTTTTTCTCCTCCGCGAACGAAGTTGCCAAAGAAGTTGCTAGCAATTCATTTATTGTTATACTAGAAGGTGCCCACCTTCTAGTATAACAATAAATAAATTGTTAGTAGGTCCACCATCAGGACATCGTACAGACCCGGGCATATTCCGGGCAACCCTGTATATCGCATTATGTATGTATGTATGTATGTAAACACTTTATTGTACATAGTAACCAGTTACAAAAACAATAAATTTAAAAGATATAAGTACAAAGGCGAACTTATCCCTATTGGGGATCTCTTCCAGTTAACCTTTGAGCAAGTGAGTGAAGATATAAGGAAGATAGACAAACTAACACCATGTATAAATTATATGTATATGAATAAAAAATATAAATAAATATATATATATTTACATAATATATAACAAAATAAAATATAACAATAATATTTAATAAATATAATTAATATTCAACCATTTTACAAATCACTGGAAAGCCACAACTTATTCAATTTACTCTTGAGTGATGCCACAGACTGCGACTGTCTGAAAGATAACGGCAGCTCGTTCCACAACTTAACGGCGTGAACCGTGAAAGACCTGGAATATGTTCGCGTCTTGTTAGATGGTATAGCAAGTGTCAGGTTAGTGCTTGACCGCAAGCGATGTCAACTGCCAACAGCCATATAATTAAATCTCTCAGAGAGGTAAAGAGGAGAAGCCGGATAATAAAGTATTTTAAAGAGCAATGACAGGATATGTACGTCTCTGCGCCGGCGGATCGGCAACCATCCGAGCTGTGCGCGATAATTTGAAACATGGTCATACTTCCCATTATCCTATTACAATAAAACAATTATTTATTGCACACCAACAACGAGAAATAGTAAAATTGAACCTTAACATGAACTTCTATTTTTCGCAAGGGTGATAAGGTAATTTTTAATTCACTTCCAGTAGGTAACCAAACCTGTGTTTCATCCTACGCACTGGGTCCTCATGATGTTCTCGTTTAATTCTACATTTTCAAGTACAAAGAGCTTAAACGCAGCTATTATATCTTGACACCTACTTTGTAAAGAATCGTATAGACATTACAGTTTTTGTTTTATTGGTCTTGTGTATAATTTCTTCTTGAGACGTAATCTTTGGCTGAGAGACGTTATCTACCGTGAGAATTATTGCTAACTTCAAGCTAAGCTAGTTTACTTATTAAGAATAAAAAATCGCTATTAGGAATATTATGGAGGCTGTTCTTATTTAGTAACTAAATGAGATTAAAGTCATGCAAGCCGGTCTTATACAAAAAATAAACATGTAGATATTTGTTTTTTTTTTTTAAATAAGCCGTCTCCAGAATTTGATAAAAAATCTTCATGTGCCAGAATTTGCCTTGCCAGTATTTTATTCTAGAACGTTTAATTTTCCTATTTGTTAATTAAAATACATATTTATATGAATGCCAGAAGTTATTGCACCCCGTAGCAAAGTCCCCAAATATAAGTATAACCCTTGCTTTTAGTGTATATAGCAAGTCGGTGCTCGAGTCGGATTTACCCTCAGTGCCGCCCTGGGCAACAGCAAAAAATGCCGCACATTTTTGATAAAGAAAAAGCGGTTTCTGTCAAAGATGAAATTACAAGGTCTATCAACTACTCACCGGGACGATACTAAACAGCTCAAACTCAGTAGGATTGCATTATTTTATTATAGAGTTCCTATGACCACCTTCCGACTCCATCATTAGATCAGCTCGATGGTATCATAATGTTGCATTGACACCTAACTTACATATGCCAAAAATTTTAGCATATGTAAGTTAGGTTTGGGTCAATTTTATTTGTTTAAACTTTATTGCACAATGGAAAAATGTACAAATGGCGGACTTAATGCCAAAAAACATTATCTACCAGTCAAGCCTAGGTTTAACAGAAACTGTTATATGGGTGCAGGGCCTGTAAGATTGGTATTTAACTTGCAAGGTTACTAACATAGTTAAAGGTGAACCTAATAACTACTCGTGTAAAGCTTGTACAAAATTGGATAGGCTTGGCTATCATTTTGCCGCCCTTAAAAAATTACTACCCTGATGGTCACTAGCCTCTTATCCCTGTAATGTAAATCCTTGGCAGAGTCGTGCTCACTCATTCTAAACCCAATATTTACTGAGATGTAAATATGTTTGATTGTACATTCATTGCAATCTGGTCTCACCGCGTCGCGTGTCTATTTTGACTGCTCACCTCATAAATCATTTTGGTAGTTAATGGTTTATTGTGTCGAGATCGTGGCCAAAGGCTTAATTGCCGGGTGTGGTTTGATCTTAAGTCAAATTAATTGAACAATTGATATCATTGAACAAAGTTAACAACGTGCAAGAACGTTTTGTAGTTTACTGTATTTTTTTTATGTTTGCATAAGCTGCCTCTGTCGGAATGAACTGGCAGGAGCTTGTTGCCACTATGGTCCATGGTCACGGGTTGACAGTCAAGACAAGGAAAAGCTGAAAAGCTTCTGAAACGGAGATAATATACGCGATATAATCCATTAAATTGTTTTATTTAAATACTTTATCATGTAATGCGATAAACTTACCTCTCTCTCTGACCCGATACCGCAGTGAACATGTGCTTTGCACACTGCGTGCTGACCCTACTCCAAGTAGCCGCGGATGGAATTCCAATTCGTGGGTTAGCGCTCCTCCCACAGAATACGTAAGGAGGCCTAGCCAGTGCTAAATACTCAGAAAGAAAACGTGAACATAATCTACTGTTTAAGAAAAATGGGACAAGCATAACTAGCCGCGAATGCCTACTAAAAATTAATGTAAATAGGTAGATATTTGAAAAATATTTTCAAATATTTGCTTTGTTAGCGGAAGAGAAAAAAAACATATACCTCTTTTTTTCTTCGGCGTAGGCGAGCAAAAAGTATCCTATAACCATTCGTAGAAGCCCAGCTACCCGTTTACCAAAAATACGAGCTCCGTTTAGCGGTTTTGGCGTGATGAAGCCACAATTTAGAGAATGCCATTTGGCATTAAATCTGCCATTTGTACTTACTTTTGTTTAAATAAATATTATTAACAACCTTTTATTACATTTAAGACCCCAGCATAAAATCATTATTAAACTTGTTTGAGCTGTGATTATCTGCCGATATTTTATTGAATTAATATAATACAGTAACTGGATCTATATCATCAACTGTTGATGATTAATGTTCAATAGCATACGCATTCAGCATTTGACTGTACAAATCCATTGTTAAACAAACACCAATTACAAGAGTACAATAAAAAGCAATTACAGTAAATCACGCCAGTCGATTTAGATCGCATTTGCTATGTATTAAGGATGTAGTTTTCAACAACTGATTTATGGATTCCTTACTGTACAGTCAACGATATCATCTTATAATATTATAAAATTGTTAAAATGAAATGTCTGTACATTGACACCATTAAAAAAAATGTTTGTAACGGACTATTTAAAGGTCACTGAATAGATTATTTTTTATTTTTTGTATATGTCGTTGTGGCTTCACCACGACAAATCGGCAAAACAGATTTGTACTATTTTTAGTACCCCGTGTACTAGTTGAGTATTCACACAAGGTTATAGCATACTTTTTACCCGACTACGCTGAAGTAAAAAAGAGAGGTTATGACTTCTTCTCATCCGCGAACGAAGTCCACAATGATACAATAAAAACGCTTCATAAAAAATCACAGACATTTTACTTTTTACAACGTTATATTAGTATAGATGTCTGTGTAGTTGCACCGCCCACAATTTATCTGCTTTGCCCAAGGCTGACTGGTAGAGAATGCCCTATGGCATCAAGTCCGCCTTTTGTACGTAACTTATCGTACAAAAAAAAGGCGGACTTGATCTTCTTTTGTGCAATAAAGATTTAATAAAAATTAATAATGACTTAGTAAATTTTTAACGAATAAAAATTTAAACAACCAACGAGTAAGACAGTAGGCATTGCGCTACTAAACCCGCCAATTCAGTAGACTAGGTTATTAATATAGAATATAGACATTTTATGAAAGTATATAAATAATCTTATGTAACGTCAATTTTGCACTAAGAACGAAGAAACATGTATGGGAATGGGTTTGTATTGGAACATTCATCATACGCCAAACCAACATACATTTAGGCAGCTTTTACGTTAAAATGATACTTAATTTTGTGATACGAAGTCGACTGTAGACCTATATAATGTTTTTATATTTCAATTTAAATTGAAATCTAGCCCACAGGCGAGTCTTAGTAATTGTGTAAGTGTGTTTTATGTGTTTATTACATTTATTCTTCTCGGTTTTAAATATATTTACAGCTCTCCAAAATTTAATACAGCATGTAGCCTATTGGTAACCCGAATCAAAATGTTAAGAATCTAACCTATTGGTTATAGATACGATATGATATTACGATATGATGAAAAATGTTTCATTACTTATGGCTCGTAATTGGTGCACAACACCTGTTGTACTTGTTATATTTACGAATTACAAATTACATCGTTCATTATTGTATCTAATTGACCAAAGGACAGTGTTATAAAAATACATTATACTTATTGATTGCCACGGAAGTAACTCAGGAAACTATATCCATTTCCTCCGTTCTACATTTTCTAGAAGGACGTAACTACCACGTTTATGCTTCTACTTTAAGCCGTTTTCTTTAAAAAGGATGAAGTTACTCTCAGCACTTATTAGAAGCAATTTATAGCACGATAATTGGTGCTATTTTAAACGATTAAATTATTGTTTTGATCTGTCATTGGTTAAGTTCAAACGCCTACTGACGTGAATAATTGTTTTTGCAGTGGAAATTTCCTAACACAAAGGGTTCATAAAAATATTAAATTTGAGTATCATATCACTTATTAAAATACATTTGGATTACACTTACCTTACCTGCATGTTTAGTCATATATCATATACAAGAACCGTATTGACATATTAAGTACTATAATTTATCCAAGGATCCGCCCGCGATTCAGAGAAATTTCCTTTACAAACATCCAACCCCATTTTCACCCCCTTAAGGGGTGATATTCTAAACAACTTCGTGCGCGGAGAAAAGTCATTATCATTACCCATATTTTTGTCATCGACATGGTCGGGTAAAAAAATCTGTGGATACCCAGTTACCCGTGTACCAAAAATAATTGCAATCTATTTCGCCGATTTGGCGTAACGAAGTCACAACGAAACATACAAACATACAAAAATGTAAAACAAATATTTTCGATTTAGTGACCTCCAAATAATCCCTTACGATTTTTTTTGTAATTATTATCAATGTACAGACATTTCATTTTTACAACTGTATAATAGACTAGCTTCTGCCCGCGACTTCGTCCGCCTTTAATTCGTTTATAGCAGATAAGGGTGTTTTTCCGGGATAAAAAGTAGCCTTTGTCCTTTCCCGGGACTCAAACTATCTCCATACCAAATTTCATCCAAATTGGTTCAGCGGTTTAAGCGTGAAGAGGTAACAGACAGACACAGTTTCGCATTTATAATATGAGTACGGACTTGGCAAAAAGGTATTAATTTTAACGCCACCTGTTAGTTTAGCAAGGCACTCGTTACTCGTAGGCTCGTAACACATGTTTGAATCTTCCTAAGTAGCGCGATAAGATTCAGGTGCAAACTCAATCAAATGTAGAGGCTACCCCCCCCCCCCCTTTTAAGGGTTGAATTTTCATACCCTATAACCTGGCCGGGGATTTTCTCGACAAATTAGTAAAGTTTGCATCAAAATCTGTTCAGCCGTTTTCACGTGTTGCGCGTACAAATAAACAGACAAACGGACAAAAAGTCTAAAAACTGTTGGAACGTGTTCTGTTATCGTTTTTAAGTATCCCCGGCCAATTTTTTTTCGGATATCTTCCATGTACAGACTTTCGACCCTCTTCAGCTTTATTATATGTATAGATAACAGTGAATTCAAAAAGCAATTTTATTGAACTGCCCATTAATCTAAAGTATTGTTGACATTTACTCGCACTTTAATTTAATCGAACATTATTAACGACTCAATAAACCATACCCTAATAAAGCAAATAACATTTACTTAATACCTAGACACCGACCTTATTTAATTCATAGATATTTATTGAAGGGCACGGATCAATTTATCATTTGCATTCTCAGACAGAATGGCTGACTTGTGACGTCACCAGTGATGTAATCTTATTCAATGGTCGATAAATAATTATCTTGTTAGGCAGACGAAGATTGTGAAGGAAAAAGTTGGAATGCGGTATCGAATTTTATTTACCGCCACTGCCATCTATATAATGAACAAAGTAATATTTTCCTCTAGTACAATCTATAAGAACTTTTATATAATAAAATACATTATTATAAACTATTTATTCATATAAGTAAGTATACCTGTAAGTAATTAATTGTTAATTCATTGTAAAAAGCAATGTTGATTAAAGTAACAGTTTTTAGGGTACCGTACTCAAAGGGAAACGGGAAGGGTGTAAACCCTTTGGGACACAGACGGACGGACAGTGGAGTTTTAGTAACAGGGATTACTAAGACTCTGCTGTCCGTCCGTCTGACTGCCTGTCACCAGGCTGTATCTCATGTATATAACCGTGATTGCTAGACAGTTATACAATTTTCACAGATTATGTATTTCTGTGGCCGCTATAACAACAAATACTATAACAATAAACAGTATTATGTTATGTCTGTCTATGTAATTAACAAATATAAAATGATAGAACACTGCATACATTTGGCTTAGGAGTAGGGCTCTGCTAAAACAGGATATACGGCCGTTTGTAGCATATATTTTGTACGCAACTCTCGGTGCTCGAGTCTGACTCGCACTTGACCGGTTTTTATATGGATTTAAAGAAGTAGTCATTTTTAGCGCTATTTACGCAAGGAGTTGGTAGTTATAATAATATTATGAAAAGTCAGTTAATTGTCATTACACTAAAACATTTATAAGTATTTAAAAAGAAAAGGATAAAGCTATATGTTTATTTATATTCAATGCTCGCTCAATATTACATTAAAATTTCATAGGCAGTATTAGTAGAAATAAGTCACAGGCTCCATACAGTACCTACCATTTATTTGCAAACCGATAATAACCAATTACTGAGTAATCCCTCGCCCATTAATATCAGTTATCCTTCTTTACTAGTATCACAAATATGGAAATTGGTATTTCTATCTGTACGTCACTATTTCACTTTTTACATAGAGATATTTTCCTATATACAAGTTGATACAAGTAAATAATATTTATTATTTAATATTGCAAATATATTGAAAACTTAACACCTCAGTAGCGCATTTTTCTAAAAACCCTGAAAAAGCGGTATAAGAATCCGTTTTACATTTATACGCAAGTCTGACGACGTTCAAGACGAAAATCTACACGAAGATACGAAGTGACACAAGCGGAGGCCGCCAGAGAAGCCGCCGCTGTTGCCTACGCTACGCATTATACGGCAACCATCATCGCCGTGTCACCGACGACAACATGTCAATTATAATTAATGTTTTGCTAAATGTTTTCAATTTTGTAGTCCATATTTTTTTATAATAATGTCATGTGCTTCGGTGAGTGCATCGGCTGAATACTTGGAATGTCCAAAATAGAAAGTTCTACAACGGTAGCCGGGGACTTAACATCCATCTGAGCAAATCGCATGTTCCCCGGATAGATCCTCCATCAATAGATCCCCCTACGTCTCGCTCGCCCGGGGGTCCAGTTCCCAACGCGACGACCTCACCGGCACAATTGTCTGCATGCCTAGCCTATTTAAAAGCCAATACCAAAATAGCAAAGAGGATACCAAAAGGAGCTCGCGTTGCTCGGAGTCTAACTGAGTGCGTTGCCAAGGTAGTATCAGATAATATTTTTTATGTTTGTGTACAAGACCTGCCATATTCCACGTAAAAAGTCTAACCGCACCCGCTCATCTATTATCAAAAACAATGTCTGCAACCCAACTCTCCCAGCAAACTCAGGTGAACAAATTACAGAGCGTTGAAATTCTCACCTAAATTACAAAATTAGGTGTATTGAAAATAAAGTTACCGATGGCAACATAAAAAGCGCCACCAAACTTTTGTTTTCCAGTGACATTTTGGTCTCCCGCTCCCCCGACTTTTAAACGCGTTTTGAAAGACAAGCACCCAACTCCTTCGATGCCGGTACAAATACCCACGTCAACAGCTGCCACACAGCAGCACCTGCAGGTTACCGAACCCGCTACCCTGGTAGCGATTTGCTCCTTCCCTAACGGGTCTGCGGGAGGCTTAGATAGCCTGACCCCTCAACACTTAAAAGATCTAACCTGCCCGCTAATGGGTGACGCTGGGGAGTACCTACTAAAATAATTGACCGCTCTGATTAATTTAATGTTATCCGGAAAAATCTGCAATGCTATCACTCCTATTGTGTATGGAGCCAATCTACTCGCATAAAAAAAAAATATGGCGGCATTCGTCCCATAGCAGTTGGAATTTCACTACGCCGTTTAGCGTCTTAACTATGCTGTCATGAGTTTCGAACCTGTCTCACCGATCAATTCCAACCAAATCAACTTGGCTTTGTCGTCAGAGGTGGATGCGAGGCAGCAGTTCACGCCACCCGAACTTTTCTAGAAAAATCTGATTATGATCTAGTAGTAAAATTAGACGTAAAAAACGCTTGTAATTCGGTTTACAGGAGTACACTCATAAGTGAAATTCATAAAGAACTACCTGAGATTTTCGGCTACTTATGGCAATGTTACGGGACATCATCAAAATTAATGTTTGGCAACAAAGAAATCTCCTCTAGCGTCGGTTGCCAGCAGGGAGACCCGCTCGGGCCCGCTATATTCAGCCTCGCTATCAACTCCATCATCAAACGACGGCACCATAGGAGGGAACGCATCTTCGGTTCTAAACGATCTCAACACCGTCATCAACCGCCTCACTGAGATAGGCCTTTCATTAAATTTTGACAAGTGTGAAACGTTCATCTCCGAGAAACTCTCAGTCAGCACACGATCAGAGATATTATAGAAAATTTAAATCGCGTTGCACCTAACATCACCATACTATCCCGCGAGACTCTCACCTTACCCGGAGCTCAAATCTTCGAGGACGCTATTCCCTTTGCTGTCACTTTAAAATTAAACCATTTCCATGACTCTTCCGACTTACTCTTCAGAATTAACCCTCACATTGCCATCTACATTTTACGGTTGTGCCTTTTTTCACCAAAATTCCTGTATATTTTACGCTGTAGCCCTATTTGGAAATACCCCAATTTGACTGCCTCGATAGATGAGCTTCTGAAAGAAACCATAGAAAAAAGTCTAAACATATCACCTAATACAACAAGCTGGACTCAGGCAACTTTACCGATCAAATATGGCGGCCTAGGTCTTCGTACAACAAGCGATCTAGCTCTTTCGGCCTTTCTCTCATCAGTTAACAGCACTGTCACGCTCATCAGCGGAATTCTCAAAGTTAATAATCCCTCTGATGTTGTTGTGTCAGGCTTAGCGGATGCGGAGATGGCTTGAAGAACTGGTAGCCCTGGCGAAAACCCACTGGACGAAAAAGTCAACCAAGATGCCTGGGACCTGACAAAAATAAAATCTATTTACAGATCCCTACTAGAAAACAGTCACAACTCAAGCGAGCGGGCCCGTTTACTGGCAGTGTCGGAACCGGAGTCAGGACGCTGGCTACACGCTCTCCCCTCGCAAAACCTCGGGTCCCTTCTGGATCCGAGCTCTTTGCGAGTAGCCGTCTGTCTCCGCCACGGGATAAAGAGCTGCGAGCCACACCTCTGCAGTCGCTGTGGAGGCTTAGTGCAATGGACGCCCTCGCTCGCCATGGTCTATGCTGCCAGCTGAGTGCCGGCCGGCATTTCAGGCACGCGACACTTAATGAACTGATTCGTAGGGCTCTTGGTACTGCTTCCATCCCTATTGGCCTATCTGCGGCAGATGAAAAGAGGCCCGATGGTTGCACTTTAGTGCCATGGTACCGAGGGCGGCCGCTAGCATGGGACGTCACGTGTACAGATACATTAGCCCCATCCCACGTTCACCGCTCCGCCCGAAAACCAGGGACTGCCGCTGATGACGCCCAAACCGTCAAGTGCCGCAATTATGCTTTTTTAAAAAGCAATTACGAGTTTGCGGCACTTGCGGTCGAAACCCTTGGGCCATGGTCATCCGACACCAAGAAGTGTCGGACAAGCTCATCGGCGTTTCCGGCGATATTAGAGCTGGATCATACTTCGCTCAACGCCTCAGCCTGGCCATCCAGAGAGGGAATGCGGCCAGCGTTCTGGGGACATTCCCCGGGCAGGTCCGACACAGGGGGACCCATCAGAATTGTTTTTTTAAGTTAAATTACTTTTATAAGTGTTTATATTACTTAATTGTTTAGAAATGAAAATATAGAAAAATGCAGAGTTCCTAAAAATAAGAAAAACACTGCTACAGAGATAACAACGCGAGAAAAGCGAAAAGTTATGCACGAGCAATACGAGTATATTCTTATAGGACATGCATAGCCAAAATTTGTAAATATTAGGTAAAATACCCTAAACAAAACTTGCAAATACATAATCATTTTAATGAGCATAATTTTATCTAGATTACAAAACAGGACGGTACTGCTCGTCATTTTATTTTGGGTTTATATTCGCAACTTCCTTCGTAAAGGAGGAAAAAGCTATAACCCTCTTTTTAGCTCTAGTGTTGTCAGGTAAAAAGTCGTGTACCAAAAATGATTGAAATCCATTCAACCGTTTTGACGTGATGAAACCGCAAAGACACATACAACCATCCAAAATGTTGAAATTAACATATTCTTACAATTGTTTAATAGTATAAGATGGTATTTCAAATATCTTGCAACAGGCCCATTTTAATAGTTTCAGGTAAGTCCTTTAAAACCAATATACTTGACATATACAAGTAAACCCGCCGGAAAATGTTAACCAATGTTGTTTAGTAATTTGCTGGGTTTGAAACATTACGTTAAACGTGTCTGAAGCAACCTTTTAGAAAACCAAGTGATTTACTTAGATATACACGACCCCTTATAAATCTAACGCTTACTTAGCATTATAAATTAATGGATTATTATAAGTATCTTTTACGAATCTTATGCTAGAAAATTAAATGTCTCAACATTGAAGATATTAACAAAAACTGTTTGTAATGGATTATTCGGAGGTCACTAAATTGTTGTTTTTTTATGTTTGTATATGTCGCAGAGGCTTCATCACGTAACAACAGTTGAACAGATTTCAACTATTTATGGTACGCGAATAGCCGAACATTCTCGAATGGGTATAGAATACTTTTTTCTTCGTCCGCGAACGTAGTTGCGAATAGAAACCAGTTTTTTTAAAGAATATTATTGCGTGGTGAATCGTATCCAGAATTTCTATTTGGAATCATATACTGCGAAGTTAGGACAAGCGACGGTTCTTAAATTAAATTAACCAAGGTCTCATTATACCTACACTCGTTCTAAATGTGACGTCGTATAAATCTCAGCCACCAATTACAAACAAGTAATATGTCATGCGCATAGACTTGAATAATTCACGAACGAGAGCACGATTTATATAGCTTTGTGCGCAAACGCGAACGTAAATCATATATTTATAACAATATCAATAACACTATCCTACCTAGATCTAGTTGATTAGAGAATGTGTTAAATGCTTTTATATACAAACAGATGGAAAGGGCTATATGCTCCGAATCTCCCTAGGAGATCGAATCAAAAATGAGGAGATTCGTAGACAAACCAAGGTCACCGACATTGCAAACAGGGTAAACAACTGGATTGGCAAAGGGCAGGGCACATAGTTCGAAGAACCGATGGCTGTTGGGGAGGAAAGGTTCTCGAGTGGAGACCGCGTAACGGCAAGCGTAGCGTCAGCGCAGGCCACTCACAAGGTGGTCGGACGACCTGGTAAGGGTTGCGGGGACTCGCTGGATGCGGGTCGCCTATATCCGGCCCATGTGGAAATCTATTGAGGAGGCCTGTACCCAGCAGTGGATGTCCTATGGCTGAAATGATGGTGATGATGATGATGACAAACAGATATACCAAAAGTTTTTATACGTCCGTCTGGTTTACATCCTATCCATCTATGTAACAAACACAAAGAACAAATCCCAAAGCATACAAACAAAATATCAATACATAGTCAACCCCATATACGACATCTTATAAATGTATCTTCCTTATAACGACTATTGTTATAAATGTCTGCATATATATTTGAACTGAACCCAACGATACGCTAGTAGGTATCAAAACGCGGCAAAGGTACTGAGGTATAAACTATTAAAGGTGCGTCCACACTTGTATTATTTGCTCGTATCCGATCACCGTGCCGTGGCATGACTGCGTATCGTGCTGCTTGGACGCTTACTGTCGGTGCGCCGATCATGCCGCACTCTTCCGATATAACTGTGTGATACGCGTAGCAAAATGGATTTCGAGCGATCCGATCGGCGCAACGTCCAAACGCGTGATTGTGACACGCGATCATGCCACGCGACGATGATCTGATACGGGCAAATGATACAAATGTGGACGCACCTTAAGCTGTCTAACATTTAAAGGAGCTAATATTATATTATAGATATATTTATTTATATTTCGAAAGTAACATGGTGATACATAATAATGCTAGAAAGTGCCCCCAACTTCGTTCGCGGAGGTGATAAAGTCAAGACCCCTCTTTTTTTTCAGCGTAGTCGGGTAAAAAGTATCCTATAACCATCTGAAGATACCCGGCTACCTGTGTACCAAAAATAGTTGAAATCCTTTTAGCCGATTTGGCGTAATGAAGCCACAACGACACATACAAACATAAAAACATCCAAAATATATATATTTCGTTTCAGTGACCTCCAAATAGTCCGTACAAATCACTTTTTTGAAAATATCTTTAATGTAAAGACATTTCATTTTTACAACTTTATTATGGTATAGAAGATAAGTTTCTCTATGTGATAATACCTTGCCTACAGGCGCCAGTAAGTACTACCAGCCTATATGAACAAAATTACCTACAGAAGCACCAAGGTTATATTTCGCGGTAAATAACATTTGTTTTATTCTTAAAATACAAAAATATAATAGTGAAAAAAAATCAAGACTCCAATTAGATTTCAACCAGTACTTTCTGCCTTGCCAGGGCGCACCATCTGCCTTTGAGCTACAGAGCCCAGTTAACTTGTCTTAAATTTTTGTCACTACTTGTGACAAGATCTTTCCATTATTTAGATCTTTGTATTTTTTGAATAAAGTTTCTTAGTGAAGAAATTAATTTTAAAAATCACGAAGATCGTATTGGTAAAACATCAAGATTTTCAATGATACAATTCAATGAACATAAAAAGAGGCAGATCGGTTATACGGGCTCCGAAAATGGCACACCAAAATTACGCCAATTGGCAAAACTTAACTTAGTCTCGCGCACAGAGTACCTACTTTCTTATATATTGGATTATGCGCCAAATAAACAACAATGCCGTCATGCATAATGAGATTTTGCACTAATTACGCAATAAAAGCGTCTAAAAGCATTTACGATTAGTGTGTTATTGCAATATTATCAGATTTGTGTGCATAAGCCTGGCCATTTTTACAAATGGATTATCATGTATGTAACCTATCTACCTCTTTTAATATTATATCATTGAAGATTTTCGTAAAAAATCTACATATGTTTTGTCCAATAATTATCAATTGATCACGTCAACAAATCTAATCAAAAATGTAACAGCCAAAAGCATACCTCATTGTAAGTAGCAACACAGAAGCAAGTAGGTATATAAATATAAGTAATGTCATGCTGTTTACAAAATGACACATCGATATTAAATACTAGAGACCGAATAATCGTGTAAGCGTGTCTCGAGGGGTCAATGATTTCACAAAGGTGTTGAAAACAAAACCGGTAGCAATGACTCCATGAACTAAGTTTTTCACCAAAGAGCATATTGATATGTTCTTTAAATAAACGATTACAATAAATGGAAAAAGTTTAGGTGCGCGTATCGACTATATTTTCGAAAATATAGCAAAATTATAATAAAATGAAATATTCATTTTTTTTCTGTAAGTAGGCGGCAAGGGCACTTTAACAAGTATGAGTCTACTGGCATTGCCCAAGAGGAAAAAACAAGCTTTCTTCTCAACAGTGGCCAAGAAAGCCGACAGAAACTCAACAGTCACTCATTTTTAGAATTCCGTACCTCTAATGGAAAAACCGAACCCTTATAGGATCACTCGTGTGTCTGCCTCTCTAGCGTCCGTCTATGGCAGCCAATTTGCTCCGAAACTACTGGACCGATTGAGTTGAAATATGTCACACATATGTAAATCGGTGACCCAAAGACGGGCGTATAACATAAATAAATGAATTTAAAGCACGAGGCCACTTTAGGGCAGTAAATTAGAAAATTAATAAATATATGTATATGCTAACTATATTGGGCGACTTTTCAAATGCCCTTTGATTTCGTATGTGTCTTGGTGGCAATCTCATTTAATTTTTTTATTGTAAGCCTTCAATTCTTAATTAACTTCAAATTTTATTTTGAAGTTAACAATTCTCCCTCCCCGTCTCCGAAGCTCCGAGGTCTAAATAAAAACAATAAATACAGGGAGATTACAGGGAAACCTATAAGAAGTCTGTGGTATTTAGAGTAACATAGGAAACTCAATAATGTCTGTCAGTAACCAATATTAAATGACCCCACGCTCCGAACACTTTCCTTAGGAGAGGAGCACGGTTATGCTAAGACTGTATTTTTATAGATTTTAGGCCGTTTATAGCGTATATTTACCCGATTACGGCAAAGCCAAATGGAAAGGTTATTATTTTAGCAGTCTATCTATGTATGTATCTTTGTATTTACATATATTTCACCGTAGCGCAAAATATACTCGTCCGATTTTCATGAAATATCTATCAATCGATTCGTTATTACAGTCCGGGTGACTAAAAGTTGAATCGTCTTTGAAAAAGGAGAAGACAATTTAATGATAATTTATTTCACGTGTAATTGGCGATGGGAAGCTGGCGGCTGAAATTTTCTCAAGTAAACTTAAGATTAAGATGGACGACATGTATTAAATTTCAACCAATTTACTTTCTATATAATATTAACAAAGTTAAGCACATACATAATTATTTAGACATTACAAAACAAACCACAAAATACTAAAATAAGCTAAAACTAAACTCTACAAACTAAACCTAGTCTTTCTATATTATTAATTTCTGCCTGCCTGCCTATTGAAGTGTCCAACTGCCGGGCAAAAGCCTATCCACTTTTCTCTATTTAGCGCATACTCCCGCCAGCCCTTGTAAAATGTTTTCAGATCGTCCCGCCATCTTATTTTCGGTCTGCCTCGGTTCCGGGAGCTACCTTGGGGGATTCATTCGGCAGACATGTCCAGCCCAATACCATTTGAGTTTAGTGGCTTTAACATCCACGTTCCCGATATCAGTTCTGGAGCGCAGTGCGCCAACCATGAGTTGGACATGAGTATCGAGCGCTCGATGACGGTCTATCTCTTTCGCACTATTAGTGCGTGCGGAAGAGGTGCACTGACTCTCGATACGAGATACTCGCTAGCGCCGATCGTAAACTCAGCTCATGGTAGGCACACAGGTCGATGTTTCTGATGCGATCGACTCTTCGAACACCTAGTATGCTGTGCTCAATCTCTCACTGGCAGACCATGAGTCTGGATTCTTCGGTTGTAGTCTGTGACCAGGTCTGGATACCCTATGTAATGATAGGCAGGATGCACATGTTTTAATGATCGCCCTTCATTAACGCCTTCAGCCACCAGAAGCTCTTCCAGGCATTTTCGACGCGTCGATCGATCTCTTTGCACTATCTGTTTTCGAATATTACTATTAGGTCAACGTGTAGTATATCCTGCCCATCTACCATTCGTCATCATCAACATTTCAGCCATAGGACGTCCACTGCTGGACCCAGGCCTCCTCAATGGATTTTCACATAGGCCAGATAGAGTCGACCTGCATCCAGCGAGTCTCCGCAACGCTAACCAGGTCGTCCGACCACCTTGCGGGTGGCCTACGCTGACGCTGCGCTTGCCGTTACGCGGTCTCCACTCCGGCCATTGGGGCAGAACCTTTCTGCCCCAACTGCCATCGGTTCTTCGAACTATGTGCCCTACCATCTACCATCTACCATTACCCTGCGTTTTTATTTGTCCTTCCCAAGGTCTCAAACTATCCCCGTACCAAATTATATCCAAATCGTCTCAGCGGTTCAAGCATGAAAAGATAACAGATAGACAGGTAAACAGAGTTATTTACGCATTTATAATATTGCTAAGGATTTAACTTCTAATTCTATTTAAATATTTTTCATTTATTTTGATTTATTAAAACAGTCAAAATTTGCTTGTTTACGATAATGTTTAATAGATTGCAATATTCATACTTTCTAACCTAAACCTAATGTAGTCGTGTGATAAATGGATAACATGTGTATAGTAATTTGCAAATATCAATTTGTTTCACACTCGCCATATTAGGCACAGAATTCAAAAAAGGAAAGCTTGTGGGCTGGTGACCGATCACTCTTATATTTTACTACAAAGCAACGTCGATCGTGGAGGAGAAAAAGCCATTTACGTAAAGCATAGGTAGGTAAAAAGTATCCTATAACCAGCTACAGATAGCCAGCTACACGTGTGCCAAAAATAGTTGAAATCTGCGAGGCCAATTTTGCGTGACGAAGCCTTGTGCACATGGAGACGCAAAATTGTGTACTCACCACGAGCAGTAAAAAAGAAAACCGCATATTTACAACCCTCGCCTACGGCTCGGGTCACAGATACCTAGGATTTCAGGCCTTCTTTCTTTTACAGCCCTTGGAAAGTAACGTACTATTTCGTTACAGTGACTTCCAAATAGTCCGTAATATTAATGTTTTGAAAATATCTTCAATATACTGACATGTCATTTTTACAACCTTATAATATTATCGATATTACGAGTATATATAGATATTAAACTAAACTAGCTTATCTCGATATTCCCTGCGTAAAAATCATACAAAGTTGGCATTTTTTTGAAAATCATGCAATTTTCCGGGAAATATACCTATAAGTATGGCACTCTCTATGGCTTTTCAGAGATAAGACCGCCTCGCCGGTTGTTTCCGTACGCGTATACGTAATCTTACATGATATCTGCGTTTTGTATTTATTTCTCGTTGAACTATGCTATAATATAGTCACATTTACAGATAGCAAAAGCGCATTGCAACATATTTATAGCTGCACCTCTCGTAATTAGAGGCACTAATCCCTAAGTTTCAAATGATACCTGCTGATATGACTCTCATATTGCATTGGGTTCTGACATATACATATGAGACTGAAAGGGAATGAGGAGGTTGATATTCTCACTACAGAAGGTGTGTGATATATGAATATGACAATGCAAATAGGTTATTTCAAATCATTCATAATATTAATAAATTGAGTTACAATTGAGCTGACATAATCTTTAAGAGTTGAATATCTCAAAAACAAATATGTTACGAGTATATAAATATGTTGTTGAGGATTTTATTCTCCAGCACTTATTCTTTTTAAAGCAAAAAGTCATGATCCTTGATCCGCTGCTCCAGAGTAAGCTGAAAGTAGAACAAATATACTTTCACACTTATAAATATTATAGGTTTCAACCTATAATAGTTTGATAAATCATGTGTATTAAAAACGATATATTCGTCGTTCTAGATCTAGATTTAGTCTTTTAAAATTCTAGTCAGCCTGCAAAACGCCTACGTTACAATAAATCGTATAAATGTTAAAATATCGACTTAGTTTCACAAGTTATTCGTGTTTGATTAACCATATTAATTACATCACCAAAGCTGGCTATGGCAAAAACGTTTATGCTAAGTGGTCTCTCTAATTGGCGGTATAATTCGGCTTACATTACTTCCATGTGACGTCATTTCTCTGCCAGACTTGCAGGTGCCAATCGGATGCTCATTTACATTCTTGAAACTATCCACGTTCCGTTGAACTTTCAAATATACTTGAAGAGAATAAAGTTGAGAACGGGTTGTGCTTTAGGGAGATAAGTCTTTGTGGAATAATTGGATATGATGATGAAACAGATTCAAGTATCGAGATTAATGTTTTTGGATACGGCCGGCTGTCGAACGAGTGTTATTAATTCAATGCTACAATGGATATGGACAATGATTCACTGTATTAAAGCTTCTGTAAAAACTAACAATAGTAGCAGTTAATGGGTTAAACGCCTACGTTAGACAACACCGATTGATTGGTAATAAAATGCAAATGGATAGATCATTGGCGTTATTTAAGTGTGTCGTTTGGTTTAACTTTATGTGGTTGCTAGCGTTAAAGTGAGATAACGTACACTTTGGAAACATTAGCTGCTGTTTCTAAACTATAAACGAAGTAACATATTAATATTTTCTTCTGTTTCCGCGATTATTACTCATTGAAATAAAACAATCATCAAACGCCAGGATGTGTCTTCAATTTTAAGACGATCGAAGTCTCCCAAAGTTAACTTACCCAGAACTGAATTCAACGCTTTAAAGAGCTTGCGTGAAGACCCAGACATCACCATTCTTCGGGCTGACAAGGGAAATGCGACGGTTGTTATGGATACTAGTGATTACAACCAGAAAGTGGAAGTACTTTTGTCAGACGCTACAACATACAAGCTTGTTAAGCGAGATCCAACGGTAAAAACGACAGCCGAGCTGATAAGTAAGCACTCTGAAAATCTTAATCTGGATGTGAAAAGTTTAGTGCCCTCTTGCCCGGTGCCACCAAAGTTGTACAGGTTACCAAAGATACATAAACCTGGTGCTCCGTTACGCCCTATAGTGAGTCAAATACCTATCGATTAGCTCGGTACTTAGCAGGTGTGCTTTCTTTACTGCGAGGGAAGACGGAAGCATACACAAGGGACTCATACCATTTTGTCAGTGAGATTAAGGATTTGAGACTAACTGATGATGAAGTTATGGTCAGTTTTGATGACCAGTCTGTCATGCATGTATATTTGTATATTTGGGTAAGTTAATAAAATCAGTCTATCACCAGCCTTTGCGTGTGTCATAGACTCCCCTGCCTATATAGTTATTTTACACAGTCTCTCTTCACATGCCAGTTCAAGAACGTATCGAAATTGTGAAAAGTAGATTGAGTGAACAACAGATGGTAATAGAATATGCTGAGTTATTACAACACTGCCTTACATCTGGCTATATGCTATGGAATGGTGAATTCTCCGGGCAAGTTGATGGTGTGGCAATGGGGTCTTTGGTGTCTCCTGTATTTTCGTTGCCGATATTTTCATGGAAGACTTCGAGGAGAGAGCGCTTTCTTTGGCACCTGTCAAGCCGAGGCTCTTTAAAAGATAGGTAGATGATTCCTTTACTATTTTACCTAGATCTAGTGTTTCAGCTTTCTTAGACCATCTGAACTCCATGCATAGTAAAATTAAATTCACTATGGAGTTCGAAAATCAAAATTCACTTGCATTCTTAGATGTGCTAGTAATTAGAGGTCCTAACAATGACATAAGTCATACTGTATATAGGAAACCTACGCATACTGGATAGGTATTTGAATGGCAAATCTCACCACCATCCCAGTCAACTTGCTACAGTGGGTAAATCTTTGTTTCAGAGAGCCGGGGGAATCTGCGACGATCACCATCTGACTGCTGAGTTGCAGAATGTCAAACGTGCGCTTCGAGCCAACGAGCTCCATATACCACGTTCCAAGCAGAATCCCAGTATGAAGAAACCAACAGTTGAGCTTAAACCTGCCGTATTACCATATGTGAAAGGGGTCACAGACAAGATCGGAAACATCTTGAGGCATGCTTCTATAAAAACATATTTCAAGCCGTTGGAAAAGGAGTCTCAATACCTTAGACCCGTGAAGAGTAGCACCCCTTTGCAGAGTGCAGGCATTTATAAGCTGGGCTGCGAGTGTGGTCTTTCACACATTGGTCAAACTAAACGCAGTGTATCAACCCGGGTGAAGGAGCACATAGCAGATGTCAAACACCGTCGGTGTAATAGGTCTGCAGTATGTGAACATGCCATTGACAAACCAAACCACTCAATGAAGTTTGATAAACCTTCTGTCCTTGCCAAAGAAAAAAGATATTTCCCCAGAATGCTACGCGAGGCTATTGAGATTAAAACGCTTCCTAATTTCAATAGAGGAGATGGATTGTCACTACCACCAGCTTGGAATCCTGTAATACATCTCATCCAGGAACAAGCGAGACACAGGGCTGCAAAACCTAATTTCCGAACGGTGTAAAATATCGTATCTGTTTAAAAAGTAGTTTAATAGTCTCTGTTTTTTTTTAAAATATTATTATTAGTAATGAGGTAGCCTGGGAGTTTTTCTTTGCCGCGTTTCTTTTCTCCTCAGTACGCCTCATTTGTGAAATGCTGCTTAGTATATTATTAGAATAAAATAATTAAGCCCTTCTGGCACATGTGTTACTGTCTTTACATCGTAGGCCCATCTGGCATGTATGTACACCTTTATTTGTTTTTTTAAAAATGAGTAGTTTGCACAAATTGTAACTTTGACAGAGGAAAATACATCTTTTCTCAGTCCACCCGTGACCATGGAAAGCTGGAAAGCTTCCGAAACGTCGGGAACTAAAATGAGATAATATACGCGATATAATCCGTTAAATTGTTTTATTTCAAGAAGTAACATTGTATAATAAGGAGTCTTGACGGAACTTTCACAACACATTTTATTTTCTAAACCGATTAGACTTGAAAATATAAGAATATAATAGAAGGACTCCAAAGTAAAATGTCAGAATAACAGCTAATCTCTTAAGAAATCGCAGGATAAAGAGATCATAGGGTTACGTAATCGCTCACTGGTGTTGATTTGAGTTAATAATTGACTATTGGTTATCAATTATTAACTCAAGTCAATGAAATTAAAATATATTTTTTTGTTGCTAAGCGCATTAGTGGCTAAATGACATTGCAGTTTCTTTGTTCTTGTAGTAGTGAAATAGGGTATACATATTTGTACGTACTCACCACTTGTGTAATTATTTCCTATCCTTCTTTCACCTTTCAAGAGTATTCCTTTTGTTAAGTTGGACTGTACAACTCAAATATGGAATTAAGAAGGAAATCTTGCTTCGGGGGGTTGAGGTATAGAATTGTGACATCATCTTTTTTTATTGTACCAAAAGTCAAGACTAATCATAAAATATCTTAAGTTTGAGGTTTTCCCCTGCCAAGAGAGACCCTTATCTTTTGTCATAAACAACTTACCACTATTTGCAATTTCGGTATGTACGTAGGTAAATATTTAAATTTTGAAAGAGGGTTTGCACATTTTTCCATCCCTTGACCATCGAAATCCCAAAACATTGGCATGAGTTAGCTACATTATCAAAAAAGTCCTCAGAAAAATGTACTATATTTTTTTTCATAATAAATAATAACCGAAAATGCAATAGCAGCCTTGTTAAATTTTGACAATTTCAGGTTCATATAAGTACTTAATAAATGCTTTTTTATCTAATCCAAATATTTCTGTTATGGGTCTATTTAATATCCTTTAAATAGTTGTGACACAGCAGTAACTGATGATAATATATTAATATACACCTCTCAAAACTTACCAGTTTCTTATCGCAACCAAAAGCGGTTGGAAATCGCCGGTGTTCAATAGTTTTTGCTTAATTGAGTGTAGTTTGAGGACTGAACGTAAATTCACTTACGTCATCCTTTCTTATTTCCTTTGACTTTTGAAAGTCTTATTTTAAATCATTTAATTTGCTACCTATTTATTCTAACGAATATAACCCAATATTCACTTTTTTCTCAGAAAATGTGTATTGAAGAAACTGCTATCGACATAGTCTATTTCTACAAAGATATTTCGACAAAGTCACAACATATTGAAGATGACAAGAAATTGAAAAACTATAAATTTTGCATTTCCGACTCTATTAAGGGACAGTGGAATGGTTAATTTTTATAATACATATTGACAAGTCTTTAGCTATAAATAATATTAAGTTATTCAACGCATGTAATATAAGTACTTCATTTGAAACTAGCAGTTACCCGCGGCTTTGCCCGCGCTACCATGATTCTCCATCCATTCAACCCCTAAGGGATGAATTCGCGGATAAAAACTATCCTATATCCTAGCCTGGGTATAAAACTATCTCCATATCAAATCTCATCTAAATCGGTCTGGGGTGCGTGAAAAGGTAACAAATAGACAGAGTACCTTTTGCATTTATAATATTTTGTCTTTAGTATTCTTGGTAATTACTAGAATTTATAGGTTAGCCTAGTAGGCATAGTTATACCTATATTAGATAGCAAATGCATCTACATGTTTATGGTATTCGATGTCATGACTGAGCTTACATCCAGCTTTTGGGCTAGTGGGTATGTAACCAGCCAGCACATTTACATACAAATCAACAGATTATCATATCTAAATTATTATTAAGGGTTGTCGAAGCGAGATAACTTTGCTGATTCATAATTACTTTGTTACATTGGAGACATTTTCACTTAAAGTTTACCAGTATATGGAACTTTACCAAATATGGATTTGTTTCGAAAATTTTATTTATGATTGCGGTATAATATTTCAAACTTTCGGAACATTATGAGCGTTTCCTACCTTTCGTCAATTATAACAGCAAGACTGGTCACAGTCAAGAGTAATCCATGATTGTGAAAACTCCTACGATTTCCCAGAGATTATTTTTTAAAACCTTCTAGAGACAAGTGAATAAGTTTTTAAAGGCTGGAACATATGCACGGCATTGTATGGATTCATTGGTTTTGCTATGTCCGACTTCCGACCAGGAAGACTGCAAACTTGTGCACTACCATCACCATATAACCCCTGATATAAAAAAACCCGATACATTTTTAAAAAAGCTTTTGATCTTCAAATGGCACTACAGATTTTCTTGAATAATTACTAAGAATATAAGCAATTTAAATCGGTTCATTCGTTTAGGAGCTACAATCCCAAAGAGAGATAGATATACTTTAAGAAATATTTTTGGGCATCTGTAATTTGTATACTGATCTCTTTATGCTGTTTTTCTATACTACTAAGGTAGCAAACAAGCGTACAGCCTGTTTGATGCTAAGCAGTTACCGCAGCCTATGAACGCATACAACGCCAGGTTACGTAAGTGTTTCTCTTTAAAAACCTATTCACGCCCCTCTTGAAGAATACTGCTCCATAATGTAACCTCCAGGGAAAACCGTGGCAGGGAGCTCAATCAACATTCGGAGTGTGCGCGGTAAAAAAATCCTTTCATACCGCACGGTGCGTGACCATTTTGGTTCCATTCCAAGGTGTGTGGATGCCGATGGCAAGAGGTGCGCACTGTAAAATGTACGTTATAGAGCTACTTGATTTCAGCACCTGTGAGTTTGTCGACATAATTTGATGATATGAGCTTCAGGAATTTGTAGTATAATATTTAGCCGAATTTTCTTAGAAATTTGCAGTATAATATTTGGCCGAGTTTTCTATATAACATACAGTCAAAAATATTCCCTAAACTGTACAACACTTAATTCGTTTGTGTCGGGGTTAAAAAACTCCTGGTTTGTCTTATGGAGAACGGTGGCGAAATCTGCCAGTGGCTTGACACTTGCTTTCCACTCGGCACGTGAGGCAGTCCACGAACACGCAATTTTACCCGACGGCGCATTTTCCTCAGCGCGATGCTAATTGGCAACTTCTTGTCTGGGAGCTATGGATTGTATGCGGGATGTATATAGAGTTGTGCGAAAGCAATTTCTCATGCCATCCTAATGCAATAGAAAGACGACAGACTTTCTTGACAGCCAACTATCTTATTAACCAAATTTTTCCTGCGGCTTCCGTGGTTCAAACGTATTTTGTTTATTTTTCTTATTCCCCCAAGTTTATGTCACTCTGTTCGCCACATCTTTCTCCATCTAGAGAAAGAGATCTCTCTGATTCAGTTCTCCATCTTTGTGTAAAATAATAAATATGTTTGCATCTGAAATATGGACTAGGTTAGTTCACTTCACAACACAATGTACAATCATCATCATCCTATTTTAGTGCACTGTTGTACATAAGATCACCATACAAGACGAGGTCCTTGTATGATTAAAACATCAAAAATAGAGATAGCTAACATTTTACATTTATGTAATGAACTAAATCACGCTTCAAGCTTACAAAGCTTCCGTCGTTGCCATCCGATTTTTTAAAAATATTTTCACGTTTTCCTGACATTAAGTGGCTTCTAACGAACTTAACTGCTTCATGTTCATAAGCCAAACATGTGGTAGTGGTTTTTATACATAACTGGCGGTTCTGGATAGGGCGAGATAGAAACAGCTACATGCTTCATCAGCTACACTGAAAATATTTTGATTTTTTCATGACGATTAATTACTTTACTATTAAAAGCTTTTTTACTCATGAATCAGTTGCATCAGCTCTATAAAAATGACTGCATTACCGTCCAACCAGCAAGAAACGCGAGTCCAAACGTAACCGACAACTGAGCGACTTGAACTGCGTACCGACGTGTAATTTGTCAAGCAATTTAAATAATATGCATGATTATATATCTATTAAAGGCGCAAGACGTGTTGATATTGAGCTAATGAGGTAAGTCATAATGCCGGCTACTTGTACCTGCACCGCCTTTGTAATTTTTTTGCTCAGAGAAATCTTTATGACGTGAATTAACCTTATTCCTCTGTTGATATCTCAAAACGTGTTTCGGGTGAAATGTGCTGATTGAGGATAATTGTGCGGTGACAAGTTCGTCGCTTGCGCAGGAATGAGAAATCACCGTGGCTGATTTAGCAACTTTACGATTTCGACCGTTCATTTTGGTTTAATTTGGGTTTTAAGGTACAAAACATAGAAATCAATGCAAATACTCTTTATAGCGCCCATGAAAACATACAAAAAATATACAAACACAGGAGAATTAAAATTTGGAGTCGTTTTATAGCTCAAGAGCAACTTACATACTGATCGAGAATTAAGTATCCCATAAACTTAATACGTTGTTACGGCCAATACATATTTTGCTGTTCTGGTGAGCACAAAAACAAATATTTCACCGGCATAAGTTACTTAGGGCCATAAAACACAGGGGCTTCGGAAGTAATACCTAATTATCCGGCTCAAACTACTTAAATGATAGACCTCATGTTATGTAACACTCGCGAAAACGTTAAATTTAATGTTGTGATGATTATCTTATTACTTACTTTGTATCTGCGTCCGTGGGAAAAAGACATTTCAATTCATATTGAAACTGAAAGTATAAAGTAGATACTCTAAAAACACTAGTTTTTGTCCGAAATAACGTCAAAACCGTTTCTGTTTATTTTTTCATTAAGAACAGAGACTCAAAAGCCTTGAGTACTAGTCAAGTTCGTTGAATTCTAGTATTATGAGCCCTTGGCTGTTGAAGTCAAAGATGCTACTAAAAATGATCAGGCTTGTATCAATTTAGTTGCCGTAAGTGCGAAATCACTATGATTTTATCGGCCGGTATTATATATATATCATCATCAACCTGTTGCAGTCCACTGCTAGACATAGGTCTCTCCAAGGGTGCGCACCCACTGAGCACGATCCTCAGCCACTCTCCTCCAGCCGCTGCCAGCCACCCTGCTAATATCATCGCTCCGCCTTGCCTGAGGAAGTCCTACGCTTTTTTTATCATGACGCCTTCTCCACTCGAGAACACGGCTACTCCAACGGTTGTCGGTTTTTCGGCAAATATGACCAGCTCATTATATATGTATATAGGAGCATATCAAGTCAATTCTTCCACGTAAATTTTTCAACACATTTCAAAAACTTATCTAAAATTAATTGATATAATATATTTCTAAAACTAATCGCGACTTCACTTCTTAATGTTAACATTTAAAGGAGGAATACAAACATGGGTTTGCAGCAGTCACTACGTAATTATGATCCTTCAAAAATTGCTATTACCGCTAACGTTAAAGCTATAATTTAATCTTTTATTTTCGCATCATTTTATACTCCCGGAAACCCTTAGCTCCCACGACTCACACTTAAAGCAAATAAAAAATGTAAAACGAAAATGTTTCCCACATCTGGCATTACCAGCGAAATACCGTCGAAGGCGACGTGTTTATGTCGGCTCGTAATTGACTTGTCGTGTCAAATTACCGCTTATTAGTTGTTACGATATCGGCCGTGCGTTATTATTTTGTCCGCCACTATACTTAGCTGCTAGTTTGTCACTAACTTGTAATACTGTGACATTTCATATCCTTACTTATAAGATAAGGAATCTTTGGGCCCGTATTGATTTATATAATTATTGATTTCTAAATTAATATGTCATTACTCGTTTCTCTGAACACTTTTATTTTCAGGGTGGCGATAAAACCGGCCTAGATAAGGGTATCTGAACCCCTCACGTAAGTATAGGTTAGTAAGGACTTATAGGCTAACTTATTCAAGTCCCGAAAAGTATATTTATATTATTGACGACAAACCACACCATTAAAGTATTCGAAATATGTTTTAATCTCACGGCAGCATTTCTTTTTAAAAAATATATAAATAAATAAATAATCAGGGGCAATCTTACACAAATCGACCTAGTCCAAAACTAAGCAAAGCTTGTACTAAAGATACCAGGCGGCGATACATGTATGTAATATACAGATAAATTATAATGCTTAAATACATAGAAAACATCCAAGACCCAGGAACAAACATTCGTACTCATCACACAAACACTTGCCCTGGCCGGGAACCAAACCCGGGACCACCAGCTTCGCGGGCCGTTGTGCAAACATGTAGTCTAGTATGCACCCAGAAGCTTTGCGAATACCTGGCCAATTCCAAAACATAAGTTTTTCGATTTAGAAAATTGCACTCAGAACACTATCCGTCGCGGTGAGTAAAAGTTCATACAAATAAAATAGTTCATCCCACTAGTTGTTTGGTTCATTTCTTACATTCAGCCCTAGCAAAACGACAAAAAAGTCTTTTGAAAAGTTTGCACTTGTCAGCAAAATAGCATTGCTATTGTGAGTTGATCCGGAATGGAAGCCAATTGGGCGTGGCCACTAGTCCGACGCTCCTCCACGCGAAGTCCGGGTGGAATATTCCAATTAAATTTTCAGATTTGCGGAACGGAACCAAGCCTTTGTCCATTGTTTCAAGTAGGTAATTTGTTGGTACAAAGGCCAATTCAGGTCCATTAGAACAATCGGTTTTTAATTAATATACTTATTCTGTTCAAGTCATTTAGTTTGTTATGATATACAGGTGTGTAACAGATATATCTGTGGAATTTTATTTGAAACAATAAAAAGCGGTGAAACAAATATTGGTAAATAGAGGTAAGTGCGTGGTTTGGAAGGGGAGTAAAGTATTAGGTACCTATATGTGTATAGGAAAACATTCGATGGTTCGTGATGGCATAACATCTTTTAATGGTTCCAATTAGTTAAGGCAGTTTGATTTCAACCCAAACTGACCTACGTCTGAGCAAAAAATCGGTACTCACAATAAGGCTTCGTCATCCCGTGGGATTTCCACAATTTCCAAGATACTATCTAACGTGTAAACAACTCGTTTAGATACGGGCTAATCTAATTCTTTATTTGCATTTGGTGATTTACTCTGGTGTTTTTTGAACAAGGAGGATGTCCGGCACGTTGATTGAGGATTGTAGATACTTTTACGTGTCTGGTTAGGTCATACGGCTACAAAAAGTTGTTCCTAATCGTTGGTGGTGACACATTTGTTAACGCTGTTAATATACAAATCAATATGGGAGCTGATTTACAATATGATATGATGTAATTTAGTTGTTTTAAGACTTTAAAGAGTTTTCCCTTGTTTCGCAGACAGAATTTTCGTAGGATTTCGTTTCACAGAAAATGTTTCATATAATATTTAGTCCTTGTATTTTTAATTTGAATATTATTGTTTCAACGACTATTTACTTCAATGAAACATTTTTACAGAAATACAATTCAATGAATTTTATAATCAATTTTTTTTAATCAACATACTTATCACACAATAGAATTATGTTTCGAGTATCCTTATTTCACAGACAGAAATTTCATACAATTTTGTTTCGCAGAAAAAGGTTTCATGTAATATTTGTTCCGCGTATTTTTATTTCGAATATTATTGTTTCAACGACTATTTACTTCAATGAAACATTTTTCACAGAAACGCAATTCGATGAATAGATTTTAAAATCTTACTTTATTATTTAATAACATTATCAAATATGCTGGGAAAGACAAAGGGGGAATCGGGGGGGGGGGGGGGGGGGGGGGGGGTTGCCTATTATAAAAAATGGCTACAATTACAGCATCTAAACTGTGGTGACTAAAAGTGTGCCAAATGTATAGTATGTCAAAAACCGAAAACTGTAGGTTAGGTTAGGTTTGTATTGTGGCCATGTATAGCGGAGCGAGTGGAGCGTCAAAATGGGTAGAAAACCGAAAACTGTAGTATAGGTTAGGTTTGTATTGTGACCATGTATAGCGGAGCGTCAAAATCGGTCAAAAACCGGAAACTGTAGATAAAGTTAGGTTTTTATTGTGACCATGCGTCAAAATGGGTCAAATGGTGGTTTTAGCACTTTAAATACTAGGAACATCACAATTATACGCATAATTCATTCGACAGTTGAATCGTAGCCACAACAAACGATAGGACAAATAATATTTAGGACAAACGATAATAGGAACAACAATTTTGGCGAATAAAAAATATGCGGAATAAAGTTTATGCCATAAGTTATTCGGAAAAAAGACGTTATGCGACATAACAATAGGATCAACAATTCAACCAATTATATACTATACTATTTCAGGACCAACAAAAAGTAATAAAAGACTTACAGTGATTTAATATTTTTAAACCACTTTCAGTTCAAATTGGAAGTCTACGATATGAATCATCTACCAAAAAACAATCTACGAAGTAAATATTCTGCGAATTGATTATTCTATGAAATGATAATATGGGAAAAAATATTCATCGGAATCAAAATCTATTAAACATTTGTCTAAGTAATAAGTTTTACGTAAACTAAATAATATATGGATAAAGAATATTTGAATTGAAAGTAGAGATGTCACGAATATTCGCATTCGCATTCGCATATGCGAATGATTCGTATCATTTGAAACATTCGCATCGACATTCGCATTCGCATCAAACGATGCGAATTATTGGTGAATGCGAATGTGTGCAGGTCGTGACAAGTTTCGCCCGCCCTGGCTGCCCGCTGCCGACTCGCGCATGCGCAGAGCGCGCTAGCCGCATGACGCGATTTATTTTGACCAATAGGGAGGGAGCAATTTTAGTTTTCACTAAGTTGGTTTACTGTGATTGTTGTGTTGCGTAATGACATTATATGGTACAGTACAGTTACAGACTGTAACCTATGAGATCTATTTTTTTTCTTTCTACTGCCATATTATGTTAAATAGGTAATTAGAGAAATAAAAAACTGACTGATTTACTGAGATTTTTTAGTGGGTTTCAAAAACAATTCGCATTCGTACATTCGCATCCTTAATATTCGCATTCGCATTCGCATTCGCGAATGTGACAAAAACGTCATTCGTGACATCCCTAATTGAAAGTGTATGAAATGAATATTTTGATATTAAATTTTCTTCGAAACAATAATCTATGACAAGAAATTCTATAAAGTAACTATTCTACGAATTGATTATTCTATATAATGATAATATGTGAATCATTTTATGTAAAACGAAATTCTACCAAACTGTAGACTATGAAACAACGTACAACCCATTTAAGAATTATAGACTATATCCACAAATTTGCCTTAGTTACAATTATAAGTATTTAGAACATGATCGTCATCTAAAAATATAAAATTAAAATTAAACAAACCGGTACCATGTCAAACGCAAAAGAAGTAAATTAATAAAACGATGTACTAGAATATTTCAACATAATAAATTGTTAATAATAAACATTTGTCTCATCTTTGGTACATTGAAAATATAACCCGTTTTCACTTGTTTATTATATTGTTTAATAAGCAACACTTTATTTGCTTCAGAAACATCACACAGTCATCATTGCTTTAACAGTTTCTACTTTAAATTATATTTTAATGTGTTACCAATATTTTTCAGGTATTATTAATTACCTATCTATTTATTCTGAATAATCCAAACCGTTCATTAAGGTGTGAATCACTTCATAACAATCAATAAAGTGGTTTAATGCAGCAGTTTCATTTTTTTCAACAAAAATTGTAGCACCTCGTAATATTATAAGGAAAAACCAATGACAAATAATAATAATCTCAATATAAATCAGAGACTAATTAGAAAAGTTATTAATAAACTATTATTCAAATTACATAACTGATAATTGGTTTACGATCCATAGCAATTTAAAAAGAAGCACTTTGTCTTTGTAATAAATTAGTACACATTAACGAACAAGTTATCAAATAAATGTAACTCAGGGCCCAAAACTACCTACTTGCAATAAAACTTACAATTTATAAATTTTAATTTGGTACCATTTTATGTATTTCAGTTTAATAAAAATTTGGAGTCACAATTTTGTCACGATGGGAAATTGTCAAAATTGTCGAATAGTAGCTACTTTACATAATTATTTCTGTTCAATAAACATTTTCACTTACCAGTCAATAATTCACAAATATGTCAGAAAACTGGTCCATGAAACACATAATTGTACGAGTAGTTACAGGTTTACATAATTGTAGAATTTGTAGACTAACACTGAATTATATTCTACCATAATTACATTTTAGCATGAATATTACACTTACTTGATTGTAAATTGTAACTTACCATGACATTATAAACAAAGATCAGAAACAAATGAAAAGAGTCGGATGCACCATACAGAGATCCATAAGCAAGAACAGATGACAAAATTCGTCGACTACTAGTGTGGACGATTAGCTCAGATGGCAGAGCGTGCTGCCCGGTCTGGCTCAAGGCACCGGTTCAAGTCCAGTATCGTCGAAATTTTTTTTCATTTGTTTCTGATCTTTGTTTATAATAATAACACTAGTGGAGTGATCCACTAATAAATTGCAAAAATTGTGATTATTATCATGATATTTGTAAAACAAAAATTACCATGACATATTTGTTATTTGTATTTACAACTGCCATCAAGATTTTCAGGCGTTCTTTACAATTAGGTACTGGATGGCACCTGCAACTTCGTTCGCGGAGGAGAAAAAGTCATAGGCCCTCTTTTTTCTCTTGTAAAGTCGGGTAAAAAGTATCTTATAACTATTTGGCGATACCCAGCTACCCGTGCACCAAAAAGTTAAAATCCGTTTAGCCGTTTTGGCGTGTCATAGTGTTTAGCAAATAATCACTACGTGAAAAAATTAGGAAGAAGAAAGAAAGAAAGAAAAATATATTTATTCCATAGAAAGCACACACAGACAGGACATCATTTGCATACAATTAATTTTATTTTTTTAGGTTAATTAGGTAAATTGTCTGCAATGGGTCCAGCAATGTGTGCGTTAAGGAAAAGGCTCAGACTCAGCATGGTGTTGCAGTTCGCGAGCAGGGCAGAACTGCAACGCTGTTATTCTGTCAAAGCCCACAGGGAGCTCGATTTAAACATGACAACGCTAGGTAATATATAAAAAATAAACGATACCATAGAAAACAAATACAAGTAAATAGTTATCAGTGTCATGAAAATAAATATGTACTAGTAGGGGTGTGTGAAGATTGAGAGAGCAAAGAGTACTCGGTGCTTCAACTGCTACATGAAAATTAATAGGTAAATAAATAAAAAGGATTAAAAATATTAAGAATATGAAGAAGGTAAAGGTCACTTTGTTCCCGATTCCAGTGCCTGGCTAGCCAACAACAAAAGTCGCAATTTTCGCTGGTAACTAAATTTAGAGACACAATTTCTAAGCGGAGGTGGTAAGTCATTCCAGCAGTTTTTGTACAACAATGTAGGTACTATATTTCCCTAATGTATACATGAGTTAAATTATTAATAGTTAAATCCAACATTATTGAGATGAATCTGCCATGGACACTTAAGGCCCAACCGCAAGTAATGATAGTGGATTAAAATAACTAAATGAGTAGTCGTGAATCATAACGAAATCATATAGCACAACGAAACTGCGTTAGGGATGTATACCTACAAGTTTACTCATCGCTGTGGCGAAGAACAAAATGTTACTTTAATAGAGCAATTAATTAACTACTTTTAGTCTGATATTACTATATAAAGCGGCGCTTAGGTCAATATCTGTTATGAACGAAGAACGTAGTTGAAGAAGTGACAAAAACTTTTGTTTTTGTTTAAGTCACACTCATCATACTCAGCGGCTTAAAGTTGAGCAAGAGTACAATCACAATTGGCGTAATAACAAGCCCCCGATCGGGTTCTTACCTGGTCCAACAGATTTCTCTGGCAATGCAACGGGGGAACACCGTCTGTATTTTTGCCAATTTTTAGGGTTCCGTACCAAAAAGGTACAAATGATGCGACTGTGTCTGTCTATCTGTCTCTCCGACTATAAAATATTATATTAGCGCCATATCTCAAAAACTGCTTACGCAATCTATTTAAAATTTGGAATATTTATAATCATGGTCAGCTCACATGTATTGCAAAGGAAATATTAAAAATGCATTTTTATTTTTTAAAATAACAATGATATGAGGGGGACAAAAATTATAAGTCTAGCAACTGGGTCAAGTAGGGTATTATATAAAAGGGCTTGACCTGCACATTTTTGAACATTTCTCTTATTTTTGTTTCATTTTGTTTTATTAAGGAAAATGTGAAAAGAAACACCCTTTATCTCCGAAGTTTACCAAACGAAAGTTTTGAAATGTTCAGAATTTGTATAAATAACATAAATATTACACGAAAATTATAACCATGTCTCTAACTAGCTATTTTTTTTTATTTACATAAAACTAATTGAAAAACCCGGTTGCTATAGATATCAGGTGCAAACTTTACTCAACCGGAACCGGGTAATAAAGTTAGGGTAAGTGAAAATTTGTACGGAACCCTCGGTGCGCGAGTCCGACTCACACTTGGGCGGTTTTTATTTATTCATTAATAACATGACGACCGGTTTGGGTCAGTGGGAGTAACGTTGCCTGCGAAGCTGAGGTGCTGGGTCCAAATCCCGGTAAGGGCAAATAATGTGATTAGCATAAATATTTGTTCCTGAGTCTTGGATGTTTTCTATGTATGTAAGTAATATATCTATTAAATATATCGTCGTTTAGTACCCATAACACAAGCCTTATTGAGCTTACCATGGGACTAGTTCGATTTGTGTAAAATTGTCCCGTAATATTTATTTATTTATGTATAACATCTACATTTTATATTACAGATATTCTTATAAAGTTTGAGACCAGTGTGAGGAATATTTTAACTATTATACATTCTATGCAGAAATACGAACTTAGCGGATTGAGGCCGTAAAGTGCCGAGTGGCCAAGTCCAAGTAATCGTAGTGTACAGTCAACATCAAATAGTATCTAACATCCAAAGCGCCAAATATATTGTAACACCAACTTCATTTGCGCATGAGAAAAAGTCGTAACCATTCTTTTTTTCATCAGTGTAGTCAAGTAAAAAGTATCCTGTAACCATCTGTGGATATTGATTTAAACTTACACGATTTCACTCATTAGCATAACACAAAACGGGGCTTAATCGCGTATAAATATGATTTATTTTATTACCTTGCATTGGTAATTCTTCGACGTTTTCGCCGCTCCACTTCCTTCTAGACCATGGACGTAACGCGACGTCCGAAACGCCGAAGAATTACCAATGAAATTTAATTAAAGCAATCATATTTATACGCGATTAAGCCCCTTATGTTGAATCTGTGGATACCCAGCTACCCGTGTACCAAAAATGGTTTAAATCAGTTCAGCCGATTTGGCATGATGAAGCCTCAACGACACACACAAACTTCATTGACCTTCAAATATTCCGTTACAATATATTTTTTAAAGATCTTTAATGTAAAGACATTTTATTTTTACAACTTTATACTATAATAGTATAGAAGACGCGTTGCGATATTATATTTGGCGCTTTGGATGTTACACACTATGTGATGCTGGCTTCATTCATTCATTGAAGAAGTCGATATCCGAAAATTTTCCAAATCAAACGTCTGCAAAAAATAAACACAAGATTTAAACGGTCATTAGGTAATATTTACTTTCCTGCTATTAAGCAACAAAAGGCACTCAAAAGTTTTATTTCATTGCTAAATTGTGAATGTTAGCCGTTTGCCGCGTTTAGTGCCACTAAAACTGACTGCGACTGCGCTACTCCTCAAAACTTCGCCGGCGATAGAGTAACTGACAATGTTTAAACAGACTGGTATATTATAGCATGTGACGGTAAAATTTATTTAGCGCGCCATTTGAAGCTCTGAATGGGGATGTTGACTGTACTCAAATAAAAATAAAATTTTGATGGAAATGGTAGTTTTTTATGACGAGAATCCTAAAAAAGAACTATGAGTTCGATACCTTTCTTATATCTTGCTTTATGAACCTTTAAAAATAGGTGGAAAAGTCCATTCTTAAAGTACAAAAATATTAATAAATAATAATACCATTAAATAATCCATGAAATATATGGTAACTTTTGTTATGAACCTGTTTCGATAAACGCAAGTTTTAACATAGCTGCAGAACAAAGTTCTTAATTTCCACATATAAGGTGTGACGTCAGGCCTTCCTAGGGTTTAGTATGGAGCGTTTATGGGAAAGTTTAAAAAATGTGAAGCGAATGTTGTTGTATCTCAGGGAGTTTTTACGACATTGATGAAGTTCTTCCACTAATATTTCTATTATTGAAAGGACATTCTATAAAATACCACAGAAAAAGTTGTCAACATCCCTATTATTTCAACTTAGAATGTGCGCGAAGGATTTCTATAATTCTTGGTACACGGATAGCAGGACATCTGAGGAAGGTTATAGGACACTTCCTACCTAACTACGCTAAAGCATACAAAGGGTACACATACAATTCATGTATACAATCCATTTAGCGTTTGTCTAAACAGTGAATTTTAATTAAATTTATAAAATCAGTCCACAATTGACAGAACCACAACAGGCATAAACAGTCGGGTGAAAACAGATCAGATAGACCGACTTAACTTTAGAGAATTATATCACTACCATCGCAGTTGTTTTTAAACAAATACAAAAAATTACTAACTTACAACATAATCTTAGTCTAGTCAAAAAAGTCCCCCATCCCCCTAAGTTGAAGGCGCCCATCACACTTGCGTTACGATGTTAGATGAGGATAGACAACCTTTGCACCAGGTAAGATCCATATAACTAACTAACTTCTTCCCGCGACTTCGTCCGCCTTAAATTCATTTATCGCGGATAAGAGTATTTTTGCGGGATAAGAAGTAGCCAATGTCATCCCCCTGGACTCAAACCATCTCCGTACCAAATTTCATTCCAATCGGTTCAGCGGTTTAAGCGTGAAGAGGTAACAGACAGACAGTCAGACAATCACACTTTCACATCTATACTATTATAAAGTTGTAAAAATGAAATGTCTGTACATTGAAGATATTTTCAAAAAAAATATTGTTACTGACTATTTGGAGGTCACTAAAACGAAAAATATTTTTTTTTGGATTTTATGTATGTTTGTATGTGTCGTTGTGGCTTCATCACGCTAAATCGGCTAAACAGATACACGGGTAGCTGGGTATCTCCAGATGGGTATAGGATACTTATTACCCGACTACGCTGAAGAAAAAACGAAGGGCTATGACTTTTTCTCCTCCGCGAACGAAGTTGCGGGCTTCTTCTAGTTTACAATATTAGTATGGATTATATCCCATGTCCGTTCATTGACTGCCAGTTTTTATCAAGTACCTATATGTGTGTTTAGTCTACACAGACATGATAGTTGTTCTGCGGCGGAGAGGCCAGTATGGCCGGTGTCGTGTGTCTTTGTTTGATTTTAGTATTGCAACGATGGAATTTAAGCTTTAACTTAGGGTTGTCAAACACGGCTTTTAATTTGTTTGCATTTGGCTAACAAAAGATTGTGTTGAAGTTTGTAAATCAAAACTTAACAAACATTGTATAGATAACTAGTTTTCATTGAGCGTCCTTCTTGTTTCGTGGTTTTCAAAGTAACAACTTTTTATATGGTTTTCTTTTGATGATGAATTTCAGATTGTTTTGTGGATATTGTATATTTTCATAACATACGCCTCCCATAACCGATTATCTAGCTTTAATTATATAAATTGCGCGCATATCGAGTAGGGGAAGGGAAGGTAAGACGGACCACTTAAGGAAAAACCGACATGAAAAAATAAATAACAGCTTTATTCTCGTTTTTTTAACGTTAAGTAATTGAGCATTTATTAATTGTTCTTATGTTTAAGGGACAAATCAATCAGAACAGAGATTTGGAAGATATTGCATGATTTTTAAAATTCTTGTTTTGGTCCGTTTTGCCCACATGTTAAGGCAAAATGAACCACACATGAAGGTAAAATGGACCTGTTGCTACATATGAAATAAAACAAATAGTTTATGTACTTATTCAAAAGCACACCTTTCACAAATGAACATCTTCATCTTCATACGATTAATTAAGAAAATTGTGAATGACTAGTCAACTGCGGCTACTTTGATCTACGGGGTAACATTGATCACTCATTTATAATCCATAAGAAATTTGTTTCTTAACGCGTTCATGAGATTGTATTGTAAAGGTTGGCAACCTCGTTAAAAAAACATCTTTGTCGCGTTCAAAAATACACTCCTAATAGTTTAAAATTTAATGATCAATGTTACCCCGTTGATCAAAGTAACTCCAGTTTACCGGTGCGTAATTTGATTATAGCTTAAATTCTTTGCGCCTTTTGTAAATTAGGATGAAAAGGATTTTTAAAACAGTGCCTAACACATTTCAACATTATAGTATTTTTACGCGAGTCTCACATAACTTATCCATGCGCTGCAATCGTCCAATATTTTTCTAGAAGAGATTTTGAGAAGAAGAGCCTCCCACGCTTGCATTTTCCGGTGCGTGGTCACCACTGGTTTTACGATTGAGTAATGAGTACACCGTCACTTATATTTCAAAACAACTTCAGGAAAAACGACGTAAGCACATACTACGTCCATATGTACTTATTGTGTTTCTATTGCAGCTAAATGAGATACAAGTTCAAAGTAGTGACGATATGTATGTAAGCATTAGTAAAACGACTGAGCAAGTAACAGTTACAAAGAATACATTTATACCGTGATGTCATAAACCCGCGTTTCGACCTATTAATCGACTATTTAAGTCTTAAAATAGAAGTGATCTCTTGGCGACTGCTATAAATTCAACCTGGCGTGAGAACAAGTCCTAGTGAATAAACATAGCTTGTTGCATTATTTAACCTGTAAATGTGATACAAGTACTCTACACATGACAAATATACAAAAATCCTTGGCGCTTTTTACCGCTTTCTGAGTACTTACGCTTTTTGAGCCTGAATGTTCCTTTACGTACTTAGGCTGCTCGTCAACTAGAGATGTACTATCAACAGCATAATTGCATGGACATGGCAAAGACGATAATCGCTTGGTTGTCTTAAGATGCTGAGAGCACGTAGCTCTCAGCATTGCATGATGGTTACAAAAAAATAAAATAGATGGCGTTGTTATCAAAACAACAGAATTTAATGCTTTGTTTGTTGATATGTAAGTCTCACAAGCACTAAAATTGTTCTGTAATAGAATAATCTAATACATGGATGAAATATAATTACTATTAAAAAAAGCTTCCACTGAAATTAAAACAACAGTATTTAACTTTTGGAACACGCTTCTTTTTAACCGACTTCCAGAAAAAGGAGGAGGTTCTCAATTCGTCGGAAAGCGTCGGTTCTGCAACAAGAACTCATTGCAAATATACAGCCATTTACACTTTGTTTCTTCATGAAACTACGAGGTTTTTAAACATACTTAACTTCATCCACACCTCAAAAACATATGTGATGACATGAATATTACGGCACTATACTTTAATAAAAATAATATAATAACTAAGGTGGAACATTAGAATATTTGTTAAATACTCTACTATGGATGCAAATTTCCGTAAAAACTTGCGTTGCTAGTTGTTTGAAAGTCATCAAGGATGAAAATCTATTATAATATCATATAATATGAAGAGATAGTCAATTGATACATAGACTAGGCTGAAACAAAATAATCATTATTTGTGCCTGGATCTTTGCCTGAATATGAATACCTACACTTATGGCAATCGAAATACTGATTCAATATTACTATGGTTAATCAATTATATAGTTATTACAAGAAAATTTACAATTGACTGAGTGTATTAATAAAAGGTAAGGTAAAAGAAAAATAGTCACAAGTTCTCTTATAATGACTGACACTCCTCAAAAGTAGGGTTTTCTATTTTTTTATTACAACCAATTAATAACTATCTATACTTACAACTAGAAATAATACAACTTTGAAATAAAACTTTATTTTTTTACACAATTCTTATTTAAGATAAATAACACAACTTATTAATATATAATTTTCAGTAAAATCTCTTCTTACGATTTTGTTGAGGGTATAGCTTAAGTATTCATTTCCAATATTGGAAAGAGGATTGAAGCTTCCCTTCAACAAAACAGTATTATAAGCGAATACAATTAATTACGAATCTGAGACTGGTTATCATTGTATTGTAGGCGAACGCACTCTAACTTTACCTTTTACTGTTTTACTAACTTATAATTTCTTAACAATTCAAAGACTGAGTGATGAAAAAAATATCCTAAAATACTGTCACAAAATAGCGTATATGCAAAAAACAATACGTGATTGAGTCCCATTTTGTAGTATAAAAATGTAGTTACTTACTATCATAGTATAGAAAAATATAAAAATAACATATACTTAACGCAATTACGCCCTGTTTAACTACATATAAACATCAGTGTAACGCGATCTCCACTTACTTCTGTCCTTAATTGGTATAGCCACGGCTTCAATGGGATTTAAATATGGTGATATAGCAGGCCACGAAATGATATTTATGTTATAAAGCCGGCGAAAACACTCAAACTCACACTTTGGGTACGATGTCTAAGACAATTATCCTGCACAAATGAAATTATGGGTAATTCTTCCTCCTGATACACATTTCGAATCATGGTCTTCTCCAGCACATTGACGTAATCAGCAATTAAAGAAAGAAAGAAAGAAAATACATTTATTGCCAAAATAACAGAACACAGTTTTATGTACATCAAAAAAAATACAAAAAAGAAACACCTAGAAAAAAGATCAAATAATTGAACAGTGGCAAAAGGACAAGCTCAGCAATGTGCTGGAGACCTAGCCGCTGCGGTGCGGCGCAGTTCCAGCGCTGATTTTCAGCTTGCCCAGTGAGTGACTTTTTGGCGACTAATACACTACTATTTTTTAACATATTTAACGAAACACGAAAAAGAGAAAGCTGTATAAAAAAGAAATTATCAGTCTACTGCAACATTAGTTAATAAGGATATGTAGTTTTTTTTTTTATGAACAGTGAATATGGGTGCCAGTCCTTTAAAAAACGCTGTCAGTTTGCCTGTGTAACAACATGGTTTCCAGTTTAGACTTAAACAATGGTTGGGACATATTTAGATGAAGTGGTGGAGGAAGGTCATTCCAAACTTTAGCCGCTCTAACTTTAAACCCTCTTTTGCTCCCTTCAGTTTTATGTTTAGGAATGACGGCTTTATTTAATATTTTACTGCGGGTATTAAAACTATGTTGGTCTCTTACCCAATTAATCTTTTCAAAAAGATATTCCGGTCTTTTTTTATACACTATTTTATGTACAAACGAGGCCATGTGCAATTCTCTACGGAAAGCCATTTTGATTATTCCTTTCTCATTGAGATAAGGAGTGACATGCGACCTACTTGGAATGTTGAAACAAAACCGCGCACAGGCATTCTGCACTCTTTGTATCGCATGTGCAGTTTTCGCGAAAAGCCTGGGTCCGTACACTGTGTCACAATAATTGAATTGTGAGAGGACTAATGATTCAGTAAGCAACACTCGAACCTTTTCAGAAAGGTGCTCTCTCAGCCCGTAAAGCACGTTGAGTCGATAGAATACATTACGAATCTTCCCGTTAATATGTTCGATGTAACGTAGTTCGCTATCAATTATGAGACCGAGGTTTTTAGCCGTTAGAGATCGTTCTATGTTTGCAGAGTTCATTCTTAGAACGGGTTGAAATTCAATTATCTTTTGGCATTGGTGTTTAGTACCCAATACGAGAAACTTAGATTTCGTGGGATTCAAAATAAGGTCATTATCACTTGCCCATTTTGAAATAATAGCCAGGTCGTTATTAATTATCTGTACGGCATTTTGAGTATCTCGGGGATAGAAAGAGTAATAGATTTGCGTATCGTCAGCATAGAGATGGATTTTACAATATTTTAAACGATTTTGAAGGTCGGCGGTAAATAAGGCAAATAGGATTGGGCTCAAAATTGAACCTTGCGGAGTTCCTTTTACAATATTTTTGACTGATGACTGCGATTCACTTCCCGTTTCGGTTTCAGTTATTACAAACTGCTTTCGTCCTGTCAAATATGATGAAAACCAGTTTCGAGCAAGCGGCATGACTCCATAGTACGTCATCTTTTCCAAAAGCAGATCGGTACTAACACAGTCGAATGCTCTGGAAAAATCTAGAAGTACTAGGATACTACCTTTGCCTTCATCAGAGGCAGTGATAATGTCGTCGGTAACATGAGCAAGTGCAGTGGCGGTACCATAATCGCTACGGAACCCCGACTGTATCCGCAGTAAAATATTTTCTCGCTCTAGATAGCTAGTCAATTATGTGCATACAACGCGTTCTACGATTTTTGACATGGCCGGGAGAATACTTATAGGCCGGAGATCCTTAAGGTCTTCAATTTTGGAGTTTTTGGGCAGTGGCTTTACTCGAGCTAATTTCCAGGCATACGGAAAGGTACCTGATATTATTGAAAAGTTAATTATATTAGTAATTGTATGTAAAGTAACGGGCAATGTTTTTTTTATCATCTCAATGCTGATAGAGTCATGGCCGGTCGCATTTGTAGCTATACTCGTAATATATTGAAGAACTTGTTCTTCGGAGCATTCATTTAGTGTAAATTCTCCTTTCCCAAATCTATTGAGTCGAAAAAAATCATGTACTTCACTATTTCGACACCCGTTTGTTGGCACATCGAGAAAAAAATCATTAATTTGTTCAGGATTGTTCAAATGATTAGGTATATCTGGTTGGCAATTCGAGCCGAAAACAGAAGCCCGTTTAAAATAGCTCCACATCTTCGAAGGCTTTCCGATATTATTATTTACATAAAATCCAAAAAAAGCGGTTTTCTCCAGTTTAATCGTTTTGTTTACGAGATTACGCAAGCTCTTATAGTAATTCATATGTGAGTCCGACTTAGTTACTCTTGGTTTAGCGTAGGCCTTATCTCGTAGAGACATCATAAATTTATGGTTGTCTGTAAGCCAGGGTCGAGGTTTTTCATCGACACGAACTCTATGTACTGGAGCATGCTTGTTAAATAAACTTAATAACAAAGATTTGAATCTACCATTTCATTAATATCTTCACAAGTCCTAACCTCTGACCAACCGATAGAGTTAAGATCTTCCGTAAAGGCTTCATCGTTTATTTAATTAAAAGCACGGTAATTAATAAAGCGTGGAGTTTCCTCTGGTTTTTTTATTTCGTATTCACCAATGACTAGGGCGTGATCGCTTAGGGATGGGTTGTGTTTAACGATTACTTTATTGCATAGTGAAGGAGAGTCAGTAATTATTAAATCTAAAATGGTTGAAGAGGTATCAGTGACACGAGTCGGTTTCTCAACGAGCTGCTTAAGGTTTCGTTGGGACAAAACATTAAGCAACTCCTGCGAGTTACGACTGTGTTCCGATATATCTACATTAAAGTCTGTTAGTATGAATATGTGGTCACAGTATGCAAAAACACTTACAGATTCACTCAGAGCGTCTATGGCACCACTAACCGATAATCCTGATTCTGGTCTGTAAACGGTTCCCACAGCGATCCGCAACCCTCCTTGTAAAGATATCTCCAGCCACATTTGCTCGTGCGTTGATTCTGGATGTTATTTGGTCCGCACTCGCAGCCCACGTCGCACATAGAACCCCACTCCGCCGCCCCGCCGATCATCGGTACGAGGCCTGTGCTTGAGCACATATCCCGGCACTACCGGTGCAATCTTTTCTTCCCCAGCTTTCATCCAGGTTTCATTTAAGGCTATAATATCCGGTTTCAGCTTTTCCATAGAACATAGCAGTTCATCTTTACCTGTATTTATTGATCGAATATTTAATAGTCCCAACGACAAAAAAGTTGTTTTTCTACAAGACTCCATAATACTTCACACTAGGTAACAGGACAATATAGAATGCACAGCACCCATATACAGTGTTTCTCCCCACTATGCATGCACAATAAAAAATCGCAGTATTGACAAGCACACATACAAAATTATAGAAATAAAATTAGCCCGACTGGGCACTGACGAGTTCTCCCGGATCAGCCCCTGTCATCCAACCCCACATATTCACTGTAATGCGACCAGATTGCACATTGGGCGGTCCGCCTAAAGCAAAGGGGGTCTCATAGTAAACTTGGTATTGGGGGTGAAGGGGAAGGAAAAGGGGGGATTTTGATGGATTTTTTATGACACCTATTTTAAAAAAAAATTACAAGTATAACTTAAAAATAATAATAATTTGTGAAAGTAAAAACAAAGAAAAAACAAAAAGAATTTAAAAAAAAATGAAATGAAATGAAAGCATTTATTTCGGAAATATTGATCCATATTGTGTTAGTAAAATTTATTCTAAGTTTGTTAGTGGAAAGTGTAATTATAATTAGACCTAACGTGCACAGACATCCAGTGAGCTAGGATAGGGCTGTCCATCCTCTCAGCTACCACCCTCAGAAGCGCGTTGGTGCTGCCCCGTACGCGCTCACTCAGGGACGCCACCCGTTTGCGCATCACGGCTTGGAAACCGTCAGTTCTCCGCGCTGCAAACATCCCCGACGCACTGCAGCGCCAGGGCAGCCCCAACAACCCCCTGACGGCGTTGTTATACTGGACGCGCAGAGCACTGTAGGCTCTTTTGGTGTAGTCGCTCCACAGGTTGCACGTGTATAGGGTTTGACAGATAAGAATTAAAGTTTACGTACTTGTTTGCTCGCTCAGTATAGTATTTCATTTTCTTGTAAACCTAATCTAACCTGTCAATTGTATGTATAAAGCAAGCAAGTGTTTTAACGCTCCGCTCGCTTCGCTCGCTCCGGTATCCATGGTCATAAACAAACCTAACCTAACCTACACTTTCGGTTTTTGACCCATGTTCCATTTTGTCGCAGTTCTTCCAAACATTTTGCAATAAAGTAAGCAAGCATTCTGACTATCCATGGTCATAAACAAACCTAACCTAACCTACAGTTTTCGGTTTTTGACCTAAAAAAAAAGCTATAGAATATCACTTTTAGGCAGTGGGTCTTTACTTAAAACCATTCAAAATGTTTTCAATACGTACCCATTTCCGTCATTTATCTTGGTAATTATCCAGTTTAGAGAAAAGTTTCCCATACAAAACATGCTTATTTTAGCGTCCTTTATACGATAACATCATAAAAAATAGGTGTTATAATAACACCAACAACCATCGAAATCTTGCTGTCCCAGCTCCCTTGAAAAACTTAAATCTTTGAGGGCGAATATCTCGGCCATTTTTGATTTTAGAGAAAAGTTGCCCATACAAAACTTGCTTATTTCAGCGTCCTCTATACGATAACATCATAAAAAATAAGTGTCAATATGACATCACACTGATGAAAAATTTTCTAAGTGTCGGGACCCCCTTTGCTTTAGTCCAACCAGAGATTTGACTGCATGATTGCGAGGATGTAAACCCTCACTGTGTGGAGATCACGGCGAAGTGTCCACGCCTGTGTTAAATAAACGGGTGTAATGGGTTGTTGGCGGAAAACCATTTTCTTCATATTGCTGGACCATGCTTTGACACCGCTGTGCACTTATAGGTCGAGGTTTACCGGTCCTTTGGCGGTGCAGTAATGACCCTTCCTCTGTATAAATTGTCGCACCCATAACACAACTGTTTTCCTCTGTAACTATTTTCAGAAAAGTCCTTAATCGCGTATCAATATGATTTATTTAATTACCTTTGTTGCAAATTTTTTGACGTTTCGGACGTCGCATTACGTCCATGGTCTCAAAGTAACTGGAGAGGCGAGTATCAACGTCCTTTAGCCGTGCGAGTTTTCCGATCCACCCGCGCTTGGTCTTGATTATTCATTTGAACACTGTGTCGGTATAGTGACAATGTTCACTATACCGACACAGTCACGACATCTGGAAATTTATTGGATGATGTTTACATTTACTAATAACTAGATTCCACGAAGATCAAAGTTAGAAACCGTCTTCCCGGTTGAAATTTCGGCGTTTCTTAATTCTAATAGCTTCGCCTTCTACTATAGTAATTACGTTCCGTAGTGAGGATATTGGGATTATGAAACTCAATCCAGTGGTTTTGTCCTGATTTAAGTAAATGTTCGGCAATAGCGGACTTATTCACCTGGCGGTTCTTAACAGCTACCATATGTTCCTTGACTCTTTCAGCAATAGTGCGCTTCGTCAGTCTAATCTAAGTACTCCCGCAAATGCAATAAATCTTGTAAATTCTTAGCTAGGTATTTGAGCACATCTTTAGTGGAAAAGCATCCTTAGTCAGTGGGTATGTAGTTATAATAGGAATTATAAGTATTTTGTTATCAAGCTGCCCGTAAAGATGGGAATTGTAATTACTGCTACTGCTTATGCCCTCATTTATCAAATTGTCCAATGACAGTGTTGTGTGTGTGTGACAGTTCAATACTTATTAACATAAGATCCGTTCTTGGTTTTTTTTTGCACGTATAAAAACTATCCGGTTAAACTTAACCTATTTTCCCTCTCTGGGTGCCCCCAATGGTGGATCACGTAATTGCTTGTCAGGAGTCCATGCATCCACTGTGGAGTTACTTTTTCATACTGGATGCGCATTTGGACTTATGACATTGTTGGATCGTTTCGTACGGGGACAGTGAATGTGTTAACTCGCCCATAATTCATAAACCTACTATTGCTGAATTTTTCTTATTATTTAGTTGAAATTTGTCTTAAGATATCAGTCTTCGGATAACGGTCTTGTTCAGCATCATAATTATCATATCAGCCCATGGATCTCCACAACGACCGGTCGCACCGATCCAACGGTTTCCCGCGATCTTCCCCAGATCATCGGCCCATCTTGTTGGAGGCCTACCCACGCTGCGTCGTCTTGTACACAGTCGCCACTCGAGAACCTTTCTGCCCCAACGGCCATCCGTTTTACGAGCAATGTACTCCGCTCAATGCCACTTAAGTTTAGCAACCATTTGAGCTTGTTGGCGACCTTGGTTCTTCTGCGGACGCTTGGTGCTTCTTGGTTGTTCAGCATAGTCTTTATTAAATCCCTGACGAAAAAAGAAGAATGTTATAAGTTTTACGTGTGTATTTGTGTCTGTGTATCTGGGCATCTGTGTAACTGGGTGTCGTAGCTTCTAAGCGGTCCGACCAATTTGGATTATGTTTTTTGTCTGAAAGGTTACTTTATCAAGAGTGTTTCTAGCCATGGTTTAAGAATCGGTTCAGCAGTTTGAGTTTTTTTTTTGTAGACGTTACCAAGGTTTTTCATCGGTTCATTCATTACTGGTAGCCCTGTCTTAGCTCCCGTCGCACGTCCATCTTCTTTGGCTGTCCTTCGTCTACTGGCCAGTTCTTTGTTTATTTTGTGTCATGGTTTGGTACTAAAGCGCGATTATACTATTCTAAATCTAGCATCTTACACATGGAGTATAGAGGTAATCCTAAATGGGGGATGGGAGTTAAAGGGTCTCACTCTATCCTGTTGCTGCTTCCCTGGCGTTAGCATCCTAGTTAGGATAAGTGTAATACGCGCTAGATAGGGTACTTGACTGCCAGATTAAATCAGTTCCTTTTTATCAACTGACAACACGCTCAAAAAGTTTTAAAGGAAAATAAGTTTAAGACGTAATAATTCTATATGATCAAATTGCCTCCTTTATTATTAGTTTTTCATTTTAAAATGACTAAGAAATAAGCATTCTTGGATTTTTTCTTAGTATTTTCAAAACTAACATTTAGCTGTAAGCGTAACATAATTTATGTTAACTACATGACCGAACCCAATTCAAATGCCTGTCAGTCCGTATTAGTTTAGTTGGTTAGTCACGTGTATGGTGGTTAAACTTAAACAGCTTAACAATAATATATAATTTGGACACAAATTAAAATATCTTAAAAAACATGCTATGTCAAAGTTACCCTATTCATTACTTATAGTTGTAACATGGATATTCAATTTACAGAAAACGCATGCTTACACCGGGCCCATTGCACACATTTAAAGTTCAAGTACGAGATCCAGACAAAGACGTTCACACATCATCCTTTTTCTTTTTTTGGTGAAATAAGTTTTCTTCGCTAAATAAAAAAAAAAACGTTCACGCAATCAGCTAGGACTACCATCATTTATCCTGGTTATGCTGAATACACTGGTCAAGATAAATAATTTGCATGTTTTAAGAAATAAAAATTGATATAGACAAAACGTTAAAGGCATAGGGTTACATCAGCAAAAAAGTTTTAGGTCTTTGTGTCTTAGCGATTTACAGCTGGTCAGGCAGCCATAGCTTACAACTTATTTGGTCATTTACCATTTATTAAAATTAATTGTATAGTTATTAAATAGCCTGTCAAAATAATATTTTTAGTATATTATGAAAATTAATTGTCCAGTATTACCACTGGACAAAGTGACGAGTCTCGCAGGGAACTATTGACAGATTGGCAACATCTGTCCTGTGACAATTGACACTAATTCTCAATGTCTAAGAATAGGAAACCTGCGGGCCTATGATGGTCGCGTTTATCACGCCATAAATGATATGATAACGCGCCTGTAACTCGCACTCACATACGTGTCAGAAGGTGACGGCAGCTATGTCACTTATTTATCGCGTGACAAACGCAACCATCATAGGGCCACTGAATCGTAAGATGGTATATACTGTTAGAAATGTACTAGTATAATTCTTACTAACACTTACGTATCGTTACTAACACTTATGGACGACAACCGAAATAATCGTTATTTAATTTCAAATTATTTTAAGGAAATGCTGTTTAATTTTACCTTGAACTTTTACATGCAATATTTGTTTCATCGAGAGATGTTGACGTTAGGCTGGATCATAGACTATAATATGAATGTGTTTTGTCACACCGCATCCATCTTGTAGTAATTGCTCAAACGTTGCCATAGCAACACGTATTGCCTAAGCAAATCGACCCTAGCGTGTAAGTATTAAGGTGTAGTGAAAATAAAGTGACGCAAGGTTAATAGGAACGTTTGTTTGCGTACGCGCAGCTTTCGAGCCGCCGGCCATGTGACCTTTGCAAGAGGTGCGTCTGAGTAACTAACTCGGTTCTCAGCATTTTCAGATGTCAAGCACTAAATGGTTGAGATTATAAATAAATAAATAAATATTACGGGACAATTTTACACAAATCGAACTAGTCCCTCAATAAGGCTTGGGTTATGGGTACTAGACGACGATATATTTAATAGATATATTACTTATATACATAGAAAGCATCCAAAACTCAGGAACAAATATTAAAGGACTTTCCATAACAGCGTTTTCTTTTGTTTTTGCCATATTTTCGACTATTTTTCAGCAAGCAAAGCTTTGCATGAAACTTCCTAAGAATAGATTTATTAATACGTATCTTTGACCTCAAAACATAAATATACATATTTAATATGATAAACAGCCCAATACTCGACAGCCTAATTCTAGTAATTGGCATCCTTTTTGTCACCTTTGTTTCTACGAATTGAGGTTGAAGAAGCTGACAAATAGGACAGTGTCGGACACTGGGATATTTAATTACCTTACACAAAATAAAATCCGTCGATTAATCTGGTTAGAAGTGGTTTAAAGTCAATCTCTACTAATTTAATATGTTTTTATGTTAAAACACATATTAAATTTAAATGTTTACGTCGATTAATCTGGTTAAACTAAATATCCGAAATAACTATTAGTTTTTCTCGTTCCTTTACGAGATTTAGGTATATTTTAATAAAATTCGACTACTTGAATCAGATGTTTTGTAATAAATTTGTCTTCTCCTAAATACAGTATTAAAACGTTTCAGAAATAGCGTGTATTTAAGAAGATTTAAAAGATACCGTTTAAGATCCCTGGATATAGGGGCCAAACGAGCAGACGAATCGCTTGATGGCAAGGAATCACCGTCACCCATAGACAACTGCAATTCCGGAGGAGTCACAAGTGCGCTGCCGGGTTTCAGGTCAGAGTACTCTCTTTTCACAAATATTTCGGACAACCTTCTTAACTATTGAAATAAAACAATTTAACGGATTATATCGCGTATATTAGGGTGGTCCACCCGTGACCATGGAAAGCTCAAAAGCTTCCGAAACGACGGGAACTAAAATGAGATAATATACGCGATATAATCCGTTAAATTGTTTTATTTCAATGAGTTTGAATTTCGCGGAAACAGAAGAAAATATTATAACCTTCTTACCTTTCAGATCTAATAACCCGTAGAATTGCATCATGCAAGTTGTAGATAGCTGTACGTGGTTAAAATTTATATAAAATATATATAAATTAATAGTTTAAAAAACACTGAAAACACGCTGTACAAGACTTTTCTAACAAATCCAAACACAGCTATGATACGATGTTCCATCATGAAGTTCCGGTTCATATCTTCCGGCTCCATCATCAGATCAGTTCGACAGTACCATATTATTGTATTGTCATCAGAACTACATACAGCTGCCAATTTTCATGACGCTACGATCCTTGGAAGATGGTTTAATTAGTTACCTTAGATTCCATTACATATGTAGTTAGTTACATACAGGTCGACCTAATAAAAGCGTGTTAAAAAGGATAGGTATTCTAATTGTACGCACTGATGAAAAACATAGCTAACAATCATTATTTCATTTTAAAGTAAATAAGCCTATTTCTGTTGACACAGTTCAGCCAGTACCTAAGTTAGGTAACCAAATTATGTCGCAGATAAAAAAGATAATATTTTAACAAATGCAAATCGAACCATAAACCACTATCTAGGAATTTAATTAAATGATAAGTATGTACTAGAATTAGGATAAGTAGCATTAATTAGCAAAAAGTAGGCTGAAAATATTTTGCTTTTTAAATACATATATGCTGTTAGAATAATAACGTATTATACTCTTACCACGACATCTTAGAAGGGTCTGAAAAATCAGAGTTCCACAGCTTCCCTGGTTGTAGGGCCCACGAATCAAATATTCATCGAAAATTAGGTAAATATGAGATATTTTGTTGTTTATGTATTAAAAGTTGTTAAAATTCGTTAATATACCTACATCGCATATATAAATAATTTTATAATATTATTATGGATTTTCGTAGCTTCGAAGTGAAATCTTATTAAAAGTTTGAGAGTGGTTCGAATACTTGTAACAGCAGAAACATCTCATTTTAATTACAATTCTACTGCTGTGTCTATTATGTCAAATAGCAAAACGTAGTAAATTTAAAACATCAAATGGGAATTCAAAAGAACAAACTGGTTTGGCTGCAATTCATACTTTTATATTTCTATTAATTTGTAAAGGGTCAAAAGGCATTTGGTAACGTACTTAACATTGGGTAAAAATTTCACATTAGCAATGAATAAAATGCCTGTGACATACGGACGGACAGACGGACAAACTGATGGACGGATAGACAGACGGACAGACGGACGGACGGACATGACGAAACTATAAGGGTTCTGTTTTTGCCATTTTGGCTACAAATGGGCATATTTTGTACTCCACACATGTACACTTTATTTCATTGCTCATGACTGTAAGAAAGCAATTTGTCTATCTAACTTTATAACTGAACTGATCAGTCTATTTGAAACTATATCAACTTGTTTCGTTATATTTTATTTTAAACCTCTAGCAAGACATACTCATATTTACGGAAGACGCATACATATGTGTTTTGCGCCTTCTTATTTGTTCCTAGTAAATGGTTTGCTTTAGAACAATGTCCGTTCTGTTCTGTTGCTATTATTAAATTGTAGTTATTTAAGGATGACTCAATTGAGCGGCTTGCTGTGATATAATATAATGAAACATATTTTTAAACCTTATCCTTAATTTTCATATTATAAAATGTATTTGACACTGTCATTTTACTCAAAAACTACTGAATGTATATTGATGAAATTTTGATGTAGGTGTCTTGTATAAGCCGCTACCTAGTTTGATAGTTAAATAATAATAAAATATATTTCTAGGGGGGGGGCACTTTATACATACAACCGAAAGTAAAAAAAAAATTGTATTGTTTTCAAAACAATGTTTTGTCTCACAAAAACAAACCAATACACAGAACAGTCCGTTTAAATACCAGTTTGAGGTATGCAAATTTAAAATCATTTTTTTTTTCTTTCAAAAACTTCAGTTTTTAAACAGGCTTTTAGTGTCGACTGTACTTTTCTTTGAACACAAGTCATCTACCGATTGATACGATTCAAAAGAGCCCCAACTCGGTAGGATTGCATTACTTCGTTGCTCAGTTCCTTTATAACCACCTTCAGGCTCCATCATTAGATCACATCGGTGGTATCATAATATTGCATTGCTATCGAACTTACATAAGTATGCCAAATTATAGCTCAATCCGAAACCGGAAACTGGGTCAAATTTAACTTGCAAAATTTAACCCAAACTAACATGGCAAGTTAAATAAAAAGCTAAATACAATTTAAATGCAATTGTCATCGTGTATGCTTTCACATTCAATGTATATCTGACATTTCCGTAACGACTACGCACTGACTCATAAATTAGAAACACATCAATAAAAATATCAGTAACCAAGTTGATCACGGACACAGTGAAATCGTATAGACAAATGACAGTTGTAGCAGAGTAGCAGCCATGCCGATTAAGGCAAGTGCGAACAGACAAGTAAATGTTCGTCACAATGTAGTCTGGAAGGTGGAGGCAAGTTTACCCAAGTCGTTGAGGATAGCCTTATAAATCAACAGATACAATTTTTACTAGAAAACGTGAAGTTGTTGCGTTCACCTTAGAATAGGGAGCCCTTGAATGTTCCTGGGGTCTACATGATTCCCTATTCCTGTGGCAAGAACTACATAGGAGAGGCAGGTCGAAACATCTCCACCAGGCTGATGGAACACATTCGCTTTATTAAGCCTTCATTGAATTAGAAGTCGACACATTTTATTCGGATTCACAAAAGAGAAGTTAAGTTTCTCTAATTCCTTTATTTCCCGAAGAGTACACGAGGCCAAATACGTCGTCAGCCGAAGTTCAATTGTATAACGTAGTTAGTGCCGTGTGCAACCCTATTATTGACGATATTAAATACAGTGAAAATGAGGGTAGTTCGGTGCCATCGCCGCCCGCGCCTGTGCCTATTTTGAGTAGCTTTGAGGGCTATTAGAGCCTTGGCGCGCAGTGCGAGGTGAGCCGCGTCGGTGTCCAGCCGTTCAGTCCGCTCTTCGCTCATGACTAAGGTCCTCGTAATAAATCGAAACATGCCGAACAGTACTCGGTTTTTACGACGTGAGCAGCTAATGTAATCTAAGTAGAAATTATACAAGAAGTATATTACAGTAATTCTAACTAAAACTCTGTCAGAAGTGTAATGATACCGTTAACCCCATGCCAAATTGTGTATGATTATAATTAACAAGTTAAGTGCCTTACTTACACGAGCGCAAAATATAGACTCACAAATATCATACATTCTTATTATTTTTTTCAAAATTTAACAGAAAAACGGTCTTAAGCTTAAGCAAGTTTCATTTAATTTTTTTGCGTAATACTAACGAATTCGACAACGTAGCAAAACTAACATTACCTGTCGGACTATATTGATCTTCCGATTCAATCGATCATGCTAACTGTACAACTTTATTGTATTTAGGGCGATCCGTTATCGAAGAGTCCTTTACATCATGTTTTTATAGTAATGATGATTTAATAAATACGAGTGGTTTTGCACGCGTCAATGTTTTTGTGTCATTTTGCGGTCGACCCTCTTTACCGATGTTATTATTGACAGTGACATCTTATAATTGGTTTATTAAGATTTAATTTGTAGATGATTAGATATCACTTGCGGTACTGGAGCCCACACATGCTAAAGTCTAGAATGGTAATGAAGCAGGTTCTATATTGAGTCGTTCAATTAATTTTCGTATCTTATAATGTACATATCCAAATGAAGTTGTATAAATATCGCGATAATTAAAAGAGTACTGAATGTTTTTTATTTCAATCTCTAAGCTGATATGTGAATTGATTTTTGTAAGTAAGTATTTAAGTAATAAAAATAAACAAAAAATAAACACGTACTTGTTTGAAGAAAATGTCAAACCAATTTCTAGTGATGACAAAGCTGTTTGATATTAAAATTGTAACTTCAAGAAGACTTCTTACAAAGGTTGGCCACTTGTTATAAATTTAAGTTACGTTTCATTCAAAGATTTCAGTCCGATGAAGAACTGAGATCACGTCTTTGTCAAATGAGATGTAAGGTTTAAAATAACATTATACGTTATAGCTACTTGAAACCTTTTCATTTCCAACATGAGTTGTACCGGTGCCCGCCCACAGACGAAAATAAGCTAAGGTTTCCGACACCTTGAGAGGGTAGCTCTGTACTTTACTAATAAAAGATGTAAGTAGGATTACAATGTGTACTTATAAAAAGAAAGAAATCAATAAGACTACTTATTCACAACGAATCTTAAGCTTATTTTTAAGATGATTAAGGCGGTAAAAACAATGTGTTACAACCGTCAGGTGACAGTGACGGTGACGGTGACGTTGACGGTGACGGTGACGGTGACGGTAACGGTGACGGTGGCGGTGGCGGTGGCGATGGCGGTGGCGATGACGGTGACGGTGACGGTGACGACGACGCTCTCACTGCATTCGTACGCCAGCAATACCTCGGGTGAAATGGGTCACTTTCAACAAGCTTATTATTATGGGCACATAGATGTGTGACGACATATTTGGCGTTTTTGATGTTACCGACAATTTGATGCTGACTGTACAGACATTGATTGTTTTTTTTTTAATGTCACAGAAAAGAAAAATATTTTATTTGGATTTCTTATATGATGTACCCGCGACTTCATCATGTTAAAACGGCTAGACATTTATACTATTTTTAGTACAATATACCCTGGATAAACGTTTCTCTCCTCCCCAAACAAACTTGCTGAAAAAAAATCATTATATCGTTTCAATTTAAAATATGTATAGCCCCTGCTTTAAGTGCAAAACATTATGTCGTGACTGCTATAGAAACTGTATCCAGCAGTAGAAGTCTTTCGAATGATATGATTAATCTATTAGTGGAAAAGATAGAGCAAAACGAATTATAATAATAAATAAATAATAATAAATATTATGAAAATAAAACACTAACAAAAGAAATTATCTCCCCGGCACTTACGTCATTTTAATGAGAAGCGCAGTTTTTTGGCAATAACTTAATAAACGGTATGTCCGAGCATCTTGAAAACAATTTTCTGTTGGAAGTATTTATTCAGCTTTATATTTGTAATTTTTTTCATATTTTTTGAACATACCGTTTAGAAAATAGAGGTGGGGGACACAATTTTTGCGACTTTCGGAGTGAATTGATATTTAAAATAAATGATATTTGCTGAATTTGAATTTAAATTACAATTAATGGAGAAAACGGATCAGAAAAAGTATGGACTGACGAACCAGTAGGTCAGGCTACTTCATTAAAAATATTCTCATATTATTTTCTTCTCTTTCCGCGATTACTACTCATTTAAATAAAACCAACCCGTGACCATGGACAGCTGAAAAGCTTCCGAAACGTCGGGACCTCAAATTAGATAATATACGCCATATAATCCGTTAATTTGTTTTATTTAAATAAATATTCTCATAAGTTTTACGTGACGCATGTTATTATTTAACAAGTCTTCTATACCCTTTGATAAGATTGTGATTTTGAGAATCGTATGGGTGTGTACGGCGCCTAGACTTATTTGCTCATGTCTGACGTCAAGCCCCGACGTTGCCTCGCCTTATCTATTAGATATCCTATAGTCATACTACAATACGCCTTTCATTGCGCTTTAGATAGTCACACATAAATTCCAATCGATAGTAGTTTATCTTTAAATAATTGGTCAAGAGCGAATCTGACTCACGCGTGAAGGATTCTGGCCAAAACCTAAGTACATATTTAAGTAAACGGCGCTTCTCAGCAAAAAGAAGTAAGTGCCACGAAGATACGCTCTTTGCTGGTGCACTTTTTCACATACATGTGTTAGCTAAACCTGTAATCAATATATTCACATAAAAAAGAACCTGCCAAGAGCATGTCAGACGTAAAGCAGCATGCTCAGTGTAAAGTTTCGTATTATCACAAAGGAAACGACACTCCAGATGAAAAAATACGATGTAAAAAAGTGCACCAGCAGTTTTATAACTTGTGTGTAAGTCATTCTTATTTACCCCCAGACATGCTAAAAACCATAGTAGTACCGGTGGTGAAAAATAAAACAGGAGATTTAACTTCTAAAAGTAACTACAGGCCCATTTCTCTTGCCACTGTCATTGCTAAAGTATTTGACGCTATGCTTAATTCACAGTTAGACAAGTACCTGAAACTGCACGACAACCAGTTTGGTTTTCGACCTCACCTGTCCACAGAGAGTGCAATACTGTCTTTGAAGCATACCGTCAGATACTATACTGACCGGGAGACCCCGGTATATGTTTGTTTACTGGATCTCTCCAAGGCCTTTGATCTGGTGTCTTACGAAGTGCTGTGGAAAAAGCTTGAGTCCATAAATTTGCCGGTTGAAATAATTAGCATCCTCAAGTACTGGTACGAACATCAGATCAACAGTGTCAGGTGGACGGGAGCAATGTCGAAAGAGTATGGGTTGGAATGCGGGGTAAGGCAGGGGGGTCTAACGTCCCCCGCACTTTTCAACCTATGCATTAATGGCTTGATCGAGGCGCTCAGCAGTCAGCATGTTGGTTGTCAGATTGACGGAGTATGCCTAAACAATCTTAGTTATGCAGATAATATGATGCTGCTGAGCGCGTCGGTCTGTGGCCTAAGAAGGCTAATTGGAATATGTGAAGAGTACGCCGTGAGTCACGGGTTAAAATACAATGTGACGAAAAGTCAATGCATGGTTTTTGAGGCCGGCAGTAACAGACCCTCTAACGTGCCTCCCGTACTGCTCTATGGAGCTCTACTTGAGAGAGTGTATGAATTTAAATATTTAGGACATGTCGTTACTGCTAACCTCAAAGATGACAAAGACATGGAGCGTGAGCGGAGGGCGTTGTGCGTGAGGGCGAACATGTTGGCGCGCAGGTTCGCGCGGTGCTCCGAAGGGGTGAAACTGACGCTTTTCAAAGCGTACTGTACATCGCTATATACGTGCGGCTTGTGGGCCAACTACACGCAGAAAGCGTACAACGCGCTTCGCGTACAGTATAATAACGCGTTTAGGGCGGTGATGGGGCTGTCTCACTACTGCAGTGCCTAGGGCATATTCGCTGAGGCGCGCACGGCCTGCTTCCACAGCACCATGCGTATGCACGCCGCGTCCCTGGTGCAGCGGGTGCGAGCCAGCGCCAACACCGTCCTTGCGATGATAGCGGACCGCGTAGACTGCCCGTACATCATGCACTGCTGCGACAGGCAAGTACGAACAGGCGTAGGTTAATTATTTTTATTTTTATTTATTTAAGGTATTCAAATTGTATTATTGTTTTTATGTGTAATGTTAAATTTTTTATAATGTTTTTATGTATCGACGCTTGAAATAAATGATTTTTTTTTTTTTTTTTTTTTTTTATTAAAAAAAAGAGCCTATGTTCTTAGCACTTACCTCCTTTTGCTGAGAAGTTCAGTCTTTCAGCAATAACTCAAAAACATCCGATCGTGTTAAAAATAATTTTCGTTAAAATTATTTAGTAAGCGTTTGTATTTTTTTCATATTTTTTGAACATACGGTTTAGTATTTATTATATTAAACCTCTACCTCTATTTAGAGGACACAAGTTATGCGACTTTTAGAGTGATTATATCCGAAAATATTCACTAAATCAAAAAAGTTCATTAGAAATCTGAAAATGTTTTTAAAAGAACTGTCGAACCATACGTTTATGAGTACTATAAATGCCCCAATGTGAAATATTTATTTTATTATGTAACTAAGTACCAAAGTAAGTGGTGGCTTATTAAATGACAACTATAAGTAATTTATATTTATTTATAAGTAGTTTTTGAATAAAATGCCTGTGACATAGAGGTTGACGGACGGACGGACGGACATGACAAAACTGTAAGGGTTGTGATTTGCCATTTTGGCTACGGAACCCTAAAAACGGCCAAGCTTGAATCGAAATTATCTAACAAGTTTCCGTGTCACTTCAGCACAACCATACCTATATTTTTGTTATGATTTTATCGAAGAAAAAACTACAAGTGTAGTAAGTTCAATCCATTGTAGCATAGCAAACCTTAGGAATCTGATTATTGAAATGGAAAACAAAAATCAGTTATCACTATCAGTTAGATATCAGGTATTATAATTAGTTGGATAATAAGTTCTGTTACATTTTTTACGTTGGTGAACGGCGCACTGTATTTGTTGTTGAAAGATGCTAGATCAGGTGCTTGCGTGGAAATTAATTAAAAACTCGGAGATACAAGACACAGCGTGTATTTCGGTCAAGGCACACGAAGAGAGAGATACCATAACAAAAAAATATGCTTATTTTTATATTGTGTTGCTATTATAAATATATGTACGCAACATGCTGCGGCCTAACAAGAAAGAACAGAATATTTTTAAGTAAGCTGTATAGTTATACTTTCAAAAAATGACTATAATTGTTATAACAAATGTCTAAATCTTAACATATGCTTCAGCAATGTGATTATTCAACATTGATATTGTTTTATCAACTTTAACTTACAGTTATCGGATTGGTGAAGTTAGTTAAGTATATTATTATTATTCTTAACATAAATACAACAAAAACATCTGTAGTGAGACTATCTTAATAATTAATACAGTTAGTAGTTCTAAATGCTTATTTGTAAGGATAAGCCAGTTATGATAAGAAATTATTAGGTAGGTTCAGCTAACATACTGTATTTACTCAATTTAAGAATACGACTTGCACATGTGTATAATATACACACGATTGCTAAATTGACACAATAATCAATAATTATCATTCTAAAGAAAAAAAGTGAAGTGGTAAGTGAGTCTTCTTCCAACTACAATATTTACTTACTTGTTTGCTACTTCACAAAGTATATACTTATTTATACAAAGTTTATACACTTTTTAAGTACTTAATAATATTTCTAGACTATTTGAAACAATGCAAACAAATGCAGTAATAATCAAACTCGAATGCAAAATAATGTCTATACCTATTTAAACATTATTTAGATATATGAATTGCCTAGTTACATACAATTCAGCAGGTATATTTTGTTAATCCTTAAAGATAAAATAGATGCATAATTATGATTAAACATAAACACTTAACTATCTATTGGTAGTACACATATTTTATGTATCGACCTTTTATGAGTATGACCGTTTGCCGTACGCACCTCTACTGCCCGCACTAAGCCGTCTTTTCCGGGGAACAATGTGGTGACCCTGGCCATAGGCCAGTCGAGGGGAGGTGAATTGTCACTACGTAAAATAACTAGACTGCCAACACATAAGTTAGGCAGAGCAGACTGCCATTTCGGTCTGTTCTGCAGCTGATTTAGATAGTGCTTGCTCCAATACTTCCAGAACAGCTGTTTCATACTGGATATAATTGACCAAAATTTGAGCAAATTAACAGGTTTGTTGCTTACATCTTGTTCTGGGCAGGTATTGAGCGGTGCACCAGTCAGAAAATGACCTGGAGAGAGGTATGACAGATCATTCGGATCGTTCGTCAGAGCTGTGATAGGACGTGAATTTAGCACACCTTCTATTTCCACCAGCACGGTGTTAAGCTGTTCGTACGTAAGTAGAGCCTTACCGACAACGCGTTTCAAGTGATGTTTAGTACTCTTGACACCACTTTCCCATAACGAGCCAAATATCGGACTGTAACACGGTATAAAATGAAAGTTTATGCCCTTGTGGGACCCGTACGACTGTACAGCGCGCTGATGGTCTTGAGAAGCATGCAAACGATAGAACCCTTCTAATTGATTCCTTGCGGCCTTAAAGGTAGAGCCGTTGTCACAATAGACATCGCTGGGCAAGTTACGTCGCGCTATGAAGCGCCGAAAACATGCTAGAAAGCACTCAGTGGTAAGATCACTGCAGAGTTCAAGATGGATTGCCTTTGTGACGAAACATACGAATAGAGCTATGTATCCTTTACCGATTACTGGTTTTCTGATGCGACTGTTTTTGACTGATACCGGCCCGGCGAAATCTACTCCGACTTTTTCGAACGGCCGACATGCAGTAACGCGTGCTGCTGGCAAGGAACCCATCAGTTGAGTTGTCGCAGCAGCTTTTAATCTGAAACATATTACACACTTATGTATAACCTTTTTCACAGTGCGTAAACCGTCTGTTATCCAGAATCGTTGTCTTAAGGAAGATAAAACTAGCCTCTGCCCTGCATGTAATAGACATATGTGCTCATTTCTCACAATCAAGTCGGTAATAATTGATTTTTTCGGCAAGATGACCGGATGCTGTGTAGCATATGGAATCGGCGCATTCTGCAGGCGACCACCAACTCTTATAATGCCTTCACTATCTAGGAAGGAAGTTAATGACTTTAAATCACCCTTTGCTTGTTTGTGAGATTGTAGCAATTTAATATCATCCGAGAAAAATTGAGATTGCTCTTGCTTTATTATTAGCATAAGCGCTTTATTCAGTTCAATTGCAGTAAGAAAGCCTTTGACACTCTGAGATGTTGGTTTTACATTATTGCAAAATCTAAGTATGTATGCAAACACTCTTGTAATTTTTCCCAAGGTCGAGAACCTTTTCAAAACGTCAAAAAGATCAGTGCTATTGACTGTGGTTGTAAGGCACAGAGCAGTAGCCTGATTGGGCTTAAATTCAGGTAAATCATTCAGCACTACTGTCCCATCTGGGAAATTATAATCGCCATGCAAATATGATGGGCCGTGCCACCATAAATTGTGGTTTTTAATTTCCTGAGGCTGAAGGCCTCTGCTTAGACAATCCGCAGGATTGTCTTCAGTGTTTACATAGTGCCAGTCATATCCTATTGTCAGTTCTCCTATAGATCGCACTCTGTTTGCAACATATGTCTGTAGCTTTACTGGATCCGTCTTTAGCCATGCCAGTACAATTTGTGAGTCGGAGAAAAGGTGAGTAGCATGCACCTTTGTTTTTGTAGATAGTGTATTGTTTACCTTTGTTACAAGTTTAGACAGCAGCAGTGCAGCATTGAGCTCAAGCCTCGGAGTAGTAAGTTTATTATTACAGGCATTAATGCGAGACTTCGAACATAGCAATTCAGTGCGCACATTCCCACGCTCGTCTATAGTGCGCAAGTACAAGCAGCAGCCAAAGGCTACTGATGACGCGTCAGCATATCCAATCAGCTGATTGACTGTTGTTTGCTCCGGCTTAACACAACGCTGCACAGCTACTGGCTCCATTTTGGAAATCTCATCAGCAAAGTCAGTCCACATTCTTCGAATATTCTCTGGAGGCGTGGAATCCCAGTCCAAGTTAGCCGCCCACAATGCTTGCATAATAACTTTCGCGCGGACAAATACTGGCCCAATTAGCCCCAGCGGATCATAAAATTTGCTAATATAGCTTAGAATGTCGCGTTTAGAATCGTTAAGGCTGCTATATGACTCTGGGCACGTACCCATGAAGACGTCAGCTTTCACATCAAAATGGATCCCTAGCGTCTTCACAGGCACGTCATCCTTTTGGAGTTCCACTTTCCCTGCATTCTGACTGTCCTTTGCAACATTTTTCAAAATAGGTTCAGAGTTAGAGCTCCATTTGTGCAACTGAAAAGATCCCATACTGAGCAGTTGAACTAACTGTAATTGTGTTTGAATTAACTCTTGTTCCGCGCTACAAGAGACTAAAATATCATCAACGTAAGTATTATTATTTATGGCTGATGATGCTAAAGGCATAGAACCTTCATGTTTTTCAGCAAGATCCTTGAGACACCGAGTCGCCAAATATGATGATGATTTGAGACCATATGTGACGGTGTTTAACTGAATACATTTTATATCTTGCTCTGGGGAGTCCCTCCAGAGAATGTTTTGCAGTGATCTTTGAGCTGGGTCTAATTCTATACAACGGAACATTTTTTTTATGTCACAAACAAAAAAGAGCCTGCCCATTCTAAATAACAACAGAATATCGAAGAGGCTTCTTTGGACTACAGGACCATTAAGTAGCATATCATTTAGAGACACCTTTTTACTTGTGCGCATTGATGCATCAAAAACTGCCCGGAGACGGGTCGAGCGGTTTTCCTCCTTTATTACTGCATGGTGAGGCAGAAAGTAAACAGGGTCTTTACTTAAATCAAATGTACCAATATCACGGTACTCACCATGTTTTAAATCAAGATACTCATCAACAAACTTTTTATATTCATTAAAAAGAGGTGCATTTTTGTGCAATTTCTTTTCTAAATTGAGAAATCTATTGAGCGCTAAGTGAAATGATTCGCCTAACTCAGAGTTCATTTGCTCTATAGGAACCTTGGTGGGCATTGAGACTTGGTACTTATTGTTCTCAAGCTTAGTGGTTTCCCTAAAGAGATTTTCACAATAATCATGCTCTGGTAATTTTTCTGGGAATATTTCAGGCACCTTTTCAGCTGTCCAAAATGCACTCATTTGATTGCTAATAGTGCTGTCGCATTCTCTACAAAATAAGGATACAACCTGGTTTATGTTTCCTGCAGGCAGCTGGGCGCGGCCGGCGATGACCAGGCCGAAGGATGTGTGCACTAGCGATGGACCAGGAGCTGTGGTGCTCGTTGCTGACGTTGTTGTGTTGTCGCTGGCAGGTGTGAGGTGCTGGCCGCTCACTGGATCTTCGTCCTTAGTCTGGGGTTGTGGCAACAGGATCTGAAAAAATACGTCAGTTCCAAGCAGCAAATGCACATCCCCAGGTTTATTAAAGCTTTCATCTGCTAGCTTGCAATTAGGAGGGAATGTTATATTCGACATGTCAAACCGAGTTTGTGGCAATTTTGTGGTTATTGTTTTCACAACATGGCAATTGACATTTAATTTGAATGGATAAACTGCAGAATGCACGTCCATAGGTCGCTGGTTCATATCCGGCTCGAAGGACCAATGAACGGCGCACTGTATTTGTTGTTGAAAGATGCTAGATCAGGTGCTTGCGTGGAAATTAATTAAAAACTCGGAGATACAAGACACAGCGTGTATTTCGGTCAAGGCACACGAAGAGAGAGATACCATAACAAAAAAATATGCTTATTTTTATATTGTGTTGCTATTATAAATATATGTACGCAACAGTTGGGTATTTGCAAATTTAATATAATGCTAAAAAAAAGATTTCGTAACTGGCAAAAACAAAGCTAAGCTTTAAATTGATGTTCCTACGGTAATATAATAAGATATCGTTATTTTATTTGCAAAAACCTAGTAGGTAACATAACTTATTAACCAACCGCGTATAGTGCGTTTTTTAATACTGAAAATTCAAATTTCTATCAAGAATTAAAATCAAGATAAGCAAATCATTTGACTCCATTATTATATTCATGCTAACTTTTATTATCTTGATTCTGCAAATCATTTTAGGAACGGAAGTTATTAATAGAATATGATACCCCAGTTACTCGCTTATCACTTGAGTTAGAATGTAAGTGTTATAACTATAATAGCGATAAAAACGGACACTTGAATAAATAAAGAACCTTGTTATACTCAAATCGATGTAAGAATCATAAACAGATAGGGGATTCCCGTGGTCAACATAAATGAAGGTAATTTTTCTCTCGCTTACATAGAATTTAGAAATAATGTTTCTAAGGAACAAATTATAAACTGTATCATTACAAATATCAAGAATGAGCTGATTTTGAAAATAAAATTCAGTATTACTAATTCAAAACGTTATTTGGGTAGTTCTACAGGTGTTTCAACCACTATTATTTTCCTGCCGCATATTCTAACCATCCATACTAATATTATAAATGCGAAAGTGTGTCTGTCTGTCTGTCTGTCTGTCTGTTATGGAGATAGTTTGAGCCCCGGGGAAGGACATAGGCTACTTTTTATCCCGGAAAAATGCCCTCATCCGCGATAAACGAATATAACGCGGACGAAGTCGCGGGCAGGAGCTAGTAAATAATAAGCTAACCATAAATGATGGTAAAAAAATTGGTGAAAAAATATACGATGCTTGCGGTACAACTTTAGTTTAGTAAAATGTTACATTTTTTGTGCAACTAAATGTGATAGCGGTTAAAGCGCCTGTAGACTAACTACCCATTTATTAAATGTAGTTTAACGGTTGAGACTTGTAATTAAAGAAATGTAATTTTTACTTTTACCAATTTTAATAAAAACTTTTTCATTCACAAAAACGGAGACCTTTCTCAATGCTTAGTATATTTATATTATTGGTTTTCCCTTGAATTATATAGACAAACTTCTTATTGAATATTATTTCAAAGCCAACGTTTCCCATATTTTGATTTGTCGATTAAAATAGCAAAGCTTCGTCATAGTCGCTAATTGAAATAGTCCTGATGAGAATGGTACCATCAAATTGATTTGATGGTATCATTCTTTTGATGATTGATTTGATGGAACCGGAAGACAGACACCTGAGGAACCGGATCTCTGTGATAAAATGATGTATCCTAGCCGTGTTTGGGCTTGTTCGAATCGTTGCGAATTCACTTTTAAGTAGCGATTAACTAAAAAGTGTAAAATAAATTGACCTAAAAAAAATACCGACTCCAAAAACATACGAAAAAGTAAAAAAATACTGCATAATTCAGTTTCTTCAATTTACTTACAAGTAACCGTTTGGCTACTCAATATATACAGTGTAAACAATTAATGTTATTTTGAAGTCGGAGCCATCGTGTCACAACTTACTAAAATCGTAAATTTTCAATATTTTACACATTCTTAATATATGGCACCGACGCCAATATAAGATTAATTGTATTTACTGTATAGATTGAGTAGACAAACGCTTACATGTATGTAAGTAAATTGAAAAAAAAAATTAATTATGCAGTTATTTTTTTATTTTTTATTTGGTTTAATTTTTTTGTTATATAATGTTTTATCAAACATAAAATAAAAGTCCTATTTTCTAATAAAACGTCGAGTAAATAAAGATCGATATTTAGTTGTTCTGTCTCTTGAATAGCTTATAAAATGTATTTTTAAGCAAGTTATATAACTCTTGTTCTAGTAAAGGGGATGTTGACTGTACTGAAATAATAATAAAATTTTGATGGGAAATGGTAATTTTTATGACGAAAATTCAAAAAAAAATAACTTTGAGTTCGATACCTTTTACGTCTATTTTGTTTTATGAGCCTTTAAAAATAGGTGGGAAAGTCCATTTTTAAAGTATTTAAATATTAATACCATTGAATAACCCATGAAATTTATGGCAACTTTTTTATGAAACTGTTTTGATAAACGCAGGTTTTAACATAGCTGCAGAACACACTTTATAATTTCCCCATATAAAGCAGAAAGGTGTGACGTCACGCCTTCCTAGGGTTTAGTATGGAGCATTTTAGGGAAAGTCCAAAAATGTGATTCAAACGTTGATGTATCTCGTGCAGTTTTTATAACATTGAAGTAGTTTTTTCACCAGTATTTCTTTTATTGAAAGGTCTTTCTATAACATACCAAAGAAAAAAGTTGTCAAAATCCCTATTATGAAAATTTGTAGTGAATAGTGGATGAGACCAAATTAGTCTAAGACAATATTTGAACAGAATTTTCTATTTATTGTTTTTGATGATATGAACCTTTGTCGATTAAGCAAAGTTTAATCTAAACCTACAAACTGTATTTTACATTATATTTTAATACTACAATTGTCATAGTTTGGTTATAATTGTTGAAATCTGCCGCTGTAAGTATTATTAAAGAATTAGTTCCTTGCAGACATAATGTCATGTACCTAATACTCGTACTTAGGTACAATCACATTTATTATTTTCTTACTGATAAGTAAACGCGTGTATGGTAAATACACGTATTACAATTACCCTCGTTGGCCGTATTGGTGTATTTTTAAAGGGTTATCTATTATTATCTACTTACTGTAATTGTCATAATTATCATTTTATCTACCCAAGGTCTATCGAATTTTATTATAAAGCTAGAAGGTGCGCACATCGTCAGTGGAGGAAAAAAAAACATATACCTTTTTTTCTTCAGCGTAGTCGAGTATAAAGTATCATATAACAATCTGTGGAAGCCCAGCTAGATACCGATAGCTAAAAAAATGTTTAAATAAAAAAAGAACCAGCTTCAAAATAAACTAAAAAGCCATAAATAATCTTTTATGTACTGTACGGATCACATCTGAATCACCTTTTGAATTCGGTGCCAAACCATTCATTTATTACTATTAACCCGTGGAGCGCCCTGGTCAAATTGGTCCATAGCGCCCTAGTATCACACGTGTGTTACTAACGCAAATTGGTCCATTGCGCCCTAGTATCACACGTGTGTTACTAACACAATTTGGTCCAAAGCGCCCTAGTATCACACGTGTGTTACTAACGCAATTTGGTCCATAGCGCCCTAGTATCACACGTGTGATACTAACGCAATCGCTTTCATTGGTCGAAATATTTCGTTGGTTTTATATAGTTGCCACATGAAAACGAAATAAAATTGGGTTGGTTATACATTGTACCAACCTAAAAATGCGGTTTTGGGCAAAATTCTTGAATCTAGGGCACAGGAAAAAATAAATATTCCATTAGGAGGTTAATGAACCAAAAAAATTGCCAATGGCGCGTGGTGGTGTTATTTCTAGGTTATGCAAATAAATAATTATAGTAAAGTAAATCATGCATTTTACGGTGAAGTGGTAGTTTTAAAACAATATGAAATATGTAATAGAGTTTAGTGTAAATAGGCAAGTTGTTTCAACAGGTGGCAGAAAACAAATGAAAATAAAAGAAATTGATTTTGTTATCGCCGTCCTTTCATGCATCTCGCTCGCACCCTCATTCATAAAACCTCCTTTTCATATACATTATATCACCCGCACGCCTGCCAAAATAAAAATAATAGGTTTGAAAAAGAAAAGAAGTATCTGTCTGAACTGACGTATGGAAGAGACGGCTAGGAAGAAAAAACCGCAATTAAAATTTAATTAACAAAATAATAGACTGTGAGTTAAGTGGAAGAAGAAAGTGAACCACCGAAGTCTTGATAGAAGGTAAGGCGTGCCTCATTCTACGTATTCATTTTCGGTTATTGGACCTTCGTCCCTACGGTCCATATAACCCGAGTTTTCGGGTGGTCCTTCGTCCCCGCGCCATCAGATTTTATTTCGCGATAGTGAAACAAGGCAGTAAATTTCTCCTTATATTAAATGAATAGACAATGTTCTCTGCTTTCTAGTAGTATTTTTTGTATAACATATAAGCACAATCTCATATTTTCTAACGAAGGTCGTCATTTTTTTTTCCTCGAAATACCCTGGACACTATACGCTTTCGTCCTGGTCGGACACGGGCACTATACGCCCGCGATTTGTTCTTGGACGGGCGTTCGACGGGTAGAACCGCGGCGAGCCTTTAGTTATTATCTACCTACATACTTATTTAGTCATAGTAATTCGTATTTTTGTTGAATAAAGAACTTAATTTACTTCAGGTTTGGCACCGACTTTAAAAGGTGATTGAAATGTGATCCGTACCGTACATAAAACATTATTTATGTCTTTTTAGTTTATTTAGAAGTCGGTTCTTTTTTTATTTTTTATTTTTTGCTTTTTAGTGGATTTTAGTAGTGATATAAAGTATTTTTTAGAGCCCAGAATGAGAAGATTGAGGAGGCACTTTGCACGCATCTCGAGTCTTTGGAAGTAAGAAATGTAAAAGTTGGTTAGTTCATTGTACCTTCCATCATCAGCTCAGCATGAAATGATGACAACCAGAGGAAAACAACTGATAACTTTAAAAAATATATACAAAACATTGTTAGTGCATATAATATTTGAGGGTTTCTCTCGATTTCACTGGTATTCCATCATCTAATCCTGACTTGGTGATAAGGAGACTACTTCAGGGACACACACACACACTAAAAAGAATATGACTGATTTTATTAAGAATTATCCTCTAACTCGTCTATAACATCAGCTCAGCATGATGACATGATGACTACTATATGTAAATAGCTTAAGAAAATATATAAAAAACGTTATAAGTTTCAATAAAATTTGAGGATTGCCCTCGATTTCCCTGGGATCCCATCATCAGATCCCAACTTGGTGGCAATGGGACCACTTCGGGAGTATATCCTTTTAAATAAAAAAATAATTTTTAAAATCGGTTCACAATTGGCGGAGTAATCGGTGAACATACATAAATAAAAAAAATACAAACTATCAAACATATAACCTCCTCCTTTTTTGGAAGTCGGTTAAAAATAGTCTACATTCGCTTAGCCGTTATGGCGTGCTGAAGTCTTCACAACACATTAATATTTTTCAAATGTGTCACTTTTTTTTAATGTATTCAATGTACAGATTGATAATCCAATTTTACAACTTTACGTACATGGGTTCCCGACAGTTTGAAAACCAAACCATTCACGGTACCGTTACAATACCTGTTTTGTTACAGTATCTAGTAAAAATCCGCATAACTAGAAAAAAAAGTAACCAATCAGTCGCTAAAATAGCTACAACATACTCGTACTGATGAAAACACCTACTGACCGCAAGATGGTAAACATTGCGTTTACTGGTAGTGTTTAGCGAAATATTTGCCGCCTGGGATTGAGTTCCAATGATATAATAACCATTTAAAACGTTTCTGAGAACGTACAGCTTACAGCAGCGTTGAGGAATATGACATGCATTTGTTCATATATATTTAGATAGTCTAATAAAGTATAACATTGAATACCAGTCAGAGGCGTGGCGTCAGAAAAATTACAAGGGAAGCCGAAGCACCAAACTCATATTTAAATAAAAAGGTGGTTATAAGTCTTTCCTTAGGCCATCCGGTGGGAATCGGCTTATATGAACGCCAAACCACTGGTACCAGCAGGCCTATGATGGTTATCATGTGATAAATAAATAACAATTAACGATAAACGAGACCTTCTTGACATTAAATTGCACACGATAACTTGAATGATACTCACTTCAGTTTTACTTCAGTTTTTATTGTGACATATTTGTATCTTGTTTTTTTCGTATATTGTCGTCTAGTACTCATGATACAAGCCTTATTGAGCTTACCATGGGACCAGTTCGATTTGTGTAAAGAATGTACTGTATTTTTTTTTAATTCATAGTATTGTTATTTTATTTTATTTTTATTTATTAAGCTAGAAGAAGCCCGCAAACTTCGTCCGTGGAGGAGAAAAAAACAATAACCCTCTTTTTGTCAAGCGTAATAGGGTAAAAGTATCTTATAACCTTCTGGAGATACCTCTAGCTAGCCGTGTACCAAAAATAGTTGAAATCCGTTTAGCCGATTTGGCCTGATGAAGCCGCAACGTCACATACAAACATACAAAAAATCCAAAAAATATATATTTCCATTCAGGGATCTCCAAATAGTCGATACAATATTTTATTTAAATATCTTATTGTACAGGCATTTTATTTTTGCAACTTTATAAATAATATAGTTTATAATTATAAACCTCTTTTTTTTTCTTGGGCGTCTTTGGATAAAAAGTATCCTATCACCATTTGTGGAAGACCAGCTCGCTATAACTAAATATTCAAAATTCGTTTAGCCGTTTTGGTATGATGAAGCCACAACGACACATACAAACATACAAATTTTTTTTTTTTTTCAATTCAGTGATTTTCAAATAGTCCGTATGACTTTTTTTATATCTTCAATGTACTGACATTTAATTTTTAAAACCTTAACAAAGTATAGATTTATGTTTGTAATTTAATTTTGTAAGTATTATTATTATACACTTATTTATTTTGAATCTTAGGATAGGTTTTTTACAATATATATATATATGTATAGTGAAATACAAAAAGCAAATACAAAATATAAACACATTATAAAAAACCTAACCTAGGGTGCCGCCGGCAGCGGGGCAGGGCTCAAGCTACTTATTATTATTAAATATTAGGGACAATCTTACACAAATCGACCTTTTTTTATGCAAGATAGGCAAGCATTTGACTTCAATCTCCCCTGTTGGTAAGCGACCATGAACCTAGTCCCAAACTAAGCAAAGCTTGTACTATGGGTACTAGGCGACGATATACATTATATATAGATAAATTAAAATGCTTAAATACATAGAAATGTATGATCTTATTGTGAATGCATTTAATTTTTTCATGTAAAGTATGATGTAATTTTTAATAAGAAATAAAGGCATCAAATGTTCGTTGGTGTAAGAGACAGCGTACAAAACTGAATTAAAGCGGATATTTTTTTTGGAAACTCAAGAATATTGTTTTTTATTGACTCTACTATTTGCGTTTGAAATATAACACGATTGACTATAACATGCTAATGTTAGTTTTTTGAATTGTTTTTCCTAAGAAGTTTCTCATGTTTCCTTAGCAAGAATTTTTCAGTTTAGGATAAAAATTAGGCAGAAACCGGAGTTACGGTGCCTTGTACCAGTATTTTACATTTAATTTGTTAACAGTACCTACATATCTGATGAAAAATAATAATAAAATAATTAACATAAACACAAATTTATTAGTACACTTTAGTTTACGCACATATATTATAATAATAATATAATAAAAATATTTATTTATATTTATATTTATTTGGAAAACCAACAGCTGTACATAACTTAAATAGAATTACGATAGCAAAAGAAAAGCCAATTACAGGAACTCACGGACAGAAGCAGTATAACTAAACTTAAACTAAGTGCTACACTCGACACAACAGCCCGTGTAGACAAGACATTATTAAGCTAGTACGAGGACACTTGGATTATGTCGAATTACAATGATTCAATACATTAAATTAACAGTAAGTGCTCTGTTTTCAGTAATAAAGTATCATACTCAAATAAAACACCTCGGTGTCAGACTTCGCCTCACGGAAGGGATCTTGCAGTTAAATATGTCAATATCTAGTTCTTTCGTCACGTTATTCATACTACGACTTGCACGCAACAGGAAGCTATATCGTCTGTAATTGGATGATGCACATTTAAGAGATAAGGGGGGGTAATGCCTTTTAGAACGAGTGGGTGTATTGAAAGATATGCTCCCAAGTAACTCAGGACAATCAGTAACGCCACTGGTGATGGTTAGAATATAGGTGATAACGGCTATTTCACGACGTTTTTGTAATGGAATAAGGTGGTGTTTCTTACATATGTTAATATAGTTAGAAGTACTATAGTTGCATTTCAGTTTAAAACATAAAAACTTTACGAATATAATAATATACTAAACTGAACATGACTAGACGGTGTCCGCAACTTTATCAGTGGAGTTGAATAAAATCGTAACTGACTTTTTTTCTTCAGCGTACTCGGGTAAAGGTATCCTTTAACCATCTATAAATAATCAGCTACCCCTGTACCACAAGTGGTTGAAAACCATTCAGCCGTTTTCACTTGAATCCGCAACATGGACTAGGTAACCCCTAGACCCCGCATACAAGCCAAGCTTAAGCTCAAAAAGCACCAAGCAGCCGCCACGCCCCCAAACATTCTCTTAGTATCGGGTCACTTCCCATTCGACGTGACTTGCTCGCTCGCCTTACCTAACCAATCACGGTGCAGTTGGTGCCCCCCGCGCCCCGCCATTTTAGCGAGATGAGATACAAAATAAAATTGTGTGAAGCGGGGTCTATAGGGTTAAGTGGTCTGTGAGCCGTAACGACACATACAAACAAAAAAAAATTACTCACTAGCCCTAAAATACTCCAGTACCTACCACTATTTTTTTTGTAATATCTTCAATATGCAGAATTCCAGTTATACGACTTTATAAAAGATAATATAAAATAGGTTAAGGAAAAACCTCATAGCATTTTTCACCTTTTGCTGACCATATATCACAAAGTGAGACAGAAATCTAGAAAGCAGTAACAATTACAAGTGCTTAAAACATGTTCATCTGATTTCTTAAAATAATTCTCATCAAGGCACAAAAACCTATTTATTTACTTACTTATTTCCCAGTACTCCGTGTATCGATCAAATATTTGGCCGGTCGGCGCACGCGGCGCCCAACCACGTCGGACCGCCGCCGCGCACGTCATAAGCTGGCTGTATGACGCATGCGCTGGGTGTGATCTGCGAGTCTACGCTTTTTTTCTGCGAAAGAGACAACAGGGGCTTGTCTCGGATCCGTGATACAGTTTATTTTTAAGGTTAAACTCTGACGCGCCTAGTACCGGTATGTGAATATCAGGCGACCAAAGAAGTCGATTACCAACGGCTCGACTATTTTAAGGTTTTGGCGCCCCATTTTAGTGCACAAGAACAAAAAGTAGGTCAATCATATAGTACTGGTATGCGACTATCATAGAACTTGAATCCTATAGGTTTGCCTATTTTAAGCGTTTCAGGTTTCAGTCCCGTATTTTGCACTAGCAGATAAATGAGGAATTGAGGAACTAGTTCAGATTTAGGTACATCGAAATTTGAATGGACTTACCTATACGCTATTGGTGACTATGATTACTATTATTGTAGCCACCTGGTTTTCAAAAGAAACTTCAAGCTCGCTGAATTCGCTTATCGCATCTATACTATTATAAAGATGTAAAAATGAAAAGTCTATACATTAAAGATATATTATATAAAAAATATATATACTTATATATACAGGTATACTCAAAAGTCACTAAATAGCTTGCGGGTCCAGTATAACAATGCTTTCAGGATGCTGTTGGGGCTGCCTCGCTGGTGCAGTGCGTCAGGGATGTTTCTAGAGGCCAACACGGATGGTTTTAAAACAATAGTGCGAAAACGTGTGGCCTCCCTGATAAACAGAGTACGAGGCAGTAACAACAGCCTCCTGAGTGTTGTGCTGGATAAATTCGATTGCCCAGTGGTGCGGCACTGGAATTTTGTGCACTGTGGTGACAGACCAGTAATGTTTGATATTAAGTAGCCAAAAAGAAACTAGTCAAATAAATTTCATTTTTAAGGATTTTTATTTTTTATTATTATTATACATTTTTTAATTACATAGTTTTTTTTTATATTATTATACTCAATTTTCTTTATATTATTATTTTATTTTGATTATTTAATGCTATTATGATAACTTTTATTACGATTAATTTATTGGAATTTTTTTGACTATGTTTTATAAATTTTATTCATTGTCATATTGAAATGTTTGAATTTTTATGTTACTAATCCCTAGAAAATAAGATCTATTGTATTACTAACAATCTATGGACCCTGGTCTGCAATAAAATATTTGAATTTGAATATATGTTTTCGTACGTTTGTATGTTCGTGTGTGTCGCTGTGGCTTCATCACGCCAAATCGGCTAAATGGATTTCAATTTTAGGTACACGGGTAGCTGGGTATCTTCAGATGGTTAAAGGATACTTTTTACCCGACTACACCGAAGAAAAAAGAGGGCTTATGACTTTTTCTTCTCCGCGTATGAAGTTGCGCGAACGCGAAGTAGTCTCACCTTCTAGTATATAAGTATAATATGCCGTTTGTTTTAATTACTTTAACTTCGGCATAACACATTCACGTAATACATGTCATACATCTAAATAAAATATATCCTTAGTCAGAGTATAATTTGTTTCTTCATTGTTTTTACGTAAGTTGCTGCTCTTTCTTTTTATACGCTAATAAAAAAATGTATTTAGTTCTCAATTTTATCTCATTTACTTAAAGGTTATACAATTGTTTTTATATTTTATGTACGATAAGGTGTTTACATCACATACGCTAATAGGTACATAGTTTCTGTTGAATTCGAACAAAAAATGACATGTCATTTGAAAAGACTTTGAAGACGAGTCTGTCTTTATTGAGGTCATATCATCAAAATATGATTAGAATCAAGAGGAGAAGTTTTAATACCCTTACCTTGAGTCACGGAACATGCACGTACATGTATTAATTTTAATATCTAAAAACACATACAATACAATAATTTTGTATTGCACACCTCACAAAACAGAGTACACAAAAAACAATAAATTTAAGGAGAGGTTAACAACAGTCGGTTTTATCGGAAAGCAGCGATCTCTTCCAGACAACCTTAGGGAGTAGGAGACATAGATAGACTTGACAAAGTTATTGACTGTTCAGAAACCAGAGTCCGTCTATAATAATACTACTTAAGAATATGCGGTCATTAATGACTAGCAACATTACATCACAAGCTTATAATTCAACGTATTAATGACGCTACGTGACCTATGTCATATTTACGCCTATGCTGTTTACGTACTAAATGTGCAATAATGTCATTAAGCTCGATGGTAAAGGGGAATAACAATGCCCTTACGCATTGTCATTGAAGAACTAAAACACAACGTAGATATTCATAGAAGGTTCACTTTTATGCAACGGCTTACTTTCGATCGTAAAGCCTTAACAGTTCCGGAGTTAGACAATAACGGCATTTTCAATGGGTAGCTTGGAGTGCTCGAATCGTAGATGGCATTTATATGAAAGGGACTTTCTGTTTTAATCTATTGTGTGCATAAAGCACCTACGACACTTGCGCAATGATGGCAGACAAGATAGGAACCACGTGGGTCGCAGCGTCGGCGTTACCAGGCTTTAGAGTTATGGAAAATAGTCGTGTTACGTCATCAAGGAGTCTGCAATGGGGAAAAGCTTTGTCGGTAACGAGACAGCAGCACGCAATGCTAGAATTTGGTCCTGGAAAACATTCCAATATTGGGCACCCTTATCACAAATTATTTATATTGCTACGAATTTAGATTGGAGGTGCCAACAAATGGGATAGTGTTAGACATTGGGACACTTATTAGCAGCGATGAAGTTCTTATAGAAAACTATGCCACTGGTTGCTATCCAAGTAGATTGATAATTAATAATTATCTAATAAAACACATTGACTCATATTCCTGTTGCATCATCAAAGCATTAATGATAACCCTAAAAACCCTTTCGCACTTACAATATCCTGACAACATCGTCAGGATACCGTTAATAAGCCGTACGATACGCTTATCTGTTATTTGCATAAGAACTAAGGGATCCTTTTGATAGACTTCGACCGAGTCGGATCATATTCGAGTGCACTTTTAAAAAAAGTTTAAAAGGGTGTATGTATGACAATGAGATGGATAAATCTATTAATCAAATTATTGCAACTACTAGTATACCCTTATGGTCTTGTTTGATTCAACCGCCATAACTTAGCTACACAATTTAAATATATTAAACAATAAAGGTAGACAAAGCAGTCGGACAGTTGAGTGGCGAGATGATAAAACGTTTTGCCGCATCCGTATTTCAGAATTTAATCGAGTGAAGTTTTATAGCCGTTGGAAGATTAACACCGGGCGTTGGCACGCCGCGTGCTAGGCCAAGTTACAATGTCACATTTGTATTGACATCAGTATTTTAATTCAGGTAATTCATCAATTTGGACTTTAATTGCGAACATTAAATGTGGATTACAGTAATTATTTTAATCAAGAAAGTAGATTTGAAAACGTCGCTCGTCAGCGTGTAAACTGTAAAGGAAGTGTCCGTTTACATATCATACCAGAATTCGGTCATATGAGAGTAGGTATCAATATCATGTTTTCTAATAATTCTACTCGTAATAAACTATCTTTCACATTGACCCTATCCATAAATTATTAGTAAGTATCCACTGTTAATCTGCCTATCCATTACATTATATATGCGTCAATTAATATGCGATATAATATTGATAAGACATTGTGTCCTATTATTTGAGCGAAAAGAGTAAAAGGTCCATCCACTTTTCTTTTTTTTATGTTATTGGGGGCAAACGAGCAGAAGGATCGTCTGATGGTAAGCGATCACCTTTGTCCATAGACACCTGCAACACCAGAGGAGTCACAAGTGCGTTGATGGCCTTTCAGGTGGGAGTATGCTCTTTTCTTGAAGTCCTTTTACCCTAGTAAGAGGACTATATAGAAAAAAACTCTTGCACCCGAACATCTTCCCTATCGTTATATCAAATTCATAAAGATTGTTTTATGCTAAATAATATTGCAACCCACCAAAGCCAAACTGCAGCCGTTTCAGTAGGCGTGGTGTGGCGTGGGCCGCGCAGTAGCGCCGTGCATCCATCAGCGCCTGAGTAATTGCAGTCGGCGACTGTCGTGCGATTGTCGGAAAGGAGATGATACAACCTCCTCTGTTTTTTTTGGAACGAGGTTCTCTAAATTACTGGATAATATTATATCGTCGTTTAGTACCCATAACACAAGCCTTATTGAGCTTACCATGGGACTAGTTCGATTTATGTAAAATTGTCCCGTAATATTTATTTATTTATTTAATATTCCTTAACATGTTCACAGAACTTTAGCAGAGGCCAGTAACGCCCGAATCTATTAATTACAACATTCTTTAACGCACGTTTTCCAGATGCTGAACGAATAAGGACCAAGCTGAAAAAATGCCGACACTTTGATGCAGGTGGGAGCGAGAAGGGTATTCGTTTTTTTTTTCTACTTGCTATATATCCCAATAACGAGCAAAGATTTCCAATCACTCTACTTATAATATTTTTTTGCAGCTACCGTGTGGTCCAATATTGCACTTCATTGGTACAAGTCATCTCATTCTAAGAGAATGCAATCATACCTTTAAAATATATCGCAAAATATATTCAATTTCAGGGCTTTTTTGTACTTACATACTGCGGCTAGCGGCAGAGATGAAGGTGATCAGGGCAGACCTTGCTCGTGTTCCTATCACCTAAGGTATCAGTTTATAACATATAACACTATATACCAGTAACAACTCTATGTAAATATTTTACAATCGAGTTATAGTCCATTCATCTCAGGCAAATCGAAAGCACGAACGGTACGCACTTCCCCCTTCATTCAATAACTGCGAATGGTCTACGGCGGAATATTCACTTTGTTACCTCGGTATTGTACATTGTGAAGGGACATTCGGAATAAATGGGATTTGAGAAATGCTATATGAAACCGTTTTGCCGGTTTGGTTGGCTTTTGTTTTTGAATGAGGACATTAAATGTTTGTCAGATCTCTCACCGAACCGGGAGATATGCAATTGGATGTTACCGTACCTAGTTTGTAGTTTCTACAAATTATACAGGATAAACTGATGGTGAAATGGCAAGCAACTTATTGGAGCCTGTTATTCCTTTATTATGTGATAGTAACGTGTTACAGAATTGACATTATATAATTAACAAAACTATCCTATATGAAATTTAATTTACCAATTCTACTATATATATATACTATATGCTATGTGGTGAATAAGCAAAAAATCGATCCTTATAAGAGGAATACCGGTTGAAGTTTTATTGTAGTCTTATTATTCGATCATATTAACCTCTATCCGACCTATAGCCAATATCTCTTATAAACAATTTACAGATAATAAAACTGAAACATATCCTAAAATCTTGGTAACAGACCAACTTAACTAGAAACTAAAATGTGTAAGACATCAAGTGGAGATCACAAATCTCTGATTGACTAACGAATCAGTCCCGTTTCTTGAAACATTCACCCTATCAGAATTAACGGTAATACATACGTCTTCCGGGTCTATAATACACAGAAAACTTCCTTATACATACTATAGTATCGTAATACTGCAAAGGAAATTCTATTACATGTATTACATGTACATTATATTGTCATAATAAGCACCGTAATGGAGCATTGCGTTAACTCACTAAAATAAATATGTTACGACGCCACTGATCGGATAGGGTGTCCAAATACATTTGACAGCTAATTTTGTATACGAATTTGAATCGCCCCCCACGGTCAGCGAGTGTCCCATTGAACTAATTTTGACGTAAAGTATTCCAAGGAGGTTAAATCGATAATTTTGATATCGATGTTCACATTAGTATTTTTCAATTGAAATATTATGTATATCTATTTCATTTTATGTTACTTGGCTTCTATAAACCAATAATAGTGTCAATACTAAACTTTTTTGGTTTAAGTTTGAGCAATTCGATCAGAAATTTTGGCCAATCTTATCAGGTTGATTTGTTTGTTTTTATTATTCGTAAGTAGTATGTAGCTGGATGCAAGTTTTTTTTCAGTTTCATAACAAAATGTATGGGATTATATGGCTTTCTTTTAAACCCTAGGGGCTAGATGTACTATTTTAGTCTCGCTTCGCGAAGTTAATATGACGTACTTTTTGAGCAGAAGAAGTGAAAAAACTGTTTTTTTGGCGTTCTTTCCCTCCGGTACCGAACACTAAATACACACACTACGATTTGACAGTTTCTTATTTTCAACTAAGCCGATAGGCACCTATAACAAAACGTACTTCTACATATGTTAGCGCTTAGTTAGTTATTGGTGACATGGTAACGAGTATTAAACGTCACAGTGCTTTACGTTGTGGGCTTGCAGTAAATCTACTGACATTTTACTGCTGTTACATTTCACGACGATGTTAGTGAAACAATACTGCAGCCCTAAAGATTACGTATCATCTTATATGTAAGTATTATAGGACTTACATAGTAAGTTAACTAAATGATTTCACTGAATCAGGTAAATGAACCAGTGTTCGACATTGCCCCAATAAATAAACTATCTTACTCATAAATAGCAATAGAGGTGGTATCCATGGTATAAATTATTGAATTAAGTATGCGAAACTTTGGAACGTTTTCATTTTCCAATATGATTCAAGCACATGGGACAATATTAATAAAGTCGTCAGATCGAGTATTTAGCTGGTTGAGAGGTTGAGGTGCTGAACCGGTAATCCAGAGGTACTGGATTCGATTCCTAGTGTGAGGCATGAGCTAACTTAATTTTTATTGTCCTACGTGCATTCATATTTGTACTTGTATAATATGAATTTCACAACAAATTGACAACATTTCATTTTTTTACAAGATTTATTTCCGATGAAATCAAATTGAGGAAAAGTTAATATAGCCAAATTATTAAATTGGCGCAAGTATGCTTATTTCTTATAAAGAATTCCATTTCAAAAGTTCCTCAATCTAATAGAGCGTAAGCGACAGGGTAAAAATTCAATTCAACTACTGTTCTTCTTGTGCGCTGTGACTGTCAAAGTTTCCCCAATGACGTCATGTAGACGATCGTAATGATCGTAGACTTCGTTCAGATTTGCTCGACAATCTTCATAAAAAATTAAAGTAGGTTTTTGGGTTATTTGTTATTTATTATTATTACTATATTAACGAAATATAATTCTGTCAATAAAAAGTTCGAAAGTCTCTACGTGTAAGTTTATGTTTTATGAAAAAGATCGTTTATTAATGATAACACTAATAGAATCAATGTCTCGAAGTTGTCGACGGATACGTCTATCTAAGACAATACAGTTCGGCAGGTCCAACTTCGAGAAAAAGATCAATCGACGGATCCAACTCGGATGGGCAACGTTTGGGAAATTGCGAAGTGATTTTCTCTTCTAGGATATCTCAATGCTTGAAGACGAAAGTCTTCAACCAGTGCGTAATACCGGTAATGACCTACGGAGTCGAGACGTGGTCTCTGGCTATGGGCCTCTTAAGGAAGCTCAGAGTCACTCAGTGAGCTATGGAAAGGGCTATGCTGGGATCTCTCTACGAGATCGAATCAGAAATGAGGAGGTTCGTAGACAAACAAAGGTCACCGACATAGCAAACACAGTAAGCAGGTGGCAATCGGCAGGGTACATAGTTCGAAGAACCGATGGCCGTTGGGGTAGAAAGGTTCTCGAGTGAAAACCGCGTACCAGCAAGCCCAGCGTGGTAAGGCCAACCGCAAGGTGGTCGGACGATCTGGTTAGGATTGCCGGGACTCTCTGGATGCGGGTCGCCTCTATCCGGGACATGTGGAAATCAATTGAGGAGGCCTTTGTCCAGCAGTGGACGTCCAATGGCTGAAATGATGATGATGATGATTTATTTCATTGTATTGATTATTTCTTATTCGTTTTGTGGCGTGGGCAATAAAGAGTTAGCTACATTGTATAAAAAGAAACATTATGCATTTTTAAGTCCGACGTAAAACCAGCTTCTTTTTTTTATTGGTCTTTTTGTCTCTTTTGGTCATGAGCTGACCATTTCAGAGTTGTTGAATTGGCGCCTCGCTCCTTCGGACGTAAAACAAGCGGTCACACGGACAACACCCACACCACAACGCAGCGGCAAAAGTGGTGAAGCAGTGGTTACGTGTGAATAGTTGCGTTGCAGCTTCTTGCAGTTGCTTTGATGTGGTCGAACCGACCACACGGTTGCATTTGACGTCGATCTGTGACCCCTGTGAATTAAACTATTTTCTCAAACATGCAATGAAACTTTGATGTTATGTTCCTTATAATAGGCTGCGAAGTATGACGTTTCAAGTGCGGCTAGGACAAGAGGTCGTTAATGGAATTTCATAGAAATCATGCAGGCCTAGGCCGACAAAGTACTCTCTTTTAATTACCATTCCACATAAATTTGTGGTACAGATGCCATTCTGCCGCTATGCGTATTAAAAATAAAACTTTGTTTTTTTTTTGTTCTTTATTTCATTGCATATTTGAAAAAGCACTATACATACCTTGGCGGAAAATATAGAGTTGCCCGCCTCAGACCTATCCGGTATCCTATATCTATATGTCTTCGGCCGGCAATCCCTTTCGTCCCGGCCTCTGTAGTAATGTACTGTTACTTTCATATAAATTATCGCCCAACCACGTGGTTATCGTAGTGGTGTGGTTCGTCTAAATAGATCTTAACGTCTATTTATATCTTAACGTCTTTTAAAATCAGTGTGTCACACATGGGCATGGAAATAATGTAGCATTTAGCTCTCAAACGAGTAACCGTATTATTATTGGATAACTCAGTTTTTTTACGATGATTCTTATTTTTATTTGAATACAATCGTAAATTTTATTTGTAACTTATCTCGCTATTTGCTGTAAAAGGTTTTTTCTTTCAATACTAGTATTTGGGTGGATCAATGTTTTCTTTGAAATAAAACAATTTAACGGATTATATCGCGTATATTATCTCATTTTAGTTCCCGACGTTTCGGAAGCTTTCCAGCTTTCCATGGTCACGGGAGGATTGAGAAAAGATGTATTTTCCTCTGTCAAAGTTACAATTTGTGCAAACTACCCATTTTTTGAAAAAACACAAATAAAGGTGTACATACATGCCAGATGGGCCTAAGCTGTAAAGACAGTTACACATGTGCCAGAAGGGCTTAATTATTTTATTCTAATAATTTACCAAGCAGCATTTCACAAATGAGGCGTACTGAGGAGAAAAGAAACGCTGCAAAGAAAAACTCCCAGGCTACCTCATTACTAATTATAATATTTAAAAAAACAGAGACTATTAAACTACTTTTAAACAGATAAGATATTTTACACCGTTCGGAAATTAAGGTTTTGCAGTCCTGTGTCTCGCTTGTTCCTTGATGAGATGTATTACAGGATCCCAAGCTGGTGGTAGTGACAATCCATCTTCTCTATTGAAATTAGGATGCTTTTTAATCTCAATAGCCTCGCGTAGCATCCTGGGAAAATATATTTTTTCTTTGGCAAGGATAGAAGGTTTATCAAACTTAATTGAGTGGTTTGGTTTGTCAATGACATGTTCACAGACTGCAGACCTATTACACCGACGGTGCTTGACATCTGCTATGTGCTCCTTCACCCGGGTTGATACACTGCGTTTCGTTTGACCAATGTATGAAAGACCACACTCGCAGTCCAGCTTATAAATGCCTGCACTCTGCAAAGGGGTGCTACTCTTCACGGGTCTAAGGTATTGAGACACCATGTTTTCTTGTTTTTATTCTGTCCGGTAACTCTAGAGACAAAAGCGACATAGGTTATAGGTACGTTGAAAAATGCTAATAGTTTAGGCCTTTAACATACTTATGAGATCGGCCCTTAAAAATGGACCTATACTGGTCAAAAATAATAATTTTTATGCCTTTATATGTCGTTTAAAATCGTAGTTTAATAGGGTAATTCCGGAGATGTAAACATGTCAACGGGGTAAAGAGAACAGTTCATTGACCTATTTAACCGTACTTAGAACGTTACTGACGTGACAACATTCATTTTGACATGACTAAATACCATATAAAGGTTATCGTCATACCCGTAAATTAATATCAATATCTACATTATTATCTACGTTACTTGTCCGACAGTCGGAAAATTGATTTAGCTAATTACTCTTAAATAAACCAATTAAGGTCTAATTGCATAAAACAAACATGCATTAGTACTGTAAGTAGCGGAAAATGTATATTAGTAATTTTGACACGTAACTATTTCGTGGTTAATGTCTGAAAGTGACGACATTATGAAACCATTCAATAGTGATGTCAATAAGTGAATGACTTCATATAAATATTTAAAAGTGACGTTCCGTTGTTCTTTCCCATAATATAAATGCGAAAATGTGTTTGTTTTTATATTTTGTCCTTCCTTGAATATATAAATATTTAATCAAAAAGAGTTTGAGAAATTACAAAATCATGTCAACACAACAATAAAAAAAGAACAATTTACTTAAGACTAGCTTAAGCCTAGTCAAAAAGGCCCCCTCAAATTGTCCCTGGCGCAAAGGTACCCATCACGCTGGCCGCGTTACCACGTTGAATGGCGATGGACAACCTTTGCACCAGGTACGAACCCGCGCGGGCGTCAAACCCCCTCTCCCTAATTCGACGTCCCACTTCCCGGATGAACGCAATAGCCTCCGTCCCCCAGCACCCAGTAGTCTCAAACGCCAGGGGTACAAAATAATAATTGTCGTCCAGGGCCGAATATTTATCCCGCTTTTTGACCGCGACAAAATCTGCAGCGGCACCAGCTGTACGGACTGTTCGGCTAAGGTGCGAGGCGGCGAAAGTACTGACGCACGTGGCGTCCCACAGCAGACATTTCCCCCTCTGCCACGGCACTAAAGTCAAGCCGTCCGGCCTTTTGCCGTCAGCGCGGCAGAGCCCCGGAGGCTCCAGAAAGCAGGGGATGTTGGCGGATATCAAAGCAAAGGATATCACAATGTCATTGAAAGCATGGTGGCGCGGAAATCTTCCAGAACACCGACAACAACTCAATGCGTGATGGCCATTTGCTTCCACCATGGACCCGCAGATGCATTTATGAGGCACACAAACATCGCAGCCCAGGCGGAGAGCTACTGCCACCCGCAATGAGTCGTTGTCCAGGAGTGTTCCTAAATAAGGAGCAGGCAAAGCCTTTAACCACGCTTCCGCTTCAATATTTGACACCGACTTTAGCCTGGTCAAATCCACTCCAGTGGCTACATCTATAAGCCGTGCAAGAGTGTCCCTGGCCCCCACACCGTCCCAAACTCGCTGCACCTGCGGAGCCTCGGGCATCGGCGCAGTAGGGTACCGAGCCGTCCACTTCGCCAGGGCGTCAGCCACAAACGGAATGGTAACCATGTCTCCATTAGAATTTAAAATTTTAGAGACCAGGCTACCAACCCCATGTGCCGACGCGAGGAAGGCTGGCAGGCCTACATCCCCCGCACGCCGCAAACCGAGACCACCGTGACGTATGGGCAAGGACGCTTGTACCCATTGCTCCACCGAAAGAGACACATTTAATATAGTCTCTGTCGTATCCCTCAACGTGGCGTCAAAGACAGAAATGTCATCCGGACACAACCACGTTGGAGTGGTTCTTAAAAGGTAAGTTATTTTGGGAACCGCGAAACACATTCGTAATAGAGTCAGGGCAACATGGGCATTAATTCCCTTCAGACGTTCCTGGGCGAGCAAAAGTAAACGCTTCCTGGATTCTAATGCGCTAGGAATGGCCTCTTGGAAAATAGGAGAACCCAAAAGGGTAAAAGTCCCGTGTGAAAGCTCCTTGAGACCAGGAAGCAACGACCTTAAAGAAAACAAAGAAGAAGAAGAGGCAGGTCCGCAGCAGTAAACCTCAAACTTCCCCGCATTCACCTCCAGACCCATATCCTTCAGGCGGGGGATAAGGAAATCCAAATCCTGCTTTACGACCTCAGACTCCCCCCCCTAAGGTGCCGTCATCTAAATACCAAATATTAAGGGGAGATTTCAGAGACGACACCGCTTCGTGAATAGCAAGACTGAAGGTAAGCGGCCCTAGCGGATCTCCCTGCTGCGCACCCACCTGCGACAGAATTAGGGAATCACCGTAGACAAGGTTAGAAGGAGAATAATAGACCTGGTGTAAAAAAGGGTACAAGGTAGGAATATGTTTTTCCACTTCGCCCAGTAAAACATCTCTCTCTACAGTATTGAATGCGTTCTTGAGATCTAATTTTATGACAACACAGTCAGCATTTCTAGGTTCCGTGACAAAAGTGCGTGTGGCGTGGATCGCGGCCTCACACCCCCTTCGCGTGCCAAAACTCAGTTGATGTGGCTGGAGATACCCAGCCATATGTTCCTTAACCACATGACACCCTAATTTGGCTACCAACCGGCGAAAAGTGCTACCCACTGCAATTGGCCGTATGCCTCCCTCTTTTTTTGTCCTTGAATTGGTGCCATATTAGTTTTATGCCTGATGTTGTGCTTTCGTCGATGATGTTTATTTTATGGTTATATACTACCAATAGTTTTGCAATAAGCCACAAATTACGAGTTTGTATTTTTTCTTCAATGAAACAGCTCATTCAGGAAAAATACCAAGAAACTACAAGTTCATTCCACGAATTATGATTTATACTCGTATAGCAAAATACTAAATTGCATAATTGAAGCTTTAAATTTACGACTAGCGTAGACAAATATGAGTTTTAGAAATGAAATGGAAATTGGAGCGGACGAAAGTATTTTAGTCCAATCTATAAACATAATCAAAGGATAAATTTAATTACTTAGCTTTTACTTGATCTCTTTCACGGATTGTTAATTTCATATATTTTTTACAGAAAATGTAATTATTTTAAATAACTTGCAACAGCTAAGAATGATGAACAGCAACCTCTATAAATACATGTTATATTTTTAAATTATTTGTATGAGTAGACTTTGATCGTAGTATTTGTCCACATGTCAAAAATATTTTAAATGTATCATACAAATATTTGAAAAACCAGATTATTACGAATCCGATATTTAATCATAGTTTGATTTGATTCTAAGCTTGTTTTGTTTTAGAAATCTATTCTTGCCTTCATGCCCAAAACTATTTCATATTTAGTATTCCACCTAATGACTTATATTTCGATAGAGTTTCCTGCTATAGATACATTATTATTGCAACACAATATCTCCATTTCTATCCGTCTAGCTTACAAATGATCAATGACGCGCGCCTGAATGGCGTTGAATGAGATGTAATTGACTAAAGTAACTGCCAGTAACCACCGTCTTTAGTACTTTACAACCAACATAGAAAGACCTAGATTCCTTGAAGACCGTGAATATTAAGAGCTCTAAAGTAGCTGGTCGAGAAGTAGTAGAATTTTATTTATATTACATTCAACCTACGCTGATGCTCCGTACTGTAGGAACTTAATGTGGTGGTTTATTAACGAAATTGTTATTGTTCATTCGAATTTAAGTTTAAGTTACATAACATAAACAATCTGTCAAATATTTTAATGTATGTAGTTTTAAACGATTTTGTAAACAATTACTATACGTTTATTTGTTTCATCATAAATCTATTAGAAATCCGATTACAATTTACAAGAAATGCCGATCATTGTAAGCATATTATAATTTACATTATAGTCGGTAAAATACCTCTCATCTGAGGCATGCCTAAATAAAATACATTTATAAATGTAATAAGATGCGTTGGGCTAAGACGGAAATATGGGAAAGACTAAAAGTTAACCAAAATGCTCTTAAAGGCGTCGTAATAAAGTTCACCTTTCAAACTTCCCCCTAATCATCATCATCATCATCATCATCAACCTGTTGCAGTCCACTGCTGGACATAGGTCTCTCCAAGGGTGCGCCACTGGGCACAATCCTCAGCCACTCTCCTCCAGCCGCCGCCAGCCATCCTGCTATTATCATCCCTCCATCTTGCCTGAAGACGTCCTTCGCTTCTTTTGCCAAGACGCGGTCTCTACTCGAGAACATGTCTACTCCAACGGTTGTCAGTTCTTCGGTAAATATGACCAGCCCACCGCCATTCTAGTTTGCTAATTCTTTGGGCTAAGTAATAATAAATAAATAAATATTACGGGACAATTTTTACACAAATCGAACTAGTCCCATGGTAAGCTCAATAAGGCTTGTGTTATGGGTACTAGACGACGATATATTTAATAGATATGTTACTTATATACATAGAAAACATCTAAAACTCAGGAACAAATATTCATGCTCATCACACAAATATTTGCCCTTACCGGGATTTGAACCAAGGACCTCTGCTTCGCAGGCAACGTTACTCCCACTGAGCTAAACCGGTCGTCAAAATAATGTCTGTCCCTTTGGTTCTGTGACGGATCATCTCATTTCTTGTACGATCCCTCAATGAGACACCGAGCATAGCAAACTTCCCCCTGCTTTCATTTTATCCCAACGCAGAGTGCCAATATCTTTATTAACAAATTCTAAATTTTCTTTTATTCCACTTTCAGAACAACGCGGATATGCAATACCTGGGATAATGTTCGGGTGTACCCCGAAAGAAGCCGAAATAATTGGACAAGTGCGAAGCCTTATGCTACAAGTAAATATTATCTATTCTTAATTTTATTTTAATTTGTTTGGCGGTTCTACTACCTCTAAGCTTTATCTTTCATTTTTCTAAATAAAAAAAGTCGTAAGTTCCAAGGTCCGGGCTGTTTGTTGGATGGATTATCAGTTCCATATTTGAGGCCTTTAAATACGTTTTCTTAGCGGAATACTCGGACGTGTTATCGAGGTGAAAGACGACCTTGCTGTGAGGACGCTTTTCGTGAACTTTTTCTAACACTCCGGGCAAGCAAGTGTTTACGTACCAATCTGCACTTTCTGTCCTTTGGTTTTCAAGCGACACTGCAGTGTAATGTCCTGACTTTCTGAAAAAAGAAGTAACCATCTTCTTACCGGCGGTGCTTCGAGTTTTCTTAGCTTTTGTCGGCAGGTCTCCAAAAGGAAACACCCAGTCTCCTGACTGGCTTTTACCAAAGCAGTACACCCACACTTTTTCACCTGTCACGATATCATAGGTCAGAGCTAATCTCTGTCTTTCATTGAATTTTTTTAGTTTTTATTCTTAAGTTAAATCATACGGTCTCTATCGAGTGCAAAGCTTCCGATCCTTCAGATGCGCATGTCTCATTCCAATGCCTAATACAGTACGAATTTGCTGACAAATATATATTTTTACAGTTTCAATAAACTGTCGTACGATATCAATATTGGATTCGGTAACCACAGTCGCCGACCGACCTTCACGTACGTCATAGTGATGATCACGCCCACGTCTAAATTTCCCAAACCCCAAAAACGCAGAATTACGACATGGAGCTTCGTTTTTGGCAACTGTTTTGTTGATTTAAGTCAGGGGCCGCCAAACTACGGCCCGCGGATCAAGTCCGGGCCACGAGTCCTTCTAATCTGGCCCTCGGAACAAAAGCGGGAGAGCCCTCTATCACTATCGCGGGCCGAAATGTGCCGATTTGTAATTAGTCACAATGTGACCTCACTGGGATTTATTTAAGTGTTCGAAATAAACCAATAATAATTTTATGACTTTATTATTTTTAATATATTCTTCTGTTTCCGCGATTATTACTCATTGAAATAAAACGTAAATATATTATTTTTTACAAACTGACGGTAATTGGTCATAATCATAGCCACTCATGACCATAATCAACACCAAGTGCGTTCCTTATGCGTTATCTAGGTACCCCCTGAAGACTAAGTCTACTTAACTACCCCATGACCAGCCATGAAACCAAAGCCTTGACCCTCACGAATTTATAATATTAAGTGCAGTGTGGCCCTTGAGTCAAAAAGTTTGAAGACCCTTGATTTTAAGCCACAGCGAAAAAGTAAAAATCACTGAGCGATTTTTCTAAATTCATTGTAATCGTCGTCTAGTACGCATAACTCAAGCCTTATTGAGCTTACCGTGGGACCAGTTCGATCTGTGTAAAAATTGTCCCGTAATATTATTTATTTATTTATGACGACACACTATTTTCTAAAGAACGCAACAATGAAAAAACAAATGACAGTCTCGTAAATTAAAAAGTAACACATTCCCAGAGAGTTCCATTTTCGAATTCCACAATTGTTTTTTTATTTTTTTTATTTAAGTGGCCAATTCCAGAAACTTTCAGTATGCCTTGCGTGTATCTACGAACGATTGTTTACAATGACCTACATTCTGTAAATTCTCTTTCGAAATACAAAGACTTTGAGAATTGGTCCACAACTAACGGCAAAATCAGTGAACATAAATAAAGAAAATACATACAGTAGACAATAGAATATCATCCGTTTTTGAAAAAAACGGCGGCCTGCTTATTTAAGCTAGAAAAAATAGTTGCATAAACGTGTATGTTTATGTTCTGAGTGAAATTTCCCAGTAGTTCCGCATATCTCGTTTCACCATAATTTCTTCCAAGGCCGAACATTGTCGATGTGTCAATGACCGTAGGCGGTAGACAGACGCAGACCCGCCATATATGGATCATGTTTCACGTCCTACCTTTCCGTGATTCACGGCGCTAGCAAATTTACCCAACCTTGACTACGGTGATGACAAGTGTGACTTAATTATATAACATAACTATATTTGTGAGTAACCGTTACATGGTGTAGTACTTGAGAGTATCTGGTAATGATATATTATAACAATACGTATCAAATGTAATTTGATTTGCTAAGTAAACTGATAATTGTAAAAAACCGGTCAGGTGCGAGTCGGGCATGCGCATGGAGGGTACCGTATCACCGTACGTAAAAACCCACAGCCCTTTGTTTAGCTTTGATTTATTATTTTTATTTGCTGTCGACTACTGGTTTAGTTTAGCGGGAGTGATGCTGCCTGTGAAGCTGATGGTCCTAGATTCAAATACCGGTAGTGATAAATATAAATTTCTGTGACCACCATAAATCCATATACTATATACTATATATACTATATTATACTATAATATTATAAATGCGAAAGTGTGTCTGTCTGTCTGTCTGTCTGTCTGTCTGTTACCTCTTCACGCTTAAACCGCTGAACCGATTTGGATGAAATTTGGTATAGAGATGGAGTCCCGGGGAAGGACATAGGCTACTTTTTATCCCGGAATAATACCCTTATCCGCGATAAACGAATTTAAAGCGGACGAAGTCGCGGGCAGAAGCTAGTCTGAAATAAATAAATCACAAGCTCCGTGGAGGTGAGAGGGGGCCAGTATGTACAGTCGGTGACCTGACTTAAGTATCCAGGCATATTCGTAGTTTTGAACGCACAATCGGTACACATTTGCAACGCTGTTCAGGTTCCAAACCTGGCTCAACTTACTTTTTTATTTTTTTTGTGTTTAATTAGTTAAGTAGTTTCTATTATTTTTATATACGTACGTATACATATATGATGTAGAGGGGAAAAAATATTTTTTAACTTCAAATTAAAAACTTCATTCTACTAGCAGGCCTCAAGGGCACGTTACATGCCTGATTTTAGAATAAACAGAAAAACATTCGCAATCTACATAATTATATTCAAGTTAATAACAGTATTAATACAACAGACAAATACTTGGGCAGACTTTACAGGGAGATGTATATATTGTCTCCGGGTCTAAGAGGTTATACATTACTTAACCTATACTTTCAAAGATAGGATGTCTAGGCGTCAAAAAAAGGAAGAAAATAAATAATAAATAACAATATAATTATAACAAGAGAGAATTCTAACTTTAATGGAAATGTAGAAAGTTCCCGTAGTTAAAACAATACATCTATGCCCATATGTTAAAAATTGCAAAGACTTTTTTGTTCGACTGGTAATTTATAAATTGTTGAATAAGTAAATAAAACTAAAATAATACCAATGTGAACCTTTTCTGTGGGCACTATTAAAGATGGGTTTCAACGCTATATAAAATGTAATCAATTTTGATCATACTTAACTAGTGCCATCTAACGGAGACCGCATTGGCAAACTTTACTTACTGGTTTCTGCTAATGCCATTTTAGTTCGTTCAATGGGGATGACTACTGTCAAAATGCCACAGTTATTTTTAAAATAAGCCAAGTAAATTGTGTTATGTATATAAATCATCATTAATGACAATATGATGGACAAATTCCATAGAAGTATTATAAGTGACTGCGCTGTGGTCAAGCCATCTAGAATTAATCTTGGCAAGCCTTCACATTCTGGTATTTTGCTCGTATAATGGTATAAATAAGAATGAAAACATATAATAAGAAATTTTTTATTTCGTAATCATTAAACTTTCGTAAATTTTAATTCGATTAACAGATAAAACAACTATTTAGTTATGTTTATGTTACATTTTACTAGAATTTCGCCACCTTTTTGATAGTCTGCTGTAGTCAAACACACCCAAAATAAATAAAAAATGAGATAAACAAAATAACCAATTGCAATTAATATAACTATATGTAGCTATTGACTAAAGTATTTATTTTAACCATAATGAAGAGGCACCCAGTGAATCAACATGTATGCAGATAGAAACATGCATTACACGCTTCCATCTTAAAATACAATAACATCACTCGGGCACCCACTTTACTAACAATAAAAAAAACAAACTGTATGTTTAATGTTGAATAGCATCACTACAATCCTTATTATTACATTACTTAATACTTCAAGGCTTTGCCGTCATTGTCGATAACTTTTTGAAGCCTCACACTAATGCCGTTCACCGTCCCTGAGGTTTTGGCTCGTCCTCACGTTGGACAGGTCCCAGTTAAGGACCATTTTGGCCCCATACATTTTCTATCAGATTTAAGTCTGGGCTTTATGACGGCCAGATAACTGTTGTGATATCACTTTGAGATCCGAGCCAATCTGTTACAATTTGGGCTCTGTGCACCGAGCAGTTGTCTTTTATCAGGTATATTTGACCCTCGGGATAGGCAACTCGCACAGTTGGCAACATGACGTCACGGAAAATTTTCAAGTATTTTTCACTATTCATGCGACCACCGACTTCTATAATTTCGCCTGGCCCCATGATGACTTCCAACCCCAATAAGCTATAATGTTATTCTGCCGCTAGTTCTGGTAGGTAAAATACAAAATTAGTCATATGTCTTCAATCCTGCATGCATCCAGCATGTAAGTGTTTGCGCACTGTTTTACTGTCGTTTTGGTGGAAAGGAACGGGTCTTCAGTGTGCCTTGCGATTATATCCCGTGGAGACTGAGGAGTAAACATTACAGGAGCAAACCCTGGCCGCTTCCTTTCTATATCTTAGTGTTATAGTTTCTCCATGCCGATGCCGTTTGATTCACAATCTAACGGTTTTTCTCTGTAAAGAAACGTTACTTTTATTTAATCATCCTTATAACTTTAATAGACCATAAACAAAATAAAATGATGCAATGCATTTATAGTGTAGAAAAACGTCATTTTCATAATGCTAAATACTTATACTATGATGTATTCGTAATGCGAATTGTTATGTAATTATAAATTATAACAAAGTATAAATAACATGTAATATCATGTTATACGTAAACCAGTTTTAATAATTTCCTTTGATATCCTAGACAAATGAATAAAATCATTAATATATATGAGCTATAGGTGAGTTTATAAAATATAATTAATATATTCAACTTACCGTTAAATGCAATTGATGAGCAATTTAGCTTATTGACGTGTTGTTTTCAAACAACACCACTATTTTCACCTTCAAAAATGCTGTTAATTGAAGCATTATTTCAAAATATTAAGGCGTAATAAATATGTAATGTCAACCGTGAGTTCTTCCGAGAGCAATTGTCGAATTATAGATAATTAACGACATTGCCCACTAATGTAATTGCCTAATACCCGTAAATAAATAGCTTAAATTGTGGGTTGTTATGAGACGGAATTTATACGGTTGAAAAAAAAATATACATGTGATGCGCCCTAGCAATGTTAATTTGAAACAACCCATCCGCAATGTTGTAGCTAATTTCAACCTGTCCTGTGGTCTAGTGGTAACCGCGCTTGACAATAAATCAGAAGGATGAAGGTTCAAACCCCGACTTGGGATTGTCAGAAAATGTTTTTTGACTTCTTAGTCAAGCTTGCTGGGAATTATTCTAAGCGAAATATGCATTCTTGAGAATTCTTAAGATTTGTAAATGAAACAAGATGATGATGAAATAACATTCGGTAAGTGCTGCCACCTAGAGTATGATCATTTGAAGAGGTCGAATAATTTGTTTAGTGAGACACTCGCTCGTCCAGTGCTGCCATCCAATATCAAAGAGGCTGAATTGATAAAAATAAGGCAATCAAATATGAACATTGAATGTTAAATGTAAAAGTGCCCTCGAGGCTTACTTGCAGAATAAAGTTTTGAATTTTGAAAAAATTAAAGGTTTCAGAAAAGTAGTAACTTCCTTTTATAATTACTGATATTTTTTTAAATATTGTGAACGTTTTCAATTGTCGATTAAGGAATGGATTTTAATTTTACGCAAATTGATATGAAGAAATGAAATGCCTTTTAACCCCTGTTTTTTTTTTTTTATATATTCTGGGTGTTACATACCTATATTAAAGTAAATCCTGCAAATTCGTTTTAAAATAATAATAAAAAAAGCAAAAACAGGGACATACAACCGGGGCTTGAACTCACGCCACTAATGAGTTCCAGTGCGCGTTCATAGTCACAAATATGCCTGGATACTTATGTGAGGTCACCGACTGTACACATATAGCGGTCCACACCAATATCCTCCCCAACTTTCACGGAATAAGAGACATCCCGTCCGGTCTCTAGCCATCGCGCGAACCCAATTGGCTCGAGTAGAGCCGACAAGTTAACAATGGCAAGAGTGCGACAGATAATGTTATAAAGTATGGCGTGCCATGAGAAGCAGCCGGCGCTTTTCTGGCAAGATAGCCCGAGGCGTCCCATCTGATCTACTTCGCTGCTACACAGTTACTAGTGTGAGGCGCCGATTCGGGCTCCGAGCCGGAGACAGGTCGCTATACGGAGTGTGTCAGGCTCTAAGAAGGTCCCGGTCTCTGGCCATGGGTAACCAAGACCCTGCTTCTTTAGTCCTTGCCGCTAATAATCCGGCCCGCTCAGGACCTGTGCTGAGCTCCGTAGGCTATCGTACATTAATTTACACTGTATGTCATACCAACTCCTCTGCAAACTAAGGTGGTCTGGAAAATCCTGTCCCGGGTAAACATGTGACCATGCATGTTTTCCTTCCTGCAGGCCCGCAATCTCAAAGATTTGTGGGAAATTCCGTAAGATTTTACCTATGAGACTAATCGAGCTGTGGGCGTAAAGTAAACAGGCCGGTAAAGAAATACTAAAAATTTTGCAGATCCCTATCTCACCGTAACGAATGGGTAGAGATACCTAACTCCATGACTCTTCACTTAGCTGTGTGTTTGAAAAAGCCTCCAAATTCAATTTATTGAGATTGTCAAAAAGTGTTAAAAGGTTTTGGGATTTCCAGAGCGAGCACATGGCAATTTTGGGACAGATACGTAATGAGGACTTATTTCGAGAAGTCTGTCCGCGTTATTTAATTTTTTTTAAATAGAATTAGCAACGTAATCTGAAAAAGAGTCATCGAAAATCGGAGAGCCTAGGAGACACAGGGAGCTTTTATTGACTATTTTAATATTTGGTGCGAGGCTGTCAAATTGTTGGTTGATGTTGATGTCTCTGGCATTGCCACCTGAATGTGGAATATACAGTTCGCATTCGCATATACCGAAGTTCAGCTCAGGACAGTATCAACGTCGCCTCCTAGGGTTCCGTCGTCCAAATACCACACGTTGCATTTTGATTTTAAATTTTGCATTATAGAATGTATGGCTAAAATTGGCCCGAGAGGATCCAACAGAAGTTGAATGTCAACAGGGTGTGACAACCAACTTCTGAAGATATTAAATTTTCGCGATAAAGTAATTTTATTGGATCTGCATAGCAGTAAAGAAGATAATTGTAAATTTCCGGAACGTTCTGTTTTATTTCGGGCAGTAGGGTGTCTCTATTTACGACATTCAAAGCATTTTTGACGTCAACTTTGATGAACACTTCCTTTCTTTCCCGCTGGAGAGGTAGGTGCGGAGAGAATGGACCGCTGCTTCGCACCCTCCTCTTGTGCCGAAACCTAGTTGGATTGGTTCAAAAACAGGTTTTAAGTTTTTAATCATGTGGTGCACTGCAATTTTGGACACGAGACAGCGAAGTGTTGAACCAACGGCAATAGGTCTCACCCCGGCATCTGTTTTAGTTTAAGATATTAAATTAGTATAGTACAGTATAGGTAGATGGTTGATGTTACCAGAGTACATGGTGTTCATTAGTTTAGTAATGGAATTAAGCAGTTGTTCCCCTGCGTCACATGTGGATTAGGATGTCAAATCTTTAAGGTGTTGGGGTGAGATACCATCCAAGCCAGCAGCAGACCCGGTTATATATAATAATTATTGGTTCAAGGACGTCTATTACTATTAGGCTTTAGGCAGGCCTGGCATGACGTTGGTGGATCTAAAAACGGAGGAGTAGATGAAGCTGCGGAGAGTGTTTAGTCTGTAGGGCCAAAAGAGTGTCAGGGGTATTTGGTGATAACACGTCGCTAGAGAAGAGGATAATAATATTTTTTATTATAGTGTGTGTACAAGTTTAACTGTTGCATTGAGTTTATACTTAAAACATATATTTAGAATAGGCTAAGTACAAATATTGTAATAGATATAAGAGTTATTTCGAAAAAATGACTGGCAGTTAAGTTTTTTTCGGCTTTCTTCTCTCCTCTTGGGAAACGCCGTAGAGTCTGACTTGTAAAAGTGCCCTTGCGTCCTACTCATAGAATAAAGATCATTATTTCATTACATACTATGAAGACTCTTAATAAAGATTTTCCGAGAGATGCTTGCGCAACTTACATACTCTTGAGACAGAATTTACTCTGAACTTGTCATATACTGATGTTTTAGATGTATTAGCACGTTATTAATTTGGGCGTTGAGGAAATTACTACAAATGACTTGCGCATTTGCAAACCTACAGGTATTCTGAAATGTAGTCATCCTCCGAGCGAGAGGAATGTTGGTACGTCATTAACTCTGTCTATACGGAAATTTAGGTGACACAACACAAAGTAGTACCAACTTTGAGTACCTACTTTGTGTTGTGTCACCCAAATTTCCGTAAAATAATCCGATAGATAATCCAGCATAATTCAGCATTAATATCTGCCACAGCAAAGTGCCCATAAATATCTGAGACGACTCTATTTCTAGGGCCGTTAGGTCGTGTCAGACATTTTCGCCCGCTTTGTTATGGCAGATATTGATGCTAGTGACTGTATATACCTATTTTATTTATCGTATGGTATTAGGATTAAAACAAATAATAATAAATAAAATAACTTAAACTAGATGTTGAGATTAGCCTTCTTCAAGTACTTAGAAGCCGCTTCGCTGAGGCTTGCGAGGTCCTCGACCTGTCCCTGGAGTTTGGTGACGGTGCAATCCAGAACCATGTGTTCCACCGTCTGCTCGGGTGCGCCGCATACACACTGAGGGGAGTCACGCCAGCCCCATTTGTACCAATGGTAGGCGCAGTTTCCAACGCCTGTTCTAATGCGGTTTAGTTGGCACCAGACTCTTCGCGGATGGTCCAAGCCAGACGAGCGAGCCTTTGGGCTATGCGTGTAAAATTTGACGCTCTTAAATTGTTCGTTCCACTCGGTCAGCCATGAGTAGTGTATGTCCCAGTTGCTGTTGCTTAGCTGCATCAAACTTAGTGCTGGTGCGTTTCGGGATTTAAGTCGAAAAAAAAGTGTATATATACCTATGATCATACATAATACTTTACTACTTCGTTCGTGAAGGAGGAAAAGTCATAACCCCCTTTTTGCTTCAGCGTGGTCGGGTGAAATGTAACTAAGAACTATCATCGAATGTTCGAACTCTTGTACCAAAAAATGGTTGAGGTGCGTCCAGCCGTTTCGCCGTGATGAGACACTAAATATTTTCGAGTCATCCTCTTTATTAAAAAGATAAAGATATGTTATATTGATACATTCACTATACGTCACTATAACGGTCACCATAACATGTGGTTAGTTGACTAATTCGGTGAAAATGTATGACAAAGTTGGATGGATCAATTAACCGACTCGATTTTATTTTGAAGAGGTTGCGACTTGCGAGACTTGCAATTATTTTACATGATATTTTTGATGGGATAACTATTCTGAATGCTTATATCGTTATTAACTACGATTACTACGATAGAAGGCAGCTTCGTTCAAGGAGGAGAAAATCATCACCCACTTTTTTACGCGTAATCGGGTAAAAAGTATCCTATTACCATTTGTGGATGACCCGCTACCCATGTACATTTTTTTTTTAAATCTGTTTCGTCGTGATGAAGGCACAACGACTCATTCAATCATACAAAAAATAGTCCGTATTACTTTTTTAAATATCTTGAAATGAACTTACACCACCTGAGATACAGGATTTTCCTAGTGCAGGCTCGTGAAAGAGGGTACGTTCTATTAAACGTTTATTTATTTATTATATCATTTGAGTTATCTTGGTGTCGTGGTATGATGAGGGCCTATAATGGTCGCTTTTGCCCCGCGATAGATAAATGATTAAGTATTCGACGCTTTCTAACAACTATGCAACTGCAATGGGACGAACGCTTTGTATGTATGTATATGTAATCACTTTATTGCACATAAACAAATATATAAACAAAATTATTATAAAACATCATCAATATCATCAGCTACAAAAGCAAACTTGTACCGGATAAGGGATCTCTTCCAGTTAAATTTTCTGTCATTGACACATGTCACGTATCATAGGCCTGATGCTCTCATTAAATGGTTTATTTATTTCACATGGTAAGGTGTGAAAAATAAATGGAAAGTCATTCATACTAAGGTTTTGTGCCAACTGAACCTGATAATTTATTTATTTGAATTCGCAATATTCATGAATTTACCCAAGGCGCCTAATAATATGAATTGGACAAAGATTTAAGGATTAAAAAAAAAACCACTTTCATCTTTGCACTGTTTTATGCTTGCTTTTCAATAAACGTGGATTTTCAGCCGTCAATGCCGTCATAGATTGCTTGTGTCAATAATCGATGACGGAGCCGTCTCAAAAACGTTATCTTATGGCGCAATAGATTAGTCAACACATTTTAACTGACTTTGAGTCATTTTACCATAAAAGGACCTTCCTAAAGCTTGAATCGTCACGTGCGCCGATTTCACCGATACGTCGCTTTATCGATAAATTATGTCTCAGTACATGAATGTTCAATTACTTGGCAAATAAAATGTTTATGTCCCGTCAATATAATGTGGAATACAAGTCCAATGAATTAAGAGCATGAAATTGTTACATTATTTACGACTTAGCTACCGAGGTCAGTCATGTTTCTGAGAGACTGTAACTAAATAAATAATTGAAATAAAACAATTAAACAATATAATTTTAATTTAATAAAATAATTAAGCCCTTCTGGCACATGTGTAACTGTCTTTACAGCTTAGGCCCATCTGGCATGTATGTACACCTTTATTTGTGTTTTTCAAAAAATGGGTAGTTTGCACAAATTGTAACTTTGACAGAGGAAAATACATCTTTTCTCAGTCCTCCCGTGACCATGGAAAGCTGGAAAGCTTCCGAAACGTCGGGAACTAAAACGAGATAATATACGCGATATAATCCGTTAAATTATTTTATTTCAATGAGTAATAATCGCGGAAACAGAAGAAAATATTATAAATAAATAATGTCGATTTGAACGCGTAAACGTGAAAGGGTCAGCTAGATAATTTTGTTTACCTATGTAATAAACACACACGAGAGTCTGAAACAATTTTCATCTTTAATACTGATTTCATCCTGGCAAAAAAAAAATCCTGTAAGTTTTGTGATCGAATCTACTGAGGATAATTGTTCCCGACCTAGAAATCATAGTACGGTACGACCAACTCAAATCGTATACCCTAGAATGCCATACTTTTTAGCGAACTTATCACATCTCGATTATAAAAAAAACACGGTATGAGTTGCGATGTCTATGTCCAAAAGGCAACAGAACACCGTAAATATTGAAAGTATTGAAACTCAGAAGACTCCATAAGAAACTTACCAAAACCGAAATAAATATAGGCTATGTTGACTGCTTGGTAATATAAAAATAAAATCATTAAGTAAAACATCAAACTCCAGACAAAATACTCACATGAGCTCAAAACGTAGGCGATGGTATTGCCTACTAGCTTACGTAGTTATTAGACGCTGAATCGTTTTGAAATACAGTGTGCGTGTACGAGTATGTACCTACGCAGTGTCTGTCGATTTGCACAATGACATACTCATCAAGACTACTACTCGCTACTGTTAAGTTCCGAATGCGACGTTCGTTCGTATGCATCCCTCTCATTTTTCTATTACATAATAATTGAGTAAACAGGACGGTTCGATACAAATTTAGAACAAGGAGCTTATAACCCAGTCTAGGAAAATAAATCAGCCAATGGGTATAAATCTCCAATCTGCTGGATAGTATCTGATTGACTAGATAAAATATACTATGTGAGGAGAAATATATACTGCTCAAAACAATATAGGGGCCACCGAGAATTTTGATCGTAACGTGAAAATATATATTAAAATTTATTTTACAGTTTCCAGCTAAAGAAGCTTTTGTTTTTGTATAGGCTAATAATCGATTAATTAAATAGTCAGTTGTTTTATTTGTTTTAATTGAGATAAAATTAGTTTATTGTAACCATAAAAACTGAACAGAAATTCACCGCGCAAAAATAGCCTATATGTTGGTTTGAGTAGTAGCTGTCAGAAAGTGATAAAATATACATCGGTAATTTCACTACACTACAGACTAGCGCGAGATGCGATATATATAGTTCGCAAGATGACACCGACTCAGATCCTATCTGGACTTAAGTTATGCATCAAAAGATTTCCTAGATTGTTAGTGAGAGAGGCTATTTTAATATGTGATTATAGTTATTGAATACCTACATTTGAATTTCCACGTAATAATTGTTACATTTATTTTGTTTCAGATTACAACCTAGCCACCAGCGTTAAAAGTCACGAAGCAAAGACAGTTATTACTGCGTTAATATTATACGGAAATTATTTCAAGCTCACGTTCTAAAGTAGTGTGGATTGCAATGATATATAAAAAGAGGTAGATAGGTTACCTACACGATAATCCACGTATAAAAATGGCCAGGCTTACGCACACATAACTCTGATAAAATTGCAATAACACACTAATCATAAATGCTTTTAGACGCTTTTATTAAGTAATTAGTGCAAAATCTCATTATGCATGAGGCTTTTCTGTTTATTTGACGCATAATCCAATATATAACAAAGTACTCTGTGCGCGAGACTGAGTTAAGGTTTGCCAATTGGCGTAGTTTTGGTGTGCCATTTTCGGAGCCCGTATAACCTATCTACCTCTTTTCAGGTTATATCATTGGTGCATTGTACATGACTGAGCACGTTACTCCCAGAACGAGACATAGTTTAGCAGTTCAATGCCAACTTCGATGTAAATATCACTTGTATGGATTAGAGGAGACGAGTACACTTTGAGTTGTAAGGAGACGACACCATTACGCGAATAAAAGCCAGACGCAACTTTAGCTATATAATTGCCAATGTTGCCATATGACTCTTATCGACTGGTCTAGCCTGGCAATATGAGTCGTTACACTTTGAATTGATAAGGAGGTCGTTGACACCATTTCGCTTTCATCCCCCGAAACTTGGTCAGCGTAGGTACGCGTGTGGGCGGGGCGAAAGTGCGCGTTGATTGACTGATCCGACGTTATGCGCGAGCGTCGAATAAAAATCAACGCTCCAATCACAAAACGTCTCAAGAACCGTTGTATTCATGTGTGTGTTTGTTAGAATGGCAATGGCGTGAATTGGTGCTCTCATGACTTTTTTAAGGCATACTATGATTCACTTTTGCGACCATTAAATTAAGGATATGTACACAGTTTGTTCTATAATTATGCCGAGCTAAAATAATTTGGTTTTTTAATATTGCAAGAATTTATATTCATATACGCATGTATATAATTTTTCTTGTACTTATATGAACAAAAAAAATTAGATGTTGGAACAGTTACGTACTATATGATAAGTAGCCCAGATTCCGAGATAAATATTAGGATATTCCCCAGTTTCCGAACCATGGTAACCTTACAATAAATTAAGGATTATCTAACAGTCTGTCTTTAAGTGATAAACCTTGAAAAGTACTGAACCAATTTTTACCTGATCTTTATGATAAAAATAATCCTGAAGGGCAAGACTTGTGTACCCAATATAAAGACTAAGAACACAAAGAAATATTTTTCTCGTCTTATGCAGAAATGTACTGCATAAACATTGCATAAACTGAGAAGATTATAGCCATCTCAGCATCTTAATCACGAAAACTTTCCCTCTCAACACCAAAGTAATGCCCAAACGTGATTATAAACTCCAAAAATCAAGGATAAATAAATATCTTATAACTGGCAACATATCTACAAAACATACATTTTACTATAATTAGTTCCACTGGGTGATGAAACCTCCACTGTAAAGTAAAGATATTAAGTTCCAATTTAAACGTAAGACACAAATTAATGCTCAAATATTAAACAGCTATATATTTGTAAAAGTCAACGTGCAGTAAATAAATAAAATAACTTTATAGATACTGTTGTAATAAAACAGATGAGCGTAGGATTAAAAAAAGTAGGTGGATCAGTGACCTTACGTCGAAAGTGAAATTAATTAACGTCTATTAGAATTACTAATATTATATTAGGGACGGTATTTTTTGCAACTTTAAGTGGAACGCGTGGATTGTATTGTGAATTAAATAAAGAGACGAAAGAATGAAACGGCGATAGTGATAATTATACCACTAGTAAGTTAAGCCTAGTTTTGTTTACTAAACTTTTCTCCCCAATCAGACAGTTCTAAAGCTAGCATTCTTAAATGGAGTAAATCATTTATTGAAGAAAATCCTTTACTCGAGCGCTCTGCCATACTAATATTAAAAGAAAAAAGAATTGCTGTCTTCGTGAGGAAGGAAACCAAATAATTTAAACCACGTATTCCTTAGGTTACTAAGAGTATAAAATATTATGTGAACCCTAGTAAATACCCTAGTAAATTCAGCTTAGTTTTGAAGATAAATTATCAATTTTCATGTAAACTATTGTGATTACTTGTGTTTGAACACAAACATGTCGTTTAAAACAAATTAAAAAAGTTAAAAGGTCCACATTTCAGAAGCAGAAGTTTACAAGCTCGAATCAGTGGCGTGTACAGGGTTTTGAACCAAGGTAAGCAGTGTTCCTGTGCATGTATGGAGCCATGGTCGTTCAGGGCTTCAAGATAGGCAGTTTTTCTATGCCTGTATGGAACCATGGTCTTTCAGGGTACGCAGTGTCTTTGTACCAATATGGAGCGCACGCCAATGGCGAGAATGATATTCTGACTTAGGATTACTTTTGCGTTTGAAATACCTGGCTAGTAACTATTGCTCCCTAGTACGTGAACAATGTATCTAATATGATATCGATCATGCATTAAAATGTTTCAAATTCAATCGAACCCTCCAACCGAATGTGACGTGGAAAGTAGAAACGGGACAAATCTCTCTCATCACCCTTCCAAGAACACACTCGTTAGCGTTTATCATTATTTTAAAGGAAACCAACAAGAAATGGCCAGATGCATAATTACGCTGGCACATAATGATAACAATTACTTGCCATTGGCATGCAGAAATTATTTTGGCCTAGAAATAATCCGTAAGCGAGCTTGCTTGTCCCTTTCGAGTAAATACGTGTTACTTAAATGAAGATAATGAGAGGCTGATGGTAAAATTGTAGTTTTCATGAAAAATGTTGCGATTTAAGTATTGAGCAATACTCCACACCAACACGATACTCCGGCGGTATGTGTTTTAATTAAAAGTATATGTTTCTAAAAAACTTATATCAGACCGAAATAAAACAATTTAAAGGATTATATCGCGTATATTATCTCATTTTAGTTAAGACGAGCGAAGTCTCCTAAAGTTAACTTACCCAGAACTGAATTCAACGCTTTGAAGAGAAAGAAGAAAGAAAGAAAGAAATAAACAATAATTCATTTAGCATTGCATAGTTATACTTATAACATAATTTATAAAACAGGTGGAATTATGCTAAAAAGGTCGTCACTCAGCTTAATATCATGAAGTAAACAATACTTACTTCCTGACGCTGATTTTAAGTGATGCCTGCACTGAAGGTCACTTGGTTACATTTTAAATTTTTTCGCATATATATGGAAAATAAACATTTCTTGTAGGTACCTAGATAACTAATAATATGTACTATTATTATTATTATTATTTACATGGATTATTATAATGTTAAACTACGGAAAATATGACGATTCAATGCCTACAAAAATCGAGCAAACTGCGCTTGTGTGTGTGTGTGTGTGTAAAAGTGTGTGTGTGATTTATGGCTGCTTGTGTTGGAACTTCTGTTTATCTATAAGAAACATTTTGATTCGTTTTTTGAACGATGTTATACTGCCCGAGTTTCTTATTGGCGGTGGCAGATCATTCCAACATTTCGTGGCTGCAAAGCGGAAGCTGCCACGACAAGCATCCGAATGGTGTTTAGGGCATATAAGTCGTATAGCTTGTCTTTTGTGGCGTTGGGAAAAAGTAAGTTTTTGAAATAGATATGCTGGTTGTATTTTTTATGATTCCAAATAGTAATGTCATGTGTAGGGTGCGCCGCGCCTCCATGTTCAACATGTCGTTCCTATTCAGGAAAGGAGTAATATGGCCTCGGCGGGTTACAGGGAAACAGTATCGCGCACAGGCATTCTGGATCCTTTGTACCATTTTTCTGGTCCTTGCCAGCAGGCATCCCCCAAAGACTGTATCTGCGTAGTTTAGCTTCAACAGTATGAGGGTTTCGCATAACTTTACGCGCATATCCGCACTGAGACACTCGCGAATCCCATACAGGACTTTGAGCCGGTAGAAACAATTGCGCATAGTTTCCAGCACATGACTCTCGAAACGTAACGTTTCGTCCATGATGAGACCCAGATTACAGGCTTCGTGGACTCTTTCTAGTTGGTCTCCCGCTATAGACACTTCCAAATTCTGCGCTTCTATTTTCCTGGTTTGACTTTTTGTACCTAAAAGATAATGAAGTACTTTGACTTGCTCGGATTAATCATTAGGCTATTTTTGTGACACCAGTTATATATGCTATTTAAATCTGCATTAAATTTGCGTATAGCTTCGGCACAATACGGTTTGTTATATCTGCACTGTAGACAATGAACAGAATTGGCCCCAAGATAGAGCCCTGAGGCACTCCTCTTACAACTGAGAGTTCTGAGGAAGCCAATTCTGTGCCGTCCTCATTACAGATTTTCACATATTGCGTACGTCCGGTAAGGTTACTGTTGAACCATTTCAGTGTCAAGCTGTCAAAACCATAATAAGCCAGTTTAGAGAGAAGCAACGAGGTATCGATAGTGTCAAAAGCGCGGGAAAAATCGAGTAAGACCAGTAAAGATCCCTCCTCCGATCCGTCTTGCACTGTCAATATATCATCCACCACGTCTATCAGGGCCGTGGATGTACTACGACTCTTTCTAAGCCCCGATTGTTTCGAGGGGAGTATATTATGAGATTCAAGGAATTCTGTCATCTGTTCAGCCACTACTTTTTCCAGAACTTTGGAGAGGCAAGGTAATATACTAACGGGACAAAGATCTTTATAGGCAGTAGGATGCTGGATTTTAGGGATAGGTTTAATAATGGCCTTTTTCCGCTGTTCTGGAAATACTCCCGTTTGTATTGACTGATTCACTATGGCAGTGATTATAGTTAAAGTTCTAGGTAATGTTAATAAGAGCATATTAGGATTTAGTCCATCATCGCCTTGAGCATTCGTTGTGTTGGATTTTATAATTCTAGAAACCGTTATTTCAGTAACAGGCTCGAGTCTAAATATCTTAGGTCCAAATCTATTATATACGTATTTTGTTAAGAGGGATATGTCAGTGTCATATTTATTGGGTAAGTTTAAAAAATTACAATTTATTTTATCTGCGTCTTTTAGGTGTGGAGGTATATCAATATCTTTTTTCTTAACGCTGGCAACGTTTTGTTTAATATTGATCCATAACTCATTAAAAAATGCCACAATCTCGCTCCGGAGTGCAGTGTCAACAACCGCCTTTAGGTCCTTATAATATAGTTTATGCGATTCGAGATTTGTTTTTTTATATTTAGCGTGGGCAGCATCACGAAGTTTCATCATTTCTTTTAATAATAGGCGTGATCCATGGATGCGAGTATTCCCTGATAACGGTAGTTTTAATCGGTGCATACAGTGGGAGTGTAGCAGTTGGTAGTAAAACAAGAGTAACTATTTACGTATTTATTCTTTGAGAGCCAAAAGTAATGAATATTTTAAACATTATGACATTACAACAACAGAAGACATTCTTTATTCGAATCTATTATTTTAAATAAACGGCCAGGATATGAAAAAGGTGGTTATACACGAGCAACCTCACATATCCCGCCGTCTCGGGATAAGACCGAAGGCCGCTAAACATAACTACTGGCCCTACCTGACATAAGGTACGTCCCTACCTACACGGGGGACCCCATACAATTATTTACCCAATTGGCCTCTAGCTAAGAGGTAGCCAAAGTTAAGTCACATATGTTTACCAGCTTATGGCATTTTACGTAAACATATGTTGTGTAACCCTAGCTTTACGCTGTAAAAACCCCGCCAAAAAGCAGGGCAACGATTGCTATAACCCCAATTTAATTCTTAATACAAATATGTCTGGACCATAAAGATTATAAAGTACGTCTCAGGCACTCGTACCCTTATTGGAGGAGCCCGGTGCTTGTAATTTATAAAGCATGCACTACACACCTTCCAACAATTAAAGTAACTAGATGTGCGGAACGTGCTTAATATCGTGCCCGTTCTACACATCTGTATCGTTAACCAATCTTATATGAGGTTGTATAACATGCAAATTATCATGCATGTTATACCAATTTGATTTGACCATAGACAAAGTAGTTCAGTATGACTCTAAATTATCTATGTCCATAGACCTCTATTTGTCCATTGCTATAACATTATCATATTGACATGTCAGAGCAATGACATTTCCAACGCAAATAATTACAAGACAACATATACAAATTTTATTATTGGTTTGGTGTTGGGGTGATGGGATTGGTGACCCATCTCTTCACCATTACTTCTATAGCTGCCAGTAGACAGCTACATCCTCAGCTAGCGCCAGCATCATATGTGAAAAATAAACATGTATTAGTGAACATAAGTTATTAGGTGCTGTGAAAAAAATACATTATACATTATTTATTATTTACAAGAGAAATGTAATGTTGTTGGATTGTTTACGATTAAAAATGATTGCTAAATTGGTATTACATTTATTTATCGTATAGTTGAGCTTGTTTTATTATGTTGTTTTAGCTCAAAATACTGTGAAATAAAAATATTAGTTATTTACAAGGGCACTGTCAAAATAAAATGTTAAAAGGGAAATTTATGTACAATAGAAGTTTGTTTGAACTAAAAAGAATTATATTTAGTTCTCGTATCAATTCATTATGACATATCATAGTATGCCTGACATAATGACAAGTTGCATTAATATTTCATACAATTCTGAAAAGTAAATTACATTAATATACACAACCTAACTAAATACTAATATAAGGTATTATGTTCTAATATGAAATCGTTTCACCTTATTAACATGTACAATATCCATTTTATTCCTATTTCCGGGAGTCAAACGCTGTACAATGTAGTTTGATGAAGATAATTGGTGGATTATTTTATAGGGTCCAACATATAATCTACATAAGTTCAAGCTTCGTCCTGTCAAAGCTTAGGTTTCAAAACCATGACCAAGTCATCAGGTTCATAAACTACTTTCTGTCATAATATCTTTTCTGAGAGCGCTGGGCTCTAGTAATATTCTTCACTGCTTTTTCTGTTAGTTTTTATTCCAATTTGGTTTCTTCATTTTCATGCATGCCCAGTTGCATATCTTGTTTCAAGCATGGTTCTCGTCCGAAAACTATATTATATGGAGCGATTCCTGTTGATGCTTGAAAAAAAGACCATTTTTGGTAGAGCTTTTGACCAGTTCCTTTGATCTTCTTGTACGTATTTTGACATGGATGCGGTTAAGGTTTTAAACAGTCTCTCGATTAAACCATTGGCTTGAGGATGATAAGATGTTGTATGGTATATTTTTGCGCCATATTGTTCTACTGTGCTCTTGACGATCTTCGACGTGAAGACTGATCCTCGATCTGTGATTAAAGATGCAACACTTCCCAAGTTGCAAAAAATATTCTCAGCTAAAAACTGTGCTATGACTTCTGCCGTCACTTGAGGAACTGCTTTACAGATCGCGTATTTGCTGACGTATTCGATTGCTCCTATGACGAATCGGTGTCATTCATTTGATTTGCGAAACGGTCCCAGTACGTCAATCGCTACTCGTTGTCCGAAGTTTTCGATTTTTACACTCTGCAGAAGCGCCCTCTAGTTGACTGTATTTTTTTCTTGACATTCTTTGCAGGATTTCACATATTTTTCGACTTCTTTTTCTGCATTTGGCATACAATATCGCTTCTTGAATTTATTTAGCGTTTTGAATAAGCCGAAGTGAGCTCCACCCCTGGCGCTGTCATGTAATTCCGTCATGCATTCTGTAAACAACGCTGCTGGTAAAACTGTAACACTTTTGAGTTGGTCATCAAACCATACTTTCTTGCATAAGTCGTTGCGTTTGATGTGATATCCTTTATATTGGTTTGAGCTGGATAGTTTATTCAAAATATCTTTACATACTTCGTCTTCTTATTGTAAACGTAATAGATCCCTTTTTCGAAGCTATACAGGCATAAATCATCTTGATTTTTAATATTTGATTCCTCGACGGTTTCTTCATTATATAGGGGATTTCTACTTAGGAAATCTGCATGAATATTATCTTTTCCTTTACAGTAAATTATTTTGAAGTTCCATGGGTGTATCGCTACTGCCCATCTCGCGAAACGTCCATTCATATCTCTTCGTGAGCGCAACCAAACGAAGCTTTTATGGTCTGTTACTACTTCGAATTCTTGGCCCCATAGGTATATATATGTTTGAAGTAAGATAAGGCCCATATAAGACCGAGACATTCCTTTTCAGTAATTGCGTAACGACGTTCGGCATCGCTTAGTTTTCTAGACGCAAATGCCACTAGTCGTAAATCCGTTTTTCCTTGCCATTCCCCGCACCTCCGCCAACTTGTGGGAGTGTACAAGTTGGTAGTAAAACAAGAGTAACTATTTACGTATTTATACTTTGAGAGCCAAATCAGTAATGAATATTATAAAAATTATGACATTACAACAACAGAAGACATTCTTTATTCGAATCTATTATTTAAAATAAACGGCCAGGATATGAAAAAAGGGGCTATCCACGAGCCACCTCACATCGAAAATGTTGGTTAAAAGTGCATTTAGTGAGTTTACCATGTTATTTACATTTTCCGAGATAAAACTTTCCCAGGGGATATGGCTGATATGTTCATAAAACATATCTTGATTCATGTCCTTTAACGGCCTGTATACAACTTGCTTAGGGGGTTGCTTTGTTTTTTTAATATTTAATTCGCAGGTAATAAGTGAATGGCTACTAAGATGAGGAAAATGGTTAACTGATAAATTGGAGACTTTGGTGGTCGAACAGATAACGTCAATCAACGTGTCGCTGTGATCTGTATGATGAGTGGACTTGTCGACATATTGTGTCAAATGCAGAGCGGTTAGAAAATCGGTCAGTTTTTTTGTGCATATTCGTTGTGTATTTAAAACATTTATGTTGAAATTTCCAACCACGACTATATGGTCGTACTTTCCAAGCGACGCAACCGTTTCGGTGAGCCCGTCAAGGAAAATGTTGACGTCTAACCGAGGCGGGCAATAGAGCTTGCGTGAAGACCCAGACATCACCATTCTTCGAGCTGACAAGGGAAATGCGACGGTTGTTATGGATACTAGTGATTACAACCCGAAAGTGGAAGTACTTTTGTCAGACGCTATAACATACAAGCTTGTTAAACGAGATCCAACGGCGAAAGTAGTAAAAACGACAGCCGAGCTGATAAGTAAGCACTCTGAAAATCTTAATCTTAAATCTTAATCTGGATGTGAAAAGTTTAGTGCCCTTTTGCCCGGTGCCACCAAAGTTGTACGGGTTACCAAAGATACATAAACCTGGTGCTCCGTTGCGCCCTATAGTAAGTCAAATCGATGCTCCTACCTATCGATAAGCTCGGCACTTAGCAGGTGTGCTTTCTTTACTGCGAGGGAAGAGGGAAGCATACACAAGGGACTCATACCATTTTGTCAGTGAGATTAAGGATTTGAGACTAACTGTTAATGAAGTTATGGTCAGTTTTTATGTCCAGTCTCTCTTCATATGCCTACCAATTCAAGAATGTATCGAAATTGTGAAAAGAAGATTGAGTGATGGCAATAGAATATGCTGAGTTATTACAACACTGCCTTACATCTGGCTATATGCTATGGAATGGTGAATTCTACGGGCAAGTTGATGGTGTGGCAATGGGGTCTTCGGTGTCTCCTGTCGTCGCCGATATTTTCATGGAAGACTTCGAGGAGAGAGCGCTTTCATTGGCACCTGTCAAGCCGAGGACCTTTAAAAGATGATACCTTTACTATTTTACCTGGATCTAGTGTTTCAGCTTTCTTCGACTACCTGAACTCCGTGCATAGTAAAATTAAATTCGCTATGGAGTTGGAAAATCAAAATTCACTTGCATTCTTAGATGTGCTAGTAATTAGAGGTCCCAAAAATAACATAGGTCATACTGTATGTAGGAAAGCTACGCATACAGATAGGTATTTGAATGGCAAATCTCACCACCATCCCTGTCAACTTGCTACAGTGGGTAAATCTTTGTTTCAGAGAGCCAGGGGTATCTGCGACGATCAACATCTGACTGCTGAGTTGCAGAATGTCAAACGTGCGCTTCGAGCCAACAAGCTCCAGATACCACGTTCCAAACAGAATCCCATTATGAAGAAACTAACAGTCGAGCGTAAACCTGCCGTATTACCATATTTGAAAGGGGTCACAGACAAGATCGGAAACATCTTGAAACGTGCTTCTATAAAAACATATATCAAGCCGTTGAAGAAGGTGTCTCAATACCTTAGACCCGTGAAGAGTAGCACCCATTTGCAGATTGCAGGCATTTATAAGCTGGACTGCGAGTGTGGTCTTTCATACATTGGTCAAACGAAACGCAGTATATCAACCCGGGTGAAGGAGCACATAGCAGATGTCAAGCACCGTCAGTGTAATAGGTCTGCAGTCTGTGATAAACGAAACCACTCAATTCAGTTTGATGAACCTTCTATCCTTGCCAAAGAAAAAAGATATTTTCCCAGAATGCTACGCGAGGCTATTTAGATTAAAAAACATCCTAATTTCAATAGAGAAGATGGATTGTTACTACCACCAGCTTGGGATCCAGTAATACATCACATCAAGGAACAAGCGAGACACAGGACTGCAAAACCTTAATTTCCGAACGGTGTAAAATATCTTATCTGTTTAAAAAGTAGTTTAATAGTCTCTGTTTTTAAAATATTATAGTTAGTAATGAGGTACCCTGGGAGTTTTTCTTTGCAACGTTTCTTTTCTCCTCAGTACGCCTCATTTGTGAAATACTGCTTGGTAAAATTTTTAAAATAAAATAATTAAGCCCTTCTGGCACATGTGTAACTGTCTTTACAGCTTAGGCCCATCTGGCATGTATGCATGCATGGCATGTATGTAACAATGTACACCTTTATTTGTTTTTTCAAAAATGGGTAGTTTGCACAAATTGTAACTTTGACAGAGGAAAATACATCTATGCTCAGTCCACCCGTGACCATGGAAAGCTGGAAAGCTTCCGAAACGTCGGGAACTAAAATGAGATAATATACGCGATATAATCCGTTAAATTGTTTTATTTCTATGCGTAATAATCGCGGAAGCAGAAGACAATATTAAATCAGATTCCAATAAAATTGCAAAAAGTAAAAAATAAAGCAATTTAGTTCTTTCAATTAACCTTTTTCCACTCAATAGTCATATACAATATATATACAATTCATGTTATATTGGAGGAAAGAAATTGCCAAATTTTCAAAGTTGACTATTTTAAGTACCTAAGTTGAATGTTACACTTTGTAGATATTGTATAGATTGAGTAGGTTAATTGAAAGTAAGTTGAAGAAAAAACTACTTTTTGTCTTTATGGAGTTTGTTTTTTTTTGCCTTTTATTTATTTCTCACTTTTTAGTGAATCGTTCCGTGAAACATTATCTCATGCCGATTTCAACAAGCCAAAAACGGCTGCGATACATTATTTTAACTCGGAGATCTAGTACCTACCTTATGGCTCCATCATATCAGTTCGGCGATACCATTCTCATCAGGAGCATTAAAAATTATGACAATACAGTTGCTTAGCTAACTTAATCAAGATATCTTATCGCCATCCGTAAATCACTTATCATTGAGGAGTTCCGTTCGCCTTCTGTGGTCTTCTCCATGACGTCCACTTCACCAATTTATACTTTTTGCATGCAAATACTTTGTTTCTTAAAACACTGAAATCGCTGTATATATGCCTGTACAATTTGAAGGTTGCTCATGATTTCCCTGGAATCCCTTCACCAGAACCTGACTTGATGACAATTGAATCACCCCACCCGATTTATAATTGACAAAAAAATCGGAGAAGACAGAAACAGCATTTTTTTAATAATTCATAGTTATAAATAATACTACAAACTAAAAAAACTATCATATCAACATGTATGAGTTTTTGCGTTAAGCACATACATACAATACGATACACTTATGTATAACTAGCTTCTGCCCGCGACTTCGTCCGCCTTAAAGTCGCTTATCGCGGATAAGGGTATTTTTCCGGGATAAAAAGTAGCCTATGTCCTTCCCGGGACTCAAACTATCTCCATACCAAGTTTCATCCAAATCGGTTCAGCGGTTTAAGCGTGAAGAGGTAACAGACAGACAGACACACTTTCGCATTTATAATATTAGTATGGATTTGTTGTTTCTAAATAAGCAGTTGATAGAAAGCTATACCATAACTATGCTATATTTAAGTCAGTTTAAAAACCACCTATAGGTATAAAGCCCACTGTCATTATCTTTATTTATCTGTTACTTTCATCATCTTGAACGTCCTGTACTGCAGGGATGACTGATGATGTTTGCGTTTATCATGCAATAAATAAATTAATTGCAAACCTACGTTACTCTCGTTCTCTCATCCTTTGCCATAGCCATATATCTATCGCGGTACAAACATGTGCCTCCCCAATAATCTGGATGAATACTTTTGCCCCCTCCAACTGCCTTTGTTTTAATGATTAATGACTTCCGACCATCAAACTGCATCTCTGCATAGTCTCTTCGGCAACTGAATCAAAGACACCACTCTAATAAAATAATACACGAACCACCACTCTATTACTGCGCTATCTAAGACGCCATAACTCATCAAAATTTTAGTAAAAATAATCATTTAGTTAATCTAATTTCTTACTTTCCTACCCCTTCTCCCAAAGAATTACTTTATTGGTGCTTGTTAAAAGGAGCACAATCACTCACTGGTAACGCAACGCAGTTTAAGCAATGCTCTACTTGATATTATACTCTTACGTACCATAGCATTAAAATACGCCAAAATAAATACTGTGCTCAATCGGTCGCGTACAATCGATGGGAACACAAACTAATCGGACAATCAGTTGATCATCAATACTAATCCCATACAATCACGAAAAAACCTACCACGCATTAAATAGCTTTCACTTCACCAACATCGGAAACCACTCAAATAAACGACACTTATCTCAATGTACAATGAGCAATTTATCATAAGCAAAGTTGACGTTACACTTACCCAGTAACTGAAGGAGAGAGCAGACGGTGACCTTGATACTGATTTGCACCACTGCATAAAAATATCTATTGGTGTCAATTTTTTCAAGTCTGACCCGAGTGTATGCAAATATAGGTACCGCAAGGAGTACATCGACCTTGCGACGGTCGCCCACGGCTTATGAATCAATGCTCGTGTTGGGAGCCCCTAGTGACCTACTGGTTTCTGCTAGGCCGTAGGCGAGTATGTGAGTACTCAGTAGATTAGACGAATCACAGGTTCGCAGGTGAGTGCGATGACAAATCGTGACGACACCACAACCCTCTTATCACACAGTTGTAAGATTAACCCGTGTAGGATATAATTGGATATTATCTCTATTATAAAGTTGTAAAAAATGGATGAAGATATGTTCAAAAAACTCGAGGCTATGGTTCTATATGGTCTTTGCTCTAACCAATTTGACTGTATTGCTCTTAATAACAAGCTAGGTTTTAAGGTCCCTCAACGTAAACAACACTCAGCGCGCCCGCACCGGCTGTTCGTGACTGGCCGCTGCCGCACGAAAGCCGGTGCGCGCGCGCCTCTGCACAGGCTCGTTGATACATACAACACTCACTTTAATCATATAGATATCTGTAGTTGCAGTATAAGCAAATATAAGAAACTAATTATAGATGCTCTTTCTCACAATAAATAAATACAATAGGTAACCATATTTTCAATCATACTTTCTCAGATCAGAATAAAAAAATATTAATGCATGTCTGTGACGCCGATTGTACTTACTATTATCTAAGAACTTTATGTAAACTACTGTGTCTTTCTTTGTATGTGCACGTATATGCATGTGTGCGTGTACTGGTTTGTACACACAAAGGTGCATCCAACGTGCACGAGGATTAAATATATAATCGTTGCTTTGACTGCTACGAATGGTGAAATTTTAATATACATAATATTAATAAGTGGTGAACGGTGTTGGTCACACATAAAATGAAAATTTTTTTTAGAACATTTTAACTTTACAAAGATTGTGATGACTTTTTGTTTACCCAAATAAATGAAAAAAAAAAACATTAGATCTCTGAATCGTTTTCTTTGTATATTTGTGTGTGTCGTTGTGGCTTTATCACGCCAAAACGGATTTCAACAATTTTTCAAACATTTTTTTTTTCAACTATATAAAAATATAATTAGAATTCACAATGGGTTTATGAATGACAGACGTGGCGTGTAAATACTAGAATTACATAACACGACTTACGTTTATTTACTAGAATTACGTAGGTACGTAACAAATATGTGAATGAAAAGACTTGTTGAAGATCCAAGAAATTGGCATCAATGCATAACCCCATTTTGATGTCACATAACTAACTTATATGATGAAAACTGTAAGGAGTAATGATAAAAATTCTTTTAAGCCATAAACGGTTTGACGCATTTTGCTAAGTATACATTATATTGAGCTGATTGACATTTGTTAAGCTAGTTAATGAGCAAAGAAAATCATTGTTCTAAAAATAAAGTAATATAAAATACTAGAACGTAAGTAATTAGGTATCATAAAAGTGTTAATAGTAAACAGGAACGTGCCCACAACTTAAACAGTGGAGGGGTGAAAATCATAACCCTCTTATTTTCTTCAGTGTAGTCTATTAAAATATATCCTACAACCAAACGAGGACGCCCAGCTACCCGTATACCAAAAACAATTGAAATCTGTTTAGTCGCTTTTGGCCAATGCAGACAAAAAATAAAAATGTTTTTCTTTCGATTCAAGCACCTTCAAATAGTCCGGATAACTTTTTTAAAATATATATGAAAGTCATGTACAGACGTTTCATTTTAACTACTTTTAAATATTATAGAAGTAGATCTTCTATTTCTGATGGTTTTAGTTTAAGCTTTCTTTTTCAATTTTTTTGAATAGGTACAGGAAATCCGTCAGACTGACTATAATCCTAAGGGGGCTGATAAAAGCTATCGATTTGACCCCTATGGTATGATTTGCCATTTTTACAATTTTAGTAGCAATTTTGGGCCTTTTCCTTATAACCAAGTGAAATTTCCGTTTTTGTCATCAGTGTTTTGTTTGTTCATCATTTGGACCAAACAAACGACTGAAACTCTTAATATATGTGCCAGTTTTTTCGGATGATAATTTTCAGTAATCACGTAAATTTAGCTTATCCATAGAAGCGTTTTCAGAGTTTGGGTTCCTGCGAACTATAATAATCTAACTTTGCGCGATTACTCAAAATGATCATCCGAAAAAAACTGGCACATGTTTATAAGAACTTCAGTAGTTCGTTATGGTCTAAAATGATTTAGGATACTGATGAAAAAAGGTAATTTCACTTCAACTTAACGACACAGTTAGAAGTGAAAAAAGAACAAAATTGTTACTAAAATCGTGTATATCTCGGAAACTAGTAAAAATCGCAGAATATACATAGGGGTGAAATGGCAGAATATACATAGGGGTGAAATCGCAGAATATACATAGGGATGAAATCGCAGAATATACATAGGGGTGAAATCGCAGAATATACATAGGGGTGAAATCGGTAGCTTCTGACCTACTCTAAGAGCTCTCTAAAGATTATCGTTGGTCTCTGGGGCAACCTGTATATTACAATCGGTGCGAAACACGAGGCGGGCCGCTAACAGATATATTATATTTAATTGTTTAGTAAATGAGAATCATATTTCGGAAATCGTTTTTTCTACATGCTACTGTAAGTCGGAATATGTCAGAATATATTCGTTAATTATATACATTTACTACATAAAATAAGCACATGGACTTTGAGGCAGTAAATATTTATTGGCCAGTAAAATTAATAATGTACTTATGTCAGTGATTTTGCGTAAACGACACCCACGCGTCAACCTTTACATTACAACAGGCATTTATACAAACGTCAAGATACTAATAACTAACTAGTTATATTTGGCTGTAAAATTACTGAAAGATGTACACATTTATGCCCCAGCCTTAGTTTCGTTCTTACATTGAAAACAAAAAACCTATATGTGGACGTTTTCAAAAAAAGTTGTACATTACTTTTGTTTTCAGATATTGGCTTTTTGGGTTTATCTTACTCAGCATCGGTGTGCATTTGAACCTCATACAAGAAAAAGAATGACCCAACATTTTATATAAAAAAATGTTTTTCCGGTATGTACGTCACTTTCATAAAAATAAAAAAATCATTCATACAAAATTGTAACGATCCGGAATGGTCATTTAGGGACACATTTGTTTGTGTATTATTTTATTAGTTAAACCCAAAAAGTCAATATTCTCAAAAAAAGTAATGTAAACCTATTTTTTACATAAAACTGAATATAATATTATTAAAAATTTTGTAATCCACGTCTCCAACAATTACGAATTCGCGTCCCACACATAGTAAAATTAGTCATTAGCATCTTTACGTACGTACGTTTGTCTATCCTCTTTGATGTTTACTTTTTTCTCTCGTTTGTTCAAAGATAGTCATAGTCATAATCATTTACAAGTTAACATTTACAATTTAATATTATGTATGTGGAATTTACTTACCTACAATAAATTGACTTCGGAAGAAGAATAATTACAACATTACCCGGAAGAGATCCCTTAAAGGGATAAGTTTGCCTTTGAACATAAGTTTTATTTTTCATCATTCATTCTCACTGTTTTTATGTGCAATAAAGAGTTTAGTAATAGTAGTAGCAGTTATACACCCCTTCTAAGTCGTGTACTCTTGGTAGAGTGGCCGTGGTCATGCGGTTAAGTTTTGCGTTACCGCTGCTCACGTGATGCCACGCCATGTAGCTCTATGTTTTGCGGAGTGAAAATTGTCGTTCATACTAGAGTGTGTCACAGATTTGATGATGTCTATCCACCGTGTAGTAGAGCAAATGGTTTACGTATATAACATACTAGCTTCTGCCCGTCCGCTTTAAATTGGTTTATCGTGGATAAGGGTATTTTTCCGAGATAAAAAGTAGCCTATGTTCCCCGGGACTCAAACTATCTCCATACCAAATTTCATCCAAATCGGTTCAGCGGTTTAAGCGTGAAGAGGTAACAGACAGACAGACAGACAGACAGATACACTTTCGCATTTATAATATTAGTACGGATACATTATGAATTGATACTTGAAAAAGCCCGCTACTTTCGTTCGCGAAGAAAAAAAAACATAGCCAACGCATATCCTCGTACAATTATTTTTTTTAATTCGTTCAGCCGTATTGGTGTGATGTGAGCACAAGAACACATCTAACATACATACATAAAAATTTACCGCCTAGTGACCTTTCATTGAGTGTATGAAAGTATTTAAGGTGTACGTAGAGACATTTCATTTTTCCAACTTTTAATAATATATTCATGTATACTCGTTATTGTATATAACTCGTTACATGACTGTGTTATTTTAATATCAGGTTGTACATATGTGACTTATTTCTTTACACCTTTAATACTAACCACAACATCGAACCGCTGCGCAAAACAATGGTCGCATCAATTTAACACGCTTGTTAACATGCGGCCAATCTCCTTTGATCAGTTTTTGCTCGACTGTTAAATTGAGACAATGATCATTAGGTATTAATAATGAATCACAATGACAATCGATCATTCTTTAAGTGGGATATGAGGTGAAACATACCTTCTTATAATTTGGTCCCAAAAATTCTTTGTATAAATGTTTTTGAGTGCTTCTAAAAATTACAGAAATGAAGGAACGTTATATATCACGATTATTTTAATATTTTCTTCTGCTTCTGCCAGCATCACTGATTTAAATAAAACTATTTAAACGGATTATATCGCGTATATTATCTCATTTGAATTGAAAGTTTTACAACTTCCGTGTTCACTGGGTCGACTGAGAAATGACATATTTTTCTCTGTCAAAGTTACAATTATGTGCAAACTACCCACATTGAAAAAATAAATAAAGGTGTAAATACATGCCAAATGGGCCTAATGTATAAAGACTGTTACATTTTGCCAGAAGGGCTTAATTATTTTATTTTAAAATAAACTAAACTAAAGACTAAAAATTTCGTGTCACTCAAATTTAAATAACAGCAATAGGTTTTGTAAATTTTTTGACACTATTTACATTTCTTCGAAATAGGTGCTCAACTGTATTAGCAATTTCCGTGATCCTACTATAAAAATATCAACATCGAAATTTTTTGATTTTTGCAATATCTCGCTCCGTAAAAAAATCCCTCAACCATTTCCAGACTCTAAAAGGAAAAATCAATATCGTACTGTCCTTTGCTTATATTAACATACAAATTTATTATAAAACAGAACAGCAAAATATTATAAGTAACGGCATCTAATTGACGAGTTTAAGCGCCTTCCACCCACTTGTTAAGTTAGACTTAGTCGTAACAATAGCAAGCTTAATACCTAATACTCTAAGAAACGAGTTGTATTTTCTGTATCAATTTATATTTTACAGCATTCGGTATTTCGTAATTCACAGATTACGAATAACAAACAATTCACACTAAATGAGAGTAGGAATATTGAGAGAATCCGATCCTGCTCTTGCTATTTATAATTTTATTAAAACACAAATAAAAACCCTAATCAAATGAGTATACAGACCTCTTCCATACTATTATAAAGTCATATGTGTACTTATTCAAGATATTTTCATGAAAATAAACATTGTTGGTACAAGAAGAACTAGAGCAGACTTCCATTAGATTGATTGTATACTTTTCTAGCATATGCTGAAGCAAAAAACTCAAACAATGGTTATGTCTTTTTTCTCCTTCGTAGATGTCTACCTTCTAGTACAAAATGCTTATCTACAGGCTGAAGAACTTGACTATAAATATAGCAATCGTAAGTCTAAAAAAAACGTGCTTCTCACTGCTGGATGAGTAGCAAGGCAGTCCTTATGATAACGGACGTTCGGGTTCGTTGATTGGCCTATAAGATGTTTCTCACTTACTTAATTATATTGCCCAATGAAACATAAATAATCCGTAGTATATATTTGCTATATTTATCATTTAATTATTGTTGAAGCACATTATTAGTTATTGTTATTATTGTTCAAGCTTATTGTAAGTGAGCGATTATTCTTAATGAGTAATAAAGCATTTAAACATGAAGATTAATTTGACGTGCGTTCTTGAGCACATACCGTCCTAGCGAATAGTTTGTAATTTACGAAAAAGTTCTAATTCCTAATCTCAGTCACCGACGCTGAGCTCAAATTCCACTCTAAGAAAGCTGAATTTATGTTTTTACAAGAAAGACCAAGAATTCGATTAGAATCTCTTCGGGAGCCCCGAAGCTAAAGAGTAGATATAAGGTCAGGTATGATAATCGAGCAAATAAGTAATGTATACTCCTAGGATAAGACTTTCTCTTATTCCTCGCATTGGAATAATAAAAGATGCACGGAAGGCTAGATGGTTACATAAACTAACATGGCTGCAAAAAAGGCTAATTCCTCAAGACTGGCCAGCTAATGACGGCCTCTTTATACCACAACCCGTCCTGTATTTCCTGTTCCGCGCCGGTACAAAATTACTCTCAGAGTTTAAATTCCATCACTATTGTGGAAGTAAATCGGTTCTCAGATTTTTCATTTGCTTTGTTTGATTATCTATGTTGCGTAATTAAATTGTGGATTGAATAAGACGCGGGGCAGGTTTGAGAAGTAGGTAACTGTGTGTTAATGGCGCAAATTAAAGGGCATTTTATTAGATTATTGTAAACTGATACTGATGCAGCACAGAATCAAAGCAGGTGGTTCAAAGTACATTACGTGAACAAATACTGAACGGAAATACAGTATACAGTGGCACATGCTTTAGAAATTTATAATGAATAAATGGTAAACGTTCCAATGTTCGACAGTTTGATTATAATAATTGTCACACTGTTTATCACTCTGGAGATTAAAGGTGCCAACTAATGGGGGAGTGCGACATTTACCTTAATTGAAGTGCGTTCAAAATTGTTTACGGCACCAATCAACTGCAGAAGGCGATACTATAAATACGTAACTGAAGAAGAATGTTGTTTTCTTCCGTAAAGAAAGCTATGACCATCGTAAATCAGCCAAAAAGAAGAGTTGGTTTACACGAACTGCTCCGTGGTATATCAATTTAGAAAAATAAATAATACCGCATAACCTGACCACGCCATGCAGAATGTAAACATGTATGGTTTAGGATCGTTCCGCCATTTCGTGCCAATCGCATGTCCCAGTACTTCTCAATCCATATCCATACTAATATTATAAATGCGAAAGTGTGTCTGTCTGTCTGTCTGTTACCTCTTCATGCTTAAACCGCTAAACCGATTTGGATGAAATTTGGTACGGAGATAGTTTGAGTTCCGGGGAAGGACATAGGCTACTTTTTATCGCGGAAAAATACCCTTATCCGCGATAAACGAATTTAAGGCGGACGAAGTCGCGGGCAGAAGCTAGTAAAAAAATAACGCAAAAACAAAAATTGTGGTAATACAGAAGTTAAAACGCTTCAAAGTTAATTGAACTAATATACTTAAATTGCATTGGTTAAATAAGTGATAGCACGAAAGCTTGCAAAAAAACTCAGTACTCCCCTCATATGATCCAACACAATGTTAATACTCGTAGATACATTACAAATGTTTTTTTGAAGACAACCTTGGAGTGAAAATCCAAAATATTCATCTCAATAAGTGTATTGACAAGTGAGTTAATGAGTATAACCATCAATAAAGAGTATTTTCACTTCTCCTGCTCAAAAAGTACGTCATATTAGCGAAGCGAGACTAAAATAGTACATTTAGCCCATACAAATCTCTATGACACTAAAAAAAAATTGTGGCCAGCTAGCGAATAATTAAAAACAAACAAAACAACCTGATCAGGAAATATACAATTTTAATGTTAAGTCTTTTTTATTTTCTCGCAGTCAAAGTGAAAAGTGAAGTGTTTAACACGTGGCTAAAAGCCATTATGACACTCAGACATATTTGTCCTCGCTCACTTCGTGAGCTCGTCCAAATAATCACTTCGTGTCATATTGGCTTATTTTAGCCCCTTGTCAAACAATCTACTATTAATGCGTTCATTATTTTATTTTTTAAAACGAAATCATACGAAAACTGTCGTTGGACAATAAGTCCCAATTATTATTTATCCGTCCAATTTTTATTCCACCACACGATGCAATAGGGATGGTGACTAAATTTTAACTATAAGTCCGTCGTGTAGATTAATTAAACATATTGGACATGTATTTTTTCTTTTTTTACATAATCGAAAAATAAAGCCGTACATTGAGCCAAAATAACGCATGACGTCACTCCTAGGTAAAAATTTACTTAGGAGTGACGTCACGAGCCCCCACTCCTAAAATTTTATGCGATTTATGTGACTATATTTTACTACTTTTAAAAAGCAAAATTAAATTTTGATTTTCATCGACGATTTCTAATAGGCATGATGACTCTGTCATTATAAATCTTCCGTCACAGATTCCCTACCTACTAACCCTACAGCACACTAATGACCAATACATACTTGTTTACAACTCTAACAGATTTCCTTAGAAGAGCCTTTCATGGGAAAACAGCAATTGGGTATCTTGTTTGTTTGTATATTTTTATTTCGCGGAATGCATCGAAATGGCACGAAATGGCGGAACGACCCTTTAATAGCTACCTTATAGAGGGTCGTTCCGCTATTTCGTGATGGCTCAAGATGTCTTGATCCAAAATAAACTAGCGTGGAAAGGAAGAAGTTTCAACAAAACAACAAGTTATTAACGTTGTCAATGTCAATGACCTTTAAGTCTCTAACAGACTATATACCTAAATCAGTGTTATGGAAGAAGACAACGTTTTGCGTGTCTAAGTAAGCCAACATTTATTACAGATTTTGGAATTATTTAGGTTCAAATAGATTTAATAAAACTTTGATTACTTAAAAAGATTTTTTTCACTTCTCCTGCTCAAAAAGTACGTCATATTAGCTTCGCGAAGCGAGATTAAAAAGTACATTAAGCCCCTTAAAATAAAAGTCATATAATCCCATACAAATTTCTATGACACTGAAAAAATTACTTGCGACCAGCTACATATTCCACGAATAATTAGAAGCAAACAAACGTGGCTAAAAGCTATTTTGACACTCAGATATTAGTATCACTTCGTGTTATAATGTCATATTTTAGCCCCTTGTCAAACAATTTACTATTTATTGCTACCGATAATTTTCACCCGAAAATGTGTTATGAAATGTTGAAATTTATCGATTTGTTATTAAGTTTGTATGTGCTTTAGAATGAAACTGTATGTTTAAGCTTTATTATGATTTTCAATTATTTAAGTATCGTTAGTCAGTTAGTAAAAAGATACTTGGCTCCCAGCGACAATAGATCATTATGAACCGCAAAGTAAAGATAAGTGATATTGCACCATTGCTAGTTCCACTTATGTGAGCATAAAACTACGAAAAGTTGATTGCTACTAAAGCTAGCAAATGCAGATTTTGAAAAGAATTATTTTAGGTGAGGTTTTATGAGGTCATGAAAATGATAAATCTATGTATAAGACGCAATCGGAAAATAAGGTTCAAATGCAGCTTTAGTATTCTGTTGCAGTGGCACTTTTATGCTTAGAGATATTATGATGGTAAACTTTATCTTACAAAGTGATTACTCAATTTTAATTTTATTGAGCTCTCTTACCAACTCTAACTCCGCTAATCTGCTTACTTAAAAAAATGTTTCATTGTATATCAGATATTATTAATATTTGCTTGTTTGACATAATTGTATTAAAAGAATCCCTTTTCAATGAAGTTAAACATTTTCAAGTATGAGGATTAAAATGTTTCTATCTTTTGTCACGAACGTATACACTGAAATGGCACGCACCAATGCAAATGACATAACTTTGACATTTGATATGTTATTGTCGGCGGGTAATGTACTATTGGAAATGTTTATACTCACCTACTTTTAATTCAATAAATGCTTTCGACACATCTGAATAATTGAGTATCTCGACTAGTACTAAATAATTTCCATTTTGTATAAATACATTTATTGTATAAATAGAAAAGTTCTATAGTTACATTTTACACGAAAACATGGCAATGGATCGACATGTGTTTTCATAAAGTAGTTTACTACGGGGGCAAAGCCGCGACAATCTACTTTACTCTTGTAATTAAGTGAAACAAAGGGAATCTTCACTCATCATTGTTACAAAACTTAAATTACCATCCAACATTTGCATTACCAGCTCAAGTAGCTACGCGACAATTTCTACAATTTGCATGTACATACACCACAGTCACGCTACGGGTATTCCTAGTTTTTGCCAACGTAACATTTCTGTGTATCACTGGGTAAGTGTGCTCCGTGGGTAAGTATTCTTGCGGCATAATTGTCAATGGCTATTACGTTAAGATAATCTGCTCTTTTCCCATTCGAATCAGATGCACTTGTAAATATAGATGCGGTAATTTAATAAGAATGCATTTTATGTTTTAATGTTTATTTTGTAACAAGTTTAGTGTATTCCATAAATCCAATAAACATGACATTTAGTTTGTTGATTATGATATGTATAAAGAACAAAAAAGTCAGAAAAAAGAAGTAAGAGCAAACTTTAGATATTTGCAGGATTCCACAAATCAAATGGAAAAAAAACTGTTCAGTATATGTTGTACAAAACATATTTAACCAATTATTTTATTAAATAATAAATTTAAATACACATAACAATAACTAAATAATATGTCTCACGGCACACGGCAGGTCAGATTTAAGTACTTACTGGCAATTGTAACCCGAAAATCGAAATTGTGCCGTCCCCTTTTTATTTTAAATATTTTCAGAATAACTTGATATAAACTTCGAGTTTTGAACTTGGACGTGGCACATAAAAAATGGTGCAGTCAGAGAATAAGAATAAATTGCAATAGTAAGTATTTTCAGTTAAATCAGTCTTCAGTCCGTTTCTCATCATAGCTGTCCGTTGAATCTGAGGGAGAAACAGTTTCCTACGTTTTTATGCAGATCAATAAATAAGAGAACACCCTAATAATAAAACCATGTACTTAGGCCACCACTAAAGAAAGAAATTAAAATGATATGTTAGTAAATAAATTATTTTCATATATATTTGAATACTAACTTTATGTCAAACAATTATTGTTTACGTCCTAATAAATTCAAGTATACTCGTAGTTCAAACTTACGTGTCTTAAATCAAGAAAGTAGAATTGGGAAAACAATTAAAGAAACTAATTTATTGTAACAAAATCATAATTTTCAGCATTTTCCTAATTTCACACACAGCACCGCTCGATAAAAAATTGTAACTTTATAAGTATGACATAAGATCGCTAGACGCCTCTACCACTAGCAATATCTACATCTCCAAGGACTGCAAGCGCCGTGGGAGCGATGCACCGTATTCAAATAGCTTAACTGAAGAAAAAACCGTTTTATGGAAAACCTTTCCTGTTTTTCCGGTAGCGTTGCATCGTGATTGAAATGACTCCACCGAACAAGATCGGCGTAATTGTGCAACTGAACACTTCTATATTCAAATGAGTCTTTGTGAATAATATGCGTTTTACGTTTTAAATTGAGGGCTTTCCCAGTTTATTATTAGTATTAAATTGCGACTTTGTTTGTGTCTATATATCATTTGTTTTGTCCCCGTTTTTTTGGGGTAGGTACTCTTTGGATCTTGCACCCAGAAACAAACGTTTTACTTGCTGAGTTAGCCAAATCCCGCAAAAATAACTACGTTTACATACCGAATAGACTAAATTCAGGTAACTTTTCGGGCAGTTAGTACTCTTTGGATATCTTTTTTTTGTCTCCTTCGCAATATCTAATAACATATGTCTTAAACTCAAATGCCATAGCAACTTTGTCCGAAAATGCTCGTTTGTCCTAAAAGTCATAATCCATAATATAAAATAACCTAATATTCTAATTCCTAATTTACTTTTTTTTGGTTTATTTATCATACAGTATCTTAAGTGGTATATATAAAATTATATTCCGCCATACTGAGGACAGTTTGTTGGCGGATTTACTCCATTCTTATAACGGTATATATATACATAATATTAGTTTGACATAAAAGTAAGTCTTAAAATGTGAAACAAGTACTTTTGACAGTAAACACTCAATTTTATGGGACACTGTTCTATCATAGACTGTCACTGAACCGAATCTGTTAACCCTAACTCCACGTAGTCTTCTTATCTACCCTACCCCTAGTTTATATAAAAAACCGAAGGCGAGGTGGCGAGTGTTGGTGATGCGCTTTCTTATGCCAGGGTGTAGGGATACAAATCCTGCAGCGCCGGAGCAAATCGGTTCCGCAGTAAAGTTAGCTTATTATAAGTGAAGTAAGTTGTAAGTAACAAACACTTCACTCTCATGTGACTGACATTTCGAAAGTGCTTGTAACTAGACCTACTTGAATTAAGAATATTTTGATTGATTGATTGAATGATAACGTAAAACAGAAATCACAACCTGAAGGTTCTCCACTGCAAAGGCCTTCCCTTCTATTTTCAAAAATAAACAACAACATCAAACATTAATGTTTTGACAAACTGATATGTAAATAAGTATTTCGACATTAATTTTGAGGAAAATTAATAGAGTACTTGCATTACGATAATTTATGTTAGGGTAAACCATAATTAGAACAAACATGATTAGGCACCAAAAATATAGGACAAATCATATTGAAAATTCCAATATAGCCCATTTTTTTACATAAGTATCTTAAAAGAGCATCCTTAATTCTAACTGACACGTTAAAATTACGGACTTGTTAAGAAAAGCGCCATTTGATTAAAAACGACATGTTAATTGTTAACGCTTGCATAAAAATTAATCAGTTTCGAATTTTAACTTCCATCTCGTGTCACTTTAGACACAGAAGTTCCAAACAAGCCGAAATCGATTTTCCTTAGTTCAAATTTATGGTTATAACAAGGGTCAAGTCGGAATTTATCTTCTGTCCAATCTTGTTCTTAAACCAATGGCTGGTTTTGCGGTTTTGTCGATATTCGTCGGTTAGTTGGAGGGTTATAATTTAGATTAACGCTTAAGTTGTGTTTTGCGTTTAATAACGGCAATTGAAATTCACGTACACACAAATACTTACAAATAATTCGCATTTAATATAAAATGGACGTAGTTTTTTTGCGTCATTACATTTTTAATCGATTTGTTGAAATAGAGTCAAAAGGACTCTTCTACATACTAAGAGCTTAATAGCCTTCAGTAGTCCATCAATTTGTTTTTCTCCTTATTATATAAAAATAAAATATTATGGAAATAAAAAATCTACAACATTCAATACAATGTTCACGGACATTCCTTTCTTTTACAGAAGAGAGTGACGAAGCGTATTTTTTTCCATAAAGATAAAATAATTTCTCGATAATGACGTAAGTATAAAAACATCGAAAAAACACCGTTACCAAACAACAAACTAAATATTATTCACAACCGGGTGACGTCTCTGGTAACCAAATATTTAAATAAGTTCAATACATGAAGTATACTGTACTGTTAAATCACAGTCTGGTACTAAGATGTAAATAAACTTGAATTCCATGGGAACATTCCTCATTACTTACAAAGTTAATAAAATAAAATTTTTCATACCCCGCGAGGCGTCATCGCGCCACAGGCTAAAATAACTTGTACGAGTAGCTTATGTCCTTAACAGCATAAGTATCACAGTAGTTTATACTTGTAGCAACTTTAAAGGTTTTTGTTTCCTCTTATTCCGTAACCAACAATTTACGAGAAACTAAAATAAATTTAAATCAACAACTATAGAACTATTTAGGGCAGAAACCCAGAGGCCATAGCCCTAAACGATGGGTAAACCATGTGTCGGAGTGCCTAGAGTAGATATGCCGGTTAATGCAACCCTTCAACGGGCGACCGATCGAGCTTCATATGGAATACTCGCTAGACTACGTTGGACGAGTCACGATCCTCATTGAGGGCTAGGTTGAGGAGGAGAATCGATTTATTTAGAACCCCTTCTGAGTAGGTATATAAGCCTACTCCAACTTTTAATTTCTTTTCCACAGATATATGTAATAAAGAATTACTTACACTATTCTAAAAATAAAATAAAGAAGTTTATGTCGAAAAGATCACTTTTGAGACAATCTTTTACCGCCGTCTGTATTTTTCTTTGAGCACCTGTCAACTTCCCTTGAGACGTTTCTAAAGAGCCCAAACTCGGTAGGATTGCGTTATTTTGTTACAGAGTTCCTATGACCACCTTCCGGTTGCATCATCAGATCAGCTCGATGGTATCATGGTATCGCATTGTCACCTTTACATAAGTTGGCCAAATTTTGGGTCAATCGGAAACCAGGAAGTGGGTCAAATTTAACTTGCAAGATTTGACCCGTACAAACATACATTGCAAGTTAAATAAAAGATTGTAAATAAATATACTGAGGCATTACGTAGATTTTCATTTTTATATAGTGTCAATTTATATATTTGAAACATAAGCTGAAACTTTCAGGCACCACGGCAGTTTCATGACTATATTTGCAAAGCAAGACGTCATCAATGACGAATAATCCCATATACATTTGGCAAAGACCTCCAAAGAAGGAAGCGGGAAATTTTCTAGCGCCGCAATGAGGCGACAGTTATGGCATTTCCTCCTGCGTAGGTATCCGAACGAAATTCTTCTTGGAATTGTCTAACCCTGTTAGTCATCACCCAAGGGTACAGTAAATCCTACCTGAACTTTTGATACCGCTTCCCTATTCTGAACTTTCGATTCCAAATCTAACCTCCGTCTCATACAAAACCATTGTGAGCGAATGAGACACCGTACAATTTTGTTTGTTTAATTTCAAATTGGCATCAGAATTTGGCCTGAATATAGAAGGCGATGTTGTCAGCAAGTCGTGTCGTGAGCTTCAGAAATACCATTGTCATGACTATACCTGAGATTTATGAATGACGGTGGAAGCCTTATTGCATAGTAGACAGGTGAATTAAAATTTGAAACATCTAAAGTTCCGAAACATTCTTGTTGACCTATTTTGATGGTATCTATCTCCGTGAATGATGATTCACTGCAATATAAAATTGCGTCCGTAGTTTTTGCATCACTGCATTAATTGTAAGTACTCTTATTAAGGTCTATTTTCCTGATCAAGCTATATACTTTCAAAATAGGGATGTTGCCTGATCTCAAAATTAGTAATATTTTATAAGATATAACAAGCAAAATAAGGAACTACGTTAAAATTTTGAATACGATATCTTACGTGTAGCTTTTTTTATGAGCCCTTAAAGTTGGGTGGGAAAGTCCAATTTTAAAGTATGAAAATATTAATAACTATTAACATCATTGAATAACCCACAAAATGTATGGTAACTTTATGTGTGTTTTGAAACCGTTTCGATAAACGCAAATTTTAACATAGCTGCAGAACAAAGTTCTTAATTTCCTCATACAAGGTACTAACCGTGTGACGTCACTGAGTAGGCTTTAGTATGAAGCATTTTTTGGGAAAGTCCAAAAATGTGTTTTAATAGTGTTGTGTATCTCGGGAAGTTTTTATGAGATTGACGAAGTTTTTTTATTGTATCATACCATAGAAAAAAGTTGTTAAATAGCCTATTGGAGCAGAGCTGATGATAAGCGATGAAAAAGGCTGGATGTATACGTGTTGCTTTGAAATGTCCGACAAAATATAATAAATATGATAATTCCAGTGTACAGTACTAGATATAAAACGAATCGGAGATGGATAAATATCAAAAAATATAATGATTTGAGGTCATGATGTTAACAGCAGAAGAATATAAAGAAAGCATTGCTTATAAATGGCTATTATAATTGCTTAGTTGAATTAGAGTTAAGTTAAGGACACAACCCAATCCGATTTCCGGAGTTTAGGGCGTTCGAGTACGCTTTTTTAATGCACATAAAGAAGTAAACCAAATCTCTTCTCACTTACCCAGAGGCTTCTTTGCATTGAAAAGTATTTTCTGGTCCTGTCGATCGTCCTAGTCACGCTGGGAAGCGTAGCGAGGCGGATCTCAGATTCAAGTTAATAATAAGCAGGAAGCTGCACAGGATCGGGTTAGGTGGCGAGCTCTCGGTTCGGAGGTCAATACCCTTTTTGGATCACTGTGCCAAAATAGTCATTCATGTTATTTTATACTAGCTACAAAATATTCGGGTGCATTGAGTTTTGCGTATGCAACAGGATTATTTACGACACTAGTGTCATAGTTTGCGGATTTGCAGCCATTTGCATAAAACATGACTAAGCATGGAGCGGGGGTTTCACCGTAAACTGTTCCTTGTAATCGTTCTAATCAGGATGTTCTAAAACCCTAATGAGTGCATTTAAATTACGTGCTCCGATCTAGACTTCCCTAAGAAAGGTGCGCTTTTTGTGCGTCGGTCGCTTCTTATTCTGGACGCAGTTACACCGTTGCGAACGTTCACCGAGCAATGTTTTTCCTTTCCTAAATATGTTTTTATTGCCAAACTAGAGAACATGTAGGATACGAGGCCTCTAGAATGGAATGGAGAACCTCATCAGAGATGAAGCGTTTACAGGAGAGCTGAAATAAACTGGATGTCGGTTGGAATTGAAATTTGAAAATTAGATATATCTTTATAAAAATAATGCACTTTTTTCAGAAACTGTACAATTTTCAGAATTTTCAGGACCAGTTGAATACATTATGTTAAATTAGGTTTGTTTTATAAAAATCTTGAAAAGTTTACGAGTTCAGAAAAAAATGTATTATGCCAAATTATGAATTCGGCCAAATGATGATTTGGACAAAAAAAATGCTTAAATAAGGGGAACCCCCTGAGACTTTGCGAAATGATGGATGCTTGGCCTACTTCTGTAAAATGTAAGTGTTAAATAATTTGCAATAATTTTACTTGTCAAAATTTGTACGAATTTAATTTACTAAGTTTGAAATAAAACAATTTAACAGCTTCCGAAACGTCGGGAACTAAAATGAGATAATATACGCGATATAATCCATTAAATTGTTTTACTTCAATGAGTAATAATCGCGGAAACAGAAGAAAATATTACTAAGTTTAAGTTTTATGGCTCTTTGGATGATTTTGTAAAGTCATGGAAACAGATTTGTAAATACATAAATATTAATATACGAGTAGTGTGGATGCAACAGAATTTTAACCACATTAACGGTGTGATACAAACTCTAATACGTAATTAGGTCTTTTGTTAGCATTTGTACTAGCGTTTGTTTTACGTAGCAATTACTGCGTGAGACAATGCGCCGGAGTCACGATATCGACGCGTTGACATACTGCCGTTGCCGTTGCTATGGTTACGTTTAAAAGGAAATCGTTGCGGGAAGTTATTTTCACCGCATGACCTTATGTATGCCCTTTGTTTTCATTGTTCGGTAAACGTATCATGTAATGATCCTTTAGTTATGTCCGATTATCCATGCACTAAAAATATTTTTATCGTACAGTCGTTTCAAATTCATAATTTTTAAAAATTACACTTTGTAAAGTATAATTTTTTAAAATTATGAATTTCTAATTAATTAGAACCTCTCACTTGCGTGTACAAATCACTGTATATTCGTGTGAGTTACACCCGCTAAAATTATCCGGAAGAATTAAGCTACACGATGTGACAAAGGTGTCAAAATCAAAAGTTTGTGAGTTTAATCGGGGGCAAACAGACGCGTATAAGGACTTATAATTTTATAATATATTACTCGTAAATATTTATGAATATCCTTACTATTGCAGTAGTATTTTAGTTAATTCATTGTTTTTACAATGAGTCAAATCTTGTCAAACATACTTGAATGAGTAAATTATGAGGTTGCAGCAAATATAACAGATGATTTGTTGGTTTGCATCCAAATCTACAAACCAATTACGAAATTCGAAGATCACGCTTTTCTTACTCTTGTAGGTGAAATTATTCCAATGTAATATCATGTATGTATCCGTTTGTGAATACTAGTATGTTAGTTATACTCCTACTTATATAATATTTTGTAGCGACTTGTTATAAAATATTTAACTTATACGTTGCCTAACTTTTGCATTTGCGGCAAATATAACAGATTATTTGTCGGTTCGCATCCATATCTACAAAACAAATACGAAATTAGAAGGTCACGCTTCTTTTACTCTTGTAGTTCAAATTATTCCAGTGTAATATCATGCATGTATCCGTTTATAAATATTATTAGTATTGTTACACTCCTACCTATATAATATTTTGTAGCGACTTGTTTAAAAAAAATAAACTTATGCGTTGCCTATGAACTGTTGCGATGCGTAGACAATACTCGTAGCAAGCGTAGCACTTTAAAAAGGCGTTACAGTTAAAAATGCTTTGTAAAAAAAACGCTCCTTTTTTTAAATTTGCTGAACCATTAATGTTGATTATCTAGTTTCAAAATAATATTAACCCATGATCCTGAACACCGCAACCGATATAGCAATATACCACTCCAATTTTATTTCTTAGTCTTTCTTCTAATGCGTGTTTATTGGTTGTTGTTGGTCTTTCATGCAACAACAAAGCAATGTATCAAATTGATATTGTTGCATAAATATACATTGTGGACCATGAGAGACTATTGCTCCTTTTTTATCCTGGAACAAAAATACATGGTTCCCTAAGGAAAAAACCTGAAAATTAGAAGCTGCTATTGGTCTCATGCGAAAAGTATCCTCATAGCTAGTTAAGCCGAAATAATAGGCACGATGACAGGGTATGAAAATCAAAATTCTTATTTCGTCAGTTACATACTAAAAAACATTCGTGCTCTTCACACAAACATTTGCCCTGGAAGGGATTCGAACCCGGGACCGCCAGCTTCATAGGCCGTTGTGCAACCCACTGAGCCAAACGTGTTTTCACGATAATTTGTATAACAAGAAGGATGATGTATAAACTACCCGGAAACCCAATGGAATTTAAACTCAAAAGTAAAAAGTCGAATGAGCCCCCTATGAGTTTATTGTATTAATTATTTCCATTACAAAGCCCTGATGTTTTACAAGAAGGAATAACCCACCTGCTGAATAATAGTTGAGAATTATTTACATAACTATTTAAATGTAAACATAACATGGATCTTCAACCAGTGACGTTGAGGAAGAATATTTAATTCAGAAAATTGCAAGTAAAAATATAATTACTGGTAATTGTCCATATGTAAACACTTTTTTTACAGTACATTAGGTATATTTCAATTAGGTATATATTGAGCGTTTCAAACTCTTCAACTTCATGTACACATTTTAGCAAATTGTCTGTAAATTTTGCCCAGAACATTAAATCACTGGAGATAATATAATCCAAAATATTGCTTTCACGATATTTTGGGTACGAAGTAAACATGTACTATGCACACAATAAAAAATTGAAATTACATACAAAAACACACACCCTGACACTTTTTACATGTAATTTAAACTGGCATAACATTTATTCATATACTTTGGGGTATGCGTCGATATATCATTTCCAGTGGTTATTAAGGATTCAGATGCAATTGGATACCTCATTAAGACTTGATGGTATTTTCAGTATTGGCGTACCTAATAGTTTTCTTTCTTCAATTTTGTTTTTAATCAACACATTTAAATAAATTCATACAAACAAATGACTCATCGACCCTCCCTAATGCTAAGCTCTACAAAGCAAACAAAAACTTACGCACATTTTGACAAGTACTCGTACGCATAAGCTAACTAGGCCGCGTCGGCGTCGGTCGGTATGTATGTAAGTAATAGGCGAGATGATTACTCCGAGCAACCAATAGAGTGGGGCTGGGATTTGTTCGCCGCCTCCCGATCTCCCGGAGGCGTACCCGGCCGGCCAAATGCGAGCGAATTTAAATTTAGAATGTCTGTAGAAGTTCGTTTCAGTCAGCAAGAATTTTGCAATTTTGTTCCTTTTATGTAGCTTTGAGCCTCGTTCACAGACGTACCAATTTTTTTTCGTATCGTTATAGTTTGATATCGGAACGTCGTTTGTAGACTATTATACTATTTCAGCCAGTCCTTTATTTTCGACTACTTTGGAACTTCTTTCGACAGTTATCCCGTACGTGAGAGATGAAAAATGAATGTGTAATATAAATGGTTACCACAGCTGGTAATCTTCGTATAACAAAACGCGTACGTTAGCGCCATGTTGTTTTTAATTTTGACAGACGTTTTTCTCTGCTGTGATTAGCTGTTGGGTTGTCAATACACTCGTCTTGTCATCTATATATTATTTATCGAAATACATTCTGTCACTGTCACAGTAATGTGTTATCGAGTGATGTCGTTGTATTTATCCTGGCTTGCTTTTTGCAAAATGTTTTAACAGTGCTGTGTTTGTAGAACTTTGCGAAAGGACGCTATTTTACTCCATTTCCCGTGCTTTGAGAAAATATTTAGTGGTTGAAGTGTTTAAATCGCGATGATCTTGCAAAATTATCGCCCGCAGAACTAGCAAACATTATGTCCAAGAATTCATTTTGTTTATTTGACTGCGCCGAGCACAAAACTATTCTCAGTCATTTCATTGCTCTGACTGTCCGATTTACAAGTATGAATTGGTGCAACACAACCAACAAAATATAAAGGGGACAGACGTATTCATTGCAATACAGAAGATAGCTTACGACAAATTTAAAAAGAAATTGAAAAATAAATCTTTTAACAAATAATGTGTGTTTTAATTTTTTGCCAATGAGATATAATTCTGAGCATATAATTTTATCACGTAAATACAATTACTGAAGTTACGTGTTCAATTTTACGTGCCGGAAACTGTTCATTCTAAATATTAGACCTCATTCAATGAACCTAGACCACTTTGGCTGAATACGTTACGATCCCTTGCCATATTGCAATCTCGAATGGAAAAAAAATGAACGTCAGTTAACACTAATCGTACAGATTAAATATAGTTGCCTAGTGCAAATAATATTTGTTTCTGAGTTGGCAGTCTGATACGTAGTATCTCTATGGTTACTATTTCAGCCAGCTTTTCTCTTCAGTGCACTCTGAATGTAGTCCTAAGCATTTTTGCAACATGTTTTTTTTTTGGCAATTCTCTTTGAAACCTCATAAATGTAACATGCGTTTTTTTTCAATATCTATTACAAGCAGTCCATTTTATAAATCATGTTTCACCGTGTTTGCTCACAAACCATGGAGATCATTTTAAACTTAATTATGTTTTTTTTTGCTTTAATTGAATTTTGACACGGTTCAACACAAACTATCCAGAGAATAAGGCTTATTCGGAGACATAAAAAGAAAATTTCAGAAATAGTATTTCACAATATGAGAATAAAAAGTAAAATACAAAGAAGCAAATACAAAATATAAACACATTATAAAAAGCCTCACCTAGGGTACCACCGGCAGCGGGGCAGGGCTCAAGCTACCCGTGGTTAGGTCTGCGGAGAGAGGGGCCTCCTAACGATGCGCGCAGTTTCCAGGATTACTGCCTTCTATCTGTATCTGTTCGTATGTTGATCAAGACTCTTCGCTGTAAGGCCGTTTACCGAAACGTAGGTAAAGTATCTTTTTTTTAAATTTATGTTTACTAGAAATATCGGCCAATTGTGGTCCGGTTCTCTTTTTTTTCAAATCAAATCAAATCAAAATATTCTTTATTCAAGTAGGCCTAGTTTTACAAGCACTTTCGAAATGTCAGTTACATGAGAGTGAATGTTTGCTGGGAGAAATACAATATGATCCAACATTTGCTGCAAGGATTAGGGAAACCCAGAAAAACCTAATCAGATCATTTAACTTAAGCGTAATATTATTGATAAAATCATCATTTTTAAAATTAAAATAATCAATAAGATAAATCCCAAAAGGATTGTCAATAAAAAATAAATAATCTAGAATGTGTCTAGAATAAAATTCTAAATGTCAGAGTATATAAAACAATTAAGATTAAAATAATAATAATACCTTAGGTATTCGTTAAAATAATTATTCATATACCTACATGACGCTATAATTTACATTAATCCCACGCGGCTTCATCATTCATGTAGTCTTGTGTGCTATAATAAGCTTTAGAAAATAATTTTCGTTTCACAATATTTTTGAATTTACCAATAGACAACTCAGTTATGATTTATTCAAAAGAGTATACTCCTGAGATGGCCCCTTTGTTACCAAGGCTGGATCAGATGATGAGAACCCGCTATTCACCTGGGGCAACCCTCAAATGCTATAGGCATCAATATAGGTAGCGATTTTGGTATTTTAAAAAATATGTAAATCCACCGACTCCAAAAAAATGCACTAAAAAGTAAAACTAAAAATAAAAAGTTCAAGTCCGGTATCGTCAAAATTTTTTTTTCATTTGTTTCTGATTTTTGTTTCTAATAATAAAGCTAGTGGAGTGATCCACTAATAAATTGCAAAAATTGTGATCATTATCATGATATTTGTAAAACAAAAAGTAAAGTAAAAAATAAATTCGAAATAAAGTTTCTTAAATTTACTAACCTGTAAGTTTTTTTTTCATTTCTATCCACATATACAATATACATACATATTCAATCAATGTTTTTTTAAATCGTTGCTAACCGTGTAATAAGTTACTAAAATCGTCAATTTTGAACATTTTGCAGTATCTAATAACATGAATTGTATATATTGAGTTGAAAACAGATTACTTGTAAGTACATTAAAGATACTATATTATGTAGAACGCTTTTACTTTTTAGCTCATTTTTGGAGTTTGTTTTACTTTTAGTTCAAGACATTTCGGACGCTTAAACAGCTTTTGTAAACATGTGAAGACTTATTATATACACTGTTTGTGTCAAGATTCATTTAAATAAAAAAAAAATCGACCTTAGTCCCAAACTAGCAATGTTTGTACTATGGGTAATAGGCGACGACAAACGTACAAGTAATATGTATAGATCAATTATCTGTCTGTCCATCTGGGTGTCAAGATCCTTTTTCTCAGGAACGCGTGGAGGTAAGTAACGAGTTGAAATTCACATCAAACACTCCCTTGAAACTGTGAAAAAATCACGCTACTAAGTCAACGCAATCCAAAGATTAAGACAGGACAGACATTAAAAAAGGTGTTTCCATACAAATTGCCGTCAATAGAAAACCTATATTTACAGTTGTCATAGAAACGAGAAATTTGCTGCTGCGTCATCATCATCATCATTTCAGCCATAGGACATCCACTGCTGGACACAGGCCTCCTCAATAGATTTCCACATGGGCCGGATAGAGGTGACCCGCATCCAGCGAGTCCCCGCAACCAGGTCATCTGACCACCTTGCGGGTGGCCTTCCCACGCTGCGCTTGCCGGTGCCCGGTCTACACTTGAGGACCTTTCTGCCCCAACGGCCATCGGTTCTTCGAACTAGGTGCCCTTCCCATTGCCACTTCAGTTTGTTTACCCTGTTTGCTATATCAGTGACCTTGGTTCGTCTACGAATCTCCTCATTTCTGATTCATCTAATAGCACAATCCACGAAATAAATCTGAAAATCTTAATTTTAATGTCTCCGTCTACATAGATGTCTACTGACATCAGTAGTTACCAATATAAAATGACCCCCCACCGCGTACATTTTGCTTAGGAGTAAGGGTTCTGCTAACACTGGATTTTGATAGAGACGGTTTTTAGTGTATATTTTGTACCGAACCCTCGGTGCGCGAGTCCGATTCGCTCTTGGCTAGTTTGTTTTGATATTAGAAGGTGCGTCCAATAAAAAAAAAACATGTTTATACGAGACCCCGATAAGTAATCTGATTATATAACATTTGTACAGGTCTTGGCACAACACTACGGGAAAACCCTAATATCTATTTGAACCCCCAGTTGACTGGTGGCAATTGTCTTCAGGCATAAAGTCTGCCACTTGTACTTATTTATCTTATAACATATATTTAAGTCCATGCCTTTAGATTCGAACCAATATCGGTATATCCGGATAAGTAAAATATAGTTTTCCAGATTATTTTTCGATTTTGTAACGTAATATTAATAATAGTATGCAATTGGGATGATATCTGTTTTTTTAAGGAGACAATCGATTATATTTTCCGTAAGGATCATATATCTATATGGGACTAAATATAAAAAGAGTAGTCTAAAAGTCAGAAATGATAATTAAAGTTCGGCATTCCTACTGAGCGCTGAAAACGCTCCATACTAATTGTTACTCAAGTGTGACGTCATTCTTGAGTTGGCGTACAAAATTTATATGAAAAAAAGTATCCTTTATAATCAGCATCTCTCACCATTATAATCCTTCGTGTAACAACATGCTTGCTGTACAATTATTATTTTAAGGAATTAAGGATTCTGAGAATAAACTCTAAATTTGATTTTGGATTTAAGAAAATGCTTTTCCATAACTTTGAAGTAATTCAAAGCCGTTTAGATTTTTTTTCTTTACCTACTTCATGATGCATTGGTATTTTTTTACACATCAACTACAGTATAGTCGGCGATTGAATGCGAGATCAAAAATATAAACTTACGACTGTCAACGTCAAAGTGAAGTGCCTGATGAGTAAATCATCGTTTTTATCTTATATTTTTATATCCGAAATTTATTAACCAAATGTATGTTTTCAGTAATAATGGCTTAAGTAGTAGTTTCAGTAACATAGTCTATTCGTTAGTCTATTGTTCTTGAGGCCAATTTTTGTGCCAATATTTATAGGTATTCATCAGTTTTTCAGTAGCGGACATTGAACTGCGTGGCCTTTTCTTCAGCGGTGAAAAATTTCCTTTTTATTTGAAGAGCCGGGCTGAGATTCCATTGTTTGGATCTTGATCACGAATGGAAATTGTACAACAAAATAAAAACAAAAACAACCATAAACGTTAGAACATGACATAAAAGTTAGAACGAGACAGTTGTCGTTCTTAATTTAAAGAAATTTAAATACATACTACTTTTAAATGCTGTCTCATATACTGTCTGTCTCATATACCATCATGAAGGATTAATACCTTCACAGTATCTATGTCACAAATAGTCACAATAGATAATAATGTGGTTTTAATTTTCCCACATTAAAATTGCGTTTCATTTTTTATATTGGAAACCCATTTACTGTTTACATTTTTGATCTTGAATTCGATCTCCGACTTTAGGTTATAAACTAGGACATTCGGCATCATCCCTATTGTTTAATAAATATAAAAATACCAAAAACGAGGTGGTTAGTCGTCGTTTTTGTTATTTTTATATTTAGTAGTAAAATAGTGACGACAAAACACGAGTTTTCATATTTTAGGACTAACAGAAAGAGGATATCTTCCCTTTAACTGGTAATAAAGAAAACATTGGCACATTTTTCATTGCTATAGAAATTAGTATTGTTTTAGATATACGAGTAGCAAAAAACAATTGCGTAAATTATTATTTGTTATAAACAGGTTTATTATATTCTATTGAGAAGAACATATCTCATAAAGTACGTATTTCATATTCAGATTCATTCAGAGAATCCAATCTCTGAATGGAATATAATTTCTGTAATGTGGTTATCATTTACGTATACTTGTTTATCAATAAAAGTCACCGGTGTGACGTTAAACGATGCAGTATGATCGTGTTTTTTTTTCGAGTTTCAAATTAATCTGAAAACTAGTAGCTACTTTATCCTTTAATCTTACTAAAAGGCGACACTTTGTTCACGAAGCAAACAAATGCCATAACCCTCTTTTTTGCTAGAGCGTAGTTGGGTAAAAAGTATAGTATAGCTAGGTGTGGATGTCCAGCTATCCAGTACAAAAAAGGGACACCATTGTCCTGCCGTTATGACGTGATGATGATACCAAGACACATACATACTAACACAAAAAATAAATCTTTTCAAGGACCTGCAAATAGCCCGCTTTACTTTTTTTTAATATTTCAATGTTCGAACATCATTTTCAAACTTAATAAAAGTATAGATAATTACATCCCATCTAACTAATCACTCACATAAGCTCGTTAGTAATTTTCACATACGTCCAGGATCCGGTACGCATATGTATTTATTTTGATAAGCGATTACGTTATAGCATCTGCCGGATTACGTCCTAAACTACGTTATCAAAGATGTTATGCGTGACGTATTAGCATTCTAGTCCAAACAGTTTTTTGCACCCTTCATGACGGGTGCGCCGGCTACATAAAAGCCGTGGAAAACGTTCAGGATACACATTACAAGTGAAGCGGCCCGCTGAACAAGCGCGACTGAACGCGCGCCGCGCCGTTTTTCAAATTCAAATATCGAACGTGCGAATTCGTATTTGTGATGTGCCAGTGATATATTGACTGTGAAAGTGAATGAACCAAAGATTATTTAATATTTTTAATCTGTGATAGTTAATTTAAAAGTTTTCAATAAAATGGATTTCGCCCACTGCAACAAATGTTCCTTAGAAAAGCCGGGATCGTTTAAAAATGGTAAATATTGACTTTTACTTTTTTATATAAATATAACGATATCATAAAAGCAATCAATTTTACTTTAAAGTTTTATTGAAAGATCTAAGAGAGATTAAACTCACCTATGTATATGACATAACTGGACCGGTAGGAAATAAACAATAGGTATTGTCCCATGCAAACGTTTAAATTGTCAGCTAATATTACTATGTAGGAGTGTTAATTGCTTTTTAGTACTTAACTGTAACTGATCCCTCTAGATCTTGACATAATTAATTTGAATAGGTTGTCACATGTAAAACTTTATATCTAAAATAGGGATAGAATACATCTTAGTACGTAAACAATAAAATAATGGGTACAATACAAAGAAGCATATCAATAACAAATAGGTACATAGATAACAAGAGAAAAACCTAGTGCTCAAGTTTTTTCCTAAAAGCATTCGAAATACTAATTAATATCTTTGAATGACTTCATGCATTAGTAACAATATTCGTTATTCATCTGAAAACTCATCGATAAAAATTGTATCTGACATGACATGAGTAAGCCAACCTAATCTAAGCAGAATAAACTTAGGTAGTCTAGATAATTAACCTAGGATATTTTTTCCTTAGGTTGTACTTACTACTTAACAACATAACTCATCCTTATTTAACCTAAACAGGTTGTCTATCTATGAATACTCGTACTTGGGAATGATTTTTGAGTAAACAAAATAATTAGCATATGGATCATTAATTGGATTACGGGAGCTTAAATTTAACCAAAGGAATAAATTGTGTTATTAAGTACGGGGTATAAGTTTAGAAGTAAACACAGATAAGTACACATAACAAAAGAAATAGGATTATGTCTTCTCAATATTCATTATCTTATCACTAATAAATCTGTCTCATCTCATTTCAATGTATCTTCGGTGCCATAACAAAAACACTTTACGAGGGTGTGTATAACAATAATAACAGTCCATTAAATTGACTATTGTACCTAATAAATACTGTAAATAATGATCGCAACCAATAAAGGGAAAAATTACTAATATACGCCTGAAATCGAAACTCTTGTAACATGAATGTTAATACGTCATTAATTATGTCATTTGTATATTAAGACGAAACCGCGAAGGAAATTACTACACCGAACACTGCAAATAGCCAAAAATGATTGAGGAAAGCCGTATCGTCGATAAAGAGTGACATTTATATGTATATGGAGCAATATGTCATTAAGAAAAGTATGTATTACGAATTACATTGATGCACACGAAAGGAAACTATAAAATCGGATCTGTAAGTTCATGCTTACTATCTGTACTTAAGTATTCAAAGGTATGTTTGTTTGCGCATCAGGTAAATGCTTTCTCGCGCCAGTCAGCGTGATTTATACTGCGGTGCAAACAATGCCATTTGGCTATTGGCAACATGCCGCAGGCAGGCAATCCCGATGGCTGCTACTATAGCTTACGGTAAACTTAAATTAGCTACACCGAGAAACTTCACCAAAACCAACTACATGACTTGACTGATTCATATAGCACCTATGACATGCCTCTTGTCCAGTTGCCTATTCCTAATTCACAGTTTCAACATCCAAGGATGCAAAGTAAAGAAGGAAGGTCAATGAAGAAATCGTTCAAACCACGCGGATCTAGTACCTGCGCTTTCTATAAGCGTGAGTAATGCCGAGCCAGACGTTTGTAGGCTTCCCTTCGCTTTTCACGATGAATCCACGAAAATTCGGGAAATCCGTGACTCACCCATGAGACAAGCGCCGGAAAAGCCGCCTTTTAAACAAATTACCGTCTGAAAAACAAGCGACTGATGAAAGCTGTATCATTATCTCAGCAGACATGAACAAAAACACACGCGCTGGGAAACGGCCGCAAAAAACAATTGTAATCTCCAGCTAGTAGCGCAATTACAACTTGCATTCCGTCTACCGTATTACCGTCGTTTCACTCGCATCACTACTGGCCTGTAATCGCAAATCGATTAAAAATAAAAGAAAAGACATCTTGATTCGAATTTTGAATTTAAAAAAATACTATAATGCTCTACCGCCCACCGAGTAAAAACAAAAGGTTTGTATTTGGAACGTTATTAATCATGAACTTTAATAATCCTGTATTGACACTATCAATAAGCGGCCACGTACAATAGCGACGGCTTGTTAAGCACGGGACAAAAAAACGTGTTAAAGTAAATAGTGCGACGGGCCATACGCGGTAAAAGTTCCGAGCGGATTTGTTCCCAGACAAGCAGTATACAAAGTGATATGAATGCCCACATATTTGTCTCTGTTGAGGTTAGTATAAAATAGTAGTTTATTTTGTATGCCTACGTATGAACGTGAATCTCTACTTTAATCTGTGTCACAAAGTCGTTGGCGAGTCTTTCCCAGAGTCGACATGTTTTTTGTAGTTTGCTTTCTTATTTTGGTTTTCTTTTTGCACCGTGTTTGCTGTTCATATTAAAAGGACAGTCGACACAAGTAATTTTCATTGCTTGGGGAAGAAAGCAGGAGTAAAAATGTATTACTTTATTTCATTTGACTTATACGGTTGCTGGCAAACATTTCAGAAATATTTTATCACAATTAGGTACAAGTTTTAAAAAGAAAATGTATTATTTTATTTCACATGGTAAAAATTTACCAATTTAATTATATGTAATCACATTTGATTTTTCTCCGATAAATGATTAACAAGGCAATTAAAATCGATCAGTGGCGAATTATCGTAATGTCGCGAACGGAGTGGTACCACGTGCGAGACGCGCGCTCGATAAAAACTCACTTTAGGATAGACTCATCGATGAATCACCGCCGACCGAATAATGTTGGCTTGCACAAGATGTGGAAAAGGACTGGAATAGAGACTTTTACAATTATTAATTTCCTGAAAATGTATTATACGGGATAATTTAGTAATCTAAAAATGTTCCACCTCAGTATGAAATAGATATTTTAATATTTTAGACGATTTCCGCAATTTCAATAGTACCTACTAGTAGTAATACTTAATATATATGTAAACAATTTAATTTAAATAAAAAACAAAACACTCGATACAAAAGTTTACGTAGCTAAATTAAGCTGTAGAGAAATTGGGTCTTAAGCCGAAGCAAGTCATGTTTTAACATTTTTTAATAATAAAAAAAAAACACGCAATAAAGGCGTCTCCGCGATTCGTTGAACTTCTGTCCAGCCGGCGGTAAGGGTTTTCGCATAATGTTTGACCGGCTATTTCATGTACGGTGCCGCATTTCGGTACCCATTCATCGAGTGGAGGTTGCCCGTGCGCCGGTCTCGCACTCGCAACTCGCACCACACCGGTGACACACGAATCGAGACGAATAGTGCAAATTCAAATAGTGCCTTCAAAATTCAAATTTTAAATTAGATACGAAATATTACTGTGTTTTTTTTAAGTGAGTGCGCGCTTTAAGTTTTCAGCCAGTGTTAGTTTGAAGTTTTCCGATAATTAGGAAATCGTGTTTGTTTTGCCCGCGTGAATATGGACTTGCCCAAAGGAGCTACATCAATGCATTGTTCATGGATGTCTTTTTAACTGGTGTGTGTTGGAATTAAATATAACATCTTTTTTTTTTTTCATGTAACTTGGATTTTCAAAATGACGACGGTCAACATTTTTATAACGTCAATATATTCTTTAAGTTAGCTTTAGTGATATAACATGTGCATTCATTCAAAAAAGACACTTAATTTTTTAAAACTTTTTCTATCAATAGAAATAACGTTAACTAATAACCACTGCAATTTAAATAACACATAAATAAACAATAAATCACTGCAGTTCATTAATATGCATACAACAATAGCAATAAACACAGAAACGCAGACCAACCTGAAGGTGCACCGCTATGGCGATACAAGTACCAACATCTGAATATGACAATGTTATTGTTCAAATCGATTGATGTTCGCTTTTGGAAGTCGCCCAATAAGAGGACGAAGCGCCTATTCAGCAATCCGTGTGGGAATGTTCAACACAACCCGTCGGCATCATGTCAAAAGGATTTTTCCTTGAAATTGTCAGCGATGACATCCGATACGCGTTTGTTTTTCGAATTCGGAAATTGGATGATTAACTTTTTAATTGTTTAATTAGTTTGAACGTTTAATATAATGCCCGATCGATTGGTAGCGCACACGCGTTGATGTCGGTATCATGATCTCTAGTTTTCCTTGCGTGTCTTCTTAGTAATGCTTGGTAAATATACCTATTAGATGATTCTCAGCACTAGAATGAAGCGAATACGTGTTAAATAACGACAGATAACAACCAATCCAATATTTTTAGCGACTGAAAAATAATGTCATATAGGTATTATATGTCATAAAAAAGTACGGTAAAATAAATCCCTTTTCCGCATAAATCTCTGCACTTTTATGGAGAGTATTTAAATGTTATAAGCCAAATTATGATTAAAGAAAATAATATTATTATAATTAGGTACAAAATTAATTAAAATAGTCATGACATGACTGTAGTATAATCAAAATCCTCGTAGTTTACCGCGTTTGGTAACACGGAAATTAAACTAAAACAGCTATGACGGCAGTAAAAAGGGGAAAATCCAAAGTATTGTCATGTTTCAATTTTCGCGGTACTGCACGGGCCGTCGCATTGTTTGATCTCGCGATTCATCCCACGATGCTAATACGCTACTAATCGTACACAATAGCCACAGCATAATAAATATACAGCCAAAACGGACAAAAACCGACAGACTAACAACATAAGGCCTGAAGTATTACACTCTGGTGAAAATAGCGTCATGTTTAGTTAACATACATTAAATTGTCAACGACACGGGTTGACCCAATGATTCACTGACCATTAAACTCGACTTTATCCTTATCTGACATAATATATTACGTGCGAACTTCTACCATATCTAATGTTAAGTGCATTGATATAGTCATCATTCACAAAAAAAAATGCTAACGTTTAGCGGCTAAGCTTTAGAGTAAATCAAATGTACCTGATTTTGATAAATGGATTTGTTTCTTCGCTTAAAATATGTGGTAGAGAAAAGTGAAACCAAATTAACACTCACGTATTAACTTGAATATAAGGTATCACATAAAATATCTTTTACTGTATTATACCTACTACTACTAACTATAAACCCGCCACAGGTGAAGCCAATCCTAGGTCGTAAAGCGTCACATTTTCGCAATCTGAAGTGGTCACTTTCTACGCATTCGCACCCAAGTCCGTTGTCGGTGGCGCTTTTTAAAAGTCTGGAAACGTCGCTCCACGAATTACGGCCCTTGGACCGTAAAACATATTTTACGGCCGGCGCAACATCAAAACCTTCAATAACATTTAAACATCAAATTCGAATGCAACTTATATTTTCGCAAAATACCTTCAATACTATGCTTTAAGCATTTCGTTTTGCCAATGTTTATTTAATAATAACTGGCACACAACTATACAAAGAACTATCTAGCTAGTTTATGAAAAATCAAAAACAAAAGAGTGTTGTGTTGTTAGATGAAGATCATACCCGTCCATATATAAAGGTGCCTATACCTATATCTCCTGGTGCGGTAATCGCGAGGCTTATTATTTTTTATGTGTCTCCTCGAGTACCTTGAGGAATGCGAGCTACTGTGTGAACCAACGTCGGAATTGCCTTACGTTCGGGAATGCAGAATATTGTATTCACTAAAATAATAACAAAAACAATACAGATTTTTGACATGCTTGCCAATACAAAAGCTTAATGACTAATGAGATTGCCTACTGTCCAAAAACAATATTATCAAAATCATATATTTTTTCCAAATATTAAATTTGTATGAAACTTCAAAAATAATCCGATAAGAAAGTTTCGCGACTATCTTAAATTAAAAGAGTCCGTAATTTGTAACTACAATTACGTAAATCATTCCAAAAGTGCAAAATTACGACACGTTGATACTTTCCTCTATGCAAAATATAATACATATACATATATATACTAGTGATAGGCACTGATAATCTATTTACAATACATAAATCAATTAATCTCATTTTTGAACATTGTACCATACAAATCATGCCTAGCACACAATAAAGATTACATATATCCGTCTATTTGCTTTAACACTGCTTTTATAGTCTGTAACAGACTGAAAGGCCATTGATTGATATCATTAAATAAACAAATTGACATTTACAACGTGCTGATAATACCTACCTGTCGATGTAGTGTTGTATACTATCAGAATAAAGAAATTATGACAGATTTCGTTTGTTGCAGGTTTTCCCAAAAAGCTTTTGGTAGCTATATGCGTAGTGCTAATAATCGCGATGTGTCTCACGCCAACTGAAGCGGGTTCACTCCACCGGACAAGGCACGAAAGAAACAAAGAAGAAAGACTAAAGAACAGAGTAATTCCAAAAGAGGAAAGAATAAAGACTACTAAGATGTCACACCACAGGCCAAAGAACGTGCCCCTCCACACAACGTTAGCAAGGAAAATAATAAAGAAGCTGAAGAACACAAGGCGGTTCTTTGAGGATGCGCGGCAAAAAGTCAAAGACTCGATGGAGCACAGATATGGGAACCCCAAATGGCTGCCTAAGGTGAAGTTCTTCGACATCCATAACCAAACTTACACAGACCTAGAGAACGGGATGTCCAAAGAAAAAGTAAGCATTTATTCTAATTTTCAACAATTTCTTTCTAAACGTTACTTGTCTATTTATATTTGAAATGCATTTAAAAGACCAAGATCAAAACGGTTGCACAAGACAGATAGACGAAGCTTAGAAACAAGTAAGTTTCATCTTCAATTTTATGAATCTTAATTATTAGTTGCCATTTGTAACTTGGATCAATCTACGTAAAATAATGTCATTTTTACACATTACATACCTATTACGCAAATTTCATACGCCCAATCTTTCGGCGATCATCGACCTTGCTTGGTTCCGTCTACTATTTCGTAATTTTTGCATATGACTAAAGCTAGTCATGACTTGTCTACTAGCGGCCGGATACTATTAAATAGGTCACTGATGATTCGTATGGGTTAAATAACTTTAATAAAGTGATTCACGACCCAAAGAAAATGTATAATGCATTGTTAAGTTTGAAACATAGCTAAAACTAATATATATAGCAACTATATACAATAAGTTGTGTTCAACGTTATAAGATAAAAGATTAGAGAATAAGACAAAAAGTGTAGTTTGATTATGATTTATAGGTTTTTATCTACCTACATCTATATTTTGATTCAATTTTTATCATGATACTGAAAATAAAAATCGGCACTCTACTGATAATGAAAAACTCTCTCTTGCATTTCGATATCTGGTTGTATATGTCCGATATAGAAATAACGTATTATTATCGAGCAAACCAACGAAATTGCATGAATTTGAGTTTTTTTTTTTGTAACCGCTTTGCAAATATTGGTTGAAGAAACTTAATATTTCCACCAGAATTAGATTAACTAATACGAATCTATTGAATAATTACGTATTCTTATTCTGTTTCATTGAGAACCTGATGTTTCCACGTCGATTCAAAGCATATATCCCATTGCGCCGCGTCGCGAGGGACGGCTGGTCGCACCCATCTCTCTTATTTTCCGTTCAATGTTTTAAAATATTTTTTTTAGTTTTGCTCTCTTTAAGGCAAAGATTCCCGCGCACATTAGCCCGCTCGAGGCTCCGCGGCGGCTCAAATGAGGCTCCGTCGGCCAAATTACACGGGGCCGACCCCGCCGTGCGTTTATTTACTTCACATTGTACTTAAGGGCAATAACTACAAATGCAGACCCTTCATTTTCAATACCGCTTTGCGCGAAAATCGATGCAATTTTTCAACGCCCGATATTACTTCATTTAGTCCTTTATCGACGTTCTAATTCATGAAATTAAACCGATAAAGCTCAATTTCGTAACTTAAACACGTCGATTATCAATTCAAAATTTAATTTGAACGAATTATCGCTTCAAATTTAATATAGCACCGCCTCCGAGCGTGACCAATCGGGAATGGTCTTCGGCAAACGGAGCGCTTCATGTGTCGATGCCATCGTTTTCAAATACGAGGGTTCAAGTCAGGCTGGTGCTACATAAATCCGAGCTTTACGGTGCGTGTTAGTGGGAGCCGGGCAAACAAAGAAGCCAGTTAAATATTTCGAGGAAATTTGCATAGATCGACAGCGTCCATGGCGGCACGCGAGCCGATAACCACGGTCTACGGCGCGTATGATAATTGCTTCTAGACCATTGATTGTTCTCGCCGCCTCCAGCCGATATATAGGATACACAAGCATGTGTAACGGGTCTTCTTAAGCTCTTTTATTGTTTGCCGAGCACACATCTGGACCGTGACTTTCTATTACGTATTAGTATTGGACACCCACTAATTAGTACACAAAACTAATGCGACACGAGACAATAAGCATGTGTGTATTCGTTCGTTTGGTGTCCGTTCATATTAGGAGAGTTTTACTGCCCATCGGTCGCCATTGAACTAACTTTTCACATGGCTCAGCTGAGTCGCCCAGTGCACACATCGTTGTATGTTAAATATTTCTGACTTACGACTCGACATTTCATCGATGTATGGCCACTTAAGAAATTCAAATATTTGACTTTGGGCAAAGGAAAGCGTTAGAATTCAAGTGATCTCGGCTCCACTTCGGCTTAGTTGACTTACGGACAGTTTAAAAATTAAATAGCCCTTAAATGAGTCGTTAAAATATCGGGGCTTGGAAATTACGTAACGTAGATCAACCTCCTTGACATACGTCAATACAGTAATCGGATTCGATTTTTTTAAGTAAGATAAGTAAGGATTTGCTTAGATAAGTGGCTGCTAGAATTTTGCCCAATTTTTGGTAATCGGGAAAAAACATGCAAAAAATATTGGGTTCTCAATGACCAATGACTGGTTTAGCTCTTACAAACCATTTTAGTGATTTTATTTTATCGATGCGATAACACCAAAGTACTTTGTCCGATACCGTCACCCGCAGACAGGGAATAAGCATTCCTGCTAAGCAGTGTCGCAAAGCTATCGGCGCGCGCGTCGCCCGTCGGCATCGTGCGACAGTGACAAGCCACGCCGGAGACGCTAGAGTTTGTTCAGTATTTACGATTTAACAAAACAACAAGAAATGTTAAAAACACATTATTTGCTCAAGTGAGACGAATGTGAACTTACGATTCCGGGCGAGCCGTTGTCCGCGACACGTTCTCGCCGCGCGCCGCTCTTTAGCGCAAATATACGGCTTATTGTCGGTTTTCAGCTTTAATACTTACGCTTGCGCCGACGCTTTTATTATCGCTCGACAATTTCTTCTTTGGAATTCCATTCGTAGCCAGGAAACTGTGAAATGCGTATTTTACGACTTGCTTAACACATTCACTATTTAATTGTACAATTTATTAATTGTTTTTCATTGACGTTAAAATTTTATTTTTTGATGACGATCCAAAGAAATCGCGTTAGAGAACTTCAGATTAATAGAAAAATGCGGCAGATTTATAAACTGAACTATGAAACAGCATTTATAAATAGAGGATCACTAAGCAACAATATACCACAAACGTTATCCCATGGGTTCGTGAATCACCCATTCACCGAAAGGAAGTTTACAAGTGGCACTGTTTATACGTAAACAAAATATTCAATTACGTCCGACTCTTAATCGTCCGGTGTAATATTATATTCTATGAAGCGGGACAATTACTCTGGATGAGTTCATTCATTCAGTCGTTCGGAATCACGTTGAGAATAAAGTCAACTTTACGCCACTGGCTTACAGAATTTTTTTTATTGAAACGGTCCATACCTAAATTTGGTAAATCATCAAATTAATGAAATCCGCGTCGTTTTCCTCGCATTAAAATGACACTGATGAAATCTTAATTAATTTAAGCTAGATATTAAGTATGTTTGTATAATTTTTTAACATATTTTCATGCGTGTTTTATTCCACTATTTAATTAAAAATCAGAGATCTACTAAGGCTTGTACTTGCCAACCATAATAGAGATTCCTACAGAAAGTAAATAAACGCAGTTCACATCAAGACAAGTCGTTTTAAAAGAATAATAACCGATCAGTTACAAGAGTCGAGGCAAACCGGCTGAGCAACTTGTATTTACCTACATACTGCGCTTCAGTACAACTATAGTGCATATATAGTGCTGAAGCTGGCTCACACCAACTCTCATTGTCCTAGGACCAAAACAGAATAATAGATGGTATACAGTACAATGTGAATTACTACAATTCCCCCGAAAAATAAGCAACTATTTGCGTAAACAATAGCATTCATAATAAGAAACATAGTTTTAAATAGCTTGTATAAAAATACAATGCAATGTAATGTATTTACTTGTAGCTATTTCGATACCTTGATTAATCGAGCCACAAATAGTGTTTAATCCAGTTCTCACAGAATGCTTTCGAGATAGCTACGCGAATGCGTTTACTGTAATTTCTATTCAGATTGCATCTTTATGCGATCCTAATGCCAACAACACTAAAGCACTGTCACTGTGATAGTGGAACAATGAGGTCAGTCATTAATTGGCCAATTTATCTAAGAACACACCTTCTTCAACACTTTCCGGTTATCCAATCAGTTCAAAATGAAAACGCAAGACATATGTTGACCCTTGTCGCATTACGACTAACATGAATGTATACGTTTCTTTATCAACCTAATCGCAAGCTGCCATCGCAATATTATTGGCAGTGCAACTGGATACGACACTTGCAATTATGCTCGGGAGATTGTGTCATAGGCGAGCTATGTGTCTAACTTATCTCGAAGGAACTTAAGGTACCATTGATGTTTAGGCGTTTGAGCCATTTTCATTTGAAGCTGTATGCGTAGTTACGTAGAGACGTACCTGGGTATTCACCGGTTAGCAGCCATTCAATGCTAGGGCAAATAAATTCACCGATATCGTATTTCAACTCGAAACTTGAATTTAAAGGAGTGTTGACTATTTAATCACGTGATTAATTATACAGGTGATAGTAAGACAATGATTAAATACATTAGCCTTCATACCTGTTGCATACAATCTTGACTACATCTTCTGACCTAAAGAATACGCAGCTAAATAATCAAATAAGTTAGGTAACACGCGAACCTATGTGACTAGAACTAGGTACAGTATGAGTTAATTTGCAATGGAGAGAAAAACTGGCTAACGACCAGGCAATCGGTCATAGGTTGAGTAGAGTCGTGTTAATGCCGGTTGAACAGTCCTGCTGATCACAAAAACGGATTATACAACCTCGACACGAATTAGCTTCGCAATAAAATATCGGTCTTTATATGTATTTAACGACCAACAATATGATTGCATCAAGCTTGGAAACTTTTGCGACGATAATGACTAAAAATAAAGACATTTTGTTAACATCCCAAAAAAAATTGGAAAAATTATGATTTAATAACTAACTTCTTTTTTCTTTTGTTTCAGTTTGAATACGTGATCCCGAGAATGTATAAAAGTTTACTGCAATTCAAGCTGGTCTGGGAGCGACTCGCAAAGGTCAATATCACTCACCTGGACATTGAGTTCAAAATGAACTACACGAAGAAACGAGAATTCCTTATCCAATCAACACTCGCAGAACTTTTCAAGCTCCTCACAGAAATTGAGGACGCGATGGACAAAGCTAATATAGTTAAACCACACATTAATATTAACAAACTAAATCTAGAAGATCTGCAACAACACGACGTGGAAACTACTAGGTGTCTCCGACAAGATACCATTGCAATTAGGGCGTATGGGAATATCCTGAAGAAGTGGTATTGGGAGCTGCGGTGTCCAGATGACTCCAACCCAAAACTGGCCGCGCAATGCAAAAAAGTTACACAGACACTCTTTTCTAAACGAAAAGTGACTCCTGGTTTACTGAGACAGCATAAAAGACAAAGAAGACATCGGCATTTTAACGACAATCCCGTAGGTAAAGGCACTCAGCTGAGCTTAAAACATAAACATACAATTACTGTTCCATTCCAATGATTTAAATTCATCTAAAAGTAGGCAAACATGTGTAATGTTACAAGACAGACCTAGCCTGCCCAGTGTCACATGTCCTCGTAATTGGCAGGATTGGCAGGTGACAATCATTGAACAGTGTGATTTTTTTTACTTACTGGTTGGTACTTAATGTTTGTTAACCAATTGTAATAAATTCGCTGTCCTGTAAATATTTCTTAAGTCAGACTATGAGTATTATAGTTAAGTAATATGAACTCTAACTATTTATTGCATTACTTAGTGCCTGTATTATTTATTGTTAGTGTTTAGTGTCTATGCTCTCTTTAACACGTTAAGCTCGTCGTGTAATTCTCTTTTAACCAGTAGCATGGCTGCCAAGTCGAGTTATTAATGTTTTAGTAGTTCAAATAAAAGTGTAAGTAAGTTTCAATTTAATCAGCATTGTGAATTGTTTGAGAAATTTTAAGAATACGGTGATTGATATTTTGAAGTGCTTGACGTAACGGTTTCTTAAGTATTGGGTACTTTCTCTGTGATATTTAGTAATCCATTGTAAGTAATCTTAATTTATTCTAGATTAAGCACTCGTAATTAGTTCCTTTTCATCGCCATTGTTCAGCTTCATGGTTGTTCAACATCATCTCATATTTTCTAACTATTTATTTCCTTTAAATTATGCCACATATTCATATATCCAAGTTTCGAAACATTCTCTAGTTGTCCTTTTCTTACTTTTAGATTAGTAACTTAGCAATCTTAAATATATAACTACCGATAGAAATATTGATGATTATAAAATTTGGTAAGTTTCATAAAAGCAAATGTTCCAAATTCACTAGAAGAATCATTAATTGTAATATTGGTTGACTTAAAAGTATCTAAACTTTTGAAAAAAAAGCTAGTAAATTATTGAAATATATTTACTGTAATGCAACAAAAGCAAATCGTCAATAGATACGAATCGGTTTACCTGTCGTTAGATTATTTTTGATGCACATTAAAATATTAAATTTATGGACACTTAAATATATTGACCTCCACTTTTTCAATGCTCAAGCATTTCAACTGTTAATAATATAGTGTGTAATACTTGCTTTTATTCCTAATTTCAATTTCTCCGCTACTATTATTTCGACTAAAGCGCAACGCTACTTCATCCAAGAAAGACTTATCCTAAACAAGTGATTTTCCATATTTATTTGTTGAAGTGAATAAAAAGAGGATTTTTTTTGTTCATTATTTTTGAAAGATTTATTCAGAGTCATCTGAAGTTAAAAAGACTTTTGAGTACAAGTATATGCAAAATACTTATTTTTATTCACGTCATTCAGTACGTCTAATGGTTTAGAATAAAATACGATTATTATAGTTATGTCTATGTAAATGTGCCGTTAGTTACATAGTAAGTAAATGAACTGAGTATTATGTAAATAATATTTTTAGAAGTTTCATGCGAATATTGTTACCGCATATAAAAATAAAAGATGGAAATAAATTTATTCCAAATATTTATTAATGTGTTTCCTTTTACTTGACTTACTTGTGTTGTTTATTATATAACTATATATATTTTAAATCTTGATATGACATTTATGCAATTTACTCAACTGTATACGTTAATACAAGTTATCAGTAATTGCATGTACAATAGATGGAAAGTACATTAATGAAATCGACTATGAAACCCTGCAGGGCACTGGCATAATAACGCTGCAAAATACTTTGGTGAACTAGAAATAAGTAGGGAAAATTAAAAAGTTAGCCGTGAATGTCATGGCATTTTAATTATCCTTACTTATTACTATTAGACCAAAGTATTAACGTTTACAGTCGAGTAAATTAATTGCATACATTTCAACTCGTTTTTTTTTTCATTAAACAATACCATTTACAAATAAAATTGTACATTCTGAGCCAAACACCTAACGTGAACGATCGAGAATATAAATTAATAGTTGAAAAAACACTAGAAAAACACGCTTTACAACACTTTTCTAACAAATTCAAACACAGCTATGATACTATGTTCCATCATGAAGTTCCAGTTCATATCTTCCGGCTCCATCATCAGATCAGTTCCACAGTACCATATTATTGTATTGTCATCAGAACTACATACAGCTGCCAATTTTCATGACGCTACGATCCTTGGAAGATGGTTAAATTAGTTACCTTACATTCCATTACATAAGTTACATACAGGTCGACCTAATAAAAGCGTGTCAATTTCCACACACCTCCTCTGGGAGACTTAATGTTTCCAATTATTATTTTACGTGTCCAATAAGATTTTCACCTACTGGATGGCGCAGCGTAGACAGCCCTCCAACAAGATGGACCGACGACATGGTCAAGATCGCGGGAAACCGTTGGATAAGGGCGGCGGGTGCACGATCAATCGTGGAGATCTTTGGATGCTTTTGTGCAGCAATGCTCGTCTACAGGCTGATATGATAATGAATGAAATTTACTTACAAACTGCAGATTATAATTAAATCCCATTAAAGCGTTCGGGAATCTATCCATACTTCCATATTAATATTATAAATGCGAATGTGTGTCTGTTTCTCTGTTACCTCTTCACGCTTAAACCGCTGAACCGATTTGGATTACATTTGGTATTGAGATAGTTTGCGTCCCGGGGAAGGACATAGGCTACTTCTTATCCCGGAAAAATACCCTTATCGGCAATAAACGAATTTAAGGGGGACGAAGTCGTGGGCAGAAGCTATACTATTATAAAGTTGTAAAATTAAATGCCTGTACATTGAAGGTATTATGAAAAAAATAAGTGATTTGATAAAAACATTTGAGTCATTGAAAATATTTTTTTTGGATTTTATTGTATGTTTGTATGTGTCGTGGTGGCTTCATCACGCCAAATCCGCTAAACGCATTTCAGCTATTTTTGGTACACGGGTAACTGGGTATTTCCAGATGGTTAAAGGATTTTTTTTTTCAATAACGCTGAAGTAAAAAAGAGGGGTTATGTCTTTTTCTCCTCCACGAACAAAGTTGCGGTCACCCTCTAGTTTTTCAATAAACCTATTGTAGAAACTTCTGTAGGCCAATGGTGCTTGCGTTTATAGCGCAATAGATAAATGACAAAGTCCGTCACTTTGTGACAAGTATGGGGAGTGCGAGAGTGACGGATGCTTTAGCATTTATTATCGCGCGATAAACGCGAAGATCATAGGCCCGCTGAAAGACGTTTCATGCTTGTTTATTGGGTACTAGAAGTTGCCCGTAACTTCGTTCGCAGACGAGAAAAAGTCATAACCCATCCGTTTTTTTCTTCAGCGTAGACGGTTAAAAAGCACCCTATAACCATCTGGAGCTAGCCGTATACCAAAAACAGTTGAAATCCGTTTAGCCGATTTGGCGTGATAAAGCCGCAGCGGTACATACGAACATGCAAAAAAAATCAATAAAAATCATTTTTCAATTCAGTGACTTTCAATTATTCCGTTACAATCATTTGTTTGAAAATATCTTCAATGTACTGACATTTCATTTTAACAACTTTTATAATAGTGTAGATGTAGCAGAGGCCTGGCGTCAGGAAAATTGAGGGAAAAACAAGGGAAGCCGAAGCATATTCATTTACTGATTTATTTAAAGCAAAGGGTGGTAAGCCTTTTCTTGGAAGTCATGCCACTGGTATGTAGGTACAGTGTCTATCAGTAATAGATAGATATTTAAAGGCTATAGTCGGTTTTCTATGGTAAATCAGCCCTTACCTTATGTTTGTATTTAAAGTCTTTATTGTAAGGTGATTGCTAAACTAATAGGATACCCTATAGTAATGGGACACTTTTAACGAGACAGAAAAAAAATAAGGTTCCCAAAGGAAGCAATCACATGAATGAAAAACATAAATTTTGTTTCTGCATTTCTCCTGAGTTCGTTCTTTGACAGAAAGTTATATCTTGGTGTTATACGCGTGGTAAAAATAGTCAAGAATTTGATGTCATTTCCCATTTTCATTGAGTGTCCCATAACTGTATCTTGGTTGTCCCATTACTGTACTTTTGTGTCCCATAGCTAACGTAAATGTTAGGTTATTTAATTTATTTTTAGTTTTTTGTTAAATAATTTTTAATTTAGTTAAAATTGAAATAAAACAATATAACGGATTATATCGCGTATATTATCTCATTTTAGTTCCCGACGTTTCGGAAGCTTTCAAGCTTTCCATGGTCACGGGTTGACTGAGAAAAGATGTATTTTCCTCTCGATGTATCAGTCCACCCGTGACCATGGAAAGCTGGAAAGCTTCCGAAACGTCGGGAACTAAAATGAGATAATATACGCGATATAATCCGTTAAATTGTTTTATTTAAATGAGTACCTAATAATCGCGGAAACAGAAGAAAATATTAGTTAAAATTCTTTATATTTTCTTACTTTACCTTATTATATTGGCCCTAATTTGATTTATCAAACGAACGTCGCTATATCATAATTAATTATCTTGCTTTTTATAGAGGTTAGAGTACAACATTTTAGCTTAAGTATACCATAACTATAGCAATTAATAATTGCACTAGAACAAATAGGTACAGACACATCCATACTAATCCATTCTAATATCCATACTAATATTATAAATGCGAAAGTGTGTCTGTCTGTCTGTCTGTTACCTCTTCACGCTTAAACAGCTGAACCGATTTGGATGAAATTTGGTATGGAGATAGTTTGAGTCCCGGGGAAGGACATAGGCTACTTTTAATCCCGGAAAAATACCCTTATCCGCGATAAACAAATTTAAGGCGGACGAAGTCGCGGGCAGAAGCTAGTAATGAACTTACTTTTGTTGTAAGCACCTCTTATAATAGAGATTATTTGTACTGAATATCAACATACTAATATTAATAGACTTTGACTTACAAATTTTGAAATTTTGTTGCTTTTGCGTCACTATAAAAAACCTAACTACTGTTTCTTATATTTCTTATGTGATTTTGAAACGGCCTACTATTGGTCGGAAAATCAAAATTTTACTTCCAGTTAAAAATATGCAATATATAATTTCATTTTATTTTTTGATAACAACGAGTATTAATATATTTTGTGGTGACGTAAATTAAAAAAAAACACCAGATTAATTCACGAGAAAAAAATATTTAAGAGGAACTTACTTTACTCAGCACAAATATTTCTTATTATTAGAGGAGCTTACAAATATAAACGATTTGACATAGAAAGCCGACTTTTATATATATTTATGGCATACGCTTTTTTCTAACTACATATTTACTTCATTGACACTTATCATCAAAAACTAAATCAACTGAAGATCTATCTATCATGATAAATACAAGCTGAACTTTACTAAGTAGAAGAAAGCCCCATGCATATTGGCAAAAAAATGTGACGTCACAGCATACTACTAGTCTATTAAACTTAAATTTTATAATAAAAGAAACAATTTACAGTTAACTTACATTTTCTAAGGAAATTATAAAGCAAAAATATACCCATAGCTAAATCTGTTGTACTCCAAGTTAATCTTAAACGAGCATAAATGGTATATAGGTATAACAAACAACTAGAGTTCAATAAAGCTAAAAGTAACCATAAAATCTATGTAAAAAATGGTCGCTTCTATAATTTATATTGTCGGTATCGTGGACAGACATGGATATTTATTTATTATTCAAAAATTAAATATATAATCGCTTCAATACATTTTCATATATTTGGGCGCCCTATATCGTAGAAGCAAACCAGAAGCAACAGACACAATATCTATTATAAATTGTAACTGAAATCGTAAATAACTTAGACCGTAAAATAATAGTGTTGAAAGTTTAAATTACCTCCTAAACGACATCTAGTTACAAACTGTACAATAATTTTCCGTATCATATGTATACTAAATATGCTACTCGTCACGAGATGGCGATGTAATCGCCAGCTACAACTTATTGTACATTGTAGTCACGGATACTTCTACTAGATGTCACTGTGCTCAAAAATTAAACATACTTATTGTTACGGGCATTGTTTTCTTCAAATGTAATATAGCAAACAAAATACGGGATAAGACATTTTTTTTTAAATATCATTTTATGAAAAAAAATATATAATTTTATGCTAAAAAAGCCATAGTACCCAAAACTATGTTTTAATTTTATTTATTTATTATAAAATGCCCGCAACTTCGTTCGCGGAGGAGGAAAATACCTTAAGCTTCTATTTTGCTTCAGCGTAGCCGGGTAATTATTATCTTATAATCACCTGCCCGTGAACCAAAAATATTTGCAATCTGTTTAGTTAAATATTTTGAATTCAGTGATCTTCAAATACTTAGTTATACTAAAAAATATTATAGGGTACATACTTGTGTTTTTTTTGTTTGTCTTCCATGATCTCTTTTGGCCCTTAGAGCCATTTTAGATTACTGAAGTCGGCGCTTCGACTCCGAAGGAGGATGCGCCGCACCGACATATATTTGTGTGATGAGCATGCACATTTGTTCCTGAGTATTGGATGTTTTCTATCTATATAAGTAAATTTTATCTATGAAATATATCGTCGTCTATATATAGTACTCATAACACAAGCCTTATTGAGTTTACCATGGGATGGCTGTAAAAATTGTCCCGCAATATTTATTTATAATTTATCTTCCATACACACACTAAGACTTCAATAGACACAACAGACTATATCGGCATATGTAAACTACACATTTATACTTACGGATCAAAGACAAAATCAGGTATGGGAGCAAGAGTATACTCACCTGAAAAACCTAAATATATCAATAGCCTTAAGCGTATACAGCTCCATATTCCAATGTATGTATCGCCATCGGTTCCCCCTGTTTTGACATAATTTTTTTAGTCATAATTTTGCATGGCATAATCAATTTAGGCATAATTGACTTTTTGCATAAACTGTTTTGGCATAATCAAGGTTATAGTTTGATAACGCAGATATTAATTTGTCATAATTTGTTTGCGCATATTTTTGTACGTCCGAATCATGTCTACGCATAAAATTAATAGGTTTATTTTTATCAGACAGAAAATTATTTGGTCATAATTTTGATGGTCCGAATAATTTCTAAGCTTAACATTTTCAATAACAATAATAATTAAGTAGTATGTAATAATTTTGCAACTTATGTTTTTAATATTTATCGGGAACTAAAATGAGATAATATACGCGATATAATCCGTTAAATTGTTTTATTTCAATAACTTATATTTTTGATAAATATACTTAATGTTAAAAATAAAACCATGTTATTTATATCTTCATATGTTTCATTTTCTTGAGAAATACGTAATGTTAGCATTTTGCCGCTCCGCTATACGAGGGCTGCTATTTATATATCCGGAAACCGGGATTACAATCTTCTTAAATAGCATATTTGACCGCCATGGTAAAATTTGAACTTTTTTAAGTATATAAGGTATATTTTTTCTTCCTTATTAACGCTCGTGTTTTGTTTTTGACGGGTTTTAAATGTCATCTCGCAGCAAGAATGGAACTCACTCGTGAAAATATTCGTGCTATGATTTATTATGATTTTCGGCGTGGTTTAACGCAACAACAGTGCATAGATCAACTAACTTCAACTTTTGGTGATGAAGCCCCATCTAAAACTACTGTGTATCACTGGTTTAGTGAGTTCAATCGTGGACGTAGTATGCTTACGGACGAAGTTAAGGCAGGTCGCCCGAAATCGGTCGTTGTACAACAAAATATCGAGGCTGTGCGAAAACTTATAATGGACGACCGACATGTTACGTACCGCGAGATAGAGGCGACTCTGGGTATTTCTATGACCAGCATTAATAGCATATTACATAATTATTTGGCTGTAAAAAAAATTTGTTCGCGTTGGATACCCCACAACTTAACAAATGAGCAAAAACATGCTCGCGTCGAATGGTGCAATAAAATGTTAAAAAAATATAACCGTGGTGACTCAAAAGCCGTTTATAACATCTATACAGGTGACGAATCCTGGATCTATGCATACGATCCCGAAACGAAGCAACAATCAACGGTATGGGTGTTTCAAAATGAGCCGAACCCTACGAAAGTTACTCGTGCAAAAAGTACATTGAAACAAATGGTGGCCTGCTTCTTCGGTATTAATGGCCATGTAGCTACAGTGCCACTAGAAAACCGTAGAACGGTTAATTCAGAGTGGTACACGACCATTTGCTTACCGGAAGTATTTGAACAAATTCGTAAAACTAACCAGCGACGAAGAATCATTCTTCATCATGACAATGCCAGCTGTCATACGTCACGCGAAACAACTCTATTTTTGGAGGGTCAAAATGTGGAATTAACGGGTCATCCGCCGTACAGCCCTGACTTGGCACCCAACGATTTTTATTTATTTCCAAATATAAAGAATAAATTACGCGGTCAACGATTTTCGACCGCTGAAGATGCTGTCGACGCATTCAAACAACACGTTATGGAGGTACCTCAGGCGGAGTGGCAGAAGTGCTTTAAAAATTGGTTCACGCGAATGCAAAAGTGCATAGATCATCAAGGGGAATACTTTGAAAAACAATAAAACTATTTTCAGCCGTGTACGTTTGTTTGTTTTTTTGTTTCCGGATATATAAGTAGCAACCCTCGTACAAGGTCATAATACAAACCTAACCTAACCTATAGTTTTCGGTTTTTGACCCATTTTGACGCTCCGCTTTAATAATAATAATTAAGTAGCATGTGATAATTTAGCAACTTATGTTTTTGTTAAATATACTTAATGCCGAAAATAAAACCATGTTATTTATATCTTCATGTTTCATTTTCTTGTGAAGTAGGTAATGTTAGCATTTTGCCGCTCCGCTATACATGGTCATAATACAAACCTAACCTAACCTACAGTTTTTGGTTTTTGACCTATTTTGACGCTCCGCTTGCCTGCTAGCAGATCGTTTTTGCGAAGGACGCAATTCTAACCTAACCTAACCTACTTTTCTGCTAGCAGTTACTCTTTGCGAGGGATGCAGTTCTAACCTAACTTAACCCGCTTTTCTTGTAGTAATTTAAGTATGCCAAGATAGATTCGGACAATAGATAATATGTCAAATACCATTATGCTAAACCAAATTATTCGTAAATATAATCGGCCTAAACAATAGTATGCGAATACAATTTCGGACAAATACATTTTTGGTAAGTTAGAACTTATGCCAAATAAGGTTTCTGCCACATTACCATTCGTCGAAAACTGAATATGCCAAGTCTGTTATGCTAAAACAGTTTCGGACAAACAAAAGTATGCGACATAGAGGGAACCCATCACCATCTCATAGGCTACTGAGGCGGTGGCTAAGCGACCAGGGTATCAAACAATAACAATACACGGATAGTTTTTGACAGTGCGCGTATTACGAGCCCTGGGCAACAATTAATATAATAGGGACTCATAAGATAGTGCCTCTCAGCTGGAGACGATCGGGACCTGACCATCTTGTAATTAGCTTAAATCCTATGTTTACTGAAGCTTTACCAGCTGCGGATGGCTATAACTACGTCAAAGAACACGAACACAAAACAATGATCAATTGGCAAAAACATGTAGAAAATATCGGCAAGTGATACCACAACACCTAAACGCGCGCCTGACGAAGCGCCTGCTGTCACTTGACAAGCCTGCTCTACGTATAATTACAGGCACCATTACTGGACAATTATATGTTCTAGGAATAATCGACAGCCCCCTGTGCAGGGGTGGCCTGTCGACCGATTAAAAGGCTCCCCACGTGATCCTGGATGGCGCCATCGGGCTCGCGACAACGGGCTCAAATCCTCATGTGACCGAGGTCACTCCGGGAAGCCTGTTGAGACATCAGGAGGATCCTGCGCTTCTTTCTGGACAAATTAGGCTGGTTAAGACCCCTAAGCAGCGTAAACCCCACTCGCAATGGCCCGGCTTTCACGTGCTAAATGTGGAAAATGGAGCCCATACCCAAAATATACACATTATTTTGTAACTTTATAATAGTATTAGCAGACCCGGCACACGCTGTCCTGCCCGAATGTTGACTTTCGGATAAATGTTTCCAAATTAGCCACAATTCCTTGGGCCTATATCTACTCTAAGAGGTTTGTGCGGTTGTTTATTTCCTACCCCTCATCATCCATGACGTAGATTAGCAATAATTTTGGATTGGCTTCAGGCATTGCGATCAGAGAACCTATTTGATGTTACATAGGTCCTGAATCTAAAACGTCGATTGGGAAATACGACCTTCATTACGCAGTATTTTTGCTGAAAACTTAAAGCTATCGTTAGTCATTTATGTTCGTATAAAATACACTCGCTTCAAACTACGTATGTACGCTGTGGTTTTTCCAAAATGATGGACAGACCACTACAATAAACACGTTAAAACGAACTAGATCGTCCTTCACAGCTGGTCGATTCGACGCTTCCGCTCTCCGCTCGTTTTGCAAGCTCCGCCGCCCCTGATAAGGCTTCTTAGGTCATAATAATTATTTAAATTAGTCTGTTGTCATACCTTCTACCCATTAAACGAGGTTCCGGTGCGGTAGGTAGTCCCCTCTCCTATCGAAGCATGATACGATCACCTAAAACCGCTTGCTTTACCAGCCGGGCTAGCACAGCGTCTCTCATTTTTCTCGCAATATGAAATGGGAAAAGATAGATAACATTTGTCCATTTCGGCTAAAAATGCACAACAGGCAAAATGCTAACTACATGAAAATGTGCAAACAATCAAAACGTACATAAGCAAAATGTACATCATGATAAATGTACAGTACGCAGAATGTACACACCATTAAAACGTAGGAACATACGCAAATTGTACAATGTTACAGTTTACTATATTTTACGTGTTATGGATTATACATACAACTAAACAATTCGTGAAATGTACATTTTTCTTGTCACATATTTTGTGTTATGTGCATTTACCGTGAGTACATTCTGTCATGATGTACATTTTACGCCATGTACATTTTGAGTAAACACTCAAAATGTACATGTGTGTCAACGCACATTTTGCTTGTAGGTAGCATTTTTCACGATGTACATTTTCAGCTGAAGCTCATTTATCGTTGCGCTAGATGGCCAGACCAGTATCGGCGAATACGTTATTTGATGAGAGGTCAAAATCTGCTTCTTTTTCGAAACATTACCTACAACGATCCGATAATATGAAGTTTGTTGGAAAATACATGGAAATTACTGAATTATTTATTCATTTCTTGATATTTAAAAAAACAGTGATCCACTCAAACTGCTACTTAAAGTTCGATTAAATTGAAATAAGATTGACAAATAGTTCCGATCCACAGTACCTTAGAGAACAAAGATATATGTATAATCATCATTATTATCTTTATAAATACAATCAGTAAAGTAGGATTTATTCTCGAAACCCAATATTTTGGCAGTAAAGTAATACACAAATTAGCATTGAACGCAGTTTCTACACGAATGTTTATTCATGCGTGCACTGATCTATGAAAACCGGGTAATTGGTGGTTTTTAATTTTAACCGAAGCACGCTCTATTTAGTTCGAAGATTAGTGGTATTAAGTTATTAATAACAGATGAGTTCTTGCAGCGCACAGTATCTTTTTAAATAAAATAATAAAATAAAGTAAATTGAAGGTTCAAACTTTCTGCTCATTAGACCCTCGTCTAGTGAGCTGAAAGTTTGAACCTCAAGTCTTAAGAGTAATCGCAGGTTTATGGTTTGTTCCACGTTTGTTCACAATTTGACGTTTTGATATGCATAGATTACAAACCAACACGTTTAGGAAGGTAAGGAGGCCAATCTCATATAGAATAACAGACAAAAAAGTGTCCAACTGTCCCGCGAAATATATATAATATTATTTGCACTATGCAACTATATTTAATCTGTACGATTAGTGTTGACTGACGTTTTATTTTTTTTCTATTCGAGATTCCTATATGACAAGGGATCGTAACGGATTCAGCCAAAGCGGTCTAGGTTCATTGAATGAGGTCTAATATTTAGAATGAATAGTTCCCGGCACGTAAATTGAACACGTAACTTCAGTAATTGTATATATTGTGATCAAATTCTATGCTAAAAATTATACCTCAGTGGCGAACAAAATAAAAAACACATTATTTGTTAAAAGATTTATTTTTCATATTCTTTTTAAATTTGTCGTAAGCTTTCTTCTGCATTGCAAGTAATACGCGGTTTTTTAATCGGACTACATCCGTCCCCTTTAATATTTTGTTGGTTGTGTTACACCAATTCATAATTGTAAATCGGACAGTCAGAGCAATGAAATGACTGAGAATAGTTTTGTGCTCGGCGCAGTCAAAGAAACAAAATGAATTCTTGGACATAAAGTTTGCTAGTTCTGCGGGCGATAATTTTGCAAGATCATCATGATTTAAACACTTCAACTTAATAAGTATTTTCTCAGAGCACGGGAAATGGTGTAAAATTGCGTCCTTTCGCTCATAAAACATTTTGCAAAAAGCAAGACAGGATAAACACAAGGACATCACTCGATAACACTTTACTGTGACAGTGACAGAATGAATTTCGACAAATAATATATAGATGACTAGACGAGTGTATTGACAAAGCAACAGGCAATCACAGCAGAAAAAAACGTCAGTCAACATTAAAAACAACATGGCGCTAATGTTTTGTTCTTCGAAGATTACCAGCTGTGGTAAATAGGTAATATGTAGTTCCAAATCCGTCCAGAATAGCGCTAGACGGCTACAGCAAAGCAGCAAGTGCGTATAAAATGATAGAGTAGCAAATGCTTATAAAACAAATTTAGCCGTCGCTCCTCAGTTCCGGTCATGTAACAACTAATTTCAAAACATATTTATCGAAATGCTACTCAATCCTTCGATTTTCTTCTGATATAAGTATTTAATCATGTTCAAAATAATTTTTCATAGATCCTTCTGTTTTTTTTTACCATTCAATGGTAATTAATTTTACAATCGCGAAATGACTTTCACAGGCTATGGTCAAAAACATACTTGCCAGTAAAATAAATTTACTATGCTATATTGGCGCCACCAATTTAATCCCTTTTGACGGACACTTTGGATAAACAAATATTGTTCTCCTTACCCTTCTATACTCCATGTTTTAAACTCAAAATCGAAAATAGTAAGACTTAGACGTCGTTATCGCGGGTGTAAAAACGATGTAACAGTACGCATTGGCAATAACAGAAGTGACACCCGTATCAAGAAACGTTTACACCCCCACGAGTTGAGGAAATATATTTTTTTAATTTTTCAATTTTGTATAATTCAGACATTGTGTATTGCCAAAGTAAAAAAAGCATTTCTCGGTGCAAAAAATCGAAGACTAAGACTTACCTGCCGCTAATTTGCTATAAAATGTAAATTGTAAATGGCAACTTTCGGAGCGATTATTTCCGAAAATATCCACTAAATAAAACGATTTTTTGAGCAACCTCAAAATGATTTTTAAGGTACTATCGAAATATGTGCCACACATTGATATATGCTGAATTTTTTTTCAGGTTCGGTTACATGTATGGAGTGCCCCCCCCCCCAGATTTTTTTTTAGTATTTTACTATCAAACAAAGAAGCGGCCTACACGAGACACCTGTGCTCCAAATTTCATCAACTTACATTTAGTAGTTTATTAATAAAATGCCTGTAACATACGGACGGATATTCGGACGGACGGACGGACGAACGGACATGACGAAAGTATAAGGGTTCCGTTTTGGCCATTTTGGCTCCGGAACTCAGTATAGTCTAGTTCACAAATTGTGGCAGTGTTTAGTAAAAGGTCCCATTTTGCAGGTATTGGGTTATACATATTTCCTTAAAGTAGATAAAATTTGGTATCGTTGGAAAAAAAACATGAACATATGTATAACCATTATATTTTTATACGTTTTGGATCTTACCATGTTGGAAATGCTGAAGTCGAAAAATTGCGTTTAAGTTTGTACTCAAAAATAACACACTTCCATTAAAGTTACATAGTGGTAGTGGGGTTTCAAACTTTTCTTTGAACATTGAAAAATTAAAATAATAAGCAATTGTCTCAAAAACATGAGCAGTATTTTTGTTTTTATATATTTATTTATATTATTATTATACTACCCTTGTACCTTAAAAAAAACACCAGAATAATAAATTGTTTAACCAGATATCACAGAATAAGACTAAGCATTATATGTCTTAACAGTATTATTTTTAACAAAAAAAGTTTACTACCATTGGCGAAATTTTTGTATGGAACCTTGGTCCCATTTTACGGCTTTACTATATTTTAGTAACTTAAATCTTACAAGTAATAATTTTACACATAAACTGCAAGAAATATCGCTATCGAAATGTTGAGTCTGATTACATTTGTTTTTTATTTTATAAGGGGCAAACGAGCACCCGGATCGCCTGATGGTAACCGTAACCGTCGCTCCTGGACACCAGCAACACCAGAAGAGTCACAAGTGCGTTACCGGCGTTTTATGAAATTATTATGTTTTGTCATATGAAAACTTTTATTACTGACGTGTTGAGACATAAGACTTTTCAATTGTACGAAACTGGGACCTATTTCACGGCTAAGTCTATCTTATAAGGAATGTGTACAAAAAAGTGTTTTATTCATTGGAGGCTGAAAATAGGAACCTAGAAAACTTGAACATAAACAAAATATATATATATAATAGTAGATAGTTTGACAAGGCGCTAAAATAAGCCATAATGACACGAAGTGATTATTTGGACGAGCTCACGAAGTGAGCGAGGACAAATATGTCTGAGTGTCATAATGGCTTTTAGGCACGAGTTAAACACTCTGCTTTTCACTTCGACTGCGACAAAATAAAAAAAGACTTACCATTGAAATTGTATATTTCATGAAAAAGAAAAAGTACAGTTTGAGCAATTCTTTATAGTTAAATTGACAGCGTATATATTTTTTAAAACTAATAATGGCCATAGACAATTTTTACTTTTTAATGTAAAGGGCTGCAATACGATCAGAAATTTTGGCCAATCTGATCAGGTTGGTTTGTTTGTTTTTAATTATTCGTAAGTAGTATGTAGCTGGCCGCAAGTTTTTTTTTTCAGTTTCATAGAAATTTGTATGGGATTATATGGCTTTCTTTTAAACCCTAGGGGCTAAATGTACTATTTTAGTCTCGCTTCGCGAAGCCAATACGACTTACTTTTTGAAAAAAGTAATGTTGTTTGCACACTGGAAGAATATCCGAAATATAGTTAAATAAGTTATGACGCTCCTGCATTGCATACTAATCTTACCGCACGTCATTAACACAGGCTAAGTCAATATTTAATTTTTCATGCAAAAAATGCATGTTCCATGATCTAAATTGAGGCCCCAACAACATTAGCATCGAAAGTCGAGTTACGTCGTGCTTATGCTCCTAAAACGCTCAAGAAGACTATCCCTAATCCCCAAATAATAATAAAGCTCTTTCATTCGATTAAGTGGCCAGTCGATTAGAAAGGTGAACGTAGAGACTGGCGATTGTCTCGACTTGCACTCTCCGAACTCGCACGAGTCTTTCAGGGGAGACCGGAGACAAAAGTAACAGTGGGTCGAAAGTAACAAAGGCTTTGCAGATGCGGCCAACGATCAAAATGCGGCGCGTGGACGATAAGAGTTAGCGGATGATGTTTCTCTGCTTGTGACCAGGCATCACGCATATATCCTAATCAGAAGTCAATTTAGAGGACAAAATACGAGTTTACGCCTCTAAAGTACCTAATATTTTCACATTGATTTCGTTAGCGATTATTTAGCACGGGGGGGATGATATCAATGAGTCTATTTGCCAAGACGTCTTTGATTAAATTCTTTATTGAATCTGTATTTCTTTAACCAAATATATGATAAAGATCTATAATCGGAGCAAAATCACGAAGTCTGTTTCGAACTCCAGAAGTGTCGTTTGCTTACTACATTTAATGCTAGATGTGAAAGCTAGAACATCGATATGAGTCGGAATAATTGTGTATGGAACTCTTAAATCATCATCTTCATCACGTCAGCCGATAGACGTCAAATGCCTCTCCATATTGTCATGGTCATTTACCTCCGGTTTTCTGTGATTTTGATCATATCGTCGATCCACCTTATTGGGAACCGTCCTACGCTGCGTTATCGACACGTACGCGGTTTCCAATCAAAAACCTTTCTGCCTCGACGGTCATCGGTTCCACTTCTATCGTACTGGCAACTACAGATAAAAATATGTTCTGAATGATTACAATAAGAATTAGGCTATTATTTCGTAATCGGCTGCAGATTGTGCTGTAGCAAGCGACAAGAAAACTTTTCACAGGATTCCGTGACATAGGATGTCCATACATTAGTATAGGAAGTTCTACGTGTGGCAAGTGCTACATAACGATGGGCAAGCTGTGATTTTCCAAAGTGAAAGTTGCTATAAATTTCTGATATTATGGTTCTAAGCTGTCAGTTACATAGTCATTCTTATTAATACTTTTTTGTAATTTGCTTACTGGCATGAAACTTCTGAATTTAAGTAGACAGCAGCTCATTAAAGTAGGCAGCCAATCACAGTAATTATGACGGAAACATTTATGAAACTTAAATGAAATTTAACAGTATAAAGTTTCTTTCAGAAACAATTCTAATGTTTCTACTAATCTAATTGTTTAAAATGTTTCAAAGTTTAGGGAAATTATTAAATGTAGGAGGAAATGCCCATGACTCATGCTAATGCTACAGACATAACACATACTACATAGTACTACAGTCTTATGCATTATAATATCGGAGGATGTTTATTTTAATTAAGTGATTTATTTATTTTTAACATCTTGTGGACATTCAACAAAAACTATAAGATATTGAAATAAAACACTTTAAACGGATTTTCTCATTTGAGTTCCCGACGTTTCTCAGTCGACCCGCGAACACGAAAGCTGAAAAGCTTCCGAAACGTCGGGAACTCAAATGAGATAATATACGCGATAAAATCAGTTTAATTTGTTTTATTTTAATAAGTGATAATCGCAAGAAAATATTATGAGATATTGTCCAAGAAACTTTAATTACGTACTTATGTGTCGATAGGTTCCGATCGAAATGTAAATAAGTATTTTGATAGAACAAGAAGACAAGTAAACAAGGTTTTCGGCGATCTTTAAGTGTTACTCACAGCAGAAGGCGCTAGTTTGCGAAAAACTAACAGGTAGAGATATAATACTTTTTTTTAACTGTCCTGCAATTGACTTCCTATCTCTGGACGGAAAATAACTACGGGCTCGGAGACCTCAACAATACGAGAGTTAACCCGAAGAAATAAAAATAAACACCCTAACAATTTATTTTGTTTGTAAACATTTTCCTGCAACGCGCATACAATGCTCGCAGAATGCGTGCGCGCATAAAGCCGATAGAAAGTACCGCAACGGGTTTAGTCGCCGACTGCGCGCGTACGGGGACCGACGCGCGGCGCAAATGTTACCAGCTGCTAGCGGAAAATAGTTGCGTCCTGAAATCTGTGAAAAAAAAAATTTTTTTCGTGTTGGATTATATTTGCAAAATGGGTGCCAGTGCGTTTTTGTCTATGTTATTGCTGATTTCTGCTGCGGCCGCCGTTCCCGCGGGAAGCTCGAGGAAACAACCGATTATAGGTATATTTTTTCTTATAAATATGTTAGTATTTAATTTTACTCCGTAGTTGGTACATTGGATGGTACAAATAGCCTCATTGCAATAAATAATTTTAAAAAAGTTCACCACCTTTTTTCGTTAAAACATAAATACACCAAAGCCAAAGATTTTCACCAGTATGAAAACTAATAAAATATGAGCAGGTATATCATCAAAAAAATCCACGTAATATAATTTAATGCAATAAGAAACCTCTTTTTTTATTTATGATATGATTTGTGGCTAAATTCAACGATTATAAGAACTTCACGGCCTGAATCTGAAGTACAATTAAGTATATCCCGCCAATTAAAACTATTATTTTGAAATTTCAAATAAGAAGTTGACCGTGTATTAACTAATCCGCAAAACAAAAAAAGACGCTAAAAATGCAAATAACAAACAAAAATGTGTAGACAAAAAAAAAGATCTTGTCTAAGCGTCGTCGCTACAACAGAAATCAATTTCTGTAAGTATATACTTATTGAAATAAAACAATTTAACGGATTATATCGCGTATATTATCTCATTTTAGTTCCCGACGTTTCGGAAGCTTTCCAGCTTTCCATGGTCACGGGAGGACTGAGAAAAGATGTATTTTCCGTTAAATTGTTTTATTTCAATGAGTAATAATCGCGGAAACAGAAGAAAATATTAAGTATATACTTAATTAACTATTCTTGTTGCGTGATATTTACACCTTGTTCTATTCTAATGTCGCATATTTAAATATCTACAACTGAATAAAATTAACGCAATGAGTTTAATTAGGAAGCGCGCTATTTGTCAATTTTATTCATGAATATGGGATAATTATATGTTGTTTAGTTATGGGATAACAAGGAACCGAAAAAGAGTACCTAAGAATAAAACTACTCTATCAATAAAAATAAATTAAATAAATATTACGGGACAATTATTACACAAACCGAACTAGTTCCATGGGAAGCCCAATAAGGCATGTGTGTTAAGTACTCGACGACGATATATTTACTTATATACATAGAAAACATCCAAGACTCAAGAACAATAAATAAGTAACACAAATCGTGCTAGTCCCAAACTAAGCAAAACGTGTACTATGGGTACTAGGCGACGATATACATAAATAGATAAATTAATAACAATGAGCCGATACTTCAATTATAATTTATTCAACAAGCAGGGCAGCCCAAATACATAGTTAACAATATTGACATCGAAACAAATGAAACAGACATTGCACAAACGGGTTCACGAACTGTTCGAAAAGTTATTGCAAAAGTTAATAAAGAACTTTTACGGTAAATTTCACGGCGAAAAATGACTGCACGCTTGACAATGACCTGAAACCTACCGTCACGCCATGCGATTACAAAAAGATTAGGCATGTTGACGTGGAAACAAATGGACAATTTCGCAAAACTTCGACTGTTTGGACAATGCTGGAAACACGCATTACACATAATAAAAACAAATATGTTGGTGACAACGTAATAAATATTGCCATTACTTTGCATTCGAATGGTCATACATACTGAAGTATTTCCACTCGAGAAAAGTGTCGCACAGCGGCAAAGACAGTGTAGATTTACTTTAGAATGATGTTTCATATCTAGAATATGATAGAAGAAGAATATAGAGACTCTCGTCCATATGGGACATTGTCTCTTTGGATTTGTGTCAAATCAATCATAACCATGTACATATTCAATGTCAGCAAAACCAATTAAACAAAAGCAGTTAAACCAATAATAGTTCTGATAAAAAATAAAATAAATATGATGAAGACCCTAAAAAATGCTTATTGGACCAGCGTCTAACATGAACTTGTCAACGTGATACCTTGAACATGTATTCCAAAAGTACCAATTTCGATACCTGGTCTCACCACGTGCGAGAGCAATTATGTTTTTCTTGCGCTTTGATCTGTATATCTATAACACAATAGATAATAATGTCATGTCCATTTTTCTTTTGCCACATTCAAAACACAGCAACACAAAGTGTCATATGAAAATTCTATCATATTTTTTAAGGACATCACTATCAAAATTTCCCTAAATAATATACTACCTTTAAAATAATTTGGTTGCTAGCTGTATCTATAACACAATAGATAATAATGTCATGTCCATTTTTCTTTTGCCACATTCAAAACACAGCAACACAAAGTGTCATATAAAAAATCTATCATATTTTTTAAGGACATCACTATCAAAATTTCCCTAAATAATATACTACCTTTAAAATAATTTGGTTGCTAGCTAATGCGAGTAATAGTGCTGATACTATATTTAAAGTATAAGAAATTGAAGTAACAATTGAAGAGGCCACAGCAATTATTCACTTCATAAGCATAGCATTGCATATTTGAGGCAGCGATCGACGCGACCCAGATACCTAACGGCGCCAAACAAATTTGATATTTGATAACACCGTGAAATTTATTACACCGATCGACTAGCGAACATTTACAAGCCTTATTGTTATAAAGAGGGCTTATAAATTTGATGCATGTATTGCCATTGCCCTTTAAATAGAGCAAAAAGGTTGACTGTATCAAAACGCTAGCAAGAGGTAACGACAATTTAGAACACTTAATTGCTATGTCTGGGGACATTTATTACCATAACGTAAAGTATCCAAGGAAGGAGACACTAAAATGGAAGAGGGAAATAGTAATGATGTTGAAATTTGGATCAAGATATTTGTATAAATAGCCGAAGCAAGTAATGCTCAATTTATGACAGAAAAAACTGTGCTCGTATTTATAAAAGAAGAAAGACATGATTTTCCTTTAATTCCAAAAACGTAATCGTATTTGAAACTTCATAATCTGCTCTGTCATCGGGTCAATGAGGCTTCTAAATAAGATCACGACGATTCACACAGTTGAATGGTGACGGTGAAAATTTCTCGACAAGTTTAAAACACCTATCTAAACTCAAGTCTTAATTAACAATTATAACAATCTAGTGACCCAATACTCCGGAAACAAGTTTTTTTTTCAGATTCTCATTGTCCGTAATAACCAGTTTCTTTCAAGTCTATTGTTGTCACTGCATTGTCTTGTTTGTCTAATCCGATTTAAAACAATATCTCTGTTTTGTCAAAGTTGGTAATGCGTTTACGAAATAAATTGATCATTGATTGATGTATTTTCTAACAATGAAACCTAATGCCCATCAAATTGCGTTTAGCTGATTTTCTTTGGCCAAGGATTTCCTTGCGTCAGTCCTAATATTGCCTAATTGCTTCAACCTCCAGTACTGCCGAGTAACAATGGAAGCCCAGCAAGGCTCTTTAATGCTCACAGACATAACGATTTTAAATACTATTGTTAATGGTGGAGCTACATAAAACCGTTCTATTTTAAATAACGTGCGTTTCAAATGTAGAACCTATGTGGTACATAATTGTCAAAATGTTTACACGTAGGTATTTATTTTCCAGCAACCTATTTATTGTAATAGAAGGACAGGACACTTAACCCTCGATGAATCTAAGCCCAACTCCGTCATCGTCTATTGACTTCCATTCCCAAGCTTGTTAATTCATCGCTTGCACCGTTATTGATACCTCTTTACACCGTTGGTTTACAATCAAGTTACAAACTTGGAATAAGGTAAGGTTTGATATTTATAAGTCCCTCGCAGAAATAAAGCTTTTCCCAAAACGATTAAATACGGATTATAAATGACTGATTATAAATGGCACAAAAGTATTCAGTACACGTTTATAATTTTTCGCTTTTCCATCATCTAAAAAGTAGCGGTAAATATTTCATTGTATTATGCAGGTATCCAAGTTCTGAGAATCGCATTGATACCAGCCGGGGTTCGATATTATCCTCTATAAATAAGACCTTTCGCCGATTGCATACAAATTGAGTGAAATTACAAAACCGATACTTACAGTGACCTTGATACTTGCAATTTTGTTGTCCCTCTTGTAAAAAAATTATAAATGCGATTTTAATGAACCATCCCAAACCACTCAATTAACCAGTCCTAACTGTGCTTTCAAGGCGCCAAGATTATTTTTAATTAAGTATTTTGAAATGTTATTAAGTGAATTTATCTCGGCACAATCTTCCCTAAGTGACGTAGCATTTTACATGTGCATTGCCCTGGCTCCTTTCTCAGTTCAATACCCTTTACGGAGCTAATATTGACAATGTGTTTTGACTTTACGATTGCACGTTAACTTACCCTTGGGTCAAGAATGCGGTTTCCGCAGAAAATTATACTGTCAGGGCTTTGTTTAGTGCTTTACCATGAACGACCTCGCCCACATATGCGTTGAAATTGTAAAGAACAGTTATTTGTTTTATTTGTGACATCATTTGAAAGTTAAGATAAGATATTATTCATAAGACTATATAAATTAAGAATGGAATAAAATTAATTAAGAAATATTACGGGACAATTACACAAATTGAGCTAGTCCAATGGTAAGCTCAATAAGGCTTGTGTTATGAAGTACTAGACGATGATGTATTAAATAGATATATTTCAGGAACAAATATTTATTCTCATCGCACAAATATTTTCTCTTACTGGGATTTGAACCCTGGACCCTTCAGCTTAGCAGCTAACGGCTACTCCCACTTAGCTAAACCGGCCGTCTGAATTTTATAATACGAAACATGCTTCAAACATGGCTATTCAACGTCATTAGCAGTCGACCAAGACGAGAGATATGCAGATGATCGTCATCAGCCAAAAGACGTGCACTGCTAGATAGGCCTCCCTAAAAGAACGCCACCATGACCGGTATTGCGCCGCCCGCATCTAGCAGACTCTAGCAACCTCAACCAGGTCATCAGTTCACTTTGTGAAGGCATACCCACCTTGCGAAGTCTCCACTCAAGAACTGGTCTGCCCCCGCGGCAGACATGTCGATGCTCCTGCCATATAAACTCGTATGGCAGAAAGGGTATTTTTTTTCTCCTTCAGAGCGAGGCGCCTACTTCAGAACCTCTAAAATAGTCTCTCAGGCCAAAAGAAAAAAGGGAATCAAACAAAAAAAGGCATTTGCTTTTTCTCTGCTCAGACTGTGCATTAAATACTCATATTGAAGTAATTTGAACAAAAAAAAAATTGTATAAATATTCATTCAGAACTGCCTGTATAACTAGTTTGCTTATCTGAATTTGACGCTGGAACGCAACTAAAATTTGGCCCCGAAATGCATCCTCTCCGTTCATCCATCGACCTCAATGCAGACGACATTGTCTAATTACACAGTTAAAGATAACAATCAAACCGACAGGTGCTTGTTTTGTTTGATATCCACTCAATAAGAGATACAGCACGTTCGTCACGATTAGAAGCAAGTAAACTCCTTTTATCAAAGTTTGTCATCATTTCATACGTAAGTTTGTTATTGTTTCTTTATTTAGTTACTTCATGCATTATCGGAAACTTTAAAGCCATGCCAAATATTGCCATATGACTTTGATTACCGATTTCGTTATAATTATCGTCTGTGGTGTACTTATACAATTTGTTATGTCATATTTTGTTTAGCAAGAATGTTTTAATCAATATTTTGAAAAGCAATCGTATTACGTCCGATAGCTGATTTCCTGAGTGTTCATAAATAATGAACATTCTTCGTAGATTATGCAAATACTGATATGATTAGTACCCTGATTCTAAGAGAAGTTACATTGCTAAAATATTTCGTAAAGTTACCTGCCGATATTGTCCTAGGCTTGAGTGATATCGCTCACAGTACAAAAATATTTGGCCAAATTACTCGTTTGTTTCTTAAAACGCATGCATTCATTGATATATTTTATTAGTTTTGAATTATTATCGTATCGCAATAGACACTTAATTCGTTATGGCTATCATAAAGTGAAAGTATTTTGTATATACTGATTTCTGTAGTAAATTATTTTATACGTACTTACAGTTTTCTAAGCTAATCGTAAATTTTGTTTTATATTCTTATCTAACGACTGTTTATAAACTCTTATTTGACTGACGTTTGCCCTCTACAACTTAATTTTCTTTGGTCATTATCATTATCACCTTTACAAAACCAGATTTTTATAGAGACTCCTCGAATGTGAAAATTTAAACGGTAAGAATGAACCGCGTCAGACGATGACCTAATAAAAACCAACTGTCTAAGATCGATCAATTATCATTTGGCACTTACTCATCTGCTAGGGGTGTCCTAATTACGATTGAATTAAATTTGGATCAATTATCGTTTTGCATAATTGAAGTCTGAATGTGAACGTTTAACTCATTTGAAATTGACACCTCGAGTTTAAATTAATAACTGTTTTCAATAATTAGCAAATAAAGGACACAATTTGTAATTTGACTAGAAGATAGAATACGGACATTATAATCATCAGCCTATTTCAGTCCAATATTGGACATAGGCGTCCGTTCCGTACGACCCGCGGCCAATTTTATTCAGCTCTTGCCAGCCACCCTGCATACATTGTCGCTCCACCTAGTTTGCTGTTTCGCGGTCTTCACTCAAAATCATGTAAGTTCCAAACGGATGTCGGATCTGCGGTAAATATGGACGGTTTTGGATAAAAGATTTAAATACCAGTAATAAAGATGCATAGTGCTACAAACTGGCCACCACAATGTAATAAATTACATTGAACGTTAAAATGTCATCATGCACAAACTAGTTTTATTGAAATGCAAATCATTTTTCAAAGTGATAAATGTAAACAACCTTAACGGATTTCACATTTTATGAGACTGGATTTGGTCAAGTTTGAAGATTTAAACTTGACTAAGGTCTAACTTGTCGCGCACAAAAAGGCTTTTACACTTTTTACGCGTCTGCAACAAGGTCATGATTGATATAATACATGGTAGATTTTGACTATTATCTCGCTTGATTTAAAGTAGATAGCTCTATGAAATGTAAGATGAAATACGCTTGCCTGAAAATGCCTAAATACATCTGACTTAAAGCAATCCAAATTAAGAGAGATACTAGCCTTGTAGCATCCATCATCAGGTGAAAAGGGATCCGAGAGATTTCAAAATTTTAATCTACCACCGAAATGGATAATCAGGCTTCTCGCCGTTACGACACGGTTTCGCCATGCGCCTCTTCATCTGCGCAGACGCCGCCTTTGTGTTCCTTGTTTGTGAAACTTTGCGGCTTACTGTATTATAAGTCTTGTAAACATAAGGATGTCAGACTAAAAATGGAGGTGCAAACGTCTTTATACATATGTTTTTAAATGGCGATCTCACATTTGGATGGATCGTGATGAACTGCAGATGTTTTAATGATTTGAAGGTATCTTGATTAGATACCACGTGACTAAGACATACACATTAAAACGTGATACCTAATAATTATCTGCATCATAGTGCACAAAAAGAAAGAAAAAATATTTTTTTAGTGTTTTTTAATTACGTCTGATAATTGAGTCTGAAATGACTTAATATTTTGTATAACGTTTACATTTTTCTGCCATTAATTCTCTGTTCTGAATTTGTTTTCCAAAGTTCGATTCGATTTCATTTGATTTTCATTATTTGATTGATTGATTGACATAATTTCTGTCATAATTTAAATTCCTGTACACATTTTCTTCAACAAACGATACTTATCACTTCACATCCACAAATCAGTCCGCTTAAAGTACGCATTCATTAACTCTGTTTGAATTATTCAAATTTCAAACGCTTAGTTAAGATCTCTGTCAACAATTTAAACACTAACCCCTTTATTGGGCAATCCTCAAATGTCATCTAGGAGGTACTCACGTCGGCGTCATCTGAAGGGTACAGCGCTTGCAACACGATCACAATGCATTACTACATAAGCACTATGCACCAGCACAATGAAACGGTACTGATTATAATATACTACAGAATACCTCATGTGTTCATAAGTTTTGAGACGGAGTAAAAGTTAAATATTTTTGATGGCATTTAATATATTTTTTATATTTTATGTAAATTTAGATAACATACGCATACAGAAACAATACACAAATAATTCAAAATGTTACCCTTATTTTGAAGACTAGCCTTCAAACGAGCGGGCCATCCGCCAATGGCAGCACGCATCTTTCATAGAAAAGGAGAAAATAATCCGTTTCGATTCCTTGCAAATGGCGCGCAGGGAATCCAGGTTTTGGATGAGGCTTTTACATGGTCCAATTCAGTTCACAGAGGATCAAGGACCAAGGGATCCAAGTCGGGACTCAACGGCGCCCAATCTTCGCTGTGAACGAAGCCTGGTAAATTTATTTCTAGCCAGCGTTGCATTGTGCAACCCAACGCGTCGTTGGTGCCATTTTGGCAATCAATTAAAAATAAATTCAAAATTGTTATTTTTTAATCCATGATTCTCGTAATTTAAGAAGTTTAAAGCAAGCTGCAAGATTAATATATTTTTTATGGTTCGATAGAATGAAAACCACGTACTGAGTTCCGCTCGGAACAACTAGTTGATCAGTACGATCAACTGTCGTAGTGGAAAAAGGGTATAAAAACCGTCTCAAAACTTATGAACACACGAGGTAACACGCAGTTCAGAGGATAACCTAGGATGTACGGAGTAAGTAATGATTTAAATGCAAGTTCATATAGTAGATTAGATAAGATTAGATACTCATCGGCAGATTCAATTTAGACAATGTCTAAAATGACCATTGTTATGCAGAAAGAGATTTAGAATAAAATTCCGGTTCTACTTCGTCCACTGCCTCTATCAGATCTCTCCTCTGCATTTTAATTATGATAATATTGATAATCCATAAATCGTATTCCAATCAATCAGCAGCATTCATTTTCAGTTTGCATTTTGCTGTACTAAATGCCATGCCTTACTCGTATCGAATAGTTAGATATAGACGTACTAGGAGCTATTCTAGTATGCATCGGCAAATGCAACGCCCCATGAGTCAATCGAGTTAATGCTTAAAATATGCTACGACAGCCACTGCCTCTATCAGATCTGTCATCTGCATTTTAATTTTGATATTACTTAAATTGTATTCTTGCGCGCGAACCGAATCTGCATTTTGCTTAACTGAATCATACATTCTTATTTCTGCCTAACAGTCATAATTATTGAATTGCACCACCGCATGCATCTAATAGTTGTGTCATTTAAATATAACTGACACTTTTGCGAAGGATTACTGCAACCCTTACCGATACAGTCGTGAGCCATAACATCACAATTGGACAAAACCTTTACTTTGTTTCATCACCACCATCCATCAGCTGACAATTTACAGCGATATTGTGCCAACGAAAAATCGTGACCGCAGGGACTTGAAATGCTGCTCATAATAACTATGATTTAAGTACGGAATCCTCATTATTCCGATGCTTGCAGTGTAATCGAAAATGGGCAATTATGTCGCCGACATTCAATTGTCCTAAATTGTCATTGGTAAGAACAATTCAATTCGTACGGCCTTCGACTGCGTTTGTTCCATCAACTGTCATCACTAGTGTTGGGAAATTGCTCCTCCCATTGAGATTACTCGAAATTGGGATTGGTTTAGGTAAACGATGTATTACATTACATTGCTCAAGGCAACGTGATCAAATCACAAAACATGATCTTTTATGGGGTTTAACATAGGTAAGGTTTAATATACTTCACTTTAGATTAATGGATTATAGTTCCTTTGCTTTTTCGCGAAATAGTGTCCGCAAAAAACACTTTTTTTCTCGGGCGGACCGTCAACATCCTGCATGATGATACCTCGTAGAGAGGCGAAACACGTGTCGAGGATTATACTGTTTGGTGGTGGTTTGTTGTATTTGCATGCATATTTTTTTTTTGTGGAAACTGCATGAAAATATGCGCATGTGAGCACAATTTATTGTCACATCTAACCAAGTCACCATCCATTAATCTAATATGAATGTCTCAATTATACTTCAAGTTTACTTCACGCATAGATCTGAGTGTATATATTAAATACGATATCCATTTATTCTACTACTCGTTTCAATTTAAATTAAATTAAATTAAATTCAATCAAATTGCATTACATTGGATACAATTTCAACATTAATTAACAAAATAATAATTGATTATTTTTTTAGTTGCCTCTTAGGTGTAGGCCTCTTCCATTTCTTTCCAAATGAGATGGAAGGAAAGAGGAAAAGAGAAGAAAAGGAGGATGTAACATCACTCGCTTGTCCTTATCCCATTTACTTAGGGTCGGCGCAGCATGTTTTTTCTTCCATACATCTCTATCACCCAAGAATGAGTATGTATACTGAGTGAATTAAGGAAAAGTAAACAACTTGTCGCAAAAGGAAGACTTAAAGACAAAAACCAAAACGTAAGAATTTAATGTTTAATCTCCGATGCAATTCCTGCCGTATGCAGTGTGCTGGTATTCGTCGGGAACATTGATTACATCATTTCGCGGGCTCTTTGTCAGTCTGCGTAGGCAAATTAGCAATACGCACCCGAACTGAACTAGTTTCGTCAGCCGTTGCAAAACGCGTCTGGTTCATGATAACAGTACCAATAGCCAGCTATAGCTAAGGTACGATACTTAATTCAAGTAATGACATTGCATTCAATCCATGTGCTACCGTCGGGCCTCTTTCCAGTCGCCGCAGACAGGCCAATGGGTTCTAGGGTTACGGGGATGGAAGCAGAAAGCAAGAAGAAGAGAGCCTTTTGGATCAGTTCATTAAGAGCCGCGTGCTTGAAATAAAGTATAAATTTTAGTTTTTCGACTCTCATTTCAGATATAACACGTAGTGTTATAGCTATAATAATGCGCCTAATAAATCTACTAACATGTTTATTTATTCTCCTGTCCTGACAATGATGTATCTTATTAGAAGTACCATAAAAACCTATGATCCAATGAAAAGTAAAAACTTGTACTCGATTTACAGTACAAGTAAATGCGAATATCATATAGTGATAATGGTATTAATGAGAAAATGTTTGGGATTTACTACGTGACTAAACACAGATAAATACTATTTTATTTAACCGTAGCCGCTATTGTCATCGAAATATGTCTGAGTCACTGTAATTTTGTAATAGTTTAAAAATACTATTTTGCGAATGAAGCCAAGTGAAACAAAGGGTTTAAAAAAAAGAGTTGTAACGTCGACATCAAAACCGTTAACCTTTCTATGTAAAAGGCTTCCTTGAAAGCAAAAAGGTAACTCCAAGATGTTTAAATAGTATTCTAACAACAGAGGTTTGAAATCATATTGCAAAATAAGTACTTACTACGTGTTAAGTCCTACGTACCTCCTTTCTCCTACTACTCCACACGTGTAACTTATATTTATTATCTAATTGAATACATCAGTTACAATAGGAATGCCTAAGTAAGGCACGCCTCTCTGCGAACCTTAAGGGTTACGCAATTTCTTACAAACCCCGATTTATTAGCATTACTAAACGCTTTTAACGTGTTTTCGCAAACCGGATATTTACCGGTAATAAATTCACAACTTTATCCGAAAACAAAAACTAAACGGAATTCTATACTTGTACACACAACCTTTACATGAATATCTATATGGACGATTTTTTAATGTTACAGCAGTTGTGATTATATCTTCCCAAAATTATTTCGATGTTGAATCCCCTCTCGCTACCGTCGATGCATTTGCCTGAAATGCAAAGAATTTTTATGTGACCCAATAAATTCATTTTTTTTAACACGCTAAAGGACGTTGGGTTCGTTAACCTACAACACGAAAATAAGCTCTTGCGTTTTATTACGATTTTATTTTCACTTAAGCATTGCTTTCGTGATTTTCGTGGTTATATTCAAATTTAATACCGACATCAACATTAATAATGAGTTCGCCCTGAATAAAGGTTATAATGAGGCATCAAGCGTAAGTACCAAGAAAGGATTTGATTGACTGACATGTTTGAATACTCTTTAGTAAGGTCAAGTTCATGAGATTGAGTGGCATTTTGGCAAATAAAAGACGCCGCTATTTTCGGTAAGATGATATTATATATAGGAACGCATAATAAAGCGTAATTTTAAAAATATTGACACGCTTAATTTGCTGATTCATACCAATGTCAATATTATGCTTTGTTGGATCCATTAAGGGGTTCTTTACAGTTCTTTGACGTGCATACGTAAGTAGTACCTTCCGAAAAGAAAATACGTCATCAAGTAAACAAAATGAAAGTACTTGACCGAACATTTCGTTGTCCAATACATTTGAAGTGCAGTGACTTATAGTATGCATACTCAATGCTGATGGCATAGCACTAACTCATTTTACATATGCTTATTAAATTCGATATTCAGGGCAAAGAAATTGCTGTATTGTTTTTTTTACAGCCACATAGTGTCCCACTGTTGGACAAAGTCCTTCTCCCTAGATTTTTAGACCGCAGTCGCTGAGATATGTATCCAAGTCATTACGTCATCCTCCTCGGCCGAATGCGACGCCGGTGCCCGTCCTGAGGCATCCTCTTCGTGGCTGTCTTACCCCACCTCTGTGGATGTATACGGCGTACGTGGCCTGCCCAGTCCTATTTCAACATCGACTAAGCGTGTTTTTGAGCAGAGCACTGTATTCTGGATCCGGTCGATCCTTTTCACATCTAGCGTACTACTGTACTCCGTGGCTCTCTGACAAACCTTCAATTTCGTCTTTTGCAATTCGGTAAGCGACCAGGTCTGGGCACCATAGGTAAGGACAGGCAGTAAACACATGTCAACGAGTCTCGGTTTGAGATCTAAAGAAAGTAATTCCTTCAGTAATTCTCTTATATACCAGTAGCTCTTCCAAGCGTTTTGGATCCGTCTTTCCACTTCTTTATTCTATCTTTGACTGAAAGAAACTAATTGGCCTATGGTACTCGTTGATATGCTTGCCCATCCACCTCGATCTTCCTTTTTGTGTTGTTGGTCATTATCTGGGTATTTAAGCGGTTTATTGTAAGACCAACTCGAAGGCGTGTCGAACACAGATCTTGTAGCTTTGTCTCCAATTACGAGGCTGATGAGGAGAAAATAACTGTATCGTCGACAAAATGAAGATCTGTTCGCCTCCCGCCACCGACGATACCCTTGGATTCCCACGAGAGCTCCAGGCTTTGAAAAACTTATTCTAGGGTACTGATAAATAGCTTGGGAGATAGCGGCTCTCCTTGTTTAACGCCACTTTCACTGACCGTAAGTATGGAGTTTGATATCTGCTGTACTGTTTTAGTAAATTTTATGGATAAGCCTAATGTGCGTTCTCTCATTGTTACATCAGTACTTCGAAGATATTAATTTGACTTAATTCCTTGTCAGGTAAAAGCAGTCCATAGCCTTCTGATCGACGCCTTATATTGAAGTTTATCCTCTTGCTCTAAAGTCTAATAATACTTTATGTATATTGGTTTTACGTTCACACGTTACGAACACTCTTAGGAGACTCTCAAAACCTTAAATGGTAATGGGCAGGTCATGTTGCACGCATGGATAAAGAAAATGGACAAACAGAGTAACTACTTGGCAAGGACCAGCAAACAAAAGGAAAAGAGGTAGACCGAAAGAAAGATGGGTTGACAAAATAAAAAGAAAAGCCGGGGAGAACTGGATCATGATAGCGAAAGACAGACCGGTGTGGAGAAACTCGAAGGAGGCCTTTACCCGATGAGGGGTCCGTATTGAATTTTATTTATATTTTATTTATTTAAATTAAAGTTAAAATGAATTGAACTAATTGATGTGTACCAAATAAAAAATGGAAATATTGATTAATGACATTTAATAATGAATATATTAATTCTAATAATTACCTATTGAAGTCATGCATGCATATGAATAATTCAGATTCTGTTTTATAAGTCATTCATTATGGAAATAAAGAGTCTATATTATTATTATTGGTTTTACGTGTTGTACTCGTACTTAGAATTAACAACTTTATCATCAACTCCATTTATATCAATCAGGTCTGTAGACGCATATTTAGGTGTATTCCATTATTTATGAAATAATAAGAAACCACAATTCTGTTCTGTATGATATTGGTAGTAAGATTTAGCCATTTTAGTGCCGAAACAAGTTTTAGTTAATTTAACCAATTTTGAAAAAAATATCGCTCTGACCCCGCCCTTTCCCCAAAGTAACATGAAAAGAGGTTCAGCTTGACTCCTTAAACGGATCACGTAATAATGGACGCCTGGTGAACTCTTTAGTTCGAAGTTAATACTTTATCGTCTAACCACTACGTTATTAGCCAGTTCTGTAGCCACAGCTGTAGGGATATTGATTAACCGACTAATTACCATATTCTCAATGGTACCTAATTACAGAGCGTGAAATTGGTGCACCGCAAACCGCAATTGATGTTCGCAGACATTTGTGACAAATTTCTATTTGACCCGGTTATGAAACTGGGTGCTAAGGAGACATAATCACCAGCAGCTCTTCGCCAAATTTAACACGTACGTGTTAATTTATTGCTTCAACTAACTGTATTATCGCTGGACGAATAAATTGTATGAATTTTAGTTGGATAAAATCGTTTTTGGAATTTCATACAACACCAGGTATTAAAAGCCCATTCATAATTTTGGTAAGGAAAAATAGAAAAGCATTTTGGATGTGGTGTTTCGAAGAAACAGGAATGATATTCTAAACTAAGTTTAGTTTTTTTATTTATTTAAGGGGCTTTGATCAAAGGAAATGAACATTCCAGCTCCAGCAGGCCTAAACATAACTCCTAACAACAAACTCCTTACAAAATTACTACTTATTATAAAAAAAAACCAATAGAAAAAAGTACTACTAAGGAAAAGTTTAGTTATTTTCATAAATTAGTTCCTTATTTTTTATTAAAATATTCATTACTACTCCAATTATAGGCCACTAATTTCGAGATTAATTTACATGATGGCAATGGGCCGTCCATATATGTCGCAAAGACGATGACAGGTGGAGTCAGCGAGACACTGGAGACCTCGAACGGGTGGCAGAAGCGTTGGAAGACCGCAAGCCAGATGGTCGGACGACATCAAAAAGACGGCAGGGCCGACCTGGAATAGAATCGCCGCATCAAGAACAAATTGGAAATCCATATAAGAGGCATATGTCCAGCAGTGGACACATATTATACCGAGAAGAGAGATGAAGAGAGACAGAGATGAAGCATTTGTCACTCTCACTCTCTCATACTTGTCCGAAAGTGATGAGGGCATTCTCATATCGCTTGATAAACACAGCTATCATAGGCCCATGGGTGTCAGAATTCTATCACCCTACCTCACAGCAAAGGAATTGATTCCCACTTTCAGGATACACTATAGCATTCTAAAATCAAACGGATTTATAAAAAAAATTGAGATGGAATAAAAATGTAACTAAACATAACCATAAATATTTACGATATACAGAAGTAATAACAATGCCCCTTGGATCGTTTTAAGATATAGTTTACTCTTAGATTAGTTCTAGTTTTAGTAAAAACCAAAATTGTCATATATCTATCGCATGATTAACGCAGGTATCATGGCCCACGGGTGTCAGAATTCTGTCACTGCACCTCACGCCAAAGGAATAGATTCCCACTTTCAGGATATATGACCGAAATTGTTTTCGATATACTAGTAAAACTAAAACTAATCTAAAGACTAAACTATGTCTAAAAACGACCCAAGCGACATTGTTCCGTAGATGCTGGCGGCATTGCTATACTAATGCATAGGGCGAGGAAGCACCAGCCACCGGTTTTTATCCACGGGCTCCATTAACATTTATTTTATCCACAAAATCTTCATGACTTTCAAGAAGCGTACGTAAGCAATTGCAGCACTTAAAATCAAAAGCATATGCATAAATGCAGCTTTTCCGGTGTTTTCCGTGTAACGTCACACATGTATATATGCGCGATGGCAACAATAGGCATGATGGCGGAGTACGTTAAAAAAAATATTGGACGCGTATTTGTTGTTTTTTCAAATAACTAAAAAATACTTCTCGATGACAAACTATACTTAGGAGTGACACGTCATGCGACATTTTGACTCAAAAAATACGTGTCCAATATTTTTTATTCATCGACTACATACTGAAATTTTACAACCATCCCTATTCCCCTGTCAAGTAGATAGAAGGTATGTGATTAAATAAAAGCCTTGAAAATAACTAAACAAAGATAACAAGTTCATAATTGGGCACACTAAACCGCTCATTGATGATAGAGGAGAGGACGTGCTTGAAATGAGGGCAGAGCACGGGCAGACAATATGACGTCGATGCGAGTCTTACCACATTTTGCTAACTAGTACTTGTATAAATCGTGTTTCAGTTCAGTCAAATTGCGAGCCAGGATTGTAGACATGATAATTTGATGTAATACAGCATTGTCCATATTCAAAGGAAGGAGCCTATAATTTGCTACGTAAAATTGCCAGTTTTAAACATTTCCTTTGCAGTTTCCTCCGTCCGGTGGTTATCTAGCAAATAACATTATATTTTTACACTATACGTCCTTTGGTAGGCATCCATTGTGTTAAGAAGTTTTTTTTTTTTTTCAACACACATATTTACATACTTTCATCACAATCACTTCGTTTACAAGATTAAGCAACTTCCTACAACTTTCAGGATTGATAACTGAATTAATCACAACGTTAATTTTCTGCTCAATAAAAGAATAATTCTGATGAAAAATTATTCATGTTACTGCAATAAATGCAAATTTTATAACGGTAAGTTAAAATGGCCTACATTTACATTGCATCCTCATTGATAGAGAACATACTCCAATCATTTAAGTTGAATTAAATCCTCGTAAATCCACCTAATGACTCAAATTAGACTCAATTTAACCATGCCCCGTTAATTATTACAGTCGACCATTTAACATATTCAGTCGGTAATCGCTAATCAGTTGTCAGTATGTAATAAAATAATTATGCTAAGATTGGGCCTTAAACTTAAAGTAATTTATAGGTAAAGTACGTAAAGTTATACAGTCCGTGTGTAAAGTGCAGTTATTTTAAAGTTAGTTTAGCTCGCGCATTCATTATTATTCACACTAGATGTCACCTGTAACTAAATTTAACAGAGCAGTTCGCCATGTTTTATGAATTGCTTTAAGACTGTTACAGTTATCATATTAGAATAATATTATTATGATTAATGTAACAATGTGAATGCTTCAGCTCTCGTTAATTACAATAACAGATCACACCTCCTAACCTTGATCCAATGGCATTTACTGACTCCGTGTCAATCACCCGACGTATTGCTTTCACCAGGTCCTCACAACTTTACGTCTGGTGAATCATTGTTTGGCCCGTTTGACATTTGGGTCGATCGAAATAGGTCAAGAATACATTTTGTAATTGGTTTTAGATATGTATTGTAATGTACGCAATGAAATGTTATTCGTGTTTGCAATATCGCTTTTAAATTCACCAATGCACTTCACAAGTTGAAATGCCTTTTGCTTTTCAACGAGACAGTATCGAGATTTACATGTCTTGAATAAGTTAGACATTGGTGGCCTGAATAAAATAGACTTCACTCCATTTGTAACATACTCGTATATACTTATTGTACTGCTATCGTATAATGTGGGTGTTGTGTTGATTTCTCTGCAGAAATTTGATGTGCTTATCTTAAATCAAAGAATTACAATCTACATGGCGATAGCTCACAATGGATCTAAGAGGATTAAATTTTCTACGGATTGTCTGACTTTCGCTACGCTACAATACGTGGTTTATCAGTGCGACTCATCAGCTTTCCCAAGCAAGCAAAAACACTTACCGAAAGAATCATACCGGTTCCAAATTCGAATCGGTACGCCGATTCTGGCCATAGTGGCGATTCGGCCACGGGTGAAACTGTAACTCACGCGAAAGTGAAACTTGGATATGTTCGATGTCGCGCATTACGTAATTTTGTATAACCTGGCGAGAGCATGCCGTGATCGAACTTAAGTGGCCGTTCCGGGGAATCGCGAGCGAATCGTAATAGGTACCTACGTGCGGCGCATGCGATGGAATTGGAATGATGAAGAGAATTATTCAAAATAGTATAGATCACACACAAGGCGATTCGATGCACTCAGAGCTATAGTATTGGCAGAGGGCTTGCAGTGGGCGGGGCGAATCGAGATATTTACCTACTCGCCGCATTGACCGGGTTATGCCGTCAGTCCGGGGCCGGCACCGAGCGAGTGAGCATGTGTACGCTGCGATCTGCCGTTGGGATCGATCGTTCTCGGAGCGAGTCGTAATGATATACTTACCTTAACAGTTGATTTATGTTTATAAAGCGCCATAAACTTCGAAAAGATGTTACGTGAATTGTTCTGTGTTTGAATACATAATTATTAAGGACGGAAAGTACTATTTTTTAATTTAAGTTGCCGTCAAATTGTAAACATTAAGTTTTTTATTATTATTTAGACGGCAGGTACGTGTTTATTATGAAATTGTGTTTTACGTGACTTAAACAGTTAATTTATAAGATTTACGCATTTATAAAAGTACACAGTAGGTACTGTGTGCAAAAGATAAAACACTTTACCTGTAAAAACTTAGGTACATTGTTTTAAACTACCGCGGTTATTAGGTATTTATACCAAAACTGTTGTGCCTAGAAAACTGATTTATAGTAGGTACGTATGCAGAGGTGAACTTTTCGCGTCATGCATACAATAATATTAAATATGTTTTTTCTTGAAATATGCAAATCTCAAATAACTTTGCGGCAATAAATAGAAACAGGTAGGTATGAGTATGATTCTTGGGGACAATTACCTAGATTTAGGTAGTACCTAAATTAAATACGTATTGACATGAATACAGGAGAAAATTAAACATTTTTAGTCACGCATTATGGTGTTTTGGCGAGAGCTTTTTTGCCCTCATAGATATATTCTTGGCGTGACAACCCTAGCACTACACGTGCCGTGTGCGAATGAAGACAAGTTATACGATAGTCAGAGAGGCATAGAGTAGGCACGTTTCTCATGCCTAGCACAGCGTTTTTACGTGGAAGTGAAATTTCTGTACTTGTACTATTACTTATTCTGTGGTATTGGCCATATCGGAACGTATGACATCAATGTCATCGCCATATAGTTTCATAAAGGAGTTAGGCAAAACGTATAGCAAGCAGTTAGGCAAACACTGTTTCAGAATGGTGTGATTTGAGAAATCTTTTATAGTGAACAAGTTTCATTGTTTATCCTTCAGGAACCTTTACTCCGGATAAAAATAGCATCTCACTCTCTGGTGCTTAGTCTATTACTGCAGAAAACTAAGCCAATCGTTCTGTTGCCATGTGGCGAATAGTATAAATCAAGACACGAGCAATTTGTCTTTTGTACCTATGATTAACAACAAGTACATTGCTGTAGACATTACTTAATACATTACAAAATAACTGTATAACTGTACTAAACTCCTTTCAAGATAAGTCAACAACTTTGTCGCTCGAGCTAATAGACTTTTTGTGCAAAATATCTAATGCTTTTATTCTGAATTCACAAAACACCTTTTGTCTGTTATCATTATCCGATCGCATTAAGATAGGCTCAACGATATCTTATTGAATTACGTAACTTATTTGTAATTGCTTTTTCACACAGTCTCGTAACTGTAATCTTTCTTCCTACTTCTCGCATGCGAAGCCGTCGTACGCGTCTTTGTCTATTTCTTCCGGAACTCGATTGCTTTTACGTTCGAAATTGGTTTCTGGGGTTCCGTTTGTATACCTAAATTTATTATTTACAATAATTTAAAATACCATAGCCAGTAAAATAATCTGATTCTTGGTTACATAATTTTCCTTGGTTTTGTGAATAACAAGAAACAAATTCTGGCTCAATACCATGCCTTGCTGAATCGAAATCTATTCTATTTGCGTAGTTACTCGTCATTATTTAGACTTAAGAATTAACTACTGATTGGCGTAATTTGTCGATTACCTTCGTTGAAGAAAAAAAAAGATACTTTCGGTCAATATGATAACCGCTCACTATAACCCTACGATAAAATAAATAAATACTATAACGGAACCCTTTATATTTGTATACAGTGACTTTTTATGCACTTATTAACAAAGACTAACTGCTGACTGCTGTTACGATTGACATTAAAAGTCGATTTCTTGATGTGGGTTAATGTTTATCTGACCATTTTCGTATAATCATTTGTAATGCTAAGTTCCTGTGTTCAATTGACATTAAGCAGTGTGTAGTAACTCATTATTTATACACAGTGGGAACGAGTAGCGCGACAGACTGTAACCATCGAATGTAAAGCATAATGGGGAATGGATGAAAATTTTCAAAAATCTTGTAATTTTGTTTATAGGTAGGAATAAGCTTCATTATTGTCAGAAAAAATACAGATTTTTCTGTAGCTTAGAAAAAAAATAAAAAGATGGAAAGGTGTTGGTGGGCCTATATGCCCGCCTTATACGGTACGTACTCCACTATATGATATAGTCCGAAAACGCGTAATTTTTTAGATATTCATTATTTTTGTAAATTCATAAATCTCGTGACTAATAATACGTACGCCTTAATGATATAGCCACTTATTTCATACTTTTATACACCGAAGCAGTACCAGCATGCTTTTTGTCCAGTTAGTATTAAGTTTTATAATAAGTTTGGCACCAAATAATTTTTTTTCTCTTTTGTGAGGATAATTCGTGTGGAAAAGTACTCGTTTCGCTTTAAGACATATCTTCATTACATTACAAAAATACAAAAATAAAATTTTTCAAAAAAAGATTTGAACTACTAAACTCGATGCTTAAAGTCTGTCGAATTTGTAATTCCCACCGTGTATAAAGTATATATACCAGTATTAAAAGAAAACGTATTTAAGTTAGAAGACTATTGGAAAACGTTACACAAACATTAAATTAAATAATTATGTATATGGTGATATTATATACCTATACGATGATGATGTTAATGACTGATCAGCCGTTAATAATAAAGTTGATGGTGAAATTGTTTGGTTTTAATGTATACAGTATTTTACCAATAAATTTCCTATGACCATATGTCTATTGTTAATCTAGTAACTATGTATTTGAAATAAAACAATTTAACGGATTATATCGCGTATATTATCTCATTTTAGTTCCCGACGTTTCGGAAGCTTTCCAGCTTTCCATGGTCACGGGAGGACTGAGAAAAGATGTATTTTCCCCTGTCAAAGTTACAATTTGTGCAAACTACCCATTTTTTGAAAAAACACAAATAAAGGTGTACATACATGCCAGATGGGCCTAAGCTATAAAGACAGTTACACATGTGCCAGAAGGGCTTAATTATTTTATTCTAATAATTTACCAAACAGCATTTCACAAATGAGGCGTACTGAGGAGAAAAGAAACGCTGCAAAGAAAAACTCCCAGGCTACCTCATTACTAATTATAATATTTAAAAACAGAGACTATTAAACTACTTTTAAACAGATAAGATATTTTACACCGTTCGGAAATTAAGGTTTTGCAGTCCTGTATCTCGCTTGTTCCTTGATGAGATGTATTACAGGATCCCAAGCTGGTGGTAGTGACAATCCATATTCTGCTTGGAACGTGGTATCTGGAGCTCCAGAGAGAGCCAACGAGCTCCAGATACCACGTTCCAAGCAGAATCCCAGTATGAAGAAACCAACAGTCGAGCGTAAACCTGCCGTATTACCATATGTGAAAGGGGTCACAGACAAGATCGGAAACATCTTGAAGCGTGCTTCTATAAAAACATATTTCAAGCCGTTGAAGAAGGTGTCTCAATACCTTAGACCCTTGAAGAGTAGCACCCCTTTGCAGAGTGCAGGCATTTATAAGCTGGACTGCGAGTGTGGTCTTTCATACATTGGTCAAACTAAACGCAGTGTATCAACCCGGGTGTAGGAGCACATAGCAGATGTCAAGCACCGTCGGTGTAATAGGTCTGCAGTTTGTGATCATGTCATTGACAAACCAAACCATTCAATTAAGTTTGATAAACCTTCTATCCTTGCCAAAGAAAAAATATATTTTCCCAGGATGCTACGCGAGGCTATTGAGATTAAAAAGCATCCTAATTTCAATAGAGAAGATGGATTGTCACTACCACCAGCTTGGGATCCTGTAATACATCTCATCAAGGAACAAGCGAGACACAGGACTGCAAAACCTTAATTTCCGAACGGTGTAAAATATCTTATCTGTTTAAAAGTAGTTTAATAGTCTCTGTTTTTAAATATTATAATTAGTAATGAGGTAGCCTGGGAGTTTTTCTTTGCAGCGTTTCTTTTCTCCTCAGTACGCCTCATTTGTGAAATGCTGCTTGGTAAATTATTAGAATAAAATAATTAAGCCCTTCTGGCACATGTGTAACTGTCTTTACAGCTTAGGCCCATCTGGCATGTATGTACACCTTTATTTGTGTTTTTTCAAAAAATGGGTAGTTAGCACAAATTGTAACTTTGACAGAGGAAAATACATCTTTTCTCAGTCCTCCCGTGACCATGGAAAGCTGGAAAGCTTCCGAACGTCGGGAACTAAAATGAGATAATATACGCGATATAATCCGTTAAATTGTTTTATTTCAATGTGTAATAATCGCGGAAACAGAAGAAAAACTATGTATTTGCATGACTTTTATTCTACTCGAAGATGCAAGAGTTTTATATAAAACTACTTAAGATAAATATTGTATAGAAGCCAAGCTTTTGCATTTTAATCATATTATCTCTTCAATCAAAACGAAAATCATTCTTCACTCACTGACGTATAACGAACATTAGTTACATACAATTTAATTACTCAACCGATTGTTTATTTAATTGCAAATTTGCCAATAAAGGCAATATCAGGTGAATCAATGGTTGCCATTTATTATTATTGAAGTTGCCATTGCAGTAAGATCACGATTTTATTATTTATCTCGATCTTGGCTGCATTTGGAATTGAAGTTTCGTGCCTAATTAAAACTAACATCTGGGAACATAATGTACATTGTAGAATTAATAGAAACAGAAACATCGTGAACTTTTATGTGCAAATATTTTTTTTATGCTTTTGTAGACCTTCAGCGGAAGTTGATTGAATGGGATACTAAATATAGTAATATAATCATGTTAAATCCGGCCAAGCGCGTCAGACCATGCTCAGTGTATGTTTCCTAACCGTTTCTATAAAGACATGCATTATAGACGACTAAGACTTTTTCAATGTTTCCCGCATAAGCATTTTAGTCACTGCGTAATCAGTGAATAATATCATTGATATGCATATTATTTTCATTTTAACTTCGTTGTATGCGCTATAATTTTCATTAAGTATTTATAGCTTAAGCTCCTAGTGGGTGGGGACACGTAACTCACAAAAACAGTTTCACAGCTTCTGAAGATTTCATTAACAAAGTTAGTCTGCTCTGTAGTATAGTAACGTCAACTAGAATTACCGACGGTGTGTCAGAGTTTTAACACTGCACTTACACATTCGCCTCGCCATCGCTTCGTCGTCGCCTAGCGACTGCCAATACATATTCGCGTATGAAAGTTGCGTGTTAGCACCGTCAGCTTCAGCTTCTAAAACATTTTTCTCAGCGTCAAGGTTCAAGACACGGTTTTATAGTCAAATAATAAATTAGCCACCATTTCCTGTCATCCGTCAATTAAGGATGGCGTTCGCCTCGCTATTCGCGCAAATGTGTAAATGCGGCACAGACATAGATCATAGATACGGAAGATCATGCAACCGCTACAGATAAGGTAATATTGGCTGGGTGCGCGATGACAGCGCCAACTGGCGGTTGAAATTACGGTGGACAGTGAAATGTCAAATTGCTGGCGGTCATTACACGAGCTAAGTAAATAAACAAATAATTTCAATGAAGTATCGTATGTTCTGGGCGATTAGGTATGTAAGTATATATATATTTAAAGTAGCCAGAATGGCAAAATCGGAACCCTTATAATTTCGTCATGTCCGTCCATCCGTCCGTATGTCACAGGCATTACTCAAAAACTACAAGATGTATATTGATGAAGTTTAGAATATAGGTGTCTTGTACTTAGTTTGGTAGTTAAATAACAAAAATAAATATTTCTAGGGGGGCACTCCATAAGTGTAACAGAAACTGAAAAAAATGTTCTGCCTTCGACTCGTACTTCTCACCCAGCCAATAATTAACAAAGAGTCATCTATAAAGTGCATTGTAACGTACCATCGTACTTATAAAATGTCGTAACTCTATCGTAGTTTCGATGACACAAACAGCTTTTAGGAACTAGAAATGAACTTTTAGTCTGGCAATTCGCTTATTAAGTTGTAAAACATTACTTTCACTTTAGATTATCGTAAGATATTTTCAGATAGTTGTTGTAGAAAATTACATTGAAGCAGCATTTTAATAGTATGACGTAGCAAAATATTTATCGTGTAGGAAGTGAGATATAAATCAGCATAAATTACTAGTTTCAGCTTAATGAGAAGTATATCATCAGCATTGGCAATAAACACTAGTTCTAGAAGCACAAGTTTGTTTTTAGATATTTTTGAGTATGATCTACACTTGGAAATGTTTGTTGCTATATTAAAACCGTACAAATAAAGAAAAAATATTTACGAGTTGGCGATATAATAGTGTTTCGATAATTTCTCATACTTTACACTATATACTAAATACGCATAGTACAAAAGAGTGTCCTCTTTTAGTAACCTTAAAAATAAGTAATAACTACCATTTGTGGAATTTTGCCCCAGTCACTATTAAATTACTAGCTGTTGTCCGCGACTTCGTCTGCGTAGCAATGCAATTTATATAGCCTACTATATAGCTTCTGCCCGCGACTTCGCCGACTTTTATCCGCGATAAACGAATTTAAGTCGGACAAAGTCGCGAGCAGAAGCTCTGTTTTATTGAAGGATTCTGTAAGAATCTTTATTCTTGATTTACAAATAATATTGTAGATATTATATAAGTCAGTTAACCGTAAGTAAATAATGACATTGGCTTCAGTATCAAACGCTTTAGAGAACTAAATTCAAGGACAAACAAATGCTTAAAATTCTATCATTCTTATGTTATAGTTGTATGTTTAATTAAAGTTATTAATATATTTTGAGCATCACGGTGTATTAATTACTGTTCAGCCTGAGTCTTGTCTTCCTAATTAAATCGTTTATCAAGTTTTTTGGTATAGTTAAGTATCTTGGCAATAAAATAATAATGAATTTTGCTCACCACGTTCTAGACTATTCTTATTTAAGAATATGAAGCCAAGGAATGTATCTTTGGTGTCAAAAATGTCGTTAACATTTTGTAGCAAAAAAATCTATAGCGGATATTATGAAAATATACATTTTAAATTCAAAGTGACCACCTGTAGTGCCAACACTATTACCATAAAAATTCTTAAGTCTAACAACAATCTCTAGATATAAAGTAGACATTTACACGTAATTGGTGAATTAAAAAACCGGCAAAGAGCATGTCGGACCATGCTCAATGTAGGGTTCCGCAGCCGTTTATACAATAAAATGCACTACGGATGAAAAAAAATACGATATGAGAAAAAAACACTAACAAAAGAGCGTAACTCCCTAGCACTTACGTCCTTTTGCTGAGAAGCGCATTTTTTTGCCAATAACTTAAAAACGGTAAGTTCGATCATGTTGAAAATAATAACCCTAAATGTCTTTTTAAAAGAAATGTCGAAATATGTGCCACACATTGATTGATATTTGCTGATATTTTTTTCCAGTTTCGGTCACATGTATGGAGTGCCCCCTTGAAATATGTTTTATTATTTTTTAACTATCAAACTAAGTAGCGGCTTATAAAAGACACTTATCCTCCAAATTTCATCAATTTACATCTAGTAGTTTTTGAGTAAAATGCCTTTGACATACGGACGGACGGACGGACGGACATGACGGAACTATAAGGGTTTCGTTTTTGTCAGTTTGGCTACGGAACCCTAAAAATAACAAAGTTGTAGATTTTGAGTTCAGAGAGTTCACATAACGTATACACCATAGGGTTGGGGATAATTATATTTAAAAAAAAAACACTTTTTTATTTGATCGTTTCTCTTATTCAGTATCTCTTATATCAGTTAAATTTAAACTGACATTCAAAGGTAGCTAAAATAACAATATACATATCATGTGTTAAGATGCGTACAATAGTGCTAGAGTTATTAATAGTCAAAAAGGTCTGTGAGATATTACGAGTATACTGACAATTGTTAAGACCGATCAAAGTAATCATTCATTTATTTATTTACTCTTTATTGCACAAAAGAAAACTTATCGTACAAAAGGCGAACTTAATGCTATAAGGCATTCTCTACCAGTCAACCTAAGGGCAAAAGAGAAAAACTGTAAATCATGACGCAAACATTTCAGAAATGCGTACGTAAAATTAAACATTATAACGTTTTTTTTTCAAAAACATTACAACTGTTTCTACAGCTGAAATACTCTTTATTGCACATCTCAAATACACAGAAATACAAAGCATGGCTGTAACATTCGAGCAAGCAGAAGTACACAACAGGCGGTTTTATCGCTAAATAGCGATATCTTCCAGACAGCCTTTGGGTAGTGTAGTGTTTAAAGACAACAATTTTATTTGAGTACATGGCGAGTAAATTTCAGAGTAAATTCTCCTTCAAGTGTTGCGCAAGCATCTCTTGGGAAATCTTCAAGATTAAGAGTCTTCATAGTAGTTAAGAAGCAGGTACCTATATGTATGTATATATATATCTGTATATATGTATCATGTTTATATATTTTATGTATTATGTATAGTTTGTATACTATGTAACTTGGGTGTCTCGCCCTTGTAATTATTATGTTGTACAAGTGTGATACCGATATCCCGCACCAATAATGTCTCTGTTTAGCCTAATGGTTGACTGGTAGAGAATGCCTTTATGGCCGCCTTTAAGTCCGCCTTTAAGTCCGCCATTTGTACTTTCTTGTATTGTGCAATAAAGTTTAAATAAATAAATGGCGAGAAACAGCTATGACGCAATCAACATATACAAATGAGATTGCTTAGATAAACATACATGAATACTTATACATAGTAAATATAATATATGCAAAGTATGTAAATAAGAAACCATAACAGTGTCAGCAGCAAAGTTGAAATGTTCCATAGTTTAGGGCAGGGGTCGCCAAACTGCGACCCGCGGGCCAAGTCCGGCCCGCGAGCTCTACTAATCCGGCCCGCGGAAAGGAAGCGGGAGACCCCACGTTCCGGCACACTACTTATCGCGGGCTAGTCCGTGCCGTTTTGTAATTAGTCATAAATGAGATACGCCTCACTGGGATTTATTAAAGAGTTCGAAATAAAACAAACCAGTAATCAATTTTTTACTCAATTCATTTTTACAAACTGAACATAATCGATATCAAGTGCGTTCCTAAAGGTGCGTCCACATTTGTATCATTTGCCCGTATCAGATCATCGTCGCGTGGCATGATCGCGTGTCACGATCCCGCGTTTGGACGTTGCGCCGATCGGATCGCTCGAAATCCATTTTGCTACGCGTATCACACAGTTATATCGGACGAGTACGGCATGATCGGCGCGCCGACAGTAAGCGTCCAAGCAGCGCGATACGCAGTCATGCCACAGCACGGTGATCGGATACGAGCAAATGATACAAGTGTGGACGTACCTTTATGCGTTATATAGGTACTCCCTAAAGACAAAGACTACTTAACTAATGTTTTTCCCCTTGACCAGCCATGAAACCAAAGTCTTGGCCCGCACAAATTTATATTAAGTGCCACACTGGCCCTTGAGTCAAAAAGTTTTAACACTTTAGGGGTATTATGAAATGGTTCAGAAATTGCTCATCACATGTTAAGGTGCCAGTAGTTGTATCGTTACGAAGATGCATCGTGACAAACGTTGCGACGACCTTTAATTAATTATATTACTGAACGTCGTTAGTAATTGCTGTTGCACGTAAATAGATTTATTCGGTAGTCCTCTTCAGATGAACGTTCGTGACTTCTTCATTAGGCCATGACGTACGGCTAAATCCAGAAATATCTACACAATTTCGAATCCTAGTCCAATGCAGGCAAATTCCAAACGCTACTAAGCGAATGTGCTATTTATATCGACGGCGAAAAGCAGAAACGTAGTAACCGATAATGGATGCAGTTGGCGGTTACTACATTTCTGCTTTTTGTCGTCGATATATATATGTAATATAAATAATTAATAAATATCAGGGACAATCTTACAAAAATCGCCCTAGTCCCATACTAAGCAAAGCTTGTACTATGGGTACTAGGTGACATTACGTAACAGATAGATTATAATACTAGGCGACATTACGTAATACTCGTAGATAGATTATACATCAAATCAAAATCAAATCAAATCATTTATTTTGCCAAACATACACAGGTGGTAGCAACAACGTACATGTCAGTATGATTTAGTTACATGACGGCATGTTTCGCCATTATTAGGCGTGCAAAATCTTATTCTAGTTTACAAAATAATACTAATACTCTAATCATACAATTTATCAAAATATTCATTTAAATTATAAAATGGTCGTATAATCAAGAAATTTCTGGAAAATTCACTAATATATTACATTGTCTTATGTCCTCATTTAGATAGTTATAAATTTTTATACCATTTTATTCAACTCTACGTTTAAAATGTACATAATTTTTTGACTCTGGTAACATAATGTCAAAATTGTATCTGCATAATCTGCGTGGTCTATTGTTACTATTATTTGCAAAACTGGACTCGTTTTTATAGATAAAAATGCATATTAAGTAAATGTGAAGTGATATCACAGTAAGTATTCCATGCTTCACAAAAAGTGGACAGCAATGTTCGAGTGGTTTTGCTTTTTCGATATACCTGATAGCTTTTTTTGTAACAGGAGAACACTGTATACATATACACTATTACCCCAAACTTCAAGGCCGTACCTTATAACACTTTAAAAATGAGCAAAATAAACTGTCTTCAGCACTGAAATATCCAATATTTTTGACAAAGTTTTCAAAGCGTAACAGGCGCTGGCCAATTTTTTCTTTAGTAGGCTTATATGGTCTGACCAACGTAACTGGAAGTCTAGTTCTACACCCAAAAAATTGACATTAGTGGCCTTTGTTATGGGTAGCGGCAAGTCGTAGGTCATACTATTAGTATGTTTTAGAAAAGAGATATAAAGTGTTTTATCCATGTTAATCTTAAGACCATTACATTCAAACCAATGTGTCAAGTCCGCCCAAGTCTGGCTAATTTGGGCCTTAAGTGCTACAATATTTTCATTTTTAAGTATAATACTCGTGTCGTCCGCATAAAGGTAAACTGTTCCATATGATATATTATATTACAAGTCATTAATGAAAATAATAAATAGCAAAGGTCCCAATATTGATCCTTGGGGGACCCCACAGTCAATCGCTGTTTTAGCAGAATTTACAAATTGAATACATCCCGACCTATATAATACTTAAATACATAGAAAATATCCAAGACCTAGGAACAAACATTCGTGCTCATCACACAAACACTTGCCCTGGCCGGGATGGGCATTGTCTCCTCCGCGAACGAAGTTGCCGGGCTATAGAATATGCCAAAATTTTTGAAATCCGGGGCGGGGAGGGGGGGAGACAACGGGTTTGGGTATGAAGTGTGCGCGCGGAGGGCAATTGTGCTCCGCCGCGCGCACTCTTCATATTCATACCTGCTGTCTTTCCCCCCGTCGCCCGCAGGGCATGGGAGTGTCACGAACGGAGTTGCCGGACTAGTGTAGGTAATCTAAAGAAGTCCGAGTCTCACGATAGTTTTTTCGCCTATCCTACGTAAAAAAGCGCGTTTTTATACATTTTACATACAAATCGAGAAACGACCACATTCCAAAAATAACATTTATATCGTGATGTCAAATTTTTTAGAACATTCCTAGAAAGCAGATTCAAAGTGACGCTCTAATTTACTATTTTGTAACAGGTAATATTATTGAGAAATTTTACATTCCTACTTAAGTTGTAGTCTTAATGGTTTATTATGGGCTCTATAAGGAAATATGTCAGGCAGAGTAACGTTACGCACAATTTTCTTTATGAACTTGTGAATTGTATCTTACATCTGTAATTTTCACGCAACATTTTGTGCGTCACGAAATTTACTTTGAATTTTGCAAGTATTTCCAACACCATGCTTTCGTCTATTTGACAATTTAAGTCGTGTTCAAATTTTAACTACGCAAGTATTTCATAAATTCAACCACTTGTAACGAAGCTTAAAGAAATGTCATAACAGATATTAGTTCGCACTAAACGAGTAACTAAACAAATTACAATAATATCCAAAGTAAAACCTATTACACAATGTACGTGAGAAAATTCTTGAGATTCACTCGCAGACGTAACGGTTTAAGTAACGCATTGTGATTGTTTGTCAAAGTGTACGTACTTCCGGACGCGATTGAAATCAGCGATAATGATGTATTCGACTTGCATAACAAAGGTAATCGAATCAAAACAAACATCAACAAACACCGCATGGCACCATTAAGAACTAAATAAGTAATAGTAAGACATTACGAATTGTTGGCCTAGTTCTATACTATTATAAAGTTGTTAAAACTAAATGTCTGTACCTACATAGAAGATATTCAAAAAAATGTAACGGACTATCTGGAGATTTACATCACTTCAAAACGGCTAAAAGAATTTCAAATATTGTTGGTACACGAGTAGCTAGGCCTTTACATATGGTTTTAAGATAGGTACCTTTTACCCAACAACACTGACGAAAAAAGTGGAGTTACGACTTATTTCCTCCGCGAACACAGTTTCACCTTCTAGTGTTCTCAATAAAAGTGCTTCATGACATGTATTTTATTTTGTACTCTGATTGTAATTCTAATTGCATATGCACTTAGAGCTCTTCTTGTTTATTTCAAATATTATGAGTTGGACGGATTTTAATCCTGATAGGGCGTTGCAATATATATATATATATTATTGTTTTTTTATTTTATTTGGCACATCAACAGCATTACAAAACATTAATAACAAAGCTTGGAATTAATACATAAAGCCAATAAAAGATGTCCACAGATTTACAGTTAGTAAGCCAGAATATCGGTATAACTATGGAATCCAGGTTTTATTAACATTGTATTAGACATCTGCAGTAAAAGAAGTTAAAATGAGAAAATCTGCTCACTCCCTGTGTGCGTGTATGTGTGTGTGTATGCGTGTGTAAATGGGAGAAAAATGAAAAATACAAAATACAACGCCGCATTCCAATTTTACCCACCTTGGATAATAAACAATCGAAGATGGTTTTTCAATACGGCTTTGGAACAGTCAAATAAATTGATGTGTATATACTATTTTACAGTGGTATAATTTCATACTCATTGCATTTATTACATATGCAACACCTACTATATTGTATCTAAATAAATTGTTATCTTTTTCCAGGTAAGCAGTCATCTGTGATGTTGGTCGTTGCATACAAATACCTTATCTAGTAGTGATAGCCGGAAAAGGTTCAATCTAAAGATGAACAGTTCTACCCAAGTTACCTTTATTAAATAACCGACATTGGTAAGTTCTTTAACATCATTCTGAATTCGGTTATCAACATAAATACGTTCGTTTAATTACTTTTACGTCACATGGTAAACACTGACAAGTGGAACATAGCGGTGTACGAACATTGTGCGTAATGTTTTAATGATGCGGTATGAAAACGGTGATCAAATTCTGCGCGTAAATTTCACGCGTATGGACAAATGTCTTACTACACTTGTATCGTTAACCTACTAAACAGTTACAAAGAGACGACACTTGACAAACTTAATTTGCTATGGGAGTTAAAAAACCAACGCGTGTTCCCAGAAACGTATTAAGGCGTTAAAAGATTAATTATACTTTTATAAAGCAACGGCAAGAGAAAATATAAGGGACGGTAAATGTTATTACTCTGAAGTAATAAGTGGTAAACCACTAATAATTAAATATGTCGTACCCACTCACGGGACAAATGGTGTTCCGGACCTTTGGAAGGCGTGCGCGGAGACGATACCAACGCCTAGAGCCCCATTTGACAATAGGCTGGTGTCCTAAAAAAACACGATAAGTTCGTCAGATAGATTAACAGAAAATATTGGACACGATATCCCGTTAAAGTTACCGACACGCCGTGCGACCCTTTTTCGTAAGGCGTGACCCCACTCCTCAACTTTGACGCGTTTATCTGTGTCTTTTTTTGTTTGATTGACAAAAGAAAAATTACGTTTCCAATATTTTTTGATAATGTAACTGACGAAATATTAGAATAATATTAGTTTTACCCAGGAAACTACCCTATTTAACCTTTTGAATTAACTATTTAACCTATGGACCCTGGTCTGCAATAAATATTTGAATTGGAATATGAGCGATTGCAGAACGAGGTATTGATATTATATTCGGAGTTGAACAAAAAAAAAGTTTGTTCCATGAAATTTGGCCGGCATGAGCCGCGCTGGCGTCAGTGGCACGAATTTTCGTTGACGGGATTCAATCAAATCAAATATAAATATTCTTTATTCAAGTAGGCCTAGTTACAAGCACTTTCGAAATGTCAGTTACATGAGAGTGAATGTTTGCTGGGAGAAATACAATATGATCCAACATTTGCTGCAAGGATTAGGGAAACCCAGAAAAACCTAATCAGATCATTTAACTTAAGTGTAATATTATTGATAAAATCATCATTTTTAAAATTAAAATAATCAATAAGATAAATCCCAAAAGGATTGTCAATAAAAAATAAATAATCTAGAATGTGTCTAGAATAAAATTCTGAATGTCAGAGTATATAAAACAATTAAGATTAAAATAATAATAATACCTTATGTATTCGTTAAAATAATTATGCATATACCTACATGACGCTATAATTTACATTAATCCCACGCGGCTTCATCATTCATGTAGTCTTGTGTGCTATAATAAGCTTTAGAAAATAATTTTCGTTTCACAATATTTTTGAATTTACCAATAGACAACTCAGTTATGCTGCTAGGAAGTTTATTATAAAATCTCACACAGTTACCCATGAATGATCTCCTTATTTTATGGAGCCTAGTAGCGGGCACTGCGAGCTTATGCTTATTTCTAGTATTAATATTATGTATATCACAGTTCTTCTTAAAGTCGGTAATATTTTTATGTACATACATAATATTCTCATAAATGTATTGACAATGCACTGACATTATATTAATGTCCTTAAACTTAAACTTAAACTTATTTGCCGACTTTGCGCTCAAAAGGTTGAAGAAATGTAAGGGGTACACCGCGCGAATGCTGTTCATGTCCGTGTCAAGGGATGCGCACAGAGATATCACCCACTAGATGCAAGACTTATTGAAGATTGATAGGATCTAAACATATTAGGTTATGGGAGCGAAATGATGGACTAAATACTGGGCTATTTGCAACTAATATTGTTAATAATTCAATATAAGTATACAATGTTAGTAAATAACGATGTTGTAATTGAAAAATTAAGCATAGTAAAGTAACAATTATTTTGCTTAACGGCTAACAATAAATAAATCGCAGCATTTAAATACTGTTTCACGCTTACAAAGTTGAAAAATTGAAAATAATAATTCTTATACGCAGATGACGTTACACATATCGGGGAACGGCTTTCTGTATGGAGATTGACAGTCCTCTTGTATTAATGGTCCTTAATCTGCGTCCTTTCTGCGTCTCATATAGTATGATGGAATGAAATTGTAATTAGCCTCCTCACTGCTTTACAAACGAGTCAGTGTCATTTTGTGGAAAAAAAATGCTGTCAGCGAGGGGTCACAAAGTTTACAATGTTGTATAATAATATGTCATCAGAACCGGAATGGTCGGCGAGTTACAGTTTTTCTATCAATTATGTTATCGCATAGATTAGCTGTTGGCCTTAGAATAATTTGGATAAAAATTTAAATTTACAAACACCGTAAAAAACTAATTCAATGTTGCGACCTCCTTTGTGAATTCCTGTGGAAAGATATATTTTTCAAAAAGTTGCGCGTGTACTTTTTAAATATATCGTTTAGGATACTTCCCATCATGGAGTATAGAAAACGTTAGGAAAACAGATGAACAAATGTCCAGTGGAGAGCAATATGTAATAGTTCCAAATCCGTCCAGAATAGCTAGGTGAAGTCAACAACCAATTACAAAACATTTTTATGAAAATGCTACTCAATCCTTCGTTCTTATTCTGATGTAAATTGTTAATACTGATCAAAATGATTTTAGAAGCAAAAGTTTAAGATAGATGCTAAAACGTGATAAATAAAATAAAATAAAAGTGTTTGATTTTTTTGACATTATTAAGGTTTTACGCTCTTGCTACTGTGGCGCCACCTTTTGACAAATACGTGAATATATTGGCCTCCTTAGTTTTCCACACTCCATACTTCCCATGTTCTACAGAATTGTCGTCACAGAACTGTTTTTTTGTGCTAACAGTTCCACGATTGAATTATTGAAGCAAGAAATAGCTTTCCTGTTATATAGAAATTCGGAAGCAGAATGAAGGTAAAAGTCAATTGCTGATAGTTTTATCAAAACTAGGACAATTTAAATAAAACGATTTAACGGATTATACGAGGGTTGCTACTTATATATCCGGAAACAAAAAAACAAACAAACGTACACGGCTGAAAATAGTTTTATTGTTTTTCAAAGTATTCCCCTTGATGATCTATGCACTTTTGCATTCGCGTGAACCAATTTTTAAAGCACTTCTGCCACTCCGCCTGAGGTACCTCCATAACGTGTTGTTTGAATGCGTTGACAGCATCTTCAGCGGTCGAAAATCGTTGACCGCGTAATTTATTCTTTATATTTGGAAATAAATAAAAATCGTTGGGTGCCAAGTCAGGGCTGTACGGCGGATGACCCGTTAATTCCACATTTTGACCCTCCAAAAATAGAGTTGTTTCGCGTGACGTATGACAGCTGGCATTGTCATGATGAAGAATGATTCTTCGTCGCTGGTTAGTTTTACGAATTTGTTCAAATACTTCCGGTAAGCAAATGGTCGTGTACCACTCTGAATTAACCGTTCTACGGTTTTCTAGTGGCACTGTAGCTACATGGCCATTAATACCGAAGAAGCAGGCCACCATTTGTTTCAATGTACTTTTTGCACGAGTAACTTTCGTAGGGTTCGGCTCATTTTGAAACACCCATACCGTTGATTGTTGCTTCGTTTCGGGATCGTATGCTTAGATCCAGGATTCGTCACCTGTATAGATCTTATAAACGGCTTTTGAGTCACCACGGTTATATTTTTTTAACATTTTATTGCACCATTCGACGCGAGCATGTTTTTGCTCATTTGTTAAGTTGTGGGGTATCCAACGCGAACAAATTTTTTTTACAGCCAAATAATTATGTAATATGCTATTAATGCTGGTCATAGAAATACCCAGAGTCGCCTCTATCTCGCGGTACGTAACATGTCGGTCGTCCATTATAAGTTTTCGCACAGCCTCGATATTTTGTTGTACAACGACCGATTTCGGGCGACCTGCCTTAACTTCGTCCGTAAGCATACTACGTCCACGATTGAACTCACTAAACCAGTGATACACAGTAGTTTTAGATGGGGCTTCATCACCAAAAGTTGAAGTTAGTTGATCTATGCACTGTTGTTGCGTTAAACCACGCCGAAAATCATAATAAATCATAGCACGAATATTTTCACGAGTGAGTTCCATTCTTGCTGCGAGATGACATTTAAAACCCGTCAAAAACAAAACACGAGCGTTAATAAGGAAGAAAAAATATACCTTATATACTTAAAAAAGTTCAAATTTTACCATGGCGGTCAAATATGCTATTTAAGAAGATTGTAATCCCGGTTTCCGGATATATAAATAGCAGCCCTCGTATCGCGTATATTATCTCATTTGAGTTCCCGACGTTTCGGAAGCTTTTCAGATTTCCATGATCACGGGTAGACGTTGAATATACACGGTATAATCCGTTAAATTGTTTTATTAAAATGAGTAAGAATGGGAGAAACAGAAGAAAATTCTAGGACAATTTGTTAGAACTTTAAGGACAAAAAGGTTTTAAGATTTCTATGACGACATAGTTTTAAAAAATAAATGGGATATGCCCGTCATTTAATGTGACTATTTTTAGCACTGATACATACTCATAATCCAATATATAGATAATATGCAACTAATACAGTATACTGTAATTCCGTATTCAATTGTGCTATAGTCGTACGGTACGTAAATGTAACCCAAAGTTGACGAATCCGATTGTTTTTTTTAACGATAGGCATTATTGTAAAGGATACATGTTATCTTTTTTTTTTTTTTGTTGGAATATTTTCTGATTTTCATTTTTCATACGTTTAACCGTTCGAAATTAACTTAGACCTCATTTCACCATCTTTTGTTACTAGTGACGAATTATTAGCTATTTCAATGACAACTATTATCATCCATTACTATTAACAGTGCAAAGAAAAATTAAGCCTTAATTTTATATCTATATTGAACTTACATCAGAAATAGTGCATATACGAGTAGCTTATCTTATACAAGTACAAGTTCTCTGAATGCATACTACTTAACTACTTGGTAGACTATATCTATGATCACGGATAACTTTTATCAGGAAGCGGAATTACATTCAACCAACAAACATAAGTATACATACAGGTACAGTAACTTGTTCCCGTATGCCCATATGCAACACCCTGTACGTTATGTCAACCGGCCGCTATTACCGCAATTAGAGAAAGTGTACGTGTCATTACCAAATACGTAAACGCGTGTGTTTGCGATTTGTGTCCTCTTCAATGGAGAGTACTTTTATCCTATTCATCTTATAGTCCGTGTTTTGTCGAAAAAGCACGCCTTAGGTTCAAGTTCTATGAATGAATACTATGGTAGTGTAGTAGGCATAAAAAAGCGACGGTTTTAATGGAGTATTTCTCCATCAGGGTTTCTGCGCATGACTCTTCAAGTCTTAACAGAATATGCGATTGAACTTATAGTAGCTTGTGGTTTTTTTTTTCATATACTTTTGTTGAAATGTTTAAAGTTGAGCGCTGATATGTCTCTGATATTAAAAGTTGTATGTTGGTAAAAACTTCGATCCGTGATATTGATATAAAATGAATGTCGCCCGAACCCGCGTTGTGTGTGAGAATAGGAGATTGTTTGATTTCATAGCGGTTTTTTGAGGTTGTTAATAATCGGTTCACTTTTTATTAGGCATAGGAAATCGGTCAGTTAATACTTGCACCCTCTCGAATTTTCTAATACACTTTGCAGATTTATTCCTTCTATTGAAAGCCACTAATGTTCAGTTTTCAGGACTTAATTGAGTAAAATGATAAGAGAAGCTTTGAAACATATTTCCGATCATTTTTTGCCCGTGTAACCGTTAGTGTCCTTAAACTTAATCAGTTTTACAAGCTGTTAATGACTTTTATAATTTCATTAAACTGCCATGACTTGACTACCAAAAGGTCTTTAAATAATTCGGTAGCTTGACCCAGTGCGTCAGAACCGCTACAATGGCGGACAAAAAATGAAAATATTTGTCATGTAAATAAAGTTCAAACCACGTTTGAGAGTCAACGAACGGGATTTGGCCGACTGACTCATTGTTTGTTCAAGTAATATTGCATGTATTGCCAGTAACTATTTGCCTAACCGCTAAGTCCGAGTGATCTATCTGTGCCACTGTGGTCCAAGGTAAGAAATAATTAGGTTGTTGCGAATTTAGTGTAAAAACTATAATCGGTGTTTGGTAACCTACAGTGAGGCCATTGCCTAGACTGTCACTTTGTGGCCTAGTAGTTGAACTAGGCTAATTAGACATAGTGAATCGGCTGTTAAGCAGTTTTTCTTCTGCGGTAAAGTTAGTAATGATCTTGACTTGCAATAACTAACTTTGTAATAACTATGAGGCACATACATATAATTTACACTTCTACTCTACACACAGAACAAAAGATATTTATATTAACACAATCGCTAACTTATATATATTTAACAGAGTACGTAAAAATATGACGTCTTTCCTTTTTAAATTCCAGGTTAGTCTAAATTAGTCTAAATAGACCATTAAATAATATTTCCACAGCTGTAAATATTTAAATATTAAAGTTCTCTAGAACATATTTGGGTAAAAATGTATTTGAAATTACTTAACAGATCATGAGGTCAACTCAAAAATGTAAATATCCACAAGAAAATTGTTTGTCAATCTTAATATATACTATACAAAACCATACCACAATCTTTTGCAACTGATCTTCAAACTTACATAACATTGATCACATACTGCGGCGCTTTTGCCCCATGCCCCAATAACCTGTTGAGTTGAAGTAAGTTCCGTAATGTCACCAAACTGTAATTATATCGATACAAACATGTCTTTTCCAAACACTACCGTCTTGAGGCAATTTTGTAACAACCAACTGGTAATAGCGGTTTACTTTTAAAGTCATTTAAAGTTATACTTTAAACGCCTACGGCACGTACAAAGCATGTGACAGACAGATTGTTATGTCATTGTGACAATAAAACCACAGTCAGATTGCTTCATCTGATCTATCAGCTTTGAAATGTCTCTTAATATTATATTGATGATCATTCATATTCTAAATATACAAATCAGATGGAGTGAGGGAAATGTTGTTCTAATTTTGAATGACATTCATGTTTTTGACACACATATTAAAAATTACCCTATATACATAATACAAATAAATAAACATGTAATATAACACGAATTAACTTGGATAGCAAGGTTTATGTTAATTCATTTAAGTTAACTACCGAATAAAATATGTAAAATAAAGAAACATACAAAGTAGTGATGAATCTCAAAGCTTATACAGGTATACCTATGTATAAAGAAATTCTTCCGCGGTTACTTCCTTCTTGGGCCACAATCAATGCCGCTGTTACTTCAATACCGGTACATTGCGGTAAAGAAATATGCCAGCAAATTATTCACGCATAGAAAATAACTGTTAGCGAATAGTCTATCGTAACGACAAAATGATGGTGGTATTATACCCATGGCATAAAGACTTGTACATCTCAAATTGATTTTGACTTCGAGTACTTCTACTTGACATAGTTAAAGTGAAGATGAACGAGATACTTCGTTTGCACTGTCATAATGTATAAATGATTGTGTGCTTTCATGGTACTTAACCTACATAATTAATGTAAGAGGTCGCCTTACTATTTAATTCATTAAATCTTGGTTAGTATCTTTATACCAAAATAGTTTAATCTTTAAAACACAAGTTAAATGCAGTCTAATTATAACTAAACTCGTAATAGTAATCAAGGACCATTAAAACAAGAGAACTGACAATCTCCATATAAAAAGCCGTTCCCCCATATGTACAACGCCATCTATGTATAAGAATTATTATTTGCGTTAATCAACTTTGCAAGCGTGACACATTATTTTTAAATGTTACGATTTATTTATTATTGGCTGTTTACTAACTAATTATTCCTGCTCTAAGTTTTTGTGTACAATTATAACACTGTTAAATGTTTACTTTTAAAGCACCATCTAGTTTTTGCCAGAATATTTTCTTGCGATCGGGGCACGAAACAATGTATGGCGAATGACAGTCCTCTTGTTTTAATAATCCTTGGTATTAAGAAATTTATCTATTCTGTTTTATGAGACAATATGCGGTGCCTAATTGAATACAATTATCTTTAAGGTAAATTATAGAATAACAAATCCAATCAATCTTCAACAAATTTATGTGTCAAAATCCTCGCTTGGTGCTTACTAAAGGGCGCATAGCGTCCTAAATATGTAGTCATTACTCCATTGAGGACGTTCACACAACGTTGCATCCACACGCTAGCATTGTCTCTCTTGTGGTCAAGGACACGCGTATGGTATGAGTCCGTGAGTATTCCATCAGATAATGTGTACTTTAGTTACATTAAATTGTCGGTAATCTAACGTTGGTGAGCATGCGTATGCATGAGGTTGATAACCTCAACCGACAGCGCTTTATATGCAACATCTATTTGCAATGCTTGCGCACTATTTCTCAAAGGAACTTTTTATTTCAATTACGTACTAGTGACCCTCCCGCCTCCCTCGCTTCGCTCCTCCCGTCCTATAACTTCTTATTGCTCAATTCAATAATATAAAAATGCCAGACTTAATGCGTCAAAGTATGCTATGGCCAAGAGTCCACACCTGCTCTATGAATAAACTGAAACATTCAATTGGTGTAAAGATCCGTTCAATGAAAATAAAACCTTTAACTGAGTCAGTTGGGATATACAATACAATACAACAACTCTTTATTGCACACCAACAACAGAAACAGTACAGTAGAGCCTTAACATAAAATACGGTAGACAATAGGCGGTCTTATCGCTAAAGAGCGATCTCTTCCAGACAACAAAGTTAGCGGAAATGACACGAAGTAGCTAGGAATGAGTAGGTAGTGAGATAAGATTACAAATTATACAAAAATAAATAAAAAAAACAAGCATACATATTATACATACATATTATATAAATTATGGGAGTGATAAATAATGATCCTTTAACTTAGTTTAAAAAATAGGCAATGACTACGCTTGCCTTAAATCGAGCGGAAGAGAGTTCCACAACACAGTAACCCGAAATGTAAAAGAATTTGTATAAAACTTTGACTTTGATGATGGAACAGCTAGAAGAAAGTTTTGTGCAGACCTAGCTGATAGAAGATAACTAAAACGATATACTTAGTACTGACACTCAATATAATAGAAATTTTTATTTTATTTATTTATTTAAACTTTATTGCACAATACAAACTGTTACAAATGGCGGACTTAATGCCTTAAGGCATTCTCTACCAGTTAACCATAGGGCCAAACAGAAACTAGTAGTTAGTGCAGGATCTTAATGTTGAGAATACAAAAAAAAGTAAAGAAAAGAGACACAAATCAACAAGTCAATATGGGGATATATACGTATAAATATTTATATACATACACACATATTACATTAAAATACAAATAGATAAATACAATACAATTATAAAATATATATGTACCCTTACACCTGCAAAACATCACACAGACAATTAATCTTGAGATTTATTGAAGAGATGATTGCGCAACATGCGCTTGAAAGAGAAAAGGCTCTGACCTTGTCTTATAGAGAGGAAGATCGTTCCATAAACGAATTGCTTGAACAGAGAAGGATTTGGACATAAAACTAGTGCTGTGAGAAGGAAGAGAGAGTTTGAGACTGCGAGCAGAGCGCAGCTTATATCCAGGACGGGACAAATGTAAACATAGATTTAAGATAATCCGGTGTGGTTGGATTAAATAAAATGTTGAAAAGGGTACAAACAATTTTTAAGGACCTGCGTTCGCGAATGAGAAGCCACTTTAACTGACGGCGATACTCAGATACATGGTCATATTTCCGGAGGTTGAAAATAAATCGAATGTAGTTGTTGATTAGCCGATCCAGCTTGCTCAGAGACTCCTGGGTAATATTGGAGTAGCACACATCAGCATAATCAACTATTGGCAACAGCAATGTTTGAACAAGGACAGTGTTTGTGCTAATCGGAAGAAAATGCTTAAACCTATAAAGCGCTCTTAGAGTATTAGTCACTTTACGACATACGTCAGACACCTGGGGACTTTTGATGCAAAGGGAACTACAATGTCCTCGAACATAATCGATGCCAAGCGCGTAGTGTCCAACAGAGAGAGAAGCCGAGAGCTTCCGAGTATAATGGCTTGACACTTGGATGGATTTACGGCGATCCCAAAGGTACGCGACCACACGGAGATTCTGTCGAGGTCTTTATTAATTTGTTCAATTGCTGTATCTAAATCGCCAAGATTTGCTTGGATGTATATTTGTAGATCATCAGCATAAAGATGGTAAGAGCATTTAATCCTAGAAGTAATTAGGTTGATAAAAATGGAAAAAAGAAGAGGAAAGAGAATACCTCCCTGTGGAACCCCGGAAGCAAGTTCACACCAGTCCGAAAAAGTTTTATCGGCACGGATCATCTGCCGGCGATCCTGAAGATAGGTGGAAAACCACTCAGCCGACGATGACGAGACGTTCAAGTGGTCTAGAGTGGCAAGTAAAAGGTCATGGTTGACAGCATTAAACGCGTTGGAGAAGTCGATTAAAACCAACACTGTAAGTTGAGAACAATCCATGCCTTTCCTCACATCCTCAATAACCTTCAGTAACGCAGTAGTCGTACTGTGCCCGGAACGAATGCCAGATTGAAAAGGGGAGAGTAATTGATTAGAGTACACGTAACAAGATAATTGTTTATGTACAGCTACTTCCAAAACCTTAGAAAGAAAAGGAAGTATGGAGATAGGACGAAAATCATTACGTAAACAGGGGTTAGACACTTTAGGTAAGGGAATGACATGAGTATTACGCCACAACGAAGGAAAAACCCCAGAATACATCGAAAAGTTAACAATATGAGTGATAACTGGGATAATACATTCCTGGATGCTGATAATAATTGACCTACTAATTTTATCATGACCAACTGCATTGGATTTAATCGATAAAATCACTTTACGGATCTCGTCATCAGTGACTGGAGTGCGTGAAAAGGAATTTTGAGAAGGACAGGGCAAGGCATTAATGTAAGAAAGGCTTTGAGCTTTAGTGGTAGGGTCTAAGTTGGAAGGTTTAGCGAAGTGTGAGTTAAGATCATTTAATGAAGGAGACGATAGTGAATTAAATTTGCTAACTGATTTTACAATACCAAGGCTTTTTAGGAATTTCCAGGTATCAGCTGGGGAGGAGGAAATAATGTTTTCGTGTATATATTTACGCTTAGCGGCTCTTACCATCTGATTACACCGGTTCCTGGCTGATTTGAACAACCCCTAGTTCACGTCGCATCGGTCCCGCTTGAATTTGCGAAATGCCCGATCCCGTCTCGTCATTGCAATGCGGACCGCTCTAGTTATCCACGACGCAGGAGGTCGCTTCAATTTCACAGTCCGAAAAGGTGCATGCTTGCCAAACAACTTTAGAATCGTCGCGTTCAACGAGAAAAACCACTTCGTTTACTGACGGCGCCTCCAAAGTTGTTGACCAGTCCTGTGCAAGCGCATCCTGCTCCAGTGCTTCGATATCCAATCTAGCAAAACTTTGGATATGTACTGAAACTGGTTGTGTTTTGGGAGGCTGAATATCGTAGCTCAAAAACACTAGGTCGTGGTGTGAAAAACCTGGTGCCGGAAACTGACCTACTTTACCAACACGGTCTACGGAGGAGACAAGGATAAGATCCAACCAAGAGTCCGACGTGTCAACGTTATGATGTGTAGGTTTAAGCGGAAGCACAGCAAGGTCGACAGACTCAATGGTCTCTAGAAATTGGCTTGACCTGGAGTTCATTTTTAACAGGTCAGTGTTAAAATCGCCCATAATTAAATGGTGTGTGTACTCTGTGCTAAGTGGATAAAGTACTCTCTCTCTCAATAATCAATTGCGGGGGGGCAGTAAACAACTCCCAGAACTGTATTAACCCCTTTGAGGGACAGTTCTAAGAAAATATATTCTAAGGAAATTGAGTAATGTGAGGGAGACGACGAAATAATTTTATAGGGGATGTCACTGCGTAGATATATGGCAACACCACCGCCTCCTTTACCGAAAAGATTTGAAATTCAACATAATGAGAATTCAACTTTCGGGAAATCCAATTTAACGGTCCAGAACTTCCGGAAGGGTTTAAAAAAAACGATCGTGTTAAGGAATACGACCAATTTTAAGAATGTCCATAGTCCTACACGCGTGTTAACTATATTTCCACATCTAGTATTTTAATGCCTAAAATACCGGACGTGTTCGTATAACTGGTTTCAAGGAACTAGATTTAATTAACGAGTTGTTTATAGTTTCCCTAATAAAATACATCAATAAATAATAAAATAGAACACACGAAGCGAATGCTCAAGAGTGTTAAAACCCACTATATTCACACAATAATCTACGTTCTATTTAACCGAACAATATAAATCAAAAAGATAAGAATTTGAAATCATTTTGTCCACAGTTCCCAGGCCGGGAGACACTGTGCATTGTCTTTGGCTTTTTGCATATACCGGCGCTTCACATCGGTATGAGTGGAAACGAAGACGAGATACATTACCGTTTTTAAATCTGCAAAGAATTGCAAAACTTTCAGAATAACAGCAATGTTGATGTTGTTGATCTTGCCTCGAGTCGAGCCAATGTATAGTGTTGTAGTGTACAGAGGTTGGGACGGCACGAAACAATTATTTACGAACTGGTAAAGGCCTCAAGGATTCTATGCAAGTTAGTGGATGCTTTGGGACGCTAAATGTCAGCGTTTAAAGTGTTATGTTATTTATTGTACATGCTTGGGTAATGTTTCAACCGCATAATTAAGAGCGGTTCTAATCACAAAAGTGTACCTGTATTTTAATGTTAAATAGTACCTTCTTAACTTGAAAACTTACTTGAAAGTCGGACAAATTCAGATTACATTAGCGGTTACTCACGAGTGCGGAAAAGCGTCGCGGACCAGTCGTGCTGATGAATAAGGTCTACGTAATGGACCGAAACATATCCAGCAGAATAAGAAAATCATTTTGTCAAAACGTTTTATATATATTTGTACAAAATAACAAAAATATGAGGCCGTCGTATAAAATAACTACATATTTCAAGTGTGATTAAATACTGAAACAACAAGGTTTTCATATGACATCATAAACTTTTAAGGGCTCAAACTTATGACTTACGCGCTCTTCAGAAAACTACTGTCGGTAATCGGATAAATTTTGTTAAAATATTTAGTGCTTCTAAAATTTGAGGCCGCTACTTACAAAATAAAGAACTAACTTATGCTAATAGATAATCAAAATTTTAAATACGTTTTTCGTTTCATAGAAATACAACGTCTAAAAATTGTTTCTGACACTTTTTTTCTCCGCTCTTAAATAAGAAGTCAAATTATGTAATTATCTGGCCTATATTCTCTTTCTATGTAAAGTATTATGCCATTATATTGTATACGTGTGTATACGTGAAAGAAAAAAACGTGATGTGATATTTATTTTTACCACCTTCTCACAATGGATAGAGAGTAAGAAATAACAGATATGGGTTAAGTTTAACCCTTAATCTATATGATGTCAATATTTTTTGTCAGAACAGTCACAAACACCTAGTAATGCGATCATGTTCGATTAGGAAAATAACTGTGCTTGTGTGGTTCGAAAGTAGGCAAAAAGCGGCCCTAACTAGTAACTACTCATGCTAATAAAGAGAAATTATGATTTTGTTTTAAGAAACAATATCGAGCAATTAATGAAATGAATGGTTTTCCAATAGTAATTAGAAACCATTCGACAATAAGTCCAAGGTCTGCGTAAAGAGTCGCGTGACGGCGCACGCGCCATTCCGCAACGCAATTTATTATTTACTCGTAGAAAAAGCGCGGAACGATCGAGTATCACGATTCGACGGAAATTTCAGCGTCTTCAATAATAGCCACTATTAATAAATTGCTGAAATGTCGCTTTTAATGTTTGACACACACAATTGTCGTAGAATATTCATTTATAGCTAGGTACTTACGTACAGGCCACGAGGAAGATCGCCAATGAGATGGACTGATCAAATAAAAGCTACAGAAAATAGCTCATCATCACTACACGAATAGGCGAGGAATGCGGCCATCAGAGAAGAATGCTTGTTGTGAAGTTTGCCACCAACACCTGAAATGATGACCATGACTCGGCCAAGAGTATGAATCAAATCAAATTCTCAAACTGCAACAAAATCTAAGGATTTTTCAATGGATATCAGGGCTTTTCTCAGGGTTTTTGAATTTTCCACCTGGTAACCCTAGCCAAAAGTGAAACCGACGAAGAAGAATAGTTAGGTATAATGTATACATACTCGGTGTCCCGCCGTTATGCGACATGACGAAAAAGTACCTTAATTATTGAAGATTCAGCAATGTATCGTCCATTGCTGAAAGGAAACATTATTTTATTTTTAAAAGCAAGTAATATTGCGTTCAAAGATTTTCTAAATATTGCTTGCCTGCAGTAAGTAAATAATATTTTTGAAATTTGAATCAAACATTTCACGCTGTCCCTTTATTTAAAATTTCTAAACTTACCGAAGCTACTTTTGAGGGAATTCTTTTGTATGGTCTATAATTTTCAGTGATTTTGATTCATAAAAATACGTTTTTTTCTCGTTTGATCGGTTCGATTCCCAGACGAAGCAAGCAATTTTTAAAAAATCTTTGAATGCAATATTACTTGCTTTTAAAAATAAAATATTTTTTCCATTCAGCAAAATATCCTATCTACAATATTTAAAGTAATTTCCGTTCATGTTGCAAAACCGTGGGACACCCTGTATTTATCACTGCGGCTGCGGGCCTCTGATCTGATGGTCGCCTTTATAACACGATAAATAAATGATAAATCATCCTTCTTTAGATGGCTAGGCCCTCCTTATCAGTAAGCGGATTCAGCGGGGGGAGAGCAAACCCACAAACGGGAATGCCATCAGCGGCCACTTAGAGTTAGGTGGGGATGCAGTGCACAAGGCACAACAACTGCCAAGGAACAGGTTCAAAGCGCGGGAAAGAGATAGAAAACATTGAATATAGGGTAGACCGAGAAACTACCGCCCGGCTGGGTCGACACTTTGACATCGTCATCCGAAGAGTTCGCAGTAGCTATCCTTTCGATGGCTGCTGTGATCTTGTCCTGATCCGAGATCACATTCCTAGGACCGAGTATACCGGGCTCTTTCGATAAAGCATCAGTCACTTCAGCACTTACTTGCTGCACGAAAAAGTGACGAACGCTTTATCCTTTATCGTCAGTGCAATAAAGGTGACACATAATCCCGGAGGGGGAATTTTGAATCTTGTAGATGCACTTTCGTAAGGTTATTAAGAATATCTAAAACTAAATAAAACTTGAAATTAAACAACCGAAAAGCGTTTCGATTGTGACGATGGTTTTTTTTTTTGGCCACGCTACTTAATTTGATTTGAAGTGACTTGTCCCGAATTTTATCAAATGCAGAAAAAAACACTATCGCCTAAAATTATAGGTAGGAGGCAATAAAAGACATCGTACAGCCTGAACTCCTGTAAACAGCAACATGAAATTTGAAATGCATGTTCCTTTGGGGATGTAATGATGCTCAGCGAAAGGATTTTCCAGAAAGTCAAGACATAAGTGAGTGAAATGATCATGTGATGAATGGTATGATCGTACGTACTCTACAGATAGAATCTAGCTACATTTAATTAGAATCATAGAATACAGATGGGCTATTATTTTAGTACCTTTTGAAAGTAGGGCATTTATCGTGATCTTTATTGGCATTATTATCCGGATAGTTCAAGGATTGCTTCTGCACAATGGGACGATAAATCGGCAAGACACTGGACATAAACATGGACTACGCGTACTTCTTATTCCTTAATGCCTTTATTAGATCAAGGGAAAGGCAAATTCAAATGTGCTTCAATGCTTCAAATTTACGTAGAAATAACTCTAAAACAACCAAGCTAAGGTATACATTCGTTATCCTCGACAGAAACGATAATATTTTGCAGACCGGAGCTGTACCCTCCCATCATGTTATATAGGGTAGAAAAATGTAACGCGATATGGAGCATGTTTTATAATACAGATTAAAAGGTATATTGATATTATAAACAAAGATCAGAAACAAATGAAAAAATTTTTCGACGATGGCTCAAGGCACTGGTTCAAGTCCAGTATCGTCGAAAAATTTTTTCATTTGTTTCTGATCTTTGTTTATAATAATAACGCTAGTGGAGTGATCCACTAATAAATTGCAAAAATTGTGATTATTATCATGATATTTGTAAAACAAAAAGTACAGGTATATTGATATTTATAATATTTTGCACACAAACACAAACTCTTTTAAACCGAATAAAAATCATGGAAACTTTTAATGACGAATATTGGTTAGTTTCCCAATTCTTGCAAGTCTCAGTATCTATTGTATTTCTTATTTCCTATACATGCCTATATAATGTATACCTTATTTTACATTAGGTTACACATATCTATTTAAAAAATGGCACGCACTATGCATAACTCGCATGATAAGTGTGCGCTACGTTAGTAATAGTGATGTTTATTTAAATTAATTGAAGTTTCGACCTCACGGCAGCGGTATGGCTGAAGCTTTAAACGGATTGTATCCTGTTTATTACCTCATTGCTGTTCCTGACGTTTCGGAAGCTTACAGCTTCCATGTTCTTTGTCTAAGTTACAATTTGTGAAAACTGCCCACTTTAAGAAAAGAAATAAAGGTGTACATACATGCCAGATGGGCCTAATGGGTAAAGACAGTTACACATGTGCCAGAAGGGCTTAATTATTTATTTAAAAAAAAAAACTACTGACGTCTACAAAATGAGGCTTACTGAAGAGAAAGAAACGCCACAAAGAAAACTCTCAGACTACTTCGTTAATAATTATATTATTTTGAGAACAAAGATGCTACTGAACTACTTTTAAACAGATAACACATTTTTACACCTTTCGAAAATGAAGGTTTTGCAGTCCTGTTTCTTGCTTGTTCCTTGATGCTTGTATTACAGGATTCCAAGCTGGTGGTAGCGACAACCCATCTTCTCTATTGAAATTAGGATACTTTTTTAAATCTCAATAGCCTCGCGTAGCATTCTGGGAAAAGATCTTTTCTCTTTGACAAGGATAGAAGGATTATCAAACTTAATTGAATGGTTTGGTTTGTCAATGATATGTTCGCAGACTGCAGACCTAGTATTTTTTCATAAATTGCTGGTAAATTAATGCATGGAGGAAAAATTCTTTGCACAGACGTTCATATAACTAGACTAACATGAAATCGAACGTTTATTTGATTGAATTAATTGATGTAAACAACCTTTTTTTTATCTAACGAAGGTATCTAATAACCTAGATAGACTTATCATTTATTGGAATTCCTTTCGATGAACGCAAAGCAAAGTCAGCTGGATTCACATTCTGTGGGTCTGTTGAATTAAACGATGACTTGTTAAGATACTTGGTTATTGGGTAGATGTCCGCGGGGAATTACCATTCAAGTTGGATCATTGTAATGTATGCACGTTAGTAGTGACGTCTAGTGGTGAAAAGTAAAGCTCACTTATCGGCCGTTAGATGGCGTCAAAATCAATTCATAGTAGTGACATCTAGTGATGAAAAGAATGACTACTTATATTGATTTACTTATTAGCTATAAGATGGCAAATAGGTAGAAAGGGCTAAAAGGTAAAAAATGGCTTTTTTCAGGCCGAAGTGGAGCCGCCGCATACAATAGATCATACAATTTTTGATCACGAATTATCACGTACGAATAAAACAAGAGGACCGTCAATCGCCATACTTTGGATCGTACACCGACCGCAAACCAATATCCAGTATTAAAACTAGACGGCACATTAAAACTAAATATTAACGATGTCATAATTAAACTAAGAAAGGTATTACAGTAACAATTACTTCGTGAACAAAAAAAAATGATTTTTTAATAATACTTTATATTATAATAGTGTAGATTTCCGAAAAATACTATTTTTGTTTAATACATTTATGGCTACAGGCTACGTTAGGCTTAGGCTACTGCCACTCTAAAATGATTTGACAATTTTAGGCAGGGACTCGAAAATTAACCCTAAGGTATATACCGGAAAATAACTAACCAATATAGCGGAAACAATTACCTATGTAAACAAATAAGTATCAAACGGATACATTTTAATCAGTGTCAAAAACTAAAGACTTAATTAGTTAATTACCTAATTCGTAGTTATCTTCCTTATCTTTAGCAAAGAATTCTAGCATCAACCTACGTCTGATGTATATTATCTATTTTTAATTAATTTATAGCCCAACTTACTTGCTCAATCATGAATTCTTTACTTGACCTCCATTAAAAATTCAAAGAATTGTAGATTAGCAACATTTTTCTACGTCATTATAAACATTATGTAGCATTAGCGGATGCTAGCGCATAACATGCTACTATTTACTTTGACCTGAGAATATATCCAATTGTAGAATAATTATAACTAACTGGCTAATCTTCATCAGTTCAATGCTGAACGGAACCTCTCCTATAATATTAATGAATCCGATTGTAGGATTCAGTCCCAATAATGAATTATCAGATAATTTGGATCAGATTACTTTTTATTAGAAAGTGGGCAACTTTGTTCGCGGAGGAGAAAAAGTCATAACCCGTCTTTGTAGTCGGGTAAGAAGTATTCTATAGCCATCTGGAGATACCCTGTGTATTCTGTATATTCCAAAAATAGTTGAAATTGGTTTAGCCGATTTGGCGTGATGAAGCCACAACGACACATACAAACATACAAAAAAATCAAAAAATCCAAAAAAAATTCTTCGATTCAGTGATCGCCAAATAGTCCGTAACAATATTTTTATGAAAATATCTTTAATGTATAGACATTTCATTTTTACAACTTTATAATAGTTTATATAAGAAGATTAAGTGCTCGAATATGATTCTTGACAACGTTTAAATATAACCACGCGGCTTTGCCTGCGCTACCGGATATAAAGTAGCCCATTTTTTATTCCATTCCATGATCTATCTTTGTGCCAACTTCTACCTAAATATACAAACATCTTCACATTTTTTTTTTTTTATTTAGTAGCATAGAATTTAGAACATGACTAACTACTACAACAGCTATTTTGATATTTTTTGCTTCCTAACCTAAGTATAAAAATAGGTTAGTTAATTTAACCATCAGAGGCATTGGTACTTCCTTGGCCTACTGGCTCCTCACTGGACTATGGAAACGAAGGTCAAAGGTTCGATTCCCGCATTAAATTTCGATTTTCATCACGGCCGTTGATAATTACCAAATTACCATAGCAATATAACTTGCATAATTTTAATTTTATTAAGAAATGTTAGTAGATAATTAAATCTTATTTTGATCCAAGTTGTACGTTGATAATAATTTATCAATCTTGGTAGTGGGATAAGGGGAAAATGGTATACCTAGATCAATTATCAGTATAAGCACTAATAAAGACACCCACCTGGTTCAGATGGAAAACAAATTTGCACTTCAACGTCAATTAAAAATTAATAAATAAAAAAAGTAAAACACATAAATAAAAATATAAAACTATAAAATAGGATGTGTTATCTTGCACATATAGGAAACAGAAGATGAACGTTATCGGTGGCTTAAGAAGGCAAAGAGCAAAAGCACACCTCTAACTAGTAGAAATAGTGGTCTACCGTCCAAAATTTATCAGCGGGATCTCAAAGTAACAGTCATTTTCATACGTATATAATGCCAGGCCCGCAGGTCCGCACGATAAACGATTTATGGCGGTGCTTGATGATGGTAACATTTGTGTTACTCTAGTCGTTACCATTCTAGACGCATGAGACACTGATAAATCTGTGGTCTAATACAATATCAACCGAAAAAAGTCAGTGGGACTAACGTGAAGCTATGCGGCAAAAGCAACGCTAAACACATTGCTGCTGACACGCACTATTTTATTGATGCCTAGAAAATCATTATCTACGCCAACCAATACCTTTATGAAAACGGTTCAGGTATCGAAAAAATAACGGTCCCTGCCGTTATATTCCGCTACTGAAAAATTTATATTGCGATACCGAAACTGAAAGGAAACGGTATGTCGTCATACCGTTTTAAAAAGCTACCTTTATTTTCCGGTTAGGGGCTGTTCATAAATAACGGTATCTATTTTTGAAGATTGTTGACCCCCCCTCCCCCCTGCTAAAATCATCCAACCATCATAATTGAAATGATCCCCCGCCCCCTACCAAATAAAATTATGTCATTTCCAAATAATGCGTTTTTTTAGCAACAAACACGAATTTCATTCCTTTTTTCACTCATTGAAGCAATTTTTAAAGATGCGAAAGATGATGTCATCTTGGGAATGACCTCCCCACCCCTCCTTCGTCATGCGACCATCATCCGATGTCTGGACCCCCCTCCCATTTGAAATGACGTAATTTATGAATAACCTTATCCGGTCCCTGGATCTACGCATTTAGGCCTCTGTCTCACTGGTACGCCATGGCGTTGTCACCAGCGACGTCGCCTTTACATATTGACGTCGCCAAACCATCACCAGGTAAGTGAGCTACCATACATCACAGTATGAATTGTTTGGCTAGCTAGTTAGGCTAACGTACCTGGCGGACGTCGCCATGGCATCCCAGTGAGGCAGAGGACTTATTTCGACGTGCGCAATCAAATAATAGAGAAAGCTTTTAATGCGAAGCGCTTTAATGGCTCTACGACCCTCGTTAGGATGTTAAAATAGTGGAACTCTGTTTCAATAAACTTTTTCACCGAGCAATGCGAATTGAATATCTACAAATCGATAGCGAATACACCACTATTTAGGTAAGCATGTGCTGGGCTGTAGCTGTGAGTCAGCACGTCAGTGGTGAGATTGAAGTCAGATGCTTACCTATCCGACATAATAAAAAAAATCCGGAGGCAATACTGCATAAAATAACCGCGCTTCTCCTTTGTTATTGAAAATGTTTAAATTTTGTCCGCTATTTCAATGATCTTTAAAATGAAGATAGATATGCGCGTGAGCGCCTCGGGTCGCGCCATTTTGCGCCTGACCCGTGCTCGTGGATTTTACATTTTCCCCAACATGACCCCGTATTTTAAGGCATCCAGCGACATTTGAATGGAGATGTTATTTTATCTGTCAAGGGGTCAGAAGTTGAATATCAGAAAGTCGGGAGGAGTAATTAAACATTAGAGGTATGTTTCAAAGACCGCGATATGAAGGTACTAGATACAAAACTTATATTATTAAGAAGTTACTTTGTATTACTGGTAGATTAAGATTGATGTTTTTTTTTATTTATGTTTAGTTAGAATATGTTTCAGCCTTATATTATTGTAGTTCTACATAGCCTATATGTGGTTTGCTTGTCCCAGTTTCCATCTCTTTTATTTCGTATAATTGTTTTTACCAAACTGCTTCAAATCCGAGTCATATTATATTCGTCCAAACCGATTTTTTTCCCGATTTCCTAATCGTGGCGTTGGATTAAATTTATTTCGAAAACTAGAACATTTGTGAAGATTAAGCGGTTAGATAGGTAAGCATAATGATCTATGATACGCATTGTTAATATTATTTATAAAATAAACGTAAACGCGGTCAAGAAGTTTGGTTGCGTAGACAACTTACACTTGAGGCTCTGATAACAATGACAAAACACAATATTCTCTTTCGTCAGAAATAAAAAGCGCGCATGCATAGTATAGTATGAAACCTCTTTAGACATTAATAGCAAGTAAGGGTACAGTACAATACGCCACTTCGAAACCACTAAACACGAAACCAAACCTTGGCACTCCGGTCGAGTTACGACAAACGCACTTAATTCTTGTAAAACGCCCATTGTTACCATATTATCGTTATTCCAAAATCATTGTTCACATATAATTGCACCATAATTTTTTCACATAAAATTTGTTAACATAAACTTCATGCTTATCAGAGATGTATTAATAATGATAATCATTATGACACTGCTTTCCGTGTCCTCGTGGTGATGAATCATTTGGACTTGTCATTATGTTATGTAAGGCTTTTTATCTTAATTTACAAGTGGCTGTCTGTACTGACTTAATTGTACTTGATAAATTGCTTGTGGTTTTAATTAGCATTGCCTTGTAGTTACGTTTTATAAGAATTATTTAATGTTTAGATTTTATTATATACAAGTAAGTACAACCTAAGTGTTACATGCGGTCTACAGAAATATTCGTTATTTTAATGAACATCTAACTATGTTCAAAAAAAATGTTTTAAAATATACACAGTGGGAACGCAAACCCGACATATTTTAACCACGCATTTCGTATGGTATTACGAGTTATATAAATGTAAGTCTAATTCTACCATATTACTTTAATTATTCTGTGGAACAAAATAAATGAATTAACTACGGTACTTCCTGGTAATAATCTCTTAGACGAGGGAGCGTCTGAATAGACAACCAAAAACGAAAACGATTTGCTTTTTCATACGAAACTGTTTCTAAAACTAGATGTAACTTATAATGATGGCAACTGTTCACAACGTTTACAATTCCCGCTTCCGTGTAGTACAAAGAAAATACTTCATATTCTATAATCTGTGTTAAAGATTTGCTAATTTGTTAATTTATCAAAATAATTAATATCTTGAAACGGAGCCTCTATACAATAATATTTACATATTTTTCTCAAATTAAGCATCAGACTCAATTGGTCAAGTCTGTTAGGTTTCTCGTTTCCACGGTGTATATAGGTTGTTTATAATTTAGTTAAATGAGACATTAGTCTGAATGAATCACAATCTCAGCCGAGAATATTCAGCGAATTCCCGTATCTTGATGTAAAAGAGTTGTACCAACAACCCTTAATTTTCATGATGATCCATTAAGCACGAGAGTTCTAAAGCTAAACACTTAAGTTGAAACGTTACTTAGTTTCAAATTTATCTAATATGTACAGAAGGTATTACAAATGGCGCATAGATTTCAAGCTAACAAACTGGAATCAAGCTTTTTTTCTAGAGATGGGTAAATCCGGAGTTGAACATTTAAATGATTCGAATCGTAATTGGATTCGATTCCTTATTGGCTCCTTTTAAACCTTGTCGAGTTTAAGGAGTTACCAACTCCGACTAGGTAAACTATCGGTAGGTACGGGGCCGAATTAATAATCGGCTTGCTTTAGTACTGCGGAGCGGAGCGTGACTTGGTTGGAAGGATTCGAAGAGTTGTTAAGCGGAGTTGGAACCGAAAGGGGAATCGGATTTAATGATTCAAATCAATTCCAGGAGTCGAGATTACCCATCTCTATTTTTTACTTGGTCTAGTAAATTGCTGATTACCTGTTGTAACCATTTTTGTAACCCACTCCTGTCAGGACCGGATCTACTTCATGGCTATTTATATAGGGCCCCATAGATACAAATTTAAAATTAAAAAACCATCAAGTAGTTTAATAAACCAGGGCCCCACAAATTCACGATCCGCTCCTGATTCCTGTTGCCTTTGCTCTTACTTACTCGTCCGTATATTTAACAAATCACTAAATGGCAATTTTTGCCAAACACGTCAATGGCCAACACGTCTTCAGTGACATTCCATTTCCGTAAAGTGATCTTGATAAATACATCCACAATTCGACTTTTGGACCGCAGTTGACACAAGCAGTTGGTTATTTTAAGCGCCATAATGCCTTTTCCTCTGGCTTGTTTGAGTCTCCCACGGACGTGAAATGACTACTTCCGTTTTATAAAGAAAAAAATTAGAAAATATTATAAAAAAACTTGATTTCGTTAAGGTAAATATCCCAATACCCGACACTGACTCATTATTTGGCAGCTTTAATGATAAATCGTAGCTGTCAAACATTGAGATATTTTACCTTATTTTTATCTTAACTGTTCTTAAACGTAGTTTCCTAACCTTCTTCAGCCGAATTTCGCAACAAAATCTAGACACAATGTAAACTAGACATAATCTTAAGCATCGGAACCACTTATCAGCTAACGCGTGTGTCAATCCATCAAACCATGAAGCATGTCGAAAACTACGACTCACTGTTTCGAAAAATAACCAACCTTGGTAGCTTACTCGTTTTTTAAGTAGCGCTATAACAATGGTTCAGTAAGTGCACCGAAATTGCCGAGACACATGGTTTTATCATTTAGTGAACTGAATTATTGTATCGAACTGAAACACATTGGTCGAATTTATGCTATGAAAATTGTCTCTAAATATAGTATAAGAATTATCAGTTCCAAATATGCTTAAATTTGTCTGAAAACTTGAATCTTGGCATGCACAGCATCTTTATATAGCTTTCAATACTTTATTGTAATGATATAAAATAAATATCTTAAAATAAATCAATGGATTATAGTTCCTTTGTTGTTCCGCGAACGAAACAGCGGAACAGCAAAGGAACTATAATCCATTGATCTAGTATGGATGGATAGCCTGAATCTATCAATTATCTTAAAATAAATATTAAAAACTAAGCTTAAACATCATTATAAATAAAAAAATTGCCCCATTTCACTCTCAGTGGGTACTGGGTACCTACTAAAGTAGTGTGCCCAAAGGGTTGGCATTGTAGTATAAGTAGTATTTTCAAGCACTTTTTGAAGACTGTGAGCGCTTTCCCCCCAGGGTCATAGAATTGTACCCCAAACTGCTCAAGTTAGGTCGCCACAATTAAAGCTGCGTAATTGCGTCGCTTGAGAAGCTGGGTCGAATTGGCATGTAGCGTTCATATATCGTGTCGGCTAAAGCCGCAAACCTTGTGACTCAATCGGATCAAATTTTACATGAGGCACAAAAAACTTAACTTGAACAATATGGCGGTCGGGTATTGCGAGGTTTTCTATTTCAGTTTTTAAACTTAAAGGGTTTTATCCTGATGAAATGCGTTCAGACTTTAATTACTTACTTATCTAGAAATGCCAAAACATTAGTTTGAAAAACAATTGAGTTAAAAAGTTTGCGACTTTAGCCATAAATACATCGTTTTAATGTAATTCCACGTTCAAAGATAATTCTTTTTTTTAAATTACGTTTGAGTAGCACGTTCCAGTTTCCTACTTGGATAGCTTATCGTGTCTGCTAATCGAGATCATCTATCATTACCTATTTATATCGAGCTCCGTTTTCTTTGATGATTAATTGAGAACTCAGTTAAAGTTTTAACAGAGTACTCAAGTAAATCCTCGATGACAGTGTGTTTATGGGTCGCGGGAAACAGTTCAGACAGACTAGGTGCGGTCGCCTTGACTTGATGATATTCAAATGACATGACGTCTGAGGTCGATGGATTACCTGAACCAATTGTAAATGGTATAGCATTCTGTATTAAAAGTATTTTTTCGCAGTGATTGTGATTTTCGTGGCAAACATATTTATTTGGCATGGACACGGGATGATTTAAATGTGGAAATATATACACGGGATACATGAAACAATATTCATATTTCGCAGTTTTCAAGGTTTTACGGAGAGATCAATCAATATAACCATTATTTTCATCGACCCTTTTTCTTCTAAGTTTTACACCATTTGAGCCTTTCATAATAAAGTAGCTGTTTTGATTTAAATAAGTGGGTATTCGACCGTTTTAATCGTTTCGTTGACAGTTTTTGTGTGACGATTTTAATGGGATTTCCAACTATTTCTTAGAACAACATTGATTAAAACTTACACGATCTTCACTCATATCACAACACAACAAAACGGGGCTTAATTCTTAGCAGTCCGTATTTCTACTTAGGGTTACCCTCTGGCATTTAATAACGTTTTTATCATAATTCATCATTTATTTATTTAACAAACAAGTTAACTTACAATTCACTATTTATATTAACAGAAGCTAATGGTCCCAACAAGCGTTTAATGACATAGTGTGCAGTAAGAGCCCAAAAAGACCAAGGCCTGTGCTAGGGCTAGTTACGTGTTGTGTGACAGATTTCTCAGCGAGCGATTTGGCATAATGCCTTTTTTTTAACACGTAAACTTGTCAGGATTGTTATAAAACAAACCTAACTTAATGCATTTATCTGGATGATGCCTTAAAATATCCTAAAAATTTTACAGTTTCAGAAAAAAATGCATTATGCCAAATAATGATAATGTCAAAAAAGTTTATGCCGGATGAGGGTATCCGGATTATACTAAACTAATTTACGTTTATAAAAAAAAATTGTCAATTATAACGAGTACAACTAATTATAAGTAAATATTATAATTATAAATCATGCTACGGCGGCATGTAATCATGCACCTGCAACCTGCAACTACCTACGCTGTTTTGGTAATGGAAACCGATGGCTTTTTAGATTTATTAGATAAAGTGATTAATATTAATAGGCCTGATAATATGCTTATCTATAAAACCGGACGTGGATTGAATTAGGTTTGGACCTTGAATATATGTTGATCCTAAGGTTATCCCGTATTCATTATTCCCTTATTATATATATGAACATTTATTTAACCGCAGCCTTAGCTTAAAGCATTTAACCAGTGGAGAAAATTACTATTTCTACAAACGCACACAATAAAGAAAAATCACCTACAAAACTAATAACACGCACACACTAACAATTCATTGTATTTAAAGCGATCCCGACTTCTATCAAATGTGGTTACAGGATAGCTGGACATTCGAGGATGCTTTCAGGACACTTTTTACATAATTACGCGTAAGCAAAAATTGAAGGTTATGTTTTTTTTAAGTGACAGCAATTCCAACTTGTATTTTTTATTTATATTATTTTCTATCAAACTCCAACACTTTATTTCCTTTGTTATTTTTACTCAGCTGCTCGACAGTCGAATATTCGTTTTTACAATTTTATATTAGACTAGGAAGTGACCGCAATTTCGTTCGCGGAAGAGAAAATAGTCATAACTCTCTTTTTTACTTCAGCAATGTTGGAAAAAAGTATCCTATAGCCGGCTGGACCGTGGATGCCTAGCTACTCGTGTGTGTACCAAACATAGTTGAAATTGGTTTAGCCAATTTGACGTGATGTAGCCGCAGCCCGCAACGACACATACAAACATACAAAAATGAAAAATATACATTTTTCAATTCGTGAAAAGTGACCTTCAAGTACTATCACTTATTTTTTTGAAAATATTTTTAATTACCAGAAATTTTATTTTTACAACTCTAAGTATAATAGTGTAGATATGGCTAATCATATATAAGATATCACAATCCATGGCGCACCTGCTGGCGTGCCCGGCGTGCCCGTACTCCTGTTCGGAACTGGACTTGAGAGACGCGACGGCCAGGGCTGTCAATACCGCTGCCCACTGGGCATCCGTTATTTGAGGAACCTCGACTCCAAAGAAGAAGATATATAAGATGAATCTAGAGAAAGATTAACTAGAGCTTATTAAATATGTATGACGTGATGCAGCATTCCAAGACGCATTAACATGGCTTACCTACTTCGCTATATCTGAATGCCTGCTATAATCGTCCTTGTTCTCAGACTTTATTATATTATATGACAAGTAAAACGGCTCAATTATACTGATTACATTCTTGTTAGCCACATCCGGTTGAATATAATACTCGTACTTTAGCCTCCAGATCAAAACTGTTGCAAGCTGAGGCCTTTGTGATTATCGGCTTCTTTGCGCATGTCTACCTAGTTGTAACATCTTCAGGAAAGTACTACCAATGGTTTAATTAAAATAAATAAATGAATATCAGTAGCAAGATTTGAAGGCAAACATTCTAGAAGTCGTGGTCCAATGAGATGGAGATCACATCAAGCCAAGTCCACTTAACGCTTAACTTCGCGATGCTTTCCGCGATGCATAGGACAGACATAGGCGGTGAATGAAAAGTTACTTCCACAACGGGAGAATCACGACCCGCAGCAATAAAGAATAGCAGGGGTAGAAGGAGATCATCAATTTAGAAAACTGTGTTAAAAATAAATATCCCAGTACTCGACAGGGCCCCATTAATTGGCAGCTTCAATTTATAGTCACAGCAGTAGACGATAAAAACTGAGTGTGAATTATTAGATTTAGGCTGTCAAACATTGCGACCTTAAATCGCTCCACACGTTACTACTACGATGTTAAAGAAGAATTTATCTGTATATTTTTATCTGTGTATTTTTTGTTTATTTTGTGTATTTGTTAATTGCTAAGGTCCTACTTAAAGATGATAACAAACACTCATAAAGTCATAATTAATGTCTTAAATGTTAGATTAATTGCGGGAGATTTCCACAAAAGGATATATTTATTTATAACATAATCGTCCATAACATATGCAATAAACCCTAGTAGATAATTGCAGTAGTGCACACAGTTCGCAATCGCAACACTCCCGTAGATATAAATCAAAGTGACACTTAATAGCTTACTATAATGAGCCGCTAACAGCAAGATGATTGCACTTAATGAATGCTAAAGAATTGCTTAATTAGGGTGTTGGTTGAACGTTGTCTGTCGCAGTCAGTGGATCCATTTCAATTAATTTAGACCTGTGCTTCAAACTTTTTGGTGTCATGACCCACCATGACCATTAAAATTCCATCGCGACACCCTAAAATCCTGATTGCACGATTAACCTTAGAACCCAACTCTTATTTACCATATTTGGAACACACCCTTTTATTACTGATTGACTGCAGTGTCATGCGTTTTGGAACGCAAAAATTTACAGTTCGAACCTTTTCTTTGCAAATCTCAAATTATTCAAGAATTTTCATCGGATAATTATTCTGTGAACGCATATTCTCATTATGGTGGAGAGTTAGCAAGATTAAAAAAAAAAACAACTTTTGAGCTATTTCATTTTTCGTCTAAATTTAAGACGGTGTTAAAAAATAATTACAATAAGAAAATATACACATACTACAATGAATGAAAGGCTCAGTGGGTTGTATAACGGCCTACGAAGCTAGCGGTCCTGGGTTCGAATCCCGGCCAGGGCAAGTTTTTGTGTGATGAGCACGAATGTTTGTTCCTGGGTCTTGGATATTTTCTATGTATTTAAGTAAATTTTGTCTATATATTATGTATAACGTCGCCTAGAACCCATAGTACAAGCTTTGCTTAGTTTGGGACTAGGTCGATTTGTGTACTATTGTCCCTAATATTTATTTATTATGTATTTATTACCAAATCGGGTTCTTATCTGGTTTGAAAGCGCTAAAAATACCAGCGGTGTTACCCTGATGTTGGACTAGAGGTGTTACTCCGAAGTTCGAAATTCGTTGTGCCTTGCCGTCCCCCTCGGTCTTGAGTTAACTTGTATTTGCGTGAGTGAATATTAACGGAAGATAAACGTCGAATTCCGAATCCACTTAATACAAACATGATCGGGGGTCTCAGAAGCTATACTCATATCTTAAACGTTGATCTATGTCGTTGATTAGACTCAGTATTTCTACGGAGCAACGAGCAACTTTGTTTGCGACGGAGAAAAAAGTCATAACCCTCTTTTTTGCTAGCGTACTCGGGTAAAATATAGGTCCTCCAACTGTTTTGATGTGATGAGGCCGCTATAAATATCAAAATATACAGAAACCATATATTCAATTCAGTGACATTCAAAAAGCCCAATTCACTTATTTATGTACAGATATTTCATTTTTACAACTTAGTTTGCGTAGGTCGGTATAACTGTGACATTGTCGTGACGTAATGATAATTAAGTAACCTGCAGTGCAAGCGTACAAATTATGTTCATTACTATAAGTTAAATCTAGAACACTCGAAATAAGTGTTAATAATTGGTCCTTTTTTACGAGCTTTTATTAATTCGTAAACTGAATTTTCGAAATTGTGCATAAATACGTTTAGTTTGAATAACAATAATGTATCGTTAGCTAAGTGACGTCATATTAAATCCAATGCGCCTGACTCCCAAAAGTGACGAACTTATTTTTTATGCACCCATTAGGTAGGTATCAAAGTATCCTAGTGCTTAACCACTGGAGATGAGAAACCGTATCATTAACCAATCAAAAGGCCTCGTCCACAAATTCCAGGTTGCTCAGAGAGTTATGGAGAGGACTATGCTCTGAGTTAAGGACGAAATCCGAAACCAGGAAATCCGACTGAGAACCAAAGTCACCGACTTAGCACTCAGAATAAGCAAACTAAGGTAGCCAGCTTATTCTGCCCGTGGGCGGGGCATATTTGTTGAAGAGCCGATGGTCGATGGGCAAAACGGGTTCTGGAGTGGAGATCTCGAACGAATTGCCCTGTGGGACTACCCCCCGCCAGATGGACCGACGACCTAAAAAGACTGGCGGGAAACGGTTGTATGCGGAAAGCTGAGGACCGGGTATGGTGGCGTGAATTGGGGAAGGCCTAAGTTCAGAAGTGGACGCTTCCGGGCTGACGATGATGATGATGATGATAATAGAATAACATTTTATGCACTTTGAGCGGTAGGCGAGTAAATGTAGGTACGTACAGCACAGCACACTACGGAAATAATCATATTTCTACTAACGCAACAACTTCTAGCTACTAACAAACGAAAAATACACACACATTGGCAATTTGCTGCTGAGCTGATATTTGTGTCATATACAAACGTAAAGGTACCATTTCAGAGCGGGTATAGTGCCATAGATGTGGGAAATTCCTACAGACATATTCGATTAGGGTTAATGTCAACTATATTAAATAAATAATAAATAAATAAATATTACGGGACAATTTTACACAAACGAACTAGCCCCATGGTAAGCTCAATAAGGCTTGTGTTATGGGACGACGATATATTTAACAGATATATTACTTATATACATAGAAAACATCCAAGACTCAGGAACAAATATTTATGCTCATCACACAAATATTTGCCCTTACCGGGATTTGAACCCAGGATCTCAGCTTCGCAGGCAACGTTACTTCCACTGAGCCAAACCGGTCGTCTTATTAATCGTTTAAATAGGATTTTACACCATCTATAGCGCTATGCCTGCACCAGAAACGCTACCAATAGTTCGATGTCTCGTCATATACTTTAATGCATCAAAAGAAAGGGTTTGCTCCTTAAAAAGTGTTTGTTTAATAATTTATTTATATTTAGCGTTTTATGCCGCGAAAGACGTATATTTCGACACCCTCAAGGGAATCAAAATGATAGGGTATTTTCCGTTGACATAGAACTACGAGTATGAAATTTGGCAGGTAATATCGGGACATACTACAAATACATAAAATCTGAAAACTGTACATTTGTAATTAAATCATATAAAAATATAGTATTTTCAAGACATATTTCGACAGCCCGGTTGCGTTAAGTTTGCACCTCATTTGTATGCAATTCTATACATATCAGGTGCAAACTTAACTCAACCGCAACCGGGTAATATAATAAATAATGTTAGAGTAAGTGAAAGTTTGTACGGAACCGGTGCACGAGTCGGACTCGCACTTGGTCGGTTTTTTTTAATTGATCCCTCGTGTAAGAGCACAAGCAGAAGGTAACGCTGATGTAGGTAACACCAAAGGTATAACAACAGGTCACACTCGTCAAATAAATTTGTATGTCATAATTCTAACGATGAACCATCACGTAGAATGCGTTTGACCCGTTACCCATTTTACAGATAAAAGGTTAAATACCTTAACGCTTTCGCGCATTATAGTATCTTATTTATGTGCGTAATAGACACATTGACATTTACCCGGAAGTACACATAGCGTTTGTTATGCCGATTGTTATGAAAATTATCTTTCGACGTGACATTCTTATAGGTATTTATGATTTGATCTGTATTGATGATACTGGGGCTAAATTCGATGCGGCACTACGTTATCTCCAATTGAGCTATATCTCGGTTATACTTAACTGATGACATTTGTCATACATCAATTATGGCCATGATATTGCCAATTAATTAACTGATTTATTTCTAGCTAAAGGTGTTTACATAGTCGGTTACCATTAAGCCGCTACTACTTTGCAAAAAAAAATAGAAATTGTCCTTATTGGCAATTACAACGTTATAATATTAAATCGATCTTTGCTTATCGAGTTGCATCAAGAGACATATCCTTAGGGCGTTATATAGAGATATGTTTTTAAGTTTCATTAGTATTACGTTTTTGTTTAAGTTTGTTTTTTGCTACCTATTTTATTTTTTGTAGTAATAAGTTTCACTTACTATTTTTACTGTAATTTAATGTAATTCACAAAGTTTCGTAAGTAAACTTTGTAAATTCTGGCAATATTGTTATAAATTGAAATAACAAATAAACGATTATCTTATCTTAGTGATATCTCGGACATAGTGACATGCCATGTTCAATTTGGCTGCTGGTATCAATACTTCATATAAAAAAATAATAATACAAAAGACTTAATAGGCTTAGGCAAGGTGGAAGTCACGTGAGGTCAGCTTGCTATAATTTATTACTTTATGATATAACGCCGTTTGTTAAGTTTATTTGCAGTAAATCGTGTTTCGTGACCTGAACCGCCCGCGTAGAATGAATAACTTAGGTATTTGTGGAGCAAGTATTAAGCATGTCCAGTACTTAATAAGAAAATATTACTCTACTGGCTCGCATCGCCCTTAAATCTCCCGCGTGTTTTTATTGTGATTATTATCCTTCAGGAACTGCTGGCCTATGATTCTCGTGTTAATTAAGCGATTAATAAACGATAAACCATTGTTATCTCTCACACTCACACGCTTTCAGATGGGTGCTCTATTTATGCATCAAGCTACAAAATGAACCATCATAGGCCCGCTGTACATTTTTCTTCGATAGAAATTAGGGTACGTCGCTAAATGGTCCATGCTTCTATGCAAATATCAGTATCATGTCGATTTATTGCTCTTTTATTGAGTGTCTTCTTCTTCTTCGTCACAGTCTTCGCAGAGTGGTCAAGGTCGTCAAATCAGGGTGTCTGGCAAGTTTCACAATCCGTCGCCATTCCTCACCTAATGTAGCTCTTCCTGTACATTCGTGGAGTGGACCATTGAGTGCAGTTCTAACTTGGTCGGTCGGTGCAACGCATGGGAGACTGCCGCGCGCTCTTATGTCTTCAACTTTTGACTGCACTACAAGTCGTTCCACAGTGGATATGGACATATCACATGTCGAGAAGACACATGTCTTCGTGACATGCGATATGTCCAAAGAAAGTGAGAATACGACATTGGACGATGGAAGATAGACGCTGTTTGATACCGAGTTCTTGGAGGATTGACACGTTGGTTCGGAACTGTGTCCAAGTTATGCCAAGCAATTCTTCTCCAGCGCCACATTTCGAAAACGTCTACTTCTTCTTGCTTTCTTTAAAGTATCGTCAGCTTGGTAGAGTGTATGGGAAACCCTAATACCCTGACAATTAACATTTAAGTGGACTTTATGATGTTTTTGTTTCTCCATATATTCCTGAGGGACAATGGCGGATCTGATGATAGCCATTTATTACGTGTCTATTGTGAGCCACAAATCAATAAACAAAATTTCGTATTAATAAAACGGGTAAGAATAGTCGAAGTACTAGTACTTATTGAAAGTATATTTGAAGACATTTCACATTATGTCAGCAAAGAGAGAGATGTTTTATCTTTGTTACTTAAATGGCAAAAGCTTTTAACTTTGACAGGGGTCAGTTTGTGCGCTGGCCTTTGAACAACCTGTCAAGAGTACTTCCTACTATTCTCTATGTTGATTTTATTAACGTGCATCAGGTTCTTGTTTCATATGGTATTTTTATTCGTATTAAATATATGTAAGTTCCCAATTTCCTTCCTTGAGTTCCTCAAGAATCGAATTTAGAATTTTATAGTCTAGTACTAATGGTGCTGTTATATCTGTTACGTATCTGGGAAACAAACATTAGAGCCGGTCGATTATTAAAAAATGTGTTAATTTTAAAATGTGGTACCTAATTGGGTAGGCCTCCGGCGAGGTGAACTTATGGCCTGATGAAGGTCGATGGAGCCCGCTAGATGCGGCCGACGAAGCACCGGACATTGTGGCATTTTGAGGAAGGCCTATGTCTATCGGTAAACATTTTGTTTTGGTTTGGTTTCTCAAATAACTGATGCCGATCGTAGCAATTTGCGCGTACCCGTAGACATGACAAATGATAAACGATAATGAGTTCGACAGCTCCCACATCGCGTGGGCGATGTTTGTGCTGAACTAAATGATACTTAATCTTACATCTATATGCTAGAAGGTGCCCGCAACTTCAGTAATAAAACCTTTCAGCCTTATCATGTAACGAATGGCTGGACGGATTTCAACCTTTGATACAGGGATAGCTGGACATCCAGGATGGTTGTAGGATATTTTTATCGAAAGTAAATAACAGGGGTAATGACTTTTTTCTCCATCAACTAAACCTGTAAGATCCTGGACAGCCAAGTTTTGCATGGTGCAGTACTATGTCTTGTTTTTTAGACAATGTAATCTCTCTAAAAAACCTACTCTTAATACATACCAAATCTCATCTAAATCGTTAGAACCGTTTCCGAGAAACCAGTATATTTATAAAAAATACTCGTTTAAAGTAATATACCGTAATAGGATAATCTTAATCGGAGTTAAGTTGACGTCATCGATAGTAGGGCAACGGTGTCGCTATTAGCACACGCCACAAATTACCCAATCCGCGGCTTCACCTTGAACTTCCGTGGAAAGTGCGAAAGCGAGAGTGACCGCGATGAAACCGAAAGGCAGCCGGGGACGAGCCGGCCACGGACCGCATAGTGGGGAACCGGTAAACCAAATGAAATCGACTCCTAGGGTCTAATGCTACTAGGTTACAATATATTTTTTTTACCGTAAAATTTACGGAATATCTATAAAACAAACCTAACCGGGTACCAAGAAGCGCATCGTTTGCGGAGCAACAGCAGCTATTGAGCAGGCCTGTGTCCAGCGGTGGACGTCCTATGGTTGAAATGATGATGAAATCAAACCTAACCTATAGGGTTCTACACAATGACTTAAAAAAATATGTAGAAAATGAAACAGCTGAGAACTGAGGCAGTTTGGGCAAAATCGTTTGGTGAAAAGAAAGGATCGGATAAATTATCGCTTATATAGCTTGACAAGTTCTTTCGTGACACTACCGTGGTCTGCAGGCGACGGGGGGAGAGACGGCGGGGGCGAGTAAGAAGTGTGCGCGCGGCAGGGTCATCGTGCTCCGCACACTTCATACCCATCCCCGCGGTCTTCCCCGCCATAGTGAAATATTTTTTTAAAATACGCAGAAAACATGTATAAACACATATTTGTTTACTTTAGGGGATTTTAAAATGGTTGATCCCAGCTGCATCTTTCCGTCATCGCCCTACACAGCAATATCTCCACCCTCACCACTTCGATAGTTGGCAGTCCACAACTGTGCATTTTTCTAGAAATGTCTTGCCTCGCACGACTGAACTGCGGAATAGATTGCCGCCTGCCGTATTTCCGGACCGATGCGACCAAGAAAAGAGCGTACTCCCAACTGAAAGGGCCGGCAACGCACTTGTGACTCCTCTGGTGATGCAAATGTCTATGGGCGACGGTGATCGCTTACGACGGCGATCCGCCTGCTCGTTTGCCTCCTATGTCATAAAAAAATGTGATACATTTGTCTATAAACGTCACAATGTATTACTGATGATCACCATTTGACATTAGGGAGCTTTTTTTCTAGAGCCGTATATTTATCAGCGTTTTCTTAAATTATCTCCTCGTAAATGTGCGGTTTCAGAGAGATTCTATTAACTAATTAATTAATAACAAAATTAATATTGTAGTAAATGTTATAATTATGGCGGGCCAGGGTATTTAGACTACCTACCCATTAGTACAACTAATACAAGAACAAATAGAATTTAAAGCCGTTTGGAATGTCCACAGAAATGACGATACCGCTAACTCGTATAAAAAATCTGTATGATCCTTAATAATATTTTATCTAAAAGCTATTACAAGTTTTTTTATGAACGAAAAGTCATGCAAAACCGACCTTTTGAATTTGGTAAACACCTACATATTTATGAGATTTTGCCCAATATAATGTTTTCAGATTGATGATGATGGTAACATGGTTAAATTTATTAAACATTACAAAGAAACGTAAGTTGAAACCTTTATGTAAACTTATGTAATCTTCTAAAACTATGTGAACCTTAACCTAACCTCAAATTAGATAACTGGCGGGTTTCATGCGAAACAAGTGAAAAACTTTTAGTAGGTAAATGGTGTCAAAGTAAATTGATAGTTAATTGTCGATCGTTACATAAAGAGTTCAACGTGACATTTAAAAATTGGGCAACCAGTTTATGTCGGTTCGTAGATATTAATTAATATCTTAGCGGTTTTTAATTAATCAAAGATGTATTAGCTGTCTCTGAATATTCCGTGAGATCAACATGAAACTTAGGACTATGATAAGGTAAGATTGGAGCTAGTTTGGTATATAACATTTTGAGTTCACCTCTAGTTCATGCTTACAAAATTTCATATACTTCTGTTGGCTAGTTTTCAAATGAGACCGGGACTACGTTTTAATGGAGAATAGACCGAAGACACATCTCTTACTCGTAATAGTAACTACTATAACACCACAATATAATTTCAATATTCATATCCCACAATCCTCTTGTATTTTCTTGTAATATATACTTCATAACACCAGCTTAGAAATGAAAATTTTATATAGAGCAATCTGGAGTTTATGGTCTTTAATACACTACAACTACAAATAATACACATAATTCAGTATGCAACTAATTCTATCAATTGTTTTTATTGAATTGAACCTGTTAAAACAGTGTAGACAGTTCTACATTTATAGAAACAGCAGACAGGCGACCGCATAGTGCACAGTCATCGTCTGCATTACTCGTGTAAAAACATTTAGGCAAAAGCTTGGACACAGGAGTCTTGACACCATTAATAATACTAAATCCGTGTACCGACAAAGAGAGTGTCACTCTGACAGTCTAGTCTATTAATATATCCTTGAAATCAGTCGTGTCGCAAACGATTTCCGTAAAATGCTCGACAATCTCATGCTCAGTCGGTCGTGATGTGGGTAATCTAATGTTACAGAAAAAAAAACTAGTTTTTAATTGTGTAAATTATGCATGAGCCTAGGCGATCATGAACTTCGTAAATATAATTAGTCAAATAAATCTACAATATATACATAATTATAATAAATACACAGAGTCATCAACCGGTTATTTAATTGCTGTCTTCCTTCATGAAGTTCCGTATTAATTTAATAATGTTGTATTGATGTTTTTACCAATAATTGTTTCATGTACCTAAAAAAAACTTACTAATAAATACCTAATAAAAATGCTGTTAGCTTCCTTCACATGCTCGGTAATTACAAGAATCTACGTAGTTATAACCTTTATTGTTTACAGGTTTTTTTCGACTGCTATTTTTCTATAGTAGGTATTATAAGTTGTAATAATGCTTTGTCTGCGCATTGAAAATATTTCAGAAAATCACTTCACTTTAATAGACAATTTAAAAATCACTAAATAAATTCGTTTGTGTTTTTAATATCCGCATCGCGATCTAATGGTTGAACAGACCCCAGTCCCACATTTTTTTTACAAGTACAGGAATAATTTTTTTCATCCAAGGATGCTTAAAACATACGTTTTTCGCGTGCAGCAAAAATAGTGCAGGCAAATTACAGCTTTACTGTCACGTTTGACGTTGCATTCAGCTTAATCTCTATATAAATTAGAACAAAACAATTGCCACATCGTATATTATTATAGAATAATGTGGTCTAGTGCGGAAGCCGACACGCAATCATTTACATATATCCGTGTGCTCCGTATTTCTCCAATTATGTATTTTATTGTCAGCAGTCTCACGGAAGAATGCACGGCACACGTTTTTGTTCGTGCAAGAATCCTTTGCACTCGAGAGGAAATGGCTCGGTTAGACCGCGATGTCATGTGTTATGAACAGAGTTATTTCTTTTCTATACCATTATAAGGTTGTAAAATGGAATGTCTGTATATTGAATATATTTAAAAATTAGAACGGACTAACCACTGAATCGTTTTCTTTTTAATGTCTGTATGTGTCGTTGTGGCTTTATCACGCCAAATTGGCTAAACGGATTTCAACTATTTTTGGTACACGGGTAGCTGGGTATCTCCAGATGGTTATAGGATACTCTTCATACGACTACGCTGAAGAAAAAAAGAGGGATTATGGGTTATAACTTTTTCTCCTTCGCGGACGAAGTTCCGCACCTTCTAATTACTAATATTTCTGTTCATGACTTAGGAATCGCTAAGATTGGGCCGTTTACCTTAAAACATATTTTTTCCGTAAATGGGAAGTGTACTTACCCCTATCCATCAGCGATAAATATCAAGATTCCCGTTAAGGTATTTTGAAAGCACTGCTTTGTAGTATCAATCAACTTAAAGCATCATCAATTAATGTAACCGTATTTTAAGATAAAGTTACATTTCCAATCCGACACTAATCTCACATTGTAAGTGAAGCTTGTAATCTCATACTCGTATAAGCAAGTCTTATAACTGCATGTGATTGGTTGCCTCACCGACTGTAATGATTTGACAAATGGGATCATTTTCTTATGGTTACGTAATAAGGAAGTGCGTTGGATGCTGTCCGTGGGTGTACCTTAGGGTTACATACTTAGCAGAATTGTCGATACATTCATCGATTTGTTTCGATTCAACAATGGCACTTTTATAAAAAACCAGCCAAGAGCATGTCGGACCATGCTCACTATCAGTGTAGGGTCTCGCAGCCGTTCATACAAAAAATGCACCACAGATGAACAAAATACGATATGTAAAAGTGTACTAGCAAAAGAGCGTATATCCACGGCACTTACGTCCTTTAGTTGAGAAGTGCAGTTTTTTGGCAATAACTCTAAATTTGTATTCAGTATAGTTTTCATTGAAATTACTTATAAGGCCTAATTTTTATGCATTTTTCGATATTTTATTGACCCTTGGTTGAAAAGTTAGACAGGGGGGACGCCTTTTTTGGGATTTCCGGAGCAAGTTTTTACTAAACTGCAGACTTTATCAAAAAATAATGTTTGAAGACCCCTATTACTTTTAAAATACATATTAAACGACACCCCACACACTAGTGTTGAACGAAAAAAAAATTCACCCCTACTTTAGGTGTAGCGAAAAAAAAATATTTTTAGTTTTAATTTTTTCGTTTTGTCGGCGTAATACATACACATACTCATACCAAATTTCAGCTGTCTAGTACTAATGATCACGGAGCTAAGCCGCGGACGGACAGACAGACGCACAGACGGACATGGCGAAACTATAAGGGTTCCTAGTTGACCTCGGGACCCTAAAAATCGGCTCTGGGAATCCGGATGTCTTATATATGAAATATTCTGTGATCAGTGTTCAGCAGTGGCGTGACGTGAAAGGATTATATCCCCACCTTTTCTTTAAATATGAGTTAGAATACGCTGCGGCTTCCTTTGTAATTTTCCTGAAGCCACGCCTCTGGTGTTCAGGAACCATGTTTATTCACATGTCGGTATGTTTTGGTTTTCGTCCATTTTTTAGACTGCAAAGGAATGGGAGTTGCTATATTCGATTGTTTTGTTTGTCTACCACACCCATCATATCATATCATTTATTCATAAACAATTTAACATTGTGTTTGAAATCTGAAAATAACATACAAAAAGTACACAGTTTAATTTAAACAATAATATTTCACCCGTCACACAGTCTTAAATTAAAGAAAAATAATGAATAGTAATAATAATAATAATTCATTGAAATTTTGATTCTTCCATTATGGCATAGCGTTTGACTTTTTCGACATTTAAAACAAATCTGAAATCATGTTACGATCCCTTTAAATTTCTTACTTGATATTATTTTACTTTTAATAAGTAAAATATTCATAAAGTCATCAACGAAATCTCAAGACTCGAACCTCATAACATTTTAAAAATCAAACTTTATTTTATGAAGACAGTGAATGGATAAACAATACTGACTTTCAATAATTTCGACATCGGAAGCGCATTGAATTACGAGTAAAATTTTATCACCAATGAAAAGTTACTGCCTCTTAAATGTTGACTAACGTGATTTAAACGATCCATGAATTGAATAATTGCACTGTAAAGCTACGAATATCTGAATTGCTGAGGTTAAATTACTGTGAATAGTGCCGGGAAGTTTTACTCGAACTGTGCTGTTCCAGAAGTAGTTTGTTGTACATTTATCTATGGTTCCTGATAGTTATCGCGCAATTCAACGTTTTGATGTCCGATTCAAGTGCTGTCATTAAGTTGATACTCGTAACTCTGCAGAAAAAAATGAATCAATTTGTACCTTATGCAATCTGTTATTAGTTTTCTTTTGCGCTTATATCTAGAGTTATCGACTTATTCCCGCTGTGTACGGATATAAAAAAATTAAGTAAAATAAAAAAGGAAATCCTGAATTTTTTTACACAAAACATGCGTGTAATAATTAATTATCAATTATAATTGATTTCTTCACGCTAATTTTAAAATTGGTATATTTCATACAATGCCTAATTAAGATCTTTTTGTATACATATATAGTTTATTTTATTATATGCTGAAAGTCACGCATAAGATATAATAAAACTTCGCAAATGTGCTACTTACTTGCACTTTACTTGCCTGTTTTACAGTACCTAATTGAGCTTCCTAACATTGTTGTCGGATAAAGATAGTACTCGTAAGATTTGTCGTTTCATCACTTCAACTACCACTCCCTTATTAAATTCCTAGAAAACGTCACAAAAGTGCAGAGATCGCCGATAGCTTTGATACCGTATTATTTCATAGTCACGTTCTACAAACTGCGCCGAGGTAATCGAACGGTATGCCGCGAATGCACCCACGGTGCACAGATTGCAACTCAGTACGTGGAGGATGCAATGTACAACCAATGAACCAATTAGCAGACATGACGCACTCCGCAAATAAGTACGCTGCGCAGCAAAAAGTACGTAGTGGTAGTCCTGAGGCCGTTTGTAAACATAGAGCATAATAAATTAACATTCGCTTTTTGAGGATCGTAATTGTTTCGAAAATTGCTCGCTCTTTCGCTCACTCGAAGTTCGCTTGCACGTAGTGACGCGTGGTTTTCGTTAATATATATACTTTTTTTATATAAGAAGTCGGATTTAATTCGTCCAGCCGTTTTGACGTGATATGGCCGCAATAATACAATCGACAAAATGTAAAAAAAATATTTTCAATTTAATTACCTTTAAATAAACCCGTTATACCTATTTATATCTTAAATGCAGATATGCTTTATATAATCATTTTTATGATTCCGTTTTCCGAACACTTCCCCACTGTTTTCAATCGATCTCCTGTGGCCGAACCTTGAATGGCCCTCTCTAATTCCAAAGATGACTGCTTGATAACCAATTCGAGCATCAGTATTGTTCCGACCATAAATAACTGTTATCACGATCATTTATGGTTATTGTTACTAAATGAGCTATCAATACATCGATTTACTTCACTATAACGAGTGGTTATTGGATAAATATACGAAGCTAATGATTTTGCTGACAGTTATAACGCTTAATGTTTCTGTAAATAACGAAAGTTTAGTGTTCTATATGTAAAAACATTTTAGTTTAAGAGGTTACAAAATGTTTACTGATTGATGTTCTGAGCCCTTTTGGTTTGCATGCTCATATAATAATCGTAAAACTCTACATATGTTGATGCAATGATACGTAACAACATTTGTAACTAGACAAATTTCAATGGCAATTATCAAAAAGCGACCAAGAGCGTATCGGACCATGCTCAGTGTATGGTTCCGTAGCCGTTACTACCAAGCAATGCACTACAGATGAAAAAATACGATGTGAAAAAGAACACGCGCAACAGAGCGTCTCTCGACGTCACTTACGTCCTTTTGCTGAGAAGCGCAGTTTTTCGGCATAAACTGAAAAACAGTATATATTAATTATTTATTAAGTTTTATCTTTGCATTTATGTTCATATTTTTTGGAGATAAGGTTTAGAAAATAGAGAGGGGGGACAGAATTTATGGTACAGTATTGTATATCTAATCTTCGTCGCAAGAAGGGTGGTATGCAGATGATGCCACCCTTCTTACGACGTCAAAGGCAGAAAGTGAACAGCTTCTTTTACTTCCGGAAACAACCAGTTCCGATTTCGGGCTCACTGTAAATCGGGACAAAACTAAGATGATGGTAGTGGATCGTAAGAATAACAATCGACCTGATCTACACAGTATAGCCAACTGCGAAGTTGTCCAGAGCTACATTTACCTGGGATCCACTATCACAAATACTGGAAATTGTGATGAAGAAATTAAAAGAAGATGTGCCGTAACACGATCAGCCGCAGAGAAGCTCACGAAAATATGGAAAGATCGCCGTATAACAAAAAACACGAAAATTCGACTCATGAGGTGCTTGATATTTCCAATTTTCTTGTACGGAGCTGAAACATGGACAATCCATCAAAAAGACCGCAAAAGGATTGATGCACTTGAAATGTGGTGCTGGAGACGGTTGCCGAGAATAAAATGGACTGCTCGCCGTATTAATCTCTCCATCTTAAAACAGCTTAATATCAGACAAAAACTTTCATCAATTGTGCAAGTGCGAATTTTGAAAATGTTTGGACATGTCGCAACGAAAATTCGATGGAGCGTTTAGTAGTACAGGGAAGGGTCAACGTTCTCGCGGCCGATCTCCTACAATGTGAACAGATCTCATAAAGTCCACGACGAAATGTTCGCTAACGGAGTGTGTTCGGAGTGCCACAAACCGAGAGAAGTGGAGACGTATCGCAAAAGCTGCAATCCATATAGTAGAGGACAACCCATAACCACGACCACTCTAACAAGAGTGTACGACTGAGAAGAAAAATAATTGTATACCTACATACTTTACGTGGTTTTAAAATAATCGTCGAAATTATACGTGCCATAAATAAATAAATAAATAAATAAATATTACGGGACAATTTTACACAAATCGAACTAGCCCCATGGTAAGCTCAATAAGGCTTGTGTTATGGGTACTAGACGACGATATATTTAATAGATATATTACTTATATACATAGAAAACATCCAAGACTCAGGAACAAATATTTATGCTCATCACACAAATATTTGCCTTTACCGGGATTTGAACCCAGGACCTCAGCTTCGCAGGTAACGTTACTCCCACTGAGCCAAACCGGTCGTCAAAATATATTGATATTTGCATTTTTTTTTTCAGTTTCGGTTACATGTATGAAGTGCCGCTCCAAGAATTTTTATTTCTTATGTAACTATCAAACTAAGTAATGGCTTTTACAGTCAAAGAATTTAATTTACATATCATTTCGTACCTTTTCACAGTAAAAATCATTATGAAAGCCGATAGAGATTCCATATCAATGTCGACAAGGTACGTAAGGGGACAAATTAAATTCCTCGACCGTACAAGACACCTGTACGCCAAATTTTATCAATCTTGAGTAAAATGCCTATGACATACGAACGGACGGACTGACATGACGAAACTATAAGCTTTCCGTTTTTGCGATTTTCGCTACGGAACCCTAAAAACTCTGCCTCCGAAATTGTTATGTCATATGAACCATCAAATGAACATAATACAATAAGTAGGTACCCACTCTAATGCATTTAACCATTACTCTTTGATGTGCATTACTTGTTTTAAAGGCTTTTTCGCAATTTATGTAACCTCATAATAACTTTCGTTTTATTTGAGTCTGTAACATAAAATTTGGTAAGTAAAGAAGCTCAACGCGTTATTTCTCAACAATAATTAATCGTTTTTTTCTCTAAGTGCACTTTTCGTGATAAGTAAAGTATAAGTTATGTAAGTCATTACCTTTGATGTCAATGGACGCAACCGGGTGAGTAAGTTACCTATTACTTCATCGTTCCGCGATTACATATTTTACATTGTTTACAAATGATTCAGGTATTCAATGCAATATTTCTATACAAAAATTCTGTATTACAAAGTTGCGATGTTTTATCCTAATCCTAATCCATACTAATATTCTAAATACGAAAGTGTGTCTGTCTGCCTGTCACCTCTTCACGTTTAAACCGATTTGGCTGAAATTTCGTACGAAGATAGTTTGAGTTCCGGGGAAGGAACACATAGGCTACTTTTTATCCCGAAAAAATACGCTTATCCGCGATAAACGAATTTAAGGCGGAAGAAGTCGCGGACAGTTTGCGGAAAGTTTGTGCCGATTTATCTAAGTATGTACTGTACCTCTTTATTTTGAAAACTACTGAACGGATCTTAACGAAACTTTGCAGTAATGTCGTTTAGACACCAGAGTAACACATCTCTAATATTATATAAACACATTTTTCTACTTTTGTACTTCTTTCTGTCATTTAAATGGTTACCAACTCTAATATAAAGACATACATTACTTAAGACTTGCAAAACTCTATAGTCTATTTCCCAAAAAAGCATTGCTAAGCGTGTCACAATGTCGCTATTAACGTATTCCTCGGTGCCACAGAGTACAAAATTTCAATTTAATAATTTATATTCAGTGAGTCTTAAACTAATGTTATATGAAATAATTTAAATTACCAACTCAACAAACCGCCGAATTCATACAGTTTTAAATTAAAAAAATAATGATGTACGTAAACGCAGTGCTGCCAAAAAAAAAAAAAAAAAAAACAATACAATGTTTACCATTGAAAAAATCATTTTTTACAATTTACGTACACATATTTTATCACCTATTTTTTTTTCAAATCATACCATGTTTTCATCACTGGCAAGTATACGCGAATTTAAAAAATAAGAAAACCATACATATTTATTGACAGCTCGCTTTTTAATTTTCTTCGTGGCGCTAAATTTTATTCATCTTGAAGTTGTTGGTTGGTGTCTTGTTATAAACTGTTGAAAGTGAGAAAAATGTAGGAAGATGAGCCTAATTGTACCTACTACCGAAGAAATTTGTGTCGTGGCGCAAGAAGTATCAAACAATTTGCTGCTAGAAAAATTTCGGCGCAAATATAAATATTTACACTTTTTGTAATTAGTGAACGGCCCCTTAGTCGTAGAAAAACTATTGTATGCAACGTTGTATAATGGTGTCAAAAAACACTCGTAGCGCCTTTACTGGCAACCCATGCCACTCGTCTTTTTTGACCCCCATTATACAACAGTTGCATAAAATACTATTAAGATATTGAAATAAAACAATTTAACGGATTATATCGCGTTTATTATCTCATTTGTTTAGTCCTCCCGTGACCATGGAAAGCTGGAAAGCTTCCGAAACGTCGGGAACTAAAATGAGATAATAAACGCGATATAATCCGTTAAATTGTTTTATTTCAATGAGTAATAATCGCGGAAACAGAAGAAAATACTATTAAGATATTTAAAAAATAATAATAATATTGTAACGAAATATTTGGAGGTCAGTGAATCGTTTTTTTTTGTATGTTTGTATATATCGTTGTGTTGTGGCTTTGTCACGCCAAAACGGCTCAATGGATTCTAATTATTTTTGGTAGATGGCTAGCGAGGGTATCCACAAGGGTATCCACAGATGGTTATATGATACATACTTTTTCCTCGACTACCCTGAAGAAATAAGAGAGGTTATGACTTTTTACTTCTAGTAGGCTATAAATTGTATCTTACGAAGCGAACGAAGTCGCGGGCAACGGCTTATTTGGCCATAAAGTGGCAAAATATTACTGCTTGCTTATGATGGTCGCGTTTATCGCGCGATATATAAATGATAAAACGTCCGTCACTCTCGCAGGTGACGGTGGCTTTGTCATTTATCTATTGCCTCTATAAATGCAATCATCATGGCTCCCTTGTGTAGTTGTGGCTGTTAAGGCTGAAATATCCAACCTACCAACCTCGTACAAACAAAACCTAGTAACCTAATACAAGCACGTGACGGACGTCACAGATTATGATACAGGACTCAAAGTTTATTCAATTAATTATAATGTTCCCTAACGTAGCCAAATACCTCTAGGCGGATAATCGTATGATAAGTGAAGTTAATAAGGTATGACTGATTTGTGCTTCCTGGTTCGAATATAAACAGGCAAGACAAGTTCAAATTACATAACATTATGTTATCTCGATGTAAATATAAATGAAAGAACCCGTCGGACTTGCTCTGTGCAAGTGCCTACTTATTAAAGTGATAATGTTATTGAAATCAACACTTGTCATGCTGAGCTTAGTCGTTCTACATACATACTTATATCTCCGCGTACGGACCTACTATACCATTCACAAAATGTGCATCAGCGTAAAACACAGCGCTACCCGACTCGTCGCTACTAGTTATAATATGACATCTAGACACATATAGACCTTTTCATAAGTCTCACCCTTAGCTTCGTTTTCCTAAGACAGTTTTAAGATTAAGGATCAAAATATATTGGTCCCTCAAGTAGGCTACCAATATATTTTGACCCGCAATCTGAAACATGTACCACTACTTCATGTGTCTAGTTATATTAGGGACGAATTGAAGGCGAGATTTAGAGAGTGCGAAATATAAAAATAACACCCCTAGAGTCCTAAAGTGTATCTACAGTTAATATAAGGCAATTATCTCCCCGGAACATATTCCCTGCATAAGATAAACATCCTATTCTCTGACACCTTCATGCCAATAAATGATACCCTGTTTTTTATCTTTATTGCTTTAAATTAACGCTGAAGACACTATCTAATCGGACAGCTTCCAACACTGGGACATTTCCCTACTTACTAAAGACAGAGTTGAATGAAAAACATAGGAAAGTCCATATAGCCACAAAGGTACTGTCTACCCTGGCTTCATATAGCCACCGAAAAACTGCCTACCCATGTGATCAAAACAACTGACTACCTCGCCCAAAACCCTGTACACGACATTGCCTAATTGTAATAATTGACACCTTATTTTTCACCTCCACTGCTATGGCTATAAATTAAGGTTTAAAAACGCCAACTATTGGCACAGTTTGGAGCACTCCATCCATACTAATCCATACTAATATTATAAATGCGAAAGTGTGACTGTCTGTCTGTTACCTCTTCACGCTTAAACCGCTGAACCGATTTGGATGAAATTTGGTATGGAGATAGTTTGAGTCACGGCGAAGGACACTTTTTACCCCGGAAAAACGAATTTAAGGTGGACGACGTCGTGGGCACAAGCTAGTTTACAATAAATGCAAGCAGAGCTGCGGAAAATGACTTGTCGTCCTCCAAGCATTTCGATCAGGAATATCTTTAGCACAACTTTGATACCAGACTCTTTGTCTGTCTGAAGATTCTCGTAGCTGACAAGCTAAGTCGTGGAGAGTTGTGCTAGCCCGGCAGCAAGGACCATTAAATCAAGAGGATTGACACTTGCCATACTTTGCATCGTGTTCCGATCGCAAGGAGATATTCTGGCAAAAACTAGATGGCGCCATAAAAATAAACATTTAACTATGTTATAATTGAATAGAGAAACATAGTATAGTAACAATTAGTTCGCAAACAGCTAATAATAAATAAATCGTAACATTTAATAATTGTGTCACGCTTGCAAAGTAAGTAATTGTAAAAAATATTTGTTATACATAGATGGCATTGTACAATCGAACCAACTGAATCATGACCCACTTGCCTGATAATTCGTATGAAACTTTCAAACTTGTAAGATCTATCGCGTATAATGCACTTACGACGTTTTAGGTACTAATAAAATTACGTCAATACAGGTCGCAGACCTATGCAATTTTAACCTTTGTTATCATTGCCATAAAACCACATTTCACACATATACGGTCATTGTTTGAATCTCGAGCTAGTTCTCGCTTATTTAACCTAAACTTTTTGATGATGGAAAAATAAATTTAAAAAATGGGGTGTTCTACAAGTGTGTCATATTATGTCAAGTTGTCAGTCAATGTGAAAAAATAGAAATTAAATGCTTAATAATTTTTAATAATGGCTAATTTAGAAGAACAAAGAGCTCGGATTGTAGTCTTAAGTGAGGAAGGCTATGGCATACGGGAAATATCACGCGAATTGAATATTTCTCGGAATACAGTGAGGACCTGGATCAGACGGCACGCCGAAGAGGGCATCCTCGAGGACAGACGACGCCATAACCACGGCGTTCGCCGACTCACGAACGAACAAAGAGTGGACATGCAACACCATTACGAAGAACATCCTTTTACTCCCACCCGATATTTTGCGGCACAACATGACGTCTGTCTACAAACTATTAGAAATTATTTGCACGGCACTGGACTGCATTACAGACATTATGCTGAGAAAGTAGCCTTAACGGATGATCATAAAACAGCGAGAAGGAATTTTGCAAACGCTTATTTAGACTACGACTGGACTAACACTATATTTACAGACGAAAAAACATTTCGATCTTCTCAACACGGTCGCTTAACTTTGTGGCGTTACGATAACACCCGGTACACAGAAGATCACGTCGTGCCTAATCAGTTATCCGGTCGAATTTCAGCGAATATGTGGGCGTGGATGGGTATCGGAGGAGTAGGTGAGCTTGTCCATATTTCTTCTCGGCAAAACGCAATGAAGTATGTCGATCTATTAGAAGAATCTATGTTACCGACAGTGCGAACAGTTTACCCGCGTGAAGATGTGCCAGTATTTTCCTACGTTCATGACAACTGTCGAGTGCATACTGCCAGGATAGTCTCAAATTGGTTTGATCTGCATAATGATGAAGTTACTTTGATTCCATGGCCGAGTAGATCCCCAGACCTCAACCCAATAGAAAATTTGTGGGGTTTGATGGTCCAAATGTGGGATAACAGAAACGAGAGAACAAAGGAAGCAATTGAGCAACATTGTAACGAAATTTGGGATTACTTGAGGGACAGCGACATTTGCAGTCGTCTAATAGGGTCAATGCGTGACCGATTACAAGCCGTTATCGATAACCATGGTGCACACACTAGGTTTTAGATACTGAATCTTATAATTTAAATTAGTTCTGTTAAAGATTAAATAAAGTTTTTTTTTCATTTCACAAATTTTATTACTGTTTTTACTTATATAGCTTGAAAGACCAACAATGGCAAGTTTCTGTCCTTAAAATAGTTATAGGAATGACGTGATTGAAACCTGTAATCTAAAGTTTATGCTGGCACTTCACTTGACTGCAAACATGACTGCATTATTTTTGATTTTATATTCTAGAGAAATAAATGCGACTAATAGTTGAGCAAATTTAATACGGCCAAGTGAAGTGGCACCATTACGTTCGTAGAAAACTTCCTATACTTACCTACGTAATACAGATAAAGACAGTAACATCATCTCTTCTTTTTCATATACGAGCATAGTCGATATTATCCGATTTATTTAACAGTGCACTCAGTAAATGTCAGTGTCTAATAAAATGATAACAAGTTCGTTACCAAGGAAATAATTCTTCAAGCGAATTTCGACCTACTTGCATTTAAGGGGTTTAGCAAAATAAGCTTATGGTGGGTCATGATTCAGTTGGTTCGATTGTACATATCCCGATATGTACGAACGGCATTTTGTATGGAGATAGTCAGTCCTCTTGTTTTAATGGTCCTTGTCCGACAGGAAGAAGCGTTTGATTGTATCGGACTCTGATTTACTGTCCATATTTACACACAGTTGGTAATTTATAACATCGTTACAACAATGCGTTCCGGGTCAAACGTTTTATTTAGGGACGACATTGAATTGTGACATACCCAGCAGATTATGGTCTTCACACTGTACATTTCCACATATAATAAACGTGTTCTCTTAAACTGGTTACTAAGTAATTGTAAATGCACAGTCATTTTATGCAGATGTCGAGCAGTGACGTTCGATATATGCTGCCTTCTAACGAATAATGGCCGCTATAAAAGACGCGGAAATGTAGGAAATGCGGACGTCATTTGGACTACAATCACAATGCAATGCTAGATAGACCAATGCCGTATTGATAATGAATTAGACCACTTCTTTAAGACGTGCATATGTTTAAACGTTACTTTATAAATATGTACGAATTTTTAATTATGTGTTTGCACATCCCCACGCGTTTTTCAAAATAGTAAAGTTAGTTAGTACCTTCAAATATATTCAATCGAATGACAAACAGATCCAATGGAACAATAATCTAGAATTTTTCCGGAGCTCTCGCCCTCATAACATTAATAAAAACATTGGTAACAGGAATATTAAAATAATAATAGGATAACTTTATCGTCGTGTATAAATATATTAAAACATAAAACAATGTTTGCGCATTATTTGACTAAACACAAGCGTAGCATCATTTTAGTACATACAATTAATAACGTTGGGTGTATAGGTACTTGTAGTGTCATTAGATAGTTACCTAATATCTATTACCTATAATCTAAGTAAGGTACATGTTGCAAACTCTTTCCAAGCAGCTGACTTTTATGTTTTATTGTTGACATGACAAGCTGTCACTCTTTTTTCTATGCAAAATTAAATGCATCAATAATTGTTTGTATCTTCGTTTTATCCAGTAAATAATAGTTAAACAGTGCCTATAGTGTGATTTCCGACATCCGGCGACCGTGACAGGACGGGATTATGGCAATTAAGACGAACTTTGGTTGGACGCTACAAGGACCCACGTCTAATGCAGGCAGCGTCATAGATACTGTCGTCTTAGCCAATCTGCAAGTGTCGCAACTGTGGGACCTGGAGACACTGGGTATTAAAGACTCCGCAGAAGTTACAAGTAAAGCAAAGATGGATGCTATTATACAGGATGATTTCAAAAAATAAATCAAAACAAATTCTGAAAAACGCTATGTGGTGGTGTTACCCTGGAAGCTAGGCGATGGGCAGCTGCTGGACAACAAGCTTTTAGCAGAAAAAAGGTTGTTATCTACGATGCAGAAGCTCCTGAAATTGAATGAGTTCCACAGCTACGGGCAAGTTTTTGAGGAGTGGGAAAAACTAGGCATAATAGAAAAAGTAGATGTTTCATCCTCCAAACCCAAACATTACTTGTCACATCACGCGATTATATAAGAATCAAGTCTTACTACCAGAGTGCGCCCAGTATTCGACGCATCTGCAAAAGACTACAACGGGAATTCGCTGAATTTATTCCTAGAAAAAGGCATCAACAGTCTCGAGCTGATACCAACATTGATGATCAAGTTCAGAAAACACGCAATTGGCATAACATCCGATATTAAAAAGGCTTTTGTCCAAATATCATTAAAGAAGATCGGCAATATTTGTCATTCCTTTGGTGGAAAGATCAGGAGAGAAAGAGCTCATGGTGTACCGTCATTGCCGCGTGGTATTCGGCCTTACCTCAAGTCCATTCCTTTTGGGTGCTACCATTAACTAGAGTCTGGCTATAATATCTTTACCCCACCAATTTTAATTGTTTTATCTGGTCATTGGTATATGGCAACACTGAATATAGGGCACTAAATAGTCTTGATACTTGTGTATTATCCTCAACCTTTAAACAAAGTGCAAATAACATTTTAGTATTATATTTAGCAAATATATTATTATAAAAAAACATCACCTACTGCTACTTCTGCAGTAATATACTATTATTCACCTCCACCAAGAAATTGCTATCTAATAATGTGGTACCTACATGGAACATGACTACTTATTTCTACCGTTTTAATATTATAAAATCATTCATTTCTACCATTCATAACAGAAATTCTCTTCAGATATTTATTGTCTTTTGCTAGTGACATTAACATCTTCTATTTTCTCAAGTTTATTTAGAACGAGTTTCATTTTTCTCTTAAGATCATCATTTAAACCAGCTGTAATTTAATAGGAAAAATAAATACTAAGTCACTAACACCACAAAATATATTCTCAGTGCACTTAAGAGGCTGCTAAAAGCTAAATGGCTTCACTTCAAAAACCATATTGTTATAGTGTTATTCAAAAGTACTAAGATTGGTCATTCTTACCAGCCTCAAGCTTTTCAGCGATAATCGCTTCTTGCTGTTGCTTTACAGCATCGAAGTTAATGATGCGGAAAAGCAGTTCCCGGTTACCACTTTTATATGGTTTTCACATAGTTTTAATTTATTTTTTACAAAACCAACGGACGTGAAGATAAATTGGTTCTTAAGACACAAACAACTTGACGTCTGAGACAGATACAAAACATTGCCATATTCAGTTTTTATATATCTGACAGTTCATTTGCTTGGAAGAGATAAAATGGTCCGACTATATCACCTGGAAAAATACACAGAGGATGAGAGGCTGATAGATTGCGAAACTCTTTTTATGTGGACAACTGTGTAACCAGCATTGAAACTGAGCACGAAGCGCGTGTCTTCATAGAAGAAGCCAAGAAGGTAATGCTGGATGGTTAATTTGAATTGAGGGGGTGGATTACAGCTCCAATGCCGAACGACGAAATGACCGGCGAGGAAGAAACCCAATCAGTGCTCGGCCTAGTATGGAATCTGAAGAGTGATGAACTCTATTGCAACAGCAATTATGTCAATGACATTAAAGGAAGAGTTCCAAAAAGAGAGTTGCTATCCATCACACAGAAAATATTCGATCCGATTGGAGTGCTTTGTCCAGTAACACTTATACCCAAACTAATCTTACAAAAAAAGTGGGATCTCAAGCTAAGTTGGGATAAAGAACTACCGAATAACCTACGAAACGAATACCATAGATGGTTCAAACATATTAACTAATTAAGCGAATACAGTATACCGCGAAGACTTATCACTGACTCTATCGAGAAATGTCATAACAGCCTTCACGTTTTCAGCGATGCGAGCAAGGGCTCGTATTCAGCAGCGATATTTCTACGAAGTGAAAAAGATGGTAAAGTCACCGTACAGTTGATTCAGGCAAAATCTCGAGTTGCGCCGGTCCGGGAAGTAACAGTCCCACGTTTGGAGTTAATGGCAACTTTGATACCGACACGCCTATACGGGCAAGTCAAACAAGCTCTAGAATTGACAAACTGCAAATATTATTTTTGGACTGATTCGAGCGTTGCATTGACATGGATAACAACAAACGGGAATTGGGATGTCTTTGTCAAGAACAGGGTGAACGAAATAAGAAAATACACCGATATAAACGATTGGCATCATATATCCGGCTCCATGAACCCAGCTGATGTGCCATCCAGAGGCTGTAACGCTAAATATTTGCTTACCAGCAAATGGTGGGAGGGTCCAGAATAGCTCAAAGCAAATGAGAACGAATGGCCAAAATCAGAGTTTGAAATTAACGAGCATGAAGTAGATAAAGAAAAGAAAAATACTACAGCGGTAAACATTAATACGGACTTAACTTCTTTTCTATCCAAGCTGACGTACTTCTCGAAGTACACTATGATAGTGCGAGTGTTAGGTTGTATGAATCGATTTCTGCATAACTGTCGAAATGCGAACAACAAACGCAAAGGAGAATTAAGTTGTGAGGAGTATCAAAACGCTGAGAAGAAAATTCTACTGATGGTCCAAAGTGAAGCGATGATAAATGCCAACAAGAAGAAGAAGGATTTGCATCTTTTCAAAGATGATGAAGGCATAATACGAGTTCGCACTAAATTACTTTTATGCACCGAGCCACTCGCTTTTGTTTGTCCGATTTATATACCTGGAAAGCATCCTATTATACAAAGATTGGTAGAAACCACACATCGCCTGTTATCATGTCATGCTGGTTCTGGTACACTTCTTACAGAGCTGCAAGAGTCTTATTCGATCACTGGCGCTAGAAGACTCATTAAAACGGTTATTGCCAAATGCGTACCCTGTCAACGACAGTCGATTAAACCCGCAGAAGCTCCGAAGCCACCTTTACCGTTGGACAGAATAGAACCTGGCGCTGCTTTCGTGACTACTGGAATTGATCTAGCCGGTCCACTCTTCTTGCTGTCAGGTGGTCAAGTCTGTATAGTATTGTTCACGTGTGCAGTTTATCGTGCCGTTCACTTCGAACTTACCAAATCGTTATCAACTAAAGCCTTCATAATGGCACTAAGACGGTTCTTGGCACGACGGGGTAGACCAGACACCATTTATACGGATAATGGAACCAACTTCCAAGGTGCAAACAACCAATTAAATGCTTTAGATTGGAATGAGATCATGACATACTCAAGCATAAGCATAAGCAAAGCTCCGTGGTGGGGCGGATGGTGGGAGCGGTTTGTACGTTCTATCAAGGAACTTTTCCGTAGAAATCTTGGGAAGAAAACGGTCAGTTACGAAGAACTTCATACAGTTTTGTGTGATTGTGAGGCAGTCATAAATTCAAGACCGTTGACATATGTCCCTGATAACACGGATTACCTGAAGCCTTGTAACACCTGCCCGGTTTCTGCGTGAATTACCCAGCTCAGAAGTTACGGACCTGGATCAGATCGACCGCAACAGTTTAGAGCGACGTTTAAACTATCTGCATAAACTTCGTGAGGGTTTGCAAGAACGGTTTAGAACAGAGTACCTGAGCATGTTAGTGCAGAAGGGCAAGGAGAGGGACGTTAGACTTAAGGTAGGAGATGTAGTATTGTTGGATACTGGTGACAAGCGTATCAGGTGGCCTCTAGCAGTTATTACCGAGATATATCCCGGTAGGGATGGATATGCGAGGGTGGCAAAAGTACGTACGAGCGACGGCGAGTACACTCGCGGCTATCAGAGACTATACCCGCTGGGAGTGCATCATCCGTGACTGTGTTTTGTGGCTACCGCCCCAAAGGTGGGAGCATGTTGCAAACTCTTTCCAAGCAGCTGACTTTTATGTTTTATTGTTGACATGACAAGCTGTCACTCTTTTTTATATGCAAAATTAAATGCATCAATAATTGTTTGTATCTTCGTTTTATCCATTAAATAATAGTTAAAGTGTCTATAGTGTGATTTCCGACAGTACATCGTACACTACTTTTATAATAACCCCCAAAAATGTAGTGTCTGAATCTAGCGACTAATAGGTAACCGTATTTAACTCCAACCAAGTTTTTTCACGGCAAAAGAAAAACAAACATGGAGTCCATTGCGGAACCATGCCAATTCGATGTTACCATATTAGAAAAGAATGCGTATTTGTTTCACTAATCGATGTCGTGCTCCAGATTTCAACTATGTCAAACATTGCAAGATGCGTTAAAGTGTTAATAGACGCTAGATAGAATATGTTCGCGTTGAACTTTGGTGTGGCTCAATTTGGTTTGTATTTGTATAGCGTATTCGAACCATTTTCAGATGAAGTGTGTAATGTTCGGCTATAAATAAAGAGGAATCTGCCACACGCTGCGCAGGAACTGCGTATGTAAAATTAAGAGTTATTACATTAGTCATCAGATCGTCATCATCATTAATAGGCGAAAGACAATCCACTGTTTGCCAAGGAACTTTCCCGGGATCTCCATAATGACCGCCACGCTACCAAACATCCTACGTCATCCAACGGTTTTCTGCGATCTTTATCAGATCGTCGATCCTGCTCGTTAGATGCCTTCCACGCTGCGTCGTTTGCTACGCAGTCGACATTCGTGAACCTTTCTGTCCCAGAGCCTATCGTTTCTGCCATTTAAGTTTGGCAATTCTCTTTGCTAGATTCAAGACCTTGGTCCTCCGGATCTGCTCATTTCTGATTTGATCACTCAAGGAAACTTCCAGAATAGCTCGTTGCATAGAGCGCTTTATATTTTAATGTAATTTAATATTAAATAATATTTATATATATTTACTTATTTCATTAAATTTATCTAACCTCATGTAAGCGAGGCATTCAGATATTGCGGCCAGGTAGCGGAAACTGTTAGACAATAATTTTAACTGATTATTTGTTCTGCCTGAGGCCGATAGGAAAATATTGTACATTTATAAACGGAAGTATTCAGTTAGCTAAATTATGTATCAGTCAGGTATGAAACAAGAATAAATGTATGCAATTATTTATATTATAATACACGGCAATATTGTTTTTGTAATGCGCTTCATCGCGTTGTTACTTCTACTTACGTGTTTTATAATATTTTTCGAAACGTTAAGAGTCAAAAGTAACGCATAGTTACGCAAGTAAGGTATAGGTACACAGTGAACCCATTATGAGTAAAAAAATATGGATTAGTTTTTAATACAAGTCCCAATTATTCTAGCAATTTTTGTAACTTTGACTAATCGTGATGAGGATGAGGAATTAAATGAAGAGCATTTATTAAAATGTTATCTAATCTTGGTCATATTAGCTAGTATTTGAACTACAGTCAGCATCTAAAGTAGCTCACAATTTTATTACTGGCATATGTCAAATTGCATTCAGAAATTATCACTACACACGATATGACCCCAAGAGTTTTGCAATAACTGTGTGTATGCGTCAAAGTTTATAGCGAAATTTCCTATCTATGGAACATGGCTACTCTATACTATTATTAAATTGTAAAAATGAAATGTCTGTACATCGAAGATATTTAAAAAAAAAACTATTGTAACGGAGTATTTGGGGACACTGAATCGAATTATATTTTTTATGGATTTTTTGTATGTTCAAATGTGTCGTTGATGCTTCATCACGCCAAATCGGCTTAACGGATTTCAACTCTTTTTGTTCCACGAGTATCTCCAGATGGTTATAGAATACTTTTTACCAAACTAAGCTGAAGAAAAAAGAGGGGTTATGACTTTTTACCCGACGCAAAGGAGTGGTAATGTGTTTATCAGTCTATTTATGTATGTATGTATGTATGTTTGTTCCTACATGGCACTCTAGAGACCAAACGCGTGGACCGATTTTAATGATTCTTACGTCAATCGGTGTGTCTTTTCTGTCCGAATGTCACTGAAGACATGAAAATGATGAAAACTCAAAATGGCGATAATGAGACGCCATATTGTGAAAAAGAAAAAATGAAAATCGACGTACTATATCGAGTGTTGTATCAATGAATAAGGATTTAAAAATCATTATTACGTTTTTTTCATCATTTTTAATTTGGAATTACCAATTAGGAACTATAACGATTTCAAATTGGTTAGCAAGCCGTTCTCACCAAATTTTCATTTAATCGTATACATCTGTGCAAGCTTCTTAATAACCCCCACGATAAAGATTGCGAAATTGACTGACTTTTATAATTTTAACTAAAAAGTATAAAATAAATAATAATAATAATAATAAACAAAAACCCGACTGCGTATTTATTATATGTTATATTGTGAGTATCGATCATGAATCATGAAAGATTTCCATTATAACTTAACAAATTTCTAGGGTACTGGATTTGTTTTTTTCTTTTTAGTCTAATACGCAGTCGGGTTTTTTGTTTTTTTTAATTATTATTCTTCTCCTCCGCGAACGAAGGTGCCCCTTCTAGTAATTAAATAAAGCTAATCCATCCTAATCATTTTGTTAGAACTCATTGTCCAAAATATTGACTTTGTAGCGCATCAATTTCCTTCACTTCATTCCCGTTCCATCTATTCGCATGTCTTGTCCATGTCTTGTATTCCCGAGGGTTACGAAATAAATATGGATCGTGCTTACGGAAGAAAGGACCACTTATGACATCGACGTGTGCGCATGGTTTAGCAATTTGTGTCAACCCGTTAGACGATGTACGTAACGCTTCGGAAAAGTGGGAAATTGCGGCGACATATTAAATTCTTCTTCGTCAAATGAATTTATGTGTAGGTACAGTACAAGTCACTTTAACGGGTTTCATGATTAAAGCATTATTGACACAGCTGAGAAGAGGTTTCCAAATATCTGCCATTTACTTACTTTACCAGCCTCCAGTTCTTCATTTAAATGAAGACAAATATATTAAGTACTAGAAGGTGCACCCAACTTCGTCAGCGAAGGAGAAAAAACTCAAAACCCTCTTTCTTTCTTCAGCGTACCATCTGTGGATGATCAGCTACCCGTGTACCAAAAGTGGTTGATCTCCATTTAATTGTTTTGACGTGGTGAAGCCGCAATAGGGAATAAACATGAATTTTTATTTTTGCTTTAAAAAGCTCCTTCATGTAACAAACAGTAGACAAAAATATTTTTTGGAATAGCTATAAAAATAACCAAGATATAAACATCAAACATTGAATTCTATCTCTTTCTTGCAAAACAAAATTTGATATGGAGCTTATATGGCCCACTGTGACGTATCTGTGCATATCGGACCTCTCTGTCTAATGACTAGTTTAAAATGCCTATAATTATTATGTGTATTTATTGGCCCTATTTTAATTTTAATTTCACATTTTGAAATAGTTTTTACGGTATTCATGCATGTACATAGGTATAAGGTATAAACATACTTACAAGCCAAAAAAAAAATCTCTCAGTGATCGTCAAAAAGTCCGTATCACTTTTTTTGAAAATATCTTTTATGCACATGAAATAATTCATTGTTCCAACTGTATAGATGAACTTGACTAAAGGTATGAACAGCGCAAAAGATCTTTGTCATATCAACCTACCATCCCATTTTACTTGGGATCAAATATCCTCGTAGGATAACGCCATTACATTGTGTTTTTGTGCTTTATTGTCCACGGCTTCCAGATCGTTCTCAATAGTGCTCTTTGAAGTTCTTTTATTTCCTCCTCTATGTCCATCTCATGGCTCTGTCAATTGCCAAGTATCCATGTGAAGTTTATTTTCGTTACTTTATTTTTAAACAAAAGAGAAACGTATTAGAAACAAGCAAAAGTAGATAATCTTAATTCCTACGCAAGATGCGTATTGCCTAGTTCGTCTTTAATCTGATACAAACGCACATTTCATTCCATATTACGTGAACAGACGTGACCAAAATTATTGCGTCGGTACAGACCTACCACGTCTCTCATAAGGCGTACTATTTCGATCTAGCCTCGTTATATCCTAACCCGAGCTTTCTCCTGACCTATGGCATAGTTTCAAAACATCGCGTTGTTTTCCCAACAAAAATGCAGATTTGTTTGAAACATTCTGTAGGTTGAAGGTTACAAAGGTCAGAAATTATCTTTATAAAAACTTGTCATGAAATCGAGATATTATAAATTAATATATTCAACGTATGCGTAAGGAGTTCAGGTCAGTTTTTTTTTAATTTAATAGCTGCTGCACATCAGGACAAATTTGCCAGCATCTTAAGGTTTTAAGCCAAGGTATGGTTTTATATTAAAACAATGAGTTGAACACAGAGTCATGTCGCCCATCCAAGGTGGACGACAAGAATCACATAACGCATTTCAGTGACTCTTCGATATTGCGTTCGAATGTTATTTCGTTCTAGATTCAAACTTTAAAAAAAACGTGACCACAAACCACAATGGTCACTTCAGTGGCTAGTATTTATGACATAACCGAATGAGTTAATTTTCTCCGGTCCAAGAGGCTCAAACGTAGTAATTCATTCAGCCAATTGGACAGACAGTGTGACAATATGCATGGACTTACGTTGGCATACGTAATGGTCGACCGTAATGACATTAACAAATGATAATGAGTGGATATTAATCATTTTAAGAGGCTGTGTCAGACAGTATGTTGGTTTTGTGTTATGAAAATACTGAGCTCCAGAACCTTCACATTGTTCTTATAACACGTACTTACGAAGGTAGGTAGGTAGTGTAAAGGTTGTATTTTATAAACTTACGGTTTAATGACAAACTGGTACGCTATTACTAGCGAGTTTGATTTATATTGGACAGAAAGGTTCGAAATATAACATATTGTGAATATTAGGGCCATAGGGAATAAAAAGGGTTTTATTTATTAAAAAATGGATAGCCAGTTATAAATTGTTGTCTATTTACGACAAAATAAAGATTTTCCGCCGTGTTCTGTTTCTTATTCTGTTATTTTTTTTGTTTTAATATTAGAAAAACTAAGAACTTAATAAGATTGCGTTATTCACATCAAATTGGTCAACTAAATAGGCTTTAATTAATTTGTTACTGGTGGTGCGCTCACTTTAAATGTATTATTCATCGTCCGAGTTACACCCTGTTACACATGGTATCGAAATATGAGACACGATACTCATCTTTTTCTAAGGTATATAGAAGATACAATCGATTATGTGAAGTTAGGTGGGTAGTCTAAAATAGAATTTATGTTGTCAGTGCAGTTCTTACCTAATCTAATCTACTTTTACAGCTGTGATTCGTTTCTCTTGGGGTCATAGTTGTAAGTTAATCTAACCTATTTTTCTGGTAGCAGTTCATATCTGTTGGGGTAGCAGTTCTAACCTAACCTAACCTACTTTTCCGGTAGCGGTTCGTTTCTGTTGGGGTCGCAGTTCTAACATAACCTAACCTAATTTTCCGGTAGACGTTCGTTGCTATTGGGGTCACAGTTCTAACTTCTAACCCAATCTTACCTACCTTTCCGGTAGCCGTTTGTTTTTGTTGGAGTCGCAGTTCTAACCTAACGTAACCTTCCATTACGTACATTTACGTACTTTTCCGATAGCCGATAGTTTCTCTTGGGGTCCCAGTTCTGATCAAAACCAACCTACTTTTCTGGCAGCGGCTCTTTTGTGTTGGGGTCGCAGTTCTAACCTAACCTTCTTATCTGGCTGCCTTTCGTTTCCCTTGGTACGACGAGTAGGTCACTGTATAGTCTCAGCAATAAGAGTAATAGTTCTATGGTGCTCTTACAATTGTCTTGGACATTACAATGATGCTATAGTAGTCTCAGATAAGATGGTATGGGCGCTCAGTCCTAGTACCTAGTCTCATATATGTTATTAGAGCATTCAATAGTGCTATTGTAAGTCACTTAATCCTACAGCACTTACTAAAACTAATTTCACTTAAGAAAATTCGCTCTAATATGCTCGATTGATTTTATAAAATACTTTCTTAAAAGTATTTTATGAATGTTAAGACTAATATCAGTTAGAATGAGTGTTCTGGAATTATGTGTTTTGATCTTTTTGTAGACTATTATAAGATCAACAACAGTGGAAATGTGCAACGTTAGAGTGATATAGGATGAACGTACTAATTATGATATTCCGAATTCTAATATTAAGATAAACAATCTAACAATGGTCCCATAACACGCTTGAAAAGTGCAGCTACACCAATGGCGGAGAGCTATCAATACAATTATCCAATAAAATAATTAAACAAAATATGAAATAACATGTCTGGTGAGGCGCGTGAAGTTTGAAGCGCAAAAGAGGGTCTATTTTACAATAAATAATAATTTCCAACTTGAATTCACACCGTAAGACTGAAATACGCTTACCTAGTCGATTATAACGGCACCTTTTAGGATTCCGTAGCCTAAATGTCAAAAACGGAACCCCTACTTTCGTCATGTCCGTCTGCCCGTTCGTATTGTCACAGGCATTTTAATCAAGAACTACAAAAAAGCTGTATATTGATGAAAGAAGTACAGGTGTCTTGTATAAGCCGCTACTTAGTTAAATAACAAAAAAAATTGGTTAGGGTGGGCCACTCTATACGACACGCCGACATACGAGTAATCGCGTATATAAATAATTCTAATTCGGATAGTAAGTTTCTAGATATCTAATGAGGAAATGGGAGGTTAACTTGTTTCCAATCGCTATGTTATATAATGAATCGTACAAACTTGTAGGAAATATCCGTTAATGCAACTAAGGCTAATACAAAAATTATAAGTACAATTTCCTTGTTTACCTTCAAAACCCTACACATAATTATAATACGAGTATATACACATATGTAAAAATTCAGGGAACACTTATTCCGGTAGGCAGTTAACTAATTCCGAAAGACAACGATTGTCATGGGACATCTGTTTTACTAAAGCGTGTCGCAAATCAACTGAGACGTCACACCCTCGCCCACGCCGAACTTAATTTACAAGTGTAATCAAAACAATGCACACATGCATTATGTATTAACAGCCGCAATCTCCGTTACAACACATCAAGCCTACATGCGTCAAATATCGTATTGTTTTACTATATCAAGGTCTCAATCTTCCAAAATATTCGCCGATATTTGAGACAATATTGACCAACGTTCTATTTGCTTGTTTCAGATGATGCAACGGATCTCAGCGCTGAGTCGTCCGAGATCATTCCTGAGACGGTGGCAGCTCCTCACCAGCAGTGGCAGAACCCGCGGCATCACGAGCCAGAATCGGCAGCAACGACATCCGTCCAAACCGACCACTCCATCGAGCTCGTCGGTGGCTCACAGACGTTTTTCCCTTCCTTCGCTAATCTCTTCGAACCCCGGCAACAGAGCAGCTACAGGATAGGCTTTGGCAACCAAGAGGCGGCTTACAGTCAGAAACCGCAGTCATACAAATCGCTACTGAACTACCCATTGTTTGGAAACTACCGGAGTCTTGATGGTTTTGGAAAACAGAATAGCGCTGCCTCAGCGCCTTTAGTTGACGCGAGTTCCAGCGTTCTCGGTTCAGGGAACTTTGGAATCATAAGAGGAGGCACGTTCTTTGCGCAAAACGATGAAGACACTGACGATTTCCATGACAGTTTCAACTCGTTCTACAATAACGGCCATGGCAGGCCGTCGCTCGGATCAGGCTACATAGCCAACCCTAGACCTAATTTCAATCAGGATCAATTCGCAAACTTCAGAGACTTCGCTGACATCAACTCTCCTTCCAACTCCGCATACTCACACTACGTCGTCGTGTACGCGAACAAAAACGCAACAATGGACGAAATAAGCGAAGAAACGAGACGGGTCGTCTCGGAACCTAAGAACATTATAGAGACATTAGAGCGTCTAGACGAACCGAAACCTCCAAAGATTTCGAAATCTAAAGCGAAGCTAGCAACAACAAAGCAAAAGTTCAACAAAAAGGAGCAGTGGAAGAAAGCGAACTCGAAACACATAAGCCCAAAGCACGATCCGGAAGAGCCACTGCTAGCTTTAAGTTAAAACCAGTGTAAATACAAAGACTTGCGTTATGTAAGTGATTGAAGTAAGTACCAGTACCAGTAGAAAAATGGTGTGACAAGTGCGACGAGTGACGACACTCCGCTGTCTAAATTTAATTTGTGTGTTGTCTGTGGTCTACTTGTGTAAGCGGTATGAGCTGCATGTGATACGAGAACGAATGAGTGAATGCGACAAGAGTGCTTTTGAATGAGATTTCAAATAATAAATTAAATTAAGAACCTTAATTACCTTAGTTTTATTTCCACGTAGCATCTTTCTATTAATCAAAGGAGATGTGCAACTGTCGGTGTAATGTACAAGTGTTGTAAGTAGATTGCTTGTTGCAAAATGTGAACTAGATCTGATATTTACGTTTCGTATTGATACAGTAAATAATATCTGTGCGGAACTTTCGAATTGCCTATTCAAGGTTTCCGCTGTTAGACAAATGATACTAAGTAAGCCTGATTTCTTGCATTCCAAAAGTTTCGTAGGAAGTGGTATTTTTTATTCAGCCAGTATAGGTAGGTATTTGTTGAATAGAAAATCAACTGCCAACAAACTTACATCTTTAGTAGAAAGAGACAGAACAACTAATACAATAATAATCAAAGTGCTGCTCAACATAGAACAAGAAATACTGAGTATCCTGTGACACCTTGAAAACATTTTTGAATTTAGTAGAAAATGACCTCTGAGTGGGATTGCGACGCCGCCTAAATGTTTTCACATCACATTTTTTAGGGTTCCGTAGACAACTAGGATCCCTTATAGTTTCGCCATGTCCGTCTGTCCGTCCGCGGCTTAGCTCCGTGATCATAGGTACTAGAAACCTGAAATTTGGTATGAGTATGTATTACGCCGACAAAACTGTAAAAAAAAAACTTTTTTTCCTGTACCTCTCGTACAATCTAAAGTGGGGGTGATTATTTTTTCGTTCCAACATAAGTGTGTGGTGTGTTGTTGAATAGGCCTCTTAAAAATAATAGGGGTCTTGAAACATTATTTTATGTTAAGTCAACAGTTTTGTAAATATTTGTTCCGGAAATCCAACCATTTACATAGGTCACAGTATAGATAATTGTACCTAGAATAAGGCTTAATCTTGATAGGTTTACATCTTATACCAATGAAAATAAATATAACTCTCGAGTGGTGACGTAGCATAGGAAGGCCCCCATCAAGATGGACCGATGATCTGGTGAAGATCGCGGGAAACCGTTGGATGAGGGTGGCGCGAGACCGGTCGTTGTGGAACTCCTTGGGAGAGGCCTTTGTCCAGCAATGGACGTCCTTGGGCTAATATGATCATGATGATGATGAATTTTTTGAACATCTTATAACATAACGAAGCGTCTTATAACTAACTTTTAAACTATTTGTCAAAATTATTATAATGCTAAGGGCAAAGTTTATTTACTTACTTTAAATATCAAAAACGGTAAAATTAAGTATTTGTTTTGATAACAATTGCATACTTGAAAAATGTGTGTAGTAAATACATCTGTCTGTCTGTCTGTCAGTCCGTCTGTCACCAGGCTGCATCTCATGAACCGTGATAGCTAGGTAGTTGAAATTTTCACAAATGATGTATTTATGTTTCCACGATAACAACAAATTACACTAAAAACAGTATAATTAACACGCTTTTATTAGGTCGACCTGTATGTAACTAACTATGTAATGGAATCTAAAGTAACTAATTTAACCATCTTCCAAGGATCGTAGCGTCATGAAATTTGGCAGCTGTATGTAGTTGTGATGACAATACAATAATATGGTACTGTCGAACTGATCTGATGATGGAGCCGGAGGATATGAACCGGAACTTCATGATAGAACATTGTATCATAGCTGTGTTTGAATTTGTTAGAAAAGTCTTGTAAAGCGTAATATTTTCTTCTGTTTCCGCGATTATTACCCATTGAAATAAAACAATTTAACGGGTTACATCGCATATATTATCTCATTTTAGTTCGCGACGTTTCAGAAGCTTTTCAGCTGTCCATGGTCACGGGTGGTCGGGAACTAAAAAGAGGTATAATATACGCGATATCCGTTAAATTGTTTTATTTCAATCTTGTAAAGCGTGTTTTTCTATTGTTTTTTAAACTATTAATTTATTTTATGTCCGTCTGTCTATACACGGCCCTCCGGGTCCAATTTAACAACGCGTTCCGGGTGTTGGTGGGGCTGCCCCGCTTCTGTAGCGCATCAGGGATGTTCGCAGAAGCGAGGGTTGACTGCTTTTATAGCACAATGCGCAAGAGGGCTGCATCCCTGGTGCGCCGGGTGCGCGGCAGACCCAACAACATCCTGAAAATGATAGGGGACAGGATTGATTGTCCCTATTTACGCAACTGTTGTGGGCTACATGCCCCGATTTTGTGTATTTAATTTGACTTACTAACCCATAGATTTTAAGATACTAACAAAATATGAATGTAATTACTTGAAATAAAAAGTTTTATTATTATTATTATATCAGTAACCAATAAAAAATTATCGAGCACCGCGTACATTTTGCTTAGGAGTAGGGCTCTGCTAACACTGGATTTTCATAGATAGTGCCGTTTTTAGTGTATATTTTGTACGGAACCCTCGGTGCGCGAGTCCAACTCGCACTTGGCCGGTTTCTTTAGACCTGTTTAATAGTAAATCCCATTATTTATGTGTAACTGATTTCCGTAGCGCACACCGAGATAGCTTTGAATCGGTAGGATTTCTGCCAACTTCTTCAACTAGATACGAGGGCTGCTACTTATGTATCCGGACTTGGCAACACTAGCATTTTTAAACGCGAACCCTTATAGGATCACTTTCTTGTTCGTCCGTCTGTCCGTCTAACCATCTCTCTGTCTGTCTGTCAAGACCCTTTATCTCGGGATCACGTGGAGGTATCGAGTTGAAATTAAAACTATATATATACTCAGGTCTTCGCTCCCTTGAAGCTGCGAAAAAATTAGACTTCTAAGTTTACTTAAAAAAGATAGGAACGGCCGTTTATGCCCAAAAAACGTATATTTCGACACTTTTTGATATTGTGATAGGGTACTTCCAGTTGTTCTAGAAACTTGTTTGGTAAGAAGGAAGCTCTTATAGCACAATCAACAAAATAAATCTGAAAAACTATTTTTTTATCTCTGTCTGTCTATATCAGTAACCAATATAAAGTAGGGCTCTGCTAACACTGGATTTCATAGATACGGCCATTTGTAGCGAATATTTTGTACCAAACCCTCGGTGCGCGAGTCAGAATCGCACCTGGCCGGTTTTTTTAAAAGCTGGCCCCAATTTTTGTTTATCGTTCCTACGCTTTTCTTTTGTTTTACTTACTTTGAATTTCCATGTCACTTCAAAAGTGGAACTCACCTGTGAAAATATTCGTGCGACGATTCATTACGATTTTCGACGTGGGTGGGTGCCCACAGTTTAGGGAGGAACAAAGCCCCCCGTATTAAAAAATCATCCAAAGAAACATTCATTGACCTGGTTAGGTTCGTGTCGTGAGTTACCTTTCGTCCCTCAGAGTAGAAATAGAAGAACCGCGAAGCGGGGCTTCGTCGAAACGCTCACATCCCCTAGCATAAAAAATGTACTGTTACCAGAATTATTTCGCAAACTTATTTTATGCTTATATGTTTTATGCATGATCATGAGTCGGACCATCAAAATTATGAATAAATATTAGGTTAGGGTTAGGTTAGTTTTCTTCATAAGCCATTGCTATTAAAATAGCTGTAGGCGCTTATACTATACAAGCATTATGCTTTTGATTTTGATGTTATATTTATATTAATTGAATAATATATGATTAATGGATTATGTTCTTTTGCTTCTCCGCGAAATAGTGTCTTGTTAAGATGTGACTATAAATTGTGCTCACATGCGCATATTTTCATGCAGTTTCCACAAAAAAAATACGAATGCAAATACAACAAACCACCACCAGACAGTATAATCGTCGACACGTGTTTCGCCTCTGCGAAGCATCATCGCATCAGGAGATGCAGGAGATGTCGACGGCCCGGCGTCCACCCGAGAAAAAATCAATTATGAATAATATATGCTTTAAGTTATATTTCCTTCTATTTCCGCGATTATTACTCATTGAAATAAAACAATTTAACGTATTGTATCGCGTATATTATCTCATCATCATCACCCCGACGTTTCGGAAGTCCACCCGTGACCATGGAAAGCTGAAAGCTTCCAAAACGTCGGGAACTCAAATGAGATAATATATGCCATATAATCCGTTAAATTGTTAATATGTTATTATTTCAATATGCTTTAAGTCTTAGCTGCAAGCTGTTATCAGGCTCCTCTTTCTGACTAGGCACTCTGGGCTCGTGCCCAGGGCCCCCAAGCTAAGGGGTCCCGAAAAATCTTAAACAACGTTTTTTTTTTTTACAGTCCAAAGAGGTCCCTTTTCCTGTGCTCAAGGGCCCTCCATTGTTGAGTGTTCGAGGGCCGCCTATTCTCCAGTGACCATGGGCACCCGCATCTATAAAGACGGCCTTGGGTGTCATAAACATTATACTCTTTAATCGTTATCACATCTAGCTGTCACACGTAAGCCGAAACAACTTGATTTTTGGAAAGTCAAAAGATCGAATTAACAGATCCTAGGCCGTACAGCCCTGCTTTGTGCCCTAACCCCTAACCCAATGATTTTTATTTATTCCCAAATGTAAAAAATAAGTTACGTGGTCAAAGATTTTCGACCCATGAAGATGCCGTCCACGTATTCAAACAGCACGTTTTAGAGATACCTCAGTCAGAGTGGAAAAATTGCTCAACAAATTGTTTTCAACAGGTTTCCACGTATGCAAAAGTGCATCGATCTTCACGGAGAATATTTTGAAATACAATAAAACCATATTTAGTCATATACGTTTGTAAATTTTTACCTGACTGCGCGACGCTAAGGAGGGTATTGTGTTGATCAGTTTGTATGTTTCTTCCTTTGTGGCACTCTAGAGGCAAAACGTGTGGGCTGATTTTGATGATTCTTACCCGTCAAATGGCGTCAATGAGACTACATATTGTAAAAAATTAAAATCTATGTATACATACACTATCATTGATAAGAGATTTGAAAATCATTATTGGGTTTCTTCTATCGTTTTCAATTTTGAAAGACTATTTAAGAACTATAACGATAAGTCGTTATAGTTCGACCGATTAGTAAAGTTTGCATCAAAATCTGTTCGGCCGTTTTCACGCGATTCGCGTACAAATAAACAGACAAACTGATAAACAGATAAACAGATAAACAGACAAACAGACAAACAGACAAAAAATCTAAAAACTGTTGAAACGTGTTTTGTTATCGATTTTAAGTATCCCCGGCCAATTTTTTTTTCGAATATCTTCCATGTACAGACTTTCGACCCTCTTCAGCTTTATTATATGTATAGAAGATGTGTAGATAGATGTATAGAAGAAGATAGAAGATACACGTATGTTGTTTTGTTGTTATTCCGCTCGTGTCTTTTTAAGATCTCAACAAAATCTTAAGAAGAGATTTTACTTAAATTATAGATTAATAAATTGTGTTATTTATCTTAAATAAATATTGTGTAAGAAATAAAGTTTTTTTTTTCATTTCAGAGTTGTATTATTTCTAGTTGTAAGTATAGATAGTTATTAATTGGTTGTAATAAAAAAAAAACCTACTTTTGAGGAGTGTCATTATAAGAGAACTTGTGACTATTTTTCTTTTACCTTAACTTTTATGAATACACACAGTCAATTGTAAATTTTCTTGTAATAATTATATAATTTAATAACCATACTAATATTGAATCAGTATTTCGATTGCTATAAGTGTAGGTATTCATAGTCAATATTCAGGCAAAGATCCAGGCACAAACAATGATTATTTTGTTTCAGCCTAGACTCTGTATCAATTGACTATCTCTTCATATTATATGATATTATAAAAGATTTTCATCCTTGATGACTTTCAAACAACTAGCAACGCAACTTTTTACGGAAATTTGCATCCAAAGTAGAGTATTTTCCAAAGGAGGGTATTCTAAAGTTCCACCTTGCTTATTATATTATTTTTATTAAAGTATAGTGCCGTAATATTCATGTCATCGCATATGTTATTGAAGTGTGGATGAAGTTAAGTATGTTTAAAAACCTGGTAGTTTCATGAAGAAATAAAGTGTAAATGGCGGTATATTTGCAATGAGTTCTTGTTGCAGAACAGACTGTTCTGTTACTATGGTAACAATACGCTTGAAAGATAAATTTTAAAACAACCTTACTTAAAAAAAACATTCCAACGAATTGAAAACCTCCTCCTTTTTCTGGAAGTCGGTTAAAAAGAAGCGTGTTCCAAAAGTTAAATACAGTTGCCATTTTAATTTCAGTAGAAGCTTTTCTTTAATAGAAATTATATTTCATCCATGTAGTAGATTATTCTATTACAGAACAATTTAAGTGCTTGTGAGACTTACATATCAACAAACAAAGCATTAAATTCTTCTTGTTCGTTTTGATAACAACGCCATCTAGTTTATTTTTTGTAACCATCCTTCAATGCAATCCGATAATTAGGATCGATCGGATAGGATTGAAGGTGTACAACTGGTTTAAAAGTTACTAGATCTATTGTCAAAATCGCTACGGTGGCAACACTAAAAATAACAAAAAAATAAAACATGAAACCATAGATGAGAATGTATATAACTGAAATAGATAGGCAACTTTAAGTCCTTAAGCGGCGCATCTAGTGCTGCCATCTAATTGTTGAACACTTAACTAAATGTTTAACCAACTTCAGATAGGAGGAGTCTCTACTTTATTTTGCATATTTCCCGAGTTTTTGGAAACGGTTCAACTAGTTTGAATCGTATAAAATGTATCTCATTGAGGTAGAACCAACGATGATGCTCGTGCGATCTTCAGCGATGTGGAACATTTTGTGTTTTGTTTCTATGTGGCGCGCTTTATTCTGTATATTTGATATATTTCAGAATTTACATAATTCGTATTCCGGTATTCCCTCCTAATTTTAATCAATACCAATAATTAAGTGTTGTAATAGAGATTTTTTTTCTCTTGTTTGTTTATTGTAATTTTTACCCTTTCAAAACACACATGTTATTTCCGTGTTTCCAATGAAAATAAAATATTCGCATGGGAAATTGTTAAGAATAAACAGAAAACCGGATAGACGGACAGCAAAGTGATGTAGGGGTTTCGTTTTGTTAATACAGAGGTACGGAATCATAAAATGAACTCAAATAAATTTTATGAACAATCTTAATTAGTTTATTTAAAATAACAGCCTTCATAATAATAAATTTACACTGTAACGAAATAATATTAGTGTATAAGTCTATCTTAAATATAAATCGTTTTACTCAAGTATACACTCTATTCGTAGTTTTACAAAAAGACATATCAAAATGTATAATACTTAAATTACAATACAAAAAAACGCACGTTTGATATGCCTTCTTATAAGAACCGTAAAAGTAAGTTATTTGGTTTTTGATTTGGGCCATGCATTTTTGTCTGTTAAATAGTCCTCTTAGTTATGCTTTTGACATTAGAGACTTTTTCAATTCGTTTTTGAAAGCTGGAAATGGGAATTTTAACGCAACATCTGGTAATTTATTATAAACACGAATACATAGGCCTTCGAATGATTTTGATACTTAATGAACCGAACGCGAAACTTTGTAATGGCAATTTTATTATAATAATTAGTACTATACTTTTACTCTAGTGTTCTTGTTGATATATATTTAATTATCTCACTTCTCAGCTATGTCTATAAGCCGTTCTATAGAGTCATCACGAACCCTCTCGCACGCGGGTTTGACGACTTCAAGCCTCCCGAACAACCCGGTTTCCTCAAAACCTTCGGTACGATAGTCACCACATCCATTACAAACATACGAACCGCGTCAGGTTATACAGAAGACCGAAAAGTATGACCAGCCACTATGCGTCAGCGTTTCTGGACTATGACAAGGCTTTCGATTAGATCGAGACTTGTGCGGTGATACAGTCTTTACAGCGGTGTCTCATATTTTTTGTGTTATTGTTTTTTTTTTAAGTTTTACAAGCCAACCACTACAATAGGCTGCTGCGCATTGTTCTTTTGCCATTGCAGAACTAGTTTTTATTAATTTTTGTGTATTGATTTCTGCAGCAGCAACTATATACATATATTTTTCACCATTAGGTTTGCTGAAGCTGCCACTGACAGCGTCGCAAAGTTTAGTTAGCCGTGTCCACACTTTCTTGAGGCAAATCTCCAATTCCTGAAATTAAAAATATAATATTACACATAAATTTAATTTTTACATCTTTGGAATAGAATAGTTATAGAGAATAACTTCGTTCGCGGAGGAAGAAAAATCATAAATCTTTTTTGCTTTAGAATTATCGGATAAAAAGTATCCTATAACCATCTGTGGGTGCCCAGCTACCTAAAAAAAGTTGAAATCTGTTTAGCCGTTATATCTAAATAAGTAGTATTAGGTTACAGTAAAACATTTTGGATCCATTTTGCTAATAGTATTTTAGGACTAGGAAAGGCAAAAATCGAATGGAACCTTTTTACGTAAATATTATTAATTGATCTACGAATGTAGTCAAAGCAAACTAAATTCTTGAGGGTCGCCATGACGCTCGACTGATCTCGGCTCTCCATACATACAAGTGTAGTTTATTTCTCATTTATTAATTAACGAACGGTTTCGTAAGTAGTATCACTACCAACTTAGCAAATCTATATCCGAATACTGTTATTATGTCTGAATACAATCGGATAGACAACAAAAATCTTACCGCAGGTTGGACTTGCGTGCGCAACAGATATTGATGCGCTGGATGTTGAAGGCACCGCAGCATGATATGAGAGTCCACCAAATACTGGAACTTGTCCTTGTCCACTTTGGAGCCCTTAGACATAAAATATAAATTATAAAATATTGGCATTTTTTCCTATGGTATTGTCCCATATAGATATTATTTCATTAAAAAAACTTTACATTCGCTCGTATATTATATTATAAATCACGAAGCAAAGCGGCTAGTCCATTAATGCGGTATTGGAAAGAGTTGACTTTACGCATTACGGGAATTGAGGTGTCATAAAAACGGTAGGACGGACAGACGGACGGACGGTCAGACAGACAACAGACAGACAGACAGACCGACAGACATATATACATATCAACATTACATGGAATACAAAACTGTGAAACTGTGGTAAATAAACCAAACCGCATAACTAAGTTTGTTTGCGGACAGACGGACAGACGAAATCCAAAAATTACTTTAGGACTGTTAAGATCTTGCGGCGCTTCTTAACGTAGTGTCATCTTACGTTGTGGTGTGGTGATGGTAAACACTGACGTGTAGATTTGCCCCTGTGGCCTACTTACTGAAGTTCATTATTTCATTATTTACATATAACTTTGAATTTCTTTGCACTTATACTGTGAAATTCTACCACACCTTATAAATTAATTTAAATAAATATCACAGATAAAATACGGCCATCAATAAAAACGGACGGTCTGTCGGACGGACGGACGACTGACAGACAGACAGATAGACAGACAGACAGACAGGCAAACAAACGGACGTACGGACGGACGAACGAACGGTCGGTCGGACGGACGGGCGACAGACGGACGGACGGACGAACGGTCGGTCGGACGGACGGACGGACGGACGACAGACACACAGGCAGACAGATGGACGGACGGACAGACAGACGGACGGACGGACATACACAAATACAGACAGAGAAGAAGCACCCAATACTGGAACTTGTCCTTGCGACAGACTTAGCAACCGTAAAAATTAATACTAATTAAATATAAAGTATTCACTGTCATATCTCTAATACCCATGCATGGTACTGGTGCATTCATAGATATCAGGTCATTCAGATAACAAAAAATCACATTTATCTAGAAATATTGAAGTAGTATTTTTTAATAGGTAAATTGAAATAAGGGTTTTGCTAAAATGGAAATATCATCAGTTCCACCAATCCCAGGATGTGATGGTTAGATTTTTAACATTGTAGAAGCCCTCATTAATATAATTTATTTACTTTGAACCACTATAAATAACTGGGACTGCAAAGACAGTACAACAAGTAGGACCGAAATATGCACATGATAATATGAATATTTAACTATGTAATTCATTTACAAAATTGTAATATATATAGTACTGAAACTTACCTGGTATATGTAGCGACGGTGTAGCCAATCGAGTATACGCTTATTCGGAAACGAAAAGATATCCTCAAAGTGCCGATACCATACTTTTCGGTTCTGGTGTATAAACAAGTGTCTTCTTCGCCCACAACATGTTTGAAATCTCTCGAGTCCGTCAGGTTTACAAGGATCAGTCGGGTTTGGGAAAGAATGCATGGGGCTTACCTGAAAAATTGAAAATACATTGACGTTTTAGAAGTTTTGTATATATACCAGTTCTAAGATACTTCAGATACATTATGGCAAAAATATTATTAAAGTTACTTGTTATTAAATATCAAATAATTTACCATCTCCTTGAATCACTGTGCAGGACGGTACACAACATCGTCGTGGAGCCATCACAAGGTTGGTGAGAGATTTGCGTAGAGGAACAACCAAAACACTGATTTCAACACAAATCACTTCCACTACAGTTTTTAGCAATTATAGTTATTTAATACAGAATTTAGGACGCTCAACTCAACATTAATCAGCCAAAAATGTATTGAAAGTAGCCGAAAACCAAAATGAATTACAATATGACGGACTGACATATGGACCGACAGATGACAACAGATTCAAATTTGAGTGCCAGTAGCCGGGTATATTCGAATCATTTTGAAGTGTTGCCAAAGGAACCACTGATTTCTACTCATATTCAGTTACAGTTTCTGCGTTTGTTACAATGAGGTGTTCGAATGTAATGTTTTTAATACAGAGTAACAATAAATCGAAAACTGTAGGAAAATAATAAATATCAGGAAATAAATAATAAAGAAATATTATTAAATGTTTTACTGAAATACCTATATATTTTCATACAGCCACACTGGCCGAAATGATGTACAGCGCTATCTAGTTCATGTTAAAAAAACCTTTCATAATATATTGTTATTCTGGTATAAATGAAAAAGAGGGCACTGTAAACAATTTTGTAGGCCGACCTTTGAGATACCATAGCATGCATGAAACAAATATGTTGCTCTGCAGTGGAATGTTGGCAACATTCCTTCAATCGACATTAAAAAAAAGTTGATTATAAAATGAAATGTGCGATTTTTTAGTACTGTGATATGGTGGATATTTGTCATGAATCGTATTATTTACCATATTCTATAGTTTAATGAAAGTGCCAATCTCACTTATGATGTGCTAGTTTTATGATTTAAGTGTAACATTTGATTCTGCAGTATATTATACATAGCCATAATGTATTCCGGCAAAGATGCTGTGAACCCATCATATCCCACGCAATGGGCCTTGAATCCTACTGCGTATCAAAACGTTGATTCCAATTCTGTAGACTGGGCCGCTTTAGCTCAACAATGGATAGCCATGAAAGAGGCTGCAGCCATCGTGTCGGCGCTATCGAAGCCCGACATCGAGGAGGGCGAAGCGCCTATGGAGGTCGAAAATCCGGACACAAACAACGACGCATCGGAACCAGCTGACTGGAACGCCGGCTCTAACTCTTGGGGCAATAATTGGAATCAATGGGGTAGGTTTCGATTTGGTGACTGAAGGTCAGATTTAATTATTGGCAATAGAAAAACTATAGGTTATGAGGGTTATCCCTCTAACAATATGTGCATTTACTTAGTAAATTAATATATTTTAAAGATAAATATTTGGTCTTCCTATGTAATTGTTACAATGACACAAAAAGTACTTAACTATTATGATTTATAATTTTAGTCAAAAGTGGGACTAGTGACTTATATGTAAACTGTTTATTTTAGACTGCAAGCATCATAATAGCATTAATTTATTTACAAATAATAGACACTGAAATTAAATAATTGGCTTGATCACAATACATGCTCACTGTGATTGCACCAATGATAAAAAAGAATTGTTTTGATAACATTTGCTTTATAAACTTACCCCGGAATTTTCGGTACAGGAATAATTTAACAGTACAGTAGGGAACTAGTACTGCCGTCATAACGAAAAAGGGCACAACTATCTTTTTTTTTAAATCAAGTTAGATACATATACATGTGTGTGCCTTCTTTACCTGTTTCCTAATATGTATTTTACAAAATTTCACCAAAAATTTTAGTTGTGCCCTTTTTCTTTCTGACGGCAGAGTAGTTATGTAATAATTCCTGTACCCAGAACCCTGGGATATGTGTATACCAGTGGCTTGGCATCCATATAAGCCGATTCCCACCAGGTTGCCCAAGGAGGCTAATGACCACCCTTTTCTTTAAATATGAGTAAATGAATATGCTTCGGCTACCCTTGTAATTATCCTGATGCCATGACTCCGGTGTACAGTGGTGTAGCTAGGCATAGGTGAAGCAGGCCTTTGCCCACGGCACAGTCTAGAAACCAATACAGTCATTTGATGAAGCTATCTAGACAGAGTTATCACGGGGGGTGCAAAGGGCGCGACGTGAGTGGGGCGAACCCGAACTATTCGTTAGATAGCTTGGCACATTTCATCGTCATTTATGTAAACATCAAAGGCATCGGGCCCACTGTATGTGTTTTGCACTGTGCCCATGTCCTCACACTTAATGAGGCCTCGGCCTTGCTGCGAATCTAGTTGTGGTGAAACTTCCACAATGATATCGCATTTCACCTGACCCTACCATTGAGCGGAGAGAGAAGAGTGTTCAATATTACTTGTTTTATTTCTTGTATTAAAAACTACTGACCTACAAAATAATACTCATGGAAAACACCTTTAGTAAGGCCCAAGGCACATTTTGTGTTTTTGAAATTAGACCCCTTATGTTTAAAATTACCCTTATGTCCTAATTTTAGGCTGTTAGGCCTTACAAGGTTATGATGCTTCCTATAATTTTGTTTCAAGGATGGGGATGGTCAGGATCTGGAGATGGCAAGATGTCAGATCCCTCGATGCCAATGCCTGCCATGATGGATGGATTCACAGTACCATCGGACAACTCTTCTACTATGCCTGGGTAAATATGACTATAATTTACCGGTTCAGTTTAGGAGTTCATAGTTGTACTTTGCCATGATATGCAAAACGTCTTAGTTGTACACTGACCAGGTAAACTTACTTTATTATACATTGCCATGGTTAGAAAATAGCCTTATTTTTATTAAGAGAGCAAAATGCCTCATAAAATGTACACATAGTTAGAACAATTTAATTCTATAAGGTCTTGATTGTATAAGGAGTATATTGATACATTAGAGCACAATCATACTAACTGTTTAAGAAAAATGCTTGTAATTAATATGTTAGTGCACAAATACGTAAAGTTGAAATTCCATGGGCAAAATTACTGTAATTAGTATGAGTGTGAACTAAGGTATCAATGTGAGCAAAAGGTTTTGATGATATGATGTCTTAGTACAAGATAGCCAAGTAGATGAAACATAATTGCAAGTAGTTCTGCAATAAGTATTATTGATAAGTATTATTAGTAAGATTGTTGATCCTTGAAGTGATGGACAATCAGGTAGGATCGACCATGAGGTATCTTAGTCATTAAACTTTGAACATGCTTTTTTCCAAGTTATCAAAGAAATGTATGATTTTTATTAATTAAACATTATAATTTTCAATGTCAATGAGTTAATTTTGAACAAAACAAAATTCCATCAATTTTGGACTGTTTTATAAAATTAGTCAAATAGTAATTGACAATCTGGGCCCTTTTTTAACCCCCGACAAAAAAGAGGGGTGTTATAAGTTTAATGTATCTGTGACTCTATATAGGTCTGTGGCATCGCGCCCATAAGGATGAACCGATTTGAGTGCGGTTTTTTTGTGTCATAGATAATTTTATCCTGAGTGTTTGTAGCTTTGTTTGATGAAAATCGGAGCACTGGTCTCCAAGATATTCAGCTTTTAGTAGAAAAAGTGGTGGGGGGGTGGGTTAATTTTTTTATTTTGTTTAGTTATTCCTTAACAAATAGTTCAAGTACCTACCTATCTGAGGAATAATGTTGTAGCAACTTGATCAATAATATTCTTGTGTGACAATATGTTTCTGTTAAAAATTTCGTTTTAAATTTGAATTAACCCTGTAATCTGACCACTAAGTTAGATTTACTTTACAGACGGGTAAAAATAAATAGAGGGTTGTTAACAGTTACAGTACAGGAACTACAGATCAAAACTCGATTTCAATGCTGCTATAGGCCAACACGGATAGTTTTAAAACAATAGTGCGAAAACGTGTGGCCTCCCTGATGAACAGAGTAAGAGGCAGTAACAATAGCCTCCTGAGTGGTGTGCTGGATAAATTTGATTACCCAGTGGTGCGGCACTGGAATTTTGTGCACTGTGGTGACAGACAAGTATGTTTGATATTAAGTAGCCAAAAAAAAAAACTAGTAAAATAAATTTCATTTTTAATGATTTTTATTTTTTATTAATATTATAATTTTTTTAACTACCTAGGTTCTTTTAATATTATTATTATTATTTTATTTTGATTATTTAATGCTATTATGATAACTTTTATTATGATTAATTTATTGGAATTTTTTGACTATGTTTTATCAATTTTATTGATTGTCATATTTAAATGTTTGAATTTTTATGTTACTAATCCCTAGAAAATAAGATCTATTGTATTACTAACAATCTATGGACCCTGGTCTACAATAAAATATTTGAATTTGAATGCACAGGTACACAACAGCCAATGTAGGCGCGCCGACGTTCCAACACGGCTACTGGACTGCGACGCCGCAGTCCGAGAGCAACAACCGCAGCGCCTCCCGCGACCGAGGGTCTAAGAGAAGCAACAGGGAGTCCAAATCCTCGAGAAGCCACCGCTCGCATCGCTCTGTGCGGTTTGTATCCCAGCAAAAAATACTTTTTTTAAATTTATTGTTTCAAGGACCTTTATACAGGTGTACATATCGGCCCTGTAAAAGCCAAAACCATGTCACAAACAAATGTAATAAATGGAAACAACAAAACTAAATATCGAAGCTACCTACTCGTACTACTTTAAAAAAAATCTACAAAACGTCAGCCAACCTGTACCTGTACGTTATTAGCAACTCTCTCCGGGCGCGGTTCCGCCTGCACTCCATCAACAAGTGTTGGACATCTTCTATAGCGCCACATACATCACAATTAGGTGAATCAATTATTTTCATTAGAAATCGGAACGTGTTGAAGGGCACATGACAAGTCCGTAGTCTATGAGCAATCAGACTTATTTTTGGACATTTTGTACTAGACTAAATTATATCTATTCCTGTAGAGAAAAGGCGCCTCCAGTGCCAGCGCCCGTGGTAGAGCCAGTAATGGTACCAGCTATGATGCCTACATCTGCCATCGATGCGGCCAAACGAAGACAGCTTCCCGCGTGGATCAGAGAAGGTTCGTACGTAGGAGTATGTAGGCAACAATGGCATCCAATTTTCAATTCCACAAAGATAATTGGAAAGGTGACGGTTTTTTTAGGGTTCCGTACCGCAAAAGGAAAAAACGGAACCCTAATAGGATCACTTTGTCGTCCGTCTGTCTGTCTGTCAAGACCTTTTTTCCTCAGGAACGCGTGGAGATAACAAGTTTAGTAAATTAACATCAAATATTTATGTCTGCAGTCCCTTGAAGTCGTAAAAAAATAAACTTCTAAGTCAGTGCAATCCAAAGAGAAGAACTTGTAAATTTCAAATAGCCTATTTCTCTTGTCTTTTTCAAAATATATTTTATGTACAGAGATACATTAAATTTTTACAATTTTATAATAGTAGCGTAGCTAAATTATTAGATTTTACTCAAGTGGAGGACCTAATGAGGTTTTTCTAAAATGGAAATATCACCAGTTGTCGCCCCGTCTAATTAGACGTGTTAATGTACACGTTAATTAACAAGGAATGTCAATATCCTGTGCTGTGATGGTGGATTTTGACACTTCTTGTCAAATAGACCTGACTTCATGGCGCCAACTGATGATGTTTTCCCATTTTCCATTTTAGAAAACCCTCATTCTATTGACATGCAATATGTGCTACATTTCCATAATTTAAAAATAATATTATTTAAAAACAACTATTTAATACATAGGTTTAGAGAAGATGGAACGTGAGAAACAGCGCGCGATCGAGCGGGAACAAGAGAAGCAGGCGCGCGAAGAAGCGGAGAAGCAAAAGAAAATTCTAGAAGAAGAGCGGCTAGAGAGAATGAAGGCCGAGGCGGACGGGCAGCCTTTGCCGCCGCCTAAAAGCAAATTCGTAAGTTTTCCAATATCTGCCAATAGGAAATATGCGTCTTATTTTTGCTTTCGTAAAATCATTAATGTAACAAACAGTAGAGAAAATAATATTTGTCTAATAACTATAAAAATAACCAAGATATAAACCATCAAACATTATATAAATTAATAAATAAATAAATAAACATTATAATCAAATGTCTTTTTCTAGATATGGCCAGTGTCTAATGAAGTGAACGAACAAAACATAGAAGCCGAGCTTCCTACAAAATTCCAGTTTAATATGGGGTTAATATTCTAAATGCATCGGCTCTTAGCGCTGACATTTTATAATGTCAAAATGACGGTTTTTCGTTTTAGTGACCTCCAAATAGTCTGTTACAATCTTTTTTTTTATATCCTCAATGTTCAAACACTAAATTTTTACAACTTTATAATAGTATAGATAAATGCCTGATTTTGATTGAAACAATTGGGAATTTATCTCAAGAGGTGTTAATTAAATTCTCGATAAATTTTTACTTTGATGTACATAGATTAGTAGACCAAAGTTAAAAAAATATTCATACGAGGGGACTGTGATAATATCACGTACGGTGCTTAAAAAATTATATCCAAAAAACAATTTGATATAAAAATAAGATAATTTCTAGATTTTAAATTCACATAATATTGGGAAAAAATATAAAATGTGAAAAGAAACTTAATATTCCCGATTATAAAATATCATCAGAATATTACGGAGCCATTATCGTTTTAATTTGTTATTGACCAAGCGAGCTTAGCGAGCGAAGCGTCTCCGTGTCAGTTGTCAGTTTGGGCAAAAATGCTTTCGTATGTTTGTGCGGCTGTTCTGCTCTACAAAGGGGTTACTCCGAATCTCGAAATACGAAGTCCGTTACATGCCATTCCTCTAGCTCTCATGTTAAACTGTATTTGAGTGAGCGAGATGGTGCCATACAAACTTCGAATTTCAGAGTAGCCGGTCGGGCATTTCTTAACCGATTCTCGTGAAGTTTTGTGAGCAGGTTCGATAACTATATGGATTTTTTTTGTCTATTCAGTTTTTTAAAATGGTGGAGATATGGGGTTTGTAAGACTCGGGTCTACAGCTCACAGAGCCAATAGATTTATTTTTTAGTGTTACGTAGCCAAAATGGCAAAAACGGAATTTCGTCATGTCCGTCCGTCCGTCCGTTACTATGTCACAGACATTTTACTCAAAAACCACAAGATGTATATTGATTAAATTTGGAGTATAAGTGTCTTGTATAAGCCGCTACTTAGTTTAATGATTCAATAACGAAAAAATGCTTATATGATCCATATATTTTCGCTGATTAAAATTTTAGTTTTTGTTTTTTTTCGGTATTTTCATTTTATGTTAAGAAATGCGATAAACAATCATGCATTTATTTATTTATTTACCGAAAAAACATTACAACATAATTTATTTTAAATATATACTTGCCAAACTATTGCGTTTGATGGCGAGACGTGCTCAGTTTTAACAAAACAACTTATTATAACATACCTATCTCATTATTATGTACAGTCTAGTAAGTAGCACAATAATCCAGATGCGTCAAGTACTCCCTCCTCAAGAGCACCATTACTCATCTTTGAGTAATGTGCTCAGCAATTCTTAATGCTATGTTGTTTATTTTGGTCTTGTGTACGTTATATTATTATAGGCCTCGAAGTATAGTTTCGTGTGCGACAAAACGTAAGGAGCATAATAAAATTCAATAAAAAAAATGTAGGCCTGCAAAGCGATCTTCTTTTCTTTGAATTCGCTATTAGCGAAAATGTGGAAGGAGTGTATTAAAAAAACGTTTTCGTGGGAATATTGGTATTCGAATTCATTATTCTTTTGTTTTCTTTTATTTCATTTCGTGTTTGTGAAAAGCACTATACATACCTCGGAATGAAAAGGGATTGCTGGTCTTGAATACCGTCCCGATACGCTCGGTCGTCTTAACCTATTTGGCTGGCAATCCCTATCTTGCCAGCCTCTGCAGTAATGTACTATTTCTATCGTTAAACAGGAAACGGATTCCGAAGGGGAGTCAGAAGAGAAAGAAGAAGCCAAAGTGGAAGCCCCGCCGCCGCCCGACATCGGTGGCGACACCGACTCGCAGCCCGAGCCCGATCCGGAGCCCGAGCCGCAACCGATGCGATCCAAGGAAGAAATCATGCAGGAAGTGGTGAGTAGGGTGTTTAGAAAAATTTAAAGGTATTTTCTTTTATTTATTTATTTATTTAAACTTTATTGCACAATACAAATAGTTAAAAATGGCGTCAAGTCAACCATAGAGCCAAACAGAAACTAGTAGTTAGTGCAAGATCATTAATGTTGAGAATACAAAAAAAAAGTAAAGAGAAGAGACACAAATCAACAATCAAAATATTTTCATTTTGGTTATGGCAAAAATATGTGTCTAATGAAGGCATTAGTACGATTTTATAATTGTGTTGTAATTCAAGTTTATCTTCTGTCCCCGCATCCATCTTTAAGATTTGTAAGGAATATCCATACTTAATGAGGGTTATTAAGTTTTATTTTATTACTAGCTTCTATAAGATAAGGGCATTTTTCTGGCATAAAAAGTAGCCTATGTCCTTTACCGGGACTCAGACTATCTCCATACAAAATTTCATCCAAATCGGTTCAGCGGTTTAAGCTTGAAGAGGTAACAGACAGCCAGACACACTTTCGCATTTATAATATTAGTATGGATTTCATATTTGGGTTAATAAGTGAATGTTTAATTGAACTGAATATAGTGTTAATGGGTAACAACGACATATGATGAAAAAAGTAATACAAAAAGTATTACGAAGAAAGATTCGTCAGTTCTGTTGCTCAAAATGTAAAGCTCTTTCATTTAATATTCCATAAAATATGACCACTTTGATATTGCAAATATAGTCGACAAAATGATATTTGCAAAAATGATGATCAAAATGCATGTGGCCAGATGCTGACGGTGCGGCGTTCGCTCACGGAGATCCTGCTGGAGGTGACAGACCATGAGATTCATACGGTGAGCCAAGAAGAATTGGCCCGATATAACGCCGTACAAGGTATTACCACTATCCACCATTTAGGCTTACCGGCCGCCGCAAGACTATGTCCTATCCAACGAGAAACATACGTGCACTGACTATAGTGATACACTTTTCTGTGATGAAGAAACTGTGATTGTGCTAAACTGTGCCCTTATTTTATGGCTAATAAAGTCTTATTTCAGATTGCCTGTTCACAAATGAATACATGTGGTGTGTGTGATTAATATTGGTTTTATTTATATGGTAAAAGCTTCGCGTCTCAACGCCATGAAAGCTAGCAAGTCCAAGGCGCTCGCTGCTATCGCTAGCGGACTCGGTGAGTTTCTCTCCTGTAGTTTTTACGATGAGGCTCTCTCGCAAACTGACATTATCCTACGTCCCTCAAATCTACTATTTTTAATCTGTATTTGGCCTCGGAAAACTCGTTTTGTTTTAAAAGTTTGCCAGATTGTTTCGGGTAACGCTTATGATGGTTTTGTCATCTGTATTGGTAATAGTTTTATTATAATTCAATATTCTAATATAATTATTAATGTAACTTTGAACACAGCCATCATAGCGTTAGGTGACATTTTCTTTTCAGAAATGCTTCAACAAAAACTTAAATTTAGTATTGTCTAAGTAATTGGCAATACGGTTTAACTAAACAGTGTTTAAATACATTGTGTTTAGTGGAATTGGTAAGAAATTAATAAATTATTTTCGATGTAAATATGTATGCGTGCCTGTTATTATTACTGGAGAGGAAAATTGAAATAATTACATATGACCTGCGCGCAGCAGAGTAAGAATTGTACATTGCTACTGACGAACAATTAGATGGCGCCCAAGTTAGTTGGGTACTATATTCAATGTATAAGATTGTATACTGTAGACACAAGTTTTCTAGTTTCTGATAAGTATTTACTTCAGTTTTGCTCAGCTCGGCAATGTTAAAGGTCAGAACTGACGTAACTTTATTGATAGCTATATTTCAATGCCATGTTCCATTATTATTTATCATTGTCAAGCAAGATACAATTTCGACGATTTCATCATGAATTCATGACAAATTTACATATTAAAGAACAACAAAATTAGGCTTCGTTCGCCATTTAATATAAAACACTGATCTCAAAATGCATACACAAATATAATTGAGCTGCATACACAAGACATTTAAATGTCCTTCTTATTAAGTGTTTAAAAGGAATTTTCATTGTTTCATCAGCAACATGTCTTATTTTTCATGCGACCAATATTACAATTATATATACTTTTTCAATATGACTCATTACTTCATTAGCACAATTAAATATATGGATAATATTTACCAAAGTTAGTGTTATGAAAGTTACGTCAGTTCAGAGTAGTACAACGAAGCGCTCGGTGGCGCTCTAATCGTGTCATCCCTCTCTTTCGCTGATAGACAGAAAGAGACGGATGCTGTTTTTTGTGCGATACACGAACTCTTTTCCAGTTGTCTACTAGTACAGTTTCTATAAATTACGAACCAAAGGCGAAGACGTAATTGTTCCTTTATCTCTGCCTGTAATGTTAAAAAAAGTATTCTTGAGCTAAAATTTATACCTACAGCCTGCATATCGGACGGTAATTAATTTGAACCCGGGGGCACAAAATTCATCTTAGTTTTTTAACAGAATTTGGGCCTTATTTACGTTTATTATACATATTTTTTTAATCTTGAAAAGAGATAAATACAGTTCTCATAAGAAACAGCCGTCAAAGTTTTGGTTAATTTAATAAGGGTTTTCGTTCGCGGTTGTAGAAGTTTCTTTTGGTTTCGTAATTTATAACATTGACAAATCTAACATAAAATGACCGCCACAATGAATTGTGTGGGGTCATTCCAGTTTTACTCACATAGATATACTGCACGGTACGTATTTTGTTACGCCATGTTACCGAGATGCGTGTGCGCAGGGCTGGGCGCGTACGAGAGCAGCAGCGAGGAGAGTGGCGACGAGGAAAGGGTCGAGCTCACTGACCAGCAGTTGCAGGTGATTATTAAATTAATAAATGGGCCTTTCTCTGTAAACTCTTAATTTATTGTTCCAGGCCAATATTAGATCAAAAAAATGTTTATTATATAATTTGTACTTAACTTTAAAAGATAATTACCGAATCTACCCCTGCTCAACGTACAATCATGTAATCTAAAATTAATGCCGTGACATAACGAGCACCTACTCCTAAACTAGAGCCCTATCACGAAACAAGATCGCGAGATACTGAGGTTTTTTCTCGCGCGTGTAACCGAATATTTAGATACATTTCGAATATTCTTTGTAACATATCTTTTTTTTTTTACTGAATAATGTTGCTACGAATATGTACTTCAATGTAATGTATGATGCATAATATTATTAATTCAACGATTACAAAATCCTACTGCTTTCAGTGAGAGTTTGTTGAAAAATATGGTATTGTTGTTGAAAAATCGTTGTTTTGATTTCCATTATGCACGTACAAAATAACAAAAATTTGAGGCCACAGTGTAAAAAAAATCAAAACTTCAAACAGGTTCAAACTTATTACTTCGCGCGCTCAAAAACTAGTGTCGGTCGGTAAACGGGTACATTTTGTTAAAATATTCAGTGCTACTCAAATTTAAGGCCTATACTTAAAAACTAAGAAACTGACTTATACAAATAGAATTTTGAATAACTTTTCTGTTTCTTAGAAATACAACGTCAAAAATCCGTGTCTGACTCATTTGTTGTTTATTAACAAAAGTAACCGAATGCTGGGATTTATCCCTCGAGTTACCAAAGACTTCAAGAGGCCAAATAGCCTGTTGTGTCTCTTTCAAAGTCTCGTGCGTAGTGTGCTCGAATATGGCTGCGTTGTCTGGTCACCGCATTACTCGGTTCATTCAAATAATATTGAGCGTATTCAGAAAAGGTGCCTGAGAATCACGTCGTATAGACACAACCATGACCAAATCCGACTAAATTACGACCAGCGTTTACGAACATTTGGCATTTGTTCCCTTCAGTCGTGTCGTATTTTGCATGACATGGTTTTTCTACACAAGGTCCTTCACTCTAAAATTGACACACCCTATATTCTAACACACCTTTAATACACCACGATTCAGATCGCGTGCCCCTAAAGTTTTCGCTCTGCAGGTATACAAAAACAATACTTCCTATTACAATCCCATTGTAAGAATGTGCCGTCAGTACAATGACCTAGTGACAAAAGACAAGAATATTGACATTTTCAATCCACGATTTCTGTCATTCAGGAGGCAGATTGTAGAAGTGCTTTCGCGTTAAACACCTGTTAATATTATTAATATTGTTAATTATTACTCGTAACAATAATGCAAATTAATTCTGTTCTGAGATGCTCAGTAAATAATCATTATGTTATATTTAACAGTTTAGCCATGTTGATAATAGTTATTTTTTAATTTAAGGTACTTTACGATGTTACTGTACCGTTTTAATCATGTTGTGCATACTTGTTTTGGATGGCATTTTTCTGAAAAGCCTGTTCTATGTATTGTTATATGTTATTTTGAATGTTATCTGTTTAGTGTGCCAAATAAATAAAATAAAATAAAATTTGTTTTGTACAAAAATACGAATAGGCTCTTAATGCGATTTATCTTTTATTCATTTGAAAAAGCAAACAATTCGTGCCCAATATTTTGTATTGCCCAACTGACGGACTTGAATTTCCTGCCCTGGCATCATGCCTATTTTTGTGTAATAAATAATATATTTAATGTTCTAAGTTGTGACGTTTTATTGAATATCTGTGTATTTGCCAGGACATGATCAGGCGCAAGCGGCAGGAGTTCGAGCGGACGTCGCGAGAAATCGAGGCGGAGGTGCGACGCGCCGAGCTGCGCGAGAGTGGCTCGCCGCCCGCCACGCCGGAGCCCATTTCACGTAAGTATTACGCTTACTTCCAGTAATCGGGGGGGTGGGGGTCATTGATGTAGGGTACATGTTCAGTAGTAATCGCCTATGTAGCAACCCGTCCAGCTACACAGAATGAACAAGTATCTATCCATGTGTCAGGCTCTCCTGTTAGCATTTTGACTGAATAGCATAACCTCCGTAATGCAGAACGCCTAAATAGCAATGAGGGTTTTCTAAAATGGAAATATCACCAGTTGGCGCCACTGTGATGTAAGGCCTAATTGAGAAGTGTCAAATTCCTGTGCTGTATTGGTGCATTTTAGATCTTCATAAAAATGCTAATAGTACACTGTCAAATCTTTTTAGGAAGCAAGTAGGATATGAGTTTTAGCTAAGAGGTTTATTGAACATTCTATTAAGATTCACTGAGATGTAACTAGGTCTTTTTGTACGCAGGTGGGTCATCAACACCACCCCCCATAGAGAGTGAAACCCCAGAGAAACTCCCGGAACGTCGTCTTTCCAAAGACAAGAAAAGCAACCACAAATCTGTAGACAAAGTCGACGGAGTCAGGAAGCTGGAGACTATTCTGGAAGAGAAACCAAAGAAATCCAGCAAAAAGGACCGCACTCCAAGCCCGCCGGCGAAGGCCAACAACAAAAACAAGGAGAGATCTCCTTCAGTCTCTAGCGATTCTGAAGAGGACTCCTCTTCCAGTTCTAGCAAGTCTTCTACCTCGAGCGAACCTGAGGTCAAGGTAGAAAGCAAGCCCAAGAAACGCAAACGATCCGTCTCCAAAGACTCCCGACACAAATCAAAGAAACAGAAAAAAGAAAAATCTCACAAGTCAGAGAGGGACGACAGAGACCGTAACTCCAAATCCAAGCACTATGACGACTACGATACAGAGAAATCCAGGTCTAGACGGAAAGACGATTACGACAAATACAAATCCAGGAGCAAAGATTACGATAGGCACAGGGATAAATATAGGGATGATTCGGACGACGAGAGACCTCGTAAGAGGTCGAAGCGGTCGCGGTCGACTAGCTACCGGTCGCGGGATCGTTCGGAGGACAGGAGGCGCGAGAAAAGGTCCTACGATAGAAGCAGCTCGAAACGCGACCGGTCGTACGACCGCCACGACAAGTACGATAGGTATGAGCGGTGTAGGGACGACCGGCGGCGCAGTCGCAGTCGCAGCCGCAGCCGACACCGCCGGTGAACGAAGGTTTCAATACAGGTTGTATTTTTTCTATTCACTTAGCTCTAGCACATGGTGCCCGATAAGTGATTAGCAATAAAGATAACGAAACAGTTTGTTAAAGTAATTACCAGTTTTATTGCCTACTGTTAATTTAAATTATTTTAGATATTCATAAGACTACTTTCAAGCCATTAATATACTATAATGTCCTGTTTAGAGTCTAAAATACTGTAATCATGTCAGAAACACAAATTTTAAATATAAAATTTAATTCTGCAGCTGTAGTTTTTTAGGAACACTAAATAATATCTTAAATTAATGGAAACTGAGAAATGCTGCTTTAGTTCAGATGGTTTTGATGATGACCTCAATGTGATGACAAAAAAATATTTGTGTTTCTGACATAGCACATCACAAGGCTGTGATATATTATTTTTGTTTTTTCTCTTGCAGGTGGCGTATTGAGCTTGCTTCAGGTGTATATACTAGTATTTGTTTATAGTATTTAAAGTGCACTAGCCTTGTTGCATTACCTTATTCCAATAAACCTACAATTTACCCTACTGTTTGTTTTATTTATTTCATTCGTCATTGTGTTGAATAGAATTCCTTAAAACAATGCAAATTTTTGCTGGCAGTAATTTGTTATTGCATTATGATCAGAGCAGATGGAAATAATCGTATTATATTTACTCGAATATGTGCGCCAACACAATGACCTCATCGCATCATCTGAGGGAAGGAGGGGAGGGGTGAAAGTAAATACAATGCAGCATTAAGTTAATTAAGCTTTTTATATTTGGCTATTTTTGTTAATAAATTGTGTTATGAAATAACATAAAATTGGTTGTAGAACTTCTTAGTTACATATCACAGTTCATACAAAGATTTAAGACAAAGTCATGTATTTATTATGTAGTGCAACAAAAAAGTTTGTGATGTAATAATTTGTAACAAACAGCAGTTAATTTATTTGGTAATTCATATTTTCTACTCTACTTCAATATAAGTAGATATGGGGATTTAACATGTCTGATTATTGGTTTCACTGGCTATAAGTAATGCAAAAGGGACAAATAATATCTAACTTTTACACTGTTGGTTAATAGATATTACTATAATCATAAAACAAACCTCCCTGATGCAGTTGCATAATAACACATGATCAAAAATACATTTATTTATTGCATCCTTAAATATAAGCCACAATCTTCTTTCATTTAATGCATCCATATAAAGAGATAAAAAATGGGTAGCTGTTGGTTGGTGCAGGCATCACTTATTGTGCTTGTAGGTGGTGGAAATTCCAATTTAAATTATTAGTCATAGTTAATATTAGTGACATTAACCCAATCAAATATTTAGGTTGAAATTTGCCACACCAGTATGACATTACCATGATGCCTGCACTGAAAATTGCATCATATCACATTAAATTAGTCTTGACAATATGGTCATAAATTGATGTCTTATTCAAATAATATTGCCATCTTTCAGGCTAACTTAATCTGACATGAATGCATTAAATGGAAGAAACTTGGGGCTTAAACAAATCATATCATTTTAACCACTTATCTGTGATTCATTATACCAATGGCTTTTCAAGACATTACATAATAAATAAATACCTAATCATAACACTTAGGCCTAGTACTAGTTGTAACTAGTTAGCTAAGTTTCATTTACCAAATCTTTGATCACATTTATTATACTTATACAGAGCACCTATGTAACTAGAAACATTAACACTATGGTCTAGAGATAACTGTATAAATTCTGTGAGTCTAATTTGCCATGGTAATAGACCATTAGTTATGCACACTGGCCCTGTATAAACAACTAGCTCAGGGTCTGGAATGGAAGGGTAAATGGAGTTAAGTCTATAATTCAAATCTTCTACTGTAAGTTCCTTACAGCTCTCTCCACTTTGAGTACATTCCTTAGCAATCTGACTAATGCATTGTGCAATTTTAGGTCGCCCATCATGGGAATTGAATATGTTGATGACCACTGTATGTGAGCTTGTCCCATTTGTGTACCCATTCAAATCTGGCTTATTTGCCCACTTGATATAACCGGGGACACCTTTCTTATGCTGTTCAATCTCAAGAAATAGTTTCTCTTCATCTTGCTTAAGGTTACCTGCAATAAACCAAGTTTAGGTGGTCATAACATTGTCTTGCTGCTAATCTTGGCCTGTAGAATATACACTACAAATTTTATATGCTATACATAAATGAACGTTAATAGTTTTTGTTTTGATGGGCGGATACAGAATTCTAATAAGACTCAATATAGTAATTGTAACCAGTGTAAAGGCAATGAATACTCAAGGTCTAAATTGTATCATAACAGTGGATTAGGTGGATGAAGATTCGCAGTAATTTCTTGTTTACCTGTGATGTCATGGAAGCTGACGTAAGGTATCCCGGCCACTAGACTCCAGATCACCACGCGTGCCAGATCACTAAGAGAATGATGCTCCGTGTCAGTTAGCACCAGAAGATGGTTCAACCTCTTACTAAATCTTGGCACATGCTCCATGATCATGCTGATATCCTTCCTCGTTACCTCACATCTTGGTAAACTACCCTTTGCAGCCCAAAACTGGTGATAAACATTCCGAACAGCAACAAGTACATTTATAGCCAAATGTACGAGAAATAATAGAAATTCACCTAACAATCCCGACAACATGTTCAAAGCGTTAACTTAGTCCCTTAAAATAAATAGTAATCACTAATTTTATTTGATCATTTTAATAATTTTGACGAAATTTCGGCAAAATTGGACAGATCACACGGCTAGTCAGCCGCTTTCCCAGGTGACCAATCATAAGCTTCGATGTGTAAATTCAGTACCACCAACATAATCTACTAAAAAAGCGTATTTTTCTTTACAAAAGTAACCTGTATTTAAATTTACTGCCTATGGTTTATGGTATGTATGGTTATGTTTGCGTAAATATTACGTACTAACTTAAATAAAAATAAAAAAGTAAAAGCTATAATTTGTAGAGGTGGTTTCTACGAAGAAGAATATGTATATTAATATTGAAGCTTGGCTTACACAATAGTAACTAGCGTATCACATGCCATGAACCAATTACTTATTAAAACATGTAAGATCTGTAAGATTATGTACACTATAGGTTGAAAGTGTAGAGCATTTAACTAATGGAGATGACAAGCCGTGTCATTACCGAACATTTTTTCTTGTAGTTTCAGCAGGGGTAGGGTAAACATGTACAGCACACTACGAAAATATTCCTATTCTACAAACGCACAGAATTATAAAAAAATCACCTAGAATCAAAAAAAACATCCAGACATTGACAATTTACAGTATAAACTAACCGGAGATTTCGCGATTACTTTGGCAGCAGGAAATGTATTCTTTTATGCATCTCCAGTACGCATTATAGTGAAATAAACATTTTATAGACACATACCGACTTTTCTCCTCATATCGATCTCATATTTTATACAGAGTATGTAAGCAAAGCTTAACATTTATTTCGATACTTTCCGGTTTAGTACGCACTATTGTATCCGCTTCCGAAGAGCGCCATCTTTGTTTCTTTCGCTTGTCAGAATTGGCTGATAAGGTTAGTATTTCTTACATTTTATACTAATAAAATTGTACAATTTCTCAGTGTAAGGTGAGCTAGTGTCGTATTACATGAAATATTCAGTGATTTCGATGTGGATGATAAAATTTCAGTGATTCGTGTTGAAACACGGTTGTTGTGTCTTATCTCGTTGCGACCATGCTGTTGCTGACTGCGTTTTTCATTTCAGAGGCCTCAAGATGCAGATCCACATCAGAGGACAGTCTACGCACGTTTTAGACGTCAATGGACAAGAATCCATTGGTCAGATCAAGGTAAATTTGTTACATATTTATAACATTGAAGTGAAGAGTTTTATCACGGCATGAGCATTACTGAACTTTTACGATTTTGGGTATTTTTAGTTCAAGACCAGGCTAAAATAAAACTGATATACCAATTCACTTTAATTTCTTATTTATTTGTAGTTTGGGAGTCCTGATCCATTATTATGCCTTATATTCTCGCATATAACTGAGCTTTTAATTTTTGTAGGTTATGTTAATGTCATCCTATCAACGTCATTTTCTTTTGCATAGTTTCATTCATGCATACATTCTTACTTCGCAACAACAATTTAGACGTAGTTTGAACTTATCAGAACATAGGTAATTAAGGCGACTGTTTGTTAGGAATGTGATATTCTGGTGGTAGAATATCTAGCATTTAATTTTGTTAATAGGGATGTTGACAAATTGTGACAACTTTTTCTGTGGTATGTTATAAAACAACCTTTCAATTGGGGAAACATTCTATTTCAATCTTACAAAAACTCCTGAGATACAATGATGAGTCATATATTTGAACTTTCCCAAAAAACGCTCCATAGTAAAAGCCTAGGAACGTGTGACGTCATGTTCTCTACCTTATATAGCCACTCACTTGCTTTTGGATTTTAAAAACGGTGGCCTATATTGCTCTGTCTTTTTGTGCAAATTTCCGCGAGATGCCGTGTTTTATTGAAATATTCATAACTTGGTTTCTACTAAATCATTTGCTATGTTTTTTTTACACAAAAAAGCCAATGAAACAAAGAATCTGATGGTGTTACTTATTTTATGGATTAAAAATAATTATAAAAAATGCGTAGAACTGACACACTGATAAAGTTGACGAATTTAAGCAGAAATATATTTTTAGAAAAAAAACTAAAGCAATAACATCCTTTTTGTTTACATGCAAAAAAAAGTAGATTAGTTGTTCTTTCATTTAATGCCAAATATTGTATAACTGTTCAAATAATATTGTATAGTAAACATCATTTCATTTTTAGATATCTGACGCAAGACGGGGCGATTTTTTTTCTTTGATTTGTGATTTATTTGTGGCTAATTTAAAAACTCAAGAACCAAAATATAGTTCTAATTAGAACAAGCAACTAGTAATCATAAATTGAAATGGATATATTCTGCAATAATAACGTTAATTACGGTTCTAGGAGTCTAAATAACAAAAATATCACACAACACAAACACATTATAAATCACAGTCTGTACCTAGGAAACCACAATCACACAAAGAAAACCATTAATACATAGAATCACACTGATTTTAAGGTAAATAAACAAAGCCGTTACGCAAAAAACTAATAACATGCCATGTTACCGGAACAACTGCTGAACATGGCGCCCCGTTAGGGTCGAACACAATGTTTTGTGCTATGATAAAACTTGCGTTTAACGAAACAGTTTCATAACCAAAGTAACCATACATTTCATGGGTTATTCAATGGTATTATTAGTTTTTAATATATTCATACTTTAACAATAGACTTTCCGACCGAACTTTACAGGCCAATAAAACAAGCTAAATGCAAGAACTCAAAAAACTATCATAGAAACTACCATTTTTCACTTTTATTTTTAAACCTTGAATACAGTCAACACTCCTATTAAGGTGCATCCACATTTGTATCATTTGCCCGATCAGATTTTTCTTTGTTTTGTTTCGTGGCATGATCGCGTGTCATGATCAGCGTTTGGACATTGCGCCGATCCAATCGCTCGAAATCCATGTTGCTACGCGTATCACACACTCAGATCGGACAAGCAAAGCATGATCACCGCGCCGAAAGTGAGCGTCCAAGCAGCGCGATACGCAGTCATGCCACGGCACGGTGATCGAATACGAGCAAATGATACAAGTGTGGACGCACCTTTAGTGTGCCCTAACTTCACAGTTTATTGAATCATTACAGTAATGCTGAACAAAATATATTTATGTGTAATACTAAAAAACAAATTAATAAATTTCTTCTTCTTTAACCTTATAACCCTGCATAATTATATTAAAAGTAAAAATTAATGATAGTAGTTCAAAACTGATATTTTAACCGCTTAGCAATAATAACTACTGAATGTACTTATCTGAGTACAAATGTTTCAACCATGTTTGCCAGTAGTTTTCTTTACTAAAATGGCCGCGATTTTATTGATGTTACAAACCAAAATTACAAAAACACAAGAATTGCTGTCTCAGTCTGACACACTAACCTTGGTATGCACTTAGCATAGTACACTCATATCATAGGACTTACGAGGTTAAGTTACCTCTTGCTAAATATCAAATTTCATAACAATTTTGTGTCGTTACAGGAGCGCCTCCGCGCCCTTGAAGAGGTTGGAGCCGAGGACCTGACCCTCTCGCTGTGCGGCGCTCCCCTGGATGACTCCTGCCTTGTGTCGGAGCTCTCTTCCGCTGAGTTGGACCTCACAGTGCCACTGCTTGGTGGTAAAGTGCACGGATCCCTGGCTCGTGCTGGTAAGCATCTTTACTGTAGTTCCTATCATGAAAATATGCAGTAGGTACCGACAGTATGTTCTGGACTATCATCCATCAGAAGAGATTATGACAGTACATTTGATATGAGAAAGTAGTGAGTCTATAAAAGAAATTAAATTTTCTGCAGTTTGACTAAGTGCCTGTTAGAATAAATAAATAAATAAATAAATAAATATCAGGGACAATCAAATTGCCAAGGATAGGTCAATTCGTTTCTTGTGGTATACCACAGTTTAAAGCAATACAAACCATAGAGTATGACAAACAATCCCCTTTACGAAATTGAAATTATACCTACCATTTGAAAGTTACTAAGAGATAATGATGTGATAATGTTTTATTTCATATAAATTTCTGGTTATAATTATCATTACAGGCATTTACTATATAAATTCCAAGTGTATTTGTCAGACTAAGTGGACTAGGCCAGTGATCAAAGTTTACTGTATTAACCTTCATTACAGGTAAGGTAAAGGGTCAGACCCCCAAGGTTGAGAAGCAGCAGAAGAAGAAGAAGAAGACCGGCCGTGCCAAGCGTAGGATCCAGTACAACAGGAGGTGAATATCCATTTTTTAATTTATTTTAGCTCCTCACAATGGTTAACAAATTTGCAGCTGATATCTATCAATTTGAGCAACCGGATTATGTTATCTGTACTAAAATATATCAATAATACTATGTTCATTGTGCATTACTGTACTAACATAGAACATAGTATATTGACATGAGTTCTCCTTTTAAGCATCAGTCTGCAATATGGATTAGGATTTTTTACTCTTATATTGAAATGAAAATATAGTTGTGGTGTGCACAGGTTTTTTGCCAAAGGTAGGCAGTGTTTCTGTGCCTATATAGAGTCAAGATTGTTCAGGGCTTCAGGGTAGGCGGTTGCTCTGTGACTATATGGACCACACGCCACTGCAAACAAGTGTGCATTTAAGAGTCCCCAGCAAGCTCGGTTCGCCATACAAACGTAGTTACGCTCTCATTTTAAAACGACTAGCTAGTTTGCTCTGAAACTTTGTACTTAGTATAGAGGTGCCTACCGGGAGAGTAAATTATAATTCCCGTTTATACAACACACACTATATATTTAAAGTTCTAACAAAGTAACAAGCCATAGTTTAACCGACGGCGCGCGGCGCACGGAGGGTTATAGGTTCAGGCCGCCTTATTAGAATAACTGAAGGTATATGCAGGCCTGTAATTAGTTTATATAGCTTCAGATACCATGTAAAAAAAGTACAGTGAATTTAAGTTTTCCATACAAAATTTGATTTTGCCGTATTTTGTTTGTTTTATAAGCTGGAGCCATATAAACTAATTACAGGCCTAGATATACCTCATGTCATTGTGTATACAAAGTTTCGTTATAATCCAACACATAGTTTTAAAATGAAAACGAAACTACGTTTATATGGGAAGGTGAAATTCGGCCGAGCTTGCGGGGGACTCTTAAATACTTGAAGGAGCAGAGAAAGGAAGAGGGTTAAAGTGAAATAAATATGTGAGAAATAGTGGTATCTTAACATCATTGTATAGATAATTCACTACCATTTTCCCCACTACTTCGTCCATGCCATACTTTGAACTGTGTCCTAATGATGCCCAGCTATGCCACTAAGATCCAACTACTAATTAATGTAACTCATTGAATTCATCCCTCTTCCTCAGATTCGTGAACGTTGTGCAGACCTTCGGACGTCGCCGCGGACCTAACTCCAACTCGTAGGTTAACAACTTTGTATATAAGATGCAAATATAACATCTGTTTGCTCCATCTTGTTGTTTTATTCAGACAAAAGAAATCAGTGGCGATATTAGCCTATGCCCGTCTTGTCGGTGCCCTCGGACCTGCATAGGTCCGAGCAGGCAAGCATTTGTCAGGTTTAGTTAACACTTTGCTGCCAAGCTTTCGCTATCCTCTACATACGGTCAAACGCATGTTATAAGCTATGCGCCTACAAGCAGACCGTCCGCTAGGCGTGTTCCTGGCAGTGGATGTGTTAATATCCTGATAGATTAAACCCAAAACTCTAAAATCAAATTATGTATATCTAGCCGGAGTAAAAAACTACCTTTAACACATTCACTGCCAGGAACCTGCCCAGCGGGCGTTCTGCGTGGCAGCGACAGGGTTGATATACATGTGCCAATTCAACAAGAGTTTTCAAGAATAATTCCCAGCTTCCGTAAGGAATGGCAAGAAAAGAAGTAGATTGGTAGATCATGGCATGAGTTGTTTGTCACCATACATACAAAACCGCTAAAATCCTTTGAAAAAAAAAATGAAACTTATAAAGTTAAGGCTCTCAGCGGAAAAATGGCTTAAGTAACCCAAAATTATCCTTATTTGTTTCTACTGGAACTGTCAAAGTAAAAAATCGCATGCCTACTTTTCACATTTGTTACTACCACACCACATTGCGCTGAGAGCCTCAGTAACTTCAGTTCAGTTATCGTTAATTCGATTCTCGTGTTAATTTCATTGCCTTATTCCGTATCTTTATAGATAAGAGCCGGTGTCGGTCGATGTCTTTGTTCAATTTCTGAGTTGTACGAATAACTTACCTAACATTTCTTTCTCCTATAAATACTGTACTGTATTATGAAAGGGATTGCAATTGCAATATCGGGCAATAAAAAGTATGTGGTTCTTTTGATTGGATTTCGAAAGGGTTTTTCTTGCCATGAGTAGGTTTTTCATATTCTTTGAACAAGTTCAAGTCCACCTCTCCATCAAAATGTTTGTAGGTGGGTACAGTCGGCATCAAATAGTTTGTAACATTCAAAAATCCAAATAGGTATATCATAACACTGTGTACTTACTTATGTTTGACATAAATAAATAAGCACGTCTTTATTACTTTAGGCACAAAGATGTGTCACGGTATGGAATGGACTATACTTCAAAATTATCTAAGTAATTAAGCATTCACAAGTATCTTGGACTTGGTATGAAGGAAATAGAGTTTTTGTTAAGATATTTATGAATGTGTTCATTAATTAAATATTATTGCAGCTGACTATACATACCAAGGAACTTTGAGGTATCGTTATACGTTTCTTAAATAATTACAAATTGAAACACAAAAGTAATTCAACAAATAGTTTTATTCAATACAAATTTGCTGCAAATAGGAAAAACCCTGCTTTAAAACACTCTTCTATTTAACACTAGGGTAGGGAACATTGCTTACATTGCCATTGACCATTCCTAATGTAGGAGTTTAATTCGTTTTAAATTCCCGTGCTTCAAGCCTTGTATCCTAAAATCTGGGATAATATAACTATTGTCTGTCTGAAAACAGACGTGTATAACTTTAAAATTGGTTTGAATATATAACTTTATATATCCTTGATTTAATTATTCCCATTACTCATATCTTTTTGAGTGCCTTTCACATTGTCCGACACCGGTTTAGCTCAGCGGGAGTGATGCTGCCTGTGAAGCTGGGTTCAAATCCCGGTAAAGGCAAATGAGATGTGATGACCATAAATATTTGTTCCTGAGTCTTGGATGCTCTATATATATATATATGTAGCGTATATATATATATATATATATATATATATATATATATATATATACCTACCTACAGCTGTGTGCAATATCATAGCAGTATGTATGTACCATGGTAAGTAGTTTTTAAAATAAAGCAGATGCATAAAACGGCTCCTAAAGAGAATCTATGTACCCAAGGACTGTTTGTACTGGCCACTGAAGCAATTAATATTTCTAAATTAGTATAAAAAATCAAAGTGTCTTTATTTTTGAGCCTCCCACCATATAAAGAAATTTGGCAGTGGAATTTGAATCAAAAATGTAGGAAATTCGGTTATATTGCCTTTGTGTTAAATTCGAACGACTAAAAGCTAATGCAACTCTATTCTGATAGAAAATGACTCAAAGTTCATTGAATAGGAGAAGGCCTTTTAATAGGCCTTTGGGCGGCTAAAGGCTATTACATTGCTGTCTTCGAACCTGAATGCACTTTATTGTTAACTCATACCACGATTATAACTAAAATCTTAAGTCACATTTACATCTTGATTCTGCAAATCCGGCTTCACTGCTATTATTTTTGCACACTACTGTAAGTAAGTATATACATTAAATACTAGAAGGGGCCCGCAACTTCGTTCGCGGAGGAGAAAAAGTCATAACCCTTCGTTTTTTCTTCAGCGTAGTCGGGTAAAAAGTATCCTATAACCACCTGGAGATACCCAGCTACTCGTGTACTAAAAATATTTGAAATCTGTTTAGCCGATTTTGCGCGATGAAGCCACAACGACACATAACATCATACAAGAAATAAAAAATAAAATATTTTTCGTTTTAGTGACCTCCAAATATTTCGTAACAATATTTTTTTTGAAAATATATTCAATGTACAGACATTTCATTTTTACAACTTTATAATAGTAGAGATATCGTCGCCTAGTACTCATCAGACAAGCCTTCTTGCCATTACCGCTTACCATGCTACAAGTTCGATTTGTGGAAAATTGTCCCCTAATATTTTTATTTATTTATTTGTACACATATTTCATAACATAGCAATTTGGTTGACCAATCTCATCGCCGGCAGATATCAAAGAAAATGTGCACAAAAACAACCCACATACCTACTCGTAAAGGGCCGATGGCATATAGTTGTCACATATCGATATCGTAACATTGGTAACGTTCAGGCAAATTTTATGGCATACAATACTTTCATACTTTTTATCTGCTCCGGTACCATGTCGGATAATGCGAAAACGTCCTAACTGGACAGCCTGATGGCACTGCCTTCAGAGACACTCGATGTTAAATCGCAAATTTTAACCACATGCAATTTCTCTGAATCAATACCGGCACTATACATTACGAGGCCGAACTACATTGGCGTTATTCTAAAATTTTTGCAGTCCTCGTGATAAAAACGGCAATGTATTCGCCTTCGTCTCGACTCCCGCCAATGTGTAATGCCGGTATAAAGCAGTAATGCCAACCCGGCAACTGTGACGTCATCTAGACTTGCATGCGACCGTCAGTACCAAACCCTACATGATGGAATACCAGCAGAAATCTTGGTTGGACCGTATGAAGAAACTAAATACATACATATATACATAGACTGATAAACACATTACCCTCCTTTGCGCCGCGCAGTCTGGTAAAAAGTAGTGGTAGTGGCTTTTAAAGTAGGTTCTTTAAAAAAAAAACAGGTCTTAATTCAAATACATTTTGATCCATTCATTTGTGCAACGAAAATTACACTTAGATGACTATCTTCCGTTACACAGAGGAATAAAATAAAATGTATTTTTAATTAAACCCTCAACTATGCACTAAGTAGTTTTTTCTAATCGACACCATTGAGTTGGTCGAGATCGCAATAAAATGTTGCGTCCTCCTTAAAAAACCGGCCAAGTACGAGTCGGACTCGCGCACCAAGGGTTCCGTACAAATATACCCTAAAACGACGATATCTATGAAAATCCAGTTTTAGCAGAGCTTTACTCCTAAGCAAAATGTGTGGGGTTATTTTATATTGGTTTCTGACATATTGTGCTATAAGAGCTATCTTCACACCAAATTTCAAGTTTCTAGTCCAACTGGAAGTACCCTACAGGTTTTCCATGCACGGGAACTTGTATTGAAACACCTTTTTTAAGGACAAAAAAGTTTATGCCAGACGAGGGTAACCAGAGATACGGTTTTTGAATCGATGGTGATTATTTTTTTCTCAGGCAGGATTATATTACTGACGGTTATATGTTTTATTTATTTATTAACCAAATAAGGTTCCACGAAAGGGGTTCCTGCAAGCAAGTGGACATACGTTTAATATGGCACTGTGGCAACCACACTCAATACACACAAAAAATCATAGTCATAAATAAACCCAACCTATAACATACATAAGATAACGCAATAAATACTACCACCTCGAAATCTATATCAACAAATGAATAAAAACGACTTCCTCTTTTGATTATGTAAATATTTTATGAATTCATAATATTTTTGCTATAATGACCAGCATCATAATAAATTATTTCGTAACACTAATGTAAAAAGATATAGAAAAAAATATAAGAAAGAAGAATAAGATAATTATCAATTGGCAGTGACGTTGTACATTTTATGAGAATGAAAAAGCAATCATGTTTGCATCATTTTATTGACACTTGCTAGTTTAAAAGTACTACAGATAATTAGAATGGGTGACTGAGCTTTGCTCGCTGGGTGCACGATTTCTAGTTTTTTGAGAGTAAAACACCAAATTTCCTCCAAATCGTTAGAGCAGTTTCCGAGAAACCAATGATATATCAATTTATATACACACTAGCCCGCGACTTCGCCCGCCTTAAATTCCTTTATCGACGATAAAAGTATTTTTCCGGGATAAAAAGTAGCCTATGTCCCTTCCCGGGACTCAAACTATCTCTGTATCAAATTTCATCTAAATCGGTGTAGCGGTATAAGGGTGAAGACGTAACAGACAGACAGACGGACACACTTTCGCATTTATAATATTAGTATGGATTATTATGGATGTATAAACATGAAAAGATTGTTTAAAGTAGAGGATAGATTTTATTGATGTACCTCTGCTTCAGACTTTATGACATCCTCACAACACATTTGTGTACATTTTCAGGAGAATGGAAACATTTTTACATAAGTGCCTACTCATATCAATATCACCAAATTCGGTCATGTGACGATTTCAATGCGAGTATGCCGGTTGATATAGAAAAGTGTGATTTAATCCAATACAAAAAAACTCGATGACTATGATTTCTTATTTACAAACTTTAGAATACGCTAATATACCACAGCCACAGTAATAATCCTTATTCTAAGTTATGTATACATTTTAATGTTAAACATAAAAAAGTAAAAAAGGCCTTGTAAGTATAGTACATCGGCATTAGGATACTTTCTTCCCCAATCCCCATACCATGGGGGATTGTATATATATAATATAGTATATCTATAATAAGTACCACTCACTCAATAAGGCACGAACATTACAACTAGCAAACCTTTGAATATTATAAAATCACTCGTTGCATATTGATATGCAATTATTATTACACTGTTAAGCATAATAGTCTTACATTATGTACTACTTGTAAGTTAACACTAGGGTGCATGCATTTGTATATAAAACGGACATCCAAAAGGTACAAAATACCAATAGGTAATATTCTTTTGTAAATACGAGTATCTGATACACGTTCTCTCTAAGTAAATTAATTATTATCAAAGTTGTAACGAGTATAGAAACTCAACTTATCGTTACAAGCGGAAGACTTGGACAGCCGAGTCGTCGTCCCTTCGATTCCTCTAGTGTTTTAACTCAGTAAGTACAAATCTAGTCTTAACAATAAAGTACTTTTGGCTTCTCCATATCCACTATTACGAGGGGCACACCGAAATGATCGGGAATAGAGTACTTTAAACTGAGTTACATTAAATCCTTTTTTGTCACATGCATACTGGCGACATACAATCACGATGCCGTTTTTACAATTAAAAAAAAGAACGATATATTTTTTTAATTCCATTTTTAAATTGACAACTCGATGAACAAAATGGAGCTGACGCGTGAAAATTTTCGTGCAATTATTTACCATAACTTTCGTCGTGGCTTATCTCCAGATGAATGTCGCAATGAGCTTGTTACTATATACGAAATTGAAGCACCTAGTCAGACGACAATATATCGGTGGTATGCTGAGTTTCGACGGGGTCGTGCCTCTCTTGGCACCGTACCTTCATCAGGTCGGCCGAAAACGGCGGTTTCGCCTGAAAACATCGCGGCTGTGGAAAAACTACTAAAAGAAGATAGACATGTGACATACGAGCAGATTCGGGCAACCATAGGCATTGGAATGACTGCAATTCACACTATTTTGCATGGTGAGTTGGGTGTCAGAAAATTGATTTCCCGATGGGTACCCCATAATTTGTCTGAAGAGCAAAAGGCGGCTCGTGTTGATTGGTGCCGATCTATTCTGAAATGCTACAATTTAGGAAACTCAAAAGCCGTTTATAATATGGTCTCGGGTGACGAATCCTGGATTTATTCTTATGAGCCTGAAAGAAAGCACCAGTCGGCAGTATGGGTCTTCGATGACGAGGTCAAACCAACGAAAGTTGTGCGTTCTCGAAGCGTGTCGAAGAAGATGGTGGCTTCGTTCGTCTCAAAAAAGGGGCATGTTGCCACAATTCCTCTAGAAGAACAAAGAACCGTTACCGCTGATTGGTATATCACAGTTTGTTTGCCGGAGGTGCTGGCCGAACTTCGCCAAGGGAACCCGAGACGCCGCGTCATCTTACACCACGACAATGCGAGCTCCCACACCGCCCACAAAACAACTAAATTTTTGAACGACGAAAACGTTGAGTTGATGTCCCATCCTCCATACAGCCCTGACCTGAGTCCAAATGATTTTTTTACGTTCCCTAGAATTAAAGATTTATTGCGTGGTCAGCGGTTTGAGAACCCAGAAGCCGCTGTGGAAGCCTATAAATCGGCCATTTTGGCAATGCCTACTTCAAACTGGAATTATTGTTTTAATGACTGGTTTAAAAGAATGCAAAAGTGCATTGAATGTAACGGAGAATACTTCGAAAAACAATAAAATATAATTTATGTATATAGTGCACATAGTTTTTTAAATTCCCGATCATTTCGGTTTGCCCCTCGTAACTGGACACTGACAAAACTGCGAACTACGATAAATATTTCGAGTCTTTGTACTTTCTAACTTCTAATTCTATATTTAAATGCAAGATCTGACTTATCTGAGCCATTGCAGAGCAATAATCTCGTGCAGTTTTGTCCAATTCTACTGGGAATGTTTCTACTTCAGAATTTCGTATTCGAGGTATCGTCCGATAATTCATATCATAATTAACAACTTAATTTGTACGTTTTCATAGTTCTATTGCACGTCGTCGCCTGAGATTCACTTCGCTGGCAAAAAGACGCGTACACTATTCGACCGGGGTTTTGGCACCTGTCTTTATTGAACCGATATCATCCGGTGCTGGAGGCGATCACACTTTGGGGGGAGGCGTCGCGAGTTTGGTGCGCTCCTGCTCCCACCGGCTAATATAGTCGATGGGGTAGCACAGCACAGCCGAGAAGAGTAGGAACCCGCCCGCCACGTAGAACGCTATGTCAAAACTATGCGTCATGTCCATCAGAGCTCCTGTACAAAAAAAATACATACGTTAAATGAGTTGAAAACTAGTCGACTGTCACATTTATTTTGGCACAGAGCCTAAAATACAACATACGATGCCTCAACTCACCTGCAATTGGAGCACCTAATAATGCGCCGAAACCTTGGAATAGCAGGAAGAGCCCGAAGCAGTTGGTGAGTTGCTCTAACCCGACGTATTCCACCACCAGAATCGAACGCAGAGATGCGAAACACGCTGCAATTAAATTGATTATTATTAGTATTATATTCCACAGTGTAGTAATAAATAAGACGTGAATAAGTAGTAGAATCTTACCGACGGAAAGTCCAAATAGAGCGCAGTATGAGAACTGGAATCCAACATGGTAGCAATAACCGCTGAACATGGTCGCGAGGCCACCAGCCGACAGCGCAATATTGTTCAGCCACAGTGGAGATACTTTGGGCATCGATGATACGAGGCCGCACGCCACACGACCCACGATGTTGGCCACACCGATCGACGATACCAACATCGTGCTAGTTGTCTTGTCGATACCGCCCATCTCCTGCGCCCTCTGCGCGACGTACATATAGGGAACAAAGAATCCCAACATCGTGAAGAAACCGGACACAGCCAGAATGACGAAAGTCGGTGATCGGAACAGGCTGACGTCCAACATGGTAGCGAGGGTCCGTCTGACCGCTTCTGGGCAAAGGCGGCATTTGCCTGAGCGCTCTTCTTGTGCGTCCTCCTTTGTTGGGACATGAGTAACCGCCATGTGGTATCCAAGTGAGTTTCGAGATGTGTATTGGGGTAGTCTGACTAAACTACCACTGAAAAAGATATCATCTCTGTAGAGAGGTCTAGCGATTAAATCGGCATGTGAGTGGCGAGGCCTGGTCTCTCTCTGTATAACTTTGATAGGCGAGCTGATGAGAGGTTCAGTGTTGTCAATGTTGCTGTTAGAATCGTCCTCGTCTTTCTCAACGACGGGGCCAGTGATGAACATCGGCCTGTTTCCAAGAGTATTTTTAATTGTTCCAGCAGTGGCCGAAGAACGTCGGCTTAGATGAGAGTTGCTGCCACGGAAGACTTCCTCGGCGGTTGGATAGCGGGTGTTGTTTGCGACACCAACCCACGTGTGTGGACTCACTTTGTTACTAAATCTCATTTCAGCGGGCATGGATATGCCTGAGTCGAGTTTGCTGTGTAGTTTGAGCATCGAATTAAGTTTCTCGACTGCTTCTTCGTGTCGTCGAGCAACGTCGTCCTCTCCAGGTTGGTCGGCAAGTGCTACTCGGACAGGTTTGATGGGTCTGAAGAGGGATCCGAAGATTATGCAGAGAAGAACGAATCCTGAGAAAAAGATAATTCAAATATATTTTTTGTTCCCGTAATTGAAATGATACCTATTGATTGGCAAAGCTTGCGCTCGATTACCAACCTCCGTGGACAACAATGGTGACCCTCCATCCGTAGGTATTGACTAGGTAGGTGCTGAGCGGAGCGAAGACAAAAGTGCCAACTCCAGAGCCACAGAGCGCCAGGCCGGTGGCGAGTGCTCGCCAGCGTTCGAAGTAGAACCCGACCGTCAAGACTGCTGGCATGTACACCATGCAGAAACCGATACCTGTAAATAAGATGGTACCTAAGTAAGTTTCATAAAGGTACCTTGTTAATAAATAATACGAGACGAGGGGCCCTTTTCATAAACGCTTGTGACTTGTATTACAAGCGGAAGTCTCTTTTTAATTCATATTGTTAGAAAGAGACTTCCGCTTTATCTTATCTTATCTTATCTTATCTTAGAAACGGGCCCCAGGAGCCCATAAACGCTTGTAACTTGTATTACAAGTGGAACTCTAATTTTAATACAAGTTACAAGCTTTTCTGAAACGGCCGCCTGGTAGATGTTTTGCTCTGGTCAAAAATTTCAAATTCTAACTTTGAACTCCATTAAGTACAAATTAGATGAATCCAATTTATTCCATTCCTTGTAATCGCAAATTTACTTCTTAACTAATCGAACTTTGTGACATTGTAAGTAAAGTCTGTACCTAATGGAATATTTTATTTTTGATCCATCTAATTGGAGACTAATCGCGCAGTCTTAGACTCCGTTAGCTGGCATTTTCGAGTAAAAGAAGTTTGGGATTCCTAATTCGACAGGAGTCTTTATTTTAGCTTGTCTGGTAGTTTGAAGAATACTAACCTCCAATGACACCGTACACTAGATACAGGTATTTAACGCTAGTGGCGAAGTACGAGAGGGCGAACGCAACACTACTGATCACGCTGCCGACGATGGTTACCACTCGGAAGCCATATCTGGAAACAAGAGGTTGTGTTTCAGGTTTTATTTAAAAATGGTACAGAGTTGATAGAATCCCATTTTCGTGAGCTTACAAACAAATATGCAATGAGACCATATTATACAGTGATCAATCCAAATTGGTCAGTATGGAGTGTGGAGAAGTCAGAAACTATGAGATGTCGTCAATTTTAGATTTAATAATAATGGCATACAGTTTTTTTTACTTATTAATAAAAAATTTTTTTAATAATATTTACATAACTGGGAATCGAACCTGGTCGAAATCTCTGTAAACAATGTAATAAATTCTGTAAGTTATTTCGTTGTTGATGGTGCGAATCTAAAGTCACAAGGATCACATTTTTAATAGAATCTGGTTCAAACAATTGAAAGAAAATGTCAAAAATAAAATAATTATTTAATATAAGTAATTGTTCAAAATGTAGCCATTTTTCTGGATGCAAAAATTATTCTCTCTAGACTAAAAAAAAATGAATGCCATTATTATTAAATTTAAAATCGACGCCATGGTTCCTAAGAACAGATTTCACTATCTCTCATAGTTTCTGACTTCTCCCTACTGACGCATCTGGATTGATCACCAAGTTCCAAGTCTTTCTGGACACGTTCCAACTAATATGTTCTCATTTTGAACGAAAAAAGATCCTTCGCCATTGTGTAATGATTGTGAAATATTAAAAGATGTTCAGTATGTTTTGATGGAGTGTGTTCGGAACCAATCTCGGCGAATTGGTCGCTCAGCGACAAAGCCCATTAAATAAATAAAAAGAAACCGGGTCCATGCAGGTAGTACAAACATTAAGGCGTCAATTAGAGCTTATTTTAAACTTAACGAGATATAAAGGCGCTATAGCAGCAGCACTTAACTCTTGGCGACAAAAGAGCCTAAACAAAATAATTATTTCACTTAGAGGTACACTAGGAGTTATAAGAGCGATAACAGGGAGAGTTTAAAGGTTTAAAGACATACAGCAGTAATTGTTAACACTACAATACAGATACGAATCAAAGCGCCAAGAATGATACGACGTGGTCATACCAGGACTCGGATGCGTCAGGTGTGTTACCCGTTACCCTTTCAGTAGCAAGCACTGACTGTGCCATTCGCATCGAAATTATCTATCCGCTTTGACCCCTGTACCTATTCTTATTTTGAAAGGTATTATAACCTTAGCAGCATCTATGAGAACACGTATTACACCTGTTCACACTGTTCACATTCCGATTCCGTTTCGTTCGATTTGACACTGCTGTAAAGGAAGGACAATCGGAATGTGAACAGGTGTATCATAAACTCTTTTACATCACCAAATGCCTAAAGAGGTACAAAACTCTCTTTATGGTTACTTAAAGTCGAACATTAGCAACATTTGTCGCTAACATAGAACTTCTAGTGCTTAATGTGATTTCTGTCCCGGCGTTTTGGATTCGACAGAAAAGTGTACATTGAAACAAATAGTTAGTATGTTGATAATGAAATAAAAAAGAACTCTTAGATGTTAAAAATGTTTTCACCTGAGGCCGCTTTTATAGCCTTTGTGTATACTAGAACTCAAAGCGTTAATAATCACCTATTTGCCATCCTCTTATCGCTTAAAGGCAGTTAGTGCGCGACAGAGTAGTGCTACTGTACCGTTTAAGGAGTTAGTATTCACCAAGCACCCAAAGAGTTAATAAACGATATTTTACTCTACTTTACCACTAAAGGAGTAGTAGTAAGTTATCTTTTGTAGTTCCAATAATCGCCTCTCTTATCGCTCTATTATATCTACCGCCATTAAACAACCTTAGGTGATAAGAAACTGTACCCATTTCGGGGGTATTTTAGAGTTATAACGCGCTCTAACTCCGAATGCGTAACACTTATTTATAACTTTAGGATCTGGTTACCGCTCTAATAGATCTACTATAACTCTTAAATTGTCTTAGCGCCTATGTTAGGCGCCAAGACAAGAGATATATTAGCGGGATTGCTTTTGATATTATATTATTATTTGCTTACAATTGTTTTTACATGGAAAAATATGCCATGTGTGAAGATGATAGTTTGAGATGGCAACTGAATACAAAACTTACTTGTTTGCTAAGGCCGAAACGAAAGGCCCCGCTAGCAGGTAAAACCCGGCCAATAGGGAGGTCACAGGCGCCACCTCTCCGCTGCTTGCCTGTAACAAGACAAAAATAATATAAAAGGGAGGCCTATCTGCTTAATAAAAAAACCGGGCGAGTCGGAGTTGCGTACCGAGGGTTCCGTATAAAATATACGCTGAAAACGGCCGTATCTATAAAAATACAGTGTTAGCAGAGCCCCACTCCTAAGTAAAATGTTCGCGGTGTGGGATCATTTTATATCGGTTACTGACATAGGCAGACGGGTATAACAAATAAGATTTTCTAATCTATTTCGTGACTAGAAAGCTGGATCTGCCCTTTTTTTCGTTGTGAAAAAATGAGCGAGATCTCCTATCTGTATAAATAAAAATCTATTGAAAAAATGTATATATGAAAAAAATATACTATTAATTGTATGGAAAGTGAAAATTCCGGGTTTAATAAATTCCATATAAGAAGTGAGTGAGTCAGACAATATATAAGGGAGATCTTCAAATAATATTCTATTACATGGTCCATACCAGTAAAGGGAAGTTTAGGTGAGAACCATCTTCGGGATTAGGTACACCTGTGGAGGCCGTGCCGGGCAGCTAGTTTTATATAAATTCGGCCCACACACACACACACACACAGACACACACACACACATGTCACTCATATTCGATCTAGTTACAACACCTACCTCAATAGCATTCGGCGAAACTGGCCTAAGTTTTGCGGTTATAATAAATTCAGTTTTTTTATTTAGAGTGTGTCTCAGAAAAAGTTGACCAATTAAGATAACATGTGATTCTATTTCCTGTCCAGCGAAGGCTTGACAAACGGGGAAGTCCGCCTGGCCGTTTCCGACATCCACAGACTGACCTTAGTTTATCTCCCATAATAACTGATGACTTTCTCGTCGTATTATTTGTCGTGTTTGGAAACGCGAACTTTTTCTTCGTCTTATCAGGGTTGTTTTATAATTGTATAAAGGTGCGACAACACCGAAGCGAGCAAGCGAACGCGCTATGTAACAAAGCGTCAAGCTTCAGAGTGGTCGCTCCTTTCAGTGCAGTTTTTAAGTTAGATAAATGGCTTCTTTCAATTAGGACAATTTTGCCAGCGTCAAGTTTTAAAAGCCAGCGTACGGTTTTATATTGAAAATAATATAATAATAAGTTGTTCCACACCGATTCATGTCGCCCGTCCAAGATGGAGGACAAGAATCCAATCGAATCTTTATTTTCTCAACGTCTTATTTGACCGCTGTGACTATGACATGACGCGTCTTTACGTCATGTTTTCTACATAGACACATGCAGTCTTATAAAGGCCAGCCTGCACATTTTTAAGATCCAGTGAGGCCGATCCCTAATTAATACAACTGACCGCTCTCTGCACTTATGATTATAAAGGAAATAAACAAAATAAGTACCTAGCGCACTTGAAACTCGGACTTTAAATGGGCCTGTTTATTACTTACGATACCAGTGATTTTCCTTTATTAAACGCTGTACGAGAGATACTCTAGAAAACAATTCGGAATAATTACGTCTCTTACAAATGTATTTACTAGGTCGCAGAGGCGGCGTCAGGAAAATTACAAGGGAAGCCAAAGCGTATTTATTTACTCATATTTAAAGAAAAAAGCGGTTATAAGCCTTTCCTTGAGTAACCCCTGTGGGAATCGGCTTATATGGACGCCACACCACTGCAGGTCGTAGATGTACATGTGATGTAGGTATAGAGTAGGTATTTATTTATAATTATTATTTATTATTATTATTCAAATACCTATCACTACCACCATAGAAAAAGATACCAGTTAAGTACACAGTACAGTGTAGTACATAACACAGTAAAATATAGTAGCACCATAGTATAATAATAATAAGGTTCGATTTACAAGTATTAGAAGTAAGTTAGAAGAAGCTCCTTTACTTTTTACATGCCTTACGAAATCCAGAATTTTTGAAAGTACGTAAAACTGTTAATTGGCTTAACGGTTTCTGTTCATCGTCCGTTTTCTAGCAAAACCTGTGTTTTTTGTTTACCTCCAAGCGTAAGTAGTTTGAGCTTGAACTGTCCGGCACATATCAGCAAACAATGAGTAGCTACACCTTGATCAGTGAACAGTTTGCACACCTATCAGGGGATTACAATAAATTTTATTATGGGACCCTTTATTTTCGCTAAACATTTTTTCCCAACTGCCTCAGTCCCAACTGATTCATTTCCCAAGTAACGCTCTCTCTACGTTTTTAGGGTTCCGTACCAAAAAGGTAAAAAAGGAACCCTAAAAACGTGGTTATAAACATGGTCAGATCACATGTATTTCATCATAAAATATATTTAAATTTTGTAAAAAAACAACCAACATCAGAAGGGTGGGGGGGGGGGGGGAATTTCAAGTCTAGCCACTAGGTCAATTAGGGAGGGTATCATATGAAAGGACTTGATCTGCACTTTTCGATCAAATTTTTTATTGTGATTTAATTTCATTTTAAAAAGGATAACGTGGAATAAATATCATTCCCGCGCTTTATCTTCACGATCTTCAGTCATCAAATAGTACCACAGAGTGAGAGCAGCTTCCAATAGATTGGCAAGGTTTGTATTGTAGGTAAAAGTTTTCCAAACAAAACTAAAGTAGGGAAATGAGACATTTAATAAATGAAATAGTTTGGAAAATATAATTATTAGTAAACCCTTCCAAATCGCTGTCTGTCGTTTTAAGTTGGAGTAGCTATCGCGGAACCGTCCGGGTACCGTAACACGTCATAGCAATGGCAGTATCAATATGTGCAAAGTCTAGACATGCAGTACGGTCACCTGCAATAATATTGGACAAGGCAAAGCGGTAGAAGAGATATCTGACACGCGCTTGAATGGTTCTACGAATAGAGTCTTCCTGGATATTTCGGAGCTTTGGTTTAATATTGATACATAATTGACGTACAATACAGTCGAGTTCATAAATATGTAGTTATGTATATTTGTTATATTTGGAACAAAATTTAAGTAATTGGTCAACGTTTCCAAGCCAGAGAGTTGCTCTACTTTGCTCACTAAAACGTTCTAACATAATGGTGCCATCGATGCTCCACTCAGGGGGTGGGTGACTGCGTCGTTTAACATATTAACAGTCACAAAAAATTGTGTAACTCATAAGTGCCATAGAAATTCGTAATTTTGAGAGCTATCGCGTGAATGGTATATACGAATACCAGACTAGACTGACTAGACTGTTGGACATTTTTTTATAGTAAAGAGGTGCATTAGAATTCTCGCAAACATATAAAAGATACGAGAGTTGCAGACCTTATTTTATTAAATTTTGCATTTTAACTTTGCCATCTCTGTATATATTAAAAGCCTGTAAGTTTGTCCGAAAACATCCATCCTCCAAGCCGAAGATCACTATACTTGTACCCTGAACCTACGACATAAAAAGCGGCCAAGTGCGAGTCGGACTCGCCCATGAAGGGTTCCGCAGCCGTTCATACAAAAAATGCACTACAGATGAAAAAAACACGATATGGAAAAAAACACTAACCAAAGAGCGTATCTCCCCGGCACTTACGTCCTTTTGCTGAGAAGCGCAGTTTTATGGCAATAACTTAAAAACGGTATGTCCGACCGTGTTGAAAATAATTTTCGTTGAAAGTATTTATTAAGCTTTATATTTGTAATTTTTTTCAAATTTTTTGAACATGCCATTTAGAAAATCAAAAACACAGTTTTTGCTACTTTCGGAGCGAATATTTCGGAAACTGTTCACTAAATCAAAAATTTTTTTTAGAAAGCTTTAAGTGTTTTTAGAAGAACTGTTGAAATTTGTGCCACACGGCTATATGTATGTAGTGCCCCCCCTAGAAATATATATATTTTTTATTTAACTATCAAACTAAGTAGCGGTTTACACACGGCACCTATGCTCCAAATTTTTAGTTTTTGAGTAAAATGCCTGTGACATACGGACGGACAGACAGACAGACAGACAGACATGACGAATCTATAAGGGTTCCGTTATTGCCATTTTGGCTACGGAACCCTAAAAATGAAATAGCCTTGTCTGCAAGTAACCTACAAATGAGCAACAAGAGTTCTCGTGCGATGACTATTAGAATTTACCATAGCCTACCTAAAGACATAGCAGGAGAACTGAAATATACCATATTTACAAGAAAATTGAAAAAGTGTCTAATTGAAAATGGTTTTTATTCAGTTGAAGATAATTTAGAGATTGATAAACATTACAGATAATGTTCTACCAGCCTACCTTCTAGCTGTGGTCTCATTTTTACGTATAAAATTATTATCGTTTTGTTACTCATTTATTACACTTCTTACTTTAACGGCTTTATCTCTTTTTGTATATTTTGTATAGGTTTATTATAAAATATTGCAATGCCCTTACAGGGTGTCTGTTAGTTTAAGGTATCACTGTATACTACATGGAAGCAATAAAGAACTATGAACTATGTAATGTATACCACTGAACTTATTTGCATTGCATAATTTGTTTTACTGCTCTAAAGCATATTTGCCGTGACTGTATAGTACAGGTCGTTAGTGTGTGGTCTAGGCGCGGCTAGGTTGGTTCTAACGGGAACCCATTCCGCGGTGCATTCCACGCCTAAGCTTCGAGGAAAGCTCTCTGGGCGGGTGCAACTTAATCTGTTTGGCGATTTCGTGTAGCAAAGGGCATGCGTCTGTGTTTTTGTTTGCTGTGTGACTGGACATAATCAAAATTAAACGTATTGCTGTCAGTTCTCGAAGCGTGGCGTAAACTGGTGTCGGAAGCCAGGATAAGCTTCGGGTCAACATACTCAGATTTTCCTCCAAAACTTATAGACAATACTCTCAAATTTTCAGACAAACCTTTATTCCATTAATAATATATTCATAAAAAATGATATAATTATCTGGAGATGAAATAATCAGTCCCATACATATCCTTGTAAAGTTAAGAGGTTTCATTTAGCTTTGTTAAATCTGAGTATCCCTTAAGGGCGTCAACTTTATAGTTCGTGCTGACACCCGGTGACAAACGACATCGCAACCACACTTAAATTGTGTAGTTTGTAAAGGTTACTATTTTGACTTCGCAAATATCTGTGAAGGTATGTAATGTTTAATGTAGAAAGAAAGAGGTTGACACTAGAAATAGGAGCATTCAATTACTACGAGTATAATCAGATTAATACATTTAATTTGACGAATTGGATTGGTTATTCGTACTTACGTGAAAGTGATTTACAGCTCGTCTGGAGTCTATATTTTAACATCAAGTACTTCATAGAATCGCGAATACACTAACGTTGCTCTAACGTCCTTGTGAAGACCGTGCCTAGACTAAGGCCATCAATTCCCCATCCGACGTTTATCCATTGATCTAAAACCTCGGGAGAAATCCTAAAAATTACACTTGGAGCTCATAAATTGATCGGTTAAACTCTAAGGAATAGCGGTAGATAACTACGCAGCGGGAAACGATACGATGCCTTTGATTGGTAACACTAATTAAATTGATGTTTTGGATTAGAAGTTCATAGATTTCTTGATATGCAGGAGTGATATAGAGCGTGCATTTAATATATCTAAATTGATTTTATTAATGCAACTAGTCGCAGTTAGCTGGTCATACCAATGATCTCTTTATATCTAGAATGGTCTATGAGGAAATATGTTGATGATGTCTCGCAGACGAATTTCATCAATACATCAATTTGAGATGAGGAAATGTTTAGGATTGAATAAATGTGTAGGCACTTGTTCTAAGCCTATTCACGACATATATTTATAAGGGAACATCTTATTTCTTTGATTATTGTTTCATTTCACTGAATTTTCATTTCGTAGAAAACTTTTTCCTTTGAAGTTGTCACGTTTTCATGGATTTTGAGAAAAACATTGTACTGAAGGCGTTGTTAGATTAAAAAAAAGCCAGTTGTGTAGAGCAAGACACTGGCTGTCTTCGCAGATATATATACCCTTCGCTCACAGGTTGTGTCAATGGTATTTAATAACCGTAGCCTCAATGAATAATCGATTGCATATTTCATTTACAATTCGCTGATTTATAGTAGGTCAGAGGAAATTGCATCGGTAGTTGTACCTCGATACAAATACGAGTTAAATTGTGAAATTTGTAATGGTATTTAGCTCATTTTCAAATCTTGTGCGTTTCAGTCTCATATGTATGCACATGATACTATAATACTTTTTTAAATATTGTTTTACGCATTGTTTCAATGATAACTATGTTATTGGACTTGACTCATTTTTTTTCTGTAACGCTTTGCCATGCTTACGTCGTTAAAACTACAATTTTAAACGATAAAAAGGTATCAAAAATATTGTATTAGTCAATATAAGTCCCTTTTTAAATGGCCCGTCTCGTCAGAATTAAAATATAAGCAAGTTTGGGTCCTGTCAGAAGAATTACTAATGCATTTAATAAGATTTATTAGTACAGCAAAATCTGCAGCATTAATTATCACAATTGATCTTTAACTGTAAGATACGAGTATTAAGTGTTCATAAGTAACCGAACAGCTTTTTGTCGGCTCTCATGATTTGCAATGCAAACGGCGCAGGGTCAAGAATGCAAGCGTCTAGTGATTTACTGCCGAGCCAGGCTAGACCGGCTAGGGTTCATTTACATAACACCACGCCAAATATAACTACACTTGCGATGGAGTCATTAAAATTGTCTCTTCAGAGGTTACTGCACCTCTCTCTATACATGCAGCTTGGGGCAGCGATACACACAACGGGCCTATGGGGCTCTCCGGGTCTAGTTCAATAATGCGTTGGTAGGGTTGTTGGTAGGGCTGCCCCGCTTTTGTAGCGCATCACGTCGTCTACCACGCACCCGGCGCACCAGAAATGCGGCCCTCCTACGCATGGTGGCATAAAAGCAGCCGGCCCTTGCTTCCGCGAAGATCACTCGCTTCTCGCAATACGCTGTTGCGCTGAAACCAACATCCTCGGATATGTCCGTTGGTGAAACGTTTCTTTATCCATCGCTTTTTGTGTTCATCAGCTTCCGGCTTTCACCAAGACGTCATCTTCTGACAGACGCGAAGCCTTTCGGTTCGTGATGGTCTCCATTCGAAAACCTTTTCGGCCCATCGGTCATTGCCTCATTGGTTATGGTTTTTCGCAGTATATACGGCTAGTTGTTTACTATGAGAGTTATATCGGTTACTGGTTGTTCTACGAATTTTCAAATTTCCTCTTTTTCGATTTTGCGACGCGAATCCGTGCTTATTACACTGATGTGTCTGGTCATGTATATCTCTAAAGCCACTATTTTCTCATTCTTCTGTTGCCGAACAAGAAGTGGTTATCAAACACAAAGCAAAGTTGGCAAATTCTTTGTAATGGCAGCTTAGGTAAACTGCTTAGCTTCAAATTAAAATTTTAAATCATCGGACTGGTTAACAAGGCGCATAATTGCTGAGACTGTGTATGTATGAGTTCTTGTATATGAATGTTTCGCGCTTCCTACGCATACGTGTTGCATTCATTCATGTCTAAATACTTCTACTCAAAATGAGAAGGCAGTACAGTATTTCAGAATAATACTACCTGGTTACACTAAGTTCGCCCCCGGTGTCTATGACACCGCACACAAACGAAGTGCAAAGTTGCAGACTTAGAACAAACGGCTTATAAAATGTTAAGACCTTTCTCTTTTGGTTGATCATGTCGGCCGTTGCGGCTATTAGCCAACTTGAACGGAAATTTTACGAATACATTTACAAGTTCTGTTATTAGCAATGCAAAGATTTTATCGCGTTGAATGAGAATTGGACAAAAATAACTGATATGAAAAACTGCGACGTTTAATACTAATTAAATCAGGAAATATTTTTGTATGTTACAAAACTGATCACCGATTGATCCTAGATGATATAATATAACTAGACTATTTAAGCATTCATCTGCGGGATCGAGGATATAATTCACTGAAAAAATAAAAAATAGAGACATTCTTCACACACCTATATATTTATACATATTATATGTTAAAAATCATTTGCCTAGTATTAAAAACCAAGGAGGAAACAGTCGACGTCGATTGTATGTAAAAAGCGCCGCTATTCACCCCTCTTGAGGAATGCTACCTACGAAACTGGTTCACAACCCTTTCTCTAAAAGCACAGCCGATTTGAATAATTTAAAATTGTGTAATCATAAGTTACAAAGTTACTAATCAATAGAATTGCCAGCTGCCATTTGGCGCCAGAGCCAAGCAAAACTCCAAGATTGCCCAAACAAAACATTGAAGATGGTGAACCGCAGCAAGCAACATGTCGCCAAAATTGAATAAACTTGGTCGCCAGTCAGCTTTGCATGTTAGACACATTTAGTGGAACATAATCTTTAATAGGGAATATGCATGAATTTTTATTTTTGCTATTTTTTCGAATAACTAAAAATTACCAAGATATAAGCCATCAAACATTTCATTTTATATCTTTCTAGCACAAAAAAAATAATTTAATATGAAGTTTATATGACGGAGTGTATGTACTATGACGTAACAGTACCTAAGTACATATCAGACCTCTCTGTCAAATCCCTGTTTAATTAGTGGATTAAAATGCCTACATCATGCGTATTTCTTGGCCGATTTTGATTTTAATTTCACTTTTTGAAATCGTTTTTAAGGTATTTTGATATTTTGTTCAGAAAAGCGATAAACAATGTCATGCATGCACCCTATTGTCAATGTGAATCCAAAGAATGTGAAGCTTTCACATATAATAAAGTTACAGTGAACTAAGCTCACTTTTTCTTTAAGGTAGGCTGTATATTGGTGCCCGAAAAATTATGTATCACTTAGGTAAGCTGTGCATAAAGGGCGCAGGATTAAGTTAGTATCTTTGATGATGACCGCGACAACTCTACCAACTTTACCCAGAGCGAGCTGGTGGGGGACCTGGTCACGGGCACTTTCCTACGATCTACTGTAAATGACCGTCATTCGATGATTAAGACGAGCACATTTAATTGGAGTAAACAGCTACATCATTGATCTGTCATTAACCGAACTTCGCATGATTGTCCTTGCTTTGATGTTAAGTACGTCATTTCAGCAAGGCTCAAATAAATTGGTTTGTTTTCGAACATGTAAAGTTGTCAACGTAAGTAGTAACGCCATGATCGTAATAAATAACTGTTTAAATTGGTCACTTTAGGTCAACATAATAAATATAGACAACCCTATATTTCGCTGCATTTCTTAACAACAGCCGCTCTTTCTAAATAAATAATGCAAATTTTAGATGCTATACTATATAATAAATAAATAGATTTTATTAAAGTAATTACAATTTGATCAATCTATACTTAGATTCGTTATTTATGTCATGTGTTATAAGATTCCGTAACTTTGGTAGCATTCAATACCCAAAAGTTGTCTGGAAGAGATCGAGAGTGTTTAGCGATAATACCGCCTGTTGTTTACCTCTGCTTGATTGTATTGTTCATTGTACTCTGTTTTGTGAGGCGTGCAATAAAGAGTTATTGTATTGTATTGTATTGTATCATTATTGAAGAATCAGAATCCGGAGACTTATTAGTATTGTAGACCAGAATCATTAATATAGACAGGAGGTTTAACAATAGTGATATTCAGACGGTGAAGGAATGCATCTTGTATTTATGCGTTCTGCTAGCGACACTACACTGTGATCTTAAAATAAATAGACGCCAGCACAGTTAGATCTTGGGACGTCGCCAAACGTGTTACAACACCTTACCGTAGATAAAGGTGTTACGACGTCGCGTGATTCACATACCAACTTGTTTATCCTAATTCTCCCATTAAATAAACTCGTTTTCTAAATAACGACCACGATTTAACGCGAATTTCGCATACATTTATACATGAACTACGTGAAACTCCCACGAGAGTACGTAAACCTTAGCTAACAGTACGATTAATTTAATTAGATTGACTTATTGTTGTGATTTTGAGCTATGTTTGAGTCTTAAAGGATTGAACCGCGAGACTATATGGCTCGGATGCCGTTAAAGCGACTTTTTGCAAGTTCTGCAAGCAGCAGAAATAAATGTTGTAAGAAAATAAGTCGCGGCAGGCCGAGATTTAAAGCCTCACGAGTCTTTACGATAAGACAGACTCGAATCTAGCAGTTCGAAGTCACAACTTCACGTGATTGACTAAGAATACATATGTAGTAGGGGAGACCGAGGTACCAATATTTTTAAGCGTTAAAAGCTTTTCCGGTGTTACTCACATTTTCTTTTGCTCACCCTACTTAGCTTGTAGCGACTCATGCATATGTCAAATGCCGAAAATGTATATTTTCCATCGCAAAAAGATTATGCTATTTCTTTGCCATAATCTCAGCAGCTATTAGGCACGTTAGAACTTACAAAAAAATATATCTGTTCACGACTTACGATTCGACCACCGAGTCAACCAACATTGAAAGACGTTGACCGAAAGTAATTGAAGCGCCATTCAATCAACTTGCAATTTTCTGATGCAACGACTTATTATCATTATAAATCTCTTATGCAAGTTAGATGACATTGTCTATGCTACCATCGAGCCAGTTTTATGATGAAGACCAAAGGTCCATCATTCAACTACCTCGATGACTTCGATGATGAGTTAGATTCGATGGTTCCATCTCTATAGGAATTCCTAAACTGCATATGATTAATGTAATGTGTTTGGGTTCGTTTGATTTCTCTTGTCTCTACAAGCTAATCTTGGCGGAAAGCCTCATATCAAATTACCTTTTGCATTCTTCGTTTCAACGCATCGGATGGGCCGGCATTTTTGCTAAATCGTTGGGTAAATTTAGTAACAATGTCTCGCTGTTTCCGGATCGGTATGTCGATAAGAGTTTGCATTTAGCGGCCATTGCTCTCGACAAATGTGCACACGAAGTGCTAGGGTTGCCTGCTGCTACCATTAATTCAGCTATTTTCAAAGTGAGCCCCAGCGTTCCGCAAGACCTCTTAGGGGCGCCTGGCGAGACAAATAGCTTCAACTCTTGCTATATATGTTATTATTAATGAAAAATAGTAGGTAGGCATATTATTTTTCATTAAATAATCAGTGGATCCAATGCATTTGCCCGCCCGTTACTTACCATAATCATAATTGATCGATTTTATTAATTATTGCGCAAGTCGTACCTACTTTTAATTGGTTACTACGGGCCTATGATGGTTCTGTTGTTCGTTATTGCTTAAAGCATTTGCAGGAGCACGGGGAGAAAACACTACTTTCGATCAGGTGTAATGTACGTTAATTTGTTAGTATAAAACAAATAAATCATGTAAGTATTCTCAATGTATATTTTCATGCCGATCCTGACTGCATGCCCGACTCTCTGCCTAGTTGTGTTAGGAATAGATGGTTGTGGATGGTTACCAGTTTTAAGCTCGGCTAGTAGTAACGACGGCTAAGTATTTTAGTCCTCTACAGGTTTTATGACTTTTATAGCAAGAGAAGGTTAATCACAGCACCAATCTATTTTATTTTATACTTTACCCATCGCTTATAATTTAATGACAAAAGTCGTGAACAGGTATTGCTTATTACATTTGCATATTTATAACCAGAAGATGACTTTGAATATATAAGAGATGACGATGACTCAGAACACAAAATGCTTAACTAGATAATGATTGATAAATCTACGAATTTCAAACTAAGGTGCCATTTCATTGAAAAACGACTTAAAAGGTGCTTTAACTGAGTCACTTTAGCTCAGTGACTTCTCACGTCAGACATATTACAACTTGGAACTCCTTGTTCCAGCACATCATGATACGAGTATGTATGCAAATAAGCGTAGTTTCCCTTTTATAGTTACAGACAACATTTAATCCATTTAAGAGACCACCTAAAAAAATATTATTATTATTAGTCTGTCAGTTAGATAATCAAAAAATATTGGACACGTATTTTTTCTTTCGTCAATCAAACAAAAAAAAAGACGAAGATAAAGCGCGTCAAAGTCGGGAGTGGGGGCGACCGTTTTACGCACGGCGTGCCGTGCGTAAAACGGTCGCACAGCGTGACGTCACGGGGAACTTTAACGGGCTATATCTTCATCAATTTTTGTTTATTTGACAGAAGAAAAAATACTTGTCCAATCTTTTCTGCTAAACTAACGGACCAATTATATTTTTTTAGGACACAAGCCTATTGATGTAGATTGTTTGGTATTATGAACATTGAGTTTGTAACATTAAAAAGTCGTGTAAAACCTCGGATAACATTTTTGATGACCCTAAGAAAGCGAACGCAGTACAATTCCAATGTCAAGTCGAAGTGGCGTAACTTGTGCAATTAATTGTGTGCCTCTGGCTTCTGTGACGTACTCCGAATAATCAAATGAACATGTATACTTATGACCTTTTAGGTATACTGTAATTTGAACGCCGCTGTCTTAAAATAAGGCGAAGCACACATAGGCGACATGAATCTTGAGGAATTTGGGATCTGTGTTCCAAGATTCAATATGATCTTATTAAGACTAAATATTTCAAATCAAATCAAATCAAATCAAAATATTCTTTATTCAAGTAGGCCTAGTTACAAGCACTTTCGAAATGTCAGTTACATGAGAGTGAATGTTTGCTGGGAGAAATACAATATGATCCAACATTTGCTGCAAGGATTAGGGAAACCCAGAAAAAAATTAAACTGAGTTAGTGTCTCGTAATATTTCGTCGTTTCTGAATGATTACAGCACTAGACACAAAATCGTATTAGACCTCTAAAATACTGCCAACATACAATTTCTGACAAGTCGGTAAAAATATCATTAAAATGCGATATTGGCACTATTGTTTGCACGACGACACGTTTGGCTCAGTGGGTTGTACAACGGCCTACGAAGCTGACGGTCCTGGGTTCGAATCCCGGCCAGGGCAAGTGTTTGTGTGATGAGCACGAATATTTGTTCCTGGGTCTTGGATGTTTTCTATGTATTTAAGTATTATAATTTATCTATTTATTATGTATATCGTCGCCTAGTACCCATAGTACAAGCTTTGCTTAGTTTGGGACTAGGTCGATTTGTGTAAGATTGTCCCTGATATTTATTATTATTTATTTATTTGTCTATTTCATAGAAGCTACCCTATGTAACATATGGAAATGCTTGTATGAGACGATGGAAGCATAACAACGTTAATAAAACGAGCTAGTTAACTCGTCCTTGCGATATTTTAAACATTAAACCCAATCACGTGATACCCGCTCTCGCCATATTTAATCAAATAATTCGGCTACGCGGGACTACACTTGGCAATCATTGAAGATCGTCAATGTGACATTCGTTATCGTTTCATTGCTTCTATTACGATTCTTTTATGCATGTTCTGCCAGCTTCCGACCGCACCCGCGTTCTCACGATCGCGGTGGCCATATAGGAACTAACACAAGGATATCGTTCGATGACTTGAATTGCCGTATAATGCATTCTGTATTTCGCAGAGCGGGAAGTTAAATGTTGTTATCTACATTTATATTATTTAAACAAAATATATATACGATTTTCTTTAGCGTAAAGAACTTGCCCGTTGAGTAAGAAGCCTGTTTTTTACCGACAATCGACCTGTCCATCTAATATTCTTCGTTGAGTTATTTTTTTAATTCTAAGGTCACTGCAATGTGACATTGTAAAGTTATAACTGACTTCATTATACATATTAACGAGTCATTTTCACGAATTAGCGTGATAGAACAGGAAAAATCACCTCTGCCACACTAATTTTGACATTTATTAACAAAACAAGTGTAGGTACCTACATTTCGGAGGATAATGTACTCATGTGTCGCGTGGCTTATGCCAGTAGCACACATCCGCCGCGAAACCGCGAAACGCCATACAGAGCGCGCGAAACTACAGCGGAACTTATTCCTTGGGTTTGACGTGTTGCGGCGGAGGTGTGCTACCGGCATTAAGAAAGCCTAGTCACTGACTGCTAGTCGCTGTTGTTGGAGTTGGAGTAAAAGTTCGTATCCCGCAATTAATAATTGAATGTAGCCGCAATCCGCAGGCATATGATGTCCAAAGTCCGCTATAATAACAAAAACTTTGACATTTACGGGATTACAATTCTATATTTTTAGACAGATACGAGTATGCACCATAAAGTGTGAGCCATGATCATGGCAAATGATCCGAATTTTTAATTCAAGACGTCTCGCGTCTAGTAAAAAATCCATTTAAAGGTAATATATGACAAGAGTTCCACCTAAGATGTTTTTAGTGAGAAATTTATTTTAAACCAAACTCACGCAACACAATCACGCTCATTTTTACCACGCACTTGCAAGTTGTGGAATTACCTTCCCCCTGAGGTATTTACAGAGCTACAGCGCTCTGTAAATACCTCACATGGAATTCTTCAAGAAGCAAGTTAACAGGGCTCTCAAAGGTTGGCAAAATATGGGCGATTCCTCCGGTGTTGCACATATCCATGGGCGACGATGACTACTTTCCATCAGGTGGCTCGTCTGCCCTTTGCCACTCGTTACATAAAAAAAAGAACTACACTGAAATACAGTTACATACATTTAGAACACTTGTGCTGACATTCAAGTTTCATTGTAAAATATTTCATAAACCGTTTACACGTTATGGTAGCACGTAGTTACGGCACTTGTTCAAATACCACTCTTTACAGACAAGGTTCTATAACAAGTTGGGTCGTAAAATATAAACTTCGAGATAAATAGTACTACTACGTCTTGACATTGTTTCAAATAGTCTTGTTTAGGAATTACATGATCGGTAACTTTACGAGAATGAAGTGAATGAATCGGCTGCGCCGGCGCCGAGCCTTGGCCTTAGCGTTATGGTAATGATCGAGCATTGTGCCGTTTGGTCTAGATCCCTGCGATTGTCTTGTCTTAATTATTTAAGACTGCAGCCATGACGAGTTAACTTAGCAGGATATAAGTTATTGTTCTACTGGCTTACACATACTTTTACAGAGCAAACGCTTTACTCTTTTATGAATTGTAAAATGACAAAAATACTTATTTTCAAACAACAAAGTAAAAACTGTAGAATTCAAAACATCATAAAACAATACGAGGTTATCAGCACGTTTTAAAATCCGTCAAGTACTTTAACTACATTGAGTAGAAGAATGTGCGAGGTAATTTGTCACGCTTCCCACTGTAATGGCCAGACGTTAGCATAAAAAGCGACAAAACGTTAACAGCTTTCAAAAAGTCGATGACGCTACAATAATACGACCTTCAACTTGATCTCCGTCTTATTTGATAGCGAGAGGTACAAACAAAATGATCGAGAGGTCATGATAAGATGTCACGTGGTGCATGTCGTAAATATGATGCCAATTCTCTGAGAATCAATATGGAGGCCTGGTCATGACGCAAGCGTCGACGGAGAGGGTGTGGTCAAAGACGAAAATAGCTGCGCAGGCGCAAATGTTCGAAGTTTGAAATCGCCGCATAACATCAGTATTAATTTGTTAATGGCCACGTTTAGGCGTGACTGAAATATTACCGATCGTCAATTATTTTTGTTTCAACCGTTTCTTCATAAGAGTATTATCTATCCCTATACGAATAACAATCACTTTATTTTGTCCAAGTCCTACCTACAAAATATTATGTTTATTAATTCTGATCATCACTTTGTCATGACCTCAACATTAACCTAACGTGTGATAATCTGTTTCAAACCGGTCGTTCACAAGCAAAGATCACTTTTACAGCTTCAACTTAAATAGATTATTTTAATTGGCCTACTGATTAAGTGGGTATTGCTTTAAGACACGTTAATGTGCACGAGACCACGAGACCGTCTTGATAAGTAAGTAAAGCTATTTCTGTAGAGATATTGCATGCAAAATAGACTAATTATCATATTCATAAATTATCGCAATGTAAATACGCATTCATAACAGTATAAACTGATTTTTACACGGATGTTTGATACTTAAGGTCAGCGTGATCATGAGCAACATTTTTTTTTCTTGAACGTTATTCTGAAAGCTTGTAATGATATAATTTGATAAGCTATCATACGGCGTAGCGCTATAGAAGTCAATTCCAATCGTAGTTGATCATGATATTATAGTATTTTTTACTTACATTAAACTCCTTCTGTATGGGAGTCGTCAGCGTTCCACCGCAGAAAATTATGCCATCCACTACAAAGTTGCACATGAACGACGCGAACACGATCACCCAGCCCCAACCGCCATCAGGCGGGACCACCTGCAAGCAAAAATCTATTATTAGTTTTCTTCATGGCGAAAATTAACAACATGTAAGCACTACATGGGTCACAAGACTGTACTCCCCTGTCAATCTACGTCAAGAAGATCATAAATAGAGTACTCTAGATGAAGAAAAAATTTATTATGTGATTCCAATCTGAAATAAAAACACTGTTACGAAATAATTTTCAGCGGGATGATAAGAGTGTATTTATACCGGCAAAATGGCTATTCAGAAAAAAATACACGGTTAAATAAATCATACAATCATACACAATGTACTCATAATATTTTCTTGTGTCCGCTACTATTACTCCTTTAAACAAATTGTATCTTTGATAGAGAAAAATATATCTTCTCTCAGTCAGCCCGTGAACATGGTAAGCTGAAAAGCTTCCAAAACGTCGGAAACTCAAATGAGATAATATACGCGATATAATCCGTTAAAATTGTTATATTTAAACAATATACACATTTTCTAACACCATTTTGGTTCTCATCTTTTTGGCCTTTTTCTCGTTTTCTTCAGAATATTCCATCTTGAACGTTTGAGAGAACTCATTTCATATAGAATTATCCAAACGGCAGATAGCTGGGTTGATTGTGTTGTGAAACTTGTGATAGCAAAATGTTTAAGTAACTAAGTATTTTGTGGTCCTCATAAGAATAAAGCATACATATTATACAGAACACAGAACGAAACAATACTTTACACAAAATTCTTCTACCCGGCCTGATGGCGACTCGTCACCCATACTTTTATCTGTTATTATAAGAACATTAACCATTTTTACTAGTAGATCTACATCTTTAGTTTCAAAAAGAATACAGAAGTAACCTTTTTGTCAAGTAGGATAATGACATTGACGTCATAAAGTCATTCAAGCACGTCAAATAATGTTGGATGTTGCCCGTTGCTTTTAACCCCCGACAAAAAAGAGGGTTAACGTGTGTTGTACTATCTGGGTGTCTGTCTGTGGCATCGTAGCGCCTAAATGCATATACCAAATTTGACTTATTTTTTATTACAAAGGTGACTCGATCGAGATTTGAGAGGTGCATTGGAATAATTTCGAATATTTTGCCATAATTTCTTCACATCAGAGCCATGCCAACGCTCACCATCTTTTAGCCAACCACTGTTCAGATGCTAACATCTGAACCGTGGATGGCTAAAAGATGCTCTAACACTCTAAACTTTGACGTTATCGAAATGAAATAGCATAAAAAATCGATCGAACCCATTGCACCTTATGTTCAGCCGTATAAAGAGCGTCAGTTTTTTTCTAGTTGTGTTGGTTTTTTTGTGATGTAGACTAGGTACTTGTAATTGTTGAATAGAGATCAAAAGACAATAAATTTGCTTTCGATTGCCGTCTAGCAACTGGACTACGTGTTCTTGTTCAAATCAAGGTGTCTTTTGCGTGACCTCGACTCGAAACTGTGGACACTGTTGCCACCTAACACGATTATTACTCCATAAGCGATCAATTTACTAATCACCTAATTGCTCGCCTCTACAGCTTGTAGTATCTTCTGTCAATGGAACATCCCACTTGAATGAAAACCATTTCGATTAAAATATCAGTTTATTTAAAGCTCGGATATACAAAATTAAAAGCTGAATTTTATTTCAAACTTGGCTGCTAAATTTTAGATAGTGAAGATTATGATTTAGATTGTAAAACAGGCGTATGATCCCATTATCAAAAGCGCCCAAATGCATGTTTCTAAGACAACGTCAACTGCTTTAAGCAAGAGTTCTTTTCGCCTTTTCCACACTCTTTGTAGAGCCATCACGAGCTGGATCTTTCACAGCATCAATATAAGTACAGCCAGGATCAATTCAGCAAACGCAATGGTTACAACGCCAATCAGACAAGAATTTATCACTGTATGTGCCACGCTCCGTAGAAACCTCTTTCTTCGCTCCTTTTTAGTTAGTACAGTCATTATTAAGATAAACCACTAAAATTTGGGTCGTCTCCGAATTTGTTGTAGTTCCAGATATCGCTCAGTTCATTTTGAAGTACTTTCAAAACAGGTGCACGATGAAGGACATGTAGATGGACGGTTTGACACTGGGTCTTTCTTCACATAATTTACTCTCTCAAAATTCATTAAAACGAAAGCGACATGACTGGCTACGACCAGCGTGACTACTGTTGCTAGAGTTTGAGTCGACATGGGATGCGAGGCATATCGTAAACTGGATAAATTTTTATTGCTTTTATAGTAACCTTTTGAACATATTGGAGTATTTGATTTTTATGTTAGATTTAGACGTCTGTCAAAAATTACGTTTATTAATCGTTTTTTATTTCGGGTCAGTAAAAAAGTTTTTTATCATAAATATTATTTTCAACTTTTTTGTACTTTTAAGAAAGAATCAGGCATCGGACTAATTTTACCCGATGTGATATTACAAACATTTTAGGAAACAATGATTATATTTACTGGTGGTCTATTAAATTTTCATCTCTATGATGTCGTATCTGCCCTGTTTGTAAGATGTAATTAGGCATCAATGGGTCTCAGTGTTCACGAACTATTAGGTTGTCTATATTTACATTATCCCTTAGAACATTAAACAATAGAGGTGGCATACGGATGCATTCCCCTCCGCCAAAGTATATGAACAAATGTCATGTCAGTTTATAGGAAAAAAATGACAGTGTGTGTATATTTTTACTGGCCAGTTATTTTTTATCGCTTTCGTTTGTAGAAATAGGAAATCACGTGTCAAAGTTTCCAAAAATATTACATGAAAAACAGTTCGGTCATGCATGATACGGCTTGCTATCTCCCGTAGGTTGATGCTCCAAGTCTTCTTCGCAATATAAAAAAATGTATATATGACGCCATTGACGGTGCAGTGAGCTATTGGGGTCGGAATATGAGTTCATCGAGTTCAAATACGTTCGCTCGGTTCTGTGTCACAGAATACACTGTGTATTAATGCATTTAGGGTGCGGTCTCCTGACAATCAGGAGGTTACTATTCCGAAATCTGAACCTCAAAGTTTAACGCTTCGCTTTGCAGTTGAACAATATTCAAATTTCGAACTTCACTACACATTTTGGCTAGAGTCGAGACGAGGCTTTCGCCTAATTAAAAACGGCAATGTACCCTGCCTTCGTCTTCACTCGCATCAAAGTGTAGGTAGTGGCGGTAGAATAAATAAGAAATATTATAGTTCTCACCAGCGCTGCTTCTGGTTCCGACTCTTCGCTGGGCGAATCGCGTCCAAGCCCGCTCTCGTCCGATGACGGCGTCTCGAATGGACGCTCGTCCGTCGCTACTCTCACCACCATATTGGATCTGAAATAAATGATAAAGTAAGTAAAGAGAGTAACATGCCATCAATGGTGGATATGACATACGCGCCTGGTACGTTTCAAATTCTACGGAATGCTTAAAACAGGGCATGTCTTAAGGTTTTTCATAAACGTAAGGACTACCGTAGCTATTTTGGGAACTTGCCCCGGCGTGATTCTAATGCAATACAACAATTATTTAGTGCACACCAACAAAAAAATCAGTACAATTTAGCCATAACATGAACTATTGTCAACAATAGGCGGTCTTATCGTTAAAGAGCGATCATTCCAGACAACCTTTGGGTAACGGAAATAACAAAAAAAATTCAGGAATGTAGTGAATTGCCACAAGTAGGTGGTGAAATAAGAATATGAATAAAAATGTTATAAGCAAAACTAATGATATTGCTTTTTTTAATGATTTTGTTCAAAGCACGTCAATATTAAGAAAATTGTACTTAAATAACTCTTTGAAGTAATTGAAGTGTTAAAAAAGCGTTATTTACAAATGCCTCTCACTCAAATAACTGAAAATAATTCTGCGATTAAAATATAAATAGTAAAGTACGTCTCATATAAAAAACGTCAAGGACATGACTTTGACTACAGAAACGGTCTTGAAACCTGATTAAACATTTTCGTACGTTGCGTTAGTGTAATGCCTCTCTAAGTAGAGACATCATACCGCTGTCAACAGCTCTAGCATTCAGAATGTTCGTCAGCATCAGCGCTGACGGACACGTCGCTACTATAATATGATCCCTAGACACGTATAAAGTATTCGTTTTCATAGGCTTCGTTTTCTTAAGTCAGTTTTGACAACCTTCTTGACGGACCAAGATATTTTGACCTGTGATCTACAACATGTACCACTACCACTTACTTCGCGCGTCGTGTTATATTAGGGACGAAGTGAAGGCGATCGAGTGTGAAATTTAAAAATGACATGCCTGATAAGTTAAGGCGAATAGTTTTCCTACTTACTTTCCATTCATGAAAGCTAAGGGAGGATAACCTTGTGCTATTTATCATGCGAGTGTACCGCGATTATCTGCAATGAACTAACTTCAGGAAGTGCGATTAAAGGTTAAACACAAGTCAATAAACAATCGATCTGTGATAATTTATATAATGTGCTGTATACTATATTATTATTAGAACTTAGTTCATTAAAAAGAAAAATCATAACGCACTTTTTGTATTTTTGACGTGTTATAACTGGTACGTCACTCTCTTGCCCCCTTTTATTTGCGGTCGGCGCCGGTAGCTGTGCGGTACGTAACAAACATATTTAATAAGATTTTTTTTCTGATTTTGTGAATTTTATATATTTAATAGCTAAAACCTATTTCACTTTTTTACCTCCGACATAAAGGGAGGTGATATATAAGTTTTATGTGTGTATCTGTGTATCTTTATGTCTATCTATGGTATTGTAGCAAGCTACAATACCGTTTACAAGTAGACGGATAAACCGATTTTGATTTAGTTTATTTGTCTAAATTTCTTCTTTTTATGTGTGTTAAAGAAAGAAAAGGAAAGAAAGAAATCAATGCTTAGCCATTTCATTTCCACAACTTCATAACAGTACCCTGACTTGGCACAGCATTTCGCAGCAGTAATGTCTTGGCCACTGGCTGCTTTTGACGTCACTCGGCCCTTATCACACTAGTAGGTACCGCGTGTCCTATTCGTCGTTTGTATACGTCAGGCCGTGAACAAAGTATGGCCCTCATACAAAAGACTCGTTCATATGATAGTGCACATTTACATGCAGCTGATTAAATATTAATTACTTACTGGTACAATGTGTTCGTTAAGTTATGGCTATTGGATGACTCTGACGCACTACTCTATGTTTATCATGACTTTGGAAAACTTGTTTGTAAATCTAAGAACGTTGTTTTGTTTGTAAACAATGTATAATGTAATATTGAGTAATACTTAGCAATGTTTATTTTGCAGATTTGAAATAGACTACATAATCGGTACAACTGTGTTTCCACGACGGTTTGTATGCCATTGACATGTTTTCTTGTGATTTTACTTTAAGCAGATTATTAAGATTCGTGTTCGGAGTTCATTAACATTTTTAATGCCACTTCCAACCGGATTCTTGGGGATACCCCAAGATTATTATATTCTGTCAACATTCTGTATATTATTATAAATTAGATGAAACGTTCTTTACTACTTTCTCAGCAATTTGTTTCGTGACGAATAAATTATATATTTTGTAGCGCTGTCAATAAGTTAAATACGTAAATGGAGGAATTTGCATGAAATTTCTAAATAAATATCATATTAGAAGATTTTTTTTTTTAGTAATCAACAGTAAATAGTAGGTAAGTACAGAGAATTTTGCATTTATCGAATTAGTTGAGCTGAAACTGGCTTCAACTTTTTCTGTATACTTAGATTTTTCATTATTCATTACATCAACGCAACGATATCGCACTTAGCAGATAATCTAAGTCATTCATTTTTGACATTGAAATTAAAGTTCACATTTTTTCACTAATGTTAAAATGTGGAACCAACTAGATCAAATGGAAAAATCCGTTTAATTTCGGCGTCTCTGATAAGAAGGTCTATGAAACTGGTGTGTTATGCTGCGAAGCAGCTAAGTATGACAAATCTTTGTACGAGTCTCATAGGCAGTTATGTCGTTTTGTTCTAGGACGACGTTATGTGGATCGATGACCGCTCGACCCGTAAGCCCGTAACGCCGCACTGACAACTGATAACGCTCTTGCGACCATTTGCGACCTCTACAACGCAAGATATTTCTATTATATATTATATTTATATTATTGGATATTTGAAGGTTTACATTCAGATATAAGTATTTGATGTTAATTTCAATGTGACACCTTCACGCATTCCTGAGAAAAATGGTCTTGACAGACAGACGGACAACAAGGTGATCCTATATAAGGGTTACGTTTTTTCCATTTTAGGTACGTAAGCCTAAAACTGGAATGGGCACCAGGGTTTACCCTCATCTGGCATAATGCATTTTTTTCTGAAAACGTAAACTTTTCAGGATTGTTATAAAACAAACCTAAAACCTAATGTATTTAACCGGTTTACATGAACTTGGATATTGTGAAAAGTCATACAAGTTTAGAAGTTGTACTTTTTTATAGCATAGGATTTCATGGAAGAAGTTCTCAATTCTAGGTGATAGTTTCAAACAAATTTTGATGATTAATATTCTGATTCAACAGGCTAAAGGAATGTGTATAGGAACGAACCCATTTTTGGCCGGGTTTGTTTGAAACGAGATAGATATCTTTTGTAAAAGCACGTCTAAAACAAATGCGTCTCGCGACTATCTATCTCGCTACTAATAGATAATAGTCGCTATCTTTTTTCATCTAGGACAGAGCGAAATAGGCCTTGTATGCGTATGTATTGTATACTGAAGCTGTATGCGTGAATATCGTCTACAAAGTATCAATATAAATTTACGTAAATTATCCAAGTTCAAGTACATACATATATTGTATAAATAAAGCGTACTTTACCATCGATAAATAAATGTTATTTGCATACATTGAGTCAAAGCGAACAATGGAGATCGCGTCACTTGACCACCGTGTCGGGCAGCGTCATGTGCTGAATAATCTTGTCATACGATTTATGGGGACACATGACCATTAAATAACCGACAATGCTGATAACTCAGTTTGATAACAAATAAATGATTTTGATTTTAGAATGAACATATTTATAATTATACCTAACTAGCTTCTGCCCGCGACTTCGTCCGCCTAAAATTCGTTTATCGCGGATAAGGCTATTTTTCCGGGATAAAAAGTAACCTATGTCCTTCCCCGGGACTCAAAATACCAAATTTCATCCAAATCGGTTCAGCGGTTTAAGCGTGAAGAGGTAACAGACAGACAGACAGACACACTTTCGCATTTATAATATTAGTATGGATTAATAATATACTTATAACCTAATATCTTATTTATATCAGTAGGCGTTTACCGGATTCTTTGCCAAATTTCATTTCAAACACTTTAAATTCTTAAATCTGTTACTACTCCAATGTTCTAATGAGTTTCGAAATTTTTCAATGCCTTTGTTTCCAAATCCCACTTTCAATCACTGTGCCATCCATCACCGTAACTTAAAAATAGATTTGTATATAAGAGGGACGGCATGATGCGAAACTTAGAACTTTAAAATAAGGAATTTTCCTGGTGTGTTGAGTTCCTGAAATACAGCGTCTTAACAAACGATAGACGTACAGATAGACGACCAAGTCGCCATAAAGGGGTTAAATAAATTATGAGTTTTAGATTTAATGCATTTTAGTTTCAATTGACCGATATCAAGATATCCCGCTATTTCCCGTTGTCATATTTAATAATAAAAGCTCATAATCACTTCGTGATTGTGCAGTAGATAATACTGATAGCAAAGCACTATTAATTTGGGTAAATTACCATCTGCTTTTATAACATTTGTACAATTTATGGGAAAAAAGAACAGGTGGGAGGGCAGGTGGCATATATTATTATTATTATGGTTTAAGCTTATAGGGGGAAAGGTAATTTAGTGTGTTCATTGATCCCGTAGAATATTGGCGGATACATGAATCACTTCATGTTTAAGTAGACCCAAAGATAAATTGATCGATCTAAATACGGTAAGCGACATACAGACAATACGAGCAAGAGTTACAGTCGCAGATCACGTTTATATTTATGGACCATTTTATTTAAGTTCCAATAAGATACTATGTTAGAGGTTACTTGTGACTATAAGATATTGACGCTGCTGTTTGGACTTTAATTACGTACTTCGCATATCGTTCAGTTGCTCTTTCAATATATTGACGATGTGCTATGAAAACATAATTGACGATAACAAACCTATCCGCGTATCCAAGTACGAGAATCTTCATTGATAGTAAATACTGGGTAGTATCCCTATATGTGTAATAATAGGTAGTACATCACCGGCGAATCTTAAATCTCACCACTAAACATACCAATCCCATGTTATACAAATGGCTTGATACGAGTATATCGGCCTGCCGTGGGTAGGTAAAATTCTTAAAAGTAAAACTATGTACTTTTATAATTAAAACATAAATAATCAAGCTACTTAAGTAGTGGAATTATTTATGCACATTAAGTTATCAGGCTGACGTGACGGAATGGCCTTCTTAAGTATTTGCGTGGGGTTGTTTACAATTTGCGATATCGAGTGAACCCGGGAGCAAGAACAATCTGGCGCCTGAGCAAAACAATAATATAGTTGGCAACAACCTCTTTGCCCCTATGATGAAAGCAACGTTGTTATTTGACGCTATACTAGTAGGAGATACGAGACAGGGATACTAGACTATAATAGAAGTCAACCAGAGTGACGAATCTAAGAATAAAGTTCGGCGAATATTCCGTAGCAATTTACTACCTCTGGTTGGTTCTCATCAGATCGAGTCTTGTTCTATAAGATCATGCGAGTGCGAAAGAGATAGCATGAGTCCAATGGTTTTATAGCAATACCCGTCACTTTTGGTGACGGTTACTTTAGCAAAGACTTTTGCTACACTAAGGTATGGTCTCCTAGTCATTATGTTTGCCAAACTGTCTTATTCCCAAATATTTAGTTTCCAAGCTTGACCTCTTTCATAACTTTTCAGATATTTTTTTAAATAACCCATCTTGGACATCAATTTAATAAAATCTGTAAGGGCCGATTTCACCAACAATCAATTTACACGAGAGTGGCTAACCCAGTATAAACTAGATCTAACGATTTACTCAATGGTTAACTTCATTTCCATTTCACCACGCTAGTCTACGGATAACAATCTCTCGCATAGTTACTAAGTAACGTTGAACGAAGGAATTGAATGAAATCGTAATGCATGCACCCAAGTAAGATAGACAATTTATTCGAGTAATACATCAATTGTGAAGTAAGTATTGAATTCACTTGACAGTGACAATGACAATACTAATCTACATCTAACAGTTTACTCAGCCAAAATTGGCGGTGTAAGATTATTCTCTAGTTTAGACATTTTATCCTTAGGTTAATTATTGGTGAAACGTAAAATGAGTTTACTCACGTGTAATTAATGATTTATTATTGGAATAAGGCTTATACTACGTCGGTGAAATTGACCCTTAGAAGTGAAAAAAACCGGTCAAGTGCGAGTCTGACTCGCGGACCGAGGGTTCCGTACAAACTTTTACTTATTGCAACTTAACTTGCCGCTTGAGTTAAGTTTGCCTCTGGTATCTATGGCGTCACATACAAATGAGGAGCAAACTAAATCAAACCGGCGGGGTTATTGCCTAACGAAATTTTGACACTAGGTATCGGAATCAACTGTCATAGCCCATACAAAATCATGACACTTGATTCCGATTGCGAGCGTCAAACGCGTTAGGCAATACGGGGGCGGGTTATTCAAAAATGATTTTTGGTGATTAAAAAAAGCAAGATAGATAGATATATGGTTATATCTTTCGTGTAATACTCATATTAAATTACATAATTCCAGAAAATTCCAGATTTTTCGCTTCGGAGATAAAGTGGTGTTTTTTTTAGATTTTCCTTAATAAAACTAAATATACTCACAATAAAAAAATATAAAAAATGGTCAAATAATGTACAGATTAAGCCCTTTCATATGACACCCTACTTGACCTAGGGGCTAGACTTTGAATTTTTGCTCACGCTCATATACAACGTTTTTCTTTAAATATATATATTATATATTTTAAAATCTTTCCTTTGCAATACATGTGGGCTGACCATATTTATAAATATTCCAAATTTCAAATAGATAGCAAAAGTAGTTTTTGAGATATGGCTCTCTAATAGTCGGACAGACAGACAGACAGACAAAGTCGCATCATAAGGGTTCCTTTTTTACCATTTTTGGTACGGAACCCTAAAGAGGTAACGGTTGTCAACTGCTGTTTTTCATTTGTTCATACCATGCATTGTAATACCAAAAAAAATCATATTGTTTTATCATTGGTATTGGTCATTTTTCGTAAAATATAGCTAAACCTACTGTAATTAAGATTGGTGCAAATACCGCAAAAAAGTCGTCGTTGTTATAGATGAACAAAGGCAGTTTTTTTCGTTTATTATGAGCGAGTGTTAAAAATACAAGCATTTTCTTACCAGTTTTTATGAGTAGTTGCACTTGACTATAAAAGTAACTGTTAATGTAAATATTGGCAGTAATATCATGTAATACGTAGCAGAGAGGAAGCTTAGTGTCGACTGAACTTTGTGGAAGCATGGTTATGTTTATAGCTGTTGTCGAATGATAATGTTTATGTTAATGATCACTGGTTGAGCTGGTTTAGCAAAGGATTCCATAAGTTGTTATATTTCCAATATTACGCAATAATTTTTTACCATGATTTTGTTTTGTTTTTAGAACCTGCGCCTCTAACACAACTGTGATATGTGACTCTTTGTCACGCGACAAAGATTGTCTGTCTCTTTCCTTTCAATACAATGCGTGAAAGACGGCTAGTTGCTGTTCTAGCTGTGCTACTGTGAATGGGTAACAGCTGACTGTGAATGGGTAGGTCTAGGCTCCTTGCCAGTAATCGGATTCATAGGTGGAGCCATTCGTGGCCACTTAGAGTTAGGGTGGGACGCGTGCGCAAGTAACATTATAAAAGGAGCGCGGAGGTGGGTTGAAACGAATCAATTCGACTTGCGGATACAATGACTTTATAACAACCACGAAGGCGAAGAGGCCCTTCTCTAAAATGCCCATCTAAGGAAATCTCTGCCAGTAACATATTACCTAGCTTACATTAACTGCAATCTAAAGCTGCTGTCTTCAGATTTTTTTTATTTTAATATATTATTCAAATGGTACCATAACTAACATTATCTTATCATAATTTAGATGTTAATGTACAAGTTCTTATATGTTTTGTCTGTGCGAGTCGATTAGAAATAGGTAGAAAGACTTTATAACTTCATTTGTCATATATCTTAGGATCGGATAGGTGGGTATTTTTAAACTTGGGAGGGAGTTAAACAATTGGTCATACGAGTATAATATGTAACAGCTTAGTGCATGAATCATCCCTAAATGTACCTGTGGGTGTGGGTGCCGGAATTACCAATGCACAAGAGGGTACCTAACACGCACGTCGCAAAGTGCAAAGCACGTACATATAGGTACATATCTAATATTCACCGTAATATTGTATATAATTTTAAATATCAAGTAAATCGATCAAAAACTAACAAAAATATTGGGTTAAAAAAGCGGAGGGTTATTTTGGTCCGCAAATGCATTGTAACGTTATACGTAAAAGGAAAACCATTTGATTCAAAAGCTTGCAAAGAACTATTGAACTTACGGTTTTAATAAACTTCAAAAGACCACATACACATATTCATGTTGAACTCAATGTAAATTTATTTTTACTTCTATACTATTATAAAATCCATCTGTCTTATAGGTGTCATGATTCTAAGACAAATCTTAAAAGCGCGATCTACGACTCATAAAGTATATACATGGATAACGGCGCCATCTTTCAACATTTTTGGCATAAGGATGGTTATAGGATACTTTTTACCTGACTATGCGAAAGAAAAAAGAGCGTTATGACTTTTCCTTCTTCGCGAACGAACCTTCTAGTTGGTGCCTATATTTATAAGCTTGATTGTACATCACTAAGCATTGGTGGACAAATAAGATATAATCATTACCATTCTTCATGTTTAGAATATACGTGATCGAGTTCAGTAAATTAATCACGCATATTCAAGAATGAGGATGTTATTTGAATTTGAAATTAATATTATTCGGGTTTGTTAGAAAGTTTAACCATCCTTTATCAGTATATGGGATAATATCAGTATATGGATGGTATGGTTAAACTTTTTTATATTAAGTTCTGGTATCATCCTCAGTATTATTTCATCTGTACATTTACAAGTAATGACATGTGTTTCACAAATTGCGAAGTTTTTTTGCAGGATACACATTTAAACGACGTTACCAGCACTTGTTTTATTCAAGGATGAGTCATCATCGTTCTAACTCGTGTTTTAGTTTTTTACGTTAATTTAAAAAGAGCCAGTTCAGTTGATGAAATTTATGTACGCACATCATTTTTGAACGGCTGGGTACCTATTTAGCCAATTATTTTTTTGTTATTTTTGTAATTGTTTCGACAAGGTACAAACCTTTTTCTTCTTACATACAAATGTAAGAAGTGGGTGTGTTACCCTGTTTGTTGAGAATTCTATCTCACCTACTGACTAATAATTTTCTTCATTAAATTCTATAATAATATGTCCACTAGCGTCCAGCACTATTTCAACTTTCAGCTAAACATTGTTGTCACTATACATAAACCCGTTTTTGAACTATTGTTTACAAACACTGACAAAAGTAACGGATTTAAAATAGTTCAAAGCGACTTGATTGACGTATCCTAGTAGTCTACACGTTTGTTAGATAATTAGTTGAGGTATTTGATAGTTAGATGTAATATAAATATTTGGATTGTAGGTGTCTTGTATAAGCCTACTTAGTTTCATAGTGAAATAAGGGGGGCAGTCCATATATGTAACCGAACATATATAAAAAAAAATTGCACATATGTATTTCGACAGTTAAAAACACTTTTTAATCTTATTTAGTTTAGAAATCAATAAATCGGATATAATTGCTCCGATACTATCATAAATTGTGCCCCCCCCCCCCCTCTATTTTCTAAACGGTATGTCCAAAAAATATGGAAAAGGTGACAAAAATAAAAGGACGTAAGTACCGTGGAAATACGCTCTTTTGCTATTGAACTTTTTCATATCGATTTTTTTTTCATCTATAGCGTAGCGCATTTTTTCTATGAATGGCTGCCCTACACTGAGCATGGTCCGACATGCTCTTGGCCGGTTTTTAATTGTATAGACAGAAAACGTCAGTAAAAAACTTCCTTAACAAGGAAGCAATAGCCAACCCAGTCGCGACAACCTTGATACAAAATATAAATAAATCACTTAAATCAGATCGTTTTGCGAGGAATGTGGTCAAAGCGACTTTCCATGACTTGTTCAAGTTCTGCGTAACCGATCTCACGTCTCACGTGCTGCGGCCGTAATATCGCAGACGACTACAAGATATCATGTTTGTATACAGAGGAAGTTAATTTGGCTGCGACGCGTTGTCGGTGCATTCCTTCTTAATGGGTTTTGAAGTATTTACAACCTACAGTTCTCTGTTTATATTATAATAAATAATACTATATTAGATTGGTTTATTTTGTCGTTAGTTTGATAAATTATTTCAAAAGGGTCGTTCTTCTTTTTCACTCACATCAGCCAGTGCTAAAGTGTGTCGGGAGGTGAGTGTATTGTACAAAGCAAATTTTAATTAAATATATGAATGGATTTTGACTTCCGAAACCTATTAATAATAAAAAATACCATCAACGGTCGGTTAAAAAAGAGAACTAAAAGCCTATACTCAGTGGACCAAGAATTCGGTACGACTAAATTAAACCAAACCAAATTAATCTCAATATCAATACGAAATATATATTGCCAGTGAGATATTTTAAAGAGAAAGCGCTTTTAATGCGCTATAAACTTTATTTGGCTTTTTTAGCATTGTTATAGGTACTAAAACGCTTTTAGTCGTTTATTGTGTTTAGCGAGCAATGGAAAATTTCCATTACGGTTAATGTCAACGCGCAACGTGAAAGAATCAAAGAAAATAATTGAACAGGTGCGGAGACAATGTTGTTTCCAGCAGTTAGCAATGCCAAAATGTGGATTATGTTAAGTTACGATAATATGTATCATTATGTTTAACATGTTCGCAAGACCCGTGCAAAATGTTTTGAATAAATTGGCTGTCCTCACGCATAATTTTCCGACCACCTCCTATATCCCGCATACATGAGATACGTACCTAAAGCGATAGCGGTAATGTAAATGTTCGGTAGTAACTACCTACTAGTTAAAAATGGTGTTATTTTTCCAGTAGAGATAAGTGAAATGTATGTGAAGTTCATGTTTTATCTATTGACTGGACTACCTGCTGCACTTATTTTGAGCATTAATATACTCGAACAAATTGTGTACAAAATCCTGTGTTATATACGAACACGAATGTGTGTCTATCTCGTGTTCAATCTATTATCGGAGTTTGACTCTGTAGTTAATACATTTTTAAAACCTAACAGTTTTCGGCAAGTAAAGACTATCCTTAAATGTACAAAACAAACAAGACAATTTCATTAGCAGCCACGAAAATTGGTCATTATTAACGCACAAACTTGTTTGATTTTCGCATCAGGATCTAAGGAGATGTGTTGACATAGCCAAGATACCAGTATGGCTATTTGTTTTAGAAGTTTGCAGAGGAGGCGGCAGAGCTAGTAGGCGGATTACCCGTAATTTTACTTAAGTATCGTAATGTGACAAGCTACGTTGGGCACTGGACAGCTAGATCGTAACTCATACGCTTTGTTCCAGAATATGGGAAAGCGGATCCTGTTAAGACATATTAAATTATCTACTTTTTTCTTAAGGTCATTTCAAAATCGGATGGTCATCCATACCAAAGTTTGTAATCGTAAGTAACGCGCGTAAATTATGGGGAATTACACGCCTTAGTGCCATATTGAAGGTCAACTAGCCCGTAAAATATGCTTAATGTAACTCAACGCTGAGTATACCTAATGCTAATTAAATATCTGTTTGAAAAATTGGTTGTTATTGAAATTATGCAATTTCATAAGACATTACATCTTATAGAATTGACTAACCACCATAATCTAAACTTTTAAAAAATTAAATGAAATTTAGTGTTTACCAAGCGACATAAAATATTATGAAAAGAGCGTTTGCGAATACACCTACATGATAATGATGGATACAAAGCGTTTCCATAATGTTATTGAAATGGCTTAAAAACCGTGAAATTACTTCAGACAAGTCCGTTCATACAACAGCTACCTCGACATCACACATCTCTTTCTACATGTCAAACGATCCGACGGCGTATCCCACTGGTTTTTATCTCTTTACCACAATGTTTAAAAAAAAACTTGAAGTAGCTGTTAAGAAACTGGTCATTATTACAGTTATGCAGAGTGACGTCTTAAATTGTCTGATGATTGTTAGGCGATTTAATCTAGGTTTCATGAAACTGTAGAAAGGCAGAAAGAATAACACGGTGAAAAGAGCGTCAGCACCTATCTATTTATTATACTAGTCAGTTATCAGTCCAACAAAGCACTTCCATAATGTTTTTGAAATAGTTTAAAAACCGTGAAATTCCTTCATACAGGCCCATTCACAGGACAGTTACCGCAACAGCGCCCATCATTACGTTACTAACGAACCAACGGCGTATCCCACAGGTTCTCCCCTTTTTAGGGACTTTGAGATCCTTCCGAGAACCCCGATAATAAATAAAACCCTTCACGTACAAAAAACATCCCCAAACATCAATGAAACGGCGCCAACATATCTTAATGGTCTTTGAAACTAGAACTTTTTATGATACAGAAAACGTAACACAATTATAGGAGGATATTTTTAATTATTCAAAAAGTAACTTGATATTTTTCGTTTCATTACAGAAATTCTATATGTATAGTGTTAAACAATTATTATTGAGTAGGCAAATATTCTATCTCACTGAAGATAAATATGTGATTCTTATGTGTGATTATGGGTCACCCAAATATGATCTGATGAGATGAAGTTACCTAATGAAAATGTGTAATTTCGTTTTGTTGGTCGGTTAAAACTCAGAAATTTAAATTATAAAACGAATGCTTACTTGCTTAAAATTGGAAATGGTATAATACAGATATGTAAAATGTATAAGTAAGAGAAATGAAATTGGGTACACTTATGAAAACTATATTATATTCTTACAAAATGAATTCGTATTGTTGTTTTTTCGACTTAAAACAATAATAGACGGGCAGTTGATGTGTTATTTTTAACTCAGTTATCCTTAACTACAAACCACACACTTTTTATCCTTCCTGCATGTTTCTTTGCAGACAAATTTTCATAAGACTAATTTTAACTAATCAACAGTTCCGTCTAATCTAAGCTGTAACATAATATTTATAAGATTCAGCTCAGTTCTCAAAAATACGGAAGGCAAAATAATATTACGGTTTTAAAATGAAGCTTACCTGATCCGCTTAAGATTGACATTAACGCAAAGTTCAATGTTATCATTCAACTTAATTTTTGTTCACACTAAACGCGTTCTTTATCCTCATATGTGAGCTTGTATCGACCGGTAATACGCTCCGCCGCACAAAAACTACTGAAGCGATTATAATTGATGTTTAAAACATGCATTTCGAACTTGGTCCTTCGAACCGGATATTAGGTTATAACTGTTTACTCTAACACCGCACCGCAAGAGAGTAAAATCATCGCTACTTTAAAATTGTATTTGAACCTGACCAAATGGAAATCTTATATAGCAAGTATGTAAGGAGTTAATGATTATGTTTCCATCAAGATACAAAGGTGCTGTTTATGTCTGTTGAAGGGACAAAAAAACAAGATTAAATCTACTACTACAAATGTGGGAGGGTGTTCGCCGCAGTTGGTTCACTGAGAAGGCTTCGTAATTTTCTTCCTATCGCCACTAAAATTGCGCTTGCTCAAACACTACTCCTTCCCATTTTTGACTACGCCGATGCTGCCTATCTAGATCTTTCGGAGGAGCAACTTAACAAACTTGAGCGAATTCAAAACATCTGTATTAGGTTTATATTTGGCTTACGCAAGTATGATCATGTGTCTAGTTTCCGCTCACAACTCAAGTGGCTCCCTATCCGTCTTCGTCGTAACACTCACATTCTTTCTCGTCTCTATAATACACTCTTTCATCCTGCGACTCCCCGCTATCTCAAAGAACGTTTTAGTTATCTTCTATCAGCAAGGTCCGCTCAAAACTTTCTTCTAGCTGTTCCATCATCAAAGTTTTATACAAATTCTTTTACATTCCGGGCTACGGTGTTGTGGAACTCTCTTCCGCTCGATTTAAGGCAAGCGAATTCATTGCCTATTTTTAAAACTATGTTAAAGGATTATTATTTATCACTCCCATAATTTCTATTTTTAATTCTGCTACTGGTTTTCTAATCACTTTGATGTCAACTGTATCATAGTTTTCTTTCTTGTTTTGTATATATATATAAACATATATATGTATGTATATATATTTAGTATGTATGTTTAGTATACGTATATGTATAATATGTATGTTTGTTTTTTATTTATTTTTGTTTTATTTGTAATCTTATCTCACCACCTACTCATTCCTAGCTACTTCGTGTCATTTCCGCTACCTAAAGGTTGTCTGGAAGAGATCGCTCTTTAGCGGTAAGACCGCCTATTGTCTACCGTATTTTATGTTAAGGCTCTATTGTACTGTTTCTGTTGTTGGTGTGCAATAAAGAATTGTTGTATTGTACAAATGAACATTCCAATACAACTTTTCCAAAGCCAAGTATTTCACGTTGATGAAATCAGTCATGACTTCTTATATAAACAAATATTAGGGCTCAATATTTTCTTTTGTTTCCGCGATTATGACTCATTGAAATAAAACAATTTAACGGATTATATCGCGTATATTATCTCATTTTAGTTCCCGACGTTTCGGAAGCTTTTCAGCTTTCCATGGTCACGGGTGGACTGAGAAAAGATGTATTTTGCTCTATTAGTCTTGGATGTCCAATATTTATGCTCATTACACAAGTGGCAAGTTAATTAGAAGCTAGCATATTTATCGGACGTAAATATATGCACTAGAGATCAAACAGTATTTACTTCTAGTCGTAAGTAGGTGTCGCTCATTAGCAGTGTCATTTTTAATTGCCAGTCCATGCCACTTTTTCAAACTCGTCCTCGTCGACACTAATCTCCATTTTTTTATATAAGACAAACAAGTTTTAGCTTATGTTATCAACCTAAAGTCAATTGGGAACATTACGTTTAGATATATATTTTTAAATACTCGTATAAATAAATTTGTACAGTTGCCTTGTATCGTATGAATACATTTTTTCAGGAAAATTACAAGGGAAGCCGAAGCGTATTAATTGACTCATATTTAAATAAACATGTGGTTATAATATAACATTTGACGTCACGTTTGGCTCAGTGGGTTGTACAGCGGCCTACGAAGCTAGCGATCCCGGGTTCGAATCCCGGCCAGGGCAAGTGTTTGTGTGATGAGCACGAATGTTTGTTCCTGGGTCATGGATGTTTTCTATATGTATTTAAGTGTTATAATGTATCTATATATATTATGTATAATGTCGCCTAGTGCACCATAGTACAAGTTTTGCTTAGTTTGGGACTAGGTCGATTTATGTAAGATTGTCCCTGATATTTATTATTCTATAACATTTTCTTGGGCTTATATGGACGCTATGCCACTGATCTACATAGTTTATTAAGGTTTATGTTCTAAAAACACATGACATTACAGCTAAATTTTTAATGTTTCCTTCGAATTTATGTAGAGAAGTAGAAATGTATTAATATGAGAGAACTGTGACGAATGTCACGTTCAGTTGTTTAATAAATGATACCCAAAAAAATATTCGATATAAAAATAACATAGTTATAAATTTTGAGTTCAGTGAGTTCACATAACGTATAATTACTGTCGAAAAAAATTCACACCTCTGTGATACTTAGGTACCTAATGTTTCCAAAAAGTTCTATGAATATCAAGAACTGTTTCTTTTTCAATGCCAAACCTCAAAGTAGGTCATTAATCTATGGTATTAATTGCATGATTAAGTTTAAAACTTTATGGAGTTACGGAAAACTTCGATGAGAACAAAATGGCAAAGATATGCAAATAGGCGCCGTTACGTATAATTAATTTTTTGGGCAAACATAAATTACATTTTAAAGCAAATATAAATTAAATTCTAATTTCCACCATGCAGATTATTTGTTCGTACGCGACATTCATACATTTATTGGTCGGCACACTTTTTGAAAACTACTTTTTCCAATACGTACCTACCTACCTACCTACCTATATCAGATTCCATTTATCACGATAAATTAACGATAATGCATCCATCACTCTTACAATCACATGCTTGTTCATAATTAATTGTTTAAAAAACACTAGAAAACACGCTTGTAAGACTTTTCTAACAAATCCAAACACAGCTATTATACGATGTTCCATCATGAAATTCCAGTTCATATTTTCCGGCTCCATCATCAGATCAGTTCGACAGTACCATATTGAGATGTTTTGTAATTTATCTATCGCGCAACTAAAACCCGCAGGAGTACTTGGTTTATGTAGTAAGTGGCATGGAGTGTAGAAAAGGTAAGGAGGCCAATTTCATATAGGAAAACAGATGAAAAAAGTGTCTAGCGGAAAATAGTAAATAATAATTCTAAATCGTTCAGAATGGCGCCAGAGTAGCACGATAGTATGAAGTCAACGAAAAAAAAAAACAAAAGAATTACAAAATATTTTATCTCAATGCTGATTGTGAGTAAGCGTTGTCAAATTAAGATAAAACCCAAATAAATTATGAAAACTTATAAGCACTAAAGGACGGCAAACGAATTAAACGAAACGAAGTCCAGGCTGTCAATGTCAAATTACCACAGATTAGATATTGTTTTTATTTTTTTATTTGCGTTGGATTTAGGAAAATCCTAATGCAGCTGACATGGCCCTGTGATGGCGAATGTAGAAACTGTTAATTTATTTAAAATTATTTAGCTGGACCGTAAAATCTGTAACTTTTTTCTGTGAATAAGAACTCTTATTCCTACCCATAAAAAGAATCCAAGCACTTTTAAAAATATCATCCATTCCCTATTCTTTGTTATTCTTCTGATGTAAATATTGTATTGTGTTTAAAATGAGTTTTCTTGCATCGTTTAGGATTTTTTTGGCATTATTATGATAATTTATTTTACACACTACCTACTGTCACCAATTTAACGCCTTTTGACGAACCCTTTGGATACATAGAGATTGCCTCCTTCGTTTTCTACTCTCCATAGTTAGTGGTTGGACTTGCTTGCCAAACGCCGAGTGTGAATGCAACTAACCCAATCGATCGATTACATAGAAATGCGACATACTCATGCGTCATATCGTTCATAATTGCAATGTAGGTATTATTAAACAGTGCGGTTTCCCAACCTAGAGGTTTATGCCTGCATTGTGGTTAGTGCCGTCGTGGGAACTCTATATTATTAGATTTCTAAATTCAACCATTTTCCTTAGTATCATATCTATAAATGTTTTTAATAGATAATTTAGTTTTAATATCTCTTCTTTCGACTTTATGTTTCTGTCAATTAATTTCTTATTTGAAGTGCCTGGTTGGTTTTTTCGATTAAGGGTTACATCCTCATAATATCGTCACATAGGTGTAGTTAAATAAAAAAAAACGTGCATAAGTTTCTACTAAATATCAATATTTTATGCACACAGACATATCACAATTTAATGATTATTACTATATGAACCAGTATTTTTTTCTCGTAAATTGCATTAGTACGTATTTACCATCTATTTGCACATTTACTTTCGTCTCCGTCTACCTGGACTGCCATACATTCATTATGTGTATTATTTTACCCACAAAGTGTATGAATAAAGAGAACGTTACTTTCTCTATGAGATTATTTCAACGCCGGGTCATTGACCTTCCGTAATATTTGAAGTTCGATGCTAAATTTCTTAGAACCTGGTAACTGGCCAATGACACACTTTTGTGCATGCTAGTAAAGCTTAACCGTTTACACAGAGAACTTACAAAGCACCAAGCCGAAAGTAGAAGCGCCTACAATGCACATATATTGAAACGATTTGTTTGAAAATATGGTAGTGAAACTATATTTAACTTGCAGTGTTTGTCCGACTCAAATCTTGCCAGTAAAATTTGCCCCCCTCCCCGGTTTCTGATTGAGCTAAAATTTGGCATACCCATGCAAGTCCGGTGATAATGTAATATTATGATACCATCCAGCTGATCTGATGATGGAGCCGGAAGGTGGTATATTATATCGAGTATATTATCCGTTAAAATCGTTTCAACTAAATAAAGCAATTTTAATGGATTATATCGCGTATAGTACGTATCTTAGTAAACTCTTTAAAATTGTTTTATTTAGTTGATGGATGTTTAAAGGAAAGTACAGTCGGCTATAAAACGTTGTCACAATAATGGATTTTTTGTCAGAAACTATCTACACTGGCAACAAACAGGTAACATAAATAATAAATTACATTCACAATTCGCTTACATAAATTATTACACTTATTATCATTAGTATTGAGAAACATTAAAAGAAAAGAATCGAACAAATCTGTTTTTCTTAAAGACAATCTTCGGTTTATGCCTACAAAAAAAAAGTGAATATTTTAATGAAAAACTACAAAAAAAAAATACTTTAGGATTAGTGGGGGTTTCGCAGAACGCGGGTCGATGTTGTTTATTATATAACTAGAGTCATTACGATCCGCAGACAAGGGTTACGTTACGAACTTGAATTCTCGCGGGTCAACGAACTTTTGACATTCGCGGGGAAAGTAAACTTTGCCTCGAGGTCGTCACTCCACGTGATTTGACCTGGAAATATTCCTCTAGCAATAGAATTTTTGTTATCGCTTTTCTTAGCCAAATACCATAAAAAGTATTTCAAAATGTGAAATTAAAATTAAAATCGGCCGAGAAATACGCATAATATTGGCATTTTAAACTAGTAATTAGACAGAGTGGTCCGATATGCACTATTACGTCACAGTGCACTCCGGCCATATAAACTCCATATTAAATCCTGTGTTGCAAGAAAGAGATACAATGAAATGTTTGATGGCTTATATCTTGGTTATTTTTATAGCTATTCGAAAATTTTTTTTTGTGTACTGTTTGTTACATGAATGAGCTTTTAATCAAGCAAAAATAGAAATTCATGCATATTCCCTATAGAACCTTTTGTCGGCCCTATCGCCTGTATTCATGATTTTTAACCGACTTCCAAAAAAAGGAGGAGGTTCTCAATTCGACGGAATGTTTTTTTTTTTTTTTTATGGATGTTCACCGATTACTCGAAGACTATTCGACCGATTTCAATTTTTTTTTTGGTTTCATAGAAGGTACTTTATAGTTGGTCCCATTTGCTTTTGGTAAAGATCTGATGATGGAATCCATGAGGAATTGAAGGAACTCCTGAAATATTGTAGGCATACATATAGCGATTTTGGTATTATAAGAAACATAATTAGCATTTGCATTCAAAAAGTGTAAATTGGTGAAGTGGAACTGATGCAGAAGACCACAGAATGCCATCGGAACTCCTCAATGATAAATGATTTACGGGTAGCTACAAAATATCTTGATTAATTTAGCTAAGCAACTTCATAGTCACAAATTTAAATGTTCCTGATGAGAATGGTACCATCGAATGGATTTGATGATGGAGCCGGAAGGTAGGCACCAGATCTATGTAATAACGAACGGCTAGGATACAACAAAAAAATAAAACCGACTCCAAAAAAACTAAAAAGTAAAAAATAACGCCATGATTCAGTTTCTTCAAATTACTTACAAGTAACCGTTTGTATACTCAATCTATACAGTATATACAATTAATGTTATTTTGGAGTCGGTGCCATCGTGTCACAACTTACTAAAATCGTCAATTTTCAATATTTTACACATTCTTTATATGGCACCGACGCCAAAATAAGATTAATTGTATATACTGTATAGATTGAGTATACAAACGGTTACTAGTAAGTAATTTGAAGAAACTGATTTATGGCGTTATTTTTTACTTTTTAGTTTTTTTTGGAGGCGGTTTTATTTTTATCATTACAACCACTGAAAGCTTCTGGTAATTCAATTAGCAATCTGCCGGATTTTTAGGGTTCCGTGCCTCGAAAGGAAAAAACGGAATCCTTATAGGCTCACTTTGTTGTCCGTCTGTCTGTCTGTCTGTCTCTCAAGATCCTTTTTCTCAGGAACGTGTGGAGGTATCAAGTTTAAATTAACATCAATACTTATGTCTGCAGTCTTAGACTTAGAAGCTTGATTTTTTTTACAGTTTCAGTCCCCTGAAACTGTAAAAAAATCAAGCTTCTACGTCAACGCAATAGAAACAGTCATTAAAATAGGTGTTTGCATGCAAATTACTGCGTCCTTGGAATAGGACGCGTCCAGTAGTCCTAAAAACTTGAAATTTTGTATCAAGGTAGCTGTTACAAATGTGAAAACCTTATTTTTTTACATACGTCTATCTCTATAACCAATACAAAATGACCCCACATAGCGTACCTATCACTTAGAAGTACGGCTCTGCTAAGGCTGGATTTTTATAGATACGGCCGTTTTTATTCGTATATTCTCCACGGGACCCTTCCCTTAGGTGCGCGAGTCCGACTCGCAAATGGCCTGGTTTTTTATTATTATTTTCGCGGCTTAATGTTAAATGGCTATAAAAAAAATTACACGGTACATACATTAAATCAGTAAATCTGAGTGAAACTAGTAAAGCGGGTTACAATCGAAGCTCGCAAACAGCTTTGGAAGATAAAAAACTTCTTATCGTGTTTGATAAGGAAGGCGTTGACTTTATATACAGAAGTTTAGAGCAAAAGTCCATTAGCTGAGGAGTTACTATTGTACAATATTCAAAATTCGAAGTTCGTACCGCCCAGTCACTCAAATACCGACCTACAGTTGAATCCGAGAGCTAGGGGATGGCACTTTACGTACTTCGAATTTGGGACTTCGGAGTAACCATTGTGATCATTGGACGACGGTACTGATGAATTTTCTGTAAAGGCATATGCACACTTTTTTATAGCACCGTTTTCCGCTTTAGCATCAACGAAGTTTTCCGCTTTAGCATCATCAACAATTTCTGTTTTAGACGCGGAAGATCACTCAGTACCAGAAAGACGAGTTTCAGTGACACGTGCAGGATTTTAGGTCATGGTAGACAGCTGAAATGTTTTAGAAGCAAGGTTTCGGAAAGGTCTGTTTAGGGTTATTGATGAAATTTGGAGTACTTATAGGTGGCTTGTGTTGTGTAGGCCGCTAATTGGTTTGATACAAAAATAAATGTTTCTGAAATTGTGTCCTTCCCCCTCCTCTATTTTCTAAACGGTATGTACAAAAAATATGGAAAAAAATCACAAAAATAAAGCTTACTAGATACTTAACGACGAAAATTGTTTTCAACATGATCGGTTATACCGTTTTTGGGCTATTGGCAAAAAATTGCGCTTTTCAACAAAAGGATGTACTTAAGTGCCGTGGAGATACGCTCTTTTGCTAGTGCACTTTTTCATATCGATTTTTTTTCATCTGCAGTGCATTTTTTGTATGAACGGCTGCGGAACCCTACACTGAGCATGACATGCTCTTGGCCGGTATTTTTTTTTATACGAGTCTTCGTGCACGCCGCTGTCAAGTTTCATTTGTTTAGAAAATCAACAAAATAAGTACGATAATAAACACAATAGAAATAGAATGCAAAAGGCACTTCTTGAGATACAATGAAGTCTTCAATTCCATAATACGGATAACTTGTGTAAGATTAAGTTCTCAAGTTCTGACATGTTTAAATTAATTCAAGAACAAATCGGAAAGAAAAAGTTACGGGACAAGTCAACCGACAAGCTGTCTTAATTATCAGCGATAAGTTGCATGTAAGTTGCTTGATAGTTTTTTGATAATAAGTTGACGGTTGACTGTTAAGTAAAGTAAAGATAGCCTTTTTCTGCGGGTATCGAAATGTTTAATTACAAATTGTTTAATACCTATACACGAATAACTCTATCAAATTTTAGAGTGTGCTAGCGAAGAGCGGATTTTTTAAAATTATATTATCAAAACATCAATTAACATAACTAAGCGAATATGTTTTTAGGCATTTATTCGCCCATTGATCACTGTTATCAAGAACTTACCACTTAGATAGCGAGATTGCTTTCGTAGAGAATTTCAGTGCGTCCTATGCTGAAAGAGTACCTACAACACACTATGAGTCCAAGTTTTTTTACAATCTATTTTTTTATTTATTTCAGTTTATTGCAGAACAAATCGTCGATTAAGTATTAATGATATTTACCTATGATTATCTTACCGTTGCCATTAGATTAAGATTAACGAAACGCAGACATAGCCACCTAAACGGTTACGGAACCCTTTAGGTACGGAATCCTAAAAAGCTGTAGCGCATCAGGGATGTTTGCTGAAGCGCGCATAGATTGCTTTTATACGAGTATACGCAAACGATGCACATCCCTGGTGCGTCGGATACGGGCCAGCCCCAACCCCATACTGCATTCTATAGCGGACAGGCTTGACTGTCCGTTTATGAGGCACTGTTGTGAGATGCATGTGTCAAACAGTCCCTTTATTGTATAAAATAAGTGAGTGTTAATTAATTAAGTTAATTATATTTTAATATGTACATATGGTACTTGGTAAGGTATTTATCTATGGGCCATAGATGCCTGCAATAAATAATTAAATGAAAAAAAAAGTTGTTAGAAACTGTAGGTACCTACAATATTTCGTGAATCTTCACAATCCAGTCAAATTGGTAGGTAGTAAATAAATATAGTTCCCGAGTTGGACACATAGCTCGTTGTGAAGTCAGTGATATGATAACTAGGTATTTTGTGGCTTCTGTTATCGGAATTGGAACCTAATTAACAACTTTAATTTGGTCTGTCATAGTCATCGCGCATTCAAATATTTCTGATAGATGAAGGACGTTTAAGTATAAATGTATAACTACATTTTTGTGATATTAATATTATATTGTAAGGTTATTTATTTTAAGACATATATATATATATATATATCTCTCTATAACAGTTAGTTGCAATGCATACATTTCTAATTGTTCTGAAGTGTGACTAGGTATGGTGGATGGTCACAGATTATATAATAGTTCTTCGTGTATGGTAACATTGGTGACTAGGGTTGCCACCTTTTTTTTGTGCCAATAAAGTATATTGGTTGCTAAAGGTAGAAAAAAAGTACATTGTATGGAAATAAAGTATTATTTATTTTTACCAAACCAAACTTTTGATTGCTTTTGGCAATATTTAACAAATCATAGTATGTATATTATAGACAAATAACAGACTATGTGAAATAAAGTAGTTTTGCGTACTTTGATTGTCCTCATAAAGTATAGAATACAATTGCCCCGAAATAATGTATATACTTTATTATTATGTACGGGTTGCAACCCTATTGGTGACCCATACATTGGCATGTTGGTAGTTGTCGCGGGAAAGAAGATAAAATGTGCCAAAAGTAGAACGCCCTATCGCCCTTATTGTAAAAATGCAAATAATTTTGCGTCTACAATTTTTTTTATACATAATGTTTCACATATTTTTAGAATACAGTCACATCACAGTGCAGAAGTCACCTTTGGTATAAAATACTATTATATTAAGTCACGTAATAAAAAACGCTATTGTATGTTTTTAATGAAAACACTGTCTCACAGAACATATTTTAAGAAACCGGCCAAGAGCATGTCGGACCATACCGGCTAGGGTTCCACCACAATTTAAGCTTTAAGCTACTTTCGGAGACAATATTTCCAAAATGTACTAAAGTATAAATATATATATAAATATACTAAAACAAAAAAGTTTTTAGAAACTTCAAAATGTTTTTAAAAGAACTGTCGAAATATGTACATTTATGTTGGCTAAAAAAGAATTTTGAGTTTCGGTTACCTACACGTATAGAATACCTCCCCCAGATATATATTTTTATGTTATTTAACTAACAAACTAAGTATTGGCTTATTCAAGACATCAATATTCAAAATTATATCAATATACACCAGTACAGTAAAGTCACTGTGATGTACCTACCTATGTCACGACGGACGGACGGACATGGCGAAACTATAAGGGTTCCTTTTTTGCTATTTTGGCTACGGAACCCCGAAAATAATAAACCTGAAGAAAATGCCGACAAAAACCTAATAGTGTAGAGTATTACATGTAAATTTCAGTAGTACCTTGCCTTCACGTCAACTGTACTATGGATGGAACATTTTTCGATAACTAACAAAAAAAACGATTTTGCCCTTGACTACCGTTCTTATGACCTCGTGGTCACAGTCATAGACAGTTATTTAGGAACCGTCAATATTTTAGGATTTTTTTAAACAACCTCTATCACATAAGTTATCTTTTAAACAATGTTCAAGGGTAGTATTAGAAAAAATCTTCCTAATAGTACTAGATTTCAAAATGTCTGGCTAAAATAATTACAGAACATCCACAGTTTACCTGATTTAAGGCATATATATACCTATATACCTACTCAGCATAAATATATTTTTTGCGAGGAAGCTTTTATAATATTCTTGGCAAATTAATTAATTAAATTAATGGAGTCATTGTCTTTTAATTAAGATAATAAGTAGGTTCTTCTATTCAAATGAGTTCGCGAATCACCTCTCACAGCATCTTCAGACAATGGGTTAACTAACCGCTCTTTAAGCAATTATTTTTTATTACACCGACTTATCATTTCAGGTCTGTAAATAAATGAACTCATAAAGCTAACAAAAAAGCAAATCTTCTGACAGTGGCCAGACTGTTCAGTAATCTATGTCATCTAACTGGCAAATGTAGGACATGTCGTTACAATTCACACTACACAAGGTAAATGTGCATTCATGGTTTGAAAACTGACGCGTTTCGTGCGTGATAGAAAGGTCACTTATCTTTTAACATATATAATAAAATAAGTCTAACAGTATTTTTTATGACACACTTAGATATGCACTTATCAGTCAACAAAGTTCGGATTATAAATATCAAGTTGCGGAGCTCTAGGCGGGTTGTCGTAGAAATGTATGTAGGTAACACGAGAATTCAGTTAGGTTACGGGTGTGGACCAAAAATAGTTGCGTCTGAGCATCTCGTGAGCGCGCTAGTCTAAAATTCTAAAAATAAAGCTACGGCTAGCTTTCGAGATGTCACTCACCCGTAATGCAATAACTAAACGAAAGTGCAGCGCCACAAAACGCGCCAATAACTTGAATGGACCTTGACGAATTCGAATTTCGAATCCGCGTTGCCGGCATCCACGTGAACGCGTCCAAAAGTCACTCCCGCGAAAACGAAACTTTAAAAAAAAAGTTACGTTCCGTTTCGGTTTTGAATCGAAAATCCGTTGGACACTTATTCACAGTTTTGTTTAAAAGTTATTATTTTATCGGTTTATTTGTTAGATGTGGCGACGCGTGTATGCGGCCCCGGTTGCGAGTGTACTGAACGTTAGCGCGGGCCGCGGCCATGTTTATCGTAAGGCACGCTACGGTGAGCTATCCGATAAAAAATATTTTGTTACGATTTCAGCGCATTGTTTACTTGGAGGATAGCGCGCCGGAAGCACGGAGCTTTGATACGGGTTACATTACGTGAAAGTCAATTCAGCAATATGACGTAGGTTTACGCTCTGACTTAATTGCAGGCAATACCAATTCTGATTTTTAAAATTATCTAGGAACTTTAATTTTGTAGCATTTACGCTCATTAATCGTGTCGGGCAGTGTAGCAAGGCCTTATTGCACGTAAGCAAATCAACAACTTGATGGAAAATAGGTACACCATCCAGACGCAGAAAAGTTTGCATATCATATAAAGGTTGCCATCTGTCTGGATTTCCCCGGATTTGTCTTAGTTTTGAGGGCATCCGGGGGCCGTCCGGAGGGGTTTTTGAAAAGTGTCCGGTAAAAATTTGGACATTTTTTGTTTCAGTAGAAACCTTAAAACCGAATTAAATCTAACACGTACGTTGAACAATGTGGTCTACTCCAAATTACCGGGGGTCGCAAATTTTTGTCCGGGTTCGGCAATAATGAAGATGGCAGCCGACTTGCATTACACCCGGCCCGATTTTCAAAGATTACGGTATTTTACCACCTTTACAGTTAGTTATTTCATTAGAAAGAAAATTGCAAGGTTGCTTAATTAATTAACATTATCGTTAGTTGTGCCACCTACACAAATTCGCAAAAAACGAACAGGAAATCGCGCAGGAAGCTAAACCAGCCGTAGTTGATTATAAGTCTGATATTCTAGTTTTGCACTTAATTAAAAACACAGCGCAAACTGCTAACATCTCCAAAAATACATTTCCCAAATAAAGTCAGTCAAAAACCAACAAAGTGGATTCGATCACGAGAGCTTCCGTACCACCGTACGCAAAAAAACACCGAGAAAGACATGATTCTTGAATGGTCCCCCAAACCTTAAAATTTTTATTTTTACTTTAATTTTACTATTTATTTATTTTTATAAGTAGCAGCTATCGTAATACACGCTTTCTGAAAATTTCATGCTTATCTATTTCATTGGGGGGTTACTCCGAATCTCCGAAACTCAAAATATACTTACCCTTAAAATGTTTACTTTTGTATCGTCAAAAATGTTTCATAAAGTCTAGGAAGCTTTATTGACCGCCATGTAATACACAGTCACGTCTTACTCTAATCGCCACAAGACACTTATTTTACAAGATCAAAGACCAAAAACTTACTTATTTTGAGTTTTTAGCTGTTTCATTTGGCGTCCTAAATGGCGTGTAGTTTTTGACTTTTATTTATTTGGCTGCTTTAGTAAGCGAACGATCACCTAAGACAGTTTTTCAAATACAGCTTTATACTAGTATTTTCAATCTCACGCTCTCGATCTAATTGTCTTATTGATCTATTTGTGGTTGGTCACCCTAGTCGTAGGGTGACCAACCAGTGATGCCAGATCTCGTCTGACGTCATCGTCACCGTCATCATCGTAGGCACCGAGCCAGACTTTCATTCATTAAACGAATAGTATTGCCCTAAATAATCAAACGAGTTCATAGAAAAAAAAATCAGGAAGTAACTAAACGTGTGGGTTCGTAAATTGAATGCAACGTCGATTTCCTCATGACTGAGGGTCGTGATTCCCCCGTTGCTGGGTCATTATGCTGATAAAATTTCATAGTCAACGATAAAATTTCGAAGCAGAATGTACAAAATTTCGGGTCACCCAAATTTAAATAATAGCAATATGTTTTTAAAATTTTTTGACACTAGTTTTATTTACATAATATACTATTCTTCGAAATACTCATCAACTAACTGTATCAGCCATTTCCGTGATTTAACTAAAAAATATCAAAGTCGAAAAATTAGGATTTTTGCAATATGTCGCTCCGTTAACGTTTTTATTTTTCGTGGGTTTTTAAGTGTCCGATTTAGACCTGAAAACGTAATTTTGTTACCTGTTATCTTTGAAGTTAAGACGTAATATTAAATTATGACATGACTAAAAACACCTCCCACTATTGTAGGAAGTATCACGGTATTTTACCGATCCGAAATATTTGCTCTTGAGTGCATTTTATTTTATACTAGAAAGGTCAACGGCCGCAACTTCGTTCGCGGAGGAGAAAAAGTCATAACCCTTCTTTTGTTCTTCAGCGTCGTCGGGTAAACAGTATCCTTTAACTATCTGGGGATACCCAGCTACCCGTGTACCAAAAATAGTTTAAATTCGTTTAGCCGATTTTGCGTGATGAAGCTACAACGACACATACAAATATACAAAAAATAAGAAATATTATGTGACCTCCAAATAGTCCGTTACAATAGTTTTTTTGAAAGTATCTGCAACGTACAGACATTTCATTTTTACATTTCACTTATAGATATTTACCTAATAGCATTTTGATCTCAAATTCTTGAATGGTGGATCCTTTACTCTGTAGCTGACTGTACATGTTCAAGAATACATGTACCTAAAATTGTGTGGGTATCTAAACTAAACAAATAAAAACCCATACTAATTACAATTGGACGTCCACGCCAGCCGCGTGGTCCCCGCGTGACACTTGCATGCCTTATCTAGAGCGGAAAGATGCTTATCCCTGTCAATTTGAAGTGAACGTAGAATAGAAACGGTCCTAATTTGTCGCGTGAATTGGTCACATTAGTTCCAATAAGATTAAAGACCGCTCCAATATGAAACGCGTAGTTGAAGTAGGTTTTACAAACTAGAAATATTATTAGTTTACATACGAGTTTATAGCTGTAGGTAAGTATAACAACTTGCGATTTTTTGCTAAATATATACATACTACGCATCGGTAGATATATGCGTAGATAAACCTGTTTGCCACTGATTATATTCGCAGTACCAAAATTGGCTTGCTTATCACATAAAAATCTTTTTTGTTAAGTTTACGTCAAGCCTACAATTTGTATCGTGTATTTAACCACAAAAAGTAATGAACACTTTTTAAGTAACAATTTTAATGTTCCGAATCAGAATGTGACATTAATGATGATGTTCTAATATTAGTGTTAATGAACATATGTGCGTCCGGATGAAAATCAATAGGCAGTATCTTTAATATATTCTTCTGTTTCCGCGATTATTACTCATTTAAATAAAACAATTTAACAGATTATATAGCTGAAAAGCTTCCGAAACGTCGGGAACTCTAATGAGATAATATACGCGATATAATTAATCCGTTAAATTGTTTTATTTCAATAGTGTCTTTGCTCAACGTTACAGGAGAACGCTGAATTCGGTCTAAAGCGAGCTTATTGTGTTAATAAAAATAAACAGGCGTTTTCATAGCCTCTATAAAATAACAACTAATAAGGCTAAGGTATACGGTACGGTTTTATTATAAAATTAATTATATGTACGCCATTTTACCGCTAACGTTAACGTTAACCTCCATGGGATCGTCGTCGCAGTGAAGCACTATCTATCTTGTAGGTACTTATAACACAGTAAAGTATGTTGGTACAGTATGCGTGTATTCAATTTGAACAGACGCAGAGTCTGTCTCTTAACACTCGTGCAGTTGAAGAAGTTGAGGTTGCCTTGTTCATCTACGTCGATGTCGAAATGTCGTCAACACGTGCGTTATAACAGGCTTCAAAATATCACGTTTTGGGCGGAACAACTCGAGAGAACTGTAAAGGAATTTCACACAAAATTGAAATCCTAGGCCGGAAAGTACTTTTGTTTAATTTTGTAATGTAAACATATGGCGTCTGTGTCCATGAACTGGCTAAACAGCTGAATTATATTTTTTTATTTTTTTCCTAGTGGCTGAATGGTGATCCAACCAAAAATATCCGCGTTAATTCCTATTACACACGTAATCTGTATGATTTATATGTTGATGACTAAATTTAAAATGATGATGATGACAATGATGTCCTCCCAGACGTATACGTCGACGGCGACACCCTGACAGATTTCTTTTTAACCGACTTCCAAAAAAAGGAGGAGGTTCTCAATCCGACGGAATGATTTTTTTTTTCAATTTCTTTTTTTGTTTTCTAGAAGGTACTTTCAAGTTGGTCCCATTTAATTTTGGTGAACATCTGATGATGGAATCCATGAGGAATTGAAGGAACTCCTCAAATATTGTAGGCATACATATAGCGATTTTGGTATTATAAGAAACATAATAAGCATTTGCATTCAGAAAATGTAAATTGGTGAAGTGGAACTGATGCAGAAGACCACAGAATGCCGTCAGAACTCCTCAATGATAAATGATTTACGGGTGGTGACAAAATATCTTGATTAATTTAACTAAGCAACTTCATAGTCACAAATTTAAATGTTCCTGATGAGAATGGTACCATCAAATTGATTTGATGATGGAGCCGGAAGGTAGGCACCAGATCTATGTAATAAAATAATGTATCCTAGCCGTGTTTGGGCTTGTTTGAATCATCACGAGATACACTTTTAAGTAACGATTAACTAAAAAGTGTAAAATAAATAAACTTTTAAACAAAAAATAAAACGGACTCCAAAAAAAACTAAAAAGTAAAAAATAACGCCATAATTCAGTTTCTTCAAATTACTTACAAGTAACCGTTTGTATACTCAATCTATACAGTATATACAATTAATGTTATTTTGGAGTCGGTGCCATCGTGTCACAACTTACTAAAATCGTCAATTTTCAATATTTTACACATTCTTTATATAGCACCGACGCCAAAATAAGATTAATTGTTTATACTGTATAGTTTGAGTTTAAAAACGGTTACTTGTAAGTAATTTGAAGAAACTGAATTATGGCGTTATTTTTTACTTTGTAGTTTTTTTGGAGTCGGTTTTATTTTTTTGTTTAAAAGTTTATTTATAGTGAGCGCGAATGTGACTTGCTAATCCAAATTTGGTTTTAAAGGTACGGCAACATATAGCACAAATTTAAAATATTATCTATAGGAACGTAACTCATCAGAGACCATTAATAGACTATTTAAAATACTCTGCATTTATTTTATTTAGGTACTATACAAAATTAAGATTATTATTATCAGGTTGTGTATAAATCGACATTGATGCACCTTGGGAAGTTGTGAATAGATTGGTCCTTTGAAATTTTAGTGAAGGATAGAGTAGGCCAAATTCCTGTTTAAAACACCAGTACTTCTTGACTCTCGAAGTAGTGTCCCTACTTCGAGTCGAGAGTCAAGAGGTACTGGTGCATACTTTATGCATTGGCTTCAGTTATTTGGCAAAGTATGATAAAAAATATGAACAACAAGAAGTAAGTTAGTATTAAAAAAAAAAACAAGTTGGTCGTTTTATTTTAAGGCATGGCACATTGAATACATAAAATATGTTTGAAATTCACGTCAAAATACGCATAACAAACAAATCATAACCTACTTCACACCAAAATTATAAATGTGAAAGTTTGTGGAGATATTTTGATGTTTTTGTTTGGATGTTAGGATAGTTGTTGCGCAATAACGCGTTAACCGTCGAACGAAATTAAGGCAAGACCGCACTAACCGTAATTATGCGCCAGCGGTGCGTCGCGACGCGATGTGACAAAATATTATTTGTTTGGAATTGTATGAGATACAATGCAGGGTCACGTCGTTTGCTAATGCACTAGTGGCAGCGGAACTGTGCAACGCGACACGGCGCGTCAAATTTGGTGAGTTGGACCAACGGTAGCGGTTGCGGTTACCGCGCAGCTCCGCCTAGTGCGGTCCTTTAGATGAAACTTGGTAGACCGATAAATCATGACGTAGGTTTAAACATAGGTCACATAAGTCTCGGAAATTTATTCAAAGCACCTCGTTTTGAAGTGTTTGTGGCTTCCATCTATAGTAGATTGTTTGACAAGGGGCTAAAATAAGCCATTATGACACGAAGTGATTATTTGGACGAGCTCACGAAGTGAGCGAGGACAAACATGTCTGAGTGTCATAATGGCTTTTAGCAACGTGTTAAACACTCTGCTTTTCACTTCGAATGCGAGAAAATAAAAAGACTTAACATTAAAATTGTATATTTCATGAAAAACTAAAAATACAGTTTGAGCAATTCTATCAGAAAGTTTGGCCAACCTGATGAGTCTGATCAATATTCGTAAGGAGTATGAAGCTGGCCGCAAGTTTTTTTTTTCAGTGTCATAGAAATTTATATGGAATTATAAAATGCTAAATGGCTAAATGTACTATTTTAGTCTCGCTTCGTGAAGCTAATATGATGTACTTTTCGAGCAGGAGAAGTGAAAAATTACTAAAATATGTGAATGAATTACTGTTTGCAAAAGGACACTGTCGTAGTCTAGGTAATGGCCTAGGCACGGAATGGGCAATAATTCTAGGTACGATCGTGCACAGTTAGCGAGCTAGACGCGTCGCAAGTATTTATGAATCGCATGCGAAATGAAAGCTCAATTAACTTTCTTACGCCGTATAACGATATACGTGCTAAGCAAGTAAACATTATGGTAGAAGGAGGAGTTATGCTTCCACGAGAGCGTGATTAGATACAAATATCGAATTTAAAAAGTTTGGTATTTTATAATACGGGTAGATAAAGTGTAGCGGCAATCTAAGTGAGAGGATTTTTCTTACCAAATTTTGGAAAGCCATTCATTACATTTTTCCTGTTAAAAGTAACGATAATTTGTCCAGTGATTTTATTCGAAGTATCACCTATCCTATCCCACAGGGGATCGAAAGCACTTGGTATTTCACTACGATACTCTTAACTTGGACACGAAATATTATTTAAATTATAACTTTCACATACCTCCGCTTGTAATAATATAAATAAAATAAAGGCCCTTTTTATCAAATCGTGGTACAAATGAACAGCATTCTATAATATTTTCTTCTGTTTCCACGATTATTACTCATTGAAATAATACAATTTAACGGATTATATCGCGTATATTATCTCAATTTAGTTCCCGACGTGAGATTAAAAAGCATCCTAATTTCAATAGAGAAGATGGATTGTCACTATTACCAGCTTGGGATCCTGTAATACATCTCATCAAGGAACAAGCGAGACACAGGGCTGCAAAACCTTAATTTTCGAACGGTGTAAAATATCTTATCTGTTCAAAAAGTAGTTTAATAGTGTCTGTTTTTTTTAAAATTTTATAATTAGTAATGAGGTAGCCTGGGAGTTTTTCTTTGCAGCGTTTCTTTTCTCCTCAGTACGCCTCATTTGTGAAATGCTGTTTGGTAAATTATTAGAATAAAATAATTAAGCCCTTCTGGCACATGTGTAACTGTCTTTACAGCTTAGGCTCATCTGGCATGTATGTACACCTTTATTTGTTTTTTCAAAAATGGGTAGTTGCACAAATTGTAACTTTGACAGAGGAAAATACATCTTTTCTCAGTCCACCTGTGACCATGGAAAGCTGGAAAGCTTCCGAAACGTCGGGAACTAAAATGAGATAATATACGCGATATAATCCGTTAAATTGTTTTATTTCAATGAGCATACTATAAAACATACCGGTATTTTTAAAACTAATACCTATATTCATTTTTACCAAGCGGGTTCTAGGGGACATGTGTATTTGTCTTTTATTAGATAAAAACAAACAAATAGCGTTTGAACTGAAACTGATCTATGATGTAATATAATTATATAAAATATTAAAAAAATATATGCTAGTAACTTAGCGCCGCTTGTAAAATAACTATTACATTGGTAATACTGATCACGCCGGTTACCTAAGACTAGTTCATAAGGAACTGATTTCCCTCATCATTTTCCTCGTAGCTTTACTTCTTGTGTAATTAAAAAAAATAAGGTCTCAAGTTTTTTTTTATTCGCAAAGCTTAATCGATATCGTTTTTACCCTTTTGAATAAATCAAAGTTTTTAAATAAATAAAACTTGCTTCTAAAGAACACGTTTCTGGTAAGGAATTAAGATTACATTAACAAATGGTACAAATCGTTAGTCCTAATAGCGTTCTTTTCTTTCTTTGGTAACAATCAAACGTAACTGTTATTTTTTTATCCATTATCTTACCTTACTTTTATTATCATATGAACTTGTGGTAATTGAATACCGGTGTAAATTACCGAATATGTAAATAATCATAGGGAAAATCACGATACATACATTGTTGTAGTTGTTGACGGGTAAAGAATTTTCGCACCATACAGATCCTCAAACGGTGTTTACGGAAAAGCTTGAAACAATGTCAAGGCATTCATTGGTATTCATACGTTTGTGCCGATGTTTCCTGACAGAATAACCTTATGGGACCAAGGAAATTCTATAAGTGTTCCCAACTACCTCATAAATAAGGATGTTGCGCATGCCATGCCTACTCCTACAGCTTTACAAGGCACAGGTTCGCCCGCACATGGAATACTGTTCTCATCTGTGGGCCGGGGCTCCACAGTACCAGCTTCTTCTACTAGACCGCATTCAACGGAGAGCGACTCGTATCGTCGGTTGCCAGCGTATTTCAGATCGGCTTGACTCCTTGGCACTGCGTAGAGATGTAGCCTCGCTCTGCATTTTTTATCGCTTGTATAACGGAGAGTGTTCCGAGAAATTGTTCGGATTGATCCCAGCTGCATCTTTCCGCCATCGTCCTACACGACAATATTTCCATCCTCACCACATAGATGGTTGGCAGTCCACAACTGTGCGTTTTTCTAGAAATTTCCTGCCTCGCACGACTGAACTGTGAAATAAATTGCCGCATGCAGTATTTCCGGACCGATGCGATCTTCAAACCTTCAAGAAAGGAGCGTACTCCCACCTGAAAGGCCGGCAACGCACTTGTGACTCCTCTGGTGATGCAAGTGTCTATGGGCGACGGTGATCGCTTACCATCAGGCGATCCGTCTGCTCGTTTGCCCCTATGCTATAAAAAAAAAATGTGGCATCGCATACCGTGAATGTTCACGGTCACTGGATTTCTCTTCATTTGACGATAACAGCACCAGCAACTTGGTAGCGCCCTCTTTTTAAACTGAATATTTTATTGCACAAAAACAATGGATTACAGTAAAACTAAATCTAAAGGTGAAACTAAACTAGAACGAGATTCTTCTTTCTTTCTAGTCCTCTCATTCTTGTCAGAGTGGCTGTGGTCTCGATGATGATGTAATCGTACCCGGCAGATTTTCGTCCTCGATCCTCTCGACTTGGGTAGCCACCTTTGCAATTTGTCTCCACTTTATTCTGTTAGCAGCATTTCGAGCACACTCTGTGATGTTGAATGAAAACTAAATAAAGTTAACTAAATCTAAACTAAATCTAAAATCGCCCCTGCGGGATTGTGTCGATGATGCTGGCGGCGTTTCCTCGCTGAACCGCCAAACTGATTCTTTGAGCGAGAAAACTGCCAGCCTCTTCAAAATGTCTTTGAAGATGCTTAATGCGCTGAGACTCCACGGACCCAGGGTCTCGACGCCAAAGGGAGTAAATAACATTATACTCACTGCCGAGACCTGTACTGTATTTGTTCTCTGTGCCTGTATGGAGCCATGCTCGTTCAGGGTAGGCAGTGCCTTTGTGCCTATATGGACTGCACGCCGCTGATCGGTGGAGATTTCAGGGGGCAATGTGTCTACAGAGGTGGCACCCCACACTAGCACCCGTTTCTTACTCCACATAGTCAACGATATGCCGTTTGGTTTCTTGCCATCGTTCCTTGAGACGCCGGTCGGCTCTAATAGGGCCGGCACATTGACTGAGGCAAGAGACCGGCGGATGATGTCATTCAGGGCAGCGTGTCTTGAGAAGCGGCCCACACTGCTCTGGCAGGTAAGTCCGTGATGGCCCAGGCTGTCTACTTCTTTGACGCAGGGCAGGGCAGTGCGGGGCGCAAACCGGGACCCCGAGACGAAGGCAAACTGAAAGTTGGAGGGCATTGGTTTCCAGCAAAGTACCAGTATTTATATACGGGTGGATTTGCTTGGAGCCAGTATCCAGCCTCTTGTGCCTTATTGCGAAAAGTATGGCTGGATCTTCCGTGCAGCACTGGCTCAGGAGGGAATCTATACGCAATTAATTATTTATTGCGTCCTCTCAGCCCGAAAACTCATAGTTTGTTGATAACGCCCTTTAGAATTGACGACAAAAAGCTGGTAACGCGATACTAGAAATTTAAGAGAGAGAAACTCGCCATTCTTGCGAAATCACATAATGTCTTGATTTTCCAAAGTTTCGTAGGCAGTTGCGTTCCAATATCAGGCTTGGAAAAGAACCCCTGAGGTCTACTTTCAGCATTTTTTTTAATTTAATGCCATTTGACATTAATTGCGCCATTTGTACTTACTGTTGTTTTGCGCAATAAAGTTTAAATAATAAATAAACCTCGTATGAAGCTTGTCAATAACTAGACAAACTTGTTAGTTACAAAGCGAATAAAAAATACCAAAGCCATTCGTGTACAGCTGTACCTACTAGATCTAAGTTTTAGAGTTTGTTTAGTTAAGTATCCATTAGGAATGATTGGCCAATTTCAATTTAGCTTAAAAGTCTGTTATTATCGGCGCGAAGTAGGCGCAAAATGGTTGGTTTAATAGCTGACTTAGGTCGAATCGCCCTTGCGCCCGATCCATGGTCCATTAATCCGATAAAGGCTACAAATTCGTGTTTATAATCACAATCAATCATAACTTACCTATAAGGAAAAAGAAAAATCTCCTCCGTATTTCAGATTACCAATAGGTACAAAACTGTATTTGTTGATGTTTCCGTGTTTATAAAAAAAACTAGAAGGTGTCTGCAACTTCGTTCGTGGAGGAGGAAAAATCCAAAAACCTCTTTTTTGCTTCATTGTAGTCGGCTAAGAAGTATCCTATAACCATCAGCCCAGCTAACTGTCTACAAAAAAAGTTAATTCGGTTAGTTTTTGGTGTGATGAAGCCACAACGACACTTCAAATATATACAAAACCTCCAAAAAAACATATTTTTCGATTCAGTAACCTTCAAATAGTCCGTCACTTATTTTTTATTGAAAATACATGTTCAATGTACAGAAATTTAATTTTTTCAACTTTATAATAGTTATAGAAGCATCAAAACCACAAGCACTTATCAGAAGTTTTATAATTATCGGCTCGTACGTTAGCGATGGTACAGAGTTAACAAATAGAGGGTTGAGGGAGTAGACAGCGCATGCGTATGCACGAGCATATAATAGATAATAGCAATAACGAATGAGTACTACATAACGTGTGTGTTCTTTTTATTTTTTAGCATACATGACTACTTTGAACTCCTTTTCCAAATAATTAATAGCAATCCAGGGTTTTTTTATGGTTTCCATGGCGTCGAATGCAAATAAGTGAATAAAATTCACACTATTTACGGATATACCATACTGCATGTAACTTGTGTGACTTTTTAAATCAGTTAAATCAGACATTTGAATTCTCGGACTAATAGCATGGTTTACCTAATTGTACGATGACCACGTTTGATTTGAAGTGTGTTTGCTAAGGAATGGTGCCGATGACGTCAAACTGCATATAGTATGATTAAATTTGGGTTTTAAATTATGGTCGGCAACGTAACGTCATCTTTACCAGAATCGTTCCAAATTTAGAACTTCAATAAAAAATATAATTCATTGGCATTAGGTTAAGGTTAAGTTGGTAAATTAAATCTGGCAGTTTGGTAGTTTATCAGAAATTGTAAGTACTTCTCTTATTTCCAACCATTTCTTTCATATGAGATAAGTGACGAAGTTACAAGCAATATTAACAGAAGTTTTCTTTTAAATTGTAAATATTAAAAGTGACTACTGCTTATTACTAGAACATTGAACGAGAATGTTCAATATAAATTAATCCACTCCACACCACACCAACCATATACATTTATATTTCTTCCATGCGTCCCGGTCTTCTGCAAATCTAGCAAATATAATTTTTAAACATGACAAAACCGAAACAATCAATTTATTGCTATATTTCCTGTATCCTAGCGTTTAATCACTTAATAAAAAGTTACTAATTTAATCCATCAAGAAACTAGACTATTTGGTACCTATATAACCTACTGATTAACAAACGTCTTAATACTTACTGTCCGAGTGTGTGACATCGCCCCAATAGTTGACACCTTGAGCTTTAATACATAAAAAAGTCGGAGATCGAATTCGAGATCAAAACAATTGCCACCATAAAAAATTTAACGCAAGCGGTGGTTAATAAAATCATTGAAATACTCATAAAAACTTACCATATTCAGAGTTAAATAGTACCGTACGAGTAGTTAAAAATAGTTTTCAAGTTAAACAACAAATATTATTTTTTTCTATTACATATTTGTGTAGTTCAAATAAAATATAATAATAATAATAATTAATAATAATAATTAAGCCTTTTATTTCCAGATAGAATATTGTTTTTTTTTTGTTTTTACATTTCAGCATGTGATATTCAATTTAAACCTTATTTACAATTATTTATATTAATTTCACATTTTCTTTAGTAACAAAGAATTATAATTTAGGATTATTTTTAAATTATTTATAACTTACACATTTTTGTTGATCTATAATTAAGTGTTAACATATTTTATTTTATCCTATTATTCTCATTTATTTATCGTACATGTATTAAAATTTAAGATATTTGTATATTTATTTTATGTTACAATATTATTTCATATATTCAATATAATTATTTAGTAATACATATTCAAAATAAAATATACAGAGATTTAATTTATACCACTGGTAATGATCAGAAGTTGTGAACATTAGGTAAAGTAATAAAAATAAAAATAATAACCAGTTTCTTTGTAATTTAATTTTCAAATATTCTGTGACAACATGCTGAAGGGAGCGTTCAAGTATTACGTAACGAATTTGGGGTAGGGGGGGGGGGTCTTGTAAAACGTTAGGATGTGTTACAGGGGAGGGAGGGGGTGTTTGCTCACGCATCTTTTAAAAAGTTCTTTTTCTCAAAATTTCAAATCGAATGACCACTTGAAAATTTAAGATAGAATGGTCCCGACTTGGTGGTTACGTAACGTTTTACTAGGAGGGGGGGGGGTCAAAAGTTGCGTTACGTAATACTTGAACGCTCCCAAAGACAAACTTTAGACCATAAGGCTTAAAAATCGATTAATGTCATAGCCAGGGGCCATTTTATTTTATCCGCCAGTCCATCACACGACATTCGTAATTGGTTGTCTGAGCTTTGTCGAATGAATATGCTTCTCGTTGTTTGTAGTTTGTTATTGTTGCATTTAAATAAACATTTGCTCAATAAAGGGCGGATATAAAAAAAAATTAGATAAAAAAGATGATTTACCCCTGACACGTTACTTTGACGTTGACAGTTGTTTGTTTACATTTTTGATCGCGAATTCGATCTCCGACCTTAAAAACATGCTGACAACTATTGGAATTAGGCTGTCAATTATTGAGACATTTTACTTGCAGTCTTTTCTGTTTTAATAATACGAAAAGTGAATCTGTCAAATTGCTTGCTAAATAATTTTCATTCCGTCGGGCGACGACCAAAGTTCACTAATAACGTCGAATCACTCACTGGGACACAAATGTATAAAACTGAACACCTCGAAAACGGTTGATTTCCTTTTTTTTATTCTATGAACCTTTATTGTCATCCTACGATTAAAAATATAGTTTTACTGTAAAGATTATCGGTATGTTAAAATATTAACAATCCTCGATTTTTTACGAATTTCTTGATGTTTTACCATCCCGATCTTCGTGATTTAATCCACAAGACACTGGTTCAAATCCAGTCGGAATTTTGATTTTTTTCACTATTTAGATGTATATATTTATAAGAACAATAAGAACATCCTGTTCATAAACCTGAGTTACAAGTGTTTGTAATGAAATGACGGTATTGCCACCAAAATTTCCCGGATGTTGAGTTACATGTAACGTTACGTTGCACGTCATGTCCATGTCCCATTTCTACTCGTTAATTTTTGAGCAGTGTTGACCTATTTATTCTCCTAAAGGTTTCGATTATTATTTCATCATCTTTGAACTATTCCCGACAATTTAACTAGCGTGTCATTAAATTACCCGTAATAAGACCTAATTATTTCTGATTGGCGATAAGCGCCAAGGGAAATTACAACCGGTTAGTCATAGAAGATAGAAGCCATATAATTACTTCAAAAGAGTTGCCATTAAATAATTTTACCTCTGAGGCTTTAATTTGTTTAAGTAATCGGAAAATTGCAACTTTCTACTTTCCATTCATATCTTGATGTAAGTACAATATTTTTCTTGAATGCGAATACAGATACGAAATTTTGGTGAATTTAGATTCAATATTATTTGATATCAAGAAGCTATTAAATAATACCTACGTCTTTCATATTATGTTTTATTAGTGACTAATAAAAGACACTTAAACTAAACTGGTGGTTCTAGCTGAAATGCCTGGAAGCATGTACAATAAATTTACTCGGGAGTTTTCTACTCCTTCTATTTTTCCAATACATTAAAATTAAAAAAAGTGTTTCTTGTTATCACCTACTTAACACATTTGCTGCGTCAGCGCCATAACCAAATTTACTGTCAGTGCTAAACGAGTAAGAATGTCAGGTTTGCGTTACGACCTACACATCTCGATGCGGTACGGGGTGGAGGAGGGGTACAAATAGTAAGGGTAACGCACCGAAGGAGAATAATTAGCTTTATGTGCATATATCGTCGTCTAGTACCCATAACACAAGCCTTATTGAGCTTACCATGGGACTAGTTCGATTTGTGTAAAATTGTCCCGTAATATTTATTTATTTATTTATGTGCGTTACGCAAAAATACTTACCGTACTTTGTTACTTTTGAAATTGAACATAATTGTCGGACGAATATTAGGAGTGTAGTTATTTTTTATTAAATAAATAAAAATCTTTAATTCATTAAAAGAATCTCATCGTTAATCTTCATCCTCTGCCAAACCACATGGCGGTTTACTGCCAGTTTATTGTTAGTTTGGCACACGAGAACATAGTAGAACAACCTGCTGACCGAGTGTAAGACAAGCATCTAGCCGCCACACAGGCGGAAAATCAAATACGCCCAAATGCTTCCAATAACACAGTGAATGTGTTAACGAAAAAATGTTTTTTTTTTTACCGTAGTTATCTTCAGTATATAAAAGTAAGCCATAAAACGATAAAGCAACACACGTACAAAAAGGTCATAATCCTCAAAAGACTGAACAGAGATTGTCTTGAATTAATCTAAAACATTCTCGATCAAATCAAACAAAAAAAAATCTAATCGGTACATCCCTTTAGGAGCTAACATGCCATAGACACACAGATACACATATTAAGCTAGTATAACAGTAGCACCCATCTTTTTCTCGTCGGCTAATAGTTTCCCGATGTAATTGGGCTCTTATTTATTTATATTTACTGATAATTGGATATTTAATTAACTACCTAGACAATTTAACCTCGCAGAGGTCGTATTTTCCCTGTATGAAAGTTATTCCCCTTTAATTATTGGCGTACTCATATCTATGTATAAACATCGGGTTATTTTCATCCCTACAGTTGCCGCCTATAATAGCTTTCAATGGGGGTAATAATCGGGGTAGGACAAAAATATGAGAGCGACAAAAAAATTACCGAAAATGCTCTTAAAGACATTGATTGCTTGGAATTAAGGTTGAGGGTGCCAATTAATGGCAAATTGTAGGGTTACCTTAGTTAGTATTTGTTACCTTAGTTGTTTTATAAATCTTGTACGAGTACTATATATCCTATCCCCTTCATGGTCAACTGAGCCCACTCTCAACTCAGCCCGCGGGTTCAGTTGACTACGTTAATTTTTTGGGGGGCAACTCGGCCCAGTAATTGGCTAAGGGGTCGTCTGAGCCCACACGGGCTCAGTCGACTATAGTTTAAAGTTATATGGTTGACTCAGTCCACGGGCTCAGTCGACTACACTTTAAAGTTATATGGTTGACTCAGCCCACGGGCTCAGTCGACTACAGTTTAAAGTTATATAGTTGACCAACGGAAAGTTGAGATATATGTAGAACTAACATTTGATCCACCTGTCTGGACTGCTATCACGTTTTGGTAAGTTACTAATTTTAACAATAAAAGCACTAGATATCGGATAAAAATATATTTTAATATTTAAGAACAATCGATCAGTGTAATGACCCGTGAAGGTACGCTATCGGCGAGAGCCATTTTCTCTCGCAGTGTTGCCAACATAAATATATATTTTAAACACAAACATACGTGAACACAACAGAAGCAAAGTTGATATATCCGCGTCTTCGTCTGCAGCATGGACGTAAATCACTCCGCCCAAACATTTATTAAATGTTCTAGAATCTTAACAGTTCTATACATAAAGCTTAACTTATTTTATTGTGTTCTAGTTCCATAACTATTTCATTAATTTAGTCATTCACCTCGATGACTTAATTTTTTCTTTTGCTGACGATGTTATTTCTCACTTTATTTGTGTCTGTTTTCATGAGGCGTTGCAAAACTACTAGAAGTTTTAAAATGTCGGGTTTTGGGTTTAACAGCTTCATCAATTTCACATGCCACCCTTGAAGTACATTGTTCGTCCTATTAAACTGCCTGTAGTATGTCCACTGACCAAAGTAAAGGGATTTTGGATTCATCCAATTGTCAAAAAACTATTGATTAAAATCATTTGCCATTTTTGTTTTAGGGCCTTCATCTAAGACGTGTAGCCAAGCGTCCAATAGGTGTTCAAATGGCAAATGTGCCAAAGCTCTCAATCGCCTAATATAAACCTTACCGAGTTTCGTTTTGGTAAGGCTACATGCCTTTGCCTTGTTCCAGAGGTATTTGGTGAGGTGATAGAAACAGCCTTGAATTTGGACACCCTTGCATGTATGGAGCAAAGCTGATATCAACGCCTTTTCATAATCCACTTTTATGCTGGTAGGATTCCAGTCTGAAACTTAGCTTTTAATGAGTTTGAAAAGTATTTCATAATTGGTTTTGCGTTTGTCGGGCAGTAAGGCATACAGTACCGGCACAACTTTTATATTTTCTCGGTCGCTGCCGAGATCAGCATGTATGGTTACCAGTTGATAAAAATTTCGTTGGCACGACTTAAATGTGCCATCAACATAAAATTGTTTGCACTGCGACAGCAAGTTTCGTAATTCCGGACATGAAAATACTAATATTCTCATCCCATTATATGTGTCATAAGCGAATAGCAACTCTGAAAATTTTGGTGGAATTATCACGTCCATGGCGTTCTTGAAAGTGCAGTTTTTAATGCCTAAAGATTTATAGCGTTTTCGATACAATTTCTGTGTCCAAGCCTGCGTTTTTTATTTTATTCGCAAATTGATCTTGGTAACTTCCACTATAAAAACGAAAATTAAATAACAAACAGGTATTTTATTTGCAAACATAATTGTAAACAAACACACACACACTAAGTTGTCCCCCTAGCGAAAGACTGAGCCTGCGGGCCGATTTGTCCCTCTGGCGGTAGACTGTGGTCAACTGAGCCTGCGGGCCGAGTTGTCTCCTTAGCAATAGACAGTGGTCAACTCAGCCCGCGGGCTGACTTGTCCCTCTGGTGGTAGACTGTGGTCAACTGAGCCCGCGGGCTGAGTTGACCTTGTAGGCCGAGTCGCCCCCAACATATATTTTAGAGGTCAACTGAGCCCGCGGGCTGAGATGTGAGTGGGCTCAGTTGACCATGAAGGGATCCTATCACTTTGACTCTTCACAAATAAATCACTAATTTGATTTGACACTATAGCCAATTCGATTTTAGAACCGATATCCTTATCCTTGCTTGTAAAGCCGATAGCCGAAGGGGCAGAAAGGTTCTCGAGTGGCGACCGCGTTCTGGACGATGCAACGTGGGTAGGCCCCCAACAAAATGATGGACCGATGATTTGATGAAAATCACGAGAAATCGTTGGTTGAGGGCACGACCGGTTGTCATGGAGAATATTGGGAGAGGCCTTTGTTCAGCAGTGGACGTTCCTTGGCTTATATGACGATGATGATGACATCCTTAAAGTTTGCTGCGAATTACGATATATGTTTATTATCTATCTCCATTACTACTATCAAGGACCATTTAAACAAGGGGGCCGATAATCACCGTACAAAAAGCCGTGCCCCAAGGTTACAACGCCATCTGTGAATAGGAATTATTATTTACAATTATTCAACTTTGTAAGCGTGACATAATATTTAAATGTTACGATTTATTATTAGCTGCTTGCGAACGAATAGGTATGATGATTAAATTTTAAAAATTACTCCGTCATCATCTTGATTACTGAAAAATATTGGACACGTATTTTTTCTTTTTTCACATAATCGAAAAATAAAGGCGATACATTGAGTCAAAATGTCGCGTGACGTCACTTCTAAGTACACATTTTACTTTTCACTCCTAAACTTTAATGCGATTTATCTGTGTATTTTTTTATTAATTTGAAAAAGCAGTGTCCAATATTTTTTTTTTCTGTCGGACTAATTAGAATTTTGATTTTCATACCCAGTCACCATGCCTATTGTTAGTGTCCTATGTTTCTTTGTTTAATTATAACATAGTTAAATGTTTAGTTTTAAGCGCCATCTAGTTTTTGCCCTGCGATCGAGGACGATCCAAAGTATATGGTAATTGACATTCCTCTTGTTTTAATGGTCCTTGCTATTACTACATACATGTATTTACCATAATTATCTGGTAGTACAACTTACGTTTCCGCTTCAAACACCAGTTTTATTGTATTGCATGATATAAATCAGGTCATACATGGAGCTGTCGCGCACTTCCGACAACTTGGACTCCGGACGTTCGTTCCGGAAATATATACCTAAGTAAACCATATTTTTCAAACGAATCTGTTGCAATGACAGATGTGTTTATTTATCATGGAACTAGTTACATATTGTATATTATGGGACCAGTTCCATATACTCACCTAAAGTATGTAATTGACACAGTTGCTTCTAATGCTTAATAGATATCCGAATCTGACAGTGTTTGTTTCTCATTTATCCTCCTTCTATAATTAGGTACAGTCTAGGAATTTAATTTATATACCATTTCGTACCTTGTCACAGTCAAAACCAATATGAAAGCCGATAGAGTTTCCATATCAATGTCACTATGCATGAAAAGGTACGAAAGGGTACACAAATTGAATTCCTTGCCCGTACCTATTTTTAAATGTTACATGGTCTCGCTGGCGTATTGTCTTTATGAATGAACGAATGAAATAATTTATTTCAGGAACATGTCCCATATAATATTAGTAACATTTTAACGTAAAAGCTATGCTATCGTACAATAAAAAGACACATATAAAAACAAAGATGAACATCAATACATTCCAAATAGCCAGCATTTTCATGCTTGCGATGCGACATTGGGCTTGAGGAGTTTATTCCAACGTCTCATCAGCAGGCAGTTCCATCTGTCAGCAAATCCCTTCAGAAGGCCGTTATTTAAAAATCAGGATAAATTACCCTATATCAGCCTCCATCCAATATTTTAATCGGCCTATAGACAATAATAATTAAATAGTCTTATTATTGAACGGTTCCGTCGATCCGTTGCCCTGTTGCCAACATGCTGAAAATAAAAAAGTTCTGAATTCCCTACCATCGACTACCCATGGTATCTTGGAACTACCAAACAATGTAAATGTGGCAGGTAAAGTTTCGGTTCTTCTCATTCACTCAAAGTAGAAAATAGTACATTAAATTACGTAACTGCTGCATCAAGTTTGATAAATTCTGAAACAAACCACTGATGGTAATCGCGTCACACAATGAAAACACATGCATCAGGAGAAAACGTTGCTCATTTTATAATCTACTGATTTATGATTTTGATGATTTATGAAAATGAAATGGCATTGTTCGGTCGACTTGATGGGCCCTTTATGTCGTCTTTATAACTTCCACACGTGGAGAGTATAGTCATGCCATTATGCATAAATCATTATTTATGCCTTTACGTAGAGGGATTTCCTAGAAAAATATTTATTTCGACAATGAAATATTGTAAACGTACGAGTAAGTTACTTAGGTACTAGTTACTAGTATTATCAGGTCATACTCGGATTTAATTTTGATAGAGACCAAAATCAAAATACATTCGGAAGCGTTGTTTTTAGAAACCATTTATCTGGCGATTCTGGCAAACATATGGGTTTGCCATTGTACCCATAAATTCGTAATTTAAAGAAAGGATGTATAAATATACTCAATAATGATAATGATAAACGAAACATACAAAGCGGAATAAAGATTCAACTTTTATAGTTTCTACAAGCCGATTCTTACACGGGTTTTTTACATTCCAATCTTTGTAACGCGGGAATACTGCCTTCGTCATTTGGCCCTACCGAACAGAAGTAACCAATTTTTCAAAGTCTAAAATATTTAGTAGGTAGTATTTAGCTTTATTTCGGTATTGTCTTAAGTTAGGCATTTTACAATATGAATACTTATATAAAAAGTAAAATACAAAAAGCAAATACAAAATATAAACACATTATAAAAAACTAACCTAGGGCTGCCGCCGGCAGCGGGGCAGGTTATTATTTTTAACCTTTTTTATGCTTAATTAATTGCAATTTTGGAACTTTGTTGTCACTTATGGAATATTTTTTCTTGATCGAAAGCAAATACTATTTATTGTACCTGCGAACATCACACGGTAGTGCCCCCGCCGAGACGAAAAAAAATGAAGGCGAGGCGCTACCTACCTTTTGTCGAACCGTTTCGTCTGATTTGCAATCCCTCGTAGCTTCGTCCCACATACCACCAGGGAGCCCAAATTTACAGTATAAGAAGGAGCTAAGAAAAATATAAATTACGCTAAGTTTCATTGGTCTAGCTTTTCTACTTTAGATTTTATTCATAACTAAAGTACGACAATTTTAGCCACTCACTCACATACTCATCTTAAGTTATGGAGCCTAGGATTTATATATGTCGCAGGGAAATAGCCAAAACAGAGATTTGATCGAATCCCTAAGGGATGTAACCAAATCACGCAGGATGTTCAAATGGCGAATCAATTTTATCATTTGTTTAGAAAAAGTCAGTCATTTGATGAAATCCCTGAATCAGTTTAGTGAAATGACGAAATCAGCCAAAAAAGGCAACTCGTTTTCTCATTTTACCAGATTTGTGTAGTGATTTGATGATATTGTGCGAGTGATATTTTTTTTATCATATGACTAAACGTGAGACATGAGAGGCTTATAATATCACTGAACTTGTGTAGTGAAATGATAAAACGAATTGACTTTGCAAGTTCGTTTTGTCAACTCACTGACGTGTTTCGGGGATTTTATCAAATCACTAAACAAACCTGGTAAAAAGACAAAACGAGTTGCCTGTTTTGGCTGATTTCGTCATTTCATTGAACTGATTGATGGATTTAATCAAATGACTGACTTTTTCTAGACAAATGATAAAATTGTTTCGCCATTTTAACATCCTGCGTGATTTGGTCATATCCCTTGGAGATTTGATCAAATCTTTGTTTTGGCTACTTCCCTGCGACATATACAAATGACAGGAAAATTAACAAATGTTTAACTTTCACCCTACTACCCCTACAGGGGGGAGGGGTGAGGGTCTCTATAGTGCTAGTCAAACTAGGGTATTCCTGATGTCCTAGAAAGCTGAAGTTTGGTATGGAGCCTAGGATTTATATATAAAGATAGTGGACGATGAAAAAAGAAATAGCTAACGCAATAGCCCCAAAACAAATGATTAAGGCACCTTACAACGAGAAATGAAATCCCACCAAAAACATTTCATGTAAAATTAGCAGGTACAAAATGCTTTATTAGCTTAAGAAACATAATTCAACTAGATGAAAGAGGTGAGATTGAAGTAATTTTGAGTACCTTATAAAAAAAACACACATTTGTTCTCTATCATACATTACTGTCATGTCAAATATTATAACAGCAAAAAAATATTGTGTTTCTAAACTGTCTTTAACTCAATAAATTAGGAACCCCACTGCCAACGTCATTCGACTAACAAGAAGCAATAAAGTCACTGACGTAGAATCGCTAAAAAAGGTTGTTCAATCATGGTTTTTAAATAGGTAGGTAGTTACAGTGGTTAGTAATAGAATAAGACAGTCACTATCTGTGATTCGGTTGGCTAGATATCTGCCTGTACGTATATATAATATAAATAAATATCAGAGACCTCCGAAACGGGGCAGAGCAAGTGTTGGTGTGACGAGCACGAATATTTGTTCTTGTGTCTTGGATATTTCGTATTATGTTGAGTATTATATTTTATATATATATATTACTAGCTTCTGCCCGCAACTTCGTCCGCCTTAAATTCGTTTATCACGGATAAGGGTATTTTTCCGGGATATAAAGTGGCCTATGTCCTTCCCCGGGACTCAAACTATCTCCATACCAAATTTCATCCAAATCGGTTCAGGGGTTTAATTAAGCTTGAAGAGGTAACAGACGTCTGTCTGTACAGACAGACAGACAGACACTTTCGCATTTATAATATTAAGTATGGATAGTATGGATAATTAATAAAAGCTTGACTATAACAAGTTGTCTTTTTATACCGCCTTTAAATATGTACAATTATTATACTTACCTAATCAGTTTTAGAATCAGGCCTATAAGATGTAAGGTCAAAGATGACTAGTTTTAGGAAGGAAATAGCTGTCGGATCTTGTAAGTACAACATAAGCAGATTGATTTCATCTAACACGATTTAATAAGGTTGCTTCCGTTATTTTTTATCGTGAACTAAAAACTGGATTTGATAATGTGAAAGCTTGTTTGTTTAATTTTGTTTAGATAACTTTTCGCAGGTTACCTACAGTTGAAAGTCATACCTCGGATGAAAAAGCGTTATATTTAGCCGTATTTCCTTTGGAAAATGCAATAAATAATTCGAATTTGGGGCGCTTAATTTGTCATTTATCGACATTAATGTCACTATTACAGTAAACCAATTTGATTCCTAGGCCATTGTAGAACTCTGTCGCTTTAACTACTAAATAATAGGGATGTCGACAACTTTTTCCTGTGGTATTTTATAGAAAGACCTTTCAATAATAGAAATACTGGTGAAAAAACTACTTCAATGTCATAAAAACTCCCCGACATACAATAACGTTAGAATCACACTTTTGAACATTCCCAAAAAACGCTCCATACTAAATCCTAGGAAGGTGTGACGTCACACCTCCCTACCTTGTATGGGAAAATTAAGAACTTTGTTCTGCAGCTATGGTAAAACTTTCGTTTATCGAAACGGTTTCATAACAAAAGTTACCATACATTTCATGGGTTATTCAATTGTATTATTATCTATTGCTATATAGGCATATTATAGGGTAGAGGACTATTTAACAGACAAAAATACATGACCCCAACACAGAAACCAAATAATTTACTTTTAGCGGGACACGGTTCTTATAAGGTGGCATATCAAACGTATGTAATTTGTATTAAATAAAAAATTATTAGTTTGCATTATTTTTTATATTATATATTTTTTTTACTTTTATAAGTGATGATATGTTTTCTTGAAGAACTACGCATCGAGTTTATACTCAAAACATATATTTAGGATAGGCTAAGTACAAATATTGTAATAGATATAAAAGTTATTTCGAAAAAATGACTGACTGTTGAGTTTGTTTTGGCTTTCTTCTCCTCAGTGGTCTCATCTTGGGAAACGCCGTAGAGTCAGACTTGTAAAAGTGCTCTTGCGGCCTACTTACAGAATAAAGATCATTATTTCATTATTTCATTTCATTATTGATATTTTCATACTTTAAAAATGGACTTTCCCACCTAACTTTAAACAAGCTACACGTAGAGTATGGAACTCAAAATATTTTTTATAGGCTTTGCATCATAAAAACTATCATTTTGCATCAAAAAATATTATTATTTTTTGAGAACAGTCAACATCCCTATTACGATGTTAGTGCGGGTCAAAGGATTTTCAACTTTTTCCGATTACAACATTAACTAAAACTAATTCATACTAATATTATAAATGCGAAAGTGCGTCTGCCTGTTGCCTTTTTACGCTTAAACCGCTGAACCGATTTGGATGAATTTTGGTATGGAGATAAACTGAGTCCCGGGGTAGGTCATAGGCTACTTTGTATCCCGGAAAAATACAGTATTCGCGATAAACTAATTTAAGGCGGACGAAGTCGCGGGCAGAAGCTAATGAGTTAATAAACGTTTCCGCCTCGTTTTCGTTACATATGACATGAGAAGGAAAAGATACCTAGACAATCATGCAGTGACAATTCAAAATAAAGGTCATAGTTCTGACGTCATATTTTTTTCAAGCAAAATCATTTTTAAAATATGGAAATACCATATTAACTAGGAGTACTTTTGTACAGCCCGCTGCAGTTACCAGGCTATAAATACATGTTCACTATGTTTTGGTCAACCGTTAGTACGTACATATAGGTGCAGATATAGTGATGATCAGATATTTTTTTTGTCAAACAAGCTTTTACTTTTCGCTTTCCGTGTTGGGTGACAACCGTAAGTTGTGGCACTAGTTTTTAATTGAAACAAATTAAAGCTAAATGCTCATTCGAATTGACAGATGAACTACTGATCTAAATGGCGGACACGGAATTTCTATTAAGGAAAGTATAGGTCAACGTTGGGGTCCGGTCAGCAACCAAAGTATCTGCCAATTTTGTACATTTTCTGTTTTAGATATTTCACATTCGAAGTACCTGGGTACACTGTATAGCTTTGCAAATTTATTGTGTGTAAAAGATCGGAAGGATCATGATCCCAATAATCCTAAAGTCATGTATGTTGTACAATATACATACTTAGTAATTGCGATAAGAGATATGGTAACCAACGGAATTCGATGGCATGGAAACAAAGTTATCATTTCCGAAAATAAGACTTCCGATAGTCTTATTTAGTCATGGAGTAACGACTACAATAAAAAATAATAGTTAAAAAAAAAAAACAAAAATCCCGACTGCGTAAAAAACTAAAAAGAAAAGAACAAGTCCAGTGCCCTAGAAATTTGTTAAGTTATAATGGAAATCTTTCATGATTCATGATCGATACTCACAATATAACAAATAATAAATTCTAATATGGAACATAGCGATTTTGAACAGTCGGGACCCATAAGAATTCTACTCAAATCTTCCCGACAATGGGTCCCGACTGTTTAAAATCGCAATGTTATATTGTGAGTATCGATCATGAATCATGAAAGATTTCCATTATAACTTAACAACGGAACTGGACTTGTTTTTTCCTTTTTAGTTTTTTACGCAGTCGGGTTTTTTGGTTTTTTTAATTATTATTTTTTATTTTATACTTTTTAGTTAAAACTTTTAAAGTCAGACAATAGACGCTATAACTTATATTATATATATAATATAATATAGTAATATATATAGTTATAGTTCCTAACTGGTAATTCCAAATTAAAAATGATAAAAGAAACCTAATAATGATTTTTAAATCCCTATTCATTGACACCCCACTCGATATAGTACGTCGATTTTTTTTTTTTTCTTTTTACAATATGGCGTCTCATTATCGCCATTTTGAGTTTTCATGAATTTCATGTCTTAGTGACATTCGGACAGTTAAGACAAATCGATTGACGTAAGAATCAACAAAATCGGTCCACGCGTTTGGTCTCTAGAGTGCCAGATAGGAACAAACATATATACATACATACATACATACACACATACATACATGGACTGATAAACACATTACCACTCCTTTGCGTCGCGCAGTCGGGTAAAAAGGGAGAGATTTTGGAGGCAGCTGCATTTTTATCAAACAATTGCGTCTGTCTGGTAAGGATAAAGGAAGAGCCGAGTCTATATTAATAGCATTTTTTTAATCCAGACTAATATTATAAGTGCGAAAGTGTGTCTGTCTGTCTGTCTGTCTGTTAGCTCTTCACGCTTAAACCGCTGAACCGATTTGGACGGAATGTGATATGGAGATAGTTTGCGTCCCTAGCCTATATCCTTCAGGCTTCATTTTATCTCGAAATAATACCCTTATCCGCAATAAACGAATTTAAGGCGGACGAAGTCGCGGGCAGAAGCTAGTACTCTATATATACTTACTTGGCCGGGAATCCAAACCCAGTAGGTAATTAACCAACGGCTATTTGGGTTGACGCAGGCGTTACTTTAGTATGTAGTATGTAAGATATAAGTACAAAGGCGAACCAAAGCCTATTTGGGATCTCTTCCAGGTAACCTTTGAGAGTGAAGCCGTTAGTTGAGCGGGTCCTCGGAGAAAAATCTGGAATTTCATTAAAGTAAACATCTAAATTGCTATATATGTACCATTGTTAGACCTATATAATTGTATGTTGTGTGTAATTGAGTTCATAAGTAAAAATCAAAGAAAATCTTGGCTGGTTTTTCTTCCTCGAATCACCGGTTTACTGAAAAGAAATTAAGATGTGCAAAATACGTACAAAATTTAACCTAAAATAAGGGCCCTTTATTTTAGGTTAAATTTCAACCATCTTAAAAGTGCTTCACTTCACGAGGATATTAGTCATCATTACAAGTGATGCGAAGTCGTTCAGATAGCACGTGCTAGTGACCTCTGGCGGGCCTTGGCCGATTTCTGCACTACTATGAAAAACGTTCCATCCGAACGAAGCTTTCCGCGAAAATAAAAGGACAAAAACGTTCCTTGTTTCAAGGGTTGATATGCCGTTTTAGAATATTCCATCCCATCTTCGAGCAAAAACAAAAAGTTACAATTTCATGTTGTTCTGACGTCTCGTAAGCCTTTTTAGAATGGCAACATTGTGTAGAGATCTAACCGGCGGAATCCGCTGAAATGTTGCATGCCTTAATGATGGCGGGATATCGGTTACTAATTGGATCGTTAGTTATAATTAGGATTTGCAAAACACAATGAAACATTGAAATAGATCGTTTCTGTTTAGGAATTATGAATTTATAAAAGCTACCGTGTATAAAAATCTTATTAATTATTAATGAAATACACTTTTTTATACGTACCTATGTCTGACTCTGAGTGTTTGTTTAAGTGATTCTACAGACTTTGTGCTTGCGTGTTTTTAATGTGGGAAAATTAACACCACATTATTATGCATTGTTTTGTACTGTGTGTACAGTTGTGCTAAGCGGTGTTAGTACAAAAAAATATGTATTTTATTATCATCTAAATAAGACATGGTCTTGAATAAATTTACATTAGTAAAGCTACAATGTATGAAGCTCTTTAAAAATAAATTAAGTACTTGTGACTAAACAAGTAAAATCTAATGAAATAATATAAAATAACAAAAGCCGAATAATAAATTAGCTGAGTTAAACTTGCTAATGCTTGACACCCTGTTTTTCACCTCTATTGCTATGAATTAAAGTTGAAGATGCCAATAGGACAGTTTCGGGCACGGGGGCCACGGGGACATTTACTTTAAAGCCGAATCAGTTATTTTTTTAATCAATCTATGATACAGATCATACGCCATATACTTTGACGCCCGGTTTTGCTCAGCGGGAGTAATGTTGCCTGCGAAGCTATAGGTCCTTGATTTAAGTCCCGGTAAGGGCAAAATATTTGTGTGATGAGCATGAATATTTGTTCCTGAGTCTTGGATGTTTCCTATGTATATAAGTAAATATATCTATTACATATATCGTTGTCTAGTACCTATACGAGTAACACAAGCCTTATTGAGCTTACCCTGGGACCAGTTCGATTTGTGTAAAATTGTCTTGTAATATTTATTTATTTATTTATACTACTTCTGCCAATTGCTTGGTAACTCGTCTGTATACGGGAAAGCTGAGCCAAGTGTAAGAACGACAGTAGCTGTCGTATGGCACAGAAAACCATTTTGAAGGTCCAGATAAATTCCTTATACTAAGGTGCGTCCACACTTGTATCATTTGCTCGTATCCGATCACCGTGCCGTGGCATGACTGCGTATCGCGCTGCTTGGACGCTCACTGTCGGCACGCCGATCATGCCGCACTCTTCCGATATAAGTGTGTGATACGCGTAGCAAATGGACTTCGAGCGATCGGATCGGCGCAACGTCCAAACGCGTGATTGTGACACGCGATCATGCCACGCGACGATGATCTGATACGGGCAAATGATACAAATGTGGACGCACCTTTAGACAAAGCACTTAAAATCCGCGCCATGGCTTATAGTACTAGAATGCGGAGTGGGGCTATTTCGGTTGATTATGAGTTCGTGGAATGATTAAAAGCGTTTTCTTTCTTTCCCTATCGTAAGGTGCATTTGGGTTATCATGTATTTGGGATAATATCGTAATATTATAATACTCACAATTTCATCATATTAGACTCATATCAACCCTCGGCATCTTTTAGCTATCGAATTTTCAGTTGTTAGACATTTAGTGGCAAATGCAAACGCTTTTATTCTTGATTTTGAGGAAAAAATGACATTTTCGAAACTACACGGCATTACTCGTAAAAATCATTCAAAATTACCCCAATGCACATTAATTCGAACGGGATTCAAGCCACGCGCTAAAACTAGTTAAGTATAAATTACGTTAATTGAATTAACGACCTTTTCAGTCGTTTCCCCTTCCTCGCACACGAATGCATTTTCAAACGAAGGCTCTTTTTGCAGCGTAACATTTTTTCATCGCATTTTTTGCTGATAAATGTACAAGACGCTCACAAGAATTCGTCTGGTGTAAGTCTGCGAGATATTACATCATTCACGTGCGTGACTATGGGCGACCGTCAATGAAACGTGTTGTGCGTCTGAAAGTTTCATTACGGCGTGTGTTAGGTGCAATATTAGTACGTGACCTTGTTGTCTTCAATGGAGATGTACGTTTATTTGAAATGTCGTTATACGCGATTGTTGTTGTGTTTATAATACAGCGGTTGTTTGAGTATCGCGTGGCCTGGGAGCCTGGTCGCTTTTGGAATGCATCCACGATGGATCTCTGAGACTTTTGTACTCGCTATTTTAAGCCGAGCCAGTCCGACGGGCCAAATATTGTTTGCATGCATTAAAACCGTTGACCTAGGCCTAGGATCTATTGTTTTACTGTTATCAGGTCACGTTTAGATTTTAATTAGCGTGATTTATGTCTATAAACTATAAATCTTTTGTACAATAAGCAATTTTTTAAGATATCTATAGTTAACTCTGAATTAATTCTAGGTGAATTGTTATTTAATAATAGTGGGAAATTAATGAGTTTGCTGCAAACAAGTTGATGTAAGTTAGCTATAATATTGCACAGTACTTTTTTGTTTAGGTAAAAATCGACGCAACATAAAGAAAAAAGCTATATAGCGTGATTATATTTGTTGATAATGACGACGAAGCAATGAGCGAATCGTGCAAAATAAGAGGAAAATGATTCATTGTCGACAAGAAAACCAGCTGTCGTGACAAGATAATGGTTAGTTTTCTAATAAAGATAATTCGCACGTTAAATACATATGTTGTATAGTGGGAATTATTTTTCGGGACCGAAAGCAATTACTTTTGTAGCTTTGAACAAAACTATTATCTTTCATTGTGAAGTGTTAGGCCAATTATTCCTTTATAAATTATCCTGTTGACACCCCTAGAAGCCTTTATTTTAGCATAAAGTCTGGAAAAAGAAGCCGTAATATATAAAGTTGCCCGTTCGTGGTTTTAGTCTACAATGAAGACAATGCTTTTATTGCTCGTAGGCACAATAGTAATCGCTTTCGGTCTTGAAAAAGGATTCCCACTATACAGGGTTAAACATTTCTAATTTATAGTCTGGAAAATTTTCAGGATATCGAATGGATTGCCATGATCTATTTATCTAATAATATATGTTGATTAAAAAAGTATTCAAGGTAATTAAATCTTAATTTTTACTGCGTTCAATCTCTTGCTGATTAAAAAAATATAATTTCATCTTCCATAATTAACTATTCATGAAATAGAAATTAAAATACAATAATTTATTATTAATTTAAATGATATAGTTAAAATATCTTTAATTTTTTTTTTATTGTTTCGTTAATTTGATCAACTACCCCTTAAGCCATTTCGCCTTCTTCAAACATATAGTTAGCTATTCTAGTGTAAAAAATATTAAAACCAGTTGTCTTATGACTCCAAGATGCGGCCGTGACGTGTTGGGATCTCAAATACGTCAAAATCGGTCGACAGATTTCCACCATTTTTGGTACAAGGGTAGATAAACATCCGAGGATAGACTTATAGCATACTTTTTATCCGATTAAACTGAGGCAAAAAAGAGGTTTATGACGTTTTCTTCCTCGGCGATTGAAGTTGCGGAATACTAGTGCAAATCGCGGCTCTTTTAAGGTAAAAAAACCTACAGTGATAAACTCGAAACGGAAAACTACGGCTTTTAGAGCGTCCGAAATATCCATATTTTTCCGGCATCTGGCTCTACGTTTAAAAAGTTTGCCGACCCCTGTTCTAGTGTATTTATAAAAATATATTTTTCTCAAACATGCAATGAAATATTGTTCCTTATAATAGGCTGCGAAGTATGAGGTTTCAGGTGCGGGTAGGACAAGAGGTCGTTAATTTAATTTCATACAAATCATGCAGGCCTAGGCCGGCAAAGTCCTCTTTTTTAATTTCCATTCCAAATAAATTTGTGGCACAGGCATCATGACATTTTGCCACTATACGTATAAAAAAATAAAACTTTGATTTTTGTTGTTTATTTCATTGCATGTTTGAAAAATGCACTACTCCTCGCTTTGCTCGGCCGTCTATATGTCTTCGGCCGACAACCCCTTTCGCCCCGGCCTCTTTTTTTTTCTGACATAGGTGGCAAACGAGCAGACGGGTCGCCTGATGGTAAGGGATCACCGCTTTTGTAGTAATGTAAGTACTATTTAATCAATGACCGTCTGCGCAGATGACAGTTTTTCTTCGCATTTTCTACCGGATGCATAAAAGCTTATAAATTATTGTTTACATACATACATATAAGGCATGTGTATCGTGACATAATAACCGAAACCCAAAAGCGCATGCAAAGGGCAGTGCACCGTGAGCATAAACATAAACAAGTGCTGCATCACACGAGTCGAAAATATGTCGATGTCGCGATACGATACGAATCGGACGCTACGTGTGTGTAAGTAGTAGGGTGGCCATGAGGCAGGAATAGATTGGGACGGTCTCGTAAAAAATATGTTAAACATATAGTATTTTTACCGGCATTGTTTAATGTTCGTGGTAAAAAAACATTCCTTATTAATTATGTATTCAAACATGCATACCTACTATTGAATGTTACTTAATTAAACAAACAAATTGAGATTTAACCGGTAACTCTTAAAATCAATAATAATTTCATACGACAACACTGTCATTTTTATTGTTCCCAAGTTTAGTATCACAGCGATTTAAGGTAAACGTTCCAATGTTTGACACTGGAATTCCAATAATTGACATCCTATTGTTCACTATTATTGCTGTGAATTAAGTCTGCAGAACCCAGTATTGGAGCAGTTTCGAGCACTGGGACATTTACCTGAAAACATAGGTAATAATATACGTGGTAGCAATAAAAACCTAAGCATTGTTTTCATGAACATTATAATTTTGTTGTAATAAATAATTAAAAAGGCTTCAGGAAATGCCTGAACTGTGCTCTAGCGAGCTATTGTTCCGCGTAGAAAGGTCGGCTGATGCAATCGCCGCGTTTGTTGCGGCAGCGGTCAACGACCTTGCGCAGACTATCCGATCTGCGCACGAGTGGAAACGGTGGTCATCTTTGCTGACTCGCCGTTTTGATCACGAACTAGACCGAAACGTGTTCTAGATCAAACAGACACTGATTAAAATACTTACATTGTGCGAGTTACCATTAGTAAACTTTTAGCTTTCGAGATCATTTAATTGAAAGCGAAAGCATGGTTAACCTACCGCCGATCGTCGATTCTTTCATCAATACATCTTACAACACTAACAAGTGGTAAAGCAACGTATTTAAATTTCAATCAGAAAGAGGTTACACTAGCAAATAAGTAAGATAGAATTATCAAATCTTTTTATGTACTTTTTTTCAACAACTTTTGGTGTATATCTGTAATCAGAATATATAATAATGTTATTATGTTATGTTTTTTTTATTCATTTCATCAATCCAAATGTTCTTCCGCGAACATAACCATATAAATTTTAATGATTTGAATGTTTAGTTTTTTATTTTCAATGTTACAAATTAATCGCTATTACGTATACTTACTCTCCTGTTAACACGTGTAGCTTGACTGTAATGTGTTAATTTATGGAACAAATAAATAAATAAAATTAAAAATAACCGGTAGCAAATTATGCTACTAGAACATGGGTCGTAGAGTGACTTTTCTTCTTATCCCGTGAAAATGGATGATTATCAAGAGGTGGGAAATCCCAGTTCGATGTAATGGTCACTTATGTACATACGAGGACTTTTGTACTTTCGAGTACAGACCCTCATAGTTATTATTGTACCTTCATAAACCAATAAAATTATGAAAGCGGTTGTAATTTTTGTTAAGTCGGCACCTACTACGGCGTAGCACTCGTAGCGGTGTAATAAGGGTTCAACACTGACAGATCTAATGAATATTTTTCTTACGGACTGTCAAAACGCTCGGAGTGAATGAAGCTCCAAAGAAAACAGTTTTATGACGTCATAGTGTTATGTGGTCAAATTGCCACCTTATCATTCGTTTTTTACCTTTTTAAAATCGACAAAAGCGTAAGATTACGTATTCTTTCATGTGTTCTGCGTATTTTCAGATATTAGCATTATCATTTATCATTAGCATTATAAAAGATAAAAGCAAATAACTGAAAGTGACATGAATACCAAAATCCTGACGCACAGCCCCCACACCCGAGGACTTTAAGGAGGATTATCAGAACACCTCAAAGAAGCTCTGTACGAATTTTTAAAAGTACACGAATTATTTCCCCTGTTTTTTCTAATTTTCTCATACTACGAGTATGTATCTTTAATCCGTTATTTTTCTTCTTGTCTTTTTTAACCGCCGATAAAAAAGAGGGGTGTTATAATTTTAACGTGTCTGTGACTCTGTTATCTGTGTATCTGTCTGTGGCATCGTAGCGCCCATACGGATAGACCGATTTAAGTGCGGTTTCTTTTGTGTCATAGATAATTTTATCTCAAGTGTTCTTAGCTTTATTTGATAAAAATCGGAGCACTCGTCTCCAAGATATTCAGCTTTTAGTGGAACAAGTCGGGTGGTTTTTAATTTTTTTTAATTTGTTTAGTTATTCGGCACACTTTTATTCTCTCAATGTTTAGGTCTCATTTGGTACACGCAAAGTTGTTTGTCAAACAGTCCATTAATTGCATGCCTAAATCAGTAGAATAGAGGCTGTATGACGCGGGTATTTGTTGAATAAGTGGAATGCGTATTATGATCTGAGGCATTCTTTATCAACATTCGTGGTAATGGTAACGACCGGAAGTAAAGTTTCCTAGACAGGAAGTGACACTTTCATTCCGTATAGCACCAGTAAATACTATACGTACAGAATGACGCAGACGTTATCTTCAAAAGAACTGAACACGGAAATGTCACCACAGTTCTGGGAAACACTTAACACTTTATGAAACTAATTGGAACTGGTTCAGTGTGAGTCAAATTACCGCAATATGCATCTAGGTTATGCGTTTATACTCGTAACAGCCTTCAAACGGAAATTTCAATCAGCTGTCAAATAATAAGGCCCAATTGCACCATGATCTGTTAGTTATTAACGGCTGCTTACGCGTGCCAATGTCGATCCGTAACTAGCCGTTAATTAACGAGTGTTGTAGTATTTTTTAACTCCAAGGAGGGGGTTCCCAATTCGGCTGTTTTTTTTAGTGTCAATAAGAGATGAGAATGGAAGCTGCAGACAACAGAAGAATAAGGAGCTAGAAGAGCTATACTCCAGTCTACTCCGAATTGAAGCGGTCTGATGGTCTAACGCAGAGGTCGGCAAACTTTTCAGACGTAGAAGCTTGATTTTTCGGTAGCTCAAAGAGCCGCAGTTTTCTGTTTCAGGTTTATCACTGTATACCGAATTTTAATAGGACTTTTTTAAGGGGAACTTGAAGAGCCGCAAGTGACCCTTTAAAGAGCTGCATGCGGCTCGCGAGCCGCGGTTTGCCGCCCCCTGGTCTAACGGATTAGGACGCTGTTTCGGAATAACAGAGACGCTGGTTCGATTCCGGCTTAGACTGTAGTGGATCGCATTTAATTTTTATTTTCTACTTAGATCTTTGTATCAATATTGTATAAAAAATATGTGATGTTTTCATATTAAATATATATTTTTTAATATAAAAACATGACATAGTTTTTGTGTCATAGATAATTTTATCTCGAGTGTTCTTAGCCTTCTTCGATAAAAATCGGAGCACTCGTCTCTAAGATATTTAGCTTAGTGGAACAAGTCGGGGGGTTTTTAATTTTTTTTTATTTTGTTGTATTAAAAATATGTGATGTTTTCATATTAAAAAATATAACAAACAGCTAGAAGAACTGTGATGTTGGCTATAGGCCAATATAATCGGGGAGATTAAAGCCACACGTCTCCGCTGGCTGGGTCACTTAAAGAGGATGGGAGACGATCGAGCGAAGATCATGCAATTTCGTACTTTCCGTTCCGGAACTCGACAATAATGTACCTCATTATGTTGGCATACAAATACATAGTCGTGCTGATAAACACCTCGTTTCTCATCTATACAGCGAGCCACTGAATATACGAGTATTACAGTTCACATTTAGGTCCGAATGCCGCCGATTGTTCTGCTAAAACAATAAACAATCCACCATTCAACTTTGATAAGAATAAAACTAACTTTCTTTTGAAGAGAAACCTGGAATGAAACCTTTTGTAAATGGTTTTGTAATTGGTTATTGACTTCATACTACTATAGCTTGCTACTCTAGCGCCATTGCGGACGGATTTGGAACTATTATTTACTTTTTAATTTTAAAACATTTTGAAACAATGGCGATTTTTGTGTGATCGAATTAATAAATCATTTTCTTTTGAACGTGAAATATAGATATTTTATATACTTATACGATGTTTATCGATTTTAAACTGACTATTTATAATGGGTAGTTTCTAAACGCATTACTTAAAAACATGTTGTAATATAGGAATCAAATTCTTGTTATTTATATCTTCTGCTTATTACACAACAAATTGATTGTTTTGTAAATTTAAAACATAAATGATTATTAAATCTACATAAAGAAAAACAATATACACGTACATAATTTACCTTGTAAACAACAATGAATGATTTTGACTAATTTGCTTATGTTTAGTACTGTATGCTAAGTACATGTTTCTTTTAAAAATAGAGGGAATAAAGTTATTAATATTAACTTCATCTGTTAACTGTAAATATTCTTTTGTATGACGTGTAACAATAAACACACAGAATGGTTGGAAGTACTACTACAATTGTGCGTTAATATTCTCACTGCTGAGGTGAAAATTATGTTCTCACTGCTGAGGTGAAAAGTTGTATGTGCCACACGAGACCAAAGTTATTTGCATCTCGTACCGTTTAGAATCACTCGCTACGCTCAGGATTCTAACTTAGACTTCTTCGCTTGCTCGGGATTCAACAATCGGCACTCGCAACAAAAAACAACTTTGCTCTCTTGTTGCACAAATAAATATTTTGCCCTTCCGGGAAGTTAAGTTATGTCGTTTTCTCCGATTCAGTCCAATTAAATGTAAAAACTCCGTGATGGATGGATATATGTGTAGTACTAAAACAAAACGGAACCTAAACAGTTATGTACCTAATTTTGTTCAGCCGGTAGACGTGTCCTGGTTAAAATCATGACAAGTACGGCAAGTCACAAAAGGCTTTACAAAATCTTTCTTAATCTTTTGTAATTAAGGCTACAACGCTTTTGCGTTGTAGGATTGACGTGTACGTACAACGTGACTAGCAGTTGTTTGAAATTTGTATAGCTTTATAATGAGTGATGATACACTTGTACACGCCTTTTATAATATACATCACAATGATGCTGAAGGCTGTAAGGTCGTCGGAAACAATTGAAAGTGTTGATCTACTGATGTAATAAGGGAACCTGTTTCGCGAGACAGACCAATTTGCGGAGGTCAATAAAATGACAACGGTCGGTATAGACGAAATAATAACAAGATTGATCACTCTGTTCATTTGTATTTTGACTAACTTCGGCCAGAATCAGCAAATTAACACGTTAGTTGTTCTTAAAGATACCTACAACCACGTTTAAACATATATCCATACACTGCGAAACACATCGTTGGTACAGGACGTGCATAATATTTATACAATTACTAATAAATTGACAAGGTTGTAGCTTGTTTTATCGAAACACGTTAATAATTTGGGATTGTTTTAAGACAATTCTAGCCTAACCTAACGCTTCTACATGATGATATTTTCGAAAAATCTTGAAAATTGTATGGTTTCCGGTAAAAGTTGTCGATGAAATGAAAATTCTATGAAATAAAGCATTCTCGGAAACGTTTGTCGATGAAATGGAAGCCCAAGCTTTATAAGGGCTTATACAGCTATTATACTACCAGTTTTAGCGTTATAAGGGCTGTATAAGCTCTAATACAGCTTGTGTGTTTCTTGGGAAGATACCATATTTTTCACTATAGATCAAAAACAATACGAGTCATTATTGTGAGGACAACTCAGTAGGTAGGTACCTAAAGATAGATACACGGACATGGACAGTGTACCTACTGGTAGGTAGGTTCATGGATAGGGCTTCGTTGTTACATTTTGCATACGAAACTTTAATAAATGATAACGATATTGCAAATAAAATAATGAAAGTTGTGTAAAATAATGAGTGGAGTGAGCAATCTTCTGTGTAACTTATCTGCGCGTGCGTCGTTATCATTATTAGATCGGCAGTGATCGGCCGAGAGCGAGACATTGGCCCGCATTGCGTGCGCACTTTAATGAATCATTTTATTATTACATATTACCGATATGAAATGACATTCTGACATATGACTGTTTTTATTTAAATACTTTGATAAAGTTCACGGGAGTAGATTTGTTATTTACATCATCATCATCAAACACTTTCATGTTTTAAATTTTGTTATTGACACAGTGGAGGCCTATTTACTGCTGTTTACTGCTGAGAACACCTTTTTGTACAAATGACCGAAAATATGCTGACGTCGTTATATATTTAATATATATCTTTGTTTAGCTATACGTTATTAGTGTTATTACATAAAAAGAAATGACTTTTTATTTGTTTATTTTATTAATGAATACACATGATATGACCCATGGTCAGAAGTTATGATAATAATAATCATACCCATACCGAGAATTATGAAATGATGATGAACGTACGTAGTTACGATATCAGAAAATCGTAATTACCGCGTACTAACTTTGAACCCCTATTTAACTTTCTTAAGGGATGAGTTTTAAAAAATAGTGTTTAAGAGCTGGTTAGCTCTTAATAAGTAGTTAAGACGCGGATTCACTTAAAAAATTAGGTACTCGTTCCCACTACTAACTTTCAACCCCCATTTAACCCAAATATTTATTTAAATTACTTTTCTAAGCTTATAAGGCAAATTCCATTGACGAAGGTTCAGATACCCTACTTTAAAAAATAAGTTCCCCATACTATAATAATAATAATAATATAATAATAACATTTTTCTACTCCTGTACTTCTTTCTGTCATTTAAATGGTTACCAACTCTAATATTAAGACATACATTACTTAAGACTTGCAAAATTCTATAGTCTATTTCCCAAAAAAGCATTGCAAGCGTGTCACAATGTCGCTATTAACGTATTCCTCGGTGCCACAGAGTACAAAATTTCAATCTAATAATTTATATTCAGTGAGTCTTAAACTAATGTTATAGGAAATAATTTATATTACCAACTTAACAAACCGCCGAATTCATACAATTTTAAATTAAAAAAAAAATGTACGTAAATGCATTGCTGCCAACTTAAAAAAAAACATTTTTTTACAATTTACGTACACATATTTTATAACATGTTTTCGTCACTCGCAAGTATACGCGAATTAAAAAAATAAGAAAGCCATAGATATTGATTGGCAGCTCGCTTTTTAATTTTCTTCGTGGCGCTAAATTTTATTCATCTTGAAGTTGTTGGTTGTTGTCTAGTTATAAATTGTTGAAAGTGAGACAAATGTAGGAAGACGAGCCTAATTGTACTTACTACCGAAGAAATTTGTGTCGTGGCGCAAGAAGTATCAAACAATTTGCTGCTAGAAAAATTTCGGCGCAAATATAAATATTTAGACTCTGTGTTTTATTAAAAAGTGCTTAGGGGTCATTCAATAATTACGTAGGGATCCCTGGGGGGGGGGGGGGGAGGATTTGAAAAATCTGTCGTAAGTAATGAATGGCCCCTTAGTTGGAGAAAAACTATTGTATATATAGACTTTTGTTTTAAACTGAGCTAATCGGCTTAAAGAATACACTCGCCAAGGCTCGCATCGCAACCCACGCCACTCGTCTTTTTTGACCTCTATTATACAACAGTTGCATAAAATACTACGGGAGGACTCCTGTGACCATGGAAAGCTGGAAAGCTTCCGAAACGTCGGGAACTAAAATGAGATAATATACGCGATATAATCCGTTAAATTGTTTTATTTCAATATATATCAATGTTATTCTATATTAGGTTAGGTACATGTATGGAGTGCAACAAATATTATTTTTTACTATTTAACTATCAAACTAAATAGCGGTTTAGACAAGACACATCTTGCTGTGTTTGAGTAAAATAACTGTAACATACGTACGAACGGACGGACATGACAAAACTATAAGGGTTCCGTCTTTGCCATTTTGGCTACGGAATCTTACAAAGAATGTCCTCCATACTAACTTTTTACCTCAATTTAATCTCCCTTGGCTAATGAATTTCAAAAAAAACCTTTTTACTCGTTGAATATTTACGTTATAAAAGTCTCATACTGTAAAAAATCAAAATATTCAGCAGTTTCGGCTCTACTGTATCAGACATAGTCTGTGAGCCCGGTCCAAAATTGCCTACGTAATATGAGATCACAATAAAACGCATGGCACACCCTTAGAAAAGTTGTGCTCAGGGACATCTTATAATATAGGATGAATGCCGCGCGTCACGGCGGAGTGGTCTCTGATAACAGTATCTACCACATATGCTGGGATTTCGTAAACAATATTGTGTTTTTGTTGAATATGAACTTATTTTTTAGACCTACAAATAATAGATTTGACATGATATACATGGTAAACCAATTCAGCACTATGCACAAATACATGGGGACTTAGGTGCGACCGTAGTCGATAGGCCCCATCTCGTTTTTTTGGTTTCTTCAAATCAGATTAATTCATTAAATGTTTTAGTAACTACTAAAACTAGATAACAACTGTTCATTGTGATGACTGAAACAAATCAAATATCTAAACAAGATGATTAGTGTAATCTCCTAGAACCTTATTAGTAGGCTTCCCACCGAACGGGCCGAGCTCATTTTGCCATAGGTATTTAGACCGTCTGTACAGTAGTAACATCTCATATTTGAATTGAAATTTACACCGCTTCCTCGCGATAGGGTCTTTGCACACTCGGACGGCGGTTTTCGGCTGTCGTCACGTGTTACCGGCTCCGTACGGCCACCACCGGGCGCCGTCAGATGCCGTCACGTCCAATCGGATCCATTCGGCAATACATACCGCCGTCGCCGCGCCTTAATTGTCGTTGCCGATCCAGTAGATTTCGAACGCAAGGACGGACGCGGTCGGTTCCAGCATCCGCTACGACGTAGTTACTCAATAGAAATCACATGCAAATATTCATCATCATCAATATCTCAGCCGGATACGTTGACCGGTCTTGCGATACCGCATCCAACGGCTTCCCACCATCCTCACAAGATTAGGTTGCTAGCGAATTAGTATCACTAGCTATCAATAGATGGCACTTACATCACCTTCTAGTAATAAAGTAAAATTGACAATGACAGTCAATTCAGTAGTATGAGAGTAGTATCTAGTTAAATAAATTGACATCATCATCGTTACTTGTCATCAAATGTCATTAAAAGCCCATAAGGAAGTGTATTATACAAATATACTCTATGGGAAGTGTTACATCGCTGAAAATAATTATTTACAAAGGATACACTAGCTTAGGCTTGTGAATTCGTCTGTGATTATTAGGTGGGTTAATTTATCGTCAATGTTTGGTTTGCGATTATTTCCCTTTATAGGAGCTGAATTCTTCCTTTAGGCATTATGCCGTCTGTGCTGTTGATTTTCTTAGCTTTTCAAAAACATTTCCCAATTATCAACTAAAAAACCTAACTTCCCAAACCAAGGAATATGTTTAAAGACAGTTACAATTTCAACCCTATACGCGCTCAGAGGATAAATTTAAAAATAAGGTGTAATTACTTAGCAATAAAGAGTAGTATTCGTGCAGTTTATGATGTATTACTTTATAAAAAAAATGTTCCCCATACTAACTTTTAACTCCAATTGTACCCCTCAATTTTGAAAAATCCCTTTTTACTCGTCTACTTTATAAAAGTAGGTATCAAAAAAATCAAGTTTCTAGATTCAGTAGTTTGGGCGTTGCGTTGCTGAATCAGTTAGGATTTCTTATACATATAGATATATATATATATATATATATATATATATATATAGAAGTATATTTTTGTACTTATATTTTAATATCAAACAACCAATTACCCCCTAATTACGTCTAAATAATCATTAACTATAATTATTAGTGTGTAATAATTTTGTATATATATATAGAAGTATATTTTTGTACTTATATTTTAATATCAAACAACCAATTACCCCCTAATTACGTCTAAATAATCATTAACTATAATTATTAGTATGTAATAATTTTGTTTGCAGGGGAAATACGTAACAAATTCTCCCATCCACGAAACATTGATGAAGATATAAATATTACATAACTTCGAGACAGTATTAACTAACATTTTTAATCTGATCGTCGTTTCATCGTACCTATTTAACACTTTAAAACACATCAACAAGAGTAGATGTAAAATGACACTGACACACGAATAATAAAAAAGGAGTCGCGCACCGTAGCACGGAACCACAATCCGTGTCGGTTTTATGGGTAGGTACAAAAAATAACACAAGCATTCAGTCATCATTATTTAATGAGTCTGTTATATACAAAAGTTTCGGTGGACATAATCAACAAATAGCATGTTTTGTACATTTGAAGCTGTCGCTTCTGTAATTCTGTTTGCTCACTTTGGACACTAAGCTGTTTACAGACAAAAGATAATAAATATGTTTAATCTTAATATAATTCTTAGCTGTAGCCAGTTTGTCGCAAGCATTTATCATATCCAGTTCAAAGGCATAGTAACAAGCCAGTCAAAAACTATTTTTTCCCAAAATTTTCTCACAATTGCGTTAACACTTTCGCGACCAAGAATTTCATAGCGCTACGCGCATAGCCGTTTCTATTTGAAAACTGAGGTACTACTACCAGAGCACCCACCAAGCGGAGTCGTGAAATTGTTAATGATTAATGTGACTATGTTGTATTGTAAGTAAGGGGAATTGATTAGAGCACCATTGTAGGAACCCTGTCGCAATAGCGTGACCTTATCACTCGACTGTGTGTAAAGGGGCGCTTGTCACTGCGACAGAGTCCTACGGTTGCACGCGAATTAATTCCTCATACTGTACATTAAGCGACTTGGAACGAATCTCTCTGAATCAAGTGCCACACAGTGTAGAATAAGTTAGGAAAATTATAGCGGTTTTTGATGTTACATTTTACGCTGAGAAACAGAAACCGCTAGACAGCAAGCTATTAACACATAAATTAATTTAATCGTTGGAATATAAAATTAGAATATTATTCATTATTAATTAATAGTAAACTCGGAGTCGGTTGATGTAAATATTATAATATCTACAAAATTGTATAGCGTAGCAATGCGTAAACAGCTTTTCTTAATCAAAAAATTCAAAAACAATACTTATGAGCCAATACTGACACAAATACATAACATTTTCGCCATCAAATAAAATTGAACTAGATAATTAAAATAAGAAAATATCCTGAAGCCTTAACTAAATACACATGAATAATCCTTGAACATTTGATGCGCTTCGGACCTCTCGACATTTAGTTAGGTATGTAACCCCGGTATATTGTTTACATAACACTTTATTTTCATCAATCTTAAAAACATAATAACACTTTTGGTTTTTACATAAAGCTATAACAACAGTAACATTACTAACTTTCTGAATAATCCCTTAATAAGATTTTTTTATACAATTTGTAACATTTTACCAGTTTAATAAATCTTATAAACGAAAACCTAATTTTAATATTACATGTTTCAATAATAGGCATATCATTATTTATCAATAAAACATTACAAGTGTTACAAAAGAAATAATCGGTATTCGTATTATATTTATCACATAATACCATTTCCTACTTCCGTTAACCCTTACGCTCTCCTATACGTACACCTTACACCTAAATTATGCAGTTTATCCACAGAAAAATATCTATACACAAAAATATATTAATATATAGGTACTCTGCGTCCGCTACTGTGGCAAGTCCCGGCGGGGAGTCGAGTGTCGGAAATTGACTGCGTTGCTTTACTCACTTCTAGTCGTCCTACCTTACCCTACCCGCTTATGTACATAAACTTGTTCGTCGCCATGGCTCGAGGAAGCAGGTCTACGTCTACTTCAAAATGAGGATCTCAATAGGATGACACAGATTACGCGGCGGCTTATTCATTTTAGACCTAACTAATTACGCCGTCGAGACAAAAATCTCAACGTAAGTATGACCCCCGGTTGCTAACAGCGAGACGTAAACAGTATCTAAACTTCACAAGAAATATAAGGAAAAAGCCAAGCTCGAAAATTCTCAACACATTGCTAGAGCAAGTTTAACAATGTATCTTACAGTAAACACACATTACAAATATACCGAATTATATACTCGTCAACGTACCTATTATTAAAACGACTTCTACAATCTTCAATCGTACAGCAGTTCATTTGTCATTGTTACTGTAAGGCTTGACCATTTTCAACCTTATATAAACGACGATTAGGTAGAGGATGCAAGTTGCAAGCTACTTTTAAAAGATAGAAAAATAGAGGATAGCGAGGAAGTGTTCAAAATTGTATACGTAGTCAGTGCCATGATCGTTTCAAACATCCTAGCTACTCGTGTATGTACACAGTGCATATTTAATGGTACTATTTACAAAAGTTAATGCATTTCAAAATACTGATTCTCTTTGTATGTAGCCCACTACAATAGGAAAATATCATTCTAACATGAAATCCCACAAAATTAGGCATATTTGTAGAACAAACTATTAATTTATTGACACTTTTATAAATTTGAACTGACAAAACAAGTGTGATATGCATTGTTGAAAAGGGAAAGATGACGGTATCTACTTTTTTTGTGTTTTATATTGTTTTGATTCTAAGTACTTAACCTATAAGTACAAATATTATTGCTAATGACATTTTGGACTTTTCGTGCCGGCCGCCATCGCAAAATTAATTAAATTAGGTGTTTTCGTACTTCCTCGTAAAACCGGTTGTTAACCACTATTTCAGTTCCATTTAACCGTGGTTCCTCTGAGTATTGAGTGGTAAGCATCCATCCGTCGCCGCTAGCACCACAACGTACTAATATATGGCACGACAGAATTAAGTTCCCTAGACAAAGTGCAACGAAATGTATACAATTTATTGCTTGCAATCAATTCCAGTGTCCTAACTTCCTTATCATTAGAGCTTTGAATATCAACCTTACATACGGTACTATTTCTAAGTAATCTGATTTAGTACACTTCAATATTGGTGTCATTGTAGTTATAAGTAACTATGGCATAAAAAAACATCTACCTTCAACAAGCATTCGGTAAACGTATTGGTAATAATGAGTAAGTCTACGTCAAGATATCTTTGGTAGTATCTTCAGATAATGAGATCGTATTTTTTGTTAATATAAATTCTGAAGATACATAGCAAAGAGTTCTTATAAATTACACAAACTAAACCGTAGTTGTTGTGTGATCCGCATGCTATAAAATTAATATTTAATGGAACTTACGTTTGTTTAATTACACATTGGTTTATTTACACATATGTAAAATCTTTCGTGTAAAGAATTAGCAAAATCAACTTTCAGGTAATGAAAATAAAATTGATTATCTATTATAATGAATATGATTTAAACATGTTTCGATTTGAATGAGTCAATCATTACACACAATCTGTTTCCAACATTGGTACAAAAACGATTGAGTATACATTGCGACACGTGAATATGTTTTTAAAATTAAGTATCTCTGTCACCTTTGCAACCTAAGGAAGGTGAAATTACGATAAAACTGCCACATGAGAACGTTTCTTACAACAAAGTTACTAAGATCCTAATTATTTGTACAAGTTTCATTACAGCCTTTTTACGGAACCTCGTAACTTTGTCATATCGAACGTTTCATAATAGAGCAGTTTTTTGGTCCTACCTCCCTACCCCCATTAACTAACGAGTGAGGCTTCGGAGAATAGGTAAGTGTAACTCCAATGAAAACATCGCAGACTTTACGTCTAATCTCTATATTGCCATATATCGCGTCAAAATTCTGGACGCGATATAATTTTCACTCTCAGTCATCAGAAATTAACTTTACTCCACAGAGACGTTGACGGTATCTCTTCGTATATATTCAACATCTTTAATGGAGCCTCGGACGATCGGATCGATGTTCTAGTTGGAGCGTGCCCTATCAAGCTTTCACGGTTAAAATTTACGTTTAATTTACGTGTTTGGATTTTTTTCCTTTTATTTTATTAACAGGTGGTAATACCCATCAATACGAACAACTTTTCCTGTCTGAAATCTGCAATTTCATATTACGTGTCAGTTACTAAAAGTAACTCTACCCTTTTTTTTCGTTTCCGAAATGTCTTCCCATACGAAAATTTGTTCGTATTGACGGGTACTACCACCCGCTAAAATTAAAGGAAATAAAAAATAACACGGTGTATAGAGGAATGAGGTATAGTTTTGTTTTTACGACCATATTAATATTCCAACAAATCACGTGCAACTATACAAACAGTTATAAGAATAATCTCTCTCTTGAAATCTAAGAATCCGATCGCTCGATTAGAGCAAGTCTCCTTCCCCTTTACGAATCCTTACGCCTTATGGTCTGTTTATACTTCGTTTAGTGATTAGTGCGAGTTCATACATTTGCTACTAAACCCAAGTACGAAACGTTTGAATTCGCACTAGGGACCAGAGCCCAGAATTCTCGTAGCGCTGTTATCTGTTACTAGTGAGTTTTCACTTATCGACTTTCAATGTGTGTATTGATACATTAAACTTGAAAATAGATTATTAGTAACTTCTCGTCTCATGTACTCATGTAGGTGCTGGCAATAGGGAACATGCATGTGATTTTTTTGTCGCTTTTCTAAACTAAATATCAAAATACCGTAAAAACTATTTCAAAATGTGAAATTTAAATTTAAATCGACCAAGAAATACGCAAGATATTTAAACTACTAATTAGACAGAGGTCCGATATGCACTGTTACGTCATCGTACACTCTGGCCATATAAATTCCATATTAAATTCTGTTTTGCTAGAAAGAGATAGAATGAAATGTTTGATGGCTTACATCTTGGTTATTTTTATAGTTATTGGAAAAACTATTTTTGCCTACTGTTTGTTACATGAATGAGCTTTTAATAAAGCAAAAATTAAAATCCATGCATATTCCCTATTAATCTGATTACCTTTAGTAGCTTTTATAGACATTGACATATATTCTGTTTTTTTTTTCACCTTAAGTGAGAACTGAATAATGATAGACGAAAGTGCTACGAGAACTCTAAGCTCTTCTAACGATTAACCTAAGTGTGAACGGGCTTCAGAACTGGCAGCAACTAGAGCTGGCGGGCCTAGAGCACGCTCTCGCGTTGGGCGCGCTCGGGCGGCGCGGGCGGCGCGGGCGGCGCGGGCGGCGGGGGCGGCTCGTCGGGCGACGCGGCCGTGCGGGTGATGGCGGGCGTCGCCGCCAGCGCCGCGCCCATGGTGATGGGCGTGTCCTCGGGGTCCGACTCCGCCTCCTCCAGGTCCTCGTCGATGGGCGTCAGCACGTCCAGCGGCTGCTGCACCGAATCGGGCTTCCTGAGGACGCAGGGGGGTGGGGTTATAGGCGTAAGGTTTATGCTGTGATCCATCAATATCTATACTATTATAAAGGTCTTAACATGAAATGTCTGTACATTAAAGATATTTTCATAAAATTGATTGTTGCGAACTGTTTGGAGGTCACTAAAACGATTTTTTATTTTTATTTTATGTATGTTTGTATGTGTCGTTGTGACTTCATCACGCAAAATCGGGTAACAGATTTCCATAATTTTTGATACACGGTTAGCTGGGTATCTCCAGATGGTTATAGGATACTTTTTACCCGACTACGCTGAGGAAAAAACGATGGGTTATGACTTTTTCTCCTCCGCGAACGAAGTTGCGGGCATCTTCTAATGTATAATAAAACTATTTGGGACTTTGTTCATGCATTACACGGATAAAACTACACATTCAATATTTATCACGTTCGTCCTGTTACGTGTTTCGTAGACTACGGTCGTGTAATGGATATGGGGAGATATGGAGACTGACATATCTGGGGACACGGATGTGCTCCGCCAAGTCGAGCAAAAGAGAAAAAATGCGCGGCCGTACGTACATCTTTTATTCGAAGTCGGGCCATTTTCGACCTCCTCGTAACATCGTCATGGGAAAAACTAGAAGCCTACTTCTTCAGTGATCGAGGTGGGCAATACATAGCTCGACATATTTCCAAATTACATTAAATTTGAATCAGTACTTTATGGAAAAATATTGCAAGTCAAAGTTCCCTAATTTTGTCACTGTCTGACTGACTCACCGATCATCAAAATTCTGAGGTCCTCCTAGCAAACCCACAAGCTCCTAATTTCGCATCCTACTAGTGTTTAATCTATAAAGCAATTAAAAACTAAAACATTCTACGGTTTCAGTCCATTTCCAGATATACACGCTGCATAAGTAACTTTGTAATTCCATAGGTTATTACAATAAACACATTACCCTCCTTTGCGTCGCGCAGTCGGGTAAAAAAGTTGTGAGATAAAATAATACCAAGTCGGTTAATTTATTCAGTACCTATCTATGGGAGCACCTACTTGCATCAAACAACTTTATCATAAATATTTACCGAAATTAGTCCCATGTAATTAATAAATTAATCGACTTGGTTTTATTTTATCTCACAACTTTTTGCAGTAGAAGTCCCCGAGATACAACGACGCTAAAAGCACATTTTTGGACTTTCCCAAAAAACGCTTTATACTAAAGCCTACAAGCATGTGACGTCACACGCTTGTATCTTGTATAGGGTATATAAGAACTTTGTTCTGCAGCTATGTTAAAACTTGCGTTTATCGAAACGGTTTTATAACAAAAATTACATAATATTTTATGGGTCATTGAATGGTATTATTAGTTAATTATTTTCACACTTTAAAAATTGACTTTCCCACCCAACTTTAAAGACTCATAAAACAAGCTACACGTAAGGTATCGAACTCCAACTTTTAACGTAGTTTTTTATTTTGCTCGATTTATCAGGAACTTGTATAATTGTTACATTTATTTTCTACTGTCAAATACTCTATTACCTTGTAAACAGTGACCCAGCGAAGGAAGTAAGGGTAGCAGCGAGGAAGAACGCAGCCGCCATGTAAAAGGAAGCGTCGTAGTTGTGCGGGTACCGCGGAACAGGATGAGGGGACCCGGCACATGCTTGAGCTTATACAAGTCGAGTAGGTCTAATTACCTTCTAAACAGCGGCGCAGCGAAGGAAGTGAGGGTAGCAGCGAGGAAGAAGGCCGCCGCCATGTAGAAGGAAGCGTCGTAGTTGTGCGGGTACCGCGGAACAGGATGAGGGGACCCGGCACATGCTTGAGCTTATACAAGTCGAGTAGGTCTAATTACCTTCTAAACAGCGGCGCAGCGAAGGAAGTGAGGGTAGCAGCGAGGAAGAAGGCCGCCGCCATGTAGAAGGAAGCGTCGTAGTTGTGCGGGTACCGCGGAACAGGATGAGGGGACCCGGCACATGCTTGAGCTTATACAAGTCGAGTAGGTCTAATTACCTTCTAAACAGCGGCGCAGCGAAGGAAGTGAGGGTAGCAGCGAGGAAGAAGGCCGCCGCCATGTAGAAGGAAGCGTCGTAGTTGTGCGGGTACCGCGGAACAGGATGAGGGGACCCGGCACATGCTTGAGCTTATACAAGTCGAGTAGGTCTAATTACCTTCTAAACAGCGGCGCAGCGAAGGAAGTGAGGGTAGCAGCGAGGAAGAAGGCCGCCGCCATGTAGAAGGAAGCGTCGTAGTTGTGCGGGTACCGCGGAACAGGATGAGGGGACCCGGCACATGCTTGAGCTTATACAAGTCGAGTAGGTCTAATTACCTTCTAAACAGCGGCGCAGCGAAGGAAGTGAGGGTAGCAGCGAGGAAGAAGGCCGCCGCCATGTAGAAGGAAGCGTCGTAGTTGTGCGGGTACCGCGGAACAGGATGAGGGGACCCGGCACATGCTTGAGCTTATACAAGTCGAGTAGGTCTAATTACCTTCTAAACAGCGGCGCAGCGAAGGAAGTGAGGGTAGCAGCGAGGAAGAAGGCCGCCGCCATGTAGAAGGAAGCGTCGTAGTTGTGCGGGTACCGCGGAACAGGATGAGGGGACCCGGCACATGCTTGAGCTTATACAAGTCGAGTAGGTCTAATTACCTTCTAAACAGCGGCGCAGCGAAGGAAGTGAGGGTAGCAGCGAGGAAGAAGGCCGCCGCCATGTAGAAGGAAGCGTCGTAGTTGTGCGGGTACCGCGGAACAGGATGAGGGGACCCGGCACATGCTTGAGCTTATACAAGTCGAGTAGGTCTAATTACCTTCTAAACAGCGGCGCAGCGAAGGAAGTGAGGGTAGCAGCGAGGAAGAAGGCCGCCGCCATGTAGAAGGAAGCGTCGTAGTTGTGCGGGTACCGCGGAACAGGATGAGGGGACCCGGCACATGCTTGAGCTTATACAAGTCGAGTAGGTCTAATTACCTTCTAAACAGCGGCGCAGCGAAGGAAGTGAGGGTAGCAGCGAGGAAGAAGGCCGCCGCCATGTAGAAGGAAGCGTCGTAGTTGTGCGGGTACCGCGGAACAGGATGAGGGGACCCGGCACATGCTTGAGCTTATACAAGTCGAGTAGGTCTAATTACCTTCTAAACAGCGGCGCAGCGAAGGAAGTGAGGGTAGCAGCGAGGAAGAAGGCCGCCGCCATGTAGAAGGAAGCGTCGTAGTTGTGCGGGTACCGCGGAACAGGATGAGGGGACCCGGCACATGCTTGAGCTTATACAAGTCGAGTAGGTCTAATTACCTTCTAAACAGCGGCGCAGCGAAGGAAGTGAGGGTAGCAGCGAGGAAGAAGGCCGCCGCCATGTAGAAGGAAGCGTCGTAGTTGTGCGGGTACCGCGGAACAGGATGAGGGGACCCGGCACATGCTTGAGCTTATACAAGTCGAGTAGGTCTAATTACCTTCTAAACAGCGGCGCAGCGAAGGAAGTGAGGGTAGCAGCGAGGAAGAAGGCCGCCGCCATGTAGAAGGAAGCGTCGTAGTTGTGCGGGTACCGCGGAACAGGATGAGGGGACCCGGCACATGCTTGAGCTTATACAAGTCGAGTAGGTCTAATTACCTTCTAAACAGCGGCGCAGCGAAGGAAGTGAGGGTAGCAGCGAGGAAGAAGGCCGCCGCCATGTAGAAGGAAGCGTCGTAGTTGTGCGGGTACCGCGGAACAGGATGAGGGGACCCGGCACATGCTTGAGCTTATACAAGTCGAGTAGGTCTAATTACCTTCTAAACAGCGGCGCAGCGAAGGAAGTGAGGGTAGCAGCGAGGAAGAAGGCCGCCGCCATGTAGAAGGAAGCGTCGTAGTTGTGCGGGTACCGCGGAACAGGATGAGGGGACCCGGCACATGCTTGAGCTTATACAAGTCGAGTAGGTCTAATTACCTTCTAAACAGCGGCGCAGCGAAGGAAGTGAGGGTAGCAGCGAGGAAGAAGGCCGCCGCCATGTAGAAGGAAGCGTCGTAGTTGTGCGGGTACCGCGGAACAGGATGAGGGGACCCGGCACATGCTTGAGCTTATACAAGTCGAGTAGGTCTAATTACCTTCTAAACAGCGGCGCAGCGAAGGAAGTGAGGGTAGCAGCGAGGAAGAAGGCCGCCGCCATGTAGAAGGAAGCGTCGTAGTTGTGCGGGTACCGCGGAACAGGATGAGGGGACCCGGCACATGCTTGAGCTTATACAAGTCGAGTAGGTCTAATTACCTTCTAAACAGCGGCGCAGCGAAGGAAGTGAGGGTAGCAGCGAGGAAGAAGGCCGCCGCCATGTAGAAGGAAGCGTCGTAGTTGTGCGGGTACCGCGGAACAGGATGAGGGGACCCGGCACATGCTTGAGCTTATACAAGTCGAGTAGGTCTAATTACCTTCTAAACAGCGGCGCAGCGAAGGAAGTGAGGGTAGCAGCGAGGAAGAAGGCCGCCGCCATGTAGAAGGAAGCGTCGTAGTTGTGCGGGTACCGCGGAACAGGATGAGGGGACCCGGCACATGCTTGAGCTTATACAAGTCGAGTAGGTCTAATTACCTTCTAAACAGCGGCGCAGCGAAGGAAGTGAGGGTAGCAGCGAGGAAGAAGGCCGCCGCCATGTAGAAGGAAGCGTCGTAGTTGTGCGGGTACCGCGGAACAGGATGAGGGGACCCGGCACATGCTTGAGCTTATACAAGTCGAGTAGGTCTAATTACCTTCTAAACAGCGGCGCAGCGAAGGAAGTGAGGGTAGCAGCGAGGAAGAAGGCCGCCGCCATGTAGAAGGAAGCGTCGTAGTTGTGCGGGTACCGCGGAACAGGATGAGGGGACCCGGCACATGCTTGAGCTTATACAAGTCGAGTAGGTCTAATTACCTTCTAAACAGCGGCGCAGCGAAGGAAGTGAGGGTAGCAGCGAGGAAGAAGGCCGCCGCCATGTAGAAGGAAGCGTCGTAGTTGTGCGGGTACCGCGGAACAGGATGAGGGGACCCGGCACATGCTTGAGCTTATACAAGTCGAGTAGGTCTAATTACCTTCTAAACAGCGGCGCAGCGAAGGAAGTGAGGGTAGCAGCGAGGAAGAAGGCCGCCGCCATGTAGAAGGAAGCGTCGTAGTTGTGCGGGTACCGCGGAACAGGATGAGGGGACCCGGCACATGCTTGAGCTTATACAAGTCGAGTAGGTCTAATTACCTTCTAAACAGCGGCGCAGCGAAGGAAGTGAGGGTAGCAGCGAGGAAGAAGGCCGCCGCCATGTAGAAGGAAGCGTCGTAGTTGTGCGGGTACCGCGGAACAGGATGAGGGGACCCGGCACATGCTTGAGCTTATACAAGTCGAGTAGGTCTAATTACCTTCTAAACAGCGGCGCAGCGAAGGAAGTGAGGGTAGCAGCGAGGAAGAAGGCCGCCGCCATGTAGAAGGAAGCGTCGTAGTTGTGCGGGTACCGCGGAACAGGATGAGGGGACCCGGCACATGCTTGAGCTTATACAAGTCGAGTAGGTCTAATTACCTTCTAAACAGCGGCGCAGCGAAGGAAGTGAGGGTAGCAGCGAGGAAGAAGGCCGCCGCCATGTAGAAGGAAGCGTCGTAGTTGTGCGGGTACCGCGGAACAGGATGAGGGGACCCGGCACATGCTTGAGCTTATACAAGTCGAGTAGGTCTAATTACCTTCTAAACAGCGGCGCAGCGAAGGAAGTGAGGGTAGCAGCGAGGAAGAAGGCCGCCGCCATGTAGAAGGAAGCGTCGTAGTTGTGCGGGTACCGCGGAACAGGATGAGGGGACCCGGCACATGCTTGAGCTTATACAAGTCGAGTAGGTCTAATTACCTTCTAAACAGCGGCGCAGCGAAGGAAGTGAGGGTAGCAGCGAGGAAGAAGGCCGCCGCCATGTAGAAGGAAGCGTCGTAGTTGTGCGGGTACCGCGGAACAGGATGAGGGGACCCGGCACATGCTTGAGCTTATACAAGTCGAGTAGGTCTAATTACCTTCTAAACAGCGGCGCAGCGAAGGAAGTGAGGGTAGCAGCGAGGAAGAAGGCCGCCGCCATGTAGAAGGAAGCGTCGTAGTTGTGCGGGTACCGCGGAACAGGATGAGGGGACCCGGCACATGCTTGAGCTTATACAAGTCGAGTAGGTCTAATTACCTTCTAAACAGCGGCGCAGCGAAGGAAGTGAGGGTAGCAGCGAGGAAGAAGGCCGCCGCCATGTAGAAGGAAGCGTCGTAGTTGTGCGGGTACCGCGGAACAGGATGAGGGGACCCGGCACATGCTTGAGCTTATACAAGTCGAGTAGGTCTAATTACCTTCTAAACAGCGGCGCAGCGAAGGAAGTGAGGGTAGCAGCGAGGAAGAAGGCCGCCGCCATGTAGAAGGAAGCGTCGTAGTTGTGCGTGGCGTCGTACACCGCGCCGGCCAGCGGCGAGCCCACGATGGCGGCGGCGCCGCGGAACAGGATGAGCAGCCCGAACGCGTTCGTGAGCTTGTCCAAGCCCAGCAGGTCCACGAGGATGATGGAAGTTAAGGAGATGTAGCCGGCTGGGAACAAATGACCACGTATGTAAGTATTATAGGCATGATGACTCGATATGAAAATCAAAATTCTATTAGCCCGTCAGCTAGATAATAAGAAAATATAAGACACTTATTTTTCGGTTTTTTTTTAATTATAAAAAAATACTCAGATAAACCGCACTAAAGTTTAGGAGTGGGGACTCGTGACGTCACTCCTGAGTAAAATTTCTACTTAGGAGTCACACGACATTTTGACTCAATGCATGTCCTTTATTTTATGATTACATAAAAAAAGAAAAAATACGTGTCCACTATTTTTTATATGTCTACATGACGGCCTAATTATTAGAATTTAGTCATCATCCCTATTAACGAATTCAATGGTAACCATTAAGTGATAATGTAATGTTGGTCACAAAATATTTGTCATAATTCTGAAACCGTTATTTTTTTAGGAACTTTGAAAAGGTCTTCCTGTGGAACCTAGAGTTTATGCAGTCAATATAACCTTATTTTTATGACAGTCGATATTGTATATGGACCTCACTATCAACCGAAAATTTGTTGCCTCTAAGATTTTCCTTCAGCCGTGGAAAGAAATAAATGTCGCTGACGGCTAGATCTGGCTATTCCAGCAATTCGGACCCAACATCACGGATTCGCATCGGAGAGGAGGTGAGGTGTGGATGCGTTGTCCTGGTGAAACAGGACACTAGCTTGCAGTTTACCTCGTCACGTTTGATTGCTTCTCTGTTTATTTGGTCAGCGTAGTAAGAGTCCGTAATACTGGTTTTGTTTTCCCCTGTATTCAACCATTATGAATGACTCCCTCGGCATCCCAGAACACGGAAGCCACGACCTTCCCAGCTGAGCTCGCGACCTTGAATTTTTCCGCTGTAGGGGAAGTCGATCGCTTTCAGGTCACAGATTGCTGGTTGGTCTCAGGATAGAACATTCATTTCCGTTATGCTGTATAAATATATTTGTAACAAATAAATAATGTTCCAAAAAGAATATTACTTACAAATAGCAATTCCGAAGAATATGGCAACCGCTACGTAAGCACCATACGAACTGCAGAACGGGGTCGCCGCGACGGAGATCTGAAATGAGAGCGATTCATTATAATAAGAACCACTCCACTTTGCCGAATATTACTTAAATATCTAGTTTTCCAACAGTTCCACATATGTAAGAACACTTTCGACAATCGAAAGTGTGTTTACTCATAGAAAATAATACAACAACTGGAAATCATTCATGCTTATGCTGTTAAACAATGACTTCTGTCCCATGATTCTATTAGCAAGGTGTTGATATTAGCTAGAAAGATAATTTTAAAAAATATATACCTGTTTTTAACATATTGAAGAAAGAAAAAAGAAACGCCGCCATCGACGAAAATTTTCTACCGCCGATGGTTATTTGCTCTAGCAGTTTCCAATGACTACATACGCGCTTCGTGGGTTTTCTTACCGTGGCAATGACGAGACAAACATTGTTGAGCAGCAGAGAGTCCATCCAGGGGAAGTCGGCGACCCAGCCGCACGCAATACGCCCGATCGTGTTCGTGATGCCGATGATGGACAGGAGGAAGGAGGCTTGGGAAGCTTCAACGCCCTGCAATATCAAAATAAAACCTTTAAATTGCCGTGGCATACAGCTGAGTGATGACCCCTTTCAGCGTAGTCATTTGTTTTTGTTATTTGTAATTTGTTATCGTACGCGGCCGCCGGGCGCGGCTCCAGCCGCAGCAGACATGCTGGCGATCACTCATAAATCTACGACCGAAGCACGATCCCAAGTATGGAGTTTTCTTGTTGTAATGCTTCTTGGTTAAACTTACATTGAGCCGGGCCGCATCGACTATGTACACGAAGGGCACGTACAACCCGGCCATGCCGAACACGTTAGACACTCCGATGAGCATGAAAGCGGGGTCGCGAAGCAAGCTCATGTCCAGCATGGAACCTAGTGCCGACTTGAAGGACTGGGGCAGCGACAGGCATGGGCATAGGTCGTATTCTGAAAAACGAGAATATACTTATGTAATACTTGACCATCGACGATATAACTTAAATAGGGATTAACCGCTTGAGCGCCAAAGGACTTGACGGAAAACTATGATCCAGACGCCACGACGTCGATTTGCCGGTACGCAACGTTCTGCATTTGTTTTATTGCTTTGAGTCTGGGGTACTTCAATTACTTTGGAGGCTCGCCCAAGCTAACTATAAACAATGTTGACCTCAGTTTTTTTTTCTTTTATACTGACAGGTGACAAATATAAAGCAACTGCAGTCCTATAACCTCTGATGAATTGGGCGCGCCCGTGGGATTAATAGGAGTATAATTGAGACGGATCTGTATTGCGGATTCACACTAAATTTCTCTGAATTTTGATCATTTCAATGATTTCCGTTATTAGTATCTGCAGATTAGTTCTTAACGCTTTAAGTAACGCCTAACTGAGATTGTTCCTGAGGTATGGGAGCGATACGGGAAGCGTAACAAGTGAGGTGACGTGTCCTAACTGTCTCGCTATAGAAGCCTGACGCCCGACTGAAGTTACGCGTCGTTTGACGTTCCGTGAACACACTCTCCCGTACCGCTCCCGTAGCTCAGGAACAGACTGCTGAGTATGCGTTAGGTCTATAATACGCAATTTCTATTTATGGGTATAATATCAATATGTGTATAAGAATATCAACGCGCTCGGCGTTATCAATTGAATCTCCACTACTTATTTAAAAAATCGATGTTGTTATGTATCTTATTCAATTAACTAATTTATGTGTATCTCCACGCTCCCGGCTCTAAGGTAGATTGACCAGAGTTCCAGTGTAACCCTGGAACTTTGTGGCGTCCTTATGCTAGAAGATCTGAGATCCAGATAGAACACACTTCCTAAGAAGTGAAGAGCAACATTTTCTCCGATCCCCGTCCCCGCTGGTGAGCTTTTTTTATATATACTACTAAGGTGGCAAACAAGCGCACTGCCTGCCTGATGTTAAGCAGTCACCGCAGTCTATGAGCTCTTGCAACGCCTGGGGCATTACGTGCGTGTTGCCGACCTTTTAAGAACCTATTCACTCCCCTCTTGAAGAACCCCAGGGAAAACCGCGGCAGGGAGGTCATTCCACATTCGGAGTGTGCGCGGTAGAAAAAGTGTGCTTTCGTGAGATTTGACTGAACCCCCTCCCCCTGTCCTCCAATTTCATGTGACATTTGTCAAAATGTGTTTCTAATGTAAATGCGTTCGATTTATACCAAATAAACATATTTGCTTAATATCTTTTTCGTAAAATCCAAATAAAATATTATTTTGTAAGATGTAGCCATATTTTAGTGTCGAAGCTTATTTTACTTAATTTCATCATTTTTTTTTCAGTCTTTGTACTGTTTCTTGCAGAAAAAATATTACGTGATATAAGCCGAGATCCCCCTTACCCCAAAGCAACATTTAATGAGATTTCGCTTAACAGCTACAGCTCACGTAATTGATGGAGCCGCCACAGATATGACTATGTGGGGGCATCCATCAAGTCCATCGTGATGGACATTCACTTACGTTCTGCGGTCTCGACGTCTCCGGCCTGCCGGCTTTGCGGCAGACTGAGCACCGAGTTCCGGTAGGCCTGCAGGCTCTTCTGGCTCTGGTATTGAGGCAGGTTGAGCACGGAGCCGGAGTAGAAGATGTCCTTGCGCGACATCGGTCGCACCATGCGCGAGGGCTCGCGCGGGCCCGCCACCGACAGCTTGGAGTTGTACATCACGCTCTCTGTGTCGCCCTGAAACAAAAGCACGGCTGTGTTAACATTTACTTGTTCTAAATTAAGAGGATATACTAGCAAAAGGCCTTTTGGATATAAGGTACTTTTAAAAACTATTGCTATCGCATCGCCTCAAATCCGCCGTATTTCAGTGCAAAAGGGACAACTGCAGCTCGGAACGATCTGACCTACAAAAAATTGGCGAAAACAGGGTTTCGTAGTACCCTATTTCCTCTTTGGACTAATTTTAGTTTTTCTTTCACATATATTATAACGAGGGCTTCGGCTATGCTTCTATGTTTTCGGTTTTTCTATTATATTCGTTAAATTTGTTTACTGAACGTGTGCTTATGGTAGCGGATGGTGGCATTTTTTGCAGTTTTAGAGGGCCTCTATTTCTTAAAATAAACAAATTATTAAGAAAAATAAAAGATAGGGGCATGGCACAGATATTATATTTATAAAAAAAATTAAAGCAATTAAAGCTCTAAGATAATTATCCAGGGAGGAAACGGGGGATTACGTTTGTATGGAGGAATGGCCACCAGTATATCCTCTTAACAACTTAAACTAGGGTAAATTGCTTATTACTGGTCACCCTCCGGCTACTGGCCATAACGCAAAATATTATAGGTCTTGGTGAAGGACATGTACCTATGTTTTTTTTAAGCTACATGTTTACCCTTGGAGTATTTATACAGATCGTAGTAAAGGCTGACAGAAGGTGTGGCCAGTAATTAAATAATATGGTTAGTTATTGGCGATTTACCCCATAATGCTATAGTTAGTACAATATTGAAACTGAAAGTTAAATATAATCATAAATCATATTTAGATATTTGAAATATTATAATACAAATAATGGCGTAAATCTTGACGGCGCCATGAAGATATTCAAGACACCGCCAATTTTCTGTTAAAGTGCGATATGTTAAATAAAACTTACGTCGATCCTGTATTGACTGTTCATGGAAGTTTTGGACGTGGCTTTAATTGCAGCTAAGGACGGTTTAAATCTGAAAAATAAATGAAGCATTGAATTACACGTATGTGTTTCCAAAACGGTAACAGTTTGGCATAGCGGTCACTTTCTTACAATTATCAAATCTCAGCACCTCCACCAAAATACACACCCACCAACAGTGTCTACATTGATTTACGTTTCCTATTATCGGTGCTTTGCTTGCAATGCTCTTAGACCGGCTCAGAACCTTACTTCATCATTCGTCAAGTTCACCACAGCACACACCAAAACCTATGCCCACCACCTGTTTACTAAATTGTCTACGCTTCCTATCGCCGGTGCTTTGCTTGCAATGCTCTTAGACTGGCTAAGAACCGTACTTCATCATTCGCCAAGTTCACCACAGCACACACCAAAACCTATGCCCACCACCTGTTTACTAAATTGTCTACGCTTCCTATCGCCGGTGCTTTGCTTGCAATGCTCTTAGACTGGCTAAGAACCGTACTTCATCATTCGCCAAGTTCACCACAGCACACACCAAAACCTATGCCCACCACCTGTTTACTAAATTGTCTACGCTTCCTATCGCCGGTGTTTAGCTTGCAATGCTCTTAGACTGGCTAAGAACCGTACTTCATCATTCGTCAAGTTCACCACAGCACACACCAAAACCTATGCCCACCACCTGTTTACTAAATTGTCTACGCTTCCTATCGCCAGTGCTTTGCTTGCAATGCTCTTAGACCGGCTAAGAACCGTACTTCATCATTCGTCAAGTTCACTACAGCACCCACCAAAACCTATGCCCACCACCTGTTTACTAAATTGTCTACGCTTCCTATCGCCAGTGCTTTGCTTGCAATGCTCTTAGACCGGCTAAGAACCGTACTTCATCATTCGTCAAGTTCACTACAGCACCCACCAAAACCTATGCCCGCCACCTGTTTACTAAATTGTATACGCTTCCTATCGCCAGTGCTTTGCTTGCAATGCTCTTAGACCGGCTAAGAACCGTACTTCATCATTCGTCAAGTTCACTACAGCACCCACCAAAACCTATGCCCGTCACCTGTTTACTAAATTGTCTTCGCTTCCTATCTTTTATACTTTGCATGCGCTGCCAAAGAACGTCACGGAGCGGTTCTTGGATACTTCCGTTCAAGTACATCTTTGTGAAACCACAGCACCTCCACCAAAGCCCTCGTCCACCCCCTTTACACAAAGTTGTCTACGCTACCTATCGCCTGACCTATCGCCGGTGCTCTGCTTGCGCTGGCGGTCGAAGAACGGCACGGAACCGTTTTTAGGCAGTCCTGGCGCTTGCGCGCTGAACGCGGGAGACGAAACGTTTCGAGACATCTGGGTATCTCCGTTCGAAACGCCGTTTTCGCCCTGAGAATGGTAAAAAAAATTGTGATATACGCATTTATTCCTATTTAGAGTGCGAGAGAGATAGGATATAGCAGATAGCTCAAAAATCGCAACTAGTTGTACTATTATAACACTTATTAGTCTCGCGGTTCGTACACACTATTAAACTATTACTGTACTAGACCTTTAGAAACCATATCATGGTTGCTTCTATCGTCGTGGATAAAGTACAGCTCTCGAACTTAGGCATTTGCCAAAAAGTGACGGGTGCCGTAGACACGGCTTCGACAGGGAAATATATTTTTTTCTCAGTCTACTCCGTGAACACGCAAGCTGTAAAGTTTCCGAAACATCGGTAACTCAGACGAGACAATATACGCGATATAGTCAGTTTAAATTATTTAGTCAAACAATTATTATTTTTCGATTATCTAGCTAACACATGATTCATGATGGTCACGTTTATTTAAACGCGGCCGTCATATGTCTATTAGCAAGGTAGAGATGACAGGTAGCGTAGATACGGAACAAATGCCCAAGTTCGACAGTTAATCTATGGAGAGCTTGACTATAGGCGCATCGATGAATAATATATTTTCGCAGTACATGGCATCTGTATTCAAATAACATCCACGCCGCGTGCAGATGCATGGTTTTGTTGTGATTAGATTAAATACGGTAATTTAATGTATAAATCTTGAAAGAACATTTCATTTAAAAAAAACGTATAAGTATGTTTGTATATGGTAATCTAACTACATAGGTCAAAAACCTAAATCTGGGTTAAAGAAGATAAAACACAAACAAGGTATGAAGTTTTAAATTCATGGCACTAGAATGAATAATTATATTTTTTTGTGATACTGTTTTATTGGCTTATAGGAGAATTTTCTCCCATATTTCTGCGTTTAATAAATACTTACCTTAACTATATAAGCATGGAGGGATGTTATATCTTTGCCGTACATTACATTATTTATCTGTATCCAAACTACCACGCAGCCTGAAGATGCATGGTTTTGTTGAACTTAGAATACGGTCATTGAATGCATAAATCGTGAATTAACTTTTCATTTAGAAAACGTTATATGATCCTCTAACTACATAAGCCAAAACCTAAATCTGGGTTAAAGAAAGTAAAACACAAACGAGGTATGAAGTATTAGAGTCATGACAATTTTGAAACATGCTGCCGACGTTCACGCTTTATTGTTTATAAAGTACCTCCAACACCTGCAGTCTCTCTCTGCCTCGGAAGCCAAAAACGACAGATTTTGACACCTAATATGTAACATAAACAATTCAGGTTCGTACGAGTATTACATAACCGATAATTTGTCATTAATATCTTTCCTCTAAATTTTCACATCACAAAAACAATGTTGGAATTCTTAAGAGAGTTTGATTAGGTGGATCTCTTCCGCAGTGTAAATAAATAAACACAAAGCAGTAATCAATTTGTTTCCTAATATGCAATCTTGTTTTCAATTAGCCACACAGTTTGCTTAAAAACAGTACCAAAGTGGTTCCAATGTTTGATATATACGTATAGTCACTATCAAATATATCTGTACATATCAGGGTGGTAAACAATATCTGAACATACACTCTAACGTCTTGTCAATAGAGTCGTGTTAAGATATTTGTGAGCATCTTGTTTGCTGCGATATATCTAATGGCGACCGTACATACTAAATGCAATTTTTTATACACCCGCCAGTTAAATTTTAAACCGTGAGTTTTTCAAGATTGTTAAAGATCATCTCTAACACAGTCTCTTAATTATTGTAAGATACCCGATAGATAGATAGATAGATATGACTAACGAAACTGGATTTTGAAACATCAGAGTAACATACATTCGAAATATCAGTACATTTTAATTCGGTTAAAAGTATTTCGAAAACGAAATATTTATAAAATTACCTTCTTCTTTTCTCTATTGTCATCAGTGACTCTCGCCTCCGTAATTGTGGGCAGAGTGGGCACGGTTGGCACACCAGGCATGTTGGGCACGGTAGGCACCCTCGCGAGTGCCTCCAGGTTGAGCGACGAGTGCACCCCCGGGTCCACATTCAGCGGCGCCTGCAAAGATTGCCCTGACTTGTCCGTGGCCTGCTGACACACAACCTCTTAACAAGTGCACGATTAGGGAGTACTTCAGATATTAGAAGTATAGCTGTTACCCGATGGGATGACCAATGTCGAGCAAATAGGGCAGATGGTCCGTTCTGAACACGTACGATTAGCTAGCATAGACACTGAGTATAGAATAGCATGTCAGGAAGGATGGGTACTCTCTGGATAATTTATGCGTATATTTGCGAGCTGCAAAGGTAAAATACAATCTTGTACGGAGTTTCTGTTTTCTATCACTCGGGCTACGTGTTTGTCACTCGTTAGTATAATAAAATTTTCAAGTGTACCTATTTCGATTCACAAAAGACAGTCTTAAATGGCAATCGGACGGACAGACAGCGAGGTCTTAGTAATAAGGTCCTTAGTAATGAGAATGGAACCCTGATAATGTAATCTCAAATTATGTCAATTCAAAAATCACATCAAAATAATGGATGAAGTGGCCTGACGCCAAAGGCACTGACGCCTTACATTAAGAGGTATGCCATACGTTTCAAATACTATACAAAATGCCTATTTTATCAACTAAAAGCAATGTTTTGGAACGGACATCTGTACTATTTATTTTGACCAACGTGCATGTATGAGGTGTACAAATAATGAGGGATGCTTCGACGGTGGAATTATGATCATTCCTAGGTGAAGTCCCGTACGGCAGGGTTTTAAACATTTACAAGACCAGGCATGCTTTTTAATACCGGTAATGGTTCGACCACACACATTTTTACGCCAGTACGTTTTTTACACCCATGGTTTCACCACATTGCAGACAGAAAACATCGTGTTCGTCGTATGTAACTTTATCTGCTGATGGAAGTGGAAGTATGACGTGTGACCGACATGTGTGGGTAGCATGAACAATTCATGCACTCTGTAGTTCCGTGTCAATGGATGATATTTTGGCAGACGTCAATTGCGTGACAAGCGTAACATCATACCTATTTACACTACAAATACTGCGAAAATTTACTTCTACGATGCCTTGATTCTACTAGGCAAAGTAGAACACACTAAACATTAACAAAGTTGCGTCGCCCGACCATTGCATTTGAACACAGATAGATTGAATATCATACACGCATTTCATATCCCGAAAACGGAGTTCGTGCGCGTCGGTCGCGTTTCCCGCAATAGAGCACACGTTTATTAGGATGCAATTATCATTCTTGTCATGCCCATAAGCATACTTTAAACTGCACCACGGACCTTCTAGTCATGCGCTGCTGGCGAAGTGATCGTGGTTATGGATCGTCTGATAGGTTGGTTGCGGCTTTTGCCATATCTATATAGCTGAGGCGTTTTCTCGTTTTACATAAGCTGTCACGATCAGGCGTCAAATCCTTTTACCTTTACCCGTATGCTGCCCAAAGCGCCCGGTTAGTGAACAAGTGGTCGACATTACCTTCAGTCTTTTCTCCATAGTACCGTCGGGCAGTTGCACCACGAAGTATGAGCCGCCAATCGAGCCCCGCTCCATTTGCAACCGTTTCTCTTCGGCCATACGTTGCAGAAGGGGTTTCTCTCCGGAAGACTGAAACGGGACAATAATACTTTAGCAGTTTGAGAGCTAGACTTCCTCATCAGCGATTCAGCATCATGGCAAAGGTAAAGAATAACTACTCCTCTTAAGATACAGCAGCGGTCTCATGAACGCTCCCAATACGGCGGAGTTGCATGCATGAATTTTTTTTACCGCTTTTCTTAACTAAATATCAAAATACAAATTGTTTGAAATTAAAATTAAAATCGGACAAGAAATACGCAAGATCATAGGCATTTTAAACTACTAATTAGACGGAGAGGTCCGACGTGCACTGTTACGTCATAGTGCACTCCGGCCATATAAACTCCATATTAAATTCTGTTTTGCTAGAAAGATATAGAATGAAATGTTTGATCGCTTATATCTTGGTTATTTTTATAGTTATTCGAAAAAATATTTTTGTGTACCGTTATTAGGTACATGAATGAGCTTTTAATAAAGCAAAAATTAAAATTCATGCATATTCCCTATTGGACCAGTAGCAGCTTAGCATTCTGCCACGAGCCGAACTCGGTGAACAAGATGGCGGCGAACGGAGTGAAGATAAACGTATTCACGTCAATACCACAGACGATGGCAAAGTTAAGAAACGATAACTCACCTTTGGATAAACCAGCGGTCTCATGAGCGCTCCGAATACGGCGCAGTTGAGGATCAACCCGGCCAGAAGCAGATTAGCGTTCTGCCACGAGCCGAACTCTTTGAGCAAGATGGCGGCAAGCGGAGCGAAGCTGAACGTGCCCACACCCGACCCGCACACGGCGATGCCGGTGGCGAGCGAACGCCGCGCCTCGAAGTAGTAGCCTACTGCTACCACTGATGGGAGGTAGATCATGCCGAAGCCTATGCCTATAAGAGAAATTACAAAAATCCTGAATATAAAGCGTAAGAGGAGCACCGTAGCGAAGTAAATTGTAGTACAACTACAGCAACACTTTTTCATAACCGTATTAGATCTTTTCCACAGACAAACGAAAGAAATTATCTATAGCGCTAAAGGTAAAGCGCGGAAAAAAATAGGTACGGTGTTAAAGTTAATTATAATTGGGAACATTAAGTTACGGAGCTCGAGGACCAGATGGCTAAGCCAAACATTATCGGAGAGATAAAAACACACAGACTTCGCTGGCTCGGCCATCTTGAAAGGATGGGCGAAGATCGAGGATTGAAGCGAGCGTATGTGGGACGTCCTCGCGGTCGACGGCCGGTTGGTCGTCCCAGATATCGCTGGGAGGACGAGGTCGGAAGGGACTTGCGCGAGCTCCACGCGGATGTCTGGCGGGAGGTGGCACAGGATAGACCTAGATGGACACTCTTATTAGGGGAGGCCAAGACTCACTTTGGGTCGCTGCGCCAGTCAAGTTAGTTAAGTTACGTTATAATAGGTACGTTATGTGGATACAGAATCACGAAAGGGTTTATTTCATGTGGGATTGTTATATAGATATATATATTTGAGAAATTTGCTCAACTCTATAAATTTTTACTTTGGTATCTCTTTATGAGATAATAAAATTAAAAAATCGTGATACCGTAGCTAACTTTTTAATTTTTCGTGTTAATCTGTATTAGACCAAAGTAAAAATTTATTCAGCCGAGGAAATCGTACAAATGTCACTACGAGGTTATAAGAATATGTAAATAAAATACAAACAATACGACATAAAAATTAACTATTTCTAGATTCTTCGTGTACCTACTCTGGGAAACTTAATTTTCCGAATTCGGTGCGAGTTTCGACTCGTACAGGTAATTTTTTTACCTAAAATAATTCCTTCACGTAAAATAGGTACGGCATTAATAAAGCGTTACAAAAGTAACGTGTAAAAGCTTCTTTTGACACGTCATGCAATGAGTTTGAAAATTTTTGAATCTTTTATATTAAAGATCCAACGAAAGTTCTTTGTGAGTTGTAGAATTTCTAGATAATTGTTGTATTATAAATACTCGTTTTCACTTATCTAATTACAGTCGGCTGCAAATTATCTAAGTATAGTAGTAGTAGTAGTCTTGATTTTTTTTGCAGCTGAATGTACACTCAGCATCAAATACTATATAGGATCCAAAGCGCCATAAATATCGTCACGTATACGCCTATAATAATAAAGCAAGAAATTGATACCTTCGATACTTTTTTGGTGCTGACTGTGCCATCAATAAAATGAAACCACATGCATATCAGGAAGCAGAGATCAAAACGTGGTTGTCGACGTTGATCTAGTCGCCCAGTTTGGCGCAGCGCCCAATAAGAGGTCTATGGCCAATTTACCAGCTTTGTCGGGAGGAGCGGAGTCATTACACTCACTTTGATGTGTTAACACCTAATCACCCCTATGATTTCGATACCGAAGGTGTTCCTTGAACACTAGTTCAAAGACATTTTGTTAGGAAATGAGACCTTAGGTATACTTGCGGTTGTTATGGTATTCGTGGCAGAGAAATAACACAAATTACCTCACTCACTCAGTCACTACTCCAAATAGTTTCGTTATTAATGTTATTATTACGATGAAATTACCTATGTACATAATAATGTGGAATAGTGGAATATGATAGCGAGTGAGTCAGTCGTTCAGCCCACAAATCGGTATTGAAACCGGACAAAGGAGCAGATGGGTTGTTGCCGGGGTCGACGTTCTGCACCGTGCGTCATATTTAATAATTCATCATTAATTAGCAACACATATCGTAATAGGTGTTTATGTTTGTAATTGAGATGACGATTAAAAAAGATTTATAGCCGTCGATAAGAAGTACAAAGAAAGCCAGGTAAGAAGTAAACGTTTGTTCTTTGTCCTTTGAGCGGCATTTACACTTGAGCGGTTGAAAATGAAATTCTTTGAGAAAGAAATAAAAGCCAGTCCAGTAATCCAGTGTATTATTTTTTGCTTATTAATGAACGGCAGGACTAACCGCTTATAAATGGTTACTTACTTTTAATTATTTGTTGAACTTCCAAGAAACAAATATGTCAAATATGTGTAATACAGTTACAAAGTCTGCCATGATGGTGAATTTTACACGTAACCAAGCCAAGCTATTAATAATAATAAAGATTGTCATACAAAGTCCCAAAGTGTATTTCCGTTTCTAACAAAAATATGTAAATAGTTATTCAAAAATGTTTTTTGCACTTTACGATGTAGTCACTAGTCAATATTAGACTTAAGAATAAAATATTAATACTAGAATTATTTTATTAATACTAGAATTGAAAACAATAACGAAATTATTAAAATATACATGAAAGACTTCATAAATTACTATTTAAATTTGATAGTCGAGTAATTTCTTTTGGCATTTGTGACTCCAAAGGTCACAAATTCGTGGGACGGCATGACTAATTGCAATACAAAATTTTCGTCTATATGTAACTGCACCGATGCAGAAATGCTGTGCAAACAGTAGATCTTCCTGAGACGAATCTCGCATGTCATTAGCATGTCACTGAACTCTGAACCCGAAGGATTCCTTTGTTCTCAATGGCAAAGAAAATACCTACGGATATCGCTCTTTTCCGCTCAACGAGGTATTTTTAAACTGGGACAATATAAAATCCTCCATATGCTGTGTTTTAAAGTGCTTTGATAAATGTTTCATATTTTAATGCATGTTTACATCTTGATAACAAAACGATTCGCTATCGTCCGATGGATTCAAATGATACTTTAAAATGTAAACGCGTGGCGATAACTCCATTGATTGGAATGGAGATTTACAATGCGTTGAAACAAAAATAGTCTAGCATTTCGAGCTCATAACCGTGGCGAAACGTTTACGTACGAATGGAACCGACATTGAAATTCGATGATCTCACGTTTGGCTGCCAACTGGGATTCGAATAGTGACGCTAAACAGTGCTAAATGATTCAAGTTTTCGAATAACTACAAGGGATTCTGTTTGACGTTCGCCTTAATTCGGCTCTCACGAATCCGTCTCACAAGAGTTGCAAAAAGATTGTATCAATATTGTATTACTCAACAGGAAGAGTGACAGTTTCAGTATCTCGCACGGTCGCGAATTAGTTGGCTGTAGCGTTGGTGTCAAAGTCAAAATATTCATGATACGACTGCTTGTTTCACAATAGTACCTTGATTGCACGCAGCGGAAAATTAGGTCAATTCATCATACACGAGATCGTGACGGTTGCTATGTTCATCGCAGCAGGACAGCTAACACAGTTTGACAGCCTACCCTTACATTAATTTCGCATATATTTTTGTTGCTTGACTAATTTGTTACAATTTGCCAAACGTCTATAAACGAAGTTTGTAAGCAAGTGTTTATTGGACAATAGAAGGTTTTCCTTTCCATTTTCCTGTCTATGTGCGTGATTTGAGGATAATTATAATATGAATGTACGCGCTACACGATCCGAGTGCACCATGACCCACTGCGGCGCCGTGTCGTCTGTGATTGTTGGCAGGGAGCCAGCATCCCGGCTGGGTGACCTTCAATGGGTTTACACGGGAAATTTGCACTAGCTGCTACCCCACCGTTTAAAACCAAAAGGTAGTAGATGTATAGAAGCTTTACGCATTATTATTCCTTTTTACGGGGACATCAACGGGCCTAGACGATCGTGTATCAATATGAACACACGAACGCAATGATCAGTAAGTTCCACCAATATAACTTCTACCGAATGCGGTATTTTATACAAATAACAGCTTTTAAAATTTAAAACTGTACAGTTTCTTGCTTTAAACTCATTTACAAGAACTACCCATCCTTATTATTTCCAAAGGCTTTAAATTACTGCGGGAAAACCAGCATTAATATTGTACGGCGGGTCTTTGTGTACTGCTGCATTCGCAGAAAGGACCGCCCCCGGACACGCTTACCGGCAATTTCAAGTTTTAAAATGGCCAGGATACGACGCTAACGTCGTTTGAATACCAGGGTCGTTGGCAACTGTTCAATTTCACATAAGATTTGTTCATTGTTGCCACCGTTCAGGAAATTTTCCAGAACAGAGGGGGAACTAATTTCATTTAAAATTCCACGTCACTTTTGTACACGCTATACAAACTAACGTTGAATGAAGCTAAGCTAACGTGAATGAAATTAGTTCGATAATTGTTTTACGTTACTTTTGACATAGTAGGTACAGTACCTACAGAAAACGAGTACCTACTTGCCTACATGTTAATGTGAAAATTGATGCAATTACCTAATGTCGCTTCATCACGCGAAGGCGTGCAACATTAAAATTCTTGGAATCGTTTTACATAAGGTATGTGATCTTAGCGCTACCACCCGCTTCTTCGTTTCTCGGGATCGTGACTCTGATTTTATAGTAAATTTAGTGGTTTAATATGTCTCCCACAAATCCCGATCTGCGGAATAAAATGACGTGGCAAATTAATTAAAACTAGTACAACTAATGAAGCTATAAATACCTACGGTTAATTACTGCCGCGGGTTACAATTGCAATGAAGTTATAAGTACAAATGATCATTGGCCCCGTGAGGGAACTGCGACAGTTATATGTATATGTGTATAAAATCGATAAATTGGAATTTCCCTAGGAGTTAATTTTCATCGACAAATAATCAGGTAAGTGGTGCGAGAGCTTTTACGCAAAGGGAATTAGGTATCCTTGAGCTCTGATATTTAATTGAAACAGCATTTTCAACCATTTTGCAGACACTCTTTAGGAGAAAAGATTGAGAAGACGTCTTAAATGTCAGCGGTTCCCTTATGAAGGCTGCAACTTTGAATAGCAGGGAGGTAAAGAGTGAGAAAAAGTTAACTGGGACATCTACAGTGGATACCAGAGCCGAAGGACGTCACAGCGACGCACTACGCCATGGCATGCCATATTTGTGCCAAGGCCACTCGCGGCCGTGCATTTACATAGAGCACGCTCTCGTCAAACATACGGGCTTGATCTGGTTACACTCGTAGCAGGATAAAATTTATTTAAATATAAAGCATTTCTAGATTGTTCATAGATCTCTGCTACGAAACTAATCAAACCCTGAGTAGAGACGCGCTAATTCGTAATTTAAATATGCGACCGCTACAAACAAAGGCGCGTTCCATCAAAATGATGAAATACATCGCATCACATCGAACCGTATACCCTGCCTTTTGATCCCTTCGCAATACCGAACCGTAACCGCGCAAAACCCTATTTACCGTCGTGAAATTCTTCAAAAGCTCTGAATTGAACCGCTCAATAAACGCGCCGGGCGAAATTTCTAGTTGTTTACAAAATCCCAGCGTGTAATCCTGCCGGGTTGTGTTGGCAGCTTGCTTGTATACAAGCTGTTGTGAAGAGCGATAAGTAAAATTAGTCAGGTGACTACAGCTCCTACTGGATGTCGGCCAGTTGTTCTCCGAATGGCCAATTTAATGTTTAGGAACTAGGCAATTAAGAGCTCTTAAGTGAGTCACAAATGAAAACACTACATAGCATACGTTCCATTGCAATATTTTAGTGATCCAACCAACTATAAAGTGTATCTAGCAGTTTTTCTATAGGTGACTTATTATTATTTTCAAAGTAAACCGAGTTCATAGCGGCATTGTATTCGCCCCAATATTCCTCTTCTTTTTAATAAAACGGTTATTCTTAACCCGATTCTCACCTGGTAAATAAGATGTAGTGATAAAACCGGAAGCAAAAGATAAAACGAGAATACCCGCCTGCCCTCAGATTTAAAGGTGTCTTGCTTGTATTTGTAGTTTGTTGGGAAACCAGATGCCGACAGGGAATTTTATATATCGATTGAATGCTCCGCGCAGTAATGAAGAATAGCGACTATGATGTATTCAGTTACGTATGGAAAAAGGGTAGGTATGTATTAGAAAGGGGATAGTGGTTTTTTCGATGTCTGGTTACGAAAGGAGCAACTCTTGGCCCTGGTCACGCGTGGTATTTGTCACGTAACACACATTACCCATCTCCATCTATTCAGTAAAGTGCAAGCAGGACGGGAGTGAAGCCATTGCGAAATGCCTTTTTGAGGCTAGTGCAATAAGAAGTTGTACATCAGAAAGTTTACCTCCAAGCAGGCCATATGTGATCATCATGACGGTGACACTCTTGCTAAACGTGGAGAGCACAAACGCCGTGGCTGCCACCAGCGAGCCCGCCACGCACACGGCTCGACACCCGTATTTGTTGCATAGCGCTGATACTATGGGACCTGGAAGCAACAGAACCTGATTTAAAACTGACAGCCAATACACAGACTACATATTGATCATACGAATATGAAATTTTGTACGTGAGTCTTAAGACTTTCATCTGAAAGAATTAGTGGTTACTAGATTTGTATCGAAATTCAATCAAGTGCGATAAACTCAAACTTAGCACCAGTTATGGTCGTTTTATCGGCTCACCACTCACTTGAACTTGGAACTGATCCAAGGGCGTTTCTGAACGATAAGTTCGTACGTTAAGTAATCTCACTACAAGAATATACCTCGATCGACTCAATACATACATACTCACATACAGACACACACCTACCAACATTTATATGCATATAACTGCAAGCACGCAATTTACACCTGTCAGCTATCGTAAACGTATTTGAACGTAATATAGTAATTGAATTGTTACTAGTTCTATAAACAATTTTAGTTAAATTTATACCATATAAGCGCTAATGGAAGAGCGGGCGAGTAATTTTGTCACTTACTAGGACATTCTAAACATATTCTAGTAAACCTTAATGTTTAACCGTAATAAACTTTTTTTTTAAATTTTTCAATTAAGTTTGTTTTCTAATTTTCACACGTAATATTCAATTTGTAGTGTGATGACTTAAATCAATTTATCATTTATGTTTTGTTTTGAAAAGAATTCCTCTGCAGTTTGAATGATGTTCAATAACAATGTTTTATTATCAACTAGAAGGCGCCCGCAACTTCGTTCGCGGAGGAGAAAAAATCATAATCCGTCGTTTTTTCTTCAGTGTAGTAGGGTAAAAAGTATCCTATAACCATCTGGAGATACCCAGCTACCCGTGTACTAAAAATTGTGGAAATCTGTTTAGCCGATTTTGCGTGAAAAAGCCACAACGACACATACAAACATACATAATATCCAAAAAAAATTTTTTCGTTTTAGTGACCTCCAAGTAGTCCGTACCATCAATTTTTTGAAAATATCTTCAATGTACAGACATTTAATTTTTACAACTTTATAATAGTATAGATATCCTGTATTGGCGAGTACGACTAAAAGTGCACTTTATCAATGGCAAATGTAAAATTTTGTTTTGGCAAATCATGCGACGATTTCGAAAAATACCCTTAACAGATCTACAGTTCATAAGTCACTGATAATTTAGAATTTATTATAATAATTTCGTGATTGAACCATTACCAGAATCGAAAGTTGGATCATAATTTGTGCAGAACATAAAGCCATAAAGGGGCACAAACGATTTCAATAATCACGAAATTTCTTAACAATGAAACGAAAGTAGAACCTTTGGACGTAAAGAAAAATATACTACGTAATGCATGTTCAATAATTTTTCAAAGTACATACTAAATATAATTGCTAAGTACTACACAAAACTCGCAATACGGCAAATTCACCTTGTTCTTGATCAATGTACATGGCTAATCTCCAGAGCGCTGCAGTAGATAGGTACCTGCATTTGAATATTCTATTACTTTACCTGATTACTAACGTTGATTGAGTGAATAATAAAACTGGCTCTAGGAGTAACTACAACTAATTGCTGTAATTCTCCTCAATCCCAATCTAATGTTGCTACGGAACATAAAGCAAATGAAATTCGCATGTAGTTCGCATTTGTTTCTTATCTTTTTAGGCATATGTGTACTTACTAGCTTCTGCCCGCGACTTCGTCCGCCTTAAATACGTTTATCGCGGATAAGGGTATTTTTCCGGGATAAAAAGTAGCCTATGTCCTTCCCCGGGATTCCAACTATCTCCATACCAAATTTCATCCAAATCGGTTCAGCGGTTTAAGCGTGAAGAGGTAACAAACAGACAGACACACTTTCGCCTTTATAATATTAGTATGGATTATGTACCTATGCTTATAATTATGGCACGTGTCGTAACTATAAGCGTAATAATAATGTAAACAGTTCTATTCCTGAACTGTTTACATACTTATTCGTACATTGTTCTTCATAGTTTTCTAAGCATTTCTTTTGTCTATCATTCATACTTAGGTATATTATATGTTTAGTTCCTAAGCCGAAAAAGCCTAAAATCAAACGATTGTAAGTGTCAGATCGTATGGCTTAAAGAAAAACGAGCTGTCACCTTAGAAACGATTTGATTCCAAATCCTATGGAATATTGGAGAAAAATAAAATTGACTTCAAGTTTCAAAAGTTTAAGCGGTTTAGCGTTTTTTTTTCTTTAATATAACTGATTTATCGAAATACTTTGTACTTATCACGTAACGAAGTATTTCGACATAGAGAAATAAATTGCGTTACAATATATGGATGGTGATTTAGATTAGACGTCGAATTATTTTTCACACAACTGTTGTTTTTTTCCCTTGAAATAAATTCAATTTTGATACGTGTCACCGTCGGCTCAAAAAATCATATAATCTTAAACAAATAAAGCCTCAGTAGCTAAAAATGCCGACAGTCCTCGTGTATTCACTAAAAAATATTTACAGGACAATGGGTCAACCATTTCAATGAAAGCGACACATATCGCGGATTGGCCTAATTAATAACCACACGTCATCGAAATGCAAAACAGGTCACTATAGCTGTTTACATACTTGACATATACTCGGCTAATGCGGCATGGTGTCAACTTAAATGGTAATACACAGATACACACTATTTATTATGCAACATTATGCCATGCGAAGGCGAACTTGATTATCATTTGCAGGAATCTGGCATTTTTATGGTATGTTGGTTAGGTTTCACAATTTTGCCCTTGGGGCAATGTCAAGTTAGTGTGGAAACTTAATTAGGCGGATCACGACGCTTTGTTTATTCTACATTGTCTCCGTAGAAGAAGTTTGATTATAATTGTATACACCTAAATTTTAAACATATTCACATATATTTGCTATTTGCATAACGCTACACCACTAAACGAAATATTGTGTCATTTCATACACGCAGTAATGTACAGTCAGGCGTAGCTAACTTTTAAAGTTTCAAGAATATTAAAGTTGTTTTTCCCGTATAGTTTCCGGACCATTTCCCCAATCTAATGCCATAGTTTGTATCATCCTAGGTGTTTGCTTAGGTAGATATTTGTCACTGTGATCAGTATCGGACAAAAAGTAAATTAGAGATGAAAATGTTACTTTCACGGTAACAATGAACTACTAAGCGATGTATCCGCGGAATAGGTACTAATCTTTAACCAATAGATACCTGACACGTCGCCTTAATAGCTCTGAAAGAATATTACAATAGGTTTAATAGGTAATACGCGTTTGATGTCATTGATATCTGTTGTTCAAGCTAGCATGTGTCGAATTCATCCATGGCATTTGATCCTTTTTTATTTCTTTCTTTCTATAAACGCTACAAAGGAAAATTCAAGTTATTCGGGTTTTGTCTACATTATTTTCATGATCTAACAAAACACTGACTGAGTAGGGGGGGGGGGGGGGGGGGCAACGGATTCTTGCACCCAGTTGGTTGAGGTTTTCGCGTAGCTCGAGTTTTTGAGTTAGTCAACCCGCCCCTTCAGTCAACCAGGTCTCCGATACCATTTTTTAATTATTGGTTTTATTTCATTTTGCAGTGGACGAAGATGACACATTTTTTTACTTTAATTTTATTTTGCCTGTTTTAATTGAAAAGTGCACGATAATGACACAAAGTCAATAAACGTACGTATACGTGTAGAAATTAAAATAATTACAAGGTAGCTTATAATAAGATTACTTTATACCTACAGCAGACCTTGCCCTAAAACGCAAGCCACTTATGTAGATGCATCTACTCGTATATATGCAGTACCCTTCTTGGTAATGAACGGAAAGTATGTACAGCGCGAACATAATATCATTCGAGCGAATTCAAATTCACTATTCGGAACTCGGAGCGTGCCATCTCTCAAAACTCAATACGCTGGTATTCAGTTGTTTTATCGATGCGAAACTGGGAAAGCGTAATCATCTAAATATAGGTTAAACTTTACACTTGAAGATAAGTACAGGTTACTGTGTCGGGCTAAAATCTGATAACGAGTAGATATTGCTGTATTACCACCTATCTTTACAGATAACTCAGCCAATGGGGATGTTGGATGTGGACTTTACTCAAATAATAATGAAAAATTGATGGGAAATGGTAATTCTTATGACGAAAATACTAAAAAAACTTTGAGTACGATACCTTACGTGTGTCTTGTTTTATGAGCCTTTAAAAATAGGTGGGAAAGTCCATTTTTAAAGTATGAAAATATGAATAAATAATAATACCATTGAATAACCCAGGAAATGTATGGTAACTTTTGTTATGAAAGCGTGTCGATAAACGCAAGTTTTAACATAGCTGCAGAACAAAGTTTTTAATTTGCCCATATAAAGGTGCGTCCACACTTGTATCATTCGCTCGTATCCGATCACCGTGGCGTGGCATGACTGCGTATCGCGCTGCTTAGACGCTCACTGTCCGCGCGACGATTACGCCGCGCGTCTCCGATCTAATATGTGACACGCGTATCAACATGGATTTCGAGCGATCGGATCGGCGCAACGTCCAAACGCGTGATCGTGACACGCGATCATGCCACGGGACGGAGATCTGATTGGGCAAATGATACAAATGTGGACGCACCTTTAGGTAGGAAGGTGTGACGTCACCCCTTCCTAGGGTTTAGTATGGAGCGTTTTTGGGAAAGTCCAATAATTTGATTCTAACTTTGTTGCATCTCGTGGAGTTTTTATGACATTGAAGTAGTTTTTTCACCAGTGTTTCTATTATTGAAAGGTCTTTCTATCAAATACCACATAGAAAAAAGTTGTCAACATCCCTATCAAAGAATATATATACTAACGTAAATCCCTATTGAAATTCTGGCCAAACCGCAAAAGATAACTTTTATTTAGTATTGAAATAAAACTATTTAATCGATTATATCGCGTATATTATCTCATTTAAATTACGCGAGGCTATTGAGATCAAAAATCATCCTTATTTCAATAGAGAAGATGGATTGTCGCTACCATCAGCTTGGGATCCTGTAATACATCTCATCAAGGAATAAGCGAGACACAGGACTGCAAAACCTTAATTTCCGAACGGTGTAAAATATCTTATCTGTTTAAAAGTAGTTTAATAGTTTCTGTTTTTTTTTAAATATTATAATTAGTAATGAGGTAGCCTAGGAGTTTTTCTTTGCAGCGTTTCTTTTCTCCTCAGTACGCCTCAATTGTGAAATGCTGCTTGGTAAATTATTAAAATAAAATAATTAAGCCCTTCTGGCACATGTGTTTCCGTCTTTACAGCTTAGGCCCATCTGGCATGTATGTACATATTTATTTGTTTTTTCAAATATGGGTAGTTTGCACAAATTGTAACTTTAACAGAGGAAAATATATCTTTTCTCAGTCCATCCGTGACCATGGAAAGCTGAAAAGCTTCCGAAACGTCGGGAACTAAAATGAGAATATACACAATATAATCCGTTAAATAGTTTTATTTTAATGAGTAATAATCGCGGAAACAGAAGAAAATATTTTATTTATTATGTTCGAATTTTACACTTTCTATTGCGTAATTGTCAATTAAAATAATCATCAAGCTACATTAAAATGATAATCGATTTATTTTCTTAGCTAAGGGTTGCTATGCGGCTAATTACATACTTAACGAGATAGTATTTTTTTTATCTCCGGCGATAAGATTAAGGTGGTACTAACAACACTTGGTAACGATTTCAGTAGTAATAATTAGATATGGATCTTTTGGCCTTCATATAATTGTCGTAAAACTTTGCTGACATTTTAGATATCACGCCCACTTCCTTTTAAATTGAGGGTGTGAAAATGATTTTGGTTTGATCGTGCACAGATGATCTACTATCTTAGTACGTATCATCTTTTGTTGTCATCAAAAATGTACTTATCATCTTTATATTTATATACATGTATTTGTATACGCGAGTTCTAAGAGACGAACAATTAGTAAAGAGCTATTTGGCATATGGAATTGTTTACGCTACATTTCCGTGATAACATCGTTAAAACAGTGATTTATTTTTACCTAATGTAATGAGTTGTGTGAGCGACAACAGACAACAGACGCAAGTGCTTGCATAAGCCTCCCTCCCTTGAGTGCTACACTTTTTTAAGAATTCTGGTTTGAGCATACATTTTACACCAATTTACATTATATACCTAGCCACTTACCCACTATTTATATTTTTTATGATAACCTGAGTATGACGAAAGCAAGTAAACATAACTTAATTTTAAAATCTGACATTTAACCAAATATAAATCCCACTCCAAAAAACAAAAGTTAAAAAATAACTGCGCAATTCAGTTTCTTCAATTTACTTACATTACAAGTAAGCATTTGCCTACTCAACTTACAGTATATATACATATACAATTAATCTTATTTTGGCGTCGGTGCCTTATGAATCATAAAGAATGTGTAAAATATTGAAAATTTACGATTTTAGTAAGTTGTGACACGATGGCACCGACTCCAAAATAACATTAATTGTATATACTGTATAGATTGAGGAGACAAAATGGTTACTTGCAAGTAAATTGAAGAAAATGAATTATGCAGTATTATTTTTATTTTTTATTAATTATTGGAGTCGGTTTATTTTTTGTGTATCAGTTAATTTATTTTACACTTTTTAGTTCATAGTTACTTAAAATTGTATCTTGAGTGACGATTCGAACAAGCCGAAACACGGCTAGGATACATTATTTTATAACAGAGATCCGGTGCCTATTTTCCGGCTCCATCATCAATACAATTCGATGGTATCATTCTCATCAGGACTATTTTAAATTGCGACTATGAAGAAGCTTAGCTTTTTTTAATCGCGATGTATCACATCGCCACCCGTAAATCAATTATCGTCAAAGAGTTTTAGTGACCTTCTTTGGTCTTCTTCATCAGTTCCACTTCACCAATGTACCCTTTTTTTGAATACAAATGCCTATTATCTTTCTTTTATTTAATACCAAGATCGCCATATGGGTGCCTACAATATTTGACGAGTTCCTTCAATTCCTCATGGATCCCATCATCTAACTTGGAAATACCTCCTATCAAACTAAAAAAATATATTGAAATCGGTCAAATAGTCTCCGAGCAATTGGTGAACATATAGTACCTACTCCTCCTTTTTTGGGAGTCGGTAAAAATCTATTTGAGTTTCAAGTGTGTACACATGTGAAGATATTCATAATGATAAGACTAAAATCTGGTCGATGGTAATCGCTACAATGATGATTGTGCTTCAATCAGACAGTTTTCTCTTTTATCAATCATCATAATTACAGATAAGGCTTGTTACATTCAATGTCTGTAAATCGCCACGTAGTGCTCAGGACTTGTACAAAACAAAAAGAAGATACGTGTAAGTCTAAAGAAACATTAATTTCCTACTCGTACAAGCAACTATTAAGAAAATGGGTTAGGTATTGGTCGCATGTTCGTAATCTCATGGCGCCTCCATTAACGGCCGTGAGGAAAACCGCCGGTGTGGTTTTGGTGGGTAAGCCCCACCATATGAGAGGAAAGTCCACATAACCCCCCTCAAGCCTTCCCTAAGCCGGGGGGTAACGCATTTCCACAACCGTCAAAAAAAATGTTTTAATGCTAGTCTCTATTTATCGCTTACGAGTCTATCAGTCTCAAAATAAATTGTTTTTTAACCGTAATGATTGAAACATATATCCTGATCCCCTGTCATTATCGTGTCATATCCACTATCTACTATTATTGCTGTGCGAATGACCTGTGTTACGATATCGAATACAGCATCTTAAGAATTACTAACCGTTATCCTTATATATTAAATACGTATAACTATGAGCGTTATCCTCTTTAACTAACTAAACTAAATGAGTATTCTTTGGCTGATATGTGCACAATTCTATTCAAATACTTACCGGCAGCTAAATAAACTCCAGAGAGCAGACTTCCCACCCACGCTACAGTTCCTTTTCCTTCCCCAAAGAACGTTACGAGCTCTGGAAGGAATATCCCGAAGGTGTAAGCGATGCCGTCAACTATCAAGTTGCACATGAAAGAGGCGAAGACCACCACCCAACCGTACCCCCCGTCCGGAGGGGGCGGCAAAGCTCCGTAGTCGTAAGCTTCGTCATCGTCTTCGGCTCCCTCTGCTGTCAGTCTCGCCGCCTCCTCGCATGACGTTTCACTTTCAGTCTGAAACAACCAAAAATTTGCCATTTGATATTCTTTTATCGGTAACTTCAGACGGTTGTTTTCATACACATTATTATAGTATTTTCCTTAACTACACTGTGACTTACGTTTTATAATAACAAATTACAATAAAATTGATTCGGTATTCTTGTCTCTAATTATGGAACAAAAACTATCTGATATGAAGACAGCTGTTTGCCGATTAAAAAAGGAAACCAAGGCTACAAAGGTGATATATCATTACGTAGTTAATTTTCTGTGTTGGCTGTTCCGTCACATTCGCAAACAACCGATTCACTTACAGTAAACAGCAAAATCACCGTAGTGAAATAAACAAAAGAACATCAATCAACTTCTGTTCCGATAATACCAACCTTGGTCGTGGAAAAATCCCATAAGTACAAATGATCTCAGCAGATCAATCACAATCGAATAGGCATGATTTTAATAGACCTATAAAAATCAACGGTTCATAAATTTAGGAGCATTGCGTCACGACAAGCGTAATTATACATAGAGTTGTTTTTATTGTTTCATCGTTAAGTTTGCCGAATGTTGCTATAAAATGTTAATTCGAAATAATACTCCGCATTTCGTCTGTAGCAGTCCCTAGGAACAGTGAACGCGTAATAAAGTCAAATTTCATGTCTACCTATGTATGTATATTTAACAGAAGGGACCGTGACATTTTGCACAAACAATAAATATGTACCTGAACACAATGAACTACAACAGCGAATTAAAGACTGGAAAAACCTTGTTTGTTATATATAACACCTCTTCCTAATAAATATCATTCGACTTATTTATGTAAGTAAATTGATTTTTTTAGTCGGCAAGTAGGTATGTTCATATTCATATTCATAATAGGCCTGCCATTCACAATTTTACTTGCATTCACTACTTTCCCTTTACCGCCTCTATTCAATTCGACTAGATTGGCTTTGCGACCCACATAAAGTTGACCTATTTTTTTTCGTAAGAATTTTGTGCTTATTTTTCAGATATTCGTTTCTTATAAGGCAGTCATTTTTTATAGGTACTACATAATTTTGTTTACGGAAAATAATACTACACGAGTCGACCAGTTTGCTTATGTGTGTAGTATAAGGTATGTATAACCTAATTTACATAGGAATTAATCTAACATGCAAGTAAAGTAGGCGTATAAAGTAGGTAGCATTGATAACAATACAACTGTGGCAGAAATCGGAAATTATACATCAACATGATACTGTTTGCTCTTTAAGTGGAATTAAGTAGTTATTAAATTAAATGTAAGCATTATTATAATTATAATACTTACTTAGGCTGCATAAAAACTATGAGTAGCCTTCAAAGTAGATAGGTACAATATGGTTTTTGTCGTAAGAAATGTCCGCTACCGAATCAGGTTCAGCGTATAGTAGGTACTCATGGTCATTGTCAATGTCGCAGCCTTCACGTACTATCGTTTTTGTGTGATCTAATAACAATGGCTACATCAAGGCTTCGTTGCGCCGTGATCATATCTATGTCATTTTAAAAACCTATAGTATTATAAAGTTAAACAAACATACATTGGTCACACGAAACGCAGTGTATCAACCCGGGTGAAGGAGCACATAGCAGATGTCAAGCACCGTCGGTGTAATAGGTCTGCAGTCTGTGAACATGTCATCGACAAACCAAACCACTCAATAAAGTTTGATAAACCTTCTATCCTTGCAAAAGAAAAAATACATTTTCCCAGGATGCTACGCGAGGCTATTGAGATTAAAAAGCATCCTAATTGCAATAGAAAAGATGGATTGTCACTACCACCAGCTTGGGATCCTGTAATACATCTCATCAAGGAACAAGCGAGACACAGGACTGCAAAACCTTAATTTCCGAACGGTGTAAAATATCTTATCTGTTTAAAAAGTAGTTTAATAGTCTCTGTTTTTAAAATATTATAATTAGTAATGAGGTAGCCTGGGAGTTTTTCTTTGCAGCGTTTCTTTTCTCCTCAGTACGCCTCATTTGTGAAATGCTGCTTGGTAAATTATTAGAATAAAATAATTAGCCCCATCTGGCATGTATGTACACCTTTATTTGTTTTTTCAAAAATGGGGAGTTTGCACAAATTGTAACTTTGACAGAGGAAAATACATCTTTTGTCAGTCCACCCGTGACCATGGAAAGATGGAAAGCTTCCGAAAAGTCGGGAAATAAAATAAGATAATATACGCGATATAATCCGTTAAATTGTTTTATTTCAAGAGTAAGAATCGCGGAAACAGAAGAAAATACTATTATAAAGTTGTAAAAATTCAATGTCTGTACATTGAAGATATTTTCAAAAAATGATCGTTACGGACTATTTGGAGGTCAGTAAAACGAAAAACATATATTTTTTTATGTTTGTATGTGTCGATGTGGCTTCATCACGCAAAATCGGCTAAACAGATTTCAACAATTTTTGGCACACGGGTAGCTGGGTATCTCCAGATAGTTATAGGATACTTTTTACCCGACTACGCTAAACCGAACGAAGTTGCGGGCGCCTTCTAGTAATAAATAAATTGGAGAAAAAGTGATGTTTTTTTACCTTTAGGACGCCAATGACGGATTAATGCGTCACATAGCACAAAGCGGTATATACCATGCACTTGCATAAGTCTAACTTTTATACAGAAACATCAATCCTAGCATGGCGTCCGTCTGAGTGACAACTTTGACATAATGTCGAACAGGTTAACTTTAGAACAAATAACATTGAGCATTCATTGATAGCGTGGTCCTGAACAAAAGAGCGTCTAAACAACGGATCACTAACCCATAATAGAGGCTTTAAAACATGTAGGATCATAGGACAACGGATGCAAGACTGGTCCGGGGCAGCGTTATCGCTGGCAATCGATAACCTATATATGTGCACTTCTCACAGAAGTTACCAGTTGATAGCTGTCAGGAGCAGAGACACTTTGTACTGTCAAAATACAATAGAAGTCGATATTTCTAACAATTTATCTCTTCGTACAAAGACGTCAATTAACTCGGTAAATCAAACGTTCAAGATATCCATCGGCCATGCAACATTTCCTGCTTGATAGCTCCTAATAATAATGTTTATATTCCACTAGTTGCACTTTATACTAGAACATACAGAACACAACATCGCCCACTGTTACGTAAAATCATACTGAAATATTAATTAGTATCAGTAAGCGTCTTAAATGTTTCTGATTCCTGAACATTATATATGCATCTACATCATAGGGATACAGAGAAATTTAGTAGCACACAAGCTGTATTACAGCTTATATAGCCCTTATAATGCTGAAACTGGCTGTATAAAGGCAGTATACAGCTTTTGTGCTACCTGGGTGAGTATCTAAGTTCCACGTATGGTAAGTTTGCTTTGTTGATCTATTGCTATTAATAGGAAGGACATCATCCTGATTAATAATAATGCCCTTCCCGCATACCTTGTGATGCGGAAAACTTAAAATACTTAGATGAAACTGACCTCCAACGTGTTTGTGGTTTACATAACATACATACACAACCTGCAGTTAGACTGCGGCACCGCAAGTAAAACAATTCTCAAGTCGACATCAATTGCAAGATTCCGCATTGAATTGCAATCTTGTATTTTTCGCACGTTAGTTATTGACATACCTGAGGTCACTTCTGGATAGGCAATTCTCTAGCTTCCTCGTCGATTGGTTTTAAACGCGTATAAAATTCATTGCTCGAATACAATGTCCTGAATTTACGTATGCTTAACACGGTTAAGAATAATTGAAAGTAATATGGAACAGTTTAACCCAAATCAAAGTTAAATAGAATCACAAATTCGATATCGAAAGCGGATACTAATGTGGAAAACAAAGAAACGGAGTTTAATGAACTTTTAGCACCGATTCATGACACAATATTAACATCAGAATATCAAACAGTACCTGCACTAGGTTTTTACCAATACATTTCGAAACATTCCCAGAAAACGAGTGAATGTCTATCAAAAGTAGTTCGATTCTCGTAGATATCAGTCAATACTCAAGGGAACATTCACAATACAAGTTTCTCGATCCGTATGAACAGGATAATTGGCACATGATTAAGAAATTGGAACAATAATATTCCATGTTTACATTATTTATCTCAAGTCTAAACTATTAAATGGAATGGGATCGGTGACATGATCACAAAGAAAGATGATATGTAATAATCTTAAATTACTTCAATCAAACCCGTACTAGGAATAGCTTCATGCGATATTTGGTTGCAGTCGTAGAATACTAGCGTATTGCTTTATGAAAAGAATAGAACTTTCTGACCAAATTACCCAGACATCATTTGATGTAACTACAATGCTCAGTTCAAAATTAATAAATTTTCTTTGTTATAACCTAGGTAATTGGACGAAGTTTCATTTTATATAATTGAAAACAAAACAAAGTAAAAAGTATCCCACCAAAAACATTTTCAAGTAAAGTTCACGAGACCACATACCCATGTGGTGCACTGTCGAAAAGTTATCAGATCTCATGTAGAGCCAAGCTTCTAATATCTAGGTATTGAAAGCATTTGGGAAGTCTCTAAGGATATAAGGTCGCAAAGATATAAATTGCCATTCTATCATCAAAAGCTTTAGAATACCATAAAAGTGTTGTTAGCTACCGTAATTGCTAACCTGGAATCGTAACTTTAGCCTTGCCCTCCTGCATTACATGAACGCATCTGGGTCTATAGTTTTACCACTTAAAGTACTTGGTGTACCAAACGCAGGACACCATGAGAAATGCTTATTCATCAAAATAAGAAAGAAATAAAAAAGCCTATATGGAACTTGACACTATAGATGCTCACGATTCTCAGCCATGGCTAAACCATGACGATAAGGCAAGACTCTCAATGAAGACTACACAGATATGACGGGACATCAAAATATTAGTTTCATGTATAGTCTTTAATGAAAACTACGGTTAGTCACGAGCCGCTGCCATAAAGTAACGACGACGAAGAAGACTCCCAGTGAAAACCTGGACTGGAGAATTCCATATATGACGTGTACCGACCGCTGTCAATTCAAAATAAACCTTTCCCTTTCAGAACAAACTATATATGTACAAATAGGTAGCGGGCAGCAACGTGCTCCATTGTGGCGCCTCGGCACGTGACGCCGATTGCCTCTAATTGATTAGCGCCGCACTGGCGCAAACTTCGTGAGATATTAGATTTCGGGCCTCCATGGTGTGACAGCGTTCAGCGTAGCGTTAATGTCACTTCTTTATAACATCGCGAGCTTTAATCTGAGTTGGTAACGAGTAGTCGCATTTCGGAGACAAATTTACGCCTGTCCAAATAATAAACTAAACTTGCTGTCACTTCCTTATCCGCCAGAATGAGAGGTGGTTAGACATTTGGCGTTTTTTAAAATCATGAAGACATTTCGGTAATCTAACGATGTATTTGGCTAAAGTCGCGGAACGGGTAGACCGCCTGTTCCAGTGTGTTACCAAATATTCATGCCACTTTATATTTTAGGCTCGTTTGTCAGAATCAGAGTTGAAGAAACAATGAACCAGGATGAACCTCGACTGCAAAACCACAAAAGCAACTGGGTTAAAGCAACCTGACACGGTAACCTAATTTTCGATACCATCCGTATATTATCGTGAAATAGTGTGAAATCTCGAATGTAGCTATAGGTTTCCTGCAAATTGGATCTCTAGACTGTTGTTTAACCCAATGTCTGTCAATATGCTCAAACTCATCCAGCTGTTGGCAACCACCAAGGTATTAAGGGCTAAGTCGAATTATGTTATTCAACCCACCCAGGAATTAATTAATCGTTGATACACATAAATCACCTAACGAGGTAACGAAGACGCCATGGAGCGATTGGTAGTGCAAGGCAAATGATCTTGTGGGCGCTCTCCTACACAGTAGACAGACTTCATCAAATCTCAGTATCAACGACAATTCGCACTCTATCAAACATAGAGCTACGTATCACGAGAGCAGCGGCAGCGCTAAACTCGACCGAGACATGACCACGACCACTCTACCAAGAGTCACGACTTCAAAGAAGAGACACATAAATAATAAATTTATCTTAGAAACGCCGACTACGCTAACTATGATAATACGTGTTGATTACTATTCCATCATCTCTAGCAAAACGCACACACATTTAAATAAATGGTATCCTATTTCTCTGTGACTATAATTGGAGATGCCATCAACTAAGGATGTATTTAGATCTAAGAAGTATATCAAATTATAACAATCCGCTCACCATCTTGTGCCTTTTGTAATGACGTATTTATAAGAACACCACACAACACAAGTACTTCGATTGAAAAGTCAATCAACAGTGATAAAGATACGTATTGTAAAGTCTAATTTAATACAACTTATCGTAATCAAAAATCAACACAGATCGAACAATCTTATCAATGAACCAATTATTTGTCATTGAAAACTAAATATAATATGTGCCATTTACTTCGATTATCATTTTTATTCATTGGTCCTATATCGAAATACATAACTTAACATCACACCACACACCATCTAGGATTGTCGTTGAACATGTTGTACATCTACGTACTCGTACACGATAATGAGCACGTTTCACATTCTGACGCGAGAAGCAGAAAAGTTGCCCTTAGCCCGCCTGGTCCGATCGGTTTGTCTGATTCTTCCTAGCTGGTTCGATACTTCGGATAATGAGGATCTTCAAAATCCTACTAATCGGACTAATGGAACTAATCTGCTTCGATGACCAGGTAGCACCCATGTCCTCTTTCTTATCCATGAAAACTATTATGGTGAGTAATCCGAATAAAAGTCACCTCTATTATATTTGATGTGGTCAGAAGTGTAACATTTATCACTTGTGTAGACATCTAAATCACACCCATATGTCAGACTAACTACTTGTAAGAGTAGAAATGGAGCAAAACAAAATAAGAGCTTGTAAAAACGTTTTAGGTTTATCCCTAATACGCCATCATGTCACGTCCAGGCCGACACGCGCAGCTAACTTCTTCAGTGTCTACTTTACATTTATATTGCCCTAGCATCAGATAACACCTGTGTCCTATCAGCTAAGCCAAGTGCTCGTGTAATGCATAGGGATTAAATAATAACAACGCCATATAAGTGCTAAAGTAATTAGAGATCCGCGCATACGATACGTTACAGGATTGGCAGGCTTAATATGATTTGAATGTCACCGAAACTTTTTAAGTCGATGGTTAGGTGCCCGTAACGAGATGAAGCTAAACATCCAGCTAACATTAAACCAACGACATTACGGCATTGCAGGTAGGTAAATAATGTGTGAAGTTCGTCCAAAGAAGAGGATAGGTATGGCGGAAAAGCCTAAGGGTAATGAAAGCACCAAAGCTTAAAGATAAGACACAATATTAGCATCGACAATATTGAGTAACAAAGGACCTAAGCAAATCAGTTCCGTCGCCATCTTGAACTAACTCATTTAATTAGTTTACTGATGAATACATGGTATTCATGTGAATCAATGTCAATGCCATTAAAGTAACATTATGCATGATGTATTAAGCCATCTCACCACGTGTTAGCTCCGTGCTCAAGACGTGACCTATCTAAATGGATACAAAACAAGTGTGTTTATAAATATGATAAAATAAAAATAAAGAAAACGCTAGCCATTGCGACGAAGTATTTATTTTATGCAGATATATACTACATATGTATATAAAGCACTAAACAATCACTGTTTTACTAATATAACTACACTGATAACAATAAGTGGGTAAACAAAGTCGATCCAGCAAGTTTCGCAATTATTTTCTAGTGTCATCCAGATGTTACCGGTGGGAATATCCCTTAAACCCCAGCAAAGGTTGGAAAACATATGAGATCTCTCAGGTACTTACTCTCAAAATAGAGTAATGAAGCAGTGGACGTGAAGAAACTCTGAATGTTGAGGACAATTCTGAGTGTTAGAATTCTCCTGCATTGGTTTTTCGATTCGTTTCTTCGAACTAAATAAAGTACTACGCAAAATTCAATCTTCATTTTAAAAAAAGCAGCAACTAGAAGCTTACAGAAATATGGAACCAACTCATTCACAAACACAACAATAGAAAACATGATAATGTGTTTTAAAATTACTTCACTAGCAATAGCAAGTTAGATAGTTACCGTAAACCACCCAAATAATATTAGTCCAAAATCAGCCTACTATGGTGCAGATTAAATCGAACTTTATCCGCCTAGGTGCGATTTGTTATTATTATAATGAGTTCATAAGCACAATCATTTCACAATTCTAAAGTAATTTTTTTTTCAATATTTTTAATAATGTTGTTTACTTTTATATCTTCAAATGATACGACTCACATAATAGTGATCGAACTTCACTTAAGGTAAGTTCGTTTGATCATCTAATATATTCCTTTCTTTCTGGACTAGTTCGGTGCCTGAAACAGTCCAGGAGCCCAGTCCAACTATAGAGTTAGCAGGTTTTGCGGTACTGAACGTAAGACTTGTAAATATAATGATATCCCACACTTGACACAGGTGTTCGCCGTTACGACAATTAATCCACAAACTGGCCTGAAGCCGATACCAATTCATCGGCAAATCGTGTAGGTGACACAGGAAAAATCTGCTCAACATGTTCCAACATCAATATTTTCCAAGAGTTTATCTCGATTGGCTGTTATGTAAGCAAACAGGACAACACAGTTATCACCTATTTTATCTTTATCAGCCGCTAACCAAGAAATACATACTGGTGTTTCTTCTGAGATAATGCTCATATTGCTCATACTGATTTATAACTATGTATTCTTGCATGATCTCAAAAGTGGTAAAAAAAATTGGTATAAAAGATCCTAAAAACAAGCAAAATAAGGAATAACATACGTGTAGCTTGTTTTACGAGCCTTGAAAGATGGGTGGGAAAATCCATTTTTAGGGTTCCGTAGTCAGAATGGCAAAAACGGAACCCTTCTAGTTTCATCATGTCCGTCTGTCTGTGAGTCCGTATGTTGAAATTTGGAGTATAGGTGTCTTGTATAAGCCGCTACTTAGTTTGACAGTTAAATAACAAAAAAATATATTTCTAGGGGGAGCACTCTTCCATATACATAACCGAAACGAAAAAAAAAATGTTTCAGCAAATTTCAATGTGAGGTACATATTTCGACAGATCTTTTAAAAATAACTTGAGGCTTCTAAAACAAATATTTGATTTAGCAAAGATTTTTGGAAATAATCGCTCCGTAAGTAGCATAAATTGGGTCCCCCGCCTCTTTTTTCTAAACAGTATGTCCAGAAAATATGAATAAATTACAAATACATAGCTTGATAAATATTTTCAACGAAAATTGTTTTCAAAGTGATCGGATATACTGTTTTTGAGTTATGGCCAAAACACTGCGTTTCTCAGCAAAAGGACATAAGAGCTGTGGAGATACGCTCTTTTGCTAGTTTTTTTTAATATTATATTTGTATCATCTGTACTACATTTTTTGTATGCAAGGCTTCAAAACCCTACACTGAACGTGGTCCGACATGCTCTTGGCCGGTTTTTAAAGTATGGAAATATTGATAACTAATAATACCATTGAATAACCCATAAAATGTATCGTAACTTTTGACATGAAACCGTTTCGATAAAAGCAATTTACATAGCTGAAAAACAAAGTTCTTAATTTCCCCATACAAGGTACTAACGTGTGACGTCCCAAGCTAGTATGAAGCGTTTTATGGGAAAGTTAAAAAATGTGATTATAACATTGGTAATTTGTACTTCGGGGAGCTTTTATGAGATTAAAGTCGTTTTATCACCAATATTTCTATTATTGAAAGGTCGTTCTACAATACATATCACAGAAAAAAAATGACAAATAGCCTATTATAATTGATATATTACATGAAAATACGCACATGTGAGCTCAATTTATTATCACATCTAACCAAGAAACTATTTCGCGAAACAGTAAAGGAACTATAATTTGTTACTTTATTATGAATTATTTATATTACGAGTACTAACCGTTTGGTAGGCTACAATGTGACTGTTTTTGGGAAAAGGTCCCACATATAATAAAGAGGTTGATAAAAGATAAGTGATAATTGTTTATGAAAATCAAACATATTATTTGAAATCATCCTATAAGTGGTTTGACGTCATCCGCACTTTTTGTCCGACCCCTGGTTATTTTTTCAAAAAGTTAAGGTTTTGAGGCCTTAAAAAGGTGCTTAAATTGGTCATTTATGGGTCGACATCAAAATCATAGGTTTATTACAGTATGTTCTATCAGTTTTCATTGAAAGTCGATTTTCGGTAGGTTTTGCCATATTTCACTAAACTGCCCGTAACTCCGAAAGTAGAATCGACAAAATGGGACGTTTTACTAAACTCCCTCACAAATACTTCGTAATTGCGAAACCTTCGATGAAATCGAAATAGGCCCACTATTGTAGGTACCCCGGAAACGATTTTAATAACTTTCCCATTTGGTCAATGGCATAAGTGCCATGCTACCATCGATTATAATTTAATAATTCAATACGTATCGCTGAGGAAATTCTGCAGTAGCCTTTGTTGAATGACAATACGTTTTAGTTTTCTGTATCAGGCCATGTGATACAAAATGCAGTACATTGAACGAACACGTCCTTCACGAAGGTTCTAAAATAACCTTGTGGAAGTTCTAAGGCCGAATGGCCATTGCCAATGACACCTGTTAGTCGTGTGGTGGTATTGGAAAAAACAATATCATTTGTTTTATTTATGATCAGCTCAATTATATTATATTCCTCTTATATTGATACTAGGTGTGTTTTGTTTATTATTCGAAATAAGTCTTTGTTCGTTTTGCTTCTAGATACGTTAGGACAAGACAATATCTCCTATAAATCATACTAATATATTTATGTTATTAAATGGAGATTCATACATATAGGAGGCGTGAAATGGCTGCACTGCATATCATCATAAATAAAAAGCGTTTCTGTGTATTGAAAGCCGGTCGTGCGTGTCCTTATATATATTGTTATACCTTCTGCATGGTCCGCTTAGTAATTTTGTGACTGTATAACAAGGTCTATTTTGGGCACCGTTTGTCTATATGTTAATAGAAAACTTTTTAACAAAAAAATAAAACCGACTCCAAAAAAACTAAAAAGTTAAAAAATAACGTCATAATTCAGTTTCTTCAATTAACTTACAAGTAACCGTTTGTAAACTCAATCTATACAGTATATACAATTAATCTTATTTTGGCGTCTGTGCCAATATAAAGAATATGTAAAATAATGAAAATTTACGGTTTTAGTAAGTTGTGACACGATGGCACCGATTTATTTTACACTTTTTAGTTACTCGTTACTTAAAAGTGTGTCTCGTGACGATTCGAACAAGCCCAAAGACGGCTAGAATACATTATTTTATTACATAGATCTGGTGCCTACCTTCCGGCTCCATCATCAAATCAATTCAATTTCTCATCAGGAACATTTAAGTTTCTGACTATGAAGTTGCTTAGCTAAATTAAACAAGATATCTTATCGCCATCCGTAAATCATTTATCATTGAGGAGTTCCTATGGCATTCTGTGGTCTTCTTCATCAGTTCCACTTCACCAATTTACACTTTCTGAATGAAAATGCTTATTATGTTTCTTATAATACCAAAATCGCCATATGTATGCCTACAATATTTGAGGAGTTCCTTCAATTCCTCGTGGATTGCATCATCAGATCTTCACCAAAATTATATGGGACCAACTTGGAAGTACCTCCTATAAAACAAAAAAAAAAATGAAATCGTTAATATAGTCTTGGTGTAATCGGTGACCATAAATAACAAAAAAAAAAAAAACATTACGTCGAATTGATAACCTCCTCCTGTTTTTGCAAGTCAGTTAGAAATGTACGTGTTCTCGCTTACACACCCACATCGGTATGAAAATGCCAAATTATATCTACATACTAAACGAAATCAATTTCCATAGATTCAAAGGAGCTGTTCGTTAGGTTTACGCTATTTATCTTTTTCACAACTTCTGCAAGAAAAAACACTTCTATTTTCTATAAGAAGAGCAAGTTTAATTAACATACTCGGCCTGAGCTAATAAGTTACCCCTCTGACCATTCGCACGCCCGCAGTGTAAGTACTGATTGCGAATTCGACAGCTTACGCGAAGTGAAACATACTCGTCGAAATAGCACAGCGGCAAAATAACAATCCAAATAGCCACAAGAGCTTTATTAATCATGTTTTACGCGCATATAGTTAACAGCCTAATTTAATGACCTGGACCTCGCACTAATGTGCGTGTCCTTATGTATATTGTCAATGTCCAGTTAAGTATCCCGTGCACGCTTCCCGCTCAATGATAGTGAGTTGCGATACCGCACTTAGATCTGCGCGAATCAAACTGATGAAGTGTGAGTAAGTACTCGTGGACAATGTGCAAACGGTTAGATCAACTAGACAGGGTGATCATTGAAGTGAATAGTGGACATGTATGGTAAATTTATAAATAAAATACTGGGTACGAACTACAATAGCATGCTATAGTAATAGTGGACCCTGACTGACTAACCACAATATTGAGATGAGGTCCCGATCTTGACTTTTGCACTGTATAGTAATGCCGAATGGTTTGAGCGTATAATTCGCCAAACCAATGACGTAAGGATTCTTAAATGGAGACTGGACGAAATCACAGCTCCCCGGTGCGTGGCTACGAAAGGACAACACTGTGAAAGTTTTTAGAAAGACTTTAGAGAGAAATTATGATTTAGGGAAAAGTTAGGGCTCGCTTACAAAAATTACCGCTCAATATGCGAATTATGTCAATCTTGTACGTCACATCACCTAATTAAAGGCCAAGCCACACCGGATGCGTGTGCGTGGCGTGCACGTAGACGTGCGCGTGGCGTGCGCGTTGTAAAGTACGAATACCCATAAGAGACATGACACACCGCTGCGCACGTGCACGCCACGCAAGCGGTGTGCCATCTACTATGACATTTCATACGATACAGCGCGCACGCCACGCACACGCGCACGTGCACGTGCTGCGCACGCATCCGGTGTGTTTCGGCCTTAAAAGTCACCCTTTATAAAAGAAACAATGCTAATAAAAGATAATCTATAGCCATCCATCACACACTAACACACACTGTGCGACACGTATTTAATTCCAGTGGTAGCCATGACACTTTATGACACATCCTTTTTTTTAACGTTGGAGAATAGCGTTTATGCATCAAGCATAATAACCAACTAACTTAGGTTGATACGTTGGACTACCGTTCAACCACCAACAACTGCCAATTTCGCTTTAAATTGAGTGGTTGCCTAAAGAACCCCGCGTATGTGATTAATGACGTGTACTTAAAGTCATTAATTCATTAACTGATCATTTCCTAAATGGCCATAAACGACATACCTTCATATGGACCAAACAAAAGAAATTGTCATATATTAATTACTAGCTTCTGCCCGCGACTTCGTCCGCCTTAAATTCGTTTATCGCGGATAAGGGTATTTTTCCGGGATAAAAAGTAGCTTATGTCCTTCCCCGGGACTCAAACTATCTCCATACCAAATTTCATCCAAATCGGTTCAGCGGTTTAAGCGTGAAGAGGTAACAGACAGACAGACAGACAGACACACTTTCGCATTTATAATATTAGTATGGATTTAGAAAATAGAGTTGTGTCAGTGTCATCATCTCAATTAAATTGTCATTGACCTGGTATGTTTATGACCAATTTAAATGTCTAAGCAGAACGAGGCTCCGTAGGGTTTATACACTAATATAAGGCAGAATAATGTACTTCAATATTAATAATATCATTAATTTGCACACAGAAGAATATGTGAAAAATTAACAAATCCATTAAGAATTTTGTGAAATTATTAACCTAATAGTGAATTGTTATATGTGTGTATAGTTGAGCAGCTAGAAACATTAAAGTAATGAGTTGGGTACAATGGGTACCCAATAATTAAGAAATAGGATGTATCCTATGAGACTGATAGCTGCACACAGACATATGGCAAGCCCATTCAACATTCGGGTGCAAACCAGAATAAACTGATGTGGCTACATTCGCACACATCAATCTACTTGTTGAAAGGAGCAATTAGCTAATTTACATTTAAGGAAGTTGTCAACCAAACTCAGGCTTTCAGAAGATGTTTGTGAGAAATTTAATAGTTTTTGCATTATAAAAACAGCTCCTGTATTATGTATGACTGATTTTTGTTGTAATTTTACTCATTCACCATCATGGAACACTATGCAGCAATACAGAGTGTTACACAAATGCTTCACAATAAAACATAGTGAAATAGAAACCCAAAATGAAATGTCGGGAACTCAAATTAGATAATACACATGATATAATCCGTTAAAACTGTTTTATTTAAATGAGTGATAATCGCGGAAACAGAAGAAAATATTATAGTGAAATAGAACTTCAGTTCGGGTAAGTTTGTTTTATTTAACAATAATAATTAGCTTCATCTATGGTCGCAGTGATAAGGAGGCTGTATACCTGGAATAGCGACTGCCATTCGAATTATAATGGTTTAGCAGAAAGCGACCAGAAATGTGTTTTTAGGAAAGTAATGCAAAAAGCTATCAAACCCATTGAGTTAGGACATGTCACTTTGACAAAAAAATACTCTGGTTGCTTCCTGCATACCTATGGTAATTTTATTTTCTTACTAGATTTTTTTAAGTGATAGAAGAATATCACCATTACAAATATAAAACAACAAACAAGCCTCATTATGGCTAAAGAGTATTAAGTGAAGGATGTTTCCATCAAGTTTATTTCCAAACTGTTTGTCACATTAACTAATAGACTAATTGATATGGTTCACATAAGGATATTAAGTACAAGAAACAATTACTTGCTTCATATGTAAATGAAGATAAAAATTGGTGTTGATGGCTTATTGATAAGTATTAAGTTTCTAAGAACTTAGTACCATATTGAATAAGAATACCATAGGTCAGGGTACATTGACAATATGGGGTTACTTTACATACTCATAAAATTTATTTTATTGGATAAATAAATAACTAAAAAACAACACCAAATGCTTACACAAAAGCAGATTAATCACATGAAGTTAGTTGGCTGTTACATTATAGTAAAAAAATATAAAAGTAGGTAATTAAAATTCAATGAAATGTCAACTCTATAGATTTGTGTACTAACATGTCAATGATAGAAAGCAGAATTGGGATAAGACATTGAATTAAACACCTTAAAAAAAATGTCAATCGGGTATATTATTATTATAATCCACTTGTACAAAATTTCAATCCATTGCGACATTAATTATAAAATTTTGGTTTTCTGTTAAAATTGTTAGAAATGGTTTAATAATTATAAGTTGAATAATATCAAAAATTTAAGTTTAATTTTCGATATTAAATTTCATTTGATAGAACAAACATTTTACACCAATCTCCATCTGAACTAAGGGCAATGATTTTTGTATTGTTTCAATGTATGAAACTACACAGTAACATGCTGGAAAATACACCCGAGGCATGGAGTGAGGAAAATTACAAGGGAAGCGAAAACATATTCATTTGCTCATATTTAATGAAAAAGGTGGTTATTAGCCGCCCCTTGGACAACCCAGTGGGAATCAGCTTATATGGACACCACACCACTGATGTGTACACAGGTATACATAAACAACATCAATATTTAATTGTTATTAATAAGTACATTTGCCATGCCAGTGAAAATTGTCTTTTGTTCATATAATACACATGAACAGCATAACAATGTAAAGATATTATCGAAGACCCTGAAATTTATAATTTAAACATACTGGTACCTGTTCTAATCATGGCCGAATTTTATTATTATTTGTATTCAACCAAGGCTACAGAGCAACATAAGTCAAATCAAAACAAACAGCCAACAAAGAAGTAACCTCAAATTATCTATTTTTAGCCGTATGCAACAAGCCCTTAGTGAAAATTTTGTCAATCATAATAGGAACATTTTACTCACCCTAGAATATGTTCTCAGCCGATTGATTCGTGGATTCGATGGTATATTCTGTAGGGACACCTTAGACATTCTCGTATTATTTCACAGTCTGCTCACGATCGGAACAAAAAATAGAATCTTACACACTACACTGTTGGCACTGAACGCTATTTAACCACACCAAAACTCGACCAAGTTCAAGTGGATTAGAAGCGAAACAATTTTAATTTTGACAACCCCGCAGTAATTATCACGATCCCATAATTAAGTATAGTTTGCAAACTAATTTGGGTTAAAAACAAATTAATATATTAATGTTTTATTATTTTTGGTGGTACTAGAATTATTAAAACCAAAATATGTAATTCCGAGGAGAATTATGACAGCTGAGGGCTGCAGCGTTTTGTTCGCAGTTAAATGTCAACGCGTATAAAATCGGCTACTTCTCGCGCCGTTCGACACACGACTGTCAGCAGATCACGGCATTATTGCCACGTCCAGTTCAGCGCCAAAATAATGTTTGTTTATCTGTCTGACTAGGTATATTCAATTTAGTCGGTATATTATTTTACTATTAACAAACATATAAATACTTAAAATATAAAGTAAACGTTCCAATGCTTGTCAGCTTAATTCTTAATTTTAATAATTGACACCTGGTTTGTCATTGTCACCTCTATCGCTACGAATTGTGCCAATTAATGGAAAAGTGTCAGGCACTGGGGCATTGAACCTACTTTTAAAACAGGTATAAATTTTTTTTTTCGTTTTTCATTCTCAAAAAGAGCCTCATTTTGTAGCTTAGGTAACGTAACAGCGGGGTTAAAGTGACCGTTTTAGCTTCTAGGCAGGGTATAAGGGACTGACAGCTCTAAATGGCCTTAGATACTCTTCTCGTTTCCATGTGTTAAGGTGCGTCCACAATTGTATCATTTGCTCGTATCCGATCACAGTGCCGTGGCATGACTGCGTATCGCGCTGCTTGGACGCTTACTGTCGGCGCGCCGATCATTCCGCACTCGTCCGATATAACTGTGTGATACGCGTAGCAAAATGGATTTCGAGCGTTCGGATCGGCGCAACGTCCAAACGCGTGATCGTGACACGCGATCATGCGACGCGACGATGATCTTATACGGGCAAATGATACAAATGTGGACGCACCTTTATTGGCCGGGTGCACGACGTCAGCGCCGCCTAGCGTTCGCAACTTTACTGACTTGGTTAAAAGTGTAAAATAATGGAAGCAACAAAATATAGCTAAACAATTGAAAATATTGATTGTAGAGCACCTAACAAGTGCAATATCTGTTTGTTTTTAATGTGAAACACATTAGGTTTTTAGCTTTATTGAAGAAAGTAACTATTATACGTGTATTTTCTTCTGTTTCCGCGATTATTACTCATTGAAATAAAACAATTTAAGTCCTCCCGAGACCATGGAAAGCTGGAAGGCTTCCGAAACGTCGGGAACTAAAATGAGACAATATACGCGATATAATCCGTTAAATTGTTTTATTTCAATATTATACGTGTGTTTAGTATTATTATGTCAATTTACTTCTGTGCTGTTTCCTTGCAAATTAAAGGATAAAAATAATGTTTTATTCCAGATAATTGAAAAATGACTACTATTATCAAAACTGGTTTCCTAAGCATCGGTCACAACATAAGGTTTTAGCCTCAAACCGAGAGTAAAGGAAAGTTATTACTTAGATCCATCAGTACTAAAACAATAAACACTTACAAATTATAAGTTATTCTACGTTTTATATTTTCGAAACATTATAATTATTTATTCTATCATAATATTATTACTGCACTAAATAGATAAAAATATTTTAATACGCTTACTTCAGTTTAATACGCTTACTTTATTCTTCTAACAGCAACTATCCATTTCATTTTCTGGTCTTGTTTCCAACTCGGTGTAGGAAAGCGATAAAATTTGCAATTGCTGTTTCGTCCTGTATTATTGCAGTTTACCACACAACGGCTATCGTGACCCATTTTATTTCAGATTATTATTTTATAGCAGAAAACGTAAGAATACTAACTGAAAAGTATGACGTTTCATAGAAACAGACCCGGAAAAGTTACCAATTATGGCCACATCAAGCGCTGCGATCGTTTTCGCTTTCCGTACACGATCCCTGCACCCGGCCAATATGTTTCATCGTATCGACAACGACCAAAATCACGGAAACCAAAACAAATGGCTTCAAAATTTGCTATTTTAACGACGACAAAATTAGGTTTTGCTACTTTTCTTAAAACAAGTGCGAGTCGGATTTGAGCAACGAGAGTTCCGTGTAAAAATACCCTAAAAATAGCCGTATCTATCTGGACCATAGTTATGCAGAAAGCGACCGGAGTAATTTTTTTGTCAGAGTGACTTAAGTCTTAACTCAACGACTTTGGCAGCGACCAAATTGCATTACTAAAAAAATATCTGAGACCCCTCCTACTCGGAAACTCAAAAATAGAAGTTCGTAAAGGTGCGTCCACATTTGTACCTATCATTTGCCCGTATCAGATCATCGTCGCGTGGCATGATCGCGTGTCACGATCACGCGTTTGGTCGTTGCGCTGATCCGATCACTCGAAATCCATTTGCTACGCGTATCACACACTTATATCGGAAGAGTGCGGCATGATCGGCGTGCCGACAGTGAGCGTCCAAGCAGCGCGATACGCAGTCATGCCACGGCACGGTGATCGGATACGAGCAAATGATACAAGTGTGGACGCACCTTAACGTGCTGTCCGTCTCGCTCTCATTTTATGCTGTATTTGAATGATCGGGATGGCGCCATACGAACTTCGTTTTTCGGATTTCGGTCGGAGCACAGAACCCTGACCACGCGGCGAAGATTCTGTGCTCTGTGGAACTTGGCCTATTGTTGATTCCTGGGATTACGTATAATACCTTACACACACCGTACACCTTTCTCATTTGATGGGTTCCGTACCTCAAAAGGAAAAAAGGAACCCTTATAGGATCACTTTGTTGTCCGTTTGTCTGTTAAGTCCATATTTCTCAGGAACTCGTGAAGGTATCAAGTTGATATTAACATCAAATACTTATGTCTGCGGTCCCTTGAAGGGGGGCATTAAAAAAATCAAGTAAGAAACTTGATTTTCTAAATTCAAGTTTTTAAGTCAACGTAATCCAAAGACACATTACAGACACATTACAGTCATTATAAAAAGTGTTTCCATACGAATTGCCGTCCATGGAAAACCTATAGGGTACTTCCAGACCTTCCAGTTTTCCTAGAAACTTGAAATTAGGTAATGTAGCTCTTATAGTACAACCCACGAAATAAATCTGAAAATGTTAGTATATTATGTCTGTCCGTCTATACTCTGATTTTTAATTCAAGACCAAAATTTTACGTCAACGGGCGCACCTTCGCTGTGATCACTGCATACTGGTTTAAGTGTCAGTATTTTTATCAATAAAACTTACCCTAATATTACTGTTTGCAGGATTTCTCATTCATGTTTTTATGAAGTAATGTTTATTTGTTTAAATCATCAAGATGAGAACTGTCAGATTTTGATCTTGAATTAAAAATCAGAGTTTATGTCAACAACCAATATAGAATGACCCCACACCGCGTACATTTTGCTTAGGGCTCTGCTAACAGCAGATTTTCATAGATACAGCCGTTTTAGCGTAACCTATATTCTTCCGTGCAAATGAAAAAATACGGAAAAATTTACGGAAACTCCTATCAAAGTTGGGCCTTTTAACTACTACGGCAGTATTTTGTACGGAAACCTGGGTGCAGTAGTCCGACTTGCACTTGTTTAGGAACCCTTTGATGCCAGGGCTGGTCACCCTGGTATGGAAGTCCAATTATACAATTTTATTGCTCTTGGCTCCTGTGTAGTTAGGCACGCTTGTGAATAGATTGTGAACAATGACTCAAAGGAATCTCGTGTTCACCGTCTGAGAACAATGAAATAGTTCCATATGTAGTCACATCGTCATCTATCCATGGAAATTATTACCAGTTGAATTGGTTAGATATTACTTTACTTTATAATTTATTAGTGATTGTGAATTATTATGAAAAAATATTTAATAAAATAGTTACGTAACTATGTATGACGCAAATCTCTGAGGATATTTTTTTAGCTGTTGGCACGGTCATCGGTCATATATAGACAGAAGTAGTGATATACAAATAATTGTATTAAATATCACGTAAAGATTTATTTTGTTTTAATCAAGTCTTCTAAAAGAATGAAATTCGAGCATGCCACTTTTCGTGTCCCTTTGCACTTTTGCCTACGACGGCAGTTGATTGCACTTCGGTTCTTTGTTAAATGGAGTAGTATACCGGTATCTTCCTAATTTAAAACATCTACCTATGGGCGGAAATATAATACGCATAGATCGACATCAATGTATCAATTATAGAATCAAAATTTTCAAATTTAATTAGTGATTTGCAAGAGAATTAATTACAGATCGTTCAATGGCGGTTATTTGATTATTTGTGGAAAATGCTTATTTTTTTATATACATTTGTTAAAGCTTAGTTATACCTAGGTAAAGTGTAAATATGGGTATCAAATTAAAGTATATTTTATAAATACTACTTTTTTATTCAGCCTTACATAAATAGCAGACAAAAGACAATATCTCGCAGGCGTCACAAAAAAACATTACAGCCACAAAAATCTGATAATAAATATATAGGTATCTCTAATTGTTTATTAAAATATATAGGTATTCAACGCTTGAGTTTTTGTCAAATCAGCGTTACATAGATTATAAAATCTCTCAGACATCTGGTACAAGTAGCTGTGCACGTAAGCATCGAACGCCTGATACTTTTTTTCAACTCAGTGTCTCATAGATTAAGTGACACAATCACACAGGCGTTCCAAATATTTCAGACGGCCTCAAAAAATGTGGTGAAAATTGAAATTAGATTTTAGAATCCATTTATTTGGAACTCACCAAGGAATTCTCGGTAGGGTTGACATGGATGCGGGGTTCATCGTCGTCGTCTTCTACGCTGGCTTCGGCGCCGGCGGTCTGGCCCATGGTGTGGTTTTAGGGCCGGCAGCGCGGCCGCCCGCGCGTCGCTCGCGCGTCCACTGCCGCACCGCGGCGAGTAGAGTGCACAGCCCTAGGGGTGCGACAGCGACAGGGTGTCGATGACGGGAGTTAGACACGATTCGTTTCGTTTATCGGCATTCCGAAGAGGTATTTAATTTCGCTTTTCTACTCAATCTATAAAAATTCAAAATTGCACCGTTTTGCTTTTAAATATAATCGTCTTCCATGTAGTATAGTAGGTAGTTACTAAGTATCCGACTATTTTCAAGATAAATTACGTTCATCTTACTTGTAAATAATTATTTAATCTATTCTTGTCTACAAGACGCATGCCGTGGAAGTCTTCATTCAGAAATTTTGCCTCAATCCGATATATTGGTCCATCATGCAAATTGCTGAACTTGGCATAGGTACAGAAACGAAGTCAAGGGGAAGATCTATGATTAGGTGCGAATCCTATTGTTGTGATAGTGATTATTGATATAGTGGGAATCCTTTTTTGAGACCGAAAGCAATACTTTTGTAGCCTTGATCAAAACCATTATCTTTTATTGTGAAGTGTTAGGCCAATTGTTTCTTTGTAAAATAAGTTGTTAACACCTCTATAGGCCATTCCTTTAATGTGAACTTTCTTGGTGTGATAAAAATGTTAGCAGTTAGCACGTGGCATTTACAGTGGCATCCACTTTATGACGACACGTTTGGGTCAGTGGGTTGTACAACGGCCTAGGAAGCTGGTGGTCCCGGGTTCGAATCCCGGCCAGTGCAAGTGTTTGTGCGACGAGCACGTATATTAGTTCCTGGGTCTTGGATGTTTTCTATGTATTTAAGTATAATAATTTATCTATATATTATGTATATCGTCGCCTAGTACCCATAGTACAAGCTTTGCTTAGTTTGGGACTAGGTCGATTTGTGTAGATTGTCCATGTGTTATTTATTATTATTATTATACACTTATTTATTTTCAATCTTAGGTAGGTTTTTTACAATATATATATATAAAAAGTAAAATACAAAATGTAAATACAAAATATAAACACATTATAAAAAACCTAACCTAGGGTGCCGCCGGCAGCGGGGCAGGGCTCAAGCTACCGGTGGTTAGGGCTGCACAGAGAGGAACCTCCTGACAATGCGGGCCGTGTCCAGGATTACTGCCGTCTGTATCTGACCCTTGATCCAGCCATCTAGCGAGAGTCTCTTAAGATGCTCGTCGAGACTCTTCGCTATAAGACCGTTTACCGAAACGACTATTGGCACAATGATCGTCGAATCAACATCCCACATGGCGGTGACGTTATTATTATTACTTTAAGACTATGGTTTCTGGCATCTGATTGTGTCTTGATCAAAAGAAGTTAAATATGTACTCGTAAGTTAGTTATTATGTACTAAAGCTTCGATATCGATGGGCGCAGCCCTACGCTCGGAGCGGTCGATACAGCGGGCGCAGGCTCTCAGCTGGGACCTCTGACAGTTTCGACTCGAAAACAAATTCGATTCCAAACACATTCACAAGTTTAATAAACGATGGACAAAATTGTGATCATTAACCATACTTTGGTAACGTTCATAGAAACGCCGCACTTGTCAGGTTGTTTTAAGTTTTATTTGGGAATAATGAATTAATGATTAATCTGCAAATTTTAGCTACTTTTGTTTATACGATTGTTTCGTACTCGCCCACATTACCGACATATACCCAGTAATATGTACTGTAGAGATACCACAAATAGAAATTTTGCCGAATACCGAATACCGAGGAGGACGACACTTATTAGTACATTTCGCACGGGTTCTGAGATGGTCAGTCAAACGCAAATCGTCTCCTGTTAGCAGTGTATATATCGTTCAGATTATTTGATGCTGAACTGACTGTACAGGTCGATAGCAAAGTCGTGAACAGAAATGTTATTTTCTAAGTCCTTGCTTTCCTAACAGCTACTCAAAGTGATAATAAAATTGGGGCAAAGAGATAGCATAATCGTTTTGCGATAAAAATGTATTTCCTTGTTATTTAATCATAACATAACTCATTGTCACCCTTCATTTTTGACACATGAATAACAACTGTGCGGGCTCCTCGTAGTCGGGCTGGATACTCGCCTTATGCAGTATTATCTAATTTATTTCGATGCCGCGTTATAAAAGAAAACCACCATTTATTATAGTTTTTTCGGAGAGAGCTTTTATTGCTACAGACAAAATATACATGGATCAGTTATGGCGCATACACACTTCACATTAGGGCGGGTATAAATTATCCAATTTACTTAACAACAACTATAACAAGTCACTACAAGCTAAATAGGGTTACAAAAAGACTCTCATATTTTTGAAAATATCTTCTATGTACAGATATTTAAATTTTACAACTTTATAATTAATTGTAGGATTCATAAAACAAAAACTTTAAATTTTATTTTGGATATAAAAATCACAAAATTTACGTATCTTTGAAGTGATTGTATTTCAAAGCCATTTACATTTTTACGATTATTTTTCGTTATTTCATAATACATCGGTATATTTCGACAATAAAATTGTCTAATAATAGCAGGTAAAATGTAAAATTTGAATATTGGGTATTCATATTGTAAAAAAATATAAAGAAAAATTTAGTTTATATTTTTATTTATTGTTTGTTACTTGTTTTTTTTTGATGAAGTAACGAACTATAAATAAAAATATAAACTAAATTAATATATAAATTCATATGTTGCATTAAAAGGTATTTGTAGATTTTATACAAGGTACCAAGCTAATTTATTATTATAATAATAATCAAATTCAAATAGTGGTGATCAATTTTATTTTGAGTTGGATGAATATATGGTACGTACGAGTAACGTAGCTCTCTCTTCACTCGTTGTTCTGAACTACAGTGAGCTGGCGAAAGAGCCGAAGCGAGAAGTGTAGACACCCCTCGTTAGATGGCGCATCCAGTTTATTCTCCGTACAGCAACATAAACTGGAAAGGAGCCGCCATAAAAATGGTAGACGCATATAGGTATGTTTATGTTTATTTTTCTATGTATAAGGCCCCCATTGAATTATTTGTTTATTATATTTTGATGTTTACTGTTTCTCTTGTTGGTGCGCAATACAATACAACTAAGGTTTATAGCACACCAACAAGAGAATCAGTAAAAATTCTTTAAAGAAAAATTATGCTTTTTACACGTTTTTTTCCATCCACTAACGAAGGATCGGGCACCTGCTGGTAATTTATATTTACACATGTAAAAAAATGAAATGAAAGTAAAGAACCAGCCAAATATGAGTTGGACTCGCGCACCGTGGCGGAGAAACAGACGGACAACAAAGTGATCCTATAAGGGTTCCGTTTTTTCCTATTGAGGTAGGGAACCCTAAAACAGTGTCAATCTATCGCAAACAGTTTTGCATTGGGCTAGAAGGCCTCATCCTCAGAGTTGCAACAAACGATGTAACTCTAATGTATTTTCAAAAGAAGCCGGGAATCTCTGGCAAAGTTACTCCCAAATCTTCATACAGTAGGTACATGCGACAAGTGGGCGTGTTAATACCTTTTTTAACCTTGCAGACCAATTACTATATTGCTTGTTGAAAGCCACATTAAAATGCATTATTTATCAACAACATTAACTGTTATTGCTTGCCTGTCACTCAAGAGCCCTTGATGTTTTCTAACAAGTTATTGATTTTCCACATAATTCGTTATTCTATGCGCAACAACGGCCGTTTCCAATATTGGACATGAAAATGATCGCAGGCAAGGAAAAAGACAATACGATAAGAGTTCAACCAAAAAAGACGAAGTCAAAAACCGAGGATGTCATTCGTTGCTTTGGACCAGCCCTTTTTTTGGAACGTCTACTTGGAATATTCCGCTTCAGAGTTTCAGATGGAAATCTTATGCCTACAAACAACTTGATGAAACTACTAGGATTGCTTATAACCATCGTAATTGCTGCTGCTTTTATTATTGTTTTCGATGTACCTCTGAATGTATCCGGTAAAATACCATTTATAGACGTCATGGAGGATTTCCCCTCGATTGTGATTCTCTTCCAATACGCCACATCTGCAGTAATGACGTCTTGTTTGCTGAGCCAAGCCAATATTCGGATTATAACGCTACTAGTGAATATCGACTCGACTCTCAATATCAACAGGAGAGAAGAATTTTATGAACAATCTAAAAATCTATCAGTTCGTGCGCTTGCTGTTATTGTATTCATCCATATCATCTCCAGCGGAAATGATTTCTTTCTAAAGACAGGTAGTGATGATAGCGTTTTGAGTAATATTATGAATTACGTTTTAAATTACGTACAAGATCTCGAGATTCTAATTTTCTTCTTAATGATAAACATGCTTAAGCGCAGACTAAAAATTATAAATAACTATCTCGTAAAGATCATTAATTATAACGACAACCAAGAGAGGATCACAGTTTATACGATCCGGCAAAGAAATATAAAGGCTGAAAAAAAGGTGAACTTACACGAAAGTATCCCAGTTCCCAATATACGTGACTTGTCTTTGGCTTACGACGTGATCGGCGAGACTTGTCACCTTGTCAACAACGTCTACAACTTTCAGATCTTCATGACGCTGATATCAGCGTTTATCTACATTGTGATTACTCTGTGGACATCACTGTATTACTTCCGTACGCAAGTGGAAGTATATACGGGAAACTTGATTGCTATTGTCCTTTGGTGCTGTAGCGAGATGATGACTGTCGCGGCGATGGCCTTTGTGTGCGAGACCTTGTTGTCGACGCGGAATGAGACCAAGGTGCTAGTGAATGAGCTGGTGATGGACTACAGCTTGCCCACGCGCACGCGCGCTCAAGCCAAGGCTTTCATGGACTTGATCGAAACGTGGCCGCTCCGGATATACGTCTACGACATGTTCACTGTCGATATTACGCTTATGCTCAAGTTTATAAGCGTATCTACGACTTATTTGATCGTCATTATACAAATTTCACATTTCGTGTAAAATTTGATCATAAGAATAAAATTATAGCATTGGTAATATAGTATTAACTTCATATTTGAGCACGTATTGTATGTACTTTATAAATTGCTTCGCTAACACGAAAAGTGAAAAACCTATTAAAGTAAAAAATGTATGCAGAATGTCAAAACAATATTTAATGTAATTTGTTCCCAATACCTATTTAAATAAAAATATAAAAAGACCTAAAAATGGCGTCTTCTTAATTATTTATGCTTCTAAGTCGTATCGTAAGGCACTTCTCTTTTTAACCGACTCCCAAATAAGGAGGTGGTTATCAATTCGGTTGTCCTTTTTTTTCTCTCAGAACTCCGTTATTTATAAACCGATTTAATATTATTTTTGTTTGAAGAAGGTGCCTCCAGATTGTTCATATTTAGTTTTAGTGAAGATCTGATGATGGGATCCATGAGGGTTTGAAGGAACTCTTCAAATATTGTAGGCATCCATATAGCGATTTTGGTATTATAGGAAGCATAGTCAGAAAGTGTACATTGGTGAAGTGGAACTGATGAGGCAGACCACAGAAGGTCACTGAAACTCCTCAACGATAAGTGATTTACGGTTGACGACGAGGTACATCTCGAATAAAATAGCTAAGCTTCTTCATAGTCTCAAATTGAAATGGTCCTGATGAGTATGGTACCAGCGAATTGATTTGATGATGGAGCCGGAAGGTAGGCTCCGGATCACTGAATTTATTTTATTTATTTATTCAAAAAAGTTACACAGCATTACAGTAAAACCAAGGCACTGTGAACTACAAAAAAAAACAAAAACCAATAGAAAAACTTAAAAACTAGTTTGATTTATGCGACGTAACTCCGTGGCTCCGTTGCGTCGCCTGATCTGGTGTAGGATTCGGCAGATTGCCCCTGAACTGCAACTACTAAATATTACACCCTTCGGCCAGTAGTCTGCACTTGCGATGGTGTCCTGCAGCGGCCGCGGCACGCACACCATAAACGAGCTGAAGTGCTCGTAGTGACGGGACTGCAGTTGGTGCACCCTCAGCGAGAAGCGAGTCTTCTGGCGGACGAACTCCACCACGTCATCAGCCACAGCGGAGTGATGTAAGCGCGACACGTAGCCTTACTCGGTGTAGCAACCCGAAGACCAGACAAACCGGCTCGGAAATGACACAAAGAGTTTTACGAGGTGCCCTGCGCGCCTTGCTCTTCCTTTTCACCAGCGTGAATCCCTCCTTATCCACGTCAGTGCGGGAGGACTTTTCCTTATCAGGAACCCGTACTACACTTGCCTTACGTAGAAGGCAAGGAGGCCCGGTTAGCTGCGACATTATTAAAATAATGTACCTATCCTAGCCGTGTTTGGGCTTGATCGAATCGTCACGAGATACAACGACAGTAAGATAAGTAACGATTAATTAAAAATGTAAATTAAATTAACTTTCCAATAAAAAAAAAACCGAAAAAAAACTGAAATGTAAAAAAATAACTGTACAATTTCGTTTCGTCAATTTACTTACAAGTAACCGTTTGTCAACTCAATCGATATACAATTAATGATATGGAGCCGATGCCATCGTGTCACAACCACAACTTACTAAAATCGTCAATTTTCAATCTTTTTCATATTCTTTATATGGCACTGACGCCTAAATAAGATTAATTGTATATACTGTATACATTGAGTAGACAAACGGTTACTTGTAAGTACATTGAAGAAACGAAATTATGCAGTTATTCTTTAAGGTTTTTTTTTGAAGTCTGTTTTTTCTGTGGCTTTACGGACTTCCCTTGGCTATTTAATCAACCGAAAATGCAAATAGATGGGTTAATATTATCGACGGTACCTGCGGATCGGACCTCGAACTCGTTCGTCCATATATTGCTTATTTTCCAGCCTCTACAACATTGTAAGACTGTTTTTGGAGTCATTGGGCAGGTTTGTATGTAGGTTTGTTTTTCTTCTACTACCAATTTGCAGCCAGAATAATCACTCTTTCGAATGATCTTCATAATTTTGTCTGTCATAAATTTGTACTACTACCAACCGAGTTCATAATCATATCATAATAGACAGGTTAGAACATCGTAATTCATAATATCGTCACTAAGATTGTATTTGTACTCATAATGCTGATTTTCATATTTCTTTCAGTAAGAACCATAAATTACAATAAACTTGTCAATTATAAAATTTAAATTCTCACATTTAATTCAACCTACCGACATTCTTTTGAAATCCCAAGTTGAATCAGTCTTAAACATTCGTTTCAGCGAGCAGGCCTGGACCCAAGCCGCTTTACCGATAAGGCACGGCGGCTTGGGAACCCGCAAAATTTCAAGTGTTGCTTTGCCGGCATTCTTGGCGTCAGTCCACAGCACTGCCGATCTCGCAGGTAAAATCCTGAAAGCCGGCTACAAACTGCGAGATTGCATGCCTGAATGAAGCTTTGAATGCCTGGCAAGCTGCTGGACCGAGCCTAAATTTACCTTCTAAACCGATGAGCCAAAGGGCCTGGGACACCATAGCCTCCGTCGCCACCATCAATTCATTAATTGATTCCTCATCAGGTAAGGACCGGGCACGACTCCTCGCAGTGTCCAGACCAGAGGCCGAACACTGGCTCCATGCCTATCCTTCACCTACCACTGGCACATACACCACTGGCACTACCCGCAGCACTGGAGCCCCAGATCGTACGGGACGATGGCAAGCGCCCAGACGGGATGTCGTTGATCCCATGGCGAATGGGGCTCGCGCTGGTGTGGGACACCACCTGCCGCTGACACGCTGGCGGCGTCCTACCTCCCAGCAACCTGTAAAACGGCCGGGGCGGCGGCTGACGCCCGGGAAAATTTTAAATGTAATAAATATAGATGTCTCGGCGCCCAGTACGAGTTTATCCCGTTTGGCGTCGAGACACTGGGTCCGTGGGGCAGGGCTGCGCGTGGGCTCCACAAGGCACTAATTAAGCGCCTAAGGGAGGCAACGGGTGACCCTCGCGCAGGCAGCTTTCCCGCGCAAAGAATTGCCGTCGCAATACAGCGCGGGAATGCTACATGTGTGATGGGCACGCTGCCTAAAGGCCCAAATTTTTATAATCATTTTTAATAGTTTTAGCCAGCTTTTTGAATAAGTTTCTTGTTGTTTAGTGTTTTCTTGTAAATAAATTCCCGTATGCTAGTTTATGTATTTATTTTAATCAGACATAAGTCGGATCTGCCTTAAGTGAAACAATGTTAATAATGTTAGGATTTTTCGACCACTCAATATAGAACTCCGCGGCTCACTAGCTTCGCTCGCTCGTTAGGGTCACAGTTCAACCTAACACTCCTCCTCGCTTGGCTCGTCGTCGAACCTAACCTTAATTATTTTAATAAATTGAAATTGAAAGTCGATATTTTTAATCTATATTTCACGTGACCTAAAACACAGGCCGCCAAGGCGGTGTGACGTCGTATCTATCTATCTATCAGCCAGGACGTCCACTGCTGAACATAGGCTTCCCCTATAGCTCGCTACAGGGTGCGATCCAGCGCAGACCGCATCCACTGACTCCCCGCGATTCTTACGAGGTCATCCGTCCACCTAGTCGGGGGCCGTCCCACGCTGCGCTTTCCCATGCGTGGTCGCCACTCCAGGACTTTACTGCCCCAACGGTCATCCGTTCTCCAGGCTACATGACCCGCCCATTGCCACTTCAACGATGCAATCCTGTGAGCTCAGTTACTTTGGTTATTCTGCGGATTTCCTCATTTCTGATCCTATCACGAAGAGAAACCCCGAGCATAACCCTTTCCATTGCACGTTGCGTAACGCTGAGCCGTCTTATGAGTCCCATTGTGAACGAACATGTCTCAGTTCCGTATGTCAGCACTGGCAATACGCACTGTTTGAATATTTCGTCTTTAAGCACTCCTGAATTTTTGACGAAAGATATGAAGCAGCTTCCCGAATGCTGGCCAACCGAGTTGGATTCGACAACTTACCTCTTTCACGAAGTAGAACTTACTTAGCTGGACAATTTGTCCCAGGTATACATACTCGTCAACAACTTCGAGAGCAGAGCTTCCGACAACTATCGGGTAAGGTGTGACATGGTCATTCGACATGATTTTTGTCTATGTTCGTTTTCAGACCTACCTGCTGGGAGACTCTGCCGAGGTCTTCCAGCATAGCGCTTAATTCGAATTCTCCAACGACTCTGCGATGACCACGATATCATCTGCAAAGCGAAGGTGCGTGAGGTACTCGCCGTTGATGTTGATGCCAAGTCAGTTCCAATCCAGTAGCTTGAAGGCGTCTTCCAAGGCAGCAGTAAACAGTTTCGGAGAAATAACGTCTTCCTGTCTTACTCCTCGCTGCAGTTGAATTGGCTCCGAGGTCTGGTCTTGGATGCGGACTGACATAGTGGCGTTTCTCTACAAACACTTCAATTTGACGTCATAATGGCAAAGCAATAGGCTGTCATATGTCTATCCATTCATAAACAATAATCATATTTAAAAATGTTAGTTGAGTTATGTTTTTTTCTCTTAGTATATACCTGTTCCATTAATGTTCAATTAAATCATGACGTCATGATTAATTTGAACATGGCGAACAGCGTTTTCGCAGGAATAACAAAGTTAAAATTTTAATGTCATTTTGTAACTAGAAAGCGTATTTATATAGACAAAACAAAATATTTTTTCCTGGGTTTTTTTATTAGAAAATCAATATTAGAAATTCTTTTTCATGCATGATTTGATTGATTGATGATTGACTTTTTCAAACAGAGTAGAATACCATATATTTTTTTTCACGACCCTTTTCCATTCCGTGTAAACTACAATCAATTACTAAATTTAAAAAAATATGAATAATTAATTCTTCCTAATAAATAATTTTTATACTTTGGTATTAATTGAGTTAGTAAATTTTTTGGAGGAGGCTCAGTGTACGTTAGTCGCAAATGATGGCAAATGAAAATCAACAAAGAATGGAAAGACAGAACACTAATAAAAAAACAGCATGAGAAAATATAATATTCTCCCTCGGACCGGCCCTCTGGTGTGAACGGATACTAGGGATATTCAGATTCAGCGTAAATAACAAGCAACTTCTGCCGTGTAGTGTACCAATGAAATGTATTGGACTTTGCATATTGGCACTTTATAACGTTGCTTTCTTCTACGTGTTTTTGGAAGTTCCTACATCATCAGGCACAATCGATAACTTAGAAGAATATCTCGACATTCTACCAACCTTACCTCTTCCTTTACATTATATTGGTGTGGTCATTTTAAATTTATTTTTTCAATATGATAGTAATGTACAAATTATTTTGCATCTTGCGGATCTTGATTCAAAACTTTACGAGGAAAGAAACATTTACAAAAATATTATATAATTATTATATAAAGAGTGAATGCGATATTGTTGATTATTATCATTCAAGTTTTACTTTCAGTATACAGTGTCTGGTATTATGTTTCAAGTACTTTAAGTTTACTAAGTATTTACGTGAGTAATGTGACATATTTTTTGCAGTACTTAGAAGTAACTGTATTTTGTTTGTTAATTAACATGGTAGACAAAAAACTAGTGATTATTAATGATTGTTTAAAAAAAAGATAAGAAAATGTTGTATGTATAAAATTGTCAATAATTGTACAAATACATTAAGAACTATCGAACATTTTCCAGAGTGGGATATTGGAAAATTATCTTTGGCTTTCGATGAAATTGGCAGGACATGTACTTTAATCAATAATGTGTTTAATTTTCAAATATTCGTAATTGTAATAGCTGATTTCTATTACACAATGATCGCTTTATGGATGTTTCTCTATCCAAATCGGTCTGCAATCGATGTTAATCAATTGGCTTTAACGATTACCTGGTGTTTCAGCGAGTTGTGTAATATTTTTATTGTGGTTTTTGTTTGTGAGAGATTGGTGTCGACCCGTAATGACACGACGTAATGACGCGAAGGTGTTGGTGAATGAGATTGTCATGAACTATGACCTCCTAACTATCACCAGGGTACAAGCAAAAGCATTCATGGCTATAATTAACGCGTCGCCCCTTCAGATAAACGTATACGATTTGCTCATTCTCAACTTTCAATTGCTGTTGAAGTTGTTTAGTGCTTTAACCACTTACTTTATTATTATTATCCAAATTTCTCATTTTGTCTGACACCCTATTTATTTGAACCTCAACTTACATTTAGATTGGTAAGATTTAGGACATAATTTCTAGTTGACACAAATAGTGGAATATATTTTGGGAATATCTTCAGTTTTCAATGACACGAGCTCTGTATTCAATATACGAGTAGAGTAGCATAGTCACTGCAATTAACTGGCCGAAATTCTATCCAACATACTTTATATTAAATTCTTCATGTACATATTAAGTAGAAAGTATGTACCACAAACTAATCAGTCAGTAACCGAAATCTTGCACACTACTCAATAATTAAATAAAGACAACTGTGCAATATGCTACTTTTAGTATTAAGTACTCTATCTTTTATTGTATAATATTGGGAATTATAACTGTGAATCATTAAGTTTCTAAATAAACATTTAAATAATATAAAACTGGAATACTCAAAGTATCGGTTTATTTGCTTATTTATTTTCAATATCCCTTAATTATTTTCACGAATTTACATTAGGTCTTATGTCCGGCCATGACATTTCATATTAATACGTAAGTAGGTATTTTAATTTTCATTGTAGTTAATTAAAATAACACCAGATATCGTTTCAATGTCAATTTATTGACCAAATAGTAACAATTTGAAGAATAATGTGATCAAAGCTTTAAGAGGTGTAAATTTACATAAACATTTGTATGATCAGGATTAAATATGTAGTAGTGAAACTAATAAATTTTACTACAAAAGTAATGTCGATAGAAACTATGTCATAGACGTGTACCCGCAGCGTGTACGCGTCGAGCAGCCGCATGAATGCCTTGGCCTGCGCACGCGCAGTCGCAGGCAGCTCGTAGTCCATCACCAGCTCGTTCACCAGCTCCCGCGTCTCGCCGCGAGCCCGCAACAGACTTTCGCAAACCAAGGCCATTAAAACAATAGTGCAAACTTCACAAATGCACCATAATAATTCAGTTATCAACACATCTTCAATTTTTTGATTTCGAATGCTATGTATTAAAGACGAAAGTGTTGTAATTATGTACAAAAATGTTATTATTAAGCTACACAAGATTTGAAATTTAAAAATATCGTTGACTAAGCAGCAGAGTTCTCCAATGGTATTATATGCAAAAGATAACTCTCGCAATGTTGTTGATGGTAATTGTCTAATAATCTGTTGAATATTCAAAACCGGTTTTGGTTTTGCGATGTCCTTCTTATGTATGATCTTGACAAGATGGCAGTTAATAATGTGAAGCCTACGTTTAACCATCAGCATTATCAAAGTGAACACAATTGTATCGAGAGTATGCGCAAGATATGTTACGTAGTCAACGACCAATGCTAAAAATCCCAAGGCACCAGTCATATAGTCATACAAACTAAAGGACATGTTTACAAAAACGACAGCGGCAACTGCTAAAATATTATGATATTTGGTCGTTTTATAAAAATCATCAGGCCATATAGTAATAAGCTTTGAATCAACTTTAGCAATATGTTCAATCATACTGACATTCGCTTTACTTAAGACGATTGAAGTAACTATTACTAAAGTACAATACTGAAACAAAACGAATGAATTGGGTAAATTACTTAAAATCTTGTATAATTGTGAATCACTGAATCGTAGTATCCTCGTATCACAATTATAAGTGAAACAACCAATGTTACATAAAATGATTAATAATATTAATAACACACCAAAAAATATTATGATTTTATTGGTTTGTTGAAGATTATTATTTTTAAAGTGGAACCTAAATATTCCGTGCATATTCTCAATCACGAGAATTGGCTGGAGTGACTGAATAACTCTGCTTATTACATATTGATTGTAGCTTCTTCTGTTACAACTTTCTTCAATCATTTGGAGAACAATGGATCTTCTGTACTCTAATATCGAATGACTGTGGTGAACTGGGTCTGTTCTGATGAATTTGTAGTACATGAGTGTTGTTTATTCCATGTCATTAAGCATTGCATTGTTAATCAAATATAGGTTAAGAGCCCACTGCAAATTTCTTCGCCTATCTGTACAAACTAGATTAATAAAAGAAATTTACGCAAAAAAATACATAATATTAGTGCTGGTCATTCATTTTGACGACCGGTTAAGCTCAGCGAGAGTAACGTTGCCTACGAAGCTGAAGGTCCTGGGTTCAAACTCCGGTAAGGGAAAATATTTGTGTGATGAGCTTCATATTTGTTCCTGAGTCTTGGATGTTTTGTATGTATATAAGTAAATACTATTCTAGACGAAAGCGTCATACAGTCACTAAGATAAGATTCGAAAGTTAACCACATTATATCAGACTAGCTGTTTCCCGCGACTTCGTCCCCGAAGAGGTGCAATTTATAGCGTTTATGTTACTCTGATGTCTAAACAACATTACTAGAAAATTTCGTTGAGATCTGTTCAGTAGTTTTTAAAATGAAGAGGAATGTAAAAGTTTCACGTTATTATTAGGATTATAAGGATGAAATGGTTAAAAAAAGCCTTAGAACATTGTTATTCAAAACAATACGCATGTCAACAGTCAGACTTGGCTTTGTTTGTACCCATAATTAACGATACAGTCCTTATATGTACGTACAAACTTGCAATGGGATCTTAATGTAACAGAATAACAAATTGGCACATGACTATTCAAACAACAGAAGAGGCTTTGACTATATATGTCAGTGTAAAGTAATATTAGTACTTTCTTACGATTACTAACTGTCTATCTACGATATATATATATATTTATACATTTGTCGTGCGGAAAGATGGATATTTCAAACTAGTGTTTTCTATTTTTTTATTTACTATTGTTCTAATAAATACAATACAACCGGTAGTCGTAGATAATCCTTTAAATGGTCAAATATGCAATTTTAAAAAGGTCCTGGGTTTACATCCTGGCAAGGGCAAATATTTGTGTGCTGAACATAAATATTTATTCCTGAGTCTTGGATGTTTTCTATGTACATCTTGGCATCGATTTGGCGTGATGAAGCCGCAACGACACATACAAACATACAAAAAATCCAAAAATATATATTTCCATTCACTGACCTCCAAATAGTTCGTTACAATCGTTTTTTTTTTTAAATATCTTCAATGTACAGACATTTAATTTTTACAACTTTATAATAGTACCTATAGATAGATATTGTCGTCTGCTACTCAAAAAACAAGCCTTATTGATTGAGCTTACCATGCGACTAGTTCGATTTGTGTAAAAATTGTCCCGTTATATTGATTTATTCATGAAATATTAGTAAAATTTCAAAACGGTTTTCATAAAGTTGGCTGATTGAGTATTTATTTACTAATGACTAGAAATTAGTAGGTATTAAACGTGACCATCACCAAAATAAGTAATAAATAAAAAACATTATAATTATAAAAATATCACCATCAAACTATATATGGTAAGTATCATTGGGTTACTTAAAATTTAAATTAACAAAAATGCAAATTGAAGTATTATGTTGTACGTTTTTAATGCGGGAGGCTCTGCCTTTTCCTGGTGACTCTTACCGGCTGATTTACAAGTAACTGTAAGATCTGTTTTATTTTTCGTTCCAAGGAACACAAAGTTACTAACTAACCTACTTACAAATTGAAGTATTATGTTTTCTATTTTTAATGCAGCATGCATTAGACGAACAGTTTGGCTCATCAGTAGTAGCCGTGCCTGCGAAGCTAGCGGTCCTGGGTTCAAATTCCCGTAAGGGAATCTTCTTCTTTATGCTCATCTTACAAATAGATGAGCATAAATATTTGTTCCTGAGTTTTGGATATTTCCAATGCTATATGTGATTTAATAACTGCTTTCCGTTCATTTTAAGCACTTTAATTGATGGGAAAAAATACTAGCGCTACCATTTACGTATACGGTGGTCATGTACTACGTATACGTCACTTAGTTCCAATTATCACCACATCTAACTTAATTTTAAAGTTGAGTTGCGAGATAATTTGATATTTTTCTGGCTATTCTCTAACAAAAGTAAGTTTTTACTAACAGTACTTTCATTTAAGACCAGTTTCGTCAATGACCACCAATAGGCCAAATTGCCGATTTTGCTTTAAGTTAAACCGCAAACAACAACAATTTTATGTAGAGGTAACTCGTATTTTTAAGAAAGTTAGTCATGTCGGTTCCCAACAGTGCCATTACACATCGACTCATTTTAGTACATTATAATAACGCTTCCTATTGAATATCAATCATAACCAGCTGAGGAACTATTTTTAAGTTTTCAAATAACTGGCAACCCCTTTCGATAAATGATAAAATGATGTAATAAATTTGTCACAGCCCTTAATCACAGCAAGACGTATGATAAAAATTTCGATAGTGATAAAAATTTATCGTTTTAAACGTGACATATTTGTGTACACCATCATAGGCCCACAGCTAGAGAAGTAGGATCAAGGAATCGGGTACTCAAGTTTAGTATAGGTACAGCAAATAAACGCAATATGGATTTAAAATATATATATATATATATAGAATGGAAAAATTAAAAACGCCAACGTAGTCGCATGACTATACATCTTTATTGTGAATGCTTAAAAACGCTGCGTGATTCCATTTTATTCTGACACTCTTAGTAATTCATAAAAATTACACTGAAATGCGAAAAATAAAGCTATATATAATGCAATATCTGAATTAAAACTATAAGATAGGTGGTACAAACACCTGTAAGGCTAAAAATTAAACTAATGTCAACAGTTAATACATTGTAGACTTGAATCCGCAGCGGCCACGCATCGATCAGCTTCATGAAAGCCTTCGCCTTCGCACGAGCACTCGTGGGTAGATCGTAGTTCATCACCAGGTGGTTGACCCTACATTTAGTATCATTACGAGTCTTGAGTAAACCTTCACAAACTAAAGACATAGATATTACGTAGCATAGGTGGATAAATGCCCAGGCGCCCACCGCTATCATCCCACTGAGTGCAATTTTTTGATGCAGTAAGTCCAACAGAATCCACACCACGACAAGAATAGTAGTAAAGGTAGTTATAAGACACGTGAACATTTGAAAATTAAAAACGTTATTGATCAATTGGCATAATTTTCCAACTTTTTCGTACGCCAAAGATAACTCGTGCAGATCGGATGGAGGGATATACATAAAACCACCGGATATTTTTATTTTATTTCCATATAGTGAATTCCAGGCGGTATTTCGTAGAAAAAGCTTACCAACTTTCGAATATCCGATGTTTTGCAATAAATTATTGATGACCGTCAACCTGTTGTCAAGCATTTTGATAACTAGACAGAAAAATAATATTTCGACCTCTTGTATGACATATAGAATTGTAGTCCACAAAATGCCTACTAATCTTAATTGTGTATTGTTATAATGCCATAAGCAGAATGCGGCGTTATAAAAGAGAATCAAGGCAAGACCCCAGACAAAATGTTTCCTTATTTTGTTATACACGTTTCTGTTCACATTTAAACGAAGTTTTGCATCGAGATCTGCAAATAACGTTATAATATTCACATTATCCTCTCTCATCCAGAAACAGTTAAATAAAACGGTAATAATATAATTGATTAAAACAGAAATCGATGGTATACTTTTCAAACTGCCAACAAACGAAGCAAAGCCAAAAAATCCGAAACTGTAGACGATGAAGACGATTAGGTGCAGGAGCATTATGCTAATAGATAAGAGTATCATTGACATATCAATCAATTGTAGTTTGTCGTTTCTGACTCGGAAGCGGAGAATTCCAAATAACTTCTCAAACTTAAGCACAGGGTCAAAGACTAGTACAATATCTTGAACATTAGAGTTTGATGACATTTTTTTGGCGTTTATTTCCACAGCAGTCTGTTCCATGGTAGACATCTTTAGAAAATAGACGTTTTAATACATCGCGGCTAAGGAATTTAATTTATCTTTGTTTGATGTTAACAAAGACGAATTAAATTCCTGTGATGTATACAAAGATAATAGAAAATCCATTAAAATATATAGGCTTTTATTATCCATTAGGCTTATTAATCAATTGAAAAAAAGTCATAGATTGGTTTACGTATTTACGTAATGTTTTCGGAATACCTTGTGTATTTTTAAACGATTCATTTTATGTTCTTAATATTCTTTAGATTTAAACAATGCATAATTAAAGCTTTTATAATGCAATTGGAATATTAAATAGTCCTCTTTAAATTATGGAGGACATCTAATACTAACTGAATTTTTTATTGTATAATTTCGGTTTATGTATTTTTGGTCTAGTAATGTTTCGTATAATGATTAATGTATACAATAATGATCGTTAATGTATATATCGTAGGCCTGAGCTTACATGCCTCAAGTATGTACATGTACATACATGGTAGGAAACTATTTTTCGTTTTTTGGCCATAGAGGGTGGTTTGAAGGTTCTAAGGGATTCATTGTGTTAGCTACCTAAGCTAAGGGACAAAATACATGCTTAAAAATCTACCAAAGGAGAAATAGGCAGTGTGCTTCTTCGGCGTGGCTTAAGGTGCGTCCACACTTGTATCATTTGCTCGTATCCGATCACCGTGGCGGGGCATGACTGCGTATCACGCTGCTTGGAGGCTTCTTCGATCTTAGTCTGTGATACGGGTATCAACATGGACTTCGAGCGATCGGATCGGCGCAACGTCCAAACGCGTGATCGTGACACGCGATCATGCCACGGGACGAAGATGATGATGATGATGGACGGGGCAGGTTAAGGACTTATTATAAAAAAAATGCAATCGTAAAACGCATTTTGCGATTTTACGATTAATTTAAACTTACACGATTTAAAGAAGACTTTGCGTGTCCCTTTCAGATTATGGATTATGGATGTAACGCGATTTCCGAAGCACCTAAGAATGGAAGGTAATTAAATAAAACATATTCTTAACGCGAATAAGTCCTGTCGTATTGTTTTAATGTGATACAATTATTGTCAACTTAAATATGAACAATATATGTTGCTAGAGTAGAGACAGACAATTGACATTAACTTAATATACATTAATAAAAAATATAGACGAAGGGAACATGAAATATGAAAATTCAAAGTTAACAATGAACGAAAATGAACTAAAGTTTAACTTTTACACCCGCGAGCAAAGAAACAGAATCAGTGCGCATACATATTCATATTATTGGGTTTTCTCGCCCAATATTTCAGTTTTCAAGCATCCTGAACAAAATAGTATCAAACAGCAAATTTATTATAAAGCTTAATCCGAGATATTATATATTTATCATAAGGTACTTGAAGAAAATCTCGAAATATGAGATACGACATATTAGGCGAATGTAAAATTTTATAAAATAAACGTAATTAGTCGGTGCTCATTATATGTATTATGCGTGTTCTATTATACACGAACTGCGATGTCTTAAAGCGATACATGTGATATTTGTACTATAATTATTAAATAAGTAGCAGAAACACTAATAAACTTTAAAATTAATGTGATATCAACAGTGAACATGTCGTAGACGTGTACCCGCAGCGTGTACGCGTCAAGCAGCCGCATGAACGCCTTGGCCTGCGCACGCGCAGCCGCGGGCAGCTCGTAGTCCATCACCAGCTCGTTCACCAGCTCCCGCGTCTCGCCGCGAACCCACACCAAGCTTTCGCAATAATATGCCATGATCGTAATAATAATTATGGTTACAGAACACCACAAAAACGTTGTGGTTAGATCGTGAACAATCGTTGGTGAACGGACAACATGCAATGTTTTCCATATAGCAATTATCATAAAGACAAATCCACTAAGTATGTGTACCAAAATTTGTAAATTGAACAAACGATTTATTAAACTGCAAATTTTACCTATTATATCATATGCTGCTGATAAATCTTTAAGAGTCGTGTTAACACGACCGACGATCTCTCCCTTGCTAGGCTGTCGCTGTACAGACCAAACAAATATTTTGTCTCGAACACTTTTTGGACGTTGAAATGTTGCTAAGTACTGATTGATAACCTTCAATTTATTTGTAAGCATATGTATCATAATACAAAATATAAAAATCTCAAATTCTTGTTGGGTAAACAATATGTTCATCACAACGATGATGACCAAGTCAGAAGCTGAATTAATGTAGAACACACTACATGCAAAGTTGAAACCCAATTTAAATACTAGCAATAAATAGGCGTAATTCCTGTGTTTTAGGTAAATACTCTTGATACTTCTATGCTTATAGAGCTTCCAGTCTAGACTAGCATAATATTCAATAAGACGGATATTGGTACTTGACCATAACAAATACAGTACAAAAGTAAGAATGTACTGAACAACTGAAAAGAGTGTCGGCAGGTTTTCTAGAAAATCTATAATTGCGTTTACGTGTCCTGAATTCATCTGAATTGAAGTCACCTTGATAAACACACCTAAATAGAAAATACTCAATATAGTAATAAGTATAATAACTGTTACCACTCCCAGCAATTTTGTTGCTGTACTAGGTGGTAGGATTTTGCTATCCTTGATATCAAATCGAATGATCCCCAATAGTTTTTCGATCCTGAGAACTGGCCCAAAGTAGCACAAGATGTCAGCCATTTTCAGGTTTATGTCTTCAGCTCGAATGTGTTCCATAGTCACCATTAGGTACAATATTCGTATGTTGCTTGTTCACTCTCCACACGAGCTTGGCCTGAATCAGTATGATGATAGAAAAAAATATTCAATATGTATCTATCGAAAGTTAATCCCATTAAAGTGACACATTTCGGTCATTTATCATTTCTCGTATAATTTAATTTTATTGCCGGTGCCACTATGTGTAATAATATACTTGTTGCCAAGCACCAATCAATTAACGAATTGCAAAGCCAATAACTTGGTACGTCGAGGTGGAACAGTAAAAAAAAAAAAAAAACAAAGAAAGGCCCAACTATGCACATAAAGGTGCGTCCACACTTGTATCGTTTGCTCGTATCCGATCACCGTGGCGTGGCATGACTGCGTATCGTGCTACTTGGACGCTCACTGTCGGCGCGGCGATCACGCTGCGCTTGTCCAATCTAAGTGTGTGATACGCGTAGCAACATGAATTTCGAGCGATCGGATAGGCGCAACGTCCAACCGCATAATCGTGACACGTGATCAGGCCACGGGACGAAGATCTGATCGGGCAAATTAAATGATACAAATGCGGACACACCTTAAGAATCTGTAGGCACCACTACTCAAGTGTGACGTAATTTTCGAGTTGGCGTACCTACCAACTTGACATGGGAAAAATAGTAGATTGTTTATCAAGGGGCTAAAATAAGCCATTACGACATGAAGTGATTATTTGGACGAGCTCACGAAGTGAGCGAGGACAAATATGTCTGAGTGTCATAATGGCTTTTAGCTGCTTTTCACTTCGACTGCAAGAAAATAAAGCTAAATGGCGTACTTTTTGAGCAGGACAAGTGAAAAAGAATTTTGGCATTTCGGGCTAGAAAAACTGCGTTTCACTGGTTGCCTTACAATTATTATTTTATAGAATATAAGGATTCTGTAAACGTAACGCTATATTCATTTTTGAATTAAAAAAAATCACATAGTTCGCGTAACTTTGAACGTTTTATATTTAAAATCCATTTAGATATTTTTTTCTCATTTCATGATGCATAGGTATTTTTTTTATCCATATATATAAATGTAAAAGTCCTGACTGACTGACTGACTGACTCACTTAAATCAACGCCCAGCCCAAACCGTTAGACCTAGAGAGCTGATTTTTTCACAATAGTTAGCTTTTATAACGTTAGTATCCACTAAGAAGGGGTTTTTCAAAGTTCAGCCCCTAAAGGGAAATCAGATCAGTTTCGACTATTTAATTTTAAACTTCACACGAGTATTTTTAACAATAAATGAGTAAATACGTGTTCCAGGGTTTTTGAAAATTCAACCCCTAAGAGGATGAAATGAGGGTCCAACGATTGTAGGGGTAAATCAGATCGGTTTCGACTATTTAATTTTAAACTTCACACGAGTATTTTTAACAATAAATGAGTAAATACGTGTTCCAGGGTTTTTGAAAATTCAACCCCTAAGAGGATGAAATGAGGGTCCAACGATTGTAGGGGTAAATCAGATCGGTTTTGACTATTTAATTCTAAACTTCACACAAGTATTTTTAACAATAAATAAGTAAATACGTATTTCAGGGTTTTTTAAAAAACTAAACCCCTAAAAGGGGAAATTTTGTTACAAAGTCGAAAAGTCGACATGGGTATTATTTCTTTGGTTTATCCGGTCGCTGTTTACGAAAACAACAACGATTTTAAAATCCGACGTGGCGGACGTGAAATTCTATCTCCCCTGTCGGGGTACGATGGGGTTGAAATGTCAAAATATCAATATGGATGTCGTTTTTATGGTTATTTGGGACGTTAATTACGAAAATGGCATCGATTTTGAAATCCAATTTAGTGGACGTAAAATATCATCTCCGTGTTGGTGCGCGATGGGGTTGAAATATCAAAATATCAATATGGGTGTCGTTTTTATGGTTTTTTGGCACGTTAATTACGAAAATGGCATTGATTTTGAAATTCGATTTAGCGGACTGAAATATCATCTCCGTGTTGGTGTACGATGTGGATGAAATGTGAAAATATCAATATGGGTGTCGTTTTTATGGTTTTAGGGACGTTAATTCCGAAAATGGCATCGATAAATCTGCCGTGGTGTGACGGGGTTGAAATGCCTAAATATCAATATAGATGTCGTTTTTATGGTTTTTTGGCACGTTAATTACAAAAATGGCATTGATTTTGAAATCCAATTTAGCGGACGTGAAATATCATCTCCGTGTTGGTGTGCGATGGGGTTGAAATGTCAAACAATCAATATGGGTGTCGTTTTTATGGGTTTTTGGGATGTTAGTTACGAAAATGGCATCGATTTTGAAATCTGCCGGGGTGTGACGGGGTTGAAATGTCTAAATATAAATATGGCTGTCGTTTTTATGGGCCTTTGAGACGGTAATTACGAAAATGGCATTGATTTTAAAATTCAACGTAGCAGACGTGAAATATCATCTCCCTGTTGGTGTGCGATGGGGATGAAATGTGAAAATATCAATATAGGTGTCGTTTTCATGGCTTTTTGGGACGTTAATTATGAGAGGTAAACAACAGGTCGTTTTATCGCTAAACAGCGATCTCTTCCAGACAACCTTTGGGTAGTGAAAACACTACAAGGTTTCTGAGAAAAAATATTGAGTTAGGGAATATTTTGTTTCCTTCCCCCCTCCCTCTATTTTCTAAACTGTAAGTCGTAAAAAAATTACAAAAATATTTAATAGATACTTGCAACGAAAATCTCCAAATAACAACGTTTCGCTGTTAACCAGTGTAGAAAACGTGGTACATACTTACAAAGTTTGCCCTATTGGGTGAATGTTTAGTTCAGTAATTCTCAAAAAGCAACAACACCAATTTATAACAAACAGTCTCAGAATTCGGAGACCTGCAGTTTACGTTTTGCAACTAAGTACTATTTGGGACAATTGTGAGTCATTCGTTATCCAGACGTCACATAAAAGTCACACCCACAGCAAGCAAAAAATCCTTACAAATGTATACCACGGCAGAATAAGCAGGTGGTGGCACTACTGCAATCTGGGTTAGAGCTGTCTGATGTTGCTCGGCATTTGAACATGAACCGTTAAAGAGTACGATGAGTATTGGAGCGGTTCGAGGAGACTGGTGGTTACATCAGGTGGCATAGATCCGGGAGACGACGCTGTCCTTCCGCTAGAGACAACCGGTATACCGTGTTGACCTTTTTGCGGAACCGTTTCGGAAACGCTGTTGAGCTGCAGCAAGAGTTTCCATCAGCTCAAATAACGTCGGTGAGCGTCTCCGTGATTAGAAGAATGCTGCAAGACAAGAAGACATTGCCCCGTAGAGCTGCTACGGGCCCCAAATTAATGGCGTTTTCCCAAGTGCAATGGAAAAATGTCCCCTTTTCTGACGAGACGAAGATGTACTCTTTACACCAATGATAAGCTCAGGATGGTATACAGAAGGCTCGGGGACCGATTCACACAAGGCACCGTAGACACCGTCAGCTATGGGGGTGGATCCTGCATGTTCTGGGCCAGCATTTCAATTGGTGGGAAAACTGATCTCGGGTGGGTTTTCCGGACTGGAGGTGGTCGTGGCCAAGGATCCCTGACTACTCATCGTTACATACGAGTAGCGGAAATCTCGAAAGAGCATGTTTATGAATGAAAACGATCGGTCCCACACAGTGTTGATTGTTGCGGACTACCTACATGAGGTTGGGATCGCCGTTATGCTGTGGCCGGCAAAGACCTCTGACTTGAAACTCTGGATGAGCTTAATTATGCCGTAATTAAAGAATGGAACAAGTTTTTTTCAAGAACTTGTCGTGACGCTCATTAGATCCATGACTGATCGCATTAACGCTGCTCAGAGGGCTAGAAAAAACAACACTAGGTTTTAAGTTCAGTTTGTTTCGGCTTTCTTCTCAAAAGTGGTCTCCTCTTGGGAAATGCCGTAGAGTCGGACTTGTAACTCGGAAGTGCCCTTGTGGCCTAATTACAGAATAAACAATTTGAATTTGAAGTTTTAGGCATATTTTTTCTGTTATATTTTTCATCTTTGAAAATTTGACCAGAATATAACGTGTTTTGTTTATAATTTTGATGTGAAAACATCACACGATCTTTTTTTACATTACTATATTCATACAAAGATCTAAGTAGAAAGAAAGAATAATTGCGATCCACTGCAATCTAAGCTGGGATCGAACCAGCGTTTCTGTTATACTGGAACAGCGTCCTGGACCATTAGACCATCAGACCGCTTGTGATTCGCTACAAATCAATCCTCTACCTTTAGTTTTTGGGATGCTGTTGAATGTTGTTTTTTTTTTAATAGAGGGTTTCATTACCTTTCAAATGAAGCCCCATAGTAATACGTTGTCTTATCTAATACGCGGTATATAACGGCCTGTAACATTTTAAGATGTGCGATTATTTTGACGCTGAGTGTAGATCCTACTTCGTTTTCACCCTTTAATAAGAATTATATACTACCTATACCATACAAATATACTTAAATGTATTCGAAAACAAATCTATTATTTAAGAGATTCACTCTTGTCGGTGCAGTTCTGTCCAGTCCGTTCTACTTAATAAAACAAATCTACAAAAACATAAATATTGAATATAATATGCTCGTATGTAAATTTAAACACTGATAAAAGGTTAAATTAATGTATACAACTTTAACTATTATGTGTTTTTCGTGAACGTCAAAAAAATTGTAACTATAATCCATTGTTGTACAGTCAACTGCAAAGAGATGTATCCATGTTAATCTTACAAAAGTATGGAACTTTTCGTATTCCATAATTAATCAAATCAACCTTGGTTCGTGACATTTCTAATAGCAATTAAACCTTACATTATAATCAACTCGTTTCAAATCAATAATTATGTATCCCGCAATGTTTCCTCCGAATGTACACTTACAAATGTACAAGCCTCTTTTATTATTTGTCGATATACTATGACAATAAAGCAAACTTCCAATGTTCCAAAGAAATGTGTAATTTCATTATTAAATCGTCCACATCAAAACCAAAGACACTTTCGCCGTGCGTGTTTAAGCAGCGTTGTGAGAACCATTTGACAAATTCAATTCAACTGTCAACGGTTTATACACAATCATGGTTCTAGTAAGTTTTTTGTTTGGTGAAAGGAAAAATAATAATAGACACAACCTTTGCAAAAACAGTGTTTACTTATGCTTAATTAATACGAATATTGGATATAAAGGACTTTTGCTTTTGCCTTAAGCAAGCAGCATTATCAAAATTGGGTTGCTTATCAATACCAAAAAAAAATCACTCGGAATTAAGACACGACAGTTTTGGCTCCAAAACGTAGGCGTGATGGACCTTGTTTCTGTTTGATGTTAGTTATGCTTCCCTTCTTATTATATTTATATGGCCGCCTTTAATGCACGAGCTTGTATTGTTTTGATTAATTTATAATTAATTGTACCATTCTAACAAATGAAACGCAACCATACTCAGAGTGATAGCTTCCATCAGTTTAATTATCTGTATTATCAAATGTCGCTTTAGGTATGTCTGCTGTTATTACTCTCTTTTAAATACTAACTTAATTTACTAGGCACTGATGAACATAATCAAATCACGAATATAATGCAAATTATAAATATCCCATATACGTAAACGTCCCAATCTATATCTGATTTCAATAATTAACACTCTACTGTACTGATTTAAATGAAACAATTTTAACGGATAACGGATTATATCGCGTATATTATCTCATTTGAGTTCCCGATGTTTCGGAAGCTTTTCAGCTTTCCATGGTCACGGGTTGACTGAGAAAAAATGTATTTCCCTCTGTCAAAGTTACAATTTGAGCAAACTACCCTCTTTGAGAAAACAAATAAAGGTGTACATACATGCCAGATAGGCCTAATCTGTAAGGACAGTTACACGTGTGCCAGAAGGGCTTAATTATTTCATTGTAAAAATTTACCAAGCAGTATTTCACGAAATGAGGCGTAATGAGGAGAAAAGAAACGCTGCATAGAGAAACTGCCAGACTACTTCGTTACTAATTATATTTAAAAAATACTACTTAACTACTTTTTAACAGATAAGATATTTTTACCCCGTTCGGAAACTAAGGTTTTGCAGTCGTGTCTCTTGCTTGTTCCTTGATGAGATGCATTATTAGGATCCCAAGCTGGTGGTAGCGACAACCCATCTTCTTTATTGAAATTAGGATGATTTTTAATCTCAATATTAGCTTAGCATTCTGGGAAAATATCTTCTCTCTTTGGCAAGGTTAGAAGGATTATCAAACTTAATGAAATGGTTTGGTTTGTCATTGACATCTTCACAGACTGCAGACCTATTACATCGACGGTGCTTGATATCCGCTATGTGCTCCTTGACCCGGGTTTCGTTTGACCAATGTATGAAGGACCACACTCGCAGTCCAGCTTATAAATGCCTGCACTCTGCTATTAAAAGTTAAAATTGTTTTATTTAAATGAGTAATAATCGCCGAAGCAGAAGAAAATATCACTCTACTGATTGTTAACTCTAGTGCAATGAAGCATTGAATTAAGTTTGAAGGTGCATTGGGAGTAGAAATCTTTAGTGCCATGAATTGAACATAAAAAGGGAAAATTATGGGTAAGAATACAACGTGAAATTATAATACTACCGATTAATTAAAACTTATAAAATTTGGTCCCTTCCGTAGGATGCCGACGACGTAGGCAGCATTCCCACGTGTTGATCAAACTTGTATGTATACTTTCGTGTGGTTTGGTGGGAGCTAGCGTTAGATATAGTTCATCATCAGCCCATTCATTAGCAGCTTGCTATTTCTGCAGCAAGCTTGTTTCTGTTTTGGTAATTATTTACACAATACATAGTGGCACCACGAAGATTAGATAGACATAGTATTTTTAATAAAAATGAGATATTTGTACAATAATAATTAAATATGTAGTCGAAACACTAATGAATTTCAACATCAACGTGATATCAACAGTGAACATGTCGTAGACGTGTACCCGCAGCGTGTACGCGTCGAGCAGCCGCATGAACGCCTTGGCCTGCGCGCGCGCAGCCGCGGGCAGCTCGTAGTCCATCACCAGCTCGTTCACCAGCTCCCGCGTCTCGCCGCGAGCCCGCAACAGGCTTTCGCACACAAGTGACAGTATCATAATGAAGGATAACTTGATACCGCAATAAACAACTGATAGCACCATTCCTCCGTAAGTTTCTATTCCATAACGAAAGTCATATACTAATATCCATAAAGTTCCAGTTATAATGATACAGTTTGCTATCAACAAAACTAGTAAATGAAAGTTATAGAGGCCATTGATCAAGCTACAGGTTTCTCCGAGGACGTCGTAAATCTGGCAGAGATCTCTCAGCTTCGGCGTAATGCGTTCGAGTGGATCACATTGTTTTTTCGTATTTGTAGTTTTATTCCAAACAGTGCTAACAAAAATAATATGCATATTTTCATCGTTTCTAGTTAGTCTCTTGAGACTTTGGTTGAGGACAACCAATCTTAATTTAAGCATGTAAATCATTACACATATAAATGTGATCTCAACATCAGGTAGATAATATAATGCACTACATATAGCGATATCAATGACGCTTAGAACATCAAAGAAGAAGTACCACACACTAAAGAAGACATTGACACAAATAACATAAAAAATAATACTAAATATGTAATTCCTTGATTTTTTGTAAAAGTTCTCTCTCATATTGATTTTCAAGCTAGAATCAATGTCCGCGAAATTTGAGATAATACATACATTGACAGGACTGCTCACAAGCGAGTGAATTACCATAGATGTTATGTAAATAATTAGAGTAGCTATACAGTAGCTAATAAACTCCACTGTATCAATTAGTTTGTCCACAGTGTTCACTTCTTCATGCATAGGTATGATCGTAGAAAAGTAAATGTATGTAACAAACACACCGACGTAAAGTGCCACCCTGCATATTGCAGTAAGCTTTGTCTTATTGTCAGTCGCAAGTAGTTGTTTCTCTTTGATCTGGAATCTATATATACCGACTATTTGTTCTAATATCAAAATTGGTCTCAAAGAATAAATTATGTTACATATTTCAGATTCATTTATTTTATTTCTTGCATAGTTCGATTCCATTTCTTTCTTTAATTGCTGTTATATTCTTGTAAAAGAGAGTGTCACGTACCGAGGATTTCCTTAAAATAGCGTGTTTACAAGTATTAGCGAGTTCAATTACTTAGGAAATGTCCAATAATGATAAGTATTCCTTTTATTAAATTACTAATGTATGTTAATGTATTTAAAACTTTCGTACCTAGAGAAAAAAGTCCTTATGTATTGAGACGCCAGACCGTTGATTTGCTTTTTAATCAACTTCGAAAAACGAGGAGGTTTTCAATTCGTCGGAATATTTTTAAAATTCCGTACCTAAAAGGTAAAAAAGGAACCCTTATGGTGCGACTCTGTCTGTCTGTCTGTATGTCCAACTTGAAGTGCGCCATATGTCAAAAACTACTTATGGTTTCTATTTGTAATTTGGAATATTTATAAACATGGTCAGCCCATATGTATTGCAAAGGAAACATCATAAAATATCCTCCCCTTATCTCCGAAGTTTACCAAACAAAAACCTGTTTTTTTCTGGAATAATATAATTAAAAATATGAATACTACACGAAAATTATAACCATATATCTGTCCGTGCTACTTTTTTTTTTATCACCAAAAATCATTTTTGAACAACCCGGTTTGATTGTTTGCAGTAAGACTCGCATTTGACCGGTTTTTTAAGGTGTGTTCACCGATTATTTAGAAACTATTAGACCGACTACGATAAATTATTTTTTTGTTTAAAAGGAAGAGAGAAACTATCTCCAAGTTGGTCTCATATAATTTTGGTGAAGATCTGATATTGGGATCCATGAGCAATTGAAGGAACTCCTCAAATATTATATAGGGTTTTATAGCGATTTTGGTATTTTAAGAAACAAGCATTTTCTTTCAGATAGTATAAATAGGTGAAGTGGAACTGACGAAGGACTACGGCATGCCATCGGAACACCTTAATTATATAAGTGGTTAGCTTTGTCCCGCGGCTTCGCTCGCCGAGAAGGTGATAAAGTTAGTCCGTAGCTTGTATAACTACCTAACCTTAGAAATAAAAATCATGGCCTCGTCATACTAAATTTACTTTGAAAGCAAAAGACGGATAAATCAACCAACCAATAAACATACCCGCATTGTTAGGGTTCCGTACCCAAAGGGACTATAATACTAAGGCTCCGTTGTCAGTCTCTCTGATACACATATTTTGAAGGTCTTTACAAAATGTGTTTTACGACTGCCTTTGTAACATCAATTTTATAAAAAAGTTTTTTCTTTTTCAGTTTCCATATCATAGATTCGATTGCACCCTATCTAGCCTTGATTTACAATACTTGCATATCCGAGGGCGTGTTTCCAGAACTTATAAAATTTAGTAAAGTACCTCTTTTAAATCAGGTGACTTAAGTGATTTGACTTAATTCCGTCCAATATCTATACTTCCTGTTTCAAGTCCTGTTTGTGAAAAATTTATGTCAAAGTATCTGCTCGGACACTTCAATAGAAATAAACTGCTTACCAGTAAACAGTTCGTTTTCACAAGGGGACGTTTCACGGCATTAAACATACTTACAACATCTGGGAGGAATCTTGTGATTCAATTGGAGTTTTTGTGACCTTTCTGAGGCATTTGATTTTGTTGACCATGAAACACTCACTTTGCAATTAGAACATTATCCATAAGACATATCATTCAATGCCGTAAGCCTTATGTCTTCATATCTCAGCAATAGAATACAAACAGTTGCTGTAAATGGAACCCAATCCAGTAGAGCTGCAATTAAGCTAGAAGTGCCACAGGGCTCTATCTAAGGTCTATTTTTGTTTTATATACCATCTATCGTATATAATTTTTGTGATCTACTATGTTAGATTTGCTTTATCTAATGTTAGAGCTACTTTATCACTCAATGTAATATGTATAGAAAAGGAGGATAGGGCATTATTCTTGGGTATAACATTGGACAAAACTCGCACAAATCAGCTGGCAAAAGAGGGCAAAACAGTCGGAAGTGACGTTGTTTTAGCGCCCTGTTATCTGGAAGTTGTTAATAATTATTATAATTAATATAGACACAAATGATATGTCTTATGGAAGGAGTACTTTGATCAAAGAATTAGAGACAATGGAATATGCTACACATGTATACAGTGCGAGTAGGGCTTCCATTCCGTAATTACGTAATTACGGACAATTTTGGCCCTTTTATAATAACGTTATTCAAATGTCTAATTCCGTAATTCCGTAATTTTAACCGACTTCAAAAAGTAGGAGATTATATGTATTTTCCACTGCATGTTTACCGATTACTCTGTCAATCGTAGACCGATTTTCAACATTTTTTTTTTCGAGTGTATACTATATCCTGAAGTGGTCTCGTTGTTACCAAGTCAGGATCTAATGATGAGATCCCAGAGAGATTGAGGGTAACCCTGAAATTTTACAGATTTAAGTCGGTTTCGGTATTTTAAAAAACAAGTCAAGCATTTGCATTAAAAAAGGATAAATTGGTGAAGTGGAATTCATGGAGAAGACCACAGAAGGTCACTGGCAACCCGCAATGTGATCTACAGTACGGGTGGTGACAAGATACTTATCTCAATTAAGTTAGCGAAGGGACTTCATAGTCACGATTTGAAATGCTCCTGATGAGAATGATACTGAAGGTGAAGTCGGAACGTAGGCACCGGATTTCCATAATAAAATATTGTACCCTAGCCGTGTTTGGGCTTGTCGAAATCGTCACGAGAGGAAATTTTACGGAACGATTCACTAAAGAGTGAGAAATTGATAATTACGTTTAAAAAAAAACATAAAAACAGGATCCCAGGGACTATAAGATAAATTTAGTTTCTACAATTTACTTTCAATTAACCTTTTTTTCAACTAAATTAATACAATATAGGTATACAATTAATATTATTTTGAAGTCGATGCCACGAGTGTAACAATTTTTAACTTACTAAAATCATAAATTTTGAAAATTTTGCAATTTTTTTGGGTGGCGACGACTCCAAGATAACATATATTATTACAAATGTCAAACGAAAATAAGGCCTTTTCATCAAATAATAGAGATCGATTACAATGTTATCGTTATCCGTAAACTTCAGGGAATCCCCTGGGAAGACTCTGTAATTGAAGGCATTTTTATGAATTGCTCCAGTGTTTTGATGCACTTTTACCCCCGATTTATTGTGATGTTTTACTTGGTTCTATTATAGGTGTTCTATACATACTACCGTATATCGTATAATCAAATCTACCGAAGCTGAAGACAGAAGACGGCAGTGTAGTGTCGACGAAGCCAGAGGTGTTGAGAGAGATAGAGAGGTTCTATGGGCAGTTATATACCTCAGCTGCCAAACCTGCTCATGACTTGGCCAAAGACCCGAGAGCCAAGCTTAGCCGACACTGTACCGAAGATATCCCGGACATCAGCCTGTACGAGATTAGAATGGCCCTTAAACAGCTCAAAAACAACAAGGCGCCGGGTGATGACGGAATCACTTCAGAGCTTCTGAAAGCGGTTGGAACACCGGTACTTAAGGTCCTTCAGAAGCTCTTCAATACCGTATTGCTTGAGGGTATCACGCCGGAAGCATGGAACGGGAGTGTGGTGGTGCTATTTTTCAAAGAAGGTGATAAAACGCTGCTCAAAAATTATAGACCCATCTCGTTTCTTAGCCATGTCTACAAGTTGTTTTCCAGGGTCATCACGAATCGTCTCTCAAGCAGGTTTGATGAATTCCAGCCTCCCGAACAAGCCGGGTTTCGAAAAGGCTTCAGTACCATAGATCACATACACACGCTGCGGCAGGTTATACAGAAAGCCGAGGAGTATAATCTGCCACTTTGCTTAGCGTTTGTGGACTATGAGAAGGCCTTTGATTCCGTCGACACATGGGCAGTACTGCAGTCGCTCCAGCGATGCCAGATTGACTGTCGGTATGTCGAGGTGCTGAGGAGTGTGTACAACAACGCCAGTATGTCCGATATCCGAGTACAAGACCAGATTACGGAGGCGATCCCGTTGCAGAGAGGTGTGAGACAAGGAGATGTAATATCTCCGAAGCTCTTCACCAACGCAATGGAAGACGCCTTCAAGCTCTTGGAATGGCAAGGATTCGGCATCAGCATTAATGGCGAGTACATCACGCACCTTCGGTTCGCCGACGATATCGTGGTCATGGCAGAGACGCTGGAGGATCTCGGTACGATGCTCGAAGATCTCAACAGAGTATCCCAACAGGTGGGCCTTAAGATGAATATGGACAAGACGAAGATCATGTCGAATGTCCATGTAGCGCCCACCCCAGTATTGGTTGGTAACTCGGTCCTCGAAGTTGTTGACGAATATGTCTATCTAGGACAAACAATCCAGTTAGGCAGGTCCAACTTCGAGAAAGAGATCAATCGACGGATCCAACTCGGATGGGCAGCGTTTGGGAAACTGCGAAGTATCTTCTCGTCCAGCATACCTCAGTGCTTGAAGACGAAAGGCTTCAACCAGTGCGTATTACCGGTGATGACCTACGGAGCCGAGACGTGGTCTCTGACTATGAGCCTCTTAAGGAAGCTCAGAGTTACTCAGCGAGCTATGGAAAGGGCTATGCTCGGTATTTCTCTACGAGATCGAATCCGGAATGAGGAGATCCGTAGACGAACCAAGGCCACCGACATAGCATACAGGGTAAGCAAACTGAAGTGGCAATGGGCAGAGCACATAGTTCGAAGAACCGACGGCCGTTGGGGCAGAAAGGTTCTAGAGTGGAGACCACGTACCGGCAAGCGCAGCGCGGCCACCCGCAAGGTGGTCTGACGACCTGATTAGGGTTGCGGGGGCTCGCTGGATGCGGGTCGCCTCTATCCGGCCCATGTGGAAATCAATTGAGGAGGCCTGTGTCCGTCCGGCAGTGGACGCCCTACGGCTGACATGATGATGATGATGAATCAAATTTTGTTTCATCAGTCTATTTAACATTGTTCTCCTCCTCTCCTGACTAGAAATTATCAGGAAACATGGAAATTCGATAATAATGGTATAATATAGTGCCGTAGGCAAAACAATATTTTTTTACGAAGACTTTAAATAAATCCTACATCAATTACGTAATTTAACTAACCAAGTCCGGTACTGGTTACGTAATTGAGATATCCGTAATTTTGGAAGCCCTAAGTTGAGCTTCCTCGTATACCCTGGTTCCAAAATGCTGATTTAAGCCGTAAGCTGGTTGTGATTGCTTATGACTGTGACTGCGGACTGGTCATGTGCCCCTCAACAAGTTCCGATATCTAATGAAAATAATAGATTCGCCTCATGGTGGTGTCTATGACACTATAGAAGATGTCCACACTTGTTGATGGATGCAGGCGGAACCGCGCCCAGAGAGAGGTGCTAATGACGTCAGCCAATCTAAGCTCATATGATATGGGGGCTTTTATGCACGTTCTTGCCAATCCAACGTCAAACAATGCACAGATGGTGTACAGGTTGGCTGACGGTATGTAGTTTTTTTTATGAAGTAGTATGAGTAGGTAGCTGCAATATTTAGTTTTGTGTTGTTTCCATTTATTACATTTGTTTGAAACAAGGTTTTTTACAGGGGGCCGATATGTACATATGTATAAAGGTCCATAAAACAATAAATAAAAAAGTACTTAAAAAGTCTCAAAGGCATATTATACCTTAGAGGACTATTTAACAGCCAAAATGCATAGCCTAAGACAGAAACAAAATAATTACTTTTACCGGGACACTGTTCTTATAACATGGCATATAACGTACGTAAGTTGTTTTAAGAAATCATATTTTGCTTATTCCTTCTATAATATTTTTACTTTTATAAGTTTTGATAATTGTGGTTTCTTGAAGAACTACGCATTGAGTTTATACTTAAAAAACATATATTTCAGATACCATACCTTTGAAACCAAGGTGTAGGGTTAGTAAAATCAGGGCTTAGGGGCTTCAAGCTAGTTGAAGACATATTTTTTAAGATAAGGTGTAGGGTCAATAAAGTCAGATAATAAATAAATAAATAATAACTTTTTTACAGAAAAAGAGTTATGAGCTTGTGAGTCTTGGCTGCCAATTTTACATGAAATGTTATTGGTGGATCTCACTTCTTTTTGTAAGGTGCCCTAGTTTTTTTTTTTTTGGGCTGTTGCGTTTATTTAGGAATTCTCAGGAAGAACGATTTAAGTAGTAAAATTAATTAATATTTTTTGTTCGTCTTGGCGGGGGCACTACCTCCTCACAGATTTTTTCTGTCCTTTGCATGGTATCGGGAAGTATTTCAGTTTTACTAGTTCCGTACCGAGACCTGCACCCTCTTTTTAGGGGTAAGAGAGTGAAAGTTACAAATTTCGTGATTTTCCTATTCTTTGTATGTCAATCCTGGCTCCATGCCAAATTTCAGCTTTCTAGGTCATCGGGAAGTACCTTATAATTTATATACGTAAGTACTCACTCAGCCAGAGACAAAATCGGCGTATTTTAGGTATCAATAAAACCTAAAGTATGAAAGCTAAATCAAAGAAATTTAGTGCATTTCATATGTTCCCCGACTACATCTTAACCTGTGAATTTGGGCTCTCAGGTGTTAACTGGGACGAAGCTATGAGGGTTTGAAAATGAAACGAAACGGTTCGGGAAAAGGTAGGTAGTGCCCCGCGTCTTTTTTTTCGTCTTGGCGGGGGCTCTACCGTGCCCCCAGATAGCCTAATACTTAATTAATACCTATACTAATAGAAAGTACTTAATGATTTCTTTCAGGCGTTTGATGACTAGCCTAAAAAATTGTGGGGTGGATGATAAATAAATTATTACTGCAAATCGTACCTAAATTGCTACTACGCTATATATTATTTGGGTGGAAGTTGTACGGAAATTCTATACAATGTTTACCTATTTTATGTGATCTTGACCTTAGATGGTTGTTTGCGAGTATTCAAAGTAATATGAGTGTTGCGCATTGCATGTAGCGAATGCATTTGTTTGAGTAATTAAATAAGTAGGAGTGTGCACGCAGCTTGCTGCTATGTCCCTATTATTGCTTAAAAAACCTTGACAAGTAATTTTGCTGTAACTAAACAGCTACAATGAAGAAAGCAAAAGTATAGTTACAGCGTATTTACTTATACCGAGCCAATTCAAAAATGTGCATATCTACTTTACTAATCATATACAATAATAGGTTGTAAATTCTTCAAGGGTACAAATGAAACTCAAGTCATATAAGCCTTCGCTGTCTATGTATGGACACTGTGCGTGTATTAGCCGCTTTGCTTATTACGTTCCTACTAATTTGAAGTACTTATCCGTTACATTATAAACGTAACAGTTAAAAAAAGATCGTATAAGACACAGAAAGCATGAAATTTCGAAATGTGGATTGGATTAACTTTGATAAAAGAGAACATAAAATAAATTAACAAACCTCGGAAATTAAGTAGTTATTTATTCAGACATAATTTTATGTTATTCTTTCTCCCTATTAATACAAATATCTACATCTAACTTTCACGTAAGATTCTGATAATTTTCTTAAGGCCATATTGTATTTGCACGAAACCTTAGAATCTATAGTCTTGTTTTAACATTTTAGAATTGTGTAGGCATCAATATAAGGTCCTTCATCGGCACCACTCGCAAAAGTTGCTTGATGTTGGTCATAATTGAATTCACGCCGAAGTCGACGATTGGTTTGCCAAACTCCTCGGCCACAAGTTTCCAGTTCCTATTCATGAATTCTAGCACTAAATTACCTGGGAACAAATAATATTTTTATTATTTAGTATTACGAGGATGCTAAATAAGAGCAAAATTAAAGGGTATCAGATTTAAACAATATAGAAAAAGAAATCATTCTATCGCGACACTATTTTTCAATTAATTTAAAAATAATACATTTAACTTACTAAAGTAATTTACTCCTTTTAAAAATATAGGCTTAACATTAAATTAATTAATAAAGTACTTGACGTTGACAAAATGATAACAAAAACAAAAACCAACATTCAAAAACAGATTTTGATAAGCAAGTTACTTAAATTGACACGTGACAATTAAGTGATTAAAAAAACTAGTCCTAAAGCGACAACTAATCAAAGTTGCGTTTTTTAATAGCTGATATATTTCATGATAAATTTATTTGGCAAATAAGTGAAACATATCAAAAATTTAGAGCACATTTTTACCGATTTAAAATTTAAAGTTACACGATTTTCACTAATGATCACAACTATAACAAAACGGGCTTAATCGCGTGTAAATATGATTTATTTAATGTTCCTTCGAGACTTTAAGGACGTCACGCGACGTTCAAAACGTCGAAGAAGTACCCACGAAAGGTGAATAAATCACATTCATATGCAATTTTATTGTGTGTAATAGTTTTATTGCGTTGTGGTAATCACATTTTTGTAGTTTTTATGTTATCGTCTAACGGGTGTCATAGATACCACACATTTGGAATAAGAATAATGTAATATTAAGTATACTTACTTATTTCAGGACTGCCTTTGAAAAGGTTTGTCATATGGTAGGAGACTTTTCCTTCAAACAGGTGGTTTACGTTCAAACTCTGGATATTCAGGTATTTTTCCGAGTTTTGCATTTGAGATCCTAATTTTGCCACTGCTGCCAATCTTATGTTTTCTGTAAAATAAAAACAATTACAATTGTAAAAGTATACAAAACTACTCACTTAGTAGGTATATAGAAATTTTGTTAATCGTTTTTTTATCCCGTTCTGTTGTGCTTAAAAGTTCAGAAACAAATACTCGTAAACTTATTACAAATATGTGCCCTTACAAGTTCCTAAGGCTAACTACGTACTCTAGCTTTGCAGGTAAGGTTCACTCCCAACTAAGGTAACCTCCTCGTAAATAGCTTATTATAATTATATACAATTTGTATTACTTACTGCATCTAATGATGGAATCGCCATCTCCGTCTATAGGGAACATTAGGAGACTGCCTCTGGACCTGTACTTCCCCTTTATCGTCAAGTTACAATGCAACTGAACATCTAAGTTGTCTTTTATTAATCTGAAAATGTATCACAATAATGTCTCCACTTATTTGTATTCTTATTGATAAATTCAGAGTAGGTATAGTTGAATAAAAAACCAGTCAAGTGCGAGTCTGCTGCGCTTTGAGCTTTGTTTTTAGTCAATACAATTATAATTATGAACGTACCTTGCTTTATCAATGACACATTTTCTAAAACCCGTAGCCGCGCCACGGTAGAAGTTGATACTAAGCCCACCCGGCAAGGTTAGGTTCAAATTGTTAACTGCAAAGGGATCCATCTTGTCTACGCCCAAATCCGGCGCACCTCTTATAAAACCGGGTATCGTAGCTTGGAGAGACTCCCTCAAACAATCATTTGAGCTATCATGGCATGACTTGATAAAGTCAGCTAAAAATAAAGTGGATGATTTTTTAAATTATATTTATTAAACATTAAATAGTTAAATGTGTATAAGATACTCACGAGTTTTGGCATTTACATATGAAATAAACGCAAATATTATTCCAGTTAACCCACTTGACACCATATTTAAACTTAAACACTGCATTTCCACTATTACTTTAAAAATCCTAAATTATTATAAACCTGTCGATCGTCTTGATGAACTAAATCAACTGATTCACTTATATCAGGGCTTAGATACTTATACCAAAATTTGCATAATTAGTGCTGATTGATGTCATTTAAAATATAATAACATTAATATCTTTAAAGACTCCTGAGAAACGAAATCAAATTAGAGAAATTAACTCATTAACGATAAAGGGACTCAAGACAGAATGATACAAAAATCGATTAGATCAAAGTCATTTATTAAATTAAATTACATGTATATTAATCCCGTGTAAATTATGTAATCTAGAGTTTTCTCCGTTTGTCGGTGTAGATTTTGGGTTGATCTGTTTGACTGTTAGTCGTTGGCTCACCAAATATGCTTAGTAAGAGGTCGAGGGGTATCGAGGTCGCGTTGGGTTTGTTCGAAACGATAAGGTTGATGTTGGTGAATCGTGTGGGCACAGGAGGCGCCGTTGAGGCTCTCGCGGTGGTCTGGGCTGGCCTAGGAGTGGTGCTGGTTGCGCGGGGCGTAGTTGTACTGGGCGGGGTTGTGGATTTTGGGGCAATGCGCCGGCATGGTGCGCGTCGAGCTAATGCCACATCTGAAAGGAGATAGGTGAGAATTAGAATAAAAATTGAACATACAACCCAAGAACCCGAAATGTGCGGCTGTTACCACACCGTTGCGGGTATTTACTTATTTAGAAAGGTAGGTTTTGACCCTCGCTCTGGGTCTTTCCTGATGCAAGGACTGTCTATCGCGGTTCAACGTGGCAACGCTGTGAGCGTGATGGGCACCTTTGCGTCTGGAAGGGCGCGGGGCGAGCTTTTTGATTAGTTTTGTAAATATTTTAGTATAGTTTTGCTCTAATATTTTTATTTTCTCTTTAGGGTAAATTATTTATGACCAGTTTTTTAATTCTGTAAATAATTAATATTTCTATGTCAGCATTTAAAAAGTACATATAAATATATTTTGCATTGTAATACATTTTCGTAAAATGTAAAAAAAAAATGGAAAAATTATAGTATTTACCCGTGGCTCCCGCGTTACTGGGAACTTAGTAGACTATGTTTCAATTAATCTCCTGACTTATCAGTGTGCCAAGTTTTCACAAAATCCATTTGACTGTTGACACGTTATTAAGTAACAAACATTTTTGTGTGCGTCTAATTACCGTAGCTCCATATAAAATATATCTACATCTATACTATCACAAAGTTGTAAAAATGAAATGTCTGTACATGAAAGATATTAAAAAAAAAATGATGTAAACGGACTATTTGGAGGTTACTAAATGGAAATATATATTTTTTGGATTTTTGACTACGCTGAAGAAAAAACGAGGGGTTATGACTTTATCTCCTCCGCGAACAAAGTTGCGGGCATCATACAAACATACAAAAAAATAAACTGCATACCTTCTAGTAACATTAAGTATAATATAAAATTGTAACAATGAAATGCCTGCACATTGAAGAAATTTTCATAAAAATAAGTAAAACCGTGAAATAATATATTTTTTTATATTTCTATGTAGGTATGTATGTATGTGTTTTTGTGTTCTCTTCACGTCATCAACGGCTGGATTCGACTATATTTGATACAACCAAGGACAGGTGACATTCACTTTTACACTGAAGTATAAAATAGAGATTTATAAATATCTTCCGCGAACGACGTTATGGGCAGATTCTATTTTATAATATCTATAGGATGCCTTCCTGATAGTGGCCGGATAAGTACTTACTGACTCCGCAGTTAGCAGCTCACTGCAAGGCCCCCGGGTTGTTGTAGGCTACGTTGTTGGATCCGCAGACGGGGTTGTACTCTGACGTCGCCGGGCACGCGCGCACGCAGAGCACCAGCCCCCCTAATGCCTAACGCGTTTGACGCTCGCAATCAAAATCAAGTGTTCTGATTTTCTATGGGCTATGACAGTTGATTAGGATACCATGTGTCAGAATTTCGTTAGGCAATGACCCCCCAGGTCCAGCAGCGTCCGGTTCGTCGTGATAGTGGTCGGATAAGTACTTACTGACTCCGCAGTTAGCAGCGCACTGCAAGGCCCCCGGGTTGTTGTAGGTTATGTTGTTGGATCCGCAGACAGGGTTGTACTCCGAGGTCGCCGGGCATGCGCGCACGCAGAGCACCAGGTCCAGCAGCGTCCGGTTCGTCGTGGTAGTGGTCGGAACAGTGGTCACAGTGGGCCTGGGTGTAGATGGACTCCTGCAAGCATTCATAATATAATGAGCTACTTGTTACAATCCAGGACCGTACCAAGTGGAAGGAGGTAGTCTCTGCCTACCCCGTAATGGGAAAAAGACGTGATTTTATGTATGTATGTACAGTCAGGGAATTTAAAGGTATGTCACTTTTGAACCTTAATACCATTACATACAGTCGAAAAGTAACAAACCTTTAAATTCCCTGACCGTACGTTGTCCGAATTTTTCAAATCTGAAGGCAAATTTGGAATCGTAAGTACGATACATACTATATATAACTATTGCACCCCCTATATGAAATTTCAACCCTCTCTGACCAAATTGAAAATCTGCCGCCATTTTGAAGTCGCCATCTTGAAAAAAAAATAATTCCACTCGATTGCTATGACATTTGGTCGAGCATCCCACCTATCTCTAACCGACTAGCCACCAATGCAATTAAAAAAAATCCCCAGACAAAAAAGAGGTGCAAAAATGTTTAAGCCTTTAGGGACCTATAAGTACTTAATTTACATTAGAAATCATTATTGAAATGATTTTAAAACCTAACGTAGGAATACGAATAACAATATATGTCTTACTGTTGTTCAAGATGATGACCACCGTCTATTTTTGGTAGTATTCAAAATATCCATATTATTCGGATTCAAATTCAGATTTAAAGCGTAGCGGATAATCCGGATAATCCGAATATCCGAACATTCGGATTGCAAACCCTAAATAGGGTACATTCATGAAAGTTTTTATCGCTTTTCTTAACAGAATATAAAAATACCATAAAAAGATTTCAAAAAGTGAAGTTAAAATCGGCCAAGAAAAACGCATGATAAAAAAGCATTTTAAACTGCTAATTAGACGGCGATTTGACAGAGAGGTCCGACACGTACTGTTACGTCACAGTCCACTCCGGCCATATAAGCTCCATATTACATTCTGTATTGCTAGAAAGATATAGAATGAAATGTTTGATAGCTTATATCTTGGTTATTTTTATAGTTATTTGAAAAAATATTTTTATCTACTCTTTGTTACATGAATGAGCTTTTAATAAAGCAAAAATAAAAAATCACGCATACATGAACACTTTTCGGACGTGGTAGTTTCCAAATGAGCACATCGCCGTATGCTCGCTACGAATGTGGGCTATTTCCAATCCAACGATAGATCATGAGGGAAAACCCCCAAGGATATGGGAACGATGTTGAAACAACACATCGTGGCTACTAAAATGCTTTTATGCAGTCTGATACTTTTTATTCATACGAGTATAAGCGGTTCAAGAATCCTACTTACGAATACAAATCAGGAACATGACAAGTTGAAGTGTGGATATACACACATTTTATATTACTTAAATTTGCGGTTCTATACTTTTCGTCGCCATCAATAAAACGTTGCATCTCTTTCTAACAAATATGAGTTGAGATTACATCTTATATTATGTCAAGTAAGTAAGTACGAGAGTGGTGGATGCGTTGATTAAGAGTCAAGACAAAAAAGTAAAATTTAACAATGCAAAAAGTTGATTCACCTAAGTTATTAAAATGGAATAGTAATGATAATGATAACTAAAAACATACCTAGTCGTGGGAACTTGATTGTTGAAATCCGGAAACACCACGCGATCTGCATCGTTCCGGGAAGTTTGTCCATTTTGCTGGTTTTGAGAGCCTCCTTGAGAAGGAACTCTGGAATTCTGGCCGGGACGACTAGAGGATTCGACTTGACTTGGGTGTCCTTGACCTACGGAATGTTGACCGGAATGAGCATGGGATCCGGTGTCACTGGATCTGTGATTCCCTTGGCCTTGATTGTAGGGCACTTGCCCTGGACCATTTTGAATTGAGCCTGAGTTTGAAGACCCGTGTTTGTGATTATGACCGTGCACGTCTTTGTTGTTATGCTGCCCGTGGTGATTATATCCATAATTCTGATGATGATGATCGAATCCGGAGTGATCATGTTCATGGTGACCAAAACCGTGATGATCATAACCGTGGTAATCAAAACCGTGATCATCATGATAGCTTAATGCCTGACTATCGCGATCATATATACGGGAATTAGGTTGATCGTTTCCATATCCATGACCGTATCCTGAATCTTCATAATCTTCATCACTTTCCCAGTTATCTTCACCATACTGTCTTGCTTTTCTGCTTTGGTCGTCATTATCGGGATCGGCCAGCGATGATTCGAAGTAATCGTCATCTTCGAATCCTACCCAACTTCTGCAGAGAGATGAACCGCTCAAACAGACCAGTACCGCTGAAAAGTTACATTTACATTAATTTTATATTTATTTCTTTTATCTTTATGCTAAAATCCAAGAACCGTTGCTGCGTTGTTGCGTGTTTTTTTTTAATTCCTATATAACTATGGTTAAGGATTCATTGTAGATCTTACAAGACAAAACAAAAATCATGTTTAAAAAAATAATCATATTCGTAACTTTAAACTTATGGAAGTTGTATTGGCAACATTGGAAAGACAAAGGATACGAGTATCTTTACATGTATTCTCAAGACTGCAGGAAATCCTTACGATTATTTTCATAACATTACGCGTGTGAGTATAAGTACCTAACATATATATTAAAGGAAGAATATAAACTAAGGCGTGGGAATGAACACAAGTTTTTCATGATGAATGCGAGACCTAGCACAATTTCAACTTCTAGCTTAGGCCGACTAGCTTAGGGTCGCTCTATGAACGTTAATAAAAAGTGCGAGAGGCGTATTAAATACATTTTTATCATGTAAAAAATATATTATTTCATGCAGCGATACTCAAAGTGTGCTTCTTTAGCCCTAGGGTTCCGGCAAATATTTCGGTTTACAAAAGAGTTCCGTTGCTGAAGAGGTTATATACATATTGGGATTCGTATTTAAACAAAGGTAAATCAAGGTTTTTTAATAACATTACGTTCTCCGGGCCGTTACTCCGGTAGACTTTCACACATGAACTTGAATCCTTGGTGCATTCAGCGCTTACTTCCGAATGCGCCGCTCTAATTAGGGCATAAAACCTTATGCCTTTTTAGCACCAAGGTCTTTCTCCCTCTTCCTAGATAAATAACAAAAACTGAAACCGCCCCAACGAAAATTCTTGAAAAAAATATAAAGAAAAAAAATAACTGCATAATTTAGTTTCTTCCATTAACATACAAATAACTTTATTCTACTCAAAACAATTACACTTATTTTGGAGTTGGTGCCAACGAATAAAAACCCAAACGTTAAATTGAAGTTATCCTCTTCCGTTTATGGAGTCAGTTAAAAAAAAAATTGAACGTGTTTCCTTCGAACGACTTAAAGCCTCTCTACAAGCTAGTTCACGAAATGGATTTAGCACCGCACAATATACACGACGCTCCGCAAGCTTATACAGAAGACCGAAGAGTATAACCTGCCCCTCTGCTTAGCGTTTGTGAATTACGAGATTCGATTCGAAGTGTTTCTTTCGTAGTGTTGAAGTGCTTGAACAAGAACGTCACTGTATCAGTCTGACTTCAGGACCAGACCTCGAAACCTATAAATACCACTGCAGTGAGAGTCAGGCAAGGAAATCTTATCTTCCCAGAACTGTTTACACTGTTAAAAAATATGTGATACATGCAAAAAAAAACATGAAATTGTAAAGTTCCCGAAAACGCAAGGAAATTTACGATAACTTATGAAATTTTACATATTTTTTATTAATTTAACCTTTTTTCATAATTTTTCGTAAATTTCTTTGGGTTTCGAGAATTTTACAGGTGTTCGTTTTGCATGTAAAACTACATATTTTTAACAGTGTACGCTGCAATGTAAACCGTTTGGGCGCGCCCATTAATTACGTGTGGCAATTTCGTGAGATTTGGCTGAACCCCTCCCCCCGGCCCCCAATCTCACGTGAGATTTTTCAAAATGTGTGTTTCTAGTGTAATATTTTTATTTCAAACTTCGCAATACCATGATTAATTTTATTGTGTAAGATATAGTGTAAGGTTTATGTATCTTTACATGATTAAATAATTTTAAAAAATTAAGTACTTATCAGTACTATTGATTAGTTTTCAGTTGCTTACATATTTTTGAGAGGCTTGTTTAGATAAATATGACAAGTAAACGTTGATATATTTTTGGCTGTTAAATTTGTACAGATGTACCTTTTATGCAGGTACATACATGTATTTTTGAAACCTTGGGAATGCTCATATTTATGACCTCGATTGTACACAGGGCATCCACAGATGGTTATAGGATGCTCCGCTGACGAAGTTTGAGACAAAGACAGAGGATTAATTCGTTGGTTGTGAATCACAAGCGGTCTGATAGTTTAATGGATTAGGACGCTGTTCCGGTATACCAGAGACGCTGGTTCGATTCCGGCTTAGACTGCAGTGAATTGTAATAATTCTTTATTTCTACTTAGATCTTTGTATCATATAGTAATTTATATATTATATATCATATACACATTATAGTGAAAACAAAAACTTCAGTAACTACGCGCAATCGACACCAGCCAAACAATTTCAGCTTCATCAATTTCGAAGGTTTTATAACGCGTAAAAGTTCACGGATGTGTCAAAAAGCCAAACATTTTATTTAGTTAAATAATAATATAGTTATACTTATACAGAGTGGAAAAAAATTATGGGCCCTGGAGGGGGAACTTAAAGGGAACTCTTTATTCTTTTTATTTTCTTAACATAAATAACTGCATTCTCAGAATTTGTGAAAAGCTTAAAATAAATATTATTCTTAACTTTATTCTTTTATTTCTTCTAACATGTATAAGTGCATTAACGGAATTAGTGAAAAGCTTACCTGAACCGGGAATCGAACTAACTAAAAGTGAAAAAAATAATATTCACTGTTTAACTCTACTAATCGATAGGATTCAAATTAAGGATATTTTTTTCCAATAAAAATTAGGTTCAACACTCGTACATGACATCATAAAATTTAATATTGAGTATCCTTATTAAAATAACGTAGACTAAACTATTTACTTTCAACAAATGAACTACGCGTTATAATTTTCTTAGAATTTCAACATACAAACACAATTTATGAAGAGCTGCTTGCTAGTTTATCTCTTAATACCTTATTGAGGACTTTGACATTGATAATTTCTTCATTATTTGACAGGCATTACAAAATGTTGAAAAATAGAACATTTAACTGGTTGAAGGTGTGACTAGCTGCAGTAGACCTTTGTAAGTATTTTTTTTTACTTTTAGTTAGTTCAATTCCCGATTCAGGTAAGCTTTTCACTAATTCTGTAAATGCAGTTATTCATGTTAGGAAAATTAAAAGGATAAAGTAAAGAGAAAAGTTTCCCTTAAGTAAAATGAGCTATCCCTAAAGATTTATGGTTGTTTCCCTCCAGGGCCCATAGTTTTTTTCCATCCTGTATATAGGTATAATATAGACCTAAATAAAAACAATTAGGTATTAAACATACTCCAGTCATTGGAAAGCGACAACTTATTCAATTTACTCTTAAGTGATGCTGCAGACTGCGACTGCCTGAAGGATAATGGCAGCTCGTTAACACCATAATGAACCTCACAAGATTACCGCACAGTATATAATAATACGCCTAATAACAGAGTTTTCAGATTTATCAATCCTAATTTGTAATTTCACGTTACAGAAATTGTATCCCAACCGGTTCGTTATACAAATTTTTTGTCGGTTAATTTTTTTCCCAGTATGTAACTTTTTCGTATTATTTAAAATAATCATAACCTAACTAATGTGTTTTGTGACACATATAATGAACTCTTAAAACATCTTACAAACATTACGGATACAGAAACAATAGAGCATTTAACTATTAGAGATGACAAGCCATGTCATTACCGAACACATTTTTCATGCATTTTAGCGGGGGGTGAGGTAAACACGTACAGCACACTACGGAAATATTTATTATTGTATAAACCGACCCGCGATTTTGGCGATACTTTGGTAGAGAGGAATGTATCCACATGACATCTTCATTAGTTAAATGCTCTAAGGTTCAGATAGTCACAAAATATGCGAATTAGAATTAAGTCTGCTATATAGTAGAAGTGTGCTTGCTTACCAAGTCTATATTTTTTCTTACTGTAGCTACGAAAACGTGATAAAATTTTAAAATTGTATATACAACTGATCTGATACTACTGAATGAATAAATAAAAAAACTTGTCTGATTTTATTATATTTACGGGAGGTATTTTTATTAAATAAACGCACATCTTTTTGTAAGGTGTTAGCCATTCATAACAAACGTGTGACACGAGGTGACACGTGACTAATGCTGGCAAATCACCGGCGTCAAGATAAAATACCAATTATGAATCGTGGTAATCGATAAAAATAAATTAAGTCGCACTAAAAAACACAACTCACCTAAAATTGCGATCCAATGAACCATTTTTTTTTATTATTATTTAATATGGTCGGATTACAAAATTTTTGTTCAATAGTCACTTTTAGGGGCACTCTGTCTATTTCTCTCGGTCCGTGGTCCAGCGATCTCTCTCACGTATTATTTAGCGATCCTTTGGTTCACGTATGTTTATAGAATCCCCACCATACGCGCTCGCTCGCTCTCGATGTCGATTTAATTAATTTGTGGATCGCTGAATCATGTATGATTTATCGATCGTTTACCCTTAAGCCACTTCAAACGTAAACACGTATATATGTTTAAAAAAACCGGCCAAAGGCGAGTCTGGCTCGCGCACCGCGGGCTCCGTACAAAATATACGCTAAAAACGGCTGTATCTATGAAAATCCAGTGATAGCAGAGCCCTGCTGCTAAGCAAAATGTACGAAGAGCGGGGTAATTTTATATAGATTTTTGATAGACTGACATAAAAATTTTAGATTTTCGGATTTTTCTCGTTGGTTACGACTATACGTATCAAGCTGAAATTAATATCAAATACTTAAAGGCCGAAACACACCGGATGCGTGCGCGGCAGCAGTATTTATATATATATATATACTAGATATATATATATATACTAGAAGGTGCCCGCAACTTCGTTCGCGGAGGAGAAAAAGTCATAACCCTTCATTTTTTCTTCAGCGTAGTCGGGTAAAAAGTATCCTATAACCATCTGGAGATACCCAAGGTACCCGTGTACCAAATATAATTGAAATCCGTTTAGCCGATTTTGCGTGATGAAAACACAACGACACATACAAACATACATAACATTGAAAAAAAAAAAATTTCGTTTTAGTGACCTCCAAATAGTCCATAACAATCATTTTTTTGAAAATATTTTCAACTAGCTTCTGCCCGCGACTTCGTCCGCCTTAAATTCGTTTATCGCGGATAAGGGTATTTTTCCGGGATAGAAAGTAGCCTATGTCTTTCCCCGGGACTCAAACTATCTCCATACCAAATTCCATCCAAATCGGTTCAGCGGTTTAAGCGTGAAGAGGTAACAGACAGACAGACAGACAGACAGACACACTTTCGCATTTATAATATTAGTATGGATGTACAGACATTTCATTTTTACAACTTTATAATAGTACTAAATAGAAGGCGCCCGTAACTTCGTTCATGGAGGAGAAAAAGTCATAATCCTTCGTTTTTTCTTCAGTGTAGTCGGGTAAAAAGTATCCTATAACCATCTGGAGATACCCAGCTACCCGTGTACCAAAAATTGTGGAAATCTGTTTAGCCGATTTTGCGTGATGAAGCCACAACGACACATACAAACATACAAATAGTCCGTAACCATCATTTTTTTTTAAATATCTTCAGTGTACAGACATTTAATTTTTACAACTTTATAATAGTATAGATTATAGTTATACTCTTGCTTCGTCCTCTAGGTTAGAGAGCAATTTGTAGTAACACGTATCGTGTTGCCATTCATCCACATAGTTTTAAGTAGAAATAAATCCTTTTTTTATATATATTATGTGGGTAGGTAGCCCAGGCACACTATTACGGCCTACCAACCCGCGCCCCATTCGCGTTTTTGTGCTCAGCCGTTCACCACGCGTTCTCGTTACTTCGTACAAAAAGAAGATATAGTTTGAGTGTCGAAGATGCCCAAACGTAGCAGGAAGCACGAGGACAGTGATGACTACTTTCGCCGCAAAATTAGAAGATTGGAATCAAAACTGGAACGGCGACGTAAAAAGTTTGTGGTTTCGAGTAGCTGCTCATCATCGAATGCTTCACCAGTACCGTTAACTGAACAAGGTAATTATTTCTTTCATTACCTCCATTAAAAGTGCCTCAAGTGAAACCAGATAAAGTTAACAGATCGAACAATGTAGTGGACACCTGAACGGGGTGTTCCCGTCATATATCTTTCGACTATAAAAAATTATAGTTGATATTATTTGAAACTAAAAACTTATAGTTGACGTTACGGTACTATGTTGTGTACACCTAAACGGGGTGTTGCCGTCATTATAATGTTCCGTAATATAAAATGAAAAATGTGGATAGTTTTTAGGGACTATCTCGATGTATATAGTCCTGTTGTGTACATCTGTAAGGGCTGTTACCTCACAGGCAAAATTAGACGAGTACACCATGTGTATATTACGTCATCAAGTTCCCTAAAGCATAACCGTCGTGTACTATATTTTGTTATGAAATATGTTAGCACATACTATGTTGTATAGGATACAGTTGTTTCCAAGATGACATATTTTTTACAGACATAGACAACGATCAACCGATGTTCGAGTTAGTTGCGCCCGAAATGTCTGATTTAGGAAATATTTCTGCAGAGCCCCAGGCCGCTAATGTGGTTGAAACAGACGACCCAATCGAAGGTCCCTCTATAATTTCACACACACCAGCCACAGCATCGATCCTTGATGACGAGATCTTGTCGATTTTAGGAGAAACTCCTTCAAAGGAAAAGAAATATGCAGATGAGATTCAAAATGATCTTGCAATACGTTGGGAGCATATTGCCACTTCTGGCCTTTCCAAAGAGGCTAAAAAGGAGCTGGTCGAAAAGCATCATGTCCCCAGTAATTGTAAAAAATTGAAGCGCCGGCTCTTAATGCAGAAATCAAAGCTGCACTGACAGAGGCTCGTCTCAAAAAAGATAAAGCTTTAGAGAATAAACAAAAGTAACAGGCTGCTGCAATGTCGTGCCTGAGTGAAGCTCTTACTTTGATTTTATCTTCAGATCATAAAGACCCCAAGATTATAAGACTGCTTTTTGAAGCTGGTCGTATTATGTGCGACGCACAATACACAGAATCTCTTACCAGACGTAGTTTTATATGTTCCACTATAAAAAAGGAACTCAAGGATCAACTTTACGACACTGAGATTGATAAATTCTTAATTGGAGAGAAATTACCAGATACATTAAAGGCAGCAAAAGCTATTAATAAGTCTGCTACAGACATGAAGGCTCAGACCGTTAAGGCGCCTGCAAATAAAAATAAGGCTTCAACGTCAAAAAACTTCAAGTTTCCACAGAGCAGCCGTCGTTTGGCGATAGTGAAATCTGCAGAAGTCAATGCAGCGGTAGCAGCACCACCATTAGCTCGTCGCAAACAGCCGCCGCCGCCGCCACCGCCAGCGCGCTCGACCAGGGCGCGCGCACCAACATCACGTCGTTAGAGTCGGTAGGCAATTCTGGGAGACTTTCCTATTTTTATAATCAATGGTGTATCTTAACGAGTGATCCTGTTATTTTATCTTGGGTAAAAGGTTACAAAATCCCATTCTGTGGACCCATAAAACAAGACTATGTTCCTGCTTTACCAACGCTATCTCAAGTTGAATTATATCAGTATCAAGATTCTATTAATGATTTGATTCATATGGGCGCAATCACAGAATGTCTACCTAGACACGACCAATTTTTGTCTAGTTATTTCCTCATTAAAAAGCCTAATGGCAAAAATAGGTTTATTTTAAATTTAAAAACGTTAAATTAATTTGTGACAACTGATCATTTTAAGATACAAGATTTACGGACTACCTCAAAATTAGTTTCACCAGGTTTTTACATGGCAAGCTTACATTTGAAAGATGCCTATTTCTTAGTAGGAATTCATGAGGACTAAAAAAAAACTTAAGATTTCGGTGGCTCGATAAATATTATCAATTTAATGTTCTTCCGTTCAGTTTAAGTGCCGCTCCTTTCGTTTTTACGAAACTATTGAAACCTGTGATGTCGTTGTTAAGGTCACTAGTTTTAGTGTCTACTATTTATTTAGATGACATATGTATGATTGGGAAATCATATTCAGAGTGTGCTGACAATATATCACAGACAAAACTAATTCTGGAATCACTTGGTTTTGTTATTAACAAAGGAAAAAGCAGTTTTATCCCAAAAGTGTGTAAATATCTTGGGTTTATAATAGACTCACAAAAATTTCAAATTACTCTTCCAGGTGAGAAAAGATTACTCATCGAAAAAGAGGTACATGAATTTATACAAAAAAAGCAATGTAAAATTAGATGTTTTGCTCGCCTCTTAGGACTTCTTACATCGGCCTTCCCCGCCATCCAGTATGGTTGGCTTTACACAAAACAATTTGAAAGATGTTAATATCTCGCTCTTCTAAATACCGATGATTACGAATCTTATATGACATTACCGTCAACTTTGTATGTAGACTTCACGTGGTGGCTAATGAACATAAAACATGCTATCAACCCCATCAGGGTTGATGACTATTGCATGGAAATTTATTCTGATGCGAGTAAGACGGGTTGGGGGGTTGCATGTAGTCAAGAGACAGCTAGTGGCTCATGGAATAGTGATGAGGCTAAAAACCACATCAACTATTTAGAACTGATGGCAGCGTTTTTTGGCCTAAAGATTTTTGCAAAGGACCTGACTGACTGTCAGATTCTCTTACGGATCGATAATACAACTGCTATTTCATATGTCAATCGCATGGGAGGCGTCAAGTTTCCCCATCTAAATCAAGTGACAAAAGACCTGTGGCAATGGCGTGAAAGCCGAAATATTTTCGTTTTCGCATCCTACATTAGTTCGCAAGACAATGAAATAGCATGGGAACTCAACGACTGTGCCTTCAGCCAAATTGTCACAGCCTCTGGACGTCCAGATATAGACCTTTTTGCAAGTACGGTAAATAACAAGAGCGTCAGATATGTATCTTGGCACAGAGACCCAGACGCTTATGCTGTCAATGCCTTTACAATTAGTTGGCAAGAAATGTTTTTTTACGCATTCCCACCTTTTGCAGTTATCTTACGAACTCTTAGAAAAATCATTAATGAAAAGTCTGAAGGCATAGTCGTTGTCCCACTCTGGCCCACGCAGCCCTGGTACCCTATATTCCAAAAGTTGCTCTGTTCTGGAGTCATAATTTTTTCTCGTGACGATAATGTTTTATCATCTGTGTCCAACAGCCACCCACAAGTCACCCTGGTAGCAGGGAGATTATCCGGACAGCTTTACTGAGAAGATGTGTACCACTGGCTTCATTAAATATAATGCTCGCTTCTTTATCCGAGAATTCCCTCAAACAATATTGTTCTGTGTTAAAACGTTGGGTTAGTTTCTGTACACAACATAATACGGACATTTATGAGGCATCTATACCTAATTTAATATGTTTTTTGACAGAGGAATTCAATAAGGGTGCCAGTTATGGGACTCTCAATTGTTGCCGATCGGCATTATCGTTAGTATTAGGTTCTAAAATTGGATCAGATGATCGAATAACTAGGCTATTGAAAGGATTTTATAGGCTACGACCAGCTTTACCTAAATATAATATTACTTGGTCTCCAGCAATAGTGCTAGATTTCTTAGCTAATTTTTATCCTAATAATAAGATTCACATTGAATATCTTACTAAAAAAGCTGTAACCTTATTACCAGTAATAACAGCGCATAGGGTCCAAACATTGTCATTAATTAATGTACAGAATATTAATAATGATTAAGATTCCTGATAGGATTAAGACTTCCAGAGCAGGAGCATTACAGCCCTTTTTGAATATTCCGTTTTTTAGACAACGTCCTCAAATTTGCCCAGCTGATACGTTGTTAACATACATAAATATGACAAAGAGTTATCGTAACAATAATGATCGTCTTTTTATAAGTTTCAGAAAACCTTATAAGGCTGCATGTTCACAAAGTATCAGTCGATGGATCAAGGAGACTTTGTCAGAAAGCGGAATTGATACTTCAATATTTAGTGCTCACTCCACTCGCCATGCATCAACCTCTGCAGCTAGCAGATTTGGGGTCAATATAGACACAATTCGAAATACTGCTGGGTGGAGTGGCAACTCGAATATATTTGCTCGTTTTTATAACAGAAATGTTATGTCAGGTAATCAACATACTCATTTTGCTTTTTCAATTTTAAATAATTAAAATTTGTAAACACGTTATAATCAGTGTAATCCACAAAATTAATGTTTCTCTAGAATAAAATTTTTTGCCCCTGGATCTGGTTATTCTGTGCCAGTTTTGATAATTATTTATACTGAATAAAGCCAATCTGATTTGTTCAAATTATGTTTTATTCATAATATATAAACATCCTAATATTTCACTTGGCTTTCAAATTCTACAAATTGCTCTCTAACCTATTCGGACGAAGCAGCTCGTATAATTATGATAGAACATCACTTGAGGTAAGTTCGTTTAATCATAAAATATAGACTAGAAGGCGCCCGCAATTTCGTTCGCGGAGGAGAAAATGTCATAACCCTTCATTTTTTCTTCAGCGTAGTCGGGTAAAAAGTATCCTATAATCATCTGGAGATACCCAGCTACCCGTGTACCAAAAATAATTGAAATTCGTTTAGCCGATTTTGCGTGATGAAGCCCCAACGACACATACAAACATACATAAAATCCAAGAAAAATATTTTTCGTTTTAGTGACCTCCAAATAGTCCATAACAATCATTTTTTTGAAAATATCTTCAATGTACAGACATTACATTTTTACAATTTTATAATAATAGTAATAACTGTAGATAAGATATTTGTTGAGTCTCTGTTCACATAACAAAATAGTGTCCGAAAAAAAATGCATACCTCTGAGAAACTTTATATTGTTCCCAATTTTGTACATTATTAGTGATTCTTTTTTTGCACGTAGATGCAAGAAAAGTGTTTCTTGAGTTTTTTGGCTTGAACCTTATTAACCTAGGGACACTTCAACTAAATATGCTACCTGGACTTTGCCAAGTAGGTACTAAATACGAGTACGTACCTAGTTTTATCTAATCGAACCCAACGGTCAGAGTCTTGAGTGAATTTGAAATGCGAATGAGAAACAGGTACATTTCGAATTTTCAATGTATCAATAATATTTAACTACAACTTGTTTCATATGAAAAAAAAATGTATTTGAATCTCTCTCGATATAGAAGAAGAAATTAAAGTTTACATTAGTTGGTACCGTACAGACATTTAATTTTTACAACTTTATAATGTTTACAACAGTGATAATAATAATGTTAATGTAGGAATAAGGAAATAATAAAGATACATTTATCATGCCTTATAATCATTGCATAGAAATGCAAAAAATTAAAGCGTGACCACACTAAATACCCTAAAATACATTTAGGTTCTTCTGTTGTTTCTCCAATTAAATAAATAAATAAGAAACTACCAAAATGACGTAGTGAAGGTATTATCAAATATTGTGCAAAATTAGTAATATCGAGTAAGGTCGATAACTTTTCCTGTCGGTTCAAGTTCATCGAAACGTACGTTCCTACGACATGAGTAATTGTAACGAATTTCATAATCAGGAACTGAGTGCCACCATACATGGTAGATACCTACAATTTGCTTTTGTTTTTAATAAAATAAGTCCTAATTTATTCGCTTAAGCATATAAAGCATTTACCTACTTAATTCACATTTAAACAAAAACACTTTGGGTTGGGTTTATTCAAACCTGCATTGTAGAATCCGGCCCTGAACACGGTCAAGATTCCCTCCTGAAAATGATGATCGCTTTTATAAGTTTATTTTTATTCAGTATCAATTAAATTTTGGTCTATACTTACGCAGGGTCTCTACCAACTTCTTAAAACAATTTTAAGGATATAATTTATAGAAATACTTAATCGTACATAGCGCTGATTCTTAAAAATGTTGAGTAAAAAAAACTCTAAGTGAAAAATTCTGTACAAAAATTACAACATAGCAATGCGGGAGGTTAATAACTTTAACATGACAAAATATTAAGTCGTTAAATCTCCGTGTTCCGTGTGGTAATTCCGGATGACGGAACCAAAAAGGACCTTCAGTTCCGAGAACACACTGTTCTGCTTGAATTCTCAATTCTTATAAATAATAGGTATTTTCTGAGTAAATGTACTCCTAAGTTCGTCGTTGGCTTCCGTACCAAAAACGTAAAAAAGGAACCCTTATGGTGCGACTCTGTCTGTCTGTCTGTCCGACAATTAGAGCGCCATATCTCAAAAATTATTTATGCTATTTATCTGAAATTTGGAATATTTATAAACATGGTCAGCCTACATGTATTGCAAAGGAAAGGGATTATGTAATTTAATATGAATATTACACGAAAATTATAATCATATATCTGTCGGTCTTACTTTTTTTAATCACCAAAAATCATTTTTGAAACCGGGACCAAAAATCATTTATGAACCGGGTTACGGTTTGGTTAAGTTTGCCCCTCATTTGTATATGACGCCATAGATACCTGAGGCAAACTTAATTCAAAAGCGGCAAATTAAGTCGGAATAAGTGAAAGTTTCTACGGAACCCTCGGTGCGCGAGTCAGACTCGCACTTAACCGGTTTTTTCTATTTACTTTTCCTCCAGCAATCGATCTATTAATAAGTAAATTATGAGAACCCCATAATTATAAATTATTGTAGTGAAAGTCCGGGCAAAGTGGATACCTTAATTGTTGACAGCTTATGAGAAGAAAACGTACAGACACAAGGAAAAAATAATGACTTAAAACTAATCAGTATTTTTTAAGGTTTTCAATATAATCATCAAAAATTACGGGATATTGAATATTTATTTAATTAGTTGGTACCGCTCTATCCACTTTGCCCGACCCGGGCAAGTGGATTGGATCCGTTCGCAATTTCTAGAGTTACGGGGTGCATGATCCTTTTGGCATAGATTTAGGACAGTTTTCTTCAGTAATATTGTTTGTGTTCGAGTTTTTCACGTCTAGTTGTTTAGTGATACACTATCTTGGTCAGCCATTGCATCTTGAATTTATGTCTTAGGAAATTCACTTCATGTCACTTTTGCGATAGAAACGACACCAGTTCCAATTTTGCAATGAGTTCATAAATTATTTCAATATAATACACGGTTATTCGGAAGTCTGCAAAATTGCATTTGGCCTTAATGATTTTAATGGTCAGAAAAAGCACTCAGGTAGTATTTAGAATTTATCCTAACTGCCCAGTCATAAGACAACAAAAAACATTATAAGAAAATATACTGTTTATTTTAGGTGACCTACTACTAATTCGTAGGGGTGAACGCGCTTATACGAACGCGTTACTCAGTGGTAATCCCCCACTCATCACATTATTGCGGATTGTGAATCTTTGAGAAATGAGGATATAATAAACCTGCTGTGTTACAGAAATTCCGTGCAAACCAGTTCTTCTGGATCAATTTATCTGCTTGTTGACAAGGGATTCCAGACTCCGTCGTAAATAGTTGTCGAGTTATCTAAAATAAAGAGTTGCTATTTTTAATTTTATTGCATGTCGTGACGCCTAGAGACCTGATACATCTCTGAGAAAATTATTAGTTTATATTTTATATTACTACTGTACCTAACATTGATCTGGAGGATCTGTACATCTCCTCTGCGTGTACCATTTTAAATCAGTTATAACACAATTGTAATAGGTATTGCAATAGTTAATAATAATTCTGAAAAAATGACTCTCTTGAGTTTGTTTTGGTTTTCTTCTCAACAGTGGTCTCCTTGGGAAATGCCGTAGAGTCAGACTTGTAAAAGTGTCCTTGTTTTTGCCTTATTTACAGAATAAACTATTTAAATTTGAACCTTTTTTTACAAGCTCTTTATGCGACTGCACGACGCAAAGGAGGGTAATGTGTTTATCAATATATGTATGTACTAGTACATACTCGTACATACATCGCATGTAAGTCGCAAAGTGTTGTATGTCATATGTATATATATATTTGTTTGGTCCACCTTTAGGACGCCATTAACCGTTTGTTTAAACTAGGAAGGCAAACAAGCATACATTCTGTCTGATGCTAAGCAAGTACCAAAGCGTAAGACTTTAGCAGCGCCAAAAGCATCGCGCGCACATGGACGACCCTTTCAGATCCTTTTCACTCTCTGTTGAAGCAGTCCATACTGCCTCCTTACTAGTAATCGGATTCAATGACAGAAGTAACAAATCTAAAAACGAGAATGCTTTCCGCGGCCATGTGGAGTAGATCGGGGACGCAGTGCGCAAGGCACAAGGACTGCGGAGGTGGGCTGAACTGGTTCAACCCGACTTAAATATAAGGCTTGGAAGAGAGAGCGAATGAATCAGATCCAAGGGAGAGAATGAGATTATGGACTGGTCGTCTCCGCCGGCGGGATCGACGCTAAGACCCCATCCGAAGAGTTCGGAGTAGCTATCCTTTCGATGGCTGCTGTGACCTCGTCTGCCGGATCAGAGAACATGTACCTAGGACTGCGTTAAACCAACCTTTACTAGGTGATACATGGGTCATGAGCAGGAGTGACAGGGGTAATGAAGAGGGCTACACTGTGTTACTTTTACTAAGGAGCCAACCACTAAATCACGAAAAAAAAGTCAGGTGTACCATAAATTTCGGATAGTTATAATTTGACTTAAAATGCCTTTAAAGACTAGGCACAAATACTAAAGTGATGACAAACAGCGCGAAACGTAGGGTAGCGGTAGATGGGCAGATTATACACTATGTTGACGAGTATATATACCAGTTAGTCTCTTTCAGCAACAGACAGGACAAGGAAGTCGAACGACGAGTTTGTAATGCCTGGAAGAGCTACTGGTCCATGAAGGAACTAATGAAGAGAAATCTTCCATTGTGTCTTAAACAAAAACTCGTCAATATGTGTATTCTGCCCGTCCTAACCTACGGTGCCCAAGCATGGTCACTCACCGAGAGTCAGAAATCCAAATTGAAGGTTTCTCAACGGGCAATGGAGCGCAGCATTCTAGGTGTTAAAAGGACAGATCGCGTCCGGAACACTACGCTGCGCTCTGTTAGCCGAATAACGGATGTTGGTGAAAAAACCGCCAGGCTAAAGTGGGACTGGGCCGGTCACGTCTGCCACATGCATCCGGAAAGGTGGGCTAGTGTGGTCACTAAATGGTTGCCACAAGATGAGCAACGTAGACGGGGCAGGCCTAGGCGGAGATGGCGGGACGATCTGGATGCGTTTCTTAACAATCGGCTGGAGGTGGCATCTGATAGAGAGTCGTGGAGATCTAAGGGAGAGGCCTTTGCCCAGCAGTGGGACACTAAAATAGGCTGATAATATAATATATATAGTTTGACAAGTTCTTTCGTGACACTCGCATGGTCTACTGGTGACGAGGGGAGAAAGACAGCAGGGTATAAAGTGTGCGCGCGGCGGAGTGAGCGGAAGAACTTGTCAAGCTAATTAATTAACTTTTAATGAGCTGGTTTTTTATTTGCGATTTCGTGGTTGGCCCCATAGTAAAAGTTGCACAGTGTCTCCCTGTCACCCCTGTCACTGCTGGTCAGGACTCATAAATCACCTAGTATAAGCAAGCGGCTTCTGTGGGATGGATCCCTTTAAAGGTGCTTCCACACTTGTATCATTTGACCGTATCAGATCATCGTCGCGTGGCATGATCGCGTGTCACGATCACGCGTTTGGACGTTGCGCCGATCCGATCACTCGAAATCCATTTGCTACGCGTATCCGACAGTGAGCATCCAAGCAGCGCGATACGCAGTCATGCCACGGCGCGGTGATCGGATACGAGCAAATGATACAAGTATGGACGCACCTTAAGGGATCGAGAATCGATAGGAAGCATTACTGTATCGCCTGTGAAAACTGGTACGAAGCAGTCGAAGCCTAAGGAATCCTTACCCATGTAGTTAGTAATTGCGAAAGTGTGTTTGTTTGTCCTCCTATACAAGCAACGGGGCTACGGATGGATGTGATTTTTAGGGTTCCGTATATTTTTTTTGCTTAGCTCGCTAAATTACGTGTGTATACTGTGTATTTGTGTTTCACTGTGTGGCATCGTAGCTTCTAAACGGAAGCACCGATTATTTTTAAGTTTGTTTTGTTGGAAAAGTGACTTAATCGAGGGTGTTCTTGGCTCTGATTCAAATTTATTTATTCAGCCGTTTCAAGTTTACTAGGCACCTTTTTTAGGTGCATCATAGTTTTTTCATTTCGGTGATACATATTTAAGTCGTTTTATTTTATTTTAAAACGCAGCGAGGTAATTAACATTGAATGAGATGAGGCGCCTGATTTGAACTAGAGGCAAATATTCTGTATTGTAAAACAATTTCAAGAACATGAATAGGTACTTAATACGTTCTGTAGTCTGTCGTAAACTTGTAGGTCTCGTCTACGTCTGCGTACACACTGCAGGACTACTCTTAATCGTAGAAATGATCATGAACATGAGCCAAAAGACGTCCATTTTTGGATACAGGCCTCCCCCAAAAAACGCCACTATGACCGGTCCTGCGCCGCCCGCATCACCAGGTCATAATAGTTCATTAATTCTGTGAGCTGTTTAGAGGAGGGTCGAGTTGAATCTCATATAATCTTACTTTGGAGAGAGGAGGGTATCAGCGAATATCACGATTTTTTTTATTGCAAATGCAAGTGTAGAATGCAAGAAAAAATTAAGTAAAATATGTTTCGTCACTGAAATATGACAAAATCTTACACAATAATATTTATCGTGGTTTTCCGAAACTTCAAATAAAAATATTACACAAAATATTTTTCTTAGAATAAATTGAACGCATTTACACTAGAAACACACTTTTTGAACAATATCACGGGAGATCGGGGGATCGGGCACGGGTTGAGCCAAATCTCACATTATCTCATCGCCAAAAATGCCTCACGTAATGAATGTATGTCCCCTAAGTTCACCTTACGGAGGGCCTTCCACGCTGCGGGTTTTTTAGTGTGTGGTCGGCACTTATATAAGAACTCGTTGGCACCTGCGGTGGTCGGTTGTCCATGGCCACTTAGTTATAACCTTTTGTATTTTTTTAGCGAGTCATACCTATGTATTGTGTAGGATATATGCGATTTAGAATATCCCATGAAATTGAGAAACCAGCTTAAAATATAAAGCATGCTTTATTAGAAATATTTATTTATTTATTATAAAAAAAGATACACAGCAATACAGTAAAAACCAAGGCACTGTGAACTACGAAAAACAAAATCGTATATAGAAAAACTTAAAACTAGTTCGATTTCGGCGTCGTAACTTCGTGGCTCCGTTGCGCCGTCTGATTGGGTGTAGTGTAGGATTCGGCAGATTGCCCCTGAACGGCCGCCGAAACACCCTTCGGCCAGAAGTCTGCATCGCGATGGTGTCCTGCAGCGCCCGCGGCACCCGCACCACAAACGAGCTGAAAGTGCACGTCGTGGCGGGACTGCAGCTGGTGCACCCTCAGCGAGAAGCCAGTCATCAGCCACGGTGGAGTGATGCAAGCGTATAGTGGCCATCCGTCCGGGTTTCCCCGGATTTGTCCTAGTTTGGAGGCTGTCCGGGGGCCGTACGGGCGGGACTCTTTTTATTTCAGGGAAAACCTTATTGAACTGAATAAAATCTAACATGTCCGGGGAAAAATGCGATTTCCTTCAAATATTCACGGCTTTTGAAGTTTTTGTCCGGGTTCCGCTATAGTCAAGATGGCAGCCCTATGCAAGCGCGACACGTAGAGCGCCTTACTCGATTACATACATAGAAAGAGTTTTAAAGAGGCCAACTCCCTACAGGACTGTGTGTTACATAACAGTAGAAATGCAACATAGTATACATCAAATATATAATCGTAGTATGTAGGTATGACAAACATCATTTATCTTTTATTTTTAGTTTGGGGCGATTGTTGTCGATGTGGTTGTTGTTGTCGTGGTAGTCGTTGTCGGGCAAGGTGACGGCACAAGCAGAGACACATCTGGAATAAAATTTTTGTTCATTAATACGACTATTTGTTTAACATTTACACTACCTAATCAGACTACCTACTAGTGAATAGTCGATAGCATTCAAAGTGCTAAATATATCGCAACACATCTTAATTCTTACAAGCATAAAGATGCGTGACAATATATTTGGTTCTTTGGATGCTACAGAAATACTAGAGGAGTGTGGGGAACAGTGGACTCCTGGGGGAACAGTGGACTTCTTATATTTTAAAGAAATAATCGGTTTACACTTCTGTCTTGTTTGATTGTTTGCACTTTGATAACGTGTTAGGCTGGTTAGGCATTCTTTCAATTCGTCCCATAGCAAAAATATACTCGTAAATCTATTAGTTCTAAAATGAAGTCATCCACAGTTTCCCTTGGAGTCCACTGTTCCCACCGTCCCCTTTTTGATGCTGACTGTATACATGTTGTTTTAAATACGGTTATATGTTGTTTAGAGAGGTAGCTATTCTAATTGCGTTTACTTTTTAGGGCTCCTAAAACTAATCCTAAGTGAATTTTGTTTATGCTTAATTATTTAAATTTCCTGGAAACCTAACGATTGTAGAAAATAATAATAATAGCCTACTTATTATCAGATATAGTTACATTTCTGGGTCAATTTTTTTTATTTAATTTTCTGTGAAAATCCACACAACACAAACTATTTCGCTATTTCTTATTGAAAGAAAATCGACCCCGAAATCTAAGCTGCATCAATTGATGGAATAGAAGCCAATTTTGTAGAACAAAGATATTATAAGTGCTTCAGTATTAGACCACAAATAACACTAAACCCATCTTATTGATGACGTACCCGCATTGTTTTTCACCATTTTCCTCAAGCATGGAGGCTTAATAGCCACCGTTTTATGTTTAACGTTGATAGACTGGCTCTTAAAACACTAGTCATTTAATGCATAATCATAAAATAACTTGCTAATACTATAAATTACGATCATACCACAGCGGATCTACGTAACGTAACGTAAAATGACTGTGACGTCAACATATTGCAACTAACGTTTTTAATTAAATTATGCCGCTGTGAATCCTTACTACAAAATAATTGAATACACGAGATGGATAATCGTCTGAGCCTGAGGCATGTCATATACCACGAGTTGTTGTACTCCTGAACCAATCAATACCACACCTGGTTCAGTTCTGTATCGCTGCAAGAGTTCCATTATGGAGAGATAGGGGACACGTGGATACAGTGGGCCAGTAGGTCTGTGGCGCACACCGTGTCTTACTCTGTCGACGTAAAGGTGCGTCCACACTTGTATCATTTGCTCGTATCCGATCACCGTGGCGTGGCATGACTGTGTATCGCGCTGCTTGGACGCTCACTGTCGGCGCGGCAATCATGCCCCACTTGTCCGATATAAGTGTGTGATACGCGTAGCAACATGGATTTCGAGCAATTGGATCGGCGCAACGTCCAAACGCGTGATCGTGACAAGCGATCATGCCACGGAACGAAGATCTGATCGGGCAAATGATACAAATTTGGACGCACCTTTAGAGTTCTACTTAGCTATAGAAAGATACCTACGTGGTAGATACTTTCTGACGCCACAGGCCTGAGCCAGATCAGTGCCGCATACCGGATCGAGGTTTGTCGCCGTATGAATTCTACTGAACTATTGACAGATGAGGACATGTATTAGAAACTCACTGACACCGCAAGAGTTCTACTTAACTATGGAGAGATGGGGACAAATGGTATTGATCACTGACGCCGCAAGAGTTCTACCTAACTATGGAGGGATGGGGACAAATGGTATATACTCACTGACGCCGCAAGAGTTCTACTTAACTATGGAGAGATGGGGACAAATGGTATGTACTCACTGACGCCGCAAGAGTTCTACTTAACTATGGAGAGATGGGGACAAATGGTATATACTCACTGACGCCGCAAGAGTTCTACTTAACTATGGAGAGATGGGGACAAATGGTATATACTCACTGACGCCACAAGAGTTCTACTTAACTATGGAGAGATGGGGACATGGTATATACTCACTGACGCCGCAAGAGTTCTACTTAACTATGGAGAGATGGGGACAAATGGTATATACTCACTGACGCCGCAAGAGTTCTACTTAACTATGGAGAGATGGGGACAAATGGTATATACTCACTGACACCGCACGCCTGGGCACACGCAAGTCGCCCTGGGTTGGGGTACTGGATCAGATCGGTGCCGCACACCGGGTTGTACTCTGCTGTTACGGTACAAGTCCCGATGCATTGTTGTTCACTTGCATTGTTAGATATTCTGAAATTGACAACTCCTCTCTATAAATAACATTTAAGAACCTGGGCGCCTGCGCTTTGCTCGGTGGGTGAAACGGATCTAGATAAACTTGGAAGGTAAAACTATGTCTACATACCAAATTTCATACAAATCGTTGGAGCCATTTCCGAGAAGCCATTACATTACGAGTAAGTATACTTAAAGTAATAGTATAGGATGAAAAAATATAAAAATGTACCCCATTCTCATATAATTTTAAAATTTTATCGCGTTATGCCTGCATAAATGAACTAACAATCGCCGCTGAAGATCCTCGGCACATTTACAAAAAAAGGTACGCCTGAAGAAATTTTCTTGAATCATAGCTAAGTAAGAACACTCTCAATTAACCCGCATTTCAAATAAAAAAAATCCTAAATCAAAATCGATTTACAGGTTTAGGAGCTACAATGCCACAGACACGTGTGTACAATACTCGGCTTTTTTCGACGGAGTTATAAAATACCGATAACCTTTGCTGTTCTGTCTTGTTTCGCAGCATCTAGTAAGATAAAAAATGACTTCTAAAGTAAACATGTTCTCTGTGGTTTCAAAGGGTTTTCATCGGGAATCCGGTTAACCATTTTGATATAATAAGAAAATAAATTACCCTTTGTTATTTGGAGACAAAGTCGACGACTGCTGACCTGGAAATGGCCCTTGACCGGGAAATTGAAACTGACCCAGCCCGGTGAACTGGCCCGGCCTGGGAATCTGACCCTGTGCCGGGAACTGTCCCTGCCCAGGTAACTGATTCTGCCACGGAATCTGAACCGGTACCAAGATTTGACGCGGCCCAGGTAACGGAGCCAGTCTACCAAACAAATTACCATAGCCAGGGTCCTGGCTGTTTTCCAGGTCGTTCGAATCCCTGGGCTGAGTAGACTGCCGTTTAGGTCTGATCTGCATCCCCATAGCCGTAGCACTCAATATGGCTGTAACGTCAACAAAAATTCATATTAGGTTATATAATGTAGAATTATCGATATAGGAAATAAAACATGTCCGTACTCGTTTTTTTTAATTTTAAAGAGGCATCCGTTTATTGCATGAGAAGGTACTGTGTGACACCTAATACCAAGCACACAAGTAGATATCGGTAGCTCTAAGGCCGAAGTTCTCGGCCGTGGCCAACAATAGTAGGTAACCTTAGATAAAAACGCTGACGATATTTATGTTATACTTAATATCTATTACGTAATGTATTTTACACAATGAATTCAATACTTATATGTCAAATTCACGTAGTAGGACTACTACTGTTACTATAATATATGATCCAAAATTTTAATGATAGCTATTAGTGTCTGTAGGTATGGTGTGTTTGCGAAATTATTTAGAATATGCAAAAAAAAATAACTTTGAAATTTTTGATGTTTCAGTTATCGTTGGTTTGACCTCAAACTAGGGATCCTATTAATTTAATAAGCCCATCTATTTATCCATGTGTTTGCTTCAGTGCATGTATTCAACGTCCACTATAAATATGACTGAAATTTGGAAGTACATATAATAATATCCTAAGCGCCTTCGCTGTTTTTTTTATGTAATAAGTGGCAAATGGGCAGACGCCACCTGATAGAAAGTGGTCATCGTCGCCCATGGATATGTGCAACACAGGAGGAATCGCCCTTACATTGCCATCTTGAGCGCCTTGTTAGCTTGCCCGTTGAAGAATCCCATGTTATAGCGCTCCGAAAACACCTTAGAGGGAAGCTAATTCCGCAACATGCTAACTAAGAGTTTCGATTTTTTTTTATTAAAATATAACAAACTAGTAATAAATAGATAAATTATGCATTACTCACCAATAATGAACAAGATGCCTAAGAGCTTCATTATTGCTTTTTTGTGTGAAATTGCCCGCTCAGCGTGAAATGCGTGAATGACAGTCGTCAGCTTCTAATGGGCGGGCACGACGACTACTTCTTATCGGGGGACCCACAAGTTGATCTATTTGGTCGCATCCCTAACTCGCAAATAGCATTCCAACACGTTTTGCAGGGTGATTCGTCATTTCTTCGACATGTTGACGGGATATTCGGCTATATTTTCAGTGTTTAGGAAAAACGTGCGCGGCCAAAACCATTCGGCAAAAGCGGTTTTGCAGATTGGTTATAAAAATAACCAATTTGCAAAACCGCGTTTATTCAGATTTTATTTATAAATTTAAAAGCATGTTTGTTATTTATCCTACAATAGCGCAATAACAAAGCAACAGATCGAGTTCTGAAGGATCCACAATGGACAATACAATGACAAAAACACAGTTTTCGAGTAAAAACTCGCCTAAAAAAACCCTTACTACACGAGAGAAGCCGCAGAAAAACTTAGTAGCAGCTATTTTTGGAAAAGTTGTAGATTATTGGGCCTTCCTACTAATCTAACTAGGTACTCGCATTAACAACACTTGTCATTAAACCAATTTTTTTGTGTGGTTGCTACGTGTTGGCGTTGGCTCAGACTCGTTCAGTCCGTGTCTTAAAATGTCCGTTTCTCAAAATGGCCTTCTTTCAACTAACGTCTCTTTCGTATAATGTCTGCTATTTGTTTCCTATGATGGCACTTTCCTAAAATTCTGACTTCCTAGTGGACATAAGCATAGATCTCTCTGACATAAGTTCACTTTCAAAAATGGTCTGTTTCCTATAATGTGCGCTTATTATGTCTAATTCCTACGATGTAAACATGATTTGAATATTTTCTTCAAATTAAAACAAATAGTACCAATCCGTCGGTACTATCTTTAGAATAAAATCGGTTGACACTTACTATTTATTTATTTTCTCTTACTATTGAATGATCAATCGCATTCAAAAACTGACACTTTTAGGAATTAGACATCATAGGAAACTGAAAATGTAGAAAGAAGGCTATTTTGAGAACCAGACATTTTAGGAAATAGAGCGTACAAGAAGTAGATATCATAGTAAACTGACAATGTAGGAAGAAGCCCATTTTGAGAAACAGATATTTTAGGAAACATACAGTACGAGTCTGAGCCGTGTTGATGTTGACCACTATCACTGAAGTAGCTTTGAAGAATTTTGAGTTCCGTTTGCAGTGTGTTTATTCGGAATATTTATATAGTCAAGTTAGAAATAGAAATGAAAACCGGCATAGTGCTTACTCTGATTTATTTTCTACCTATTTCAATAGTTTTGCCGTTAATTTGGCTTATCTAAATCGTACACCTTACAAGAGAACTTTTGAATGAAATAACACATTTTTATTTAAAATATGATTTAATTTATTCAGTCCAATTGTTGAAAGTGTCATATTTTAGCTTGGTGCGGCTGTAGTCGACACCGGGCAGGGAGAGGCGCGCAGCAGGGACACGTCTGAAATAAAACATTTCTTCTTTAGTAAAGTCAGACAACAATTTGTAACTAAATCAAAAATAAACTATAATAATAATTTTCTTTTAAGTAGCATCCAACCTCCGTCCAAGGCTGGATATACTTTCCATTATTTTTTAAATTTTCTAGCTAATAATATGTTTTATGTAACCAAAACGGGAGAAAGCTTCACGTTGGAATGCAAGATATATGTTATATTTAGAAATAAAAGTTTAAATTCGTCTTAATTATCATGATGATTTGACAGAGACTAGCTACGTTAACGATCTTCGAGAATCATCATTCGCAACAAAATCATCAGATATGGCAGACTCGTAGATACTTAAGTATTTGCTACTGCTTGAAGTACATTTATAATACAACAAGTACTTAATAACATTGTAATTTTTATTAACGTGGTACAGCACTCTGAGGTCACCATCATAACTGCAGCAACGCCATAAATAGTTTTCCTTAGTGTTCTCAGTCATTCCCTCTATATTATACCCATATGGCATTAAATCCGACATTTGCATAACACGCTTCGGTTTTGCGCATGAAATTTTAAATAATAATATAATTCGTGATTTAACTTAGATTGGTATCACCATCAACCACAGCGGGTTATAATATGCCGTCGGAAGAGTCCAAACTATATATATAAATTATTAACTTTTAACGAAAATAACCGACTCCAAAAATAACACTCAAAAGTAAAAAAATAACTTCATAATTCAGGTTCATCAATATACTTACAAGTACCGTTTTTCTACTAAATTTATACAGTATATACAATTAATCTTATGTTGGCGTCGGTGCCATATAAATATGAATGTGTAAAATATTAAAAATTGACGATTTTAGTAAGTTGTGACACGATGGGACCGACTTCAAAATAATATTAATTGATTACCTATGTATTAGATTCCATAGGTTTTAATTTTTGGTTTATGTATTTTTTAACCGACTTCAAAAAGAGGAGGGGGTTCTCAATTCGGTTGTTTTTTTTTTATGTTTGTTACCCGAGAACTCCGTCATTTACACGACGATTTGGAAAATTATTTTTTTGTTCATGAGTAGGTATATCCAAATTGGTCCCATACAATTTTGGTGAACATCTGATGCCAGGATCCATGAGGAATCGAAGGCATTCCTTGAATATTATGAGAACAACTATGACGATTTCTGTATTTACTACAGTAGTTTAAGCATTTACATTTGAAAATCACCATTTGGTGAAGAGAAACCGATGATGAAGACACAAGCCATCAGTTACCACTGAAGGCTCTATCAGTTTTATTTAATTCGCGGATCGCAAGTGGATTTAGAAAATTATTTTCTCGGTTAAGAGTAGGAAGTTGGTCACATAAAATGTTGGTGAAGATCTGATGATGAGAAGATGAGGAATCGAAGGAATTTCTCAAATTTTATGGGCACATCTATGGCGATTTTGGTGTTTATTAAAGTAGAACAAGCATTTACACTCGAAAATCATCATTTGGTGAAGAAAAACTGATGATGAAGACACAAGCCACCAGTCACTAATAAGGGTTCAACCAATATTATTTAATTCACTAATCGCAATATAATTCTTTATCATATCTTGCTTAGATGTTGGTTAAGATCAGGGTAGCAAAGTGGAGATGTTAGTGGAGAACCAGAGAACTCCTCAACGGTTAACGGCACTGATTCTGAAATAGCAACGTTCAGCTAAAGGTCGTGAGACATTAGAATGCATTATGGTTGTAAGTGCCGTATAAAAGTCGTAGAAGTCATAAAAGTTGTGTATTATGTGTGGCTTCGATCGTCAGAAGGCAGATTTCGTAGTCTTGTTATTTCTGTTAACGATCTCTCACCATGTGGTCGATTTAATAATTTGTTGGCGTCCAAATCTAACAACGCTATGCCTTCCAAAGTTTTGACACGGCTTAGTGCAACATATATTTGCCCTTTAGCGAAATTCTTTTTATCAAGGTCTATCACAGCTTTCTCGAGGGTGGTACCTTGTAGCTTAGGAACAGTAACAGCCCAACTTAATATTAAAGGTAACATACGACGCTCCACATCTCCGTATCCCCTTGTCGCTTGAAACGTCGTACATGATGGAGGTATGGGTATGCAACCGTCACTATCTTTTAACCTAAGACCAACAGTTTCATCGTCAAATTTTACGTACACGGCTTCAGGGAGCTCCCCGTCCTCCAGCTGATCTCGTCTTAGGGCCGGCCATTTAATTCTTTTTATTATGCCCATAGGATTCACTAGTCCATCAGAGACGAAAATATTCCGTCTCAACATCACTCTAGATTCTACGCCAATTTGAGTTGCGAGATAATTCTTTAAATATTATGGATGAGACTGTTAGTCGTATTCTTTTTTAACCAGCAAGCTACTTTAGCTACTGGACTTAACCATTTTGACCTAGCCAATTCTTATAATTTAGATTTTATTTACAATAGTCTTATCTACAATTGGCCTTATTTATTTCTCCTCCTCAATCTTCCCATTTTGGGCTTTAAAAACACTTTATATCACTAAAACCCATCACTATAAAGCAAAAAATAAAGTTTTTTAAATAAAAAAAGAACTGACTTCAAAATAAACTAAAAAGCCAAAAATAATCTTCTATGTACGGTACGGATCACATTTGAATCATCTATTGAAGTCGGTGAAGTTTATTTCGAAGTCGGTTCTTTTTACATTTTTTTTTTTTTTACTTTATTTATGCATAGATATTGTACCTATACTGTATACTTTCTTACTATATTCTAATAATTAAGAAGGTTTATGTTGTAAAATTTTGCATATGAATTAATAATTAATTAATTGTATGTTCTTTTTTGCCTGAAACACAGGATAATCCTAGTTCAGGCGTGTAATATTATTATCGAATTATAAGTATAAATAGCCCATAGTCATTACAGCTGTAATATGTTTTTAATAAAAATTATGCAGTTTTTTCTACTTTTGAGTGTTTTTTTGAAGCCGGGTTTTCTTTTTGTGAAAAAGTTTATTTATTTTACACTTTTTAGTTCATAGTTACTTAAGAGTGTATCTCGTGACAATTCGAACAAAGCCCAAACACGGCTAGGATACATTATTTTAGTATGGAGATCCGCGGTGCCTACTTTCCGGCTCCCTCCACCATTAAATCAGCTCAGTGGTACCACCATCAGGAACATTTAAGTGTGTGACTATGAAGTTGCTTAACTAACTTAATCGAGACATCTTATCGCCACCCGTAAATCATTTATCATTGTGGAGTTCCGATGGCATTCTGTGGTCTTCTTCATCAGCTACACTGGTGGGTGAACCAACTTATATTTTCAGAAATGTTTAATTCCTAATTAAGTTCCTTCGATTCCTCATGGATCGAATCATCAGGTATTCACCAAAATTATAGAGCCAGCTTTCCCGGGTTGGTGTACTGCACGAGTGTCTTAACGATAGAGAGATCAATGTACGTGGTACATACTTACTGTTACCATACCCATGGGTGCACGACAGTCTACGTACAGGGATATTAAAGTAGGTCGTAGATACTTACTGACGCCACAAGCCTGAGCGCACGCCAGTCTTCCTGGGTTGGTGTACTGCACCAGGTCGGTACCGCACACCGGGTTGTATTCTGCCGTCACGGGGCACTGCGTTATGCATGTTTGTTGATTTGCGTTGTTGGAACCTCTGAAATTGAAAAAAACTTCACATAAAACAAAGTTAGTCGCAGAATTTTATTTTCGAGGGAAATCCTAACCTACTTAATCCTTTATTTAGCCTTGTATGCTACAATCGACGACACAACCGTTTATTAATTTTATTGTAGTTTCCAGCTACTTCAGTAGTTTAATGTTTTGCAAAGTTTTCAATATTTAAAAACGGTTTTTTTTATTCAGAGGTCACTCATTAATTACTTTGAGTATTAGTCTGTCATTTATATTTGTATTATATTCTAAGATTGAAATTTTACCAAAAATGCTCTTAAAGGCGTTGAAATAAAGTCCACCTTTCGAAGTTCCCCGTACTTCCGTCTTACCCCAACCCACTTACATTATAAATATAAGTAATAAATATACTTGTTGTAATGAATAATAACAATGCGTACGTAAGTATGGAGGAATGTCCTCTAAATTTGAATATAATACAAATATCATTACCCTACCATGTATTTAGCTGCCCGCCCCGGCTTCGCATACTAAGGTAGATGAGATGAGACCTAAACTTTCCTTTACTATATGGACCGTGTACTTAATGAAATATTTTTAGATTTACCTTATATCTTTTGTCTCACTCACTCACTTCTTATATGGAGACTTTAAAACCAAAATGTTCACTTTTCCATGCAATTTTCAGTGAAGCCAAATAGGTGATGCATGTTACATTTCTCCAATTTCTTTTTATTTAGATAGATCCATATTTAGAAGAATTACGTACCCATTGTTATTTGGGGATGAAGTGGAAGACTGTTGCTGTTGATTCGGGAATTGTCCTTGCCCGGGGACTTGACCTTGGCCTGGGAACTGTCCTTGTCCGGGGAACTGCCCCTGCCCGGGGAACTGCCCCTGCCCGGGGAACTGCCCCTGCCCGGGGAACTGCCCCTGCCCGGGGAACTGCCCCTGTCCGGGGAACTGTCCCTGTCTGGGGAACTGCGCCTGCCCCGGGAACTGGCCTGGGAATTGGTTTTGCCCTTGGCCAGGAAACTGATTTTGTCCCGGGAACTGGTTCCACTGCCTGCCTTGCGACCGTCTGCCTTGCCTTCCGTAACGATCTTCTAGGTCGTTCGAGTCCTCGCTTGCGGTGGACTGCCGTTTGTTTCTAATCTGCATCGCCATAGCACTGGAAATAGCTGCAACATTCGTTATAACATACTTAGAGATGATCTTAGTGTATGGTATAGGAATATGTCTGAGTACAACGTATACGTACATATTGGTTTGTTATGTGTAATAAAACATCCCACCAAAAACATTCTGTAAAAAACTAGCCAAGTTTCGATGGAGCTGCTTGTTTATCTCTAAAAAGTAATGAAATGTAGACAAAGTCGTGCCAAGTCTAAGGGGAGGGGGGATACTTAAAAACGATAACAGAACACGTATAAACAGTTTTTAGAATTTTTGACTGTTTGTCTGTTTGTCTGTTTATCTGTTCATCTGTTTGTCTGTTTATTTGTGCGCGCATCACGTGAAAACGGCTGAACAGATTTTGATGCAAACTTTACTAATCGGTCGAAAAAATCCCCGGCCACGTTATAGGCTATAAAAATTCAACCCTTAAAAGGGGGGGTAGCCACTACATTCGATTGAGTTAAGTTTGCACCTGAATCTTATCGCGCTACTTAGGTAAGAGGTGCAAACTTCTCTCAAACATGTGTTACGAGCCCACGAGTACGAGTATCGAGTACCTTGCTAAACTAACAGGTGGCGCTAAAATGAATACCTTTTTGCCAAATCCATACTCATATTATTAATGCGAAAGTGTGTCAGTCTGTCTGTCTGTTACATCTTCACGCTTAAACTTGGTTTGGAGATAGTTTGAGTCCCGGGTTTGAGGCTACTTTTTGTCCCGGAAAAATACCCTTATCCGCTATAAACGAATTTAAGGCGGACGAAGTCGCGGGCAGAAGCTAGTATGACAATAAAATCCAGCTTATACCTATTTATCCGGTTTTTCCTCATACCTATCAACATGACGGTCGATGACATTAGAACTAATGAGTGACAAAACGTTGGTTTGGTCGCTGCTTACTTTGTTTTTGTGGTCAAAATATTATGATCATGAACATCTGAACAGGCTGCACGTCTAATGGGTTTAACATGTAATTTACAATTATAAAGCACTCTAACTGTGTACTTAAGTGAGTACCTATACCTATTAACTTCACAAATACCGAACACATAAACGAACACAAACACATAAACAACATATAAATGAGCGTTGAATTGTATGAAGCAAAAACTTATTTTTATGTTAACAAAAAAGAAGATTAATTTGGACAGTTCCAAGATATTTTGGATGTTGCTCCAGGATTTTCGATTTCATGGGTTCTACAAGAATAAGCAATTTTTAAGATATTGCCGAGATGAATTCTTCGTAGTCATTTACTACACTGTGTCCCCTAAACAATGTTGTTAATCCGTACTAATATTATAAATGTCAAAGTGTGTCTGTCTGTCTGTTACCTCTTCACGCTTAAACCGCAGAACCGATTGAAATGAAATTTGGTATGGAGATAGTTTGGGTCCAGGGGAAGAACATATGCTACTTTTTATCCTGGAAAAATATCCTTATCCGCTTTAAACGAATTTAAGGCGGATGAAGTCGCGGGCATAAGCTAGTTGTTGATTAATTAATAAACAAGGCATTTTGAAGGTGGCTGCTTATTTTTCTTTTATTTGTTCAAGATTTACAAATTAAATGTCACAACAATGAGAAACCTTAAACACTTTTTATGTTATATATTAACGGAACCAGATTAGTATTAATTTACACCTAAATATAAAACATTACCGTGATAACTATTGACAGACAACACACGGTCTAACCCGTTGAAGGTAGGAACATCTAATTTGAAACACATATTCCTTTAGAGACGTAGAGGTGCACTAAAGAAGTATTTTATGAAATTCCGAATTTATGTGAACAAAATCGTGGCCAAAAGCTAATAAATATTACATGCTTCTACGTATATTTGTTTTGTTTAATTAACTTGCACATAAACATGACTATGTTAATAAGAATTGGGAAACATTCGGTAGTTCCTAAAATTCAAATCATTTGTGGAGGTCAATTACAATTCAAACGGAAATTATGTTAACTAGTACAGTCCAGTTATGTATAAAAAAAAACTCACCGATAATTAAGAAGACGCATAATGGCTTCATGGTTGTTATTTTAGTATGTTTTTTCGTGTAGAATTCGTCCGCTCAGCGCGAGTGTCGTCGGCTTCTGGCCGGCGCAAGCGGCGAGTATGTTTATAAACGCGTGCGCACCTCGTCGCGATCCCGTCTTACCGCCTTCCAACAGATCCAACACGTTTTTCAGGGTTGTGCGTGATTCCCGCGATATTTTGACGGGAATTCACCAGAGTCAGCATCAATGGTGTTTTACATAAAAATGTGAATGGCCTTCTTTTTCAGATTTATTTGTTATATGTATGACTAAAAGCTGTCGGAAAATATTCTGCGTACTCGGGCCTATAATATCTAAATACATATAAGACAAGCACAATACAAGGATTTTTGTATATTTAATATTGTTATTCATAAAAGTGTAAATAATTAATACCATAAATATATAGTTAGATGCTTAATATGCCTATGTTAGTAATTACAATAGCTTCACTAATTGTTCAGTTGCGCGACAAATAAAAATATTATGGGACAATTTTTACACAAAGTGAACATAGAACATAGTCCTATGGTAAGCTCAACAAGGTGGGCTTGCACTTGCTCGCGCTTGGACTTGCACCAATTTTTTACCCAGAGACTTAACCTACAGTTAATTTGAGAGTTCTGGTATGAATCTGACAGGGGTTAAAATCTAACTCGGAGTTAAATTCGTTAACTCTGGATTGCGCAAGTGGCACTTAGGGTTCTGTTATGAGCACTAGACAAAATATCCACGAGAAATATTTGTATGATGAGCATAAATATTAGTTCCTGAGAACTAATATTTACGCTCAACACATCGCACAAATATTTTCCCTTAACCGGGTATTGAACCCCGGACCTTTAGCTTTGCAGGCAACGTTACTCCCGCTTAGGTAAACCGGTCGTCAAAATTAAAAGTAATGAATGATTATTAATGATTAACACGCCTACGTACCTAACTTTTTGTACTCCTGTACTTCTTTCTGTTCTTTAATGGTTACCAACTCTAATATAAAGACATACGTTACTTAAGACTTGCAAAAATCTTTAGTCTATATCCCAAAAAAGCATTGCTAAGCGTGTCACAATGTCGCTATTAACGTATTCCTTGGTGCCACAGAGTACAAAATTTCAATGTAATAATTTAAATTAAGTGAGTCTTAAACTAATGTTATATGAAATAATTTATATTACCAACTTAACAAACCGCCGAATTGATACAGTTTTAAATAAAAATAATAATAATTTACGTAAATGTATTGCTGCCAACTTAAAAATAAAAACATTTTTTACAATTTACGTACACATATTTTATCGCCCTTTTTTTTCCAATCATAAAATGTTTTTTTATTACTGGCAAGTATACGCGAATTTAAAAAATAAGAAAGCCATAATATTTCCGAAAATATTCAGAAAATCCAATTTATTTTTAAAACCTCAGTGTTTTTAGAAGAACTCTCGAAATATGTGCCACACATTGATATTTGGGTACACGTAGTGCTCCCCCTAAAAATATATATATATTTTTTTTAACTATCAAACTAAGTAGCGGCTTACATAAGACACCTATGCTCCAAATTTCATCACTATACATCACGTAGTTTTTGAGTAACGTGCCTGTGACATACGGGCGGAAGGACGGACATGACGAAACTATAAGGGTTTTTGCCATTTTGGCTACGGAATCCTAAAAAGATATAAACTTTAAAAAAATCACAATACTAGTATAAGTAATAACCTATGACATCTGAATGTATAATCATATTGAATCATATCTAGTATTATATTATAATCCATGGATGCTGAAATAATGATATATGCGGTTTAGACGTAGTTGACATGTAATACTTTGTTATCAATAAATATGAATATGAATATTAATGAAAATTAACAAAAACATCCGCTAGCAAAATGTTGATGTTTTTTTATATGTTTTTCTTGTATGTTTAAAATATAGAAACTGTATGCAGATAATATTCATAACGGTTGAATATGGATACACAACCCTGGACCTCGGAGTTGCCTGCCAATGCACTTGACCTGTGAATACCCGTGGGTACCTACTATAATTATTATAGCTGCAAGCATTTGCCTTAAAGGGTTGCAACCCACGCCTCTTCGAAATGCAGCTTATTATATTGGAACTACAAAATTGTGATCGTATCCACTGCATTCCTGCTTGTACGATTAGTCTTACAAAACTCTTGGCTGTCAATTTGAACACCTGATGACGACGTCAGTGTCAGAGTCGTGCCTTTTTCGTGTTTCTTAATATCGATAGATCGATCGATAATTTTAGATTAAATTAGCGTATATCCACCATTGATTCGGGTGGCGTTTACGGCCTTTCAGTTAAAGATTATAGGATTTGACTGACTCCGTAGTCAAATTTATAATAATTTTACTAAATCAAAAATGGGTTATTACAATTCGAGCGTTTAAATTGCCTCACTTTCGAGTATTCATTTTTGTCGAAGCTTCTGTAATTTTTTGTGTTATTTTGAGCTATTAGGTGAATATCCCGCACTTGTAAGAAATTGTATGAAATCACATTAAAATCTACAGGCCTTTCGACAGAGGGTGTGCAGGAACGCTCCAATAATAACCCAAATTCGAAAATAAAATATCTTTCTAAGACAGATCGCTAATTGGCTCGCTAAGTAATTAATAATTTTGAATAAAAGAGAAACTCAAAAGGGGAGACAGTTTGATAACTGTTTATATCGAAATGGAGTATCCTCCTATAATGTGTTATTACTTCATTGTAACATATCGTTTTTGACTTAATACTCAATGCACCTGGGTTAATTCACCCAGGTAAATCAAGTCCACTTTTACTTGCTTTAATCCCCCCAATTTTTTGGGCGGGTATTAAGTAGACTTTTAGCAGACTTCTTTCACCTTTGTTCGCATCTAAGTACGTTAAGTACATAGGCAGTCAATTTAAATCACTCATGTTTACCCACAGGTGCATTAAGTACATTTTTTGTAAAAGGTGAGTAAGAGAAGATGCTCCTTGCTTGACCCGAGTTATTGATAGACCCGTTGTCGGTAATCAGTGGCATGCGGTTCATATAGGCACAAAGGCACTGCCTACCCTCAACGACCATAGCTCCCTACAGGCACAGAGAAACTGCCTACCCTGGAACCCTGAACGACCATGGCTCCATATTGGCACAGAAAAACTGCCTACCGTAGCGTGGCGTCCATATAAGCCGATTCTTTTAACCACATTTTACTTTAAATATAAGTACATGAATACGCTATGGCTTCCCTTGTAATTTTCCTGAAGCTACGTATCTGCTGCCTAATTTAGCTAAAAACCCTGTACACGCTACTGTCGGTAACTCATCCTGTTGTTTGGTTTATTTGCCGCAGTCGGGGCTGTAGGTACTACAACAACACTCGTTCAATAAATACATCGTGAGAGCAAAAAGTACTTTCTACCCTGTTAGCCGGTTAAAGGCCAAGCCACACCGGATGCGTGTGCGTGGCGTACACGTAGACGTGCGTGTGGCGTGCGCGTTGTAAAGTACAAATACCCATAAGACATGACACACGTGCACGCCACGCACGCGGTGTGCCATCTACTATGACATATCATACGATACAACGCGCACGTCAACGTGCACGTGCTGCGCACGCATCCGGTCTGTTTCGGCCTTAAAAGTCGGTCCGTTGCCACGCTCTCACTCGGACAGACTAACGGTGAGAACTATAATGATAATGATAACTGAATGTAAAGAGTTATGATTTTTCTTTTCTATTAAACTGAACGCATATGCGCGACATTACTTAATTGCGAGAAAAACAAAAAAAGTGTGTAACGAAAAGAGGTGTTACTTATAGTTGAAAGTGAACTTTGTAATATGTGAAGTGAACTGGCTACAATTTAAAAAAATTTTTTAGTTATGACAGGCGTATCTAAAGTTCTTTGCAGATTTCCTTTAGCTCGAATGAAATTATTAATTACAGTAAATGTGACACACCCGAATACAAAGCCTAATAATGTATTCGGGGTAAATGAACGTTCACTGGGACTTTCCGAGGTAAAAGTTATAATCTTATTAGGTTTTCCCGCAGTGGGCTGGGTGGGAACACCTTTCAGAGTTATACATTACTAGCTTTTGCCCGCAGCTTCGCCCGCGTACTAAACGTAATTTTTAACCGTCTACCAAAATGGAGGTTCCCAGTTTGATCCGTATTTAGGTATGTATGTATGTACCAAATTATGAGGTGAACCCACACGGGAGCACACCACATAGACTGACCGTGGGTACAACAGTCCTGTCGTAGGTCTACTCCGGCGAACTTGAGAGTTTGTCCATGCGATTTATATTGGTCATGGCTAAACAGACCCTCAGGGAAAACTGGAGCCTTTTGAAATCAAAGGGAAGATCATTTGGTATTAATGGAATACGCGGTACAAACAAACACTGTTTCTCCCTGAGCAGGTCTGGTCAAAATAGTGGCCTCTACTACGTTCCGGTGTAAAGCCTTGACTTGCAATTTGGGTGGTCCGTCTATTACAACCGATTTTCGATCGAAACTACCGGACCGATTGAATTGCAATTTGGCACAAATACTTTCAAGAATTTTAATGTCCACAATATAAAATTTCTAAATCGTTGCCATTTTCGTAATGAACGTCTTAAAAAAACATAAAAACGACACCCATATTGTTTGATATTTCAACCCCATCGCACACCAACAGGGAGATGATATTTCACGTCCGCTGCATTAATTTCAAAATCGATGCCATTTTTTAAATTAACGTCCCAAAGAACCATAAAAATGTAATGATTTATAATAGTATTTAGTTTTGAGTTAGTATTAAGTTAGTTATAGATTAATTTATTTCCTATTTTGTTTTCGTTGTTTTTATAATAATAATAGATGTATAATGTAAAAACTTTAATTAAAAAGAACTTTTTGTAAAAATGACATCCATATTGATATTTAGACATTTCAACCCCATCGCACCCGACAGATTTCAAAATCGATGCCATTTTCGTAATTAACGTCCCAAAAAACCATAAAAACGACACCCATATTGATATGATATTTGGAGATGATATTTCACGTCCGCTACGTTGCATTTCAAAATCGTTGTTGTTTTCGTAATCGGCGACCGGATCAACCAAAGACACAATACCCATATCGATTTTTAGACTTTGTAACCACATTTCCTCCTTTTATAGGTTGAAGTTTCAAAAAGCCTGAAACACGTATTTACTCATTTATTGTTAGAAATACTCGTGTGAATTTAGAATTAAAATAGCCGAAACTGATCTGGTTTCCCCATACAAACTTTGGACCCTCATTTCACCCCCTTAGAGGATGAATTTTGAAAAATCACTTCTTAGTGGATACTAACGTTATAAGAACTACCTATTGTGAAATTCAGCTCTCTAGGTCCCACGGTTTGGGTTGGGCGTTGATTTAAGTGAGTCAGTCAGTCAGGACTTGTAAGTTTATATACATAGAAGATAGATAGACTAACGAGTTAAAAATACATAGATAAGCCACAGCCTAAACATGCTGCTAACCGGCTCCTTGTTGCGCGAAATGACAAACTGACACACTCACATTTCAAATAGGTATAATTAAGGATAAATAAATAAATAATTAATAAATATTACTAGACAATTTTACACAAATCGAACTAGTCCCATGGTAAACTTAGTAAGGCTTATGTTATGAGTACTAGACGAAGATATACTTAATAGATATATTCACTTATATACATAGAAAACATCCAAGACTCAGGAACAAATATTTATGCTCATTGCACAAATAAATAATATTTGCCCTTACCGGTATTTGAACCCAGGACCTTCAGGTTCGCAGGCAACGTTACTCCCGCTGAGCCAAGCCGGTCGTCGAAATAATTGTGTTACATATGGATACTAGTTTACCAATTACTACAATATACATAAACTTGAATAACAACGAAATGTAGCACTAGGTATCTATGTTATCGCAAAAAGAGTTCGGTTCAGTTCCCAGAGTGTATCTTCCGTGACACGAGATTATGATTTACGCAAATACCTACTCATGCATTATACGTTACAAGCGTTATGCATATTTACCCGACTGCGCGACGCAAAGGAGAGTATGTATGTATGTATGTATGTTTGTTCCTATCTGGCACTCTAGAGACCAAACGCGTGGACCGATTTTGATGATTCTTACGTCAATCGATTCGTCTTAATTGTCCGAATGTCACTAAAGACATGAAAATATAATGAGACGCCATATTGTGAAAAAAAAAATTAAATCGACGTACTATGTCGAGTGGGGTATCATTGAATAGGGATTTGAAAATGATTATTAGGTTTTTTATCATATTTAATTTTGAATGACCTGTTAGGAACTATAACGATTTAAAGTTGGCTAGCAAGCCGTTCTCACTAAATTTTCATTTAATTGTAATAAATCTGTGCAAGCTTCTCAATAACCCCCACGATACAGATTGCGAAATTTACTGACTGATAGTTTTAACTAAAATGTATAAAATAAAAATAATAATAATAAAAAAAACAAAAACCCGACTGCGTAAAAAAACTCAAACCCATTATTGGAAAGATTTGCGTCGATTTAGATTTCTTATGGGTCCCAACTGTTTAAAATCGCTATGTTCCACATTAGAATTTAGTATTTGTTTTATGTGAGTATCGATCATGAATCATGAAACATTTCCATTATAACTTAACAAATTTCTAGGGTACTGGACTTGTTTTTTCCTGTTTAGTTTTTTACTCAGTCGGGTTTTCTGTTTTTTTTTTTAATTATATAATTAATATGTACATTCATGACAATGGATTCTAAACGTAAAAGTGTCATGGGTGATTTTAACACATTACGTTTCTTTTCACCATCATAAAGTTACTACGTTTATGATGGAGAATTGTATTTTGCTCCGTATACTTGGTACACATGTAACATAATTCCGCTCGGTTAGGATACAACAAATTTCATGGAAACGGCTTGGCCACTAGAACCCCCGTTTCAGAGTATCGCCTCCGTTTAAGAGTAAATTGTCGATGTCAACCATGAATCATAATCATTATAGCTTCGGCCAGGGGTCGGCAACATGCGGCTCGCGAGGCGCCTTTACCACTCGTGTTTCACATGTACAACTCCGCCGCTTTAGTCTAAAACTCTTAGTAGGCCTTTAAAAACTGAGAAATTTCAAAAGGTTGCGACCCTGGCGTAGACACTTATTTGTACTTACGTAAATGTTTAACGCTTATTCATCGCGACTAATAGGCTAGTTTATAAAATTTCATGACATTGGCTTAGTATGGATATTAGAACAGAAGTACTTTACGATGACACTATTTATAGTAACTTTGCATATGGGAATTTTTGTTAGTTTAAAAATCGTCAATTGATTTTTCCAAATATGCTTGCAAGCAATACCGCTAGGTAGCTTTCCGGTAATGGTGAACATAGTGAGGAAACTTGCATACATCTGCGAAGAAATTCAAGGATGTGTGTGAAGTCCATTCCCTCTCATCCATAAGGGCAGGCCTGCGCTCAGCAGTGCGACGTATATGGCAGACGTATGATGATAATTGCAAGTAGCCGCCGCCCCTGCAGGAACCCAATATGGGAGTTCTAATACAGTAAGCCTAACTGCCCCTCAGAGGTAACTAACTAACATAACTTGTGGTAGGTACTTCAGCCCTATTTCAGAAACGGCCCCAAACCTAACCTACCCATAACAAGATTACATGTTTTTTCCTTGCCTGTATTTTCTCACAAGAAGGGTGGTTTCTTAAACTACTTTTTTATGTACATATCAGAGGCGTGGCATCAGGAAAATTACAAGGGAAGCCGGAGGGTATTCATTTACTCATATTTAAAGAAAAAGGTGGTTATAAGCCGTTCCTTGGGCAACCTCCGAATCGGCTTATATGGACGCCAGGCTACTGGAACATATAAACCGTACATGTACGATATTTCTATATCGTATAAATAAACCTTTTACAATTATATTATCACTAGCTGTGCCCGCGGCTCCGCCCGCGTGGAATTCGGTATGTGTCAGTAAGCGGCTACTTCACCCCTCTCCCCTGGTGGCGTAACTTGAAGTAAAGTCTTTCGCCCTTATTCAAATTTTTGACGTGATTTAAAAGACACAGAGTATAGGTATACTTAGTAGGTGTATATCGGACGATACAGCACCACTTTTTTATTTTTACGTCCTTATCCAAATCAAGTCCATGACAAATATCATCAAAAACGGTTCTCCAGTCAAATCAGTCTAAGCATGAAAAGGTAAGAACACATAGAAATCCATACTTCCTAACAAACTTCCGAATTTAGGTCTAATATTATTCAGAAGTAAGATTAGAGGAAAGGTGAATATAGATATCAGAAACGTGAGGCCAAGTATTTACATTTTATTTAAAGTTACGTTTATCTATGTACAACTAAATATGTACATACATACTCCAAAAGTAGGTATGTAGAGTATATTTACATAACGTTGACATTTTACAATATTTTTTGTACACCCCATTGTGAGTCTTCCCGGTGGGCATCAGCACGAACAGCTCCGTGCTGCTGGTGACGCGCGAGCACGCCCAGTAGAGCTGCCCGTGGGAGAAGCAGCCCGTGCGCAGGTCCACGCCGGCTACACGCACCGTCTGCCCCTGCGACTTGTAGATGGTCATGGCGAAGCAGACGCTCACGGGGAACTGTAGGCGCTTGAAGCGGAACGGGAAGTTGCTCGGGATCAGGGGGATGCGGGGGATGAACACGGCTTCTCCGACGCCGCACACCATCAGGATTTGCGCGTCGATGAGGTTTCGCTGCAGCTGCACTACTTTTAGCTTGTTTCCGTTGCATAACTTTGGAGGTGACAAATTCCGAAGAAGCATGATCGGAACTCCAATATTCAGGGCAATGGGGAATAGACGAAAATTTTCAATAATCTTGAAATTTTGTTAATAGGTAGGAATAAGCCTCCTTATTGTCAGACACAAATACAGATTTTTCTGTTGCTTGGATAAAAATGAAAAGATGAAAAGGTGTTGGTGGCCTACATGCCCGTCTTATACGGTACGGCAAAAATAACAGTAGGTACATTTACAGCCATTTTTAACCGACTTCCAAAAAAGGAGGAGGTTCTATGTTCGACAGTTTGTATTTTTTTTATGTATGTTCACCGATTACTCCGCCAATACGAGTAGTGGACCGATTTTAAAAATATTTTTTTATTTGAAAGGATATACTCCTGAGGTGGTTCCATTGACACCAAGTTGGGATCTGATGATGGGATCTCAGGGAAATCGAGGGCAGTCCTCAAATTTTATAGGCACTTGTAACGTTTTTCATATATTCTTTTAAGCTATTTAAGTATTTGCATATGGTAGTCATCATCTCATCATGCTGAACTGATGACGAAAGGTACAACTCTTTAATAGTTTACACAGAAAAAATTACAGATTTTTCTGTGACTTAGAAAAAAATAAAAAGATGAAAAGGTGTTGGTGGGCCTATAGAACTGCAGCATTGATATTTTCGATAAAAAAAATTTAAATAAAAAAAGAACCGACTTCAAAATAGACTAAAAAGCCAAAAATAATGTTTTATGTGCGGTACGGATCACATTTGAATCACCTTTTGAAGTCGGTGCCAAACCTGATGTAAATAAAGTTCTTTATTCATCAAAAATACAAATTATTATGACTAAATATATATGTAGGTAGATAATAACTAAAGGCTCGCCGCCGCGGTTCTTAATAGTAATAAATTAATGGTTTGGCACCGACTAAAAAAGGTGATTCAAATGTGATCCGTACCGTACATAAAAGATTACTTTTGGCTTTTTAGTTTATTTTGCAGTCAGTTCTTTTTTATTTAAAAAAATTTAATCGAAAATATCAATGCTGCAGTTCTATAGGCCCACCAACACCTTTTCATCTTTTTATTTTTTTCTAAGTCACAGAAAAATCTGTAATTTTTTTCTGACAATAAGGAGGCTTATTACTCGACCTATTAAAAAAATCAAGATTTTCATCCATTCCCCATTGTGTGTGCTGGGAGTCCTGAAGCGCTCAATGAGTTTAGGAACTCCATCGGGTATGTTGTGACGTTGCCTTCATCCACGACAGTGTTAATGGAATTATATACTGCCTGTTCACCTTCGATTTCCGCCAATATCCGCGCATTAACAGCTCTCTCTCAAACCCAAAAGTTCTCACGTCGCGTCACCTGGCTCAGGTCTCCCTATACACTCCGAATGTGGTTTTCATCGGACGGAATGATCCTGCATACGTCTCTGGTAATCGAACTAGGGCGTTGGTTTCCTCCAGAAGTCCTTCTCCCACCTGAAGCAGTACCTGGGTGAATTCCTGCACATGTGAGCCTCCTCCTTGTTGATAGTAGGGATGTTACGGAGGTTCCGCTTCGGCTCCGATATACCTACCGAAACTTTCGGCTGAATTCACACCTCCAGCTTCGGATTTTGTTTCGTCTAATTTGAAGCGAACACCTCCGGCTCCGGCTTCGGTTTCGTCTAATTTTAAGCGGAGGTTTTAACGGAACCAAAAGTCAGCGGCCGCGGCACGCGGCGTGTGCCTAGGAGTACAATCAGGTTTTGACTTGTCTCCCCGGGAATTACCCCACCTGTTCTACGACGATTGTTTACTCATTCATTTATTTATTGTTTTGGTTCACGAGTTCACGTCACGGCCTGCAGTGTATTTTTTCAAAGTGTTAGTGTTAGTCAGTGACAGTCTTTGGTGACAATAACATTTGACGATGAAGCGGATGAAGGCTAAAGTAAGTCCCATATGGAACCACTTTATTGTGTTTGCGTCTAAACACTGCAAAGTGTAAAATATGTGAGAAAACATACTCAAGAAAGGGCGGATCGACTACTCCATTGAAAAGTCATTTAAAATCGGTTCACGAAGTTGAGTAATTTATATTAAAAAGTAATTTACTAGCATTGTTTTATTTTATTGCCTCACTCCGCCTTAACATAAAATATATAAATAGATTAAGTTCACAATGTTCACATTCGTCTCCCTCCACCTCCACCTTTCACCTCCGGGTCCGGTTTCGGATTCGGTTTCGCTTTCGGTTTCGCTTTTGGGTTCGCTTTCGGATTCGGATTCGCTGTCGGTTTCGTTAAAACAAATTTAAAAACTCCGGTTTCGGCTTCGGTTCCGATAAAACCACCTCCGTAACATCCCTGGTTGATAGCACCGAGCCACTTATCTCGTATTTTGTTGTATTATTCAATTAAATTTGTCGATATCCGCACTCCCTCTTCTAAACTAAGAGTTAATTTGGCAAAATGCTTCCTCAGTGGCTTAAGTTATATCATAAGATATTTATTTTAGCGCCACCTAGTAGTTTAGCGGGGTACTCGATAGTTCGTACGCTCGAGAAACAGCTAGAATAGGTTTGAGAAAAGTTTGCACCTCCTTCCTAAGTAGCGCCATAAGATTCAGGTGCAAACTAAACTCAATCACGTGTATCACGTGTACGTGCTTTTGGCCGGTTTTTTACTATAAGAATTGGATCAGATTAAATGCAAAAGGCCAGATGTACAACATTGGAGAAGGAAATATGGGTCGGGAGACGCCATAGAAGAACATTTTAACTTGCAATATTTAGGTTTAGTTTACGTATATATTAAAAAATATATGATATGGAATTAAAGTAGACCCAGCAAAATTTTGACTTATTTTGATGAAAGAAATAACTGCACGTAATCAGTAATAGAAAACGTCTTAATAAAGAGCAATAAATGCTATCAAGTGAGTCTTTACAACATAGTTTCAAATATAGCGTCTTCTGCAGGACAATAATAATCTGAGGGCAACAGGTCACCACGAAACAGTTGAAGATAAGACAGAAATATCCCACTAGGCACGACTAGTGGACCTTAAAATGTAAAACAATGATCGAAGTCCGCAAACTGAATAGGGAGGTAACAAGAATGCTACCTATGATGTACTTTACATCAACACTCATAAGTAGGTTAACTTGCTAGGCATTTGAGGTACTGGGCTCAATGAATATTTGACAAATATCAAATCAAATCAAATCAAATCAAAATATTCTTTATTCAAGTAGGCCTAGTTACAAGCACTTTCGAAATATCAGTTACATGAGAGTGAATGTTTGCTGGGAGAAATACAATATGATCCAACATTTGCTGCAAGGATTAGGGAAACCCAGAAAAACCTAATCAGATCATTTAACTTAAGTGTAATATTATTGATAAAAACATCATTTTTAAAATTAAAATAATCAATAAGATAAATCCCAAAAGGATTGTCAATAAAAAATAAATAATCTAGAATGTGTCTAGAATAAAATTCTAAATGTCAGAGTATATAAAACAATTAAGATTAAAATAATAATAATACCTTAGGTATTCGTTAAAATAATTATTCATATACCTACATGACGCTATAATTTACATTAATCCCACGCGGCTTCATCATTCATGTAGTCTTGTGTGCTATAATAAGCTTTAGAAAATAATTTTCGTTTCACAATATTTTTGAATTTACCAATAGACAACTCAGTTATGCTGCTAGGAAGTTTATTATAAAATCTCACACAGTTACCCATGAATGATCTCCTTATTTTATGGAGCCTAGTAGCAGGCACTGCGAGCTTATGCTTATTTCTAGTATTAATATTATGTATATCACAGTTCTTCTTAAAGTCGGTAATATTTTTATGTACATACATAATATTCTCATAAATGTATTGACAATGCACTGTCATTATATTAATGTCCTTAAACTTATCTCTAAGCGACTCTCTATAGTTCATTTTATATATCGCACGAACAGCCGGCTTCTGCAGAACAAATATAGTATTAATGTCGGAAGCACTGCCCCATAGTAAGATGCCATACGACATAATACTGTGGAAATAACTGAAATACACTAATCGAGCCGTTATCACGTCTGTTAATTGACGAATCTTACTTACTGCAAAAGCTGCAGAAGTCAGTCTATTCGAGAGATTAGCAATATGGGGACCCCATTGGAGCTTAGAATCTAATGTTATACCGAGAAAGACTGTACTATTAACTAGTTCCAGTTCCTCACCTTTAACCATAACGCTTGCTTGCTCGTGTTTAACGTTACTCGTGACAAACTTAACACATTTAGTCTTTTTCTCATTCAACAATAAATTATTTATATTAAACCAATTTACTACTTCACAGATAGCATTGTTTACGTCATTGTAGGATCGTTGATTTCGTACGTCTTTGAAAATTAGAGACGTATCATCTGCAAACAAAACTATCTCATGGTGGGTCTTTACGAGGTGTGGCAATTCGTTTATATAGATAAGGAACAGGAAAGGTCCCAATGTTGATCCCTGCGGCACACCCATAGAGACTAATGACCCCGGTGAACGCTTTCCATTCACATCAACCCTTTGTATTTTACCATTTAAATAAGACTAATAAATTTAGTGCTAATCCTTTAACTCCGTAGTGGTGTAGCTTCCTGATCAGTGTCTCATGATTAACGCAATCGAAGGCCTTAGATAAATCACAGAAGATGCCTAAAGCATCTCGCGATTTATTGTGTTGCATGCCTGGATTCCGTTTTCTTCAGTGAAAAGATATAAAGCTGTTATATAAGTTTACACTACTACGATAGTAATATCGTAATAATATGTATTATACACTTAGTATATGGGCCGACCGTGTGTTTATCTGTACCCTTTGCATACCACTCTGCATGCCGATAGGTTAACTTTTACTTATATTTTATGGTACCACAATTTACTTAATCCCAAAGTAATTAAAGCCTCTCAGGCTGACTTCGTCCACATTCCCATTTCGTCCACACTCTCATCTCGTCCACATATCAATCACAAATTGTCCAATTCTTATCTAGTCCTCATTCACAAATCGTCCACATACTCAAGTCGTCAACATTCCGAACTCGTCCACATTCCGAACTCGTCCACTTACCATTCCCAAATTGTCCAATTTTTATCTTGTCCATATTCTCAAATCGTCCACATACCCAAGTCGTCCACATTCCGAATTCGTCCACATACCATCCCAAATTGTCCAACTCTTATCTTGTCCACATTCTCAAATCGTCCACATACCCAAGTTGTTCACATTCCGAACTCGTCCACATACCATTCCCAAATTGTCCAACTCTTATCTTGTCCACATTCTCAAATCGTCCATATACCCAAGTCGTCCAAATTCCGAATTCGTCCACATACCATTCCCAAATTATCCAACTCTTATCTTGTCCATATTCTCAACTCGTCCACATACCCAAGTTGTTCACATTCCGAACTCGTCCACATACCATTCCCAAATTGTCCAACTCTTATCTTGTCCACATTCTCAAATCGTCCATATACCCAAGTCGTCCAAATTCCGAATTCGTCCACATACCATTCCCAAATTATCCAACTCTTATCTTGTCCATATTCTCAACTCGTCCACATACCCAAGTTGTTCACATTCCGAACTCATTCTCATACCATTCCCAAATTGTCCAATTCTTATTTTATCCACATTTTCAAGTCGTCCACATACCAATACAAAATTGTCCACTTCCTATCTCGTCCACTATGAGCGATGTGTTGGAATTTTAATTCGGTACAAGACATATTTGAAAAGAGCATCGAAATTCGAAAACATAGAGCGAAGAAAAAGTTCCTCTTTAGATACTCTATCTATACCAACAAATTATTTTTTGCAAGAGGAAATGTTACTCTTCCAAGAGAGATGGCAGAAAGGATGCATATCATTGAAGACGATCAAAACGAAAAGGTATTCATATTTTGAGTTGGCATATTCCCGGAATGAAAATGGGAATTGGACAAGATGGGAATGTGGACGAGTTAAGAATGTGGTTTCTGTCGCTCTCTATTTAGAACTTATTACTTTATTTAAAAAAGGGAGAATGATACTTAAAATCGGTATAAGATGTACTTTTGAACATAGTTATTTTGATATAAGTAAATTGAAATAAAATATGAATATGATATGATACTGATTTCAAAATATGCTCAACAAAAAACATCATGCTTTATTGAGTACTATATGTACTTTGGTTCAATTACTTCCATAATCTGTACCTGAGAGCAATAAAATAAATCTCAAAAATCCTCAGCTTTATCGTGCACGAAAGAATGCTAGCTCTCGCTTGAAAGCCGGTGGCGTTATCGCCCCGTCCTCCGGCAGAGGTTATCGCTTCCCCCTCCAGCTCGCCTCCGATACCGATGCACCAGTAAAGCGAAAAATACACAACCAATAACACCACACGACCACAAAACAAAACAAATATATAATAAATAAACCCCGATCTCGATCCGGATCGGACGCGCGAACTTAGTTTGTCGCGAGTGTACGCTTGTGGCGGGCAGTTTTCATTTCGGACACAAGCAGGTGGAGATGTTAAGCGGGAAGGCCCTGTTTTGCGTGATTTTAGTTGCTGGTGAGTTTATAAAGCGTTTATAATTTAAAATTATAACGTCCAAGTAGGATAACTTAGTTAAACTTATAAATCAGAGAATACCTGTTGAGACGTTGTGTGTTTATGATGTCCCATTATGCAAAACAGAATCTTAGGTATACTTACTGCAGTATTTAATTTGCAAACATAAAAACAGCTATCCTCCGTTTATATAAATATCATCAAGTCTTGTGTAATTATTTGTCAGGACGTCAGATTACCTAAGGGCTAAACGGTTACTATTTGTTTTAGAACAATCGATGCCTTTAGAGCTGATGTTACTATAGTATTGAACCATCACAAACTCAGAAGGTAACCTCATTGGCATTCCATCGCCTGCAAACGAACCAATTTCCACCAATCAACCGATACCGAACGTCAAAGTCAATGGAAATATCCTAGAGAACATCCTCGGCTCTTTGTTTAGGTATGATATCATCTCGTAAACAAAGATGGCCTGTGCTTTTGCAAATCTAGATAAACGGAGGGTAGGCAGGGCAGCTGTGCTGTAGACCGAGTGGCGACTTGATCCCGGGTTATCGCTCGCGGACCCGCCCACCGGCCGATTATTATTAGAAGTGAGTAACCGATCTACTGACAGACTTCAAGACGACTTGCATTGCAACTTTGTGTAACTTAATTATTAAAATCACGTCAACACCTTGGATATAATAAGATCTACGTTATTTTGGTAGTAGGAGTACAAGGCAACCAATACCAGAATCGTGAAAAGAAAACCCATCACCATCGCCACTATGTCGGCTCTTGTTCTAGACAAATTGCAAGGTTTAAGTTTACATACAAACAGCCACACACTTAAGTCACATCTATAAGCCTTCTGCTAAGTCGATAAGGTCTATCAGTAGTCATTTAACTGTATCGCTGATGGTACAAATACTTACAAGGTATATTTTTCACCCCCTACAAAAAAGAGGGGTGTTATAAGTTTAACGTGCATGTGACTCTGTGTATCTGTGTATCTGTCTGTGGCATCGTAGTGCCCATACGGATGGACCGATTTGAGTGCGATTTTTTTTTTGTGTCATAGACAATTTTATCCTGAGTGTTCTTAGCTTTGTTTGATGATAATCGGAGCACTCGTCTCCAAGATATTCAGCTTTTAGTGGAACAAGTGACCCGATCTCAGCCAAAATTGAAGCTAGGAACTCCAAATTTTGTTGTTATGTTCATTTGTGTCGGGGGGATTTTAAAATTTTAATTTTCTGTAGTTATCTTATTTTAATCATTTGAAATAGAGAATACACGAGTTATATTTGCATGGCGCACCTCAACCGCAATATCCCTCTGTATAAAATGATACCAATTGGCATGGAGGCTTATCTATACTCCTAGGACCACAATAAAGTCCATTGTCGAAAGCTTACGAGCTGCGTGTACTCATTCGTAGTACAACATAATTATAACGCAATTAGATAATAACTACTTATTAAACTGAGTAATTAGTGATAGTATACATGTAAGTACCTGGAAAACTACATACAATTGGAAAGTGTAGATAGCGTGAATGGCAAAAATAGAAATGAGGTGAATGAATTTATGAATAGCTTTAACTGAACAAAAATTGCTCTTAATGAATGTAAAACAGTTCAGTTGTTAAAATATTATTTACATATTCGCTTATTTGGTGGAATTTTGAATATTGATTCAAAAGTTAATCGCAAAGGAAAAACTTAATGCGATCAGCTGCAGTGACAGCGAGACTTAAACCTGGGCCCCTTTTCTGGAGCAACTCTCTTACCTAATACTAACCAATAAATAGGTATACTTTTTGTTTTACAAATATGATGATAATAATCACATTTTTGCAATGTTTTAGTGGATCACTCCACTAGCGTTTTTCGCAATCTTTATCGTGGGGGTTATTGAGAAGCTTGCACAGATTTATTACAATACCATGAAATGAAAATTTAGTAAGAACGGCATGCTAGCCAACTTTAAATGGTTATAGTTCCTAACTGGTAAGTCCAAATTAAAAATGATAAAAGAAACCTAATAATTATTTTTAAATCACTATTTATTGATACCCCACTCGATATAGTACGTCGATTTTCATTTTTTTCTTTTTCACAATATGGCGTCTCATTATCGCCATTTTGAGTTTTCATCATTTTCATGTCTTTAGTGACATTCAGACAGTTAAGGCAAATCGATTGACGTAAGAATCATCAAAATCGGTCCACGCGTTTGGTCTCTAGAGTGCCAGATAGAAACAAACATACATACATACATACATACATAGACTGATAAACACATTACCACTCCTTTGCGTCGCGCAGTCGGGTAATAATAGCGCCACCTCTCGCCGAGCAATGGTACCTGTAAAGGTATCTGCTCGGGGTGAAAGTAACTTCATAGTTCTGCACAAGCTAAAGAGTCGGATGCACCATACAGATACAGAGATCCATAAGCAAGAACAGATGACAAATTCGTCGACTACTGGTGTGGACGATTAGCTCAGATGGTAGAGCGTGCTGCTCCGGTCTGGCTCAAGGCACTGGTTCAAGAATATTTTTTTTTCATTTATTTCTGATCTTTGTTTATAATAATAAATAGGTATATTAAATAATCCATACATTACGATTGTGGTATAACTACATTCAACAATCGAATCAAAAAAATATTGATTCTGTTAAAATCAGTGATCGTAAAGGTAAAATTTTTGGTATAGCGATCATGGAAGAGTGTGTGGAAAATTTAAACCGTAATGTAGGATTAGGGTTAATTTCGACAATATTAACTTATGTTTAATCGTTTAAATCGGTATGATCCACATCTATAGCGCAATATGATCGCTGGACCAAAAATGTTAACAAATTCACGATCACTGGTAAAAATAAAACTAGAAGAACAATAAAATTGAATATTATTACCATTCCACCTAAGTCAAAGTAAATTAAACGCTAGCAGTGAGATAAGTCAATCTTTATGAATAGAAACTTAATGATAACATCAACAAAATTCTTATGAATACATAACACTTACATTCACCAAAACCAGTTCTAAATTACAGTGATAAATAAGTTTAATCGCAATTTCATAGCGTACACTAGGCGTGGGAACTGCGACACCGCTATATCCTGAGCTGACTCATCGGAAGTGTGGAAACCAGGCCGGTGCGCCATCGCCACTCACCCTGACGGCGCATGAAGAACTGAGCAGGTCAATACAGTCACGTGACACAATCCTAGAAGTGTCAAAACTTTGTCATTATCTAATGAGATCATGGATATTTTAGTTTGGACCTTTCTTGAGAGGAACCCGTTTGCTACTATTTAGTTTAAAAAAAGGCCTCTTTACACCGAAGTTGGAATAAAATGGGGATAATGTCCGAATTAGACAAACTTAAGTTCTAATTAGTTTAACCTGCTCCTTATTATTAAGTACATGGAAGTATTACGTACCCATAATTTCGCTACAGGCTGAAACTTCGTTACCTACGATATACGATGCAAATACGTGGTTTAAATGGGCAAAGGTAAAAAAAAACATAACTAAACAACAAACAAAACATAAGTCAAAACTCTTTATAAAAACTGAATTAGAGTACCTACAAAAACTTAAAGCAGATAACATTGTATGAATAGGCGACAAAAAAGGATTACGTTTTTAGGACTTAACTAGTAATAATAATAAAATCATTTATTCTCTCCACCACAAAGTATACTATTATACATACGTACAGCAATGGTTTACATGGCAATTGTTAGGTATACAAAGCTAGGATTTTAACATTCGGGAAAAACAGAGACATTTTTTTTTGTCGTTCCTGACCTTTCGATGACGATGTAGATGACTTTTGAAATAATAAACAAGTTCTGTTATTGTATATAATGGTAGCAGCTTGGATTCAATTCTGTAGCTACCTCCTAAGATTACACATATTATACAATACGTTCATTAAGGTACATTTTCCTCTGAAGACAATACAAGTTTGTCGTAATCTTATTCGAATATGCCTATCATATCTTGTGATCCGGCTAGCATCATTATTCATCACTATTTCCACAAATAGTTTCCAATTATGATCCTAAGCACCTATGACTTTGCTTGGGTTTTGTGTTGTGACGTTCATGGTAAAACCTACTAAAATTTAAACCATTTTTGACATAGTTTTTTACTATCATGTTTAATATGTATATAACATATTAAACACGACATTAAAAAATATATGTTCGATACCTTACGTGTGGCGGTTTTTATGAGATAACTAAAAACTATTAATAACTAATAACCCATGAAATGTATAGTAACTTTAATTATGAAACCATTACGATAAACGCCAGTTTTAACATAGCTGCAGAACAGAGTTCTTAATTTCCCCATAAAAGGTGGGGACGTGTGACGTCACACATTCCTAGGCTTTTAGTATAAAGCGTTTTTTGGAAAGTCCAAAAATGTGATTGTAATATTGTTGTATCTCGGTGAGTTTTTATTAGCATATTCTAATTAACAGTAAAACGGCTGCTTAAATACCAATAAAATGCAACTAGGTGCAAAACACCAACGGCAAATCAACTAATAGGAAAAACCATAAGGAAATTGAAACTGTTAATGTTCTAATCTAGCGTACTTATAATGTTGTTCTATCGCGTATGACGTGTTTATTTACTGTATATTTTCTTATGGGAGTATTTACATACTTATAGCTGTAGGTAATTGATGTTTATATATAAACTAGCTGTGCCCGCGGCTCCGCCCGCGTGGAATTCGGTCTGAGTCAGTAAGCGGCTAATTCACCTCTAATTTCTCCCCCACTACCCAGAAATGTTTGGAGGCGAAATTTGAAGTAAAATTGAAAGATGGATGTTCCGCAGCCGTTTATACAAAAAAACTACGCTAAAAATTTAAAAAAGACGAAATGAAAAAGTGCACTAGCAAAAGAGCGTATCTACGCGGCACTTTCGTCCTTTTGCTAAAAACAAAAACGGTATATCTGTTCATGTTGAAAACAATTTTCGTGGAAATTATTTATTAAACTTTATCTTTGTAATTTTTTTCTTATATTTTGGACATACCATTTGGAAAATAAATTTATGCTCCGAAAATATTCACTAAATCAATTTATTTTTTTAACCGCAATTTTTTTTAAAAAGAGCTTTCGAAATATGTGCCACACCTGGATATTAGCAGATTTTTTTTCAATTTCGGTTAGTGTCATGTATGGAGTATATGCCCCCCTAGAAATATATATTTTTTATTATTCAACTATCAAACTAAGTAGAGGCTTATATAAGACACCTATGAGTATAGGTGTCTTATATAAGCCTCTACTATACACATTTAGTGGTTATTGTGTAAAATGACTGTAACATACGGACGGACATGACGAAACTATAAGTTTCGTTTTTGCCATTTTGACTACGGAACCCTAAAAATGGTGAAATCACTTTACATTAAAATTGATACATACAAAACTAACCCCAATTTAACTCGTTTAGGGGATGAATGTAAAAAAAAGGTGCAATCACCTTTCTTGGTTTTTAATGAAGACTCCATTCGCGAAGTTTCAGGTTACTAACTTTAAAATAAAATGTTCCCCGTTGGTTCTAACCTTTAATCTCAATTTTAGCCCCTCACGGTATCAACACTAATCTATATAGTTCTTCAAGCATATTGTTACGAATATATATCATGCTTATTGTACTTACCTTACCTACCTAAGTTAATACCTAAGGAATTCCGCTCCTATTTGAGAGCACCAAAAGCGAACCGAGGAACGACTAAGAATGGCAGGAAAAGCTGGTCACGGTGTATTTGGTAGGTGGTCGGTACGGTTATCGTTTGTTTGACCGACATTCATATGCAATACTATTGGCCGAATTTAATTGGCCCGAATTTAACTTGTCCGAATGTTTCGGTTACTAGAAATACGTTTACTAGTAACGCCATACGCATTGTTTTCCATATGATTACTAAGTGTAATTATATTATTTCATAGAATATGTAAACGCCATACTAAATGCTGTTTCTTTCCGAATCCACTTTGGCTATGCATTTCCTCGTTGAATTTCTGTAGGCGCTCGAAAATTTCTAATACTTACAAGCATTTTGATGTAATATAAGACTATTAACGAGTGTACATACAAGCACACATGCAAGCAAAGCCTGCAAGCATGCAAGCAAGCAAGTAGGTATGCCAGCGATCTTGCAAGCATTTTGGATAATGCATAAATATAAATGTGATTTAAGGATTTTTATATTTTATAGACCTCAGCGGCTCGCTCGATCCGCTCACTCGTTGGGGTCGTAGTTCAACCTAACACTCCTCCTCGCTTCGCTCGTCGTCGTACCTAACCTAACTCAAGTCGAACCTGCCTTAAGGTTAAATGAATAATGTTTCTTACTTCACGCTGAGTATAACGCCTAGTATAGTATTGGTAAATATTTGTTCAAACACCCCTCCTCGCTCCACTCGTCGTTGTACCTACACCAACTTGCCTTAGCCTACCTTTTCCCACTAGTTGTTATCTAGAGCAGCACTAGTAGGTATAGTATAGGTTGACTATGGTTAGTCTTTTAACCAAACCTACTTATCCGATTCGAACAATTGAGATGGATGGCAAATGAGATTATGTCATGTGATAATCATGGATTACAATGATTATGGAAATTGTGATTATTGGAATTGATATTATGGGAAACAAAGATTCAGCATATGGTAAACAATGAGTATGGCATACGAAATTATAAGAAACAACATTATGGCAGTTGAAATTTATGGCAGCTGAAATTCGGGCAAATTAAATTCTGTTAAGTAAGAGTATACCGGTAGGTACACCATTTAACATAACAGAAACTCTTATATTCTGATTTAGTGCAAAGTAGGTTGTACATGTTCATGACGTCACCTGTCATTTTGTTAAATAATTCTTACATTGCGCATGACTTAGTGATTCGAAAGTGAAGCTAAATATTTAGACAAGCATTCAATCGTTAACGACACAGCCTGGAACACTGGACTCTTGCTCATACGTGACGTCGAAACCTCAAGTACCACAGTAGACAGTTCGCAAACATTGCAGCACAGACACAAGACACTATTTTCTAATTGTAGTCTGTAAATAGTCATTAGATAGATAACAGCATCCCCACGCACCGTCCTAACCACCACGCACGCAACTAAATGTAAACTTAAAACAATTTACGCATTTAAAATATTATTTACATAAGCCAAATAAAGAGTTGTTCTCATTGTTGATACAATAATCTATTGTATGTAACTGGATGAGATCACAGGAAAAGTTTAGGAAAACATACAAAACTGATTAGATTAAGGGTCACGTAAGTGTCGCCATAATCTGGAGCCTCGTCAAAACAATAATGGAATAAAACGAGAAACAATTAAGCTACGTTGATGTCCTCATTAATTATCTGGAGATATGGTATCGCGCAGCGACCGGCGACGCAGCATCCGAAGCGTTCGACGATGTTCTTTTTTAATCTGTAAAAGCTGGCCGAAAGGATTAGGTACGGTACGCAAAGGTGCGTCCACATTTGTATCATTTGCCCGATTAGATCATCGTCCCGTGGCATGATCGCGTGTCACGATCACGCGTTTGGACGTTGCGCCGATCCGATCGCTCGAAATCCATGTTATTACGCGTATCAGCCACTTATATCGGAGAAGCGCGGCGTAATCGCCGCGCCGACAGTAACTTTCCAAGCAGCGCGATACGCAGTCGTGCCACGCCACGGTCATCGGATACGAGCAAATGATACAAGTGTGGACGCACCTTATGACCGTCTTTATAGATGCGGGTGCCCTTGGTCACTCGGGAATAGGGGGCCCTCGAGCACTCAAAAATGGAGGGACCTAGGGCACAAAAAAATAGAATTAGAGACCTCTTTGGACTGCAAAAAAAACGTCGTTTAAGATTTTTCGAGGCCCCCTGAGGTTGGGGGCCCTGGGCACGACCCCAGAGTGCCCAGTGGGAAAGAGGGGCCTGACGGTACGAGCAACTAATCATTATCTTGAGCGGTATTCCGCCCAGCATTTGTCATAGGTGTATACCACCCTTAACGTCTTGAAATCGGGCTTGGATGCGCTCTCTCTCGCTTCCACTTGCTTTCGGTTATTGCTACGCGGTCGTTAGATCATAGCGTGCAATTAAAAGTAACCAAATTGACGCAAGAAGACACATCACTACGATATTATCTGCCCAAGGAGGTGGTTACGCGAGAAGCTGTTAGTAGACATAAATTAAAGAAAATTCATATTTCAGGAACCTGTAGGTATTAAAGTAAAGTGTACATGCGCTAAAAAACTTTATTCGCTTTACTGTTGTATGTTAACGGTTTGCCGGGAACGGTTAGATGCCACTTAGATTTGAATGTAAGGGTTGTTCTTTAATATTTGAAGTCTCTTAAACTTATTGTACAAGTATTGAAAGTGTGCTGGGAACGGTTATATTAGGTCCAAAGGTTATTTTGTTTCAAGTTAATCAAAATGATTTTATCGCTCACACCGAAGCCTGCCGCTAACTCTGACGTGGTTTGCGATGGATCTGATTCCACAATTGCTTTTAATTCTTCGTTGTCAACTTGTGTCTCCGGCCGTTCACGGGGCTTGTTCTGTAGGTAAAAAATTTCAGAACGGAAACGTTGGAACCAATAACGTACCGTATTTTCTTTTGCAGTAGCTTCCCCATACGCATTGTTAATCCTACGAGCCGTTTCTGCAGCACTGGTGCCGAGGTGAAACTCATATTCGTAAATATAGCGATATTTTAAGTTCTCCATATTGTGAACAGAACGATGTGAAAGAAAAAGAAATGACGCGATAACAAATAAATTTCAAAATTCGAACACAGAAATACATGTAATTAAATTTGAAATAAATTTGAATTTGGAATTCCTAGCCGAACGCCACATATTTTGAACCAAAGTTGCCAGTTCGCCAAACGCCAATTTCATATGTAAGGACCTAATATGAGGAACATCCAAGGGCAGAGGCTATCAGGCCAGTTGGTGTGGTATGTCATGTCATGTCTTTTATCCAGTAGTAATAAAGGCCGATAAATGATCGCGATGATGACTTGACCTATATATGAGAAAGATTATACTTCGTGATTTATTATACTGCCAAGTAGGAGAGGAACATTGCCCCAGGATCAGTTGTCGTACCGTTAAGGCAGAAAGCATCTTAAGTGGTGTCCGCGTCCCTGATGACACAGCTGGAGTTCCTGGGGAGGAGTATTGTCCAGCAGTGGACGCCTTCTACCTGGCATGATATGTATTTGGTCTAGGTTTTTGTTGTGCCTGTGAATAGTTTCTTACCTCATTACGTTGATTACGCATATTATACTTGCATTAAAAATTAATAGTTTAAAAAACACTAGAGAAACAGCCTTTACAAGACTTTTCTAACAAATCCAAACACAGCTATGATAAGATGTTCCAGTTCATATCTTTCGGCTCTATAATCAGATCAGTTCGACTGTACCATATTATTGTATTGTCATCAGAACTACAAAATATAGCTGCCAATTTTCATGACGCTGCGATCCTTGGAAGATGGTTAAATAGTTACCTTAGATTCCATTAAATTCTTAGTTGCATTACAGGTCGACCTAATAAAAGCGTGTTAAAAATATGTACATAATTATGATGATATTATAATATTAATAATTTTAATCATTCTTTATTGTAACTTTAAGGTACATACATTTTAACAATACCCTGACTCTCAAAATAGGTTTCCCTGTGCCTTGAAAGCCAGTTCCTTCCTTAATAATAATTCTTTATTGTAACTTCAAGGTACATACATTTTAAAAATACCCTGACTCTCAAAATAGGTTTCCCTGTGCCTTGAGAGCCAGTTCCTTCCCAATTTAAGTATATAAAAGTTACAATATTAGACTTATATTCATTTAAATAAGTAGATACAGCTAGCTAATTAGCAGTGTGTGTGTGTATGTGTGTGTGTGTGTGTATGTGTGTGTGTGAGTGTGCATATGTGTGTATTCATGATATTACACTCGTCAATTCTTCAACTTCTGCATAGTTAAGTCTGCTTAACCAGTCTTTAATTTTAGTTTTTATGTCATTGTTACTTAGTTCGCTAACATCAACTTCTTTCAACAATCCATACTAATATTATAAATGTGAAAGTGTGTCTGTCTGTCTGTCTGTCTGTCTGTCTGTCTGTTACCTCTTCACGCTTAAATCGCTGAACCAATAGGAATGAAATTTGGTATGGAGATAGCTTGAGTCCAGGGGAAGGACATAGGCTACTTTTTATCCTGGAAAAATACCCTCATCCGCGATAAATGAATTTAAGGCGGACAAATCGTACGTTACGCTAATACGCAAACACTACACAACAGATTTGCGCAAAATTCTGCAGTAATATAGCTTAGATATCAGAATAGGACATAGGCTACAACTTTTGAGGGTATTCATTTATAAAAGGGGTTTTTTTTTACAATAAATGGTAAAACATGACCTTTTGTTCACAGTGATTGTGAGATTTTAATTCCTAAATAATGAATTAACAATTGGTAACCTAGCAACAGTAATACTACCTATACGATTAAGCAAAGAACTCACCTTCCGTATATGACGTATCATACAAATAAGAGTCTATCTTAATATAGCCGGATAATAGCCCGTTGTACATTTTGGACTTGCGATCATCTCAGAATGATACACATTTTGTTGCAAAAGTAGGGTTTATAAATAAGATAAATACATAAAACGGGTTCTTTGTAACAATAGATGGAAAATTATCACTTTTTGTTAACTATGACTTTTTTATTCCGAAGAAATAATTGCTTTGAAACCAATATGACACATTAGTACCTGTTTGCGTTACTGGATGGCGTTATTTGAAACACTTTTTCGTTCTTTATGTTTAATAATTTAGGTAATTTTTGCATGATAAAATAAAAAAAAATCATCTTTCACGGATGAAATAAATTCAATAAATATTAATCATTTTTTGAAATGTCATGTAAAATTTATACAGTATCGCGACCGCATAGGAAGAATGAATACTATTCGGTCATCGCTAGATGGAGTAACTGTACCTACATTCCAACAGTATTTAGAATTTTTGTCTGTTTGTCTGTTTATTTGTACGCGCATCGCCTGAAAACGGCTGAACAGATTTTGATGTAAACCCTACTAATCTGTCGAAAAGAACCCCGGCCAGGTTATACGTTATAAAAATTCAATTTCTATAAGGGGGGGTAGCGACTACACTCGATTGAGTTAAGTTTGCACCTAAATCTTATCGCGCTACTTAGGAAGGCGGTGCAAACTTCTTTGAAATGTGTACTACGAGTAATACGACTATGGAGTATCCTGCTAAACTAACAGATGGCTCTAAAATTAATACGTTTTGACATAAATAAGCAATTGAAGTTTTTACCAAATTAACTCTAAGTTAAGAAGAGGGAGTACGGATATCACTACATTTAATTGAATAATTGATTTAATAATTACAACAAAACGACAATAAATTAATTGCCACACATTGCACAGTGTCATCTTCCGGCCAAGTGCGAGTCGGACTCGCGCACCGAGGGCTCCCTACAAAATATACGCTACAAACGGTCGTATCTATGAAAATCCAGTGTTTGCAGACCCCAAATCCTAAGCAAAATGTATGCGGTGTTCGATCATTTTATACTGGTTATCGATATAGACAGAAAGACATAAAATTAAACTGTTTTTAAAAATTTTTGTTATAGAGGCAGAAATACATCACCTGTGAAGATTTAAACTCTCTAGCTATAACGCTTATCACGCAGTGGACAGACAGACAGACAGACGGACAGACAGACGAATAGCAAAGTCTTAGTAATAGGGTCCCGTTTTACCCTTTGGGTACGGAACCCTAAATATGATTTTACATAGTCATGTAGTGGTAAAATCAATACACATATCAACAGCGTATAATTGCAAACTTATCTTCTATCTATATATATAAAAAAGTCTTGCGTTTCTGACCTATTGACAGACAATTCACAGCCTTAACCGCTAAAAATATAAGCATGAAAGGAATGTATATTTTTTTATATTACGTGGACGTGTACTAAGATAAGATTTTTCGAAATTCAACCCTTAAGGGGGTGAAATAGAGGTTGAACCGTTGTATGGAAATCGTTCATTTGGAAAGTTATAGACTTGAATCTTTGTATAAAGGTTTCTTACTAAAAACCAAAACAAATGATTAAGGATTAATATTAAAATTCATCCCCTAAGGGGGATAAAAAGTAGTTTAAAGTTTGTATGGGAAACATGTCGTTTTTAAAGTTAGACGCTTAAAACTTTGGTCACAACTTCCTTATGTACAGTGAAAAACATTGACAAGGGCATTTTTTAAAATACATCCCGTAACGGGGTTAAATTGGGGTTGAAAGTTTGTATGGAAAAGTAATTATTTGAGTAATTGTTGTAATATTTCGCATATAGACTTCATTCAAAACTAAGAAAACTAATTTCAGCATTTTGGGAAATTCATCTTCTGAAAGATGTGAAATAAGGGGCAATAGTCTGGGACGAAAGTCAAATGGCGCATTAGGGGTGTTTTGAAGCGCTGAATAGAACTTTGAATTACATTAAAGGGAACGATGGTATGATAGGTGGAGTCACTATGTTGTTAGCTAGAGACTTTCGTTAGATTCTGCCCGTTTTTCCGAGGGGAACTCGAGCTGATGAAGTTAAAACTTGCATTATGGCTTCAAATATTTGGCCTTTAATCAAAAAACTACACTTTAAGATTAAAAGGTATGCGAGGGCACCTCAAGGGCGATATTTGCGCTAGAGAATTCTCCGACCTTCTCCTGAAAATAGGAAATGGAGAATATTCCGAAACTGAGGGAAGGATTGCAATTCCATCGGCGCTCGCCTTAGTTATGCGGGCCGTTGACGACCTAATCTCTCAAATTTACCCAGATGCTCAAAATCTACATAGCAAGTCCACGGAGTGGTTGTGTGAACGAGCGATTCTGACACCTAAGAACGACCAGGCTTCCGTTATTAATAACATTTTTTTGAAGTCGTTCGAAGGTTCAGAATACGAATACAAGTCTGTAGACTCGATCTGTAGTGAACACGGATGATGCCATAAACTATCGCGTAGAGTTTGTAAATGCACTTAACCCACCCGGCCTACCTTCTCACATACTTATCTTAAAAGTGGGTGCTCGAGTAATGTTGCTGCGAAATCTCCATCAGCCGAAGATGTAGCATGTAGAGGCGCACTTAGGAGGATTTTTTGAAATTCGAGATATACGCGGACCAAGTCGCGGGCAAAAGCTAGTACGTAAATATTTAATTGTACCAACTCTTGCCAACACATCACAGTTGCAGTACATAGCAGTATTATCGTCATCACTTCGTCTATTACATGGAAACGTGTGTATTTTCATTGTGTCGTATAAAGAATCCGGACTGGTCGCAGTGGTTTTACTGAAGCATAGATATTTGGTTTTACTGATGTTAAGATTTAAGAGACTATCCTCAAGCCAACTTGTAACTTTACGTAAACCCTCTTCTGCCAACAATTTGACTTCTTCCCAAGTCTTACTATGAAACTTATTGATGATGTATAAACACCAATAATGCGTCTCATCCCCCAGTGTGGCACGAGGCTCAAACAGCCAGCCTCCCGTTACTTCGGCTGCCGGAGGACAACGAGATCATCGATGTGGTGGACGTGCGCCTGCCCGTGGAGATGAGCCGCGCGCGCGTGCGCGAGGGCGTGCCGCCGCCGCTGTGCGCAGGCCGCTGCGCATCGCCGCCGCGCGGACCAGTCTGCGCCTTTGATGCTGCGGGCACTGCGCGGACGTTCGCTACGCTGTGCGAGCTCGAAGCAGTCTCGTGTCGTGAGAGCACATGTAAGTACCTACGATAACGTGTGTCGTGCCGCAAGGTCCACCAAGGACCTGTCAGATGTGTGTATGCGAGCTCGAAGCCGTGTCATGCTGTGAGAGCATGTGTATGGGAGAATACTTACGAGTATGCCTCTCTCGCCACACGCTGAACCAAAGACCTGTCTGCGCTTTACAGGCAATGCGATAACTAAGCTCCGAGCTCGAAGCCCCACCTTATCGTGAGGGCACGTGTAACTGTAAGTAGCTTCCCTCGTATCGCGCCTCTGTAAGGCTGTAGCGAGCCGTTGTTGCGGGCCGGTAGCGACGCTGCGCAAGCAAGACACGGTTTGCTTTGAGAGCGCATGTCCCTAACTTCCATCTCGCATACGAACCTAACCTAAAGATACCTATCCAAATTGCTGAAGTAAGTACTTAGGGCGTGATGAGGGCATACATTTCTATTTAGAAGAACTACGCTGTTAACATTCAAATTGTGTCCTCTCTGGAAACAGAGTCAGTTAGAGTGAGATTGTTCAAAAACTCTATGAGCTGGAAGATTCTTCAACTATTTTGTTCACACATATACATTAATTTATAAATTCACCTCTTATTGTCTCAGATTACGCCATCACGGGCCTGGGTGAGTGCTGACGCAGATATGATCATCGCAAGAAGTGTAAGAAGATTACTTTACTCAACTGAAATTTTATCTGAACAAATATGAAATATGTAGTTAGTTATGTATATGTAGAAAAGTATTCTATAGAAAAGAGACCAAAGAATGACCTATATCAAAATAGATCCACATTCATGGACGTTGGCATATAGTTATAAAAAGACTTGAAAAAGCATTGTTCAATCTATTGTAATGAAACAATGAAAGCTTTGAAGTCCTTTCCGTTAAATCAAATAACTAATCATTGCCGCCCATGGAATATAATTTTGTTCTAGTAAACTTAATGTTAAAATTGCATGTGGTTTAAATTTAAATTGATATCATTAATAATTACTTAAACATCACCCGAAAACTACCAAAGAATGTTATTTTTACTTAGAAGTAGCAATGCCATGAAAAGTGTAAATTCAAAATTATTATCTAAATCTAAATTTAAGGTATTTTGAGAAAGTTTTGGGGATTGAAATTGGTATTTTTAAGTTTGATTAGTTTTAGTAGTATTAAGCAGTACCTACAGCATACGTTTATTTATTGTACAAAGTACGAATTAACCTGTAGGTTAGCACAGCGACTGACGTTCCAGTCGTAGATGAATTGCCGTATTTATAAATGTATCAAGTAAATATATCTAAATAAAGCATGTATTTTTTACAATAAGTTCTCTGACTTTTATTTGAAATATAAGATTGCCATGAATATGATCATCATAATCCTGAAAATTTAAAATAAGGTTTTAAATTTCAGCACGAATCTTAAACTTTACTTCGCTAATTAAAATAAAGCAGAATTCAAGCATTGGTGCGTTAAATTAGTGTTAAAAATCATGATTACATAAAAAAAGTCGGTGCCAAACCATTAATTTTTTACATTCATTTATTATTACTAAGAACCGCGGTGACGAGCCTTTAGTTATTACCTATCTACCTACATATATATTTACTCATAGTAATTCGTATTTTTGTTGAATAAAGAACTTTCAGGTTTGGCACTGACTTCAAATGGTGATTCAAATGTGATCCGTACCGTACATAAAAGAACTTTTATGGCTTTTTAGTTTATTTTGAAGTCGGTTCTTTCTTTATTTGTTTTTTTTTATTTTTTGCATTTTAGTGATGGATTTTATCAATCAATCAATCAATCAATCAATTTTTACTTGCAATAGAACATACTCAAATGCATGCAAATACAATTTTAGTATAAACACAACACAACATTAATGAAAAATTAATAACAACAAAATAAAATAAGGAGCCATAATAATTAAAAAATAATGTCAAAGGGAAATAACAATAATATGTAGCACAAGAGAAATTGGTCAATAAATAATTTATAAATTATGCACAGATTCTATTTTAATGAGAAGTCAATAATCGATATCGTACCTATAATATCAAGTTTAATTAAATTTAGTCTAGCGCGTTTGCGAAAAATTCTTTAATTGAGTAATAGGGTCTATTTATAAAATAATCTTTTAATTTTCTTTCAAATAGTCCGTAATTATTACAATCCCTAATGGCTTTGTCCAATTTGTTATATACTCTTATTGCAGTATTATTCAGACTTTTATCAAAATATTTAAAATTACATTTGGTCCCTAAAAATTCGATCTTATTTCTAAAATGTTTGTATGTGTTTTGTCTAGCGGTCTTATGTTGGTCTTTGTTTTTAAAAATAAATAGGCAGATATTTAGTAGTGATATAAAGTATTTTTTAGAGCCCAGCATGGGAACATTGTGGAGGCACTTTGCACGCATCTCGAGTCTTTGGAAGTAAGAAATGTAAAAGTTGGTTAGTTCATTGTACCTTCCATCATCAGCTCAGCATGAAATGATGACAACCAGAGAAAAGTAACTGATAACTTTAGAAAAATATATACAAAACATTGTTAGTGCCTATAATATTTGAGGGTTTCTCTCGATTTCCCTGGTATTCCATCATCTAATCCTGACTTGGTGATAAGGAGATTACTTCAGGGACACACTAAAAAGAATATGAGTAACAGTCTTAACGTATCTACCTATAATAGATGATTTTTTAAAGAATTATCCTCTTATTATTAATTAATTAACTCTTAACTATTAAGGAGTTGTACCTTCCGTCATCAGCTCAGCATGATGAGATGATGACTACCATATGCAAATACTTAAATAGCTTAAGAAAATATATGAAAAACGTTATAAGTGCTTACAAAATTTGAGGATTGCCCTCGAATTCCCTGGGATCCCATCATCAGATCCCAACTTGGTGGCAATGGGACCACCTCGGGAGTATATCCTATCAAATAAAAAAGATATTTTAAAATCGGTCCACAATTGGCGGAGTAATCGGTGATCATACATAAAAAAAATACAAATTATCGAACATTCAACCTCCTCCTTTTTTGGAAGTCGGTTAAAAATTATAATGAAAAGTAGACATAATTATACTGATGTCTCATTAAACTTGTTCGACCTTTACGAGGGTAATTTTTTAGTTAAAAGATATCGATACTTCTGCAGTTGTGTGATAAGTTCAAAAATTTGCTATTTCTAGATACATTAAGTAATTGTTATGATTAGGGCATTAACTAGGTAGGTAAGTACATACTCGTGTATACAAACTACAAAATATAATAAAGCGTTTATTGACTTTAATGCCTTTATAATTAGGTATATATATTTTAGATTTATGCCAAAAATTACAAGAAAAATACTCATAAAACTGTATTTTACTAATGCTATCTCTACATCACAGCATGATTAAAATCATCCAAAAGGTTTAAATGCACACATGAGACAATGACATACTTATATGTGGTTGTATGAAAGAATATGCGACTTTGCGAGGTCCGTTTAGGAGAGGCGGATGCCCTGCGAGCCCGGGCATTCACCTTTGCTGATCTTGTGCAGAGCTGAAAAGAGTGAGAACCATTGTTAATAGTAATACATCGCAGCTACTGACGCCGGCCCATATATCATAACATCTATACGTTCGTAGAACGAAGTAGGTATAATGTAGACCACATTACATTACTATAGTCTGTAACGTAATAATTTATAATAATTACTTATTATTTTAAAATTATTTTTATTTCAGGCAACATGGCCCATATATGTATACTAGTATATAAATACGTTAGAAACTATACATCTTAAATATGAAAATAATAATTCAAAGAAATAACAAAAAAACCGTCTCCAAAATAACCACTCAAAAGTAAAAAAAAATACTGCATAATTCAGTTTCATCAATTTACTTACAAGTAATGGTTTTTCTACTCAAGTATGTATATACAATTAATGTTATTTTTGCGTCGGTACCATATAAAGAATGTGTAGATTATGAAAAATTGACGATTTTAGTAAGTTGTGACACGATGACGACGACTCCAAAATAACAGTAATTGTATATACTATATAGATTGACTAGAAAAACGGTTACTTGTAAGTAAATTGAAGAAACGGAATTATGGAGTATTTTTTTTACTTTTGAGTGGTTTATTATGGAGTCGGTTTTTTTTGTTAAAAACAATAAAATAAAGTGATGACCTGCCGTGGAAACGCCGGTTCCTAGCTTTTCCGTTGGGATGGTACTCCCATCACAAAGGAATTAGAGATTCACATTGTGGTGACACCTACTTCAACTCTCAAAATGATTCCGGTCTTAACACGTTAGGTACACATACACACTCTACGATCTCCTTGGCCTTCATAAAGTAATGAATATGAGTAAGATGGATAATTTCCAATTTACCCATACAAACCTTAAAAACCCCTTAAAATTCGCAAATATAACGTTAAGTTTTAATAACTAGAAAAGTGACAGCAACGCAATTTCGATCGCAAAGTAGAAACAATTCAAAATTCTTGTTTTTGATTAGCTCACCATTTTTTAACAAACCATTTGCACTACGCATAGCTGGGCATTCGAGGTTGCAAAAGAGCGCTTAAGCAAAAAACAGTTATGACTTTATCCTTTTTTTTCATTCTTCGGCCTTCAAATGTGCAGACATTTCATTTTTACTAATGTACATGTATAATAGTGTCAAATTTAGATTAAGTAAGTAGAATTTACGAAGGTAGGTAGTGTCTCATTTTCTACTTTCTTAATGTTTACTCTATTCCCCAGGAGGGTCTATCTACCGAACAATTTAGAAGTATACCTATCCTCCATATTCTTAATTTTTTTAACCACCCTTTTCACCTTCTTAGAGGTTAATTTTTTTTAATAAAGAGTACAAATGTGAAGTACTCATATTCAACTCGCACAAACTCATAAAATGCGTTCTATCTCTAATCTCTAACAGCTTCTTACTATTATAAATTTGATTAAGATGTGAAATGTACGTATGTGTAATGTACATTGAAGATATTTTTAAAAGAATGATTGTAACGGGCTATTTGGAGATCACTGAATCGAAAAATATGATTATATATTTTTTTTTATGTTTGTTTGTACGTGTCTGTGGCTTGGCTTCATTACGCCAAATCGGGTAAACAGATTTCAACATTTTCAACTAAGTAGGTACCTATTTTTGGTACAGGGGCACAAGGGTATCCCAGATCATTGAGCTAATATTACTAATAATAGCTCAATGTCCCAGATATGTTACAGTCATAAATAACCATAGGATATTTTTTACCTGACTACGCTAAAGAAAAAAATGGTTATGACTTTTTCTCCTCCGCGAAAGAAGTTGCACAGAAGGGGCACCTTCTAGTCAGGAAATAAATAGGTTAATTAATGATTATGTCGTCCTCGCCCCCATTAGAAAGCCCATGTGTTTAATACATGTTAATAGCGACATCTGCAGGTGAAACATGCAGTTTAATTATTTATTATCACTTATCAGCTGTTACAATGGCGTTGATTGATATGTATTACTTTGTAGTGACATCTAGTGGTGAAAAGAAAACCTATAATTTACTATCGGCCGCTAGATGGCGTTATTATCAGTTCCTTAATAATGGCATCTAGTGGTGAAAAGATGACCTACAATAATTTACTATCGGCCGTCGGATGGCATTGTTATCAGTTCCGTAGTGGTGACATCTTGTGGTAAAAAGATAACCTACAAACATTTTCTATTGGCCGTTAGATGGCACTATTATCCATTTAATAGCAGTGACATCTAGTGGAGGAAAGATAACCTACAATAATTTGCTATCGGCCGTCGGAAGGCGTTGTTATCAGTTTTTTAATAGCGACATCTAATGTTGAAAAGATAACCTACGATTATTTACTATCTGTCGTCAGATAGCGTTATTATCAATTCATCAGCAGTGGCGACAGTGCTTAAAACATAACCTACAATAATTTGGTATCGGCCGTCAGATGAAGTTGTTATCAATTCATTAATAATGCCATCTAGTGGTGAAGAAAACCTGCAACTATTTACTATTATCAGCCGTTAGATGTATCATTTACTATAGCAACCTCTAGTACTACAAAAGGCCAATCCTAACCATATTTTTAGGAATTTTTTTAACAGATGTGTTTTTTTGAAATCCCACAGACTAAAGATTAAACAAGATAGGAGAGAAGAGATGTACAATTATTATTATTTACAATTATTAAACTTGACACGCAGTATTGCACACAGACTATTAATTTAAGCCAGTAGAATCCACTACCTTTTTCACCTTCTTGAGAGAAACGTTTTCATACACCGTGGACCCCGAGTACCTAGTCTATATAGGTACCAAAGTTATTATATTACTACTATAGGTACTAACTTGTAATATTTCTTTCGTAGCCAAATGGCAATGGATATGGATTCGTTATGTCTGTTTGTCTATCGGTCCGCCCGTATGTCACATACATTTTACTCAAAAACTATAAGATGTATATTGATGAAATTTGGAGTATAGGTGTATTGTGTAAGCCGCTACTTAGCTTGATAGCTAAATAAAAATATATACATATTTCTAGAGGGGGCACTCCATACCCACATGTAACCGAAACTGAAAAAAACATTTTTCGGCAAATATCAATGTGTGGCACATATTTCGACAGTTCTTCTAAAAACACTTTGTGGTTTCAAAAAAATAATTTAGTTCATATTTTCCGAAATATTCGCTCCGAAAACAGCTTAAATTGCCCTCTCTCTATTTTCTAAACGGTATGTTAAAAATTATGAAAACTTTACAAATCCAAAGCTTAATAAATAATTCAAACGAAAATTGATTTCAACATGATCGGACATTACCATTTTTAAGTTATTGCTAAAAAACTGCGCTTCTCAGCAAAAGGACGTAAGTGCCGCGGAGATACGCTCTTTTGTTAGTGTTTTTTTTTTATTTACGCATTGTTTTTTTTCATCGGTAGTGTATTTTTTGTATAAACGGCTGCGGAACCCTACATTGAGCATGGTCCGACATGCTCTTGGCCGGTTTTTTGTATTAAAGTTTTGAACGAATGGCTAAAAACGTCATTTAGGTTGCGAAAGACAAGATATTTTTGAACTTGCGAATCTATAAAAATAATATCTCGAAAATTATGCGTTTTGGACTACACTTTATGGGTGCCTGATTAGAGAATTAAGCACTAGATGTTTAAAGTCTGCCGGGCTACTCGGATCCACGGTATAAAAAATTAAACAAAAAAATAAAACCGACTCCAAAAAAAACTAAAAAGTAAAAAATAACGCCGTAATTCAGTTTCTTCAAATTACTTACAAGTAACCGTTTGTATACTCAATCTATACAGTATATACAACTAATCTTATTTTGGCGTCGGTGCCATATAAAGAATGTGTAAAATATTGAAAATTGTCGATTTTAGTAAGTTGTGACAAGATGGCACCGACTCCAAAATAACATTAATCGTTACTTGTTAGTAATTTGAAGAAACTGAATTATGGCGTTATTTTTTACTTTTTAGCTTTTTTGGAGTCGGTTTTATTTTTTGTTTAAAAGTTTATTTATTTTACACTTTTTGGTTAATCGTTACTTAAAAGTGTATCTCGTGACGATTCGAACAAGCCCAAATACGGCTAGGATACATTATTTTATTACATAGATCTGGTGCCTACCTTCCGGCTCCATTATCAAATCAATTCGATGGTACCATTCTCATCAGGAACATTTAAATTTGTGACTATGAAGTTGCTTAGCTAAATTAATCAAGATATTTTGTCGCCACCCGTAAATCATTTATCATTAAGGAGTTCCGATGGCATTCTGTGGTCTTCTGCATCAGTTCCACTTCACCAATTTACACTTTCTGAATGCAAATGCTTATTATGTTTCTTATAATACCAAAATTGCTATATGTATGCCTACAATATTTGAGGAGTTCCTTCAATTCCTCATGGATTCCATCATCAGATCTTCACCAAAATTAAATGGGACCGACTAGAAAGTACCTTCTATAAAACCAAAATTTTTGATATCGGTCAAATAGTCTTTGAGTAATCGGTGAACATCAATAAAAAAAAAAAAAATACATTCCGTCGAATTGAGAACCTCCTCCTTTTTTTGGAAATCGGTTAAAAATACAAACTAATCACAATTTAAAAAAAAAAAAACAATAATGTGCAGGTTAAGCTCTTTAATATTTAAGTACCAATACATGTGGGCTGACAATGTTAATAAATATTCCAAATTTCAAATAGTTAGCATAAGGAGTTTGTGTTGTATGGCGCTTTAATAGTCGGATAGACAGACAGACAGAGTCGCACCATAAGGGTTCCTTTTGTATCTTTTTGGTTCGGAACCCTAAAAGCATTTTATCTCCTGTTGCAATAGCTTATCGCTATATCTGTTAATAGGAATCTTGAGTTTTTTTTATGGGACTTCTATAACTAAGTATATAAGTAAATTAACAAACGATACTTTTTTATGTCATCTTCCCGGCGTGTGTAGGGTAGGGCTTCCTTTGACGCGTTTGCCTTGCGGACCATTCCAAGAGGTGACCGAGGTAGTCTTCCATCCATACTCACTTTTGAGTATCTCGGTAAAAATATTGAATGGACTACTCTAATTCCCTCAGTTTAACGCCACGGGAAATCCGTGTTTACAAAAACAGACGTGAGTCATGATTCGCTCGGCTTCCCGCCGCACAATGGCAAGGCGGTTACAAAGCTTGCGTCATGTCATGTCACAGTCTGCCGCGCGTTTCGACAATTTAATCATGGTGGCATGGCTTTCTCTGACGCCGCAAGATTGACTGCTGGCTTTCTAAGTAGTAACAAGTGTCACCCTTTTTCACCCCCTTCTACTACTACTAAACCTATCACTATGAACTTGAGTCTGCATTTACATAATCCACAAATTATTAAATACTTTCGGTCTACCTTTACCTCTAAAACCAGATGAGAACTTCGTAGCCAAAGCTAAAAACGTTTTTCAAATAAACAAACAAACTACGTATAGCTAAAAAACTTAACAAATGCCGGCTCCAACGGAATAATATAAATATGTCAGCACTTCAAATTACGTCATATTTAAGTAAAAATAGAGGTTATTTCAACACTTTCATTTTATTTGTAGAATGCGTTGAGATTATTTAATTTGTTAGTGAAATTAAGACAATTTTACGTAATGATTATTTTGGACTATTTAAAACATGCCGTTTTCAAAAAGTGCTCCATCTTCAAGAATGTTTGAGATCCACGGGTCTTAAGTATAAATAATGCAACGTTCTACTACATACAACAAGAGCATTTCTTAGGTGCCGGTATACGACACCGAGGTGAGGTACTCACTGTCCTTGTGCTCGCAGTTGTAGTTGTTCATGACGCACTCGTTGGCGAAGGACTTGGGCTTCTCGCCCTGCTTGCCAGCGCACACGGGCTCCAGCGCGGCGCTGGCGCAGTCGTGGGTGCAGGCCTTCTTGCGCGCCGCCTCCGCCTTCAACTGCTTAAGGTCCGGCTTGTCCGGCCGGCAGGACGCCGCCACCAACAGGACCGCTGGAATTGGACAATGGGGAATGAGATGAAAATTTTCAAAAATCTTTAAATTTTGTTTATACTCGTAGGTAGGAATAAGCCTCATTATTGTCAGAAAAAAATTACACTTTTCTTCTGTAGCTTTCTTGTAATTTTGTTTATAGGTAGGAATAGGTTTCCTTATTGTTGGAAAAAAAATACAGATTTTTCTGTAGCTTAGAAAAAAATAAAAAGATGAAAAGGTGTTGGCGGGTCTATATGCCCGCCTTATCGGTACGGCAAGAGCACCATTGATATTTTCGATTAAAATGGCTGTAAATGTACTGTTATTCTTGTCGTACCGTATAAGGCGGGCATATCGGCCCACCAACACCTTATCATCTTTTTATTTTTTTCTAAGCTACAGAAAAATCTGTATTTTTTTTCCAACAATAAGGAAACCTATTCCTACCTATAAACAAAATTTCAAGATTTTTGAAAATTTTCATCTCATTCCCCATTTTGAAATAAGTATACATATTTATTGTTTAGGCTTAGCCGACCAGTAAACGGCGAAGCTGACGATCCTGGGTTCAAATAGTACTCATAACACAAGCCATGGGACAAGTTCGAATTGTGTTTCATTTCATAAGGCTTCTGTAAGTCTCGAACCAGCCTGATACAATTAATACATTATTTATACATTCAATTGCTGAGAGAAGAAATATTCCGGCTAATTCGCGGATATTTTTGATATGTACCTTTACAAAACTAACATACTTTAAAAGTAGGTAATACCAGTGCTGTTGTGGTCACCGATTGTTGCATGCAGCGGTGGACTTAATGAAATTATTGACATTTTGACCTTTACTGCCAAATTTGGCGAATCACGGTGTATTTACATTTGTTGAGAATACAATACCATAAATATCATGCAGGCACGGCAGTCATATGTATCACAAAAGTCGAACATGCCCGGATATGGAATTTAGTGTCCTCAAATACCAAAACCAGGTAACGAACTATAATTCTATTAACATTTCAGTGGGGTGACTTATCATTAATGAAAAGTAAATTCCATATCCATATAACCGATTACAACTTTAACAATAAGTATTTTGCTGTCTTGTCATGAAGTATATACAGAATGTTTGGTAACAGGATGCAAAGCTGAAAGTAGGTGATAGTTTAGGCCATTTACAACATTTTAAGCCAGACATGTCTCAGAAAAATGTTATTAATTTTTTTTCGACAATAGTTGGAGTTATGGCTTAAAATGTTGTAACACTTGTGCTGTGCTGTACTGTGTACGTACATTTTTTTTTGTTTTTCCTACACTAAATCATTATTTCCATGATTCAGATCACCGGTCATACGAGTAAAGCAACCATGAATGTGTATTTCTATAAAAAAGGTATGACTGCTTCTGCTTGTTAATCCGTATGTCAACAAGACTAATGTTTTTATAGTAGGTTGAGATCACACCGCAAATTTCTGCACTTCAGTGAAATATCGTTTAAAAGACACATGGGATTAAACATTGTTACTAGATTGCCAGTCAACATTTGGTCGCATCCCATGGTCATCCCTGTCCCAAGGGGGCAGTTTTCAACGGTCTTAGCCTATTTTTTTCGAGCATTCCAATGCCAAATGCTAGCCTAATGTCTGTCTATATCAGTTTAATACTCGTAAATAGTTATTAGGGCAAAATAATTTAACAGATGTAGTCAAGGGTTGGGGAGAAATTTTGATGAACAAACCAGATCCATTGTGATTTTTCTTTGTGTAAACATTAATTTAAACCATAATTTCGTTGAAAAAAAGAGATAGGTATCAATATTTGCTGTGGGATCTCAAGTATGTCTTTGTTTGCCTGCGCAACAGGAAACAATCTAGTAATAAACCTGGCCTCAGGACGGAGGCCTCGGCTCTGTTAGAAGCTGCTTAGCGCTCACGATATAATGCGGTAAACGCAGGAAGACGCGCTGAGAAACCGCTTGGACCCAATCGGCTCAAGCAGTATATTATACCTAAGTATCATCGTGATGGGCACGTTTATACGCGGTGCTCGCGGGCGTATTGTTTGCCGGTACTTCCTATTGTGTAGTATTTTAACTCGATATACCAATGTATATATTTTGACGACCGGTTTAGCTTAGTGGAGGTAACGTTGCCTGCGAATGCTGCCTGAGGTCCTGGGTTCAAATCCCGGCAAGTGCAAATATTTGTGTGACGAGCACTAGATATTTATTCCTGAGTCTTGGGTGTTTTCTATGTATATAAGTAATATATCTATTAAATATATCCGTCGTCTAGTACCCATAACACAAGCCTTATTGAGCTTACCATGGGACTAGTTCGATTTGTGTAAAATTGTCCCGTAGTACCTATTTATTAATTGATTTATTATTAAATTATTAATATATCACGTTGCGTTCATAACAGTTTTGGGGCGATCGTCGAAAAAAATATCCTATTTCATACGATTTTGTAACTTGCTACGAGATGGAAATAACTAAATAGATATATTTCCTAGTAGAAGCTAACTCAGATAGGCGACGACTCATTGTAAGTCGCAAATGGACCTAAACCTAATGTGAAAGTACTCCATCGTTACTTATCTTATTTGGTAAACATGCAAACTTTGAAGCTCTTGAGGCCAAGCCACACCGGATGCGTGTGGGTGGCGTGCACGTAGACGTGCGCGTGGCGTGCGCGTTGTAAAGTACGAATACTAACCATAAGAGATGACAGACCGCTGCGCACGTGCACGCCACGCAAGCGGTGTGCCATCTACTATGACATTTCATACGATACAACGCGCACGCCAGGCACACGCGCACGTGCACGTGCAGCGCACGCATCCGGTGTGTTTCGGCCTTTAGTTAAAGGTTGGCGAACCAATTTTTCCCAAATGAAGAATCCAGAATAACTTTTAGCAAAATATTGTACCAAATTCAGGCAAACATAGTACGTCAGCCCAGCAATAGCAGATTAAGCAAAAAATGTCAATTTTGAATTTAGAAAGTTTTTTGGTTTGTAATAATGTTTTTAGAATTTTACTGTCTAATACTAACACTTATTTTAAGTATGCACAAACTATACTAACAAAGTTCGGCGTGTACTGCAACAAAAAGTGGAATAAACTGGACTGTCATAAAACTCAATGCAGATTTAGTTAGGTAACCGTCTGGGTATATTTTTTTACATTATTTCACGTCATTTTATATTATTCTCTTAGGGATTGACAGTCTCTAAGACAAAGACGGTCACAAACAAGGTTAAATTTAATGGGCTCACATACCAAAGAGCTAAAGGCAGGTACAAAAATATAAATGGACCAAGTCGTATCCTTTCTACAGTTCGCAAATGAACTTTACAGTCGGTACAGACTCGTTCCGATGAACGCTATTATTATAACATCAGACAAAAAACGAGATAAGAGGGAAATATTTAAATGAACATTTTAAATAGCCGGCCGACATGCCGAGAACCTTCAACAGCTTCCTCGTGTAAACAGGTAAAGATTCATTCGTTACTAACAAGGACCATTAAAAAAAAAACATTCCGTCGAATTGAGAACCTCCTCCTTTTTTTGGAAGTCGGTTAACAAGAGGACTGTCAATCGTACTAAGTACTATGAATCGCGCCCCTACAGCTAGGAGATATCCAAGCAAAAACTATATGGCGCTGTGAATGAAACAATTTAAACGGATTATATATGCGTATATTATCTTATTTCTCCCTAGGTTTAAAAGATAATATACGCGATATAATCCGCACATGAACAGCTAAATCCATACTCCAAATCCTTAGGCTACTTTTTATTCCGGAAAAATACTCTTATCCGCGATAAATGAATTTCAGGCGGACGAAGTCGCGAGCCAAAGCTCATACTATTATAAAATTGCAAAATTGAATGTCTATTTGAAGGTTAAAGTGCTTATCAATTTTTGTATGTTTGTATGTGTTGTTGTGGCTTTCATCACGCCAAAACAGCTAAACGGATTTCAACTATTTTGGTACACGGGTAGCTTGGTTATAGGATACTTTTTACTCGACTACGCTGAAGAAAATAGGGGGTTATATTTTTTTCTCCTACGCTGATGAACCTTCTTAACCTATCTTATTAAAGTTTACGTCAGCCATTGTAACATGATTTAAAGTTTAAATGATCTAACGGCAATACTAACGGAATTCGTGGCTAGGTAGGCATGTAGTTTATAAACAAAGTTCAGTACCCCCTAAACCGGTTAAAACTTGAATAAAGCTTACCGAAAATGGCGAAAGTAACTGCCTTCATGTTGTCTGGTCGAGCACTACACTGTAACTGCCCGCGGCAGTTGATCCGGGCTTATATAAACATCACGGCGGGGAGGAGTCACTCAATCTGTCTTACCGAGTATGACCTAAGTCGTATCAACTTTAATACCTACCTACCATACTAACTTGTATGATAATATAACACCTATCTTGAATAACGTAGAAACGTAGTAACTGTCAACTGAATCTATTGGCTGTTGCTACGTTTCCGATTTTGGCCATCGATATACAAGTTCCATTTAAGTGAAGTAATTAAAATCAAGCTTCGGAACCGGTATTTTTTTCATGCTTATAATATCCGAAATAACGATTCGTATTTTTCGTTCAATTACGAAATTTTCGTATATTATAATAAAATTCTAGAACTTGAATCAGGTCTTTTGTGATTAATTTATTTTCTCCTAAATACAGTTTTAAAACATAGCGTGTTTGTGTTTTTATAAGATTAAAAAAATATCGGTACCGGTACCTGATTAAAATAGTCAGATATCTATCGCAAACTTCAGTTTCTAGAATAGCCTATTCGTAAAAAAGCGGCCAAGTGCGAGTCGGACTCGCCCATGAAGGGTTCCGCAGCCATTTATACAAAAAAATGCACTACAGATGAAAAAGAAAACCGTTTTAAAAAAAAAACACTAACAAAAGAGCGTATCTCCCTGGCACTTCGTCCGTGCGTGCGTCCTTTTGCTGAGAAGCACCGTTTTTTGGCAATAACTTAAAAACGATATGTCCGATCATGTTGAAAACAATTTTTGTTGAAAATATTTATTTAGTTTTATATTTGTAAAAATTTCATATTTTTTTAACATACCGTTTAGAAAATAGAGGGGGGGGACACAATTTTTGCTACTTTCGGAGCGAAAATTTTGGAAAATATTCACTAAATCAATTTTTTTTCTTAGAAACCTTAAAATATTTTTAGAAGAAATGTCGAAATATGTGCCACACATAAATATTTGCTGAAAAAAAAATTTCAGCTTCGGTTACATGTATGGAGTGCCCCCTAGAAATATATATAATTTTTATTTAACTATCAAACCAAGTAGCGGGTTACACAAGACACCTATGCTCCAAATTTCATCAATATACATCTTATAGTTTTTGAGTAAAATGCCAGTGACATACGGACGGACAGACAGACTGACAGACAGACATGACGAATCTATAAGGATTCCGTTTTTGCCATTTTGGCTACGGAACCCTAAAAACCGGTCAAGAGTACCTACATGTCGGGCAATGCTCAGTGTAGGGTTCCGCAGTCTGTAGTACATGCTACTACAAATAAAAACACTGCTGATGAAAAAGTTCACCAGCAAAAGAGCGTATTCCATGAGAGTTACGGCCTTTTGTTGAGAAACGCAGTTTTTAGGCAAAAATTCAGAAACGGTATATTCGATCGTGTTGAAAACAATTTTCGTTGAAAGTATTTAGTAAGCTTTACGTTTGTATTTCCTTTTTTATTTTTTTAACTTACGGTTTAAAAAGACGGACACAATTTATGCTACGTTCGGCGCGATTCTTTCCGAAAATATTAATTTTTTTTTTGATTCCTCAACATTGACATTGCCACACATTAATGTTTGCTAAAAAAAATTGTTTCGCTGTCTGTTACATGTAAGCCCCCCTCCCCCCCCCCCCCCTTCTAGGATTTTTTTTATTTGTTATTAACTATCAACCTAAGTAGCGGCTTATAGGTACAAGACGCCTATACTCCTTTTATCAATATATAAATCTTGTAGTTTTTGAGTAAAACGCCTGTCACATACGGACAGACGGCCATAACGAAACTATAAGGCTTCCATTTTTGCCATTTTGGCTATGGAGCCCTAATAAAAAAGCGCCCACAACGGATTTATGACCAAGAAACAGATAATATATTCTCAATTGTGATTAGTTATTAGCGTAAGTCTGTTCCTTATTTTTTATGTACTGGCCTTAAAATTTGAGTAGCAACGAATATTTTAACTAGATTTACCACTTACCGATAGTAATATTCTAATTAGCGGGCAAAGTCATATGTTTGAACCCTTGAAAGTTTATGTTGTTAAGTATATGAAAACTCAGTTGCTTAAATGTTTTTTCAGAATATGGATTATATGGATTTATTTTTCATCATGGCCTCAATTTTTCGACATCTTGTACACATATGTACACATGTAAGTAGTTCTTATTATTAGGTTCCATATTTTGCAACAAAATGTCAATGAAAACGCAAGGATTATTTTACTATCGTTGAATTATTAATATTATGCACTATTATATTAAAGTTCATATTTTTAGCAACACAAGCAGTACTCACTTAGAAGAAAAAAAAAACACTTAATATTAATATCAATCATAAATATTCGGCTGGACGCGGGAAAAGCACTCGGTGTAAGGGCTCTTCAAGATTACGTCACATAATCTAACGTACATGGTGAAAAAACCTTAGGATAATATCCGCCATAAAGCGTAATACAAGTTTTTCATGCCCGTTTGATATTGTATGCCCGCGCTCACAGCCTCATAGACTTGCTAATTGGTCATTGTTTATCACAAATTCTCAGACATTGTAAAGTGTTTGTATTGTGCTCCAAATGCTAGATCACATCTGTTCAATTGAACCTAACAACGGGGTCTTCATTATAATAACATTAGCCTTTTATCTATTCTAATCCTGTTTTTTTCTTCTGTAAATAGGCAGTTAACAGATATTATTTATTAAGAGCATTTCTGACGGTACCAGTGGTATGACCATATCTTGTAAAGCCTGCATGCAACCTGCAATTTTTATCGGACTATGAAAAAGGAGGTAAGGTGCATTGGGATAATACCGATTTTGGGATAATTTCGAAAAACTGCTCATAATTCCGTAATACCAGAGGCCAAAACAATGCTCACCGTCTTACAGCCATCCAATGCGCAAGTGTTAGACACTAAGAAGCTTTGCAGAGCCTATTGTACTTTATTTCTGGTATTAAAGAGGTGATTTTCGTAATTACCCTGCATTAAAAATCATTCGGAAATATCCCCATATGCACCTTAGTATTCATATTGTTAGAATTGTTCCAAATTCGCATGCATCCGCTTAGAAGCAGGATAAAATAGCGCATCACGTCATATCGCCAGCATAAAATAAAAATACAATAAGCGTAAAGCCATACATTCTTACCCGGTGTCCGTCATCTTAGTCGAACTCACCTTATGTGTAGATACCTATATGTTTGTATTTATGTTCGACGGCCGCGTATTTCTCAGAAATTAGTGATCTGATAATGATATATTTTTTTTTTTATTGAATAGTGTATCTTCGAAGGCACAATAATTAAAGGGAATCTATTGAAAGGTGGTCAATTTTGTGTAGAAATAAAGAAAAAATTTAGATACGTTACTGTTTTATTTATTTATTTGTATAGTCAATGCACCTACTTACTACTAATTTGGTGTTACATATTGTAAGCTTCCAATGACACCCAGTCAGGGCACACAAACAATGTAGGAGTTCAAAAATATTGGAATCGCACTTATATAGGTATCTGCCTATCTGCGGGATTCACGTATGGACGCATCGCATTAAGCATCTCATCTGCTTTAACCAGCAACAGACAAAATAAATAATCATGTAGGTAATTCATAATTAAATCAGAGGCCATATTAATGCTCACCATCTTATGTTCAAATATTAATCAGCCATTAGCAACTAGAAGAGTATGGTGAAATTGGGCATAAGTCAGCATAGTGAGTAGAATTTTTCACTGATGTACGTTATTGTTACTCAACAATAGATGGCGCTATGAATTGTTGATTATAGTGCTATCTATTGTTGAGTAGCAATAACGCTAAGAAGGCAAACAACTACTATGTATTGTCAACGCTAGATGTCGCTAAACACTATAAAACTTCACTTCTCGAATTTCACAGCACAAGTACTAGCCGACTACCAACACCATTAATATCAAATCATCACCAAATCATCACGTTCGGCTGCGAAGTTTTTAGCATCGAGTGTCAACCGCAACCGAAGTCCCTGTATAACCATCAGTCGATAAAAAACTATCTGTCCCGTTTTGTTTATCTCTGTACTTGATAAAAAGTACATGGTGTTCTATAATTACTTCTTGTGCTCAATAAAGAGTATTTATACATACTGTATTATTATTGCGGTGAGCAGTAAGTGTATTTTTACTGTTTTATAGAAATCTCCTAAGTAGCACACATGCTACTAGTATAAGAGCGTATAAGTACCTATACCTGTATAACTGTATTGTTCTAAGTACGTGTCAAAAAAGTCATAACTCTCTTTTTTTTCCAGCATAGTCAGGTTATGAGTAACCGACAACCATCTGCGGATGCCTTGCCTAGCTACCTGGGTACCAAAATTAGTTGAAATTTGTTCAGGTGTTGAGGCGTTATGATGGCACACACACGTACGTTACTTAAATAGCCCGTTCCACTTTTTTCATGAAATAAAAATATCTTCTATGTACAGACATTTCATTTTTACAACTTTATAAAAGTCTAGATATAGATGATAATTACTACGGGATGTATAAGCTTATACAAATCTTATATAGCATTCTGGCCTTCTCGGGCAGAAACTCATGAGTGAAACTGTTTTTAACCCCCGGGGTGAGTTATAAATTTGATGAGTCTATGTGTCTGTCTCTGGCACCGTAGCGCGTATTTACAAACCGTTTGGTTTTAGTGTTTTTGATCGAAAAATAATTTCGACGAGAATGTTCTTAGCTGTGGTTCAAGAAAATCAGTTCAGTAGTTTAAAAATGATGAACTTTTTTCTAAGCGTGTCGAGTTTCCTTGTTTATTTATTTATTTATTTATTTATTTATTTATGTAAGATAGGTAAGCATTTGACTTCAATCTCCCCTGTTGGCAAGAGACGATGAAGCCGACAATGGATTATGCTTACCTACATAGTGTCTATTCACTCTCGTCTTGACGGTTTACGGATTACTTGTCTCTATTCTTTGTTCTGCTTGGCTTCTAGTAACTTGTGGTTATCTGTTAAATTGCATTGAAGAAATTAAGGTAAATTAAAAGTAAAATAACAACTAATATAAACATCTTTTTTTATTCCAACTTATAACCGTACATAATATACACAGTACAAAAAAACTTGCTTTCGCCTAATGCAGCAATAAGGACAAAAGAAATTGTCACATATTTTGTTTAACTATTATTTGTAACATACTAACCAAATTGAGAAATCTAATATAGGAGAAACTTATCTACACGCCGTGTTTAATGTACAATGCTTCGAGCGAATACGTTTACTTCAATACAATAACTTAAAAGTATACACTTCTTAATATGTACTCGATGGAATTCGAATTAAAAATTTACACAATACATATATATCACTAGAACTACAAATAAGCCGTAAATAACCTGAAGAGTTTATTTTGTATTTCGATTAAGGAACATAAAACATATCCACATCTCGACAATATCACCGTATTCAGACTAATTTACATTGCACATTCTCCGATCGCGACACTCGGACTAAATCACATTTCGAGTGCATTTACACACACAACCCGTACACACTCCACGCGACGCTTAAAAATGGCATCTCACATACAAACGCGGGTCACACTCGCTCCCAATCTTACGTTTAAATGCGGAACTTAGCTAACGTTACGTTCGAGGTTGAGATCAAATGCGAGGCCTCCCTCGCGCTACTCGGGGCCGGCCAGCGCCTCCTCCAGGCAGCACAGCGAGTCCTTCACCGCGTGGTACACGATGTTCTTGATCTGCAGCTTGTCCTCCTTGTTGGAGTGCTGCCGCGACAGGCGGCGGAACTGCTGCGCCAGCTCGAAGCAGCGCGACACGTTCTCGGGCGACACGAAGTCCTCCGCGACCTTGACGCAGTCCAGCAGGTTGCGCACCTGGTGCGGCGCGCCCGCCGGCACGAACACGGCGTCGCCCGGGCACTGCAGCACGGCGTAGCCCTCCACGCCGTACTCGCGGTACAGGCGCTCGCGCAGCGCCGCGTCCAGGTACCACGTCTGGTCGTGCACGGGGTCGTGCTGCGCGCGCGGCCTCGCGCCGCGCTCCAGCTCTGCGCGCACCAGCAGGTCGCGGATCTTGTCGGCGTCGCGCGCCGCGTAGATGTGCCACAGCGCGGCCGGCGGCTTGAGACGCGCGCGACGACGCGACAGCACGTCGGCACCCGCCTCGTCGGCCGCGCGCGCCGCCTCGCGCGCACGCTCGGGCGCGTCGGCCGGCGCGCTGGCGTGCACCATCACGTTCACGGCGTCGCTCACGTCCAGGTGCAGGTTGGTGGTGCCGCCCGCGCCGCCGTACGCCGTGTACATCTTGGGCCCCAGGTCGGGCCGCACGAAGCACTCGGGCAGGCGCGCGGCCAGGTTGAGCTTGCCGGCGCGCGACGTGTACTCGGCCAGCGGCAGCGCGCGCATGAGGTCCTCGAAGCGCGTGGGCAGCAGCTCGGCGAAGTCCTCGCCCGGCGGCCAGTCCTTGACCTTCAGCACCATGGGCGCGCCGCGCTCGTCGCGCAGCCGCTTGGCGGCCAGCTCGAAGCCGTCCCAGAACTTGCGCGCCGGCTGGTTGGGCACGACGAGGCCGGACGCGCAGTTGACGAGGTCGACGCGCGCGTCGCCGAAGTCGCGCGAGAAGCTCTCGGGGCTCCACAGGTCCTTGTCCAGCAGACTCGACACGTCCGATACTAGCACGGGCTGGCCGCGTTTCCACTGGTCCTAGAACGAAAAGAAAACAAAATTAGAATGAAAATTATGATTAATTGGGTAAAGCGTTAAGTACTTTAGTGAATGATTGTATCTTTTATCATTTCAATGAGCTTTCGACTGACGTGTTTCTATAAAATCTTGGGAGCTTTATTTAGCCCTTCTTAAAACATTTGTCTTTAATTATATCTTAGTTATATCATATAAGTATTATCTGTAATCGTAAATTTGGTAGCATTTATCGATCATGGTATTGCGCTATAGATGTGGAAAATACCAATTTAAACGATTAAACATACTTAATATTGTCGACAGTATCTCTAATCCATCATTACGGTTGAAATTTGTCACACCTATGGCATTCTACCATGATCGCTGCACCAAAAATGCTACCAAATTTACGATCACTGGTTATTACAGAATTTAAAATTTTAGCTCCTTTACCTACTAAATTTGGCAGTTCTTTTTAGTTTTAAGTAAAAAGCTGCGGGCCTATGATGGTTGCGTTTCTCACGCGATAAATAAGTGACATAGCTGCCGTTACCTTCTGACACGTATGTGAGTGCGAGAGTGACAGGCGCGTTATCATATCATTTATCGCGTGATAAACGCGACCATAATAGGCCCGCTGGACGAATAAAACAGTGTCGTCACTCGGCGAGCTAGCGGGCGAGGCGTACCTGGAAGGGCTTGTAGTTGCCGGGGTGCGCGGGGTCGGTGAGGTGCAGCAGGCGGCCGTCGCACAGCCAGGCGTGCGGCACGTCGGGGTACAGCAGCTTGGACTCGGTGAGCGTCATGATGCGCACGGGCAGCTCGTCGCGGCTGCGCCCGCTGCCGTCGTACCGCTTCACGACGCTCGACAACGCGAAGGGTTTGCTCTCCTCATCCTCGTCTTTCTTCTCCTCGACCACGCTCGACATCACGTCGACCAGCGCGTCGCCCTTGTTCTTCTTCTGTTTCTTTTTGGGCGTGGGCTCTGCGCCGTCGGGGGCGGGGCGAATGAGCAACTCTCGCAATGTCGAGAAGTTCCCGCCCTCCTCGGAGTCGGAGGAGCTCGTGTCGGATTTCTCATCCTTTTCGGTCTTCATTGCGATGTCGGAGAGCCAGCTCACGACCGAGCTGCCCGTTTTGCCGTTCTCCGACTTCACCGGCGACGAGCCGTTGGTCGGGCCGTTTTCCTCTTTGACGTCCTCCTTTTTGACATTCTGTAAGGATAATAAAGATTAGATGAAATGGTTCAGAGAATGATGCAAAGATACAATGATGGCTGGAATCGAAAATTCGTCCGTGTATCTGTCTTTATTTTTATCTCCGGACCGTCAAATCCATACTAAATATTTTATGACAAATGTACATTACGTATTCATTTTTTATTATAGTAGAGACTCATATGAGGAAATAGTGTCGCATTATCCTTTTATACTCATCGGAAAACAAACTGTGGCTAAATAATGACCAGGTAAGGTATGTGTCAACGAAGGATAATCGAAATGACGATTTGTGTACAAATAGGTACTAATTCGCACTGATATTTCTTTGCATTTGTAACATTTTTTTCTTTAGGTTACATTAACAGTTACTCACGTCGTAAAACCCGAGCACCGCTCGTCATGTTTCGGTCCTTTCCGCGGACTTTAATCATGAGTAACCGTTAATGTAATTTAAATATGTCCGAGTCCCACCACGGTAGGTCACTTATGATTTGTGAACTAACGTACAAAGGACAACAACATTTCACTTTCATAATTAGTACGGCACTCGGGTATATCGCAGAATCTAATTCAAGATCTTACCAAAAGTACCCTTTGAAGCGATGACAGTATACCCTTTAAAGGTGGAATCCGTGCAAATAGATATCTCGCCCTTGCCGCCGCCGCGATCTGCGGAAGCAGCAGCAGCCGCAGATCGCGGCAGCAGCAGCACCCGCACCGTGAGCAGCACTTGCAGCCACACAATCCACACATACCTTCTGCAGCTCGTGGAGCAGCAGCCGGCGCGCACGCGCTCGCAACGCGGGCGCGGCGGCGGGCGACGCGCCGCACGCGCAGGCGGGCAGCGCCCAGGCCGCGCGCGCCGCGTGCGCCCGCGCCGCCGCCGCCGCCAGCGCGCCGCCCGCCGCGATCTGCGTCAGCAGCAGCCGCCGCAGCGGGTGCGCGCCGCCCGACGTGCACAGCAGCCATCTGCGACACACGACCACGTTAGCGATCACGTCGAGACACTAAACTTCGTTAGAGATGCAACGGATAGTTGTTTGGCCGAGTATTGGATATTCCGTGCAGCCGTCGGCCGGATAGCCGAATATCCGGGCGAAGTATATTCGGTCGCTAGTAACAGTGGATAAATAACTAGGATTGATGTCATGGCTTCTCTACACAATCGGCGATGTCCGACGATTACGGGCGCGCACGATCTTGTAGACTGAGATATTCGGTTGTAATTGACCATCATCTACGAGCGCCAGGGACTTGTGAATTGTCGGTTTTTCGGTCACGCATCAAAGGGAATTTCCGGGTAGTTGCCCACCCGATCGCCGTTCATTCATTCACCGATGAACAGTGAAAACTGTGCAGTGTGACCATTATTTAAATAATAGGTACAAATGTGATAATATGGGTGGTCAAATGAAGAGACTTAAGTTCATAAAACTTTGTCAGATCTGTCCAGAAATTTCTAATATCACTGTTTACGCAGTAAGGTAGTTTTTAGTTACTATTGACGATCATAGATATCACTATTAGGAAAGCTGAAACACGCTAACGAAGTCTCATCGTAAATTGGATAAGAATTTTCGTTTACACATATTTTGTTGTCTCAGACCGATAATAAAGATTAGTTAATTGTTTACATTTGACTATTTTCTTTTAAAGTTTACTCCGTGAACAATCACCATCTTCTTTTCCTTAATTTTTTTCACAAATTTCTACTTGTATCTCTTCTTCTTCTTACCCTGTTCCCATTATTTGGGGTCTCCTCACACTTGCGCCTATTACCTCTGTCTTGAGTTGCGGTTCCGGCAACTGTTCACGTCCAAATGTCCAGCATTTCCTGCAAATCTTTTGCGGTAATAGCAGCCAGGACGATGTCGTCGGCATATAGCATAGTCCATGGTAGTGATGAAGGGATATCCTTGGCGAGATAGTCCATAATCATGTTGAATAAAAGGGGGCTCAGAGCGGATCCCTGATGGACACCTACTTTGACCTCGAATGCGTCACTTAAGCCTGCGAGGCTTCGAACTCTGGTGACGACGGTACTGTACATGTCCTGGAGAAGCCGAAAATAGTGTTCTGGAATTTTTTGAGCAAGAAGAGCTTGCCACACTAGCCTGTAGGGTACGCGATCAACGCTTTATAATAATTAATGTAAACTGCTTTTGTATAAAATTACATGAACATTGTAATGATGAGATCAATAAACTAAACTAAACGGCTTTTTCAAGATCAACGAATGTTTGATGAAGGTTTATTCGACGTTTTTCCATCAGTATTCTGATCGCTTGTATGGCGTCTGTAGTGGATTTGGATGCTGTGAAACTAAACTGGTTTGGTGATATTTTGGAGACACGAGTGAAGTGAGACGTTTGTTTATAACCCAACCAAACCTTGAGCGTATACGAAGTTAGTATTATGCCCCTGTAGTTTTCACACAGCGCCACATCATCTTTGTTCTTATAGAATGGTAATAAGAAGCGTTGGCGCCACGATTCAGGGATGCGTTCTGTTTTTATATTGATGTTGAATAATTTAGTAAGCCATAGTTTTCCTACCGGGGCTAGGCATTTCCACAGCTCTGCAGGAATTTCATCCGGGCCAAGGGCTTTTTGTTCTTCATTTGACTGACCGCATTTTTATGTTACTCAGTATCCTCAGAGTAATTTCTGGTATGGGTCCGTGAATGGGTTTGAGAGAGGGAAGGTGTTCGCTTGGGAATTCTTCATTGAGACATAAATTACTGACAGACAATGAAGAAATCAAAAATAGATGGCATCAATACAACAAGCATCTTTTGTTGTATTGATGCCATCTATTTTTGATTTCTTCATTGTCTCATTGAAACAGAAGAAAATATTATTTCTTCATTGTCTGTCAGTAATTTATGGTCATTACTTTTTATATATTTATTTACTTATATTCATTGTGGCCATGTGTCTATGTTTTGCTATTTTTAAGACCTAATTTTCAGTTTTAGCGTTTTCCAGTGTTGTAGAATGTTTGGTTCGACTTTTCTCGTTCTTGTGCCACGCATCTCTTAGCCTGATTTTGCGGTTCTGTATTTTTATCTTTGTCTTCCTGAAGTTGCGAGCGCTGCCATTGATGGAACATCTTCTATTGTTTGCCACGGACTCTTTTGCTTTCTCGTTCCACCAAACGGGATCTTTACTGTTTCAAATTTAGACCACCATAGCTTTAGCATTTTTGTAGACTACTCCTGTATCAGCTTGAAGGTACTCCTTAATAAGGGGTATTAGCGACTCACCTTTGGGGCCAACCAACTCCTTTCACTAGTCCTCGGCGTTCTATCCACGACGGTTCTTATGGGCGTGGGTAGAACATAAACGGCGACACGTACTCGATGTTGTGATGTTAAGGCCTCACCCGGTATGACTTTGCAGTCTTTAAATTTTTGTTTTACGAAGTTATCGGAAATTATATAATCTATTTGAGAGATTCTGCCAGCGCACTTGTAGGTAATCAGAAGCTCTAGTTTCTTCTGAAAGTTTGTGTTTATCAGGGTCAAAGAGTGTCTTATTGCAAATTCTAGGATTTCTTCGCCTTGTTTGTTTATTTCGCCTATCTCGAATTGATTAACTTGACATTCATGATAAATAAATAAAAAATCATTCATTCAATTTCCATTTGTGAAGTGTGAATTAATTTTACGCTTAGTTTTCTATACTCTCAGCGTTTATGTTTAAAGTAATGTGAAACAGTAAACTGACATTATGAACTGATGAAGTGGTGGTTTGTTATTTATTTATCCTATCCCTGTAATCTTAACTAAATATGGACTTACTATCCGTTGCAAAGTACACCACTAACTGGTATCCAGCCGGTTACTAAAATTGGGCCGAATTAATTCGGATACGTAGTCGTAGTGGCCGGAAATCCGTTGCATCTCTAATCGTAACTAGGATGGTGCCCAAGTACAGGTCGCAGACCGTAGAAAGGGGCAGTAATGTCCACATGGACCGATATGTTAAGTGATGAATGCTATTTTCGAAACCCATCACATATTTAATTTAAAGTTACGTCCTCCAGCTTTTCGAAGTTTACTTAATATGGTCTATTTAAGTTCTACTTTGTTATGTTACATTAAAATATGATTCAGTCATTTGTTGCATAAAATGCTGTTGTCTACATAAAAAAATACAAACGATATTAGATGAGCTGTCGGAAGTTCCCATAAAGCGCGAAAATAACGAATTAGAGTAACTTTATCTCATAATTCATCGCGGGAATCTTATTTTGATAACGTAAGTTTAATAGTATTTAAGGCCTGTCATAACGGTTATTTTTATTTTTTAATTATTTATGATTACAACCCTCACCATATAATAATGACAAATCCAACTGATACAAAAATGACTAGTTTGGTAGGTCAAGCAAGAGAATTCAATAAATTGCACAAACAAAAGCATTACCCATTTTCGAATTAATATGTGCTTCCTGCCTAAAGTATCTTTAATGTTTGAAAAAAAAAACGCCATGTCAGAGGGCATCATGTCACAAAACAAATATCTTTACATCTTATGGCTTATAACGTGGATTTGTTTAACTTACCCAAAGGAATCTCTCTCGACGTTGGAGTTGGCATTTGAAGAGTTATTCGTCTCGTTGGTGGTATTCGCCGACTCACCGGACGTCCGCGACTATCAACAAAAAAATAAGCTTACAACATCTGCAATATACTCGTAATCTTACTGGTGGAATTTTGTATGCCTGCCAATTAGCACTCAACAATTTTTAATAGAAAATAAATAAATACATACCAGGGACAATCTTACACAAATTGATCTAATCCCAAACTAAGCAAAGCTTGTACATACTTACATAGATAAATATAGAAGAGTAAAGATAAGAAGTGTCGAATTATAGAGCAATAAGCAAATAATGCCATCAATATTTTAGAATATGACACCACAGAAGTGTTTTTCTATAAATACACTGGTATTCATTGAAATTAAATTATTTACCATAATATTTGTAAGTACTCAGTGTAAAGTAGAATGTTTTTTGGCCCATGGCAGTGTTCAGACTCATTGTTAAGAATTGTTTTATTTCACGAGGCATGTTATTTACGATTAATAAAGAAGAGTAACTGTTAATATCTAGATACGATAGTGTGTTTACCTTATAACAATCAAGGCAGACGACGAAGCCGCATTTCCCGCAGGTCCAGTGGAAGTTGAAGAGCGTAGTCTCACACACATCGCAGATTTCCCGCACGCCTTGGACCACACGTTTCCACGCTATCGTCTTGTCTGCAACAATACAGGGCACTGTTAATGCTGCAATATCTTATTAAGATAAAAATATTTATGTACACTCGAGGGACGCGACTCTAAATGCCATAATGTATTGATTTAAACCTCGTCTTCATACATTACCACAATTAAATAGAACATAATCATATATATGGATAGGAGACTCGGTTCATAATGATAATTTATAAAAAAAAAAGTATTTGTATGTGACTTCGTAATAACAGTGTTACAAAGGGGTAATTCGATATCATTTTTAAAGTAATCTTTTTAGTCTGTATTTTACTAGCCTGCCATTAATTAGCTTCTGTTTCTAATGGATAAAGTGTTAAGAAAGAAAGGAACGTTCTAGTCACAACAGCTCTAGTAGATAATGATTACATATCTTTATTATTTGAAACGTAAATTCCCGATGCCCGTTATCGAAGACTTGCTGACCTTTGATTCCATGTAGCCTTATCTAATGAAAAGGCAGTTAATACGGACTCTTAATAGATTAATTGTCTGAACCGGTAATTGAAGCGGACCTGCCTACTTGACCCACATCTTGCAAATTCTTGACTAGATTCCATGCCATACTATTTTTAGACAACAATAGAATCCATTTGAACAAATAAGGATACGCCGGGTTCATGTGAGTGACACACTAACACAAAAAACTTATCTATCATAATATAATTAGCCAGATACCACTTCTAAGTAGGAACGTAATATGTTTAACCTAAATAAATGTACTATCTAAATTGTTAATGTTCGCTTACCATCATTTTGGTGGTGTAGTTCCGCTTCCTTCTCCTGCTGTAGCAGTTCACAGAACTGGTCTCCTATTTCCCGCAAGAGGAAACAACTCATCTCTATATCTAATTCTGCCGCTCCTGCCGACGACGAGAGCCAAAGTTTCTTGTCCTCCTATAACAAAACAGAACACGATAAGAGAACGATTTGTAAGCTACATAATTATTACAATATTAATCGTTGTACGTGATATTTACCTCTTCAGCATCCTTATAGGGGTCCGAGAAGCCGGCAATAGCTAGTTGCCTGTTCTTGGCGTACTTCAGTCTTCGGAAATGGTAAAAGCGACAGAATATGTTGGGCATATCCTTGTCGCGTTGCGCGGGCGACCAGCGGCACTCGCGGCACTTGGCCAGGCGGGGCGCCACCTCGCAGCACGAGCCGTTCTGCAGGAAGGTTTCGGTGACGGGCTTGGTGCGTGCGCTGGAGGGCGTGCGGCGCGGCGGCTCGTCCCGCCGCCGGCCGCCGCGGCCCGCGCCGCCGCCGCGCGCTCGCCGGCCTCGTGCGCGGCCGCCACCGCCCCTCTTGCTGGACGTGCTGCCGCTGCCGCTGCCACTTCCACCCGAATCGGAATCTTTGTCATCGCTCTCCTTATCACTCTCGCTCCCGCTCTCCGAAGCTTTTTTCTTCTTGGGCTCGTCGCCGGCTTTCCGCGGCACCGCGCCCTTTTTTCGCTTCGCCTTCGGCGGTTTTCTCTTTGGTGGTGACGTCGTCTCGCGTTCCGAACTCGAGCTGTCTCGCTCGGCGTCCTCGACGCGACCGTTCATCTCTTTAGGTTTCCTAGGTTTAGAAGTCTTTCGCGCCCCCGTCTGTCTCTGTATCGATTTGGCGGCGACGGGAACTATGATATTTGAGCTAGAATCGTCCTGTTCGGACACTCTGTTGATGGCCATCGGGAGCGTGATGCAGGTACCCCCTCCTCCGGAACAGTCGCCCTCGCCGATGGGCGCGGTCTCGTGTCGTTGCAGCCAGGCCTTCTTGCCGAGATGCCGGACCGGCGCAGAGCCGTCTCTGGGGTTGGGGGAAGCTGTCTTGGCCGGCGTGTCGACGTCGGCCACGGGCGTGACGGGCGGCGTGGCGGGCGGCGCGGGCGGCGTGGGCGCGGGCGCGGGCGGTGACGTCGCCTGCGGGGGGACGGGAGTGGTGGGCGCGGGGCTCGCAGAGGGGGTGACTGAGGGTGCTGGCGATGCGCCGGCGGCCTTTTCGGGCGTTTCGACGCTTCCGTCGGCCGAAGGTACGCGGACGTCGCACGGCGGACCGGGCGCTTGAGGGGCGGGTTCCGAGCCGTGCGGCGTCCGGCCAACGCTGGCCGCGGCGCTCGCTATTAACGGCTCAGGCGCCGGAAGTTCTTCCAGTCGCCGTCGTTTCGCTTCGGAATCCGCGGGTTCGAAGGGGCACCGTCTTCTCGGCGAAAGGCGATCGGAGTCGTCCGCCCTTGTGACGCCGAGATCGAGAGGTTGCGTCTGGCACGGTGACGAAGACGACGCGTCGCTCGGCGGCCGCGGCGGCCGCGCGTGCGCGGCGGGCGGGGGCCGCGTCCTCAGCGCCGGCGAGTACGCCGACGGAGGAGGGTAGGGGATCGGCGGAGGATCCGCCTTGCTCAGTTGAAGACCCGGTTCTACGGCGACCGCGAAGTGAGCCGGACTGGGCGCGTTGCTGCTAGGTTTTCCGTATATGTGCGGCGGGGCGGGACTGGAGACCTTAGGCTTGGCGGGCGCCTGCTGGTAGTAAGCGGCGGGCGATCGCTGCGGCTGCGGCTGGTACAATGGCCGTCGGTTGTTCTTATCTTGCGCAGGTAGAGCCGCATGCGGGGAGGTCTGCAGCGACGGGTGCGGGTGGGTGGGCGCGTGCGGGGATAAGCCGGTCCGGTAGGGCCGCGACGGCAGGTAGTGAGGGGACGGCTCGTTCCGGGGCTTGCTCGGGTACGGGTGCTTCTGCTCGAGGAGGATTTGTTTGGCGTCGTGTTTAACTATCACAGAGTTCTTTTCCGGCACTAGCGGCGGCGGCGCCGGCAGGTGCTGGTCTTTGAGTTTATCGTAACGATAAGGGTAATTGTAGGGGGCAAAGTTAGGTTCGCCCTTAGGAAGAGCGGGATGCGGAGGTTTCTCCGGTTTGGAGGGGAGTGCGAGGCGCGCGTGGGGATGGTAGTCCGTGGGCGCGGGCTGGCGCGGCGCGGGGGGGTGTCCGGGCGGCGAGTAGTAGGCGCGGTCGGGCGGCGGCGCGCGCAGCCGCTCGTGCTCGGCGCCCGCGCCGCGGTTGGGCCCCAGGCTGTTCAGCAGCGACCACGACATGTTGCGCTCCCGCTGTTGACAACAAAAACCTTTACGACACCGAGTCACGTTACGCGGCCCGTCTCCGAGTGCTGCGATTGCGTCATCTCGGATTACGTTTCGCATCAAAGCACGACGTAAACGAATACTACGAGCGGAATGCATAATGCCTGCCTAATGCCGATAAGAGGACGTTAAGGAATGATAAAAACCTTCTGATTGGCTAGCCTCAAAGATTCTTCGAAGTGCCTCGACACCAGTTTCGAGGCGGCATTCTCTTGATCTCTCCTTTCCTTCTCTTCTCTCTCTTGCTTTTCCCTTTCTCTATCACGTTCTATCCGTTCTCTCTCTTTTTCTTTCTGCTGCTTTTCCAACAGCTCTCGTTCCTGATCCCTTCGTTCTCTGTAACCAAAGAAACATAATTAAGGAGGTTAAAATCACTAGAAAATACACGCGGTGTTCTAAACGGGCATAAAATACGACGTAAAGTTACAATGATGTCATACTTAGTTAACACAACAACACAGCCGTTAAACTTGCACGAGCCACTGATTGTTATTAATAAAAATATAAATTGCTGAATAGCATCCCTGACCTTCCAATGTACCTTTTTTTTTCTAGCAACTTGAGCTTATTTAAACAAAACTAATTTAAATATAACCGATTTGCCTTCTAAATGACCTCATCACAAAATACGGAATGTGCGTTATTTTATTACATAAACAATAATGCATAGATTGATGATGATTGTGTCCAATAAGCTGATTACGATGACAATGACTCGAGCCACTTGGCGCGGGTGTCTGCTCCGCGTAACTAGGTCAAGGTCAAATTGGTTTAAATGATGAAGTTTTATTTTGAAGTGACAAGTTGGTTTCTTCCGAACTAGATCATACTGTCGTTGTCAACAAAATTTTAACGCAAGTTACACCTCAAGTTTTTGAACGTGCTTGTAACAAAACACGTTATTTTATCAAATTACATACGCCACTATATTAACAGATAACGTGTTTGGAAGCAATTGCGCAGATCCAATAATCCTCAATACATCGTTGAATCCATGTTTAAAATTATGATTATGATAATGAAATATATAGACTGAACTTGTCTACGTATCATGCGCCATTACCATAATGATTATACATAATGTAATGATTGCATGATACTAACACGCTTAAAATAGCATTTCCGTTATTCATTTTGCAATTAGCTATGTACCAAGCCGCAGTCACGTAACCTTATCTAACGATGCACTCACTTTTCACTTTTGTTAATGGCCATTTTAATAGCAGATTCGTTATTTTTGTTAATGGCCCGTAAACATTTATTTAAACGTGATGCAATCGAAATATTTTCCAATTACTTTTATATGCAGTCGTATCAACTACTTTTTGACAATAAACTGACATTTGACGTAAACTCGGACCATAGATTTGACTAGCGTAATACCTTTTTCAAACACCTTCCTTTATAGATTAAAGCGATTTCACAAGACTTGTTTACTCATTGGTCAGTGACTTTCAAATTCCCCCGTGGGCAGAGCGACGTGATAAATAAAACAAACTCACGTGAATGACGTCAGCGGCCAATATTGTGCGTAGGAGTTATTTTGACTAGCTATCTACTGGGGTATATCTTACCTTGAAAAGTTGGTCGTGCAATAATTTAATCATATACTAGAATTTGCTCGTTCATTATGGATTATTTAATTGCTCGAATCATTTAATATGTCGGAAATGTCTGCGGGAATATTTTATTTGTTGGAACAAGAAAATGTTTTTTGTATTAAAATGTGTGTTAACGGGTCCATGTATCCAATCAGGCTTTGTAGTAAGTATACCTTTGTAGTAGCTATATCTATATAAATAGGCATTTTCTAAATGCGTAAAACGGACAAGAACTGTCAAAATTCTGTGCTTTGTTTGTTAGTCTTTGAGATTTAAACAGTGTCCAGGCAGTATGGCCTATGGTCTTAGCCTGTCCAGAAGGACGAATGGAAAAAATAATAATTAAACAGTGTCCATGTCATTTATTATTGTGTGTATATACTGCGGGGCTTTATAACCGAATGTAATGAAATCGTGATCGCGGTTGCTACGTGAGTAGAGCGCGGCCAACCGCGATATCAACATTGTTGCAACAAATTGGTAGTCAGATTGCACCGTGAGTAAGGCCACCGAGAGTATGCCACGGTAATATATCTTTGTTGGAAGGACGGATGATTTACCCACAACGACAGTTAATAATCGTCCTTAATAAAGCATACCGAGTGACCAGTGACCTGTTTTTTTAGCCGAGGACGTAAGCAAGCTGTTTATTTGTCTAAATATAGACACGTAAGTGGTAATCAGTCTCGATGGTCGCTGTTCTGCCTGTTTTATGCAAAGTAGAACAACGAAGTATACATAGGTATAGTCGGGGAATTAAAAAGTTCGTTACTTCTTCGACCCACCCGAATGATTATTAAAAACGGAAACTTTCAAGAACGCTTATTGTTATTAGATATCGGGATTTTAGGGACGAATACCTGACGACATTTTTACGAAATAATAACAATATTTTTGCAAAGTAAACAAAACAGAACAACGCAAATAGCGATAACATAGACTTTTAATCAACAACACTACTATTATACTACTTGATCGTAAAGTTTATTGCACTGAAAAGAACTTCTTAACAGAGTGGCATACCTTTCGAGTTACTAACTTTTCATTTTGAAATAAATTACTGTAAAACAAAACAAAGACAGGAAAACAATACATGTATACACCTATAGAAAAGTGAATCTTTGTCTTCTTTCCTTAAGCCGCTTACAGGTAAACCAAGTAACGGTACCCTAGATAATCCCTATCCCTACACACTATATTTTACAGTGCCTTTTGTAATAAAATACACCATGCTAAAAGCATGTTTGCCGGGAAAATCGAAGACTAAGTGTAATACCAACGAATTAGCAAATTACTAGCAGTTGTTTTTCGCGACACGGATCGCGTGCCGGGCAAACGTAAATTAAATACTTGGATCATAATGAAATAATGGTCTTTATTCTGTAATTAGACCGCAAGGGCACTTTTACCAGTCTGACTCTACGGCACTTCCCAAGAGGAGACATACAGATTCTTTTCATAAGTTAGCGTTATGCTTATTTTCTATGAACATCCTAAAGTTGAGGGCTATAAATTGTACTATTTCTAGCAGGAAACTGTATTTTTCTCAGCAGATATTTTCGTAGGTGATAAAATCGTGTTACTTCTTTTTTAATTTCAGTAATTACACTTTTTTATTTATAAACCACCAAAATTTTGCAATTTTATATGATACAAAGAGGCTCGTTTCAAATTATTTCAGTGATAATTGCATTATTAATTTTGATTGATTGAAATTTCCTCGGTTTCTGAATAACTACAGACCATGAGGTTGCATATCGGGCCATTAAATAACTAAATAAATATTACGGTACAATTTTACACAAATCGCTCTAGTCCCATGATAAGCTCAATAAGGCTTGTGTTATGGGTACTAGACGACGATATATTTAATAGATATATTACTTATATACATAGAAAACATCCTAGACTCAGGAACAAATATTTGTGCTCATCACACAAATATTTGCCCTTACCGGGATTTTAACCCAGGACCTCAGCTTCGCAGGCAAACGTTACTCCCACTGAGCCAAACCCGTCGTCGCCATTGCACTATATTTTAGCTAAGAAATAAATTTTTGGAAACTGCTTTTAACATTCTTTCATATATGCGAATGCGAAAATACATTCGTTGATCTTTCCTGCTATATAGCGCAGCAACGAATACATGGCTCATCGTGATTTTAGCGCAGCCTAGACTAGATAGGAGCCGAAGAGTGGTACCTATTGCATAGAGGGCACTTTTCATAATTCCTAATTCTCCGAAGGTTGCAATGCACACGTATAAAACATAGACATGGTACATGCCAACAACAAAACTTTTGACGAGCAAAGACAGGGTTAATTAAGGCCGAGACACACCGGATGCGGCCGGTGTGTCTCCTTTAACCTTCGTTGAAAGACGTATTTAAAATGTGTATTGCCTAAACAACGCATCAAGGAACTCTACGCCGTTATCAGAAGAATAATTGATTAAATAGAATTACTGTACATACTTTGGTTCAAAGAATTATATGGAATCTTAATATATTAAATATCTTGTCAATAGTTTCTCAAAGTACATACAAATTTCTCTAGCTAGATGACAAGTAAATAAGTTGACTGCACAAGTGCCTTTTAGAAACTAAACATAATCACACCAATAATAGCTGTGACCGTGTATGACAGACTTAGGAAAGAAACACACAATAAAAACCATTGAAATCAATTAAAGGTCGAAACTCCTCTGATTAAAAAAAATCGTGGGAAATTATAGATTGCGAAATAATTGATACAAAAAGAAAATCGGCAATAAGTAAAAAAACAATTAATCGGCCATTGTTGATTATTTCAAACAAAAACTTCAATAGAAGCACCAGAAATTACATCATCATACTTGTAGAAGAGAAACTTAAACTGAAAATTTTGTCAAGGAAGCCCTGACCTACTTTTGCTGAAATCTGTACCTGAGCACTGGAAAAATCGTTTAGGAACTGCTGACTTGACCGTTAATGCTCAATAATAATTATATTAGAAATGAATTCTGGCTTATCGAGTGTTACTGTAAACTCGAGATAAAACCTGTATGTTAATGAAATAAAACATCTCTCTCTTGAGTGCAATACAGGTACTGGTAGGCACTACATTAAGGGGCATTAGACAAGAAGATTTTACAACTTAAAAACCGATTATCACTGAACAAAGACAGAAAAGCTAGGCATCAATATCAAGCTATGAGTTACACACGATATATGTAAGTCCTTAATTTATTTAATCATGGCAACATTTGGGAAGCTGTGCAAATAATATATTTCTAACACAAAGCTAAATGTCGGCTATTAAATTAAACGATTATTTTGTATATTTTGTTTTCGTATAACATCTTCGCAGTATCTCATTAACAAGACTAAAATATGAGCAATGTGTGTTGTTGTGAGTACTGATTTACGACGTTTGAAACGTGGTCGCTTACCCTGTGCCTTAAAAAAAGACTCAAGGTCATTCGAAGACCAAAAGATACTGCTTTGTTCTAAGATTTTCTGCGAAATCGACTAAGGAATGAGAAGGTCCGTAGAAGAAACCAACGTAACCGACATAAAGGTTGGTCAAAAATATAGCCGTTACATAATATACAAGTACCTATGAACATTTGCTCACAAATCATTCTACATGGCGTCAAGCATATTCGAACGTAAACTGAAGGACATTCGACCTACTTTTGCTTTATTCCGTCACTTTCCGGTACGTGTATGAGTGCGAAAGTGAGAAACGCTTCATCATTTATCTATCGCGCGATGAACGCTACCGCCATAGACCCGCAGTAAGGATAAGGCGAACGACTATTTGTATACATATTATGTTGTGTTTACCTGTAATTAGTTAAGCATCACTTTATGTAACTCTTGTATATATTTTGTACATTCAATAGATGTATAAAACTGTTGGTAGACTTAATAAATAAAATAAATAAATAAATATTAGATTAAATTAGTTCCTTTCCTTTTCTAAATTAACCTTTGTTAATTGTCTAATGTTTCATAAAAATAGGCCAAGACCATTTCGGGCCATGTGAAGTATAGGGTTCCAAAGCCGCTACTACGGACCGTGTACATACAGGTATTATATGAATATATTTTGTTATTTATAATATAATGAACAAAGTAAAATGTGACCAGTAAATACATGGCGAATGACTTTGCAGATTTGCTTTAGTATGTCCTTGATTAATTTAGGACACGAAGAGGCGAGGATATAGATTATTTTTCGAACACATGGAGTCGTGAGAGAAAAACATTGAGAACCCTTGAAATAAAACTAATTTTAATTTAAATTGTTTCGTAAAATGTTGTCGTTAAATTGTTTTATTTCAATGAGTAATAATCGCGGAAACAGAAGAAAATATTATTTTTAATTTCTAAATACATAAGCACTTAGTTCTTGTCATTCAAAACGTTTTTTTTAATAATTCTCAATTTTGTTCCACATCACCTCTAGCAAACCCAAATGTGAAAAAATATATAGTACTTACTACTTATTTTTGTCATCAAGCAATGATATATATGATCATTTTAAAGAAATTCTTATAAAAACAAAATACCACACAAACAATTTTTTACAATTTTGCTTGGAATCATAAGACAACTGGACCGTATAATTTTGGGATATTTATGAAAATTTATTAGTTGAATACAAATCCGACCGTAGGGTCCATGAAACTTTTGTTATTGGCGGTCACTATCATGATTGAAGTAAGAACGGATGAATTCTAGGAGTACCTTAATTTATAATATAATTATTTTTTATTTCACAGAAAAACAAGTGAAAATAATAATTTATAATCGAGAACCTAATTACTGTGTTAACTGAGAAGTATTGCATTAAGCACTTTGAACCACGTGCATTCAAGGCTTTAATAACTTCATTCCAGTCCAATAAAATTGTATTATATTCATTGCCATTTATTGGTCAGTACCAATACATTTAGTATATTTTTATGAAAATTTCACATTTACGTGAAATTACCCACCAATCTATTCAGAGTACGTACTAATGAAAGAATAAAACATGTTCAGACGTTTGTAATTGTTTTTCAGCCGTTAAAATCAAATGTAACACAAGAAAGCAAAAATTTTACCCAAACCTCAAACAAAAATTGTGCAGTTTGCCTTAAACGGTAACATAGTAGATTAAACACTTCAAATCGATAACTTTTTATGTAAAGGGACCAATCTTCAGCATATTTACGGCGTTTAATATTTATCGCCATTGTCGTCTCAGCAAATATCGTTAAAAGTGATGATTACATAGCTGACTTTTTATGAAACAAAATGCCAGTCCGGAGGGTATTGAGTTTGATCAAATTTGTCACGACTTATCCTTCCGTTGTTCTAATCATGAGAAATCAATGACGATTGGACCAAACGTCAAAACGCTCGGAGTTTCTACCAAAGTTAATTTATCTCTAGTCGGTCTGTAACCAATGAAGTCAGAAATCAGAACAATACTTAAAGTACTTTAAATAAATAACCAGATGCATTTTTTAAAATAAATTATACGAATCGATCCAGTTTCTTATGACTAAGAAATGTATAAATGATCTTACCAAAAACATAAATGTAAAAAGGAGAGCCAAGTTCAATACAAAAATTATGCAAGTTCTATGCAAAATTCAAATATGTATTTTTAGGAACAAAATAACATTATGAACAAGTATTAAACTCTATTTCTTTGCTTTATTGGATACCTATAACAATTGCTGTTATTTAAAAATGCGAGATCAGAAAGTAGGTTAGATTTGACTTGGCCAGATTTATATATATATTCTGATAAAAACTGGCCAAGTCAAATATAACCTACTCTACTCTAAACTCTAACCTAATCGAATTGGCATGAGCGCTCTTAGTTTTTATTTATGCCACGTCCCGGATACGTTTAAAATTACCGATATTATTTTACTTTTATTTTAGTAATATCTTTTTATATATGCTAAAAATATGCTTAGTGCTAAACGACAAAAAATATGCAACACAACATAAAAATATACCAAATTTAGCATAAAATATGCTAAATTGGCAACACTCTCCATATAAATCGAGCGACACACACACACATGACGGGACTCAAGTCAAAAGTGGTTTCTTATTTTCGCCGATAAAAGTGCGTTGAAGTGTAGGTATAATTTTTATTTATGTCGTAATTTTTTTCTTCATTGAAGCGGTAAAAAACCTAAGATAACGTTTAAGTTTCTTTTGGACACGATAATAATACTGTCATTTTGTGTCGCGTTATCTTTATTTTTTTCTTTATTTCACCCTTTAGCCGCAATTAGACATTTCCACGTTTGTTTAATACAGTAATAATGAAAAATAAACGTATTGCATAATCCCTATTACTCTTAAACTTCTGTTTCCGACGCTAAAATGACTTTGTTACAATATGAAAAAGAACAAGCTTATCAGTCTCGTATATTTGTCAAGTCGCCTATTAACCTGCCTTAACAATTACATTGTTGTACTTCTTTTTAATGTTATTACTTGTATTAAGGCCAAGCTACACCGGATGCGTGTGAGTGGCGTGCACGTAGACGTGCGCGTGGCGTGCGCGTTGTAAAGTACGAATACACTTTAGAGATGACACACCGCTGCGCACGTGCACGCCACGCAAGCGGTGTGCCACCTACTATGACATTTCATACGATACAACGCGCACGCCACGCACACGCGCACGTGCACGTGCTGCGCACGCATCCGGTGTGTTTCGGCCTTTAGATCTTGACAAGATAAGTACGTACGGACGTTACTAAAGAGATAAGCCTTAATAGCATTATTTAACTCCCGTAAATGTATAGATAGAAGGAATACACAAGTATACCAAAAAAAACAACTATAGGAGTACAGTTCCCCGTTGATTTTCTTTTGCGTTTAAGCTCACGAGTCTTATTATCGTCGGAAAAGACTAAAAAACTATAACGGACCACCATCTATTGCTCAGGCGAAGATATTTATAATAATATGAATAACAAGTACCAAAAAGTACTTATACTAAAACGTAAATATAAATGAAGCCGCATAACAATCGGACATGCAGTAAGTGGCAGCCGGCCTGGAGGTATAGAATGTACAATTTATATGCCGAGCGGAACGCTGTAAAAAGTACGAGCTTTAATTGGAACGTTTCCATTCAGACAAATATGAGCTGGACATTTAAAAAATGAACGCATATCCGCGAATCCGTTCAGCGCTCACTGGACATGCAGTCAAAAGAGATTTTAATTAAAGCATTCCCAATAATATTTGCAGTGAAATAAAACTTCAATAATTAGAAAAATAAGTGGATCATTTAGTCAACTATACAGGTGTAAAACTATGAAAGGGATCATAGTATGATATATAGTACCTATACTCCTGTACATTAAATTGTGTTAATTCCATAATTAATATATTACACAGGCTAATTTCACTGAACAAAATTCGTTCCTAAATTTACTAATTTAACTACATAGGTAGCAGTAATTTAACCAAAATCAATTATAGACATACAATTGTGATTAATTTTCATTACTTGATATAATATGAAGTAATGATAATTATTTCACAATACTCGAGCTATGTGATTAAGTTATACAGTTTTTATTTGTCTTACACTGTTCAAAGTATCCTACAATTTTAAAGGTACAAAACTTTATTTCAAAGCTATAAAATGTTATCTTCATGTTGTTATATTTGAGTGAATTATTTATGTTTCTTAAAATGCAACCATAAACTTACCGAGCTATAATGAAATAGATAGTTATACAATCAACATATGACATCAATATGACGTTAGCGTGGTAGGTCTTACCCCAGTTAGCAACTGCCAACATACCTATGTTTCATTGATTTTATTGCAGACGAGTTTATTTCAAGCAGTCATAGAACAGAAAAACAGATACACCCATTAACTTCAGGAAACAACTACTTTCTTTTACTTATGATTACTGGCACTTTGTTCTGTAGACATGAAGGTAACTTTTAAGATTCAAGAAACGAGCAATTATTTTATGATACATTACACGTAACTCATGTTGTGAGTTTCATAATCGAGATATACGATACGAGATAAGCAACAATGAAAAGCAACCCTGTAATACAAACACGCTTTATCTTTTAATATCTGAATATTCAGATCGGGTTTTCTAGAGTTTGTCAGATGGGCGTAAAAGCTTAAGGTAAAAAGAGAGCGGTTGGTACTGGTAAGAATGTCTAGTCAAGTACCCAGATCAAAGTCAAGTTTTAAAAAACCGAGCGGTCGGGAATACAATGACGCGGGCATCAAGTGCTAGGTAGTAGTGTGATTCACACAAGTCGGAGTTGGACCAGGTCGCTATGACGTACGTAGGTAGGTACCTATTTTACAAGGAAACATCGCAAAATTGAGGAACTTAACATTAATTGTGTACCTAATCTACGGACAAATAGAAGCCAATTAATTTAACTGAGAATGGCTTAAACTATTCGAATTAATAATCAGAATTGTATAAAGCTTTAATATTGTGGTACGCATCCATATGAAAAGCGTCATTTAAGAATTCGAATGCAAATAAGTTGCTCCAGAGTTTGAATATCAAGTAAAAAAATTATGAATAAACTTGAAATTACAAAACACAAGCTATGAGTTGTCATGCGAGTTTTATTAATAAACTTGAGCTTATCTGTCAATAACACTGCCGCGACATCAAGGTTACGCGTGAAACAAAGCAATCAATGCATTTTTTAATAAATTAGGTACTGATTGAATACCTATTTTTTATAAAGGTTACGTCCCGTATTAAATATTAAAATTACTGAGTAATTGTACGATTTCACTGCAGCTGTAAGGAATGTAGTAAGTGATGTGACATGTAATCGGTATAAATATTCTCACTACGGGCGTGCGAGGCGGAGCGACTTCTCCCTCATTTGACCCCTATCGCTATTGCTACATACGAGTACACTATACAAATCCTATCAACTTGAATCTACCTCGACATTTGCTTAAAATACGGACCGCTGCCAAGGTCATAATTTGACCGACAATATACTCAGATACGTTATTATCTGTTAATTAATAATTAGTTCAATTAGCGTGATCAATGCGCTAATTGTATCCGTAGATATACCAATAATGAAAATAACACATTATAGAGATATGTTTGTATTCTACAAAAAGCGGCAGTACAAAATACATGTATGCGAAATGAATAAGTAAATGGTTCCTCATATAGTTTACTCCTTGTATCTGATGGAACAGTCTGGTTCTTGAAAATCACATATTTATAGCTACTAAACATGCTTTATTTTACGGCCCTGCCCAAGGCTAGGTGTGTATGAATACGATAATTATTTTATTGTATCTATCTACGAGGTCATGGTTTTTATATCTTTATGTAAATAAAGCCGTACATTTTAACAGCTAGTGCGGCAAATCGAATGGCAAAAACGCACATAGGGTTTTATCATTTAGTTCAGTGTAGGCAACTGAAATGTTTTAATGACAAGCAAGGTTATTTTTTAGTGCCTATATGAATATGCGACGCTGTATATTAACATTGTCTACATTAGTTTCATAGCTGTTTTTTTTGTCTATTACCACCTTTATCATAGATACCGTGTTAAGATACTTAATGATAAGTGTTACAAATTACTTATTGAATTTTAAGACTCAGTACGCGTACGAATACGAATGCAATTTTTACGAGCATTCCAGAAATTATGATATGTGAACATAATTAATTTTCATTCTGCGACAGTAATGAAGAAGTTTTAAGGTTCCCTATTATTATTGAGCCTCTCCTGTTTTTCTGTCTGAATCTAACACAAGGCTCAATTTTTTGACCCGTAATTGATAAACACCTGATATCACAGAAGGTGTGCTACTTTCTTATAATAACTACTGAATAAATTGAAAAATAAAAATAAAACAAAATTAAAGCTATTTTAAAATCCCTAATTTATTGTTATTTTTTCAGTTACGTTTGGTACATCACTGATTGAATTACTTCATTGTTTCATATACTAGTATGGAGCACTTACAGCGCGCAGTAGGTATATATGGACTATATATTACCTGACCTCGAGACTGCCATTGACAAGCTAAACTTGGATCTCCGGCACGTTCAACAATGGTCCGAGAAGTTCGGCATGTACGTTAATCCGTCTAAGTGTCAGGCCATTGTCATTGGTAGATCTCGCCAGCTATCTAGAATTGACATGGACTCTCTTACGCCTTTGAGTTTCAACGACACTCCTACCTTTCAGTACCAGCGTCAAGGATTTGGGTATTCACCTGGATTGCACTCTAAGTTGGAGGACACAGGTTGCCGAAATTAGCAGGAAGGTCATGGGTCGCTACATACCCTTAACAAGCTGAAGCACTTCTTGCCAATTAAAACCAAGATCCTCCTAGTCCATACCTTAATTTTACCCATAATTGACTACGGTGATGTGTGCTATCCGGATTTAAATGAAGAGCTTCTGAATAAACTGAAGAGACTCCTCAACAACTGCATTCGCTTTATCTTCTGTATTCGTAAGTATGATCATGTGTCTGCTTACCGCTCCCAGCTTGGCTGGTTTCCTATCCGCCAAAGACGCGAAATTCGAATGCTCTGCTTCCTTTTCACCATTCTCAATGATCTTTTCTACATCTTTATACATTCATGCGCAATAGAATTAGTTCGGCCTCTTAGCATAATATATAACAAATCCCTAACAAGTGGAGTATTTCCAACTCTGTGGAAAACTGCAAAGGTTGTACCAGTGTACAAGTATGGTAATGAGGATTCTGTTTCAAACTATCGACCAATATCAATATTATGTTCGTTCGCTAAGATTTTTGAGTCACTTATTTGCCCATATGTTCAACGACATTTAAAATTGTATCTAACCAACTCTCAACATGGGTTTGTTAGTGCCAGATCCACAGCTACAAACCTGGTGACATATACAGAGCTTTATCAGATGCAGTGGATTCTGGTAAGCAGACGGATGTAATGTAAACTGACTTTAGTAAGGCTTTCGATAAAGTTAGTCATAAAATCCTGCTTAATAAGTTATCAGCGTACGGCTTTGGCTCAATACTGAATTGGTTAGAGTCTTACTTAACGGATAGGTTGTTTTATATAGTTGTTAATGGTTTTCAGTCGCAGTCACACATCATAACGTCTGGGGCTCCCCAAGGCTCACACCTGGGCCCTATTCTGTTCAATCTTTTTATAAATGACATTCCCGATTGTTTTCTATACTCACAAATCTTTATGTATGCCGACGATTTGAAGTTTGCACGTATTATAGAAACTGCTAATGATGTTGACTTATTACAAAGTGATTTGAACAGGCTAGTTAACTGGTGTAATAATAATCAAATGGTATTGAATGCAAACAAATGTGTACATATGTACACATTTGTTTGCATTTGCATTTGTGTGTTTGCATTTGTGTGTGATTTGGGTATAATTTTTGATCAAAAACTTACCTTTGTTCCTCACATTGAAAATATTGTAAAGAGAGCATCAAAGATGTTAGGGTTCGTTATAAGAAATGCAAAAGCAGCGATTTGTGCGACATTTGGTATTTTCAGCTGGTAGAGCTAAAAAATCAACCTCATACACAAAAAGGCTGCAGCTTTTCGAAATGGAGTCTCTAGCATTGCGTAGAAACACAGCCGATGCGTTGTTCCTGCGCAAGCTCTTAAGAAATGAAATTGATTGTCCACAACTATTAGCTTTGCTGTCCTTCCGAGCCCCATCTCGAATGCCCCGCAATCCCATCACGCCTCTGTGTCCACCGTTAAGACGAACTGTTTTTGGCAGCAGCTCACCAGTACCAAGGCTCTGCAAACTTCTTAACAGCTGTTATGGCACCGATGTACACTTTGACTCGACGCGACAATTTAAAAAAAAGTTTCTAAATGTTTAGAAAAGGGAAAAATTGTTTAAATAATAACCTAAGACCAGTAAAGAGCATAACTTATTTTTAAATATAGATAGTGTTAAGTAGGTAACAATTTAACTAGTTTTATAATATAATGCATGCGGTGTTTACCTTTAAGTAATTGTTACACTTAGATAATAGTCGTAAAATTTTTATAAAGGATGTATTTAGTGTAAACAATTGTTGGTGAACCAAATAAATAAATAAAAAAATCTTAAATCACCCGAGTACCTCAATTTTTTTTTTCACTATTACGGTGTCACTCGTGACCGTCAATTTCGCTCTTCCGGCAATCTATCTCTTTCTATCCCTCGTCACCGATCAGGTTTTATGTCCAACTCCTATACCATTCAAGTGGCCCGCCTTTGGAACCGACTTCCTCTCAAGATTAAGAAAGCCCCAAACAAGTGCGCTTTCAAAAAATCTTTGCGCGAACTCTTTGTAAGCAGAACTGCAAACTCTTAGCTTCTCTGATTAGCTTGTTTCGTCTGCATTTATTTATATATATAGGTATATATTATATGAATATGTATGTATCTAAGTATTTATCTTCCTAAATTATGTCTGTAAATTAGTTGCACCGCCCACAATTTATCTGCTTTGCCTCAAGGTTGACTGGTAGAGAATGCCCTATGGTATTAAGTCCGCCTTTTGAAAGATAAGTTTTTCTTTTGTGCAATAAAGATTAAATAAATAAATAAATATTCTGACTGATATTGTTCAGTGTACGCAGTGCTTTAGAGAATAATATGGATTGCAATCCCACTGACGAACGCTATCCATCCACAACGATACACCCAGTCAATACAACACTTGTGTGTATTGAAAATCCCTTGTACATTTCATGTCCACAGACTTTGACAAGGTTAATCATTAAGTGTAGGTGCGCATAGCAACATCAGTGGCTTGAACACAATGGGGAAAGTGATGCGAGTCACGGTATCAGTAAGCGTTGGAAACTGGGGCGCGGAAGAAAGGCTGTAACAGTGAAGTAAGCCGTAAGTGGCCTAGTGCGGTCCGGGAAAACAAAAGCATTGCGATGTAATCATATGAAATGCCTTCATTTCCCCAAGAGTTTAAACTGGATCGCTGGTTATATTGGCCTTCTTAGAAAAATAATTGTTTTGAACAGTGGGCAAGTAGATATTTATCGATGCAATCACTTCATGATATTTAAATTAAATTAGGTAGAGACAATGCAAAATCAATTAATGGTTCGCAGATAAAAAACGACGACCTACATCATGATTTTTTTTTAATGACGGAAAGGCACTTGAAGTGGGATTTTACAACTTCTTTTGTTGCTATGTATGAAAAGGAAAACAATAGACATTGTAAAACTAATCTAAATATGGTAGAACTTCATTGATCGCCTCAATTATATAAAAAAAACGAATGATTTTAAATAACATAAAGTTGTAATTTTTCAAGGAACCGTCAATTTATTTTTAGCGCAGAAGGTTAGTCAATGTCGTCTACCTGTCCAGTGGAAGTTACAAATAATTAGAACATGAAAGGCCTCGTCAAGTCGCCAGTCATCAGCTCGACCCTGACCTACACCAACTTTCCAACCGCACCATTACCGACCTTCTACGAATTTAACAATAGCAGCAACTGGATTTAATACTATCTTTAAAACACTTTTGTTAATTTTATTTTATTCAAATCTTTAAATCTATCTAAATCTATGGTATGGAATGACGAAAACTTTTATCAACAATATCAACAACAAACGGCTGTTTGTATACTGCGTGAAAAGGTACACTCAGCTTGTGCTTTGTGCTAGGGATGGCACTAGCGTTTGTTTCTGAATATGGATTGCTCGGGTCCCACGGAAGACCAGCGCTGCGATATTATTCCGATGTCGCAGCATCATGCTGAGTGGTGGCCTTTTGTTGCGGACATGGTAGCACCGTGTTGTATACTTATATTAGTCAATTGTTTCTTGTCAATCTAGATTTAAGATAATTTTAATTTAATTATTTCTTTAAGCTTTCTTCATGTAATGGTGTTATCTTTTCGCTGCAATAAATGTGTTTTCTTTCTTTCTTTCTTTCATAAGATCACATGGGGATTAAAATTAGATCATCCAAATGCTCATCCCATAATGTTCACATGTTCCAACTGCCATGTTACCTTTAAGTCCATGCCATAACGTATAACTCAATAGACAATATCATAAAGATGAAATTAACTGTTAGAAACCGGTTAAATGATAAATTGCCGCAATGTAACAGGTCTGACGGCAGTAGGCATGTGATCGTTAATCACGACTGCAACGCATTCCATGCAACAGATCATCCAATTACGCGCGATATATTTTACAAGCTAATTATATACCTGGTCTGGATTAATGCAGAACAAGTTTAGTGAGTTATTGCGACGAAACAATTAAATCAAGTCCGTCAGGTCTTTGGTTTGGATGGATTTTGCGAAACGAAATTATGTGGAAACTGACTGTATACTACGAGTATACTCTATAGGATTTTAGTTTAGTTTCACTTTTTCTTCCTTTCTACGTTGTACCAGTAAGAGTTCCATGTAATAATAATACTCCTACGTTTCAAACCAGTTTATGCTGTGCATTGTTTGAGTTCCGCTACGAACTATTAGGGTAATTCCGGGGTAGATGGCCATAAGTTTAAGATGGCCAGTCGAATTTTTTCCAACTTATAGAATGTTAATGTCGCTTGTTTCACGTAAACTTTATTCTTTCAGAAGATAACACTTGATATAAGTGGAAAAACAAGTAGATCAAAAGAAAAAAATCTCACGAAAAATAACTTTGTTTAAAATACGCTACTTGAAAATTTATAAATAGATTGCCGATATATAACATAAGTCTATTTGTTCTTTAACTGGCCCAATAATAATGATTATTTTAGAAAGTACTGAGATTTTCCTACATATTAAATTTAAAATAACTTGATTGAGCTCAGTACTTATTTTTTTTAATTCGTTGATATAATGAACCGGCTACATGGGGAGAGATGGCCATAACTACTCAGTTATTTAGTACTGGAAAGCCATGAACTGGGACCTCAGATACTAAAAACAAAGAAATAGATGTTATTAATTAAAATCATAACAGTTGTAATAATAATATGCTACAGATGACAAATACATTACTAAAAATCCAGAATAATGAAGAATTGACTATTATGTACAAATATCTAGTGTGAGTTCATTAAAATTGTACCGAATTAAAAATTTTGTTCACAAAAATAGAAAAATGTACAAATCTAATCATATTCAATGTTATGGCCATCTTTCCCGCACATATCCGGGAGAGATGGCCAACCATTATTTGATTTCAAAACATTGTTTGACTATGTTCGCATGGTTTTAACAATGTTTGCGGTTTTGTTTACGTTAGATAGATAATCAAAGTTTAATTTTCAACTAAAATCAAAATTCTAATGTTCATAGTTTCCGCATAATCGGTCTTAGAAAAAACTATGGCCATCTACCCCGGACTTACCCTAATATCTAATTCGAGTGTGATCCTACCGACTTTCTATTTATTCACCTTATTGTACCGATGCTCATTTGGACTCTGGCAGCTACTTTGCAATTCGTCAAGACAATGAGTGACAAAACACGACTCAAGACGAAATCCAGTAAAATCAACGTTTGTGCATATAAAAAAAACGTGAAATAAGAAAGCAACTCACCGTAACAGTCTTTCATGTCTCTCTCTATCGTAGGTGGCCGCAGCGAGATAGTCCTCCGCGATGGCATGGTGTATCGGCGGATGCAGCGGAGGCTGGTACCGCTGCTTCCAGAGGATCTCGCTGGCGTACATAGAGGGCGGCGGCGGCGGCAGATGCAGCAGGGGCGGCGGCGGGTGCCCTCCCCCATACCCGTGTGCCATCGCGCGCCACTCCCGGTCCTCCACGGAACTCGCGGAGCCGCCCGAGCGGACTCCGCTCACGCCCGAGTCGGACCGGTCGTCCGCATCGCGCGCACTGACTATCACACAGTCGTCCTCCTCGGAGGCCACGGCGCTGGCCACACCATCCGCGCCTCCACTCACTGCACTCACTTCACTCACGCACACGGTAGCTTCCTGAGCTACGAGCTCGGGTTTCGCGCACTTCTCTTTCTCTTCACTCACGTGAACCACATCACCACTCGCACTGACACTCTCGGTGGCACCTGTAACAAAAACAAACGTCCGGTTACAATACAACATTGTTACATGAAACAAATTGTAAACTTCTTTGGCAAGCTTATCTTTCCTATTATAAAGTTGTAAAAATGAAATGTCTGGACATTGAAGATATAAACAAAAATATTGTAATGGAAGTCACCGTATAGAAATATCTTTTTATTTTTTGTATGTTTTACAGTGTTGTTGTGGCTTCATCACGCCAAACTGGCTATACGGATAGGAATTTTTTTATCCGATTACGCTGACGAAAAAAAGAGGGGTTATTATTTTCCTTTTCGGCGAACGAAGTTGCGGCACCTTTTAGTCATATTAAAATAGTTGATTCAATCTTAACTTTACATTCTAGAGCAATCAGTAAGCAAAGCGGCAAGTTTGTAGTCGTATGTGTAGGAGGGTTGGAACTGCCATCACGTTAAGTTGATATCCCGTATCATCTGTTAGTGTCGCCTATCGCTGACGTCAGAGTCGAGCGACACGTTTGGGCTGCCGCCAACATGGCCCATTCACATTACGCCCACCGCTCCCGGGAAATATGTATCGTATCTCGTGCAAACGCGACCCAATAAATCATTCAACACTATTCATGACGTGATCACGATAAAATGTACAGTTCAATTCTTGTTATCATTGCGTTAACAATAGTACCAATCTATTTTAATAGTCGGTAGGCGGTCCTAGATACCTGCCACTCGTCGCGATCAAAGAGTAACCTCGTTTAAATGAACAAGGGCTATTCAGCGAGGACCTTGATAGACGCGGTTGCTTATTATCAATTGCATCACACACTTTCACAGCGGTGAAAAGCACCGGCCTTGGTTCTAACGTGCTAGGAATCAGTTATTGCTTGGCCGGAGTCACGTTTCGTTACGCCAAGTTTATTACGAGCTCGCGGACCGGAACAAGGGGATAAAATGAAGATAGGCCGAGTGGGCGGAACATGGTACCGATGGCGTGCCACACGTGAGGGACTGGCGGCGGGCCAGGACCGCCGATGGTCAAAAGTTGAGCAAGCATTTGGCGCGCAACCCGGAATGCCAACTAGGTATGCCGTAAAAGCGCGAGCGACTAGTTGACACATTCCTGCCAAGGAAACGCTGTTGCGAGCCAATAAATATTAAATTACTTACACACTGTAGCATTTCAAAAGACTGCTAACCGAACATAACCATCCGTAAACGACTAATTCTTTCGCCACGTTCAGTATCGGTGAAGTGCATTTTATTCAATGCGTTGGCAACTGTCACCTGTTACACAAGTGTCCTCTAATGAAATCAAATTATTTAAAATGGATCGTAATTGTATAAATTAAGAAGCACCTACCTATAATACAAAATTCGACACGACACAAAAGTGCGAGCCCGCGCGTCGAGCGCGCAACAATGGAATTTTAATGAGGGAGCTGTTAACGAGGATCCATATTTACATAATCGCGTAAATAATTATTCATAATAAACACGAACGCAAGAAACTGGCGATTGTGCGGGCGGTTGTCGCGGACTCGTTCGTCTGTGTATCTGCATGGCGGACGCGATCGTCTGTGTATCTGCATAGCGAGCGCATAATCGCATGATAATGCGACGCGATACGGTTGCGAGGCAGATTTTTTATGTATCCGTTGCAATTACTCACGAGAGAAACCGGTCGCTCGAAATCCGCCCCACTACGATACGTGTCGTTCTTATCCTGTTATGAAGGCTGATTAATAATAAACATGACATTACTGTCGTCAGTGTTGACGTTTAAGTGTTTTCCCTCATGCCGCGGCACTTATCGGCCTTCATTACACCAGTGTTTTAATGCCCTCGGTGCTTACTCACAGCACACAAAGCGATCGGAACACAAGATAAGCTATACCTACATAACCGTCGAAATACCTGGAAGAATAATAACCAAAGATAATCTTATCGAAAAGGATATAAGCTGACATAACGGTAATCAGGTAATTGAGGCGATTATACCTACCTACAGAAAGTAAACAGCGAGTTCTTACTTTCGATTGAGCGGAAAACATAGATAACTCAAGTGCTAATTAGTTGATTACATAAATGCTGTAAAAAGTGGTTACACGAGGAGAAAACAATATCATTGTAGATGTAAACAAGTGTCTATTGATGCGCCTTAAACAAAAGTGGTGAGACAATGCTACATTGATCAGCGGGGACAATGGGGCAACAAATAACTCTACGTGGAAGTGCGACGTCGGCTGATTGACAAGACAAACGCCGAGGCGGAACCGGTGGCTCCGGTGAGAGCATTTCATTACACGGGCAAAAAGTCGACGGCGTGACGCACCCGTCGGCCGCCGGTCGCGGTCGCCGGCAGTAAATCCTGCAGCGCCGCTAACTGAATAATTCATAAAGGGCTCCCGTAGTCATACCTGCATAACATTCACCAATACATAGTTACTACAGAAACTGGGCCTATTAAGTTATGGGGATATAAAAAAACAAAGTCATTAATAACGGCCATTTATTAACCACAAAACGTTGTCAATTACTTAGTCATTTGAGTGCAATACCGTTCACCGCCATTTGCTAACTGGGTCTTCCGAGAATAGTTAACCGCGACCACGTAACGAGGCAGTCGGTTCGAACAAGAACACGCTCAGTTGCTCCATTACCGAGATGACGGGATCAAGAGGTCGAAATCATCAAAGCTATTTTGTAGTCGCACAACGATCTACAGAGGAAGTGGGCTCGAGCGCGTGACTTGAAGCGATCATTCAGAATGATTCAGATCATTTGAATATCTCACGACCTAAACTAATAAAGAAGGAAGGCATTCAAGTCTCATGCGGTTTGCGTGCATTGCTAGCGTGTTTTAGGACTTGTAGGTACCTTATTTATGGAGACGTTTATTAGTGCCCTGCGATTATAAAACGCAAAAGACAAGAACAACCTCCGTTAAATACAAATGCCGACTGACGCGGCACCCGGCTGTTTGTCTGCTAGAACTTTTATTCCAGCCACTAGAGCGTGTCGCGTCGACTCTACTCGTGTACCGTGTAATGAAACATTTCCACTCGGTCAATAACCGTTAAAAGGACATTTAAACGACAAAGCTTTCTCTGCAGGCATGAAGCAATTAACTAGATGTGCCTACGTGAGTATACGTAAGAAACATAGATCTTGCCTGATATTCGACTAAGTATGCCAAAAAACCGCAGTTTTTATGGTCACTTTCTAACTAATGAAGCGCACGAATCGAAACGTTCGCTTTTGAAATGTCAACCCAGTTTTTCGCTCGTTAGTCGGTGTAGTGACCGGCAATTACGTGAACCAGTCGTGGCCTAATACGGCGCATCGGCTGTCGTGACTGTAAATGCCACCTTGAAGATATGGTGTAGTGCGGTGCTGTGGCACGACGCGGGAAGCGGGCGCGTGCAGTAAATTGCGCAATGTGCTATTCTGCTATTGAAAGCGCATTGAGCGGGGCCGGGGGCGGCGGCAATCTCCCTCGTATCTCACGACGTGTCCCGATCGCTCGTGACTGGAATCTCGATCCCCCCCGTACAAGACGACCCACCCCACGATTCGAGGGCGAGCCCTCCAAATCGCACCCACCGACGTGCATTGACAGCGGAACTGTGTCAAATTACACTTTCAAACAAAGTGCAATTATTCAATTAGTATCAACTGAAATAAGTACCAAAGTAGAAAAACCCATTATAGTTACATAAGTATATACTTTGTTTAGTAATGTAGCCAACGTAGCGCTACAACAGACTAGCATCCGGTTTTCCTGTTCTGCACTGAATGTTAATGCGGCTTATCAATAAACAGTTTGCACTCAAGGTTTGCGTGGTGTTGTTTAATAATCTAATAAGGAAAAATTCAATGAATTTTATATTCTACTCATACCCACTTAATAGGTCCGCTTTGTTGGTTAAGGAAGGATAATGAATGTTCTTCAATAGCATAATCAGTCATTAAATTAAATAGGTATATCAATTAGACACACTGGCAACTAGTACAATAAAGTCTATCAGACATTCCGGTATTGAATTAAACTGGATCGCACTGGAAACCCACTTGATAAAATTAAAATTAATACCCGACGCGGTGACCAATCAGCGGTTTAAGCGTGACATCGTTACAATGCGCGTGGCGGTCGATGCACAATGACGGCTAGACCCATTTGCCCAAGGGCGTTTGAAACAAAACGTTGATAAGAACAATATTCTGAGTGGCTAAACTATTAGCTACCGAACCAGAGCACATCGGGTCAGAACAAAGCAATAAACACAGATAAGCTGGAATTCGATAACTGCAATTGTTTACACAAGGAAAACGTTTCGTCTGATAACGTAACGATATTTCGATTCGTAGTAAAGATAGGTACCTTAGGGGCTACTCCGATATCCGAAAAACGAAGTTAGTATGGCGCCAACCCGCTTACTCAATTACAGCATAACATGACAGCGAGAGGGACGGCATGTTACGAACTTCGTTTTTCGGGTTTCTGAGTAACCCCTCTGGTTAAATTGTACAAGTTTCCGCGGTTATATCTCTCCATTCGTTTTCTCTTCACACAAAAGCTACAATACAATATTTAACATCGCATTAGAACGTTTGGATTTAAAATAGGGCGACATTTAAAAATGGTCTATGATATTTATTCTCATACCTACTCCCTGTTCATAAGAACATGCGATAGGTATTCACTTAATTTTTTATTATTTTATTGAAATAGGTATTCGATAAATTTAATTTCCAAATTGGAATTGCTTTGAATATAATGGGAATTTCTAATAACGTTTTTGTATCCATTTTATTTAGGTCACCTTAATGGCACAATGAGTGGGAAATGTGAATTGTGTTTTTATTAAATTAACACTTGATTAGAATGTGCTAGACATACTTAATGTACTCACGGTTTGTAAATAAACTTCCGTTATATGGTATAATAATAAATCTTCAGTAGCTCTTCTCAACTTAATTAATCACTTCAGATATCGACACTTGTACAAATTTCGAGTCACAATCACAATTTCAAGCAATTCACACGAAGATCCTGTAGCGGTAATCCTTCTGTGGCGTCCTTGGAAGCGGTCAGGAGTAGCGTTCACCTGCACACACTCACAGCACTCAGTCGACTATATTATAACACTATGAATCACGATAATGAGGAACGGACGTGAGTGTGGTGTTAGCTGAGACGTGTGAAAGCCTCGGCGTAGCACAAAGAACTGAAACGCGGGCGGGGAAGTAGCGGTAAGGGGGAAGGGGTGCGCGGGGGGCAAAGTGCGCCAGTCTCGCGCCGACAGCAACGTAGCAACAAGTGAAGGGCGCCGCGGGTGTGAAGGAGGTAGAAAGAGGGTGGGGGGGGGGCTCCCCGCGTGAAGAGAAGAGCGCACCTGACGGAGGATGCAATGCAGCAGCACAACCGACCGACCGCACGATAGCACAGGAAGGGCACGCACATGTCGATGATAATCGCTAAGTGCATTTAACATAATGACTTGCTTGTTGTGTGCTGTAGTGCCGCTGCCGGCACGACTTGATAAACCAGTAAAAAATGCAACGGAATGCATCGTTAAACACCTGGCCGTTGTGGGTTTAGTACGAATACGAATTCAAGAGAATCAAATACCTAATTAGGTATGCAAGTAGTTATTTCATGGAATTATAAATTATCTAGGTTAGCTAAAATAGGCAGCCATTATCGCGTTAGCAGCACCCCATATCATTTTAGGTTTTAGTGTCATTCTCATGAAAACCCACAGTTATTACAGTTACTTACTACGTAAAAGTCAAAGGAAAAATATATATCCACCTCTCTACATGCATACCTATCTTACTTAATAAATGTAGACTATACAAGAATTCCTGTGGGAATCATAATAGCGCTTCCATAAACTCTAAATCAGCATTTCTGCGCATGTGGGAAGCTTGCTCGTTGTTGACGTACCTAATTTCAGAAGTAGCTTTATTATGATAGAACTAGCATAGCACCGACCTAGAACAGCGCCAGCAAACTTTCAGGTTATGATAACAGCAAAAATAACAAGAAAAGTAAACAAATTGCGATCGTTGACCAACATACCTAGTGGCGTTTTACATTGAGCTAACGATTTGGCGAACTGCCAACTGCCTATTGTACGATGTGACAACTATTCGTTATGCACGTCGAACTATAAATAACGCAAAGATATTGATGGTGTTTCCGTTAGAGGTATACTGAACAATATTTAGTACTAGTTAGCCTAGTGAGTGTATTCTTAGGTTAATCAAGTCAAGCTTGACGTATATCCCTCTTGTTTTTAACTGTCAAATTCCATGCTGTGCATATATGTACACAGAATCCTAATAAAATTAACTGACAAACGGTCAATAGATAATTAACGAATTATGTTGCATTTAGTTATCAAATTGCGCTATCTTGGGCAATAAATAAAAATTAACTTTTAAACAAAAAAATAAAACCCACTCCAAAAAAACTAAAAAGTAAAAAAATAACGCCATAATTCAGTTTCTTCAAATTACTTACAAGTAACCGTTTGTATACTCAATCTATACAGTATATACAATTAATCTTATTTTGGCGTCGGTGCCCTATAAAGAATGTGTAAAATATTGAAAATTGACGATTTTAGTAAGTTGTGACACGATGGCACTGACACCGACTTACACTTTCTGAATGCAAATGCTTATTATGTTTTTTATAATACGAAAATCGCTATATGTATGCCTATAATATTTGAGGAGCACCTTCAATTCCTCATGGATTCCATCATCAGATCTTCACCAAAATTAAATGGGACCAACTAGAAAGTACCTTCTATAAAACCAAAAAAAAATTTTTGAAATCGGTCAAATAGTCTGAGTAATCGGTGAACATCCATAAAAAAAAAAAAAAAAAAAACATTCCGTCGAATTAAGAACCTCCTCCTTTTTTTGGAAGTCGGTTAAAAAGGTACGACGACGACGTAGCAAAAGCGGCCGCTTTAATATATTGTATTGACAAAATTTTGCGCTTGTTATGCCAATCACGCTATGGTTGCGTTCGTAACCGTTTTTTACACTGAATTTACTCAGACGAATATTAAGCGGAAGTGATCTATAAAAATTTCATTAGGTACCTACAGCTTTAATAAACAACACTTAATTACCGAAGTATAACAACGCGTTAATTTTTTCTTATCTTTAACAGCCAGTTATGTGATGCGGGTGGACATGAAATTTATGGCAAACCTGTTTGCACTTTTTTTCAGAATCGCAATGAGGTCGCGTTTATCGGCGGCCTTCGTGCTAATAAACTTAGCAGCTACACGCGAATTACTAAAATGCTATGTAATTTGCACACAAATGGTGAAAAAACCCGGCAACTTATTACCTATTTGAAGCATTTTATCAATCGAATTAGGAGAAGATAACATTTTATTTGAAGTAACATAGTCGTATCTTTATCTGACTACGTGTAATTAGAAATGATTATTTTTCAAACGAAATCCTTAAGGTGTCGTAGGTTCACTCATGGTCTTCTCACCCTCTCACTGAGCATAAGCGTGAGCGAGATGGAAATGCGTGCTCGAGACCGCGGCTATATTGTTTTTTTTTTTATATTTTTGTGCGTGTAAATAAATGAAAAATTAATAGCTGAGTTCCCTCAAACATGATATTTCCGATTTTTAGAAAAATAAATTTAGTTTTTGTGCATAATTTGTTACTAATGTTTTAAGTGCATTTTAGACCTACGTTCGTGATTTTTCTATCGAGCGAAAGTCAAAAACTCAGTATTCGAATAGCTGTTGTCCTTCAAGAAAGGCCTCAAGATTGCTCATAAAACTTATGGCAACCATATTATGATCCAAAAAAGCGCTACGATTTTTTTAAAATCCGTTTTCTGAACCTACGTCAACTTAAGATACGGCTGAATATTATAACAAAAATTCTCACTTATCATTATCACACAAAGTGCTTCGTCAGATTGTTTAGTAAGGGAGAAAGAGAGGGGAATTTAATAGATAAGCAGCACAAATATAGCGATTGATAACCAGGCCTGCAGTGATAACGGCGTAGCTAGAACTAACTACTAGATGTTTGGAGATGCGCAAACATTAGATAACGGCACGGTTTGGTAAAACAAAACTGAATGTGCAAGTGAAATGTGTATGCTGTAAATATTCCTATAGCTAATGTACATAAAGAGTATAAAGACCAATAAAGCTAAGATAATCCGCGGTGGAATTTTAATTGCTTTTAATGAGAGAGTTCTAGTAAATAAAACACAAAGAAAATAATACATAACAACTAAGTCACATAGATTAAAGATATCGAAGATTAAACAACGATCAGGGCAGGACAAATGATGCGTCAACAACTTAGGTACCTATATCGATCATAATCTTAGTGATATACGACTGTTAGCAATTATTAAAATATTAAATAGTTATTAAGTTAAATACGTTCATAAAGCATGTTAATTGGGCAGGAAACCTTCCAACGCTTAAGATGTTTACAATTAACAGTGTGCTACGTGGAGATAACGATACCGTGAGCGTGCTTTATCTGCCGCCAACGATGTATTGTCTTCGATGATTACCGAGTTAGATTACAGCTCAACCGGTGATACTTACTCTGCAAAGAACGCTCTCGCGGTTTCCGGGCGTGACTCAGGCGCGTGGGAGAATTCACAACTTACGACGCGACGTACCAATCAAATACCTTACTCGCTTCAAAACCACGTTAACAAACGCATATCGAGACCGGTTCGCGGAACAATGACTTACTTATTATCGTTATCGATAGCTTACACAGCTGCGGAGCCACCGATAGCGCTGCTGTTAAATTAATTCGACGCCCTGGCGCAATAATTGCCTATGAATCACCATTAAATATCATTACACATATTTACAAACGGAAACGCACTTGTTGTTCACCGATCACGATTGTAACAAGCTTGAAGGTGAAGATGTTCATTGGATTATTACGAATATTTTTAGACGTAAATCACGATTTCGCCAGCGTGTCACCGAGTACGCGGGTCTGTTCGCGATCGAATGTCAAAAACCGCACGACGCAATAAATTGTCTTGTGTAGAGTAAACATCGGCGTTCGGCCGCATTCATGCATAATTGATGAGGGTTCGGAACGAGCGCATGGATTCCTCGCGGTCACGACTCCCAACTCCGCCGAAACGTACGCCTCCGGCAGCCATTTTGTGGAGCCTGCTTGAGCAGTCGCCCCCGGCTGCCTGCACTGTGCGCGTCACATCGTGAATATTAATTTGGCCTTATGATACGTAATATACCCGACCACTCGGAGCTCAGATAATAATCGTAATTAAGGACGAACACTATTTTTATCGTTTTTTACTTCCACGTAAGTCGATCCTTATGTTACGAGTTAAACATGATACCTGACGGACGTAAAGTATTGCGAACAGTATAGGCCACAGCACGCAAGATGCAATTAATACAAAACGATCGTTATTAGTTTCTATTGTTACCGTCCGAGCAAATAGAGCACGCACGGAGCGGTATAACAATAAATTTAATAGCACAATCTGCACAATACACGCGGAGCAGTCTCACGCACGCCTATTGTGCCATGTAATTGTAATCAAAAGCCTTTTCTCCCGCATCTAGCATCTCAACGTCAATAAAGGCATTTTACAACAGCGAGCGAACAATATTTTGTTTTATCAGTCGCTTTTACAATCCTGCGATCGAAACAAAGGTATGTGATCTAAGATAACTATCCGAGACCTTAAATTGGATTAGCGTCATGGCTATTCAATTTACGAACTTCATTACAGAGGTTACTTCCTCGGCTCGTTGTGCGTTCATTTCACGCTGATACTTTGCGGTGGAGGCCTACACTACGGCAAGGCACTCGGATGACGGATGAAAGTACCGCCCGAGCGCCGACTTGTAATAACGTGAAATGAAATACCGAGCTCGTCTGCTCTTCAACCGCAGCCTGCTCTGCGCCAATACACGCCCGACGTGCACATAACGTCAAGTGAATGCGTAACCATGAACTACGTACTACGCCGCCAACCCAGTCTGCGCGCTATCTATGCTCCGACGACGGCACAACGAGCATGCATGCCTGGTTCACGTATGTACACAACACAACCGTAAACAAATCGTCTTGATGATGATGAAATGAATTTAGACACCTTTGAAGCGAGACAGCAAAGCCTCATGTTTGTAAATCCTCGTTTTGTAGAAAGTCGTATGTGTATTCACGTCATGTTAAACAGCTGCGAATGGTGCAGCCGTGCTTCCTGCCATCGAACGACCCATTGTTACAGTCATACATGCTTTTTATGCCGCATTAATAAGAATGGCATGGCATGAGCGTTGGCACTTGCGTTCACGCATATAGTCTTTACATTTGCGTCGCCGCTGTGACAGAGTACATTAGCGTGTGGGAATTGACAGGCTTTATGTGTGTGCTTTGCCTATTTTCTCTCGATTTGAATGAATCAATATAATACCGCTTGGTTGCTGTTCTCATGTTTCTCAGATACATCTTGCCTTTTCGCGACGATAACTTTTATAATTAAATCCTATTCCTATTTTTTTTATCGTTCGCTAAAATCTAACAAAGACTGATGTCTCATTAGACTTTCAAATAAACAGCCCGACCATACCATTTCCGTTTAGCTCAGTCATTCCAGTCAAACTCGTATTTCAGGTTTGCTTTTACTAGCAACAATTTGCGAGTTGTCGACTGCTTCACACAGTGTAAAGGTACTGAGTGGATAAGCACCTATCTCTTATAAAAAAAATTGAGTCGTTTCTGCTTTGGTTATTATGATGTCCAAACGATTTGTTCGGAGCGCTGGGAACGCCGGCTGGCTTGAGACTGAGTCGTGATCGGTCGCCACGACGCCCTCATGCGGCTTAATTCACTAATCAAATAGCACAATGCTTCCATTGTTGCTATATTCTTTTCAGTCTCACAAAGACTTCCTGATGACGCGGGTCAAATGAGTTCGCAAGAGAATTCCGCAATCCTTACAAATATTGCTCTTAAAAAGTATTTCGGAAACGCAATCCTACATCAAGACTTGCTATCACGTGTTCCATTCAAATGTCCTTTTATATCCTTTCATTGCGACCCAATAATATATCAATATCAAACATAACGTAATGGCTGGGTGTCGACGAGACAAGGCCGTATATCACTGTAGCGGACTGCCCAAATCCTCCACCGTAATATATAGGAGAGGGGGCGCCGCCCGCCACCCGGCTTATTCAAAACAGGCATTAAGCCCTCCGCCATTAAAAGCTAACTGCTGCAGGTTATCAAGGGTTTTCCTTTGAGAAACTGCAGCCAAGTGAACTATTCGGTGATTTGGGTGCGAGCCAAATAATGTTTCGACACGTTATACCGGCTACCGTTATCGACTCTCTAGGAAACGAACATGTAGCCGCAAGCCGTTTTAAAATACGCTCTAGTTCGCCCAGTTCCCGTGCCACCAGAGTGCAGAAATAATGAACCTGGATAACTATCCACATTGTAATTACAGTTGGCAAAGACAGACGGGCATCTTCTATCTTATTATTCAATTAGGCAGGTTCGTTGTTATTCGCGTTTTGAAGATAAAACGGCGATGTGACGTAACCTCTAGACGACCTAAGAGATCTAGATTCTAATAAAATATCCGCGGGAACTGGTTAATATGAGTTGAAGTCTGCGGAGTAGCCGCAGTCGTTAGCCAAGAAGCAGACTAATAAGTTTCGCATAAAAAAAAAACACGAATATGGAATCAAAGATTTTTTTGACAAAGAGCGTTAAATTTGCGTACCTATTTCGTGTTGTTGAAAGATTATTGAACTGCGTAGGGCGCGGAGGGGAAAAAGTCACAATTTAGACGGCGACAAGGAGGGTGGCCGGGGAGGAATGTCGCCCACTAACCGCTCGCTCGCAGCGTGTTTACGTTGTCACCCATGAATCGAGGTGAATCTAGGGGCAGAACTTTGATTAGTTATCCTTATTTACGGCGTCAAGAGGCCATTTATCGGAAAAGTGAGTCTCGTGGGTGTCATCCGTTTCTATCTTTCGCGTAATTTTGCCGCTGCCGTTGTTTATTTTTTATGACTCTTATCGAAAATAAATACCTACCCAGTTAAGTATCAAATTTAACGTTGATAATGTACGTACAATCTGACTGTTGAAATAATTTATCAGTATCTTAATCTCTATAGAAATGTAATACAGGTAGGTATGTATATGAGGTTAATTCGTTGTTTACTTGTTTTAGCGCCCATTAGTCTGCAGGGGCTTCCGGTCCCGGGCGGTTGCCATAACGACGATTATAGCCCACTGAGCCAAACATCCCTCGCTTTATTATTCCCACAGCAGCACCCCTACCTAGAGCAGCTGATTCCATTCATAGAGAGAATAATTCGTTTGCCTTTGATGGCGAAGCTATAAAAGGCGAGACATTTTACAGAAATAAGTTTTCTAGTATTATCGCCATGAATTTAAAATCTAAAGAAATACCAGCATTAATTCTTTGAATTCCGACATATAAACTTTGATAAACAAGATTCATTTTACGCTGAACACGTTAGGCATAAATTGACACGGAATGAAATTGAAACAAATACACTTACTAAGCGCTGCGTAATCTGTCTTGATTGTGTTACAGTGAGTCATCGTTTATATTAAATTGTAGTGAATATGAGTTTCCACGTGTACTAAGTATAGCTAGCCTATGTGGAGGCACGTCAACCCTTTTCCCTCTGCCCGAGGGACCACAAAGAACCCTCGGCGGACTCCCACCCTCCTGGCTTTATTCACGTATAAAAGAAAACATTGATGTTAGATATAAGGCAGACATTTCTAAGGGCAAGCCAAATTATTATTCTTATAAAAGAGTGGATCGCCAGCCCAAGCCCTTTTGTTCGAGCGATCTGTTCCGCAATTAGACAAGGGCTCGGTTAATAATAACAAATGTAGATAGGTATAACTGCCATACTCGTCGCTAATGAACGAGTTCGTTAATCTTCTAATTAGACTGTTAGATACCTACTACTGGAGATGGCATATGGACGCATTCCCTTCCGCCAAAGTAAATGACAAATGTCAAGTCAATTTATACGATAGATTGTCAGGGTGTTGTGTGTTTTTTGTTGGTCAGTTATTTTTTTGAGCGCGCTTGTAGAAATAAGAATGGTTCCGTAGTGTCTTTTGCGTGTCTGACTTGCCTCTCGTATGCAGTGTAATCCCATATAATCGATTTGATATTTCAAGTGGTCCAACGCTTTTAGGATTAGACCATATAAACAATAATGGACGTGTCTCGGCGAGCGCGAATTCAGACCGCACGTTTTCGTGTCGACATCGTGTTTGGACGTTCCATTATATTTATCTGCTCATTATCTACTCACGACGCGTATCCACCTAATTCCATATTAGATTTCTCTATTTTCTCAACAGCCGGTACGACCCACACCATCTTTATAAAGCCTGTCAGCGATTATTTGAGTCTCGTGATAAGGAGATTGGCATTGGCAAGCGAGCGTTGACATCTCGAATAAATATGGGGCATAATGTATTATGCGGTATACGATACGAGTATACGACGCGGCACATGACTCATTAGCCGCTCGCATAAAGACATAGATCGCGCGCATAACGAGCGTTGAATATGAAATTCGTTACCCTGAACCGGTTACGTTGTAAATTGCACGGCTTAAATTCGATCGCGATGCATGCAATTTAAATGTCCGTCCGGTTAAACAGCAAGGCCAGCGTTATCGAGTGAAAATCGACACGTTTATTCAACGCGATGTGGGCCACCGGTAAGATAGCATTCCTTTCGCATTTACGGTAGCGCGATTTACTGCCGCGATAGTTTCGTTTTCACGTTCGAATGGGCCCGTTGTATTTATTTGTCCATTGTCATTGTCTATTTGGTCGTGACCATTCGTGGGAGATCCCTCATGGTAAGTGGGTTTCGTAGGTGGTTTGTTTTGGCTGAGGTTCTGGCGGAGCGAGGCAGGCTAGTTCGTTGGTAAAGGAGATTTCATTCGCGTCAAGTAGTAGCGCGTGACTGTGACGGCGTTACACTATCATTCTAAAAAATAAATTAAGATTACACGAGCTTCATACACTTACGCTCTTTTAACCATTGGACAGTACCTAGTAAACCGTCCGCATTCGAATCCACAAGACACTGTTGCGCAACATTGGCTCTACGACACTTTATTATTCAATAGACACCTCGACGTTCTTTTACTTTCTCAACTGCCATTAGTGTCACAATCCACTTATGTCTCGTTATATTAAGCATTCAAGTTTGCGTTAACACTACCTTTTAAATATGGCTATCTGTGTGTAAATCAACACAATCTATGTATATATACACTCAAATGTGAGGTATAACCGGTGTTATAACAACGGCTACCTTATTAATTCATATTACTCACATCCTTCGCGTAATCGGTTTAAACAGTAGTGTTTAATTTGCTACAATTATATCTTTAAATTTATAAGGAAACTGCCTTGACACAGATCCCAGACACGATAAAGGTCGAATTATTACGCTCCCTGCAGCGTCAATAATTCTTTTTCTGCTTGAAAGTTCTATAGATCCATATTTCAAAGATTTAACAACCTTTTTTTAATTTGCGTGTGGGGACGATTTCATGGAAATGGTGGCTCCTATAAATTTTTCACGAATCGACCCAGGAACGTCACGTATTCAAGCAAAATGGTTACTTGAAGTCAACAATTGACAGCCTAACTGTGTTTTTCCGTTCGTGTAGGTCTTGCTTGTAGATCGTTGTATAAGACGATACTTTATTGTTGTCAATGTTTATCATCCATTGAATAGTTCACCGGCGTACCGTAAATCGAACTCCTTGTGTAGCATACATTGTAATGTAACAGCATCTTGCGGCTGTTGTAGATCACAGTGAGTAACGATGTTATATAATAACATAAGGCAGTAAAGCGACAATAACATGGCAACAATATGAGACAGTGTTGCTAAGTAGATACACAAAGTGGAAAGGGTATTCCAGACTGTACTTTTATAGCCTCATGAGAATGGGAAAAAATATCTCTCTACGTAAGTACAATTCTGTTTATAACTTATCTGCAGAATTGAAACTATACCCTTTTTTATATTGGGATGTGAGAATTATTTTATTTCAAACTCAAATGCACTATTATAGAATACATTGCAATCATACTTTGTCGTAGTCTGCTCAATTACACACACAGAAAATATACTTGTCAATACACACGGAGCGATAATATATATTAATATACCGAAAGATATCTTACAGTATAGCTAAGCCACTCACACGACTAAGATACCAAAATATATATTTCTGCCGCCATTATGCTCGTCGCCGGCGAAGCAAGAGGACGTTTTTACAATATACAGGCTGTTTGTGAAACATGAGTTGTTGCATAGCTTGTCAGAGGGCGATTATGATGCCGTATTTGTTCTGCATGTTACTTTATCAGCAAAACTAAAATCCGTCTGGACTCAAGAGCATACAAAAAAACGAGATAACGAGGAGAATTCAACTTATACAAGGATTTGTCTTTTATACAATTAGTTAGTATTTTAGAATATCAAGAACAATGTTTAATGCACTTCACAATCTGATCAACCTGGTTTTTGAACTAAGTTACTTTGTCACAAATTCTTGCTAAATTGGTATTTTCGTATACTATTTAAAGAGATTAAGGCTAAAATAGCTTATTATAACCTCTTGGTTCTGTTTGTCGAAATGCATTTTGTATGATGAACATTACAAATTCTGCTCACAATTCATTAGATGAGACCAAAATTAACGATGTGGAGATTGAATGTACTGTTTTTCTCTATACAAAAATGGACCACCCTATTGTCATTGTCCACCGTCCAGCTCCATCTTTAGACCCTATATCATAAAGGACCAGAGAGCTTGCTAAGACGGACGAAATAATCCGAAATATTATTAGGTATTGTGTTTATCTTGTTTAGGTATTTTATGAGTTCATATCCTCAACGTCACTGTCTACCTTCGGACTCCATCATCGGACCAGTTCCTTGGTACCATATTGTTGCATTGTCATCGAAGATAAATAAATTTGAGCCCAATCGCACGTCAAAAAAATAACATTCTGTAGTTGCGCCAAAATATACTCAAATATATCGTAAGATATCTTACGGTATCTTAAGATACCCAGCTATAATATATATTATCGCTGCGTGTGGGGCAAAATATATCGTAAGATACCTTAATATAAGATATCTTAATATAAGTATATTATCGCTCCGTCTGTGACGGGCTTAATACTATTAAACATTTACTTCCATTTATTTATGTAAGCCTAGATTGCATCCCATATCTAAATGCATTGCAAATTCGCTCCCGTATACAATTTTTATGTAGAAAGAACCTCCATATAACCGACCCATCTGAATGACCTTACTCGATCCAGATTTAGAGCAGACACGTTTTTAAAACTTAGTTTCATTCATTAGTAAGTACTGAGCCGGAATATTTCCAATGAATCCTTAGAGAGTTTAATAAAGAAGCTATCAGTCAATAGCAACGGGACAAGCTAAACCAGTGGGGTGGCGGCTGGCTGTGTTCTGATATATCATCACTTTCACGAGCTGACAGGCAACCACGCACTGACAGCAGTCCCGTTATTTAACTCGGAGCACTCATTGTTCGCGGCGCGCTTTACAATTAGGTATTCAGTGCTCACACACAAGATAATATTTTTATAAACAGTTAATGCTAAAAGCTTGAATGAAAGGCTCACTTGAACATAAGATCAATGTAGTGAATGTAGAACGAATATTTTGTTCAGTCGTTCTCCGAGGCAAAAACAAAAAAAGGACGAACGGCGCTTGAAATATATCAATTTATAGATGAAAGCGTCACTTATAAATGAGTATCTATCTACACGTAATTTATTGATAAAATATGATTTTACGTAATATCAAAATGCAAGGTTCTGAAATTTGCACGTAAATAAATATTACGGAACAATTTCTACACAAATAGAACGCGTCCAATGGTTAAGGTCAATAAGGCTTGTTTTATGAATACTAGACGACGATATATTTAATAGATAATTATTTACTTATTTACATAGAAAACATCCAAGACTCAGGAATAAATATTTATGCTCATCTCACAAATATTTGCCGCCTTACCGGGATTTGAACCCAGGACCATCAGCTTCGCAGGCAAAGCTACTCTCGCTGAGCTAAACCGGTCGTGAAGAATCTACTCTTTGATCTAGCCATAATTGATCGATTCAACTTTTCGGAAATTGTCATCCGCTCTACACTTCTTCGCACTGAAGAGCTTGAACTAATTCTGAACTTTCCGTAGACCTTAATCACGTAATCAAGGCAATTACTTGGACTCGCTAAATTGTTGAGGCTTGTTGACGTCAATGTACAAGCAATAACCGCACGGAGCTACAAAGTAATAAATATGTATATCTACAAGCGTTTGTGGTTGTATTCAACATAAATACTTTTATAAGGAAAACATGAGGAAAATTAATATTCATGGAAGAAGTTTGCTAACTTATTGCTTGATAAATGAACAAGTTAGTCCAATAACAGGAAACGAGATCGAGGCAAAGCAAAGCGAGTGGCTTCTGTATATATGGTGACGTGAGAAATCTTATCTGGCCGACCATCGGGCCCCTCGTTCGGGAGCCGATGTCCGATCCGAGGTAGACCTAACTTAATTTACGATAAAAGTTGCTCGACTAACCGGTACTGCTTCGAACGGCTTCGAATAATCGTAATTTATAACGAGTCGCCCACGATTAAATCGTTTACCGTTCGATTATTGAAACACGTTGGAATTTAATTAGTATCTCGGATATATTTTTGCTGAATAGACTAGTGTTCATGGCATCTGTTTATTTACAAAAGCTCCACTCCACAAAACATTAATTGCATGGGATGATTTATGATAATTATGATATGTTGAAATCTATGCCCAAGTTTATCCACGAGAAAAATCCTGCAGGTCGCCTTGACTCGACATTCTTAATTTATTTTTACGACAACTTTGAGAACATGACAGTTTACCTCACAGCATCGCAAGTGTCATTACGGAAAACAAAACATCTCGTATGTTTGAGTAAATGCTAATGAATCAAACGCCAGAAGTCATTGCCTCAGCGTTCATAACTCATGTGTAATTTAAACGGCGAGTTTCTTGACTCGGCCATAAAGCTACATCCGATAGGCACGTACAGTGAGTGAGTCGCTGTGTGTCGAGAGTCGAGTACAAAACGCTATTTGTAATGGTATCGACGGTTCGCTGTGGCTTTGAATTCACATGGACAAGCCCACGCCGGCAACTCAAGCGACTATTATACGTAACTATTGTTGTGCGGCAACGTACCGGATCGTATCTCGGATCACCGAATGCCCGCCCATCGCCAGACGCGTTTAAAGGCCGTTGGCCCGCTTCACAGAGCGTGGGTCGTCTATGCGCTTGCACATTGCCCATACAGTTACGTATACAACGTTTCCGACATTGTTTTGAGTGTATTAATTATCCAATTACGCAAGCGCAGCGTCATGTCACGAAAGCCATTTGTATCCGCCCGCTATCGCTCACTTGCCAAAAGCTATTAATTACGGCCGGAGAATAGAATATCTCGCGGGCTAATCCTCCTGAGACGGTTACGGTTACCGACAACGTTGATTAACGTCGCCGGCATTCCATTTACTCTTTTTTTGTATAATGGATGCGAATACATTTCTTGGTTACGTAAACGCGAATAACCTTCTCTCGTTTTCGGGCCAAAACGCTCCGCTGTACAAATAAATAAATTATACGGTGTGATACGGCACAGATGCGCCTTTAAAAACCTTGAATGTGGTATCCGGCGGCGAATCGGTCGTTTCTGATGCTTGGGCAATAAAGGAAAGTGATGGTGAAGGTTGTCAGTTGTCGGTAACGACCGGCGCGGGCGCCAATTAGCGAGTGTTTTCACTCGAGTCACCGGCAGCGGGCGGGCGGTGATCGCACAATACGGGTAGACAATGGAGTGGAGATGAATCGCTCGGTTGTTGTGGCGCGGTGACGGGTCAGCCGCCCGCGCCGCGGGCGAAGAATGCCAATGGAAACAACTGTTGGTTTCCTCGAACTCGGAGCGTGACGAGAACCGGTTACACGACACCGAGCAGAAACAATGCGTTTTGCCTTTCGTTAATTTTAAACGTATTTATGTTTATGAAACCTTGCAAGTCTAAGAACCGCGCCGGTATGCCGATCGAAGACAAACAAAGCCGACGTGTTTACACAAATGTTATTGGAGAACAATGCTGATTTCAATAACAGAAACACATTAAACTAGTGCGGCCAAGCGTGTATTTCGTAGTGTGGCTCACACCAGCGGCTACGTTCTGGCAGTGAATTATAACATTTTCGTTCGAGTTAGGTAACGATCAAAGTTATGATCATAAACCAAGACAGTCAGGCCGGCCAGTACTAATAAACGTGTAGTAAAACGATTTAGGTAAGGACCCTACCCAACCCACCTAAGGAGAAACCCCAGAATATACATATAGGTACCTAAGACTCAAACTTGTAAAACGAACAAACATCTGTATCTTCACAGTTTATGACCAAATACAGCAGACTCGTTATTTACATTACCAGTACACATTAATTAATCAATTGTGCCTATCCGTACGAAGATCATTAAAACAAACTTAGCTGGAAAAACGATATAACATCAAAAGACAGCGCCATAATGAATAATAAGTCTTACATTACTGTTATCGACACGTTTTAAATCCACAAGTAGGTATGTACTTGCGAAATAAGCATACCGACATAAACTTAGTATTTGAATAATAAATCTTGAAGGTCATGTGAAGGATACTCAACATTTTTTTTATCATTACAATTATGTATATATATATATTGTACTGTTTCTGTTGTTGGTGTGCAGTAAAGAATTCTTGTTTTGTATTGTATATATATATAAATTTAATTAGATGCCCTTACCGCACAGCAGCAGTATATTAAACAGGAGGTAAATATAATTTGACGACCGGTTTGGCTCAGCGGGAGCAACGTTGCCTGCGAAGCTGAGGTCCTGGGTTCAAATCCCGGTAAGGGCAAATATTTGTGTGATGAGCATAAATATTTGTTCCTGAGTCTTCGATGTTTTCTATTTATTTATAATAAGTAAATATATCTATTAAATATATCGTCGTCTAGTACCCATAACACAAGCCTTATTGAGCTTACCGTGGGACTAGTTCGATTTGTGTAAAATTGTTCTGTAATATTTATTTATTTATTTCATTTTAACTAGATAACTAAATATGAGGTAAATGTGAATATTAATTTGAAATAAAAAAGCAGACAAGATTCAAGTTGACGCAAATGTTACGGAGGCCTCCTGCTATAAGCCGGGTACGATAACGTCGGAGAAAACAAAGCTATTTAAATATTTGTCAACTGAACAATGTTAAGTGATCAAAATTTGTTGACGATATGACGAACATGCGACGCATGACCGTGTATTGTACAGTGAACTGTAAGCAGACGTTAATGTTATGCAATAAATCGTTCTTATAATTGCTTGTAATTACCGGGTCATATCGGCAAGGTTAAATACTGACAATGCATTCGCGTATATAACTCGAACAATAATAAGGCAACGTCGATAAAAACCCAACAAGTTCGTAAATGGCGAGTGGGACGCTCGCTGTAACGCACCTTGAGAACTGGTTTGCCGTTTATTATGCCCGTAAGGTAAAGTATGCCGGCCCTCGATTTGCTTGTTCGATAGTAGGTCGTTAAGACACTCGTACGATCAGTATGCACATAATTTAATTAATTAATGATCCTTTAACAGCTTGTTATGAATTAAATCAAAAAAATGTTCATGTATAACGGAATTCGTGCCAATTTGCGACGAGAATGTACGTTTCGATCATACATATAAATAGAAATCGCAAGTCACTGTAACTAAAGCAAACATTTACAAATCCTTTGCGCAAGTTTATTAGGACTGTTAATGTAACACCATAAGCAAATCGTCACCAGAAATTGCATATAAATATATATTTATTATTTGTACAATTGTCGGCGGAGAGTTATAAATTAAACCAACATAAAAGACGGATGAGCGAGAATAAAATGGGATGTCGTATGGTGAAAAGTTTACGAGGGCGCGCGAGCCGCAGTCTACTCTACGCGCACAGTTGGCGTATGTTCAATTCCTGTTTGAAGTATTTTTGGAGCCACGCACACTCCCGCTGCGCCGCCCTGTTTACTAATACTAGCACTCGATTCAACTCCACATTTTATAAACACAGTGCCAAAAGAGATTGGCCCGCCGGTTCGTGCTGTATCTAGAATAGCAACAGCCGTGTTTCTCCACATCGTTGCTACCCGAATTCACTCTTCCAATCATTGATTTAGTTTCGGTTTACACAACTGGTTCATAACCTTACTAGAATGTTTTTTGATTCAAGTCTTATGAGAATTTATATGAAGTAGAAACAGTACCTACCCGGTAGTGGTAAATACATAAACCATATTTTATTTTCAATGAATTTTATTTTCATAAGTGAATAATACATTACAATCGCGTTGATAGAATGTAATCTGTTTTTTTTTATATATGCTAAGGTTAGCCCGGACATGCTCCGAGTCCTTTTTAGGGTTTCGTAGTCAAAATTAGAAAACCTGAACCCTTTAGTTTCGTCATGTCCGTCCGTCCGGGAAGACAGACGATTATATGTATATGTATGTGTATGTAAATATTTCCAAAGGTGGGCACTCCATACTTGTAACAGAAGCTGAAGAATAAATAAGCTAATACTTTTCAACAACATCAACGAGTGGCACTTCTTTTAACAACACTTCAAAGGTTTCTTAACATTTTTTTTATTCAATAATATTTTCGGAAATAATCGCTCCGACAGTAGCATATATTGTGTGTGGAACCCTACACTGAGCATCGTCCGACATGCACTTACCCGGTTTTTTAAATTTTAGTTGTGATGTAATGATGTGTTGTTGGCAGTAAACGGGGATACGTTTTAAAAGTCAAGCGAGTATAAATAATTGATGAATCCGTGAGGCCGTCCGTCGCGGAATAGGAAACCGACCAAGACGGGAGCCGGGATACGCGCCGACTGGTTTAAGGGTTCATCGCTATGCTCGTGGGAGCGAGGACCAAATAAAACGCCTCGCTCGCCAGATAGCTGAGAGGCATTTACGTGGAATGAAGAAAGGAATAAATTATACAGTATCGATTGAGATGAAAGGGCAAAAACATAATCTTCCGTCTACCTGCTCCGGCCCTTTGAGTCAGACGACTCCGATCGCCCATTGCCTTGCGAGCAGGTTCTCGGAATGTCCTTCGATTGTTAATAAAAATACCTTGCGGAGGCATCCGGGGAACGACTTCTCAGGATTAACTAATAAGATCACTTTTGAGTAAATTGATTCCAGCGAAATCGTTTCTTGAAGCCAAGGAAACTACGCGTACATTTATGAAGGACTAGAAAGTGTACGCAACTTCGTTTGCGGAAGTGAAAAAAGTCATAACCCTCTTTTTTACTTCAGCTACTCGTTTACCAAATATAATTGAAATCTGTTTAGCCATTTTGGCGTGATGACGCCACAACAAACATAAAAAAAGTTACATTCAGTGATCTTCAAATAGTTCGTTTCACTTATTTAGAAAAAATGTGTTTAGCTTACAGACATTTCATTTTTATAACTTTATTATAATAGTACTTGAGTTCGTTCGGAATGTGTCTAGTAGACAAATCAGTCTAGTAGATAGACCTGACTGTTTATATCGACTACATTGTCTGGTTTATCTACTCGATACAAGAATAACGATTGAAGTCCTGATTTTTATATGCGTCTAATGTTTGGTAAATGTCGGGAGCAAATTAAACATGGCTAATGAAAGTAAGGAAACTGAAGTACCTACTGTAAACTTAAAAGGAGCAAAAAATAGAGAAAACCGACACCACAATAATACAAGTTTTACTAGCGCCTGCGTGGCTTCGGTAAACAAGTTCCACGATGTAGCCACGGCTCAACGAAGGAGAGAACAACTGCCGGGACCAAGCCAAACTTAGAATGGAATGTAAACTCTACTCATAAAGTTCCAATTGGTTTGCAAAACTTTGCACATTTCTCAGCTAAATATAGCTAAGAAACAAAAAGTCTCGGATCTCGTAAACATTTCGACATTTTAGCCGCGGGCGAGTTGTTATTTTGCGTTTATTGAGTCGGCTCTTGATTGTTCTTCTTGGCGGTTTTGGAGCATTGAACTTGGCAATTTGAGCGTCAAGAAATTATTATTAGACGTTTATGTAACTGCGCAAGAACTTAATAGCCTAATCAAATAGTAATAGAACGACGAGTAGCAGCAGAGCCACGAAGTAATAATAATGAACAGCTGTTTGATATATTTAACCTTGAAACCTGTCTTGTGCCCCGGTCTCGCACCCTACCTCCCCTAAGATGCCATCAACAGGACGGAACACGTGTTCGCCCACGCAGAGCGATATTTATAGCACCAGTATTTGATTACACAATAAATCACAAAATCAAATTCTCATATGTATGAAACCCATTACCACTTTTGAGCTTTTAGAATTGCCCAAGGAAATTGAAGGAAATGTGAACGGCGAAATATAAAATTGGAAGAAAATAATGGCTGCAGAAAAGACTAACGTAACAGGTAACAAACAAGTCGCGCTGTGAATCGGCAGAAAGGGGTCACTGACTGTGGAGTGGGGTGACAGGGTGGCTGGCGAGGGCGGAGGGTGTGTAATAATACATTTGAAAACTGCCCGAAACATCTGCCGCACATGTGCGTGCCTCGCACTGGCATAATGCAAGTCGGCCGCGCAACCGCACCGATACGACTGAGCTTTTTGTGCAGTAGTTTTTTGTTTTCTTCACGCTTTGTGAGCGAGCTTTCAAACGGACAATGCCTCTTTATTCGAAAGGAAATCAATATAGTTGTGACGTTTGAAGCGAACAATTTAAGCGTACGGGAACAGAGACTGATTTATGATAGTCACTTAATGGACCTGCTTCTAGAGTAAAAATCGGATTAGTCACGCACGGCAGAGTCCACTTGACATGCAGTCATTAAACTCGATAAGAGAAGTCAGTCAAATCATCATACACGGCCGGGATGACGTCAAGCGGGTAAAAACTATGGTGAGACGAGTAATTAAGAAGTTGGCTCGGGAAGTTGGAAGTGGATTGCAAATCGATGCAAGCCTCGGAAGATCACCGCGCTTTGGCCATGCGCCAGACACTTTCGTTGACTGGAGTGCCGCCGGGAAACTGAAAAATAGCACTTACTAGCTCCACGCTTTGAGTCTTAAAACGCTAATGCTAACAACGTTGTCACGTCGCGAATAGAAAATTGTTTTTGAGAGGCATTACTGCTTCAAACACCTACTAATTTAAATGATTAAACAAGCTTTTGCGAACCGAGTGCTTGTATGTTGTAGTTGTGAATAAAAAATTTAAATGACATTCTTACTTAGTCCTTATACTCAGGACAAAATGAATAATTGGCTACAACGTAAATTTAATTGCACAGTAAAGAAAGGTGAACTACTGTGTGTAGACTTACGAAAGGCAAACCTTTAAACCTATTAACGGCAAAGTCCAGTTTAATACTATACCACACATTTGTTCTTCAAGGTGGCAAGTATTTAAATAACTTGCACGTAAGTACTGAAATTCTTTAATAGTGAAACTTTAATTCATTTTATTTATTGCAGTTCATGGTGTACATTAAACATCTTAAATTTAATTATTGTTCAAAACATGAGCCCTGTTGGGCACAGGCTCAGCAATATCTTACAACTAAAATTAATGACAAAATATAAGAATGTAAAATGCAAATTAAAACAATAGCGACCTACATTATCATTCAAATTTATTGACATTGAGAATTAGAAATATTGAATCAATACATAAATAATTTAAATTAAGATAATAACTTACAATGGAATAATTTTATAATTAAAGCACATAATAAGCATAGTTTAACTTCAGTTTTCATGAAGATATTCTGGAATGGAGAAGTAAGCCTTTTGTAATAAATATGTTTTTAGTTTATTTTTGATTTGATTAATATTATTTAGGTTATGAATTACTTTTGAATCTTGATCTTATTAAATATTTTGATTACTATTCCAAACGCATTTGAGTGTATAATTTTCCTTTTTGTGTCAGGTAAGGCCCAGTCTTTTCCTAAGTCGAAGGTTTGATGCATGTGAGTATTGTAGAAAGAGTTCTGAGTTAGTTTTTACAAAGCCGTCTTGTTAGCCATGCAGCGGCTATTCGGTGTTAAATATTGCACTCTACGTTCCCAGAATTGTGCACCATGGTACCCAAATATTTATATTGGTCGCACATGGTAACTACCTGTCCATCGTTGGTGATCGGGCTATTGTCACGAGGCTCTGGCTCGTTGAGGGACACAAATTGGCTCTTTGCAATATTCAACGCTAGGCCACCGGTGTGCAACTGATGTTTCCAGGACAACAGAGCGCTCTCTAACTTTATACGGACCTCAGTGCAAATAGCAACATCGTCAGCGTATATAAAGGTCCAGGTTGCTGAATTTTGCGCTGATTCTGTGAGCGCATCTAAAACCAAGCAAAACAGAAAGGGACTTACTTAATACAGAGCCTTGTCCTTGTCTAAGAAAGCAACTAACAATGAACGGTTTTTGGCGCGATACTCTTCAACAATTGTACTCAGCGCAAACGTGGGATCGGTGGTCGATAAGCCAGGTACGAAGCTATAGTGATTTTTGGATAGTGAGCACTCTGATCTCAATCGACTATCAATCACTCTCTCGTAGAGCTTCTTAGTATGGCTTAGAAGCTTGATACCGCGATAGTTATTGCATTCGTACTTGCTACCCTTGCCCTTATCGATGGGGACTATTGTGCTCAATCTCCATGCCTCTGGCATTTTGGAGGAGAACATCATTCGATTGAAGAGATTGGTAAGCAGCACGATTCCCTGCTCCCGCAAACATTTCCAAGCTTCTACCGGGATACCGTCGGGTCCTATGGCTTTCTTGTTGGACATCCTTTGTAGCGCGTTCTTAACCTCACTTGGGTGTATTGGAGGTATAAGACCGACATTTTTTTTCCATTTCTGAAAGTTGTGTAGGGGATAGCTTAGGGTTCAGTAATTGTTCGTAATAATGATGCCAGGCTGAAATGACGTCTCTATCGCGGTACAACAAGTCACCATTTGGCCCTTTAATGGTGTACAACTTACCATGTCGCCTATATTGACTAGTATTCTTAGGCAACGTTGTTGGAGTCTGAATACTTGTATCACGTCTGTACTGTTTCCCCACAGTATAATACCGCACTTGAGCCAAGCGTGAGCGTTAGCGTAGTTAGCACATATAGCTGTCTTTATATCGGTACATTCCTTTAACTCATAGAGGGCGTAGGTTAAACGGCTGAACTAACTCAGCGATAATTGATTAATATGTTCTTTACAATTTACCGAACAATCAATGTGTACTCCGAGAAGTAAGAAGGTATTCACACTTCACACATTCCATTTTTCGTGCACATTTCGTATTCTCGAAGGTATCATTTATATTCATTCTTCGTTTTTGATGAGGTCTAAACTGCATAAGCTTCGTTTTATCAAAATTAATTTTAAGATTATGTTCATTTAACCAGGTTACTATACTTAGTATCGTTTCATCCAATTGTTTCTCGAAGTTATGGTCGGTTTCGCATGGAATCACCTTCCCATGGAGGATATAACATCAGCAAAGAGAGCGCACGAGCAATCTATTGTTTTGGGCAAGTCGTTTATGTAAAGAAGAAATAAAATGCATCCGAGAACTCTACTTTGGGGTATTGATTAAGTGACCTTTACTGTTTGTGATGGATTGTTTGTATATAGTCTGTTATGTAATTATGGTATTCCAATTCAACATACTGCATGCGATTTGTAAGATATGAAGCAAACGAATCATAAGCGAATCCTCTTACTCCCATATAGCGTAGCTTTTGAACAGAATTTCTTACAGGACTCGATCGTAGGCTTTACTCATATCGAGCAATATTCCTATAGCATACTTCAAGATATGTGTTTACAATTATCGCTGCTTTTCTCGTATGACAAGACATTACAGGATAATACAATAAAACCGGCCAAGAGCATGTCGGACCATGTTCAGTGTAGGGTTCCGCAGCCATTCATACAAAAAGTGCACACCAGACGATATAAAATACGATATGAAAAAATGCACTAGCAAAAGAGTGTATCTCCAAGGCACGTTCTTTTGCTGAGAAGCGCAGTTTTTTTGGCAATAACTCAATATGTATATTCGATCATGTTGAAAAGAATTTTCTTTTATAGTATTTATTAAGCTTAATCTTTGTATTTTTTCCATCTTTTTTGGACATAACTACCGTTTAGAAAATAGAGGGGGGAGGGGGAACAATTTATGCTACTTTCGCAGCGATTATGTCGAAATATGTGCCACACATTGATATTTGCTGATTTTTTTTTCAGTATCGGTTGCATGTATCCTATAGTGCCCCGCCTACATTTTTTTTTTGTTATTTAACTATCAAAGTCAGTAGCGGCTTATTCAAGACACCTATACTTCAAATTACATCAATATTCATCATGTACTTTTTGAGTAAAATGCCTGTGGCATACGGAAGGACAGACGGACGGACAGATGGACATGTCGAAACTATAAGTGTTCCGTTTTTGCCATATTGACTACTGAACCCAAAAAAAGTAACTGAACTGACTTTGAAAAAGTACAATTTCGGAATCCATACTTCATCCTAATATTATAAATGCGAAAGTGTGTCTGTCTGTCTGTTACCTCTTTACGCTTAAACCGCTAAACCGATTTGGATGAAATTTGCTATGGAGAGAATTTGAGTCCCGGGGAAAGGATATAGGCTACTTTTTATCCCGGAAAAATACACATATCCGCGATAAACGAATTTAAGGCGGACAAAGTCGCGGGCAGAAGCTAGTGCTATACAAATTAATAGCACACGTAAGCTTAGAGCGGAGTCCGCGAGCATTATTATCAAAGTAATCGAGATAAAGGTGCAGTAGATGCCGGTAGAGCCGAGCCGAGCCGAGATCGTGACTCGTGGCCTTTGACTCGTGAGTCCCCTGGGGCGAGACGAGCTCGTTCCGAATGGTAAGAGGCATGACTCTACTTGAACATTCCCATACATACGTTTAATTTTTTCAGAATAATACGAGAACGCACTAGCTAACGAAGAATGAGAGAACTCTCACGGTTTTAGCGTCGTGTGGGAATTTCGCGAAAAGATTTTATTTTTATTGCCGTCGATAAAAATATGCTCAACGGCTTCCCGTAATTGCTGAAACTGGTTCTCTTAATCAGCTTAATGGCAGCAATGATAACAACGCTCGAATCCAGTACGCCTTCTCGTCCAAATAATGATGCGCAACAAAAAATTAACAACATAAAGCGAAGTATCTACAAACTTAGAAACTACTTCGAAACGTGTTATAATCTTATTACCATCATCGTGATCTCGCAGATAGTTAAATACAAAATAGATGTCGTAATAGACGAGTACAGACGAGACGGATGGTGAGCGGCGCGGGCACCGAGGTAAGTCCCGTTAGGAGAAAGTAGCCGCCTACACTCTGGGGCAAAGGATCGTGACGGCGCGGGCGCCCGGTCGCAGCCATCTTAGAAGCACTATTCGATTTTATCGATACCTAATACGGCCACTACAACTGACACAATAATCAGATGCCTCGATTTTGGTATCACGCACGAGCAGACTTTCAAGTTCAATAACTTTTTGCAGATCCAATCTGGCAGTGCGCAACAGGGCGGGACGTGACATTGTTTTGCTAGTTGCAAAAACGGTCCAATGGCAACGCGAATTCGGTTGGCTAGAGCTGAACAACTCTCTCTTTTTTACTGACAGGAATTTGCTAAATCTTGAAAAATCATTGAATCGTTACTTCGCAAAAATGATTAAATGACACTATTAAACGTAGGTACAAAAAATAAGTTTTTTTTTCTTTTTATGCGCTGTGATTGTGTCATACCCACCTAGTGACGTTACTTAGATAATTGTATGCTTCCTACACATTTTCCCATATATATTAATAAAGTTGAAGTAAAAAGAAAAGAAAAAAATGTGTCGTTTTAATATTAGTTGGAAAGGCCGTTTCCGATTAAGGGAAGAAAATATGCCCTTTCGTGATAATGGAAAGATTTTTTTTTCTACAGTCAGTTATGTCTAGTAGAGTAACTGTGTCAAGTTTGGTTGAAAAATTCTTTGCGGTTCCGCAGAAAAAAAATAAAAACGGAAATAATGAAATATGGTTTTCTCCAAAACTATTTAACTTTAATGTACTATTATTTTTTCATTCTGTAAAACTTAGTCAAGTTCATGTTTTAAGTGAAAATGGTATCTCTATATCTAACGATTATGTAAAAAAATAGGTAAGTCAAAATTTTAATATATATATTTTTTTACTTTTGTCAGAGATACCACTTTAATTGACATTTCTAAATAAGCCTTAGTTAACGTCCTGTAACACATATTAATTTGATGGATAAAATCGGAAAGCAACTGTGTCAAAATGAAATAAATAACTTGATTGGATTTTATTACATTTTATTAGTAAGCTATTCTAACACTTCCAAATAACCAAAGCATACATCCTCTTTACAAATGAACAAGATTGGACAGTTAGTGACGTTTGCCTTTTATTGTTATTGAAAATGTCATATTTTTCTAATAACATAAAAACTATGCATATATTAATCACTTTTGCATGATCGTGATTTTCTAGCAAATGTCACTGTAACTGTCAAATCTTGTTTATTTGTAAAGAGGATGTATGCTTTGGTTATTTGGAAGTGTTAGAATAGCTTACTAATACAATGTAATAAAATCCAACCCAGTTATTTATTTCATTTTGACACAGTTGCTTTCCGATTTTATCCATCAAATTAATATGTGTTACAGGACGTTAACTAAGGCTTATTTAGAAATGTCAATTAAAGTGGTATCTCTGACAAAAGTAAAAAAATATATATATTAAAATTTTGACTTACCTATTTTTTTACATAATCGTTAGATATAGAGATACCATTTTCACTTAAAACATGAACTTGACTAAGTTTTACAGAATGAAAAAATAATAGTACATTAAAGTTAAATAGTTTTGGAGAAAACCATATTTCATTATTTCCGTTTTTATTTTTTTCTGCGGAACCGCAAAGAATTTTTCAACCAAACTTGACACAGTTACTATACTAGACGTAACTGACTGTAGAAAAAAAACTAAGTCATAATATTAAAGGGCATTTTTGCTTCCCTTAATCGGAAACGGCCTTTGAAATATTGTCAACTTCTCATTTGAGCATTTTATTGACAGACATCATAGTCTACGAAAAGTCTAATGTATCAAGCTAGTTTCCTTGGAGATACAATGTAATATTTATTTAAAGAATATCACTGTTATTATATAGCATATTTTTCCCTGACCACGCTGATGTTCTATATAATTTCATCAAAATAAATCGCCGTAAGTCTTCCATACCGTGTAAGCATCTCGGCAATTATTGCGCAAGTGGTAAAATAAAATCATGGCAATAAATAATGTTTCATAACTCGGCAATTCACGACATAGATAGACCCGCCCGACCGGTTGCCGCAGGTGTGTGCATGCGACCCTGAATGCACTTCGTGTGAAGCGCTTGTTAAACGATTTCGTGTGATAACCTAGAAAATGACAATTGATTGATAAACAATTAAACGTGATGAAACTCAATTTGCCCGTTTCAATTAAAAATATAAAAGATAATTATCTTCACTGGCTCGTTCAACCTGTAACTTACGGGAAATAAATTAATATTAAGGGACTTTATTGTCTTAAAACTTTGCCACCTGCTGAAGTGGAGACGAGTAGCTTAAATTTCATACAGACGATCTAAAATATGATACAGTAATTATTGTTGCCGTGAGATGAGTAAGATTCAGAAATAATATGATACCTGATGATCGAATAGTTGTTATGATTTTATATGATAGTGTATACGTAGGTAGTAAAGGAACGACCTTAATAAGAACAATTTAAGAGTGAAGAGAAACGAACAAAGGTAAAGACGATCATAACTTTTTGTCATATCATATTTAAAGGTATTTAAACCCGGTAAAAGCAACTGCCATGTTCAACCGCATTTCGCAATCGTTAATTATCGTGAATTTTCAAGGTGCATTGAAATCATAAGGCGAAGCGATTCCATAAAAAAACCAGAGTGTATAATTAGCGAATACGGAGGTGGCCAAGCAATAAGCTTCTGATAGAAAGTCGTGCAGATTACACGGTATGGTCGGAACCGGTCGGAGCCGGGCATTAGCCGTAAACACCGGCTGCGATATGGCAACATGTGCAACAATACACGATCTATGCATTGTTGAAAAACTTTCACAAGACAATAGCGAACCGGATGGCTGATACTAGGCCAAAGTAAAGCAACAAATATCTGGCATTCATATTTAATTTGTACTTATTTACTTAAAGTCCATACACTTTAATAATTAAGACAATGGTTGACAAATTCTACGAGTCTATAGGAAAAATAAATAAAATTCTACTAAGCAACAGTTGTAATATCATAAAGCTGTCACGTCCCACTGATGATGGACAAAGGCCTACTCATTTTTCACGGTCTAGGTCCAGTTTTGAATTAAATCTGGAAAGTACAATAAAGAATCCATAATCTACAAGTATTAATGTTATTGTCATAATGAACGTCATTTCAAATACTTGACTATAACGGCCTCATTTTATTGATAATCTTAATTAATAAGATAACCAGATCAACCGATCCATACGCTTTGCAGAAATTAACGATCAGTCCAGTCTAGTCCCACCCATACTGGCAAATGGCCATTGGATCCGGTGATAGGGCGATGAACCCCGACATGCGGGCTCATTAATGCACCCGCGGTAAGGCAGGGACCAGTGCAGCTGTCGGCGCGGGCTCGCCAGTTACAACGGTTTACACTGTAGGTACGCTTACCTTGATGACCTCATGCTAAACATTCTTCATCTTCTCAGGTTTTAATTTAGCTTATACATTTTTACCTCTTACTCTTGCCTCTTATGGAACCTGCATAAAGATTTTATTGCTGCAGGTAAAAGTGTAGCAACGTAAAAAGAAGAACGTGGTAATCTTATTTAGTACAAGAATAACAGAGCTTGGAGCCCAAGAAATTGAATTCAAGAACACAATAGTTGCAGGTTTCCCTGTAAATCTCAAATACATTAGCTCGGCTTTGTCACAAACACCGCTCTATTATAGCATCGGAACATTAAAAATATTATCTTTTAAATCGGAGACAAACCGGTTTCGTTACATGTTATGTTATGAAACTGATCCAAAATTTATCGGTCGGAGAATTAGACATGGTACTTTCACCGGCGGCTTTCTTGCTTACACACGAGGTGAGCCACGAAATACTGGTCCGACTACTTCTTTTGACCTCTTGTCGTGACGAGATGGTATTGTTCATGGACGCCTTTGTGTTACCTGTCAATCTGTTTACGCTTTTCTTAACGCACTGCTAATGCCCGTGCACTTATAACGATAATGAATATTATCTTTATAAGAGCACATAATTTTAAGCCTTTTCAAACCTGTTGAAATTTTATAAAAGCAATTATTTGTACCTATCTACACGGAAAGGATGTTAAGGAAGTCAATAATAACCCTATTTAACGTCGTTCAACGCCTTCGGCTCCTAACTGTTGCATAGCGCCATTAACGATCTCAATATCATCTAATTACTATAATTTGCCTGGTCTACTTTGCAAGACTATAATTACGATTATCTAGTAACCATATGTAACGCACGCAAAACATCGACTAGATTATACAGGTTATTCTATGAGTACACTCACATGTGGGCTTCGGGCCTGTGTTGTAGGTTTGTTTATGTGTGTAGGAAGTTTGGAACATGGCGTCTAACCGTCAGTTGTCGGTTCAAGGCACGATCGACGAGTTAAACAACGCCTGTATAAAAACGCGAGACCGGTTTCTTCTCGACGCCATTAAATGGTTTTGGGGCGTTCCGTCTTATGCATATTCATTTAATTACACTTACATATATAAGAGATTTGGGCATGACACACACAACCAAAGCATAATCATTTGGTGTTTTTTCCCTTTTTTCTGTTATTTATAACGTTGATCAAGAATACATATGTAAATGATCAGAATGCGTATAATCCGCTCGGAGCGACTACCTAATCAAATAACTTAGTGTTTGTCAAACTATTTAAGAAAACTTATTTTTAAAGAATGACGCAATTCATGGTGTCAAAATGTGATTGATATATTAAATATTATCAATAGTAAACAAGCTTCATTTGCACCTACAGTGACAGTTGGAAAACAACCGATGCGACCTACTTAGTTGTATGTAGAATGACTGTTTGAATTCACAATTTATATTTGACGTTCGGTTTAGTTTGACCTTGTGGTACTAACACAGCTTGAAAAGAAAGGTGCGGTATGTAGGGTAAAGAAAACAAAGCAGGCGGCGAGGGTGGTACCTCGTGTGTGGCACTTTACAACAAGAAAATGTTGTTTCAACCGCTTTCCAAGTACGCCAAAGGTAAGTATGTATGTACATATTCCTAACACGATCCCACAAACCAAACATCCAGTTGAAACTCAATATGCGCACAAACACAATTTCAGGCAGATACGAATAAAATAAATAGCAATTAGCTCTACACCGTTGCACAGTAGGTATATATTAATGTTTTAGCATAACTCGTACAGACGCACGCATATAAAATTATGTAGAACGATCTATCGAAATCGACGTGACCCCGTTACTCGGATACCGAATTGAATTTTAGATTCGTTGAATGATAATAACAAATGTATTTGTCGTCCGCTCTGACCTCTGATTTTTTTACTTGCCCGTGTGAAGTATAAGTGGTCCATGCATATGCAGATTAGGATTGAACAAACAAAGATATGGTTTCATATGTAAAATTATGTATGGCGATCTCGACTTTCAACACAAACACTTTTAAACTCAAAGACATAAAGCCCCGCACAAACGACGGTTAAGGAAAACGATTATTAAATTTATGACGAGACAAACATACTAACCCAACTTATTATAAAACTCATTTCCTGGTTTTCTGAGTTCTCAAGTGGAGAAACCAACATCATTATTAAAACTCCAGAGCGTTTCGCATTTATTTTCATTAGCTCGGAGATCCAAATTAATGTTATCAGATTAATCTCTAACTTATTACATTCCCGACCAGTTCGCGAATTACCTATTGATTACTTTATTATATTCACTCCAAACTCAAGTCTGGGAGCACCTTTATATTTCATTACAAAACACTAGGCAAAACATTACCAGTGACGACAGCGTTGCGCTGGTTATTTGGTATTAAAATCAGCGCTGGAACGTACCAGCATGTACATTAAACACCATCTGCACATACACTTTGTTTATCTTTACGCGTTTAATTTTTAGGATTACGAATATAATTTACTTAATCTTAGGACCTCGATGTTATACCTACTCTCGTTTTGGTACTCCTTAATTGAATCATGATAAAAACATACCTTTCTTACTAATTTCGCTGGTCTCACGTTCAGGCGAGGAACCTGAAACAAGAAATAAAAAAGCTTTAAGCGGTGGCGTCTGAGCAAACTTGAAAAACCCGTAGTGAAACTCTGTCGAAAAAGGAAGCCTCATCAATTTAAAGGTTAAATATAATTTATTGAATATCTTAGTTGCCAATAATAGGCTTCGACCGGTGCAACCAGTCCCGAGTTAAAGGTTCAAGAGAAACAGGCTATACTTATAGCCGACATGATTTATACAATGGTATTGATATTTAGTTACTAATGGCAACGATAAATAGTATTTTCTGTTTCTAAATTTTAAATGTAAACACCTGCATGACACTTTGACGGATGACTAGGTAGAATTGTTGTAAATTCGGAAGTTGGAATACCATTATTGCTATCATTTAATTTGAATACTTGCTTTAGAAGTAACGATCAAATGCAGTATTTTAAGATAAATATCCATCAGTTACTCTATCATAATCACCTTCGATCATCTTTTGAGAAGTTACTTATTGATTTAGATTTAGTCGTCTTAATGTCATGTTTTTTGATGTGCAGAAGAAGCAAAAAAAGTTGAAATTTTTTGATTCGGTGCGTTTGGTCCAAGAGTCTATCTGATGCTTGCATTAGCACTAGTTCAAAAGTTCCAAGTTATAACTACAGTCAAGGAATTTAATTTATATACCATTTCGTGCCTTGCACAGTCAAAATCAATATGAAACCCCATGGAGATTCCATTGATATGTCACACACTATACATAGTAATTAGTTTTAGTGATACTAACTCCTAAGTTTAAGTACTTGTGCATTTACTAATATAATATGTGTCATCAAGTTACACGAAATAAATTTATTATTATTATCATTTTAGTCATGGCAGATATGCTCAAGTTCAAATTTTCAAATTTGTTAGCTAATTCAAAAGATTCGTAAGTATTGTGTATATTCGTACCACAGGGTGTCACCTCTGACAGAGTTATTACAGGTAGCGGGTGATCGGATGTGGCTGCGCCTGGGCAGGCCGAGCAGGTGGCGGCGACAGCCGGTGGCAGTGCCCGCATGGACCGCCTCTGAGGACAGCTAGCGGGTCACTCACCCTCGCTAATAGTTTAGTGGCTCTTTTACATGCTTTATTGTGACGTAGCTCTCCTTTCCAAGAGACATATATGTGTGCCGTACATTTTAACTATGGAAACTTCATAGATTTAAAAACGTGTAGATAATATGATATTATTCTTCATTTGTTTCCTTTATTTGTCATTTTTCTTACTAAACGTACGATATTTATTTCATCTTTTAAAAGCTTATTAAAATCCTTGCAATAACTTTGCTATGACTGAATGACTATACCGATTATCCGTCGGTAAACGTTAATGTTATCGTTTGTTTAACCTTAACGATGGTAGTAACTAAGTTTCTTTGATTCGATAGTAAAATACAAGTATAAAGCATTTAATTTCCTGGTTTATAACCGAAACTAAAGGTTATCGTGGATGAGTCAGACAGCTGCCATCTTTTACCTGTCGACCAGACTCAAGCGCATATGATACATCCCGTTAACGTTTTTCATGCCACGCCATGCCTTATATCTTCGAAATTGTTTCTCTCATTTGAATAATGGGTCCCTAATGCTGTGTAAATTAGGAGTGATTATCAAATTTTTGAGTCCATTATTCAAATAGCTAACCCATGTGAAATTGTATACTTGGACACGTAATTAATTCATTGAAAAACCTGATCACAATTGTGGCTGTATGTGAACAGCTGTGTATATTGCGCGCATAACTCTGGCATTTAAGCCAACCTGTTTATAAGTTATGCAATTCAAGTGGAAACATATAAGCATGTAGTAAGTGGTATGCGGCCGTCGGCCATTAAGCGTAATTGACTGTCAATTGTAGTGAAATAAGTATTTATAGGCTAGTTAGTTAACAGATCTGCCTACGCGCACGATATTTTATGCCGTTAAAACCGCCTTGAGACCTCGTGTCACATTTGTTGTTTTAACATTAGGAATTATTGCTAAATACTTTCTATTGTTATTATATTTTTACTTATTCTGATTCACACAACAATAGATATCATGAAAATATTCGTATGATTACAGAAATCAGAAAACACTATCCTTAAAAAACATTTTATATAGGCGTTATTTTTAAGAGCAGCAAGTATGGAAAAAGGATAATGGATGTAGAACTATAAAACAGAGTAAAAAGTAATAAAACCGGAGCTGTCTAAACCAGTTAGTCTGACGAGACTGCACCTGGTCTGATAGTAATCCAGTTAATCCAGGCCGGGCAGGTGGCCGGAGACGGATTAAATTAATTCATCATAACTACCAACCAGGTATCCCTTCGTTATCATTGTCGAGACAAATTGTGAATAATTGCGTGACTACAGCGGCAGCGAGAGTGGGCGGATCAATCAATACCAACAAGGGAGTCAATAAACTTGTGTTAATTGGCGCTTTGAAAATATCGGCGAGCCTCCCAGGGAAATGATGTAGATTTAATTTAGTGATAACTAAGATAAAATATATTAGTTATACTGTAGTAAAATATTTTGCTAATAAAGCCTGGAGCCTCACAAAAAACCAAAGTACAAAAATCACTCTCACATTTCAATGTAAGGCATACTCTATTAAATAAGATATAAAAGACAATTTAATACATATAGGTAGGTAAGTGAAAACGTTGCTAAAAGTAGTTCAACTGATATTCATACAATCGCGGTTTTTTTATATACCTAGCCTTAAAAGTCATGCGTTTTGCTAGTTCGGTCTAAGTTCACGTTCTGCACTTGATTAGTAACTTTCAACACCTACATTATGATTCATGTATACGCAATTTACATGATATCAATCTCGTTTATTAAAGGCCATAGCCGGGTTTCCATAGTATGTCTGCCATTACATTAAATGGGCTCGGGTGTTTTTGTGTGAGTACCTCTTATAGTGAAGAATATTATATACCTTCGTCTCGCAAAACTCGCTAATATCGTTTTATTGCTACCTGAATTTCAAGTACATAATCGGAGCACGAATTTCGGTATTTCCTTGTCAGCTGATAGACACGAATGATATACTCGTATGACAATTTAGTGTATTATATTATAAGCCAGTGTCATTAAGTCGTGGATTAACATTTAAAATTAAATGAGAAGTTACTGGTCTATAAGTGACGCTGCTATAATATCAGTTCGTTCACTTTAATTAAAACTGTGACTAATTCGCCCGCCATTATGTGGTAACGGAAACTAAATATCAACCAACAAACTACAGCGCCACCACTGTCACGTTAACTCAAATAGCCTAGCAAAAAAAATTGCATAAGAAAACTATGTAACGTTACGGTAGGCACATCATTATGTACAGTGCATACGATGCGATATACGAGTATACATACGCAATATTTTTATTCAAAACCAAGCGTGGTGAACTGGAGCACATTTTAACGACCAAAAGCGGTTTTTTTCTCGTTTTAAAATCATTTAGCTAAAGCGGTCTAATGGCCGATAACCAGTATGCCTGCGTCCATTGAGAGAGCAAAAAACAGCCGTTTCTCCTTTTAAGGGACCGCGTGAGCCTTTCTTGATCGGCATGCGGCCGGACCAGTTCGGACGGGTCCGACGTGAGAAATGGGAGCTGAGGCCAGGGTACTCTGAGCATTAACATTCGAAACCACCATTCGTCCCTTTCTCTCGATCCTTTCACAGCTGGACCGCGAGGGGGACAGGGCGAAGCCGCTTCGATTCGGAATAGACCCCAGACCAATGTCCGATACATGCCGTGTTACTACCTCGGACCCCGTCCAACTTAATTCGGAACGACAAGATAAGAAAGCGAATAATTTCACCACGTCAATAAATGTCGCCATTCCATTTCTTACTTTGGCGACAACGGTAAGCCTCGATAGGAAACCTGGAATCGTAAAGGTAATCATAGATAAAACGTTAAAAGGGAGTGGCCATCGACATTTATCATCCAACGAGATGTTATCTCGTGATTGAATACTATATTGCTGATAACATTGATTCCTAGGCGATATAACGATAATTCATCACTGATCTAGGCTTAAATGGAGTCTCCATATCCACCATGATAAGCGACCTTTCGGAAAGGATGTCAAAAGCGAAACATTTCACGCATAGAGTAATTTATCTTCATCGATCATGTTGCCAGCGTTATCAGAGTCTTTCTTGGCTTTCTAATTGTGAGATAAGTCGCGCGGGAACGGGTTTTATTCCTCGGGCAAGTCCATTAACTGGGACCGGACTGTATCTCCACCGGACGAGCCCATTGAAATTACGTGTACAATTAAATACGATACGCGCTTCGAAGTGGCCTGCAGTCATTACTCGGATTACGAGCATTAATTTAATCTGATGTTTGTTGCTCGTTGTATTGTTCCTGCGTCGTCGGAGTAATGTTCTTGAAACGGCACTTTAAATAGAATGCTCTTATGAGCGAATTTGATCCTCGTGTTTACACAGCTCATCTGTGTCTTTTTTTGATGAGAGGTATCAACAACCTTTACTTCTGGCGCGAGGAAGTGAACTAGATATTAACAAACTAGTAGTAACGTGGTATTGAGTCATTGGTTCGAAAAATCGAAGCGGTTCTATAAAAAAAGCATTGCTTATTCGATCGCATTATCAACAACAGCACAATCTCTCTCAGCACTCCGCTGTTATGATAAATTAAGCCTGGTAATGTTAGCGCGCCCGCACTTGGCAAACATGTTGTAAAACAAATAAATAATAAGCAGAAGCGGTCTGCGCTTGATACTGGCTAAAAATAGTTTTGTTTTCATAAACCCGATATGAGAGTTTACTCTAGTCCCGGGAATGAGGTCGGACCAGTTGGTTGCGATGCGAGATGTTGAAACGCGGGCCACCGACTACCGACGCCAATCAACAATGCAGGATCGTGTTAATTATACAAACACTTCAAAGCCGCATTATATTTAGACGCGACACATGCATGTTTTATGACTGGATTAGAGATTTTTCTAGTTGCGTTAACATTTTATAGGTCTGCTATTATTGGAAGTCTATTTCGAGTCGGAGTTCGGTGCCAACTGCATTTTTAGTTTTTTAGTGGCGAACGACTCAAATATTTCGCGGAAACGATTTAGGGATTTACTCAGATATTCGAGACACATAAACATACTTAACTCAGAAGACCGTAAATAATTTAGTCTCACTAAAAAACATAAATTCTGTAGATTTGATAATTGTTAATGTATTTATTTGTGCAACAATTTCCTTGTATTAAATTAAATAGTTAATATTCACGACGCAGTAAACATTTTTTTTCCTTATTATGTATGTGGTTTAGTTATTTGTTAGTAGAATTTGTTATTATTTGAGACTATTTTACATGACCTATGAGTGGGTGGAATGAGATTACATTTGGCAGTTTTTCAAAAATGCGCTTCGGTATTTAAAAACTTCCGCTTTTTGTTTAAGTTCGTGTTATATATGTATTTTATTTAATAGTTAATGAACTTGTTATTACAACCTGGTCAATGGAATATATCAGCATTTTGGAACAATTTGCTTTGTGAGTTGATTCATAGCATTTACCGCCAGCCAACCCCCCGAGATTCCTATGTTCCTTCTTGGGTCTCAAACCATCTCTATACCAAATTTCATCTAAATCGCTTTAGCGGTTTTGAGCTTCGCATGTCCTTGCTAGTCGCAATAAACTATCTACATACCTAATTTCATCTAAATGGGTCCCATGGTTTAAGCGCGAAGAGGTAACAGACAGACGGACAGAGTTTTTTTTGCATTTATAAAATTAGTATGGAAGTTTGGATTGTAGACAGGCAAAACTACTGATAAACCTTCCGTCTTCAGCAAGTGCCTAAAAATGGAGTTACCGTCTACCGCGGCGTTCCCGTTATCGCAAACTGTCGTTATGACGCGAGGTTGCTACTAAATCTAAATACGTGCTTATAAATGGCGGGTGACGGTTAGCGGCTAACAATAATGTACCAGGACTGCAGATACCAACAACAACAACGACAACAGGTACAGTATTTCTAAAGTAAAACCAATCTTATACTGAACGCCCCTCCACTAACCGATCGATGGAACATGCATCCAAATGTAGGGTAAACTCCGTGATGAGTCCATTTTAAGATTGGTATTACTCTTTTCGACATGTTAATGTTGATGGCAATGTGTCTTATCAGCCATGAAGTATTGCTGTGCTTAACAGGGCTCATGTTCAGGGTTTGAAATATACGTAAATATATGTTTAATGTGAACATGAACTGCAATAAATAAATTGAATTGAATATGAAAAAAAATACTTATGCCATACCAGAACACCATTTTGTTTTAAATTGAGAAAGTAATAGAGCTAGAAATGATGTTGCAATATTAAATTTATTGGAATATTAATGAATATGCTGCGGCTAGAAATATGATTAGTAAAATTACTGCCTTAAAAACAAAGTGATTGAAACTCAATGCAAAAGTGTGAATCAAGCCTATACCTAACCTAACCTTGACCTGGTGCAGTCAAGTCAAAGAATTCCTATTATGTAATAAGCACTAAGAAAAGATTCATGACAATAATAGATTTGGTGTTTGCATGGAAAGTCATGTGTGTAGATACTGTAGAGCTGAAGCTGCCATTAACAACAATTAGCAAAGCAAAGTAATCCGTTTTCCGCGTTGCCCGAACCTTCGACTTCACGGCTAACCGCTGGAAGGAAATCCAATCTAATTAAGTTTATAAACGCTTTTTGCGACGGATCAAGGAAAAACTACTTTATGTTCTAATCGATCGTGTGTAAAAACATGCACAGCGATAACGCGAACTGAATAAAAACTACATCAACGAGGTCATTCTGCTCTGTGAATAGTGATGGATCCATTTAGATCACGAAGCCACCCACTCAGTTCAAACAGTTGTTGTACGATAAAAACAGACCATAAATATCAGTAATAGCCTAAAAAACCGTCACTGTTGCAAACCCGTCGTAAATTTCATGGTCAAGATATATTTTTGGGTTATCAATACTAATGAAAGGAAATAACATTTATACCTACTAATGTGTATCAGTTTGGGGATGAGGAATTAAGAAAACATTTAACAGTGCTTGCCTTATAACTGGTATAGGTGGATGGAATGAGTATAAAGGCGGAAATGGGGCATTAAATATTGATTAGCCAGCGCGGACGGTCGCGAGTCGCGTTTCTTGGAAGTAAATCATCAAAGTCTATTTGTGGCCGCCACTGACTCACGGCTAGACGAAACCCCGGCTCGTTCCACTTGCCAACGCTTCACTTGCTATTTATTAACCCCAGTTAAAGCGTCAACTTTCCATTCCGCTTAGCATTCTGAGGACGTAACGCAACAGTACTTTTAGAATCGAAGCAAACTACAAATTATAAGTCTGCCGTTCTACGTATGTATAAATCCGAACCGAAATAATCTCTATTATATTTAAGTTAGTTAAATAGGACGACAAAATTATAGAAGTACGGAACAGATGTGAAAAAAGCTTGAAAATGACAGTCGTATCAATCTTATCTATCCACCTGCGAATTACGTTACGACGCAAAATATTAGTACTCAACCGTATGAGTCTATACGTCCATACCTACGTCCTACCTAGGTATATTGAACATGAATAAAACGTAACGTCATTGAAGTGGAGGTTTCAAATGCTCAGTTCACTGTCCTCTTCTGTTATCGTTAAGGGCTGATTAACAGTCGATTACAAATGTGAAAACTTAGGCATAATGTAATAAATGAATATGTCTCTCAATCCAAAGATTTATTTAAGATGGAGTTGTCTGAGAATTAGGCAGTATATGTAAAATTGGCATTTGAGTCCATTAGAGAGATAAGACCACTTTTATACATATATGTAACATGTACGCTACTTATGCGGAATATGGAGGCAGAATGTTTAAGATAATAATATGATGACAACATTGAAGCTTCAATATCACAAACAGCGATGACTTTCACAAAAACGAAAACCAGACAATAATAATTCAAATTCTTTATTTTGGAATAATACTTATTTATGTGCTAAAAAACTTATCACGTGTACCGAACACATGTTCGATACTGCCAGACAGGCACATACATAATTTATTTCTGTTTATGTCTTAGATATTTTTTGTGAGATATTTCGAGAGTCGGTTCAAGGCGTTTCATGTTATACGGGTAGCTTTTATATATACTCTTATTTATTATTTACGCAGGTAATGTTTTATGTGATTTTATCGTCTAAATATTATAACATTCCCCTCCTTTTTGTCGGGGGTTGAAAGTAATATTTATATTAAGTATGTTGTAATTTGAAATAAAACAATTTAACGGATTATATCGCGTATATTATCTCATTTTAGTTCCCGACGTTTCGGAAGCTTTCCAGCTTTCCATGGTCACGGTCAGGGTCATGGAAAGCTGGAAAGCTTCCGAAACGTCGGGAACTAAAATGAGATAATATACGCGATATAATCCGTTAAATTGTTTTATTTCAATGAGTAATAATCGCGGAAACAGAAGAAAATATTATGTTGTAATTTGGTAATGTTGGAAGAAACAAAAACCCAATTTTCGGTTTTTATTTAGTTAAGGACTAGGCAGTATCACCAAAGGGTATTATTTTAATACAAGTGGCCCGAGTATAACTATACGTATTTGAAATTAAATGCAATAGTGTAAATAGGAATAATAAAATGGAATAGGATTAAGGTAGAGGACATCTTATTCCAATTTATACAATTAGGCCGTGCGTTGGTGACTGGATAAATGTGTGCTGTTGACGTCATTCAGGTGCATCAAATATTAGCTGTGTTTGATGCAATGACGCCGCCATTAATCTTTCAGAAGGATCAGTTACCTATATATTTTTGTTTTTAATTGGACTGAAACAATTATTGCTTGGTCATACAGATTTAAAAATGATCTCTATTGAAGTATCACTACCATACCTGACTCAACGTGACTCTACCTTTCCTGCCACGAACCAAAATTTTATTTAGAGGCGGTTGTAATCTTAACAAAGGTCAATAGAATTGAATTCATGTTCTCCAAGTTCCCATGGCCGTCGGAAACAATAACAGAGCAGCACTTAAGCCGAGAACAATCGTTCGAGTGGAAATAAGGCAACGATATAAATCAAGCTAAGCATTGCGTGCACCGACCGGCCATAGATCCTCGTGTTCATGCGAGCTGCGCCGCCTTCCCGCCGCTTATAATTACCGAGTACTTTCGCCAACCAACGGCCGACGCCATCTTGCTATTTATATTTGCAAAATGGCCGACAGCGCGCTCCACGTGTTCCTCTTTCTTTTGTTATTTCAAGAACCAGAGTTAGTGCACAGCATTCCAACAATTTCTAAAGGTAGAATGTGATTTTAATGACTTTATTGTTTTAAAAGGTAAGCTACGCTAAATATTTCGTGCTTTAGAATTTCGTGCTATATTTAGTGGCAGTAAGTATCTAATATTGATGTGTATAAAACTGTGTTTAGATTTGGAGCTAAGCAAGGTCTGACAAGAAATTTACATTGAATACGGTGCAGACTATGTCACGGTGCGTGTGACAGGGCAGTATGGAAGGGCACCTTGACCAACAGTGGAATGGTTCTCCTAACAAGGCCTGACTTGGTAACAAAATTAATTGCAACGAGTCCAAATCGACCAATAATTTTAGAATACAGCAACGGAAAGATCTTGTTTTTTAACTAACATAACCAGTTAATCATGTTATGCAATTAATAACTATGTATAATAATTGTGGCTTCACGTAATCGCATATGTATTTGCACATGTCTTCGCTTCGCGATATTCAATGCTAATTTAAAAGGAAATTATGTTATGTAACGAGTGGTTGCACAATGCAAAGCAGCTTGCCTTCAAATGTATAAATAAACATTTTATAAGGTAAACAAGAGTATCTGGTCTTAAACGCGATACAAAAGATAATTTACGTCACTATCAACGCAAACATTGTTTAATGCTAAACAAAAATCGTAGAAACAATGAGTGTTTGCACAGCGTGCCCGAGAACAAAAGACGTTGATGAACTTGAAAGTCAACACTATACGTTATGGGCACCACTAGTCGATAACAAAATTGCACAATTAATACATCATACTTGTAACGTATTGATAACGCTTATCTACAGCAACTAGGTCAAACTAAATAAACTGATACTACTAATACTATCACTAGAACAATTCGTTATCTAACGAAACGTTGTTTTGATATGATCCTAAATTGTCACAGCAATGAAAATAACATGGAGGAATACATTGTCTCGGTGGTTTCCTGCCAAGCGGTTTGCGATTCGATACAGGTGTTCAAATCTGTAAATAATTTCAATGCAGATCTTGTGATTGTGAAGGTGCCCGCTTAGCATTCAGTGAGGTTTGCGGCCATTGGTAAGTGATTGGCGCAGACCACTGCCTTCTGAATATGTATGAGCGAGCACTTGAAAACCAGACACGCAACACTTTAGCCGTGACACACATCCTCACAACAGATTTAACTAATTCTTCTCAATTAAATTCTCGTGTGATACGCCTCGCGCGCCATTCCGGACGAAATGCTTCCATTGCTTTTAGAACTGGTTTAGCATTTGTCTTGAGTAGTGTATAAATCATCGCCTTAATAAATCGTTGGTTGCGCGAGTACATTGATGTTTCTCTTATAGAATGGGTTGAATACAATGTAATCATCTCCCTAGCTATGAATTACAAACACCTTTATTTTTTGATCAGCTCGTGTAACCTCAACGGCGTGAAACACAATAGGCTGTACTGTGGTAAAGACGTGTTTGTTCCTATCCATTATGCCGCGTCGTTATGTCAATTGCAGACCTTTTTTGTAATTTCCGCTCACTATTGTCCTCTAACATTGATTGCTGCTACAGAGGCAATGGCCTCATTTCAAGAAGCAGCTTAATGTTTCATAAACCTGAACATGTTATCGTAATGGGTATAATAAATGTTTGATTAGGTGCGGGATTCGCCATGTAGAAGCACAGGGCTAAATAATGTAAAAAGTAAATCATGATGTTCCGAGAATGATGCGCATGACATCATGCGGCGAGGGCGAGGAACAATGCGAGAAGCCGCATTAACGGCTCGCGATACAATAGCACAGACAATAAAAATGTAAATTAAATATGGCATAGATAACGATATAGGTAGAGACAACTCAACTTGTCGTAAAGACATCAACAATTTATATATACCGTCTGCGTTTTAATGGTTTTTAAATTGACGAAACTTAATTCGCATAAAGCGTTAATTATTAGAATATGATAAAAAAAAAATATGCATATTCTGGATGTTTTCGTTTCTCTGCGGCATTGGATTAACCGAGATCGTTAATGAATCATTAAAACATGTGTTATCCGGTCATTGATTGGTCATAAGCCGCGTTATCCACATCTGCCGAGGGCGCAGTCACACGTGGCGGCTAATGGCCGCCTGCTCCGCGTGCGTTAACGCTACGCACTTACAAAAACAAATATATATGTATATTACTAATACAAACTCGATATTGTGCTATGAATTACGTAAAAGATATCCAAGATGTGAATACCAAACAACCGAACACGTTTTCGTCATCGAATAGTCACAACCGACGCAAAAACGAATAATGTAATCGTATGGCGAATCACTAAACGCAATAAGTAGAAGCGTCCAATCATTTTATAGACCATAAAATGTTCTCTTTTGCACGTTAGATTGATAACTTTAGTGGAAACGAGAATGAAGGCACGCAAAGCTGTGTGCGTACACTGCGTAAGGTAGACGTGGGAAAGCGAATGGCGGGATTGGCGGCCATCTTGAAGCGAGCTCGCTGCACGCTACGCGTCCGCTTGGCAACACGCGGCGCTAACCGGAGCGGAACAATTCGTGTACACCACGTGCTTTTTTGTTGCAACATTCCACTCCCCCAACCGGTATTGATTGGACCGCGAACCCTTTGGCCTTGGAAAAAAATGTTTCAAGTTGCAATAAGTACCATGAAATGATTGGATGTGGATGTGTGTCCAAAGATATGACGTTAAAGTAATTGAAGGCGGGTTACACACAAAAAAAAATAATCATCTTAATGGTAAAATGCCATTAGTTAACTAATTAATAGAAGAGCGAATTCAAAGTGAACCAACGTATCTGAATATCCGAATAATGAAGACCTAGATAAGTTTATGCGCTCTATAAAAGGACATGAAACATTCGGTATAAAAACGCCATATTTATGTAAGTAGGTATATTTCAATCGCCCATCGCTTAATGTCTGCGACGTAAGTTATCACCTGGTGCGACCTCCTACATGAGTTCTAGAATTCACAGTTTCTCTATTGTCGACTTCCTCCATAAATGCCGAGATGACTGTTATTCCCGCTACATTAATAAATGGAGCAATAAAGCCAAAGAAAACGTCAGGAATATACGAATACGAACGCATTCTACATGGTACATCTAATCTACAGTACCTACAACCAACACAATTTAGTATTCAGCATTCCGTCAGTTAGGGCTTCCAAATCCCAGAATATGTGGGGTGAGGGCGAATCAGATACAGGTAATTTGTAATGAAATAAAAATGATAAGTGTGCTCATTTTTAAATTATAACAACTTTACTGATACATATACCTACCTACTTAAATAAATCTTTGTAGTCCTCTGCGAGGGTCAGCGATTAATTTAATATTACAATAAATATGACATGATTAACCTACCTAAACATAAGTACTTGACCCTTCGCAGCTAATATCTAATTGGACAAAACAAACTGATTCAAGTTTTGATAGAGGTCTGCATGAAATATAAAAAAAAAGTAAATAATATTTTAGTACAGCAAGTAATGAATGACTACTGAAAAGCAATTGTAGTTTCGCGTCGATGATTCAGCAATGGCCGACTGGTTATGGTTAGTTGATTTGTGTATGGTTATATTTACTGCTCCAGCCGTTTCCTCGGCGACCCATCGCGTCATGAGTCACATTAAAATGGTGTTACAGCTGTTTCGTTATTATTACGTCGTGCGACGTTGTCAACTCGGCACACTTTTTCTACAACACCTCACTTTTTGTGTCCTTTTGTTACGCATCTACCTGCTCTTATCTATTTACGATAACGATCGCTCACATTGTTACCAATATAGATCCTTCCTTATTGTTCATCTATAATTTTTCTTTTGGCTCACATTTTCTCATTATTTCTGTAAACTTTATCTTTGACCTTGATGTCTGATGTCAGCTGTTCGATTGTTCCAAGAAAACGTTACAGTTTTTCGTTCTATCTTTTCTACGCTTTGTTTTTATTATTCGATTTAAAGGAATATTCACAAACATGATTGGAGATAAAATTGGGCAGATAAACAACATTGGAGCGGTTACCCATGCCAAAATTGCTGTTACGTGTATTTAGATATTGATAAGAATTTGGAAGTGATAAATACATTTCTTTTAAGTATTGTTTAGCACGCAATGTTGCCAAATTCAGGCGAAGTTAAAAGGCGAGTTCCGTTACGGGCCCTTCAAGCCAAGCTAACATAAACAGCTCCGCATACATTATGCAAAGAGTTTTTATCTTGACCGTGCTCCCGCTCCCGGCACGCCGCTGTTTAGCCTTGCATGCAAATGTGGTTAATGAGTTCAGGACAGTGCTAAAGGCCGACCGTTCAACATAAATCTCGACGGCTCTAAATTCAAACGATCCCGCAAACACAAATGCAAATTAAGGCGACAATGTAACTAAATCAAAGCACATTACATAACCTTAAACGGCAAAAAAGATAATTAATTCCAAAACGTAGCTCTTGCTCCCGCCATGTTATTCGTGAATTTTTGTAAAAAAGTTGTCGAAAAAAGTAAGCAAGAAAATTAACGGCAACCAAATCTAGAAAAGGACGGACATAGTGGCGAGCTGTCGTTAGAGTAGGACGGTTGTGTACGCCATCTTGCCTGCATCGAGTCTTTAGTCACGCGCAGTAAAGCAGGGTTTCTATTTTTTGCGAGCTCGTCTGACCTCGTTGGTTTATCGTTATCACACTGCTCTAATAATGGATTTCACTCGGCGAGGAATGCGCGCGCCGCCGGCTTGACAAGCGGGTGTAATAACAAAGATAACCTTCGCCCGCAGTCCATCAAATTTATTTGCATAGGTACGTACGAGTAAACTGAGCCCTGACGTCACCTCCACTCTCCGCTGTGGCATCTGCATAAAGGATAAATGAGTATAATAGACGACATTATTATGACTATGCTCCACGCATTTGGTCAACTACGCCCCACCTAACCCCCTGAATGTTAAGGTTCGGAGTCAATTAACACGCCAATAGTTTTAACAGCTGTGTGCAAACGAGACACAATTGGACGCTTTCGAGGCTGCCAGCTTGAATAAAGACATTTTATATGCTCATTACTGTACGGTGAATGACGGTGGTCTGTAGCCAAATATGCTGGACTAGAAAGAATGGCTGTGAGTTTTGGAATCAAAATAACGGTTTTATGAGTTGGTCAGGAGATCAGAAATAGAATTGTATTAGTTCCACGGAATTCAACCATTTTCGAGGCAATTTAAGGTCAGGTGAAGCACGAACAGGCTAACAACACGATTAATCAGTCGTGACTGCGAGTATTCTTTACTGATTAGATTCGACATGATTATGTACTTTAAACTCCGGTTTAAATAGCTCTGCAAGTTAAGCAGATAATCGATTATGAAGATGTAGTCAATTAACGGTTATTAAATTTATTTTATCACAAGACTTCCTACAGAGTCCTTTTCAAACGTATGTAACTAGATGCTCATATTTCGTACGAACAATAAGAAGTAAATAACGTAAAAATAATAGGCAACGTAAAAGTTTGATATTAACTATAAAAGTTCGGAGAGCAAGTAAAGCAACTTGCTGTAAAATACACAAAATGTGCACTTGTTGCAACAGCAATGGTCGTTTGAAACAATAGTAAGAGCAATGAATAAGAAGATACTATAAATTAACTCGGGTAATGTAATACAAAGTTTATTCGCAGCCAGACAGCAATTACGTTGGAAACTTTAAGCGGTATTCACCAACACCAAAGAGGAGTCTCCCTCTCCCCGCACCGCCCGTCGGAACCGGTTCAAACTCGCAGCAGGGGGTGAAATTGACAAAGTTCCACCACGTCGCGATCCTATCCGATTATTTCGAAATCCTTCAAAGATTTATTTTGCTACCCTAATCTAAACAGAAAAAACGTTAACAGCTAACCAAATTAATGCGTTCTCGATCAAGCTATTGTTGCAAGTAAATTGGAAATTTCACTTGTTACTTGTCGGATGAAGCCTGGTGGACTGAAAACTTAATTAGATTATGTAAACGTACACATTATTTCCAGATGATGGGATTTTCCACCAATCATTTATGCGAGATAGTTACAAATATTGACGCAAGCTATTGATGATTGATATTGTTTATGAATGAACGTGTCGAGCATAGCAAAAGAGGAATAAAGAGCAAGCAAAGCAGAAAGGTTAACTAAAGGAAATAAAGACGTTGTTTGAACGCAGAAAGGTTCAGGAAGTCAACGACGAGCGCAGAGTTTACCGGAGCCGGCTACTTGCGCGGAGTTCGCCGGTCCCTCTAACTTCAACCGGATGGAACTTTGCCCGTTCACAACTATGTATAATAATGGATAGAAGGAGATAATCTACAAGTTTGTGATGGTACGTTAAGTTTAGTAATATGATTCATAATCATTATTTTATGACATAAATTGAAATGTATACACAAACTATAATACGAGAGACAATGTGAGTTGGGAAGAGAAATAACGGAAAAAAAGAACGATCTCTCTTTTATTTGTTACAATTAGGTAGCATTAACGTGATTTTGTAAAGAACTGTTTAGCAATACTGGCACAAAGTTTCTGAAAAATTCGAATCTAAAAATAAAAGCGTATTACCGCAACAAAAAACTCGATGAATACAGCCCACTCGGTTTGGACTTTCTTAACAATTTGAACTCGGTGGAAAGAAATGGTACATGGAGTATGTACTGAATATAAATAGGTACAACTTCCTCTGCTAAGTCGTGTCAATCTACAGCCATAAATCAAATTTAACACAACAACTTTAATTACAATTAAGTTTAACCATGAAACTGATAAGTTAGTTTGGATTGAACAACGCGTGAACTTAGTTTGTGAGTTGGCGACTAATGGGAATTGAGTTTGGCAAAGTCCTAAACTCGACAGAAGACAGAAGGCCAATACCAAAGTCAACACTGTTTTCACTGACTGAATAACTATCATTTAAATTCGAGAAGTTTCGATACAGTTTCGTGTCAATAAAGCCTCTAAGAACTTATAAAAGGCACTGTTTATTTACGGCTGAACATTCCGTAATTTTTCTTGGATTACAGTAAATATAAAAAGCTTAAGATTTACTGCGATCGTAAATATCGTAATCGCAAATAGATATTTGATGATAGCGTTAATCGTTCCTAAGCATCTAGTAAGGAATTGTTTCAATTGTAGGTACATAATATATGCAGTGATACATGTCTCAGAAACATTCACTAGTTGAAAAATTGAAATATTGTTATGATTATTATTACTATATGTATGATTTACATTATTACTAATAATTACTGTAATATGTTTTTAGAAATAAATATTATATTATTAAATGACTAGTTAAAAAATAGTTTTGTTGCATGCAATCACACGGATGTCTTTACTCCATCTTACGGTAGATCTTGGCAAGACATTTTCTTTCCCCGAAACAAAACTATTTTTCAATTAGTGAATGTTCAGAATGTACCCCGTCACCGTTACCTATTTCAATAGATCTAATTACTACCTACAGCCATCACTACTTCTAAACTGTATATAAACATCCTTCCCCTGAGTTCATTTATCTGTCAAATATTTGTCAGAATTTAGGACAGGCGCAGTGAACAGCAACATCGTTCGCAGGCTGACTGCGCAGCCACGAGGGTAAAACAATAACTGTAAATTAAGCTGGAAACTCATTAAAAGCCTGAAGAGGGGAGTGTGGGAGGAGCACTCGTTTATTGGGGTAGAGAGTGTTTAACACGATCGAAGTTTAATTGGCTCGATGGAAGTTCCGACGCTGTCAATATATCATGTACTCATGATGTGAAATAGCTTAAGCATTTCAAATACATAATTCGAGGAAATTACAGAATTAACAACAACTACGTAGGTGCATGTGCATGTAAACCGGTTAGATCTTGTTATATGTCTAAGTACGTACGTGGTATAAACGGCAAAAAAGGCTTTTTTATCTAACACAATGAGCTATCCATATCTTTAATATCCACATTACGCACGAATTCAAAGTTGAACACGCAAATAATTGTATTTACGCGAGTCCAAAGTATCTTCTACAGTTAAACAGAAAATAAACATCCAGTATTTATCGATACGGCCGGTTATCCTCATTCGTCGAGTTTGACAAGGCGGTCAAAAAGTTTGGCTCTCTGCCATGAACACAAGTAGTTTGAAATATGTCACAGTACTTGCGAATTTGCGCCATCTGTTAATCTGTGGGTTGACACGTGATGAAATAAAAATATAAGAGGTAGCTAATGGATGGTTCATAATGGAGATTGATCATTTTCTGATAAAGATTGTGACCCGATAGTGATCGCGTTAACATAAATAACGGGTTATCACAAACATGTACGACGGCGTTCTGCTAATGACAATTACGAAGCAGCTGTAGAATGTTACATAACAACGTAAATAAGTTTTTGTCCAAAAAAACATTTTTGTGACAAGTTTTTGTATCCGACTGTACCTTTATTTAAACATCCACCGACTACTCACCGAGACAATTCTAAAGAGCTCAAACTCGATAGGATTGCTTTATTTTATTACAGAGTTCGTATGACCACCTTTCGACTGCATCATCAGACCAGCTCCATGGTGCCATATTAGTGTATTGTAATCAAAATTACGCAGGTATCTATACCAAACAGCTATATCAGTCCCCGGGAAGAGGTTCAAATTTTCCTTGCAAGATTTGTAAACATTCATATAAAAGTGAAGTTAAATAAAAATTGAAAAATAAATCCTTGTGTACCTACCGTATGTATACAATCCTAGTTGACTAAAAATGGAATTGAATTTGAAATATGGCGTGGTACTAAAATTAACTTGAGTTAAGCTTGAAAGTATATTTGCAATTTACATTCAATGTTATACAATGTTTGTATGAATCTCCAATCAAATATGTACGTCAAAATATCCGAGATTACTATAACTCATAAAGGTCAATCTGGTCAAATTCGTGAAGGGAAGCCATCAATCAATGTTTAGCTCATGCAAGGACTTGATTTTCAAGCACAGAACTGGCATTTATCCAAGTTTACAACCAGAGTATCTATAAATTGGCAAATTGCAATATACATATACCTATGTATAATGTTTTTTTTCTATCTACTTAAAACGTGCTTAACCGATAAACCGTTGTCCCATTCCATTTAGTTGAAATAAAAAGTGATACCCGATTTAAGATACCAACATTTAAAATATTGAGATCTTTCACCTTCGCCCGGTTTCATCAGTTAAAACCGTAAAAGGCGATCCACGGTCAAATTTATTACTTCCTATTTTGAGTGGTTCGGCCTTTACGCAGACATTTATTTAAACAAATTGATAATAACCTTTTTCGTGGCAAGCGATGACGTCACGTGGACTTTAGGTAATCCGGATCGAACGGAATACCCCTATCAACTAATATAAGCTCGGCCGTAAAGAGTTAAAGAGTGCCATTGAGTCGTAATTCGCCATATCTCTGTTTTGGAGTGAAGCCAACTGATTTGCGACGCCGCATTACTTTCCTTGCTAACATATACTTTTATCGTTTACAAACCTAATATGCTGAACTTTTTATTATACACAGTCACCGTTTAATTCTGGTAAGATAAAGGCGGAGATAAGAACTACAAACATTTCAAAACTCTATTGTTCGTAAGGTCGTTAAAAAGTTGATTAACGTCGGACAATTTAAGAATTTAGGCGAATATTTTGGAATGGCTATATCCGAATCCCAGGGTGTACAATAAAACTGAAGGAACTCTTTGACAATGGGTATTATGAACGTGATCATGGTTAAAATAAAAAAATATGACAAATGGCATCCATTACGCCGGTATGTTTGGCGTGCCGCCACGGTCGACGGCCTTGCCTTGACCAAGATCGGGCCGCGATCGGAGATGTCCGTCTGCTTGTATGTGCATATTAATTATCGAGTTACATACTTATTTACATATACATTTACTTAATGTCATATTGCAACCTTCGGATACTGGAAACCTGGACCGAATACTTCATTAATTTTGCATATTAAGCGCCGTTGTCAGAAAATATAGATCAGAATATAAATAACAACATTAACAACTGTTTGTTTGACATCTAAAACGTCTCCATGAGTCTTATTAATTAAATTCAGTAAACAGCGATATAATACCCCTTATCTGTGTAGTTTGGTTTCATTACTGTATGATTACAGTACAGTACATACATGGCAGGAAGAAGTACAATTTATCTTTCAATGACCTAATTCACAACGTATCAGTTTACGTGTTATCGCTTCAAGTGATAAATTTATGAACGAGGATTTTGCTGTTATCGGTGCTAGCTCTTTACCTATTAAATATCATAACTTGAGCATTTCTATTCAAGGCTGTAAAGATTCCAAGATTAATAGTAAAGATAAAAATAATGTAGTAGGTAAGATTGAGGCATGAGAAGTAGCTTTATTAATATTTTATGAAATTCATGAAAATAATTTAAAATAATTTAAAATAATCCAGCGGGAATAAAACGTCTCAGATGGGCCGGCAGACATTTTGGCATTTCGCCCGCGAGGCACTTTGGTGAGTACTGTATCGATGCAGCGTACAACATCGAGAAGTTTACAAAATTCTATATATATATATATACTATACCGTATAAACGTAGAGGTATGTTCTTAACTAAAATGAATTAAGTCAAGAAACTGTAACTTAAGGAGCTGTTTTGTTGATCAAATGTTTTACCTACATGCGATGTGATTCACGTTGTGAAAAAGTGGAAAACAGTTTATATTGCCCATTTATGTTCATTAAATTGAACTGCGTAAATAAAATCACAGATGGAGCTATATTATATATTGTAATTTACTTTTCGGGCTTCCCTGCCAGTCGCCGAAAAATGATATATATTTTTTTAATAATGACTTAAATATATCATGCCAATTGCATCATGCCTATTATATATAATGTAAAAAATGTAAAAAAATAAAAAAAAACTAACAAATCTTGAATTGTGTAATATTAATTAATGTATTTATATCTCTGGTGTATCCGGCTTGTCTGGGTCAGGCTCTGCTCTGTTCTGACTGGTTGTGGTACCTATGTTCATATTCATGTTATTTTTTATATAAAAAAATATATATTTCTTTGATATCTCAAAATAAGTTTCTGTCAAAAATATCATTTTTGTGACAATAAGCTTTTATTGCCGACTGTACTTTTCTTGGAACTCCATCAACTACTCACCAAGATGATTCTAAAGAGCCCAAAATCGTTAGGATTGCATTATTTGATATATGTCGTAGGGAAATAGCCAAAACAGAGATTTGAACAAATCGCTACGGGATATGACCAAATCACGCAATCCATTTTATCATTTGTCTAAATAAATCAGTCATTTGATCGAAGCCCTGAATCTTTTTATTGAAATCACGAAATCAGCCAAAACATGCAACTCGTTTTTTCATTTCATCAGATTTGTTTAGTGATATGATAAAGTCTCTAATTTTATATGGTATAGTTGATTTAATCAAATCTCTGAACTGGTGTTATAACATTTTTACTTTCAATTTGATCAATCTGCATTGTACTTAGACATTTCACAGAAACATTTCTTGAATCCCTGGCCTCCAAAAACTGATAACTTGCTGCAGTACTATAAAAAGCACTGTTAAGCTTGTTACGGTATAGAATTTATCATATTTTCACTGAACGTGTCTTACTGAAATAATCAAACGAGTTGACTTTGCAAGTTCGTTTCGTCAACTAACTGATGTGTTTCAGGGGTTTTATTAAATTTACTAAACAAATCTTGTGAAATGAAAAAACGAGTTGCCTTTTTTTTGGCTGATTTCGTCATTTGACTAAACAGATTCAGGGATTTGATCAAATTACTGATTTATTCTAAGCAAAATGATAAAATGGATTCGCCGTTTTAACATCCTGCGTGATTCGGTCATATCCCTCAGAGATTTGTTCAAATCTCTGTTTTGGCAATTTCCCTGCGACATATACAAATACAAAATATAAACAACCTATGCTGCCGCCGGCAGGGAGTTAGGACTGAAGCTACCGGTGGTTAGGTGCACTCCGTGTGCAGGATAACTGTATTACCCTTGATCCAGCCATCTAGCGAGAGTGCTTTGAGATATTGGAAGCTCTGCGACTATCTAATCTTTGGTGACTTAATGAATAATACGCCCTATACTTCATCACCGCTATGTACACGAAGCGGTTAGTGTAGCATATGTAAACATACTACACTGTCTATAGCGGTTTATTAATATACACGTGTATACTAATTCACCCTGCTGATTCATTTCATAATTCAAGAGGCTCAGTGGATCCGTCGATCCGTCTTGCGTTTACGTGTATATTATTCATCAGGGTTGAACGATTCCAGAGCTGTCATAAAACAACCGCAGTGCTAACGTAATGGGCGTGAATCATTGCAAATATGCTTATCTACAACTCTACCTACAAGCACATACCAATACGTATGCATTGTAATTTGTAACACGACAAGGCTTCTAGACTGTTCCTATAGGATACGTATACGAATAGGAATAATGAATTTCTGTTCATATTGTCATTCTTAGTTTCATGTCATGACCGTCTCAACAGGTTTTAATTCAATATTACCAATAACATGAAAACACACCGATGTGTAATATAATATATTCAGGTAAATTATGAGCTTAGTATAACTCGTATTATCACAAATTAAGAAACACAACTGCGAGATACAGACAAGTATATGTTTATGAGCGAAGATAAGATACGAGTATATTAAGTGTCTTCTAATCGGTTATCAAACAAGTTTATTTTGCGTCTTTGATCACCTAAGCGGTATACTTATCTAAACCATCCAAATGTAACGCAATTATACCTATATTAAAGAACACTCCAGGGAAATTCAGATTTAGATTGCCGAGATGAGTTCTAAGTATATGCCTATAAAATAACATAACGGTATTCCCGAGATACGATTTTAGGATCTCGATTTATTGAAAAATAATTAGAATTGAGGTGACGGCATTAGTTTAAATTTAAAAAAGTCATATCCGAATTATTCAGCTCATAATATTTTTGAGTTAATTTTACCGCTCACTTTCGTATAATCACTTTTTGTACTAATGCAAACCACAACTGCGGAAGGATTAGTGTTCGTTTCTTTTCTCATATGGGTACAGGTAGACCAATTTAGATGTAATAAAGTGCATAGTTTTAACACTACAGTCATGATGGTAAGACAGCGCTCGAAATCCTCCCCTATACCTTGCTCACTTTGCGATAACATTCAAAGTGTCTCCTTTTAGCAATCTCCTCATACCTGTAAACAATACACACGAAAATATTATAAATTTGATTTTAACAAGACAAACACAGATTTAGTGTCAAGGTTGGGTGAATGTTAAATTTGCGGCCCATTTTTCGAGTAATGATAACATAAACACGGCCGGCGCCGACTCTTACAAATTTATATCTGACTGTGAATAATTTACGTATGAAACTTTCATACGTAAGGAATAAAAATCCTTTCTTTAACTTGGAAACAAGTTTACTTAACTGCAAGAAGAGATTAGTTAGATCAACTACTTAGAGTACTAAGTGTAGTGTAGTGTAAGTAGTTCGGAGTAGCAATCTATTTATAGCGATTAAAGAGAGGTGTATCAAAAGGTCGGAGGATATCGACCAGTGTTAGGTTACAATAAATATCGTATGCGCTGAATGGCGTTACAATATCAAATTTATTGACTTGATTTATGTATACTACAGAAACGATAATATGCGATCACTAATGTGACTCTCGCTATTTGTGTAAACTTATTTATGAACGTTCGTCGCTGTAGGTATGATATTTTTATTATGCTTTCTAGTTGTGACAAATAAAATGCGGCTTGTGCGGAACGTGGCGCGATACTTAGTGTCGCAGACGTCGCAGTACTCGTCTGTAAAATGTTATTAGACGTACTGTGACGTAGTAGTCAATTACTACTCTTCCATGCTACTACTAGCAACTTAACCTAATAACATCAAAATTGTAAGATATCAATCTTGCATTTAGATATTGTTTGTTTAAGTAAAAGTTGTACTTTACGCCTGAGGATTCGCACCTTACACCGTCAAAGATGAAATGAACCATTTTAAACTTAAAAGCAATTTAATCGGCTTAGCGATGTATCATCCTCCACAGTTCCTTTGCTGCTATTAAAGCCCATAATTATGGTGGTACTAATACCTACAATTTACCTCACCGAATACATTTTACGTGGAAAAGTCGCATATTTTACCTGCGTCTATTTACCTCTTACATAAGCTAAACATTTGTTAAAATATGTGCTGTTTCTATGTTAATTCCACGTCAATATCAAACAATCCAACACATGAACGACGGAAAAATCTGCGGAATGTTTCGCAACGTAGGTACTTAATGTGTTATCTGGTTTCTGAGTTTCTGAGTAGCCGTATCATTATCAAACCGGATAAGAGGAAATTCAAGAGTCTTCGCCTGACACACGCTCGTAATCGACGTAAATAAACTTCCTTTATAAATATATTATAAAGTCCAAGATGTATGTATTCACTTCTGTGTAGTCGATTGTACTAGAACTTTGATTAACTAACACGTACCTATACAAGTTTTCTGTTTCGGTCAATAATGATGGTTTAAGGGAATTAAATATGTAAATATTTGTCCGTGAACGTGTAAAATCTTATATAAAATCGTCAAATATAATTTCAGTTTCAAGCCATAGTTCAGCAATTTCTATTTATACGATCAATTCGAGATTAGAGTCGATATGATTGACTGTAATAAGTAATAAATCATTTCGATTGAAATTTTTCACATTTGTGGCACTGCAATCTGCAATGTAGGTACCATGATGCGTGTAATGAATATGCTACCTACCAAATTGAACGATCACTGGGTAATCATAAAGCAATTTCGTAACAAATATTCACAACAACACGTAGCAAAACTGGTCTCTAATCACCGCATTCCATTACATATCAACTTGATTATTAAGTGTCACGTTGGTCCATTGGTTATGCAACAGCAATCATCCCGCTAGAGTCGCTAGACCATGTCCGTTCCATTAAGGGGTCATCGTAATAACTGGTACCTAAATAAATCCATCCTTATTAACAGCAAGGAGACGCGTACCGGGCTGTCAGCGGACCCCAACGGCCACAATTGAATATGATAGATGGGCCATTGTTGCTACGAATCCGCCCAGAGATTGATGGCATAATAACATAGCAAGCATGCGAGCCGCTCGCTTTCTACGGCGCCAGACGGTAAGTAACCTACCTTCCTAGCAAGTTTACGGCAACGCAAAATTTTCTGCAACGTTGTGAATCCTTTATTGGTCAGGAATGGTCTCTTATATATAATGCTTAAAACTTCTGTGATGCGTATATATATATATATTGTTTAACAAGTTCTCTTCAGAGCCCAAACATTACACGTTGACTACCATCATTTATTTTACGATTTAACTTTTAAAGTGTGCTTGGAGTGGAGATCTGTTTTGTGTCGTATAATATAAAGTAGCAAATAACAATATTTTCGTTATCAAGGCTATGATTTTAACACACGAATAACAAAATTTTCGAAATAAGGGTTAACCATCAGTCACCTTCGAATCAGCATTAAAATCTCCTAACATATGTGCGTAAATCAAGCAAACTCATGTATGAGTTGCAATTCCGTCGGCCTGTTTTTTACCAGTAATGATCAGACAATGTTACGAAATGCATTTACAAATCCGGCTTAATGCGGCTCGGGCAACTTCAACGATTAGTATAGTTCAACAAATTATAAGGAACTGAAGTTTAACAGCCAATTAATTAGCGCACTGCCTGGTTGGGTGGAGTGACCTGGGAGTGGTCTCATTAAACGCTGACAGACGATTTACGACGCCGTTTATATTCAAATTAGCGAAAGTTTAATACACTATTATGGGTTGTTGTGTCACCGGACTTAGACGGAATTGATGACCAGTCATTTGTTTTAAATGCTGCACTTTTATGCTGCTAAAGTGTACTCCCTGACGTCCGGCAGACTCAAGGCAAGGTCCATTTTCATAACAACTAAAAACTTCATTCAGAATCTATCAAAACATACTACTGGATTTTAATTGTAACCATAGTCAGATATAACAAAAAAACTACATACCTACCTACGAATATTGTGTTGATGTATGTAGCTCGTTGATACCAAAACTTCATTATAATAAGTATGCAAAATAAAAATGTGCAGTAAATTTATTATAGTTGTCAAAATAAGCCATACGCAACACTCGAGTTTATTAGCTGGCGCTAGCAATATATTTGATGACCGGATATTTGTCAAAAATGTAGCGTTAGCGATGTTTAATTAAGCTTATTGCGCTTTGATGGATTACTTACGTGATAACAAGTTCACTATCATTAGAATGTAGCTAGAGTTCGATTATTTTTATCATTATCAAACAGGCTCGTAGCACGTGAAACATGGCAGCCTGCCTACAGTATGCAAAGCAAATATAGACATGATTGTCTTAATGTCGCCATCTAATTGCCATACGGGTAGTAAACTACTCATAGTTTAACGACTGGGAAAACATATCTCCGTTTGTGCTAATGATGACATCGCTCAATAAAACTGGCAGAGTAATACCGTTAATAATGAAACGGCTAATGCCGACAGCCAAATACTGGGTATTTTCATCATGTAAAATACATGACATTAGACGTCCACTGGATATTTGGTCCGTGATATACTTTAATACATACATATAATATTATACATGTAGGTATGCAAGACTGCCGTAGGTATATCAAATTCTATATCCATTGACGTAACGTAACTTATCGAAATCGATGCTAAAAGTGGCTTCCCAGGTACCTACTTCAAATGAGCGAAATAACCGTAATAATACCAATAACCTGCCCGTTCTTGTCTTAAATGAAAATAAAGAGGCTAATTTACATGTTTATGGTTAAATTGTTTTTTGTCTGCTTATTATAAATAAGTCGTTTTGCCAGCGGCCTGGGTATTAGGTATTTGATGAAGCAAAGAGTAAAAGGTCATCGCGGGGTTAAAATAACTCGATGTTTTATAGAACGTCGCTCTTGATTTGGATAATGATTTGTTAAAAATATAATGAAATAACAAATACGTGTTCAATAGAGTGATACAAATAAATATTGCAATATTTCATAGCGAGCAGTATTCTACAGCATATAGGTGTACTATGTCAAAAATTATACGCAGTCGTCGTTTTCAAACAGGATTTTACAAAGGAGCTCTTCTCGCTGTTTTGATGTTATGTATTATTCCCGTGATATCTTCAAGAATGGTGAACCGATTTTATATCTGAGAGATAATCTCAAAATAGGCAGTATTTTAATTTAAACAATTGTCCCGTTGCGAAGTTCAAATCTCCTTCTTTATTTCACACGAATGGCAGTATTAAATTTATTGTATGGCGTTAGTTTACACTGCTTGTTTATAACCTACATTTACAATTTGTGAAATAGTCCATAGCTTCGCTTGTTAAGTTTTTGAGTTAAGCATTATAAATTGGTCAAAATGGATGCTTTGTTTCGTAAACTGACTAATAAAGTTATTTAAGTTTAGAAAGATAACCTGACTTCACCAAAGCATGTAAAAGTTTTTTCCCCAACACAGTTAGCAGAGGAAGTTCCCGTCTCAGCCGATATAAAAATCGGCGGAGAAAAGGGCATTAAAACTTGGGCATTCCTTCACGAAGTTTGCGCACTCGGGGGCTGCGAGCAATATCTAACTAAACTGAGATTTATCTCAGCTTACAACTTCTTTGACAACCGCCTGTTATATATCACGTGATTGAGAAACTTTCCTTTGAACGGCTTTGATTATGAGGAAAATATTTTCGTCTGATTTTTTCAACAACTTTATAATAAAACTTTGGTTATTTTCAATGCTTCTTTCAATTTCAGAATGGGAATATAACGGTTGACGTAATAGGAAAGAGAACACTTTCTCGAAAATAAGAGTAAAATTCTACCTAACCCTTTGTAAACACTTTTAAGCTAAAAGTAGCAAAGAAACTAGCTCAACCAACAAAAAGAGTCGACTTTATCATATGAATAATAACAATGACAAGGGAAGATTAAAGGAATCAATAACAATATGAACTTAAGTATTGGTTTTACTACCAAACTAATAATGCGCGATCATTCATTCATTCGTATCTCAACTCGACACTTTAACATCAACTTGTCAACTTGTCACAGAGACTGCAAGACTTCCGGCCCATTAGAGACGACACCACTGACCGCGACACTTGACAATTCCAGGACGTTCGGACCGCAGCCATCTGCATCGATACCCCTTGTGAAAGAACATTCATTCATATGGCTTTATTTTTTCTCACTCCAACTATTATTGTTTTGTGTTTACATGGCAGCATCTTGTAACTTAGTAGGTGTACCTAATCATAATTTTACATAGCTTTTTCTTGAACGTCGGGTCAATGGTTAATGTGGCGTCATTTCAACTAGAAGCGATACCAAAAACAGAATAGCGAAGGACAGTCGCTGTCAATGTAACGATAAGTGCTCATTGAACCGATGATATCATTTAAGGCAGTGATTTTTCATAGACAGACCAAGTAAAGCAACATAACAAAGCTCAGAATAACAAAAATCTATTTGTAGCATTTACTAATAGCCACAGTGAATGAGTTTGCGTTTGCGACGGTAGTTGTATCTCTAATGACTCCGGAGTTCTCGGAAACGTAAACATATCTCGTCTGTTTGACAAGTCGCAGAACGTGGCCTTTGCCGTAACACTTTCACGAAACGTGCGAAATGTGGAAAGATACGAGTGTTTTGATAGTTTGAGAAGTGAAGAGCTGTTAGCTCACAAGTACTAAATGATTATGAATACAATATTCAAATCACGCATATTTCGTACATCGCTAAGCTACGATGCCAACGATAGTCGTGTTTTAATAACTATTAAAGTAGCTCTCTTTGTAAAAACTAAAATAATGAGTAAAATTACGCATGAGAAACGGTTTTAGACTGATCAACAAGTTTTTGTAGGAACTGTTTAAATAATCCTCAAAACACAACTGTAAAAAGTACAGCAACTTTACAGATCATTATAAAAAATAACCAGTCCTACAAATAACCGTACCGAACTTAATGTAATGAATTAGCTAAAAGGTCAATCCCTTTCAAGTTGAAAACAAAAGCAATGAGAAGAAAGCATAACAGTTATAACGTTGCCGAGCACATTATCGCCCATTGCCTCATGCCCTATGGCTGTGAGACCCGGATAACACAAAACATCAATCTCACAGACGACCCTCTGATCCTGTCGGGAGAACGAATTGTTTACATTTTTTCTGAACTCAAGAAAAAATACAGGTACACATAGGGGCCGTGTCTAAGCCGAAGAATGCTCATTCCTAAAGAACAGGCAATTTTTTCTATGACAACAAAAACCCGCTTTTGCCCGAAATGCTTTGTGGCCCGTAATTATAATAATAAGAATAACTTGGTCGATTTCTTGTTGCGAGGGGAGTTTTTCTAACAGGGAACGACCGCGGCAGGTGGTACATACAATATGCTAGAGCATTAAGTCTGGTAAATAAATTGTAGTAAAAAAAGTGCAACAAAAACTGGTCGGGGCGAGACGAGCCCGGCCTCTGTTGCTCAATGTCAAATAAAGGTCGCACGAACATCCGCGGCGCATACGCACCCGAGTAAACAATGCTGGGGACGAAACGTGGCATTAATAAATCATTAACATGTCATTAACGTTATTGACTGCTTTGTGTTGTTTCAGTTATGGTATTTCGCAGGTGGTTAGTAATTGATCTTAATTAATTTTCAGAACAACGGACAATTAGTATTAATTGAAATTTTCTGTTTCAACGTTTTTGGGAGTCGGGCGGAAAACTCATCCTAATTCTAACGCATGCCTTTAAAAAGACATATTAGAGTATTTTTTTCCAGTTTTTCTTTATTTTTCCATTAGAAATCATTTGTCTACCAGAAACCAAAAAGATAACTAGCTTATACTCGTCACATAAATAGTCATGTGAGCAATACTGGGCTGGATCATATCCACGAATCCAATTTCACGCCACGTATGCCGACGAACACGTTCTACACGCCGGAGTTTAAAGGCCCCGTCTTTGTATTCATCCGGTTGAGTCCATTAATATAATGAAGCCACAGAGCTAGCTCGTCACGTTCCTAGGCACAACCCACGTCCGCATGTGCCACAAAAGGAATGCTCAATATTATTCTTACAACGAAAAAAAGCTGACACTATATTTTTTACACGGCATCCAGGTAGCGCAACAAAAACCAGCCGAGCGGAGCGACCGGTTCCCGGCCGCGGGAAAAAACCCTTTGTGAGGGCATATATCATGTAGACTCCACCACGACCGCTCCACTATTTCCGTGTCTCGCGGGAGCCTAATGAGCCTTCAATCAAGGTCGGCCCGTCGTTCGTTGCCGGCTCAATTATAAACCTGTTTTTATACGAAACTTTTTTTTTTTGATGTTGTAACATTAAATTGTAATACTTTTGATAGTTATCCGGTTTTTAAATGAGCTAACTATTTTTAAATCATGTTTTCCACAAGTATAATAATAATCACGTGAGCTATTTGCATAACTGCCTTATTAATAATTCATTCCATGGACGAATAAACAATACTGATGGAGCGGTTGAATTGAAATGCCCCTGAGACCTCTGCTTGCGTAAGCTTATTGCGGTGTGCATAGCAACTCGCCGTTGCAATTTGCAGAAAAACTAGTTAGCTCTTGCAAATTGGCATGATGAATCAGAATGTCTAAATACTCTGAATAAAAGCTCCGTTAGCGAAAACAATGAAGAGTTGAAGACGATGTCGAAGATTATTATCACATTTTGAATCGGTATGCGAGAAGGTAATAATGAAAGCAGCAGTTACTATTGTGTGAAGTTGAAAAACAAACAATTTCTCATTAGGCGAGTAGCGCGAACCAGCCATTGTTCTTCTGAGAGGACATAACGGACTGTGTTGGATTTATATAGACGGACCGCGACTGGCGGATTCAGCTACTGCCGCTGCCCGCGCAAGTGTTTCATTTTCAATTACCGCGATCTTTTGTGCGTCATTTTCCGGAAGTTTTCATCAATTTAAACATATAAAACAATCCATTTGCGCGTTGTTTACAAAATAAACAATTTAACTGAAAGCAAATGTTGCGTTACCTGCAGAAATTAAGACAATTAATAACATGCGGATATTGTGTCATGTAATCTATCAGTAAACAGGCACAGCGTTAACGGCTGGAGTGGAACGGAGGGGTCAACGACCGGTGAGCCTCGGACCAATTCGCGACATGAGATTGAATAATAAATTGATTGCGAGCTCGGCCCAAGGCCGGCCGCCATTGCCGGCTGGCGTGCACGCCGGCCATTTTGTGGACGTGCATCACCAAATGTTTCATCTACTATGACCCACTTTGCCCGTCTCTTCCTACATACCTAAAACTATTTTACGTCATTCTTGTTGATCAAGGATACAATTTTCAAGCGAGTCTGCGTTCTATTTCTAAGTAAATATGTGCGTGTTGTTTGTGTCGTCAACGTAATACCTATAACTACATTCGATTGGTCGTTTAGAATTTTAAATGGCGTAAAGAACCATATCCATGTCATAAAATTGACGACGTGATTAGTTTTTACTTCAGAGTTAGTTTTAAACGCGGTCGGTAAGAATCGTAAATATTCATTTCATTGCATGAATTATTTATTAATCGTGGCAATCATTTACTAAATACGGCTACGACTGACATGTATATTATGATAATTTTATTTGAATTCTTGACTTCGTTAACTATATGACAATACTGTTTAACATTTCGTAATTTTTCATTATCTTCGTGCGAACATTGTAGGTAACAATATTGCCAATGTTCAAATTACAATTAACGGTGCGGTTTTTGTTGCGGTCTGTGGTGCTTTTTCAGTTGTTCAATAATGAATGATGAAAGATAACTAACTATTTAACTCAATAAGGGTTTAAATAGACGGATTGTTACCTAATGCAACTTGAATGAGAACTGTTAGTTCGCCTTTGCTGCTTTTCAACCCTTACTTAAGAAATCTGAAATATCTGAATCAATTTAAAACGGTTTTTTTTCCGGCAGCGCCATTGACGAAAATCAATTGTATTAACCTTCAATTAACCGAATCATTCTAAGACCGATACAATAAGCGTGCAATTCAAATATCGTATAGATTTAAAGTAGGTACGTTCTCAATAAGTATATATTAAATCCCGTCTGGTGATAAAGACATCGCGTGATAGCTACCTACAATCGGTTATTGTTTATCGTCGTGCAAGATTGCCATTTATAATCGCATCTGTATTAAAGCCATCGTTCCTACGGCGAGTTTCTTACGCCGCTGTGTGACTTTATTTAGCGTTTAAAAAGGTATGACAGTTTATATTAGGTACATTTCAACATCATAACGCCTAAATGATCGCTACACAAACTGTTCTCCGCAATGAATTTACGTTTATTTTCTACATCTCCAGAAACGACGTGAATGTTAATAAACATATTGTGTTACTGTCCGTTGTGTAATTTTAATGCGTCTAAAGCAATTTGGTTTAGAATGCACAACGATGACTGTCAGTCAGTCGTTATTGTTGCATTTACCGTGACAAATGCTTCGTCAATACTGACTAAACGGTTAAACCGTGCAAGATCTACAAATTATTATTATTGCGTTGCATAAGTATTGTAGGAATGATTCGACATGCTTGTTTGCAATGCAGAATGTGAATCGGAACGCACCTGTTTTAACGAGGAGAGCCATAATATTAAATGCCGGCAGAATATCTCGATCTCCAACAACCAAATACAACATAACATTTCTCTTTATACTCCTATAATAATTACTGGCGAAAATCGATTTTTAAATTCTACTTCTATTTTATACTTGCGCATGCGCTTGACCTTTAAGTAACTTTAGATATAAATACGTATCAGTTTCCCCATGCCATTCCACGTCATACTTTTTTGCATTTTTATATACGTATAAACAGCTTTTAAATCAATGCATGGCATGGATTTGCCTGATAATTCTTCTAAGGTTATTTTAGACTTCTTTGAAGCAATTACTGAGTTATACCTAATACAGGGTGAAAAAACACGAGGGACTTTCCTGGAAACATTGCGTCGATAGGTCCACAGTCGATTTGTGAGGGTTATAATCATGAATGAAGTAAAAAACAATAATACCGTATTCACTTATTTTTAATTGTGCTGGTAAAAACGAAAGTAAAAACTTGGAAACCACACTTATTTCTGAACGTTGACGTTACCGTAGTCACAACTTAATGGACGCATAAATGTCAAATAATTCATGAACAAAAAGAAATGAAAATAAGTGTATGAATTATAATGGAGTTTTATTAACCATTATAGTTTACACTTTGCCATATTGTTAAAACAATCGAACACTACCTTCACATTCGGTGTTAAAGGCCAAGCCACACCGGCTGCGTGCGCAGCACGTGCACGTGCGCGTGTGCGTGAAGTGCGCGTTGTAAAGTACGAATACCGATAAGAGATGACACACCGCTGCGCACGTGCACGCCACGCAAGCGGTGTGCCATCTACTATGACATTTCATACGATACAACGCGCACGCCACGCACACGTGCACGTGCACGTGCTGCGCACGCATCCGGTGTGTTTCGGCCTTAAAGGTTCCTCCGCGTCTTATAATGCACGCTGCAGTCCGTGCTCGAGTATATCGGTGCACTTGATAGTGTACGCTCTTCATCATTTTTTTACGCAGCTTATTGTAGGCAAAAGTGATTTTCTGTCGCATCTCGTCCGCAGTGTCGCATTACACTCTCACTCTCAGTATCTTTTACAGAACCCCACAGGAAGAAATGTAAACACGAGATCCGGAGACCACTTTGCGACAGATAACTTTGCGGGCCAAATCGGCCTATCCAGCAATCCCCAAACTCATTGTTTAACTTCATTCGTATACAGAATCAGCTGGTGCAGCATCTTACCAAGTGCGTCGTTTTTCAGCCAGTGGTAATTCGTCGCGATAACTGTCAAGCTCGGTGTTCAAAAGATCATGAGTGCGTCTGTTTAGAGTTGGAGGCAAAAACACAGGTTCTATGATAGTTGTTCCGTGAATTGTTGCCCAGACTTTAACAAACCAATGATACTGGTGACCCGAGAATCTGTAAGCGAAAGGATTCTCATCGGTATGCCCGCTCATTTCGTCTGTTCCATATTCCGTTGCGTGTAAATAAGCTTTCATCACTTCACTCCCAATAATATGCCTAAAGAAATCACGCTCTTCCACTATTTTTTGTAATAGCCATCAGCAGTATTCGCTTTGCGGATAGGGCAGTCCATAGGGGGTAAAGCTTGAACCCTCTGTATTTTGCAAGGGTAAAGGCAGGCACGTTTAAGAATTCCAAGTATTACTGCAGTATGGGTTATTTTAAAATGTTGACCCGCTAGACTTGAACTCGCTCTCGGATTTCTTCTAAAATAACGCAGCACGCTTTCTTTAAAATCGAGCCGCAATTTGAACAACGCCTCCTCCAGGTTGGTCGTTCTGAGTTGTTCCTGGTACAATGGGCTGGTTGTAATAGCGATACGAGCCAAAGCCCGTAAAATTGTCCTACGCCCATTTGGATGAGAGGATATCTTTCTCTGTATCGACGTAAAGCTTCAGCCGCGTTATAGTTTCACGACGCGTCGCATATAATAAAAGCAAATTCAAATAATCACGAGCTTCCTATTATTAATATTATTATTTTAAAATATGGCAGCTCGCAGCTTGTGCCAAAGTCAGTTTTGCCGAAGTCAGCACAGATTAGGAGTAGGTTATTTATTCCAATAAAACAATTTTAACGGATTACGTCGCGTATATTATCTAATTTGAGTTTTAAGCTTTTCAGCTTTCCATGTTCACGGGTTGACTGAGAAAAGATATATTTTTCTCAGTCACAGTAGGTTATTTATTTTTTGACCCTGCTCGGAGTCAAGTTTTGAATACAGCAAGATAAAAAAATTACGGATATAAATTAAAGCAATAGATAAAACCAGAATGCTGATATAAAATAAAATGATAGTAATGGGAAGGTACACGAAAGAAAAAAACTAGACCCTAATATTGTTATACAAGCTTCCTAACAAAGGCTTTGTTTGAAGAATGCATTAGTTAAATTTAATGACATTCTCACTTCAAACATCAAATGCATCTTGTAGATTTCCAAGAACGGAAAACTTTCGTATTAACAAAATTAGTTTAAAAAAAATATTCAGTTAGAAAATGTTTCACATGCACGTTTTGAACTATGAAATTGGATGAAAAATGCCGGCTCAGCAAGGCTCAGCAACATAATTTTAATTTATTCCTAAATAATTTTGTTCAATGTGTTAACGAGCTAAGACAGTTTTATTACTTTAAGTAAACTAAGATTAGAAGAAAGAGGTTCTTATGTCGTCTTTAATTTTTATGAATATTGAGTCAATGTCGCTATTTCAATAATGGATTCTAGTTAGTATTATTTATAATTTGAGAATTAGCATAAATAAATAAAATGTACAAGGTGAAGCTACAAAGAAAATCGCCTCCACAAACTCTGCAATGTTTCTTACCGCGTTGCAAGAAGGTCTACTTATGCATCACCGACAAAAAACATAATAATACCTGTAATTAAATCATTGCTTACAAGTAAGTTCATTAACCTAATCACATGCTTAGGGTTGACACAAGTAGTTTTTTGAAAAACTGCTACATATATTCACATAGTTTGTATGATGAAAATATAGTGTTAAGGTTAAACTATCTCCCGTTTTCGGTAAGGTCCCCGTGCTCTTCCACCCTGTACACACCCTGTGCTCTATGACAACTCTTACAAATTAAGGACAGACGAGACGTCTGCTCAATTTGGCCGGTCGTCCGTTACGGCAGTGCACAAAAAGCCACGAGTGTCAATCGGCGCTCGCGGATCGTGACGTAACCGCTGCCATATTGGATAAGCCTCACTGGCTAGATGTTATGACAGGAAGATGGACAGCTTAGTAAGTATTCCTAGATTTCAGCACGAATTCATCACGTCATCTCTCAACATCTTGACGTAGATGCAGCATGATCTCTGCAGGTCCTGAATATGGATCGTATAAATACTTTTAAGATCTATTCATATTTTTAATATTTATTCTCTTATACAATGTCCACTGTACAATACACTGTACAAATAATGCATTTACAAAACAAATTTTGAGGTAGACAATAGGCGGTCTTACTTATCGAGCGACTAGATTTTACATATTACAGTCACTTAAAAATCATATGATGTGTGTTTATTATAGTTATCGCCGCTGTGTGAATATAAAAAAATGCCTTGTCAATTCTAGTGCTAGGTGCTAGTTAAGTGAGCCTGGTAAGCTGTAGTTAAATATAGTCCCACTGACATATGATCCTTCATCAACATATAGCCAATATAATCCTAGTTACCCTTTCAATCAAAACTATAAAGGATCTTTATGTAGGCGAGGCGAGCACACATAGTAGACTTCCATCGTCCCCAGAAAGGGTTTGTGATAAATTCTCCCAGAAAACGATTAGGATTCGACAGAGAAATTCCCTTTAAGGGAACCATGAATCTGTCCACACGCGGCGATTACGACTCGTGCGATCGGCCGATAGACCCGGACCCGGACCCGTATTTATGGACATCCAGAGCCGGTTCCAGAAATAGGAATGCAAAAGGACAAGTAAAAGTCATAATGGAGAGTACTAATATCACTAACCATTGACATTGGGGTGATAATTGTGTAAAGAATGCATTCACGGCGTGCAGGAGAAAATGCTCGCTAGTCACGACAGTGTCGTGATCCGAGGATTGCGACTTGCTAACACGAAATGTCAAGCACTGCTACGTAATTGGTGGCAGAAGCATGGATTCGATCTTTTGTGTTACGCGTTTGCTAAAAATAGATGGTGTTGATTTGACATTGCTACCGTAACAGGCAATTGAAATGAAATACATACAATCTTGAAGGTCCATATTTTTATTTTAACCAACGAACATTATTATCAAGGATGCGTTGTCAGCAAAAATACATTCATTTCAAGGCAACTTTTTCGTATTTATATTTATTCTGATCCATCAGTTAGTTATAAATTATTGGTTCAGTGAATTTTGATTAAGCACTTCATCCAGTTGATTCGTAATTCTTGAACAATAAACATGTAAATCAAGTTGTCAGTGCTAGTTAATTACACACGAACATAAAAGCTGAAAAGCCTATAAAGCCTAGATAGCCTCGGGCGCGGCAGGTTATCGAGAGATCGAGCTATTGGAGAGAAAGGGATGCAAGATGCAGTATAACGGTACATCGGGGTGAAAGTACTAGTACAACGTAATGTTGGGTCAAGTGTGCTTTAACACGTCAACAATGTTCTTACTGCCAAAGAAAAAATAAACAAAAAGATTAAAACATACATACTCCTAATTAACAGTGTAATACGATTATGCTAAAACCGTAGTTTAGTAGCGTTTTATTACTAGGGAATTATTATAATTACCTCTGATCTCATTAGCGAAAACGATCGCATCAATTTGAAAAATACAGAGCTATCACATAACTCTTTCACACGCTAAACATGACCAGTCGAAAATATGCAAATTGTTGTTTATGCAGCGAACCGAGGACGGAAACGGTACTGCCGGCCATTTGCAATTCCACAACGATATTGTATAAAATGGAGACGGCGAGCAACGCTATGAATAAGTAAATAGAATAGATTTGTGGCGCGTATTCTGCGAGCGTCCGCGGCCGCGTTCCCAGCCGGCCATTGTTCTTTACGTAACGACGTGACGCGGCGCGGACGCGATTTATTACATTATGAAGGTGCCGTGCTCACGTTTCGCGGCGTCGATTTCCCCCGACCATTGTTCGTAATCTTGCGCGCCTAATGTGCTCTAACGCGGGCCCGTAAACAAACAGCTAGCGTGCGCTGCAATCGGAATCTAATTACGCTATTTTGATTACTCATTCATTAGGCTTATGCTCTAGTTACAAGATTCAATAGAAAGCTGATCAATTTGTCGACAAGTTTAGCTCGGTTGTACGACGTCATAAGCTAGCAGTCCCGGATTTGAATTCTGGTCACTTCAATATCGTCGTCCTAGTAACAATAGTATAAGTAATACTGAGTTTGTAACTAGATCGATTTGCGTATTATTGTCCTGTATTCTTTATAGCAAAATAATCTTATGACATGGATGGAAACTAACCTATACTAATATGAAATTTTAATACTGGACTTGACAAATCAAGTGGAAAGGAATTTGGTATGTAATTTCTCAGAACAAGGAGGAAGTAATAAGCAATAACGGTGGTTAAGGCAGAGGGAGACAGCCCCCGCAAACCCGACGGGTTGTAATGATATCACTAACATGGCAGGAAAGGTAACTGACATTCACAACGACTCTGTGCCCTTCAGATATATTAAATTAGCGATCGTCCTTTGGATCTCAGTCGAGTAGAACGTGGAATTATAAATTAAACAGGTCATAAAAAGTCTCTATTACAGCCCCCATAAATCTTCCATAACGGTCGATTCGACGTGAAAGGGCATTGGACCTATTGACGGATCCCGCATTTTTACACTGAAGCGAGCGCCCTTTTACGCTGCGAGCATTGAAACGAATTGGTTCATTGGTTAAATTAAACGAAAATGGATCGCGCACGAAAAACAGATATTAAGCCTGGGGGGCAAATAGAACTTACTATACGAGTAGGAGGGTTTATCTTCCTCTAAATTCAATTTGATATGAAAAAACCTAATAGGTACCAACAAAAGACAAGTGTAATGCCTCGAGATAGTAGTATTTCCTAGTTTACCGGAGTCGTGAGGGTAACATACTTTATTACACGCTCTACCAACCAAGTAAACTATTAAATCCACTATAAGAGAGTAAGTAGGTACTTTCCTTCAATTTGCACTTAAAATTACGCAACCGACTAATCCACAGAGAATTTTATGTCCGTTAGGGAGGGAAATGCTATCAGTTAACCGATTTGTATGGAAAAACAGTCAACTTCGTTTAAAACTCGTTTTCCCATTACAAAAAAATAACCGATTGCATTCCCTAGTCCTAAATCCCCGTCCCGATACCTACAATCAACTAGATTAGGAAGTTGTAATTAAAAAAACATAGTTTATAACTATAACTTACATAGTTATAACTTTGTTCTAAATTAATAAACAGAATACACTACGCATGTAAAAAACACATCAGTCAAACGATACAAGACAATGGTAACAACAAGTTATCTAATTAAGTTAGTCAGTGTGATTCACGTCGTGTCAGTGACCTTCACGTGATGGCGGATGCGCGAGCGCTCCATCACGAGGTTCCGTTCCACAGCCTTTGTACGACATAAACAAAGATGGCTGACTCATACGACTTGCCTTATTATCGCGATGGAAAATGTTTAACGACCAATTGGAGGTAATAACTGACATTAATGTGTTTGGAGTAATGTCAGTAGATCACGATTTAATGTACAGATACTACTTTCGTTTTACTCAGTTTTTGTTAATTGAAGCGCTCTATTTTTTTGACTACCTACATATTGTGAGTTAATAAATAATACCCGTTCCCGATTAGCTTTAAACTCAGAATGCTTATAAATTACGTGTATTTAGTAACAAATCAGAGTCCTGTTACTTTCCTAAGCGGATAAAGCAAATACGTAAGTAATAAAGTTAAAACCAATAAAACGACTTATAAACTAAAACTAAATAAACTTAACTTATATTGGGACCTAAATTATATTTGTGAAAAAATTATATGCATTTTAAAAGATTTTTTGGTTTTCTATTTATAGGAAACAGTTAAATCAATAAAGCTATTAAAATTGTCACTAGCGTTTGAAGAGATCGATCAAAGCGCTTTTCAGAGACACGGCAATGTATTTCTCGTATAAAGGGCCACCCCAAAACGTGCCCGGCATGTCGCCTCCCTCGTCGCGTGCCCCCACCAACATGCAAATTTAACACTGTTATTTTTATTCCAACTTTACAAGGGCAGTGGGGGAGGCAAAGTTTGATAAAGGGGCATAATGTGTCTTAATGGGCACCCCGTTTCCTTAACACGTAGCGCATTCATAATAATAGCTCTTAATGTTTTATGAAACGTCACATTTTCCCATAAGTACTACAATAATAATTGGGTAAGTAAAGCAATTTTAACTAGGATCGCGAGGAAACTTATAAAGTTCTGGCTAAGGACGTTAAATAATTTTACATGTCGCATTTACGGTCATTTTCGATATGTATTTCATAACTAAATCACGTCACTTTCATGACGTATCCTCTATTAATAAGGCTTTAGTTAGTGGATTAATTAATTATGTACCTGAATATTGAATATCTATTGAAGCACTAAATCTCTTATTGATCACCTATGCCAGGAAGTGCACTTTGCTCGCACCTGATTATAGCTATAGGGGTAGCACGTCACATGTACATATCGCATGGGTGCGTTTAACCAACATGCAAAGTTATGCAAACTGCGCAATGCCGGCATGCACGCAAAATTTGTGACGCGCGCGGTGTCAGCATGCAGATTACTTCGTTACCGTACATCAAGATAGCAAATACATAAATCTTTTATACATAAGAGTGCAAACTGATATACGGTATATTTAAAACCCTGTATACTCGTAAATTTGGCTGTTTGTGTGAGCTCGAGGACTCGTGTAGTTTTAATAAAAAAAATTACAGTATGTTGAGTATTGTTGAGGTTATTAAATTAAGAATACAGTATCATTACAAATTCCGTGAAGCTTCTACATATTTATAAAGTGTGATGCATAGAAATTTCATTATTTCGTTGCATTGAATATGTTAGTACAAGATGTTGACTTCATCATAATTGGTCATAATTTAAAACTAATGAGTTTCCTTAAATGTGTAGTAATATTAATACTTAATGTTTTGCAATTAACGTGTTAAAAGTTCTATTTACTTACGTAACAAACTTTATTAGTATGTTTGTATAAATAGATGACCTTTTTTTTAGCAGCTAAGTACTCTTGATAAAATGTTGTTGATTTGGTCAAATGACATATTCGATTAGTAGCTCACGTAGTCGCATCATAATTACACCAATGAAGCACAATGTTTATTCGTAATAAGCAGTTTGTAGTGTTACGTAAATTACATTGATTAAGCCCAAGAATAAACTTTTAAACAAAAAAATAAAACCGACTCCAAAAAAAACTAAAAGGTAAGAAATAACGCCATAATTCAGTTTCTTCAAATTACTTACAAGTAACCGTTTGTATACTCAATCTATACAGTATATACAATTAATCTTATTTTGGCGTCGGTGCCATATAAAAAATGATACATTATTTTATTACATATATCTGGTGCCTACCTTCTGGCTCCATTAAAAATCAATTCGATGGTACCATTCTCATCAGGAACATTTAAATTTGTGACTATGAAGTTGCTTAGCTAAATTAATCAAGATATTTTGTCGCCACCCGTAAATCATTTATCATTGAGAATTTCCAATGGCATTCCTGTGGTCTTCTGCATCAGTTCCACTTCACCAATTTACACTTTCTGAATGCAAATGCTTATTATGTTTCTTATAATACCAAAATCGCTATATGTATGCCTACAATATTTGAGGAGTTCCTTCAATTCCTCATGGATTCCATCATCAGATCTTCACCAAAATAAGATGGGACCAACTAGAAAGTACCTTCTATAAAACCAAAAAAAATTTTTGTATTCGATCAAATAGTCTTTGAGTAATCGGTGAACATCCATAAAAAAAAAAAAAACATTCCGTCGAATTGAGAACCTCCTCCTTTTTTTGGAAGTCGGTTAAAAATAAAAAGCAACTAGGAAACGATACATATTTATTTAAAAAAACATCCACTATCCTTTATCCCAGATTTCAATTAACGAAATGCATTAACCAACAATCCGGTCGGTATAAATGCAACTCACAAATAGCCCAGTCGCCCGTCGCTCGACGCGACAAGCCGAAAGCAATTAAAATCAAAATTAAATTGCACAGTAACTCTGGTATTGAGTAGTTGAGTACACCGAATACCGACACAAAAGGCTTACTATGACACGTGTTTGCTGTTGCCGCGTCATTTGTTTCCTGGATTGCGGCACAAATATAGTGCACATGTGCGAAATTTGGCCTAGATAAACTTAAATAAGCCATTAGAAGTATCTGTTAAAATACCTACTAAATTGACAGTGGAAATGTCAGTCATGAGCCACATGTGTACCAGTAGACATACCCGTATAAATACTTATTGTAATTGTAACGTATTTGAAAACGTTACTCTACTCTACTCTCGCTTATGAACATTTTAACTGCAATGAATGAATTTGAATTTTTGACAACACAATCTAGAGTACTTTTTTCTCTCTAGTAAATCATAGAAAATTGTACAAAGAAGTCTCATAAAAATCCAGAATTATGTCATTAAAATCAAAAATTTGGCATCTGAACTAGTTGAAAACATAATATTTTGGCATACGAAATACGGTACATAGAACAGAATTAGAAATCTAACAAGTGATTAAAAAAGTTAATCTCTAGTATTTACTACTTACTAGTTAGGTTTTCACTATTTCAACAACAAGGTCACTCAGTAGTTCGAAACAACAACCAAATTCAGGCAAAACTACTAGGAAGCCCGCTAAACGGGTTGGGTTGGGTCACGTGGCGAACTTTATTGTTATATGGAGGGCAAAATAACTAATATATAAGGTAATTAATACTTAGCTATACCTTCTAAAAACTAGTTAGATGACATGAATTTAAAGCATTCCACTTTTTTATGCGTCTTTGATAAACTTAAAACAGGTTTTGACTCTCAATTCTCAATACACTGTGTTTTCTTACCTCGTGTATTGTCATTGTGAATCACTCTTTATTTTTATCTCATGTTTTTCAAAGGCATAATTAACACGGTTATCATACATGGAGGAGGAAATGAGTTAATAAAACAATATACTCATAGACCTATTTATCTAGTTGATTTCGTCATATTTATTTACAAAGTTAAACAAAAAGAAAAACAAAATGTATTGCCTCTTCCAGATGAATGTTCTAATCTAAAACCGAACAATGTGTTTTCAAGTTTTCACTTATACCTGACCTGTATTTTTTGTAGATCTACTCTCATGATCGTGTGTAGAGAGATGAAGACTGAATAAATAACGAATAAATAATGAATTTTATGTGTAATGTGTCTATAATCCTAATTTCCATTTGAGTATAAAGACACGTTCAATTTTAGATTGTCCTTGACGATCTCTGACACTAAATAAATGAGCAATATTTTAGCAGGTAATCCGTACAAAGGCCAAATAGAGCTCAGAGAACATTTCCAATTATGTAAAACGGTATTGTTTACCAAGTGGCCGCTCGCGTGGAGACGATGCCAACCTTGGGAACTTGGCTAGTTTCACATTCAAAAGTTGGTCCCGTCCCTCGCCGGGCTAGGTCGCGAAATGTTCACAAAAGTGAGCAAACTTTCGACGATGAACAACAATATGAAACAAAGTTGGAACGATCCAAGCTATATTTGTTGCGATTCCGCTCTTTGTTCGCAACTTTGCAGCCAATACAAAGTTTGTTAGTCTGAATATATTAACAATCGTTCGAGCTTCACAGATTACTTGATAATACCCGTAATATTCAAAAATAGAGGTCTATCTACGTCATTAAATAAAAGCAGTGTAGCTGGGAATAAGGGACGCTGTGTCTGTAGTGTTCCAGGACATGAAACCGCACGATCGTTCCAGAAAATTATGCATACAGTTCGCTGCTTACTGCATGAGGATGGGAAATGCCGGCTCTTTATTATGGAAATACAGTGGCCCCAAGGCGACAAACTTAATTAATATTTGAATTATTCAGTAACTTATATGGTTATACAAAATTAGGTAAATATTGTAAAACCACAGAAACATTCGTGACATTGCAAACTGAGACGCAATCGAAATGGCAAGCGTTCGCTGGCACACGAACACTGATAAGATGGCAAGTCAAAGAAATACATAAGATACATTCAAGAATCTTATTAGTTAATTCCACGACTCGACCTTCAAGGATGAATAACATCGCGTACAAAGGTCAGCGGCGTTAAGGCTGAAAGCTGAAAATCTTAATATAAATGCTCTTAATTTTGTATGAAACGTGTAAGGAAAATAAATGTAAAATCTTTTTGCCGCGCGCTGAGTGTTCCCGAGTGTCATACACAGTTCCAAACGAAAACCTTCTGGCCGCTGGTATCGCCAACATTATTCCAGTCAAAGGACAAGTTTCTGGTTATCAAAATGGCTTGACACAACTAGAAAACCAGAACGCTATTTTCTGTGTCACTGCAAACGTTTCTGGTTTTTGAATCGACAATTCTCTATTGAAATTTCGTGTTACATCGTTTGTCATGTTGCAGTTTTACTGGTTGAATTCCTTTAAGTAAATAATATAGGAGACATTAAGAGCAAGTTGCCAACAAGTTAATCATATACCAATTTTACTTTAACGATTTGTACCAAAAGCGACAGCAAAGACGTGCTTGGCTTTCGCTACATGTGTCGTGATAGCTGATACTTATACACGTTGACAGAAGATATGGCTACGAGTAAGTAGATGAACGAGTGTCTTGAGTCTTAACTTGACCTATTACGGTAATTGACTTGCGGATCTCGACTCGCGTCATAAATTAAGTCTAACGTATTTTACGCAAACTGATTTGCATTATCAGCATGAGACATCGGAGCTAAACGCAAATGAGAGTTATGTGCGGCAAACTTAAGTCGGGTATAGTTATAATTTATAAAGCTGTCTACTAATCTATGTTTATGTGCTAAACTTACATCAAACTTTGGCCGTGAAGATAAAGTAGTTGTTATAAAATAAGGGTCGTATGTTTAAGTAACTCGTTCAGTGGCGCTGATATGGCACTGCGCCAATTCTCGGCGTGCCACAGCCGTATAGAACAAATAGAGCTCACATTTCATACTGGAAAAGTACGACGCCATTAAAAAATATTTCGCCAGAGAACCTAGAACGCTTTGAGAGTTTTTTACTGGCTTTAATTTCCTTGTATCTCGCCCGGGGAACTTGTAAGGATGCCTTTAATTCTGCCAAGATCTCGTGAACTACGTTAATTGTCTCGCTGGAAGACAGCGATTGGTACATGCTGCGGGGAAATTAGGTTGTAAGGCGACAGAGCGTCGTACTAGTGTTCATTCAAGTCATCTTGTTCATAGGTAATTTCTATAGCATTGTTGTATTCTAGGTAATACATATAAAATAGACAAAACGATTCACAGACCGCTTTGCACATTCTATATTACTAAAGATAGGATTATGAAATTTGTATTACTAGTTTCTTGTTCATAGAGTTGCACAAGAAAGGATTTACAAGATATTAACTTCGAAAAGGATGAAAACTTGTATGAAAAAGTTGGGTAATCTCGCGAATTATGTTACGCTAGGTTAGATATGCAGATGAAAAAAATGGACAAGTTTTTTTAGTTTTACTTTAGAACAAACCTAAATGTTTCAAATTTAGAACCAATTACAATACAAAAGCAGATCAAAGTAGGTAAAGCAAGGCAATAAACCAATTTAACCGAAAATCTAGTGAATGTCCTATTCAATCTAGCAACACAGACAGGTAGGATGAAGCCAGCAGCACGGCTGAATGCCCTGAATCCCATCCTATTAAGAGCCGAGTCGGATCGGCCCCGAGGGAGCCGACTACCCGTTACCGTAAAACGTACGAGCTTCGTGTATCTACAAAGGAAACTAGCGGAACTATTTATTAGGACTAGCTGCACAGTTTCGAATGAGAACATTAGCCGAATCGTACGCTGAAACTGCCAGCAAAGTGTGCCGAATGCGTTTTGTATTCATTAATTTGGCTCTTTTCATGTTTTGAATACATTACTAACGGTGGAATATATTCGGAAAATCTGTTGATATTGGAATTGATGACAGCAGCGAGAAGCAACAAGCAACGACGAGAGATGGAACTTCTGCGTTGATGTTATGAATAATAATAATCTTTATTCAAGGAACATATTACAGTAATTATTACTAATATGTTTGTAGTTAGGTAAAAATAGTGCTCACAATTATAGAACTTATGTTGTCATGTCACATACCGATTTAGCAACCAATAATAGTCATCTCCTAGTCATACATTTTAACCATTCAATTATACATTCCGTCCATGATTAGGTCGGTGCATGGCGTAATGTAATTGATTTACAAAACAAATACTTTAAAATGTTGTAAAATTCTCAACCATTGTATGGGAATTAAACTGTTTTTTTTTAAACTCGGTTTATATGTTCCTCGTATCTAGTTCACATTGTCTATCTCAACGACGATGACATTACAGCACTTCAGACACACAGCAAAAGGGAGCGATGGTGAATAGAAACTCTATGTAAAAGAAATGTACACACGTAGTCTATGTAGGTTATAAGTAGTGAAACGAGGGAATAGGTGAACCCTGAACAGAAAGCTCCCATGTACTACGTTATGTAGGACTCTTTTCGGTCTCTTATCGAGATGACACTACAATGTTTACATTTCATACAAGCTCACGATAATATATGAGTCCAATTCGAACAGGGAAATAGTTCCATGGATGGTAAGGAACTGAGTTTTAGAAGAGGTCTTTCCAGGTTTTATTCGAGTGTTTACTCTAGTAAATACCCGTCTTTAGGCAGAGTATAAGTAGTTTTCCGCTACTTATACTCTGTGTAGTTTAGGTGTGTGTAGGGTATTTGTGTTTGTATATCATCAGTTAAAGAGGATAAATTTACCTGAAGGTTGCGGAGGAGGCTCCGCCGAAGTGATCTGTCCGTTGCTGCGCACTGCCGCCTTCTTCCTGCCGCCCGTCGTGGCCGGGCTCTTCGCACTCTCCCTCTCTACTCTCTGGAACAATAACACATAATGAGTGTACATAACCAAAGTATACGGATGTTGACTTTCATTCGAGATCGTCAAATCTAAGTTAAACGCGCCTTCAATGAGTTTTACACTTCGCTATTGGTCATTCAGTCAGTCTAATAAATTTATCGCAACATATACGTTTATATATATGTATTCAAAGGAAAACTGCCTAATATACCGAGCACAAGGTTTTCGAGTCACTAAAATCTTACGCGCTTTCCTGTTTATATAATCTAGACAAGATTGTCACTGTACGTATTAAAAAAATAAATCCAAAAACTTTAACTGAAAGCATAAAGTAAGGATCTTTAGTAACCTACTATACGTTTATATAAAAAAAAAGATACATTATTACAAAACCGGCGATCTTGAAGAAAGGTCGGAGGAATTAAATTGGTCGTAAGTCGTAAGCCTTTACAACATCGTCCGTAGTAATGACATCACAGCGTTTTTAAAATGGATTCATTCCGTCGTGAAGGAGCAATCCACTTATTTCGGCTGACGACGATGCCGAGTCCAATTATGTTGAGTCATGGACTCATGCCGTTTCATGCCGGTTCATGCTGAGTCACGGCCGACTCGGCAAGAACGCCCCGCCGACTCAGCGCCGCACCTCGCCGCTCAACTCAGATGTGAGTCGGCGGAACAGTACGCTCGCTATGCACTAATGCTGATTGATATTCGATAACGACGAACTGAGGCTGTTAATACATTTCGATAGATTTATTATCATTACCCACTTAGCCTCTCTCTGAAACAATATATCAAACACTGTCTCCGAGATGCATTAAGAAATGTAAATTGGGTAAGAGTACCTAATTTAGGAACCCAATAAATCGTAGAATCAGAGGGCGACGACGAGGCGTCTAATAAAAACGAATGGCCGGGCAGATAACAGACGTTACAAAAGAACGTTTTAATAAGAAGTGTTGAAATATAAAATTTTAAATTCTTAAATTATATACTCGTATATTCGATGCAGACACTTGACTAAATTATCAAAGATTCAACTTTCAAAAAAAAGAATATCACGCTCGAAGTTGAATATAAAATTTAACGTTCACGTGTCCACGAGCTCTTTGTTACAGCAGCTTTAACTTTAGACTCGAACGCGGTTGGAATAATGAATTAACATAATTAATCTAGTTGTTAAACATCAGCTGATCGTGTGTTGTCATAACAAAATTTTACTCGGAAAAGGCGTGACACTAACTCGGTTTTGGATGCGGGTATCGGTAGGAGGAAGCCGGCACGCGACGCGAGAACTCGTGAAAAATGGGGCAGTCGGGGGAAGGGGGAAGTCCCCCTTGAATGGGGAAAGTGGGGAGATAGGACGCCGCCGGCGGGCGCCGGTCGCGACTGAATTGTTTATGTGCACAGCGAACACCGTGCTTTGACAGCCCGCTGCGTCATCGGGAAATTGACAAACAAAGCTTGTGCCGAACGTGTTTGCGCAGGTTACTGTTAACGCTCTAAAATTTGTGGCTCATAATTATTAATCACGTAAACAAATTTAATACCGATTACCGAAGCCTAAAACAACATAAAAGGCCAATTATAAAGGTTGGGATTGGGATAATTATGCCAAAAATATAATAATATTCACTTTTATGTCGTTTATTTCACTACGGGTATGAGAACAGTTCGGGAACTCTAAATTACGTCAATTAAGTTGCGAAACTGAAACAAACAACACGCGCCGCTGGAACGTTTGTATGAATAGAAAGTTTAAAACGTTAATTAAAACTTTGTTCGTATCGCACGAGACGGCGAAAGCTATGGACTCATTACATTTATTGGTACTCGTTTCAACGTATTGTTTTTTTCTTTTTTGATTAATTATTAACTGATATAAGCCTACGTCAATCAGTTTAAATGGAACAATAGATGCATTATTATGCATACGAATATTTTATAAAGTGATAGAATGCTTTAACGGTTTTAACCTAAACAATAATGTACTGCTGCATGTCTATGACCATATTAAATTTAATTTATGTATTATTTTGCATGAGTGATGCAGGTTACAAAATGTTCGTTGATTTCAAAAACAGGGTCTCGTTTTGCAGTTATAAGGCAGTCACGAAGATTTTTCCTGAGATAAGTTATCATTATGATTACGACCAGATATTAAATCTGATATCTATATGCTGCTATGTAATTTCCTAGCGTTTTAGTAGTGAAAGTAAAAGCGCGAGGAAACCATCTGACCTACGCAACGCGGCAGAATGTGGGCCATGACAGCTACCATACTTTTTTAGCTGCAGTTATCTGTATTTCGGGTCACATATTTTTTTAGTATGGCTAACACGTCCTATAGGTTCTACATATACATACGTACTTATACATATGTCGGAAAGAAGCAAATGCCATTTATTCGTATAATCAATCATGCTGTAAACGAGAGCATCATAGACTCATTGATATTGGGGTAGATTTGCCAAACTTTTAATTATGTGTGTGTCATCTGTTTCCTAACAAAACATTAGATTGTGTGTCGCATTACGTCTGATTTGCAGGTATAGCCTGTCAAACATCAAAAGTAGCTGAGAATATTATTGTTTATAATATCCTATTTTTTTTAAATATTACGACGGCGGATTGAAATCTACGCTACTATTTTCATCATTAAAATGAATATGGTTTCAATTGCTACTGTAACTGCCACCAATAAATAATTAGGAAATCTATAGCAATACACAAATCATCTGTAGAGAGATGAAGTTACTATTTGTTATAGGTATAACATTTGAAATGAATGCGTAGGATGAGTTTTGATCTGCAAACCTCGACGAATTAATAATGTTGTTTTCTATTTTTTTTTAAATTTATATACCAAAAAGACATTACAAAAACATTTAAATATTTTCTTCTGTTTCCACGATTATTACTCATTGAAATAAAATAATTTAACGGATTATATCGCGTATATTATCTCATTTTAGTTCCCGACGTTTCGGAAGCTTTCCAGCTTTCCATGGTCACGGGAGGACCTCCTCCTCCTCATTTCATTTAAATATTTACTCGCCAAACTGTTACGTTTGATGGCGAGACGCGCTTAGTTTTAACAAAACAAAACAACTTAACCTATGTCATCTATTAGTCTACGAGTATTAAGTATAGTGAAGTAAGTAGCACAACAATCCAGATGCGTCAGGTACTCCCTTCTCAACAACACTGCAGCAGGTATTTCACTGCATTATTAAGTACAAATAAATGTACTTTTAACCTTCTGACAGAGTATATTTAAATTGTAATCTTTAGTTAAAACTATTTTGTTCGAAAAAAGACTTCAAAATTCGAAATAACTACGTATTTAAAATTTCAAGTACTAGACAACTATCACATTTATTACGACTAAGTAATATGAACATAGTAGTATAGGTAGTTTGTTTTCATTGACAATTGAAAATTCTATAAGGTTTTTTTTTTAAAAGGGCTCTTAAAAACTTTTGTCCAACTAAGGCTAACTACTAAATTGTGGTCTCAAACTACACTTCTTGACTAATGGGCTCGAAGCAGAACTGTCAGCATATAGCTATGCCGTGTCGCTTTCCCTCCCTTTTTACATTTGTTGAATTGTAACCGAAATAGTAAGATTTTTTTTTATCATTTCTTCTGCTCATAAAACTGGTGCCCTTTTACGTTAATTTTGTTAGTGCGGAATATTTTCGTGCAAAATGGAATTATTATAACACTATAATCAACGGTATTGAATTTGTAACTGAAACATTATTTTCTAGGCGAAAACTTATACATCGGGGCTAGTAGTATCATATAAATTCCTAGTTTAGGGAGGCGACGACATAGGTAAGGATGAATAAAGCCGAATCTCCATGGATGATAAGGGATAGTCATATATCAAAGTTGAAGAAATTGCAACAAGAAGTACATTTGGCGTTCTCTTTAACATAAAAGCGACTGATCCATTTTGCGCCGCTCCCCTCGTTTGTCGCCTGCAGGGGAGAGGTCATTTAACCCGTCCACTTTATATTTTCACTCAAACGTGTGCCGTATCGATTACAATTATAAATAGTCCGTCAAATTAATCATGGCATTTCTGGTTGAGAACAAAGCATGAGTAGCATATATGTTACGCAGATTTGTCACCCTCAGCTCGCCTACTCGTTATTCGGTGGGATTATATTCTCATGTGAATAATTAACCTTGTCTATGACACGCATGTTTTCCTTTTGCTAGGTATCAATAACTGGAGATACACACAAGAGATTGTTTATGCTCCTTCTTACACAAATTTCAACAACAGTATTTTGATAATTTTGTTCATCAACAGTGAATTACAGGATTTTAGTCACAAAAATAATTCATTAACCAAGCATTCCCATCACAAAACTCAGTCCAGGGCCAGATAAGACTGCTGCAAGCTTTGTAGGATGCCAGCTGAGACACAGAGTTCTTTACTTTATCCTAATAATACATTTCAATATTGTCGTTTAAACGTCCATACATATACCTATATATTCATTATTACATATTACTAAAAAGGAAAACATAAATTTAGATCAAAGAGCAATATAATGTGAATTCGTTTATCAAGATAACAACCCACTATCTAATCTAAACTTCAATTTATAACTTTAAGCTATTTTTGAAATCTCTTGATAATATATGTATGTTACGAATTCGCCAACAAATCAGCTATTAAGTAACAATGTCTAGTCTATCTACCTAATGTAGGTATATTTGAGAAGTTTGGTTTGACAATTAGAACACCGAATGTGAATTAGATTTTTGAACCCACTCGTGAGCGACTTCTCAAAATCACTTCATAACTTTGCCTTTGCTTGAAAATGGAACTTTATTAGCATTGGAGCGAGGATCTATTTAAAATGAGTCCTGTAAGTAATAAACGACTTTAAAGTAGTTATCTGGCAAACAAATTGACGCAGCACGATCGATGCTAAGTTTGTAGCTCAGTGACCAATTTAATGGGGTCCGTACAAGCCAATTTACCTACTACTGAATTGCTGTACCGATCACTAGATCCGATTAGGGTTGGGATGAATAGTGAATTTATGGAAGGTTGGGAATACTTATTTAATCAAATAAGCTGATATATATATAGTCTAAAATTCTTCTATACCTAGTTATATAGGTAATAAAACCAATTTTCTCGTTAAGTCGAGATTGTCGAACTAAGTATTTTGCGAACTACTACGACTTGCTTACGCTGGGTCTAAAAGAGTTGTTGGAATATCTATTTTAATCACGCATTATTTTAGTACTGTATCATAAGACCTCTCAACTGTGAAGTAGAATCTACGAGTAAGAATTAAGTATAAAGTAGAATATTCTATACAGGCTGTTATCAAAAACTGATTTATTTGCAGTATAAAAAAAATAGAAAATACATTCATTTTTACAAGTGTGTCGATGCATATATCAAAATCAAGTAAGTCCTTAAAATTTACGTGGAATTAGTACGTGACTTTGATATGCATCGACAAAAGTTTGGTTAAAGAAAAATGCTGTCATCCATTATGCTATTATTGCTATCCTTTTGATTATTCGTAATAAGACACACGTTTCATAGGTACAACCCGTCACTCAAGTCCTGCAGCTACATAACTCCAACTCGGAACAAACAGTACACAATGGTGACCACACGTATAAGTATACATATGGTAGGGCGTACTGTACACGCCGGGTGCACTTTACGTTAACGTGTCCTTTGTACCAGGGCTTTGATATACACAATAAACCTGTATTGTAGCCAGTGTGCGCTCTATATATCTATCCAAACTGCCACTAGAGTATAGTGAAGGTTTATTACGGCGTAACAACATACTCGAGTTAGATTATACAGAGAGAGGCAACGTCCTGGAATACATAACTTACGTGCAAAGATTTGAATATTTCATATCATGAGTTGCGCGAAAATCAAAGGAAATACTTATTATTATTTTACCCAAAAAAAAATGATAACTTATATTGCATGTACCAACAAAGTTATGGTTGTAATTATAACCTGTGTATCAAACAATAATAAAAAAATACACGATAATAGAAAAGTAATCATTATAAAGATATTTTTATTATTACTAATAAGCAGTAGGCACAAAACAATTTTAAAAAATGACGTCTTGAGGAATATCGTACGCGTTGCGGCTGTTGTGAGTTGTTAGCAAGGTCCTTTTAAACGGCTCTGTCAGAGTAATTTTCCTGGGAGTGGAAGGGAGTGAGCTATATGGAGGTACGTATTTAGGCTTATAATAACTCGGGAAGCCTTTGAGTTGAGCTCGGCGCCTGGCAACGGTGCTCTCCTTTGCCGGGACGGGATAATATTTCCTAAATAAAAACCCAAGAAAAACGATACTTCGTTTTTTTTAATGAAAAGCTACGAATAATTAGACGTGTCTTGTTATAACTGGCTTAACGTCAAGTTTTAAGTGTCTGAGATCGACGGAGATAAAAGTAAATATAATTTTGTAATAATAGCTCGCTTTGGACGTCATAATCATAATAGTCTGACAGCTCACAGTTAAGATATTTTCGTTGTTGGTAACATTTAAACAAAGCAGTGTGGCGATAACTGAAGCTTATGACGCAAGTATCTTACGCTTACGGATATTTCACTCAAATACATTTTAATCCTTTATACCGCACGTTGACATTTCGTGAAATTGTAAAAATACCAATTAATCTTATTATAAGGCACAGTTTTTATGGCAGGTGAACGAACAGAGACTACCAATACACACTACATGGTAATTTATTTGCGCTTTGTGCCTGGGTGGCTGCCCGCCGCGCCCTACAGGATTTACTTTGTCAATTTCAACGACCCATAATAAAATGAGCCATCCTTACCCTCTTCGACTAAGGCTACAAGGGCGTTTCTGTGAAAAGCCCTGGACCTTGATTAATTGGCAGACTTGTAATACAGGAGGTTAACGGTCCGTTGGTTGAAGGCACTTAAGTTCGTTAGAAAGACATCACTTTACTAAAGGTAAACTGTAAGGTGCAAGTTCTATTTATATCTGCTTACTTCATTATAGTATATTCCAGTCTCTAATGTCACATATGTGAAGTTGTCAGAAGAGTAAAATATGTTTAGACATCTGCCAAGAGAAAATCTGGTTGAATTATTCAAATCAAAAACTCGCTTGAGCAAAGCCCATATTCTCGTTCTTGTGTCGAGTTACCATGTTTTATTCATCGCTTACGTTACTTCGTTTACATTTACCGTTATTATGAGCCCTACAAAAAGTTGAATCATGTATTATCTGCAGCCGTTACGCAACTGCGCTGACCTTTGTCGTAGATTAAATAATAATCACCCTTTGTTCCTGCCCGCGCACTATAAGCGGGCAACGAATGATACAATTGTTATCATTCATTACGTGAAGTTTTCCAGCCATTCAATGAGATTACACTACAATATTTGAGGTTCTTAAGTTTACTGTAAGGGTCTGTCTGGTGATATTTCGTTCAATCTTATTAAGAAAATATTAGTTACCTTTAACACTAAGGATAGACTTATAGTCCTAATACTCACTTTCTTTTCCTATGTTTAGACACACCTACGCAGAAATTAGTTATTTCAACGCGCGATTTCTGTACTCTACAGTATTTAAATAGATATGATTACATATTTGCATACAGGGTAAAAATAAATTTAATAAGTAATAGTTTGCTGCCGTCATACAAAGATACATTCCAAGGCTGAAAATAATTGAGTTTGATTATGTCGTACTGCATTAACTCAATTAAATTTATATTTAATATATTTGGCTACATATATTACAGCTATTCCTATATAACGCCTCGTTATCTCAAGTAATTGGATTGTCACAGCATCGACCTACATACCCAACATGATCCAATATCGTGAAGCCTATCTATCCCTACATGCAGCTATAATATCGTAAGCCTTTCACAAGCCCAATTAAAAGGAGGTAGTTACTGCAGAGTTTACGTTATACTCGTATATGTTCCCGGTACATTTATCTCTCCATCTCGTAAAACCGGAGGAGTGCCTGAGGCCAACAGTGCAACGAGAACCGGTATAAAGCCCTCGTGCCTCCCTCACACGGCTAAACCAAAACATACAACATCCAAGCGAATTTTACGATCACTTACGTCGTTTCTCTTGCTCAGGATAATGCTGGTCGATAGGTACTCGGGACCGGTATTTCTAGACTCCTAGCCTTTACTGCTTTAACTAGATTTAGTGAAACGATATGGCTACTCGTCGAATAAAATACGCCACAGGGCTGCCATCTTTTACGCAATAGCAAAAAGTAAACGATGGCAGTAAAATGACCATAAAATTATGTTAATCCATCTTGTAATTTATAGTTGTTGTTATAATTAGATTACATTAAGGATATTTTCATTACATTTCATTATCGTTCTGGTACTTGAATACTAAACATGTTCTTAATTTGCAACATTATCCATTATGTTAAAAAGCTAAAATATTTTATTTAGAGGAGAAAAATACTCCTACTTGGCGTATATGCGGAAATGATTTTATAATGACACACATAAATACATTGACCTGACATTTACAATTCAAATATATTTATATCAGCTGTTTGCCACGATTACCATTTCAATAGCCACGAACCGGCGATTTATTCCAGCCTTGACCCACCAGCCATTGTCTTTGTCACTCTATTTTTGATAATTATCGACACAAGTTTCAATCACTTCTAACAACATTAAACATTCTAATTGCCTATTCAATTCAATAGCATTATTGGCTCATCCATAATTTATTTATACCCGTTTAATTAAAACCTAATTGGGATCTGACTGCGCGCATGTCCAATTCCAATTTGCTTTTACAAATAGATAAAAACCGATGTTAAATGGAGAGGAAGTGTAGAAACCATACCAATAGACTATAAACAGTTTACTCCACCGTCCCAGCTATAAAGTGTATGTAGTAAAACATCGAGCTGGCAACGGGCCAAGCTTTCTTTTATTAACGTCCTATGCAGTAGCCATAACTAAAAGGAATTGGTAATTAATCTACGCGAACGGAACGACAAAACTGGGTCGTGCAATACGATAAAGAAGAGATTAATTGCGTATGCTTTTAAGAAGAATAAGTTTACTTTGTCATTGAATGGAATTGTTTCAAGGACGGTCTAATAGTTTCAATTTTGTTTCTCAGCTTTTCTCTTTGCTGAAAAGGTATTTTCCTTAAAGTTATTAGTTTTCAACTGAATAAATCTATTACTCTAGCGCGCGCCAGGGAAGTAGAAACTCGGTTCATTATTGCTCAACTTCTAAAGCCTCTTACGTTGAAGGTATAAGGATGATCAAGCCAAGTAAAGTTTGCTTAGAGCCTTAGACGCTTGCATTTCATAACACCAATTTCAGAGTTTAATGTTTGCTGAATGTCGTCGGCGGGTAAAAACCTTATGCCAAATACGTCATATTACAGTTTTTCTTAGGTCTTTGGAACGAATACATCGACAAGTCGTATTGTTTTTACAAGCTCAGTGATTCAAATAAAGACATTAATGTTTTTACAAGTTGTAAGCACTATGGGTTTCATTCCGACATAAAAGATTTCTTGTCTCGACTAAATGATTAGAGAGTGACTTGAAGCACGATATAACAAGACTTGTGTATACGAATTCCACGGCGATAACAATCTAGCGCCAAAAAAGGTTCAATTAAAAAAAACTAAACAAACGCTTATAAAGAAGTTAAATGATAGGATGTATTAACAATGTTACCTACAGGATAATGAATTATAAATACCTCTCATTAACCAGTACCTAAAAAACTGATTGATTACCGGATATAACCAGAACACGGGATTCCAAGCGGAATGGGGATCCAGATTTATACATTAATCACATTCCCAATATTTGCAGCGAATAAACGATTCAGCCCCATAACTAATTACTGCATTTGGTATTTTTTCGAACAGACAGCACACCATGAATTTCCAATTTCTTAGGCAAAAGGTATAGACGCACGAAGAATTTTATACAAGTCGAAATGTATCAGCAATATTTCGCCTGTGTGCTATTGTATGTTATTCGTTCACGAATTTGATTACACTGAACATTTAGTACATTAACATGTTTAGACTATTAGTAGTACGAGAAGTAATCAATAATTATTTAGATACTTTACTTATCGTACGCATAAACTTCCGTTGCAAATGTTTAGGGCAAAGCACGACACAATGTTACTTCTCTTAACTTTAAAATACCCGATACAAAACCAAAGAAACGTGAATAACCCTGATATTTCGACGTTAATGGTCGTGGGTATAGCTGGCATTACAGCAAAATCACGGCGAACGGAACGTATTAAATCAAAACAAGACATTTGCATAATAGCGCATCTCGTTCGCGACTGCAACGCCGCATTACCGTAAATCGTAACGCAATCACGATACAAACAGGGTTGTTCAACAAAGACGACGCAAGAGATATTTATTATTCGTACAAAGGTTGTTTTTCACATTAATATAATATTGGTATCATGTCTGATTCTATTATTACTGTAATATTGTAATGTTAAAATAATAACCAATTTAGGTTTAAGAGAAATGGGAGAAATCATTTTAGACTAATAATTTAATGTACGCTTTTGCTCTCGTAAGGATTTCGTATAGCCCTTCTTTATTATTAATATCCTGGGAGGAAGATGGACTGGGCGTTGATGAGTAACTCGGTTAGTCATTCAAGAGTTCTCTTTTAGCTATAGATTTGGTAGAATTTATCAATGTAAAGAACCTTCGCAAGTTTCAATTAAATTCTTGGAGTAAATATAAACCGCCGTATAGGGCTAGTCCTACATGTCAGGTGGGATTTATGCACGTCGCGTTGCGTGGGAGTACGTGGGCCGCTGACGGCGCGTGTACAACTGCCTTTACGTTTTATCTGCTCTTTTTACTCCGTGCTGAATAGTCTTAAACCTTCGAATTCTAGCCAATCCTTCTTCAGAGTTACAAAAATATCAGGACGCAATGTGTGATATTGAACAAGTAATCGGTAAGCCGATAATAAACCCCGACACGTCTAGAAAAATGAGAACCTATTTTCTTGAACCTTAGCTTAGAACACTCTCCATGAAGTCGCCTTTTAAATATAAAAAACGAAATCCGATGCTACAGACACCGAAATAAACAAATATTTACACAGCTACATTTGTTAAACTTATAACATAACACCGCTCTTTTCGTCGGGGAATAAAAAAATAAAATTTGTTGATCTATAAAATTCTTAGTGTAACTTATTATATGGGTACCAGGACACTCCGACATTGACGGAAACGAACGCGCAGACAAACTCGCTAATAAGGGCGCGGACAAGCCCCAAGTCGGCCCAGAACCCTTTTGTGGGATCACAAAACGAAAGGCATACGTTCTGCTCAACGACTTATATAGATCTAAGGCAATCGAGGAATGGAGGCTCGTAAAAGGACAAAACCACTCGAAAACCTTAATTAAGGGATTCAAGCAAAAGTTGTCGAAAGAGATACTACGGCTCAAAAGACTAAAAACCTGCGCAATAACAAGAATCCTGACAGGTCACTGCAAACTAAACCAGCACCTGTTTCAAATGGGTATAAAACAGGACGCAGTATGCAGATTCTGCCAAATAAATTTACCTACACTACATCTTAAAAGTAGTGTTTTACCCAAATTAGCCCTTTGCACAAAATAGAAGTTGGAGACATGGTCGTAATCTTACCCAATACACTTTTCCGTCTGATAAAAAAATTCAACTTTACCTCGATCGAGGTTGTGATTGTAATAATTGAGCCTAATACGAGTTTGCGATAGATGCATGATTAATGCGGGCACCTGCAACTGTTCAAACATAATTGCCTGCATTTAGAATGCGAATTGGCCTTCGTTAGTGTAACAAGGAGTTACTTTCATTGTATTGGCTACACAATACTTGGTTTCCATAAGCAAATACGAGCTTTAAAATGTTACAAGAAGGCGAAAAGGTTATTCATGATTTGTTGTTGTTGTTTTTAGTGTGTCTCGTTTTCGTTAGTTTCGTACAAGTTTACCTAGCAATAATAATATTTTGTCACCCGTAAATATAGTTTTTTAAATATCTTAATCGCAAAACCGGAAGGTCTAAAGGATAAATTAGACTTAGATACCTATGTATTGGTTGAGGTATCTGAAAATTAAATAAATGTATAGTAGCTGTGTGTTTGACCCCAATCTCCCGATAAACCTAGAAAACTACTAAAGTTATGAAAAAGTTAATTTACATGATTTACCGAACAAAAGAACAATAGAGAAAGAAACAGGATGACTCGTTGACGACAACTGAAGATGATAGGTATTGGAATATAAATGCTAAGTGGCAAGTGACCTCATTGCACTGTAGTTTACAGTTATGCAAGCTACAAATTGTGCGTCACAAGTGTACCTTCAGTCAATGCAGTCTACATTTTAAGGTATATAAAATAGCAGGAAGAACACATAAAGTAAATAGAAAGCGAAAACAAAATATCTAATGATAATTTACTTCCATTTCAAAAAGTAGAAAACATAAAATAAAACAAAATTTCAAGTAAATTTTCCCTAACTGAAAGTCCATTAAAAATGAATCTGTAGAGTCATAATTCATTTGCTGAATATAAGCCGAGAAACACGTTTGAGCATAATCAACTGTATTTGTTCAGTGAATAATTCGCACACCCGTCCACGACAAGAACCCTCAAAAAGGGAACGAAGGGTTTTAGGTTATATCATTTTATAAACCTCTTATTGTCAGCCTCGCTTAAAATGATGCATGCATGAGCATGACGCATAATAACATTAACTAGAAAAAGGACACTTGACAAGACAAATAATAATGCAGGATTTAGTAAGAATGTTATTTTAAAATAGCACGCGCGTAACAAAAGATTTTAATCAAGTAATCTAGCGTGCTCAACTCCGTAAGTATCTTATAAACAGTGTTTTAGAAATAACGGTGCGCTAAACTGCATCTGTGATAGACAGAGACAGCTAGACACAGATCGAACAGGTGCGACAGAGAGAGCTGCTAACGGGGTGTGGCTATCTCAAGCTACTTTATATGCTGTGCAAGTACATAGTTGCACGCGAGCGTAACGTATAAACATAGGTATATGTACTGTGCCTCTATTGGGAAGTCTTGCTCGTGCTATTATATGCTAATTAGCTTTCCGATGCTTGTTCAGAACTATTGATTAGGATTTCAACAAAAGAGGTAAATAAAATATAACAGCTGATGCAGATAAAAAACCTTATCAGAGAAACTAGCTACGAGAGGTTAACAGGGCAGGAAATAAATACATATGCCAACACAAATTATAATAACGTATCACGAAAGTTCTCTACATTAAGGTCCTCAAGAGACCGATAAAGTTTGATAAAAGAAAGTTACGACAATTACCATTAATAAGGAAATAACAAGCACTATTTATAGCAAAAAGAGTAAACAATACGAAGGTAACATGTACCGGTGCGACCGGCGTTCGGGGTTCTTCGTACAAAGCTCACAACACCAAAATGTGAATCACTTCGCGTTACACGTATTCGGGAACGCTTTGGTGAAAGGTAAAGGCTCCTAGCGAAGCGAGCGGACGCCTGGGCGAGTAGCGCAAACTGTCGGCCCGGGAGGAGCGCCCCGCGCCCCGCGTTGCGGCGCCCCGAGCCCTCCCCCGCCAGACACCGACTCGCATAATTACAGGAATTTCACACACCTTCCGCACAGGCAAGGTCACTTTTTGAAGTGCTACCAATGCATTCTTTATACTCTCGGAACAATCAATGGTGCATATACGCGTGAGAACGCGCCAGCCCACTTACGTTATTCAATGTCAATTAGATTATTGTTCTTTGGCAAATACAATTGCAACTAGGGCAACAGATAAACAATCGAATTATTTATAAAAAGCAGCGGTAATTTCTATATAAATAATTCTGGGAAACTCCAAGGATAATAATCGCGTAATTACTTAAAAGAAGATGAGGTACCTCCCTATCCCTAGACTCCCTTTTCATATTACGTCACACGCACATTAATATTAATATGCGGGTGATAATGTTGAAATTGGAATATATGTTCAGGTTGGAAAACTTTTAATACCTACGTATTCTGTTCATCAAAGACTATCTAATCCAACCACTGCATAAAAATGTGACCCCTCGTCGAAACCAGTCAACGGATACAACCCGGAAACAAACACAAAAACTTGCTCGAATCATCGCAAAAGTCCAACTGTCATCCGGGTCAAAACGAATATTAACCTTCAAACGAAACAAGAACAAAGTAGTAGGGTGGGCGGTAATACCGGAGGGTGGGGTGGCCGGCACCCGGGCGCGGCGTGCCAGACGGATCCCGCACTTGTCGCGATCGATACCGTATCCGCTGTAAGGGAACTCGCATTAAATACCCGATAGAGGTGGAAAGTCGACCGATGTTGTTGCAAACTTTACCGATCAAACTTGCCGTTCCCGTTCCCGCTCGCCCTCCGTAAATGAATCAACAACTGTAGCGGTAACATCCACGCCCTGTGCCGCTAACGAACCGTGTAATTCTATTATGTCCTACAAACTTCCTTTGTTCATAGAAATGACTTTTGTAATGTACTGTAATAATAATACTAATAATGTTCTTACCTATATTCATTAACATTTAAAGGATGCTGCTTTAGCGGAAAAGAATACTGCTCCTTTTCTTCGGAACGGAGATAAAAGTAACAAACGTTTAAGGGGAGAAAGGAAATAGATCTTGTTTCAATTATTTCCTTCGATGGCTTATGTAACTTCTGATAACACGAGCGTTTCAAATGTATATTACACGGCATTAACTCGATATATAACCGCTTTGAAGCGATCTCATTGTACAAAGGACTAGTGGTTTCACCTACTTAATCGCAATGATAATTTGTTACGTAACAATGCTGGGCACTCTACACACTTGACAGGATTCTCAATTAGTATCTAGATACTACAGAATGTTGGAGCATATAATTTGCAGATGAAAGCCGTACAATGTGTAATGCTCATGGCTCACTTGCGAGTGATAATAATGAGGATAATGACACGTCGGCGGATAATGATAAATCATCATTATGTTGTCGCCAATTGATTCTGTTCTGATTCTGATGTCGGGCAGAAAGGATTTCCCATGCAATCTTGTGGATGATATTATGTTAGAAAATGAGCTGATCGTTGTTTGTCGCATCCAGAAGAGATTACTATTATGTACGTGTCATAATCGTCACCCGAACATTGATTGCACCGAAGACTCTAGAAACTGCGCCCGTACAATTTGAGGCCGATATTTTGTCGAGAATTTAGTGCAATGGACAGTTCCACACGGTGGCATTATTTGCTCGTTCAATTGTTTCAGGCTTTGCGGTACAATTAGATGAGCAACCAATTCCCCGGGAAAAGGAAAAAATCCGAATCGACTCGGTCACATGGTGCTAGCAACTTTGCATTACAGCGATTGGTCGGGTCGACGAATTTACTGTGTCATCAATGCGAACTCAGTTTCAATTTTGAATATTACACTAACATATATTAATAATTTGTACTGAATCTAACTCTGCCGTTCGTAACTCTTGGGTTGTGTTCGCTTTATGGGATACTGATATTATTTATTACGGCCCAATGTACCGTACAAATTACAAATGTGATGATGGATTTGGTGAAGTTGCGCATGCGTACCTATATATAATCAAAAGCTATAATAATTTGATTACGACGAAATAAAAGATATTACAAACATACACCGTATTTTAGAAAGTCGGATTCTATAGATATTAAAATGACAAAATTATGCAATGTTGAATATTATTACTGCTACAATAAATCGCCAATTTAATGCCCGTCAGTTTGCAGAGCGTAATGTCACGTAGTCGTATTTCTACATAATTCCAACCTGCTATTTAGTTAGCGTTCAGCACTGAAATACGTGTTCAAAATACGTTAGTTTCTAGTCCTCGCTAAAATGTTGTCTCTATCGGCCGTCTGGCAGGGCTTAACCTAAATATTTCAACTAGTATTAACTGACGTAATACTAAACAGAATTCTGGAGCCATTAATCGCCGACAAAGGTCTGGTCTATTACTCGGTTGAGTCACCTCATTCACCTTAAAGGATTTAGACGGGTGAATCTCAGTGTGTAGTCGTGCGAATAAAGCCGTCAACGCAGTCTCTCGGTTCTGTATGTCTTGAGATCACATCAAATATAGGATTACCAGCTTAATTATGTTGCAGTTGTTTATAAACAGTGAGTATGAACGACAGTCGCTGGCGGCGGTGGGCGAGTGTTGGCGCGGGGCCAGCGCGATGGCTTCCGTGAAATGTTATTGCGAGTGTAGGGAGCACTTCCTTACGTCTGCGATCCTGGTACCTACGTAATGAATAATTTATTGGTTATAAATAAATAACATAAATGGTGACGACTGATGACCCACCATTTGTTTCATGGCAATATGTAATTAGACGGACAGTTTATGTTAGAAACGAGGAGTGACGAAATTTTGAAAAATCTAAAGAGTCGTATTATTAATGAATTAAGATTATTAATAGTGATCAGTATTTGGAAAGTCGTGATACGTGAGTACTTAGCTAGTTTTTGGTAATCAAACTTGGTATAAGAAATCTCTTTAATTGTCTATACTATTATAAAGTTGTAAAAATGAAATGTCTGTACGTTGAAGATATTTTCAAAAAAAATATTGTGACGGAGTATTTGGAGGTCACTAATGCGATAAAATATTTTTTTTGGATTTTATGTATGTTTGTATGTGTCGTTGTGGTTTCATCACGCAAAATCGGCTAAACAGATTTCCATAATTTTTGGTACACGGGTATAGCTGGGTATCTCCAGATGGTTATAGGATACTTTTTACCCGACTAACCTGAAGAAAAAACGATGCTCCGCGAACGAAGTTGCGGGTATCTTATAGTATACCTAATAACCACGATCTGGGATGCTCATTATCATCATATCCATCATAACCAAAATGAAAATATGTTATTGCGCCGGCATACAAACAACACACGAAGATAATTAATCTACTAACCAAGCGACATCAAAGACAAAGAGAGAGATAACGCCGCAGCGAATCTCGTTACAGATCTAGGAGTATGACATTTTGCGTTCTTGCCCCACGTAATGGGTATTCACCCATCCCTTCCCTACACAAAATATAAGAAGAATATTTACCTCTGTTATGTTAATTAAATTTAAGGACCGTGAAGTTTATGGTTTCGAGCACAAGAGTATTTAATCATATTAATTTATTTGTAGTATGACTTACGCAGACATTTGTTGTGTTGTATTGTAAGACATTGCTGCTCTAAATGCCGACTTATAATAAAATAAAGTTTAATATTTTCTTCTGTTTCCGCGATTATTACTCATTGAAATTACCCGTGACCATGGAAAGCTCGAAAGCTTCCGAAACGTCGGGAACTAAAATGAGGTAATATACGCGATATAATCCGTTAAATTGTTTAATTTCAAAATAAAGTTTGTTTAGTTGAATTTTCGTATTTTCTACAGTCCATGAAAAGCAAAATTTCGAGACTAGAACAAAGAACTGAAACTTTGTTCAATAATATTACATAGTATTTGATATCATCTCAAATGATATTTCGAAAGATTGTACAAGAAACCATTCAGCGAACGCGAATCTAAAGGAAGTATCCACTCGAGCACTCTATCTCGTAGGTCGCCTTTGATAAAAACCCGCTCTGGAATGTTCGATTCTGAAAAGTCAAGAAAAAGGTACCCAGTAATAGCAGTTTGAAGATTACGGAACACCTGGGTGCCAAACAATTGTAGTTTAGACTATTAAGAGGTCTAAGCAGGCAGAATAAGGTCGATTATACGGAATTAGATAGCAGGGCAACTCGGAATAAGTTAGGATTACAGTTTAGCATTCTGTTCACGAGAGAAAAGATTCGGTGGCGAGGGGTGGGGGAAATTGGATGATTTGTTGAGTGTACTCGGCCAATCGATAACCGGGGAACATTTATAATGCTTCTCGAGATGACGGTTATACATTGGAACGTGTGTCACGTTGTATTTTTTATATACGTTTGTTTTGGTATGACAAAAATATAATCATAAATAGATAGGTCGTTTTCAACAACATCTTGAATAAGATGCTGTTTAATATTTTTTGGTAGGACAACATCATTGATAATTTAGTCTAGCAAAGATTAAAATGTCAAAGATGATTGATTAACATATGAGTGACATATGACATGTCGGTATGTGTTGCTAGGTTTATTTACCATCAATGTATGGGTAAATTTCACAGAAAAAAATTTTGCAATAACATTTATTTGGATAATTAAAGAAGATTGTAATATATATAGTATTTCAAATATTGTAGGAAGATATTAAACTTAAATATTCTAAAACAATAGATGTTATTTCTTAATTACTAGAATATAATTAGGTGGATTAAAAGGTCTTCATCGAGTAGTCTAGGAACTCAAGATGGGCAACACCAATAGGGTCAGAGTTCATTGAGCCTCTAACTGTTTCCAAAATGTCTGAAAGTTTGAGCCACTTTCATCTGGGCCGTTAGACCAGAAGCTGTCTCGATGGAAGTCCATAAGTTGGTGTTATTTCGGAGTTAAAAATCGTGAGTTTTGATATGCACATTTTCTTTTCTTTTGTTGCCATAAAGTGCCCGAAAACAAATTTTAACCATGTGGTTCATTGTTTTAGCCCATAATAAGTGGAGGGCGGGTTTCTTCAGCAGTCTTTAGAAAAAACATTCCGTCGAATTGAGAACCTCCTCCTTTTTTTGGAAGTCGGTTAAAAATCCAATTTTGGTGCAGACTTCGGTAAGCAAAACTAATCTTTCATCTTCCTTGATCTGGAAATACATTAAGCCTGTTATTAGTCCTGTACTAATCGAAGAGGAGTGGAGATAGGGACTTTCTTTCTTTTGTTTTTTTAGTAGGGATAAATTTAATAATAATCTGTCTAATTATTTTGCAAGAACTGAAATTTAATACCTGTGAGGTAGAAGCATAGAAAATCAAATTAGAGTCCTCATCTGAACTAAGTCAGTCATCTTCGGAGGAGACACGAACGTTAGGCACTTCACTGTCTCCATTGTGGCACAGCAGCGATCTCCATCCTCCGGGACGTGAGCATACTGCAAGCAAATAGGAGATTAGTGAAGGTACCAACAGCGTCCTGCGGAACACGAGGTGGGTGATTTAGTCACTGTACATACTTAGGGAATTTGGATTTAATTAATTATAATAATTTTGATGGCGGTATAAACCTATAGGTACTAACAACTTAGATAACTTAAGCCTTGTGTCCAAAAAGACGCTATTGACAGAAATCATAGTGACAGACAGCTACTACTCTCTAAATTCATCCTTTTGAGGGTTCCGTAGCCAAAATGGCAAAAACAGAAACTGCGTCCATCCGTCCGTCCGTATGTCACAGGCCTTTTACTCAAAAACTATAAGATGTATATTGATAAATTTGGAACATAGGTGTCTTGTGTAAAGCCGCTACTTAGTTTGATAGTTAAATAAAAAATATATATATTTCTAGGGGGGGCACCCAATTCGTGTAACCCAAACTGTGAATTTTTTTTTCAGCAAAGATCAATGTGTGGCACATCATTCGACAGTTCTTCTAAAAACACTGAGTTTAAAAAAAAAAAACATTTGATTTAGTGAATATTTTCGGAAATATTTGCTCCGAATGTAGCAAAAAGTGTGTCCCCCCCCCCCCCCTCTATTTTCTAAACCGTATATTCAAAAAATATCAAAAATTTACAAATATAAAGCTTAATCAATACTTCCAACGAAAATAGTTTTCAACATGATCAGACATACCGTTTTTAAGTAATTGCTAAAAAACTGCGCTTCTCAGCAAAAGGACGTAAGTGCCGGGGAGATCCGCTCTTTTGTTAGTGTTTTTTTTTCATATCGTATGTTTGTCATCTGTAGTGCATTTTTTTGTATAAATGCCTGCGGAACCCTACATTGAGCATGGTCCAACATGCTCTTGGCCGGTTTTTTTGGAAAAACAAATCGTTACCATTTTATTAAGAGGGAATATTTTCATAGAGAAGGGAAACGAGACACAGATTACATTTAAGCATCAGTAAAGCTTTGCTCAGCTATTAAATAAGTAATTCTTGAGTTAAAGATTAAATTTGAAATTAGAATAAACAATTTTCCTGTAAAAAAATGAGGCACGGACTGATTTGGCCCAATGATAAAATAAAGGGTTGGAAATAGGAGTCTAAGCTAACCTGGTTTTGAAAATAATTCTTATTATGCACAATTATTCGTAATGCATGTGATTCAAAATTTATTCGAGAATAATTTAAATACATATTAGTTTTAATAATTTAAAGGAAATATCTACATTATATTTCCAGTTTTATATCCTTGACAAAATAAGCCATCATGCAATTCGAGTTACATTACAACAGCTATGTGTAATTGTGTAACTTTACTAAATTATTTATTTAAAACAGTCATTTGCGGAAAATGTAGAAGTTGATATGTAATGACATGTAAATTAAATTAGTATTATTTCGTTATTTATTTGAGTAGCAACTAAAAGGAAAACATAATAAATAAATAGACAATTATACTTAACTTTTATTTATAAATCACAGTCGAATCATGACGGTAACAAACAGGTAATCTGAACCAATACTGAACTCAAGGCGACATCCCTCCTTTTTTATCATCCTCTTCTTCTTTATCGCTATATTTAGAGATTTCTATCTGAACCAGTGGACTAATGTGGGGAGGACTGGGAATCCAATTCGATTTGGGCGATAGACTGGCCATAGAATAGGCATGAGGTTGAGAAATGGAGCTCATTTCTGTTTCGAAGATCAACTGATTAATCTTGTGAATGAGAATCGCACTGGCTGTTGGATTGAAGAGGTTCAACTTAGCCTCAAGATATTTAGCAAATTTCGCTGTTGCATCTTTTCGTACACTTTCATTTGGTGTATACGATTCTCTATGGAAACAGTCCCTTTTTGGCTGATATTCCGCTTGCATACTATCGTGGTGTGACGATCTGGATCGTTTTCTAATGATTGGGATTGGCTTGGGGAATTCCGCGATAATCGTCTCCTGCATCATGCCTGAGTCGGTTACATCAGGTGTGACGTAATCTTCTGTAATTTCTTCGTATTGTGGCTCCATTACTGAATTTTCATCATATTCCTGGAACAAAAAATGACCTATTGCTTTTCCTTTCAAGTAGCATGTCGTGTATTTATCTTATCCAGTAATATAAAATACTTACAGGTTGATCTTCAAAATTGTTAGAATATTCCACTGGGGGTGGTCCTGTTTCTAAATTAATACCGTTGAGTGCTGGATCCAATAAGAAACTGAAGGCTTTGAAAGCAAACCAATCAGACTTGTACTGTACACCGGTTGGATCTGCAATAAATAATAATAATCGTCAATAGTAGGTATTGTCAATTGCCAACCGCCCTTAGAAATAATAACGTAAGGAAGGCAGGCTATACCGTAAAGAATATCTCACCATCCTTATTAACTTTCTTTCCTTTAGCTCTTTCTCGTCTAAAAGATCCAAGCAAACTGGCCATCTTCCTTCTTGCACTTTCTATGTCGACGCCAACCGCATCGGCTACAATCTGCCACGATTTCGTTTTGACGGTCTTGCTGAAGTATCCTTTATGATTCGTGTCCCATAGTACCCTTTGGTTTCGGTATGTGTTTATTAAAGTGAAGACCTCGTCTTTACTAAGCTCCATGGCTTTTAGTTTAAGTTTTTAAAATATTGTGTGCGACGAGCGGTACGCAACGCAACGCACGTTCCGTACGGGCGACAAACGCCGAATGGCGCAGCGCGCGGCGCATGGTCGATACGCACACATACGTATAATCGTTCGGTGTGCGGCCTACGGCACGAATTCACCACGCGCGCCACGAACGAATGATTTTCATGGCAACGTCGCGTGTTGTTTGTCTTTGGCCAGTGACTAACGTAACATGCGCTAGACATGCTCGTACCGTACGTACCGCATATCGTAAGTATTTATGTTAATATGTTACGATGTGTATTATTATATTATAACGTTCTTTTATTATTACTATAAGTTCATTAAATTCATGGTAATTATATTCAAACGATTGAATAGTTTTTCTTATCGCCTGGCTCCCGTGTCGTAGTCATATTACGGAAAACGTAAGTAAGTATATTTCGTAATTTGTTCAGGGTCCATATTGGCTCACATGCAATTTTTCGTTCGATTTTTTCTTGTCATTTCCGCTTTGTGATCATAATCATCACCCTTTATAATTTTGTTCTTATTTTTTGTCATTAATTAATACTTCTACTATCGTTACTAACAACAATCATATTCCGAAAATTTTTACTCAAATTGTAGTAATGAAATTATACGTTTGTGTACTCTGAATATATTTTTCTTTCATTCAATTTAATTCAATTATATTTTTTATTTATGTTTGGTACTAATTACTTACATATACCAATTTTTTATAGGCCAAAAACGCCACAATGAACTATGTGAACATAAAATTACTTCATTAACTAACTGGAAGATGCCCGCAACTTGGTTCGCGGAGGAGAAAAAGTCATAACCCGTCGTTTTTTCTTCAGCGTAGTCGGGTAAAATGTATCCTATAACCATCTGGAGATACCCAGCTACCCGTGTACCAAAAATGGTGGAAATCTGATTAGCCGATTTTGCGTGATGAAGCCACAACGACATATACAAAACACACATAAAATAAAAATAAAAAATATTTTTCGTTTTAGTGACCTCCAAATAGTCCGTAACATTCAATTTTTGAAAATATCTTTAATGTACAGACATTTCATTTTTACAACTTTATAATAGTATAGATATTTTCTTCTGTTTCCGCGAAATATTACTTTATTAACTGTAAATTGTAACGTTTTGTTTTGTTACTAATAGGTACCAGTATATATGTGGACCATAAACGACCGGTTTAGCTCAGTGGGAGTAACGTGGCCTGCGAGGCTGAAGGTCCTAGGTTCAAATTCCAGCAAGGGCAAATATTTGTGTGATGACCTTATGGTCATACTTGTTCCTGAGTCTTGGATGTTTTATTTATTTTCACTTTATTGCACAATACAAGAAAATACAAATGGAGGACTTAATGCCATAAAGGCATTCTCTACCAGTCAACCAATAGGCTAAACAGATTTTATCTATGTATATAAGTATATTTATCTATTAAATAAATCGTCGTCTAGTACTGACGGCTTACCATGGGACTATGTCGATTTTTGTAAAAAAATTACGAGTAATATTTATTTATTATTATATAAAATATATTTTAGTATGCATACAATCAAATAGTATATAATCCGAACTCTAGATTTTGATTTGTTATTTGACTCTGGTTTACTTTCAATAAAGTTCATCCACGAGAGTCGTCACGACACCAAATGCATTTTTTCTCATTAGTCGTATGAAACAAAAAGGCTGTTCCACTTCCAGGCTTCGCAAATAAGACTTTCAGGGTTTGGCAACTCTTTCAACGTTATCCACTTGTGCTGAAATGCCAAACTAGATTTCTGCCTCTCTAACTTTTCTAAGCTAGTATTTAAATTATTAAATGTGAAGCTCCATACATCATTGCTGTGAAAATCTAACCATTTCAATTTAAATGACCCAACATTGATACCGAACAGCGAAAAACTTAGGTCCTTGCCTTTGATTTAAACTACCACGATTTTTACTCATTATCACAACACAACAACCGCTAAATCAAATCATATTTGTTCGCGATTAAGCCCCGTCTGTTGTGTTGTGATAATTAGGTCCTTGCTATTTGCCAATTAACGGGCATCTTGAATCAGTCAGCAAAAGCAATCTATTTCTATTTAATTTGGTGGTTTCTGGCTTCACTGATATTTGTTTCACGATGGAAACGTTTTTATCCCGGTATTTTTTTCAGTGTTTTGAAATATAGAAAAGTGTCCATGTCCATATCTTCGACCAAAACTACAAATTTATTTTCAAAACTGTAAACTTTTTCTAGTAATGAAAAGACAGTGTTACCTTTTCCTTGAAGTATTAAACTTAATTCGTTTAAAAACGAGGTAACATCAGCCATAAAATAACATTTTTGAAACCATTAGGCCTGATGAATACTCTTACTGCTCAAAAACGTAATGGCAAAAGTTTTAATTAATATGTATTTTAAATTGTATCTTTATGGACATTACCCCGTAAGCGCGAGCAAGGGTCCTACATAATGGCTGATCTTAAAAAAAATCGAACCCAAACACAGCGTATTTACAAATATATAAATGCAGCTCCGCCCGTATAGATTTTTTTTTATCTCAAGACTTGCCGGTTCAGACGGCCCTAATTTTCACGAAAGCAATTGCTATCTTGGTTTTTAACCAGAAAGAAAAGTAGTCTTGTAAATATTAGGGCGCTGTTTTTTCTAGAAAATCTTCCCTGAAGAGCTGCTGTGTGAGACATGTTGATTACATGAAACATTGAGAAACTCATTACTAAGGGCCAGGATTAAAACCGACAACACAACCTCCTGTTTGTAACTCGCTCGCCTTACTACTCCGCTACCTGCGCTCGCTAAAAATTAAATGCGCTTATTACTAATTTAAATACATATTATTTTCAAATTTTTGTAGGTCTCTAGGAACTTGAAGAGCCGCAACCGACACTGCAAAAAGCCTTTTTAAATCGTATGCTTACGACACTATGACAAGGGATCACAAATTATCAGCCAATAACAATATGTCGCCGAAGATAACAGTTTGTGAAGTAAAAAAATAAAAGTCCGCTATTTGTTATGGGGAATCGGGGAATCACATCTGTGCGTACGCCCTAATCACGTGCTTTACAGGTAGAAATCAGACTGCTTACAAGATAAATATATTGTATGAATAAAAATATACATTTTTACTAAAATTGTTTCTATATTGCCCTTTGCATGATATCTAATATATTAATGGCTTATAAAATGCATCTGCATCAATTAGAATACCTCTATTACTATCTGTACTGATTAAAATCCCAACTTTAATCGTCTAACGTATGAATTCCAGTACTTATACCTAAATCCCATAAGAACATTTATTAATGGCATTAACTTGGGAGATAGCATTACATAGTGTAAAATTGTAAATACCCATATCCTACCTATAAAATAAAGGGACATCAAAGTATGGGAAAGGACGTGTGGATTTCGAGGCCGACTCTCTAGATATTTATTTCTGTACCATACGTACATATAAATTAATCTTATCTATTTTCTTTCCCATAAATTATTATCGTATTATTCCGGCTGATGAGTTGTTTTATGTCTTAGAAATAACCATACACTGATTGCTTAATAGCTCTTTCGCCGCTCGTGTACAAAACTGGCTGCCTGTTCTTTTTCCGAAATTATTGCGCGATTCGGGCAGCCGTACTATGCGTGTTCTATAAATAAGTTCACATTCTACACATTTTATCCCTGCTGCAGTAATTTTTCTGGTGAAATAAAACGTTTGCGCGGTTATTTCTAGTCGGACATTGAACAACGCCTGTCGGGTACGGGATAAATGTTCAAAAAGCACGGACACTGCCATATATTAGATACGACTTACTGACTGCCAAATACTTACAACATACAGAAATATTTGAGATATACAAGTATTTAACGCCTTAACATGGCCAAATTGTTTACCTAATACGTACCTATCTAAGATCTACGATTTATAAGAGTTTAGAGTTGTTCAATTACGGATTCATAAAGTTATGTATGTAAAACAGTTCATGTTTTAATAAATAAAATAATCCCGCAAGTCATGCAGTTATGGAACGTGATACAGACATATCCATAATGTATTGCTAAACCGTATTATAAGACGTATTTATATCAAGCATTGTGCAGTCGACGACATTCTTTTTCTTCGGTTCAATAGGTAATAATTGGTTTAATTTCACATACCACGTTTATAATTAATTGTGAAGGTGACCTTTCCGAACAAGTTGATAAGTGACACCAATGTCTCCTAAGTTAAAAATACATTGTGAATATAAAAGCTTTATTAACTAAACAATTACAATGTATATCACTTGCATATTGGGATATTGATTGCCTGTTAATATAAAGTTGTTATACTTCAATAATTTCAGAACAATAGTAAATATAAGCCTCTGAATATTCATATTATTTGATGCTCCATTTATGAAATCACAGACGGATATTTTTGCGAAAGCATATTTTCAAGGATACCTTCATACGTAGGCAACGGCGGTACCTCGCGTCCTTCGTGAGGTTGGCGGGACCTTGCTGCGACCGATCCTTGGGACCTTGAGTCTAGGTACGGTGCAAAAATAACTGCTCTTCCACTCGTTTCTATTAGCTTTTTATTGTATATTACATTTATCGTCCTTTATCTGTTCATACCTTATTAATGCGGGTTCTTTCGTGAATATTTACAATATTCACTGAAAACGGCACAAAAACGAGGTAGACGACGTGGTACAACAGACAATTTATGTGTTTTGCGATCTTGGCGAGTTGGAGAGTTTCGGCATCTTACGTTTGTTTGAATGCGGCCCCTGTAGAATAAAGAAGGAGATCTTGCATAAATATTATGTACACATCTAAGTATATTTTTTTTAATGTATACACTTCAGTCATCAATTTACAAAATACTTAACATTTCAGGTATTTTCTTCTGTTTCCGCGATTATTACTCATTTAAATAAAACAATTTAACCTTTCGGAAGCTTTTCAGCTTTCCATCGTCACGGGTGGAGTCCACCCGTGACCATGGAAAGCTCGAAACGTCGGGATCTCAAATGAGATAATATACGCGATATAATCCGTTAAATTGTTTTATTTAAATTGTAGGTATTGTTCCAATCATTCCAATAACACTGCAAACCCTGTAAATCCGAAAAGTAAATACGAAATACCCAAAAAGTACTTACTTTGGGATTCATTATTCCCCGCAAGAAAAATGTCGAAAGCAAGTAAACAAGGCGAACAGGCACGTTTTTCATTCATAGCGTGTTTCATTAAGAATTTACCAGAAGACCCATTATCCGGTTACCAAATATACACGTGGCCGCCTCGATCACGTTTGGTTAGCTTTGTTCTGCGCGTTTTATTTTTAGCTGCCTTTATAAAAAAGTCAATGTTCACTCGATATTTAATTGGTTTAACTGTAGTGTTGGCTTTTGTTATAAGAATAGTATACTCCTTCCAGCGAATGCTGTAGTGTAAGGTTTTAATATAATTGTTATTTACGATACAAGTGCGGTAAGTAAGAGTAGGTTATTCTCAAGGAGAGCCGGTAATCTCGCTTCGCTCTTGTTTTATACCGACACGCGTTGGGAATTATCTATTCGCTCGTGTATCGTACAACGTTTAACAATGCATATGATAATGCATTGTAAAACTTTTAAACAAAAAAATAAAACCGACTCCAAAAAAACTAAAAAGTAAAAAATAACGCCATAATTCAGTTTCTTCAAATTACTTACAAGTAACCGTTTGTATACTCAATCTATACAGTATATACAATTAATCTTATTTTGGCGTCGGTGCCATATAAAGAATATGTAAAACATTGAAAATTGACGATTTTAGTATGTTGTGACACGATGGCACCGACTCCAAATAACATTAATTGTATATACTGTATAGATTGAGTATACAAACGGTTACTTGTAAGTAATTTGAAGAAACTGAATTATGGTGTTATTTTTTACTTTTTAGTTTTTTTGGATTCGGTTTTATTTTTTTGTTTAAAAGTTTATTTATTTTACACTTTTTAGTTAATCGTTACTTAAAAGTGTATCTCGTGACGATTCGAACAAGCCCAAACACGGCTAGGATACATTATTTTATTACATAGATCTGGTGCCTACCTTCCGGCTCCATCATCAAATCAATTCGATGGTACCATTCTCATCAGGAACATTTAAATTTGTGACTATGAAGTTGCTTAGCTAAATTAATCAAGATATTTTGTCGCCACCCGTAAATCATTTATCATTGAGAATTTCCGATTCCACTTCACCAATTTACACTTTCTGAATGCAAATGCTTATTATGTTTCTTATAATACCAAAATCGCTATATGTATGTCTACAATATTTGAGGAGTTCCTTTAATTCCTCATGGATTCCACCATCAGATCTTCACCAAAATTAAATGGGACCAACTAGCAAGTACCTTCTATAAAACCAAAAAAAAAATTTTTGAAATCGGTCAAATAGTCTTTGAGTAATCGGTGAACATCCATAAAAAAAAAACATTCCGTCGAATTGAGAACCTCCTCCTTTTTTTGGAAGTCGGTTAAAAATTACTTTACCGCATTAGGTAAGTAGCACTTTACGTGTCTATATTAACCCATACAAAGAGGCACTTTGCGAGCATGTGCATGGCAAAAGTAGTTTCGATTGTGTAGGTACCTGTAAATAATCAAGGAACAAAAAAATCAACCAGTGTCGTAAGGAGGTTGGAATCTGTCGTGATTAATGTCTCAAATAGTTAAACGGTTGGTAAAACACTCAAGACATAATATGCGCCCTAGAAATTGCTTTCTAAAATTCAGGCGTGAGTTTAAATTCCAGTTTAATCGATGTAAAATTTTAGCTAAAAGTTTGAAAGCTGGCACATAAGGTTATACGGGACACAGTTACGTCTGCTACAAACTCACAACACCCCACGATTAACATTAGTTTCAAACAATGCTGCCAGGATTAAACTAAGTTCATACTGCTAGTCCGATATTCAAATGAGCTCAGTGGTGCAGAAACTCGACGTACACCGCCCAGGGCCAACTCGGTCAGACTGCTAGGAACTTTTCACCAACTTTTACTGAGTAAATTATCAATTTGCCATTATGTTTAGGCAAGTGTTTGGCCTGATTAACAACTTCATAGAAAATGGCGAGATTTATTTGATTTAAATTCAAAATAAGCTTAACTTTTCGTGATCGAAGATGCAGCATGTCTAGTGAGTATAATCGGTCCGTATTGTCGTTACAATGTTGCAAGCGAACTATTCAATGCTCACATCGTTTATCGCTCACCGATGTATCGAACATCGGTGCGCTCAATCTAATCCGATAGGAGAAATATCCTCTTACAGCTTACTGAAATCGTGCAAATGTAACCAACTACTATGTATGGTTACGAGTATAAGATGTTTAAACCGAAATAGTCTACCGCAAATCGTCTTGGATAAAGCTTGAATAAAGCTACCAATAAATTAGTCACGCGTTCTAAATTAGGCAGAGCTCGGCAGTTTGTGTACAGAAGAGTGTATGTGGATGCGAATTTTAAGGAGACTTAGATCTTTTTGAATCAGTCGGGTAAACCCTCAGGATAAAGCTGGCGCATGCGTCAGGCGCCGTCGACCTGTCGCGACTTGTTATACAAAAATAACCGACGGACAAACGTGACTTGAGTGCTCATTACTTGACTGCTAGCTAATCAAATTTACACGGATAATATGGAGATAATGCAAGAAATAAGACTAGCTTCTCAGACCACGTTTTAAGTCAAAGGCGTGGTTTATAAAAGCTTGTGAAGATTTCCAAATGCTAAGTAATTTAACAATGGTTTTAGGCCATAAATATCTAGATAATTTAGTAGGTAGAGTATGAGCAGGTAATGTGGTAAAGGATGAAGTTGTCGAGAGTTACCGAACTGTCGACAACTTTTTGACGCTAAAGATCGGTTCGAACGTAATTGCCAAAGTCTAGTGCTGCGGCAACTCATCAAAATCCAGTTTGTGCTTAATTCAGACTTACTTGTAGATTGGAGCGCGAGCGGCGAGGCATGACGCCCACCACCTCTCCCCTCATTATGGATTCAATAACTGTAACAGAAGATAAATGTCAGAATGAGCAATGGCATAGAAAATAAGAGAAAAGCATTATTAAGTTTGAGGAGAAAGTCAATACATTAATGAAAACGAATGTTTTTTTCTTTTTATCGGCGCCTAGCAGGCTACATACAGATAGTTACACCATACATAGACATAGTTCATGTAAGTAATACAATCAATGTTCAATATGGTAATACCAAACAAGAAACAGCCATAACACAAGCTTTTCGCTGATTTGATATTGAATAAATTGCATTTAAACTACGAACATAATATGTATTCATTGAAATAAAACAATTTAACGGATTATATTACGTATATGATCTCATTTTAGTTCCCGACTTTTCGGAAGCTTTTCAGCTTTCCATGGTCACGGGTGGACTGAGAAAAGATGTATTTTCCTCTGTCAAAGTTGCAATTTGTGCAAACTACCCATTTTTGAAAAAAACAAATAAAGGTGTACATACATGCCAGATGGGCCTAATATGTAAAGTTACTCATGTGCCAGAAGTGCTTAATTATTTTATTGTAATAATTTACCAAGCAGCATTTCACAAATGAGGCGTACTGAGGAGAAAAGAAACGCTGCAAAGAAAAACTCCCAGGCTACCTCATTACTAATTATAATATTTAAAAAAACAGAGACTATTAAACTACTTTTTAAACAGATAAGATATTTTACAAAGCCGTTTCTACAAAAAAATGCACAACAGATGAAAAAACAAACGATATGAAAAAAAGAATACTAACAAAATAGCGTATCTCCCCGGCACTTACGTCCTTCTGCTAAGGAGCGCAGTTTTTTGGCAATAACTTAAAAACGGTATGTCCGATCATGTTGAGAACAATTTTCGTTGGAAGTATTTATTATTCAGTTTTATATTTGTAAATTTTTCATATTTTTTTAACATACTGTTTAGAAAACAGAGGGGGGGGGGGGGGACGGGGGGGGACACAATTTTAAGGATTCCGTAACGTCGGAACTCTTATAGATTCGTCATGTCTGTCTGTCTGTCTGTCAGTCAAAAACAATTTGCGTTGGAAGTATTTATTAAGTTTTATATTTGTAATTTTTTTCATATTTTGTGAACATACTGTTTAGAAAATAGAGGGGGGGACGGACGGACACAATTTTTGCTACTTTCGGAGCGAATATTTCGGAAAATATTGAGTGACGGACTCACGCACGAAGAGTTTCGTAACGATAGACGAAATAATAAATGTGGACTGAAAATTATTGAAGTAAAAAACAGGTAAATAGTTAATAATCATTCGCGATTAAAATGTTCCACGAATATATTATAGCGAATAAAATATTCGAATGATTACTAATTTATTCGTGGAACATTTTAATCGCGAATGATTTATTCGTCGAAAAATTATTCGCGAATAAATCATTAAATAACACATTTAATCATTCGAAGATTTTATTCGTTATTCGCGAATGATTTTGTTATTTTTATTCGTTACTCGTCATTCGAATAATTTTTGCCCATCTCTGCCTCCAAATAGTCCCTTATAAGCATTTTATTTTTACAACTTTATAATAGTAGCTAGATAAAAATAAACTTTTAAACAAAAAAATAAAACCGACTCCAAAAAAACTAAAAAGTGAAAAATAACGCCATAATTCAGTTTCTTCAAATTACTTACAGGTAACCGTTTGTATACTCAACCTATACAGTATATACAATTAATCTTATTTTGGCGTCGGTGCCATATAAAGAATGTGTAAAATATTGAAAATTGACGATTTTAGTAAGTTGTGACACGATGGCACCGACTCCAAAATAACATTAATTGTATATACTGTATAGATTGAGTATACAAACGGTAACTTCGGTAATAGTAATTTGAAGAAACGGAATTATGGCGTTATTTTTTACTTTTTAGTTTTTTTGGAGTCGGTTTTTTTTTTTTTTTAAAGTTTATTTATTTTACACTTTTTAGTTAATCGTGACATAAAAGTGTATCTCGTGACGATTCGAACAAGCCCAAACACGGCTAGGATACATTATTTTGTTACATAGATCTGGTGCCTACCTTCCGGCTCCATCATCAAATCAATTCGATGGTACCATTCTCATCAGGAACATTTAAATTTGTGACTATGAAGTTGCTTAGCTAAATTAATCAAGATATTTTGTCGCCACCCGTAAATCATTTATCATTGAGGAGTTCCGATGGCATTCTGTGGTCTTCTGCATCAGTTCCACTTCACCAATTTACACTTTCTGAATGCAAATGCTTATTATGTTTCTTATAATACCAAAATCGCTATATGTATGCCTACAATATTTGAGGGGTTCCTTCAACTGCTCATGGATCCCATCATCAAATCTTCACCAAAATAAAATGGGACCAACTAGAAAGTACCTTCTAAAAAACCAAAAAAAAATTTTTGAAATCGGTCAAATAGTCTTTGAGTAATCGGTGAACATCTATAAAAAATATATATATATATATAAATTCCGTCGAATTGAGAACCTCCTCCTTTTTGTGGAAGTCGGTTAAAAAGAAACGAATACTTACATTTAATATTTCTATTAAGTAACACAATTCGTTGCGTACGATTAATCTCCACAGTACGTCGCAAAGATTCCCTGTTACGCCACAGCTATGGCTTCTTGCATCCAATTATGTTCAGAATTGAGTTAAGCGTGTTATGTTACTCATGTTGCATTTATCAAACACTAGCATTCACCGGCGGCTCCGTCCGCGTTACTGGGAATGTACGTTTTCATTATTATCGAGTTGGCAGAGAAATTAATCCTAAGCTATACTATTATAAAGTTGTAAAAATGTAATGTCTGCACATTAAACATACTTTAAAAAAAGTTTTTTTTTTTCTTCTAACATCCAAGTAAATGTCGTTCTTATCTTCTTGATAATAGAACGCGAAGTACGTCTTTGTGTAGCACTTGTTGAAGATTCGTTCTAATTTCAAATTAGAGGACAATAAAGCAATTCCATACAACATTGATGGCCATGGCCAGGGTGGGTTTTGGCATATACCTACTGCCAATAAAAAATATGCTTCTTTTGGAGCGATTATTTCCCAAAATATCTAATAATAAAAAAATAGAAACATCAAATGTAGTATATAATGGGTTGTGGAACTCTCTTCCACTCGATTTAAGGCAAGCGAAGTCATTGCCTATTTTTAAAGCTAAGTCATAGGATCATTATTTATCACTCCCATAATTTCTATTTTTAATTCTGCTACTGGTTTTCTAATCACTTTGATGTCAACTGTATCATAGTTTTCTTTCTTCTTTTGTATATATATATATATATAGTAGTATGTATGTTTAGTATATATGTATAATATGTATGTTTGTTTTTATTTATTTTTGTATTATTTGTAATCTTATCTCACCACCTACTAATTCCTAGCTATTTTATGTCGTTTCCGCTACCCAAAGGTTGTCTGGAAGAGATCGCTCTTTAGCGATACGACCGCCTATTGTCTACCTATTTTATGTTAAGGCTCTATTGTACTGTTTCTGTTGTTGGTGTCCAATAAATAATTGTTGTATTGTATTGTATTGTATATATGGTGAGTTGTTTTTTTAGTTTTGGTTACATGTCTCAAAACGGCTCAAAACAGCTCAAAACGGAGACGCGGCAGACCACATCGGCGATGGCGGGATAAACTGGACTCCTTTTTGAAGGAATGGCCGGAAATTGCCCAAAATAGGGAGGGTTCGAGGAAGAGGCGGAGGCCTTTGCCCAGCAGTGGGACAACACGGGCTCACAATAATAATAATAATTTGGTATGTAACAAACTTTTTGTACGGAGTGTCTCCTCTAGAAATATTGTTTTTGTTATATAACTATCAAACTAAGTAGTGGCTTATACAAGACACCTATCCTCCAAATTTCATCAATAATCCCCGATGTCGCAGCATCACGCTGAGTGGTGGCCTTTTGTTGCGGACATGGTAGCACCGTGTTGTATACTTATATTAGTCAATTGTTTCTTGTCAATCTAGATTTAAGATAATTTTAATTTAATTATTTCTTTAAGCTTTCTTCATGTAATGGTGTTATCTTTTCGCTGCAATAAATGTGTTTTCTTTCTTTCTTTCTTTCAATATACATCATGTAGTTTTTGAGTAAAATGCCTGTGACATACGGACGTACGGACGGACGGACATGACGAAACTATAAAGGGTTCCATTTTTGCCATTTTGGCTACGGAACCCTAAAACATAGTTTGTGAATGTCGATTTACTTGTTCATTTCGTATTTAACTAGATTATTTAGTAATATTGAATTCGGTATTCAATAAAATAAACAAGGAATTACGTTTATTGTTAACTAGCTTCTTCCCGCGACTTCGTCCGCCTTAAATTCGGTTATCGCGAATGAGGGTATTTTTCCGGGATAAAAAGTAGCCTATGTCCTTCCCCGGGACTCAATCTATCTCCATACCAAATTTAATCCAAATCGGTTCAGCGGTTTAAGCGTGAAGAGGTAACAGACAGCCAGACAGACAGACAGACAGACAGATAGAAAACGGAACGGTATTGTATTTTTTTAATAAATAAACTTATCTTCAGATTTGGTGGCAAAAATATTAAAGCTTACGAAAAAAAAGTATTGAAAAGTGTTGAAAAAAGTATTATGGTGGGAATAGAAAAAAAAAACAAATACTTATACCTACGGTTTTTAGTTTTTACCTAAAACGTTTTTTTTTATTATTTCCTTGGATTTATTTGGGAAAAGCACTACACAAGCTTCGGCGCGAAAACGGATTGCTGGCCTCGTACTTCTAGATGGCAATCCCCTATTTCGCAGCCTCTGCAACAATGTACATTTTTTGGAAACTTTGTATGTATGTGTGTGGCTTCATCGTGCCTAATCGGCTAAACGGAATTCAACTTTTATTGGTAGACGGGTAGCTAGGTATCCATCCACAGATGGTTATAGGATACTTTTTACCTGACCACTACGCTGAAGAAAAAAAGGGGTTATGACTTTTTCTCCTCCGCGAACGAAGTGCAGGCATCTTCTAGTTTATAATATTAATAGGGTACTAGCTTCATTACACGCGATTGATTGTTTCGTACGCGATGTACATTTATAATGGTCTTTGTCTCACTAAACATAATAAATATTAAATTAGATGACCAGATAGCACGTCAGTTAAGCGTGGCTATTGTTCTCTCCGGCGGCGGTCATTACGGGTTCCAGTAGAAGTTCAAATTACGATAGCTCAGACTGATATGGCATATTGAATACAATTGGAATTGATTACACCGATACAATAGATTATATTCAAACGTTTTGACCGAGTAACCGTAGAGAGTATTAAGATAGATAATGTTAAAACGCAAGCCGGCAGTAAAAGCGTACATTCAGTATCAAATCAAATTGTCTGGTAACATAAACTGCCAAATATATTGCAACACATATTTGTCCTTACAGGTATAAAGATGAGTGACGACGTATATGGCGATTTAGATGGTACAGGCTATTTGATGCTAATATACACTACCGTGCCCGCAGACCCCAATACCCGGTGCACCGTGAATCGTTACGCAACGGAATGCTCCGACACCCGCGCGACACGACTGACACCACTAAATCCAGATTATCGCTATGCCATGCGCCGCGTCTCGCGTCATTTACAACGGTTTTTATGACTTGTGCCTTTACAGAATGCCAAAGTGATATGTTTCTAGATTTGATCACCTACTGAGATTTGGTTTGCTATTCATTGAATGGCATGTAATAATTTTAGGTGTAAAAACGTCAACTCCTCTGTCTGGAGATATTGATAGTACCATTATGAATATTATGATTAGTCACTATAAGCAAAGCAATAGTATCAATTACAAACAGACCCTCTTTTACATAGTCATTATATAAACATGAATCACTAAAATGCCTCAAGTACGTTATTGTGTCAAAATCCATAATGGTTGTCGTACCTATATTCAATAAAAGACCATGAGTTTATCGATGTTTTGATCTTCTTTTGCATATAACGTACGTACATAAAACGCATCAAATGTGAAGCCAAAATCAAATTGCATGAACTTTCGTATTTATTGCAGGAGAAATATAGGTTCGTTACCGTGTTGGATGTACTTCGCTATCAAAATTTATACATTTCCGTACACTGTTTTTATTTACAGCTCCAATTTCAAAATGCCAGTAAATCCGAATATACATTGCTAATATTACTATGCATTAATATTTTGATCTGATGTTGAAATATCGGTACATAGCTTTATGCACAGTTTGGATTAGAGAGTAAACATGGGCAATATAAACTCAACTAAAAATTAAAACAATTTTGATAATGAACTGTATCTAGGTTTTTTACCCGACTGCGCGACGCAAAGGAGGGTAAAGTGTTTATCAGTCTATGTATGTATGTATGTTTGTTCCTATCTGGCACTCCAGAGACCAAACGCGTGGACTGATTTTGATGATTCTTACGTCAATCTATTCGTCTTAATTGTCCAAATGTCACTTAAGATATGAAAATGATGAAAACTCAAAATAACGATAATGAGACGCAATATTGTCAAAAAGAAAAAAATTAAAATCGATGTACTATGTCGAGTGGGGTATCATTGAATAGGGATTTGAAAATCATTATTAGGTTTATTTTATCATTTTTCATTTTGAATTACCAGGTAGGAACTATAACGATTTAAGGTTGGTTAGCAAGCCGTTCTCACTAAATTTTCATTCAATAGGGATGATGAATAAATTTTAAAAATTAGTCCGTCATGTAGATTAAGTAATGAAAAATATTGGACACGTATTTTTTATTTTTTAACTTAATCAAAAAAAAAGGAGATACATTGAGTCAAAATGTCGCGTGACGTCACTCCTAAGTATACAAATTTTACTTAGGAGTGACTACAAGAGCCCCCACTCCTAAACTTTAATGCGATTTGTCCGAGTATTTATTTATTATTTAGAAAAAGCAAAAAATACGTGTCCTTTATTTTTGTATTATCTAACTGTCGGAATTAGAATTTTGATTTTCATACCCAGTCATCATGCATGCCTATTGTAATAAATCTGTGCCGGCTTCTCCATAAACCCCACGATAAAGATTACGAAATTTACTGACTTATAATTGTAACTAAAAAGTATAAAATAAAAAAAATATTAAAAAACAAAAAACTCGACTGCGTAAAAAGACTAAAAAGAAAAAAACAAGTCCAGTACACTAGAAATTTGTATTAGTATCGATATTGAATAATAAAACATTTCCATTGTAAGATAAGAAATTTCTAGGGTACTGGGCTTGTTTTTTCTTTTTAACCGACTTCCAAAAAAAGGAGAAAGTTCTCAATTCGACGGAATGTTTTTTTTTTTTTTTTTAGTTTTTTTATAATCATTATGTAGCTAAATATCAAGCAAAACTTTCCAAATTAATCATTGTGATTTAGGTTGATATGTTCGGTCACTTTCACTTATCATGGAAAACGAAAATCTAGTGGAAAGTTTAGTGATTCTACGTATTTCTTACCGCCATCGCCGAGGAGTCTCATCTGCACGAGAGCTGGATCCTCACTGTGCTCTTCCAGCACCGTGTCATCAGTAACTGTTAATTCCTGAAAAGCAAAAAAAAAAAACACAGTTACGACTAAATTCATAGTAACTTTTTGAGAGTTCTGCAATGTGATATCCTGTTTAGCAGGTGTTCTAAATTGCTCTGTATACAAAATTCCCCAAGTTTCCATTTCAACTTTCCCACGGTGGGCGCCGTTTACTATGAGCTATAAATAACGTAGAAGCGCATCTGTTTTATATTGCTATCGTTTAAAACAACAATGTTAATTCACGTCAGCTGTACGACTCAGAAGTATGTGCAGATTTCAACGGAACAGGTGCGGTAATCTGTTAAACTTTAGTAAATGTTTTTAAAACAACATTCCACTCTAAAAGCGGTATGAATTACAACACAGAAACAAAGAGCCTAATAGTTTCCATAAGTAGACGATGGTATAATGATGTCGTTAAAAATATCGCCGAGCCAAAAGTTGAAGCAGAAACTTGTGAGAAACAAAGAGGAAACTTCAAGAAAGTTACTTAAGAAACCAGGGAAGGGGGACGAATGGGGGGTTACTGAAAACTTCGACGTCGCGGGCGCCAGTAATACCAACCTCGCCAAGTTTTCCACTCGCTAATTCGCAGTATAAATTTGTTTAACGTCTCAACTTTTTAACTGTAATTACTTAGGAAAGTTCAAGATAGATTGAAGTACTTCGCAACTCTGACAGCGAGTCCGGAGTCTGATGGGTAATTGAAACAACATAGTTTTCAAACTTTAGTCTTGTTTCAAATAACGTGCCGATATATCGGCATAATCATATCGGCTTGCCCTAAATGTTAAAGTTTAAACATGTCGGATACACTCAAAGACCACAGAATCTTCACCGCAAGATTCCGAACCATATATTATTATGGATTCTGTATCTGCAGTTTTAGCAACTCAACTCAGTATCACAAAGAAATAAAAAGTTAATCCCCGGTCTGCAAACATAAATCTTACAATATAAGAGTTCCATATTCATCTCATATAAACAAAAATCTTCCCTTCTGGCAGTCAAAGGGGTGATGAAAGAAAAACAAATTGTTTCAATAACATGAAACAAGAAACTTTGTTGTGCGAAGTTAGCGAAAGGGTGAAGAGTGGGGGTGGCCCCCGCGCTCAGGGAGGCTGCGATTATTGATACATTGTTGTACTTAACATTAATTTAATATGGGGGTTGAAGCTTGGAATTATCTTATGAATAAATTAGAAGGGCGCAGACTTTGAGTAATTTGGGCATACTTCATCAAGATATAATTATCAAATCAAGATAGTGGAAGACCTTTTAATAATTTGTGTTGATCTGATAAAGTAGGTAAAATAAAAAAGTCACAGTGACAGCGACTATGTAACGAATTCACGTTATACGCAGTAATAATAACAAAATGCCATCAAAACAACCATTCAATTAAAATTCGATCAAAAGGCATTCAACACAAAAACTTGTTCTTGATCGCTACCATATCGCGTTGTAAATGGGTTAGGCCATTACCCCTTTTAGGATGCAATTAATAAAATCGAAGGCAGGTGGAAAGTTCAGGCCTTTTTGGAGTTTATGGATTTATGCAGCATTCAGGCGGGTTTCCTTTTGCGCTCCCGCGGCGTGGACTCTGGTAGTTAAACAAGCCCATATAAATCTGACATCGTTACCGTATCACCGGGATGCCTCCGCGTTTAATAAACCGAACTGGTTTCACCTAGAACTTCCCGCTACGGAATTATCTTGTACATCGTTTTTACAGTTACTTGTAAACGCCATGGAGTTTTTAAAGCTCACACGTTCTACATTATTCAGGACGTAGTACATTTATAAAAACGACAAACGCGGAGAGGGTCATTTCTTTTCTGGCATTTACTAACGGATATCAATTTACATTTTCTCATCTTTAGTTGTGTCTAGATGTTTTTTTATTCACGGAAATGCATTGTTAAACGAAATCTTATAAACTTACAAATCCTCCATACAACTCCACGTCCTTGAGAGTACTTCACGGCAATTATAAAGACAAAAGATGCAGCTCCAACATCCAAGTTAATTCTAAGACAGAAAACATTTTCCAGGGATTCTTAATATAAGAACTGAGACCGGCAAATCATCAAAAGATTAATCTGACTATTATGTACACCGGCGCCCCGCAGGCGCACAGCACTGAAAGTGTGGTGCTGAGCTGGTGAGGAAGGAAACAGAAGCTGAATCCTGATTAAGTACTCACTCCAGTATGTTCATTCACGCCGACGATGACCGCCGTGTACCACTGCATGGTCCAGGCCGCGGGGTACACCGGCGCCCCGCAGGCGCGCAGCACTGAAAGTGTGGTGGTGAGGAAGGAAACTGAAGCTGAATCCTGATTAAGTACTCACTCCAGTATGTTCATTCACGCCGACGATGACCGCCATGTACCACTGCATGGTCCAGGCCGCGCGGTACACCGGCGCCCCGCAGGCGCGCAGCACTGAAATGTGGTGCTGAGCTGGTGAGGAAGGAAACTGAAGCTGAATCCTGATTAAGTACTCACTCCAGTATGTTCATTCACGCCGACGATGACCGCCGTGTACCACTGCGTGGTCCCGGCAACGCGGTACACCTGCGCCCTGCAGCCGCCCAGCACAGAGGGCGTGGTGGTCAGGATACGCTGGCCGTCCTGCGTAGTACGCCACTCCGCCGCCTGCGCTGATACCGCCGCCAGCGTGTCAGGGTCAGTACCGGCTTCCGCGCCGGCCAACTGGGCGTCCCATTCCTAGGGAATTAAGGTCGTTAAAATTTGGTAAAAGTTTAGTTTTCTTCTATAAGTAGGTTCTCTTCAAGGGATAGTGCGACAACATGGCGATTTTTTACTTATTTGTCTACTCAATTGACAATGTTTCATTTTTCAGACCAATCCTTTTTATTATGCAGTTCGAAAGAGGGTATTTTTTCAAGATATACGTAATTTTTATTTTCCTCGAAAGACTCCATTTCGAAGCAAAAAATCTAGTTTTAGAGTTACTTATTCTAAAAAAGCATAACCGCCATAATGACGTCATTTAGTGGATGATGTGTTGCGAACGAAAAAAACGTTATGTTTATCAAAAGACTTCCATACACGCAAACGATTTTAATAACTATATCATGTCGGTAAACCTACTCAGATCTAATTTCGTAAATTTAGTAAAAAAGTAAAATTAGGCTCTATTTTACAGACATTAGTGTAAAATAGAGCCTAATTAGTAAACAAAAGTCTAATAATCTGCTTAAATACACCAAACGAGCATCTGTCGTGTGTGTCAGCCGTCATATTACCTAGAGTACGAGTACTTATCTATGGAATTGAATATTAACGTTTAGTGATAGTTCAAATATTTGTTTACAAATTTGAGAAATTTCGGTGAATATGTCTTCCGCAAAAACTATATATTTTTACGTAAAAACGTATAAAATTACGGCTGTACGGTACGTGTGATGGAAAAAAGTTATTTGCACTTCCTCTACAAAATAAAGCTGAATGGTGTCTTGCGGGCGGATGGAAGTGTGTGATATGTTATGCTCAAAGCTACCTCTGTTACTGTTAGCTTTAAAATAAACGATTTATCTCACTAAATATATGTTTTATTGTTGACATTATACAATGTAATTTCGACTTCCCATAGAAAATATGCAATCAGCTGATCAAGTCTACTTATGGGGAGCCGATTTTTTTTTTCTTATTTCGATCTATGTTCCTTGGGGAAAGTTGTTTAGTATCATGTTCAAAATCATCTCGCTGCGGGAAAACAACCACTAAGATGTCACATTGTTTAGTAATTTATTTCAGATACATTAGAGAGATATTCTATTTATTTAAACTTTATTGCACAATATAAAATAGTAAAAAACGGTAATCTTTTACAATTTGTTTCACACGCGATGCTCTATAACAATTTGTTTCACTCGCGGAGTCATACGGCGTTGCACAAAACATTTGATGGAGGCTCAGCGTACCTCCACGTACCCTACTGCATTATCGACTTAAGTGTTGCGTTGTGTTTATGATACTTTTGGCACCTCTTAACTTAAGGCGGCCACGTAATACTTAGCACGGCTTTGAATATATTCCATTCATGAGCGTCTCTAGTCGTGCCAAGTTTGTGCTATCAGCTTGAGTGGGTCAGTCGGAGTTCTTCATTTCTCAAATCCGTGGAATAGTCGACTCTTTAAAGGGTTTGACCCAATATCCGTGGAAAAGCAGAGTCGCTATAGAACAATTGCAAACGGGAAAATAGTGCACGAACGAAATTTGAGCAAGACAAAGCAATGACCACAGAGTACTTTGTTATATATGGCAATGACATATTTGGATTTAAATGTCAAACGTGACTTAGTGATAACCGGAAAAGAGATTTTTTTAATCTAGGAAAGGCATAGACCTTCCATCCTCTAAATGACGTCATCTTCCGGTTTAGCTCTTTCAGCTATTTCTTTCGAAAAATAGGAGAAAAAGAAATCTTACAATATTTTTTTCGGATCGTATATGCATTATTTTATGCATTGGATATCAATTTAGGGCTATAGCCAAATATGAAATCTTGTCAATTGCTCTATGGAACGGATTTCATGGAATTATAAGGGGTTTGCATATATTATTTCTAAGCAGACATCATTTTGGTGTAATATTTGTGGCAGGCATCATGATAAAATGTCATAGGTTTGGAATATATTACTCAAAATGGACAATTAGGGTTAATATGGATAGCATAAACTGGAATTTATCGTTTAAATTAAGATTGCGCATACTTATACCACCATGATGCCTGTCGAAATGTTTACCAAATGTCCTAAGTCACAGATTCACTTATGGAAATTGAGTAGAACTCAGTAAGTCATTTAGGTCCACAATTTAACGTGCTTCAAGGTAGGACAAAGTATAAAAAGTTAAGTTACTAAAGGATTTACTTTATAGCATTAAATGTACGTAATTTTCGGAGTATATTCGTATCAGAACTATCTATATATTAGATTCATTTCTGGTTAATCAATAGAAAATACCTAAAAACATGTTAAGTCTGCCAAACCAGCCTCTTTCACCTTTTGCAAGATCACATAATTAATTATCATATAGAGACTGGCATTATAATACACACGAAGCTGATTCAATGAATTATTCATGGAATAATCTTATCTTCACAAGGTGATTGGGACTTCACTACGAAGACATGTCATAAATTCATAATGGAATTTATTTATAATTTACGACTTGGCAATATTTCAAGTACTAAGTAATAACTAGGGTACTACTTTACCCCAAGAAATTTTAGGTTATTTTATTATAGTAGTAGTAGGTTTTCTTGGAGCAAAGCTATTGTTAAAAGATTCCAGATTTGCTTAAAAAAAGGATGCATTATGGACATGTCACATCCAGATCATCCCGCCATCTCCTTCTCGATTTGCCCCTGCTACGATAACCTTCTCGAGGATGCTAGCTCGTGGGAAAAATGGTCCATCTTTTATCCTGAATTCAGGCAGACATTTCCACAACCACAGCTCAGTCCCATTTCAGCCCTGCACAGTGCACAGCATAGAGAGGAGTGGAAAACGATAGGGAGGCCTTTGCCCAGTAGATCAACATTGAATCAAGGTTAAAAAAAAAATAATTCTAAATTCTTTTTGTATTCCTCTCCTCGGTTGTAGGAAATTAATGTTTGTTAAATAAAATACTTATGTGGCAAATTTCAACTTAATAAATATAGCGAAAAACTACAAAATATACAAAAAAAACTCATGATGGCATATTGTAAATCCTCGGCTTTGCACAAATTGTGGAATACATACATATGTACTACAATCACGCCTTTTTCCCATTACGGTGTAGGCAGAGACTACCTCCTTCCACTTGCTACGGTCCTTGCATACAACTGCCGCTTCATCAACATTGATTAATCTCTTCATTTTGTGCTGTCACAACCCACCCTTTCGCTTTATCTCATTCACACACAGAATTATATCATAACTTTTATGTCTGAATAATATACTGAAATATATCATAACTTTTATGAGTTGTACTTTTATAACAGGTAGTTTTTGTTATTACATGTGACAGTGACCAAGAAAATGTATTCTTTATACCAATAATTGAACAAGAGATGTAATTGGAAACAGTACACGATTCTACGACCTCATATCATGTAAACATGCCCTACATTATCCCACACACAAACACACACGCACACACACATACAAAGATAAACATTAGCACTCTTCACGTTTATCGCATTCAGTGCAACAGCCCACAATATTAAGCTATATATTATGTGTCTTAAACTATAGCAGCAGGGCTTAAAATCGTTCGAGTGAGTTTATGCAGCCGAGTGCACTATTCATCTCTAAACTATGGGCATGGTCTGATGTAACAGTACTTAACATGTCCTATTATTTGTTTGTTTGTTAGGTCTTCCTGCGTATGTAACTTAATCTTGTTTAAGAGACGGATTCCAGCTATTTTAAAATGGATATCAGAATTGAACACAAAATGAAGATAGGTAGTTGGTAGGTACCTGAACTAAGTACCGCTAAAAATCGAATGGCGTTAATTCATGCATGTAGTAGTGTGCAGAAATTGAATGGAACTTAGGTATGTAATTTTCTAATATAGAATGTGTAATCGTCAATACAGACACGTTAGTATTACATACAAAGAAGGCGCCTTAAGCTTTTTACCTATAATCAATAATTACGCGATCTGCTAATGACGATGGCGATGTGCAGCGAAGGCGAGGTGACTAGAATCTTTTTAGATCTTGTAGGACTGGCCAGAAATAGCTTTAATACGGAATCAGTTGAAAAATCGGGAGACATGCCCTTAATAAAATGGAATATCTAAACGAGCAGACGTCATTAAGCAGAACAAAGGGCATTCAATATATAATAACAATAAAGTAATCCAAATCCAATGGAGCAATTCAAATTATGGATTAGCACACACATCTTATTTATGTCAATGTTACACTCATACAGGCACAGTCACACACACCTGTGCGTTCCGCACGCGACGACAGACGTATCCGGTACGATGAACTCGCCCCACCCTCCCCTTAACTAGTGTATGTGTACTTGCGCCGACCAACTTATGTATATGCGATGAAAAAGTAGTACCTCAGATTGGCACTATTTTTCGTATCATAAGCCATAAAAAAAAATTAAAAACGTAAACGTAACGTAAAAAAAAAATTAAACGTCGATCGAGCTTTCAAGGCTCAAAAGAAGTGCATACGAACCTTATGCGGTGTCGGTTATAGAGACTCATGCAAGCCATTATTTAAGAAACTGCGTATTTTACCTCTTCCTTGCCTATACATAATGGACGCTTGTACATTTGTAAGACAACACCCAGACATTTTTAAAACAAAATTAGAGATGTTCAATGCACGTACGAGGAGCGCACATAATCTGCATGTTCCAAAGGCGTCCTTATCGACATATAAAAAAAATGCTTATTATTCAGCAATATTAATTTATAACAAGCTACCCGACCATATTAAATCATGTAATCTCTTAAGACAAAACTTAATAATTATGTAATGGACAATTGTTTTTATTCCGTTGAAGAGTACCTTACATTAGAATCTAACAAATAAGCAGGAGATAGTAATTTACTGTTAAAATTGTAGTATTTAATTTGTTTATGGAATATTAGCTGGTTGCTTAATTTTTAAATTGGACATGATATATTTTATAGTTTATTGACATGGTAATAATCAATTGTAATTCTGACTGACTAATTATTATTTATTAGTATATGTAGCATTTAATTTGACATTATAATTGCAGATTGCTTTAGACAATTTGTTTTTAAATTAATAATATGTTTATAGTTTGTGTAATTGTAATATTGACTGTCGTGCATATTTACACGTCGCACCATCGGCATAATATGTGAAACATCTATAAGTAACATCTACTGTACCATATTTTATGTCAATAAATAAATCATTCATTCATTCATTCATTAATCCTAAGGGTGTTCTATTTTAGGACATGGTTTTGTTGTATGACTGGCCGCGGTCGAGCTTTTGTTGCTTGACTTTCAGGAGGTTTGCTTGGCTTTCTGGTCTGTTATTATGCGTTGTATACATATGAAGTAGTAATAACCAAATTAGAAACTAATGTCCTGTCAATTAAAAAGCCTAAAAAAATAAAATGCCTACGTTCACAACAATGAAAATTCACTACTTTCATTGACGCACTATTTCCACGAATGTAATAAACAAAATTAGAGGAACGCCGCCGCACGTAGTTGCGAATACCAATAATTTGCAACTGGCCGTTGAAAATTGTAATACCGGCTTGATTGAAAGCCATTTCAAAGCCATTTCATCAGACTAGGCCAATAAAACATGCATAATACAAAATGTATGACCAGAAAACCGGTTTTGTGAAAGAAAAACAGGTAAAAACGTGCAGAATTCATATTTATGTTAATTTTACGCCCCTAATGATAGTTACCAGGGTCACATCACAGAGCGAGAACGTGTTTGAACAAATGTATTTAAGTAGAGCATCCATTATACGGGTTTAGTAATTGCGTCGGACGGATTGAACAACATTTGTCACGGTCTAGTGCCCGATTATGTCAACAAAACAGACTTGTGCAAATATGGCGTGACGGGTGAATACAAGACAATATTCAACGCCAGAAAAACTCACAGTTGTTTCCACCTAAGAATACGACATAATTTAAGAACGAAAATATTTTCAGACAAGTTTTTTTTCTGACTCAGCGCTATCCATACTAATATTATAAATGCGAAAGTGTGTCTGTCTGTCTGTCTGTCTGTCTGTTACCTCTTCACGCTCAAACCGCTGAACCGATTTGGATGAAATTTGATATGGAGATAGTTTGAGTCCCGGGGAAGGACATAGGCTACTTTTCATCCCGGAAAAATGCCCTTATCCGCGATAAACGAATTTAAGGCGGACGAAGTCGCGGGCAGAAGCTAGTTATATCTATGTAGTGCTTACAAACAAGTTTCTTTCCTGATAGACAGCTTTTTATGCAGGTTAAACAGCTTCATTACCAACTTTAATACCTCGATAGTAGTTTTTACCGCACCTCTATTCCTCGAACAAATGAAGAGAAGCAAGTCAAGCAAGACATTATTAGGCCTGACTATGTGTACTCAAGTATGACTTTTCATAAGTACGCGGTAAAAGGACGGGTTGGAATTGTGAAATAGTCCTATTAGATTATAGACGTGAACGTTTGTGCCGATGTATGTATGTACGTTCATCTTAATTTTAAAAACTACTGAATCGATCTCTATGAATCTTTCCAGTAATGTTGTTAAGACATCAGAATAACATATCCAGACTAATATTATAAATGCGAAAGTGTGTCTATCTGTCTGTCTGTCTGTCTGTTACCTCTTCACGCTTAAACCGCTGAACCGATTTGGATGAAATTCGGTATGGAGATAATGAGTCCCGGGGAAGGACATAGGCTACTTTTCATCCCGGAAAAATGCCCTTATCCGCGATAAACGAAGTTAAGGCGGAGGAAGTCGCGGGCAACAGCTAGTAAATTCATAATTTTAGGTCTACTCTCTTTCAGTTTTCTCAACTACTGACACAGGCGTTTTCATCGTTAATAACTAACAAAGCATGGTAAAACTGGGCCTCATTAATAGACGTTATTGTATCCAATACCAATTTTAAGAGTAAAATGTTGTGATGAAACAAGGTGTTGTTTTATTGTTCTTAGCACCGATAAGCAAACTACGAAGGCAAAAAGGATCTAATTGATCACTGTGAAGCATGAGAATAATCCTCGGCCACTTGGCCCTCAACGACCCCCGATTAATCACGACAACCGCGCTCTTAATCAACTCGGGTTTAATATAAAAGTATTCATTACACCTATACAGCTTGTCTCTCCAGCTTCTTGTGTGGGTGGCCAAATACAATATGAATAAAAATCATGGCAAATTATGAACTATTAATACGGAGTTTGACTTCTGTTTACCACAAAATTTAAAACACGCGGAAACGTTGACAACAAGGGGTGTATCTGTTTCGAGGATTAGTAGATTGCTTACATTTCTTTTCACAAAAATGATTTGAGGAGTCAATCAGTAGTGAAACTTGCGTCTTAACACGCAAGTGGTGAACTCATATTGTTCAAAAAGATTGTGTCTCCACACTTTATTGCACTGCACTTATTTACTAGACATTATACCATAATGTCATGCACTCGACTCGAATTGAATAATCCGTTGGAACTAGATTTAAAAATATGTATGGAGACAATATACTCGTACATAACAATATCAATACACAGATTGTAGAATCAACCCTTGTCTTGTGAAGAAGATTAATGTTCCTTCACAGATAAAGAGTGTTGCATAATTCATATGCGATACTTTTGTGAAGAACTAAAGCTTGCTAAATTATAATTTTTCAAAATATTTAACATCAGTAACCGATCTAGCCATGTTCTCATTACTTTGATAGACAGATTCCACTTAGCTGTGTAACTTCCTACACAAGATAGAGGGAGATATTTCTGGACGGAATCTTCTCCAAAATTTTACAACTAAATAGATAATTGAGGTAGCCTGGATAACGCCCTAAAATTATCTAGATAATAACGCTAGAGAATGTGGTTTTAGCTTCAAATATTGACATACGTTTAATAAAGCCTTATATACTATATACATTCAGCGATTAATACATATTTACCCAAGAAATGATGATGGAAACCATAAGTTATGGTCATAAGTTGATAAGTCCTTAAATATCGCAGATGCATTATAGCAATTTGACCATTTTCTGTAATAGGTAACAGACAGACTTCGTTGTGTAATCGAGCTTAAAAAAAACCTGTTCATGAAAAAGTGATAAGTCGATATCCACTCTTATTCAATACATAATATCTGGCTACCAACAGAATATTGAACTGAAACTTGAGAGCGAAAATTCATTCCCAACGTTTCTATGAAACAGTTATCCTTTTACTGTTTCCTTGAGCTTGTACTTATTGCAAATAAAATAACAAAAGCTGAATGGAAAACAATGCACTCAATCCATCAAGCGGAAGGAAAGTCGGGGAGAAGACGCGCCGAGACCGAGACCGAGCAGGAGCAGGATTATAAATGGGGTCTTTGTGACGACTCCGCTATCCATTGTGACCGTGGTCGGACGACCACGCTTAATCTTGGAAGAGTTAGAATTATGAAATTCTAGTCTGTCTGCCGAAAAGATTGAACGAGTGGTTTCTTAGATAAAGGATATTACCGTCCTTAACCCTTGTAAATTCCTAAGCGAGTTTGTTGGTTGGCCCTGCTATAACAGGCGCTATAATCCATTAATGAAACTGAGAATATGGGATGGAGATTGACAAACACTACCTTTTTATCCCGGGAAAAAGGTCAGTTCCCGGAGGATTAAGCAAAATACCCATGCCAAGCGACGACGCGGGATATATTTCAAGTATATTTATACGCCTCGTATATTTCCAAAGATTAAACTTATATTGTAGTATAACAATTTAAGTCATTTCCAATAAGGGAACTTTCCAAAAACAAACTTCGATGCCTAAGTCATCCAGTCTTCATTCATCCATTTTATGTCTTAATCTCCATAAAATATGTCAACGGATTTGCAGTACCTACTTAATAAAACAAGTAAGATCGTTTATACGATTACACACACATGCATAGTCCTTCCCTCTCGCTCCTAGCCTCCCTCGGGCCGGACAGTGGGGTAAAGCGAACTGAAACAAACTTTACTCGTTTAAAATTTGCGGGTACTGTTTCCGCGTTGTTGCGTGCATATAGAAGAAAGTCGCGAACTTCAGAACTCGTTGGGTTTTTAATGGAAAGTGCTTTTAAAAGTAATTACGACTGTGGATTGCAAAGTACTAATTACGAAATTATAAATGGCTAGGTAGGTATTATTCATGTTCATCTACCATAGCATGTTAACTAACAAAAGTTGAACTGATCGTTTGATGTGTATTATATTGTAGAATAACTTTTTTATCAATCACATTCTGGGAATCATATAATTTTACCAAACAGGCGCAAATGCTTAATTTCAATAAATGTTACATTTAAAAAAGGCGTTACTATTTGTAATATACCTATATTATAAATTCTTAATCTGTCTACACACCATATTCGTAAACTGTCACTTTCTGACTTGCAATCAATATGATTATAAACCGAATTGCAATTGTATAAGGATGATAAAAATAGTTTTAAAAATTTAGTGTTAACCATTTAGTCTACAAATAATTGTGATTTCAAAATAAATAATCTCATACATTTTCAACAATTGAAACAGTAAATACGAATCACGACTATATAGACCACCATCTTAGACTAATTATTTCCAGTTTAGAAATATCTTTTTATTCATATCTTTTATGAAATTCTTGGCCAAGAAAATTCTAAGCTCATAAAAGGGAATAAAAAGCCTCGTTTCCGGCGTCCCATTTGCTCAATATCTACCGCTTTTCTTTAAATGCCTTCTTCTGCGAATGGTAACATAATGCTATGTTATTTTGTTTCATCAACATTACTATCTCCGTTCGGAAACCTATACGTGTTCGCTATTATTTTCCATGTAACGTCAAAACGTTCCACCTTCAGCAAACACGTTTCTTAGAAAAGCAAAAATTTTAAGGCCTCCGTGGAACTTAATAACAATTTAGTAGAAGTGAACGAACAAAAATATGCCTCATTTGTGATGAAAGGAAAATTGTTCTATATTACAGCTTTCTCGGAATATTGTACCTTTACGTAGAGAGGTAGGTACCCACGTAATATAATTTGCTACTTCAGGAGCGGATAAATAAATAAAAACGTTTCTTCAAATAACGTTTTTCATAAGCGTATTTTGTGAGTATAAATAGAGAGAAGCCTAAGCGGGTTCATTATTAATCTATCTTAAACAGCAGTATTGCTATAGATAAAGGAGGATGGGCAGTTTTGTATGGACACTGGCTTAAAAACCAATAACGACAAGCCATATGTCATTTGAAAGGTTTTTTCATATTCTACAAATTTTTGTATGGCGGGAAATCTTAAATCGCTGTGTGAAAAAAGTTATGGCAAAATAAAAACATTCCATCAATAAGTATTTTTTTACTGTTATAGGGTTTTTGTTCTGTACAACGGTTTTTAAACGTGTTATCATATAAATAAACATGAGAAAACAACTACCTATATATCGATATACCATCCAATAATGACCACTATTTTTCAAGCAAAAGGTTCATCAATTATGAGCTGTGTTAAGTGCCCAGCTGGAGGAATAAATAATTCGTGTCTTCCTGCACCAAGGTACCAAACTATAGATACTACATGTGCACAACTCCCAATAGTGCGACGCCCTGTCAAACAAGTGCAGTAATATTGTGCTATCTTCCGTATGCCAATGGCATTATTATTAATCAAAATATAACACAAATAAGATCTCGCTCTTACGTGACGCGATTGGATACGACCTCTAAGCAGTGAACAATTTTGAGGCATATTATATTGTTCCAATGCCTCATGAACGTTATCTCTGAACAATTCAATAATATACAGACCATTCTGCAAATGTTCGGCACAATAAGATTTCGCTAATTTTAATTGATACGATCCTAATGAAAATAGCTTCACATCATTTTCTGTTAAACGCGGAAAGTCTAGTTCTTGATTTGCATCCATAGCCCTGAATGCAACCCTTTGTCTGTTGAGGTTGTTGTCACTTACATAATTATATAATTGATTTGCCATGTATATTCTTTCATTAATAGCGTTTAATATGTAATCACTGTTAACATTATCGGCCACTGGTACATGAAACGCATTTATAAGAGCACCAGCTATTTTAAAATCCGTGAATAGGTTTCGCAGTGTTGAATTGAAATAATCCTGACGCAACAACTTGAAATCACGCTTAAAACGGCCGTTGACAATCTCTACCACCCAGCGACACAAAGTAATTAGCCTTGATTTGTTAGATTGTTCGGTAGATAACTGTGTATCATTTCTATCTTTTGTTGGGGGTAAATGCACTGTATAGCCACAAGCTTCTAAATCGGGAACACAATCGCGGAAACCTCGGTCAAGAATGATGACATCACCCTTTTCAAATAACCAATGAAAGACGCTATTTTCATCATTAATAAAATCTGACATTATAGTAGCGTCTGATTTTGTTGCAGCAAAAGGTCCTAAAATATCAATTATGTAGCCGTCAGAACAGACTATTAGAAATGGCTTTAATAAGTTCTGATACTTATGTAAACTATACGACAAACGTTGAAATAAAAAATTGGAGCTTTTCTGAATATATGCATATGTTCCGTCGCAAATAATAATAGTCTTAGTATTCTCTTGATTGCCAAAAATACCTTTTGGTATCGATAGGTTTCTTTGTAATACATCATTTCTTTGAATGTGGTCAAAGCCTAAGTGCCGAGGCACAAATTCTCTTGTTAAACAGTCTCTCACTATCTTTATCATTCGTTGTATACTTCTGCGAGACGTGTTAAATTGACTAGCTAATCGCACATTCGACTCTCCTGTTCGCAGTTTTGTGAGGTAAATGCCTAATGCCAACCGCGGTTTTCTATGACTTTCAAACAAAAAAGGGGTTCCTTCCAAGATTAAGTCAAACTGTCGGTTTTGGAACCCAGTCCAAAAGTGCATATCTGCATCAGTAATAGCACCAACAGTCTCAAAGTCTAATCTTTTACCAAGCCGAACAGCTGTAGACAAAATATCGCATATGTCAGTGAATTGTGCAGCAGTGAAGTTGTGTGTAATATTACAGGAATCTACTAGTTCATTCCACGCATTAGCTAAGAGATGCTCTTCACATGCACGAGCATTATTCGGAACATATACTTTATGTTCACATAGCAAATAAACCTTTATTGTTTCCGGTATACGTGAATTGGCCTGATTGGGGCAGTAATTGTAAATACATCTTGCAGCGGTGTTTGGTGCTCTAGAATAGTCGGGGACATCAAGGAATGCAGCAGCGTTTTGTACAGGTATTCTAACCATATCTTGAGTTCTTTGCCAACATCGGTGACATACCATACGCGTATTGTTAAAAACGACCTGAAAAAATACATTCAGTTAATTGTAAAGTCGCTCTCTTTTTTCGAGCGACCCAAAATAGGAAAACAACTCAAACCTCTAGCTGTGCATTTTCTCGTATATACTCTGCAACTTCGGGTTGATCTTGCACAATATTCGCAGTCAAAATGTGTCGCTGATATCTTCTGTTGTGCATACCACGCCGGCACAAGACGCAGTTATTATGTCGTTCATCCATGATTAATTAATAGGAAGTCGATCTTGCATTAGATCACGGAGTCCGATAACAAAGCCAAAGCTCAAGAAGTCACAAGAAAGTACCCCGCGACAGTTTGCAGAAACCGATAAGAAAACCAGAATATATGCAAAGATGGAAAACTGCAAAATCCATTTGAATAGCAGAACCAGAATGACACATGTAAACATATGAAAAGGCATAAAAAACAAAAACTTGACACAAAATCATCGACAGTAAGAAAACCTTCATAGTCTAAAGCGATATAGGAACTCGGCATCAAAAAAGTTACATAGTAACGTTTCTACTCATTAATCCATTTTTATGCAGCGATAACTTTTTTCACACAGAGATTTGGGATTACCTGCCATAGTAAAAGTTTTAGAACTTAGAATAAGCTATCCAGTGACATATGACTCGTTCTTATTGGTCATTAGGCCAATTTGCCCATCATCCTTTATCCAAAACCTATCAACTAAGCTAAGCCAACAAAACTAATTACAAACTTTCTTAACATCTCAACAAAGTTAGTCCACGTAAATTCTGTTAGTGACAGTCGCCATGTTTAAAACAAAGCGCAGTGGACATTCAAAACGAGCAGTTGATTAAGATTAGTCGGCATCAATCATCGAGCCGCGGCCAGGAGGCGGCCGGGATCGCCGAAAATAGCATGACACGACGTGAACACACCAGCCACCACCTGGCTCAGATATTATAAAGGGGCAGCTGGGTGGCGAGGGCGGAAAATCAATAGAGCGGGCGGCGAGCATCAAAACATACCGCTCCCTCTCCCCACGGCCCCACTCCACCCCCCCGCTCGCTTCCTCCCGTCTCCCGGGAAAATCCCCCCTTGTTTGGCAGACACCGTCCTTGATCTCCCCGCGCGGGCGCGCAAGTTTGGATAAACACTCGTAACGTCTACTTGAAATTGGGTCGCTTATGCGTTTTGCTTTTTGTCCCCACTTACACAACTCAATCTAACGCTTCCTTACAACGTTCTCATATTTACACATGTTTCAGCAAATCTAGATTAATAGGCGATAAATGTATATGAACATTGTTATGGTGCTTATTTATATCATTTACAAATAAAGATGTTAGCTGTAAATTAAACAAGAATAATTTTGCCCCGGCGCTTACGGTGTAAACTTATAGTCGCGAAGTGTTTCTGCATGCTTTAACAGAAAAATGAATAAATCTCTTAGAAATAGCGAAGTTAAGGAATTTCAATTTCACGTGCGAACTTCTATTCTAAGACCCGAGACCAAGACATGACAGCGACGCGTGACTAATATAACGCACGAGTTCAAAACAAAAGTGGGACGGCCCATAATTCATTGATATTTGTCTCATACACGACATTACCTGTTAAAACACTTCAGTATCGGGCTGAGTCAGCCGATTAGAGTACCTACAGTCGGAATATACATCAACAAATAGCTTGATTCATGCTATTCATGTTCGAACCTATGCAGCCGTATCGTGGATCGTAAAATAAATAAACTCCAACGTAAATCAGTTTATGTTTTATTGTAGTGGCACGGTCGATGATCAATGGTCGAGTAACAATGGAATGGTTGCAATGCAATGCAACTATCCTATTACATCACGAACACTAACGTGATACTTACTGGTTCCGGTTAAGAAAGCAATATAAGCACGGATATATTGCTAAGCACACTAATTAAACTAACGAAGCTGAACTATTTAGCTTCGTATAAGCTTAATAACTTAGCTACAAATTTAATCTCAGAGTACTTAGCAATGGATTGTTGATATTGCCTGCTATGTTAACAACTTTGGTTTAATCAAACGCTGAGTGTTATTCTCAACTAGTTCGCTAGGGAACTTCTAAAGATAATACAAATATATACCTACCTACACGCTTCCACATGTAATCCAATTATTATACATATAATATCATAGAAATAAACTATTACTTATTTACAAAAAAATTGGTGTCAAAAATGCGATGTGAACAAGTTCATCTCCAGAAGAGAGTATCTTCATCGCATTTACGTCCTTTGGTTGAAAGAAGTTTTTTGGCATTAACTCAAAAACGGTATACTTAGTCGATCATGTTGAAAAAAAAAATACTGAAGATATTTGTTAAGGGTAAACCTTTGTAATTTTTATCATATTTTATGGCCTTTCGGTTTATAAGATAAAGGGAGTCACAATTTATGCAACTTTCGGAGCGATTATTTCCAAAAATATGAACTTTTTCAAATAAACCCTTAGACTTTTTAAAAAACGGTTGAAATAGGACGCATTTTGATGTCTGCTGGAAATTTTTCAACTTTCGTTACATGTATCAACTTTTACAACCACACAAATCTGTCCACAACTTTTAAACTTCGTTGTAATGCCTTTAAATAATGGTTGCTCTTTGTTTAAATAATATATGTTAAAACGTTGAATGACGTCTATTTAACCTAATGAACTGAAAATATGATACTTGTAGCCCGATTTCTTGGTAACTCCAGCATTTTCGGAACGTCAGAGACGTCAAAAGTGTGGATCTAAAAGTTTAACCCTACAGCGTATACGCAGCGTCTAGTTTCGGTGTGGACGGTCCGGACTGTGACTGACGGTGATGCCAGTAGCACACCTCCGCTGCGAAACGTCAACCCCAAAGTTCCGCTTTAGTTTCGCGCGCTCTGTATGGCGTTTCGCGGTTTCGCGGCGGAGGTGTGCTACCGGCATGAGTGTGGCTCGCAAAGGGAATAATGAATCACCTGAAATGGCTGCAGATCAGTGTAGTCCAGGAACCTGAGCTGCCGGTCGTGCAGGTACTCGACGGGCTGCGCGTGCGGCTGCAGCGGCAGGTCCGCCGCCAGCGGCGCGAATGTCTGGAACACAACATCACGTCAAACGGGATATTAGCCATGCTCAGAATTCTAAACAATAATCTAGTTATAATAGAGAAATGAAGTAAGACAGTTACAATAAACACAGAGAATAAAACAAGTAGTCGCTAAACTGATATTAAGTTTCTGACATATTTTTTTTGTGACAAGAGGGGTTACTCCGAAACTCGAAATTCGAAGTTCGTAACTTGCCATCCTTCTCGCTCTCATGTTAAGCTGTATTTGAGTGAGCGGGATGGCGCCATACGAACTTCATTTTTCGGATTTCGGAGTAGTCCCTAAGCTTTATTTCCGGCTGTACTATTCATTAAGGATGAAGCCACAGGAGCGTAATTTCTGCCGCGCAATTTCGCTCGCGCCTTACAATATGCGGGTGATCACGTGCAAGACTTGTTTAAATACATAGTTACTGACATAATTACAGGGTAACCTAATAAATAAGCTTGTAATAAAAAAACCCGACACATCTTGAGAAATACTAATATTTTTCAAACGGCTGAACCAATTTTCCTGAACTATGGTTGAAGGCGATTTCGTCAAGTGTGTTATTTTCAAATCAATCCCCTATTAAAAAAACTAAAGCAAAGTCGGTCCGCCTCCGCTCACGTCCGTTCAAGCGCTGCGTCGTCGTCACAGACAGACACACAACAAACTTATACCACCCGTATTTTACCGCCTGGGGTTAGTTTATTATACCGTATCACCCAATCAAAAGATGTACTCTGCCTAGAAGTTTATTTTTGTAATTTTCGCTACCCAACGGTTGTGTGGAAGAGATCGCTCATTAGCGACAAGACAATCTATTATCTACCGCTATTTCAGTTATTAACTGTATTGTCTTACTCATTGGTGTGCATTAAAACGTTGTAGACTATTGTAAGTTTGTCAAAAGAATAATCTTGTGTCTCATTATGAAAAATATTTCAAATGAAGTCAAGAAGGGAAGTTAATTCTGAGACATTGCGCAATTATGAAGTTTTCGATTATTAAAAATGTTGATAGCTAGTTAAAGGTATTTTTATTTGTTGCGGGTGACAAAATTGACGATTGGCGACCGGTTTGGCTCAGCGGGAGTAACGTTGCCTTCGAAGCTGGAGGTCCTGGGTTCGAATCCCGGTAAGGGCAAATATTTGTGTGATGAGCATAAATATTTGTTCCTGAGTCTTGGATGTTTTCTATGTATATAAGTAAGTCTAGTAGCTATAACACAAGCCTTATTGAGCATACTCGTACTATGGGACTAGTTCGATTTGTGTAAAATTGTCCTGTAATATTTATTTATTAAAATGACTGGAAGAAGTATGCCGATTAATATTTCAAAGAGTTTTTATGCTCGACAAAGGTTGTTTATGCTGCTGTTGGATAATATAAAAAATAACATAGTTAACTAATACAATAGCTATTAGTTTTATTTATTTAATGTTCAAATGATTATTAGGTCGCATTATGACAATAGACGCATTTTTTTTATGTCATTTAATAAATTTTCATTTTAATAGAACTATGTATTATCAAGCGTGCTAGTTTCAGCGGGTCGTTTATTCGAAATCTGGTTCTACTATCAACGGATTTCTTTGAACTTGGAACGCATTTAACTCATGCTTGACTCTAACTTTATCGATAATATTTTCGGCATGTTGCACCACTAGAGACGTGTCAGGATTAACTTCTTATTTTGAGTTTAGGCAAATCAAAATATTCACAATACCCAGCCAGTACTGTAAGAACATCGATACCACCACTATCAAATACTTAGGTCATACTGAAAGTTTCTGGATTTTGATAAACAAGACCAGATATTATAATTATGATATGAAGCATTTATTGTTTTTCGAAGTACATGTCTGCACTATTTACAGATTATTGCATTCTTTGGAACCATTGTGTGAAGCAGTGGATCCATACTTCAGTAGGGATCTCTTCAATGGCTTCGTGGAACGCATTCGCTGCGCCGCTTCTGGGCTTGTAAATCGTAAACCTCTAAGCTTATCTTTTATTTTCGAAAATAAAAAAGTCGCAGGGTGCTAAGTTCGGACTATATGGATGGGTCGTTCAGTATGCTCCACGTACTTTTGGTGGCGAAAAACCTAACGTTTGTTGGAGAAATAATTGAAATCAATGACTAAGGAATCCTTAGGAGTGAGTTTAGTTACCACAGAGAGTTTATTCAAAGCATACGTATTTATTATACGTATTTAAAACCTGTCGCCTAGTCGTTTTCCTGTGCCATGCGTGATAAAACTGTCAAATTGTAATATTTTCGCTTTCAATTCACCAATCATGTTTCGAAAGTGTAAACATTATCGGGAGCCAGTGCTTACAAATACAATTGCTGATCTGTGACATATTAACGGTATGACAAACGATCTGAGACATCGCAAGGGCACTCGCACGATAAAACAGGCTAACTACGCATGCTTATATCACCAGGTCAGGGCCACTTATACACCTGTAGCCTGTCATTTATCTTACAAAAAACGTGACCCAGTCACATGGCCCTAACGTATGTATTGAGAGCTAGCAAATGGATTATGTATCTGGGCTCAAAGGGATTTTATTTACATACTGATTTCAGGGTCTGCTACTGACATTTTTAATCAATCAATGTTTTGTTACTTTAATTAGGTTTATAGTGTAACTGTGAGTGGTGGATGAAGTGTTTATTTTAACTGAAATTGAATTTTCGCACGTAATTATTAAAGGTTAGAATTGTCAGTTTGACAACGTTACGTAATGGTAAGTTTAATAGAATAACTAATAATATTATAACGACCTGTTTTTTAACTAAGTTTTGCTACTAGCTAACAAATAAGTTCAATGACTGACTGATTACTGAATTATGGTCAGTTTTCAGGCTCAGAACATAGGTACAAACTGAAATTATTACGACCTAGGTAACTACCTACAATAATTAAAACTTGACAATTGTTGTAACCGTAGGCTATAACTATATAGGATTATTTTATCAGGATGTATGAATATTAATTACAGTGAGTAAACAAAGATATAGGTAGGAGGTAAGTACCTGTGAAAACTTACGAACATCTTATTTATTACAGATACGTTCACTGCTTTACACAGTACAGAATGAATGTTTGTTAGAGAACCTACACGTACAAATGAAATACAGAACGCTATTTCCCAAGGAAAGTAATTCGCCTTACTTTGGATCGGAAATTAAACGCGCTCAAAGAGATTTGAGAGCTGGAGCAGACATTTGTGACACGAGGAACGTGAGCTTTGTGCAAATCTCTCACTTGCAGGTAAATAGGTGGGTACTAGCTCGAAAATAACTAGATCTTGTCTAGTCAGTATCCCCAATGAATGATACAGAAATACAAGAGCTGAACTACATACATGAATGAAAATATATGACATAATAATTTATTATTTGGATTCATAAGGACATTCCTCATAAGAAATATTTGTAATAAAAAAGCAATCTAATATTTTCTTCTGTTTCCGCGATTATTACTCATTGAAATAAAACAACATGGTCCTCCCGTGACCATGGAAAGCTGGAAAGCTTCCGAAACGTCGGGAACTAAAATGAGATAATATACGCGATATAATCCGTTAAATTGTTTTATTTCAAAAAGCAATCTAATGTTTAGTTGTGAAGCCGATTTATAAATTTCGATACTGCTAGCGCCATCTCGTATCACATAGTGGAACTAAAACAATTGTAAATAAACAGACAGTTGTATAGTAACTTTTTAATAAGTGCAACAAATATCTATACTATCCGTCTGTACATAGACCAGATTTCCCAAAAAAAATGTAAAACGGCACTGAATTGAATTTTTTTATTGGAATCTTTGTATGTGTCCATTTGCCTTCATTACGCCAAAACGGCTAAACGGATTTCAACTATTTTTGGTATACGTGTAACGCGGGGTATCCACACATGGTTATAGAATACTTTTTACCCGACTACGTTAAAGCAAAAAAAAAAGGGGTTTAAGACTTTTTCTTCCTCCGAACGAAGTTGCGGACATCCTCTATTACTAAATAATATTCTAAATGATAAGACGTTATTAACTTACCAAAGCGGGCCATTTGACTGTTTCGTCCTTGGTATTTTTGGGAGCCCACACTAGAGTTCTTTCCACTAAAAAAACACGAAACGTCCTTCGAGAATAAACAGCAACCCATTCACGTCGTTGCCAGTCTACTCCATCATATTCCACTAACACCTGAAACAATGAAAAACACCGGATTATTAATTTATAGCTAACTCGTACTTCTACTTTATATGCTCAATATTGTACGTGTGGCGCCACCTAGTGTCGAGTAGCCGAACCACGAACGCATATACTGAGCTTGCTATATGAGCGACTGTACATAGCTAAGACTTCTTTATACATTGTCGCTAGGTGGCAGCACTAGTCCTCGTGCTAATGTTGTCGCAAAACCCCACCCAACCCTGTTTGTTGTATAAATGCATGCTGTGAGAGTGAAATAGCAACCATTTTAAAAAGGGATAACAATAACAACAAACAATTACAAAATAAATATCCTTCAGAGTTTGTAAATAATTATGTGCATTATGAAAATGTAAAGAAAGAAAAGAAACGTATTAAAATTTGAATATATATATATAATTAATACCTAACATTGAGGGTTAGTTCCGTACATAACAATGCAACTTCTATTGAGTTACTATGGAGTTACAGTGTTATCCTTCTCAGGTACGTAGTTACGCTAGGCATACCTATTAACCGATTGAGCATAAATTCTTCTCTCACATTTGTATACCTGCCACATACCGACAATTTACCCATACCTTCTAGTATACATTACTTTTAATTCTGCTCATTTGGTACCGATTACAGCGTACATAACTACAATTCCTTAAACACAAACAACAACCTAGACTGCGAATTTCAATGTCAAGCTGTTGGCTGGCATAGATTAATGACCAACGTGAGGAATGGCCACTTATGTAATCACGATAGAACTCAGTACACATTTTGTTAGTTGAATTTTAGGCTTGATACGAATTTGTATCGTTTTATAAAATAAAAAATCTACCCTTGTATGTCGACGCGTCTCGTGATATCCGAAATGTGCTATAAGAACAAAAATACGTAAGTCCTTACTAGTTACAAGTAAGTCTGAAGTAAGGTTAGCCGTTCCCTAGTTTTTCCCAAATCAAAAGCTTTTAGGTACCAAATGCAGTTCTGTTGTCCCCAAACAAAATCAGGCAGCTACGAGTACCTAGGTATGAACACGGCTGATGGTCTCACGCTCACATTCTCATACCAATAAGTCGTGGAACAAATAAAATCTTAATTTTAAATGTCATTCCATAAAGGGGTAGGCCGAAATTCATAACTGCTCCATATTTATAGAACTGTTACGAACTGTGTGATATTGAGGGCTAACCTGAAAGCGAAAGTGATATCCTTAGGCCTAGCGAATCTACCATAGGCAAATCATTGAAAGTAATAAAGGAAAGATAAGAAAATATATATATAGGTATACTAACATAGTGTTTTGAGGACAAGGAGTGGGATACACAGAAATAGAGACCTGATCTGATGATGGAGCCGGATGCCAGTCATAGGAGCTCTATAATTATAATAAAATTACGTAATCGTAAATGAGTAGAAATAAAAGCTCGCCACAAAAATGTGATCTCTGACAGAAACTTATTACTTATATCATTTCAGTAGTATCACCCTGATTCTGTATGCGTGGATCAAAATAAATTTATCGGTGAGAATCAGATTCTATGGAAGCCGAAGCAAACTCGTGTTGTTCTCAAGAAAGATAGCATCATCAAATAGTTTCAATTGTACCTGACTGAATTTGATTGTCAATTCGCTTGCTATTCTGAAAGAAAGCTCATGGAAATACGCTTCAATCAAGGAATAAGAGACTCAATGCCCCTAATATTACGTGCTTTGATTTCGGAGTTGCATGCCGAGTAGTTCGTACCCATGATTCGTCAGTTTCAAAAATAGAATGACAGCCGTCGTCGGTTGGTAAACAAATGCAGGGCGCGTGCGTGTCCCACGCTCGTTTCAGGCCCACAACACGAATCAAACGTGAATGAACTCTATGTTAACTGTTTACGAACCTTCATCTATCACAAAATAAATTGGTAGATGCGTACTGCTATGGTATTCTAAAGGTCGTATTTACACTTGTATAGACCGCTTTTACGTTCTTTCTGACCGCGTCTACATCAGCTGTGATCCGAATGCAACTATAGGCGATGCACCTGCAAGGGAATAATTCAGTATTCGTAGGGGATTCCGAATACATAGTTGATGCGTTGCCAGTTTACGTCGACGGGTCTCTGTTCAGCTATGAAACGAACTTGCCATTTATACGGAAATCGATGATCCTAAATTCCTTCGGCTCTAGACATTAATTAACTAATTCCTTTTTTGTTCCTTGGCGAGAGAATTTAGTCCACGCAGTTTCGTTTTCTTAGCCTGATTTTCTCTACCTGTATTTAAAGAGTTTGGTAAGTTCTTTGACAAAACGGTAATAAGAAGAGTAAAAGTAAAGTTCCTACTGACGATGGGGTCTATGAAAGGTAAATTCCAGAGGCAAAATCATCAGCGACTAGCAAATAATAAGCACTATTGGTACAGTCACTATCATTCATATCTGCCACAACAAAGCGAGCATAAATATCTGACACGACTCTATTTCTACGGCGCCGTTAGAATGTGTCAGATATTTTCGCCCGTTTTGTTATGGCAGACTGTACCTAATCCGTTATGGGGATAAGTTCACCTTTATACAAATATTTTATTTTTCTTTACTTGTTCTGCTTTTATGTACTTACAATGAAGAGTTTATATACATAAATAAATTCCTAGTATGACGATGAGTATCGATGTATACCTACCTACTTATAGATAGTATATACTGGTCTGTTTGTCTAAAAGTGCTATAGAACGTTCGACTCCGAATTATCGGAGTATCGGACTTACACAACATCAACACATCTACCTAATTATATATCCTATTTTAGCCTTGCCAAGTTGCCACGTCATTTACTGTAAAGTGTATATATGTTGATATAGGTATGTGCCCTTATAAATAACATTATATATGTAAATAGTGGTCTTTAGAACGAGATAACGTGATGCATTATGTAAATATGTTTATGTTGTATGATATACTTATCATTTTTCATATTGTAAATTATGTTCTATTCGGATTTCATTGCATTTTTTGAATACTGCTGGCTTCTCATTGAATATTCATCTGATAAAAATTTTAATCAATCCGACCATGAAAATTGGCCACGTTTGATAACAAACATATACAGATCATACGTTTAATTATGTATAAACATTTATACAGGTGAACTTAAACTTTACAATGATGGAATTGAATTGAAGTGTGACATCGCGTAGTCGGTAAACATTTGAACAAAGTTAAAGCAACGACCAAAATAACAGGCAATATTAAGGCAGAGGACAGGTGTAATAAGTTTAAATCTATTCCAGTCACTTTACTTTTTTTCGCTAAAATCTGAAAATTGTAGATACTCTACGAGTCTGTTGGTTCCGTGCCGTTTCTCAAGAGCCTCAAGTGTAAGTTTCGAAAACGGAATTTAACGTCACGATACGTATCGTTTTTCGTGCATATAAACAAAGTTATCACAAAAGCGTTCGAGACGTTTTTGCGCTATGCGCCTCAGAAATACGGTTATTTTTCACGTGACGTTATTAGTAGCAGCGCAATCATCAATCTTAAAAACAATATTAAAGTGCAGGGTTGTTGGCTGTCAGTCTACCTACTCTGGCTCCCCTTTCTGGAAGGACGAGACGTAGACGGCTACGTACCACAGTACGCAGAATTAATGTAGTACGTAAAGTCTCACAAATAATGTATCAATAATATGTATGTAACTTGCCCACCGAAATAAATACACGGTTCAAGCTACTAAAATACGGTTCTGTATTTGTTAGTAATTACATAAACGTTTAAAGTGTACATCCATTGAGTCTTTTTACAAGCTTATTAGGTTGCACTGTATGTAACTAGGTAATGTCAGTAAGTATGTAGAAAAATCTTACAAGTTAAATTTGACCCACTTCGCGGTTTCCGATTGAGCTAAAATTTTGGCATTATTATGTAAGTTAGGTGACAACACAATGGTATGACACCATCGAGTTTATCTGATGATGGAGCCGGAAGATGGTCACAGGAACTTTGCAATAGAATAACGCCATCCTCCCGAGTTCTCTTTAGAATCGTTTTGGTGAGTAGTTGATAGATGTTTAATGAAACGTACAGTTAAAAATAAAACTTGTTACATTTTTTTTCCACAGTTTATTTCTTGACTAGAAGGCGCCCGCAACTTCGTTCGCGGAGGAGAAAAAGTCATAACCCCTCTTTTTTCTTTAGCATAGTCGGGCAAAAGGTATTCTATAACCATCTGGAAATACCCAGCAACCCGTGTAACAAAAATAGTTCAAATCCGTTTAGCCGATTTAGCGTGACGAAGCCAAAACGACAGATACAAACATACAAACATTTTATTTTCACAACTTTATATAACAGTATACATGTTTTAAAGTAATAATTATTTCATCGCCGTTTCTTTCTCGTAGTCGTAGCAGTACAAGACTTCTAATTGGTACGCCAAATGCAATCGTCTACTTAATCAAAGTTTTCTATATTAAATAATCTCAAATAAACAAAGAAGTATTGCGATATTAAAAGAGTATCACATTTCCATGCGACCATGACCTACGCCCTACGCTGGCCTCATGCAACACGCGGCGAATATAGGTGCGTAGTTTATGTAAACCTGTATGTATGTACGTATATAAAGCATAGATGCACATGCATTATGGAATTCACACGGTGGAAAAACATTTCGCTATCGGACAATGCCTATCGGGCATTGCTATGTGATTATGAAATCGAATGTTTGCAGTATGACTAGATAACATCTCGATTTAGCTTCCATGCAATGTTTAGATAACTACCTATCAGTGGTCTTTTTACCAGTGCGAATACAATAGATATTTTAATAGAAGTAAACAATTGCCTAATGTGTGAGGTCAATTCATATTAGGTTTTTTTCTTGATTAGAGTCATTAACAGCAGACGCAGTTGGTTTCATTTCAAGGCACTTCAAAGACTTCAAATATTTGTGTAATGAGTATGAATAATTGTTTCCGAGTCTTAGATGTTTCCTATTGTAAGTAAGAAAGACTTTAGGATTTATCTATGTGGTTAAGTCTCAGTCAATGGGAACAATCTTGTACAAACAAATTTTTTTCCATATTTATTACCAGCTTTTCTCCGCGACGCGACTTCGTCCGTGCTAAATTCGAATATTTAAATTTATATAAATACTATCGGTTCGACGTTTGATATTTGGGGTAACTATATACTTGTATTTAGTTACCCCAAAGGGCCAAAAAGAGTAAACGAAGAACTGTTAGAATATTTTTATGTACCTACACGTAAAAAAAATACTAATAAAGTTAAATCTTTTTTAACTATGAAAATCGAATTGTCGTCATAATATCCTCCCTCAGTCTTGAATCAGAAATGCAAACAATTTGTAAAATGATCAACGATTACATGTCGCAGCTTCTCCAAGGATATTTTTGTACACTCTGTGGCAAGTGGAGCTTTCAGAGCGATACTTATGTTTTTTATAACACAGATTCTTGTTTGTAAGATTAACCACTCATAAACTCTTTGTCACCAAACTCAAAAAGCTATAAATTAGCACGCCTCTCTATACTGTCGACGATTACTCTCTTAAAACTGCACAGTAATTTAAAAATGAAAATGTTATTGTATCATTTTGGGTCATGACATAAGTATGTCAATGACGATGAATGTTTAAGAACCTGGGCGACCAAGTTTTACTCGGTGGGTGGAACAGATCTTAATAAAATTGAAAACAAAAATTTGGTCTACAATACCAAATCTTATCCATATCAGTGTCGCTCCCGAGAAACAAATTACAGTCAATTATATTAAGAAACGTTTGAATTTGACGCTCAAAGCCCAAGGAGACGCAGACACACTATGTATCTAAGAATGTTTAGTTACGCCAAACGATTTAGTGAGGATCACAGTATTGCGAGACCGGAAGCCGAGCCTCCAAGTAATGCCAAAGGTTCGGAGCACCGAAACCTAACTCCCACTCTACGCAGGCCTATGAGCCGCCAATCACTGTTAGGTCGAAGGCACGGTGCATTCAAACACGACACACTCCGCGCGAACTCAACGGCCAAAAACCTACAGGGTGACCCGACCCACTCTCGTATTAAACCAAACCTGTGCCTGTAAGTCCCCTGTCGCCTTAACGAAGCTTCCGTGTAGGTCCATTGGCGTGAAAATTTCAAATTTGACACATACTCTACATGAGCCCAAGTCTAAACTCAGAGCGCTCTCTAGGCGAGTTCAAGGGTCAAATGCTCATGGCGCTCGCGTAAATGTCAACACTCGTAAGGCGGAAGTTGAGCTTTCGCGTAACGCCATAGATGGGAAACTTCCAAACTCAGTGCACCCGTAAACAACAAGATTGATTGACAGTGAGGTAAGCTAGGTATGCAGTAAAAAAAAGTGTTTAACCTCAGGCTCTGTGGTAATTTACGGGTGCTTAAAGAACTCGAAATGTTGGGATGTGTAAAATAAATTCGTTCGTGACTTAATTTATTTCAAGTATATACTTTAAAAGAGATTCTTCGTGTCAAAGTTTTAATGAAATAAAGATCTTTATTCTGTAACTAGGCCGCAAGGGCACTCTTACAAGTCTGACTCTACGGCATGTCCCAAGAGGAGACCACTGTTGAGAAGAAACCCGAAACAAATTTAACAGTCAGACATATTTTCTAAATAACTCTTATCAATTAGATAATTAGTTCATAGCCTATCGTAACTTAGTAGCGGTACGGAACCGTAGACTGAGCATGGTCCGACGTGCTCTTGGCCGGTTTTTTTTTTATTTCCTTTAATTTTAACAGGTGTTAGTAACCGTCAATACGAGCAACTTTTCCTATGAGGAGACATTACTAAAACGAAAAAAAAAATCGGCCATTCCCTATATTTCGGTTGAGCTACTTCACTACTAATCTAACACATAGTATGAAATGACAGATATTCCAATCTACAAATGGATAGCATATGTAGTTCCTGAGATATAGTGATGTAACAGTCGAACAGGCAGACTGACGGAGTCAGATATATATACGCAGTCGCACCGTAAGGATTCCTTTTTCACATTTTTGGTACGGAGCCCTAAAAACAAAGTCACTATTTAAGTCAATTAGTTCATGCATTGCATGTGATATAACATTAGGATATGTTTGTATGTCCCTGGAAAAAAGCATGTAGCTTTCTAAGTAGATTTAAGACCGCCTGTTTGTACAATGTTCAAGCAAATAAAACTAATTAAGTATCACATCGGTTTTAAGCATTCGTTTTAAACACATTTTTCTGGGTTCATCCTGAGACGGCAATTTAAGTTGGTTTTTTTTTGCATTTCAGTTTTGTGTAATTAGGAGTGTTAACACGGTCACACCTCGGCCTAAGAGTGTGTTCATTATACAATTTCCTTCCGATTTTAACGGAAGAAAAGTATTTTTCAGAGCTAATGGATATTTTTTAAATCTATAGTGTCATCAACGAGCAACATTGACAACTTTGAGAATAGCGCCATCTATCGACCTTTGACGACACTAACTCATAATTTCAATCCCTAGTTCATTCACATTTAGAACAGTGTCATCTATCAACCTTTTGCAACTTAACAAATTCTTTAAACCCCATTTTAACCCCCATATGGAGTTACGTAGAAACTTTTTTCTTAATGTTATCAGTTTTTGATTTGAGTAGTATATACTTACCAATTTCCAAGCCTCTAACTCGTGTACCTTTTCACCCCAATTGAATATAAAATATTAATACTTTCAATAGCCTACAGCACAGCTGACCATTAACATTGTTAACGCGTTAGTGAAGATTGCATCAAAATCTGTTCAGCCATTTTCACTTGATGCGCGCCCAAATAAGCAGACAGATAAATATTGAAAAAATTGTCAAATTGTATTATGTTATCGATCCTAAGACCAACCAAATGTTTCTTTGTCAATATCTTCAATGTACTTTCGACCCTTTCCTGCTTTATTATATGTATAGATCAGACATTTTAAAATGTTGTTGGGTTTATTATTATCGTCAATTCATTCGTCAAAACATATAATTTTCCGTAGTTACGGTACCTACTCTACACTGTCATGATGCCTGCAATGCAAAGATAAAAACATCGAAATATGTTTATAAAAACTAATTACTGTGTATGTCGACGGTTTACAAATACTTACCTGTTTCTAAAATCAGCAAGAAGTGAAAGAACAAAAAACGAAAAACATAATACATAATTAATGATACAAAATATACAAAGTCAAGGGTACTGTTGTCGCGATGCGCATGTGGCGATGTTTTGCAACCGATCGCGCGACAGGTCCGCGCGCGTTCGTTGACCCATTGAACCTCCCGTCGGGCTGCGAGCCCGAACCGGATTAGGGAACCCGACCGAGCGCCCAACCCAACCTGCCCAATCTACTGGACAATGGTCCACGAATGTCTAAGTCTGAAGTTTATCCTTGTACTTTTTCATGACTTTACATACGTATCAATCAATATCATCAAGCTTGTGGAAATATAACTGGAAGGTGTCCGCAACTTCCTCAACGAAGGAGAAAAATTAATAACTCTATTTTCTTAGCGTAGTCGGGTAAAAACTATGTAAGATACATACCTACATGCAAAAATCCATAAAAAATATTTTTGGATTCAGTGAGCTTCAAATAGTCCGTATCACTTATCTTTATGAAAATATCTTCAATGTACAGACATTTCATTTTTACAACTTTATAAGAGATGTTTATAATTATCTAGGTATTTATCTTGTACTAGCCTAGGTAATTCGATTTGTAAGCGGACAAAGTCGTGGGAAAAAACTAGTCTAGCAAAGTCTGAAGCTTAATACTTTTTATATTTCATCAATATAGTCACAAAGATTTATTAATTACTAGCTTCTGCCCGCGACTTCGTCCGCCTTCAATTCTTTTATCGCGGATAACGGTATTTTTCCGGGATAAAAAGTAGCCTATGTCCTTCCCCGGGACTCAAACTATCTCCATACCAAATTTCATCCAAATCGGTTCAGCGGTTTAAGCGTGAAGAGGTAACAGACAGACAGACAGACAGACAGACACACTTTCGCATTTATAATATTAGTATGGAAGTATGGATTAGGATGTGAATGTATGAATATGTCTACCGTTGGTCCAATGTACGGGACAGTGGCCTTTTTCACTACATACATCTAATCCTCTTCACCTAACGCTCTTCTACGTAAATATACAAAATTTAGATAGGTATTATGTAACCCATATATATGCGAGTAAAACTTTACCGAAAAATGTTTTACGAGGAAAATATAACTACGAAGCCCCGATTTACTCGTAACGTCATTCATATGAAGCCTAGAATCTTTATATTGATAAACAGCTTTTAAAACTTGTCATGACTTCATGAGTTATTTATTCATTTTATTGATTACGTAGTGGTTAGGGTGTGCAGATTCACGTTAAATTTACTGCTGATACTAACCTACCTACTGTGACCATGATTTCATGTGTACACAAACAGAATATTTAATATTATTAAACAACAAATAAGGTGAAATTTGTCAGTAAGAAAAACATTAACATAAGTTAAGCTATCATTTAGTTTATAGATTTAGTAAAACTCTAATGAAATACCAATGCTCGCAAACCTGTAATAAACAGGTTTGCGAGCTTGGAAATTCGTCTGCACACACCATCGTGCTTTCACTCAAATGTTCGAGCAATATAAAAAATAATGTCATAATGATACCTTTGAGCAAAACCAACAATAGCCGGAGTTTCAAGATGGTCGTTAAAATTTAATTGGTTTTAAAACCAAGCAACTAAAATACTTTGAAATATGGTGTTGTGGTTTGTGGTATTCAGCTCGGATTCATTATTTCAAAATGTAGTTCCATTCTATAATCTTATGGTTGTCAACCGTGTTGACTCTTCCTATAGAATAGTTCCCCTTTCACCCCAGGCTCCAGGGCGCGGCGGAATGGCCTCGTTAATGATTAACATGGCCGTTACATACCATCATGAAACCGTAGTCGGCAAATTTGCTTTATTCACACGTAACATTTGTATGTGGAACACGTGTTTGCAGCTGGGAATTGTGTGATTGTTCTAGTGGTTGTAGTTAGAGTTACAGCTGTTTTAATTCGTTTTCAATGGCATGTTGGAGAAGGTACGACGTGCACAGTGGCTCTGAATTCTGATGGCTAAGACGAAAAGTCTACTCTTTTTATGAAAATCTTACCGCTAGTACTACAAATGTACAAAAGCAGCGTTCGGATTGTGAAAAACGATTCATTGATATATGATAAATGTAATGATGGAATGCCTTGATGGGCAGGGATTTCTGAAATTGGGCCTGTACTGTATGTCTGCCAGATAGCAGCAAGCTAAAATTAAAATTCATGGAACAATTTTTGCTTATATATTCGTAAACAGAGAATACAAACACTCTGATTCAACGGCCGTTGACACGATTGATAGTCAATGAAAATGTTTATTGATATCTGTTATTGTTCTTGACCGTTTAAAATAAAAACATTCGATGGAAATACGTTGTGACCCAAGTCCGTCGACATTAAAGCGTACTTACGTACAACTCCAGTTAAGAGACTGGATTGCACCATTGCTATACCAGATTTTAAACATACTGCTTAGGCCTCTAGTAAAATTTATCAAGTCGCTTTTAATTTAGTCTTTGGTATTGTGACTTGACGTTGATTAAGTATTGAAATAAATAAATTTCGAGGCTAAATATGTTGTATATTTATCCAATAAGTCCAAATCCATTGTTTTTAATTAAGTAGTGCAAAACACAATAACTCGCCTCTCTATATAAGCCAACACTTGGCATGATTACTCCAAAGCACGGCAACGCACGGATGGACGAGTTCAAAGCAAACGTGTGAACATTTTCAAAACAATACAACCTCAAGTACGATTGACGACCTTGAGTAATTAGCTGTAACTAATTAAAAAGAAACATAAATATATACACGCATATGTCAGTGTTCAAGATGATACTTTTTTTATACTTTGAAGAGATGTTATAAGTATAATGAAGAATATTGACGACTCTTGACGGCACCGGATGTTTTGATCTTGTAAAGCGCTTCAACAAGGTTTAATGAAAACAGGCCAAGTGCGAGTCGGAATCGCGCATGTCAATTGATACTTGAGGACTAATTAGAATAAATTAGATTCCTATGGTAAGTCCACATTTACCCGTCCACATTTAAGTACTAATTCGATATGAAACAAATTAAGTTTCTTGTGTGCAAGCTTTAGCTATTTCTCCAAGTGTTTCATAAGTAAATAACATATCTAGGTATTTAGGTAACACCCCAAATACGTAAATAAAATCCGGAGCAGTTTGCCAGCAGTCATAAACTGTATTTGTTATAGCATGAAAGCAAATAGAATGACCTTGCTGGCACTGACCGACCTTCGACGATCCATATTCAATGAGACCGCGCCACCAAGACTTTGTAAAGCAATATCACGATGATTTACCAAAACAAACACGAACTGTTACGTTTTCAATGGCCCTTCTGTGCTTGTAATGTTCTATTACAATCCACTTTGCGTATCCTGGACTAATCGTATCTACAATATAGTTCGTAAATACTATAGCGAAAAAATTAAAAAATGTTAATACTTCGACCGAGATTCAACCCCACGGCCCCAACAAACAACAGTCTTTCTACTTTAGTAACGCTACGAGTATCTACAATAGTATACCCAATTTATACCGACAATCTGCAATTAGATTATCAGATAGCATAAATTAGGTAAGCGGTAGCTGGGTATCTCCAGATGACTACGCTAAAGGAAATAAAAGAGGGGTTATGACTTTTTCTCCTCCGCGAACGAAGTTGCGGGCGCATTCTAGTCATTAATATTGCCAATATCAGCTAATTAGATAATTATTTCGATTGCAATTTCTCACACTAATGAAAGTATGATTTTCATACCTGCTCAAAGAATAAGAACAACCATGACAGCTGATTATCAAAGTAATGTACTTACTAAGCAAAATTAAATGAAACCTAAGACCATCCAGCTAGCCAGCTGACATACAACACACAGTCTAAATTGGTGGGTCTGGAAACATACTTTGTACAGTTTTTTTAAGTAAACGTAGAAAAAGGATATTTGAAATTTCATCCCTTGGAATGAATCCCTTTCATTGCCAAAAAGAAATCCCAATACGGCAGCCGTGGTTATAAACTAATTCAATATTGTCCTGTCTCTCATAGACCCAACTAGTGTGTACATATACACACTGACGAGACAACCATTTCTAGTGAATCCAGACGGATTAATTCGAGAGGACGTGCCGCGTAAAAAGCAGGATACGTTTTCATCATTCACTAGTACTCGAATATCGTGGAATGTGAATTCAAAGGATTACTTGACAGCTCGCTAGACAACGATAAAAGTTAACTAAGAATACGATTCCATTCACAGCTAATTAGACCATTATGTAGCAAATTATAGTGAAAACGAAGACAACGATGCTTCCAAAAGATCTACAAAAATATATGGGACCGGTTTAGCATACACCAACTGGCAACCTGTATAATTATGACTCAATTAAGTTGAAGATGGCTTGGAGGCATTTTTAGGGTTCCGTAGCCAAAATCGCAAAACGGAAAACTTATAGATTCGTCATGTCTGTCTGTCTGTCTGCCTGTCTGTATGTATGTCACAGGCATTTTCCTCAAAAACTATAAGATGTACATTAATGAAATTTGGAGCATAGGTGTCGTGTGTGAACCGCTACTTTGTTTGATAGTTAAATAAAAGATATATATATTTCTAGGGGGGGGGCACTCCATACATGTAACCGAAACTGAAAAATAATTTATTCAGCAAATATCAATGTGTGGCACATATTTCGACAGTTCTTCTAAAAACATTTTGAGCTTTTTAAATTTTTTTTTGATTTAGTGAACAGTTTCCGAAATATTCGCTCCGAAAGTAGCAAAAATTGTCCCCCCCCCCTCTATTTTCTAAAAGGTATGTTCAAAAAATTTGAAAAAATTCACTAATATAAAGCTTAATAAATACTTTCAACGAAAATTGTTTTCAACATGATCGGACTTACCGTTTTTAAGTTATTGCCAAAAAACTGCGCTTCTCAGCAAAATGACGTAAGTGCCGGGGAGATACGCTCCTTTGTTAGTGTTTTTTTTCCATATCGTATTTTTTTTCATCTGTAGTGCATTTTTTTGTATGAACGGCTGCGGAACCCTTCATGGGCGAGTCCGACTCGCACTTGGCCGCTTTTTTCTACATGGGCCCTAATTGCAGCCGTACCTTAACTTAGCATATTGCGCTGTGTGGCCACACGACAGGTTCACGAACTGGGGTGAGGATAATAGTTGTTTTTGAATACTGTACAGATTATACGACTTTAATATTCACAGAAATATCATGCAAAGAATTTTCTATTCTTAAACTTCCTTCGATTTTTGCAATAGGTATATTTTAAAATGAATTCTCGTACACAAAGTACCTACCAGTAACAGTTCCACTTCTGCTTTATCGAGCTCCAGATAGACGATACCAGCTTACAATTTTGATTACCCGACCCGACTGCTTCAGAAGAGTTGTTTTTCGAATGAATGTATGTACCTATATGGATATGTAAATATGTAGGTTTGTTTATTTTTTTAAAGCGCTGTTAGTGGATTCATCTGGTTCTGGTAAAGCCAAAGGCTATATTTTGCAGTGAGGTTTTTAGAATACTGAAGATATAACCTACTCGTACTTGTTTTGTTGTCAAACGTATGGTTGTGTTTGTGTAGGACAGGATGCTAAAATTCTCATTTATTGGCATTTTAAATTAGGCAATCTCCATAACAATCGGTCTGTATACTCGTAGATTATAGTAATAACTAATTTTGATGTAGTTTAGCTAAGGAGCAACTGCAACGCATGTGTTCTGTTCTAGTTTACACGTATAGGAATAGGATATAGGATAGATAGATCCATATAAACATATACGACCAAAACCTAATACCCAAAGTATAAAGGCGGATTCCGGGAAGAATTTATATCTTATAGCATCATAAAGTCAGCATAAAATGGTGATGGTCTTTTCACATAACGTTGTAGGTTTTAAAAGTTTGAAAGGTCGTATTGAAAGTTTTCTTGCTGATAAAATTTCACTATAAAAAGCAATCCTTTCATCATCGCAATTTAAAGGTGGTATTTAGGGTTGGTATTTTAATCTGCGTAACGTCGCGTGACTCTCTGCAAAGCAATATCTAAAGGACGCTACAATATTACGATATTTCTTGTGGAAGCTAAACAATTTTATACTAACTTCCGCTGCCGAGTAACAAAATCGACTTCACTCCAGACTATTATGCAAACCAGCTGTACTGTACACTAGGAAGACTAGGATATTCCAGTAACACGTTTACCCAACTTTTCTTCCCATTTAAATTCCATTACTAGCTCAGGTTTCTGCGCAAGACGACGCTAGAACGCGCAGCTCCATTGCTCATAAAGCGGCCCTGATAAAGCCTCAGTCCTCAGGGATAAGGGGACGGAATGGGCGGGGCTCGTACTCTGAAGTCGGGCGTTATTAAAATTTACGGAATTAAGTTGTTTCAATAAAGCGAGCTTGAGTTTTGCTCCGGCTGTTTCCAGGCTCGAGTTTTCGTTTATCTTTATGTGACTCGCAAGTTGCTAATGTTGCTATTTTAGTTACAAAGTAATAAACAGACAATCCTACAATTATAAACACTCTGGGCTTTATATATCAATAAAAATAACATTTGTATTGAGATATAAAAGCCCAGTGCTCGATACTGCCCCAATCGTTGTGACCTTAGTAATGAACTGAAAAAAGTAGGTAATGTTAAACGTTTCAATACTTACGATTGGCGGAAAGGTTATTTATTTTTATTGATTATTGAACTTATGTATGCTAATATATTATGGCAATTAGTTACGAGAAAGCTACCTTTATGGATGGATAATGTCACCCGAGTGACTTGTGTGCACTGCACACAAGCAACATTGTCCTAATATGTACATATAAGTATTCATGTAGGTACGTTTAATGTCTTTTTCACAGTGATTTTGTCTTAGGGGGTGCGAATACTGTGCTGCATTTTTCCATTAGGATCCCACAGTAGCAATTAAGTAAGTAATCGTTTTTTCACTATATAATTAGGTGAAAAGTTGAAAACGTGTAGTAGCCATTAGTGGAATAAAAGCTAGTCATGGGATTTACTAAATATTTAGATCCTTATTTCATATATATCCCTTCAGAGAATTTTTATGCTTCTGGTGCCGTGGGCATCAAAATTGCATAGATAGATTTGGATCCTGAATACTGCAAAACTATGGTTGAAATAATACATACCTAGGTATTATTTGTTCTACACACATTCTACATTTCTTAGATTATAACTCAAAAGAGTACCTAGAATTTAAGGTTTTGTTTTTGAATATTATTTTATACTTATTAATATTATATCCTTTTTATAGGCAAAAAACTGCCTAATCGACTTCTGCCCACTTTCAGCGGCCCTATTGCCCATTTACAAAATCCTTGAATACTTTTTTTTCACCTGTTCCTGTAAGTTGATTCACCTAATTAGCAAAAAGTCTGCTTTTTATAATTAGTCAACATCATTCTTATATTTTTTACCCTACGAAATAGAATTGATTAACAATCACAAAGTACAAAATGTAATATGTTACTTTATAAAGACATAATAGGTGTCCAGCTGTCTACGAACCAATCCTAGACAAGTAATGGAACGAACGGCATTGTTCGGTGTTTTTGGGATTATGGATGATCTTGAGCTAAGTTTTGCAAAGTTTGATAGATCGTGTCTGGCTGTCATGGTACTCCCGGGTCGATGCGCTGGAAGGGATGGAACATTGATCTATATTTTCCCTTGCAAATAAAAAATATACATAGCGGGAATTGTTAGGGTACCGTTTCAACTTAATTTCTTTCATTTGCATTTTAATATTCCTTGTAAAGGCTACAAAAAGTAAACCAATAAACCACAGGAAAATTTTAATTAGTTAATTTTACAAATGCAATGCAATAGAGCTGTCACTGTCGGTAATAAATATACTTTTTGCTGCACATTTTCGCGCTCTAACCAGAACGTCATTATATCTACTATGCACATGGTCATTTGAGGCTATTCTAGGAACGTTTAATGTTGGGTTGCGTGCATGCTAGCGCATCAGGAACAGATAAAGGCGCGTGCGACGTGCAGTGCAGCCGGTTAACGCACGCGCAGTTCTCGCCATCTCCACATACAATATTGATACCGACATAAATTACTTTATACGTAGGACCAGCTTCTGCCCGCGACTTCGTCCGCCTTAAATTCGTTTATCGCGGATAAGGGTATTTAACCGGGATAAAAAGTACCCTATGTCCTTCCCCGGGACTCGAACTATCTCCATACCCAATTACATCCAAATCGGTTCAGCGGTTGAAGTATGAAGAGGTAACTGACAGACATAGACAGACAGACACACTTTCGCATTTATAATATTAGAATGGATTCTTTCAAATTCCTTTTCTTCGTCATGTAAAGGGAGCACTTAACCCCTCGTATTTTTAGGCACATCACATTATCTGTGCATAACATTTTAACTCAACACATGAAATTCACTCAGCTTCAATCGAATAATCAAATTTTTGAGACAGCGCCCTCTATTTTCTTTTTATTCATTCTTACATTTACCGTCATACATAAATTATATGTAACATAATACACCTCAGTATGTAAGTAAATAAAGCAATACAGACACCATTTTGGACATTATTTTAGAAATCTTTAAGTCGGATTCTTTTGATAATTTCGTTATGATAATATTGCTATTTTAGCGAAAGAGGATGTTCTATGTATAAAATATCCAAAACACATTTACACAGGCTTTTCATAGTGATGAAAACGTAAACCAAAGCGTATATGGAAATAGGAATAACAAAAACTAGAAAAAATATTATTCGATTCAGTGAGTTTCAAATATCACTTATTTTTTTGAAAGTATCTTCAATTGTGTGTATGTGTATGTAATATAGACGAAACGCTCTATATTCAGTTATTTGACCGGACGAGACACAAACTGAAATCATTATTTGTGTCTTTCGTTCCTATTCCTAAAGCTCTCTCAAACTAATCTAGGGCTTTGAAGAATGAGGTGTCTTGCGTCGTTCTATTCGGCTTAGTGCCTTTGCTGGAAGCATATATAAGAGATTAGTTAGTCTCCTAATATGACGTTTAGTTTTCTAATTTCAAAATTTTAAGGATAGATAAAGGTTACAGGGGTTGCGATACGGAAAAATCACAATACAGTGACCGAAGGCTGAAGGCGGAATATATGTCCTAAGTATAGTCTTCAAGTAGTTTTTAAAATTCAAATTAACCTTCAAGAGCTCCAAGTCTGGTAACAGTGAAGCCATACAAGTCGAAGTAGAATAATCAGCGCCGTACATAATTAAGGACAATTGTAATAGAACAGTCGCCAAAGAAGTGACAAGTTGGAAAAGTAGTTTGTAAGACTGTCTACAGCGCTGTCGGACTTGTCAAACATGGTAGACCATTTGCTGTAACCATTACTTAGGTATTATTACAGTGCCTTATAAAAGGGAGGACACATGGAATAAGGTGTATTCCTAGAATAATTGTAAATTCTTATATTCCAGTTTGATTGAATCCAACCAATCCAGCCCAAGTGTAAAATATGCGTCAAGCGGGTTCAATATGTCATACATACGCAATTATAATCGCACCGGGAATCGATAATGCTCCCGTACTTGGGATTCAACTGTGTTATACGCGGTATTTTGAATATAAATCTGAAAGGGAAATATGGCGTGGAATTCAGAACGTATGGTAAGAAGCCGCGGGTTTTCTTTGACGTGACTCTCTGCTCAGGTAGTAGGTAGTAAAATTAGTATGCTATTTGGGTAACTGATTATATGAATCGAGGCGGAAAACATGACAAGGTTTGCATTAGAATAATCATTAGACAGTCGATTACTTTAAAATCTAGAAAATACTATGATAGTAACAACGAGGAAAACAAAATCATTATTTTCATAATACATATGTTATACGGTACATCAACTAAATGAACTATAAGAAAAAGTCTATATAAATTTATCTACAAAGTATCTAAATGATCACGATGAGAGGAAAATGAACATCTATAACATCAAATCGATATTATGTAATAAGTTACACAATAAGTATCGTAGTAGACAGATTTCACTGCTTTGTAATAACTACTACTACTTTCTAGACATTTGTAGACAAGTGATTATCACACACACCATGATGCTGCTGTATATCATTTCCGCCCACAATTTTTGCTATCAAAAGATTCGATAGATAAATAGGTCAAGATCAAGTGCAAGGAAATTGATAAGAATTTCTGATACGTTCCAATTTAAAAACATACGATTCCAGCGATTTCTCAAATAAGTAAACTCCTTAAGGTGCTTCCACATTTGTATCATTTGCCCGTAACAGATCATCGTCGCGTAGCATGATCGCGTGTCACGATCACGCGTTTGGACGTTGCGCCGATCCGATCACTCGAAATCCATTTGCTACGCGTATCACGCACTTGTATCGGAAGAGTGCGGCATTATCGGCGCGCCGACAGTAAGCGTCCAAGCAGCGCAGATACGCAGTCATGCTACGGCACGGTGATCGGATACGAGCAAATGATACAAGTGTGGACGCACCTTAAGTTGCTAAGATCTCACGATGACAGCGGGCTTCGGGGGGTTAATTACCAACACACACTCGCGCCGAATGTTTTGGTTTAATCAGCTCCTTTGTTTTCTATAGCAACAAGGCCAGTACGGTCCCTTCAGATCGATACCCATTTGGCAGACCTTTGAGCATTAAATTCGGGACCGAAATCAGCCCTACGAGCCTCCCGAGCACGTCTCGCCCTCTGCACGTTTTGACCTAGTTCTGAAAGCGCTCGTTTGCAACCGTAGGTTTAAAATGGGGTTGCATGGTAATGGTTTCTTACTGAACCGGGGGATTCTGTGCCCTGTAGAAGTCTTTTATCTCTTTCGTGCCTCGGAAAATGCGATGACCCAAATCTCCTAATTGATGTTTGAGGGTTTGTGTCGAACATTCCCAATGCATTAGGAAATTGAATCTTAAAATAGTAACCCCGCAGTTGTTTTTGTTAACCTAATTTAAAATATCTTTTGTATGTCGCCAGTAAGAAAATACACATATTTCAACACTTTGATATGAGATTTTAAGAAAGCTACCACCATTATTGGTTGTCAATATCACATTATCTTTGTTTCTACAATTATATATATAAACTATTATTATATTATGAACATCTTCTTTGATCTTCAATTACTCGTAGCTTTGGCTATCACGATCTTAAACTCAACTAAACGTAGTTGTAAATTAACATAATGTTAAGCGACTATACTATAATACCATGTATTCATTCCCGGGTTCGTATCGAAACCTGTTTAAGTGTTGATGCACATTACACCTATTATTCAAGCCCATTTGATTAAATATTGTACTTTAATGGATCTAACAACACAAAAATATATAACAAAGATTTACATTATGTGATACAATAATCAAACATTCTAAATATATAAGTACAGCGTTATAGCAAAGAACACGGGACAGGTTTGGCTGCAGTCTCGAAGTTGAAAGTAAAAATAGCCGTTACGTTACTTCAACCTTGCAGATAAGTATGTATCTCGGAATATATTACAAACAGAAACAAAGCTGATCGTCTGTTTCTGTTTCAAATGGTCGATGCGATGTTTACCAGGTCAGTGCAATTGGTGAGACTTGTTGGTGGACAGGTTGTCAGATTTGTTTGGCTTATATGTTTGTTTTCATTTAGTAGGGCGCTGCTATTGGCAGGTATGACATCGCGGCTAGCGTCGTCACCTGGTGAGTTTGAAGAGTAGGAATGTATTCCATAGACTTCTTATGGACATAAAAAAAGCGTAGAACCTGTAGAAGGAACAGACACAACTTTATCTGGCAAGATAGGCTCATATAAGTAACTAATTAAGAGATGCACAATGCACAGACGTTCAAAGCCGTTAATTAATAATTAATTAGAAACATAACAAAATATTTTTTACTTTCCACGATAAATGGGATCAGCACGCGAATTAACCCTGCTTTAAAAGTACAATTATTTCATTTCTTTCAAATGAACATTCCACACTTGGGATTGATCCATGTACTTATAAATACTTATGCTAAGTGCTAACAGCCGTTTAAATATTAGCTTGTATTGGATTTACACGCTGACGCACACATACACAGCGGTATATGGCTAAACATATTGTGTTGTTAGGTAAGGTGGGAGCAAGTTACCTTTAAATATTCATGTGCCCTAACAGAGTTTGTACCTATTGCGCGGTAATGGACTAATAATCTATATTTGAGGCCTCTCGACCCAATTTCACTATGATCCGTTAATAAATAAATACGTAAATCAGCCGATAACAACTAAAAGAGTATAATTATGAGGTGAATTTATTGAGCGAAAATTCAATAAATTACAAAATAAAATTCCATTAATGTGGTGAATTAAAAAAGCTTTACTTTAAACACGACCCACCAAATGGTTGCGCCGGCGCACTTATCGTGTCGTAATATTTTCGTATTCAAATCAATAGGAAAGTGACAGACGCAGACAAGGTCCTCTCACGCGAGGGGTCGTTGACCGCGTTTACGCGTTAAGTATACAAAATGTATTTATACTTACGACGCAACGGTTAGCAAGGACGGGTGGTTTAACAGGTTTCAATGAAATGTATACTAAAAGTATTTTCAAATACTAAGTACGACAGTTTAAATGACGGTGGGAAGTGGGAATTTGTAGTGTCTGACAATTCATAATAGTTTTACCCACCAGTCGAATGGTAACGCTTTGTCACTTTGAATGCATTTTTTTATCGATAATTTTTTTTTTATTCTAGTCGTTATCTGTATATATCTTATCCATAAGAGTTCAATGGTTCAATAATTTAAATTAGCACAACATAATTTTGTGTGAAGGGGATGAAGGCAAGATGAAGTAAGTAAGGCAGACAGGTAATTTGTCCTAAGTATTTTGATTCCATTGGTGGATTTTGTCAATTAGACAAAAGATTCTGAAATCGAATATTATCAGTTGCCTGCTAGTGATTTTTTGATTCAGGAAATCCTCATTGTTGTATACGTAGAGATTTACTGTGTGTAGGCGAAAAAAAACATCGGGTATGCTAATTACTGTATCACATCATAGATGTCAAAACTTCATTATTTAGCTGCCGAAATTAGATCTATTAAGATACTACATAGTTGTACGGGTTTATAGTTAACCAGCAAGAAATCATTCATAAAAAAAACTGTTACAAAATATTGTGCCCGGCAATTGCCGATGATGGGAATGTTACGATAAACTCAAAAATAATCTTGCCCGGTAACAGTATATAGCACATCTGTTAGATAGGGAATTTGTACACAATGTTCAAATGACTCGACAGATAGGCGGTGTTCCTGAGTCACAAAGATAACCGTCTATGTCGATATAGATATTTAATGTTTATTGTAATAGTCTGTGATCTGTTATAAGACGAATATGAGGAAACTATAGCAATTACAATACACGATATAGACAAAAAGGAAGAACAACACAAACACCCTATAACTATGTACCTAGTTACATTCTTCTGTTAAGAAAATTGTATTATAATGTGTGGAAATAAAATTACAGACATTCAATGAGTATTGCATATTGAAAATAGATCACTGTATGCGTAGCGTTGCCCGTCAGAAATCATTCAATAATTATTTATTATGGCTGTATGAGCTGTATGTGCCTTGGTGCTATAAAGCTCGGTATTCCTATTTGAACTTATTTTTCTTATGGATGGGACGCCTAAATAAGATTAATTGTATATACTGTATAGATTGAGTAGACAAACGGTTACGTGTAAGTAAATTGAAGATACTGAATCATGAAGATAATTTTATAGTTTTTTAGAGTCGGTTTTTTTAAAATTAATTTATCATCTACAGTATGCCAATCTCCAAACCCTATTTTATAAGAATGCTTGATAATGATACATTGACATAGATAACACATTATCACTTCAGAAAATAGTTAAATAAGGATAACATGGGTCCTGGAGGGAAATTACATAATTTATTAAGATAGCTTATTTTACTTTCTTGGTCTTATTATTTTTATGGATACTTATCCATAATATTTTCTTCTGTTTCCGCGATTATTACTCATTGAAATAAATCAATTTAAAGGATTATATCGCGTATATTATCTCAATTTAGTTCCCGACGTTTCGGTAGCAAGAAGTTAAAAAAAAAACCGACTCCAAAATTAATAATTGAACATGTCGGACAGCGTTTTCACTTGGTTTTACCACGAATAAATAAAGTTCAATTTTATGGTATTTTTATGGCAAGAAAGCGCATTTATTTTGCCGAAGTATTTATTTTTGTGGCTTTTTAATAGATAATCAACACTTCACTACTAACAGAGTAGAATACCCTGTTATAAAGATTATAAGTTTGATTGAGTAACGCGACGTTGCCAGTAATTGGTACATTTTAACACCGACCACGACTGAGATAAATGCGCTAAGAAAACATCACGATACCGTCGCCTTGAGTCAGGCAGAGAAGGTCAGGGATAAACAACAAGGAAAACACTGGCAAAGCTAATGGAAAATATGAGATATAAAAGAAAAATACTTGTTAAGAAATAAAAAAGTCTGTTGGGCAGCGCGATGTTAATGATTGATGAACACTCTTATTCATTCTTAGATGCTAAGCAATGTAACTTAATGTAACGGTAGGTCAGTCGGTAGCTCTTATTTTCTGTTTTTATGTAAAATATTTTTCAAAGCTATTGTTCGTAAAATCTCTTCGGACTCTAATTCGGAGTTGTGTAAAAATCGGTGAATTAGTTATAACTACGTATCAAATCAATTTTTTATGGTGTAAATAGGCTTATGCTCTCTTGCACAAGTCATTTTTTAACTACTTACACTAACTTAACCGAAGGTAACTTACACAAATGCACCTTTATCATCTAAAAATGTATTTACAGTATAATATGCTTTTTGTAAAAGATGACGTTTAACATTTAAGACTTGAATCTTTTCATTGACAGTTTGAGCATGTCAGATGGTAACTTATTGTAAAACCGTACAGTTGGGGAACGTGTACGGTTTTACAATAAGTTACCATAGTGTGAATATGTAAAATAGTTACTGTGTATGCGTGATCCCTTCTATCGCCCTATTTCGAAGGCATTACTTTTACTCTCTCAGGCTATTTGGCTAAGGATTGTCTACGGCTGTACAGCATACACGACACACCTACTAGTCTCCTATTAGGGTTCAGGCCGTCGCGTCTTCGTTTTGGTCTTGATTCTTAGTTTATTTACAGATTACCCGTATCAATTGAATTGTCGGTTTTCCTTAGGTAACCAACCATCAGTCAGCTTATTGCGTCTTTTCATGACTCAATTTGAAGGACTTGATTTCAATTTACTCCTATTTTGCATCGTATCCCGTAACAGATTACAGAAAATGTCAGCTGTATAGAAATCGATATCCCTAGCTTTCGTGTGTGAAGTTGAAGCATCTCGCGGCCAACCTCCTCAACCGGTTCCGAACAAAGCGAGGCGAGTAGTTCTTGTTGTCGTTTGTTATGCAATGCCAAACTGGCAATCTCAATTTGTTTAACAACTCTCGATTAGGACTGCAAATGTGTATCAATCTATAATAAGAGGATGACTATGAAAGTTGAACTAATAAAAAGATTCAACTTAGCGGCAGCATGTTATGTCCAAATGTAGGTATGGATTAATCAGTGTCATAAATATGTAAGATTGTATACTTTAATATGATGTTAAGGAACTAAAATGTTTACATTTTTACGACGCCAACTGCACTGTCTATAATGGCATTTTCAATTACCAATCGCATATTTCCGATGTTGCTCTTATTTGATGTCTCTATACTAAAGAATAACTAAGTAAATATTTGTCTTTTCTGTTAAAATCGCTTAAGAGCATGAGCTTCATGAATAGTATGCAAATGCATTACCAGTGTTTATGGACCGTTGTCAGTTAAACGTTAATTGCAGTCACATTAGATCTGTTGTAGTGGCATAGTCGTAAGATCGTGTTATTTATAGTGAATTGCGTGATAACGTGCAGCTGTTATCACTGGCAAACAATACGTTTGCGAGTGCTTTACATTTACAGTTACAAAACACATCGTGCATGTTTTGGATTGAGATCAGAGGATGTCTTTACATCAATCTGAAGATATCCATGACAATAGAATATCAATTATAAAATAAAATGTATACAATTAGTCCAGTTCCAAAGTCATAAGTAATGATTTAAAATGCAAAAAAGATTAATTTCTAAGCATTTCCATAAGTCGCGGTATAAATGCATTTAAGAGTTTACAAACAATACGAACGTCGCAGACGGTTGTGCAGATTTTCTGCAATAAGCTTCTTTTCATAGAGGAATCTGACAGCTGACGGACGCGAAGAAAGAAAGGAATGCTGGAGGTAATTAGATAGAACAAATTTAATAGCATTAAAAGACAGTAGTCTTATTTCAGGGCTGGCTTAGCGACTACTGATTCTTATTTACTAATTTCATCATAATAATAAAAAGGCCCTGAAATCTTTCTCAACTCAAGAGTCATATGAATACGTGTTACAGTCATGACATGACGTGATGATTTAAGTTAAGATCCTGTAATAAAACATGACATAAAAAATAAGGTTAGAAACATTCATGCACTGAAAAAATGTAGGCAAACAAACACATAATTTATCAAAACAGTATCATGCAACGTACTTAAAGTAAAAGTCATCTAGTAGGTTATTATTATGACAAGTAAAATCATTTGTTTATGATCTCATAACGCAACAAACACACCAGAAGTGTATTGATATTTTCTGTTGACACTGATAATACAATGCATGAATGTATACGCGGTATCTTATCTTGATGTGCACACTCTAATTTATACGTCTTAATTATAAAAAGATTAGCAGTAGTCACATTCAAAATAACGATGATCTGATGAAAACTATGGAATCCTCGATTACTTTAACTGATTTAGGCTTTATTAAACTTGCTTTATGGTTCCTTATGATTAGAAACATTTTGACGTTTTTCAGTTTATATTTACATGATTCAGATATAAAATCATACGATAGGAAAAACATATAAAATCCATCCAGAATAGTTGTGAAGATTCGAAGCAACAAAGTACCGTTAAACGGGGGGAGAAGAGACGGGCCGGGCAGAAAGGGATCCAGAATTTCTTTAAATTAATATTATTATAAATTTTTTCTTCATCTGGCAACATTAACTAGACAAATCTTAAAATTTAAAAAAAGAATGCACTGTCGCGGAAACGGCCATTTTTATTTAACCTCTTTTTTTATTACACCTAACTCACCTCATTGCTATCACTACTAACCCCAACTACGGGGTGAGGTAGGATTTCCTATTCTTTTGTGCTTATCGTTAAAATTATGATATGAAACAACAAATTCATATCATTAAAAAATTTAAACACACGACCGGAAAAAAAATTATGAATAAAAAATGTCAAAATCCTTTTATTGAGGTTTTAATTTCTGTGTCGCCCTCTTTTCTCCCCCCGTTTTCCGGTATATCACATAGGTACGTGTCACAAAAATAACCCAATAGAAATTCATATCATTAAAAAATTTAAACATACGACCCGAAAAAAAATTATGAATAAAATATGTTAAAACTCTTTTATTGAGGTTTTAATTTCTGTATCGCCCTATTTTCTCCCCCCGTTTTCCGGTATATCACATAGATACGTGTACTCACCTGAAATAAACGTGAATATATCAATAGCCTTGGGCGAATACAGCTCCATCTTCCAATGCATCTCAAAATGTATTGCCATCACACAGGCTGCCACGGCAGTGGATAAGCGGAGTATCAAAGATCAAAAGATACGTATAGTTTCCGACAGCACTGCAGTACTACGAGTCCTGGACAACAAAACAATCAAATCTGGGCTCATACTAGAGTGACACTCCGCATTGGAGACGATCGGGTTACAAAACCAGGTCACGCTGCAATGGATCAAAGGTCACAGTGGCTCTCTAGGTAACGACGCAGCCACCTAACCTAGCGATAGGGCCAAGTCCTACGATTCATCTGGCTTTTAACCAGCTGCGGACATGGCTACGTCATAGAACACGAACACAACACGCTGATCAATGGGCAGAAACCATTACATGCAGACAGTCCCGCGAAGTGGTATCACACCCAGACACGCGCCTGACGAGGCGCCTGTTGTCACTTGGCAGGCCTGCCCAACGTATAATCGTAGGCATCATCACTGGACACTGCCCACTTAACAAACATTTATATGTTCTAGGAATAACTGACAGCCCCCTGTGTAGAGGTTGCCTGTCGGCTGAAGAAACAGCTCCCCACGTAATCCTGGAATGCGTCGTCGTAGCTATACAACGGGCTGAAATCCTCACAACACCGAGGTCGCTCCGAGAAGCCTGTGGAGACATGAGGAGGATCCTGCGCTTCTGGACGGAGCTAGGCTGGCTAGACCCCTAGGCAGCAACATTTCTACGCACAATGGCCCGGCTTTTACGGGCTAAGTGCGGAAAAACGGAGCCCATAACCATAACCATAACCACCATATTTAGATACGTGTCACAAAAATAACCCAATAGCACGCATAAGACGCATCAAAAATTCTCTAGTGTCGTGAGACCAGAATTTTACGCGTTACGTCGATGTCCCTGCACATTCAACTTTGCCAGGCTACGTAATCGAGCAAATTTAATTAGTGCCGGGTAGGGAATGCAGTACTGGTACCATTTGTCAGTCCCAGGATTTTCGGTACTAGCCGGAAGAAGAACCGGGATTTCCCGTTTTTTTCGGTACTTTCGGGAAATGACTTGTGGTGGTTTCGAGACTTGAGTAGTATTTACCTTATAGTATTGTTGGGCAATAATAATATCCTGATATGATACAAAATGAAAATACACGTTTTGTTATCAAATTAAAATTAGCCTCCCAAAACACAACCAGTTTCTATTTAGATCCAAAGTTTTGCTAGGTTGGATATCGAAGCGCTGAAGCAGGATGCGCTCGCACAGGACTGGTCAGCAACTTTGGAGGCGCCGTTAGTAAACGAAGCGGTGGACTCGTTGAACGCGACGATTCTAAAGTTGTTTGACAAGCATCCACCTTTTCGGACTGTGAAATTGAAGCGACCTCCTGCGCCGTGGATTACTAGAGCGGTCCGCACTGCAATGAAGAGACGGGATCCGGGCATTTAGCAAATTCAAGCGGGATCGATGCGACGTGAACTGGGCATTGTTCAAATCTGCCAGGAACCGGTGTAATCAGATAGTAAGAGCCGCTAAGCGTAAATATATACATGAAAACATTATTTTATCCTCCCCAGCTGATACCTGGAAATTCCTAAAAAGCCTTGGTATTGGAAAATCAGTTAGCAAATTTAATCACTATCGTCTCCTTCATTGAATGATCTTAACTCACACTTCGCTAAACCTTTCAACTTAGACCCTACCACTAAAGCTCAAAGCATTTCTTATGCCTTGCCCTGTCCTTCTGAAAATTCCTTTTCACTCACTCCAGTCACTGTTTTCTGTCTAAGGTTTTGGAAGCCGCTGTACATAAACAATTATCTTGTTACGTGTACTCCAATCAATTACTCTCCCCTTTTCAATCTGGCTTTCGTTCCGGGCACAGTACGACTACTGCGTTACTGAAGGTTATTGAGGATGTGAGGAAAGGCATGGATCGTTCTCAACTTACTGTTTTGGTTTAAATCGACTTCTCTAACACGTTTAATGCTGATTGAAATAAAACAATTTAACGGATTGTATCGCGTATATTATCTCATTTTAGTTCCCGACGTTTCGGAAGCTTTCCAGCTTTCCATGGTCACGGGAGGAAACGTCGGGAACTAAAATGAGATAATATACGCGATATAATCCGTTAAATTGTTTTATTTCAATGAGTAATAATCGCGGAAACAGAAGAAAATATTACGTTTAATGCTGTCAACCATGACCTTTTATTTACCACTCTAGACCACTTGAACGTCTCGTCATCGTCGGTTGAGTGGTTTTCCACCTATCTTCAGGATCGCCGGCAGATGATCCGTGTCGACAAAACTTTTTCGGACTGGTGTGAACTTGCTTCCGGGGTTCCACAGGGAGGTATTCTCTCTCATCTTCTTTTTTCCATTTTTATCAACCTAATTACTTCTAGGAATAAATGCTGTTACCATCTTTATGCTCATGATCTACAAATATACATCCAAGCAAGTCCTGGCGATTTAGATACTGCAATTGGCCAAATTAATAAAGACCTCGACAGCATCTCCGTGTGGTCGCGTACCTTTGGGATCTCCGTAAACCCATCCAAGTGTTAAGCTATTATACTCGGTAGCTCTCTGCTTCTCTCTCTGTTGAAGAGAGAGTAGAGTAGAGTAGAGAGTTGGACACTACACGCTTGGCACTTGACACGACCATGCTGTTTTGAGCGGAGTTTCCGTTTTAAACAACGCTTGCGTTATTTATCAATATCACTTGTATCATTTCTACATTAAGATATTAAATTTAAGTCACAAATTGTATTTCCCGAAAATCCAGAAAATACCGGGATTTGTATTTTGTAGTACCGTTTCTTATCTTGGCCAAAAAGAACCGGGAAATCCCGGTATTTTCGGTTCCGGTATTTCCCGGGAGCAAACCCTAGTGCCGGGTTTAATTATCGCGGGTTGCAGTCGGCCAACTACACGTGCGACCAGGACCAGACCACCAGCACCATTGCGACTCCTCCGTAATGTTGTTTTTCTAATTAAGCTACTTGGCAAAATGTACTCTTTTGGTAACTTCAATGTTCACTTTTCGTGCGATAGCGGTGAATAGTGCTGCCATACTTCTTCGCCGTTCCTTCATAGCCGAGGATCGTGACCAACTGTAATATCCCTCAAATCGACGCGGCCAGGGGCTATGTTTATAGGCTCTGGAACCACAAACCATTCTCATGATATTTGACCACCTTGTCGAGATTCATCCTCTAGAACATTTGCCCTCGACTTGGGTAGGTACGTAATTCTATTCTCGACTGCTTTATTAATGAAATCAATATGATAACAACGCAAACGTGGATCAGTAAAAACAAGTTGTTAGTCCCTATACTAAGTTTGAAAAGGATTGCGTATTTTGCGTATCTAATCCATATTACTGACACGGTAGAAATAACGTGATACACTTTCAAAGAATTATTGAAAGCCAGTGAGAAAGAAACTGAATTGCCCGGATTATGATTAGATACTTAAAAAATTTGTTAGCAATGGAAAGAAGCAATACAAAAGTGAAGTTGAAAAGTTGTTTTTTGAGACGTTAACATCGTCTTCAAAGAAAACTTTATACGAAGTAACGGATTTAATGCATTGATAAAGGTTTTAAATCTTTCCAGAGAAAATCGAAATCTGAGAACACAAGTGCAGGCGACGTTGCGAAATCCGCAACGAAGCCTTTGAAATGAGCGCCTGAACCGCTCACCGCGCAAGGCCGCCGGTCACGGCTGACTATGGTACAATAAACAACCTCATCTACTTACTCAATACCAGTGACTAATACTCTGGAATTGTGAGAAACGTAATCATTACAATTGCGGATGTACGAAAAGTCGTCAACGAGAACCTATTAGGGCAAGATGCTTTGCATCTCTATTGTATATCGCTGAAATTGCCACCATTCTTTTGAGTACCTATGACGCAACGAAGGCAACGATTCTACGTTTTAGATTTTATAACATGTGAATTGGTGATCGAGCGTATTCCTATAATAAATATAATCTTTAATGAAAGTGAAAGTCATTTGCAATTAGCGTACGGTTCGAGTGGCCACGGCAAATTGATAGCAGAATAATTTAATAGCAATGATGACATTGTGATGATAATAAACTGTAATCAAATGGAAAATAACAATTATTCTAAACCATGTTAATTTGCCGATATACTTAATACTATAAAATGTGATGTAATTAAGTGAGTTAATTTTATTTATTGACAATGATAAGAATCAAGTTCAATTTCGCTGATAATGAAACATAATAGGTTCACGAGCTTACGTCTATGTTTCTAAATAAATACCGTCAGCATAATCGAAAATCGATGTCGAAATACCTTCGCCAATGTTGTAACAGGTTCATTTTACTGGTGTGTATAAATAACAGTTAATTTCTCGTCCCACGGTCCGTTAGCGCCCGTCGCGTGCTCAACTCGCTTCCTGCTTTAACGCTGGATTTCTTCTACTACGGTTGTGACATGAATCGTACTTTCAAGCAGATTGTAAACAAAAGAGCAAGAATTTTGTTTTGTCTGAATGATAAAAGAGTTCGTGGGAAAATGAAATGTAAACAAACACGGCGTGGAAGTACAACAGAAGTGTGCATTGAATTTCACGCTACCGATTATTCATTGACACAATCAAAGAAACTGCTAAAAGCATTATAGGTTATTTTTAACGGTTGTCGTCCTTATCTACGGTATATTACTTTTATTTATATGTATATATTTTACTTCTATGCTAAAATTATGGGCTTCTGAACTGACCGATTTAAGCTGCGTGTGTCTGTCAGTCAATCATTGTTCAAACTTTCATTAAGTATAAGTACTTTAGAAAATGTCCATATTAAGTACTGATTATAACGAGTAAGTTTGTCTAACCTTATTATTATTGAAATAATCGCTTTCCGTGAGATTGTTTATCGTCTCGAGTTTTTTATTTAATGTTTTTACCAGCGTGGCACGCACCGCTGCCGCAAGACTGGGTCGGAAGGAACGCTGGTGCGTGACGGAGACGTGTCCTCGAGTGTCTATCCCTACCTAGTTACCTACTGACACCGCTACTTACACGTTTTGAAACAAGGATCACGGTATGTACCTATTTAAGGCATATACCCCCAGCCTTCGAACTGTGGAAGCCTTTATGTAGGTTTCATTACGATTTCCAATAACACTGGACGGAAATAAAGGGTAATCCGTGATCTGAATATACAAGTGCTTGACCAAGTTATATACTAACTATTTATTTTCAGTATATACCTATCTAAGCATAAAAGTATATTATATCTAAGCCTTTAAGAAAGATAATAAATAGGTAAGTAAGGGTACCATGCAATAATAACCGGATTAACTGTATGTATCTGTGTATTTTAGGTGAAGTTGTTATAAAAGTAAACAACAAAGTTTGTTAAAAAAGTAAGAATGTCACGTCATTATTTCGAGTCACGAACACGTATTTTAAGCATTGCATTAGACACGAAGCTGGTAAACAGAAGTACAAAAATAAACTCTTATATTTAGGTTGGTCATTTCCTGCGTCTTGAATTTTATCGATATGATCAAATACTGACGATTTAGGACTTTGAACCAACAAATATCGGCTTCGTGTACACTGAAATCACAAGACCAGTCAATTGAATTACGTAATTGCTGCGTAGAATATCGTCCATTAATCAAATTGATTATGGAGGTAACTGTTCAATGGTATTTCGTAGATTCAATACGTATACACGCAGTGAATCGCGGGAATTTAGGTCGCTGCAGTAGCTATTTCCAATCTTCATTATGTACTCCATCCGTGGAACTATAAAAAGTAAGAGGGCTTTAACTCACGGTCCCCCAAGGATACGGTAAACATTGAATTAGAAAATAGCACTTGATTCAAGCATGTAATAAAAACTGAAAGCCTGGTTTTCCCGTTGAAAGCAATTAAGAAGGATTCAGCATTAGTGAAGTAGGAAATGCCTTCAAACCAATTAAAGATGCGGCTTTTCCTTTGAACAAAAAAAAACCTCTAACGAAACCGTTTAGATTAAATTACTACAAATATTTCATAATGAAAATTTTCAATATTAATGCTACATACTCGTATAAGCTATGGGAAGCCTAGACTATTAGGGCATCGACAATTGCGTGACTTGTTTAAAAGGCTTACCATCTATGCAGTTCAGACAATAACAATTCCGTTTTATTGCTAAGTAACAATAACAAAGAAACATCGAATGACACGACTGTGGTTCGACGACGTCTTTGTCCGAGCGAGGCAAGTATGGCAACATTCCGCGCCGTAAGTGTTGCAGGAATTATAATAATACCTATACGTATGTTTCTTTTGTTTTTATACTTTCATGACTTCCGTACAATTCCATTTGAAATTATTTCTTTCACCATTGTACCCAACTTGGATTATTCCAGAGGTGCTGTTAAGTTTTACCGGCAATTTTACTGTTACTGTGCACTTGGGTACGAATGTCCGTCGTATTATGGTACAGTGCCCACTGCAATTTCGAAATGCAAGTTGTTGAAGCAATAACTAGTTTTGGTGTTATAAAGATTTATTTCTCAGTGCTATCCTAAGATCCAGAAAATCGATTGAGTATCGTAAGTGTAACGATAATGATGACCCACTTTATCGACTGACCCTTTGTGTCGTCTATCAGTGCTATATACGGCAATTAATTATAATTACGATGGTTAATCTTAAGACAAAGTACACGTAAGTACAAAACGAGGCATTGTTATACTTAAAGCGCGTGATAATACGATAACGTCGATAACCTATACTGAAGAGAAGTAGTGAAAATAGAAAGGTGTAAATAACTACGAGAACACGGACGAAAATATGGTTTTGTTTAGAACGCGTTTGAAGATCGGCAAAAATCGTGTACAAACGTCACATTTAAATGTCAACGATGTCTTTCAAATCCACCCACATAACGAACTACACCTCTGTATTCGGAATAACTCTGTGATTCGTCAAAGAATAATATTAAATAAAGGATTTGGGAACATTGGCCCTTCTAACCGGATCCGGATTAGGTTTGGATGCGTGCTGAACACTGTTGATTAACTAAATAACACTCCAACTGTAAATCTTTAACTATAAAACAGTAAATTTACTTAACTATTAACAGACAACGCAAAGCCTAAACCGCTGAAAGTAGAAACATGAAATTTGAAACACATAATTTAAAGACATAGAGGTGCACTAAGAAACATTTTTTTGAAATTTATATTGTACGTTACCGAACTCACCGAAGTCGCGGGTAAAAGGCAAAATCGGCATAAGTACCGCTTAAATTTTTTTATTATCTAGTTTTTAAATCATTGTTTCTTTTCACACTTTTTACCCGACTGCGCGACGCAAAGGAGTGGTAATGTGTTTATCAGTCTATGTATGTATGTTTGTTCCTATCTGGCACTCTAGAGACCAAACGCGTGGACCGATTTTGATGATTCTTACGTCAATCGATTTGTCTTAACTGTCCGAATGTCACTAAAGACATGAAAATAATGAAAACTCAAAATGGCGATAATGACACGCCATATTGTAAAAAAGAAAAAAAATGAAAATTGACGTACTATATCGAGTGAGGTATCAATGAATAGGGATTTCAAAATCATTATTAGGTTTCTTTAATAATTTTTAATTTGGAATTACCAGTTAGGAACTATAGCGGTTTAAAGTTGGTTCGCAAGCCGTTCTCACTAAATTTTCATTTAATTGCATTGTAATAAATCTGTGCAAGCTTCTCAATAACCGCCACGATAAAGATTGCGAAATTGTCTGACTTTTATAGTTTTAACTAAAAATTATAAAATAAAAAATAATAATTAAAAAAAAACACAAAAACCCGACTGCGTAAAAAACTAAAAAGATAAAAACAAGTCCAGTGCCCTCGAAATTCGTTAAGTTATAATGGGAATCTTACATGATTCATGATCGATACTCACAATATAACAAATAATTAATTCTAATATGGAATATAGCGATTTTAAACACTCTGGACCCATTGTTGGGAAGATTTGCGTCGATCTAGATTTCTTTAGGGGCCCGACTGTTCAAAATCGCTATGGTTCTACAATATTACTATTACTTACATAATAAATGTAACATAAATCTTTAAGAACGAGCAAATATACACATATATGTACAGTCATACATAATCATTGTCGATTGTACAGAGGTTTGCTGAGGCCATTATATAGCATAGCATAATGTGTAAATGTGTATTCTTACGCCATGTTCAATCATTCACAACATAAAGCGGTGGTTTATTTCTTTAGGTATTTAAAAGAATGTAAACAAAAAACCATGTGAGTCGCGGGTCATTCTGCCAATCAAGGTAAACTTTTGTATCTGTGGTACGACGCCACTGGCTGAATGACCTGAGTCACGTGGTTTTTTGTTAACAGTCGTTTAAATACCTAAAGAAATAGACTATTAATTATAACAGGCTCATTCGGCCGCGGTCGGCGTACATTGATTTAATAAATATAGCGAAAACAAATTAACTAACGCTTACGTAGATGACGTTGTTCAAAGCAATATTGTATATATACCGACATAAGCACACGTACAAGACGACCTATTCATGAGGACAAAACGGCATTGCAGTAAAGTAGTAGGGCAATGATATAACAGTAGAACTAGTCTGATGGTACGGGGGCCGCGAAGGTTGCAGGGCGGCCGAGGCCACAGACGAACCTTTGATGTTATAAATACAAGCGACCCACTCAAAATAAAGCCTTCTAAATATAATATTTTTTCGTAGATTTAACGGAAATTTATAAATAAAATTAGCATGTATGCTCCCAGCCTAGTAGCCACGTTGGAAGCGTTTTACAATTAAGTAATGCTATATTGGCCATAAAGTAAAAAAAAAAATATATATTTTTTTTTTTAACCGTATTGTAACGTATTTATTAAATGCTATACACACCTTTGTGTATACTGACTTACTATACGTTACATTTACTATACTATGTTTTCTCGATTGTCTCAAAACGATTGAGAATGGATAGTCAGACGTAATAGGTATACCAACCTGATATAAAACATAACGTTAATATTGAAATCAATTAAAATGCTTCATACAGATTGATGGAAAAAGACTTGCGAGAATTTAAATTAATATTTTAAGTAGCAATTCGAGTAGAATATAAAGTTTAATATCGAGTTTTCTTTCCCCGACTAGAAGGTCCAAACATTACATGAACTATCTAACTGACATGAAAGCAAAAGGACGCAGCAGACACTGCTACTGCCTACATTTGGCATGTTCAAATAACACTAAATGATGTTAGTAATAATAATATTTATCGAACAAAATGTTCATAAATTGAAAATACCATGATATAATCTAAAAGTATAATTTCGAAGAAATTACGGAAGATTCCACATACACAAAACGCCGAATTAATGCTCAATGTATATGGTACCTATATGGGTACCACATAGTTGTTTATTACTGTCTTTTGTTTCCTAAGTTGAATATAACTATTTATAAGAAAGAGAAAATCCCTGAATAGAGAAATGGTGCTACCTAATTTTCTAGTCCTATTAACTTATAGGAAATCATTTACTAGTCAACCATTAGTGAATTGGTTCGAAGAGATTCGAATACTTGTTAAACTGGTCATGACAACAACAAGTACGCATTCAAACACCCATAACAGAGTTTTTCTGCAACTCGTGTCGAACAAAACATGCCCGGCGACGGTGTAGGCGTGTTTGGTACAAATTAGTGGTCAGAGTGGTCCAACTAGTTTGCCGGCTGGCTCTAGAACAGGTCGCAGGGCAGATGGGAGGTGGAAAGCCTACGCAAACGTTTTCACTTCACTAACTACTCGACCGTTATGTTATATTTCTTGAATTTCGTTTCGAATGCCGAAATGACCAAGAAAGTTAATGGTATAATGATACCACAATTATGACAATTATGAATCCTATAACCATTTTAGCGGATGAAATTCAGTGATTTACAACCAAATCGGTGGAATCAGAGAAATCAAAAAACTACAGAACCGGATATAAGATCGAACTGAAATGGGAATATTTGCATTAAACATACAATATAGCCTGCACTGATGCAATCTAAAAAACCGGTACCGTAAAACGGGGGAGAAGGGACGGTGTGGGCAGTCAGAATGTTTTTTTCAGTTGCTATTTTAATTTTCAAGCTCAAGTTGCTGTTAAAGTAATTTTATTGTTTTTTTTTAATGTATCTCTTGGCAACACTAATTGTCATCTCAAATAAAAATAAAAAAGAATCCACTATCAAAGTTGATGCTTAAACGCGACGGATTTAGGACGGAATTAGATTTTATGTTAGATTTGACAATGCGTCAACTCTAGCAATTTTCCCAACTCACCTCATTGCTATCCCTACTAAGTACTATACACCCTAAGTACGGGCTGAGCTGGGGTAAAAACTAAAGTTCGTGCGATAGGAAAACAAAGTATGTACAATAATTAACGTACACAAACTTTCATCGAGGTTTGAATTTTTGTTTTGTTCCTTCTTCCCCCGTTTTACGGTAATTATTAAAAAAATATACATTCTAAAATACAACTGGAAGAACCAAATACAAAATAGCTACACTACACGAATTCAATTGAAACAATAATGAAAAAAAGAAGAAATATTAGAGAAGATGGAATAGAATAAGGCAATCCTGTACATATCCAATAATAAATATTCTATAGTATTATTAGTATAGAGACTCGTGCCTGCAGTCAAACTGCACAATACAGTTTGGCAGGAAACTGTCTTAGAAATAAGAAATATGTACTTTGTTTGATAAATAAAATAAAAAATAATAAACACGTAAAATACTGAAAGAACTTTGAAAGAGAAGACTACAGTAAATAAGGAAAGTTATGGAGAGATATACCATAATTACTACATATGACAATGCAAATATATTATAATGTAGTCGGGGTCAGGTGAACGTTAAAATACTGATGAACACAAATAATAACTGGATGGATCAACACCAATTTAATTCATAAATTCGAAGTTAACCCTATTCAACTAGATCGTCTGTATTATTGAACTTGTTTCATTGTCGAGTACTCTTGCATCTTGCATCGTAATCTTCTAACGCAGTTTTTTTTTTAATGTGATTTCCTAGACATAACTACGAACTGGCCAGTGACTATGTCAAAATGTTTTTTCTTTTCGAGAGAGCGCTTTCCCCGTGTGGTGGCGCAGCGCGACCCCGCGCGCTTGATAAGTGGCCCGGGTTTATTCCTCTTGCGTCCTGCTCTCAGCCCTTGGATAAAACACGACCATTTCAATATAAACGTACATAGAAGTAACAACAACGTAAAAGTAGATATAAACTAGGTGTTGACTACACCTAGTTTAGTCTGTAGTCTGTTACTAAATCATCAGGAATATGCAATTATTGTAAAATCACGCATCTTCCGACACTAGATATATACAAATTCATATTGTTACATATTCACATAGAAATCATAACCACGTAGAAAAAAATATCTAATTGCCCGAAACGATACCTAAAGCTTTAAAATATAAACGGAAGGAATGATATTTACTAGATTGATAGGTGAAATGGGTATAATTTTTTTGTCTACTTTAATAACTTTAGAAAGTCGCAATAACAACATTCCTTGAATAATAATAATACACATATTCGGTTAAAATATGAACACAGGAAGACTTGAGAATTTGATGCTGATACCCCGATTGCCTTCGATCACTATCTATCACACAGATTAAGATATATTATGTTTCTAACGTCTGCAATTATATTATACCTACTACATGTTAAAATTAGGCACGCTACATATCGTTTTTCTGTGCATTCTCAATGTTCTCATCTATCAATGCCAATTTTAACGTCAATCGGTTCGTTAAACATAGTTGATGCAACTCGCAAGTAAAGTGAAAAATCTGTGTACCATGATGACGACAAACTTTCCATTCGGCATCGGAAAACTGGGCTACAAGAGAAGCAACCCAGCGGCCTAAGGGCTCCCCCCGCGCCCCGTCGACCTAGTTTCCCCCCTCTCAATCTTTGTGCACGCTCGGCTTGCACAACTCTTGCGTGATATCAGCTGTATTCGATGATAACTCGATAGCGTGGTCGACTCTATTGGATCGTTTGTAGAAAGTTTAGGGGTATGCTTTTGTTTTAAACAATTGAAACTATTTGGGTGTTCATTTGTTTTGATATTTAATGAGTCAGGGAGGTTCAGATTGGTGTAGAATAAAGAGAATTAAGCCCACGAATATTGATGAGTGTTCCAATAAGTTAAAAAAATCTACATCTGGAATAATTAATGCTCATACATCCATATAGTTAATCATTCTGTAATGATCATCGTTAATACTTCTTCTTATATCTACTGTACCAGCACTCTTCTGAGACACAATGATACCTACAATTAATTACATCAAATTCTTTTAGTAGAGTTTTGTTCCGACCACAAACTTTACTCAAATCTGTTTCGTAACATTCTTGTTCATAAGTTATATGTCGTGCTCGACACACATAAAAGTTTTTGTGGCCATCAACATGGTCTGCGATGACGCTATGTTGATAGGTAGGTACTAAATGGCCTTGCCAAGGGCAAGTCTATTCCGGTGATACGACGACAGAGGTAATGTTTATTTAAATGAGTTGGTTAAGAATTAGACAACAACTTGGAATACAAACAGTACTATCATCGATCGAGTAAATTATCAAACTTCAAATTGAATATCCAAAAACCACATTGAAAAATATTAATTCCCAATAACCTTCAATGCGATGGTCCCCTGACTACCTATTTTTTCCATGGCCATATTACTTGCAGAAGCAGAAAGATAATATTATCTCTTAAAAGACTTTGATGACGAAGTTACGGTTGAAATTGGCAAAGAACCAAGAAGAATATAATGTTAAGGGAGAGGCCTGTTCCAAAATACTTGGTGGAAACAGATTAACACAGAAACGGCATTATTAATGACCGATTTGATGAGTAATCTACTATTAATATAACAACACGACAATTATTTTGTTAACCTTCTTTGATTATTGTAGTGTAAAAAGCTATTATTACAAATGGTACTGTAATTCCAAACAATATAGTAAACTAAGATCTTCGTAATTTCGAATAATCACAATATCTTGGAATCAAACAGGAATCTTTCATATCACCAACACAACAATCGATCGAGTTATTTGATATTACCTTATAATACTCTCACCTCAATTCCTTTAGCTCAATTTAAGCATCAATTGTATATTCATTAATCAAGTGCTATTGCCTTATCAAGCTAAGTTGATCTGCCATTTCAATTACGGTGCTCTCGAAGGCTGATCAAAAGGCTTTACAACCCCTTAATGCATTTTGAATAAGTATGATTGACTTTTTATGTTCCAAGGGCAATGCCCGAGAAACTGTCGTTATAATGCCTAAAGCCTAGACTGGCGATCTTCACTTTCGTGAAGGCAATTTGCCGGTGACTGAACTTCAGAAAAAGTCCCCATGTTTAGTCGATTCTCGTTGTAAGTCGTGTTCTTCAATTTGGCGAAGCTATCAGAAGGGATATTTTTGTAGGATACTTACACAATTTTGTTTTGCATATTGTTTGACCATCAGTCAGTGTCAGTAATGTAATAAACTACATTTTTAATCAGAACTTTAATAATTACATGTTTTATATGGTGAGTATGTTACATTGGATCTGCAGGCTAGTGCATCGGAATTACAAATTGTATTTGTCTGTTTCATATATCTTATTTAAATCTGCCAGTTATAGAATAGAAGAATAATCATGAATTGTATCTTAATTTCTCATTTCATATACATTCCATACAGCCTGTCTCTGCAAGTGATTTTAGTTTCAAAGTAACAACTTCATCAAGTTCCATTTCGCATTCGGAGACTTGAAAAAGTTATAAATTTTATATCTCCAACTTGGACTTCGTAGGTACACAAAAATGCTTGGAAACAGTTGCAGGATTACTTCTACAGATTTATCGGATACCAAAGTATCTTTCTTATCCGACTGATTAACACAAGGAAATCATAAGTGGTGTGTAGTGCAAATCATCAACTCATATGGCATCGTCATCGTATGATTGTAAATCAAGACATATCACGACCTGCTCTGAATTTCACACAACAAACGATTAACACTACGTTAAGGTGCGTCAACATTTGTATCATTTGCCCGTATCAGATCATCGTCGAGTGGCATGATCGCGTGTCACGATCACGCGTTTGGACGTTGCGCCGATCGGATCGCTCGAAATCCATTTTGCTACGCGTATCACACAGTTATATCGGACGAGTACGGCATGATCGGCGCGCCGACAGTAAGCGTCCAAGCAGCGCGATACGCTGTCATGCCACGGCACGGTGATCGGATACGAGCAAATTATACAAGTGTGGACGCACCTTAAGCCGAGTGTGCGAACGTTTTAGGGCTCATGGTTATTATCTGTTTCGTTCTTGTCCACCTAAACACATATATTAATTAGTTAAAGTAAGTTAAAATATATCTAATTTGGCCACAAATTTGTCTCTCTAAAACACCGATCGCTCTCTGAGAAATCTGTCATACAATACGTAACTAGCCCTGGCACAGGCCCCGGTCTTTTTGGGCTGTTACTGCACACTTTGTCATTAAACGCTTGTCTGGACCATTAAACCAAATAAATAAATAAATAAATACGTTACATAAAATTAACGTCGGAAGTAAGAACAGAAAGCGCCAGAATTCCTGGGCATGTGAAATCCTCGTAGAGTATTCGTTAATTATTTTAGTTTTTTCGTTAGTTATTTCCCAACCTCGCAACATAGTTACTAGGCATCCCGGTTACGTAGCAGTTATAGGTAAGAGTTTATCTGGCGTTTCTCACTCACGGCGGGAGAGCGAGGGTACAAAGATATGGCTTCTATTTATAACCGAGGAATGAGTGAAGAGCGCTGCAGGCGCGCGGACGCATCGGGTAGGTATTTGTCGTCAGATTCGTGTTCTGTTTTATACTGGTTTTGCTTATTCTTATGTATTCCTATTCCTGTACCATATTCATTTTCGTGTACCGTACAGTTGATACATATTAACTATGTGTACAGACATTGTCTACAATCGTTTCATATTTGTTTATAATCATTTTAGGAAATCCATCGAAGAATGCGATGATAATTTGAAGAGGTGAGGAAAAAAACTTCAACCAGAACTCGTCAGAACCTTATATTTTGCTTAAAACCCGAGTTAGCCGCCTTAAGATTTCACGACACTAGATAATAAGTATTTGTGAAAGTTGGCGTTCTTTTGTCTGCGACAGCTGTCAAATTTTCATGGGTGGCTATCGAGAGTGCCATTGCCATTGCAATTCGATATTTCGACAATATTTAGCTTACTTTGTCTGATTTCTAATTTCATGGAATTTATGTAAACAATGGTGTTGCAAGTAATGAAAAGCATTGGCAGAATTAGAGATATTTATAACTAGCTTCTGCCCGCGACTTCGTCCGCCTTAAATTCGTTTATCGCGGATAAGGGTATTTTTCCGGGACAAAAAGTAGCCTATATCCTACCCCGGCACTTAAACTATCTCCATACTAAATTTCATCCAAATCGGATAAGCGGTTTAAGCGTGAAGAGGTGACAGACAGACAGACAGACAGACAGACACACTTTCGCATTTATAATATTAGTATGGATTTCTACATCTACAAGAAGAAGGCTTTATATATAAAACAAAATGTACTCTTTAATGAGGAAAATACAATTGAATTCGACTGAGGGTTTGTTTTATATAAACGACTAGGATACATGAATTTATAATGTAAATACTGTTGTTTTAGGCATAATTTATTTATAGTACTGGTATCACACTCACGATACTCCCAGACGATAAAGTTGCTACCGCTTGCGAATAAAGTACTTAATTAATAACAAAACATATCAGGAATAGTGATATGGATAATGAAGGAAACTAAGAAGTCCACAGAGTTGGATATCTATTACTTTTACAACAAATGGCAAACTCACCGAAGACAAACAGACGCGTCTCCAAGGTACTTTTACTCTTTGACTGTGATTGGTATTAAAAGTACAAATTATTGATTATGATTAATACTTTTAGTTAATGTTTACGATAAAAAGAAATAAATGTTAATAAAAATAATTTTATTTCACAAAAATAGGGTCGTACATAATGCGGACAGCGCGGAAAGTTCCAGTACGCGAGCAAATGGCATTTCGGCCATTTTGAAAACTACGACTTTCACCAAGACTGTATTCTTCACGAACTTATTATTACTTACCATTATTTTTCATAGATAACATAATTTTTCAAGGCTTTGAAGTCGGCAACTTGGCGAACTACCCGCTAACCAGTCGGTATAGCGACCCTACATCTATTTAGAGTGTACCCAATTTCATTTATTTTTTTCAAACGTATTATGAATTCTTTAAGGCAGTGTATTCACCGAACAGAGTTATCGAAATTCTTTAGTACGTTCATTTATAAAAATAGTAGAAGATGCCCGCAACTTCGTTTGCGGAGGAGAAAAAGTCATAACCCATCGTTTTTTCTTCAGCGTAGTCGGGTAAAAAGTATCCTATAACCATCTGGAGATACCCAGCTAACCGTGTACCAAAAATTGTGGATATCTGTTTAGCCGATTTTGCGTGATGAAGCCACAACGACACATGCAAACATACATAAAATCCAAAAAAATATTTTTCGTTTTAGTGACCTTCAAGTAGTCCGTAACAATCAATATTCTGAAAATATTTTCAATGTACAGACATTTCATTTTTACAACTTTACAATAGTATAGATATTATTTACTTGCTGACCTATACTGTTAGAAACATAACTTTGTTTACATAAATTGCGTTAATTTATAAATCACTTTATAGTACCTACTACAGATATACAACATCTATACCATTGTAAAAAACCGGCCATGAGCATGTCGGACCATGCATATATTCCACAACCGTTCATACAAAAAAATGCAGTACTAGAGAGATAGATGATAAAAATACAATATGAAAAAGTACACTAGCAAAAGATCGTATCTCCACAGCACTTACGTTCTTTTGCTGAGAAGCGCAGTTTTTGGCAATAACTCAAAAACGGTAAATCCGATCATGTTGAAAACAATTTTCGTTGAAAGAATTTATTAAGCTTTATCTTTGTAATTTTTTTCATTTTTTGTGACATACTTTTCAGAAAATAGAGGGGGACACACACAATTTATGCTTCTTTCGAAGCGATTATTTTCGAAAATATTCACTAAATCAATAAAAATGTAGAAACCTCAAAATGTTTTAAAAGTTCTTCAGTTTCGGTTACATGTATATAATATCCGGTGGGGCGCTATTGTCTCGTAGGCTAATTCAATCAAACTGAAACTGACATCATTCTCAGGGACCAACATTGTCACGAAACGTTGACTTCAACCGGCAAAATGTTCCCACTGTACAATGATAAGTTAGATAACGAAGTCTCTAACGTGTTATCTTTGCTATAGCTATAACATGAATAGTATAAAGTGTACATAATTAAGAGTATTTTAATCAATGGAGATACTTATGTCATCATGTAAATTTATTATGAGTACATTCTTAAGCGGGTTACCAAATGACTCCGACTCCGAACCGAAGAATGGATCAAAATCGTCTTCGAAGTAATCACAATATAATACATATATAAAATAATACAACAAAATGGGGCTTAATCGCGTATAAATATGATTTAATTTTATTTCTATGAAACACAATTTTTTTGCGTTTCTTTGTTTTTAATGTGGGAAAACGAACACCATATTACTATCTATTGTGACATAGATACAAGTCAAAGCGCAAAGAAAACTACGATTGCTCTCGCACGTGGTCACACCAGGATTCGAACCCGGTACTCCGTGTCAACCCCTCCACCAGCGAGCAGTGTGCCAATCGCCTCGAATCTATCGATCCGGTTTGACCCATGTACCTATGTTTATTTTTATAAAGGTATATTTAAGAATGATTTATTTGGTTGCGATACTAAAATACGAGGCTTGCTGGAAGATGAAATAAATCCTATATAAGCCCGACTCCTACGTACGAGTCGTCAGAGACTATGAGAAGTCATTCGAAGAAGACGAATCGAAAGTCGGTTAGACAGGCCTAAAATTGTGCGACCAACGAAATTGTACGGGTTACCGAAAGTAGAAAAATCCAATGTGGCTCTGCGGCTAATCGTTAGTCAGATTTCGTCGCTCACTTACGATCTTGCGAAGCCTGTAGCGTCGGTTTTATAGGCGCTTGTAGGTAACACGTCGTTTTTAGTGAAGTATTCCCGCCACTTTATAGACATACTGAAGGACATCAGACTGAGACGGAACGAGATAATGGTGAGTTCTGATGTCGAGTCACAATTCTCCAATGTTCCCGTAAAGGACTTTCTTGAAGTAATCAGAAAAAGGCTGAGTGACAATGACAATGGGATGCCGGAGTCTCACATGGTATTGCGCAAAAACTGTTTGGAAGGCAGTTACTTTTTATATGGAAAGCATTACCTGCATATCGACGGTGTTGCCATGAGTGGGTACGCTGTGACATCGGGTAAGGCAAACATATGGATAGAACATTTTGAAGCCAATTTAGATCTGCGATGACTGCGACCCTAGGCAAGTTATGAAAGCAATATTTGACGATGTTTTCTGCGTTATGAAGGGTGGCAAACAGGAGGTTGAGCAATTACTGCAGCATCTTAAATCCTTTCATCCAAAAATTAAGTTAATGAATGAATTGGAATCTAAACGTAGCTTGCCTTTTCTGCACGTAAAAGTGACAAGTCGAATAGATGGATCCCAGACGCACACTAGTATAGGAAACCGACACCGATCGACAGGTATTTGAATGTCGTTGTTGTTGACTACGTAGAGGATCACCATCATCTTCGTCACCTCTCCGCTTTTGTTGTAAGTTCTCTCTATAATTGGACACGTGAACTTTGCAACCCGGAAATCTTAGAAAGTGTGGAATGGGTGAATAGACAGCAGCCCGAAACAAAACATCCTGAGGTTTGGAGGAAACCAGCATTCGTGCCTTACGTAAGAGCGATAACGGACAAAATCAGTACAGTACTACAACAGTACTCGATAACAACTGTGTACACGCCGTTATCCAAGGTCACAGGAACAGGAACATATCGCGACTGTTAAGAACCGCCAGGTAAATTAATCCGCTATTGCCGAACATTTACTACAATCAGGACCAAACCACTGGATTGAGCTTCAGAATCCCAAGATCTTTTCTATGGAACGCAATAAATGACTATAGTAGGATTCATACAAGAAGCAATTGAAATTAAGAAACACCGAAATTGTAACCGAAAACAGGGTTTCAAACTTTCGTCTTCGTGGAATCCAGGTATTAATCCAGGTAAACAACATCAAATATCATCCGACAAATCGCCAGATGTTGTAAGTATAGTGTGTAATAATCAACACCAAGCGTCGGTAGATCGAAAGACACACGGCAAGATGTTGATACCCGCATCTCCAGTTCCTTCGAGACTATGAACGTAACGCGACGTCTGGAACATCAAAGAATTACCAACGAAAGGTAATTAAATATATTATACGCGATTAAGCCCCGTTTTGTTGTGTTGTGATAATGAGTGAAGATCGTGTAAGTTTAAATCAATGTTATATATAAAATAGAAACGTTTATTTTTAGCTCTATATAGAGATGTTAGGTAGCTAGGTAAAGTGTAAGTAATAAAAATAGGCTACTTTTAGCACAAGAGCTAAGACAACTCTTCATACAAGCAAACTCGTCATTCGATGGGCAGTTGGCAGGCAGGTGGGTCTGGTGGTTGCTTTTTACCGTTGCAACTTGGTATAGAATCAGAAGAATTACAAGGTAGGTTCTTGTATCTACCTTACCTTAATATTTATCGTAACTACCACTTTCCCTATTTCACACGCGTTTCCAATAAAAAACATTATCTTGCGTGAAGGTTGGCATTATTTAGAAAGTGACGAAGCTACTGCTGCCTATAGGTAAATAAAAAAGCAAGAAAAAGAACAAGTACCTATTTATATTGACACGCCGGTATATTAGTAGCCTCGATATATTTGTATTGTTAAATTATTTTGATGCTAAGTACTAGAGATAGGCCGGTACCTAATACTATTGAATTTTTAAAATTTGATCCAATTAAAGATCTCAAAAGAACCTTCATGTTTGTTTTTGCATGATAGGTATCTATGTCGTTAAGTACACCTTTCTTGTGCAATAGCTGTTTTTTTAATACACCAGTTGCAATTTAGCAACTTGGTCATTTAAAGGTGTGTCCACATTTGTATCATTTGCCCGTATCAGATCATCGTCGCGTAGCATGATCGCGTGTCACGATCACGCGTTTGGACGTTGCGCCGATCCGATCACTCGAAATCCATTTGCTACGCGTATCACGCACTTGTATCGGAAGAGTGCGGCATTATCGGCGCGCCGACAGTAAGCGTCCAAGCAGCGCGATACGCAGTCATGCTACGGCACGGTGATCTAATACGAGCAAATGATACAAGTGTGGACGCACCTTAATGTAAGCTATGTAAAGTAAAGTGATCTTTATTCCGCATTTTGCGACGCAGGTTGGGAAAAAGGATAAGATTTGTACCTAAGAACCAAAACATGTTCCTAAGTGACCTTATCGAAGTAAACTTGAGATAAGAGCGTATATTTATTGTTAGTGTTCAAATATCTCCACGAAAATGTTAAAATCGACACTTAGGAACGTTAAACGAGGACAAAAAGTTACTTACCTACATTATTTGCCCTAAGGTTGACTGGTAGAGAATGCCTTATGGCATTAAGTTCGCCTTTTGTACAATAAATTTCTTTTGTGCAATAAAGATTAAATAAATAAATAAATAAAATTATTATAGTCATCATATATCATTTGACGACCGGTTTGGCTCAGTGGGAGTAACGTTGCCTGCGAAGCTGAGGTCCTGGGTTCAAATCCCGGTAAGGGCAAATATTTGTGTGATGAGCATAAATATTTGTTTCTGAGTCTTGGATATTTTCAATGTATATAAGTAATATATCTATTAAATATATCGTCGCCTAGTACCCATAACACAAGCCTTATTGAGCTTACTACTAGAGTGATTTGTGTAAAATTGTCCCGTAATATTTATTTATTATATTTATTTATTTATTTATCATACTACCATACGGTGGGGCTGGAAGGCTAGTCGGGAAAGTTTTCTTTACATTTTTCTGCGTATACCTAGCTCTAATAAGATAAGATAAAAAACTGAAGACAAACTAAGCCCTCGGAGAAACTAAAATGACACAAACAAACCGATTAAGGGTCAAGTACGCTAAGTCCTGTACCTGCTTTGATATTATTATTATTAATTGTAAAAAATGACAACAATTGTACCTTTTAAAAAAGTTTATGAACTGAAAAACTTATTTCTGTAATTTGTACGTGAATTGTTCTACGGTTACGGTACGGTTCATTTCATTAGCAATAAGGCTAATGCCAATGTTTTATTGCAAATTCAAGAAGTTTTTTTATCAATTACCAGTTTAAGGTTGATGGGCGGGTATTTTTCTAAAAATCTAAAAGCTCCAATAACTTGAAAACTAATGAGTTGTGTTGTGACCCCTGGTTGACTGGACTTAAATCATTGCAAATGAGCCATAGAATAATCCCATTCAAGGAATACGTCGAATTTCCAGTCACCCTATATATTATATTTTTACGCCATACTAAACGTTACGTTGACACAGAATTTACAAATAGGTACCTAGTTTATTTTTATGTCGCAAATTCGCAGTCGCAATGCTTTTTTTTAATACATACATATGAAGGTATATGTTTTTAAAACCTGGACGTGACATTTGTATAATTCGCTGGGACATTTTTACTTTTATCTACCCAGATCAGTAAGAAAATTTTAAAAGTCATGGGATTGACAGCTATCTCATTAGACTATACCTAGTAAAAATGTCGCATCACGGTTTTTGAAGATTCTAGGCATCTAAAAAACAGGACTAGATAAAAATAAACTATTTACCTACCTTACCTACATCTTGAGTCCACGTGACGTACCTACGAGTAGGTATACCATCAAGAATCGCACTGCACACCTCTGGAAAACTTACTGTTCCCAATAGGGTACTTGACTGACAGATCAAATCAGTTTCTTTTATGAACTGCAAAACGGTCCGAAAGTATGAAGTTTGTAAGGAAAAAAGGTTTATTACGTCATAATTCTACACGGTCAAATTGCCTCCTTATTTTTAGTTTTTGATCATTTTAAAATCGCCAAAAGCTTGATGTATTCATCAATATTTTGTACTTATTTTCAGAAATAACATTTAACTGCAAGCGTGACATCATTTATGTTGACTACAGGAAAGTATCCAATTATTACTGTACCTGCCTAGATAAGTTGTCTACTCAATAAATTACTATCGCGAAACTTTCCTTTCGTCAAGTAATTTGAGAATTCGATTTAAGAACGTTGATTCGGTTCAGAAACCGTGCGTCGTCGGTGTCGGGCTCGGGCGTCGGGCCGGTGCATCGAACGCGGTGAGAGCGAGGTCGACGAACCTCGGCCATGTGCATTCGGTGAACTACATTGTCATAGATAAAAGGGTTACTTTGTTTTAAATGGGGGAATCCGAATTAACTATACGTAAGCAGTGTACCTATATTAAAAAGGCAATGATTTAATGTCCGCATTCGTTATTTTATTTTTATTTGTCCTTGTCGATTTTTGAAGTTCCAGTAGACATATAAATTAAACCTTTATGTTTGTTTTTTTCATTCATCATCTTTCTATTATTTCGATTTATGCTTATCTATATCCTGTTACCATTGTAGAATAAACTTGTAGCAACCAAATAACAATAATATGCTAATTTAAAAACATCAACACAATTTTAAGTATTTATACAAGTTATATCTATGATAAATGATAAAGAAAAAATCCTTAACGTTATTCTAAGTCATCCCAAATAATTCATCTATGTTTCTACCTATAGGTAGGTATGTAGTTACCTATATCTTTATTATCCCGGGGTTTGTAAATAGGTCCCAGGCCGCCAGGCTCCGACCGAGCCCTTTCCAACTGTCCCGAGCTTATTTCTCACTCCCTCCCTTTTCCGTCCCTTCCCCCCAACGTTGTAGGGCAAAATGTGCCAACATACCTACCTATCTAGCTATGTTACGTATACATGTAAGCGGAAAAATAAATTTTCGCATCAAAAATGTGTGGGTGGCACGAAAGAGTTCAGTCGTGTATTTTTTATTGTATTGTTTAATTAAAATACTAGTTTAATGAACCGGTTTGGCCAAGAAAACACGTTCTTGACAAACATTCGGCCAAGTACCTAAATATCTACACCGTTTAATGATGGGGTAGTCTTTAATTTTCATTGAAATTCGAACACGACCCATTCGATACAATAGCTTCCTAATTAGTAATTATTATGGTAGCTATAGATACTAGAACAAACGTCCGCAGATTATACCAATAAGTAATGCAATTAATGTGGGTAGAGAGGGGAAGTAAGTACCTTCCACGTAAGAACAAGGAACTTGGTCTCTCGGAGTTATGGAATAAAACACGACGACGTTGCGTTCATTTGATAGGTATGCGACTGGTAATTACATATGAACGACCTAGAATAAGATCAAGCCATGACTTAACATAACAATAAATAATGCTAATATATATAATTATTTTAATTTAAAAGCACCAAGCTCTACCTGAAGCTCCTTATTCTTGTTATCTTTGAGCGATGCTGCCCTGATAACACCAGCTTTCCATCCCCACTCAGAAACTTTATTCACATTAATTTTTGTCACACCACTCACAGACAGAAATCGTTTGCCAACTAAATCTTCACGGTATTTATAGGCCATAACGAACCACACAATCACATTATTCACTTTAAAACTACACAAACGTCAAGAAACACAGCGCACGAACGCTTTACACGGCACACTCTTCGTTGAGCGAAGGGAAACTACGTGGAAAACAAAAAAAGCGCCTGCCCGGAACGTACATTAGCACCCAACATATTCTAAATACGGCCTTATTGTACTTCTTTTCTTAGCGCAAACTACCTTTTTAATTTTGTCGTATCATACCAAACTGAAGTATAATCCTATCAAATAGAATGGGCTTTCGATGGCCTGAGCTCAGCATTCAAGTTAATATACTTTTAAACTTTTCATGCTTAAGGTTTAGTTTCATTGCGCACGTAGTTTCTCTTTACGTGGTTGTTCCAAGACAAATTACCAGAGGGCGCTGTATTTTAAATATCATAGTTACAAAAATACATGTAAGATGGCACTAGCGTAGCTTTATGTCCTAGTAAAATTTGAGTACAAATACAGACTATTCCATTAAAAAAAAAGTTGGATTCTGCAAAAAATATAATTATTGTACATAAATACAATACATAAAAATTAAAACAAATGTCCTACTTCTACTTGAACTTGCCTCTAACTATATTGATTAGTCACGTGACCAAAACAGATTTCAAACTTCAACACAATTCAATATGGCGACTCGGACGTACTGCTGAGCGGTTGTGTTTGAGATGTCATATTTTATGAATTTTTGAGTGCGTTTTTCATATGTGGCCGTTAATATGATATCGTCTATTATATCCCGATTGGTGATGTAAGTAATATTTCATTTAATATTTAAATTTCCATGTGTTTGATCGGTTGTGACGTATTCGTATTACGAGTTTATTTTTATTACACATCTGTCTACCCTTTGTTTGATTATTCAGTCTGCATCGATCTGTAAGAAATGTTTATTAATTATAGAGATTTTGTGTGGCCTTTCATATAAATTACTATACAATACAATATGTATAAAAATATGAATTCTTGTAACTAGCCTTTAATGACATTTGGAATTTAAAATTTTCGTGTACTCATTCATGGAAGTCTTGATAAAGTGATGCGTAGGTAATATTTTTCAATTATAAAATATAAATAATCATATAACTTTTGCTATATTTTATATAAAAATGTATTTGTATAAAATATAAAAAAAACTACCAACTAATGCTATTCCTCATGGAATAACACCTTTAGGGCCCCTGCAGTATAAATATCTGGATGGATTCCAAAAATTCAATTACTACAGGAATGGGGTACAACGATGATGTTGAATATGTATTATAGAGCCACATTTAGCCAAGTTCTAATAGGAACCCTGACTGGAAACCCATGCAAATGTAGTTCTTTTAATTTCATCACTCATATTTTAAGGAATCAAGTCGATTTTTATCTCTGTTATTGTAAATCTCTACAGTCTTAGATCTTAAAAGCATTTAGTAAGGCGGCTAACTTCCCGTGACACCTGTCTATCATATGGGACCAAACAAAATACATTTTTTGGTCCCATAAAAGTGTAATAAGAACTTTTTCCTGTGGATTGTATAATACCGCTATTTTGCGTCTACAGCAAGGGCAACTGGAAATGATTGGAATGTGGGACACTTTTGCAATTTCGGGACATTTTTAAACAACAGTCAAATACGGGACTGAAGTATGAAATGCGAGACTGTCCCATAGAATCCAGGATGGTTGGCTCCCTTACATTTAGTAATATACCCATTCAGCTTGTTTTAAAAGGTGAAATAATGATCTTTATTCTGTAAGTGGGCCACAAGGACACTTTCAGAAGTCTGAATCTATTGTTTTTCTCAAGAGACCACTGTTGAGAAGAAAGCCAAAACAAACTCAACAGTCAGTCATTTTTTCTAAATAATAAATGTGTGATACAATATTTGTACTTAGCCTATCTTAAATATATGTTTTTAAGTATAAACTCAATGTATAGTTCTTCAAGAAAACATATTCCAAATTTATAAAAGTGAAAATATAATACAAGAAAAGAAGCAAAATAGGTTTTTTTAAATGACTTACAATTACAATTTATGGACCTTATTGGACTGTAAAAATAAATATCTTTTGGGGCCCACATGATGGTTGGGGCCCTGGGCATGTGCCCAGAGGGATAGAGGAGCCTGATTATCATCATGATTAATATATCCATCCACACTACCAATTTCTAAGTAGAAGTTGGTTGGTATGGTAACATAAACAGATAGCCTTACACTTGTTTCAGTGCTGTTTGTACAGGTGATGATGAGATTACATAGCTATTGCAAGCTACGTTTCGTTGGTTGGTTTGTTCATAGAACTGTCTTGCACTAAAAAAAAATAAATCCCGTGCTGTGGTGTAAATTGTAATTATCAGAAGCAGGACAAAATATTCTGTTGGTCAGCAAAAATATAAAATCCTTTTCAGTACCTATACAATAGGTATCGTAAATGGTGAACTTTTTTGATATTCATTTTAAGAAAACTGGTTTCACTTAATACATATATTAGGTAACTTTACAATGATTGGTAGCACAATTTAGTAAAGTGGTTGCAATTATGCAATCCACCTTTAATAAAATCTTGCTAAGTTGGACATTTATGTTGTTCAAAAAATATTATGATGTCGCATTATGCATGAAACCAGTGATTTTAATGGATAATAGGAAGAAACAAAAATAACCACGAATGTGTGTGGATAATGTATGCCTCAGTCAATGTGTTCATTGTTTATTAAAAAAAATACAAAATAAGCAAATAATAGAGCACTACGCACAAGATTCAGTATGTAATCTAATTACCTATAACAACATTGATACCTTGTGTGTAATGGTAATGGCATAATATAGTATCACTCAATTGCTTCTACATTACAATAATACAGAAGCAGCTGTCTTGGCAAATCTCCAATCATTCTCAATTTCAAGACCTGCCACCAACACTAAAATTTGGCAACATTTCATTCCTTAGTCCCATTTTTAACCTTCAGACATTTACCAGCTCCCTGTAGGACCAGTTGTCCATTAATTGACATTGTTATTTAATATCTGAAAGTAAAGAACGGAAAAAATATCCATAGAATCACGAAGTTTCTCGCTGGAATTCCGTTGGAAATAGAATTGGAGCGTCATGTAGGTCCAGTGACTTGAAGCATATTAGTTAGTTTCGTCGCGGTCCCGGAATTCGTCATCGGGGTATCCCGATGCACTGCCGGGTGCTATTTTCGGTAAACCCGGCCGTTCGCCTCCGGGCTGTTGTGTGAAGAAGCATTAGTCTGAAGCGCTCCCCGCGTGCGCTAACGCCGCGACCGTATATTCTATGCAATTTGAAGTGAAGTGCGTTGACACCTAACCGTACCGTGATTCATTATCGAACTGTAGGTGTTATAGTGTCTGTTCCGAGTGTACTCGCGCAGTGCGTACACCTTGACTCCGACATAATTATGACCTTTTTGAGGCCGCTTGTCTTGCCTTTTTAGGTTTAACCTCGCCGGAGTAGCGAGTCCAGTTCGCGGTGACGTATATTGACCCAATTAAAAATGTCTTCTCGAACGAAGCTGGAAATAAGAATAACTATATATTACGAAGATCATGTCGTAGTGATTTATATTTAATTATTTTGTAAGTTGTAAATATTAAGTTTCAATAAAATTATGTAATTAGTTTGGGTGACCTTTGTTTTCATTTTTTTTTTATTCTACTAGAAAACCGCGCAGTTAATAGCTTAATAAATACTTAAGTAAGGACAATATTGAACGCAAGCAGAACAAAATTAAACTAGAAATAAAGCACTCTTTATTGTTGTATTCCATAACGCTTCGGTGGCTACAATTTGAATAGTTCACGAGTCATAACTTATGGACCGTGTACCTACCTTAATGTAGGTTACTCTCCCGAAAATAACTATGGCATAGTCAATTATCGTGTCGGTCGGTATTGTCGGTATACGACGTCCGGCCGACTCTGTTCCAATTATAAAGCCGTGACAATATGTACCTGTTCTTTGTATTCTTCTGTTTTAAAATAATGGGTTTCCTCACTGCTTTCAATAGCAAAACCCACTTTAACTCGTAATGCCTTTCAGCGATATCAATTATTTGTTAATTTGTGTCGATTTTGAACTGATATGAACTGACTGAATTTAAGTAATATTAATTTGTATGGCTCGTTTTCAATCATTAGTGCACTCTATAGCATAGGTATTTACACCCAAGGCCTAGCTAGAGTATGAAACTAAATTTGTTTCCTTTACTATTTACAGTTTCCATTTATTTATAATAATAATTATTAAGTATTGATAGCAAAAAACTTACATTAGACATCCCAAAATATTTAAAATAAACATAAACCCAAAGTATGAAACATCCTAATACATTGTAAAAGATAAAAGAATATTATAATCATGGGAAAAAAAAAAAAAAAAAATTACGGGACAATTGTACACAAATCGAACTAGTCCCATGGTAAGCGCAATAAGGCTTGTGTTATGGGTACTAGACGACGATATATTTAATAGATATATTACTTATATACATAGAAAACATCCAAGACTCAGGAACAAATAATTATGCTCATCACACAAATATTTGCCCTTACCGGGATTTGAACCCAGGACCTCAGCTTCGCAGGCAACGTTACTCCCACTGAGCCAAACCGGTCGTCAAAAGTTACATAGGTACACCAATTTTAATCCCTTTTCCAAAAAATACAATTCCAATTTCAAACAATATGTCGAATTGCTTATAAAAAAATAAACCTATCATTACAAAAAAATTGAATCAATTTTATTTTATTATAAGTTTCTGTCGATAATTTCATTTTTTTGACAATCTTTTATTGCCGCCTGTGCTTTTCCTTTAATTCCCATCAACGATCCCAAACTCTGTAGGATTGCGTTATTATGATTATTATGGGTTTTCTATGAGCACCTCCCGGCTCCATCATCAGATCCGCTTGGTCCCATAATATTGTATTGTCACCTATTTAGAGAAGTAATGTGCAGATATAAATCCTTCACGGCTAGTATACGAGTCAGATATGCTGTATTTAAATCAAGAATGACACCTATCCCTTTCTATAGTTTGTTAATAGGTTGAATCTAAGACGAACGGTCGTACAGTAAACACAATTTACCACACCATACCATTAGTACCATTTACCACATTTGGTGGGGGTGCGGGTAGAAAAAAGGACGGAGGTATACTAGAAAGATAGGCTGTATTATCTTCACAGAACCTGATGCCAAATTTTAGCTCAATCAGAAACCGAGAAGTGGGTGAAATATAACTTGCAAAATATGTTTACATAGTTACCTATATATAGATACTCAGTAGCGTACGGTCCACATAAGCACAAAAGCACTGCCTACCCTGAACTACCATTGCTCCATATATATACAAACAGAGAAACTGCCAAACTTGATGAAACCCTGAACGACCATGGGTCCATATAGGCACAGAAAAACTGCCTAGATTGGCCAAAAACCCTATGTACTATTAAATTTCGTAAAAAATAGGACGTGGCCCTCATTCTTAACTGTCTTCCATCTGCACTCTGATTCAAACATTTTGGAAACATTATCTGTCTCTTACCTTGAGCTTCGCAACACAATAATCGCCGAGAAGGTTTCAAGGTTTCGACCATTTTCGGATAAGTGAAATCACATTTAAAACGGCCTCGAGCTGTTCATTGGTGGTTTTAGGTTATGCTTTGATGAAGATACAAGCTCGTGCTATGAAACACTTAAATGTATGACGTGGAGATTGGATGCCATTGAACAGGATAGGTACTTGATTTAGCGTATCTTTTGTGTTGATGTAGTGCGATGCCCAGTAACAAAAAAGTTTTAAATGGTCTACTCATGAGCTATTTCCCTGAATAGGACGACTCAGAAATGTACTTGTTTACATGTGGTATAGATCCTATTTCTGTAATTAGAGCAAAGGGCCTCCCACTACGCGCTCTGAAGTTCTAACCTGACCTGACACACTTTAGGTTTATGATTTTTTTTCGTTTCGTTATTCCGTTCTGACTAGCTTTTACCTACTTGGTTTCATATGTCCCGGTGAAGGTGTGTAATCAAATCTGGCACGTTAAATTTCACCGATATTCCGTTGAGTGACAATGGAGTACGGCCAGGGTAGGTCTGATGATGGAGCCTTATGAATCCATATAACAAAATATTACAAAACCAGTGATTTGTAATAGAAAATGTTTTTCTTACTAACTTTTTGGGCAAGTTATTGCATCTAAACAAATGCACCTCTTTACGTGAATGAGGAACAGATGAATTTCTTTCTTCGTACGCCAGTTTATAGGCAGAAAATAGCCGTAATTACACAAAGACCGCAATTATTAGTTAATTCACGCTCTACTGAACGTTACATCGACCCTGATGCGATGCGCACACACGCCGTATTTGGTGCTCGATAGCTGTACTATATTGCTGTAGGAAGTTGCTGCCTAATATGGATTAGGAATTTTTGTAGATGTTCCAGCGTTCTATTTGTGATAGTATAGAAGAGCATGCCATCAGGACCGTGTTTTTATATGCTAATGTCTATGAGGCCCCCTAAATTTGATTCACTGATGTGGAACATTCTGATACGTCCAGTTTTGCGGGATACACGCTTGAACCCCCAATCGCTACCATAGTTTTGGGGCTCTCAAATTTTTAACTTCTAAATCCATTTTCACTTCTGTTTTAGCTGCGTTGTTAATATCAAATTGGCTACGTAAATCCTCTATATATGTTCCATTTATTCATGATACCGGTGGAGAGGCGAAGGATGCAATGAACACTAAACTTTCAAATAAAACTTTATCACACAAATAAATATACTTAGATCTTTTTAGCTTAGCAAACCCCCTCCACTGTGCACAACGGTTGCTGCATATCTTAAATAGTACGTCTGTTGAATAAAAAGTATTGCGTGAAAGATATCTTAGAACAATTATACTAAACGCATTTTTGAGATATAATAGGGAACTTTATCATTATCATATTTCATCAAACAAAGAACTACATTAGTTTCTATTGTCTAAAGTTCAAGCCACGAAGTAATTTTATGAGTCACTTTCAAACAAAGCCCTTGGCGAGGCATAATTTATTCCTCGATGCACATTGAGGTAACGAGCATCAACAAGCGTTGCAAGGGCTACCAAAGACCAACTTTACTATTATGATCAGTCTTACACAGTCGACAGTTTTTAACTTGATTACCAGTCTACAGCCCCGGATCTAAGCATTTTCCGAATCGCGGGGCATAAACTTTATGTAGCGTCCTCTCCTTAGCTAAGCGCTTGATGAAGGTTTTTTTGTCCTCAAATATATAAATTTGGCGCCCTCTGAAGCTGACCCCCCCTCCAGATCCGGCCCTGCCAGTCTAGTCGATCATCAACAGTGATTACTTAAGATAGTAGTTTTCTGATTAAATACCAACGTGCGGTCCTGTACTTTCCACAAAAACGTGAAATCGTTGACTCGAACGATTTGATTATCAGTAAGTTTGATTTATTAACAGTTGTGACATTAATGCGGTATTTAAGAAAGGTAGGGTTCTTTAGTGGCCTGTATCAAATCTGGTTTATGAGTCGTATTATGATAACCCTACAATGTAAACAAGTCGATGCACAAAGGCTAAACCGGATCGCGTGAGATGCGCTTAAGATGCACTGCCCACCGGAGGTTCTTGACCTATATGCTATGCGGCCTACATCGTGGGGGAGTCGTATATTTTCGTAACTAGATTATTAATAAACAGTTCAGAATGAGTCAACTTATCGAGTTGCATACAAGACTTATTCACTAAGACCATTTTTTCCCTTAAGGTATTTTTTCGGTAAGGGCAAATGTTTGTTGATGAGCATAAATATTTGTCCCCGAGTCTTGGATGTTTTCTAAGTATATACGTAAATATATCTATGAAATATATCGTCATCCTAGTACCCACAACACGAGCCTTATTGAGACTAGTTCGATTTGTGTAAAATTGTCACGTAATATTTATTTACTATTTATTTATTTATTTTATTTTGAAGGTATTTATTAATTTCTTGAGCGTCATTTTAGCAGTAACTTTCAGCATCTGAACTGAAATAACTAGAACGCGGTAGTAAAATCTTTCGTGGCGTGTAATTAAAACTCGTAAGATGAATTCTAAAATTGATTCTCGCATGCTCGTGATTGGTTCAGTGATTGTAAAGGCAAGGAAATCAATATAGTAAACCGTTCATACTTGGGCGCGTTTTACGCCTCATTTGTCGGGCAGTTTGCATCATCGCCTCATTTATCGTTCTAATCCGTTTAAATTTTGCAACCTGCCTTGTCAAAATTCTACATTCGTTAATTAGAACGAATGTAGCGGAATTGGAACGAAAGCCGGTTCCGCATGTATTTTCGTATCCATATTGTGAAAGCAAATAAATATCTTTGTTCTGATTTCTCGATTCATAAGCGTTCTGCTACGTGATATTTGGATTTGGAGTCCGTGGCTTTAATTAAAATCTAAAATACAGACATTTTCGTTATTGTGCTTCGTTCAAACTAGATTTCAAACCATATTCATAAATCAAGCTAAGTACTCATGAGGTGAAAGTACTCATTAGGTGATAATCTCACTTTCGTTGAGGTTCACTTCGTCCACATTCCCATTTCGTGAAGTTCTTTGTTATATCTTGGTAAATATGTAGAGACGAATTTATATAAAGTGATTAGTTTTCCTGCGATAATTTCATTTATTTACTGGAAGGCAACTTTGCTCACGGAGGAGACGAAAGTCAACTCTCCTTTTAGCTTCAGCGTAGTCGGGTAAAAAGTATCCTATGACCATCTATGGATACCCACCTACTTTACTAATTTACTTGTGTACCAAAAATGGTTGAAATCTGTCTAGCAGGCGTGATGATGGCACAAAAACATAGAAACAAAGAAAAAATAATTATTTTGCCATTAACCTTTAATTAGTTCGTTTTACAGTGATTCATTCATTTCACAATCATGGTACAGACATTTCGTCTTCACAACTTTATAATTATAATATTATATACATTACCATGTGGCTGCTAACTTTCGACTATCTTATTCAGATTTTCATTCAGTCATTATCATTCGCGTAGGATTCACAAATTTACGAGCTGACTTTCGCGTATAGAAATGTAACCATCAAAGGTGTCTGTTATCTCATCTTCTTGTTTCGTAGACTAGTATCATGAATATTTGAATAGAATTTAGTTACAAAGCAAGCTAGACTGCATTCTCTCAGCTTCAAACAGTCTGCAAACTTATACAAACAAATCTAACATTGTTTGCTATAGGACAATACGTGATTGTTACACCTATACACCCAGTGTGCGCGCATCTGCCATGCAATTGTCTTGTTTATTTTTAACTCGACCAGTCGTATAAGACTCCTAGGAGTCGCTTGTCGCGATATATCATTAAGGTGCCAAATGTGGCGGGGGAGACCATCATCAATTGGCTTAACTGTAAATGTCTTGCCGGCGAGCAATAATTTGCAGAATAGTTGCCACTGCATTGCTTGTTTCCGTCCCCTGTCTTTTAGCAATTTACAGTAAATACACATGAAAATCGATTGCCTCTCATTACCGTATTAGTTACTTCCCTATATGTCTTTTCGCGTAGGTATGCACATGTGCTGAAATTTTGCCAAAATATGTTTGTATCATTCAACATCTGAAGTCTAGACTTTAGTTGGACCGCATATATCAGCACTTTGTCCAGCGATAATAGCTTCTCGTCGCGGACGCGTGCACTTTTTTCTGTATCGTTACATTTGGGATTGGTAGACTGAACTGGACGACAGTGCTCAATGATTTAGATTTATGATGCGGGAAATAAAAACTATTTATATCAAGCTTTTAGTCTCTAAAACTGTACTATACTATTATAAAGTTGTAAAAATGAAATGTCTGTACATTGAAGATATTTTAAAAAAAAATGATTGTTATGGACTATTTGGAGGTCACTAAAACGATAAATATTTTTTTATGTGTCGTTGTGGCTTCATCACGCAAAATCGGCCCAACGGATTTCAACTATTTTTGGTACACGGGTAGCTGGGTATCGCCAGATGGTTATAGGATACTTTTTACCCGACTATGTTGAAGAAAAAACGAAGGGTTTTGACTTTTTCTCCTCCGCAAACGATGTTGCGGACGCCTTCTAGTATAAATTAAAACTCGTCCTTAAATTCGATAATTGTCTTTAGGTATATAGGAAAATTCGAAAACAAACAGTCTCGAAGGCCAAACACTATTGCTGAAATCCAATTAGGAAATCGGCATGCTTGAGTGAATACGAGTTGATTAAAAATTTAAGAAAATAACCTAAATCATCATCCTAAATAAATGCGCATTCAAATACCTACCCTGACTATGTTTGTCTTCTAAAGCGGCAATTATTGGAAGCTTTTCCAAGTAATCGTATTGTAATAATAAGCTCTCTCGGCCACGTAGAACACAACTAGCATTACAAATTGTAAATGTTATTGATTCAGTTATTCCGCATCACGCCAATCAAAGCGGGAGAGGAGAGATCTTTAACTCTCAGTCTCAGTAAGACAACAAGCGAGCACGCATCTGTTTTAAAAACCATTCAATATAGGGAGTGCACTCGGATAAACAATTATAAATTAGTGCAGTTATCGTGTATAGTTCCAATGTCGTGGTTCGACCGTCTCCATGGAGGCAGGTCGCGTGCGCAGTTACCGTGACGACAGCCATCGCTTGCCGTCGCTCAGCCTCGGATTGTCCAGCGTTAAACTCATTGTCAACAAGTTCGAGGCAGACAACGCTCGTGTTGCCGCTACCACGTTTCAAAACGGCCGTGAACTTGTCGCATACGACCCGAATGTCGTCGAAAGCGACGATGACTCCTCTCTCGCCCCGACGAGAGATCGAGTCTTGCGTCGATTCTTCGTGAACTTGGGCTTTGCTCTAAGCAAATCCGTACCTAGTGTGACGTTTGGAAACTTCACTATTCTTGCTATCATCGTCGGATTCGTCGCTCCAAGGATGATCTCTTACCTGGTGGTGTATCCGTTTTGCAGATTGGTATTTGGGACCCTCTACCCGGCTTACGCTTCATATAAAGCTGTGCGGACAAAGAACTTGAAAGAATACGTAAGTAGATACCAGCTTTAATCAATATAATTAAATCCATTTGACTTTTAGGATTGTAGGGCTGGAATTAATAGTACCTACAATAACAATAAATGCGTAATGAAAACAAACGTGAATATTGTAACTATTAGCCTTGTCACGGGTACACGCTCAAGCTGTTAGAAACGCTTCAGTTCCCGGCGTGTCCTTTACCTCGTTCCTGCCTTCCTCGTGTGGAAATTAGCGCACCGTGTCGGTGTCGGTGCTATACCCTCTTTTATTTACTGAAACAAAGGAACTTTGTAACTGGTCGTAAAAGGTTCATTCATTAAATACTTTGATGTTTGTTTGCTAATGGGAAGAATAAAGAGTATTGTTATCCGTTATGCTAATGCTAACCGGCGTAGCGGCAATTATGTATTTATGAATGTTAACAGCATTCTAAACAGCAGTGACTTCTACTTATACTTTAAGATTTGAATGCAAAATAAATCGGCACACTTGTGACAGCCTCTTAAGTTGGTGTACAATAGAGCTAAAAATTAAAGCGCTTTAAAACTATGCATCTAACTTCAAGGCTGGCTTCAATTATAATTGCGATTTTAGAACCCTCGTCAAAAATTTACATTGGGTACTGGTCAACATGTTGTTTTGCAGTAAACTACTGCTCATAAATATAAACCGTCAGTTTTTACAACCGTCCTAAACAGACAAAACGGCGTGGGCGGCATCCGTCCCGTAAATGGTCTTAATCCTCACGAAAGGCAGGAAATAAAGTGGCCATCAATCGTGTTGTTTAATTATGAGTACGATTTGAAAGCAAAGATCAAACCACTATGACTACCAATAAGGCTTTTAGTATACTTGAATGTTAACGGTTGAGAAACAACTACGACTCAAAGAAACGTGTCATGTCCTACTTCACTTACCGTTCTGTTGACTCTTCAAGGCACTTTGTGTTTTGGTGCCTGCATGTCAAACCCAAAATACCGTTTTCTAAGGTTAGATTAGACTTATTCAGCGGTTAGCGCTTTGCTAGTGCTAACCTTTTCTCAGTTATCAAGGTACGGTAAACTGTGACGTACTTAGCAGGTATGTCACTATTTGACTAAGCAAAGCGCGCCTTCTTATGTTGTGTGGTTATGGTCTCAAGAATACCCCAAGTTTACTGTTCCTGCAGTAACCAGAAAAAGCTTTTACACAGAATGACTTTAAAATACAGTTGTATTCGATGTCGGATCCAAGGGCCTATTCACACTGTTTTTTAACCCTTTGAGCGATAAAGACGGCAAATCCCGTCTTTCAAGATTCGTGCCACTGACGCCAGCGTCAGCAAATGCCGACCAAATTTCATGGTTCAAAAGCTCCGAATATAATATCAATACCTCGTTCTGCAAACACTTTTATTTTTAGAATTTTTTTATTTTATTTTCTGGGTTCGGTACCAAAGGCCTAAGTTTCATTTAGTCTTGGCATTCAAAACATCTTAGTAGTACACTGACCAAGTGTACAAAATGACTTTTTTGTATAATACCACGGTTACAAAATTGTCTTAGTTTCAGAAAGACTTACGTAGCAAAACGTCTAGGTCGTGAAAATAACCAATAAGCAGAATGACTCAATTGTGTAACGTCTTGATTGTATTAAGGACTATGTTATCAAATGATCTTGTTTGATAATTTGTCTTAGCTATAAAATGAGCCAGTGGTAGAAACATCATGATTGCTAAACAACTTCATTGTATGAAAAATTACTAGGTACCTAACCGTAAATTCACATTTTGTGAAACCTATGCCAAAAAAAAACCGGCCAAGAGCATGTCGGACCACGCTCAGTGTAGGGTTCCGTAGATTCTCATCCTTCACAATAGACTTAAGTTACCAGAAAGATTTCAAGCTTTATAAAAAGGTCGTAAACGCCAAAGTAACTGTAGTTACTTATTACCTTCTGGAAGTCAACTTACGTCCTTTTAAGAAAATTATGATATTTTGCGATAACTCAAAAACGGCTGGACCGATTTTGTTTAATATACTTTTCATTGAAAGTACTTATAAGGCCTCATTTTCATGAATTTTCCCATAATTTTTTGACCCGTGGTTGAAAAGTTAGAGGGGGGGGGACACTATTTTTTTTATTTTCGGAGTGAATATTTACAAAACTGCCGACTTTATCAAAAAATAATGTTTGGAGACGCTTATTATTTTCAAAAGACCTATTCAACGACACCCCACAGACTAGTGTTGGTGATGTCACTATCTACTTAAATATCAAGTGGCCTGTAATTGAATTTGAAGTACTAAAGAGGTGATAATAAAATAAAGTATTGTCATTAGACAATTTGGACAAACTGCTACTAAGACATTTTTTATATTTTACGATATAACTACGTAGTCTTTATGCTATCAAGACATTCTATAATATTGGCCGCGAAGATTATCCAGACCATTTACCTATTAAGACATTACGACTTTAAGTCATTTTACAGCCGAGTCATTCCGTTTACTAAGGCTTATAGCAATGAGGGCGTTTTACAGACCAAGACATTTTGCTACCCAGACAATTTACAACCTAAGATGTTTTGAATGCCAAGACTAAATGCAACTTAGGCCTTTGGTACCGAACCCTATTTTCTTGTTGTGGCGTCTGGGTTACGTCGTATTACTTGGCTGCTTGGCGGTCAATACGTTAAATGGGCCGTCACGGTACGTTTTAGGAACGTGCGTCGACAGTGCATTTTCATTCCACAGAGCAGTGTACTGACTCGCGTGCGTATCTGATTGGTATCGACACAAACGCGCGTCGACGGCGCTTTTAAAAAACACGGTGTGCATAGGCCCTTACTGTGGCTTATTACATACTTGCGCTACGGCCGCCATATTGATTTTAGCTGAACTCGAACAAAAACTTCAAAAACCCTGAATATTTGCAGGAATTCGCATTTTTCCCCGGACATATTAGATTTTATTCAGTTCAATAAGGTTTTCCCTGATACAAGAAGTCCGGGTTTTACCCGGACACATTTTAAAAACTCGCCCGGACAGCCTCCAAACTAGAATAAATCCGGGGAAACCCGGACGGATGGCAACCCTTTGCGCCCCATCTTGATAATTCTAAACATGTTTCAGGTAAAATGGATGATGTACTGGATAGTTTTCGCACTGTTCACATGCACGGAGACGTTCACGGACGTGTTCCTGTCATGGTTCCCATTCTACTACGAGGTGAAGATAGTGCTTGTGCTGTGGCTCCTCTCGCCTGCTACGAAAGGCTCCTCCATACTGTACAGGAAGTTTGTACATCCGGCGCTATGCAGGCGAGAACAGGTATGGTTTCTTTATTGCTCTGTACACTAATAAGGATGCTGGCATGTGAAATTTTACAGTGTACTGTATTTAGATAATTAAAATTATACCAATGCATCATAAAATAAAGAAAAAAAACTAAATGTCTGAAATAAAACCTACGCAAATTTTGAGATTTTTTTAAAAATCCAAAATCATATTTAAAGTTTTTTCAAAGTCCTTCTAATTCAATAAAGCCATCATTGTACGGCAACCATGTAGTTAAACGCAGTTTTTGACGAACAAAATGCCGAAATACTTATTTTTCTCTATAAATTTGGTAACTGCGAAAATCCTTGTATTTTGCACTAAGATTTCGTTGAAAAATATGGTTGAATAAGAACGATTTACATATTCATATGAACAAAATAACGAAACTTTGAGGCCGTAGTGTAAAATAAATGTATGTAACTTAGATTGTTAAAAAAAAATAGCAACTAGGTTTTCATATGACATCATTAAGTTGCAAGGGGCTTAAACTTATGACTTCGTGCGGTCTTCAGAAAACTACTACTCGGGTAAATTTAGTTAAAATATCCAGTGTTTCTAAACATTTTTTAACTAAAAATACGAAAGCGCTCTTAAATAAGTCCCATATTGATATTTGATCCTTACGAAAAACAGAATCGATTGTCACCTTAAAAAAACTGTCATTATACCAATTGTGTGCCTAATAAGATTTCTTTCTACGAATATACTGTAGTACAGGGAATGGTACAGACAGAGTATACTTATCCTCTACTTATTCAAACTAAACGGTGTTAATGCTCATCCAGCAAGCAACTCCTGTGAAGAATTGTAAGCTTTTAACTTCACTGTCTGCCTAGCAACTAATTTTTAAAGTATTGAACCGATGTTGACGCGATTTTCGTCGCTTTTGTGGCGCAGTATTTGCTCTTCTGGGTAATCGACCGAGCGAGTGTAGCGAGCGAAGTGTCTCCGTTTCAGCTAAATGCTTTCGTGTTTGTCCGGATGTTTTTCTCTACATCGCATTTCTCAACCGATCTTCGTGAATATTCATGAGCAGATTCGATAATTAATCGATTTTTTTGTCGATTAAGTTTTTTTTTTTTTTTTTTTTAATGGTAGAGATATAGGAGTTCAATGACTAGCGAGGTCTTACAGCTCACAGAGCCTCTAGAATATAACTGTGCACCAATTTTATGTGAATACTTATTGGTTATCTGTGCAAAGCTAGCTTATAATACTGCTGAATGACTATGAAGCGATACAAGCTGAGGATATAGTGTTGGATCATATTTTGTTGTCATTTGAAGTACCGTAATGGATTCAAAACAATTCAGCATTAATTTATGTCACATTTTTCCAAGTAGTTTTACTCCGTGAAGCCCTTGGCCGCATTAATATGTAATAGGTTAGGAGTAATATTTTTTTATCCCAGAACATATAATAATACGAGGTCTAGACCTCGGATTCTGAAAGAATGTTAATGTTAACGAACATTATGGCACAGTTTCCACTATTTGCTCTATCTGTTGCAATACTATCTGGAAAACCATAATTACGGTGACATTATAGAGCACAAACGATCATAGTGTCATTTGATGCTGGAACCTAACATAATGCTGCATGTTGCAACAAATAAGTTACATCCTTCTGTATCCGTATCTACCTACTTTGTAGCGATATAAGGTGTAAAATATATCTAACTTAATTATGTTTTTCATTATAAGGGCATTAATTACTTTTTTAAAGACTTGGGCCTTGTTTTTTCAAATCATCTAATTTGTCTAGTTATTTTAAATCCTGTAGTATGGGGAATTTGACGTTTCTCTATGGATGGCAACTAGCTGTCAGTTCCATTTTAAACGTTAACTGGTCCGTTTAATGTGGGCGATGTTATTGGCCCTGAGTACAATTGGCAGGGTATTATTGTCCATTTATTTAAAAGAAAGTGTAAATGACAATGTAAACAAAACAATCACGTGTATCGTGTCTTTCAGCTAGTGGCGTCGTACCGTTATGAAAAAATACCGTGATGAGCGGAATGCCACGAGTCGCGTGTTTTTTTTTTTGTTACATTATATTAGATACTTAAAGAAATAGAGTATAGGTAATGTAATGGCGACCTACTTATGACGTTGACTGTACACTCGAAGGTATTATGCATGGGAGGATACTATGAAAACGTTAAGGAAAATTTTTTTACATAACCCAATTCTCGCGAATTAAATGCATTCTATTAAATTCTTGTATTTATGTAGCCTTTCTTAATAATACTGTTTATTATTCCAGGAGATAGATGAGTACATAGCAAAAGCCAAAGACCAAGGCTATCACACTGTGCTCAATCTGGGCACCAAAGGCGTCAACTACGCCACCACAGTTATTATGCAGACGGCCATTAAGGTGAGTTGTGACAACCCTATGTAACCATTTTTAGCTTAAAATAATGGCATGCTTCAACTTATAAGGTACTCCTCTAAATGAGAACTGTTGAGTGGATTGGCTGTCTGAAAATAATTTAGTCTGGTTGCTTTAACTTGTCAGCCAGTTTACTTAATCACTATATACAATGTAGCAGTTATTTGATTCTTTTTAAAGTGATAAAACTGAGTTGTTAGGCAAAACAATAGGTTGAAATAAAACAATTTAACGGATTATATCGCGTATATTATCTCATTTTAGTCCTCCCGTGACCATGGAAAGCTGGAAAGCTTCCGAAACGTCGGGAACTAAAATGAGATAATATACGCGATATAATCCGTTAAATTGTTTTATTTCAATGAGTAATAATCGCGGAAACAGAAGAAAATATTAAAAACAATAGGTTATCTTATTTTTTAATTGTTAAAACTTTCGTTTACTTTATATAGTTTTAGGAACCTTTTAGTCTTATCTTACATTGCTTATCAAAGTGACCTAGTGATATGTACGGTCGTTTATTTTGAGTCATCAAACAGTTCTCATTCGAGTCGAGCTTTAAACAAGGGTTACGGTGGACTTTAACCCTTAACAACACGATCACAATCGCCACTTTAACTAGCAAAGTTTTTACATGTAGTTTGTTGTCATGTAAATGTCAATAAACTTAGACAATGAGACGGCATGTTTGATCACAACACGTAAATTTGTATTACAAGCACTTTACAAACTCGATTTGTCTAAGTATGGTGCTAATTTAAACTGCTTTCATGGCCAGGACGATAATAGCTTGTGAGTCTTCTGTGAAAACGGTACAATGTTTACTAGAAAATTTGCAGTTAATTCAAAAGTAAAGGTTACACAAACACACGGTTTCAATGAATGCCAAATATCCTTCAAAATATTTCTCTTGTACCTACCATTGCTTTCTGTCTTGTTGTACTGGATTGTAATTTGTGATTATACAGAAACGCAAAGTGACGCAATTTTTTTTAAAGTTTGTTTCTAAAATATTGACACGCTTTGACTAGGTTCCAATAGAATCATAAGACCATTTTGCCTAAAAGCACCTGTGCAAGCAAGCGTTTTTCAAGCAAGTAAACCACTGATCTTGTCATCAGGCATGCCACGAGTTCCACCCTCACATCAATGTTGTTTTACCATTTTGACGCTTAATTTAATTTCACTTTTTGTTTTAATTTTATTAACACGCTTTTTTTAATCCCCCCTCCCCACCGTTCTATTCCGATATCCTTTCCGTTGCTGCTTCACGCAGAACTTCAATTTGCCGAGCCCCGAGCAAGAGCGAAGAATTGAGGCCGCGGGCCGCGACGCCACTGACGGTTACCAAGACCCCTACAACGATCTCGACTACCAACCGGCGGGCGACCGCAACCTTCCCGGTATCGTCGAAATAGTTGAACTAGACAACGATGAATATCCCGGCGATGACGGAGACGTAATCGACCCGGACTTCGAGCCTCAGTCCTCAGCCCGTAGTCGCGGCAACGTGGTCAGAAAACGCAAAACAGTCAAGGAAACTAGACCTCGTAGCAAGTCCAGGGGACGTAGGACTAGAAGCCAGACCGCCGTCGAGAAAGATAACAAAGAAATCTTGGTCGACTAATGCGTCCGAACGAAACTCAACTGTGATGTAGAACGTTGTTAGGCTATGTTTAGGGTTATGTTAACTTTCCAGTGGATTGTAAATTTTGACGTAATATTTCAAGTTTGCACGTATAGAAAGTTGATATCTGATGCTCATTTGAGACCTTATCAAAGCCAAAGTTATAGATGCCGTTTTTTATGTTTCGCGTTTGACTGAGGTTAGAGCTTATTTCTAAAATGTGTGCGAATTTAGACGCTCCTTCCATACTGCACTGTGAAGTGTGATGGATGGTACTTTAGTAGTCTGGCTTTGTTTTCGATGCATTGCTGCCATCTTTATTGAAATGCCTATATTTATAATTGATTAGATTAGCTTATATTTACGCGCGTGAATTTATGTGAACTTTGTAAAGGATTAGTTACATACATATGTTTAATGCTCACGAATGCTCAATACTTTGAATAATCTCCGGTCATTGAATCCAAAAACCTCGCATTATGTCAATATTAAGGCAATTTTTACTTTTATACCACATGACGTTATTTTTATGGTTAGTTTATATAATAGTTAAATGTGCGCCTGTATTGTAAAACGCACACATATGTACGTTACATCACCTAGACTTGATTTGTGTGACTGAATTAGTTAAATTAAACTTAATTAATGAACTATGTTTTGGCTTATTTGATTCGTTGTAGTAGTTTTTTCTGCATGAGCTTTGCCGAAACCTTGTACAATAAGTACTGATCGCAAAAATGTAAGTATGATTTTTGTTTTATTTTTGAATAGACTGAAGCCGATATATGTTGTACATTATAACAAACAGTTATACTCTTTATATAATTTGAAGTCAAATCTCGATTGGTGATTTATTTTTCACATACCGGATTCAGGCTTCCTTATGCCGCTAAACAAAACAACATTTTTTTATGTGGTGAATGAATATAGTTACCATATTTGAATTTTCTAAAAGCAAACTGCTCAATATTCGAAATTTTAATAAATAAACAATTATCACTGGATAGTCCTTTACAACTTAACGTAGGGAGTCCTAAATTACGCTTGAGGCTTGTGCTAGGGGCCGTTGTTGAGACGTGCTCATTATTAGCACGAAAGCATGCTTTTATTGAGCAAGTGGTCATTAGTAGCACGTGTGTAACAACGTTGCTAGTAATGAGCATGCTTAGTTAGAGCCTGCTAAAAAAATCAACCGACGTTTGATTTTCGAGCATGCTACCTGAGGCGCGTAAGGGGGCGTGCTCCGAGCGCGTCTGAAAAGCATGCTTATATATGAGTATGCTTAAAACAAGCATGCTTATTGCTGGTAAATGTGAACAGTTGCAGAACATGCTAATTTTAAGCAAGCTTATGAGCATTATTTTTTTTACGTCTGTCCGTACCTTAAATCCAATGACGCATACATATTGATCATTTTCATTTAGCACAAATGATTATACCTAATTTGTGAAATTATACAAACGCACTCTCGTGCTGTTTATTGCCGTCAGCCTCTAATACTAAGTCTGACCATGGAATTGTATCACAAAAAAATGCGGCAAATTTGGAAAATCTGTTGGCAATACGGATACTAGTGTAGAGTGTAGAAAAATGATAGGTAGGTATTATGTAATGTGACAGATTGGTACCATATAAAGAATTTGAATCAAAAAAGCCCTTGTCTTACCACTCCCTCGTCAGACTAGTGTGTAGCAGTCAAAGTGCCATGTATAATTATATAGAAACACATCTATATTCATTTAAGTCACAAAGATGTGAGAGGATATACTTGACACTAGCTTTGCCGACTATTTCATGTTAACTAAACCTAATGTTGTTTTGTATACCTATTCATTATAACAATCCCACAGGGCGGAGGTGGTTTAGTTCAACAAATTCGCAAGAGCTACAGTCTCTCCGACCTAAGCGAGTGTGAGGTCCGCGACGAGCGGGGCGCCGACGAGGCCGACGATGTGTTGGCCGAGCCGAGGATGATTCGCCGCGTCGCCAAGAGGTATGATGATGGTTGCAGTCTCTCCGACTTAAAAGTGTGAAGATATGTGTTGGACGAACCGCGGTTGGTTCGCCTCGTCGCAAAGTGAGAAGTAACACTGCAAGAAACTCACCAGTCAGTCATAAGGGAGATAAATAAATACATATTTGATAATATGAGATGTATAGATGCAATTGATTACAGCTTTTTATTACAATACTAGCTTCTTCGTCCGCCTTAAATTCGTTTATCGCGGATAAGCCAATACCAAATTTATTTCCAATCGGTTCAGCGGTTTAAGCGTGAAGAGGTAACAGACGGCCACACTTTCACATTTATAATATTAGTATGGATTGATAAAAAAGATCTAAAAAGAATATCCATCCACTACAGCACTGTTTTTCAACCTTAAGGCCGAACCACATCGGATGCGTGTGCCTGATGCACACGTAGCTACTTCAGTCGACCTCAATACTTAAATATGATGTTTACTGGTCTGATCATTTCCCTCTCGTTATTGACTGTGATTTTAATCTAATTATGCCAAAAACTGTTCAGGAAGACTCCACATTGAGCAAATGTCGATGGAGAGAGAGAAATGATGACCAGATAGGTAAATATCAGGAAATATGCACTCAGTATTTAAAAACTATTGACTTTCCTTCAGACCTTACTCAATGTTGTAGTCAATATTGTAATAATACTTGCCATAAGGATGTTATTGACAATATGTACGGTAATGTAACAGATATTTTAAGGCAAGCTTCGAGTCGAACTTCTTGTATTAAAAAGCCTAAGGGTCGTAGGAAGCCGGTAGCCGGTTGGAACAAGCATGTAAGCGAGGCTCACGCGAGTGCCAGGCAGCACTTTAATACCTGGCTATGGCTTGGTAAACCACTGGGGGGGCCTGTCTACACCCGTATGATTGAGTCACGTAAAGTTTTCAAAGGTAAATTAAAATGGTGTCAAAATCATGAAGACCAAATAAAAATGGACATGTTGGCCACACATCATTTTAAACGTAATTTCGGTAAGTTTTGGAAATGCACCAACAAGTTAAATGCTAAGCCGGGCACTCCCGTGAGCGTTGATGGCTTGTCTAACCCGAGAGCTATATATAGCTGATATGTTTCAGAATCAGTTTGGGGTCAAGCCACCATTGGGACCACCAAGTAGGATGCCCGATACTGGGAGCTTTGGTCAGACGTCTGTTTTGATTCTTGCCAAGGATGTTGAGTTAGGTATAAAAAAGATGGCAAGGGGCAAATCGCCGGGCCATGACGATCTGAGTATCGAGCACCTTCGATATGCTGGCGCTCACCTGCCAAGAGTTCTCGCCATGCTTAAAATCTGTGCCTGAATCACTCATACCTTCCTGCCGACATGGTGAAAACTTTGGTGGTACCTATTGTTAAGTGTAAGACAGGAGACGTATCGGATAAATCAAATTATCGTCCCATATCTCTCGCTACTATAATAGCCAAAGTGCTTGACAGTGTGCTGAACAGTTACTTGAAAAGGTATGTTAAGGTGCATGACGCTCAATTCGGTTTCGTACCTGGGTTGTCGACGGAATCTGCCATTCTGAGTTTGAAGCACACAGTCAAGTACTACACAGATAGGGCTACACCCATTTATGCCTTTTTTATGGACCTTTCCAAGGCTTTCGATACGGTCTCTTACGACATTCTCTGGCGTAAACTGAGTGAAACTGGGTTGCCGCCAGAGTTGATCTCGCTCTTCAGATACTGGTACTTAAATCAGGAGAACCGAGTGAAGTGGGCAGGTGAACTTTCGTTTCCATGCAAAATGGAGTGTGGTGTGAGGCAGGGGGGTCTAAGTTCACCCTTGCTTTTTAGTTTATACGTGAACGCGCTGATTGAGAGGCTCAGTAGTATGCATGTCGGATGCTTTGTTGATGGTGTGTGTGTCAACAACATAAGTTACGCAGACGACATGGTGCTACTGGCCCCCTCAGTCAGTGCATTGCGTCAATTGATTGCTGATTGTCTTACAATGTGAAAAAGACAGAGTATATGATTTTTAAAGCCGGAAGCAAGTGTCCTTTCTATTTTCCTCCAATTAAATTGAATGGGGTGCCTCTTAAGAGGGTGACGCAATTTAAATACTTGGGACACTTGCTCACGGATAATTTAAAGGACGACGCCGACATGGAGAGGGAGCGTAGGGCGCTGTCAGTCCGTGCGAATATGCTGGCCCGCAGATTTGGTAGATGTACAGAAGCAGTGAAAATTATCCTGTTCAAGGCCTTCTGTACATCACTGTATTCGTCGAGTCTGTGGTTCACGTATACGCAGCGGGCTTACAATGCCCTACGTATCCAATACAATAATGCGTTTAGGGTGCTGTTGCGGCTACCGAAGTTCTGCAGTGCATCATCAATGTTTGCCGAGGCGCGCACGGACGGCTTCGATGCTGTTTGGCGCAAGAAAACTGCCTCACTTTTGGATAGGGTGCGGAGAAGCAGCAACAGCATTCTACATATGATCGGCAATAAAATCGATTGTCCTTTGATGCGGAAACTCAGAGAGAGGACTAAATCTTTATTAATAATAAGATACTAACAACTCTAGTTACTTAAGTTTACTAACAAATTTGGGTCATGTTGTCTGAAATAAAAAACTTTGAATTTGAATTTGAATACTTTTTGTGCTGTGACCGACTGAAATAGCAAGATACGTTCGTACGTTTTCGTGAAAATACGATAGAAAACAATTTTGCACTACGTGTGAATTCGTTTACATAGTTTCCATGATGAGCAGTTTTTGCTATTGAGTATTACTCTTAAGGTGCGTCTACACTTGTATCATTTGCTCGTATCTGATCACAGTGCCGTGGCATGACTGCGTATCGCGCTGCTTGGACGCTCACTGTCGGCGCGCCTTGCTGGTCCGATCTAAGTGTCACGCGATCATGCCACGGAACGAAGATCTGATCGGGCAAATGATACAAATGTGGACGCACCTTTAGCTTCTCTGATTAGCTTGTTTCGTCTGAATTTATTTATATATAATAGGTATATATTATATGAATATGTATGTATTTATCTTCCTAAATTATGTCTAAATTAGATGCACCGCCCACAATTTATCTGCTTCGCCTCAAGGTTGACTGGTAGAGAATGCTCTATGGCATTAAGTCCGCCTTTTGTACGATAAATATTAAACAAGTTATTACTATTACAGCAGCGGCTACAATACTCGTCGCAGTGCGTCCGAGTCGAACAGTCGCACCCCCATGTACTTCCCGGAGGTAGACGTGGACGTCAGAGGCCCGCGGGCCCGAGTCGACGAGCCTGACTTCAGGTAATCATTTTAAACTAGAAGGCGCCCGGAACTTCGTTCGCGGAGGATATAATCATAACCGTCTTTTTTGCTTTAGCGTAATCGGATAAAAAGTATCATGTAAATAAAACAATTTAACGGATTATATCGCGTATATTATCTCATTTTAGTTCCTGACGTTTCGGAAGCTTTCCAGCTTTCCATGGTCCACCCGTGACCTTAGAATTTACGCGATATAATCCGTTAAATTGTTTTATTTCAATGAGTAATAATCGCGGAAACAGAAGAAAATATTAAGTATCATATAATCAAAAATAGTTGAAATCTTACAGCCGTTTTGACGTGATGAAGCCACAACGACATATACTTTGTATATGTCTCCGCGGCTTCATCCATACAAATATTATAAATGCAAAATTGTGTCTGTATGTTACCTCTTCACGCTTAAACCGCTGAACTGATTTGGATGAAATTTGGTATGCAGACAGTTTTAGTCCCAAGGATATAGGGATATAAAAATACTCTTATCCGCGATAAACGAATTTAAGGCGGACGAAGTCGCGGGCAGAAGCTAGTATAATAAATGTTAGAAAAAAATAATAATTTTATATTATAAAAATCCAAAAAAAAATCTGGGAACTCATTTTAAAATACAATGTACCATCATTTTGATGACCGGTTTACCTAAGTGGGAGTAACGTTGCCTGCGAAGCTGAGGTCCTGGGTTCAAATTCCGGTAAGGGCAAATATTTGTGTGATGAATATAAATATTTGTTCCTCGAGTCTTGAATGTTTTCTATGTATATAAATAAATATGTCTATTAAATATATCGTGGTCTAGTACCCATAACACAAGCCTAGGGCTGCCATCTTGATTATATTGGAACCCGGACAAAAACTTTAAACACCCTGAATATTCGGAAGAAATTGCATTTTGCCCCGGACATGGTAGATTTTATTCAGTTTTTACCCGGACACACTTTAAAAACCCGTCTGCCTCCAAACTAGGACAAATCCGGGGAAACCCGGACGGATGGCAGCCCTACACAAGCCTTATCGAGCTTACCATGGGACCAGTTCGATTGGTGTAAAAATAGACCTGTAATGTTTATTTATTTGTTTCCTTTTTACTACTCGAATATAATAATGTATGCAGGGGCGTGCACGGGGTTTTCGGCCACGGGGGGTAGTTTTTATGTGCCAACGTGTAGCCATCGGGTGCGTGACGTCCACGTGATCCGATTCCCACCGAGTCGCCCAAGGAAAGGCTCAGCCACCTTTTTGTTCATATATCGGTAAACGAATACGCTTCGACTTCTTTAGTAATTTTTCTGACGCCACGCCTCTGGGTGGGCGGGGCCTTCGGGCCTATACGGACCGCACGCCACCGAATATATGAACGGACTCGTACCTCGGGCGGGGTTTGATTTTATTTATACTTACTCAGCCACATCAAGTCCAGCGAGGACATCAGCTCGGGCTACTCGAGCGCGGACAACTCGGCGTCGCTGGCGCGCGCGGGCTCGCTGGGCGGCGCGGCGCATGCGCGGACGAGGCGCGCCACGCGCACTGCCGTCACCGTCGTCAAGCGGCCCGGGCCCGCCGAGGTGCGCTAACTTGCCTACACCATAACGCACGAATTGCAACTTTGCTTACTGTACAAACACGAGCGGGAGGCTCGACGTGTGTCGCCGTCGTTCGGTGGTGTCCGTCGGTATCTAACCTCCTACGAGTTAACCCTTATTCTTATAATACGAAGATCTAAATCAGTGATGCGACGGATACGAATATTCCTATTCGCCGAATAGTAGATATTTGCCCGATATTCGTGTCCCCGCCACCTTCCCACGATCCGTTGGCTTTCCGGTGTTAAGATACATATTTCCCTGAGATAAAAAAAAACTGGTCCTGAAGCATTTTCCGCCTGACGCCTGAGAAGTTACGATTGTTGGCGAACGACAATTGTAACTTCGACTCGCCGGCTGATCTCGGAGCGGAGCGTACGCCCCAGCCAGGCGCGGTTCCAATCCAGTCGGAGTCTTGGATTTATTCATTATTTAGATCTTTATATTTATAAGAATGTAGGTATATTAGTGAAAAAAACACTTTAAAAACCACGAAAGTCGTTACATTATGGTTTTTATAGAAATCCAAGTTAACCCTTGTGGTCAATCTTTTCGTTTTTTTTTTCATATTATGTTCCTTTTTTTTATTTCAATAAAAGAGGCTCGACGTACGAGTTTCTCTTTTATTTTGACAAAAAAATAAATCAATAGTAATTTATTCAGTTTAGAACCTGACAAGATATCACTATGATGGCAACGTCTCGAATATTTAAGATCGTGGGCGTTTTTAACTTCATTATATTTCAGCTAAACACGCCCTTACAAATACATTCTTACGAATAAACCTTTCATCGTACTGATAACGCTAATGTTGCAACTTGTGAGTTTGTAAAACGCGTTATTGATTACACTTACTGGATCGTTTTTTATCCGGAAACCCATTCCGACGTTTACGCACACATCGACGTATTTTATAACTACTTAGTAAAAATCCGTGAATCAAAGGGTTATTTATAATATCTTACAAAAAGAAGGAAAATTATATTCTAGACAAAAAATGCTCAATTTTGATCGTTTATTCAGCAAGTGTAATCAAACACGTCTAATAAAATGCTATGAATGCTAACCGATAAGAAATAAAAAACAAGTATTAAGAACAAGATCAATACATTGCTTGGGCAATGCCTATTGCATTCTCAGTAGAATTTCGAGTTTCCCATAGAATTTATATAAAAACATTACTTACACAAAAGCAAGTATTACTATTAAATTACACATGCATTCATAAGTTTTTGCTAGCATAAGCAATGTAACTACGAAGTAAGAGTATATACCTCGTTGCACATACGTTAATTAAATCCGAAGTTTCAAAAAAATAGCGTGTTGTCACCAAGAAACTGAAAATTTACTTAGCCGTATTTGCCAAATATTAATCTTACACTCTCTTGTTTAGCATAAAAATAACAGGGGCGTATCATAATATTCGGCATATATTCAGCCCAGGGAAGTGACAACGTAAGGTATTTTTTTCATACTCTGCTAGGTATTAACGGTTGATTACTCCTGTCAATTATGCCTGTTTGACGGGTTACTTAACCATTAATAACCAAGACAGAATGTTGAAATTGGCATAAGTTTGTCTACTCGGAAAGCGATAGCAAATGTCCCTGGTTTTAATTAAAGTATTTGCAACTTGAGATAACGTTATTAAAATTGCTTGCTATATGTTACTCGTCGCATAATTTTAAGATTAAATAGTGGGTCGGTGATTTGTGTATTGAGTCTTCTTTGCAATAGACGTCTCGTAATTAAGCGAAAAATATTATAATATTGTAGAAATGTATATTTAGTGATGTAATACAAACTTCTATTTCAAGGATGACTCAAGTAGCGTAACGGAGCAGGGTAGAAACGGTGCTGGATAACTGGTTGTAAGAAATATGAACGTGGTAGTGTCGTGGTTATATGTGGTTTTCTCCAAGGACCATTAAAACAAGAAGCCTGTCAAATCATACAAAAAAACCGTTCCCCGATATGAACAACCCCATCGAAACACACGTACAAAAAAGTATGTATAAGAATTATCATTTACAATAATTCAACTTTGCAAGCGTGACAATATATATGTTACGATTTATTTATTGTTAGCTGTTTACGAACTAATTGGTACTGTATACTATGTTTCTTTGTTCAATTATAACATCGTTAAATATTTAGTTTTAAAGCGCCATCTAGTTTTTGGCTGAATATCTCCTTGCGATCGAGGCACGATCCAAATTCTGGTAATTGATAGTCCTCTTGTTTTAATGGCCATTGGTATTGACTAACGTTATTGGGGCGTACAACATTTTTATTGGACGCTATACCGTCGCAAGATTCGATGGAAATTCGAGGGATAAATTGTCTTGTTGTCAATGATAAATTAGTGTTAGGTATCACAAAGAAATAGTTCACAAAATGTGGATTTCAAAACATCGTCAACGTGTGAACGTTTTAATTTAATACAAGTTAGCGATAAAGAAATGGACATATTTATTTAGGTAGTTGTGTGCATGTTTTCGATTCTTATTTATACTTGGACAATATTCTCAATTTCTTCTATATAAGTCTGTTTATGCATTTACTAGTTAATTTCGTCGTTTCTTATTATACGTGATTTAGACTTAAGTTTTTATTTAAATTAAAGGACAATGAAGTAATCATCGAGGAGCTACCCGACGACGATAGTTTTGAATATGCGAATATGCCCCCCCTAGTCAATCTTCCATCACATCTTTTCCTTTCCCATACCGATCCTCCCTTTATATATCAATATGTAGGAGATCAAGTTAAAATAATAAAAGTCTTAGAAAATTATCCTCTAGGTTCAAATTCTAATCACTCTAATATAGATCAGTGGGACCAAAATGAAATGAATACTGAAACTACAGGCAAGAAATCATCGCCCGACCGAGACTCCCAAGAGATATTTGAAAACGCAGAAGATGATGTAGAGAAAGATGACAGTAAAATTTGTACTGAATCTGAAAATAAAGACAATAACAAGGAAACCGACGAATTTTTTAAAATAGACAATGTTACAGAGACACTGCCAACCAAAGTAGAAGAAGTGATAGTTAGTGAAAATAAAGAGCCTGAAATAAAAACAGACATAGTTGCTACTGGACCTGATGAGACAAAAGAGGAGATTTATTATTCTAAAGATGAAAAGACGGACACTACTAGTCTAGATACATCGGCTTATGAAAATGATTCCGCAGAAAGCGACGACGAAGCTTCTTTCGGAACTCCGGATAACTCTCCCAGAAGCAAACGCAAATCGAAATCTCCTAAAGGTAAATATGGGAAGAGTAAAGCGCCGCCCCCACCCTCTAAAGCAGACAAAACAGAAGTAACTTCTGAATTTTTTAATAATATTGGCGCTATGGTCGATAGCACAACTTCTCAAGAAAGTTTAAATGAAATCGTTAACAAATTACCAAACACCCCTCTGAAAGAAACTGGTTCATATCAAACTTTGCAAGTTGTGAATCCAATAGCTGAAAAGAAGAGGCTTCACAAATCCAAATCACCTGGCCGGATTCCTAAAGGGAATGCTTCAGGGATTAGCAAATTATTACAGCTGCCTGGAAAATTGGCATTCTGGAAAAACGACGATAAATCCAAAACCGATAACGCGTCGACCTCGTCTAGGTCTCGCTCTCACAGTAGGAGATCGTCTGGAAATGATCAACCCACTGAGGCCTTCCAAAGTTATATTGACCTAAATGCACCATTAAAACCGAGCGAAGACAGCCAAATATATACAGATATAACTGATGATCAAATCAGTTTTGTAGATGCAACTGATTTCGAAAGCGAAGTCATATCACATGATATCATGGAAAAGAGTGATGCTCTACAAAAACTGATTGAAGCAAAAATTGAGAGCCATCCTGAATATAAATTTGTATCGTTGCACGACGAGATTTTTACTACATCAAAAATTACAGATGTTTAAGAAGCCTTCCTATGTCCCATTTTCTCATTGCAGCGGCGCGAGCGGAACGTATGTTTTATTATCTTTTTGTTTTCGTTATTTGCATGACAGCTACAAAATATTAATATGGCTGGTTTACTTACACTGATTATTTAACACATTGACCGTTTAGTGTTTTTATTTTATGTAAGTATTTATTTAGCGTGCAGTGTCGTATTTTGTTTGTATTTATTTTGCAACTAAAGTTAGTGTGGGTTATTAACAGTTTAACTACTTACGCACGCTTCGAATCCACTATGTTTATGATGAGCTACATTTTGCACTAAAGAGAAGATTTTTTAAGTGAAATCTTCTACACTTTTTACAAATTCACAAGGAGCGTATAAGTGTGTGTGTAACATAGTGGCTCGGAGGCGGTGCTATGTATTTTATGTTTGTCCATGTTATCCGTGCTACACTATTGAAAAAAAATCGAAACATATATATCTATTATAACTGATTTCATGTCAAGGTTCATTTAAAGACATACCAATTCAAATTATCTTAATTATGTGGTCAGTTATAGTAATTCTTTAGACATTATATTGCATTTGTTAAAACAATTACCTTCATATCTAGAAAATATTATTAGTCCCCTTGAATATGGCTTCCGCTTTGCTATTTTTCAATTTATTTCGTTCTATTTCCAGGCAATGCTGACGGCCTCTTCCACCATACCTCGCACAAAAAAGTCCACTAAAAGGAAAACGCAATAGACACGACACGAAGTTGACTCCATACTTAGTTGACAGATCATGGTTTGGGCAATCGAGCCCTCTTTAAATACAGGAAACCGTCTGTATTAAAATTTACGTCTTAGCAAATTTTATTGCTTAGCAAATTTCATGCGTAGAACACAATGCTTGCGTACTAGCGTATGTCGGCTCTGTGATTTTGTTTCTTCCAATATTAGTGTCATTTTTTTATCATGCTTAGGGGATTGCTACACTCCCGATATGTCGAAGATCACGAAGCGCGTGCAAATCAACGAAATTTTAGACCTCGAAAAATATCAGTCGACTTATCGAGCACACAGCATTCCCCTTACTTTCATGAAATCAATAGATTCGCATGTGTGCGTAACTTTCAAGTCGTTTTTTTATTTGATAACTATGCTAAAATGAAATATATATTATATGAAGTATGATTGTATTGTGGCATTCAAATTTATTTGCAGACACTATACTTCATAGGTTTGAGCGGCACCAAAAAATGTAGTGAAGTATGTTCAACTCAATGCAATATTCGTTAATGATCAGAATATCAAGCATGAAATGCACTGTATACAAATTTTCTTTATGAGAACTTAATTCTCAATAATGTTCGTTACTAGTATTTCTAATTACTTCATCAGATGAATTATTTCTAAATTAAATTTTCGCCTTTATCAAGGATGACATCGGCGCCTGGCGATTATAATTATAGCCAAAATTTGCCAAAATGTGTAACATTAAACGACTCAACAATTACTAAATGAATAATGCTTAATTGTAGTTATATCTATTAGTATCTAATGCAAAGAAGGAACTAGTCTGCCGATGTCGAGAAGAATCTCTCAAGGATCTCGTCATGAGGCTTAGCGTCTTACTCGAACAATGCCGTGTGGCTGTGTGTGAAAGGAGGGTTGCTTTATCAATATCGACTGTGAATCAGTATGATATAGGGACTGCGGTTGTTACTTGTTATGTGATATAATAGCCATTGATGTTTGTGATGAATCCAGATTCAGCCTCTGTCATAAGGCGATCTGTGACATGCAATAATGGTTTAACAATCTGGAATACTGACTCTTTATTTGTCTAGTTACTTGAAAATTCAAAGTAATTCATATTTTAATTAGACACTGTAAATATTTAGCAAATTACTATGCATGACACACTGATTTAGAGATAATTGTATAGTTCTTAGCTGTTGAATGGAATTAAACTTATCATTTGAAAAATGTTTGTGTATTATCAAAATTCAGTATTTCATGAAATGGTCAAGTTCCTAGGAAATATTTAAGTGTATGTGTTACATAAATAGATTTACGTTTTGCTTTATAAATATGTATACAGACTTATGCATACTTTACGTTTGTTAACTTTACCTGCTGTGCTATCATTTGCTAAACTGCATTTGTACTCTCTTGAAGTTACCTTGTAATTTTGTTACCTGTTACTATTACATATGTTTTATTACTTGACTGAGTCACAATTTTACATGAGTCCTGTTTGAGTTTATTGTAATAAATTACTACCATAATTTTCAAATTTTATTTATCCTCAATACACACATACACATTGATTTTTTATACATTGCAAGCACTTCTATGTCTCAAAGTATCAAATATATATTTCCCATGATCAATATCGTATGCATTGCGGATAAGCTGATTTTCCAGTAAATTCAATGATGCATCATCCCAGCACTTAATCCAATAAAGTAATGAGAAAATCTTATAGTAGCTTGTATTGTTGACACTGTCAGAGACTACTACTTTTGGTAAATTTTCAATGATTTTTAACAATTTTGGTTTGACAACAGAATTAAATATTTTGTTACTACAAACAGCAAATTTGTTTAAAATGTCAATGACCTCCAAAGATACAGTATTTTCAAGTAGGATATCAGGCAAGTTCTTCAGCCATGTGTCATATGCATCACTTGCATGAAAGTGGGCTAATTTATCACTAAGTGCTATTTTGCAAAGCAATGAAAATATCTTTTGCCTAAATTGACTAGGCAGACTTTTGTTAAAATATGCCCATATAACTTTCCTCAACAAGGCATCCATAACAGAAAGTGTTTTAGTCCAATTATTGACATCATTTGAGAAAACTGAATCTAATATATTTATAAGAAGATTGCTGACATCCACTTGGGTATTCTCATTGAATATCTTTTCCATATAATTAAGTACGGAACTTATTTCTTTGCTCTGATTTTTTATGTGAACATTGGGATTGAGAGCAATAAACATTTTGCAAATGAGCAAGTTTTCAATCACTAACTTAGGGTCAGTAATAACGTCTTCAAAGTTAGAGCTGGTATTTGCCTTCTGCCTGGATCTTATGTTTGTTACAAAAGGGAAAGGCTGTACAAAGTGCTGGCTGAAAGACTTGCGATAATTCTGCCTGAACAGGTTTTCAATATTGGAATGGGGATTCTTCTTATTGAGATGTTGGACTAGGACCCACAATAATGTTACCACTTCCAGGATGCGCTTAAGTAAGCCTGCTGTGTCTTCGCTTACTACTGTCTCTATATTTTTCTCCGAGTTGGCATTTGCACACACTTCCACCCAAGCTTCAAAAAGCAGAGGCATTAATGTTTCAATGTATTTTATGAATTTCTCAGCTTCATCAAGAGATGCATCCTGTACATTCTTAGAGGAAAATGATGACACATGGCAAATAACAGTGTAACTGGGATTGAATAACGGGTAGTGATTTAATATAGAAGTATCATAAAATTTTGTGTTTGCAGTATGTTCCTGGTCAACAGTGTTGATCTTGTTGTGCTCAACATACTTCTTGAGAAAGTCTTGCAGCCTGTGTAGCACTTTAACCCTCCATTTAACACTGGTTATTTGACTGTTCAAGTTAACAGTCAGTGTTCTCCCTGGCTTTGAATCAACCCTCAATTTGGATATCATATCTAAGAAGTTTGGAATTATCCTGTGAAAATCTTTTGCTACACTTTCTAAACAACACATGAGGAGTATGTCAAGGAACAGAAGGGAGTCCTCTTGAATTCTGTTGTCTATGTGCGTCATAGCACTCCTGAGGTAGGTAGATAGAATATCAAAGAAGGGTTCAGCCTTTTCACTGGATACATTGGAAAGCATTAAATGTAGGACCTTCAAGGCTTCTCTGCGGACCTGCAAGAGGCGAGTTCGAAATTTATTATACTTGTTCATTCATTGTAAGCATTTAAGGTAAATGTCCCAGTGCTCAACACTACCCCATTAGTTGACAGCTTCCACCTCAATTCATAGTATAAAGGTGAATCAGAAAGTGTACAATTTTAGAAATGTGCATTACATTTATTTTGACGATGCATATTGCGGATAATATTTTGTGCCATTGCTTTGTATTGACGAAACCTGCAGTGGATATACTTAAGAAATAGTGTGGCAAGCATTGGAGCATATATATATTAGATAATACAACGCTGTACTTACAATAGATTCAATATTTAACACCAGTGGAGCCACTCCATTAATTAACTGACCCAGATTCTCCTCCAAAACATTTACATGACCGCTGATAAGTTCCCTTATACCTTCTAAGGCATCTTTACAAGATTGTGTATTAAAATGATTTAGTCTCGACAAAAGCTCTTTTGCATTAAGCTTACGAGCAGATAAGGCTTCGCTGACACCATGTTTCTTCAATTGCTCCTTTATTACAATTTGTTTTACTTTAAAATTTGTTTTCGTTACGTTAGTCCCTCTCGGCAAATCTTTTTTCTTGGCTTGCTTAGTCTTTAGTTTAGTTTTCGACTTTTCAGACTTAAGGAACTTCTGATATCTTGTTGCACCGGTTTGAGGCATTTTTGTGATAATGTGTAGTAATTCTGTTCAACAAATTCAATTAAAGTCACTATTACAGTATTAAGAGCTCAGATTAATTTTAATTTAACCTCTACAAAACATCATTATCGTTATAAATACCATGCCAGTGCCACACTGCTCATGCCTCATGCGTGACATTGACAGTGACAGTTGACTAAGAACGTTAGCGTTTGCTTAGTGCCTAATTCCTGCACCGCATCCTACTAGAATGTTTTAATTAAAGCTTCTGCCACGACCACTCTACCAAGAATGTGACGACCAAGAAGAAGTGATTAGCTTCTTTATTGAAGCGAGAATAGACTAAATAGTGATCTACTCAAACGTAACCCAACCCTAAGCTGTTTCAGTACATGTTAATAACGATGATTTAAACACTCGCAATTTGTTTTTGTGACATGAATTTTGACATACATTTAAAATGTCACTGAATTGACGTCAAATACACGTGGTTTTGCGTTGTGGTGCTTTTGGTTGTGTAGCTTAATCTTTAAAATATTGTCGATTAAATATTTTTATCGTTTTATTCAGTAACGTGAAACCATGAAGATTAAGAAGCAACATCGCAAGAAGAAGTATCTTCATAAACTAAATCGCAAAAGAATGCATCTAAAACAACGTAGCACAGGCGACGTGAATTGGTAAAACTTCGGTACATTGTGTATTATGAAATAAATACTGACGTAATCGCAAGTATCTCAAAACGTTAATTATCTATGATAGTATTAATATTTATGTTTAATTTCCACAGTAAAACTCTTAAAGAAGCATGGGACATGAAAAAGTCGACTCTTCGTAATCTTAAAGAGATGGGTCTCGCAAGCGATCCGAATAAAGCGGTTAAAATACCAAACTACAAACAAGAACAGTTGAAACGGGCGAAAAAGATGGTCAACCAGGATGAATCGTCGGAATCTGAAGAAGAGGCTGTTCAAATTGTTCCTAAAAAAGAAATTGTTGAAAAATTAGAAAAAGAAGCAAGAGCACCTAGGGAAAGAAGATTCATGTGAGTATGGAGAATTGAAACACAGTGGTATCTTTCAGACAAGCATGGGTAGCAGATTTATAAGATTAATAGGGAATATGCATGAATTTTAAAAAGCTCATTCATGTAACAAACAGTAGACAAAAAAAAACGAATAGCTGTAAAAATAACCAAGATATAAGCCATCAAACATTTCATTGTATCTCTTTTTTGCAAAACAATTTAATTTGGAGTTTATATGGCCAGAATGCACTGTGACGTAACAGTGCATATCTGACATCTTTGTCTAATTACTAGTTTAAAATGCCTATATTATGCATATTTCTTGGCCGATTTTCGAATTTCACATTTTGAAATAGTTTTTACAGAAAAGCGATAAAAGATAATCATGCATGTACCCTATTGCATCTGTTTACTAAACTGTCAATAATCTATTGTTTACAGTTATACTTTTAATATGTAGTTAATTTCAATGAATTGTTTCTCTAATTATGATATTTTTTGATTTTACAGGTTACCCAAAGGCCAAGTAGAATATCTCTCATATTTATTAGATAAATATGGCCATGATTACAAAGCCATGGCAAGAGACAAGAAGAACTTTTATCAAGAGACCTGGAAACAGATTCGGAATAAGATCAAAACTTTCATGGGGATCCCTAAACAATATGGAGAGTATTTGAAAGCTCGGGGTTTGTTAGATAAAGAGATAGATGAGGAAGAATTGAAGGAACAGGCAAAAGCATTAATAATGGATGATTGAATGATTCTTAAGCAGCATGTAATTAAAATGTGACACCAAGTTCACCAAGTATGTAGTTCAGAAATAAGCAATGGTCAATTGTAATGTCCCTTTCTTGATGTTCTCTTTGGCTTATAATTTTGGTGTATTTTTTGCGAGGACTCTTAGGTTCCAGTCTATTAGTGAAACCATAAAAATTACTTGACCCAAGAACAATGAAAATCTATGATCTGGGAAGGATATTGATAACTAAATAGAAAACTTTAACAATTGAGTATTTGTGTAAAATTAACTAGGTGAAATAGTAAACACTAGTAAACACAGTGGTACTCTTTCAACCTCAGGGGCAGTGGTGGCGGCAAGTGGGGCAACCGCCTGGGGCCACACTTTTTTACTACAACCCAAGTAGAAAAATATTTGCTACTAATATTATGAATGTTTATTAAAACTTACACAAAGACAAGGGCTTATCTAAATCTATGCACCCCGAGCCTGGCAATGGCTAAGGCCACCTCCTCTTCAAGCTGCTATTGGTTCAAGATGCAAGGAGATGGCTTTTCATCTCCTACTTGCACTAGTCCCTTTTTTTGTAAATTACAAAGCAAATGGTTGTAAGCGGTAACAAATAAAACCAGAAAAATGTGTGATACTTAATTTAATAAAATGAAATGTCAAACTTATTTCAGGAAACTAAGACTAGATGTAAGTTATGTAAATATAATTATTACATAAAACATAATAAACCCTCTTCTTATTTATAAGTTACCAAAAAAACTGAAACTACTGTGTCTGGCATTCATTTGGTACGTCTTTGACTGCTTTCACCTTTTTAAGTTCTTGAAACCAGTCTTTATCCATATCTAAGAGCTGCTGGGGCTTTTTATACTGAAAAAAGAAAATACATTCAGTCAGAATGGGTAGTTGAAGTTCTAATAACAAGGTCAGCCAGCAACCAGCGCAAGTAGGTTACATGACAAGTAATCAGTGAAACAATGAAAATCCTTCAACACATCTCAAAAAACCGGCCAAGAGCATGTCGGACCATGCTTAATGTAGGGTTCCGCAGCCATTTACACAAAAAATGCTCTACAGATGAAAAAAATACGATATGAAAAAAAAAACAATAACAAAAGAGCGTATCTCCCCGGCACTTACATCCTTTTGCTGAGAAGCGCAATTTTTTGGCAATAACTTGAAAACGGTATGTCCGATCATGTTGAAAACAATTTTCCTTGGAAGTATTTAAGTATTTAACTTGGAAGTATATAAATATTTGTAATTTTTTTTATTTTTTTTTAACATACCGTTTAGAAAATAGAGGGGGGAGGATACAATTTTTGCTACTTTAGGAGCTTTTTATTTAACTATCAAACTAAGTAGCGGCTTACACAAGACATCTATGTTTCAAATTTTATCAGTATTCGTCTTATAGTTTCTGAGTAATATGCCTGTGACATACGGACGGACGAACATGACGAAACTATAAGGGTTCCGTTAGCCATCTTGGCTACGGAACCCTAAAAACGGATAATTCTCAAACGGCTGAACCAATTTTCTTGAACCACAGCTAAGAATTCTCAATCACCTTTCAGCCAAAATTAATCTAAATTGGCTCATCCATTTACAAGCTACGATGCAACAAATAGTCGCACAGTTCTTCTGTTTTTGCTGAGCTTTAAAAAATGATAATTTGTTTCAGAAGTATTATAGTAATTAGTTTTAATATTATTATCTTGTAAAATGACTATAAATAAATAAATATCAGGGACAATTTTACACAAGTCGAACTAGTCCCAAACTAAGTGAAGCTTGTACTTTGTATGGGAGGTATACATACTTATATAGATAAATGTCAGACTTAGATAAATAGAAACTATCTAAGAACGAACATTTATGCTCATCACACAAACATTTGCCCTGGCCGAAATTTGAACCCAGGACCGCCAGCTTCATAAGCCATTGTGCAACCAACATAGCCAAACGGGTTGGCACATGGAGACAGTTACAAAATGTTATTCTCAATAAGTATTACTTATATTATACATTAGAAAGATGCCCGCAAATTCGTTTCCAGAGGAGAAAAAGTCATAACCCCTCATTCTTTCTTCAGCATTGTTGGGTAAAAAGTATCCTATAACCATCTGGAAAAACCTCGCTACCCATGTCTCAAAAATAGTAGAAATCCGTTCAGCCGATTTGGCGTGATGAAGCCACAATGACACAGACACAATATTAAAATAAATATTTAGTGACCTCCAAATAGTCCCTTCAATTTTTTTTTATATCTTCGACATACAGACATTTCATTTCTACAGCTTTATTTAGTGTAGATGTACTCTAAGCCTTTGAATATTAGCATCAATAAAATTAAGCCAAACAGCAGAAATAATTTGTTTAGTTTTCACAATTGGTACAGGACTTCCTTGATGTCGTCACGTTTTGGTTACAGGTCGATAGTACACAATGGAATCATACCTATATTAGCTTGAATCATTATAACTTAATGCCTGAGCATGTATGAGACATAACGACAAGAACCACACCGGGAAACACATTACAGAGCATCATTGGGTGAGAGATGAAGTGATCTACACACTAACGTTCCTGGAAACTTTCTAGTTCCATACATATCATTCTAGTCTCTATTCTCACTTCTGGTCGGAGATTCTTTCTCCTTCACGAGCCTCCACAACTCCCCTTATAGCTCGACCCTTTCCACACGCAACCATTTAGCATATCCTTGGCTGTTCCATTCTAAATCATCATTATATTACTTATATTAATTAACTATCCCTTCATCTCTCAACCGTGAGCACTTCTCGATATATATATATATATGTATATATATATATATATATATATATATATATATATAAAAGCAACTCACCCAGGGTCGTATCACTTCCCTCTGTCCTCTCTCCATCAATTATTCTCTGCCTTTCTCTTCCCGCCAACTCACTGCCCCTTTTTGTCCTCTCCTAGATTACGTAGGAAAAAACAGAACACGTTAACGCTCCCTTACCTTATAAAACTGTCTATCAGTGTTGCCAATCTAGAAATCCGAGACTGTTCCAGTCACACACTTACCCATTGTGTTCGAGGATCGCGTTCGTCGCGACACTCCCGGCGGCCAATCCAGAATAACTGAGAGCTGGCGTGTCCATAGGGCGATCTTTTCTTTCGCCTTCAAAGCTGCCAGTCTCCTTGTTCTGTCTGCATGGTTAATGGCGTTAGTTTTTCCTCTCTCTACCATTCCTTCATCCTTGGTATCTGGGATTTCATCCTTTTTGTCACCATTTTCACCCACAGTTTCAGGGGTGGAAATGTTCAACTCATCTAATCCACTATCTGCCAGCGTCCTTCCTTCCTGAATAGTACCTTCTCTGTCTGTTCTCTTCACCTCTTCTGTCTGTTCTCTCGGATTCTCGACTAGACATAAGGGCTCTTCTTCAGAGTTTACGATTCTATGAGGAGCTATCATCTCTCCCCCTTTTCTTCCCATATCTTCATCTGTGACCTCTTCTACCTCTAGAGGGTATAGATGTCCTATAGAGCGTGTAAATTCTTTCCCTTCTACATCTATCTTAGCTACCCTGCATTCTCCGTCGGCTCCTCGCACTAGGCTGATAATTTTCCCTACCTTCCAGTTTTCTCTATTTTTTGAGTCTCCTTTAATTTGGACTATGTCGCCAATGTGAGGACTTAAGCTAGACCTAACACGCGGCTCCTTGTGTGAATGCTGGTATCGTTCTCGTAGACTGCAAAGATATTGGCCCATGAACATTCTTTTGAATTCCTCTAGTATGCGCTGACCCTTCTTCCATCCGTCTATCAGGTTTTCTTTTGTCACTGAGCGGCCTGCATAAGGAGTGCAAATTGACGGTTCAATCGCAATACATTTTCCATAGGTCAGAAAGTCTGTTGGTCTCAGAACATATTCTATATCAGAGCCTACTCGCGTGAGTGGACGCGAGTTCGCTACAGCTTCGATTTCCTTGATAACTGTACTTAGCTGAGTATCGTTTAGTACTTGTTTTTCTAGGGTTCTTTTTAGGCAGTTCTTCATTATAGCTACCAATCTCTCATAAAATCCTCCATGCCACGGACTGAGTTGAGGGATGAACTTCCACCTTATCTGATTGTTCCTAAAGTATGTGTTCGATAATAATTCTGCTGTCAGTTTAAATTGCTGTGCGTTATCGGATACTATGAGTTCTGGACGTCCTCTTGACGATATAAATCTCCTTATGAATCCATTCTTCTGCAGTGAGGTCTCGAACTACTTCCATATGAACGGCGCGTACTGCCAGGCAGGCGTATAGGCAGATCCATCTCTTTTTCATCTCCTTATTTTCCATTATTAAGATTGGTCCGAAATAGTCCATTCCTGTATATGTAAATGGTGCACTGTAGTTAGCGCGTTCAGTAGGAAGAGCTGGTGTCGGAGGAAGTTTATAAGGTCCACCCCTATGCTTAATACATTGTTGACATTTCCTCAATATTTTTTGAACTCGAGCTCTTCCTTGAGGTATCCAGTATTTCTGGCGGATAATGCTCAATGTATGGGGCGGTCCTACATGGTAATATTTTTCATGCGTCTCTCTTATCAGTTTGTCTGTGAACAGAGAGTTTTTCGGTATGAGGATTGGATGTTTGGTGTCATATGAACACATTGTATTCATGAGTCGACCTTTACATCGTAGCAATCCCTCCGTATCCGTAAATAGTCCTAGATTGGATATACTAGTTTCTTTGCCTGCTATTTCGTCCGGGAAATGTAACTTCTGTAAACTCTTTATATCCTCAATATGTAGGTTCACATCGTTGTTCTGGTTAATAAATTGTGTTTCATCTATCTCCATTATCCTTCCTGCTCTCTCTATTGGTGTTTTAGGTGACTCCTCAATGTCGGCCGGCATATCCATTTCCATATCGCTGGTTGTAGTATCTAAGCCCGTAAAGAGGGCTGACTGACCATGTTCCTGCAGTTTTGGCCAGTGCTCCTCACTCTCTAAAAGAAATTGAGGTCCATTGAACCACAATTCCTTCTTTGTATGCCACAGCTCCGGTCGAGTTGCTAGATCTGCTGGATTTAATTCAGTGTTGACATATCTAGGCTCTATGTCTGTTTTGTTTAATTTCATTTATTCTTCTAGACACAAATGGAGACAATAATTTTTCGGATTTCATCCAATACAACACTATTTCGCTGTCCGACCACAGACAAAGTCGTTTAAGCTCTATTCCCAGAGCATTTTTAACATATGTTAAGAGCCGTTTTCCAATGACAAACCCAAGTAGTTCTAACTTAGGTATCTTGAGATCTTCCTTATGGGTGGTTGGTGTGACTCGGGACTTGGCCATGATTAACACGATTCTAATATGATTTTGCCTCCTATCATTTATCCGAAGATATGTTACCGCTGAAAAAGCTCGTTTTGAAGCATCCGTAAAGCAATGGAGCTCATATTCTGCATCTTCTTTTGATGTGGGACCAGCATAACGTGGAATTTCTATCTCACATACCATTTTTAAGGAGGTCAGGGCTTCTTGCCATTCTTCTTCTAAGTCCTCCGGCAATGGAGCGTCCCATTTCTCTTTCCTTTTCCACAGTTGTTGTAAAAGCAGTTTTGCTGGTTGGATTAAAGGTGCTGCAAACCCACAAGGGTCATATATCGATCCTATGATTCGTAAGATTCCTCGTTTTGACTTATTTATCTCATGCTTGGTGTCCAGAAGAGCTTCATGGAGTCTGATTTTCAAACTATCTTTTCTCATGTGCCATTCTAATCCCAATAACTTTGTGGACTCGGTGTCGTTTGCTCGGAACTGCTGGGGAATGGTTTTAACCAGTTCTTTATTGTTGGAGGTCCATTCTCTTATATTCATGGATAATTCTGCAAATACAGTTCTCGTTCTGTTGATCAGGTTACGTGCCGTTTCCAATGTGTCTGATCCCGTAACTAGATTATCTACGTATGTCCTCTCTACAATTTCTGACATAAGGCTCTGGTCACCCTTTGATAAGTGATGTCGAATTGTAGCTGTTAGCAAGAATGGACTAGCAATTATGCCAAATGGCACACGGCAGAATCTCAGGTGAAGGATGTTCTCTTCTGACAGTCCTAGTTTTGTATCCTTCAACCATAAAAATCTGGTCACATCTCTGTCTTCGTGTTGTAATCCCACCTGAAGAAAGGCCTTTTCAACATCCGCTGTAATTCCTATCTTGTTGGTTCTGAATTTCAGGAGAAGTGCGGTTAAGTCTTCAAGCATTGACGGTCCTCTGTACATACACTCATTTAGACTCTTATTATTTTTTGCCTTGGCCGAAGCGTCATAAACTATTCGACCCTTCTTTCCTTCCTGAATTACTAGATGATGTGGCAAGTAGTGCACTGGCTGATTATTGGCATTTACTTCTGCTGGAGTGATTATTTCTATAATCCCAGCATCTCCACCATTTTGTCGTCACGTTTTGGTTACAGGTCGATAGTACACAATGGAATCATACCTATATTAGCTTGAATCATTATAACTTAATGCCTGAGCATGTATGAGACATAACGACAAGAACCACACCGGGAAACACATTACAGAGCATCATTGGGTGAGAGATGAAGTGATCTACACACTAACGTTCCTGGAAACTTTCTAGTTCCATACATATCATTCTAGTCTCTATTCTCACTTCTGGTCGGAGATTCTTTCTCCTTCACGAGCCTCCACAACTCCCCTTATAGCTCGACCCTTTCCACACGCAACCATTTAGCATATCCTTGGCTGTTCCATTCTAAATCATCATTATATTACTTATATTAATTAACTATCCCTTCATCTCTCAACCGTGAGCACTTCTCGATATATATATATATGTATATATATATATATATATATATATATATATATATATAAAAGCAACTCACCCAGGGTCGTATCACTTCCCTCTGTCCTCTCTCCATCAATTATTCTCTGCCTTTCTCTTCCCGCCAACTCACTGCCCCTTTTTGTCCTCTCCTAGATTACGTAGGAAAAAACAGAACACGTTAACGCTCCCTTACCTTATAAAACTGTCTATCAGTGTTGCCAATCTAGAAATCCGGGACTGTTCCAGTCACACACTTACCCATTGTGTTCGAGGATCGCGTTCGTCGCGACACTTGAGGTGTTCTGATAAACCTGCTAAGAGTCTTATATAAATATATATATGTAATTCAATTCAAGTCTTTTTTAAAGTAGGTGAAACTTGATTAGAAAAAGATCTAAATATCTATACTATTATAAAGTTGAGACTAATTGAAGGTCACGGAATCAATTAATATATATTTTTAGATTTTATGTGTGTTGTTGTCTATTTTTGGTTGATGCTGACTAAGTTGCGGGTACCTTCTAGATTAGAACATTATATCAACTAACATTTAGGTGATAATGCTGTCAGGAGTTATGTTTAAGCCTGCTGGAGCTGGCATGTTCATTTCCTTTGATCAAAGTTCCTTAAATAAAATAAAAAATTTAGGTGATATTGTAGCTTGTGAAGATTGGCAACTCACCACAATAATAAGTGTATTAAATTGATGGCTGAATTGTATGTTAGCCTGTTCCAAAGGTATATTTAGCCTCATTAATTCCGGTACTTGTAGCTTTTTGTAATATTTCTTATTTGTTGTCCGCACTATGATAGACTTCTCCTCATTGTTGGCACTCACAGAGTAAGTCTCAATGGGATATGGCAGGTTCCTGATCCTCCATTCCAAATTTACTCTTGTATTGCGTCTAGATACAATTGGCTGAAAACAATTACATATTAAGTGTAAAGTAGTCTACAGCAACATGAAAACAAATTTTCATTTCTGTGCAGAGAATAATAATTACATCTGTCTCAATTGCAGAATGAGCTGTAGTGCCATTCTTATGCTAAGTTCAATAACTCCTGTCAAAAAACCAAGTATAAGGTATCAGTGGCGTGGCATTCATATAAGCCGATCCCCCCGGGTTGCCAAAGGCTTATAACCATTTTTTTCTTTAAATATGAGTAATTGAATATGCTCTGGCTTCCCATGTAATTTTCCTGATGCAACGCCTCTGTAAGGTATCCTATTTCAATGAAATATTTCAATGAAATAAGGTTCTAATCCTTGAACCTCTTAACATGCATTCATTCACAGTTTAGTATTAGCAATATTATTATAACATAATTACAATAGCAACAAAATTCTCTAGTATATATTTTTTTATAATTTAAAGACCTTCCTATAGCGCTAATCTAGTATCTGGATTAAATACTTTACGAATGGCGTACCTGATCATTACTTTCAACAATTTCAGCAGATTCAACATGAGGAGTGGCATCCGGAATCGGATCCCCGATTTCCACGTCCCACTTGCCCTCACCACCAAGCTTGCCCTTCACTTTCCACGCTCTTCTGAGCAATACCTCTGTTTCCAAGTTATATTCTTCAACCATTTCCTTATCATCTTCGAACTTATAGTGAATTTTTTTAATCGTATCCTTTTTTATGCAAGTCTTTTCTGCGCTAAGAAGAGACTTGTACCAAATTGTATTCCTGTGCATTTTATCCTTGTTCTCAGTGGCACTACTGTTAAAAATACCTCTAAATCTCTTTTCAAAACTGTTGGAACCTAAATCGTCGGATATTTCGATCAAACAAGGTTTTCTTTTCATTGTTTTGTTCCTATAGAAACCATTCGAAACTCTTTGCTGTCATTCCCTAAACTCCTTGGGAATCGTTCAGAGTGATTTGTGTTGTTATTCATTGAATAAGAATCAATAAATCACCTTCACGATTGCATTGAAAATTTAAATCCGTGTGGTTCAAACCAATTTACAACTTATAAATATGAACAATAAGGTTAGGTTATTATGTGAGTTATGTTATGCGGGTTCATTCGGTTCGGCCCATATCATATGTCAAATAATAAACGTTTATCAAAATGCGGTGTTTAGTATAATATCTCAAATAGTTTTCGTAGATTATATCTATACTATTATTAAGTTGTAAAAATGAAATGTCTGTACATTGAAGATATTTTTAAAAAATTGATTGTTACGGACTATTTGGAGGTCACTAAAACAAAAAATATTTTTATGGATTTTTTGTATGTGTCGTGGCTTCATCACGCAAAATCGGCTAAACAGATTTCAACAATTTTTGGTACACGGGTAGCTGGGCATCTCCAGATGGTTATAGGATACTTTTTACCCGACTACGCTGAAGAAAAAACTAGGGGTAGTGACTTTTTCTCCTCTGCGAACGAAGTTGCGGGCATCTTCTAGTATTTAATAAATAAATTTACTTATACACATCGAAAATATCCAAGACTCAGGAACAAATATTTATGCTAATCATAAAAATATTTGTCTTTACCGGGATTTGAACCTAAAACCTTCAGCTTCGCAGACAACGTGGGAGTAACACTAAGCTAAACCGGCCGTCAAAATTGTAGAAATCCAAAAAACGAAGTTCATATTGCGCCATCCCGCTCACTCAAATACAGCACAACTGAGAGAGGGACAGCACGTTACGAACTTCGATTTTTGTGTTTCGGAGTAACCCCTCGGGGCCTATAGATATTTTCCAACCTTTATATTCATAATATAATTTTTTCTCCTTTGCCCTAAGGCTGTCTGGTAGAGAATGCCTTATGGCTTTAAGTTCACCTTTTCTACAAAAAGTTTTCTTTTGTGCAATAAAGATTAAATAAATAAATAAATAATGGATTTAAGGAAAAACTAATCGTAATATTGGTCCGCATGTATCTCTTATTAGTCTGTGGTCAGCATGAATGAAATGATCGAATTTTTCCATTTTTCTAAAATTTGAGATACTGAAACCCGAGTGGCTACTCCGAAATTCGAAAAACCAAGTTCGTATGGCGCCATCTCGCTCAGTCAAATACGGTATAACATGAGAGCGATCGGGACAGCACGTTACGAACTTCGTTTTTTGGGTGTCGTAGTAGACCCTCCGTTCTAGACCTTCGATCCTATCCGATGTGCAACAGATCTCAATATTTAGGGCCTGTAGCACAATACACTATCCGATTTTATCCGATAATTAGGATCGGATCGAAGGTGTAGAACGGGTTTTATGTTCAGTTATACTGTTATACATATTCTTATCTATGCTTATGTTAGATAGAAATGTCAGAACTGACAGAATGGAAGAACGAATGAAATGAATTTATTCAATTCAATGTATACGTCACTGAATGTGGACATAATCTTATCTATTTAGAATTTATAGTTTAGGTTAGCTTTCCATATTTATTTACATTTGGAATGAATTCAAAATTTATCCAATGTTTGACATTTTATTAAAACCATATTTCCATAACATTACAGTGCTACGCTGTGGCATTAGCTCGACATCATCGAAGATGGGTAAAGCTATCCCAGATCGGTGGGTAAAATGCATTTTGTTGTGCTTAATTTAATTTGGATTTCTTCGGATTCTATACTATGATAACGTTTTTTTCAGTTGGATACCATACAAGGCCTGTGGCAAAGTAATTGAAGGAACTAGGATTGTTTGCTTCAAAGTTCCCCTCAGGAAGGTGAGTACATAGGTTTTTTAAATATACTTGCGTCCAAGTTTTGATTATATTATGCACTTGCCAACTAATAGAAAAAGTGTTCCTCCTCTAGAACCATTGCGAGAGTTAAAATTTCTTTAAAATCGAGCAGATCCTTACAAGTATTTGCAAGACCGTATGTGACATTGTAACAATTGGCTTCTACCACATACAGCATGATTTATTGTGTAGAGTTAAATAGCCAGAGAGTGATATAGGCTACATTTTAACTCTGAAAAACGCCAAAGATGAGCAAAAACTCACATGTGTCACACTCAGACTAAGAAAAAAAGATAGACATGACATACAAACAATCTAGTGAGGCCACTAAAAATCATGCCAAAACCAATTTTAGGCGTTACAAATACAAACAAACCATGAATGTGTCAAAACCATGCCAAAAAAACGGCTTCACTAGATTGTTTGTAATGTCATGTCTATCTTTTTTTCTTGGTCTGAGGTGTCACAGTCCAAGAGAAATAAAATAAAAAACACACCAGATGTGAGTTGGACTCGCTCACCTAGGGTACCATACAAAATATACCCTGAAAATGGCTATACCTATAGAAATTTAGTGTTAGCAGCGCCCTACTCCTAAGCAAAGTGTATGCGGTGTGTGGTCATTTGGTATGATTCAGATTTTTAGATTCATTTCCTGGATTGTGCTATAATATAAGAGCTCCCTTCATACCTAATTTCAAGTTTCTAGGACAACCGGAAGTACCCTATAGCTTTTTCATGGATGGCAATTTGTATGGAAACATCTTTTATGATGACTGTACCTTTGGATTGCATTGATTTAGATTATTTAGAAGCTTGATTTTTTTACAGCATAAGTATTTCATTTGTACGTGATGTGTGCCTATGAAAAAGGGTCCGACAGACGGATGGACAGACAGACATTCGGACCAAGAGACGGATGGACAGACAGACAGACAGACAACAAAGTGATCCTATATGGGTTTCGTTTTTTTTTCTTTTGAGGTGCGGAACCCTAAAAATATGCAAATCTTAATGCATCTGTATCCATAATGGTGTTAACAGACGTACACAAGCCAATTATTTAATACAACAATGGATTGACACTTTGGATTTATTTGAGGATCTCTAATACTTCATTTTGCTGATGGAATTTCTTCATACACCATAAAATGTGGGTTGAGGTATGAAAGATCCTAAATTACGTGCCATGAATATAATTATTAATTAGTCATCATTCTCTTGTCCTTGCTCTATATATTTGGGGATGATGCAGGATGCTTTTTCTTTCATTACCTTGTGTATCACCCTTCATCTCATTGTTTAGATACTTTTATTTCATATCATGTTTCAAACTTTTTCTGTATTGGTCTGCCACATATGAATTTATAATATGAAGAAACAATTTATTTTCATTTCTACTTTGATAACCACCACCACCACTAGTTCGAAGTTCTTTAATAATAACGCCATCTAGAGATTCATGTTAACACCAATGAATGCAATAAGTAACATGCTTAGCTTTAGTTGGAAACAAACTTAATAGGTGGCACCACTAGTTTCAATATTATCATTCGAAATTAGTTTTAACATGATTTGTTTCATTATAATAATTTGATATAATTATTGAACGTTGTATGTATATAATTAATAAATAATAATTACAATTGATTTTCATGATTAAAGAAGAAACCTTATCCCATTGAATTAGTTTTTACCATCTATGAGTATTCTGTACTAGGTATTATAAAATTGTAAAAATTTAAACAAGTGAAATGAGTTATTTGATGGTCACAAAATAAAAAAAAATTTTTTTTTGCTTATTGAAATAAAACAATTTAACGGATTATATCGCGTATATTATCTTATTTTAGTTCCCGACGTTTCGGAAGCTTTCCAGCTCTCCATGGTCACGGGTGGACTCAGAAACAGAAGAAAATATTTTTTTTGCTTATTTAAATAAAACAATTTAACGGATTATATCGCGTCTATTGTCTCATTTGACTTCCCGACGTTTAGGAAGCTTTTAAGCTCCCCATGGTCACGGGTCGACTGATTTAAATGAGTAATAATCGCGGAAACAGAAGAAAATATTATGTTTTTTTTGTACAATGTTTGCATTAATATAGTTTGTAACATCCAAAGTGCCATATATATCACAACACATGTTCTATTAATAAATAGGCACAAAAATGTGCGAAGAAATAGTCTTGGATGTTACAGACTATTTTGATGCTGACCGTTCAAGGATAGTGGACATCCGAGGATGGCTATAGAATACTTTTGATTAAAGACTGTATCGTTTGTTATAAATACAACTTATTCCTACCACTATAAACTGTCATGACCTTTAAAAAACAAGCTGATAAGACATAATTGTTAGACATATGTCACAGAATCGATTGCTATATATTTGGTTTTCACATATTATTGCAATAAAAAAATGCGTGGCCTTACACCACAACAGCGAAAATCAATTGTGGACAAATGGTGCACTGTAAAAGGTATCACGTACCGAAAGCTAGCAAAAATGGAAGGCGTTAGTGTAGGAGCAGTCCAAACTGCGATCCGTAAGTACGGTGAGGAATATACCTTCAATGACCGACAACGACCAGGTCAAAAAGCAGGTCCATCCAACCCAAAACTGGACCAAAAGATAGTTAAGGCATTTGCATCTAACAAAGAACTATCTGTTCGAGATATTGCAAAAAAATTGGGAACGAGTATCGGGATGGTTCAACGCGCCAAAAACAGAAATAATTTGAAGACTTTCAAGAAACAGAAACAACCAAAAAGAAGTGCAAAACAAAAAGCATCTGTCAGAAAACGTGTCCAGAAGTTGTACGACTCGAATTTGTCTAAAAAACATACCTGTGTAATAATGGATGATGAAACTTACGTAAAAATGGACTATAAGTCTTTGCCAGGTTCCCAATATTACACGGTCCATGAAGGAACAGAGGTCATACAGTCTGAAAAATGCATTAGTGTCGAAAAATTTGGTAAAAAAATATGGTGTGAGGCCATTTGTGAATGTGGCATAAAATCAAGTGCATTTTCACTACTTCATCAATGACTGCCAATATTTACAAGAAGGAGTGTCTTCAGAAGCGAGTCTTGCGTATGATAAGAAAGTACAACTGCAAAACTGTATTTTGGCCCGACTTGGCCAATTGCCATTACGCAGGTGAGGTACTAAACTGGTACAAAGACAGTAATGTGAACTTTGTGGCCAAAGCTTCCCCCGATCGAACACTTCTGGGCTATAATGAAAGCTAAATTACGTAAAACAGCCCGTAGTGCCGATACAGAGCAGCAGTTTCATTCAGACTGGAAAAAGATGACTCGAACTTTTAACAAAGTCGCTGTCCAATCATGTCCAACCATGATACAAAAAGTCAGAAAACTGGCCAGAAATGAGTAATTTTGGTTTCTCTGTAGTTGTGTACATAGGTAATTTAAAAAAGTATATGTAAATTTAAAAAAAAGCGAAAGATATTGCATTTTCTTTTTGTGTTTATATCAAACGACACAGTCTTTACGCTGGAGCCAAAAAGAGAGTTAGACTTTCTTCCTCCGTGAACTAAGTTGCGGGTTCCTTTTAATTGACCGAGCGAGCGAGCGTAGCGAGCCTTCTTTCAGTGCTCTACGCATTTTTTGCAGCATTTTGCTTTGTCTGTCCGGCTGTTCTCCTCTACGGGTCGCATTACTCAACCGATTCTTGTGAGGTGTTGTGAGTAGGTTAGATAAAGGTATGGATTTTCTTTGTCGATTCAGTCTTATGTTTTTTTGAAAATGGCGGAGATATGGGGGTTAAAAAACTCGCTAGGTCTACAGCTCACAGAGCCACTAGTTTTGCTTACCTATGTTATTCATTAAAATGATTTATCTACGTTGCAACGACCTTTTTATCAATGGAAGTTTGAATTTCGTAGATTAATGATTTATTGCATATTACATTTATTTTAACAAATAGAAGACTTTCGATAGGCACAAAAAATATTTCACATTAACACTGTCCAAAAAAATTCTACAGCCCGAAAATTTAGCGCCCGACGTAAATTCATGACTTTTTAAAAGCTTTGAAAGCCTTATGCCAGCCACAAACCAAGCCCGACCCAACTCACCACTATCCGCAATAGCAGGTGCTCTGGCAAAGGCTAAGCCGACAATGAATGCATTATTGGTCCAGCACTTGTTTGCATAACTGTCGCCGCTAGACCATTCACTTGACCACTCCTTCATCAAGAACGACGTATATCCACATGACATCTTCGACACTTAAGACCTTTTTAACTAGTTTAAAACACAGTTATACAGCAAACGGCTTCGTGGATCTGTGTTAATATGTTCTGCATAGCACTTGCATCTCTGAGATATCAGGAGTGTGTTTGGTTTGCTACTCGGAATCATGAAGATGTGATAATCGAACTCGAGGAGTGACTTGCTTTGATTTTGTTTCCATTGCACCTTCTTTTATGTGTTTAAAGAGTTTTTAGTATGCCGTTCTTGTAACGGAAAACAACGTAGGACGTTTTAATATCAAGGGATGTTTCATGGTAGATACGAGGGCTGCTATTTATATATCCGGAAACCGGGATTACAATCTTCTTAAATAGCATATTTGACCGCCATGGTAAAATTTGAACTTTTTTAAGTATATAAGGTATATTTTTTCTTCCTTATTAACGCTCGTGTTTTGTTTTTGACGGGTTTTAAATGTCATCTCGCAGCAAGAATGGAACTCACTCGTGAAAATATTCGTGCTATGATTTATTATGATTTTCGGCGTGGTTTAACGCAACAACAGTGCATAGATCAACTAACTTCAACTTTTGGTGATGAAGCCCCATCTAAAACTACTGTGTATCACTGGTTTAGTGAGTTCAATCGTGGACGTAGTATGCTTACGGACGAAGTTAAGGCAGGTAGCCCGAAATCGGTCGTTGTACAACAAAATATCGAGGCTGTGCGAAAACTTATAATGGACGACCGACATGTTACGTACCGCGAGATAGAGGCGACTCTGGGTATTTCTATGACCAGCATTAATAGCATATTACATAATTATTTGGCTGTAAAAAAAATTTGTTCGCGTTGGATACCCCACAACTTAACAAATGAGCAAAAACATGCTCGCGTCGAATGGTGCAATAAAATGTTAAAAAAATATAACCGTGGTGACTCAAAAGCCGTTTATAACATCTATACAGGTGACGAATCCTGGATCTATGCATACGATCCCGAAACGAAGCAAAAATCAACGGTATGGGTGTTTCAAAATGAGCCGAACCCTACGAAAGTTACTCGTGCAAAAAGTACATTGAAACAAATGGTGGCCTGCTTCTTCGGTATTAATGGCCATGTAGCTACAGTGCCACTAGAAAACCGTAGAACGGTTAATTCAGAGTGGTACACGACCATTTGCTTACCGGAAGTATTTGAACAAATTCGTAAAACTAACCAGCAACGAAGAATCATTCTTCATCATGACAATGCCAGCTGTCATACGTCACGCGAAACAACTCTATTTTTGGAGGGTCAAAATGTGGAATTAACGGGTCATCCGCCGTACAGCCCTGACTTGGCACCCAACGATTTTTATTTATTTCCAAATATAAAGAATAAATTACGCGGTCAACGATTTTCGACCGCTGAAGATGCTGTCGACGCATTCAAACAACACGTTATGGAGGTACCTCAGGCGGAGTGGCAGAAGTGCTTTAAAAATTGGTTCACGCGAATGCAAAAGTGCATAGATCATCAAGGGGAATACTTTGAAAAACAATAAAACTATTTTCAGCCGTGTACGTTTGTTTGTTTTTTTGTTTCCGGATATATAAGTAGCAACCCTCGTAGTTGTTGAGAGAAAAACAACTATCAGTTGCTGAAAATTATACTGGAAATAATAAATCGCCCTCTAAACTTTCTGATTGCGTGATTCATTAGCTGAATGCACAATACTTGTATAGGTACATTAAGTTTATTTCTTGGTTAAACGTTTTTTTACGCGTTTCTAAGACTAATAATTTAACGACAAATTGTGTTTTCCATGTTATTTATTACGTCCCGTAAATAATCACAAATATTTTGTTTGTGATTACAAGGTGCAAATATGCAATCGGTCAGTCTTGATAGTAATTGAATTAAGTAGTTCTGAATTCATCGAATAAAATACTAAATATGAATTGGTTCAAAGTAAGATAAGGATAAGTTGAACTAAAGTAGACACAGACAGGGTATAATTCGACACACACAGCAAATACTTTTATCAACTTGAGTACCAAGAGACGCCACAAAAGTAAATACCTTATTTAACTTAGTTAATAACAGTAATATAACGGAATTGTGCGTTTTGAGGTTACGTTAATCCGTTATACATCCCTCTCTATTTGATCACCCGTGTGTCAAAATATTTGTCCCTACCAAAAGAAGCGGCTCCAAGGCGACTAATCCCATTTTTGATAAAACGGCGGGTGCCTTTACAGTGTCGACTACCCAATGAATAGATGATTCTTTGGGGGTTATTTTTTTCTAAGACAATTGGAAGTAGGTACTCTATAGGTTTTCCATGGACGGCAATTTGTATGGAAAGACCTTTTTTTATGACTGTATGTTTCGATTGCGGTGACTTAGAAGCTTGCTTTTTACAGCTTCAAGGGGCCGCAGACATAAGTATTTAATTTTAATTTTAACTTGATACCTCTAAACGTTCCTGAGAAAAAGGGTCTTGACAGACAGACAGACAGACAGACAGATGCACGGACAGGGCATAGTTCGACACAGCAAATACTTTTATCAACTTGAGTACCAAGGGACGCCACAAAAGTAAATACCTTATTCAACTTCGTAAGTAAAGGCCGAAACACACCGGATGCGTACGCAGCACGTGCGCGTGCGCCTGTTTGTGGCGTGCGCGTTGTATCGTATGAAATGTCGTAGTAGATGGCACACCGCTTGCGTGGCGTGCACGTGCGCAGCGGTGTGTCATCTCTTATGGGTATTCGTACTTTACAACGCGCACGTCTACGTGCATGCCACGCACACGCATCCAGTGAGGCTTGGCCTTAACAGCAATAAAACGACGTAATTGTGCGTATTGAGTTTACCTTAACCGTTATATATCCCTCTATATTTGATCACCCGTGTGTCAAAATATTTGTCCCTACCAAAAGAAGTGGCTCCGAGGCGACTAATCCCATTTTTGATAAAACAGCCGACTACCCAATGAATAGATGATTCTTTTTTCAACATCTTTTGAGTTTTTTCTCCAACTTTTATTCGGTTTCCATGGCGCTTTGATTCCCGATTCTTTATTCAACGGGATCTAGCCATAAATTCTAATAGTTTTGTTCAACTTTGAATTATAAAGGGGTATTACCTTAATGGCAATCGGTAGGTGTAATTTGATATAGCTCGTGACTGTATGTCTGTTACTTTATATTAAGTTTCTCACCGCTCCATGGTTATGATTTTGGAATGTTAAATCGGAATTTATTTTTTCTGAATGTGTTATTGCTCAGCCGATCCGGACTCCTTTAATAGTTTCGGCATCTGTTATGAACTTATTAGTTTCATTGAAGTTTAGTTCCAGTTTTTTTATACCTTTGTTACAATTATGATTAATAGCGACAGGGGGCGTTTTGCCTTTCATCCAGGTAGCAGATGTCACTGTAATATTTGGTCCTTTCTCTGCCTACTAATTGCACGTTTTTGTAGCAACGCGTGCAAGATTGAGACTCTTGGAGTAACAATGAGCACCTACCTACTCAGGTACCAGATGTGAAGTGCGATTATGTCGCGTGGTAGGTCGCAAGTTTATTCAACTAAAGTGCGATGATCAATATTTTTTTATGATATGTTTTGACTTTCGATGCGCGAAAGCGATCGTGCAGACGGGGCCCATTCTATCAATCAGCGAGACACTTGTGCGACGTAAGACCAGCGACATTAACCGTAGTTACGCTGTAGGTAAGGCGGAGTACCGTCTAGCTCGCACACAATTGGTGCAACGACTTCGACAAATGCTTATGTGTTTATTATGCGCGCACACGAAGATGTCTTATGAAGTTATAAACGACAGGCATTTCTTATTGTGTCGTTTCTTATTTTTATTTTTATCCGTATCACAGTTAAGCTAGTGATAAATGGATCTGCCATTTCTTAGCTTGTATTACTCCGTGAGGCAAGGTTCTCACAACCGGAATCATCTTCAGTAATTATTGATGTTTGTGGTTCTCTGGGACAGGTGTGAATCGGCAATAGAAAACAAAATTTAATGCGATTGTTAGTTATCTCACGCCGTTAATCGATGTAATGTGGTGTCGGTTCGGTATGTGGTCGATATCCCAAAATGCAATCGATATCGATATCGACTCGTCTCCGGTTCTCGGCGCGCGCGCATCGTGTGGTCCTCGATACCTTTAATCGTGTGAAAGAATAAATTCAATATTCTTTACTTCGTGTCTGGGCGAGGTGTCTCGAGGTGTCCGATGAATTCCATGAACTGTGTCCGAAAAGCAACTTTATTGTTTACACTATTATGACGGGACGCCATAACAAAGACATGATTATTACAAGGTATCAGTTACATATACGATTATTTCCTCTGATTTTGTTTTTAATCTACAATATTATAACATATATGTAAGATATGTTTGTGGGTTACCGTGTTCTATGCATTCTATTCTGTAGTGACGTACAATTTTGTTTATTTTTCGGCCTGCATCGGCGCGGTGGCGCCCGATTGACCGACTCGAACGCCCCGTGATCGGTAAAATATTTTACGTAAACATTTTGAAGTAGAGCACACTCCAATATCATCATGGAAATCTGAATCGGGAGTGGTATTGCATTTCTCCAGCCATCAGGCCGAATAAAAAAGTCATAAAATGATGACTCGCTTGGGAACACGGGGTGGGCAATGTCGGGCGATATGGGCCGTTTTATAGTACCGACAACGGCAAAAGACCCAGCATCGCACTTATCGCTTATCAAAACGTAATGATATAGTATTACATGCTCGTAAAAATCCCGTCGAAAACTAGTTCAACATGGGCTGCATTAAGGACGGGTCGAATTAGTTCTCGCAGCGTGTTGAATATTCATTAGGGTGTAAGGGATCCCGTAATTAATAAAGAAACCAATCAAGCGTCAGTAACGCCGAAGATGTTACGAGCGAACGCCGCGCCCGCGCCTGTTGGCTAACGGGTTCTTTAGAAACATCACAAAGTTCCGCATCATTCCCCAAACCGCCTTTGTTCAATTACTTAGAACCGTCAAAGAGGTAGTAACCTCATAGCGCTGGTTTCAATTATGGTTTTAATTTATGTGCACTAGGACCCGGAGTGTAGATTGACGTAAATCACGATTATCTCAAGGCGCGCTGGACAAAAGGACTTTCTAATTCAGTTTTATACCTTTTGTATATTATCGTTAGGAGGTCGTATTGCACGGGTACGTTGCGATCGCACAATTGTTTGGCATTGTGCGCGACATTACACCTCAATTATACGCAGAGAGTTGAAAAAAACCCAGACTTCGTCTTTGTATTTGGGCAGGGGGAGAGCAATAATTTATTCTCTGTCTGGCTTCCGCGTGGCGTCAAACCGTGGGTCTGGGGTTGGTTCGATAAGCCATCTGTATATTGGGTAGTCTGCGGTTTGCTCTAAAATATATGTCCGTATTTTACGCTGAGGCAACTTTGTCGGACCTACTTGAAAGTTACCAGTAAGTGAATTCGATGTAATTTCGCTGGTCAAACTAAAGGCTGTACGTATTGTTAATAAACGGTTGTTGTCTCGTAAAATGTCTTTATCGATGCGGATGGGAATTGGTAATTAGTATCGATGTGCTAAAATCGGGTTCGCGGCGGAGTCGATTAGCGACATATCGATTGCGGCGCCGATCGCGCGGGCAGTGTTAATGGCCTCCCATTTAGCATACTGTTTGATCTTATAATAGACTTTTGGGACTGTGTTTTGAAACTATGCATTTTTGGTGTGATAATAAGAAAGCTAAACAGCGTTCCGTTCGTAGGAGTGACGTTCGCACGCGATTGCGTCAAGCCCAAAAGTATTGTTGATGAAGTGTTGTCATCATTTCATTTCTGTCTGTGTTATCGTATTTTTTCTGTAAATGGAGTCACCACAGTGATGTCAGTGACGATATCTGGCCACGATTATCGTGATCGTTACGCCCTGTCTGCTACATTATTATGATAAGTTATGAATTCATTTGTGTAACGTATTTTAATTTTGGAAGATTGTTATTGGTCGGGGTTGACGTTAAGCGGTTTTAGGTTAATGAATATATGATGATTAGGCTTGACAATTAATTGATTTGGATAAATGGATGGCGCCTCGGTAGGAGGCCACCTACGGCTGGTCTTGGCCGGCCCCCTCCTGCGGCTCGCTCGCCCGCACTAATCAGTGTCGGTTAATTGCTGTTTTGCGCGGTGATATATCGCTATTAGCTGCCTTTAATTGGCCGTAATACATGCCAATAGCTTTTATGAAGCCTAAGATCTAAGTCGAGGTATTTGTGCGATTTAACTTCTGCGATTTCCAATATAACAACGCTGTATTAGATGTCTCCTACTGAAAGATTTTATGAGCATCATCAGGCCATAAATTAAAATAATTGTAATTGTTTAAACTCGCTGTCGTCTACCAATTATGGTTAATTAAAATTTATTGAATGTAACAAGTGGATTCAGATCCATGTACAACACGTTTCTCGTTATTGACAAAGTTTAATTAATTGATTTATTTCTATTGTGATATATTTCTACCCAAGGGCTGAATTACGGTCAATATATGCACATTGAAAAAGAATATAATAAACGACCAAGTGTGAGCCGAATTCACGCACGAAGCGAAAATCATTTTTCTTGTACGGTTCATCTGTTGTTTTTGAACTTATTACGGTTCTAGAATTAGACCCTTGTGATGGACAGACGGACTGGTAGTCACACATTGTAGGCGTAGTAATATGGTTACGATAGTACTCTTTGGGTATGCGCGGAACCCTATATAGACCGTGTATGATACACTGCCAAGGTGATAGTTCGAATTAAGATATTACTTGATGTGCATACACGTTAACGTTGTATTAAAGAGTCCTTTTTGAACTCTTTCTACTTAGCTACTATTAGCAAACTTTTCCAGTGGATGAGAAAAATATGTGTACCTACTTATAATTTTTACTTTTATCTCCCAACAAATTTAAAACTAAATAAGTAGCAATTTACGTTTTTCCCTTTTATAGTTGAGCTTATCATCCAAAAATAATGTAGGTATTAAACATTTCACGTACTTATAAGAGATACTATTAATAAATCGAAAAAACATATTCAAAAGATTTAAATAAAACAATTGTAACTTTGACAGAGAAAAATATATCTTTTCTCAGTCAACCCGTGAACACGGAAAGCTAAAAAGCTTCCGAAACATCGGCAACTCAAATGGGATAATATAGCGAAATAATCCGTTAAAACTGTTTTATTTAAATATTAAAACGATGATACAATTTATTTGAAATTCTGACTTTTGCGGGAACCCTTCAAACGAAAACAAGACTTTTTTACAATGACCAAATGCATAGGCAAGGCAAAGATATCGTCTTTCTGCGTGGACAATGTTCCGTGGGTGGCTGCGCACGGGCAGGCTCAATCAGGCGGCTGTTAGGCGCACGCGCCGCTCCGCGAATTATTATTGGCAGTATTTGTCGCTACTGCCGTGCATGTCGGTATTGTCGGACCACCGGAGTATGTTACTTCAGGCTGTTTTATTCATCAAGAGTTCTTGGAAATATGAAAGGGGTTTCTTGACAGTTAGCTGTACTATTGCTGTTTAAGAGCATAACAGTGCCTTTTTAGAGAGCCTGCATTTTTGCAGCATTACTTAGCAGTAATTTACAAATTATTAGAGATCGTAAATTTGGTAGCATGCTAATTGTAGACATAGTCGCAGAGTGTGATAGATGTGGGAAATTTTAATTAGTAGTTAGCGTTAATGTCAACAATACGTATATTATATTTAGCGTTATTTGAGCATTTCTCAAAAAGTTCCTTAATTGTTTCCTATTTTGTTATCAATATTTTTCATGATTATTGTTTCATGATTGATATTTTGTTGATTCATTTGGATAATTAAGGAAATGTATGCTTGATACAATCTTAATTATCAAAAATAATCAATAATAGTATTGTTTATCATTTCAAAAATTTGGTAACAGAAAAGGAAAGTTAACGACTTTTGTGACAATTAACGTGCCCATACAAATTTTTGTACAAACTTTTTGAGAAATGCTCACTTAATCATTTAAATCGCGCAAACGCATGTTACTTGATAGTAACAGTTAGGGAAACCTATTCAAAATATTCTTATAATCAAATCGATTTCCGATATGAATATTATTTATTATGAACACTCGTACAAATTGGTAGTCTGTTGTAATAACGTTAATTTGATATGACCTAGTTTCATGAACCCTTGACCTTTTATATAACTCCAGCATCCCAGTCAATTGTTCTAGTTTTATATTATTACTGAAATTATATGGTTTTTTGCTTAAACAGCGAAAAATATTGAAACAGAAATCTTATGATTCCGTTTTTATAAATTGGGTTGGGAAATGAATACTACATTATTATCTATTGTGATATAGATCGAAGCGCGAAGAAAAACAGTATTTTGCTTTCGGACGTGGTCACGCCAGGAATCGTTGGCCACGTGCGAGAGCAGTCGTGTTTTTATTTGCGCTTTGAGCAAAGATAAATATTCACACACAGTTCCAATCATATCAGCCCTTTATCGCCCACTGCTGAGCATAGGCCTCTCTTCGTGCACGCCACCTATCCCGGTCCTGAGCCAATCTCATCCAGGGGTGACCCGCAATTTTACGAATTCTCTCGTTCCAAAATATGTATACATAAAACTTACTGCCATAATAATAAGACCTGTATACATACTTTTGAAACTTTGTGGTGTATACATATTGGCGCCCTTGACTGTCCGTACCTATAGTTGTAGTTTTATTTTGTAGCAGCTAGCGAATTAATGCTTTTTCTGGATTAAATTATTTTGCAACATTGTGGTTAGGTTTTACTGATGAAAACATAATTTGTCCCTTTCCAGTTCTTATGCATACCTAAACGACGAAAGCAACGCACTATACACACAGTTCTGTTCACAAATTAGGTCATACTGACCATCACTAAGCCCATTGACTAATTCGATCCGTGTAAACTAATTCGAAGAACTAAACATTGAGTAAGCCCGATCGTCGAGATCGAGCCCGTATCAATTACGCAGATCGACTGATAAGTCGACAATAAATCCTATACAGAGATTACATCGAATCTCCACCCGTTTACTTCGCCGCCCCTGATTTACAGTTCTAAGGATAAGGATTTAATCATTTGACAATGAAAATCTTTAGAATAGGTTAGGAGTAGGAGTTAGCGGTTAAACTGATAATTAATTTATGGCTTTTCGTTCATTATACTTGATCCTTTAATTTATAATAATAAAGTTTCCTTAAGTTAGTGTAGGTATTTAGAAAACTTGTCTACAAGTATGCTATGTACAATTACTTAAGGGAACCGTGATAGCACCGTCATCGTTAATAGATACATTCTCTTTCGTTTTGACTACAGTTGAACTACCTAAGTACGAAAAATCAATAGCTATAGTTTATCCGTTCCATGAATTATCATTCTTATTGTGAAATTTAAAGAATGTAATGAGTTGAAATTTGTTATGGTTTAGTTCACCATTTTACGTGACAATTTGTTTAGTAAAATAAAATCTATCAGTCAAGCCAAAAATGTATCTCACTGTTTATCAGTAGGCTGAGTTGTCGAAACCACAAAAAAAGAAAACTGTACAAAAGTATTAATGAGTACTCAATCATCACTGTGAAACTAAGTCGCATTACATCTCGAACCGTAACCTTAAACAGGTGAGCGAGTCCGTATTTGTTTATAAAGGCCCCGGCAGACCACACAGTAAGCAGGCAATCATTGACCATCGCTCACCCCGCTCCCACTCCGTAATCACGCCATCATTACCTCTAATGACGTGTTAACGTTGCTTTATGGGAATGCCAAACATGACGTTCACATTTCGTTCATTTACATTTGTTTGTCCACTATCTTCGGATTGTTTGCCTTCGTCTCTAGAACAGAGGGCGGCGGCGACCAGCCACCGGCTTGCTTGAGCCTTTTTAAGTGCAATGGTTTTGGGTTACCTTCGTAGTATTGTCGCTTCTGGCGTTTGTCATGTAATTACACCCGTGGTTTATTTTTAAGGAATGATCTATAAAAATCTTTAGGAACGAACAAGTTATTGCTACAAATATCACTTTAAAAACGATCTTTTGCTGACGGTACTCTATTAATGCATTATTGTCGAATGTATAATCATCTTCTACAGCTGAGCTTCAAGTTAATCCTCGGGTATTAGGTGAAAACAGACTTCAAAGATTGGGACATGGCGATATGTAAAAGTAAGTAAGTAAAAGCTTGACAAAATACAGGTAACACTTAAAACCAAAAAAATTTTTTCTTAATGAAAAATAAAGAGTCGCGTGCTGTTTTTAGTGATACCAGGTACGTTTAATTATAATCTAGGCGAGTACTAAAGAAAGTAACGCCAAAGGAATCCATAATTCACGTTTGAAATCGTTAAAAAACGAAGCCAAGGATGGGGACCGTTAGTCCACGAAACACTCGCAGCTATCACTTTAGGAAGCCGTATATCTGAGGGGATACATACGAGTGTTAGTACTTCGGATACGCTTGTTGATTTATCAAGTTGACGAGCCGTAGTAACTGGTTTTATAATTTCATTTGCGGGTATTTTGGATTTTCATTAAAAATATCCACGGAAACTTTCTATTGTCTACCTACTCCATTTAATAAGGTAGTTTAATTTGGTACCGGTGCTAACTAGAGTTAAATAATCACCCTATTGAAGCAGTTAATATCGATCTACAATGATCGGGTACGTGTTTCTCTCTTTTTCCTATCAATTACCAAATCTAGTTGCTGCAGTTAGTATACGAGAGTGCGACTGGTTAGGAACACCCACGGTTGTCCACCTTCCTGTTGGTGTTAATATGGCCCTGTTGATTTTGTACCTTCACCAAACACGCTGTTCCGTTGATGCAAGCCATATTCCCCCCTATTCATTAAGAAATGCTTGTGAAACCGCCTCTAGGAAGAAAACAAGCGACTGCATGTCGAACCTAATTCACACTATGTATTTAGCTTAACTTCGTGAAACACAACAGAGATGTAATGATGACTGTGGTAATGCATTTTTTCGTGTACTTAAAGAGGCTCGCCGCACTGCACATGATAATCAAATTATCATTCCAGACTTCCGCATTATAATTTAAAACTGGCTGTCAAGGTTTTAACCATTTTTCAAGCTGTGAATTTTCATTGGTGTCCACAAATAGAATTATTGAAACTAGCTGCATATTAAAATCGATTATATGTTCACAAATTCATATTGAGTTATCGGCAGCGTTTTAAACAGTACAGTGCAGTCACGTTCGCCCAATAAAAAGGTTACAGCGACAAAGAAAAAAAATCTATAAAAGGCTGCGTTGCTGATAATAGTGGTTGGTCACGAAAACGCGCTGACCGAGGCGCCAGTATTTTTGCTACCCGCTGTGATTCCCTACACCCGCCAATTTAACATGGAATTCCGATCTCCCCTCGGCTTGTATCGGTGGTGCATCGAAGGGCGGTGCATGTTGTTCAGCGGAGGTCTGGCTGGCTGGCTGCAGTGCCCCAGGATGTTAGAACTCGCCGATTGAATTCACACCCGCGGTTTCCTTGTCCCCTCCTCATTATAAATCAAACGCAGGTATGACTCCGTCTGGAGCAGTGTTTGAGCGCTGCGAAGCGTTGCGGGGGTGATTTGTTTGTCGGCTGCACTGCCACTGATTGCTAGGGAAATTAACACGAATGACATGCACTGATTCTAATTTATGTTATCCACTTCAGACTAATCGGACAGCAGCAGCGGCAATTTCTTTGAGAAAATTATCTATAGTTTGATACTATTAATTATTAAGTTCTCAACATAACTGGTTTAAAGCGCAGTGAAACCTTTGTCAGAGAATTTGTTTACGTAATGATCTCTAACGAATTTACGTTTCATAAACACATCGTTAATAACTGGGTTACTTCAAAACCTTTACCAAGTTCTCTATAAATTATCGGCTTAACAAATACCCTTAAAACATTCGAGGCACCTTATGACATTTAGTCGGATACACCAAATTGTGTAGTTATTTAAATAAACTATTCAATGTGTTAATCTAATATTTTATGGCCGGCTCAATATTTATTTAACCTCGATTCTTTTCTATGGTAAATGTGTCACGTTCGGAGGAAGCGCCTCGACTCGACAATGAACTTGCCAGTCAGCCCTCTTCCCATGGCGCAGCACAGACCCTCCTCACGTGTGATCTGACGGCCGCATGCATTTGTTTGTCCGCAGCTGCGGTGCCGACAACATATTTATTGTGCTCATTAACCTTCAAGAACGCTATTTAATTGTCGGCCGTTTTTTATTCACTTCACCTCTGACCCGTCCGCGACTTATTGCTCCCCGGCCTCTCTTTGAAAGCGAGAACTGGCTCGTTATTTATTACCCCGCGAGGGATGTGTCGCCTCTATCTTTGTGGCGCTTGTGAGCCCGTCTATATGATTTATGTGGTTATAAGGACGTGATTACTGTCACACGCCGACGAATCGTGTGCCCTGTTAATGGTATTGTTGCCTTTTCATCTAACGTATCACTATATGGTGCAGCACGGATAAACGCATCGCTTCACGCCTTGTTGAAGACGTTATAGGATCCGTAAACGAAACGAGCTCCGACGGACTATTCGTTTGCCCGACTACTTGCTCATAAGATGCGGCCGCGACGACTGTACCGATCATTACAGTACCGAACAGAACCTGTTCATTCACAAGCCGTAACGCTGCTGGAAGATAATCAAGTCCTGGTATTATGGACGTGGAATATTGGCCTGTAATATGTAATAAATTTGTACCGACGATATTGTCAAATGGTCATCTATTTCTCACGCAGCATGAGCCGGTACTTGCCGGGTCTAATATCGGGGGCTAATGATCAAAACACACGGCTTAGGGAATTCTGTATTCAAATGTATGTGTTTATTGAATAATAAACCCGTTGTGCAATGTTAAGAGTTAGACTCATGATAACTCTCATGGCCACATTATAGCATTAAGAAATTTAAATTTCGGTTTTATCTTCTTTGAGGTGTTTAATGAAAATCTGTAAAATCCCATTGATTACTAGGATTAGGGATACTTTCAACGGGATTTAAACCCAACTTTTAAATTCGAGCTTAACATACCGTTAGATTATTTAAATTGCGTGTTATGAACTTGACATTTGGGCACGAGAACTAATCTAAAAGTCTAAAAGCTTCCATATAAGTGCAGCTGTGCGGTTGTGATAGATAGTCCCGCGCCGCTTTACATCGTATTACAAGGTACTCCTATCACAGTGAAAATGTCGCTACTATTGTCTCTCGCCAGTATCTATGGTTAAGTAATTCACTGGAGCTTTGACGTCTTCATAGGCGCTATCGCGAGCATTAAATTGTGGTATCATGTCGGTACCGTCGTCGGTATGGAACCGTTTATTGATTGGTATCGTAGTTTGTCCGCTGTTCACTTTGAATAAAATTCGAATTATAATTAATCACTGGCGCGCGTGGGAGAGCGTGGCACACCGGCCGACCATCTATCATATTTTGTGATAACGCCACTAGGACGCATCTTGTAAACGTATTGCCCCAATTGGGCCCGAGCCTCAGCTATGCGACAATAGTTACACGCAACCTGAACATTATGCAATTCTAAATACCGAGTGACGTTAAGGGGATCAAAATAGTTTCGATTATGTAACGGATCGTTAAACAGCAACCCGTTCAGAAATGTGAAACAATTTAAAGTGCCAGTGAATTTCCTGCGGCCTATAAAAGATGGTGACACCATCGATGAAAACAATAAAATCGGATCATAAAGTCTCGATCACACCCTTTCAGAGTTCCTATGCAATCTCACAACTCAATTCTATTTCAAATAGCAGCGTAAATAGCTAGGCGGGTGGATGTAAACGATAGGCGCCCTGCGGCTGCGACGGAGCGGAGGCTTCTGTCAATTGAATTTGTCTGCGAGCGCGCCGTCTCCTAATAGCGCACTAAAGTATGCTTCCTACTATTATTGATATTTCCATAAAAGCACGTATCCATTGTGCGGCGACTACGATCAAAGCGTGTCTAGTTTTACTGCGTTTTCGACGTACTTTGATATTTTATACTGGCGCCTGGTTACTATCATTGGAGTTCGTTTTTATTGTTATTGTGGACTTCATTTAATTGTTCGACTTCTGGTTTCTACTTGCAGTCACATAAGCTCTATATAGGTATGTAATAAAAATTTGAAACAGAATAATTTCCATTGAATTTATACTTGAAATCAGGATGTATTGGTGCTAGGTAAATATATAGATTTTTGTTATAAATGGAGCATTTTTAAGGTCCTTTCTTCACGTCTGTATATTCGCGATTTTGTTGCGACAAACGCGCGTCTAAGTCGCAACGCATTAGTTAATGGGAATTAGCTTTGTTGGCTGTCCCGGCGTGTTCCCACGTTCTCGCCTCTTAATCACGGCGTCTGCGCGCGCGCCTAATATCGCCTTAATGTGTTTATTAAGCGCCGTTGCCTTTAATGGCGCACCATTTAACATACAATGTGCACCGTTTCGCTAGATAGAGTTGCATGGACATCTTGTTATTTCTTTTTCTTTTTTTGCCTTAGAATTCATGAAATGGATAAATAATGAAATGATCTTTAGTTAGTAGGCCGCAAGGGCACTTTTACAAGTCTGACTCTGCCGGCATTTCCCAAGAGGAGACCACTGTTGAGAAGAAAACCGATTCTAAAGCATCGCAGTCCGATTATTGTAGTTTCATACTCATAGCTCAAATAAATTTTAACTTGTACCGGAAATTCAGAAACTGTATGTGTAACTGTACTGTGTTTTAACTGACATGCAAAAAATATTTTTAAAAACCGGCCAAGAGCATGTCGGACCATGCTCAATGTAGGGTTCCGCAGCCGTTTATACAAAAAATGCACTACAAATGAAAAAAATACGATATGAAAAAAAAAACACTAACAAAAGAGCGTATCTCCCTGGCACTTACATCCTTTTGCTGAGAAGCGCAGTTTTTTGGCAATAACCTAAAAACGGTATGTCCGATCATGTTGAAAACAATTTTCGTTGAAAGTATTTATGAAGCTTTATATTTGAATTTTTTTCATATTTTTTGAACATACCGTTTAGAAAATAGAGGGGGGACACAATTTTTGCTATTTTCGGAGCCAATATTTCCGAAAATATTCACCAAAACAATTTTTTTTCTAGAAACCTCAAAGTGTTTGAGAAGATCTGTCGAATGATGTGCCACACATTGATATTTGCTGTTGTTTTTTTTAGTTTTGGTTACATGTATTGATTCCCCATGGATTTTTTTAAAATTTTATTTAACTATCAAACTAAGTAGCGGCTTACACAAGACACCTATGTTCCAAATTTCATCATTATACATCTTATAGTTTTAAGTACAATGCCTGTGACATACGGACGGACGGACGGACATGACGAAACTATAAGGGTTCCGGTTTTGCCATTTTGGCTACGGAACGCTAAAAATCGCTGTGTATGTAATGTTAATTAATTCTAGAAATGTTTAATTATCCTTTGCCTCAACGATGTTTGTATTTTTAATTTTCTGTTGTTAGATAAGTGCCCCTTAAGCATTTCTCATTTGTTCCTTTTTGTCCCTGTTCGTATTTTGCTACAATTGTTTAATGTCACTTTTTTTTTGACATAATGTCAAATTTTATAATCTTATTTTTTTTGCCGCAATCAGCCACAAAACGATTTTTAATCTCAGTTTTTCCATCGCATTTTGACGAAGTAAACTATACGTGTATATCCATTTCAGTTTAAATAAATTAAATCCAGGTGACATTTTGAAAATGTATGCTATTATATATAATATACTAATTACTGCATCAAATTATAAGAATTCGTGATTGTTACAAGCTTTTCCACCTGTACCTGTAACTACGAGTATGTAAACAGATCTCGCAAGTTAAATTTGACCCACTTCCCGGATTCCGATTGAGCTAAAATTTGGCATAACTTATGCCAGTTCGGTGACAATCCAAGATACCATCGAGTTTAAATGATGATGGAGCCAGAAGGCGGTCACAGGACCACTGTAAGATCATAACGCAATCCTGGCGAATTTGGGCTGTTTAGCAATCGTCTCAATGAGTACCTAGTTGACGGGTGTTCATAGAATGTACAGTCGGCAATTAAAGCTTGTCATCAAAATGTAATTTTTGACAAAGTAATGTATATTATATGGTAGTCTAATTTGATTAAGGCTTTGTTATGATTATTAATAAACCGTGTAGTAACAATCCTACCTTCCCAACGGATTGTGTATTTATTTCTTACCCGGCACCTCCTCTAGTTGATATCCTGTCACGAACAGTTTGCAGCTTTCTTTCTCCATTGCATCACCGGCAACCAGCATGAATAACTCCGTATTAATTACTGCTCGGATTTGAGGACCGACTTTATTCATGAGTCGTCGCGAAGTCGCGGGAATGGCAACAAAGCATAAAGGATGCACCTTCCTCTCTTAATTTTAAAACTTGACTAAAATATGGCTATCGAAGTCACAGTTCTACTGCCTTGATGGAATATTTCGGTAAATTTTAATTAATAATAAAATAATATTAGTTTCTTTTAACAAATGTTATCAATAAATATTTAATTGAATTGAATTTTATTTTATTTCATTTTAAAATTTCGCATGCATCATTTTTCTCGGTACCGAGGTACTTACCTGAAACTGACTGTGGTAAAATAACAAAGAAGGGATAATTAAATGGCTGTTAATTTAAACGCGACATTATTAATGACTAATACACGCTCTCACACTGTACATTAAAGATATATGGTCTGGAGTGAACGTACCTAACCATATCGAAACTGTCACGAAATAAATAGCAACCTTCGCCCTATGACTTAACTAGTTGAATTATAACTGGAAAATATTAATATTTCACTCCATTTGCCCTGTCATTATGCCAACACGAATACCATAAGCAATGGCCACAAGTTATGGTGTTTGATAAATCCTCTCGTGTCACCATTACCGAATGTGATCTACGCGCCTCATTAGCTTCCTCTAAATAAGACATCACCGATGATTAAGTGCTAACATGCGGTAATTATTTTATTACATTCCGATGTTAATAAACAACCCGTCGATTAATGACTTCAAAGGGTAACGTTGTAACGTTCTTAATACCTATCCGACAAATATAATCAACAAAATACCATTACCGTTTCTTTCCTGGTCGATTTGACAAAGAAAAATCTTGAACTTTGTAATCCAGTTCAATTCGTTTCCTTGATTGAAATTTAAATTTCAATGTTTTAAATAACGCTTTTTAAATGATGTTGGTGACACGCAAATTGATTGGTCCGTTTAGTTGTTTTCGTTAGTGCATCGTTAGTCGCTGCCGCGGGGCGATGCAAATTAAGATGTTCCGTCGGAATTTTCTTTTGATTTACGACCTTATTTAGCGGCACTATTAGATAAGTTATTGCGTGATATAGTTAAACACAAATAGATTTAAATTTTACGTCTATGCGGCAGTTCTTAGAGAAATGCTGACACAGGTACCTATTGATGTACCTGCGGATTCTTCTTGATTATACCGTTTTTCCGTTTACACAACTATTTTTTACTGCGCGTAATTTTGTTACGAATGCCCAGTGTTAATCTGGTTTTACGACCCAAACAAGGTTATATTGTTTTGCAGATTGCTCAAATCAGTTTGTTCATATATTATTTTATTGTATTTATAATTTATAGACTACACATTTTTTATTGCTGCCACATCGTAAAAAACACTTTAGCGAATTTAGAATAGTTATCTGTCTAAATAACATTCCTAAACGAGGAACTCTTATACATATTCATAATGGTTTTGTCAGCTAATTTTTAATCTTCGCGTTGATTGAACATCGTCGTCACGTAATTAATTAATTAAAGAATGCTTAATTATGCCACCATTTTATAAATTACGACTCTTTCATTTTATTACTCTATTCAAGTGTACATATTTAGTAAATTAGGAAACGATCAAAGTCGTTTGGACGGCCACCACATTTATCATAGATACCAGCGTAAGTTATGTCGCGAGGAAGTTGTTATTGCTTAATAATTTAAATAAGGCTAATGAAGTATTGCTTGTTCACGAGCCCCTGATACACGTTAGAAATTTCGTGTTTAATATGCATGTTGTTTTCGTTCTGAATAGTTTTAGTGATGTATCAAATAGTTTCGGACCAATAAGCTCCGTGTTTTATTATGTTTCGTACAGTTAACACCTCGGTGAATGACCGCCGCAATCTTTACGATAAGGGTATCGACCGCTCTGGATCCTCCGGGGGTCAAACAGTCGTATGAATCGTACCCGCGAAAGCCTCCGCTTCGGCACTTATCTTTTAATTCAATTTACACGCGTACCAAGCATGTTGTTTCGTTATTTATCGTCAATAATTCACCGTTTATCTCCCATTGATCTTAATTTCTTTATTATCAGTTGTTTACCTCTCGACATATGTTCAGAACGTGTGTCCGATAATTTATTCATAGTTATTTTCTCATCGCGGCTACTAATTGTTTCTACTTAGACATCCTTTTGTGCTTGTAGCGTATTAATTACGCTCGATCGGGGTTGAATTTCCTGAGACAATTTGCTAGCGAAACGAGTTTAATGAAGTGTCTGGGTCCCGTCGGTGCATAGCGCTGGCACCTGCACAGGGGCTGAGCAGTAATAGAGAGGTGCGCCACCACGCCCCGCCGCTGATGTGCCGTCGACAGCCCCGCAACTCGCGCCGACCGTTCTGTCCCAACCCGCACGTTAGCTACTCAGCTTGTAGGCTTTACGTCTCACAAGTCATTAGACAAACCCGCAATAACTACATAGGCATAGACTCATTAATTTAATGCCAGCGCTGATAAAACACCACGCTATTTCTGTTAGTGAAATGAGTGACCGTAAATTTTATAGACGCCTGTAAAATTTACAAGGAGATACTTACTGCTACTTGTTTATTTTATTACGTTGCATAAACGGTATGTGAATAGTTTTCGCGGTAACTCGCGGTTGTACTTGAGAATTGTAGAGCTAATTACTCTATTCAATTTTTTTCAACGCTCAAGGTGCTAGACTTCGATAAGCTCGAGTGTTTATTCGGTCACAGAGTGACCTTTTCTATTCACAATAAAATTTAGAATACATAATGATTATAAAACCTCGCTTCTTCATATGGCCATTAGTTTATTACCCCGCACGACCGATATGGCGCGTCTGGGCCGAATTATGGTTCTGCTATTGTTGTTCTTTATGGCTTTAGATTTGTTGATTGCGAATTCTTGGTATTGTATTTTCAGTTCATAATTTTTATGCTTGCATCTGATGGCCTGGTTTTGTGGGTATTTAAGTATTGTTAATGCGAGGCGCGGTGTGCAGGGCCGGTTATCGTGCGACATGTGGTGGTAAATGACAATGTATGCTGGGCGCCGGGCGGGCGCTATGACAATATAAGATATTGTTAATCCTGCGTTTCCGAGAACGCAAGGTTGACCACGGTGCCTGACGTGGCAGCGCAGGTTGTGTCAGCGACACGGCATATACTTACGATTCTAAAATCATTTTTGGCAACTGGCAATGCAATCGTTAATCGCTACAAACTTCGTTTTGACTTAGCTCTTCTGTATGTTGCAGTTTCTTAACAACTATGGAAGCCGAATTCGAACCGTGCCATAACTATCCCACTGTTTTGCAATCCGTATGGAAAACAATTGTATAGTTATATCGTATTATAAATGCGAAATTAACTCTTTCTCTTACAATTTTCACGGTATCAATTTAGATGAAATATGTTATGGACATAGTTTGAGGACCTAAGAAGTATAGTATGTGTAGGGAATAATTAAAACATAGCCCAGGTATACTCGGTTGTCGGTAACGCGGGTGAAGCCGCGGGTAAATGCTAGTAATCTGTAAAACTGAATAGTACAAGTTTCATAGAGTGGAGATTGTGCATTAGTTTGTAATAGAAAATAAACTTCCACGTATATATTATATACGGCATATTAGGAATTAAGTAAAATTTGCAGATGAGCCCCACGGTTACAGTGTTAATTTCCTCCTAGATGTTAGTAATATGAAGGTACAAACATATCTCAAGTACGTACATCTGCTCGCTTCCTAGTGTTTGGACACGGCGCCGGAGCACCTCTTCTCACGAATTTCGCGGCGCCTGCGCGTGGGCGGACTATCGTACGCCGCCATCGCACGTCTCACTGAATGCATCTACCACCATATCATTAACACTGCAGTATTCCTTCCAACAAATGCCATAAGGTATATTATAAAGAATACTTATGGTATTTAGCATGTGTGGGTCCCCTTTGTTGGATAGTGCGTCTAATTAGTCAGACTGTTTAGTGTTAGACCCGCCGCGGGCCAACATTAACTACGACCTAGTGTGAAATTATGTGAGTTGAGCGCATGCGTTGTTAATGCAGTAAGATGAATTCAAATGAAAATTAGCTTTACGTTTATTTTTCGTAATTTTCCTCTGTCTCTTAAAAGTTCCAGGCGATACCGTCTGCAGTAAAAGCCGACCGATATATTTGAAGCGTCTGGCTTGCAGAAAGGACGTCATATTTCACGAGTCGTGGTCAGATCTATCTGTCTGAACAATTCATATGAACATTCGCGTATTCTCAAGTTGTATTAAATCTCTCCTTATAGTATTTTTTGTCCATTATGTCATCGTGTAGTTTATCAGAAGGGGTATATTTCCATGTTTATTGTGACGGCGGATATCATTTGTGTTGAATAGTGTGTGACTTTTAACTCTTAACATATTTTTCCTTATGATAATAGATAGTTTTAGGTATCTCTGGAAATGTATTTCACACAGTTTTCCTTATTCTGGACGGACTTGGTTAAAGTATTTAGTAAACTTTCAATTTGATACGAATACCACACGGATGAAAATTCCACTGACTTGTATTTACAGTACACAAATTAACATGTTTAAAAACTGTGTCACCATATAAGGGTCAGTCATGTTCGTAACGATTGAAATTCTGATTCAGAAATTGTGACCTAAAATACATTGGCGCCGTGGCGCCGTCATTCTCGATCTCTGATTGGTTGTATTTTGTAATCCATACTTGTAATGTAGTTTAAGTTTATTAATTGGCTATAATTGTGGTTGGCTTCGATGTGCTGGCGATTGTCGCTGGTCGATGCGGTAGTTTTTTTTTATTGTAAAGGGTTGATTTGTCGCTATCCGGTGATTTATCTCTTGGGAATTTATCGCTCAATCAACGTCGCGGCTCGGCTGGACCGCTGATTGGATTTCTTCATAATTACATCTTTTGACAAGTACGCGCCAAGTTTCGTACTTCACGAGACGGCAGGGCACGAGATCGTGGGAGCACCGTGTAATCAGCTTTCTTGATCGTCTTGTTTTGACTCCTCGCCGCGGAGATATGATGAACGGATGAGACGAGGCGTATTAAATATTTTTGAGATGCTTTTCTCTATGCTATTTTCGTCATAAATCCACGATTATTTAAAATAATTGCGAAATGTGTATATGGTTCATGTTTTTTTGTGAAACTGCATTAATTTTCAATGCCGAAATATCAAATACATTTTTATAGGCTCTTCCAGGAACACGTTTCTCTTGGGCGGGTATGGCGCACGCCACAAAGGCTGTCGGTGTTGAAAGGTGGTGTTTTCACATTTCGCTCAGCACGTCCAGTTGTCATGTGCGATATTTTCGGCGGTTATTAACCATGAAAGCTTCGAGCGTTTATAATTTGGGAAGAGCTATTGGACATTGATGGAACTCGAAAATTATGGTGTTGCGTGTGAGTTACCAATTAATTACAAGCTTTGCCGTTCTTCTTCTTCATTTTATTGCTTCTTTTTTGTACTTTGTTGTATCAAATATATCGTCTAATATACATTTATTATTTTAAATCTCATTTTGTATCTTTATTTAGTGGTGATAGTAATCAGTATTTTTAATACTAAAGTTTTTACTTGCTGCATGATGATTTTAATAGAATTACAACGGAACAAGTAAGAAATGCGTACAAGATTACAATTAAAGAATTGCCAATCACGATATCGGACCTGGCCTCTTAAGTTTTTTCCCCAAAAAATCAATTAAGCGGTAATTTTGTAACACTTATAAAACTATAAATTGCAGGGTAGCCATTAAGTAATTTATCTTGAAATACAGTTACGGCTTTGAGCCAATTTTTTTCGGTGATTGTGTTCACAAATTCTTTATAAATGATCGGGGTTCACCGTTGTGACTTTATGCGTCTGGCTTACACGATAAGCCCATATAAGTGTCACTTATAATTTAATTTAACACTTGAATTTCGAAAGAGGAAAATAATCTTAAATATTGAAAAGAAACCGCTGCTTTAGAGGAAATATTACGATTTTTAGTGTTATTGTCATCGTTTCTGTTGAATGTCTCAGTATGAAATGTAATCGATTTGTCAGATTCTTGCTAATACCACGTGATGATCATGATTCTGATATGGAACATGTGAATGTAATGTACACGCACTAGAATTTAAAGTCACAAATAGGAAATATACTATGATCTTGTTAATATGCCACTAAGTATTTAAGAGGATTTTTGTGTTGTTGTTATTACTGGGTATCGTGCCACCCAACTCGGCAGGCTACAATTTCGGCGCACCGGTCGCAATTAGGTCCGATAAATGCTCCCTTCTTTCATCCGAAGATTCGCCCCAATCGAATACGGGATCTGATTTTAATGATGCGTTTCTTTTCCTTGTTTATGTAACACCTCGTGTGATGATACGTTAGTCCGCGTGTTATCCTGGCTTATGAAAAACACCAATAATAATTACATTGAATTTGTATGAAATAATAATTTTATATTGACGCCCGTATGGGTGAGTAACGAGTGCCCTACGAATTAGTAAAACGTTGGTTCGGATTGTTGACAACGCCCGCATGCATGAAAAACTGGCCACATATCAATTATGGTGACAACTGGTGACATTTTAGTGGCCAGACAATTACAGTCCCTTAAGTTTTATGTCTTAACTATGAATTGATTTTGATACCAAATTTTGGTATCAAAAGACAACTCCTCCTTTTTGTAGTCTACTGAAGCAGTCGCATTCTTGTCAAAACGTACCAAACCAGTAACGACCTCAAAAACAATGCATGTAACTTCACCATTACAAGGCGACAAAACCCTAATATCAATAGAACACAATACGAACAATAGTTGCCCTCTGTCAATTATGCCATCATTACCATTCGAATAAATGGCGTAACGGATCAGATGATTGTCGAAAAACAACATGACGACACGAGCAACCTCGGCTCGGATGCATATCACACAAAAAAACAATGTAAAGTAAGTCGTAGTCCGAGGAAACAGAACAGACTTTCAAACCAACAAATATATGATGATCTTGCATTTTTAGGATGTCAGAACAGTTACTCTATAAATCATTTATAGGCCGCGGCGCCTTAAAATTTTGTCACTTAACAATGTACAATGAATCTGAATAATCATTAAAATGGTGCAGGCCTGTTAATGGGTGTTTATAGACATTTGAATATTTACAACATTGACTCATAGGAAGTTCCTGCGTTACATAGAGCTTATTTAATTCAAAAAGATGCTTCAAATGTTACTGTTGTCTCAGTTTTACTGTTGGAGACCATGTGGTGAAAGTCACCAAAGTTATTCGGTGTTGGAATCACGATAAGCGTCTACAAGCTCTTTCGTGTAACCTCGTAAATTCTGTTTGATCGCGACCAGATTTGTTTTCTCAATACCGCTCAATTTGAAATCTAATACTTGAACATGAACATAATGTTGACTCACCGTTACATTTCAAATTTGCAACGTTCCTCCCGTTTGTTATTAAGTAATCTTAAATCATTTTATGACGAAACAGTGAATTACTTGAAATAGATTTAATCACTGGAAAAGTTATTTACATTTGCTAAACTACATAGTTCCGACGATATTTTTTCATTAATAGTTCTGTCGGTTACACTCTCATGTATCACAACCACACTCGAACGATTATCATTGTTGGGTTGAATATCGTTTAGCAGCGATGGTGGAGTTGTATTGGCGATTATTTGATCCTCGCATTTGTTAAATATGATCGAGGCGTGCGAAGTGTTGTTCGTTTTGTCGACACGCGATGGTGCGATAAGCCAGGCTTGCCACTTGTTATTTGATGGGAGGTCTGCGGGCATTTATGTTTTATTTTTTGTCCGCCGATTTATGTTCTCACTTTAGTTAGATTCTTACTGAATGTATCTCTCTCTCGGACGTTCTATACATTTATATCCAATGTTGATTTAACTATTAGAAATACATACGCAAATAAATTAAATATTATATCAGTCCCTTATTATAACTCAATACAGGGACATCTCTCTACATGTGGTACCGTTCTTCATTCCATGTTTGCAAATATGCATTATAAGTGGCATGTCGTAAAAATGACAAAGTTACATTTATCGCTGTGTACGACACAGTCACGTAAGTAATGTCTTGTCGCGTCGTATGGGTTTGTCAGCAGGCAATCGGCAATTTATTTAACTGCTACGTTGATTATTTTATTAAACACAATTTTTCCAGTCACATTAAGGTTTATGGGTGAATATATCCTAATTACACAGCTCAACCATGTAAGATGTATTAAGTTTGTGAATGTGTGTACTATTCACTTACGTTTTATAGCTGTCAGTATGTTGTATATTATTTGAGGAAGGTATAGTTATATAAATATAAATCACTCATTGATTATGATGAATTTATATACTGCGTGAAAATTAGTTTACTGTATTCGAATATTAGCGAAAATTAGAATCAGAGGCAATAAACATGTGAGATCCACAAGGCGCTGTGCGTCGAAATGATTTCTGTATACCATTATTTATTTCACCTGCTGTTAACGACACGAATCATGAAGCGTCAGCATAAAAATATTTTCCCAAGCCTTTTCTGGTTGCATAGTAATCACGTATGATATAGCTAAATTGGAGGAAATGTAATAGCTATATATATATATCTGCCACTTGGTGTCTAGTATATTTCTAGTCGATTTGAATATACTTAATTTAATTAAGTGCGATAGTCACATAAATAAATCGTCAGTCTTTTTCGTTCTATATATTATATGTCTTCGTATTTTTCGATACTTACGCACAACTTTTATGAACTTATGGATTCTTACATTGTTGTGGTATCTCGTGATGGATTAGAAATAGTTGGCTGTGGTCCAGAGGGAACTGAAAGGATCTTACTAGACAAGTTTCGTTTACATGGATAATTTATTACTCTAACAATTTCCCTAAATAAAACGGCCTATAAATAAAGGCATTAATTTTCATTGTGTACTTCTACACAAGGCAGAGAAACTTATTTACTATTACAATGACTATTCTTATATAGTAGCAAATTAGGTATGCTGTTTTGCACTCTGTACGATCCTGTAGGTGTACTGGTGCGTACAAATTCAACTCTTGAGATTGAGAATTACGATTGTCATTTATATCGTAATGGATTCTATTTATGATCAAGGATCATCTTGTCGATTTTATTGCCTCGCTAGTGCTATATATTAAATTCTCAATACGTTTGGAGGCTTGATATTACAACGCGTCAATTTGTGATATTGTTTGCTGTCTGCGGTCTTTTTACTTCCATAAACAATTTCAGTCGTTGATTGTCTGTTACTTTTTTATACGATTTGCTTTTATGGGATTCTTCATCTATGCTATTTAAAAGTATCAGAAATAAAATGTCGGTACATTGATCAAATTTTAAAAGTGTTATATATCAATTGGCTCCGAGTATCCTTACCAGTACTTACCTTAAATGCGAGATCGTTTGCGATAGTGTCATTGTTTCACGCAGGCAACGGAAACATAAAAAACACGGTTTCCGAAAATATCTAATAAAATATATTTTTCTTATAAATTGAACCGTATTGATGCTACCTTATTTCCTCCAAGGTTTCTTTTCTCCATAAGATGATAATCGGTGCGTCAATTTAACAATGTAAAGTCAAAAAGCGTCAACAAGGTATTCTCCTTTTGAAAAGCAAGCGCAAACATGATCGTGTGACGAGCTGCAGTCGTGAAAATCGGCGATTGCAATAAATTCCTTTGTCTGCACTGGCTTTTATTTGTTCTGGCTCTTCGTTAATTGGAAACGGTGCTAAGATGTCGGAGACCGCGGCTGTTTGTCTGACATCAAGCATTTGGACTTTGTTGGTGTCTACGTAAACATATCCTCATCTATATCATGACTATGCTCATCCTGTGATAATCATGCTCTGAACAGTGCCGTCAACAGTCGAAACAAGACTTAATTAAACGAGTAAATGCGGTCATTTTTCCATATTTAACTACAGATGATGCATTACTTACATTATAACTCACTCTTTCGCGGTCGGTAATAAATTTTTGACTCATTCCAGATTATTTACAATTGTACGTTTGTCAGTTTGTTCAGCAATTAACTTGTAGTTCTCGGAATCTTCAAAAGAAGACATCGGCGCGGGAGTTTTGCAACTTTCTCGTGTCACCGTTTAATTGTATTTTAATCGGTCTCATAAATGTTAACGGATGCCTTGATCAAGTAGCAATATCCAGTATTTATTCACCTTTCCCAGTATCAACAATTTATTGAAATTACCCGCTGTTAATTTATAAAGGCCACCGGCGAAACAAAATTGAAAATTAACCCCATTTAGACACACCTCCTGGCGTTCCCATTTTACCCTTGATCTTTTTATATCATGTCAACACCGTCGATAAATTATGACCACTCTAAACAACCTATTATTATGGGACCTGACATTTTATTTAAGATAATTTTAGGCGAAATTGAAAATTTTACACAAAATTCCTGGCCCGCGGTGCAACAGAAATGGGTTTTCGAAATTTATGATCGTCGATTTTGGAGACCACTTATTTCAAATTCTTATTTTTTTATGAAGTAGTTTTGAATTATTAAAATATTCCGCACACATTTTTTGAGTTATATTTAATTGAGTTGATGACTAAATTATACGCTTTTTTAAAGTAATTTACAAACTTTAGATACTCTACTTTCAAATTAACAATAGCCTTATCTATCCCAAACAGGGATGTCCAAACTTGAAATTTGTTCTCGTAGAGCCGTCAGCGTTTGAAGTTCGTTGACACCAGTCAGGTAGGGCTGGCCAGTGATTGATCTGGGCCCTTATCAGCCTCCGTCGCCTACATGCGGCTCTCTCAAAGACGTATTGTCCGTAGTACGGAGCCTTGTGCTAATGCTTCGGGAACACTTACCTTGACGTATTTGTGTTTGCTATGTTAATGTCGTAAATTTATCTTCTTTGTTTCAGGTTGTCCAAGAACACAACAAAGCTATAAAAGAAGTGTAAGTATGCATTATTTTCAGTTGCCTTTAAATTATACAATGATATTTTCAGAAAGTAACGTACCTATATCCTCTATATCTTGGTTAAAGGAATAACTGCTTTACAACATAAGAATGAGTTGCAATTATTAAAATTGGGCCATCATCACGTCAAAGAAACGGGTCGTGACACCTGACCCTCCACACATGTTAAGAGGGAAGTAATTTGAATACTGATGTAAATTGGGCGTAATTTACGCTTCAACAGATCTTTAATATTGTCTGAATTCACTTCTTTATGTGTCTTGATGTTGTCCATCGGAGCGATGTTTTAAAAGAAAATTGTTTCAGATGGGACATCGAGACGCTACTTACAAAATTGCCGAACCTGGGAGGTGTAGTGGATTTAACAAACACCGCGCGTTATTACAATCCAAAGGTAAAATTCATTTAAAAAGACTTAAGTACTGTTAAAAACAAAATAGTACTGTACAAAACCAGATTCTCATATAGCATGCGACAGGTATGACTCTTTAGAAATTCTCAGGGATTACAGTCGCACAGTCGCTATAAACACTACCTTTAAAGTGATAATAATAACGAAAAATAACAACTGTATACCGCACTTACAAACGAGACGGAATGCTTACGCCAGAATTACGACTCATAGTTACAGGCTAGCGCCTGTAGCGCCTGTTCGTGCCAGAATACCGGGAAGCTGTTAAATAATGCTCAGTTTTACGATTCAAAGTCACATTTCCACGACGAACTACGATGTTTTGTTCGTACTTACGCCTGATTGCCTTGCATTCATCTTTCAGCATAATCCTTTCGTAAAATGGGGTTTTCATGTGCTTTGCTTACCGGACCTGGGACCTCAATTTAAGTAATATTTTAAGTTCCATATGGCATTATTTCTAAAGCCTCATCTGTCAGTATTATAAGTAGTACAAAATACCTATTTTCTGTCTGTTCTGTCATCAATTCGCAAGTCTCTTCAAAAATATGAAATAGGTATCATTTTGTCAAATTTGGCGAAAAGTCCCTTTTTAAAAATTCTTCGCCTATAACTTAGGCCATGCGGACTTCGCCGTTGCATCTAAATGGACGTAACGGCAGGAACATACGAATTTCATGTACCGTACGTTACGACTTACGATCAACGGATCTTATGGTTACCGTTTTCTCACGATGTACTGTAAGAATTGATCTTACATGACAAATGTTAGATGTATAATGTATAGTTACTTTTGTATAAGCGAACGCGAATAATGTATGTTAATGTATAGTTTGTCCTAATGTATCGTTTGGCATAACGCATTTTTTTAGGAAATTGTATACTTTTCAAGATTGTTATAAAACAAACCTAACCTAACCTAACATAATCTATACGACAATCTTTTAAAAAATCCTGAATAATTTACGGTTTCTGAAAAATATGCGTTATGGCAAATGATACATTAGGACAAACGATACATTAGGACAAACGACATTAGGGATTCTGAAGGAGACACTGATCGTCGCAGATCAGAATAATCATCATTACATGCTCGTATTTGTATTTCGGAATCGCAAATCAGCGAATCTGAAGGAGATTCGATATCTATCAGAATCATTACGATATAGAAGATAGCTGGCAAAAACATATTTTATTAATTGTTAATTTTTAGGGTTCCGTACCTCAATCGGAAAAAATGGAACCCTTATAGGATCAGTTTGTTTTCCATCTGTCCGTCTGTCTGTCTGTCAAGGCCCTTTTATCGAGAACACGTGAAGGGTATCGAGTTGAAATTACCACCATTTCAGCTCTACGGTCGCTTGAAGCAGTAAAAAAATGAAACCTCTACATTAACGTAAAAAAAAGATACGGCCATTTATGCCGCAAAAAACGTATATTTCGACCCTCTCAAGGGATTCAAAATGATAGGGTGGTACTTCCCGTTGACATAGAACTATGAAATTGGCAAGTAATATCGTGACATACTACAAATACATACAAGAATCTGAAAACTATACATTTAAAATTAAATCATAAAAAAAAATCCAAAGACATATTTGGACAGCCCAAGGTCAATCCAAGGTATGCCGTGCCGATGGATGCGTGGCTAGAGGCAAGTCTAGTCGTTAGCGTGCCGAATTGCCCTGGGACTGGTGACCCCAGAATAAGGCTAAACCCTTACCTGGTATGCGGGGCTCTGCTGGGTTCGAATATTCTATCCCTAGCTGCTCGTGGGAACGCAAATGGCGGCGATGTGGTTCGCAACCCATCACGTCTCGGTCCCAGCGAGAGCGAAGAGTGGGCGATGGAGAGCCGCTTTGCTACGCTAAATGTAAGGGGAGGAATGAATGATAAAATAGATGAAGTATGTCAGATGATGGATGCGAGAAATATTGATATTCTTTGTGTGAATGAGACAAAGCGAAAGGGTTGTGACAGCACAAAATGAAGAGATTAATGAATGAAGCGGCAGTTGTATGCCAGGACCGTAGTAAGTGGAAGAGTTAGTTTCTGCCTACCCTGTAATGGGAAAAAGGAGTGATTGTATGTATGTATGTACAGATGTAGTGAATAATCATTTCCCATCGTATTTTCTCGGAAATGTTTGTATTCGTCTTCCTACTTGATTCACACTCAGTACCCATCAAGACAACGTAGGGGACGGTCGCATTGCGAGACGAAGTATCGATATAGAGTGGTTAATACCACAGGATTTATTTAAGTTAGTAATAAGTCCTTTTTTAATAGTCATGTTAGAACATAATATATTTTGTATAGGTATGTAAACTTAATGCTATTAATACTAATCTATGACTAAAATATCCGCGGTAACTAGTTTGATCTTTGTTTACCTAACGAATTCTTTATATGATTGTATCGTGGTGGTTTTAACATCTCAGTGTGATATACTTCAAACTGGTGGTTTGACATTTGACATTGATGAATAAAGTACTCAATTTATTTGATACAAACACGTCATTTAATAATACAATAATTCATGGACTCATCGACACCATTCGGAAGGAGTCGTATGTGCCGAGTTTTCACGTTGGGAAAGGATTATGCACTACATCAGAGGCGCTACTGTGAAATTCGATATTCGAAGTTCGTATCGCGCCATTTAGCACACTCAAATACAGTTCAACTTGAGAGCGAGAGGAATTGTGCGATACGAATATTGCATTTGAAAGTAGCCCCTCTGTATATATTTGGACAGCCCGGTTGCGTTAAGTTTGCACCTCATTTGTATTGTATGCAATGCTATAGATATTAGGTGCAAATTTTACTCAACCGGAACCGGGTAATAGTACGGAACCCTCGGTGCGCGAGTCGGACTCGCACTTAGCCGGTTTTTTTTAAGTATGGTTTAGCCGCTTAACAAATATTAGCTTGACGTAAATTATTATTAGTTTGCATTTAAAAGGCTCTTATCTTTTTCTCTCTCTTCCCAACATATCCTACACAGTAGAGAGATAACTTTTTTTACTTTTATTATCCACTTCTCTCTATGTTTGGTATATGTACTTAGAATGCTAAAGTTGATAATTATTCTGCCCATATGAAGACATGTTCGCTACAGCTTCCCCAGCGCGATATGATCGCTGACGACAGGTCGGTGTCAAGACTTTCAAGGGCCTGCGCCGCCGCCGTGTCATCGCTTGTCACCTCTAGTTACTTTTACTATTCTACTCATAGACATGTTAGCGTCTCGGAAAGCCATTTAAAAGTATTTATAAATATATGCTTTTTACCTTTGTAAGTGGTGGATCATCGTGAAAATGTTCTACTAGTTATTTCTTTCTCCGCTTCTATTAATTTTGCAAATCGTAACAGAAAGCTTTCTTCAGCGCAGCTGTTTGGTAATAACTAGTATAAGAATTTGGTTTGAGATGGACGCATAGGGATAACATACTGAAAGGTTTGATTTTCAAGTCAGTATATCCATATTTTCGGTTTACTCCGGTTTAATCACAGAATGTACCTACGTATGTATTTATTAATTTATTAAAGAAAAAACATACAAATTTGCATTTATAACACCAAAGCATTTGCACATTACACTACACAAAGCGATATACAAGAACACAATAAAGTTAATAGTAAATAACAATAACAACAGATAATCAGCTTAGGTAGGACGAGGACTTTCCTGCAAAAAGCACCGACATTATCGGAAAACACATCTATATCATCAGCTTCCAGTGCAATCTGGTTTAGCACAACCAGCGCTCTATAGCTGTTGGCGCGTTAGCACCACGGTGGGTACGCCTGGCAGGTCCCGCGACGGTTACGGTGGTACTTACCATCAGTCTGATTTTTTGAAGGACTGACGGATTGTAAACTTTATTATGCAGACACAATAGTAGTGCACTATATGGAGATACTTGCGCCTCATCTTGAGCGTGTGGAGCCCGACCATACCGGCCACAAAAAGCGATGGGTATAAAAATGGATAGTATCAGTACAATCGCCTATACACGTATCTGGCGAATTTCTTTTGTATTATTTCCACCATGAGAATATTTTTATGGGGGTCCCAGACTACGGCTCGAAATTCTAGCCTACTACGTATATAGGCGTTGTACAGCAAAATGGCTGGCTACCTTTTGTATGGTGCGCGGAACGTAACTTGACCTGCACAGGAGCCGACTTCTATGAATGTTCCTCGAATACCACTAATGAACGCAACTTCCGTAACAGCAACAATCCGACAGCACTAATGTAAGTAACATAATAACTATAAGAACAAGCATTTACTTAGGCATAGGCACTTAAAATCATCGCCACTAGTATTTTATTCTAAATTAATCCATCAAGCGAAATTTTGTCATCAGCACCTGCGCTTAATTTGAATACGTATTGATTATTGATTCGACTCTGTTGCATCACGTTTAATCGGATGGGTTGTCATCGGCTGACAGAGATTACTCTCGTTTACCATTCGATTATTACTTCGGGTCCGACTCATTTATGCTTCACTTGTTGCGTGTAATCTGTACGAGTTACAATTTTAATTGACTTAGTTACAATTATTAAAACTCGATCGTTTCAAACTTGTTTTATGAGTAACTGTCGTACATGCCATATGCGGCTATTATGTTTTTGTACGTGTCAATTATCGAAAGTTTCTGTCAAGAAATGTATATGTAACGGATTAAGAGATTTGTTTGGGTCGCGGTCACCACTCGAGAACTTTTCTACCCTTGCGGCCATCGGTTCTACGATCAATGTGCAATGTGTCCTGCCCTTTGTCCACTGCCACTTAAGCAACTCTTGGACCCATGATCTGGTGAAGATCGTAATCGTTGGATGCGCACGACCGGTCGTTATGGAAATACTTGGGGGAGGCCTTTGTCCAGCAGTGGACGTCCTTGGGCTTATATGATGAAGAGATTTGGATGTCGTACTATAAGGTCTCCCGCAACAATTGCTTCTATGGGCACAATGCGTCTTTGAAAGATTTCATGGGATCCGAACATGTAAAAAGTCCCTGCTTAATATAAAGTATAAAGAAACCAGTCAAGTGCGAGTCTAACTCGCACACCGAGGGTTCCGTACAAACTTTCAGTTATTCCGAATTAACTGGCCGTTTGAAGTTTGCCTTTGGTATTTATGGTGTCACATACAAATGAGGGGCAAACTTAACCAAACTGGGCTATTAAAAATGATTTTTGGTGAATAAACAAAAGAGTAATACAAATAAATAGATATCTATACTATTATAAAGTTGTAAAAATGAAATGTCTGTACATTGAAGATATTTGAATAAAAATGTAATGGACAATTTTTATTTATATATGTTTGTATGTGTCGTTATGCCTTTATCACGACAAAACGGCTAAACAGATTTCAACTATTGGTGGTAGTGGTACACGGGTAGCTGGTCACGCTCCAGAAAAGAAGAGGATTATGATCTGTTTGTCCTCCGTTGACGAAGCAGTTAAATTATATAATTCAGAAATTGCTTGGTAAACTTTAAAGATAAGCGAGAGAATGGTAGTTTTCCACATTTTCCTTAATAAAACGTAATTTAACGACAATAAAAAATAATTGTTTGAGAATGTGCAAATCAAGCCCTTTCATATAAGTATATATCCTACTTGATCTAGTAGCTACACACCCCTCCCCTCTCATTTTGGTCTTTTTCCATTGAAAGTAAACATATATTTTAAAATCTTTTCTTTGAAATAATTTATTTGGGCTGGCCATGTTTACTATTTCAAATAGATAGCATAAGTAGTTCCTGAGATATAGCGCTGTAATAGTCAGACGGACGGACAGATAGAGTCGCACCATAAGCGTGCCATTTTTACCTTTTTTGGTACGGAACTCTAAAAAGAGAGCAGGGTTCGTTTTTAAATTGATCTTTCTATGATATCAATATCACCCAAAAGACGCATCTGCCCTCAGATGCACGCGCGGTTGACCTCAGTTTGTTTTATTTTTATTTTTTATGGTTATTAAGTATAGGCAAATGTACTACGCTCATTATTAATACATCGTAATAAAATGAATACGTTTTATTCTTATATATACATTTTATGACTTATTAAGTAGCGTTATAGACAAAAAAAACTATAGAATCGCAATGAAGTGCGAATAACAGGTTGAATCACTTTTTTAGTGTACCGTAGGCAAAATGGTAAAAACGGAAGGAACCCTTATAGTTTCGTCATGTTTGTCCGTCCGTATGTCACAGGCATTTTACTCAAAAACTACAAGATGTATATTGATGAAATTTGGAGTATAGGTGGCTTGTGTAAGTCGCTACTTAGTATTATATTTAAAAAATAAAAATTAAAAATCCCAAACATGTAACCGAAACTGTTTTTTTTAATCAGAAATATCAATGTGTGGCACATATTTCGGCAGATCTTTTAAAATCATTGTAGGTTTAAAAAAAAAAAAAATGATTTAGTGGATATTTTCGGAAATAATCGCTCCGAAAGTATCATAAATTTTGTCCCGCCCCCTCTAGTTTCTAAACCTTATGTCCCAAAAATATGAAGAATGTACAAAGATGAAGCTTAATAAATAATTTAAAAGAAAATTATTTTTAACATGATCGGATATACCGTTTTTGAGTAATTGCCAAAAAACGGCGTTTCTCAAAAAAAGGACTTAAGTGCCGTAGAGGTATGCTCTTTTGCTAGGACATATATTCGCATCGCAGTTTTTTCAACTGCAGTGTGCATTTTTCGCATGAATGGCTGCGGAACCGTACTGAGCATGGCCCAACATGCTCTTGGCCGGTTTATTTAGCGTATAATAAAGCGCCCGGGTCGTCTCTTTATAAACAAGAAATAAATATCAGGGGCTATCTTACACAAATCAACACCTAGTCCCAAACTAAGCAAAGCTTGTATTATGGGCACTAGGCGACGACATACATAATATATAGTTAAATTATAATACTTAAATACATATAAAACATCCAAGATCCAGCAACAAACATTCGCGCTCATCACGCAACATTTGCCCTGGCCGGGATACGAACCCGGGACCGCTAGTTTCTTAGGCCTTTGTGCAACCAACTGAGCCAAACGCGTATATATACGTGTTGAGTCTACCTTTGTGGTATGTGTAGACATTACATAATGAGTTTCCTTACTACGGCCGAGTCATTACTTAGTAGGTTGTAAATATGCATTGTGATTATATTATACGCGGCATTGTCTGTTTTCGCACAAGTATGATAGATGCGCAGCGCAGATCTCTAGGCTTTCTAGTGTCTACTACGCCTTGCATTGCGCGGTATTTCTCAAGTGCCTGTTTAATTTGTTAACAACCTTACATGGTAACCTACATAATATAAGGTGGTAGTGGTACAATGTTATAATATTAACACGTTTTTGTGACAAGTATGGAACGACTACAAATCTAAACACAACATCTAGGTAATCCTTATTGTGTCCCACCAAAACATAAATGTAAAACATAAGCTAAGTTCTTATGTTCCACCAAAAGTAGTGATATATATCAAAAGGTGCCAATTCTGGTACTAGATTGTTAATAGTAAAACCAATTTATTGACGCTTAATGCATTTTGAGCCTTAACTCGGCAGTTTTCTATTCAGTATGTTACAATGTCAAGCTGTTGGATATTTAATAAAGCTGCCAAGTTAGGAATCTAAATGCGCGGTATTCATTTGGTTTTAATGTTAACAATCTGAGCGAGCGATTGAGCGACTGATATAATCGAAAAAATATTATAGTTCACTTGTCTTACTCTCGATACATAAGAAATTAATATTTAGCACAAAATGCCTAATGCTTTGCGTTTGTTATAGGACCTTCACACGGCCGGCGTTCTTCACAGGAAAATTTTAATGCCTGGCAGAATAATACCGCCTGAGGAGAAAGTGATACAGTAAGTACCCGCGTTTTCCCCATTACCTTTACCTTATTCAGTTAAGCAAAAATACACTCTTTGTCTGTGTAAAAGATTAACATATCTGAGATGAGTTTGTTTCTCAGATTCACATGCGATTAATTGCCTTTTCATGTGAGCCTCTTCGTTTGAGGCTCAAACCCAACCGAGTAGAAGGCTCTCAGATGTTTCAGGTTGTGAATGACCTTTGATTAATGCGCGTGAAATTCAAATGCCATAATTACGATTTATCTGGCAGTGTTCGATACATTTTAGATGTTATTTTTAGGGTTCTGTGTATAAAATAAAAATAGGATACTTCTAAGATTACTTACTTCAGCTTTTATTTGTACGGGCATTTATCTAACTTTTTTTAAAATTAAACTGGAATATTGGCACTGTTGTGGATTGTTTCAAACGCCAAGAAAAGGTATAAGGAATAATAAGTGTTATAAGATAAATATCATTAGAAAAGTTTTATAATATTTATATTCTAGCGTCCTTTTTAACCGACGTCCAAAAAAGGAGGAGGTTCTCAATTCGACGGAATGTTTCGACGGAATGGATGTTCACCGATTACTCAAAGACTATTTGACCGATTTCAAAAAAAAATCTTGGTTTTATAGAAGGTACTTTCTAGTTGGTCCCATTTAATTTTGGTGAAGATCTGATGATGGAATCCATGAGGAATTGAAGTAACTCCTCAAATATTGTAGGCATACATATAGCGATTTTGGTATTATAAGAAACATAATAAGCGTTTGCATTCAGAAAGTGTAAATTGGTGAAGTGGAATTAATGCAAAAGACCACAGAATGCCATCGGAACTCCTCAATGATAAATGATTTACGGGTGGCGACAAAATATCTTGATTAATTTAGCTAAGCAACTTCATAGTCACAAATTTAAATGTTCCTGATGAGAATGGTACCATCGAATTGATTTGATGATAGAGCCGGAAGGTAGGCACCAGATCTGTGTAATAAAATAATGTATCCTAGCCGTGTTTGGGCTTGTTCGAATCGTCACGAGATACACTTTTAAGTAACGATTAACTAAAAAGTGTATAATAAATAAACTTTTAAACAAAAAAATGAAACCGATTCCAAAAAAAACTAAAAAGTAAAAAATAACGCCATAATTCAGTTTCTTCAAATTACTTACAAGTAACCGTTTGTATACTCAATCTATACAGTATATACAATTAATGTTATTTTGGAGTCGGTGCCATCGTGTCACAACTTACTAAAATCGTCAATTTTCAATATTTTACACATTCTTTATATGGCACCGACGCCAAAATAAGATTAGTTGTATATACTGTATAGATTGAGTATACAAACGGTTACTTGTAAGTAATTTGAAGAAACTGATTTATGGCGTTATTTTTTACTTTTTAGTTTTTTTTGGCGTCGGTTTTATTTTTTTGTTAAAAAGTTTATTAAAGATCCCTGTGTATAGCGCTACTGCGCTAGAACGCAACGTAAACTGTGCGGTAAAACAAAACATAAACGTTTTGATAAAATATATCTTATGTGTCTTACGGCCGATTGTCGTGATCCTGACATCGCGCCCGCGGCACTAGACCCTGAGGATGCGCCCGCGCCCGTATACGGTGCCGCGTAAATCAGCACCGGCGAGCCATCGATCAAACCACCAAGCTCATGTTATCGTTTTGCGTTCGCGGCGGATTTTAATTTGAACCGTCGAATTGGCGCCATTCGTAGACCGAATATGGTTAATGTTATAAATCTCGGCGGCGGCGTGGGCGCAGAGCCTGAGGCCGCACCGCGGGCTCTATAGAGCCACTATCGTGGTACCACGGTGGTACTCGGATTCAATTGAAGCCGGTCGCATCTAGCGCCGCTGTTCGACGTCGTCTCCCGCCCACGTGTGCTCTCGGAATTCGAAAGGCGTTTGTCGCTGTGTGCCGTCACGTACAACGGCTGCCCTGTAAACAAATACTTTATTAAGTTATTAATTTTCCGATACTCTATTAAATATTAAATAATCGTGCCCAACGCTCTTTGGCTCATTTGGTTTTGAAACGTTAATTAAATGAGCATTAATATCCACTGATATTAACTGTGAAAGCTCTACATAGAAATATTTCAATATATCGCTGATTAACGCAGAGATAAGCGTCCATAATGGTGTTTAATTGGGTAGCGATAAAGCTCCTTTAGCAAATTTCCCCATAAAGAAGAGTAAAACTGTGAGTTAACTGATAGATTATCACCGTCATTTGTCTAGTCCTTTGTCCATCTAAGGGTCCGTTGCCCGGGCGTCTTCGCCATAAATAACCATCGGCATTTCTGAGATAGTTCGTCTGTTATCGGGCGAGAGGACCTCGCATCTGTTTGTTAACGATAGACAAATGCGCCACCCGTAAGGTGAAGCTACTCGCCTCTCTGGACACTGGCTCTAATGATACCACTATGTTTAGAGGACTAATTTGATGACACGGGAATTGCTTAAACGAATTTGTAAGCGATGTTAAAGTATTCGACAGATGAATGATAAAGAAACGACATGCATTCCATTTAAGTAATCGTGCTTTAAGGACTCTTAAAAAATTGTTGTGTCTGGGATTTACTCTAAATAGGGCTCGACCCATCTGTAATATTTTACCCTTCTCATTCTACCCTTGTAAAAAGAACTTGCTTCAATTTTTCCAATGTTAAATATTGAAATAACAGCAGCTAAACATGGAAGCAACAATATCATAGCGCAGACCTTAAACGCTGACCTTTTCGATCGGCAGAGATCATCAGCTCGTAATGATGCTCGCGTGCCTTCGCCGGTTCATTTATCACCACCATATTTTTACTTGTTTCCATGTCGTCTGTCCACAATCATGTCGTCATTATAACCACGCCCGTGTACCCATCACTCTGTCGATAAATTGTTACCAACGCCGGTGGTATGGTTTGTCCGATTAATACGTTTTTATGGTTGGACTCCTAATAATTTATTCCTTACACGGATTTATTTACGTTTGCAGGTAAGTACGTGTTACATCGTTCGTCCTTTGATCTAGGATTAAGCTTGTACGCGGGTGGCGATGTGAGTGTCATCGGCGTTTATAATACCAATCGCTGTACGTCGTCTTGATATTACGGGGTAGAGCGCATTAAATCTCTCCGTATACATTAGTTTTTGTAACCAAAGTAATATACGTGCATACTCGTATGGATAATAGTAATCTATTCCATACTATATCTTTTCAAAGCGTGACCTAATATTGATACATCGGATTCTGTGCCACGTACACAGTCATGCCAAATCCGCATTTGGGCTTTTTTCGCTATTATTTTTTGTTGATGTTTCGATTAGCGCATGATTGAGAGTTATCACGAGACAATTTGACATTGTGTTAAGTCATTTCTTATTTTTAGTAGATTCTCTCAGTGTATTGACGAGATATGTTACTTAAAAAATCTTGTTTTGACTTTGTGGAGGACGGACTGCCTAATTGTTTGCTAAAACAACTACGTGACGTCAAACTCTTGGATCGGAATTTCCAAATAAAGAATGTATCATTTATTATAAATACAACTTTACTTAGCCGTATTTCTATCATAAACTGCCTATGTTTTTGATTAAAATTGTACATGCGTTTAATTAGTCTCTTGATAAGGCACACATTTCATCCTGGAAGCTCGACGTGAAGCATCTGGTTTAGTGAAAATTTATTCAATCTATCCGAGTAGGTAACAATAACAAAGTGGTCAAATAGTAATAGAAAATGCGCAATCCGCAATTAGACATGATTCCTATAGTAAAACATCTGTAAATTGTCTAATTAGTCTTTTGTTTAAAAATTAAATGGATAATATGGCATATCATTCATTACAAATCCGACTCATTCCGTATCACGCATATGTTACATCTTCTTTAAGGTACGCTATCATTTTCTGGGGAAATTCTGCTAATTAAGATAATGCGTTTACAGTTAAAAAAAATGTATAAGGTCGATATGTGGTATGAAAGAGAGAAGTGGCTCATGCAAACCATTACATATATAAAATAGCTAATTTTGTAAATACTAACCATCTTTTTAATAAACCGAAACGTGTTTTTCTCCAAAATAAAATAAGGGCACAACCAAGTCACACAGCACTGTTACAAAAAAGCATAGTTGGAATGGCTCATTATGTATATAAAAAACTACCACAGGGATTTGTAGCAAAAAAAGAAAGTGACATCGAATTTCAGAGGAGCCTCAAGGCGTTTCTCATAGAAAAAGCCTATTATTCAGTTACAGAATTCTTGACTGATACCATTAGCTGTTAATATGTATTGACATACCAAATTCTTATTTTGTTTTATAATCATGGATTATTTTCTTCTGTTTCCGCGATTATTACTCATTGAAATAAAACAATTTAACGGATTATATCGCGTATATTATCTCATTTTAGTTCCCGACGTTTCGGAAGCTTTCCAGCTTTCCATGGTCACGGGTGGACTGAGAAAAGATGTATTTTCCCCTGTCAAAGTTACAATTTGTGCAAACTACATATTTTTGAAAAAACACAAATAAAGGTGTACATACATGCCAGATGGGCCTAAGCTGTAAAGACAGTTACACATGTGCCAGAAGGGCTTAATTATTTTATTCTAATAATTTACCAAGCAGCATTTCACAAATGAGGCGTACTGAGGAGAAAAGAAACGTTGCAAAGAAAAAAAAAAAGAGAAACTCCCAGGCTACCTCATTACTAATTATAATATTTTAAAAAAACAGAGACTATTAAACTACTTTTAAACAAATAAGATATTTTACACCGTTCGGAAATTAAGGTTTTGCAGTCCTGTGTCTCGCTTGTTCCTTGATGAGATGTATTACAGGATCCCAAGCTGGTGGTCGCGACAATCCATCTTCTCTATTGAAATTAGGATGTTTTTTAGTCTCAATAGCCTCGCGTAGCATTCTGGGAAAATATCTTTTTTCTTTGGCAAGGATAGAAGGTTTATCAAACTTAATTGAGTGGTTTGGTTTGTCAATGACATGTTCACAGACTGCAGACCTATTACACCGACGGTGCTTGACATCTGCTATGTGCTCCTTCACCCGGGTTGATACACTGCGTTTCGTTTGACCAATGCATGAAAGACCACACTCGCAGTCCAGCTTATAAATGCCTGCACTCTGCAAAGGGGTGCTACTCTTCACGGGTCTAAGGTATTGAGACACCTTCTTCAACGACTTGAAATATGTTTTTATAGAAGCACGCTTCAAGATGTTTCCGATCTTGTCTGTGACTCCTTTCACATATGGTAATACGGCAGGTTTACGCTCGACTGTTGGTTTCTTCATACTGGGATGCGCACGTTTGACATTCTGCAAGTCAGCAGTCAGATGTTGATCGTCGCAGATACCCCTGGCTCTCTGAAACAAAGATTTACCCACTGTAGCAAGTTGACAGGGATGGTGGTGAGATTTGCCATTCAAATACCTATCTGTTTGCGTAGGTTTCCTATATACAGTATGACCTATGTCATTGTTAGGACCTCTAATTACTGGCACATCTAAGAATGCAAGTGAATTTTGATTTTCCATCTCCATAGTGAATTTAATTTTACTATGCATGGAGTTCAGATGGTCTAAGAAAGCTGAAACACTAGATCTAGGTAAAATAGTAAAGGTATCATCTACCTATCTTTTAAAGATCCTCGGCTTGACAGGTGCCAATGAAAGCGCTCTCTCCTCGAAGTCTTCCATGAAAATATCGGCGACGACAGGAGACACCGGAGACCCCATTGCCACACCATCAACTTGCCCGTAGAATTCACCATTCCATAGCATATAGAGACACTGGGTATGAGTACACACACATGTGCCTGGTGTCCCAGGAGGCAGATACCTAAATTAAGTAATTAATTATCTGTTACCTACTAACATAGTTTTTCATAAGTACAATTGTATTGTAGTGGACGCTGTCTGAAATAAAATTATTTTATTTTATTTTATTTTTATTTTATTTTTTATTTATTTATATAGCCAGATGTGAGGCAGTGTTGTAATATTTTGGAAGCATAAAGTCTAAGATACAAAAATTAACTACATTTTATCAGATGAAATGGTTGGAACCTTCAGATCGTATAGATTTTGTCATGTATATACTTACTATTATAAAGATGTAAAAATGAAATGTCTGTACATGGAAGATATTAAAAAAAAACTACTGTACCGGACTATTTCGAGAACACTGAATTGAAAAACATTTATTTTTTTATTTTTTGTATGTTTGTATGTGTCGTTGTGGCTTCATCACATCAAATCGGCTAACTGGATTTTAACTATTTATGATACACGGGTAGCTGGTTAAAGGATACTTTTTACCCGACTACGCTAAAGAAAAAACGAGGGGTTATGACTTTTTCTCCTCTGCGATCGAAGTTGCAGGTATCTTCTCGTTATTTTATAATAAACGATACAATCCTAATAATCACAATAATAATCGGCGGCTACGAGACCATTAAGCATTACGTAACGTAAAGGGCTTTAAAACTGTACGTGCGAAGTGGCCACTAACACTTTAGTAGGTGCGATTTATAGCTACGCACACGAGGACTGTCCTCGGTGCATTGTCGAAAAACATCTGAAATTTGTTCCAACTTCGATTATGTGATCTATAAATACGATCCGTAGAAAATATTAGATTAAAAGTTAAGAATATACGCCAACTTTCCAAATATCAGAAATGATCAAAATATTTGTCCAGCGCTCCGCACAAATACGGAATCCATAGATCTACAGGATTTCTAAGCCAGGATTTACGAGCACAAGTCCTTTAAAATACTTTATCGAGCTAAGGTGTTGAAACTAAACTCTCGTTGTGATTGTTTGTCGAGTAAAAGTCCAGTGTAAATCAATGTAAGATAGGAGACTTCCGAGCGTGATAACAAACACATAAATATGGCGACCGCCAGCCATTGTCCAAATTTACTGCCACTAAGCCTTCCACCAATATTGTCGGTTATTTTTCTACGCGTCTGTACCGAGAATATTAGAATAATAGAAACTGTTTATATGATGAACATTCCAAGATTCTGTGAAAAGATTTTTCTTGTTTAGCCCATTCTCCGAATGCTATGTTGTTACTTATCTGTTTCTTTACGAATGTTATTTTCTTTTTTCATTGTGAGAATTTATTTTATAACACCAACTGGAAATATTAACTGCTATATTATTCTTCTTATAAGCGGAAGCGGTACAACTTCATTACTTCCAAAGTGTAGATACGGCGTAACTACTTGTAATACCGTCGAGAAGGAAATAATTATCGATATTCTACTGTAGTGTCCCTAATAATACTGCTAAAGCGGCTATTACCAGTGGTTACACCGTTTTATTCGGAGTAATCGTCGAGCCGAGATATTCTTTTATTATGTTACAGGTATGTAATGTATGTAATCAGTTATTTGGACCACACAGGCTCATGATTGAGCGTATTGAGACATTCGACAAGTACGTATTAATACTCGTGGACTTATCAGGTATACGGGTGCTTTCGAAATTTCTACCTGCCCCGTACATAACTTAATTAAGCGGTTACGAAACGCGTCTCTTATACATGATTTGATTAGAGCGCGCTCTTGTTTTAGACGTGATTATTTTCTTACGTCGACCGAAAACTTGTTCTGTTCAAACTGTAGTTAATAATATTCAATAATGTTGATATTACTTATAATTATTGCGTGCTTACATATTTCAATGTTTATTATAGTACTATAAGGCGCCCGCAACTTCGTTCGCGGAGGAGGAAAAAGTCATAACCCTCTTTTTGCTTCAGCGTAATTGGATAAAAAGTATCTTATAACCATCTGTGGATGCTCAGCTACCCGTGTACCAAAAATGGTTGAAATCCCTTCAGCCGTTTTGGCGTGATGAAACCATAACGATACATTCAAAAAATCCAAAAAAAATAAAAAATGCAGTGGATTTCAAATAGTCCGTACTACTTATTTTTTTTGGACTATTTTCAATGTACAGACATTTAGTTTTTACAAATTTAAACTTTATAATAGTGTAGATGAAATTGATGCAATGAATTTAACGAATACTACTTTAAGTATAGTATTCTGCAAAAATATACTGTAAGTACTAGGCGCCTACGTTTTTCAGCCGACGACGAGTAGGTACATACATGTTGGCACTTAGGAGTGATCTGATAGTATCATCAAATTTTGGACATGGAAAAACCGTTTAGAGTGACTTGTGTGTGAAAATGTCTCAATTACAATTCGAGAGCGGATGTCGCACGGGCCGGCAGAAATATCGAGCGTGTGAAAATACCTCCGCGCGAGTTGGTCGATAAAATTATCGACCTGCCGCGATTCAGATGGGTACTAAGTAATAGTCAATATTTTCAAGAATAAATATCCTATTTATATTAATAACGACGTGTAAGCTACTACTAGATAAGAAGATTGCTGGTTTGTGTGTTGCCTTTTAAAGTGATATATCAGAATATTTTCTTCTGTTTCCGCGATTATTACTCATTGAAATAAAACAATTTAACGGATTATATCGCGTATATTATCTCATTTTACTTCCCGACGTTTCGGAAGCTTTTCAGCTTTCCATGGTCACGGGTGGACTGAGAAAATATATATTTTCCTCTGTCAAAATTACAATTTGTGTAAACTACCCATTTTTGAAAAAACGAATAAAGGTGTACATACATGCCAGATGGGCCTAAGCTGTGAGACAGTTACACATGTGCCAGAAGGGCTTAATTATTTTATTTTAATAATTTACCAAGCAGCATTTCACAAATGAGGCGTACTGAGGAGAAGAGAAACGCTGCAAAGAAAAACTCCCAGGCTACCTCATTACTAATTATAATATTTAAAAAAACAGAGACTATTAAACTACTTTTTAAACAGATAAGATATTTTACACCGTTCGGAAATCAAGGTTTTGCAGTCCTGTGTCTCGCTTGTTCCTTGATGAGATGTATTACAGGATCCCAAGCTGGTGGTAGCGACAATCCATCTTCTGTATTGAAATTAGGATGCTTTTCAATCTCAATAGCCTCGCGTAGCATTCTGGGAAAATATATTTTTTCCTTGGCAAGGATAGAAGGTTTATCAAACTTAATTGAGTGGTTTGGTTTGTCAATGACATGTTCACAGACTGCAGACCTATTACACCGACGGTGCTTGACATCTGCTATGTGCTCCTTCACCCAGGTTGATACAATGCGTTTCGTTTGACCAATATATGAAAGACCACACTCGCAGTCCAGCTTATAAATGCCTGCACTCTGCAAAGGGGTGCTACTCTTCACGGGTCTAAGGTATGGAGACACCTTCTTCAACGGCTTGAAATATGTTTCTATAGAAGCACGCTTCAAGATGTTTCCGATCTTGTCTGTGACCCCTTTCATATATGGTAATACGGCAGGTTTACGCTCGACTGTTGGTTTCTTCATACTGGGTTTCTGCTTGGACAGATTGTAATTTTGACAGTGGAAAATATATTTTTTCTCAGTCCACCCGTGACCATGGAAAGCTGAAAAGCTTCCGAAACGCCGGGAACTAAAATGAGATAATATACGCGATATAATCCGTTAAATTGTTTTATTTCAATGATATATCAGAAGTTCATATATGTGTAATTTTACATGAATTAGAGTTATGTTTAACACCAAAAATACATTTTTTTAATACGTACGGACATTAGTAACTTTGTATTAGTCAGTAAACAAGTTGTCTAGACTCGTAAAGTGGATTAATTAGTTAGCTAATCATACGCAGATGACAGCATCAACGGGTATTATGACACTTGAAGCATTTATAAAATTACTCACACCAATTGAAATACTTTAAGCGGGATATTCGAAATTCAACACCCATGTGTCATTGGTTTTAATTAATCCAGGAAACAAATTGAAAAATATTGTTCCTGAAATCGTTTCACAAATTTCATGCGATGACTTTGAGATGATTCATTAAATATTATGAATTTTAAAATTACTCATTCTCGTCTCTATTAAAGGTTTTTAGCATTTTTAATGTCACACTATAGTGCTACAAGTATGTAGACTCGCTAAATTAAAAAAGATCTTAAGCGGCGCGAATGTAAAATGTTTATATATCGTTTTGTTTGAGATATTACACCGGCGCCTCTATTAGATGCGCTTAATTAATTTGCACATCCCACATGTTTATTAGCTGATGAATACTCATTGTTGTGGTTTATTATGACTACCGAATATATTTCAGCAACTTGGAGTCAATTGGTCATATGCGTTAACTAAATTCACCTACGAGTAATTCAACTAATAGGGTTAGAGAAACAGTTTCGAAGTCCGCGCTATGCTAATTTGACTGACAACTAAGATTGGGTTATCTTCTTATTCTTCTCGTTATTAGTGGTAGAGGTGTAAATTACATTTAGTTTGTTTATTTGTTAAGGTGTTCTTAGAGTGTAAAATTATAATGTTTTAATGAACTGTCATATGGTTGTTAATTAGTTTGGTATTTATTTTGTTTGCTTTTAATTAAGTGTTGTTGTATAGTTACTGTTTAGGCTTATTTATAGACTTTTGACAGCGTTCTTACTGCTTCTGCTCGACTTCTAGATATTGTTTTGTTAGAGATGATCTAATGAGTACCTTTTTTGATATTTATTGACACATAGAAAAGTCGCGTATAAATATAATTTATTTAATTACCTTTCGTTGGTAATTCTTCGACGTTTCGGACGTCGCGTTACGTCAATGGTCTCGAAGGAAACTGGAACTTGTGTTGTGATAATGAGTGAAGGTCGTGTAAGTTTATATCAATGATATGGAAATGTTATATCAGAACCTGTAGAAAAGAGATAAGAGGCTTATACATCCTTGCGTCATTAGCATCACGATGGTGATTCTACCTAGAAGCTTATGCCATCTGGTAAACGGGAAATGAAATAATTTCATTATACTATTCTCGGGCACAGAGCTACAAAAATGGCACCCAAACGTAAGACGGCACCGACTTAGCTTAAAAAAATACATTCAAAATTTCGAACAGCATCGTAAAGAAGGATCCCAGAACCACTGAAAGTTGTGTGCCAGCAATACGAAAGATACTGAGGTTGTCCTCAATAACCTGAGAGACTAGTATATTAACGTCCAAACATCACTTAGGATTGACTTTGAATAGCCTAACATAAATGAGTTTTCCATTTCAAATTACAATAAAACTTTATTAGACATTACAACTGTGGGACGAACCGCAGCCTCCTTCGCTATTTGTCAGGCGCCGCAAACAATATAAAGGTTACTCACGGACTATTCTCGTATTATAATCGGATAGACCACAAAGGACGCGTTCCGGGAACCCGTGCATAATCGAGACGTAACAGTTTGTTCAAAGCATTAATGCCGGTGATTCAGACTGTAATTGAGATAGTTTTTAGTAGGTAGTTGACACAGTAAGCTGATCAGGAACAGTACGGTATACAGTAGCGGCAGTAAATCTATCACAATGTTATTTTTCGGTAAAATATTTCAAAATTCATGAAACCAAGAACTGAAATAGTTGGAAGTAAACAAAAATGGTTGTATTGACTTATTCTCGACCGATTTACATGCATGTCGCCAAATACAACAAAAACCTGTTTCGTATTTCTTTTTTGGAATCTTGCGTCACTTGTAGTATATACGAGTAAGTTAATTAAAATTAAGTTTTCGTACTGTATAAGTGGAGGAGGATGGAAGTATGCCTTATGCTACTTAAGCTATATAAGCATAGGAGAGAAAAGGAAAATACTAACACTAATAGAAAGTAAAAGAGGAAATATCATAGGCCATCTGCTAAGACATGAGTTTTTCCTCCAGAATATCATAGAAGGAAAAATCGATAGAAATCGAGGTAGAGGAAGGCCAAGACGAAATTACTTTGAGTAAATAAAGGAAAAGTGAAGGAAAAAGCCCAAGAATAAAAACGGCTGGTGATTGCTACACCGACAAGAGCGTAGCTCCTAAATTGAAGAAGAAGACTATGTTAGTGATTGTTTTTGAAATGAGTTATCAATCAGTGACGATATGGGAAGACCTCGAGGAAACAAAAGAGAAGCTAAACAAGAAGCAATTACAAATGGCTATAAGAATGGCTTGATGCAATCCACACTAGCTAAGCTATTCCAGCTTCATCAACCGACTATTTCGATGAAGCTTCACGGATGTCAAAAACCTAAAGAGACCGGATCGACCACGCTGCACTTCACGTTTGGTTGTCCGCTACATTTTGCGATTAGCAACCACCATTCACGGCGAGCGACATTATAATGAATGGAGACTCAATTCCAGTGTCTATACGCACGATTAGAAATCTTCTAATAGACAGTGGACTTCTTGCTCGTCGTCCCGCTGAGAAACAACTAATTTACAAGAAAAATCCAACAAGCTCGATTAACATTTGCGAAATAACAGTTTTAATGGACTGCGGATATGTGGGAATAGGTAATCAGGAGTGATGAATGAATCCACTTATTGCAACAGATGGAACAACTTCACGTCTTTAGTGTGTAAGTTTATCCAAACGATCAATTAACGGGTCTGTAACACAACAAGTCGCTAAGTATATAACAGAGTGTGAAAATGTAGCTAAAATTGATTACGCTTAAATTGGCACCTTAATAATAAATCCGCATACTGTATCCATCTGACCTTTAGACTTCAATAACCACATACAGTTAGTATGTAAATTGTCTAGTATGTGTGTGTAGTAGTATGCGACAATGGTCCCTAGGACCCCAAGTACCAGCTTCATACAGTCAAACATGGCGGCGGCTCCCTAGTGGTATGGGGCTGTTTCAGTGCAAGTGGAGTTGGTCCATTACATTGAATTAAAGGCTTCATGACGATGGAAGTTTATGAGGAAATATTACAAGACATTTTTCTTCCCTGGGCACGCCAGAATTTTGGCAGGCGTTTATGTTTCAGCAAGATAACAATCCGAAACAATCGTCTAATCTTGTAAAGCAGTGGTTCAAAAACGTAGAGTGAGGACTTTGGAATGGCCCAGCCAAAGATCGGGCTTAAATTCTATGGAAAATTTATGGAAGAAGCTAGGTTGCCGTGTATGGGCAAGAAAAGCAGCTAGTATCAAAGAAGAGGATGAACTATTAAAGGAAGAATGGGAACGCATTTCAAATTCTCTCGCAAAGTTGATCAAATCTCTTCGCCAATCACATACCGCTGTATACGTGGGATCTATGATGGTTTCGTTAAAAAAAATCGTCAGCTCTCCATCAACAAATGTCAAAGTAGGCAAACTTATGGCGGATATGAACTTTAATAATGGTTTTCAATTGATTGGCGATACCTAAAAATCTGTGTATTTTTTCTAATCTTTCAAAATTCAAGCATTTTCAGAAATGTTCACTCATTGCCCATTGTAATGAAGAGAAACGCAAGAAGGATGGACTATTGTGGAAATTATTTAAAAAAAATACCAATCCTAAAAAGAATACAAATCCTAAGAAAAATACTAATCGTCTGAGTAAACATGCGATGTATTGTGACAGTTCATATTAAGGTGCACCAAGTAGAATCTAACTACGTTTCTCTTGAAAACTGGTAGTTGGGTATTTAATTTATACTAATTGCGCCATTTAGTTAAACATGCATTCAATTTCGCACATCTCCACACAGTGTATAGTGTTATCTCCCAAATATGTTGTACCTACCTTTTAGTTTGATAAAATCGTTTTCTGTTAATGTTTAAAAAAAAACCATCAACTACTCTGTTTTAGGAATAATATGAGAATTTATTCATTTAGGATACTCAATATGTAATAAATTTTCTTCTGATTTTACGGAAAACGCCGTCTTTAACGCCAAATAACCCATTAAAACAGCAGCCCTGTCCGCCTCCGTGCACTGTAGTTGCGGTTTGATACCGGCGCCGTAATACTTTTGATGAGTCACCACTCATGGCTAAGGTTACGGCCGCGTAGCTGCTTAGAGCATACGTATCGGTTTGAGCTGACGGTTTCCGTTCCATTAATGATCTCCCTCTTCTCCCTGACGTGATAGTATCGAGCTATTAGGTCACCGTAGTACAAATATATTCAAAAACCATTAAAACAACAGCACTGTGCCGTCTCCGTGCACTGTACTTGCGGTTTGATACCGGCGCCGCAATACGTTTGATGTACGCGTGAGTCACCGTTCATGGGTTATGGGCGTTATGGCCTCATAGCTGGTTAGGGCATACGTTTCGGTACGTGCAGTCAGCTTCCGGGCCATTGCCGATCCCCCAGACTCGATAATACCAAGTAACCATAATACAGATTTATTCTAATGTTCTGCCAGACAAAGAGTTTATGGGTGGATTACGAGGTTCTCCAAGTTTATGCACCGAAGCGAAGATTGTTTTTTTTTCTTATGACCTCATTGATAGCCGATTAGCGCAATCGTTTCCGGTCCATTTTTGATCCCCAAATGTATAAATACCCTATCAAACTACCACAGTAACTTTATTCTAATGTTTAAAGGAACACATATATGTGAAAACTGTCGGGTTCTACAATACATTGCGGCGAAGCGAAGATTGTTTTTTGATATATATATTCTTCACGTGACACTTGTTTACCAAAGTTGCTTTAAGACTTATTACTATTCTCATAAAAACAAATTAATCAAAATCCAAATGGTTAAGGAATTGGGTAACTTAAATTAAGATAGAAAACTACTAAAAAGGACTCATTTTAAATTGTCTACTTCGTTTTGATTGCTCTTTGTCGTAACCCTTACATTCACAAGTATAGAAGTATATAAGTAAAGTTAATAAACTTCTCAGACTATCTTTCGACTTTTCCCAAAGTAATAGGATTATTTTTATTTTATTCACTATTGTTACATTGTCTACTTTTTCTTTGCCACGTCCTTTTATATTTAGAACCTAAAGCGGTTTTCACACTGATGTGGTTCATTCGCTAGTTATCAGAACGCCGAACACAGTTTTATCACTCCAGATTTCAATAATACTGAATTCTCAAAATACATTGTCCTAAACTAGGGGCCCGTTTCTCAAAACCTTGTAACTTGAATTACAAGCGGAAGTCTCTTTCCAACAATATGAATTAAAAGAGAGAGAGAGAGAGAGAGACTTCTGCTCGTAATACAAGTTACAAGCGTTTATGAAACGGGCCCCAGATGTTCGAAATATACTTAATATTCGTTAAAATGAAATCTCTTCTGGAGTATCAATCTAGTGAATGAGAATGCGGAGGGTGGTATAGTAACGATCTGTAAATTGTAGAATCTAGTAAACACCTAAGTGTTTTCTAAAATATGGTAATCCAGGAGCAAGTATTTTACGAAATACATATTATAAGTTTATACAAACGATCAATTAACGGGTCTGTAACACAACAAGTCGCTAAGTATATAACAGAGTGCGAAAATGTAGCTAACATTGATTACGCATAAATTGGCACCTTAATAATAAATCCGCATACTGTATCCGTCTGAACTTTAGACTTCAATAACCACATACAGTTAGTATCTAAATTGTCTAGTATGTGTGTAGTAGTATGCGTAGACGCAGGCGCCTCGTTACCGTAGCGCCAGTGACATTATCATCATAGATGAAAAAGATACTTGAGTCATTTAAAATAGTCCTACATTATTTATTGTGTTCATTTATATATTGAGATAAATTGGCCCGCATACAAATTTTTGACCATTTTTTTTCTTTCTGCAAAAGGTAACAAAGCAATCACCCTTAGTAATTGCAATGACAAGGTAAATTTCGTGTTAGTTATTAACTGCTGTCAATGTCGATAGTTTGAGATTTGTAAGTAGCCGTTAATCAGTCGTTACTTACTAACAGATCATGGAGAAATTGGCCTTAACTCCCAGTGAGAACAGAGCAATACGAGTTTCATACATCTCGTTGAAAGCTGTCGCTTTTAAGTGACAAATCTGTATATGATTACATAATTTTTACTGAAAAAATTAGAGAATCTGTAAGTACCTACATGGATATGTTAACTCCTTGTACATGTGCCCTAACCCTGGCTCAGAGTTTAGTTTTCCCGATCATGCTCCCATTCACGCGGTTTCAATCCCTAAAGTTTCCCGACGTAAACATTCCGTCACAGCCATCGCGCCGATCGAACGCCATCCCGAACACTCACGATATCTTTACTTACCGGAATGACGATCTTCCTCTGTACGATGGTAATGTGTCGGCAGTTCGGCAGTGTTGCTAGCTTAGCACAAATTTAGCACAATTTCGAACATTTCAGCGACAAAATTTTAAAACTGTAAATAATATCAATTGAAAATTAATAATTGTAATATGTTGTTGAATTTATAAATTCTTGTTAAACTATCGATCGTCGGTTAAAATATGCCTGAAGAATGAGTTTTTTTATAGGAAAACATTTATTTTCCTAGTAACTATTATGTTTGTATAACATAATGAGGTCAACTTTTGAACAATTACTCGTATTCAACCGATGAAAACGGTTAATATGTTTCATTTTACCTAAATAATGCAGTTTTTTGAGTTTCCTACTATTTTGTTCCTATTTATGAATTTTAGCTCTACTTCCATATTCTAGGTGAATTTTAGAGATGGTATCACTGTATCTGACGTCCATTGAGAACTCGTCACGCTATTGACGAACGTTAAGGAATACATTGTTATTTATGACCATGATATTTACCTTGCTTTTTCCCTCATATCTTGAAGTAACTTCAGAAATATAACATAACAGTCTCATTTGTAGAAGTTTCTTCCATTCTATTGTTTGAGAAAAAAATGACGACTGACAACATCAATATATGATCCCATACATCGTCCTTTACTTGAATTTCCAAAGTTTATATTGCTAACGGTTGATTTAGATTTTTTATTTCGGAAAATCGTTGAACATATAAACTGGTAATTGTTATATATTGACAGTCCTTGTACAAATTTAGCGTGGCTTGTGCCTCGATCATAAGGACACTGTATGTCGTGTTGATTTTATTCCATCGTTGTTTGCTTAGACTTTATGATCATTAAAATTGTTATTGAAAACCTCTTAATCATAAAATCAACTGATGTTAATGAAATACGCTATGTTATGTGTCAACAAGCGCCATACCGATTTTATTTAATGTTTACGCACCTCATTAATTATTATTTCGTAAGTAAACAGCAAGTTATTAATTTTATTCTGAATAGTCTAATGCAGTATTCAATGTTGCCTTTATTACATTTATTTCTTTGCATTTCGTATCCGTTTAGTTGTAATGGGATTTCCGATGTGGAATGGCCATTTAAAGATAATTGTCCACTGAGTAAACAACATTTCACTCTAGTTTTAATACATTTTCTGGTATTGCAATTTCAACTACGTCCAGTTGTACCACTTTATGCTGCTTGATTTTAACTGTAGCTTATTTTCTTGAAAATTTTTACTAAACATTTGCCATTTAATTTGTCATCTTTTAAATCTTTGTAGCGTACTAACGCTTTGTTAATTTATTGGCAACATAGTAGTGAAATTAGCCTTCATCAACGTCCATAAAGCACTACTAAGAGCCTATAACAGTCCAGCAAACGCCACTAGCATCTTGTAACTCACACAGACGACTCCCTGAAGGCGCCACTGCTTGTTGCAATAACTTTACATCATCGAACGTCACGACTCGCGGTTTAATAGTCGATCTCTAGCCTGTGGCAACGAAGGGTTTTATAACTTGATTAAGAGTAACATAAGGATTCAGGCTTGTGCATAAGTTAAGATGTGGTCATAAATAGTCTCAATGTGGTGACAATTGCAAGTCTATTCTCTAGTAATGGCATACGATAAGATTTAGATTTGAGAACAAACCTATTATTTAATTTAGATAACAAATGAAGTGTCGTTAGTTATGTTTAAAAGTTTTAGAGTACGGATAATTAAGAGGAATAAAAACACGTCATTTCCTACTAAACTTACATGTACTATATACGTATACAATACATATTTTTGACCGGTTCAAGCTACAGGTGTAAGGAATTACGTCCAAAACAATTTTTATATGAACAGTGTTTTTTCAGTCGCGTGCGCATCTTCGGAGCAACGACGGTAATGCATCAACAGCTAATTGCTTCCCGACGGCACACCGCCACCGTCCGCCGCGCACTTCGCACGTCATAAACACAACCTTAGGGCCTAGATCCGCGCCGGCCCAACATAAACTCTGCTCAACTACGCCGACCACTAAAACTTCATTACGTTTATATTAGACCGTAAATGCACTTTTGATATTTACACGAGACCTTCGCGAGCGATAATATCTTTATTTAACAGGTTTTAATAGCTATTTAATGATGACTTTCGGCCCCTTATCGATTATTTAATGATCAAGTACAATCGGCGCAGCGCGACGTATCCTCTTTACTTAAATTATTTTTTTGTTGGCAATGTATTTGGTCCTTAATTTGTATTTTGTCCACGTTTGACCTCTGATCTTGTAAGAACCATTCTGTGTGTTAGGGCGGCCTGGATCTCATGGGAACCTCCTGTGTCCTTATCTCGCGTTGTATCAGAATGTCGCCTATTATCTCTGTTCCGGGCATTTTCGGCGCTTGTAGGGTACCGACGTAGCGACATGACGCTCCTACCATGATGGATGCGCTTGCGCCGCATATGTGAGGTCCGGTGCGTTGGGTGCCGAGAAAGTTGTTCTAAGATACATTGTGATATAAGAGGAAAACATCCAAATATGCAAATATGACCAGGTAACGGTGACCAGGTAATAATAACATTGTATCAAGAACGGGAGAAATGAAAGGAACGCTTGAAGATTGAAAAACATTAAGAACATTTGAAACACTGAGAAGCTTGCGAGAAAATTGATTTAATTTAAATTGTGAATAGTTTCTTTTCCCATTTTACAATTGATTTCGCGAAATTCTAGTAATAGTCATAACATATTTCAGTTTACGCATCCCCTAGTATTAAAGCTTCCTAGTATTGTTATTACTTAAAACATTTCTTCATCAATTAATTAGCGGATTTAGTTATTTCCTGTAGGTGGGTCGCTCGTATGTTACGTCACGGAGTGTAAGGGCTTTAATAATTGCAGCGGAGCGTCCTAGTAGTTACATAAATTTACCAGTACCGCGTAGCGAGGTCGGCACAGTCGGTGCCACTTGAAAAATACTCGGATTATAACTTGGGAGCGATCTCCCGACCAGATAACGCCGCTAGATATAAATTATCCCACAAACGGTGGATGCGGCTGATATTAAATAAGAAAGCATGTAATTCACGCAGCTCCAATCTGCCCGCTGTGTAATAAAATACACAATTTTGACAGATTTTAAATAATGACGTCCGTGCACCAGGAAACGCTTAGAAAGTTTGAATCGCTCAGGGTTACTTGTAACCTTGCAGGGGCAGACGTGTGGTCATCGCATTTTGACAATTATAATTGTGCGTATCACAAATTACAAAATTTCCCAATTATCGTATCGTGACAAAACACAATTAGGTACTTGTACAACAAACACGATTAGAAAGTTGCCTTATCCTTAAAAAAAACTATAAAACATTGAAATTGATCTGTCATAAGCAATTAAATCTATAAATCTTATTAGCGAGTTACGATTAACATTTAAAGTGTACGTCGAACGATAGATAGATTCGGAAGTGGAGCCAAATTAACCCTAGAGTTATAAAAATATTTTACAGTTGGAAAACGGGTCGTAAGGAGTCGGCTCGGTAACTGTTTCAAACGCTGGTTATCGATTAAGTATTGGTTCGTTTACGAGCAACGTTATTTTGGAAAGTGGTCACCGTCACGCTAGGCTCGCGGAAGGGGCGCGCCACGTAATAAAATGTTCAATAATCATTAAACCGTATGAAGCTAACATCTTCAACCAGAATATTTCACTTCACCTTATGATTATCTATTACGGCCCGATTCCCTTTATATATGAGTCAATTGTATTTTATTGATATTGGTTTTCCTTATCAGCATCGATGATCGAATGTAGCATTTCGTAGAGACGTTGCAATTAAACCGTTTCTTCGAAATCTATCAATTTTCTGAACCTTCGAATGCCAAATTAGTTGTTTCCACTTTACTTCACAATCGGAAAGTCCGGGTGTCGACGTCAGAACCATACGCTAGAGGAAACCTTGATGAGATCTTCTTTGAATTAGTGGTGAATCGTGACTTTATGCATAATTAAACTATTTGCTCGTCGGCGCCACACGTCGCGGCTAGTTTCGTTTAGCAAATTTGAATTACAAAGTTCCAAATTCCATTGAATTGTTTGTTTACAACGTTTTTGTTTGATTCTCTTCTCGGTTGTCTTTAGTTTACTTTATAATATTGACATTTGAGGAATAATTGTCGCGTTTTGATAGCGATCAAATGTTAAACAAGAAGGTGGTTCGGATACAATGAATAATTTATGATGTGGTCTTAAAGAGCTCATTTGCACCGTTTTAGATGGTAATGTCGTTAATAGACTGAATTGTAAATTCTGTTTGGATGCAGCCCGCCGTCTCCAGCCGTAGCTGTAGGGGACTTGCTCTCGATTAAAAAATTATAGCTTAATGAAGCTCCTATTGCTGACGATACAATTTTACATGACAAGACTTAGTCACAATCATCCGTGAATAAGTTATATCGCCCCGCTTACATATTCTGTTCAAAATTCTTTTTTCATAAAAAGAAAAGAAATTATACAAATACTTTCAACAATTCGAGCCATTAGACCACCCTAGTAAGTTATTTAAGAAAGTATCTCAAAAATGCCAGTGCAAGGGATTGAAGGCGCTCCCCGACCCTCGCGGTAAATATGAGATGTTTGTTTCGATGAAAACAAACATATTTCACGAAATTGGCAGGAATGCAGCCGGTCGGCAGAAATGCCTTGTAATTCCAAGACGCCCACTGATCAAATCATGCGGTTTTAGGTGTAAAAAACTCGATAAACGCATGGCGACACGCTGCGATCAATATAATGATAATATTTCATCTCGGACGTGACGGTTGCCGTAGATTTTATGTTTTTTTTAGAAAATTCAATTAAAACTTTGATGGCGGAATAACTGTTAAGACGCTTTATATTTGGCTACCAAATTTTGTGACATGTTATCTATTTTTTATATGACTTACATCTGCACCGAATGCAGTAGTACAGTCATCTATACTACTGTTTAATTTTCAACTATACTCGTCGTTGATTTTTCTGTCGTCGGTCGACATTGATTTTTCTGTTTGTTTCCAGATTTATGGATACCATTGACGAGTTCTTGGGAAAAAAAGACTGCGGTGAGTCAAGCTTTTGTTTGTCGATTTAGTTAGCGCTCTCAAATTCTTTTAAAATCTTGTAGCTCTAAAGCTGTCTTATTGCTGTTGCGGTTTTTCTCTTCTAGTAGCTGTACAAGTAAATAGAGCCAAACGCGGTTTATCGAGCGCAGGTATGATTTTTTTATAGAATCAATAAAATTGGAACATTAGAGACAACATATTAATAAGAGTCACAATTATTATAGTTTATATAAGAGTCATTTCTATCAAATAAAATTTAAGAGACGGTATGGACCTGCCTCGCTTGAAGTGATATAGTAAGTGCCAATTTTATTATATTATTTCCAGCGTTTACGAGAACTTTCAATCATGTCATTAAGAACAGCACTAGTAAAGCCAAATTACTCAGTCGAATTCCAAATGTTAAAATTTACCAGGTGCACTGCCTTTTCGGCAATATACCTTTCATCTAATTTCACTTCCCAATTCCCGCATCTCGCATAAAAAAAACTTACAAATCACCTCTAGCTTAGCCTGGTTAGGTTCGTTAGTTACCTTGCGTTCCTCAGAGCGGAAATAGAAGCCCCGCGAAGCGCGGCTTCGTCGACTCGCTCTCAGTCTCAGCATTAACATAAAACTATACCATCTACATATGGAAACAATCCGGTAAGGTTAAAACTGGTACTCCGACCCTAACAGGAGCGCACCGCTATCAATAACAAAAAAACCTGTAAATTATTGGTTCAAGGTGGAACAAACATCCTTGTAGTATAACATTTTTCAAAATTGGAGCGTAGACTTAAAATACTAGCTTTTTCAAAATCCAATATGCATAATTTTCCTTTTTTTTTTATGGCATAGGGGCAAACGAGCAGACGGGTCGCCTGATGGTAAGAGATCACCGTCGCCCATAGACACTTGCATCACTAGAGGAGTCACAAGTGCGTTGCCGGCCTTTCAGGTGGGAGTACGCTCTTTTCTTGAAGGTTCGAAGATCGCATCGGTCCGAAAATACTGCATGCGGCAATTAATTCCACAGTTCAGTCGTGCGAGGCAGGAAATTTCTAGAAAAACGCACAGTTGTGGACTGCCAACCATCTATGTGGTGAGGATGGAAATATTGTCGCGTAGGACGAAGGCGGAAAGATGCAGCTGGGATCAACCCGAACAATTCCTCGGAATACTCTCCGTTATACAAGCGATAAAAAATGCAGAGCGAGGCTACATCTCTACGCAGTGCCAAGGAGTCAAGCTGATCTGAAATACGCTGGCAACCGACGATACGAGTCACTCTCCGTTGAATGCTGTCTAGAGGGAGAAGCTGGTACTGTGGAGCCCCAGCCCACAGATGAGAACAGTATTCCATGTGCGGGCGGACCTGTGCCTTGTAAAGCTGTAGGAGGTGGGCCGGAGTAAAATACTGTCTCGATCTGTTGAGCACGCCGAGCTTCTTAGAGGCTAATTTGGCCTTACCCTCTAGATGGCCGCGGAACTGGACTTCACTCGATATATCGACGCCAAGGATTCCGATTTACGACTTAAGGAAACAATATTCGCTGAAATATTAGTCAGTAGGTATACGTAGATAAAACGAATGAACTTATGGGCTTTTGACTTTACGAAACTTAGTGAGAACACTTTTGAGAAGATTTTTATGTTTTGAAATTAGCTCAAATTGTTAAAAGTGGAAGTGAGTCAAGCATGTGATTTTAGCCGAAACAAAATTTAGGTGTAAAGAAAACATATTAAGAATTATTTAAATAATTGATAGATTCAGGCGTTACTTTGCGGACTTCCATAGTAGATCAATGGATTATAGTTCCTTTGCTGTTCCGCGAACTTGTGTCTTGGTTAGATGTGACAATAAATTGTGCTTACATGCGCATATTTTCATAGAGTTTCCATAAAAAAAAAACGCATGCAAATACAACAAACCAACACCAAACAGTACAATCCTCGACACGTGTTTCGCCTCTCTACGAGGCATCATCAGGAGATGCAGGAGATGTTGACGTTCCGGCGTCCACCCAAGAAATGAGTTGTCCAAAACGGTCGGCCCTATTTATACCCTGAATAGGATTTCTAGAAAGAGATGGAAAAACACGTAACAAAGGTGATGACGTAACATTAAGTTGTTCATTAATGATCAAACCTCTATTGCTGTACCTGACTATCTCCAACTGTTCAAGCACACTAAGACGTAATCCTTTTCCGCAAACATGTAAGGTGTTAAAAGAATGATTGTCTGACAAGGAATGGCTGTTTTCTAATAAATGTTTTGCGAAATTGGATTTTTCCGGGTGGTTGTGTCTATAAGAAGAGACATGTTCTTTATACCTAGTGTTAAAACTACGACCCGTTTGTCCCACATACACCTTGTCACAACTATCACTGTAAGTTTATAAACGCCTGACTTCTTCCCACCTTCTACTTTATCATTTCCATTGCAAAGTCTAGAGTGCAAAGTGTTATTTGTTTTAAAAGCCACGTTAATATCATAAGATCGTAATATTTTATAAATTTTATCTGATAAAGGACCAACATAAGTTATCCTTGCTTTATATTTCTTAATCCGGTCAAAAGAACGTGCAGCATACAGTAAATTGTTAACCGTCCGTATTTCTTTCTTCCTGATGATGCCATCCACAAGAGACTTACTATATCCATTTGAAACTGCTAAATGATAAATTCTATTCAATTCCATCTGGAAATTTGCATCAGAAAGAGGGACTGTCAACAACCTATGCACGTTAGAGTGGAAAGCCGCTAACTTGTGTTGCCATGGATGTGTGGAAGAAGCCGGGATAATTGTATCTGTGTGCGTGGGCTTACGATAAATTTGAAACTGGTGTCTATTATTTACTTTAGTAATAGTCAAGTCCAGGAAATTAAGTGAGGTATTTTGTTCCAATTCTCTCTTAAACTTTATTTTCGGGTGTTTGACATTGAGATTGGTAATAAAAACATCTAATTTGCTCATACTCCAACAAAGAATCAAGTCATCAACATATCTATAATAGTATAGAATATGAGTATTACCCGCAATGTGCTGGTTCTCAAAATGGTCCATGAAAATATCTGCCATTAAAGGACTAAGGGGTGAACCCATTGCTAAACCATGGCGTTGCAAGTAATATTTATTGCCCACCAAACATATAATAATTCTGGGACATACAATAATACTCATATTCTTGGCATAGCGCCGCTGCACGCCCTTCCCCGGACAAGAGGTATCGAGCTCTGCCGAGAGAGCTCATACCACCAACTGAGTCCGCTGTCACCCCAGGAAACTACAATGCCGCTGATAGGCCAACGTCCGCCACGCCGCTGACAGGCCAACCCACCACTTCAACACCCCGTTGAAGAGACAGAGAACAATACAACAGAGCCGCGGAAGAGGCCTCAACTCCAGTACAAGTCCCCTAGACATGCACCAGAGACAAGGCCTCCCCGCGACATAAACTCCGTGCCACCAAAAGGCGCAAGAAAGACACGCCCGTAGTAACGGGAGGGGAAGATACCCGCCAAAAAGGGCTCTGCCCTGTTATGGCATCCCCACACCAGAGGTGTGAGATGAAGACCACGGACAACTCATTTCTCGGGTGGACGTCGGACCGTCAACATCTCCTGCATCTCCTGATGATGCGTCGTAGAGAAGCGAAACACGTGTCGAGGATTGTACTGTTTGGTGTTGGTTTATTGTATTTGCATGCGCATTTTTTTTTTTTTATGGAAACTGCATGAAAATATGCGCATGTGAGCACAATTTATTGTCACATCTAACCAAGACACAAGTTCGCGGAACAGCAAAGGAACTATAATCCATTGATCAAGAATTATTTTTCCACACTATCATCCATACTAATATTATAAATGGGAAAGTGTGTCTGTCTATCTGTCTGTTACCTCTTCACGCTTAAACTGCTGAACTGATTTGAATGAAATTTAATATGAAGATAGTTTAAGTTCAGGGGAAGGACATAGGCTACTTTTTCTACTTTTTATCGCGGAAAAATACCCTTATCCGCGATAAACGAATTTATGGCGGACGAAGTCGCGGGCAGAAGCTAGTAAACCATAGCCGCAGAAGTCATAAAATGACAAAAATTAAACAAGCCGTTATTTAGACACGAGGTTCTCACTCGCTCTATGCAGTCACTTTTTGAACTTGTAATAGGCTAACCAATTTTCTTGCTTATTCACTTCAGTTTTCCCGTAAGTATCAATCAATCAATCAATCAAAATATTCTTTATTCAAGTAGGCCTAGTTACAAGCACTTTCGAAATGTCAGTTACATGAGAGTGAATGTTTGCTGGGAGACATACAATATGATCCAACATTTGCATCAAGGATTAGGGAAACCCAGAAAAACCTAATCAGATCATTTAACTTAAGTATAATATTATTGATAAAATCATCATTTAAAAAATTAGTATAGTAGTATTAGTAGGTATACCCGTACCGCACTGAGAAAGGTAAAGTGATTGATTGTTATGGAAATCGCGCATCCTCATAGATCTGCGCGTCTGTATGTGTTAGATTCACGATGGAACTTCGTCGTCCCGTTTCGCGTGGGAGTCGCTTGCGATGAGGTGTTAATGCACGCCCATTGCCTAATTGTATTGCTTTACGAGACCACCATAAAGAGCATCGTTCAGCGAAGTCTTTATAGACACTAATCGTTATTCCATTGTGCTTCTTCTCGGATTACTATGACCGGGCTTCGTATGTGTCGCGCCGGCGTGAATGCGGCCATATAATTTTGTTGGATTGGACGTTAAAGTGTTGTGCAACACGGTTGGTCATACATTTAAACGTCTTACTGAGTTACGAAGTTCCTTGGACCTTGTTGCTTTTATTATATGTTGGGAATTTAACCTTCATAGTAAATTTCGAAGCATAGCTGCACTGACTTTAATCAATTGTTGAAGGATAGGCACTTGCTTAATTACAATCATTGGCCATATTTTTGATAAAAATAATTTCATATTTTTTCAGAAACTATTATCTTTGTCGTGGCTGTATGACACATGTAGGCACGTATCTAACGCACTGTATAACCTACTCTTCATCAGTGGTTCAATTTACCGCAATCGGTCTGTCACATCAAAACATTTCAACGCATTGTACAGCAATAGAATCTTATCACTGGCGCTGGACAAAACACACGATTTCAATTAAACTCAGCTTCGTTTTTAATGAGGAATTTATAACGCATCCAGCCATTCAAGACTTATTTAATTTTAGAGTTGCATCTCATTCGCCGCGTCAGCGCTGGGTTGGAAATAACAGGGGGGTCTTGAGAGACTGGTTCATCTACAAGTCCTCGCACTGCGAGCCGGCGGGCTGGGCCTCGCATCCGGGTTTATCGGCAGCCACGATTTTAATTACAGTGACACAAATCGTAGTTATCGCTGAACTTCTCACGGTGCCCGGCTCAATATTCGGACCGTTCATTAAGTTCTAATTACGAATGGGCGCCCTTGTTTGTCTTGATCACCAAACGTAACTTTTATTAGATTACGTGGGCAGTTTCAATTAATTGTGAGCATACGATAATCTGTCGGCATTTTCGTTATTAATGGCTGGTTATCGGCGTCGCTAAGTAGATTGAGTGAGACGTATAATATGCGACTGGTTTGCTACGGTTGACTCTGGATACTTTAAGGAAATAGGTCAATCCGAGTGGTTTAAACTACACCAGACAGATGGCTTTGAAGTGTAATTAAATAATCTTTATTCTTGAATGGGTTGTAAACTTGTTTCCCCATGACATTGTAATTCTAGGTTCACTTTATGATGACATGACGTGGAAACAATTGAAATTACATACCTATCTACGTGAAATTACTCACGAACAGTCCGGAAAATCACATTTCATTCGTACCTAAACATTATTTTATCGCGTTCTTATGAGTTCGCTCCCTGTAAAAACATTTGTAACACACCGCCGCGTGGCAAAGCGACGATATTCATATTTCACGCTTTATCTGCAAGGGAATCGCGCGACTCCTGATTTACACGATATCGCTTGCCCGGGAATGCTGCTACAAACGCTACCGTTTATATCATCGGGGTGGTCTATATGTACCAGTGTTTGCAGGCGGTTATTGAATCATGAAATTTTATTACTTCAATTTTCTAAGTCAAAAATTGCGTAATACAATTTTCATTGCTTGGTTTTGGAGATTTTGTAAATTACAGCAAAGCAACTATTACTAATATGCAATTCTTTAACTATGACTAATGCGGTCTGCGGTGCATCTGGCATATGTCACAACACTGACATCGCACGGTGATAGATGAACCACTCTCTCGTTACCGACAGATGACTTGCCACTTATCGATGGCTCACCGATAGCCGATACAGCTTCTTAAGCAGTATCTATTAGATCCGTGATCCCCGTTAATGCTTCCACGCCTGTTTTAACGACCGGAAACTTAATACAAAAAGATATCATTAATTTTAAATAAGAATTATTTATGTGGAAGTCTTTAATTTCACTAGTTTAAGAACAACGACAAAATTTTATAGTCGCAATGAAAACAGATATGTGGAATGATGTTCCTTTCTATAAAATTATTGTGCTGACGTCACGCGGAATTGAGTCGGTCGAAGCAGAGTTGGGTAGTTTGTTGACATAGAGACTAGATAATATATCGCGGCGCTGGAACAGTTCTGCGCACCGAGCGAGCTGCTGTAGACAAAGTTGCACTTTTGTACTAGAAGCAGTCTCGAAGACAAATGTTTCGGAGATTTGTTTGCCTGTCTATTTCTGAAGTGATAGCGTAGTTTAAGAGTTGTTTGTAATAAATGTTATTACTATTGCACAAATTATTAGGTTTCTTTAAAGTTTTCCAGAATATCCCCTTTAATTCGGAGGTATTTTCTTACATGTTTTCGTCCTTGAGTTATGGGTTACTTTGGCTTAGATGTTTTCTAACGTAATAATGTTTGCTATTGTAAATTTAGTTTTATTTTCCTTTATGTGTCTGCACATATATTCTCAAATACTTACTGGCATTGGCATGGACTTGCTATGTCAGATCAGAGTCAAAATTGTAAGCAGTTGCCTTATTATAAGTATAGTAGCCATGCACAAATGAATACGTAAATATTTTTATTACATACAAGTTTGCCGCAAAACAGTACAATACACCGCTAGACACGTTATAGCGTTTTACTTATTTAGTCCGTGCATACCCTTATCGGCTTTTAATTTATGCTGCTGACTATCCATTACCGTCTTTTATTATACAAGTATTACTTTATCTTGAAGCTGCCATTCTGCTGGATCTGTACTCGCGGGGGCACGTTTTTTGTTTCGAAATTTCACATGTTTTTGTTACACCGTTTCTCATGAATGATGAGTAACTTTGTGGTTTCTTATTGTTCAGTTCACACCTATACGATTTAAGATATGGTTAGTGTATATCGACTCCTATTTACGATGCGTGGAAATATATTTCATGCGTCAAAAGCTCATGTAAATGAAAAAGAAAATGCTTAAATTTGTTGTTACGCTGTGGTATTTTAATTACTCGAAATTGTAAGTTAAGCATTCGATAATCTTAAGAATGTCCGAGGTCTTAAAGGCACCAGCGGTCAAAGAGAGGCGATTAACGACAATATATTTTGTTAAATATGTAATCAGTCATGTGATCATCTCATCGCCCACGCCGCCGGCGCCGGCGGCTTGCAATACAAGCTTCAAGTACTTGATTTACGTTATCAGTCTACAGGCAAATTATGACGCGATTTCTTCGTTTCTCGTTCTGGAAATTACATATTCATTTTAAAGTTTGACTAGGATCTTTGTAAGTGCAAAACAATTTGGAAAACGTTGTTCCTTAATTTCCCCATTTGTAAGGACATCGCAAGGCATTAGAAAATTTTAATCTATTAGGGGACGACATGCGCTGTAGGAGACGCCGGATTGAGTACCGGTCGAAGTGTATAATTTTTAAATTATTGCTTCAGATCAGATCTCGAGTTTCCTAAGACAGAAGAGACACAGAGTTTGAAAATTATGAACATATTTAGCTTTTAAAAGTACAATTTTAAGCTCGACTTAACTTAGTTGAGGGAATCCAACCCACAGTAGCTCGTTTTGCGACTTAATCGCGTACTTTGACACTTTTAGCTTACAGTCTGAAAGTTACAAGCAGATTCAAACAATTACACTGCAACATTGCCGTTGAGACATCACGGTCGCACGAATGCGTGCGGTAAAATCCTAATAAGCGGATTACGATGTAAGAGGGTCGCGCGTAGGCGACTCGTATCGATGTCGACCACAATGCATCGATTGTCGACAATCGATCTGCGATGCGTCGCGCGCATAATGTCACCGCACTAATGCAACGTAGAACTGCAACAACGTTACATCAATATTCTCTTTTTCTATGTAGGATTGTTGTGACCCAGACCTTGTATAGACCCATAATCATGCAGTATAAATTTTAGAGCCACAAATTAGGTTCGTGAACTTTTGTCCCGCCTTTATTTACCCATCACGTGGAAATTTCCTTGGCTGTTGTCATTTATCATAGAACCATTGACGTCATCGTTGAAACCTTTTAAGCCAGATCCGAGTATCAAACTGCTTTTGTATACAAAAAAGTTTTAGTATTCGTTCGCGCTACTTTGCTATATATCGTGAAACATTATTATCATAGTTTATAGGCGCCTGTCTGCCCGTCGTCAGGTCTATGGCGGGTCCTTCTATTACGCAATGAGATGCATCACAAATATCGTTATTATAATTACGTAACGCCCTCTTTTGATACCTTTTGTCTGTTTGTCTGTCCGTCGGTACTGTTACCGGTGTTGTGTTTATTCACGATCGAATTTATTACATTTGAAATGTTACACCGCTTTCTATGCTAAGTAACTTACAAGTAGTTGCATTGTATTGGCTCATTGTGTATCTCCAGTCCAATTTACATGTGAATCAGTAACTAATATTTAATGGTTTTGACATTTGAAATGGTATCTTTCATTACTAGTATGCATCAGTATTCCAAGAATCAATATCGATACCAACATATGTGTATTAGCCTTATTTATATATTTAAGTTTCAATTAAGTATGAATGCCGATTTCGAAACTAATACTGTGTTTACAATGTTAAAATATCAATGTGAATAACTAATTTGCCAGTGTGACTATGTAGGTAAGACCAGAAGTGTCATATTTTAAGGTGTAACTTTAGCGTTATATGGGCAATAAATATCTTTGACGCATTAATATAACTTCATTATTAATTTGTGTTTAAAGCAGTAGGGATTGAAATTTGACAAGGTGATAAATATCTGAAGAAACAAATCAAGGATTACTCCCGATTACTTCCAAATATTTTTTTTTTTTTCTCTTCAGCCCAAGGAATACATTATTAATCAGCTCTATAGCGTCGGCCCGTGGCGTATCAACAGGTATTTACTGGATAAAATCGCTGGTTAGTTTCTGAATAAAAACATCTACATTACAAGAGCGCAATACTAGTCTGAATAGAGGTTAGCAGTCAGTTATATAGGATAGACCTCATAAACAACAGGGTCGTCCGTGGAGCTCTCTTTATCGCCAATATATTCCAGCACTACTTTTGATCGTCACGTGTCCTCGGCCGTGTCGCACCACGGTGCAACATCAACATTTATACGGCGTCGTATAGAGCAGCACATCTGTTAAGGCGGTCGCAGTAATCACCGAGTTATTTGTTTCTGTAATTGAAAACGTACCCGCTCGTTAATTAAGTTGCTGGCGAAAGCCCTGATGGATTGTTGTAAATGGAAATACTTTTTTTCTTTTACTTGGCATGCATTTGCATGTGTAATGCATCAAAGGTACATCCATACTGGCGTGGGAATTCTGCGTCGACATTATGGGTTTTGTTCGCTTTTTGTCTCGTGCTAAGACGGGTGACGTGCGTGTTGTGAGATATGCGCGTGCGTTGCCTAGCGCAAGGGGATTTACGGCGCGTCTTTCTTATTGCCATTAATTCCTCTTGTCACAGATGTAATTTGTCCTATGGCGTATTTCTTCAGTGATAGCTCAAGGGCCTCTACGCAGTTCATAATGTTGCTGGCTAAAGACAGGCTTTAAAGCCGAAAAATGAATGTGCTCTGTCGTCATATTGGGATTGGAGCTCGTAGAAAAATTTAAACAACGGAAACATATAACGAAAGTTACATTGAAATGTAAAATAGGGCGCCCAGTTGCATACAACCTGACTCCTTAACTTCGGACGTTATCTAAATGATCGTTCCATTAATCCGTTTTTGAATAAAGTACAGATTGTTGTGATTCGCCTGATTCTATCTACAATAAACTTAAGGTACCACAAATAAAGTTCGCACTAACACATGGTGCATCATTCACTCATTATTATTAACATCATTCGCGGCAAGAAATAACATAGCATTCACATGACAGGCGCTGATCATTAAGACATGTATTGAAATATCCGCCAGGTTGATGCTTGTTGTTGAACTAGCATTAGACTTTAGTATCGGTTCTTTAAAAAAACCGAAATCTGACACCGGATAACCTGTATGATTAAACTGATAAGATTGTCGCAATTAAAGTATCAAGTAGAGTATCAATATAAAATAAATGCACATGGTACCAATCTACCAATCGATCCCGTTTCTTATGACTAAGCAATGTATAAATGATAGGATGCCTATAGAAAATTAAACACTAGAAACGTTAAACTCGAGTCAGGTATAAAGACTGGGCGTTAAAACGCTCCATATAAATCGAGTCACGAGATGTCACTCATGTCGCAAGTGTATGGAGGATTATCTTATTATGGCCATTAAAAAGTGCGTTTAAGTATATAGTTGTCGTACATTTTTTCCTTCATTGAAACGTAAAGAATCACAAGGTAAAGTTAAAAGGAAAAATATATACTGTCCTTTTGCGTCGCTTATCTTAGTCACTTACTAAACCTTCAAAAAGATATCACCTTTTTTAGGCTCAGTTTGATATTTCTACGTTTTGTTAATTATAGTAATGACTAGAAAGCGCCCGCAACTTCGTTCGCAGACGAGAAAAAGTCATAACCTCTCTTTTTTCTTCAGCGTAGTCGGGTTAAAAGTATCCTTTAACCGTGTTGAAATACCCAGCTACCGCGTACCAAAAATAGTTGAAATCCGTTTAGTCGATTTTGCGTGATGAAGCCGCAACGACTCGTACAAACATACAAAAATCCAAAAAAATATTTATCGCTTCAGTGACTTCCAAATAATCCCTTACAATACTTCTTTTTTATATCTTCAATGTACAGATATTTCATTTTTACAACTTGATAGTAGTATAGATGAAAAATATTTCCATTGCATCTTCTTTATTTATTATACGTGGTTTTCAATGCAGAAAGACCAAAAAACTTGCAAAAACAAATACATAATATGGCTTGTACCTAAAGGTTCAATGCCGACGGTACTTCGTTGTTAAGTTGCTATAAATTAGTCAACAAACCCGTGGCATAAGCTGATAGTGGCCACGTGAAGCGTAAACACCATACAACACGCGACGTGGCGCCAGCACAAATATCTTTCTTTAACATAGAGTTCTGTAACCACGAGATTATAGTCTTTAAAGTACTGACATAAAGTATAAATCAACCCCATGCTCTGTGGACACTAAAACATGAATTCTAAGTGCGACGAATTCTTAATTCAGCATGAAATCAATGCATAGACAATAATTTGTACAGTTTCTTTGCTTTTTTTATTGAAGGATCCGGATGCGTTTTTAAATAGCTTCAAACCGGATTTGTGATGTAACTATATTGGATTTTTTAAAATGAGGCGAAGAGTATTTGAGCCAAATAATCGTAATAACATTAAAGTTGAGGAGTCCTAGTTTAGAATATGGAAAATTCGGAAATATGGGACGTTGTAAAAACTTGTTCTGAACCGTTTGGTAAACCTTAGTTTTCATAAGTTAAAATTCATTCACTCTGACATCTTTTTTTAAGATAGTAAAGTTTTATAAATTAGGGTTTGATTTACAAGGGTTAGGGTTAGCTATACAAGTTGCTTACGCAGCAAGCAAAAAATAAAGTGTTATATTTGAAACATTACAAATTAAAATTTTATTGTAAGTTCACTCCTTACAAATTTATGTTTGTATCAATATAAATTTACTAATATAACTTATGCTTAATGACGACACGTCTGGCTCAGTGGGTTGTACAACGACCTACGAAGCTAGCGGTCCCGCGGTTCGAATCCCGGCTAGGGCAAGTGTTTGTGTGATGAGCACGAATGTTTGTTCCTGGGTCTTGGATGTATTCTATGTATTTAAGTATTATAATTTATCTTTATATTATGTATATAGTCACCTAGTACTCATAGTACAAGCTTTGCTAAGTTTGCGACTAGGTTGATTTGTGTAAGATTGTCCCTGATTTGGTCACGTAACGACACCACGAATGTGACCCTAAATGCAAAGCAAAAAATCAAACAATTCCGAACCAGCAACCAGTCAGCAATTACCCGCAAGTTTCGCCAAAGTTACCTTCCCGCAGTCTTCCTGAGGAAGTGTCAAACCGCGACATGACTTCCTCCCCACCGCCTCCCTACGGGGGTGCGTAGGGACGCGAGTCAACGACCCCCGCCGATGTTTGCGGTGCGATTTTGAAGACACAAACATGAGGTTTTCGTTTATTTTTCCGCTGAAAGCCAGCCATCGATCGTGATTCGTTTTGTCTCGATATTTTTAAAACGTTTTCGTTGCGTGGTACATTTCATCCACCGATTTATGCAAAATAATATTCACGTTTGGTTTCTGGCTGCTATGTCTTTTAAAGAAGAAACGTGATTTAATTTTTGAGAGATAACACACCGCCTAAACCGTTGAATTGAAAAACATTTTGAACTTGGAAAAATATATTCCTCGAGAAACGTAAAGATACAATTTTTCGAAATTGAAATTTTACGCATACAGTCACGGGCAAATGCTTGTTTGTTATTAAAACGCATTTTACAAGGTTATTGTTATTGAATTTGTAGTATTTATGTACCTAGCACGTGTAACAACATACCCTTCAATTGAATTAATGTATTACACTGATCAGACGGTGTAAACATGAGTTCTCTATTAAGTAAATGACTCGATAAAATCTTTCCGTGTAATCTCTAAAAGTGGCCTCATACTTCAGCAAAACGACTAATAGACTTTTCGCAAGTACGTAGGTACTGTTGTGTTGCTGACATTTGTTTCGTGGTTTTGCTATACCTACCCGTATCGTTTTCATTAAAAAGTAACAAATGTTTGACTCCTGATTAGCATGATGGTAATACGAGGTGTATTAGCTCGCTGGTTGAGGTCTCGCCTTAATTCTTCATTCGAGACAATATATGACATATTGAGCATAAGAAAGTTGACGCTCATCATGTCTGTGATGTCTGGAAGCAGTGGTGTGCTTAGGGTTTTAGTCAGTTGAAATGTTTTGATAATGAGAGTTGGCTGTAGCTTAGTGCCGTTATGGCATTTTTTTTATGGGCTGACGCTACTGCCTGGAAATTGGTCGTTAGAAGTTCGAACTTTTAGTTACTGTACGTTGTTTAGTTTTAGTTATTGTCAGAGCTGCACTTTGACCAATAAATAAGCGTAACCGATGATGACAGCTCGTTGACAAGATTAAGCGTCGTGATTGATATACCCTTTCAGGCTCTATGTGATATCTATCTATACATTTTGTAAGAACTCGTTACCATGGTGCGTAAACGTTATGATTTTGATTATCATCCTCAACAGTGAGGGAGCGATCAAGAAGAAGAAGTAATGTTTTTAGATTAGTGTTTATTGTCTACAGATATACTGATCGGTGTCCACTGCACGCACGGTCTCAACCGCACCGGCTACATGGTGTGTCGGTACATGCGCGACCGCCTTGGGATCCCGGCCGACGATGCTATCAGCAGTAAGTTAACAGTTCTTACATACTACCTTGGCTCAGCCTCTCAAAGAGGATCTAGGTCTCCGACACAAGGTAACGGCATTCGTCGCTTTTTTGTGCTACTTCATGTCAGTCAGGCTTTACCACAATCTTTGGACTTCATAAATCCAGCGGTATCTTTAACCAAACTTCGGACCAGCAAATTCTTGCCGAATGAGGATAAGTTGATGGATAGGTCTGTAAGCAGATTAATTGCCTGTAGTGTGAAGTTGATTATTGAAAATTCCACTCTTGAATATAATTGCAAACTTATTGTTACAGGGTTTGAAAAAGCGAGGGGTTACAAAATTGAGCGTGAAAATTATGTCGCTGATCTTCTTGGAAAGAAGCCACCTCCTCCAGACGTTGGAGTTCAAGAAACACTGATCAAACCGGTTTACGATCGTACTGAACACAGCCACAGATCTAGGCTTAGCTATGACTGGCGGTCTACACAATACAGGTCACCCCTAGATCAATATGAAGACGAAGATAACTATCAAGGGCAGTCTAACAGGTTTAGAAGTAGATATAATTTTAACGCTTATAATCGTAATCGAAATAGGGACAGACATGAACATTCTCATTCGGCTGGCAGTAGTAGCAGCAGATGGGACAGGTCAAATACGCAACACAGACCTTATTAGTGTTGAATTTATGCTGAGGAAATGTTTACTTACCTAAGGCTTGTTAACGAAAAAAGTAGCCACAGATAAATAAAAATATCACAGTGAATTATTCACTATATTTAAAAGTATCAAAGTTTTAGTAGGTATGTTCATATATTGAAAAATTATATAATGTTGAATTCTAACAGAATCCTTACAAGATGGGTCCAAAAGTTTCCCTATCAAAGAAAATAATTATATATATTTACACAACCTTTTTTATTTTTCGATATAGTCTCCTTCTATATCAATGCACGTTTCAGATATCTTAATTGCATTTCTATCCCCTTATAAAATAATCATAAGTTTTGTTCCTAAAATGGGCGTAAACCGCACGGGTCACTTCATCATTCGAAGAAAATCTTCATCTTTAGTCTGCCTTAAGTTTAGAGAGCAAATAATAGTCACTCGAGTAAGGTGGGTGGTGAATTTCTCCGAAGCCCCATTTTGCAGCAACAGCCTTAGCTATTGAAGCAGTGTGAACGGGAGCATTGTCGTGGAGAAGCCGAACACCTGTGCTAAGTTTTCCACGACGCTTTTGCTTGATCAAATCTCGTAACTGCTCCATAAGGGTGGGGTAGTAGCTGCCATTTACCGTGGTATTCCTTTTTTCTGTGTCAATCCAATGTCACGGAATCGTGACAATCCCAGAATACCGTAGCGATTATCTTTTAGTGGATTGCGTTACCTTGGCCTTCCTAGGTGACTTTTCACCAGGACGACACCACTCCACCGATTCCCTTTTGGAGAGAGAATCATAGTACAAAACCATGGTTTCGTCCCCCTTAACAATTGCCTCGAAAAAACTCCGTGTCGCCTATACGCGTCTAAAATTTTACGAGAGCACGCTTTTTGTCACTGGGCTGCAAGATCGAGAGAAGTTTGGGCACCCATCTGGCACTAACTTTATTCATGTGAAGATGTTCATGAAGAATCCTAAGAACTGAAGAACTTTTTTATATGCTCGGGCTGCCCCTACATTTGCCAGGAACTTGATCACGGACCGATATTCCAACATAAACATTTCGAAAACTTCCAGACTTTCTATTTTTCTAAACGCCGTCAAATCAAAACCAGAACCAGCAGAAACTTCAAAACTATCCAAAGAAACCACAATAAATAACAATCACAATGAATAACACATTTTTTTTTAATCGCCATATTTCTCCAGCAAGAAACTCTTTGACTGCACCTCGTACAAGGTGACGAATTCTTTGACTTTCTTTCGAACGCCTGACATCAGCGTAGAATTAACGAGTTCGTGAATTTGCGAGCGGCTGCGTTGTATAGAATAGAAAAATCTTTATTGTATAAAACTGTGTAGGTATAAAGAGGCTGCAGAATATTTTAGTACGAGGGCTGCTATTTATATATCCGGAAACCGGGATTACAATCTTCTTAAATAGCATATTTGACCGCCATGGTAAAATTTGAACTTTTTTAAGTATATAAGGTATATTTTTTCTTCCTTATTAACGCTCGTGTTTTGTTTTTGACGGGTTTTAAATGTCATCTCGCAGCAAGAATGGAACTCACTCGTGAAAATATTCGTGCTATGATTTATTATGATTTTCGGCGTGGTTTAACGCAACAACAGTGCATAGATCAACTAACTTCAACTTTTGGTGATGAAGCCCCATCTAAAACTACTGTGTATCACTGGTTTAGTGAGTTCAATCGTGGACGTAGTATGCTTACGGACGAAGTTAAGGCAGGTCGCCCGAAATCGGTCGTTGTACAACAAAATATCGAGGCTGTGCGAAAACTTATAATGGACGACCGACATGTTACGTACCGCGAGATAGAGGCGACTCTGGGTATTTCTATGACCAGCATTAATAGCATATTACATAATTATTTGGCTGTAAAAAAAATTTGTTCGCGTTGGATACCCCACAACTTAACAAATGAGCAAAAACATGCTCGCGTCGAATGGTGCAATAAAATGTTAAAAAAATATAACCGTGGTGACTCAAAAGCCGTTTATAACATCTATACAGGTGACGAATCCTGGATCTATGCATACGATCCCGAAACGAAGCAACAATCAACGGTATGGGTGTTTCAAAATGAGCCGAACCCTACGAAAGTTACTCGTGCAAAAAGTACATTGAAACAAATGGTGGCCTGCTTCTTCGGTATTAATGGCCATGTAGCTACAGTGCCACTAGAAAACCGTAGAACGGTTAATTCAGAGTGGTACACGACCATTTGCTTACCGGAAGTATTTGAACAAATTCGTAAAACTAACCAGCGACGAAGAATCATTCTTCATCATGACAATGCCAGCTGTCATACGTCACGCGAAACAACTCTATTTTTGGAGGGTCAAAATGTGGAATTAACGGGTCATCCGCCGTACAGCCCTGACTTGGCACCCAACGATTTTTATTTATTTCCAAATATAAAGAATAAATTACGCGGTCAACGATTTTCGACCGCTGAAGATGCTGTCGACGCATTCAAACAACACGTTATGGAGGTACCTCAGGCGGAGTGGCAGAAGTGCTTTAAAAATTGGTTCACGCGAATGCAAAAGTGCATAGATCATCAAGGGGAATACTTTGAAAAACAATAAAACTATTTTCAGCCGTGTACGTTTGTTTGTTTTTTTGTTTCCGGATATATAAGTAGCAACCCTCGTATGTGCTTCAACAGTCACCCTTCCGGGCATACAATGTTTTATGCTCTTAAAATCTAATTCACAATTTACTATCATAAAATTCTTTTAAATTATAGAAGGCCTTATCTACTAGCCATTGTTTTGTGTCCGTTTAAAAGTGCTATCATCTATACTTTTTATATCAGTTATATATGTTTATTACAAAGTTAAGCACATACATAATTATCAGGCCTCGGACTTTCTATTTGATAACATCAATCAATTTTTAAGAATTTTTGGGCCCGAAACAATTAAAGATAAATTAGAAAAAGTACTCAATAGAAATCCGGACTTCCTTGAAATAAGACAGATGTCAAATACTCAACAATATGAGCAAGTTCTAGAATTTACTACTCTAACTTCTAGAACGGTCTTTTTCAAGTGATAAGTGGATTTTCAACGAATATAGGACCTCCTTTACACCATAAAATATGGAAAAAATAGCCTTTGTATACTTATTTTACAATTTTGAAATAGAGAATACACCCGTTATACCTTTTCAAGATTTTGAAGCACTCATTCCTGTATCTACGTGTCCTATGTATATAACAAACTAGGAACTGTGTTAATAGTGTGATTATTGTTTGGCCTATAATTTCGGTAGTATACATAGTGTGATAGTATTTTTTTTATTTAAAATATAGTTCAATTCTATAAGATATGTTTATTTCATTTATAATTAACTTTGGAATTAATTAACTGAGTGAGTATGAGTACGAGAAAAGTTTTAATGTTAATATCGACTCCACGGTACTCTAACGTCTTACCATGCGATAGAAAGTCCGAGGCCTGATAATTATTCAGTTATATATATATTTTTGAAGTCAGATTGTTATTGGCAACTGCACCATTCATGAGCATGTATCGCTTTAAGGCTTGTTTACGAAAAAAGTAGCTACAGATAAATGTAAATGTCACGGTGTATTTGGCAGTGTATTTAAAAGTAACGAAGTAATTTTAGTATGTTCATATTTTGAAAAATGATATAATATTGTCTAACAGATATCTTAGGAGTTGGCGTACGAGTTGACGAGTTCGTTAATTTGAGGCTGCATTCCATTTTTTTAATCAATATTTGCAACTTAACCCTTCCTGAGCAGGTATAGCTTGATGTTTACCCAATACCTCTTAATAAGTAATTACTTTGCAATATTATGATACCATCGAGCTGATCTGATGATGGAGCCGGAAATCATCGTGGGCATAAGGACTCTGTAACAAAATAACGTAATCCTACCGAGTTGGGGCTCTTTAGAATAATAGAGACGACTATAAAAGATTGTCTCAAAAATTTAAAATTTGCTAGAAATTTATTCGTTTATTTAGTCTCTAATTTATTAAATTTTTTTGCCGTTCTGTACATTGCCGACCAATTTATATTGCCATATTTCGAGTAGACGCAGATGGATTTTGGTGAAATGACGTAACTATTGCCTCGTCCAATTTCGGCTTTCCGCTGTCTTCTTCATCTTGGCTAATCATCTAGTCCAGGGGTCTTCAAATTTTTTGACTCAAGGGCCACCCTTAATATAAATTGGTGCGGGCAAAGACCTTGGTTTCATGGCTGGTCATGGGGTAACAAAAATGGGGTACATTAGTTAAGTAGTCAGTCTTCAGGGGATACCTAGATGACACATAAGGAACGCACTTGGTCTTGATTATGTTCATGAGTGGCTATGATTATGACAAATTACCGTCAGTTTGTGGGCTCTTCCGATTTCTTTCCGCAGGCCGGATTAGAAGGGCTCGTGGGCCAAGCGGGCCGTAGTTTGGCGACCCCTGATCTAGTCTTTCGCTGGATGGAAATGCCCTTTTCTGTATAATGTGCGATTAAATTAGCTTACGAATATTTTGATCGATCCGTGGCATGTTGATTATATCAACTCAATTTCATAAAATGAATATGTTTCTTAAACTTGACAATATTTATGTTTATATGAAATGTATAGCACAATATGATTTTAAACACCCAAGTAACGGTGGCTACTTTTTTTCACCAGCAAGCCTTAGCGGTCATTCTTTTTGTAGCGGATAACATCAAGAAATGTCAAATCACAGACATGTTTTTGGCCTCAGCAAATTTTTGATATGAAACTCTAAATATGTAAAAACTTAAGAATCAACATAATTTTCAATTCTCCTCTTGAGTTTTGCAACGTTACTGGTATTTTATCTGTTCATATCTGGTAACATAATGGAAATTTTTAGTACAGTACGATTACTTTGAGTTTACCACTTACATTTGCTTTTATTCCATTGGATATTCGACTTTAACACTATTACAAAAGAGTTTCTATTACAAACAAACGACGTTAAGACAGTGTGTAAGTAATATAAACTCTTTTACAATAGTGTTAAAGTCGAATATCCAATGGAATAAAAGCATATGTCAGTGGTAAACTCAAAGTAATCGTACTGTAACAGAGTTGTATTTTTTGTTACATTACTTGACATATATTTCGTAATGATTCCGTTTTACTTTTTCACTGTTAGTTAAGGTAATCCGTAAAAAACTGAAGGGCAAGCCTGCAATGTAATTTGTATAATACAATTACTCTCCTAATGTAATAAACCTAAAACGCATATTTCCTTTTTTTGATATGTCAGCTTTTATATAGATATAAAATATGTTTTCTTGATTTTCGATTTCTAATTTGTGTTGGAAGTTGTGTAGACATGCAATCATAATGTACTCGTATATAGCAATAGACAATTTGAAATGACGTAATTTATGAATAGCCCCTAGGACAGTTATGATTTTCTCAGATTGTTCTTGACTACAGATAAAGACTAATAAAATAAATGTCTACATATTTAGTAAAATACACAATACAGTTTAATATTTATTATTAGTAAGAAAAAATAAATTTTAGCATAATAAATTTTCTTTAAACCGGAGGGTCTTCATTGTCATATCACATGATCTACTTGTACGAGTTAAAGTATCAACTGCTGGTTGTTATTTAGTTTCTCTGTGTAGTTTATTCATGTATTTCTGTTTATGTATTTCTAAGAATGTACATGTACAACACATACATCCATTAAAAATATGTACGCCTAAATACAATAAAAACTTATGTAAATAAATGTGCTGTACAGCAAATATTCACTGTTTTTCACTGCAAAATACATCGCATATTTTCAATGCAAAATGTATTGTTAGTAAATGTGTTGTTTTTTTATAGCTAAAATTAGAAACCAGGACAAATACGAAACTATTAAATGCAAAAAACATAAACGAAGGGTCTTCATAGAACTTGGAAGGAACATTAATTAGATCAAGAAATAACTTTTGATAATGTCGTTTCGGTAATGTCGGGTCGTTGTTTTTTTCCTACATAGAATCTGTCCACCCTCTATAATCATCTTAATTTCACAGGGGAGGAAAAACTCATAACCCTCTACCACTTTTTGCTTCTGCGTAATCGATCAGATAAAATGTATCCTATATATAGGATACATTTTATCGTATATATTTTCAGTATTTCGTATATTTTTTTTATAGGATATATTTTCAGTAGTTTCCGAGATATTCACAATTTTAGAAGAAATTTTGGGTTTTTCCCTATAACCGTGTTTCATCCTTAAAACAAACTTTGTGTAATTACTCAAAATAATCATCCTAAAAAGACTGGCATATGTTTTTAAAAACTTGAGTACTTTGTTATGGTCCTAATGTTGAAGGATACTGATTAAAAAAGGTAATTTCACTAAAGCTTATCGACTATCTGTAACACGGCTTACACGGCTATAAGAAAAAAAAAACCCAAAATTGCTACTAAAATTGTAAATATCTCGGAAGCTGGAAAGGATCTGCGTAGTCGCAGAACATACAAATAGGTGAAATCGATAGCTTTTTAGCTGCTCTATGAGCGATCTTAGGATTATAGTCTTTGGGACATCCTGTATATTCATATTCTCCCTTAGAAAAATAAAACTAGTAGCATATTATTCTTAAAATAGTCGAAGATGTCACGTCCCTATTTTGTCACTTTCAGGGTCATACAAAGGCACGAGGATGTGTGCCTGTGCTCCTCCATGAAATGATGACATGATTAGACAAACGTAAGTTCAAAACACTTGTAATTTAAAAGAATTACTTGTCATAAGACATCCGAAGGTGCTCTCTATTCCATTATCAGTGTCTGCGGTGTAGTGCATCATGAGAACAAGTCTTATTACGGTGAAATTGGTGGCCACGTAACCCGTACCGAGCGTGCTCGATGTTATCTCACGGACAGATTGGTGCCACCACAATGAGTGTCACTGATGCCAGTTAGTTTTTTCCCGCTATTAGGGTATTATTTATTTATTTGAACTTTATTGCATACACAAATATGTACAATTGCGGTTTGAATGCTAAATGGACTGCCACCCGTAGGTAAGATACCGTGTGACAGAAGAAAGTAAGAACCGAAAGTGACTTACATAATCGTAAACTCGAGCAGAATGAAGTTTTCTTTGGGTAAGGTGAGTTCTTCAAATAAGTTCAAGATTACCCGGTTGAATTTTAAAAAATTCAGACTATTATAATAAAAGGAATTTGCTACACCGTGACGTCAGCTGTAATTGACAGGAAGTGTCAAAATCCACCAATCACAGCACGTGTTGACACTTCTTGTCGATTAGACCTTACGTCACGGTGTAGCAAATCCCTTTTGTTATAATAGTGAAGGGAATACGTGCTGACTGAGCTATTTGTCGAACGAATATGCTTCTCGTTGTTTGTAGTATGTTATTGTTGCATTTAAACAAAAATAATGTGCTCAATAAAGTGCGGATATAAAAAAAATAAGAAAAAAAGATGATTTACCCCTGGTACGTTACTTTGTCGTTGACAGTTGTTTGTTAACATTTTTGATCTCGAATTAGATCTCCGACTCTAATGTACGTACTGGTACACCGAAAAACCTCCTTCAAAATGATTTGTTTCCTTTTACAGTTCACTTTTTGGAGGTATACTAATAAGTGACATTTGTAGCCTAACTTGTGCATAGTAGGTGCAATGTGTGTATATGTAACCCGTAATTTAAAAGGTTTGATAACCCAAGGTTTGATACGCTGGGGCAGATAGTCTCTCAAGTGGCGAACGCGTACAGGACGACGCAGCGTGGAAGGCCTCCAACACGGTGGACCAATAACCTGGTGAAGATCGCGGGGACCCATTGGATGAGGGCGCCGCACGACCGGTCGTTATGGAAATCCTTGGGGGAGGCCTTTCTCCAGCAGTGGACGTCCTTGGGCTGATATGATGATGATGATACCCAAGGACTACGATGTAGGTAATTCTCATGTTAAAAATACATGAGGATTACCTACTATATATTTGCTCTTTTACTCTTCACAATTTAACACAACACTGCAAATGATTAACAGGTATGGATGGTGTTCTGCCTTTTCGCAGAACTATTTTTGGCCGAATTTCATTTGCCAAACGTTTCGCCGACTTTTCACTTTGACAACTAACGATTACCAAATTTTTGTATGACAACTTTTCACTTGGCAGAATTATTGTAAAGCATATTATTATTATGCCTCTAAACTTTTGGCAGACTAATCATTATATTTTCTTCTGTTTCCGCGATTATTACTCATTGAAATAAAACAATTTAACGGATTATATCGCGTATATTATCTCATTTTAGTTCCCGACGTTTCGGAAGCTTTCCAGCTTTCCATGGTCACGGGAGGACCTACTTTACTTTTAGAATAGTTTTTAATTTTTAGTTTTAAATATTAGTTTGTAATTGATAAATTTACCACATACATACACATACCTACATATTTTGTTTATTTTTTAGCAAGAATTTACTAATAATACCACTACACTTTTAAATTGGAAGCAATGCACATCAATATTTTTTCTTCTGAGTATGTAGATTTATGTTCAAGAATTCTGTAAACGCTACTCAATAAAACATTTGGTAAACAATAAACAACTAAGTATATATTATGCCAACTAAAACATTCTGCTACATGAAAGGTGGCATTTAAAAAAAATACGTAATAAAACACAGACCTAAAGTTAAGTTGGTAACGGTGAGGTTGGCAAATAATAAGTTGGCAATTGATAAGTTGGGAAATGAAAGGTCGGCGAAATAAAATTCCGCGAAACCGGAGTTGGGAAGTGATAATCGGCGTAACAATTTTCTGCGAAAAATAAGAGAACCGGTATGGATATATGTCAAAAGTAGGCAGGTGATAACTGCATTAGGAAACTTTATTGATAATCAAATGATTCAGAGTTTTTAGAAATACCGAATTTTAAGGTAAAGTTGCATTCTGATGCGGTGGCAGTTTCTCCGAAATCATGAAAGTAGAAGGTAAGATTGTAATATTCTCGATAAACCATGAGTCATAGTTCCTTCCTGAGTCATATTGTTGTAACAATGTTATAAACATTTAATGATGCAGTGCGTGTATGATAAAAATGATCTTAACTAATGTTTTGTGCAATAAAGGTTGCCCTCACCTGCGGAGATGCCCTTTTGATTGCGTTTTCGAAACATCTCGTGCAAGCATCCAGGCTACTACAGTTTATGCTACGGGTGGGTGACATATTACGAACGGAGTAGGTACAGGGCTGGATTTTTGGTTGTACACTTGCCGGGTACCTTTTTAATACACTATTTGTAGTTGGTCAACGGGGCTCGGACTTTTTTGTGTTATAACGTTATCGTTTATTAAATTAACCCTTAGATGCATACGGTAACGTTAGGTATATCAAAACGATACCACTTGATACCTACTATTGAAATGACACAAGTAGAAATCGACGTCAATTTGAGACTTTGTCAAACTTGGCATAAAGTCTTAATTTGCCGTGGATTTCTAATTAAGACATTATAGAAATAAAATTTATGATATGCTACGCATCTAAGGGTTAAGTCTAAATATGATTAAACATAGGCTCCCTTGGAAACTACGAGTATTACGAATAAGCATCTGCATAGAACATATTACGAGTTTCTATGCAGATGCTTATTCGTTGTATGTTAGTATACGTACCTACATGCTAAGAATGTTGATATAAAAACAAAGATAAATAAAGTTCCGCGAACACAGACGCTTTTTGTGAAGATTGGCTAGCAGAAAATTAAGATAACTAATACGATAATGGTGCTGAAAGTTGCTTTTGTCGTCTGTTTCTACAAATAAATCAAGGAGATGAGCAAGATAAGTATACAGTTTATTCTGACAGCATTCTGTTTTCTTGAATTGCGCTACATTGTACCTAAGTAACAAACAGAATATGAATTGGTGTGTTAATAACGTAGGTATTTCAATATACCTTTAGCGTTCCTAGGGCTTAGGTGCGCTAACGCTCGAGGTTGTCCCTGATTTATTTGTCGGGGATACGTGGTAACTTTCTCAACTTGTCGGTTGCAGTCGCTTTTATTACTCTATTGTTTGCCTCTTGGGCGTACAGTTGGGTTCATTTACGTTTAACCAACAGGTGTATCGAAAATATGATAAACACTCTAACACCGTCAACAATCGCACCTAGTCGGATTTGTACATTTTCTGACTGACGTAGTACTTATATATAATTTACATTGTACCTATAAGTACTCTAGCAATTGAGTTATGATATCACTTTGTTTCAGATTTCAGTCTTAATGCTGTAGGTAAAGACTTGTAATTTTTGTCAAAATCAAGGACCATTAAAACAAGAGGGTTTTCAGTTGCTATAGGTACTTTGGATCGCAAGGAGATTTTCTAGCAAAAACTAGATGGCGCTTTTAAATTAAACATTTATCGATGTTATAATTGGATAAAGAAACATAGTTTAGTAACAATTAGTTCGCAAATAGCTAATAATAAATAAATCGTAACATTTAAATACTGTGTCACGCTTGCAAAATTTAATAGGAATTGAAAAAAATAATTCTTATACTTATAGATGCCGTTGTACATATCGGGAAACGGTTTTTTTGTATGGAGATGGTCAGTCCTATTGTTTTAATGGTCCTTGGTCCAAATCAATTTTGTACATGAGTAAATAAAAAAAGATGGCTAAATGATTGAATGTAGACGTGTAGAGTATTTTGTTAAGTTTAATACTTCTCCATTGTTGACCGTCCGAATTTTCCCTGTCGGTCCGCTAAAGCAAATACCGACACTTTATCTTACGACCCAAAAAGGACGTAAATTAGCTGCACTTTGTCAGCTTCTAATAAAACTTAACATCTTAACTGGTGTTATCTCATAGTTTTGTTTGGAATCTTAACTACCTGGCTTCCGTCAGGACGTATTTCTCGAGGTCCTGTTGAATGACGTGGACGACCATTTAATTTATGTCCATTACTCGAGGCGTTTCGTTTTAATGCGCTCGTTTAACTAGGTGACAGGTCGGTGACGTTGGGGCGCCATCTTGATTATTATCAGCGCATCGACGCGTTCAAAGAAATCGGTAGGTCGCTTCGGTTTTTATGACAGACTTAAATAGAAATCGAAGAGTACGATTATGTTATCTGAAGGAAGATTTCCCTCATTAAATGTACTTTTATGGCAACGATATTATACCTGTTCAAAACTTGGTGGTCGTTTAAATATACATTTCTAATGATTCTCATGACTTTTCAATATGTAAAACTTCAGAGGTAAAAATCTGTTAGTAGTTTGAAGCCCGTACATAATGGACTGCTGTATACACCTCAGTCATTTGTGTCATAGTTTCTATGTTATCGATTTCAATAAGTTTTTCCTAGCTGATGTATTTCACGTAGGTACTAAGGCAACATGAGCGGTGCGGGAGTATTGAGCTCTCACTGCCACTGTTACATATTTGGGTCAGGCAACTTTTTCTTGAACCTTCGTTTTTAGTTACCACCACATGTGTATTTAATAAAAGCTATAAGTTCTTATAGTCAGGTAAACAGTCTGTTTGAACATATATGTTGCCTCTCGCAAAATATCGTATTCAAGCAGAAAACATGGATGTCCAGGGGACAAACTCCTATTTTCATACAAACATTGACGTCCGCTGGGCAACCGGTGTAATTGAAGGTACCAGATAAATGTTTTTTTTTAAAATGCCGTTGTCATGTAGTTTCAGAGTAAGGAATGCAACAAGAGCAGACATCGTTTTCTTGTAATTTCCTTTTAAACAGCAAATAGTAGAAACATAGAGGAGACTAAATAGTTGCTTCACCCATTTACGCGTAACAGGAAGATGACAACAACACACACCTTTGATGATACTTTATTATACACGTGAATAGAGATGGAGAAGTCTCTCAAAAACCGCAACCAACTCATCAGGCCATCCATGGCCACGCCTCCAGGAGAACTAAGTAGCAGAATTTTAATGGTCCACTACCTACACCTACTGACCGCGGAGTCTCATTCATAACATCTCTCGCTAGACAAAACTATAGTTTCTTGTAATAATGGTACGCACAGGAACAATGTATGGGGTCATTACTCCCGCGATCCTATTATCTGATCGATAATTCAATCGGGCCGATACCGCCCGCGGGTGACGCTACCGCGGTATGGCACCTTGGTTATTTGCTTCGACGATAGTGGGTTGTCTGTTGTTAATGCCTCGCGAATTGAGTTGCTATGTGCTATTAATATTTAAGTAGGTCAGATGGAAATTTCTTTAGAGATGGAGTTGAGTTATGTGCTATATACATGTCGTTTTCTATAAACATAGATTGGGTCATACAGATTCTAGAATTTAGCCGTCTTTCATGTGGACAACGAAATAGTTAAGTAAGGGCTTGGGTACATGTAACTGATATTTTTATCGTATATATCTAGAGTAGTAATCAATTCGTACATCACCTATAGGGTCCTAAAAAAAATAATATTTAAAGCCCTTAACTTTCGGGTGTCCACAGGAAAGACGCACAACGCTAACTCATACAAAAAATCTGTATGACCCATATACCAGAAATTTGCAAATTAGTGCCACGAAAAATAGGAAATAAGGAAAAAAATACCTACTCATTCGCTCGCGAAAATGCAGGCATTTAAGTACTGGCCGGGTTACGAAGCTCGAAGAGATACTTACACAAAAATAGAACCTGGTTTTAGTTTTTTGGTGTAAGCAATGTGCGTAAGGATTTAGTAGCGTACCTCGTTCCTCCATACTGACTTTAGCGTAGATTTTGACTTGAAATGAATATAACACGAAATGAAAAATTTCGTTTTATTTTCATCTTCTTTAGTTGTATGTAACTTACTAAGTGCGACAGTTAGAATCCCTCGCTATCTACTCTCAGAATCTAATATAGGTACTTAGTCAATATTGGATTTAATGTCCTTAAATAAATGTTATATAATTTGCTGCCTTCATTCTCAACAGATAATAGTAACAAATTCATGTAGTTAACATAGGTTAGTGAGTGACATTAGCAAATTGTACCACAGCAATAAATTTATAATTTTTTCTACTATTTTTCTTTCACTCCATTTTAACATGAATAGAATGGGACGTTACTATCCAGTATAAATTACATGTGTCCATACATTTAGTGCCAGCCCCCGGATATAGGCTAACCCCCAAATTTGTGGCACTGGGTCACAAGTTAATTGCTGCTTCGATTCAATCGATTATTAACGAAGAATTGATATATTAATCGTAATTGTAGGCTCCGTTACGCGGCGGAATGTATTTTTGTTACGGCTACTGAGTATCTTTTCTAACTACATATTATTATTACGCTGAGTTTCATATCGGGAACGAACGACTCTTTTGTTCCAAGGCTCATTTCTACACTACATTCACAGTTAATTTCTGTACTCGTTCATTTGTATTTTTCATTTCAAAACTCAGGTTTAAATATTATTATTTTTATAACATCGAACGAACTTTTATACAGGTTCATTGAAAAAATCTGGAGGCTTAACTATTTTAATCGCCTATGATCATAAGTATCAAAAATGTCGGAGTAATTTGGTACCAAACTCACTTTCAAAGTTTACTTTAAATCAATTTCACTAGCGCATCGATAAAATCGATAGTCGCGTACGTCACCCGATTGTTACACATTCGTTCCCAAGGATGTTATCAGCCATCGATAGTGGCACAGGAAGCGATTTATTAAAATTTGATCGCTTCATCATATAAAAGAGGGATAAAAAAGGCTTTGTTAGCGTGTGCCGCGGTATTGGTTCGACACAATAAACATCGTGGACACAGTAAGGCAACAAATGTACCCCACACCTTGACTGTGCGGGAGAGATTACGTTGCTCTCACAACAGTATCCAAACCACTGTTTACCGCAACATTCATTCATTATGATCTTTAAATTACTGACTATCTGCACACTGGAGTGGAATCGCAAATAAATAATGACGATTACAAATTGGTATTAGTAATTTGTGATGTTAATTTTAAATATTTATTTTTATTTTATTTCGTTTTTAGGGTTCCGCACCCAAAAGATAAAACGGGACCCTATTACTAAGATTCCGCTGTCCGTCTGTCTGTCCGTCGGTCACCAGGTTGTATCTCATGAACCGTCATAGTTCAACAGTTGAAATATTCAAAGATGATGTATTTCTGTTGTCGCTATAACAGCAAATACTAAAAACAGTATAATTTTATGTCTGTCTGTCTATGTCAGTAACTAATATAAAATGATCGAACACCGCGTAAATTTTGTACGGAACCCTCGGTGCGCCAGTCCGACTCGCACTTGGCCGGTTTTTCGTATTTGCTGTGGACGTGACCTTTTTGTCTTTTTACGTCTTATTATTATTATTAATTAATAAATGGTTTTTATCTTATTTTAACACTAGCTATCGCGGACACGGATGATATAGATGCTTTAGCATTTGAATCTATAACTCTTGCAGTTTTTTTGTTTCTGTTGGTCTGTGTCCGTGAATGTGTTAAGATGGGCCCGGTCATTGCGCAAAATCATGTCATAATAAAGAATGATATGTAAAAGCAAAGATAAATACAAAACAATAAAAGTTTGAAAAATATGTACATGCGAATTCTACGGATAAGGTATCGAATATTTATAGGATTTTGTGGCGTTTACTTATCTTCGCCCTTGACTACAAACTTTCATTGAATCTTCAGATTATTTCCACATTATGCATTCAATGCCCTGGCGTATTGTTAAATACGAATCTATTGATAAAAATATTTTGGCTTTGTTCGTAATACAACTTTTATACTAGTTAGCTTAAACTCTGTTAAGGTGCCTAATATTTCTGTTATAAATGGTATGTTAATATTTTAAAACTTTAATTCATACAATCTTTTCTCTATTACCTAGACGTAACTTAAAAATTGATCAAATAAAAATAACACGAGTGGTTATCATCTCAATTTAATTGGGTAGAGAATGCCTGCCGAATTGCCGATACTACACCTCTTCGTAGTTTCGTACTGCGATGTTTTGTTTACTGTGTACAAGTGTATTTGAATTTTACTTTTTACGAAACTTTTTGGTATGTAGTGAGAGTGTAAGTTATGGCAGGTGACAAACATTGCTCGTGTCTCGTGTTGTTAGGTGGCGTTATTGAATGCTTCTGGCTTTCCTATTACGTAGGTTATTATGTTTCTTATTGTATAGGTACATTTGGATATAACATAGTACGTACTCATATTACAAAGAGCCTCTTTCTAAGAATCTGAAGAATAAATAATCCATAAATTAAATTCGGTGCTGTCGGTATAAAAATAGGGCACAACCGGGATTTGAACCCGGGACCTCTCACACCCAAAGCGAGAATCATACCGCTAGACCATCATGCCGCTTGGTATCGGAATAAAATTAAGTGTTCAGCCGGTATGGAACTATATTTTGCAATTGTTCAAACAAAATGTTACGTCAATATCGTAACACACGCAGTAATGAAGGACCTAGAAAAATATAATGTAGTTACGAATATACATATATTGGGATACGATAAACCATGTGAATTGCAAGTCCTAGGTACATCCATGAAAAGCACGAGGCAGGTAAAAGAGGAAAATGGTAGTGAATAGCACCTTGACGGGCGAACGAAGCACGTTAGCTAAAAAGCTTAACGAAAGCCCCCTTTAAATGTAGTTGCGGGTAAAACCGGACGTAATCACGTAATAGATTTTTTTATGTCTTACTGATATAGTTACAATCCAACACCCAAAGGTTGCAGTAATGTTTTTAGGCTTCAACTATATAGAGTAGTTATTACCACCATAACCAGGCAATATTTAATTTCATATATTTTGGCAATTGAGATTAATGGGGACGCGTTGAGACGAGAGAAGGGTATTTCTGTTAATAGGCAATCACGAGAAATCATATATAATATTTTTCATAAGAAGGGAAATTTTGAAGAAAAGTGATAATTGTAAATATTTTTATTATCTTCATGACCGGGCGATGGAAGCAACAGGGATTAAAAAAATACATTAAATATTAAGCGAAGTTGACCAAAAACCTTCATTCTTTGAAACGCGAAAGAAAAAGAGACTGAATAGGATTTTGTGTTAAATTCAAATTCAAAGTTTTTTATTTCAGACAACATGATCCAAATTTGTTAGTAAGCTTAAGTAACTAGAGTTGTTAGTATCTTATTATTAATCTGGATAACGATATAATCAGGAATATCCATAATAAAATCAAAGAACTCCCGAATTTGTAAAACTATGAAGCTAATAGAAGCAATTAATTTCTGGGTTCATCTACGAAAAATAGGTTTTCTGTTTCCAAAGGACAACGACTAACGCTCACGCCGGCAGTGAAAATGGTTTTATACCTGGTGCATTGCTTATGTATCAATCTACAGACACAACAGGCGATTATCACAAAGAGATGAATAGCGAGAATTATGAAAAATGCCTTAAAAATCAGCTTATTCGAAATTTGCCGACGAATTCAGTAGTTGTTGATAATGCCCCATACTATCACAACAAATACACCGAAGAACTGCCCAATTCAAACAAGACATGAAAGACCCAGCTTATCAAAGCTACGAAACGAAATTATCTTGCAAAACAAATAAGAACATATAATAACAATATTCTATAGACAAAATACTGGCTGAACATGGTCATTCTGTTCTGCGTTTACCTCCGTACCACCCAGACTTTTAATCCTTTTGAGAATATATGGACCCCATCAAAACAATACGTAGCCCGTAGATTTCACTTTGACAAGCGTAAAGAAACGACTGCTAGGGAAAAGTGGATATGATTCGTCCAGAGGATTGGGAAAAAGTTTGCCAACACGCAATTAAACGTGAAGAAGACTTCCGTATATGTGAAAACAAAATAGACAATTATACTTAGTGACCGATTTATCATTAATACAAATGACTGACGTTGAATAGGCTCACATTATAGTTTAAAAGAATACAATAATCACACAGTTTGCCAATTGCATAATCTTGCCTAAGAGCCGGTCTTGACGAGGCGTTTTACGCGCGTTTAGAAAAAGAAAACACTATATGCTAAAACGAACGTTCTTCTGATTCTAGTGTATAACGTTATCATTTCTAAACGCGCGTAAAACGCCTCATCAAGACCGGCTCCTATGAATTGAAATACGTGACTTGTATTAGCAGTTCTCCAAGAAATACTCTTTATTGCATTTAATAATCTACCAACTGCGAGTTTTAATAGTCGCCGTCATTTTGATATTATGAATCGTCAGCGCTAGAGCCAATTTTTCTAAAATTCACCAATCACATTTATTTCTTTTAGGCCTTTTAGGTAACTGAAAGTAGACTGATATTTTGGCTAACTCTTATCGGTACCACAACACGCATGCGTATTTTGTATATTTTCACCGTTTTAAACTGGAATTTTGTAGGAAGCTCGCATTCTATGTTATATTCATCCACTGTCCACGGATAATGATGAAGAATTCTACCTTGGCTAATTAATTGCATGAATGAACTAGAAAAGAAATGTCACTAACCAGACTAGTTGGCGAGACATAGTTAGATGGGCCACTAGAGCCCCCAATCCTCCCTCATGTAAGAGCAGAACCAAAAATAAAGAACAACAAGTCATACAAATCTCGATGGCGTCTTTTAATCTACTTGAATTGTGTGAAACAAAATTTAAACTCCATACAATAAGGCTTAACTAAAAGCATCAATTTTCGGGTTTTAACAAAACTAGAAATTCATTAATCGAGCCTAATATCTCACAACATTACACGGTTGTAATAAATATGGGATAAATAAAACGGCCGAGTCCACAATCCGGGCAAAGTAAGAATAATGAGGCATTAATGAGGGAGAAAACATCCAAGCTCGATATATTACTATATATTACTACCTAATTACCTATACATTTTACTTATCACGGCGGCCGACAACGGCGACAGGCGGAGGGAAAATGTTTTATTTGCCTTGTCGAAATGTATCCAATATTTACAAGTCTATTTAATGAGATTAGAGAGATTACGCTACGTGTTTACTATAAAGGGATTTGGTTTTGAGACTTCAGTAATGATAAGCTGCGTCTCAAACATGTGCAAGGTTGTAATAATCTACAAACAGTGGCATGTACCTAATATGTGATGTAACTGAATCAACTTGAAATTCTTACCTATGTTATTAAGCGTGCAAGTGTTTGCTGGGTTGCCGGATACAAGAACTGAGCACTGTGATTCTTTGAAGAGATAATAGACGGGTGATTCAGGTTGCTTTTTATTCTGAAAAAGATTGGGTAAGTACTCTAGGTAGCTAAAAATGAGGACGAATCCGTAGGAAGATCACAGAGTTAGTAACTCAGAACAGAAACGAAATAGACAACAACCTTATATTCAAATGGAAATAAGCGAAAATTCAATACATTTTCGATCTAATGTCCGTTCTGCAACATGTGATCCTTAGAAATTGTCCTGAGGCTTCGCTGTGTAGTGTAAGTCACGTGAGTCGCTACATCGTGCACAAGTCGGTTGCGGTTAAATTATGAGATTAAAAAAAATAGTTAGGTACTTGGTAAGTAAATATTTAGTGTTAGTATTATATATGAGACATTAGAGCTAAAAGTAGTTTTGATTATTGTTGAGAAACGTTGATTGCACAGGTGTTTCAGTGTGTGATCACATTGTTGTTCTCTTTTTGTTTCCTCAATATTCAGGAAACCGTTCAAGCGGCATGATGGTCTAGCGGTATGATTCTCGCTTTGGGTGTGAGAGGTCCCGGGTTCAAATCCCGGTCGTGCCCTGTTTTGACTCTAGGTACTGTGTTAGCTGACCTGGACAAGTAAAGGAAGTTAACTTGAATAGCCATAACTGTATACTTTGTAGTGTTTGTGAGGTAGAGCTAGATTCGTGGCTTAGCGGCCCGATCAAACCTGGTACTTGCTAGTTTTTTAGGCTCAGATTCTATCAAGGCGACTTCTTGCAAGTGTTGCATCACACATAGCTACTTATAAGTTGTAAGAAAATCTCGACGGCCCGAGACTTACAGGCGTCCGAGTCTTTACAAGACGTCAAAGGCTTTTTGTAAGTATGCGGGAGTAAGTCGATTTCCCACATGCTTTGAACAGATACTCGTACTTAAATAATTTTAAACCAAAAGTAGCATAAAACAACATTTCTATGTCGACTGTTAAAACTGAAACCTAAACAGCAAGATGACGAGCCTTTGTCAATTTAATGTTTTGTCTAATGTAATAAGGGGGCACCGCAGCTCCACCCAATGTAAGGGGGATGGTAATAAAGTACTTTTTAAATAAAGGGCTTGTATATGTTCCCTATACGGAAGCTGGCTTGGAACTAAATTCTATTAACAAAAAGTAAGAACGCGACTGGCGATATTCTTAATTTAAATACAACCACTTTTAAAATACCTGCCTATCTGTCTCGTATACTAGCGTAGAGGTTGAAATACAATCAATATGATTTTCAACCGCTATAGTAAACAGATGATTTACAGTCCAAATGGACACAAAGGTTGCGTTTTAAAGGTATGCTAGGTGGCATGATGGTCTAGCGGTATGATTCTCGCTTTGGGTGTGAGAGGTCCCGGGTTCAAATCCCGGTCGTGCCCTATTTTATTTCCGTAATATGTATTATTATAGTATTAGGGTTCCAATATTCATCACAAGTAGGTGTATATTTCTACTGATTTTTTTTACCCAACTGAGTCGGAAGGAAGGTTATTTATACAGTAAAAACAAACTTGTGGGTGTGTTCAATTACTTTCACTATAAAAAAATATAATCAGTCTTCCTTGGTTGCAGGTATTAGGTCTAATTTACCATTAGAAGTTAAACTTACCTGGAGATTTACAGTATGGGGTTTTTCAAAAGGGGAGTGAATAGGGTTTTAAAGGGTCGGCAACACGCTCGTAATGCCCCTGGCGTTGCAAGCGTTCATAGGCTGCGGTGACTGCTTAACATCAGGCAGGCCGTACGCTTAGTAGTATAAAATAATAAAAAAACCTTAGGGGAACAATACTCCTTCAATTTGGCGCTTGATCTTCAGCTTGGATTGGAGTAGTTAAAATTCAGTTCGGTGACCATCATTAGCAATTCCAAATTCGGCGGAGCCCTGCATCTATTTCTGCTTGATTGGCTTTCCCAACTAACCGACTCATCTTTAGGACATCAGTGCCATGAATGCCGCTAGCTTACCCACCGAGGAAACTTATCCGAGTAGCAATAACAGATATTTTTACAAAAATTTAGTCCTTGGGTATTATTAGCTAATTAATTCCAAGACAGAAGATAAAACAGGGCACGACCGGGATTTGAACCCGGGACCTCTCACACCCAAAGCGAGAATCATACCGCTAGACCATCATGCCGCTTGAATGAATCCCTAAAATCAGAATACCAAAGAAACAATGATTGGATCACATATAGTTGCGTACCTGAACAGTGAACACCTGTGCAATCTTTGCTGCTGTAAACAAACAGACACTGAAATCTTGTGGCTGCGGCTGCTGTAATATATTTTAACGATAAAAATATCAAATGTAAACGATGTAAAATTATTAGATAACTAACTTGACTGGTGCTGCGACCAAAAGTGAGTCTTGACCTCCAATAATAAGAGTCTCCATCCGGGTCTGTCCTGAGCCACCTCCCGCCCGTCATCCGCGTGGAACTCGTGCAAGTCCCTTTCGACCTCGTCCTCCCAGCGATATCTGGGACGACCATAAACGCTCGCTGTACTCCCCAATCTTCCCCCATCCTTTCAAGATGGCCGAGCCAACGAAGTCTGTGTGCTTTTATCTCACCGACAATGTTTGGCTCAGCCATGTAGTCTTCAAGTTCCGCATTCTTCCTCCTTCTCCATATTCCAACCTGACCGCAAATTGGCCCCAGAAATCTCCTCTAGATCTTTCTTTCCGCCACCAAGAGTTAAGGGGATGTAAAATGATTATGGATGCAAATATAGAGATTGCTTATTACTTCATGACGTGTGCATCCCTGTTGACGATGATTATAGTGAGTCCCGATGTCAAAAGTAATAGGTTTACCGACCGGGGAACGGACCGGCAAAGCAGGATCTATTGTGTACTAAAGGTCTTAAGAGTCCCCGGTACACGGTAAGCTCGGTTCTCCATACAAACGTAGTTACGCTCTTATTTTAAAACGTCTGGCTAGTTTTCTCTGAAACCTTGTACTTCAAATAAGTTAAGGTATATGCAGGCCAGTAATTAGTTTATATAGGTTCAGATACCATAGTAAAAAAATACTGTGAATTTAAGTTTTTCATACAAAACTTGTTTTTGCTGTATTTCGTTTGTTTTATAAACTGGAGCCACATAAACTAATTACAGGCAGATATACCTCAGCCATTGTATATGAAAAGTTTCGTTACAATCCCACATGTAGTTTTAAAATGAGAACGAAACTCCGTTTGTATGGGAAGGTGAAATTTGGCCGAGCTTGCTGGGGACTCTTAAATAGCTCATTCAAGGACTTTGGCTTTGGATGATTAGATTCAGAAATAAAATCCTTTGATGCAGGTTGCAGAACCGCTTATATCTCGTGGACTACGATGTAACTAATGCCTTATGTGCATTAATCTATAACTGTTTACTTTTTAAATATAATAATGCTTACATAGACGGCCTCTGAATTATGGTGTGTAGAAAACCATGGAGAACAATCTTTACACATCCTTAGTGTCCCTCAAAAGGCGTTAAATTCGTAGCACCACTGTAGCAAGCGCGTAAATAAAGTGTTATAATAATGCCAAAGAACCCGAGGCAAAAAAAACATTTTGAACACGATTGAATATTTACATCAGAAGAAGAACGAAGGATTGAGTAGCATTTCGATAAAAATAACTTGTAATTGGTTGTTGACTTTATACTCTATCTTGTTACTCTAGCGTCATTCTGGAAGGATTTGGAACTATTATTTACTGCTTTCCCGCTGCACACTTTTACGTCTGTTTTTCTATATGCAATTGCTCTCCTTACCTTTGTTTACACTCCATGCTCTGAATAAAAACCGCTTCGTCAAGCCTTCTGCCTACTCTTATATGTTTTGAAGTTCCTGTCAAATAGGTTTTAGCTAATTAATTAATGACAGTTATCAAAACAGGGCACGACCGGGATTTGAACCCGGGACCTCTCACACCCAAAGCGAGAATCATACCGCTAGACCATCATGCCGCATGTCAAAAATACCAAAAAACTGACATAATTTATTCAAAATGCCATGTGTTCAAATAATAGAGACCGGTGATAATTTGGTACTTATGTAATCGGACACGGTTCAAGCATGGCTTAAGCTCATGAACACTTCTTGACTGGGTTTAAGCATGTATTTGCGATGTGAAGATTTTTTTATACGATTACCGTAAAAGCAGTTAGTCGTGGTAAGCATGGCTAACCAAAATAATATGTGTTGAAACTGTTGAGATAAGTAAATATAAATATCAGGTAAAATGTAACACAAATCGACCTAGTTAGTTCCTAGTCCCATACTAAACAACATCAATATCTGCCATAACAAAGCGGGCGAAAATATCTGACACGTCATAATCATAACGGCACTAGAAATAGAGTCGTTTCAGATATTTATGCGCGCTTTGTTGAGGCAGTTATTCGTGCTGGTGACTGTACCAGGCGATATACATAATATATAGAATAAGAATAAGAATAATTTCTTGCGAACTGTGTATATCTATAGGTGGTAAAAATACAAATCGTGCCAACAGTTACCTGATACAGGCATGCAATACTTAATTATTATATTATATTTAAAATTACAGATCACTAACCTTATTAGGTTCAATGTACACTTAACATTCAAAAAACTCTTTAACACTATAAAATACATTATGAATAAGCCAGTTTTTCAGTTTTGCTTTAAAGCTGTGTCCCTCCAGAGCTTTTATGTCAGCCGGGAGGTGATTGAACACTCGTATTGCCGTTACAATAATGCTATTTTTGTATATGGAGGTAGTAATTTTTGGTAGCTGAATATTATATCTATACTGTGATCTAAGATTACACTTTTTAGATGATAGTGTTGTAAAATAATTCGGATTATTTTTTACAAACAAGCTTATCTCCAGTATGTATATACTTGTCAAGGTAAGAAAGCGCTTTTCTCGAAAAACTTGTCGAAGCGAATCTCTTACATTCATACGATAAATTGTTTTAATACATCGTTATAGATAAATTGTAATACTTAATCTTCTTTAATGTATACTTTTTTTTCTCTCATTTACTTAAAGGTTAACTGGAAGAGATCCCTCATAGGGATAAGTTCGCCTCATTACATATCTGTGATTTGTAAATACCATTTTTTTTTGTATTAGTTTATGTGTAATAAAGTGATTACACACATACTTAAATACATAGAAAACATCCAAGACCCAGGAACAAACATTCGTGCTCCATCACCAGTGATCGTATTTTTTTTTGTGCAGCAATCATAGTATAGCGCTATATATGTGGAAAATACTAATTTAAACGATTAAACCTAGACAACGATTAATATTGTCGACAGTAACCCTAATCCACCATTTTCCACAAAATGGTACCAAATTTACGATCACTATATATGTATATACTCATAACACAATACTTGCCCTGGCCGGAATTCGAACCCGGCTTTGTGAACTGAGGCAAACGTGGTGGCGTCGTTGAGTTACGTTGAACCCTGTAGAGTTGAAAATTAGGCCGTCGTTTTCTTGTCGTCAAGCTTCGATGTAATCGACCCCTAACTGAGTTTTTTTTGTAGCTGAATAACACTTACCTACTCTCACACAATCACAAGTCGAATTAACGTAACTATTTTTTTTAAATGTGTGCTGAAACTAAAATTAACTATCGATTGAACAAAAAGTATTTGCTATTGTGCTAGGAGCATTCCGTATCTTTCGTATCCCCTGCCTGTTGGGTCAAGTGTGATTCAGGTCAGTCATTATTATATAGCAAAACAGGGCACGACCGGAATTTGAACCCGGGACCTCTCACACCCAAAGCGAGAATCATACCGCTAGACCATCATGCCACATACCGTATTGCTGAAAATTGGGCTTCCGATCATTATCCGCCGGTAAATCACCTGTTTAAATATGATCTGAAAATTATATTCATTCCCCTGAACAGCCTTTCAGATAATTTACTTGTTTTGTTAGACTTAACGTTCCATTATTTCACATGTCTAGGTAAACGTAACTATGTAAGTAAATTAAAACTACTACGTAGTACCTTAGGGAAGGGTAGCTGCACAGAAATGTAACCCCCTTGCCATATATGTTATTATGGTAGAGGGGTCATTTTAGTCTGGTATGTGGCAGAAGCGTGGGGTCAGGAAAATTACAAGGGAAGCCGAAGCGTATTCATTTACTCGTATTTAAAGAAAAAGGTGGTTATAAGCCTTTCATTGGGCAACCCGGTGGGAAGCAGCTTATATGGACGCTAAGCCACTGGCATGTGGATTACTCATACACAAATTAAGTATCTACTTTGGGGCGATACATGCAGCCTCCTGGCGAGATACAACAAATCACTGCCCATTGAAGCAAATTCGTAAATTCTTCGGGCTTCTGTGGTGAACCTTGACGTAAGGGCCGCCAAAGCGGCATATACGTTACCCAAGCATAACCAATAACAATAATAGGTGCCTGTGGCGAGGTGTCACATAACTACCTTCTCGTAATTTGCAGCAAAACCAAATCCAATAAACCTTACTAGAGTCTTTTGCGTTGCAACAGCAACCTATTGCAAATTGCAACATTGGCGCAATGCAACCTGGGAAATCAGACTTTGAGTCTATATACCCTCCATATTTTTCAACTAAATATACAAGAACCTACTATTGTTTTTTTACGAAAATCTTGATATTTTACCATCACGATTTTCGTGATTTTTAAAGTGAAAATCTTCACTAACAAACTGTGTACTTATATTACAAAGATATAAATAATGAAAAAAATTCAAGACTACGACTTGATTTGAACCAGTGGCTTAGCCTCACCGGGGCGCACGCTCTGCCAACTTAGTCACAGTACTTTTTGTAAAATTTTGATACTATTTATTATTTTCTTGTATCTGCGACTATTACTCATTTAATTAAAACAATTTTAACGGATTATATCTCATTTGAGTTCCCGACGTTTCGGAATTAATTTGATACTATTTTTTACAAGTTCTTTTGCATTTCAACCGGCTTTTCTGGCGTTCACTGTCATGGTGAGCATTTATCAAACAATCAAAATATTTTATTTCAGAGAAAGTCCATAACTTGTTAGTGACGTAGTATTACTTAAAAACTAGGGTTAGTATGTATTATATTAGGTTTTTACATATAGGGGCATGTAGCTGCACCCAGTGCTTAAACCACGGCGAGTCCCAGCGGTCGGCCAGCGTGCACAGTATCATATTTGAGCTGGCGCGCCATCGCCTCAACAGCGCTACAGCGCCTCCTGATAATCGCGTGGAAGCCGTCGATCCGCCTCTACGCGAACATACCCGAAGCGCTTCAGTGTCGCGGCAGCCCGAACAACACCCTGTACGCGTTATTGTACTGAACTCGCAGAGCGCTGTATGCCCGCTGCGTGTAGCTGGTCCATAGGCTGCATGTGTAGAAGGACTGGCAATATGCTTTAAAAAGCGTAGCCTTCACCTGTTCGGTACATCGTGCAAACCTACGAGCCAGCATGTTGCAGCGCACAGCCAGCGCCCTGCGTTCCCTCTCCATATCCATGTTGTCACACATGTCATCGGTGACCCAGTGGCCTAAATACTTAAAATGCTTGACTTGCAATAAGGGAGTACCACAAAGCGTCACAGGGGGAACTCTGTACGTCTTCTTTCCAGCTTTAAATAGCATAATCTCGCTTCTTTTAGCATTATATTTGAGCCCATGGGCTTCCGCGTACGACTCACATATCCGCAATAAACTAATTAAACCACCCACTGAGGGGCTCAGCAGCACCATGTCATCCGCGTAGCTGATGTTATTCACGCGCACCCCATCAATGGAACATCCTACACTGGCACTGCTGAGCTCCTCCAGCAGTCGGTTCACGTACAGGTTGAAGAGGCGGGGCGAACTTAACCCCCCCTGCCTCACCCCGTACTCCAACCTATACACCTCCGAATACGCTCCAGCCCAGTTAACACTATTGTCTTGATTACCATACCAGTACTTTAGTAAAGAGGTAACTTCATATGGCCCATCAGTCTCAGATTGTAACTTATGCCACAGCATGTCATAAGATACCAGGTCAAATGCTTTTGATAGGTCCAAGTAACAGGCATAAACAGGCGTATTTCTGGCCGTGTAGTACTTGACAGTCTGCTTTAGACATAGAATGGCAGATTCGGTGGATAAACCAGGTCTAAAGCCGAACTGAGAGTCGTGCAGACGGATATGCTTTGCCAGCTGTTTGTCAAGCAGACTGTCCAGAACCTTGGCAATGATATTAGCAAGAGAAATGGGCCTGTAGTTGGACATATCAGAAACATCGCCAGTTTTATTCTTTACAATTGGGACACCTACTGTGCGCATAAGTTCATCCGGCAGATACCAATGACTCAAACAAAGATTAAAAAACAATGTCAGAATTCTTGGTAAGTGTACACCCTTTATGAAACTAAATTTCCACTTTAACACAGTGAACTTTACAGTTGCCACATGTTAGCTAGATATGTCGCCGTAGTGTAAACTTCGTGATTTTTAAAGTGAATTTCTTCATTATGAAACTATATTCTTATAAATTAAATACAAAGATCTAAATAATGGTTCAAATCCAGTCGGAGTCTTGAAATCTTTTCATTTTTTAGATCTTTGTATTTATAAGAATAAATAACGTGCTAGATACCTGTAATGCCTTGTGTCGAACCAACGAGGACGTCAATTACTATCCATTTGTAAACGGATGTAAACTTTACTTTAATGAAGTAGGTAATAAAATAACACGGGATGGTGACTGAGTCCTCATTTGTACATTGTTTGTATCTATCTTTAGTTATGTATGTAGTTAGTAATAGTAAGCATCACGTTGCACAAGAATTGTATTGTCAGAACGGGACGCCAACAAACTGTTTTACAGTTTGGCGTACTGTAAATATATTCATTGAGATAAAACAATTTAACGGATTATATCGCGTATATTATCTCATTTTAGTTCCCGACGTTTCGGAAGCTTTCCAGCTTTCCATGGTCACGGGAGGACTGAGAAAAGATGTATTTTCCTCTGTCAAAGTTACAATTTGTGCAAACTACCCATTTTTTGAAAAAACACAAATAAAGTTGTACATAGATGCCAGATGGGCCTAAGCTGTAAAGACAATATACGCGATATAATCCGTTAAATTGTTTTATTTCAATGAGTAATAATCGCGGAAACAGAAGAAAATATTATGTAAATATATTGTTAAGTATGTGCGAATATTATAAATAAATTAAAAAAAAAAAGATAACGCTGACTGTATCTTAGTCACGAGCGACGAGTGGACACCGACGCTGCCCGCCTCGCACTCGACCACCGCGTCGGTGTCCATTCGTCGCTCGTGACTATGGTCCTCGTAATGGACCGAAACATGTCGAGCAGTACTCGACTTTGACGACGTGAGTAACCGCTAATATAATCTAAATATGTCTGAGTCGAACGCTAGTTTTCTAGTTTAAAAAGTCTTCTATATGTTGCTATTACAATATTTTGACTCAAGAGGTGAAAATCAGACCGTATTGTTTCTATGCCACTATTATTTTTCAATTAAATACGCAAGATATCCATGCTATCCATACTTAATATTATAAATGCGAAAGTGTGTCTGTCTGTTTGTCTGTCTGTCACTTCATCTAACCGCTGAACTGATTTAGATGAAATTTGATACGGAGATAGTTTGAGTCCCGGGGAAGGACATCGGCTACTTTTTATCCCGGAAAAATACTTATTTCCGCGATAAAGAAATTTAAGGCGGACGAAATTGCGGGCAGAAGCTAATGTAACATAAATATCACAATGCTCGAATGCGTAACTTAGGTAAACAATATGTCGTATTTTGTTAAAGAGAATTAATAAAAGTCTATAACAGCCGAGGAGCGGCGCCGGTGGTCGCGTAAAGCGCGGCTTGCGCAACCAGCATTGCTCGAAGACATAAAGCTGATGGAGAGCCTCTTAATACGTGCGTAAGTGTTCAGGCAATTAACAGATTGTTGCTGGTTACGAGCTCTTGTTAAATCAATGAGGTTTTTAGGGCGGCACTTTATTTGGATATGGGTGCTATACTAAATATCGGTGTTGGACCAAGTTCCCTCAGACTAAGCAAAAAACCGGTCAAGTGCGAGTCGGACTCGCGCACCGAGGGTTCCGTACAAACTTTCTTTTAACCTACTAACTGGCCGTTTAAGGGAATTGAACGGATTTAGACCGGAGAAAGGGTTAAAGGATACTACTGTACCGGAAGACTATGTATGAGCCAGTAGCAGCTCGGGGGGCCGGGGTCGCATACCCGTAATACCAGAACAAAAATTGACAGAAAGGCAATTTTGTATGAGTAATCTCTGACTATAAAGTGAAATATATGTATATTTTATTGTGTTTTTAGTATTTGTTGTTACAGCGACAACAGAAATACATCATCCGTGAAAATTCCAACTGACTAGCTATCACGGTTCATGAGATACAGCCTGGTGACAGACGGGCAGACATACGGATCGACAGCGGAGTTTTAGTTATAGGGTCACGCGTTTTACTCTTTGGGTACGGAACCCAAAAAAGGTAGACGGATAATTACGAACAATCTAGTGAAGGCACAAAAAACCATGCCCAATAAGTAATCACACACATCCTCTCACATAAATACAAACAAAACCGTACGCAGCGCTTACATTTTTTCTTGGTTGCTAGTATGTATGTGTATGTAAGTATATACATGTGTGTATGGTTTTATTCATATTCGTATGCGTGAGCGTGTGCGTGTGCGCTTACTAACTGGGCATGGTTTTTTGCAGCGTCCCTACTACATTGTTCGTAATGATCTGTCTATCTTTTTCTTGGTGTGAGCTAGTACCTTATTCTTTTAGCCCGTAAATACAAAGAATTAAAAAAAGTTGCATAAACCGCGGCACTAAGCTAAATAAAATAGAGAAAGCTATAACAGAGGATAAAACATCTGTATGAGAAACAGGGACATTTCTTGTAAATAGCGAAAAATGAGAAGTAGTGAATTACAGAGTTCACTTACCTTTTATTTAATGGCTCATGGATACGATTCTAGCTAGAACGATCTGTCTGAAAAGTCAAGTTTGCATGTTTACAAAGTACATATTTACATAAGAAGATAATTATGTATAATCGTTTTGGGACACTGACTAGGACATTGACTACCTTTGTAAAAAAAGTATAGGTACACCTAATAAATACTTCCACTCTGAGAATATTATGACTTACGACGTTGTAGCTTCAGTTTCTAACTGTCAATGTCGCTGACATCACATATTACACACAGACTCGACATTTGCCACCTAATTAAGTCAGTGCGATCGTGAAATGACAATACGATAGAAATCCCATCGAAGATCGGACTCCCACGAGACCTTTCTCCGTGTCAAACCTACCGCTGTTACCGTTTTCCACAGACGTAGATCTTATTGTGTGGTGTTTTGTTCGTTTTTGTGTTGGCGGTGTGTGGTGGTAAGCTGGTGGTGTGTATAACGAGTTGCGGTGTTTTCAAATCAAAGTCGATCGGTTACGTGGCGCGCCGCAAGTTTATGGTCCTTGCGAATTGGATGGCGGAACGACACAAATAGATCACCCTAAATGTAAAAGGATTGTACGTTTTGATGCGATCTATACGTTCTGTTTTTAAATCCCATGGACATTAATAATTGGAATCGCCCAATTTTTTTCCTACTACGTACTCCTTATGTGGACGAAAAATGCATACGTTATGTCCTAAATCCGTTAAGAAAACAATACCTGCTTACAAAATGAATTTAAATATTGCCATGAATGTGACCTTATGTCAATTACTGGATTTGTGATTCATCAAATTTAAGTCCAAGGGCTCGATGTTGCATCTTTTCATATTGTCTCCTCTGAACATCTTTGTAACGAAGGAGTTGTCCGCCATGCTTTAGCTTACCCTCCGCTATAGAAAATGTATCGATACAATGTCACAAAACTGACTTTCGCTTTGACACATTTTTTCAACACTCATGATAGATTCCGAGCAAAACGAACCAGAAAAATCCAAAATATGAGACAACAATGTGAAAAATTGAATATGCTTATCTGTGTGTCTATCTGTGACTATGGTTCTTGAACGGATGGACAGATTTTGACTATTTTTTTTGTACTTACTTGAAAGGTGAATATCCTTTCTCTCCATGAATCAAGAAAATGGGTTCAACCGGTTAAAAAATATCGGTTTTTTTTCTACGTATATCATTGAATTATCAGGTTTTTTATCGTTTTAACGATTACTTGTTTATATTTACAAGTAGCACTATCCCGCGGCTTCGCCCGCGTTACTACCATATTTATATCATTTCTCTGGGTAATAATATTGAAATTGGATATAGGTAATAATATTTAAATTGGATATAGGATAGATTTTATCATAAGATGTCTCAAACTATCTTCGAACAAAATTGCATTTGAATCGGTTCAACGGTGTCAGCGTGAAAAGGTATAGGAAGACTATATTTTGATATGTTTTTTTGTAGAACTACGAATAGAGTGTATACTTAAGTAAAACGATTTATATTTAAGATAGACTAAACACTAATATTAAGTTAACTAAAGTACATTATTTATTTCGTTACAGTGTAAATTTATTATTATGAAGGCTGTTATTTTAAATAAACTAATTAAGATTGTTCATTAAATTTATTTGAGTTCATTTTATGGCTCCGTTTATCTGTATTAACAAAACGAATTCCCTACATCACTTTGCTGTCCGTCTATCCGACTGTTTTCTGTTTATTCTTAACAATTTCCTATGCGAATATTTTATTTTCATTGGTACCACTGAAATAACATGTGTGTTTTGCAAGGGTAAAAATTACAATACTCAAACAAGAGAAAAAAATCTCTATTGCAACACTTGATTATTGGTATTGATTAAAATTAGGAGGGAAGACTAGAATACGAATTAACTAAATTCTGAAATATATCAAATAAACAGAGTAAAGCGCGCCACATAGAAACAAAACACAAAATGTTCCACATCGCTGAAGATCGCACCATCTACCTCAATAAGATACATTTTATATGATCCAAATCAGTTGAACCGTTTCCAAAAAATCAGGAAACATGCAAAATAAAGTAGAAGAGGCAAACACAGAACCTCCTCCTATCTGAAGTCGGTTAAACATTTAGTTAAGTGTCCAACAACTAGATGGCAGCACTAGATGCGCCGCTTAAGGACTTAAAGTTGCCTATCTATTTCAGTTATACACATTCTCATCTATGGACTAGGCAGATGTGATGTTGAAAATTGTATATATAGTGTTACCTGTCAAAATAAACTAAAATAATTATATTTTAAGTTCCACTCGGCACACCCGCTCTATTAACCTCCTCAGAGGTGTTGCCAGCCGCGACTGTCCCGTGCTAGTTATTATAGGTATGTAATCTAAATACAACGAGTTGTTGGTAAAACTTTTAAAATTATAAAAAATAATTGAGAACACTAACTGGTAGTTTGCACTCGGAGTCGGAGTCTATATTGTATTTAAATGATTTAAAATAAATTTGTTTTTGTATAATATCTTAGTTACATGTTTATACATATCATCTTGGTGAAATGTATAAATACATACATAAAAAAATAACTTTCGCTGTAAAATCACGTTTCGTATGTCAAATTTCGTAACAAGTATTATAAAGTTGTAGAAATGAAATTCTGTACATTGTATATATATTTAAAAAAAAACTGATACGGACTATTTAAAGGTCAGTGAATCAATTTTATTTTTTTGAATGTTTGTATGTGTCGTTGTGGTTTCATCACGCCAAAACGGCTAAACAGATTTGAAAATAAATTTGTACATGGGTAGCTGGGGCATCCACTGATAGTTATAGGATACTTTTTACCCGACTATAAAAGAGGGTTCTGACTCTTCCGCGAACGAAGCGGCACCTTTCAGTATAGGATACATGTATTGAAGTTTGCCGTATAAATTGAATTGGACTCATTCTCATTCCAGTTGAGACAAATAAAACGTTCAATGTGGAATAGAAAATTGCACGGCAGTTTGTTTCAAATTTACCATTTGTATTGCTTAATACATTAAACGAGATGCCAAAGTACCCGGCCCCTTTTGTTACATCTCATCGATACCGATGTTGAAACACTTTTCTCTTTGAGTATAATATTTTATAGAATTTATCCTTACTTTACACATACAAAGTTCTTTTTGTAACTGCAAACCGAACGAAGATACGAGGTTTTGAAAAGTAGTCCATTTGGATGTAAGCCATCTTGACACGGCACTTGCATATGCCAATTCTACCTACTCCAGTGCAATACTCCTCAATTCAAGTTAAGCTCTAATTCTAAGGGATGAGACTCACTCTTGAGGAGCAAGGGGAGTGTGTGTGAAGCGTTTTTCAAATGTTTTCCATCGGGCCTATGCGGTCTGTGAACTTTGTCGAAGGCTATTTATATGGGGGCTGGTGGTGCAAACAGTTTTTTAGTAAGCTAAGTTAATTAACCGTAGTTTATTTTTCATTTGAAGTAGGTAGATGGAGTGCAGGCGGAACCGCGCCCAGAGAGAGGCACTATGATGACAGTCAATCTAAATCATCGTGATACGGGGGCTTTTATGCATATTCTTCCAAATCCAACGTCCGACAATGCACATACGGTGTAGAAGTTGGCTGCAATTATGTAAGTTTTTTTTTTATTAGGTAGTAGGTAGTGTCAATATCTTGTATTGTGATAATTTCATTGATGTTGTGACATAGTGTTGGCTTTTATAGGGCCAATAGGTAAGTATGTATAAAAGTCCTAATAACAATAAATTAAAAATAAAACTATTGAGTAAGTTTCTTTTATATGTTACAACAGAATCAAATCCAGTAATCTGGCATAAGGACTTTAAAAATAGGATTGTACCAGTATGCACCCATAATTTTTCATATAAATAGCTTTAATAACAGTTGGTAAATAGCTATTTATAATTATTGTATTTTAGCTAATTATGTACACGAAGGAAATCAAAACAGGGCACGACCGGGATTTGAACCCGGGACCTCTCACACCCAAAGCGAGAATCATACCGCTAGACCATCATGCCTCATGTATAGATAATCCAAAATAATGACTGAGAATGGTCTGTCTGTCTCGATTTTTAGTTTGAAAAACCAACTGTACAAATAAAATTAAGTAAAACAATGCTTTAATTTGTGGACTGTATTGTACGAAACCATGGTCGGATAGCTATTATTATTTTGAAACAGATAACTGACTCGTCGTTAAAAATACGCCTTTTTTCCGTAGATAAGAAACCATACAGCATAATGGTAAAGTCCCAATGTTTGGCGCCCTGATTCAAATAATGAATCCTGTTTTTACCTCTATCTGCTCGTTATGAACGCTGCTTATATTTGAGGGTCAGGTCAGCTGACTAAGGGGTTAGTGTTGACCACGGGAACATTTACCATAAATGACCACCTCGCCCTTTGGACAGAAGATTATGATGTAATGAAAAACCGTGACAGAAATAACTACTGCTTTATTCCAACTTTAAATTAATACCAATAGACGATATGAACTATTATAACCCTTTCACTGCTACCAAATCTCCAGCTTAACACGAGATTACTCAGTGCCACTGGCCTTTCGTCAGCTTACGGAACTGCAATTTTGGCAGGATTCCTTATTGCAGGCAGCAACGGAAACCCAAATTGCTCACCGAGACGCTTTATAATAACTCATACGCTGTTTGCACATTGCGAGGAAATGTCATATGTGTTGTAGGTGTGTGTTGAAGTTTGGCCTTTGGTGAAATACCCAGTGTAGTGATTTCAAAGGTAATATACCTATATGCTGCAGAGGTAAAGTTTGGTGAACAAAATCAACTGATATGTTGGTATCACTTAGACGATGGTGTCAAAGTACCTACCTATGGTCTCACCGGAAGATCAGCGCTGGCTTTAGAGCCAGCATTATGCTGAGGTGGGACCATTTCGGGGCATACTTAGTTTAGTCATTTATTTTTGTATTGCTGTATAAATATGCCCTCGAATAAATGTATTTTCTTTCTTTCTTCTTTCTTTCTTTCTTTCAAAGAAGACTTTGGAGGTGGGAGTTGGTGGGTGGCCTATGTTCAAATGCGGATGATATAAATGTGGATGATAATGTATTCGAAATGTTACTTTACCATCTAAAAGCCTTAAGAATTTAAAGGTGAAAATAAAAACGTCAAATACGTAATCATTAATCTACCTATATGCTTATCCCCAATAAGCAATATCGTAACAATGTTTTGTACGGTTGCCGTGATAATACACGTGAAATAAAAAACAGTTATGCATATGGACATGATTTCATGCATAACCAATTGGCATTGATCACAAAAAAACGATGTTTTTTTAAACATTTTTATTTAGTAAAATAGACTAATTTAAGATACTAATTTTGAGGATTTGCGATATAAATGCGTTATAAATTATTTATAGAATTTTAAAATTAAATAGCTTATAGTGCAAGAATCCGTGGTCTGGTGTCATAAAAGTAGAGTCGTTGCCTCTTTAGAAAAAATAAATACCCATTGCGAATGTCCTATTGTCCTCGGATGTCACTGTCAAATTCAAGTAGATAAAAGCCGCCGAAATACCGGTACGGTACATCTTCATAGGTAATAAAATTAGATCTCTGATTTAAGCATGATGCAAGGGGACGATTTTGTTAAAGCGGATTCTCGAAACCTTCCTAAGATCGACCATGTTTTCATATGTGAATACCTAGCGTGCAGCAGTACACATAATCTTGCAGAAATAAGGGGCGCTAAGATGCTTATGTAAGTATACAGACCAAAGCTGTTTCATTCTCGTAGTTTCTAAACTTCGTAGAAATGAATGTAATAGCAGTACTATACATCTTTTTCAGTTCATCAAGAGATTCTTATCTCAACTCAGCTGTCGGATATGTGCGTGTTAAAAGAACATCAGGACTCTGTGAAATCAGAGCAAAATTTGTGCCCGAACACCGAATCAGCACTAAACTTTATAACGTTACGGTACAAATAAATGAAACTGAGAATGTTGTTCTTGACTCAAATTGTGAAGACTGTGCAGCTTCAGCAGGTGCCAAATATTAATAGATTTTCAATAGATGTCAGACTTGAGTGAAAATGTATTCTCATACAAGACTACGATGGACTAGAAATAGCAAAAACCCCAGCAATAGCCATTTACCAATGAGTTTTTCTTGCTTATACTACTAGTACTAGTATAAGTAAGGGACCAGTGTTTTCTGTAACAACTTGTTGTTGAAATTTGTAGGCCTACCTATATTAGAACAAAAACACAAAGTGTAAGGAAAAGAAACATTCCCAACTACCAACACAGCTTGTACGCCTAATGATAATTATATTTACTTCTACCTATGTTTTGTAAATTTATAAAGTAAAAGACTGCCATTTTAGAGTTCCGTAGCCAAAATGGCAAAAACGGAACCCTCATAGTTTCGTCATGTCCGTCCGTCCGTCCGTCCGTATGTCACAGGCATTTTAATCAAAAACTATAAGACGTATACTGATGAAATTTGGAACATAGATGTCTTTTGTAAGCCGCTACTTAGTTTGATAGTTAAATAAAAAATATATATATTTCTAGGGGGGGCACTCCATACATGTGACCGAACCAAAAAAAATCGGCAAATATCAATGTGTGACACATAATACGACAGATCTTCTAAAAAAATTTTGAGGCTTCTAAAAAAAATTGTGATTTAGTAAATACTTTCGGAAATATTCGCTCCGAAAGTAGCAAAAATTGTGTCCCCCCCCCCCCTCTATTTTCTAAACGGTATGTTCAAAAAATATGAAAAAAAATATAATAATAAAGCTTAATAAATACTTCCAACGAAAATTCTTTTCAACATGATCGGACATACCGTTTTTAATGTTATTCCCAAAAAACTGCACTTCTCAGCAAAAGGACGGATACGCTCCTTTGTTAGTGTTCTATTTTCATATCGTATTTGTTTCATCTGTAGTGCATTTTTGTGTATAAACGGCTGCGGAACCCTTCATTGACATGCCACACATGCTCTTGGCCGGTTATTTTTGTCTAATTTGTTTTTCTTTTTCTATGTGGATGCAAACATTCCCTGATAATTTTGTTTTGGCTAGCAAAGAAATCCGAAGAACCATCAACAACAGTTTACAGTACAAGTAGTTGACAGCAGTGACAGCCACACTGGCACAGTATTCCATAGACAAACAAGACGATTTTTTTCGACATGTGCACTAACGCAATATGACACCAACTTGATTTGAATAAATGTCGAACAAAGGTTAAACGTATATTTTGAGAAATATCCGTAATCTTATTACTAAGAATAAATCTTATTACTGAGTTTTGCAAAATTAGAACACATTGTATAAACATGACCAAAGCCAATTGAATTAAAAAAAATGATTTTTTTGTTACCGAAATATAGCATGTTCTTCTTTCACGGGAATTGTTTCTTCCTTCGTTGCCTTCAACAGTTAGTCTGAAGTTCAATTGTTTATGTATGAAATGATGTTCATATGCATAACTGTTTTTTTATTTCTCGTGTATAATAACGGCAACTGTACAAAATATTGTTATGATCTGAAGACACATTGATCAATAAAGTATTACTCACTTGTAATCACAATGTGACAGATAAATTATCAAGAAAAAACTGGAAGTGTATTAGAGATTCCTTGTAGGTCATCATAATATTAGCCAAAAGACGTCCACTGCTGGACAAAGGCGTCTCCTAAAGATCTCCTTAACGACTGATCGTGCGTTGCCCTCTTCTTATGGTTTCCTGTTGATCCGGTCATCGGTTCACTTTGTTGAAAGCCTGCCACGCTGCGTCTTCCGGCACATGATCGCCATTCGTGAAACTTTCTTCTACAGCAGCCATCGATTCTATGAGGAATGTGCCCCGCATACTGCTTTAAAACTGGCAACTGAGCTATATTGATGACTTTGGTTCTACTGCGGATCTCATCATTTCCTAGTTCCTGGTCATTTCAAGTTATTACTCGATTCATGTAATACCGTAACGCGGTGTTTATTCCCTTTGTGTTTCCATGTAATTGTCGTCGTCTACATTCGCGAGCTTTATTGCCCATATCAAGTCGTGGATGCCGTTACCAGACACGTTTTTTTCTGTTAATGCAGTTAGTTGCCGTGACTCATCATTAGCCTTAGCAATGAATAGTTAAGTACATTTAGATTAAAGTTAATTAAAAAGTTAGAACTTCGTATTTTCAGGTTTTATCTCAAACATACAGATGCTGTGTTCACGAAAATTATGACGTTTTACAAAACAATGTTCTTAATTCTTAAAGTGAATTTCTTACCCTTGTTTTCGACTGACCATTCCTTATTAGAGTTACGTATTTAAATTAAGTAAAGACAGTTAAAAAGGGAAATAGATGGCGTATCTTTCCACTTTGTTATTATATGTGTCAAATTTCATTAATTTCTTATCATGTTCTCGAATATTTGTAGGTACTAATTATTCGTTTCTAAAGATTTAGTACAGCGGTGGGTACATAATATATTATTCAAAATTAAAGGAGTACAAGGAATATGGCTTATCAAAAACAGGGCACGACCGGGATTTGAACCCGGGACCTCTCACACCCAAAGCGAGAATCATACCGCTAGACCATCATGCCGCCTACAATGACACTGAAAACCCATCAGTAGATTTTACTTCTGGTTGAGAACCATCTGTTTAAACAAATATTTTATCTGAATCTAGTTTATAAACTGCTGCAATTTGCTAACTTCTGATTCTACCAGGATCGGCCTTGGTCTATGGACCGGATAAGACCCGCGTTAGTCTTTAATTTATCTTTTGTGTGCCATATCCTTGTATAATTGTGTCACGTGACTAATATCGAAGCCTCGATCATCGAAATATTCATAAATATTAACTCCTCTTATTCAGTAAGTTCCCCTTTCACAAACTAGATTTTACGGCTCAACAATTGGCTATCTGAAGGGTTAATACAGCGTGTAAACCCAATACAGTAAAAATAATACAGATATTAAAACAGCGTTAAGTTATACGAACAAAATGTTATTAACGTAAACTATTATTAAACTATTTAAATTAAACTATTATTTAAAAATGGAAGAAAATAAATTCCATACAAAATATTTCAACCTGCAGTGTAACAATGTGATTAATAAGTGTGAAACTAAATTGAGTGACTTGATTAATGAAAAATAAATACTTGAAATAATAGATGTATTATAGTATACATACTCAAAAAGGACACTTCAAATATAATAATTAAAAACACATTAGATCTCGTTGCTGTACAGTTACGTCGAAGGTTACGTAACGGTTTTCCATATGCTGCCCTTGCTTAACTAAACGCAGGTTTCATATCGTTTTTCGTTTCGTTGTTATCGTTTTATTAGTTTAACATATTTAAAGTCCTCTCAATAATTCCTACGAATAAAACCTCGCCATCTTAGAGGCTTATATGAGCAATAGTAAATTTGATTGTAGCTAATTAAGTAAACACCTGCAATCAAAACAGGGCACGACCGGGATTTGAACCCGGGACCTCTCACACCCAAAGCGAGAATCATACCGCTAGACCATCATGCCTCCATACAACGGGTCCGAAAATTGTGGCTGAAAATGTGCGGTGTCAATTTTAGTTTGTCAGCCACCTGAGCAAATTAAGATGACGTATTTATAGTATTTTGATATGCCGTTTAGTGACGTGAATAAAGCATGGTAGCTTTCGTGCCTTGTTAAAAAAAAGTTAGAAACGACAATAATTCATTCTTCTTTTTAGTCATACACTGTTGTCAGAGTGGTCGTGGATATGGGTTGTCATAGATATTAGAAGAATGAGCTGCGCCAAGCAGAAGATTATGGCAAGGACTAGGGACTGACATGGACTGACGGAATCATCCCTACCACGCATACGCATCACGGCCACCAGCCGGAAGCCAGATAAATAACCAGGAACTAAGGCTCGGCTTACGGCGTGTAGATGTTGTCTTCATTATGGTTTCTGGATTAACATAATCCAGAGTCCGGTATAGAGCGAAGCAAGCACGTGGGACCCACAATAAAAAATATCTGATTTGCCGCTTGGGCTGAAAGTGCTCATAATATCCGTAGAAATTGACGTACCCTACGTCAATTTCTACGGTAATGTTATTTTAAAACGTAATAATATTTACTATACACAGAGTAATAGACGAACGAGTAAGTTCGAACGTTGAATTACACGCCAAGCCAAGTCCAAAATATATGTATATTATAGACACCGGTACCGTCTGTATCACATACAAACTTTTATCCTTAAAATTTTATGCTTTGAATCTCATAGATGTTAATTGCGGCTAAAGAAGATGGCGGACGCAAAGTAGGGCACGACCGGGTTTGAACCCGGGACCTCTCACACCCAAAGCGAGAATCATACCGCTAGACCAACATGCCTCATTCCAAGAGCTTCAAATGAAGCCTACTAGTTTGATTCCTATTATTTCCTAAACAACTGTATAAATATAATAATGCTTTTAAGCCGGTAAAGTAGTAGCTTTATTTAATGGTGAAATATAAAGTAGCCGGGTAGCGTAAGAGTGGTCATCGGGAAGATCCTTGGGGAGGGCCTTTGCCCAACAGAGGACACCATTCGATTGAGACGGTGATGATGCTAAAGTTTCTATCTGATGATTATAAGTCACTACTTATGCATCATAATTCTTTATGAAAACAGGATCGTCTGCCCATTATTGAAATAGCTATTGCGATTTTGATTGCTTAGCAGTGGCGTGGCGTCAAACATGTTGTTGGTAAAGCCGGAGGAGGTATATTTTCTCTTTTAAAGCTCTCCATTCTTAAGAGATTCCATTCTTCCGGATAGAAATCCGAATATGGCAATCTTCTTTCACTGTAGCGGTCCATCGACGATCTTTCTTGTCCTTATAATGGAAGTGGTAGGTATGTAAATTACGGACTTCTTACGGCCTCATTCGGTGTGGCGTGTGGCCTTCCCAGAACTTGCAGGTTATTGCTCAAAGGTTATTACTGATTAAAATGACGCTTTTTGCAGGTATTTACACCATACAATAAATTCACTGCAAAATCTGATTTGAGTTTGATCAAGCTCCTGGTTAGTGGATTTTAGAATTATAGCATATACCTAAGTTAAGTTACACCATCATAATTTGTACAGATGGCGGACACGTTGTAACATTTTCGACCGCAGTATATAGGTTTCCCTTATATAAGGAATGATGGTCTAGCGGGTATTTTCGCTTTGGGTATGAGAGGTCCCAGGTTCAAATGCCGGTCGTACCCTATTTTGATGCTATCTTAGGTAGATAATTAATTATGGTTTGATGATCTATCGCTTCGCTTCGGAAGTTTGAGACACAGGAATGGCTGAGGCAGTAAGTGTTGGATAGCGTCCAACATGACGTAGAGTGCAGTTAGTTAATTAGCAGGTCTGGATATCTTTTGGGTCTATCTTAGGTACTTAGCTAATAAATCACTTAAGATGGATCTGGCAATATTAATAAAAAAAATTGAAGATAAATTTGAAACCAGATCTAGTCGATAGTAACTCTATCTGATCTAGTACAAGCTGAAAACCAAAACCTCGTAAAAGAAGCCAAAACGGCTACTTAAACTATAAAATTACTCTAGAAGCTGGGCAAACCCTGGTCGCATGACTAAGTTGGGACCATAAACTCATGACACAACACCTTTCTTGGTTTACCAAGTCATACAAAGTCATTTATTTGCACAAGTGCTTGATTATTTTAAATTAACATTGCGCATTTTCACCAACGATTTTCGGGCTCTATGCGAGAGGCATGATGGTCTAGCGGTATGATTCTCGCTTTGGGTGTGAGAGGTCCCGGGTTCAAATCCCGGTCGTGCCCTATTTTGGTCACATCTTAGATATAAATTAGCTGATCTATAATTTAAATTTGGATAATGATAATATCTCTATATAGATCGCTATGCGGCTGACTCTAACCTTACTAAAACCAGCACCATCAGAAGACCGAACTTATCAAATCAAATCAAATCAAATCAAACGGGCAGCCTGGGTTGAACGAGGCTAGTGGCGAGAGGTCCATAAAACTCGATTCCTATTAACATTATCACCGTACGAGAACCAGCTGGGCCCATATGTCCATGAGATACGCTGACAATTTCAGTTGGTCAAGTTATTGACGTCGTCTTACAGGTGGTTGACATTCTGAAATCAATACAGTAGACACATATCTACCCAAAATTTTCGGGGAAGGCATGTGCGGCATGATGGTCTAGCGGTATGATTCTCGCTTTGGGTGTGAGAGGTCCCGGGTTCAAATCCCGGTCGTGCCCTATTTTGGTATCAACTAAACAGCAGGTTTTTTGTTGCTATTCAGGAAATTAAAACAGTTGAAACAGTGTTTCTACTCTCTGTCGTTCTGGAAAAGCATCCTAGACTATTAGATTAGGCCATCAGACCGCTTAAAGCTTGCAATAACCTCTGTATTAATTAGTTTGCCTTAGCTCTTAGACGTACGTTTACGCAGCAACATCTATTATAATATCACATACGTTGATTCAGTAAACATGTCTAGATAATGATGTCACCTTAAGCTGCACAGATGGCTGATAAACTAAAAATATACATTGCTCGATCATTAAGAGCCACGATTTACAGACCCCCCCCCCCCCCCCCCCCCCCACGTGAGGCATGATGGTCTAGCGGTATGATTCTCGCTTTGGGTGTGAGAGGTCCCGGGTTCAAATCCCGGTCGTGCCCTGTTTTAATCCCACCTTACTTACCACGTACTTAATTAGCTGGGATTTAACTTCAAATTAGAGAGTTGGCTTGATGATAATGATAAATAAATACTTGATCCGAGTAGAGTTCAAAAAGTAGAATCCCAAGCCTACGGCCACTTAGCGTCGCTTCTCTCAGTCTCTCGGATAAAAAATCTAAGTGTTGTGGGAGTCGACTAAGGGAATCACGTGGTAGAATAGAATCAGTGACTCTACATTCTCCGGATTGATATAACACCAATAATGGACTTGCTTAAATCCTGGGCCCGGTTGAGTTTCCTATTTAAATGTATGCCGCTCTAGGTTATACTGCGGTTTAGCGCTGTCGAGTACATTTTTTTTGCATTTTTCTCTGTGCTTCCGCTGTATACAAGTATCATCAAATCAACTGTCCAATTTTAACTTTCAAACTAGCTAATGAAGTCCTTAGGAGCTCCAAAACAGGGCACGACCGGGATTTGAACCCGGGACCTCTCACACCCAAAGCGAGAATCATACCGCTAGACCATCATGCCTCATGCCAGAAGATCGAAAATCATGGGGACACTACAAGGCATGCGTGCGTAGTCGATGTCAGATTGTCAACCACCTGTACAAATAAAAATCTTTCACATGACGAAACAGTAGATGTATGTGCCATGGAAACAGCAGCCTGCGGCTCTGACGTTATTTTGATTACGTGTACCGACTGCACTATTCAACTGAAATAGATCGTTGAGTGAACACCTCCCTGTTTTTGAGGTTAAGGCCTCTGCCTCACTGGGACGCTATGGCGTTGTCGCCAGCGACTTCGCCCTTACATTTTGTTTTGTCGTCGCCAAACCGTCGCCAGGTGAGTGAGCTGCCATACATTCAGTATGAATTGTTTATCGTATCTATTTGGCTACCGTAACTGGCGTCGTCGCCAGGGCATCCTGGTGAGGCAGAGGACTAAAAGAGTTGTTGGAGTTCCGCCACAACGCTAAGTTCAATTCGGTTGTCGTGACAGTTCCAACTGCTTTGCTGTCGACTTTCATAGAGAGGAGCACCAGCCGAGGTGTTTTGTGTTTAATGTGTATGTCAATTTGTAAGGTATTTATCTATAGGCCATTACTTACATTAATTAAATGATTTGAATTGAATAGTCCCAACTGGACCGAGTTCAGTGACATGCCATGGGATAGGCCTATGTCCAGCAGGCTGATGATGATAATGGATGCAGTCATGGGGTTTAGACAAGTTGCAGTGAAAATGCAGTTCATCTATGTAGACCATGGGCAAATAAATCAAGTGGACTGCCAATCGCATAATCATACATGTAAAGCCGTTCCCCGATATTTTTTACAACGCCATCTATGTATACTATAGTGTGACCATTACCGCTGTACCGCGCCTTAGGTATGCGAGCGGCGAGACGGAGGGGCAGACGACGGCGGTATGACGAATCAGCGGCTGCTCTGCCCCCCAGCTAATACAGCGGTTTTGGTCACACTATAATGGCTTAACTGCAATCATTCAACATTCCAATCGTGATAGTTTCTAACTATTGTACTATGATTTGGTACAATCTCATAGCTGTTTATGAGCTAATTGTTACTGTACTCTGTTCCTTTACTCAGCTTTTAACATCGTTAAAGTTTAATTTTAAAGCGCCAATAAGTTTTAATACTGGATACCCCCTTTCAGTCAATGATCCAAAGTATAGCAATTGACAGTCCACTTATTTTATTCGTCCATGGTGTAGACCCATAGCAGCATCTTAACACTCATCGGGCGCCGCGTGCGCACGCATACACCACGCGATTAGCAACATGTCCACTGATGTATACGCTTCAGGAACTCTGTTTATATATTGTTTCTGATATTTTAACAATCATCAACCGCAACGTTGTTGAAACTGCCCCAACAAAAGAATCGCTAATGAAGATGTTAAACGTATGTCGAAAATTGGAAAGGTTCCGCTAGAAATCCTTCAAGAGAAACAACATTATTGTTCATACTGTTTCCAATACTTCAACAATTTACACATCAATTGAAACCAACGCAACATAATAATAGGTAAACGTTGAAGTTTAATGTAGAAAATTGGAATGGTACAGGTACCGACAGAAATGCTTGAAGAGAAATAAAAAAATATGTATTTAAGTAAAACAATTTAAACGGAGAAAAGGTGAAGAAAATTTAACCCTCTTTTTCTTCAGCGTAGTCGGTTAAAAAGTATCCTTTAACCATCTCTGGATATGTTCTACCCGTGTACCAAAAATAGTTGAAATATGTTTCGCCGTTTTGGCGTGATGAAGTCACAACTACACATACAAACGTAAAAAAAGATCAGTGACATTCAAATAGTAAGTATCACTATTTTTTTTTTACTTATGTTCAATGTATAGATATTTCTGTTTTATATATGTATAATATTAAAGTGGAGAAATTCACTTTAAAATCACGAAGATCGCGATGGTCAAGATTTTCGTAAAACATCAATATTAAAGGTTGTTATGAACATCTAAACTGAGTTGTAATAAGATATCACTCAACAAAAGAAACCCCTTTTCCATTAGAAGCCACGTGTAAGTAAATGATATCATTCTGTTTGTGTATCATATTCGTACTCAATAGTGATGGAAGTGCGTACTTATGTACTGTGAATATACCTATTGAAACATAAGAATATTGAACCATTTAGACCGGTAGCACATCTCCGCCGCGAAACGGCGAAACGCCATACGGGGTTTGACATTTCGCGGCGGAGGTGTGCTACCGACATCAAAGCGACATCGTATATCGAGCTACTTATATTGTTTCTGCGACTAGGTGGACGGAAGACCTCGCCAGGGTCGCGGGGAGTCGGTGGATACGATCTGCGCAGGATCGCACTCTGTGGCGAGCTATATGGAGCTATATTCAGCGGCGGACGTCCATGGCTAATAAATAAATCCAAAGATATATTGTTTTCATTGAAATTTATTTACAAAACGAACCCGCAACTCCGTGCACCGAGGAAAAAAGGTGATTACCATGTTTTTCAGGGTTCCGTAGCCAAACCTACTACTAACCCTCATAGTTTCGTCACGTCCGTCCGACCGTCCGTCCGTATGTCACAGGCATTTTACTCAAAAAGTATAAGATTGATGAAATTTGGAACATAGATGTCTTGTGTAAGCCGCAGTTTAGTTTAGTTTGATAATTAAATCCATACTTAATATTATAAATGCGAAAGTGTGTCTGTCTGTCTGTCTGTCTGTTACCTCTTCACGCTTAAACCGCTGAACCGATTTGGATGAAATTTGGTATGGAGATAGTTTGAGTCCCGGGGAAGGACATAGGCTACTTTTTATCCACGAAAAATACCCATATCCGCGATAAACGAATTTAAGGCGGATGAAGTCACGGGCAGAAGCTAGTAAAAAATATATATATTTCTAGGGGGGGCCCTCCATACATGTAACCGAAAATGAAAAAAATTTTTAGCAAATATTAAGTGTGGCATATCAATCGACAGATCTTCGAAAAACACTTTGAGGGTTCTAAAAAAATTTTGATTTAGTGAATATTATGGGGAAATATTCGCTTGGAAAATAGAAAAAATTGTGCCCCCCCCCCCCCCTCTATTTTCTAAACGGTATGTTCAAAAATATGGAAAAAATTATAAATATAAAGCTTAATAAATACTTCCAACGAAACTTGTTTTCAACACGATCGGATATACGTTTTTAAGTTACTGCCAAAAAACTGCACTTCTCAGCAAAAGGACGTAGGTGCCGGGGACATACGCTCTTTTGTTAGTGTTTTTTTCATATCGTATTCTTTTTATCAGTTGTTCATTTTTTGTATAACACGCTGCGGAACCCTTCATGGGCGAGTCCGGCTCGCACTTGGCCGCTTTTTTTTTGCTATAGCCTCGTGTGGTAAACCTATACCCATCTGTGAATGCCCAGCTACTCGACTAGACTAAAATAGTTGAGTTCCATCCAGCTGTTTTTGTGCAATGAGAGCACAAAGACACACTTGATAACACTCTTTTGTCGTCATCGTAGTCGAGTAAAAAGTACCCTATAACCATCTGTGGATGCCCATATACCCGTGTACCAATAATAGTTGAAATCCGTAAATCGTACGATTCAATGATCATAAAATAGTCCGTATCACTTTTTTTTTTTCAAAATATCTTCAATGAACAGTATTTAATTTTTACAACTTTATAATAGTATAGATGTGAAAGTATCTCCTGTAGGTCTGTCTGTTATATTTTCACACTTATACCGCTGGACCGATTTAGATGAAATTTGGTATGGAGATAGTTTGAGAGCATAATTACGGATAGTTTGATGCCGAAAATTACCCCTAATAGGTACTTGTTTGTCACTAGTTGATAAAAAAAAAATCTGAATATTGGAATGTTTGTTTGTAAATCTGAAGTTGATTTAGTAACATTTTTTTAATGAACATTTGTTTAGGTCTTCACATCAGGGTCATTTTCAATGAGAGAATTTCAATTCAAAAAGCAAATTCTGATTTACTTTTGATAGGTGCTCTCTTGCAAATTTTTTTAAATAGTCAAGTCCATTGGCTTTTAATTTCAAGTGAAAATAAGCCAATAAAAATTTCATGACTAAAATTTAAAATTCAAATTATGGTCAAAAATACAATAAAAATATTGTATTGCGTCCTATTATGGTAAGAAAATCTTGATTTATGTCCTGTGATGTCATCGTAAAACATCGGTTTTATGAGTTTTCACTTTCTGTACATTCATGTTATTTGATATTCAGTTTCTACTCGAGATCTCTATTTCAACTGAGTAACAAGTGACGTAACACTGCAAATCCATTCAAAATTCGGAGCTAGCTCATGGTATCATTATGGCAATTCAGACTGACATTGGTTCTGCATGGATAACTTAGCTGGCAGCGATCGATTATCGCTTGAGGGACCATAATCTGTCTTCCGCGCACGGTTTTGAATGGAAAGGGATAGACATCATTTTGTCGTGCGACCACCATTTAACTGAGCGAGAGCGAGGGGTAGGACGACTAGCATTCACCCCTTTTTGTCGCTCTATCCCCGCGCCTTCTTTAGACCTCGAGCGAGAATTTTTCTGATTACGCCGGGATAACATAATTAGCCGCGACTGTGTTTGTCGCGATAGATATTGTCACCTGTCTCTGTTCTTCTGTCAAATTGTACTCGATACTCACAGTGATAGGGGGAATGATATTCAGAAGTAATAGCTGTAAAACCCAGTGTGAACCATGACAGAATGCAAGTTTTTGCGCTCTTCGAGCTGATCTCATGGAAATAATCTATCCTGGAATTTCTATGGAATATGGATTTTAATGGTGTTCGCTTGCCGTTTCATACTGCCACCTTACCGTATACCGTACCGTACCGTATTTTAAGGTTCTGTTGTTCCGTACCAAAAAGACAAAACGGAACCCTTATGGTGCGACTGTCTATTTGTCTCTCCGTGTATATATGTAAAAATTGTAATACATAGTTATAAAAATTATAAATCCAAGTAGACATTCAAACAAATATTATCTACGAGACATCTATCCATACGAATATTATAAATCTGTCTGTCTGTCTGTCTGTCTGTCCGTCTGTCCGTCTGTCCGTCTGTCCTTCTGTCCGTCTGTCCGTCTGTCCGTCTGTCCGTCTGTCCGTCTGTCCGTCTGTCCGTCTGTCCGTCTGTCCGTCTGTCCGTCTGTCCGTCTGTCCGTCTGTCCGTCTGTCCGTCTGTCCGTCCGTCCGTCTGTCCGTCTGTCCGTCCGTCTGTCCGTCTGTCCGTCCGTCCGTCCGTCCGTCCGTCCGTCCGTCCGTCCATCCGTCCGTCCGTTACCAATATATTTATGTGCAAACTTAACTGAGCCGGCCAGTTACGTCGGATAAGTAACAGTTTGTATGAAACCCTCGGTGTTTTAGGTTCCCGTAGCCAAAATGGCAAAAACGGTACTCTTATAATTTCGTCATGTCCGACGTCCGTCCGTCCTGCCGATGTAACAGGCATTATACGCAAAAACTACAAGATGTAAGTATATTGACAAAATTTAGAGTTTAAGTGTATTGTATGGCTTATAACAAGACACCTAAAATCTAAATTTTACAATTTATACTACTTACTTTGGTAGTTGCTCTTTGTACGTATTTCCCGCGGTTAAATTTAATTATGTTTCACATATGCAAGTACAATAAAGTCAGCTAAAACTTAAAAGTACTCTGTTGAATGAAAATGCTAATGTGCCTACAGTGTTGAAGTAAAAAAAAACTACCTGCTGCCTTCTCAGAATGTGGAATTGTTAAATCAAACAAGCGAGTCGTTTGTTCTTGCGCATGCGCGGACTGCTAGAGTTGCTTTGAGATGCTTTAGGCTTAGTGCCAAATATAACCAATATTTTACCGTTGAAATGTTATCAATATCTTCATTAATTTATTTCTCATCTCAGAAAAAGCTTTTTACTACTCGAATATAAAAAGTGAAATACAGAAATGTAAATACAAAATATAAACACATTATAAGAAACCCTAACAAAGGATGCCGACGGTAGTGGAGTAGGTTTAACTTTAAAGGCGACAATGTGCGTACGCACATGTCACGCAAGCGGTCTGGCATCTCTTATGAGGATTCGTACTTTACAACGCGCACGACACGCGCACGTCACGCACGAATCCGGTGTGACTCGGCCTTTAAGCTAAAGGTGTTTAGGGTAGCTGCAAAGAGCGGAACCTCCTGAAGACGATGCGCGTCGTATCCAGGAGACTGCCTTTTGTATCAGACCGGGTGTACCTAGCGAGTCTCTTCAGATGTCGATCGAGATGCTTTACTTTTACTATAAGTTCGTTTCTCGGAAAGACAATCGGAGTAGTATATGTCGAATCAACGTCCCACATGGTGGTCACCTCGTGAGCTAAATCAACCATACTAATATTATAAAGGCGAAAGTTACTCTGCATGTCTGACTCTGACTTCAACCTTTTCAAGCTTAGACCGTTTAACCCATTTCAATTAAATTTGGTATGGAGATAGTTTGAGGCTCTGGGAAGAACATAGGTCTTATCCTGGAAATCATCCGTTAAGGGGGTGAAAGGAGGAGTGGAAATTTGTATTGGGAATCTGACTAATGTGGGCTAAGCCACGGGTAAATGCCAGTTTACCTATAATATATTATTATAATTTATTATTTAGCATAGCAATTTATTATTTAGCATAGCATATAATTTAGCAGCTTTGTATTCATTTCATCAAATCAAGATTTCCTAGCGTTCTTCCCCGTTTCTCTCTTGATACGCTTTTTACCACGACAGTGCTACGAAACTGGTTTCTGTTTGCAAACTAAATTATTAGCGACCCTCCCAGTTAAAACCCAGTCCATTGCCACACGCTCACTCTTGCAGACAAATTGACACTTTGGACAGAGGCTAGTAATGTTCTATGGTAGGTACCTAATTTAAAGAGCTATCATTTTTATTTTTCTATCGTTTGTGTTTGGATATCGTATCTGTTCCTAACAATTACTTGGTTATCGACAGTTATCGATTTCATTCAACCCTTGTGAAGCGGAAACCAAACCGACGGCATCATGTTCAAAGTGTCACCAAATGTCCTAAAAAAGAAACACGTCATTTCATGGCAAACAGAAACAACCCAATTGAAACGCATTCGTTACAAATCCTTTAGAAATCAATGAAGGAGTCACTTAAAAAAACGATTTCAAAAGTTACCATTGAAAAATTCGCAACTAACTGAATTGTTTCTTCTCCATCCGGTCCATTCATTTCGTGGTTCTTTGTCGTCCTGTGACGTCACTAATCCCGCACAAGTGGACCTGTGTGTTACTCGAGTTTTGCCCCCAGACTTGACTGTTTGACATTCAATTTTGAGCATTATACTTTACACGGCTATGCGTGTTTTTCCGTTGAATTATGTTAGCTTGTCACTACGAAAATCATAAAAAGCACCCGAGGGATTAGTGATGTGCGAATAGATGGCGTAACGGTAAAAAGCTGAATGAAAAAGTACCCGTTAGAGAGTATTGGCGGGATTTTAATCCGTTCTAATTGATTGGTCAACACTCAAAGTTGTGCAAAAAGTTTTAAAGGGTGTAAATCTTTATATTAAGTGGGGAGGTACTACAAAGGTGTAAAACTTTTACGGTAGTTGACAGGTGGACTTGACTGTTAAATTAAATTTTAAGGATAAAGTTTTAAAGGAACTGTTGCTTTGTCTGACATGAAAAGAGAGCAGATTTTTTTTGTTGATATTACTCGTTTTATTTTTGATGTCATACAGTAACTTTAAGATTGGTTTATCTTCATGTTATTTAAAAAAATAAGGATGTACAATTGTTCATCATTCCGTTTCCATTCCGTACCAACAGAACCCTATTAATAAGCCTCCGTTGTCTATTACCTGTTTGTCTGTCTGTCACAGGTGTTGACATTTTCAAGGAACAATTAATAGAAATTAAAATAAATTCAGAAATTAAAGTGTACGCGGACGCACGGAACACATCGTGCACGGGTCCGACTCGCACATGGCCAGTTCTTTTTTTTGCCTTCTTTGCGAGCTTTTATTGAAAATAGGCCAGAATTCTAAAAAGACATAAAAATTCGGATTGCGCTAATATCAGCAAAAAAACCTTAACTCTTTTGGTTTACACGTTTTTTTTCAATTACAGGTGCCACATCCAACTTGTGACTGACATTAGCGATTCATCCGCGCGTGACTAACAAATCGCTTTAGCGTTTAGTCGCGATTTGAATAAGCGGTCCTTTTGATACCACCCTTAAGTCACACGTGAGGCCGACTAATTGTGGACCACACGCGAGATTAGGGACTGGCCTGAGTGGCCTGTGATTGACCCTAACATGATGGTAAGTGACTTCGTCGTCGAAGGATAAGCTTATTGATGTACTTCGTAAATACTCTAAGCTGTACAGTCAAGGTCACCAATATGTATACACCACAAAGATTCAAAAATATGTATACAGGCCTTATTATTGTGGCAGTAAGGTTTATGAATACATATTTTGGAACTCTGTATGGATATTTATCTTCGCCCTTGACTGTAACTAGTAGATATATTTTAATAAAAATAAGTGAAATTCAGACACCGAATCTAAAAATATGTTGTGTCTTTGTGCTCACATCAACCGAGGCGAGGATAGTTATAGGATATTTTCTAGCCGACTGCGGAGAAGCAAAAAACAGGGTTATGTATTTTTTCTTCTCCGCGAACGAAGTTGCTATTGGTTACACGTGTAAGGTGGAAAGGCATATCGAAAGTAGTGTTTTAATACATTAGTTTCTTGAATAAAAAGTTTTCAATACACATTATTAAGAAGAGTAAAAAAAATCATAAATCGTGTGCTATGAGAAGTACGTGAAAATGCAATTTGATTAATGTCGCCTTGAGTGGAGTAGTCAAATCTACATAAGTAATGAGAGGGGAGGCACAGTCTGTTTTATGAAAGAATATTTACACGAGTCCTTATCTTCAGGAAGACTAAGTTATATATATGTATGTGTACATATCGTGCAGTCTACAATATTACGAGAGTGACGTCGACTGCGGAACAAAACAAAAGCCTTCTCCAGATTTCTCTACGTATGCACCACTTGCATCTAACGACTTTTTGCGATCAACAAGGTTGTGGGTCCATGCCTCAGCGCTTAAAAGTTTTTTCGAAAATATGTACCCCAGCCGGTGTGTCGCCGGTTTGCCTTGCGAAATTGGTCGATACACTGCCTTGCATCTAGATGCTGCAGAACAAAATAAAAGTAAGTATTTTAATAAGTTAATAACTGTTATTTTAAACAACATCTGTTTTGAAATGGAGTAAAAAAAAACGCATTGATATTACGTCTTAACTTAGAATCATTACATAGGTAGTGGTTGTATTACTAATAGATTATATTACTCGTAGGCTCTTTAAAATTCTGTCCCTATCTGGATGAGAAATCTAACCTATAACACATATAAGCAAATATTTCGAAAAAGTGTCATTAAATTTTTAACCCAAAATCCTAACGGAAGTCTTCGGAGTCGGAACCCGAGGACTTTTACTAGGTTTATGAAAACACTTAAAAACTACACGAATTATTTATGCTGATTTATTAAATTTTCTCATGCTACTTGTTTAGCGACCGCAAAAAAGTTTACAAGTGGTCTTGTATAGTTTTTTCCCCCAAAATCATCGCAGAATCTAGTTACGACTTATTTACGTGATTAACATAGCTGTTCCAAAAATAAGCTGGGGTGGCGTGGGCTGCGGGCGCCGCGGGGCCATCCCGTGGGATGGGACGGGATACCCCGTCAATGGAAAGTGTGTCGGGATCGTTCGCCGTCGCCGGCGTGGCGGCCAGCGCACAGGTTGATCTAGAAACACTAGGACTTGTTATGTAACGGGTTATTTTCGGTGAGTGGACAGATTTAGAAAAGTGTTGTGTAACTTTTGCAGTGCGCAAAACAACTGAAGATAAAGTAATTTTTGGTTACAGTAACATTCGTTGCAATCTGTTGTTAATGTTTGTTTAGTTAAAACTAAACTTAAAATGCATTTTATATGCTGACTGATAATGTTGATCGATTATAAAATTTGTAAGTGATGAGATGGCACTACATCGGTAATGTAGAATACTGAAGTACAAAGCTGCTTCGTGTTGGCTGACTAAAATTAATTTTATAATACACGGAGGTTACTTTTTGTTTACTTATCCGCGTTTTATTCACTTTTTGCGCTTCACTAATTAGCGGATTGTAATGGCAAAAGATGCAAGGGGATAATACGACATATGTAAAAATTTAAGGTTTTATTTCAATCGTTACCTTAGATTGCTTATTTAGATTGAATGATAAGTTAAGGGTTTTGATTTTCGAAATTACGTCACTTTTCCCAATCCTCTATCGCTTTTACCGGATTTATGCTTGCGAAGATTTTTCAGTGATAGTTCCGCGGACCGAAAATCAAGATATCGATCAATAGATCATCGCCAGTAACTCTTGACTGCCCATTACTCCTCCATGTACACGCGATTAACTTTTTCCAAATCATTTCATTTACTTTCTTGTTCATTTCCTCAATACAGCCTGTAAATAAAAATACATAATGCGTACTCCCACGCCCGGGTCGCGTGGGCGTCCCCATGTTTATCGCATAATTCCACCAAATTTTCAATGTCACGAATCGAGCAAATATAGCATTAGTACTAAGCAGGGTAAGGATTTGATCCTATTTCAGACAAGTTGGTGCGTGCTATGTTCACGTGTTTAGACGGCCTTGGGCTGGCTTCGCATTTCTACCATTGACCAATCCGCAAGCTTTCAAGTGCCAAATGTAAACCCACACATATCGACGGTAGAAAGGAAGAATCACTGAAACGACATTTTGGTCAACTTTTTTATCGGTTTTTTCTGCGTTGATAAGAACCTGGTTCAGGGTTCACGCCAATCTGATTAAAGGTAAAAAAAGGCTACGGATTTATAAAGCATAATCTTATGCGGCACAATGCGATTATTCCGTAATCAATTATGCACCGTACGCGGTCGCCACTCGAGAACCAATTTTTCCCAACAGCCATCGGTTTTATACGAGCAAACTGCCCCGCGCACTGCCACTGAAGATATGGCTGCATAGGTATGAATATATATATGAGTATTCTTCTGCTTTCTTTTCCACGTCTTAAGTGGGGTAGAACCGGTTCAACCCAACTTTAGCACCTCCGCAGTCCTTCTGCTTTGTGCACCGCACCCTCACCAAACGTGGCCGCGGATGGCATTCCCGTTTGTAGGTTTTGGGCTGTCTCGCTTAATTCGATTACTGGTAAGGAGGTCTAGCCGGACCTACCCAGTCCCAGGGCTGGTTCTAAAAAAATAATGGAAACCCCTTGGGTTAAGGGCCTTATGTGTGTATGATAAAACGTGTTTTTTTGTGATAGTGACGGAAACACAAAGTAACTCTTCGCAACTTTTGTATAGAACTAAAGGTAGGCACTATGTCGAATCGGAGAGTAACAAATCTGAAATATGGCAAATACAACAATACTAATCAAGAAAAGGAAAGAAAATGTCCATACGTCTCGCGACTGCTCTTACTCGCTAGTAATACTCGCTAGATCGTTTGAAAATATGATCTTCGCTAAGCGTTGTCTCTTGTCGAATGTCCAATCTGAACTACCAACATGCCGAACACTATGACTTCGAAAGAAATTTTCTTCATTGTTATTTTACAGTACAGTAAACATTTTACTGTTGTGAATACGCTTTGCGTTCGTCGGCGAGGTTTAGTGGTTTTTACGAGTACGCTAAACTATCAATAATATTCAGCCTATAAATGGTCTATGTACTCTGCATTCCTAAAAAACCTATGAGATTTGAAGCGACGAACGTTTATGCGCCCTTCTTCTTCTTCAACATTCTTGGTTGCTACAGTAGTGTTGTAGGAAACAAGTCTTGTCTTCCTGAAATCATCTTTTCCTCCGACATTTATGACATTGCTTGTTGGTACATCAGAGGCATTCGACTTAAGTATTCAATGCGGCACATTTTCTAAATTACAAACCCTCCAACATCCCTGACCCACACTTCGTCCACAGTACTGTCTCAAGTAAAATTGCAGTAACTTTGTACGAAACTTGCAGGGACTTAGTACTTTTTACGTGGACGGTAAAACAAATGGCGTTTGGCACCACATTAGTCTGCCAGAATGGCCAGTGACGTCACTCGCGTCACCCTTAACCTTATCCCGTAGACAAGCCCACGCCTTGGCAGATATCCAGCTCCTTCATTCATGGTTTTTGCTATAGTAAGTTTATTGGGGGGGGGGGGGGAGAACAGCAATATTGTTTATGCGTAAGCGTAAAAGTCAAATATAGTATGTCCTTCGTCAAGGTGAATCGAGGATACCTAGTATTTGCGAGTCCAATCCGAAAATAGAACTTGCCTTGGGATATACCAATAAGTCACATCGGATAAAAACACTTTGACTGCATTTGACGTTAGTGAGGAAACTACCATTTTTCAGAAGGCGTTACGTTGTAAGTCGTAATCAACGGTTGTGTTTTAATTTGAGGGGGGGGGGGGTAAGATTTCTTTGATAAAATTCTCAAATGAGTAATTTTTATTACGCTTAAAACAAAATAAAATTTGAGTGTTTGTTGTTTTCCGACGGTTAAATTCCTTACCTCGATCTCAAATCTTATATGTTGTTTATATTCAGAATACGAGTATTAGTGGATACTCACATTAACAAAAGCGCTATCGCATTAAAGTAAATAGAGCAGAAAATGCACCGTTCTCTGATGCCAAGCATTCAAAGATTTAATATCGGTCTGACCTTTACCATTTTGGAGGGAAATTATTTTTTCGCCCACGCCCGTAGACTTGGCGTGGCGCCAGGCGCAATGCCCGCTCTCATTATTAAGTTTTCGTATCAAGCAGTTAAATAAACATATTTATTAACAATACAAAAAATAGGTTTTATTAGGTGACTTTGACATGCTGATAAGTACTAATGACAAGCCAATAAATTCTACCTCAGCCATTCGGTTAACATTCGCACGAATGATCCATGAAGTAGGCAGAGGTGACCAAAATGCCTAAATCGTCTATACTTTCGGCGTCTAAGTTTTAGGCGGAACGCAGACTGTCGATTTTTTGCAAAAAAGGTGATTCAACCTGTTCACTTCGAGTTCATCCAGTGAATTCGGTCGAGTACATAATGCAAATCCATATTATACTAGAGATATAAGGTTAGATTTCAATTGTGAATAAACATTGAAACAAGTAGGTTTCGAGTCAAATTCTATTATTAAATCAACGGTCCTTGATAATAAGGTACCGTAGGGTGCAACGAGAGGGTAGGTTAAGCCTTTTCATTTTTAAAAGATTCAAGACTAAACTTTCTTTAACACTTACGCTGTCTTTTCAAAAAATATTTCATTATTACAGTTTTATAAGTACTAAATATTTTTCCACTCCGATTTTCTGTCAATACTTGCCACTGTCTGGATAGGGGTTCCATACAAATTTTCATTTACTAATAAATTAGGGGATGGATTATTTAAAAAAACGTCTTAGTGCACAATTACGTTACCGTAACTTTTTTGGAAAATTTAACTGAATATAAATTAGACAACCCAAGCTGTGCTACATGTGTTTGACAGTCACTGTAACAGTTTTATAAAGTAGATATTACCTTCTCATTTTTATTCCACATTTGTTGGATATCTTACTTAATAAAAAAACATCATTAGCAAAGGGAAATGTCAGCAGTAAAAATAGAACAGCATTAATGAATGGAGGGAAAACGCAGCGTCACCATGGGGAACAATGCCCAAACTGTAACAATACGATATTTCATTTATCAGCGCGGGCAGGCTTCATTTGCCTAACTGAATTACACAACTGTGCTGTGCAAGAAAAATATTGCTTATTGAAAAAAATTCCTGGCCATTTTTTCCAATACCTAAATCACTTGAAAAGTTAACGGTAACAATTCGATATTAATTTTATATGTTTCTGTCAGCGGACAGGTTTTATTTGTTTAATTAAATTGATTATACATTTCTATCTATACTTATGAACAAGATTATTTATTGAAAAACGTTATGGTGATTTTCCGTTTATAATAACTCAAAGGGGATTGAAGGGACATACAAAGTCACGTGATTTATCTTCAAGGAGGTGGATTCTTCTCAGATGTTCTACTTTTATCAAAATCGCTATTATCGCACCATCTTTTTCTACTGTTACTGGTGGACATGCTGGTGTAATGGAGCGATAAAACAAGATGGCTCATTCTTATATCGGTCAGAATAATACTAGAGAGAAGAGTCAAGAAAATCCGGAACAACTCAATATTCCGTAGCCGCAAATATTCTACGAAAAAGTGGTTGACTGAAATGGAGAAATACTTAAGTTGACAGTTCTGTTGTTTAGGTTCCCTTTGCCTATGGTTGTATTTGTGCATCCAAATTCTAAATATATGACATCAATTTGGTTTTCCTGGGAAAGGTGCTTAATATAATTCTGTCTGGGCGGATTCGATGCAAACACGATAATAGCAATTTAAAAATCGAATCAAACGCGTTATATATTCGATTGCGTTATACATATCCCTGAAATATTAAAAGAGAACGAGAAAATGGACCTTAGCAATCTCTTGAAGGTAGTTTACTCTCATCTGGCATAAACTTTTTGCCATAATAATCATTTGGCATAATGCATTTTTTTCTAAACACTTAAACTTTTCGGTATTGTCATAAAATAAACTTAACCTAACCTAATGCATTTAACAGGATGATGCCTTAAAAAGTCTCGAAAATTCTATGGTTAAAGAAAAATATGTTTTACGCCCGATGATGAATTATGTCAAATGATCATTATGACATAAAAGTGATGCCCGATGAGGGTAACCGCTTAAAGATCGGCCTGTATTTTATATAGTAATATTGGCCGTACGGCACATGTGGTTAAAAATATATATTTGACTTTGTAAATCTACAAAGCTACCTATTATTATATTTGGCTTGTAAGAAAAAAACAACATACATATGTCTTTTCATAAAAAAATACATATACTTACTAAACCTTTTCTTATATAATTTTTCACTCAAACACTTATTTTTTATAGGCAAAGAAACGGTCGAAGTAAATGTTAAGGTTATTCAATGTATTAGTGCAAAATACTCCTTCACATCACTGCTTTTGTCAGACTAACTCTTTAAGGTGTTGAAAATATAGGCGACGGATGTCTACAAACAAACATATTATATTGGTAATGCGGTTTGGCTGACTCACAGGAAGACATTTTCCTGAATGATAATCGTAAATAGCGTTGCTTGGAGCGTTTATTACTATGCCACAAATTCAATAGCTATAGAGGAAATAGAAGAAGACGAAGTCACATAACGAATATTATCTGTCGAATATAGGGTAATATTTTAATTAAGTAGATTGTAGAGAAAGTAAAAATTAAATGTTCATATAATTTTAATTAATGTCCCAGCGCTTATGGCTTTCAACTGTATTTATTTATACATTTAAATTTAATAGCAAATTAGCAATAGGGGTGAGAAAAGGGTGTCTATTATGAGTATTAGGTTGTCAACTCTCAGTACTGATTGAATATTTCCTCTGGCCCAACTTCATGCTGCTGATTAGTAGAAAACAAGTTGTTGACTGGTAGAAAATGCCACTGGCCATTAAATTCGCCATTTGTTTCGCCACTTGCCTTTTGTTTTGCGCATTAAAGTTTAAATAATAAATAAAATTAAATTAAGCTTTGAAACTCGGGGACCCTTGAGGGTTTGGTTCCAGCGTGCTTCATTTAGCGCAATATTTCTCTAATAATATGTATATTAGGGCTAGGGTGTATCGATTGCCGTAATGCCTTAGTTTATTTGATCGCAAGAGAATATAGGCCGAAGAGGCAATCCTAGTAACAATGCTAGTTTTCTATTAAGTCTACAAAGCTGGTGATAACCAGACCACGTGGCGATAGATGTTTATTTTAATGACATTTTATGTGTAGGCTTAGCTCGAGAAGCATCTCCAAGCCCGTTACTGCATTCAGAGTTGGAAAAGAAAGAACTAAACTCGGGACTGACAACAAGCACAAGTAAAATCGATTGAAACTAATACGATGCATCCCAAATAGGTTAACAGATTAACGACTTATCGATTCAAAGTTTTATCGAAACTTATTAAGTATTCATTGTTATTCGAATCATTATCTCCATATTACTATTAGATTAATGATTATTTTATTAGGAAAGTAAAATCGTGCATATCGAAGATTCTTTGACGCAGTTTAGGAAATTTATGACGGGCCTTAAGATAGGATGACCATAATACCTGTGTTCCGGATAATTATTTATTTATTATACAAATATTTATTTTCTTTATCGACTATTGTGTCGGCGAAATCAGCGTTCGTGATTTGTCACCGTTAACATCGATATGTGAGTAATGTGTATACCTAACTGTATGTATAAATATGTATTCTCATTTGATACATCCAACTATATATAAATTTGCTTCTACCGACTAAATAGTAAGCGATTTGATACGACCTCAGCTGAAATATGCTCGGACTGGACGGTTACTTGCTCACTTCACTGAATCACCAATACCCACCGTAGACATAGAAACTTTGCCAAGATTCACCAAAAAGCATTCAACAAAGTCGTCTAATGTAGGTAATTAATTAGTGTCTAATATTTTCTTCTGTTTCCGCGAATATTACTCATTTAAGTAGAACAATTTTAACGGATTATATCTCGTATTCTCATTTGAGTTCCCGACGTTTCGGAAGCTTTTCAGCTTTCCATGTTCACGGGTTTACTGAGAAAAGATATATTTTTCTCTCTCGTAGATAATATATGCGATATAATCCGCTAAAATTGTTTAATTTAAATACATTACTGTCTGTTTTCCTAAATCATTATCTGAGCTATATCTCATTTGTAAGGATAAGGACGTATCCTAGGTAGTAAAATCTCTTGTGGAGAAGTAAACGTCTTAGTAAAACTTTTATATCGTAACTTTAAAGGCGCCGACGGATATTCATCATGCCACGGTCTCTATTCAAAATACTAGTTAAACCTGAATTAACCAATTAACTTAACCTTTTTACCGTTCTTTAAACATCCGCTGTAGCTTCCTAGCTCTTAGTACGTAGATATTAAGTTATATCTTAGATGAAATATAGTTCTTAAAGCGTAACAGAAGTTGGTTTTTATCAACTTTGATTTATTGACGGAGAGGGCACCACGTAAAATTTTTATGTTACAAATCAATCAGATTTAATTCAGAATTTGGGAGCGATGAAACCTTTGATTGGTGCTAGTTCACAGTACGGTACCCGGGTTTTCTCAACAGGCATACACTTTTTTGCCATAATCGTCATTTGGCATAATGCATTTATTTCTGAACACTTTTCAGGATTGTTATAAAACAAACCTAACCTAACCTAATGCATTTAAAAGGAGGCATTAGTCTTAGAAAGTCCTGAGAATTCGAAAGTTTCGGAAACAAAATGATTTATGCCAAATGATGATTATGACAAAAAAGTTTGTGCCAGATGGTAGCTGACGGTACCTACATGATTAAGTCATAACGATATATGTAAGTTATATTTGACCGAGCGAGCGCGAAGAGTCTCCGTTTTTGCTTAGGCATAAATGCTTTCGTATGTCCGGCTATTCTTCTCTACAGGTCGCTTTCCTCAACCGATTTTTGTGAAACTTTGTGAGCAGCGTCTCTAGCACAACTGTGATGCGCGACTCATTGTCGCGAGACAAGTATTGTTCGTCTCTTTCCTTTCAATAACGTGCGAGAGAGGCGGGTGATGCTATGTCGCGCGACAAGCGAAGTCGTGGAGGGTTGTGCTAGAGGCTATTAGTATATATATATTTTTCTCGGTTTAGTTTTTAGATATTTTCAAAATGGCGGAGATATGGGGTTTGAAAGACTTGCGAGGTCTACTCACAGAGCCGCTAGATAATAATATGGGATAGATATGCAATTATATGGTAAGCAGGACACATTGCCAACTAGGTACGACTTATTTTGGCGGTTTTTATACAAGTAACGGATAGGATGGGTGTCTATTTGACATTTTAGACGTAGTTAAATCTTGTTACTTCATTGTCACATGATTCTATCAATATTTTTGTGTAAGAGCTATTTAATTGGGATGAGGGTATAGAAAGCTTAAATTTGTTATGGAGCCTAGGATTTATATACAAAGATAGATAGTGGGCGATGAATACAGGAATAGCTTACGCTCAAAAATTGCAACGGCAAAAAAAAATCTAGGGCAGCTTATAAAAAAATGAGTTCCCAACAAAAACATTTCATGTAAAATTGACTCAATAAGCTTTCGCTGTAAAAAATGTTATCAGATCCCAGGAAAAGCCGAATCCCCTACACTCAGACTTTTACTAACCCTCTTGGTTTAAAAAGTATGGCTTGGCTCTTTCATATTTATTTTTCAGTGTCATAATTATTAAAAAGAAACCCAACAACTTAGGTTAGGTTTAGTCCTGAAAATTTTATGGTTTAGAAATATGTTTCGTCATAATATTCAGGATTGTTATGAAATAAACCTCCATTAGGGCAAATGGTAATTATGCCAAACTTAAATAATGACTTATAAACTATGCAGTACATTAATAACTCGAACATTACCTTGAAGGAATGGAATCCGGTTATATTAGTTAAATGTACGGTGGCTTAAAGTGTACGGGCACTAATTAACAGTATGTAAACGTCGGCCAAAGAAAGTGAATGATTTATTGAGGAGTAAATAAATAGACGAGCGTGATGCCTTGAGTTATATTGACACAGACTCCAATTAAGATCATCATTTTTATTGCTAATTTTTGTTTCTCACTTGGAAAACTATACACCGTGTTCTTTTTATGATGCGAGTATTAACGTAACCGTCAATGCGAACCACTTTTCCCATGGGGAGCTATTTTGGAAACGAAAAGAGAAATCTGCCATTCCGTACATTTTGGTTGCATTAACACAAACACTATTAAATGGTAGATTTTTATGACCTGCAAAAAATTAAGAAAAAAAAAACACGGTGTATAGTTTTCTGAGACAACTCACGGAAGATCGTGTAAGAATCAACAAACAATCGCACCGTGTCGTCTCGTTGCAACGACACATCGCTTTTAACTATTTGACACTCTTAAAAATATTAATGAACATACATGAATACATGATTATCAATCATTATGGGTTAGTACAGAAACCACAAATGTATTTTTTAAAGACTATAAATGCAGTTTTTTTAAATCTCAAATCGGCACTATGGTCCATCTGACCAGATTTTCATATCTCTTTTAGTTTCGAACTTTTCCATAGTTACTAGCCCATTTGAATTGTTCACTCCATTACATATATCGAGGATTATTAGATGTTTTTGTCCCATTCTCATACCTACAAATAGGTGTCCCGATGTATAAATAGACCTCCTTATCGATACAGCAAGTCATTCTCCGTTCTTCCCGAGCATTCACTAACACTTATTCCTAACTATTAACCCTTAAGCTGGTAGCACACTGTCAATAACGTCTATTTCTCTATTTTGTCCATCATACTTAACAAATTCTAATTGAGGGACAATCTAATTACGGGAATTAAGGGGGATTGGGAAAATAATCTATACCTAGGAATTTTTATAAAATATTCTGTGATGCTTTTTTGTCCATTTCATACAAATACTGCCAATTTGCCGTATTTGTATGAAATGGACAAAAAAGTACTTCGTTTAATAAATAAAAAAATAAAAAGTAAGGCAAATGTCTCAGTGCCCCACCTTATTTAGCAATAGAGCTGACAATCAGGGGTCATTTATTGGAATGCAGTCAAGTATTGGGATTTTTACTTTATTTACCGAGCGACCAAAGTGTCTCCGTTTCAGCTTGGGTAAAAATGCTTTCGTATGTCCGGATACTAGGGCTCCCAATCCCGGGATCCCGGGAGGATAGTTTCCTGGAAAAAAAAATATTCTCATTAGTCCGCCAGTTAAATTATTAAAAAATATAGGACACACATATTTTTTCTTTTGTAACTCAAACAAAAAAAAGACAAAAATAAAGCGCGTCGAAGTTTCAGAGTGGGGGCGCATGACGTGCGAAAAACGGTCGCACGGCGTGACGTCACAGGGAACTTTAACGGGCTGTATCTTCATATTTTTTTGTTTCATTGAGGAAAGAAAAAAATACGTGTTCCAATATTTTCTGATAGTCTAACTGACGGACAAAGTATATTTTTTTAGGACACAAGCCTTTTGTATGAAATGGGCTGTGATTAATAGCTTTTATTCCATGTCATACAAATACTGCCAATTTACGGATTCCTGATTTTCTATAGCCCCGATCTTTAATTAAACGAAGTTATTGTTTTATTCCAGGGATCCCAGGATACTACAAATCCCGGGATTGGAAGCCCTGCCAGATACGGCCCGGCGGATGTCCCGCAGTTCTTAACTGCAGGTCGTATTTCTCAAGTGAACTTTTGTGAGCAAGTTCGAGAGGGTTAAAAGAGCAATGTTTAAGCTTACAGATCCACTAGTATTACCTATATATAATTGAAACAAATCATTCTGTATTAACTCATACTCGTTTATCTTGTCCGGTCAAATAACCGTATCGGCCGATGTTGCGAATAATGTCTTATCGGAAATAAGGCGAGGTTTACATTTACAACGCCAATCAAACCACATAACGACCTTGTTTTGATTGTGCCTAATTACGGGCCAGTATCGCAATAGAAGCCGCTTTTAGGGTTCCGTAGCTTATGGTAAACTGTTAAAAACTCGATTTGGAACTGTAGGCCTATAGCTAATTTACGCGCGTCGCCTTCATACTCTACGTGTCAGAAAGGGGCGGGTGCTTTGACATTTATCTGTCCCGATAAAAAACGTATCCATGGTCTGCAGATGATATAATGGCAGTTTGAATTTAGAGCATTTATCTGCTGATACATTCCCCTCTGCCAAAGTATTCGCGAAATCGAGGGTCAGTTATACGGTACATTGTCAAAGTGTGCGTGTGTGTTTATTGTTTGTAGCTGTTTTTTTAAACTTGTGGGCTTGTTGAAATTAGGAATATGTACGTAGTGTGGTTGCTTATCTCGCCCCCCCCCCCCCCCCCCCCCCCCGCTCGCTAAAAATGCACGAAAAATTGGTCGGTAATGATACGGCTTGTCATCTTCAGTGGTAAAAGTATTAAAAGTTGAAGCCCTTCTTCCTACACAGAATAAAGGAATTAGTTAACTTATACTATTACTAGGTATTTAAAACATAGCTTTCGTGTAGCTGCAAAAGGAGCCGAATCCGTGATATTCTTTGTCCCAAATGAATATTAAAGGTAGACAGCACATATTTAAGGCTTGGATACAACTGAAAGGAAATTTCACCATGCCATAGCAAATATACGAATTATTTTTTTTGTATCCAATTAAAATTGTAATGTATCCTTACTATTCCAGTTTGAACAAGATATAATAAAATAGTTTGTATATCGAACAAAATAGTTTGTATCCGACTCCCAGAAAAGGACGTGATTCTAAATTTATTCATTTACCCGAACACCGATATAATTCTAATCGTTTCAGAAGCTTAGAACTCACTCCCTAGAATATAGTTCAGGATTGTCCATTTTTCAAACACTCATCGATAACTGTACTCATGCCAGTGCTAGGAAGCTGATCTAGTTCACTTATTACTTTTTGCGGGCAGTTTTTGCGAGCGATTAACAAACATTACATTTGTTTGTTTTTCACGACGATCTTTAATTATATTGAAACAAATCGTTTATTCTTTTTTTTGTCAGCCTGAGCTTTGATTTCCTCAATTCCCAGACCTTGGTCGTCCAGATGTGCTATGGTGACATGAAGTTACGATAGCGTAATTGGAATGGAATAATTTTAAATTTTAATCAGCGAGGAAATGATTCTAATGAGGTTGCCTTTTGACCATTTATGATTCAAGATTCTAATCGTGACGGATTACTTAGGCTTTAAAATTTAAATTACATTATTGTTTTGATTTGATTAGACACGCAAACGATTTAGACAGTAAGCTTCTAAACACAAGAGGTGGTAAAAATTTACCTTTTAGCTATCCTTCATTTGAAGAAACAATACGTCGTCTCACTAGATAATTTCATGTCGGGTCTTCTTGACTTTCAAAAGGAATGTATAAAATACTACTAACCTGTATGTACCTTCCGTGATTTGTATCGCTTTGAATAAGGCATTTCTAGGTGAATGGGTCTATTTTATGTTGATATTGTTCCGCGTTGTAACAATAGGTACACTGGACAGCATAATTGCATGGACATTTGTCAGAAAGCTTGCTTTGCAGCGAAACGAGACGCCATATATCCGGTAACGACATTGGTTCCATAAGATCTTACTAGATGGCGTTGATAAAATCAAAATATTTAAAAAAAATCTTGGTTGAACTTAAGATTGCCAAACACAGACGGCAAGTCACTCAAATATTCAATTTACTTTATGGAACGTATTTTCAGAATCCAGTATTTTTTAATGCACCTTCAGTTAAATATTACTTAGATTCACCGTCATATATAAACCAAAGCCATCGATGATTTTGCTAATTCAAACACAAAATACAAAAACGCTTTTTTCCTATACCGTGTTCGAGAGGATTTGAACCCGGAACATTCGTCGTATAGATCAAGTCATAAAACCCCTTAGCCATCAAGCCATATTCGACATGGATGAAATTTATAACCGTATTTGTAATCACTGATCACCTACGTTTGCAAGGCATGCATTTAGTGTTAATAGTTTTTTTTAAATTTATTTTTTACTGACATTATTTAACAGCTGCTTAAACAAAACATTTTTATTTAAACAAATAAATATTTATAATTAAGTCACATGTTGAATAGTTTTTGAATAGTGCAACATTTATATAAAAGTTACCGCACATAGAGGGTAGACTTAAGATTATGAATATACCGTAATAGTTTTTATACAAAGTAACTGTTCGCTCGTTCTCTTGCGGCTGCCTTCTCTTGTTCTCCACACAGTGAGGGTTTACATCCTCGCAAGCATGCAGTCAAACCCTTGCTGACTCCACAGCTCAAAGAAGCGAGACTAAAGTTTGCTCGAGAATACTTAAATTCCGATTGAAGTAATGTCATTTTCAGTGACGAAAAAACGTTTCACTAGTGAACTCGGACGTTTTAGCTTGTGGCGTCGAAATAATACGCGTTATAATAACGATCACGTAGTGCCCAATGTGCAATCTGGTCGCATCACAGTGAATATGTAGGGTTGGATGAGCGGGGCTGACCCGGGAGAACTCGTCAGAGTGCCCAGTCGGGCTAATTGCTGATTACGTCAATGTGCTGGAGGAGACCATGATTCGAAATGTGTATACGGAGGAAGAATTACCCATAATTTCATTTGTGCGGGATAATTGTCTCATACATCGTTCCCAAAGTGTGAGTGAGTGTTTTCGCTGACGTTATAACATAAATATCATTTCGTGGCCTGCTATTAGATCACCAGATTTAAATCCCATTGAAAACCTGTGGCTATACCAATTAAGGACAGAAGTATGTGGAGATAGGGTTACACTGATGTTTATTAGTAGATAAACAGGGCGTAATTGCGTTAAGTATATTTTATTTTTATATTTTTCTATACTATGATAGTAAATAACTACATTTTTATACTACAAAACGGGACTCAATCACATATTGTTTATTTTTTGCATATACGCTATTTTGTGGCAGTATTTTACAATATTTTTTCATCACTCAGTCTTTGAATTGATAAGAAATGATAAGTTAGTAAAACAGTAAAAGGTAAATGTTAGAATGCGTTCGCCTACAATGATAACCATTCTCAGATTTGTAATTAATTGTATTCGCTCATAATACTGATTTGTTGAAGGGAAGCTTCAATCCTCTTTCCAATTTTGGAAATGAATACTTAAGCTATACCCTCAACAAAATCTGAAGAAGAGATTTTACTTAAATTATAGATTAATAAATTGTGTTATTTATCTTAAATAAATATCGTGTAAGAAATAAAGTTTTTTTTTTTCATTTCAAAGTTGTATTATTTGTAGTTGTAAGAATCGATAGTTATTAATTGGTTGTAATTTAAAAAAAAAACCCTACTTTTGAGGAGTTCATTATTAGAGAACTTGTCACTATTTTTCTTTTACCTTACCTTTTTAACCAACTTCCAAAAAAAGGAGGAGGTTCTCAATTCGACGGAATGTTTTTTTTTTTTATGGATGTTCACCGATTACTCACAGACTATTTGACCGATTTTAATTTTTTTTTTGGTTTTTTAGAAGGTACTTTCTAGTTGGTCCCATTCAATTTTGGTGAAGATCTGATGATGGAATCCATGAGGAATTGGAGGAACTCCTCAAATATTGTAGGCATAGATATAGCGATTTTGGTATTATAAGAAACATAATAAGCATTTGCATTCAGAGAATGTAAATTGGTGAAGTGGAACTGATGCAGAAGACCACAGAATGCCATCGGCACTCGTCAATGATAAATGATTTACGGGTGGCGACAAAATATCTTGATTAATTTAGCTAAGCAACTTCATAGTCACAAATTTAAATGTTCCTGATAAAAATGGTACCATCGAATTGATTTGATGATGGAGCCGGAAGGTAGGCACCAGATCTATGTAATAAAATAATGTATCCTAGCCGTGTTTGGGCTTGTTCGAATCGTCACGAGATACACTTTTAAGTAACGATTAACTAAAAAGTGTAAAATAAATAAACTTTTAAACAAAAAAATAAAACCGACTCCAAAAAAACTAAAAAGTAAAAAATAACGCCATATAATTCAGTTTCTTCAAATTACTTACAAGTAACCGTTTGTATACTCAATCTATACAGTATATACAATTAATGTTATTTTGGAGTCGGTGCCATCGTGTCACAACTTACTAAAATCGTCAATTTTCAATATTTTACACATTCTTTATATGGCACCGACGCCAAGATAAGATTAATTGTATATACTGTATAGATTGAGTATACAAACGGTTACTTGTAAGTAATTTGAAGAAACTGAATTATGGCGTTATTTTTTATTTTTTAGTTTTTTTGGAGTCGGTTTTATTTTTTTGTTTATATGAATACACACAGTCAATTGTAAATTTTCTTGTAATAACTATATAATTTAATAACCATACTAATATTGAATCAGTATTTCGATTGCTATAAGTGTAGGTATTCATAGTCAATATTCAGGCAAAGATCCAGGCACAAGCAATGATTATTTTGTTTCAGCCTAGTCTATGTATCAAGTGACTACCTCTTCACATTATATGATACTATAATAGATTTTCATCCTTGATGACTTTCAAACAACTAGTAACGCAACTTTTTATGGAAATTTGCATCCAAAGTAGAGTATTTTCCAAAGAAGGGTATTCTAAAGTTCCACCTTGTTTATTATATTATTTTTATTAAAGTATAGTGCCATAATATTCATGTCATCGCATATGTTATTGAAGTGTGGATGAAGTTAAGTATGTTTAAAAACCTCGTAGTTTCATGAAGAAACAAAGTGTAAATGGCGGTATATTTGCAATGAGTTCTTATTGCAGAACAGACTCTGTTCTGTTACGATAGTAACAATACGCTTGAAAGATAAATTTTAAAACAACATTACTTAAAAAAAAAAAAAACTGACGAATTGAAAACCTGCTTCTTTTCTTTTTCTGGAAGTCGGTTAAAAAGAAGCGTGTTCCAAAAGTTAAATACAGGTGCCATTTTAATTTCAGTGGAAGTTTTTCTTTAATAGTAATTATATTTCATCCGTGTAGTAGATTATTCTATTACAGATGAATTTTAGTGTTTGCGAGACTCACATATCAACAAACAAAGCATTAAATTCTTTGTTCGTTTTGATAACAACGCCATCTAGTTTATTTTTTTGTAACCGTCATGCAATGCTCAGAGCTACGTGCTCTCAGCATCTTAAGACAGCCAAACGATTATCGTCTTTGCCATGTCCATGTAATTATGCTGTTGATAGTACGTTATGACACTTTTAAATGAAGAATTTGCTTTCCTCCAGTTTCTTATATGACTCCAAACATTATTTATTTATTTTGAAAAGGCATAGTAACAAGTCACAAACTTAGTCATTAATTAAAGTACATAACGTTCAAGACATCTATGTGTTTGTTACTCGATTACAACCACGCACAACATTTGAGAGTGATTGTAAAGTGCATGCAATTAAGAAGTAGCATGCATTAACTACGTAGGTTTTTAATAAATATATACAATACTTAATGTGTCTTTGTTGCCTTCTTAATATCACTAAGAAAAACATTGATTTTGGCTGTGAAAATATCTAGCTCTGGATTTTTCTTTAACAATTCATCATAAGAACGTTATATTGGTATACAGTACGATTACTTACTTCGAATTTGGCGCTTGGCATTAGTTGATTTTTATCTGTACAGATCAGAAGTACAAATTATATGAAAACCTTTATAGGTCTGTATGAAGAACACATAGTTAATTGAAAACCGCATGGATAAAATAACAAAAAAATATTAAAAAAACGCTGATGAATAATAATAAATAAATATAAAATAATATATTATTGGTTTCTTAACTTCGTTTGGTTCAAAGCCTGTGTTGAGTCGTTAATTGCTTTCTTTAAAATAAGTGGCAGATCCATACCAATTTCCTACTATAATCACATTGAGTCATAAAATTTACATGGTTTATATTCCTATTTGAAAATTGATAAGGTCTCACTACTTAAGTCAGGTTTTTTATTTATTTACTTATTAGATTCGAACATTTATTGCATATCACATTACATTATCTGAATGCTGTATGTGTAATAATATTCTCATGAAGTTTGCATCATTTGTCAATCATATCTAGGACTTTACTCGTAATATCGTAGAGATTATGCTTTCTCAACTTATCCCAGGAAGCCACGATTGAACATCGAGTATGAGTAAATAAAATAAACTTTATATTATATGTTACGTCGTGACTATATGTTTTATAGTCATGTTATATATTTTTACAGCCTCTTAAACAGTTAGCGTGGTCACATTGCAATTACAATTGCAATATTAAAATAAAGTCAATGAATAACATTTACATTTAACTAAGAAAAACTTTTTAGAGATTGCCGTGATAGTATAAGCGTGCACATAATTTCGTAGCTCCAAGTCAAGCTTAGCTAATAACGAGAGCGGCACGCTGTCTGCAGATCAGTTTTTTACCGCCACACACACAATACGTCTACTTCTTGTCGCAATCACAACAAAAGCGACTAACTCGCATAACAGTGACTGAAACTTATGACTGTCATAATTACTCCAATTTATTAAACACGTGACACTTTTTACTCGTCATTGTTTGATGATTTGAGCAATTATAATGCACAGGTGTTACAATATCGGGTTGTCAAGGACAGGATGGTGATCATTTTAATAATGTATTATCAGTTTTTACAGCATTTATCATGTATAATTTGTTGTCATACCTGCTCTTTGTATTAATTTGTAGACAAGTGAATTCGGGGAAGGTAATGGCCGTCTCGGCCAAATGTGACTGGGTGAGTCAGGATGAATACTTACTTTAATTTAAGCTGTCATAATACGACTGCTGTCTGCTACGATTGTCGTGGAGACATTAATATGTATTTTCAGCTCAGCCTCGTCTGTCTGTATTTAAGTTCTTCTAATCTTAGCAGGCTAAGGCGTAAATTAGCAATATAATCATTAATTAATTTCTTTCGCATGTGCATTTGGCTTTCGCATGTGTAGAATACTCAGGAGTAAGTATACCTGTTTTATAATATTTTTATAAAAGAGAGGAATATTTATACTTGTCAACCTCGAAATAAAATTGAATTATAGTGTAACATAACATGGAACTGCCAAATATTTTTCACGGGTGGTTAAAAAATGATTAACACAGTTATAATTAGCCAAAGGCTAATGACAAATCAAATACAGAAATGATACCAGCAAGAAGGTCAAAAGAACTCCGCGGTCAGTGGTTGCTAATTAAGTAATCAGTAATTGTTTGTTAGCGTGGGCTGAGCCAATTGCCAGAATCAATAGCGAGAAAAAATAGAAGTGACTTGCGAAAATAGTTTAGTAATGCCTTCAGATGATTCGTAGGTACTTAAATGAAAGTTTATAACTACCAATAGGATATAACATTATTTCCTCTTAATACCGCAAAAAGGTAAAGGGCAAGGGATTGTAGGCATTCAAAATGCTTATGCTTCTCATCGTTACATCTTGTACAGTAAGGTTGTTCATTGATAAAACCAGATCACAATAAAATAAAATCTAGGATTTATGTAAGCAAACGTTAGAAAGGTTAGAAAAAGACATTATATTTTACAAGCTTTTATTTAACTTCATATTTGTATGTATGTCTACCAATCTTGCAAGGAAGTTTTGAACCACTTCCCGGGGACCGATTAAACTGAAATTTGGTTATAAGAGAATAGGTACAATAATATTAAAAGAAAACAAAATAATAAAAAAGTTTAATGTGCAGGCAGTACACACCCATAATATGTAAGACATACAAAGACAAAAAAGTCACGTCAGCAAATACACAAAAATAAAATGAAAGTAATATAATAAAAAAAAACATATAAAATTAACATTATAAATTACTTATAGTAATTTGTAAACGTTACTATTTATTTGCGATTCTTACTCCGGCGTGCAGATAGCCAGTATTTAAAGATAGGGCTACCCATGTCGCGGTATACAGCCGTTAGGATAGTGTTGTGAGAGCAACGTAATCTCTCCCAGAAGGCATTAATACGCGTGCGCACAACAGTATAGAAGTCTGGAATTCCTGCTTCAGCAAACATGGTCGAGGCGCTGCAGAACTGTAGCCGCCGCTTCAGCGCGCGGAACATATCGTTATATTGCACCCTAACCTAAGTAACAATTTAACGTCGTATAAAGGTTTAGTAAACGTTATCTGAATACCATATATCGCAATAGCTAAGTCATACTAACGTTTACTAAACGCGAAAATGGCTTCAATTATACGAACTAAATGGTCGTATAATGGTCATACTGAAGTCTCGAGCTAACTTTGTTAACGTCATTCAAAAGTCGTACCAATGTTATACTTTCGTCGCGCAGTAGTCGCATCCTAACTTTACAACGACTCGTCTGTTGTATTGTAGTCGTACAGGTGTTTTTAAATGACTAAAATGTTTTATTTCGTCGTCAAGAGACAACACCTGTAAGACTTATTCATACTCGTATTCTTGTTCGTGGCAACGTGTTTGTGGTTTTGTTTGAAGATTTTAGTGTATAATAAATAATTACAAGGAAATAAAAGCTAGGCAAGTGTTATTAAATTTTCATATCTTACTTACTTTATCTGTCTCTCATGCTATTTAGTTTGACTGGAAACTGAAGTTTTATGATAATATACTTATGTGAATACTATTCAGATTTTCATGACCCCTCGTTATTTTATGTTTAAATCATTATATTTTTATTAATGAAAATAGGTTTTTTTCTAAAAATGTCTGACATGTTGCTTTTGTCGCACACTTATCTCTGTACGACATGATGATGATGATGATAGTCGCCATGACAGCTAGATTAGGGTTCCTCGAAAAACATATGGCCGCCTCGTCATTATAAAGGAAAAACCTGACTTAAATGCGACTGTAAGTTTGATTAAAGTCAGGACATGACATTAAACCGACATCAGTAATATAAAGGTTATATTTGTGTCATCAATAAACAACCAAATCATTTAAGAGTCTTTAATTGACCGATGTAAAACAAGATGGTAATTGTTATATAAACATCACTGCGAAAACGTCTATACAACATGCACGTTATATAAATGTCATATAAAGTTTTTCGAAAGACATGATTTGGTCAGTTCGAAACGTTTATTGGACTATAACGTTGGTATGACTATTGCGTTGTCGTTCAAACGTTTTAGCTAAAACTGTAATATAACGTCGTATAGTTTAGTCTCCCCAACGTCGCTAAGACCACTTTAATATGACATTATCGTCGCACGACTAATTAGTTACATTAAAGACGACTATAGGACCTGGTAGTCATCTCATTACCATTGTAAGACTGCTATCCAATTTTAGGTCGTACAAGTCAGGACTTTTACGACGTATTTGTTTGTTGGGAATGGCACTGTACGCTTTTCTGCTGTTCCTCACCCACAATTGTCAGGTGTAGAAAGAGAGCCAGTAGGCGGTCAATAACTTGCTTGACTCTCTCACTACACCCAGCAAATATTCAGACTATTACGTTGCCCTAACCGCCAGAGCTTTTCTCTCTCGCTCCTCCAAAGCTCTTCTATCTTCATCGTCCCTCATATCGTCAGTAAGTATATGACCTAGATATTTGAACTGATGCACAATACGAATGTTCTTACCATTTCATTTGACTTCTGGCACGTTGTCTAAGCCTCTTCCCGCTCTGAATACCATAATTTCAGTTTTGGCTACGTTATATATTAGTGAATCCACATAATTCTCACATACTGACAGCAGCTTTCTTAGACCCTTGATGGAGGGGCTAAGCAACACCATATCGTCAGCGTAGCTGAGACTGTTCACACATACACCACCTATGTGACAACCGATTTTGGTGTCCCTCAGCCTCACCATCAAATCATTGATGTAAAGGTTGAAGAGATCCGGAGAGGTCAGCCCGCCTTGGCGCACCCCGCATTCTAATCTATAAGTATTAATACATATCGTGTCATCCCACTTCACAGAGTTGGTTTGATTTCCGTACCAATGAATATGACATCAAGGAGCTGGCCTGATGATACTGACGATAGTCGGAAGGAGTTCATAGGAACTATGTAAAAAAAATAACACAATCCCACTGAGTTTCGGCTCTTTAGAATCGTCTGGGAGAGTACCTAGTTGATGAATGTTCAAAGAAAACTACATGCGGCATTAAAAAAACATATTTTTTTTAGCAGAATCCTATTTATACTATACTTAAAAACTGTATCCGAAGTTCGTACGACAGTTATTCCCGCGTCACATTAAAGTAACAACTTTATCTAGGAATTACCCGACCGCAAACCCATAATAACGAAATGTCCAAAAGTTAAATCCATTGAAACGTAAAATTTCGTGTTCTCGTTTTACGTCCGATCGGCTTGACCGCAAGCCGCGGATTTATTGTCCGTTTGACACGTATTGTGCATATTCGAGACTAATACGATTCATCGCCATTGTCGACGGACTCGTGGCAAAATGGCCACCATTAAGGGCTTCGGCAGATGGCGTCAACCGAATTATTTGCTATTATGATCTTAAATTGTATTATAGAGCTGTCGCATTGAGAAAAAAATGTCCTATTTTGGTATTTAGTTCGGTTATAATGGTTAACAACTGTCAGATTATTTCGATGATCTATTCACACCCTTAACGATTCGGAAACAAGCTAAATTTCATTCTTCGTATCTTATCCGAAAGCTCAATATTGAACGCGCGGATTTTGATTGATTTATATAATTTGGGGACAATTGTCCATTCCATGACGAATTGAGTTGTCGATTATGGACGGAAATCGAGCAATTTGGTTGTGAATTTATTCGTTTCCTATTTATTTAGTGTGTTATGGATGGTCATTTGGCAAAGGGGAGTGATGGATACGGACCACCGCGTAGGTAAATCGATTTATCAACGAGATTCAAATTGTTATTAATTGTTATAGTTATAGAAGTTCTATAGTAGGGAACACAGCGTGTGTTGTGTGTGTTAGTAACATTGGTAGGTACGACTAACATGCAATATGTATTAGTATTAAATCATTTAGTTGCAGCATTGGATAATGTGGAAACCATGTATTTAAAAGTGCCATTGTTATATGTATTGTGTAGGTAATGGAAATATGATTTATGTAATCGTATTTAAGATGGATTTCAGCAAATAACCGTCAACCACTTATTTATGAAGGCTTTATCTTAGAAGTGACTCAGTATCTTCGTTGGTGCATACAAATGATGAAAAACGAAATATGTATAACAGTTTTAATATATAACTATAGCATAAAGTCATAATATTGTAATTTTAATAGTCGCATTATACTCGTATTTATTTCAAACTTTATAGCTCAATACAAAAGTATATATAAATTGCGAACGTATGCCAAGTGGCATTCTCTCCTAGGCATAAGGAGATGCATGAAGTTGTGGTTATTGTGTAACATTGTGTAACGGGTTCATAAATTGAGACACTGTATTACTGTTAATTGGCTTAACTTTGAGTAGTCATAACATTGATGAATCTGGAGCAAACTTATATCGGTCACACCTTAATTTTTAGGCTTAAACTGCTTCGTACGGATACTTTATATTAAATAGCACTTCACGAGATTTGAATGAGACTAGTTAATACTGGTAATAAAAGGAAAAACAGTGGCATGATTGTGATGTAGTGCCGAAATTGAATACAACGTTCTTCAGCTTTTATTAGGTAATTGACATTTTATGATATATTGGATATTAATTGGTTAATTATTTTGTGCCCTTAACTGGGATATTTATATACCTAGGTACCCAAACTTTGGGAATTAGTGGTCGGAGTATCTAAAAAAAACAGTATTTAAAACTTCACGCAGTATTATGTCTTGGGTTTCATGTAAAATTTATTTCATTAGGTTTATTTTTTACAATAAATTGTGAGAGGCACATGTAACTTCATATTATACTTATCGCTATTAAAATTATTTGATATTTAAATCATCAGATTAAGATCGAACTTTGATTAGAAAATAAGATAGTTTTAAAGATTACAAAAAGCCTCTTTTACAATAAAATCGATAATTAATTGATAACAGTACAAATTCTATGTTTCTTTAAATATTTAATGAATGAAACTTATCAAATACTAATTGATCGGACACTACGAGCTACGCAACGTTCCACAGGCGTTAGAACCGCAGTTTTTTTTTACACATCACACACAAGAAGTGAGTAATTACAATAATTTAGTAGTAATAATAATTGAACAATTTTTTAAAACACCAAAACAGTATAATTATAAAATTCAAACGAATAAAATTTTTAGGATCATTGTACTCCTGACAGACACAGGTCTTCCTCGTATTAATACCCCGCCATCCCTTTCGAATTGTAGACATCAGCGGGCCTATGATGGTTGCGTTTGTGACGCGATAAATAAGTGACATAGCTGCCGGCACCTTCTGACACGTATGTGAGTGCGAGAGTGACAGGCGCGTTATCATATCATTTATCGCGTGATAAACGCGACTATCATAGGCCCGCTGGTCGGCCCATGGCAAGGGCGATTTCCTATATATGATGAAGATAAGCTCTAGATCACCAATTTTTTAAATCATTTCATCAGACGCAATTAGTTCGTTAGGTTTATTATAGAAATGTGAAAAGTATCCTGTTTCAGGAACGTAGGGAGCAGGAATTAGGTTAGATAACTCAAGAAGTTTAGGAAGCATAATTTACATATTCATTAGCAGTGAACGTTTTGGTAGCATTTTTGGTACAGCAATCATGGCATTGCGCTATATATGTGGAACATACCAATTTAAATGATTAAACATAGTTAATATTATTTTCTTCTGTTTCCGCGATTATTACTCATTTAAATAAAACAATTTAACGGATTATATCGCATATATTATCTATTTTGAGTTCCCGACGTTTCGGAAGCTATTCAGCTTTCCATGGTCACGGGTGGACTGAGAAAAGATATATTTTCCTCTGTTAAAGTTAATACAATTTGTGCAAACTACCCATTTTTTGAAAAAACTAATAAAGGTTTACATACATGCCAGATGGGCCTAAGCTGTAAAGACAGTTACACGTGTGCCAGAAGGGCTTAATTACTTTATTTTAATAATTTACCAAGCAGCATTCATTTGTGAAATGCTGCTTGGTAACCCTAATCCATAATTTCGGACTCTCCAATGATCGCTGCACCAAAAATGTTACTCTTTTAGTTGTCTTGATCACGTAATATAAGTACGTATTTATTAAGTCACTAGCTTCTGCCCGCGACTTCATCCGCCTTAAATTCGTTTATCGTGGATAAGGGTATTTTTCCTGGATAAAAGGCTCAAACCCGGGACTCAAACTATCTCCATACCAAATTTCATCAAAAATCGGTTCAACGGTTTAAGCGTGAAGAGGTAACAGATAGACACACTTTCGCATTTACAATATGAGTATGGATTTGGCAAAAAGGTATTAATTTTAGCGCCACCTGTTAGTTTAGCAAGGTGCTCGATACTCGTGGGCTCGTAACACATGTTTGAGAGAAGTTTGCACCTCCTTTCTAAGTAGCGCGATAAGATTCAGGTGCAAACTTAACTCAATCAAATGTAGTGGCTACCCCCCTTTTTAAGGGTTGAATTTTTATAGCCTATAACCTGGCCGAATTTTTTTTCGACCTATTTGTAAAGTTTGCATCAAAATCTGTTCAGCCGTTTTGACTTCATGCGTGTACAAATAAACGGACAAACAGATAAACAGACAAAAAAATTAAAAACTGTTGGATCGTGTTCTGTTATCGATTTTAAGTATCCCCGGCCAATTTTCTTTCGAATATCTTCCATGTACAGACTTTCGACCCTCCTCTGCTTTATTATATGTATAGATTAACTGCCACGCCTCTTAAAGGAAAATACTCCATAACTAGATAAGAAAGAATAATTTGCGTAGTTAAATCAGGTATAAATCTGAATTGGTTATTAATCTCAATGTATATTTTAATCAGCAATATAGTAATAAAGGGGGATTACCGTGAAACAAGGATGTATATTTAGGTCAGTGGAATAAACACTTATGAATACTAGACTTTATTTAATTCCATAGAGGAATGTCAAGTGGGTTGGCGCGGGCAGTTCCAAGTACCAATATTAAATCGCAATAAAACCTAGATACATGTCTACAGGCTGTTGCATAATTAGCTTGGGAAATAAAAGCATTTTTGGGTTCCGTAACCCAGGACAAAACCTCAATACGATTAATTTGTTGTCCGTTCGCGCTCTTCGTTTGTTGAGCTGCGAGTCTCAAGCGACTTTTACGAGATTAGACTAGATTTCTTAGTTTTATGATTTAAAAAAATGTGTATTTAATCTTTTGTACTGAAATGATACAAGATGTTTTTTTTGTATGTATGTTAATATAGTTGGTTTGATTCCAATATCAGGCAAGCGGTAAAATTCTTCCAATGAAGTATTACTTAATTTGTCGTAGAATAAACTTAGTTTAGTCATATTTGACGGGTCTTAATAATAGTTACTTCGTTGTCTGAAATTCATATAGAAAGTGTACCAATTTTATTCTCTGTTGGGTATATTATCGATCCCACTAATACATCCTGTATGCATGGCACCAATGTATAGTTTCTAGGAAAGTAATTATCGCTATTATAGGCACGTGGGACTAAAAATAAGATTACAATACTGAAGTGGTCATTAGAGCAACACGAGTTACAAAGTTTCTATTGGCTCAGTGGGTTGCACAATGGCCTACGGAGCTAGCGGCCCCGGGTTCGAATCCCGGCCAGGTTTGTTCCTGAGTCTTGGATATTTTCTATGTATTTAAGTTATAATTTATCTATATATTACGTATTTCGTCGCCTACAGTACAAGCTTTGCTTAGTTTGGGACGATGTCGATTTGTGTAAGATTGTCCCTAATATTTATTTATTTATAGCAGCATTTATTACATCCGGTAGGCCTCGTCTCCATTTTTCCATTGCCATTTACATCCAATATCTGCCGGCTTTCCAATAACTGCTCTAAAGAAAATAATGAAGAAATTTTACACCCAATACACCTTTTTTCAACTCAATTATCGTTATTTTGGAGTCAGAGCCGGCCAACAATTTCAAATGTTAAAAATTTAAGATTTTCGCAAGTACGAGTAGTGTCAACTGCTTGTTATAAGTAGTAAGCTGGTTAAATATTTATTCGTCGTCAAAGAGAGTCTGAAAAATTTGGCAGATTCCGGGAATGTTATGTGTTAGCGTATCTTAAAGCGCAATTCATGTAAAAGGTTAAGAGACTGAGTAGGTTAAAAAAAATCTAACCCGTATCCGCACAGTATCAGCAAGTTATTCTTTAAAGCGGAAAATGAAAAATTATCTACTTCAACTGAATGGTAAGTTGCCTATTAGCCGGCCCCTGAAAGTTCTCATACATAGAACCTTGTCTCTTTGAAACTGAAGTTTGTGTTTCATTTATGTTTGAAAGTTCTTACAACTAAGTGCTTAAATGATTTGTATGCCTGACTGAACAGATTTGTTTGGCACTGTACTTCTCTGATTCCCGTCCGGACTAGTCTGAAATCCTATGGTAAGTTATCAAAAATCTGATCCATGGGCGATTATGTTCACTTTCTCAGTAAGTACTACGTCACTCCTCAAAAGGTCACGAGCGAGCGCTTGTGACGTATCGGCCCTGACGCCGTGGTAAATCTCAATTGGGTTATTTATCGCTCATGGAACACAAGCGCCTCCGTCCGATCGCTCAGAATGAACAGTGGTAAATATTATTTGAAATATTTTGCGAAACTCATCCCCTAAATGGGTAAATAAAGGTTGCTGGAATTGGTGACATTTGAAGGCAGAAACTTAGCGTAAAATTTTGGTTCCAAATGTATGACTATGTTACGATCATTTACGGCCTCGCACATGAAGAAGAAGAAGATGTATTTGTTTTTAAATGATACTATCGACTCTCTATGGACATCATTTTCATCATTAAAATTTCGAGCTTTTCAATAATCGATATTTTAATAACACAAAATATAAAATTCGGAATTTCGCGACTCGGAAAAAGGAAATTCGGAATAAAATATTTCGCATTATGTGGGTGTTCCCTTCAAAATTAAATTGGAGTTCATCTCCTAAAGAGAAATCAATATAAAACAAACAGAGCCGATAGAACTTCGCAGACGAAGCAAAATATAGCGTAGCAGACGTTGCGTATTTGATTCCCTTGCTGTGGACAACCCTAGGCACATCGTTCATGAAGCACGAGGTACACGTCAACGCTCAACAAACAAACAAGTACATACTCTCAGACGTACGACTAAGGTCGATTTTGATCTAATATTATGTTTTAAGGCGATTTAGGTAATACGGTTTTTTCATTTCTATTGTACAGTTGGACAGTGTCGTATCTGTTCGTAAGAGGTATTAAGTCATTATGTGCCAAAGTATCAAAGTATTTAGTAGTGATTCGTACATACATTCATATTATTTACTAATTATAACTGTAGCTACCTACCTTATCAGGAAGTTATTATGTGCTGCTGGTAGCCGCAGGCTTCGTCTACAAAAGGACGTAAATTCTGATAGATTCCTATATAAACACAATCCTTTCGTGAATAAGGCTTCGACGCCGGTAGTGCGATAGACCACTTGACTTTCGTCTTCGACTCCGCGACTTGCGCATCTTGAGTGCATTCACGATACAACTACTATCTGCAATGTTTCCAAATACATTTACTATCTGTGGGCGACACGAAAACTGGGGATTCATTGCCACAGCACCTTTACAGTGAATTTAGTAACTCGTTTCGTTTCGTCCGTGTGTATGTCATTTTATATACATTGGTTTTACTGCACAATCCGTGCTAAATTCAAAAGCGGTTTCTAAGTAAAACCGAGTTTCAAGAAATCGTGTTTTTGTCAATGTAGTTTCAAGTAAAGCTGGAGAACATTTTGTAAGAGGTTTTTTATAAATATATTTTAAACAAGATAATCATCAATGTAGGTACTAAACTCAATGGCGATTGAGTTTATTACATTAGATGATTATTTTTTTAAGCTATCCAAAAGCAAAAAACTCCTTTTTAAGATCTCTTGATCGCTTTTGCGCTTAACAGGGCATCGGCGCCGCGTACAACCAATATTGAAATATTTAGGCAAAAACATTTTTTCGAACTACAGCATAAAATTAAATGTCACTAGATAGCTTTTTGCAAATAATTATTTGCATAGGAACTGTTTAGGAAGTATTGAGCTCCGATTACTTATATGAACTGAAAATCCCTTAGTAGCGGCTACGAAACCCTACACTGATCATGGCTCGATATGCTCTTGGCCGGTTTTCCTTTTTTTATCATTGTTTCGAATAATGTTACAGCTTTCCTAGTCATGTTCAACGTAGTGTTACTAGTAGTGTATGTAAAGATGTTAATTAAATACACCAGGATATCTTCCAAAGGTTTATTACTATTCCTTTTACACGTTTTACAGTATTATCCTAATATTCAGAGAGCGACCCGTGAGGCTGCCTTGAGGTTCGATGCAAGAGGGCGAGCTGTCAAAATGACACTTGTTACTTACTTTTTTTTTAAATGCGTTTTGATACATTGCTACATCTTTCCCTTTTCATACAAACAAAATAAACCTATATACATATATATACTACTGTTAACTACTTTTTCTTTCCCTTTTTGTATACTACGACATGTATTATAACTATTCAACAACAACAACAACAATTCTTTATTGCACACCAACAATAGAAGCAATACAATAGAGCCTTAACATAAAATAGGTAAACAATAGGCGGTCTTATCGCTAAAGAGCGATCTCTTCCAGACAACCTTTGGGTAACGGAAATGACATAAAATAGCTAGAAATGAGTAGGTGGTGAGATAAGATTACATATAATACAAAATAAATAAAAACAAACAAACATATACATATACTAAACATACATACTACTATATATATACAAAGTAAGAAAGAAAACTATGATACAGTTGACATCAAAGTGATTAGAAAAACAGAAGCAGAATTAAAAATATAAATTATGGGAGAGATAAATAATGATCCTTTAACCTAGTTTTAAAAATAGGCAATGACTTCGCTTGCCTTAAATCGAGTGGAAGAGAGTTCCACAACACAGTAGCCCGGAATGTAAAAGAATTTGTATAAAACTTTGACTTTGATGATGGAACAGCTAGAAGACAGTTTTGAGCGGACCTTGCTGATAGAAGATAACTAAAACGTTCTTTGAGATAGCGGGGAGTCGCACGATGAAAGAGTGTATTATAGAGAAGAGAAAGAATGTGAGTGTTACGACGAAGACGGATAGGAAGCCACTTGAGTTGTGAACGGAAACTTGACACATGATCATACTTGCGTAACCCAAATATAAACCTAATACACATGTTTTGAATTCGCTCAAGTTTGTTAAGTTGCTCCTCTGAAAGATCTAAATAGGCAGCATCAGCGTAGTCAAAAATGGGAAGGAGTAGTGTTTGAGCAAGCGCAATTTTAGTGGCGATAGGAAGAAAATTACGAAGCCTTCTCAGTGATCCCACTGCGGCGAACACCCTCCTGCTAACCTCATTCAGCTGCGGCACCCAGGAAAGAGTGCGATCCAAGATTATACCTAAATTCTTTACAGAGTGAGAAAAAGGAATTTGAACACCATTAAATACAATTCTTGGGAGGCCAGCAAAGTCAACTTTAGAAATCATCTTTGAGCTGCCAATGATGATAACTTGCGTCTTCGTAGGATTAACTTTCAGGCCATAGCTACTAGTCCAATTCATCGTTTAGTTAACATCTTATTTAAGTAGACACATCTAGTCTATTATAAAGTATTCACTACATATTCGACCAACCGTGGAGAAGCAGCCAGTTGATCCAGCGAAACACCAAGTCATGCGGGATTTATGTGATATGACGTTCTTGTGTAACATACATTATTTTTATCAAAAAATAATGGTAGGAGATCATAAATTTTATGATCTCCTACCATTATCTCTGATAATTTTGCCTTGTAACCATAAATTCTTGTTTACATCTTTTTTGTACCATATGGTTTGTCCAACAGAAAATTGTTTCTTCCTTCTAGATGCCTTATTATAGTTTCTAATATTATTATTTCTAGACCTATCAAATTGCTGTTCCACATTAACATTAAGCTTTGGCTGCAGATATTGTGAACTAGTAATATTGTTTTTAAATTCCTGTTCATTAACAGTTCACTGGGAGTTAAATTAGTACCTGATATGGGTGAAGCCCTATAAGTTAACAAAGCCAATCTATAATCACTTTTGTCTTCCCGGCATTTATAAAGCATTTTTTTAGCAATCTGAACACCTCTTTCGGCGAACACCTCTTTAGATTGGGGATACCTAGGGCTCGTATATGTGAATTTAAATCCCCACTCATAAGAAAAGTCTCTACACTCTTTCGAGTCGAATGGCACATGGTCAGACACTATCTCTGTGGGAATGCCAAACTTGGAAAAAATTTCTATTAATGCATCAATTATGGATTTAGAGTTTTTGTTAGCTATCCGCTTAATCTCTAACCATTTGGAATAGTAGTCGTACATGACAAGATAATTCTTTGTTTTAAAATCCATGATATCAATTGCCAATTTTGAAAATGGTAAGAAAGGGATGTTGTGTGGCATTAATGGCTCTTTAATCTGACTATTTTGAAAAGTTTGACAAGGATAACAACGCTTAACATATTCTTGTATATGTGAATCAATATGCGGCCAGTAATATAAGTTTCTTGCTAACTGCTTCATTTTTGATATGCCAATGTGTCCTTCATGTAGAGTTTTAATAAATGTGTGTCTTAAGCTTTTGGGAACAATTAATCTGTCCTTGAATAAACAAAAAAATAAAACCGACTCCAAAAAAACTAAAAAGTAAAAAATAACGCCATAATTCAGTTTCTTCAAATTACTTACAAGTAACCGTTTGTATACTCAATCTATACAGTATATACAACTAATGTTATTTTGGCGTCGGTGCCATATAAAGAATGTGTAAAATATTGAACGATTTTAGTAAGTTGTGACACGATGGCACCGACTCCAAAATAACATTAATTGTATATACTGTATAGATTGAGTATACAAACAGTTACTTGTAAGTAATTTGAAGAAACTGAATTATGGCGTTATTTTTTACTTTTTAGTTGTTTTGGAGTCGGTTTTATTTTTTTGTTTAAAAGTTTATTTATTTTACACTTTTTAGTTAATCGTTACTTAAAAGTGTATCTCGTGACGATTCGAACAAGCCCAAACACGGCTAGGATACATTATTTTATTACATAGATCTGGTGCCTACCTTCCGGCTCCATCATCAAATCAATTCGATGGTACCATTCTCATCAGGAACATTTAAATTTGTGACTGTGAAGTTGCTTAGTTAAATTAATCAAGATATTTTGTCGCCACCCGTAAATCATTTATCATTGAGGAGTTACGATGGCATTCTGTGGTCTTCTGCATTAGTTCTACTTCACCAATTTACACTTTCTGAATGCAAATGCTTATTATGTTTCTTATAATACCAAAATCGCTATATGTACGCCTACAATATTTGAGGAGTTCCTTCAATTCCTCATGGATTCCATCATCAGATCTTCACCAAAATTAAATGGGACCAACTAGAAAGTACCTTCTATAAAACCAAAAAAAATTTTTTGAAATCGGTCGAATAGTCTTCGAGTAATCGGTGATCATCCATAAAAAAAAAAAAAAAAACATTCCGTCGAATTGAGAACCCCCCCCTTTTTTTGGAAGTCGGTTAAAAATACTAAGTTGTTATCAATTGTAAGCTCGCCTCTTAATTTATGATAACTATGTAAACTATCAGGAATATTTTTACTACAAGTAGGCCATCCGGTTTTAATGAAATTTCTTACTGTTTTTAATTCATTATCAATGGAACTTTCGGTTATTAATAATGTTTTTTGTTCCTCAGTACATTCTAAATTTTGAGCTAAGCCTATACAATGTATCACCTCATACATGTAGGATTCATCGGTATCATGTGACACTTGATAAGAGCGTAATAATAGGTCAGCAATGTACATATACTTTCCTTTGGTGTTTATCTTTAAAAAAGGTGTCTTATATACAATAGTAAATATGTTGTAATTGAAAATTTAAAATTAATATTTAAAATATAGACTTTATTCTTTTCAGACAAGAAAGTTTTTAGGTGTAATTATTGTTTTAAAGGGACTGTTTTTCTCGGAACCGCGATAACGTTAACATTTTGTTGGAATATCATGTCAATAAAGACATCAATCCTTTCTGACTCGGGTAGCGGTGTGAATATAAACTTTTCCTTTGTATTATAGCCGTCCACGAAATGGGCCCATTCTTCGTAGGGATTGAGCTTCCATGGTCGAGGCTGACGGTCAAGCCTGTTTTTCTCCGCCCATTAAAATGATTCATTCTCTTACAGTTAGAGCATGTCTTGCCATAGGCTGGACACTGTCTTGGCCCATGCTCTGTGTTACACTTTTTGCAATGATAGAACTGTTTACTATAGCGAGTATCCTTATTAGCATTATGAGACCAACCTTTTTTATAATTATTATAATACTTAGCTTTACTGGAGAGATGTTGTTGCTGCACTGCATGCACTTCAGGGTTGTTGTCGGCCTGGTTGCTGAGTGTCTTCACAAATTCTTTGGACAGCTCCGAAGACCTGCAGATGTCAACAGCCTTCTCCAGGGTGAGTTCTTTGACTTCTAGTAACTTCTGCTGTATCCGTTGATCACGAACACCAATTAAAATTTTGTCTCGAAGCATCCTGTCCTTCCGCTCACCGAAGTTGCAGTTGTCCGCTAATTTTCTTATTGCAGTGTAAAAAGCATCAAATGTTTCACCATCTTCTTGATTTCGCTTGTTCAAGTTGTATGTACATATAAACTCGTTTTGCCTTGGCTTAAAGTAATCGTCGAAAATTTGAATAACTTCTTCTAATTTGTCCTTTCCTTCGACTTTTAGGACATTGAAGTAAAGTTCTTGCGCTTGTTGGCCAATGCAGTTTATTAATATGGCAGCTTTTCTTGTTTCTGAAAGTCTTTCGAAGCCCGCCGCCAAAACAAAATTCCGAAAAGATAATTTAAACCTCTGCCACTGTGGCCAGCAGTTTTCTACGCCATCTAAGTTCAGTCCTGCTGGCATTCGATATTCCACAGCGCACATTTTATCGAATTTCTCGTCGGTGTCTTCTTTACTCATATTATTAATATTAAACAATTTCGAACATAATGTTTAGCAAGAATGATGTGCCTCAGTGCAACGTGCGATTTAAAGGTTACCTTTAGCAATCTGTTGTAATCTTGATGGATTCGACTCCTTTTTCGGCTGCGCCATCTAAAGATGTTAATTAAATACACCAGGATATCTTCCAAAGGTTTATTACTATTCCTTGTACACGTTTTACAGTATTATCTTAATATTCAGAGAGCGACCCGTGAGGCTGCCTTGAGGTTCGGTGCAAGAGGGCGAGCTGTCAAAATGACACTTGTTACTTACTTTTTTTAAATGCGTTTTGATACATTGCTACAGACATAGACCCAGTTATTAACAAAAAAGTATTTTAAAGGACATATTAAGAAATGTCATAATTGTAGCTATAACAAAACTTGGCGCATAGATATTATTATATATATACGTGCTTAAATCTTTTACAAAATTTGTTTTTTTACTGTCGATACTTTTTTCATAAGTTACTTTATTGTTATACTTTATTCTATGTTGTTATAAAGAGTGATTTTCGAGGTAAATTTTAATGTGGTAAGTAACTTTAAACTTGAAAAATGTACAAGAACTTAAAATTGTTAATATTATTTGTATAAATCCTTAAACCGTCCATTATTAGTACCGTTACGTTATGTGCAAAAGGGGTTGTCTTAACAGGTACCTATTAATGTACAATATCAAATTGATCAAGTCCGTATACTTCGTAGCCCCCTAAATAACACAGGCGACTCGACATTCGTCCAGATAAGAGTACCTACTGAAACAACTTCACTGGGACGCTTATTTCCGATAACAATTTGTAAGGAAATGTGAGGACTTGGTAAACATGATTTTGTTGTCAATGTTAAATCAGATAAGAAAATTGTGCACTGACTTCGTTCCGTTGCAATTCAGTCGGATTTATGTACCATGGCGCTATTTATTTACTTCTCTTATCATTGAAGGTAAATGCTGTCTTAATTATTATGGTCCACTGTTTGATATTCTCTCATTAGCTGGCTCCTTCAATCTCTCTCCCATAAAGTCGAAAGTCATAATCATAATGCAATGATCGTTCGAATTTCCCTTAGTCATGACCGCATTTTGTGAGGTTATTATTAAAAAAAAAAACTATGGGTATTTCCCTTATTTATATCCCACCAAGTTCCTTTTCGGAAGTCTTGGATTCCTTAGCTTGGAAGTGAGGCGTAATTTCAGTCTGCTTACTTTTGTATGCCGCGTGCTACGGGGAGAGTCTGATTGCTTACAGCTCGTGGAGCAATTAGTTAGATTTTATGTTCCAGAAGTCCCTCGAATTTCTCTTAGACCCCGTATGCGCGCCTAGCTGGCATTACCTCCGGCTCGCACCGTTTCTCATAGGAACTCGCCGTTCCTCCGTGCTCTGACGCTGCTAAATGCGCTTCAGGTGTTAACACCTGAGTGTGACCTGCTAGCGTGGCAATGGACGGCTGTGTGTAACGAGTGTCTGAAGTTTTGTGAGCTGATGGATGACAGGCTTTCTAGTGTCCCTATATAATTGTTATTAGTTGTTACTGTAAGTTTGTATTTTAAATTTTCTTTTTTCTTTTTTGTTGGTTTTAGTTTTCACAGCATCTTAGATTTAAAAAATAAATAAATAATATTTTTTTACAAAACGGCAAACTTTTCAGGATCGTCGCAAAACAAACTTAACCTGAACTATTGAGTTCTACAGGATGAACTTCTCGTTCGCAACTTAAGAGTTACGCTCTTGTCGGTGGAGTATCACCACTCTTCCCTATCCCCTGTTAGCCTTTTGGCCTCTTTATACCAAACCTGAGATGGGTATTGCGTCGCAACGTCGCAACGACGGTGTCACGTGACCAGATTTGAAACGCCCTTGAAGAGCATATGACGGCATTGCACGTGGCTTGCCTGTGTGCGTGCAATCTGGCCGCTGGTGACAGGTGATGTCAAATAAGTATAATAAAAGTTTCAAGTTAAAAAAAATCAAGCCAATAGCCATCCACAGATGTGATTCGAAATCGTTTAATTAAATCGTTATTCTACTTTTTACTTACATCAAAATAGTCTTCGCAAAAATAAGTCGTCTATTTACTTGATATTGGAAAAGTATTGCACCGCCAATTTTAACTACTTGTTCCTTCTTCCTGGCAATTGAGGGAGAAAAGTTTGCCCCGTGTATTTAAACTCGGACTGCACACATTTTGTATGAAGCATTATCGCTTCCGACTTGTTACATTTACTTAAATATTTTCTAGACAAATACTTGAAACCGAATGTACATTGTTTGTTTATGTCTGTCGACCTAAACCTATCCTAACCGACGTAATCTATCGACACTTCACACCCAATAAATGGTACAGCGTTGCCACTGCATAAAACGTACCTAAATTCTACTGTGTGCAAATGATCTAGTTAAGTGATAGTGAGATAGTTCTGTTCGTCATTAATTATATAGCCATATCTGATAACTCAGTAGGTATTCAAAAATATGATAATCAATATATATAAACATAATAAATACATAGTATACATGGGTTCAGCAGAAGACTAAACTACTAAATGTATTGTAATTAGTTTACAGCAACACTATCTCCTTATGTGCGTTATGAAGGAATGTCAGATCTAGTGAAGTGACATCACGGCTGGTTTAACTAGGTCCTCGTCGACACCACAGGTGACCAAAGAGCTGGCACCTTCCTCGCCCAGCGTATAAGCTGAGCCATACAGCGAAGTAATGCAGCCAGCATCTTTGGTATGATGCCACGGGGGCCCTTATTAGATTTAGTTTAGTTTTATTTTTAGCTTTTAGTTTTACTATATTTAGTTTTATGTATTTTTTAAGCTGTGATTTATAATTTATTTTATTTGAAATGGTTTAATATTCAAAATAAAAAAGTTTTTATTAATTTTCTCTACAAATACTTAATTCTGAGCCAAAAATCAAACACTAAGGCAACACTTCATTAAAAAAAATGGAAACAACCCTATTGTCATAGCAGTGTAATACGTGTACATCATCATCATCATTTCAGCCATAGGACGTCCACTGCTGGACACAGGCCTCCTCAATAGATTTCAAAATGGGCTGGATAGAGGCGACCCGCATCCAGCGAGTCCCCGCAACCAGATCGTCCGACCACCTTGCAGGTGGCCTTCCCACGCTGCGCTTGCCGATACGCGGTACAATTAGATTATATCTAATAACACCTGTAAAACGACGCGGTGCTTATACTAACATTATAAGTTGATTTATTTTGACTGGTTTCGTAGGACTAGTTTTCAAAGATTAACTAACTGGTGTAGTAACTTGTTGTTAATATCATCATTAGTTGCAAAATAAGGAAGTTCAATCGCAGATAACATATCGCTGCACACAAAAATGCTTCGATTACTATCGCTTTACCTGCACCGCGTTTTGTAATCGGAAACGCTTGAGACACACTAAGATTATATTCTATGTTAATCATTTATCAGACTATTATCGAGGAGATATGGAATAAGTACTTCCTTTCCTTACCACGCATTGAATGATACGAGCTCTGTGTCAGAAATCGTTGCAGGAGAATTATTTTAATTAAAATCCCAAATAAAGGTAAACTTAATAACGTTTGGGGGGCATCTATCAATTACGTGAGGTGGTTTTTAGACATCATTCGTCTCCCCGGATTCAACCCCTCCCCCGACCCCCAATCTCACGTGCGATTTTTTAAAATATGAGCTTCTAGTGTAAGTGATTTGGATTTATTCTAAAATTAGCCGACTCTCCTAAAGTAACATTAGACGTATAAACGTCGCACGTAATTAATGGACGCCCCTTGACCATTTATTTTCAATAATTGACACCCTGTTTGATTTACTCTACATACACTGCTGCTACGAATTTAAGTTAGAAGGTGCCAACTAAAGGGACAGTATTGGTCACTGGCATATTTCTTAATTTATTACTATGAGGTGAAAATAAATCATAACCATCTTTTTTTCATCAACATAGTCGGAAAAAAATTCTTTAACCAACCCAGCTACTCGCCTACCATAGATGTTTGAAATCAACTCAGCTGTTTTGACGCGATGAAGCCGCAACGACACATATAAAAAATATATATTTTTAGATTCAATGACCTTAAAATAGTCCGTATCATATGTATTTTTTGAAAATAACTTCAAAGTACAGACATCTAATTTTTAACAACTTTATATAAGTATAGATAATTCAGTGATCAAAGTATGACCAATGTTTTCTTGACTCGGTTATTCCATAGCAATGTCTTAAACACTATTTAATCTGAAAACCAATTAACATATAAATTAATATTTTCTTCTGTTTCCGCGATTATTACTCATTGAAATAAAACAATTTAACGGATTATATCGCGTATATTATCTCATTTTAGTTCCCGACGTTTCGGAAGCTTTCCAGCTTTCCATGGTCACGGGAGGACTGAGAAAAGATGTTTTTCCTCTGTCAAAGTTACAATTTGTGCAAACTACCCATTTTTTTGAAAAAACACAAATAAAGGTGTACATACATGCCAGATGGGCCTAAGCTGTAAAGACAGTTACACATGTGCCAGAAGGGCTTAATTATTTTATTCTAATAATTTACCAAGCAGCATTTCACCAATGAGGCGTACTGAGGAGAAAAGAAACGCTGCAAAGAAAAACTCCCAGGCTACCTCATTACTAATTATAACATTTTAAAAAACAGAGACTATTAAACTACTTAAAACAGATAAGATATTTTACACCGTTCGGAAATTAAGGTTTTGCAGTCCTGTGTCTCGCTTGTTCCTTGATGAGATGTATTACAGGATCCCAAGCAGGTGGTAGTGACAATCCATCTTCTCTATTGAAATTAGGATGCTTTTTAATCTCAATAGCCTCGCGTAGCATCCTGGGAAAATATCTTTTTTCTTTGGCAAGGATAGAAGGTTTATCAAACTTAATTGAGTGGTTTGGTTTGTCAATGACATGTTCACAGACTGCAGACCTATTACACCGACGGTGCTTGACATCTGCTATGTGCTCCTTCACCCGGGTTGATACACTGCGTTTCGTTTGACCAATGTATGAAAGACCACACTCGCAGTCTAGCTTATAAATGCCTGCACTCTGCAAAGGGGTGCTACTCTTCACGGGTCTAAGGTATTGAGACACCTTCTTCAACGGCTTGAAATATGTTTTTATAGAAGCACGCTTCAAGATGTTTCCGATCTTGTCTGTGACCCCTTTCACATATGGTAATACGGCAGGTTTACGCTCGACTGTTGGTTTCTTCATACTGGGATTCTGCTTGGAACGTGGTATCTGGAGCTCGTTGGCTCGAAGCGCACGTTTGACATTCTGCAACTCAGCAGTCAGATGTTGATCGTCGCAGATACCCCTGGCTCTCTGAAACAAAGATTTACCCACTGTAGCAAGTTGACAGGGATGGTGGTGAGATTTGCCATTCAAATACCTATCTGTATGCGTAGGTTTCCTATATACAGTATGACCTATGTCATTGTTAGGACCTCTAATTACTAGCACATCTAAGAATGCAAGTGAATTTTGATTTTCCAACTCCATAGTGAATTTAATTTTACTATGCATGGAGTTCAGATGGTCTAAGAAAGCTGAAACACTAGATCTAGGTAAAATAGTAAAGGTATCATCTACGTATCTTTTAAAGATCCTCGGCTTGACAGGTGCCAATGAAAGCGCTCTCTCCTCGAAGTCTTCCATGAAAATATCGGCGACAACAGGAGACACCGGAGACCCCATTGCCACACCATCAACTTGCCCGTAGAATTCACCATTCCATAGCATATAGCCAGATGTAAGGCAGTGTTGTAATAACTCAGCATATTCTATTGCCATCTGTTGTTCACCCAATCTTCTTTTCACAATTTCGATACATTCTTGAACTGGTAGGCATGTGAAGAGAGACTGGACATCAAAACTGACCATAACTTCATCATCAGTTAGTCTCAAATCCTTAATCTCACTGACAAAATGGTACGAATCCCTTGTGTATGCTTCCGTCTTCCCTCGCAGTAAAGAAAGCACACCTGCTAAGTGCCGAGCTAATCGATAGGTAGGAGCATCGATTTGACTCACTATAGGGCGTAACGGAGCACCAGGTTTATGTATCTTTGGTAACCCGTACAACTTTGGTGGCACCGGGCAAGAAGGCACTAAACTTTTCACATCCAGATTAAGATTTTCAGAGTGCTTACTTATCAGCTCGGCTGTCGTTTTTATTACTTTCGCCGTTGGATCTCGCTTAACAAGCTTGTATGTTGTAGTGTCTGACAAAAGTACTTCCACTTTCTGGTTGTAATCACTAGTATCCATAACAACCGTCGCATTTCCCTTGTCAGCTCGAAGAATGGTGATGTCTGGGTCTTCACGCAAGCTCTTCAAAGCGTTGAATTCAGTTCTGGGTAAGTTAACTTTAGGAGACTTCGCTCGTCTTAAAATTGAAGACACATCCTGGCGTACGGCCTCCAAATCCTCCTTACGCATATGATTTTGGACCAAACAATCTTCCACACCGACTATAATCTGTTCAAAAGGGATATTCCGTGGAGTAACAACATAATTAAGCCCTTTTTTAAGAAGCAAGGTTTGTGAGTCCGACAGATCTAAAGCGACAGATATAAATTAAGCCAACATTTTAGTTCAGATTTCTAGAAATTATTAAAATCTGAATAAAAATACAGAGAAAAGGAAAACTGGTCAAAAAGTCACCATATTCATAGTTGAGATCAAAATGATAAAATATATTTTTATCCATCGACTAAGTATACCTATACTTACCTCTCCTTGTATTGTATTGTTTTCTGTGCTCTGTTTTGTGAGGTGTGCAATAAAGAATTATTGTATTGTGTTATATACATCTCGATTTACGTTCTTGGTCAATGTCCAGAAGCAGCCTTAAAACTTAAATGGTAATTTATGCATTACAAGTAGCGTGTTGTAAGAAACTATAATAAATCAAGCTGCAAAAGGAATTTCAAGTTACTTAAGAATAATTCTCGTCCTATTTGTATATTTCGCAGATAAATTTCTCTCTTTTGGCTTTATCGTGTTTGGGTTAGGAGGATTCGTCCTTGAACCATATTTCAACATAAAAGTGACGTTTTGTTTCCATTCTGGGCCAAAAATGAAGTATAACTGCTTCGTATATTTTTATGGCACAACACATAATAATGTGTCAAGGTGTATGCCATGTCATATGTTTGAATATGGCATAAAACTTACGCAGATGAAGGTTCCGCAGGCATCTTTATTAGGGCCTACGTGTTGGTGTTGGGAATAAGGCTCGTATCATATCATGGTGCATGGCTTAGGTATTATTTATTTATTTAACCCTCCTGTAGTTACACTAAATCATGCAAAAAAAGCAATCTAGGTTAGCTGTAAAAAACAAACTTTTTGGCGGCGGAACCCTTTTGGGACCCTAAAACAATCAAAAACTAGTTTATTCTAATACTTTCTTTTCAATTAAATAATTGGCATTATATTTAGAATCATTTCACTCAGGAAAGATTGCAGACAACCTCTGCAATCTATGTTTTTTCTGTACTTACAACCTATACTTAGTAACGCGGAGCAACTACAGAAGCGGGCTCCCCTAGGGCTTTAAGTTTATCGCTGTTCTACATACAGGTACTATTATTAAGTAAAAATAAAAGGTTTGTATGTGTTGTTGTGGCTTCATTCCGCTAAATCGGCTAAACGGATTTCAACTATTTTTGGCACACGGGTACCTGGGTATCTCCAGATGGTTATAAGATACTTTTTACCGGACCAAGCTAAGAAAAAAAGAAGGGTTATGACTTTTTCTCCTCCGCGAACGAAGTTGCGGGCGCTTTCTAGTTTATTATAATTCTGTATTGAATTTTTCATAGGATTTGTATTAAGTAATTTAATATTTCATTAATAATATAGTTTTTATCTTTAATTTACAAAAAAATATATAAGTATTTTATACATAATATAATTGACAGTCATATTATAATTCTGCTTTTAATTATTCATAGAATTTGTATTAAGCAATTAAATATTTCATTAATAATATAGTACCTATGAATTCATTTTACATCACTATTTAGAGTCAGTAGGTAAATGCGACACTTTACGTCATCCCATTGCTGGTCCAGGGCCTTCCCCATCCTCTTCCATGTTGGTCAGGCACCAGCGTGGCACTTCCAGTCGGCGCCCACACCCCGGATCTGCAGCAGTTCGTCGCGCCAACAGCGCACGCGCGGCCGGCTGTGCCTCCGCGTGGCCTGCTCGGTACGTAGCGCGGGCACCACTCCGTACTCTCGTGGGTCCATCTAGCATGTGCATCATGGCTAAGGTATAGTTTTAGTTTATTATTTTGAAATGACCGAACAATAATTATAAATTACACTTGAAATACAAAAATTAATCTGTCTTAGCAAAAACTAATCCCTCAGGTCGCTGCCCTGCGGTAGAGTGTACATTTCCTCATTGTCATCTTCCTGCCCTTATCCCACTTATGTAGGGTCGGCACAACATTTGAAACACGGACGTGAGTACTAGCTCTATTATACATCGCCTGAACAAGTCGTACCTACATCCTGCTCTGGCACACCTTTCCCTTTCATAGCCCGCCACAGAACCTTACGGGGGACCCTATCGTATGCTTTTTCCAGATCTATGAACACCATACGAAAGTCCTTTTGTGCAAGTCGGTATATTTCGCAAAGTTGGCGGAGTGCTAATATGGCGTCCATAGTTCCGCGGCCCGGCATAAATCCAAATTGGTTCTGTGTTTTAGCTCACTTTCTTCTCTCATCCGTTTCGCTATCACTTTCTCCCATATTTTCATACTATGTGACATGAGCTTTATTCTCTGATAGCTGTCGCAATCCTGTATGTCACCTTTATTCTTGAAGATGGGCACCAGTGGACTGTTGCATTATTCCTCAGGCATAACCTCTTCTTGCAACAACTTATTGAAGAATAAAGTGAGCCACTTCCATCCATCCGCTTTCAAAAATTTTAATACTTCGCTGGTATACCATCTGGCCCAACCCATTCTTCATACTCTGCACTGCCATCTTCACTTCCTCTATACTTACCTCTTTCACCATACCCTTATTACTTTGTACATTTTCTAACACTCCGCTCCATTCGTTCTTTTTATTCATTAATTTCTTAAAGTAACTCTACCAGCGTCCTTTTAGTTCCTCATCTTTTCTGCTTCGTATTTTATACATTTCGTATGATTTATATCTCTTGATATTCTAACCTCGCTGGATGGAAATGTTGATCCTTTGGCCCAGGAATGAGCCGGCTCTATACCAGTATATGTTGGTTCTACAAATGCGTTGCTGCAGTAGTCAAGCATGACACATTAGGAAGTAGGTATTAGTAGGTTATAATGTAAGATTTTTTGTTTACTTGCTATAATACTGGTATTGCCAAGTTATCAAAGGACTATTTAGGCAAGTATGTATCTCTGCTGGTTGTATTGCAGATTCAGGGCAATTGTAATAGAATATGATTTGCTCTAAACATTTTTAAATGCGTCAAATGCAGTCGTACGTAACTCTAAAAACCTGTCTCGTGATATATTACTTGTATAGCCTCTGCAACTATGATGTGACTGTCGTAGTCAAACAATTGGGAGTCAACACTCCACGGAGCGATGACTCGGGCCGCGCGGACGCAGGCATTCCGTCGTTTACACGCCGGCTTCGATCACATCACGGAAACTGCAAGGGGCAAATATTTAAAAATTGCTCTTATTTACTGGGTGCTCCTCAGAAGTGAAGAAGAAAAAGTCAGCTCAGTTCAATTTTCATTTTAAAAGTAAATGCCAACCCGTCTGTTTTGATGTAGTCCGATAAAACGTCACTTTATCATCTTTGCAAGCCTAGAGCTTAGCACTTGTACCAAAAATTGGGCGATTGAAGGGATAAGTTCGCCTTTGTACAAATGTATTACTTTAATTTCTTTATTTTATTGATTTTATGTACAATAAAGTCTTTACAAATAAACAAAAATTGAAGCAGAAATACCAAAAACAGAATTGCAACAAGATTCAGAAACAAATAGACTTTGAACTATTACACTTAACTATAGTAAATTTCATGAATATACAGACGTTTATTATTTCAATTTAGTTGTCATAGACGTAGCAGCTTTGTGCCACGGCTTTGTCCGAGTGACTTATATACATTGCTTATTCTTTTAAAATAAAATCGCTATATAAATTTGCTTATAAAAAAAAGTGTTATAATCTAATTTTTATCTATGCATAGAAATCAAATATATAGTTTTTCTGTATGCATAGATATCGGTCGCTAGTTTTGTTGTTACTTGAAAAAATAAAAGTACTATGCCGATGATAGCAATGATATGACTGTCATAAAACATTCCCTCTCAGTAATATTCTCTTATGTTTCCGCTATTATCACCAGTGATCGTAAATGGTAGCACTACTGGTGCAGCGGTCAAGGTATTGCGCTATAGATGGAAATGGAATGGAAAATACCAATTTAAACGATTAAACATAGTTATTATTGTCGACAGTAACCCTAATCCATCATTTCGGTTGAAATTTGCCACACTAATGGTGGCACTACCATGATCGCTGCACCAAAAATGCTACCAAACTTATATTCATATCGGATTATATCGCGTATATTATCACACTTGAGTACCCACTCAGTCTGTAATGGTGATACCCATTGGTACTTTTTGGAATAGGTACCCAGTTAATCCATGACCCTTAGAGTCCTCATGCTATGACGTTGCCTTTGCTAGGTTTCCCAGAGTACTCTAATTAACGCATGTATTATAAAATGGTTGGTACCTTACAAAAGGGCCCTCATACTGCAGTTACCACCAGAAGTCGATTTCACTTTGTTTCCGACACAATTTTCCTCACTCCGTACCATATTAAATTTAATAATCATAAAATAAAATCTACATCTAATTACATTCAACAAGATAAACATCATATACATTCCTCGAATACCGCGGCGAGTATATTCATATTTCACGCTATAAATGTTGTATAAACAAATATATGAATAGTTTTAAGCAAATTACGTATTTACGGAGGAGTTATGTTCCTCGGCTATGATAATGCCGTGTAATCAGTAGATTACCGTCGCGTCGCCCACCGGCTCCCATAGAGCACGCATCTACGCCGATACGGGGGCCACATGAATCTATAAAATGTACGAGTATGCTTGATTTTGATTATTTATTAACCATGATAATATTTACAGTAACCGACTTCAAAAAAAAGCCATATATGTCTACAAGTATTTTATGTAATGGTGTTGGTTATGGATTCAAAGGAAGATGTTTCAATAGAAACCGTGGAAAATAGTAAAGCTGACGATGAGAAGTAAAATTTTCGACCAAAGTTCTCTCCTTTACAATAGCGGTTACTGATGTTTTAAAAACCGAGTACTTACTGTCCTGCTGTACCAAGTACCTAGTACTGCCCTCCTCGCGGCATAGCGACCGGATCCGCTCGTTTATCATGCTTAAGGTCCAGCGGGCCTATGATGGTTGCGTTCGTCACGCGATAAATACATAAATGACATAGCTGCCGTCACATTCTGACACGTATGTGAGTGCGAGAGTGACAGGCGCGTTATCATATCATTTATCGCGTGATAAACGCGACCATCATAGGCCCGCTGGTCCGAAATATGTCGAGTATTGCTCGCCTTTACGACGTTAGTAACCGTAATAATCTAAGTCTTAAATTTTGTCTTCTTCCTTATCTTTGCACATTTTCTGTATTTTTTTTTTACTTTCGGAGGTGATCGTGATAAACTTCTGCATGATACAGTCACCACCATGATCTGCCACAACAAAGCGCGCATCAATATCTGACACGACTCTATTTCTAGGGCTGTTAGGACCGTGTCAGATATTTTTACCCTCTTTGTTATGGCGGATATTGATGCTGGTGACTTTACTATCAGATGCAGATTTAGCTCGCTGTATCCCGCCATCTAATTACCCATACATAGACTCTGTTCATATTCATATGTTTTGGCTAGAGAGAAATGTCAACTAACATAGCTTTAAAGAAAGCCACGGCAGTTAAACGCTTAATACCTATAGACACAGAAAGCGAACATTAATTACTTACACCAACTAATACATCTATTTATCTTTCTCCAAACAATAAAGGTCTTCGTGCGTTTTATTGTAGATCCATGTCTCACGCAGCTTTAGAGTGAATAAATTATTGTCAATGCGAGTTTATATTGTTTTATTGGTATGAAAGTTCGTGAGTTTTCGTTATTATCATAATAAAGGCGTTCGATACGTATATGATGAAACTTTGTGCCTCGATAGATCTCACAACCGGTCGATAAAGTGAGTTATGCGCTAACGAATTATCGGGAATCTATAAACAAAACAATGGAAACATGGTGTAACATTTGGTAAGTAATCTAATAAAGCAAAAGTAAGTCATTGATATGAACTATTGTTTATAATATTTCATTTTATTGATAGCATTGTACAGTCATCATAAAATAGTCTACAGTATCCAAAGCGTTAAATATATCGTCTCGTTTAAGCGTAGAACAAAGATTTGTTGCTATATATTTGGGACTTTTAGATGCTTTAATTACAAATTATTTGACGCTGCTACTGCTACGAAGAACGATACAAATGCATTGGATATTTTCGTGTCACAACGCCTATCAGCTATTAGCGGCTGATTAACGGTTGATTACGCATATCGAATGATCGACATCCAGGAGAAATAGGTGAAATTGGGCTTTCGTTTATTATCTCTTTCTATGTTTATAGTGCAATGTGAGATAGGGAAATTACATGAAATGCTACAATGGAATTCAACGTCGTATATGTTAAAGCAAGCAAGCAAGGTTATTTTTCACTGCAGCTGACTGTACTCACTTATTTTAGTTTAATGTGTTGTATTGCACTCAGACCATCTGAAGTTACAAGTAAATTACATGCATAGCCGCCATAAATATGTAATTTGCCTTTAGTCTAACTTATATTAAGTGTAGCTAGTTATAAGTGTGTGTATATATTATTATAAGTGAGATTAAGATACCTAGCTGCATGTTAAAATTATCGTGTAAGTGAATATTAATGTATTCTTATAAGAAATAAAGATCTTTGAACCTAAACTGTACAACAAAACATTTCCTAACACTCCCAGGCGACTCAAAGTTTATTGAGTTTTTACTGATCTTTAATATCACTATAAATGTTTAATTTATTACTCGCTCACTAATACGCCATTTCATTCACTTTATAGCATTTGTCACAAAATTTATATCCATAGATCCATCTAATAGTAATTCGAATTAGTTATATACGAATACGGGACTGTACTACCTACGTCTGTGATATAAAATTTCACATTCAATTTAATAACAATAAAATAATTTCCATATGTGAGACTTCGTTGGCATTGGCACGGGTTCCGTCTTCATTATTTTACATAATTTAGGTATCCTGCGAATTTAAATGGCATCTTTCATTTTTACAACTTTATCTTATTCTACTGTTGGGAGATCCCTCACTTTAACGTTCAAATTATAGATTCCTAATCATTTCGTAGCACTTTTTGTCGTTATTTTCGGGGTATACTTTTGACCATGATTCGAGATATATGTAAGTCAAGTCCAGATTATTAAAGTGATTGCCATTTGAACACTGAGAAATGGTTTTTGTCGTAGAGAAACCAAACCGATATTCAAGACCTCCTTTTAAATTATAGCTTAATTAATTGAAATGGCGTGGCGTATCTATATACCAACTAAGAACTCTTGAGATGATTAATGTAAGTCTAAATATATGCAATATTTTCATCTATGCAATATCTGTTGTCATTATTGTAAGTCACAGTGTAAATAAAAATAAAATCGTCCGTCATACTTCTGAAACCGTTAAATCTTCAGTATCTTTGAAAATACATGATGCCCATCATGTAGAAACCATTAGGTTTATTTTGTGACGATCCTGAAAGTTAACGGTTTTGTAGTGTAAAGTGCTATTATAAGTAACGAAAATTCGGACCAACATTAAATAAATATTAATGGACAATTTTACACAAATCGAACTAATCACATGGCTCACCATGTGATTAGTTCGATTTGTGTAAAATGGTCTCAAAAAGGGTTATTACACTGTAACTTTTGATTTAAGTAGAACCATTATTTGCAGCTGAATGTTTTGTGTATACGCGGATCTCTAAATCAAGAAGCATTGTCGATTTGTCTGACTAGACGGCAACTGTTTTACATAAGTCGGTTGTCGGCATTTGATATGTTAACCATTTGTATCCAAGTTTGTCTGCAAAAGTACCTTGCACGTATCTCGGTGTTTCGTTTTAAGTAAGATAATTTCCTACGATGGTATAGGCTGACCGATAACTACCCAGTCATAATGTCTTTGCACTTCGCCGCGTGACGTCATGATGGCGCTGTAGTCGGTGCGAATTTTTTTTAGTAAAACGGCGAGCGCGGGTATGTAGAGGGGAAAGAGGAAGGGCATCACATTCCAGAGAGGTGTCTTCTGCGGTAAGGCTGGAAAGAGACAGGCGCACTCCCCTAACTGCCACCTGCTGCCACCAATCCTTCGCGTTGATATATCGAGTGAAGTCCATTTTTGCGGCCATTTACAGAGTAAGGCCAAATTAGCCACTAAGAAACTCTGGATGCTCAACAAATTGAGACAATATTTCACTCCAGCCCACCGCCTACAGCTTTACAAAATTTCCTGCCTCGCACGATTGAACTGTGGAGTATATCCAGACCGATGCGATCTTCAATCATTCAAGAAATGAGCGTACTCCTACCTGAAAGGCCGGCAACGTACTTGTGACTCCTCTGGCGTTGCAGGTGTTTATGGGGATGGTGATCCGTATATGGGCGTCCACCCGACGGTTTTTTCGCTAGAAGACCTGGATATGAGTCTAGGTACCAGGATAGGGACGCTCTCGCCGAACGCGATCCCATAATGGCTGGCCTCTCCGATCATCTCCAAAACCTTCAAAATCTCATGTAGCGCCCACCCCAGTATTGGTTGGTAACTCGGTCCTCGAAGTTGTCGACGAATACGTCTGTCTACGACAAACAATCCAGTTAGGCAGGTCTAACTTCGAGAAAGAGATCAATCGACAGATCCAACTCGGATGGGCAGCGTTTGGGAAACTGCGAAGTGTCTTCTCGTCCAGCATACCTCAGTGCTTGAAGACGGAAGTTTTCAACCAGTGCGTATTACCGGTGATGACCTACGGAGCCGAGACGTGGTCTCTGACTATGGGCCTCTTAAGGAAGCTCAGAGTCACTCAGCGAGCTGTGGAAAGGGCTATGCTCGGGATTTCTCTACGGAATCGAATCAGGAATGAGGAGATCCGAAGACGAACCAAGGTCACCGACATAGCAAACAGGGTAAGCAAACTGAAGTAACAATGGGCAGGGCACGTAGTTCGAAGAACCGATGGCCGTTGGGGCAGAAAGGTTCTCGAGTGGAGACCGTGTACCGGCAAGCGCGAAGACGACCTGGTTAGGGTTGCGGGGGCTCGCTGGATGCGGGTTGCGTCTATCCGGCCCATGTGGAAATCTTTTGAGGAAGCCTGTGTCCAGCAGTGGACGTCCTATGGCTGAAATGATGATGATGATGATATCTTAAAAGTCCTTCGACTCCCCTGACTCTTTCTTGTTCCTTAATATTCACACTCACACCATTTACTAATAAACACCATCATTATATTTTTCACCCAGCTGGTCACCGGCGTACTATCGCCGCAGCTTTCCCATACTTTCACTGCGGAACAGGTGGTTCCTTGTAAGGTAACCTCGTCTCCGCTCATCCGATAGCTGAAACAGCCGCCCGGCTTCAGCCCATAGCCAATAGTCAAAAAAAAAATTGTAATGTCATGTCATAAATTTAATTTGTACTGCAGCATGTCAGCTTTTACGGTCGTTGTGCTAGGCACGTAGCGTCTCTCTCGGACTGTCGCGCGCGGGCACTACGAACAGCTATAGTGTACCTTCTTTAACACTGTATTCTTTTTTGCATTAGGTGATCCGTCTGTTCGTTTGCCCCCTATAAAATAAAATAAAATGAACATTGACCTCCCTTTTCGCCCCCTTAGGGGATAATTTCCGGAATGAAAACTATTCTATGTCCTTTCCAGGGTCTCAAACTATCTTCATATTATACCAAATGTCATCTAAATCGATTTAGCGGTTTAATCGTGAAAAGATAACAGAGAGACAGAGTGACTTTCATATTTGTAATATTGGATTTTCTTGCGGCTCCGCCCGCGTGGCTTACTAATTATAAAAGCTTTCCTAAGTCTTTTCTGAGTCTCAAACTGTCTCCATACCAAATTCATCTAAATTGGTTCAGCGGTTTAAGCGTACCTAAAGAGGTAACAGGCAGGGTTACTTTCGCATTTATAATATTAGTATGTGGATATTAATGGATAAAGACATGGCTCTTACAGAAATGCACATTCAAGAGATGTATTGGGGCCATTATTCCAGTATTTTCGTCGCTCTAATCTCGGTAGGACTAGTTAAAGAGTTTCATTAAATTTAAAACTATTTTTCGTTCGTGAATACTACGTATGCTACCCTATAGTATTTTTGTTATAACAATAACAGCGCTCGTACAATTATTATGTAACCCCTTAATTTTTTTTTTCTAAAACAACAAAAGTTTTGATTGGCAGTTTGTCAATTTGCTTCCAAAATAATTTGATGTCAAATGAAAAGCTAGAACAGTTGCGTGACTTGAAATTATTGAATAAAAAATTATAATGCTTTTGGATCTGGGATTATGCTAGGATGACTAGATTACAATACACAATATATGTCCCAACGATTGCTCCTAAAGGAAAATATCAACAATAATAAATGCCAATAAATTATATGCAATATTTAGCATTCTACAGTTATGTCTATTTCTCGTTCCTAGTTATGATGGGCTATAAAGAGTGTGAGCATAATCTTCGGCATCTTATGTCTAGGATGAGAAACTAGTTATCCGGAGACGGCTTTTACCTTGTTATGTTAACGCGATTTAGTCTGAATTTAACGTTATGCAGTGGCAAGCACAGCGCTTGTTACTTGACTATCAAACTTGTAAACTAAGGACAGTTTTGAGGACAAATTGTAACTTTGAAAGGTATAAAAAAAAAACAGTCGACCCGTAACGGGAGCTGTATAGCTTCTGACACTTCAGGAACTCAAATGAGATAATATACCACCGAATTCGAAATAAATGTCCACTGCTTGCTGAACAAAATGAACTGAATAGGTCTGTCTCAAAAACTACCACAGCAAATGGTCCAGTCGCTTTCTGCACTCAAGTGCCAAACGTTTTGCAATGCAATTACACATAACTAAGACGAATACCAAGCCAAAGTAAATATTACATCAGAATTCTAATGCAAATTGACATGTTTCTTTTTAAATTGTACTAATAAAATTATCGCGTCATCCTGTTCCAGGAAGCAACTCTATTCATTGGCCCTTGCCCTAAGTTAATCTCTGCATGTTGATTAAATTGTTAACAAAAGCTAGATACGCGTTGCCACTCCATAGAAATAAAACCGGTTTGGCACATGCGTACGAATGATTACTATTAAATTCTAGGACAAATTATTTGCACATGTTTTTAGGGGTCCACAATTGGTGACGCCACAGAAAAATGTAGTATCGCTGCGCTACTATCGTAGACATACTGGTAGATCTGCGCAGCTTCAAGCATTGTTCTAGCAAATTAACCGAATTGGAAATAAGGAAATTGTTAGTTCGTACCTCTTATATTGTCCGTGAATCATGCGGTACGTTCGCTGATGTTTGATGATTATTATTTTATTTAAAGAGATTTATATAAAATGGTTAAAAAATGTTATTCTTTATCGCTCAAAGTTTAGATATTATTAGTGAAAATCGTTAATTAAGTAACCTGAAAGTGTTAAACTCACCTAGAGTAATCATTGACTAACTGTTGAGTTTGTTTTGGCTTTCTTCTCAACAGTGGTCTCCTCTTGGGAAATGCCGTAGAGTCAGACTTGTAAAAGTGCCCTTGCGGCCTACTTACAGAATAAAGATCATCATCTCTCAAAAAAAAATCTTCAACAAATATTTATATACAACTAAATTTGGTTATTTGGCTTTAAGTTTTTGTTTATGTAAACAAATGCTTTAATTGTATGCACTTTGTATGTTTATATGGAATCAATAAGCCTCGAACATCCCAGAAAGTAAGAAAGCAAGGGTAGATATCTGAATTAATGAATAATGTTAATTTGTTTGTTCAGTTCGTTCAATTCAAAAACCCTTGCGGAACCTTTTCATCAATCTTAAGATAGAATTTGATTTTGATCTCGCAGACTTTGCTAGGTGACAAAGTTGAATTACACATAAATCAAATTTGCATATTTTAGCCAGTAGTTTGCGTAGAATAAATTGGTGGTAGTTTTTGGTAGAATCCCTGATTGCAATCTTGATTGAACGTGTCTGCTTGCTTTGCAAACGATTAACTTACGCTTGTATTTTATTTGAGCCATGAAAAGCCTAAGAATTTATTGAAATATGTGTCGGCGCAATGGTTTCTTGAGAATTAAAGTATTATTTAAGCATTTTCGAAGAGGTATTTCTAAGTTATCGGCTACTTACTACTTGGTCGTAAAAGTGTTAAATGACTGACGTTTTTATGTTCTTTAATATGAAACTTCATGAGTTTGACACTTCAGAATTGGTCGAGTTTCTGAGTTTCCTCGATGATGATTTTTTATTCACTGTACGGATAAATGACAATAAGATAGCCATTCAATCAAGGATTACTTTTGATTTCTTTTAAGACTTATTCCACCCAAATGTTATATGGGGGTGTCCAGATATTCATCATCATCATCATTTCAGCCATAGGACGTCCACTGCTGGACCATAAATAAGAGTGTATGTGCTGGACACAGGCCTCCTCAATAGATTTACACATGGGCCGGATAGAGGCGACCCGAATCCTGCGAGTCCCCGAAACCCTAACCAGGTCGTCCCACCCCCTTGCCGGTGGCCTCCACTCGAGAGCCTTTCTGCCATCGGTTCTTCGAACTATGCGCCCTGCCTGGCCCTGCCCATTGGCACTTCAGATATTGGATAGTTACAATAAATAAACAAACATTAAAGGACAATTTTACACAGATCGAACCAGTTTCATGGTGAGCTCAATTAAGGCTTGTCCTAGGTGCAATATCTGTATATATATCTTTTCAGGTAGTTGAATCCCTATTTTAAACACTAGAATCTTCGCTGGACGTAATCGGCTGTGTTAAGATGTCCGAATCGGAAACTTGATAGCGGCCGGACGTCAGCTCCAATGGCTAGATAACGTCTTCCGGATCCATGTCAGCACACAATATAGGCACTTGGTCGGTAAATAAAGGTTAAAATTAGGGTATAATAAGTCATATAAACATCGCTTTAAGATACCAACTAACAACTCAGACTAAGTTCATGGTTGATGCGAAATTATTATTATTATTATTTTGCGCTTAGGCAAGCAACTTTAATCTCATCTGTTGGTGAGTTCCGATTAGCAGCGCTGATACATAATCAATAATAATAAATACTTTCAATGGCACCAAATATCATCCAAACCGAAAAATAAACGCTACCAAAGCTACCAATAAAACTGTTTTCATACAAATTGATAACTTCAAAAGCACACAATGGCGCGACATCAATCAAAATATGTTTCAAAGGGGATCGTATGTGGTGACAATAGCGAATCGATACACTATGATATAATACTTCGAAAGAATAATGACGTATGCGATAATTGAGTTAATACGTTCGTATGACGTTTTCGTGGCAAGGATGTAGGGAGGAAATAAAACCAGTATCGTTTCCTGCACCCTCGAACCGCAGCTTTTTAGACGTTTGTGGGGTGGTTTTGCTGACGCGTCGGGGCTTGCGTCAAAAGAGCGTCGTCAATTTACCGGAGGATTATTGGAGGAAAAAAAGACCATTCCACTATATGATCACTCGGTTTTTCCTGGTTCATTCGCAGACTGTTTAAAAACTGAGCCGGAAAAACTAAGGCCATGTAAATTTTGAATTATAAAGTTCGTTTTTTGAATTTGTAAGTGTGCCTTGAATGATTTTTGGGGTTCCGTACATCCATTTCAGTTTGAAGGGTTAGGATAATTCATGGGACCGGTCTACCAGTTTGTCAATTTCTTAAATTTCCTAAGAATTGGTGCAATATAAACATGTAAGAACAAGACGATATATTTTTCTTGGTGTCATTTAGTCAAGAATAATTATAAGAAAATTTATTAAAGATATAAGGCATCGGGAATGGAAATGCAGAAGCAATAGACCAATATATTAATAGTAGTCTGCATTCTAAGAAAATATAATTTTGACGGCCGGTTTAGCTCAGCGGGACTAACGTTGCCTGCGAAGCTGAAGGTCCTGGGTTCAAATCCCGGTAAGGACAAATATTTGTGTGATAAGCATAAATATTTGTTCCTGAGTCTTTAATGTTTTTTATGTATATAAATAAATATATCTATAAAATACTAGAAGGCGCCCGCATCTTCGTTCGTGGAGGAGAAAAAATCATAACCCCTCGTTTTTTCTTCAGCGTAGTCGGGTAAAAAGTATCCTTTAACCATCTGGAGATACCCAGTTACCCGTGTACCAAAAATTTTTGAAATCTGTTTAGCCGATTTTGCGTGATGAAGCCACAATGACAGATACAAACATACAAAAAGAAAAAAATAAATATTTTTCCTTTTAGTGACCTCCAAATACTCGTAGCCCATAACAATCGATTTTTGAAAATATCTTCAATGTACAGACATTTGATTTTTACAACTTTATAATAGTATTGATATCGTCGGTCGCCTAGTACCTACTCATAACACAAGCCTTATCGAGCTTACCATGGAATGTGACTAGTTTGATTTGTATAAAATTGTTTCGTAATATTTATTTATTTTCATTATAATAATTTACGCCCGGGTCACCAAAATTGTTATGCGGTTTTTTTCTACAATCCTTTATTCAAAATTCCGCACGACAATAATCAGACGCGCTTAGAAATCGATTTGTTTTGCATTGGCGGATGATGGATGTACCACGGGCCCCCATTATCATCGGATTTAGGGCGTGAAGGGTGCATGAATATATTAATACGGCCCTTTATGCACAAGGGCGTATCCCGATATAGCCCGTTCAAGCTAGGTTTGCACCTCATATCTTTATGACTTTATAGATATCAGGTGCAAATTTAACTCAACTGGGTAGTATAAAAATATGTCGATTACGACCTTTTGTTAAAGGCACATTACAGCCCTGCGTTCGGGCAGCTGTTGCGCTTGCGACGATATCTGATTCCTTACCTCTCGTTCTTGCAAGCCGGTTAGACAGAGACGGATGCTTTAATCTAGCTATAACTATTGCTAGTTATAATGGCTCAAATATTTACTTAATATTTACACAAATGTTTGTCTACATATTTATTGGTTTAAAATGTATGCTGCCCGATTTGTTAAGCGGAATTAAAGCAATATACTGCTTAATTAACTCGTCCTACGTAGCATGGAAGCTGTGTGACTCATTTGAATATTAATTAGAGCCATTCATGGGAATTCATATATTATTCCTGGATTCGACTAAATAACGGCATGACACATATTTAAGAGTATTAACAAACAAATTAATTTCTATGATACACTGCTACTCGTAAATGCGGTAGCATTCTTATTTTGAGTGATGAATCAACTGTAGATTTAGTATTTTTATGGTGCTAGTAAACAGTTTGCAGTGTCGATGGCGGTTTAATTTAAGTTTCCTTCGACCACAAGATGATCTAATGGCGCAAAAATACTCGCATTATTGTATACAAATACCAAAAAGATAAGTAGACAAAACGGCCAATAAAAATATTATTGAACCATATTTGAGGCGCCACTGTTATTTTTAAAACTGTGTAGTAAGATACAACTGGAAGAAAAATCGTAATAACATAATTCTGTACCTATAGACGTAATATCATGGCCAAAACATTTAGATCATCAGCCAAAAGACTACTCCTGGACATAGGCCTCTCCCGTAGAACGCCACCACGGCCGGTTCTGCGCCAGTATCCAGCTCCTGCAGCAGCTCATCAGTCCACCTTAAATCATAAATAAACACGAACAATTCCCGTATTGTCGTGATAAGGTTGAAATTCATCGTCGAAACACGTCCTCGATCATTTAACATCGATCCTACCAGCTAAATTAAAAGGCAGTTGGTATCGCAGGTTGTAAACGATAAGCCGATCGCTTATCTGCGATCTCGTGGTTAAATGGCAGCGGCATCGGATTTCAGTTTATTGCAGCTGACGTATCGCAGTGGATGTGAAGATACAGTGGGCTTGCAAGGTTTCTTAAAGGAAAAAGTGAATTGGCTGTTATTACAGCAGGCTACAGAGGCGTGGCGTCAGGAAAATTACAAGGGAATCAGAAGCGTATTCATTTACTTATATTTTAAAAAAAGATGGGTAGAAGCTTTTCCTTGGGCAGTCGGTGGGAATCGGCTTATATGGACGCAACGCCACTGGCAGTCTATAATTATATTCGGTCTCAGTCACATACCAGCAAGATAAGCTTTGTTCACAGAAGTATCGTCCCTGTGTATCGAGGTCAGGCGTATCGTATCGAATATGCGTATCCGAAGTATGGGCGCTGAGTTGATATGACGTATCACTAGAATTGTCGAGTAAAAAATGGTATGGAGTATGAATGCGGCCTGTACAGGATCACATTTTGTGGCGAGCTATAGGGGAGGCCTATGTTCAGCAATGGCTGTCCGTAGCTGATACAGTACGAGACGGGCAGCGTCGGTGTCCACTCGTCGCTCATGATTAGTGGAGCAACGCGACGTGACTAATCGCTAATGTAATCTAAATAATTCTTAACTGTTATTAAAATATTAATGCTTAGCCTCCTATCTTAAATATATCTTTTTAAGTATAATAATTGCGTGGTTCTCCAAATAGGTAAAAACTTTTAAAACTAAAATTATAATAGAAGAAAAAAGCAAAACATGATTTTTTAAACAGCTTACCATCGTGATACGCTTAACCGATATGTCGGTATGTAGGGTGCTTACGATACGCGTGCAACATGGATTGAGCCGTATCAGATACGGTGAGTTGCATGATCGGGTGTATTTTCGCGTCTAAATTAACTACTAAATACTCGTCTGCGCTACACGACTGACCCAGCCTTAGGTGCGTTCTGACGTGCGGCTAACAATATGAATACAATAATGTTTTAAAGTAGAAATAATCAAGAGCACCTACTGTACCACTGTCTCCGTACAGTAGTGTATAGTAGCGACCCTGCGAGTAAGACGTCCGCGGATCTTTGATGGACGATAATGCTGACTGTTTACAACTGGTAGCGATTAATACAACTTTTTTATGCCTAGTAATTAGCTCGATCCCATAAGGAAAGGAGAATTAATTGATACGACAACAGCGAACCAAAGTTCGCTGGTATCAAAATACCAGCGAAGTCTTGGAACCAAAAAAGTGTGTATACTTCTATACTATTATAAAGTTGTAAAAATGGGATCTCTACTTACATTGAAGATATTTACAAAAAACTGATAACAATTATTTTTGGTATCCGGGTAGCTGGGCTCCAGATGGTTATAAGTTAAAGGATACTTTTGACCAACTACGCTATCGAAATAAAGACCTCTTTATTTCATCAACGTCGACTACGCTGAAGAAAAAAAGACGGGTTATGACTTTTCTTCCTCCACGAACGAAGTTGCGGGCATCTTCTAGTTACGAAATAAAATTAATGACTATAGTTTCTTTTTATGTAATCAATTAAGTGACTACATGCATATAGTAATTATCATCATATTAGCCGGAAGATATCCACTGCTGGAAATAGGCCTCTCCCGTGGATCTCCACATCGACGCGTGATACGCCGATGAGGGCTCATCCAACGGTTTCCTGCGGTCTTTACCAGTTCATCTGTCCATATTGGGGGGCTTTTCACGCTGCGTCAGCCGGCATGTGGTCGCCTCTCAAGATCCTTTCTGCCCCGTCTACTAACTTAATCCTGCAAACTGTTTAATTTTGAGCAAAAAATAATAAGCCCAATATTCGATCTATCAGCCACGGACATCTACTGGTGAACATAGGCGTCTCCTATAGCTAGCCACAAAATGCGATCCCGGCAAGCCGAATCTTAAATGAGAACAATAAATTAATGGAAATGTTCATTATCAACTTACACATTATAGAAAAGAAAATCATCGTTGATGAAGTTATCATACGACGAACATACTAATGTGGGCTTTGTGGTAATTAGTCATACCAACTAACTCTTTCATTTATTATTCCACATCGATGTAACTCATCTAAGCTCATCATATGCAACATTCTATTCTGATTTTCTGAAGTTGAAGTTTTGGTGGAGACAGTTAATTTTGTGAACTAATTTTGTGACCTTTTATGATTTGTGTTACTATTGTCCTCAATTTAATTATCCGAGGCCAGGGCTATTATATGACAAAATAATCTTACTTTTAAGTCGGTTAAAAAACATTAATGGGGGCTAACCAATAGCTAGTATTTTAACTCGGCATTGTTTATTATATAATAATACTCGCCAGTACAATGTCTTGCTCACTACAAAACAGTTCCAGCGAAGTTGGTGCCACAGTTCCCGGCAGTATCCTGCTCCTGTCGCTTCCTGTCGCGGTGCGTTCCTCCTGCGACCGGCGTCGTTGTAACACCTTAGCCTAAAAAATGTTTTATATGTCCATAAGATTTTATTTCCTTAGATTTGAGTGAAGATTTCTTAAGCTACGTCCGTTTTGGCACTTCACTTTTTTATTCGTCATTGGTTGTTATCGATTTTTAGGTTTTCTGTGGTACAGATTTCAAAACTGGCGGTCATCACGTTTTTGAAATAGTTGTCATAAAAGTTCTAAGCGAGTACTAAGAAATATTTATTGAAAAAAAAAAAAATAGTTGAATATCCTAAAAGCGAATTTACACCGGGCCCATAACAATACATAATTATTGCAAAATTTTATTAATAAAACTAATCATGTTTGCTGATATGTAATTACTAAATAAATAAATAAATAAATAAATAAATATTACGGGACAATTTTACACAAATCGCTCTAGTCCCATGGTAAGCTCAATAAGGCTTGTGTTATGGGTACTAGACGACGATATATTTAATAGATATATTACATATATACATAGAAAACATCCAAGACTCAGGAACAAATATTTATGCTCATCACACAAATATTTGCCCTTACCGGGATTTGAACCCAGGACCTCAGCTTCGCAGGCAACGTTACTCCCACTGAGCCAAACCGGTCGTCAAAATTCCCATAAATAAATCGTAAATATTCCCATTTTTCTCATTGTATCCGCCATTTGTATACATTTTCGATTGTGCAATAAAGTTTGAATAAATAAATAATATTACAATACTATACAACAATTCTTTATTGCACTCGAAGAAGAGAAACATTACAGTTGAGCCTTAATAAGTATAAAATTATCATTGAAATATCTAATAATGTATATAATATATTGAAATATAGCGGAAACAGAAGAAAATATTATATAAAATTATCGTTAAAGGGCGACCTCTTCCTTACAACCTTTGGGTTGGGGAAACAACAAAAATATAGCCAGGAATGAGGAGAGGGTGAGACAAAAATAAAAATAAAATAGCTAAAAATATAATAAACAAATAATTAAACAGACGTCATATACATAGAAGTGAATACATACATACTTATATACATACATACAAAATGAAAAGAAGTATCTACCTTAGGGCAACATGAACCCCCGGAAGAGATACAACACTTCACTGCCCAAAGATTCTGGGAATTCCTAGACTCAACGGGCCTCAGTAGTGAACTCTAATAAAGGGCTGCCACAATAGATCAAATCTGGTCGAAGCGGCATACAGAAGGCCCACAAATTAACAATAAAAAATATTACAAAATGAAGAAAGAAAACCATGATGCAGTTGACACCAGCTAGAAATACTGTATAGATTTTATTTTGTACTCATTATTCGCATGATAAAATGGAAATAACATGGCGTAGTATGTCTTTTTGTTCCATACCTCTCCGTCACCCGTCATCTAACACATCCTTCATAGGCATATCATAGCAACACAATATTCGGTATCGGTACTAAGAGGAGACAACTCGTGCGCAGCGTCCGATGAAACAGTCCTTGTTCAGCGTGGCAGTAACTGGGTTAGCCATGACAACTCGCCGATAGCGATACGGGCAATAGACGGGAATTTGCTTGTATCATTCCAGTTTTATTTGTGCCATGTTCTACTGTACCAGTAATAATCTGTTTTTAAAATCTATACCTACTGTAGCAAAATCTACCAACGCTCATTTGTTTTTGCGGCCATTTATCGCTGTCGCCTTCGACTCGTCCGACGAGTACTTATGGTCCGAGATGATCTTAATTTTACTAACATAGAGGTTAATCGTACTCATTTACGATGCACTTCCATTTCTTATCCAAAGCATGACCAAATCATCTAGTGCATGCTTTTCTTTCAAAATCAGTTGTTACGTGGATCGTGTATCAGTAGTACATTTGTTGTGCATTTGCTATTTTTATGTACGGCGAATATGCATACAATACCTATTCAGTTTTTAAGGACAGTCAGAAGAACTTCGATACTTGTTATCGTTTGATCCCTATTTTTTTGAATAAAATATGAATCACATATGGTACTTGTGCACTACAGTAAAATACACTTATCTGGGATTTAGTTAATATTCACTAATAAGAATAGGTCATAATATTTTTCTTTTATGATTTGTGTGGATGGAGAAAAACATAATTCATTGAAATGTAATTAATTCAATAGCACAATTTAGAGACTCAATTAAACTGGGATTCATATATTCATACTGTGTACCACTTAATATTGTTTCTAATTGATTTCGATTCGTAAAATAGAGCCTTTAATTTTGTTTAAAGTAAATCCATTTTATTTAAAATAAAATAAATGCATTTGAAATTTATTTCCCCGTCATACTCACCTTAATACTTCATCACACGATACCTACCTGTTCTAAGAGTTCGTGCAATTTACAGTGTCGTGATGAAAAGCAATTTTCAATTGGTTCAAAAATATACGACCTAATTAAAGAAGGCGCACAATTTCACACCTCATCAATAACAATGCGATCGTGCAAAAATTTCTGTGTCAACAATATCCATTCACTACCCTTAAGCTAAGGGCGCTTACATAAAAGCCCCAACCGGTCGGACGACTAGTCGACTCGGGGACTCCCAAAACACGCCGCATTAATCCAGAGAATTACCGTAAATTTACTAGGAAAATTGACAATAAATAATTGTCACAGTTCTAAATATTGGGAATAAAATGTGTTCCTGGGTGCGTCATTGGTTGTTAGAGTAGTCGGGCGACGGGTCGGGGCGAAAGTCGGCTGGTCACACCGAGCGGCCGCGCGGTTCCATGCCACAGTCTCATCTAAGCCACAGCTATGCGCACATCTTACCCATCATAGCCGAAAATTCCACATTCGAATTCCAGAGTCACGCGTGCCGGCCGCCGCGAAAGTTCCAAATACGAATTTTAAATTCGCGAAACTTTTTTTCTGTTACTCGATATACGAACATTTTTTTTACACTTGACTGTTGAGGAGGCGGCAAACGGTAAAGTTTTAGTTGGTGTATGTAAAAGTGCATTTTGCATTCTAGAGCGTTAAACATTTTTTTTGTGCTGTATATCGTATCGGTGTGCCGAAAGATTCTGTTTGTGAAGTGTTTTATTATTTAAGTGCACTTTTCGATTTGGATTTTATTTGCTCCGGAATTTGGGTTGGTTGCTTTTGTTTTATTTATTTTTTTAAGTTTTTCTTATAATTCGTTCCGCTAACATTTTAGTGCCATAATAAATAATGATTTTTTGCCAGTATGATTTTAGTGATATAAAAAAAATATTAGCCGGATATATTTTCTAATATAAAAAACGACATGGTTAAAAAATATAAGCGCTACTAATAGTTTCAGAGTGCTTAATATTTTATTTTCATGTTGCGATGCCGCTACGCCGCCGTTGAAAGCGGCTTATAGCAATAATTGTGTACTTTGTAACTTTCTCGTAGATTAGCCTGTAAATTATTTTTATTAGTACATACTTATTTTTCACAAGTAAAAGTTTCAGTAAATGCTGGTTTTATAAGGAAAACAAAGTAACATTTAAGGAAAGTTATTGCCCAACAAAACAATGTTTCAGTTCATTTGCGGTGTTTTGTATTTCACGCAATTGGTTAAAAGTGCGGTTTGATACTGCTATTAGTCACAAAGAATAGAAGTCGGAATTGAAGTTAATAGTTTTTTTTGTATAACACTACTAAATAGGTTTACTTCGGAAATAACAAGTTCGGAAATTTAACGTTTTTCAATATAAAAAAGAATTGAGTGGTATCTTAGGGACTTCAAAATTGTTGGATTTAACTGCGCTAAACGTAGCCCGCAGAATATTATGAACTTTTCAATTAAAACATTTTTTCGGTTTTTGTTTCTGGTACATGTATGCTTAATTTAAATAAAATAAGGCAAAGGTAAAACTAATTTTCATATTACTTTTGCTTGTATAATGGGTGTTATCATTATCATAAATTCGCTGTATTAGTACCTAATTAAAACTGATTTAAATAATTTCCCTTAGGAGGAAATCGTAGCGTCTACGAGTCGGCGCAATGTTAGAAGTTGTAAGTACCGTTTGAATACCACGTGGAACATTAGTACAATATTATATGTTCCTTCAAACCGTGCAAACGGATATGCGCTTTATACCCGTACAGACCTCAAGTAAATACTTTTAAATATATAAATGTCGCTTTAACTGGTCACTCCATATGAAGAAGCCGATTATTTGACTGCTATCAAAGACGCTACAACCAGCTATCAGGTCACTATCTCATTGCTTGAGTTCTATGGGAAATTTAATAGCCGGATAAAAGCGGATCAAAGGTAAGATCGTATGTGCATAAGGAAAAATAGCGACAAACTTGTTGCCAGTGATTAAAAAATATCTATTGACCATTTTGTTAGAAATTGCTTTCATATACGTACGATTTCACCTTGGATCTGGTCTTATCCGGATGTACCTTTATTTTTATTTTTAAACTACAACTCGTTAAAAGTGCAACATAGAACCCTATAGCGTTGGGCCATAATCGGTTTAATGACAACCGGGACTTGTGTCCATAGACAAATGCGTCTCTTGGTATCATAAAAACTTTAAAACTACCCTTGCTCAATTTTCTATACTAATAGTGCCCACTGCCAAACAGTAGTCTTAAAGTGTTCGGATGTAAATCCGATGTAAATCCGACTACCCTAGTACTCTGCTAGCTGTTGCCCACGACTACTCCCGCTTAGCGATGCAATTTATAGCCTGTGTTATTCTGATGTCTAAACAATATTACTGGAAATTTCGCCGAGATACGTTCAGTAATTTTTAAAATTAAGAGCCTTTCACGTGTATAATATATACTCGATACTCGATTATCCTGGTTGGTTTTATAATCAATACAATTTAAAAAAAGTGCGAGTCGGACTCGCGCACCGAGGGTGCCGTACAAAATATACGCTACAAAAGGCCGTATCTATGATCATCCAGTGTTAGCAGAGCCCTACTCCTAAGCAAAATGTACGCATTGCTCGATCATTTTATATTGGTTATTCATATAGACTTACGGACATAAAAAAATAGTTTTCAGATTTATTTTGTTGATGGTGCTATAAGAGCTTCCTTCATACCAAATTTCAAGTTTCTAGATCAACTGGAAGTACCCTATCAATTTCAAAAAATGACGAAATATACGTTTTTTTGCGGCATAAACGGCTGTATCTTTTTTTACGTAAACTTAGAAGTTTGATTTTTTCACAACTTCAAGGGACCGTAGACCTGAGTAGTTATATAGTTTTAATTTGAACTCGATACCTCCACGCGTTCCCGAGATAGAGGGTCTTGACAGACAGACAGACGGACAGACGGACTGACGGACATACGGACAGACGGACGGACAAGAAAGTGATCCTATAAGGGTTCCGTTTTGTCCTTTTGAGGTACGGAACCCTAAAAATAACTATTCATTACTTTTTTCACGTATGTATATCAATATAAAATATGCCGTAGATCATGTATGAAGTCTAAATTTTTATAAGTTAGTACTACGTTATTTTTTGTTGCTATTTACTTAGGGCGCGTTGGGGTAAGACAGAAATAGGGGGAAGTTCGAAAGGTGAATTTTATTTCAACGCCTTCAAGAACATTTTCGGTAAAGTTTTAGTCATTCCCATACTTTCGACTTACCCCAACGCACCTTACTTATTTATTATATTTTATTTCACTTAAGAAACCTTCACTTATTGAAACCAAACTTAATGCCTCAAAGCGTTTTTTATTGAGCAAACCTACTTGATACTTAGATAAAAATTGATGCCTAACCATACTAACCATGTATCACTACCAAATCCATACTGCTCACGGTTTTACTAAAGCTAAATTTATGTGAAAAATATATAGTCAGATAACATCGGTAAGAATTGCTTGTAAAGATTCATGGGTATGGTGCTATTGACTCTGAACTGAAAAACATATTTACCATCTTCGTCGGTGCAATTTCGTCGTCTATTGGAATAAGGCAGTAAAAGCCAACAGTTTAACATTTGTTACCTCTTTTCTCTCTTGCGTGGAAATCCGGGCGAGACTTCGTCACGGGAAACTTTCAAATTCGCATTTATTTAAGTCGTTCTGCATGAAGTTTTGAGCTAGTGCTGTAATGTTCTTGAAATGGTTTCCTGGTAGAGCTACGCTTGTCGCCGTAGCCGATATGCGGTTTACAATTTATTTTTTTATTAAGGATATAATTTATTGGTAAAATTGAAAATAAGCATTAGACAAATAATTCGGTTATACATAGATAATAAATAACAACTTATATCATTTCATACTACCAATTAAAATTTGAATACTAAAAATTACTTGAAAAATTTGGTCCCTCCGGTATGCCCATGACACAAGCAGCATTTCCGCGCTGTATAGTTTTTGAAAGCCTTAAGGACTTTTAGCTCAGAAAATATTGAGACCAGAAAATCCATACTATACTAATATTATAAATGCGAAAGTGTGTCTGTCTTTCTGTCTGTCTGTTACCTCTTCACGCGTAAACCGTTGAACCGATTAAGTATGGAGATAGTTTGAGTCCCGGGGAAAGACATAGGCTACTTTTTATCCCGGAAAAATACCCTTATCCGCGATAAACGAATTTAAGGCGGACGAAGTTGCCCGGCAGAAGCTAGTGTTCTATATACTTTATTATTATTCTGACCCTACTGTGTTCCACTGCTGGCCAAATGCGGTTCTTCGCGGTTTCTGGGCATTTCTTTAGCAAAAGTGTATTTACTTAATTAAATAAAATGTATGTCTTAGAAATATTCATTTATATTTGCTTTCTTGTACAGGAATACGGGAATAAGTTATATGTAACGTTACCAGATTAAAAAAATCGGCTATCAACCCCCACGGTATTAAAAAATAAAATTAGAGTAGGTACATTTTCTTTACTATCAACTATTGAATTTTTAAAGAATGTGTTACTGCAGTCGCTATAAAACCAATAAAAAAGTATTAAAGGTTATGAAACGGTCATTGTATGGTTAAAAGAAACGCGTTTTTTACTTACAATTGTACAAATATAATCGTGCGCGGGTCCACCACGCACATGACCAGTTTTTAAACATTAATTTCGATTAAATTAATAAATTATGTTTACGTATTTCTTGCTATATATTTGAACCAAATATAATCGTCGAGACGCGCATCTCACGTACTTATATAATTAACTAAAGGGAAATTTAATCAATGTATTACAAAGCCATGTTGCGCCATCCAGTCAGACGAAACCGGAATATTCCAGTAAACATTCCGAACGGTTGGCTGAATATATGTAAAAATCGAAGTACGAAAATAGCTTTATGACAGTTTCCAATAACTTCGAGTGCAGTTTGGAAGCGAGCGCGTAGCGAAAACAATATCTGTAAATGTGAAGCTGACAGTTTTGTGAATGCCTGCTAACTACTTTTATACTTATTTATATGAGTATAAGTTGACCAAACTTACCGTTAAAAATACTTTTCTTTTTATAAATATGCTAGAAGATGCCCGCAACTTCGTACGTGGAGAAGGAAAAGTTATCACCCTCTTTTATTTCTTCAGCGTAGTAGGGTAAAAAGTATCCCATAACCATCTGGAGATACCCAGCTATCCGTGTGCCAAAAATGGTTGAAATCGGTTTAGTCGATTTTGCGTGATGAAGCCACAACGACACATAAGAACATACAAAAAAATAAAAATAAAAAATTGTTTTCGTTAGCGAACTCCAACTAGTCCGTAACAACTATTTTTTTTAAAACATCTTCAATGTACCTACAGACATTTCATTTTTACAGCTTTATAATAGTATAGATATATCGGGAACACATTTTAAAAAATCGACCAATTCTCAAACTAAGCGAAGTTTTTTGGTATTATGAGTACTCATAATATTATACATTTATGTTATAAAGATAAGTCAATTATATATATAAATACATCGAATAAATCCAAAACCCAGGAACAAATGTTCATGCTTATCAGATAATTGTTGCTACGAATAAAAACACACAATTTAATAAAATTACTAGAAGGTGCCCCCAACTTCGTTCGCAGAGGAGGAAGAAGCCATAACCCTCTTTCTTGCTTCAGCGTAGCCGGATAAAAAGTACTCAATAATTATCTGTGAGTGCCCAGCTACCCGTGTACCAAAAATAGTTGAAATCCGTTAAGCCCATCTGGCGTGATGAAACACATACAAAGATACAAAAAAATGTACTTAGTGACCTTGAAATCTGTCCGTATCACTTATTTTTTTTTACAAAATCTACGATGTACAGACATAATTTTTACAACGCATTTATCTCAATAAATTACAGAAGGATTGGATAGGGACGATGCCACATGTCCAATTTTACAGCATACCGAAGTTATATGATTAAAAAAATACAAATGCGTCATGATATAAAAAAAAAACGAACAAATCGTGGCTTTGAAATACAAAATTTCAATGTGACGCAAATTTCGGGATTTTTTAAATCCAACATCAAATTTGAAGCAATTTTTCAGAATCCTTATAATTCTATAAAACAATAATTGTATGGAAAACATGTACTTAGTTAAACGCATTTTTTCACGACCAAAATGCCATAATACTTGGTTTGTCATACAAAGATACGCTTACTGAAAGATGACGTCACACCTAAGAATTAAGCGTTTTCATCGATATATTTGTATTTAGTCCCATATAGACATTTGATCCTTAAGAATAGCAGAGTCAATTGTTACTCGTACCGTACCTTAAAAAAATGATATCGATCCAATAAACAGCACAAGTGCGTGTCTTTTCATTTAATTCGAAGAGCACTTTCAATATAAATTACAGCAAAGATCGCCATTTTTTAAAAAGACGCATAAACCTATGCCCAATCACTATGCTCTGTTTATCATTAACATCTGTCAATTTCGCCCATTTGACAGCAGCATGGGTGAAACTGCGCACAAGATTCCTCTAAATCACCTGAAATACTATGAAAACTAAAAATCATTACTTTTTCCAAGTTTTATGGTAATAATTTTTGCATTTAATAATTTTTTTTTAATCGCCAATGTAGCGCATCTGTCATCAGGTACTTAATTATAAAGCATTTATAGTAGTTATGCAGTAACAGTGATACGTAAAAACAAGCAATTTTGTATTGGCGTTTTGAGCTACAGCAGTACTCGATACCACTCGTAGAAACAAGATAATATCGAAACGTATATTTCTTGTAGGTTAAAAACAATTTACAAAACCAAGGAATAAACAAAGAAACAAGTTAAAGTTATTTTTATCGGTATTTGTCCAGGATTCTCCCAAAGTTTCCATTCACGTCAGACTCGGTGCACCATCTATTCTCGATACGTACGTTAGCTTAATTGTCCGAGAGAGGAAAGCTCCTTGTTCTCCGTGTTTTCGTGAACTGCTACGGAAAGAGTACGGAAACATCAAAATACCAGGGAGCGTAGCATATCGCAAACATAACTCTGCGGTTTTACGAAGCGTCACTACCTATTACTATTTCAAACTTACTAAGCAGCAATGCTAGTTCAATATTTCACCATCGGCATACATAACTTTGTGGTGGAACGCGTAGTCAACTTTCAAAGTTGTTCGTAGTTTTGAAATAAAACGTCAAAAGGAATGATATACGTATTTTGATATTTTTAGCTGGGAAGGAAACGATGGAATTATATTGGCATTTCATTATCGGTTTAGGGGATCTTTGGGGTGGACGGAAGCCTTATGGTGGAGCTGTTGTCTTCGAATGTCTGTTTACATCTGTCGCTTATTGGAAACAAACGACCGCCGATAACTGAATGCATCTATACTATCATAAAGTTTTAAAAATGAAATGTCTGTATGTTGAAGATATTAAAAAAATATATGTGATACGGACTATTTAAACGTCACTGAATCAAAAAAAATATTTTTGAGATTTTTTGCGTATGTTACATACAAAAAAAATGTTGTGTATACAAAAAAATCAAAAATACTATTTTTCTATTCAATCAGCTTCAAAAAGTCCGTTTCACTTTTTTTACTTCCAATGCACATATATTTAATTTTTATAATTATAAGTATAGAACTAATATAATCTTTCTTCAAACTTTATATTATATACGATGCTAACAAATTGGGTATTAATACTTTTAAAGCTGATAAGAACTCGTCGCTACCAGTAGACTTAAGTATAAGACATTGAAAATGTAAATGTTAGTTTTTGAAGAAAATTAGGGAAACAACTTTGTTAGGTATATAAAAACACCCTGGTAATGAGATAATCAATAGGCAGTGATTAAGACCTCTTTGGTTACCTTATGGAACTTCTTAACTGTAACTTAACTTAACTGGCCTCTTCACTGAAATAAATAATTGTCAATGTTATGATAAACATCATGTCATGAAAAAATTACTGACTGTTGAGTTTGTTTCGGCTTTCTTCTCTTGAGTGGTCTCCTCTTGGGAAACGCCGTAGAGTCAGACTTGTAAAAGTGCCCTTGTGGCCTACTTACAGAATAAAGATCATTATTTCATTATTTCATTATTACGCCAGTTAAATGCACAGGATGGTTATGTTTCGGCACAATTTATATTTATTTAATTTGTTTAGGAAATTAAAACAAACCTGTCATATAAAAAGATTTCTTAATTTGTTGTTAAATTTAATTGTTTGGAGGTAACTTAAGATGTTGTGAAAGGCTCTTTTTTCCAATGCTGCTCTGGAAATGATATCTGAGTTATATCTGAAGTCTGAAGAGATTAAAGTTCCTAAGTATTTGAAACTATTAACTTTTTCTTGTGGAGCTTTTCTAAGTGATGAAATGACTGATCTATGTGATAAAATAATTTTTGGTGTGTTTTTGTTACTGCTACATTTAACACCGCACTGTTCAAATTTAAAATCCATTTCTTTTATTACTTTCTACAATTGCTCTCTGTTTCCTGCGAATGCTGCAAAGCCATGTCATCTGCAAATCTTGTGAACTGTATCTTTCCCCTTTAAATGCAAACATTGCAAGAAAGGTTCGAAAACGGCTAATAAATGTGTACATTTCGAGTATTGCATTATATGGCAGTGAAACGTGGACATTAACACAAAAAGATAGAGAAAGGTTGGCGAGATGTGGTGCTAGAGGAGAATGGCAGGGATCAACTGGACGGAGAAAAAATATGATGAAGAAGTATTAAGAATGGTAGAGGAGAAAAGATACCCGTTAAGAACCTTGAATCCAGAAGAGGGAAGATGATAAGGCACTTGATATAACATGACGGGTTCTTTAAAATCATTATTAAAGGAAAAGTTGAAGGAAAGAGAGGAAGAGGAATACCCAGGCGCGCCTACGTTGCACAAGGTGAATGTCAGGTCGTATCAAGAAGTTAAATCTCTGGCCGAAGACAGAAAGCAATGGCGGTTACTCCACCGACAGGAACGAAGCTCTTAAGTTAAATGATGAATGTAACATCTCTAAAAGCATTGGTACCTAATTTGTTAGCACCTTAATATATTTAAGACTCTCTAACCTCTAACTATGGGCCTCGTAAGGAACCTCAGAGTCACTCAGCGAGCTACGGAAAGGCCTATTGTCGGGAATTCGGGATCTCTACGAGATCGAATCAGAAATTAGGAGATTCGTACACGAACCAAGGTCACTGACATAGCAAACAGGGTAGACAAACTGAAGTGGCAATGGGCAGGTCACATAGTGAGTGAAGGCCGCGTACCGACAAGCACAGCGTGGAAAGCCACCCGCAAGTGGCCGCAATGCGGTTTGTCTCTATCCGGCCCATGTCTCCTCTATAGATTTCCTATAGGAGAAGCCTGTATCCAGTAGTGGACGTCCTATGTCTGAAATGATGATGATGATATTTAAGAGTTAGAGCCCAGAGACATACAGATAACGGAAGCTTAGTAATAAGGTTCCGTTGACGCCTTTTCAGAGAGTAAAAAATAATCTCCTTTCAATTGCAGTTAAGTGATGAAGCTTTAAAAAGAACCATGTAACCAAACCGCACTTATGAAAATTATGGCGGTTATATTCATTACAAGCAAAGCATGAATATTCATTAGTTCATTACTTTATTGACTTTGCTTAACCTCACTAGGTTATTCAAAGTCGAATCTTAACTTTGAATGGAGTCGTGGAGGCTTTCAAAGTAAGTTCATTCACGAAAATCATAATGCTCTTTGTGTCTTATCTTAGCCCTGCAGAGCCTTTTAAGAGCATTCGTAAGAATGGCTGCAATGAGGGAGATGTACGTTCTCGTAACTATTCACTTGCCCTAGGGCGATAAAGAGATATTGACTGCTTGAAATGACTGAATGATTGTTCGGTATTTCCTTTATTTACAAAGATATATGTTCCATAAAATGTGTGTTAATAAATGATATATTCTTATGAAACATTTTTTTAGACAAGTCTAACTAGTTACATGGTAAGCTCAGTAGGATTTGTTACTTGAATATTTTGAGTATTTACTACACGACGATAAATTTTCGAGTAAGTAAGTGGAAAAGACAGGAACAAATAGCTATTCTCATCACACAAATATTTGCCTTTATCGGGATTTGAACCCAGAACCGTCAGCTTCACAGGCCGCGTCACTACCGCTGGGCTAAAATTCATATTTATGAGTATAGTGGTCATTTGTATTCTTGGTTAAGTAGGTCGGTAAATATTTTTTACTAAGAACGTTGCACGGCTAATTTAATTATGCTCTGTTAATTATTACTGACTGACGCGTCTGTCAACAATTTTACCGACGTAATCAGCCGTTACCTCGGACATAAATTTGGCAGCAGTTAGATAAGTGTTTTATACATCAAACTATTATCTTATTTGTAAGATTTTCAGATACAAAATTCGAATGTATTGTATAATTTGACTAATTACTACACAACTGTTATTATGATTGGGAGTGTGTACACACACATGTTGGAAAAAAGTAACAGATGTGGTCAGCTTAATTATTTCTATTAAAACAAAAACTTTATCTTAACATTTTGCCTGCAACGCTTTGCCAAGGCTTAATTTCCAGCAAAATAACATTACATTAAATATCAAAGTAACTTTCAAGACTTCATCTGTAACAAAATGAAAAACTGTCAATACTTTTTAATTAAATTAATATGAATTTCCAGCAATGAACTAATAAAATAAAATGTTAGCCTAATGGCGTAAAACTGATTAAAAATTAAAGTAAAGTAAAAGCTACAACAATTGTTTTAAGGAAAGCTTTACTAGCGTAGCGCCGGTTTTATATTTTTATTATACCTAAACTCACAAAAAGCCTTTACGGGAAGACTAAGTTACAATATCGAACCTCATCACCCGGATTCGCCAAAATACAAATATAAACATATTTTGTATGCAAATAGCACTTAAAAGGTGAATTATTTTAACTTACCGTGGCCAAGAGGTCGCTGAAGTGGTTTGTACTTAAATCAAGTAGTGGTTTTATTTGCAGCGTTTTATTTTAAGATCTTTAAAGGAATATAATTAGGCAAAAGTTGCAATACAAAACAACAAATTTATGCATACCAACAAAAGAAACCGTATAATAAAGCCTTAACATAAACTACGGTTGACAATAGGCGGTCTTATCGCTGAAGAGCGATCTCTTCCAGACAAACTTAGCGTAGCGAAAATAACAAAAAATAGCTAGGAATGAGTAGCTGGTGAGATAAGATTATATGTACAAAAATAAATAAAAATATCAACATACATAAACTTACATATACATACATAAATAAAACTATGTTAAAGTTGACACCAAATTTCTTCTTATTCGTCGGTTTCGCTGTTGGCAGAGTGGTCGTGGTCATCATTTCAGCGTGCCTATGATGGTCGCGTTTATCACGCGATAAATGATATGATAACGCGCCTGTCACTCTCGCACTCACAGAAGGTGAAGGCAGCTATGTCACTTATATATGTTGGTGGCAAGTTTCATTCACAACACGCCGCCATTCTTTTCTGATGTAAAAGGAGATATTATTGGAGTAATAAATAATTATATTTTAAGTTAGCTTAGGCAAGACTTCGTTTGCTTTAAATCGAACGAACGGACGAGAGTTCCAAATCAGAATAGCCTGGAATGCTTTCATTACATTATTGCTTTTATGTAAACGAAACATACTTTAACTCATAATATATCGTGATACATTTTAACCTCTGTGTCCTTCTCTCACGCCTCCCCTCATTTTCGCCACTGGTCCCGGTGAAGCGCATGCTCCTGCCACGCGTCTTGAAATGTGTTCTGGTCACTATTGTTAGCTATTAACATTTTTTATTATCCAGTATGCTAATTTCCAGTCATAATATCTTCAATGAACAGACGATTAATTTTTACAACTTTATAATAGTATATAGATATAAGAATACAAGAATTACTCGTTTAAAGTAATAATAGCCAGTGGTGTGAGCGTTGTTGGTCGCTTCTCGCTGCAACTGTGACTGTAGCCTTAAGTTTATAGCATACGTTATAAAGTATTGGACAAAAAATATTTTATCTGGAAATAACTCAAGAAAACATACTCAACTAATTCTATATTTATCATGAAATGGAGACTCCAAACAGTATGTTCATGAATATTTTTTGCCAAAGTTAGCTTTGATTCGTATCAAAAGGTAAATTTCCTTTTTTTGCATCCGTAAATGTGTAAATTTATAATCTACATATATATACTATTATAAACTTGTAAAAATGAAATGTCTGCACATTGAAGATATTAAAAAAAAAAAGATTGTTACGGACTATTTGAAAAAAAAAGAGGCTTTATGATTTTTTCTCCTCCGCGAACGACCGTCATAACCCTTGTTTTTACGGTAAAAAGTATCCTTTAACTATCTTTAGTTGCAATCCGTTTAGCCGTTTTGACGAGATGAAGCCAAAACGACACACATAAACATACAATTTTTGAAAAACTAAATTGATTCTTTGAACTTTAAACAGTCCGTTCCACTTATTTATTTTAAATAATGTACAGACATTTCATTTTTAGAACTTTATGATTATGATACAACGCACCTATATTTTTTTCGCCGTTTGAGAAAATCTTAACTGTATCGATCGTGTTGATCGCTGTCAATTCCTAGCTATAATATAAACTGTACTTAAGATAATATTATCAAGGTTGCCGAAGTTTATGATGTGAGTCTAAAATACTTAACATTACCTTTCCGATATATTCGTTTTTCTAACATTGAATTTAAACGCTTTCACATTTCGCGTGATGAATTTTACCTGCGATTTATAGCCGTTCGAGTTATACAGTTTTGCCTGTTAGCCGGTTTATATTATACCAATTTGGAGCTAAAAGTTGAATATAACTTGACAAATTTAATGAGACGGAAAGATTTTAGGAAAACTGGGCCGTTTTGTGTACCTACTTTATTCTGAGAGTTACTTTCGTGATATTAATCTTATCATGAGTCCGAGTTATGTTAAGACAAGTTTATATATTAAAAATAGTTTGTATTTAGTGCACAATCGAATAGATTTTATTTATATTACATATATTGTGACCTGTAATTTTCATAGCCCTCCTTTTTATTTTCCCGCAGTTGAGTAAAAAGTAGATACTTTACGTCAATATGTAGTATGTAACTTGAGCCTCCAACTCCTCCTCCAATAGGGTCAAAAAAAAAAACTAATATTCACGCGAAATTCAGGTAAACTATTGCCCCCAATCAAGGACCATTAAAACGAGGGGACTGACCATCTCCATACAAAAAGCCGGTCCCTGATACAACGCCATCTATGTATGTATAAAAAACATTTACAATGATTACACTTTACAAGCATCACACAGTATTTAAATTTTACGATTTATTTGCGCTGTCCTCGAGGATGAAGTACCTACATAATAAATATGATGCGTGTGCAGATTTTTCTAACCGGCTCATTTGTATATCATGTAGTTATATAATATAAGTTATATTAAGTGTTTGAAAACTGAGCGCTTCTTGCCATTAAACGTCACAGTTTGGCGAGTAATAATTACTTTGTAAAATGTTATTTTTATAAGTTAAATAAATAAAAAAAATATATATTATTAGCAATTTGCGAACTAATTGTTACTGTACTATGTTCCTTTCTTAAATTTTACCATATTTCAATGATAAAGTGACTAGAAGAGATCCCTCACAGGGATAAGTTCGCCTTTTTAGATATCCGTGTTTTGTAATACCTTTTTTTGTATTAAAGCGTCATCTACTTTTTGCCTGAATACCTCCTTACGATCGGAGTATGATACAAAGTATGGTAACTGACAGTCGTCTTGTTTTTATGGTCCTTGCCCCCAATATACTACTTAATGCAAAATGACACATACAATTTTCCGACAGTATGTTTTCCAAACTGGGTCAATATAAATCCTTACGTTAGGAATGCTTTTGTAGTGTTAAAGTGTTAAATAAATAGAAAGTGCCTTCCCGTAATTTAGTTCGCGGAAGAAAAATTTCATAACCCTATTTTTTCGCTTCAGAGTAGTAGGGTAAAAAGTTTGCTATAACCATCCTCAGATGTCAAGCTATCATTCCTTCAAATAGCCCGTTTCACTTTTTTTTATTTCTTCAAACATACAGAGCATTTTTCAATTTTATATTGGTATAGATGTGAAAAACAGACCACCCATAAAATATCGCTTAGCCAATTAAACAATTACCATTTAAAGCAAATGTTTAAAATCGGAAACTTTTAAAATATTACTCAATATCTGAATGTCCAAGCAATAAAAACAACCGTTAAAAGTGTATAGTTTTTGGAGGCATTTTTTACATCAATTAAGTAAATATCGGTGCAGTATGAAGTGGACTATCTTGTTTTTTTTTCTGTTATGGTTATAGTCCGATCGATGTTGATAAGTTTAAATACCTACCTGTAGGTTCTGTTTTACAAAACATACTATACACGTTAACCTGTAAGTAATATTGGGATTGCCTCGTACCAAAGATTTGATTAAGCTAATCTGATAATGGTTAAAGAGTATATGTTAAGACACATACAGGAAAGTTTATTTCACGAACTAGTGAACGATCGCTTTACCAGATGTGTAGTTAATGCTAAACCACGTATGTGTAGGACGGATTTATAATTACTCCTCACAGTCTGTGCCCGACATTTGTTTTTGATTTGATATGTAAACATAAATGCATAGCCACGATCAAACATGTCATCTAGGGAACAACATGATTTGAACCTGTTGCTTTTTTCATAACAATTTCATTTCAATTTTTGATCACTTTGTGGAATAGATATTTTTGACCTTAATTAGGATGTTGCCTGTACTCAAGTAAAAATATAAATGGTACTTTCTATGATGGAAAACATAAAAATAGAAAACTGAGTCGATACCTTACGTGACGTGTAGCTTGTTCTATGAGCCTTTAAAGTTGGTTCGGAAAGTCCATTTTAAATGTCCAGTATAAAAGTATTCATAACTGTTAATACCATTGACTAACATTGATGAAATTTATAGTAACTTTTGTTATAAAACCATTTCGATAAACGCAATCTTTAACATAGCTGCAAAATAAAGTTCTTAATTTCCCTATATAAGGTAAGATCGTGTGACGTCAGACGTTCCTAGGCTTTAGGCTTTAAGTAATAGAGGGTTTTTTGGGAAAGTGAGAAAAAAAAACTTTGAAATCTTTGTAAAAAGTCCAAAAATGAGATTTTAACATTGTTGTATCTCGGTGAGTTTTTATAATTGAAGTAGTATTTTCACCATTTTTTTTTATTCAGAGGTCGTTCTATAACATACCACAGTTTTTTTTTACAAATATCGTCAACATCCCAATTGTACAAAGTTATCGAGCAGCCTGGCTTAACTAGTCACGATTTCGTTTGTCGCACGACATAGCATCACTCGCCTCTTTCTTACAGTACTGAATTGAAAGAGATAGACAACATTTGTCGTGATAAAGAATCGCGTGTTGTGCTAGAAGTACTGTTAGCTATAAATACTTATGAGTGATCTATGCTCATAATATGGAAATTGAAATGGACGTTTGCATTATTAGACAAAAGGACATAAACAATCAAATCAGTGTTGTCACAAACCATCCCGTTAACTCGTTCTTAAATTGCCACCCATTGTAACCCATAGGTTGCATAGAAAGCTAGTAAAATATAAATGAGTGGAGAGTTTTTCATTGCATATGAATATGCAAGCCAGACCGCTACGCCTGCGTCTAATCTCTCGGCAAACAACCACGGGTGCATTCTACGTGTGGTCTTGTACCACAAGTGTGAATAATACAAGGAAGTAAAGTTCTTACCTGGAAGTGTTTTGTATACAAGCTTTGGTAACATTAACATTTCCACTGCTATAAGTGAATTGAAACTGCTATTCAAGTTATAGCCGCGTCATAAATGAAATATGTAAACTACCAAAGTTTTTTTTTAATATACTAGGAATTGCATATAAGTACTAAGAAAACAATAATAAAGAAAAATAACTAGGTAACCCACCTACCCACGGTCGCTCATTGGTGGAAATTGATCCCAAGATGCTGGTGGCGTTTACCCGCTGCACAGCAATACTGATGAGCCTTTGTCTGAGAAACGCGCCAGCAGCAGGGATCACAGGAAAGTCGAATAAGTTTTTTTTTAACGTATTGAAAAGTTGGTGAGCCTAGAGCCTTCATGGGCCTAGAGTATCTACCGCAAAAGGTACGAAAATACAATTGTCACCTTAACAAAGTTTTGCAGAACATAAATAAAACCTTGTACGATCAGTGGCATGCGGTCCATGTAGGCACGAAGGCACTATTACCTACCTTGAACGACCGTGAATGATTTCGTTAATCAAACTAAGGGTCCCTTAGTTGGTTACCCAAATAAAATAAACATGAACATGCATACATTAAGAAATAAAATAACATATCCCATCCCTCATTGATATTAAGAATACATATTTTAATTACATCAGATATTTTCACAACGGAAAACAAGCGCAATCATTGATCTATTTTTAGGGTTCCGTACCCAAAATGGCAAACTCTTATAGATTCGTCATGTCTGTCTGTTTGTCTGTCTGTCCGTCCGTATGTCACAGGCATTTTACTCACAAACTATAAAATGTACATTGACGAAATTTGGAGCATAGGTGTCATGTGTTAACCGCTACTTAGTTTGATAGTTAAATAAAAAAATATATATTTCTAGGGGGGGCACTCTATACATGTAACCGAAACTGAAAAAACAAAATCTGAAAATATCAAGGTGTGGCACATATTTCGACAGTACTTTTAAAACACTTTGAGGTTTCTGAAAAAGAAATTGGTTTAGTGAATATTGTCCGAAATATTCGCTACGAAAGTAGCAAAACTTGTGTCCCCCCATCTATTTTCCAAACGGTAAGTTCAAAAAATATGAAAAGATTTACAAATATAAAGCTTAATAAATACTTCCAACGAAAATTGTTTTCAAAATGATCGGACATACCGTTTTTAAGTTATTGCCAAAAAACTGCACTTCTCAGCAAAAGGACGTAAGTGCCGGGGAGACACGCTCTTTTGTTAGTGTTTTTTTTTCACATCGTATTTTTTTTTCATCTGTAGTGCATTTTTATGTATAAACGGCTGCGGAACCCTTCATGGGCGAGTCCGACTCGCACTTGGCCGCTTTTTTACATTAGTGATAAACATAATAACACAAGCAACTTGATAATTAAATAATAACATTACATGTTTTGTAAATATGCTAAGAACAACAATAATTTGTATGAAGAGTGGAATTAAGTCTCACACAAAAATCTTCGACGATAAAGTCAAAAACGTTACTTTTCTTTAAAAACACTGCAATTGTTCTTGCATTCAAATATGCTCGCTACTTCCTTCCTGCCGCTTCCAGCAGCGTGCCTTTATTGTTCTCAACTTTAAACCAAAAGTACCTGAGATCCGCAGTCAGGACCTTCACCTTTATTTATGCACACTCAAACAGAAATCACCCTTTGCGACGCCCGACTCTTGGGAGCAAAAGCATTCAAAATGATTTATTGTAAATGGTTTCTACTTTGTTGGCTAAAATAATAAGAGCCGCGGCTGCAATGCTGTTCTAAATTCGATATTTTATTGTTATTTTTACCTTTGCTTCAAGCCGATATGGTCAAGATTTAATTTGCGACCCCATTATGATGTCGGCAGTGGTGTGAGTCAGCGAATATTGTTGGACATAGTGGAAACTTACGTGGGGATAACTCGTGGTCGCAGCCGTTTAGATACTCTGAAGCTATATGTTAGTCAAATTTTGATATAAATACATATATAAGTATACATGAGATACGAACGGATAATATTGATTGCGAGGTAATTTGCATGTACTTTGGTAACGGCTAATGCATTTTGAAAATTAAAACATACTATCAAGGACAAAGATAAATACGCGCCAAAAGTTTAAAAACAATGTACACACCAACCGTACTGTCATAGTAATAAGATTTGGACTGTACAGATTGCTATGATTTTGTATCATTAATTATCTATACTAGGGGTCGGCAAACTTTTTAGACGTAGAGCCGGATGCCGGAAAAATATAGATTTTTCGGAAGCTCAAAGAGCCGCAATTTTCTGTTTCAGGTTTATCATTGTATACCAAATAATAGGACTTTTTTTAAGGGGAGCTTGAAGAGCCGCAAGTGACCCTTCAAAGAGCCGCATGCGGTTAGCAAGCCCCGGTTTGCCGAACCCTGATATATACCAAAGTAGATATACCTAAAAATGTTTGCCCGATCTTGAACCTTATATTACCAAAACAATTACAAATCTTACTTTTTGTTTTACAAATATCATGATAATAATCACAATTTTTGCAATTTATTTAACGGCTAAAGAGTCGGATGCACCATACAGAGATCCATAAGCAAGAACAGATGACAAAATTCGTCGACTGCTGGTGTGGACGATTAGCTCAGATGGTAGAGCGTGCTGCCCCGGTCTGGCTCAAGGCACTGGTTCAAGTCCAGTATCGTCTAAAAAAATTTTCATTTGTTTCTGATCTTTGTTTATAATAATTACAAATCTTCTTGAGGTGGCGCGCTAAAGACGTCGGCCAATCTCAACCCATATTAGGTATACGGGGGATGTTACGCACATTCTTGCAAATCCATCGGCAGACAATGCATATGATGATATACACTGTAGTGTATAAGTTGGCTTAGCTTTCGTATTAAAATATTGTGTTGATTTAATTTATGTTTGTGACATAGTGTTGGCTTTTATACGTCCGATATGTACGTTTGAATAAAGGTCCTTATTAAAAAAACTTCTTGCTACCTCGTGTTAACTTTAATTGCTTCGCAAACTCATGATTGATCATACATGCTGCTTACCTATTTCAATTATTATAAAAGTAGTTCTAGTAACTGTTCTACTCTGAGCAGAGACACAAAACTTAGATCAATGCCACAATGTCTGTCTGTCTTCAACAAAAATGTATAATTATATTTTGGTAGCCGCAGTGACAAAGGCCGGATAATTAGTGCGTACACCGCAGTCATAAACGCAGACCACCGTCCAACTGAATGAGATATCCAAAGGCAAATAAAAACGGTGAAAGCACGGTAGGACTTACGGGTGGTTTTGTGCACGAACAATGGCCGGAGTCTGATGCGATTGACGGCTCGACTTCGAAGGTGTTACCAGAATTAGTGGCCTATTATTGCTTTACAGGGCCCATAGTGAAGCAGAAAGCAGATAACAATAATTAGGTCGGACGCAGCAAAAAGTGACATAAATCCCGCATAATAAGTCCGGTGCAAAAAACACCGTCCGAGTTTACCTGGACTCGATTTTTTTGCGTGATGCAGAATGAACGTGGACCGATATAATAAACACCTCAATTCCTGGCAGAGGCATTGTTTAATGACTTCTCTGTTGTGATATTGCACAATCTTCGACTGACTTTGTTTTTTTGACTCGAGGTTGCGAGTGGAGTAAAAACTTTTTTTGTATGTCTTAGTAGCGTATAAACAAAAGGGACACAGGTTTCTGTAGAGGTGTGATTTATTTACGACTGCGTTTAGAGCCCCGCTCGCCCGGGTTTGGGTGGCTGCGCTAGCATTATGCTCCGTGAACTCTCAGAGTAAAATAAAAACGTTAAATTCTCTTGCGTAATCGTGATTTTCTTTTGTTGCAGGAACAATATGGGAATCGACTACATGAACGACTCGAGATCCAGCGCGTTTAATTAGGCTTCCTTTAAACCAATATTTTTTAAACCGTCATAAATACAAAGATGCTGGGGTGTGCTCTGAGAAGAGTTACCTCCGTGTCTGCCGACTGCCCAAAGACCATCAACTTCAGCGCGGCTGACGACAGCCGGTGCTTAGACAAGTAGATGACCGAACGAATAAACTTTAACAAGCAACACTTTTGGCCTTAACAAAAATTCTGAGCAATCCGAAACAGAACTAGTCAAAGCAACAAAATAAAGATCAGTAGCAAATATTAAGTTACCATAGTTATTGGGGGTATATTGCAGGGCGAGTAGGTACCACTGCGGTGGTATGCTGTATATTGCCTCTTGTGTCGACTGTGCGCTCACTGGTCGCTACGTCAAGTGGCTTCCCTGCGCGCGACTTCAGTGCTGGATGCTACTAACTGTATACACGTGAGTACTTGCTTTTCTTACTTGTAGACCAGTTCAAATCCTTATGCCCTGAGAACATCTACCGAGTAGAGTGGCGAGAGAGTCACTAGATTCCCAATCTGTTTACTTGGCCGAGTACCTCATGAACTGGACTCGCCACTGTACTCGTTAGGTGTAATCATTGCTTTACAAAGACTCTAAGGTGAACCGTATACACAGTGCCCGTGAGGAATCCGAAAGATTTTAAACACGTATTCCTGAGGTATATGGATGAATTTCCGAAATAAATGATGATTATTATTATATAAACCCACCGAACAAATGCTATATGAACCCAAGTTTTGACTGGGTATTTTGCTGAATTTGTTCAGAAATTAAAACTAAATGTAGTTTTGTAAATTTTTGTACATACAAATTCAATAACTTCGGTATGAAAATTATCCCTTTGAAAAAAAAAATGGTAACGGTTTAGTAATAACAATAAATGTTTTACATGAAAATTGATAATATCTTCAAAACCAAGGACCATTAAAGCAAGAGGACTGACCATCTCCATACAAAAAACCGTTCCCCGATATGTACAAGGCCATCTATGAATAAGATTTATTATTTACAATTTTTCACATTTACAAGCCTGACACAGTATTTAAATCTTACAATTTATATATTATTGGCTGTTTACTAACTAATTGTTACTGTACTAACGTTTCTTTGTACAATGGTAGCATCGTTACATGTTTAGTTTTAAAGCGCCATCTAGTTTTTGCCAGAATATCTCCTTGCTATCGGAGCACGATCCGAAGTATGGTAATTGTCCTCTTGTTTTAATGGGCCTTGGTTAAAGTAACTAATTCCTGAATAATTACCAAATTCGTTCCTGTTGGCATGAATAATTTCCAAACCGAACTGAAAATAAATAACGAAAGTAAATTTTTAACAACGTCTTAAATGTCAACGTGTCACGTTATTTTGGAAGCCTTGTAAAGTTATTTTCAGATTCGACTTTTATTTTTTCGTCCAACAATTTTATATGACTTCTGGTAACATGGAATAATAATTTTTCCTTGCCTTTATACCTATTTATAAACATGTAACGTCGCAGGTTTTCCAGTCGACAGCTGTAACATAGTTACCACCATTATCGTAAACTCTGTTCGTTTAGACGACTGTCAGGTAATACGTATGGGCCCTCCGACCTTAGTGTGCATCGTTGCCGGCGCATTAAACTGACCAGTGTCCGACACCTTACATCAGGGGTCACCAATTAGTTTTGCTCGGGGTCCGTTTTAAGAAATGAAATGACCATCGCGGTCCGCACAACATGACGATCAACGCGTTTAGGTTCATTTTGTCCACATTTCCATTTCGTTCACATTCCTACTTCGTCAGCAATTTCATTTCGTCCGCAATCAATTCCTATTTCGTCCACTTCCTATTTTGTCAACAATCCCATTTCGTCCATATTCCCATTTCTTCCACATTCCCATTTCGTCCACATTCTCATTTCGGCCACATTCCCAGCCTTAACGCACACTGGCAAACAACCATGTAGGTCACCACCAAACATGTGAAATATTAAAAAATGTATTTTATTTTGTTATATTTTCATTTTCTTTTTGTTTTTATTTACTTCTGATTTTACTTTCCGCGTGTTATTTAAGCTACGAATGTTGACGAAGTGGGATTGTGGACAAAATGGGTATGTTCACTGAGTGGGAATGGGGACGAAGTGGGAATGTTATCGAAATGGAAATATGGACGAAATGAACCTAAACGGATCAACGCTTTCGCAATCCGGGAACTCTTTCTTGCTTGTTAGCTCGTTACTTCGCCCGGCCGTTTTAGAATTGGTATAAACAAAGATAATGCGGGGGATGCATTTTTATTAAATGCGTACTCTGTAGTGCAAGTTGCTGTGTTCTCGCAGTCCGCACAAAATGGGTCGGCGGTCCGGATGCGGACTGCGGTCCGCCATTTGGCGAGCCCTGCTTTACATAATACATTATTATATTACGATTTGTGATTGTATAATAGATCAACACCAACTAACTAAAAAGGTCAAGATTGTTATACCGGAACAATAATTTCATATAAGACTTATTCAAAAACCCACCGTCTTCGTTGGAGTAGGTACCATTGGAAACCTAAAAATCGTAGACATGATGCGCGTACCTACAAATAAGTACAGCTTAGAAAAATTTAATGGGGTTGTCAGTAACAAACATATCTTTATTATGTAAGGATTGTAAGGGGCTGCTATTGGGATAACAATGTTAACAAATAACATGGGTTTCTCTGTGCAAGGTTAAAAAGTCAAGTGTGCGTTTCTGTTATTACTGACGAGTTTTCTACAAGTGTTGCAAAATCATAAAATTATTAAACATTCGTTTTATAGTGTTTGAACTGTTAATCGTCATTAATAGCCTACAATTAAATTATTATATGAAAGGAAGTAAAATTAAATGACTGTATTAATTTATGCAGGAGTCGTTTTATAGCTTGGTTAGTAATTTAATAATCTAGTGAAATTTCAAAAGATTTTATATTATGTGCCGCATCAAATTAATATATATATGCTAGTCGATACAAACAGATAAAAATGGTTTTCCCATTTATTATTATATAGATAGGTATAGTTCAATAACTAGGTAGAGACCGTTTCTTTTATTACCTGTATTTTCAAATGTTTCATGTAGTTTTTAGTAAAAAATAAAGTATTTTACTACTGTCAAACATTGTCGTATTTACGGCAGCCGAAGACGTATTTAATATTAAATTTCTCATTAAACAATTCCGTGTACACAGATGTTTCCCACATCAATGCTAGAAATCCAATTTCTATCAGACATATGGGGAAGATAGAGGTAATATGTATGCAAATAAATCAGTTTTACATCATAAAGGCTGTGACGATTTGTGCCTCGTGTTTTAGATTTGTTAAACATAGTGCGTCAGGAAATGGTGAATTTGTATTTTTCGAAGTAATACACAGTTTTTGATGGACGTAACAAATCGGTCAGAGACTTTGGTTACTTCAGTAACTTCAGGCGTTCACACTTAACGCACTTCAGTGCGTAAACATAATTACATACAAAGAAAAGGTACATGGTATATCAAGAACAATAACATGTTTAGTTCTACAGAGACGAAAAAAATATACGCCTAAAAATATTTTATACAGGGTGTTTACTAAACACACAAATAATGATGCAAAAACTTAAACGACTATTTAGACATTTTCTGTTACTTATGTTTTTGCTTCTTAAAGTCGGTACACGAGATTAATATATACGTAAACATTGTTGATAATCGAGGATTTAATGGTTTGAAAACATTATTTTTATCTGCTAAGCGTTTAGCAAGCCTATTTTCAGACGGTTTGACACATTACTGCGAGCGTTTGACAAACATGTGCAAATATTTCGCGACATTGCCAAATAGCCACACAAAAGTCACAACACACACTTATGGGATTAACCGGTTACCAAATACCTATTTTTGTGTTTATATTATCATATTAAGCAAATATAATAAAGATTACTCTCTTATTGATAAATAACTGAATTACAGTGGTATGGTATGTTATATTGAAATGGAACTGACACTGGCTTCTAAATAAAAATAAATAGATAATACCTTTAAATTATAAGACGAGAAATATTAAATGCTTGGCAATTATTTAAGTGAATTAAATATTCATAGGTATGCATGTGAGAAGAAATGTATGAAATGTATTAAAAGTAATTCACAAAAAAATACAATTTACAATTGTAATTAAAATTCAATTTTCTACGATGATTAGCGGGGAAGTACGAAACGAGTTAAGAGTTTTTTTTGTTACACAGGAAAACTCTTTTGGCATCCCTAGGTCGTTGATTTTCGAAGGCACCCTGATTCAGAAGTCATTATGGTTGTTGCGTTACTAAACCGTCTAGGTCACGCAGGAGACAATAATGGCCGAGTGGGAGGCGCATTGTTTGGTCACGAGGACAGCTCGTATTACATTACTGTTACAACAGAGTCTAGACACCTTCGTAAGTTGTTTTTAGGGTTCCGTCATGTGTGGTCCTTACCTTGGTGTGTGTGTGTGTTTGAGTATATGTGTTTGTGTGTGTGTGCGTGCGCTCACGTCTGTGCGTGTGTCTGTACTGTAAGGATGTCTTATGGACTGGCGCGAAAAACATTTTCCGATAGAATAGAAGCTGATATGAACAGAATAGAAGCTGGAGAGTAACATAAGAGGCCATCCATAAATTACGTCATACTTAAGGGTAGGGGGACGTGACGAAGTTTAGCCTATCCAATTATCCTCTAGGATCAAAAAAAGTGATAGGTGCCTATTAGAGTAAATCATTAAAGATGCATACATAATCGAGGAAACAGAGTTTCTTTAGTTGTATAGCTACTACACCTTTATAAATACCTCTAAATGTGATCAGATGACACATAAACTGACATTGTAAAAAAAAATATGGATATTATCCTTTCTTGTACCCTTCTAAATTTCTCCTTGGCGCCCTGGGGATGAATTCTCTAGAAGTGAGGCGTAATATTGGGGTTTTGACTTTTGTGAGCAGGGTATTAAGGGGAGATTCGGACTGCCCCGATTTGGTGTGTCAACTTGTTCGCCTAAAGATTCCTTCCCTATCCAAATCTAAGCTGAACCTGCGACCACGTCATTGCCCCCTGCTGGCAGTGCCAACCGCGCGTACTGTGTCGCATCGTAATTCTCCGCTTATCCGCGCTCTGCTGCATCTCAACGCCCTCGTCGCATCAGCACCTGAATGCGATATTTTTGCGTGTCGATGGGCGGCTGTTTGTAGAGAATGCTCGAGGTTCTGTGTGGCGATGGATACACGACATTCAACCATATGTTAATATAGCTGTAACTGCTGTAAGATAATTAAGTTAATATTATAGTATTTATTTTCTGTTATTGTTTGTAACTTTTGTACATATGTAACATATGGATTTGTTTTTCACAGTGTCTTAGTATACTGTAATGCTGTGTTTAAATTTGAATAAATAAATAAATAAATAAAAATTGTCGACCCATTTCAACTTTCCACCCTGTATGTTAAGACTGTCAAAAATGAGAACAACATCCGGGAACTGGAAAATCGACTTTTTTAACGGCGGAAAATGAATATCTCTGTATTTTCTATCATCATATTGTAGCATCGTAAAAACTTGGCCTGTATTCATAGGATTCGCACCCACCAAGAAATTATGAAAAAGTAGAATCTAAAACAGGTACACGAGGGTACCCCTTGGTGAGTGAGAGAACAGTTCTGTTTACTAGGTACATATGAATATGTAATACATATTATGTATGGTCCGGCCATCGAAATGTGGTACTGAAAATTAACGCGTAATTTAAAAATGTTTAATTTTTAAAGTCTCATAATATGTAGCACGGGCGTGGCGTCAATAAAATAACAACGGAAGCCAAAGCGTATTAATTTACTAATATTTAAAGAAAAAGGTATTTATAAGCCTTTCCTTGGGAAACCCGGTGAGAATCGGCTTATATGGACGCCACTGATATCCATACTTCCATACTAATCCATATCCATACTAATATTATAAATGCAAAAGTGTGTCTGTCTGTTACCTCTTCACGATTAAACCGCTGAACCGATTTAGATGAAATTTGATACGGAGATAGGTTAAGTCCCAGGGAAGGACGTAGGCTACTTTTTTCCCGGAAAAATATTTTTATCCGCGATAAAGGAATTTAAGACGGACAAAGTCGCGGGCAGAAGCTAGTGTAGTATAAATTATGAATTCTACAGAACCTTCTAATCCCACTATAACTCGGCTTGGTTGCATATAAACCACAAGAGCGTCTACGGCGAATTCATCATGTTCGAATTCGTGTTTGTATGCGTCAGATCATACAAAGATATACCTCATTACAGGTTTGGGAACTGACTCAGGTATTGTCTTCTTATTTCTCGGTAGCGATCAGTTTTGATTCTTCACGTATACACCATGGGGACGAGAAACGCGACAGATTTCAACCATACATTTTTGATGGTTTTACGAGCAAATAATGTTATGTATATGAACATAGGTCCAATATTTTTTGTAATATATGAAATAAGCTATATAATTAACTTTTTGTGAAAAAATAAGTCAATTGAATTCTAAGGAATTGTTGTGTCGTGGCTAAAGCTAATGGAGTGAAAAGAGACCCAGAAGTTTTTGCTGTATGATTTCAACCTTTTTACAAAATTTTATATAACTTAAAATGTTGGTGCCTGGGTCATTAAGATTGCAGTCCCTGCATTTGTGTGCAAAGTGGCTACGTCACTTTCATTAAGTTGTGATAGAAATTGGTCAACTTGTCATTTTCCGAAAATAGTTAATATCTCGAATATTAAGCCTAATCTAAAAATATATTTAATTTTTTTTTATCTAGTTATAACCTGCTGGATTTCTTGTTTCCACGGTGTATGAAGATATGGATGGTACCAGTTTTGCTATGGGAGCGATAAATGATACGATTGAATGTGAGAAATGCTCGAATTATGCTGAAATATGTTTTGTACGTATCATATACCGTGTCCATATTTGTTGAAGGTTACGTGTCTTTAATAAAGCCAAATAAATAAAGAAAACTGTGTTGACTTTGTGGTATATTAAATAAGCTACCACTATCCCAGTGCTTGAGTTAAATGTCAAATGTCAAGTCTATTCTGTTATTAAATTGCAGTTTTTCAACTGCCTGACAATATCAATAAAAAGTTGAGCGCGTTCATGAATAAAGTATGAACTTGTCCCATCTTTGGATCTCTTAATATTGCCGCCCACTATTAGCTACTAGTCAATATACAACAGTTTATTCGGAAGTATAAGCGAGCTGTGGGTTTTATACCAATTTGTGATAAACAAGCATGCAGCACACATAACATGATAGAGAATTAGTGTAATCCATATCCATACTAATATTATAAATGCAAAAGTGTGTCTGTCTGTCTGTCTGTTACCTCTTCACGCTGAAACCGCTGAACCGATTTGGATGAAATTTGGTATGGAGATAGTTTGAGTCCCGGGGAAGGACATAGGCTACTTTTTATCCCGGAAAAATGCCCTTATCCGCGATAAGCGAATTTAAGGCGGACGAAGTCGCGGGCAGAAGCTAGTAATATTATAAATGTGAAAGTTTGTCTGTCTGTCTGTTACCTCTCCACTCTTCAACCGCTGAACCGATTTGTATGAAATTTGGTATGGAGATAGTTTGGGTCCGGGGCAAGGACATAGGCTACTTTTTACCCCTTATCCGCGATAAACGAATTTAAGGCGGACGGTAATATAATACGCCAATATAAGTAATTCATGCAATCTCTGAAGGCAGAGATCCGTGTATGGTTAATCTTATTATATGATATTACATATGTTGTGACCACAAGGACTAAAACGAAATGTCGATTGAGGGAAACTGTTAATTCCAAGTGTAGAACGCTCTATGAAAACCATATCTTTAGTTACGTTACGAGGAGTTAACGATGTGGTAGAGTGAAACAATTGAGTCTCCACGTTCTGCTCTATGTTCTGTTAGTAGAGAAAGAAATACGCTTTAGTAGATGGTTCAAACCATAAAAGTATCAAACAAAACTTCTTCTTCTTAGTCGGTCCCTCATGGCTGAGGATCGTGACCAACAGTAATGTCCCTCCACTTGGCACGGTCAAGGGCCATATGGGCAGCCCTCTGCATGGAACCACAAGCATTTTTCATGGTGTCAGACCACCTTGTCGACCAAACAAAACTATTTGACTTGAAATTATAAATCAAAGCAGTTAAGTCAAACCCATTTTATTTCAATCATTGTTAGTGTAATAGGTTATTTATTTATTTATTAACACAATAGCATATAAAAAACAGTAATAAGAGTATTATGATAGCTAAATATAAATTAAATAAAAAACTACTCTACGGATGATGAATCCGGATGACTCTACATGTATTTACAAATAAAAAAAAACCCCTAAATCCCTCTTGCTTGGGAGTGTACCCAGAAGACTGGCCGCATTGCCACGCTGGATGGCAATGCTGATTCGTCACGTGTTTCCTCAATAAGGCGCGTCGACAGTTCCTTGAAAAGTTAGTTTTGTTACATTGATCCGAATTTAAGACGGTCAGAAAATTTTGCCAATCTGATCAGATTGTCTCACGAAACTCAAACCGGTTTGGTCAACTTCAGGCCTAACCTGCAAAGTCCAGTCGTAACATTGAAATGAATTGGTAAAAACTGCGTTAAAGCAAATATTAGGTTCCAAACTAGACATCACCACTTTACGATTAAATAACAAATCATATCATAACTACAATCTGAAGCAATTTAGGATGCAACTTGAATTTTCTAGGGGTTTTTACATCTTTGTTCGGACGCTTAGGAGCTGCATTAATCTAATAAACTAATAATAGTCTAATATGTAACACAGAAATAAAATTAAAATATGTGTCTTTTCTGCTTCATCCCTCCAAATCAGCCAAATAGATTTCAACTATTCTTGGTACAGGGGTAGCTGAGCATCTACAGATGGTTATCGGATATTGGTTTACGCGATTACCCTGAAGAAAAAAAAGAGGGTTATGTTTTTTCCTTGTCCGCCACCAAAGTTGCGGCACCTTCTAGTTATAAATAAAATATTCAAGCAACTATCATGCCAGAGCCCGTCGTTCGTTCTGTAGGTTTGATACACAGACCGTCAAGAAGCGCCCCTTATCGCTTGTTACATTTTGTGCCCTAGAAGGAAAATTCCGGTATTTACGCCCTTCTGCACGTGTGGGGTTTGACTGGTTATTGCTTACATTTTAATCCTACGTTGAAAGGGAAAGCGTCCTCGGAAGTATGAATTATTTAATAATTAATAATGATAAACGTGTCGCCGTGTCGCGGTTAACAATTAAAGGATATGCCACCTGCAGTCCTTGTTTGTCCTTGTCTGTATAAAGAAACTGTTTTAACTTTTATATGGTGCTACTTATTGTTTTTATTTTAAATTAAAATTAAAAATTGTACTTTAAATTGCCTGCCGAAGATTCTCTGGACCTATGACTAATATGGGCGCATGCTGCACCAATAGGGAATATGCATGAATTTTTATTTTTACTTTATTAAAAGCCCATTCATGTAACAAACAGTAGACAAAGATATTTTTTTGAATAGCTATAAAAATAACCAAGATATAAGTCTTCAAACATTTCATTCTATCTCTTTTAGCAAAACGGAATTTAATATGGAGTTTATATGGCCGGAGTGCACTGTGACGTAACAGTGCACATCGGACCTCTCTGTCTAATTACTAGTTTGAAATGCCTATGTTATGCGTATTTCTTGGCCAATTTTAATTCTAATTTCACATTTTGAAATAGTTTTTACGTAATTTTGATATGTAGTTAAGAAAAGCGATAAAAAAAAATCATGCATGTACCCTATTCCCACTTCTTCGGGTATTCTGCTTGCCCAGAAAATAACGAACGTAACACTAAGTGGTCACATTGAAAAACCGTTGTTTCCATTCAATTGCTAAGTAAATCCGCCTAAACCGGCTATAAAATTTCTAAACCAAATACAAGTTGACACAGAACGGAACACTCGTAGTAGGGCACAGAAAGAACCTTTTATACTTGCTTTTTTGTGACACTGTACTTGCATAGTGCTTTTGGAAAGCTACTTTTACTGGCGTAGTGCGTAGGCGGCTTTATTTGTAATGCAATGGATTGTTCGAAATTTGAACTTGGTATGTCCCAAATGATGCATTGCTTGTATCTTTTTAATTTTTAAATCATATTTTTCTGTTACAACCGTCATTTTATGACAAATGTCGTGCTAGCAATTGTGTAGCCTTTATGTAACTACCTTTAAGTTTTTAAAATACGGGAATTCTACCATACAATAACTACAAAATTATTACTTTTGTATGATTAATGTTTACTGGTAATAAATGCCATTAGGGTATATCAAAACTCTTTCTCGGTTTCTTAATATTATAAAATGTTGTTACTAAATTATGTATATTTTAATAGTAGTTTATGCAACTGATACATAATAAGAGGCCTTCAATAGGATCACACGAGTGTTTTAAGGCCTAATTATGTACAGATGCATACACTACTTTATCTACACACATATTATCATAAGTACTCTAAGGTTCAGAAATAGTCCTAGGGAATTGACCTGTATTGTTACTAGTGTTACCTGTAAAACATCAATAGACTATAGATATTAAAATAATGCAATAAAAAATAAACTTGAACAAATACAGAAACAAATTATTTATTCACATCGAAGTCGTGCGTTTATTCTCCAATCTAAAAAATCTTAGTACTTTTTTACTAGTACTAAAATTGGTTATCGATTTTTCTGACAATAAGTTATTTGTTGCAATCGTGGCTGCATTTACCATATCCGGCGGAGTGTTAATATAGTTCTCTGAGTCACTTCTACTCATATTTTCAACTTAAATGTAAATTACAAACAACTTTTCACAATTCTACTTTCGTAACAGCAAAAAACCAACAATCAAATGACAACATTAATGGCGGCAATTCCATCCTCCGTCAAAACTAATGTTTTTTTTAATCATAGACAAACGAATGAAGTCCTTATTTTCATATCACTCGAGATCAAATGTCGTGCGGTGTATATTAAAAAAACATACTGAATTGACGTTTCGTATCGATAACTGTTTTAATATCTATGGATACTAGATTAGAGACCCACTTGAGTTTTGACAGCTGTTCCAAATTTAAATGTAATTAAACTATCGGTTGCCGATATCGTAAAGTAAAAATTACGATGCACCCACAGATACAGATTTCCTAATATAGTCTTTTTGCTTATCGCTGCCAAACATATTGTAGAGAACTTATAATATGGATGTAGATAAAAGGAGTATTGAATATCTATACTATTATCAAGTTGTAAAAATGAAATGTTTGTATGTGTCGTTGGCTTCATTATGCTAAATCGGCTAAACGGAATTCAACTATTTTTGGTACACGGGTGGTTATTAGATACTTTTTACTCGTTATGATAAAGAAAAAAAAGGGGTTATGATTTTTTTCTCCTCCGCGAACGAAGTTGCGGGCGCCTTCTAGTAATGGTATGAAAAAATATAACTTTCTGAAAGAGGACGTAAGACAATGCAATAGTATATCAGATTATTCGACCATTTTATAATGTAAAATAATATTTTCATAATTCGTATAATAATAATATTCGTATTAAAAAATAAAATTAGAATAAGATGTTGCATGCCAAATTATGGCGAAACATGCCTTTATGTAACTAAATCCTACTGGCAGGTACGTTGTTATACCCCCTGTGTATGTTTGGCAAAATAAATGATTTGATTTGAACCCCTCGATAAATCGGAAACTTGAACTATTACAAAATTATACAGACTTTGCCATTCGACTCGATTGCCAATTCAAACCTAATTGGCCGAGCAAAAACTGCACAACGAAAATTGAATCTGGTAAGTTTCAACTACATAATCTGAATTGTTTCACAGTGATTACAGCTGGGGTGGAATCGAGAATTCTAGGCAATGGCCTGTTAAATAAACGGTCAACGAAACAATACAGCTATTTTAAATTGCACAGTTAAAAGTAGCACTATTCAATTTGGCTCTTGGTAAATCGAATTGTAACGATTGAAATGGCAAGGTGATGTGACACGGGATCTCTGGCTGGAAAAAAAGGTTGTCCCGGTGAATTGTTTATCCTGCAGGTACTTAAATCCTATATCTGTTGCGATTGTGTTATTTCTGTTATTTGCGTCCATGCATGTCAGTCATCGATCCTAACAAACGTGGATTTAAATTTATAACCTTTACAATAAAAAATCTTACTTTCCTTTAACATTAACATTTTTGTTTAACTTTTTTCATATGTTAATGTAACTAGCTAGCTATTAAAAGTTTATTTGACTTTAACTATTTTCGAGTAGTAATAAAGTGTGCCAAATTACAAGCCAACATTAGAAGTGGATGAATATAATGAATAAAAAGATAAAGAAACTTACTAAATGTTGTAAGATAAACAAAAGCTCTAATAAAGCGAAACACAAAACGAAAGATGCATTGAACAGCATTACGGGTCTAACTTATGTGTTCCATTTATCCATTGCTGTTGAGTTCAATGCATCTCAGACAATGAGGATTTATAATACGTTTTTTGAACCCTCCAAATACTTCCCTCTTGAGCCGAAAGGACCACCTGACCCGAGGAAGCTGTCGACGCAGACGAATCCGGGTCGCAGGGCTATGTTAATTAATTTATTGTCACGTACGATCCTTTCTGTATTATTATTGGTCTTTTGTAACTGACGGATGTGTATTACAATGTTATTAATGTAAAGGTCAAGATGAATGTTTCAATTACGTTTAGTACTTAATCACCAAACATTTTGGTAATCGCATCTAGTGTCAGCTCTGCTTTGCCTCATGTCTGTATTATGATATCGTCTCCCACTTTGCATGCTAACTTACGTGTATACTTGTATGGAAGGCGGCCATCAGAGAAGAATGGCGGCGTGTTGTGAAGCTTGCAACTAACACCTGAAATTATGACCACCACCACTCTGCCAAGAGTGAAACTGACGAAGAAGAATAAGATACTTGTATAGTAATAGTCATATTAATTTGGCATAAACCATCGTCATCCGCTTACATGAAATTGGTATAGTATCAATCCACTTTATAAATAAGTTTATCTTTTCAATGTTAGTTTTTGTTTACAATTTTATGTTCTAAGGAACATTTTCTTTCTCTTATATTAAATAATACATTTAATATAGTTCTGATTATAATGATGAATTAAATATTCGGAAAGTGGATCATTTTCTGACATATGAAGGTTTCTTGTGCCTTCTACTCGTGTACCAAATATGTTGTGAGCTGTCTGCTCTTAAAAATTGGTAGTTTCGTGTTGATATCTCACGCTACAGATTACACGTAAAATTAATAGCGAAAATCAAATTGTTTTTAATTTGGTGTGCGCGTACGCTCCTGCGCCGCTTCTTTGATCTGGTCGTCCAATATGCGTAATTGTAGGTTTAGTGTTAAAGGGTGTGGCCCAAGGTAAAGGTGACCAGATATAACGTGGACGCTTTCTCTCTGTGGGTGACTTGATGGTCGTTTGATGTAGTCTTTATGTTATAGAATCTAATAGTTATTAGGGAACCTCCGCTCTTGCTTCTAATGAATGCTCCAACATACCGTCGTTCGGTTCTAAGTTATTGATTTGGGTCAGTCTTAACAAAAAAGAATAGGAATAAACTTAGTATATTAGGGACAAACATACTTATTTATTAACAACTAAAAGTAAATACAGTAAGAACATTCGAAACGATCAATCAAATTACAATATTAAAATATAGAAAGACTAGCACTTCACTATCATTGACGAAAAAACAATGTTAGAGCCTGCGAAGGTAGAATCTTGGTAAAATCGCTATGACGTATGTTCATCTGCTCATGTAACCCAATACTCATAATTTCATACGCAATAAATCATTCATTAATTACAATAAAAACCGGCCAGGAGCATGTCGGACCATGCTCAGTGTAGGATTCCGCAGCCGATTATACAGATTAAAATAACGATATAAAAAAAAACACTAACAGAACAGCGTATCTCCCCAGCACTTACGTCCTTTTGCTGAAAAACGCAGTTTTTTGGCAATAACTTAAAAACGGTATGTCCGATCATGTTGAAAACAATTTCCGTTGGAAGTATTTATTAAGCTTTATATTTGTAATTTTTTTCATATTTTTTTGGAGATACTGTTTAGAAACGCGACGCTGCTGTGTCGGATGTCGCAGCAAACGCAACCGGCCTGTTTATATTGTGACGCGAAATAATTGGGATTATTAATGCTTTTTTTCTGTTTATTTGCTTATTTTGGTGTGACAATAAATGTTCATTATACATTATCTTACTGCGATATTGGTGTTGTTTTCACAAAAAACTGACCCACTCCAGTAGCAGATGTGCGTTCATTTTCCGATTCCGTTCCCGCTGCGGTTTTTTAACTTTCGCCCGTCGCCTCACTTATTTTTTACCCGGCGCAAGTGTTTTTAATGAATAGGTATTACATTAACTTGGGGGCCGCAGTTACCTTAAACCGTTGATGTCTTATTATACATGACCGACGATGTTCCTCGATTATTCATAAAATGTATGCAGTGTTAAACTTTTTAATTACCTCCCTTTTTAACCCTTTTGTACAATAAAGCCTGTCTACAAGATTGGCCTGTCGATTAAATCGTTTATTATAGAGTCTTTAATTTTTGCTTTATTACTTTTAAGGCTAATTGATTATAAAAGGTTTTTAAAGGTTGCTCATTATGGTTTGATATTCTTCCTCAAGAAAAAAATGGTCTGCGTTTCCTAACGGCCCGGCCACGACACGACATCGAGCGGCGGCGGTAGCCGCAGCGGTTTTTCTAATTCATTGCGTGTAATCCCAACTAGCCACAGTGCGTTACGCATCACGAGCGCGCAATGAATAGATAAAACGCTTCCCACGCCGCAATTCGCGCAATGTCGTGACCGGGTCGTAGGAGAGGTTATGGAATGGGAAGACAAAGTCCAAGGTAGAGTACGCTTCCCTAAAAGAATCTTTCTTTAATACACCAAAGTGGTTTTTAGGTGGCTTTCGAGATTAATTGCAAATACAAACGTTGAAAAAAAAAACGCCAATAAGAAGCCATACATATGTATTACATTTTATATTAGTTACAAAATACCTAAATTGTGAATGGATATAAGGCGAATTTTACGTTATTATCCATACCTAGACATAGCTTAGAATCTGGTGTTTGAGGTATTTAGTAGACCAATAAAAATAAACACATACCTACTTAATTTTAATAATGAGCATGTTTGACAAGAAATTCACGCATGTAACGTACGATATACAAATTGTGCAATAATTAGGTAGCCACTAATAAAACTTGGTTCAATTGAGAAAAAATAGCAATGATTTATAGGGTATCGGTGGAAATTTAATGCCCATTTTTATGATTCTAGTTTGATTATGCGTATTTAATAAACATAAGCAATGCTTTAAACATTAAGATGTACCTAATCGAATGCAATATTGCGGCACAGGTCGTAAAATTACCAAATTTGTTTAGATAAACAAGCATATGATTACCTCTTTACTACTATTAAACCAATATTTTACGTCTTTATGTGAAATTCAAAACATGCTTTCATTAAAATAAACTTTTGGTTTTTACTGATTTGCTAATGTTTGGTAATGTTTTTAGAGTATGAGAGATATCAAAATATAGTACATCGCTCATCATCATCATTTCAGCCATAGGACGTCCACTGCTGGACAAAGGCCTCCTCAATAGATATCTGGATAGAGGCGACCCGCATTCAGTGAGTCCCCGCATTCCTAACCAGGTCGTTCGACCACCTTGTGGATGGCCTTCCCGTATGGGGTCTCCACTCGAGAACCTTTCTGCCCCAACGGCCATCGGTTCTTTGAACTATGAACTGTGAACTATGTGCCCTGCCACTTCAGTTTGCTGACCCTGTTTGCTATGTCAGTGACCTTGGTTCGTCTACGAACCTCCTCATCGCTGATTTTGAATTAAATCATTAGTATTTTGTATGATTCAACAAAACGACTATACGTGTGGAGGGCTCTCGGTGTCGCCTATAGGATAATATCACCTTGATTGACCCTGTCATTGTTGTGTTATCTCGTGATTTTGGTTTAAATGCTCTTTATGTCACGACGAAAGGATGCTAGTGTGTCATCAAGTGGGTATAGGGACGCTTGATTTTCATTTGTATGCCTCCGAATAGCTTTATACCGGAGGATGAGGAATTGGTTCGGTTCTACGTAGGTGCGGTTAGAGTAAATCTGTTACTTCAAAATATTCATATCCTGACTTCTACCAATAAATTGATCCCATCGTAGTTATTACGGTGCCGTTGATTGTGTTTTATCAATTAGGCGTATTTTATGTTCGTCGCTGTAAGTGTTCAATGGCATACATAACGAGTAGATGAAAAAACATTTTACGGTTATTAAACCCCACGATTGACAACCGGGAAGGCATTCTTGTCGTTCCCATATTTTTATAGCGTGTAAACCCGTCGGCGCGTTTTTATATCATCTCTTTAAGTGACATAAATTCTAATACAAAGTCCATTTGTGTATCTCGGACGTCTTAAAAGGTATGGGGATAATCGTTTTTCTGCCTTTTACAAGGAACTCATTTCAATTATCGAACGATTTGATGGGCATAAAACTCTATGGTATGTGTCGTAGCGCGGCGCCCAGCAGCGGCCGGTAGGACGCCACTCTTTTACATTTTTAATTTTGGAACACGCTAATTTAATTATGGAACCTATTGCTTTTTTCATATCCCGCAGCTGTATCCTGCCAGTGACCATAATTTTCATACGTAACGGTGTATTCGTTTGTCTACTGTATGGCTTTAATTTAATTAGACACTTCATTGTTACCCGAAAGTTTCTGCGTCGGTAATAACTAGGTACCGTACGCGGCCTTAAATCGTTATCTACTGGAAAAAAGTCACGTTAATTTGTAACCAGATAATTTTATCTCAAGTCGATAGAAACAGTTATTATCTCGATATTTAATCTATGAATGGAGTTTAAATACGTGTATTATTTTAATCCGCGTGTAGGTGTATCGGAGCTGTGATACGGGACCCCGAGATTAATATTAGATGAGTGGGAAAGGACTTTGATGTCACACGACAAATGGACTGGCTTGAGTGACCGACGCAAGAAAGCGCAAAACTACAGAGACGGCAATATAATATACAAAGTTTACATGTCATAGTATCACTTATTATATTTTTAGGTAATTATGCCGAGATATTTGAGTGCTGCTCAAAACTATGAGGTATAATTGCATGATTGAAATAATAATTTAATAAATAGCCGAGCCTTTCAATAACGATGTAACTTCAGTGTCAAATATTCCTCAAAATAATAATATGGATTAATAAAATTATATACCGTATATAAGCGATAACTCTTATTAAGGGGGGAAGTACAGTCTACGTCAAAGATATGTTTACACTTTTCGCCTTATAGATTATACAATGGGATAAGGTGCAAAAATTAAAACATATTCTTTCAAACCTATTTAATCTTTATTTAGGTAATAAATAGTAATAAATCCATACAATATTTCTTTATTCAGCTATTTTCGGATATATTTTCTTTATTTATTTACCATCGTAGACTACGGTTTGACAATATGATTATAAAAAGCAAAATACGAAATAAAAAGTCAGATACCTATATTATTATTATTCCTACCACCTAAAATAGATAAACAAGTACCTACTCCACGCCTCGCTCTGTCCCTGTCCTCAAAGGCTTGGACGAGAAGAATAATGTCAACCGTCCAGCATCGCTGATACTGAAGTATCTACACTCTTTTATTTACTCCCCCATACCGAATACTAGGTATTGTACTCGATATATTAGTTATAACGAGTTGGTACCGTTATGTGTCGCGCGCGGTGTACAGATGATTAATACTAACGATTTATAACGAACTATCTAATTTATGGTTTAAGTAGGCATGTTGCTAATTCTACAAAGAAATGAATTGAAATTTCTATGATCTTAAATGTTTATACTATATAGTATAAACACTTAAGATCATTACACCTATTCTTCTACACTCACATAACTAAATGATGTGCAAAGATACAACAGTTATTCAAGCATTAACACTAAGAGCTTAAAGTAAAATGTAGATTCACACTTGGGATCGTATCCGCTACCCCTGCCTTTTCAGGACAATGTTATCCCAGATGTATAATTATTTCTAAATAAGAAATCATCTTTAATCCATACTTTAGGTGAAAGGCTTACAAATAACACCGAAATTGTGTCCTCCTCTGCACCTATTGTCGAGCAATACAAATTTAAGCGCCAGAAAATTGAAACGATACAAAAAAAGCGTGATCCGACAAGCATCAAGCGCGTCAATAAAAAAGTAACACCCAATATATCACACATCCAAATGAAAATAGTTTCCTATTCACACAACTGTCACCAAGTGACAGATGGGGTTAGTGATTTTATAACAAGGCAACAGAGGCGATTCATCAAGGCGTGTCAATTATTATTCTGGTAGTCAGCCGATGGCCGGTTTAATTAGAATTTATTTGACAAAGCCCATGTCGTCTCGTGTTAGAAACCGCGGCAGAAGTGGAGTAAAAGTGGCCACTTGTGAATTGAAAGTCGCACGTGCGGACGACGAAACTTTAATAAGATTTATTTTCATTACTTAATCAGTCAGTAGAGCGTCTTCGAGCAGCTTTGACCACTTCTGACTTCCTGTACGGTCCGCTTCTGTAGATATGCATTATAAATGCAGATATCATTCAAACCACTACCAACGTAATAATGCCTACTACTGAACATAGGCCCTAACAAATTATGGCCACCGGTTACTCTCATCTAGCATTAACTTTTTCGTCATAATCATCATTTGGCATAATGCATTTTTTTCTGAAACGTTTTTGTCAAATTCAACTGTACACTTTTCAGCACTTTTTAAGGCGTCATCCTCATCATCATTATTAAGAGGGCCGGGCCCTCTGTCGTTGCAGCATTTTCCAGAGCGGCCTGTCCTGGGCCTTTGTCTTTACTTCTTGGTACGAGTGGCTACAGCACCACTCCGCACAGCGTCATCCTATTTAATGTTCATTTAGGTTTGTTTTATAAGAATTCTGATAATGATGAATTATGCCAATTGATGATTATGACAAAAAAGTTTATGCCAGATGAGGGTAACTCCATGCCCACTGCCGCATCGACCGTATCCAGTAGAATCGCTGGAATTTCTTATGGGTTGTATTTTCGTCCCACATTACGTCTCTTTACGTGGACTATGTGGTTGCCATTCAAAAAATCATTAGTTATCATTTCTATGAGCAATGTAAAGTATGTTATGTACAATTATACATAGGTAAATTATACCTACAGCAGTAGCGCAACTGCACATCATAATTATGGAGCAATAAACATTTCACGACCAATCACTTTGTAAATACTGCAGATATTTCGCTACTTACAGTCCGTACAGTAAAATAATCAGTAATCACCTCGTAAAATGAGATAGCCTTCGCATACAGATAGAAGATAAACCACCTACATCGTAAATGAGGCTTTAAACATGCCACGCTTTATTTTTATCACAAGCTCAAAACTGCAACAATATATTTTACAGTGTCTTAGATGATTCAAGAGAAATACATCTTCATCTTTGAAACAACGTCCTAAGTCAGTTCTTAACCAAATAAGTGAAATACCCAAGTTAGGTTAAGGTACTGTGGGAAAGTTCAATAATTAACTAAAAGTTATCCCAGCTACACATATACGTATTTATACAGATATATAAAACCCGGTTCCTCTCTTTTTCCATTTGGCCATTCAAACCAATTCTGCCACCATCATCATATATTTTTAGCTCAATCAATTACTTTTTGGCACGAAAAGCTGATGGATTTTAATATTAAATACTCATTAAATTCGTCTTGGTAAATGGCATATGCTATAATATTTAGTAGTTGTTTTTTTTTTCAAATTACTCATAATATACTTGTTAAAATAATTGATGGACATGAAAATATACTCTGAACCGCCCAGATGAGAGCCACCTCTCGCAGTAAAACCGTTTCATACTTTCCGATGTTTATTGGCGTAAAATCTTCTTACGGTTTGTTAATCCTAATTAACAACCGTGTAATTATAACCGCCGCAGTTGAGACCGATTTTCTTGTCGCGAACTATGTGATTTAACCGTCATGCTACGGAATTTCACAGGGCTTAAAAAACTTGCGATCACGGAAGAAGTTATGGAGTTCTGACATTCAATTAATCGTTCTGTGTTTAATTTGAATAAGAATTTTCCTTATAAATATCTCATACTTATTAGGGTATTAATTAGTAATTTAACTATAATGATTAAAATTTCATACAACACTATTCTATCACGGTTTATTATTAAGCATAAATAAAGGTAAATACAACATGTTTTGCTAAACTCGTCTTATTTTATGCTTAATAAAATATCATGCAGTTGTATTTGAAGACATTTATTTTTTATATCCACTTTGGAATCGGCGTGGCATTCTGTTACTGGGTAGAGTGGGTAGATAGCCGGCGACTGGAGGAGAAAAGCCGAAGATCGTGTTCAATGGCGTGCCGTAGACAAGGCCCATGTCCAGCAGTGGACTGTAATGGGCTGCTGATTATGTTTCAAATAATAATTTTGATAAATAAGGCTGTAATAAACTGCATCCAATATTCATAGATCGGTAACTCAAGTAAAGGCATGCGCGTTCACATTTTTCAAGTTCCACTAATGAACATTCTCATTCTCACGCGGAAACCCTACACCAGCCGATTCACCAATTTGTATTTTAATTAATTTCACTTGCTTTGGCGTAATTAACATTTCTACGATCGTTAACGACCCTGACCTGCTCAGCTCAAGTTTCCTCTTTATCTAGATTTTTGATCTAAGCTATCCGTATCGCAACCATCGCCTAGGTTTTACGTAACTACTCAAGTTCAGGCCGATCTTTATCGTGCCAGCCGAAAGATCTTATCGGGATTATAGGCCTTTTGGAATTGAATTCTGTTCTTATTGTAGTGCTTAAAAGAATATTATGCGGATTGGACAGAAGGCGTAACTTAATATCACAAGAACAATTCCGCTTTAAACATGTAATTAAGTAGATATTTATCTTCGGCTTTTTTCTAGTAACTCTTAATTAAAGTGCTGTTGGAGTTTTTAAAGAATTGAAATTTTCTGATTTGAAAGTCAATTTCAGAAATTGTGAAATTTGGCGTCTCATGCACGTACTTATCGAATAAGTTTAATTTTTTTTGGAAAATCAGCCATGATCTGTTAGGGAAAACAAGTGACCAAAACACTGGCGCTTCAAGAATTACCTTGGTCTACATTTCTTCACTTTTACATACAACGTTTTTTGAATACATTCTCAAGGGCCAGACAGGCAATCATTTTGCAGGCTTCCTAGCATTCTCAATTGAAAAAATAAGCAAAGCAAATTAGATAAAAATAAAACCAACGGCGTAAGTACAAATTACTGGTTCCACGTAATGAATATGCACTACTAATTTAACCGGCAAACGATGGTGCAAATTTTGCTCACACGACCAAATGCTCTCCCTTGAGCAATCAGAACTCGGCATTTGCTCGGTGTATTTAAATAATTATCAGTGAGTATGTTAACATTAAGTATGGTTAAGTGTTGCAAAACAAGGAGTGTGGAAAAATGCTTGTATCTCAATCGGAGTTGGACTAGTAACCAATTAGCTGGGACAATTTAAATAAGGCGGCATAGTGTGGCGCCACAACTGAAGATAACAACATGAGGAGTCGCTTCAAAAACAACAAAGTAAATGATTCAATAAAAGTTTGTTATTGATTCTACCCTGCAGAATCTAAAGTAAAGCAAGTCCTTAGGCACATTAGACAAAAGAAGGAATCGAACGACGTCAGACAATTGTTAGTAATATTAATAAGAGATAAGGTTTTAATTAAATAAATAAGCATTCAAACTTGAATTTCAATTAAAGTTCGGCTTCATTAATAGTTCGATTTAGATTATCTAAACAGTACAGTAAAGTACTTATGGGTTATGGATACAGGTTAAAGGTATATCAAATAATAAGCGGACGAATACTATCACATCTCCAACATCTCTATGCTAACTCGGATTATGGTAGCTACATCCAATCGACATGGCTCCGATAAGCAAAAGTGTCGCTGGCTATGATAATAAACCCTCATATTTATGCGCTTGCGCCTACAATTAAATACGCAGGTAATCTTGTACGCACAATCCGCAGGAAAGAATTCCGATAAGATTGTATCTTGTACCTTATCTGATCGCGATTACGAATGCGTACTTAATATTTTTACCTGGTAATTTTAATTGCTTAAACAAATTAGCATTGAGTTTCATTGGGTAGTAAAATCATGTACTTTTATTTGATTTTAATTGCAAACATTCAATTCCGGTGCACTACGGCAATTTTTTGTAAAAGTAATTGTATGAGGCAGTTGTAGCTACTAAGGACGACCAAGAAAATTCTTGAAATAAAGCCTCCCAATAAAGTTCTCAGGTCTACACATATTTAAATGTGTTTGTATACAAACAGGAATATACTTATAATTTATTGAAGACGGTTAAAAAATACAACATATTGTTCTGTGTCATCATCATCAATATCATCATGATCGTTGTCTTTAAGTTGACCTTGGGATAGAGGCCCCTCCACAGACTTTATAATAATTGCCGCCTATGCGAGCATACACGATACTTTTGCCACCAACATCCAGTTGAAATCAGCGTATCGTTTGATGCTGTTCACCCATCTTTCTGGACGGCGTCCTTCTTGTGTTGATTTCCTCGGTCTTCGCTCTAGCCAATAGCCCATATACTTATTGGATTTATTCGCTCTCTCTTCCACGCCTTAAGTGGTTTGCGCTGAATCTGAGGACTATCAGATTTATACAGTTCAAAGTTAGGTTCTAAAAAAGTTTTATTATTAAACTTTAGTCATTCAAGCAGTATTAAGCTCACTTCCACCATTTCTACTCGCGTTTCATGCATTAATAGCCACTTACACGTTTACTACGTGTAAGTGGCTATTAACGGCAATTTCGCCAAGTTATCCTCATAAAGTATCTCGGAAGCATCATATCCAACTGTGCAAATATATTTGCTACACACGCTAGCGTGTAAAACTACAAAGTGCACAGCTCCCATATGCTCCGGTTGCATATTATTCATCGCTACACCCACCACGGAACATTCAATTAAGGATAGTATCACAGACGCAAGCGCAGCCGAAACGAATCAATGTTAAAGAGTCGGTGGCAAATTGGTACGCCCAACCTATCAGTTACCGCGTTCTGATTTACAAGCGTTTCGTAATACACTTTCAGTTTCATGTTTATTAACTACAACCTATTATTTTTCCATTTAAAAGGTGATGATTTGTGCGTCTATTATGACAGTTATTGCAGCAGTGTTTAAAAGATTATTAGTTGTGCTTCAGGTTGTTGCGAGGGAACTGTAGTTAATACCAAATTTATTTTTGTTAAGAACAGCTTTTACCGTTTATGATGTTGTGACGATGCGTTAATATAACACAGTCTGGAAATACAATTTGTGTAAGTAAATCAGTAAAATTAGATTAAGTTCTTGTGGGAATTCTTCGGGCAGTCTTTATCCAACAGTAGACGTCTACCGGATGATATCATCGACCTAGTCCCAAACGAAGCAAAGCTTGTACTATGGGAAATAGGTGACGATATACAAATATATAGATAAATTATATCACTTAAATACATAGAAAACATCCGAGACCCAGGAACAAACATTCGTGTTCATCACACAAACACTTGGCCCGGCCGGGATTAGAACCATGGGCTGCCAGCTTCGGCCGTTGTGCACCCAATTGAGTCAAACGTGCCGTCAAAAAGCCACCACCAACAAACATACTTTTGCATTTCAGGCATAAATAGGTTAGGATTATGGTATCTTATGAAGATCATGATCCCAATCGATCAAAACGTAAAAACGTTTCATATCAACAACAAACATTATTAAAAACCGTGTTACCATTAAAAGCATATTAGCGGCGCGCTGGGAGGCTGACGCGCCAACAAATGGGGAGTTTAATGAAGAAACATGAACCGCGATTGTGGTAGCATTAATAAAATAATTTATTATTTTAATCACCACTATCATTGCGGCGCTTTGTCTGTAGAGTTGTTCATTTCCAGCAGTATTAATATCTTTGTAGGACCTGTTAACTCTGTTAATATTATAGATGATTTTAATATGCGTGTTTGTTAAGGTGGTTGCTTTCAGTTGCGTTTTCATAAAAAAAGGTGTTAATTCACATTTTAAGGAACATGTTAATATTTCCAAGATTCGTGCCTTAGAAACACCGCTGAATGTGCGTCAGCTATTAAGGAACGAAATCTTAACAAAGAATCAATAAATTTAAAAGCAACTTTGATTGAAAGTTATTGTAACATCATTCAACGTGATTTGTTTAAAACGTCAAAACAAAACTAAAAACGTGAACAGAATAATGCGGAAGTGAGCAATCGATATCAAAAACAATCTGTAGTAATGATCGTGCGTCAAACAAATGATTATGAAACTGATATTAAGCTTCCCGATGTATCGAGCATTGAACACAGACAGACAGTCACGTTTTGACAGACAACACTCATTAGCATTGTTTAGTTTAATTTTAATGAACTTTTTTTTATGGCAATAGTAGGCATTGCCATAAAAAAATATTGCACAATCTTCTTCGGATGCGTCTTTGTTTTTTCATCTACATGTAATGTAAATGCTTATGTAAGTAAATATTCAATGAAAAGTACGTAATGTTTGTTTAAGGAGTCATGACGTACAGTACTCGTACATAATACTCAAGTATTGTCATTGTTACGAGTATAGCGGAGGTTAACATGATTATACTAAATAAGATGTAGCTTGTTGTGATGACTTTCACAATAAATCTCTTTTATTCGCTTCGCAAAATGACAGCGTTTACGGCTTCCGAAGCCATTTAAAGAAATCGTTTGGAATATAACGAACATATCTTTGGGCTTACAATAAAACATTTTGAAAGGTTTCGGACGTATGTAGCGGGAGGTGTTATATTACGTTTATTGCATAAGGCTACTTCTTTGTTATTGTAAATCGGATGTTACGGGTGGTCATAAGTTTTTTCAGCTTTGTACAAAAAAATTGTACGTGGACAATCCTTGGGAATCCTTACTTTTAACAGCGAAGGCTTCAACAAAGTAAAACAATTTGACGCTCGGACAGCCGAACAATAAAGGTTATTGAAATAGTCGAAGGGTCTCGGCACTTTCATTGGCGCTTAGACATTTACGTGACAATCGGCGAGTCGCTCCGTCCACTTGTATTAGCGAACTGTCCGTGGCACAGATAACAACCTCCACAATGGGGATTTGTCTTCCACCAGCCTCGGATGTTCTCAGTTAATACAGCCATGTTAATGGAGCAAGGAATTAGCACCGCCACAGCGAACCACTATTATCCTTTATGTCTTCATTTCACCCGCTTCAACTTCGCTGACCCTTCGATTCCGCTCAATATTTTATGGGTGCTCAGCCGTTTAATAACCGCTTTCGTTTAATTTATATGCGCGCTCACATGTCTTACATTGTTTATCTAGTACGTTTGCCGCACTGTCATTTCGGTGTTTTATGATGTAGAGAAATTTAGTTTCCCTATTCATGTCCAAACTTGCGTCCGGACAAGTTTCTTTTGTCACGGCGAGGAGTATATTCAAAAGTGTTGTGGGCGTGTGCGCCGTCATAACCCCGTGGTCGTAAATCCATGGAGTCGAGGAGACGTTGGCGGCGCCGTTCACTTGTACGAGTAGCATTAAATCTTCATTTGAATCGTTCATAGCGTTGGTAAAAACTTTACTGCCATTTCGACATTTCCGAATTGCGACTTCGGTGGCAATGAAAGCCATTATAAATAACGGCGACGGTATTCCGTGATTTTACTAGCGAATTCTTCAACCTTATCCATTCAGATCGTATTATTGCGATAAATTAATCCCGGTGGATCTTCTTAATGTCGCAATAACTCAAGATGCTCTTACGACGTCGTCATGTTGTCTAATAATACAGTCGACAACAGTAGCATCCCTTATCAAAATTGAATCTTAATCGACGTGGCTATGAATTCATAAAACAATTTTAATTGTTCATATTTTGCATAAAACGCATTGAAAATAAATTATTGAGAGTGGACAGTGGAATGATGTGGGTGGGGAGCGAAGCGCGGGCGCTGCGATGCGCCGCGGCACGCAACAAAATGTCACTTGGCAACTTGTTGAACAATATTTATTCAATAGCACACCGACTTGAAAAGACGGACACTCGAAACTCTTGTGCAGGAAATTGTTAATGACATTCAGTTCTTAGATACACAATGAACCTCGCGAGTGTACAATCGACGAGTATGTTAATATTTCCTCAATGGCCCGGTTGGCTGCGACCGCTAGCTCCGGTGATTAATTAAGTAAAATAAAAACCTTGACAAATTATGACAGTGCCAGCGGCGGCAAAGTAAAAAGTAATGGAACAAGAGGCAGAGAAAAAACTTGATACAGTTAAAGTGTGATTGATGGAGTCGGCCTGTTCGCACACTTACCGCGGACCGGTGCAGTAATTGAATAATGATAACACTGATTTTGTATCCGAGCGTTGATGAGCATTTGCTTTTTGGTGTTGGTGAGATGATAAGCGGCGGAATTTGTCAGTTGTTCGCGTCGACGTCGGAAGTTGCGGAGGCGGGGAATCCATTTTGTACATAAATTTGCCGCGCATCGACAGCGCGGAACGGCGGACGATATGCAAAACAATCGAGATTAGCAAAGAGCTCGGTAAGATCCCGCGAGCGTGGGATACACAGGGGACCGTGACTGTCGCAAAAGAGTTTAAGTTACTGAAAACGATGATAAAAATCGAAAAACCAAATAAAAACTAGTGAAACTAGAAATCGAGATCATAATGGTAAAGAAAACTTTCTTACTAACTTGGAATTATATTTAGCTACAGTAAATGGCCCATTAGTTGGCTACTTTGACAATAATAGTCGTAATAGAGGTGAAGACACGTCATTTATAATTGAAATTAGGGTGTCAAATGCTTATCTTATAAACCGACGTTTGTAGTATACTAGCAGTTTCCTTAAATTTTTTATGGAGTAGGCACATTATTCGATTCTTGTAAAGTACAATGCAGCTTAACTTTAACTTACGATTTTCAAGTAAACGTTGACCACAGGCACGATGTAAATTCGACTTGTTTGGCAATTACACAGTGGTGTTGTCCATCTGTTTGTGTACACGCCGCTACATGCTAATTATGAGCAAAGTCTGCGACATTAGTGTTTGATGAACAGCACATAATGACTGGGAAATTAGCGGCGTAGTACCGGCTTTGAATGGTGTCACTCCCTCTCTTTATTGTCAGTATGGATGGGGAATTATTTCTTACAATATGGCTCATATAAAATAATTAGCTATGATTGCACAATGACACAAAGTGGGTCTCGGCCTCTGACACCAATTTACGCCACGCGTCTTGATATAGAGCCAGGCTTCGAAATATCATGCACGTACTAATAGTATGACGCGTTTAGAAATTCAAAAGGTTTTGGAGCAGAAATTTCCTACACAGCCTAGTGTAAAATTTTAAGTGTAAGCTTCAGAGTAATGCTGCTCAGGAAACAGAGAAACACTCAAACCAAGAGAAACGCACTTTGTTCTATACAGAAGGCGCATAGCTTAAGACCGCGTCATGTGTCACGATCCTCACCCATGTGGGAATACTAAGAAGAAGTCATGCTTTTCTCTTACCTTCACTTATTTTCTGTATGGTTTTTTAACTATTCAAATTGTCTGAAGAGTCGCCGCCAGTGTGTCACGGCCCTAAGTACAGTCAGCGGCGGGACTCAAAGGCTCTCGTGATATCAGACGCTGGTGGCGCCACCGGGAGCTATTAACCTTCTCCGTTATATCGACTATTGGATTTACTACCTAATTACAAGTCAGCTACTTACAACTTGACAAATACTCAACATGGTTTCCTCTTCGCAAAATATACGTGTAGGTTCTACAGATGTCTATTGAAGTGACATTCAGTTACTCGCCTGATCTCATTATAAGAAGTATTACGACAGAGTAAATTATTTTAATTCAAAAATATTACTTTGAAAATTTAACCCGACCTCAAAACCTAGGAACTAAGTTGATGTTAACGAGGTTACATACTTACTCTGAGATGTAGATTCAAGAACGGTCGGACATTTACTATTATAAATAATATTATAAACGTGAAATTTTGTTGTACATTTAATGTATGTATGTACGTTCCTCTTAATTTTGAAAACTACTGAACGGATCTTAACGATACTTTTCAGTAATGTTGTTAATAAATAAATAATAAATAAATATCAGGAATAATCTTACACAAATCGACCTCGTCCCAAACTAAGCAAAGCTGGTACTATGGGGTACTAGGCGACGATATACATAAGATATAGATAAATTATAATACTTAAATACATAGAATACATCCAAGACCCAGGAACAAACATTCGTGCTCATCACACAAACACTTGCCCTGGCCGGGATTCGAACCCGGGACCGCTAGCTTCGTAGGCCGTTGTACAACCCACTGAGCCAAACGTGGCGTTAATACATCAGAATAATACATAGGCTATAAATTGCATCTGTAGGGAAAGTCGCGGGCAAATCTATACTATTATAAAGTTGTAAAGATTATGTGTTATTTGTGTCGTAGTGGCTTTATTACGCCAAATCAGCTAAGCGGATTTCAACTATTTTTGGTGCACGGGTGGCTGACGAAGTTGCGGGCTCCATCTAGTAAGTAATAATTCTGGATAGCAAATACCATGTAGATATAAATCTACAGACACTAGTTGTCATGTCTAACAACGATTTAAGCGTTCAATATTAATTTAACCGAATTTGATCAACTCTGCATTCGCGGCACACACGAACGTTCCGAATTTGCTTAATCTTTCAAACCGCGGGTGTCATTTTAATATTCCAATTGCGTGGATAAGTACAAATTGATATCTGTACCAAATCGTCAATATGATGGTATAGGAATACCAAGTTGACGCCGCAGAGGCTGCTACTCGCATACCAAGTGGATGTTCAGGTATTTGGGAATAATTGAGGCCCCAATTTTTATTGGTCGTCATGAATGGTTTTTTTGAACTCCAAACACAATTATTAATATAATTGATCAAACTACTCAGCCGACCATTACGCTGCCCACGATTAAATTTATATAAGAATTTTGGTATTTTATCATTTTCCTAACGCGTTCATAAAGACTTCAGATTCCAAACGTATGAAAATGGGCTGAAATTGGAACGTCTAAATACATATTTATGAAGTTGTAACATTGACCCACAGAATACGAAGAATGTCGTTGTTATGATTTCAAAGCTATAACATAAATCTATTGAGTGTATTACAAACTTTATCGCTGTTACCATGCCTACGGTAGCGGCTATACCTACAGCACAGCTTCGCGTCACGTTATAAAGGAGCAATCACATAAAATATCCAAATTGATCAGAACGACTTACAATATTGATTTCAAATATGCCAATTTGCATGTAATTTTACGATATTTAGACACGATTTTTATTGCCTGTTGTTTTTTTGTCTGCCACACATTTTCTATACCTCCTTTTTTGTATTGCCATAAACGTCATTGAAGACGTCATGCATTCATCGTGGTGTATGAAGTATATTTTTGATAGTCAAAATATTCAGTTTGAGTGCTTATGTTGCGACTAGAGTGTCTAGACAGGTCCTTGCGAATTCAAACATTCGATCAATGATTTGAAATCGTTTTTCTTAGCGGTAGTACTTTACCTTCCGCTAAGAGCTATTTGTATCGGAGGTATAGAACACAAATTAAATTCCGCTGTTTTAATATTGCGTCCGACCATCAAAACACATTACCTATAGATAAGCATTTTCCAAAAAAAAACTACTCTTAGCTCGAGGATTATGGTTATTAAACCATAATGAAGATTAGATTACTTCTTCTTCTCCCTGCCATTTTCCCAACTTTATTTGGGGTCGGGCCTTCTTGTGCGTCGGCGCCAGGATAGTCTGTCCGGGGTTGTCACTGGTGGGATAACGAAGAATAGATTTATAGATGAAAAATCGTAAGCGAGGCAGTGTAGAATTGACTTATATTATCAAACAATTTCTAAGCTCATTATCGATCGTAACTTTTAATAATTACTCAATATTTCAAAGTCAAGGATATCATTCCGTTGACACATAGAAATAAAATAATAAAAAACCTAATGAAAATTCCATAAAACCCGCTTATGTCGCCTACTAGTCTTGGAATTTACATAAAAATACAGTAAATTATTGTTTCGACAAATAGTTATTAGCTTTATGAAACTAGATACGAATTTGTGGAATTTGCAACGATACGTCAAAAGTAATTAATTATGATACACCTTTTGTTGCTTTAGGGGCCATTAGCAAGTTTATTGGAGACACCGATTCTGATTTGGCTATCTTTTATAGTTGTAATGATTTCAGAAATACTGTTGAAATGATGATGAATTGAGGTTGGTGTGGATTTTTTTATTAAAACTTGCAATTTATAATCATGCTGTATGCAAATATTGTTCTTAAAATGGATACGTCTATAGTAAATCAGTAGGTGGACAAAATCCACACGTCGTTTACGCCCTTGTTATCTTTCGGCACAGTCAAACTTTCTCTATCAATTAAAACAATAGCATGGAAAATCTAACGGTGCCAACGAGTGTTAAATATTCTTCCTTAGCGTAAATTTGACATTTGAGATTTATCTTGAGACCTTTAACTAGTCCAGTGACACATATTCCTATATCTGGGTGTGGGTTGAGGCCAAAGAAAGCGAAGTGAAGGCCCTCCGATTATTTTATTTATCATCTTTGTCGCATTTTAAGTTTCGAAAACCTTGAAATGAATTACGATATTACATTTCTATGATGATTGACATCATAGATAGATCCATAAGTTAGACTCGATCGCCAATTATCGATCATAGTTTATATCATTATTCGAATTCATTCCTTTTCTTTATAATTATGAATGTGAAGTTCGCAGCTGGAAGTGGTCTTCTCTTTGGTTGTGTCGTAATTATTTATTTTATCACACTTTCACACCATTGTTGTGTTTTGTTAATGTCTTGAATTGTTACTTCTTTATTCGATTGTTAAAATTTAAATATTTTCTCCTCTCTAGAAATTAATGTTTATACCATATCTTATTTATTACTACTTTTATCTTCAGTCCGATAAGGTGAGAGATCGAAAGTTCATCTCATGTTTTGAAACATTTTTTGCTATGGTATCAAATATTGTGTATCAATTTGATTTTAACTGTTATTGTAGATTTACTGTTATATTTTCTTAGCAGCATTTGCCGTACCAGCTGAAGAAATTTGTGATTTGCATACACATGTGTGGTGTTGTAGACGAGACTTGGCCCCTCACAAACGAATCTATTGGTCAAGGTCCCCTATGAATATGCATAGAAACTGCTTTTAAGATATTCCTATAATCAAAACTGCACAGTTCTTGATTATGTTAGCCATAAACAGGTAGAACGTCGACGTTTATAATAGCTTATTATACTAATCAGGCAAAGTTTAGTTCGCTTTGAATTTCGTAAGTTTCAAAACAAGATATCATTGGCCATTGACCTAGTGGTTCAACAATGATTAAGTTGTCTCAAAATTATACAGAATGTACATTTTAGCATACAAATTTAGTGTTAGCTTCTCCGCATTGAACAGTGTTTTACAGAAAATACGTAATTACGTTAGTTAAATAAATACTGTAGTATTTCTAAACGTTTTGCAATTAAATAGTAAACGTACGACTGCAAACGTTAACCTTTACAAAATCAGCGGTGCAAGGAATTTTCTCAGCCAGTTCAGTATGGTAATGTACTGGTGAAATCAAATATTGGCATTTATTTATCAATCCAAGCCAATTATGCTCACTGGGTCTATTAAAATTTATGATATCCTTATATCATCCGTGATGTAGATGAGACAATTCCAATATGTTTTATTGGCAGCTCGTTTAATTTATGCTCGGCCGTCTGCTTAAAGCTGGCTCGTGTGTCCGATAAAATTTTGACGATTAATAAATAACTCGTAAATGATTATTGGTTATAGGTGATTAAGAAAACAATTCTGCGATTGATACGATTTCTATATTGAGTTCCGTATACCAGATTAATTTTGAAACTCATATTTTCGATTGTTATTTAATTCTGGCGATTTACTTGTTGAAAATTTAACTATAAAAACTCGTTATAAAAAGATACAAAACAATATTGAGTTATAATTGGTTTGTAAATGTAAACCTTGAAGATTCTCTGAACAATTTTGATACCTCTAAACTCTTAATTATTTACCAAAAATATAATCAAAATATTAAAGTACTGTAAGTTTATGAACGTACTCGTATATGTTCTTTATATCTGCTTATTTAATATTTCTCAAATTTTCTTAGTTTACAGGCCCTGCGCCATATAACTGTCTCTGTTTAAGCCAATGGTTTACTAGTAGAGAGTGCCTTTCAGCATTACGTCTATAATTTGAAGGTTTTTTAATTCAATGCAAATTTTTGCAACTTTTTAACGACGTCATTTCGGTGGTGCGTTCCCAACTTCTATGTACCTTTTATTCCTAACATCGAACAATAAATCACTGAACTGTACAGAATAATGAAAATCTGTAACAGCATGCAAGGGCTAATTATCCAGAATATATGCTGGTGTAGGGGCTATAAATCGTGTACAGTCGGCTTGCGTGCCGCCAAATGTAGGTGAGCACGTTAATCGGGCGGCGGCTGAATCAATCCAATTTATTACGAAGCCTCTGTAACGTTTATACATTATATATTCCAACTGTACGTCACGTCAAGGTTTATGGACATCGTTGTGCTAACCAAGACATGAAATGCTTTCAAATCAAGGACAAAAAGGCAGACAGTAGCACTATTATGTTAAATGTAGTTTCATACACAAAAAAACCAAATTAAATAGGTTCGAAAATTATTGTTGGGTGATGGAGAAAATTGATTCAAGGCCTGCGATGAGTAACTGAATTCCATTCATATTCATTTATTAATTGCATTTGTGTGTACAGAGGTCTTAAATTTCTAATTAGTTCCAACACAAACCCTGTTAGGGCACTTCTAACCGGAGATGAGCAAATTAATTCTAACAGCAGATGAGTAAATATATAGAAATATAGACACGAATTTCCGTTGTATGTGGCTCGAATTTGTATGGTTATCTTGTTTTATAATTGTTCATCCAAACTATTATATTCACGATTTTAACCAAGCTTAGCTTTTCTTAAATTGAATCGGATATTTCATTACAATCAATGTCAAAGTACGGAAGATGATGCTAAGCTATTACGCAGTGGACTAGTCATTATCGTTCGGTATAAAAACATTCCGGTGTGTAACTTCTGCGAATCCTTTTATCGTGGAAAACTGAGACACTAATGAAACCACCAGGGCGTTAATACGAGTATCTGTCGATAGCGCTTAGATTTCTGATTATTAACACGAAATTTAATATAAAACAACCAGATAAAGGAGATTATAAAAGGGGTAGTGCTCATGCTCTTTTTTCCTTGTACTTATAGGCTCGTATATGGCATTGAAATGTATCCATTCAGCATGCGCTGTGATTTAGGTATATTATATGTAAAAATCAGGGTTTAATGAAACGCAGGTTCATTCTTTATAATTACATATTATGTGAGATTCGGACTAAAATTTTCCATACTATTGCCGTGAAGAGTGCTGGACCTTGGGGTTCGGAGGCCATGAACGTCATCACAAAATTGATTCACCAGCTTGGAGACGGGGGCGGTGACCCACACTCCTGGTGCAACTTTCATTCGATAATCAACGTGACATCGCTGCCAGTGCGATGGGAACATTTGCCAGACTGGGTACGAATTGGGCAGGCCTTATTAACGAAAATGACGAAGCCTGTTGCGAATTACATCATGGGTTTGTTTGGGACGAAGCGCTGATTTGTTGTTTTAACACACCTGACGAAGCCTGCGTTGCGGATCTGAACTTATGTATGGAATAATAGTTAAGTAAATTATACGAATGCAGGACTAATCATCAAATTTTCAATTGATTTGTAGAGCTCTTCGACTTACTTAAAGTCGCTCATAGATAGGAAGAATATTAAGACGATACTTATCTAGGATCAGGGAGAAAAAAGCTATACCCGACACTTTTATGTAAAGTTGAAAAGTTTGTTAATTGTTCCTGAAATAGCAGCGAATGATCGTGTATCTTTATTTATAAATTAATATCATTGCATTTGCGTAAGCTAAGTGATGTATTATTTAACGCATAAAATTTGTAGAGAGCATTTGATAAGCTTCAAATCAGATAATATAACTGTATCACTACTATCAATACTAATGAATAGCTTAGCACTCGCTTCACAGGTAGATTTTACTGCACATTACCTTTAAACACGGTTCTAGGTGTAATTGAGATAAACATTAGAGATACTCGGACCGTCGCCTACGCACGCGTGTTTGCGTTTTAAAATCGTAAAGGGGATGGTATGGTCGCATGTTGAATCGTGCTAGCCTGTTCAAACATATGCAATCGGATGTTTAACAATTGAAGGCTATTTGTAACATTGTCTTTACGCAGTATTTGGACGTAATGTATGTTTCACAATAACCTCGTCCTTTTTGAAGTCGGTTAAACAGGCTGCTAGAGATCCGTCCGTGAGTATTATTGTGACAAACAAGCATGAAGCTGACTTGATGGTGATGATGAAACTGCAGCCATCATCAACCAGCAGGTGCAAGAATATTGTATGAACTGAGGAACAGTGTGTGTGTGGAAGGAATTCTACTGTAATAAGTATAATAGCGTGAGATATATAACAATATCTAATCAACAATTATTGCAATGGAGAAATAATTATATATTATTCCACAATTATAGAAAATAATCATACGTATTGAGGAAAAATGGTTAATAACTCCATGGGAGAAAATTTGTTCGGTTCCTTAGTATATTAACAGATGTTGTAGATAACTTGGCAAAGTGGCATAACGTTATGACAAAGTTGACACAGATAATTATCACCAGTTGCAATAATCGCAGTACATATAAAGTGGTATTGTAATGCTCTTGCTGTGAATTTGCCACATTGTTTATTGACGGTTCCGTTGGACTTACTGGTACTCGTATTGTCCATAAAATGTAAGTACAGACAGAATGCGAATAAAATATTAGGCAACTTCAGCGATAATCTTTTGCTTCAATAATTAGGGCATTAAGTTATCCGTCGACTAGTAAATGTTAGAAGTGTTAGAACTGCAGTAGTAAAAGAACGATAAAACAGAATGTCATACAGGGTAAGTACGTAAAAAACTGTTCTAAAGAAATTTCGCTTCATTTACAAAATTGAAACGTTAATGTTCCCTAACTCCGTATCGCAGCGCGCTTGGAGCCACGCTGCCGCACAACAACTTATCTACCTTGCATGCCGATTGTCAACTTACCCGCTTTGTCTTAAAATGTCTACCGTTATTAGTATTGCACTGTACGTTTAACTCTAAATTTAAGTTTATTAAGTATGTTCTCATGTATGTGAATTTGTAATTCTTATGAGAATAAAGATTCTTTAACCGTAAATAAAAAGCTATTTGAATTTTTTTATTTTAAATTACCAGGGAATTAATTTAAATTAGTTTATATTTTATATCTTAAAATCAGTTTACGTTTATGATTGACCCTGGCGAAGTTTTGGAAGTTTTTTTTTTTAACAACTTATGCCTAGATTTTATTTTAAAACTAGAAGGACACCTTCGTTGGTGGAGGAGAAAAAGTCATAACCCCCTTCAGCGTAGTCGGGTCAAAAGTACCCTATAACCATCTAGAGATACCCAGGTACCCGTGTACCAAAAATAGTTGAAATCTGTTTAGCCGATTTGGCGTGTTGAAGCCGCAACGACAAACGTACAAAAAATAAAATAGTTTTAGTTTTCGTGTCCTCCAAATAGTCCGATACAATTATTGTTTTGAAAATATGTTCAACTAGTTTCTGCCCGCGACTTCGTCCAATTTAAATTCGTTTATCGCGGATAAGGGTATTTTTCCGGGATAAAAAGTAGTCTATGTCGTTCCCCGGGACTCAAACTATCTCCATACCAAATTTTATCGAAATCGGTACAGCGGTTTAAGCGTGAAGAGGTAACAGACAGACAGACAGACAGACAGACACACTTTCGCGTTTATAATATTAGTATGGACAGTATGGATTAGTATGGATGTATATCTTTATAATAGTATAGATGTTTGTGCGTTTTACGATTGCGTATAATAAGAACATAATAATCAGTATTTAGTATATGTTTTGTTCTTTAGATTTGTGGGTCATTCGGTATAAGGATAAATTTGCACTATTATCATGGATCCGATAGCAAAAATTTGTGCACAATGATAGTAAATATTTGAACGACGTCATCTTAGGAATGTTGTTGTTGTCCGTACGCACATTCAGCAAAGGTGACGCCAAAGTGTTAGTGGATTTGAAATTTTCCATACATTTGTAGGTAGATTGTTATTGCGGCGTGGGTGGACGCGGCCCTTTACTGAAGGCTAAAAGCCTCTATTGCGCACTATTTGTAGTACTTTGAAAAAAAAGGGCTGGAAAAATACGATCCACTTGAAAGTTAAGATTGCTTGTTTGGTTTGTAAGGTTAAATTCTATTGCGTTTCAATTTATAGTACCGAATTTCCGTTATGAATCTTTATGATACATATTTTTTTTTTATTTTAACAGCCTGAACTAGTACAAGAAAATGCTCAATTTTACTTTTTTAAAGTATCGTACGTACAAATTCATACGAGTGACATCGTTATAAACTAGTGGATCTGTGAGCTGTAGATCTAGCGAAAAAAAATATTAATGGACTAAAAATAATATTGAACCTTCTCACAAAATTTCACAAGAATCGGATGAAAAACACGACCTGTAGAGGATAACGTCCAGACAGACATGCGCCAGACATCCGCCGGAGGGACATTTTTCTCAAGCTGAAAATGCTACGCTTGCTACGCTTGCTGGGTCAATTAGTGAACGTGTTAGAACATTGAATAGTCATATCTTAAAAAGAAGAATTAATTTAAATATTCCTCAAACGCCCGCCCAATTCAACATACGCGCCTGGTTTATCCAAAAGTAATGTAATAAATAAATACGCAGAATCAACGAGAAACAGCATTTCTAACTATTCATCATTTAAAAACGATGCCACGAATTTAAAGAAATGGAAAAGTCTATCAAAAGCGGCAACCAATCTATGTGGCGATCCATGATCACGAACACTTTACGAAAAGTAAGATGAAGAAGAAGAATATGGTAATAAATATAATCACAAAAATATAACATAAATATAATTCCTATACATAAATGCAAAAACTAAAGTAAACTTAAAGGGCCACCGTGGCATCGCACCAAAAATGCTGGCCGCATTTCCTCGGTGTATCGCTATACTGATGCACTAGGCGAGGTGTATTATAATTGATTCTTAGAAGTTTAAAACTTAGTAAACTTCTATAGCTGAGTGTATCACAGGCCTAATCTTGCATCCTTGCGGTTTCCATTGAAGATCGTCGCATAATCGTCTTGGCGTGTGGTCAGCGGTGCCATCCTAATATCAATACCTTCTTCTATGCCAGGCTTGTCAGTTCAATGCCGTTTACCTACTAGCTAGTTTATCACATATAGTAGGTTGGAAAATAATGTTATATCTACAGTGTCGAGTACGAGTATTGCGCCCGATTTGAATCCGAATAAACGAGAATCAGATCTAATTTGAATCTCACTTATGTACCGCCCTTGCGAGGCATTTTTTCCTTCCCAAAAGCAGGGGAGGGAAAAGAAAAACGTTACGGCGCGTTACATAGGGGGTCAAAAATCTCCAAAAATAGTGTTACGTAATACTTGAACGCTCCCCTAGTGGTACAAGTGGTAGATCTGACTCTTTCACAATGATTGCACGGTCCCCAGATTAGGAACATTCATTACCATAATCAGAGAGAGAAATATCGGCCAAGTGCGAGGCGGACTCTAAGGGTTCCGTGCCACACTCTTAATTTCTTATCTTTATTTTATACTTATTATCTGTTGTTATTGTGACTTTGTTAATATCTCGATTCAAAACTTCACGCAAACACGTCTTTTGACTGAAATTGTTATTTTCATATTCTGTGAAAATTGCATGGGTCTAATGTCTATCATAGTCTAATATCATATCATATCTATAGCGGTTCAAAGAGCCATATGACAGATAGAGCGACGGATATATCGACAGTCAGTGGAGGTTTAGTAATAAAGTTCCGTTGGTACCCTTTGGGTAGGTACGGAACCTTAAAAATGGCAAATTACGTAATGATCAAATTAGTAAATTTATTGACAGCGGATTCTCCGACATGCTACAAGCTATATACAATTTCAAAATAACCATAGAGCCCTGCCGAAGCACCATTAAAACCGATTCCCAGAGTTTTCCCTATAGATGAAATGCGCATGTATTATTTGCCCATAATATTTGCATAATAATTAACAAATTCGACATGGCGCATATGAAAATGTAAAGGTTCTAAGTGGCCAAACGGTTTGGCCGTGCGCGCGCATTAATCAAGTAACGACGAAACACGAAATGTTTGTAAATGACCGAGAAAAATCCAGATTGCATATGTATATTATGCTTGTGAAGTGCTTGTCTGGTTTTAGCTATGCAGTATTTGTTTGCGCCCACTAATATAGAATACTGGACTAGTAGCACTATAGGAAAACCACACCAACAACCACGCCCAAATAAAGTTATTTGCGGAGGACGAAATATAGGTAGTATTGAAAAATAAATAAAATGGATAAGCAAATGTAGCTGTGTTTGAAGTGCACCAACATTTTAATTTACTTGACCGGCACAACTCAATTTTTCCATAACGCCGAAGTCACCGCCTTATACTTATATTGACAAAGGTACATGCTGTATCTATTTTTTTTTTTACAATCGGAACGTTGATAAAAAAACCATAAAACAGTATTATCCGTGTCTAATAAAATAAATCACAGATTCTAAATAAAATTGACCTAACCTAGATGAAATTAAGAAATAATCTTCCTACGTACCTTTTCTTTCTAAAAAATGTGATTGTTCATTATTTGATGAAAAAATATTTGTTCTCTTATTCATAAACTGATCATGCTCTCCAAATCTCATTCATCAACATTCATGTTTGTTTTAAAAATATTTTCGGATTTACGTAAAATTTATCCTGCCCCTTCTCAGGCAACGACCTTACGACCATTATTTCTAAGTCTTCGCGGCGCAAGAGGGTGTATTCATTTACGGTTCCACTTAGGGCGGCAGATGAAAAGACAAAGGTGAGTAGGTGCTAATGCAGTTTATGAATTTGAAGTGTCTAAAGGCCTGGTAATTGTTGAGTTAACTTGGGGCCATGACTGGGCTGCCAAGAGATATTATATTATATGACCTTTAATAAGTCGGGACGCTTATGTCAGAATTACTCGCACTTCAGTGTCACCTATCTTATTTTGCCAGTGCTTCTCGATCTTGATTTTTATTTTCATACTGCTTTAGCTTTGAGTTTGTTAAAATTTTAAATGCCATTAAAAAACTTTTGTATTAGGGATTAAGTAGGTATCTACGAACTAAAACAACAAAGAGTGCCCAGTCATTGCGTTTCAGGAGACTTTGTATTTGTACCATGCTGTCTCGTCCGATATAAATGAAGGTTGATGAAATAATTTATAAATTGAAGATTATTTTAAGAATAGAATCTGTCCCTTCACACTAAAAACCCTAATAAACATTACGCGAAAACAATTTTCTTTAGTGAAACGTAACTTCTGACTGGAATGCCATTAGTTGTAGTCTAAGAAATTGTCAAGTGTCTCTTAATTAATCAAGCCAGAAGTTAATGTTCATATTTACACAAGTACAAAGCCACTTTATTAATTACGACATAGGGGATATCTATTAATATGTCGCTTTTCTATAGAACATAAATTTAAATACAATCGTAAAATTGAATTTGAAATTGATTGTTATTTATGTCAACATAAAACTGAAATTCTATAGAACATTAAGCAATCTGGAAGGTAAACTGCATAGTGGAGGCTCTAATGGCATGTCAGCTCTCATCACAACCTACATCGAACTTCATAGAACTGCTCACCGCAATGCACTAAGCTTTTCCTCATACCACGAATGCTGCACTTGTCTGTTATTGCTGTGTACAAAGTGCAGTGCACTTGATAAACAATTGACAGTAGAGGGCCGCTGTACAAGGGATTCGACTTAGCACAGTTAATCGCAGTTTAAGCGGCAAAGTAGAAATTCCTGACGCTTCAGTAAATGTACAACTTGCCTATTGATTTAAACTTTCACGATGTTAAACAATTGATGAAACTTTTGACGTGATTGTGTGAAAGATATTTAATGCCGACCTTCATTTTAAAAGTGTGTAAGCTGTTATAAGAAGATCTACATATAATGTCTAAGTCTGGGAACTTGGAGCAGTTAGACGTAAATGTGTAGTTAATAATCTTAATTGTGATAATGAAAATGTAAAAATAATCATGATATATCACTATATTGATTTAAACTTTCACGATGTTCAACAATTGATGAAAATTTCGACGTGATTGTGTGAATGATATTTAATGCCGACCTTCAGTTTAAAAGTGTGTTAGCTGTTATAAGAAGATCTACATATAATGTCTAAGTCAGGGAACTTGGAGCTGTTAGACGTAAATGTGTAGTTAATAATCTTAATTGTGATAATGAAAATGTAAAAATAATCATGATATACCACTAATCTCAATCTGGATAAATAATCAAGCGCCATTCATAAAATACACTTGTATTTCTACTTACTATCAAGTTAAAGCAGGAAATGACGATTTGGGTTGTTAAATTTCAGAAAGATTATTCAATCGGTATGCGATTGTGACGAAAAACACGCAAAACACTAAAAGTTATCGCGACGTAAGAGATTTAAATGGAATTCTGTCGTCTGATGTCTGAACATTCGTGCGCATGGATGCAGTAAGTACAATAAGTAATAATATAGTTGTTATTAATCAATTATTATCAAAGCCCCGCGGGTATAGTAATTATAACGTATTCCGAAAGTTTTCTGTTTTATTTCATTTAAATTGTCCATGTATTTTAACTAGCTTTTGTATCTTTTTGGTTTACAATACAATGTTACCGGCTATTCTCCAGATTTGTGTCTGCGTCTAATTATCGTAACTCCATATGAGATGTATGTAAAAGCTTGCGGCAATTATACACAACCGCAATCACAAATATAGAGAATGGGCGTTACCTTGCATGAAAATTACATTGTATTTTTTTTATAGGGGGCAAACGAGCAGACGGATCGCCTGATGGTAAGCGATCACCGTCGCCCATAGACACCTGCAACACCAGGGGAGTCACAACTGCGCTGCCGGCCTTTCAGGTGGGAGTACGCTCTTCTCTTGAAGGCTTGAAGGCCGCATCGGTCCGAAAACTGCCGGCAAAGATTTATTATTTGTGTAAATAACTCTTTTTTAATTTAGTCGTTTCGTACACGATTACTGTAATTATTTTGTACGCCATTAATAACTATTTGACCGTGTTACAGTTTGGTTGTCGTCATGCCATCGCATCTTTAATTATAATTATTGTTCCCTACTTGTTTGCCTCAATCTCCACTCCTTGATCGCTGAGCTGTCATTTACTTATTAAAGGCAACTATGTAGTTTGCCTTTGGCTCTAGTCTCATCGACAGTGGAATTCTATTGAATCCAATCAGTTTACGTATGTTTGTGACAAGTTGAAGTTTGATAATTTTACTATTACATTCGAAGAGGACATGGCATTGGATTTCGTCTGTGCTGATCGGTGCATTCCACCAGAACGTCTACTTTGTCGGGTACGTGACGTCTATGACAGCTACCTTAAAAAAATATAAAAAAATTCTTCTGTTTCCGCGATTATTACTCATTGAAATAGAACAATTTAACAGATTATATCGCGTATATTATCTTATTTTAGTTCCCGACGTTTCGGAAGCTTTCCAGCTTTCCATGGTCACGGGTGGACTGAGAAAAGATGTATTTTCCTCTGTCAAAGTTACAATTAGTGCAAACTACCCATTTTTGAAATAAAACAAATAAAGGTGTACATACAAGCCAGATGGGCCTAAGCTGTAAAGACAGTTACACATGTGCCAGAAAGGCTAAATTATTTTATTCTAATAATTTACCAAGCAGCATTTCACAAATGAGGCGTACTGAGGAGAAAAGAAACGCTGCAAAGAAAAACTCCCAGGCTACCTCATTACTAATTATAATATTTTAAAAACAGAGACTATTAAACTACTTTTTAAACAGATAAGATATTTTACACCGTTCGGAAATTAAGGTTTTGCAGTCCTGTGTCTCGCTTGTTCCTTGATGAGATGTATTACAGGATCCCAAGCTGGTGGTAGTGACAATCCATCTTCTCTATTGAAATTAGGATGCTTTTTAATCTCAATAGCCTCGCGTAGCATTCTGGGAATATATCTTTTTTCTTTGGCAATGATAGAAGGTTTAACAAACTAAATTGAGTGGTTTGGTTTGTCAATGACATGTTCACAGACTGCAGACCTATTACACCGACGGTGCTTGACATCTGCTATGTGCTCCTTCACCCGGGTTGATACACTGCGTTTCGTTTGACCAATGTATGAAAGACCATACTCGCAGTCCAGCTTATAAATGCCTGCACTCTGCAAAGGGGTGCTACTCTTCACGGGTCTAAGGTATTGAGACACCTTCTTCAACGGCTTGAAATATGTTTTTATAGAAGCACGCTTCAAGATGTTTCCGATCTTGTCTGTGACCCCTTTCACATATAATAATACGGCAGGTTTACGCTCGACTGTTGGTTTCTTTATACTGGGATTCTGCTATGAACGTGGTATCCGGAGCTCGTTGGCTCGAAGCGCACGTTTGACATTCTGCAACTCAGCAGTCAGATGTTGATCGTCGCAGATACCCCTGGCTCTCTGAAACAAAAATTTACCGACTGTAGCAAGTTGACAGGGATGGTGGTGAGATTTGCCATTGAAATACCTACCTGTATGCATAGGTTTCCTATATACAGTATGATATATGCCATTGTTAGGACCTCTAATTACTAGCACATCTAAGAATGCAAGTGAAGTTTGATTTTCCAACTCCATAGTGAATTTAATTTTACTATGCATGGAGTTCAGATGGTCTAAGAAAGCTGAAACACTTGATCTTGATCTAGGTAAAATAGTAAAGGTATCATCTACGTATCTTTTAAAGATCCTCGGCTTGACAGATGCCAATGTAAGCGCTCTCTCCTCGAAGTCTTCCATGAAAATATCGGCGACGACAGGAGACACCGGAGACCCCATTGCCACACCATCAACTTGCATAGCATATAGTCTTATAATATTTACCATTCCATAGCATATAGCCAAATGTAAGGCAGTGTTGTAATAACTCAGCATATTCTATTGCCATCTGTTGTTCACTCATTCTTCTTTTCACAATTTCGATACATTTTTGAACTGGTAGGCATGTGAAGAGAGAATGGACATCAAAACTGACCATAACTTCATCATCAGTTAGTCCCAAATCCTTAATCTCACTAACAAAATGGTATGAGTCCCTTGGGTATGCTTCCGTCTTCCCTCGCAGTAAAGAAAGCTCACCTGCTAAGTGCCGAGCTAATCGATAGGTAGGAGCATCGATTTGACTCACTATAGGGCGTAACGGAGCACCAGGTTTATGTATCTTTGGTAACCCGTACAACTTTGGTGGCACCGGGCAAGAGGGCACTAAACTTTTCACATCCAGATTAAGATTTTCAGAGTTATATCTTTTCTCAGTCCACCAGTGACCATGGAAAGCTTCCAAAACGTCGGGAACTAAAATGAGATAATATACGCGATATAATCCGTTAAATTGTTTTATTTCAACATATAAAAAGTGCAAAAATTCACTACCAATACAAAAACCAAGTTATAAAATATTGACACACCAAAAATTAACTTCTTAACTTTCTTAGGAGTATGAAAAGAATGGCGTCACGTACCCGACATGCTGGTGGATTGCACCTGATGTTGTTTTTCACTTTTTAGAGCATATTATTAATATCAGGGAGGTAAAGAAAACAGTTACTTACCCAGATAATATATGATATAAAAACAAACAACAAAGCCCGACTGATTCAAAATAACTGTAAAATGTTTGTGTTAATGAATTTGTCAAATACTACGAACTTGTATTGTGCTTCTTGGTCCGCGTTCTTGACCTCATAGCGAGCTGCAAAACAATTCATCACTTTAAATCATTAACCCGCTTGCTAATAGGATTAGCAGTTTAGAATTCCGTGAGTTGGTGAATACGATATGGAGAACCTTTCATGATTAAAACTGGATTCATATCAATAGTGGAGTTTTTCTGTACAGCTTATGATTTTTTTTCTGAACTTTATTACGTATAGGACACATAAGTACAAATGGCGAACTTAATGCCAAATTTAATATTACCTACCTTTTGACATTTATATTGGTTGATATTGGTTTTGGATGACAATGTTGAAGAATTGAAATAAAACAATTTAACGGATTATATCGCGTATATTATCTCATTTTAGTTCCCGACGTTTCGGAAGCTTTCCAGCTTTCCATGGTCACGGGAGGACTGACAGTCCTCCCGTGACCAGATGACCAGATAATATACGCCATATAATCCGTTAAATTGTTTTATTTCAATGAGTAATAATCGCGGAAACAGAAGAAAATATAATGTTGAAGAATATTAAATTTCCTAGAGTTCGTTGGAGAACCAAATTTTAACGCCCAATATTAACGGAGATTCAGCGGATCAAAGTTAACCTTTTTACATGCCAAATTTCATCTTAATCGGTTTAGTTGTTTAGCCGTGAAAAAGTAACAGACCCGCACCTTTTGGATATTTCGATTGGAATAAAAAGCAAGTCAAATTTTAAATGCCATAAAAATGTTAGCTCGGAGTTCCCGCTTTAATATTAGAAGGGGGCACATGTATGGATATAAATAAATAAGTATCAGGGTCAATCTTACACATATCGACCTAGTCCTAAACTAAGCAAAGCTTGTACGGGTACTAGGCGACGATATACATAATACATAGTTAAATTATAATACTTAAATACATAGAAAACATCCACGACCCAGTAACAAACATTCGTGCTCATCACACAAACACTTGCCCTGGCCGGGATTCGAACCCGGGAACGCCAGCTATATATAATATACTGTGTGTGTGTGTGTATTCGGCAGTATATATAATATACTGCCAAATTTTAACTTGCAAACTCTTGTATTATATATGTCTTTTATTATGTACTGGCTTCTGCCCGCGACTTCGTCCGCCTTAAATTTGTTTATCGCGCATAAAGGTATTTTTCTGGGATAAAAAGTAGCCTATGTCCTTCCCCGGGACTGAATGTCCATACCAAATTTCATCCAAATCGGTTCAGCGGTTTAAGCGTGAAGAGGTAACAGACAGACAGACAGACACACTTTCGCATTTATAATATCAGTATGGAATAGTATGGAATGGATATAGTATGGCTAGTATGGATTTATTTATTATTCAAAATAGTTACACAGCATTACAGTAAAAACCAAGGCACTGTGAACTACAAAAAAGAAAAACAATTAGAAAAACTTAAAACTAGTTTGATTTAGGCGATTATATATATCTTGTATATGTCAAACCCTGCGATTGCACTTACGGAGTTAGAAAGTCGAGTACTTTTTTATGTAATAAGTGGGAAACGGGCAGACGAGCCACCTGATGGAAAGTGGTCATCGTCGCCCAGGGATATGTGGAACACCGGCAAAACGATGCCAACCTTTGTGTGCCTTGTTAACTCGCTTCTTGAAGAATCACATATTTTGCGCTCCCGAAACACCTCAGGGGAAAGTTCATTCCACAACTAACAAGTTTGTGGCAAAAATGAGCGAGATGTCCGTTCATTTTTGGGATGCCAAACATCATGCATTGGGATGTACTTTGTTTCTGAGGCGCAACTGTTCGACACGTTATGGTTCAATCCGTATATCCTCAAACATGGACGTCGTTTTTCTGAGTGGTTATTTTGAGTCTCATTAAACTTTTCAAACAAAAATCATATCAAACAAATATCAATAGCACATTACAGTATTAAAATGATGACTTGTACGGAACATCGGAAGTTAAGGAAGACTGTTCTTCACTGATTTTCGGAGCAGTGAGCCACAGGCATGACTAACTCCGAATCGCCGCAGCCTAAGCAGTCGATAACAATATTGATTTTGCACATTCGGAATCCAATTACGGTTCATTTTAGCTGAGGCTTTGTTTTATTTACACTTTTCAGTTCTGATTCTATGGAAAATGTTGGTTATGAAATAATTAGAAAGTCCAATCAGTTGTGGAGTGTTTCAAAGAAATTGACATACATACATTACCCACATTCATACATACCTAACCCTAATTCTGACGGGCTAAAAAACCATTCGACACTGACTATGCTACTGGGGGAACTCGGAGTTGCCTCTTTAATATTAGAAGGGGGCACATGTATACATATATAATATACTGCCAAATTTTACCTTTCAAACTCTTGTATTATATTATATCTTGTATATGTCAAACCTTGCGATTAGATTACGGACTTAGCAAAAATCATACCCTGACCTTTAATGCGCAGATTGCTTCTTAATTGCGATTTTAAGCTACGACAAGTTATGATTAGGTAACGCACTCTTTACCCGTTTGTTTGCAGTACCCAGGGTGTTATTCGCATTGTTTGTTACATGGCGCATTAGGCAACGCACGTTGTTTGTTGACGCGGCATCGAACAAAGCCGACATCGTTGTATAATGGTTTCGTACCTATTTGATTCCAAAATACTGGAGCAAGGAAAACGTATTTGTATTGTACAAGAATTGCTATATATTTATAAGTTTAGTTTTTTAATTAGAGACTTTAGTTTAATTGCTGATCCTTTACAAATAATCATACAATAATAATAATTGTTAGGAACAAAATAAAATCTTAGAGCTAAACTTAAAACAAAGTAAACTATAGTAAATTAAACTTTACTAAAATATTCACAATACTAATCAAAAAGCTCGCCCCGCGCCCTTACAGACGCAAAGGTGCCCATCACGCTCGCAGCGTTGCCACGTTGAACCACGATAAACAGTCTTTGGATCAGGAAAGATCCAGAGCGAGGATCAAGACCTACCTCTCGTAGCCGCCCCAGCTCAGTATTTTTACACTTCGAATGAACAGTATTTGCAAAAAGCGATTCAAGTATTGTAGAAAAAATAATTAAAAAATATGACAACGCTTTGCCTATATGAAAGTTTCAAAACAACATACAACTGTTACTACGCTTCGGCTAAAGTCGCAAACCTCGTAACACCATTTTTTTTTTCAAAATATTTATTGCATTTTGCAGTTAAAGCCTGAACGCATATAATGGCAAAACTCTTAAATGCTAGAAAAGAACCGTATATACCCAATACTCGACCACCATACCTACTGTTAAAGTTACGTTTTTTGTGTCTCCTGTAAAATTTGATCCCACATCGGTTCGTGACGAGATGTGCAACTTTAGCCAACGTAGGAACGGATGAAGTGAAAACAATAAGCTAAGAATTTAAGAATGGAAAATGGCGCTCCGCATCCAAACATTACAATTTTAAATGTCACAGGAATATTCGATAAACTCTCAGCCGATAACCGAGTCAAGGACCACTTTCTCTACATGTACTTGTAACTAACTTGTAAAGCAAAGAAACAATTAAATTGTTCCAAGATTTGCCTCTTCATGAGAACATAAATGTACGTCAAGAGAAGATTTCCCGTTCTGGATGGCACAGCGATTCAGAAGCCTCTATCTACTGACTGAACGAATAAATATAAAACCAATGTTGCCAGCAAGATAGTGTCGCTATTCGTCCGCCCAATTTCAGCACTTGAGCCTGCCAGCGAATTGGGAAGCCGGTCATTGGCCCTCCGACCCGCCACGTGACAACTGACAATCAAAGTCAACGTCTGGGGAATCACGTCCAACGAAGTACCCGATGTAACAGACTAAAAAAATGTTCAATGCCTGTTGAACAGACTGAGTAGTATCGAAGTATGAAGTTAGATAAATACTTTATTGACGCACGCTGTTTATTTTCATAGCCGATGTGTGAACGTCCATAGATTTGATTATGCAATGCTATCTGGCCGTTATTTAATTGATGCTTTAATATAAAGTGAACTTGGAGTGGTTTGTTGTTAGAAGCTCCATGCGAGCCACTAGACTTCGTATTATATTTTGATCTATACTACCATAAAGTTGTAAATATGAAATGTTTGTATATTGGAGACATTTTCACTAATAATAAGTGAAATAGACTATTTGGAAGTCCCTGAATCGGAAATCTAATCCATACTAATATTATAAATGCGAAAGTGTGTCTGTCAGTCTGTCTGTCTGTCAGTCTGTCTGTCTGTCTGTCTGTCTGTCTATTACCTCTTCACGCTTAAACCGCTGAACCGATTTGGATGAAATTTGGTATGGAGATAGTTTGAGTCCCGGGGAAGGACATAGGCTACTCTATATCCCGGAAAAATGCCTTTATCCGCGATAAACGAATTTAAAGCGGACGAAGTCGCGGGCAGAAGCTAGTTGACTATATATACATGTCTTCGTGTCCACGTCACGCCAAAACGTCTGGACAGATTTGAGCTACTTTTGGTTCACGGATACTTGGATAGTCGGGCATCTAAGGGTTATATAAAACATTTTATCCGAGTACGGTTAAGCAAAAAAGAGGGTTGACCCTTTCTTCCGCATGGACAAAGTCGTGGGCACCTTCTAATAAGTAAATACACCTTATAGGTATTTGTAATCGAGTGCATATTGATGCCGCATTGAGCTGATAAGCCTTGGCGCCATATATGAAAGAACGCATTGATAAAGACACAACAATGCGACGTGAATCGTAGATAGGTAATGATAATTCTCAAGTTTTAGTCCGGTAATCATTCAACATTCAATATGGTATTTAGATTAGTTTGTTTAATACAATAATACTAATAGTATGTGCAATATTATAAGTTTGGTAACGTTGAAAAAAAAATTGTTTGTCTGTAAAGTCGATTTAAGGACGATAATTTTATGTGATAACGTCATAAGCATACATTGATGAAAAATTGCATATTTTATGAATTTATAAGCCGAATTCTTAGGCCAATTGTTCCTCTCAATCGCTTATTTCGCACTCTCGCTTGCACGCTCGGCTCAGGCGGAACGTGACAATGAGTCATGCTGTTCGTGCGTGCAGCCGGCGTACATCGATTTATAAGACGTTATCACGTCAAAAGACGATTGGGCTAGGATTCGTTCTGTTATGATTTTGTTCGATTCAATACTTTATACATTTTTAGATTCTTGCCGATGTATTTGGCATTTCCTTCTGGAACTGTCATAGTAATACAGATTATTTGAAAACCTATAATATTTTAAGAGTTAGAACCCTTTGAAGACAGACGGCCTACATCCTGTTGGTACCTTTTGGGTAATGAACCCTATTAGTAAGGGTTTGAGGACCCTTTTTTGCGTACGTTAGTATAAAACTCTGGATTCTTTAGTTACGTAAAGGGACAAAGTATAGAATTTTTGCTAATTAAATGAGCCAGTGATTCTTCGTTAATTTTCAAATGGACAGCGCACTAACAAGTTTGTCGTACGTTGTTTGTCGACTGGCGCCCGGCGTGTGTAATTGTTCGCACAAACAGACGGACGCCTGATTTACTAATGTATCTAGTTTTAGCACTTACACAATACGTGCAGAGGATTATCATTTTAGGTTTTTTCATCACTGTAGCGGTCAAACACATTTTAGAAATTCTAAAATTACATTATTATATATTTGTAAAAAGTGATACGGACTACTTGAAGGTCACTGAATATTTTTTATTGTTAATATGTATGCGCCGTTGCGGCTTCATAACGCAAAACGGTTCTACGGATTTCAAGATTTTTTGGTATCATGTAGTACGGGTCGTACACAGATAAACGCATAGGTACGCTGAAGAAAACAAGAGGGTTATGATTTGTTTTCTACCCCTCAGGTCAACATAAACTTACTGTCTGCACCAAATTGCTTACATGTAAATAATTAAACTTTAACACATTTTTTTTTTAGAATTCCGGTCACATTCGTAACATTTTATTCAGTACGTATTTGTTAAGTAACCATGTATCACAAGGGATGTCCGGCGGGAATTGCTTCGTCTAGATGTTCACAAGTCGAGTGGGCCAGACGGCATACCGGCAGTGGTGCTCAAGCAGTGTGCTCCTGAGTTGTGCCCTGTGTTAACGCGTCTATTCGCGATTTCTTACCACAAAGAGCAGGTTCCGTCTTCGTGGAAGACTGCCTATGTGCATCCAGTGCCCAAAAAAGGGGACAGGTCAGATCCATCGAATTACAGGCCTATCGCTATCACCTCCCTTCTCTCAAAGGTGATGGAGCGTGTGATAAACACGAAACTCCTAAGATACCTAGAAGAACACAATTTGATCAGCGACCGTCAATACGGCTTTCGCAACGGTCGCTTGCTAATCTCCTAGTGTATCTCACACACCGCTCGGCCTCGGCCATTGAGAGTCAAGGTGAGGCATTGGCATTTAGCCTAGACATAGCCAAGGCGTTCGATCGGGTCTGGCACCGGGGTCTTCTATCGAAGTTGCCATCTCACTGACTGCCCGAGGGTCTGTGCAAATGGGTCGCCAGCTTTTTAACCAACAGAAGCATAAAAGCCGTGGTTGATGGCAGCTGCTCCCAAACCATGGTTATTAACGCTGGCGTCCCGCAAGGCTCCGTACTATCTCCAACGCTGTTTCTGCTGCATATCTATGACATGCTGTCCACCGATAGCATTCATTGCTATGCAGACGACAGTACCGGAGATGCGCTTTACACAGGCCGAGCAAACATCCGTCGCTCCGTTGTGGAAGAAAGTCGGGAACAACTTGTGTCCGAAATCGAGAGCACTCTATCCAGAGTCTCCGATTGGAGTCGAGAAAACCTAGTTCAATTTAACCCCAACAAGACACAAGTTTGCGCGTTTACCGCTAAGAAAACCCCATTTACTGTGGCCCCACAATTCCAGAACACGGCTCTCACCATCTCGAAGAGCATTGGGATTCTAGGTATTGATATAGCGACATTCAATTCTGAAGTCACTTGGAAGAGAAGGCTAAGCTGGCATCAAAAAAGCTGGGTGTCCTAAATAGAGCGAAGCGGTACTTCACCTCTGGGCAAAGATTGCTGCTGTACAAATCGCAGTCCCATATGGAGTACTACTGTCACCACTGGGCTGGAGCACCTGGATATCAGCTTGGCCCTCTTGACTCGGTTCAAAACCGCGCTGTACGAATTATTGACGACCCCATGCTCATAAACGGTATTGAACCTTTAAGTCTAAGGAGAAACTTTGCCTCTGTATGTGTCTTCTACCGCCTGTATAATGGGCTGTGCTCCGAGGAATTGTTCGACATTTTGCCTACAGCCACCTTCTACCATCGCACCGCTCGCCATCGGCGGCACACCTTGGAACCAGAATGGTCGCGCACCGTACGGTATCAAAGGAATTTTCTACCGCGCACACTCTGTATGTGGAATGACCTCCCTGCCGCGCTTTTCTGGAGGTTACAATATGGGGTTCTTCAAGATGGGAGTGAATAGGTTCTTAAAGGGTCGGCCACATGCTCGTAATGCCCCTGGCGTTGCAAGCGCTCATAGGCTGCGGTGACTGCTTAACATTAGGCAAGCAGTACGCTTGTTTGCCACCTTAGTAGTATAAAGAGCACCTGGATATCAGCTTGGCCCTCTTGACTCGGTTCAAAACCGCGCTGTACGAATTATTGACGACCCCATGCTCATAAACGGTATTGAACCTTTAAGTCTAAGGAGAAACTTTGCCTCTGTATGTGTCTTCTACCGCCTGTATAATGGGCTGTGCTCCGAGGAATTGTTCGACATTTTGCCTACAGCCACCTTCTACCATCGCACCGCTCGCCATCGGCGGCACACCTTGGAACCAGAATGGTCGCGCACCGTACGGTATCAAAGGAATTTTCTACCGCGCACACTCTGTATGTGGAATGACCTCCCTGCCGCGCTTTTCTGGAGGTTACAATATGGGGTTCTTCAAGATGGGAGTGAATAGGTTCTTAAAGGGTCGGCCACATGCTCGTAATGCCCCTGGCGTTGCAAGCGCTCATAGGCTGCGGTGACTGCTTAACATTAGGCAAGCAGTACGCTTGTTTGCCACCTTAGTAGTATAAAAAAAAGTAACCGACCATCACATTCGGTAGAGAAATCAGCTGAAACTGCTTACCTGTTTCCAAATTTTAATTTTATTTATTAAAACATTAAAAAAATTGTTTTCAAGCCTTTGTCTACGCAAAGATATTGGATAAGTTTTAACCATGACATTTAATAGACAAAAAAAACCATTTTAAGGATTCCCGCTTTCGCACAGCTTACACATATTGGTATGAAGATGACTACGACCTGACTGAATCCTATTAATATATCTATTAAATATATGTCTAGTACCCATAGCACAGGCCTTATGGTTCAATTTGTGTAAAATTGAATCCTATTAATATATCTATTAAATATATGTCTAGTACCCATAGCACAGGCCTTTTGGTTCAAGCACCCAAGCACAGGCTTGGTTGGTTGGTGGTGGTGGTACAATTTGTGTAAAATTGTCCTGTAATATTTATTTATTTATTAAATTAGAAACATTCTTCTGTGATTTAGACGTAGTAACATTTCAGAAAGGTCTCAAAGGTAGTTTGAAGAGGCAGGTATTAACATCCTGTAATATTTATTTATTTATTAAATTATTAAACATTCTTCTTTGATTTGGACGTAGTAACATTTCAGAAAGGTCTCGAAGGTAGTTTGAAGAGGCGGGTGTTAACATCTTACCGTACAACTTTTTCAAACTACCCGTATTTAGGTTTTATTTTTCGTTTAAATAGGTACCCACTAATCTGTCATTTTATTACATTACTCAAGTAGTGATCAAAATTCGGGATCAAGTTTTTAATGTGACAATCGCAGGTGCATAAGACATTATATTTATCGAGGATTAGCTTAAAATGATTTATAATAAAAATATTTAATTCATAATATTTTCTTCTGTTTCCGCGATTATTACTCATTGAAATAAAACAATTTAACGGATTATATCGCGTATATCATCTCATTTTAGTTCCCGACGTTTCGGAAGCTTTCCAGCTTTCCATGGTCACGGGAGGACTGAGAAAAGATGTATTTTCCTCTGTCAAAGTTACAATTTGTGCAAACTACCCATTTTTTGAAACAACACAAATAAAGGTGTACATACATGCCAGATGGGCCTAAGCTGTAAAGACAGTTACACATGTGCCAGAAGGGCTTAATTATTTTATTCTAATAATTTACCAAGCAGCATTTCACAAATGAGGCGTACTGAGGAGAAAAGAAACGCTGCAAAGAAAAACTCCCAGGCTACCTCATTACTAATTATAATATTTTAAAAACAGAGACTATTAAACTACTTTTAAACAGATAAAATATTTTACACCGTTCGGAAATTAAGGTTTTGCAGTCCTGTGTCTCGCTTATTCCTTGATGAGATGTATTACAGGATCCCAAGCTGGTGGTAGTGACAATCCATCTTCTCTATTGAAATTAGGATGCTTTTTAATCTCAATAGCCTCGCGTAGCATCGTGGGAAAATACCTTTTTTCTTTGGCAAGGATAGAAGGTTTATCAAACTTAATTGAGTGGTTTGGTTTGTCAATGACATGTTCACAGACTGTAGACCTATTACACCGACGGTGCTTCACATCTGCTATGTGCTCCTTCACCCGGGTTGATACACTGCGTTTCGTTTGATCAATGTATGAAAGACCACACTCGCAGTCCAGCTTATAAATGCCTGCACTCTGCAAATGGGTGCTACTCTTCACGGGTCTAAGGTATTGAGACACCTTCTTCAACGGCTTGAAATATGTTTTTATAGAAGCACGCTTCATGATGTTTCCGATCTTGTCTGTGACCCCTTTCAAATATGGTAATACGGCAGGTTTACGCTCGATTGTTGGTTTCTTCATACTGGGATTCTGCTTGGAACGTGGTATCTGGAGCTCGTTGGCTCGAAGCGCACGTTTGACATTCTGTAACTCAGCAGTCAGATGTTGATTGTCGCAGATATCCCTGGCTCTCTGAAACAAAGATTTACCGACTGTAGCAAGTTGACAGGGATGGTGGTGAGATTTGCCATTCAAATACCTATCTGTATGCGTAGGTTTCCTATATACAGTATGTATGACTTATGTCATTTTTAGGACCTCTAATTACTAGCACATATAGGAATGCAAGTGAATTTTGATTTTCCAACTCCATAGTGAATTTAATTTTACTATGCATGGAGTTCAGATGGTCTAAGAAAGCTGAAACACTAGATCTAGGTAAAATAGTAAACTAAAATGAGATAATATACGCGATGTAATCCGTTAAATCGTTTTATTTCAATATTTAATTCATAATTAATCGCTAAAAAATAATTGGGTGATTATTTTAGCAAAATATTAGTTCATTGCAAATTCACTAACAACATATAAAGTTTACTGGCGCTATATATTTTAATTATGAAATAAGTTTATTGCTGCCTCCCCTTTAAATGTATATTTTATGTACCCAATAAAATCAAACGACTATCAACTAAGTAAATAGGATGTTATACTTATTACTTCTGTTGACCAAATAATGTCTAAATCTACTAACGTACACACACGGCCCAGAGTGTTAAGTAGCTCCCGCATTTTTTTTAGCTAGAACCGAGCTTATCTTCTTTTGGTTTCTATTTACTTTTCTATTGGTTACATGCACCTAAATATATATATATACCCAAGCGTTATAGGTCAGGAAACAAAACGTATAATCTTTCAACATCAAAAGTCTCACGTTTGTCAATATTTTGTATGCGATCTTGACCCAAGAGCTACGAAAGGCGTGATCAAATCAATCAAAACTTGCGTCATTTCAAGTGACATTGTTAGTGTAAAAACCTAAGAATTTCCGCATACTTTTTATGATGAAGGCTGAAGCGCCTCGTCTCGTCTTCGTCTCGTTTTTTACGCTTCATGTGTGTAAACTACGCATATTTGATCTTCAATTTTATCGTGTACCTACAAGTACGCAATATTTCCTTTAGTACTAAATAACGATAAAATTACGTGTACAAAATACCTAGGTACTAGTTATTTGCTTTACCATGTTTTGTAAAACTGTTGCTGCTTAAATCTGTATAAGTTACAATTACGTTTTTTTCTCATTTGCCAAAGGTCAACTGGAAGAGATCCATCACAGGGATAAGTTCGCCTTATATCCGTATATTGTAATAATATTGTTTATATGTTTAAGTCATTACATACATACATACCTACCTAGGTATATTAAATTGTTTAAATCATCATTTACAAAACATATTCATATTTCAATACCTTCTTTAATATTTGAGTGACATTTGCCGTTTTATCAGTCCGCTATTTGCACATGTGTGTATGCCATACAGTTTTTTATTAAATGGCAAGTATAAACAAACTAAATAGCTATAGTCTATAGTTTTGGTCTTCGAAACTTCGATTTTGTGAAAATTTACGTTACATTATCGGAACGCGCGGGTTTGGCGGTGGGTACATAAATTTTCAGAATCGTCGCCCGCACCGATCGGCGTCGTGTAGGCTGTAAAATTGGAATGAGACGTCAGACAACTTTGTGGGGCTGTCTGCTTTGGTGACCAGTGGACGGATAACAAAACCTTGTTACGAGTACATAATCAATATGAAATGGTAGGTAATAAACTTAAGTAAAGCCCCTTTTGTATGTAGTAGTATACAAAATTGATATAAACTTATGTAATTTTTCTAATATGGAACGTCAAATTGCCTAATACAGACACGCTACGACTAATACATACAACAGGTGACTTACTTAAGTTTGTCACCTATACTAGACTCTGTTCACGTCACATGCCGAGATTGATAAAAAAAATCCTCTATGATTCTTGGAAGTCCTCGAACCTATTTTCGTATACAGTAAAAATATTTTCTTATCTGATATTCGTTAAACATACTAATACATTCTAAATTATTGTATATATTTAACACATAAAATTTAAAACAACTTATGAATTAAATAAACTGAACAATGCATTATTCTATGATGACAACGTATGTATACGTTGACATTATTGACACCAACAATAACTTCGAAATAAGACCATTCAAAAACCACAATGCTCGTGTGACACTTAAGGAAGTACCTATGTAATATAGTCACAAATATTCTGTAAAACCTGTTTATCTATTTATTTTATTCAAATTGACTTTGTTATGTGATATACTCATAGTGGAAGGCGGGAATCAACCTTAAATTAGGATAAGATCATACTGAGTTAGATGTTAAAAAGCCAATTGAGTATTAGAAATTTACTTCTAGCCGAGGATACTATGGGATAGTGACCTTGGAATAAAAACCCGTATTAAAATCGCCCGTAGTGCCTTTAACAACATGAAAAAGGTACTTTGCAGTCGTAGCCTCAAAATATCTTTACGCAGTCGCCTACTGCAATGCTATATATGGCCCATACTTTTTTACGGATGTGAAGCCTAGACTCTTAAGGAGCACTGCGAAAACGTATAGAAGCATTCGAAATGTGGGCACATAGACGCATGTTGGCCATAAGCTGGACAGACCGAGTGACCAATGCTGAAGTTCTGCGTCGAATTTGGAGGAAAGACGAATTGATGCAGACCATCAAAAAGAGAAAGGTTGCCTATCTAGGTCATGTGGTAAGGCACTCAAGATGTGAACTTCTGCAATTAAATATCATGGGCAAAGTGGCTGGAAGAAGAGCTGTCGGGCGCAGGAAGAAATCGTAGCTGCGAAACATCCGAGAATGGACTGGAATCACAAGTGTAGCGGAGCTTTTTAACCTCGCCAAAGACCGAAATACACCTAACCAACCTTCCCTAGTTGGACAGGCACTACAAGATGAAGAAGAAATGAAGATACTATGCATATAATTTAATTAGAATACGCTTTTATTTTTTATTTATTTGAAAATGACAATTATACATTCATGGATTATAAATCCTTTGTTTTCCGTGAAATTATAAATAACACTGGATTTAATTTTTACAACTTAGATGTAATTTAATTTTTTCGTGGGAAACGGCTACAACAATTGGGGTTCAATTTGGTATGTAGTTTTGGCACCTAAGTTTGTCTAGATAGTTTTCACCCACCGAGCACGTCGCCATACCTATGATTGGAATACGCGGTAGCCACATATAGACTTGGAATCTATATCTAAGTAAACTTACGTGTTTCTTATACGGTTAAATGCGTAGAAATAAGCCAAAAATCAACGTCAATCATGAGTGGTGACTTCATCTACTTAGATAGGGTTTCGAATAGCTCTTTTATTGCCTTTTGACTACGCGCCGATAAAGCAAATGACCTATTATACCTTACGATTACTCACGGAACCCAATAGTGCGGTCCGCGTCGCAATTTTTCCAAGTATCTTGCTAAGTAAAGGTTGGGCGGTCAAGTACTCCGTAAGTGTCTCTTCAAGGGAGTTTATTTACTCTGGCTCGGTCGTTACGGCTCGCAATGTTACATTATAGTGTTATAGATATATTGTGATGGCCAAGTAAACAAACACACGAAAGGTTGCGAATAAAGATGCTGCTCATTGGCAAGCGTTGATTGGAGTCTTTTATTAATTATTTACTGCTAATAAATCTCATGTAACTTATTGAATTACTGACTTTAAAAGATCTTGTCCCTCAGCTCTTCTATGGTTCTTGTACAATTTATATCATTTTTTTATTGAATAGTGTTTGACGTCGGTTGTTACACAATTTTAATTGTTTTTATATCCTGATTAAACTTTTTTTCATATCATTTGTATCATAGACACTGGTCCCTTATATTCTTGCACTGTATGCACAAAATTATAGAATATTGTGTTCTTGAATATCTCCCTTTAAATCCTTATGCGTAATGAGTGTGCGTTATCGATACCGTCTCTCTTAATTGTACACGAAATTGCACTTCACCGATTCGCGGTCACCGGGTGACGTTTCATGACCATGTGTGTTCTACGCTTTATTGATTAAGGATTACTTAGCGCCTCTATGTTTGTATGCTAATTCCGATTTTATTGCTCTTAATGCACCTTGCGAGGTGCAATCCTAAGCCAGAAGTGTGTAAGTCATATACCTAGAATAGGTATTAAACGCCCACATTTATTTGTTGAAAAGGAGAAAAAATAACGGAATATGTTAACTGGTGTATTTTTGTGTAAAATCGTATCATTTAATAAAATGATGAATATCTTGTACAAATTCCAAAATGGTAGCACTTAATGTAAAACTTATTTTTTTTTATTCGTCTTACCTGACTGTACGTAACTTTAAATAAATTGAGTTGCGGCGTTAGAATTTTTTGATCACAATTCCCTCACATCGATTAGAACGTAATTTCCCTGCACTTCCTCTACAAAGTTTTCCGTTAATACGCATTTGAGTCGTAAATGAAGGAAATGAAAATACATACCAAAGGTCGCGTATTGGACACGTCGGACGGTCAAGGCGAATCTGTCAAAACAGTCCTCTTTACACAGTAACCTTGTTGGGGGGTCTACAGACTAAACAAGGAAGCACCGGTTAAATGTTGTCGTAGGCGATGTGGTCAACGACTCCGGAATGAGGAAATTTCCTGGATTTTCACATTACTAGTCGAATTCTTTGAATAAACCGATTGGTAATCGATGAAATTATCCATACTTTGTAATCCATGCACTTAGCACTAATTCTAAATGGATAACGTGACTAATTTTATTGTAAACAATTTACTGGTTTCTTTTATAGGCCAAGGTTGCTGCGGTATAAAATTTCAGCTTCAGTATGCTAAGTTGAAAGCACTTGAAATAATTACGCCACGACCCGCCTGACCTAGGCATTTCTAGGAAGACCCGATACAGCAAAATGCCGCCGATAAATTATGCAGCTATTATTGTGCTTCATTTAAATACTGTTTTTAAATGAAGTACCTTTTGTCCTATATTTGCGAAGATATTTATTCATACTAAGTCTGTGCCTTTACTATAACTTTTAGGCAAAAGTTTCATGGTAAATGACATTTGCAATCATGAACATGCCCTAAATTATTAACAGGTTTCTGGATTATACAACAATTTCATTGTCGGTTTCGCAAAATAGGGATTTCGCAAAGGTAGCTTGAAACCTGTAGGATTATGCCGTTAACATTATTATTTATTAGGTGTCGAGTTTCAAAGCAACAATTACGTGTTTGAGATTTTAATAACAATAATCGTCATGTTCCAAGTTTTGAGGTAATTCAAATATTAACAAATAAACTTGAATGTTATAGTTGTTTTAACGGATTGAAATGCGTCTTTTGGCACAAGGTTTTGTTGCAACATCATAAAACATTGTTAGCAAAGGACTGACGTGTCACTCGTGATCGACTGTGATTTTTATTTGATTACCTACCAAATTATATATTTTGTTGACCAGAATTATATGTATACCTATAATATTCTCTCGTGTTTCAGCGATTATCACTAATTTTAATAAAATAATTTAAACGGATTATACCGCGTATATCATAACCCGTAGTCTACCCCATGAAACGTCGGAAACTCAAATGACATAATTTACGCGATAAAATCTGTTTATATTGTTTTATTTATATAGGCATAATTATACAAATTAATATATAAACAGCTCAAAACAAATGATCTTAACGTGAAAAATATTTTTATAAAGTAAGACTTTTATTTTTATTAAAGGCAATAATCGTTTAAGTAAACAATAATAATAGTTTAGTTAAATGGTTTAGTTTAATAATAGTTTAGGATGTTAATTGCTTACCTAATTTGTTTCCTCTGATATTAAATAAGTCAATTGTCAACAGAAAAACCTAATAGAAATTACATGCACACAAAGTGAGGTAGGTACTTTATTAGGTACCTAATACAAAGTTTTCATAAAATGAGTAAAACACATTTTTCACACAGGCTAAACACTCGCTGTTGTAAAGAAAACGAAATTTATGACGACTAACTGCGTATTAAATAATATCGCCGCGATAATTTCGAACTAGAATAGGAAACTACGTATTTTACAATTAATTAGCAAATATCTACTTAGATGTTCACGTTAGTTAATTCAAAGTTAAGGTCACTGGCCACGTATGGAGTTAACCCAGAAACACCAACTGTTAAAATTTAATTGATTACAATTACTTCAATAATGTTATGCAGGATTTTCGGCTGTATAAACACTTACTTAATACTTTACTGGCCCATACGTTTGTTCTATTTTTATGGCTGTCATGAAGAAATTAAAAATGTATAGGTAAACGCAAAAGCATGTGTGGATCTTCATAAATCGACTTAATGAATAAGTTAGTGAAACTAATGTACTTGAACTAGCTAAATAGTAGATAGATGCAGAAATTGTCATTTTTTTTGTCACATACTTAATTTGCTTTTTAATAAACCGTCACATGTCATGATTTGCTTTAAAACGGATGCCGTTTTATTATTTATTAGATAGTTCTGTAGGTATCATAATTTACGCATATTCGAATGTTTTATTACATTCTCTACACATCAGAATATAAGTAAACAGGATAACCTCATAGTGAAAAAAAATACAAATAAAAAAAGGAAATACAATTTTATCTTTAAAGCTGATATACGAGTATTATGTAGGTACCTATAGCATGCAGCAGGTATCAGAATGTTTTGTTGATGAGTGTACGAAGAACTACCTAAGTGCGTTTGTTGGGAGTAAGGTAAGGCGTAGGCTACATTGACCTATTTTGATAACTCGTGCACTAACACGCGCGTTTACGCACTCGCCTTGGCAACTACTTATATGCTTTTTCCGGGTCTTTTCTTAATCTGTTACTTACATCTTCGATCGAAAATAAATCTAGTTATACACTAAGTTCTATGACATTGACTGTACTTTTAATGCAATCCAGCGGAGGACACATAAACATCAGAAAATATTTGTGGTGCTAAAATGCAAACAAAAAACAAACCACAATTTTTCAAAGTAGGCCTAGTGAAAACTACGAAATGACCACCGACAAAAGCCTATCGTGCACACCGACGCACGCACGCACACGAACAAAAAAGTTTAGCTTATAAGTTTATAATCAAGCGAAGTTTTTATCTCGTAGTCGATGGCTGACCGCCGCGCAGCGCGCATGTCGTCGGCGCTGAAGCCCCCATAAAATAACGCGCGTCAAAAACATACCACCCGCTCATGAAAATTAAAAAAAAAAAACAGTTCAAAGAAAACGTCAAAGGAGTGTTCCACAAACGAAGTGTTCTATTTTTGAATTCGCGCGGGCTTCGTCTGGTTTCTTCGGAAAATTAACAAGCATAAAAGTGTAGTGAAACAGTAGTGTTTCGGTTCGGAAAACATTCAGAATTTTCACAATTATTTTCAATTCCTTATGACTACAAAAGCTATTGTTGCGTCGTAGGAACATAGGAACAAAAAGTATACGAATACGAGTGTTTTGTTTATGAATGCGAAGTGTGTTGAAAAATTGTTATATAAAAGTGGGTTGTTTAGTTTTTTAAAGGATAAGTGGCAGAGCAATTCATTTAGATGTGTGTTCTACATAATATACAACGAGACACAACATGACGGCAAAGTTCGGCTATGTAAGTCATTGATTATTTTAACTTAAATTTTAATAGTTAATAGTATTGATATACGAATATCCTATATTGCCGTGTGCACTTTTGCGAGTGGTAGGTTGCTTGGTTTTATGTGATAATGTTACAAATATTGTTTTCTTATTTTTTATCTGTAGACAATGTACATAATAAATAAACACTCCATGTGACATTTATCTTGCACTTATATTTTCACGTGCTATACTCTGTATTGTTATGAATGGAATATTTATTATTATCTATTGAAATTAGTTTAGTGATTAAAGAGATTACGCCATAAATATCCGTATGAATGTCTTTAAGTTAGATAATATTTTTCGTTGTGTTCAAATAAAATAGTAGGTTTAATATCTGGTGGGACATATTGATTGCAGCAAGATTTTAATTATTTTTTAATGGATTTAATTTTACGACTATTTTATCATTGCATGAGCACATAGTTATCTTTAATTTTCACTATTGTTTCGATCGGGATTTGCCCGCGTCTTTGATACATTTACACATTGCATATATTCAACATGTATGTAAATTTTCCAAGCTTTAATTTTAAAATGTATATTAAAATGTTTATTGACCATCTTGTTCAATTTTTTTTTAATTAGACCTTTACGCTTTTTAATGGTATGGAGTCGTTATATTTTTTTTATTTGTCGAATAAAGGGTTAAATCAAACAGCAAATAGAAAACAATAATAGTAAAAGATCCATAGATAATCAAAGAAACGGTATGAGAAACTTGACATTTACGAGTAAGCTACCAAAGCAACTTATTCCATTTTATAAATAGTAGGGTCTCTCAATTAAGTAAGATATATACCTACATCATACGTTTAAAGAAGTTATTTTTAATTTAATTTAAATTGACAGATGCTTGTAATATCATGAGGTAATGAAAATTAAATAGCTATTAAATTTATTGCTATTTTTTTTTTATCTAATATCTGATAAAATTAATTTATTCGGCAAGCAAGTTTGGTTCTTTTTCTTTACGGTGATTTTGGTGGCTACAATATTGTCGAGAAATTAACAAATCATTTCAGTTATTGAAACGTCGTGCCAAAAAGCATAACTATAACTTAATTTGGACAACAAAGTGACCAGCGGAATGAAGGTACCGAAATGATTACAGAAACACTCATCTCAACTGATTTTATGCCACGCTACGAATTAAATATTCTTTGAAATCGATCACAATATTGTACAAGATGACCCTGCATGTTATTAATTAGCATCGATACCTACATATACATTACGATAAGCAATAATCTCACTGTCGTAAAGAATTAGCTTATCTTTCATCGTTCGGATGCTATTACTTGATTGGACTTATTTTGCGGACCTGTTGCCAGTCTGTACATCATTGCCATTTGATAACGTTCGATAATTTGGACGTGGAAATAGGAGCAGGTGGGTTTATATGTTCGGATAAATAAATTATTATAAGCCGCAATTTCCTACGTTTAAATATCATTGAAAAAAACTTAGCACATAAAAGATTTATCTCCGAAACTGTAGCCGACGGTGCCAGATGATATGACGAGAAGAGGTACTCGACGACTATTTGATGAAAACTTCGATATTGTGGACTGCATTATATATTTATTCTAGGTTGACTGGTTTACAAAGAGTAATGCCGCGGTCGCAAACAGAGGTGGTTAGGTTAAGATGGTAAGAAAAGGTAATGTGTCATGATTTGCATGATTTAACTAAACGTACGTGTAAATGTAAGTGGTTAGTAGTAGGGATGAAAGTCGTATGTGGACCAATGTTATTGGCCCATTTTAAGAAGCCCCCCGCATACTAACTGCGCCTCGTATGAACGTTTCGACACTGCTTCGCAACGGATAAAATATAGAAAATAAGGGTGGCGTTCGCAACAGAAACTTATTTTTTTCCGTAGTTGCATTCTTCTGAAAAGTATTTTACAAATAATACTTCTAAAAATATGTTGACTTCGATTCGATATACTTAGGTGGAAGAAGGTCAGTATACCTGAAAGGAAAAAAACCTATAATTTAAAAATGTTTTCGCAAAAACTATACATGTTGATTTTAGTGGCTCAATGTTTGCCCGAGAAAAAAAATTGGTATGTTCCATCTGTTTGATGAATATGAGGAATCTACAACTGAAATATTTTAACTACGATTATTATGGCATATTCAAATTTTTGTGACGACTTAATTGTGAAAAAGGGATCTTGTGGTGATTATAAAGTATAATATCACTGCCTTAAAAGAATATTTCGGATTGAAAGTAATTGCAGTCATTTGTCTTTTAATGTAATCTACTCTAGTCGCGGAGGAGAAAAGTCACAATTCAGATTTCACTTTAGTGTAGTCCGGTAAAAAGTAATGTGTAACTATTAATGAATGTTCAGATATACCTGTACCAAAAATGGGCACCAGCGGTCCAGCCGTTTTGCCGTAATGGTGACACATAAACGCATAAATATGTACACACAAACATAAAAAATATATAAAATATTTTTTTTCGAGTCACTGACTTTCAAATAGTCAGTTTCAATTATTATTTTTTTCAAATATGTTTAGTGTACAGACGTAAAATTTAGGTATACAACTTTTATCAACTTTAAAATAGTAGGTACAAGCAGACAAATCGTATTTAAAAACTATGTCGTGACCTCACAATACAATAATGAATAGTTTTCCAAGTCAGTACATATAATTTATAATATTTATTGTAGGCTCTGCGGCCAGGAATGGGACTTAGCCACATTGCGTGAAGGACACAATACACGTGTATTGAAAATAAAATGTCAAATAATAAATTATTTTTCAATGCTGTTTCTGTGACGTATTTGGCAATAAATCTGATATTAGGTTACAAGTGGTGTTTGTTGCCTATGGTTCTCATACGAGCATCGTAGTACATGTACGACGAATTGAATTTCACGCTGTTTGGAGTATCGTACACGTTTTACACTGCTATGAAGCTGTGAGCTATTGAATGATAATGAACCGAACTACTCGTATACTGTTCAGTCACATGAAATGAATTAAAAAAATCGACTAAGAGCATGTTGGACCGTGTTCAGTGTAGGGTGTCGGAACCGTTACTCCAAATAAATGCGCTAAAGATGAAAAAAACAGGATTTTAAAAAGTTTACCAGCGAAACAGCATGTTCACGGCACTTATGTCCTTTAATTGACAACCACAGTTTTTCGGCAATAACTCAAAAACCATATATCTGATCACGTTCACGTTTAAAATATTTTTATTCCATTTATTATTATTAAACTATAATTATATATTTTATTTTATTTTTGCACTTACGGTTCAAAAGATAATGGGGGGCACAATTTATGGTACTTTCGAAGCGATTACTTTCGAAAATTCGCTTCTTTAAAAAAAACGTTAAAAACCATAAACTATTTTTGAAAGAACTGTCGAAATATGTACGACACGTTGATGTTTGCTGTTTTTTTTGTATTCTCTTCATTTCTGTTTTTAGATAGCGTACAAATAATAGATATCGGACGGACATGACGAAACGAGAAGGGTTCCGTTTTTGCTATTTTGGCTACGGAACCCTACAAATAGACGATCACAAGTATGACTCTGTTACTTGTGATCGTCTGAAATTTTAACACTTTCAAATTATTTCGTAAAAGTTACTACGCAAAAAGATTTAAATGTACGAATTTAGTAAACGAATTTGAAGACATCACGTTTGGCTAAGTTGATTGAACAGAGACTGATGAAACTGGAGAAGTAAGGAAAACATACATTGTGGATACAGTCTAAAGCACTTTTACGCTGCCTTTGCCGATGCCCTGGTTTGGGACTACTAGGTACTACTGTGGTCAATCAACTTGTGTAAGATTGTCCCAGATATTTATTTAGATATTTATTTTTATATTCTGAAGATCCCATACTGTTACTTCTACTACGTCTATAGTCTAGCACTGACTTCGGCCGCCAAGGGCTCACGTTTACCGCGGTTAGAATAACCTTAACGGCATAGAATAAAAAAAAAATAACAACCTGGTAAAGCAGCAATTTTCATAAAAAAAATGAAATGCGTTAACAAAGGTGATATCACACGTAATATATTAACAATGGTGATGATATCTTGTAAAGTTTTGAAGTTGGTTAAGAAGGCAACTCTGCATAAGTGCAAAAATATGTATCAAAATAATCCTTCCTCTCGGAAATAAGTACCTAAACTTTATTCCGTTGATATAAAGTGCATTGGGATAATTCCGAATTTGGGGTATTTCGAAAAACTGCTCATAATTCCGTAATACCAGAGGCAATAATAATACTCACCATTTTAGACCCATCCAATGCAGTGAGCATTGGATGGGTCTAAAATTTAGACACTAAAAGCTTTGCAGAGCCTATTGTACTTTTTTTGTATAAAAGAGGTAATTTTCATAATTACCCTGCATCAAAAATCATTCGGAATTATCCCAATGCACCTTACGAGTCATATCTTTAAGAAGGATTCTTTTCATCCATATTTTTACACTTGACTGTACTCAAAATTAAGTTATGAGTGCAATTTCCCTTTGTTGAGTTTTATTTACTGTTGAATAGTAAATGCGAATTATTCCGATTAGTTCTATATCTATTGAGTTCAGCGCTCAGGGTTTTTGATAAAAATAAATTTATGATTGAAACGATGTGACGTGTATTCTTAATACTGATTTTTATAGTGCATATTTCGTCTTTTCGGACAAGCTATGATCATAAGTCATATTTCCAGATCTAGTGATTATTATTAAGAGTATGTATACGTAAAAGTAAATTAGTAAAAAATATATATAAATTTATTATAGCACATGTCAATTTACTAACAGATATTTCAAAATTTCCATCAAATAATTTTAGGATTACAAAAATTTGTTGTAATCTGTAGTAACAATTGACAACATTTCAAATTTCCAAGTAATAATAAATCGACACACATTTTGTTAATTAATTATCAAGTCAACCCAAAATTATTTCCTTTATTTTTTTTATTGTAACTAGTCTTGAAGATATTCGGAAAAATGTGTAGGAAGCATACGATTCTCTAAGTGACGTCACTAGGTGGATATGACACAGTCAAAGCGCAAAAGAAGTACCTTTTCCATACTAAATCTACACGTAATGCGTAGTAATAGTCCTTCTGTATGATTTTCTACGCCGTGACTGTCACCTAAGCTCTACTTGTAACCTGCGCTCTTTTAGAATGAGGAACCTTTGAAATCGTATTTTATAAAATCTGGATATTTTCGAAAATGAAAAAATGTGCATTTAATTCTTTATCCTCCTTGTCAATTTAGACTTTAGTTGCTTTTTGTTATTAAAAATGTTGTAGCGGTCTTTCGACATATAAAACCCATGAACATACAATAACAGCTCACGAAACGTGAGATATCAACCGTGTTCACATTCTAGTATATTACATGATATGTAATAGCGATTATGTCAGATAGTCATAGATAATGTAAATACCTAGATAGTATACAACTTGACAGTATGGCGACATGCCTACTGAGAAAGAAGGGATTTAAATGCTCCTTATATAATACTTCCGATGGCATTGACAATTACCAAAATATTAGAATTGCAAGAACACTAAAACTGTATAAAATAAAAAGGTTTATAGGAAGATGCACATGTGCAGGAATACATTTTATTGGGACAATAGATATTATTATAAAGAATGTGTGTGGAATGATTTTCCCCGAATTACAATGATACAGTTTGATTGATTAATCTTATTAGAATTAACATAGTTAAGTATTTCTAATGAAGCACGGATAAGTTATCCGGGAGATTACCGGTCTATTAGGCAGATAACACATAAAATAACCAGTTATTTCGACATTAGGTATTTGTGGTTTATCTAACATATCGCTTCCATGTTGGCCGGTCAATTATCTGGCATGTTTTAGTACACACAAACATACTCGTACTCAGGTCTGTTTGCGCTTTCCATTTTCAAGTAGACCTGTTATTAGTCTAGTCGGCGTCCTTAAGAAAATCGCTAGTGCTTTACGATTATTTGAGTTTGGGCCGCTCAAATTACACGACTTCCGCTTTCTTACTTTATTTTTACAATTACATTACTTGTCTGGTAGTTGTAAGGTAACTATAAAAAAGGTTTTAGTTAATATTCTTATACCTATATCAGAAATATAAGCATTTACTTGCAATATAACTTAAGGATCTGCATGCATACTCTAATCATTGGTTGGAAACTAATGATAATTATTGATTATATCGTTTCTGTCAAGAATAGTAACTGAATTGCTTTCAACCTACTTTTTGGTTGAATGGTTTGATTGCATTGGGCTACCTTTAAGTAGTTTGATTAAAACAAAGCTTATCTCATCCTTCATTGTACACTCTAAGTTACACAGTAAAAAAGAATGAACATATTTTTTTTGCTTTTTTAAATTTAATAAAAGCATACTCACATAAATCTTATTAAAGTTTAGGGGGCTTGTGACGTCTTATCTAAATATACACTGTATCTAGGCGGGACGTCACGCAAATTTTTGATACAATTTATCGCTATTATTTAGTGATAAAATAATAGTTATTTTCTATGTATAGAAAAGAAAAAATACTGCTCCAATATTTTTTACTAATCTATATGACGGATTAATAATTAATTTTTACGCATCATTTCCGTTGTCTGAAAATGTTTATTAGATAACTATTTAACGCAATTACCACTACAAACAAGCATACGGCATAACCTCGACATGGCAAGTCGCTTTCTAGAGTTAGAGGTAATATTATTTTCCCATTAGCCTATTAACGATGCGATGTTGTGCGGATGAGCACTACGTTATTGAATTAAGCAAGTGGCTTGCGCCTGAGCTGGTGAGAAAAGCCGATCCTTACCCGCCTTGTTAGTAAAGAGATGAATTATATGTGTTTTTGGAAATTACCATTTTATAATTTTCACTAATATTAATAAATGCACTGTGATTGTGAAAGGATACCTAATTTGCCAAACTAAACACGATTTTCTTATAAGTTTTTTCATCATGAAGTGATAAATAGGTATACGTGTGTCTACTTTGTTTGTAAGAGCAAGTTTTACAAAAGTATAACATATAAGAACTGATCTTATATTAACTGTCATAAGTTATATGTTAAATCCAATTAGATTTACTTTTTACTAATACTTATCTAGTAAAATAAAGTTTTTTTGCCGTTTGTTTCAGGTTACCACAGCTTGCCGTCTCTGCGAAGATATTGTGCCTCCTGATGGTAAGCAGTACATTAAAATTCTATTACCGAACAGATATAACTATAATTTCTTCATCGAAATTAAATCATAGATTAACTGACTAGACTGTGTGGTTGTGTATGTAAATATGTGTATTTGTGTGTGTTACGTAATAATACCGACAGACTTCGAAGACAGATAATTATCTTTCTAGAAACATCTGTTCTTAAAGAGGTCTAAATGAAATTTTCAGTGGTGAATTTGCCATTGTTATTTTCAACACATTATGTACAATATTATAAGAGTTACCCCGTTACTTTATATTTTTCAGATATTATTTTATGATTAAAAGGGGCTTGATATTTATTTGCAAAGAATAAGTTACACACATTAGTGTCATTAAATATGTTATGTGACATTAGGAAGATTATTCTGCTATTTGTACACTAGCATGCAAATATCTCAGATATTCTTGTAACATATCATGAGAGAGGAAATCCTTCACACTACATTTTTCATTCAATTATTGGTCTGGAGTTGCCTATACTACAAGGGGTACTTACAGGTTTTATCCATTGCGTTGCGGTCCTTACAAATTGGCAAAACATGCTGAAAGAATCCTTCATCTCAGGTGAATGACGTTCACTGTTGGACAAAAGCCTCCCTCAAGAACCTCCTCTTTGACTGGTCTTGCGCTACCCTTACGCACGGCTTCATACGATACTCTCAAAATCCTGAGATAGTTATTTGATCCTTTACTGGATCTATCTATTTATCGGTCCCTATCCTGATTTGGGCAGCGTTTGGGAAACTGCGAAATGTCTTCTCGTCCAAGATATCTCAGTACTTTTTCAACCAGTGCGTATTACCGGTGATGACCTACGGAGCCAAGACGTGGTCTCTGACTATGGGCCTCTTAAGGAAGCTCAGAGTCACTCAGCAAGCTATAGAAAGGGCTATGCTCGGGATCTCTCTACTAGATTGAATCAGAAATGAGGAGATTCGTAGACGAACCAAGGACACCGACATAACAAAACAGGGTAAGTAAACTGAAGTGGCCATGGGCAGGGCACATATTTCGAAGAACCGATGGCCATTGGGGCAGAAAGGTTCTCGACTGGAGATCGCGTACCGGCAAACGCAGGGTTGTTGGACGACCTGGTTAGGGTTGCGTGCGGGTCGGCTCTATCTGGCCCATGTGGAAATCTATTGAAGAGGCCTGTGTCCAGCAGTGGACGTCCTATGGCTGAAATGATGATGATGATTCTGATCATTCTAGCTCTTATAAAAATCAAACGTATGTACTAAATAATGATATCAAACATATGATATAACAGTGACGTTTGAATTACCAACTGGAATAAGACGGGTTACGTAATCGAAAGGTCAGTTAACCTGCAAGGATTAGTAATTTCAATCGTAGGCTATTCTGTTCGCATTAGCCGCGGTAATGAGAAAACGTAAGCCTGCCAAGTGACTCGCACGACGCAATATGGTGCAATTTCTGCACTCAAAAGCAGAAGTTTCGGGTCACCCTAATTTAAATAACAGCAATAGATTTTCATTATTATTAAACACTAGTTTTATTTACATAATATACTATTCTTTGAAATACCTAGCTGTATTAGCAATTTCCTTGATCTTATCATAGAAATAACAAACAATATCCAATCCAAAAATGACGATTTTTGCAATTCTCGCTCCGTTAACGACTTTTTTTCATGGGTTTTTACGAGTTCGATTTTATACCTAATAACTATTTTTTTTTAATGTTATTTTCCAGTTAAGATGATGAATGATGAAAAAACTGTATAAACCTTTCTCTATTTTAGGAAATATGACGGTATTTTACCGACCCGAAATTTTTGGACTCGAGCGTATACTTAAATACTTCATTCCATCATCATTGTTTTCGCTGCTGCTTTGGAAGCCTGGGGTCCACTTTCCAGCATGAATTCTCCACTTCGCAGGATCTTTTGCATCCTTAGCCGTAAGGTCGTTAGCACGCATCTCAACCTTGGCGACGTCAAGCCAGCATTTTCTGCGTCTTCCCTTTTACCCAGAGCCGACGGAGGTGGTATGGCTAATTATTTGTTTCCGATGTAACATACATACTACATTCTATTTTTCCAATTATAAATGAAAGAAGCCGACTCCAAAAAGAAAACACTAAAAAGTAAAAAAATAACTGCTTAATTTAGGTCCTCACAATTCTAGATTTATATCTCGTGACAGTTCAAAACAAGCCCAAACACGGCTAGGATACATTATTTTATTAAAGAGATCCGGAGCTTACCTTCCGGTTCCATCCTCATCAGGACCATCGATTTGCGACCATGAAGTGGTGTAGTTATTCTTATCGCCACCCGTAAATCACTTCGTCGAGGAGTTCCAGTGACCTTCTGTGGTCTTCATCAGTTCCACTTCACCAATTTACACTTTCTGAATGCAAATGCTTAATTTGCTTCTTTAAATACCAAAATCTATTACTATAATTTGCAGGCCACAAAATACTTTACTTTCTTCACGGCAAGTTTCCATCAATGCACTACGCAAGTTAATTATGTATGAGGATTAGAGTTTTCTTTAGAAACAATCAACTAGCGCCACGACAAAGAAAGAGGTCATATTTTATTGCCAAAAGGTCATAGAATTACATCAAAGAATGTTGATACTGTTGGATTTATAATATATGAAAATCATGATGTTTTACTATGGAATCACAGGGTTAATGACTCAAATCCCGTACGACTCCTAATTTTTTTTCATTATTTTTAAAAATTTCACAGTGTTGTAAAAAAATATTCAAATTGATTTTGTAAGACTATAGGTGTAGTATTATTTCAGTGAGTTTCCTTCTAATAAGTCGACTGACTATGTCTGGTTATAATTTATTCCGCAAACTCCAATTTATTACAATTATTCATAAAAAAAGAAAACCGCGTTTTGCGTCAACGACATTGAAAACACTTATTGTTAAAACTCGTTTGCCTTTAAAAATATTTGAACAATTTTCGTACGAAAACCAGTTAAGCGGGTTTTTTTTATTGTTTTAAAAATCCGTGAGCTTAAATCGTGACCCCCATTTAACTGTTTCAACTGACACCTCTAATCCTTATAAATGTTTACTTTAGTGTTTATTACTTCGAAAATATTTGGATTATATTTTCATGCACGTGTTAAAATTCAAATCATTGACATTTATTTGGCATTCTATCTTGTCTTCCACATATTTGTTTTCATTGGTAGTACATTTGCTATAAAAACTTTAATTTACTTATAAACTGCGAAATTTAAGGCATTGTGCTATATTCACAGTCATCAAAATACTTAAATCCCGGTCGTGTTGCTTGTGCGAAATTTATTTAAGGAATTGTAAAGAAATTTGCATTTGCTCCAACCAAACAGTGCAAAAAAGCAAAATGCTTAGTGATTTCCAGCTACCCGTGTACCAAGAATAGTTTAAATCCGTGTAGCCGTTTTGGCGTGACGAAGCCACAACGGCACTTACAAATATAGAAAAAAAAGACTATTCAGTGACCTCCAAATAGTCCGTATCTGTATTTTTTTTTTAATATTTTCCATGTACAGACATTTCATTTTACAAGTTAAGATAGAAAATATAAATGAACTTTTTACTCTCCTGAATTCACCGTTGTTCAGCGAATGCCGTCGTCACAAATAAGTTTCTATAAAATTTAATACATGGGCTATCAGAGCTTCGCTCGCTAGCTGTCGCGTCCCGTAATTACCTGCGCTGCGCAAACACCCTGATGAAGAAATTTACCTTCATTCAATCGCCGACCACTTTTCTAATGATTGAACGTTGAACACTTGATTTAATGATATCCGTTTTATTTAATAATGAAGTTGGGTCGGAACATTAGGGCGCGAGCGGAAAATTGAGTATCGAGCTTTACGTTAGGACGATATTACAAATTATAATGTTTTTTCTCTTATACAGTTTCGATCGCCACACATTAGATATTATTTTGGGTTTACCCTCACCTGGCAGAAACTTTTTTGTCATAATCATCATTTGGTATAATGCATTTTTTTCTGAACACGTAATTTTTTCAGGATTGTTATAAAACAAATCGTACCTAACCTAATGCACTTAACAGGATGATGCCTTAAAAAGTCCTGAAAATTCTACAGTTTCAGAAAAAAATGCATTCCAAATGATGATTATGACAAAAAAGTTTATGTCAGATGAGAGTAACCGGTTATTTTGTTCCGTCCATTTCGGATTGAAAATTCTATCGTCTGAATATAATTTATCAAGAAATATTAATGAGACTCAACCTGTAAGCACAAATTCGTAAATCGAATCGTTTTACATTAAATTTGTAAAATTTGTTACAGAACGTAAAACATATTTACGTAACATAGATTTATACTAGAATAAGAGAAATCGGACAAGGTTTTACTATAATCAATTACGATTATGAGGACGATAGTATTTTTCTTACTGTAGTAAATATTTTTCCCAAAGTCCCATTAGTTGCGTGCAAGATGTATTTTAATAAAGTATAACGATTTAACTTGTACTATTTAACTTTAACCGGTTTACCTCACCGGGAGTAACGTTGCCTGCGAAGCTGAAGGTTCTGGATTCAAATCCAGGTAAGGGCAAATATTTGTGTGATGAGCAATCAATATTTGTTCCCGAGTCTTGGATGCTTTCTATAAGTAAATCGTCATCTAGAACTAGAACTCGTAGCGCAAGCCTTATTGAGCTTACCATGAAACTTGTTCAATTTGTATTTTAAAATAATTAATAGTGTAAAAAACACTAGAAAAACACGCTTTACAAGACTTTTCTAACAAATCCAAACATAGCTACGATATGGCCATCATGAAGTTCCTGTTCATATCTTCCAGCTCTATTATCAGATCAGTTCAACAGTACCTTATTATTGTATTGTCATCAAAACTAACTACAGCTGCCAATTGTCATGACGCTACGATCCTTGGAAGAGGGTTAATTTAGTTACCTTAGATTCCATTACATAGTCACATACAGGTCGACCTAATAAAAGCGTGTTAAAAATGTCCCATAATATTATAATAATATATCAATTCGTTGCGGTTTAAAAATTTGCAAACCATTTTTCAGGCATTTTCTGGTATCCGATTGTGCTGAAAGGCATACCTATGTAAGTTCGGTGACAATGCAATATTATGATATCATCAAGCTGATCTAATGATGGAGCCGTACAGTGGTCATAAGAAGTCTGTATAAAAATAATGCAATCCTTCCAAATTTTGGAATTTCAAATCGTCTCGATGAGTAGTTGACGTATATTCAAAGAAAAGTACAGTCGGTGATAAAAGCTTGTCACCAAAAACTAATTTTTGACAGAAACTTATTTACAATGGCAAAGGGCAAATAGGAGAGACAGTAATAATATAAAATAACACAATTATATAAACAGTCTAAAGAGCTCATTGCTTTAGCGTTAACGCTAATCAAATGACGTATCCTTATCTAGGCTCTATGAAAAGTGTGCGCGTTGCGATATTCTGATGAGTTTAGTTTGTAAATAATAGGTATAAACTAATTTTAAGCAAACATAATTTGAAGAGACTCTTAATTCGTAGGTATTTATGTACGTCTCGTTAGTCAATTTGATGTAAACAACCCTCGCCCGCGCAGTCATGCGTGACCGTCACCGCCACTCGCTGCTCGTTCAAACGGTCCTTAATTAATGGTTTCATTTCAGATTGTGAGCAAATTTGAGGTTTTTAAATAGATAAATTAATTAAATATTCATACAAAACTAGGTATCCGGTCTATAGGATTCTATATCGCCCTAGACAAAAGACAAACGCGCGGTGATGGTTCCTCTTCCACTACCAAACTAATAAGTTTTTAACCAGGTTTTCATGGGCCTTTTTTTTAAAACTAACCAGCAGTTAATCCCAGTATCACGTGATGCTATAGCGACTACGGAGCTGAAGATGTAGCAAATATTATTCACCTATATATATCTAGCCGCCGCCCGCGACTTCGCCCGCGTTAGATTCGTTTATCGCGGATAAAAGGTATTTTTCCGGGATAAAAAGTAGCTTATGTCTTTCCCCAAGACCCAATATTTTACTGATTTAAATGTGAAACATATTACCAAGATTTCAAGTTCCTAGCGTAACAAAATATTTATTGTGTACATCATAGCCTATGTCATATTCTGATATATAAGGTACGTAACTGGAAAGTTTTATAAAAGTTCGTCCAGTAGTTTTTGAGATTAAGTGGAACGTACATACATATTTTCACGTTAATAATATAGTAAGGAAAGGATAAGAATTGTATTTTTCTACTAGAAAATCGGAGACAATTTGGAAGTAAAAGGCAAATTAAAAATCAAATCCAATTTTGTTAATATATAAATTTGATAAAAAAAAACAAAAGGTATTCTTCTGTCCAATCGCATGTCTACGCTAACTCCTAACAAAACAAATACCCTTCACGTTTTGTTAGATTATTCGCCATACACGACGTAAAATATAAGTATACACGTGTATGTAAGTATATTTGATATACTTTGTCTTGTCATCATTGTAACAAGTTTACATAGCAAAACGTTTTTTATCGTTACATTCATCAAACAGGGCTATCTTTTACGTCAGGGTTAGCAAACAATTACTGTTTATTACATCAAATCTGCGAATGCTAGTTTAAACATTAAACACGCTTCGATAAACTGTTTGCTTGTTATCTACCGAAAACAATTACGTGGTTGTTATCAGCGCGTGTGTGGCCGGCTTTTCCCGCCAAACGAGGCATAAACCTCTAGATAAGGGTGATGGCATCTTAACTGGGCACTGACTAAAGGGCTATAGAGTTATCTTTTCCGGTGGGGACATCGCAACTGTACCGAGGGGTTTAAAGTCTCCCTTTTAAACTACTCTACAAGTTGTATGTTGCATGGGACGAAGGGCTGGTCGAACAATACCAAAGAGAGATTATTACACAATGATAACAATTCAACTATTTCAATTTAACTGCTTACTATTCAATTTTACCCAAAACGCTCACTTTGAAACTTGAGCATTGCACATGTCAGTCGAAAGTGAGGAACTAAGAAAAGATTTTCAAAGTCGTAGATGAACACTAAGATTTTTTTTAATGTTTCACTTTAGTTAAGGTGATATTTAAATATGGCCTGAAAACTTGTAAGGAAATCTCACCAGGCACGTGATTATCTATACTATTATAAGGTTGTAAAAATTAAATGTCTGTACATTGAAGATATTTTCAAAAAAATGATTGTCTCGGACTATTTGGAGGCCACTGAATCAAACAATTATAGGTTGGATTTTTTGTATGTTTGTACGTGTCGTTGTGGCTTCATCACGTTAAAGCGGCTAATCAGATTTCAACTATTTTTGGTACACGGGTAGCTAGCTGGGTATCCACAGATGGTTATAGGATACTTTTTACCCGACTACGCTGTTGAAAAAAGAAGGGTTATGACCTTTTCTCCTCCGCGAACACAGTTGCGGACGCCTTCTAGTTATATAATAGAACTAATAATTTTCTAGTTCAGTTACTCACCACATTGAAACTCTCATTCTCAACAACGTTAAGCCCAATATAATTAAAACCGCGGCAAACATTAATTATATTTCGAACGCTAGCATGACTGATCCCATCAAGACTATACAGATTAACAGCTCTATTAACATCTATGAGACATAATGCACTTTCTACAGAACCCACAAATATGAGACTTATCTATTAACATAATCAACGTCATTTATATTTGGAAATGCGACCGTTATTGTAAATGTGACTGTTTTGACGTGTTATGATATGATTATGTGTAGTTTATATCGGAATTAATATACAGAAGATTTCGAAATTTACGTCTTTGATAGAAGTTATGTCCTTATTTCGTATTAACTAGCGTTAAATGACGATTTTCCCGTGAGATCATTGCGTTGCACTACACATCTAATATAATGCGTTCATTCTAATACTTCTAATGCAACGCGAACTATAATTGCTATGAAAATCATCATCACATTTTAATTTCAAGATATACCAAATTAGACTTATATTAATTATTAAAAAAGTTACTTTAAGGTGTTTTTTATTATTATTTATTGATCAAAAACCACTTTATTCTGTTTTAAAGCTTCGTTCAATAGAACCTGAAAACGCTGATGAACAGTGATGTTGTTTGCATAAGATTAAATAATTAACTTTTATGGGTTAACATAACTCACTAAATAAAAATGTAGTTTTTAAGATAATAATAAAATCTCCGGATCATTGCGACACACTCAAGCCACCAGTACATTAAATCAGATAACTACAAGGTTTTTGCATAAAAACGTACGATTTTCCACGGGTCTATTTTTGGCAAATTGGACAATTCTGCCATGTCTAAAAATACACAACGTAATATCACGTTTGTTTCCTGCGTGCCTTTCAAAGTGGTGGAAAAATTTACTCAAATATCATTAATTCCTTTTGATCTGCTTAAACAAATCAGTGAAAATGATAGTCGTCTGAGAGGTAAATGGCTTCTTAAAAAATAATAGTGTAAAGAAACAGTCGAAGAAAGTCTTTCAACATTAAAAGGCATAGGTAATCCTGGTATTGTTTACACAAAGTTCACGTGAAATGCAATATGGCTGAGCGGCGACCGCGTCGCGGTAGCCTATGCTTTCCCACCTGAATCCGACACCACCCACGCGCGCACGAAACGTCCTAAATCGACGAAGAACACCAAACCAAACCCCACTTTCACTTTACTAAATAGGAAATATTATCGTCCGTCACACACACTTCGGACCCTCAGTCTGACGGATTAGCCGAGCACGCCTGACCCATTAAAACGATCGATTGTTTCCTTATTGTGGTGCTTGAAGCCGTTGTTTCTAGTAATAATTATAAATTTAATGTGATTATAGACTGAGACCCTATCTGAAGGCCCTTCTGGACATGTAAATAAACCGGCAGGTACTTAAAATCAATTGACAATACGAGTATAAGTAGTTACGGCGATTGGTTACAGACATGTCGCAGACAGGGACGTCTGAAGTCTGAACGCTTAGACACGATTATCGGTTTAGAAGAATTAGTAGCAGCATTCTTTGGCTACGTCTCGCAAAATATGTTAGATTTGGAATGAAGATAGCAAATATTTTGCACATTTTGACGCCTTTTTCATAACTTTGGTTTAATGGGAATTAATGTGACTTTGTAAGCATTGGATCTCTATATTTGCGGCTGCCTCGACAGTGGAAATCTTGTTATCTTAGACGTACTAAGCCTCAGTTAATCAGGCTAGAGTTGGGAGAACAGTCTAACTGTATAAGTTCAAGGGTTCACGAGATGCTGATCAGATTTGCGTAATGATGCTGCGGCGCCATTAGTGGTGAAAGCGCAGAATAAGGAAACTAATTCAAGCTATCACTCGGTCGCGATAGGACATCGGCCACACACAAACACGGGTGTCACGATTTTAGCTTCTTCATTAGGACTGTGTAGAGAGAAATTTCCCTATGTGTTGAACACTGTTACATCAGTGTCTATGAGGTGCGATTTGACGATATAATTTCTTCAAGTACATGATCTGAATTTTGAGTTAAACAGATAGTTATCGCTGTGAACCGATAGGTAGATACAGAAATCGTGCAACCGTTGGATGTGAATGTTTTCGGAAAAGGAAATCTCGATTGGTTGTGAACTTCTTTGGGTTTAAATGATCGTGATGATAAATTTTTACATGATGTATCAGTAGCCAAATCATTCGTAGGCCATTTTTATTACAAGTTACCAGATAATGCTTTAAAACTACCGTTTCCAGCTTTCAAAAAAAACTTTAAACAGTCTCCAATGGCAAAGGTGTATTAACTTATACGGCAGAGGACTATTTAACAGACCAAAAATGCAACACCCAAAACAGAAAACAAATAATTTACTGAATTGAAATAAAACAATTTAACGGATTATATCATATATTTCAATGAGTAATAACCGCGGAAACAGAAGAAAACATTAAGTAATTTACTTTTACCGCGGGACATGCTCATAAGATGGCATATCAAACGTACGTGTAAATTTTTCTTTTCTTGTTGTTTATCCATTACATTTTTACATTTATAAGTTTTGATGTTTTCTTGGAGAATTACGCAGTATAAACTCATACTTTCAAACATATTTAAGATAGGCTAAATACTAATATTCTAATAAATAAGAAGTGTTGTGTTTATTTCGGCTTTCTCCTCAATAGTTGTATCCTCTTGGGAAATTCCGTAGAGTCAAACTTGTAAAAGTACCCTTACGGCCTACTTATAGAATTAATATCATTATTTCAGTATTACTCATGTAACACACTTGCAAACTTAGCCTGTCAGGTTTCCGGCTATTAAAGTGTTATAAAATGTCTGACGCGGTTGATTACACACGCTAAATTCCTTAACCAAATGTTTCTTTTTCCTTACTAAGTGCTTAACGGTATCGGGTTACCATCAAACGAGTGACGCACACGCACGATACTTAGCTAAGACTCAAGTCCAGCGACTAAAGATGGCGTAAGCCGCTAATTTAGAGCTCCCAGTCTTATCGTATGACCGATTCAGAGCAACGATTTTCCGTCACACTATGACGACATTCAGACCCATAGTCATAAAGAACTTTCATGGTTGTTGAAGCGATAAATGGCTTATGTTATTACGAAACAAATAGTTATCCTTGAAATAAAACAATTTAACGGATTATATCGCGTATATTATCTCATTTTAGTTCCCGACGTTTCGGAAGCTTTCCAGCTTTCCATGGTCACGGGAGGACCATGAGGACCATTTTATTTCAATGAGTAATAATCGCGGAAACAGAAGTAAATATTAAATAGTTATCCTGTCTCTTTTATATTATGACGGTATTTTATTAATAGTAAGAGCTGCAATGAAATTTTCCTAGTTTTATGTGACATTGTGTTTGATTGTACTAAACGTAAACCATAATTAGATTTTTGAATGAAATAAATATGGCTCAAACACGTGACTAAAGTAATTATTTTATTGACAAAATGAAAAAAATCCACGTCGCCTATAGATTTATTACTGAGCAAATATGTGTTAATTAAACACCAAGACAACTCAAATATTAAACTACAAGACACGATGCTTAAGCACGCTTTGAAAAATTCGTACTGTTTCGAATTCATGAGTTAAATAGTGACTTTTGTTATTGGATAAGCAAGTTTTCATGTTTATTAATATTCAAATGAAATATGCCTGGGATATTTACATGCCAGCTGAAGGGTAATCAACCCCTTGCTTGTTATATATGTAGTAACCTCAAAGTTTTGTTGTATCTTTATAAGCTAACCTATATAAGCAGTAAAACTGTGTATCTCAATGCGCTCAACATTTTTTTAAGTGATGACTATTCGGATTTCGCATAAATATTATAGACTATTACATATTATAAATGCGAAAGTGTGTTGGTCGTTTTTTTTCTTTCGGGCAACGACAGTGACGTGTTTTTGTGCGGCAGAATAAAGTTGGAGAAATTATCAGAAATGATAATTAATTGAAATAATAAACTTTATTGTGTAAGAAGGCCATAAAGGCCCTTTTACAAAACTGAGTCTTCCGGCATTTCAGAAGAGGGAGACCACTATTGAGACGATTAAGACATAGGCTACTTTTTAACTCGGAAAATGAACAGTTCCCAAGGGAGAAAAAAAAGAAAAATAATTATAATAATATTATAACACAGAGTTGGATTGTAACGGAAACTTGTAACGGACCTCCTGAATTGCAAGCAGGATTTGAACCTGCGACATTTCCTTTAACGCAGAAGTGCTCTGACCAACTGAGCTATCGCAACTTTACGTACGTGGCTAGAAATGTTTGTACACAATCTAGTTAGCACTAGTAGTGATGTCTAAACTATTAGGATATACGGGCAAACCCGGGAAAAATATTACTTACAAAATAAAATGACAAAGCAAAAAATACTTGTCTAGATTTGATAAGCGTTTGTATGATTGCCTCGTGCTGCGAGGGTTTTCTTGCATGCATTATTTAATAGAGACTACGTGGGGTGAGCAAATGCCATGCATTGATATTGTCAATACTGTGATTTCCCTCCCTTCGTACCCGTATAAAGGTCGTGGCATACAAACCGATTATCGTAGAGACAGATCTCCCCTTACGGACACTAAGTATTAAACTTGTTCGATGATAAAAGCCCAGGAAAGATCAAAGACGAGACGACTTATCCTTTAGCGACAATGGCACAGAAAACAATAGTCTGTGATTTAAACATCACTCCTTAAATGGTCAAATTGAATTGTTAATCGTAAACCGTGTAAGGATTTTCTATCTTCAAAGGCATACCTACAGTAATATAGTACTAGTACTTTCGTTACGTACCTAGTAGTAGATATTTTACTTTTGGTATTTATCAGCTACACACATGTCTTCCAGATTAAACCTACTACCACCTACCAATAACAACTACTTTATGCGACGGCCGAAATTGTGCAATCAATCGTATCTATAAACATAATTATAGTAATGGCCAAGCCACACCGGATGCGTGTGCGTGGCGTGCACGTAGACGTGCGCGTGGCGTGCACGTTGTAAAGTACGAATACCCATAAGAGATGACACACCGCTGCGCACGTGCACGCCACGCAAGCGGTGTGCCATCTACTATGATTTCATACGATACAACGCGCACGCCACGCACACGCGCACGTGCACGTGCTGTGCACGCATCCGATGTGTTTCGGCCTTAAAGATTAGAACAGGGGACCCAGGCTGTGCGTTGCGACCTTGCGGGTGGCCTTCCCATGCAGCGCTTACTTACGCGGTCTCTATTCGAGACCCTTTATGCCCTAACGGCCATCGGTTTTTCAAACTATGTGCCCTACCAATTGGCTTACTGTAAAATAAAGATTTATCCGTACACTGTAGGCATGTGCTTTTTTTTTTCAGGTGGTGATCTGCGGTGCGGTGCCATCGATGGTCCGGTCGGTCCGCCTCTACAGTCAGTGCTCACACCTCTACGTCAACGTGTTGCCAAACGGCACTGTCATGGCTCGCTCCGATGGAAACGACCAGCGTAAGTACATAAAACCAATAAAATGTTACTAGCAATAGACCGACAGTGGGTCTGTAATAAGTTACAAGTGGCACACCAGCTGTATAAAAGCTTCTACTTACACCTTAACACTAATTTGCGTATAAGCATATCTCCAATTTGTGTATGGGCCCCAGGGGCCCGTTTCAGAAAAGCTTGTAGCTTGTATTTCAAGCGGAAATCTCTTTCTAACACTATGTCTTAAAAAGAGACTCCCAAGTCCCTTATAATACAAGTTCCAAGCTTTTAAGATACGAGCACGAGCCCCTGGAATCTTGTAAAACCGATGTTGTAAGGCCGGTAACACACTTGTGACTCTTCTAGTGTTGTAGGTGTCTATAGGGGACGGTGATCGCTTACCACCAGGTGATCCGTCTACTCATTTTGCCCCCTGTAACATAAAAAAACGGACAACCGTTGGAGTAAGCGTATAGACACTAGGATTTGTAATTCCGGAATTGGTTAGTATGACATTGACTAGTATCGGAAATTCCGGAATTTTCGAAACTAGCTGTTCAAACCAATTTTGGAATAGAAAAGATTCATTTTTCAATGATACCATTCGATCTAATTTTTTATGCTAAGAAATGTATATATGCTATATACCTATTGAAAATTAAACAATAGAGATGGTAGAATCGAAATGCAAACCAGGCATAACGGCGGCAACACATGTGACGTCACTCATGTCACAAGTGTATAGAGGAGTGAGGAGTGTACGAGCATTTTTAATTTTGGCCTTCAAAAAATGCGTTTAAGTGTACTAGGTACATAACTGTAATACATTTTTCCTTCATTGAATCGTAAAGATTCACAAGGTAACTTGAAGAAATAAAGAACCGTAATTTTGCGTCTGACTATGTCCTATCATTGCTTACTATCAGGGGTAACAAGAGTCAAGTGCTAATATAAAAAAAAAACAATTAGGTGTTATACGATTCGCAGCCTCACGACGAATGTAATAGAAATAGTATTCACAGAAAACATGACATTGTTTAGCAATTGTAAGGTGAAAACTTACGAGTCGGCGTGTGGCTGCAAGTCATATACGGGAACGTATAGGAATATGTCAATACTTGAAGGGTCAACGGCCAGTTCGCCGCAACACAGCGCCATAACGGGCTATGTGCGAGGTTAAAGTTTATAACAACCCCATTATGTTACAACTATTATTGTTGCTGAAAATGTGGGGAATGCCGGGAATTCGCTTTGTTACGAATTGTGGGTATTACGACTCTTGGGAGGGATTTACGGGATAAAAGCTTTGATTTTGATTTAGTTTTTTGACAACAATTTGCAACTGTAATATCTACTTACTTCCCATATTTGCATCGAAATAAATAAACTGTAGTATAAATGTGCCAACGCATATCAAAAATGTCTATTAGTAACAGGATCTAACTTTTTTTTTTCTTTCTACTTAGATTTTTGTATATATGTTGTAATTTAAAAAAAAATGTGTGATGTTTTCTAAAAAAAATGAATAAACAAATAACATTATAGGATTTAAAATGCCAAATCTAAAGAATTTGATTAATTTTGATCTGTATCGACACAAATGCAACACAATAGATAAAATACATAATTGATATGAAGATTACACAATTCCCTACGTCTACTGTAAATTCTTAAGTATAGGCAACTAACCAACTAACTAAAGTAAAATATAATTATGGATTATTAGAAATAAAAAGGAAATCATAATCATCGAAATCCAAGTCAAATAAATATTTCAATTATTGTTTACAAAACGGCTAATCTGAATTAAAAATTATGTTATTTTATGCATTGATTAAGTTGTATTAATGAACTTACAGCTTCCTCATAGTTTTCGAAGTGCTTCCTTGTTGTATATATTACTGTCAGTTGCATTGGAGTCTTCATCGTTATTTAATTAAGACAGTGGAATGACGATCCACTTTACATCACTATTGAACTCTTTGTATTGAAATAAAGAATCAATAATAACCTTGATAGAAACTTACAAACCATCATACTTAACTTTAGAGTGGATATCTCCTTCAGGATCACTAATGTCGTTTGTCCTAATGCAACGTTTGACATAACGCATTTTTTTCAGAAACCATACATTTTTCAGGATTTTTTTATAGATCATCATAGAGATTAAGTTAGGTTAGGTTTGTTTTATAACAATCCTGAAAAGTTTACAGTTTCGTAAAAAAATGCGTTATGACAAACGATACATTAGGAAAAATGACGTTAGGGATTCCAATATAGATCCTTTAATAGCATTTAAAAATGAACTTGTGGATGAAAGTAGAAGGGAAAAAAGTCACGCAAAATATATGATCATAAAATCACACATAAAATTCAGCCTAGAAGAGTCTTATCCACATACATTACTTTCAATAGTTTGTTAATAACAGTGAAATCAGGAGTGTAGTGTGTTTGCGAATACGTATTAGATAAGTATCCATTATTCACCATTACTTAATGTTTGCCCATTGTAAGAGTATGCAACTTTTAGCGGTCATCTGTTCAAATACACTTTCACCTTTCTTCGTTTTGCGCGTGTGATTTTTATGAGAGATGTTACGTATTTTTTGCGAGTATCGTTATTATTATTAACTAGCGAAAACGAAAGTTAAGGATATTATAAGCTATAGGGTGGGTGGCCGCAACTTCGTTAGCGGAGGATTAATAGTCATAACCCACTTTTTGCGTCAGCACTAAAAATGGTTGAGATTCTCCCAGTCGTTTTGACGTGATAATTAAGCAAAAGATATTTCGACCGAGAGATGACGCTGTTAAAACTTACAAGAGTTCATCAATTTTAAAACGCAAGAAGTTCCTTAGAATCATCTCGAGCTTATGCGCGGGATATATTTGAAGGAATATTATCTTATATGAATTATACGTAATTTATTATATCATGTATTTTTATGATACTTAGAATGACTGATTTACATCAGGAATCACATTTCGAGGTGCAATAATACGATAGCAATAAGTAAATGACATAAAACAAAACTTTGAAGTATAAGCTATGGTATAAGTTGGTTCCTTAAGATAAGTCCATGCAGGCACATTGAAATCTTCCATATTGTCCTAAGCTATCAAATCACTACAACTCCGTCTAATACGATTTTGAACTTTGAGTAGCGATGATAGGTTGCATTATTTATTACATTAGTATTATTATTTCCGACAGAAAGGTGTACGTGCAAATGCGAATGAAGATTGCAGAGATCATGTTACAAGCGAATAGTGACCTAATAAAGACAATGACATGAAGTAGTGATTAGTTACGTCAGCAATACGTTGTTCTTGGTTGAGAACTAGTTTAACATTGTTGTTTAAATAAATATATGCACGCCTAGACGTAGCAAGCATACGTAATTATGTACTTAAAAACGTCACAGTTAATGGGAATTTATAAAAAAAAACAATGTTAACCATTAATTATATCAATAAAATTATGCTTTCTATAAATAAATGTATGGCGGCCGGAAGACCATTAATCTAATATGAACAATAATTGTGTGAGAATAAACATTTATTTGATGCTACAAAAAATTTTAATCACTTGACCCATGTTAGCATACGTGTTAGTTGTGAGGCAATAAAATAAACTACGGGGCCAATATTAAATTTAACGATTTAATATTGCATCTCCAGTGTTCGGTGACCCATTATTCAGTACTTATTCTTGGGTATTACGGCTCACGATAGCTTGGTATGTTAAGTTTTCATCGGAATCAATGCCTCCGCCTCCCGACGAATACCGCGTGAAATATGTGACGCTTTTAATTAAAATTAGATTTTGAAGCACTGATAAAGAAATTTAATTACTCGCATTGAGTTAGAAAAACGATGTCCGAAATAACGGAAGTATCGTATGCCTCTGGGTTCCAGGAAAAAAATATCTTAAAATAATTAGGTACGTAGCCGGTTTACGTAAAACCAATCAAAGTAGGTACCTAAATAGTTATCATTTTTTCTGAAGTGCGCTGTTACGTTATATTGTTATCAAACGACCTTATTATATTAAATTCAAAGTTCAATGAGTACCGATAACTCAATCGACCTTCGTCTGACGCATCCGCATTGTCATAAAAAATCTCAAGAATTCTGTTCAGTTTAATTCCCAATTTCTTATGTGGTTTATTTTTTGCGGCAGTTCATCGGGAGAAGGTAGGCGTAACGAAAATTATTTGAAATCAATCGATAAAGGCGGCGGCGCCTTCTCAAATTAAGTTGTTATTTTATAAAAGTATAATAATATAAAACTCATAAGGCCCTCCGTTTTGCAAAAAAAATACCACACACACGCGTGCACTCATTATTATTTAATAGGAACAAAATAACATAATTTGGCGCTTCGGAAAAACGTTTCCGTGAAAGGAATTAAAAGACGTTTATGCTTTTTAAACTTTTGATTGTTCGTGTCAAGGAGGTTGTTTGTTTTCTTTCGTTTATAAAGTATTTGGAGTGTTATTATTGAAAAGGTTTTTTTGTATTCGACATCTGTTATTTTAGATATCTATAAAAAGTTAACAGTTTCAACGGTTTGCAATTACCTTGTTAGACCTTGGAGTACTTAGTAAGTCTCAGACGTTTCCTTAATTATGGAATAAATGCCGTGATTTGCAGTATTTCACGTATTATACATTTTTTAAGGCAGAATGTAAACAGCTATATTTTACGACTGTCATTAACTGTTGTATACTGTTGTATGTATGAATTACGGTTGTTCGACTAAATAAATCAAATAAAGTTTTATGTAGATATCGCATAACAAATGAAGGTCTCAATAGTAACAAAGTTTTTTCACCTCAAGATCCGTACGTTAATTTGGCACCGGCGCCGATAGTCAAGAGTCGATCCATTAGACTATCGACGGTTATTAACAATTAATAAAATAACAAGTTTCATGCTCATCAAAATCAAGGCCTCAAACGAATGATAGCTTATCGACGTTTTATTGCATTTATTATAACATCTGGTCAGCAATTGCTAGTTGGGTGGTCCCGACATTGTTTCCGATGTTGGTGTCGCAAATAAAAAGAAATATGACGCTGTATGTTTTGTAAACACGGAATGTTACAATGAGGTAGGTGCAAATATTTAAGGACTTGAAGCAGTAAAGGTAACGGTTAAACCGAGCGCAAGCGCAGGGCTAATTCTTAACTTCATTACTAGTTCAGTTTATACTTCATGTTCTACGTGTAGGATTAAACTCTGAAATAAATAGCTCCCAAATCTAATATTATAGGCGTAATTTACGTCAAAAAGTCACTTCTATAAAGTTGTAAAAATTATGTGCCTATACATAGAAGATATTTTCAAAAAAATGATTGTGTTGTGACGGACTATTTGGAGGTCACTGAATTGTTTTCTTTTTAGATTTTTTGTGTGTTTGTAATTGTGTTTTTGTAAATGTGTCGTAGCTTCATCACGCCAAAACGTCGAAACGGATTTCAACTATTTTTGATACACGGGTAGCACAAGGTATTCACAGATGGCTATAGGATATTTTTTAACCGAATACGCTGAAGAAAAAGACAGGGATTTGACTTTTTCTCCTCCACGAACAAAGTCGCGGGCAACGTCTATTATTTGTTAAATTCAAGGAGGCGTGTACACAAAACTTTATCAAGAGTTCAATTCAGTTTATCATAACTTGTAGTTTTCCGACATATTCAATTGATTCCGCTAATGCCAAATAAATAATGCAATGTTTGTCTACATTGTCGTATATTATCAGATGTCGTCAGTTTATCGTATGCGACTGACCTGATTCCAATCGCGTTTGTCCCTTCTCATCATTATCATTCGATAACAACTAATACAAGATATTAGCATAAGCTTTAGCTTTGACTTCATAGTGCTCATTTTCGATTGTTCACTGTTTTATTTTAAAAAGTTCCTGCGCGTTTGACACAGTTTACGCGATTGCGCCTACTCCCTTTATGTCAAGAATTCTGGGTCTGATTCACTTTTTATCTTTCGCGCATTAATCTTTCTTCTTTAAATTCTGGGTCATTGCTTCTCATTGTGTCGTCGAAACTTATACAAACTTCTGATTCCTTTTATTTTACGATACTTTTGATATAGATATCATTTTCCGTATAGTCATTACCATCGATAAATCTTCTGAAATAAAATCTAAATGAATCGAAATGATAATCACATGTTTGTACAGCGATTTTCGCAGCGAGGTCTTATAACTTTTTTGACTACTCATCAATTGTTTACAATTTGGTTTCCTTCTTCTGGTTTATTAAAAAAAGAAACCCTTTGACTACGTTTTCCTACTCATACTTAAGGTTTAAGGTACAATGTATTGTCTGTGCACACAAAACTTGTAATAGCTTTCGAGACGATTTAAAATGTCTGCGACCCTAAGTCCGATTTATTATAATAAGGAGTATATTTAGGCCCCGTAGCAATATTAATTCTAATCCATATAAAGCCTTTAGATAAAGGCGAACAGACGTGCAGGCTACGTGAGTGTTCGTTGGCGTATGTCATTTCCATTTTTTTTATTCCTACTAGCGTTGACGTTAATCGAATGACGCTTTCTGACGGCCGCTGCTTCATTTAAAGAGCATTTGAAGATATCCCTTACACAGATGCTTCGAATGTGAATATGTATTAAGATAGCATTGTAAATGAATCACACATAGTATTAGTGTCAATGCCACAGTGTTTGTGGTTGTATCTGGCCAGACGGCTATATGATATGAGTAATCTAACGCATTGATAGCCCAAGACGCGATTAGACAGTTCGAAGAACACGATCCGTTGCAATCTGCATAAGATATACAATCATCTGTGCTCACTATACCATTTAATTGACATTCCTGTAGCTGCGGTTATCGTGAATTTGAAATTAATTCAATCTCTTGTTTACGTGATGCTGCGTGTGTTTCATTGGGCTTGTCACGTGTTGTGCTAATTACATTTCTATGACTAGGTGCGTCATTTAATTTATTGATGTATCCACGGATAATACTACTATTAAAGAAACTAGTATTTTAGAATCTTACGGAACTCTAGTTAGATTATAATAACAGTGACTCAAATTGTAAAAAAGAAAATACTGCACATGTTTCGGTCTATTTCGAGGACCTGTGACATAATCGGATCCGGTCGCTGCCCTTCTCGCAATGCGCGCCAAGGCTCTGACAGCCTGGCTCCCAGCACCCAACTACCCTCGTTTTTATTGACATATATATTTTCAACGGTATTTTAAGTCACATTAATTTTATAGTTACAGAGGAATGTTTCTATATCCGACATTTACGTCTGTAAAACAACTATAATATTTACGATTAAGTACAATAGCAATGTTCAATATTGACTTTACTACTGAAAGTATTGAATACACAATTATAATGGAATATCTCAAAAAAGTTAAGTTATTAATAGCGTAAAAGTACGTAGAAGTCTTACATAATGAAAACAGTACACCAACTGCAGTTAAAAATTACGAAACACTAATCTTAAATCTTCATCCAGCTTCTATTTGCCCGCAGATGAAGTTATCCAGATTAGCTAAAGATTAAACGCCAGTGACTCCTCTGGGAGCCGCATTTTCTTAGTAACAGAGGCTTGTAGCGCTGGAGGGCTAATCTGTGTTCAGTAGTATCGGTGAGGCGGTGTTTGTAGTATTAAGCTGTGTTTTCCTGTCGCCGGGGAGGCGCTAGCTCCTGTGATAAGTGTCCATTGTTCTGTAGGTACGTTAAGACAAAAAAGTTATATATTTATAAAAAAAAAACAGAAACATAACAGTACTTATCTAGACCGTAACTTCCATAATTCTGTTTTTGCATGGATAAATAAGTACTGTACAATTATGTGTATGTACGTAATATCATAAAGTTTCCTGGACTTCATAGATCTAAGTATTAATCGTGTAGGTAGGTACTGCACTAACAATATTATTATCACATTTATCTAATTATTTTTTTTATTGCATAACACATTAAGGTGCGTCCACATTTGTATCATTTGCCATTTGATCTTCGTTCCGTGGCATCATCGCGTGTCACGGTCACGCATTTGGACGTTGCGCCGATCCGATCGCTCGAAACCGAGCGATCGAGTGTTGCTACGCGTATCACACACTTATATCGGACAAGTGTGGCATGATCGCCGCGCCAGCAGTGAGCGTCCAAGCAGCGCGATACGCAGTCATGCCACGGCACTGTGATCGGATACGAGCAAATGATACAAGTGTGGACGCACCTTTACAGCCAATAGGTGGAATATGAACAAGGTATACATGTGACGCCCTGCAAGGGCAATGCAATTTTAGAGGACTTACTAGCCTTAATACTTAATTAAATATTAAGAAACAGACAGGACTAATTGCACACTTACACTATAGCTATTCACTATATCTAGATATTTATATTTAATAAAACAGTCGATACGTTTCTAATATAATTTGTGGTTTTTTATTTAAACTTTTCTGGGTATACCGCAACTTTATTTTTGTGTACATGTACATTCTCTTTAATGCAAGCGTCGACGTTTCAGTGCCGTATGACATCACGGGAAAAAGACGCTAGGGAAAAACTTTTGTCTTGAGACACTGCGGGATATTGGGCGAAAAGATACTCGTACAAGTATTGCAGTCTCTCGAGAACTGCCCAGCCGAGACGGATTCATCGATTGACTTCTATCTCGAAGTTGAACCTACCTAGCTAGACAATTTGTCTTAGGTATGTGTAGTCGTTCACAACTTCGAGTTTAGAAACTCCGATTTACCGCTCTTATTTGAAATAAAATATACATGTCATTATATTTCTTTGCGTATACGTGCTCTGGATAAAATCAAAACATAGTCGTGTCGGCTTCAACAATGGCTAACAACCAGCTACCAAGGAAGCGTTCCGGAATTTAACCCGAGATTCCCGTCAAATGCCTACCTACCGCAGCGACCGGGATTTGCCCGCTTATCCCGCGATTACGCGCTATCCCGGGATTATACGTGTTTATAGTCTCTTGCTTATCTAGCGGTAACAATTAAGTGGGCGGATTAAAAAAATAGTTAGGCTGGATAATTACAAAGAATTATTTCGAGTGTTTTTGTTGAATGATAGGTTAATTTAGAGTGCATAGCATGTTGGCACGTATCTTCTACACTGTCTTGGGTAGCAAGTGCAGTACAGATGACAAGCACCCACCACGAGCCGCAAGCAAAACTGGGCAGGCCATACCAGTAGTTTGGTGATCGATTGCTTGTGTGTAGTCGAGCAACTGACTCCAGACATTAGATCAGGTAATACATAGGTTAATCAATCCTTTAATTAGCACAGAAAGTAGCTAAAATTTGGCACCTAGAAAACGCAATCCCGAAGTCCCAATAACTAGATGACTATCTATCTATTAGCCACAGACGTCCACTGCTGAACATAGGCCTCCCTATAGTTCGCCACAGAGTACGATCTTGTGCAGACCGCATCCACCGACTGCTCACAACCCTTACGAGGTCATTCGTCCACCTAGTCAGGGGCTGTCCTAAGCTGCGCTTTCCCATGCGTAACTAAATGGAAGGCCATTACCATTTTCTGTTTAGTTTGTGCTCTTAATACTAAATTAGAGTAGACTGACTGGAGAATGACACTTCGAATATAGAACTGATCCTTGGACGAATAAGAAAGGTTCAAAGGTCCAACAGCTGCTGGTTACTATTTTCCACGTCATGTTATAGACATAGTCTTGTCTCTGATTTCAAACAGTTGTTACAAGCTCAACGGTCATTATGACAGGAAGGAAGTTATTGCTAAATGGCCGAATTAAACGCCATCGCAAAGTGTATTGCTTAAAACCTAAAATTCTAATTTGATGATTTTTTGTTAAATTTTCTCACGATTTCAAAAATATACACAGCTTTTATAAGAATATATGTATAGTCATATGGAGTGTTTGTTAGAGCCTATATAAAGTTAGTATAAATCATGAACCTTTTATGGCAACTAAAGAAAGAGCTCAAGTTGCCAATGGGCACGCTTTAAAAATTACATGGCGGCTCAAATGACTGCTCCGATCGCTACTTTATGGTCCGAAGGCGCCTTGCTTATGGATATTTTATTGATACGCTAAAGTCTGACCTCAAGAAACAATCCAACGAGTTAAAATTTAAGGCTCGATTGAGCGGTATTTTCAATTAGGTATAGGTACGCAAAAATGCTAAGGAACTCATATTCATAGTGTGTTATAACACTTACCAAATGCAGCCATTTTAATAATCGCTGTTGCAAACCACCAACTTAATCGATTGAATTTGACAACAGGTATTAAAAGATATCAATCTCATTGATCCATTGTAAAAAACCATGAATCTAATCAATGTATTTGGACAACAGGAATTCAACCACCAATATAATCCATAAATTTTGACAACTGGCTTCGAAGTCCACGAGTTAAATCCAGCCAATTTGTCAACCGGCATCAATCTAAATATACTGACGATGTAATAAATTCCAAAAACCAAATTGCAATTGTACGATGTATGCGATGCGATGGCGCATAGTGCTTCGTGATTTTATTTATCTCCGATAAAAACGTATTTCAGTACCTACCTAATATACTTAGTGCAATACGGTAATTAGTACCTATTCAAATTCAATTATGATATCTAAAAGATACTAATCTGTGTTCGATTATACCTGTATATATTATAGACGAAATTGTGCATGACGCATGACGGAGGCATCGTCTTAGCGATAGGCACTTATCATACTGCACCGGACACCGCTGCTATGTACGGTGCTGGAGTTTTTAATTTTGACAGTAGAATCTTGATTTGTATACAAAAACCGCATGGTACCTATAACACACTGTCACTTCTCCTTCGTGCGAGGGGCCGGTGCGTGCGACGGGACCGCGCACGCGGATGGAGATGCGGTGAATATAGTCTGCGGGGTATGCCCAATAGAGCTCAACAGAACCGTATGGATTTGTGTATATAAAGGTATGTTAAATGTACACAAGACACCAATGAACGCGGAGCTGCGTCCACCGCAGCTCCGGACGAACACACGAAGCAAACCGTACGGTAGTCCGTGGTAGCTGCATGCGAATTTCGTTGTTCCAGTGCAGCGGCAGTGTGATAACTGCCATAACTACTTACCCTTAATAGGGATGTTGATTTATTTTAAATTTAACAGCTTATTGTAGTTATGATTAAAATAATTTTCCATAATTGTTCGGCTTACAACTGAACTCATGACGTCACTAGTCGTAGTAATCATGTAATATGGAGCATTTTCAGCGCTCAGTCTAACTTCGTTTACTAATTTCTGCCTTATGAATGACATTTGATCCTTGCAAAAAATGGATCGATGGAAATCTTTAAATAAAAGAAGTAGTACGCATGCCTATTATTGTGATATTTTATATTTGCGAAAAGTGAGGTTCGTCCCTTTGAAATTGCTACTAGACTAGAAGTTGTCACTATAGACTCTCACTTTGCTTAAACTCGTTGTAGATATTTAATTCTCTTTGTAGTCTCGCACGATATAAAAACAGAGGTTTCTATAAATAATACAGAGATCATATACTCAATAGACTTGAGTGGAGAAATGGAGAAGAGATTTAAGTACATTTAAAATCTACTCAGTTTCACAATTTTTGTTCAAGATATCAGGAAACTGTTTAACACTTAATGTTAATCGTCCTCATTAAAAAAATGGGGATAGAACCAGAGTTATTTTATTTATCTGTGGCAATGTTCTCTCTGTATAGTGCACAATAAATGATGTTGCTATTAATGCAAATCAAATAATGCATATTCTGGCAAGCTATATGAAGGAATGTTCTTATGGTATTATCGCCCGTTAATCATCGCATTCCACTATTATGTATACTTAGTTCAACAATGCAATAAGTCTAAAATCCAAAATAATCAACTTTCACCTTAACACGTCACTTTTCGGTTTAAAGTATAATAGGTGTAGTTTATGAGTTGATACTCTTTTATCTGTAAATGCGATTTGCCGATATTTACTGATATCGCGACCTCATTTTGTTAAACTAGGTCATGAAAATTTGAAAACATTGACAAGCTGGAAATAATTTAAAGTGAAACATCGCAACCTTTGGGAATTTAGATTGTAAAATAGGTTTTTAAAAAACCTACTTATAAGAAATGAATCTGTACGAAATGATCCCAGTGTATCGTATAATAGTCGATTACTCTTGTTGACAATTTATTGTCAGCTGTAGGTGTAAACACTTTGCGTAACAGTGCTAATCGGCAAATTTCTCTTAAATAAGTTTCTCTATTAGAATTAGAGCTAGAACTTATCTAATAAAATGCTAAAAATAAAACTTATGAAAAAGTACTCGCAGAAATAGGGTCAAAGGAAAATTCACTCATGTGTATAAAAATATCAGTTCCACTAAATGCAGGTGAGTGAGCTCCGAGATTAGTTCCATCGATACTATTATCAGTGCGATAGCCGGTCGTTGACCCTCGATTGGACATTTACGGACATTGTATGCCGCTAGAGTTAACACGAGCTTCGCTTTGCTCTCCTGTGTATAGCATAGCTGCTAAATAAAGGCATATTAATGTTAGGCCTGTGACTTTTTATTAATAAATATGAACACGAAGTATCGTGCGATTCGCAGTAAACTCTAGGGATTTATTTGGCAACCCCTACATTTTCCGCCTATAATAATAGACTTTACGATACATTCTAGAGATTGACAACTATAGTTATCTTAATTCTCTTAATTCTTCAATTTAAGAGCTAGGCTCTTGTCAGTCTAGCAATCGGCAGCCGTTTCTTTCTTGTGCTTTCTCCTTCACTTCTTGGTAAGACATGACTTTAACTTTTTCTTTCATTTGCTCAAAGTAATTTCGCCTCGGCCTTCCTCTACCTCGCTTTCCCTCGATTTTTCCTTCTATGATATTTAGAAGGAATAAAGTCGTGTATTAACAGATGGCCTATCATATTTCCTCTTCTATTTCCTATTAGTGTTAGTATTGCCGTTTTCTCTCCTATCCCATTCAAGCCCTCTCCATTTGATATTTTTTCCGTCCAGCTTATGCGTTCCATCCTCCTCCAGCACCACATTTCAAACGCCTCCAACCTCTCCCTATCTTTCTGTATCAGGGTCCACGTTTCGCTGCCATACAATGCTACACTCCATACATATGATTTTATAATCTGTTTTCTGGTTTTCATTGATATTTTGGATTTTTTTTTGGTGTTAAATGCCTGTTTGGCCATTGCTATTCTAGTATCTTGACTACATCTTGATTTACTGTTGATAATACTACTTAAATATTTAAAATGTTCAACTTGTTCAATTCTTGTGTACAACTTACATGTTGTGACAACTATCATAAATCAAACTAGTATTTATGTTTTTCTATTTGTTTTTTTTTGTAGTTCACAGTGCCTTGGTTTTACTGTAATGCTGTATAACTTTTTTTAATAATAAATAAATAAATAAACTATACATTGATAGTAATTTTACCGATATTTGGCAAAATACATATACATTTCTTTCGTATTATAGTTGCACCAACGCCAATCGCGTAGCACTTTTCTACAGTCTCAATAGTATCAACTCCCTCTTCTAATCGTTGATAAAAGATATCTAAACATCAATATTTCTGCTATAATGCGGCATATCGCCTCTGAATTATGGTCGTGATAGTAACAGAATGTAATGTCACATGGAAAGAGAAAATTCACGCGTCGGTGAGTTCAAAGAGGTGTTTGCCCGCCGGATCATGTTGTCTTTTCGAAATTAACTCTTGGGCAATGTTGACAGGCTCGCCCGGAATCCATGTAACGTGTCGCATAATATATACGAAGCACGTAGATGAGATCAGATGGACCCACATCTGTAGATTAGGAAAACTTTTTTGTGTAGGTATATCGTCAAACGAACGGTTCGGACCGATGTTTTAGGCACGTTGGTACAGGTATACAAAGTGGCGTGAGTGCAGACGAAGGCGAAATACATTGCCGTTTTTAAATACGAAATGGACTGCGGTATTTTTAGAATAACGCCAGCGTAACGTCTTGCTTCGATGCGTCTAATAGCTCGTGCCGTTATGATAATGATTGATATATTATTATTGTTGGATTGGATACACAGACCTGAACAAAACTGCCAAAAAAATGGTCCGTTTTAACATTGCCAGCCATACCATATTTAAATAGACGCTAATAACGAGTATTTCTCATGGGCATTAACGTAAGCACTTTATACTAAAAATAACTTATATTAGTAAACCTTAAGTCTTAATTAAGTCTTTCACCAAACGGGCATATTGAGTTCCGTCACGACGACGGACGATTTGTATTAGGAATGAATTAAATTATTCAAATAAATTACAATCATAATTAAATTATATACACACAATACTTATTTATTAATTAATCAATAGAACTAACGTAACATAATATTGCACCCTTTTTTGTAGTTTTATAATTGTTATTTCAAATATATTACTCTTTATATAATTATGTAAACTATTAATAAAACCGAAACTTGATTTTAAACCTCATAATATTTATACGCGAATAACCCCGTTTTGTTGTGTCGTGATAATGAGTGAAGATCGTGTGAGTTTAAATCAACGTCTCATAGACGTAGTTTGTATATTGTTATTCAAGTACTTAAGATTAAAATTATTACTTCTCGATATCCTGAAATTTCTCGCTCTCACCTCTAATCAAAACGATATCGAGAATGTCCCCAACGGCGCGTCATTCTGTTTTTACTTCTACAGATGTTAATTGAAATGACTTGCCCGTCGGGCCAGGGGCTTTTTATTTTATTAATTTTTATTCGGCCCCATCGTGCGATCATCAAATTCCGACGAACTTTCTTACATTATCCATTGATGATCATGGTCGGTTTACATGAGGCAGTGAAAGTTGATCATATTTTCATTTAAATTGAATTAATTTTCAAAATGTCAGTGTGTCAATATGTTCAGCTTTATAATGTGCGTCTTTAATTGAAGTTTATGGCAGCCTTACGTAGCAAAAAGGGAAGACAAACACCCTTCACTAAACGTAATATTAATTAACTTTACCACTTGCCATTAAAACAAGAGAACTGACACTTGCCATAGTTTGGATTGTCTTCCGATCGCAAGGAGTTATTCTGTATGGTTCAAAAACTAGATGGCGCTTCAAAACTAAACATTTAACGGTTTTATAATTGAATACAGAAACGTAGTAGTTACAATTAGTTCGCAAATAGGTAATAATAAATAAATTGTAACATTTAAATACCGTGCCACGCCTGCAAAGTTGAAAAAATAAAAAATAATTATTTTACATAGATAGCGTTGTACACATCGGGGAACGGCTTTTTGTATGGAGATGATCAGTCTTCTTGTTTTAATGGTCCATGATTTTACTAAGAAAATAAATGTACAGTTAAGTTTACAAAACAGATGAGTCATTGCACTTATATCAATACAAAGATTTCAATTCAAACCCTCCTTATTTTTTCCGAAACAACCTAACCTAACTTCACCGACATGTAACCCAACTCTCAACACCTTAAGTATTGAATGTCCAGCGATAGATTAATATTTATTGACATTTTATTTTTGTACTTTATTAGCGTTCAGTGTCATTAGTTGTCGCTCCTGACACTCTTACTCTCTCCCTCATATTAGTAATTGAATTTACTATGTGACCAACGCAGGCGACGCGTTATAATGCCAGCTTTGAGTTAAAACGTCCTATGACTACTTGACCGAAGAAGTCACTAAGCTCTTTTAGATTGAATTTACAGTATTGTGAGCATTAGATACATGGAAATGAGATTTTTTAGAATATTTACTTTCTATTTAATAAACATCGGGCTAATTACAGCATCGAAGCGTGTGTGAGGCGAAAGCTTGGTAGCCGCGATTGGATGTTAATAACTTGAAGCTTAATTACATTTTTAATCAAGTCATTTTTTAATGAATCATTTTATAAGAAATTTGAGGCTTAGAGATATGTTACTTTATTTCCAATGACCTTTGTATTTATTATTTAACGATTAGGGGAAGTTATTTGAAATTTTAAGGTTATGACAGGTTAAGGACCGGAGATGTCTTACCTTAAACTTCCGTTGGCAGGGAAGAGATGGGTAGTTTTCAGATTGCTTTTATTTGTGTCACAGGGTTGGTCATCATTTATAATCGAACCCTGGCCTCATCTGAAAAATGAGATGGATGACATTGTTCCCTTATTAATGTAAAATATTTCTGTTGTTGCAGCGAATCTCACCATCAGTTCGCGCGGCTACAGTCTCGAACTGCTCATCCACTCTCCCGTGCAGGACATGTACCTCTGCTTCAACAAATCCAAACTAGTTGGCAGGCGACTGGTAAGTCCTCTTTTTTGCACCAATATGTTCGCTCTTCTTTGCCAATAATCATAAAAGAAAAGTTTCTTCAATTTCGTTTATTTGTACACAGACGCAAGCCCAAGCAGTGAAACAGCCCAACTGCCTCTTCAAAGAGGAGTTTGTGGACGGCTACAACAGATACCACCTGGTGAAGAACAGCGACCGCTACATAGGGTTCAACCGACGCGGTCTGCAGCTGCGGCGTGGCAAAAACCGCCTCCCCGAGCGGATCCACAAGTGTTTCTCCTTCATGAAGGAGGCACACGACTTCGACATCAACAGACACAACAACGTGCTCGCGGGAGACCCGCCCAAATGGCGTCCGCAGCGTAGACTCCGGCCCCCGCCGCAGAACTCCATCAACCCGCCGTATCGTGTGCGCCACCACCACGCCAGGCATCCGCGGCGACGGAACTCCGACGGCACGTAGGTGCCATAGCTTAGCAGCTCCTTTACGCTTCAACGCTTCGCGCGTTCCGTTGCCAGCTGTCGATGGACCTTGTGAGTGGACAGAGTATTAGTCAACTATCGCAGTATTATTACAGTGACGAGGACTGGATAGCGTTAGGTTAGGGCTCGGTCGCGGTGGCCGCGGCGGCTCAAACGCCGCATGAATGGTAGCTGAAGCGAGAGAGCAAACATTTGAATGGGGAGAAAAAAGCCGAGCCGGGACGTCGTTCGGAGCTGTGAAATTCCTTAACGTCGTGTAACATCGTGGCGCTCGTTTGCTCTTGTGCCTGCGGTCGGACTCGTGCTCTAAAAGGAAAAAAGGTTTTCTGTGGAAAGAGTAAATAGTAGTCGCGCTGGTCACGAGTCTCCCGACGACCACCGCCGCTCCGCTCGGGCCGCCGCGCCGGCCGCGTGTGCTCAGGCTGGCTCGCCATTAATGTAGCAAAACGCCTTCACGTCAATTCTCAGTGTGTTATTATTTAAATGCTTTACTGTTACTTAAGTACGGATTGTGTTATCTGCTTGTAAATATAATAAAATAATTGTGTTTACATACTTATTTATCAAAAGACTTTAATCGGAATTTGTAAACGTAGATGTTAGTTGTAAAGTTGTATTAAAATGTTTTGTATTTAATTATGGGTGTAAAACCAATCGCTCTCTCCCGCTTGCTAGCCTCGGCCCACACTTAGTTCTCTCGGGTTTCGATACATTCCCATTGCGCATTTGCGTTGTAGTTATGTTCCACTTGGTGTTGATTGTATGTTTTGAACGTTTGTACATATTATTTTAAGAGTTCATCTGAGAGTGATAGGTTTTCTATTATGAATCTCTTTTCTGTCCTTGCCTTCGCATCATCCATTTTGATTTATCGGTTTCGAATTAATGTAAATTTACTTAACAAATGACAATTCTGTTTCTTGTACGATTTTCTTTTTCATATCCATACTTAATAGAGGACATTATAATCTTAATATTTTAATAAGATCTGTGCCATAGTGTGGTGGCAGTGTACGACTTTGTGTTCGCATTGTAACTAGTGTATTAAGTGTATGTCTGTAAACTACGAGTAAACTAAAATGTTTAACATTAGGCGGAGAAAACTGTTCAGTGTATTCAAATAAAAAGTAATATTCCGATTGTTGGAGCCCCGTCGTTCCCGTAAAGTTGCCGACGTTCCCCGAACACATCAATAAATGTATGTTAACTGCAACCAGTGCCACTCGAACATTCCACACAATAGGGTGTAAAACAAATTCCCGGCCATGCGCTTAACACAGTATGTCAACGCGATGTGACGCTGTCTAATGTATTACTGTGTCTAATTATAAGTACCTATCAGATGCTGAGATCGAAATCATATAATTGCTAAGAAAAATTACGAAATTAAATCATATTTAACTCGCAGACTTGTCGTTTTCTTGTAAATGAACCTTAGTCTTGTCGACCTAATCTTGTAGTCTCTTCAACTATAATTTTCTCTTTAGTTTCCGCGATTATCACATATTTAAATGAAACTATTTAAACGGATTATATTGACTATACCAGCAATATTGTTCTATACGAAGTGGTAGGCAAACATTCGTTGTACTCAGTTTTCTTTATGTTATGACGTTATGGTTATGACGCTTCAGGTTATGACGTCGCATACAAAAGAGGCGTTATAGTAGAAAAATTAATAAGCATGTGACCTAAGTGCCTGTAAATCCATCATTTACGCCGAGCATCGCGTCATGTTTACTCAAAAGTAGCCGGTCAGGGGCGGTCAGAAAAAAGGGCGAGATTTCCAATAAGTGGGCCGGAAGACTACGCGGGTGAAATGTAACCAGACGCCCTCTTAACTGAAGAATGTCGAAACAGTCAAAAAGCTACTAGGTTGTTACTGCATTTGTGAAGGGAGGGGAGTAGCGGCGGAGCCATGCGCGTGCGCGCCGCGATTAGCACCTGCACAGAGTAGCTGGTAGAAACTATACTACGGGTTTTCACGTTTCAAAGGTAGGTTCTAAGAAAATCTGTGCAACTTTACAGTTTTTACGTGTTCATACGATTGATCATGCACATGGGTTTTCACGCCTTGAAGGAAAGTCAATTAGTTACGTCCGTTCGTTTTTTTTTCAATTTTGACAAAACAGACGAAATCAGTTGGTTGTTATTGAATAACGAAGTAGTTATGTAGGTTGCTAAGATCAGTGAAGAGCTCTAATTGTAGTTTCTAAAGCATTCACCAGACGAATAGTTGTCATGGTAACAAAAGTGCTGATTTGATCCGTCTGAAACGAGGAAGAAAATGCAATTTTCTTTAATTGTGTTAGTACGGCACACATTCTAAAGAAAATTGTAACACTGCGTTTCAGGAATACCATACAAAGTATGAATATTTGCAACAGCGCCATCTTGCGATCGGAATACATTTGCGGAATCTTCACGTCAAAACGGTTGGAAGAAAAGGCCGACATGCAACCGTCATACAGACTGACGCAACAACAAAATAGTGAGTAGACTAGGAACACTATAGCTGCTCGTAGCGCCCGCGCGGCAGCCCCAAACGCTAGGTGCCGAGGATGTCGTGGCATCCGCACGTGGTCAATATTCCGCGAATCCGCACGAAGCGCTATGGTGCAACTTTTATCATGCGTACCGCAAAGGAGTGGAACTCGTTGCCTGCGAGTGTGTTCCCCGACCATTATAATTTGGGCGTGTTCAAGACAAGAGTGAATAGGCTGTTTCTAGACGGGCATGATACATCCTTGACCGCATCGTCACTTAACAACAGGTGAGATTGCGGTCAAATGCCCATCTATTTATAATAAAAAAAATAAAAAAAAATCCTGCCGCCTAGCACAAAGGACGACGGTAACAGCAAGCATGCTGCCGTACAAATTAAATAAACATGACATGACATGACATGGTTGGAAGAAATCTCAACCATTTTTGGTGCAATAGGGATGTTGCCTGATGTCAAAATTGGTAAAAAAAGAATATAAGATCCTGATAAAACAAGCAAAATAAGGAACTCCATTAAAAATTTAAATACGATATCTTACGTGCAGCTTTTTCTACGAGCCCTTAAAGTGGGAAAGTCAAGGTCCTAACCGTGTGACCTCCGGACTAAGCTAGAAGGCTTTAGTATGAAGCGTTTTTTTGGAAAAGTCCAAAAATGTGATTTTATTTTTGTATCTCGGGGAGTTTTTAGTTACATTGAAGTAGTATTTTCTAAAATAATTTTATTATTCAGAGGTCGTTCTATAACTTATCGTAGAAAAATGTTGTTTAATAGCCTATTATAGCTAAACATCCGAGATTCAAGGATAGTTGCAGGATACCTTTTTTTATTCAACTACGCTGAAGCAAAAAAGAGCGTTATGGATTTTCCTACTCCGCGAACTAAGTTGCAGGTGCCGTTTAATTTAGTCTTATCACTTTTACAGTGATGTTTTACCGCTGCTTAACCCTTTGAACACTTTCATATTTGAATGACGTTGTCAGCCACGCCAATCAATTATTATCGCGACGATTTGTGACACCTTAAGGCTGGAAACAGTGCTTGACCGATGGTTCACGCGTACGGTCGGTCGGACGTAGCTATCGCTGTAAAAAGCATAGGCGCGTCCAGGCCGATCCTGACCGTTACCGTTAGCGCGTATGCGGCCATACAAAATACGCCCGACCAACCGTTCGCGCGTACCATCGGTCGAGGACTGTTTCTGGCCTTCAGCGTTGCTGGCGTGGTAGGCACTACAGCACGCGACATCTTTAGGTGTTCTTGGCGTTCAAAGGGTTAAGCATAATTTAATTTTTATTTTTTTATACAAATAAAATGTGTCACGGCTTTAATATAACATAGTGTTAGTAAACTGTTCTTACCTTGCACAATAACTCCATAGATATTGTAACGTGATTCGTCAAAGAAGTAATAAAGGGTAGAGTTTCACGCAACATTATAGTTGTATTGCAACACGCATTCATGGTTCTTCACTTTAACGGTTCGGTCGGTTTAGTGCCTATAAAGTTGTGTTCTGTTGTTCAGAATTAACCGTGACTATTGAGGAAAATTATAAATGGGACCTTAGCACGAGTTTAAAATTGATATTAAAACTGTCAGAACAAGATGGCATTGCTAAAGCAATCTTTTTTTAAACCTCGACGAAAAAAGGGGTGGTATGTATTTAGAATACATTAGCGGTTACTCACTTGTAAAAACAGAGTACTGCTCGATATTTTTCGGTCCATGTAAAATGTGATCTAAATATGTCTGATTCTCAAACTTTCTAGTGGAGTTACAGGTTTGACGTATCTGGGTAATTAGTGTGACTGTATATCCTTGTGTTTGTCGTATGTATGTGTGGTATCGTAGCGCCTAAACGGATGGACCAATTTTGATGTATTCTGTTTTGTTTTAAAGCTGACTTCACCGACATATATATGGTATAAGAAAATCAGCTTTTTCTAAATTTTTCAGGGATTCTGAGCGGTTTATCTATTACTTGATATTCTTCTTCTTCTTTCTAGTCGTCTCACTCCTGTCAGAGTGGTCGTGGTCTGGAGGATGATGTAGTCGGCTGATCTTCGTCCTCGGTCCTCTCGACTTGGGTAGCCGCCTGTGCTGGTGTCTATCAGTTTTTATAAGATCATCCATCGGACGTCACTTGTTATATTTAGGTACTTTTTATAGCAGCAGTTGTGTTGTGATCGATGTCAAATAGATTCAACAATCGCACTAAACTAATCCTTGATGATAATATTGCTCCTTACAGTGAACGGTTGGGCGTACAAGCAAAATCATGAAAGAAATCAAGAGTATTTTATGATGGCTTTTTTATTTTGAAGCACACACTTCTCAATTTTGGTTTTATATTTTTTAGGATAACCTTAGAATACGCTAACTGGTAAGAGCTGTAAAGCAGCTTCAATTTTTTTTTGTGCCTAAGTGTTGTCCCCATGTCTCACAGTGGACTAGATTAATGATGGTGATTGTTAGGATAATGATGAATGATACTCGTACTTCATATAGGTCACAATTAGTTTCCTGGCGCTGTTGTTTTCCTTTTAAGTCATACTTTTGCCGAGATGTGTAAATTATAATAGTACCTATTGATTATTTTTACTTTTGGATTACAATGATAGGTCTCAGATAGAAACTATGTAGTGTATAATAACAATGATACAAGATTTTATACTATCATGTTCAAGATTTATGGCCCTTCAAGACGGATCTTTGTAAAATGTGAATGCAAAAGGGTTATTGTAATTCTTCTCAAGCACCGCGCAAAAAAATTAAAAACCGTAATATTTGCATGTAATTGATTTAAACTTACACGATCTTCTCTCATTATCACAACACAACACAACGCGGCAAGATGTTGATACACGCTTCCCCAATTCCTTCGAAACTATGGACGTAACGCGACTACTAATACCTCTGATTCTCACAGTCAACGAAATAATCTTCTGACGGTCAACGGAATAATTTCAAATTAATATCGTGAATGTAGTTGAACAGTCTCTGTATCGTACACTTCTCTGTGCTCGAGAAGCACACAGTCGGAGGCGCATACCGACGTATCCTCGATTATGTTTGTGGACGCTAACATTCGTGCTGATGTAAGTGCTAAGTAGTCCACAGTGCGCCGGTATCCACAGGTGTGCTGTGTTTGATTTCAATTTCGGTTAATTATGGATTTTTAACAAGGAATTAATAATTCGACTACTGGTTCAGTATTTTGACACCGCTTTTTTTTTATCTTAATTTCAAGGAGTAATGTCGTTGTAAAATCATGGCGCTGCATTACGTTTCCTACGGTGAAATTGCAATTTACTAAACTCACATTTTTATAAAACTTATGTACTTAACAATATTGCTTGCTCTGATTCAGGGTCGGCCAATTTTGCATTACAGTGCTAAAGGTTTTACGATAAGACCCCCTCCATATTCCATAACACCGTTGTTGACAATGAAATAGATAAGATCATATAGCCTGTATGCAGTTATTACATGTAGCTAATTTAGTTTCTATAGCTGAGTACACGTTAGTACACGTCGCTGCTGTATAGGCAATGTCACACCATAAACTAAGAGAACGATTCGGGATGAGCATACGATCGCTATTTTGAACAACCTTTGATAAAGAACGGAATGGATTATCGCCAGCTTCGGGCACCGAAAGAGGGAGATCAAAAACTTCACCAATCAGTGCTTTTATGCTCATCATTCGGTGACCTCTTTTTCAAAAATTGAATACTCGTGATTCGATATAGCGTCCACAATGTTTTATAGGTAATATTAGTACTAAGTAGCATAGCATAAGAACAGCCTAATATACCTACCTGGACACTGCTTCACTATCAACCATTATTGATAAACTAAAAAAATGTATTATATAAAAAAAAGCAAATTGACATCGATTATACAATATATATAGATATATTGTATGATCGATAAAATGGTAGGAAAAGACAATGAGGCCTGAAGAACCTATTATGCTGCTGTATGGTAACAAACAACTCGATCATTAATGAAATGACACATTTCTTTGCTATTTTGACAGATGTTTTACACATCAATAGCGTCCGAAGGTCACTGTCAATGTAATTTACATAGAAAACGCCCACTGACTTCGTAACAGTTGTTAAAATACGATTTTCGTCGTATTTCAGAGATAGTAAAGCAAATCGTCAACTGTCAACTTTCAGATCACGAATATGGAAGGTTTTTTGAATTTATAAAATGAGTAAGTTTCGCTTGCGGCTGAGGTTTATTAATCTAATCTTCCTTCATTTTTTTTTATGTTTTCTTCATAGTGAAATGTATGGCGCAATATTTTTTTCATATCACTTATACGACGTTATACTTTGTTATAAAAAAAAACAACAACAAACGATAGTCGTCCTTTGAATAGGTTTCATTAGCAAGAGTTCACATGCAAAAATCATGGCATTCTAATGTTTTTGTGTTCAATAAAATGAATATAAATAGTACAATTTCTGCCGAGGCTGGGAGAATAGGTGTTGCCAGCCAAGTCGGTATAGACTGGATAGAATATATAGGACAGGGATACGAGACTGACAATCAATGTGTTTTTCTCAAACATGCAGTGAAATAAAAATTATAAAAACAGCAGCAAACAATGAAATTTATGAAAATTCTTATGAGAACGTTTCCTTTAATTAAAGATCACAGGGACTTCTAAATAATGGTTCTAGTATATATTTTACCTTTACCTGGTAACGATGAAGCAAAACAGAGGAAATAGTATCTTCCTTCTTCGCGAACGAAGTTGCGGGCATTAGGGACATTATGAGCCCATTATTTTTCTTATTCTTAAAGACAAAAGTAAACGAAATCTACCACGGCAGAAAAAAAACTGTAAGAAGTTATGTAGTCAGAGGTTTGAATGTATCAATTTGTGTCTGTAAAGACTTACCTTAATACTTCTTCAAAGACTTTATGACTGAAGATGACTTCAGACAAGGATCTTACGCCTGTCCTAACTTTGTACAAAATGATTTGTTTGCGCTCTCAATTATCCATTTTAGGTAGAAAACGAACGTGGAATGTTATTTTTGGCCCGTTACCTGGACGTCACTTCAAAAGTCAAACTTCGGCAGAAAAAATAGGCTGTTACTATAATAAAATAAAACCGTTTTTTAAAACTGCAACCTTATACCAACTTATAATGTGTTATTTTGAAATTGCGTCCTCATTAATTATAATTACCGTTACTTATTTTTATACATGTTGGTAATTAGATTAAATTATCAATGGACGTTGAAATCGACACCTTTTTCCAAACATATACAAAAGTTAGCATTACCTTTTGTTACCTTGTACAGTAACGTAATCGTGTGGAAGTCGAGCTTTAAAACATTATTTGCCGTACACACGTAACGTTAATCGAGGATGATGCCCCAACTAGTTACAACCGGCGTTAACCATTTGGCCAAACATTTGAGAGCAGGTTCTGGCTGGAATGAAGGTTGGCTCCATGAATAGGCGAGTGGTTATTTCATAAGTTTTTTACTCAGACGATAATAAATGAATGGTGGTAAAAATGGTTTAAATACGTAGCAGTTCATTCATACGCTGATTGATCATAGACTTCTTTAAAGAGCCTCTTTTATTTATCTTGATTAGTTGATAGTTATTTCCTACTGAACAAATTTTTATTTAAAATTAAAAGGTATTTAGCGCAAACTTTGTAGTTACATCAAGCAATTAATTTTATAATTTCAAGGGCCCAAACTAAAAATATTCATATTACCGTAACAGAAATCATGATTGCAAATTACCATCGCCCACAAACAATCGGCATGGAATTATAATATTAAAGTCAAATATTGGCTAAGCCACGATTCAGCCTAACAGCCCTCATCAACAATGGCGCTGGAGAGGTCGGCAAACATTCCCGGTACACTGGCTGCTCTAGTACTTGCTTTAATATAAAAATTTGGCTCTATAACCTCGCCTTTGAGATTTTTCAGCTATTTGCTTTGGCGATTAAATTCAAGTATTTTAGAAACAAAATTCAGAGATGTATAAAGAAAGACGCCTATTTCATAATTTAGTGTTTGTGAAGAACACTTTTTGTGATGAAAAAATATTTTATAGGACTTTTGAATTCTAAATGGGATAGGTCATAGAAACACTAACTCTGTTAATCGTTGTTTCAAAATCTGTGGAGCAAAAGATTACATCTTAGATCGCTACCCACGGTGACTTGCACAATATATTATTATTATTACATAAATCACTTAAGTATCAAAAACTATATAAAAATGTATCAAAATAAGAAAACTAATAAAATGTTAAGAAATTCTCTACAAAAAACTAATAATACTAGAAACACAAACAAGGAATCAAACGTGCGCACAAGTGACCCACGGGACTTATAATTAAAACCAAAAAAAAACATGTTTCCTTCCTCTAGCCTGTCAAACACTGGATCCATCAAAGCAGTTCAAATAACCCTCACTTGTCATCGCAACAATAGAGATCCTTTATTATATTATTGCGGCACAATTTAAGGAATTCCATCATGAAGGTTGTTTCGTCTCTCCAAACACCCTAGCCATTCAACCCTTCTGGTCGGGCCTGACAAAAAATACTCCACTCGGTAAATATTGGACTGCAGTGTCTGGACGCTTGGTACAAGGCAAGGGAGAGTGTATAAAATGATTTACTTACTCCAACAGCGCAGAGTTCAGCAATACCTGTGACGACACAATAGTAGGTCAGGTAAGGCGTGTTGATATTTTTTTCGTCTAAGCAGCGGTTGATCACATAATAATAGTAGTAAGTAATCACTTTGAAGCTGAAGATTAAACTGGTTCAATTTCAAAGTGGTAAGTCGTAGGAAGACGGCTGTTGACGAGTTAACTTCTGTTCAAATCCATCTTCACAGACTGATGACTGATCCTCGACTTCATATCGAAAGTCTCAGTGGTGTTATTATAATCAGAAGCATGGTGAAAAGCTGTAGGTGAAAGGTACCTACAAAAAGTATATTTAAATACCTTGTTTGATCTGAATCATCTCGTTCAATTAATCAATTTAATATAACTGATACTATTGATTAAGAAAAAGCGAGAGTCTAAAAAATTAAATTAAGAAAAACTAAATCACCTTGAAATTATTTCTCAGAATGTTCACATCGATCGAGAAAATTTGAGGTTTACCTAATTAGGATCACAATTCAAAAACTATAAGTACAGTTGTACTCGTTCCGTCTAGATGGTACCATCTAGACTAGATGGCACGAGAACCAAATTAAAGGTATCACAAGACATAACCAGCCAGCCAGCAAAGACTAACAATTCGAAAGTGCTTGTACCTAGGCCTACTAGAATAAAGAGGCCTAAAGAATATTTTGATTTTGTTTTAACAAGAGACTAGTTCGGAATCTTAGACCACACGTTAAAAAGTATTGTATTGTGTTGAGTCCTTTTAACGCCACTCGTGTGTTTGAAGTCGTCGGGTATTACATGTCCATTAGGTTCGCTTGCGGATATTTTCTGAGGCGGCCGTCTCCGGAACAGGAGTGGCAAGGAGCAGACTTACGTCAACTTACTTTTCTTTAAAAAAACGACTACAACTAGACGAATTTTATCATTTTTCAAAAAATAAATCTCAAAATGAAATGGTTACGAATCTTTTTTGAGAAATCTTATTGTTTTTTTCTATTTCTCCACTTTAAAATTTTGCTTGTAGTGCTATTAATCCATACTAATATTATAAATGCGAAAGTGTGTCTGTCCGTCTGTCTGTCTGTCTGTCTTTTACCTCTTCACCCTTAAACCGCTGAACCGATTTGGATGAAATTTGGTATGAAGATAGTTTGAGTCCCGGGGAAGGACATAGGCTACTTTTTATTATCCCGGAAAAATGCCCTTATCCGCGATAAACGATTTAAGGCGGACGAAGTCGCGGGCAGAAGCTAGTCTTTCATATTTACGAAAACTTAACCCTTTGAACACTTTCATATTTGAATGACGTTGACAGTGACATTAGGCGTTGCTGGCGTAGTAGTCACGACAGTACACGACACCTGATGTAGGTGTTCCTGGCATTCAAAAGGTTAAAAAAGGACGACTCCGTGTCCTTGATAATTTTTAAGTATGTTCAAGGTATTATTTATAAAAAAAATTACGTTAATATCTATTAACATTGTATCCAATTTTAAATTGAATATAAACATCTCCGTTGACGCATCCGAAATTTCTTTAGCGTCGTTAATCTGAGTGGCCCTCTCGAGACGTCTAACGCCCCATTGAAGTCTCTTTTTTTTATTTATCTGTTCCCATTACATTTTCGGACAAAAGGCGTCTAGTGTTTGGTCGGTGTGGAGAGGCCAACAAAATGTCCGGGCAAATAGTACCGTTTCCCACGGTGACTGTCTGCCTTTGTGACGTGACCCGGGGTGACCCAGGATTTGTTGTTACGAATATGTAATCATTTGCTGATTAGCAGTAAGATGTTTGAATTAGGGTTTTGCTGTACTGGGCATGCACGGTAGTTGCATACCCCGTCTTATCCTAAGACGCATACAGTATTCCGGTAAATATAATATTAATATTATTCAAAATTTGATTTGGCACGATTTCGTTTTGTCTTTGCATATTCTGCTGTTTAAAAGATCAAATAATCAGTATTTTCATGTTAAAACGGTGCACAAATCTATACGGTAGTTTTGTAGTTGAACAAATTCAAATATATCTTACCCGATATAAACATTAAAAGTCAATCGTTCATCCGATAAATACTAATGAGTGCTCGTTGAAAACAAACTTATCTTGATGAGACAGTTGAGAGGCACACACTCCATTAATAACCTCATATAAATAATAACATCATTACTTTAAAGGTAGACCACCCAAAATCATCACCTTTAATGCACCTATATTATGCTGAGATCATAAACTTTGAGATAAGGAGGAAAATGAAGGGAAATGGGAGACGAAAAATTAAGTGAAATCGCCGGTCGGGTCTCGTAATTGTGGGTCCAAGTTGTCGGTAATTTGCATACGATATGAGGCGCTAATGGTGGACATACGGCTTTTTCTGAATATTCCTACAAGAGCGGAGCATGCACAATTGCTATTAGCATAGATAGCATCCAGATATGAGGATAAAGATGTTGCATTGTAGGGCGCGGTGGCTTACCTTTTGCCTTGGATTACGTTGATGTAGCGTGACATCAGTGCGTCCGAGATGCATAAACATTATTGCTTAATAGAAATACATATAATTTTTGTCTAGCTGCTGTATCTTCTCCTACTCTTTCATTGCCATGTTTTAGTAATGAATTACATGACAAAAATAAGATTGAAGGTGTATTCAATGCAGGCTTTAAATTTAATAAAGAAATTCCTCTCTTAATTGTAGCACGAAATTTAAAAGTTGCTCCCATATTTCTTTGTACCGTTGTACTCGGAACGGCTTCTAAAATATGCATCGACAGTTTGGGAGGCGTTTCGACGTGTAATGAGGATATTTAATGTTCAATACTTAAAAATAATTTATGTCATGCGTGTTTAAGGCGTAGCCTTAAAGAAATTTGCAATTGTAATGTTATAAAAAAAATGCAGGGAATGTAAAATTAGTAACGTCTACAATGTTATTCAAGGTTAAACATGAATAATACAACTCTTTTTTTATATTAAAAAAATAAGTGAAAATACCTACCTACAGATACAATTTTAACGGAATGGTGAAGATTCCGATAAGCGGTAAACTCTTGAGTGACGACGTGTTGTAGACGTACATCATTATTTTATGTGATAATTATATGCTGACTTTTAACATAGATTTACATAGATTTGTAGATAGGTTAATTGCATGTTATGCCATTCTGTATGAAGAGGTATGCATGTAGGGGAGGCTGGGTAAGGTTGTCTCACGGGTCGGTTGTCACAGCGGCCATAATGAACTATGAACCGTAGACAAAAGCTCGTGCGATCTTTCGACATCAATTAATGAACTGATTTGTTCGTTCAGTTTTTTGTTATGAACGTCGTGTAGCAACCAACCCATACTTGAGTTCGCATCGCCAAAAACGGCATTTTTTGTCACTGGGAAGCCTGCAAGTACATATATTATACCTTACCAATCAGATCTCTTTCAAAGTACTAGGTAGATTATTATTATTAATCACTAAATAAGTAAAGGTAATTAATTTTACTATATCACTAAATCAAGTAGGGGCAGATGAGGAGCAGCCGATCTCAAGGGGAAGAGTGAATCATTGCCTTTATTTTAGAGTAATAATTATTTTAACCACCTGAGCAAGCAGGATTCCGCCCCGGTCTCTCCATAACAGATCACCTGCATGCGTTGAACCAAGTTATCGAAAAATGCCACGAACATAATCTCCCTCTCTACTTAGCCTTCGTTGATTACTCTAAAGCTTTCGAAAGTATATCTCACCATTCTATATTCATAGCTTTACATCACCAAGAAATAAACCCAAACTATATTCAAGTCATAAGCACCATATATAAAAACAGTACAGCCGCCATAAAATTTCAATCTTCTGGCTCGTCCTTCGAAGTACAAAGAGGAGTTAAACAGGGAGACCCGTTATCGCCGATACTTTTCTCCAGCACGTTACAGCATGTCTTCCAGAAACTAGCGCCACGTTGGGGAGACAGTTTTCCTCAACTGCAACCGAGCTGCGTGAAATGCTACAAGATCTTAGTAACACAAGCTTTGAGGTTGGACTGAAGATGAATATGTCAAAGACCAAAGTCATGACTACGTAGGGTAGAGATAAACGGTGAACTCATTGCATATAATATTTTCTTCTGTTTCCGCGATTATTACTCATTGAAATAAAACAATTTAACGGATTATATCGCGTATATTGTCTCATTTTAGTTCCCGACGTTTCGGAAGCTTTCCAGCTCTCCATGGTCACGGGTGGACTATGCATATGTTCCTGAATACCTTTAGTTGGGCCAATTAGTCTTTTTCCAGGCGCGACAAGAGAAAGAGGTTGAGAGACGGACTGTAGTATGAGGCTACAAATAATTCATGTTTACGCAGTAACATACGAGTAGTAGTTTACTGCGACATAGAAACGAGTAATGCTTGTACAGCGCAACCTAAATGGTAAAATATTGGTCCATGAAACACTTAATGAAGGGTGACCTACCGATGTCACTCAAAAGTAAGCTCATGGACATGTGCATACTTCCAGTTCTCACTTACGGCTCAGACTTGGTCTTTGACGGAAGCTCAGAAGTCCAAACTCAGGGTTTGCCAGCGAGCTATGGAGCGCAGCATATTAGGTGTAAAGCTAATGGATCGTATCCGGAACACCACGCTGCGCTCACAAACCCAGATAGTTGATGTCGCTCGGAAGGCGGCAAGGTTGAAGTGGGACTGGGCTGGTCACGTCTGCCGTATGCCGAATGAAGCCACATAACTCAAAACGGAGACGTGGCAGACCTCGTCGGCGATGGCGGGACGACTTGGACTCCTTTGCAAAGGACTGGCCAGATGATGCTCAAAATCGAGACCAATGGAAGAAGAGGGGGGAGGCCTTTGCCGAGCAGTGGGAGATAACAGGCTCGCAATAATAATAATAATTATTATTATTTTAGATATCTGTATTGTTTGCACACAAAGACAAAAATATATATTAATCAATTATGTGTCTAAAATGTAAGCAATGATCCACTGTTTCCACGGGAGCCACCGTTCCTTACCTTCCCCTACTATTGTTGACTAGGTAAAGGAAATAATAGATCGCCTTACAAAAATTATAAACAGTTGGGGGCGGTGAGCGGTAGTTCATGCAAGTAATGGAGTTGTGTGTATGATTACCCGTTTATCGCAACCGGCGGTAGCTGGCGTCGAGACCTAGACCTCGCCCTTTATATGGATTTAGTATATAAATAATATGTTAAACGATGTGGTCCTAGCTTTTTTCCGTCTTTCATTCATCATCATGTCACCTGGATCGCGTCCACTTCTGGTCAAGGACCTTACACAATAATCTCCACAACGTTTGGTCGTGTGCTGTGACCAGATTATCTCCAGTCCACCTTGTCATGGAGCCTTCCCAAGCTACCATTTCCAGTAGTATAAACCGTGTATACCGCTTCAAAATAAATACTGTTTATTAGCCTGATACCACTTTCCCTTAAGTTGAATATTTAAGCGCGGTTATTGATTAAAGTGGAGTGAGCATCGTGTAATCGTTCAATTTGTGCCGCTGCACCCTCCATTATGGGGAATTAAATACTTCAGCCTACTTACCGCTTTTTATTTTGCTTTGATAAGTAGATGGTTATCATTATCATGCTTCTATCTTATTTTGCAAGTTTTAGCAGTACCTGAAAGGCTACTAGCGGACCACCTGCCTAGAAATAAAGAGTATGTGGATTCTGATGTGCCGATAACTGGATGAGGTGAAGAGACATCGTTAGATGGGCAGCGACCCCAATCTTACATCATGATGATAGTAGAACACGGTCATCATGATGTACGGCTCATCCAGTTATCGGCACATTAGAAGTGCTCTTTAATTCTAAGCTGGTGGTACGAAACGAGGAAGGATAGATTTTGTAACTAGTGGTTTAATGTCTCAGAGAGCTGATCTCTATCGGTAGTGGTTTTAATAGAAATCGAATGAGATATCAGTGAAATTATTTCAAATTTGGTTGTGTGATGGGACAATGTCGACATTCTCGATGATTTCGATGCAATGTGCGTCAGCTGCATTTACACATACGCCGCTTCTGTGTTAGTGCTGCAGTAGTTATATTAGTAGGTATAAGTACTTAAAAACGCCCTTTAATTTCCTGAAGTTGGAGACAGAAAAGTGCCGTACGATTGACATTTTCCGTTGTTGACCACGCCATCACCATTAGATTTCCTAAAGAAAGACGCGTATTTTGACATAACTGTAATAGGATTACATCGAATTGTGACCATGTCTAATAAACGGCTCCTAGGGTCAATATTCTGCAGAGGCACAGTGAATAGGACAATTCATCAAGCACGGTGCTCCCTGGTCGAACAGTTGAGACGTTGTACGGGTAGTCCAAAGTTCCCAGAGCTCGATTCCTTTTTTGCTCGGGTTTTCTTCTTTGCGCTTTGATATTTTTATATGTATATATTACAATAGAAGTGTGGTGTTAATTTACCCACATTAATAAAACATAGAAACACAAATTTGTGTTTCATGAAAAACTAAAAGTGACGTAGACGTAGGGGCTACGTATAGTTTGGCTTTGTATAGTGATTGTAGGAATAGAAGTGCTACTGAGCGTCTTATCAGTTCTATCGCACTCGTTCAAGGACGCGAGCGAGTAGGGTGCTACTCCCTAGCGTAGTGGGTCATTACTCAGTCCGTTGTCACGCGCTTATTTCGGGCAGACTTATAATTTTTCTTTTCCGATGGCTAGTTTTTGAGTACCGTATCTGTTGAGATTAAAACATTTATCCACGTCATATCTTAGGCTTCTTAGGCACATTTTGACGCGTAACTTTATCTAACATACGTCTGTCAAGTGCTTTATCAACAGATACCAGTTACATGGAAAACAACGGAAATGCGTCTACGATTACACTTGATAAATCTACCCAAAATAGCTTGTAATCGATCATTATGATTTTATTATCGATAATCTTGCATGGAGACAACATAATTGCTAGTCTGTGTCAAAATAGGCAACTAGTTACTATTATCGAACTAAAAAATATACATACGTACCTATCTACGTATTTTGAATAATATTATTGTTTAAGTCGTTTTTAAATGTATTATCGTTTTAGATTTTTCTATTTTCCTGTTTCTTTCGCCATGTATATAGATTATCATTGTGGACTGCCACTTGACCTTCGTAAACCTGTTATAGAACAAAAAAAGTTTTAGTTACACATTAAAATTAGCCAATGTGCTGGTTTCTCTTTGTCCTAGTGTTGATTCTACACCAAATTCCTAGACAGGAATTAGGGGTTACATATTTACATAACATAAAAATACTCATTGTTTTTGCAACCGCTGGGCCTTTTTAGCATTATACTTAACGTGACCATACGTCCCGCCTTGGGTGGGACAGTCCCGGTTTACGACTCTCCATTCCACTGTCCAAGCGAGGGCACAAAAGTCCCGCTTTCGCAAACAGACCAACGTTTGACTCAGTTGGTTGCACAACGGCCTACGAAGCTGACGGTCCCGGGTTCGAATACCGGCCAGGCCAAGTGTTTGTGTGATGAACACGAATGTTTGTTCCTGGGTCTTGGGTGTTTTCTATATATTTAAGTATTATAATCTATCTTTATATTATGTATATCGTCGCCTGGTACCCACAGTACCTACAAGTTTTGCTTAGTTAATGGTGTCCCGGTGCACATAGTCAAAGAAAACACGAAGAAGCTCCTTCGTCAATATCAATGAATGTAAGTGTACACCGCCGAACACCAAAAAATCTCGCTTTGACCAAAACAACAATGGTCACGTTAGTTATACTTCGCGGGGAAGAATGCCCGTTGATGATATTGATTGATGTACTTAATGCACTAAATTTGTTACTTTTCTTACAGTAAATTTGGATTTTTAAACGAGTCATTTGTGTGTCTGGCATCTGATTTTAAAACGAATTTCGGTAGCAAGTGTCAAAGCAAAGTATTACCCAATTAGGTGGCATGCATAATTGTCCCATGACAAAACGCACTATGTACATCGTATTTCAAATGTCGTTACTGCATTGTTCCGCAATTTGCTACCGCAGCATATGTGTAACAAATGAAATCGAACGGTAACGGTACTCAAAACATAAAGGGTCTACTTTGAAAGATAACAAACCGGTACGAAAGAAAAGATTAGGTATTAAAATGTGAGTCCATTATGAGAACGAGTTGCGGCGCTCACAGGGACAAGTTCTAAATTATTTTTGTCATAATTATTATTCGTATAGTGTGAAATTTGCATACAATATGAAGTGGGGGCAGTGGCGCCGCGCCGCCCACGCGGCCGTTTTCGAAACTAATTATAGTTTTGTCAAACTTTTTCACTAACAACCTGTTGACAAGATCCCTTAAAAAAAACTCCTTCTGTAATAATTCTTAACAATTAACATAGAGCAGACAATTATGATGACAATGAAATTTAAGGTCAGAAGCGAAGTTTTTATTGTTTTTAGGGATCTTTACTTAAAACGGAGCGCTTATTAGTGCGATTGCTTGTCTACAAGTCCGTATGTCACGAAAAAAATCGGTACTTAAGGGTGACACTTCGTGAAAATATCCTAAAGAAGCACCGTACAAAAATGAAATACAAATAAAGTTTTCTAAGCAAGATTTTTATAAAAGGTAACAAACACTTGGGAGATCGTTCTGAAATGATTATACTGTAAATGATTATACAAAAGAGAAGATATTTTCCCAAAATGCTACGTGAGGTTATTGAGATTAAAAAGCATCCTAATTTCAATGGAGAAGATGGGTTATCGCTACCACCACCACATGTATTTTTTTTTTCATGTCATAGGAGGTAAACGAGCAGACGAGTCGCCTGATGGTAAGCGATCACCGTCGCCCATAGACACTTGCATCACCGGAGGAGTCACAAGTGCGTTGCCGGCCTTTCAGGTGGGAGTACGCTCTTTTCTTGAAGGCTTGAAGGTCGCATCGGTCCGGAAATACTGCAGGCGGCAATTTATTCTACAGATTAGGCCCATCTGACATATATGTACAACTTTTTTTGTTTTCACAAAGTGGGTAGTTTGCACAAATTGTAACTTTGACAGAGGAAAATATTTTTCGCAGTCAAACCGTGACCATGGAAAGCTGAAAAGCTTCCGAATCGTCGGGAACTCAAAATAGATAATATACGCGATATGATCCGTTAAATTGTTTTATATTAATGACATCGCATTTAGTTAAAGTGCACAAAGCTACAGGCAAAAGCCAGTTCATACTAAATATTTATATTCCACCTTGAACATGCAAATTTTCAAACTTATTTGTCCGAATTTACATCAATACTATGAGAATCTGCCGATGATATACAAAAAACGCGATTTTAGGGCGTAAAATTTATGACAGCTGTCAATTTAAATTTATGAGCGGAATTATTTAAGAGATGTTTCTTGTGAACGAGGTTATGTAACGTTAGGCTAGTTCTCATAAAAAAGCGTTTCACGTGTAAATAATTTTTCATCGTAACAAAGCGTCTACAAATTAAAAAAAACCGGCCAAGAGCATGTCGGACCATGCTCAGTGTAGGGTTCCGCAGCTGTTCATAGAAAAAAAATGCACTATATATGAAAAAAATACGATATGAAAAAGTGCACTAGCAAAAGAGCGTATCTCCGCGGCACTTAAGCCCTTTAGCTGAGAATCGTAGTTTTTTGGCAATAACTCAAAAACGATATATCCGATCATGTGGACAAAAATTTTCGTTGAAAATATTCATAAAGCTTTATCTTGGTATTCTTTAGATATACCGTGTAGAAAATAAAGGGGGAGGGACACAATTTATGCAACTTTCGGAGCGATTATTTCCGAAAATATTCTCTAAATCAATTTTTTTTTAGAAACCATAAAGTTTTTTATAACAACCGGCGAAATATGTGCAACACATTGATATTTTCTAAAAAAAGTTTTTTACAGTTTCGGTTACATGTATGGAGTGCCCTCCTAGAAATATGTTTTATTATTATTTAACTATAAAACTAAGTAGCGGCATATACAAGACACCTATCCTCTAAATTTCATCAATATACATTTAGTAGTTTTTGATTAAAATGCCTGTGACATATGGACGGACGGATGGACGGACGGACAGACATGGCGAAACTATAAGGGTTCCGTTTTTGCCATTTTAGTTACCGAACCCTAAAAATACGTTTCCCGTTCAAATATCATTATCATTATAACAAACGCGTGCGAGACGGTTTTTGCGCATAGAAGCCCATTTATTTACATAGTACAATGGGGAATGGCTAAAAATTTCCAAAAATCTTGAATTTGTATTTATTTAGAAAAAAAATACATATTTTTCTGTGCCTTAGAAAAAAATAAAAAGATGAAAAAGTGTTGGTGGGCCTATATGCCCGCCTTATACGGTACGGCAAGAGCAGCATTGATATTTACGATTAAAATGGCTGCAAATGTATTGTTATTCTTGCCGTACCGTATCAGGCGGTAAATATATATTTTTTTTTCTGACAATAAGAAGGCTTATTCCTACCAATAAACAAAATTTCAATATTTATGAAAATTGACATCCATTCCCCAATGGGTATTTTCCTGTGTAGTTAATGCAGGGTGGGAACGTCTAACCCGGCGGACTTTAACCATCGAGTTTAGTGCCTCATTGGCGTAACATGGTATAACATTCGGCAAGAAAATAAAATTAGAAATGTTTATATTATAAATTTGGGTGTTATGAAGATGTGACTCAAAGCTGGGAAATACGACACGAATTACGCTCAGTAAAGATTAAAAAAAACCTGATACGAAACTTATTGTGCAACTAAATACAAACTGGCCAAAAAGCATATTCATATTCATATTGGTAATTACTGCTGCTGTGTATAAAAATATTGAGTAATATAAGTGGCTGCATCACATTATAAAGGCGTGATAGTCATGAAATTTATGAATTTATAAAACTATCTCAAAAATTACACTTTTTCGGACTACACGTTGAGCATATACTACTTTATATGCTCTAATAATTAGGCTCTATATTCGATTTTTAAAGTGTGTATAAACCGTATATAAATTTTAATATACTCTATCGATCTATATCCGCCATGGACATAAACTTCTGAACATAGGCATCCCTATAAGCTCGCCATAGAATGCGATCCTGAACAGACCGCATCCACCATTATACATTAATAAACTTTTTACTTCGGTACTAAAGTGACTTACAATTTGGAAAAAAAAGAGTGAGTTTTGGTTTATTGTTGGCGCGTGTGTATGTAAATGCTTGTGTATGTGTGTCTGCGTGCGAGTACGGTGTTAGATTCCTTTGTGATCATCAGTTTCTGCCTAAGTTAAGGTACTGAGCCATTTCTGATGTTTAGGTTTAAGGTACTAGTAACTTTAGAGGAAGATGCCTCAAGTTTTTTTTATGTAATGAAGGAACAAAGGGGCAGAAGAGCCACCTGATGGAAAGTGGTCATCGTTACCCATGGATATGTGCAACACTGGAGTCATCGCCCATCACTGCCAACGTTTGAGTCTTGTTATCTCGCTTCTATGAAGAATCCCATATTATAGCGCCCTGCAATGGAAACACTTCAGGGGGACAACTTACAAGTACAAGGTAGGGTTAAAGTCAAGTCAAACTAAAGTGATTTCTCAAAGAGTCACGTATCGTTTTTAAAGGTGCGTCTACGCTAGGCGAGCTGAACACGAGCGGAGCAATCTACAACGCAATCTATCTATCAACCTACAACGCAAGCGCGATGAAAATCCCTTTGTGTCCGTAAAAAAATTAACACTTGGCGGAGCGCTGCCGAGCACGAACCAAATGCTCGAAGTATATACGCTCCGTTTGAGGCTTATAAGTCGGTCCACACTACACGAATTGTGCTTGGCTAGTGCTCCGCTCGTGTTCGGCTCGTCTAGCGTAGACGCGCCTTAAGATATTCAAGAGAAATGGTAGTTTCGGTAAATGTATCAAGCAATATGTTAATGTAACGTAAAAATGAAAACATCATTGTGCCTATGTTATAGGCAAATCATTGTATATCTCCCATTTTAAATATCTATGCGTAGTGATATTTACGCTAATTTGACTGTATTTAACGAGGCAAATCTGCACGCAGGCTGCACCCAAACCGAATCAGTGCGGCAATCCAATTTCAGACGCAGCGGGCTGAAAAGCGGACGTAATTTAATTCCTAGTGCAGTGTCCGGTAATGCTGTTAGGTGCGTGAGTACGTGTTTTGTTTAATCTTTGAATATTTTAACGGGCTTGTAATGGCATTTTCGTATGGGAACTATGAGAGTATATCGAGCATTTCAGTGGTCTGATTTCCGTGGTCGCATTGTTGATTTAGTTTTGCAAAATGCACATTTTTAGTTGCGACGTCTTCCAAATAACAAAAAATTTTGCAGAAATTTTTTCATGTTAATTTATGTACACTGTCTTTAAACCTTCGTTTTTAAACCAAACGTAGACATATTTGCAATGAAGTAACTGCACTTAACGAGGCGAATCCAAACCGAATCAGTGCGACAATCCAATTTTAGACGCAGCGGGCTGAAAGGCCGTAATTTAATTCCTAGTGCAGTGTCCTCGGTAATGCTGTTAGGTGCGTGAGTAAATATTTTGTTTAACCTATTGAAATATTAACGGGCCTGTAATCAGCTTTTACGTATACGAATTATGTGATTATATCAAACTTTTCAGTGGCGCGATTTCCGTGGTCGCATTGTTAGTGAAATTCCACAAAAAGTTTCTTGCGGCGTTTTTTAAGAGCTCTATCACGAAACCAGCTCGCACTAGGGGGTTTTTTCCCGCTCGTGAAGCCCAATATTTATACAACTTTTGAATTATTAAAATATTTTTTTTGTTGATTAAGTTTTGATTTTTTGTCTGAATTGTATTCCTACAAACATGTTCTTAATGTAATGTCCGAACCATAATATTGATAATTCAACGATAATAAGAAAATCCTCGTGTTTTCAGTGAGATTTTGTAGAAACATATGATATAATAAAAACGATTCACATTTCATTTATTGAATCACAAAAGATATGTGTAACATGACATGACAGTATACATTGATTCATACCTAAGACTAAAAAACTATTCAACAAAATGTTAACTAGCTCTTACATATGAATATGTACAAAATAACGAAAGTTTGAGGCCGTAGTGTAAAATAAGGATATATTTTAATTGTAAATAAAAATTGAAACAACTAAGTTGTCATATAACATCATAAAGTTTCTAGGGCTCAAACTATGACTTCGCGGGCTCTTCAGAAAACTACTAGCGGTAATCGGGTAAATGTAGTTAAAATCATCATCATCATCATCATTTTAGCCCAAGGACGTAAACTGCGGGATCAAGGCCTCCCCCAAGGATCTCGATAACGACCGGTCGTGCGCCGCCCTCATCCAACTATTTCCCGTGGTTTTCTACAGATCATCGGTCTATCTTGTTGGGAGCCATTGCACACTCCGTCGTCCTGTTCGCGATTGCCATTCGAGAGTCTTTCTGCTCCAGCGGCCATAGGGTCTACGAGCAATGTGCCCCGCCCACTGCCACTTAAGTTTAGCAACTCTTTGAGCTATGTCGACTACCAGTATTCTTCTACGAGTCTGCTCGTTTCTGATTCGATCACAGAAGGAGACTCCGAGCATAGCTCACTCCATTGGCCTTTAAATGACTTTGAGCCTTCTTATGAGGCCCATTGTGAGTTACCCGTCTCAGTGCCGTATGTTATCAATATCACCACACACTGGTTAAAAACCTTTGTCTTAAGACGATGAGGTATTTACTCAATAAGATCGAATAAAATAGAAAAGAGACCGAAGCTTCTAGACATTTTAATTCCTGGGAATTGCAAACCTAACTGAAATTGCTACAGAAGTTAACACGTTCCCTGTCCGGGTGTCCCCACTGAGGGGCCATAAAGCTTTTTTTTAGGAGCCCATGCTCCCATGGTGGGGTCACGTTTCCAAACTAAATGTGACAGTTGGACTTGTGATATTGTCAGATCGTTTTGTATGGGGACAGTGAACGTGTTAAATTTAACTGACCTTGACTCGAAATAGAATTTAAGCTTCAAGATATTCTAGTTCTTGGTATAGGAACCCACGGGAATCCGCACCGTTGCGACTGTTGGCTGTTTAATTCCAGTAATTCCCTGTTTCTTACCGTTCTAATAACATATTATTCCTATCACTAACCGATATTAATTCACTGCGATTTGCCACTATTAATACAGTACTTGAATCAAACATCGAAACAGTATATCGACTTCATTTATAGTAAACTCCGATGTCGATATGACGTAATAATTGATTCACACATTTCTATAGATAATAAAGAACATTCTGACTCTAATTATTACGGCAAATTATATATTTAAACTTATTTGAACTGTGTGGTATGGGCATGGTAGATGCAGCTTGGCGACGCCGTTGGCTTAGTGGTAGTGACGGTACCTTCGAAGCCAGTAGTTTCGGGTTGGAATCCCGGTAAGGAAATATATTCTTGTAATGAGCACGAATCTTAACTATCTATCTATACAGGTGTGTATACCTATTTACTCATTGTAGGCTACTATAATACAAGCCTAGTAAGTAGCAAGTCTAGTATAATGCTTTACCTTAATTTGGGACGATTTGTAAAGATTGACCCATTTATTTATTATTAATTGATATCGAGCGATGTACAAGAAGGGGTAGACTGTTAACGCAGGAGTTAATTTAACCTATATTTTGCTTTAAACTCCGAATGGCAAGTTGCTTTCGAAGTTAAATGACTGCTTAATACTTTTTGACTGTGCATAAGCGTGCTTTATTTTGTAATTTGTACCATGTGAGGATTGGATAAATGGAGGTGTAATAGATAGGGCGGGCTCAATTTAATAATAGCGTACGTTTTGGTACATCACTACCGATTTATTGGATTCATTAAAATACTTGGGTGCACTTGAAACGTATATCTTCCGCCAATTAAGATCAGGTATTCTCACTTAGCTGGTGTATAATTATGAGAACGTGTGAATTGTTGGTCTGGTACAGTCGGAAAGAAATAGTTCAAAGTGCCAAAGATGTCGTCATGTATCCTTAATGTTCATAGCATACCATAAGTAAATTGATTGGCAATATTAGGTAGGTTAGGTGAGAGACATTTTTGGCATGTTAGATGTGTATAAATATAATAGTAAATTTGATGCTAACTGTAATTTCGTTGCAGGTGCACTGCTGTAACGTTTGGTTTCAGGTTCCATAGCTAGAATAGCAAAAACGGAACCCTTATAGTTTCATCATGTCCGCCTGTCCAAATGCCACAGGCATTTTTCTCAAACTCTACAAGGTATATTGATGAAACTTGGAATAAATAGACGGTAGAAATGGAGAAATGGGATAAGCTACACCTAGGTGACGTGGCGTTTAGGAACACACCCATTTAATTAAATGTCTCGAAAATGTCGCTTATGCCATTTTTGCGTTTTGTTGTGAAATTACGATCGGCAAAAACTGTGTTTGAGTATATAGGTAGGTAGTATAGTTAATTGCTATATTATATTTTTTGTAAAGAAATAATAGAGAAGTGGAGTTATAAAATAATATTTAAGTGTAAGAAATATAAAAAATTGTTAAATCCACCATTAATTTAACGTCAAGTGTAACTTTATAAAACCATCGTGACTTCGACCTTGAACCACGATATCTTTTAATGTAGTAAGAATCATCAAGGTAAGCGTTCGCTAATTTCGCACAACAGTTTATCAGCCGAAATAGCTCAGTTGGGAGAGCGTTAGACTGAAGATCTAAAGGTCCCTGGTTCAATCCCTGGTTTCGGCAAATGTTTTTGCTTTTTTATTACGAAAAATTACCCTTGATCTTCAAACGACTAAGAAATAATCAAATTAATGAATATATTATTTAAATTAATGATTTTTTTTTAATATCCTTAAATTGGGCAAAATGCATTGCTTGAAGTCTGTTGTCAATAATCAAATTTTTCATTAAGTCATTTTTATTTTCAAAACATTCCGCGTTTAGATTCCTTGAAAGTCAAGCCGTATAATAAGTTTGGGTTAGGACCAAAAAAGTCTGGGAACACACAAGGCGGCCATAATGCCATAAACACCGCCACCCAGTAAAGCTTTGCTACCTTTTATTTGGAAGGCTCCAGTTATGGTTATTGGATTAGACCCTTTTCGGACACAGAACGACGATGATATTATGCTACCGGATTTACATGATGGATAAATTGCGTTAAATTAAAATGTGCTCGCGTAATTTGAAATTAATAAGCAAACCATTAAAACTGCGCATAAAAATTCCTTTGATTTGGTGCCTCATTACATTACTATTGTATAATTACCTACTGTATAAGTTTATACTGTACACCATTCTTAGGGTTCGAAACTATAAGGGTTTATCAATGTATGACACATATTTCGACAGTTCTTTTAAAAACGTTTTGAGGTTTAATTTTTTTTGATATAGTGAATAATTTCGGAAATAATCGCTCCCAAACTAGCATAAATTGTGTCTTTTTCTAAAACTTATGTTCAAAAAATATGAAAAAATCATAAAGATAAAACCTAATAAATACTTTCAGCAAAAAATATTTTCAATATGAGCGGATATACCGTTTTTGAGTTATAGCCGAAAAACTGTGCTTCTCAGCAAAAGGACGTAAATGCCGTGTAGATAAGCTCTTTTGATAGTGCCCTTTTCCATATAGATTTTGTTTCATCTGTAGTGCATTTTTGTATGAAGGGCTGCGGAGCCCTACACTGAGCATGGTCCGAGATGCTCTTGACCGGTTTTACCATTCATACAACAGATCAAGAAATATATACAACAAAGTCCCTTAGCATTTATTTGTTTGAGCTAAATCGAAACTGCCGATTCTATAATTTATGTGTAGGTGTAGGTACGCTCTTTGCTTGTGTGCTGTAAACGACATCGTGATATGAATTTTAAGAATCCATTCCTACGTAATGGCCGCGTATACCACCATTGATAATACACCTATTTTTTTTCTTTATCAGACTTACGTTCTTGACGTGAGTGTGAAAGAGAAAAGAATGATTTAGGTATCATGTATCCACGATCAAAACATGTCTTAAGACTTTAACTTATTACATCGTTTGAACCCCTTCCATTGTCACTACACTGATAAAAATGATGCTATTTTACATGAAAAAAAAAAACTTAAACCTTCAAAATTTTCTAAAAGGATCCCTGTTTTTTCATTTTAAAATAAATGAAAATTATGTAACAATTGTGTTCATAAATCTTCGTATATTTCATTGCCTTTTCGGGAATTTTATTAGTTGATGTTTTTTTTTCGTATTAAATAACATTATTGCATGGTGTAAAACTTTATTTTTAACAGTTTATATCTATTGCGCAAACATAAACGAGAACGACAAAAAACTAGAAAAAATAGATTTATAGAAACCTCGTTTTTGGGGCTATTAAGTTAACCATATACTTTCATCGGGCGATCACGGGGCTAATCGGACTATTACAACCGTCCGCCTGATCCGAAGCGCCTCCGAAATTAGAATTTTCGTTGCATTATTTTTTGTGTCGGTAGAAATCGAACGTGTGATGTCCGAATGCGATCTTTTTCTAATTCTTCGAATTCAATTTGACGCCAGGAAAATCTTAGCACTACAAGTTGGATTTAACCTATTTTTTCTACTATTTTTGAACTAATATGAATTGAACAATGAAAGAAAGAAAGAAAGCATATGGGCAGTTATAAATGTTGTTGATTACTTATCACACTTCCGTTCCGTCAATTTCGGCTGAAAAAGTTGAGCAAAACAATTTGATATATGCTTACTAGAAAATTTGTTTGTACCTATGTATGGTCGTTCAAGAAATTGGTCTACCACTTTTGAACCTTCATTGACATGAAATAGAGTCAAAAGTGGTAGAGCAATTTTTTAGCCGACCGTACCTACATGGACTTCAACGCTAAGTTTAAGGTGCGTCCACATTTGTATCATTTGCCCGTATCAGATCATCGTCGCGTGGCATAATCGCGTGTCACGATCACGCGTTTGGACGTTGCGCCGATCGGATCGCTCGAAATCCATTTTGCTACGCGTATCACACAGTTATATCGGACGAGTACGGCATTATCGGCGCGCCGACAGTAAGCATCCAAGCAGCGCGATACGCAGTCATGCCACGGCACGGTGATCGGATACGAGCAAATGATACAAGTGTGGACGCACCTTTAGGTCACTCATGCATACGAAAAAATCTAACTAAACGAATGCTCGTCTTTTACTGTTTATCAAGTGCAAGGCGTCTATAAGACCTGTTTGTCTATATCAAGGCAATTTAGCACTTTATTTTATCATTGCTTGTGAACAATAATAAAAAATCAATTAACCCACGGATAAGTCTAATAAAAACATATGATAACTCTATTTCGATTCACGCCTCATTCCTTCTTAATTATAAATTTGACATTGATTCAATATTTCCATTCGGAATGGAATCGTAAAGCTGTCAGCAATATATCTACCTTAGTATGGCAAAACGCATTAAGCATGCATGTGTTTCATACAGAGTTACCGTTCTGTTCTGCCACGATGGTCCCATTCGGTTTCGTTAAGTTTGCAGCTGAAATATATGGCCTCGCATACAAATGAGGTGCAAACTTAAGCAACCGTGTTATGCCAAGCAAGCTGGCAATCCACTGAGCCTCAGGGCCCGGGTTCAGTTCCAACCCTTAAACTAATTTGGGACAAAGGCGCCGCCGAACATTAATTGACTATTAAACACGCATCGGCACAAAAAGGCTATAAGGCTAAAAACAATGAATTTCACCAAAGTTGATAACTCAATTTGGTGTCGGTGGCGCGGAACAGAGGTGGATATGGAGTCCTATTAAATTTATTATTTTTGCTTATTTGTAACAACAAATATCAATATCTGAGAGTTAAGCAGTTTTTATAATAGGTTATGTAGGTTTCAGACCTATTGCGAACCATCCTCTTTTCGCTTATTCCGGGAGAAAGTGGCTGATCAAAGTGGTCACAGTGAATAGTGCTTAGAACGACATGCTATTCTACTAGTGTTAAGTTATTCTATTAGGTATTTTTATTTTTTAACGACACTATAATCCCCCTATCTTAATCCCAATCTTTATTACGGTACAAATTACACCGTTCTTAATTTATTTTAAATTATAAATTATCGTTCCAATATTTAATATGTTACGATTTTGGTGATTTTGCTTTGCATTTTTATTTTTATTCGTTTTAATATAATTAGCGTGACATAGGCGTCATCTACATCCCTGTCACACATATTTAGTTAGAAGTACGTAAAGAAAAACAACCGTATCACAGTCTAGAAATCAATACCGTCATCGGACGAAGCCGTCTAGACAGAGCAATAGTGCGGGGTGCAAGGGACGAGACGCGGGTGGGGCGAGCCCGAGCTGCATAGTCCGTATTAGTTAGATAGCTCGGGACATGTCATTGTCATTAACGCTAACGTCAAAGGCGTCAGCCCACTGTATGCTTTTTACACTGCACTATCGGGCGAAACGACGAAAAAGTGGACATTCGTACTTTTTTGGGAAATACGTAATAAAAAAAAATACTAGTCGATAGAAAATGATGTGCAAAACAATAAATGTAATATACAATTTTTTAAAATAAGGCACATTTAAAGCAGCAATAAATAAAATGTTTTTTTTTTTTGTATGGGACCATATTGTGTATTTTCCAGGTAGGTTGTAAAATACACATACGGTTGTACCTTCTTTGTTTTTGCTTTTTGTTTGCTGTTTTTTTAGACCTGCACAGTGTTTTATTTTTACAATGTTTTGTAATCTAATAAAAACAACCTAGCCGCAAAGAATTAAAAAAAACTTCGTCGGCGTATTAAAATACTTACTTTGCATTCTATTGTTCAATTCGATGAATTACAAATAACCTTACTAAGCAGAATTATAAGCAGAAGCAACATACCTGACAATTGCATAATGCAAGGTGCTATGATGGTGCAATAACATCACAGATTACAATCATTATAACGTCATTACACTTATAGTAAAGATTAAGGTAAAAGTACTCTCATAAATCTTCTTAATAATATAAACGCACTATGTCTTTGTGCCAAGAATCAGTGAAAATAGAACAAAAAAACCGGCCAAGAGCATGTCGGACCATGCTCAATGTAGGGTTCCGCAACCGATTATACAAAAAAACGACTTAAACGACGATTATACAGATGAAAAAAATATGATATGAAAAAAAAAACACTAACAAAAGAGCGTATCTCTCCGGCACTTAAGTCCTTCTGCTGAGAAGCGCAGTTTTTTGGCAGTATCTTAAAAACAGTATGTCCGATCATATTGAAAACAATTTTCGTTGGAAGTATTTATTAAGCTTTATATTTGTATTTTTTTTCATATTTTTTGAACTTACCGTTTAGAAATTAGAAGCTACAATTTTTGCTAATTTCGGAGCGAATATTTCCATAATATTCACTAAATCAAAAATTTTATTTCAAAACATCAAAATATAATTAGAAGATCTGTCGAATGATGTGCCACACATTGATATGTGCTGAAAATTTTTTTTTTTAGTTTCGGTTACATGTATGGAGTGCCCCCGTTAAAAATATAACTATCAAACTAAGTAGCGGCTTACATACGAGTACGACACCTATACCCCAAATTTCATTAGTAAACGCACTATGTCTCATAGTTTCTCAGTAAAAGGCCTGTGACATACGGACAGACGGACGGACATGATGAAACTATAAGGGTTCCGTTTTTACCATTTTGGCTACGGAACCCTAAAAACTGGCCATGTGCGAGTCGGACTTGCGCACAGGGGTTTCGTACGAAATATACCCTAAAACGGCCGTATCTATAAAAATCCAGTGTTAACAGAGCCCTACTCCTAAGCAAAATGTACGTGGTGTCCCGACAGCATTTCCTCACGTCATTTTATATTGGTTACTGACGTAGCCATATAGACAAAAAAAATTGATTACGTTGGCTTAGCAGCTTGATTTTTTTACAGCTTCAAGGGACCGCTAATATGTATTTGATGTTAATTTCAACATGATTCCGTTGTTTTACTTTTGGGTTCCGTACCCCTAAAAAAAACTGAAGATTGTGATAACGTCAAAACTAGGATGATGTATCTTTCATGAACATTTCTGCTATAGCGCTTACTTCTGAATTTATTATCACTCTGATTTACTAAAGCATTAAGACACTTGTTATATTTAATGTACTAGCCTTGTATGTATAAGTAGTCATACTAGTATTTGCCAGCGCCCACACCCATGTTACCAGAAATAATTAGCTCATGGTTATATTATAGGATACTTTTTAGCGAAAAGAGTGTTGTGATTTTTTCCTCGGAAAGTAAAATTAAATTAAACAAAATATTATGAAACATTCAACGCATAAAATTCATAATTTCATCCAAAATACAACCACGCATTTCATTTAGAAATAAAAGAGAACGAGATCATTAGGTACACTTCCCAGAACAGGCAAATCCCCTAATACATCTCTTATTTTTTAAATAATATCTCGGTCGATTCCACACCTTTCTCAGAACTATTCCCGATCATTTTTGGCGGCACCCTCTGTGAAAAGACGTATGGAATAATAATAATGTAGCATCAATAACCGGACCACCGAGCGATCGGCCGATAACCGCGCTTTTAATGCCTTTTAATATACCAATTACTTCCTCATTAAGTTAACGAAATTGTTTATTGAAAATTTTGAGGGGCATGTGAAGTGTTGTAATGGAGAGTGTACTTCCCATGTAGGTACTTTTCCTACATTTGTTCTTTTGTTTTTATGTATTACGTTTGATTGATTGTGCTTCAGCGCGTATTTTTGATACGATTATACCAAGTTTAACAATGCTTCGCAAAAATCAATATCTAGCTACGGCAAGCTACGTTAGCCGAGAGGTTTAAGCGTCCGATTTTTAAACAGGAGGCCGTGGGTTCGAATCTGGCCTGTACCATACAACTGAGTTTCTCGGAATTTATATAAGGAACGTCATTTGATATTTACCGCTAACTTTTCTTTATCTACGAAGAAATTCAAGGGTGTATGTGAAGTCTCCAATCCGCAGTAGGCCAGCGTGCAGACTACAGCTAATTCCTTCTCATCCATGAGAGGAGACCTGTGCCCAACTGTTGTGTAAGACGTATATAGCTGATCATGATGTTCACGCGTTTTCTTACAATATGTGTATCCTTTATTTATTTATTTTAAATGATAATGATAATATCTATTTCTTAATAAGTTCAACTTAATTTACTGATGTTAGATGTTTCAATTTGTACCAGAATAAGTGATGATTCAGGCGTTTCTTTGCGGAATTCCATATTAGCTTAATAAGTTATATTAGATTAATGGATGATAGCTTTTCCACGAAATAGTGTCTAGGTTAATTCAATTCAATTCAATTTATTTATTTCAGACCATGTCCATAGTGTTGGTTACAAGAAACTTATAAACTATGTTAGTTGTACAGACTTATTAAAAATATATTAAAAGATATTGTACACACAGCCTCTATCTTCCATGTGTATAGAATTCCAGTGCTTCCATAAAGCGCTAGCAGGATACTCAGCGACTAGGAGCAGGAGGCTGTTGGAACTCTCACACACACGCCGCATCATAGAGGCAGTTCTCTTGCGTACTATAGCACCGAAACAATCGGTGTGCGCTTGCGCGAACATACCTGATGCGCTGCAAAAGCGTGGTAGTCCCAACAACATCCTGAACCCATTGTTGTATTGGACGCGCAGGGCATTGAACGCCTTCTTAGTGTAATGAGTCCACAGGCTGCACGTGTAAAACGTCTGACAGAATGCCTTAAAAAGGGTTACTTTAACATTGGTATCACATCGTGCAAACATGCGGGCTAACATATTACAGCGCACAGCCAATGCCCTGCGCTCCCTCTCAACATCGAGATCATCATGGAGATTATCAGTGATCCAATGTCCGAGATACTTAACACTTGTGACTCTTCTTAGTGGAGCTTAATTCAAGAAGACGGTAGGAATAGCATCAAGGGCCTTATCACCAGCTTTAAAAACTAGCAGCTCGCTTTTGCTAGAATTGTATCTCAGACCGTGGATCACCGCGTACTCCTCACAGACCTTAAGCAGTTTCACTAGCGCACTGATCGACGGGCACAGCAGCACCATATCGTCCGCATAGCTAATATTGTTGACTATAGTTCCGCCTGTGCTGCTGAGCCCCGCTATCAACTCGTCCATGTACAGGTTGAACAGTCGTGGTGAATTCAGCCCTCCCTGTCTAACCCCACACTGCAACCTATACTCGTCCGAGTACGCACCTGCCCACCTCACCTGATTCATTTGGTTGCCATACCAATAGCGGAGCAAACTGATCACCTCCCTCGGTGTACTCGTACTATTCTCCATTTTATCCCAAAGAATATCAAAAGACACCGTATCCGAATGCCTTCGATAAATCCAAGAAACAGAAAAATACAGGCGTTTTGCCATCGGTATAGTACTTGACGGCATGCTTGAAGCAGAGAATTGCGCTTTCAGTTGATAAGCCCGGTTTAAAGCCAAACTGAGCATCCTGCGTTTTTATATGCCTTGACAGCAGGTCGTCAAGCAAACCGTCAAATACTTCGGCCTATATATAACCGGTTAAGCGTAACAATAAATTGTGCTTACATGCGCATATTTTCATGCTATTTCTACAAAAAAATCGCATGCAAACCGAGAAATCCTTCTCTGGTCGATCGGCGGACCGTCAATATCTCCTGATGATGCCTCGTATAGGCGAAACACGTGTCGCGGATCATAGTGTCTCGTGGTGGATTGTTGTATTTGCATGTACATTTTTTATGGAATATGCATGAAAATATGCGGATGTTAGCACAATTTATTGTCCTATTTAATAAATACACTATTTCTTGGAAAAGCAGAGGAACTAATTCAAAAATATCGAGATGTATAACATAAACTTATCAAGAAACATCATTGAACATCATCATTATTGAACACATCAGTTTAGTTTTTGGGGCTTACTACCTACTGTTTTATGTAGAAACATTTCTATAACAACAGATGCCGTAACGATATTGTTTCCAGTTTTTTAGTAACAACCGTGTCTAATCAACAATGCGGCTAATGACGAGCGATAAATCTCTTACTTAACAGCTAATAGCAGGAGGCGGCCCTTAAAAGGGGTGCCTATAATTGGGTAGTTTTAAGGGTGCAGAGTCACCTTTACTTAAGTGGCAGCTACCTTACAGCCATATTTCGTGTGGTTAATTGCTAATTTGCCTAATGAAACTTTATTTTACTTGTACCTAGGACGTAACGATAAAATATAGAAAAATAAAGAAAAAAATCCTTATTTTAATAAAACGGAGTAGGTATATCGCGCATTTTATCTCATTTGAATTCCCCACTATTATAAAAAAACAAGATTGTTTTTTTGTAAAATCGCAATAAAAAATGTGCTTGTGTGACGCTAATGTAAAATATCAGATGATATAAATATTAACACTAGGAATTTCATAACATAATTACAGCATGAATCGTTAGGAACGTATTATATTTTTATTTAATTTTCAGAATAATGAGATTAGTCTAACTTTAGGAAAATAAAACTACATTCAGAAGACCATGTCACATTAAGACGCATTAGGGTTTTCATGCAGTCATCTTTGACGACATGATTATAGTCTCTTGACTAAAAGCAGAAAATCTGAAATTAAACACAATATCTAGGAGTAATAGCAATCACCTCAAGATTTTTTTGCTCACAACGTGTGTTGAAAGAACTGACGACTCGGACTATATAACTTATTCGAAGTCGTAAACATTTTGGACTTTCCATCGTCGAAGTTGACTGACCTTACGAGTAGCTTAATTTTCCAATATCTCTCTTATACTTAGGTAGGAATGAAAAATAAATAAAGAAAAAAACATTTATTCAACGTGTATGCCGTTATAACAACAAAGAAGGAAATGAATAAAATACTACAGTTAGCAATGCCTGGGAAAGGTGAGAGGGGTGCAGGCCTCCTAAATTTTTTATAGGTCTTAAGAACGCTTCCCCTTAAACCAGTTTTAATTGCTTGGTGGCAGACGCAGCAGCTTTTAACGTGATTTATCTGTAGCAGACCTTTGTCCTACTGGCCACTGATGAAACCGTTTGATGAATATTTGATTCGATCTCACAAATAGATGAAAAATAAAACCCGAATCAAACTGTACTCGCCACATAAATTCTCTTAAGAATTTGCTTGTACTAGATGGACGATACAACTTCTTTCGGGGATAACACACAAGCTCTATTTGCTGCAGAGTATTAGTGGGATATGATAAATATGATCCAGAAAATTTGGTGAGATAAAGACACAAACATATTCCGACATACATTGTTCGAGAGATGGTGCTGATATCAATGCCGAAGTTGAAACTGATACTTTGAAATGGAGCGTTTAATTTCGCATACTTCACAGGATATAAGGCAGTGGAATTGACCTTTTTATTTGAAGTATAATAATTATAATAACGTAATGTACTACGATTATCGTAATTATGACATTTCTTTCCACGCTCTGTTTTACATTTCTAAGTTAAAAGGGCACAAGTGACGTAGTTTTCCTATGGAAATAAGTCCATTCGTATACGAGTAATGTTGATATAATATAGTTTTTAATTGCCGTTATCTTGTGTTTTGTAACGGTCCATTCCACGAGTTCAAAGATAATTGTCAATTTATCGGTTAGTATACAATTTGTTTATGCATAGTAAAACTTTGTAAAAAAAAACCGGCCAAGAGCATGTCGGCCCATGCTCAGTATAGGGTTCCGCAGCCGTTCATGCAAAAAAATGCACTGCAGATGAAAAACATACGATTTGAAAAAAGTGCAGTAGCAAAAGAGCGTATCTCCACGGCAGTTAGGTCCTTTTGCTTAAAAGCGCAGTCGTTTGGCAATAACTCAAAAACGGCATATCCGAAAAAAATCGTTGAAAGTAAGTAGGTATGTATTAAGCTTTGTCTTTGTAATTTTTTTCATATTTTTAGGACATACCGTTTAGAAAATAGAGGAGGACACAATTTATGCAACTTTCGGAGCAATTATTTCCGAACATATTCACTTATTAAAAACTTTTTTATAGAAACCTCAAAGTGGTTTTAGAAGACCTGTCGAAATATATGCCACTCGTTGATATTTGCTGGGAAAAAAAAGTTCTGTTTTATTGTATGGAGTGATATTTATTTTTGTTATTTAACTAATAAACTAAGTAGCGGCTTACACGAGACACCTATACGCCTCATCAGTATACGTCAAGTAGTTTATGCGTAAAATGCCTGTGACATACGGACGGGTGGACATGACGAAAATATAAGGGTTCCGTTTTTGCCATTTTGTCTACGTAACCCTAAAAACCATAGTTAATTCATGGTCCTCAGCCATTGTGCAATGACGTTCTGGGGTCACAGACATTATATTGCATGTATGAGTGCTTTAACAGAGGGGTACGTATCATTCTAAAAATCTGAGTTAAACGTCCCTGCTACACAAACGGCGGTACTACGTGTCTTTCAAATCGACCTCTTATATTTCAAAACATAGAAGTATTAAATGTAAACTATCCTTCAGACCACAGGCCAGTAAGAGCTACAATATAATACGGCACACAGCCAAAGAAAAGCAGAACCAAGTATACTAACTGTCGAAGTACCACGCTAAACAGCGAAGAAGAAATTCTAGTTTAAAGAATACCTAAACTCCTACACTTCCCAAGATCAAACGTTGGCACATGACATTACTGTATCCCAAAAATATTACGACGACTTAATAAAGCTCATCACTGCAAGCTTACAAAAGTCCCGAGAAACACAGACCTTTAAGAAAAACCACAAAATACTATCAGAACGTACACTATAACTCTTAAAGAGAAGACAAGAACTGCAAAAAAGTAAAAACAAAACTAGAGCAATGAGAAACGAACTTTTAGCCCTGTATAAGCTTGTTAGTAAATATATAAAGAAGGACTACTCTAACTATAGATTTGATACTATCGAAAAACACCTGAACCAAACAGTTTTACAGGGACTTATACAGCGCAAAAGAACCAAAAGACACCTGCTACATGAACCAAGGTACCACCAGCGAAGTCAAGAAATTAAATTAACCTCGGATTACGGATAGCGAAGTCATAGAGGCACTGAAAAAACTAAAACCAGATAAAAGCCCGGGCCCAGACAACATAGCAAACGAAACCTTAAAAATAGCTGCCCCAATACTAGCTGTTCCCTTTACAAATCTGGACAGACGCCCGCCCAGTGGTCTGAATCTAAAATCATTTTGCTGTACAAAAAGGGAGACCCAAATGATATTGGGAACTACAGACCAATTAGCCTATTGCCGAGTACATACAAGGTATTTTCCACAATCCTCTACAAACACATAAGCGCTACATTAGAAAAGAGTCAACCCATAGAGCAGGCAGAATTTAGAAAAGGCTTCTCTACGGTCGATCATATCCACACACTTGAGCTTCTTATCGAAAAGTACCAGGAGAAAAACAGACCGCTATACTTGGCATATATCGATTATAAAAAAGCATTCGATTCAGTATCACATAATTATATCTGGGAATCTCTAACAATACAGAATGTCGAAAACGAATATATAAAAGTAATCAAAAGCATATATAATAACAGCAAAAGTAGAGTTCAACTAGAAACAGCTGGCTCTCGGTTCCCTGTCAAGAGAGGGGTAAGATAGGGGGACCCACTATCACCTATATTATTTATAGCCACATTAGAGTCCATAATAAACAGGCTTGACTGGAAAGAACGCGGCGTACAACTAAAAAATAGGTATCTAAGCCACCTACGTTTCGCCGACGATTTGGTGTTAATATCAGAGAAAGGAACAGAATTACAATACATGGTAGAGTCATTAAATAACGCTAGCAAGTTTGCGGGACTTGAAATGAACCTCTCCAAAACTATGATAATGACCAACAGCACCAAGATACAAATACGAGTCGACGACGCACCTCTTCATTATACCGAACAATACATCTACCTCGGCAAACAAATTAGCTTCGACAAATAAAGCAACTACCAGGAGGTAGAACGCAGGGCACGGTTAACATGGAATAAATACTGGAGCCTTAAGGAAATATTTAATAGTAACATGCCGATCAACCTGAAGACCAAGGTTATGAACTCCTGCCTTATACCATGCCTGACCTACGCCTGCCAGACCTGGATGTTCAACGGGATATATAAATATAAATTTATAGTATGCTAAATATAAAAAAAATACAAAAAAAAAATGACATACAAAAATACGAAATATTACAAAAACAACAGACGCTCTGAAACAAGCCCTTGCTGGAAGTGGAAGTGGGCTGGACACGTAGCCCGCCTGAAGGACCAGCGATGGACAAAAAGTGTGACAGCGTGAAAAGGGCCGATAGGAAAAAGAAGGAAAGGAAAACCCCAAAACAGATGGGAAGACGAAATAAAAAGCACAGCGGGTCCAAATTGGATGAATTCAGCAAAATCCAGAGAAGACTGGCTCACTTTGTAGGAGGCCTTTACCTGCAGAGGTGTTCTTGCAGAATAATTAACAATAAAATAAAATCTTAATCTCGTTAAAAAAAAGAAAAAAAAAATTGGAATACTAAAACTGGGAAGACATACTAACACTAAATCAAAAATAATTAATCCTTTACATTACTAACTCACTACGTTGTAAACCTATAGATTCTGTAAGAAATACAGGCTTTTTTATTTTATTTATTATATCTTCTTCGTCCTACCTATATGCAATTGCAAAATTTCAAAAATTTTAACCGACTTCCAAAAAAGGAAGTGGTTCTCAATTCGGTTGTATTTTTTTTGTTTCTTACCTCACAACTCCGTCATTAATAAAATAATTTAAAAAAAAAATGTTTGTAAGGAGGTGCATCCAGATTTGTCCAATTTAATTTCAGTGAAGATGTGATGATGGGATCCATGAGGAATATCTTCTCAAATATTGTAGGCATACATATGGCGACTTTAGCATTTTAAGAAACATAATAAGCATGCATTCAGAAAGTGTAAATTGGTGAAGAGGAACCCATGAACACCACAGGTCACTGGAACTCTTTAACGATAAGTGGCGTCGAGATACGAGTATATCACGATTGAAACAGCTGAGATACTTCATAGCCGCAGTCGACAAAATTGAAGAAACTAAATTATAAAGTTATTTTTTATTTGTTTGTGTTTTCTTTTTGGAGTCGTATTTATTTTTTGTAATAAAGTTATAGGCTCCATGTTTTTGGCGGGACGTAGGTGAGTTAGTCAGAAAGTCAGACAAAACTTCTCTTGTTATGTATAGGTCTGCATTGTTAGTATGTCCAACGCAACATGTTTAATGTGAAGAATCAATAGTTTACCTGTTTTACAATATTATAAATTGTTTGCCAGGAAATATCGTTAAGCAAGCATTAACACGGGCAAGTTAATTGGCTAATCGTGATGACCACATCTGCCAGTCATACTATGATACTTAAATGTAAGGTTAAATTGAAATCTAATCTCAAGAAACTAGGAAGGAATTAGTTACTTTACAAGGAATTAAAACATAATGTACAATGATATCCTTATTAATGCAAAATCTATAATACACAAATATGAAGACTCTTGACTGGATTTGAACGAGTGTCTTATGTGCCTTACCAGGGCGCACGCTTTTTTACACGCACACGCACAACTAAACTACATAGTCCAGTTATTTTAATTATTTAGATATTTGTACATATTTTTATGAGAATATAATATCTAAGTGGAGAAATTCACTTTAAAAATCGCGTAGAACGTGACAGTATAACATCATGATCTACTGTCACGTTCTGAACTGAACGTGAATATTTATAAATCCAATATTGTTTATGGAAGTGTATACACAATTTAATTAAACAATTTCCTATTTTACAGTCGAACAATCGCAATCGATCACATTATTAGTATTGTGTTTAGGACGAGATTTTTCGAAAAAAATTACTGCACAAGTCGTGTGTATTTTTTGGATGTATATGTCTGTGACATCGCAGCTCCTAAACCGATGAACTTATTTCGATTTATTATAAACAAAGAACAGAAACAAATGAAAAAATTTATTTCGATTTAGTTATTTTTGTTCGAAAAATGACTTCATTGTGATTGTTCTAGAAATGTGTTCTGTAATCTATGTTCAAGAAAATCTTTAAAAAAAACCGACCGCGAAAATATTATAGCCTAGCTAATGGCTCTTCAACCAAGACGCGTCAAAATCTACAGGTCGTTTTAGTTGTAGAGCGTGACACACCCTCTGACGCAATCGGGTAAAAACTGAAGCTGAATTAAGTAGCACTAGGGCTCAGAATGAATATCTAATAGTAAAATATCACAGAGCCTCACTCTTTTGATCTTAGCGAAAGCCGCGCGTAAGTCAGCGTGTAAGCGAGAGAGCGAACGCAAACGAGGTTTTTTTCAATCATCTTTATTATTTAAAAAGTTGTAAAAATTAAGATATTTTCAAAAAATAAGTGAAACGGAATATTTGAAGGTTATTGTATCGTTTTTTTTAAATATATTTTGTATGTGTCATTGTGGCTTCACCGCGCCAAAACAGCTGAACGGATTCCAACTATTTTTTAACACGGGTATTCACAGATGGTTATATGGCACTTTTTACCCGACTACGCTGAAGCAAAAAGAGGGTGATGGCTTTTTCCTCCTCCACGAACAAAGTTGCGGCCACCTTCTAGTTTTTAATGTGTGAGCCACATCATTACTTTTAATAACGGCTAAATTCAGAGCTAACACGTGAATTGCAAATGAGATATTGAGTTTCTATGGTTTTCATAGAGTTTTGTCGAGATTCTTATTAACTTTATAACTAAGCGAAAAATAAATATAATTACTACCCCTAAGATGGATTATTATATTATAATATCTATCAGTAATTAAACTATACATCATAATCCGCAACTAAGGCAAAATTTTACACCGTGGCACGGTGCGTGTCAATGGTATATGTGCCCTTCGGCCTCAGAACTGCGGCCGCCGGTAGGTTCTTGTCTGCTAGTGCTACGCGATGTAATCGCAAAGTGCGCCGCGCCTGAATAGACTAAGGTTAATTAGTCCAGTGTTGACTTAAATTGTTTCTGAGAAAAAAGTGTGTATTTATTCACGCAAATACGTAACATCTGTAAGTACTCTGTTTACATCGGTAAAGACGAGCACGTACTGGCACACACTTTATTAGTGCCACCATTAAAGATTTCTAAGAACGAAAAGCGGATGATGAGCAAAGAATTGCGAGCTTTATGTGTGTCAACACGGAAAAATGCTTTGTAATTTTTCCATATAACATGACTTGAATGGCCCGTTTACGTCAAACTCTATAGATATAATTTGTGACCAATTGGTGCATCTCATTTTGACAAAAGGTTTTGAAAGTGTTTTATCTAATCCTAAGCAATGCGATCACACAGACAGATCTGATTATGTATTAAAATATAAATAAACTAAACTACCTAACTATTTTGGCACAGCGTTCCAAACAGGGTATTGGTCTGCACAAACGTAAACGAGGGCTCGATCACCTATCCCGATCCTGTGCAGCTTCGTACCAATGACGAACGAAGGTGACGCAGATCCCCCAACACTAAATTAAAACATACGATAGGTACGTATTTCCAGGTAACGTGAGAGAACCCGGGAGTAAATGATAGTATAAATATAGGTCCAAGTATACTAATTTGATTGTATTTGTACTTTCGCGCTGCGCCCCTCCTAGACATAGCTTTATTTCGTTCACATAGTTCAGGTAAACACAGTGGTTCTGACTTACCCGGAGAAGTACGAAAAATTTTGGTACATTGAAAGTTTACCTATCAATAGAGTGGGGTACGTACCTCTAGGCAAATTGGAGTAAACTTCTTCTTATATAATAGACTAGCTTCTGCCCGCGACTTTGTCCGCTTAAAATTCGTTTATCGCCGATAAGAGTATTTTTCCGGGATAAAAAATAGACTATGTCCTTTCCCAGGACTCAAACTATCTCCGTACCAAGTTTCATCCAAATCGGTTCAGCGGTTTAAGCGTGAAGAGGTAACAGACAGGCAGACAAACACACTTTCGCATTTATAATATTAGTATGGATAAGAATGCTCAAATTAAAATTCCTGTAACTATCAAGCCTACGAAATAGGATCCTATAGACGAAGTCACTGGCGCCTATGAAGGAAAAGATATAATGGTTATGTGTATGTGACTGTCACAAAAATGTATAGTAATGAGCAGGATATAGAACATCATAAAGAAAAGAAAAGCGTTTGCGTCATCATCATCTGCAGTCTTTTTGTCGGTCGTTTCCTAACATAAGTCTCCTCCAAAAATGTTCCTTTGATGCCGGTCTCGTGCCGACAACATCCTACTGAGATCAGCATTGCGTTTGATATTGACCATCTTTCCAGAGGACGGCCTCCTCATATTGTTGCCTTCGCTTTCCACTCCAGATCCTCTTGGCCCGCCTGGCTTAGCCAGCCAGCGCGCCTCCATTTCCGTTTCTCAATCGTGATCACCACATCAACAACGTTGGTTTTCTGCCTACTTCGTTCGTAACGTTTCCTTGATATCCATATATTAATATTATAAATGCGAAAGTGTGTCTGTCTGTCTGTCTGTCTGTCTGTCCGTCTGTCTTTCTGTCTTTCTGTCTGTCTGTCTGTCTGTTACCTCTTCACGCTTAAACCGCTGAACCGATTTGGATGAAATTTGGTATTGAGATAGTTTGAGTCCCGGGGAAAGACATAGGCTACTTTTTATCCCGGAAAAATGTCCTTATCCGCGATAAACGAATTTAAGGCGGACGAAGTCGCGGGCAGAAGCTAGTTTTTTATAAGTTATACACTTACAAACAATGGAAACAAGTTTGTAGGTTCAGATAGACTAAGCATACTCGTTTTTATTGCTCCGAGTGTATGTATGTGTAAAGGCTTCTATAGGTTTAGGTAGGTAATATTTGTTATTCGAATGACATTAAAGCATGAATACAAAGGACAGTGAAAAAGCCCAGTGCGCCGGTGGGCTGTTATCTTTGCAATGAAATGCACATTTCGCCACACGTTACAGTACAAACGCTATGCACGCTTAATGACACAAAGGGCACATATGCCGTCGAGTTTCCTTGAAAGTTGTGACATTATAGTTTTGGCCCAGCATAGTACAGGCCTGGAGCGTCTCGGTAAACTTATATCAGGTCTAAAATCGGTTCGTAAAAACGTTTAACATTTTTCTCCACCTTAGCCCGCTTTTTCTTTTGCATAGTATCTTGAACCCTTCAAGGGTTAGTATTTAAAATGGGTCCAATAAAGTATAACTTAATCAATTTGATACAGCACGCTAGTGTGCAGTCAGCGGGCAGTTAGCTTCCAGTTTTCGGACAAGTTGCAGTTGGAATGCAGACTGCATTAACCTTCCTAGTAGGTAGTTCTGGCTAGGCTTAAAGAGGCCTAGTGGCTGCGGATGGCACTTACTGAATCCGATTACTGGTCTTTACCAGTTGGAATAGGCTGGTAATGTGGTACGCAAGGCTTAAGGACTGTGGAGGTGGGTGGAACCGGTTCAACCTGACTTTAGGCGTGGGAGATAGAGCAAAAGAATTGTGGAAGGGATAGGACATGAGACTATGGACTGGTCGCCTCCGCCGGCGGTCAAAAGAGTATGCCGTAGCCATCATTACGATGTTTGCTGTGATCTCGTCGTGCAAATTAGAGAGCACGTTCCGAGGACACCGGGAAGGCCAAACTCTTAGCAAGCGGCTTCCGTGGGACAGATTCTCTGAAAGATCGGGAACATTCCCAAACCTAATTCTTACCAGATTCAATATACCCATAGGATAAGTTTGACGCGTTACCACTGCCGACCAACCGAATTCAACTACTGTCAACCTTATTCAATTCATCCATCAGAGATGAGGGTTTTCAGATATCGAAAAATCACTAAATCTTTACGAGCTTTTATTTAACTTGTGGTATGCGGTAGTATGTATGTGTGTTTGTGTCGGTCAAATCTTGCAAGTTAAATTTGATCCACTTTCTGGTTTCCGATTGAGCTCAAATTAGGCATTGGTACTTATGTAAGTTCGGTAACAATGGAGGCGGAAGGTGAAAAAAACTAATAAAATAATGCAATCCGAGTACCAAGTTTGGGCTCTTTAAAATCTTGGTGGGTAGTTGACAGATGTTCAATAGTACAGTCGGAAATAAAAGCTTGTCACAATTTTGACGGAAACTTATGCTACTATTATGTGTCAATTCCTGAATTACCCTAGTTCGGAAGTCCAAGGTAGTCAATTAAATTCAACAGTAGACTAAATTCAACGGTATATTAAATCCTCCGGTCTAGTAACACATAACAAACCTAGTAGATTTTCCGTAAAGCAGCGCCGTGATAGTGCCCTCGCGTTGTGGCGCGCGTGAAGGAATTCCACTACAATGCCCTATCAGGAGGTTTTGTTGCTCCCGTTAAAGTGCAGTAGTGCCGCCTGCGATTAAAGGGCTCCTGGCTAGCCTGTGTCATGTTTATTGGACTTATTTGTACAGTCGCCGTCAAATATAACTGAAAAATCCAGGAAAAACGAGTCCTTTAAAGTTGTCGTGACGTACTACACCTTCTATACTGGAAATAGACTAAAAATATTTCACCTAACAAACGATTATTTTTTCATTTAAAACTAGAGATGATGAACCTACGAAATACATTCATACTAAAACAAACAAATAATCATATGAAAAAATATAAATTCGCACTTCAAATGACTTTTCCACGCTAGTGGATAAAACGAACTTTTCCACCTGTAAATGGGATTTTTCCGAGTGAGTAAGGTGAAATAGTTATTTGTCATGCAAAGCTGCAAAGTTGTTATTTGGCGCGAGTGCTTCATTTGAAAGCCGAGCAAGCGAAGGAAGCTAAGATTGAACCACGAGCGGAGCGAGTGGTTCAAATATAGACTCCTGAGCATAGCGAGGCTTTCAAGGCACGAGTAGCCAAATATTTTTGCAGCCGTGCGAAACACACAACTTTTCACCTCACTAAAGCGAGGAAATGTGTATAAAACTATGAAATATATTTAAAAAATATAGTTTTTTTTTAGTCATTTAAATTAATACTAGTAACAATCAACCTACGAAACACACTAATAATAGTTATAAAACGACAAACAAATAAACATATTAGTAGTAGCTACATTACGGTACAGATACAGATCAGTAAATAAGCCATAGGTACTGGTCGAGTATGGGATACTGGACGGACCGAGTCGGCTATAACTTAATACGAGGCCAGAATGGCATTTACGGTCGAAGCATGTATAGTGTTTTTCCACAAAAATGTAACTTTAAAATATTGTAGAATAAAATACTAAGCCCACCTTAATTCGCAAATATTTCTTTAACATGGACTTTGCGATTAGTTATTTTCACGGTCTTATCATAGGAATCTAATTTTGAATGTAAAAAATATTTTTTTTATTTCAGAAATAATGTTTATGTAATAACTGATACTTTATAAAAAAAATACAAAATACAATCCCAAAATACTAACATTTATTGCGACTTGTTTCTGCTACTTTACACGGTTTAATTATGCAAAACGCAAACGTCATTGGCTCATTTTTCTTTAATCATGTTTTTTTTAATCTCCCAAGACTGTCTACCTGTTTTAAGTTTTTTTCTCGTTTAAAAATGCAGTCTTACTTAATAATTAAAAATAAATAATTAAGTTTTAAATAATAACATATTTATCGTACATAAAATAACGTTTTACGATTTAAGATGATTAATTAACTTTTTGAATTCATATACCTACGACCTCATCGCACTCTCATATTAAGTCTTCGTACTGGTCGGTTTTGAGAAAAAAAAAATTCGAACTTCAAATGACTTTTGCACGCGAGCGTGTAAAATTGATTTTTCTACGCAGATTTGGCGCTTTAAATAGAACTTTTCCGAGCGAGTGAGGTGAAAAAAATATTGTACCTATATGCAAATAGTGTTAAATGATTAAAATTCTGTCCTATTAAATTTAACGATCTAGTAAAGCGAACCTGGTAGATTTTCCATGAAACCGCGTCGTGATACAGTGCCCTCGCGTCGCAGCCGCGCGTGAAGGAATCTCACAACAATGCCCCATCACGCGGTTTTGTTACTCCCGTCAAAGTGCAGTAGTGCCGCCTGCGATTAAATGGCTCCTGGCTAACCTGTCATGTTTATTGGACTTATTTTGTACAGTTGCCACCAAATACATTTGGATAGTGTTGTGATTTAGAGCTAGATTCGAGTCTTGAAAAACGATCTGGACAATGTCACAAGTCCAACTCTCCATCTGATTAAATGGTTTGTGGCTATACCTATAGCCTGTGTAGTTCTTATTAGACTATTCGTACTCACAGTCACCAGCATATACGTCAAATCAATTACCTCTTGATGTGGCAAATTTACTGATCGTTGTCTCCCCGGACTCTTCATTTGAGCGAAGCAAACAGTGTTACCAAAAAATATGGACACGGTTGTTAAGCTTCAGACATATTTACAGAAGAATAATTTTAATTTAGAATGTAAGTATGTACCTATGCTTGTTTACTTTATCCACAGTTTACTCAGTTTATCCACATTTGTCTCTCTTCCACTTTTGTCTTTTTTTACAGAACCTTTGTATGAAATGCAATGTCATTGGAGTTTTAATGGTAGAAAAGTAATATATATAACTTAACGCTACCGCATATTTATTCCCATAATTGCATAAGTGTGACATGACATTGACATGATGTGTTTTGTGTCATCGTCAAGTTTTCATAGTGTTATTGGGCTTTTAATGAACGTGCTTACCATTTGTATCAGTCATAGATCAGCAGAGCCAAAACACCAGAAGAGCTACTACGTTATCAGTGTTATCACAACACAACAAACGGGGCTTAATCGCATATAAGTATAATTTATTTAATTACCTTTCGTTGGTAATTCTTCGACTTTTATTCGAGACCATAGGTGTAACGTGACGTCCGAAACGTCGAAGAATTAATAATCTTTCACCCTAACCATGTTATAGAATTTCCATAAAAAAACTGCCTTACAATTTGCACCTGACGACAAATGTAACAAACACCAGACATCATCATCACAAAAGAATTCAGATTGCTGGCGCCAGCGCGACCTTTAGATATTTCATCCTAAACATTCGCGCTAATAAATTATTGGTCAATAACAATAAAGTTTTTCTTTTTATCGATTGTTAGATATCGAGTTACCAAAGTAGACGCGTGTAGGTGGAACTGATTCGTATCATCATGATATTTAAATCGTTTAACAATATAAATAATCGGCGCAAAACTAATTTCAGATGAGGCTAAAGTTATTGCAAAGGTTTCTTATAATAATAATAAAATTGTGTTTTACGCCATCTGATCGAAACCTAAAGCACTAACACATGTCCAAATTTGAAACTCGAACAGGGTCCTACCAAAACATTACATGTAAAAAAATACTTGATTATAGCGCCATCTACACAAAATATACTTGTTTTAGCAACTTTGACTTCATACTAGTACATTCAGGTAACGTTAGATGTCGTAATATCGTGCTCGATTACAGCGCCATCTATGCTACAGGAAATGAACTAGCTGCACTGCATTGTCGCGAAGAGCTGAGGTACTTCGTAAGTTTTAGTAGTGACATCTATGTCCTGAGTGAGTTACTACAATAGTAGAATTCTTGCTTGTTAAACAGTTAAATGGTAGAGATGGAGTTCCTAGCGACATTTAGGATGTAGTTGATGTTCATTTATTTCATTGTTGCATTCTTCTTCCCTACGACGAGTTTTTATTAAACATTTTATCTGTTGGTTCTGTTTCCAGTGATTATTCAGAAGAATGAATAATCATTTTAAAAATTGCATCCTATTTAAACTGTAAGACTACATAATTGAGCTTAAATGTACTTAATGTACATAATAGTAATTTCGTGGAAATATAAGTTTTTTCAAAGGAGTAGATTTGTTAACTTGCTTACAACATACTGACATTGAATAATAGCAATATCTAGCTATGCCAATTCATTACATAACTAAGAGCGCTTAGAGAGAGATAAGTATATTTAAGTATGAGTTGTAAAAAATATGCCCCGGGTGAGGATCGAACTCACGACCTTAAGATTATGAGACTTACGCGCTGCCTACTGCGCCACCGAGGCCTTTGTAGACCTGATGAAAACAAGGAATGATTGACGCGATTTTAAGTTTTTTTATTTTAAACAATTTTAATATGCTGAGACACTGGGATATATTGTATACAGTCGATGCGTTGCAGGGCTGTCGGTAAAAATAGTTTGCAAGTGTTATCCGACTTATTATATTAGTCAGCTCGACTCAAACCTAAAAATGAAGTTGTTCCTATCATAGCACCTGGTTCCTATCTGCTGGTTTCGAGGCAGCTAATACGTTATAATATAACTCTCATATTGGTTATTGCTACGTAAGGAATTTTATTTTGGTACGTGATTAAAAACAGTTTTGATGCTATGAAGTTCGGGTAGTATTATCCGATTTATATACTTATAGCAGAAGATAACTAGAATAAAGTTAAATAATACATACAAAATTTCAAAAGAAATGCGAGTACTCCGTAACTTCGGATTAGCAGATTAATCTTAATTGATAGCTTAATAGATAGTTATTGGTAGACATGTGTCTACACCAGCGTCGTTTATAATTATAATCATCATCGTCTTGTTTTTTTTCTCGTTCCGTTCAAGTGCACAGCACCTAATACCTTCATACGACTGCCATTGTCATCTTATCTATAAGTCGCTAAGAAACTGGACAGATAGGATTACACGAGGTAAATGTAAGACGTGATACAAAATGCTACTTTCCGAGGCTACTCACAATGACAATCAACTTTTATTAGACTATATTTTGTAAGTACCTAATCGAAAAAATAGTAGTCGGTTAGAAGGAGGTCCAATTTTTTTTATGATTTCGATGTAGGTCTGATGCTAAAATGTTATCGTAATTGTGAGTATAGTCGGAGAGTAACATATTTGGACGTCACTGAATCTTTTTATTTGTATATCTGTACAACAATTTTTGGTACACGGGTAGCTGGCTATCTACAGATGTTTCTAGGGCACTTTTACTCGACTACGCTGAAGCTAAAAATAGGGGGGGGGGGGGGAGACTTTTACCTCCTCCACGAACGAAGTTGCGGACATCCTCTAGTTGGTATACAGTCAATTAAAGAAAAAAAACCCATACGAGATAAGTGAATGTTTGCACATCCAGCAAGGTGCTTTTAAAATCCTGAAGCCAACTTGAACGGAGAAAAAACATGTATTTTACAATTTACAAGCAAAAAACCTGTTTAGATCTACTTACTAGGTATTATTAAATTATGAAATGCCATGTTTATATTTTAATTTTTTTCTACGTTATTTTATTTTATTACACACTCAAATGCCCGAAAGTGTCTATATACGTTATTATAATTATAAAAACTTTGTTGCCTTTTGGGGGTCCATGATAAATGAATTTGATTTTAATAAAAAACCAATTAGTTCGTAAACAGCTAATAATAAAATACATCGTAATATTTAAGAAGTTGTGCATATCGGGGAACGGCTTTTTGTATGGAGACTGACAGTCCTCTTGTTTTAATGGTCCTTGCTCCATGAACTTATCTGCATATGTCCTATTTTTGTGCCTAGTTTCGTCTAAATTCCGTGGAAATGTAATCCGTTAAACCGACAATCGTCCCCCTTACTCCATGATCTTATATGCATAAGGTCCTATTTTTATGTGCCAAGCTTCGTCTAAAATCCGTGCAGATGTATTCCGATGGAACCGACAATCGTCCCCCTTATCATGAAGCTATATTCAAATTAAACTTAGCCAAATTGTCGCAATATCCAGCCAGACGTACCTAGACGTCGCCAGCGGGATGGCAATCTAATGAAAATACCCGAGTTGTCCGTCCATGGCCGTCCCCTGGCCTTTGAGACAGACGGACAGGAGACGTAGGTATAACAGAAATGCTTTATCTCAAGCAAATTGTAACTTCTATACCAAGTAACGCAGACCTAAGTACCTATATGTAATAACACCATCGAGCGCAGTCTTTGACAAGAATAACTCTTGATTTCATACGACGTAATATTTTCTGCTGTTTCCGCGATTATTACTCATTGAAATAAAAAAAAATAACGGATTATACCGCGTATATTATCTCATTTGAGTTCCCGACGCTTCGGAAGCTTTTTAGCTTTCCATGGTCACGGGTGTACCCACCCAAAGGAGATAATATACGCGATATAATTCGTTAAATTGTTTTATTTCATATGACCTGTCTTGTAACATTTACCGTGCGGAGTATTTTCATACTATTATAAAGTTGAAAAAATTAAATGTATGCGCACTGGTGATATTTTAAAAAAAGTAAGTGATACGGACCATTTGTGAAGTTCACTGAATCAGAAAATATTTATTATATTTTTTTGTTTGTTTGCATGTATTGTTCTGGCTTCATCACATCAAAACGACTAAATGGATTTCCACAATTTTTGGTACACGGGTAGCTGCATCCACAGATGGTTATAGGATACTTATTATCCGAATACGCTGAAGAAAAAAAAAGATTATGATTCTCTTCTTTCTTTCGGAAAGATTGTTTCCGAAAAAAATCATACATGAACTTGCGAAGTGCCCCCTAGAAATGTTTATTTTTCTTATTTAACTATCAAACCCCTTCCGTTTTTGCCATTTTGGCAATGGAACCCTAAAAAGTGGAAATATAAACATTAAAATTTCATCACTTACCAATGACAGCCCAATCTCCAAACTTTCAAAATTTCCTAATCGACACCTAAATATCATTATATTCAAATAAATCCTCCCTGGAGTGATAAATTTACCTCGTTTGAGTGGCAACCCTTCCTGTGAATATTTAAAAAGTCGTTGGCAACATTTTAATTGGGCAATCCTGCAAGGATTAAATTATCAAGACACCTAGTTACGGCACCTCTTTGAAGTTAATGAATTCAACAGGAGTTAACCGCTGGCTTGCGTAATCCTGTATTCAGCACTTACAGATTATGACACTGAAAAAAAATGGTGGGATCTGTTTTATTTAATATCATGTATAGCGCTTAAAGCCTGACCAGAAATATATGACCATGCGCCATGTTGCGGAATTTCATCTGAACTAATTTCTTACACTGGCAATAATTTGAATGATAAGTTGTCAGTGTCACTGTGGTTGGTTTATTCAAATAAGAATGAAGTGTTATATTAAATGATAAATGACTAAAAATGCCCAAAACAATTCACAGTCAAGAGTGGAACATTATTAATAAGGTATAAAATCAATTGCTGAAAAAATAACGTACAGGAAATGAAACTTTTTTCGCTAGAAAACATTTTAAAATTAACATCTGAACTGACAGGTAAACAACTCAAGATGTCATTATTAGTCTACACTTAACTGTTGCCATGTTAATCAGAATAATAGCGCATTCTTGACAATGGTCATATATTTCTGGTTTACCTTTACATTTCATTTTGAAGCCGATCACATGAAGCCGCTTTCAGCCAAAAGGTATCCATTGCTGTACAAAGGCCTCCCCAAAGTATTTCAACGATGCTTTCTTGTGCTCCATTCGCATTCAGCTGTTCCCCGCAATCCTTACAAAGTAATATTTAATACTTTAGGTTATCTACTGGGAGTTAAATGCGAATCTCAAGTACTAATTCATTGTATGTATTGACACACACACGACCAGGAGACGACTGGCGAGCGGGACCCGTAGTTTAAAACCTGAGGCGGAAATGATGACAACATGTTCCTGATCCTTACAAATACTAATGCCAATGCGGCTTTATACCTAACTGATTGATGTTGTAAGGTAATATTATTATGCCGCGAAGTTCCTGAGAAATAAGAATCGGATCATATTCGTTTATATTTCGGACTTTGCCATATTTACCAATTTGGGTATCTTACGCTGTAAAATAAAACTCTCCTGGCATTAATACTGTAACTCTACATGAATATGTATCATTGATAATAATAACCCTGTAACTTCTTGGTCTGTACAAGAAATCAAAGAAAATACTGATTTTATAATCAGGTAATCCAAGTTTGAACGTACACAATCGCCATTTTTTAATTCCGACCTGTTCCTAAGCGAACGTAAAATGTTTATTCTTCCGAAAGAGGGGACATTGTAACTTTTTGGAGTCTTTTGTGCCTTAATTTTTTACGGAAAACCTCCCGAGACCGATCCGGGATTTTGAAACACGGTGGAGCTTAAAGTTTGAGAAGTTTGTTAAAAAGACACTTTACAATGGGTTACAGCGCGAAAGCTGCATAATTTTATACCTCCCCAGACCGTGAAAGATTACGGTTTTTGCTAAGGCAACCATTTTCAAAAGAGGTGTTTCATATCTATCGGTAAGTACCTAACTCGTGCATTTACTCGTGTCATGTGCTGTATAAAGTTATCATCCATCATATGTATGTGTAAGTACCTATTGTTAGAAGAACTCATATCACAGTACAGCAAAAGGTCTTAATTGCGTATATATATATGATTTATTAAGAATTATCTTGCGTTGGTGAATCTTCGCCGTGTCTGACATAGCGATACGTCCATAGCTTATGAGTCTTCGTCTTCGAGACTATGGACGTAACGCGACGTCCAAAACGTCGAAACATGACCAGGAAAGGTAATTAAATAAATCATATTTCTACGCAATTAAGCCTTTTTGTTGAATTGTGATAATGAGTAAAAATCGGGTAAGTTTTGTTAGAAGAACATTAGTTAGCTAACCTATATTTATTTCGCAGAAATTTATTTTCCTTAGTTTGTATACCTTTAGGTATTAATATATATATATATATATATATATATATATATATATATTTGAAGAAGAAGAAGAAGAACATACATTTATTTTGTAAACAACATAAATTACAGTACATTGGAAAAGACATGTATAGACTATTTAGACATAAGGTCGCCTGTTGTTTACTACACTATTTTTTATACTACTAAGGAGTAAGGTGGCATACAAGCGTACGGCCTGCCTGATACAGCCTGAGCAGTCACCGTCGTAGCCTATAAATGCTTGCAACGCCAGGGGCAATACGTCACTGTTCTACAGCTTCTATATAAACATAATTTTATTACCTATACAAAAGTAAGTACATATGTACTGTATGACGAAGAATGGGCGAAGAATGGACTTAGCAGTTAGGTTTCAACTAAAGTTCTGGTTAATTAAAATGTAAATGCCGTACAATAGGTAATATAAAATAAATATTCACGAAACAGATGTTCTTCACACCGTGTACGAGTACATAAACTACAGATGAATAAATTCTCAGCCCGGAACGTACCTCCTCGCAATTTAAAACCTACTTCCAACTACCGAATACAAACCAAACTACCGACAAACAAATGAATTCGTTGTTCAAAAATTCACACCTCCTTGCAAGTTAAAACCCTTATGCGACAATATTTCGTTGGGCACATTAAAATTTATCACTACCGAGTTTACGCAGAGCCGGGCATAAAATAAAATGACAGTTGTTTAGTATAGACCGGGGAATATTGTAGGTGCAATATGTAGAAATTGAAAGGTATGGGGCGCGCGAGACCTCTTTTATTTATGGTGGTAAATGGGTTTTGGATTGCCGCGAGTTTATGTGGCAAGGTGATGGGAACAATAATAGCTTTTGAATAAGGTTTCATGAGTGTTCGTGCGCCTACATTGCCTACACGACATTTTGAGGGGTTCATGGCGAACAATAGTAAAAGTGTAGGACTTCAAGCTAGATTAAGCGGTGATATGGGCAGGAAGAGATTAGTAGAGATCAGTGGAGCGACCTGTGTCTTGAAGTGTACATAGGTCTGATTATGACGATGACCAGTAGCAATGTCACCAAGTTGGTGCGGCCCACCCCACTAACCATAGGTAATTTTAGGCATGTTAACACGTCCCCTATGCATGCATTACATGTACAGCATTACGAGATACATTCGATGCGTGAGTGCATCATATATGGGGCACGACCTAAACGTAACTCTAAGGGGTTATCAAAGTTTGCATGTACAAGTTTGACAATCTGTATTTGTTTAAATAAAACTATTTAACGGATTATATCGCGTATATTATCTCATTTGAGTTCCCATCACCTTGAACTCAAATGAGATAATATACGCGATATAATGAGTTAAATTGTTTTATTTAAATGAGTAATAATCGCGGAAACAGGAGAAATTAATCTGTATTTGCTTGCGCGTATGGGCTCCAAAAAATAAGTCAATAAGCACGTAGAACAAAAATGCACGTGAGGGATGCATTTCTTACTTTCAGTTGCATATCGAATGTGTTAAATTACGTATTTTATTTGACCTTTTTTGTTACAACACATCAAAACCTTATAATATTAACTGATACCTACTAAATTGGAAATCCCCAGAATTTGGATGACTTTAAAATTCGCCAACTGAACTGATAACACCAGAACTTGTAATTTTTTCTTTACTTTATTTTTATTTCGAATTTCACTACACTCGTGACCGGACAAATAAAAATTGTGTAACACGTGAATTAATTTAAAGCATTGAAAACGTCGTGTAAATTTTAGTGACGATATATAATTTACAAAATCCCGGTTGTCGTTACTTGTAATGATAAAGTTACTCCCCACCACAATTGCCTATTCTCCGTAGTCCTAAAACTGGTTATTCACCACCCGCTAATAAACGTTAACTGTGTCTATCAGCAGAGAGTATTTAATTATACAGAGTGGTCCACTCGTGCTAAGATGAAAACACCAAGTAAGATATTGAGGCAGAAATGTTCTTAAGTGGTCGCCCACATAGCGGAAGATGTGACGTGACGTTTTTTAGCGTTACAAATTAAGTAAACAAAGCAGCAGGCGTCTTTAACAGGTCCGGCCGGTCTAGGGCGGGTTTGCGGTTGATCCATGTAACGATCTCCCAGGAAACAAAATAGGTAACGTGATCAACAACTGTCAACTTCAATAAAAAAGTAATAATAACAATTTTACTCCAAACAACAAAAAGACCACAGGAAATCCAACGAAAGTCACTCAATAGAAATAGGTACCACTGTCAGATAGTGACTACTACGTTTAAAACCCCTGACTATAGTTTATAAACCTCTGCCACTTTAAGTGTTTTCATCATCATCATAATTTCCGCCATAGGACGTCCACTGCTGGACACAGACTTCCATAAGGGCCGGATAAAGGCACTACGGACAGGTTCAGTGTCGCGGTGGGCTTCGCAACCAGGGGTCGGCTTTAAGCCTTACCTCTTCCTGCTTGTCATAGACGCTCTGTCGTCAGGCACTCAAGAAGACCTCCCTGGTGTATGCTCTTTGCTGACGATATTGTCCTTGTCGGTGAAGAGGAGCTTGAAATTCAGAGCAGACTAGAGCAGTGGCGGCAAAAATTGGAGAATGTTGGCCTTAAATCAGTCGATCCAAAACAGAACACCTGATTTGCGGTCTCCCCAATTTAACGCCCATAGAGCTCGATGGCGTAACGCTGCCGGTCTGCTGGTGATATTGACCGTGACATTAAAAACCGAATCAGCGCAGGATGGATGAAGTGGCGACAGGTCTCGGGAGTAATATGCGATGCCCGAATGCCCCTTCGATTGAAGGGCAAAATCTACAAGAGCATTGTGAGACCTGTCGTCATGTATGGATCGGAATGTTGGGCCGCAAAGGTGACGGATGAAAACAGATTGCATGTTACGGAGATGAGAATGTTGATGGATGAGTGGCGTGACGAGAATGGATCGGATAAGGAATGAGTATATAAGAGGAAGCCTGAAAGTAGCACCCGTAGTCGATAAGCTGAGAGCAAATCGCCTACGGTGGTATGGACATATTATGCGGAAGGATGAGAGCCATGTGACAAGAAGGGTATTAGATATGCACGTGGAAGGATGTAAGAGGAGGAGGAGGAGGTAGGCCGAGGAAACGGTGGAAGGGTTGCGTGAGAGATTACATGAAGAGGAAGGATGTAAGTGACGAGATGACGAGTTATAGAGAGGTATGGAAGAAAAAAACATGCTGCGCCGACCCCAAGTAAATGGGATAAGGGCAAGCGAATGATGATGAAGGGCCGGATAAAGGAAACAAGTGTTTTATTAAACTCCATTTATATTACCAACAAATAAATATAAAAATAAATTTTATTTGGAATAGAAAAAAACGGATTATAACAAAAATAAGCATTTCTAAACTTATATAGTTTTATCTTTTTGTGGATGGACCGCGGGTTTTCGTTGGGGGCAAAGAAACACCGTATAGGTACTCGCCACAGACCATATAGACGTCGCAAACCAGCTCAATAGTATGGAAACCGAGCGTGTCAATTTTTATATGCCTACTATGACATCACGTAAACAATTTAGTGATGTCCAATACTACCGCCGCGTTAAGCCGATTCAAAGGCGCCGCCAACCGACTAAAAGTAGTCCTTTGCGGCGAGAGGACTCAAAGGACATACGCAGCCCGCCTGCTTTAGTTTACGATCTGCATTTTTCTTCAAAACTCAAGTAAGTAATCTATGAATTTATGTTAATATGTCTATTGCAATCATTCAAAATGTTCCATAATAATAAATAAATATTTTTATGATTGATTTTCTATCGTTTCTTTTATCGATTATATTTCGAGTTTATAGACAGACAATGAGAAAGCGATTCAATAATTAAAAGTTACACATTTTTTTACACGATTGCCCAAAAATAGGAGTGTAAAAGGTAATTCTTCATTTAACGTACTTGATTAGTATGTCCTACAAAAGAGAAAAACGATACAAGTTTATAATGTATTAGCTTCAAAATAAAATGATCAGATTATATACTTTTTCTAATTTTCTTTTTGATGGAGTGTTCTTTGAAGCCTAGTTTGATGAAAATTGATGATCTACAATTTGCAATACATAATTCATATTTTATTACATAGCAATAATACTTTATAAAAAAAGATATCAAATAAAGGATAATAAATTAAATTAAATATAATTAATGGTTCTTTTTTACCTCTCTTTCACCTATACTCAAGGATTATATCTATGGTCGGAATTGCTGAGTTTAACAATAGGCGCCTCTTGCTTGAGCCGTAGGTAGAAGTAATTATTAAAGAGGATCGAAAAAATCTTGCTATGTTATATATCATTATATGCATTTATCAATTTTTGTTTTAGTGTGGGATCATTAGGGAATCTCATTGTATAGTAACTAGCCTTAATTATCATTGTCTGTCACAAAAATCGATTATAAATCGAATTGCATAGTGACATTGCATGAAACATCGCGGTGTACAGCACTACTCACTTTAAATCGACAGACAATGAGAAAATCCCTACCACCACACAACGTAAAATTTACGGAAAAATCGTTTGCTTCACTGTCCATTGCGGCCTACAAATCATATGCCTTAACGATAGTATAAAGTAGAAGCAGCAATGGATGGCGTACTTCGTTTAATATACTATGTGTGTAACTATTTTGGTAGAAACGACACGGCATCACATCAATATAAAAACAATTAAATTTAAATTAAATAAGGCGAAATTTATTAGAAAAAAATTACCAATTGTCTTGCCACTCTTGTTGAATTTAAACAGTTAATTACGGCGCAGTGAGGCATTTTATAGTGCAGCAACAAACGTGTGAAAGATAGAACGACAGGAGCGCGACTGAGCGGCAAATGGTGCACCGCACTCTTTAGATACACGCGAAGTACATGCATTGGCGGTATTTAGGTTTATCTAGGTCTGTGGTACTCGCTATGCGGTATATTCCGAAACTCGAAAGTGGTCGATACTTAAATCTATACAGTATGGACATTTTATTACAGCGCGCCCTAGTAGTTACGCCGTGAACTACTAACTTATCTATAATCTATAATGTTTTACTATGCTAATCAAGCCATCTAGGTACCGATGTATACATAAGGTAAATAGATGGCGCTGTTCTTAACAAGTTTTAATGAATGGTAGGTACCACGTAGGTACATATTGTACGCGCGTTTTTATTATACCTATTGTTATTGTTACCAACTTTCAACTGCAATATTTTAACAGCCTACTGATCTAAAAATGTCTACAGTTGTAGCAGGGGGTCCCATTCTCTAACAGATATTTTTAGTGCTAACAATCACCAATAGATAGCGCCATAAGTAACAATTTCAAATTAAACAATATAAATATATCGAATTTAAGAGAAATATGGGACTTAAAATAAAAAATTGAATATTTTACGTATAAACATCCACATTAACACTAATTATATGCATAATTCTGATTAAAACAAAAAACCATTAAAAACAGATTTTCAACATGCCAATTTAAGCTCCGCTTGAGCTTTCGACCTCTCATATTTGTTTACAGTAGTGACACTAGATGGCGCTTGATCTGAAAACTAAGCTTAAGATTGTAGACATTAGCCGAAACTGGTCGAGACACGCATGCCATTATCTTCGAACGATGTACATAAGAAAAGGACGGCATACATAATATCTCACCCTGTCTCCATGATGGTGTACTTTGAGGTACAAGTACGGTAAACAGCACGCGTTTCGTAACAATACAATACATAAATAGGCCAGTAGTGGACCGTGTATTACATTGACAAGTTTTGATAATTCGAAAGTGCTTGGCTTTTGTTTAGTGAATAAATAATGTCTATTTAACTATTTATAAATAACGAATTTCAGAATGATATATCGTATTTATATTTTTTATATGCATTAAATATAGAATGGATGTTCGAAATGTTAATTACTGTGTGCTGATAACTATTTAATAATACTGTTATAGAAAATGTAATAAAAATACTTTTATGGAACCACGAGATAAAACGCAGTCGTTATAAATTGAATGATACAATTTGGACGTGGGTAAAATGATTTTCTATGAGTTTGTCGTAACGAGTTGAATCTGTATAAAAAAAATTAAAATAAGAACTGTGCTGAAGATTTTTTTCCTTTTTTCTTTACAGCTTTACTAGTATTGCATGAAAATCCTTAATTTCGCTATTAAATAATCTAATCAATTGATTTAATCGTCATATACTTTAAAAAGTTTGACTTTTATTGTGCAATTTATTAAAAAATTGGCTAATTTCAAATTTCGCGCGTCGCGGCAAGCGGCGACGTGGCGCGCGCCGGAAATAAATGACATTGTAAGTAATATTTAAAAACATATCATTATAAATGTATTGAATTAGCGATCTAATGGTACATATATTAGGCGTGTTATGAATAATACAATGCTTAATTTTATTTTGATAGTAAAAATACGAGTAGGTAAGTATATACGAGGGTTGCTACTTATATATCCGGAAACAAAAAAACAAACAAACGTACACGGCTGAAAATAGTTTTATTGTTTTTCAAAGTATTCCCCTTGATGATCTATGCACTTTTGCATTCGCGTGAACCAATTTTTAAAGCACTTCTGCCACTCCGCCTGAGGTACCTCCATAACGTGTTGTTTGAATGCGTCGACAGCATCTTCAGCGGTCGAAAATCGTTGACCGCGTAATTTATTCTTTATATTTGGAAATAAATAAAAATCGTTGGGTGCCAAGTCAGGGCTGTACGGCGGATGACCCGTTAATTCCACATTTTGACCCTCCAAAAATAGAGTTGTTTCGCGTGACGTATGACAGCTGGCATTGTCATGATGAAGAATGATTCTTCGTCGCTGGTTAGTTTTACGAATTTGTTCAAATACTTCCGGTAAGCAAATGGTCGTGTACCACTCTGAATTAACCGTTCTACGGTTTTCTAGTGGCACTGTAGCTACATGGCCATTAATACCGAAGAAGCAGGCCACCATTTGTTTCAATGTACTTTTTGCACGAGTAACTTTCGTAGGGTTCGGCTCATTTTGAAACACCCATACCGTTGATTGTTGCTTCGTTTCGGGATCGTATGCATAGATCCAGGATTCGTCACCTGTATAGATGTTATAAATGGCTTTTGAGTCACCACGGTTATATTTTTTTAACATTTTATTGCACCATTCGACGCGAGCATGTTTTTGCTCATTTGTTAAGTTGTGGGGTATCCAACGCGAACAAATTTTTTTTACAGCCAAATAATTATGTAATATGCTATTAATGCTGGTCATAGAAATACCCAGAGTCGCCTCTATCTCGCGGTACGTAACATGTCGGTCGTCCATTATAAGTTTTCGCACAGCCTCGATATTTTGTTGTACAACGACCGATTTCGGGCGACCTGCCTTAACTTCGTCCGTAAGCATACTACGTCCACGATTGAACTCACTAAACCAGTGATACACAGTAGTTTTAGATGGGGCTTCATCACCAAAAGTTGAAGTTAGTTGATCTATGCACTGTTGTTGCGTTAAACCACGCCGAAAATCATAATAAATCATAGCACGAATATTTTCACGAGTGAGTTCCATTCTTGCTGCGAGATGACATTTAAAACCCGTCAAAAACAAAACACGAGCGTTAATAAGGAAGAAAAAATATACCTTATATACTTAAAAAAGTTCAAATTTTACCATGGCGGTCAAATATGCTATTTAAGAAGATTGTAATCCCGGTTTCCGGATATATAAATAGCAGCCCTCGTAATAAGTAGATACATAACGAGTTTACGAGTAGTTAACCTAGTCTCGATCTGTTGCCAATTAATTCAACAAGTTTTGCCATACGAGCAGTGAAAAATCTGTAGAATCAAGAATACCTATCAAATTTTCATTATTTTGACAAGATTTTAAGTAGGTACTACTCTTTGCAACGTTTTCATGGGCCGACTACGCTGATTGATTGCAATCAGTTGCCACTATCAAAACTAAAGTAAGTAAGATATCAGTTGACGATAGGGGTAACTTCGTTCGCGGAGGAGAAAAAGTCATACTTAACCCTCCGTTTTTTTCTTCAGCGTACCTAGTCGGGTAAAAAGTATCCTATCCGGAGATACTCAGCTACTCGTGTACCAAAAGTGAAATAGTTGAAATCCGTTTAGCCGATTTTGCGTCATGAAGCCACAACGACACATACAAACATACAAAAAATAAAATATTTTTCTTTTTAGTGACCTCCAAATAGTCCGTTACGAAAATATCTTAAATGTACAGAATAGTATAGATGACTATGACAAAAAGTTTGTAAGAAAATACAAATCGCATCAACCGGGGGCAGAGGGGCTATTCTGAAATTCGATATTCGAAGTTCGTATCGCGCCATCCCTCTCGCTCTCATGTTAAACTGTATTTGAATGAGCGAGTTGGCGCGATACGAACTTTGAATATCGAATTTCAGAGTAGCCCCTCAAGGCAGCATCGTTCAAGGCCACGCGGCGGCGGGCCGGCCGACTTCATATACTTACATTTACATGATTGGTCGAAATAGTAACACATCATGGGACAGCGATGTGTTACTATTTCGAGTCTGTAGTACTCGTCTCATTCAAGCAGTACACATCGTTTTCTGCACTTATTTCATATTATAAGAAAAGAAAAAGTAGTAAAAGCTATGGTTTCGTAGGTTTTTTCTATACTTTGCCAACGAAAAGAAGCACATCATCATCATCAGCCTATACACGGTGCCCGCGAGGAATGGGAAAGATTTTATAACCACGCATTCCTAAGGCCATTACGAGTAAAAAAATTAATATGAAACCAGGTCAAATTCAGCAAAAAAAAAAACATAATCTGGTTAAGTCGATTATTGTACATAAAAATTGAATATTTTATGTTTGCTTTCGCTTCTCTATGAAAATTATCCCTTTCAATAAAATGGTAACGATTTGTTTTTCCAAAAAAAAGGATGAGTTTAGAGAGTAGTAGCTGTCACTTTGAAGTCTGTCAATAACGACGCGAAACTAGGCAACATATGTGGCAACGTCGCTATCAAAAAAGCTTAATGTACTCACAGTACAGTAATCACAATAAATTGTTAACATGAAAATTGATAATATCTTTAAAGCTAAGCCGGAATTGCCTGGCATTCATCATATAACAGTTTTTACTTCTAATGACCTAAGGAATGCGTGGATAATATCTTTCCCATTCCTCGCGGGCACCGTGTATATACGTCCCACTGCTGGGCATAGGCCTCCTCTCTTGGATGCGAGGGAATGGAATTTAGTCTCCGCGCTGGCCCAATGTGGATTAGAGACTTCACTTCACCCTTTAATTCTTCGCAAGTATGCAGAAAAGAAGCACTTTATGAAAAATATGCGTTTTTATAAAAATCTGTTCTTGTCTATTGACCCCCGTTTGCGGTACTTACCTACTTTTAGTTTACTAGTAGCAGTACTTTGTTATATTCTTATTAGTTTAATATAAATAAGGTAAAATCACAAACGTCGCAGTCTAATCGTATTTACAATAGGGTACATGCATGATTTTTTAAAATCGCTTTTTCTTAACTACATATCAAAATATTTCATGACGATTTCAATATGCGAACTTAAAATTGAAATCGGCCAAGAAATACGCATAATATAGGCATTTTAAACTAGTAATTAGACAGAGAGGTTCGATATGCACTGTACGTCACAGTGCACATCGGCCATATAAATAAACTCCATATTAAATTCTGTTTTGAAAGAAAGAGATAGAATGAAATGTTTGATGGCTTGTATCTTGGTTATTTTTATAGCTATTCGAAAAAATATTTTTGTCTACTGTTTGTTACATGAATGAGCTTTTAATAAAGCAAAAATATAAATTCATGCATATTCCCTATTGTCGTGAATACGTGAATTGGATACCGACGACCCGAAATCTTGCTTGTTCTAAATTTTTCTAAGTCACTTTCATTCTTAAATTATAATTTTTGACTACGAGTATATAAATTATACTATTCTTTTGTTCCAAAATAATAGAACAAATTAATTTATAAACTCAAATAGTACCTAAGTTCGTAACAAACTAATAACTTACTAGCTGTAACTTAAAATAAATATAATTGATGATTAAAACAATTTAACGGATTATATTGCGTATATTTTCTCATTTTAGTTCCCGACGTTTCGGAAGCTTTCCAGCTTTCCACGGTCACGGGAGGACTGAGAAAAGATGTATTTTCCTCTGTCAAAGTTACAATTTGTGCAAACTACCCATTTTTTTGAAAAAACACAAATAAACGTGTACATACATGCCAGATGGGCCTAAGCTGTAAAGACAAGTCTTTTCTCAGTCTTCCCGTGACCATGGAAAGCTGGAAAGCTTCCGAAACGTCGGGAACTAAAATGAGATAATATACGCGATATAATCCGTTAAATTGTTTTATTTCAATGAGTAATAATCGCGGAAACAGAAGAAAATATTATGTACACCAGTACGGACTGGATGTTGCGGTATGAAGACCTCAGGACGGGACTCGCACGAGCTCGAAGTTCATTGAATTTCCTTAAAGAATGCCGTGATGAAGATCTCATTCCTACATGCGTGAAAATAGCACCGAAGAAGGACATTTTCGGTAGTGAACGCATTCTCCGCCAAGCTAGTGTAAAGTTACTGTGCAAACTTATCCACAATACCCGTTATTCAGCTCACAAGTTTGAACAACAGATTAAAGAAAAGAGTGACGAATTGCAGTTGATATTGACAGATGATGACTTCAAAAGTATTGTTGAACAAGGCGACAGACGTTACGCATCAAAATTTAAAAGCTGTACACGTAAGAAAAATGCTAAGTTTGACAAGTTGAAATCAAAACGCACTAGGAATGAAACGCTCCGTGGAGGTAATCAAACGTCAACGTCAAATGCCGTTGCACCTGTAGTGAATATTAGCTCGAAAGAACTGTCGGAGTCGCAAACCTCGCTTCTTAAAAAAAGGGCTTAATTATGTTGTTACTCCACGGAATATCCCTTTTGAACAGATTATAGTCGGTGTGGAAGATTGTTTGGTCCAAAATCATATGCGTAAGGAGGATTTGGAGGCCGTACGCCAGGATGTGTCTTCAATTTTAAGACGAGCGAAGTCTCCTAAAGTTAACTTACCCAGAACTGAATTCAACGCTTTGAAGAGCTTGCGTGAAGACCCAGACATCACCATTCTTCAAACTGACAAGGGAAATGCGACGGTTGTTATGGATACTAGTGATTACAACCAGAAAGTGGAAGTACTTTTATCAGACGCTACAACATACAAGCTTGTTAAGCGAGATCCAACGGCGAAAGTAGTAAAAACGACAGCCGAGCTGATAAGTAAGCACTGAAAATCTTAATCTGGATGTGAAAAGTTTAGTGCCTTCTTGCCCGGTGCCACCAAAGTTGTTCGGGTTACCAAAGATACATAAACCTGGTGCTCCGTTACTATAGGGCTATAGTGAGTCAAATCGATGCTCCTACCTATCGATTAGCTCGGCACTTAGCAGGTGTGCTTTCTTTACTGCGAGGGAAGACGGAAGCATACACAGGGGACTCATACCATTTTGTCAGTGAGATTAAGGATTTGAGACTAACTGATGATGAAGTTATGGTCAGTTTTGATGTCCAGTCTCTCTTCACATGCCTACCAGTTGAAGAATGTATCGAAATTGTGAAAAGAAGATTGGGTGAACAACAGATGGCAATAGAATATGCTGAGTTATTACAACACTGCCTTACATCTGGCTATATGCTATGGAATGGTGAATTCTACGGGCAAGTTGATGGTGTGGCAATGGGATCTCCGGTGTCTCCTGTCGTCGCCGATATTTTCATGGAAGACTTCGAGGAGAGAGCGCTTTCATTGGCACCTGTCAAGCCGAGGATCTTTAAAAGATACGTAGATGATACCTTTACTATTTTACCTAGATCTAGTGTTTCAGCTTTCTTAGACCATCTGAACTTCATGCATAGTAAAATTAAATTCACTATGGAGTTGGAAAATCAAAATTCACTTGCATTCTTAGATGTGCTAGTAATTAGAGGTCCTAAAAATGTCATAGGTCATACTGTATATAGGAAACCTACGCATACAGATAGGTATTTGAATGGCAAATCTTTGTTTCAGAGAGCCAGGGGTATCTGCGACAATCAACATCTGACTGCTGAGTTACAGAATGTCAAACGTGCGCTTTGAGCCAACGAGCTCCAGATACCACGTTCCAAGCAGGATCCCAGTATGAAGAAACCAACAGTCAAGCGTAAACCTGCCGTATTACCATATGTGAAAGGGGTCACAGACAAGATCGGAAACATCTTGAAGCGTGCCTCTATAAAAACATATTTCAAGCCGTTGAAGAAGGTGTCTCAATACCTTAGACCCGTGAAGAGTAGCACCCCTTTGCAGAGAGCAGGCATTTATAAGCTGGACTGCGAGTGTGGTCTTTCATACATTGGTCAAACGAAACGCAGTGTATCAACCCGGGTGAAGGAGCACATACAGATGTCAAGCACCGTCGGTGTAATAGGTCTGCAGTCTGTGAACATGTCATTGACAAACCAAACCACTCAATTAAGTTTGATAAACCTTCTATCATTGCCAAAGAAAAAAGATATATTCCCAGAATGCTACGCGAGGCTATTGAGATTAAAAAGCATCCTAATTTCAATAGAGAAGATGGATTGTCACTACCACCAGCTTGGGATCCTGTAATACATCTCATCAAGGAACAAGCGAGACACAGGACTGCAAAACCTTAATTTCCGAACGGTGTAAAATATCTTATCTGTTTAAAAGTAGTTCAATAGTCTCTATTTTTTTTATATTATAATTAGTAATGAGGTCGCCTAGGAGTTTTTCTTTGCAGCGTTTCTTTTCTCCTCAGTACGCCTCATTTGTGAAATGCTGCTTGGTAAATTATTAGAATAAAATAATTAAGCCCTTCTGGCACATGTGTAACTGTCTTTACAGCTTAGGCCCATCTGGCATGTATGTACACTTTTATTTGTGTTTTTTCTAAAAATGGGTAGTTTGCACAAATTGTAACTTTGACAGAGGAAAATACATGTTTTCTCAGTCCTCCCGTGACCATGGAAAGCTGGAAAGCTTCCGAAACGTCGGGACGCCGACCCTGTGATGTCCTAGTCATCGTATCCCCAATTCTTCACTAGATGGCGATAATGTGCGCACGATCTCGTTATTGCCATCTGGCGGAGAACCAGGGAAAACAATATAGCCAGTTGTATAGCCAGAGTTAGTGACGTGCAATTTTGTTGTTCGACATTGTGTGTCTGTTCTAGTATAGTAGTCTGTGGTTGTAGTGAATACTGTTTTGCGATCGTATTTTGTCGGAAATGTTCGTATTTATCTTGCTGTGTCAACCTACCCCCCGTATCCGCCGTAAGCTAATTGAGACAGGAAGATAAATACGAACTTTTTGGACAAAATACGATGGCAAAGCATTATTAAGTACCTATACACACCACTGATTTATAATACCTTCTCTGTTAATTTCCTACTCTTTGCTTTCTTTTTACCAACTGCTCAACTTCCTCAATCACCACCAATTCTACTGCCTAAATAACGATGTAACTGTATACAAGTTTGATAGGCACATACTACGTTTCTTCCTGAGACATCAGAGTTTTCATAGCACGTTAAATTCACTCCGTACCTCGTTAAACTGGACTGTTACTGGCAGGTACGGATGGTTCGTCATCTTTTAAATATTAAAAAAGTTAGAGTAGGTAACAACAGTTAGGCGAAGAAAGTAGCGGGAATTTTGAATTATTGAAAGGATCTTTAATAAGTCAAGATAGATGGTGTCGTTGAAGTTTAAGTTCATAAGTTAAATTACCTCACACCCGACGAAAAATGACGAGTATTACTCGTGTAAATTTATGTTTAGTTACTCGTATGTATTATTCTTGAATGAAATCGATTTCAACTATTTTTGGTACACGGGTAGCTGAGTATCTCCAGATAGTTATAGGATACTTTTTACCCGACTACGCTAAAGAAAAAGAGAGGGGTTATTACTGTTTCTCCTCCGCGAACGAAGTTGCGGGCGCCTTCTAGAGGTACTCGTATAAGTTTAACGTATTTAGCTGTGCATGTGTTTCTCTATATGGTATAGTAGGTCCTTATCCGATAAAACCCAGTTTGGTTAAGTCTTTTTTGTGGAAAGTTAACATAATTGAGAGTGTCCAGTCCATAGCTGAGGGCAGCTTCAAGTGCGTTTGACGAATAAATTTTTACGTATAAAACCTTCTGTTTGCAGGCATATTATAAATAGCATTTATTTGTGAGCTCACAAATTAAGACAATTTCATACTCAGACTCATATACTGATAAAATATATAACTACAATTACAGCTACATAGCATTCATTATATTAAATTATTGGAAAATATTCTACATTATTAGATTAAAGTATGTAATTTTATTATTAACGCTATAGTATTTTATTACTTGTTACTTATAAGAAGCTTATAATCGTAAAAAAATCATAATTTACGGGAACGGCGGTTGAAACGCTCCTGAGCCGCACGCAGGTATAATTTAAGAACTTACTATCTTCTATCTATCAGCCACGGACGTCCACTGCTGAACATAGGCCTGCCCTATAGCTCGCAACGAAATGTAAACAACGCAGACCGCATCCACCGACCACCCGTGACCCTCATGAGATCATCCGTCCACCTAGTTGGGTCCGCCTACAAACAAGCCTAGTCACAAACGGCTATCCGTTCTCCAGCCGTCGGCGTACAATGGGCCGCCCATTGCCACTTTAACAATGCAATCCTGCGAGCTATGTCGGTTACTTTACAATCTTCAGCTATAAAAAATAATCACCTCTTTTTTCAAGTGTATCAAGGATTTTACTATCGTTTCAGGGATTACTTATTTCTTCTTAGTCTAATAGTCTCTTATTAGAAACTCGTTGAGGCGCTTTTAAATAGGTATGTATGTATGCGTAGAATATCATAAATACCACCTTTTTGCTCTCACAAAAAACAAATGAAAACAGATCCCAACTGCTCACCTTTTCCCTAAACCTTTATGTGTAAGTGAACGAGCACATAGACAAGATTTTACAGTCGGACATAACGTAAAGGGGTAGGTTTATGTGCGCGGGATTAGCCTGACCAGCGGCGCTATAAACTGCGCAGGATTACTTTTATATCTCGTAACAAATAATAGCACATAAAACTTGTGTGAAAAACACTAGTCCGCCGGACCAGGGTACGGTCGGCGGGAAACTTATTGCTTGCACTAGAAAAATAAGATGATAGCAAAATAGAAAAACATGTTGCTTACCTTTTTTTAAGTAACGATTCAGTAATAAGCGCTGGTTGGTACAAGCGCGTAAAATAGATATTTTATTTATACTTAATTCGCATTCGATAAGTATATTTATTTCTCATTCACTTTAATTTCTGAATTAAAGGGATTCAAAGGAAAGTTAGCCCGGTTAATTGGTTGATTATTACCTACTTATTTGATGAATATTATCTTTAATACGAATCTTATCTTTGTTTAGGCGGATTTTTCGATCTCCAATCTCTCAATTGTTATAAACAATCGTCCAAAATGTAAAAAAAAACACATTTTCATTATGAAATCATTGTTCTTATAGCAATGAAATGTCTACAAAAGTTTTCTGTAAAGATTAACGCTTAATTTTTTTTTATTAAGACCGTTAATACATATAACATACCATTTTTATATCACAGAATTCATTTATCCATTTTATATATGATATAATATTTAAAAAAAATAGTGAATTAATTCTGATTCATGTTTCTTCTTCTGCCGACGGTAGGTAATTGCTAATTCGGTCTAAGCAATAGGGGTGTAGCTCTTATAAAAATGTCAGGGAGAGATTTAGATGGGTACCACCTCTGTGTATTGGGATACGAGAAAATACATATAATTCTTTTGTTTTACGCGTTTGCCCTATAAATAAACTGCTACTTGGTCTACTTCCTGATGTTACGTATTTTAAAGAAGATCTTTAATAAAAACTTTGTGCAGAAAAAAATACTTAAAATGTCCAGAAGAGATGACGTTATTGCAGTGTTGTGAGTCCCTTTAGAGGTTGTAGAACTAATAATTTTACCTTAAAATGTGATTTTATGATTAACGGTTTGAGAGAAAGACAAAGTATCCATAGAAAAGTTTTTTAGTCATTAAGATTCGGTAAAATATCAATACTTTAATCGTACTCCTATTTTGTAAATAACCGTTTTGGTTAAAACTTCCTTTTTTATCATGATTCTTTTTAGGGTTCCTTAGCCAAAATGGCAAAAAGATTAAGTTTCTATATATATATATTTTTTGATTTACTGAATATTTTCGGAAATAATGTTCCTCCCCCTGTATTTTCTAAACGGTACTTCCAAAAAATTGGAAAAGAATTACAAAGATAAAGCTCAGTAAATAATTTCAACGAAAATTGTTTTCAACATGATCGGATATAATGATTTTGAGTTATTACCAAAAAGCTGCGCTTCTCTGCAAAAGGAAATAAGTGCCGTGGAGATACGTGGAGATCTTTTTAGTTATTTTACGCAGTCGGTTTTTTTTAATTTGCTGTACAGAACAGCACACTTGTATTAACTGGCGGGTGTGGTTGGAAGCTATTTACAAACAGCAACAGACATATGTGACCATCGGTAGGCTTTACGTTAATGTCAATAAGGTCTACCAATAGTCAGTTAAGTAAGGTGCTGATTATACATCAGAATTGTACCAATATTACTCTTTCTAGTAAATGGGTGAATCAAATTTTTCTTGTTATTTTTTCTCGTAACCCAGGAGAAAATAGTGACAGTTACTTAGAAAAGTACTAATAATCTAGGCTATTAACATATTCGTATATACGGGTTGAAAAAAAAATTGCTATCGTTTAATTTTGGGGTCATACCAATTACACTTTTAGACATGACACCAGGTTTAGAGGGTGCAACACACAATTAATTTTGCAGTCTATGACTCAAAAAATATTTGAATTGGTGAGGGAATCGTAGTTATAAAGAGTGACTCAGGAGATTTATCCATGGAAACGACGTACAGCAATACCTCGATTGACCTAAATATACTCTCCATACAAGCTTGGTTCGATATTAAATAATTAAACTAATATATTCTCCTAATGGACTCCATAATAGCAATGCAATGGTGATTCCGTGGAAACAAATATACGTGGATACGAATATTATCGCAACTTCAAATCTGGAAAGTTTAAAAGTATACTAATTATATTACAAAATTAGTTTCCTTCCTCCTTATATCCTTCAGCGGGCCTATGATGGTCGCGTTTATCACGCGAAAAATGATATGATAACGCGCCTGTCACTCTCGCACTCACTTACGTGTCAGAGTCAGAAGGTGACGGCAGCTACGTCACTTATTTATCGCGTGACAAACGCAACCACCATAGGCCCGCTGGATATGGATAAGGGAAGAAATACGTACCTATTTAATTGTGAAGAGCGAAATATATACGATCAATTTCCCTTACTGTACTAAATTCCAGAACAAAGACCTAAGAAACTCTTCGCCCCATTTTCTATCTTTATGGCCTTCCAATGCGTTGCTTCTTCACACCGGGATAAACCAACAAACAAAATATAATATATAGGCAACAGTGGCGTGAGGTATATATAGGCACAAAAACACTGCCAACACTGAACGACCATGGCTTCATATAGGCACAGAGAATCTGGTTACCCATGAAGTCCTGAACGACCATAGCTCGATATAGGCACAGAAACATGCTACCTAGGCGAAGAACCTTGTGAGCTGCGCAACGCCACTAATAGACAGGATCTAGATGTTACTATTACTATGATTTGTACTAAAATTAGACTTATTTAATAACTTTGTTCATGAAAGGAAAAAAAATCATAAACCTTCTTTTTAACTTCAGCGTAGTTGAGTAAAAAAAAGTATCCTGTAGCCATCAGTGGATACCCAGCTACCCGTGTACCAAAAATAAAATCGGTTAAGTCGTTTTGGCGTGATGAATCGACAACGACACATACAAAAATACAGAAAATGTAAAAAATATATCTTCGGAATACTATTTTGTTTTAATATCTTCAATGTATAGATAGTATATCATGTTTTTATATGGCATCGTAAACTCCGACAGAAGTTGTGGCTAGTAACTAAATAATCTGTCCAGTTATTGGCGATTTACCCTACTTTTGCATTTATAAACCGAGGAAGATCGAATAATAAGCGATAACGTCTGCGTGCGGTGCAGAAACACTCTAACCCGGCCACGACATTGCACAAATTGCGGCACAGCGTTTTATCTGTTCATTGCGGGGACGAGACGCGTAACACACTGTGGTTTGTTGGGATCACACGCAATGAATTAGAAAAACCGCTGCCGGGGTCGCCGCCACTCGAAGTCGTGGCCGGGCCGTAATACTTCACAAGTGATCAAAGATTAAAGAATTAATCGCGGAGCAGCCGCCGTATCGTTCATCATAAAACGCGCAGTAAACTATGAAAGTTAAATCAGGTCGAATTGTAGCAGACACTTCGCCGACTTTACGGGGCCTTTATGGGGGTCTTTTATGGATAATTGTCTCGTTCTCTTATAGACACGGTACGAGTAGAATAGTTAAGATTCGTGAATTCGAACGCGTAAGTAAAATTTGTGTTAAGTAATCATACTATTTAATACTACAAACTAGAAGGTGCTCGCAACTTCGTTCGCGGTGGAGAAAAAGACATAATCACTTTTTTTACTTAAGCGTAGTCGGGTAAAAAGTATGCTATAACCATCTGTGGATACCTAGCTATATACCCGTGTACCAAAAATAGTTAAAATCGGTTTAGCCTATTTGGTGTGATGAAGCCACAACGACACATACAAACGTACAAAAAATCCACAAAAATATTTTTCCATTCGGTGACCTCCAAATAGCCCGTTACAATATATTTTTTAAATATCTTCAATGTACAGACATTTAATTTTAACAATATTATAAAAGCGTACATATAGAAGTGAAATATTAAATTATCGGATCCCTTTGTTTCCCATAATCTTTGTACTTTGTCATAATGTAATGTTTGTCAGAAAATCATTTGTCATATTTGTGAAACCGTAAAATTATAAAGATCTTTGTAAAGATCACCTGTAGAACCCCTTAATTTAGGTTAGATTTATTTTGTAACAAAGAGAGAAATGCTATTATGGCCAACGAAAATTTGGACAAACATTATTATGACTTTCAATTTTATGGCAATTAATATAGACCCTTAAATTCTAATTGTGATTTTTGTCAAATCTTGTATATAAAACAGGCTGGTTTTCAGATATGTATTTTGTCACTATATAACTAACCTATTCAAAGATCAATGCGGAAACATATTTGTTGAAAATTTCCTCGATAGAAAAGTTATCCGAAAACGTGTCTTCATTTTCCGTTTTTTGTCTAGTTTGCACAAACGAGAGAAAATGTCATTCGTCCCTTTATCTTTTACTTAATTAACTTAAATGTTTATTTATTTATTATTATTGTTTATTTGTGGGCCTTCTGTATGCCGCCTCGACCAGATTTGATCAATTGTGGCAGCCCTTTATTAGAGTTCACTACTGAGGCCCGTTGAGTCTAGGAATTCCCAAATTCTTTGGGCAGTGAAATGTTGTATCTCTTCCGGGGGCACGACATGTTGCCCTAGGTAGATACTTCTTTTCCTCATGAGTGGTCCACAGGAGCAGAGGATATGCATTGCAGTCTCCTCTGTCTCTTGGCAGAATCTGCATACTGCGTCCTGTTTCATACCCATTTGAAACAGGTGCTTAATTAGTTTGCAGTGACCTGTCAGGATTCTTGTTATTGCGCAGGTTTTTGGTCTTTTGAGCTGTAGTATCTCTTTCGACAACTTTTGCTTGAATCCCTTAATTAAGGTTTTCGAGTGATTTTGTCCTTTTAGGAGCCTCCATTCCTCGATTGCCTTAGATCTATATAAGTCGTTGAGCATAACGTATGCCTTTCGTATTGTGATCCCACAAAAGGGTTCTGGGCCGACTTGGGGCTTGTCCGCGCCCTTATTGGCAAGTTTGTCTGCTCGTTCGTTTCCGTCAATGTCGGAGTGTCCTGCTACCCATCTAAGTATAACTTTATTGGAATTAGCCAGGGCATTTAGGTTATTTTTGCAGGTTTGCACTAGCCTCGAGTTAGTCTCTAGGGATTCTAGTGCAATCAGGGCAGCTTGACTGTCCGAGTTGATGTAAATGTGATGGTGTCTTAGGTTCTTGTCAAGGTTTATCTCCGCGCATTTATTTATGGCAAAGACTTCCGCTTGAAAGATTGAGGCCTCTGTACCCATGCTGACGCTGACATTGAGTTTTGGTCTCTGTCCATAGACACCGCATCCCACATCTTTTCCTTTCTTGGATCCATCCGTATACCAGATGTGACTTCCCTCTGTAAAAGACATTTGATTGTTTTGCCATTTGTCTCTAGGGGATATTTTCACTGAGTAGAGTTGTACGAAGTTATTTCCAGTGGGCATGTCATCTGTAGGCATGCATAGAGTTTTGATTTCAAACACTGCATCCTTGATCTTGAGTAGTGCCTGAGAGCGCCATTTCGTATTTGAAAGGGTGCAGATTCTATAGATGCACTGCTCAGCCTCTTTCCTCACTTGCAAGTGTAGAGGTGTTAGGTCAAGCAGTGCATCCAACGCCGCCCCCGGTGTTGATGATAGGGCTCCCGTTGCGATAACGCAGGCAGAGCGTTGTAGGCTGTTTAGTTTTTGGACGGCTGTTTTTTTGTTGGCTTTGGCATACCAGACGGCGGAGGCATATGTGATTATACGACTGCCGTGTATAGCCACATCGCAATATTGGGTCTTACCCCCCATCTTGCTCCTGCCATTATACAGCATGTCCACATTGCCATTTTCGCTTTTTGAATTATGTTGTTCAAATGTGTGTTCCAAGTAAGCCTTTGGTCAAGTGTAACCCCTAGATAGCTTCTTTTGAAAATGGTATAGTCTGCCCGTTAAGCTCTAAGGGTTTTGAGCTTGTCGAGCTTCCTCTTCCTTGTGAAGGGTACTATTATTGTTTTGTTGGCATTGATTGACAACTCATTTTCTCTGCACCATTTATTGATGGTTTTGAGAGCCCCTTGCATTATGTTTGATATTGTGCTGAGACATGGGCCTTTGACTATGATTACTAGGTCATCGGCGTAACCCTGTACATCATAGTCATAGCTTTTAAGCAATGTAAGGAGTCGGTCCACCGCTAGGGTCCACAGTAGTGGTGATAGAACGCCTCCTTGTGGGTAACCCCTTGTGGTGTAGAATTCGTGTGTGATTGCATTTAGGGTCAGGGTTGCTACTCTATTAGATAGCATGTTCTCAACCCATCTGCTGGTTGTGCCGTCCACGCCCTTTGATACCATTCCTCTAAGAATCGTCTCTGTGGGTGTGTTATCGAAGGCACCTTACACATCTAGGAACGCACATAGAGCTGTTTGCCTATCCTCTAGGGTCCTCTGCACCTTGTCGACCAGATCTAATAGGGCAGTTTCTGTGGATTTTCCCTTTTGGTAAGCATGTTGGTTGTGGCTGAGTGGCCTTTCCATTAGATGATTCGCTCGAATGTGCTGATCAATTATTCTTTCCATTGTTTTTAGTAGGAAAGATGTTAGACTGATAGGTCTGAAGGATTTAGGCTGAGAGTAGTCCTTTTTTCCTGCTTTTGGTATGAAACGTACCTTGACTTTTGTCCATTGTTCCGGTATAGTACCCCAGGCGAAGCTTACCCGAAATATTTTTACCAGATGCGGGAGGAGGAGGGCGCTCCCTTGTTGTAGTAGCGCTGGGCTGGCTGTTGTCCCCTCCCGCTGATTTAAATGGTTTGAATTTCTTTACCGCCCATTTAACTTGGTTTGGTCTGAATATGTTTGCAGTCAAATTCCAGTCTGTATTGTGTACCCTGTGGACCTGATTGCTCCTTTGGGCGTGCAATTGCGTATTCCTGGTGGTGTACGACCCAGGAAAGTGGGTTACCCTGAGAAGCTCTAGTGTCTCCTCTTCAGTGGTCGTAAAGGTATTATCTGGTTTTTTTAGAAGACCGAGATAATTAGTAGGTGTCTTGGCAAGAATTTTGTGTTTGAGCGATAATCTCGCAGAATCTTCGCCAAGACGCTCTTTTGGCTTTTCTGATCTCTTTGTTATATTCAGTCAGTGCTCTACTGTACCGTTCCCATTCGCTCGGTTTAGTAGAGTGATTGAATATGCGGCGTGTGGAGACACGGAGCCTTTCAAGCTTTTTGTTCCACCACGTCGTTGTATTCCTATTGGTTGATTCCCTCAGCGGGCAGCTCTGCTCATAGGCTTTGTTAATGCTTTCCGTTAGCAGACTTACCGCTAAGTCGAGTGAGTCTGGTGTTTTTATGTTTTTTGGGATTCCATTTAGATTTTCCTCTAGCTGGACTTTATACAAGTCCCAGGAGGTATCTTTCGGGTTCCTGCGTTTTATTGGTTCCGGGTCTAATGAACCTTTAACACCAAATAAAATATGTTTGTGGTCCGACATCGAGTTTTCGCTACTGACATGCCAGTTGACGAGGCATCTAGCTACCTTTTCAGTTGCGAAGGTTATATCTAGTACTTCTTGTCTTACCCTAGTCACGAAGGTTGGCGTGTTGCTCCTATTTAACAATTGCAGACAGTTAGTAAAGATAAAGTTAGAGAGAAGCTCACCTCTTTTGTTGATTCCAGTGTTCCCCTAGATGTTGCGGTGGGTGTTGGCATCGCAGCGCACAATAAGTTCCGACTTCAGTCTTGTGCCGTAATCCACGACTCTAGTCAGTTCTTCTGTGGGATCTGTTTTCTCTCCGGGCAGATAGGCTGAGCAGATTAGTACCTTATGATTGCACCGCCCCTTGAGATCTACGTAGGCAACGACCAGATCGTCGCTGCATAATTCTGAAACAGGCAAGAAGTTGATATTTTTGCTAAACACGATGCAGGCCCTGGGTTTAGTTCCTTTTTCGTGTACAAGAATCTTACCCACACTATTCAGTCCAGCTACCATGGAGTTGCTGTTTAGCCATGGTTCTTGTATGAGGGTGATGTCCAGGCCATTGTCGCTGAAGGTTTTTTCCACGACCGCTGAGGCCGCAATCGCATGGTGGATGTTGGCCTGTAGAATCCTCGCCCCCCTACTGCTACTTGCGTCGTTAGTGCAGGCGACGGGCACTGCCGCGCCCTTGCCTGCTGCCTCTCTGATTCCCCCTACCCCTGGGGCGGTTTGCGCCCCTGTTGGTCCCCCTGCCTGGGGGAAACCGCTGATGGGTTGACTGGATGGATGGATGGTTGGGATTTGGTGGGATTGCTCGTGTTGGTCCTGTTAGGACCTTTTGTGCAGGTGTTGGGGTTATTTGGGGAGAGGGATTTTGAGGGACAGACCTTGATGGACCCGGTAGGACCCTTTGGTCCACAGGGAGTGGGTTTGAGGTGTGCGGTGCTGGGATGGGGGTTGCCTCGGTTCCGGGCTGTTGGGCCCTGTTCGGGCCCTTTAGCCGGAACTGGACCTTTCGCAAGCCTAGGCTCGCCTTTAGGTCCGTTTTTCTGAGGTTCTCCACGGATAAGTCGTCTAGGGACAGGGTTAACATAATCCCGCCCTTTTCGACTTTTGTGTGGATTACCTTCCACAGCTCCGTGCGCAGCCCCTTGTTTTGCGCACAAAGGAGAGATAGCGACTGCCCTGTCTTCGTCGTATCTATCTCTGGGATAAACACCATCCCAATGTTTGGCCTGGGCAGCTCATTTTCAGGTATTACCCCGAGGTTGGCTGTTGGCCATGGTTTGAGGGACGGCGTTATCTGCACAAGCCAGTTCTTGGATTGCTGGTCACTGCAAGTGATGAGCAACCAGCCTGGCCTATACGAGCAGCCTTTAAACTTTGGTCCTTCCCCAGAGTCCATGGTCGATATTTTCTGCACGATGGTGTTGCAGAGGGACTCAAGTCGTGAGTTTGTCATCGGACTGGAGTCCTTGATGCCAACCCGGATCTGGTTCAGGACCTCGCTGTAGGCTAGTTTTGGGTGCGATTGGGTAGGAGGAGTCTCACACACCCTTGGGGCTTTGGAAGCATTCCCCTGCGGTGATTCCTCCTCCGAGCGGGGCCGTTTTACTGGCTTTTGCACGGGTTTGGATTGTGAGGTACTTGTACCCCATCGCTTTCAGTTCCGCAAAGCTCTTTGTGGAAAGTTGTGTCGCCTCTGCAGGTGACACTCCTATACCTATAAGAGCTCTGTAGCGGCCCTTTGCAGAACCTCCCAATCTCTTGGCAGGTTTATTGGGATTGTGGGGATTCCCAGTCGGTATGTTTGGTCCGCAAGCAGACCTTTCTACCGTGCTGGTGCTCTCCTTCACCTCCATAGTTTGCTCCGATGTTTGGGCAGATTCCTCCGCGCCTACCGTCAGTGGCAGTAGTTCCTGGCATAGGTCTTCCAGGGTAAAAAAGGTTAAAGTTTCTTCCATGTTAGTCCCACGAGAAGCTAGGGAAAATAGGTCGACTCCTGCAGAGCCCCGCGTGCAGGAGCAAGGCAAAACTAACACCTCGATTTCGCCCGGTTTCGAAGGTCCACCGGTCACGACTGAGCGCCCCCTCAGCCACGCATCTCTGGGCACGGTACGGTGACACCGAAGATTGGGGATTTTTGGGGTCGAGGTTGTCTCCTCCGGGATAGGGAGTTGGAAGGAATATTGGAAGTGGAGTAGGATGTGATTGTGGTGGGATTGGGATAGTTGGGATCAAAGGAGTTGGGGTGTAGGATACCTGGAGGGTGGGAGTGCTGTTCCAGGTATGGCTTTCCATACTTAGCTGCCTCTGGTCCGGGGTTGATGGTAAATGGTGCGACGCCCGTTCCGACTTTTGGCATTTCCAGGGTGTACGACCCGCGATCAATCCGGCGGGTTCGTCCCAGTTCCGTACGTCGGCAGATCCTGGGGCGACGGGGACGTGTATGAGACACTTGGAGAGATGTGCCAATAGCTCAGCGTCGCATACCTGAGCGTACTCACCTCTCCCCACACACCCCTATGTTAAATGTTAACAAAACATAATAATATCTTCGATTACATTGTATTTTTACATCTGGCGCTTACGCAAAAAAACCTCAAGCATGTAGCGTATTAGCTTTCGCTTTCTTTGATGCGCGCTAGCAATAAATGCTTCTCTTATTTCAAAGGCGTGGTTTACAAATGACGATGCAGGCCCTTAAATTAAGTTAAAATATATCTAACTTCATCACATTTGATTCTCTAAACTACGATCGCTGTCTGAGAAATCTGTCACACAATACATAACTAGCCCAAGCTCAGACCCCGGTCTTTTTTTTCGCTTTTGCTGCACATTATGACATTAAGCTCTTGTCTGGACCATTAGCTTTTCTTAGTGTAAATAGTGAATACAATACAATAATCATTATTGCACACTGAAGGAAAACTATATCTGCGGTCCCTTGAAGCTGTAATAAGTCAATAAATTTGACTGATATCAGTAACCTCTGTCTATGTCATTAACCAATATAAAATGACCCCACACTGCGTACATTTTACTTAGGAGTAGGGTTCCGCTACCGCAGAATTTTCACAGATACGGCCGTTTTTAGCGTAGGTATATTTTGTACGGAACCATCGGTGCGCGACTCCAACTCGCACTTGGCCGGTTTTTTATTTACTTTGGATTTTTTGTCAATTACATATATTAAAACGTCTTATTATTCCGATGTTTCTAGTCCTCAGTAGTACTCGTTATAATATTCAAAATCACACACACATCCGTCTAATAGGTAGGTATACTCCGAAATATTTAGTATCTGTATCATCCTTCAAAACAGTGACCCCTTAGGGTTGTCATCTGGAATATAATATATTGCGTTAGCCGGACCCAGGGCTGTCCCTAAGGAGTCCCCGTTAATTACAGAGAACAACTCCGGCCGGGCAGCCTTTTAATATGCCGTTTATCTTATTCAATATTTTTATATTTTTAAATTCAAACTTATTAAAACGCCCCAGTGATATTGAGCCACTTTTTTAATCTAAATCAACGCATGCTACTTCAAAATAAAATACAATTACGAATAAATTCAGAAATTCCCTTCTCTAAGTTTATACGTATTGTATATTCATATTTTTTTTCTTGAAATAATATAGTTTATACTAATAGTCGTATTAGTAGACAAAATAAGGCTAAGTCCAAATAATTATGTGAATGTCGCGTGTTATCATATCATAAGTAAAACTATATATTAGGCATCATTGGATTTAATAATATAATGAATAATAAATTGACTTTTTCAATTGAAAAAGTGCGCCACCTCTGTCAAGAATAAGAAAAAGTTGCCAAACTGAATCAAGATTGACCCCAACAAATTTAAACAATAGAGTGGAAATCCTTATAGCTGGCTGGCAATAATTCGAAGGGCGGGAAAAAAGCGAGGGGATTTAAATTTAATTTTCGAAGCGGAACGACGTGAAATATTCCCCGCGGCTGCGTTCCAAGTGCAAACGTAGTTAAACATCTTATAAAAGTCACCGTTAAAAGTTGAAGTAAAAATTAAAATTGGAACACGACGCAATCGCGCGCTACTGTAATTTGGAATAGACGCCGTCGCGGGAATACCTTTGAATTGGTGGAGAATTTTCTTTTTAAACAATAAGGCATGTTTGACTTGTATGTTTAACTGAATAGATTACTTGCCTCAAAAGTTAAATGCTGCTACTTTCTTATTATATAAAAAGTTTCAATTGCTGCTACTTTCTTATTATATAAAAAGTTTTATGCCGTCATGCCGGGTAGTAGTTACATTATTACCTAGTCCCTGATTTGATCAGTTAAGCTAAATATTTAACAGTACTTAACTAGTGGAAAAAACGTGTAATTATAAAAGTTTTTGAATTCCGGGTTAGTGAAAATGCTAGCTAAATTGATAAACAAGCAAAGTGGAAAGGTTTGCTCTTTTGAAAATTATCCAAATAATAATAATTTTAATGCATATTTTTTATAGTAATTTTGATTATTAAATAAATAAATCTAAATCTTTATAAATCAATTTTTATTTTGTGTCTATTTAAACCTACTCATTACTTACCTAATTAAATTTATTACCTGCCTAAAAGTTAATCTGAGGTTGTTGACCAATGGTATTTTAATATGTAATCAGCGAGAAGCGCACATAAAATTTGACTATCGACGTCTAATACCAAAAGGTAGGTAGGTACTATTACTCAAAACCAAAATTACTGTTTATAGAGCGAATTGAATAGGAATCATAAGTATTGCAAAGGTGTGTATATAATATTAATACAGAGCTACCTACTCAATTTCTTTAAGTAAACGCATAGTTACTCGTACATATTTAAACTAGAAAAAAATGTTTGATTAAATAAAAGCTAGATCCGTCGCTCGGGCCGCCGGGGCGCCTCGCGGCACTTGTCAAAGCTCGTAATGTTTTATTAGATAACCAAATAAACCTCGCCTGTTTGCATTTTTGCCCCGAGATGTTTCGAGTATCCTCTTAAGAATTTAGCATAATGTAAGGTCGCAGGGAGTGTTTGTGCCGGAAAATGTGTGGGGATTTCAGCGGATTTCAATTAGCTCCCTGGTATCCTGAAGAAATGCCTTGTCAAGTAAAACCTGTTGCCTATTATAGCTTTATGTACAAACTATTATTCAAAACCATTCAGAATATTATACTATTAGGAAAGTCAAAAACCTCAACTTCAAAGGACTATATTTTGCATGTAATCTAAACTATATTAATGAGGAATCCCTGTCCTTAGTAAACTAATTCTGTAAAGTTATAGGACATAAATATCATATCAGGAACTCCTGGCCAAAATCTGAGCCATAAAGACTGTACTAACTCAAACCATATAATATGTATAATACATTTCGCACACGCACGCTATTAATATTCATAATACAATTTAACGCAGCGAGGTTAATTTCACCTAAATATGTAAATTATCATGAGCCGACCACCGTTAATTCAGAGATGTCAGTTTGCAAATATCTCCAGCGCTCTCCCACTTATTTGATTCTCAGTTGGTGGGAAAGGGAAAGCGACAACATGTGTATTATGAATAAGGTGGCAGGGAAAATTTTAACGGCGCCTATGAGGGTTGTGAACGCTGAAATAACTTTCAAATATTGTCGCTAGGTGGACGGAAAGTTTAGTTCCTGGGGGAGGTTGTTTGGCGGGTCGCGCGTCTCTCTGTTTATAAATGAAACGCATATCATTTTAAAATACCCTACAGTGTACGGACCCCGTTAACGGCCTGACTGTCACAGAGTAAACTCATCCGAACAACCGACTCACGATGCCGTGTCTACACTTACGGTTTAATCTATAGTTAACCTTTAGACTGTGACGTCTCGCAAATCTTTTGGTTGCTTATGTGTACGTTGATTTTTACGCGTATGTTGCTTCGGACGGGCAAAGTTGGAGTTATTATTATAATGTCCCGTATCCTGAATGTCCGTGAGTTTGGACAAGTTGGCGCGTCCTTAATTAGAAACACACATTAGAGAGGTCGTCCGTCTGCTAATGGACAAGTCTGAGTTAGCTCTGAGAACAATTTCATTTAAAATAGTAATGACATTAATATTTATAAAAGAAGGTTTTTTCACATAAATCATTATCATGATACTTGCTTAAGCCATCAAAAAAAAGCAATGGTGAGACTATCGTTTTTGAGTAAAGTTTGTCAAACGTTGGAAAACTTTCAACTGATATTGATGGTGAATTTGAAATAAAGTTTGTACTAACTATTTACTTAAAGTTTAAATGGCTTGTTTTGTACACAAAATAGCCTCTAATCCCACTTTTGAATTCATCAGGAATATCTCGATATACAGTTCAAAAATCCAAACACCGAAAAAGCAGTTAATCCGGCAAATTGCGATTCGCGAGTCCATAAAACATAATTAAAGCCCAATTCGAAAAAAGTGGGCGAAAAAACGAGGCGCGAGGAATCGCGTCATCAATCTGAGGAATTATTTCATTTGCGTATTAAATTCCTCGTTTTGTCGGTGGGTGAATTATTCGTCGCGCTTTAATTGCGCGGGTTGGCTACCCCTGCCGTTTAGATGATGCCAGGGCACGGATGAGACAAATGGATGTTGTTCTTTTTTCAAATTTGTGGATTCGCGTGATTCTGCAACGTGCCAGTGGTGCGGAACAATTGGATAACTAGGTGAAATAAAAACTCATTTTGTTGTTTGTTATTCAGCAATAAATGTAAATAAATACACCATACATGAAGTAGTAAAAACTGGAAAGGAAATATTTTAAATAATCATTAAAGTATAATAATATCATATTACATATATAGGGAGGGTCTTGACAAAAACCTGATTTAAAAATAAAAACATAATTGTTTACAGTGATAGAAGCTTAGCAGGGAAGATGAACACTGTAGTTTTTTTTTATAAATTCTAACCTATCTTCTTCCTATATTTAGTATTATGTGCTGCTTTAAGTGATTTGATCAGTTAAGCTAAATATTTAACAGTACTTAACTAGTGGAAAAAACGTGTAATTATAAAAGTTTTTGAATTCCGGGTTAGTGAAAATGCTAGCTAAATTGATAAACAAGCAAAGTGGAAAGGTTTGCTCTTTTGAAAATTATCCAAATAATAATAATTTTAATGCATATTTTTTATAGTAATTTTGATTATTAAATAAATAAATCTAAATCTTTATAAATCAATTTTTATTTTGTGTCTATTTAAACCTACTCATTACTTACCTAATTAAATTTATTACCTGCCTAAAAGTTAATCTGAGGTTGTTGACCAATGGTATTTTAATATGTAATCAGCGAGAAGCGCACATAAAATTTGACTATCGACGTCTAATACCAAAAGGTAGGTAGGTACTATTACTCAAAACCAAAATTACTGTTTATAGAGCGAATTGAATAGGAATCATAAGTATTGCAAAGGTGTGTATATAATATTAATACAGAGCTACCTACTCAATTTCTTTAAGTAAACGCATAGTTACTCGTACATATTTAAACTAGAAAAAAATGTTTGATTAAATAAAAGCTAGATCCGTCGCTCGGGCCGCCGGGGCGCCTCGCGGCACTTGTCAAAGCTCGTAATGTTTTATTAGATAACCAAATAAACCTCGCCTGTTTGCATTTTTGCCCCGAGATGTTTCGAGTATCCTCTTAAGAATTTAGCATAATGTAAGGTCGCAGGGAGTGTTTGTGCCGGAAAATGTGTGGGGATTTCAGCGGATTTCAATTAGCTCCCTGGTATCCTGAAGAAATGCCTTGTCAAGTAAAACCTGTTGCCTATTATAGCTTTATGTACAAACTATTATTCAAAACCATTCAGAATATTATACTATTAGGAAAGTCAAAAACCTCAACTTCAAAGGACTATATTTTGCATGTAATCTAAACTATATTAATGAGGAATCCCTGTCCTTAGTAAACTAATTCTGTAAAGTTATAGGACATAAATATCATATCAGGAACTCCTGGCCAAAATCTGAGCCATAAAGACTGTACTAACTCAAACCATATAATATGTATAATACATTTCGCACACGCACGCTATTAATATTCATAATACAATTTAACGCAGCGAGGTTAATTTCACCTAAATATGTAAATTATCATGAGCCGACCACCGTTAATTCAGAGATGTCAGTTTGCAAATATCTCCAGCGCTCTCCCACTTATTTGATTCTCAGTTGGTGGGAAAGGGAAAGCGACAACATGTGTATTATGAATAAGGTGGCAGGGAAAATTTTAACGGCGCCTATGAGGGTTGTGAACGCTGAAATAACTTTCAAATATTGTCGCTAGGTGGACGGAAAGTTTAGTTCCTGGGGGAGGTTGTTTGGCGGGTCGCGCGTCTCTCTGTTTATAAATGAAACGCATATCATTTTAAAATACCCTACAGTGTACGGACCCCGTTAACGGCCTGACTGTCACAGAGTAAACTCATCCGAACAACCGACTCACGATGCCGTGTCTACACTTACGGTTTAATCTATAGTTAACCTTTAGACTGTGACGTCTCGCAAATCTTTTGGTTGCTTATGTGTACGTTGATTTTTACGCGTATGTTGCTTCGGACGGGCAAAGTTGGAGTTATTATTATAATGTCCCGTATCCTGAATGTCCGTGAGTTTGGACAAGTTGGCGCGTCCTTAATTAGAAACACACATTAGAGAGGTCGTCCGTCTGCTAATGGACAAGTCTGAGTTAGCTCTGAGAACAATTTCATTTAAAATAGTAATGACATTAATATTTATAAAAGAAGGTTTTTTCACATAAATCATTATCATGATACTTGCTTAAGCCATCAAAAAAAAGCAATGGTGAGACTATCGTTTTTGAGTAAAGTTTGTCAAACGTTGGAAAACTTTCAACTGATATTGATGGTGAATTTGAAATAAAGTTTGTACTAACTATTTACTTAAAGTTTAAATGGCTTGTTTTGTACACAAAATAGCCTCTAATCCCACTTTTGAATTCATCAGGAATATCTCGATATACAGTTCAAAAATCCAAACACCGAAAAAGCAGTTAATCCGGCAAATTGCGATTCGCGAGTCCATAAAACATAATTAAAGCCCAATTCGAAAAAAGTGGGCGAAAAAACGAGGCGCGAGGAATCGCGTCATCAATCTGAGGAATTATTTCATTTGCGTATTAAATTCCTCGTTTTGTCGGTGGGTGAATTATTCGTCGCGCTTTAATTGCGCGGGTTGGCTACCCCTGCCGTTTAGATGATGCCAGGGCACGGATGAGACAAATGGATGTTGTTCTTTTTTCAAATTTGTGGATTCGCGTGATTCTGCAACGTGCCAGTGGTGCGGAACAATTGGATAACTAGGTGAAATAAAAACTCATTTTGTTGTTTGTTATTCAGCAATAAATGTAAATAAATACACCATACATGAAGTAGTAAAAACTGGAAAGGAAATATTTTAAATAATCATTAAAGTATAATAATATCATATTACATATATAGGGAGGGTCTTGACAAAAACCTGATTTAAAAATAAAAACATAATTGTTTACAGTGATAGAAGCTTAGCAGGGAAGATGAACACTGTAGTTTTTTTTTATAAATTCTAACCTATCTTCTTCCTATATTTAGTATTATGTGCTGCTTTAAGTGTTATTTAGCGGAAAATGTTGCTGTTAAAGAAAATGCTGTTACAGATTTTTGTGATATAACTGCGTTATTTTTTATTTTAGATTTAATTATTTGTAAGTAAATGCCGTCCCGTCCTGAGAATAATGATATTTTAGACTGATTATTATTTTCACTTAATGTTGACAGTTTTATTTTTCATCAATTCATTTATTTTTTATTAGACATTGTAACGGTTATTTTTATTGAATATTCTCTTCTATTTCCGCTATTATTACTCATTTAAATATCATTTTTATTTTTAAGTAGATACCTGCCCCGGCTTCGCACGGGTGTACTTATTTACATATATACTTTATGCCACTCACTCACTTCATATATCGAGATTTCAAACCCCGTAATGTTCACTTTTCCATGCAAGTTTTAGTATATTTTCTTACATACAAACCTTGTCCTGACAATTACAAACACAACCATAAAATAAGTTCTGAATGATGCGCGAACATACATTTCTTCAATTGATTTTTATTTATATAAATAGATACAAATATATTTATTTATTATTCTATGACGAACATGTTGTAAATAAGTACTAATAATTTTGACTAAGACAAATTTATAGGGACTGTTGTTGTCGAAATGGTATTCAAAATAACAACTAACAACAACACTGTTTCTGCCTAAAGAAATCTCGGTTACCAGTTATTATGGAGCCCAAAGCGAGGCCACTCCCATCTAAACGAGCCCACGATTAGTGTCCAGTTCCAGTACGGTTAGGCCCGCGGCTGAAAACGACAGCCGCCATTTCCTCACTGCACTAAAATATTTAGTGACCATCACGGGTGTAGTTCAAACATATGCGTTACGAAAAATCTTGTCAAGTTACCGTACCGAACAGGTTACTATTATTATCTAAGCCGAAGTGGGGACAATAAACTAGGGGTTACCACTGTTTCAGAGACAAAAGTTTCATAGAATATAATAATAAGTGTAATTTCATACAAACATTTTTCTCACTAAGTTTTTGGGATTGTTATAAATTAAACTAACCTAACCGTACCATGATTTTCCCATAAATATGAAAAGTTACTGATTCAGACAAAAAACTACGAAATGAAAATTCTGTGAAATGAAACTATAATGTATCTATTTATCTATCAGCGACGAACGTCAACTTCTGAACATAGGCCACTCCTATAGCTCGCCTCAGAGTGCGATCTTGCGCAGACCGCATCCACGGACTCCCCGCGACCCTCACGAGGTCATTCATCCATCTATAGTCTGGGGTCGTTCCACGCTGCAGCTAGACATGTCCAGCTTCGAGAGACACATACAATCAATAAAACCCGTAATCTATTTGTATAAATTTATTATGTATAACAGCAAACACAGATATAAGTTAGCTGACTCACCCCTACACAGCCCACCGGCCATAGGGACAAAGTAGGCAAATCAATAATATTCTGATTCTGATTCTGATTCAGCTTCGAGCGGGAGGTAAATCGTCGAATCCACCTCGGTTGGACAGCGTTCGGGAAGCTGCGTCATATATTTTCGACAAAAATACTCCAGTGTTTGAAGACGATAGTCTTCGAACAGTGTATGTTCCCAGTTGATTACCTACGCAACTGAGACCCTATAAACTAGCCCACAATTTGTGTCTGGTTCTGCTCGGCTCACGGCCAACATCGACGGCCGCCATTAACGCACTTACACAGCACTGGAATATTTAGTCACCATCACCCGAGTTCAAGCATATACCAACGTTTACGCTAATTTTGATAAGTTAACATATCGGATAACCTACCGTCCATCCCGATGGGACGGGTTCTGTAATCGACTAGCCTGGAATTTGTGTAGCCTGATTTGGCTTGGCCCACGGCCTGCACTAAATTACTGCACCTAAATATTTGTCTAGTCACCATTACGGGAATAGCTTAGAATGTAGAAAAGTTAAGTTTTACTTTTATTTTCAGCCAAATATTGGCTAACGGGGTCAAATAATATACCAAAAATTCAGCTCTTTATCGCGTTTTATAAACGTTTAAAATTATGTTCATTGTATAATTTGTTGGTTATTTTTTAGGAACACGATTTTTATCGCGCTCAAACAAAACATTTTAGTACATTACATACATACATAGGTATACTCACGACTTACAATTCGAAAAACGATGTTCGTATGGCACCATCCCGCTCAATCAAATAAGCATAACATGTCAGCGAGAGAGACAGCATGAAACGAACTTCGATTTTCGAGTTTCGGAGTAACCCCTCAGACTCTACGGCCCTTACACACTTCTTTCGATTCATTGTCATCCATGCATTTCTTCATACGGGAACACCTAAATAATCCGAAATATTTTACTCCGAATTTCCTTTTTCCGATTGTCGAAATTCCGACTTTTATATTTTCCGTTATAATAAAATATCAATTATTGAAAAGTACGAAATTTAGTTTACCGAATATTAAAACTAAGAATTTTTAATATTCCGATGTTTATAACCCCGAACAATCACAAGCCAAATGTTTTTCAGCCCGCAAAATAATAATCCGAATTTTAACTATCCGAAATGATATTGCTAATTCGGAATTTTGAAATTCGGAAATATAAAGTTTGTGATTTTTAATAATTGGAATTTTGACATTCGGTAATATAAGAATCGGTATTATAAAATTCGAGATTCTGAATATCGGAATTAATTTTTTTGTATTTATGTAGTGTACTCTTTATACACGCTCGTCAGTTGCCGGTACTTGTCACCAGGCCCTTTTTCAGTATCTCTGCAATTTGGTCTAGAAACCTCCCGAGGCCGCCCTCCTCCGAGTCTTCCATCCATTTCAAACATTTTATAATAATAATAATATATTTTATTTCGAGTAAGTTACACTCATATTTGGTTAGTAGAAGAGACTTATTCTAGATGTTAGTTTTTTAATACCTAAACACTTAATTATTATATTAATTAATTAAACTTCGCTGTGTACGGTGCATGCAGTCGACAGCAATTGCGTATATAGGGGGCGTCCACCCGGTCCCCAATCATCTTTAGGATAATACCTACTATTTTTTTTTTCATTTTCGGATGTTACTCAAATAGTAAGCCTGTAGGATATAATGCATAATATGACTGAATAACAATTTTACGATCTTAAAACACAAACCTCGCCCATTGTCCATGCCAGCCACCCTCCATTATTAGTCGGGCAACTGACAGATTGACAGAAACCGATGTATTATGTAACACTGCGTCACTTGCTTGACCATGCATTTGCTGTAGTTATTATTCACAGCTAGTGTTTGCTCGCGGTTTTGGCCATATTTTGATTCCCTCGGGGCCTGTATTTTTCAAAGGTACTTAATAAATAAGTAATACCTAGTTAGTATTTTCTTCTGTTTCCGCGATTATTACTCATTGAAATAAAAGTATACTATATACAGTATGACCTATGTCATTGTTAGAGGTCCTAACAATGACATAGGTCATACTGTATATAGGAAACCTACGCATACAGATAGGTATTTGAATGGCAAATCTCACCACCATCCCTGTCAACTTGCTACAGTGGGTAAATCTTTGTTTCAGAGAGCCAGGGGTATCTGCGACGATCAACATCTGACTGCTGAGTTGCAGAATGTCAAACGTGCGCTTCAAGCCAACGAGCTCCAGATACCACGTTCCAAGCAGAATCCCAGTATGAAGAAACCAACAGTCGAGCGTAAACCTGCCGTATTACCATATGTGAAAGGGGTCACAGACAAGATCGGAAACATCTTGAAGCGTGCTTCTATAAAAACATATTTCAAGCCGTTGAAGAAGGTGTCTCAATACCTTAGACCCGTGAAGAGTAGCACCCCTTTGCAGAGTGCAGGCATTTATAAGCTAGACTGCGAGTGTGGTCTTTCATACATTGGTCAAACGAAACGCAGTGTATCAACCCGGGTGAAGGAGCACATAGCAGATGTCAAGCACCGTCGGTGTAATAGGTCTGCAGTCTGTGAACATGTCATTGACAAACCAAACCACTCAATTAAGTTTGATAAACCTTCTATCCTTGCCAAAGAAAAAAGATATTTTCCCAGGATGCTACGCGAGGCTATTGAGATTAAAAAGCATCCTAATTTCAATAGAGAAGATGGATTGTCACTACCACCAGCTTGGGATCCTGTAATACATCTCATCAAGGAACAAGCGAGACACAGGACTGCAAAACCTTAATTTCCGAACGGTGTAAAATATCTTATCTGTTTAAAGTAGTTTAATAGTCTCTGTTTTTAAAATATTATAATTAGTAATGAGGTAGCCTGGGAGTTTTTCTTTGCAGCGTTTCTTTTCTCCTCAGTACGCCTCATTTGTGAAATGCTGCTTGGTAAATTATTAGAATAAAATAATTAAGCCCTTCTGGCACATGTGTAACTGTCTTTACAGCTTAGGCCCATCTGGCATGTATGTACACCTTTATTTGTGTTTTTTCAAAAATGGGTAGTTTGCACAAATTGTAACTTTGACAGAGGAAAATACATCTTTTCTCAGTCCTCCCGTGACCATGGAAAGCTGGAAAGCTTCCGAAACGTCGGGAACTAAAATGAGATAATATACGCGATATAATCCGTTAAATTGTTTTATTTCAATACCTAGTTAGTTCAAACAAACATCTAAGAAATCGAGGAATCCGTTCAAAATATACGCTAAAACGGAGTGTGGGGTCATTTTGATATTGGTTACTTAAACAGACAAAAAACATAAAAAATAAGATTTTTAGATTTATTTCGTGGGTTGTACTGTAAGAGTCACATTCATATCAAAATCTCAAGTTTGTAGGACAACTGGAAGTATCCTATAGGTTTACCATAAACAGCAATTTGCATGAAAATACGTTTTTTAAAGACTGTATCTTTGGATTGCGTTGATTTAGAAGCTTGATTTTTTTACAGCTCCAAGGGACCGAAAACATAATTATATCATGTTAATTTTAACTTGTACCTCCACGCGTTCCTGGGAACCAGGGTCTTGCACATAGACAATCAGAAGGACGGACGGACAGACAGGCGGACAACAAAGTGATGTATGCTTTTTGTACAAAATTAACAGTCTTACTACTAGATCTAGTAGGGTATCATATGAAAGGGCTTGATCTGCACATTTCGGTCAAGATTTTTTTGTGCTTAAACTTCGTTTTATTGAGGAAACTGTGGACGAAAATACCATTACCCCCGCCCCCTCCCTTATCTCCGAAGTTTACCAAGCAAAATATCTGAAATTTTCTTGAGTTATATATAGAAATATTACGGGAAAATTTCTAATCATATATCTGTCTGTGTTATTTTTTTAATCAACAAAAATCATTTTTGAATAACCCAGTTTAGTTATATTTGCCCCTCATTTGTATGTGACGCGATATATACCAGAGGCAAACTTAACTCAACCGGCCAGTTAAGTTCCGACTTAACTGGCCGGTTTATAAGTACAAGTTTGTACGGAACCCTCGGTGTGCGAGTCAGACTCGCACTTGACCGGTTTTTTTAAAGTAACCTTTTCCTCGGTTTGAAATAATGCATAAAGAACAATGACTCCCAAAGGGTGTGTAAATGTAAGTTTAGTGGTGTGCGGATGTGCGAATGTGAGAATTATCAACACGTGACGTCACGTACCACGATTAGTAATACGTGATGAGCCTTTTTAACGGTCACCTTATTCTGCTGACAGTATACATTACCTGAACGATTGTAGATTTTAACACAATATGAAACATGTTTTAAAAGGGAAGATCGTGACATAATTAATTGTATTAATAGTTCCTTTGCCTTTCTGAGAAATAATGTCTTTGTTAGACGAGACAATCAATTGTGCAAAAGTGCATGAAAATATGCGCATGTGAGCACAATTTATTGTTACGTGTAATAAAGTCACTATTTTGCAAAAAAGCAAATGAACTATAATCCATTAATCTAATATGGAATTCCGCAAAGTACCGCCTGGATGTATCAATTATTTATCTTTACGGAGGCATCATCTATAGTATTATAAAGTTATAAAAATAAAATATCTTTCTAACCGACTCCCAAAAAAGGAGGTGGTTCTCAATTCGGTCGTATTTTTTTTTAAATGTTTGTTACCTCAGAACTCCGTCATTTATAAACCAATTAAAAAAAAAATTGTCAGAAGGTGCCTCCAGATTGGTCCCATTTAATTTTAGTGAAGATCTGATGATAGGATCCATGAGGAATTGAAGGTACTCTTCAAATATTGTAGGCACCCATATGGCGATTTTGGTATTATAAGAAACATAGTAAGCATTTGCATTCAGAAAGTGTACATTTGTGAAGTGAAACTCATGAAGAAGACCACGGAAGGTCACTGGAACTCCTCAACGATAAGTGATTTACTGTTGGCGACGCGATACAACTTGATTAAAATAGCTAAACTTTTCATTGTCGCAAAATGTACAGTGTGAGTAGATAAACGGTTACTTGTAAGTAAATTAAAGGAACTGAATTATGCAGTTTTTTTTTTACTTTTTAGTTTTATAATTTGGAGTCGGTATTATTTTTTGATAAAAAGTTAATTTACAACTAAGATTGGGAAATGAAATATTTGAGAAATGAAACAGTTTGGGAAAAAGAATTTGCTAATTTATTAGTAACCAGATTTATCTAAACCGACTAAATACTATGAAGTCGAACTATTTGAAATTGCGTTTGTCATGTCAGTGAACTAAACGGGCGCACGCACGGGTGACGCAAATTACGCGTTAACGCGTGTCCAATTAGCCGGGCACGTGACGCGATTAAGACGACGCACCTGTACAATTGTACATTAGCTGCGATTATTGGAATTTGAACAACTCATTAATTTCTCAGATTCATTTGTGTTAGAAATGTTGCACCTTTTGATTTTGCCTACTGGAACACGTAGCGTAATTTTCAGCAGCTGGCAGAAGATACAAAGTCCGTGCGTTGTATCGTCTGTTAATAGCTGCAAAAATCCGTATCCGTCAAACTCCATACTTTGAACGCGTTCCTACTTTTTTTTGTCTCTTCCATTATTAATTAGTACTCACCAATTTTTACGATTGTTGAAACGACATCTATAGATAAAAGGTGTAAAAGTGGAATGTCTGTACATTGAAGATATTAAAAAAAATGATTTTATACGGACGATTTGGAGGTCAATAAATCGTTGTAAGCAAGTTTTGGTACATAGGTAGCTGGATACTTCCAGACGGTTATAGGATCCTTTTTACCCGACTGCGCTGAAGTAAAAACGAGGGTTATAACTTTTTTTCTTCCGCGAACGAAGTTGCGGGCACTTACTAGTAAAATATTAAAGTTAAGCAAATTGATGATGATTGTTAATTTATAACAATTTTGTACGGTACAAGTATCCTCAGTTTTCTTGGGTGGAAATATTGATTCTGACAGAATTGTAGAGAAAAATAACGTCAATCCAGTATTCCCAAGCGGCTTAGTGATATTCGCCTTTAGAAAATTTACTAAAATACTAAAAACCACGTAGTTGATTTTTTAATAAAGCCTATACCTACACCTTTAGAGGATCTATCTGGGAGGGAGAAGTACTAAATTAATATGTGTATTTCAATACACGCTTGGAAGACGACTCAATGGCGCGGCAAGGCGCTAGACGTTCCTGCCGGTCTAGCACAAGTTTTCTCGACTACGCTTGTCCCCTGCGCATCACCTGTGTTTCTCGCATTATATTGAAAGGAAAGAGACAGACAATCTTTGTCACGCGGAAAAAGGACGTGTATCACTGTTCGAAGAACACTGACAATGCTATTAGCATGTCCCTATAAAACCTCCCAACTAGTTATCCGTAACACACTAATCACATTTAAATAAAACAATTTAACGGATGATATCGCGTATATTATCTCATTTGAGTTCCCGACGTTTCCGAAGCTATTCAGGTTTCCATGGTCACGGGTGGACTGAGAAAAGATATATTCTCCTCTGTCAAGGTTACAATTTGTGCGAACTACCCACTTTGAAAAAACAAATAAAGGTGAACATACATGACAGATGGGCCTAAGCTGTAAAGACAGTCACATGTGCCTGAAGGGCTTAATTATTTTATTTTAATAATTTACCAAGCAGCATTTTACAAAAAAAATGAAATGAGATAATATACGCGATATAACCCTTTAAATTGTTTTATTTAAATGAGTATCGCGGAAACAGAAGAAAATATTACACTAATCCCATGTCATCGGAAAGTCCGTGTCAGAAATTCCCATCATCATGAGGTCAGTGCACAAAAACAAAGTTGACCACATCGCGAAAAACTACATTACACAGCAGACTTTTAATAAACCTATTCGATACTTCCCCACAAGGTATCGTACCGTACCACACTAATCCCATCCTACAGTCGGAAGGTCCGCGTCGGCAGCAATTCCCAGCCGTCGTAACGTCTAATTTCCGTCGACTTACACACATCAGCGTTTTCGATACCGTGCTGTACCCCCTTCGTGCACAGAGTTCACAAGTTACAGAGAGTGTACAAATTGCAAAACAAATTTTGTGAACTATAAATCATCTTGAGGTTCTTTACTAACGTACTGCCTCCTAGAACTTAATTGGAAATTGACTGACATGTACAAAATCTAGTTTAAATATAATTACGATATTAATTAATGTGATTACGATGTGATTTTTAAGAGAAAGACCTGTTTTCAGATGACATTCATCAATCATTATCTGCCTGTATATTTCACCTCTGCTGAGCACAGGTTTACTCTCATGGATGAGAGCGAATGGGCTTATAGCTTATACGCTGGCCCAGTGCGAATTGGTGACTTCACATACACCCTTGTATTTCTTGTATGCACTTATTCTATTGCTTACGATGTTTTCTTTCACTGAAAAGCTAGCGGTAAATATCAAACGAAATTCTGTACATAAATTCGGAGAAACTCACTAATTTGCTGCACTAATGCTTGAAGCACTCTGCTACCAGAGCTTATGATGACATCGATATTCATTTATTTAACAATATAACGCAATTTTCATAATATCGATTATTGCATTCTTAGGTTTTGTATCAATTTGTAATCAATTTTCTTGATACAACTTTCACAATTTTTAATTAGATGATCAATTCCATTGTACGGCAACCCAAAATGCATAACAACTATAAATGTCATCTCTCTGTTTCATCGATTGACCTGTGCTCCTTTTTCCATTTACACGGAACCACACAAATATTGGGAACTAAACGGCAGCGGCACTATTTACAATTCGCCCCCGGTTATGTCCGACCGTTAGGTACCCAATGTTTATACTGCTGCTGTTATGTTACTGCCTTTATTGCGCCGACTCACGATTCGGCCACGTTCGAAATTTGAATTCGATTGTAGAGAAAACATAACGGCACGACTCGAAAACGTACGAATTTTGAATTCGATTGTAGAAAAAGTAACGGCAATGAATACTTTTGTGTTTTCAAGTTTGCAAGCCAATTCGCGACCTGAGAACGTTCGAAATTTAAATTAGACTGTCGAAAAAATAAAGTCCATGATTTCAATGAATACTTTTGTTTTTAATAGCTATTACAGTTTTGCATGCCTTGTTATCATGTTTAAATATGCAATATGAACCTTAGCTAAAAATAGTTCTATACTATTATATACAGCTATTTATACGAACATACATTTTGATGAACGATAGCTTTAAGTGGTGTTAACAGTTTTATCAAAAAATTATAACCATTACTCCAGATAAATGCATTTTGACGACCGGTTTGGCTCAGCGGGAGTAACGTTGCCTGCGAAGCTGAGGTCCTGGGTTCAAATCCCGGTAAGGGCAAATATTTGTGTGATGAGCATAAATATTTGTTCCTGAGTCTTGGAAGTTTTCTATGTATATAAGTAATATGTCTATTAAATATATCGTCGTCTAGTACACAAGCCATAACACAAGCCTTATTGAGCTTACCATGGGGCTAGTTCGATTTGTGTAAAATTGTCCCGTAATATTTATTTATTATTTATTTATTATTTATTAAATGCTCCATTGATAAAAAAATATGTAACAACAATGTAATGAAAACATTTCGACCAAATGTTCATGACAGACAAAATTAACATTTGATTGAAATGTTTTCATAGTTAGTACATTGCGTCCAGAATAAATTAGTAAAAATAATGCTTTAATTTTTAACAACAGATATCAAATTATATTAATACTTATACAGCATACATCTCTTATACTTTCTGTCCTTAAAATATATGTTCGCATGGAATACACGCACGTTAAATATTGTACTTTATTGCACAATTGAAAAATGTACAAATGGCGGACTTATTGCCAAAAGGCATTCTCTACCAGTCAACCATTGGGTTAAACAGAAACATTTATATGGGTGCTGGGCCTGTAAACTGAGAAAATTGAAGAGAAATATAATACACAGATATACCTATAATATATACGCACATAAACTTACACAAATACACGATAGAATATATCTACATACATATTGCTTTATACATTTATTTTAAGTATATTGCTACTTAATATTTTCTTCTGTTTCCGCGATTATTACTCATTGAAATAAAACAATTTAACGGATTATATCGCGTATATTATCTCATTTTATTTATTATATTATATTGCTACTTATATATTTATTTTAATTATAAACAAAGGCAATGTAACAATCAGTACAATTCTTAGATAAATTATAACTAAATAGGTGGAAATTGATATGACGGCAGACTAAGATCAAAATTATATCTAAAAAGGTGCTTTAGCTTGGGTCATAGAGATTCTAGAATTTAGCCGTCTTTCCTGTGGACAACGCTATAGTTAAGGGCTTGCGTACAGATAACTGATATTTTTATTGCATTGATCTAGAGTAGTAATCGATTGGCACATCGCCTATTGGGTCGTAAGAAAAATTAGTATTTAAAGCCTTTAACTTTCGGGTGTCCACAGGAAAGACGCATAACGCTAACTCATACTATTGAATCTGTATGACCTTTTTACAAAAAAATATGTTTTGGAATGTAGCTGTATATTTAAAAACAAATCTGGACGATGCGTCAGCCAGAGTTTAATTAACAATGAAATGAATGCCTCAAAATAACAGATAGGTACATAAAAGAAGAAAAACGGATACATATGGCTAGAAACGTTTCATTCTCATATTCAACTTCTTCTTTCAATGACCATCTTTGAATGACCAGCTACCCGTGTGTTAAAAATAGTTGAAATCTATTCCACCGTTTTGACGTGATCAAGCCACAAAACACATACAAAAATTCCAAAGAGTATATTTTTCGATTTAGTGACCTTCAAATAGTCCGGTATCAATTTTTTTTTTAAATATCTTCGATGTAAAGACATTTCATTTTTACAATTTTATAATAATTAGTATCGGGGGGCACGGCAGTGCCCCTGCCAAGTCGAGCGCGAAACAAACACTGCCGTACCATCCTTTACTGGAACCATTTCTCCGCATTTTCAGGCCCCTATTTGAGAATCTCTAGATAAGACCAGAACGCAGAAATTTTCGTCATCTATAATCACATACTTAAAATCCAAAATTTCAAGTCTGTAGGTCATTTAGTTCCGAAGTTAAGCAAAGTTTCGCATTTATGACACTCACTCACTCACTCATGATCATCAGAATAGAGCTAGTACTTCCCATAAACTCAGAGATCTGAAATTTGGTACAGAGTTAGGATTTAATGGCCACATAAAGGGAAAACTATAAAACTAGGATAATCAAAGATCTACCTGGTGACCCTGATTAGAAAACAAAAGAGCCCAACCAAACTATTAGAGATCGACATACCGCCTTTACAAAAAATATTCAACTTGGTGGGCCGGCCTACAAAAAGAAGTAAAATCCCACCAAAAACATTCTGTAAAAAACTAGCTAAGTCTCGATGGAGCTGCTTGTTTATTTCTAAAAAGTAATGAAATCTAGACAAATTCGTGCCAAGTCTAAGGTTCCTTATTGCGATTTCTTTATTATTATAGTTAATGTTGTGTGACTTGGCCGTTGAACATTCTTTATACGTTAGTGGGTACAAGTCAATTTGTTTATATGTATTGTTATAACATCTGTTGTAACTACCTATGTTTGTTAAGCGAGATAATAGCCCATACTGGTATTGGTAATTGGACGCTAGTGTCTCATTTTAGGCCCTTGTACCCACTAACGTATAAAGAATGTTCAACGGTCAATTCACACAACATTAACTATAATAATAAAGAAGTCGCAGTAAGGAACCTTATATTTGGCACGACTTTGTCTAGATTTCATTACTTTTTAGAAATAAACAAACAGCTCCATCGAGACTTTGCTAGTTTTTTACAGAATGTTTTTGGTGGGATAGATTATTCAAGAACAAGTAAACAAACATCTTTATTGCATAATAACAAAGTATAACAGGACTTTTGTTGTAATAGTATAAACTGTATCGCGTAATATTTATATCCAAATCCTTTTACAATCCCGTAAAGTTTCTCACATCCGTATATGCTAATCCGTAGTTACAGTTCTACACAAGACATTTACAGACAGACAGACAGCGCCTGGAGAGTTGGCGCCATTATCGCGGCGATAGGGCGACTGTCGCCGTTGTTGCTATGCGGGGGCTATTCTAACAACTGCTTAAATCAAAAAGTACTTGCTGATAGTTTTCTTGAATTAAAGTAAATTTATTTCGGTCATCGGATAATCATGTTCACATTATATCTTAACACTTTCACTAACAAGATTTTCTTAGCGCTACGCGCGTAAGTATCTGATATCTCTCTAATAATATAGGAAAATGCGTATATAGCGAATAATTACTAAGAACTACGAGCAGAGCTAGCGGGTTTTTGGTGGTGAAAGAGTTTGACATCTATGCTATTATAAAGTTGTAAAAATGAAATGTCTGTACATTGAAGATATTAAAAAAAGAAGCATTGTAAAGAACTATTGGTATGTCACTGAAGCGAAAAATATTGTTGTGGCTTCATCACGCCAAATCGGCTAAACAGATTTTAACTATTTTTGGTACACTAGTAGCTGAGTATCGGCAAATGGTTATAGGATACTTTTTACCCGACTACGCTGAACAAAAAACGAGAGGTTATGACTTTTTCTCCTTCTCGAAAGAAGTTGCTGGCATATTCTCGTAATAACTTTTGTGTATACATGTAATAACTAAATCAGTCTTTCTTTAGCAATAAGATATGTTGGTGTTTACCTTGTCCTGTAATCTTATTTGACTTTTAGGTTTTGAATTTCGTTCTTGCTGAGATATGCTATAAAGAGTATAGATATATATTCAGTAAGTATAACTATACCCCACTTTTTAAGTACCTAATTACATCTTCTCCTATTGTTTCCGACTAAGCGTTTTTCATGTTCCGGAAGACGCAGCGTCGGAGGTTGCCTACAAGGTGGACTGATCACCGGTGAAGGTCGCTGGAGTCAGCTGCTAGTCGGAGCAGGACCAGTCATAGAAACGTTCTTTTGGGGAGGCATATGTCCAAAGGTGAATGTCTATTAGCTGATAATGAAGCGTTCTTTACAAACCCTGACAGGATTAGTGTTTGTTTAAGTCTGCTCTTAGAATAGTCCCCAGCCGGCGAGCCTCAAATGCAGTCGGTTTCAAGTAGCGAACAAAAGATGTTCATGCGGTTCGAATGCAGATTCCATTGCTGGCCTCCAATTGTGAGCTGAACATTTAAAATGTTTATGTTGTGCATTTTATTTAGAAAATATCGATAGTGCGCAACACTATTTATGTTACCAAAGTCTAAAAAGTTATTTCAAATATATGTTCTCGTGGTCAGATAGCTATTTGTGTTAGGTGGTCTTATTTCCAATTTTTCCATGATGTGGTTTAGCAGGAGAACTGAAAATGGCATCCAAGCCGATTTTCACAAAATAACTTTAAAAGAACTTTCGTAATTCTTGTAAATTTTAAGAATTGCTACAATATTATATATTAGGTGCCTCCTCGCCCTTTTAAACCTTTGAATCGGTCATTTCATAATGATATATGAAAACAAAGGATAACACAAAATTTCTGGCATAGTGTGTCACCAGATAAAGACAGATTCGTCATTACCATCGTTTCCAGTTCAATTGGTCTATGTCTAGTAGTCACTAGACATAGACCTCTCTTATGGTCGGTACACCATTGAACCCAATCTTGAGGTTTCCTCAAGTCATTACCAGTCCCCATCTTGAAACAGTAGTTATTATCAACCTACTTAATCCATATAATACTATTGGACAGTTGGACACATAATTCTTCTAAAAGTCGAAGATCTCGTTCAATGGAGTGGCTCACCATTGAACGAGATCTTCGACTTTTCTTCTCCAGTTATTACCAGGCATGCGCAATAACTGGAGAAGAAAAGCACGTACTACTCGAACAAGAAACAGGGCAATGTCATGTTTTTATTTTTTGGGTTCTCCATTACTAAAGGTCGAGTCCGTCCGCAAAGGATTTGATGGAGTCTTTAACGAGTTGTTTCCATGCCAATCTATCTTCGGCTTTTCTTAGAGTAGTGCTGATAGTGAGTTCCGTTATTTCCCTGATTTGATCAGAGCAGGGTAGGGGGTGATCGCTCACGTGTCAGGTTACCAGTACATTATTATTTAACGGTATGTAGTATCGAAACTTGAACAGCCTACAAACTCCATAAGTTATGTTCAATAAGTGATTAATTAATTTAGCACAAGCCGCGCCCGCGGCACCTCACCGTCGATTTCCCAGGAGCCTTGAGCGCGCCATAGATTACTCAATGTAACACGGTTAAAAAAACAACCACCAAATTACCTTTAAAATACCTTACAAAAAATCAAAATAGGTACATGGGTCAAAGCGGATGAGGAAATTCAAGCTCAGTACAGCGCTCGCTGGTCGAATGGTTGAGACGGTGGACTGGTAATTCAAAGGTACCGGGTTCCAATCCTTATGTGATCACGCGTGAGACAAAATTTTCACATTTGTGATTATCGTAGGCGTTTGTTTCAAATCTTGCGACAGGTTTTTAACTTTCTTTGTAACATTGGAAGCAAATACTGGCATTTAAACAAAGTGCATCTTGAGTTTATATTCGGAGAACTTTTACGCTATCTAATAATCATTTATGTCATGATCTGTATTGCAATTCTATGTAGTGAAAAAAAAAGTTAACCTCACTTATCTACTAGATTTTTCCACAAGATTGTAACATCTTACCTAATCTTTCCAGAAACGCACTTTCCCATACTTTATCTCCATACATAAACATCACTTCAATTGATAAACCAAAAAAACATTATTTCGCATTGGGATTAAACATTTCAAATACTTATCAAACAATAGTCAGAACTCTAGTCCTGCCTGCCCCAAACTAATCTTTGGCGAGTCGCGCCCGCCTGTCATTCCGCCCATTAAGGCACCTGTCATGCGAGTTTACAATAAGTAAATACGGACGCGTCGCACGTTCGACCTGGAACCTCGTCCCCATTGTCAAGGTGATCTTAAGCCAGGTTACTTACTTTAGTTTTTGGCTACGGCTCCACTAAAGCTAAGGTGATCATACATACGCTTTAGCTGGCGACTTCACTTCCTTGAGAATTTCATCGAAAACGGTTTTTAGGTTTGTATCTCGTATTTGATTAATTACAGCAAAAAAACAGCATTCTAGGTCCAAGGATGCTGCAAATTTTTTTTTTTATTTATTTATTAGGCTCACACAACAAGTTACAGTCACATAAAAATCAACATAAAAAGCTTAAAGTTAAGGTCTGGACTATAACTCTAAACAATGTGTGCACAGAAAGACTAATAAGATTTAGTGCAATTTAATCGCTAGAGACAAATTATATAAAGTTTCTTAATATTTAGGTTTAACAACAATTTAACATTGTGTTTACAGTATTAACTAATTAAACTTTACATATTATACATTTGCGTCAAACTAAATGACCTAAAATATTTTTTAACAGTGTTTTAAATGAGAGTAAGCTGTTTTTAAAAATGTCCAAAAAAGGATGTTCAGACACCGTTTCATTATACAATCGGCACATTTGGATAATAGGGTTATAGAATGAGGTGTTATTTTTATAAATTTGAAGCAGAAATAATTTATGCGAGGGGTTACGTGATTTATATCGGGTAATGAAGTTCAGAAGAGAAAGAAGGGAAGGACAGTCAATATGTGAGTGGATAATTTTATAAAGTATAATTAAATCATTGCATTTTCTGCGGGATGACAGGGATGATACGTTGAAGTGTTGAAGTGTGTAAGCCTACTGGCATATGATCTATGCTCTCCACCGAGGTGGAGCCTGCAAAGGATGTTGAGGAACTGCTTTTGAACTTTCTCAATTCTGTCAATATGTAATTTGTAATAAGGTGACTATATCGCACACCCGTATTCTAAGGTACTTCGTACTAGAGAATAATATAAATATTTCAAGGTATTAACGTTTTTGAAGTCTCTGGTGGTACGAGATGTAAAACCGATTAGTTTAATACCTTTGGAAATTAGTTTGTCATAATGAAAATGGAAGGTTAATTTTTCATCGAAATGAACGCCAAGGTCACGGATACCAGATGTGCTGTTTAATGTGTAATTGTTAAGGGAATAATCGAATACGAATTTTTGTTTTGACGACGTACAGGAAATAATGAAGTATTTTTCAGAATTGAAAAACATACGGTTTTCAATACACCATTTCGCTACTGCATTAAGGTTATTGTGTACAGTCCTCAATATTTTTTATAATTGTAAAGATTTTAAGATCATCTGCATACAATAAACAAGGACATGACAAACGTTCAACCAGGTCGTTAATAAAGACAACAAACAAGAGAGGTCCTAAATGTGATCCTTGCGGTACACCAGATGTTATAGTAATTGCCGCAGAAAGATGTCCCTTAATATTAATAAGCTGACTTCTATAACTCAGATAAGAATCCACCCCTTGCATGCAAATTACCCTGAATACCGTATCCTTCGAGTTTTTTAATGAGTATGGTGTGATCGACTTTGTCGAAAGCCTTCGAAAATTTCGTATAAATTGAGTCGACTTGAGTTTTTTTAGCAAAAGCACTGGAGAGATAGTTTTTGTAGACCAATAGGTTACTGACAGTGGACCTATTAGAAACAAAGCCATGTTGACTGGGAGAAATCATCATTTTAAAATGTGAATAAAAACAATTGTACATAACTGATTCAAATAACTTCGAGAAAACCGATAAGATACTGATAGGCCTATAATTTTGACATTGGCTTTTGTCACCTGATTTGTGTATGGGTATTATGTGGGCAATTTTCCAGAGAGTAGGAAAAACACTCGACTTTATAGATTTGTTAAAAATAATAGAGAGAGGCGCGCAAAGTTAATCACAAGAAGTTTTTATAAACAATGGAGGTATGCCATCAGGACCAGCACCCTCGTCACAGTCTAGTCCTTGTATTTTAGTTCTTATGTCATCAATACTTACATTTGTATCGCATAAGCCAATGTTATGTGAGAGTGTATTTGTGTCGAGAAATATGTAAGTATATAAAATAGCTTGAAAACATTTCACAAACTTCTGTGAGATTTGATGACACTAAGTTGTTATACTTCATATTGACAGGGACAGAGTTAGATCCTTTTTTATCATTAACATATCTCCAAAAATGTTTAACGTTATGTTGAATAGAATTTTGTATTGAATTGATGTGTACGTTGTAACAACTTTCTATAAGTTTCTTACAACGCGCACGCAAAAGGTCAAAGGTGTCATAGTCTCTAGTGCTCCTTTAAAGAGCGAATCAAAAATGGACTGAACCAACTTGGGTATGCGTCAGTTCTGTTTTTTTTCATAGGTGTATATTTCTTGATGATTTCATTTAACTTGTCATGAAATACACGCACGGCATCATCCACATCGAGATCAGATAAGAGTCGCTCCCATTCGACTGCCGCTAAATTATTTCGAATTTCATTGTAATTCTTCTTCTTATACTGCCATACCCTATCGGGCGTCTGCGACCACTTTTGCAAAGTCCTTCCTGTTCTTGGCCAATCTAGCGAGTGTGGCCGCGTTCTTAATGTCTGTCCATTTTTTGATATTGTCGAGCCAGTTAATCCTCCTTCGTCCCCTTCCCAGTTTTCCTTCTATTTTCCCCTATATTATAAGTTTGAGTATATCCTATTTCTCATGTCTGTGTAAATGTCCAAAATATGCAATTTTTTGTTTTTTAATAGTAGCTAATACTTCCTTTCTCTTCTTCATTCTGTTTAACACTCCTGCGTTAGTGATCTTGGCAGTCCATGGTATTTTCAACATACGCCTGTATAGCCACATTTCGAAAGCTTCTATTTTGTCTTCCATAGCTTTGTTTAGTGTCCATGTCTCTGCACCGTAAAAAAGTATGGATAGTACATAGCATTTCAGAAGTCTCCATCTCAATTTAAGACATTAATCTTTGTTGGTATACAATCTTTTCATTTTTATAAAAGCACAACGAGCAACTTCTATTCTAACTCTAATTTCTTGTTCTGGATCCTAGTTTTCACCCATCCAGCAGCTCAGGTGTCTATATTTAGTTACTCTTTCGATTTGCTTGCTATCAATTACCAGATTATTTGTTAGAAATTTTGATCTACTAACCACCATTACTTTGTTTTTACTAATGTTTATTTTAAGGTTTCACTTTATTGTAGTAGATCTAATAGTCGTTGTAATTCTTTCATGTTGTTGGCTAGCAGTACTGTGTCATCTGCGTATCTAATATTGTTAATGTATCTGCCATTACACTTTATACCCATCTCGACATCGCCCAGTGCTTCCGTGAATATATGTTCGGAGTAGAGATTAAATAAGCTTGGAGATAGTATCCAGCCTTGACGCACTCCTTTAAGTATTTTCAGATCGTTTGTAGAAGTTGGTTCAATATTGATATGTGCAGTCTGGTTCCAGTAGAGATTTTTGATGATTCTTATGTCTTTGCCATCTATATCGGTTTGATTCAGTACTTCCAATAATTGTTGATGGTTGACATTATCGAAGGCTTTTTCAAAGTCAATAAAGGACAAGTATACATCCATTTGGTATTCCAAACAGTTTTGTACTAACACCTGTACTGCTGTCAGGGCTTCCCTAGTTCCAAGTCCGTTTCTGAATCCGAATTGGGTTTCACTAATATTGCTGTCAATCATATTATAAATTCTAGTGTGTAAAACTTTGAGAAATATTTTAAGAACATGACTCATCAGACTTATAAGGCGGTATTCATTACATAAGGAAGTAGAACACTTTTACGATGATATAGAAAAAGCTATTGAAGATTGTCCGTGTCAATATTTCACTATAGTAGGTGATTTTAATGCCAAGGTTGGGCAACAGCTGACTGGTGAAAAATCCATCGGAATGTTTGGTCTGGGGCTCCGTAACAACCGAGGACAAACCCTAGTCAATTTCCTTGAACAAAGACATCTATACGCAATGAATACTTTTTTCCAAAAGCGTGCTTCAAGGAAATGGACGTGGGCGAGTCCCGACGGCAAAACTAAGAACGAGGTTGACTACATCATAAGTTCCCGCAAGGATGTAGTCACTAATGTCACCGTATTACAAAGCTTCAGAGCTGGGAGTGACCATAGGCTAGTTAGGGCAAACGTTGAGGTTTAACCTAAAGAAAGACCGAGCAAAGATGATTAACACTCCTTCAAGATATTACAAGAAGGATACCGCTTTTCTTCAGGAAGCCCTTCGGCTTGACCTCCGAAACCAATTTGAGGGGCTGGAAGAACAGAGCCTTGACGTTGACTATATTAATAGAATGTTAAGTAAAGCACTAACTAAGACGGCAAATAAACATCTTGGCAAAACGCAGAAGAGGGAGGAAAAGCTATCACCGGAAACTTTAGCATTGTTGGAAGAGAGGAGGCAAATGAGGCATGCAACAGTAATAAATCAGAAACAAATTGAACGTACCAGTAAAATAATTAGCAAAAGAATTAGAAAGGATTTAAGGAAACATAAAACAAAAATTATAGCCAGGACAATTGAAGATTGCAGAGGTCCAAAAGTATTCAGAAGGAAATTAAGAACAGGAGTAAAGGAAGTAGTCAAATTGAAAGACAATGATAACAATTTGGTAACGGACCGTGACCAAATTGTTAAAATTGTTGAGGACTTTTATGGCGCACTATATTCATCGCAATCAGACGCATCACGCATATCGCCAATAGACCCGAGATCACCCCCAATTCCTTTGAAAGATAACGAGAGCATACCGCCAATAATAGCATGAAGTCGGAAAAGCATTGTACCAAATGAAAGCCGATAAATCTCCTGGTGAAGATGGTATAACATCTGATCTACTTTGCGCTGGTGGGGACCCCGTCATTAATGTCCTTGTAAAACTTTTTAATCAGGTTTTGCAAGGTACTTGCACACCACAAGCCTGGAAAACTGCCATAGTCTCCATCTTACATAAAAAAGGAGATATATCGAAGCTAAGTAATTATCGTCCCATAAGCCTTCTTTCCCATACGTACAGACTATTTGCAAAAGTTCTATGCAACCGCCTAACTCGTAGCCTCGATGAATGCCAACCTCCCGAGCAGGCTGGCTTCCGGAGCGGATTCTCTACGATAGACCACATCCATGCGGTAAAGCAGTTAATGGAGAAAAGTCACGAGTACAACCGGATCCTGTGCATGGCCTTCGTAGATTACGAAAAAGCCTTCGACTTTGTCGAGCACTGGGCTGTGTTTGACTCTCTCCATCGTTGCTCAAATGACAATCGCTACGTGGATCTGCTCCGGGAGCTATATACCTCGGCAGCAATGCAGGTTCGGCTTCACTGACTCAGTAACCCAATATCCATCCAAAGGGCAGTTCGTCAAGGGGATACCATTTCACCCAAGCTTTTTACGGCGGTACTAGAAGACGTCATAAAAACGTTTGCATGGGACAGAACTGGTATCAATATCCATGGTGTCGTCTTGTCGCACCTGAGATTTGCCGATGATATCGTATTGTTTGCCGAGACCCTGGAGGATCTTCAAGGCATGGTTGAAAGCCTTTACCACGCTTCTTTGAAGATAGGTCTTAAGATGAATATGTCCAAGACTAAAATTATGACGAACATGACTGAATAAGTGAATGAATAAATGAAGTGAATCGAATCCAACCATTATGGTTGGAAACGAAAAACTGGAGGTGGTCGAGCAATACGCGTATCTTGGACATATTCTATCATTTGACAAAATGCATCAGGAGATCTCCAGGAGAACCCAGCTGGGCTGGGCGGCATTCAATAAACTAGTGGACATCCTTAAACCCGTTGACATTCCACAATGCCTGAAAACTCGCCTCTTTAACCAATGTGTTCTGCCCAGCATGACCTACGGTGCCGAGGCGTGGATGCTCACTAAAGAGGCTGTGCATAAAATCCGTGTGGCACAGAGAGCCATGGAGCACGCCATGCTCGGCATCACGTCACACCAAGGTGCAAGACATTGGATACGTCATCACCAAACTGAAATGAAGCTGCGCGGGACACGTAGCTAGGCAGAGTGATGGCAGGTGGGCGAAAATGTTAACGGAATGGTGGCCGCTTTCAGAAGAGAGAAGTGCGTGGCGTCCGTTGGCTCGTTGGGTGGACGGCATTCGTAAGATTGCGGGTCACTCCTGGATGAGATTGGCTCAGGACCGGGATAGGTGGCGTGCACGAAGAGAGGCCTATGCTCAGCAGTGGGCGATAAAGGGCTGATATGATGATGATGATGATGATTCATTACATGTTTTAGCGTTTAGTTTCTTGGGAATAGGTAAGAAGGACGACTTCAGCCAGTCGTCTGGTAATTCTCCAAAATTATAAATCATGTTAAACAATTTTACCAATACATCTCATCATTTTACCATTCCAAAGTCGTCTATTAATTTAATTATGTCTATGTGTACATTATCAGGGCCAACAGCTTTTCCGGATTTCATATTGTAAATGGCTTTCTTCACCTCGCTACACATAATTGGCGAGCCCTGAATAACGTTACTATCAGACGGATGAGGGTCTGGTCTGTTGTCTTGAAATAATTGAGCAATATAATGTTCCCACTCATCCTTCTGTTGAGCGACTTCCAAAATAAGCTCGTTGTTACTGTTAAACAATTTCCCTTTTGTATGTTTTCTCTCCGTATGGGCGAATTCTTTTACCTTCTTATACAGATTGAAATTGTCGTGCTTATGATCTAATTCCTCTATTTCAGCACATTTTGCTTTAAGCCATCTGTCCCTCTCAATACGAATATTGTTTCTGATTTCATTATCTAGATAATTGTATTTATCATCAGCTTGTAAGTCTTTGTATCTTCTTCTATTATCCATTTTAGTTAAAATTTCTTTAGTTATCCAAGATTTTCTAATTTCGTTTTTCCAGTAACCTAGCACTTCCTTTCCGGTTTGTACAATACTGGTCTTAATTATTTCCCAGACATTTTCATTAATGATACTGCCGGCATCTAGATCTATTCCATTTAATTTTTTTCGTAATTCGTTGTTCAATGTCGCTGCCGTCTTAGCTCTTATTTCACAATCTTATAATTCATATATTGCTATTTTTGTATGTTGAAGGTTACTATTTTTATGTGCCTTTAATTTCAAATTTATCTTTGCTACAACTGGGTTATGGTCAGAACCAATATCCGCACCGGGGTACGTTTTGACATTGACAATCGCATTTCTGAATCTGTTGGGTATTAATATGTAGTCAATCTGGTTGCGTGTTATATGTTCTGAAGTATGCTTAGGGGAAGTCCATGTATATAAACGTCTAGGAGGGTGGTCGAACCATGTATTTGTGATTACTAAATCTCTTTCTATGCAGAACTGTAGCAGCCGGTCACCACAATTGTTTCTTTCACCTAGTCCCATGATTTCCTAGATATTTATCAACAGCACCCTTGCCAATCTTTGCATTGAGATCGCCAAGTATCAGTGTTAGTTGTTGCGATTTTAGAGCGTTTAATACCGTATCAATTTCTTTATAGAAGTCTTCCAACATATTGGGGTCTTTTTCTGCTGTTGGTGCGTAAATTTGGAGAATATTTACATCAAATGGCTGGCCACTCAGCTGCAGCAGGATACAACGCTCAGATATCGGTAAGAAATTGGTGACATACTTATTTAGGTTTTTCTTGATCATAATGCCCACACCATGGTAATGATGTTCTTCTGTTGAGGGTTTTCCTGAGTATTAAAATATCGTGTCATCAATTTCGCACTTTCCATTGTCTTTCCATCGTACTTCGCTGAGGCCCATTACGTCAATATTTAACCTTTTCATTTCCTGTATTGTGTTTTCAATTTTACCTGATATTATTAAGCTTCTAACGTTCCACGTTGCAATTTTTAAATATTGTTTATTCTGCCGTATTAAGTTTAGTCTTCCTATGCTGGTTGCTTCCTTCTTTTCTCCCAGTAAGGTATTTCCCATCACAAGACCAGGGGATCTCGTGACGCCGGGTCGAGCTCGGATCGCATCGGACTGGCTCATTTACTAGACTTTGCATAGTAGTGTTCTTGGAGCGGAATAGTGTGTCATTGTAATTACATTTATAAAAATTAGGTCTTTCGTCAGGTTTTGAATTAATGGCCTTAGGTACTGAGGCAGCAGTATCAGCATCTATCAGCAAAGCAGGATGATGTTCATCAATTCGACTTAACGGCGCAGCACCATACACACTAATATTGCGCAGATTTGACAATACAAGATCTAAGAACCGATTGTTTTTATTTGGGACGTTATTATATTGTATAAGATTACACAAGGAGACGGTTTCAAGCAATAATTCGGATTTTGTGTCACGAATGGAAATCGAAGCAAGTTAGGCAGTTTTGCCCAGTGAATGTGAGGAGCATTAAAATCACCTATGCAAATGACTTCGATCGATTATTTGAATGTGTCATTCTTCTTTGGAAATTAGAGTAGAACGACTTAAGTTTGCCTATTTCTAGGTCTGGAGGTAAATAACAGAGGCATATAATTAAAGTGTAATTATGAGTAACATTAACTTGGATCCAGAGATCCTCAACCTCGCTCTCCCAAGTATGCAAGCGCTCAACTGTAAAGTGTTTTTTAACTGCTACCGCAACGCCACCACCCTCAGTTTTACTGAGTGTCGTGGACCCACGATCCCTGCGATAAATATTATATCGGGTGTCCAGGAACTCGGCGTACAAATATCGATAAGCTCCCCTGACTTTATTTTCATCACTTTGAATTCAAATATCTTCAATAACGGTGAACTTTTCTTTTCCTTTTTAACCGACTTCCAAAAAAAGGAGGTTCTCAATTCGACGGAATGTTTTTTTTAATTTTTTTTTATGGATGTTCACCGATTACTCAGAGACTATTTGACCGATTTCAAAAATTTTTTTTTTGGTTTTATAGAAGGTACTTTCTAGTTGGTCCCATTTAATTTTGGTGCAGATCTGATGATGGAATCCATGAGGAATTGAAGGAACTCCTCAAATATTGTAGGCATACATATAGCGATTTTGGTATTATAAGAAATATAATAAGCATTTGCATTGAGAAAGTGTAAATTGGTGAAGTGGAACTGATGCAGAAGACCACAGAATGCCATCGGAACTCCTCAATGATAAATGATTTACGGTTGGCGACAAAATATCTTGATTAATTTAGCTAAGCAACTTCATAGTCTTCAAATTTAAATGTTCCTGATGAGAATGGTACCATCGAATTGATTTGATGATGGAGCCGGAAGGTAGGCACCAGATCTATGTAATAAAATAATGTATCCTAGCCGTGTTTGGGCTTGTTCGAATCGTCACGAGATACACTTTTAAGTAACGATTAACTAAAAAGTGTAAAATAAATAAACTTTTAAACAAAAAAATAAACTACTCCAAAAAAAAAAAAGTAAAAAATAACGCCATAATTCAGTTTCTTCAAATTACTTACAAGTAACCGTTTCTATACTCAATCTATACAGTATATACAATTAATTTTATTTTGGAGTCGGTGCCATCGTGTCACAACTTACTAAAATCGTCAATTTTCAATATTTTACACATTCTTTATATGGCACCGACGCCAAAATAAGATTAATTGTATATACTGTATAGATTGAGTATACAAACGGTTACTTGTAAGTAATTTGAAGAAACTGAATTATGGCGTTATTTTTTACTTTTTAGTTTTTTTTGGAGTCGGTTTTATTTTTTTGTTAAAAATTTTATAATTGTTACTTTAGAGTGTTATCGTATTTCTGCCTCTCTGTCTTTTCTATAGAATATCTAGTACGGGCCACAGCTCAAAAAGTTTCCCGAACACGAGGAGTATTTTCTTACCAGTTTATCTGCCCTTGAGTGAGAGCAAAGCACGACCGGTTATTGTAGAGATTATTGAGAGTACATAATTATTATGTTTGACGGTGGACGTTTTTCGGCTGATATGAAGCCTAACATCACAAAATTAATCTTGAAGGGGGTCCTTGTTATTGCCTTACTATTGCGACAACGGTACGAAAAACAAACATCGTTGGACGTTATTGGGCGAGGTAAATTGTCCAATTATTGGCTTGTCAGGGGCGGATAGTCATTAGTATTGGGCAATATGACCTCCATATGTAAAATGACATAAGTCACAATCAATTTGTTCCAAGCTACGTCTTTACATAGGTACGCGTAGGATGGACAGAGTATTGGTAGTAGTGGGCAGGTTATATGCATGAATTAGCTTTGGTGTACACGTACCATTATGAAACGGGAATGCAGTTTGCAAGGCTTAATAACTGCAGCGGTGGGTTGAACTAGTTCCGATATGAGAGAGAGAAAAGAGAGAAAAGTCGGCGCTTAGATATCATCGTCCAAAGAGTTCGCAGCAGCCTATCTTTCGACGGCTGCTGTGATCTGTCACCCGTATCAGATAGCCCGTCGCTAGGACGCCTGGTATACCGGCATCTTTCGAAACGGCTTCTGGGGAGTGGATACTCTGAGGGACCGAGGATCATTGGAAGATAGTCGGCTGCCTTCCAAACTAGGACGATCTTGGATTATCCAACTGCTTGCCTAGGAGCCAATGCTTCCACTATTGAGTCAAGTCTCCATACTGGATGCAGGGACGTTTTGTATGGGGACAATGAGCGTGCTTAGGTCCAAAACTTTTTTGAATGTATATTCATATATGAAAAATGGAAACACCCTAATATAAAATACGTTTCTGTCAATAAATTTATTTTTATTACAAGCTTTATTGCCGTCTGTACTTTTACAGCCTAAACTCGGTCGGAATGCATTATTCTATCACAGGGCTCCTATGACCATGTTCCTGCTCCATCAGCTCGATGGTATTATACTATTGAATTGTCACCAAACATACATAAGTATGACAAATTTAAGTTCAATTGAAAACCGAACAAACATACATTGCAAGCTAAATAAAAGTATATAATTTTTTTTTGATTATGAATTCCTTCAAAATTTGCCGACGACACTACCTTACTTATTAAATGCAATAATAGAAATGATCTAGAAACTGAAACGAATAATGAGTTATCTTACGCTGTTCAATGGTTAGAAAAAAATAGTCTAAAATTAAACATTGATAAAACTAAAATAATTAATTTCCAAAATTATAATTCTCCTTATGTAGATATTAATATACATTTGAACAATACCACGATACAACCTGTAGAATCAACTACTTTTCTTGGCCTTACTATTGATAAAAATCTTAATTGGAAATTGCATATCGATAACATATGTAATAGACTTGATAGATTTGTGTTTGCGCTACGACGGCTTAAAATGGTTGCTTCTCTGGAAGCCGCACTCAATTCATATCATGGATATGTGTCGTCTGTTTTACGCTACGGCTTAATCATATGGGGTAATTCAGTTGACATGCATAGAGCATTTATAACGCAGAAAAAATGTGTCAGAGCTGTTTATGGAGCTCATTATCTCGCTCACTGCCGACCAATATTCAAAGAGCTGAACATTTTACCTTTGCCTTGTTTGTATATATATGAGGTTGCTAAATTTGTAAAAAAACATCCGTACTTGTTTCCTCTGTATGACGATGTCTATAATAAATCAAATTGGAGATATCCTCACAAGTTGTATGCTCCTCGACAAAGGGTAAAAGTTTTTAGTAGAAACGTATATTTAATGTCGATCAAATTGTATAATAAACTGCCTAATGACATAGTTTCTTTGCAATATTCTCAATTTGAAAAAAAAATATTTAATTGGCTGCTTGACATGTGTTTTTACTCAATTAATGACTTTTTAAATAATTGAATTTATAATAATAAATATGTTTAGAATAAGTAAAATTATTTGTCCTGGTATCGTTATTTATTGCATGTCATATTATAATAATTCTAATTAGGTAAGTAATATTAAATTTTTCACATATTTTCTACTTTTTATCATGGTCATTTTAATGTACCTAAATAATATTTCTACGCCGATCACGGCAGGGTATGCTGAACCAAATGTATTTATTCCAACAATAGTATTCTATTCTATTCTAAAATAAACCATTTTTCTTATGAAAATGTGTGAAATTCGTATACATTAAATCAATATCTCCATCCATATTAAGTAACTATGGTTCCATCCACATGTTAAACTGATTAAGAATGAATATGCTAGTACATTAATAGCCTCGATGCTTCCGCTTCGCGGGCAAGTTTAACTAAGTACATGTCGAACCCACGTCAAGATTGGAGTTAATTAACTGGCAGAGGTCCCTGACTTGCGGCTGTTGAGGGACTTGGTTTGATGGCTTATGGTAAATGTTATTTACCTAACTTAATTTACGAATGTTTAAGATAGATACGAATCCTTTAAAACTATCTGATTTGAATGTTATGTGGACACCCAGCTTCTCGTGTACCAAAAACAGTTGGAAGTCCATTAGGCTGATTTAGCGTGTTGAGGCTACAACGACACGACACATACAAACATACAAAATATAAAAAAAAATCGTTACTACCATTTACCGAAATCAAGGAAAATTCTTACTTAACATATGTGTGTATTGTATACATATTACATTGTTTCGAACCGTATAAACTTTCCCTTAAATATCATTCCATAATTTCCTAAACATCCATAAATCTTGATATTCGCGTACAATTTGAGCAAATACCCATACATTGGAAACGGAATAAAACAGAAACAATAATGCAGCTTTAGTCTCCGGGGGCGCATTCTGGCCCCAATAATATTTTTATCATATTTATTGACTGATAAATAGCAGCGAAGTGTTGAGTGCGTTTTTATGTTCTAATGGGTTATTTTCATTTTTGACCCGGGAATATTGAATTTTTTTTTTATTTTTGTTTGAAATAAATTAGTTTTAAATGTTTCTAAGGGTCAAATATTTTCATATTATAATATGACGACCGGTTTGGCTCAGTGAGAGTAACGTTGCCTGCGAAGCTGAGGTCCTGGGTTCAAATCCCGGTAAGGGCAAATATTTGTGTGATGAGCATAAATATTTGTTCCTGAGTCTTGGATGTTTTCTATGTAATATATATCTATTAAATATATCGTCGTCTAGTACCCATAACACAAGCCTTATTAAGCTTACCATGGAGCTAGTTCGATTTGTGTAAAATTGGCCCGTAATATTAATTTATATTTATATTATATATTATTAAAATTGTATATTTCACTAGAAGGCGCCCGCAACTTCGTTCACGGTGGAGAAAAAGTCATAACCCCTCTTTTTTTCGACAGCACAGTCGGGTAAAAGTATCCTATACGCATCTGGAGATACCCAGCAACCCGTGTACCAAAAATAGTTAAAATCTGTTAAGCCGATTAGGCGTGATGAAACTACAACGACACATAAAAACACACAAACATACAAAAAAACCAAAAAATATTTTTCAATTCAGTGACCTTCAAGTAGTCCGTAACAATCATTTTTTTGAAAATATCTTCAATGTACAGACATTTCATTTTTACAACTTTATACTAGTACTATAGATGATTTTTTTAAAATAAAACAAGAACCGAATTCAGAATAAACTAAAAAGCCACAAATAATCTTTTATGTACGGTACGGATCACATTTGAATCACCTTTTGAAGTCGGTGCCAAACCATTAATTTATTACTATTAAGAACCGCGGCGGCGAGCCTTTAGCTATTATCTACCTACATATATATTTAGTCATAGTAATTCGTATTTTTGATGAATAAAGATCTTTATTTACATCAGGTTTGGCACCGACTTCAAAAGGTGATTGAAATGTGATCCGTACCGTACATAAAACATTATTTTTGGCTTTTAGTTTATTTTGAAGTCGGTTCTTTTCTTATTAAAAAATAAATAAATTGCTTTTTAGTGATGTATTTTAGTAGTGATATAAAGTATTTTGTAGAGCCCAGATTGAGAAGATTGAGGAGGCACTTTGTACGGATCTCGAGTTTTTGGAAGTAAGAAATGTAAAAGTTGGTAAGTTCATTGTACCTTCCATCATCAGCTCAGCATTAAATGATGACAACCAGAGGAAAACAACTGATAACTTTAGTAAAATATACGCAAAACATTGTTAGTGCGTATAATATTTGAGGGTTTCTCTCGATTTCCGTGGTATTCCATCATCTGATCCTGACTTGGTGACAAGGACACTACTTCAGGGACACACTATAAAGAATATGACTAACAGTCTTAACGTATCTACCTACAATAGATGACTTTTTAGAATTATCCTCTAACTCTTAACTATTAAGGAGTTGTACCTTCTGTCATCAGCTCAGCATGATGAGATGATGACTACCATATGCAAATACTTAAATAGCTTAAGAAAACATATGAAAAACGTTATAAGTGTCTATAAAATTTGAGGATTGCCATCGATTTCCCTGGGATCCCATCATCAGATCCCAATTTGGTGGCAATGGGACCACCTCAGGAGTATATCCTTCCAGAATTTTTAATATCGGTCCACAATTGGCGGAGTAATCGGTGAACATACATAAAAAAAATACAATTTATCGAAAATATAACCTCGTCCTTTTTTGGAAGTCGGTTAAAAAACTATAAGTACAGTTTGAGCAATTCTATCAGAAAGTTTGGCCAATCTGATCAGGTTGGTTTGTAATTATTCGTAAGGAGTATGTAGCTGGTCGCAAGTTTTTTTTTCAGTGTTATAGAAATTTGTATGGGATTATATGGCTTTCTTAAACCCTAGGGGCTAAATGTACTATTTTAGTCTTGCTTCGCGAAGCTAATATGACGTACTTCTTCAGCAGGAGAAGTGACAAGTGTATTTTAAATTAAAATATTGTCGATTATCACTCGTCTCACCTGTCAGTGTTTAAAATTGTTAGATTTTAAATGATCACTAAGGAATAGACAGCTATATACGATCCCGTAATATTTTCTTGGAGCAGCAATAGCTCTGATTCGCCGAAACGAATAAGAACAGGTTAGGTGTCGACTATTATCACGTGAAGCGTTGTTTTTTCCTTTGATATTTACGCCACACGTATCTCTTACATGGCATATGTCAAGATATCAGGGAACTCACGTACTTGCGGTCTCAGCTTTGATATCCGCGGATAACAAATTCCACGTAACACTATCAATTCGGCAGCTCGAATAGATCCTGTTTGCAAAAACAGGTGCCTTTGAAAACTACTCTTTCATCCCAAGTGGCATTAGAAAACGAATCCGCTTAACGTTCGCAAATTCGCTTTACACTTCTGGTGTCATTTAATTGAGGACTTCTTATGTATGTGCTAAAGTCGTCGTTGGAAAGCAAATTGTGTTCTGATAAGATGTTTGAAAAGTTATTTGTACACATGGTATGGGTATCGGGTGATCTGGGAATTCAGATTTCCATCCACAAGTACACGAGTAGCATTTCAAAGGGTTTTTTTGGCTAAAACTCGGTCGGTGTAAGCAACCGTGACGTTGGCATTGTCGGCGAAATATCTGGGGATTTTTATTTCAAGTGCTTCTTGAATTTTGTAAATAAATATACAAAATGTATAAAGAAAAATAACAAGAGCAATGTAACTCATCTAGATAACAATGTAGTCAGCTACAGTAGGTAATAAGAAACTTAAATTAACTTAAATCAAGTGTAATAATAAATTGAAGAGTTTAATAGTTAGAGAGAGAACACATTATTTATGATAATATCCGTTCTGATGAAATTATACTTCCTAATATCTATCTATCTATCAGCTAAGGACGTCCACTGCTAAACATAGGTTTCCCCTATAGCTCGCCACAGAGTGCGATCCTACGCAGACCGCATCATCCGTCCACCTAGTCGGTCCGTCCGTCCCACGTTGCGCTTTCTTATGCGTGGTCACCACTCCAGGATTGTACTGCCCCAACGGCCATAATAATTATCCCAAACTAAATTATAGACGTATATATTAAAATTAACTAATAATAAATATTAAACTAAAACTAAAAAAGATTTAAAAATTTGTGGTCCCGCGGCATGGTTCCGAAGATGCTGGCAGCATTTCCTTGCTGTATCGCAATGCTGATGCGTTGTGCAAGGAAGCTGCCAGCTCTTCTCTCACGAGTAGTCTCGGTCAACCTTTTGCCAAGATCTTTGACTAGTTTCTGAGCATTGAGACCCCACAGACCGAAGGTCTCGACCCCGAAATAAGTGAAGTTATATTCGGGGCCGAGATGAAACATAAAAGAAAACAGAAACATTTAAATAAATCTTGACACAGATAGATCGGGTCTTAGATTAAAACATAAACTACTAAATTCTCAGTAAAGCGAATGAAGAAGATATCAACTTAGTTTAAGGGTCAATCAACATTTTTCTATACCTTGTTGCCATCGTTACGCTTCCTGAGACACTCTTTAAAACTGCGATTTTAAACGATATAAAGGCAACATTATTTTAATATAAGTCAATTATTCAAGGGCCCGCCTCTGCGGTATATTTATTAGCATTTTTATAAGTAATTCCGTCACTATTGTCTCCTGATCTTCGGGACAGAGTAACGGCAAAAAAAGTTGATTCACCTTTAACGTTTCTATGGATGCTTTGCCCTTTCTTTTCCTATAACTCACGTATGTCACTATCAGTATTCGCGTTATCTATATATTTTAAAGTCAATTAGAATTTAACACCACTGGTAATATTTCTTTCGGTAATTGGATGGGATGCGCGACGGTAATAAAATAGTAATTAAAAATTAATTATTTTGATACAACGGAGCCTCCCTAAGGGTGCATAGTAAGTAGGCGCATTTGTTTACTACTAAACTGTTTGGATTAGTGCTGGTGTTACAAACATTTTGTTTTTAAGATCTTGTGAATGGTATTAAAATGTTAGCGTATACTTAGTTGGATCAAAAGCTCGACTGGTTGAGATTGGAAAGGGTTTATTGGCAATATCAATTTTATTTCTATGTCGATTAATACTTACTTATTTGAAAACATTTACCTACAAATATAGTAACTAAATAAAATACATATTTAGTGGCCACAGGCCTGTCATAAATTTTATCTGGAATTAATACAGTAAAGTAAAATTGAACTTCAAATAATTTCCAGAGTTACCTAGTTTGTAAAGTAAAAATACATTGCGTCTTATTTTCTGATAAAAGTAACGCTGTAACTTGAAATTGGTAAAGCCTTTGCTACTGATGTGCAAATTGCGGAAACTTTCCAAAATCGACGACCGGTTTGGCTCAGTGGGAGTAACGTTGCCTGCGAAGCTGAGGTCCTGGGTTCAAATCCCGGTAAGGGCAAATATTTGTGTGATGAGCATAAATATTTGTTCCTGAGTCTTGGATGTTTTCTATGTATATAAGTAATATATTTATTAAATATAATATATCGTCGTCTAGTACCCATAACACAAGCCTTATTGAGCTTACCATGGGGCTAGGTCGATTTGTGTAAAATTTTCCCGTATTATTTATTTATTATTTATTTAATGCTTCAAAAGAGGTCTTAGTCTAGTGTTAACGTTTGTGCTAGTGTACACGTTTATAAGACCTTTTTAAGCATTTTTAGTATATTTTAGGTTTTAAGTCTAGTGTTAACTTAACTGTTTAAAAGCCTTTTTTTAAGTATTTTGGAAAGTTTCCGCAATTTGCATATCAGTAGCCTTTTGCTATAATCATCAGCTACCTTCAACTGACAGTATATATATGTGTGATTGGTATGGTACTGGCTGAGTATACGGTTCTGGCTGTTAGACAACGAAAATAAGTTTGAATATAATATAATGCCATAAGGAATGTTGACGGATGACAGAGTGTTAGTTGATGTGTGGAGGTTTTATAAGTTATACATAATGGTCTATGTAAATATAAAGAAATTAAGAAGAACTGCCCCAGCAAGGAAACGAATAAGGTCTTCTTAATTTCTGAGAGAGATTCTGAGATTTCTGAGAGATGGGTCTGTACATGTATAATTATTAAGACACACCCAAATTAACCAAATTAATAGTGGCTGACTTATTTTGTAACTAGAAGATGCCCGCAACTTCGCACGCGGCGGGGAAAAAGTCATAATCCTCTTTTTTTCTTTAGCGTAGTCGGGTAAAAAGTATCCTATAACCATCTGGAGATACCCGGTTACCCGTATGCCAAAAATAGTTGAAATCGGTTTAGCCGATTTTGCGTGATGAAGCCACAACGACACATACAAACAATAAATAAATTTATTTTTTCGTTGTAGTGAACTCCAAATACTTCGTAACAACCATTTTTTTTTTAATATCTTCAATGTACAGACAGCTTTATAATAGTATAGATGATTCATAGTGTTTAACTTTACTTTGTATTCTTTGAGGCTTCTGTACATTTTTAGGGTTCCGTAGCCAAAATAGCAAAAACGGAACCCTTATAGATTCGTCATGTCTGTCTGTCTGTCTGTCTGTCTGTCTGTCTGTCTGTCTGTCTGTATGTCCGTCCGTATGTCACAGGCATTATTTTACTCAAAAACTATAAGATGTACATTGGAGAAATTTGGAGCATAGGTGTCGTGTGTAAACCGCTACTTAGTTTGATAGTAAGATAAAAAAAGTATATATCTCTAGAGGGGGCACTCGATTGCTATTGTTAGGCAGTAAACTATCAAGACTAAACTTCTAAGTACTAATTTACAATTTCTAGGATAAAAATAAAACAGCGTAGAGCTACAGGTAAAAAATACTCCCTTTTTAAAATGTAGGCAAATGTACATTTAAATGTAGGCTCGCGCGTGTCCACCGGGAAGGGTTAACTGAACCTTTAATCATATAATTAAAACCCATTTCCCCCGCAAGACAAATGACTACAAACATTTTAATTTAGTAAATTTGCTAATGAACTTACCCCAGTTCCATTAGCCGTGGGCCGAACATTATAATAACTTATTTCAACATAATTTATTATTCTGTCATTACCGTGACACGATCGCGTGTCGCCCTGTCATAAGTTAGACTCATCCATGTTACGGTGGTTAATTTCATTGGACATAGTGACAAAAATTCTGTTTGCTTTAGCAACGGTGTCGGAAGGAGACGTAATGAGGTACGGTAATGATAAGTATGGTAATGAAGTGGATTTAATTATGGAAATTGCGTTATGGGTTTTAGAACGGTTCCCGCTGGCTTTTTGTGTAGCTATTAGATTAGATAAAAATACGGTGTCATAGTAATTAGTCACCAAGTAATTATGCTGGAAAACTATATGGCTTTTTTATATCTGTTTGTTACAATAACTCAGTTTTATCGTCGTCCATTGGCAATACCTGCTAGCCATTAGCTAACTTTTTATTTCATTTATAAAACAAGAAGAAGCCAATTGAATGTTTGAATCCAAAGGGAGTAAAAAAAATGGCATCAATATTTCGATGATCGTTAATTTAAGTAACGATGAAATTATGTTTAATGTCATCACCCTCTTACTACCGGGCACAGGCCCCTCATGGATGAGAGGGAATGGGCTGCAGTCTCCACGCTCGCCCAGTGCAGATTGGTGAGACATACACGCTTGAATTTCTTCGCAGATATCTGCAGGTTTCCCCACGATGTTTTTCCTTCAGGGAAAGTTAGCAGTAATTAACTAGTTAATATATAGTTGTAGTTAATACATAATTGTTTTATATAAATTTAACTTAGATGAGAGGTTATAAATAAATGAATCAATACCATACACAAAATGACGTCGAATATTTATCAAGAATAGTTTATTTGCTGTAGGTTAGGGTAACCGAGCGGCAATGTCAGAATGGGACACGTCCGTCGTAAAGCGAGTGAGAAACGAGTGGTCGGGACAAATCGGACAAGTCATCAATTGCTCCGTGTTATTGATATTACAGCGGGGGTTTCCAGTGTGGTCACGCTGCACACTGGTACAGTGACCGTGCCGTTTGTTTTGGAAAATTGGAATATAATACACGAATCGTAAACACAACACAATTTTGTAAAGTTATGTAGACCTACTATTACATTACCCTTGTATATGTTCATCGATTTATTCGTTTCGCTAATTTATTTGATGATCTATACTGCCGTGAGGAGCTAGACGTCTATCTTCAGACTGTCAGTATTGAACATTATAATATTTTTTTCCATTATTCAAGGAATAATAATAAATTGATTCATCGTTTTTGCGTTATTAAATAAATACCTACATTAATAGGGCGCTTACTGTCTGAGCTTACTCTTCAAAGTCCATAAATAAGCTACAAATTCAAACCCGAAAGCAAACTCAGTTAACCTCCATCGCAGCGAATACAAAATCCGTCGGAGAAACAACACCTGTATTACCATAACAAGATGTGAAATTTGAATGTCCACAAATCGAATAACCCGCCGGCGGCGTCCCGGAATTAAGTTATCCACTTTTTGCAAGAAAAGACGGACACGTTAACATATGAATATGACAAATTGTCCGGCGGCGGTCAGCCCGCGGACTATCCCGTGTCCGCCGGAGTTTTACGGCACCCTAGGGACGGCAGGGGGACCAACTTGAAAATTTTTCATTCCACTCGACTAGTGGAGGAAGAAAAACGGTCAGGTCACTCGTCAAAACTGTTACAATTTCTCAGAAACAATAATGGGATAAAAAAGCCCGCCTCTGGCCAGTGAAAAACCTATTATGGGCACTGTCAATGTTATTTATTTGGACGCAGCATGTTGAGAATTTTTATTCTATCATGGGATTTCAAGTTTTATTGCTGATGGTAACCGAAGTTGAATTGGACACACCTGCGGTCAATTGGTTTAGGGAAAATTTGTGATTCTATTTCGTATTGACAGGTTTAATGTTAACTTTTCACATATAAATTGACAAGTCTTGCAAATTACAGTCAGTTTAAGTAGCTAATATGTAGTCCGGATTTACTCAATACAACTAACTTAGTAATCTTTGGTAAATACCACTTAAATTGAATAGATTTTACAGTAATTAACTCATTAATGTTTTTCATTGTATTTCCGATTATTCACAGACTCAGTTTTTTTAATTCAACCGTACACGTTTACGTGTTCAACGTTATACATTAAAGTGTGTCACGTAATTATTGTATCTATAATTGCCCACGTACGAGTAACTTGGAGACACGTCAACTAAAGTTATGCGGTAATTATAATCTCAGTTCTATTTCGAGATAGAAAGAAAATAACCCAAACTCGGCTCCTCTATCATAATGAAAGTAGTGATTTGTGTTCGCGCCGTAATTCCCAAATGGAATCAGGAAGAGTGCAGCCGTGGACCGAATTGCAAATACGCATATGTCGCGGGGTTTATTCCTCCGGTTCGGATGCGAACACACGAACGGGAATTGTGCGGAGCGAGACAAGGAGTAGGTATAGGTACAACTTTACAGGGTAGGCTAGAAATCTTTATGAACGTGGGTAGGTCATTTTATAGGTGGGTATTTTTTTAGGTAGGTATGTTACCTCCTAATGGCGGTTGGAATGGGACAAGAAGTAACTAGGTATGATTTTGTAGCATGCTATTATTTATTTAACACTTTCGCAACCGACATTTTCGTAGCGCTACGCTCGTACCCAATAATATGGGAAGAACTGTATGCAGCGAAAACTTGCTACGAGCAGAGCACCCGCCGAGCGGGCCGTGAATGTGATAATCTTTATTTCACAACAAATAAAGGTACCAGTCAACCATCAGGCCAAACAGAAACATTCTGTTGGTACGGGATCGTGGCAATCGATAAATTAGAAGAGAAAAAAATAGACACAAATCAATATTTTGTAGGATAAATACGAGTATATATTTAAAGTAATTATTGTGAGGGTAGGTAATTTTGTACAGCATATTAATTTTGCTTTGGAGTTTTTATAATTCAAATAAATATCGAGACTGCTTAGGTAAAACAATATTGCAGCATTTAAATAGGTATGGTAAAAATCTGTGCATTTTTCTAGAAATTGCCGCCTGCAGTATTACCGGACCGATGGGACCTTCAAACCTTCAAGAAAAGAGCTTACTCCCACCTGAAAGGCCGGCTACGCACTTGTGACTCCTCTGGTGATGCAAGTGTCTATGGGCGACGGTGATCGCTTACCATTAGGCGATCCGTCTGCTCGTTTGCCTCCTATGTCATAAAAAAAAAATCTTAACATAGGGTTTGAGTAGTAAGCGTTTTTGCATAATACGGAAAATATAACATAGACCACAGACCTTGATCTTTAAGGTCTGTGACATTGACTTATAAATAGATAATAAGCAAATATTTGGGCTATTTCTTATGATATAAAGTTAGTTAGGTAATTTAGTTGATTAACAGCCTATATAATCGGTGTAGACTTTTTATACATAATAAGTATAGTTCAAACATATAAGACTTATTAAATTGAATTTTTTGATTAGTGCTCTTTTAGATTGGTAAGATACATTAATTTCATCATAACTATCATACCTCAGACACAACTCAATATTACCGTATATTTCGATAAATATGAGTCGACGATACTTATTCGTATTTACGCTGAATTTTAATCGTGAGAGTACTCTTTTATAATGTTTGGTAGTTTCACCGTAATATAAAATACAGGTAGATTAATTTAAACCGACCGAGGTAACGAAACTATGCGCAAAATAAAACTAAAACAGACGCTTCCTCGTCAATTCCGAATTAAAGTTCTAAATTCATATTTCACTAGGCTCCATCCGATGCCGCCCCAATATAAATGTAAATATGCGGGTGAAATATGACAGTTATAATTGGTTTATTGCACTTACGACTCCGCCTCAACTGTTGTGCCTATGCTAATTCCTGATGGGTTCGAATGAATGAGTTGTTGAGGTGTTCAAAATCTGAATTTTCCTTTAAAAAATAACTTTATTTACTCTGTTATTCTATAGGCTCAATAAAAATACCTAACTACGTTTAATTACACTGAAAATGTTGGGAGACGAATACTTAGAGGGAAACCTAAATGAACAATCTAAGGCCAAAAAGAGGACGTTCTAAAGAATGGCCAGACCAAGACTACTCTCAATCGACCTTTATGTTTGAGGAATTGGGATGTTGACTAAACTCAAATTAATGCATTATGGTGGTTTCGATGATAGAAACCCTAAAAAAATTGAATTCGATACCTTACGTGTAGCTTGTTGTATGAGCCTTTAAAGTTGGGTGGGAAGGTCCATATTTATCGTATGAAAATATTAATAATTAATAGTACTATTACTTGCATAGCAGAGTTTCGATAAACGCAGGTTTTAACATAGCTGCAGAACAAAATTCTTAACTTCCCCATACTCCATCTCGGTGAATTTCAATGAGATTGAAGTAATTTTTTCATCAATATTGAGAGGTCGTTCTATAAACATATCACAGAAAAAAGTCGTCAAAAATCAACATCCCAATGAATGACAGCTGCTGAAGAGTCTTTACTCTTAAGCCTTGTTTCCACTTGCTACCGAGACTTGCATACCTATAGAGGTATTCTCCTTCTACCGAGATTTGCATACCTAAAGAGGTATTCACCTTCTACCGAGACTTGCATACCTAAAGAGGTATTCTCCTTCCACCGAGACTTGCATACCTAAAGAGGTATTCACCTTCTACCGAGACTTGCATACCTAAAGAGGTATTCACCTTCTACCGAGACTTGCATACCTAAAGAGGTATTCACCTTCTACCGAGACTTGCATACCTAAAGAGGTATTCACCTTCTACCGAGACTTGCATACCTAAAGAGGTATTCACCTTCTACCGAGACTTGCATACCTAATGAGGTATTCTCCTTCTACCGATACTTGCATACCTAATGAGGTATTCTCCTTCTACCGATACTTGCATACCTAATGAGGTATTCTCCTTCTACCGAGACTTGCATACCTAAAGAGGTATTCACCTTCTACCGAGACTTGCATACCTAAAGAGGTATTCTCCTTCTACCGAGACTTACATACCTAAAGAAGTATGCAAGTCTCGGTAGCAAGTGGTAACAAGGCTTCTGCTAACCTGAATGAGACAGAGATGTGATTTTATTCAATGCATGTACGTAATATATGTACTTTTAATATGCAGGTAATGTTAAACTAATTATCGTCACAATTACATAACTTCCATTATTGAATAATCTTCCAACATAAACCTTGAAATTACAAATGCATTCTAAAGTTTTGTAATATCATTAAAGGGATAGCTTTTATGCTGTTTCAGAATCACAGTGTAAAAGCCAACTTTTCAGCATTAAATAAACTAACAAAACACATTAACCACTGTTTTTGCTGGAGCAAGCTCATAAATATTCACAAGTTACACGAGACGACTCATTTAGGACCTGGCCCTCTTTTTGCATTATTGGCTTATCCACCAGAGGGTTGTTAGATCGACTTTACCCAGATCGATGCCGTTAATGGACCAGTTTTTTTATTAATTACAAGGAAATTTGCAGGGAAAAAGCTTTGGGAATTGCGTTCTGTGAATACTTAATTCTCTTGATGTTTTTGTATCGGACTATATTTTAAAAAGAGGATTTAGATTACTTTCTTTTATTAAAGCAAAACACTACCAACGCAACCCCTAGTAACACACAAGCTTATAAAACTTCTATAACGCTCAAACAGGCTGTATAATGGCCGTATAAAGGTCTTATACAGCTTGTGTGCTACCTGGGACAAGGGAGACCTTTAAAAATGTCGTACTGTTGCTACGTCTCACCGATATGAATGAATCTTCAGTTATCGTAGCTACTGCTACGCGTTTAACACAGCGGCGTAGCACTTAAGAGCGTTTATACCCGCTTAACTGGCAACGTCGCATATTTTTTCTTCTTGCTTGATTATTTTGCGGTATTTGAATGAAACTTAAATATACGTTCAATACATACCCTACATTTTTAGCATTTATATTGTGTTTAATTCATGTACTCATAGCTTTTGCCTTTATTTTCTTACAAAACAACATATAGACATAAATTCATTTTTAGAGCTTTGGTTGCGGCAATATAATGAAATTTTGCATTGTGTCAGCTTAACTACCGAAAACGTAATGAATGAATTGAGAACATGTTCAAGTTACATTCACATTTATTAAAATAATCAACAAAAACCAAAAAAAATGCGACCTTGCCAGTTAAGCAGGTATACACCCTCTTAAGAGGCAGAGGCACTTTTGCCATACAAACACTCTCGACTGCTTTCTAAATTATTTTTTTAGATAAGGTAATGCGAAAAATGTCTTTATAGTTTCCTTTTTTGGCTTAGCTGTTTTTCTTTACGTATTAGAGCCCGCCAAAAAATAAACAAAAGGCCCAATTTCAACTACTGCCAAAACACGTCTTGTGTAGATTTTTAAAAAGGAATGAAATAAAGCAAAACAAGGAGACATAGTTCTTACTCCTAATTACTCTATGTTGGAATAAGCTCTTAAAAGTCAAAGTCTGAAGGAGGAAACCATCGAGAGTCTTTTAGAATCCCGTAGCCAAAATGGCAAACAAGGAAACACATACTACTTTTTCTCAAATGTTCCGTTGCCTGCGTACCTCTTTATACTGGGATTCCTTCAGTCGGGAACATAACAATAGACATACCAATTTTTAGTGTACATATGGATACTGAGACCAAATAATCGCAATTATACGTGTCTATCTGATTATTCGAAAAAATAATTAAAAATATAAGAAATCATTGAGGAAAAATTGCATACTTTATGAATTCACAAACCGAACGTTTAGGCCGATCGTGCCTCTCTATCGCTTGTTAGATATTACAAAACTTTAGAATGAATTTGTAATATCAAGGTTTATTTTGGAAGATTATTCAATAATTAAAGTTTTGTAAATGTGATGGTAATTAGTTTCACATTACCAAATTTCCATATTAAAAGTAGGTACGTACATAACATATACATTCATAGAATTCAATCACATCTCTCGCTTGCACGCTCGGCTCAGACGGAACGTGACAATGAGTCATGCATTTTCGAGCGTGCAGCCAGCGTTCATCGATTTATAAGAAGTTATCACGTCAAAAAAGAAAAAAAATATGTGCGTAATTGGCGAAGATATCGCATATTTTAACTACTCAACAAACATAAATATCAAAAAAATATATGTTAGATATCCAGAAACATCAAGAGCCCCTGAATGGTTTCCTAACAACGTTAATCTACCTCCGTCCGAACGGATCCTTTTCACGTCTGATTGCACCTCACGCGGGTCCGGCAGTCACGCTGCACGCGGCCCGCCGGGATTCATTACTGCCGGAACTATGTTGCTTTAGTCGGTTACATACCAATGAATATACCAATTAGTATACACGTACACTAAGGCTTCCTTATAGCGATTTTCTGCTTTTTCCTTTATTATGCGACGACTGGTTTAGCTCAGTGGGAGTAACGTTGCCTGCGAAGCTGAGGTCTTGGGTTCAAATCCCGGTAAGGACAAATATTTGTGTGATGAACATAAATATTTGTTCCTCAGTCTTGGATGTTTTATATGTATATAAGTAATTTATATATTAAATATGTTGTCGTCTAGTACCCATAACACAAGCCTTATTGAGTTTACCATGGGACTAGTTCGATCTGTGTAAAATTGTCCCGTAATATTTATTTATTTATGCTAATTATTATATGTGAAATGTTTTCGTAAAAAAATTTTGAAGATATTTGTTGCTCAACAACGTGTTAAGCCGTCAGATTATTATTAGATTATTTCAAACTGAATTAACAGTAATGCGAGCGAATCCACGGGAAAATGCTAGTGTTGTAATTTTTCACGCAAAAACGGAGCAAATTGACTAGATTATGATTTAGAGATAAAATATAGATCAACAAGTGACATATGTAGGATACTACTTTTTATTCAGTACAAAAGCACTGTTTGGCGATTACTTTAAAATATAAACACTATTTATATCATTAATTGACACACGGAAAAAACTATAATCATGATGTATAATTGAGACTGTTATTTACAAAAAAAATACTGATACAATGAACTATCCTATATAATTGCTCTTAGGAGGAATGAAAACTGGTACACTATATATATATATATATATATTTATACATATCACATATACAAAAAAAATATATGTAAAGTAATTTGATTTCTATAAATCAAAGTTTTCTTCTAAATCTGTTTTCATCGCTCGTGTGTGTATTTATACCCTAACAATGCACTTGTACTTGGAACACTTGCACATCCAATTATCATAAAATATAACATGATATCATAAAACATAACATTACAATAGTAATATTAATCAGCTGCATTGTCGCAAAACTGGGGGGCGCGCTAATCATATCGCAGCGGGAGACGCGATGTACAAATTGCACATGTGCTGGGTTGAAATCGATAGGTTCAGGAGTGATTGGTAATTTGCCGTAACATTGAGAACTACTTACACTAGTAAATAGTAACTTAAAATTTAAGAAAACTAATTCAAGATTGATTTTAAAAGACAGTAACATTTGATTGGTTCTGATTCGCATGCACAGCTAGTTATTGCAACTAAAGACAATATTTAAATAAAACAAATTTAACGGATTATATCGCGTATATTATCTCATTTGAGTTGCCGACGTTTCGGAAGCTTTTCAGCTTTCCGTGTTCACGTGTTGACTGAGAAAATATATATTTTCTGTCAAAGTTACGATGTGATCGTGAAAAACTTCCGAAACATCAGGAACTTAAATGAGATAATATACGCGATATAATCCGTTAAATTTGTTTTATTGAAATATTGTCTTTTTACTTTAACAGAAGAAAATATTATTGTCTTTAGTTGCAATTGTTTCATTTAAATGAGTAATAATCGCGGATATAGAAGAAAATATTAGGTATAAAGACAATATCTTTGGTTGTTGACCATGTGAGTAGACTAGCTTGGATTCTGCATTTTGTTACATCCTGCCCTCCCGGTTACTTGTGTTATTTTCAAACGGTAGACATTATTATTATTAATACTTCAAAAAAGCGTTTAAAAAAAGATGTACCTACTTATTCGTCCCAAGAACGAAGTTATGAGCAAATTCCAGTATAGTGTAGTCCAGGATTGTATAGTATATTCCTTCAAGAATTTCAACGAATGATACTTAAATAATAATAAAGTGTCGTAATAATGAGTGAAAATCGTGTAAGTTTAAATCAATGTTTTGTGTAGTACATTTTATCATGCCAAATAAAATATAAACATTTTAAATCTCCCACAAACACATTTGTTTCTGTTCTCCCATAAGCAAATCTCTAAAGAGCGAGCACATTTTCCGCGCCGGTTAACAGAATTAAGGCGCCGCCCCGTGCGTGCCGGTAATCGGTATTAGATCAGAATTTAAAGCCGCACGCACATGCTGGATTACGAGAGCGCTCTTTAATAACTAAGCGCGTTACGCTGGTAGGACCAGCCGTGCTAGTATTTCGTTTGTCGCTTGATATATCGTCACCCGTCACTGTCGCAGTACACTAACTAGAAAGAGATGGGTAATAAAAGTTGCGTCATGGAATTTATATTTATGTTTTTATTTTTTATATTTAATATATCATGTTAGTTTGTTTGGTAAGCTATGTGCCACTGATGCCTGAAATAAGTGTTTTGAGTTTGAAATACTTGTCGCACGAGATAATCACATGGTGCAATTGTGATCACAGAGCGCCAAGTTTTAATACCAAATTATCAATTTCGCAACTATTGTCAGCTTAAAACAAATACTCAAGTACCATTACAGTTTCAATAGTAATCCAGTCACCAGCAGTAATATCTGCCACATCAAGGCGCGCATAAATATCAGACACAACTCTATTTCTAGGGCTATTAGGATTGGGAGGTGTTAGATACTTTCGCCCGCTTTATAATGATAGATATTGATGCTGGTGACTGGTTATCACGTAGTGCCTATTAATAAAAAAACTACAAATAATATTATAATCATACATTTTAGACTGATAATGCATCTTTATCTATACGGAAAAAACATGAACGTTAAATGGTTTCGCTAGCCTAATGCTCATATTAAAAATGTAAACATTCGATGCTTAAGTGTAACACAAGTAGGCTCACATATGGTAAGGCTAATTCAGCGAGGGAGTAAAATAAAAACCAAATTAGGGGATGGTGCAACAGCACGCCCCTTCGATTTCTGATAAATTCCATTATCGTTGATGCGTTGCCAAAGCAGCTACTTTTGAACAAGCATAGATAATGAGTTAAGGAGTAGATAATGCATTTGGCACCATCAAAATTCATTACACATTTAAAGTGCCGTGTATTTATTATATGCATAAATAGTGTTCTGAATTGCCTAGATTGACGATCCCAAGGTATGAGAATTAAATACGTACATATAATGTATGTGGCACCAGTGATAGACACGGATCCAGTAATTACAATAACTGTATTTTAATAATTGTCGGGGTATTTCTTTATTGGTAAACTTTCATACTTGATATCACCTTGAAATAAATATACTTTTAACTACTTGTAACTTTGAAAATGGACGTTACGTGATTGATAATTTCAAAAAATAATTTGAATAAATCCTTAAACCGTCCATTACCGGTACCGGTATGTGGCACCAGTGATAGACACGGATCCAGTAATTACAATAACTGTATTTTAAAGCTTGAGTGTATTAAGAAAATTAGAGAAATTTTAGCTGTAATAACACTTGGAGCCTGCTTATAGACTTATTAGTGACAGTGAGTACACTCTTTGATAAAATTATCGTGTTTCGTTTATTGAAATGTTCAACATTTATAATGACCATTCCAGGATTTAACGACAGTATCAATTTTAATCAGATTTTGTGTTATTTTCTTGGAAGTTATAACTTTATTATCACACTTTTATTTCTTTTACGAAGAATAATTGTCGGGGTATTTCTTTATTGGTAAACTTTCATACTTGATATCACCTTGAAATAAATATACTTTTAACTACTTGTAACTTTGAAAAATGGACGTTGCGTGATTGATAATTTCAAAAAATAATTTGAATAAATCCTTAAACCGTCCACTACCGGTGCCGCTGCCATAGACATTTATTTTAAATTTGTTGGCGACAGAATTTTTTATTTTGTAGTATAATGATTATTCCCGAAATCATTTACTAGTTACTACGGAGAAGTTTGTAAAAATCTGCATTTTAATTTAAGTAATAAGTAATATGTAAACACCATACCTTCACATTAAATATCAAAAGTCTGCAAGACTCGAAATTAAGCGTAATTCAAGTTAAACAAAGGATGGAAGTTCTTAAATCTTAACCAATAATAAATTGAAAAAAGTTTGTCCAATTGTCCTTCCAAAATCCAAAATGCAACTACAGGAAAAGTGACAGCGTGGGCTGAAACACGAGATGCTTGCTACCTTTTACTCGTACGCTGGAAAAGAGCACGGGTCAATATATAAGCAAAATACGCTTAACGTACGGACAGAGCCCCTGGATAATCTTAGCAGGTAATGAAAGTAAATTATTACGTGAAGTTTCCACACCACTTGAAATTTCGAGTGTACCTATAAAAACACGAAAACAACACATTCTTCCGAATCTTTTCACCAATCCCCTCACATATGCCCCAAAATTCGGCAGTTTGCATAATGAACTGTCTTATCAACCCATTTCTTACCGTAACGTCATTGTAACTTTTAAACCCCATATCAGATCATCGAACAACGCATTAAAGCACCGACGTGTTTAATCTATAATGCTGCTTATCGCAATATTTTCCATTTCCGGGCGGCGTCGGCGGGCATCGTCAGGGGAAATAAGCAAGCCTGAGTTTCACTTTGTTTTTTTTTTCCGGGAAAATTTTTCGTTCTTTCCTCTTCGTTTACACTTACAACATTTACCGGTGTTAGGCGATTGTTACCTGCATTCCGTTCTGAATTAAATATGGAACCGGGCAAAGGGTGAAGCGCCTGGATTTGCATTTGTTTGCAACAAAGGTTCCTGTTTAAGTTGGGAATCGAGGGAATTGCAGTCGTACAAGGTTTGATTGTCTTTTTTGATTTTGCTGATTTGGGCGTTCTTTTGTTATTGCTTAGTGCGAAAGAGTTTTTGTTGTCATTTGTCGTTCTATAAAATGAACAGGCATCGCTTTGTAAGTATATCTGTGTAGCTAACATTAGTTTATATTATTTTGAATGAACAATATTTGTAAGTATGTAAATATATGTAGTTGGTTCCCACGACTCAAACAATTTGTATGGAATTTCTTTTATCAACAAAACTTTGAGACTTTGCGTTGTTAGACAACAAAATTGCCTTTCAGATTATTTAGATTTCTTCCTTGAATAAACTAAATAAACTTCGTCCTACCGAGCTCTCTGTTTCCTAATTTCTGAAACTTTATACTAATAAATTCCTTATTTAGTCGAACAATCTCCAATATCGCAGGTATCGGTGTTAGTAATTAGTTAATGTTCTCTCATCTTCGATAATTTATTGAGACGGAGCGCTCCGTAATAACCCCCCTCCACGCGGGCGCAGGGGAATTGACGGCGGCGAAAAACTCAACCAAAATATTAATGCATCAGCTCTATGGTTAGTATTGGCGCGAGTTTGTAGAGGAACAATATCGTTTTGATACTTCACTATACATTATCAGAAAGGCTCAAAAATAGTCGGCTTAGTAAATCCTCTCGCAGTGAGGATTATTTACGCTGAGAGAATACTGTGGAAAGCCGAAACCTTTCAAAGAAGTAGTTGGGAGTCGAGGCGCGCGGCCCGACGTCTTCCATCATCTCCTCATCAATCCTCGTTGTCGCTATTCTCCTGCACCTTCTCTTACCATGTGCGTCGTCTCAGTTAAACGGAAGGCCTACAGGTCTACTAACGTCCACTGAAACGTTAATATTTTGTATCTGTCTATGACATTTTAACATAAATTAGCCGTTTATTAATCTGTCGTTTGTAGAAAGTAGACAAAAAACGGGAAATGAAGACGCGCTTTCGGATAACTTTTCTATCGAGGAAATTTTCATTAAACATGTTTCCACGTTAATCACTGAATAGGTTATATAGTCAAGAAACACATATCTGAAAACCAGCCTGATTTATATATTAGATTTGACAAAAAATGCGCTACAAAATAGCTTAAATTTTCGATGCATCCCCTTAAAGAGTCACCGTAGCCTATGGTTTTGAACTATTCACGGTATTTTTAATTTACAATCATTTGATCATATCCCTGGATGCATTTACAAATACTTAATGAATTGCTTGTTAAAAATAGTTTTTTTTTAACTTTTTCATACATAATATGTATCAATGACTATTATGATCGGATCTTTATGTAGCTCAACCAAACAATGATAGCAGTTTGTCTGTGATATGTTAAAATGAAGGGAATTAGATTATGTTTTTTACAATTTTCAGAAAATAATTATATTCAATTGCACATAACAGAATAGAAACATTAATCTAGCAAGTATCAAGTGCGCATATCCCGCGTCTAACTTCAATACAGTCTCACCGCTCTGGATTAATCAGGGATTGTTTCATTCCGTGAAAAATGTCGCCGTCAGCGAGTAATAACCCGTGATGCATCGTCGCTGCTTTATTCACAACGTCCTTTGTAAAATACTCGTCTTTTACCGATAAAGCATACTGGTAATGCATTGAAACCCATTTTTTATTAGCAATCTTCTCCTATTAGCGATATTTTGTTTAAAAATGTATACCAAGTTTTCTGGTTCAAAATGGTTTTTGAAAATGTTACAGTCGGCGCATAATAATTAACTTCATTTTTACTTCTTTTGTAAAGGACTCGTCTTTTACCGATAAAGAATACTCGTAGTGAGTTGAAACCCATTTTTTATTAGCGATCTTCTCCTATCATGTCGACATAAGTATTTGATTTCAACTTGATACCTTCACGCGTTCATGAGAAAGAGGTTCTTGACACTCAGATGGACAGACGGACGGATGTACACATGAACAACAAAGTGATTCTTTATGCGTTCCGTTTTTTCCTTTTGAGGTACGGATTACGGAACTCTAAAAATAATTTAATCCTTGTCACTCGCCTTGCACGCCAAAGTTGAATTATCGTAATCGTTTTACAACCCATTTTCGTCATATACGATTACGACAAGTATGCCCAAAACGCGAAACGATATCCATCGGCAGCCATGAGGCGCGCTATAAATAACAGTGCGTCTTATAAATTATGATCGTGCTGGTTCACTCATTTACCACGTCCCGCGGGCTTCGGGCCAATCACGGCGCGCAACTTTATTATGGGAAAAAGTTATGGGATACGTCATTGGAGATGGGAGTTATTATGTACGATGCTGTGAGGAAATGTTACTGTGTTTAGAGTTGCACAAGAATAATTAATAATACGATGAACTTGAACTGAAAATAATGAAGTTTTTTATAATTGCACTTTGTAATGTTAAGCAACAAAATTCATTGGCCAAATAAGCATACAGATGGATGTACCAGTAGAATTTTTAACACAGCATCTGGAAAGGATTAAATTTTCTGACTTATTGATTGAAAATTGATTGTTCAATTCTAATAGAGAATTAAAAATAACGGCCTTAATAGGCATTTTCTACAAGTCGACTATGTTATAATACTAGAAAATTTATCTCGAAAGAATACAACTTTTAAATACAGGGCGTGTGCAACTGGAAAAATTAAACACAACTTTTAAACAGCTGACACGGAAACTAGATTTTGAACACCATAGTAATTCAACTTGCACTACACACACGCGTGTCAGCATAAACAAGGTGAATTCAGAATTATTTTATTTTCTCTCCATCTACTTATTGACAAAAAAGTCCGTCCGAAATTGAACGTAAAACATAAGTACGGTCTTGAACGATGGAAATTAATTACAATTTACAACAGTCTGTCCGATAAGAAGTTTTGAATGCGTAGGAAAAGTACAAACTACGCAAAACTGCTTAGATTTTAAACACAACAACGCTGAGCTTGCTACACATACTCGTACAAAGGCATCCCTCAGCCGTGGAACGTTCCAGAAATAAATAAGTACTCGCGTGAAGAAGATATATGGCACGGCGAGGGAATACAATTCCGGGTAGCAAAGGTCTTTCCCGTTAGCACAAATGTAAGTAAATTTGAATAAAACATAGACGGGGTTAAAGTTCGCTTGTTTTTTGTTTGTTTTCGTGTAAGTTTTAAGAAATGCTTAGACACGATGGATTGTAAGGTTTTTTATTCAAATGACTAGGTGTTTGAATTGTCTGTACTGTTATCATTATGAAATTTTAGTATATTAAAGATATAAAAAAAGTGGAACGGGCTATATGAAGGTCGCTCTATCGACAATTTTTTTTTTCGATTGTTGTATGTATGTATGTGTCTTTGCGGTCATAACACGTCAAAACAGCCGGACGGATATGGACCATTTTTGGTTCAAAGATAGTCGGGGTAAAAAACTTACTGTGTTCAGCGAAAACTAAAAAAAAATTGGGTAACGTTATACAAGCCGAGAATAAACATTTACCTTCAAATTATAATAGAAAATAGCGCAAACCAACCAAAGTCAGTTGGGAGAGAGAGACACTTGGGAGACTAAAAAACCAGCCAGGAGCGAGTCGGACTCGCGCACTGCGGGTTCCGTACAAAATAGACGGTAGAAACGGCTGTGTCTATGAAAATCCAGTGTTAGCAGAGCTCTACTCCCAAGAAATATGTACGCGGTGTTCGAACATTTCATATTGGTTACTAACATAGATATACAGGCATAAAATCATGCTGTTTTAGTATTTATTGTTATAGCGGCAACAGAAATACATAATCTGTGAAAATTTCAACTGTCTAGCTATCACGGTTCATGAGATACAGCCTTAGTGACAGACGGACAAATAGACAAACGGACGGACAGTGGAGTCTTTGTAATAGGATCCCGTTTTACCCTTTGGATACGGATACGGAACCCTAAAGACTACGGGCTGGTTGCTCCCGCCGGCAGAATAGGATTAAACCAAAATACTATATACTCGTAGTGATATGACATAAGTTTGTATTACGTTTGTAGGTAATTATTTATTTTCGTGAATCAGCGCCAGTACCTCCACGCCCAACAAATGCGTTCAAGTGACACTGTTATAATTTAAAACGGAAGGGTTAGCTGGCATTATAATCTACAAGACAACCATCTAACATGGTTTTAATTAACGTACCCCATCATTTGTTTTACTAATTTTAGGTAACATATAATTTGCATTATGTTTCAGTTCTTGGCATGTGGCATATGCCACATTATTAAATGAATCTACCTACTTTTTTTAGTTTTTGCAAAGTAGAATGTTGCATCTTACTTAGTTCTACGTATAGGTATCGGCATCAGAATTGAGGTGAATGATTTGATTACACACACAGCTGTATAGAGTACGAATGATATAAAAAGTAGTGAATGAATGAATGACTGAATGGGATTTATGTATAGGTACATTAGGTTTGACTGATTTCATATTTTTTCAGAAAGTAGGCAATACAAATAAGTAAGTTCTTTCATTTTCAGCTATTTATTTAAATCAAAAGGTTCAAAACGGATTAGTTTATCGTCGAAATTATTAAGTACTTATAAAGAAAATGTTATCAAAATACATAATAAATTGTCAGTTTATTACACATATGCAGTATGCTGTTGAATTTGCCATCGGTTCGAAAAAAGAACGATAATTTCAAAATTCCGGTGTCAATCAATCATGGGCACCAGAGCTAAGGTCACAATTTCATGTCAAATTGTGACCTCAGCTCTGGTGCCCATATCTATTCTTAACAGAAGAAAATAATTTTATTATACAACCTGTACAAGTGCACAAGTATTGTTTGATGTTACGGACATGAATAATCCTTAGGAATTTAAGTACATTTCAGGTGTTACGTAGACACCGTCACCGAATAAATTATGAACTCGTAAATTACTACACCATCTCTCTGCCTCTTCTGGATCACCAATAAAGTTACAAAGGTTTCAGTCGCGGTGTATAGGTACCCATTGAACGCCATCTTCACAGGCTGGCCACGACGTCGAAAACAGGAACCTAAAACAAGCATATTTTTCATGAAAATATAAGATACATTTTTTACCAATGCCTTTCTCACTTATGCTATTGTTACAGCCCGGTATAATTATTATGACTTTGCTACTGAAATATCTGACACATCATCACATCAAGTTATACCTTTTGTACAGAAACTGTAGCTGCACATTTTCAACTATCAACATTTGTCTGTGCTTCCATTGGTGCCATCGTAGCTCCTAAACGAGTAATCCGATTTGAATCTACTTTGTTCTGTTTGAAAAAAGATTAGACCGAGAGTTTAAGTATGAATCCAGAAAACCGGTTCAGCTATTTGAAGACTATCATATTTTCACTAGGTGTTTCGGGGTTTTTATCATTTCAGCGATTGCCTATTTACTATTCTTATTTAAATTTTTGTCACTGAATGGAAATCAGATTCCTTTTGGGAGAGTAGTAGGTTCAAATCCTACTGACTGCGCCATATTAAATACTTAGGTATATGCAATGAAACCACCAGCCGATAGTGGAGTGACTTAATATTTTCTTGTATTCTATTTTTTTTCTACCCGATATTCATGGGAACCCACATAATATATATTGATTGCCGAGAGACGATGTCGTAGCTGCCCTTATCGAACGATTTACGCTCATTCCTGCAATTCGTAAATATAAATAATAATATACTATATAAACGCCAAAATCTTCATAGGCGCTCATTGCGACACATCTGAAGGGGAGGCTGACAATCCATCGTCACTTACCAAGGGTGTTAAAAAACGTCATATGCTTATGGGATTCCCGTGTTATGTTAATGCTTGTTCCGCCGGTTTGCGGTTAAATGTATTTTGTTTGCATGCATATTTCAGTCTTGGTGCTGGGGCGCGAGCATAAGCAAATTATGGATACCGCAGTGAAGTTTTATGGTTATCTGAAGTGTCTGTTTGTGAGACTGATTTAATTTTAGCATTAGACCTATAACAAACGTGTGGCATTCAGAAAAACTAAGGGAATTCGCTCATTCTGTATGTTTACCAAAAGTGTACTTATTGAATGTTGTCCGTAATGAAAACTACACATGAACGTAAAATTATTTAATTGATTAATTAATTATTTTAAAAACTTTGAGAGTGACTTTGTGACAGTCATAAGCAGCAGCAAGTGTGCTTTTATTCACGTCAACAAATAGATAAACTATCAAATTATTTTGTTACTTTATCTATTTGTTAATGAACCTTCGAGACCATGCAAGTAACGCGACGTCCGAAACGTCGAAGAATTACCAACGAAAGATAATTAAATAAATCATATTTATACGCGATTAAGCCCCGTTTTGTTGTTTTGTGCTTATGAGTAAAGACCGTGTAAGTTTAAATCAATAGATATTTTGTCTTATTCATCAACATTATCATACATCCAAAAAAGTCCAATGCTGGACACATCCTTCCCCCAGAGAGTCATCACGACCAGTCTTGGTATATCCGATTCTTTCGGTCTTTCTGCCACGCCATAAGTTGGGTTAAATGTGTTCAACTCAGTCCGCAATTCTTCCTTGCGCACCGCATCCCCACCCTACTCCAAATGGCCGCGGAGGTACAGTACAGTAGCACTGCCTTCTAAAGCAGACCTCAAATAATGGAATTTATTTATCGCGGGTATAGAATCATTCAAATTAATGAGCGAGTCGAACGTATCTCTGAATTCCAGCCATTTCAAGTAGTTTCCGTCGAAATTCGGAAGTTTAATCGTAGGCAGTTTAACTGTATTTAATGCATGAGAACAAGTGCCCGATGCATTGGAAGGTACGGAACACTCGACTCGTTCGTTGCTCTGAGGAATCTTTTCGATTATATCCTGCGCAGACGATATCAAGGCATAAAATTGACTTTCCAAAAAATCTCTTTCCTTAAGTTGCTCATCGTAGTCTGTACTTAAAATATCTATTTGATCTTGCAAATCGTCAAAACTAGTAAACAATTCTTGAAATTTATTTAACCTCAACGAAACTTCTTTTACTTGAGCACCACTTAATTCTGAAGGTTTAATTTGAGTTAAAACCGTTAAATACTCTTTAAATTTTGTTAAACGACCTTTAATCGTACTGCGTTTCTTTAATAGTTCCTTTAATCTCATCGATTCACTTTCCGGCATTGTAATATCGAACAAAGAATGAGTTAGATAATGTTAAAATGTGCACTCAAACCAGTTATCGCAGCAGCCCGCCACAGTTGTTCCAATCCCGCCACCGCTGATCACGCCAAAAACCACCGTACGCGTGATGACAGGAACTTGCCCCGAAGTTTCTGGAATGTTCGGCAAGAACCCGTTAATTGGCACGAACGAAGAAATTGTATGTCTCCTTTCAACAAAAAAAAAACAGATAGAAAATAAACTGCTATGGGTCTTTTCTTGGATCTAATAATTGCCTTTAAAAATTTAAAATCTAATTTTAAAAACGCAACGTTTAAATAATCTCTAATTAATTAAACTTAGCAATAGCAGACGCAGATAAATAGGCTTATTGTTCGTGCACAGTAATAAAATACATGCAGTTGTATGCATAAAAAAGTTACAAAATAAGTTTAAAACCGTTTTATTTAAGATTCAAAATCAACAATTTATTGATAAACAGCGATTTTATTGTGCAATATGTATTAAATGCTTTGTTGTTATCAAAGCGCAAACGAAATAAAATGTTTAAATAAGTAATTTACGAGTCGAAAGATGCAAAATAGTATGAGAGCGCAAGCGTCGGCGTGATGTTTAAATGCTTGTTTAAAACATAAGTAGCTCACAGGTACGAAGTATGTAGTAATGAAGTACGCATAAAGCAAGATACTTCAATAGTATGCCCGAGAAAAAACTACGCTTTTTAAACAAAGAAAAAAAAAAAGGAAAATTGGAATTTAGAGTAAGGAAAAATAGGAACGGATCACTTCCCTCAGGTTGACCTCCGGAATCGAAGACGAAATAGTCCGCCAGGCCCTGTTGCGAAGCAGCTGATGCGCGTTGATGTTCCGTTACTTTGACCGTTGGCACTAAGTTTCTTTGTTGTTAGGCCTTAAACTTTTCAGACTGCTGTAGACGTGTAGTCCTGTCACGGTCGCCACTTTGTTTGCGATGGATTCAGCAAAACAAATAGATGTAAATTAACACGTTTAATGCAGTTACTAGTAATACAATTGTTCAGACAAGTAGCGTGCGTCTTGTGTCGTGCTCTCAGTTCGACTGACGCGGGGGTGAAGAAACACACGGCGGGGCGCGGTGGAGGCGGCGGCGGCGCAGGCCTGTCGCCGTGACTCATCGTGCTTGCTTGTGCGCGTACACATTCCAATATTTCCAATCCAATTAGGCCTTGCAAAAACCTACCCAGTTCAAAGTCAGATAATAAGTATAAAAGGCCAGTATAAAAGTATAGTATAAAGGGTCAGTCATGCGCCGCCCGTGTCGAATTGCATTTTACTTATAAACACAAGTAAATCTAAAGGTCTTTTTAATAAAATACCCACAAAATCCCAATTTCGTTCGCTAATAGACAAGTAAATAAATATTTACCTACTTTCTTCGTTGGTTTCATACGAAGTTAATAAATGCTCCTGGTAGTTATTTCAGAAGTTGCTATCGTGCTTTACGATAAATTTTGTATAACAAATTGTACGTACTATGAAAATATATATTAATATAATATACAAGGGTCGTAAATCAGAAATCAATGATAATAATGAACCACAATAGTGCGTAATAAACCGAATTACTGCCCTCCGCTAAACCAAGCTAAACGCTAACCCGATCAGGCATAATTTGTGACCAATTAGAATAATGGTCGCCTGTGATGTATGCACGACGTGCATGCCTAATAAAACCATAGAGACCCCTCTGTGTAACTATTTATTTTGGTTGTCATTTAAACGATAGTAAAATATAGACTTTCTTACGCCAGCATAGACGTAAACAACTGTAAAGCCTGATAGATTAGTCAAAAAAAGTTATAGATTAACCACTTTTTGTATATTTTGTTAACTTTATTTAAAACAGGATGCCTTCTCATATGTACTATGAATAGAAATAAAAATAACTAGAAAATATTGAGTCTCAGACGTATTTAAATTACAGTTGCGGTTATAAACGATTATAATAAAAGCCGAGTACAAAGGCCCATACATGGTAATGGACAGAAACATGTCGAGCAGTACGCGTCTTATACGGCGATTACGACGTGAGTAATCGTAACTGTAATATACTCGTAAATAGAATAAACAAAAGTACATTTGGGAACAGTTGCCATAATATTATAATTGGAACAAAAAAATTAAACAACTTATTTTACAAAAAATTTACCGACAAAAGTGAAACTCTCGGCTAAAAAAGCTATTTATGCGAACAAATACAATTTCCCTTCGAATGATTGATCTGAATTAAATTTGAAGCATACTACAACACCGCTCCTCTCCTTTCCCTGTTCGTTAATAAATGTTTGGGGAAGCATTTGTCTGGCGAGCCGTCAATGTCACCGATTGTCAGTATAGTTGTGCGTGCAAAGTGCAGTGCAGTCTTCCTGTGTGGTGCATCGCAATTAGCAATACATGGGCATGGGTAACGGACGTCCAAACTTAGGCATTATTGAACACTGTAAAGTATTTGGAAATAGATATCTATGCAGTGGCACGATTGTTTACTAATAGATATATTTTGGGTGGATTACATGAAACTGTTTATCATTGTATGTTTTGCGGAAAAATACAAACGAAATACTGTCTTTAGTTTTGAGTACGTATGCTAAAAGATCGGAATATAGTTTTTTACTTCTCATGCTCGAAGAATGCCACATTTTACCTGCACGTCAGCAGGACTAAAGTGATTATTTTAGTCCCTATGGTTTAAATGGAAACCGTATAATCCTTTATATAAGAACAAAATGTTGGTCTTGACGTACATACTTCCTAATATTTAAAAATAAATTCACAAATTTCAAAAATAGGTTGCTTCATAAAAAATAAAATATATTTTATTTAACTAAGAATATTAGATTAACAAATTATTTTAGGTGTGTGTTTTTATTATTTTCTCGGAATCGAAGTGAAAAGCAAAATGTACATATAATGCGTGGCCTTCGTGTCAAAATGGCTTGTTTTAGCTCCTTATAATAAAATATACTAGTTTTTTTGTGTGTTAGTTTACCAATACATCTTACACCAATCTTAAACCAACACTGCAGGGTTAGATTATTTTTTGTTTGTCGGCTTCGTTGCGTCGAGACGGTTGAATTGATAATAATTTCATGTTATGTTTAATATTTTTACACATTTTGATCTTTTACGACACAAGGCTACCTAGCTGATCACCCACAGGTGGGTACTTAGGCAGTGATCGTTGTGGTAGCATTGTTGCAGCGATCATGGTATTGCGCTATAGATGTGGAACATACCAATTTAAACGATTGAACATAGTTAATATTGTCGACAGTATCCCTAATCCATCATTTTGGTTGAAATTTGCCACACCTATGGTACTCTACCATGATCGCTGCACCTTAATGCTACCTTTACGATCACTGCTTATAGGACACTTTTAATCCGACTACGCTGAAGGAAAAAAGTTTCTGATATTTTTTCCTCCGCTGACAGAGTTGTCCTTCTAGTTATTGTGTAAATATGTCCAGTCCACACTTAAAAGAGGATTAATAAGATTAATTATGTTCTTCTTGTCTAAAGAAGTAAAGAGATTAAAATATACTTCTTAGTATACAATTATTTCTACGCTTTATCTTATTGAATTAAATTGTATTACAGTCATTTCTCGTTTTCACGTGTTATCTAGCTTATAAGTGTAGATAAACGAAGCTATGTGTATATTTAGTTCATATAGCTTGAGCATCAAACGTCATGTCCGTTGAATCGTGTCCAGACTGTCCCGTCGGGACTTCGCCTAACGTATTGTCAAATGTTAAGATGTATTGTTCAGACAGATGATGTTACACATAACCATAGAGTATCATAAAACGTAGAACAGTGTATTTATTTCAAAATTGAATTCATATAGTATTATAGTATATAGCTTTCTTTCTCTCCCTAAAGTAGAATTTTTAATTAGCTGGAGTGAACTGACGTTTACGGGTGTGTCGATCGAACGTGATTAACGATTACTTCATTATGGCAGAAGTGCAGTATTTCTTATGAATAATAGTTACCACGATATCATCGGTTACACGTATTTTCATGTATACTTTTATAAAAAAAATTCTAAACAACTAAAGATTCACGTTGACACCTGTCAGTTTATGCAGCTAATTAAAAATCGTATACTTTAATAACACCACATAAGATGTAGTTTTGTAGTTATCTAGTTGTCATATTTTCTGAAGCATTGATAAATTTTCACTTGTAAAAGTGCCCGTTTGTAAAATGAAGTTATTGCTTTTAATATGAAAAAGCTTAATATTTGATTAAGTTTCCGCGGGTATTACTCATTTAAATAAAACAATTTAACGGATTATATCACATATATCATCTCATTTGAGTTCCCGACGTTTCGGAAGCTTTCCAGCTTTTCATGGTCTCGGGTTGACTGAGAAAAGATATATTTTCCTCTGTCAAAGTTACAATTTGTGCAAACTATCCACTTTGAGAAAACAAATAAAGGTGTACATACATGCCAGATGGGCCTAATCTGTAAGGACACATCTGCCAGAAGGGCTTAATTATTTTATTTTAATAATTTACCAAGCAGCATTCTACAAATGAAACGTACTGAGGAGAAAAGAAACGCTGCAAAGAACAATTCCCAGACTATTTCTCATTACGAATTATATTATTTTAAAAACAAAGAATGCTAAACTACTTTTTAAAAGATAATATATTTTTACACCGTTCGAAAATTAAGGTTTTATCTAAATGAGTAATAATAGCGGAAACAGGAGAAAGTATTATGAAAAAAGGCTTGTTGTTAAGTTTTTTTTTTACACATTTTGATCTGTTGCATGGTTGCTAACCAAACAGGTGAGGCAAGGTCCAGATTCACAATAACTTTTAGAAGTTTTTAAGTACTTGCTTTACTTTTGACTGCTCTAAAGAAGATATTGTAAATATGCCACAGGTACCTTTCAGGGTATTTACGGAAAATATTTGAGCGAGTTAAATTTATCGTTACCATTGCCGCATATTGACCAAGTACGTCACGTAACTGTGGTGTTATTTTCGCTTATCTTGTAGACGTCGCGGGTTTCTGCAATAGGGAATATGCATGAATTTTTGTTTTTGCTTTATTAAAAGCTAATTCATGTAACTAACAGTAGCGAAAATTCGTTTTTTCGAATAACTATAAAAATAACCTAGATATAAGCCATCATAAATTTCATTCTATCTCTTTCTAGCAAAACAAAATTTAATATGGAGTTTATATGGCCGTAGTGGACTATGAAGTAACAGTACATGACGGACCTCTCTATCATATCGCTGTCTAATTAGTAGTTTAAAATGCCTATATCATGCGTATTTCTCGGCCAATTTTAATTTTATTTACACTTTTTGAAATCGTTTTTACTGTGTTATGATATTTTGTTACGAAAAGCGATAAAAAAATTAATGCATTAATTAAATTAATGCCTATTCGTATCATAATGATATAAATTAATGATATAAATAATAAATAAATATTATGAGACAATTTTATACAAATTGCACCAAGTAGTCCTATGGTAAGCTCAATAAGGCTTGTGTTTGCTTTTATGAAATGGCTAATAATGCGGAGATGATAACGAGGCGTTTAAAACGTTCAAATATTCACGGATTTTTATTTATTTATTTCAACTTTATTGCGCAAAACAAAAATAAGTACAAATAGTGGAGTTAGCTAAATGGCATTCTCTACCAGTCAACCATAGGGCCAAACAGATATACATGAAAATAGTGGAATGGGAAAAATCTTTCAGTACTGAGAATATTATGTCTTCAAGTTTTATATTTTAACTATAATATTATTCGTATCAAATCATCAATAGGTAGGTAGATATTTGGTTTTATCATATTCCCTTTAATGTTTTCTATGAGCACCGATGCCCGCATGAGTGCCTATACTCACCTATGTCCAGTGTCAGGTACCCTCGTCAATCTTCGCTAATTTATGTCCGCATTTGTTTAACCAAAAACGTTTAAATTCACCGATTCGCCTGTCTCAACTTTTTTAGACAAATAGCTCTTCTTGCTTTGGAAGGGTTGGAAAGAAGGGTTCCAACGTATAAATTTGAATAATTTTTTTAACGTTTCGGTTTGTAGAATACCATTTAAGCTACAGTTAAATATTTAATTGTTTGGTAACCGTTTTCCATACTTACCTCATGTCGTACACCACTGTTGATTCCTTCAATGTTACATACTAGGTAGCATATAAATGTGTCTATTACATATTATGCTAAATGGGTTACTGAACATCTGGCCACTAATGGTAGCCACAAGCGCCACAATCCATATACGCTAGCGCTCAATTAGACAATGCATTTTTCTTCAATATAATTTCCACAATACTAATCTTAATTTACACGTGGGGTGAGATCATTTCTCATCTGCTGTACTCGTACATGGACGATCTCAAGCTGTTTGCACCAAAACGACCAGAACTGGTGGAGTCACAGAAACATTCAGTAGTGCCATTAAAATGGAGTTTGGTGTACTCGTAGACAAGTGTGCGACCATGCATGTACAGCGGGGGAAAGTCGTAAATTCAACGAATTTACAGCTTTCCGAGACAATGTCTCTCAAATCTCTCTCCGAAGTTGAAACCTACAAGTATCTCGGTATGTCACAGTCATTGAGTATTGCGGACAGAGACATTAAACAGGCAGTGAAGGAGCGTTTTTTTTGCCGCTTGACAAAAGTACTGAACAGTCTTTTGTCGGGTGGCAACAAGGCGCGCGCCTTCAACGCTTGGGTGATGCCCCTGCTCACTTACTCCTTTGGCATACTAAGGTGGACCCAGACTGAGCTGGACGCCCTGGATAGGAGGGTCCGTATGCTGCTCACTACACATCGCATGCTACACCCACGCTCGTCAGTAATGAGACTGTACATCCCGCGCAAGTTTCAACAGTCACATATTCGTGGCGTTTGCGGGGGAGACCTATGAGTCTGGAGCTTAGATGCATGAACTCCTTGACCAACACCCTAAAACTCGTTCATTTCCATCAAAAATTGGCTTAATAAGTAACCGAAATTATAAAAAATATTCTGAATGTATCTAATATATATTATCCTTCGTTCGCGGAGGAAAAAAGTTATAACCCCTCTTTTGTCTTCACCGTAGACGGCTTAAAAAGTTTTCAATCATTTCGTATTTCATTTCTACACCCAGCTACCCGTGTACCAAAAATAGTTCAAGTCTGATTAACCGATTTGGCGTGATGAAGCCACAACGTCACATACAAACATATAAAAAAATGTTTTCTTATTTTTATTTAGTGGCCTTCAAATAGTCCGTAACATTTTTTTTTATGTCTTCAGTGAAAGGACATTTATTTTTACAACTTTATAATAGTAGTATTTATGATACTAATTAATAAAAAAAATCATTTCTAATTTTTATATAGCCTTTCTGTTAATACTCTCTTCTATGTAACCATGGTTACATAGAAGATACACATATATGGATGTTATACAATGTTACACATGCATACCTTACCGTAACCATAACATGTTTCCGAAATGAGCGCAGCAGTAGTTGGGGCAATTAACATGATGCGTTTAATTACGACGCATGAATTGTATGCAATACTAACTGTTTATGGGCACGTGGATTACTGAAGGGAGGGAACTGTAGCTGGTTTATTAAATAACGTGTGTATCGATTTGATTGTATTGACATTAAAAAAACTTAGGTTACCGACGACAAAATCACCTCCGACACGTCTCTTCTATTATAAAGTTGTAAAAATGAAATATCTGTACATTTAATATCATATAATTAAAAAAAATAGTGAAACGGACTGTTGAAGGTCTTTGAATTGAAAAAGATTTTTTTGTATGTTTTATATTTGCCATTGTGGCTTCGTCACGTTAAAAGGGCTAAACAGATTTAATTTTCGGGTATCTGGATGTCCACAGATGGTTATAGAATACTTTGTATCCGATTACGCTGCAGTAAAACAGAGGGTTATGGTTTTTAGAATAATGCTTAATCTATTTCCTTGGACCATAATTAAGAATACTTACGATGAAGTCCTCTTTCACTAAGATACACATATCAAACTTCCATAACACCCCTTTGTTTCATCGGGGGCGAAATATGACGTTAGTTCCAATTATTTATAAGATTTTGTTGTTACTATATGTAATTCTAGTCTTATTCATATGATCTGGGACGCATGCACACTTCATACCCACCCCCGCTGTCACGCTAACAACTGACTTAAAAAAATAAAGCACACTGACGCAATTGCAAGAAAAAAATTAACGCACCTGAACAGCAAAAAAAGTTAGCGTTAATTAAGTTGTGGATTTGTGTCTCAGATTTAGTATTGTCACTTATAATCAGAGATCGGACAGGTCATCGCAAAAACAGATATGGAGCTTATAATAATAACGCCTAGAAACGCAGTCCACGCGCAACGGTGAGGCCACCAAATCTTGGCCATAAATGGCTATGTACGCCGATCGGCTTGTCAGTCGCAAGGACGCGTGTCAGGTGCAAACAGCACCCACATTTTCAATTAATATGACGGTTTGTGCAGTGAAAGGGTGTCACAATGCATCGGATAAGAAGGATAAACATTCTAAGATAACATTTCACTCGTAAATATTATTCTTTAACTGGACGGTAATAATGGATGTGTACCTGAATTAATAATTTAATAAAATATTTTTATTTTATTTTATTTTATGGAGATAAAATCCACAGCACAAATTACAGAAGTATTCCTAAGTTTAATGCAATTAATATTTTTTTAGGTCAAGAATGGTTCTATGATTCTCATTATTTTTATTTTACCAGTCACCAAGAGTATACCCCCATTTCTAGGTGTGACAGGTTGCGTACCGGCCATGTTTTATTTTTTTGAGATTTTTTTACATATGAATGTACTCAAAAATGTTGATGTGATAAAATTGTACCCCAAATGTACTGCACTACAATTAATACATTCTCTTCGTTTCTTATATTTATAGTGTACAGTGCAACATTTTCTCCAGTATCTATCTAATTTTTGAGTTTGTGAGGTTTTTGCTTGATAAAATTACAAACAACATCGTCAAAGTTAAACTGAGAAAGTGGTACTTAACTTTGAAAGCAGTGCTTTTTTATTGGCAGTTTAAAGTGAACCCGCTAAAAAGCTGTAAATTTTAACAAAAATAAGTGAACAACATTTTTAAGTTAAAAATACTTTATCATTTGGGGTTATTTTTGGCCAATTTAGTTACTTTTAGGTCTCCGGATTACGGTAACCCTTGTGAGATAAACAATACTTACTTAGGTATCGGTGAAGTACATTTTGGGTACAATTTTCTAATATCGTTTTTTTAATACCCATTTAAAGGCTAACTTATGACAATCAACGGCGACGGGGGCATATTTTTAAAATATTGTTATTAAGACTTCTTGATACATAATGAGTACATTTTTTTATCGGCGTCTGTTTCTCAAATTTTAATTTTCAGTCGCTTGCCCGAATGAGACGAGCACGTTGCGTACAGGCCAATTTAAACTTCGTTTATTAGTTAACTATGAAGAAGTACAATTACTTTACGCTAGGTACTAAAGAGTACAATATGAGTACATTCATATGTAATAAAAAAACTCTGAAAAATAAAACATGGCCGGTACGCAACGTATGACACATTTTCAGGGAATGTGATTGCGCTAGCAACACTTTTCGTGCGTTTGTGTGTATATTGGCGCGTGTAAGTACGAGTTGATCACAACTACATGAATCCATTTTATGCCTCACGCTTGGCGCGGCGGCCGTATGAAACTATCATTCTAGGCGTTATTATTCTACGATATGGATATAGAACAAGACTCTATAAAGTCGATACTTAAGATATTATCGTAATTTAGCATTTGACCTTTTTTAGTTGCATATAGTTGCATGCATCTATCTGTCATGGTTTTGTCAAAGTGGCGTTCTTGAAACAGTTTTGTGACAATTTCAATTAGTCAAATTATTTTCTTATGGTGATTTTGAAATATTTTATATATGGTAAAAATAAAAACGTTTTAATAAGTGGATTAAAAACTATCCCGAGCTCTCTTATAATGAAGATCACAAAGAATTATTGTGTACAGCATGTGACATTCGAATTTGAATGTTAAAGATTGATAATATTAACAAATAAGTTAAATTAAACTAGTATGTGTAATAGTTTTTATCGCTTATGTGTTTTTTTAATGATGAAAATAGTAAAAAAATATTAACACAAATAATAAAATAAAAATATAGGTTTATTTCAGAAAATGCACGAGTTGATAGTTGCAATATCACCATCAGCTTTAAAAAAACTTCACTGTCAATACAACCATCAGCATTAAAAAATCTTTTAATGGAAGTACCTTCACAATGATATGGTGAATTTTGGGTTACCTACCGTTGTAAATGTAATTGAAAGTATAATTCAATAATACTTTACATAATACGACTCTATTAATCTTGTTCTATTGACGTGTTGCGATTGTTTTGCGATGACCTGTCCGATCTCTGCTTATAATTCGTCAGTTATTCTACAGTAGACAAGTACAAACAAAAACTTACATGAAGCAATATTTTTTTTTTTGTTATAGTTGATACTAAGAGCGAATTTGAATATTATCGTCTATGTTTTAATGTTTCCTAATACCTGTCTACTAATACAATACATTACTCAGACACACAAAAATACAGAACATGACAGTAACATTCGAATTAGCAGAGGCAAACAAGGTAACCTTTGGGTAGCGTAGTGTTTAAAAGACAACTATTTTAGTTGAGTAGGTGGCGAGAAACAGTTATGAAGCAAAAAAAAAAACCTCATATAGACACATATAAGCGCAATAAACATACATAATGTGTTGAATGGTTAGCTGTTACTTATTGAAGAGATTAGTTTTGCCGAAAATTTACGGAGGAATCTAAGCTTTTTTTTAAGATGAACATCGATGAATCAACATAAACCACATTTTTAAACCGCCGAAGGAAAAGAGGGTTGTTGTAAGTTTGACGTGAGTATTTGTGTGTCTGTGTGTCGGAGTCTGTGAAGTTGTTGCTCCTAAACCGATGCATCGGTTTAGTTTATGTGCTTGAATGGTGAGTTGATCGAAAGTTGTCTTTAGCTAATGGTTTAAAAAAATCAGGCCAGACATTTGAATTTTTTTGTTTTTTTCTATATACACTGTAGACTTTTCATCGGTTTACCTTAAGTTATACAATAGGGCTCTATAAGATGAATAAATATTCTATAAAATAACATTTTTCCGTTCGTAGCTTCTCGGTGCGTCATAAATATCACGGATTCGCGGCCGATCGCGACAATGGCGCCCATTTGTCTGTATCACAGTAAATAATAAAGCGGGAACTTTATCGCCTAATTTATTGGCTCATTATCGACAAATAATGACTATTTAAAACGAAATTATCGCGTTAAATGTGTTTTAAAATGTTCTCGGCAAAACGTCGATCGGTAAATATTGCCTATGTTTGTTTTTCGTACAATGCGAAGTTTTCTACCAAATCTTTTTTAAAATATTAATTACGTACTAATTAATATATACCTCTGGTCTACCCTTTCGCAGTTAATATCATTTTCTCCAACTTGCTCGGAAATGTACCCATTAATGTAGTAAAAACATACCGCGTAGTCCATTGTTATATACGCTGATACTATAATCAATTAAAAAAAAAGTGGCATTACTTCCCGGACAGGCCCGGGAAATGTACATTATTGTGCAGGTTTTTACTTTTAATTGCATCCAAGACGTTGAAAGTTCACCATACAGCCAATAGTAACGTACAAAAACCGAGATTTAAAAAAACTTTATTGTTTTTTGCGTTTAGTTAATCCATGGTGAATGCCAATAGTAATAGAAAAAAAAAGTACAATACTTATTGTGTCCAAATCATAATACAGTTTATTTAGTCTTAATGATCTTCTGGGACTGATAAATATTTTGTAGCAAAGGTATGTTTTTTTTAATGTTGTGCGTTTAACAATTGCCGTTTCAACTAAAAGTAATAGCATATATTTATTTTAACTATTGCTTTCTTTTTATTTATTTTCATGTTTTTATATTTCATGTGGAACCAAATATACAATTCGGACCCAAAACTTTTAACTTTAATATCCTTAAAAAAAAGGCGGGAATGTGAATTCCATTATGTTAAAGATTGTCTGTCGTGTTATTTATACGAAAATAAGTTACATAAACATGTGTCAAATTTCCTCGCATATTTGGAGAAAAGCAGTATACATGCCTCGGCAGGAATGCCATTTCGTGGATTCGTATCTATTGAAGGACTCTGTTACGCCTCGTTCTTCAAAACCGTACTCATCCACTAAATGACTTTTCCCGGCCTCTGCAGTAATACACTATTACTCGTTTGCTCATGATTTTATTTTGATCTCTGTATTGATATAAAAATAGTCAGCGGAAATGGAAACAATTTAAACGGATTATATTTATACTACTAGAAGATGCCCACATCTTCGTTCACGGAAGAGAAAAAGTCATAATCCGTCGTTTTTTCTTCAGCGTAGTCGGGTAAAAAGTATCCTATAACCATCTGGAGATACCCAGCTACCCGTGTACTAAAAATTGTGGAAATCTGTTAAGCAGATTTTGTGTAATGAAGCCACAACGACACGTACAAACATACATAAAATAAAAATAAAATATTTTTCGTTTTAGTGACCTCCAAATAGTCCGTAACAATTACTTTTTTGAAAATATGTTCAATGTAGACATTTGAATCCCTGAAACACGCCAGTGATTTGACGAAACTAATTCGCAAAGTCAACTCGTTTTATCATATCACTAAACATGTTCAGTGATATGATAAAATCGTTATCGTATCACTAAACGTGAGACATAAGAGACTTTATATTATCACTGAACTTGTCTAGTAAAATGAGAAAATGAATTGACTTTGCGTTGCGAGTTAGTTTCGTAAAATCACTGGCGTGTTTCAGGGATTCATCAAATCACTAAACAAATCTGGTTAAATGACAAAACGAGTTGCCTTTTCTGGCTGATTTCGTCATTTCACTAAACTGATTCAGGGATTTAATCAAATGACTGACTTTTACTAGACAAATGATAAAATTGATTCGCCATTTTAACATCCTGCGTGATTTGGTCATATCCCTTAGGGATTTGATCAAATCTCTGTTTTGATTATTTCTCTGCGACATATATACGTACCTACTATTATAAAGTTGTAAAAATGAAATGTCTGTACATTGAAGATATTTTCAAAAAATTGATTGTTACGGACTATTTGGAGGTCACTAAAACGAAAAATATTTTATTTTTATTTTATGTATGATTGTATGTGGCGTTGTGGCTTCATCACGCAAAATCGGCTTAACATATTTCCACAATTTTTGGTACACGGGTAGCTGGGTATCTCCAGATGGTTATAGGATACTTTTTACCTGACTACGCTGAAGTAAAAATGAAGGGTTATGACTTTTGCTCCTCCGCAAACGAAGTTGCGGGCGCCTTCTAGTTGTTAATATTTTCGTTTAGGACGCTTAAGGGCCTGCATCGTCATTAGTAAACCACGCCCCAAATGCCGAGCGGGCCAATAAGCATAATTTGTAATAAGGGACGCATTTATTGCTCGCGCGCATCAAAGAAAGAAAAAGCTAATAAATCGTACATGCTTGGGGTTTGTTGGCTTAAGCGCCAGTTGTAAAAGTACAATGACATCGAAGATATTATCATGTTTTGTTAATATTTAAGTTAATCACGTAAAAGATAAAGGGAAGAAAGACATTTTTACGTAATTATGCCGTTTATTAATCTGTCGTTTGTACTAACTAGACAAAAGGCGGAAAATGAAGACGTTTTCGGATTAGTTTTCTATCGAAGATATTTTCAACAAACATGTTTCCGCATTAATCTTTGAATCCATGCTAATATTGTAAATGCGAAAGTGTGTCTGTCTGTCTGTCTGTTACCTCTTCACGCTTAAACCGCTGAACCGATTTGGATGAAATTTGGTATGGAGATAGTTTGAGTCCCGGGGGTGGACATAGGCTACTTTTTATCCGGGAAAAATACCCTTATTCGCGATAAACGAATTTAAGTTGGACGAAGTCGCGGGCAGAAGCTAGTAGATTATATACTCAAAAAACACATCTGAAAACCAGCCAGTTTTATATTCTACATTTGACAAAAATTTCGCTAAAAAATAGCTTAAATTTTTGATGCATCCTCTTAACAGCTTCCCTTGTCACTTGTAGACGGAAAAAAACACCTTTTCCCCCAGTTTATGAGTAAATTAGTAAGAATAACAAAAAGCGAAAACAATACGTTTAAAACCTTGAGAAAATTGAATGCATAGTACAATTGAACACTAACCTAAATATCCATTTGTAACATTTATGATGGCTCAAATTGCCTTTGAGCTTACAATAAGGTTAACCTTTATAAACAGTTAAACGTAACATAAGTATGTAACGAACCGAAACTTTGCATCATTAGCGTTGGATATTACCAATAATATTCCCGGGAGTGCCAACTATTCGGGCATTATCTGGAATTTGGCGAATAACGCCCAAATTGGCTATGCCGCTTCATTTGCCAGTGAATGGGGCAAATTGAAATGTTTCACGGCTCGTTAAAAAGGTCCCTTCAGTTAGTTACCGATAACGGCATGTCATTGGCAAATCAGTGAGCATAAAATGCTAAAAAGGTTTACTTCAGAAAATTGGTAAAACCAATAGGCCAAAATCTGGAAGTTAATGAGAGTTCTCTGATCTTTTTATTATTAGCTGACGCCTGGTGGTAGATTTTGATACATAATGTTTTCAAATTACATATAAGAAGAGGCCCAAATACATCTAACTCTTAACCTCCAGCGAAAAAGAGAGGTGTTATAAGTTTGAAGTGTGTATCTGTGTCTGTGGATGTGTGAACGGATTATGGACCGATTTGGATGTAGTTGTGTATGTGTTTGAAAAGTGACTTCTTCGATGTCTTCATGACTAGATCTTTTCAGCCGTTAGAAAATTGTGTCGAGTTTTCTGTTGTCAGCTTAATACTTGTTAGTTTTTATTGTTATATACATATAAACTATACGACAGTTATTATTATTTTTTCCCTCGTGACTATTGCCGATTCATTGCACGGTTTTTGCATGCAAGAAGAACAAAAAAAATATAGTATGGCAAAAGATTCCTTAGGATTTAACAATGCGAAAGTACATCATTTTAAAGTTTATGGGCATAATCAATGGTGTACTTGTGTAATAAGATTAAACTGACCCTATATTATATTAGTAGCAGTCTAGCTCAAAGTTAGATGTTGATAAAGTCCGTCTGCTGCCTTAAAACGGATTTCTCTGACCACATTACTATATATACTACCAGAAAGGTACGTATTCAATCAAGGTATAAGCAAACGGTCATCGTCAGAATCCAAACGACACTGAAGGGCCTGGGCAGAATGATAATTAATCAGTTCAATTCAAACCACTGCTGGTCAAATAAGTATCAATCACAATCTTACAAAAATCGATCTAGTCGCAAACTAAGCGAAGCTTGTAATATACTATAACCAGGACACGATATACATACTTAAGTATATAGATAATAGACTCAGAAACAAACATTCGTGCTCATCACACAAACACTTACCCTGGCCGAGTTTCGAACCCGGGGCGACCGTCAGTTTCGTAGCCCGTTGCAAACAACCAATCCAAACGCGTCTTCAAACTTCCCCATTATGGCATGGCATTGAATCCGATCTTTGGCTTTTTTCTTTACTAATAGAACCCTGCGTATATGATCGCTTCCCCTTACATCCTGATCCTGTGCACGTTTTCGGTAACAGACAGTATTACAGTAACCGGTTTTTTCCGGTAAACATAATAGGTCCATATTACTATATCTTATCCGTGAATATCAATTTGTATTGATCTCACCACAGTAAAAAAACCACAGCTTTTACCCTTTCAGGGAATAAAATCCTTAAGTTTCTTGTTATTCTGTATTTCAGCATCTTTACATCACTTACACACTCGCTTCACTTCTCTTCTTGTTGATGGAGTACAATTTTCTTTCCACCTTCTGATCTCCTGATACGACACATCACATCACACATAAAATAAGTTAATCTTGGTCTTCCTTTGCCTCTTCTTCCATTCATTTTAAATTCTAGAATGTAAAAAGCATCGCGTTCTTTAAATTGAACCACTTTTACTTTAGTTCAGATTTTTTTTCTATGTATACGAGTATCACATAAGTGGAACAACTCAGTCCTATGAAAAAATAAAGAGCATAAAACACCTTGTTCATTCGTCCATTGTAGAGAAAAATCACTTCGATTATGTTCCGCATTTTTGAATTTATTCTACGCTACTGCTATTTCATCGTTATGGCAAAGATGACCGGAGACAATTTGATATCTGAACGGACTCCAGCCGCCCTGCGGGACCGCCGGTGCATCGCATTACAACTTCCATCCGTCGCCTAATCCTTTTTGCATTTTGGTACAGACTCAGATTACATGGAAAATCAGAGTATTACAGTAAAACAGCTCCCTGCTATGTCAAAATCATAAATCAATCGGGCAAGAAAAGTTGTTTCTGTTCCCAAAAGTTAATAAATACACTGAAATATTTTTTTGCTTCATTGGGTTTAAACAAAAGCAAAGTAAAATAGTAAGTATATTTCACTTCTCCTGCTCAAAAAGTCCGTCATATTAGCTTCGCGAAGCGAGACTAAAATAGTACATTTAGCCCCTAGGTTTTAAAAGGAAGCCATATAATCCCATACAATGACACTGAAAAAAAACTTGCGGCCAGCTACAAATAATTAAAAACAAACAAACCAGCCTGATCAGATTGGCCAAACTTTCTGATAGAATTGCTCTAAACTTTACTTTTAGTTTTTCATGAAATATACAATTTTAATGTTAAGTCTTTTTTATTTTCTCGCAGTCGAAGTGAAAAGCAGGGTGTTTAAACTTGACTAAAAGCCATTATGACACTTAGAAATATTTGTCCTCGCTCATTTCGTGAGCTCGTCGAAATAATCACTTCGTGTCATAATGGCTTATTTTCCTTAAATTATCAAACAATCTACTATTAGATGGATGTAGCAGGTATCGATGTTGTATTCGGTAGAGTATCAACATGTGCCTATTTAATTTTTATGCCCTTGAGTATTACTTGCAGGAAAGACAATTTAGGAACTAAAAATCCCCTTATTTTATGATTTTTGAGCTCTGTCTATGAGAAATTGTTGATTAAATTAATTTACTCGTCTGGCTTACGGAACCAAAATGTCTCTTGGCTTCTAATACCTACGAGTTCATGTCACTGGGTGTGTTGTTTTGTGATTTCTCGCCAGAGTCCTGAGAGCTTAAAGGTAGCTTAGTTTTGAGCTATAGCTTCGCTTTAATCCCTAGATTTAGTTTAGTTTTAGTTTTAAGACATTTAGTATGTTTTTATGCACCCTCTTTAAACTGAGATATCTGTTCTATGTACCATGTTTATCAAATCTCCCACTCCTTTCGCAATAATCCTGTCTTCTACCCCTGCGTCATTCACGAAGAGTGAAAAATACTGATCATAAATAATACGATTCCATTCAATGAGGCTTACAATATTCCTATACACTTGTGTATTGAATATTTAGCACATTTTTAGCAATAAACGACGTCTCAAAATAGATTATTCTCTAAAAATGATCTTTATTTTGTTGGATTACGGATTATCGTGGTTTTTACCAAGTGGAAAAAGGCAGCGTCTCGCCTGAAATTCATTATGGCGCGGTAGAAAAACACCCCTCTTTGTTTAAACACAGAATCACAATAAACTTCCTCTTGTAATGGGCTATGCATTTTGAAGAGTAACTTCGCTACGCTTGGTTTATTATTTTTAAGCGGAGTGTGGCATTTGCTTTATAAAAAATACATCCAATCAAGTTACCAGCCATTTTCGTAAATATGTGATGAATTTTGACGATACGATTTGAAATTTTGTGGTCTTTTTGTAAGTTATAGAGAATGCGACAGACACAGTTTGAGATTAGCGTGCAGAGAAAGTTATTTATCAAAACTAAATTGGTGGTAGGTAAGTTAGGTAACAATGGCATGAAGAAATATCTCGCGACCTTCATCAGGACGTCGATATACCGTGCGTGAAGGGCCTTTCCCCGCCACACTGCGCGTCTGCTGATGCGTGGTCGTAGTTGTCACTTTGTCACTGGACAAAAAAAACATTATAGCGTGTTCTGGGGCATTGTATTCAGTTCTATGGGCAGGCTGAAGATTATTTAAGCGTATGTTTTGACCGTCCTTTAACATTTATAAAATACTAGACGGGGAATGGGGAGTTGGGGACGGTGACTTTACCATCAGGTGATCCGTCTGTTCGTTTGCCCCCTATAACATGAAAAAAAATATTTAGAAGTATTTATATATGTATAGTTTGTATTATTTTGTTCTTGTTTTGGATTATAGTTGGGTGCCTGGACTAATAGTTAGAAGGATGTATAGAGCACTAGAAGGCGCTCGCAACTTCGTCCGCGGAGGACGTCCGTGTGGCTTCATCACGCTAAATCGGCTAAACGCATATCAACTATTTTTGGTACACGGGTAGCTAAGTATCTCCAGATGGTTATAGGATACCGATACGTTAAAGAAAAAAGAGGGCTTATGACTTTTTCTCCTCCGCGAACGAAGTTGCGGGCGCTTTCTAGTGCTACATAAAATTAGGCGTTATTTCAGGAGCAGAGGATAGGAGAGGCTCATGCCCTTTCACACCAATAAACATTACATAAAGCAGTTTCAAATATTTTAGAAAAAATATTTACAGTTATGACGAGAAATTGAGTCCATTGACGAAGTCCACCTTCAAAAGATTAAATAACATTACTCGTGCAACTAACAAACTATCCAAAGTGAACAAGTTTTTGCCCTTTATTAGCGAAGCCAACAAGTATAGCTAATCGAATTCGTTGTTAGATCATATCCTGGGGGAAGGCGGGGCGGATCAAAGTTGTCGCTAACACAATTAGGGAGACGGATTAGTTTTGGTCAGAAGCCCAAGCTCCCCTTATCTTGTTACCTGGTCGAGTTATAATATTGCTATTAATTTGGGTTTTTGATAAATTATTATAAATAGGTTACTACCTACCTATTTATAATAATTTAACGTATTTCATACGAGTATGTATCTTATATATAATGCTAAAAGAACCCATATATATCGCATGCATAGGTTGTTTGATACAACTATGAGTATAAGAGAATCTGGGCAAATTAGCTAAAGACATTACCTGCCTAGCATCACCTATAAACAGTAACGTGTTTTAACTACATATATTGGGAAATAACGTCCCGACTACAGGTCTAACGCTTAACTGAGTCTGTTCCTGAGGCATGGCAACGGTGACAGGGGAGGGCTGACAAAGTGACGTGATATGACGTGTCCTAACTGTCTCGCTATACCGTTTACGTCACCTTGTCACCCCTCCCATGCCGCTTCCATACCTCAGGTACAGACTCAGTTATGCATTAGGCTTATAAACAACTGAAGACCAGAAACATGAACGACATAATTCCTTTAGAGACGTAGAGGTGCTAAGAAAGAAATTATATAAAAAAATAGTTTTTATTTTTATTTTATATTTATTTAAGAAAAATATACATAAAATAATGAGCGTTATATTCTAATAGGTAACATTCAGTTTCTCAGAGGTGTATATTTTATATTTTTTCTAGATAGTATACGTTATGTGAACTCAGGATCTACAAATTGTTTGTTTTTACATAGTATTGCTTTTTTATATATTTTTGTGAGCACGTGTCGTACATAGATAAAGAAAAAAAAAATAATATTCACAGATAACTTTTTTATTTTTCTTACTACTCAAGCCGGTACCGTCACCATCGATGCCGAGCTGCGGGCGGCCGGGCTGAGTTGGACTGACGCGGAGCGCGAAACACAGGACAGGAGCGGCTGACGAGACGTCTCACGAAGGCTAGGTACCACTGGGGTACCATAGTACAGCAACAAGCATCAACTAATCAATGTAGACCAAAGTTGAAATATATTCAAACGAGCAAACTGTACAAATGTCATGTCAAGTGTTTAAAAAATGATATCCAAAAAACAATTCGATAATAAAATAAAATCTACGAGACGTTTGGCTCAGTGGGTTGTACAACGGCCTACGTAGCTAGCGGTCCCGGGTTCAAATCCCGGCCAGGGCAAGTGTTTGTGTGATGAGCAATCTACAAATATTTTAAATATCACTACCATTAATAAATATCACGGCCAATCTTACACAAATCGACCTAGTCCCAAACTAAGCAAAGCTACGGGCGATGTTATACATTATATACAGGGTGTCCCAAGAAGTAGTGATATACTGAAGCTGGGACGTAGAGGACCTAGAGGGCTATCTAAATCATCCCCATGTATGTTCCGCGATTTTTCGTATTTTCGGAGTTATGACTTTTTTTTTAATTTGTCACCTATCGCCGAGTACGATGAGATTTTTATTTATGGTGACATGAATTATTGCGGAAGATGCTTGATTTTTTTTGTGTGCTAAGCTGATAGATAGGCCAATTCAGTACGGTAACATTTACTATCGTTAGATCTTTGAATGGAATAAAAAAAAATTATATGCCAAGAATGATAAAATTACCCAATATGTTCACCACTTCAAGGGGCTTTAAAAAGATAAAATCACAATAAAAAAAATACCGTTTGGCTTTTAAAGACTTGCTCTATCTATCAGGTAGCTACCCTGAAAATTTCATTTTATTATTCATAATACTTCAATCAAAAAATTGAAATCTGAATGTGGCAAGTGCAAAATTAATTAACTTTCTAAATAAATTTCGTTCTAAATCACGCACTGGCCATCAATAGAAAAAGAACAAAAACAGAAGACGGTTGACGCATGAGAAAATTTTCACGTTGTTTGGTCATCGTTGGTACTTTTCAATAATTTAAGAATTGTGTTTTAATACTGCTAATTGTTCGTTTCTCTAATCATTTTGGCTATACATATGGACTTTGACTTGCATTACGATTTGGATTAGTGTTATTACCTGGAAACGACGACTTGGCATTATTTAACTGGACTTGAGTTTGCGTGTAAGTGATCATGTTTACTTCACGTGACTACGCAGAAATGCATTACTATTACGGTTATGCTAGGGGGAATGCGGCGGAAGCTTCAAGGCTGTACCGGGAACATGTGGAATGAAGAGGCGGGCCTCAACCTGAAACGTTTCCTGACTATCGCATGATCTTAAGAGTACATAATGCGTATTTGGAAGGTTACATACCGGGTACCAGATCAGGCCGTATGGCCACTATGCCGGATCCTGATGTACTAGATGCAGTGGTTGAAGAAGTAGAAAGAGACCCGTCGACCAGTGTGAGAGTTATGGAACGTCGTACCGGACTTTTTAAATCTCAGGTACACCGTACACTACAGAGCGTAGGATATCATCCGTTTCACATTAGAAAAGTGCAACAGTTGTAACCGGAAGATTACAATCGGCGAATTGAATTCTGTCAGGAAATGCTGAGGAGACAAGCTAAAAACGAAAACTTTTTTAACCAAATCTTGTGGACGGATGAATCCCACTTTGGACGCAATGGGATTTTTAATATGCACAATTCTCACTCATAGGCAATTGAAAATCCAAATTTAAAAAGGGAATCGACATTCCAAGAACACTTTAGTGTTAACCTTTGCTCTGGCATACTTAACGGTCAGCTAATCGGGCCCTTTCAGCTGCCAGACCGCTTGGGCGGCAATCACTTTTTAAATTTTCTACGCGTCGATCTGCCCCTGCTGTTAGAAGATGTGGACTTGGAGACACGCAGAAGCATAGTACTGCAGTGTGATGGTGCACCATACCATTTTGCCTTGGACGTAAGAAACTATTTCAATCAAAGATACCCTGAAAGATGGATTGGTCGTTGCGGCCGGGGTGACGCCTGCCTTATATCCTGGCCTCCACGGTCCCCCGACCTAAACCCCATTGATTTTTTTGTATGAGGATACTACAAAGACCTCGTCTACTCAAGAGAATGCCGCAATTTGGACGAGTTAACCCGGAAATTGAGAGTAGCAGAAGAAACCATTAAAAATAATAGAAGTGCATTCAGACGTTTAAAAGACAACTTTTTTCGGCGATGTCGCACTTGCATTGAGCAACAGGGAGGCCATTTTGAAAATTTCTTGTAATTAAACACCTTGTAATTGGTTTTACTTTGTTTGTATTAATCATCATGTAAATTAAAATTTTGCACTTACCACATTTAGATTTCAATTTTTTGATTGAAGCCAGATGAATAATAAAATAAAATTTTCAGGGTAGCTACCTGATAGATAGAGCAAGTTTTTAAAAGCCAAATGGTAATTTTATCATTCTTGGCATTTAACTTTTTTTTATTCCATTCAAAGATCTAAAGATAGTAAATGTTACCATACTGAATTGGCCTATCTATCAGCTTAGCATACAAAAAAAATCAAGCATCTACAGCAATAATTCACGTCACCATAAATAAAAATCTCATCGTACTCGGCGATAATGAAAAATTAAAAAAAAAGTCCTAACTCCGAAAATACGAAAAATCGCGGGACATACATGGGGGTGATTTAGATAGCCCTCTAGGTCCTCTACGTCCCAGCTTCAGTATATCACTACTTCTTGGGACACCCTGTATATTATGTACAATATCGCCCGTAGCTTTGCTTAGTTTGGGACTAGGTCGATTTGTGTAAGATTGGCCGTGATATTTATTAATGGTAGTGATATTTAAAATATTTGTAGATGTAGTTTACATAACATATACTATCGGGAAAAAATATACGAGTATAATGCTCACCACTTAGAAACTTATTGTTCCCAATTAAATACTTGTTATAGTCGCAGTCTTTGATTATAATAAAAAACATTTCTTAATTAACCTGTATTACACGAGTACTATACTTCTGAACAACGGTTATTAAATTTCCACGACAAAGCAATCAAAGCAATAATAAAACATTATCTAAATAGTGAATTCTTTCCATTCTTTCCAAAAAATCTCTAATGTAAGTATTTATCGTACATATTTGTATAAATGTATATAGCAACTGAAAAGTTCCCCTAGCATAGGAAAACCTTCTCCTTATGAAATGAGACGACCTCCTGTAATATTAACGTAGGTTTGAACGGTCCCCACGTAATTATTCGTATCTGCGACTACCCGCGGATATCGTCGTTCCTTAAAGCTTGACGGTCATAGTCGCTGTACCATACAAACGGTCACTTGCACATTACCTACAATACAATCTGATGGCTGGACTCCTACAAAGAAAGTATGATGTTCTATAAAACCTTCTAACTAAAGTCCAGGCACCCAACTATAATTCAAAACAAAAACAAAATAATATGTACAACTATTTGAAAGTTGTAAAAGAGGCTTCATTACGCTAAATTGGCTAAACGGATTTCAACTATTTTTGGTACATGGGTAGCTGGTTATCTCCAGATGATTATAGGAGGATACTTTTTACCCGACTATGCTATGCATGTGTTGCAACGGACCCAACTGGTCGACGATGGTATGTGATGATGTTCTTCTAATTGCAGAAGACAGCATAAATGTATACTTACCTGAAGTAATATAATTACATTCGTACTACGATTGCTAATTATGGCAAAGCCCTCAAAATTGTCAACAATAATACGTGTCATAAATAAATAGATACTAAAACTAACTCACGTTCATAAGTAGAAAATTGTGTAAAAATTGTAGGGTGGCCTCCGTTGCGCAATTTTGTAAAACATTAAAGAATGAACGGACGTTTGCATAGATGGGACTTCAAATTGGATATTCCGCCATATTTGTTTAAACATGTAGGGTATTTTCATTGCTCTCCGTATCGTTTCGATAACCTTCCAGATAGATATTTTATTATGTGGCCGTGTCGTTTTATTTTATTGGTAAATACCCATGGAGGGCTTTACTGAGTAGATACGATGGTTTCCGGATGCGTTTTGGGATTTATAATCATCATCATCATCATCATTTCAATTCAAAGACCATAGTGAACTGTCGCATGCTTTCTACATCCATTGGCATACGAATACGACGATCCATTTTTCGCAGACGGATTTATTATCATCATTTCAGTCATAAGACTTCCACTGCTGGACTCAGGCCTCCTCAATAGAATTTCTACATTAGAATTTCTACATTAGCCGGATAGAGGTGACCCGAATCCAGCTAGTCCCCGCAACCCTAACAAGGTCGTCTGACCAACTTGCGGGCGGCCTCCCACGCTGCGCATGCTGGTACGCGGTCTCAACTCGAGAACCTTTCTGCTCTAACGGCCATCGGTTCTTCGAACTATGTGCCCTGCCAATTGCCACTTCAGTTTGCTTACCCTGTTTACTATGTTGGTGACCTAGGTTCGTGTACGAATCTCCTCATTTCTGATTCGATCTCGTAGAGAGATCCCGAGCATATCCCTTTCCATAGCTCGTTGAGTGACTCTGAGCTGCGAGATATAAGTGTCATATTTGTATTTTACCCTCCTTGACTCACGGGCTCGTACGTCCCGGATTTTTGAGACGCTTGGGTGGGGATATGGATCCAATACGTAGAGAACCTTTTGAGAAATTTGCTATGATAGTACTCGTGCTGGGACACGCTCCTGATCATATTAATATGAAACTATGATCTTTAAGTATAATTATTACAGTTAACTAGATAACAAAACGTTTCAAGAGTGTGAGATAAACTATTTTTTTTCTTTCGAAGTCGGTTAAAATTGTTATGTTGTCTATTGTACCCAAATCATTTATCTAAAGGTTGTCTGGAAGAAATCGCTGTATAGCGATAAGAATGCCTCTTGCTTAACTCTTCTTGCTTGTACTATTTTCTTTATTTTGTAAGGCGTAAAACAAAGAGTTGTTGTATCGTAATTATGAATTATTTTTTATGTAAGATAGACTTTAATCACACCTGTTGCTGTGAAGCCGACAATGGAACATGCTTACTTAGATAAGTGCCTATTTACTCTCGTCTTGAAGAGATACAAGTTACATTGTTCGGGAAGAAGGTTAGTCAGTTGGATTCTTCACCTTTTATAAGAAGATAACGAGCTCTTATTTCGTATGTCCAAAATTTAACCAAAACACAGCAGCACGTAGCACATATGCAAATATTGGACTGAGATAGTTCAAGTCAAAGTTAAATAAGTTAGCCGCGAGCGGGTCCCAAAGGTCGCGACAGACGACATTCGGCATGCCTTTATTTTGCCTTCTATCTAGTTTGCATTCACAGGGTGATAGACATAATTTTGTGGAAAGTAAAATTAGATGTTATTATAGTTTAGTATTAATAAAGGTGTATATTAAATTTTAGTAGGTCCTGCGCTTTCTTTCACCAGGTCTTTTTTAGGGCAAAAACGGAACCCTTATAGATTCGTCATGTCTGTCTGTCTGTCGGTCTGTCCGTCCGTATGTCACAGGCATTTTACTCAAAAATATATAAGATGTGCATAGATGAAACTTGGAGCATAAGTGTCGTATGTAAACCGCTACTTAATCTGATAGTTAAATAAAAGATATACATATTTCTAGGGGAGGCACTCCATATATGTAACCGCAACCGAAAAAAAAATTTTTCAGCAAATATCAATGTGTGGCACATATTTCGACAGTTCTTCTAAAAACAGTTTGAGGTTTCTATATTATTTTTTGATTTAGTGAACATTTTCAGAAATATTCGCTCCGAAAGTAGCAAAAATTGTGGGCCCCCCTCTATTTTCTAAACAGTATGTTCAAAAACTGAGGAAAAATTTGCAAATATAAAACTTAATAAATACTTCAACGAAAATTATTTTCAACATGATCGGACATACCGTTTTTAAGTTATTGCCAAAATACTGCGCATCTCAGCAAAGGCACGTAAGTGCCGGGGAGGTACGCTCTTTTGTTAGTGTTTTTTTATATCGTATTTTTCATCTGTAGTGCATTTTTTTGTATAAACGGCTGCGGAACCCATTATGGGCGAGTCCGACTCGCACTTGGCCACTTTTTTTTTGTTCGTCTTCTTTGTTCTCTTTTGGCCCGTAGGGCCATTTTAGAGTTTCTGGAGACGGCGCTTTAACTCCGATGGAGGATGCGCCGGGAGAAAACGAAGGTGGCAGGGATGGCTTCCAGGACTTTTTAGTCCCGCCGGATGAAGTACTGGCTATGGTCAGTAGTCTTGAGTGCCAGGTATATGCTGCCATTTCTGAGGTCAGCTGTGATGACGTGATGATTTCACCAGGTCATCGGTCCCCTTAGTGAGAGCCTAATTGCTGTATTTTTCGGTGCTTTCATTGGAGAGTTCGTTCATGTTCAGTAGTGGATGTCTTTTGGCTGATGATGATGATTTATTTTATTTTATTTAAATAAATAAATAATCAAGGACAATATAACACAAATCGACCAAGACCCAGGAACAAACATTCGTGCTCATAACACAAAAACTTGCTCTGGCCGGGATTCGAACCCGAGACCGCCAGCTTCGTAAGCCGTTGTGCAAACCACTGAGCTAAACGTGTCGTAATTTATTCAAAGTTCTCCAACAGTTGTTATATATCAGAACATTCAAAAACTTACATTATAAGGTACGCACGTTCTTAACGTACGTAAGATTTCTACCAAGTCCTCGAAATTATTGAGACTTAGACGACATCGACATCTTCTATTTGCAATATATTTGATGTCTATACGGAATGATCAATCCAAATGGGTCAGTCGGGAGAACTCAGAAACTATGTGAGATAGCGAAAATCTGTTCTTAGGAACCATGGCGTCGATTTTAAATTTAATAATAATAGAATTAATTTTTTTTAACATTAGAGGTAATTAATCTTTACATCCAGGAAAATGGCTATATTTTGGAAATTATTATCTTATTTTTGAGTTTTTCTTTCAATTGTTTAGATGAGATTCCATTAAAAATGTATTCCTTGTGACTTATGGATTCGCACCATCAACAATAAAAACGAAAAAAGCTTGCAGAATTTATAACATTAGTTTACGGAGATTTAGACCAGGTTCGATTCTCGGTTATGTATAAGTAAAAAAAATAATGCCATTGTTATTAAATCAAAAATCGACGCCATAGTTCCTAAGAACAGATTTTGCTATCTCTCATAGTTTCTGACTTCTCCGTACCCATTTGGAATCACTCTGTATAATTAGTTAAAGGTTTAGTTTTTTGAGCATCGCCCTGTAAGCAGTGAGCGAGATACGTTTGACTCCCGTTCATAATGGATGAGGCGAGTTAACAAGCGCGTTACGTACAGTCTACCTCAGATAATGGTTGTCCTCCTACAACCTGTTTAACATCTACTGTAAATTATATTTTAATACAACAGATAACAGGTACATTCAGCATCGCCCTGTAGGCAGAGGGCGAGATACGTTTGAGTCGCGTTCATAATGGATGAGGCGAGTTAACAAGCGCGTTACGTACGGGCTACCTCAGATGACGGCTGTCCTCTTGAGACTAACTCGACGTTTAGTTTTGTAAGTTGGCTTTAACTCGTTATATTTAATAATATTGGGTATGCGTAGATAACTAGTTTAAGTCCACTTAAGTCCATTGAGGTGAACTAAAAAATATATAGTTGGCTATTCACAGAGAACTTGGTCTTATCACAGGTCTTATGGATAGAATTTAAATAAGTAAGTGAATACTTTCGACGAAATTGGAACCATATTTTACATAAAAAAAAAGAAAAATAACCTGTATGGCAGGCGCCAGTATATGTGGATGTCTATTCTATAATTAGCTAAAGTACTTAAATACATGTAACTTCTACAGCTTTGATATATAGTAACGTAACTAAACTTAGAGACAACGCCTAAACCACTGAATAGCAAGTGCATGAAAAATAAAAATAAACTCATTTTTTGTCGATGAAACCATCTCTCGTAACTAACTTTGTATGAAAGTAAGTCACATTTTTAATGCAAAATTCTAATTGTACGCGGACGAATTCGCGGAAAAAGCTAGTTATTTATAAAATCCTTCGAAAATCAGCTGCGAGACAAAATTACAAAAAAATGCGCATTTTGCTACAAGGGCATAAACAATCAGTCAAGATGTTCACTTATAACATAATGTCTGTCTCCAACAATAAGGAAAAACCGAATAAAATTGTAAGAATAAAATATACATTTTTACCGAATAAACCACATTCCCTCACCTTTATTCAGCAGGAAGATGATTTGTCAAAATAAATTAAGCATAAGACAGTCCGCGGTGCGTGTTGTCAAATATTTACAGAGCCTGCGGCCGAGGAGTGAAAACGGACCCTTCATCTACGTGGCTCACAAATTGACTAACAACTTTATAACGTTTTGTTCACGGTGGAATTTTGAAGTACTTATGAGTGGTAGAATATAGCAAATAATTATGCTTTTTAAGCCAAGGAAAATCAATACAATTGGAGACAGATATCAGTTAAAGTCAATTCAACCCTTCTGTCGTTATTATTACAAATTTTAAAAATAACTCTTTTCTCCGTGGATCCTTTAACTTCTCGAGGTGCATTAGGACCTCAAATACGGTTTTCCACTGCTTCCTATCCGCGTCGGTGGCAACAATGTCCTGTCAGTTCTGATAAAGGCGGCTTGCTAAAAAGAAATACTCGATAACTTTGATAATGAGTTGTACAAAAGTAAATCTTTCTGTGTTACTATTTGTTAAACCATCGTCAGTCCATCATTCTTCATTCAACGCAATAATGTATCTGTGCCAATACAGTGAATATCAAACTTGGTTACTTAGTGTTTACTGCAAAAGGAATACTGAAAGTCGGCACCAATCATAGATTTGTAGAGATACTGATTAAATACTTACTAAAATATGAATTGAATCTCCCTACACCTCAACAATTCCTATTTGTGTACCGAGTTACCAGGGCATCCCAAATCTCATGTGACTATGCTCACAATCCATCATCGTCCGCGACCCTAATAATGCACTCGAATACGGAATAACCCGCAAATAATCGTATTGTACCTTTGTAGCGGACACAATCGAATTTCATGGACGGCGGCGTATCAACATACGTACAATATGATGTAAGAAAACTCATGCGAACTTTGTCATAACAAACGTCAAACTAATGTGTCGATAAACAAATTCAAACAAGAAAATTATTATAAAATGAGAAGGTTTTTCATAATATTTGGATGGGTAGACCGACATATATCTATAAATGCGTAGACATACGTTTGACGACAGGTTACACATACACACTTATATAGGTATGTGTATGGTATTTTATGTTCAACATTCTCTTTATAATCCTCCCATTCGGGTACCATACACACAAATCTTATTCTATGTTGACTGAATGTTAGAACAAGGTACATAATATAGAGTACGTATATTACTGGCCCAGTTCATCATCATCATCATCATCACTATTCATCGATCATAAGTACTTCTTTCAAAACAAATCCAATATATTTATTGTTTTTTAATTTATCCATAATATTACAATTCTGAAATAACTTTATTAGATTTACATTACAATATTACAAAACAAACCACAAAATACTAAAATAAGCTAAAACTAAACTCTACAAACTAAACCTAGTCAAATAACCCACCCCGAGTCACTCCCGGCGCAAAGGTGCCCATCACGCTAGCGGCATTACCCCTTTGAACAGCGACAGCCAGCCTCTGCACCAAAAATGACCCGGAGCGTGGGTCCAGACCTCTCTCCCTTAAACGGCGCCCCACTTCCACAAAAAAGGTTTTGGCTTCGGAGCACCAACACCCAGTCGTTTCAACCGCTAGCGGCACAAACAAATAGTTAGCGAGCACCGAGTACTTCTCCCGCTTACGTACCGCTGCCAGCTCAGCCGCCGCTCCCGGCACTCGCATGGTACGACTAAGATGCGAAGCGGCAAAAGTGCTCACGCAAGTCGCATCCCATAACAGGCACCTGCCCCTCTCCCACGGCACCAGGGTCAAACCATCCGGCCTCTTGCCGTCCGTCCGGCTCAAACCTGGAGGCTCCAACACGCAAGGAACACCCGCAGAGATAAGTGCCCTTCTGACAATATCGTTGAGAGCGTGGTGGCGCGGGAATCTCCCTGCACACCGACAACAACTCAAAGCGTGATGACCGCTACTCTCCACCATTGTACCGCAGATGCATAAGTGGGGTTCACAAACATCGCAGCCCAGGCGGAGAGCAACGGCCACCCGCAACGAGTCATTATCGAGGAGGGTGCCTAAATGAGGAGATGGGAGAGCATGTAGCCACGCCCCAGCATCAGGCCTAGACACCGCGTTGAGCCTGGCCTTTTCAACACCGTTGGCGTTAACTAACAGGCCGTCTAGAACCCGCTTCACCCCTACATCATCCCACAGCCGCTGACGGTCCAGTTTCTCAGGCGCGGGCGTACCCGGGTTGAGAGCCGACCAAGCCGCCAAAGCATCGGAAGCATATGGCATGGTAGCCCTGTCACCATCATCTAAGGATAAAATTTGAGTGACCAGGCACTCCACCCCATGCGCCGACGCCAAGAAAGCCGGCAAACCCACATCCCTAGTACGCCGTATGCCCAGTCCACCGTTCCGAATGGGCAATGACGCCAAGTCCCACTGTTCCGAGCTGAGAGAGACATTCAATGTGCACTCTACAGACTCCTTCAAAACAGTATCAAAGGAGTCGATGTGCGCTGGGTACAACCACGTTGGTACGGTGCGTAAAAAGTACGTGAGTCTGGGAATAGCGAAACAGACCCGCAGTAAAACCAGCGCCACGTGCGCTGAAAGTCCCTTCAGTCTCTCCCTAGAAGTCAGGAGAAGCTGCCTTCGTATCTCAAATGCCTCAGGGACGGCATCTGTGAAAATAGGAGAGCCCAGAAGATTAAAAGTTTGAACTGATAATTCTCTGAGCCCTGGAAGTAAAGAACCAAAATCGGGAAAGGAAGCACGGGAATTGACACTGCAGGGGAAAAACTCGCACTTGCAGGCATTTACTTCTAACCCCAGTTCCCGAAAGCGCGGAAGGAGTGCGATCAGGTCATTTTTAACTTCCTCTGGCCTACCCCCGAGAGTACCGTCATCCAGGTACCAAATGTTTAACGGGGATTTAAGATTCGGATATTTATCCATACATATAATAAAGCTGAAGAGGGTCAAAAGTGTGTACATGGAAGATATTCGAAAAAAGAATTGGCTGGGGATACTTAATATCGATAACAGAACACGTTCCAACAGTTTTTAGATTTTTTTCTATTTATCTATTTGTCTGTTTATTTGTACGCGCATCACGTGAAAACGTTTGAACAGATTTTGATGCAAACTTTACTAATCTGTCGAGAAAATTTTCAGCCAGGTAATGTAGGCTATAAAAATTCAACCCATAAAAGGGGGTAGTCACTACATTTGATTGACTTAAGTTTGCACCTGAATCTTATAGCGCTACTTAGGAAGGAGGTGCAAACTTTTCTCAAACATGTGCTACGAGCCTGCGAGTATCGAGTACTTTGCTTAACTAACTGGTGACGCTAAAATGAATACCTTTTTGGCAAATCTATACTAATATTATAAATGCGAAAGTGTGCCTGTCTGGCTCTCTGTTATCCCTTCACGCTTAAACCGCTGAACTGATTTGGATGAAATTTGGTATGGAGTCCCGGGGAAGGACATTAGGCTACTTTTTATCACGGAAAAATTTCTACAATACTTCCTCTATCGTTAAAGTAACTGAGTCCTATTTTTTTTTTTTCAAAATCTGGGGGGCAACTCGAAGCTTGATATTCGTATAGCGCCGTCCTACTCACCAAAGTAGAGTTTAACACGAGAGTGAAAGGGACTATTCGGAGTAACCTCTCTAAACTGTTCTTGATTACAGTACCTACTCATAATATCTGGTTGAATTTTTAGAGGTCTTTATGACGTCATGAAAAGCAAACCGGGATAGCGTACATCTTATTGAAAATTAAGAGTCCCGGGTAAATTCGGTTCTCCATACAAACGTAGTTACGCTCTCATTTTAAAATGACTCGCTAGTTTGCTCTGAAACTTTGCACTTCGAATAAGCTAAGGTATATGCAGGCCTGTAATTAGTTTATGTAGCTTCAGATACCACAGTAAAAAAATACAGCGAATGTAAAATTTTTGCTGTATTTCGTAAAGTTTTAAACTGGAGTCATATAAACTAATTACAAGCCTCAATTATAAACCTCATGTCATTATATATGCGAAGTTTCGTTACAATACAGCAAATAGTTTTAAAATGAGAACGAAACTCCGTTTCTATGGGAAGATAAAATTCGGCCGTGCTTGCCGGGGACTCTTAACGCACTGTTTTAAATGTGACGTTAAAAAGGATTAACTATCAAACAAATTAACATTCCTTAAAACAAATTCCAACTTCACATCTCATTAGACACCACGTATAAATAACCTAAAATTCAAGAATTCGCTTGTCTCAATTTATTTAAATTCCCCTATTCCCCCAGGAAGCGTGTAGATTGTCTCACACTCGGCTAGATGGCGTCGCCGAACGAGTGTATAGGCGCTTAATATTCATTAATTCTAAATTCAAAATGAGCGTGCACTCTTCCGCTTCGGTGTGTACGCGCTAGATTTGAGTGCGTTTTTGTTTTTCCGCCATTTATGTGGAAACAACGAACGGGCTTGTTGTGGTGGTGAAATGGCATATTGATCCTAGTACCACTTCGTTATGATTTTTCGGATGTTAAGTTCTAACTCTGATTTATGGCTATATCAAGCCATTCTTGGCGGTGTTTCCCCGGGTAGTAACTTGGTCTTAAAAACGTTTAAAGGGAAAATATCCCAACAATTCTATACAATATTATTACACATAATATAGGTACCAATGCCATGATAACATTTATTCCCAATTTCCAAGTTCCTTTTAACTTCGTTTGGAAAGCTATATTTTTGGGTATTTTTTTTAAATTTGCAGTTATAAGGTTTTTTTAATATGGTTTGAGGTCATGCAACTCCAGCGACTCAATCGCATCTTTGATTGATGCTGCGATAAAATTAGTTTGACATACGCAGAGAGGCGGTTCGTTCGACGGACATGGCGAAACTACAAGGGTTCTTACTTTGATAACGGATCCCTAAAACGATTTTAAGGACGAATAGATATTTAACGTTTCGTCAAACTCCACCAAGCAGCACAAATATGATCCAAATTATTATGAACTATCGTATTATCGACACTATTTTAAATTATAATGGGGTGCATAGTAAATTTTAGACTTAATTTGAGACACACATCTAAAACAAAAACTAAACAATAGTTTAGTAATTTTGGTTTAAAGTTGGGATCTTTTACGATAAGAAAACAGTACCTTGTGTCATTTCCGCTACCTAATGGTTGTCTGGAAGAGATTGCTCTTTAGCGATAAGACCGCCTATTGTCCACCGTATTTTATGTTAAGGCCTGTACCTCCCAACCATTCCCGATCCCTCAGAGGATCCACTCCCCAGATGAGTTCTCGAAAGATGCCGGTATACCCGGCATCCTAGAAACGTGCTCTCTGATCCAGACGATGAGATCACAGCAGCCATTGAGAGAATGACAGCTGCGAACTCTTCGGACGAGGAAGAGTCAACCCCGCCGGCGGGGTCGGTCAGCGCGTAGTCTCGGAATCTTTCCACCACGCCCAATTTCTCTTGTCTCTCTCTACCCTGTCCCAACTGGGGTCGAACGGTTCCAGTTCAACCTACCACCGCAGTCCTTGTGCCTTGCGCACTGCGTCCCACCCTAACTCCAAGTGGCCGCTGGCATACCCGTTAGTGGGTTTGAGCTCTCCCCACTGAATCCGATTACTAATCAGGAGGTGTAGCCAGACCTATCCAGTTCAAAGTCAGATTTTAAACGATAAGAAAACAGACAGCAGATAACCAACGGTGCCAAGTTTTACAGATAATCATCGCCTTTTAAAAACTATCTAATGATGGCGGACAACCCTTCAGACGCGTCGACAAGACGATAAAACAGCGCGGCCGAGGCAGGAATTAAGAGTTCTGTCGCATCGCGCCTCATGGGAAATTCGACCAATCACGGCGGGCGGAATTGCTCATCGGCCGCCCGTGCCCGCACTGCGATACCGGTGTTTTATTATACGAAGTTTATTGGTCAACATTATTATTACATGATTTACTCCCGTTTACTTATCAATCATTTCATTGAAAATTGAGAAATTTAGCCAATCACATCAGGCCGAGTTGCTTATCGGCCGCCCCCGCTCGCACTACGATACCGGTTCGTTAAAGGTCCAACTGATTAATAGACAATCTTATTGGCTGTTTAACTACTAGATAAGTGAAGTAATGTGGTGTTCCGAGAATATTCGGAAACATTCTCATTTTCCTATGGGTAATATTCTCAAGAACATTTTCACTCGCTCCTTAAAAAAAATCGGGGAACATTCTCGAGAACGGTACAACCCTTACAACTCTAAGCACAGACATCGAGACGGCATAAGCAATATATGAAAGGGAAAAGGAAGATACTAAAAATTATAAATCAGATAAACACGAAGATTATCTTGTTTCCATGGACATGAAATAGTTATTCAACTTAACTGCCTCGCACGACTGAACTGTGGAATAAATTGCCGCCTGCAGTATTTCCGGACCGATGCGACCTTCAAGCCTTCAAAAAAAAGCGTACCTACTCCCACCTGAAAGGCTGGCAACGCACTTGTGACTCCTCTGGCGATGCAAGTGTCTATGGGCGACGGTGATCGCTTACCTTCAAGCGACTCGTCTGGCGCTCGTTTGCCTCCTGTGTCATAAAAAAAACTTGAATACAACCAGGTGTTTCCTTTCTTACGTTTTTGATCAATCGCCAGGATTTTTGCTAGTAATAATCGCAACCAAAAAAAGAATCAGTGCATCTCAAGTATTTACTCGTTAGGTATTAGTAAACTCGTTTCAGGTCAGATGATTTGCGATTACTAGGGAGACATTTTCGGGAGCATTTATAGGATTTATTTCAGATGCAGGTGAATCTCCTTTTATAATATTTATCTGTATTCCAGTCTTCCATTTTGAACACGCTCTTTAGCAACGAGATTTATCTCGCACGCTTTCCCCAATTTCGCTCAGAGGTTATGACGTGCGCTTATATTTACACGCATATTTACGCAACCTACACAAACCTTATTTCATTTGCTCAACGTTCAAATTCAATTGCCAAAAATGTAGAAATAACTGTGTGTTCTAATACGCTCACTTTACTATCTTGCAGTATCACGTTACAAGTTGCTATTTTTGAAATATTGTCGGAGCTCCCTTCACTTCAAGCTTAGAAGGCTTCGAAAAGTTAATTATTTCTTGATCAGTTAGAAGCTTTTATAGGAATTCAAAATATTATGAAATATGACAACGCGAAAAAGCAGTTTCTTAAAGAAAATACTTTTAATGCTCAAAGTCAAACATTCATCCATTATCATAATTAAGCCGAAACGGATTGTCAAAACATCAATAATCGGAAAAAGCATCCCTAAGGAGCAAAGGCAAACGAAAAGAATGCTTTCAAAAATTACTGGCCATTCATACCGTTTCTTTGTCGCCTCCCTTTAACGGTAACCGCAAAGCGTTCGATTTTTAAAACGCCTGTCACGCCGAAAGCCATAAAGAAAAATAAAGATTCGAATCTTGTTTGAAATTGGAATCCCAGGCGATTTGCACGTCACAGCGCGCTGCCGTATTACTGATTGATTATGCATTCGCGTCATGGCTGGTTGGCAATGTTGACATGCGACAAGAGAAACAATATAATACCGTTATTTTTGTATTTTTTGTTGAGTTATCGGTTTTGAATGTGCTTTTTATAAATATTGTGAAAGTAGCGATACTGATCTTGTTGATAGTGGGTAGTAGGTAATCTAGTATATTAAAAGAACTAAGTTTACAACGAAAAATAGACGACGACTAAATAAAAAACACAAATCATCGATTTAATAAAATGTGTAATTAAAACTTTGATAAAATCACTGATTACTCAATCAAGTATTCGTATTTTGACCTTCGGGGTGCGTATAAGTAAATTATTCACAATAAACAAACATTGAAACCGAACTTCAAAATACCCATACTCATTAACCCTCCTTAAAAGCTTTTCATCTTGACAGTGTCCGAAGACTTGACCAATTTACATCCCCAAGATGGCGCGGGCAGATATCCCGCGCTGCGAGCAGAGATAAAACGGTAAAAGCCGTACGGTCCCTTCCCGGTTTTGGGGTACCGGTATGATGTTAATTAACACTGTTAAAATTATTTTTGATTTGGGTAAGATTTGATAATTATGTTTAATTGTTCGTGTGAATGCATTTACTACTTTTGTTATTGATTCGTATATGTTTTGCAAAGTAGGTAGTTTCGAGTTTAAATATAAAGATACTTTCAAATCCCCCATGCTCACACGTTGCCTGTACTGTATACCTACATTTAAGTCTGTACCCGCACCTAAGTAGGTATATTTATTTTTCCTTTATGGTATTAACTGTACACCGATCAGACTGCATTAAACTAAAATAATGTATTGAAATAAAACAATTTAACGGATTATATCGCGTATATTATCTCATTTTAGTTCCCGACGTTTCGGAAGCTTTCCAGCTTTCCATGGTCACGGGTGGACTGAGAAAAGATGTATTTTCCTCTGTCAAAGTTACAATTTGTGCAAACTACCCATTTTTTTGAAAAAACACAAATAAAGGTGTATATACATGCCAGATGGGCCTAAGCTGTAAAGACAGTTACACATGTGCCAGAAGGGCTTAATTATTTTATTCTAATAATTTACCAAGCAGCATTTCACAAATGAGGCGTACTGAGGAGAAAAGAAACGCTGCAAAGAAAAACTCCCAGGCTACCTCATTACTAATTATAATATTTAAAAAACAGAGACTATTAAACTACTTTTAAACAGATAAGATATTTTACACCGTTCGGAAATTAAGGTTTTGCAGTCCTGTGTCTCGCTTGTTCCTTCATGAGATGTATTACAGGATCCCAAGCTGGTGGTAGTGACAATCCATCTTCTCTATTGAAATTAGGATGCTTTTTAATCTCAATAGCCTCGCGTAGCATCCTGGGAAAATATCTTTTTTTTTTGGCAAGGATAGAAGGTTTATCAAACTTAATTGAGTGGTTTGGTTTGTCAATGACATGTTCACAGACTGCAGACCTATTACACCGACGGTGCTTGACATCTGCTATGTGCTCCTTCACCCGGGTTGATACACTGCGTTTCGTTTGACCAATGTATAAAAGACCACACTCGCAGTCCAGCTTATAAATGCCTGCACTCTGCAAAGGGGTGCTACTCTTCACGGGTCTAAGGTATTGAGACACTTTCTTCAACGGCTTGAAATATGTTTTTATAGAAGCACGCTTCAAGATGTTTCCGATCTTGTCTGTGACCCGTTTCACATATGGTAATATGGCAGGTTTACGCTCGACTGTTGGTTTCTTCATACTGGGATTCTGCTTGGAATGTGGTATCTGGAGCTCGTTGGCTCGAAGCGCACGTTTAACATTCTGTAACTCAGCAGTCAGATGTTGATTGTCGCAGATACCCCTGGCTCTCTGAAACAAAGATTTACCCACTGTAGCAAGTTGACAGGGATGGTGGTGAGATTTGCCATTCAAATACCTATCTGTATGCGTAGGTTTCCTATATACCTATGTCATTTTTAGGACCTCTAATTACTAGCACATCTAAGAATGCAAGTGAATTTTGATTTTCCAACTCCATAGTGAATTTAATTTTACTATGCATGGAGTTCAGATGGTCTAAGTAAGCTGAAACACTAGATCTAGGTAAAATAGTAAAGGTATCATCTACGTATTTTTTAAAGATCCTCAGCTTGACAGGTGCCAATGAAAGCGCTCTCTCCTCGAAGTCTTCCATGAAAATATCGGCGACGACAGGAGACACCGGAGACCCCATTGCCACACCATCAACTTGCCCGTAGAATTCACCATTCCATAGCATATAGCCAGATGTAAGGCAGTGTTGTAATAACTCAGCATATTCTATTGCCATCTGTTGTTCACCCAATCTTCTTTTCCCAATTTCGATACATTCTTGAACTGGTAGGCATGTGAAGAGAGACTGGACATTAAAACTGACCATAACTTCATCATCAGTTAGTCTCAAATCCTTAATCTCACTGACAAAATGGTATGAGTCCCTTGTCTATACTTCCATCTTCCCTCGCAGACTTCAATAGAGAAGATGGATTGTCACTACCACCAGCTTGGGATCCTGTATCCATTAAGGAACAAGCGAGACACAGGACTGCAAAACTTTAATTTCCGAACGGTGTAAAATATCTTATCTGTTTAAAAGTAGTTTAATAGTCTCTGTTTTTTAAATATTATAATTAGTAATGAGGTAGCCTGGGAGTTTTTCTTTGCAGCGTTTCTTTTCTCTTCAGTACGCCTCATTTGTGAAATGCTGCTTGGTAAATTATTAGAATAAAATAATTAAGCCCTTCTGGCACATGTGTAACTGTCGTTACAGCTTAGGCCCATCTGGCATGTATGTACACCTTTATTTGTGTTTTTTCAAAAAAATGGGTAATTTGCACAAATTGTAACTTTGACAGAGGAAAATACATCTTTTCTCAGTCCACCCGTGACCATGGAAAGCTGGAAAGCTTCCGAAACGTCGGGAACTAAAATGAGATAATATACGCGATATAATCCGTTAAATTGTTTTATTTCAATGAGTAATAATCGCGGAAACAGAAGAAAATATTATAAAATAATGTAGCAAAAACAGCATATAGGGTACGTATATATAATTTCACTATACATTTAATTTACAATTAAGTACTTATATTTAATTTTGAGTATTATTTTGTCATTCATACTAAGCATGCTTTAGAACCATTACCTACTACCACTAATAGAACTAGCCCTACAGTTCTGTTTAGCATGTGTGCAACCACTACTCATCCAAATTAAGAGCCACTCACTCTGCTTTGAATTTGGAAGCGTGCCCTTAAGCTTTTTAACGGGCTTTAAAGGAGGGATCATTCAACGAGCCACCTTTGTTGTGCTTGTTTATAACAAGCTTTTGTCTAACTTGCTGTGTAAATGTATGTATGTTAGTATGTTTGTGTGGGTATAATCTTGCAAGTTAAATTTGACCTACTTCGCGGTTTCCGATTGTGCTAAAATTTGGCATCCTTATACAATAGGGAATGAATAAAAATTTTCAAAAATCTCGAAATTTTGTTTATAGGTAGGAGTAGGAATAAACCTCTTTATAGTCAGAAAAAAAATACAGATTTTTCTGTGGCTAGGAAAAAAAAAAGAATAGGTGTTGGTAGACCTATATGCCTGCCTTATACGGTACGGCAAGAATAACAGTACATTTTCAGCCATTTTAATCGAAAATATCAATGCAGCATTTGCCGTACCGTATAAGCCCACCAACACCTTTTCACCTTTTTATTTTTTTCTCTAAGCCACAGAAAAATCTGTATTTTTTTTTGACAATAAGGAGGCTTATTCATAGCTATAAACAAAATTTCAAAATTTTTGAAATGTTCATCCATTCCCGATTTGTGACAATGCAATATTATGATACCATCGAGCTGATCTGACGATGCAGCTGCAAGGTAATCCTAACTCTGTAATAAATGAACCGAATCCTACCGAGTTTGAGATCTTTACAATCGTCTCAACTAACCTAAGTTAGACGTCTCAACGGGTGTTATCTTCATCAAAGCATCATCAGTATTTTTTTTTAATATTTCTATAAATGCAGCGCTGCGACTTGATTTCAATTAACAATGATCTAATATTAAGTGCATAATTTTATTTCTATAACTCTACAAAGCTTTCTCAAATTATGTTTATAAGAAAATAAATAATTTTTGAACTAAAAAAAAACTCTAGCGAGTTACAAGCGTGTTTTCTATACAAATATCAGTCGCGGCGAACTCGCTGCGTGATCGCCTTCGCCAGACGTCCAATCGTCCAACGTCTGGTTCGAATTTTTGTGGAAAATTAAAATTCTTTTAGTAGCCAATTAGACTAACAAACGCATCTACACATTAATATAATATTGAAAGCAATTTATGTCCTCTAGACAGCTATGATGATCAAGATGAATAATATATATATAACTCATTTAGTTTTTGGATGTGAGAACGAATGCATTTTTAAGACAAGGTAATTGTATAAATCGACGATAAACCTAAGCGGCTATCATAAAATATGTCAAACAATACAAAAAAATGTTATTTCGATAATTCATTAAAGTTGCTAGTTTAATGCCTCTAACAAATGTCACCTCACCGCAATAAAGCTATTAAGATCATTATCTACGTCCCGATAGCCAATTAAAACCCGGTGACAACTGTTTGGCTTGTCAGCAATATTTTTAATTGAGACAACCGCGTATGTCGTCAAATAATAGTTTAAAAAACCAATTTAACGTAACCTCTCAACCCCCTCTGTTGCTTTGAACGATAGTACTATGTAGAGGTATTGAATGCAGTGGTAGAGGTCTGGTGATAGTGGTTGCGTGTAGGGTCATTGTTTACTCGAACGGCAAATAATTAAGAATGTTCATTGGTTTTGTCAACACAATCTGTGGTGCGCCCGCGCGCCGGTGTGATTGGTAAGGGATTGCTTTGTTTGCTTTCCTTCAAATATGTTTGTTGTTACGTTAGTTTATTAGTTTTTGCGGGTATTGACTTTTTTTTTATTCGTCAGGGAATCTGAAATTGATTAAGGTACGGAAAATGTTAAAAATCTGGTACATTATACATAATTATAACTCGAATACTAATCAAGTTTCATAACTAAACTTTTGATACCGACTAAAATTCTTTACTACAAACGAAGACAAAATACGAACGTTCCATTTTTAAATTTTGGGTCTTAGACTCAATTACGCCCGTCAAATAGTTGACAGGGACCGTTACCGGTATTCATTTTAATTTAAATATCTTTCCGAATTTTCGATGAAATGGCATTTAGGTCTGGAATTTTGAAATTAGCTTATTAAAATAAAAATAAAATGTGTAATATAATAAGCGTGAGAACCGTCAATACCGGTAACCAGTTATATTGTATGGAAAAAATACCTGCAGGATATAGTCTCTACCTTAACCGATCTAAGCAGCCGTTAATGATTAACAAAGTAAGGTGAAATATAACGCGTATTGTATATATTAAATTTACGCATATTGCATATACAATTTTAAATTGATCCCGGTTAGTTGTTGAAAAATCTTTTCTTTTCGAAACCGTGAACGATAATGATGCGATGACAAAAACTACTAACATAAAATTTGTTATAAAACAATACGGCAGTGGCCTAAATCAATAAACCTAACCCTTACTTTTCTGTTTAATTTCCTCAAAGCACACATTCTTCTCCAGTTCTTCGGGGAGTCTAATGGGAGCATGTTTGTCCTGTCGGGGTCATTACAGGGGACACGTGATGCGTGAAATTATTTCGTACTTTACACAATTCCGATCCACAGCACCAAAAGAGCCTATATTAATAGCGATTGTATTAAACTTATGGTCTTTTATGTGCTGGTACTTTACACAATTCTGCTGCTCAAATCTAAAAGAGCATACGTTTATAGAGGTTATATTTAGGTTATGGCTTTTGTGCCGTAGAATGTAGGTGCGAGCTAGGGACAGAGAATAATATGGATTTACTAGGATTTTACTTAGTAAGTTATTGTTTTATATGCTCTTAATTTTAATTAAATATGTATGACCGAAACAGATTCCTGCCGTCTTCTCAAATATCAAAAACAATATAAAAATTAACATATGTCTTAAACTTACATAATTATTGTCATCGAACCTCACAATCGCGTGACTTCCTCTTTTAGGTGGAAAATAAATAATATTGGACCCGACATCTTTAGAAAAATGCCTCTTTTACTTTTGCTGTTTATAGGGTTCCGTACCTCAAAAGAAAAAAAACGGAACCCTTATAGGATCAATTTGTTTTCCGGACGGACGGCTCGGCATTATTTTAGACCGCTTCAGGACGGCGGTTCTTGCAACTGGCGGGGACTAATGCGTACTCTGTAAGTTTTAAATCCCTTTTTTTGTTTAGTGAATCAATGTTTTAGAAAATCAAAATTTAGGTATATGAAATATTTTACTTCCGATTGTTTTCAATCATTTTTAGGGTTTCGTACCTCGAAAGGAAAAAACGGAACCCTTATATGGTCACTTTGTTGTCCGTCCGTCCGTCCGTCCATTTTTATCGTCTGTCTGTCAAGACCCTTTATCTCGGAAACACGTGGAGGTATCGAGTTGAAACTGTATACTCAAGTCTACGGTCCCTTGAAGCTGTACACAAAATAAGACTAAGTACTAATGTTACGTAAAAAAAAAATACGGCCATATATGTCGCAAAAAACGTGTATTTTGACACTTTTTGTAATTGATAGGGTACTTCTAGTAGTTCTAGAAACTTTAAATTTGGTATGAAGGTAGCTCTTATAGCACAATCAACAAAATAAATCTGAAAAACTATTTTTTATGTTTGTCTGTCGATATCAGTAACCAATATAACATAGCACCGCGTATTTTGCTTAGGAGTAGGGCTCTGCTAACACTGGGTTTTCATAGATACGGCCATTTGTAGCGTATATTTTGTACGGAACCCTCGGTGCGCGAGTCCGACTCGCACTTGGCCGATTTTTTGAGAATCCCATTAATGTTAACTCTTGTTTGGAATTCCTTAACGCATATGTAAGTCCCATCTACGCCACCCCTTGCAACAGTAAAACAGTTGTAATGCAATACATCTGCTCTATGCGCGGGTGACACCAAGATGAATGGCGATACAATTTCAATTGAATGCGGTGTTTATGTGACCCTGTTTAGGGCCAATGGGCCGTGGCCGATCAGGATTAGATGGAGTTTAGCTCGCTTTGAAGTTAACTTAAAGGAAGGTCGGGGTACATTTAAATTGCTTTTTTATTCGCCCTATTTCGGAATTGGTAGCTCCAGCCAGAGGCTGTTAAGGTTTCTATAAACCTCTGACCGACTCCCTGTATCGCGCTAGTGCACCGGTCTGAGCAACCTCCATAAGCCTCTCTGTTCCTCCCTCTCTTGTGTGCTCATCCCCTCTATTTCTTTGCAAACGAAGCGAAGATTTAACACGAGTACCATGACAGTAAAGTTGAACATAACTGCTCTTAGTACCGGGCTCTATAACTCGATACCTCAACTAGCGTATCATGTTCCTAAAATTCAAGAATTTCTAGTTAAAATTTAAAAGAAAAAAGTTTTGCAAGATATTTGTAAAGCTATAGATAGATTTCAATTGATGTAGTTTATGTGGCCCAGTGTAGGACTGGATTTACAGTAAAATATTAATATTTCAAAATGTTTCAACACCACTAAAGCAATGAAGTTAACTTGAACTCAGCAATGAATGGTTTCGGGCTCTGTGGCACAATGCCGCAGTGAACGTAACGCGTATACCGACAATTTTTAGTTTAATGAAAAAACTTGCGCTAGATTAAATCTACGAAACTGTCTTTGTCGAAACGTTATACCTATTCGGATTCAATAAGAAAGGTGCAGTCACACAGGTGCACAGTGAGATGCAATGAGTGTACCTCATACCTACATTTGGTGTGAAGCTGAATAATAATGGACATGAATATATAATTTTGGATAAATATTGGCTTAGGTATTGCTTAACCAGTCGAAAAACTATTATATTATGTAGACAGCCTTTAATTTTTTACCGTTTTTATTTACTTATTTTCAAGATTTTCCAGCATATGCGTTGAAATCAGATAACCGAAAAGTGGCATAATGGAATATTCAATCCAATTCATCAACACAACACCGCGAAAAAAATTCCATTTCACTTATCTAATCCGACGATAAGCAAGCTACACACTGACACACAAAGCGAGAATCTAGTTAGATTAAAATCTAAGTTAATAAAACGCGAACTCGGGGGAGCAAATCGAATAAGCGTGTTTATGCGAAAGAATTTCAATTTAGCGTACCTGTCGTGGCGCGTTACGGCCGATATTAATGACGCTAACGCATGGGGGTTTGCGTACGAGTGAAAAACAAGTGAAACAAGATCTCAAAGATTCGTTCGAGGCGTGGTTTTGCTTGTGTGCGGAGATTGACATTGATTAATGTAAAACCAGTGACATTTAGAATAGAAATTCGAAGTTTTCATGAGATTATTATCCCGGAACGGATAGCGGCGACGAGGCTGAACGAGTATGATGAAACTCACATAATTATCATTATACAAAGGAGTTTTCCGTGACTTTTCCCGTGACTCCTATACAATATATGGGCGAGAGCAGGGCTAAACTTACCGATGTTCATAAAATACAAAATTGAGCAATGAAAATAGTTTTAATAATGATTGGCGTTTCTCAAAAGTTATTTATTGGTTCGTACATCGTGTAACAGTTTTCTTACCAAAACATTTTTTATGAGATCGATCGGAACCTGATCCGATCGGTTGTTCAGTAGTTTCAACGTTGTCTATACATTTTCGTAGCTTAGATTATAGAAAATGTGATTTTAAACTCTCCCCAATCGCCCCAGATTCAATCCAAAACTAACCCTAACTATCATTTCACCGTACATTGAACGGCAATAGAAACACAAAAGTCTAAATCGAATTTATTGCCTGTCAAAATTCGGGACACTTGTTAGTGTGGCCAGTGCTGGTAATTGTTCCAACACATGGTATTATGACTGAAAGGGGTGAATTTGACAGATGAAATAATGACACAAGTCACAATGGCAGTAACAGGGTTTTAAATAGTTGCAACAATGAGTATTGTGGAGCTGTGTGGCGGCGAAGAATAGGAATCGAAAACTGATTATCATAATTATGAGCTTGTTCTAAACGGGTTTGTATATTTAACATCGTTACTAAACCATTTTTATGTCAATCATTTTAATGTCTAGTATGCAATGTATGTATTGTGACTACACGTACTCCCTTTATACCTAAATATTACTTTAAACGAACTGAGCTGATCGACTTAAGATGCGAAATGCTCAGTAAATTTACTTTACTTTGACGACTCGTACAAATTATTTTGATGTCTTCTTAGACATAATATTTTGATTGTTTTAAAATCTTTTAGCGACAATATGTTGTTTTAGTTATCAGGGAATCACTAAAAAAATCTTTATACATCTAGAAACAAACCGATTATTTTCAGAATATTCCTATTCACAATGAAGACACTTTTCAAACACAAACAATAATAATCAAAACCGGTCCATTGGTTCAAGAGCTACTTATATACCTGACAGACACACAGATACACAGGTACATACACAGATATCTATCGCTATTAGTAAATATTGTCGAGAAATGTCCAAGTTAGGTACCAAGTACATCTTTGTTGCTGAAAAGCTAGTCTTTTCGACTTCAATAAAAATAAAAACCTCAAAATACCGTCGCCCAGGTTAACAACACTGCCACAAATAGCTGCAAACTACATATGCAAAGATATTGATGGATGCTGGGCCGAGGGAATAGAGCGGTCTCGACACGGCTTAGCACTTTTAAGGGTAACCCGAGTTACCAGTTTAAAGTATACGTGTGAGTGCTTTTTAGCGCCCGTCTTGTGAATGTAGGTACCGTCTACAACTATTTGCACTAACGTAGTTAGTTGAGCTTGTGTTGGTGGTGTTTGGTTTTGTTTTGGATAATATTTTGCGGTGACTTACTTTAATTAAGTTAACTTATCGTATTTTTCCGTGCTTTCCCGTGTTAGTTTTAAATTGGAAACATAGGTAGGACCAATTGATACGAGTGAAATATTCAATGCTATTGGCTATGTCATAAATAATGTATTTTATATTCTTTGAAAAGAGAGTGCCAGGAGAGTTCCTTGCGTCTTCTCTCTTTTTGAATTTTGTCGGTTTCTGAATTTCTATATGTACCTAATATGTGGCTATATAACGGGCAGATGGTCCAGCTGATGGAAAGTTGTCGTAGGTTTATCAACGGCCATGGATACGGTGTATTTTGGTTTGCATTTCTAGAAGAGGGCTTGGTTTTTTAAGGGTACCTAGCCCGGGGGTTGCCAGCTTAAAAGTGTACGTGTGAGTGCTTAGTAGCGGCCATCATGTGAATTATACATACCGTCTACAACTACGAGTACATAGTGGTGCCTATACTGGTAAAGTTTGGTTTTATTTAGAGTATTGCAATATACCTATCGCGGTCACGGATCAAGTTATTGTGTAGTGACTGATTTTATAATGGTTTTTGTTCAACATTTGATTGTAGCGAGATGCTAGATATCTATGGTTTTTATAACAGATTGCATGTGTGGTTAATTATTCGTTGACTGATAACAAGTCGGCAGCCCTTTTTCGTCTTCATCATTACCATTTAAACTCATATACGTCCACTGCTAAACATAGGTCTCTCTCTAACAAAGTCTTCCACAACGAACGGTCACATGATTCGATGGTTTGTCGGTATGCTCACTTACCTTTCTTAAACACAGCAACAAAGCCACAAATCGGCGTGATTTCACAAAAAACTCGGTAATTACGTGAACCAGAGAATGACTTAAGATACTTTTGATTTGATCCTGAAAATGCAATTTGAAGGATAAGCATACTTAATACGTTTTGCCCAGGTTAAGCCGCGACAAGAAACTAAGTAGTTATTCATAAAGAGGCATACACTTCAAAAACACCCCTGTGAAGTTTGAATGTTGTAGTAGTCAGTAGGTATATAGTTTCAATTGGGATGAGCTATTTTTTTTTATGATATTTGGATATTGTACTTAGTAGTCAGTATAGTTTCAATTGACGAGCTAATTTTTTACAAGGTATGGTCACTCAAAAACTATTTTGAGGAACATGTTTAGTAAACCGCTTGCAATTATCATATTTCAAAGATATCATTTCAGGGATAAGTTATTCGTGTTTTTAATTTTGAGTTTTATTTGTCCTTGCCAAAACCTAGTACAGACGTCAGTCAGCAGTGACGTCACTCGAAATATCTTCTAGACAGTAAAAAGATTAAATGCATGACAGTAGTACGTATCTTTGAATAGCCATTTTAAATACGTATATTTTGGCTCATCACAGGTACCTACATACTTATAAATGTAAAAGTTTGTGAAGATGTTTTAATGTAAGATAAACTTAGCACACAGGGTTCTAGATTAAAACAAAGGCTTACCTACTGGGTATACTAACACGGGCAAAACTACTGGTAAATGCTAGTCATTTGCTACTTACGATACGACTACAGTAGGTACCTAGGTACCTATGTACGACATACAAATACACAGGTATTGAAACGTGTCTTTATTTTTTCTCGTTTTTGATAAAGTTACTGAAGTTTAATTTATTGTCTGTTACGAAACATTGAAACATATCCTACTTAGACAATTTTATGATATGTAGAAATTCAATCTATCTAACAGTAAAATAAAAATCAAACAACAACATAAAGTCGCCATATCTTTGAAGTGATGGCTTTTTCATTGTTAAAGCTTTGTTTACTGCCTATTTAATGCTAGCATTTTACGAGCGCCCACTCAGAAGAGCGATCTAAATTATAAAGCACTTTCGATCATAAATTCCCAATTACGTCACTTACAAACGACATTCAAAATTACCTATTGCCAACATTTTTCCTTCCAACTCCCAGTAGGCATCAGAAACCAGGTGGGAGTGGTCGGACGAGGCAGGTCCCTCCTATTGGCCGTCTTGGACACACCCACATCGGCAACAAAAAGGAAACACTTGAACGTAGCCGGCTTGTCCCAAAACACAACGCGAAACAGAGCCTTGAGAATTCACCTATCTCTTTCTCAAATTGGCCTGTTGTGTTTCAAGACGGTGCTGTCGAATTTGGGTTCGAGTCAGTGACGCGCTGAGAACAGCGCCACCTGTGAGTTTTTGTCTGAACTCCGTGCATCAGAGCTGCTCAAAGATGGCGTCACGAACGCCTGAAAAACTGAATTTCGGGCGAGTCTAACGAAGTAAGTTATTGAAGTCGAAAAGTTTTAAAGTGGTTAGGAGAGGGTGGTTAATGATCTTAGATAAAGATATTCGATCGTTACTTCGTTTTCCCATTAAAAAATAAATCAAGACGTAGATTCAAATTTTATTTTGCAAATTACTTCATTACTGGCTTTTTTTATTTGAAATATGTGTGTCCCAATGCTAGGTGTTATCACTCGTCCTGGTAAAGTGCCTGTCTAATATTTTGTTAGGTAGGTAAGTCTAAATTATTTGATGATCTTGCACGTTATGTTTATAGTTATTACCACGATTATAAATAGGTAAATGAATATGAAACAGATCATTCAACACCATTTAAGAAAATCTGTTGATATCTATTTATACTCACTACTACTTACTAATAGTATTTTATACCTGAGTTGGGTTGCAACCTGCCACTTTTCGATTTAACAGGTTCATCATTATTATATTTAAGAGCTAGGCTCTTGTCGGTGGAGTAATTTCCAGCTTATTCTACATTCCGCTTTTTCTTTTACTTCTTTATATGATGAAACATTTATTATAGTGCATGTGCTACGCCTAAAACTGCTGCATTTATATCTACATCGACGATTTTTGGAACACAGGTACTTTAGACCAAAACATTTACTTTTTCCACTAGTTCCTAAAATCCCCCAATGAGTAAATTGCGGGATTGTTAGGAAATAGTTATATTTATTTTTATTTTAAGTGTGAGTCGGACTCACGCACCTAGGGAAATATACAATAAAAACGGCCGTATCTACGGAAAGGCCGTATCTGCTCCTATTAAATTTACGCAGTGTGGGGTCATTTTATATTGGTTACTGACATAGGCAGACATAAAAATTAAAGTTTTCTGATTTTTTCGTTGGTTGCGCTACCTTTATACCAAATTTCAAAATTCTAGGACAACTGGAGACCTATAGGTTTTCAGGTACGGCAAATTGTATGGAAACACATTTTTTAATGACTGTATCTTTTTATTGCGTTGACTTCGAAGTTTGATTTCTTCACAGTTTCAAGTGACTGCAGATTGGAGTATTTGATGTAAACAGGTCGATACCTTCACGTGTTCCTGAGAAAAAGGTCTCGACAAATGGACGGACAGACAACAAAGTGATCCTGTAAGGAACTCGTTTCTTCCTTTTGAAGTACGGAACCCTACGATTTACATCATTTTATAATTTCTTTAGGTACACTAAGTAGTACTACATGCCAGAAGGACATTCTTTTTTTTTAGCTATACTGCAGTCTCAATGGATAAAAAACCGGCCAAGTGCGAGTCGGACTCGCGCATCGAGGGTTCCGTACAAAATATACGCTACAAATGGCCGTATCTATGAAAGTCCAGTGTTAGCAGAGCCCTACTCCTAAGCAAAATGTACGCGGTGCTCGATCATTTTATAGTGGTTACTAATGTAACCAGACAGATATAAAAAAGTAGGTTTTCAGATTTATTTTGTTGGTCGTGCTACAAGCGCTTCCTTCATACCAAATTTCGAGTTTCTAGAACAACTGGAAGTACCCTATCAATTTGAAAAAGTGATGAAATATACGTTTTTTGAGGTATAGACACTACCTTGTGTTTTTTTTTGACGTTAACTTAGAAGTTTGATTTTTTCACAGCTTCAAGGGACCATAGACCTGAGTATATAGTTTTAATTACAACTCGATACCTACACGCGTTCCCGAGATAAAGGGTCTTGACAGACAGACGATAAAAATGGACGGACGGACGGACGGACAACAAAGTGACCATATAAGGGTTCCGTTTTTTCCTTTCGAGGTACGAAACCCTAAAAATAATTGAAAACAATCGGAAGTAAATTATTTCATGTACCTAAATTTTGATTTTCTAAAACATTGATTCACTAAACAAAAAAAGGGATTTAAAACTTACAGAGTACGCATTAGTCCCCGCCAGTTGCAAGAACCGCCGTCCTGAAGCGGTCTAAAATAATGCCGAGCGGGATCGATCATCGTAAGCAGCTTACCAATTTATAAGGGCTTAGCTAGGTAGTAGTGCTCATCTGGAATTATATGTACCCGAATGTAGCCTTTGTCCTTACACTTTTTGCAAGTATGATCTTATTAATCAATTATCTTGGGATAATTGGTAACGTAATTCGTTAAGAAACATGATACAGCTTGTGGTAAATATATTTAGTACAAATGGTGAGCAATAAATTAGTTTAAAGTCATAACCTAGAGTCATAATCAGATTTAATTAAATTTATTTAAAGTCAATATAGATAAATCAATAAAAACATTTAAAAAATCAGTCATAATAGTTACAGATGTTCCTCAGAAATTGTGTTTTTTTAGTATAAAAAAATAATAGGTTTTGTATAAAAAAAGAGCAATTACTCTTTGCGGTGACACTCTCAGCCACTCAAGAAGACTGCTGGGAAAATGTTTTTTAACCCCCAACAAAAAAAAGGTGTGTTATAAGTTTAACGTGTCTGTGACTCTGTGTATCTGTGTATCTGTCTGTGCTGTGTCATCGTAGCGCCCGTACGGATAAACCAATTTGAGTGCGGTTATTTTTGTATCATAAATAATTTCCCGAGTGTTCTTAGCTTTGTTTGATGAAAATCGGAGCACTCGTCTCCAAGATATTCAGCTTTTAGTGGAACAAGTCGGAGGGATTTTCATTTTTTTAATTTTGTTTTACTTTTTATTAAATCTCTATTTCTGTGCCCTTGATATATTAATCTAGGTTAGGTACATAGTAAGTTAAACCCCGTAAATAACGTTTAATAAAATCCTTACAATCAAGGATTACTTGATTAAAATATTCGAGAGACTGACAAATGAAGTAGTATAAATTATACTTATAGAGTAGTTAAGGGGTATTAGTAAATCACTTAATTAATGTAAAACCTAGTTTACGACCATAAAAATAAACTTCACGCCCAAAAATACCCAAATTACGCACTGCAAAATCGTTACTTGCTTCGATGTATCGCTAATAGCTAATTAGCGAAATCCTATAATCGGCCAGGTTAGAAAATGAGCCACGCGGGTCCAATTTGCGGCCACCACGATTAGAGCCATAAAACTGGATGCGATCTTGATAAGGTACGCGTGAAAACCGGCCAGCCGCGTATCTACGTACGATGGGTACACGATATGTTGAATTTATAGCTAGCGCTCTCGTATTGAGTTAGTACAGCCAGGTAGGTATAGCTACGGCATACTCTAATTAACGTCGGTATGTTAGTGTTTTGTGACTGAATATCAGGAAATGAGAGAAAATTAAAGTATCTAAATAGGGGGAAATATATTGAGATTATCAAGATTTGGTATACTTGTAAGTATGTTTTTGTAACAATATTTTTGACAATTCTGGTTAGAGCCATAAAACTGGATGCGATCTTGATAAGGTACGCGTGAAAACCGGCCAGCCGCGTATCTACGTACGATGTGTTGAACACATCATCATTGACACTGTGTTGAACTTATAGCTAACGTTCTCGTATTGAGTTACTACAGTCAGGTAGGTATAGCTACTGCATACTCTAATTAACGTCGGTATGTTAGTGTTTTGTCATACGTAATGTGGCTAAATATTAGGAAGTAAGAAAAAAAATAAGTAGGTATCTAAATAGGGGCCAATATATTGAGATTATCAACATTTGGATATACATGAACGTTTTTGCAACAATATTTTTGACAATTCTGGTTACAGCCATAAAACTGGATGCGATCTTGATATAATACGCGTGAAAACCGGCCAGCCGCGTATCTACATACGATGGGTACTCTATATATTGAATTTATAGCTAGCGTCCTCGTATTCAGTTAGTATAGCCAGGTAAGTATAGCTACTGCATACTCTAATTAACGTCGGTATGTTAGTGTTTTGTGGCTGAGTATCAGGAAATTGCAGAAAATTAAATTATGTAAATAGAGGTAGATATATTGAGATTAAATTTACTATATATGTTTTTTTTACGATATCTTTGACATTTCTGGTTAGAGCCATAAAAGTGGATGCGATCCTGTTATCGTGTTACGCTTTACGCGCGAAAACCGGCCAGCTGCGTTACTTTACTACGTACAATGTGAATAAATAAATAAATATTACGGGACAATTTTACACAAATCGAACTACCCCATGGTAAGCTCAATAAGGCTTGTGTTATGGGTACTAGACGACGATATATTTAATAGATATATAACTAATATATATAGAAAACATCCAAGACTCAGGAACAAATATTTATGCTCATCACACAAATATTTGCCCATACCGGGATTTGAACCCATGACCTCAGCTTCGCAGGCAACGTTACTCCCACTGAGCCAAACCGGTCGTCAAATGGGTAATCGATGTGTTGAATTTGTAGCTAGCGGTCTCGCATCGAATAATATACATACTGCGCACTGTAATCTATACTCTAATACCATTATAATGTAATAAAAATTAAATATACAGATACATTTAAGATATTTTCAAAAAAATATTATAACGGACTATTTGGAGGTCTCTTAATCTAAAATTTTATTTTTGTATATGACTTCATCACATCAAATCTGCTAAACAAAATTCAACCATTTTTGGGAATCGTGTAGCTGGTTATAACATACTTTTTACCCAATTAAGTTAAAGAAAAAAATAGGGGTAATGACTTTTTCTCCTCTGCGAATGAAGTTGCACCTTCTAGTTACATTATATTAGTGTTTTGTCATACGCGATGTGGCTGAATATCAGGAAGTAGAAGAACATTAGAGTATCTAAATAAGGGCGCTATATTGAGATTCAACATTTGGTTTGTATGTTTTTGTTAAAATATCTTTGAAAATTCTGGCCAGTGCCATAAAAGTGGATGTGATCTTGATAAGGTAAGTGCAAATATCAGCCGCGTATCTACGTACGATGGATACTTGATGTGTTGAATATATAGCTATTAAACTAGCGGTCTCGCATTGAATTTGTATTCCTACCGTGCTCAGCATAGGTCTGCTGAATATTACGAATTGGTCGAAAATTAAAATTAAACTGTCGATTGAATTAGTATGTTAGTATGTTTGTATTGTTGAGGGTTTATTGCATAATGAAAATATAAAAAATGTCAAGAAGTTCTGAACTAGCCATGTGAAATTATTAACCGATTTCGAAAATATAGGAAGTATTGACGGTGGAAAAGAAAAAATAGGAAGACTTTTTAGTATCAGTTAAATGGGTACATTGCTAAATGCTACTAATTTGGTATGTATTCTCAAGTGTGTGTAATAACACGGTATGAATAAAACGACCCCAGAAAGTTCTGAGACAAGTGGGGGTGCACTTTTTTTAAATGCCCATACGTGCGTTACCTAGTAGATTACGTCGTCGTAGATTGTCGTCCACACTTTCATCTTTTTTTTAATCAAAATCAGTCACATCGGTATGCCACTTATGAAAGCTGCGATCAGTGCCGCGTACAAAAACAGTACAGTATGACTGGGATATACTTAGATACAAAGATTGAAGGAAAATTAAAAAAAACACAAAATTTGTGTTTCATATTTAAAAAAAAGTACAGTACATTAAAAAGCGCGGCGTGTAAAAGTTCTAAAGAGTAAACTACCGTTACCACACTCTACATGCCCATTAAATATGAATTCCAGACTTCATCTGAATTTAGAATGTTCCTGTGCTCGTATGATTTTTGAAACAAACTTTTGTCAGCCGCCGTCCCGCAGAGGCGTTAGTTTAGAAAAGTCCGAGCCACAGCGAACAGAGATGTCATTCTGAATATTCACGTTAAACCGCCTCTAGTTTGTAGGGAAGACCGGGTAAGGTTGTCACACGGGTTGTTTGTCACACGGCGGCCATAACAGAAAACTGAACCAAGGAATAAGTTCATTGGCAGATATCGAAAGATCGCGAGAGTTTTATCTAGGAGGGAGATATAGCTCCCGTGATCTTTCGATATAACCAGCCCGTGAGACAACCCTATCCGAAGGGTTATTGCCCAACGAAATTTTGACACTTGGTATCCGAATCGACTGTCATAGCCCATACAAAATCATGACACTTGATTCTGATTCTGAGAGTCAAACGCGTTAGGCAATAGGGCGGCGTGTCTCCCCTAACCCTAGAGCATTTAAACTACTGGAGATGCCAAGCCAAAAGCCAATGTAGAGGCCTAAAAAGTTATTCACGTAGAGCATACTGCGGAAATATTCCTCTACTAGAAGGTAGACTAGTAGGTAACTTTGTTCGCGGAGAATAATCCTCTTTATTGCTTTCGCTCAGTCAGGTAAAAAGTATCCTATTACTATCTATCTACAACCCACCCATCCTGCTCTAGTAGAAATCTGTCCAGTCGATTTGGCGTGATGTTGGCAGAAACACCTATATAACATACTTACAAACAAACATAAAAAACAAATAAAAGAATATGTTTTCGTTTCAGTAACCTTCAAATTGCCCGTTTCAATTATTTTTTTGGAAATATCTTCAATGCACAAACATATCATTTTTACAGTTTTATAATAGTATACATTTCTACAATTTCACACTTTAAAAAAAACTTACAAACAAAAAACAAACACACTGACAATTTATCGTATAAACTGACATGAAATTTGTTCATATACATTGGCACTGTTGCTTAGTGTTCTAAAGGCGTGTTTTTCAACCTTTTTCATGACGCAAAGCCCCATTGATGGAATAATGTTTCACGACCCCCTTTTCAGGCCGATCAGCATTTTTTCGTACCAAATACAACGATACAAATGTTAGAGATCACAGCTCAAAACATATTGGACCATCAAGAAATTTGTCAAACTGATTTAAGAAAACAAAGCTAAAGGCGGCCGAGACCTATGATCTCGAACAGTTGATACGTGTTAAATTTTGTAGCAGCGACGAGACCATCAGCGCTGCGATCGACGCTGGCACCATTTCGCGAATAAAATAGCTGGGTTTTATTAACGTCTATCCATATTCAAATAGTCTGTTTTTGTTTCCAACGAATTCGCCGAGATATTTTGTGAATAATGTGTAATTGCGACCGTGAAAGTTTTGAGGCTCATTTGGATTTAGTAATATTTTTAACCACTAGCAGTATTAATAGTTAGGCTAGGCTACCCATGCATTATTTGCTATTTTAGTTATTTAAGATTGGGGGTAGCCTGGATTTGCATCATTGCTATAAGCATGAAGGTGTTGGGTTACTTTTAACTTTTTAAGTAAAATGTGTACATTTTTGTACATTAAGTATATTGAAGGTAAATACTATTTTTTTATTTTTGTAAAAAGACTAAGTTCTAAAATAAATACATATAATGTGGGTAACTATCTTCACACAAAGTAAGTAATCATTTAATCAATTAATAATATATGAAAGAACTACGCGCCTTTCATTTATAAACGACCTTTTTCAAGTATTTTATTTAGCCATAAAAATAGACAATAGGTTTCAACCTAAAAACTTGTGTACTGTAATTCTAAGTGTCAAAAAAAAACACCGTTCTTATAGGTTTTCAGGTATTTCAAAGTGACTATAATGGCTATCCTTACATTTCCGTGTGACTTACTTACTCTTAAGAATATGTTTTGTTTTCGGTGGTTCATAGGCCATAAGGAAAATGCTTGTTTTAATTCCAAATTGGAGTATTTTTCTAACAATTACCAGTTTTAGGTCGAGAGGCTGGTATTTTTCAAAAAAATCTACAAACTCCATACCTTTAAAAACCAATGAGTTTTGAGCCCTGCTTGACTGGACTTTAATTATTGCAAATGAGCTATACAATAACCCCTTTTAAGGAATGCGTCGAATTTCCAGTCATCCTGTATAATAGACGGTAATTTATTATGTACGAGTACAGTGATTATGCTATGAGTATGTACTCCTGACAATCAAAACTTACTAAAATATCAGTCAGTACTCTTCAAAACCTCGTGTCTCGGTACAATATTTATACTGAGATACGACCTTTGTTTAAAGTAGATATTTGTTACTTAGCGACTTATCTATCAGAAGACCTTATAATACCTATTAACACGTACCTTAAGATTATCCAGAATAGGTATGTTTTTTCTTTCATTTCTTACCCTTTTTGTTGATTTTACTATATTTAAACCTACCCCTACCTCAAGTAATTTCCCTATAGGTAGGTATCTAAATATATTATGCACGCCCGAATTGCATCAATTCAGCACGACCACATTACGAGTGAAGTATCAAAACATCCCAAACTTCTTAATACTTTATTGCGCATGGTGTGTGCCTTGGATGTATGTATGTGTGTATGTATGGATCAGACGTTGAGACACGCAAAACAAAGTGCTACAATTAAGACGCGAGCCGTTCGGGCAGAGTTCAACAGTTTTTCCCTCGTAATTCTATTACATTATTAACTTACACCGTGTAAGAGAAATAGAGATGGGATGTGTCGATATTTTTTATAACTTCGTTCGCGGAGGAGAAACAGTCATAACCCCTCTTTTTTTCTTTAGAATAGTCGGGTAAAAAGTATCCTATAACCATCTGGAGATACCCAGCTACCCGTGTGCCAAAAATATTTAAAATCTGTTTAGCCGATTTAGCCTTATGAAGCCACAGCGACACACACAAACATACAAAAAAATATATATATATTTTTCGTTTTAGTGACCTCCAAATAGTCCGTAACAATCATTTTTTTGAAAATGTCTTCAATGTACAGACATTTCATTTTTACAACTTTATAATAAATAGTATAGATGTAATGTATGTTTGTTCGGGTTAAATCTTGCAAGTGAAACTTTACCTACTTTCCGGTTATTCGATTGAGCTGAAATTTGGCATACTTATACTCATATGTTTGGTGACAATACAATGCTATGATACGAGTAACATCGAGCTGATCTGATGATGGTTCCGGAAGATCGTAATAACTTTTGTAATCAAATAAGGCAATCCTACCAATTTTGTGACCTTTACAATTGTCTTGGTAGATAGTGTTCAAATCAGGGAGCAGAACCGGTATTTTTTAAACCTTCTAAAATACACGCTATTTCTGGAATGTTTTAAAACTGTACTTAGGAGAAGATAAATTAATCACAGAATACGTGATTCAAGTTCTTGAACTTTAATAAAATATACAATAATCTCGTAATTGAATGAAAAAAACCAATCGTTATTTCGGATACCTATTTTGTATGAAAAAAAAACCGTTTCTGATCCCTGGCTGAAATAAAAGTACAGTCGGCAGCAAAAGCTTGTCACGAAAACGTAATTTTTGACAGAAACTTATTAATATCAATTTTATTTAGTTGTACGAGTATTGTGACCTACTAGGTGTTACCATTATCTATAAATTATAATGGTTCAAATACGTTTAGATTATAGTTCCTTTGCTATCTCGCGAAATAGTGTCTTGGTTAAATGTGACAATAAGTTGTGCTCACATTAGCATATTTTTTTGGCAGATTTACAGAAAAAAAAATTCAAAAAGAAGTACAATATATATCACCAAATAGTATATTCTCGACACTTGTTTCGCCTTTCTACGAGGCATAATCAGGAGATGTTGGAGAAGTGACTTCAGGATTATACTGTTTGGTGGTGGTATGTTGTATTTGCTTGAGAATTTTTTGTGGAAACTGCATGAAAATATGCGCATGTGCGTCTAACTTGTCGACAAATCTAACCACGCCAGTATTTTGTGGGATAGCAAAGGAACTACAAAACCATTAATTTAATATGTAGTTTCTCAAAGTAACGCCTGAATCAATCTATCAAAATTATATTCTAGGATGACTGGTAGTACCTACTCCGCTAAGGTTTGTTGCAAATAAACTTCATTGGCAATTTTACCACATTGTCGCATCGATTATATTTCGCAAGAGAAACGAGATAATTAAAAACTTAAATTCTAGTTGACGCATTTGCACGATGCACGCTTTGTACGCATTTTTCCAATATCATTAAGCAGCTTTAGAAAATTTGATATAAAAAGAATGTCTGTTGAATTTATAGATGTCTATTTTATAAAATAGCTGCTCACTAGCAATATTGACAAACTTGTCAGCATCGTGCCATTCCAGCGCTCAGGCAAACGTTTTCTATGCACCACAAATACCGCTAGTTGAAAACGTTGACACTTCGACACAACAGCAGTTAAATCTTTTCTATCGATAAAATTAATCGACATCGCGCCACCCCTAGCGTTGCGGCGGGCGCCGTCGTCGACGCTCCGCAAAGATCGCTAGCTGAAAACTTTTAATACTTTAACTCGGCTCACTCAATTTCGCCGTCTCTTCGGTGACACGATTCGATGACGCGATATCGCTTTATAACTGTTATACGGCTAGCCTAAACTTTGTTATAATACTCCTATATAAATGCTTTTCGACAATTTGGAGCCTGAATCGTTCCAGGAAATATGTGTTTTCAGATTGACTTTGGAATCCGTTCAAATCTTTTTACGTGGGAAATAATCTGTAATCTATTTGAGTTGTCTCGAAGGTCAGGACCTAAACATACGTATTCAAATAGCAAAAAAACGCTATTTTTAAATACAGTGTGGATGTAAAATGATTTTTTTCTTCGGAAACCAGTATTTTATCGCTTTTGCACATTTCGATGGGTGCTCCAAATGTGTCAATAGCCAATAGATTAAATTTTACGTAGAAAATTGCAAAACCATCAATCGCTTTCAAATTTTGGTTTATAAACTGCTCTAATAATTGGAACTCTCAAAACCCCAAAAAATGGGACATGTAGAAACAAAATAAACCCCCATCACGACTCGACAAATTGATGTCATCCATCCCTCTCCCGCTAACAGTCGCAACATATCACACGCGCACGTCCTCGACATTTTTCCTCTATATATTATTAATACATAAGTACATTCGGAAGCACCGTTCGCACTTTAGAGTTTGTATAGCGCGGTCCTTTTCCATATTGTTGGGTCTAGTTTTCCCAAGCGACCGTGCCCCGAGGGTAAAACTCCCAAGGGTCGGTATTGACTCTACTATAGAAGGAAAGTTATCTGTACACCTATTGTCGGCCACCCCCTGCCTCCTCGCGACCCCTTCGAAGGACTTTCTTACGCGTTTTACGTTCTGTTATGTTTGCGAAAACTCACGTTTAAATTAGAGGTGTCTGATATGTATTGTCTGAACACTTGTTGAGCTCAATCGTAATTGTTAGAACTTTGTTGTTCAATCTATAGAGTTCATTCAAAGTCTGATTTGTTTTTGTGAATATCGTGAATATTAGTTTTTCTGTATTTAAGTATCGCTTTTAACTTAACCGTTAATTTAGAGGAAATCGTAACAATCTAGTTAATTTGTCAAAAAGTTAGTAGAAATACATTTCAGATAGAGAAAACCTGATCTATGGACAAAGATAAGTATGCAGATGGCTAACTACACCACAAGATAAGAAGTTAATCCTTGTGTTGAAACATATAAAATTAGGGTCAAGCATGAGTTGAATGCGTTTACTTAGATTATTACTATTATTACTCGCGATTTTTTTTTATGGCATATGGGCCAAACTTCAAACCGGTCCGGAAATACTGCATGCGGCAATTTATTCCACAGTTCAGTCGTGCGAGGCAGGAAATTTCTAGAAAATATTTTCGCGTAGGACGATGGCGGAAAGATGCAGCTGGGATCAACCCGAACAATTCCTCGGAACACTCCCCGTTATACAAGCGATAAAAAATGCAGAGCGAGGCTACATCTCTACGCAGTGCCAAGGAGTCAAGCTGATCTGAAATACGCTGGCAGCCGACGATACAAGTCGCTCTCCGTTGAATACGGTCTAGAGGGAGCAGCTGCTACTGTGGAGCCCCAGCCCACAGATGAGAACAGTATTCCATGTGCGGGCGGACCTGTGCCTTGTAAAGCTGTAGGAGGTGGGCCGGAGTAAAATACTGTCTCAATCTGTTGAGCACGCCGAGCTTCTTAGAGGCTAATTTGGCCTTACCCTCTAGATGGCCGCGGAACTGGACTTCACTCGATATATCGACGCCAAGGATTCCGATAGTGGCTGTTGCAGTTAGGGGATTATTCTCAAAACGAGGTGATGCAACAAACGCAGACTGTAGGGTTAAAACGGACTAAATTAAATCGACCCCATTCTGAAACTTCTTTAAGGGAAGTTTCAAATTCAGACACAAGTTTGTTACGGCTCACGATAACGTTATCCCGAGAAATATTGGCGCGGCCAGTGTAGGAGGCATCACCCGTGCTATCATCCGCATAACAGTGAATGCCACAAATTTGCAGCATATCGTTGATATGCAGAAGGAACAGCGTGGGCGATAACACACAGCCTTGAGGGACACCAGCATTCACAGACATGGATTCAGAGCACGCACCGTCTACTACGACCTTTATGCATCTGTCTGCTAGAAAGCTACTGACCCATTCGCATAATTTCTCGGGAAGCCCATAAGATGGAAGCTTCGAAAGAAGTGCTTTGTGCCAAACCCGATCAAAAGCCTTCGCCATGTCCAAGCTAACCGCCAATGCTTCGCCCTTAGTCTCGATCGCCTGTGCCCAACGATGTGTCAAGGAAACCAGAAGGTCACCACCAGCTGAGCGACCTCTACGGAAACCATATTGTTGGTCACTAAGCAGTTGGTGGTCCTCTAGGTACCGAAGGAGCTGGCTGTTGATAATGGACTCCATTATCTTCGAGAACAGGGAGGTTATAGCTATCGGCCTGTAGTTGGATGGGTTTGAGCGCTCACCTTTTTTAGGGATTAGGTGCACCAAAGCTGACTTCCATAAGATCGGGACTACGCCAGAAGAGTAAGAGAGCCGAAAAAGACGCGTTAAAACCGGTGCCTACTCTGGAGCGCACGTCTACAACACAATAGGGGGAATTCCATCGGGCCCGCTCGACTTATGGACATCGAGGGAAAGAAGTGCTTTACGCACTGACCTATGGTGGTGCATCCAGCATATAGCTATCGTGCCGCGGTATTGTCGGCGGCTCGTGTCCCCCATCATCCAAATTCGAGCTGGACGCAAATAGTTTGCCCAAGAGACCGGCTTTCTCCTTTGCGTCGTGGGCCAACGAATCATTTCCCATATCTAAAGGTGCAAAGACGGCGTGCAGAAATTTCCCTGGACAGCCTTGGCAAGAGACCAGAACGCACGAGTTCCCGAAGGGAGGCGCTCTAGTTTCTCGGCAATTCTGCCAATGTGCAACGATTTCGCTCTGGCAATATCCTTTTTGAAGGATCTGGAGGCAAAGTTAAACTCCTTTTTTAACGCGCTGGTCTTTTCATCCCGTACTGTCGCTGCATTTACCCAGGCTTGGTAATACTCCTGCTTTCGGCGCGAAGCCTTTTTGCAGGATTGACCAAACCAAGGTTGGGATTTACCACCAACGGGGACTGCAGAGAGTGGAATGAAAAGTTCCATACCCTGAAGCACCACGTCAGCAATAGAATCAGCAGCAACGTTGGGATCATCCAGCTGAAGCAAACCTACCTCCAAGGGTAGGATGCAAAGAAAGATCGCATCTCATCCCAATCTGCCGACCTGTAGTGCCACACACGGCGGCTACAAGTTGCTTGCCGACGCGGTGGGCATGTTAGTGGCACCGAACTCCGGACCAGGCAATGATCCGAGGAGCCAAGTCGGGCTTCGGCAGATGTTTTGTAGCCAGCCGGATGAGAAGTCAGCAGAAGGTCCAACAGGGAAGATTCCTGGCTTTCTACATCGGGGATTCGCGTGGGCGCAGTAACCAATTGTGATAAGCCATATGCCGGAGCAAAGCCGTAAACAGATCGCCCCGCATGATCAGTCTTGCTAGAGCCGAGCCATTCGTCGTGATGGGCGTTAAAATCGCCAAGTATCACAATCTCTGCGGATGGGATCTGCTGTTGCACGATGTCTGCAGCTATTTGAATCTGCTCAATGAGTCGGTCAGTTTCAGCATCACCGCTGTGGGACCTATAAAGGCACGCATAGACGCGAGGATGGTCGTCGCTGTCGACACGTAGCCATAAGGTGGAGAGGTCCCTACCTTCAAGATTGCTGAGGCGGCGAGAGCTAATATTATCTCTAACATATGCGTCTCGGTCAAAAAGAGCAAGGCCGGCTTTGCTGTCTCGAGATGATGATGAACAGCATTGAGGTTCGAATGTAAGCCCCTGATGTTGCAAAAGTCCACGGCCAGCGTGGCAGGGGTTGCCATGGCTATTTAGCAGTTGCCCCGAGCAGATGTAGAGTGATCGAGCACGGTTTTGACCCCCCCCCCCCCCCCCCCCCCCCCCAGAGTACGAATGGGCAGTCTGGGCGTCCACGCTCAGGAATGATTCTTCTTGAGCATGGAAGCCCAGAGAGGGATTCGCCAGCGCTAGCACAGCTGGTACCCTCCTGGGGTATTCTATTTTTCAACTGCGCTATCATTAGGGGGGGTGGGGAGGTTGGGCCTCCGGTACCCTCACTCACTTGGCGAAACACAAGTTTTGCTTCACGCCAGTTTTCTGTGAGGCCGTGGTATCTCTCCGGTCGAGCAATATTTTGCTAACAGTATAATATATACCAAATGCTACCTTGTAAAGCGTACCTAAGTCCAAGAACCGCATTGAAATCAGCTCGATTTCAAATTAACGACCCTCTGAAGCTAGCACGCTTGAATTATTCAAATAGTTTTATAATAATGATAATTTACTAAATGTTAGATATAAAATTTTCGTCTATTGTCCTAATTTTATTATTTTCGAGCATGCGATCAAAGTTTGGATCTCTACTTTAATCTGCTGTTGCTTTGATAACTAACATTGACTGTTTTTTTAACCACGCTACTGACATTGTAAACCCAGTTACATACAGAACGCTGATTAGGTAATTTTAAATTTTCAAGAATTTGTAATGTTTAGCATAATACTATTTTATTGATTTTAAGTTTAATAAATTTTTCACTTTACCACGACAGCTATCGTAAAGCTAAATTTACACCGGACGTTAATTATAATACCGATTTATTTTAAAAGCCTATAAATTTGATAGGTTATCAAGATGATTGGCTGTTTGTTACTTAATTAGCGCAAACCATGGAATGGATTCAATTAATCCAGATTCAAGATGCAATTTGGCACACAGATAGATAGACCATGAATTACATACTTACTACCATACTTTTGGTAACGTAAATTGCTAGTGTATATTATCTTATAACTATTGTATTGAAAACTAAGATTGATTGCTTTTTGACCTCACTACTATTGCTAAAGCTGGTTGCACACCGGACGCTAATTTGGTAATGCGCGACATCGCCACGCGACTGCCACGTGTCGTGCCCGCCACGCGACGCGACGCGACCGATTTGTTCACTTAACTTGTTTATCACAAAAGGACAGACAAATATGAACGACGGATGACGATCGCGCCCTCTTGAAATACGATATTGGGCCAGGTTTTGTTTATTGAACTTATTATTATTGCGATAAGAATTATCAGAATAGAAACTAACGAAATATGCTTGACTTTTTTATGAAGTAACTTTCACTTTCAGATTTCGTGGCATGTTTGTTTTTCGCACTATTACAAAATCACAATAACACTTATTTCATTATAGTAGTGAATTACTTTACGCTTTACGTTTTTTTTAGTAGGTAAAGAAAAAATGTTTATTATTGGCCAACATTTTCATAAGTTAAACAATGCAGTTAGACAGTGCTTTTACGACTACTCGTATACAAATTGTATGTCAATGTGTATATTTATAATACCCGAAATGACAAAAAATTGGGATTCTAAAGTGCCCTAATCTATTGCCGGACATACAGATTATTTTTACGAGTTAGCTTATTACATATTTCCTGAGGATGTCACAATATTATAATGGCTTTTAAAAATGCTTTAAAAGTAAAGTTTCGCTAACAACGCGTAATTGATATTTTAATCTATGAATTTCGTTCATAACCTACCCTTGTTAACATTATGCACTAGTTTACTAAGTACTATCGTAAACTTTCTTCATCCTCGCAGAGAACAAGTACTGCATTTATTAATAAGCTAACAATGAGATTACTCCTACCAAATACGTCACGACATCCGTCGCACGCGCCTCGCCACACACGGCGACAAATGCTCATTAGCAATATTGTTCCGTAATCTGGTTTCACCGATTCCCGGCCGATGTGTGCACAGCCTTATCGAATTTCAATCAACTAGAAATGTTAAGTTATAATTAAGTTATGGTAACAGAAAAACATGGCATTTTCAAGTACCTTTCTTTTGTTTCTAATCAAATATATAGGTAGGAAGCTAATACATTTAACATATTAAAAAGATTTTTTTAGGAATCAATGTATTTCATGTTTTGAATATGATTTACTAAAAGATTGAAAAAAAAAATCTTCATACTTATAAGTGAAAGAAACTTTCATGTTTTCAAATTATTTGTACATTTGAAGGGGACTTTACTACAAATAAACAACTATATCAGGAATCAGGCTTTGTATATAGAAAAATGTTATTTTTTCCTTGTTTACCCATATCGATCTTACTAAAAAACTCAATTAAATGACCATCCTTTTACTTATCACACCCCTAATTCAGTTCTAAATTATCATAATTTTTATTTATTAACAAAGACTCAGATGCATTTTAATGCTAATACAGAAGTAATACGATCCCCATTCTTTAGTAGAACAATTAGGAGTAGAGATAAACCTATGCATTATCCAGTTAGAGACACAATGCACCCTTGCGATGGACAAAAATTGTTAGTATAATATTTCAAGGGGGCCAAAAAGTACCATATGGGAGATATGTTGTAAAATGACGCTTCTCTGATGGATGGGTTGTGTTCAAAATATGGGCTTTTAAACTAATGTTTTGTCTGTAATTACTAATATGCTATATTCTCTAATGTGTTTGTATCTATTTAACCAAGAATTTTACTAAGTGTGGTAAAGAAAGTACTGAAAAATGTGGTTTCATTTGCCGCTAATTTATATTTATAAAAGATATTTGCTACCCAACCGATCATCATTAGCCATTTATATAATCTTATAGAAAACAGTGCAAATTTCTTCTATAGGTACCGAAAATAACTAAAATTACATTCCAATATAGCAGAATGTTCACAGAATTCGCCAATATTTCTGGACATAAAAATGAAATGCTTGGTTAATATTGGCCTTACAATGGGACTAAGTATATATGGCATGTCAATAAAACCATTACATAAGTATAGATAACTTTAATTTTGTATTTCGTGATAATTTGTCTCATGAACGATTACAATTTACAAGTCTTATTCGATACAGTTGTGTTAAACAATATACGTGACTACTTATTTCTTATTCAGAAAGGAAATCCACGAAAAGCTCCCGAACCGATGCAGGAGAAGAAAATTTATATTTTTTCGTATACATTGTCCTCAACTTAGACTTTTTTCGTTGTTTTTTTACCGCTCCGTAGTTCTATTATGTAGGTACATTAGCAAACAGGATATGTTTTGTTTCGATTTATAGATATGATCAACATTCGCGTAGGTTTACTCAGCAGACAGTTTCTTTGCTTTTTTCCTCTTAATATCCAAAGAAAAAAATCTACATATTCGGTACAGTTTTGTAAGATTATTCATTATGTGTAATTATTTTATGAAGCAGTTTTCAATGCGATAAAGATTCTATGCCACAAAATAAACCTACGGAATTAAAATTTTACAATTACAGGACACTCGAAGTCACATTCACAAAACCTAAAGCCGTGAATTCAAATTAGATCTAAGATTAAGAAAATTTACACATGAATTACAGTAAAATGTACAACGTTTCTTACAATAAATATATCACAGATTTTACAAAAAAAACATACAAACTGTTTAATTATTTGGATGCGGTGCCCGACTTGAGCAGTTTGTTGACTTATATATATTCTTTAACTTTGGGCGTTTACAATTATAGGTATTTATATAAAATCTACATCATCTGATCTAGCAAAAAAACTATTAAGTGTGTGTCATTATTCTACTATATACAAGAAAATTACAATTCTATTTACAAACCAACAACCTTTACATCGATACAACACTATGATTTCTAAACTCATTGTTTCTGATTCAAGTACCAAATTATGTTCTCCCAAAGTTCTCATAACTATGTTATATGCAGGTGTTATACGATGTAACAGTTGGCGTTACAGGTATTGACCATCATTTATGTTACAGGGTCTGTTTTCTGTGTTACATACATTGTTACTTAGAGGCGAGCTGTGCTTGTTGCGCGTACTGTTGCGCACTACACGTCGGCAACGAAAACGGGTTCACACTAAATGGTGACGATACTAGGCCTCCCATTCCTGTAGACAACAAAATATATCATTAATATTTTATCAAATACGAGTAAGTACTGTAAATAACGTAATAACCACGCAATCATATTCATGTTTTTAAACACGCCACAAAGTTAATTTAGAAGTATTTGATCTACGCTCTCTAAGGTTTAAACTTTTTAACTTAACGTCTTTAAGTTCTCATCAGCTTAACGATATTATAAATAGAACAACAATAAACTACGATAAGAGGTGCAAAACAAAGACAAGCAAAAAAAAGCATGCAAGACAAAAGACGAATAAAATAAAACAAAGAAACTACTAACACTGAACGGCGAGATGTTGCCAATTGTGATGATGTTGGAAATTGGCGGCGCGCGGCGGACTCTGCCTGACGACCGCAAAGGCGCTCCTTAGCTTAGTCTCTTTACTCTCCTGCCCTTTCATATCGCTCGCGGTGCATTTTGTATGAGTGTTTGCTGGACAGTCAGCCGAGCTTTTTGAATTCACGTTTCTTTCACTGTAATGCCCGCTATCTTTCGTGTTATACGCGTTATAGTGGTGATGGTCAGATGATAAATGTCCATTCAGGTTCGTCGGATGATACGGGCCCAGGGACACTGGACGGGATAAAAACAGGGGTTAACACAAAGCGACGTAGACAAACAAGCGTGCAGAAAGCGTGGCAAATGCGAACTTAAAGCCTGTGTTTGTTTAGTGAGCTCTGGACGCCTTGGAAAGATTAACTTTTAAAAATTTCGTGGCAAGAATAATTGAACATTTTTAAATAGATTTGTCGTGTTCAAAATAGTTGTAACTCTTCATTAACAGAATTTGCTTATTTAAAGTGATAAAATAGATTAGTCTTTGCAAATAAGAAGGGCGAGAACAATACGAACTATACGGTGGATTATACATATTGGGCATGTACCAAAATCATATATAGCGCTAAGATTTGCAATCATATTTAAACACCTTTTGAATATTAGGTTTTATCCAATATGCAACTAAATGACTTTGGCGCATGTTATATTTGGTGGACAGATGAAGAGTTTAATATTGTAACGTAGTTATGTACTTACCCACCCAAAGTAGTACTGACTACGAGTATAGAGATAAGCATTGTATTGAACTGAGGTTGAGAAATGCCGTGTTATGATTCCGCTGTTACTACTCATTATACTCACTTGAGGTAGGTTGAAAAGCATCGAGTCTGGATGACGTGACAGTAACTGGATTATTATTTCTACTTATAAATAATACTCACACAAAGTTATAATGAAAATCACAGTATCACCCCTTACAGGTGCAAGAACGAATGTGACGGGCATCATGACGCTAATTTGATTACTACTTACACGAGGTAGGATCGAAGAGCAACGTGCATTATTACAAAAGACGCTGACAACGTCAGCGGCGCGGGGCAGTGCTGCGGAAAGGGGTAGAAGACCACATTGCTCTCTGCGTTCTCCTCAAAAATACTTACTTTGCAAGGCAGCGTATTACAGGTGGCAAGAATGAGCACAGTAGAGATCAGAACGTGATACCAACTGGATTGATACTAGTTGAGTACATCTCATGATACTCACTCGAGGTAGTGTTGAAGAGGGACGTTGGCGGCGCGGGGTAATGCTGCGGGTGGGGGTAGGAGGCGGCGTGGGGGGTGGACGCGGCCGAGCAGTATCGCGGCGACACCGAACCGCCGCTCCTCGCGTACTCCTCTAAAAGAAAAAGCCTGGGGTCAACACGAAATTACCGTTAGGCTTCTGTTGTACTCGCCTACAAGGCCAAAAATGTTTTCGATTTGAATTGGCTACAGCAGATAGGTATGTGTCTTTTACAACTCGTATCAAATTAAGATATGAGGGGCAACTATATACACAAACTTGTGAATGAAGGATATAGTGTAATAGACTGATGGTCACACTTAACGATTACACCCGGTATAGTTACTGGGTCAGGTAACAGAAGGTTGCGACAAATATAGGTAGGTACACGACAACACGACTGTTGATTTAATAGGAACACATTTCGAAATTCATACCCATGCAATTTGTTAGATAGCATTGAAAATCAAATCTAATCATATTACAGGTTTTCTGAGACACGGACCTCTTTATCCGGTCTCAATTACATGAATCTTTGCCGAACCAACGACGGCGAGAATTCGAGAACAATAGGCCCGGTCATCAACCCGCAGAAACCCTTCAGCCAACAATGCCTTCAAGGTACTTCCAAAAATGTATACTATGGGAGTATCTGTGGTAAGAATTAAGTTAGAAATGCCTTAAGTATTTATATTTTAACGTGGGAATTTTGTCAAAAGATGTATGTCGTTCTGGTATCTGCAGTCCGATTCAATAATTAGGTGTTAATAAATTACTTGATTCATGAAATAAACTTGAAATCTTGCTAAACACCGAGCAGTTGTTTCAAACGGGTATGAATCAAGAGTAAAGAAGCAGTATGCAGATTCTGCCAAAGGACAGAGAGACCGTAATGCATATATTCTATTTTTTGAACCACACATGCGAAAAAAAGTGTCTACCTAAGGCAAAATGTCGTGCTGGAAAAGATAAAACATGTCACTTCCCAAAGAATCTGGGAATTCCTAAACTAAACGGGCCTCAGCAGTGAACTTTAATAAAGGCTGCTACAATAGATGAATTTTGGTCGAAGCGTCATACAAAAAGCCCAATAATAATAAATAACACCGAAAAAAAATAGTAAGTACATACTACAATTGTTAAGATGCCAAAAAATTGTCAGACTTTTTAACATTTCTTAGTTTAGAAATCATTGGGAATGAATTTGAGATTTCTGGATCAGTAATTATAAATATGATCACCAAGACTCAGCAGTAGATCGAAGCAGAAGAAAATACATTTATATTGAAAACTAACAATGATAATATATTATTACTAGCTTCTGCCCGCGACTTCGTCCGCCTTAAATTCGTTTATCGCGCTTAAGGGTATTTTTCCGGGATAAAAAGTAGCCTTTGGCCTTCCCCGGGATTCAAACTATCTCCATACCAAATTTCATACAAATCGGTTCAGCGGTTTAAGCGTGAAGAGAGACAGACAGACACACTTTCGCATTTATAATATTACGAGTAGTATCGAAGTATGGATTACACTCGAAAAGTGACATACCTATATATATATTTTTTTTTTATGGCATAGGGGGCAAACGAGCAAACGGGTCACCTGATGGTAAGCGATCACCGTCGCCCATAGACACTTGCATCACTAGAGGAGTCACAAGTGCGTTATCGGCCTTTCAGGTGGGAGTACGCTCTTTTCTTAAAGGTTTGAAGATCGCATCGGTCCGGAAATACTGCATGCGGCAATTTATTCCACAGTTCAGTCGTGCGAAGCAGGAAATTTCTAGAAAATATTGTCACGTAGGACGATGGCGGAAAGATGCAGCTGGGATCAACCCGAACAATTCCTCGGAACACTCCCCGTTATACAAGCGATAAAAAATGCAGAGCGAGGCTACATCTCTACGCAGTGCCAAGGAGTCAAGCTGATCTGAAATACGCTGGCAACCGACGATACGAGTCGCTCTCCGTTGAATACGGTCTAGAGGGAGCAGCTGCTACTGTGGAGCCCCAGCCCACAGATGAGAACAGTATTCCATGTGCGGGCGGACCTGTGCCTTGTAAAGCTGTGTGGGAGGTGGGTTGAGCACGCCGAGCTTCTTAGAGGCTAATTTGGCCTTACCCTCTAGATGGCCGCGGAACTGGACTTCACTCGATATATCGACGCCAAGGATTCCGATAGTGGTTGTTGCAGTTAGGGTAGTATTCTCAAAACGAGGTGATGCAACAAACGCCGACTTTTTAGCGGTGAAGGCGCAAACCTGTGTCTTTGTAGGGTTAAAACGGACTAAATTAAGTCGACCCCATTCTGAAACTTCTTTTAGGTAAGTTTCAACTTCAGACGCAAGTTTGTTACGGCTCTCGATGACGTTATCCCGAGAAATATTTGCGCGGCCAGTGTAGGAGGCATCACCCGTGCTATCATCCGCATGACAGTGAATGCCACATATTTGCAGCATATCATTGATATGCAGAAGGAACAGCGTATATATTTGTATAGACCTAGCCTAGACTTATAGCTAATCCTAGGAGCTAGATGTGTCAAAGTCATGAGTGCCACGGCCACGACGCTGATCATGCTGTGTGTGTTTGTGTGTGTGTAGAGATAGCACCTAGATAGAAAGGTCTTGAACATATCTCACCTTCAGTCCACTGCGAGGCCGCCGTGTCTTGGACGCTGACCGCTAGCTGACCGGTGTAGGAGTTGAAGGGCATACTGGCTGGCGGAGATCGGGGCGCGCCTAGACCTAGCTGGTTGTTCCGGGGCATGGAGTATAGCGCTTCTGCTAGGTCTGCGGCTCTTTTTAGGATTATTTCCTGATGAAAAAGCGTAATATGAGATGCTGATATGCTATTTGTTACTTCGAATGGCTCACTATCCGCAGTGTTAACGTCTATAAACGATGATTTTTATCGGTGATCAGGAGTAGGAAAATCTTAATATCTAGCTAAACTTAAACTTAATAGACGAGGTCTCACGCAATTACCTCACTGTTTAATTAATTAAAAGTTAAAACATAATGAAAACTAAGAATCGCTGGATACATGGTTATCCTACAATTGAAGTTACGTACGATACGTCAAGTGCCAGGCGGGAAATTTGATATGTCTTAAGTCAATAAACTTTATTTAAAAATTAATTTTAATTTACAAATTATTACTCATAAATTATCATTCCCATTAATTTTCGGAAGAGGTTGTAGGCTCACAGATACAGATTACTAGGGTGACAACGAATATAGGATAAAATTAATTTCAAATTAATGATTTCAGTAAAAAAAAACATTTGTTTAAATCTACTTAATTAAGACTTTAACGTGACCGCCATCAATTACTTACTTAGAAAAAATGGTTCCTGATGACCGGTTAAGAAGCATCATGTATGCAGCTGGCTAACTTAATTTGAATGGTTATTTTGGATGAAATTCAAGGATCATCACAATATTTTATAGTGGCCCGTAAAGAAACCCACGCTGTAAAAAGCTAATAAGCTAGTTGTTAGGTATCTATGATGATCTAAATCTAAACCCTTGAGGTCAACTTTAACTATGAATTGAAATAGTCATATCAAAGATTATCAAAACAAGTTAAATTATGAATTAAACCTGTTATGTGATGTTAATCAAAGATCATCACTAATTTTATTACTGGTAAAGATCTACTCTGCAAAAAGCTGATTTATAATTTGTGTAACTATTCTTATCTCCCATAATAGCTATATCATAGACACCTACCAGGTACATTAAATCTCAACTAAATAAAAGTCTTTTACTTTTTAAATATACGTACAAACTTGTAAATATACCTTAGGTAACTTCTCCGGGTCGCCAGGATGCCTGGGTATGAGTTTCTGCAGCCTCTGAAACCCGTAATCTATCGTCGGTTCGTTCAGCGCTGCTATGCGGAACAAGAAAAACAGAATCAATCATTAGTTAGCCCACTACCAAATGAAAGCCTAATTGATGGATCGCGCAAGATTGCGTATACGAGTTACCGAATTACTGTTTTTTGGTGAAAGATTTTTGTTTTGCTAAGATTGGGAAGTAAGAAATTATTGGTTTGATTGATGGAGCGATGTTATGAGTCCATAATGGATATGTTTACATATTGACTGAAGTAGAATCGGGTCGATTGAGGAAAAAATCCTCCTGAAATATTTTGAATTCATGAAGGTTCACAACTGAACCAATGTGAATCCGAATAATTCTTCTTTTTACATCTATAATATTGAAAAGTTGTAAAACTGAAATGTCTGTACATCAAAAATATAGTTTCAAAAGTACAGTTACATTAATACCTAGTAACTAATAACCTGGGCGATCGAGTTATGCACAGTGAGACATGATTTTTTTGATACAATATTGATACCAAGATCTAAGTAGAAAAGAAAAATTAATTGCGATCTACTGCAATCTATCAGCGTCTCTGTTATACCTGTTATGTTTTTTTTTGTTTTTAGAGGATAAAACCTAAGTTTACAGAAACTTGGAAAGCAGAACTTAGTCAACATACGAAATTTCTCTAAGTCTTTTGAGCCGTTATTGAGAAACCAATTATATACAGGATGTCCCTAAAACCAACGCCAAAATGAATAGGGGTGATAGAACAGCTCATAAGCTGCCATATTAAGTAGTAGGTAAATTTGACCTTAATAAAAAAATCATGGTTTTCGAGATATTGGCAATTATAAAAAAACTCGTGACTTTCGATACCCTGCGTCAGTATGTCACTTGCCACTACTGCAAATTTAAGTATTTTGTAAATCTGTTTTTCGCAGGATGTTACCAAAAATTGATGATGCTTTGTCAGTAAAAATAATCAAAATATACGAATTAAAGTAAAAATCAAAAGTCACGAGTTCTTTAAAAGTGCCAATCTCTCAAAAAAAACGAAATTTTTACTTAGGTCAAATTTACTTAATATGGTAGCTAAATGAGCCGTTCTATCACCCCTCTTAATTTTGGCGTTGGTCTTAGGGACACCTTGTATATTTATACGAGAATAATCGAATAAAAGGTAAAACTGATGTTTGTAGTGTGTATTTTAAGACATGTGTGTAGTTTAATTACTCACAAACATAGACGAATCTGCCGGGCGCGCCCTTGCAGAATTGCTTGCTCTTATAAGACAGCGTCACCTCCACTACGCCAGGGATGTGCCGCGGAGGCGTCTGCACCCGGATCGCGTGCGACGTTATAAGCTGGTGACAATTATATTGATGTCAATAATACTGACAACACTAAGGGCTTATGCACACAGCGTTTTTTAAGCGCGCCGTCAAAGCGCGTTTGTGTCGATACAAACGTCGACGCGACTGCGCGTTACGTGGTGTGCATAGCCCTTAAGAAATACCTACAGTAGAGTCAAGCAGGGCTCATGATGGAAGACAGCTCTAAATATTGACATACCAAAGGATAAGGTCTAAATTGGGAACATTAAGTTTCTCAGAGGTGTTCATATAACATTTTTTCTCGACAGTACGCGTTATGCGGTCTTATGGTTTTTTAGATATCATTTTTAAATATACTTCGTTCGGTCTGTACAGATTCGTAGGAAAAAATCAAAATTTAGCTATCAATGTCATGACTTTGTTTAATTTTCTTAATAAACCATATAGACCGAAGTAAAAATGTATACAGTTTATTGTCGTGAACATCGAGGTTCAAAAAAAAAGAAAAAAAACTATTTGTATATTTTGTGTCCATATAAAACCTCTGGAAAATTTAATGTTCCCAAATGTGTCAATCAATTCGTGTGACAATATGGACCATTTGGCTGTCGTAATATTCCATTAATAAGTATAGGTAATATTTTTTTTTTGTAAAATAGCATATCCGCTAAAAACATGATTATCTCAATACCCATGCTTACAAATAGGGCAAAAACTTTACTTATTCGTCAATTCACAATGAGTAAAATGTGACAGTCTTCTGATATAATACATTTCATAAGACCTCAATATACGAGTATAGTTTCAAAAATATTTTTTTCTCGTCATGTATTATACTATTCTACTTGAAAAGAATAATCGGTAGTGTTTGGTACAGTCGCCACGACTTTATTCCCAGGGCCGTTAGGTCGTGTCAAATATTTTCGCCCACTTTGTTATAGCAGATATTGATGCTGGTGACTATAGTGACTAACTTTATCGGAACCTCACCTCACTCCAAACCAACATGGTCCCGAAAACGACTTGCAATCCATCGAAGAAGTTGTCTCCCACGATGATCACGGTAGAGCCGCCTGACGTCCAGCCTTCGCTGGGAGAGATCGCTTTGATACACGGCGTCGCCACCGGTAGTGGAGGGTAAAGCCCCGCTGTAGAACATTTATTATAAGTAAATACAATACATAAAGCTACTTACAAAAATTAAACAAAATATGTAGAAATATGCGATTCGACGTAACTTTTGAGTACCTATTCAGTTTGTACACCTATTACATTAAGAGTAAAGCTACATTGCTTAGTGAGTTATCATTAAAGTTACTAATCCGGCAGTGTTCGAGTGTGTCCAAGTTTTTCTACTCGTGAATCTGAATAAGAAGCAATTTATACTATAAAGGCATACTTTTTAGATTGGACCATTATTCTATACTCTATAGTTTATATTATATGTATAATTATTTTTTTAGGTGTTTCATTTACTGTACACTGTACTTTATAGGTTACTCGTACAAAAAGTATTGTTTACAATAGTCATATAATTAGCTTTTTAAGTCTCGTACCTTAATTAGGCCACGAAGCTTGCTGTAGTCGAGTTACACTATGATTCGGTCCCAACTTAAAAACATGAATAAAATGAAGATTCAGAAGCCCCTTCTCAAACTAAACCAAAGTATAGGCTGAATACGTCTTACAACTTAAAAGTTGAGTAAACGCCAGACCACTAAAACTCATTCCGTCCTATTTGAACGTTTATCTTTGACTGTTTCTGAAAAAGGACAATTGCAGACCGTAAAAGTTGGGTTCCACTTTGAACAAGGGCCAAAACCCCGGTCAGTGATAATTGGAAATGAGATGTAATGTTACGTGTTAAAGTTGAAGATAGGATTCCGTTTAATGGTTGTTATGACGTTGTGTACATTGTAGTTGGGATGCAAGAAGGTTGTTGCGAGGGGGACACGCGTCGTAAGACAACAGGGGGGAAATCTCGCGAACAAAACGGCACTGTAATAAAGACGAGAAGAGAAAGTGAATTTAAGGGGACGAAAGAAGATTACGCCCGAGGTTCTTTTTTTAATTTGACTAATAATAAAATCTCGTTCATTACTTTTATTTTGAACCTAATATTGGGGAGGTTTGACGTTGTAGGTACGTGAGAACGCTTCCTGGCAGTATCAAGATGATTTATTGAAATATTGTAACGTATACTAAAATTTCAAGTATTTTACGTGACAATGGTTAGGACAGGTCACATCGATGACTATTGTCTTAAAAAATTTATTCCCCTACGTAGAACTTGTTCCCTATTATAGAGGTGTTTTAAAAATTAAAAACATGGCTGCCTGTTTGTAAATATGTTTGCCGCCCGATATATACATTTGTTTGTGTGTGTTTGTTTGTTGTATACATCATATAACGGCCTCGCTTGTTTGCCTTCCTAGATAACGGAATCAAATAATGACCTAGGACCGATTTCACAACCGACGTCTCAATTTAGGTAAATAAAAGTATCCATAAGAAATAAATACTTTTCTTAATGATCGTATAGTGCCTAATTATAGTTTACCTAGTACCTACCAGTGGCGTGGCGTATATATTAAGCTGATTCCCACCTGTAAGCCCTAGGAAAAGCTTATAACCATCTTTTTTTAAATATGAGTAAATTAATACGCTTTGGCTTCCCTTGTAATTTTCCTGATGCCACGCTTCTGCTACCTTCCGAACATAATGACTTGTTTACTTTTAAATTTTCTTGACTGGAGACTCCAACCACACTGTTATTGAACAGTTTAAGGGTTAAGTTGATTTTTAATCCTTACTTTATTTATATTTTAGTTTAGCTCTTCTTAAAGGACACTCCAAAGTTTCAGTAGGCGCTAACCTTCACAAATGGGACTTTAAACTAAACTCGAACAAAGATCAAATTAGACAGAAAACTGGCAAGTCTTTACTGAATACATTAAAGGGGGAAACAAAGCGAGAAATTCCGAAGGTTCCGTAGTAAAGCTAACAGAAAGTACTTGTGCAAATTTTCTCGTTCGCACCATGTAATCCCTTCGAGTCGGTTTCACGCCGTCTGGCCTCTCGGAAACTTTACTCGCAAACACAATGTGGAGAGGAATCTTTATTTAATTTAATTTAAAGAAACCTCTCTTTGTTCACCTCTAGCAATTTCGATCGTCAACCAATATGAGAAGGTAAAATAAAAGGAAATAAGTATTTTTGAATAGGGATGATCACTAAAGTTTAATAATTACTCCGTCATGTAGATTAATAAAAAATATTGGACACGTATATTTTTTGTTACATAATCGAAAAATAAGAGACACATTGAGTCAAAGTCAAGTACAAATTTTACTTAGGAGTGACGTCACGAGCCCCCACTCATAAACTTGAATGCGATTTATCAGAGTATTTTTTATTATTTTGAAAAAGCAAAAAATACGTGTCCAATATTTTTTTATTATCTAGCTGACGGGCTAATTAGAATTTTAATTTTCATACCCAGTCATCATGCCTATTGGATAAAACCTAACACATAAAAAAATCACTCATTATGATCGTACTTATGACAAAGAACTATGAAAATCGTAAACAAACTTGCTATAAAAAAACTGTTCAAGACATTATTTCATTATCATTAGATTATTCAAAAGGCGGCTACTGCTGAACATAGGCCTCTCTTAAATAACGTTACCATAACTAGTCCTGCACCGCATCCAGCGGACTCCAGCAATTTTCACCAGATCATTAGTCCACCTTGTGGGAGGGCCTATACCCATGTATTCACGACTTCCGATGACTGGTCGTTACTCAAAACTCATCGCAAATCGTCCTCAAAATAGCGGACGCCGGTCCTAACTTCGTCTGCCCATTGCAACTTAAGTTTCGCAATTCTTCGAGTTCATTTCATTATAATATTAACATTTAACTCTCTACGTTCCGACACAGCTACTATAACAATCTAATAAACACATTACACTCTTTTGCGGCGCGCAGTCGGGTAAAAATTCGTACAGATTTCTGCTTCCCACGTCGTATTTCCACAAAACTAAAGCCGATTCATTACTCCAAAACGTCTTATAAAACATCCCTAACAATGATCTGAAAATATTATTTTTTCAGAGCATAATTCCCCACTAAATTATCCCACTCGCTTCATGCTCGCTTCAACACCCCCTCCCCACTCCCCCACCAAGTTCTTTGCGAAATGTCTACTGTGATTCCTTGCATACAAATGACATTTTCTAACGTTATATTATGATTTTTACATCGTTCTATTCGATTGGTTGTGAATTTATTTAAATAATTGAGATTATTTATTGACATTTATGTAGCGGTTTTATTTCTTCGAATAAATTTGGTTTGGTAATCGCTTTTCAGACTATAAAACGCTAGTAAAATTCACATTTTCTTTTATCATTTCTGTTATAGTCTCAAAAATGGAACCGTTATTCCGAAATGGTATACTTTAGAATATACATACATATAAATATATTTAAAAATTCACTACACTCGTCCTTCTGACACAGCCGGAAGACGGACCGATGAAAACCAGGTACTGGCATTATTTGTACCAAAACCGAAAAAAAACCCGCAACCTTTCTATCGTACTGGCCACAACTTAAATAAAAAGAAATAAATTAAAAAACAAAAACGTACAAGTATTTTCGGTCGCGGCGTCAATACCTTCAGTCGGGTCGAGCCGCTTCGCGCGGCGGCCGTGCTTGCTGTTGTTGTGTACGAACATGTTGTCCGATATCGCCAACAATGGCCCGTCGACCATCACTTGCGTTGATATTACCACCTGAAAATAATACTTGATTTAGTTTTTTTACTCATAGAGATCAATACCAAAGAGGACAGCGTAAACGCTCAAGGCGAGTCTTCAAAAGTACTATGAAAATATTCTGATTTATACGGGGTTTTCAAGGTATAAGTAAGCACTGTTGGTACAATGCACATGTTGGTAAAATGTAGTAAAGTAAAAGTAGATACACATTATTATGCAACTAAAAATCTGGCAGTAACATTGCTGTAAAATATATGACAGGTTATGTACAGCAGAATTCACGTCATTATTATTGAAAACAGTAACTAAACATCTGGGAGAAATGTTGCTGTAAAATATCTGACACGTTTTACACAGCACAATTTTATTGAAGTGTAATTATACTTGAAATCGTTTGCGAAATGGAAAGCATTCTCGCATCCTTGTTCTCAGAATATAAGTATAATTTGATTAAATAAAATCCTTTAAGGTCTATAAATAGTAAAACAACTCGAGTTAATAGGCTCACTATTTTATAAAATTTAAGTTTCGATTTTAATAAACATATTTAAAGAAGTGTGAGATATGGAAGTATAATACGTATAGCATAACTAATTCTATTTCAGAAAGCGAACTTACTAATAACATATATATTGAGACTCAAACCATTACACGTTGCTTTCGACACATTTATTTCCAACTGAAGTTCAAGATCACAAAAACTACAGTCAACCAGAAATAAAACCCTCGATTGAGTGCGACCGTAGTCTATTTATCACACACATACACACACACACCTACACAAGGGACCGAAAGGGAGAGTCCCTTGGGAGGAGGAGCCAGTGTCTCGGGGCCCAAATGGACGAACTCTTCCAATAGATATGCACTTCCTTGCAATGTGCATGTGTGTGCGTTTTGATAGACGGCCAATCGATATGTTTATGTAGTGGGTTGTTGGGGAGGCTTTTAGGTTTTTTTAAGTTTGTTTCGAGCTCCGATATTATGGGAGCTGGTTACATTTGCGATTGAGGTGAAAGAGTAATTTTATGTCAATGGTCTCAGTTGGCGGTTAGAACGTTTCCTCTTTTTGCCTTCGATATACATATAAACGAGTAACGTGATTTAATTATTGACAGACAACGCACAGAGCAGAAAGTTGGAACATGAAAATTGTAACACATATTTCTTTATCTACTGAGTGGACGCGTCGAGATGGCTACCGAAGCAGAGGCAGACCGAAGAAGAGATGGCGATATGACCTGGACGCATTTCAAGACGCGTGTTAAGAACATGCACTCCACCGGGACGAGTGGCGAAAAAGAGGGGAGGCCTTTGCCCAGCAGTGGGACATACATACAGGCTAATATTAAAAAATATTTAGAGACGAAGCTCTATATGTTAGGTGCAATAAATTAAGTTCATCACTGTATTAAAACTGAAATTGTACATGAACGAAGTAACGTAAAGAATCAAATGCGTTTTTTTTTAATTATGTTTTCAAATTTGAACATTTAACAGCAATTTTACTTCGAAAGCCTCTAGACAATTTAAATACATACGCGCGCGGAGATGTTATGTGAATAAAACAGCATCTACTTACATTGGTTCTGCATTCCAACTAGTGCATTTAGATTCGAGTCTATAACATACCTACCTACATTACATATATTCCCCCACATTCTTACCCTTGAAACGTTGGGGTACGACCACTGAATTATTCAATGACACACAGAAAGCCCATACATACACATAAGCAATGCGCACAACTACCAACTATGTGGGTATAGCAGCAAGTTCTATATTTGGCTCAAGTTACCAAGAAGGCACGTAAGACAAATATGTCTTAGCAAACTGAAGCAAATTTGTACTCATAAGTAACTGTGAATGCACCTTTACCATGTCGCGTTAGGGCTGTCTCTAATTAGTTTCTGCAACTTTAAGTCGGGGTAACTATGAAATATTATGATTTATTTGCGTTGACGCTCCGTGCACTTAATTAAAAGTTAGCAACAAAGGATTTTAGAGTTTCACAACAAAGGGTAATAAACAAGCCACTCGTGCAAAAAACAAATAACCAATTATAAAAAATAAGCAGCACGGTCGGGTTGTAAGTAAATAAATAAACTCGTATAAATAAATTTAATTTAATCCCTCCCCTAAATTGGAGGCGCTTCAAATATTCAAGAGTCGTGAACGCAACCCTTCCTACAGTTAAGGGCGATGCCACGATGCTATTGCATGTGACAAGTGACGAGCGGGCGATTCCGAAACACGGCTACTGATGTGACGCCGGCTAGCCTAAAATCCTTTTCTTTGGCTTTTGGGAACTAGGTAATGACATACATATATTTTGTTTCACCTACTATCTCTTATTGGTCATTGGTCATAAACTGACTATTCTAGTGGTGATGAAGTGTTCCGAAGGAGCAGGGTGCGGAAGCCCAAAATCGAGAGTTAACACCGATAACAATATCTTTGAATTTTTTGAATATATTAAAAAAAATCTTTAAACAATTCATCCAATTAACCATTACCTTACCCTGATTTGATATTACCATAAAAAAAAAACGTTTAAACACATTTTTTCCAGTATTCAGTACATCTAACTCGTTAATTTTAAAGGATATGTCAAATCCCCTATTTTTTATCATAGTTAACAGGTAGTTGCATAATTGAGCTAGCTCATTTCGAAATTCACTATCATAAGCTAAATAGAATTCAATACAATTTTTAAAATGTGTCTAATGTATATTTATATTTTAATTTCAATTAAAATCCCTGCGTTTATCATATTAAAAAAAAACCGAAATGCATTACTCCCAGAAAAGGCGATTTCTATCTTTGTGTATACGATCAATTGTCAAAATGTTCAACATGTTGTATAATGTTTAATGCAAATGTTTTTTTTTTATTGTTTTGATCTTTATACCAATGTAAATCATTGGCATTTCAAATATCTAGTCAGCTGTTTTCTCAATTGACCGGCAAAAGTTCATGACTTCGACCAGCCTCGTGCAGACAGTCGTGTAGGAACTCAGCAATTTTTCCTGACGTCTGGTAAACAAGCGACCATTTACCTGTCGACAGCGAATAATTGTTGCTCCAGACCTTGAGACGGTCCATGCGTGTGGCAACCTTGAGAAGTGCTGCTCCCACTATTTATTTACGACTAGCATTTAATCACGGCTTCGTCTTCGTTACCGAGAACTGAGTAGCCTATGTTTTTATGATTAATTCCCCATATAAAACGAAACGCATGGTATCAGCTACGTGTCTACGAGCAGAGCACCCGCTAGGCGGGTTCCTGGCAGTGAATGTGTTAAGGTATGATTTTCGAGGTCTTAAACGATCTCCATGCACCTTTTCATCTGAATTGTTTCAGCGGTTTAAGCGTGAGAGGTTAACCGACAGACATACAGATAGAATTACTTTCGCATTGGTAACATTAGTACGATGTATTGTCGAAAAGCGTCTTCCAACTGGCTTAAGTTATAGTCACATTTACGCAATTGATACTGTAGTCTGTCAATTGCTTTTATAACTTTTGATATGTTTCCTTGGAAGACTAAGCATTGAGTTTATTATTGTTTTACTTAGAAGGATATATTTAATATAGGCTAAATACTAATTTTGTAATAGTTAAGAATTATTTTGAAAAAAATACTGAGTTTGATTGGGCTTTCTTCTCAACACAGACTTTTAAAAGTGCCCTTGCGGCCTCCTTACAGAATAAAGATCATTATTCCATTATTATTTCATTCACTGAACCCAGAATACGCCATTTACGCTCAGAATTATTTGTGAACCATCATTTACCAACAGCTATTACTGGGAGTTAAGTATCTAATGTTTCAATCCATCACCGTTGGTCGTTTTCCACGATATTGAGTAATTAACATCCTTACATCTTCGCAAGTGTTTGCATTTATAATATTAGTAGGTTAGTAGGAAAGGATATCCAGTGAAAGAACAATACAAGGGTCGCGAACACCAATAGGTAACATCAGGTGAGAATGGGTGCGTCTCACGAGATATAACAACAAAATATATAATTTCATATTAATAACGTTCACTAGATATAATGAACGTTCGCTATAACAACAAAATCAATACTTTTATGAGAAATAACGATCAATTTACATAATACTTACTATAAATAATGTTTTTTTTTGTATAACACTCAAATTAACTAATTCTTGTTCGTATAAGATACATAACGTATAACAATCATACATACATAACGTATAGCATATTTTCCCCCAAGTATAAAGGTTGAACTCGTCTAAAGCAAAACATAAACAAAATTAGATTCATTATATTAAAGCAGGTCCGACTTGGGTTAGGTTAGGTACGACGACGAGCGAAGGGAGAAGGAGTGTTAGGTTGAACTGCGACTCCTACGAGCGAGCGAAGATAGCGAGCCACGGTGGTCAATATCGAGTGGTCCAAAAATTCTACTCAATTTGACACAGTAGGCGAAAACAAAACATAATATGCATTAGGTGTTATGAATATTATACGCTTTAATCGTTATATCAATTGGATATTTCGTTACATCAAAATAACGTTATACTTTACGAAAGTAGATATTTTGACATTATATCTTCCGTTCATTATATCCAGTGAATGTTATACTAAACAAGCTTATACAAAGTGAGCGTATATATTTTGACTGTTATATGATAAGTTCTCATATCTCGTATTACTTACCCGGTAAAAATAAAAGCTAAAGCAAACCCAAATTCAAACACATATTGCATAATATTGAAACTAATACGTTTTCACTCATTATCAAAACGCAACAAACGAGTGGTTCTAAACGTCAAAGATATTTGGTAACGGCGAAAGTTAAATAAATAAATCACATGTACCTATACGAAATTAAGCCCCGTTTGTTGTATAACATATTTCATAGATGCCATGAAACTAGCATGACTAGATAGATAGACCTATGTATTGCCATACATACTTAGTACAAGTTGAGTAAGAAGGAAGGTAATATTTGATTAGGTAAAGGAAATAATATTTATGATACAAGTAGCTGAATAAATTAGCGTAGTAAAACGTCAACCTTGTATAGGTACACGGTGATTTAAAGTATTAAAATAGTACTTACTTGAAATCTTCTCATATCTCGAGGGTTGCCAGCATTCTTTAAACAATTCTGATTGCATTTTAAAAAGAATTTTAGAAAAAATCTGAAACAAACCAAATCTAATTTAATACCTTTATATTTGACATTTTTGTCGGTGGTTTGATAGAGATCGAAATGTCAATAATATAAATATTGATGAACAAACTACTTCAATCTCATAAAAAACTTCCCGAGATACAACTATGTTAAAACCACATTTTTTGACTTTCCCTAAAAACGCTTCATAGTAAAAGCCTGCTAGCTTGTAACGACACGCCACACATACAGTAAGTACCTTGTATCGGAAAATTTGTTCTGTAGCTATGTTAAAAATTGCGTTTATCGAAACTGTTTCATAACAAAAGTGACCATAAATTGCATCGGTTATTCAATGGTATTATTAGTTATTAATATGTTCATACTTTTAAAATAGAGTTCTCCACTTAACTTTAGTGGCTTATAAAACGAGACATGTAAGGTATCGAACTAAAAATTGAAACTTGGTTCCTAGTTGTGCTTGTTTTATGACGATTTTACATAATTTTTACAAATTTTGTGATCAGTTAAAGCTAAAGCTTCTGAATGAAGTGATTCTCCGAACACCGGAGGTTCGAGCGATAAAACTATGTCACCTAATGACAGCAGCACAGCTGTTTCCACTCAACGCCATAAACCACTAGGCGCTAATTTGTTTCTGCTGTTCACAAATTTGTTTACCGCCTTCCGACTTTTTGCTGCGGCAATTAAAACCAATAGTGTCAACTTAATACCCGAGTTTTTGTGTTTTTAACCTTTTAAAATCGAAAAACAAACCGAGAGTGAAAACTTTGAAACGAAATCAAACAATTTCGAAACGAAAGTCGATTGGATTGGACCAACTATCGGCGTATCGGATTACACACAATAGCTGAACTTTACAAGTTTACTTATGCGTTTGTTTTGATGGAAACTGGTCTTTATTTGTAAGTGGGGTAGTCGTGTTGTTAAGTTTTGCGGTGCGTAACGTTGAGCGTACGATCAGGCAGGCGATCGCGATGAATGCTTCAGCGGAAATATTTTACATGGCCCGGGGCAACGGCGGCGCCGAATATTGTTGTGCCAACAGATATGGACGTGTATAGAGCGGATGCAACGCCTTCAAGGATAAAATTAAATTTTGTGCAGTAGCTTAATATAGCAGTCGTTAGTAACCGTTCTTTCAGCATTAAAGCGTAGAAGGGGAAATTTTCCTCTGGAATACTGTGATTTATTCCAGAGGAAAATTCCCCCTAAGAGAAGTAGCTTCATGATGACTAATAGAAGAGAAATAAATAATAAAATGTTCCTATTTTGTCATTTGTAGGTTTTATGGTAAATCAACTTTTTATTGAATAGACAACGCCCATCCTAATAAAATTACATATGTCTTTACTTAATGTTTGTGTTGGGATGGGTAGATAGTTCGTAATTTTAAGTTGATGATATCTTTCGGCTGATCACAATGATATTAACTATTTCTCGTGCTGTAATCTTCAATAAAAAAGGACTTCGTTACTCACGTTATCGTAATTATGCCATTAAATATACTTTACTTACTGATGATATGCCCTAAGCATCGTACGTTATGAACAGACAAAAAAGTTTATAGACTGCATGGGTAATCTAACAGTAGCCATAATATCAGTTTAGTAAAATTGTACCAAACCCGTTTCTAAATTTGTACCAAACCGACAGTTAGGCGGCTGCGTACTTTCGTTTATATTTTTTTAGATTTCAAAGGGTGGTGCGAACATCTCTCAACATTTCCCAAAAAACGAACCAGATATGAACCGTAGAGTAGTATTTGCTCCGCCCGCGGCGCCACATCTGCGCACATTATTTATGTTAAACACCTTATGTCACAATATCGCGAGTTAGAGTTTACCTACTGTCGACCGACACCGAGCAATGAATGGAGATTTTATTTAGAATGTACGGAGTGAATGAACGGAGTTGAAAAGCGTTCCGGGTTTTTGAACTGGCAACATTTTATTTTCAGCCAGAGATTTGGTCTAAATTTTTTGTTGAAAATATCGCCCAATACCATGCTCTTCGACAAAAACTTCTCCTAAATTTCAATAGTTACGCCTTAAATTAGAAAAAATAAATAAATAATAATAATGGAACTTTTCAGAGTTGGCATAAATGGACTCGCGTTAGAGTGACATTATTTAACAACGTAACTAAATCAAGCTAGCTTTGATTTATGATTTTTCTCATATTCTTGTGCACCTTACTTACTCATTGGTTGTATACTTTGTGCCATCTCTACTAGGTACCTTAAGGTTTTCTGGAAGAGATATCGCTTCTCAGCGATAAGACCGCCTCTTGTTTACCATTTCTCATACTGTTTTAGATTTAAGTGTCTGATTTTATTTTATTTTGGAGTGCAATAAAGAGTATTGTAAATCAACTAGTAAACGCCGTAAAAAGGTGTTTTAGTTTATTCTTGTTTGTCATTACCAAATTTTTACTTTCTTTGTCAAACGATTAGGCTATATGTTTTTTTATATATTTATTATACTCGTAGGTATTAAGTTAAAAGTAATAGAACTGATAAGTATATAATTAATATATACTACTTAAGACTTTGAACATTCATCAACTATTCACCAAGATGATTTTAAGGAGCCAAAATTCGGTAGAATTGCGTTATTTTATTACAGAGTTTCTGTGTCCACCATCCGGCTCCATCATCAGATCAGCTCGATGGTATCATAATATTGCGTTGTCACAAAACTTATATAAATAGGTATGCCAAATTTTATCTCGATTGAAAACCGGAAAGTAAGTCAAATTTAACTAACATGATTTATAAACATGCATACAAATGTGAAGTTATATAAAATCTTGTAATATACTAAAATTTTAACGAGCACCCTAATAAATAAATAAATATCAGGGTCAATCTTACTCAAAACGACCTAGCCCCAAACTAAGCAAAGTTTGTACTATGGGAACTAGGCGACGATGTACATAATATATAGATACATTATAATACTTAAATACATAGAAAACATCCAAGACCCAGGAACAAACATTCGTGCTCATCACACAAACACTTGATATACAACCCACAGAGCCAAACGTGTCGTCATCTTCTATATTATTATAAAGTTGTAAAAATGAAATGTCTGTACATTGAAGATATTTTCAAAAAAAATATTGCTGTGGACTATTTGGAGGTCATTAAAACGAAAAATATTTCTTTTGGATTTTATGTATGTGTAAGTTTATTTTTCATTTTTTGTATGTTTGTATGTGTAGTTGTGGCTTCATCAGGCAAAATCGGTTAAACAGATTTCCACAATTTATGGTACACGCTTAGCTGGGTATCTCCAGATGGTAATAGAATACTTTTTACCCGGCTAAGCTGAAGAAAAAACGAAGGGTTATGACTCCGCGAACGAAGTGGCGAGCATCTTCTAGTAATATATAAATAACAAACCCAAACTGCAATGCACCTTGCACTTCACATAAAAAGCAGAGGTAAAACAGGAAAAGTCCAACTAAGACCTCCATTAATATCCCAGAGGGTCAGCGACAGGACATACGTCAGCATGCGGTCACTAAGTCCAAGAAAAACGGGGAGGGCGCTAAATGTTATCTATTGCGGCCTTGATTTTAATAAGAAGGCTCTAAGCATCGAAAGGGGATGCTGAGATATTGGGTAGGGTTTGAGGGTGAAAAATGTGTTGCTTCTAGATTTGTGACATTTTATGAGCAAAGGTTAGACTGTATAGAATACAACCACTATAGTTTTGTAAATCATATAACAACTTTAATATTGAACGCCATTTTATTAACTCTTGATGCATAAGTTTGACCGCTTTGTGTGCGTCTCTGGCTGTGGCACCGTAGCTTTTAAACGGGTGATCCGATTTGGATGCGTTCCCTTTTATTTGAAAGCAGGTTTTCCAGCGGTGGTTCTTAGACACGGTGTATCAAAATCGTTTCAACCGTTTCAAGGTCATCAGCCCTTTTGTCGGCTGCGGTAAGGATCTTAGACGCATAATGAGTATTAACTTTACTTTCAAACATACTCGTATGTGTGACCTAAAATTTGAAACCCCCGTGTATGCCTCATAACTATCTATGCAAGATTATCGAGTTCTTGGTCTGATGCTGCACTCAGGATATCTAGCATGCTAGTATATGCTTGAAAACAACATGTGTTTGGATTCGTTTTTAGTTTATCACTATGTTTGATTATAGATACAATACAATGCTGGCAACACGATGAGCTAATGCTGAAGCCAGGATACCCACCAGACTAATACACTCTTGATGAAAAATAATATTTAATTTTGATTACTAATATTTTGTGATTCAAGCATCATCGCGTCAATGAACCGCTACCTATATAAATAAAATAAAAAACTAAATAGAAATAAAAAGAAACTTAGTAATGATGATTAAAATATGCAATTTTAATATAAGTACTCTAAGTATCTAGATAACGTAGGTTAATTATAAATCAACAATTTCAAATTTGTAATTCAGCTGTAAAGAAAGTCCCAGCTTTATTTTTTTGTAACCTTGTATTACCGATTTTTTTTCCTTCTCATTGAATAACTTTACACAATTTTGGATTTATATATTATTAAATGAAGCTTGTTAAACGTACTCATTGACCTTTATTTTTCTTCAAGTGGTATCATGTCCTTACGAGTGGTGCGTTTTCAATCAACGAGTTTTTACGTAAGTACAACATAAGTGTCGTAAATGATAGCGTGCGACAACGACAACCAACCAACGCCTCATACAAACCTAATTACGACCTAGCATCTGTTTACACGAAGTAATAAACCAATTCATATGTCCTTCTTTGTCTACCGTTAGAGCACATTCACACGAGCACAAGGCGACGCGACAGGCGTTAATTTATTCGACTCCACTCGCAATTTACGATTGTCTGCACACCCCCTAATGTCTACTGCTCACTTGTGACGTCAAAATGTTGAGATTTAAAATTAGCGATTCTATTTTGAAAACTTATAAATTTACACAGTACAAACATTTGAATAAACTAAAGGTCACATACAGATTTTTTTTGTTAATATCTACTTGACTTCCTCGTCATAGAACAAAACTGGATGCTGCTGTAGTTGACTGCGAAAACAAGACACTAGGTCATTTTATGAAATGAAAACTTCACTTCTCAACTTGTAAACAGCCTTTGTTAATATAACATAGGAATAAAATTAATTTATATCGATTTGAACCAGTGTTTCAGCTATTAGAAGGAATCCATTTTAATCATTGTACTACAGATAAAAAATGTAAGATTACTGAATTTAAGAGTCCGGATTCTAGGCTAAGGTGAGTTTAACGTTGTCAAAAGTGCGTAATGACATGTTTAAACTTCGAATTCTGTTAATTTATGGAGTGTAAGAAAATACCAAATTTTCAGAAAAAAACAAACTTCTTCTTACGGAACCTAAACAATCTTAACACGTAACCCGTTCACTTTCAGTTTCCATTAAAACTAAAGCCTACCCTGGAACAGGGAACGGCGAATCAAACCATCCCCAATAAAAGTACGGGAATATTTACCTATCGCATCAAGAACAGAAAGGGAACTCCATTTTCCTCGTAAAAACTACCCCCACTTTTCATCCCTCGCGTGTTATCAAGTGACTGCACTATGAAATGATATAGAATATAAAATTGAGGGCGAAGTATTATGTATTTATTCCATAGAATTTATTTTCGACTAACAAAAAACAACGCATCTTACATATTAAATTACCAAAAATATATAAAGGTGTATACCTAATGACAAAAATATGTATTTTAAATAACATATTCCAATTTTTTTTTAATACGTTACTTTCTTTTTCAAATAGGTATGTCCGATTTAAAAATATTAAGTAAAAACTAGTATCGTTGACGCATATTTAGGAATACTTTACTAATAAATGTAATAATTAAATGTATATATTAAAAAAATCATGACGCATGCAAAAAATATTACAAAAATAATAATTTGAAAACGAAAATCTAGCAAAACATATACCTACCTACTTAACAATAACTTTGGTTAACTCGAAACTTAAATAATTGTGCATTTTATTCTGAGAAAATACTTAGTCTTAATTAGTCTTAATATAAATAGTTTAGACGTTAGTCGTCATTATTATCATTACACATTTCACTGAAGAGGAAATGGGCTATAGTCTGACTCAGTGTGGATTGGAGACATCACATACACTCTTGAATTTCTTCGCAGATGTATGCAGGTTTCCTCGCGACGTGTTAATTTCTCTTTCTATTGTAGACGTAGATTTATTATTTTCGTTTTAGTACTCGAACACCGAATCCTAAAAACAGCTGACATTCAAAATAATGTTCCTCTCCGCATAAACATCTTGCCACGTCTCGCACTATTCGATGGAAAAAATCCACTAAGGCAGTATAGTGGCGAGGAGGGGGTTGCCCTCTTTCGAGACCACTTGAGGAGGCGCGCCCCCCCAGCGACATTCTATGTTTATTTGCATGATTTGCATCGGACATTCCTTGAGCGAATGTAAAAAAAGTTGACTTATTGTGTTTTGGTGTGCCCTTTAACGTTTTATTATGATTTGTGTCTTACGAGCGTTACGATCAATAAAAAAATTCTTTAACGTTTCATATTTACGCAATACGTTTTTATTGTCAGTTTCATATACAAAGATACGACTATGTATTTATTTTGCTACATATATAGATAAAAATTTTTCTTTGCATTGCATACGCATTGCGAACTCTTAACATGATTTTTAAACTCCCTAACGCAGCGCGCTCAGAATAGTCGAAGCAAAAATATCAATTTCACCTGAAATTTTCGGAAAAACCGCATTCGTGGAACATTCGCGCACTGACAACGGTCTCTTATAACTTTTCCCTTTTAACCTTTCCCCTCCACGCTCCCGCGGGAGGCGGTCCCGGGGGACGGCCTCCCCTGCCACCACTCAATACCGACACGGCATGCTCGTGCCAAAGACTAGACAGGTGACCGAGGAGAACGGACTTTTACTTCAAAACATTGGTTTGGTTTGTTTTATTCAACTTGATTTTATAACATACAGTCCAATTTATTTTTAGTGCATAGTAATCCCTTTCGGTTCCTTTTTTGTTTAAGTTATTGAGTTTTGAAATTGTACTTAAGCAAATGTCCCAATGCGTGGCACCCCCAATAGTTAGTATTTTTAATTAAAATTCTTTTACGACGAAAGTGAAAAACGAGGTATCAACTACTGGACTTAGGCTGTCAAGCATTGGTACATTTACTTTAATACGTTATGACAGTTATGTGTAAAAATATTTACTGTCAATGTTCTATATATTTATGAGCGCCGTGACTAACTTATTTATAAAAAAATATATGCGGCTAATTCTTAACTTAAAAGTTTTTTTTGGCAATTTGGGATGTTGGCATACTTAAATGGAAATGCCTAATGTCATATTCTTTTTACTTTTCCTTAAAAATATGAGAATAAAAATAATAATAATCATTTTATAGTTTATTTACGAATGATCATACTTTGATGATTTTCATGTTCGAAAAGAAGCATCTGATTTTTAAATTATATCCAACTCGCGCCTATCTATGGTTTATTGCACCATATAGCAATTGTTTTATTTTCGACATGATATGTAACTATTGTACGAGTGACTAGACTTTCTTACACTCATTGCCCCCAGCTTACAGGTACTTCATACGTAGAAATTAAGGAACCTTGATTTACATCGCTGAAAAAACCGCATTCAATTCCACTTCAGCAGCTGAATAATAAAACTTGCAAAATTGGACCGGTGTTATTGTGAAAACATTTAAGGACTCCTCACTGTGGGCAGGCGCACTAACCCGACTTTTTTCCGTAGGAAAGACCTGTAAAAGTGGATTAGGTCTCTGTTCTTTCTAACCACTAAACATTCTACGCTACGGCGCAAGGTGGTCGCCTTTGTATTATCATGTTATAGTTCTACATTTATGGTGCGCTGGACTTCAGAATTATGAAAGTTCCTTGCCGTAAGACTGGCACAGACTTGTCCTAAGCTTCCACTTCTACCTAGTATTAGTCTTTGCGGCCATGCGACGGGCCTATAACGGGGCCAGTTTTTCGACTTTGTTTTTCCGCGTGCGTCCATAGCCAAACGTTAATATTTCAGTGTGTACCAAATTCAAGGGTTGGCTGCCCCGTCTCCATCGGTGGTGTAAATAGACAATTCAATAAGAGTTCTATTGTGCATTATAGAAATCATTTAACATGCAATGCGTTTATAAAAAAAAATAACTTATCTTTTTAAATATTGCAACGCAAAATTACTGTTTATTCTTGTTGCCCAAAAGAAAATTGCATGTTACCTTGTAATTTTTTAGGGTTCAATGAATAACATTTGCCAACGTTCGAATATCATTTTTAATAAATACTTTTATAAGAATTATTATGAAACCCTATAATAATGTAAGTGCGCAATTATTTATTGGAAATTGTAATGGAATATTTAAGTTACATGTTAGTGGAATAAATCAGTAAAGAAGATTTACGACCAATAATAAGGCTTCTAAAAAACCTTATGTAACATACCGCATTATGTTAAGGCTCGTGCTTTATAAATAATTCCTACTCTACAATATTAAATACCTAGGAGATAAATAACAGTCAGTGCAGGTAACTTCGAATGCTTACATAACATCAAATGGACTTCAAAATAGAATCCATAAAATGTTATCATCATATATTCGCATTAATATATTTATTATTCCCATCTTCCTTAAACGTCACTTCCAGGGATCGGAACCGGTATTTTTTTCATACAAAATATCCGAAAGAACGATTCTTTTTTTTCGTTCAATTACAAGATTTTCGTATATTTTATTAAAGTTCTAGTACTTGAATAAGGTATTTTGTGATTGATTGCTCTTCTCCTAATGAGTAATATTTCAGATGATTTAAAAGATATCGGTTTCGATCCCTGGTCACTACTGATCACCAGTGATCGTAAATTTAATAGCATTAATTGTGCAACAATCATGGTTAGTGTGACGTAATTGTGGCAAATTTCAAACGAAATGATGGGGTAGGGTTACTGTCGACAAAATTAACTATGTTTAATCGTCTAAATTGGTACATCTATCTGATACATCTATACCTCAATACCATGATCGCTGCACCAAAAATTATACCAAATTTACAATCACTGTTTGATCATAAAATATTTGAAAATGTACTATATTTTTTAAGGGCGTTTAATATTATTTGAGCTTCCAAAGCGCTTTAGTGTACGTATTGACAGAATTACATTACAATTTTTATGGTTATGACAGACTAATATTTTGACACACTTTCTAGGTTTAGATTCGAAGAAAAATCTTAAGTGTCATGTACATTCAAAACAATAGGTAAAGTCAAAGGTCTGAAAAAAAAACTTAATTGGAAATATATCATCAGAGCTCTAAAAAACCCAGTTGTGAAAATATTATCTAACGACTTCTCATACATATCGCTGCAGAGCGTGTCAAAGACATACTTACCCCAGTACTCCACATACATACTACTCTCGAAAAACATTACCCTCCCTAAACAAGCTTCTGCCCCGTTGCCTAAAAAGAGATAGGTACGCGTTCTACCATACAAACATAAAAGCAGAACTCCGATACCAGTATTCTCTTCATACAAATTAACCGGTATTTTTTCCGTTCAATTACGAAATCTTCGTATATTTTATTAAAATTCAGAACTTGAATCAGGTGTTCCCAAAGATAATAGTCGTCTCCTAAATACATATTATTTTAAAAACATTCCAGACATAGCGTGTATTTTAGAAGATTTATGAATACCGGTTTCGAGCCTTGTATGCTAGGGTTGCTTTCGTCAGCAGTTAACTCTGCTAAGTCTTTTAACAAGCAAACAATTGAACATCTCTTGGACAATTCTCGAAGTTGCGGGCAAATTCAAGCGTCCTCGCACGAATATACAAACAAACGTATCGCAGAGAAGTTATTTCTCTCTCTAGCTAGTAAGCTAGAGAGAGAAATAACTTCTCTGGCGAAGTATCGCCAAGTTTTAACAGTCACAAAAATGTACAGTCGACCTATGAAAATGTTGAGCACACTAAAAACCCTGTTGTTTTGAAATTCATAATTGAGAGAGCTGTTCCGTCTTGTCTGTAGAGTTTACAATACGGATTTTTTATGATATTTAAAATCAGCTTCTTTTTTCAAAATGTGAAAGGATCCGTTAGTGCTAAGTTTTGAGGAAAACCAGACATGTGACGACACAGTCAAACTGCTTTTCAGTTTAAATTAAAAATAATTTAAAGTGCAAATAATTAGAAACCGTGTTTTTATTACCCGTATTTTTAAATGTTTTATTTAGTGTTTAGTAAACAATAATTTATTTTTACTACTGTCGAATATACTATCACCAATTTTTCAAAATGTTTGTTAACATACTTGTACAAACTACATCAGAGCATATTTTTGTACATAATAAAGTGAAAAAGTGTATACGTTCATATTTTTCATATCAGCCGTACAATACGACAGAGTCCATTTCTGGTATCTCAATAACTCCCCCACTTATTCTAATATATACGTAGTCGGGCACAATGGCAGTTTTTGGACGCGTTCGGTCGTATCGGGACGCAGGCACTCGTCGCCATGGCAACAATAAAGCCTCGCCTTTCACAGCCTCCCAGTACAAGCGCAGATATCAAAGGCTTTATGTTATTTTAGGTAAGCAATGGTTAAAGATACTGTGATAGAAGGGTTTTTTTTTTACGTAATAAATGCGTGTTTTTGATTTCAAAAATATTTGATAGTAGCTATTGTTTTGCTTTCAAAGCATTAGAAAAGCAAGGCTCTAAATAGACAGAAATTCAATACATATTATACGTATACAAGTTGGCCGTACCATTACATTAAAAAAAAAAACTTTTACTTATTAACGACGATTGTAAAATTTGAAGTGAGAATAAGTGAGAATGTTTTGTAATGAACATATTATTGTCAATATTCATACGAAGTGGAATTTCATATAGTATATATTTACCCTACAAAAATATGGGCCGAATTACTAAAAAAATCGTATCAGCTTAAAAACTATACTGCATCAAATAAGATCATGTTTAAGGAAGAAATTCATCTGAAATTCGACCAGTATACCTGAAATACTCTTTCAAATCTAAAGCGCTTGCTCGGGGTCGGAGTAGTTTCCAATTGACAATATACCTACCGTCGACATCGCCAATCGCTCGCGGGCCGTAAGCGCCTTTTGCCCGTAGAATTTAGATAAAATACCAATGTTCTGTACTTTGAAATCGTCTTGTTTAAGCCTCTCTGATTAAGGATGATGTTTTTAGGTCAACGGATGTACTCGGAAGCTGCATGTATACATAGACTAAATCTGTACATCCTCTCTACGTGTACCAATTAGTTATTACACAAAAGGGAAAATGTATGATTTTTTATTTTTGCTTTATTAATAGCTCATTCATGTAACAAACAGTAGACAAACATTTTTTTCGAATAACTTTTAAAATAACCAAGATATAAGCCATCAAACATTTCATTCTATCTCTTTCTAGCAAAACGGAATTTAATATGAAGTTTATATGGCCGGCGTAGACTACGACGTAACAGTACATGTCGGACCTCTCTTTCAAATCGCCGTTTAATTAGCAGTTTATAATGCCTATATCATGCGTATTTCTTGGACGATTTTAATTTTAATTTCACTTTTTGAAATCGTTTTTACGGTTTTTTCATATTTTGTTAAGAAAAGCGATAAAAAAAATCATGCATATCCCCTATTGTAAAAGTTTTAAGTGTAATTAAGATAGGCTAAGTACTAATATTATAATGGTTAAGAATTATTTTGAAACAATGACTGACTGTTGAGTTTTTTTTGGCTTTCTTCTCAACAGTGGTCTCCTCTTCGGAAATGCCGTAGAGTCAAACTTGTAAAAGTGCCCTTGTGGCCTACTTACAAAATAAACTATTTGATACTTGTAGACTTTGTCCCAAGCCTAGTGTCTATATAATATTGTCACGCGTCTTGTGAAAATTAAAGAAACCGGCCAAGTGCGAGACTGACTCACGCAAGAGGGTTCCGTACAACCTTTCACTTAACCGAACGAATTCGGCCGGTTCAGTTAAGTTTGCACCTGTCATATATAACGTTGCACACAAATGAGGTGCAAACTTAAAGCGACCGGGTTGTTCAAAATGATTATTGAAAATTTTAAAAATGCAATTTCAAAGTTGTCTTTTGCTCAACTTCGGAGATGCATGGTATTTTATTTGCCATATTCCTTCATATATTAAGCTCTTTGATAGTTTTGCCCCCCTCATAATGGGATAGAAAGTTTATTTTCAATATATGTATGCTGGCTATGTTTATACTATTCTAAATTTTAAGTGAATGGCATAAGTAGTTTCTGAGATATAAGTTGGATAGACAGACGGACAGACCGGAACCCTAAAAAGAGAACCTCTTAATTCATTTCCCGCCTCAGACTTCAGATAAAATACCAATTATATATAATATTAGTAGCTCTGGTTATGGATGAAGTTATCATCAAAACACTCATATCAGTGGATGATTTTCCTAAACACTATTTTGTTTATTTATTAACGGCAATGATAGCACACTATCTATAGAATTGTCTTTTTGTCAAAATAATAAAACTTAGACTTTAAAAAAAATACTATAAATTAACACGTTTGTCTTTAATAGGCTACTACTGCTAACTATAATTATTAGTTCCATAATGTTCATCACGATGAAAAAGGGGAAATTGAAAAAAAAACGTAGTGAGTCAAATTGTAACGACTTAACCTGCATAATCGAACTGGTATATGGTCTGCTAAGTCCAAACGTACGAATTATTCATAAAAACTGATTACGTACCATTATTCATAAAAACAGATTTCTTTTTAGTTTTTTTATTTACTTCAATACATACCTAAGAGAAGTCTCCAAATGGTGTTAGAGCAAGCAAAATATTCCTAGACACTCTAATCCGAGAAATAAGATAGATCACAAACATCATTGCCGACAGAAAAAGGCTTCTATTAAAAATCCACATTTGCATTAAGGCACAAAAACACTATCGCACCGACCTCTTTCCTGCACAATCAACATACAAAGACAAGGGGCAACATAAGCCACATTACGCGGGCATCACTTCATTGTGGGCACCGGTCTAATTGTAACTGCACTCTTGGGCAACATCAGCCGCTCAGCGCTCCGGCGGGTAGGCGTGTGCCACTAATCTTCGACCCTACATACCGATACTCCACCAAAAAACTACAAACCAACCCTAACCTAAACCTCACAAGCCCAGAGCTCAATTCCCAACGAAGCTAGAGACTACTATTTGCAAACGTAGCGAGGGGTTAACACACACTATCAACTCATTAAATTGCATCGCCTTTTTAATGAGTCTGAAAGTGAACAAAGGATATTGCGCACGATTACATTAAGTACGTAGTTGTAGCTAGGTGAAGTTTGCTTTCGAGTGCTTTTGCGATAGACTGGTTTCATTTACTTCAGATCAACTTGTGTTTCTGTAATAGTATTTATACTATACTACGAGTAAAAGGCGCCCGCAACTTCGTTCTCAGAGGTAAAATAGCTGATTTGGCGTGATGAAGCCACAACCACACATACAAATATAAATATTTTTCTGATTTAGTGACCCCCAAATAATCCGTTTCAATTTTTTTTTACACAACTTTACACACAACCAATTTTTTTTTCAACGTCACCCTCTACTTAACCGCCTGTAGTTTACCTCTCCTTGAATGTATTGTTTTCTGTACTCTGTTTTGTTAGGTGTGCAATAAAGAGTTATTATATTGTGTAAGCATTTATAAAAAGTGTTCAGGACCTATTTGCTCGAGTGTCACATTCATTACAATGTCAAACCCTATTTTTAACCGACTCCAAAAAAAGGAGGAAGTTCTCAATTCGTCGGAACCTTTTTTGTCTCAAATATAAGTAGTACTATACAACAATGACCTTTACCAATTATTTAGAGAAGCACGTATTTCAAAGCTGTCATCGGCTAAAGTATGTTCAGCTAACTGGACGCGAATAACCTAAGTAACCAGTAACATATTGCAGACCACCCTCATATTTACGCGCTGAATATGCTATAAAGTGATATCACGTGATCGTTTCCCGGGTAATAGTTATAAATTACCCGGGTAGTTTATAAAAGCCGGTTTACCCGAGGTGAGCGGACAAGGAGTATAATTTATTATTGGGAATTTCGCGGGTGTATGAAAATACGCAGTTTGGGATGCTAACTATGCGGTATGGAGATTATATCATTTATTGGCTATACTTTACACAATGAGGATTATCCGGTGAAGGAAAAGCATTTTGAGTTATACTATGTAATCCTAACTATCCTACCAATATAAACAATGTTTAGAGGTTTGGATACATATTGTCATGTTTCTTACCCAATAAAGCGTCATCTAACGAATTTGAATTAATCTTGATACTACATGATAGTAAATGATAGTTTCTTATATTTTAACTTAATCTTAGTCATTCATACTTGAACTGTTTTACCAATTCTAATTTATTAAAACACGAATTTAAGCAAATAAGCTTTTTTTGAACAGTAATTTATACGAATTCCCGGCTCTTGCGATCGGAGCGTTTGGGCCATGGTCATTGGACACAAAAATCTGGTCAAAGAAGTATCGGACAAGCTCATCGGCGTTTCCGGTGACATTAGAGCTGGGTTATACTTCGCTCAACGCTTCATCCTAGCCATTCAGAGAGGCAATGCGACCAGTGTTCTGGGAACGATGCCCCGGGGAGATCTGACACAGATATTTTCTAGGTTCCATTTAATGTAATGTCTGTATGTTTAGTATTATTAGTTACGACTTTAATTATTAAGAATATAGATAGGAACCAAATAAATTAGTTTTTATGTAGCAAACAGCGTAAGCAAACTGAAGTGGCAATGGGCAGGGCACATAGTTCGAAGAACCGATGGCCGTTAGGGCAGAAAGGTTCTCGAGTGGAGACCGCGTAGGTACCGGCAAGCACAGCGTGGAAGGCCACCCGCAAGCAAGGTGGTCAGTCGACCTGGTTAGGGTTGCAGGTACTCGCTGGAAGCGGGTCGCCTCTATCGGGCACATGTGGGAATCTATTGAGGAGGCCTGTGTCCAGCAGTGGACGTCCTATGACTGGGATGATGTTGTTAGTTTTTTGCAAGTTTGTATTAAATTTGTTTGTATTAGTTAGTTAAATATGTGTGTGTGTGTGTCTAAGAAAATGCGATAACAATACTTAATAATGCTAACACAATTATTTATATATTTTTTAACGAAATTCCTTACATTACACGTACTTTTATCTATTTTATACAAGTATATAAATGGTGAGTAAAAGACTCATAGTCAGGTGTGGTATGTAGTGTAGGTACTGTGTAACGGTGTACAGACACCTGGTATTATCTGAATTGTAGCAGTTAGCTTCGTTAGATAAAGTAATGGCCATTTTGTCATACATATTGGCGTGTGGAGTAAGAAATATGCCGGCTGCTGCACTGTATCATCTCCGGGCCAGCTGGGAGTTATTATACTGTGTTGTACAGTCTGCTAAGTAACTAGATAAATGTGGAATAATATCTACAAAACGTAAAAGGCATTGAATTTTATTTCATAAAGTAAGTAGATTCTGATTTACGCTGACATACAAATATTTGTCCTAATTTATACATTTTTTTTCCGCTGACCGATAAATGTGATTAACTACTGTGATTAAATGTAGTAAACTTTATACTATATTAAGAACATTATAATGTTATTATTTACTTTTAAAAAAACTTGTACCTTATTTTGGTCCAACAAAAAACGTATAACGACAAGTTTATATAACGTGACAGACTTATTGCCTTTTTGAGGCTGATTTTAAATACAATCGTTTTAAAAGTATTGACGATATGACTTATGATGAAATATTTCAAATAAATACAATATATAGATAATGTGACAAAGGGGTATGAATTATTATAAAAAGTACCTTATTAGACCTCCGACTAAAAAGTATGACGTTTGTCTGTTTCTTGCATCGTATCTCATGAACGGATGAACCGATTCCTATTCAGTTTTGTCGTGCTTGAAACGTGACTTAATCAAGAGCTAAGCTATTATTTAAAAAAAAAATCGGTTCAACCGTTTGATATTTTTTCGCTTTTGCTAGACGTATCGAGGGCTTTCATGATTGCAACGGTTACTTAAGACTTTAATTGAATAAAAAATCCGGTTCACAAGGACCATTTGAGATCGTAAATAGTCGTTTTACATTCATGAACCCGCCGGTATATATTTATCACAAAAATTTCAAGGTGGCCGAGTGCTTCTGCCGATTTTGAAATTATTTCAGTAGCACTCTTCTAAACTTCACTTTGACCTATTCTTACAGTCTATTCGAATCTTTGAACAAATATCAGTGAAAAAAATAGCTTGTGCGTCGCTCTCAGTACTAATGAATACCTACAGCACCAATTTTATGTACGGGTATCTGTGTTTACTATGGTAAACTGTTTAGTAATGCTATTGCTATTCTTGCATTATTTCTGACGATCATGATATTTATTCGTATAATTTTTAACACTAAGCAAATTTGTATTGTATTTTTTATCGTGAAATAAATTAATCTAATTTAATCTAATCTAGCAGTAAGTCTGCCATTTATATATACTTTTTATTGTGTAATAAATCAATGAGAACCTACATTTATTATGGGACACAATGTCATTCAAAAAGTTTTTGTAAATATTTTCTGTTTATATAGGAAATGTTGTGGAACATTCGCACCTGTTACAACACGTGTTAATGTTAATCACCTTTAATGGTAGGTTTTATCAATGCTTGAGAACCAGACACGCTGTAGTCAAGGACAATATCTATTATGTAATTTATTTTTTATAGATTGTTGACCTATATGCACTTAAATCCATTTACAAAGTTCAATCTGAGCGGCGTTTTTGACCTTGAGAATTCAGCACGTGAAATCATTTACGTCAATAAAGGTGAATGAGAAATTTCGCCTCTTACGGGAACATCGGTCTTTACGACCAAAACAATTTACATCGCGCGCGTTTGTTACACACGAACGGAATAAACAGACACAATAACTGGTAACAAAATGTTGAAACAAAAACCGACGTGAGCCACGTCGAAACCAGAACATAAACGTTATATCGGCGATCCTGCCAAACTGCTCTATCAAAATATAACGACCGCGATAAACCCGATGGAAAAGAAAGCAAACGTTTCCATCGAATTTCCAAAGATCGTACAATAACTGCATCCTCTTCTTACCATTATAAAATTCCTATTCCTATCTTCTTCCCGCTAGTGTTTCCTGTTTTATGGGAGAGTCGATAATATTCGGACCGCGCCGCGAGATATGAGTGCTAAATATTTTATGATGTCCAAAGTGTCGATGTGAGGCTTGTTCTTCACTAGGCTGCAGTATCAGCGGCCATAGTTTTTTAATTAGAAACCTTGACATGCCGCTATCGCCATTAAAATGGCCACCATAAAAGTTCATGTGCCACTAAATTCCAGACCGTGACTTTATTCGTGTGACTTTTCTAACTTTTACATAGAAATGTTCATCTCCCTTTACTTTAGGGGTTTATTATATTACAGAAGTTCATCTCTCCCATATGCTTCTTAGGAAATCCTAAGAAACATGTGTGTTAAATTCCATTCTACTAACTTCAGTAGTAGATCGTTACTATTAATTACATAAGGGAAAAATTTGGCACGTAGAGGTGCTCCAAGGAAGGGGTTTTTAGAAATTAAATCCCTTTGGAATTGAATTCGACGAATTATATTTGTATAAAATTTTGACATTTTTGAAGAGAATTTCCTGAATATTGAGAGTGGTTTTTCAGTTGAAAGTTATTTTTATACTATACATTTTTTTCTAAATAAGTTTCACACATGCAGTTATGAAGAAAGTAGTGATGCCTGCCATTCAAATCGATGAACTTAATTACAAGTCAGTTTTTTGTCACGTTTGTCTCCTACAAACGGTCTTGTCGTAATGCCATTAATCTTAGAAGGCTGGCAGCGCAGCAAACGACCTCCCGTTAAGACCCTCCATGGGCTGGGTGCCCTGTAATATGCTTGTGCACCCCGAACGACGAATAACTAAACACCGCACTCGTACAAGCCAAACACGACCTTCCACTAATTGCTATTAGTGTCATTAACGCTTAAACCGAGGGACTGCTTTCCAACCTTTCGTCCCGGATACAAATAGAAAATAAGAAAATAAAGGAATCCCAGTGCGAGAAAAAAATACGTAAGATGTATTTTCTCGAAGAGAAGCGTGTCGGTGGCATTGTTAAATATATCGTCCAATCAGTATCCGCGGGACGAGGAATTAGCGTTTGAGAGCGGACGACTCCTGGTCCACCCTTTTATGCGGTATAATAAAAAAAGGTTAGTTGAATTTGGAAGAAGAATTAAAAAAGAAAATGAATTCCGCACTAATTTAAGCAGAGCGAGTTCCTCAACGATTTTAGGGGGAATCGAGACGGTTTAATGAATCATGCATTTAAGTTGGAAGTCCGCTTCTACGCTTTTAGATTCTTATTGACGTCACTCGGCGAGGCTCTGACAAAAGCCTTGTTCAAAATTCCACGTAATGAGGGGCGGTGGTAGATTAGGCTTAACTTTTCAGATTAATATACCCTACTTTTTTTGTGTCTTACAAATACCTCGTAACGCACTTTATTCAATTATTATTGGAAATAAAACGGTAGCAACCGTGCAACAAATATTATTCATCTAATTTCTTAAAATGTATTTTTGATATTTTTGAAAAAAAAAACCCACTAAAATTTACAATGTAGGTACGATAAAATTGTATGAATATGATAGAGTCAATTGCAATTTCTAGAAAATACAAAAATAAACGAATAACATGTTATGTAGAAACTGTTTAGTCTATTTCATATACATATATACATAAACACAATTCCAGTGTACATTAAATAGATCTTCTCTCAAAGAACATATTCAACCATTGTCCAACCAAACACCGTCCTCGCTACGTTAAAATGCGTTTTACAGGTCCCTAAAAAAACTAATCACAGATAAGCGACCTCTCGGCCCTCATTGATCCTCCATCGGAAAGGTTACTAAGGCACTTCGTCTTCATTCGGGAATCCCTTTAAGGAACGTATCAGTTGTAATGAAAGCTAATTCTTTCATTAGCCCTCGTGACAACGGGAGAAATTGTAAGGCAAACGAGAACAAACGACGACCGCTGTACTTATTTATGCTGCGTTATATGTATATTACGAGTATATTATAGTTATACGTGTTTAGTGATGAGGAAAACTGCTGTGAAGCGATTTTTAGTTTATTTTTATAGCGACTAGCTAATAAACAATATACCTAGATTGCTACAAGATTATTAAACCTCACAAGTCGTGCGCCCGATGAGATTTCTTTACAAATTTTCATCCACTATTCAACCCCAGAATTTTTAGTTTTTTTCTCACTTAATATACATAATCACGTATCTGCGATCATAGCTGAAAAATGACGAATGTGTCCGGAATACATTTTTCACAATGTTAATGCTGATTTTATTAGCCCTCGCGACAACAGGACAAGGCAATAATGTACAAACTTCGGCCGCTGTACTTGGCCGAGTGTTAGTGAAGGTATCCGTTTCTGTTTGAGCAGTAATGCTTTCGCATGTCTGTCTGTCTGGCGAATGTCGGTCCGGCTGTTCTCTTCTACAAGTCACATATCTCAATCTCTTCTCGTGAAATTCTGAACTGGTTCGATAATTTGTTTTATCGATTAATGTTTCATACTGGCGGAGATAAGGCCTTGAAAGACTCACAACGTTTACAACAGCTCACAGAACCACTAGTACTTAGGTGTTTAGTGAAGAAGGAAACTGTTTTAAACCGATTTTTAGATTGTTATACCACATGAATACTCAACAAACAATAAAGATTGCTTAAATGTATAATTAACTGTGCATTATATCTTAAAAGTCGTTTGCTCGATGAAATTTCCTTGCAAACTTTCATCCCCTATTCAACGTCATTCGATCATGCATTTTTCAAAATACTTTGTAGTGCACATTTATGTGATATCAAATTTTGGATTGTTAATTCTCTAAAAGGGAACAAGTTTGTCAATCAGACACGAATACGATACCGACAACATAAATACTATAGTACAGTTAATATCAAGCTCTAAAATTTCAAATTTAAATTATTTATAGCCAATTCGAGTTTAGAAACAACAATATTTTTTTAAGTCCTACAAAAAAGACATAAGACAATTTTCCAAATAACCCTTGGCTACTACTCGAAGCTTATCCCAATACAATTTATTTTCTACATTTTCTACAGCAACACAACCAATATATTCCATTTATCAATAATATAAATCGAAATAAGATCTGACAAGGCGTTAATGGGAGCTCAATGCAATTTAAGATACCCCAGTTGGTATTAACCGAATTTCTTTTGCAGTTCCCGCGTATGGCTATTGAAATAAATCGATAAGTAGTGTATGAGTCGCATAACTGGTGGAAATATAACTTAGTTTCTCAGTCATTTAAAAACGCTAATGTGTAGAACAACACATTAAAAAAGTATTAAATTTTTAGAGGAGAAAAATAAAATGTAAGAAATATTGCTAAAAAGTCATAAGCAAACAAAAGCTTTTTGTCTACTTAATAATACTCGTAACACTGGCTTCAAACTAACTCTAATGCATCAAAAGTAGAAAATGTCTTATTGCATAAGTAACGAATAGTAAACGTAACTGACATGTTATTAACAATGAATCTGTTAAATGGTAAAGGGATAAAATGCGGTATAAAAAGGAGGAATTACTCACGGACAGCGAATAAAAATTTTGCTTAACTTTCCCATTTCCATGTCAAACTTGCGTTACTGACGTCATACAATACTTATACGTATTCCACCCTGCGTGATGTGAGCTCACATTTTAAAGTGAAAATTGAATTTGCAAGCGACAATCGAAGACGCTGCCATCAAAGGCAACCCCTGCTACATATATGCCAAAATAGGTAGGTGTAGAAATAAAGTTATAAGGTATAGTTTCTTTTGAACTCCCTGTTATTATTGAATATGTATCTTGTATTCTTTATTTTTGCATTGTGTACTTTACTTATTATAGCAGATTTAGATTTAGAAAACTCTTAGAAAACTATGAACTAAAATTGTATGAAATACCTCGAGAAGATCCTGCAATTAGGGACAGAGCGACTTACATCTTACAGTAAATGTCACCAATGAATTAATTTGGTACACGCAAATTATTTCAACTTCTGCAGCAGTTAATTTAATTCACGTAATTCTCAGCTTAAAATTCATATTCCCGAAAATAATTAAATTCCAATTCGGTTTCTGATATTGCGTAGACCTCGACAAAATGACTCCAAATTAGCGACATACCTATCTATTAAGAAGAGGACGTCTCGGCCCCATTTAATTAGTGACGGGGTTTTATCATCCGCCCTCTTTGCTTCTGTTCGTTGAAAATTTCAACTCTAATACCGTCATATTGGCGAAGCTTAAATTGGGTGTAATGACAAAATTTCTATTCTCTCCAATTTATAACAAAAAATTCGTTGTGGAAACGAATTTCACTCCTGATTAAATACCCCGTGAAAGTATTTTGAGGGTTTATGAAAGTTAAACGGGGCTCATGCGTGACATCTTTGAAGACAAACACACCTCGCAGTTGGTAGTAAAACAAACTAACGTTAATTGTTGCTTTTATGATGGCTTCGCGTGAGTCGGGTCGGATGGCAAACATATTGTTACTGTGACTCCGACAGTGCTTAGGAGCTCTGCTTCATAGGATACGGTATTTAATTTGTCAGAGCAATTTTACGTACATAAAGAGAGCAATTTTATGTTAAATTATTTTATTTTTTTGTTAATTTTTTTCGTAAGTTTACTTACCACAAAATAGAAAATTACCACTGAACATTTTATGGAATAATGTTTTAATGCGTATAATTTAAAACATCCACATAATTTTTGTTATAGATCATGATTTACTTATTTTTAGTTACAGCCAGTTAAAAGACATATTTCAAACAACACTGATCGACGTCCACATTTTCATATTCATTAGCTTGATGACAATCATATCATCATTATCTAACCGCAAAAAAGCAAAACATCACTTATATTCAATTTATACGAGTGGCCCATTCAATTAGTTATCTAGATTTGGATGTAATCATGCCTTTTTACTTGATTGATGGTCTACAATCTTCTTCAATTTACGTCCCACTAATTGAGGTTCACGAGTGAACTTGCATTTGAATTACTGTTTTTGTCCATTAGCTGTATGACTGAGAATTCTTTTTGGACGGATTTTAAAAGAGGGACCTTTGACTTTAATGACTTAAGGCTCATATAAGGTTTTAATCATTACAAAATATAAAGCCCCATTTGATTTTAATAGATCATACAGTTACACTTAATATTTTGAAAATCTAGTGTTAAATATTGTGCATAAACCATAATGCGCGCAAGCATTACCGAAGCCAAAGCGTTTCCCGACCAAACAGCACCGTAATAGGAATTTAGCAGATGTTCCGAAACACACCTACAAGAGCATATGCAGCCCCTGTGGAGCTCAAGACGTCAGCGCGTTTAAACGCCAATTAATTATTAAGGGACAGAGCTCCTTCCTTTGCTCTTTGACGGCGACTGTACAACAATGTGGCTAGCTCTCGTGATTGCCTGCTTTGTAAATTGCATTAGCGTGGTCCGCTTGTGTTTCCGTTTATTTATATACCACTTGTGCTGGTCACGGTGCTTGACATATTTCAAATTTGAGAGTTTATGGGAATAATATTGCTGTTGTAATGATAATAACTGTGTACTCGTACTAGTCAATTTTCGAATGTTTTCATGTAAATTTAGGCTTGTAAAGTTAATTGTTCAAACTATCGCAACCATCCATAATAAGGAGCAACGTTTCCTAAAGTAAAAATCCAATACTTCCAGATTCCTTCGAGAAGCGTGACCGCATTCTTCTAAGCCCCGTATTATAAGGGGCAGCGAAATCGCTCCATGGATTCGAATCAACACCAGGATCGGGCTAGTTGCAATTCATCATTATTATTCCAGACAATTTATCAAGCGGTTGGCTCGCCTCTCCGCCCCGATCGCACATTCTAACGAGATGGTGAATTTTCACCGAATAATTTGCGAACCGACGAATCACGTATTGGAATCGGGAATGAGGTCGGAATTAGATAGAAGAGCTGAACATGGTGATACTATAAAAGGAACTCTGAGCGAAACATCACTCAGGAAAAGGATATACTGAATAGTACACTAAATATACGAGTATTGCTCTTCTGAAATAATCGATTTAAGTTTGCACCTAAGCTTAATCGTAATAAGACTAATACTTTCCAGTACAACAGAAAAGTACTCGTTTAAACGAAATACATTAACAATATTAATACGACATTTTGCTTCGTCAATGGAGCGTCTCGTGCAGCGAGGGTCGATACGATTACCGGAGCTTATTACTGCGACTTTATCATATTTCAATTTACGATCGTCACCCGGACTTATCGAGTAGAAAAATCAGAGGGCTGAGTACCTCCGCCGATATAAATCAGAAATGAGACGTCTCATTACTGCCGCTTTGATTTATTGATCTAAGGTCAGCTTTCTAGTGGTCTTAAATATGCAACTCCCTTGAAATGGCATTCATAAACACTGAAAGTTAGCGAGATGTAAGAATTTTAAGTTGAGCGTTAGATAAGTCGGCGGCGGCAAGAAAATGCTTGGTTGGAGGGAATAAGAAAACGGTCATAGTTGTTAAGTCTTACACAGTTTCTGTCGCTATCTCGTGGATAAGCAGCCTAATCACCGGCGTCGCGTCTGTATCGGGCCGGCGAGCGCGCGGGCGTTCCCCAGGGTGAGCTTTTGGGACCAGTATTCTTTTTTTGGTTTACATTACGTTGTAAGTGTGCCGAATTACTTTGCGTCCCGCTTTTTATACGGAATTTCGTGATTTGTCTACACAATTTTGAGGTAGTGCATTTATGTTATAAACTTTATTTGTTGTATTAATATTTTGTAACGACGATTATTCATTTTTAACTGCGAAATTAATCGAACATAAAACTTTTACCTCATACGTTGTCGGAGAAAATAGTAATTTAAAAAGCCTTTTCCGCGAGTAGCTACCACAAAGCTATTAATAAAGCGACTATGAACTTATCGAAACTTCGCCGTGAAACTGCACCGGGGTCGCGCACCAACAAACTTGCTGCAAACTATTTGTAATACGAATTTATTGTTCTTGTTATACGTTAACACTGCAAATTTATTACCGCGTGAAAATCGAATATGCTTTCTTTGATTTCAAAAGTTTCTTACTCTATTATTTTGATAATTAATGGATTAAGTTAAAATTTTAGCGATTTTTACGAGAGGAAAACCAAATGATTCGAATGTATTAGAACAGATCGGGTTATTTTACGACATTTACCTACAATCGCATCCAATAATATTCAAAATAGTTACAAAGATACGCAAATATGTAATATTAGAGTTTCATACCAACTTAAAAAACCCTGATCTTAAATTGCCTAAGATCCCCTTTACTCAGGAAAGCGAAAATCGCAAACATTTAAGACGCTCCGCTAGGTATCCATGTAAAAATAACCTAATGGAGAAATCGGCCCCTTAGAAAAGAATTTATTTGGCGAAAAGGCGCAGCGGCGGCGGGCGTATCTAATGAGATAATATAATAGCCGTGATTCCTCGCACTGCCGTTCGCGGGACCGAAAATTACCGGAAAACTGCAGGCAAAGAAGCGAGCTTCTGCGAAATAGCGAGCGTTTTATTTAAAAGAGCCTCAGTATCTTCTTCTCATTTTTGGATCAATGCAAATTGGCAGTTAAAAGGAAACAGGAATAAACTGTTGCTACAAGGATCTATGATAGTTGAATTATGGAGGGTGTTAGTTTGGTATTTCAGATAAGGATGAGAGCTAAACTTTGAGGCATAAACTCTGGGTAGCACCATGAAAACCACTTTGATGATGAGGACTAAATCTTGAAGCTATACAAGGTATCTCGCGAGGAATTCGCAAGTTTTTACTCACACATTCCTGAGGTCTTTTGGAATAAAAAAAAATTATATGAACCCAAATCAAATGCAACAAAAAAGAAAATAAATAATTTGAAATCTTGTTTTGTTAATTTTTGTACATAAAACTTAAATAACTCCGCGTTTTTATGAAAATTATCCCTTTTAATAAAATGTTAACGATATTTTTTCTAAAAAAGTATGATTTTAGTGAGTGGTAGCTGTCACTTTTATGTCTGTCAATAGCGACACAACACTTGGCAAAGTCGCGATCAAAAGAGCTTAATAGTAATCACAATAAATAGTTTACATGAAAATTGATAATATCTTCAAAACTAAGCTTGATTTGTCTGGGGTGCACATAATTTTTTTTTGTCGTATAAGCTAGTAAAATTATTCGAATTCCTCACGAGCACGTTGTATTGTACCTGCACTGCATGAGGCGTAGCGGTTATCTATCATGGTACAATTCAGCGTCACCCTATGATTGGCGTTAAGTCCGTCTTTTGCACGATCAGTTTTCTTTAGTGCAATGAAGGTTCAATAAATAATATAGAATATTGATAATTTTTTATGTTATCTATCAACCCCGATTAACTTCGAAACAATTCATCACATAATAGATTATATTATCATTTCTAACCTAAAATCTAAAATGAATAAATTCAAGTCTATCAAATAACAAGCACAGGAGGGTCATATCGAATTGGAAATTGATTTTGTCGCTGCCGAAATAGGGTGTAAAGATCCCATTGTAATATAGATGTCAGCCATATGTCGCGATATGTTTGCCCTTTTAGTATCGTCCTTTCAAAAATTTACCAATTTTTATTTTGTATCGCAAAATAGCAGGAAAATTCCGATATTTTTCTTCTAGACTATTATGAAGTTGTCAAAAATAAAAAACTGTACTGTAAAGATATTTATATTAAAAAAAGAGTGAAATGCACAACTGTTTGAAGGACACTAAATCAAACCATCTTCCTTTTTAGGGTTCCGTACCAAAAGGTACAAAAGGAACCCTTATGGTGCAACTCTGTCTGTCTGTCTGTCTGTCCGACTATTAAAGCGCCATATCTCAACTACTACTTATGCTAACTATTTGAAATTGGGAATATTTATAAACATGGTCAGCCCACATGTATTGCACAGGAAATATTTAATTATTTTTATTTTCTAAAGAAACGACTACTGGGTCAAATGGAATATCATATGAAAGGGCTTGACCTGCACATTTTCGGACAATTCTTATTTTTTTAATTGTGTTTATTTTTTATTTTATTAAGGAAAATGTGAAAAAAAAACACCATTCCCCCCCCCTTTATCTCCGAAGTTTACCAATCGACAATTTTGCAATTTTCACAATTTTTATTAATAAACATAAATATTACACGAAAATTATATGTCTCTAACTAGCAAATTTTTTTTTTATTTGCAAAAAACCTATTTGAACAACCCGGTTGCGTTAAGTTTGCACCTAATTTGTATGCAATACTACAGGTGCAAACTTAACTCAACCGGTACCGGGTAATAAAGTTAGGGTAGGTAAAAATTGGAAGGAACCCTCGGTGCGCAAGTCAGACTCGCACTTGACCGGTTTTTTTATGTTTGTACTACCTACATGGTGCCCGCAATTTCGTTCATGGAGAAGAAAAAAAACATAACTCTTTTTTTTCTTTAGCGGTTTGGGGTAAAAAGTATCCTATAACCATCCGTGAATGGGCATTGCTCAAATACCTGCGCACGAAACATATTTAGTTGAAATTCTTCCAGCTGCTAGCATAGCATCAAAGACACAAATACATATATTTTTTAGCCAACTACGGCGAACCAAAAAAGAGAGTCAGAACTTTTTTGCTCTCCGCCAACCAAGTTGTGGGCACTTTCTTTAGAAACCTCAGTAAATTAAATTTGATTCTGCCATGCTCCGTTTGCGTTTACGACTGGTTAGCGGGTGATTACACCTGTCAATTGAACGATATTCATAATGGTAATCATCCGTTACAACTAACAGAGCATGGTGAAATAAAGCCTATGACAGTGATTGGAAATTCTTAGAATCCACTACGAATTCCTTTATTAGGCGGCAAACACTAGGGATGCCCCATTAAGGTAAGCGTCCACAGGCCGGCATCGCACGCATCGGACGCATCGCACGCATCGGATTTTGGTATGCCTTGTGTAGAAACTCATACAACAGCGTCCACTGATCCGCACCGATAGCTGTGGACGCTGTTGTATGAGTATACAAGGAGTATACAAGGCATACCAAAATCCGATACGTACGATGCGTCCGATGCGTGCGATGCCGGCCTGTGGACGCTTACCTTTACATTCCATGAATTTGCAGCGACTTGAAGTATAGTTACTCTTTAAAACATTATCCATATTTAATCATTTATTATCAACGATTTGTACCCAATTACTCATTATAGAAAAAAAAACCGAGCATAGAAAAAGTTCCCATCGACCCCTTTCTAGATTGACTCAGTATAAAACATAGAATACTTTTAATCCTTTAATAGCTATTCCAGTCACAATATGTTTAACACAACAATTCGGCTTAGTCCCCTCGTTTTATAGTCAAACAGAAACATCTTAATCATTACGCTTCATAAAATTCTTAAGTGATTGCCTGGGGGACGGTTACGTGGCTGAGAATTGATTTTGAAAGTCCATCTTTTAATCTAACCTAACCCAAGCCCTTGAACACGCAATTGCCATTAAAATGTTTCAAATACTCAATATTCATTTATAAAGATAAAGATGGACATGAAATAGATGAATCAACGTAATGAACGCAGTTTATGTGAATGCAGTCCTATTAAAAATATTTTTATCAATGATTGAGCGCTTAGTCTAAACCAAAAGTAGTTAGAAGCATAAAATGATATACAGGAGTTTCGTATATAAACTTGAGATATAAATTCATAAAATAAAATAATAATTCGTATCTTAAGCGCGCATGTAGACTGTATAACGAAAAATTTATGAATGCACATTTGTTTGGCAGTTCGTTAGCAATATGTAAAAATCTTGTATCTTCTGTGTTAGAATCTTAGTATGTAATCGGTCTGTGTATGTAGGTATATAATAATTTAAAAATATATGTTTACCTACCTAAGGTACAATAATATAATAGATATATATTTACTTGTAAAAGTAGTTACTATAGTGTTTCTATTTAGTTAATTTCTCGAATTATTTCAAATTTGAAACTGTTTTAAAACTTAAAAAGTACAATTTGGTAATAGTAGGCAATGCAAATTTTTCTACTTTAAAATTTAACGTAGGAAACTAGGTGTATTATTTAAGTCATGTAGTCTATTGACTGTGCTGTAAAGAAATTAAATAAGCGGGTAAATAAATACTTATGGAGGTTAGAATGAATGTATATCATAATCATAAGGCATGTTTCGTAGGGACTTTGGTACGGCTAGTTTGATTATAAAAAAAAACATAAATTGAAACTATTTTTAAGAGTAATTTACCTTCATTGCATTAAACTAAACTTCCCTCTGAAAGCCAATTATCAGTTAGCATTTTTCAAACCGGTACAAATTGGAAAAAAATTACACAACTGAAATACAGCATCGCATAAGTTAATAGTACTCGGCCGCGGGCGCGAGCAGAGATAATGAAATTGTGTACAGAGGCGCAACGAGCCGCGCGTGTCTCGGCCAAAAATCCACTTAACAAATTGCTGCTGATTCCGAAGGGTTCTGGATTGTTGGCTGCTTTTACCGTTACGTCAATTATACCGTGTTATCGATACCCGAACGCTTCTGTTAAACTGTTTTGTTTCGCGCGCCCGGCGTGTATCAAATTTTGAATTCATGACGGACTCCTGTCCCGGCGGAACGGTTTTTTCGGGATTTGTTTATGTTTACAAATAAGATCGGATTGTTTTCTAAATAGAAGCATCTAATAAGATTAACAATTTTAAATAATGAAAAGGCTTGTCTATTTTGAAAGAACGAAAGTGATGCATCTAAACTATATTGTTATTTTTCCTATTATAATTTAATAACAGCAATAAGTGACAGTTTAATTTACTGAAACCATTAGGTTATGACGCATGCATAAAATAATTAAACCATCAAAAAAGTATCATGTCGCCGGGGCGGCGTGTAAAAAAGAGGATGATAGCAGCAAATTGCGAAAAACACGACTGTAATGAATTCGGCGCGGCGTTTCGCACGCAATTGCACAATTTCAATTAGCACATTACTGCGCGAGTGTACAGGGTGCGGCCTGATGGATTATACGGGGACATTAGTGACTTGTGACCGTGATAGTGCCTCGCAATTGTCATTCAATTAATGCAAACTAGCAACGCTATTGAGTCCATACAACCACGTCGGTAAACAACGTAAAACCAACATCAAAGCTTCTAATACATATTCAACGAAAATCGATCGTAATCTCACACGTTTGAACCGCAGTTTAATCTACATCAAACGTTGAAAAATCAAGTTTATTAGCGGTTAGGAATTTTCCACGAACAACTTCATGCATCGCCGGAAACCAAAGTAAAGTTCGCTCACAAAGGCTGGCGCTCATTTTTTGTTTCCAAGGTAGGAAAAATTTGAATGGAGCGAATTACAAAAACCGACGAACGGATCGACAGGGCTGCCACGGTAGACACCCCATTTGTGAAAACATATTTTATGTATAGAATTTGACAAGTAGACTATAGAGAAAGAAAACAATATAAAACTAACAACCACATTTAACTAACTTTTCACAACTAAAAATAAAATCTTGTAGTACATACGAGAAAATTTATCATTTTAAATGTCGTTTTACATGCGTTTTTGTTGTTACAACAAAAGTGTTATAATTTGTAATATTTGCTACTATACTTTTTTGATTAAGTTTTGTTTTAGTGTTCAGTTATAACTCTATTGTAACCGGAAGGTACTTTATTATATCTATATAAATAATTACACAATTAAACGTCAATTTGACCACTGGAAATGTGCAAAACTAGACCAGCAAAAAGAGATTTCTTAAAGGACTTATTGATTTTAAAGGTATTTCTTACGAGCCAATTTATTTACGTGTTACAACTTCATTTTCGCAACCCTATATTTCAAATATCGAACGACGTACGAACGGGAGACGCCTATCTCTATTGAATTCCCGAAAAAGGACCAAAAATAAAGGCACGTTCCGACAGCACCTACCAATAGTTCAATTCCATTCAAATTTCCGATATTTGTCAGCCTGATTAGCTGCCGCAAATCTAAACATTCGGAATTCAAATTCAAATTTATGAATGACACAGCGTGTGCCACGTGGGGTATTTTTGGTCGGCTTTTGTTTTTTTATTTCGGCAGCTAATTAAGAGGCGTTTTTTGGTCTTTTGTGAATTTGTTTTTGGTCCATGAGTACGTTTACTTCATTCTATACTGTTTTTTTCCAATATTATGCTGATATTTAGAAAAACTGTCAAGCGTTGTAATTATTATTTACTCATGCACAAAAATAACAACTTTTCAGAACAATACCGACTTCAATTCAACTTTTCCCTCATTTTTCACAGTTTTCAGAATACAGGTAAATGAGTAGCCTAAATAAATACGATTCGTTTTATAAAAAACATGATTGAGTAGTCTAATGCAGGCAAACTTTTGCCACACGGACTTCACACGAACATAAATAGCCAAAGTGGCGAACGGGCCAAACACAAAGTTACTGAACTGCGGAAATGCATTTTCCTGAATTTTGAGATTGACGTTGCTTGTTGCATTTCCTCCCTTTTGTTTTCTGTTTAGTGCCTAAGGTGATTATTGGATTTATGATGGGATTTTTTCTATAAATATTAGTAATATATTATTATCATTTAAATGACAATTTCTTTACATGTTGTCTTTTTGTAAATCAAACTATATTTGCATTTTTGAGTCTACTAACTCATGTTGTATCCATAATGTTCTAAATTGCCATTTTCATTTAAATATGTACGTTTAACTAGAGGTTTGATTATCACGAAGCTGACAATTAATGTCAAATAACATAAATTTCGATACAAAACTGATATTAGGTTAGACGCTATTTAAATATAATGTCAGTTTCATGTCACCATAAATTTTTGAATAAAAATGCCCAAATAGTAGCAATTATTTTGTCTTTGCATAGTGGCAGCTAAACTACCGCTAATATCGTGAGAAAAAAGGTCAACGATGTCTTTTGCTTTCAGTTATCTCGTAACTCGCTACATTTATTTATATTTTGTTATTTCAATAGCAAATTGGTATAAACACTTACCTATCTATAATAACAGGATCTGAAGGTGTTTCGTTTCTATTACCACAACTTTTCTTGTCACAACACCGACTGAAACAAAACACAATCATAAGAACACATGTATTGTCCGGTCTCTTTCACAAACACTTAAAATAACACGCAAGAAAGGGGATGAAAATGTCAGTGACGTTTGACATAGTTGCACCAGAGAAACTAAATGATTTTTTAAGACATTCTCACGTAATATAATCACTTTTTGAAATAAAAAAAACGGTTGATTGGTGCACGAACGTTCAGTAACGCTAATTAAGTTAAAATGCCTTCACTTTCTAGATTCTAAAAATAAGTGACAGTAAACTCCTTTCAATAGTATTTCCTATGTATAATTAATATTACCATGTGTGAACTTAATAATTATGTCACGGAACATTAACACATTTGTTTGCATCTTATTACCATTAATAAAGTATGTTATTCCACACTTTTTTAATAATCATGTTATTCCATTCATATTAAATTAGTAGTCAAAATTGTGTTCAAAGCAACCAACTTAATTCCTCCAAAATCGCTACTACGCGTACTAACGCGAACTTTAATCTTCTGTTATTGTCAACTTTTCCACGTCTCTTCCAAGGTTGCGAAACCTTACTTGAGGGATATCATTGAAGGGCAAAAATCAATATTATTTGTGCCGAAGGGTTCCGTATCATAGTCGATTTATAGTGCTCCCAGTGCGGCATAATACGCCGCTAGTAAAGAGGTTACGTGGCCTTTAAATTTAATAAAAATCTCGCTCAAATGTTATTTGTGATCGATTTTTCAAGGGCTTCGAAGGGTATCACAAAACCGTCGCTCTACGTATCAATTGACTGGGTTTATAAAATAAAATCAGTCCTTTTTATGAACTATCTAAACGATAAGAGAGTAAGAAATTTCAAAGACAAATAATTTCTTGACGTCATAATGCTATATTTCATGGTCAATCGGGAATGTTCAGTTTCCCAATGGTGTAAATACCGATTTTTTTTCTCGATAGTGCACGTTATTTGTTACATTATTACTTTGTTATTGACTGCATACATTTTTACTTTGTTCTATATGGATTAGTAAGAACTTTAAAAAAAGGTCATGACATTGAGAAATAAACTTTTATTTTTTTCTTACTAATCTGTTTTAGAAATAGAATTAGACTTTTAAGTAATTGTGACAGTTGACGATGGCTAGACCATAATGTGGTGAATAACTTTTTTTTATGTGTATAATTTATACTTTTACGCTCGTTTTGAATTGTCTACCTTCCAATATCAAATGTAATGCAATAACTTTCGAATTTCGAACTAATTTCGATGCTAAGTTTTAGTAACAATTGTTTTTAATAAATTTAGTTTTTTGCTTCCATATTAACGCAAAACTGACAACTTAATATGCATACTTTAATAATTACAGGCGTAAAATAATAACAGGGACTCTCATTGGTACTGCACCTTTTGCAGAGCGCCCACCTAGCGTAGATAAGGTGGAAATACCCGATTTCTATCACTTGATGCTAATGATGTAATGATGAATGATATCGATGTTTTAAATTTAACTTCAATTTAACTTTCTATTTGTACTGTATTAGCTGTTGGTTCTCCTACAATAAATAAATTAATATCAAAAAAATCTGATACTCGATATAAAATAAGACTAGGTTTCTGAAAACTATTCCAAGAGCCTATTCCACACAATGTGAACACTGTGTACGTTGCGCGCCCTACCGGGCCTCCTTGACGCGAAGGGCAAAGACATTGAAAGGACAGACTCCCCCGAGACTCCTCCCCTGAAGACGTGCGGACGGGACGCACATATCCCGCGGAAAGAGTACACGATATTGCGTCTAAGGTGGAATAAAATTTTAATTGTTCACACAGATGCAACCCCGTATCGTTACGCTACTATTTTACGCACACGTACTTACATGTGTTGGCGAGACGCAGTGCCGGTACGACCGGAAAAACAACCGCAAATAAACGGTTAAGTTAATAAGGACGTTTACTTCTTTGTTTTGGTGAAGTGTAGGACTTAGGACTTGAGTTGGATCGCTTAAAACAGTGTTAGAATTTGTTGATTTTTCTGTGGTGTGCACACTGGAGGAATTATTGCGCGTGAAATAAACTATTATATTATATAAGTAGTGTGATAAACTTAAGAGAGGCCCTTCTTGTATGAGTCTGTGTAAACAATTTGATGTTCTATATTTAAAATTTAATATCAATTTTGTGCACTAGTAGTAGAGATACTCAAGTAGTGCTCCGCGGAGCCCACAAAACGTCTGTGGGGCTCCACAATAACATAGGTCATAATGGAAAAAATACTGAAGAATAATTAGGAATACACATAAAGAAGCTTTTGATTATTTTAGGGCGCCGTCAAATATTGCTTTACAAAAGGGTTCCATCGCCAAAAACGTTTGAGAACCGCTGGTTTAACCCATAAAACGAGCCCTAGTGTCCTTAACTTTTGGGAATAAGAGGTATGTACAAAGTTTTTCATCTGAGTATGATCCTTTAAGTGTTATAAGACACTAAAAAGTTTTACATCGATGAGCTATCCTACCAAATCTTGTTCTATTCATTTGCTTTTATATACCAGTAATTGTCGTAAGTATCAGAACACAATAAAACGGGAGTAAATCGTGCATAAATAGGTATAATTCATTTAATTACCTTTAGTTGGTAATTCTTCAACGTTTCGGACGTCACGTTACGCCCATACTTTCGAAGGAACTTAATAAGTGAAAATCGTGTAAGTTTAAATAAATATTATCGTAAGTACTTTTAAATTACTTTTACTGTCAAAAACAAAAAATAATAATTCTATTCTACAAAATGGAATATGGGCTTAACTTCTAATGACCATTTGTTGACATAGTGTATACATTGTACTCGATGTGTGGCACCAACAGCAAGTTAGTAGGAACGATGACATGCACAAAACACAAAGTTTATGACAAATGGTCTTTATGACAGTTCTATGAATTTATGTTTTTATGTCTTTCAAAATGTTTGAATACATAGATAATCGGTAATAATGATTCGGGTTCTTTTCTTACCTGCACATAACTTCGTGTGTTAGTAGAACTCTGCACATTTCGGGGTTTTTGTCCTGGCCTTCATATACTATTGGCTGTAACAAAGTAAAACATATTAAAACTGATGTTTCAATGCATTGTCTTGTTTTTGTTTTATGCGAAAAAATAATGTGATTATCCCTAAAAAAAACTCTATAAACATCAATTAAACGCCACATAAAGATGCGTGTTCTCATTTTTCATCTTAGACAATCCAGGTTTCGATTCGGCTATATAGGCTAATCGTAATTGGTCATTAAGGCTATTTCAAATTAAAGTTTCCGGAACTGGATATATAATACTTTTTCTATAAACAAGTTTATTATACAAGTAATAGCAATACCTCTATTTCACAATATTTTTTGAAACAAATATTTGTATGACACTTTCATACAGTATCACAGATTTCACCGATTATATCCACAAAAATAAGTGATGACTTACGGTTGTATCTTCACGCTCTAGTGAATTATCTAATTAAAAATCAACGGCAAGATAAGATTTTTCATCTTCATCAAGTTATTATTTTTGCTAATTTATGTACCCCTTCAGCATAATCGGGTTGTGTTATCTAAGGCGGATTTACATGCGCCCACTACGTCCCCTTATATTTTGCGCAGCTCAATTGAAATACTTATTTATCTTAAGATATTTTATAGACATGGACGTTGGGCCAAAGACGGGGTATGGTCAAAAGCGTACCGCGAAACTGGAGAATGATTTAAGCAAACTTTTTTACGCTTTTATGTTACAAATGTTGACACTGTATTACAAAATGGAAGCCTTTAAACTTCTCTTAGTGATTAATACATGATAAACTTATGTTACAAACTAAATAATATACCTAAACTGGAGGTGAATACTCTCACAAAATAGACAGTATGTTAGAAAACGAATTGTAGATTAGCTCGTATAAATCTATACACATGTTTTTATGTTAATAATCAAATATGTCATATATTTTGTGTAAAATAATAACGTATAAAAACACATTAACTTTAACCACTAATAAACATCTTCAACCAGTTGCACTTGAAATTTCACCCGTAATTGATCAAGCATGCCGTAGTTACCCCACTGTGCGCATGCACATTAATATCTAATCAGTGCGTTAGGGGGCTAATCCGACCTGCTCGTGTGGGCCAAATGTGCAGTGTTATTTGTAGGGTTGAGAGCTGACCTGGTAGAAAATAGTACTTTTTCAGTGCAAGATGGGTGTAGGTTACTCCCTTTTATTCATGGATCGCAGCACAGTTGTGTTTTGTTTTGGATGCCTAATTAATGTTATTTTCATGAACATTTTTCATCAGCCGTCTTCATTTTTTTACTGCATTTGAAACCATCCGTAATATGTTAAAAAATTTAACATTAATAAGTGCTAAAAAAATATACGGAACCGCATTAGAGACTCAAAATATACCATATTATGACAAATAATATTTGCCGACATAAAAACGAAAATTCAAAATATAATTGAAACGCTCTAGTTAATAGTGTATGGGTAACTTAGCTATGAAAAACTATACATTAAAAATAACTATGGAAGGACAGAAAAAAATATGAAAAACTAGGTGCCCGCAACTTCGTCAGCGCAGGAGAAAAAAAACATAATGCTCTTTTTTTGTTCAGCATAGTCGGAGTAAAAAGTATTCTGTAACCATCTGTAAGCAGCTACCCGTGAACCAAAAATAGTTGAAATCTGTTTAACAGTTTTGGCGTGATGAAGCCACAACGACCCCTACCAATTTACAAAACAAAATGTTTGTATCAATAACCTTTAAATAGTCCGTACCACTTATGTTTTTAAAAATTTCTTCATTTCAGTTTTACAATTTTATACAAGTATAGATTACCAAAAACAATAACCCCTATAAGTATACTTACAAGTTACAGTTTTGTTGTCCTTCCTTTAATACCAGTATTATAACGTCATAGCACCCTAAATCCAAAACATCATTTTTTCGTCGAACAAAATATTTAATTGAATACGAGTTGGCGGGGTATTAACATCTTTTGTGCAAGGATTTCGAAGGATTTGGCGTTCGTGGGGCCCAGTAATAGGTGTTCAAGGGTCAGATAAAAGTATTTAAGCAGAACTACGATTAGCTTGGGGTTGAGAGGCTTAGGGTGCATCAGGTGCGCGGCAGATGAGGTGCGATTGGAATCTTAATGCGTTTAGGTTTAAATAGAACTGTTATTTGATTTAAACGCGCCTATACTACAACCCAGGGCGTCACAATGAAGTATAATATATACAACATTCCCCACTAGGGCGGTAAGTTGCTTTCAGAGTTCAATAACAGCATAATCCAAAAATTGACTTTTCGAGAAATCGTCTTCCATAGCTTTGAGATTGAGAGAGATTTCGCATCAAACTCAAAAACCCCAAATTTTGAGTTGCGTCGTTTTTGCACTCGGCAGGTATTTGTCGCACGAACCGGATGTTATACAGAACGATCTGTAATTAGCTAAATAATAAAAAAACAGGTATTCATTTTAAGAAGTGAAATAGAGGCATGTTTGTAATATTTCCTTTTGAGCAAAAAATGCTTAATCGTATTTCAAAGCGATGTAGTCCCTGCAGAAAGGTCTCTAGATTACTGTTCATATTTTTTGGAAACCATATTATTATAAATAAGCGTACTAAAGATTTTCCAAAACTCTGTCCGGCGAACACACTGTGCCTTAATTTTATCGCGCCTATACCACAATTAGAATCGTCACTATGAGGTAAAAATACTTTCCTTTTATTCACTGAACCTATCCTCAGTGTTGTAAAGTGTATTTTCGGTAAAAACGCCTCAAGAGCGCAATATAAATGGAACCAGTGGCATAGTTGTAACGTTCAAATTCATTCCCTGAAGTCAGCCCTGTGGGATGGCGGGCGGCCGCGTTGGGCATTCCCGTCGCCTGGGATTCAATCTCTGGGGAATTTGGGGGGATTTAAAAAAAAATGGACACTGGTGCCCGCTACTGCCCTGAAATATATTATGGACATTGGGCCTACGAACATTATTTGATGACTTTTCTGCATTGTTATTTTTTACAATTTAAGTATAGCAATAGGGTTTTTTCCGTAGTGAGTGATAAAATGAAATGAAAGTCGATAAAAGTGAAGAAAATCGTAGGAATAAACGTATATGTTTTGATTTTGAGTCTAAAATACACATGATTGTATTAATAAATAGATTTTTGGTCTGTACATCACTAGACCACTTAACGGTTCATTATTCTGCTCGTTTCTCGTTTAATGTCCAATTTCACCAAACTCTGTTAGAGTCAATGAAAATAACATCGGTGAAATGGTCGACATCCACAGGCGTAAACGTCAGTCATTAACAAAACAACTAACCTCTGTTAGTGGTTTTGTTAATGAAGAAATTAGGTCTTAAAGCATTGCACATTTTTTTAAAGGAGTCATTATTCATTGATTAGCCACGTAATTGTTACATACCTATTTCTACCCTAACTTCATGTTTCTTCCGTCTCGCAAAAACAAAATCGCTACTGTTTACGCAGACAATTGTATACATTACATCACTCTAAAGTAGACCTTAGCACAGTTCCCATAAACGACACATTATCTGTGTCGTAGAATAGTTAACAGTGAGTAGTCACAGTCGTAGGACTGTGACTACGTGTAGACAAAGACAACATTGGCGCGTACCGCAATATATTTTTGAAATGTTCAAAAATAAACTTTTATTTGCAAGGATGCAAGAGCGTTGTTCTCAATTTATGGACAAACATGAAATAAAAACTGAGGCAGAGGCAAGACGTAGTGTGCAGCAAACAGCGAGGAGCGTGATTTACATGAACGACAACGCACCGAGACTTTTAAATTGAAGACAATATTATACTTGCGATTCTAGTACTTATTTACTTTTATTTTAGTGTCACAGTTATGTTTTATGCTTCATAAATTGTGCAACTGTGGCTGTACACCAAACATTCAACAAAAGGTACGATGACGGGGTATGAAAATAAAAAGCTAATAAGTCCGTCAGTTAAATAAAAAAAAAATATTGGAGACGTTTTTGCTTTATTTAAATTATAAAAAAAATATTTAGATAAATCGCATTAAAGGTTATGAGTGGCGTCACTCCTAGATACAATCTGTACCTACCTAGGAGTGACGTCACTCGACCTTTTTACTCAATGTATCGCCTTTATGTTTTGATTAGATATGTAAAAAAATAAAAATAGTCTCCAATATTTTTTATTAATCTACATGAAGGACTAATTATGATATTGTGTTATCAGTTCTCACTTTTAGTTTAGTTGTTTTTTATATCTTTTTTTATTTCTTTTCTGGGCGCTACTGAGACTTTTGCGGTGAAAATTTGAGAGTGAATTTATTTTACAACGTAATACTAGTGGCTCTGTGATCTATCTATAGATCTCGCGATTCTTTCAGCCCCCACATCCCCGCTATTTTGATAGAAATAAAACAAAAACTGAATCGATAAAAAATCTATATAATTATCGAACCTGCTCACAAAATTTTACGAGAATCGGTTGAGAAATACGACCTGTCGAGAAGAGCATTCGGACAAACATACGAAAGCATTTTTGCCCGAGCTGAAACGTAAACGGTCAATCAATAAACATGTTTGGGTCAATTGTTCTGATTTTTTTAGGGTTCCGTACCCAAAGCGTAAAACGGGATCCTAACCCTAATCCCAATTACTAAGACATCCCTGTCCGTCTGTCTGTCTTTCACCAGGCTATATCTCATGAATCGTGATAGCTAGACAGTTGAGCTTTACACAGATGATTTATTTTTGTTGCCGCTATTACAACAAATACTAAAAACAGTATAATTTTATATCTGTCTGTCTATATCAGTAAACAATATAATATGGTCGAGCACTGCGTACATTTTGCTTAGGAGTAGGTCTCTGCTAACACTGGATTTTCATAGATACAGCCATTAGTAGTGTATATTTTGTACGGAACCCTCGGTGCACGAGTCCGACTCGCACTTGACCGGTTTTTTATATCAGAAACGTATTTTTTTGTTTAGTCGAATCAATCAACAAAACAACCATTTTGGACCAAAATTACATCAAGTTATTCACCATACTATAATCAAGTAACCCAACCCCAGCATCCGAAAGTCATTTTCCCAACAAAAAGCTTCAAATTAATATGTTGTATGAACATTGTTAAGTAAACATAATCAGACGGCCACGTGCTATGCGCCCGCCTCTCCATTCAACAGCCGCGATCGTATAGGATTTGCTTGAATCTCATTCCCTATGACTCACAATCTTAAGACTATATTCAAACAGAGGGGGCCAGATTGATGTTTTAGATATTGATATGATAGTGATTTAGTATGGGAACGCAAATAATCCGGTTATTTAAGTTACATTGGGGGTTAGGTATGGGAAATGCACTTAATGGAAAGTACAATTACTTGCCCCTGTGTGACATAAGCGATTTGTTACTGAATCGTCATATTCCTAATTGGTCATATTCCTTATTCGACACTTTCCAAACTGGTCATATTCTCAACTCGTCATATTCCTTACTGGCCATACCATATACATTTGCCAGCACAAACATATTACAGAAATCCTCTGTTAGTCCGAAATTGTACCGTCAAATGAATATTTAAAGGCGAAGACACTTCTTCTCACTTATCGTAGAGGATTTTATATGACCAATCAGGGATATGACGAATCAGGAACAAATCACAAGCATTAAGAATTCCCGGAGGTACATACGAGTACAATTTATTAAACAGTATACGATTATGTATAAGTTGAAGTCAAGGTGTGGTCAAGGCTCAACTGTTTTCTTACTTTCTTTGGTGTGTGCAATAATTAATACTACATAATATTTATGTATATTTTATTTATCTTCTAACTAACTATCCTGTTCTATAATAAAACAATGTTCATTGGAAATAGGTATTTATTTATTTATTTATTTAAACTTTATTGCACAACACAAACTGTTACAAATGGCGGACTTAATGCCTTAAGGCATTCTCTACCAGTCAACCATAGGGCCAAACAGAAACTAGTAGTTAGTGCAGGATCTTAATGTTGAGAATACAAAAAAAAAGTAAAGAAACGAGACACAAATCAACAAGTCAATATGGGGATATATACGTATAAATATTTATATACATACACACATATTACATTAAAATACAAATAGATAAATACAATACAATTATAAAATATATGTTACCCTTACACCTGCAAAACATCACACAGACAATCAATCTTGAGATTTATTGAAGAGATGATTGCGCAACATACGCTTGAAAGAGAAAATGCTCTGAGCTTGTCTTATAGAGAGAGGTAGATTAATAATGTAATTGAGAAACTAGTTTTAATATTTTCAGTTACCTAGTTATGACCAAAATGTGTTTAGCCGTAAAAGTAAATTTTTTTCTACAGCACATCGCAAGTTTCTTGCTCCTAGTAGAAATAATTTTGGACCCCTGTAACTGGCATCAAACGTTTTGGACTACTATTCTTTAGGGTTCCGTACCCAAAGAGAACAGAACCCTGTTACTAATACTCCGATGTATGTCTGTCTGTCTTCCACAAGTCTCTAATTCTTGAACCGTAATATGTAGACACTTGAAATCTTTCGAGAATGTGTACCTAATAACGGTGGTCGCTATAACGACAGACATTAAAATTAAATTAAATTAAAGGGGTCCCCATCGAGGAAAGCTTATTTTGCGTAATTATTTATATCATATTCTTTTTAAACCGTAACAGTATGCGTATGCGCTTGAGAATATCAAAAAGGGTGTATAGCATTAGCTATAACAACACATAATAAAAATACATATAGTCAAAATTGGAGTAGTACGGAACCTTACGTGCGCGAGTTCAGCTCACACTTGGCCGGTTGGTTATTCAAATGGGTAAAGTAGTTTCAGTTTCAATAATCGATTTTATCACAAAACAACATCGTGTCTTGTAAAGCATACTTAAACCATCCTAAAATATCACATTTTTCCTAAACTGGAGTTGCGTGTCCCGTTCGCATGCACCAGGCATTAGCTGATTGCCGTGTGCCCTCGGCCTAACGTTTTAATACAATTAAATCGTCCACTATTATCTGTACGCCATCTTGAAATCGCCATTTTTGTGGAACGACTGTCTTGCGTGTCTGTGACAAAGTGGTACAGTTATGTTGGTGTAATTATTAATCGTTTTTTTGTAGTGTTTTATTTAAACTTGATACGAAACGTGTGGACATCATAAAGTTTTACTAAGAATATTAACAAAACACTCTTATTTAAAGGTATGTTACTTATAGTGTTGCATTTCACATATATGCATATGCATATGCATTGAGTATTTTTGTTTTCTATTGCCTATTAAAGAAAACCATTGTCTTATTGTGTTAGCTATATCTCTCATGTAGGCATCTTTACTTGTTTTGAATGTTCAATTACTTTTTCTGTTTCTTCTTCAAATCATTTAATATAAATTAATCATAGCATAGATATAACACGAGATAATTGTTCATCCCATGAAGCGTTGCCATTTTATTGCACCTAGAGAGCTGATGGGCCCGCGTTTACAACGGGAAGCAATTTATTTTACTGCGTACTATTCAGTGAGGGCTGTTTCGAACTGCAAATAAACAATTAGTATTTTGATAGAGCAAAACATGCCGTTTTATTTGCAGGTTTTTTGTAAAGGTCTCTACATTAGTACATTACATAGTTTTTATACATCCATATCCATACTAATCCATACTAATATTATAAATGCGAAAGTGTGTCTGTCTGTTTGTTTGTCTGTTACCTTTTCACGTTTAAACCGCTGAACCGATTTAGATGAAATTTGGTATGGAGATAGTTTGAGTCCCAGGAATGGACATAGGCTACTCTTTATCTGGGAAAAATACCCTAATCCACGATAAACGAATTTAAGGCAGACGAAGTCGCAGGCCGTAGCTAGTAAGTAATAATGGGGTTGACGGTACGTTCTGTTAAAGTCTAGATTCAACTAGCGCCTACCTGGGTATTGTATATATATAAGTAAAATTTGCTGTACAAATATTGGAAGACTAAGTAAATATTAACTTAATGTTTAATGTTGTTATTTGTTAGTCTAGAAATAATAAATACTTGGACTTAATTTTTTTTTTGTCAGAAAACAAGTAACAAGTAGATCCGTTGTTCAGTAAAGGAAATTGAAACACGTGCCTTTTTCGCTCTTGTCACAATGATAATAAGGACTCATAAAGGTACGTGTTTCAGTGTCCCTTAGTGTATCCCATTTTTTTTGTTTACATATTTTCATATGTTATACTTTTGGTCTTATGAGCCTTTGTCTCATCCAGTGGACCACTAGGTTAGGAAGAATATTTGTTTAACACTTTCACTGCCAGGAACCCGCCTAGCGGGCGCTCTGCTCGTAGACGCGTAGCGGATAATATGCATTTCCCCGTATGTAGAAGAAAGCGCGTAGCGCTACGAAAAGCTTGTCAGCGAAATTGTAAAACAAATCACGAAACATTTTTTTTCTCATACCAAATTTTCACTGTTAATAAATACATTAAGAAGTTTTCACTTGAAAACTACCCCGAGACTCAGAGATATTTTTAGATTACACTAGAAGATGCCCGCAACTTCGTTCGCGGAGGAGAAAAAGTCATAACCCCTCGTTTTTTCTTCAGCGTCGTCGAGTAAAAGTATCCTATAACCATCTGGAGATACCCAGCTACCCATGTACCAAAAGTTGTTGAAATCTGTTTAGCTGATTTTGCGTGATGAAGCCACAGCGACACATACAAACATATAAAAAATCCAAAAAATATTTTTAGTGACCTCCAAATAGTCCATAACAATCATTTTTTTTGAAAATATCTTCAATGTACAGACATTTGATTTTTACAACTTTATAATAGTATAGATAAGGTCCTCGGAATAGACCGAAACATGTCGAGCAGTACTCGTCTTTTAGAACGTAAGATTAAGAAGTATTTATAAATATCTAAATCGAAATATTTCAAAGTATTAGATATCCCCATAAAATCAGAAAACTTACGTCGAAACCCAATCTTAGCCGCGTACAAAGTTGGCTGCACCCCGCCGAAACGCTGCACTAACTAGAAACGTACGTAATTCTTGTTTAACGTTCGTAAGTTAATTATGTTGGCGGCATAAATCTCTAGTAATTGGCTTCTGGTTACGCAACTCTGAGGTGGGACGTGTTGACATTATATATGTGGACGTGAAGTTTCATCATCTTTACGCTTAAATTGCTTATGAATTTACACGCGAAATGTGAGGGTGACTCAAGTGTTTTGTTCGTTTTTAAACTCTAAATCCGTATCTGCGCCTTTTATATTTATAACCCATTTACTGCGGATGAGGTACTTCCATTTTTTACGCCGGATCAAATATTGCCTCTAGTTCTTTCCAAATACTTAAACCAAGAAGAAATTTGAAATGTACCAATTTGTGAGGTTTGTGATAATGACAACATTTCGTATATTTATATTTACTAAAATATGAGTAAGTAGCTCAATTCTTATTTAAGCGGAATAAGCAAAATATACGAAATATGATTTTAAGACCAGATTAACTATAATTATTTTACTTTCACCTCATTGATTCGTTGCATAAAGTGTTCTCAGATATCTTATTATATCCCAAATCGCCAAACCCTTCACCAGCTGTCATTCAAAACTCTCACGCATCAAATTCGAATATAAAATTGCAACGCGAGATAGCGGTAATGACGCAGTGACCAGGGGCGTGGGGATTAGGTCTAATCGGGCGCCGGCGATGACAATCTGGCGCCACGTGGCGCGCGCGTGGCGCCAAATGGTGGTCGAGTTTGGAACTTGGAGGCTGCGCCAGTGGGAGGGTTGATTTTATTGCAATTGGTTATTCGTATTTAGAAATAAATCATATTTAAGTTTGTGGGTATTTTAAAGATAGATTTATTTCATTAGGAAACTATCTTTATCTCGGGTTTATACAGGTGGTCTACATTGTAAATGTAACTTTTAAGGGAACTGTAAAATAACTGTGCAGTCAGGATGCACTATGTTAAGTTGCATTTAGTATGAAACCTTTTTGTTTAAGCCCTTAGACAGTATACCGAATGACCCGAAAAAGTACCTAGTTTAAACAGACGAACTATTTTCCTAATACTACTTGCACAGGAACTGCAAGTCGACTGTACACCGACTTTGTAGTAAATCACTCATATTCGTACGCATGGACCTATAAAATAAGCGGACGGAGTCTTTAGAACATGAAAGTGAAGCAACCATAGTAAGTCAGTAACTGTCAAATCGCTTGTCCTTACGAGAGGCACACACTCATTCAAACCATAGTAGGTCAGTCGGCCGCCATAACTAAACGAGACTCCGTCGAATACAGATCTCTCAGAATGACACGATATAATTGAAATATGCCATTTTGCGCTGTCCAACGTTGTTGGCACCACAGCGGAGTGAGGAAAAAACTCAGAGCATTATTTTTTATAGGTAACAAACTCGTAAATCAATATTATTTTCAAATTTAACGTTTTAAATTGTCATACGATAAAATTCATACAATGAAACCAGTGTGCTCAATTACAAAATGGGGTAATTACCCTAAAAGTTAGGGAAGTTCTATAATAACTATTAGATTTTCCGTTTTAATCCGTTTATTTTGATATTATCCACATCTGAATCTTACAAGTATTGTGTTCTAACCTTTTTACGGGAAAATTATTATTTTAAACCTATTTCGTGATTGGGGATATTTTGTTGTACATGGCAACTCTGTTAAAATGCACACATTCTCGCGGTCCGCTGGCTCAATTAGCTGGCTTCAGTTGAATGTTCTAAAGACTCCGTCCGCTTATTTTATAGGTCCATGTTCGTACGTAACCTTTTTGGAGAATGTTTACAAAGAGAAAATATTCCCTATTTTATAAGTAAGTTATACTAACTGGTAAATTTATAACAAAAAAAAAACTTACCTGTTTTGTTACTGAGTCTATTAGTCGCACGAATATGTCTTGCTCTTGTCTGATACCTGTGAAGAAAAAAATATATAAATACATTACTATCGCATTACAAACCCAAACAGATATCAACCTTCAAACAACTACATAAGGTTTTCTAATGATTTGTTGACACCGTTAGGACTTAGAAAATATAGCCTACGAGTTATTAAGGTTACAATCTAATATCAGTGCTAACTCAATGGCATAAGATCTCTTATGTTGTGAAATGCGGAACTCGTAGCACGTAGCCGTCTACGCGCCTGCTACGCCGTAGTAAAGAGTATGGGGGTAATAGACTGGACACCATTTCCACACGTGACCGATTCCATTGGCCGACTGCTTGGCTTGGAAACTATCCAAATAATCAACGCTTCCAACCAAGTCTTTTGAATTTTGTCGAGAGTGAGAAATTACGGCCGATCTCACCAGGTCGGAAAATTTCTGATAATCTTGATACCCCTTATATTTGGAAAAAATATCAACGTGTAGGACTGCTGCTGGTAAAACTCTTCATTGTATTGATCGGTGATTGGATAGTCTTCCCAGATCCGGGAGCGATTATACGTTACATTTTTCTTTGTGTAAGAAATGACGTACGGTCGTTTAGAATACACTAACTAATTCGCTTATCTTTATGGTTTAACCTTAGTCATTTGATCAACCTATATATAAGCCATCTTTTGATATAGTTTTTATAGCTACATATCTTTTCATACAGAGTTTCATACAATACGGTACATGCATGATTTTTGAATCGCTTTTCTTAACATAATATGAAAAAAAAAAACGTTATAAAAGATGTCAAAAAGTGAAATTAAAATTAAAATCAGCCAACAAATACGGATGATAAAGGCTTTTTCAAAAACTAATTAGACATATGAGACAGAGGTCCGACATGTACTGTTACGTCAAAATGACACTACGACAAACGAAAGAAAGAGATAGAATCAAACGTTTGATGGCTTATATCTTGGTACTTTTTATAGTAATTCGATAAAAAATCTCTACTGTTCGCTGCATGAATTAGCTTTTATTAAAGCAAAAATAAAAAATCATGCATATTTTCTATTGCCTCTATACTCTCTAGACCGTAGCAGCGTAGAGACATTGCACAATTTGTTAACCTCCTGAAATTGCCTGCACTGGTCGTTTCCTCTCTGCATTTTTCACGCGACAAGAATTAAAATAGACGTGAAACGCGAAACGAAAAGGTTTGTTTGTAGACTTGTTCAACAAAACAACATCAACAATATTGGAACAATTGAAGTTTTATTTAGAATAGTTGTATTGACATGTAAGGTTGTGAATGAGCAATCTAGAAGTGAGTTCATAATTGTTAGATTTATTCCCAGTTTCACTATGCTCTGTTCGTTACTAAAGGCTACGCCACTAATATAAATAAATAAAGATCATTCCACAAATCTAATTAATCTCAAACTAAGCAAAGCTTCTACCATGGATACCAGGCGACGATGAAGGAAACCGAAATATTTGTCATTATACATATAAATAGTAGACATATTTCACACCCATATAATTAGTGACTTTAATTAAATTATTATAGTTACGAGTAATAACTGACCTCCTGAAACCTTATTTATATTTGATATAAATATATTTTTCATGATTATTGCCCTAGGGCTCCGTGGAGTACATTTTGAGTATGGCTGAATGAATATAGAGATTAGACAGGCGCAATCAGTCATTAAATAGCTGTAACAACTAGGTATTCAAATATGACGGAGATTTGACACGGATATCGTTTTTCAATAAATGCCGCTTAAATAAATACACTTTAATTAATAATCTCACTAAAAGGGAGTCTTGCTAAAAATCCAGATTAAGGTTCAGATTTTGAAGACAGTATTCAAGAAGTTCCTCTCTGCGCAGCTCGAACCACCGGCCCGGTAGCTTGGAGCCCTACCCCGCTGTCGGCGGCACCCCAGGTTAGGTATTTTTATAAATGTTACTTCCTTGTATTTGGAGTCTTGTATTAAACCTCTAATACTAATATGATGACGTATTCATGTTATGTAAATTACTTACTTTTTATAAGTATTAATACTTATTTATTGTCAGTTGGGTACATACATCCTTGCCTTGTGCTAGCTTTGACTTCTGTATTGAATAAATCAAATCAATGCTCCAAAAACTTGATTAATCCAACAGCTCAGTACAACACTATCCACAACACAATCGCCTAGTACTCAATATTCCTGCCAGCAAACAGCATAGTCTAAGAGCCTAAGACGCAATCATCATTCATAGTCCAAGAGCCAGTTCAGTGCCAATTTTCCATTATCCCGTTCGAACGGCAAGACGGCAAATATTTACAATGCGACCGACGTCGGTATTGTCTTCGACCGAACACCATTCTACCACATTCAGTTCTATACTACTGTATGACAATGGCATACAGTTGAAATTGGGTAATATCGCGGACTCGTGGGATTGGACAGGTTTGTGTACTGTCGGGCTATGACGTATGAATAAGTGACGTGTAAGTTGTCTCAACGGATTTAGTGTTACGGTTGAGAAGCTTGGTTTAGTGCATACTGAGATATAGATACTAGATCAAAGCACAAATAATAATAATTGCACTCAATCACGGTATACATTAGCAGTTTTCAAGACAACACATTTTTATCAAAGCTTTACGTATAACAAAGGTACTACACGTCGAACACATACAGTACTACTGAATGCAATGACCTTCATATATACTTTGTGTTGTCGTATGATTATGACGTCAAAACAAGAATCCAGAAAGGTTCGATTCCTTGTGTGAAACATGAGTAAGCGCATTAAGGTTTCTAGGTGTTTTTATATTTACTACATCATAATAAAGTAATGTAGTGTTTATTTACAAACAAATAAACATTCAGAATAATTGTGCATGTCGAAATCTAGTATTTACTGTTTCAATGATTATGGTTTCGTTATCATAATATACTACATATGTATATTACGCAAAACTGATTGTGGTTGGGAACACTGAAGTCAAAAGATCGCGCGGTCGTTCACCAACAAGATGGACCGATCAATTGAAAGACTCGTCGTCCTCCAAATTCTACACGGCTGTGAGAGACGCGCTAGACAGAAACCGATGGAGGCAGATCATCCGCTCCAAGTGCAACCCTGATGCTGACCACGATCCTCAGACATGAGGGACCTACCCCAGAGAGAGGTACATTACGAATTTGAGGAATTAAAGTAGCCAAAGAAGGTATATGTCAAAAGAACTGTGAAGCTGGGGGCGACTTACCATTTGCATAAAGTAATTGTAGCCTATACTGGATGCCGTTGTTTGTCTTTTGGCCTTCTGCTTCCTGCAAATATAATCAACTGTCAGCCATATTTAAAATACAGTCAAGTACCTAACTACAAACACCCTTCAGGACCTGGGGAAAATGTTTATAATTTATGTATTTTAAGTAATGAACGATTATTTTTTCATATTTTTAGGTCATTTCTCAGTTACATGTCCATTCCTAGCAGGTTATGTGAACATAATCATAATTGCGTCATCATACATAAAATCTATTTAAGAATTTAAGAAAAAGGAAGAACAAATGTAGGTTAGTTTTTTTTCATTTGTCTTTCTTTTGCAGGTTAATGGTGTACATTGTCAAAGTGTCACAAATATAGCACTTGGTAATCAACAGTAAACAAACGATACGTATTAAAGCACTACTGATAAAATAGAAGAAGATCTTTGATGCAAAGACGTTTTTTACAAGTAAGTTTTGAGTAACAAATAATTATTGTTCAAATCAACATCTAACGGCTAGAAAATTTGCAGTCGATCGAAACCAACAATTAGGTAGGTACATTAAATAAAAGTTTTAAAAACCTTTTTTTCTAAAACTTGTATAAATTAAATGAAGGTTTTTTTTCTTTACATCGCAAGAGGAATGTATATGTAACATAATTGCCCAGCTCGTAATTACGTATTAAGCTCGCGCGCACAATGGGCAACTGTCATGCGCAGCCTGATTGATGCTCCACCGATTCTAGATACCATCTTGCCTGATCAGACTAGCCACCTTCAAAAATTACTGTTACACGTATTCATAATATTATATGTACTCATGTTTTTTTTTATTTAGGATTTTAGGATTTTTGACTTAGGATTGGGTAGGTCTATAGCCTTACCAGTAATAGAATTTAGTGGGGGAGCGTAAACCCACAAACGGGAACGCCATCTGCGGCCACTTAGAGTTGTGTTGGGACGCAGTAAGGAACAAGGAATACGGAGGAGGAGGTTGGTTGAACTGATTCAACTCGACTTGGGCATAGGCCGAGAGAACTACAAACATACAGTAGTCTTAAAATACAAAGATCTAAATAATGAAAAAAATTCAAGACTCCAACTGGAATTGAACCAGTGCGTTGTGCCTTTCCGGGAAAATCGTGATAGTGAAACATCAAGATTTTCGTAAAAAAACAATTTTTACGAACATACAGACTGATACACAAATAAAATAGTGTTTAGACACTATAGCTGTCCGTAGCGCCCGCGCGTGCCCCCACACGCTAAGGTGCGTCCACATTTGTATCATTTGCCCGATCAGATCTTTGTTCCGTGGCATGACCGCATGTCACGATCACGCTTTTGGACGTTGCGGCGATCCGATCGCTCGAAATCCATGTTGCTACGCGTATCACAGACTTACATCGGACAAGTGGGACATGATCGCCACGCCGACAGTGAGCGTCCAAGCAGCGCGATACGCAGTCATGCCACGCCACGGTGATCGGATACGAGCAAATGATACAAGTGTGGACGCACCTCTAGATGCTGAAGATGTCGTGGCATTATATGACATGACATGACACTTTCTCTACCTCATGTTGATATCTAGAATAGATGGAGATATATCCATATGTTTGCAGATAGTGTGCTCTCAAGTGATCACTAATTTATAGATAAAACGTCAAGGTGAGATTTTATAGATGCGCTTTTCGAAATGTAGTAGATGAAATTGCACAAGGCGCAGTGTGTTTGACAGATCCTTCCCGAAGTACGTACTCATATGTATGTGTATGTGTGAGCTCACCTGATCCTTCTCAATGAAGCCGATGAAGGCGGTGCGTTCAATTTCTACGGGCTGTCCGGAGCGGTCGTACAGCGCCACCACGAAGTGGAAGAAGTTGCTCTTGCGCAAGTTGCTCGGAGGCTGCTTCTCGAAGTGAGCGCGGCCGACGCCTACGGTACTGTACAAACAAAATAATATTAATGTATATTTTTAGAAGTTGTCATATATGTATTTTCATTGACTTTAACACAACAATGATAATTAGCACAAGTATCGATTCAAAATTACAGCAACTAAATTTTTTATCATGGATTTGAAGGCCTAATTTTATATTTAATGTAATTCAACACTTTAAATATATACTTTATTTAATCTCATCATGAAATGGCAGTTGCTGCACGTTTTTTAATAAAATTCCCTAAAAGAGACATGAAATAGATTGCACATTAATTAGTCAATGGGTCTACGACGGTAGTTACGTACCACTTCATTTAAGTATATTCGTACCTTTTTATCCCAACTTTAAATTAAAAATATATTTATATATATATTAGAGGACAATTTTACCCCAATCGAACTAGTCCCATAGTAAGTTTAATTATGCTTGTGTTCTGTAATATACGTACTAGAGGACGATTTATTTATAGATGTATATATACACAGGAAACATCCAGGACTCAGGAATACATATTTATGCTCATCGCACAAATATTTGCCCTTACCGGGATTTAAAACCAAGGTCCTGACCGTCAGCTTGCTATTTAAAAATAATGTTAATATCCAAACGCATTTGTTTTCTGGGCTGTAACAGAAATTGAATTATCTAGTCACTATTCATAAAAGTAATTCAGGTTCCAAAATAAATGAAAAACAAAGGTAAATTCTGGCAAAGACTGAAAAAAGACTCGCGCCAAATAAAAAAGCGCGAAGGTATCTAATCGCGTAACATCGTGCCGAAACGGGTTGCGATAAATAAAACAATAGAATGTCGCGTGCGAGTGTACCTATAAACTTCATTTAACTATTGTTGCACCTAGTTAGTTCCATCTTCAAATAAGAAAAAACCTATATCCTAACGTATTTGCTTACTAGACTGTTTACAGAAATTAATTAAAACGAATTCCAAAATATATAAAAAAAAACAAAGGTAAATCTCGGTAAAGATTGACAAAAGACTCGCGCCAAACAAAAAAGCCCGATGGTACCTAATCGCGTAACATCGTGCCGAAACTGGTTGCGATAAATAAAACAATGGAGTGTCGCGTGCGAGAGTATAAAATGGCAATCGCGAAACCAATTTGTTTACGCAAATTCTGCAGCGGGGAGAGATGAATGGGCGACCATAGCGTAATACGGCACGGTAATGCTGCGATAGTGCGGAACTGGTATCGTCGATGTTTAATTTTCTAAAATATTTATTTAGTTTATTTGTGGTATATAACGGAAACTAGTTCGTAGAAGGTAGCCTTGCATTGGGCAAGTCGACCCAACAGATGAATGAAGGTTATTAGGTTTTTTTGTCGCTACTAGTGGCATGATAAAAAAGTGAATAAGAGCAATTTCAACAAAACTTGGGGTCTCAAATAATGAACTTTTTGGATTCAAGTTATTCAGAATATAAGCTCTGTATCTTACAGTAGCTGGAAGTATCCTTAAAGAAGTAGGAACAGGCTCAGCTTGGTTTTTCTACTAGATTCAAATTTCAAAAAAATCTTTAAGACCTGGCGCAGACAAACGAGCACACTAGAAAACTGTTAGCAAGTGGACTCTGGACACTAAATATCGAAATCAAAAATGCGAAGTCAAAATTAAGGACCACAATAAAATGCGATGCTAGGAGCTTATTACAGTCCGACACTCGATAATGCTACTTACTACAAATTACTTAAGTATTTAAAACTATTAATTTGTATTTGGTTCTATGTAAAAACATCGGGAACAACCAGTGGAAGTTAAAAATTTGCTTAAATAAAATATATGACCAAGAATTTGACGAATTGATATATTTATTACACACACACACCCACCCGTAATTAACGTCTGAAACAAGCAAAACGACCCCCTATTCTCTTGTCCTAAGGTCCAATGAAATTGAATAAAAATGTGTGTATATTAAAATAGGTTACCAGATGTCGATATCGAGGTGTGTGGCGCAGTTTTGTTTGTCATCACTCTATTTTGCGTTACAGATATTTTTGTTGAATTGCTAGTAAATCTTACGAACCAATGTTTTTTTTTAATGCAAATTAATTTACCACCGATACTTTGACAACGTCGATTATCTATACTATTATAAAGTGGTAAAAATTAATAAATATTACAGGATAATTTTCTAAAAATCGAACTACTCCCATGGTGAGCTCAATAAGGCTCGTGCTATGGGTACTTAGTCGACGATTAATTTAATACATATTTACTAAATATAGAAATCATCCAAGACCCGGGAACAAATATTTATGCTCGTCATAAAAATATTTGCCCTTACCGGGATTTGAACCCAGGACCTCCAGCTTCGCAGGCAACATTACTCCCGCTGAGCCAAACCGGTCGTCGTTAATTGTCTGTAAGTACATAGAAGATATTTTCAAAAAAATAAGTGATGGAAGATTTGACGGTCGCTGACTCGCGATATATATATTTTTTGTATGTGTCGTTGGGGCTACATCACGCCAAAACGGCTAAACAGATTTCAACTATTTTGGCATACGGGTCCTCCACAGACGGTTATAGGATATTTTTATACGACTATGCTCAAGACAAAAAGTGAGTTATAATTTTTTTGTCCTTCGCTGGCGAAGAAACGAACCTAATATCAACTAGGTATTTAATACGTATTTTTCTTCTAGCTTCTCGTTGTCAGCTTACGCAATATTAATTTATCTCTGTTTTAATTTTAAATCTGTGAACCACAATAAAAAGTATTACTATGCTATCAGTACTACTCATTTTATACATGGCATAAAAAACAATGCACGTTCCAAAAATCTTCACAGTAACGGTATCCTCAATAAATCATTTCTAAAAGGATTATGATCTATTCCATTGTCTTTCTTAGCGTTTTACAGCTTTGCGGTCGATGAATACGGGCGTCTATTGACAAATAGGACATCCACTGTTGAAGGGATTTTAAATTTATGACTATAATATTTTGGGGCACCCGAAAACGTGCGGCGGTATTTTTTTTCCTTCAGCTGTTCACCACGGCGTTTCTGTGCAACAAAGTCTCTAACATTTTACCTACTTGACAGATATTTGAATGATGCAAAAACGTCACCAAAACTTAATTGAACAATTAGTGTGTGGGTAGTGGTAGTGTGGGTTTATTTTTATTTCACATAGTATGTAATGGAGAATAGTAGTTTATGCAACTGAAAAATAATGAGACTCGTGTGATCTTATTATGAAACTCGCGTTCGGCTCGTTTAATAAGCCAAAATCGTGTTTTAGGGTAGTTTCCTGGGTTAACACATAGTATTTTAATTAGTCCGACAGTTAAATTATCAAAAAATATTCGACACGTATTTTTTCTTTTTTCAATCAACCGAAAAATGACAAAGATAAAAACCGTGTGAAGCAACGGGGAACTTTATCAAGCTATATTTTCATCATCTTTTGTTTAATTGACAAAAAAAATACGTGTCCAATATTTGGTTATCTCGGATATCATTGCAGTTATGAGAATGTGAACATTTAGTATTGAAAAACTGATTTGTAGTATTGGAACCCATGGGTTTGGAACATATTGAAGAGGATTTACTATATGGGTAGCATGCACAGTATTTGATATTCAAAATATATTTAGAAGTGGGACAAAGAAGACGTGGGGAAAAGCGTAGTTTGAAATAAATTATGCACGTTAGCATTGTGCATGACAATTGCAATTGATTTACTTTTTCGTGGATGTTTTTTTTTATACGTAATTGTTTTAATGTTTCTGCCACAAAGCAGCAATTGCATTGTTATGTTCTAGTTTGAAAAGCAAGATTTAGTGAAATGAATAAAAAACATTTATGTATTAGTGGTACAGTGTGGCTGTTGATTTTAGCCAGAACGTAAAATCAGTGCTAAGTAACCTAAACGAGAATAGCATCTTATGCAATCGTGATATAATGTATGGTATTCCAGTCGCGTATCGCGTTTATGACACTCAGCTTGCTGAGTGACTTAATTATGGTACGGGACTTAAAAACCGAATTATATAACTACATAACAATCCTTTTTCTACGCGTAAAATACAATAGATTAAACACAGCTAAAAAAATTGCAAAAGCACTGCGTTCTTTTTTAAATTCGTTATATCTAGTTCTGCGCGGATATAGAGTACGTATAGAGTGATAATCCAATTTAAAAAGTATACTTTTGTAGTATGATTTGCGGAGTCTTTATTCACAAATTATAAGTACACGAGTAGAAAATGTATTAAATACAATAATGCGCTTACGTAAAAATAATACTACAAATGATCAACAACGCCGATTCACTTAAAATAATTGACACCAGTTGTTTTTTAAACTAGCGTTCAAGTAGACGAATGCAATTTATTAAAAGCGTCTAATAGCGAAGTTAATGATGCGCGCCGGTTACAAATGACGCTGTCATCGCGCCTGGGTGACTTGATCATTGCGGAGAATCTACTTAATTGTTTAGGTTATTAAATATCAAGTGGCATATGGTATTTTCATCAAAAAATCTATAAATCTTGTGACTTCGTTAATTGAATATTGGGCATTCCATAATTTTAATGTACCAAATAATGTTTTTTTTAAATTACCAATATTTTTAAATAGACACAATCGATGAATACCTTAGTGAGTACAAATACAATGCAGCAACATACGCATCTTTGTAACTTCACGCTGAGTAAAATATACTATAATTATAAAGTTCTAAAAATTAAATGTCTGTACATTAAAGATATTTTCAAAGGTGGTATTGGTCACTGGATTGAAAAATATTTTATTTTTATTTTTTATATGATCGTATATGCTATTGTGGCGTCATTACGTCAAAACAGCTAAACGGATGTCAACTATTGTTGGTACACGGGTAACCGGTCATCCACACATGGTTTGAGGATACTTTTTAGACGGCTTCGCTCAAGAAAACCAAAGAGGGTCATTCTTTTTTGTCTCCTTCAATGACGAAGTATAATTTAAGCTTATATCTCTTAAGTAAACGTCCGTCAGCCTTTAATTAGCTATTAACAGCTAACCGAGCATGGTAAAATGGGTGCTCGCATTAAAAAAAAAAAAAGAATACAAAATTAAAAATAAACATTTAAATTAAGAATGCTATTAATTCAAATAGAAAATAATTTAAATTGAGAACGCCGTAAGATAGAACAACAAACACTTGAGCATCGCAAACACGCAACGCGACAGATGGGGCGGTTGCTCTGAGCACACAATGCCCGCTAATTCTACCATCAATACGTCATATTATACGCTAACTGTACCAAATGCTCACTCTTGTTGCACAAATACGTTATTTTTGAGGGTGAATTTTGGAAAACAAATGTGTTCTTACTTATGGGCGCGATGGATGATTATGATTATACATTGTTGTTACACCGCATACGTCGATCTTTTCATGCACAGACCATATAACCTAGGTTATAGGTTTTTATAGGACGGGTGAGCAGTTACCGAAAATAAATTCTCGAAGTGTGTAAGGTAACAAATACCAAGATTCGTTTTGATATTGACTATAAATATATGTACCTAAATCTGTTTGACGGTATACCTAATATAATTATCGTGACGTTCATTACTAAAATTACAACAAATACGTAATAGTAAGGCTTAATATATAAGTATCATTTCAGATAATTGAATGGAATTATACAAGCAAAAAATGTTGGAGTGTTTTTTTTTATATCAACTAAAAGTATCCTGCTTATTTCACTACATAACGTATATACATACACCTAGACCACAATCGTATTTTTATAATACGCATATACAAGTTACAACTTAACGGCTGTGTGCACTAACCGACTAATAACTAGGTATATATATTTTGAAAATAAACTTAGTACAGATATGTTTTCGAGTATCGATACCATCCTTCTTAAAATAATTAAAGTAGCTACAACCAGCGCGACACCTAGCTCTCCATACAATAACAGAGCCGTCCCCAAAAAAACGGGGCACCGGTTCCCCCTCTATGATTTATGGCGCCCTCTATGAATACGCACTTGTTACTGTTCATTATCGCACGCTCGCCCCTGATTGGTCGATAATGAAGTCATTGTTGCATCGGCAGGTCGGTAGCAGGTTGAATAATGACAATGAATTAACGGTTTTGCGGAGTATCGACATTTCGCATACTTGTTTCGGTTGGGAAAAAAGGTCTATCTTCGATTGAAATTGAGTTCGGCCCAAAGAAGATTATTGTTTTTTTTTCAATATAAGTAATTGCATAAAGAATATTTAATAAGAGTTTCACTTGACATGTCACTCTGAAATTATACACAGAATTTTCTTAAACTCGTAGTTTTATTTATATAAAGAATTCATGGAGGACCTAGGAGCTTAAATAGGGTACTGAAAGTATTGAAATCTCGTTTGAAAGTGTAGATGTCAAAATCCGAAATGCTATTTATTATAAAGCTCACGACAAAAGTCTAATAGAAATATCTGTAAAATAATCTGGTACTGTTATTCTTAAATAGTGTTATGAATGAGCATTTGGAATGTCCATTGTAATATTAAGACAGATATACAACAAACATTATATTGGGTTAGTTACTGAAATTTTAGTGGCCGTTTCAAAACATTCAACTGAAATAATTCCATTCGTTCGACTCGCAAACCTTTCCTCTGTATTTATAAACACAGGCTTAAATAACCATAGAGTCCCCTTGTTAATCCCATACAGCTATTTAATGTCACACAGACATTTGGTACTGCTTGCTCACTTTGCGGCTCTAATGCGATTTGCCGTAACAAGTTTACTGCCATGCTCTTTTCGGCGGCTAAAAGGTTTATGAAAAGTGTAAATATAGAGGGATATCGAAACTTCATTACTTATTGGAAGAAATTCTTTAGTCGTATCTGATACTAAATACTAACCAACCTGAATAGATCACACGCAGCGGGTTATATGAAAATGATATTTTTATTTTGATCCCGGCTAAAATCAGTTTTGATACTACTTTTTTTTGTTTATTTTTCAAATAAGGTGTACATTTATTTATAAAAAGTTTGTCGGCGATGGCATGATACGGTTGGTGTGTACGAATCAAAATTTTGAAAGTATTCCAAGTTAGGATTCACTCGAAAGTAAAAGTAGTTAACTAGCGAGTTAGGAATCATCCATGCGCAAGTGAGTAAATTTTTCTTGAGCGAGTAAGAGCGATTTAACTTGGAATTAACAACTAATGATCTACGTTTTTATTCAGATGTTAAAAACATCACTAAGATATTGTGTTGATATTGTATTAAAACCAGTGAATGTTTTATTAAATAGTAATTTTTTAAAATTCTAGGAAGTAACTTAGTTGATCGAGCTAGCAGCGTTCAGTTATTGGTGTCACTGTTCCAGAGACGGCTGACTACACATTGATTACTAAATCCAGCTTTGATATCGATACCGACGACGTATCGTTATGGAATTTGGCATGTGAACAAAATGCCTCTTTAGGTAAGTTATATAGACTCACTTGGAAGTTGTCAAGTCATCCTCGAGCATGTTTGAGGTTCTCTTGAAGAGGTTCATAGATTGTTATAATTTGGACTTAGATCCATCATGATTAAGAATGGATCAAAAGAAATAGTTTCTGTCACATGTTACACACTTTTTTATACTTGTCAACTAACGCACTGCTGCGGCACTCTCAGTACAAGTTTCATTGGCATTCCTGGCTTGGGTTTACTTGCAACTGTCTAGTAGCAAACTTAGGAGTTATCCAAGCGCTCACAAGATGCACTTGAGCAAAGGTGTCTTGCTTTGGACTTACTTGAAGTTGTCAACTAGCGAGCTGGCGGTCATCCAAGCGCGTATGAGAGATTCTTTGAGCTAACCTAAGATACCCTACGTTGTCATTCGGCACTCAAACTTCTGCAAGATGCTCTTGAGCGATGTGACTTGGAATTACTTGGAGTCATCAACTAGCGAGCTGGCGGTCATCCAAGCGTGTCGGAGGGATCTTTAGAGAGAGGTATCTTGTCATTCGTCACTTGAACTTTTGCAAGATGCTCTTGAACGAGGTTTTTCACTTAAAGTTGTCAACTAGCGGGCTGGGTTTCAACCAAGTGCACGAGAGGGATTCTTCAAGCGAGTTATCTTGTCATTCATAACTCACTTCTGCAAGATGCACTTGAGCGAGGTATCTTGGACTTACTTGGAGTTGTCAACTAGCGAGCTGGGGGTCATCCAAGCGCGTGTGAGGGGCTCTTCTTTGAGCGAGGTCACGGGGCCGCGGGGTTGCGCGTGCAGCCCACCCGCATCCTGGTGGTGCAGGCCGAACATCAGCCCCCCTGGACAAAACGAATGGTTGGTTATATAGTCCGGCTCAATCATTTCACATTAACCACTAACGGGTGAAAAAAAGGGGCGGATGCAAATAAAAAAAATGAAATGAACCGATAGTAAGAGACAAGCAAAACTACGCTCTCAATGCTAATGAATGTATCTTACTTATTTTATGTATCTCCGTTTGACCCTATTTTTACTAGTAGATAATGCCATTATGTCCACCATTTGTTCTTTTTTGTTTTTTGCAATAAGGTTTAAATAAATCAATAATAAACCTGGTTAACGTTTGTTATAGCGTTTTTGAAGGTTTTAAAATTAGAAAAACTTACGTGAGATGATTATTCGTCCCTTTATTTATTTTTAATAATGATAAACAAATACGTTACTAGACAAGACATATTTATATATATGTTTTATAATAATTATAATTGCAGTAGTACCCAAATACTGTTGTTTTGGTCGAATAATAAATAACGCTATGTGCAAATCTATTTTTAATTTATCTATCAACTTTCTAAGTAGCTCTTTCATTTTCATATGACATAAACACTTTCTTTGGGTTATAATAAACTTGAAAAATTTAAAACGTGCAATAATTCAATTATTTATATATTTTTTATACACGTCAATCGTATCCAAATGCTTTATAAGTTTAAATGCAGTCTTTTGAATACTCAACAATTATTATTTAGTTGGACTACGCGCAAAATTGTTTAAGTGGGAACTTGAAATTAAAATGTGTAAAGGGAAAGTAAAATGTCTGACACACTGAAACAGACACCAGAGAAATAAAGCAATGTTGAATTATAATTTTTCTTATCACCATACTCTTACAAAACTTGGAAGATAATTTGCAATATTTATTGAAATAAACACTACACTTGATCTAAATACCGAAGGCAAGATTTTAAGAGCGAAAGAGGTGCCATTAATAATATATTACATTATTTAAGTAAATCAATCGTATTAATCAAGTTTATTTACCTACAGAACATAAGTAACAGTACTGTATTAGAATTTATTTTATTTTATTACATAAATATAATACTACCTATTCTGTAAATGGAATATCAAACCATTAATTTTACACTAGAATATATATTTTTATTCCACGAATAATGTTTACTTATTGTCAATCATTGTAATCTAATTGAAATATGTATATTTGAAATGAATTTAAATCATTTTTTGTTTTATTTATAATGAATGTAACTGTTCGGTATATACATAAAATGAAAAAAAAATCAGGGCCTTTTCAATATTCAAATAACATTGAAATATTATAAATATTTTTTATTTCAATTATAAATTAAATTATCTTGCGTTCAATTTATTACAAACAACATAAAACACTAAGACTTTTGTAAAATGATAAAAGAAAGGGAGCTAACACTAGAGATAAAGACGTTGCTTTTTTAACATATTTGACTTATTCAAATGTTTAATTAAATAGCGTAGATAGTCGTATAACATTTATTAAGTAACTTAAAAGCGTGTATAGTAACAGTCTCAAAAATGACAATTACAGTAACTACAAACTAAGACAAAAAATAGTAAAATCCCAAGAGAAATTTACAAAATACTAAAAATAAAGACAAGCGTTTTTCCACTGAGAACTTTCCGTTTTTTTTGTATGGTTAAAAAAATTAGTAGAGTACAAACAAGTACTTACTTTGAAACACCAACGACTGGATCAACATACAGTATGTAATGTGATGCGATAGAAATTGTGTGTAAACTTAGCGTACCCGTATAGTAGGGTAAAACGTATTATGAACCTGCTTTACAGAGCTCTTTTAGGATGAATACTGCAAAGATATGTCAAAAACCGAACATAAAACAAAAAGAACGGGTCAAAATAAAAAGAAAACTAGAGTAGTCGCAATTTACAAGAAACACAAGCTTTAAACGGGCACAATGTCACTTTTAAGCTTTATATCACAACGTTGCGTCAAAAAAGAGAAAAAATTAACGTCATTAAAAATTGGACGAAAGATACTTTTTTTTGATGTGGCTTAACACACTGTCTTATGGTTACAAAAGATGCAATTTTGCGTCAAAAACAAACTATAAATAAAATAGCCAAAAACGACGCAAAATATGAGATAGACTGCAACGAATTTTAAGTAAAACTTGTTTTGATGCGACATTGTCATTTAATTTTTTTAAGATTAATATGACAAAGTTATGTCACAAACAGGAAGTAAAGAAAAATAACACATATCAAAACAAACGAAAATGAACGAATCAGGATGTAATTTTCAAGAAAAACTCGGTACGAGTTTTCTTCACATAATCACTTCTACAAAAATGAGCAAATTAACGACGTTACAAAAACTGAGATAAAGTCGTAATTTTCGAAATACCTGAAGACCTCGGCGCGCCCGGCGGGTACAGCTTCCGTCCCCATCCCACGGGGTCGAGTTCTAGCGGCGGCCACGGCGAGCCCGTGTACCCGCCCGCCGCCGCGTTCAGCTCGTCCGACCGAATCGCGAACCGCGCCCGAACCGCGCACGAACACCACCGGACTGTCACGAGCGGGAAGCGCGGATTATTTGAAACTGAGATGCTTCTCTTTCGAAAAACGCGATGCTTCTCTTTGAAAAAAATAAAAGAAAACTAGACTGATTTTTGGGATGGAATACGATTCTTTTATAATGTCCGTTGCATAATTTTTCCAGTTAAATTTAGTTGTAAAAAATTATTAAACTTGTATTAGATTTTAAAAACACTTCGAAAACCAAGACAATATTGCACGATAGACCAAAAAGTGTAAAGTTTGGTCTACTGTTATCCGACTATCGTTATCGTATGTGCGTTCAGGGATCGAGTCCCGGTTGTGCGGGCGATCCCGCTGTGGATTTGCGGAACACTAACAAGCGTCGCGGGAGAGCCGAGTGCCCCGGCCGCGGCGCCCCCGTCCCCGCGGGCTGGGGAGGCGCCCTGGGGACACGCCCTCGTCTCGCGAGCGGGACGACGCGACTGCCCTAGGTGGCGCCACATTCCTATCCAAATTCAAAATTCGAATTTTCCCAAACGATCGTCTTTTCTTTTTTAAGATGGCCAGTATTTTTTTGTTATAAATTTGAAATTATTCGGAGTTTATACGCGTGCGTTGTGAGCGTTGTCGGTTGTGATAATGGAAGGTCGCGCCGGGGTTTCCCTTGGAGACCGCGCGTGTAAGGGATAGCCTCACAGATGAGACGCACAGCATCTCTCTGGACCAGCCGCCCTGGGACGGCCCACGGGGCGCGGATTACTTATTAAACCACGTTAGACTGACGATGATGAAATTTCACTGGGAATTGACTTTAACAACTCGTGAGATGAGGTTTTGTGGCTCATTTATTATGATGTGGTTAACGTATGCTGGTTGGGATGTCTCGTAAGCAAATTATTACGTTTTAAGCAGCAATTTCGAAGTAATTTCAACGATAAGAAAGCAAAATAAAGTACCTACGTCAGAAACTGATAAAAATTAGTCTTTTATTTTTTTACACTAGAATTTATTAACAATTTATTCCCAACATAAAATAATACCTATTTCAAGCCCCGATTCACAACTCTAAACGAATTTTAGTTTAGATACATATATTTTTCATATATTACTACGTACGTTCACATAACAGATTTTACAGCGGTTTATAAAATGTCTTACTGAATAAACAAAAAATATTAGATGAATAAATGTCTTAACTGGTGAAAGTATGTACGCAACTGTGCACAAAACAGATATTTACTTATTTCTATTTATGCTACGAGACATTTACCCACTTAGGTACTTATGTATTTTAAGAATTTTGTTATCAATTTTAATTAGTTTCCTTGGTAAAACTGTATGTAGTATTAAAAATAACTAAACGAAACTCGTGAAGCGCATAGTTAAAACAGAAAATTAAGCCTTATAACTAAAGTTTGCATGAATGTTTAAAATATATTTTGGACCTGTAACTGTGGTAAATGTCCGAGCTTCTGGGCATTGACCCATTAGTCGCCCGCCTTAATTCATAGCAACTGAGGTGACAAGCAGGGTATCTTTACTATCTGTTATTGGAATTAGGGTTTCAAACATTCGGACGTTTACCTTATAATTAAAGAGATTAAAGTAGCCATACAATATAATTCCTTATATTCGGCGTGTGAATAGCCAAATACCTATGTACGTTAATCGACAGTAGCTATTGGAGATTGACGATTACAATTAACACACCAATGAGCCTATATAGAACCTTCAGAAAGTATTCTAAGCATCATTATTTATCTACTACGAAAATATGAAACCTTTCCAAGGCACATGCACAACGGGACGTTAGTTTTAATAGACTTAAAAATACCTTAGGGTCCTAAATAGACTGTGTGTCTATCACATAATTTCACGAGTGTTTGGTGCTAATGTCCTGTTATATATTTTTTATGGTCTCGGTAAAAAAAGCTCTGTTGTTTGGATATGCACATTTTAGAACATGTGGTATCACCGGTTCCATCGTATTTTTTCTCAAACTTTAGATGAGCTTGAAATGAAAAAGGACATTATAGAATCAAATGAGCTACTAAATAATTAAAAATATTTAAAGGCTTGATAAAATATAGAAACCTGCACTTAAAATTAGCCAATATCGGCAAGTAGGTATGTTATTTTTTATCTTGATGACGAATTTTCGCGATAAAAAGCAAGTAATAGGAATTTGGGTTTTCACATATATACAATATAACTCCCATGTTTTCTCGACACTTATAAAAAATATTAAATAAACATCAACCGTAACCAAATACCCTTTTCCCAACAATTCCCAAATTTCCCAACATCAGTAACAAACTTGGGCCTCCAGAGTACTGGGAGGCCTGGAGGGACCGCCCCGCCACGCCCACCGCACGCCACGCCCACCCGCTGTGCCTAGAGACCACTGCGCTACAAGACGTATTGAGAATTCAATATTAGGGCCTTAATTTATAACAAAATATGAAACAGACGGTGTTTTGCAAAATAATATTATATAGTAAAATATCGACTTACTACTCCCAATTACTATTTATTTTGAGTTTATATATAGCTACCTACATAAAGAAATGAAAAACTCGCAGTTGATGTCTAGCACAGCGCAGTGTCTCAGACTGCAAGTATTTTCATTGCCGAGTGGAGACTATTTATTGTATTGTCTGTTTTGTCATCGTGAATTTGTTATGATGTGTTTGTTATCCTGATTAAAGCTTTACTTTATTCTATTTTTTCTACTTCAACATCAACTTTCAAGGTACCTACTCCCCAATTTTTCGACACGTCTCACTATGTCACCTTATTTTGGTAGAATGCATTAAAAGTTTTTGATGTGCCTAATATATTGAATAAATTAGACAATTAAGCTTATTTTTAGTTTACAATTTTAATAAAAACTTGTGTTTCCGCGATTTACCTATAGACCCGTGACCATGGATAGCTGAAAAGTTTCTGAAACGTCGGGAACTAAAATGCTATAATATACGCGATATAATCCGTTAAATTGTTTTATTTCAATTTTAAAAATTGTACTATGATTTACACAAATATATCAGGTAACGCAGGGGACGATATTGTCCCCCGGTTAAGTATGGAAAACGTGCATTTTCCACTGCGTTACCATGTTGTTACAAAATTATAGAATTCGTTTATGATTATAAATAGTGAAATCCAGATGATCTAATTTAAACATGTATTTACAATTATCAGACTGCCACATTCTAATAAGTTTATATCAGCTTCTAGAAAAGGAGTACCTTAAAAGTTGATTCAAGGTGGTTATATTTGAACAAAAGGTGATACTGTCTAAATCACTGCAAATTCAAAAAAAATAATTGGACATCCCAACAATTGCCGTATAGAGCGTTTTAAAACTTTCAACCAACACTTTATTATCAATCAGCTTTTGAAAATTCATAGCTAAGCGTTGATCGCTGTAGAGACTTCGGTGGATTAAATTAAACTATTCAGTATAATTTGCTTAATTTTATTAAAATATCTAGTGTAGAATACATTAAATAAGGAAAAGAGTTGTTTTTTTACTAAACTAATATATTTATAATGATAACTAGGTATCTATTAACCCTTACAACGACATATAATTATCATCGTCTTACTACAACTTTCCAAATGGCCACGGCACATAGCTTGAAGAAAGGTATCATCGTTTTCGATCCACGTTGGGGCCCCACCAACCATCGAAATCGAGTCTCACCATTATATTGTTTGTCAGACTACGAAGTTCCCAGTATTATCAATTTTACATACCTGTTCAAAATTCGATGATTCATATTCAAGCATTAGCGTTGATCGTTGTAGAGACTTAGGTGGATTCAGCATAACAGATCGTCACGACTCAGGAGTATGAGTAAATTATTAATCTGTCAGAGATTTGGTACAACTAAGTACAATATTATAAATTTGTAAAAATGTATGTACATTGAAGATATGTTAAAAATGTATACGGACATGATATTTAAAGGTCACTAAATTGAAATACATTCAAAATTTTACGCAATATAATTTGGCATCCTAAACTATGACGCAGTATTCTGTAACTATACAATTCACGTCATATAAAGTTGTATATCTGAGGTTAGTCTCAACACTCTCTCGTTGCAATGGGTCGTTTAATTTTTTTTTCTGTGGTTATGTTATAGAACAACCTCTCAATAATAAAAATATTGGTGAAAAAACTACTTCAATCTCATAAAAACTCCCCAACAGAGAGACAATTTTGGACTTTCCCAAAAAACACTTCATACTGAAGCCTAGTTACGTCACACGGTTAGTACCTTTTTGGGAAAATTAAGAACTTTGTTCTGCAGAACTACGTTAACTTGCGTTTGTCGAAACGGTTTCATAACAAATGTTACCATACATTTTATGGGTTATTCAATAGTACTCGTATTATTATATTTATTCATATTTTCATACTTTAACACATACACGACCGCGAACGCGGTCGGCGGGCGCTCTGCACGCAGCAAGTTTTGCAAGTAGCGCTACGACAATGTCGGTTGTGAAAGTGTTAAAAATGGACTTTTCCACCCAAGTTTAAGGGCTCATAAAATAGCTAAACGTAAGATATTGTACACAACATTTTAACGTAGTTCTTTATTTCGCTTTTATTACCAGGATCTTATATAATTTTTACAAATTTTGAGATCAAACAACATCCCTATTGCTTCAACGCGACTAGGTTGCTGATTGCAGACATGAAATCATCATCAGTTAGACATCCACAGTTGGACATAGGCCCGTCAAAGAACGCCACTTTCCTTCCTCCTCCTTCTGCAGATCATTAGTCCACCTTGTGGGAGACAGAGAAGCAATACGTGGCGCGAATTGTACTAGTCCATAATTTCAAAATGCAGGTTTGCATGCGCAATAGGCTTCCGCCACCATACTTGGAACAATAGATCTAGATCAGCGCATAGTAATTAGATCAACGGAATATGCCTAAGCGGCGGTCTACAGGGAAATCACGCTTGCACACTGTATTGAATTATTTAAACACCTATAGGCACCGAAGTATGATAAGTAATAATTAAATGTTGTAATAAATATTAGGAGATAATTATACACAAATAGGTATGTATGTATACTATTATAAAGTTGTAAAAATTAAATGCCTGTACTTGAAGATATTAAAAATAAGTGAAACCGACTATTTGTAGGTCACTGAAACGAAAAAGTATATAGTTTAAAGTTATACATATATGTTTTGTTACATACATTAAGAGTCCCCGGCAAGCTCGGCCGAATTTCACCTTCCCATACAAACGGAGTTTCGTTCTCATTTTGAAACTACGTGTTGGATGGTAATAAAACTTTGCATATTATTGCATTAGTTTATATGGCTCCAGTTTATACAAACGAAATACAGCAAAAACAAGTTATGTATGAAAAGCTTAAATTCGTTGCATTTTTTTACTATGGTATCTGAAGGTACATAAACTAATTACAGGCCTGCATATACCTTAACTTATTCTAAGTACAAAGTTTCAGACCAAATTAGCTAGTCATTTTAAAATAAGAGTCTAACTACATTTGTATGGAGAACCGAGCTTACCGGGGACTCTTAAAGTCAAGTTTTACTATGATTAGTGTGATTGATATACCGTTAATAAAAATAATAAGATACCAACGATTTTTTTTTCAATGTAACGCAACGTGTGCTTTCTAACTGACTCATCAACGCCCAGCGCGAACCTAGATCGAAAGTCTACAGACAAAGGTTGATATTAAATAAGTTTCAAGGAAATATACCATTTGAAACTTCTAATTTAAATACCTTTCGTTGTCCTGTTAAGTGTTGTGTTTGTTTCGTAGCGCAAGGAATAAAGAACAACAAGTGTATTTGTTTCACAAATTCGTTAAAAAGTAAGCCGTATTATTTGTCAATTTTTTATGTTATTTTACTAACACTCATTAGAATTTATTACTAGAAATATACAAGTTTACCTATAGTCAGTACTATCAAAAGCAATACGCCAAATCCCGTTAACTCTCCATATCGCGACCCTGTCCCTCTTCATTTTAATTCGAAACCTTAAGTCAGGTTTAAATTACGCTTTTTGCTGCCCTTATAACACCCCTGGCGGCTGTACAGTCTTAAGGGCTACCAAGTACTTTTTCTGGCAGTGTCAAGAAACATCCTACTGGCTTTAGCTGCACCCCAGGGGGCATTTTCAGACCCTTAACGTTTACGACTAGCCGATTGCTTTTCTATGAAGGCCCAGGAAGTGTCCGTCGCAAAAACAGATGCGACCGGAAGATGATCGTATTGATTAGTTAAGACATAATTTCGCGGGTTTTTTTAGGTTGTTTTTCGGTGATTTTGAAGTGGTTGTGACAAGATGCGTGAAAATAAAAACAAACGGCGCTACCAAGCTAAGCAGATGTTTATTTTCGTTTGAAAAAAGTGTGAACAGTTTATCACATCCGATGGCGTCTCATTTAGTAGCAATTTTATAAGATCTCTTAGAACTTTTTGTTTTCATTCTTTGCCATAGTACGTCGTAAATTTTGCGGTTTGGGTCGGTGACACTTGATTAAACTTCCATTTTAAAAACAAAAACATATATTATAGATTCTCAAATTAAATATAAGTAGGTATACTATAGAATTAAAAGCATCTCAAAGACTTACTGATCTTTATTATCTGTCCCGTCCATAGCACCTCGACTTATTTTACTGGTCCTATAGACTGTATGCGGCTGAGTAATATTAGAACAGTAATTAAACTTATTACATAATTGTACGTATATATATGTGTATGTAGTTTATGTGTATTTATACTACTTATTGTGTGTGTTATATATCTATGTACAATAGCTTGATCAATTCCAAACTACTTTGCCCCACCTACTTATACATACAGTTTCTTTCTCTACGTTTAGCTGTAAGACCCCAGGAAAAAACTAACAGAAAATATTATTACCTACTATCGTGTCTCAGAGTATTGTTTCATTGTTTATTGTACGTGTCAATCATAGACCGTGCTACTTTGCGGCCTAAAAAATGTCACGCTGCGTCAAACAACACAACAAAAGAACAAATAATTTAACGGAACCAGACAAAATAGCTGGAATAACTTTAGTGGCCAAGATGAAGGGTTAACTGCGATAATAGACGGTAGTAAAGGGTTGACAGGCTGCCATGATTATAATGACGTTAACGATGCCGACATCACTGCCAAAATGGCGGCGGATTTTGCGGTCTACTTTGCTTTATTCTTATCTTTAAACCATTGTCTAACCGCCATACGATATATATATACGAGAAATGGTGAAGAATTCAAATTTGGTAAGGAATCAAGGAAACAGCTTCAATGTGAAGTAGTGTTTTTAATTTTTTCCTTTGTGTTTCCCTTAATTATTGAAAAAGCCTCTAGACTGGTACTAGAAACTATTATAAAGTTGTAAAAATAAAAAGTTTGTATGTGTCGTTGTGGCTTCATCACGCCAAATCGGCTAAACGGATTTCAACTATTTTTGGTACACGAGTAGCTGGATATCACCAGATGTTTATAGGATACCTTTTACCCGACTACGCTGTTGAAAAAAGAGGGTTTATGACTTTTTCCCCTTCGCGAACGAAGTTGCGGGCGCCTTCTAGTTACTAATATAAAAATTCACTCTTCACGACACAGCCAGCTCAATCGGAAGTGACCCTACTGCGCTAATGGTCCCGGATTCAAATTCCAATAGGAGAACAAATGACAATGGTACGTTTAGGTACCGTATTAGTCTAAATTACTATAGTAGGATTTTGATAATATACACAAGTTATCGCTTTAACATCTTTTGATCCCCCTAACCATCATTTGCTAAAGATTAGTTATATTAAGTATATAATATTTAAACGTACATTTCCAAGTCTTCCTGTATTATGATTATGGCAGATATTATAGAAATTGGAAGTGAATGAAAAAAAGTAAACATTAAATTTTAAAAACAGTCAACAATTAGTGCTAACAAAAATTGTATTTTAATAGTCAGACTAACAGACGGCGCAAAAAGACTAGCACTATGAAATATGTCAGTTAAGCGAAGCGCAAAAGCGTCCATTCCGTCCGTGTGGAAAAAATGAATTCCCTGAAAGCATCAGGTAATGGTGTGGGAACACGTCGGCGTGGCGGAATATTTTGTGTATGGTAACAAGTCGTAATGCATTTAGCTATTGCCTCTGCCGAGGGACAAAGAGTAGCTTCTCTGCCGCAGAGAGCACGGCTTTTAAGCGCCTACCGATAGTAAATAACTGGCAATATTCTTTGAATCTCAATGTTTTCAATAACACGACCGATATAAAGCATAAAAAAATCCTTAAAGCATCAGGTAATAGCATCGCCGTTACCGGAGTATTTTGGGTACAGTAAAAAGTGGTGATGCGTTCAGCTGTTGCCTCTGCCAGGAGACAAAGAGTAGCTTATTTGAAACAGAGAGCACTGGCCGAACATATGTAAGTGTTTCGTAAAAATCCCTGAAAGCATCAGGTGATGGTATGGGAAGATGCATCGGCGTTATCGAAATATTTTGTGTATAGTACTAAGCTGTAATGCTAATTGTAGTTTTGTGCAACAGAGTCCACTGGTGGAACATAAATGTTTCGTAAAAAGAGCCTGAAAGTATGAGGAAATGATGTAAGAACACACATCAGCGTTACCAGAATATTTTGTGTATAAAGCAAGTAGTAATGCGTTAGCTATTGCATCTGCCGTAAAGCAAAAAGTAGCGTTTTTACGACCGAGCACTGGTAAGTTAAAGCAGAGCGTTAGTTTTTTGTAAAATTGTCAGAGAGCATCAGATTATTCGGAACCAGCTTCGGCGTTGTCGGAATATTTTGTGTATGGTAACAAGTCGTGCGTTAAGGTGTTGCCTCTGCCAGGAGCCAAAGTACCTTTTTTCTGCAGCATTCACGTCAATGACTCACACTTACCTACTCACTCAATGCCCTTTGGATGGATAAATAGGTCTTTTTACGTCTAAGACAAAATAGCAATGGCACCTCTATGTTAGCTACTCTTCCCATCATATCCACGAGGTTTATTATTACTTATTCAATATTTTAGAATTGCACGGCGTAATGCGGGCGAAAAAACAGCGAACCCGACCAAATGGATTTGCCTTCTGCTAACTTATTCAAGTTCCCAGCCAGGCACTTAGCTTCCCTGTTATGATGTGATCATAATAATGCCAGTGTAGAGGTACGCTTCGCTCAAGTTAACCCTTATCCTTCATAAATGGAATAAAAAAATCAATATGTTTTTTTTCTTACGTTAGTTACTTACGTTGACGTTTGAAAATATGTTTACAGTTTTTAACTTTGGTCCTCGGACGTAAGTTCCAAAATGTATAGCTATTTTTGGACTTGACTGTACAAAACCAATAATATTTTATGGGAAATTGGAGATACTTTTTCCAATATTAGTAGAGTTGGTAGTTCTCTCAATTTTGAGTAAAAGAGTCCAAGACTGCTGTATCCCAAATTAGCATAGTTAAATTTCCCAAACTTTAATTTGAAGGTTCGATCGTTGATTTGTTTATTTATTCTATTATAACGCAAACACAGAGCAACCGAGGAGGTAGTGTTGTACTTGATTTTTTGCTTTTGTTTAGAGTTAGGCTGTGAGCCTGGGGGTATTCATTATTTATTCAATATGCACAGTTGCGACGTATAAGAAAATATTTACGCGAAAAACTTAGGTAATGATGATTAAATACATATTTTTTAATGAATTTATGGGTAAAAAACAAGTTTCATCTACTGAAAAACACATCGAATTTGGTCCATTACAAAACACATGACTGACATATCTTTTGAAATAGACAGATTTAAACTATAGAGCAATCAAACTTGCCATTAAAAAGAAAACACCAGCCCCTAAAATATCGAAATAAGCACTTGTGCACAAAATTCGCCATATGACTCGTGTGTCAGGCGCATCATTTATCACTAGGGATGTGACATCAGAATTTATTTGTGTAAAAAACAAACAATGCCCCGGGCCGGACTAGTGCCCCTGGATAACAATCTTGCTCATCCTGTACTTACAGTTTTACAGAGTAACGATAATTATAGAGTGTACAGAACAGAGGGTTGTTACGAGTACGAGACGGTTACAGTTAAAGTGAAGAATTACACGTTCAGTTCGTTCAGTTTTTTAACTTGTAATCGTAACTATTTTTTGTTTTATTTCCATTCAACTTCAAATCCATGTGTAACCATCTAAAATTCATGTAAATTAATGTTCGGCCATTGTTACAAAAACTAAGACCCGGTGTTAAGAATTTAATTAATAGTACATTACTGCAGAGACTGCGAAGTAGAGGGGATTGCCGGCCGAGTAGTTATAGATAACCGAGTGTTAACGAAGCCATCTAGAGATACGAGGCCGACAATTCCTGTTCGCACCGAGGCTTGTATAGTGCTTTTCTCAGACATGCAATGAAATAAAAACCAATATTTTTTTATATATATATTTTTTTTTTTTTCACTAAAACGTTGTTTTAATATACATAGTTATTCGTTCTGTTCGCCGCGCCGCGGCAGCGCGGCGCGCGGCGCACGGCGCGCGACGGCGCAGCGGTGCAGCGGCGCTCGGAGCGAATTGCAACAAAAGACGGTCGCTTTGCTTGCCATGGCCGGCAATTTCATATGAAATTATCATTATGTGCCCCTCGTTGCGCCGCACCCGAAATGTGAGACTTCGGGGTCTATTACAAGGAACACAAGGTCAATATTTCATTGCATGTTTGAGAAAAAACTTGTAATGTATTGATATTCATATTGAATTTCTCCTAAAATTAATACTAAAATGATCTTTATTTTTATGAGTGACATATTTATTTTTTATCAATATACTTTAACGTTTAAAGTAAAGTTTATTTCAAAATACACGTTCGGTTCCTCCTACAATATTATGATAGTGAAAGATCGAAAAATCTAAAATTATTTACGTAACTCCAAACTAGTTTTTATCTCTACACTCTCCTACTCTGTGCAAACTTGTTCGAAACAGGGACGAGGCAGGGGTGCGAAACAATAGGAGATAGCAATTTGATATTCAAGCCACATTTTTAATAAGCACCGACTCGGCCCGTAATGGCCCAGTTGGGCCCACTGTTAAATAGCTTTTTGTTATGCCATTAGGAGCCATTTTTTGACGGTCAAGCGAGCCATTTTATAGTCCATACGATGTTCAATATGTGTTCTAGAGTGCTAAATTATAATGAAAATTATTATACAAATTTTTACAGACTAAGTAAAGTACTTGTCTAGATTTTAAAAAGCCTAATTTACTTTAAATGGTAGGTTCTAAATCGGTTCCGATTTATCCCAACACTATGGTTGACGACTCGTCACTAATACTCAGTTATTTCTAATTTTATCTCAAATAGTCTTAATTGATGAGCGAAAACATGGAATTTCACACCATAGGAGTTTTCTTTCATCCGTTCAACAGGGTACCTTAGGACGTACTCGTACTGAGTAACTTGAGTTTTTTTTTATTGAAAATGAAATATACTTGGACTCATAACAACGAAATTTTAAAGTGCAGGGTGGCAAAAGGAAAAGTAAGTCATAAGTATATGCAATAAAACCTTTAAATAATCTGAAAAAATGTCTTATATTATACAGGTAACGCAAACCTATTCAACGGTATGACTTTGCACGACTCGATTTTCTTCTGGACAATGCGAAATTCGTAAATGTACTCGTGCGTACCTGCCCTTTTCTCTTTAGGTACTTTCCAATCTTTTTTATTAAACACTTTCCCTGTTGTACAAAAAACTGGTGCATGTGCATTCATGAATTAAGTTTATTTATCAATTAATGCCATAAAGAAATAAAGGACTCAATCACGGCAGTCACTTGTTTTGTAACGAGCTATTGTAGCACATCTGTTCCACTCGAGTGCTTTTTTATGTTTTTTTACAACGACAATCGACATTTTATAGGTATTCGCATAATGCTACGGGGGTAGACAGGGGTCATCTTTACTCTAATATTGACTGCCATAAGGTTTTTTTTTGTTATATTTAGCGTCTGCGTTTGACCTTAATCTCACTAAATATGTAGAATCAATATTTCATTAATGAAATATTACGTACCTACTACATATACAAATATATATGATACTACAATAAAATATACAAAGCGGTGTTTTTTTTTTTGTTGAATGGTTTTATTTACAGAAGGTAACAGAACAGTGCTCAGAGAAAATTACGAACAAGGCAGACGTGTTTCATTTGTGTGAGGAGTAAAATTAAAAAATAGTTTCGTAAACCGTTTTGAATAGAAACAAATGTTTGGAAAGCTGTTACGACACGATAATAGAAGCTCAAAGGGAGATCAAAGAGAATTTATTGAAAAGTACATTCAATAATTTGTAGTCGTACAAAAAGACAGAGAATAGAGAAGGATCGAAATTGCTCCACCACCATCAATAGTCTAGCTTAAATAAACGGCGATTATGATAACTAAAAATAGTGAAAATAATATGATTTATTGCAACTGGCAGATAAAAATTGATTAGTAAGAAAAATAATTTGAGTATATAAACACAACACTGCAAATAATCTTATTAGAAACACATTTAAGGGCTGTTGATGATTAAAGGAATCACACTAAATCAATCTACAACTAATCTTGAAGCCTGTTTCAGCCGAACTTAATCCCATCTGAACCAAGACAATACAACTTAGTAGGTACAACTTAGCGGAACTTAACGGAACATCGCATCACTTAATTAGTATTGCGGTACTAACTTGTTTAACTTAGTAGACCTAATTAGGAGAGCCTTGTACAATGTCTAGTAGGCGGCTAAGTTTAGCACACGGACTGGGGAGTTCACTAATGTGAGAGGATTATTCTGATGAGATGTTGAATTAATATCAAGGTATCAATCTGCATCATTACTGGCAACATGCACTGTTCACCTTCATCTTCAAGCACTGGGGCATTAATGACGCACCTTCCCGAATGCTGCCCAACCAAGTTGGATTTGTCGATTGACCACGCATAGGAAAGCGCAGCGTAGGACGGCCCCCGTCTAAGTGGGCGGGTGACCTCGTAAGGGTCGCGGGGAGTCGGTGGATGTGGTCAGCGCAGGATCGCATCCTGTGGCGAACTATAGGGAAGGCCTGATATACAGATATGATAGATAGATAGAATCAATACTGACTATATAACTACATTGCCCGTAAAAGGAGATTTAACCCAATCTAAATCATCGCCGAAGTTTTTTGCGAAGTTTTTTTCTCTTCAGTGCACTTTATTACGAATTGCTGAAATACGAGTACTTTAAAAACTTCCAAATATTTTGTGGTATCCTAAATCGGAGTTGAAATTTAGTATGGGGAAAATATTCTCTAAAAAGTTAGAGATCTGAAGATCTGAAGAATGGAATCTTTAATAAAAGTTATGAAAAAATATGTTTCCGTTTTCGAAATTTGTCCCTTCAATGGATAAAATTGAGGTTGAAATTTAGTATGGAGTTCATATTTTATTTATATTTAGAGAACTGAAAGTTCGCGAATAGAGTCTTCATTAAAAGTTAACAAAAGTTATTTCACCGTTATTAGAAATTCGTCCCCAAAGAGAGTACCTAAAATTATAGTTGAGAATATGGATGGGGAACTTATTTTTTTTAAAGTAGGTAGAACATCTACAACTTTCTCAATGGAATCATTTATAGGTTCAAAAAGTACTTCACCATTTTTTTAAACTCATCCCCTAAAGGGGTTAAATAGGGGTATGTGGAAATGACGATTTTGGAGAGTACCTACATCACGAATGGACTCTTTATAAAATAGAGCCTGCTCGTCTGTCCATCTGTCAGACACAGAACTCTTAACCCTTGAACGGTAATAAGTAGAAACTTTAAATGTTCACAGAAAGTGTATGGCTGCTATAACAGAAAATATAATAATACGAGAAAAAAGTAATATTTTGAATCAAATAGGTACTACGATTGGACCGTAACATGATGTGTATCACTAATATAGTCTAGTATAAATAAAGTAAAATTAAAAGGTATGGAGACCATACACGAAATATATATCTTCGGTGTCATGCGGTGGCATGGAACGGAGAGAGCGCTTCCAACTCTTTAAACTCAAACCTAAAGGTAGGTAAAGGGTATATATTAGGTTGAGAGGTATTTGGGAATCTTTTAATTCTTATAGTAACATAGAACGTATGTGGCATGAAGATACGGACTAAAATTAGACTACGCACCCTATTGGATGCGGAACTTTTCATTATGCGTGGTCCGACTTAGCTGGTTTCGTATAAGCATTTTCAAATATGCACTGTCCATTTACAAATAAATACTTTTTAAAGGTACAGATGTTGAATTTCATACATTTGATGATGCAAAACCAAGAAACCTATTTCAACATCAAAAATTATAACGCTTACTATCAAAAATGCTTGTACAGAAATGTTATTATACTATGAATGAATATATCAATGATGCCGACTTTGAAATTGCTTAATGTAAATGACCTATGTAATAAATGTATTGACATCGGCGCACTTATTTATACTTAATATTCATGTAACCTAAGGCACTTGCGCCCAAGTTGGCCCGGTGCTTAAGATAGCCCACTTTCATCTTGTCCTTTAGCTCAACTTCCTTGGTATCGATATAAAGTTACTGTTTTATCTATGATCCTTACCGAACATGAGCGCGAAATTTAAACTCATTCGAACTGTAAAAAAAAACAAAATAATTGATAGTGGGCCATTATAAGTACAAGGCGATGGCCTTGTACTTATTTAGGTGCAAGTACTAAGGATTAATATAATTACATTAGTAATGTTATTCGTATGCCAAAAGGCACATCGCGGAAGTGGTAACAACTCTTATCATTATTACCTGTGATGACGAAATAAAGACTATAATATTCTAACGTGTGGAAATTAATGTCCTTCATAACGGAGGGAGGAAATGAACAACCAAAACATTCACGATAAATTACTTAATATTCGCAAGCGAAGTCGCGAGTATAAGTTAGTCCTAAATTAAGTTTTCAAAATAGAAGCAACCTAGACATCTATTAATTAGAAACACATATCTAAGAAGCTTGGGTTAGTGTAATGCGCGGGTAATTTCCGGATCTTAAAACTAGTAATATTTAATTAAATTCTATTCTCAAGGCAGTTCTCGTCTTGTTAAGATTTCACTAATAGGTCCTTTCTACACGAGGTGGTAGTTCGTAGAACATAGTTGTGGAATAAACTCACTAATTCTATTAAAATTAATAATTATTGAGTAAGTTGGGTACGTATTTACAAGCTTTTATTTAACTTACAATTTATGTTTGTTCGGATGGAATCTTGCAAGTTAAATTTGACCTACTTCCCGGTTTCCGATTGAGCTAAAATTTGGCATACTTATGTAAGTTCGGTGGCGATGCAATAGTATGATATTATACCATTTAGCTGATCTGATTATGGAGCAGGAAGGTAGTCGTAGGAACTGTAATAAAATAAAGCAATTCCACCGAGTTTAGGGTCTTTAGAATCGTATCGGTGAGTAGTTGATGGATGTTTAAGGAAAAGTACAGTCGGCAATAAAACCTTGTCGTAAAAAAAATACAGAAAGTTTTATAACTTACTGGTATTAAGGCTAATGTTCTGTTCCTTGACACCATCATTGGAATAAATGGCACCTTGTTTATTGGAGTTTCAGGCGCATTATATACTTAGGGGTTTTACTACAGTTTCGTATTTCTCAGAATATATTTTTTACGTTGTTTTTTATTTGTTACAGAATTTTACTCAAATATTTAATTACCTAAAACCGCAAGATTTCTTTGAATGATTCTTGATTTTGTTTAAAGTGTCACTTCTTAAAAAGTGATAAATTCTCAAAAGCTAGGTAAACTTTAAGCACAGGGATAACTGACTATATCTAATATATATATTTACTCGATTATATGAAAGCCATAAAAAAATGGTTATGACATTCCCCTCGCAGACTTAGTTTGCGATAGCTAGCTTTTACATAAAAATCTATATGTATTGTTTGCTTCAATCTGGTATAGAAATTTCATACCATCAGCTACACAGTTAACTGACCATTGGTAGACGTTATTGTCCTTGACATAAGGCCTACAGATGGTCACATAAGTGTGTTGTTGTTTGTACAAAGTCTGCCCGTTTTCTTTGCTCACGATATTTCCAATTGTGTACCGAATCACCTAATGTGTTTCATCTCTGAAACTAGCGGAAGTTATAACTTATGGAGCCACTTCCGGCCTCCTTCAGCGAAACGCCTGATGTTTAATGCACGGATCTTAGCCTTACTTAAGATCGAGGAAGTGACGTAGACGGCTCGGGAGCTCAAGTACAAAAGGACGTAACAGGCAGCCATGCCCGAGCACATACCTATAATCCTACGTAACAATAAATGTTTTAGTTTATTTTTTTAATGGTGTTAATATCATGACAGTTTAAGCGTGAAGCGTCTGACTGACGGACAGAGTTGCTTTCGCATTTTTAATATTACGAGGGTGGTCCTAGAAGTAGCCGGCCTAACAAAGATAACACAAAATAAACATAATTGGAAATAAAACTTATTTATTTCTCAATATTATATCACATGTCGAAGATCAATTATTTTGTCCATGTTTGCCAAATCACTCAGAATAATCTCTTTTACTGACCGAAGAGAACGAAGCATCTTCTTTTTTCAAATCAACACGCCGTCAGATTCGAACATTCGTTTAGGTCTGATATTTTTGGGCCTCCCTCGTAGTATTAATGTAATAGTTGGTATTCAACCGCCATCTAGTAATAATGTGAAATAAACAATGATCCCTTATAAGAGGGTGCAACTTTTAAATGAATTTGTCTTTAGTACGAGTAAAAGCTAACTAAACCAACAAGCTAACGCCATCTAACGGATCCACTCAAACTCACTGATGCGATTATGTTACAAATTATGGTTTTGTGAAATTATTATGAAACTTTGTGGTTCTACAATGAGTAGATAATTCTATATGGAACGGATAGGTGGCGCTTTTAGCAATATTATAATCAAGGGTGGACGGTTGAGCCTGAAAAATATAGATAGCGCTGATCGCAATTTTCATATATAACTTTTAGGAGCTAATCGCACCGCAGCTCACGTATTTAATTGTAAAAAATTGTACGAGGTATTTATTTAGGTATATAAAGGATAGTCAACACCAAAACTAGGGCAATTTAGTATCTTGTTTCTCGAACTCCGCATTCTTTCAGAAGAAGTATGTAGATAGGTGAAGCCCAAAAAGTTGGACCATCCTTAGCCATGGTTAAGTAGCGACAGAAATATTCAATAAAGTTGTATGGTTAATTGTTCATCGTACAACGGAAACTTTCATAGAAAGTTTAATTACATGAGTTATGGTGTCCAACTTTGAACTCCGCCCAGATATATATGTGTAACATGCGTTAAACTAACAACATGTATAAGATGACTAACTTCTATAGAAGCTACTCGTACATGGATTTATGATGTTTTTTACAGTGCACAACGTGGACATTTCCTGACTGAATAGCCTTGAATTGCTAGACTTCAGACCAGACTAAACAGAGTTTATGCAAACACTGTCAATGATTAACGGTCTAGTTATGTCCGTAGACGTCCTCAAACGTCGCGTCGGGTTCAAAATAGCTCATAAGCGGGTCGCACGCACGTGCCGATGCCGGCGCAGATGTGCGTGTAAATGTTTCCATTATCCCGAACGTTTACAATCTATCAACCTAGTCTTAAAAAAAGAGGGATAACGTTTGCAGTTCATTTGTTTATCAATAGTAGAGCAATGAATTCAGTGCAGTTCTAGTGTACCTGTGTGTGTGTTAGTGTTTGTTATGGTTATGACCTATTTTGGTTATTTATTGTGAAGTGCAACATGCGTGCTTGGTATGCGTGCTTTCTGGTGGTGCTGAAGATAGGGTGTACGCAGACATTTAACATAGGTCAGTTTCATTTTGTTGTACCTACCAAAAACTTATAAATATGTAAACACAATCTGGGGGGTTATGCCTAATAACATTTTGACAATTGGTATCCGAATAAATTGTCCTCTCTCTCTCTGGGGTCAGTCCCTCATGTCTGAGGATCGTGGTCAGCATCAGGGTTACACCTGGAGCGGATGATCTGCCTCCATCGGTTTCTGTCTATCACGTCTCTCACAATCGTGTAGATTTGGAGGACGACGAGTCTTTTAACTGATCGGTCCATCTTGTTGGTGAACGACCGCGCGATCTTTTGCTTTCAGTGTTCCCAACCACAATTAGTTTTTCTAAACTTCTAAACTGTCATAGCCCATACAAAATCATGACACTTGATTCTGATTCCGAGCGTCAAACGCGTTAGGCATTAGGTTGGCTGCAGGTAACCATTAACCTTACATTAATAAACTTTATTAATATCTCTAACGCAAAATTGCAAAATATGATTGAATCCAAAATTAATTTATTCAATTCAATTCAATGGGTAACGCGGCGAGCGTGCTGAGGACGATGCCGCAGACGGGCTCTATACTGGGAGACTCCTTTTAATGTTTTTTTTTATCTAGTTTTTAAATCACCTGTAATGTGTTATTAATATTTTATAAATGAAGTTAGGCATAGACCACTTCTATCCACTTACGAAGTAATTATCTTAATATTTTAAATTCAATTCAAATTATTATTCTTATAGGGATGCGACTTGCTAGTACAGTCAGCATCAAATAGATATAGTGACACCAAAGTAGCCAAATAGTTTGGAACACAGTCTTATTTCAACTGTCATAAAGACGTGTACCGAACTATTTGGTGACTTTGGGTGTCACGAACTATTTGACGTTGACTGTACAGGAAGGGGATCGTAGAGAAAGGATTTTTGTAAATTCTGATATAAGACATGAAAGTTTTGTATGGAACTCGAAAATTACGTCAAACGTACGGTCGCGTTCTTTAATTGGGGACCTATTTCGCAAATATAATATTTGAACTCCTACGATGTGAGAGAACTGTCGACCTTAATTGGGTCCCAAATTAAAGAACGCGACTGTACACTGCTTTTAGTTTTAGTAAGATAAAGGGAACAAATAAAACCGGCCAAGAACATGGATAATGCTCAGTGTAGGGTTCTGCAGCTGTTCATACAAAAAATGCACTACAGATTAAAAAAATAAGATATGAAAAAATGCACTTGCAAAAAACGTATCGTAACGTATCATTGTGCCGTGTAGAGATTCTCTACACGGCACTTTGATCAAGAAATTATTTGATTGATTAAAAATATTTTAAATCGCCTTCTCTATTATAAAGTTCCGCGTTCGTAAAGTAGCCAAATCATTCGTAGGCCAATGTATACATTTTTATAATAAGCTACCAGATGATGCTTTGAAATTATCGTTTCCAGCTCTCAAAAAGTACTTAAAAGAGTCCCTAATGGCAAAGGCTTATTATAGGGTAGAGGACTATTTAACAGACAAAAATGCATGGCCCAAAACAGAAACCAAATAATTTACTTTCTACCGGGACACGGTTCTTATAAGGTGGCATATCAAACGTATGTAAGTTGTTTTAAATAAAAATCACTATTTTGCTTTTTTATATCCTAGATTTTTTTTTTTACTTTTATAAGTTTTGATATGTTTCCTTGAAGAACTACGCATTGAGTTTATACTCAAAACATATATTTAGGTTAGGCTAAGCACGAATATTGTAATAGATATAAGAGTTATTTCGAAAAAATGACTGACTGTTGAGTTTGTTTAGGCTTTCTTCTCTTCAGTGGTCTCCTCTTGGGAAACGCCGTAGAGTCAGACTTGTAAAAGTGCCCTTGTGGCCTACTTACAGAATAAAGATCATTATTTCATTATTTCATTATTTCATTTCATTAAAGTTGTAAAAATGAAATGTCTTTACATTGAAAATATTTAAAAAAAATGATTGTTATGGAGTATTTGCAGGTCATAAAAACGAAAAATATATTTTTTTAATTTTATGTATGTTTGTATGTGTCGTTGTGGCTTCATCACACAAAATCGGCTAAACGGATTTCAACTATTTTTGGTACACGGGTAGCTGGGTATCTCCAGATGGGTATAGGATACTTTTTACCCGACTACGCTGAAGAAAAAATGAAGGGTTATGACTTTTTATCCTCCGCGAACGAAGTTGCGGGCGCGTTCTAGTGAGTATATATACACAAACGTTTGGCGTATGTTGTACAAAAGTTTACTTAGCCGGCTCGTACCTGGCGAAACCCAATTTTGATATGTTTTGAAAATTGTTTATACAAATTCAATGGAAAAAACCATTATACGTGTTATCTTAGACATTTATATCCGTTATTTTATTTAAAACTATGCAGTTCACAAGACGAAAACAATGTCTTTTATTGTTTGAAGTACGAGACTCGTAACTAAAGCGACATTCTTTTGGTTTAAAAGCTCCTGAGCGGCCCACTTGGCTATGCCCACCGCGCGGGAGGCCTAAAACGAGTCAAATTCAACAAAACATCTTAATTATATAAAATAAAACGCATCCTACATATATTATTAATTATTTATTTATTTCAATTATAAACACTTACAGTATATAACCAAAGATGCTGATTAACTTAGTACTTAGATATTAATGCAAGAAAAAACACATTACACAGTAATTGAGCTAGGCCTAACATTAGACTCCAAGTAGCCAGTATTTGAGTACATGAGCCTAGACTCGGGCTAGAAAATACATCCAGATCGGTGTCACTGAGTAAGATCTCATTGAGTAACGTTAGCGCGTGATGGAGTGGAGAGTGAGAGTGGTTTCGCGTACGCGTTGGCGGGCCCGCCAAGGCTGTCTTTATAGATGTGGCAAGGGCACTCCCTTGGCCACTCGGCAATAGCGGGCCTTCGAGCACTCAAAAATGGAGGGCCCTAGAGCACAAAAAATAAAATTAGAGACCTCTTTGGACTGCAAAAAAACGTCGTTTAAGATCTTTCGGGGCCCCCTGAGGTTGGGGGCCCTGGGCACGAGCCCAGAGTACCCAGTGGGAAAGAGGAACCTAGAAAACGCGAACAGTGGGCGCCGCCGAGGGCGGAGGACGAATGTGGAATCTGGGGGTGCCCATAAAGAAATTCGTGACAAGATTATCGTAACATTGTTTACGCTCTTGTCTAAAAAAATCCTTGATTATTGCAGGAGTCGTGTCCTCGTCACCTACGGATGGGCTGGTGCTGGCGTTAGCAGCGGAGGCAGCTCTGTCGACCGTGGAACAAGACCAGCCAAAGAAAGAGCAATGGAGCGTCATAGTCACGCCTGATGCCGAGGAATTTGAGTCCATATCCATGCCTGACCAAGTTCGTGCTCAGGTAAATCTCCAAGGCTACGTCTCCAAGTATGCGTCACTAAGCACGATTATCATCCTCTATCTCCCTCTTTTAAATATCACCGGTAGGTACGTCTAGTCCGAGATGGTCTAGACGGACCGGTGATATTTGTAAGATCACGTCTGCAACTCAAGTAACTTTAAGTGTTTTTTTTTTAATATATAATTGATATATTCAGGCGTTACTTAATCCTTAGATTAAGGTTCAGTTTACTACACGATATGTTCGTTCTGACGTTCTGTTATTTTCTATTGATTATCTATAGAATAAATGCTTAATTACTTATAATTAAGTGTAGTCAAATGTGGAATCTTTAATGTCATTTGTTCTAATGTATCGTTTGTCATAACGCACATTTTTTTCAAACCGTAAATTCTTCAGATTGTTTTATAAGATCATCGTATAGGTTAGGTTAGGGTAGGTTTATTTTATAACAATCCTGAAAAGTTTACAGTTTCATAAAAAAATGCGTTAGGTCAAACGATACATTAGGACAATCGACGTTAGGGATTCCGATATAGAGCCAGTCAAATGACGTGTGTTCATTGATATTAGTGAACAGCCAGACCTTTCCAGAAACGTTTTAATGTGTGAACTAGTAAGTATCTGTTGCATTTTAACTCGTTTCTAATCTGTGATGGAGTTGATAAAGAACGACTCACTTGCAACATTTCAGGTGGCACAAGGTGTATCAGCAATAGTCGCGTACGGTGACCCTCACGAGCTAGAATTGGCAGTGGACGCCGCGGCGCGCAGTGGCGTCCCTTTGCTGTTGGTGGCACCAACCTCACTCACGGTGCCGTCCGAGACCCTAGAGCAATGGGAAGCCGTGTCTATGTATCCGCAGGCCGATATTTTCATACAGGTAAATATAATTGTCAAGTTCTGGACATTGTACTCTCAATGTTTACGCTGCAGACCAGTATTCGGCCATTTTCATCTAGTTCCTTGCACAACCTTACGCCATTTCACCTAGACTCAGGGCGTACCACAAACCACAATACGTTTGTTGTGTCGATCCCTATCTCCACTCAATAATATCTATAACGGCTGTCGGTTCTGCATTCTGCGGTAAATATGGCCGGCTCACTGCCACTTTAAACTGCTGATGTTTGTATTTGATAAATAGTAGTAAGGCTCCCGCAACTTCGTTCGCGGAGGAGAAAAAGTCATAACCCCTCTTTCTGTCTTCAGTGTACTCGAGTAAAAAGTATCCAATAACCATCTGGAGATACCCAGCTAACCGAATAATTGAAATCCGTTCAGCCGATTTTGCGTGATGAAGCCGCAACGCAACGACACAAACACATTTTACGCTTCAATGACCTCCAAATAGTCTTTTACAATAGTTTTTTTATATCTTCAATGTTTTTACAACATTTCATTTTTACAAATATTTATAATAGCATACATAAAATAAGTGTTTGTTTATATTTTTAATGTGAAAACATCACATATTTTTTGATACAATATTGATACAAAGATCTAAGTAGAAAAGAAAAATTAATTGCGATCCACTGCAGTCTAAGCCGGAATCGAACCAGCGTCTCTGTTATACCGGAACAGCGTCCTATCCGTTAGACCATCAGACCGCTTGTGATTCACAACGAATTAATCCTCTACCTTCGGTAACGATACGTTACTCACGACCTTATGTACCATTTATTTTTGAAAGGTTTACTACCTTATAGCACCACTCTAAGAAGATGTTGATTGACACTTAAATTGACGTTGTTATTTGTAAAACAAGACTTTTGTCTATTCTGACACCACAAATTGACGAGTAACCAGCGAAACGATAAAAAATCACCACAACAGCAAAAGGCTGAAAATTTTCAAATGACTGAACCGGTTATATTGAATTACTAGCTTCTGTCCGCGACTTCGACCGCCTAAAATTCGTTTATCGCGAATAAGGGTATTTTCCGGGATGAAAAGTAGCCTATGTCCTTCCCCGGGACTCAAACTATCTACATACCAAATTTCATCCAAATCGGTTCAGGGCTTTAAGCGTTAAGAGGTACCAGACAAACAGACAGATATACAGACACACTTTTGCATTTATAATATTAGTATGGATAGCTAAGATAACTAAGACACCTTTCATGTAAAAATAAAACGGAATCAATATTGTTTCATCCATTTGGGAGCTACGGTGTCACAGATGCACACGATAAACTTATAACACCACTTTTTTCGTCGAGGATGAATAAATTCACAACTGTTAAAGTATCTTATAGTTGAATTTTTCTAACAACCGTTTTTTGACAGCCGCCATCCCAGTACAATCGCGATGCAATGGCGCGAAGGCGTAAATGTACTGGGATAACGGCTGTCAAAAAATGGTTCTGAGAAAAAATCAACTATCCTAACGTTATGAATTTTAAGGCATGCGCTGCACTCTGTCAAGAGAAAGGCTGGCTCAACGCGGTCCTTCTACACGAAGGTACAGTGGGACCTCGGTTAGTGGAAGGCATCGCCAACGCGGGGGCACAAACAGCTATCCTGGCGCGACGTCTGCCCCCCTTCACTGACAATTACGACGATGAAGAAGTGAGAAACCTTCTACTGATAATGAAGAAGGCAGACCACAATCGATTCATAGTATGGTGTGATGAAAAATGTTGCAACAGAGTGCTAGCTGAAGCTCAAAGAGTCGGCTTGCTGGCTGAGAGACATGCATATATACTGTTGGCACTGGATTTGCATACGTTGGATTTGGAGCCGTATAGTCATGGTGGCGCCAATATCACAGGTGAGTTTGTTTTTTTTTTGATAAAGGGCTTTACCGTTGAGCAATCATATCGCTTTATTTTTAGACGTCAAAGGGGTTCGACGGGTACAGGGCGGGGGTGTTACTTAAGTCTAACTTCAGACGCAACCTTACGTGGCACACTAGTGTATTCATCATGGTCTGCTGTAATAGTCTTGATAGTCACTCTGACTGTCAGCGTGACTATCAAGTCAGCGAGGCACCATTTCATAACTCGAAAATGGTCGATTCTCAACCAAACTGAGACCAGTACAAATAAAATAAAAACCTGTCGTGTCCCGAATTGTTTATACTATTATAAAGTTGTAACAACGAAATGTCTGTACATTGAAGATTCGGTGAACACCGCTACCAAAAGGTTGTCTGGAAGAGATCGCTCTTTAGTGATAAGACCGCTCTATTGTACTGTTTCTGTTGTCGGTGTGCAGAAAAGCATTGTTGTATTAAATTGTACTGTAGTGGTTTCATAATGCCAAATTCTCCAAATGATTTTTATCTATTTGTAGTACACGGGTAGCTGGGTATCCACAGATGGTTATAGTTATAGGGTACTTTTTATCCGACAAAATTGAAGAAAAAAGGGTGTTATGATTTTTTTCCCGTCCGAAGTTGCGAGCACCTTCTAGTACTTAATAAATTAATCGTATGAGAAAAGTTTCCCTGCGCTATTAAAGAGTTTGAGGGACGCTTCAATAACCTATTCCAGCTTGTTCATCAAAAATATACGTACTATAGACTATATTCCATATATCATATTAGTGGTTACTCACATCGTAAAAGCCGAGTTCTACTCGATATGATTCGACCTGTGCGGAAAGGGCAGCGGCAGGGTCCACTCGTATAGATAATTTAAATCTGTGGTTTTCTAGTTAAAATACTATCGACTGGCCTAATATTAATCAACCATGAACTAAAAGTTTCTATTTCGTGATTGTATTACAGCTTTGCAATTATTTGATCCCATGGGACAGGAAGATATTCTGAAATCGTGGTCAGAACGATACGTACGGCGAATGAAAGATGCAGGAGGAGATGTGGAGCTATCTCCTCATCTTCTGCTAGAGGCGGCAAGAAACGCGGAAAAGGTACAGTAAAATACTTAGTAGTATTGTATTTGGTATAGGTAACTGCCTTACAATAAACTAAATGTTTCATCTTTCTGACTTTGATGAAAAATAAGCATCGAACCAGAGGGCACGCGAGTCAGGAGCCGCAGCATGACGCTCACGAGGCATCATGATATAGGTAAGTATCCCACCAAAAACATTTCATGTAAAATTGGCCGCCAAGACTCACAAGCTCATAACGCTTTCGCTGTTAAAAAGTTATCAGATCCCAGGAAAAGCCAATCCCTCAAGGTCTGACTTTACTGACCTTATCTTAAAAAGTAAAAAAAAAACCAAATTAAAAGGCACTAGTGAGATTATGTATAATGTAAAAAACACGCGTAATTAATGGATTGGATTACAGTCAAAACCGGTGTAAGTATTAAGAGCCACTTTACGAGCAAGTGTGTTGATAATTGCTTTTATACACAAGTTAATTAAATTTATTTATTTTTCTTGAACACTTTAAGCTAAATTGGTTTCTCAACGTACGCAGCTGGGGATCCCGAGTTTTAATCCCGGCAAGGGCAAGCTTTTTTTTAATAAGCAAGAATGTATGTATATCATCGTCTAGTACCCAGATTTTTGCTTAGTCTAGTCGATTTGCATAAGACGGTTCCAGATATTTATTTATATTCTATGTAAAACAAAAACTATTAGGGTTACTGCATTGAACTTTCTAACTAAGAATCTCTTGTTTTGATACTTCAGATAATAAACCCGCCATCGACCAGGCTGATCCTAACATACGACGTGGTGCTGCATGCGGCCCAAGTACTGTTCAGAAATAAGATCAACGCAGAAGTAGAAGCAGACTCCAGCGAACCCTGCGATTCTTACCCCTACGCCCCTCACGCCGACACCCTCATTAACTACCTTCGTTCGGTGAGTGTAAACAAAACCCACAAAAAAACTGGCCACGTGTGAGACTGTCTCGCCTACCGAGGGTTCCGCAACAATTACTAACCCAACCTAATTGGCCAGTTAAGTTTGCACGGTATCTAAGGTGTCACATACAAATGAGGTGCATACTTAACGCAATCGGGTTGCTAGATATATACGTATATTTTTCTTATATACCTTAAAAACTATTTCATTTAAAATTTAAATAAATATATTTGAGATTATGACAATGAGCTCTTTAATTTGATGTGACACAATATAATTTACTAAACATTTAAAAAACGTAATCTAAATTACCCTCAAAAGAGGCTCCCTATTCTTAAAATTTATTAACTTACGTTGCACGTCCATTGTTGGGTCATCGACTTACATGTATGTACCAAATTTCAACTCAATCGGTCCAGTAGTTTCTGAGCATATTGGCTTTGACAGACGGACAAACAACAGACACACGAGTTATCCTACAGGGGTTTCGGTTTTTCTGTTTTTAAGGTACGGAACCCTAAAAAGAGGAATGCTGACTGAGTGACAAACTTTAGCAATCAACTAGAATACTGAAATTTTCCATATACAGGTTTCTTTATGATGGAGACCAACAATAAGGGCAGGTTTCTTGAAACTCCCAAGGGAGCCAAGTTCTAGGTTTTAATGGTTCTGGATATAGACAAAGTTCTGTTCCGAGATCAAATATTTTGTGTTAGTTTATAGCATTTTTTAACAAAGATGGGTCAGGCAATCCAAAGATATTAGGGTTTTGATTTAGCTCGTGTTATATAGGAAGATTGGGACGGCGTGACGGGCGAGCGGCGCGCCGGCTGGCTGCGGGTAGCAGAGCTGACTCGAGGTGGTATGCTGGAGCCTGTAGCGCAGTGGGACCGGAGCAGCGTGTTGTGGACGCGCAACTGGACCGATGACTTTCCCCCCGCTCCTGGAGAGATGACCAACCGGACCTTCAAAGTGCTCATTTCTCTTGTACGTATTACTAGATTATTCTGTCGACGTATTTCTTTGTAATTCATTAAGTGCTTCCATATGTACACCGCAAACTCTCAACTCAACCAACCGCATTTTTTTTTCTAGTCGCTAAGTTCTCTTTCGTCTAACGCCGCCCGCACTCGACGAAATTACCAACAAGACTTTCAAAACGTTAATTTATTTTGCACATTCAGCAGTGAAAGTAGCTACACAATAAGTATAACACACTTAAAAATCTATGCCCTTATTAAAATTAGTTATTTAATGATTTGTCTTAATTGTTCCAGAATAAACCATACGTGATGATGAAAGACTCGTCGGAGAGACTGACAGGCAATGATCGTTACGAAGGTAAGTTACTATCTTGGTACTTAAATTTACTTGTTGTGTCTATAATTCATCGATAAGTAACGGAGGTAAATAGTTTGTTTATTTTATTTTACTCGTAGCATTGTGGTACCCATCATGTTACTTGAGAAGAATGGTGGTTCATCACAATAAACAGGCGTTATTTCAAAATACAATACAAAAGTTGTTTTTTGTCTACAACGATTCTTCCTATTTTATTTAAGCTCATGGTTCTATTTGTAGATGAGGGTACAAGCGGAATATGAACATTGAGGAATGAACAAGATAATAATGCCAACGGTTTTTTGGGCAGGATTCTGCATAGAGCTGATAGAGCGGTTGTCGAACCAACTCAAGTTCAACTACACCCTCATCGAACACATCGGCGGGAACTACGACAAGATGTTGGCGCGAACTGTGAGACTCAAATATATTTATATAACAGAACGGTTACTCACGTCGATAAAGTACGAAACTAATCGTGGCTGCACGCGTCCATAGTTAAAGCCTAACGGCATAAACCGAAACTTGTCAAGCAGTACTGCACTTTATTGACGTGACACACTGTAATACTGTGAGTATAGCTGATACTAACAAATCACTCCAGTCTTGCATTTGCATTGATCAATTTAGTTTCGAGAAGGAATGATTTGATTTCCTATACAACCAATAATTTGAGCTGGGAAGTTCCATGATCATCATCTTTAGCTGAAAAACTTGCTAGTCTACCCCAAAGACGCCACCTTGGCAGGTCCTGCATATGACGCGGACTCTTTCGGGGTATACGTTGATGAGCTATATATATGCCCCGCTGGTAATTTTTCGAGTTACATCGATAACATTGATTGTGCCCTAGTCCTGTTAATAATAACCGCGCTATATTTTAAGTATAAACCTTCGCTCCACAGGCAACCCATGAAGTAGACTTCGCCATCACAGACCTGACCATCACAGCGAAGCGCGAGCGCACCGTTGATTTCACCACTCCGTTCATGAACCTCGGTATCAGCATTTTGTACAAGAAACCCACTGCACCCGACCCGAAGCTCTTCGCTTTTATGTTGCCGTTCTCCACAGGAGTAAGTATTATATTCTTCCACGTAACCCCATCACTAAGGGTTGAAACCACTGCATAACCATTTTATGTATCAAGGCATTCCAGGTCTATTGGTCCTCTGCCACTGTGATAGATGTTAACGGTCATGTTTCTTTAACGACATTGGTACATTGGATTGGCGATCCTCCTCGTCCCTTTTTTCTTTCATTTGACAAACTATAATATTTTTCTAAATAAGTAAAGCCTGAATATCTGGAGAGTCCTATATCATATACTTGCCTACATTGTCGCTTATAAAAGTAGCAATGGAACGGCAGATCCTTAACTCTATGTGCATAACATATTTTGTGACACACCAAAAGGTTTCACACTTACGAATAAATCAACAACTCCGTATTACCGTAGGTATGGTTCTGCCTTGGATTGGCGTATGTCGGAACTTCACTGGTTCTGTACGTGGTCGGACGGCTGTGTCCCGAAGAGTGGCAGAACCCGTACCCCTGCGTAGAAGAACCAGAGGCGCTCGAGAACCAGTTCACACTCGCCAACGCTCTGTGGTTCAACCTGGGAGCAGTATTGCTGCAGGGATCAGAAATTGCTCCAGTGTAAGTTCCAAATGAGAAACACGGTCAAGTCAGCGTCGGGACACGGGTGTGACTACTAATTATACTTACTATAATAGTCCTGATTTGCAAGTGTGATTAAATAGTATTTTATGCAATCGTTATATAATGTATGCTTTTTCAATCGAGTACCGTGCTGAGTGGCTTAGGCCACTTAAGGTACGAGACTTAAAAAGCTAATTATATAACTATTGTATACAATACTTTTTCTACGAGTAACCCATAGACATATATTATAAATAAATAAAACTAAGCTAAAGCCATAAATGTAAATTAAACATAGCTAAAAAAATAATTGCATAAACACTGCGTTCTTTTTTGAAATTCACTATAGTTCTGTGCGGAGTTGTATAATACAGGTATTATAGTTCAGTGACATATAATATAAACCATAGAGTATAGAGTGATGGTACAATCTAAAAATTTTGTTGTTTTAGTATGATTTGCGGAGTTCTTATTCACAGATTATAGTTCACGGGTAGAAAAACATGAAATGAAATTAATAATTACACATTTTTTGGGCCGAATACACGACACGGGCAAGCACAAGCTCAAGTTTGAGCATAACGGATTTGATGACGACTGCAAAATTATAACTGGCCGTCTTACTAACCGTATTAATTGAATTTACATCCAGAGCCCAGATTCCATGTAAGCCATTCAAGCTTACCTTAGCGTTAGCAAGCGTTACGAAACAAAATGTAAGGAGGATATGTGGTTTTTGTAAGGAATATAGGAATACCCTATATTGTACAGGAAAATTCTTCACTATAATCCTAATAAATGTAAGTAGCCGTGATTTAGTTTTCTGCCTTAGTTTATGTATCTAGTTTAGGACCAAAACATCCTTTTTGACTTTATCTCAGGAACGGTTCAAGGTAGAGCTGAAAGTTGGAACGTTGCCTAATTTCGAGGTGGCTTGGCTATTGCTTAACACCAGCTTATTCAAATAATCCTTCACAGGATTTATATCTTCTTCCTTATCCTGCTAGAACCTTTCAGACGTTTTTTGAGTTTGAGGCTTATCGTTAAGCTGAGTCGGCGTGTGTAAGAGAGGCGCGGGGGTGTGGCGACAAGACCAAGGCGGGGGGAGCCCTGCCTTCCAAAACTTTTGTCACCCACCCCGCGCCTCTCTTACTTAGGCATCAGTTAAAGCATAGCCCTAGGTAGATTCGTGGCAATAAAACATTGATATTTACTGTACATGTTAATACCAGGGCATACGGTTCGCGTGCCGTAGCCAGTGCATGGTGGTTGTTCGCGTTGGTCATCACCAGCTCCTACACTGCCAACCTCGCTACGCTACTGGCCAAGAAGAGCAACAACGAGGACTTCGCGAACGTCCAAGAACTTGCTGATAATCAGCAGGGAATCACGTATGGAGCCAAGTTGGGTGGGGCTACGTATTTCTTCTTCAATGTAAGTTTCGATTTATATAGGGTGGACCATATTAATTAAATGAATCGGTAAGACCCCATTATGTCGCGTGAAAATGACTTTAGGAGGCCATTATTAACTTTTTCATGTTATTTCGCGGGAACATATGTAATTTGAAACTTTTGGGTTTTCTAGTTTCCTCATTTTGCTTGGTCAGATAAAAAACCTGATCTTAAAAGCAGCCTGTGGGTTTGGTATACAAAGCGAGCCTATAGCGCATTGCGCGTCCAATACAGTAATGCGTTTAGAATGCTGTTGGGGCTGCCAAGGAGGTTGAAGTGCCTCGGGCATGTTTGCCAAAGCCCGTGTAGACGGCTTCCCGGCAATAATACGCAAAAAGATAGTCTCAGTAAAGCAGGGTGAGAGCAAGCGCTAACAGCATTCTACAGGCAATAGCGTGTGGATTCGATTGTCCGATTTTATCGTTCTGGGTAGAAAAGGCGTTGCCGAAATTATTATTTAAAAAACAAAATTGTTAGTTAAGTGTTACTAATTTAGTATTAAGTCAATTAATAACATGATATGGATCGTCCGGTGTGAAATAAAGTATTTAAGTTTTATTTATTTTAAAGCTTGTAGTCAGAGCTTTAAATTTAAAAAAAAAAATCTGTTAGCTAAATTTTTCATGCCACTAATATATACTTCACAGATCACACTTTACAAATTGTAGAACAATTTTGAAAATCTGTAAGTTTTCGAAATTTGAGGTTCGAGTAGATGTCTGTTGTGAGCCATTTTAGTGTTTCCCTCCGCATAAAGAGAAGAACACAATATTGCAAGTAGGTACAGTTATTACATATGGCAGTGCTCTAGAGAGTGAGCTTTACAGCTTACAGCTCTTCACCTGAGAGATGATGCTTGAGGCTGGTAATCAGCAGCGTAACTCAGTGGTAATCTCAGCGTGGATTTTTTTACTTTCGCACCACTATGCCTGGTCCTATGTTATGTTAGCACTACACATTGGCGCGAGTAGAGGCGAGGCCAGGATACATTACCGTTAGTCTTGCAGTTCTCCTCGCATTTAAAAATTGCAATAAATTCATTGCGCAAACGAATTAGTTGTCTCGTCTGTCCTCTAAAAGCAATAAATTTTCAGAAAATAATATTTCAGTTTACTTATTTTAGAATTCACAAGATGCTACGTATCAAAAAATGTTCGCGAAAATGCAAGAGTGGGATATGCCGAAGTCAAATGAAATTGGTATAGACAGGTATGTATGAATTTTTGGTAAGCTTAATTTGAAAACATGTACTTATTACGTCAGAATGTTTTGTCATATTGAAGTTTGATATTGATCAACTCAATTGTTTCGGTTAAGGCCGATGGTTGAATAGTAGAGACTGCCTCAAAGCATTAAAATCCGCCATTTGTATACATTGCGCAAGAAAGTGTAAATATATAATTCATATTTTTATTTATTTTCAGAGTAAAGAAGGAAGGAGAGCCATTCGCATTTTTCATGGAGTCCACATCCATAGAATACAGTATTGAGAGAGACTGCAATCTCACGCAGGTATAAAGATGTTCATTTTGAGGTATATCGTAAAGTAATCTTATGTCCCAAAGAGATACTTAACACAATCATTTTGCGGTAAAAAATGTGTTTCCTTGTTATTTTATCATATTACATGGTCACCCTACATATTTAGGCAATTGACACATGAAAGACAAGTCACTACAGGCTAAGTAGGGTGACTAAAAAAAATTTGAGTGAGACTGGAAAAGCTTTTAACGGTTAAATGTTATTTCATTGCCATTAGAACCAGATATTCTAAAACAGCATACAAAAGTACATCAAAAAATAATATTTCTCATCACACCCTGTTACGTAGGTACTACGTATTATTTGAGTGTTAATATTATTATTAAATGCTTACAAACTACATCTACTTACTAAACATTAGTTTTATAGTACAGATACCGGGTTTTTTTGTGTCCCACCGTAGAACTGTACATAGAAAAAAAGTTTTAAGAACCATGGCGTTACCATTACATAAGTTGGTAACTAAATGTTTTATGTAATACCACTAATTTTTTATTAAAGCCATAAAACTGTATTTTACAGATCGGTGGTTTATTAGACAGCAAAGGATATGGCATCGCAATGGCTAAAGGTGAGACTAATGCTATTTAATAACATCCCTTTATTTTTTAAGGCGGTGCCCCGAACTTATTCAACCGACTGCATCAACAGAAGCATTATGTATCTATGGTATATTTATTAAGTCTGTTTGTCTGCCAAACTCTGCAGCCTAAACGGCTTGATAGGACTTTTTCGAATAAGGTGTCCCGATGCGTCTTGATCAGACGAGTGGCAAGAATCGGGACGAGTGAAAATTATACTTCCACACGTGTATAAAACAACGTCTTTTAATACATTTGCAAAAAAATACAATTAAACAAAAACGAAATGAAAATATTATCAAACCAATATGATCAATTACAAAATTAAATCGTGAATGAAAAAAAAGTTTTACTTTTAATAAGAGTAATTTATACTAAATATTATAAGGTCATAAAAATGAAATGTCTGTACATTGAAAATATTTATAGAGTATAAGAATTTATGGGATACTTTTTATGTGACTACGCTGCAGAAAAAAAAGAGGGATTATAAATTTTTCTCCACCGCGAACGAAGTTGTGGGCACCTTCTAGTTTCATTACAAAAATACTTAAATAGTATTTTATGCAACTGTTGTATAATAGGGGTCAAAAAAAGACGAGTGGCGTGGGTTGCGACGCGAGCCTAGGCGAGCATCGCAAGTAAACACGCCACGAGTGTTTTTGGACACTATTATACAACGTTGCATACAATAGTTTTTTTACGACTAAGGGGCCGTTCACTAATTACGCAAGGACAATAGCGAGTATCGCAAAGAAAGACGCCACGAGCGTTTTAGACCGAATTATACAACGTAGCAAACAACAGGTTTTCTACGACTAAAGGGCCATACTTTAATTACGTAAGGACAATCGCAAGTATTGCAAAGGAAGACGCCACGAGCGTTTTTTGCCCCAACTATACAACGTTGTATATAGTCTTTGGTTTTTAAACTGAGCGAATCGGCCACTGTATTCTTTAAGCCGAGTAGCTCAGTTTAAAACAAAAGTCTATATACAATAGTTTTTCTACAACTAGACAGATTTTTCGAACCCCTTCCCCCCAGGGATATACGTAATTAATGAATGACCCCTAAGCACTTTTTAATAAAACACAAAAAGTCTAAATAAAAAGGGTATTTTTCCGGGATAAAAAGTGGCCTATGTCCTTCCCCGGGACTCAAAATATCTCCATATTAAATTTCATCCAAGTCGGTTCAGCGGTTTAAGCGTGAAAAGGTAACAGGCAGACAGACAGACACTCTTTCGCATCTATAATATGATAGTATAGTATAGATAATGCTTCTTAAAGATAGGCTGGTGTAAGTACATATATATATCATGGTTATTGTGTTTATTTTGTCCATATTAATTTAATTTTATGTATTTATCTTTATACATATATGCCATTCGAACAGGCACGCACATAAATGAGTAGGTACACAGCGTAAATACACAGCACGCTGTCTCACACATGTCCTGTTCTGGATCCACGGAAGATCAGCGTCATGGCACTCATGAGTGCTCTGACATATGCTGAGTGGACTCCATTTTTGTAAACACAAATATGATTGATTATGGCTCCTAGGTTTAGCTTTAAGTCTAGGTTAAGTCTATACATGTCACTTTTCCAATGAACTGCAATTTTTGTTTTTGTTTACAAAATAAATGTATCTTCTTCTTCTTCTTCTTCTAAATATTTATATTAGCACCGACATTTTTCTAGCAGCAAATTGTTTGATACTTCTTGCGCCTCGACACAAATTTATTCGGTAGTAAGTACAATAAGGTACATTTTTCTTACTTTCAACAGTTTATAACAAGACAACAACTAACAACTTCAAGATGAATAAAATTTAGCGCCACGAAGAAAATTAAAAAGCGAGCTGTCAATCAAAATCTATGACTTTCTTATTTTTTGAATTCGCGTATAATTGCCAGTGATGAAAAAATGTTATGATTTGAAAAAAAAATAGGCGATAAAATATGTGTACGTAAATTGTAAAAAATGTTTTTTTGTTTTTAGTTGACAGCAATGCATTTACGTAGATTATTATTTTTTAATTGAAAACTGTATGAATTCGGCGGTTTGTTAAGTTGGTAATATAAATTATTTCATATAACATTAGTTTAAGACTCACTGAATATAAATTATTAGATTGAAATGTTGTACTCTGTGGCACCAAGGAATACGTTATAGCGACACTTTGACACGCTTAGCAATGCTTTTTTGGGAAATTGACTATAGAGTTTTGCAAGTCTTAAGTAATGTATGTCTTTATATTAGAGTTGGTAACCATTTAAATGACAGAAAGAAGTACAGGAGTAGAAAAAACATACTAACTTGATTACAGGCATCAACGTGAGTTAGATGCGCCTTTGTTTCACAAAGGTTGCAAAAAAGTTTGCTGTGATGATGATGACCGTCATTATACTTTTTTTGTAAGGTTGTTGTCGTAGTTGGCGACAAAATGAATTACATATTTCTAAATTTAGTTGTTAGGTACCTATTGTAATGAATGTATTGAGATAATACCCCTTCTGGTTTGGGCCTATTTATATGGTTGATATGGACGAGTCCTATACATTATTCTCATCGAATCCAATATGGAGTGTTCGGAAAATTACTGAACATGTTCTCATCCATACCACCGCAGTAGTGACCGACCGAAGTTTCGGTTTCAGCCAAAAACGGCCGAAACTTCAGCCTGGTAGGCGTTAATCGCGATTAAATTAATCGACAGAGATTTCGATTAACGATTAAAATGGTCAGTTTCTTCGATAAAATTTCGATTAAAAGTTGAAAAACGCTCAAATGAGCATTTTTCGACACAAATGTGCACATTGCAAAAATACAATGTCTTGTCATGTGCACACTTGAAAAATCATTCTAGCGTGTGCTGTGCTAAATAAACTTGTTTAAGTAATACAAGGTTTTTATATTGCAGTCCTTCTTCTACGTAACTCCAGAATAAGACATACAAAAAATATCGTGTTTATTCCTAAAATTAACCGAGAGAAAATTAATCGACTAAAATCTTAATGTACTATCAATTTAATCAGATTAAATTAATCGAAACTCGTTCGATTAAGATTAATTAATCGTAATTGTTAATCGTTAATCGTTTACATTTTGCCCATCTCTGTTTCGCGGACGTATTTGCGAGCCCCTTGTAGTGGTAATAAAACAATGAACTAATGTGTTTTTAGACTCTCCATACCGACAGGCGTTGAATCTAGCGCTGTTGAACCTTCAAGAAGCCGGCGAGCTGCGGTCGATGAAGAAAAAATGGTGGAATGAGATGCACGGAGGGGGTGCCTGCAACGTAAGGAATAGCTTAACCTTCACCATCATTATCATCGCCATTGTCATCATTACTACCACCACCACTATCATCATCTTCATCATATTGAGGCTGACGTGTATATACAAAATTTTTTTCCGTCAGTCACCGCGACTAATTACCAGACAAACCAATTAAAGCGCTTATACTACTAATTTTGTGTCGGCTAATGCTTGATTCGACTAACATGGAATAAGTTTTACCTATTAGTATTAACAAGGACCATTATAACAAGAGGACTGACACTTACCATACTTTGGATTGTGCCCCGAAAGCAAACAGATATTCTAGCAAAAACTAGATGACGCTTTAAAACTAAACATTCAACAATGTTATAATTGTAAGTACTAAAAAACATAGTACAGTAACAACTAGTTCGAAAAAGCCAATAATAAATAAATCGTAACTGTGTCACGCTTGCAAAGTTGAAAAATCGTAAATAATATGGCCTTGTACATATCAGGAACGGCTTTTTGCATGGAGGTTGTCATTCCTCTTGTTTTAATGGGCCTTGGTATTAATAACAGACTTTCTGTCACTTGATCATCCGAATAAGAATTATTCCAGCCTGGATTGCCTTGGTCGAACCTAAGGCAGTCACAAGGGACAGACAGCACAGCGTCCTCTGGAAGTTAAATTCAACTTCTATGCTGTAGTAACTTAGGCGACAAAATTGGGCAAGGCTGTGTTTAATAGTGGGTGAGATTATGGGAATCATATTGATGAAGCTTAACACCTTCGTGACCGACATCGTGGTAACGCTTCGCTCGTAGCCAATAACATGGGGAAAACCGTACGTAGCGAAAACCTGCTACGAGAACAGCACCAGCCGAGCGGGCTCGCGGTTGTGAATGTGTTAATGTGCTTTAATCGTTTCTTTATTCACAGGAAGTCGAAGAGCACGAAAGTGAAAAACTGACCATAAAGAACTTCGTGGGCCTATTCCTAGTGCTCGGAGTGGGCTGCGTGCTAGGGATCTTCATATCCCTGGCGGATCTAATGCTAGCGGCAAGGAACAAGTCACGGAACCCCACGGCATCCTACTGGCGGCGGCTGGGCGACGAGCTACGTTTCGTGTTCCATTTCCAGAAATCTGAGAAGCCTGTACACGGGCAGCTGCTGCCACCGCCCTCGCCTGAGATCGAGGACATTGCTTCAGAGCATCTGGAGGAACAGGTTAGACATCATATGTATAAATCTATTCCTGGAGCTCGGTGTGAGCTGTGCTGGGGATCTTCATTTCGCTGCCGGATCTGATGCTGACGACTCGGAGTTGAGTCCCAGAATCCCAGGGCATACTGGCGGCGGCTGGGTGACTGCTGCACGGTTTATTTTCACATTTCGAAAGAAGCTATGGCCCAATTTCACCTTCTGGTATCTTGGTTCTAATAGTAGATTATGCCTGTCAGTATTGATCATTTGATAGCCGTAATCAGCCATTAATGAACCATTAGCAACAAAGCATGAGGAAGAGAATTGTGAAAATGGGCGTAATCTTTTGATTCCAGGAGGCTGAGGCAGAGCAAGAGCGAGAGACAATTGGCTCGCGAATGCGTCGGGACTCGAGCGCGCCGCGCTCGCGGCGGCGTTCGTCGCTGCACAACGCGAGCATGCGGCTCGCACGACACACTCGACGAGAATCATCCGCGCATACCCGTACGAGACACAATGGAGAAGCCTAGCAGACGGATATAGCTGGCGTTACAAGAACACATTGACACAACGTGTACTTGCACTTGGAGTCTCACGGTTAAAGGAAGTGTTTTACAAGACTGCCGCTGATGGTTTGGTGTGATACGTGATAGTCCTGTTAAATTAAAGCTTACACCTTGATGACTGTAATATTAGGTTTTGTTTTACTGAGTAGATGAATTATAAAAACCATGTTTTAAAAATTATAAGTTTGTGTGAGGCCCATCAGGTGATAATTGTTTGTAAAAATTGTTGATGGTTTAATATAGATAGGCTATATACAAACTTTTTTTTGTCTAAGTGTATAGTACAGGTAGAATATTACTTTGATTGAGTTATATTTGTTACAAAATTGGCGTGAGACTCACTTAAACATAATTATTTTTATTACAGAGCGGTTAGCTACCCAGGTCGCTATAATCTAGTTCTACTCAATATGTTTCGTTTCCTGAGTCATGATCATGAGCGTTACTTTGTAACTTAAATACGTGTGTTGTACAAATCTACAGTTTTAGGTAAATTTGTTTTTTATCTCTAACACCAAGCAATAACATAATAAAATATTCATTATTGCATCTTTTGTAAATACTATTATTAAATAATGTCGTGCCTACACAGCTCAGTTCTAAGAATATAACGTGTAATGGGTATAAATGAAATATAACTTTATAAAATAATTTGATGGATTATTTATCCTTTATTATATATTATATTATATATGAAATTTATGAGAAGATGGTGAATTATCAACAGAAATACGATAAAATAGTGGCAAAACTGTAACATGTCCGGGTTCCGTAGCGAAATGGCAAAAAACGGAACCCTTATGGATTCGTCATGTCTGTCTGTCTGTCTATCCGTCCGTATGTCACAGGCATTTTACTCAAAAACTATAACATGTATATTGATGAAATTTGGAGCATAGGTGTCTTGTGTAAGCCGCTACTTAGTTTGATAGGTAAATGAAAGAAATATATATTTCTAGGGGGGGACACTAATGGCTCTATATACATGTAACCGAAACAGAAAGAAAAAAAAATCAGCATATATAAATGTGTGGCACATATTTCGACAGTTGTTCTAAAAACATTTTAAGGTTTCTAAAAACTTTTTGATTTAGTGAATATTTTCCGAAATATTCGCTCCGAAAGTAGCAAAAATTGTGTCGTCGTCCCCCCCCCCTCTCTATTTTCTAAACGGTATGTTCAAAAAATATGAAAAATATTACAAATATATAAAGCTTAATAAAATACTTCCAACGGAAATTATTTTCGACGTGATCGGACATACCGTTTTTAAGTTATTGCCAAAAAACTGCGCTTCTCAGGAAAAGGTCGTAAGTGATGGGGAGATACGCGCTTTTGTTATGTTTTTTTTCATCTGTAGCGCTTTCATTTTTTGGATAAACGGCTGCGGAACCATTCATGGGCGATTTTAACTCGCACTTGGCTGTTTTTTTATATTTAATAAGCTTGGGTGAGTAAGGTATCGGCCGATAGTTGGTACATATGGAGCTGGGTAACTGCTTTATTATTTACTTAACTAGAAGGACCGCGCAACTTCGTTGACGGAAGAAAAAAGTAATAACCCTTTTTTCACTTCAGCGTAGTTGGGTAAAAAAGTATCAATTAGCTATCTGTGGATGCCTACCCGCAGGGGCATGCGGCCCATATAGGCACAAAGGCACTACCTACCCTGAGCGACCATGGCTCCATACAGGCACAGAGAAACTGCCTACCATGAAGCACTGAACAACCATGGCTTCACATAGGCACAGAAAAGCTTGCCAAAGACCTAGTGCACGCCACTGTCGTGTAGGCTTGATGATGACCCAGACACATACAAAAAGTAGACATTAAAATATTTTTCGAATCAGTGACTTTCAAATATTCCGTTTCACTTTTATATCTTTAATGTACTAACATTAAATTTTCGCAAATTTATAATAGTAGGTAAAGTAAAGATATACATCTTTACTATACTACGCAACCCCTCCGTTCAAAATGATTTTTTTTGCATCATTGTGGATTTTTTTCTGCATTATTATATAGGTTATTTATCCTTACTTGTCCTAAATAGTGAACAATATTTTAACCTAGAAATATGCACTTAATTTCAATACCAGATGTTTTCTCGCAAGGAAATGAATTTAATTTATGAAACATTATTTCTAGGTTAAAATGTTGTTTACTATTTAGGACAAGTAAGGATAAATAACCTATAGTAATTTGTTTCGTAGATAAAAATGTGTATAACAACGAGAATATAAACACTAGGGTGTATAACATTTGTTTTACAATCGCGATATAAGTATTTAGTTTTGTTTTCTCTCTGTTTATATGTCTCTCTTGTATTGTATATAGTAGTCTTTGGTTTATATCGGTGACGTTCATTGAATGACAAATACAGTTGTCAAAGACACATTCTTGCCAGTAAAATAAATTAGTACCACTGAAAATCTGCAAGACGGTGTGGGCCGTAAAGCAATATGTCAGGCTATAGATTAAGAGTTATCTCCACTCGCGCCAATGTATAGTACCGGTATATTTAGTGACTTATTTAATGTTTATTGCACAAATGAAAATTAATCCTACAGATGGAACACTTAATGCCGTAACGCATGCTCTCTGAAAAACCTAACTACTCTTTGGATAACAATGAATAAAACTAGTTTTAGTGAATTGTGAGCAAAGAGTAAGATATATGAACAATATATGTGGTGCAAACCAAAAGTAGCCGAATCAATTAAAGGAATAGTCAACCATATTACTCTTTTAATGCAATAGATATTACTTCAAAGTTTTGTTTTCCATTTAACTAATTTTAGGTTTTTGGTCGTGATTTGACGGTCTTTGTCATGATGACTGGCGTCATTTGCAGTTTATTAATTTTGGCATCAGGTTAGTTAAGTTATTTTTTACAATGTATTTACTATGTACACTTTGTTTACAATAGGTTTATGCTTGGAACTAGTACTATCACAGGATGGAATTCGTAGGGAAAATTATGACGATATCGTATTTCGTGTCGTGAATGGAAAACCTGCAACTTTGGGCCAAATACCTTATCAGGTAAATAAAAGTACTATTAGGCTATTACTGATGTTCTCCATTAATATTCAATGATCTCTATAGACGACAGAAAATCGTACAAAAGTCGATACGAAAAATCTATGTATTTATTGCACAAAGTACAACCATAAACATTCAATACAATGCAACTATGACAGAGTTTTGTGGACAACAGTTGAAAGACAGAAAGAAAATACATTTATTCGAGGGCATACATACTCGTAATTACAGCAACAGAAACATTAAAAATAATAAAATAACATACTACAACAAATTATTCCCGAAATGGTCCCTCGCTTGAAAGCCAGCGCCGATCTTCCGGAGGGACCATAGGTCTATATTGACTCTCCGTCATATATATTCGAAGTAGTAGTTGATGTAAAGAGATCCAAGGGGATCACGGACTATTACTGGACGTTTCAAAGATCCTTTCGCAATACTGATTGTGTATTAACTCATTTATTGCAGCAATTTATTCCTAGTGGGCGTGGCCTGGCACTGAATGCGTTTTAGGGTTTCTTTGCTTTACTATGGATTCTTTTATTTGTCCCAGGTTTCCCTAAAGAGTCGTGTCAGTGGTTCTGGATACTCAAACTTCTGTGGCGGTTCCATTGTGGGTAAAAGCAAAATCCTTTCAGCCGGCCATTGTTTCATTAAAGACGGAAATGTCTGCCAGAAAGCGTGTGGGATGTAAGTGGTCTTGGTACCTACTACTAACTAAACTAATTATAAAAGCGCAAAGATACAAAGTGGATCCTGGCCTCCCACGACAGTTTACGGTTTTCAATATTGAGCTTGCTATCGATGCCCAGCACCCCCATATCTTTCTGGACTTCAATCATCGCGCCAGCATATCGTTGGTGATTTTAGTATTTATATTACGTGCTGAAAAATCCAGTCGTATATTTGATTTAGATTAGACATATCTGCGGTACTATGCTAAAAATGTTCAAATATATTGCATGACAAATATTTTTCCCGTGCGTCACTCGTAAAAATAAAAAATCATTTGAGGATAATTTGGAATACATTTTTTCGTTTATTAGGTTCGAAGGTGTAAACGATACTGAGTAAACCCAAAAGTGAATTAAATACAAAAACGTTGATGTAGGTACACTTTTTTTTAAATACTTAATTGTTATAGTTAGTTAATTTTGGTTGTCAACAGACAAAATCACGTGAATGATTGATATAATTAACTCTTTTTAATCTGTAATTAAGGCAGAAAAGGAAAAATCTGAAGAATATTTACGCCGTAGCGGGGACTCTAAGAACACTGGGTTACTACAAATCGGACAGCGAGGGAACAGAGCAGTGGAGACGTATCAAAAATGTCCTAGTGCCTAAAGGTTACAAGTTTCCTACAAATGACATAGCTTTAGCAGTAAGTAGTACAACAAGTTATATCAAAGCTATTATGCAAAGTTACTTAGGGTCAATTTCACCATCATTTAATTTACACGAGTGTGGCTACCCCAGTATAACTTTACTCTAACGATTACTTCAATTTCGTTTCACCATGCTAGTCTACGGATAACTTCCTCTCGCATAGTTACTCGGTAACGTTAAACGAATGAATTGAATGAAATCGGAATGCACCCAAGTAAGATAAACGCAGGTTGTCCCATGCTTGAGCAATAAGGAAATAAGTATGGAATTCACTTGACAGTAACAATGACAATATCTATACTATAATAAAGTTGTAAAAATAAAATGTTTGTATGTGTCGTTGTGGCTTCATCACGCTAGATCGGCTAAACGGATTTCAACTATTTTTGGTAGCTGGGTATCTCCAGTTATAGGATACTTTTTACGCCCGACTAGGCAAAAGAAAAAAGAGGGGTTATGACTTTTTCTCCTCCGCGAACGAAATTGCGGGCGCCTTCTAGTTGACAATATTAATCTACGTGTAACAGTTTACTGAGCCGAAATTGGAGGGTATAAGATTTTACTCCAGTGTACAGATTTTATCCTTAGGTTAATTATTGATGAAACGTGAAATGAATTTACTCACGAGTTATTTATGATTTATTATTGGAATAAGACTTTAGTTATGTCGATGAAATCAACCCTTAGTAACATTCTTCGGACATGTATTTTATTATTTTATTTATATTTATTAAAAAAGTACTTATTTCTAAGACATTTTCCAATAAAATTGTAGGTATTGTACAGTTTGAAACGCCAAAGGCGTGGGTCAAAAGTATTATTAACCCTTTACAGTACGAGGTGTAACGTCTTATGATTCGTCTTGGTTTTAGAAGTGACATAAAATATGTATATTCTGTTGAAATCAAAATGCGAAAGGAAAATGGAATTTAAGTTTATTGAACTTAATAAAAAAAAATGCACATCCGATCGGTTATTGCACCAAAAGCAGAGACAACACAGACATCGTCCATAAACAATGTTAGTGGAAAATGTTGCTAACGTACATAATTTAAATAAAGCTTACTTTACACTTAGTACTAAACTTTAAATATGTTCAGACTTGTCTCGAACATAATTCTGAAGTCAGAATTTTATTCATGACGCATGATTTATTGGTTACAGTTTACAGCAACACCATTTGTGATTAACGACTACGTAAGGGCTCTGCCCATGGCCCAAAAAACCCAAGATTATGGCTCAATGCTCTGTCAAGCATCAGGCTACGGACGGATTAGTAATCGAGTAAGTAATACACTTTTCATGCTCGAAAAGTAATCTTTCCTAGGCGAGGTTAAAGTGATAAATTTTGCCTCTAGTGCTAAAAACTTCAGCGCACACCCACTTCAGTATCACTATACTGAAGTGGGTGTAGGTACGTGTCAGGGTTATTTTTATTCGTTTACTATTTACTTAGCGATTCCGATTAGTTAGTTGCGCAGCTTAGCACATCTCTAAGAAGAAAATCAAACCACCTTCAAATAACCTAACTATAAGTACACCTACCGCTTTATATTTTTTACAGATCACATCAGACACTTTACTGTGGGCTAATCTCAGACTCATACCTATGGTCGAATGTTCGCTTTTACATGGTAAGGACATGGGAAAATTTATATGTACTTCATCCGATGTCACGAACGTATTGCAGGTTAGAACATTTTAGTTTAGTAACGTCCAAAGTAGCTGTAGATTGAGCCTCGCTACGTCAATTTGAAATGGCGCACCGTCTTGGAAAGCCAAGTTGCCGCGTCGTGCAGATACACGACGCCGTATCGTATGGAGCAGACGCGCGGTGCGTCAAAGTGCCTACTTAATACGCCGCGCCATTTCGCGTTAGGCCTCATACCCGCGCTAAGGCTTATTATAACGACCTTGAGCGTGTGGCCGAGCTGTCCTGCTAATTTAAAAGGCCGTCTATTGAGAGGAGTTTCCATCTATTTTGCGACTTTTTTTATTAGCATGGCAGTGTAGCACATAGCGGTTGGAGGCCTGGTGTTTTTAATAAAAAGGCTTCGATGATTTCTATAGGAAATAAAATTACAATTTCTGATGCAATTTCCATGTATACAGGTAATAAAAAAACAAATATTAATAATAAGAAGTGGAATGAATGTATGATTTTTTTATCAAGTGTAAAATACTTAATCATGTTTCGAATCGAGTTAATTAAGTTCTGAATAAGGGATTTTTTCGAAAACTCGTGAATATACTGCGCCTAGTGCACCCTTAACGGAAAATACTATGCAACAATGCCTCGTCGTGCGTTTGACCGACTTTAGCTCGCCGTGCGTTTGTACGACGCGGCACTGTACCGTCTGCTCAATACGGCACTGCACCGTGTAGCTGCACGACGTAGCAACGTGTTTTTTCAGTGTGATATGGCCAGGTATATTTTGACGCAAAAATGAACAAAACTGCGGCCACGAGACTTAAGTCGCGCGAGTAATATTACCTGTCTATTTCTATCCGGAACAGTGCGAAAAAGACAGGTTACAAAATGTCTGCCTGGCTGTGACAGTTTCAATGCAATTATTTGATATCAACGTAAACACAAGTTTTCAATATACATAGTTGAAAAAATAACAATAATACTAAGACTTCAATAAATAATGCCATTATTTAATTGAAGTAAAAATATTATAATACTTACTTCAAAATTTAGCAATCAACCCCAACTTATACAGTAAATGATAAGTATTTATGGTACAATTTCTCCGGCTTCTACTTTGCCCCAAAACTGTTTAATCATATCAGAAGCTTTTTCTCCGATCATGATAATCGCAGCATTTGTATTCGCTCTGACGATTCGCGGCATTATACTTGCATCTGCGACCCTCAAGTTTTTTACTCCGTGGACTCTTAATTCTTGGCTAACAACTGATGTTGGATCCACGTAAGGACCCATTTTAACAGTGCCCACGGGATGGTACAAGGTCGTCGTTAAGTGCCGAGCGGCGCACTCAAAATATTCTGTGCTTTTGAGGGCAAAATCTTTACAATCAGCCAAAGGCAAATAAGCTACAGATGCGTTTAATGCTTGAAATGTGGGTGTATCAGTTATTTTAGACACAAATTTCATACTTTCGACAATTGTTTGCATATCATAGGGATCATCGAAATAATTAGGGTATATCAATGGTTTGTCTTTAGGATCTGCACTTCTTAGTTGTAGCATTCCGACAGAGTTTGGTTTTAGCAACACAGACCAAAACATAAATACAGGATACTTTTCATTTAGTTCGTTTATAAGTCTCAACGTTGACTCGTCAAATTCATGTGCTTGAAATAAATCAAAAACCTCGTAGATTTTTGGTGGAAGAACGAGATGGTGAAATTGAATGCTTGGTATCGTGTCGTTTAAATCAAAGATATTTAGATAGGAAATTACTTCAGTAGGTCCGAGGTTGGAATACAGTCCAGTTTGTTTCGTGATATACTCTGTCATAGAAATACTGAACATTTCTTTGTCTACCGGTGGCATATCTATTTCGAGTTTTACGAAGTTGGAAACTACTACATGGTCCTGTAAATGATATCCTACAGGTAAATCCTGAACAACTTCTATGCCCAGTTCTTCCAGATGATCTCTTGGTCCAATGCCAGACAACATTAACAATTGAGGCGTATTTATTGCACCAGCTGAAATAATTATTTCTTTCTCAACATTAATTCTGTAAGTTTCGTCACCTTTCTGAATTTCTATTCCACATGCTATATTACTATTATCATAAAACAATATTCTAGTGACTAACGCTTTTTTCATTACATGTAAGTTATGTCTTTCTCTTGCGGGTGACAAAAATGCACGCGCTGTACTCTGACGCCGACCTTGATATGCAGTGGCCAAAGTTTTCAAGACTCCAACGGTATCTTTTCCTGAGAGATCCTGCACAGTCGGCACTCCTATATCTTTATAAGCATTTAAGATTACATCACTGAAATTGTGTGACCCTATATGCCTCCCAACATTAAGTAATCCATGCTCATTATGAAATGTATCCTTTTGTTCTTGTGATATCCGATCATCATGCAGTGCTTGACTCTTTTTGAAATATGGTAAGACATCTTCATAACCCCAACCTTCATTACCCATGTCTCTCCATTCGTTGAAATCTTGTTTGTGTCCCCGGACATAAAACATGGCATTGATGCTGCTGCTTCCTCCCAAAGTTTTGCCTCTTGGCCAATAACATTGGTGATTCTGAGAACTGAGGCAGTAATTTAGGGATGGCAGAGTTCGATATTGCCAATCGTTTTGAGAATGAAATATATTAAAGAAGGCGCCAATTAACTGAAACATAAGATTGAATTAGTGCGGTTATATTTTTATTTGTGCAACATTGTAAGATCTGTTGCATGAGTTGCATCATTTGTTCTTTTCATTTCCAATAAATATTTTAACTTGATCATTAAGTATACACACCTCTGTATCCAAAGTTGGATTATCACCAGCTTCCACTAGAAGTATTTTCCAGTCTGTATTTTCAGATAGTCGATTCGCAATGACTGAGCCAGCTGAGCCGGCGCCAACAATGATAAAGTCAAATGTTGGATCTGAAACACAATTACTATCTTGTATATATATGTACAGTCGGTGCCTTGACTTAAGTATCCAGGCCTGGCTGGACATTTATGTGAGGGCACCGGCTGTTCCTACCTAACTCATTTTTCAAAAAGAGTTATTATTACTATTTAAAGAACGTTTTGCCTTCTAAGTTTTCTAGATAGGCATCATTCTCGAAATAATAATTCAACAACCACCCACTCACCTGAGCATAGCTCTTCCGCCCATATTCTACTTCTTACAAGCAAATCCTTTAATATGGAATTTGAACTTTATGTACGTTACCTGCTAGTATTTCCTCAGTTCGATCTGGTGGCCATTGTGATGGCGTTGTTAGAGCACAGTGTGCAGCAATCACCGTGTTTACCGCTGACACAAATGAAAATCCACTGCTTTGTAAAATTTCTGATGCAACCAAGGGCAAAGTCTCATTGCAAGGCCAGAAATCCATGATCACAACGAATTCAAGCCTATAGTGTTCGACTCACTATCTTCAAATGAAGAAAATCTTCAAAATACATGATATATTAACCATTGCCTGTTAAAGTTGTCGTGAAATTGACCGTGGCTAATGATATAATCAGAACGCATTGTGTTATTAAGGCCTATCCACCCGCGGGAACAAACAATAATAAACGCTGCTTGTAGAAGTGAAAAAAAATATGATTGAGTTAATTCTGCAAAAAACGGCGCGCCGAAATATAATAACAATAACTGGCTATGTATTCGAAAATACTGGTAAATAATAAGTTATAACAATAGCTAGGCAAACGTACTACTCGTATGTGCGTCATAGAGAAGCGGTCCGACGGGTATTGACTATTTCGCAGAGGCATCCTACAAAATCCAAGTTCCACATCAAAATGTAGTAGCTAACCTGAAGGTGTGACATCGGGAGTTATTTCATGAAATGAATGAAGAGTACAAACACGTCGCACATCCTATGTCCACAATATCGCCCGGTCAAATTGTCCCTTAAGCCAAATCCAAACATGTACGATCAACTTCGCTTAATTCTAGTTGATGTCAACGATTTTAAACTCTTTAAGTGCGTACCTACACTGTAGGTAACATGATTTATTTAAGTACTAAGTATATATTATAATGCATGCGTATGAAATTACTAAACTAAATAAGTCTCATTAAGTGAAATGTAAATTTATTTTGAGATAAGTAAATAAAATTCTTTAACCCGAACATTTTTTTTTCATGTTAGGGGTTAGAAGGCAAACGAGTAGCTTCATTAGCGTCTAATGTCACCAGCCGACACCCGCGACCTATTTTTTTGGTCGAATTTCATTTTTGAAGAACGTCTCGACGCTAATAGAATCTAAAGTCACTCATGATCGGGTTGATTGGTTGAATGGTTTCAAGACTAAATAGTTGGCCGATGGAATCTGTGAATCTGTCACATATGGAAAGACTCAGCCAGTTTTCAAATACTGTTAACTAGGAATATGTATAATAGATTTTTAATCTGAGGAAAACTTCGGTTAATTATTTAAATAAGGCGGTATTGTAACATCGATACAAGGTACAGATAGTGGATAAGGAATTGCCATCGGGAAAACTCTAAAACGTTACAAAACCCGAAGTAACAATCAATTATCGTGTTTATTATTTGACTTGACTACTTCCATTCATATGAAATTTGATTAATCAATATGAAATGTCTTCTTGACGCTTGTATGCGCGCACACTTAAAAACTTTTAAACTTAATTTTACAATGGAGATCTTTTTTTAATCAGTCTTTTATTAGGTTATTGCGTAGGAAATCACAATCTTAACCTAATTATATTAAAATATATAAAAAAATCAACATTTGGCATAGAATTACAAATTCTAATTTACGAACACGAATAATTATTTGTTCTTATAAACTAGGAAATCACAATCTTAACCTATTTCTATTGAAAAATATACCTAAAAAATCAAAAATAGGCGTAGAATTACAGAAAATATTTCAAAAATAATTAACAATTTACGAACACGAATAATCCTTTATAAATTTCGGGAAGGTGTGTCTCCCTCTAGACACTTTGCGCGGACGCACTATTAAGATAACATCTTTTGTTTGCACTAACTGCTCGTCATCCACTTGAGGATATATAAAAGTGTCGTCTGCCTTCCCAGATTTCCTCATAAATTTCACAAAAATACACTCCTCCTCTTCCAGGTCGTTTATAACTTTTCCTATTTTTTTTTTCTCCAGAGCTTTCTTTGTGCCAGCGTTATACACAAATTTCACAACAACAAAGTCTCCTTTTGTATATCTAACGTCAATCGGCGAGTTATTCAGTCCCGATTGATCCTTTTTAGATGAAAAAATATTTTGTTTTAAAGTGCCTGGCATATTTTTTGCTATATCCGAATAGTTTTTAACGGCCAATGTTTTTTTAGATGTGCTAGGCATATTTTTTGCTACCATATCTGAAGACTCAACGGCCAATGTATCTTTGGATGTGCTAGGCATATTTTCAAAGACATCTGACTTACTAACTCTCATTGGATCTGGCGAGAAGCTTTTAAACACTGACAAGTCCACTTCCATATCATTGTCTTCCAGAATATCAAGATCACAATCTGATTCTTGAAGAGACATGCTAGCATCAGTGTCGGTTTCTGAGTCTAATATCACTTGTTTCTTATTCTTTTGTGAAGGCTTATTATTTTTAAAAGATTTTATTATTTTTTTAATTTCCGCTTCACGTTGTTCTGCGTTTATTACACTTACACCTGGCTTTACTGGCTTTACTTGCAAAGTTTTCTATTTTACTTGTCGCGTTGGCATAGTTTCTTTTGACCTAGACTCCTGCAAGAATTCTTTGAACGTGTCCACCCACTGTTGTGTATCATTAGTACCACCAGTTGTGGATTGTGACTGAACCTTAGGTAGCCTTTTGAGAACTTCACTTCTATTCAGAGGAATCAATCCCGATCCTCTAAATCCAGCCCTCAAATTGTCTGCTGTTTTGTCACTCATTTCTTCCAGACATTTTTTTAAGAAGTCGTGGGAACGTGTCTTTGGGTATAACCCTTCTATTCTTCAGTTTCCATTGCGTCAAAATTTGACTCCATTTTGTCTTCAATGGTTTAAAGAAAGCCACGTCAAGTGGCTGACACAAACCGGTGCTGTTTGCCGGCATCAAAACAAATCTAATGTTTTCCTCGACACATTTGTCTAATACCCATTTCGAAATAGGGCTGGATAGATTATCACCAATAAGGACTTTAGGTTTTTCTTTATCAAATTTTCGGAAATATGGTACGGCTATTGTTTTGAACCAATCATCAAATATCTCCATGGTGAACCAACCACTTTTCGTGCGGTTGTATTGGGCTGCATGTGGACCACCTGCTGTCCATGTATCATACAGCTGTTCAGCCTTGTAATTAATATACACAGGCAACATGTTCCCATTACCAGCACAGCTAAACATGACAGAAGTACTCGACTTCGAGCTATCTAACACCTTCTCTGGGTGTCGACATGATCGCCTGACCACGACTCTTACTCTTTTGGGATCATCGGTCAAATTCGTTTCATCGTAGTTGACGATCAATTCAGGGTCAACGTCTTTCAAGGAGTTTTCCAACTCGTCGAAATATTCGTTGATTGTCTCTTCGTTAACGGCAGCGCTTGCTCTTTTAATGTTTTGACACAAGCGGTCGGTGAGCCTGTGCTCATCTGTCTTTTCATAAAGCATGTTGTCCAATCGGGCCCTGGGAAATTATTATTGAATCTCGGTTCTGTAACCCCTCTCCTGTCTAGATGTGCTTTTACCAAACATCGAATATCATATTTGGTTAAAGGAAAACCCCAATCTCCAGCCAAACTAACACACTCTGCGATAGTGCATTCCTCAGCTTCATTTAACACAGGCGGACGCCCATATTTGCCTATATTTTGATTAAGCTTGTGCCTGCAAAGAGTTGAACGTGTCACGCCATATTTTTGTGCTGCATCTCTTATAGATGACCCTCGCTGTACAGCTTCCAAGGCCAATTTTAGTTGGTTTTTACTATAAAAATGCATAGTGCCTTTTTCCTACAGATCGGATGTATTTTCGAGGCATTTTGGCATCTGAAATGCAAAAAAAAATTGCATGAAAAAAAGTTAAACTTGGGACTTAGGTGTAACTTTAGACATTCGTCCCAATTTTCCCAAATGTGAACGCACCTTTACTTTTCTGTGTTTTTTTTCGCGATGGTTGGCATTACTGGAGTAATGTCAATTTCAAACAATCGGTGATAAAGTGAGGTTAGACTACTGGGACTTTTATTGTGAAACATTTAATACGGAAGTCGTGGCAGACACTGTTTTACAGTCCAAAAAAAACATCAGTTTGGAAGCACGTGCAAGATCGCATTTTTACAGAATTTGTGATAGAAATAACAACTTTTTTGCCTTACCTGTGTGAACGCGATGATGTTGCGGCTGAGTTGACAGCAAACTGACGTGAATATTTCTAACGATGTTGCCATGACAAGTGATCAAAGGTTACCCTACATTTTGTCCTATTTAATACACCAGTCTCATTTTCCCCCATTTGACGGTATGTTTGTTTATAATTTTATTTAAGTAATTACTAGAAGCTTAAAACTTCGTTCGCAGACGAGAAAAAGTCATGAATGAAAAATGTAACTTTAGTCAATTAGAAGGTGCACATTCTAGTGACTAATAAGGTTTCATATGCATGAACTCATCCGCCGTTTAATACTCATTGACACTTCCGAACCAGGCGTATCCAAAGAGAATATAGCCACTACGTTTTAAGAGACGGGACTTTCTTACTAGCCAATAGAATTTGCATGGCACACTGATACCAACATGTACGTCAAAGAACCGCCAAACAGCAGTAGTACCAATCTAACAGACTAAAATAGTGTAGTAGGCTATACGCTTGCGATGTTTCTCGATATCGATAAAATGGACTGGGTTGAAATTTGGAATATAGGCTCATATCAACAATTTTTGTTGATAGGATTGAGTCCACGTTTTAGTCCTATGTTGTACAGTGGATATATATTTAAATGTGGTGATACAAGGTTGGACTTAAATGTGAACCCGAAATAAAATATCATTTTTTTTCTTTTAATGTAATTATTTATTGTTTTACTAGCATTATTAGATCCTCTTTTGAGACTTGGCCCACTGCCTGCATCATAAAATATTTTATAATTACAGCAGAGATTCTCGTATATTTTCTTATATCTATGGTCAAAATATTAAATAATTACTACTCAACAAATAAAGGTAAGAATCTTCATACGTTCTGGTATGGATTGCAGTAAACTTTTCAGTTTAAACGTAGGTACGAAGTATTTTTATCACCATATTTCATACAAGTTCTCACGCAATTCGACTTATTTTGTATAATTATTATCACTGATAAACAAATAAGCCTGTAGTTATCGATAGTTACAGTACAGTCCCTAGTACACAATGAAAATAGATATAAAATATGTAATTTTGTTTATTTATTAAGCATGCTGCACTTAAATATGGCTAAAAGAATCTAAGGCAATACTTACCGGCCTGCATTCCATAGAAATTTCGCCATAAATATCCTTTATCGTAATTTTCATGACTAGCTCGATTTTCACAAATTTCACATGTGATAAACCGTCCTTTCGGTGGCATTTTCACAAAATTTATTCACTAAATAGTATTCAATCACATTTTACTACTTTAGATAACAATTAAGAATAATTTACTAGCCAAAGAAGCTGCAGTGGGCGGTGTCCCATTGTCGGTTTTACTACTGTACTCAGATCGCATTAAACTTGTTTAAAAACGATGCTTAGAGGGATGGCAAAAGTACTTTGATTTACGTTCCAGAGAGAAGGGCATTTGGTTTCGTTCTATTCAGCCACAAATCAATCATTATCCTTGGATTGACCTTATTATGTTTGGAAGGAATAAGTTAAAAACTGCCCTCAGATTACGTTCTGGACACGTTCCAACCAATTGTTTTCATTTTTAATGAAAAAAGTTCCTTCGCCATGTGTAATGATTGTGGAATACTTGAAGATGTTCAGCATGTTTTGATGGAGTGTGTTCGGAACCAATCTCTGAGAACAATGTATTTGGACAAAAAATCCTTTGATATTGGTCTTGTCAACAGCATTTTGGCTTCTTCTATGTCGGATGAAGCTGAAATTCTGTACAAGTTAGCCGATATAGGATTAGCAATTAGGACATAGATAAGCTTTTAAGTAAATTGTATATTGGAAGTGTTTTATTTTGTTTGCTGATCTAACAGGGCGATATGGTCGCTCAGAGACAAAGCCCTTTAAATAAAAATAAAAAGAACAATTTAATTAGAAATCTAAAAACAAACATACAAAACACGCGAGCCGCAATAACAAGCAAAGCAATATGGTTGACAATGTATGACATAACAGATAAACTGTACTGACGTACTGGTTCAGTGTCATAGCAACGGTTTGCCACACGTTTGCCATGTAAAGTCCATATAAAAGTTCTTTGTTCCTAGTTGCGTTAGACTTGGCGTAGCATCCGGGTTTTCCCGATGACAAAACATTATTCACTAGATCTGTAAACGACTTCTTTGGCTTCAATCATTGGTTAATTAATTGGTTAAATAATTATTCAATGCCCATTTATTATGACGTAGATATTTTTATGCGCCACATTTATTGGTCCAGGTTGTCTACTCTGATGTTAAATCGATATAACAAAGCCTTAAGTTGATGATACATTTTACGCAAATTACTATAACTAGCTTGAACGACAATCACCTGTGTCTACCAGTTATCAAATTATCGGCCGATTACACATTATGAGTGCACACAATACAGCACATTCCCGTACAATTGTAGAGCTTTATCGCAATAACTTGCCTTAAATATCAGTTTTGTCACTAAATTTTGCACAACGGCGCTTTTTCATTTTGACAAGATTATTTGGTGGCTCAAGAATATTTAGATATAGCTCTCGCGATCATTTGACTCCGATCGGTTCTAGTCCATTATGGCCGCTGCCGCTGTGACAACCTTACCGGTCTGCCCTACTTACATCCCGTGGTGACGTAACATATAATACTGCACTTAGTTACAAGACGGTCGCCGCAAAACTATGATAATGATATTTATAATATGCTTACATAGTATTTAAGCATATCTATTTAGTATTTTACACATTTTGAACACGGTGTTTTTTGAATTTATTGATCTTTACCAAGAAGGTTAACTGCAAGAGATACAAGTTAAATCATACGCTACGCTCCCTTACTTTATATTAGAGATGCAGCGCATATACGGCCACTATTCGGTATTCGGCCTGTTCGGCCGAATACCGAAAAATAAATTAACAGGTTAATTATCATTTTTCTACGTGCAGCACAAACACTTTTACGTAATTGTTTGTTTTGTTTTTAAAATGTCTTTATTTGATAACAATATTACAATACATAGTTAGTGTTAATTTTTTATCCTTAATAGTAAAACATGTGCATACACTTAGTTTATTGAGTTATTTTTTTTATACCCACTTTAAACTTTATAAATAGGCCAAGGAAGGCCTATGTATTTTTTGATTACGTAACGTTACTTAACCTACGCGGAAATATTACTTTTTTCATAGACTCGATCACAATTATGCTCGCTTTGCGAAGTTCGCATTTGTAAGACTAAATAGTTCCCTTAAACCCGATATTAATCTTACTGTGGATTTTATAAATAACGATTAACGTACATTTGACTTAAATAATGTGTTTGAAAAACAAAAGTAACATTTTAAAGAAATTGATAACCACCAGTTGAGCCAAGCTTGCACCCAGCGCCAATCACGTTACATACAGGCGAGGTGCAACCTTAGCTCAATCGAGACAAGCATACCCGTCATAAATTTAACAAAAAAGTAAACCAGCGCTGTCCGCTTGAATTTTACGTAATTGCAAGTCTCTCCTACGAAAAGCATAAAAGCGATACAAAAAGCACTAAAAACTCACGCATTCATTCATATATATCTTTGCGAGGTGCCGCAGTTCACTCATTGCGAGCAAAATTTCGACCGCACTGACGTAAATGAGCGCGTTTTTTAATCATAGTTTTGCCTACAATTAGTGACAAGTTACAACCTGCACGGCGCGCAGCATATTTACTCCACTGTATGTAAAATCGAAAGCTGAACATTCGGCGGCCGAATATTTGGCCCTTCGGCCGATGGCTACGCCGAATATTCGGTATTCGGTATCCGGCCAAGCAACTATACGCTGCATCTCTACTTTATATGCATTTGCATTTCTTTTAGGGTGATTCGGGAGGACCGTTGGTGTGCGATACGTCTGATCCCAACAACCTAGGCCAGGGGGTAATCGTGGGCATTGTGAGTGGGGCTGAGATGAATTACCGGAGAGGAACATGGCAGACCTTCTTCACCAGGGTCTCAAGCTACCGGAGCTTCTACCTTCAAAACAATGCAACAACGATGCTTATGTTGCCGCGATTGTATATCTTTATGTTGATTCTTACAATTATATCAAAATTTGGTTATTCTATTTGTTTTATTTTTACAGAGATCATTACCAGGATATAACATAAACTTTTAACATAGTATTTTTTTCATTTCTCAAAATAAAAATAGTGCGTATAGACGATAAATAGACCCGAGGTGACCGCGTTATTATAATCAATTATCGCGTGGTAAACGCGACCATAATAGGCCCGCTGGATTGTTTACCTAAGTACAACAAACTTGACTAAATTTTAAGAAAAGTAAGATGTTTTGTTTTTTTACTCGCAAGTATATTGAAAAACGTCGTATGAAACTCGTGTGCATTGGTCACACGGTCGGGCAAAGTGGATGGCCCAGGCAAAGTGGATACCTTTCATCGATTATTTCACTTATTTTGATACTTTATGCATATTTCATAGCAGGGTTCGTAAAATGCGAACAAAATTCATTGAAGTTGATTTTGCTCGCATTTTACGATGCCTGATCATGAGGTCTCATTCTTGTCTCTTAGCTGTACACAAACAAATTTAGCGCACGATCATGAGTTATTCGAAAATAGTCACAATTTGTTGCGATATTTCAAGATACGTATTTTCATGATTACTCATGTGCATGTGATGTTACTGTATTGTGTAAAAACGCTTTGAGATGGTTCGGACATATTCAAAGACGCCCACACGACCACCTAGTCAAAGTAGCCCTGGATTTACCCACGACAACGCGCAGACGCGAAACACCCCCACCACCTGGTGGACGACGGTTCAAAGAGACCTAAAATCTTTAAATTTAAATCCAAAGATGGCACTAAATCGTACAGAATGGAAGAAAAGGACAAGGAAGACCGACTCCAAGTAGATGGGATAAGGTCCAGGCAGAAGAAGAAGTACCCATCGGGCAAAGCGGATACAGGCAGAGTAGATATGGTCCTTTACTTTTGACATCCAAAAATCATCTGAGTAAAAGGGAAGTACAGCTACTGAGTATGTGAATTCATGATGCAATGGCTGACCAACACATTTTGTCTATAGAGATAGTGTCAGTAGGTACCTGAAATAACTTATTTGACACGACTTTTAATAGCATAACGAGAGAAACTCGATCACAAACAATATCACTGAAGAAAACTGTCCTACGTTTATCCCAAAAAGATGAAGGTCATGTACCCCTGTAATTCTAGAAATTTCAACCGGGTCCCATTCACTTTGCCCGGTGGATTCGGATCCCATTCACTTTGCCCGGTGGATAGTGCAATATTGTTAGTTAAATCAAGTAAAGTTTGGATGTTTCGTAATATTTGATGATTATATGAAAAACCTTAATTAACTATTATTCGAATTCAGTCATACTTTTTTTTGTGTCTGTAGGTGTTCTTCCGATAAGCTGTCAAACATTCCATTACAATTTGTAAGTAGCCTTTTTTGGTGCAGTGCAGTTGGTTTGAAAAAACCACTCAAAAGTGAAAAAGTAACAGCATAATTCAGTTTTTTTCTATTTACTTACAAATAACCGTGTTTCTACTCAATCTATACAGTAACTACAATTAATCTTATTTTAGGGTCGGTGCCGTATAAATAATGTGTAAAATATTGAAAAATTACGATTTTAGTAAGTTCTGACACGGTGGCAATGGCACCACCTCCAAAATAACATTAACTGTTTATACAGTATAGATTGAGTTTAAAAACGGTTACTTGTAAGTAAATTGAATAAACTGAATTATGCATTTTTTTTTCCTAGTGACGATTCGAACAAGCCCAAATACGGCTAGGATACATTATTTTACTATGGAGAACCGTGATGCCTACCTTCACTCAACCATAAAATCAGCTCACTGGTACCATTCTCACAAGGAACATTTAAGTTTGGGACTATGAAGTTGCTTAACTAACTTAATCAAAATATGTTATCGCCACCCGTAAATCTTGTATTAGGAGTTCCGATAGTATTCTGTGGTCTCCTTCATCAGTTACACTTCACAAATTTATATTATCTGAATGCAAATGCTTAATTCGCTTCTTAAAATGCAAAAATCACTATACAAATGCCTATAATATTTGAGGAGGTCCTTCCATTGCTTATAGATCCGATCATTAGATCTTCACCAAAATCATATGGGACCAACTTGAAGGAAGATACCTCCTATCAAACATTTTTTTTTAGATAATGTGTTGGTCTTCGAGTAATCGGTGTACATACATAAAAAAAATAAAAAATTACCCGACGAATTGAGAACCTCCTCCTTTTTTGGGAATCGATTAAGAAACGACATAAATTTTTATATAAAAACCTGCATTTATTTACTTCCATGACCTAACATTACGAACGAATTCAATTCAAATAAAAAAAACACAATTACATGAGCATATTTTTATTAGGTAACAAAATTGCACCAATCCGTCATAATAGATGAACATGGGTTCGATTGATTGAAAATTAAACTCTTACGACCATTAGTGGGCGTGGAAACTCTTAGGTTTATCGAGTACCTTTTTCCTAAAAATATACAACAGTCAACATACTATGAGTATATATCGTCCTTTAACATAAAGGAACTATACAAAATTTATATACGCCAGGTTTTTGGGTCCATATTGGCTCTCATAAATTTTTTATTCCTATTTTTTATTTCACTACCGATTTTTCTTCCTAACAATCACTCTTCATAATTTTTTTCCTCATAGTTTTTTTCTTCATACTTTTATTTTACTACCATCGGAACTTATAACAGTCAGTTTTTTTCTTAATAATGTCATTACTAAGAAATGTTAAAACTCATTTTTTTTTTTTTTCATAACTGTTTTACTTCATAACAGACAATTATCATAATTTTCCTATTCATAATGGCATTAATCTATTACTTTCCTAGAAGTGGTTGGGTGGATTGTTCTTGTATGTAAACAGTATGAATACAAGCAAGTCTTTTTTTCGGGACGCAAAAAAAAATAACCTCGAAGGCCAGGCGGGAGCTCGCTACGCTTCGCTCCCGCCTGACCTTCTAACCTAGCCCGGCCATGTCGGATCTGCTCTGAAAGGTTTTGCTCGCTCGCTTCGCTCGCTCGCTCGTTCAAATTTTGTAATCCAATCTATTTTCCTGGTAGTGGTTCGGTGGGTTTTTCTTGTATGTAAACAGTATGAATATAAAAGTAAGCCTTTTTTTCGGGACGAAAAAAAAAAATAACCTCGAAGGCCAGGCGGAAGCTCGCTACGCTTCGCTCCCGCCTGACCTTCTAACCTAACCCGGCCGCGTCGGATCTGCTCTGAAAGGTTTTGCTCGCTCGCTTCGCTCGCTCGCTCGTTCAAATTTTGTAATCCAATCTATTTTCCTGGTAGTGGTTCAAATATTAGTATGAACAAGGTATATGAGTGTTGATTTTATGAGTTTTGATGATTATGAATTCGGATGATTATGAATTCTGATGATTATGAGTTAGATTAGTAGTGTAAGAAAATAAACGTCGGGAACTAAAATGAGATAATATACGCGATATAATCCGTTAAATTGTTTTATTTCAATGAGTAATAATCGCGGAAACAGAAGAAAATATTAAGAAAATATATGAAAAAAAATATTAGTATAAACAAGTTGTATGATTAGTGATCTTATGAGTTCTGATGATTATGAGTTTCGATCGTTAGTATTAAAAAAATTATGAAGAGTGATCATTATGATATTAAATAGTATGAGAAATATTTTCGGACTTCAGATAATAGGACTTAAAAAGTTATGTGAGAAAATACGCACCCCAGGTTTTTAGTACATGGTTCTGCTTATTTTTCCTTTACAAATAAAATGTCACTCGCTTCCATTTCTTCTTGCGTCATGTGTGCATCACCCCATCCCCACAAATTAGTGCCATCACCAGTCCTTTTAGCCCTGACGTTAATAGCCTTATGAGAAACTGTTTTCAACTCATATGCCCAACCGATCCAAGCGAAAAAGTCTATAAACTTTGTTGTTACATTCAACACATTGTTGCCTAACTCAGCGGTGCGATAATCCCAAGGGAAAACGTGGTGATAATTGTGGAAGCCTTCGCCAACGGCCAATATTGAAACGAGTATGTTTTGCCCCGGTAAAATGTGCTTGTCATAGGGTTTCTGCCCGAAGAAATGTGCAGCGCTGTTGACCAGGAAAGTGATGTTAAGGCAGAGAGTGTATCGCAAGATGTTGATATGCCACGAGTTGGTCAGCGATTCTCCCCAGAAATACATCGGTATCAGCGTAGGTAGCCCGAAGCATAAGCTGCCGATGAAAGGAATGGCGTATCTGAAACAATCAACATTGTATACTATTATAAGTTCAGTTCAGTACAATTTTTAAGAATAATGGCTTCTGTCCATTAGAAAATATTTGCCAGCGTAAAGGTGTTAATTAAAAGACAAGGCACAGTTTTATATTAAAAATAATACAATTATGAAATCATCTCCACTGATTCATATCGTCCGTCCAAGATGGACGGCAAGAATCATATTATAAAGTTGTAAAAATGAAATTTAAAATTGTATGTTTGAATGTCTCGTTGTGCCTTCATCGCGCCTCAACGGCTAAACGGATTTCAACTATTTTGGGTACACGGATACTGGTCATCCACAGATGGTTATAGGATACTTTTTATTCGACTACGCTCAAGAAAACAAGAGCGTTATAATTTCCTTTAATTTTTAAAATCAATCATCATAAGAAAACTATACCAGACTTAGTAAATGAAAAAAAGTCATGACTCGGGTTATTCCATCAATGAAACTCATCTTCTGTATCTTTGGTAAATATTAAAGGGCTGTTAGTTTCGGTGATCCACATAAGTGTTTGCTCGAATGTTGAATTTCAGTAAAAAAAACTGTCTGATTCATCTTAACCAACAATTAAATTATGCTTGTCAAAAAGTCAATGGGCTCAAAAAAGCTTTACGCCGATCTAAACGCAAGGGAGGTAGAAGACACTCCTCTGCCATCCATCAGATGGATCAACTTTGCCTGCTTGATGTCCTGGTAGACCCGACAACCCAGAATAGACTGAACAACCCTAACAGAAGAACTGAGTTCACCTAATGTTTGAAAACCTCTCCTACCTAAGCAAAATAACATTGATATCATTTTACAAGGACGCCCAATCAGTCACTACTTAATTTTCACCCTAACAGAGCGAACTTTACAGTTGCCACACGTTAGCTAGAGATGTCGCTGTAGTGTATTGATTTTTTTTGTACACAAAATGTGGCAACTGCAAAGTTCACTCTGTGAGGTTGAAATTTTAGTTTCATAAATGCTCACGAGCCGGTTAAAATGCAAAGATCTTGTAACAAATAGTGACAAAATTTGAAGACAAGCTGACTGGACTCTGTAGCTCAAGTTGGAAGAACGTGCGCCCCAACAAGGCACACGGCTCTGTTTCAAATCCAGTCGAAGTCTTGAAATTTTGTCATTGTTTAAATCTTTGTATTTATAAGAATACTTAATAAGTATTTCAATTTTTAATTGAAAAAAAAAAAGATTGGCAATCTTCTTCAGATCTGTTTATCCCATATAATAGATTTAACAAGAGAAGAGATGAAGAATAAAAGATAATCACGTCTGTAGCATACTCACTTCTTTTGAAACATCAACACTGGGTTGCTGTAAATGTCAGACATGTCGATGGTTCTTCCCTTCTGCATGACGTCAGAATGTTTCCTCACCAGCAGCCAGCCAATGTGCGAAAAAAAGAACCCCCTGCTCGCATTGTGCGGGTCGGCGTTCGTGTCACTGTATTTATGATGGAGTCTGTGGTCTCTGATCCAGTGAATGGCTGAGTTTTGGAAAGCCACAGAATTGAATATGATGAGAATGATTTCTAAGGCACGATTAGCTTTATAGGTTTTGTGGGACCAGAGTCTGTGAGCGCCGGCCGTGATACCAATTAAACCGAGGATCTGCAACAAGAATGCTGAAAAGAAAACAAATTGTTGAATCCATCAAAATAATTATAGAAAACTAGCATTGCAGGCTTCGCCCTCACGGCCCGGCCACGACAACGCGTAAACCAGACATCGGTGCGGCGAGCGTATTATCTCCTCATTGCGCGGTCGAGGTGCTCACCGCACAGCAGATTGAATTGATATCACACGCAATGTACAGTAGTACCACACATATAAGATACAACGATGTACCTGCGCAGAAAGCATTTTTTGAAAACAGATTAACCAATTATAAGGCAGCGCGTTCGCGCGGGTAAAATCTTCAACGCCCATTGGCCAAAATTTTGCTCGCGAAGACGACGCCCGCCATTTTGTCTGACGCCGCGTCAGTCGCCTTGAGCCAGAGCACAAATTCATCTGTCACTGCATATGTACCGTACACTGGACAGCATAATTGCATGGACATTTGTCAGAAAGTTTGCTTTGCAGCGAAATGAGACGCCATCTATCCGGTAACTACATTGGTTGCATAAGATCTTACTAGATGGCGTTGATAACATCTAAATATTAAAAAAAAATCTCGGCTGAACGATTGCCAAACACACACGGCAAGTCACTCAAATATTCAATTTACATTATGGAACGTATTTTCAGAATGCAGTATTTATTAATGCACCTTCAATTAAATATTACTTAGATTCACCGTCATAACCAAATCCATCGATGATTTTGCTAATTCAAACACAAAATACAAAAACGCTTTTTTCCTATACCGTGTTCGAGAGGATTTGAACCCGGAACATTCGTCGTTTAGACCAACTCATTATTTAGCCATCAAGCCATATTCAACGTGAATGAAATTTATAACCGTATTTCTAATCACTAATCACCTACGTTTGCAAGGCATGCGTTTAGTGTTAATAGTTTTTTTTTATTTTATTTTTTACTGAGATTAATTAACAGCTGCTTAAACAAAACATTTTTATTTGAACAAATAAATATTTATGATTAAGTCACATGTTGAATAGTTGTTGAATAGTGCAACATTTGTATAAAAGTTACCGCACATACTTTGAGGGTAGACTTAAGATTATGAATATACCGTAATAGTTTTTATACAAAGAAACTGTTCGTTCGTTCCCTTGTGGCTGCCGTCCGTTCGATTGTATTTTTGATTGAGTTTTAGTATTTATATTGTAATAATGGGTTCTCGTAGCAATATTGACTTAGCCACAATGTTACAAATAATTACTTTGCATAGTCAAGGCAAAAATTTGACAGAAATTGCCATAGAAACCGGTGTAAGCGTAAGTATTATTGTTTAAATTTCTTTCTAGATTTTTGATATAAGTGATATCTGTATGTGAATTTAATAATGATTATATATTTCTGAAAATTATTACAGAGGAAAACAGTCGTGTTATGGATGCGACAATTCACAGAGGAAGGATCATATAGGATCTGCACCGCCAAAGGACCGGTAGACCTCGACTTATAAGCGCACAGCGGTGTCAAAGTATGGTCCAGGAATATGAAGAAAATAGTTTTCCACCAACACCCCATTACACCCGTTTATTTAACACAGGCGTGGACACTGTTAGCCGTGTTCTCCACACAGTGAGGGTTTACATCCTCGCAAGCATGCAGTCAAACCCTTGCTGACTCCACAGCACAAAGAAGCGAGATTAAAGTTTGCTCGAGAATACTAAAATGCCGATTGAAGTAATGTCATTTTCACTGTTGAAAAAACGTTTCACTAGTCAACACGGACGTTTAAGCTTGTGGCGTTGAAATATACGCTTTATAATAATGATCACGTAGTGCCCAATGTGCAATCTGGTCGCATTACAGTGAATATGTGGAGTAGGATGAGCGGGCTGACCCGGGAGAACTCGTCCGAGTTCCCAGTCGGGCTAATTGCTGATTACGTCAATGTGCTGGAGGAGACCATGATTCGAAATGTGTATCCGGAGGAAGAATTACCCATAATTTAATTTGTGCAGGATAATTGTCTTATACATCGTTCCAAAAGTGTGAGTGAGTGTTTTCGCCGGCGTTATAACATATCATTTCGTGGCCTGCTAGATCACCAGATTTAAATCCCATTGAAAACCTGTGGCTATACCAATTAAGGACAGAAGTAAGTGGAGATAGGGTTACACTGATGTTTATTAGTAGTTAAACAGGGCGTCATTGCGTTAAGTATATTTTATTTTTATATTTTACTATACTATTATAGTAAATAACTACATTTTTATACTATAAAACGGTAATCAATCACGTATTGTTTTATTTTGCTTATACGCAGTTTTGTGACAGTATTTTACGATATTTTTCCATCATTCAGTCTTTGAATTGTTAAGAAATGATAAGTTAGTAAAACAGTAAAAGGTAAATGTTAGAGTGCGTTCGCCTACAATCATAACCAGTCTCAGATTTGTAATTAATTGTATTCGCTTATAATACTGTTTTGTTGAAGGGAAGCTTCAATCCTCTTTCCAATTTTGGAAATGAATACTAAAGCTATACCCTCAACAATATCGTAAGATGAGATTTTACTTAAATTATCTATTAATAAATTCTGTCTTTTATCTTAAATAAAAAATGTGTAAGAAATAAAGTTTTTTTTTAATTTCAAAGTTGTATTATTTCTAGTTGTAAGTATAGATAGTTATGGTTGTAATAAAAAAATAAAAACTTTACTTTTGAGGAGTGTCATTATAAGAGAACTTGTGACTATTTTTCTTTTACCTTACCTTTTATGAATACACACAGTCAATTGTAAATTTTCTTGTAATAACTATATTATTTAATAATACTAATATTGAATCAGTATTTTGATTGCTATAAGTGTAAACATAGTCTATGTCTATGTGTGTGCATAGTCAATATTCAGGCAAAGATCCAGGCACAAACAATGATTGTTTCAGCCTAGTCTATGTATCAATTGACTATCTCTTCATATCATATGATATTATAATAGATTTTCATCCTTGATGACTTTTAAACAACTAGCAACGCAAGTTTTTACGGAAATTTGCATCCAAAGTAGAGTACTTTCCAAAGGAGGGTATTATAAAGTTCCACCGTACTTATTATATTATTTTTATTAAAGTATAGTGCCGTAATATTCACGTCATCACATATGTTATTAAAGTGTGGATGAAGTTAAGTATGTTTAAAAACCTCGTAGTTTCATGAAGAAACAAAGTGTGACTCTGTTCTGTTACGATAGTAGCAATACGCTTGAAATATAAATTTTAAAACAACCTTACTTAAAAAAAACCATTCCGACGAAATGAGAACCTCCTCCTTTTTCTGGAAGTCGGTTAAAAAGAAGCGCGTTCCAAAAGTTAAATGCAGGTGCCGTTTTAATTTCAGTGGAAGCTTTTTTTAATAGTAATTATATTTTATCCATGTAGTAGATTATTCTATTACGGAAGAATTTTAGTGCTTGTGAGACTTAGATATCAACAAACAAAGCATTAAATTCTTTGTTCGTTGTAATAAAAACGCCATCTAGTTTATTTTCTTGTGACCATCATGCAATGCTGAGAGCTACGTGCTCTCAGCATCTTAAGACAGCCAAGCGATTATCGTCTTTGCTGTGTCCATGCAATTATGCTGTTGATAGTATGTATAGTGCAACAAGGCCTTTATTGAAATGTTCACACGTTCGGTTTCATTCGGTACTTGTTAGCACTCGTCGGCGTGGCCGAAGATTGCCGATGTAACTTATATTCGTGGTACTACTATAATTAATAGGAATTGGCTTGCCGCGCCGCTGGTCGCGCGTTGTAGTGGCCGGGTCTTTACCGAGAACTGAATAGCCAATGTTTTAATAATTGATTCCCTATACAATATTCCACACCCCCATTCATTCCCTTAAGCGGTTATTTCCAGGATTCAACCTACACTATGACATTTCCAGGGCCTCTATCTCCATGGCAAATTTCATCTTAATAGATTTAGTAATATGCGTGAAAAGGTATAAGACAGACAGAGGTACTTTCGCACTTATCCGTATCTGTATCGAACAAAATATCTTCTCGGTTCCCTTGGGTACAACTCCTTGGAGGTCGGTCGGGATTGTCAACTTATCAGCACGGCATGTCGGGCCTTGCGTGGCGTCGGACTGTTTCGAACTTGTGGAGCGTCTCATGCGGCTGTTTGTCCCAAATGTCCAAAGCATTGCCCTCAGACCACGACGACGCGACCTGTTGGCCGTGCCACCGGCGCGCACCGTGTCGTGCAGGAACTCGCAGCTGCCCCGCGCCTGCGCATTACTCAGTGCCCTCTTGGCATCGAGACCTGAGTGCGACTTTTGTGCGTGGCTATGGGCGGTAGTATGTAGTGAATGCTTGAGATTCTGTGAGGCGATGTATGCTACGCAACCTTAGTGGATATTTTCGGAAATAATCGCTCTGAAAGTAGCATAAAATTGTGCCCCTCTTTTTTCTAAACAGCATGTACTGCACTTAATAAATACTATCAACGAAAATATTATTTTCAACATACGTAGACCGTTTTTGAGTTGTTGCCAAAAAACTGCACTTCTCAGCAAAAGGTCATAAGGGCCGTGGAAATACGCTCTTATGCTAGTGCACTTTTTCATATCGTATTTTTTTGATTTGTAGTGCATTTTTTGTATGAACGGCTGCGGAACCCTACACTGAGCAATGAGCATGGTCCGACATGCTCTTGGCCGGTTTTTTTTTATATTTTTTTTATGTTATAGGGGGTAAACGAACAGACGGATCGCCAGATGGTAAGCTATCACCGTTCCTGTAGACACCTGCAAAACCAGAGGAGTCACTGGTGACGGACTTTCTGGTGGTACGCTCTTTTCTTGAAGGCTTGAAGGTCGCATTCATAATGCTATAAAAGTTCCATGGGCCATTATCGAAACTTACCTTGCAAAATTGTTCCCCATTTAGCTGATGTGAAACATAAATACAGGCCGTAAATTGCAGCTATATGAAAATAGGTGAATGTTAGTACATATGGATACGCTATTTCAAATCTCCTAGCTTTTAAATTTTCTTTAGGCTGTAATAGCTTTTCTTCCACAGTTGAGTCTGTTAGGTCTGGTTGCCCACGCATTTTCTTTTAATATTGTGAATTCTGAAAACAAAACATATCATTAACCTAATGTAAAGGCTGAATATGTCACTGATAATAAATAAAGCTGTAAATCATCATCGTCAGCCTAAAGACGTCCACTTTTGGACATAGGTCTCTTAAACAGCGCCACCATGACCGGTCCTGCGCCGCCCTGGATCCAGTGGACAACCACCTTCACCAAGTCATCTGGTCACCTTATGGGGGCCTACAGACGCTGCGTCTTCCGGCGCGTGGTCACCACTCAAGAAAGCGAACAATTAAGGAAACGTAGTAAATAAACGCATGAAATCAACAATTTAATTATTGATAATTTTCATTATCTTATCCATGCTATTATGATGTACATTACCGCTGTAGACTGTAAAGTGAATATTGATATTGTAAAGAAGGTGCCTGTAACTTCGCTTCGTTCTCGAAAGAGAAAAAAGTCATAACCTTTTTTGTACTTCACCGTAGTCAAGGTAAAAAGTATCATTTAACCACTTGTGGATGCCCAGCTACCCGTGCACCAAAAATATTTGAAATCCGTTAAACTACTACTACTAGATTTGAAATACAGACAGACAGACAGAGTCGTACAGACAGATCATCATCGCACCATAAGGGTTCCTTTTGTACCTTTTTGGTACGGAACCCTGAAAATGAAAAATCAGAAAAGCAATTTCATAAATTATTGAGACTTTCTAGTCGATAGGAGCTACACCTTACAACTATATCGATGATAAACAAACATAATACTTTATCTTTATATATTGAAATAGCTGTTGCTCGTGACTCCGTGCGCACAGAGATGCAATTTATAGCATACTAGCTTTTGCCCGCGACTTCGTTCGCCTTAAATTCGTTTATCGCGGATAAGGGTATTTTTCCGGGATAAAAAGTAGCCTATGTCCTTCCCTGGGACTCAAATTATCTCCATACCAAATTTCATCCAAATCAGTTCAGCGGTTTAAGTGTGAAGAGGTAACAGACAGACAGACACACTTTCGCATTCATAATATTACTACAATATAACTATAATATTACTATAAGGGTATTTTTCCGAGATAACAAGTAGCCCCAGGACTCGAAACTATCTTCATACCAAATTTCCTCCAAATCGGTTCAGCGATTTAAGCGTGAAGAGGTAACAGACAGACAGACAGACAGACAGACACACTTTCGCATTTATAATATTAGTATGGATATGGAGTATGGATAGATTAGGATATATTAGGATTAGGATAATGAATAATAAAACTTCGGTCTGCCTCTATCCACTTAATTGCAATGCTCTCGAGGGCTCTACGTATGGTACCTACATATCCGTAATATTCCTAAGGTACGTCCACATTTGTATCATTTGCCCGATCAGATCTTCGTCGCGTGGCATAATCGCGTGTCACGATCATGTGTTTGGACGTTGCGCCGATCCGATCTCTCGAAATCCATGTTGCTACGCGTATCACACACTTAGATCGGACAAGCGCGGTGTGATCGCCGCGCCGACAGTGAGCGTCCAAGCAGCGCGATACGCAGTCATGCCACGCCACGGTGATCGGATACGAGTAAATGATACAAGTGTGGACGCACCTCTATGTATACATTTTACGGAATTTGCAAAAACATTTCAAGGATCATGGTGTATGCAATTAATAAAATAAATAAATGAATAACACTTACCACTCGTATCTAAAATACTACACGAGAGCACTTTGCAATACAATAATTATATGTTCGACATAAGTTTAAATCAACATAAGGACTTGTTAACTTTTAGGCGTCTCTTATAAACAAAATTATCAGTTAAGTGCGAACGGCTGGCGCACGAATGGTTCCGTATATTGCTGGAACCACATAATATAAAGGTACAGAGGCAAAAGTTGTTGAAAATGGGTTTACGGATAACGGTTGATTCCTAACTACAATGGAGCCCTCATATTGCAGCACTAGCACAATGACTATGTTCGGCTGTATATGCTGAGGAAAATATTAGGTCATTGACCGATGAAGCTACGGCAAAACTTGTCTACTTTAGCTACTTTCACAGTATCATGTGATATGGACTGTTGTTATGGGGCAGAGCTGCAGATGTTGACGCAATCTTTGTCTTACAGAAACGAGCAATACATGCAATATGTGGTTTAAAAAGTCGTGACTCCCTAAGAGACATATTTACATCAGTCGATACAAAACTGAACACCTGTTTTGCGAATTTGGCGGTCTCCCCAATCTAACGCCCATAGAGCTCGATGGCGTAACGCTGCCGGTCTGCTCCGATTTTCGATACCTAGTGTCACTCATACAGTGTAATGGTGATATTGACCATGACATTAAAAACCGAATCAGCGCAGGAGGGATGAAATGGCGACAGGTCTCTGGAGTAATATGCGATGCCCGAATGCCCCTTCGATTGACGGGCAAAATCTACAAGAGCATTGTAAGACCTGTCGTCATGTATGGATCGGAATGTTGGGCCGCAAAGGTGACGGAAGAAAGCAGATTGCATGTTATGGAGATGAGAATATTGAGATGGATGAGTGGCGTGACGAGAATGCATGGGATAAGGAATGAGTATATAAGAGGAAGCCTGAAAGTAGCACCCGTAGTCGATAAGGTGAGAGCAAATCGCCTACGGTGGTATGGACATTTTATGCGGAGGGATGAGACTCATGTGACAAGAAGGGTATTAGATATGCAAGTGAAAGGATGTAAGAGGAGGGGTAGGCCGAGGAAAAGGTGGATGGATTGTGTGAGAGATGACATGAACAGGAAGGATGTGAGTGACGAGATGACGAGTGATAGAGAGATATGGAAGAGAAAAACATGCTGCGCCGACCCCAATTACATGGGATAAGGACAAGCGAATGTTGATGAGTATAATGTCTGTCCCTAGCCAGTATACTAGTATTAGTAAGGAAAAATATTAAGCTATTTCGCAGGAGATGTGATATACATAATGTGAATACTAGATTTAAACACAAGCTGATAGGAATAAATACTATACTAAGTAAGATTCAAAAGTCATTTGTGGGACTCTGTACACGTTATTATAATAAATTACCTGAGCTTATTGTTAATACGAATGAAAATAGATTTAAGTTAAGGTCACAGGTAAAAAAAAAAAGCCTTCTATGTATGAATATTTATCTGACCAATACATGTGGTCAGACGCGGTATGCAATTGTTAACTGCAAATACATACTTAAAATGTCTTGTGTAAAAGGTTTGAGTAAGAATATATCATTGACCTTCAAAAAGTATTCTGTACGAATCTATTGTGTGAATAAAAATATTTAACTTTGACTTTGTGTCTTTTGATAGCGGTGACTTAGAAATTTGATGTTTTCACAGCTTTAAGGGATTGGAGACTTGAGTAGGTATTTGATAATAATATTAGCGTGATACCTCCCCTCCATGCATTTCTGAGAAAAATAATCTTGACAGACCGACAACAAACTGATCCTATAAGGGTTAAGTTTAAAAAAAGTTAAAAAAGTTGTGAAACGGGCTATTCGAAGGTTATTTTTTATATGTTATTATTATACACTTATTATTTTTATTATTATATACGAAAATTAATATATGTTATTTTTGTATATATATCTTCGCGGCCACATCACTTCCGTAAAATATATTGTACTTATAACGGTTCATCCTATGCCAAAGCGAACCCTACATAATAGGTAGTACTCGTATGCAAATCTTGAATATTCATGTTTTTTTTTTCAAGTGAATATATACCATCGCATGAACATATAAAGTACGTATTGTATTGTATACAAAGTGACATTGTTTTTCTATTTTGGTTTTTTTACTAGGATTTCCAAGTAAACACGTCATAAGTGTATAGGGATCAAGTTAGGGGCATGTGGCACATGTTACCTAGAGGAAATTTTTATTTCTACAACAAGAGACCTAAGTCGTTTTTAGGGTTCCGTACCAAAAAGGTACAAAAAGAACCCTTATGGTGTGACTCTGTCTGTCTGTCTGTCTGTCCGACTATTAAAGCGCCATATGTCAAAAACTACTTGTGCTATTTGAAATTTGGAATATTTATAAACATGGTCAGCCCACATGTATTGCACAGGAAATATTTAAAAATTTATTTTTATTTTCTAAAAACGACAAACATGAGGAGGGGTAAAAATTAAAAGTCTAGCTACTGGGTCAAATGGGGTATCGTATGAAAGGGCTTGACCTGCACATTTTCGAACAATTTTTTTATTTTTTTTATTGTGTTTAGTTTTTGTTTTATTAAGGAAAATATGAAAAAAAACATCATCATCCCCCCCCCCCCCCCCCCCCCCCTTTATCTCCAAAGTTCACCAATCGAAAATTTTGAAACTTTCACAGTTTGTATTAATAAACATAAATATTACACGAAAATTATAGCCATGTCTCTAACTAGCTTTTTTTTTTCATTCGCAAAAAACCTATTTGAGCAACCCGGTTGCGTTAAATTTGCACCTTGGAGGTGCAAACTTAACTCAACCAGTACCGGGTAATAAAGTTAGGGTAGGTACTTAAGTAAAAATTTGTACGGAACCCTCGGTGCGCGAGTCCGACTCGCACTTGGCCGGTTTTTTGCTGTTAGTACCCGATGTTGAATTCCAAGCAAGCGGAGGATTGGGATTGTTCACTTTTTAATGTGTTGTTTTTATACGTTTAACTACTTGAAGAAAAAAACAAACTACTGTGAGAAAGGTTTTCGAATATTTTTAATATTAGTTTCTTGGATATTATTTGTGTTTCTCTGCCTGGTCCGGTGACAGATATACAGACCCCGTACTTGGTGCCGCTGAAGTAAAAGTGACGTAATTTTATATACAGAAGTTGTTTTAATGACAAATGACGCAATTTCAGTTACCGAATCGTTATTTATAATTTTCTGAAATCTATCAATGCATTAAAAAACCAGCCAATTGCGAGTCAGACTCGCGCACCGAGGGTTCCGTACGTAAATATACGCTACAAACGGCCGTATCTATAAAAATCCAGTGTTAGCAGAGCCCTACTCCGAAGCAAAATGTACGCGGTGTTCGATCATTTTATATTAGTTACTGACAGACAGACATAAAATTATAAACGCTCTTGCGCGCGCATAGACAAAAACATCAGTCGCAGCAGCGCGCCATTTTGCTTTGATTTGGCATATTTAATATTCATAAATATTTCATATTGAAGATGTTCACGCCGTAATCTGCCTCAGAAGCGCCTACGCGAATTCTCATCGCAAATGTTCATATTGCAAACTTAGCTGTGTACCTCTATTCAAAAATTGCTTGTCACTTCCCTTCCTGTACTGAACGTTACACAGAGTACACGTCTCTTAAAACTTTTATCCTGGAGTTTCACTACTTTTGCCCTGCATCGGGGAACATGGTCCTGGATCGAACCGGAAAATTATAAAGAACCAAACTTATTATAAAACAGAGGCTATCGAGGGAAAATAAGCAATTTACGCTTATTACTGGGACCACTGTGAGGATCAAGTCTGCCGAACCAGATATTCGGCAAAGAAGATCACCTGGACATTGGAACCAACAGTGTTGAGTGTATTAAGGCTTATTAGGAACCAGCACTCTTATTACCTGAATAACCTTACTTCCTAGTAATAAGTAGTTATAGTGCAATTCCAGGTTAGTAAATTCATCACTAATTAATTTACAGGTAACTTAGGTAATTAAATTTATCTAGTAATTTTCACGTGCAAAAGTTGGGATTATTGGACAATATTTCATTTTATTTACCCCCTAATTTTATCGAACTATCTAATAATATTTGCAAAATTACGAGGAACGTATTTTATATTTTTTAATTATTTTTAATTTGAGCCACTGATTTTAATAAAACAAAATTACCTCATTCTATAAGGGCCTAAGCGCAATTCGAGGAACATTAAATTTTAAAAGTAAAAAATATTCTGCATCGGTGGGTTCATTGTGACAAGTGTTATAACTAGAGATAGTGGAAAGCGTTAAAGTTCAATTTAAATCACCGTGACTCTCGTACCAATTGTAAAAAATCACTGTGATTTTGTTACCCACGGCTAACCCTGACTTGCCTCGTTACAGTTACTTACTGTAATGTATTCAGATCTTTATAACAATTTAACCGTGATCTTATCACATTTGTTGCTCACATAACCAACGTGAATTTGTAATCTTCCGTCGTGACCAGTCACAGTTATGCTTTTCTTGATCACTGTGATTTTTATTGTGTCGTTATTTATTACCCGCCACTAGTTATGACACAAACGTAAACTGCCAATATGATACGTTAATATTTTTTTATAATTGCCAAAAAATATAAAGCAAAGGAATTAACTTTGTACCGCCTAAAGATCAGTATTTGCCAATAGGGCAAGGCCGTAAAATTGGCCTTATATCACATAAAAGTAATTCATGCTTGTATGTAACAGGGTTACATAAGTGTATTATAAAAGTTAGGTAAAGGCAAATGCATAAGGGAAGTGAAATAGCTATTTTTTCTAAAAAAAATATTTATTAAAAAGTTAAAAACAAATCGTGGTCCACACCAGGAATAGAACCTAGTACCCTTGGATTACCGGTCCGTTTATGTTTAAAACCTGATGTGGACTGATATGCAAATTGCGGAAACTTTCTAAAATGCGGTTTGTGTCCAATTTATTCGTCGTTCGTTCTTGTGGAACAAAATGAACCGGCTCAATTTTTGAATTTAACCGGTTAATTTTATTCCATGACGACACAAGATGAGAACGAGCATTGCTTTTATACCACTACTGGATCAATCCACAATATTACAAACATAACCTACTTTAATCCATTTTGAGTTTTGACCTTGCTGCGTGCTGAATGAATCGTCTCTTCGTGGCTTGACGTGTGTTGTTGGATGATTAAAATATTTGTTTTGTTTAAACAACAACTGCCGTGCTAAATAATTAAAATGGATTTGCAAAAATATGAAACACAGACGAGTCTTTTTTTAAGCTTAATTGATTTAAAATGAGGAGCATTTAGATAGACTAGCACCAAATTATTCTGAGCTCTATTAGGTACCCCTACGGTCAATCATCAGAACCATTACATGTTACTCTTCTGAAATGCTCCTCATTTGAGGCGAATTAAGCTAAAAAACCATTCGTCTATGTTGATCCAATCCTAAGATCAAACAAGTACTCCCAGAACCATTTGGTGTATCTCATCTAAGCGCTCTTCATTCATTTTGATTTTGATACGAAAAACTAGAATATTTTATTTGATGTCAATGTGGATTAGGCTTTCGATCACTTATAAGTAACATTACATCAAAAACGTAACTTAGGTTACATATTAGTTACATAAAAGCGTTACATAGTTACATAATTCACCACCCACGTGCTCAAAATCGATACAAATTCCAAATTTTTAGACGCTACAACAAAGATACAACTACACACTCAACCTTTTTGCACACGTCAGACATGGAACTACTATGTAATCTGTATTAATATTTAAAAAACATGCAAACTTCCCTTTAAAATCACGAAATAGCGCGTTACATAAATTATGACGAAGCGACGAGCACTCACTTCGAATGTGCGTACACGACTAAATATGGCCGACAAGAACGGCTGCGTTTATGGACTAGGTAGTCAACAGTGTTGCCAGTTTACGAAATGAATTTCTTCGAAGTAGTTGTTACGTTTTCAAAGAAAAATAAAGTTACACAAGATGTGTTACATAAAAGTGTATGATTCGATCACGCATGTTTCATGATTAATAATTTTGTTTATTTATGTTTAATTCCGACGTGATTGAAAGAAAACACTTCTCAGTCTAAGTGATCAACTGATAAATTAATTGAAAATGCTCAGAAATGAAAACAGAAACTAAAAAATATTATTGATTAATATTTGGGCAAGAAATCATACTTTCATTTTGTATGGAGAATGTCGTGATCTCACATTTCAAATACACAAAAAAAATATAAACTCTGTGTTTTATTCATATTTGTGGTGTCACAAAGTTGCAAAAAATACAAATTTTCGAGAAACAAAAACAGGAAACAAGCCTATTTGAATAGTTTTTAAAGAAACTTACATCACGTTTTGTATGTAACAAAATAAGCCCTTTTTGGCGGCCTTGCCCAATAATATCATTTCTTTTCAAAAAATTGTGAACCCTAAATTCCAAAAATAATGTTAATTTGTTCAGAGAGCCCATATCTATCCGTGATATTTCATTTGTTGTCACTTTCAAAATATGAAATGTTGTCAATTACTTGTGATATCTATCTATTCAATTCTAGTTTTATTTATTTTATGTTCACATGTAATTAATTAGATTGGCTAGGTTCTTATAAATCGCGAAGTATTATCAACGTATACAGAGGTGAAAGTACCGTTATTGGTGTACCTATGCTAAGTTACTTGAGACGGTTAGTTTTTGTATTCTGTGATATTGTATTTTAATTTAGGTCAGGATAGGCAATTTAAGGTGCGTCCACACTTGTATCATTTGCTCTATAATATTTGAGGAGCTTCTTCGATTGCTTATGGATCCCATCATCAGATCTTCACCAAAATTATATGGGACCAACTTGGAGATACCTCCTATCAAACAAAAAATAATTAAATCGGTCAAATAGTCTTCGAGTAATAGGCGTACATACACAAAAAAAACGGATGAATTGAGAACCTCCTCCTTTTTTGGAAGTCGGTTAAAAAAATATTTTACATAAAAACCGCAAATATTTACTTCCATGAGAAATTTCCATGACAATTCCATGGCCTAACATTACAATCGAATTCTATTCAAGTAAAAAAAACACAATTACATTAGCATTTTTTTTATTATGTAATTAAATTGCACCAATCCGTGATAACAGATAAACATGGGTTCGATTGATTGAAAATTAAACTCTTACGGCCATTTGTGCGCGTGGGGCGTAACTCTTAGGTTTATCGAGTACCTATCTCCGAAACAGTCACAACAGTCAACAAAATATGAGTATATATAGTCCTTTAACATAAAGGAACTATACAAAATCTATATACAATAAGTTTTTAGTTCATGGTTCTGCTTATTTTTCCTTAACAAATAAAATGTCACTCGCTTCCATTTCTTCTTGTGTCATGTGTGCATCACCCCATCCCCACAAATTTGTGCCATCACCAGTCCTCTTAGCCCTGACGTTAATAGCCTTATGAGAAACTGTTTTCAACTCATATGCCCAACCGATCCAAGCGAAAAAGTCTATAAACTTTGTTGTTACATTCAACACATTGTTGCCTAACTCAGCGGTGCGATAATCCCAAGGGAAAACGTGGTGATAATTGTGGAAGCCTTCGCCAACGGCCAATATTGAAACGAGTATGTTTTGCCCCGGTAAAATGTGCTTGTCATAGGGTTTCTGCCCGAAGAAATGTGCAGCGCTGTTGACCAGGAAAGTGATGTTAAGGCAGAGAGTGTATCGCAAGATGTTGATATGCCACGAGTTGGTCAGCGATTCTCCCCAGAAATACATCGGTATCAGCGTAGGTAGCCCGAAGCATAAGCTGCCGATGAAAGGAATGGCGTATCTGAAACAATCAACATTGTATACTATTATAAAGTTCAGTTTTTAAGTTTTATGGCTTCTGTCCATTAGAACAATTTTGCCAGCGGTTTTATATTAAAAATAATAAATAGGTATATGAAATCATCTACACTGATCCATGTCGTCCGTCCAAGATGGATGAAAAGAATCACTTTATAAAGTTGTAAACATGAAATGTCTGTACATTGAAGATATTTAAAATTGTATGTGTCGTTGTGCCTTCATGACGCCAAAACGACTCAACGGATTTCAACTATTTTAGCGTTATTTGATATAATAAGGACCAGTAGAAAAAATGAGCCACTCAAACTACTCAATTTTCACCATAACAGACTGAATGTTACAGTTGCCTCATGTTAGCTAAAGATGTCAGTGTAGTGTAAATATTGATTTCTTACTTAAAATGCAGCAACTGTAAAGATCGCTCCGTTAGGTTGAATGTAGTTTCATAAATGCTCAACATGGCGCTAATGGCAGAAGAGCCGGTTAAAATGCAAAGATCCTATAACAAATTTGAAGATAAGACAAGACTGGACTCTATAGCTCAAGTTGGAAGAGCGTGCGCCCCGGCAAGGCACAAGGCACTGGTTCAAATCCAGTCGAAGTATTGAAACTTTTTCATTGTTTAAATCTTTGTATTTCTAAAAATACTTATAAAGGTATTACAATTTTTTATTGAAAAAAAAGGATTGGCAATCTCAAATCCCATATAATAATTTAAAAAGAAAAAGGATGCAGAATAAAATATAATACGTCTGTAGCATACTCACTTCTTTTGAAACATCAACACTGGGTTGCTGTAAATGTCAGACATGTCGATGGTTCTTCCCTTCTGCATGACGTCAGAATGTTTCCTCACCAGCAGCCAGCCAATGTGCGAAAAAAAGAACCCCCTGCTCGCATTGTGCGGGTCGGCGTTCGTGTCACTGTATTTATGATGGAGTCTGTGGTCTCTGATCCAGTGAATGGCTGAGTTTTGGAAAGCCACAGAGTTGAATATGATGAGAATGATTTCTAATGCACGATTAGCTTTATAGGTTTTGTGGGACCAGAGTCTGTGGGCGCCGGCCGTGATACCAATTTCACCGATGATCAGCAACAAGAATGCTGAAAAGAAAAGATATTGTTGGGTTCATCAATCAAGAATTATAGAAAACTAACATTTGCAAGCGGCTTCGCCTGAGAGCGAATTCGGTCTTCATTGCGCGGTCGAGGCGCTCACCGAACAGCAGATAGTTGGCATCACACGCAATGGATTAGGAATTCGCTTGCCGCGCCGCTGTTTGCCCTTTATCGTGGCCGGGTTGGGTCCTTACCGAGAACTGAACAGCCTATGTTTTAATTATTGATTTCTCGTACAATATTTCATACCCTAATTCACCCCCTTAATTGGGAATTTCCGGGATAAAATCTATCCTATATCCCTTCCAGGGTCTCTATAACCATAAAAAATTTCATCTAAATCGTTTAAGTAATATGTGTGAAAAGGTAAAAGACAACAAAGTTACTTCGCATTAATAATATTAAGTATGGATTAGTATGAAGCGAAAGCCTTCATTAACAGCTATTGAAAATGAAATTATTTTTACGTAACATTTCTTTAAGTACATACTTCATTCCGTAGGAGAAAAGTACGCCAGATATTTCAACGCATGTAAGAATTGGTATTAGTTATTCTATTTGCACCGGTCTAAGTCGCCCGGCATAAATACGAGTAGATTCACAACCGTGAAAAAGATTTTAGCTACGAGCATTGTATCCGTATACGGATACGAACGAATTGTTAAGTACTAAACTTTCTTATATTCCATTAGTTGCTTTTTAGTGCTGGGTGACGCATTCAGAACCGTTTTTACGGTTCCGTACCAAAAAGGTACAAAAGGAATCATCATGGTGCGACTCTGTCTGTCTGTCTGTCTGACTGTGTGTCTCTCTGTCTGTCTGTCCGACTATTACTCGTAAAGCGCCTTATCTCAAAAACTACTAATGCTAACTATTTGAAATTTGGAATATTTATAAACATGGTCAGCCCACATGTATTGCACAGGAAATATTTAAAAATATATATTTATTTTCTAAAAAACACGACGAATATGAGGGGGGGGGGGGGAATTAAAGGTGTACTGGGTGAAATAGGGTATCATATGAAAGAGCTTAACCTGCACATTTTCCAACAATTTTTTTAGTGTGAATAGTTTTTGTTTTATTAAGGAATTTGTGAAAAAAACACCATTCCCCCCCCCCCCCCCCCCTTTATCTCCGAAGTTTACCGATTGAAAATTTTGAAATTTTCACAATTTGTATTAATAAACATAAATATTATACGAAAATTATAGCCATGTCTCTAACTACCTATTTTTTTTTATAAGCAAAAAACCTGAGATTTGAGTGCGGTTTTTTGTGTCATAGATAATTTTATCCCGAGTGTTCTTAGCTTTTTTTGATGAAAATCGGAGCAGTCGTCTCCAAGATATTCAGCTTTTAGTGGAACAAGTCGAGGGGTTTTTAATTTTGTTTATTATGTTATAGGGGCCAAACGAGCAGAAGGATCGCCTGATGGTAAGCGATCACCGTTGCTCATAGACACCCGCAATCAGTGGCGGGCGGTTCATGGCACAAAGGCTGCCTACCCTGAACGACCATGGCTCCATATAGGCACACAGAAACTGCCTATTTTGGTCAAAAGCCCTGTGCATGACACTGCCTGCAACACCATAAATACCACAAGTACCTTGCCGGCCTTTCAGGTAGTACGCTCTTTTCTTGAAGTCTTGAAGGTCGCATTCATAAATGCTATAAAAACTCTATAGGAAATCATCAAAACTTACCTAGCAAAATTGTTCCCCATTTAGCTGATGTGAAACATAAATATAGTCCATAAATTGCAGCTACATGAAAATAGGTGAATGTTAGTACATATTGATACGCTATTTCAAATCTCCTCGCTCTTGAATCTTCTTTAGACTGTAAAAGCTTTTCTTCCCCAGTTGAGTCTGTTAGGTTTGGTTGCCCACGCATTTTCTTTTATTATTGTGAATTCTGAAAACAAAACATGTAATTAACCTAATGTAAAGGCAAGTAAATCAAGGCTGAATATGTCACTGATCGTAAATAAAGCTGTAAATCATCATCATCCGCCAAAACACGTCTACTTCTGGACATAGGTCTCCTGAACAACGCCACCAGGACCGGTCCTTCGCCAACTTTTACTATTTATGATTTTCGTTATCTTATCCATGCGATTATAATGTGTACATTACTGTTGTAGACTGTAAGGTGAATATTTTTTTATGTAAATAGAAGGTGCCCAACTTTGCTCTGTTCGCAGAAGAGAAAAAATCATCATTTTTTTTTACTTCACCGTAGTCGGGTAAAAAGTATCCTATAACCATACCCAGGATACCCAGCTACCCGTGTACCAAAAATATTTGAAATCCAAGGAGCCGTTTTGGTCAGGTTTTGGCGTGATGATGCCACAGCCACTTCATTAAAAAAAGGATTTTATTAAATGTTTTTTGTATGTTCACCGATTACTCGGTGACTATTAGACAGATTTCAAAAAATATTTTCGACATTTGGTCCCATATTATTTTGTTGAAAATTTGATGATGGAATCCATGAGGAATTGAAGGAACTCCTGAAATATATATTGTAAGCATCTATATAGCGTTTCGGTATTTTAAGAAACAAGTTAAGCATTTGCATTCAGAAAAAATAACTTGATGAAGTGCAACTGAGAAGAAGACACAAAATAGAATGCTATTGGAAATCCTCAGTGATAAATGATTTACGGGTTGCGATAAGATATCTAGATTCAGTTAGCTAAGCAACTTCACAGTCACGATTTTTTTTTGATGAGAATGGTACCATCGAGCTGGTTGGTACCAACCATGTAACAACTTACTAAAATCGTAAATTTTGAATATATTGCAATTTCTTTAGATGTCACCGACGACTAAATAGCATTAATTGTATATTGTATAGACTAAGTTGAAAAAAAACCTCATTTGTGAGTAAATTGAAAAAACTATATTATACAGTTCTTTTTTTATTTTTTAGATTTTTTTGGAGGCGTTGTTATATTATAACAATAGATCTATGCAATTTTTTTCCATACTTTAATATTTTTATAGTTAGGTAACTGTATCTAAAACAGAACCATCGGAAAACGGTTCGCGGTCCACGAAAGAAAATTTTACTGTGAGAAATTCGACACTTTTCTTTAGATGATGCCTAGTCGATACTAGCTTTAACATTAGAGGAGACTAAGGTCCGTAGAACGATTAAGGTCCAGTTTTGCCAAAATGTTTAATTTTGCTAATTATTTAATGCTATCGTACAGTAATATTTTATTTAGGTAATAGAAAATGGTAATAAATATACATCTGTGATAGGAATATGAAAGTATCTTCGGGTAAAAACAGTTAATAATTCTGTTGTGTCTTAATGTGAAAAAAATGGACTGGTACAGGTAAATACACTAGATACTGAAATACAATACTGATTACTTACCTTAGTATTTTATTTTTAAATGAAATAAAAAAAAACAATACAACATTTATTTTCAAACTTGTATGGTTTGTTAAATGAAAATGGATTTATCGTGAATGTACGAAATATGTGTGGCAATAGCATGCAGTTACTATTTTTTACCATTGGAATATACTTTAATATCAATAGAAATTTAACGAAGTACAAAAATAACACTTACCACTCGTTCCTAAAATAATAACACGAGAGCACTTCACAATACAATATCTATATGTTCGACATAAGATATAAAGTAACATAAGAACTTGTTAACTTTTAGGCGTCTCTTATAAACAAAAATATCAGTTAAGTCCGAACGGCTGGTGCACAAATGGTTCCGTATATTGCTGAATATACAGGTACAGAAGTTTGCTTACTATGATCTTAACCCTCTGCCACTTACAAAGCATACCCGTCTGTCTTTTTTTTTGTTACACCAATGCCAACAGTAACTTAGAAATAGCACTACACATTTGGCGCAAGTCGACTTCTACACTTCGTATCTATATACATTGACGTTATTCTGAAAGTGTTGTCGTCCTTTACGTGTTTAAAAACGGCAATGTATCTCGCCTTCGTCTCCACTCATGTCAATGTGTAGGTAGTGTAGCAATAAGATATGCTACCTGTAGAAGATTGTATTTTATTTAAATACCACCGTTACACATACATGAATGCATATCTAATCTTACAATTTATCAAATTTATATTCAATTTTAATAACAACAACATCATTTTTTTTATAAAGTTTCATATAATAAATGTGTGTTGGTGAAATACTTATTAAAGATATCTTAATAAAACCGGCCAAGTTAGAGTCGGACTCGCGCACTAAGCTTCCATACAAAATATACGCTAAAAACGGCCGAATCCATGAAAATCTAGTGTCAGGGGAGCCCTGCTCCTAAGGAAAATGTACGCAGTGTGGGGTCATTATATATTGATTACTAACATAGACAGAGACATACAAATTTAAGATTTTCAGATTTTTCTCATTGGTTGTGCTATTAGAGCTACTTTCATGCCAAATTTCAAGTTTCTAGGACAAATGGAAGTACCCTATAGGTTTTGACTCCACGGCAATTGAAAGAATCCAGTGTTAGCTGAACACTGCTCGTAAGCAAAAAGTACGCAGTGTGGGGTCATTTTATATTGGTATATGTATGACATAGGCAGACATACATAAAAATTTAAGGCTGTGCAATAACAGTTATTTACATACTAAATCTCAAGTTTCTAAGACACTTGGAAGTACCCTAGGTTTTAATTCCACCGCAATTTGTTTGAAAAACACCTTTTTTAATGACTGTTTCTTTTGATAGTGTTGACTTACAAAGACTGCCCAAGGTAGGCAGTTTTTCTGTGCCTATCTAAAGCCATGGTCGTTCAGGGCTTCAGGGTAGGCAGTTTCTCTTTGCATATATGGAGCCATGGTCGTTCAGGGTAGGCAGTGCCTTTGGGCCTATGTAGACTGCACCCCACTGTTCACAGCTGTAAGGGATTGGAGACTTGACTCTTGAGTAGGCATTTGATGTTATATTCGAAAAAATTACTGACTGTTGTGTTTGTTTCGGCTTTCTTCTCAACAGTGGTCTCCTCTTGGGAAACGTCGTAGAGTCAGTCATTTCATTATGTAATTTCAGCTTGATACGTCCATGCATTTTTGAGAAAAATAATCTTGACAGAAAGACAACGAAGTGATCCCATAAGGGTTAAGTGTTTTCCTTTTTAGGTACAGAATAATAAAAAATGAGTGAAATGGGCTATTTGAAGGCTACAGATACGAAAAATACTTTACGGTTTTCTTGTATGTATGTATGTATGCATATTTGCTGCCAAATAACGTCCGTAAAAATATTGTATAATGGTTCATTCTATAACAAAGCGAACCCTTTATGATTAGGTACTATGCCAATCTTGAATATTCATGGTTTTTTTTTTCACCTACTTCGTCAAACGTGCACCATCATAGCTGTTAAGTGAATACATACCATAGTATTAACCATTAAAGTAGGTATCACTAAAATTACATTATTTTTACTTTTTGTTTTTTTTTTACTGGGATTTCCAACTAAACACGTCATATGTGTAAAGGGATCAAGTGAGGGGGCATGTGACACATGTTACGTAGAGGAAATTGCGTTTAAAAATATTCGATTAAGTTTCTCAAAGTAGACTGTTTTTTTTTTCAAAAAAACGTTTAAAAACAACACGATAAAAAAAGTGCACAATCCCAATTCGTCGCTTGCTTGGAATTCAACATCGGGTACTTACAGCAAAAAACCGACTTATGTGTCTTGTTGTAGAAATAACGTTATTTCTGCAACAAGACACCTTGGATTGGGATTGTTCACTTTTTAACGTGTTGTTTTTAAACGTTTTTTTTAATTCGTTTATTTATTAGTTGTTTTTATTGGACATAGATATTATTTATTATGACATGACGTTTTCATTGCTATAATTATTTTTTTGATATGTTTAATGGCCTAGTGTACCTGTACTCGTAGCTAATTCTTATTATTAATTTGTATCCTTAACAATGTCTAGCTTTAATCTATCTAATAAATAACAAAATAAAAAAATAAAAGTTTATTTGAAAAAAAAAACAGTATACTATGGGAAACTTCATCGAATATTTTTAAATTTCGTTTCTTATATATTGTTTGTTTTTCTCTGTCCGGTGACAGATACTCGTATACAGACCCCGTGCATTTGGTGCCGCTGACGCAAAAGTGACGTAATTTCACATCCATAACCATACTAATATTATAATTTTGAAAGTGTGTCTGTCTGTCTGTCTGTCTGTCTGTTACCTCTTCACGCTTAAACCGCTGAACCGATTTAGATGAAATTTGGTATGGAGATAGTTTGAGTCTCGTGGAAGGACATAGGCTACTTTTTATCCCGGAAAAATACCATTTTCCGCAATAAACGAATTTAAGGCGGACGAAGTCGCGGGCAGAAGGCAGTACAATATAACGCAATTTCAGTTACTGAATCGTTATGTAATTTTCTAAAATCAATCAATGCATGAAAACGCCGATGAAAACTGTCGTAACAATGCCTTTGTTGAGTAATAATTTTGTTTTAATATAAAATGAACGTTGATCAACACATCTTTTTAGGTTTTAACTTTTAAATAACAGCTTAATTCATGCATTAAACTTTTCCTTGACAATGAATGATGCTATCTTACCGGTAATGACATTGACCGCAAAGCTAACGGTTCTGGGTTCAAATCCTAATAACGGCAAATATTTGTATGACGAACAAAAATATTTGTTTCTGAGTTTTTGACTTTTTTCTGTATAAGTAAATATATGTTATCCAACACTATTAATATATCATCGTCTAGTACTCATAACATAGAGTCTCTCTAATCATAGTGTCGAAAGAAAAACTCGGGTAAAACAATAAGTCACCTATGTAGCCTGACATGCAAAATTGCAAAAACTCTTATAAATTCTTTGTGGGCCATAGGGATGCGCTAATGCCATATCACATTACATATCAGAAAACGAAACATCACATTGTGATATAAGTAGGTATTTCGAAATGGCATTGCCGCTATTGTAATGTTGCATATACTATTTCAGCTATCACCCTATTCATTATCAACGTAATAAGACATGAATTGATGAATTCATTATATTTAGCGTCAATCAAAGCTACGGATAAGTATAGACATACCGACTGGCGAATGATGTTTAGCCTGATACTTGTGCTTGTGTGGGATATTGACAAAGAAAGAAAATTCGGATTACTACCTAAGTTCAACTCTAGAGCGAATTAATCTTTGCATCCAGGAAAATGACTACATTTTTAACATTTATTTAAATAAAATAATTATCTTATTTTGAGTTTTTTTTTTCAAATGTTTAATTAAGATTCCATTCAAAATGTGTCCCTGTGACTTATGATTCGCACCATCAATAATAACAACGAAAAAACTTGCAGAATGTATAACATTGTTTACAGAGGTTTTGACCAGGTTCGATTCTCGGTTATGTATGAGTAAAAAACATGAATGCCATTATTATTAAATCTAAAATCGACGCCATGGTTCCGAAGAATAGATTTCGCTATCTCTCATAGTTTCTGTCTTCTCCATACTGACCCATTTGGATTGATCACCCTGTATATGTACTTTGATCTCGTAAACGCACCATATCTAGACAATGTTCTAATTATAGACAATCTAAAAAAAACTATAGAAAATGTCATAATAGTTTTAACCGACATTTTTAACATCTGTTAATTACTAATATAAAGAACTAAGTTAATATTTATTGATTCCTTCTTATTATAGAGACCATGTGTACAGACATGGAGTAAAAAGGTTCGTCACTCTTGAACCTTTACACCGTCACATAGAGTCGAAAAATTACGAACCTTTTAATCTCAGACTACGCATAAACAGACAAAACGTTTCCTTTGCGTCAGTTTTTAACCTTTGTCTGTCCTTGTTTTTTTTTTATCAAAAAATTGTAGAAAAACATGACTAGCACCATTATAAATATTTAGGAGTGCTAGCAAAATAAATTTGGGTATAGAAATGCGAAACGAATGAAATAAAGTAGGTACCTATACCTATCTAATTTGACTTAATAATTTATTAAAAGAATTTCAACATGAATCTGTGTCTTTTGGAGCATTCAATTATTTTGAACAGAATGATCCTGTAGCATCAGGTTTTTTTGTTTCGGAAGCTTTTGCTTTTATTTAACTTGCCGTATTAGTATGTGAGTTTAGGTCAATGTTTTGACACTTACCCGCTTCCACGTTGAGCTCAAATTATGCACACTTTTGTAAGACTAATGGATCCTTTGCTTTTCCACGAAATACTGTCTTGGTAAGATGTAAAAACCGAAAATGTTTTCTCGGATGGACCGTCAACATCTCCTGCATCTCCTGATGATACCTCGCAGAGGCGAAACACGAGGATAATACTGTCTGGTGGTGGTTTGTTGTATTTGCATGCGTATTTTTTCGTGGAAACTGCATGAAAAATTGCGCATGTGAGCACTATTTATTGTCACATCTAACAAAGACACTAGTTCGCGGAACAGCAAAGGAATCTATTAATCTAATATGGAATTTCGGTAAGTAACGCCTCAATGTATCAATTATACTTTTGTAAGTTCAGTGACGATACTATATTATGATACTATCGAACGGATCTGATGATGGAGTCGAAAGATTTTTAGAACTCTGTAAAAAAGTAATGCAATCTTACCGAGTTTGGGCTCTTTAGAATCATCTCAATAAGTATAGACGGGTGATCAAAGAAAATTCGGTAATCAAAGCTTGTCTCAAACATGAATTACTCGACAAAAACTTATTTATTTGTATACTTAATTAATCGGTTTTTATGTGCCCCACTTGAGACTGGCAATTTATAAGCTATAAATTCAAATTAATTTACTTTAATGCCGGCACTACACCTTGGCCCGTGCGAAGACGAAGGCGAAATACATTGCCGTTTTTAAATATGAGAAGGACGGCAACACTTTCAAAATAACGTCAAATGTATCTGGGCCTCGCCTCGACTACCAAATGTGTATTGCTAGCATCAGGCAACATGGTCCGCGGTCCCTAGATAATTAAAGCTGAGTTATTTTATATATTTAAGAAAAGTTATAACTGACGTTCACGCAACTATATAAGAACTGCAATAAATATTTTTGAAAGAATTTAATTTTAATACTAACGCCGCCTGCATTATTTCCCTGCGGTGGTTTTTAAGTCAGCGCACATATCAAGTTCTGACTTGCTCATCAACACAGGGACAATAAGTTCCTATATTTCTCATGTTATGATCATGACCAAAGAGTTCCTAATTATTGCTACCAGGGCGAGGTTAAGCAAGGTTTTAGCCCTAGGCAGACGGGAGATTTCAATATCAGTACAACAGTAAACCCAGTTCCCTCAAATGAGTTTCGTTCGACAATCTGATAAGATTGGCAAACAATTCTAACCGTTTTAACAAAATTCAGGGTAAATCGGGAGGGCGCGTTAACTGGCTAATTCCTACTGTCAGTAATGTATAAATTTTGATCAGAATGGCGAATAAACACCGATTTGTCCATGTAATCAAGACAATAATACCTAAGAATAAACCTTTACGTGCCTTTACTGACTATACATATTCAAATGTCCAGGGTTTGCTCGCCTAATAAATGGCATTAGTACTACTGATACTTTAACAAAATCAAGTTCACCTTTTTATTGTGGTACCATTGGATGCTACCCTCAATGGAACAAGTGACACACCACAAAACCCAAGCTAGTATGGTATTGTCGAAATATCTTATCATTGTAATTGTAATAGAGCAAGGACGCTTAAATAAGCTTTTATATAAAAAAGCAAGAGTTGTTTATATTACAATTATTTAATATTTATTTTAATAAAGTGGATTGTTTATAGGTAATCACGGAAAGAAAATATTATAACAATACTACCAGAACATATTGTAAATTTCATTCTAGTATAAAGAAACAGAATTAAGTTAAATTTACCGTATTGTCTTTTAACAACAAATAGTCGTATTTTAATAAATGCCAGAATATTATAGTAAACACATTTTAGTAGACAATACTCAAAGCTATTTATAAGTACATATTATTATTGTAGAGAGAAAATTTCGATAATTGTAAACTATACCTTCATAATTCATTTGTTGTTGATAACTGTCAATTAAAGAATACAATATTTAATTTGTCTCTAAAATAACGCAAGTAGAAAAAAAAAAAAAATAACCAAATCCATATACTCATAGTACTGTTTACCAGATTATGTTATCAGTACCATAATATAATGTTTTGTGCAACATGTGAATCTAATATCAAACGAAACGTTGCTTACGTTTGCAAATATATTGTATGAATTGCCTGAACTTTGGTTGGTAACACCGACTGGCTGCCGTTGGTTTGTTTACCATTTCATCTTTCGGAGCGAGCAGTGCGTTCGCGTGCAGAGACATTGAATGTGACAAATAGTGTGATTAGTTTAATAAATAGATATTATAGAAGTGTTCAAAATCAGGAAATGGACAAGGACATTGTAAAATTATTGGAATCCTGGCAGTTGGCCGAGTACATTTTAACATGTAAGACCTCCATGTTGATTTTCAAATAACATGAATATAAACTCACACACGTTTAATGTTTTGTTTTATTTAAAACTGTTGTTGACCATGTCTTCATTTTACTTATACAAAATGAGGGTTTCTTGAAATTGAAAAATCACTAAGTGGTGACACTGGCGTCAGATCTTTTTAACCAGAAGTGTCAATATCCACCAATCATACTATGATATATATCATACTTTGGTATGATGATAGAGTGTTGCCACCTGGATCTCAAGAAACCCTCATAGATGGTCCTTCTGATTTCAGAAAATCGCAGGTTTAACGCCCGAAGAGTAAAGTTCCTTCTACATCATGCAATCACTTTGTTTAGGTACTGTTTCTGATAGAAAAAGTTTTAAGCAAGCAATGAGCATTTATTCTAAAAATAGTAAATAACGTAGCTTGGCGCAGAGGGTATCTTTACTTTAGTACGAGTGCTTGTATTACAAGCTTGCTGCAATTGAGTCTTTAAAAAAGTTTACATAGTTACCGTGTTGTTAATTAAGAAAGAGTCAAAATCTGTCAGTTGAGTCGCGAAATTTATACTTATAGGAAAATTTCGTGACAAAATAGACAGATTTCAACTTTTTTTAACAATACGGTAAGTATGTACATATTTTTTTAAAGACCCATTCACCTACTGAATATTGGAGCAAAAATAAAAACATTGTTGTTGTAATTACCAAAAAAATATAGTAAACTGAACAAAATTAACTTATTATTATAGTAAACTCAATCATTTGATGTGATAATGGCTAACCACAATGTTGGTAATAGCCACAAAATAAGTAGTATAGTGTAAAAAAATATATAGTTTGCTAAAATCTCAACTTGGTAATATTTGCATTAAATTTGTTAATAGTCAGTATAATAATCTATTAGTCGTTACTAAAAATATCGTTATCTCCAAAATAAATCATGGTGTTACGAACGATACCAATTCCGTTATACTTGACAAAACCTATTTGTAATGGATACAGATAGGTTTTTGTGCACTATACACAAATTTTAATTATGTGTATTGAATTTTTCCTATGGTACTTGAAAACAACAGTGTGTCACTAGTACTGTTCATATTATCGGACAATGCTAACAACAACATGTGTCTCTAGTCATCCATGGGAGTAGCAAAGCTGTACAAGATACCCAAAAGATATTTAAAATACAAGATACAAGGAAGTAAAATATTTAGATATCAGATACAAGATACCTTTGAAAATGGTATTTGAAATACTAGATAAAATACTTATTGTATAAAATCAACTTTTTTGTTTTAAAGGTTTATTTACGTGAATAGATTGTATTACAATGCAAAAAAAATTTAGTTTAAAGAATTGGTTTTGATTAAGTCCCAATTTCATCAAATTGGGACTTAAGCAAAACCAATTCTCCAAACATTTTATAATTGAATTGAAACATTGATTTCTTAAGCTAACAGCAAAGTGTATGAAAACAAACTCATAAATATTATACGAGACATTATTTTACACAAATCGAACTAGTCCCATTGTAAGCTCAATAAGGCTTGCGTTATGAGTACTAGATGACGATATATTTATTACATATATTTACTTATATACATAGAAAACATCAAAGACTCAGGCACACATATTTAATCTCATCACACAAATATTTGCCCTTACCGGGATTTGAACCCAGGAGCTTCCGCTTCGCAGGCAACGTTACTCCCGCTGAGCTAAACCGGTCATCAGAATGATACTTCAACATCGATTAGGATGCATATACCTTTCGCGTTGAACGTTGGTTGAGCCGTTTGGATGTGTACCCCAATAAGATAAGTGTTAAGTACAAGTTTCACGAATGTATCTGTGTGTCTGCCTGAACCAAAGTAGCTCCTGAAAGGTGACCTGATCGACAGTTTTACTTCAGTTCAGTTAGAAATTGTTAAGACGACAGTGTACCGTGTACATACTCTAATGCAGCCTCATCCGGTTATTTCCTTATTTGTGTCATTGAACTGTGAAGTGGCATAGCAGAAAAAATGCAAGATAATCGCCTACATTGGTACGGCGATGTTTTATGAAAACCGGCAAATTATATGGGATATAAATGCCTAGTCATGCCGCCTCCACCGGGCTCTGGTAGGAAGGGTAGACCCAAAAAATGCTGGTATGATGTCGTAACTGTCGTAAAGGCATGACATGTGTGCCACAATAAGGGATGACAAAGGCAGCGCGAAGTGGAGGAGAAAAAGCTGGCAAGCGGACTCCTGACTCTGAAGCAGCAGCTGAGGACTTGAGGACGCAAATCACAGTGATTCCGCCGTAGGCCATAAATCGAAAAAAGTCATGAGCGTATCCTGGACTAAAAAGTAAGTAAAATGATTCACCGATAGACAATCTTCTAAATACTATATATAGCACAGCAATAAAGTACTATTATCATTTACTTTTGTGCAACGAAAGTGAACGCATCTCGACCCTAATTAGTAGTGTGTTTTTGTCGCCGCAACTTAATCACTTTGTTATTGTGTACTATTATTTTTATTTGCGTGTGTCCACGTGGTATTATTATGGAAATCCAAGAAGAGGGTATGTACTTTATTTTTCAATTATGTTTTATATATAAATGTGCGTGCTTATATTTTAAAATAATTTTCTAGTAGAGGTCTGTCGTTTACGATTAATTTTTAAGAAGTATGATTTCATTGAGAGTTATACTCTGATGCCGAGGTTTGCCGCACTTGACACATATATTATGTTATAGATGAAAGTGTCCTTAATAAGGGCTGTAACTTTCATCGACCTTTTTTGACCTCTTCTTAGGTAAAAGGGGTTTCAAAGAACAAGAGTAGGGTAGCCGAAAAAAATCCGATTTTTAAAAAATGTTTTTATCTTTGTTTTAGGTACATTTTTAAGGTGTTCTATTTCGAAACGTAGTGTTTTTGATATTTGGCACTCTGGACAAGGAACTGATACAGAAAAATTTCAACATGTTTTTACTACACTGACGGAAACATCAATTATTTCGCATAACATCGAAAATATTGGCATAGAGAATTTAAGGGTTAAAATAAGGAATTTATGTAAACGAATTGCATGTTATTGGAAAAAAACAAGATGTACAAAGTCTATATTTCTACATAAATATGCAGAGTGGCTTAATGATGTAGAATACATTGATGTGATCCAAAGTATCGAGCAGCGTATTTCTCAGCAGAATGATAACGTCGACCCCTCCCCTTCCACTTCTCGTGGCCGTCCGAGGAAAAACTTTAATGAAAGTAGTAAACGCACTAAAAGAAGGAGACTGGCGGAACTATCTAATTTTGACGAGTCTGCTGTAAATACACTGCTCAATGCTTCTGCTGATTCCAGCTTAACTTCTACAAAAGTCGACGAAAACAAAGTTTTGTCACTTATTGCAGAAGGTAAGATTTCTAGAAAGCAATATCTATTAATTAAGAATTTTATACATAATAATATACTGAAAGATTGTATGCCTTCCTATCAACGCATTGTAAAGGCTAAAAAGAGATGTTACCCTACAACTGTAGCCGTTACTGAATCATCAGCCGAAGTCGAACTTCAGAGTTTGTTAGATCACACTGCCACTCGGATTCTTGAGTCTCAAAAAGATATTTTAGATAAAATACCTGACCAGTCTTTAAATAAAATATCTTTGGTTGGGAAATGGGGATTTGATGGTAGTACAGGACATAGCGAATACAAACAAACTTTCTCAGATTCTTCTCTTGTGGATAGTAGCTTGTTTGTTACTTCATATGTACCGCTTCAACTTATTTTAAACCCGGATAATAAGGAAAACTCAATCATTTTGTGGAAAAATCCTCGTCCTTCTTCAACTCGATACTGCAGACCTATTCGCTTTCAGTTTTTTAAGGAAACAACTGCAGTATCAGTTGAAGAGGAGACTTATTTCAAACAGAAAATAAGTAACTTGCAACCGACTATCTTCAAGACAAATGCATGCGAATACACAATTAATCATAGCTTACAACTTACTATGGTCGATGGTAAGGTGTGTAATGCACTTAGTGATGTTTCTTCAACTAGATTTTATATATGTAAAGCTTTACCAAGTGAGATGAATCAAATTGATGTATGTTTGTGCAAAGCAACTGACGAAAGTAAATATGAATATGGCATGTCTCCACTTCACGCATTGATCCGATTTTTTGAATATTTCATTCATCTCGCTTACAAGTTAGAGGTTAAGAAATGGCAAGCTAGGTCTGATAGCGATAAACGACTTGTAGCTGAAAAAAAAAAACTCATACAATCGCAATTTAGGGAAAAGTTAGGTCTTATTATCGATAAACCCAAAAGTGGCGGAAGCGGGACATCGAACGATGGCAACACTGCTAGGCGGTTCTTCTCAAGCTCAGATATTTCAGCTGAAATTACGGGTATTAAGAAGGATCTCCTAGATCGTTGTTGGACTGTACTTCAGTGTATCAATTCGGGATATAACATTGATGCGACAAAATTCAGAGATTTCGCTTTAGAAACTGCACGGCAATTAGTTGCCGAATATCCATGGTACTATTTGCCTGCTTCTGTCCACAAAATTTTGATTCATGGTGCTGACATTATCAATCACGGCCTACTGTCTATAGGAGAACTGTCTGAAGAAGCAGCTGAAGCGAGTAACAAATACTATAAAGCATTTCGACTAGATCACACACGAAAAATGAACCGCGTTTTGACTAATACTGATTTGATTAATCGACTTCTTCTTCACTCAGATCCCCTAATATCAAGTTTGAGAAGGTTACCTGTTAAAAAAAAAAGTTCTTTGTCTAAATCTGTATTGGACTTGTTGTGTGTAAATAGTAAGTAGGTAATATTGAATGTATAAATAGTAAGTAATCGCTTTGTTTTAATATAACCTTATTTGTATATATGTAATAGTCTTGAAATAAATATTTTTATTATTTATGTAGTATGCTGTTTCATTTATGTTTTCATTAATTACAAATTTTTTTTATCTAATGGCTTTATGTTTAAAATAATAACGTTTTATAAAATGGTTTTGACTACAGATATTTTTTTAATAAAAATAGTCACACAAGTTTATTATAAATGTCTAAAAATGTTATTAATGATATATTTCATGCTTGTATAATAACCCTTTATAGTTTAAAATCGAAAAAAATGGCTTTTTTTGGAGTTGAGGTATTTATGGCCGCCCTTGTACGGGAGCGGAATCACCGTGAAATGGGAAAATTGAGCGTATTTTAGCTACGTAATTTCGAAAAGCTACAACACGTTCCGAAAGGGACTGACCTACCTATGACCACTCAATATAACACTTATATATCAAAAACCACACTGCTGGGTACAAAGTGTAGACCGAAAGCGCGGTGGGCTCAGCAACCCACACAAAACGCAAAGCGGCGGTATAGTCCGTTATGCTACTGGAGGTAGACACTCAATTACGTATAAAATACTGGGTACCACTTCCTGTAAGGTCAGGCATGCTACCAGGAACGGCCTGGCTGTATCGAATGAGGATACCCCTCCTACGAAAGAAAAGGGACTTACCTCACGCTGCGATACGTCTGTTCTTTGAATCTGCGCAAATTTTCTATTTGTGTGTTTGCTATTATTTTAAAGTAGGCGTTATAACTACGAATATACAGGGTGTTTGGCAGAGGGTTGGACAAAAAAATACAGCGGAGAGTCGGGGCCATATGCTACTTACATAGCCCTATAAATCTGGCCTAGGCCCCATGGTTTAGGAAAAAAAATTTTTTTTTCTAATTTTCATAAAAACGCCGAAATGCATCACTTAAAGTCAAATAACTTATCAAAATGCGTATGTAAGTCTATTCTTTTATTATTATTCTTATCCTGAGTGTTGTCACGTTGTGTTAAAACTGTTATTTTGTGTAGATTATTGTGAAAAAAAAAACTGCAGCCCTTTAAAGTTGGTGAAAGATGTAAAAAAATACCTAATGTCCAACTTTGAATTGAATAAAAAAAAAACTAAAAGAGATAGAGAACTTCTAATTTCAGGAAAACATCCCCAGTTTGTGCCCTTTCCAACGATATGTTACATGCATAAATTTTAATTCAACAACTAATTTATTTGCTATGTCTAACCGAACACACTCAACAAATCGACATGAGCACGATGTAAAGTACCACGGTTAATTTTCCGTAAACCCAAAGCAGGTAAAAATTTTGTCTCACTCTTACGTACTTAAAACGTCTTCTTTCTCTTTCACTTGTGTTACTGTTGGGCAGGTATGGTATGTCTTCTGATCCCTTTGCAGTCGAGACTTAACTGCCTCTGCGATCTTACGTGTCCGTTACGCTACCGTTTGCTTCCGTTCGTTTTGTTTTGTTTTCATTTTGCTTTTTCATTTCCGTTTATTGTTTCTTTATTAAGTTTGTTTCTTCGTTAAGTTTGTTAAATTTAGTTATTGTTGTTATGGCTGCATTTACCAACGAAGAATACGCCGATATGATGTTGGCCTATGGACGCGCTCACTCCAATGGGCGTGAGGCACAAAGGATCTATCGAGAGCTGTATCCAAATAGACGAGTACCCAGCCACCAAACGTTTGGGAATACTTATCGGCGTTTGCGAGAGAACGGTAATTTACATTTACGTGAACCTCGTGTAAATGGCATACAACAACGTGTTGCTATTGATGAAGAGATCCTTCAAATGTTTGAAGAGGATCCTACCAGGAGTATTAGATGTGTGGCTGCTATACTCGGATTAACCATCTGGAAGGTGTGGTCAGTTCTCCGGGCAGATGGAAGGCATGCTTTTCACTACACCCCAGTTCAAGGTATTTTTTACAAGCTTTTATTTACTTTCACCTGTTCCGTTGTCTGTCTGTCTGTAATCAAATCTTGCAAGTTAAATTTGATCCACTTCCCGGTTTCCGATTGACCGGAAATTTTGCATCCACTTACGATTCCAATTGATGTCAGTTTAAATGTCACTAAGTATGAATGACATGATCCAACTGAATTTGCAATCGGCGCATTTATCCGTCGCATATTCACTACTAATTTTTGACAAAGCCGGTATGTATTTAAGCCTAATTTTGTTTGTTACAGGTCTAGAGGAAACGGATTATGGGAACCGGATCCAATTTTGTCGATTACTACTACACACCGATGTTGACGATGGCAATTTTTTGAATAGTATTCTGTGGACGGACGAGTCAAAATTCGACAGAGAAGGGATCGTGAACTATCACAATGCACACTACTGGGCACCGAAAGAGCAAAACCCGCACCAAAAAAGACCACGGGCTTTTCAGCGAAGATTTAGTGCGAATGTTTGGGCAGGAGTTATTGGAAACAGGTTAATCGGACCGCACTTCTTACCCGATAACCTCAACGGGGACAATTATTTGGAATTCCTCCAAAACGATTTGCCGGATTTGTTAGCCGAGGTGTTGGATGAAGAGAGACCCATTGTTTTTCAACAAGACGGTTGCCCTGCACACTGGCGACTAACTGTCAGGGATCATTTAAATAATGTCTTCCCAAACGCCTGGATTGGTCGGGATGGCCCCATTCCCTGGCCCCCACGATCCCCCGACCTTACACCGCTCGACTTTTACGTCTGGGGACGGGCCAAAGAGCTAGTATACGCCGTGGAAATTGAAAATAGGGAAGTTTTGGTGGAGCGCATCAATACCGCTTTTGCGACAATGAGAGAGGAGATGCAACTGAGCACTACAACAGTGGAAATAAGAAAACGATGCCGAGCATGCATACGGGCTGGCGGGCAGCAATTCGAACACCTTTTATAATAAATGATAAAAATGATTGAACTTGTTTTTATTTACTTTTTATCAATTACTTTTTAATTTTTACCATTCTTGCACGTGTTGATTTTACAAAATAAGTTTTTGACAAAAGTCGCCGGCTAGACAAAGTAACAAATAAATCTGGTTTGATGAATAAAAATTATGCATGTAACATATCTTTGGAAAGGGCACAAACTGGGGATGTTTTCCTGAAATTAGAAGTTCTCTATCTCTTTTAGTTTTTTTTTTATTCAATTCAAAGTTGGACATTAGGTATTTTTTTACATCTTTCACCAACTTTAAAGGGCTGCAGTTTTTTTTTTTCACAATAATCTACACAAAATAACAGTTTTAACACAACGTGACAACACTCAGGATAAGAATAATAATAAAAGAATAGACTTACATCCGCATTTTGATAAGTTATTTGACTTTAAGTGATGCATTTCGGCGTTTTTATGAAAATTAGAAAAAAAATTTTTTTTTCCTAAACCATGGGGCCTAGGCCAGATTTATAGGGCTATGTAAGTAGCATATGGCCCCGACTCTCCGCTGTATTTTTTTGTCCAACCCTCTGCCAAACACCCTGTATGTTGCTCATAATCATAATGCCATGAAGCCTAAGTAAAAAGCATCATTGTTAAAAGATAAAAGTCAAGATAAGGTGTTTGTTGTACCATAGGAATCAATGTCGACTACACATCTGTAATATAACCCTTTGCATTAATTAGACTTACAATTTTTGTTTTCGTTATGTGGGATGCCCCGCGCCTCCACCAAATGTGGGGGATGAGCTCAAATGGCGAAATAATTAAAATAGCTGGTACGAGTTTGATACTTTTGTATCCACCGTCTGACTTACGACTAAGGTCCTAAAAACATAAAGCTGGTACAAGACAGCTGTCGTTCGTAATTTAAATAAATTTATGTATGCTTGTTTGTCACTTTTTAATATAAAAAAGAAAGTACGGGTATTTAAGTTAGGCTTCCAATCTTCGGCCTGTAATTTCACATAAAATCGCATAGAAATGGTTGGACCGATTTCGACCATTTTTGGTAAAGAGGTGGACGTTGAGAGAACTTTAAAATTCTATCAAAACTGGATATCACAGATTAACATTATTACGCATCGCTAAACAATGAATTGAAAAACATGGTTTGGCGTCCCGCAACCCGCACACCCCACGATACGTCTACGCAGCGGCTTGCGAGTCGCAGTCGAGCACTCGTCCCGTGACCGGTCGCTAGAACAGAGACGCATTAGAGTTGCCTTTACGACTTTTTTGTTTTTACTTTTTGCTTTTCATTGTTTTTATTGTTATATAATACTTATATTTAGAAATTATTTTTATAGTATTCATTTCTCCTATAAAAACACTAACCATTAGATCTTAAGCAGATAGACCCATAGGCATATTCAAATTCAAATTGATTTATTGCAGGCATCTTGAACCCTTACGTAAATAACTAACATACATCCATACTAATATTATAAATGCGAAAGTGTGTCTGTCTGTCTGTTACCTCTTCACGCTTAAACCGCTGAACCGATTCAGATGAAATTTGATACGGAGATAGTTTGAGTCCCGGGGAAGGACAAAGGCTACTTTTTATCCCGGAAAAATACTTTTATTTATTTATTTAAACTTTATTGCACAAAACAAAAGTAAGTACAAATGGCGAACTAAATGCCAAAAGGCATTCTCTACCAGTCAACCATAGGGCCAAACAGAGAAGCATGAAAATGGTGCAGTGGGGAAAAACATTCAGTACTGAGAACTTAAGGATACACAAGCAAATAATGCATACATAATTACTAATACCTATACTATATATGATATACAATATATATATTACATATAAATAATAAACACAAAATACACCAGCTACTGCATGGAAGATGGACGCTACTTGAGTTCTTGCTCCAGCAGATGCCTACGTAGCATCCGCTTGAAAACTACCTTGCTTGGCTTTTTATCCGCGATAAAGGAATTTAAGGCGGACGAAGTCGCGGGCAGAAGCTAGTATTAAATATAAAAGAAAAACAAACACTAACACGGTTAAACTGGCGACGTTTGACGCGACTTCTGGGTGTCAAGTAACCGGCCGCGGAAACCGCAGAATACGACGCCCTTCGGCCAGAGCTCCTCCTTCATGAAGGTCGACAGCACAGGGCAGTTACCACTTTCACCAAAAATGAATTGAAGTTCACGTTATGGCGGGACACCAACCGTTTTACCCTCAAAGAGTACTTGGTCTTCACAAGCAAATACTCGACGATCTGCTCAGTTTTTGTCGAGTGAAGCAGTCGGGACATATAAAAACAGAGTTGTCGGGACTACAGGCTGCAGTAGATGTTGTGGTCCAGTCACTTCTTCGCCAAAACGAATTTATCGTAAGGCAAACTCCTTTCTTTATCATATGATAGCTGCAATTGGAGAGGAGTTGCTAGCTTTGGTGCATATGCAACTTTTTACCACGCTGCATCTTCCTTGTCATCTGTGTTGGCCCTAGCGGCCATTGATTGATGACCGGCAGGCTCAGTGGGAGTAACGGTGCCTGCGAAGCTGGAGGTCCTTGGTTAAAATCCCGTCAAGGGCAAATACTTTGGGATGAGGATAAATATATATTAGATATAAGACTCAGGAACACGTCTTGGACGTTTCTATGTATATAAGTAAATATATGTATTAAGTATATCGTCGTCTAGTCCCCATAACAGAAGCGTTGTTGAGATAACCATAGGGCTAGTTTTATTTGTGTAAAATAGTCCTATAATATTTATTAATGTATTATTTATTCTATGAGCAATGTGCTTTGCCCATTACCACTTAAGTCTTCCTTTTCTTCTGACTATGTCAAGCTTAATTTCTGATTCGATCCCGTAAAGAAACTTCAAGAATAGCTCTCTCCATAGCTCTCTCAGTGACTTCAAGCCTTCTTATAAGGCCCATCGTAAGCGACCACGTTTCCGACCCTGTACGTCCTAGAAGTAGCCAACTACGTGAGAGGTAACGTTGAACAATTCCCGATGCGCGGTGACTCACACAATCACAATATCAGGTGGCGCGGGGAACTGCGTCCACCTTGTACACGTCTAGCAAAGTCAAAAAAGTGCATTCATACTATATATACTATATAGGCCCTAAAGTCTAAAACAAAATATCCATATAAATAAAAAGCACTCCTAGTATGAGCTGTTTTGTAAACAAACTTAAAGCCAAACTGGCAGTACACGCAATTTACTCCATTGAAGAATTTATAAGTAACTGAGTGCGCACTCTTAACCGGTTCGCTACCCAAAACAAATGTATATAAAATAATTGTAATGTACCTACTTAGTTATAAATGACTGATATATAAATAATAATATAATTATGAATTTCAGTCAGTCAGCACGTCGTTTTGTCTTGAGACACTGTGCGGTATTGGACGAAAAGATATTGCGCAGCCTCCTAAACGCTTCCTAGCCGGATTCGACCTCATTCTCGAAGTTAACCCTAGTCAACAGAACGGTTTATGGCAGGTATACATTATCATCCACGACTTCGAGCGTAGTCTTATTTTCACGAAACGTTGTTAAACGTGGGTATTTAAACATGATTTTCGTTTTGTCCGTGTTCATTCTTAGACCCACCCGCTCGGAAGCTCTACCAAAATCGTCAATATCGTCATAAAACACTTATGCTATGTTTTTTTATAAGTAATGTTGTGAAATGATTGACGTCTATGATTCGGTGCTAAAAATATTGTGTTGCTGTCTTAATCAAACACGAACGTAAATTTTAGGGTCCCGTCTGTAACGCATTAAAAATATTTACACATTTTCATACAACATCACGAATGGCACAACGCCGCTTAGCATAAATTTAAGTATTATACTGTTTAATTCCGGATAATAATAATTTATTCCAATCCATTAAACGCATAACATACTTTAACCGAACATCAAGATGACTAACACTCAACCATTCTAATCTCAAACATCATAACATAATATGAAACGTTAAATATGTTATTGTACTAACATCGAAATCACTACAATTCGTATGTAAGTATTAACCGTAGATTTCCTACGGTTTATTTATTACGGTTGTACAGTCAGCATCAAATACTCTTTAGCATTCAAAGTGCCAAAAAATATCGAGACACATCTTTATTCTTATCGGCATATAGTTGTGTGATGATATATTTGGCGCTTTGAATGTTACAAACTAATTTGACACTGACTGTACACAACTATACCCCAGGCCAAAATCTTAGGTATTTGGTGTGTAGGTTTATTTTGTATATGCTTTTTACTTTTTTGTTTAAATAAATATTTATTTAAATATCCGATATAAGTAATACGGCTTCACTCATTCAATATTCCAGTTTTGGCGTAAGACATAAGACATTATGCTAGTTGCCCATGGTTGGATGCAATTCTTTATTTGAAAACAGGTTTTCTAGTTAGCCGATATTCTTCAAATGCGTGAACTGAACCAATTACTACCTTAAAAACAAAGAAAACTAAATAAAAATAAGACCATTCATTCAGATCAGAAGCTACGATGCTACAAGCAAACACACCGATACTCGATAAACGTCTTACCCCTCCTTTTTCATCGTGAATAAAAAAAACCGGCCAAGTGCGAGTTGGACTCGCGCACCGAGGGTTCCGTACAAACTTTCACTTACCCTGACATTATTTTACCCGGTTTCGGTTGAGTTAAGTTTGCACCTGATATCTATAGCATTGCATACAAATGAGGTGCAAACTTAACGCAACCGGGATGTTCAAAAAGATTTTTTGAAATCGAAAAAAAAAAAACTAGTTAGAGACATGGTTATAATTTTCGTGTAAATTGTTCAAAATTGTGCAGATCAAGCCCTTTTATAGCTTTTATGTGATATACTACTTGACCAGTAGCTAAATTTTTAATTCTTGCCCCTCCTCATATTCGTTATTTGTTTAAAAAGTAAAAATATATTTTTGAATATTTTCTTTGTAATACATATTGGCGGATGTTTATAAATATTCCAAATTTTTAATAGATAGCATAAGAAGTCTTTGAGATATAGCGCTCTAATAGTCGAACAGAGATATAGACAGAGTCGCACCATAAGGGTTCCTTTTTTACCATTTTTGGTACGGAACCCTAAATACATAGTAAACTGCTGAAACAAGGACTCGCATAGTTTATTCCTCCAACTGGTATATATGTTGTGTTTATTCTATTATTTTGAATATATATTGTTTAATATACACGGTGGGAACGAGAAACCCGACAGACAAGCAACATATAAAGTGGTATAACATGTAGTCCAAAAACGCATAATTTTTGAAACATTAATTATTTTTATATATTCATAAATCTCAAAATGTCATGCATCACATGGAGTTGTGTGCGTGACCTCAATTCTAGTGCTTATATACCTAAATCTCTCTTTGACCCTATTTGTGGGTGACTGGCATAAAATGCCACATTAAGTCCGTAATTTGTACCTTAATTTTGTTATGTATACTATAATAAAGTTGTAAAAATGAAATGTCTGTACATTGAAGATATTTTCAAAAAATTGATTGTTACGGACTATTTGGAGGTCACTAAAACGAAAAATATTTATTGGATTTTTTGTATGTTCATCACGCAAAATCGGCTAAACAGATTTCAACAATTTTTGCTACACGGGTAGCTGGGTATCTCCAGATGGTTATAGGATACTTTTTACCCGACTACGCTGAAGAAAAAAAGAGGGGTTATGTATGTTTCTCCTCCGCGAACGAACTTGCGGGCGCCTTATAGTGTACAATAAAGTTAAAATAAATAACAGTAGGTATCTAACCCCAGTGCCAAAAAAGTATCATGTTGGGTTCCTAAAAGTGCGATATAAGTTCATTAGAAACGTTTCGCAAGGCACAGGTAACCAATAGAAGAGCGGTGGAAACATGAGGGTCTCGTATGTTCTTACGCCCTTTTTCTTTTCAATTAGCTTGTCTGCTCGCCATTCCACTCGGAGCGTAGTGTTGTTCGCGCACAATTTGAAATTGCCGTACCGTATCATAAAGTAAAATGGGAAATAATTGCCGTATAGTTGAAAATAAGTTTCGTTGGAAGTATTTATTAATTTTTATTTATTTATTTATTTATTGTAGGAGAACCAACAGCTAATACAGTACAAATAGAAACTTAAATAGAAGTATAGAGCCAATTACAGGAACTCACGTATAGATCTTGTCTATACTCCACAATGCGGATTTAAGTTGACTGATATGATGACATTGAATATAAAAAATAACACACACACATAAATGAAATTGCCCAAATCTGACCTTGTATTGATATTGAAATAAAACAATTTAACGGATTATATCGCGTATATTATCTCATTTTAGTTCCCGACGTTTCGGAAGCTTTCCAGCTTTCCGTGGTCACGGGTGGACTGAGAAAAGATGTATTTCCTCTTCAAAGTTACAATTTGTGCAAACTACCCATTTTTTGAAAAAACACAAATAAAGGTGTACATACATGCCAGATGGGCCTAAGCTGTAAAGATAGTTACACATGTGCCAGAAGGGCTTAATTATTTTATTCCAATAATTTACCAAGCAGCATTTCACAAATGAGGCGTACTGAGGAGAAAAGAAACGCTGCAAACTGGAACTAAAATGAGATAATATACGCGATATAATCCGTTAAATTGTTTTATTTCAATGAATAATAATTGCGGAAACAGAAGAAAATATCTTGTATTGATATGCCAATTCTTTAAGCGAGGGACGAGCCAGCCCTATTATTTATAAACCTTTTCGATAGGGCCTGAATTAATTGCCGTAATAAAACAAAATAGTCCGAATAGTTGACAGCCCTAATACCAAGGTACTCAAGATTTAAGACTTAAAATCTTGAGTACCTTACGCGTCACGTACACGTATTTCGTCAATATTAACTAAATAATCAATACTAATATTATAACTGCGAAAGAATATTTGTTGGTTTATCCTACTTTATTTTTAATGCGATCACGAGGCCTTGGTGTGATTTTTGCATGTAGACAGAAAAAAGGCAGGAGTGACATAAACCTATCCCTGAACACGGCTCACGAGGGAGAAAAAAATAGTGCTTATTATATATATGTATATATAGTTAGTTTCGCAGATAAAAGTGCGCTAGAAGCAACAACCAGGGATAACTGGCGTAGAATTGTTCGACGTGTTACGTGACCATGACTACTCTGGCAAGAGTATACAACAAAACAGAGAAGACGAAAATTGGATTCTCGGAAACGGCTGCTCTAACGATTTGGGTGAAATTTGGTACCTATATTGACTTAGTTTTGCCTTCCAATCATCCTTCGTTTATCTAGATAGGTAACACCCGCCAAGCAAAGCTCGGTCACCCTGGTTGTTTTTTTTTTAACCTCTATATGACATTTGGCTCGTCTGTATACATTTTTATTTTAGTCTATACAGATTAGTAAGAACATTTAAAGTCATAATATCCATACCAAACTTGATTTTTATTCTTATTTATCTCTATTAGACTATTAATGTAGTCGAGCAAACTGAACAAATGTCATATAGTCGATCAAACCGCACAAAAACTTAATTTTCCCAATAGCTTTATGATAGCATGCAAATTTTAAATTAAATAAATTTAGTAACAAACTGGCTCACTTAAGTTATTCGTAAGCAAAAGGATTTTGTCCTAGTTTATATCCGCTGTATCTTGATACAATGAACTTGATATTCCACGAAACAACTGCCGTATGCCGTATCGTTGCGCGAAAATCGCCAGATAGCCACACCTTTACGGCAGTCCCCGTATCAAGAGCATCGCTGTCCGCAGCGCTGGCGCGAACGCCACTCGGCACAGACAACCATGGCGCACGCGCGCTTGTCCTCGCTCCTCGTTATAGCGCGTAAGTACTAAATATTCGTAATATATTTAACATAAAAAGTCAATATAAGATTAGCGCGTTGTGTGAAATTTAAGTGATGTCACGTACCTATGTTGTAAAAGATTAATTGGTGATTTAACGGTCGTTTGTTTTATAAGCGTCGAGTTTAGAAGGTCGTAACAGTTGACGGAATCTTGTGATACATACGCTTTTTTGTTTTGTATGACAGTCTTATCTGTATGCACGAAATCTCAGTTAGCTAAGAAGTCCCATACATTCTACTGTTCAAAGTGTACTGGTTGGAAATGGTCTACTTTCCTCTATCCTGCCATGGTGTCTCTAGTTTTTAACTGTGTATTGACAATTGCTATATTCTTCTATTACGTAGATAGTTAAGTTTCCTCAACTCGGTTTAAAATTGTTTATAGTACGAGTTGGTGACTTCATTGGTGTGATAAAAAACAGTTTAACGTTTCAAATATTTACTCTCTTACTGAGCATACAATCTACGCTATTCCTGTTGGTTGATACGGTATTGGTCGTAGTGTCATTGTTCTTAATATATGCAATGTCATTTTTTAGAGACAATTGATATACATATAAACAGTAGAATAACCCATGTGTCTCTGATATACTGGTAAGATTAATTATGTTTAAAGTAGAGCTCCTCGTACGTAAACATTGACAATATCATCATTAGATTGAAGGTTCTTAATGTATTTATTAAACACGACAAGGGCACAGGTGTTGTTATAAATTGCCATCTGCGTAGCTAATCTGTACATGTACGTATGTACATATGTATAGCACTTATTTTTTTAGTGTTTAAAGATTCAATACAACCTTGTAGGTGTGAAAAACCTAAGGATGATACAGATAGACTGAAACTATAAAGAACATTGAATAAAAGGTACAAGTACGAGGGTTGTTCTGAAAGTTTTAAGTTGCCCTCACTCTATTAATGCGACGACATGTTTTACTGATACCATAATGCGGGTAATTTCAACACATATGTATGGAATGAAATTGTTGAAGAAAGATTTGTTACACTTTTGAAATATACTATTCCCTAAAAAAAATTAAATAGAAAGACGCTTGTTTAAAAATACTAAGTACGATTCACAATACCAATTTTGCGCTACGGTACAAGATTGATTTATACGTCATCACACCACAACTAAACAATATTTTATATCTTGGAAAACTATGAATGTTCCCTCTCTGTATCCACGTAATTTGTTGCAATTGATTGAATATAAGTGAGATAGAGCAGGTATCGAAAATAAGTCTACGTCGTAAGACTAGGGACTGTACACCATCACAAAAGAAGTGGAAGTCGATAAAATGATATAGTTTTTTACATGAAAAACAGCAAAACTAAGTTGCGAATTTACAACGGGCATTTTCCACTACATTTGTTGGGGATTTGGTTGCCAAAACCGTTTTTAGGTATCAAAAATTGTACTTTCCTCGTAGAATTTTGAAAGCCTATACAAAAGCACTTTTGGTAAAATATAATTGTGAATAAAATATTAAGTTCTTTATACCAGCCCATAACTATTGAAATTAATCACATAATAGCGTCATTAAAAAATAAGTCGCAAGAATAAAGTAAGAGCAGCGAAAAACTTTCGAAACAGCCCTCGTTTATCGGTAAATCGATGATAATAAAACTCAATCAAAATCACTATCTGTTCCAAAAGCTGCGAAGCCACATACTGACACACAGACACATGTAAATGAACATCGCAGTGGACTAACAATATAAAATTGACACAAGTCAAGTGACTTATCAGGCATTTTTCAAAACATATCTATTCATACCTCCCTATACTTGACAAAACATCCAATCACGTACGAATCTATTTTCATTTTAATTTGCTTAGTGTATGATTCAGTTTTTAATGACAAACATTCGTAATTACTGTTCTATAACGATACCTAATATGATGATTAACGTAATAATGCGCCTTAAACGGCACGCGCAAACGATTAAATCATAACTCAATTGAATTCGTTACATCAGTTCGATACTGATAATCGTTTTTTTACTGGCGGTACTTTGTTGCACCAATAAACAACTTGTGCCATTAAAGAAGTTGGTCGATAACCATATTTGAGTTACATCAAACTCCAATATCCAATTATACGTAATTCGGAACATTAAGTTTCCCAGAGTCGTGCAAATTGTATTTTTTCCCGATACCTCGATTTGGAATCAGTGAAATTAATGAAATTAGTGAAAAACCCCTAGACCTTTTTTTTCCCTGCTATGTACAACGCCATCTATGAATAAAAATTATTTTTAACAATTATTTAATTTTGCAAGCGTGACACAGTATTTAAATGTTACGATTTATTTATTATTAGCTATTTGCGAACTAATTGATACTAAACTATGTTTCTTTATTCAATTTTAACATCGTTCAATGTTTAGTTTTAAAGCGCGATCTTGTTTTTGCCAGAATACCTCCTTGCGATCAGAACACGATCCAAAGTACGGCAACTGTCAGCCCTCTTGTTTCAATGGTCCTGCTGCGGCTACTAAACAAATAGCGATCTCTAATGCAGAAAGTCGTAACAGACATCATTTTCCTACCAATGCATGGCTTTTTATCTAAGTCAATACGAGTAGGAGTCACTCAACTTTCGATTCCCATAACCCTTATGCATTATCGCCATGGAACGCGTGTTGAATAGACAATAACACTGTGAACACAGACCACGTGATTTAGATACAAAGAACTTATGAGCTGGCTTTTAAATCGCTCATGTTGATATCACGACATAACTGTGAAGTAATTCCACACTTCGGGTCTTTACAGGTTCTGTTATAGTACCTTACACACTTCGTAAGTAATGCGTAATAGACGCCGTAATAAATAAGACAGCGTCGAACGCGTTTGCAGCGCGTTTTCGGCGCAATAGCAAAACGCGCTCTAAAATATGAACTTAGCTAGTGGGCCGACATATAATAGAAGATATACCTATTCTACATAATAAGTACATGAGTATTTTAAGTAACTTGGAGCAGGAGGGCCGGCTTAATCCAGTAAGTAGATCTAATTTCTCTTCTCTAATATAAAAAATTAACACTTCAATAAAGCGATATTAAATTCTAATTAGCAACGTCGTTCACGAAGGATTTTTCTTTTTGCCATCTCTTATTATAACTATTTGTCACTAATCTTCAGGGTCCTCACATAGGTATGTCGGTATTTTTATATCAGGCTCGTTTCTCAAAAGCTTTGTAACTTGTATTACAAGTGGAAGTCTCTTTTTAATACATATTGTTGGAGAGATTTATCCGCTTGTAATACGATAGTATAAGTAATTACAAGTTACGAGGTTTTGTAAAACGGGCCCCGGACACTAAAAGTCGATTATTACCTATTTAAAATAGTCGTTTTATCTAATTGTTAACATAGTAACTAACCTCATCGAGTAATCACAAACTTACTTTCTGTGATCCATCTCATCTCACTATCCAGCATCTAGATATACGAGACAGTTTTAATAAATAGAGACAATTTAAATAACATTACTATATATAAACATAATACGGAACTCTACACTTAGGTGAAAACAAAAAAAAAAAACAATCAATAGACTAGTAACAATAGAAATGAATCCCATCAACTACCGGAAACGACCTACTTTGGCCACTAAATGCTTTTATCACTTACATTGAGTTTTAATAATGAAATGAACTTTGAATATCAGGGCACATCTAACTCAACCATATAGTAATTTACGAGGGCTGGTTGGAAATAATCCGAAAGCACAATTAAAAAAAAATCAAATCTTTACCAGAAACGACATTTGCAATATTTTACGGTTTCGATAAGGTTTCAATACGTGTAATTTTATCAATTATTATAGTTGTTACTTTTAAAAATATTAGGTTTAAAGTGAGGAAGTTTTCCATTTTCATGAAAATGGAGAAACCGGAGATTTGCCCCGACATAAAGTTTTATGTTTTAAAAGGGAAAACGGCCACTCCAATTAAAACTAAGTTGAATCGTGTGTTAGAGGACTTAGTTTGATACCCAACTAACAAAATGGTCATAAAATCTCACCAATATATGACTATTTCATCGTACATACGTCGTAAATAAATAAGTTTTAAAACGAGACGTTATTCAAGTGTCATTTATACTGCATTTTAGTTTAAATGCAATATGATCATAAAACGCAGTTGTACAAACGTTTGTATGACATAGTAATACAGCAATTTTAACGTTATCGTACAAACTTTTATACTGTTAAAATGCCATACAAGAGTCATATACACAACCGTCTTATGATAAAAACACAAAAATGTAGTGATGGCGACGGCTAAGAGTTATTTTAAGTCATAAGGCAGCGTTTTTAAGTATAATAAGTCTTATTTACACAAAGACAAACACCTAAATTATTTTAATTTATTAAAATATAATGAAATCCACTATATGTAAAGGGGGCTTTAAAAATGTACTCAAAAACCTTGCAAATTGATCGATAAAGTAATGTTCGCATTTCATAATGGTATCTGATTTTAGATTTTTCACACTTATAGAAGTTGTAGATCTGATGTCGAGTCTGTTACTTAAAACGGTAAAGACATATTAAAATATAATACTTACTGTTGCAATCCGTACTGCACTCACAATCTGGTTGTTAAGTATGTTGTTATAATTAAAACAGCTTGCAGTTGCATCCAACGGACTTATTTGTCGTGCAAACGTCTGCGTTATGATAACTGTACAACCAATTGCTCTTAGAAAGCAAGAACTTACAATACTTTTCTGACGAAATAGTTGTTTAATATCTATTTTATGACAGCCGTGTGACTAAATGTGTTTGCTTATGACCATTGTGTGATCACTGTACGACGATTTAGTCTACAAACTGCGCCAAAATCGCGTTTTATAAACGTTTCTATGACTTAAATTGCATACCATTAAGTTTTATTAAAAACGTTTGAACACTTATACAACTTATTTTTGCTAGTTGGGTAGTTTGGTAATCAAAATAATACTCGTATTTCTAGGCGGGTTGCTCCATACATGTAACCGAAACTAAAACCCTTTTTATCGGCATACATCGATGTGTGGCACATATTTTGACAGTTCTTTTAAAAACATTTTGAGGGTTCTAAAAAAATATTTGGTAAATATTTTCGGAAATAATCAATCAGAAAATAACAAGTAAAATAGAAATCCCTACATCTGACCCCTAAAAACAAGTTTTTACGTGAATTTTATTTGTAAATGGCTATTTTTCTTTTGACAAAATGGAAAATCAATAGTAACTTCATTTATTTAAAATCCTTTTAGGAACTTCTGGATCGAAACATATTAATCCCGTAGAATCCTCCTAGTATTGAAGTTGCATGTTTAAAAAACATTCGTAAACTTAAATCCCATGAATACTCGTATAGGAACCAATAGGATATAAAAGTATATCATATAGTCCCATGGGATTATAGGCATGGGAGCCAAGTGGCAGGAAGCGATAATCGAAGAGCAATAACCGGTAAATAATATGCAAACCTAAAAAAAAAACTGGGTGACAGTACAGGAATCTAAACAGTTTGACCGCGAATGTAAAGAAATCGAGTCTACTCTACAGATAAGAGCGAAATTCTGTGACGATTAATGATGTAAGAAATTGAATATATTCTTCATGACTCAATGCCTATGATATTGATCTGATCATAAATTATCTAATCGCAGTACTTACATAGCGATTTCTTAAGTGTACGACTTAGGCACGTAGGTATTATGATACTTATACGACACGTTATGTTTGTATAATTTGCTTCCTAATGTTATGGAATGTACGAGTAAAAACTTGTATAATCAAATTAAATCAAATCAAAATATCCTTTTTCTACTCGTCGACTATAATCCCTCAATAAGAACTTCATAGAGTAAACTTTAATAGCGTACTTTTCAATGTCGGATACTCTATGGCACTTCCAACTGAACTGATATATTCATAAGCCAACACTCTGAATTGAAGTGTTGGCTTATGAATATGTCGAATGAATGAGTCGAAGATAATTGAGGTACGATGATGGTGATGATGATGGTGATGATGGTGATGGTGATTGTGATGGTGATGGTGTTGATGATGGTGATGATGATGGTGATGGTGATGGTGATGGTGATGGTGATGGTGATGGTGATTGTGATTGTGATGGTGATGTTGATGGTGATGGTGTTGGTGATGGTGATGGTGATGGTGATGGTGATGGTGATGGTGATGGTGGTGGTGATGGTGATGGTGATGGCGATGGTGATGGTGATGGTGATTGTGATTGTGATTGTGATTGTGATTGTGATTGTGATGGTGATGGTGATGGTGATGGTGATGGTGATTGTGATTGTGATGGTGATGGTGATGGTGATCGTGATCGTGATCGTGATCGTGATCGTGATCGTGATCGTGGTTATGATCGTGATCGTGATGGTGATGACGATGATAATGATGATGATGACGATGATGATGATGATGATGATGATGACGATGACGATGATGATGATGATGATGATGATGATGATGATGATGATGATGATGATGATGATGATGATGATGATGATAATGATGATGATGACGATGACGATACCTACTCGTAGAAAAAGTATTGTATACAATCCATACTAATATTATAAATGTGAAAGTGTGTCTGTCTGTCTGTCTGTCTGTCTGTCTGTCTGTCTGTCTGTCTGTTACCTCTTCACGCTTAAACCGCTAAATGGCGTTAGTTGAAAAAGCTTTTTCGTTCTTTAAATTCATCTCCTAACGGGGTTAAATTGGGGTTGAAAGTTTGTATTAAGAATCTGTAATTATTTGAGTAACTGTTATTATATTTCGGGTATAAACTCTTCATTTCAAACTAAGAAAACTAACTTCAGCATTTTCGGAAATTCATCCCTTAACATTGTTGAATTGAGGTTGCACGTTTGTATGGAAAATCTGTAATTATTTGAGTAACTGTTATAATATTTCGCGTATAGACTCTTCATTTAAAACTAAGAAAACTAATTTCGTTGTTCTTGGAAATTCATCCCTGAAAAGGGTGAAATAAGGGGTAACAGTCTGGGGCGAAAGTACAATGGCGCATAAAGTTGTGTTGTGTTGTGAAGTGCTGAATAGAACTTTGAAAGATATTAGAGGGAACGAAGTTATTATGAGTGGAGTCACTATGTTGTTAGCTGTATACTTTTATCAGACTCTGCCCGTATTTACGAAGGGAACTCGAGCTGAAGAAGTTAAAACTTGCGTTAAGGCTTCAAATATTTGGCCTATAATCGAAATAATCCACCTTAAGATAAATACGTGAGTGCTCCTCAAGGGCGATATTTGCGCTGGAGAATTCTCCGATATCTTAAATTAGGAAATTAAGAATATCCCCAAACTGATAGAAGGATTGCAATTCCATCGGACCTTAGTTGTGCGGACCGTTGACAACCTCATCTCTCAAATTTACCCAGATGTTCAAAATCTACACAGCAAGTCCATAGAGTGGTTGTGTGAATGAGCAATTCTAACACTTAAGAACGACCAGGCTTCCGTTATTAATAACATTTTATTGAAATCGTTCGAAGGTTCAGAATACGAATACAAGTCTGTAGACTTGATCTGTAGTGAACACGGATGATGCCATAAACTATCGCGTAGAGTTTTTAAATACACTTAACCCACCCGGCCTACCTTATCACATACTTATCTTAAAAGTGGGTGCTCGGGTAATGTTGCTGCGAAATGAGAATCAGCCGAAGTTGTGCAAAGGAACCAGGCTGCATATGAAAGCCTCACATAAAAACGTTATAGAAGCCATCGTAATTACTGGCTGGGCTCAAGGTGAATCTGTGTACATACCCCGGATACCATTTATACTCTCGAAATACCCATTCGAATTTAAAAGGCTGCAGCTCCCCCTTAAGTCTCAAGGTTAGTCAGTGAAAACAGCAGGAATAGATCTTAGGGAGGACTACTTCTCGCACGGCCAGTTTTACGTGGCTTGCAAGCTTTTCACGAAGCTTGGTCGGGTCTGTTAATGTGGTATATAAAGAAAAACTGCAAAACCTACCTCATGTTCAATCAACGTTTTATTAATAGTTCAATCTCAATTGTTCAATTACATCTGTTGTTTTTTCAAATTACAGGTATATAACAAAGTAACGTGACATAACTATTGACAGACAATGCATAGCCTAAACTACGAGAATTGAAATACATGTTCCGTTAGAGACGTATGTAGAGGCGGAATAAAGTAGGATTTTTTGAAATTCAAGTTTTACGCAGACGAAGTCGCGGGCAAAAGCTAGTAGTTATAATAATTAGCTTTTTAAGTCTCGTACCTTACTTAGGCCACTCAGCAAGCTTCGTGGCCTAAACACGGTACTCGACTGAAAAAGCATACATTATATAACGATTGCATAAAATACTATTATTCAAGTCGGCTTAGATACAAGCACTTTCGAATTGTCAGTTACAATGAGAGAAGTCTTTGTTTGTTATACGAATTTATGTAATCATCTTGCCCGTCGCTTCACTCCCTTGGGATTTTCGAAGAACCCGTATTGTTCTTGTCTACAAATCGTCAATTTCAACACCATAACGGGATTTAAACAAAATTTCAACTCTCTAGGTTTTGGGCTGCCCACTCAGACCACGAAAAAAAGGAAGACATGACATTCCGAACAATCTTGTGAAGCCGTTTTTTGACATGGTTTTGACAAATCAGACAACTTCACACACATGATTTATTCGTATTTGTATCGCGTGAAGTTGGCTTTGGCATGGTTTTTTGTGGCCTCTCTAGATTGTTCGTAATGTCGTATCTATCTTTTTTTCTTGGTCTGAGGCTGCCCATTGATAACCCAGTCTGGCCCCTTTAGTCCCATTACGTAGCCACATTTCGTAGCTAGCTTTGAAATGGAAAAATATTCCCGTTTCCAAGCTGGGTACGAAACGGGAATCATGTAGTCCCAATAGTTAAATTTATTTTTCAAACTGCTTTTAGCTTGGTGCGAGTTATTTTATGACATCTTCATTATAAGTTTTATAATATTAATAGGATGTTGATCGTTCCCGTTTGGTATCATAGCTACTATTAGTATGGGACAGTGAAATTTCCATTTCATAGCTAGCTACCAAATCTGGCTACGAGATGGCACTAAAGGGTCTGGCCTTGTCGTTACATAAGATGCAGAGTCGTTACTTCATAATATCATTTCCTTCCTTCTATAGCATTCACAAAATATGCGTCAGCGTCGAACCATGTCGAACGCAGCACTGGCGGACTCGTCGCTATGACCCTTTACTCCCATCATCTTTTCATCAGTGTGTTTTACAACCTGCTTAACGAACCAATATATTATGATCTTGAGTATAGAGGTTCTAGATCATAGGTCAAAATATATTGTACCACTATCTTAACGTATCTTTCACACTCGTCTGCCTTCAGTTCGTCTCTAATATAGCTTAGAGACGATATGAAGGCAGACGAGTGCGAAATTCATCAGCTGTTCTCAGTGAAATTCATGCTATCTCTATGTACTGACTTATTATCACTTTAAACGAGCAATTCTTGTACATAGTTATTTATATAATAATTGTCGCGTAAATGGCTTTAACAATAAGGATGAAATTTTGCGTATAGACAAACTTTTGTCTCCTAGGTTTTGTCTTGAAAAAACAAGATATCGTACACCTATTCGGAAAGGCCAGTAACCTAGATTCTCATAAAATTAGTTAGCACATTTGTTTCTTGGCGATATTAACTAAACCTTTTTTAAGCGCCAAGCGGCGAAGTAATACGAAGTGACTCAGACGCCACGGCAATGGAACTGCATAAAAAAATAGTGCTACAGCACGAGATATCGATATTATATAGGTACGGAGTCTTTGATAAATGAAGTTTGAGAGGCAATTCTGACGTTGGCGTCAGTGGCACGAACTTTCGATCACGTGATTTGCCGGCTTTGGTACAGTCAGCGTCAAATGGTCTGTAGCATCCAAAGTGACAAAAATATCGCAACACGTCTTTATTCTTATGGGCATAAAGATGTGTGACGATATATTTGGCGCTTTGGATTCTACAGACTAATTGATGCTGACTGTACCTTTCCTTTAAAGTTAACGTAAATCTAGAAGAACAAGGTGCGTAACTATCAGGCCACGGGCCCATAAAATAACCAACATTACTCAAATAAATTTCATAGTTAACTTCCCGGGAAGACATAATGATTATCCAACTGTAAAGATACTTTTAACAGCAAACCGTACTGCTTACGGTACCATTCCTTTACTTGGTATTGGGACGTAATCGGACGTTATTTGCTGCTTTTTTCACATTTTACATTTGTTGAGCAATCATTTTATTTATTTATTTATTTAATCTTTATTGCACAAAAGAAAACTATTGTACAAACTTTCAATCATGTTCGTTCTAATTGATTAACAAAAACTGCTAAGTAACGTTACTAATAGAATATCACTTTTTAAAAATATCTTCTCTCAACTCTATTGAATTGACTAGTGAAGATATTTTTGACCGGACTTATCGTGTATATCTTTTTGCTACTGACTGTACTAATAGGTTTTTTTGCGAAGGACTAATTTTGTACTTATTACCTAATAAGTACAAAGTTATTGCTTCGAGTACATACAAAAATAAAAAATAAATATTATATTACAGGACACTTTTTACACAAGTCGACTTTGTCCCATGCTCAATAAGGCTTGTGGTCTGGGTACTAGACAACAATATATTTAATAGATATAATACTTATATACATAGAAAACATCCAAGACTCAAGAACAAATATTTATGCTCATCACACAAATATTTGCCCTTACCGGGATTTGAACCCAGGACCTCAGCTTCGCAGGCAACGTTATTCCCACTGAGCTAAACGGGTCGTCAAGTATATTTATAGTATTCCTCGGAAAACTCCTCCACCCGAATCGTAACATCTATCGTACACTAATACGAGTATAAGGATGGACGATTTATTTGCTTTTGTAATGGATTAGAGACCTTGTTCAGCTTAAAGTTGAGAAGGAGAGGGGAGGTTATTACCCAGAACTAGGACCCAGATTTAGGCTAGAAAAAAAAGATGCTTAGATCTTCGTGTGAAATGTAAGTCTCATCGGGTAGGTTACACGGCTCGATTGGTTATGTTCCAAGCCGACTAAACATTTCAGCAGACAATATCTGTGGTGAATTTTAAGATAACATTTCATTTATTTATTTAATACTAGAAGGCGCCCGCAACTTCGTTCGCGGAGGAGAAAAGTCATAACCCTTCGTTTTGTCTTCAGCGTAGTCGGGTTTAAAGTATCCTATAACCATCTGGAGATACCCAGCTACCTGTATACCAAAAAATATTGAAATCCGTTCAGCCGATTTTGCGTGATCCAGCCACAATGACATATACAAACATACATAAAATCCAAAAAAAATATTTTTCGTTTTAGTGACCTCCAAATAGTCCAAAACAATATTTTTTTTGAAAATAACTTCAATGTACAGACATTTAATTTTTACAACTTTATAATAGTACTAGCTGTGCCCGCGGCTCCGCCCGCGTGGAATTAGGTCTGTTTCAGTAGGCGGCTAATTCACCCCTCTCCCTTGGAGCTGAAACTTGAAGTAAAGTGCATATAAAAATGTTAAACAAATACCACTAAATAAAACTACACTCCAAAATCAATCGTTTTTCGCACTTATTTGAATTTTTGACGTGATTTAGAAGACACAGAGTATATACATAGAGGTGTATATCGGACGATACAGTACCACTTTTCTATTTTTACGTCCTTGACTGTAGTACTATCTAAATCAAGTCCATGGCAAATATCACCCAAATCGGTCCTCCAGTCAAATCAGTCTAAGCGTGAAAAGGTAAGAAATAAACACATAGAAATCCATACTTCCTAAAAACCTTTCGAATTTAGGTCTAATATTATTTAGAAGTAAGATTAGAGGAAAGGTGAACATAGATATTGAGGCCAAGTATTTACCTTTTATTTACAGTTATGTTTGTATGCACAACTAAATTTGTACATATAATTATATCTACAGTTACATACTCCAAAAGTAGGGATGGAAAGTATATTTACATACACAACATTGACATTTTACAATTTTTTTTGTACACCACATTGTGAGTCTTTCCGGTGGGCATCAGCACGAACAGCTCCGTGCAGCTGGTGACGTGCTACCCGTGCGAGAAGCAGCCCGTGCGCAGGTCCACGCCGGCGCCGCGCAGCGTCTGCCCCTGCGACTTGTTGATGGTCATGGCGAAGCAGACGTTCACGGGGAACTGTAGGTGCTTGAAGCGGAGCGGGAAGTTGCTCGGAATGTGGGGCGATGCAGGGGATAAACACGGCTTCTCCAGCGCCGCAACCCATCGGGATTTGCACCTCGATGAGGTTTCGCTGCAGCTGCACTACTTTTAGCCTGGTTCCGTTGCATAACTTTGGAGGTGACAAATTCCGAAAAAGCAAGATCGGAACTTCATCAAGTATGTCGTGACGAAGCGTTCATCCAAGACAGTGTTAATGGAATTATATACTGCGTGTTCACCTTCCATTTCCGCCAATATCCGCGCATTAACGGCTCTCTCACAAACCGAAGAGTTCTCACGTCGCGTCACCTGGGTCAGGTCTCCGTATACGCTCCGAATGTGGTCTTCAACGGACAGAACAATCTTGCATAACGTCTCTGGTAAACGAATCAGGCCGTTGGTTTCCTCCAGAAGTCCTTCTCCAACCTAAAGTAGTACCTGGGCAAATTCTTGCACATGTGAGACTCCTCCTTGTTGATACTACTGAACCACTTATCTCGTATTTTGTTTTATTATTAAATTAATTATATTCAATTAAATTTGTTGATATCCGTACCCCCTCTTCTAAACTTACAGTTAATTTGGCAAAATGCCAAGGTATTTATTTTAGCGCCACCTGTTACTTTAGCAAGGTACTCAATAGTAGTCGTAGGCTCGTGTAGCACATATTTGAGAAAAGTTTGCACCTTCTTCCTAAGTAGCACCACGTAGCGCCATAAGATTCAGGAGCAAACTTAATTCAATCAAGTGTATTGGCTACTCTCACTTTTAAGGGTTGAATTTTTATAGCCTAGCCGGCCGGGGATTTTTTTCCACCGATTAGTAAAGTTTGCATCAAAATCTGTTCAGCCGTTTTCACGTGATGCGCGTACAAATAAACAGACAAACAGACAAACAAAGAAACAGACAAAAATTCTAAAAACTGTTGGAACGTATTCTGTTGTCGATTTTAAGTATCCCCGGCAATTTTTTTTTCGAATATCTTCCTTGTACAGACCTTTGACCCTCTTCAGCTTTATTATATGTATAGATAGACTAGAAGGTAACCGAAACTTCGTTCGAGGAGGGAAAAAAGTCATAACCCCTCTTTTTTTCTTCAGCGTAGTCGGTATAAAAAGTATCATATAGCCATCTGGAGATACCCGTGTACCAAAAATAGTTAACTTCCGTTAAGCCAATTATTAGCGTGATGAAGCCGCAACGACACATACAAAGATGCAAAAAATAAAAAATAAATATTTTTCGTTTCAGTTAACTCCAAATAGTCCGTAACAATATTTGTTTTCAATATCTACAATGTATATTACATTTTTAAAACTTTATAATATCTAGTATAGACAATACTCAAAATACAAAGGACTTGGCCTTTTAAACATTTTGCAACTCAAAAGTCCCGTATCTCGTAACATTCAATAAAAATAAATACTATAATGCTTATATTTAACTGTATATTTACATTAGTGACATTTATAAACTTGTACATTAATATTATAGTAAAGTACGTAACCATTCTTATATTGTTTTTTTTTCTGGGCATCAATGAAAAACAGTACCTCAGCTAATCACGATATTTATTTTAGAGCTTTTTGTGTTCTAAAGCGTTTAAAGTCTTGAAACGATGATATAATCAATTTTTAAATTAATCTATTTTCTTTTGTATCACCTTGTTTTGCATAAAACATTTTTGGATTACAACATTTACAACTTCTTTCTCCCTAGGCACGTGAAAGTTCTCCCACCAACAAATTCCATGTTTTACGATTGTAAACATTGTACTCTATGGAGTTAGTCAATGAAACGCAACGTATCTGTTCTGTCACCATTCGGGGTCAATAGCTTGGGAGGGATCGCAAAAAGCGGGCCTTGGAAACCAGTTTGATACCAGCTACTGGAATAAAAGTACAACACAACATGTTGCCTTAAGGGGACTTACTTGGAATTATGCTTTATTATGCACTTAATGTCAACATTTCCGTTGGTTAGAAATAAGTACTTACTTATATTATATCTTAGTCCCAAAAACGTCCACTGTTTCTTGTCTCATGACAAAGTTTCGAAACCTTATTAAGGTTGGTTTTATATATTTTCAACTCGAAAAGAAAGTATGGTTGTCATTCATCATGGTTTTTATCAGACTGGCAAAACTCATTAATCTGGTTACGGTGTTCAGTATGAAATGTGCTGTAATTTAAATGGTTGTTCACTGCCAATCACAAATACTGCCAATTTGTTGATTCGCTTGTTTCTTTTTGGTTTTTATATAGGAACACCGACTACCTACTTCAACATTATATGGAATAAGATGCTTACGTACATTGTGCTTCTTTTTATTGATTTTAATTAATTAATATTAGACAATATATTATAATAACCCTCTGAAGGCGGTGTCAGAATTGATCATTATACATATGATACTTTGTACATAGTTTGTATTACATTAGTAAATAATGAAAAATATTTATGCAGACAATTCTAAATACTAGCTTCGCATATCGTAGGTACGACGAACAATCTTGTACTAACTACAGGAAGTGATGTCACGAATATACATGCCCTTTTTGCATGATTCGAATTAGATACCCTGCCTTAAAGCTTACTTTTTTCTCTGTTCCAGTGTTACAACTCAGCCAAACAGAGATCTCAAGCACTTTACCAGAATCATGGTACGCAGCTAACGTTATAAACGATGGAGCGTATTCGCCGAAACCGATATCGGAGATATTCACAACGCAACCTACTTTCTCGTCGACAAACCCTATCATTGTGCTATCCTCTTCGTCGACACCTAACCCGATTTTATCCACGTCTACCGCACCAAACAATTCTATATCCACTTCTACATCAACCACCACATTTTCTACAACACAAAAACCAATAAACGAAGTATCCGTGGTACCTTTACCAACTGAACAACCCGTTCAACCGCAGTCATTTCAATCAGGGCCGTCCCAATCTTCGACAGTGACCACTATTGTTCTTGAGCGGTCACAACCTTCCCAGCCACCACAACCACCTCAATTTCCCCAGTTGTCACCGTTCCAGCAACCTCCTGCACCTCCATCGCCACCACCAATTCTATCGACCCCTCAGCAAATCCAAATCCAAACGGCCTCGCAAGGAACTCCACCACTGTCTCAAATAGCCAACCAGCAGCCTAATTACTTCCTCCTCTATCAGCAGGCGCCTCAGACAATCCAAAGCTATCCCCAAGGCCCACCTATAATATCTTTACCGCCTCTTGATTCTACCTCTTCTCAAGCTCCCCCTATAACGTCTACCCTTTCCACAGTCCCGACAGTTATATCTACCACTTCGCTTCCAACCGTTACGTCTACGTCTTTACCTCCAACTGTAATATCTACATCTTTGCCTGTCAGAAGCGTATCAACGCCAGCGCCTTGCGCCAACAAAGTAACGAGTATGACACCACAGGCAGATCTGCCTTCATTCAAAATTCGACTGGTAGCTCCGAGCGGATCAGTTACCAATGTGCGAATCAATCCGAATCCAACTACGACCACTACAAGAAGACCCACGACTACAAGAACTCGTAGAAAGAACAGGAACACGTATGATGGCTGCGTCAGCGGCTGTGTGGGTCAGAAGATCCCGATTTGCGCTAGTCCCTTGGGAGTGTCTCCCATCGACCCAAACACGCTCAAGGGATTCCCATCCGTGTGCCACATGGCATGCCATAACTCATATAGGAAAAATTGTAAGTACCTACTAACACTGTTATTATTAATGCTACAAATGAATTCCAACCTTATCATTCAAGCGTAAAATTGGGTTTAATTGGGTATACTCGTGATTGGTCAAATAATTGGTAACTAGTAATTAGTGCATTTTGCACTAAGGGCAGTAAGCAGGGAATTACGAACGAGAGTCTATTAGTACGACGCCAAAGGCGGAGGGCTTTTAACGACTCGAGTTTGTAATCCCCTTACTGCCCGTGACACACAATGATTTTTTCATTATATTTGCGATGAAAAAAAATAGACAGCAAAATAAATTATTATAAAAAAACAACAATCAAATAAATGAATGGCACCCCCTAAAAGAGATGGTGAACTTATACCCATTATAGTCTTCCACAGATAATACTAAGAACTGCGTTTAATTTTCAAACTTGACAGGTCATACTCCCAGATTGTACCGATTTTCAAATAGAAATTTGATTAAATAATTACCGTACTCTCTGAAAAAATAGTAAAATATAATAGTAGCTACTTAATGCAGTTAAATATATCCATACTAATATTATAAATGCGAAAGTGTGGCTGTCTGTCTGTATGTCTGTCTGTTACCTCTTCACGCTTAAACCGCTGAACCGATTTGGATGAAATTTGGTATGGAGATAGTTTGAGTCCCGGGGAAGGACATAGGCTACTTTTTATCCCGGAAAAAATCCCTTATCAGCGATAAACGAATTTAAGGCGGACGAAGTCGCGGGCAGAAGCTAGTAATAAATAAGTTTTTCTCCAACTTGCTCGGAAATGTTCCCATTAATGTAGTAAAAACACACCGCGAAGTCCATCGTTATATATGTTGATACGATAATCAATTAAAAAAAAAGTGGCATTACTTCCCGGACAGGCCCGGGAAGTGTACATTATTGTGCAGGTTTTTACTTTTAATTTCATCCAAGACTTTGGAAATTGACCATACAGCCAATAGTAACGTACAAAAACCGAGATTTAAAAAAACTTGAATTAATATTTTCTTCTGTATCCGCGATTATTACTCATTGAAATAAAACAATTTAACGGATTATATCGCATATATTATGCCGCGGGCACAGCTAGTACTATTATAAAGTTGTAAAAATTAAATGTCTGTACATTGAAGTTATTTTCAAAAAAAATATTGTTTTGGACTATTTGGAGGTCACTAAAACGAAAAATATTTTTTTTGGATTTTATGTATGTTTGTATATGTCATTGTGGCTGGATCACGCAAAATCGGCTGAACGGATTTCAATATTTTTTGGTATACAGGTAGCTGGGTATCTCCAGATGGTTATAGGATACTTTAAACCCGACTACGCTGAAGACAAAACGAAGGGTTATGACTTTTCTCCTCCGCGAACGAAGTTGCGGGCGCCTTCTAGTATTAAATAAATAAATGAAATGTTATCTTAAAATTCACCACAGATATTGTCTGCTGAAATGTTTAGTCGGCTTGGAACATAACCAATCGAGCCGTGTAACCTACCCGATGAGACTTACATTTCACACGAAGATCTAAGCATCTTTTTTTTCTAGCCTAAATCTGGGTCCTAGTTCTGGGTAATAACCTCCCCTCTCCTTCTCAACTTTAAGCTGAACAAGGTCTCTAATCCATTACAAAAGCAAATAAATCGTCCATCCTTATACTCGTATTAGTGTACGATAGATGTTACGATTCGGGTGGAGGAGTTTTCCGAGGAATACTATAAATATACTTGACGACCGGTTTGGCTGAGTGGGAGTAACGTTGCCTGCAAAGCTGAGGTCCTGGGTTCAAATCCCGGTAAGGGCAAATATTTGTGTGATGAGCATAAATATTTGTTCCTGAGTCTTGGATGTTTTCTATGTATATAAGTAATATATCTATTAAATATATCGTCGGCTAGTACCCATAACACAAGCCTTATTGAGCTTACCATGGGGCTAGTTCGATTTGTGTAAAATTGTCCCGTAATATTTATTTATTTATTTATTTATTATTATTATTATCTCATTTTAGTTCCCGACGTTTCGGAAGCTTTCCAGCTTTCCATGGTCACGGGAGGACCATGATCCTCCCGTGACAAATATACGCGATATAATCCGTTAAATTGTTTTATTTCAAAACTTGAATTGTTTTCTGCGTTTAGTTACTGCATGGTTAATGCCAATAATAATGGAAAAAAACAATAATTATTGTGTCCAAATCATAATACAGTTTATTTAGTCTTAATGATCTTCAGGAACTGATAAATATTTTGTAGCAAAGGTATGTTTGTTTTTAATGTTGTGCGTCTAGGAATTGCCGATTCAACTAAAAATAATAATGTATATATTTTTTTTAACTATTGGTATGGGTTTTCTTTTTATTTATTTTCATTACTATATTTCATTTGGAACCAAATATACAATTCAGACTCAAAACTTTTAACATTAATATCCTTAAGAAAAAATTAAGGCGGGAACGTGAATTTCATTTTGTCAAAGATCATCTGTCGTGTTATTTTTACTAAAATAAGTTACATAAACATGTGTCAAATTTCCTCGCATATTTGGAGAAAAGCAGTATACATGCAGGAATGTCATTTCGTGGATTCGTATCTATTGAAGGACTCGGCTACGCCTCGTCCTTCACAACCGTACTCATCCACGAAATGACTTTTCCCGGCCTCTGCAGTAATATACTATTATATACTTGCAGTAAAACTAGTTGTAGCCAAGTTTTCATGAAATAAACTTGGATTAATTTGAAACCTCCTTAGTGTGAGATGACGTACGAGAGTGGGTTCTATATTTTAAAACTAAACTCCCGCGGGAGGTAAGTAGGCTATAGCTACTCTATACGCCTGTGTGTAATAACACCCTCAACGAGCAAGTGTGATGAAAATGCATTTAGTATTATAACTGTTTCAAAGTTGAATTTATGACCGGAGGACGATTAACTTTCGGTTTCCCTGCAACGCATTATAGTGAAATAGTGCGTATCGAGCTCCAACGATCACAACAAATGGCCGACCGGACTGCGTTACCTCATTCTCGCGTGTTGTAACGGGCCTGTTACTGACAGAAGTAGGTTATGCTCATTCTACATTCAAGCGTGTTCAGCCGTCATCTAAGCTGACAGCGATTTGGCTGTACCTACATGGAATCAACATTTTACATTCACTGATTTTAAAAGGAATGGCGAAAAAATGCCACGCATCAAAATAAATACGTGATGAAGGAAGATTATAACGCGGGGTACTAAACGGCGCTGTAGCATGTATTGATTGAATACACTAAACAATATATAATTACGGAATAATTATTATGTGAAAAATCTTTATGAATATGTAATTCGCTATTGTATTGCAGAAATTGATAAAAATTCAAGTTAATCGAATCACTTCAGTTAAGCGAATATACTGAAAAAAATATGAGCCTATCAAGAGGCTATTTAGCCTGATTGGAATAGTACATTATGATACGAGTGTGGTACGTTGGTAATTACACTCGAGGCTATATCTTGCAGCACGAGTCGTAGACGAGTGCTGTATAAAGCCGAGAGTGTAATGACCAATGTACACGAGTTTCATACGACGTTTTTCAACACACTTGCGAGGAAAAAAGCAAAAAAAATGGTACCTTTCTTACAATTTGGTCTAGTATATACGTGCATAACCAATCCTGTAGTCGTAAGTTTTACATTAATCCGTCATCAGTACCTACCTTAAATTTACGTACCTACATAATGATTATATTTTAAATATCATTGCTTGAGACTATTTACATAATATTGTCATTTTTTTTTACATAATCATACTTCAATATGAAATATTTGTAAATATTACATATGTCAAATCAAATCAAAATGGCGCGCAGCGACCGATGCATTTGTCTATGCGCGCGCACGACCGTTGAGGCAAAGGCTAATAGGCCAATCAGCCAAACATTAAAATATAATAAACTGAATAAATATATCAATTTAATACAATCAAAATGTTATTTTGTTTAGAAAACTTCATAGTTTATTGAAATTAATTGCTTTTTACAAGTACCAGTTTCGATTTATTAAAATAACCTAAAATGTTTCTTGTACCTAGAACCTATTTGCTGAAGTTAAAAAAAACAACTGTAATGAAAAGGCCCTAGTGCGATTGTGTAATGTAAAAACCACGCGTGTGTAATGGACTGGATTACAGCCATAAAAACGGTGTAATAAGAGCCACTTTACGAGCAAGTGTGTTGAAAATGTCTACGTCACACCTGGCCATAATGTAAGTTTTACCACATGCTACACGTATGGTAAAATCTACATTATGGCCTACACAATTGTGTACTCACCGTTCAGTAAAAAAGAAAGCCCTCTATCGCATATTTACAGCCCTCACCTGCGGCTCGGGTCACAAATACCTGCGACTTCGGGCTTTCTTTCTTTTACAGTCCTTGTTAAGTAATGTACTATAACAGATCCAATGACAATATGAACAAACTCATTACTTAACACATGATTGCAATAGTAAGGCTTAAAATGATCAAACATTTCAACATTTTGTTACTTAGTTAACCTTAACCAGATTGCAATATATTTACAGCAAACAAACGAGAAAATGTTGAGTCCACCAAAACTGATATTTGTTTCAATCACAAGGTAATTCGAACTTAACTGAACTTATAATGAACTTGTTAGGCGAAATCTAATTATTGTGCCTATCGCGCGCAAACATCTTATTTGAAACAATACATTTTATAAAGATGCTATCTTTGATAAAGATGCAGTAATCAAATTAAAACTGTTGCTGCAATTGCACTTGATATGCTCTGGTGAAAACAAGTTTCTTATTTGATTCAATCGGTTGTTTTTTCAGTGTAGGTACAATTACGATTAACAAAACACTAACAAGCGCTTACACGATTAATACAACCTCAACACCACTTTAAAAAGCTGATGATCCTAAAAGAGCTGAACATATTATCTTTAATCTTATTTATGACTTTTGTGGCCAAAAAAACAAAACAAAAAACTTAATGATAAACGACTTCGTTCATAGGAGTTTCAAGACCACAGACAAGCACACAGATACACATACATTTATTTTACTTATACTCTTCTTTTTTCGTCAGAAGTTTGTGGCCCGGCTAATCGTCGGGAATAAAAGATAGGACGTGGTAATTTAAAACATATAATAAAAATAGACTATATACAAATAAAACTTAAACTAAACGGGATTCAGTCAGTACGCGGCACTAAATGGAAATCACTGGCCTTATCTGAACAGGACGGTTGTGGAGATTCAGTTCCCTTTCCAATTATCCATTTGCAGCTTTCCAGGAAGGCATTGGATGGAACTGTCGGCCGAGGTGCGACTGTAGACTGCAGATAGGTTTCCAGTGAAAAACTTCAGCGAAGAAGAAAGGGCTGCTAAGTGGCAGCCCTTGTAGATATTTAATCTAACACAATACTGCGAAATACTGTACAATTTTTACAGTTTTAGAGTTTTGTAACAGCATATTAATTAGTAATATATTTTAAATCTCAGTTCTTTCATAATTTGCGCAGCACAAGTTCAAGTCAAACGAGTCGGGACCTGTCTCCCACAAATAAGACAATCGTGGAACTCAAATTTTCCCGATGCAATTTATTACTGGCCAGTATTGTGCCAAGGAGGTTTGCCGCGTTACAAGTTAAAAATTTGCTTTCGTGGGCTGTTTTACGAGAAGCGCATTGAAAGTTTTTAGAAAATCAAAAACTCAGTAAACTAACTCCGTTTGAAAACCTGTTGCAAACAGTGGCACGAGACGGAGTTTCATCATAAAAGGCCATTCAGTATTTCGTAATTTTTCTATTCTTATCTATTTCAAATAACCCAAAAACATTTTATATACTAGGTTAGTTCTGAAACTGAGACTGCAATGCATATCCTCTGCTCCTGTGGACCACTCATGAGGAAAAGAAGTATCTACCTAGGGCAACATGTCGTGCCCCCGGAAGAGATACAACATTTCACTGCCCAAATAATTTGGGAATTCCTAGACTCAACGGGCCTCGGTAGTGAACTCTAAAGGGCTGCCACAATAGATCAAATCTGGCTACTTAGAAGATACCAACCGTGACTATATCCATACTAATATTATAAATGCAAAAGTGTGTCTGTCTGTCTGTCTGTTACCTCTTCACGCTTAAACCGCTAAACCGATTATGATGAAATTTGGTATGGAGATAGTTTGAGTCCCGGGGAAGGACATAGGCTACTTTGTATCCCGGAAAAATACCCTTATCCGCGATAAACGAATTTAAGGCGGACGAAGTCGCGGGCAGAAGCTAGTTGTAAAATAAATGTAACCCAAATATACAATTAGCTATAACATAATTAGAAAAGTTTTAAGTATAATTAAGATAAGTACTAATCCATACTAATATTATAAATGCGAAAGTGTGTCTGTCTGTCTGTTACCTCTTCACGCTTAAACCGCTGAACCGATTTGGATGAAATTTGGTATGGAGATAGTTTGAGTCGCGAGGAAGGACATAGGCTACTTTTTATCCCGGAAAACTATCCTTATCCGCGATAAACGAATTTAAGGCGGACGAAGTCGCCGGCAGAAGCTAGTATTGTAATAGTTATGAATTATTTTGAAAAAAATACTGACTGTTGAGTTTGTTTCGGCTTTCTTCTCAATAGTCGTCTCCTCTTGGGAAATGGCGTAGAGTCAGACTTGTAAGAGACCCTTGTGGCCTTACAGCATTAACTATTTGAATTTGATATATTTTTCATTTTCTTTGCATTCGATTGTTTTTATTTCTCAATTTCTGATGCAATTTCCATGGAAAGTAGGTAATAAACAAAAAACAGTAACTATTTATGTACGTTTGCGATTTTTTTCTATTGAGCAAAAATTGCTTCATCATGTTTCAAATCGACTTAGTCTCTGTAGAAAGTTGTGAATTTTTGGAATCATATCTTTATAAATAAACGTATTAAAATGTTTCGTAAACTCTGTTCGGTGAACGTACTGCGCCTGGTGCAGCCTTATAATCTTAAAAACATACAAACATAAACTTCTTCTTTTTTTCAGTGTACGAAAAAGTGATGGACGGCAAATGCAGTAGACTACGCAACAGGATTAAGCCCCTCAACTCCAACAGTAAGCTCAAGAAAGAAGACCTGAACAAAGCTACGTACACCATCGTGCAAGGCGGCCCGGGCGTCGTCGAATTCTCGCCGTTACCATAGACTCCAACTCGTCGAAAATAGTACCTACTTTATGCAACTGATACTTAATGAGACGCATTAAAACACGACAGTTGCATACACTAGTTTATCTACATCCATATATGTAATTAAATCCTCTTTGTTTGTCTAATGTGTTTCATGTGTGGCTAGGAACCATGTTAACCGAGATAGCCCGGCGCCGATCTGTACTTGATTTCATAACTACATCGTATATTATGTAGTGATGAGCAGCTGCGCAGCGAACGCGACGGGTTATCTCTGATATCATGAAGCTGGGTACAACAGGTTTTTGACCACATTAATGAGGATGTACTATGTGGGTGTAGATAGGTAATGATTTAATTCATCCCGTCATCATCATTAACTATTGACGTGCAACGCGCAACCTTTACAGTTTAAGGTAGGAACATGGTATATCGCATATTCCTTTCGAAACTAAGCGGTGCACTAATATTTTTTTTACCTATACATAATTTATGTCTCAGTTGAATTTTAATATCAACACTCAAAATCTTTCGAAGTTGTAACAGTACGATTTATGAACTTCGGAACACTTTTGTCTAATAGATGACGAGATTTCATGACTCTTGTCACAGGTGGTGTTATTAGGTCTACTTTTTTCAAATGTCTTATATTGAATTAAAATATCGGAAGAATAAACAAAAGGAAGAGCGTATAAAACCGTAGGTACCTACTAACCAAATATGGATGGATAATGTCCGAAATAAATAATTTCATTTCATAAATTAAAATACAAATAATCGTTGAATCGATAAAAACCCGACACTATATAGAAAAAGCTATTAATTAAATTTTAAACGGTCGGACGGATTTTTTGAAGAACACTCTCAAGTCACCTGAGGTCTCTCGGTGTCAAATTGTTTTTTTTTTCTGGGGTGGTTCATAAACATAACATGCTTATTATGTACCACTAATTTATTTACGCCAATCAACTAAGGCCATAGAAATCATTAGGATAGGAAGTCGACGATAATTTATACGATAACTAAATTACCTAATGTAACTAATTAGTTACGAAAGCTAACTTAACTAATGTGTAAGTTTCGGTAAACCTAGCGAAACGGATTGCAAGAATATGCGAATAAGATAATTAATTCGTTTGTTGTAGGACTTGTAGGTATTTAAAAGTTTATATTAAAACACGTTTTCACGGAATGTAGCCGATAATGTTATTCATATTTTTGCGACTACCGCCGTGATATGATGAGCGGACTATATCTGTTTCGTAATCGAAGTTCTTAGTACCGAAGTGTGATAGCCCCTAGACCTAATTTCACTATCGTGAAGTTTTTAATGGCCGAGTACCTATGCCTATCGATGTCACGGAAATAACAGTAAAAGTACAGAATGCTCTCGGTTTTGATCTTAGCAAAAGCCGCGCATCACTTCTTGCGAGCGAGAGCTGGCATTTTTTGCAACTATTGCGCCGGTCAAAGAACGTTCGCTCCTTATACACAATGCGCGTCGATGTATACCATCTTCTTCAGAACTGAGACCACCTGTAGGTACATTTTGGTTACGAGTTGCGACTCCGCCACTCTTAATGCCAAGAAGGCAAACAGAGCCCCACTGGACCACACAATCGTGTAAGAGAAGACAATAGTTTAGTCAGTCAGTTTATTAATATAGGCACACAGATGTGTGACTATCTATTTGGCGCTTTGGCTGTGACAGACTATACTGAGGCCGCCTGAAGGTACTTATGCTGCGTGGCGTAAAGTGGGTCGCGCCTATCGATGTCAACAATTTGACAGGTGTTAATGCTAACAGGGCATGGTGAAATTGGTCTGAACTCCCATAGTACTTATTTATAGGCAGACACGAAATGTAGGTACATTGTGTATGCGCTGTTTCTATTCGCGTTTCAGTGTTTAATTAATAAGCATTATATTTGAATGAATAAGGATATACATACACGAAATTGTGCTATTGATGATACGACTTTACAAGAATAGCTTTATACGTTAGATGCGAGAGCAAGACAAAACTGCCAAATGTTTGATCCGTCCATTTTTTTATATTTAGTATTAAAGAAATGGGATTCTGTTTTTTTTGTACTTAGTTTATAAAATTAATATTAAAGAAACTTTTAAGAAGGAATTGTTTGAATGATAAACCACATTATGCTCCTATAGTAATAAAATAATATTTTATTGTTTATTTTGACATTGTTGGACTACATTATCTAATTATATATTTACAATTTATTAAGTCAGTCTGTACTTGATTTTAGCAACTTCACTTTTGATAAAACGTTTTTACAATATACAAATGATTCCAGCTACTGCTCACTATATATAGACAAACATTATTTTACAAGTTTACAGTTTGTTAAGTGGTCAGTTCAACCGCTGACATTCCCCTGTCCTTAATATTAAAGAAATAAGTCACAATTTTAAACTTCGAGAAAAAAGTTATAACCCCTCTTTTTTTAACATCTTAGTCGGGTAAAAAGTATCCTATAACCATGTGTGGATATCCCGCTACCCGTGTAAAAAAAATAGTTGAAATCTGTTTAGCCGATTTGGCGTGATGAAGCCGCGACACATACAAACATACAAAAAATAAAAATAAATCGATTCAGTGACCTACAAATAGTCCGTTACAATTTTTACTTATATCTTGAATGTGCAGACATTTAATTATTACAATTTTATAATAGTATAGAAGATTAATAGTGACCAAAATGAAGATTACAGTATATCTATATTATGGTGAACTTGTAAAACGAAATATCTGTCCATTGAAGATAGAAAAATATTTCTTCGATTTTGTGTGTATGTTTGTATGTGTCGTTGTGGTTTATCACGCCAAATTGGCTAAACGGATTTCAACAATTTTTCGCACACGGGAAGCTGAGTATCCACGGATGGTTATAGGATACTTTTTACCCGACTACACTGAAGAAAAACGAGGGTTATGATTTGTTCTCCGCTGACGAAATTGCGGGCACCTACTAGTATGAAAGTCTTATGCTTGGTGTCACACTTTTCTTCAATATTTGTGACGGGGGACTGACATCTGTTGTAACGCTCAGAGAAATGCCCCACTATCAGAATGTCCGACATTTACCACTTATCTAATTGTTATTTAATTAAAATGCGAGTATTTTTCCTCAATTTTCATCTCTTAATGAGTCATACAGATTTTTTACTATGAGCTAGCGTAAGCGTTTTTTCTGTGAATCTCCCAAAGTTAAGCTATAAAGTCTATTTTTTCTTGCCCGGACCTTATAACGCTACTACTTAGCACGTGACAGAGTGAACGTCAGGTCGTACCAAGAAGTCACCTGGTAAAAGACAGAGAGCAGTGACGGTTACTAGCTAGCTTTTAAGTTAAATTATGGACCCTATAGGCATATACAAATTTTCTACTCTAGACTTTTACGATAAAAATATAAGATATACATCGGAGCCATCAACTATTGTGTTATTCACAGGAAAAACGGCTATATCCTAAAACCTGTATGACCCTAATAAATTCTTTATAACATCGATTTCGTCAGTTCCACAGACAACTGCCACACGATTAGCATTAACATTAGTATAACACAAAAGAAATGTATGGTACAGTAGTACCACGAATATAAGTTACATCAGCAATCTTCGGCCACGCCGACCGCCAGCCAGTAACGGATGAAACCGAACGTGTGACCATTTCAATAAAGACCTTGTTCTACTACGGAACATATGCAATGACAGGTGAACTCGTGCTCTCGCTCATGACTGACGCGGCGCAAGACAAAATGGCGGGCACCGGCGTCGCGCGCAAAATGTTGGCCAATGGGCGTTGAAGATTTTACCCGCGCAAACGCGTTGCCTTCAAAAAATGCTTTCTGCGCAGGTACATCGTTGTAACTTATATTTGTTGTACTACTGTAATTGGTAATGAAAACTTACACCCAAATATAACTAAAAGGCTGTACAAACAGCAGCACACTTAACACCATCAGTATGTCTTATGTCAATGTTAATAAGATCTACCAATGGTCATTTGAGTGTGGAGCTGATGGTAGTGTGGCTGTATCTGCCTTGTAAGACCAAATACTATAATAAAATAATTTAACTGGTCATAAGCCACTTGTAATACTGTTCAATAACTTCGGCCTATGCACATTCAAGCGTGCAAATAGTTATGATTTTATCAGTGCTATCTTTACATGAGACACTAATTTTGCAAACTCATCGGAAACATTTCCATTAATGTCTGGTTGCAATCTACTGATTTAAATTTGTAGAATTTTCATACATTATCACAAAAAAACGAAACAGTTTAATAAATTATATTGGTACACCAATAATGTTGAAATAATTGGAGCAATGTGTTTGAAGCTTAACCGGGGACCTGACCACCTCTTCCCAGCAAAAAGCTTTTGACCGTCTTAGTTTTTGATTAAATAACCCAAAAACTGAATTAATTACCATGTCGATTTTTTGATTATCGTGACATTTTCTGCAACTTTTGTGGTTCTACTCAGAACCACGAGCTTTCTCCATCCCAACAGGAGTAAAATTATCCCAGAATTTTTGATGCTTTCCTTTATGTTTTATTTATTTATTTATTTGGACCTTCAACAATAAGCGTACATGTGTTATAATTTACATTTACAGCTTAAGACTAAGCATCTTATTACTTACAGAAGGACACAGCATGCATGAATGTTATCGCCATATGTTAATACTTTAGTATACTTTTATATAGAAAACGGTAACACAATAGGAAAACGAACTTTGGGACATTTTTTGTCCTATTAGAATCTGAAAGAGCTCGTGATTATGAGTGGAAATAACATAAAACTCACAGAAAATTTTACAATAAGAAAATGAAACTTTTTTAATTCTCACATAGCCTCACAAACGAAACTCATCATAATCGTATGATCCGAAAGATGTCCACTGCTGAATAGAGGTCTCTTAACGCATTTACTGCCGGCAACGTACACATGCGTTTTAGTCCATACAAATTTATTCCTAGGCCTCGGCAGTGAATGCGTTAAGCGTACATATTTTTACTATTTGTGAAAAGAAGTTGGTCGATACACATTTTTAATGAGTTTGTGTAGACAACATACACCAGAGTCTTAACAATTCGCAGCCTCAGACCAAGAAAAAAAAGATAGACATGACATTACGAACAATCTAGTGAGGCCACAAAAAACCATGCCAACGCCAACTTCACGCGATACAAATACAAACAAATCATGCGTGTGAAGTTGTCTGATTTGTCAAAATTATGCCGAAAAAACGGCTTCACAAGATTGTTCGTAATGTCATGTCTATCTTTTTTTCTTGGTTTAAGCTCGCTGCCTATTAGTCTTCATGGGAACAATTGTACTATACTGGAATGTTCTAGAACCTCTGCTGGAAATTTCCTTGCTGTTGGTTGCCGCCACCCTGCTGTTGGCCGCCAAACATCATCTGCTGTTGCTGGTGGAACTCTTGTTGGCCGCCCCCACCCGCGTTGTTACCTTGGTTGGGCCCTGCAGTAGATAATAAGCCAATTAAAGTACCTATATCTACACTATTATATAGTTATACAAATTAAATGTCTGTTCATTGAAGATATTTTCAAAAAAATGATTGTAGCGGACTATTTGGAGGTCACTAAATCGAAAAGGTCGTTCAAAACAAAGGTCGATTCAGTGACTTGTCTTCAAATTTTGTCACAATTTGTTACAAGATCCTGGCATTTTGCATTTTAACAGGCTTTTCTGCCTCATCTCTATCTCACACACACATATCTCTCTAGCTAACATGTGGCAACTGTAAAGTTCGCTCTGTTAGTGTTAACATTTAGTTTCATGGATGCTCACCAGGTGCGCCGACGGCAGAAATGCCCGTTAAAATGCAAAGATCTTGTAATAAATAGTGTCAAAATTTGAAGATAAGCCGACTGGACTCTGTAGCTCAATTGGCAGAGCGTGCGCCCCGGCAAGGCACAAGCACTGGTTCAAATCCAATCGGACTATTTACATTTTTTCATTATTTAGATCTTTGTATTTTAGGAATATAGTTTCTTAGTGATTCACTTTTAAAATAAAACTAAAACAACAAGATTTTCGTAAAAAATCTGTTCGGTGTCTGTGGAGCTAGAGCGCAGCGCCAAAATACCCGCAGGTTGGTGTAAAAGAAACGGTGGTGGTGTAAGGGAAACCCCTTCATACAGGTAAGTAAAATATAATCACCTGGCATCCTCATCCTCTTGGCATTGCTGGCCCCGTGGTCGTGATTATTTGCTTGCACTTGATTTTGCTGTGTCTGTAATAGTAACATGGAAAGTATAGTGACGCCGAAGTGCAAGAAGTTAGAAAGTTGGTGAGATGTTTTATTTTATACTTTTTATTTTTTTGAAGTAAGCTTGTCCGCTTACCTGGATAACAAATACATTTTATCTATACAATCCTATTATCAGGTTTTACTCTCTTAACCACAGACTAGTTACTTCAAAAAAAATAGTAAAACAAAACAAAATGTAGGCCATGCCCAAAGAACGTTATCATGACCGGTCCCCAGTTGTCAAAAAGTACTTGTGCCATCTGGTTCTTAAAACTTGCATTTACACCAGAGGTCATTAAGATTCGGGAGAATAAGACGGACGAAGGTGGTATGTTAGATTTGCTAAACAAATCCAAGTAAACATTGGGATATCTTACCAACTACCGACGCTTTGAACTCTTTGAAGGCCTTTAACAACACAAGGTGTTTAAAATCCATGAATCACAGAATATAAGTTTAATAACTTTAAGCCTCAGACGGACATACTACCAAAGGCTTTACTTGACCTGCCCCCCTATTGCCTAACGGTGTGGGCTATGACAGTTGATTCGGATACCAAGTGTCCCCCCCCGGTTAGTTGGCATATATTATTTGTGTGAGAAAGTCTTTCTCAAATAACGTGATATTTAGTAAACATTGAGTGTTGTGATATAAAGATTTCACTATTTCAGAAGCTAAAAATACAAAGTTCTTAGGTTTAGTAATAACACCCTGTCATGGAAACATCAAACTGAGAATGTATGTAAAAAGCCGAGTAGTTTTCCTATGCGTTACACATGTTGCGAAAAATAGTGGGCCAATCAGCCGTGCTGACATCATATCATGCATATGTGTCTTCAACCCTCAGATATGGAGTTATTTTCTGGGGTAATGCCACTGAGCGTGAACTAGTCTTTCAAGCACAAAAGAAATGTGTCAGAGCAGTATGTGGGCTACGACCACCTAAAACATGTAAACCCCACTTCATTGAACTAAAAAATTCTTACTTTTCCATGCCTCTATATACTTAAAGTGTGTTTATTTGTAAAATGTAACTCTGACCATTTCAAATACTTTTCAAGTCATAGACTGCAAAATAAATTGTTTGCAGCGCCCTCTAAAACTGGTCTCATGTCTAAAAGTATAATTGGTATGGCCCCAAAACTATATAACCGACTACCAAGTGCCATTAGAGACAAGGAGGATATCTTAGAATTTAAGCTAGCTTTAAGAAAATTATTGGTAGAAAAGGCCTATTATTCTGTAGCTGAATATCTAAACGATAAACAAGATGCCTATTAGTATTAAATAAGAATTATAATTATTGTTAATTTAAGTTTAATTGTATATATTCAATTCCATTAATTCAAAATAATTTATTTCAGACAAAGTCCATAATATGTTAGTGACATAGAATTACCTAAAACTAGGGTTAGTATTTATTATATTGCATACCCTAATAGTTTGCTATTTATAAAAACTGTATCTACAACATGCAGCAATAAATAACTTTGACTTTGAAGTGTCACCCTTACTAACCCTTATTTTATCTTACTAATACGAGTGCTTACGATAGATTTTTTGTGTAATCACCCCTTCTTGCTACTCAATGGTTTGCTCTACGTAGGTCACTCGATAAGTTTTGAGATGCTCGAAATTCGAAAATGGAACGCACCTGAATTATATGTTCTTAAAAAGCAAATTTATTTAAAAATAGAACACAAGTTGCCGATTCGCTCCAATTTAAAAAATGAGTATGTTACAGTCAATTTTCTAAAACGGTTCCCGCGTTTTTTCTTTGTAACGATGGAGCTTAACCGCGAACATTTGCGTGCTATGATATTTTATGATTTTAAATTTGGATTATCTGAACAATTGTGTTTGCAACGATTGCAGTCAGCGTTAGGAGATTCTGCTCCTTCACGGGCAACAGTTTTTAGATGGTTCAACGATTTTAAAAGGGGTAAAACCAGCCTCGAAGATGACCACCGAAGTGGTCGCCCGCAAACAGCAGTAACTGCAGAAAACGTGTGGACTACTGAAATGTTGGTGCGAGAAGATCCACGAATAACATACAAAGACATAGAGGATATCTTAGGCGTCAGTTCGGGGAGCGTTAGCATCATTCTACATCAACATGTTGGAGTAAGGAAGCTCTGTTGTCGTTGGATACCATTTTTGCTCTCCGATACTGAGAAACAGGCTCGTGTAGATTAGTGTCGTGAGATTCGTCTCTACGATTCGACAACGGGACATCGCGGCGTGTATCGGAAATAATTACAGGTGACGAAACATGGATTTACCAATATGACCCGGAAAACAAGCGGCAATCGTCAGTATGGATCTTCTCAGATGGAAAGTTACCAACAAAACTACAAAGACCTCGTAACGTCGGCAAAAAAATGGTAGCTAGTTTCTTTTCACGGGGCGGACATTTATCAACATCAATGCTGGAAAATTATAGGTCAGTCAACTCTGATTGGTATACTACAGTAGCATTGCCGCAAGTTTTCACAGCAGTGCGAGAGAGGAGAGCAAAGACTGGACTTCGGGGAATCTTGCTGCATCACGATAACGCCTCTTCACATACGTCCCTCATAACAAAGGCGTTTATTGAGAAAGCTGGGATAGAAACCTTACCACATCCAGCCTACAGTCCTGACTTAGCTCACTGCGATTTCTTTTTGTTCCCGGTGGTGAAAGAAAAAATAAAAGGGAAGTTTTTTTCGCGTGCTGAAGAAGCCGTGGCTGCATATGAAGAAGCAATTTCGGATCTATCTGATGAAGACTAGCAAAAGTGCTTCCAAAGTTGGTTCAGACGAATGGAACTTTATATAGAGTATTTTGAAAAACTGTAAAATAAATAATACTAATATCTTCAATAGTTTTTGTTATCTCAAAATTTATCGAGTGACCTACGTACCATCTCCATAAACCGGATGATAAACACCAATGGTAGTGTCTGGAATTCCTTTGGCTTTGGGTACCCAATACCAAATTCCTTCATTCTCATTCTGGCGAGAGCATGACATTCACATAGTATGTGTACTGACACTAGAAGTGGAGTAATGTAATAAAAGGAGATATTTACATTATTTTGTTGCTGCTGTTGTTGATTTTGTCTCGCTTTTGAGTCACTCTTGTCGTCCTGGTCATCGTCGGTCAAGAACTCTCTTTTTGGGTAGGGTATGGGACATCCAGCAAACACATCCTGAAATAGATATTATGAAAATCGTTATCATGTCAAAATACAATAGTGTGCAAAATAATAGCAGTGAAGCCGGATTTGCAGAATCAAGATGTAAATGTGACTTAAGATTTTAGTTATAATCGTGGTATGAGTTAACAATGTAATAACCTTTAGCCGCCCAAAGGGCTATAAAAAGGCCTTCTCCTATTCAACGAACTTTGAATCACTTTCTATCAGAATAGAGTTGCATTAGCTTTTAGTCGTTCGAATTTAGCACAAAGGCAATATAACCGAATTTCCTACATTTTGATTCCAATTCCACTGCCAAATTTCTTTATATGGTGGGTGGCTCGAAAATAAAGACACTTTCAAGACACTGTTATTTATGATTGTGATTTTTTATACTAATTTAGAAACATTAATTGATTCAGTGGCCAGTACAAACAGTCCTTGGGTACATAGATTCTCTTTAGGAGCAGTTTTTTCATAATCATAATCATAATAACGTTTATTGCACCATGGTAACAAGTTCTTACAAAATATATGGGTATCACATGGACCCTGAAAGGGTATAGCAATTGCCTTAAAACTAAGATTAAAACTAACACAACACATAGAAAAGAAATTAAGCACAGCCACAGTTGAACTTAAAGTTGCTAAATAGTAACAAGTTTTTGCATCTGCCTTATTTTAAAAACTACTTGCCATGGTACATACATACTGCTATTATATTGCACACAGCTGTATGTAGTGTTCTGGAGGTCTAATAAGCAAAATATGTAATTTTGCTTATTAGACCTCAATACGCGAACTTACAGTCTAGGTGATTTTATATTATTCTACAAGATGCAAGTTCGTCCGCTCGGAGGAAAGTCATTAACGATCGCATGCACGCATGAACATTTGCATGCTCAGCCATTTTGACGTGATGTGGCTCTGACAAAGACACACACATACACATACATACATCCAAAAATGTTTCGACCCAGGGACTTTTATATAAAATGTTCAATTAAAAAAAAATATCATTAATGTACAGATATTCCACTTATACACATTTCAACAATTATAGAAGACACGTAAGCCAGTTTTGTATTAGGAATTAGTTTCAGAATACAAAACCTATTTATTTAATGTTTGTAACATTAAATCGGTATCGAACGTTAAATCTAAACGTCAAATTCTTACTAACGTCAGATCAGTTTAGTATTTCTTATTGTAAAGGGGCCACCATATCTAGGGGTCACAAAATCGCTAGTATTTTTGAAAACCGGGTTTTCGGTTACGGTTTTACCGGTAAAACCGGGTTTTTCGGTTTCGGTGAAACCGGTTTTGTGACCCCTAATCATATCATCATTTAAACCCAGAGACCTCACCTACTACGCGTAGGTTCCACATCGAACGATTTCATGCTTTCCGATTCATCACAAAGGATCCTTGTGAATAGACAAGATATGAAATTCTCTGCATAAATAAATAGTAATTCTGACCAATAAGGGCCTCTAGGGCCGCTAGTGTAGAGAGCTCTTTCGAAATATCGAATGTACTGATTTTTTGCGGTTTGCGAGCTTTTTATAGCGAACTTTTACTCTTTATAGATGATTGCGGTCAATCTTCTGCTGCTTTTTCAATCAAAGGCTAATTAATTTAAGTAAAAAAAAATACCAAATTATTTTTTACCTGAGTGGGCAATGGATCTTCAGAGAAATATGGATCTTGCATCGCCATCTCCGAAGTTATTCTTCTATTGGGATCCATCAGAAGTAGCCGCTGCAATAAACTAAACGCCTTGCTGTCTGGCTTTATCTTATGCCTATCCATATACTTTCCTAGGGAACAGTTTTGGTAGCTGAAAAGGAAACAGATAGTAATTTTATACCGGACTATCTACCAAGCAATAACTCTTAATAAAAGGGATAAGGGCAAGATAATGATAATGAAATGACTATCTACCAAGAAATTTGTCCGCGAATTATCAAATAGATGCAAACTGTTTCTGTCAAAAATTTCATTTTCGTGTCACGCCGTTATTGCAGACTGAACTCTCTGAACTTCCGTCAACTTATTTTACTACAAAGTTCCTGTGACCACCAACCAGCTCCATCATCAGATCAGCTCGATGGCATCATAATATTGCATTGTCACTGAACTTACATAAAATTCAAAATCTTAGCTCAACCGAAAACTATCAACCTCGATGCTACTTTCAGATCATACTCTGTCCATTCTCATCTCGCCACACATCCATCGCTACATCCCATTAAGACCACATGCAATGCTCATTTCACTATGTAGATTTTATCGCCGCTCTAAAAAACTAGGGTTTCCAACGGGCCGACCCGTGGTAAAAGAGAGGCGACCACATATGACGACAAAAGGTTTGATCGGTAGCGGGCAGTATGGTATCCCGGCGAAAGCCCGCCATCCAACCCTTTTGTCGCCTCGCCCCGATTCATTATTTTTCCATGCAACGATTTAGTTAAAAAGTCGGTCATAGTATAGTGGGAATCGTTTTTGTAGACCGTTTCCGCTTTGCTTTGTACCTGACAAACAATTATCTGCATGGTTAGGTGTAGCTGAAACTGCTACTTTAAAAATGAGTGCAAACAGCTTTGACACTAAAGACCTCTAAGTTGAAGGCAAGAAGGTTTATATTTAAAATCAGGGAGCATAAATGTTGGTCTGGTCAATTTGTATTCGTCCTATGCACGCTTCCATGCGTACTTCGCTGACTCCCATAAAAGGAAGTGGTTTTCAATTCGTCGGAATCTTTTTTTTAAATATGTGGCCAACATCTATGCTCCCCATGTTAAAATGTATTTTAATTTAGTGTGAAAACTGTAAGCACTTATAATGCCTCTCATGTTAAAAATAGCACTTTGGGCCACACTTAACAAGTTTGTCAGGTACAAAGCTATTTGGAAACGATTTAAAAAAGGATACCCTCTATAACTAACCCTTCCTAATCTTAGCATGGTTATTGATTTTCACATACTTAGATCTCTTAAAATCTTTGACTAGAGTGGCATGCTCCGGCATCTTCCTTATGTCTTCCCAGTCCTTTTCCTGCGGGAAACCCATGACGTTGAATATCCTGTCCAGTTGATCATGATGGTACGGGTTGCTTGTCTTTATGTCCTCTTGACGGCAGTGGAATATGGGCTCCGATGTGAGAAGTTCCGCGAAGATGCATCCTATCGCCCAGATATCTAGAAAAATGCATTAAATTATATAAGAGAACAGATCAAAGTATGTGTAGGGATGTGTTGTGTGTAAATTTAGGAATCATTCACTACCATTCGCATGCCAAAACGGATACAATGTGAAAAAGTGCACTAGCAAAAGAGCGTATCTTCTTTTGGCACTTACGTCCTTCTGTTGAAAGGCGCAGTTTTTCGGCAATAAATTGAATTTGAATTTGACGGACATGACGAAATTATAGTTTAGGTACGGAATCGTAAAATGGATTGGACTTACGCTCCAGAAAGATCCTTGGTACGTACCGAGACATACTTAGACTAGATCCCCAAGAAACCATAACCATGCCATGTAAGCATCTGGACGATCATCACAGAAGTTAAGACTATATGAAAGATAAATTAATTTCCGAAAATCTAGATCGATTGTAAGCGGATCTGGCCCATCTAGGAGACAGAAGCACTTAAGTCAAGACCATGTCAATTTAGCCAAGATTCAATTCGACAGTAATTGATGGCACTAGCCACTACTTTATGCCATTTTCCATAATGAAACATTCCCTGCCAAGAGCTCGGGTGGGTTTTAGCAACCTTTAGTGTGTGAAGCTTGGCACTAAAATTATCAAGAGATTCCAACTGCAGTCTGCATCAACAGGTTTATTCCTTGAAGTTATAGAAAACAATTTACATGATTGTCATATTACATAGTAAATTGTAACTACAACTTCGGAGTTATTGAAGCGTAAATTTAATACAGTCTAACATATAACCACCTATAACAATGTCATTTTATGTCAATATTAATTTTCATATTCTTAGGATACCTAATAAATAAATATAAAGAAATTTTACCTATTGCTTTAGTATAATGTCGAGCCCCCAGCAGCAACTCTGGTGCTCTATACCAAAACGTGACCACCACTGGGTCTAAGTCTGCCAGAGGTTTCAGTGGTGCATTGAACAATCTGGCAAATCCCATGTCTGCAATCTTTACCCTGCCCCGCTCGGGTCCTTCACCCATTACTAGAATGTTTGCTGGTTTCTGTAGAACAACAACCATTTAAATTAAGAGAATTTGCACTCACTGTCGAAAAAATGGCCCACTCATTATGCCCTCCATAAAATTGTATACAAAAAATGCTTTGACAATTATACCGCTAAGAAGGAGTCAACATCATAGCTTTGCAAGCAGTTTGCATTTTTTATTTAGGTAATAATGTCTGAACGTCAAATCAGATCTGGAGACACCTCTTTTAAGTTCCCAGTTTTCTTTATGCAGTGATAAAAAAAAAAACATTAATATAATGAATCAATTTTGTGCTAGAATTAGGTTTATGGATTTTTAATGTTTGTTTACTAGCAAATCGAATTTATTAGGATATCCTGGATACCATTTTGAAGCATGATAAATCAGCTACATAAAAAATGCAAACTGCATGCAAAGCTCTCAAGTGATTCCGACTTAGCGGTATCATTCTCAAAGATTTTTTTTTGTATACAATTCTATGGAGGAAATAATGAGTGGGCCAACGTTTTTGATGGTGAGTGTAGATAGATTTAAAGACACACAATCAATTAAATATAACCTTTATGTTTGAGGCATATTATCTGAATTATTAATAGTAATAATTATATTTAAATTATTTTTAATGGCTGCTATTTTTATATGTTTTATAAATAAAGTTTGGCAGCCCCACAAAAAATACAACCTAAGCAATACCTAGGTGATATAAATTGTTGACATAGGAGATCAACTTTATTATTAGTGTCAGAATTTGTATCATCAAAGCATCAAAAATATGTTGACTAAATAGTTTACTCTTCTCAAATTACTACTATGATAATTCTAATAAAAATTACCAAATATCACAAATTAACAGTTTTTAATGATATTACTAGAAGGGGCACCAGGCCACCTCTAGTGTTACTATGTTTGCGGAGGAGAAAATGTCATATCATCATCGTCATATCTTATATATCTTTTTTTTTTTCAGCATAGTCGGGTAAAAAAGTATCCTATAACCATGAAGAGATACCCAGATACCCTTGCCACAGAAATAGTTGAAATCTGTTGAGCCGATTAGGCTATTTGATGAAGCCACATCAACACATACAAAAAATCCGATAAAATATTTTTTGATTTAGTGACCTCCAAATAGTCTGTTACAGACATTTTTTTGAAAATATCTTCAATGTACATACATAAAATTTTTACAACTTAATAATAGTATAGATGTAGGTAAAGAAAACTTATGTATGTAAACCAAGTAAGAATACTAACCAAGTCTCTATGTAAAACCCAATTGGAATGTAGATAATGTATTCCATCTAATATTTGATAGAGCAGGCTTTTAACCATACCCTTAGGAACCATGACGGACTTCTTGTTGGCCTTTGCAGCACGGTGGAACTTTATGATGTGCCACAAATCATGCTCTGCATAGTCAAACAGCAGCCACACCTTCCGATCAGTGTGTGACAGGAACACTCTAATCAGGTTGATCACATTTGAATGCTTTAACTCTCTTAGTAACTGTAAAGAAAAACAATTTTGCCAGTTATGCCGTTTCTTCAACAACAAGCCGTTTTAATAATAATGTTGGATAATAGACGCTATAAATACGCACCGCTATTTCTCGACAAGCCGACATCGATAGTCCAGTTCCTTCTATTTGTTTCAATGCATAATCCTTCGTATCTGAACCATCTTTTCTTCTCGCCTTGTAGACATGCCCGTAGGTTCCCCGGCCCACTTTGCAACCTTCAAAGTCGAACAAATCCTCGACTTTTGAACGCTCATTCTGTGTCTTTATTTTAAAATCGTAGTCCATCATAACAGAAGCCATTGTTTTATTTTGAAAATTATCGCCCATTGTTGCAACTGATATGGATCTTTAAAACAGCTGTTAACAGTTCCACGGTTTATCTACTTAAAAACTAGGTAGTTAATTGTTTATTATTATTTACACTGCTTAACTTGGAACTGTATCAATTAAAAAGTTACTTTAGACATCGGTTTAGGCACAAACGGCACTAATGTTAAAGTCCCGATTACTTAAAAAATAATAATAAAATGTCATAACATTTTTAATATCATACGCGACTGAACGAAAAGGAGTATTTTATAATAATCTAATTTCTGTATTTATAATAAAGTTCCATCATTCATTTATTTTTTTATTCTATTAGGGATCCTAGAATAACACCGACACCGATTTAGGATTTAGGTTATGTTCAATATTTCGTGTTGCCAGACTTGCCAGAGTATTGACAGTATTTGTGAAATATAAAGGTACGTCCACATTTGTATCATTTGCCCGTATCAGATCATCGTCGCGTGGCATGTCGCGTGTCACGATCACGCGTTTGGACGTTGCGACGATCCGATCGCTCGAAATTCAGATTGCTACGCGTATCACACACTTATATCGGACGAGTGCGGCATGATCGGCGCGCCGACAGTGAGCGTCCAAGCAGCGCGATACGCAGTCATACCACGGCACGGTGGTCTGATACGGGCAAATGATACAAATATGGACGCACCTTAAGCTGCCAAAAAAGCAAATACTGGTGTATGGCAGATCGTGTGCAAATTAATTACTCCTCTCACCCATAATGTTTTATTTCACCATAAATAACCCAATTGGGATGTTGACAATTTTACACAACTTTTTTCTGTGGTATGTAACGACCGCTCAACTCAATAATAGAAACATCGGTGAAAAAAATATGTCAACCTCATAAACAAAAATGCACCAAGATACAACAATGTTAAAAGCACATTTTTGGACTATTCCAAAAAAATGCTTTACACTGAAACTTAAGAACGTGTGACGTCACACGTTTCACCTTGTATGAGGAAATTGAACTTTGTTCTGCAGCTATGTGAAAACTGGCGTTTATCGAAACGGTTTCATAATACAAGTTACTAAGTATACATTTCATGGTATTATTCAATGGAACCTATTATTAGTTACTAATATTTGCATCCTTTAAAAATAGACTTTCCCACCCAACTTTAAAGGCTCTTAAATCAAGCTACACGTAAGGCAATCGAAGTCAATTTTTTTTAGGATTTCTATCATAGGACCTATAATTTTGCATATTTTTTTTTTTAGTACAATCAACATGCCAATTGTTTTGTGGCTTTGGTTAATGGATATAGAAAAGAAGTAGGTACATAAACAAATCGGTTAAATTAAGGTAAATACTAAATAGTATAAGAATTATTTCAGTATTTACCAAAACTTATGAATTAATTAATAAAAAGAACACCTCATGCGGGAAGAATGTTAATATGTCCAAAATGTGTCCCTACCTATCCGCCCTAATTATTTGGCGCACAATCTATCCTACACTCTGTATATGTAACTGGTTTAATGGTTTTATTTTCTTTGTGCTATATTTATTACTGCTGCAAGGTAAATCAACCTTACAGTACAATACAATACAACAATTCTTTATTACACACCAACAAGACAAACATTGAGCCTCATAAGCTATGGTCAACAACCAGACCTGAACTGTATTATGGGCCCTGACCTCTATTAATAGACATATTAAATCACTGATTACAGGGGTTTTCAAGGGGGTTTATGCACTGTATATCTTTTCAGTATAGGGCATCTCCTTAGAGCATTCAACCAGAACCTCTAGAACAACTGTGATACGCGACTCTTTGTCGCGCTACAAAGATTGTCTGTCTCTTTCCTTTCAATACAAAGCAAAAAAGACGGGTGATGTTGTCGCGCGACAAACTCATTATTATTTCAAACGTAGTCGCGGAGAGTTGTGCTAGACTGGCACAGAGTATATGGTTAAATCATATATATAGTTAATTTTTTTTCACAACCGTTATCCCCGTACATTTACGCCTTCGCGCCATCGCGATTGTACTGGGATGAAAGCTGTCAAAAAACGGTTGTTAAAAAAATTCAACTACAATAAGTTAGGCCTGGCTGGTGCAATAGCCACATAGTCACTACTGGCAGAGGCCAATTGATAAATATTTATTTTCTTTCGCCTTATTGGAGGGTCTTGCAGACTATATTAGTTTGGTGGCTTATAGCTTTCTTTCACAAATATTATAGTGGGCCTGAAAAGTACTTAAAAAAAAGCTCAACACTGATACTTTAAAACTGTATTAAACATTTTAAAATTGTTCACATTAAAAGACTTAAAAGTGTTAAACTAAATCTAATATTTATTATAATTTACAGACAATAACATGTGGCAAGCTTATTATGAAAGGTGATTCATGAATATAATTGTCTGTTGACACCATTATCAACAAACTAATTACATTGGTTTCGACATTTTTAAAGTGATAGACCTATAAGTTATTCATTAGTAAGTGGCATAGTGTCAGATTTCACTATGAGTAAACCGAACCATAAATGACCTTTTCGTTCAAGGAAGCTACAATAATAGGGTGCTCAATTTTCTTAAGAAGTTAGCAGATAGCAGATGGGTTCTACGGATCTCACACTAATGGTATTCTATATACTTATGGCGTAACAACCTTTAATTTAAAGTTCATGAATTTTAGATGGAAGATAGGCATTAATGCTGACTGGGGCAACATACATGAAAGTACTCATAAGTCTATCACTATTTAATAATTTCTAAAATATTTTTGTCACTTCTTGGCAGCAAATAATACTCCGGCTATGAGGGCTGTAACAGTGAAACCTTGAGCTACAATACGGAGACGCATCATAGTCTGTGACATCTTGGATCTTCCTTGTCTGAATGACCAAAGGCCATATGACAATGCACCAGCAGTTGCTAAGCAGCCTGAAAGAACACATGCATCATATATAACATTTAATCATTCAATAAAGTGTAATCTTTAGCAAAAAAAAAACAACTTAAGATATTATTAATAGAGATTATTAATCACTGAATATTTAGTAGTAGTTTGGAAGTATCTTGCCTAATAGACAAGGCAGCTAATCGATTTCGGGCACAATTTATATATTTTATTTATTATCATGTAATCACTTTCTACAACAATTTTTTTGCTGTTTTTTGCCGTAAATGTGGCAAATCTACATAGTATAGGAAAATGTACTATGTAGCAACAAGAATATGCAAATTCATACCGATAGGGACAAATGGATTTTCTTGAAATTTGCGATTGAATTTTTGTCCCATGGTTTCAAACTGATGCGATTTTCCCATGTCTTGACGCAGTTTCACCCAATCTAAATCGGTCGGTTCTGGTTCAGTAGTCATTTTTAACAAATTTGCTAATTGTTGATAAATAAATTACAGCAAATTTGTTATATTTTATTGTTATTTCACAATAGTGAATTTCGTCGTAGGAATACAGTATTCAAAGTAAATGAACTGACACTGACAGCCACATGACAAAAGCCTTATTTTATTTGAGCTGTGCTGTCAACATTTTCAAAATCAGCTGATTACGATGATATTCTATATTTTTTTAAGTATTACAATTTAATGGCTTTGATACAATTTGCAGAAAAGTTAACAGTAATTTTATTGCTGTGATGTTGTTTTATTTCAAATAAAATAGAGATATAGTTCTGAAATATTTTTTTACATCAGGTAATAATTATAAGAAATGTCAATCATAGCCAACCAATAGAAGCGAGCGGTACATGTCATTGGATCATTCATTAGCATGGCATTTATTTGACGTATCAAGAACGCATCATTGCCTGTCTGTCACACTGTCTGTACTATATGTTTGATTGACTAATCTTACGTACGTACACGTTTCCTTTATTTGGTTTATTCATATTAACTATAAAATGTTACATTTAAGTGTCAAAAATTTGCATTTTAAAAGTGTAAGTACTAATTCTTTGTATCATAGATCTAATTATATCACATCAAACAATCGAAATCGATTAATGTAATCCACCGTTGATTAGCTACCTTCGCTTTCGTATAGTGTTGTATATCGTTTCAACACGTTTATGGGTTGACGTTACTTAACCTTATGACGAGTGGAATGTACGAGTGCTATTGTTATCGTCTCCCGCCGTTGCATTCATAACCATCATCATCAAACAGTTGGTAATTTACTTCCAAAAATTGAGAAAAGGTACAGTTACCAGCCATTGTAAGTTATAACCAATTTGTGCTGAGAGCTAGGTATCTATCTAAACATATGTAGACTAACTGCAGCATAATGCAACTGCAGTAAAATTGTACATACCCCGGTATATATTTATGCCCTGAAGTGAACAGGTTGTGCATTAAAAAGGTGTGATTATCTAATTCCACCTTGAACTAACTTTTTGTTGTAAACAACAATGATGTTGGAGCTGTACCAAGAAACAGACTCTTTAAGACAAAATTTAACTACAGAAATAAGTGAAATAGTATGTTTTTTCAAATTTATTGTCCTAATTGTATACCACTTTCTATTGTACTCTTTTGTTTACAGATGACCTCATCGAACCAAGGATTAAAATCAACTGAAACTCAAATATCTTGAATGTTAAATTGATTACTGTTAATTGATCATCTTCCTTTTATGTAATAATAATAATAACTTTTTTTTTTGTGTGTCCCCAATATGTTTCTATACAACGCTGATAAGTGAGTGTGCCTTATCATTTCTGCTCAAGATAATATTTAACATTCAGTCTCATTCGCACCAACTAGACAGGTGTTTGGTGAATATTTAGTTATTACTTTTCCTCACTCGTGATTTTTGCTTTCCTATTAATTTGGTTGAATCCAAAACGTTGTAATAATGGCATCCAGTGACGCTGAGATTAAAGATGGATTTACCCTGCCTGTTTGGATGAAGACCAAGCCTACAAAGTGAGTATTTTATATTATGTATATATTTATGCTTTATAAATCGTCTGATGAATTTATTTTGCCCAGTGTTACACAATACAGAGTTTTGCTTGAATGTAGAATTATTCTTCCAGTTTAGAATTTTTTATGTAAAATTGATTTTATTTATGTCTGCTCAAGTGTTCATGATTTTAGTAATGTGTTGACTTAATCCAATTCCAGCAAGTTTGTTTTATATTGAAATTTTATTCAGTGTGTATTTTACAGTTCATATTGAAGATTTAGCACACTATTGTTTGACCTTGGGCTTGGGTTTGATTTGTTTGACCTTGTTACTTACTACTCAGTCACAATATATTATCTGTGCACCTCGTCATGACGTCATGTCGCGCGGTGGGTATGGTGCGAAAAAACAAGTTAACAATAAGTAACTCACAATTTGAAATATATCTTTTTGTAAACTTCCTCATTGTTACCATGTTTTTCCCACTGTACCCCGACCAGAGACATAACGTCATGCGGTGAAGTGCACAGATATATGTGACCGGGTAGTAGAAAATACTGATTTAGGACTGGCAACTTGATTATAGCCGAACCTGGACAAAAAATTCAAAAACCCTGAATATTTGGAGCAAATCACATTTTTCTTCTCTTTTTACATGTTACATTTTATTTAGTCCAGTTAGATTTTTCTTATACAAAAAGTGTCTGGGTTATTCCTAATTAATAGGTAACCTCTGGGCCTATGATGGTTGCGTTTGTCACGCGGTAAAAAAGGGACATAGCTGCCGTCACCTTCTGACATGTATGTGAGTGCGAGAATGACATGCATGTTATCATATCATTTATCACAAGATAAACGCGACCATCATAGGCCCACTGGGTTATACTTAATTCTTGAAATAAATAATCTTAGTCAATACTGAGATACAAGATCAAAGCATTAAAACGAACATATGACATCAGTATGTCATACCTAAATAAGAGGTTTTGAAGTATAGCAGACAGTATTAATATGTTTGTATGATATGTATTGGTGAATGCAAAATTTAAGCATATCCCAGAATTATGCACTTTTCAAGGACAACTTATTTGCATTCTGTGATTGCAGCCAAATAAAACAAACTTATATACCTAATTAATTTAGAGTTTACATAATTGGCATTAGGAATCTCAAGGAAAAATACTTACATACGGATATCAACCATTTTTGGCACACAGGTAGCTGGGTTACAGATGGTTATAGTATACTTTGTATCCAACTATGCTGACGAAAAAAAGGGGGGTTATGACTTGTTCTCTTCCGGGAAAGAAGTTAGTAAATAAATAATACTTCTAATTTGTACTAAGAATCATCCACATAAGTTTTTAAGGGATTGTAAGGGAATAGGGTAATGATAATAATGTGTTTTTAATACTAAATAGTAAACATTGCATATATTTGATGAATACTACTTGATGACTAGTAGACTATCCAATGGACAATGTAGTTCTCATAAGTGTACTAACTATAATGTTTTAGTGAAAATGATGTCATGAATTTAAGCTCATTTCATTATATTCTCATGATCCTAGCAAGTCTCTATCATCATACTTGGTTAAACAGTACCTAGTTGCCAATTGCAATTAGCCTTTTCTCATTAGTTTGCTCTACCTAGGGCTTCTCCTGTGGAAGTTTTGAGGAAACGCTCCTTATATACTTAAGTTAAAACAGCAATATTTATGCAAAATGTGTTATTATTTCCCACACCACAGGACAATGAAGGCGTCCTGTTCCTGTAGATATTTTCTCTTAAAAACAGGTGTTTTCCTATAACAAAAATCACCAAGAATATATTGCATAGGTATATTTCATTGTCCTGCTTGATAATGATAATGCCTTGATAACTGAGTGACGTCACTGTCTATATTTGCACGTTTGATTCTTAAGATAAAGTAATCCATATATGGCGATAATGTAATGTGCATACCTATTATGTGATTTAATTTAATTTCTATATTACGAGTATGGTTTATGATCATTGATAATTTTCACTTAAATCTTACTTACATGCTTAAGGCTGACATAGCGGTAGCTACCGCGGTAGCTAGCGGTAACCACTTCTGGTTCAAAGGCAACGAAAGATTTGGTAACTCTATAAGAATTAAGAAGATAAAGAGGTTCATCATATTGGACTAGAAGAATGTCTTGTGGTTTAGGCTTGTGCCTGATGTTATTAAAAAGTTGGAATGCCGAGACATCCATTATGGTGGAAAGCATTGGAATCTATGAACATAATAGGAACCCTCAAATCAAATTCATTCGTAATCAATCTCCTTTTAGGGTTCTAAAAGATAATTTTTATTTATAAAAACACCATAGTATAACAAGTTCCCACTTAAAAGAGTGAAATTAATTTTTTTCAAATTAGGATCGATGAGTGCAAAATGCATTAATAATAATAACGAGATCTCCAGAGAGTTGGTCTGGGTCCTCGCCTCTGGTGTGTCTTCATCGGCCGGAGTGGATACCCAAGAGGACCCGTAGGACTTTCAGCTTCGGCTTTCCTTCGTTGGCTGTCCAGAGAGGAGCGTTAGAGCTATAGGCTTCAGGGGTGGAAGTGTTAAAGGACATAACGCCGCGAGTAACCTCGGAGAAAGCGCAGCACACCTCTCGACACCCCTGAGTCCTCACGTCCGTGTTGCTTCCGGCAGTGTTTATGACGGCAATTACGGGGGCCAATCAAGTGAGTGGCGAGTCACTACCCGCCACAGATAACGATCTATTTGGTGATTATGGTGGGTGAAGCATCTCTATTGCAATAGCCAAAAAAAACTACAATTTAATAGCCCGATTCTCTTTCCATAAAATGCAATAGTGTCAACATCTGCTGAGACCTGCTCATGGACGTATTATCTCATTGATATGGTCAGTAGCGGGTCCCAGCAGGAGTACAGCCACAGCAAACTTCCCGAAAGGGCCTCTACGTGTTGGATTTATATCCCCACGTAAGCCTGTACTGTTGGCTTCCGCCCCAGTCATGGCTTCCAAATGACCGGGCCTCATGGCCCGGAGTGACTCACGGAAGTTGAGACAACATAATAATAAAAGTGTTTATTGCATGGCGCCAGTTAAACATTATGTGTGTTAGTTATGTGTGCTTGTGTGCAATAATAAAAGCCAGACTGGTAATGTATTTCTGCGAATTTTCCTCTTTAGTCAGAATCACATGTCGTCGGAAAGTACTGTGTGTACTTCGTTGTTGTTAGTGTATTTTACGACAGGTATGTACCTAGCTGTCACGTTTCGCGCTTCGAGTGGCTTGTCTAGTGACGTCACGTTCAATTGTGTACATATTCCCATTACAGTAGGAATGCGGGGCCAAGTTTTTGCCTGTAGCTCTTGCCAACTGCGTAAAAGTTTTCTAAATTCCTTGTGACGCATAGTTTCCGTGGAAAGGTCGAAAAACTTAAGTTCCTGCTTTGTAAAGAGTGAACTTGTGTTAAAACAGTCCCAACACAATTTTCTTGATAGTACCTAGATAGAACCACAGCGAGCTTTGCTCGTTGTGTGGTCTATTTTTTGTTTATTCGATGACTAAACCGATCTAGATAAATTAGGAGCCTAATTTTGTCTACATACTAAATTTCGACCAAGTTAAGGAACCTTCGAATTGCTCATTAAAGTAATAAGATGTAATGCATAAGTCATCGGAAATGTTAATTATAATAGCCGGACTGTGCCTGATAAAGCGATACGAGTAAAGTAGGTAATGATATTTTATCAGACCAAAAACACCTATTTGTCGAATGAATGAATACTCAATTGAAGGTGACCTACACAGACAGGTTTGTTATTCTACAGTCATAGCCATGTAGATTCCTACTATTATTTAGATTATATAAAAAAAAAAAACATTTTTTCGTTTACCATGACAGTGAGGATTTTCGTCTACTTGGTATATTCTGGATTTAAGATAGTATTCAGGGTATTGCGTTGTTATTGGTGTCATGGGTGTGTACCTACATTTCATTTATTAACTACTAGCTTCTGCCCGCGACTTCGTCCGCCTTAAATTCGTTTATCGCGGATAAGGGTATTTTTCCGGGATAAAAAGTAGCCTATGTCCTTCCCCGGGACTCAAACTATCTTCATACCAAGTTTCATCCAAATCGGTTCAGCGGTTTAAGCGTGAAGAGGTAACAGACAGACAGACAGACAGACACACTTTCGCATTTATAATATTAAGTATGGATTAGTATATTAGTATTATTAGTATATATTAGTATATTAGTATTAGTATATTAGTATTAGTATATTAGTATATATATTAGTATATATATTAGTATATTAGTATATATATTAGTATATTAGTATAAATTAGTATACTAGCTTCTGCCTGCCTTAAATTCATTTATCGCGGATAAGGGTATTTTTCTGGGATAAAAAGTAGCCTATGTCCTTCCCCGGAACTCAAACTATCTCCATACCAAATTTCATCCAAATCGGTTCAGCGGTTTAAGCGTGAAGAGGTAACAGACAGACAGACAGACAGACAGACAGACACACTTTCACATTTATAATATTAGTATGGATTAGTATTATTAGTATATATTAGTATATTAGTATGGATAGTAGTAGGAAAAAAAGGAAAACTCTTTGTGTTACGACAGTCGGATAAAAAGTACCTATGTAAAAATATGTAAGCAGTAACCATCTATGGATGTTCCTCGGTGCCAAAAATCTTAAATGGGAAAAATCTGTTCAAGCTGTTTTGACAGTCGCAAAAAGACACAGGAACATATACAAAAAAAAACCTAGTTTATGACCTATCTTATTTCATTTATTTTTTGTAAAATATGTAGGCACAGACTTTTCATTTTTACAACTAAATAATATTACCCGTCTGCTCGTTTGCCCCCTATGCCATAAAAAACAATATATATATTATACACGTTGCATTGTTATTGCTATCGTTGGCATTTTCTTTTATTAACTACCTACCTACTAGAAGAGAAATGTCTACAACGTCGTTCGCGCAGGATAAAAGAACATTACCCCTATTTTTTTCTTTAGCGTAGTCGGCTAAAAAATATCTTTATAACCATCTGTCGATACCCACCAATGGCATGGCGTCCATATAAGCCGACTCCCACCGGGTTGCGCAATGAGAGGCCTATAACCACCTTTTTCTTTAAATATGAGTAAATGAATACGCTTCGTCTTTCCTTGTAATTTATTGACGCCACGCCTCTGATGATACCCGTGTACTAAATTTAGTTAAATAGAAAAATATTTGAATTTCATATTTTGTACGATTGTAATACAAAAAATTAATATATTTCGATTTAGTGACTCCAAATAGTCCATTACCATATATTTTTTAAATATCTTCAATGTACAAATATTTCATTTTTACAACTTTATACCATATGAATGCCGTGTACCTCCTTGTGAAATACATAGGTATACAAGTTTCCCAACTAGGTAGGTACTTGTTTACCGAGTAACTAAGTTGTCATTCGCTAGCAAAACAAATTGGTCGGGGGCTTGGCATTGACGTCATGCGGCTCACTTCAAACTATCGGAATGTATAATCAATACTGGACTATTCATTGGCTCAAAATTAGCCACAAAGATTTCGTGTAATGTTATCTGTAATTTTAACCCCCGACGGAGATAGAGGTTAAATGATGTGTTGCGTGAATAGAATTATCGCAAAATTCTGAATGAGTTGCAGACATTTCTGTTAGTCTAAAATTAAACGCGGCATTATAGCCTCCGTAGCTGGGACGTTGCCAATGCAGTTATTTCATTATAGTCATAGCAATAATGCATATATAGATAGTTGAAATATTAGGCAAGAAGTAGAAATCAACATTTGTCGTTCTCGCGACCAGGGATTAGAACCGGTATTTTTTTTCATGCAAAATATCCGAAATAATTATTCGTTTTTAACCGACTACAAAAAAGGAGGAGGTTATCAATTCGGTTTTTTTTTTTATGTTACCTCAGAACTCCGTCATTTACACGACGATTTGGAAAATTATTTTTTAGAAATCGAAGGAAATCCTCGATTTTTATGAGCACATGTATGGCGATTTCGGTATTTATTACAGTAGTTTAAGCATTTACATTTGAAAATCACCATTTAGTCGAGAGAAACCAATGATGAAGACACCAGCCATCAGTTACCACTGAGGGCTCTACCGGTGTTATTAATACGCGGATCGCGAGTCGATTTGGAAAATTATGTTTTCGGTTAAGAGTAGGAATCTCCAAGTTGGTCCCATAAAATTTTGGTGATGATTTGATGATGAGATCGATGAGGAATCGAAGGAATTCCTCAAATATTATGGGCACACCTATGGCGATTTCGGTGTTTATTAAAGAAGAACGCATTTACACTCGAAAATCATCATTTGGTGAAGAGAAACTGATGATGAAGACACAAGCCACCAGTCACTAATAAGTGTTATTTAATTCACTAATCGCAATATAATTCTTTATCATATTTTGCTTAGAGGCAGAAGTTAGTTAAGATCAGGGTAGCAAAGTGGAGCTGATAGTGGAGAACCAGAGAACTCCTTAACGGTTAAGAGTTACAGGATAATTCTTAAAAATACATGTATTATAGTTACGTACGTTAAGTCTGTTAGTCATATTCTTCATAGTGTGCCTCTGAGGTAGTCTCCTTATCACCAAGTCAGGATCTGATGATAGGATCCCAGGGAAATCGAGAGAAACCTTCAAATATTATAGGCACTAAAAATGTTATGTATATATTTTTCTAAAATAATTCAGTTATTTTCGTCTGCTTGTCATCATTTAATGATGCTGAGCTGATGATGGAAGGTACAAGTCCTTATTAACGGTCAATAGTTGCGAGATAATTCTTTAAATATTATGGGTAAGTCTCACTGTTAAGTAGTCGTATTCTTTTGTAACCAGCAACCTACTGGACCATTTTGACCCAGGCAATTCTTATAATTTAGATTTTTATTTACAATCAAGTCCTCCTCAATCTTCCCATTCTGGGCTCTAAAACATACTTTATATCACTAAAACCCATCACTAAAAGGCAAAAAATAAAAGTTTAAATAAAAAAAGAAGTGACTTCAAAATAAACTAAAAAGCCAAAAATAATCTTTTATGTACGGTACGAATCACATTTGAATCACCTTTTGAAGCCGGTGCCAATCCTGGAGTAAAGTTCTGTATTCAACAAAAAGACGAATTACTATCACTAAATAATATAGAGGCAGATAATAACTAAAGGCTCGCCGCCGCGGTTCTTGCGTGCCATCTGTGTTAATAGTAATAAATGAATGGCACCGACTTCAAAAGGTGATTCAAATGTGATCCGTACCGTACATAAAAGATTATTTTTGGCTTTTTAGTTTATTTTGAAGTCGGTTCTTTTTTATTTATTTTTTTTATTTTCGTTCAATTACAAGATTTTCGTATATTTAATTAAAATTATGGAACTTGAATCAGGCCCCTATTTCATAAACGTGACAATTGACAACGACAATTCCACGTACATTGCTGGGTCGCCGAGTAAGTGTATGCCTGGCATCATGATGGAGCAGTTATATATGCCGAATTGTCGTTGTCAACTGTCACCTGTCACGTTTATGAAATTGGGGCCAGGTGTTTTGGGATCAATTTTTCTTCTCTTAAATACAGTTTTAAAACATTCGAGAATTAGCGTGTATTTTCGAAGATTTAAGAAATATCGGTTCCGATTCCTGCTCGCGACGTACCTAATATATTTGATAATCTTGAATCGTTGTCTTTTGTACGATAAAAAAGTGTTATTTTGGGCAATGATCTCGTGTCGAATGCATGACCGATGTCGAAGTTGTTAACACTCTGATAGAAAGGTTATTGTTGCATGATTTAGGCATTTCGTAGAAAGTGTTTTGTCATGCCATAAATCAAGTAAAGATAAGTTGGTGACATAAGACTGATTGATCATTTTTTTTTTACTTTCTTTTACAATTTCGTGCATGACTCTCAACCGTCAACAATGCTTAGAGTATACTAACACTATCAGTCAGTCAACCAGTAATACTTCTCTTATAATTAGTACCCGTAACTTGTTCGGAACCTAAACTTAAATGAAATCGTAGTTTTAATTAAATATCTAGTTTTTATAATCATTTTATTCCAAGGAAGAGAAACTAGTACTACAATATCTAGATATTATCTATTAACAAAGCACGATTTCGTTGCGGTTGAGGTTGCCTCCTTGTTTACGTTGTCTTGTCCCATTCAAATTCAATTAGCTAATAATAATGTACAAGAAATCAACAGAACACTATTGGCATGATTACCTATTGTACGTTTAGTCTGTCTGTATACAATTTTACCCACTGACTTGCCTTTGACTTAGTCCTACGCCTCCTAGAAGGCACAAAGGGGGCCCACAGGGACCGTCCAAGTGTCAATCCCGATGGGTTTTAAGCTTCGTGCTTAATATCACTTCCAGAGTTCCCGATATTTTTACCTTTTTCATATATTCTTCATCTGATACCGTACGTTTTGTTTTTGACTATCACCTTTTGGATAGGGAATCCAATCTATTGCCTGTTTAGTACTACTGCGGATTTTGTCTTCTTATAATCTAAGTTAACTCTTTTCATACGTCTGGTCTCATTTCACGCTGGACAGATTCGGTTTTGTCGAACACATTCAGAAAAACAAGGTGTTGTTTGAAATATAGCCGTTGGGAAATTTAGACCAGCTCCCCAAAGGACTGGCTTACTCAGAAGAAACAGTCCACCATTCGCACAATGTACAATAAGTACCTATAAAGAAAATAAATGTCGGCGCAATCTAAGAGAGACTTATCTCAGTACATGACCTAACCACGACTCTCAGTAATAAGGAAATCGCTGCATGAAGCGAAGTGTCTTTCATCTTTTCGCAACTGTTTGTTTTTGTCTTTCATACCTTTGTTGAAGAACTTCACACGTTCCTTTTCGCATCATTCATTTTTGGCCGTCGAAATTGTCATGATAGCTCTCGATCATCGACGATTTGGTCATACTTAGTCTTTAGCAGGGCTCTATACTGAACAGGAAATTGTCTATAATTTCCCTTCCTAGCCCTTTAATTCAAATAGCATTGGATTAAATTTTTACGCAACGTCAGTCAAACACAACTCAAGATATCTAGTAGGTACATAGTAGAAGGTAAGGATTGTACTAGGCGCTCTTGCGACATTATGCCTCAGCAATTTAGAGGCCAAGCTCCGTGGAATGCCGGGGCTAACCTACTGTTGGTAAATCTGTCAGTAGTTCGTTATAGTCAATTAAAAAGCCGTGATCGCATAATTATTTCATTAAAACAAATATAATTTCCTTTTGGTGTTCTGTTACTTATAAAATAAAATTGGAAAATCCCGAGATTTTTGGATACAGGCCGGAAATTAGAGATGTGTAGCTCGCGAGTGAGTGATTCAAACGAGCTATATCATTTGGATTAGCTCACTAACTCTTTCGCTCACTTAAGATTCAAGTAGCTCAGTATCTCATCTATCATCTCAGTTTTACTCGCTCGCTCTCGCTCATAAAATTAATGTTGCCGTGCCCGGCCGAGCCAAACGAGAGAGACAATCTGTTCTCTGCTCACTCGTGAACAGTCATAATCATAATTATAAACAAAGATCAGAAACAAATGAAAAAAAAAATTTTTTTCGACTATAGTCCAGTATACTGGACTTGAACCAGTTCCTTGAGCCAGACCGGGGCAGCACGCTCTAACCAAGTGAGCTAATTGTCCATACCAGTAGTCGAAGAATTTTGTCATCTGTTCTTGCTTATGGATCTCTGTGTGGTGCATCCGACTCTTTAGCCGTTCACAGTTCTGCACTAGACGGCGCTAAACGGCTAAAGAGTTGGGATGCACCATACAGAGATCCATAAGCAAGAACAGTATCGTCGATTTTTTTTTTCATTTGTTTCTGATCTTTGTTTATGATAATGACGCTAGTGATGATAATCCACTAATAAATTGCAAATATTGTTATTATTATCACGATATTTGTAAAACAAAAAGTACAGTCATGAGCTATATGAGCTAAATGAGTGATACATATCTCGGTGAGCTAAAGACACATATCACTATTTTCATTTTAGTGACCCATTTTGCGCATCTCTAGCGGAAATGGGTATAATTCAAGCCTTGTTTTGCATTATACCAGTCCTTATGTTCTTATGCCCCAATGATTTGTGGATGTTGGCATTAGGTCCTTTCAGCATACAGTAATGACATGCGCCTTTAGCAGCGGCGTACACAGGGTTTTTGGCCAAGGTATTAGGCAGTTTTCTTGTGCCCATATGGAGCCATGGTCGTTCAAGGCTTTAGGTTAGGCTGTTTTTCTGTGCACTTATGGAGCCATGGTCGTTCAAGGCTTCAGGTTAGGCAGTTTTTCTGTGCCCGTATGAAGCCATGATCGTTCAAGGCTTTAGGGTAGGCAGTTTTTCTGTGCCCATATGGAGCCATGGTCGTTCAAGGCTTCAGGGTAGGCAGTGCCTGTGTGCTTATATGGACCGCATGACACTTGCCTTTAGTTTAAATCATTCTTGTCCGTTGTTGTTTTCCATAAACGCTTCGTATCTGGCAGTCTCTTTGTAAACAATTGTAAAAACATTTCGAACTTTCATAATCATAACATATAAGTACATTACACTTATCGTGAATATGGACAAATACACTGACATGAGCATTATCCATTATAAACCTCGTCTTGATGTTTTGCCTGTCAACAACGTTCTTTTGAAGGTCGTGTGACGTCGCGCTATCAATCTTTATTGACATATCGCAATAAATATCACTTTGCGTCTGTATACTGCAATAAAGCTGATCTTCAAACCGCTGGACAGAGTTTTATGAACCATGGCTAAGAACACTCGATCAAGTCACCATACAAACACAAAAAACCGGCCAAGAGCATGCTCAGTGTAGGGTTCCGCAGCCGTTCGTACTAAAAAAAGCACTACAGATGAAAGAAATACGATAGCAAAAAGTGCACTAGCAAAAGAGCGTATCTCCACGGCACTTCGCCCTTTTGCTGAGAAGCGCAGTTTTTTTAGCACAAAAAATAAACGGTATGTCCGATCATGTTGAAAATAATATTCTTATGGAAGTATTTATTCAGCTTTATCTTTATAATATTTCTCATATTTTTTGGATATACCTTTTAGAAAATAGAGGGGGGGGGGACACACATTTTATGCTACTTTTGGAGCGATTATTTCCGAAAATATTCAATAAAAAATATTTTTTTAGAAACCTCCGTTTTTTAAAAGAACCGTCGAAATATCTACCACACATTGATATTAGCTGAAAAAATGTTTGTCAGTTAAAGAAATAATGAGATAATGATCTTTCATATGTAAGTAGGCCGCACGGGCACTTTTACATGTCTGACTCTACGGCATTTCCCAAGAGGATGACTATTGAGAAGAAAGCCGAAACAAATTCTACAGTCAGTATTTTTTTTCTAAATAACTTATCTATTACAATATTTGTACTTAGCCTATCCTAAATATATGTCTTAAGTATAAACTCAATGCGTAGTTCTCCAAGGAAACATATCAAAACTTATAAAAGTAAAAAAATAATAGAGCTTAAAAAGCAAAATATGTTTTTTTTTATTTAAAACAACTTTCGGAAGTTTGATATGCCACCTTATAAGATTAACCGTGTCCCAGTAAAAGTAAATTATTTGGTTTCTGTGTTGGGCCATGCATTTTTGTCTGTTAAATAGTCCTCTACCCTATAATATGCCTTTGTCATTAGAGACTTTTTTTGAGTACTTTTTGAGAGCTGGAAAAGGTAATTTTAAAGAAGCATCATCTGAAAACTTATTATAAAAATGTATACATTGGTTTACGAATGATTTGGCTACTTTATTTTTCGGTTACATTTAAGTATAGAGTGCCTCCCCTAGAAATATATATTTTTTGTTATTTCATTATCAAACTAAGTAGCGGCTTATACAAGACACCTATACTCAAAACACATCATGTAGTTTTTGAGTAAAATGCCTGTGACATACGGACGGACGGGTGGACATGACGAAACTATAAGGGTTCTGTTTTTGCCATTTTGGCAACGGAACCCTAAAAACCAAATCAAAATCTGTTCATCCGTTCAAGTGCTACAATGCCATAAACAGACATAGCTTTAGCATATTTTTATGTCGAAGGTTAAAAATACTTAAAATGTGTCGGAATGTAATAAAGCATTTGCACCAACGAAATTCTGGAAGCAGTCAAAAAATAAAACAGTTATCTCCGGTTTCGCGTGTTTCAGATGAGAGAGCGAGATTAATATTGAGGTGATTACATTTCAGTCCTGAACCAAATATATTTGTGAACCGAAATAAATTATGTGAGTAATTCTGATCACCGCCCACCAATATTATTTGAACCATCAATCTTATCTCAGAAGTTGAAATGTAACAATAACCTGCATTGTTTCATTTTGGGTGTCAAGTAAACATAAAACAATCACTTTTTATCAAAGTTATCATGTTTTTCTGAAGACCTTAGTAACAGGAGTCATGATTACAACGATAATATGTGGCAAATAGTGTTACGTAGCGCAGTCAATAACTTGAAGAAAGTCGTGCGAGCCACTTTGATCTTTATAAAATGCGTAATAAAGACTTTACTAGTAGTAAGATGACAATAACTTGTCACCTGGTATCATGGCTTGTACATGCGTATATATGTAGGTATGATTTCGAACACATCCCCCCACACGAAGTGTAATCAATAGCTTATCGGTCGTTGTTCTTAGCTAAATTAATATAGTAATGCGATTACAGGGATACTTACAGCACTTTAATAAGCAAGTATTGCTTATCATTTTCAAATATTATAATACAAATATAAATATTGAAAAGTGATATCAAAGTTTGCTAAACGCCGATAGATCTCTCAAAAATAAAACAATAATATAACAAAAAGTCAATACTTTACTACTTGAGAGACCTATCGGCGTTTAGCAAACTTTGATATCACTTTTCAATTACCTTTACTGCTGTGGTTATCGTTTGTACTAGTTAGGCTTTGTTTTAAATTTTAGTTTAATAGGTACCTAATTTTTTTGTTTAATTATACAGGGTGGCCCACGGTTATGCGACATGAAAGGAAAGTACCTTAAATATTGTAAATGTATTTTGCTGAATGGAGACACTATTTTATTTTTAAAGAAAGTAATACTGCATTCAAAGATTATCTAAAAATCGAACGGATCAAAAAAAGCCCCTCGTATATTTATGATGCCAATCGAAAGGAATGCTGCCGAAAAGAATATTAATAAAAAATAATCCTCATACGTAACATAGTAGTTTTAAATAAGGGAACAACGAAAAATGTTTGATTCAAATATCAAAAAATGTATACACAGGATCTTAGAAGGACTTACTTTAAATAATAAAACAATATCTCCATTCAGCAAAATATCCTATCTACAATATTTAAGGTACTTTCCATTCATGTCGCAAAAACGTGGGACAGCCTGTATAGTTACTCGCGTTGTTAAGGCGAACAGTAATGCCTATGTTGTTTACTTTGCAAATAGATCTTATCTTTAAGATCATCAGTTTGTTTTTCTTCGACTAGGTTAAATTCTGTTTTCAAAACAATGACGCAGTTAAGCGCATGTTTTTCTAATAAGCTAATCCGCATATACATAGATACTAGTGATAAAATTGACTATTTGCTTAACCTGCGTTTTAAACAAAATATTGATTTTGGTTTAAATAATTTTGTTTGATTTGCTAATATTAGAGATGGAACGGGTAGTTATTTGGCCCGATAACGGATACCGGATATTCCGTCAATAGTATTACCTAAAGTGGAATAAAAATATTAACGCGCGCGCGATCGATTGATTTGATTAACCTGATAATGATAATTCATAGAAAAGAGAAATCTTTTCATTCATGTAATTTCCATTTGTAAAATTTATTAAATTTTTCGCTTTGTTTTCTGTAGTCTCAGTGAGTTTTTATGTTAAAAATAATGTAGAATGTTAAACTGACGTTAATAATTGATTATTTGGTGTCTTTTGTTATTTATTAATCATGTTTATATCTTAATAATCAGTTAATTCCAATGATATTTTGTACACATTGTTGTCCAGCGGTATGATGGTCGCGTATATCAATGCGATAAATGATATGATAACGCGCCTGTCACTCTCGCACTCTCTTACGTGTCAGAACTTGACGGCAGCTATGTCATTTATTAATCGCGTGACAAACGCAACCATCATAGGCCCGTAGAATGTATCAACGCAATCACCATAATCAATATTTACAGTTAATTACCCACATACACACTTTCCCATTGACTCGTTAATGCGTTGCGTAGCCTTAGCTTTAAAATCAAGAAAGAATACAAATAATACTCTTTATGATAAAGGTAAATAATAAATCTGCAGTTAAAAACAGAGTGCCGACACACGGGCCTTAACATTGTAAAAAAATCACTATTATTAAGTGTCAAGAGCACAATTTTCGGGACCGAATCCATAATATATTTCTATTACATTGTACCGAGATATATGTTATTTAAAACGGTATGAGAAAGTTTGCCGCTAATGAATTATTAGAACGGTTCGAATCTTGTGCCAAAACTTACTAGGTATCAGAGATGGGTGTCATCTGTGACGCTATTCCGAGCGTCTACGTCCTGTCTTTGACCTCTTGAGGTTCGGCTCGGATGTGTCTTGCGATATAGTCACGCGGTCCGCCGAGGGAGTGCGTTCGCACATCGTTCCCATTGGCCCGCGCACAGTGACGTCACAAGCAAAATAATGTTATTTTGAAATGTTATCGTGAGATTAGATACGTTCTATGTGCTTAACAACGTGGTATATAAGGTAGCGGGGCTTTACAAACTGTTTCAGTCAGTGACGAACGTTAAAACAATCGTATAGTTTTTATTTTAGCGCACTCTTGAACGCACGCGTGTTTAAACCGATCCGCCGTAGTTAAAAATAAATTCTCTTTGCATACTCTCTATTTGGGACAGTATTGTTTTGCTTTGCGGACGTTTGTGTTTATTGTTTTGGTTAAGATGTTCAGAAAACAGCGTAATGTTTGGGCACAAGTCAATAGTTACTTCACGTAAGTGCTTTGATTTCGTGACGCTTTCTGTTGTAAATTATATTTGTATGTTTTATTGTATTATCTTATCATTTTAGATAGCACAGGGGAAACCCGTTGCATAAAACCATGAATTTTCATTATGTAACTCCTATTTCTCGTCTTTACAGAGATTTCGAGCCATTTGCCGCCTCGCCTCCCGGTCAGGATGACGCCTTCTTTATCCGGTACCCCAACACCAAAGCTATCTTCGGAACCAACATAGAACGAGACGTCGCGAAGGTTATCAAAGAACCAGCCACTGGGGTTAAAGATAAAGATTGGTCGAAGCACACGAAACCGTGCCAAGACGTTCTCCACGGCATCGCGCCAATCAACACAGCTGGTAGGTCTTTTATTATACCTATAATTTGCTCTTCTATTAACCGAGTCTGCAACCTTGGCATTGGCTTTCTCTAATGAACCCGATTGTTCTTTCATTGAACGCCTGTTGCCAACGGCTTTAAATGACAAAGGCAATGTCACCGAGTTAATCCAGTTTTTTTTTAATAAGAAACTCGTGTTGAAAAACGTGGCTTCGATATATTGAGAACGGCCTGTCCTAAATTGTAGATAAAAAATATATATATCTGGATGCCTTTCAACGTAAATGAAACAAGGACAAAACTGATTAATAAACTGACACCGGTTTTATATGAATAACTTGCAACGAAAGGTTAACACACTATGATAAGTGCATATACCTAAAACAATACAAAATCGATGGCTAATATTTATTAGTCATTGATTTTACATCGTAATAGGTATATGTAAAAAGGGTAATCCCTTTCAATATTTTTTAATCCGTTTCAACCTTAATTCAATGTCGTATTTATGTAATAATATTTAACGATAATGAAAATGATTTTTTTTCATGAGGCATTTTATCCAAACATGCTAGAATAGGTAGATCTTCAAAACATTGCATAGAATACAGAAGAGCTGAGCTGTTGGAGACGGGTTCAAATATCAAAGCTCACAATTTTTCAACATTTTGCTTTAATATTTATTCGTTTAAAATAGAGGTGTTCAAAATTGAAGTTTTAATAAGTATTTAATGATTTAGGGTGATATACACACTTGATAACTTTAGAACGTTGAACGTACCCAAGCCGACCAACTTGTCTTGCCGACTTCCAGTCCGTCACCTCACCCCAAACATTGCTGAAAAGATATAATTGAAGCGGATCCTCCTGAGCCTCGGGCCAGAATCTGCTCGGGGCCGACAGAAGTGACAGACTTGCGGACAAATTTGGGGTCGTTGTGCCATTTTACTAGATTAGGCTTTTCGTTGTCAGTCAATATTTTTTCCAGTCACTAAACTAAAATATACACCTACTATTGAGCCCGAACACAATTACCATTGTGACAAGTTGATAACAGTTATCTTTGTATATTGCAGCAAACCCGATATCTCCGAAGGTGCTGGGCACAGACGAGGAGTTCAAGGGCGAGGGTGCGGCGTGCGGCAATTCAGTGGTCAAGGTTGGTGAATACATTATCGATCTATCTTCGTGACTGTACTTCGTAGTATTCGTGAGATACTTTCATAACTGCTGCGCACAGCCGAGACTTTTCCTGTCGCACGGCAAACGTCTTGGAGACACATTTCTTTTGTGACATATTATTATCTATCATTAATTCAGTGGTCAAATTTGGTTGGTGCATTATTAAACTGCAGCGCACAGCCGAGACTTTTCCTGTCGCACGGGAAACGGTTTGGAGACACATTTCTCTTGTGACATATTATTATCTCACATTAATTCAGTGGTCAAACTTGGTTGGTGGTTTTCGCTTTCCGCGACTGAACTTAGCAGTTGGACTGACGAACGTAGTCCCTTTGCGAGATACTTTTGTAGCTTATAGCGCGATCTGTCAACACATGTCTTTCTCTATCCCATCGGATGGAAATGGTTCAATAATATATTTTTCGAGCGACTGGCCCTTCTGGACACGGCATATTTGCTGCGTAATTGTGATTTCTAAACGCGTACGCAAATCGAGCCGTATATACATTTGTTTACATACGCCGATTAGTCACTCTTACACTTATACACACACCTCTCAAGAGAGAAACGTACGGGTATGATGTATCTCGTTGTAACAAACGGAACTATGATATCATTATATCGGAGCTGTAATCGAAACAAAAGTTGTGACGTAATGAGTTATGGTCGATGAGTATCAGTGGGCGGTTAGCGAAATAAATATTATGAATTGCAATAGATCCGGAATAACAATGTTTCATTCTGAATAAATAACACCCAGCGAATAACAAAAGAGAATGTTTACGTTAAATCATTCAGTATCTGTGTTGCTAAAATGCTTATCACTCTTATCAACATTGTTTATAATGTGATTACGTAACTCAAATTAAGCTAAATAAGTTAGGTATAACAGATTCATTCAGGCGGTGAAAACCCTGAACGATTTTCAGAAACAATCGACCACAATGAAGTAATTTTATGTAGTTTATTGACATTCTTAGTGCCACTTTATTGTTATGAATACTATAAGTACTAGCGGAACTAAAAACATTTACAAAGTGATTCAAGCATTATTGAGAAATGGTGGAACGAGTTAATGTATTATTGATTACGCTTAACAAAACATGATAATTGCAATTGTGACTATGGAAGTAGGGTCTGGAATTATCAGTTAATTCATTTTCTCATCGAAGTTGTTTGTTTAATAAGTTAAATTAATTAATATTATTGTTGGTTTGTGTTGGAGCTCACACGTAAATAAACATAAGATAAGAGAATTCTCATCCCGATCTGCGGTTGCTCCAGTGAGGTTAGCGCTACTTGATGGGACATTGTGTGTCGCGCGACACAACATCATCCGTCTTTCCCACACTGTAGGTATTGAAAAGAAAGAGATAGACGATATTTGTTGCGCGACAAAGGGTCGAGCGCGAAATAAATATATCTGCTTACTCTTGGCTTCAATCTATCGGTAAGTATTTTAATTAGTGAATTAGTACGATATTAACAATTAATTAGTATGGTGCAGAAATGCAAATTGCGTTGTTCATACAAACAGTTACTACTCCAATAGAAATCGTTCATTTTCTTGTTTTGACGACCGGTTTGGCTCAGTGTGAGTAACGTTGCCTGCGAAGCCGAGGTCCTGGGTTCAAATCCTGGTAAGGGCAAATATTTGTGTGATGAGCATAAATATTTGTTCCTGAGTCTTGGATGTTTTCAATGTATATAAGTAATATATCTATTAAATATATCGTCGTCTAGTACCCATAACACAAGCCTTATTGAGCTTACCATGGGGCTCGTTCGATTTGTGTAAAATTTTCCCGTAATATTTATTTTTGTTGCAATATGACTTTATAGTACGGTTGCATGTTGAGTCTCTTGTGTGTAAGTATTTTTGTATTTATAAATATTTAGTTCTGATTAAGTATGATATTTCGTGTATTTTTATTTCTTAAAATTATATAAAAGTCGCGGTGTGCCATACAAACATGAAAGTACGCCGGGTTAAATTTATGATTATGATATTGCAAAAATTTTTTTAGATATTTTCAATATCGCAAACAGTTAATTTATGTAACAAACTAGGCCACCTCTAGATAAAAGCGCATATTAGGGCTACATGTTTCGAGTTGAGAACGGCAAAAGCGTGGCTTTTAAAATTCCACTTTATTTGACCTCAATCCCGTCTGAGTTGTCTTGATAACCCTATATAGGCCATTAATTGAAGTTAATTGGCTGATTATTAAATACGTATGAAAACTCTTCGAGAAGAAGATAACGAGCGAACAGGGGGTCGGTCCAACACGGTATGCTCTCATGATCGCGATACGACCTACCTCTAACTTGCCGTCATTATTTAACATTGCATCATCAGCATAGCAATTCGCACTTGTTTATTTGGTGTAAATATAATGCTGTTGGCTTTGCAGCGATATTATCTAATTATATCCCAGCAAGAGTATGTTACCTGGCCCTGCCACTGGCCGCAACTACACGGCGACCCGACTTGTCAGCGTCAGCGCACGACACCATCACTAAATATAAACGGATATACGACATTTACTATACATACATATATATAAATATGATGACGATGAGGACATCGATTTCGATGACGGCGACCCTAACGTCCCTAACAAAACATTATGGACTTCGTCTATTGTGGGCTCTGGTATGGCTAAAGGAACTTAGAATAACTTCACGTAAACATAGGAGAACCATTACTACTCAGAGTAGTACATTCGGTAGTTATTCTTGCGGTTGAAATATTATGTCTGAACTAACACAAACAGTTGTTGTAAATGGAACCCAATCCAGTGGAGCTGCAGTTAAGCTAGGAGTGCCACAGGGCTCTATCTTAGGTCCATTTCTATTTTTGGTTTACATAAATGACTTGTCATCTATAGTAGAAAATCTTTGTGATATAGTACTATTTGCTGATGATACATCATTAATTTTCAAAGTTGACCGGAAAGCAACAGACTATGCTGAAATTAATAGTTTACTAGTTAAAGTACTTGACTGGTTTAATATTAATAATCTGCTATTGAATGCTAAGAAAACGAAATGTGTTAGATTAGTTTTACCGAATGTTAGAGCAGTGGATTGTACTATATCGCTCAATGGTGAATGTTTAGAAATGGTGGATAGGGCATTATTCTTAGGTATAACATTGGACGAGAACTTGCAATGCAGTCCCCATTTAGCAGTACTTGCAGGTAAATTAGAAAAATTAGACAATTGACCAATGTTGATACTGCTCGCTTAGTATATCATAGTTATTTTCATAGTATCATGTCAGTAGTACATCGTAGTTATTTTCATAGTATCATGTCATACGGTATTCTGGTTTTGGGCAAAGCAGCTGACATACAGACTATATTTGTGTTGCAAAAAAGAGCGATTCGTTCTATATATAACCTGAATTCTCGTGACTCCTTAAGAGAACTTTTACGCTACGGTCAATATGTTGACGTCTTTATCAACATATTAACCGTAGCGTGACAATATATTTATGAGAATATTATTTATGTTATTAAGAACCTAGAATCTTTTACTAAGAATTCAGATATCCACAATTTTGATACTAGAAATAAAAACAAAATCGCTATTAGAAAGTTCCGCGTTCGTAAAGTAGCCAAATCATTCGTAGGCCAATGTATACATTTTTATAATAAGCTACCAGATGACGCTTTAAAATTACCGTTTCCAGCTGTCAAAAAGTACTTAAAAGAGTCCCTAATGGCAAAGGCATATTATAGGGTAGAGGACTATTTCACAGACAAAAATGCATGGCCCAAAACAGAAACCAAATAATTTACTTTTACCGGGACACGGTTCTTATCAGGTGGCATATCAAACGTATGTAAGTTGTTTTAAATAAAAAATCATTATTTTGCTGTTTTATATTCTATTTTTATTTACTTTTATAAGTTTTGATATGTTTTCTTGAAGAACAACGCATTGAGTTTACACTCAAAACATATATTTAGGATAGGCTAAGTACAAATATTGTAATAGGTATAAGATTTATTTCGAAAAAATGACTGACTGTTCAGTTTGTTTCGGCTTTCTTCTCCTCAGTGGTCTCCTCTTGGGAATCGCCGTAGAGTCAGACTTGTAAAAGTGCCCTTGCGGCCTACTTACGGAATAAAGATCATTATTTCATTATTTCATTAACCTGCTTAATTTTGCGTGGCTGAGATTCCCCATTCAAACTTAAAATGCCGAAATAAAAACTATCCTACGTCGTTCTCAAACTGTCTTCATATCAAATTTCATCTAAATTGGTTCAGCGGTTTATACGTGAAAAAGTAATGTTTTTCTAACGAGGAATCTTACTGGATTGATTTTGTTGCTATCCGAACAAAATTATACTCTATTGCTTCGACTAAATGGTCGGAACAGTCAGTCGATATAATAGCCATTGTGGGCTTGCGTTCCTTTGTTTGGCTACACTTATCGTTTTGCTCTTATAATAGCGATAAATTCCAATAGAGCTACTTGACGCCAGTAGCCTTTTTTTAATTAAGCGATGTTTGTTCCTGGTGACCTTGCAATCAGTACAAGCGGATGCAAGTGCAAGGTCTTTCAGATCCGTTTAATTGCATTTTGCTATAGCGAAGCAAACGATTAACTCCCGGTTTTTTTTGTGCATGTTTGCTATATTATAGGTTCTCTAAGTTTTTGTTTTTATTGATTTTATAAAGTAAGCAGTGCTACAGTTGGTTTGATTATCTGATTTTGTTACACTTGAATTTCGTCCTTTACTTGTTTGTCCAGTCATCATCGAGTAGTTTGTAACATTCAAAGTGCCGAATATATCGCAACCTCAGAGCATTTAACCACTGATATGTCATAGGAGTACATTCCCCTCTGCCAAAAAGTAATCGTGACATCTCCGGTTAGTTTATAAGGTACATTGCCAGTGTGTGGGTGTTTTAATGGCGCTTGGATGTTATTTGTTGCTTTACTGTTCATGAAGTCTTGATTTTTATGATTTTTATAAACTTGTTTCTCTTAACTAATTTCATTAGGATAACTTTTAAGGGACAAGCTTTAAGATAATCTTGTCACATCATATCGGTTCTCATTGCCCACTAGCAAATAGTCTTATTGCACTTATTGGATTACTCTGGGAAATACTCGTAGTCTCAACTTCTAAAAATATTCGTCTGACCTACTTAGACAAAAACGCTCATTAATTTATATATATTGCTAATCTAAGGGCGAAGTTACACAAGGGTAGTTTCTCGGATACGAACGGCAGTTGGTTAGGCAGTTTCTGTAAGAACAATTTGGCATTCCAAACTCGCGTACTAAACCTTGTGTAACCTAGATCATAATGGCCATACAATAACAATACTTTCTCTCTTCTTACATCAAAAGTAGTACCAGACATAAGACGCTAAAATATAAAGCAGTATGAAAAATATCGAACATTTGTAGTTGGTTGTAGGAATCTGAGGGCACGGTATTGCCCTCCACCAACACGAGCCAAACGACGACTACCTACCTTTTCTCGAAGCGCTTCTTCTTTTTTTTCACCTTGGCTCTACATAAGATCTGATAACTTTTTGACAGTGCGAAACGTATGGTTTCGTCTTGGCAACATTTTACATGAAAATGTTTCTGCTGGTTTATAATTCTATATCCAGGTTACGTAAGCAGTACCCTCTTGTCGCAAATTTATATAGAGGTCATTCTGTCCAAAACGATGCTACTGGCTTGACCCAAACGATCTCTATAGAATTGCATAATCCGTTGTTACAGGTAGCCCACCAGATGATCTCATCGACTCGCGGTGCTCGCGGCTTTACAGTAGCGGCCCCTGAGGACGAGCCAGCGGAGGCGCCAGACGCGGCGCGTTACAATCTCATGGCGAGACGTGGAAGCAAGAGCTTGCCTACCACACCCGCTCACTCACCACCAGGCAGCCCTAACAGTCGCCGCAAGAACCGCGGGAATCGGTGAGGATCTTTACATTGCGAACCGTAGTTCTATTAGCCACTGGTCCCACCAAGGGCGAGGAAGCGATCAGCTATTGGCGATTTTCTCGCTCAAGAAACGAACAAAAGATATAGATCCTGTGTTAGTAAAAGAGACACAATATATTAATAGTTCATCGCTGGCTGTTCACACTGCCGGCGAGAACTCTCTCATCTATGTATCTCTTTTATTGACACGGCGTCTACGTCTATTGTGCATTTCTTGAGCGAGTTGGGCGAGACAATAGTCGCTAGATGTTCGCTTTCTCGCCGGCGGTGGGACCGGTGCCTTAGTGTCGATGTGGCGCATCAGCGTTCATCAGATTTTTAGAAGTGATCCTGCTTGCCTGTCTCACTACAAAATTGAATAGCTGTTGCAGTCCTTGGCTTGTACTTAAGTTACGGGCAATAAACAATACCGATATATTATTTTTTGAACTTTAGAAATGTATGATTGTAATAACACTAATAACTGAACTTTAATGTGTACGTAGGCCACGTGGTCTGAATCTACCAGCTACATATTAAAACTACATATTTTTTGATTTAGTGATCGCTCGACCCAAATGTTACTTCGTTAGAAATCAGAGAGATTATGAATATTTTTAAAGGTTACTACTGGGCCAATATTCAGCGCTTTTTACGGTGTTTATTATTCGTCATTGTCTTCACAGCAAATATCGGCAGAGGACAGCCGCGAGGCCGAGTTTGTTTTGTTCAATATTATCACTTGTTTTTTTCGTTAGTCATGAGACGACAAGGACAATTGAACCGAGGAGTCAAAACGCTCGGATCTTCGCCCTACTATACGCTTGCAAATATGCTCGTTCGATTGAGATCGTTTGTATTGGCTATGTAGGGAATTTCATCACAAAGGACATTGTTATTCATTTACTTGTATATTAATCTCGAACATTCCTCTCCAGCTACTTCACATCGCCGTTCGAGCCAGCAGACGACGCAATCAACCGCTCTTGGCTCACCATGGCTCTGCTTGGCTTCAAGAAGGACCTCACCACCTCCACGTCTACACTTATAGAGGAAGACGCGTTGGAAGCCAGATTACACGGTCAGTTGCTTAACAGCGTATATCGATACCTTACCGCTATTTCACGTCACCGTTCGAACTGGCGGCATATACTACTTAGTTTCAAGAAGACTGACTACGTCCTAGCCAGCCGCTTCAAGACGCAGTGCAAGATCTACATGACAATATGACACGGTCAGCATATGTCACAGTCAGGTCATCTGTGCACCGTGTCCAATAAGTTTGAACACACTTCTTTATGTACTAAAATTTATGACACGAACGAAATACAACCGTTTCAATCATCAAAGATTTGGCGATTGTTTTTAATTCAAGATGAAGCAATTCCATGAATTTAGCTAACGGCAACAAACCACTTTTAAACCGCGCGTCCTAAAGATGGCGTTAAAACCTGTCGGAATTAAACACGATCTAGTTTATATATCACAATAGAACAAATATTAGCGTATCGAATGTTAGGTTAGGTTAGGTTGGAATCGGGACAGTTGACTCGCGGCAGAGGAATTAGTTGTGGTATAAAAAAAATTCGGCGAGACCATTTTTCGTGAACTGAAAACCTAAACTTCCCATCTCAGTTTGCGAATACTTAACTTCATTCTGTGTACGGAAAATTTAGAACCTTGTGAATTTCTCGAAGTTCACTTTTACTCTGAAGTTGTGATATATAAAACTCGTCGCTAGCTTCGATCTATAATTCCAAAATTAGAGCAAAATTATAGCGTAAGTTATAAAAAATAAAGGGGCACCATCTATGATGATGGCTAGATGCCAGCGCCATATAAACAAGGCTCACCTAGTTATTTGTTTTCCAGGTTCCCTAGCCGAGTCAGTGGAGAGCCTCGGGCCTGCGCCGCGCAGCAGAGACGCTCGCGCCGCGTCGGCCGCGCCCGCGCGCCCCCCCGCCGCCCCGCCCGCCGCCCCGCCCGCCGCCGCCGCCCCGCCCGCGCCCACTTTCCGCCCCAAGCCCTCCGAACTACGGGAGATGAATTTCTGGTCACCCACTTCTATGTAAGACCATGTGTAGAGTTTAGAGACTTTTCACGAGGACTCATTTCCATTAGTGTGCTGCTATCGTTTACTTAGCCGATAGCGAAGTTGTACTCGTTTCGAATAGGTTGCAACGCAGTGACCGACTTTGGAACGATCAGTTCTGACGCCATGATCATGCTGACAATGGTTATGAAAAGTCCAATTTTGAGAAAATACGCTTCAAAGGAAATGCGCCCTTTTGAAAAGGCTACAGTTTGGTAACGCTACGCTGCCTTTCAAAATGCGCCTATTTATTGAATAAAAAATAAAAACAAGAATACACCATTGACATGTCTTATGTGCAGAACAGTAGTACATAAGATTAACTACACGATACGAGTCATATCCAAGTGACTATGTGTTCTGTATAATACTGTAGACAATAAAATGTAAAAATTTCCGAAGTCACCTAAGGACAAATGTGAATGAAACAAATACAGTTTACTAATTTTATCGCTGTTAAGATATTTCAGTCTAGTAATTTTCCTCTTTGGAAAATTATCTATCTAAAGATAAACATGTAATGTGTTACTATCATATGGGTTATCTGTGATGATGCAAGCAAATAGTGCGGTCTGATCATGTATATACATTATGTTATGCTGCTAAGTAGTAATTTCGCATGATCTTCAATTTAAGTCTGATTTCACCATGATGTTTGTTATAAACAGTGATTATAGCTCAAAAACTTTACTAATGCATATAGTAGTGTCAAGTACAGTGCACTTTTTAATTTTAATGGCTACTGACAATTTTACCAGCGTCCAACTTTCAACAGGATAATTTTGCTAGTGTCAAGATTTTAAGGCAAGATTAGGTTTTATATTAAAAATAACACGAAAAACAAACCTACACAATTTGTATGTGGTAAGTGGGATTTAGAAAAGTTTCCGTTCAAGCCTCATTTGCGCCTTATAGAGCAAAACAACAGACCTGTATAAGATGCAACAATATCGCCTAAGAATCCTTTTGAAGGCAAAATAATGATTAATTTAACACCGATTCATGACGCCCGTACAAAATTGATGACAAGAATCATTTACAGAATTGATATGGGGCTTATATGACTTTTGTAATACGGAAAATCTAATTGTCTTTACAGACACGCTACTACTATATCCAAAAAGGCTTTACTTACGTTTTTTTTACATATACTCTTTTCAATAATAATTTGACTGGCAAAGTCAGATGTTAACAAGTTGTTAAGTATGGTGAAATTGGTTCTATATCTTATTAAAACTTGTGGTAATGTTTCATGTTAGTAAATTATAGAATTCAAAGCCCATTAAAAGTATCCAGAGTTTTAAGTCACTTAGGAGACTGTTGGAAAGTGTTCTCGATTGACAGTTTGTATTCATAGTATACGACTTTGTTTTGACTGATATTGTATGAATTCTACTGGAGATGTTTTCCTCCGTATTTGAAAAGAATTTTGTAATGAACAGAATGAGCTATTTTGGGTATTTTATTGTGCCAAATTGTGATTGAGATTTTCGAGTTAGGTTTTATAGGGGTCAGCGTAGCGTAGGGTATGAATCTTCGGTATTAGACTATTCCACTATTTTATAAGCCCTGTGTTGTGAATGAATGTTGTAATTAATCAAAATTTTCATTTTCTAATTAATAGAAATTACTGAATGTTGTGACACTAAATGTTTGTATGAAGTTCAATTCGGCTCATATTTTTGATATTAATCATCACTTATTAGATTTATACTCATCAATTCGTTTTGACAGTAATTCTGAGTACTAGCTTCAACTGGGTTAAGTCAATCATAGTTTAGATTTTCTTTACTATTAGCAATGTTGTAACTTCTTATAATGTAATGTTTCTCGGTTTAAACGTAATTCTAGTTTAACAATTACATGCTTCTTCATTACGTATAAGTTAAGCTAAACATTATGTTGACTTTCTTCGGTATGATACTTGATAGTTATGTAATTATCACAGTGTAAAAATAATTGCTGCTCAGAAGTACTAAATAGCACGTTAAATAAAGCATAGTGTATTTAGTTAACACAACTACAATTATTGACCTTATGATGATGATTGAGGCTCCGATTGGAATGGTTTTCAGAATCGTCTTGATGCACTTTTTAAGCGTGACTTTACATATATACATATTTTATTTATATCAAATCTATTTATTAAAATAAGCTTGTTTGTCCGCCATATTATAGGAAATTGTGACGTCAGAAGTGATTCAGTGAAAGCGAGCATGAGGTGACATTTTACTCACGTGCTAAAGTATGATATTATTATAAGTTCTCTGATATTTAAAAAGAAGTAATTATACAAATCTAGCCGTCAATTTGATAGATACCAACTTGAGCAGAAAAAGTAATCGTATTTATTTTTTCTTTTTACATATATAAGCAATAAAACTCACTGTGCACATCGATTGTGTCATGAAATAAATAATCTTCTCCACCGAAATTTTGTTAATTTATTTATTTAACACCCTGTCTTCAAATATTGGACGACTAATGTCTAGTATAAAATGGAATCTTTAGAGTATTTAAGTACTAGATGCATTATTTAATTACGTTATTTATTAACCTTCTGAGCGCCAAAGACGGCAAATCACGTCAACGGAAAATTGTGCCTCAGACGCCACGACGTCATTTATGGTATCATACAATTGGTTTGCGTATGGCGTACGGTTTCCCGTCAACACTCTGTGGGCGCTCAAAAGGTTAAAATATAGAGATCCAGACCCCCATTCTGTAAAATTCCGAAAACTGTGCGGAATAACGCTGTGCTTCAATTAGAAAATGCTCTAAGGTTGACATTAATTTTAACTTTCCCTTTCGGGGTGACCCCAATGGTAAAACACGTAATTGTTAATAAAAGAGTCCATGCTTCCCAGGGCTTGTAACCGGTTACAAATAAACCGGTATATTTAGGTTATACCGGTTAATTATTTAGGTTACGTTCGCACGAATTGATTTGGGAATTTTATTTCGTAGCGCTCTCTAACCGGTTACTCCGTGTTCGGATACTGGATCAATGACCGCTGTCACGCCGATTGTGGCGCAACGACCGTCAACTACATGAAAAATTGAATCTAAAACCATAGCAATCAAACCAATCCTGTCTAAGCGAGCGGTTATTCGCCCTAGACTCCGCCCACACGCAGAAACCGCTCTCCAATCGGTAAATGGATTTCGCTCCCTGTTTTTCGCTCCGTTGCGAGCGTAACCTTAATTATGGGTTAGGTTCTCAGAGTGTGGTCCGTGTGGCTCTAACCGGTACGGAAAATAAACCGGGTTACAAGCACTGATGCTTCCACTATTCAATCGTGCACTCATACTGGATGCATAGTTGGACTCGTGACATTGTCAGATCCTTTTGTATGTGGCCATTGAATGAGTTAATCATGGCTGGTGGTACCTTTTCCATTGTAAGAGACAAGTATAGTATAGGTAGATGTGTCTTTCAAGAAGTTGGTAAGACTGAAATACCTCCTACTCTGTTTGTGAACGACATTGCCAGATACTGGATCTGGAGTTTGTTTGTGGACGACACGGCCATAAATTATGACCCGTGAACTAAATAGGCTATGGAGTTCTAACACAGTGACACTTAAAAAACGTCTAGTGACGTCGTCAGGTATTAAGGTCGAGCGCTGTGACCATGTAAGTAAACACGTTAATGTATATAATAACCAGTTACAAATAGAATTAAGGAAGATAATACAAGAACAAAGGCGAACTTATCCCTATAAGGGATCTCTTCCAGTTAACCTTTGAGCAAGTGAATGAAGATATGAAGAAGATACACAGAAGAAGACAAACTAAAACCATGTACAAAATGTGTAAACACTAAAAACTAAGTGCATATCAATGAATAAATATGTATATTATATTACACACAATATAACTAAATAACGTACTTGCTGCGTGCGGCCCCAGTTTGACTATTCCCAAACAACATCGAGTCCTTTGACGCGGCCATTAGATCCACGATCGAGTCGGTCGTAAACGTTTCTCCGACTGACGTCTAGTGGGCGCAAGCGCAAGCGACTATATGCCTGTCCAGTACGCACTTGGTTGAACTATCTCTTTGTTGGTCTTTCGTAAGGGTCCCCAAGCTTTTCTCTTTTTTCCCTCAAAAGCAAAAAAAACAATCCGAATAGGATCACTTTATTGTCTGGGATCACCGTCTGTCCGTCGCTCAAGACCCTTTTTCCCAGGAACGCATGAAGGTATCAAGGTGAAATTAATATCAAATACCTTCTCCTGTCTGCAATCCCTTGAAGCTGTGAAAAAATCAAACTTCTAAATCAACGCAATCAAAAGATATTGTGATTAACCATTTGAACGCCAAGTACACCTAAAGGTGGTCGTAAATCGTCGCAATAATAATTGCTTGGCGTGTGGCTTTATAATATATGAAAACGGTCAAAAGAGGTTTCCATACAAATTGAAGTGGAATTTACACCTGCAGGACCCTTCTAGCTTTCCTAGAAATTTGAAATCTTGTATGAAGGTAGATCTTGTAGCACAACCAAAGGGAAGAAGTCTGCAGATATTTTTTTTATATCTGTTTTTTTATGTCAGCAACCAGTATAATATGACCCCACACTGCGTACGTGATGCTTGGGAGCAGGGCTCTGCTAACATTGGATTTTCATAGCTACGGCCGTTTATAACGTCATTTTGACACCTCAATTCACCCTAATAAACGTGACTATTAACATGCCTACAATTCAATTTATATGTAAGCGGTCAACTTCCCCTTTTTAAAAAATATTTACCCCTCCCCTGTTCGAAATACAATTAAAAATGCTGATTGTTTTTCTCCCCCTTGAACATCACAACGTCTCGAATTTCCCGTTCAATATGCAAAAAATAATCTATACTTACTATTAAAAAGTTCTAAAAATAAAATGTTTGTCTGTGTCGTTGTGGCCTCACTAAATCGGCTAAACTGATTGCAACTATTTTTGGTACACGGGTAGCTGCGTATCTCTAGATGGTTATAGGATACTTTTTACCCGACTAAGAAAAAAGAGGGGTTATGACGTTTTTTCCTGTTTTTGACAAATATAATAAATATACTAATACAGCACCTACATTACAGCAGTTGCAATACCTTCCGTGTTATGAATCGAAAATTATAGAAAGTAAAAGTTTAGAGGAAAGTGTGGAGGATTCGTACACTTATTACCCTAATCCTTGAAAAACAAAATGTAATTACTAAATATTTTAAAATAAATTAAACCCTGCTGGATATTAATGTCTATTTTATCATCTTCATCATCATATCAGCCGAAGGACGTCAGCTGCTGGACAAAGACCCAAGGATCTCCATAACGACCGGTCGCGCGTCTTCCTCATCCAACGGTTTTCCGCGATCTTCACCAGATCACCGGTCCATCTTGTTGGGGGCCTCTACACGTTGCGTCGTCCTATAAGCGGTCGCCACGTTAGTCTATTTATCTGGCTATAATAATATTGTACTTCAGTGTTGACACTTAGCAAAATCTAAAAATGGGTTTTGTACGAAGGTACCCCACTCCGCAGGAAGTTTCGTACAGCACTTCTATCTTTGCTAAATCTTTGTCTATCCCTTCCGCTCCAGTTAATTTTTGTACAAAACATGGCTATGATTTTTAACTAACTATTGTGGCTCAGTGAACCAAAATGGTTCTTGGCCTTCGCAACGAGAGCACGCCACCTGTCGCGATCCTGCGCAGCTTCCTATGATTGCTTATATAATAGTATTATTTGTAGATAAACTAGTTTCGACTACGCGGGGTGCATTCGTACGGCATGAATTTACCTATATTTAGGACTGTACGAAGGTACCCCAACCCAAAAAAAATAGAACATCAATAAAAATAAGAATAACTTTTAACGATATCCCAGAAAGTGATAACAAAGTACTTTTACAAAGTAATTATTACAAGAGACAAACGCATTCAAAGATGAGTCCATATTATATTACTTTGGCTTCGCGAAAACACATGAACATTATTTCCATGACTTCCCGTGGGTAATGCGTAGGGCTGCCATCTTGATTATACCGGAACCCGGACAAAAACTTCAAAACCCTGAATATTTGGAGGAAATAGCATTTTTTCCCGGACATGTTAGATTCAGCTCAATAAGTTTTTCCCTTATACAAAAAGAGTCCCGGTTTTTCCCGGACTCACTTTAAAACCCGCCCGGACGGCCCCCGGACAGCCTCCAAACTAGGACAAATCCTGGGAAATCCGGACGGATGGCAGCCCCAGAATGCGTATATGAGCGGGAGTCTCCAATTCAAGTTGGTACTTGTATTAACGCCATGGTTTGTGTCAGCATGTTTATTGTACGAATGCTCGCTCTGTACGAATCCATCACACTTTACCTACCTTAACCTGAGGCAGTAATTGGCCAGATTAACACATATAAGAGCAATAATTACGCAAATATGTTCTAATTGGCCTTTAACTTACTCAGGCTTGCCTACAGTTCATGAAACAATTTTATTACAATTTCGTAACAAAATAGAACGCTTTTCCTGTCGCGTGACGGAGGCTCGTGTATTTTTATGATTACTAAAGCAATGGCCACATTTTTTTTATCGTTTTACTGGGTATTTGTATAAACTGTTCACATCAGTACCAGCAGTCACCACCCATCTGTATGTGAATAAGTAATTGGTAAAAAAAAATGCAATAATCTATACTTGCATACTAATAATATAAATGCGAAAGATAAGGTAAGTGGCCCATATTTCGGGATGTTAAGGGACTTAGACTTTAGAGATTTTTAAAAATATACTACACATGATATCACTTTGAAAGCTTTTGTGCCATGAACATCTGTTATCAAATACAAGAAATACATTGATTTAGATCGAAGTTTATTTTATATTAATTTATTTGTGAACTCGACCTCTCGTTTGAACCCCATTTCGTAATAAAATTTTGCTCTGCTTTTAAGTTCGTGAATTCGTGGCCACTGTTTCGGGATACATTATGAAAGAGTAAGGGCCGAAACAGGCGGCCCTCATTTGAACTACAACCGAGCTCATAAATGACAGTTCGGATGCAGTGGTCGTAACTGCACCACAACTGCAAACCAACTGCCGTCCGACTGCACACCAGCTCAAGCCGTCTGCACGGGCGCATACTGTCAACCCACTGCAACCTGCTGCAAGCGGACTGCCCATTTTGGTTCACAGTTTTATTGCAGTTACATGAAATACTGCAAACTAACTGCGCATTCCGCTTGCAGCTGGCGTGTACTGTAAGTTTAAATCGACTACACACCAGCTTCAGGCGGATAGTGCAGTTGGTTTATTGTTTTGATTCAGTTACGTCAAATACTGCATACTAACTGCGCAGTCCGCTTGCAACTCGCGTGTCCTGTAAGTTTAAACTGACTACAAACCAGCTTCAGACGTATAACGCAGTTGGCTTACTGTTTTGATGCAGTAACCTCAAGTACTGCAAACCACCCGCGCATTCCGCTTTTAGCAGGCGTGTCCAGAAAAGACCGCACGCCAAATGCAAACGGATCGCACAGCTGGTTTAAAGTTTTGATGCAGTTACGTCAAGTACAACAAACCTACTGCGCAGCCCTACCTATCGCGCAGTTTATTTGCAGTTTTAATGCAGTTACGAAGATACTGCAAATCAACTACTTGCAGCAGCCGTGTCCTATACGACTTTACGTCAGCTGCAAGCGTACTGTCGACTGCACAGTCGCTGCTACAGTTTTAATGCAGTAATGCCAAATACTGCAAACCAACTGCGCAGTTTTCTTGCAGCAGACGTGTCCGGGATGCCAACTGCACTCCAGTTACAAGCAGATTGCGCAGTTTGTTTATAGTTTTAATGCAGTTACGTCAAATACTGCAAACCAACTGCACGGTCTGCTTGCAACTGACGTGCCCTGTAAACAGACTACACGCCAGCAGAAAACTGACTGCAAAGTTGGCTGACGGTTTTGATGTAGTTACGTCAACTAGATCAGAACGTCATTTTGCAGTTGGGTTACAGTTCAAATGCAGTCTGTCGGTATCGGGCCTAAAGATTTATCTATCACGAACTAGGGGAAAACTAACAAAATAACTGTCCCTTGTTTCATGTTACTGATTTCTGGAAATCTACGCAAAAAAATGTGTATATTATTTTGAAATTATGTAAATAGACTATTCACTATCTTATATATAATAAACATACACGAAAGTAAATAAAACAAATCGATTATCAAACAAAAGTTTGTTCGCCGGAAATGCGCGATTTTACCTTAAAAAAACAAAATCAGGACACGTTCAAACTCGTTTTATGGCAAATATATTGAACAAATCATATACCTACCGAATTTAGCTCCTTCAAAAATTTGTTAAATACATTATCTGTTTCTTAACTTACATTTATATTATCTTAATTAAACGCAAAGAAAATGTAACTAAAAACTCCTTGATTCGGGAGTGTCACGAACCAGGGGACAAACAAAAAATAAACTGACCGCTATTTCGTTTCGTCAGTTTCTTTGCAATTTTAGGAGACTTTTATGATTAAATGTAACTTGTTTTCTATATCAAATCAATTGTTAAGGAACACAGAAAAGCACTATGACAAGTTTTAGTCAAATAGACGTAGCTTTGCCTTTTTATGAGCTTACGAAACCACAGGCGCACCTTAAGGTGCGTCCACACTTGTATCATTTGCTCGTATCCGATCACCGTGCCGTAGCATGACTGCGTATCGCGCTGCTTGGACGCTTACTGTCGGCGCGCCGATAATGCCGCACTCTTCCGATACAAGTGTGTGATACGCGTAGCAAATGGAATTCGAGTGATCGGATCGGCGCAACGTCCAAACGCGTGGTCGTGACACGCGATCATGCTACGCGACGATGATCTGATACGGGCAAATGATACAAATGTGCCCATACAATACGGCTGTTCGCCACCGTCTGGCACTTTCGAGCGTCATATCGCTCAAAATTAAATCGCTAGAGTATGGATATTTGAGGAAGATTAAATGTAAGAGATTGTTTACATATAAATTTCATAATAAAAAATATTTGGTTTACTTATTTTTGGCGCGCGAAACAAAACTCACGAAATGCAATACTAGCATGAACTTGGGGCCACTTACCTTACTCTGGCTGTCTATCTTCCTGTTATCATCCTTACTTAAATCGCTGAGCGCGTTTTAGATGAAATTTGGTATGGGTATATAGTTTGAGATCCTGGGAAGGATACAGGGCAGTTCTTATCCCGTAAATCATCCTTCAAAGGAGTGAAAAGGGGGACGGTAGTATGTATCTGGGTAACGCGAACGCGGACGAAGCCGTGTTAAATTTCTAATAACTAAAACGATAAGAGAAGTCGCGTCACACGTCGCTTAAACCGTATTAGTTTTTATATTTTATTCAATACTTAATACCTATATTATATATTATTTGTATTCAAGGTATTTCTCATGGGTCAAAGATGCCTGCAATAAATTTTTGTTTTGTTATGAGTGTGTTTCATAGGTTCATTATCACTAGTTTTAAATGAATAAAATATCGGTTTGTTATTATTTCATATCTGTTATGATTATGATGATACATTTTCCTCGCTGTAATAGTAAGGTGAAAAGTTGTTTGTTTCGCACGGCTGCAAAATTATTTGTCTCATCGTGCGTTGAAAGCCTCGTTACGCTCAGGAATCTATATTTGAACCACTCGCTCCGCTCGTGGCTCAAATAGAAAAATGACACCTAAAAACAAAACAACACCCTCACACTGACAAAAAGCGACCCGCGATTTCGCTGGTACTTTGTCGGGGCATTCCCATCTGACAAACAAATGGATGGGGTCCCTTCCGTTCCTATAAACTTATTGTGTCGATTTCAGATTGTAACAAAATGGTTTTTCCATATTATTATTATTATTATTTTTTATGGCATAGGGGGGCAAACGAGGAGACAGGTCGCCTGATGGTAAGCGATCACCGTCGCCCATAAACACTTTGCATCACCAGAGGAGTCACAAGTGCGTTGCCGGCCTTTCAGGTGGGAGTACGCTCTTTTCTTGAAGGTTTGAAGATCGCATCGGTCCGGAAATACTGCATGCGGCAATTTATTCCACAGTTCAGTCGTGCGAGGCAGGAAATTTCTAGAAAAACGCACAGTTGTGGACTGCCAACCATCTAAGTGGTGAGGATGGAAATATTGTCGCGTAGGACGATGGCGGAAAGATGCAGCGGGGATCATCCCGAACAATTCCTCGGAACACTCTCCGTTATACAAGCGATAAAAAATGCAGAGCGAGGCTACATCTCTACGTAGTGCCAAGGAGTCAAGCCGATCTGAAATACGCTGACAACCGACGATACGAGTCGCTCTCCGTTGAATGCGGTCTAGAGGGAGAAGCTGGTACTGTGGAGGCCCAGCCCACAGTGAGAACAGTATTCCATGTGGGGGCGGACCTGTGCCTTGTAAAGCTGTAGGAGGTGGGCCGGAGTAAAAGTATTTATGCTCATAATCATCAATGGTCACAAAAATTGTTAAGCATACTGCTTGTTGAATCTAACATTAATATTCAAGGATGTCAAACATTATACGTAACAGAAGAAAATATAATTATACGTACATAATAATGCTCCTTCTGACGCAGTCGGGTAACACAAGTAATCTTTAAAACGATACTAAACCGAAACTGAACCGATTTTCTACATTCAATTCAAATCAATTCATGCCTCTGCTTCATCACCCATGGCTCTCACGTAATCAATGGTCGCCCCGTTATGACAGCCTGTTGTCGTCAGGGAAAAGGAAAGCTATCCATGCCGCCCTAGGTGTCATAACAAATTTCTGAGGTTGGCAGTGCCAGCACCCAAGTGGCCGGGTAATACTGTCGACAGTATTACAGTATTTTGCATGTCTGTATGTTGAAAGGGCAGAATTTACACGCGACCACTATACACGCAGCCCTGTGTAACATTTCCCTACCTTATTTTAATACAACGGGTTCCTTGGGAGCCAGCAAATGGCTTGTAAATCCATCTTTGTTCAGCCTTGATGGAATAAATTGGCTTTTAACGATAAGAATTAATGTGCGTAGGCAATCGTTCATAATAATAAATTAAGGTTATAGCTATTAAGGTGCATTGGGGCAATTCTGAATGTAGGGATATTCCAAAACGCTTAGTTTTTATCTTCATTTCTTTTTTTAACCGACTTCAAAAGAGGCGGGGGTTCTCAATTCGGTTGTATGTTTTTTTTTATGTTTGTTACCTCAGAACTCCGTCATTTACACGACAATTGTGGAAAATTATTTTTTTGTTCATGAGTAAGTATATCCAAATTGGTCCCATAAAATTTCGGTGAAGATCTGATGCCGGGGTCCATGTGGAATCGAAGGAATTCCTCGAATATTATGAGCACATCAATGGCGATTTCGGTATTTATTACAGTAGTTTTAAACATTTACATTTGAAAATCACCATTTAGTGGAGAGAAACCAACGATGAAGACACAAGCCATCAGTTACCACTGAGGGCTCTACCAGTGTTGGGTGAATTTTCAAAACGAATTTTTTGGTTGTCCCACACTTGCAAAAATAAAACTATGCTATATACCAAAAAAAAAAAAAAAACTGTTGTATTCTTTGTTATTATTTATGATGAGGCAAAGCCTTTAATTAACAATAATGAGCTACTAATCCCCGAAAAATAATAATTAAAGTCCGTAAATTCACGATTAACATAGCTGTAAGGTATTTCACACGCGAAGTTTAGCTCAGTCAATTGCATAAAACTTTGTCTGTGATTGTCGTAATTAGTTTCCGTAAAAAACATTTAAAAGGGCTCTTCTGAGCCTATATTATAATCCAGAAAAATATGCAAAAAATTTATAGTTTTAAAATACAGAGATCGGAATGTGTTTGTCCCGCGCGCGAGCATCTTTTCATGACTCGCAAATACCTGCTGGTTACGATTGGTTGAGCCATATGTGGCGTTCCACCGGTAAAGGTACCTTATGGCGGGAGGCACTTATTGGCACCCGCCATAAGGTACCTTTACCCGTGGAACGTCACATATAACGCCATTTTTAAGTTACTACGTCGAAGACATGCTAGTTCGCGTTCGATTACCGAGCGAAGCGGACGCGTAATTTGTGTTGTGATTTTTTTAATAGGTTTGTTTGTGACACTATGTTTTTGGTCAGCCTTTAAGGTAATTTGTGTGGCTAGTAAATATTGCATGTTTATCACTTTATCGATATCTCCAATTAAGTGTTTTATAGTATAGAACACCGAGAATCAATAGTCCTATTGTCATTTACCTAAAGCTTATACTTTCGACAAAATAAAAAAAAAATGCACTTTTGCTGTAATTTGTGTGGCGTAATTTTTGTGCCACTTTAGTCCACACAAATTACATTCTTTGTTTTATTTGGATATTATGAGCATTTTATATCCCTAATAACACTTGTTATCTTTAAAAAAACCAGTCAAGTGCGAGTCTGAGTCGCGCACCGAGGGTTTCGTACAAACTTTCACTAATTCCGACTTAAAGCGCCGGTTTGCCGCTGGTATCTATGGCGTCACACACAAATGAGGGGCAAACTTAAACCAAACCGGGTTATTAAAAAAAAATAATTAATCAAACACAATAAAAAAAAATGTTCTAAAATGTGCAGATAAGTGCAGATCAAGGCCTTTCATATGATACCCTACTTGACCAAATGGCTAGACTTAGTTTTATAAAAAGTGGTCGTTTGGATACTCATATTGGTCTTCTTAGAAAATAAAAATATATTTTGTAACGGTTCCTTTGAAATACATGTGGGCTGATCATGTTTATAAATGTTCCAAATTTCAAATAGCATAACTTATTAATCGTCACCTAGTATCTATAGTGACTACAAGTTCTGTTTAGTTTGGGACTTTACTTTACACAGAGGGCATCCACAGAGACTCTTTGTCCTGACCGGTTTTGAGCTTCTTGCTATATTTCGCTCCATGAACCAATCTATAGCATGTGTAGGAATATGCTCGGTTCCCCTTCGCATCAGTCGTGTGTGGCCAATCCAGTTCCACTTGCGGCGTTTGGCTGCCGGATTAGATAAAGCTATTATTAAACGTATGACGGTTTAATTAACCAACGCGACATTATTGATGTACCTTTATCATAATGTGTGAATTATATCTGTACATATCAGGGTAGTCTTCAATATCTGAAGCATTAACAGTAGAGTTATTTTCAGATATTTGGGAGCACCTTGTTTGCTTCGATATATCTTATGCCGATTTTACATTCAGTTATATAAACAAAACTTGTAGAAAAGATGATTGCGTCAAATTTGAACAGTCTGTTCAGTGTTCACTCACATTTTCCCCGACTTTTTAATTAGTCCCATTTCATTTCTGAAATCGGATTTGCATTCGCGCCCCTGGCACTCAAGAACTGCCTAATTTTCGTCGTCCGAAAAAATAACTTGAGGGCCGAATTAAAATATCAAGTGTTTTTCGCTTTACTTAATGATTCTAGCTGCATGTCGTTTTTAAGGATCCGTAACCAAAAGCGCTCGGTGGGATCCCATTAAATACATAGGTACATTTAAAGAGCTGCTTCATTCACTTCGAAAGGTAGTGCGTATTCTTTCTAAGCAGATTTTTTTGCAAGATGTATTTTCTAATTCTTTCGGTGGTTTAGAACCACAATGAGAAGTGAGCATGCCTACAAATTACCACATCTTTAAACGATTGCTCAGCAAAAGGAGACTTCTTGTAATTGCCACTTCTTGAAATTACCACTTTTTAAAATGTCAAATTCCTGAAATTAACAATTGAACACAATTGAACTTTTTAAAAGATGCGCGGTTAAAATGTTTTGTTTTTGATTTGTCATGTTCCCGTCCCCTAAAGCAACTTTTTTAGTAAAACTTTTTAGTTCATTGCAGGACATTGGCCTCTCCCATAGCATGCCATCCAGTCACTAACCACTACCCTGCATATGTACCTCATCGCGCTCTCTAGCAACAAGAGAGGTCTCACTATTCCAGGGATGGTCAACTAGATTTGACCCAAGGTGACTTGCTTACTAACCAAACCCTGTACGATCTAAGATCTAATACGCGCCGAATAAATAACTATAAACTAATAATAAATAAACAAATATTACGGAAAAATCTTCACAAATCGAAATACTCCCATGGTAAGTTCAATAAGGCTTGTGTTATGGGTACTAGACGACGATATATTTAATAGATATATTTATTTAAATACATAGAAAACAATCAAGACTCGGGAACAAATATTGATGCTTAACACACAAATATTTGCCCTTACCGGGATTTGAACCCGGGTCTTTCAGCTTTGCAGGCAACGTTACTCCTGCTGAGCCAAACCGGATGTCAAAGTCGGTCGTCGAATAATGGCCTAAATCGACCAGTCGATCGCGTTCGACCGGTTGGCTACCCCTGCTCTATTTCCTACATTACCTTTGCCACTACGCTACAAATATGTTCGCATGGACTCCTTGGTTATAGAGAGCAACTCACACTTTGCCGCTTTTTGAGCTGTAGGGAGATTTTTACTTAATTTCGAGAATGCTTATGAAGCGAGCGAGGCTTAACAATGATAATTAAAGCGATAGATATGTACACATTTTTAATTTACTATCCAGTTTAAAAAAATAAACCAGTAAAATATTTAGCATTCCTCTCCTATAAAAACTACGTCACACGTCTTTTTGAAGACCTATTTTAAATTTGAAATAAATTAGTAAAGTAAAGCCGTGGAGTGACGACCATGCATAGAAAAGCGCAGCGTGGGATAGCCCCCGACTTGGTGGACTGATGACCTCGTAAGGGTTGCGGGTATTCGGTGGATGAGGTCTGCGCAGGATCGCACCCTGTGGCAAACTATAGGGAGGCCATTAGGCCTCTGTATTAACAGAACCCTGCACGAGTAAGATCCGACATGCTTTTGGCCAGTTTTAGAATTGTATAGTTTGGGCCAGCACGTGCACTCGTAACAAAAAGGCATTTTTTATTTAAACAATCCATATATATAGTTGAATTATCGAGAAGATGGAATTGCATTTGTAGTGGTTGTACCGTTTGCAACAAAAGGAGAATAATTTTCTCTTAACTTAATAAAATGACATACCCAAGAAGTGGAATCAGTAGTAGTCCTCTGTTTTTTTCTTTTATTCGCTATCATGTTCTTCATCTGAGCTGTCACAAGTATTGATAATAAAATTGTCTGTTATTTGATCCATTTCTCCTTCCTGACATCGATATTTATTTTCTTCACTTTCGACGTGGTGACAAATATTTTCCCAGTCCTCAGCAGTGATGGTATTCATTCGTTCAGTTGCTAAACTCATAATGCCTTGCATGTTTAATGAAACGTTTCTTTTTGCTACATATCCTTTTACGATGGACCAAATATTTTCGATCGGATTGAATGTCGGGTGATACGGTGGCAATCGTAATACGGACTGGCCATGTTCTTTTAAAATTGCATCTATGTGGTACTCGCGAAACCGCTCTTTATTTTGTTTAATTAATTCATACAAACTGGTTTTGTACATCAACCGGTTATACGAAATGTTGTGTTCTGTCAACCAATCCATCATTTCTTGTTTATTAGAATTTGACGTTGGAGCACGATTCAAAAGTTTGTTGTGATAGGACGCATTATCCACGATAAGTACGCTATTCGGTCTGAGGTTCGGTATTAATTTTTCTTTTAGCCATTTTTCGTAGTTGACAAAGTTCATCTGGTCATGGTAATCTCCCGTTTTTTGGTTTGCCTTAAACATTAACAAAGCGATGGGAATAAAACCATCTTTTCCTCCTGAGTGCACTATTATTAACCGCTGGCCTATACTGATTTGTTTTTTTTACACCAAATTCTGTTCCATCGGTCCAAGCTTCTCCGGACACATGTGAAGTGTGGATGTAGGTTTCATCAGTATAAACTAGTGGTCTATCTTGAGATCGATATTCCGCAATTTTGGTAATATCAAGGTAATTTATTCTTAGCAGTCGTATGTTGTGTTTTTCCATTAATATTTTTCGGTTGTCCTCGGTCTTTTTCCACTTAAATCCTAATTTTTGTATTTGTTTTCGTAAGGTGGAAATGCCAAATTTGTAATCTATATCGGATTTTAACACAGAGTGGAGTCCCTTTAAGGTTGGAAATTGCTTATGGGACAGATGAAAATTGTATATAGTTCTCCGGATGACTTCCTGATCAAAATCGTCTACTGCTGATGACGGACAAGGACGCAACTTTTTATTCTTCGGGGAGGTGAATTTCTTTGTTGTTGCGAATTTCTCGCTGTTGCTCTCAGTCACAATGTTATAAACAGTAGAGAGACAAACACCTGTAGCTTTTTCAACTAACTGGGCAGCGGTGTAAGGCAAGTTTAAATTTTTCGTCAGTTCATTTTCAAAATATTTATAACAGTTGAAAATTATTTGCTTACTTTGACTCTCAATAGGACCAAAATTACTTACAGCCATATTTTTTAAAAATATAGAAATTATTCGTAGTCGTACGGGCGGACACAATAATTAATTGAGAATACAATCAAATCAGATGTAAAAATATACGCACAACGTAAATAATATTGACAATTTCACACTGACATTATTTTTGTTTTTAGTTCTTCGATATATATATATATATATAACAACCTCTTTGTATGCTGATAGTACAAGAAAATAGAAAATTCAAATATAGAATGCCTGTAAACAAACAATACTACTACATATGCAATTCCACGCTCTCGATGATTCAACTATAAATGAAATATGTCGGTCATTCAGATGCGACCATAGCCTAAAAATATATAATCTAGCTGTTATACTTATAACGTTAATGTCTCATTTTTTTAGAGCCACAGCCTAACAGTTTGCCACGTAATCCTTACTACGTACATACATACTTATAAAGCTGTGTCCCTATTTCCAGCGTTGTTGAAATTGGGACATTTCTTACCAGAGCACGCCTTACAGTGTTTTTCACAGGCTAAACATTGTTTCTTTCCACGTCGCGTTATGAAGGAGCGTTGATAAATGCAAACAATACCTGACTAATGAAGAAGGTTATATGTGCAGAGGAATGTATGATGTTTATACGACTTTTTGGTGTGAACTGAAGATAAAGACGGGCTCATCTGTGCAGCTTGGTACGTGACACGCAACTTCCACTCTTGACCTCAGAGAAAAACAAAAACTCGGTAAGCCTCGCTACAAGGATGCTTCGTGTTTGTGATAAAATATAACACGGATTTTTCTTGCGGTATTTTTTGAAGCAAATTTCAACGCTTTCGCAATTACGCTTTGGTGGAGTTATAGGATACTTAGTTGTCGATTAATGATTAATTGACGAAAGATTGTTCAGTTAGTTAAGGAATAAATTGAGCGATAGCTTTTGATACCGTTTTAATGAATTGAGCAAACTTGCTGTGATATTCAGAAATTTAAACTAGTTTTTAAATTTGTGAATGTCACAGCAAGTTCTCATAGAGATTGGTAGTAGCAGATAATTTTAAGGTTCGTTGACATGTTTGCTTGGAAGGTGAGGTTTTAATCATCAAATATTTACCTATTTACAATATCTAAATCCGTCTCATAAAAAACCGGCCAAGAATATGTCAGACCAAGCTCAGTGTAGTGTTCCGTAGCCATTACAGCAATGAAATGCTTTACAGATGAAAAAAATACGACGTGAAAGTGTGCACCAGCAAAGAAGCGTATCTTCATGGCACCCCCATACTTTTGTTGAGAAGTGCAGTTTCTTGGCAACTATTTAGAGTTCATTTGATCGAAAAATATATTTTTTTGTGTGTTCGTATGTGATATAGTGGCTTCATCACGCCAAAACGGCTGAATGGATTTCAACTATGTATTTTTGGTACACAGGTAGGCAGGCATCCTCAAATAGTGATTGGATACTTTTTACTCGACTAAGGAGAAAAAGAGCGTTATGTTGTTTTTCTCCTCCAAAAATGTACTCGTCCCTCTCTACAAATCTTTATTTTTGTTATTTAACAACCAAACTAAGTAGCGACTTATATAAGGCACCTAAGTATACAGTATATTTACTTATATTGATGAAATTTGGAGTGGAGGCTTTAAATTTCATAAAATATAACACTTTCTCATTGAAATAAAACAATTTAACGGATTATATCGCGTATATTATCTCATTTTAGTTCCCGACGTTTCGGAAGCTTTCCAGCTTTCCATGGTCACGGGTGGACTGAGAAAAGATATATTTTCCTCTGTCAAAGTTACAATTTGTGCAAACTACCCATTTTTGAAAAAAACAAATAAAGGTGTACATGCATGCCAGATGGGCCTAAGCTGTAAAGACAGTTACACATATGCCAGAAGGGCTTAATTATTTTATTCTAATAATTTACCAAGCAGTATTTCACAAATAAGGCGTACTGAGGAGAAAAGAAACGCTGCAAAGAAAAACTCCCAGGCCACCTCATTACTAATTATAATATTTAAAAAACAGAGACTATTAAACTACTTTTTAAACAGATAAGATATTTTACACCGTTCAGAAATTAAGGTTTTGCAGTCCTGTGTCTCGCTTGTTCCTTGATGAGATGTTATATTAGCCTCATGTAGCATTCTGGGAAAATATATTTTTTCTTTGGCAAGGATAGAAGGTTTATCAAACTTTATTGAGTGGTTTGGTCTGTCAGTGACATGTTCACAGACTGCAGACCTATTACACCGACGGTGCTTGAAATCTGCTATGTGCTCCTTCACCCGGGTTGATACACTGCGTTTCGTTTGACCAATGTATGAAAGACCATACTCGCAGTCCAGCTTATAAATGCCTGCACTCTTCAAAGGGGTGCTACTCTTCACGGGTCTAAGGTATTGAGACACCTTCTTCAACGGCTTGAAATATGTTTTTATAGAAGCACGCTTCAAGATGTTTCCGATCTTGTCTGTGACCTCTTTCACATATGGTAATACTTTCTCTTCTCCTTTACAGGATTTGTATATAATAAATATTGTGAATTATAGGATCAATCGAGTTAATTGCAACTTTTAGCGGATGGACATAGGTCTCCGATTAGATTCACATTTTGCCTTTGTGTCTTTATTTCCATAATAGGGTACTTGACTGACAGATTAAATCAGTTCCTTTTTATGAACTGTCAAAACGGTCAGAAAGTATGCAGTTTGAAAGGAAAAAAGGTTTTTGATGTCATAATACTATACGGTCAAATTGACTCCTTATTTTTAGTTTTGATCATTTTAAAATCGCCAAAAGCTTAAAAATAAGTATTCATGAAGGTTTTCTACGTATTTTTAGAAATAACGTTTGATTACAGGAAATTACCCAATTATTATAATCTGTGTTAGCTGTATTTTTATTTTACGTTCACATCCCGAAGCCCCTAGTTTAGCAATAACGGTATTAACTCGGTTCAATCTGCCACAATTAATAGCTTCCCTAATACCTTCCGCACATAAAAGGGCAAAATTTACTCAAATGCCTTGTTCAGATAAGCCCTTTTGTGTGTGGGTAGACGTCTCGGAGACGTCAATGGGAATGCTCGGACGCGATTGAGACACTCACTAGGGTTATCGATTTGGTTGTTACCACATTGTCAACTGATATTATTATGGAGTTAAATGGAGTCTCCAGTCAGAAATTTGAATAATTTTACTGACTTATACCAAATCTATACTATTATAAAGTTGTAAAAATGGAATGTCTGTACATTGAAGATATTTTCAAAAAAATTATTGTTATGGACTATTTGGAGGTCACTAAAATGAAAAATATTTTTTTTATTGGATTTTATGTATGTTTGTATGTGTCGTTGTGGCTTCATCACGCAAAGTCGGCTGAACGGATTTCAACTATTTTTGGTACACGGGTAGCTGGGTATCTCCAGATGGTTATAGGATACTTTTTACCTGACTACGCTGAAGAAAAAAAGAGGGGTTATGTATGTTTCTTCTCCGCGAACGAAGCTGCGTCTTCTAGTATCTCATAAAGTCGTAAAAATTAAATATCTTTTCATAAATATAAGGAAAATGGACTATTTGAATGTCACTAAGTAAATCGGTTCTTTTTGTATATAAAAAAATGGATAAGTTGAAAGTCATACTTACACCTTACACAACACCACATTTAGACATTTCTTTATCACTGTACTGGTGTTCTGAAATAAGCATAGCTTCTTTTTCTTTAATTGGGAGCAAAAACATTTGACCGAACTTTGTTTGGGTTACGTATCCAAGAGTGGTATTGCAACAGGACCTTATTTCAAAGGCTCCGCTGTCTGTTCATATATCTGTTACTAGATTAGGCCCGGCTTTACTATATTCTCGAAATCTTCACGAAATGTGGATTATATTATAACGGCCATACCACAAGTTATCGGTGAACCCATGAAAAACACGTCTAGAAGAACATTCTCAAACGGCAGAACCAATATAGCCAAAGTACACTCTTGATGAAGTCAGTCATAAAAACTATTTTTATATTGGTCCATCCATTTAGGACCTACGATGTGCTATCAGCTGATTATTTACGTCTGCGTACTCAGTCCTTAATCAGCCATTAACGCTAACAGAGCATGGTGGTTAGGCATAAGCTTAGTAACTTCCAGTTCAAAGCAACCCGATATTTCCACAATTCTACACCACGCGCAGTGGAGAAAGTTGTCAATAAACAAAAGCCGATTACCTCCAAGTACAGGCAACGGCCCAAGCTGCGGTTACCTTCCACTTCCGTCTAGAATTTTCTTCAAACGAGCTTAAGTTCAAAGCTTTATAAAAATAAACGAAATGCTCAGTACACCCGGGTAAGACCGGATCTATAGTTATTTGTTTTGCAAGGCTGCAAAGTTGTTATTTGGCGCGAGTGCTTCAATTGAAAGCCGAGCAAGCGAAGGAATTCCTGAGCGTAGCGAGGCTTTCAAGACACGAGAAGCGAAATAATTTTGCAGCCGTGCGAAAAACACAACTTTTCACCTCACTAAAGCGAAGAAAATGTGTGAAACTATGAAAATATTTTTATAAACGGACCGAGCCTATAATACGAGATCAGGATGGTATTTCCGTTTAAAGCATATTGCGTTTTTTTTAAAATAATTTTTAAATAATGTAGAATAATATACTAAGCCCGCTTCGATTTGCGTCTCACTTTTGAACACAGACTTTCCGTTTAGTTATTTACAGGGCCTTATCATAGGAATCTAATTTTTAGTGAGTAAAAGTATTTTTATTGTAAAATAATGTTTATATACGTCATAATTGATACTTTTACTAAGGAAAGAATATGAAGAATCCAATCCCAAAATACTAACATTTATCTTGACTAATATTTTCTTCTGTTTCCGCGATTATTACTCATTGAAATAAAACAATTTAACGGATTATATCGCGTATATTATCTCATTTTAGTTCCCGACGTTAACCTTCATTTCCGAACGGTGTAAAATATCTTATCTGCTTAAAAGTAGTTTAATAGTCTCTGTTTTTTAAATATTATAATTAGTAATGAGGTAGCCTGGGAGTTTTTCTTTGCAGCGTTTCTTTTCTCCTCAGTACGCCTCATTTGTGAAATGCTGCTTGGTAAATTATTAGAATAAAATAATTAAGCCCTTCTGGCACATGTGTAACTGTCTTTACAGCTTAGGGGCCCATCTGGCATGTATGCACCTTTATTTGTGTTTTTTCAAAAAATGGGTAGTTTGCACAAATTGTAACTTTGACAGAGGAAAATACATCTTTTCTCAGTCCTCCCGTGACCATGGAAAGCTGGAAAGCTTCCAAAACGTCGGGAACTAAAATGAGATAATATACGCGATATAATCCGTTAAATTGTTTTATTTCAATTTATCTTGACTTCTTTCTGTCATTACATTATATACAGTTTAATTATGAACTAAACGCAGCTTAAAAACTTTTTCCGCGCAAACTTCAATAATACATTGTTTTCTTTTTATCTGCCAACACTGTCAACCTATTTCATTTATTTTTTCCTAGATGGAAAATTTAAGTCGTACTTGATAATGAAAACAATTAGTCGTGTGCATATAAAAAGAAATACTACATATTTAACAATAAAAATATATATTTGCACTAATTAAAATAACGTTTAAGATTATTAATCCACTTTTTGAATTCGTATACGACCTCATCGCACTCCCATATTTAATTTTTGTGGAGGTTGGTTTTGAGAAAAAATATAAATTCGAACTTCAAATACCGTTTCCACGCTAGTGTGGATAATGCACTTTTCCACGCAGATTTGGCGCTGTAAATGGAACTTTTCTAAGCGAGTGAGGTGAAAAGGTATTTTATTTATCGCATGGTGGTTACGCATTGGTTTATAAAGATATAAGGTAAAAAAAATGGCTAAGGCTCGTTCTGTCTGTTTCATAAAATGTCTGTTTCTCAAAATGGTCTTCTTCCTTCATTGTCAGTTTACTATGAAGTCTACTTCTTATACAGTCTGTTTCCCAAATTGTTTGCATCACAAAATGGCCTTTTCCCCACATTGTCTTGTCAGTTTGCTATGATGTATGGTGATCCTTAATGTCTGTGTCTTAATTCGGCGGGATCTGTGTCGTACGTTCAGAGTGGTCCTATTTTTATTTAATTGGTTTAGTTCTTATGATGGAATACATGATTTAGACATCATTATAAGCGGACATTATAGGAAGCAGACCATTTTTGAAAGTGGATATAATAGGAAGCGAGCATTTTAAGAAAGTACCAACATAGGAAACAAATAGCAGACATTATAGGAAAGATCGTCGGAAGAAGGCCAGGTTGAGAAACAGACATATTAAGAAACGGATTGAACAAGCCTGGGCCAAAAACTTTCCGAAATTTGACATTGCTGCTAGTATAGATTCGCATCCTTTGTCAGTTATTTAAAGTCCTCAGCTTGCCCGTAGAGTCTGGTGATAGCACACTGGAATACTATGTAGTGTATGTCCCCACACGCACACACTGCCGACTCGCTCCATCCCAACTTGTGTCAGAGGTATGAGTAGTTTCCGACACCAGTTCACAGGCGATTCAGTCTGTACCATAATTAACGGCTTTCATCAAACTCTTTTGGCGATTCCTAGGTGCTAAGTTGAAAGATGAAGTTGCTTACAAGTTGCTGGGCTGCCTATTTTAAATTCTACCGTTCAGCTGGCAATTGCTTTCACGTGACCTTACCTTTGATCCGGCCTTACGTAATTTCAAAAATATTGCTTTTTTAACGTCCCATACAAACACAAGTCGAATATCCAATGGAATAAAAGCATATGTCAGTCGTAAACACAAAGTAATCGTACTGTACTATATCTTGAAAATTTTTTTTGTCACATTACCATGGTCTGCGGGTGACGGGGGGAAGGATAGCGGGGTCAGACCATGGGAGTGTCACGAAAGAACTTTTCTTATCTCATGAAATTATGTAGTTATTTAATCGTATGGCATAAAACAGTACATTTAAATTAATCGAAGTATATAGATCAGGTACCTAATATTGATATCCAAGGTTAGATATTGCGCCGCGTCAGATGTGACGAAGAACAGGTGTTGCGTGGTTTAAAAATAAATGCATATTCAAGTTTAGAGAGCTTCCAATGGAACATTTAGGATTTTTAATAAACTTTTAAAAAAATAGGTAACTTTTATTTTAGTAAATATTTTATGTCCATTAAGCTCAATGAAGTCTTTTATAAAATGAAACAGTGGGCATTGTAATTAAAAAGAAACATGAAAAACTTCTCCAATACGTCATATATTTTGAAAAAGTACTTAGTAATTACTGTAACTACTTATGAACCTCCTACCTTTTTTGAAAAAATATCACAGGGTGTAGGATATAATTGTTGTGTCAGTTTTCAAGGTTTAAAAAGATTTTTTTAATGTGTCAATCGAGTCTCTTTTTCACCTTACTAGCATTTGCTGCGGCTTAGGCCGCGTGGCCTACTATTTTATTTTCTCCTTGGGAACTGTGCATTTTTCCCAGATAAAAGCTACATTGCTACATAAATTGGGTCAGCGGTTTGAGGTTTGAGCGTGAAAAGATTACACACAGACAGAGTTACTTTGTCATTTTTAGACGTAATAATATTAGAAGGAATAAATGAAATGAATTTAATACCAGCCGGTTTAGCACAACTCTCCGGGACTACGCTTGTCGCGCGAAATACCCATCTTTCTCGCATTGTACTGAAAGGAAAGAGACAGTCAATCTTTGTCGCGCGACAAAGAGTTGCGTTTCACAGTTATGCTAGACGTGCAGAATACATTAAGAAACGCCATAATAAATCAGACAAAAAGCGTCAGACGGAAGGCTTTCTAGCAAATGGGCTTAAAAATATTTCAGTTGTCGGAACATCTCAGGTCAAAATAGAGCGAAGTGACAGCGAAACTGATGTGTTCTGCTCTAGAGTTGAGGAGGGTACATTTATTAAATGTCTGGGTTAAAATTTGAACTTTTACTTCGCAGACGTATTCTGCTCTAGCTCAGACGTCCGAGGCTGTTAATATTACAGAGTGCTTGGTAAATTCTTTATGTCTGTAGCTGGAGCTACCAATGTAATGTATTTTGGTTCTATTTGTTCAACAGATCAATCAATTAATATGACGGGGATTATTAGGCATTAGCACATGATAATCCTTTTGATAACTAAGTATTTTAAGAAACCGTTAATTAGGAAGCTAAGTGCCTACAACGGTGTTACGTTTGAGTGAGACGGCGTTCAATGAACAAAACCTATTCAGAAAACGTTATTTCGTTTATGTTGTTTTCGTCCATATTCCCATTTTGTCAACTTCCTAGCCCGTCAACAATCCCATTTCGACCACACGCAATATCCGAATCGTCAATTTCCTACCTAGTCTGCATTTCAACTCGTCCACGAGTTGGGAAAGTGGACTAAATATTTAGGATGTAGACCACCAAGCTGACAAGAACTGCACGATTTAGGATTGTAGATAAGATATGACAATGGACGAAATGGGAAAGTCAAGGACTAGGAACTTGACAAAATGGAAAAGTGGACAAAGTGAACCTAAAAACGAATTATTCCAGTAGGGGAGACCGAGGTCAGTTGTTATAGAGGAGAGTTGTGACATCATCGATATTTTGGAACCTATTAACTGTTAGCAAGCTCATAACAGTGCGCGTTTGTTAGCTCGAAACTTGAACTAACAAAGCGAGCTCGCTATCAGTTAATAGATTACAAAAAATTCGACGATGTCACAACTCTCCACTGTCACAATTCACTTCGGGTTGTTTAAGATTCTGTTAGAAATAAAGAAAGAGAAATATATTTATTGTCATAAACGAAAGTCATATAATACAGTTTTACATAACAAAATACGAAAATGACAATAGGGCACCTTCAAAAAAATCCTGGAAGCCTCGCTGTTGTGATACGGCGCGGTTACGGCACTGATTTTCTTGCAAATGTCTGATATAAGCAACTTATACAACGTTAATACCCTTGAAATAAATAAAAAAAATGCCTACTACTACTGTGAAAAGTCTCAGTGTGATCACGTCATACTTCGTTTCATTTTCATCACTTCGGGCCATTTAACTTGTCTCCTGCAAGACATTAAAGATCAGTACATATTCAATAGTGAGAAAATTAGTTCATACAGGTGCATGATGCATTAGATACACAATGCATCTGCAACTTCATGCATTTGTAGTTGCATTGGTTATATATGTAGCTATAGTGTCCCTTTCGTTGCATGATTAGCTATTTGCTATGCAAATCTAAAAAACGTAGTGGATTAGTTCCTATACGCCAAAATATTCAAGGTATATACTAGGCAGAGAAAATACAATACTCTAATTTTATACGATATGTACCTCAACGTGTAGTATACAGTATTTAATTTATACGGTTCTAGTCAGAGTAGTTTTACTCTTAAGAGTTCTTTCATCAACCGTATTCTTTATCCCAACGTCATACACGTCAGGCCAATAACCGTTTGAGATTTCCTTGAACAAACTCCAAACTCCGTTACTTAGTAAATTGTATCTTGTTCCGTCTCTGGGATGATCCGAGATACATCACCCTCCTACATTCGCCACGCAGAACACACACGACCTACGAATACGTACAGTACGTGACTAGACTTGGAACAGATTCGATTGAACGCGCGGTTGGTCTAGGTGATCATCTCGAATCAATTTGAGATTAAATCTAAATTTCATATGAGTCGTATGCGATGTTCCGTCAAATTTATTAGTGGGGGAGGAGATTGTAATGTTAATTCGGTTTCAGTACTTACACGTTGGGAAACACATTATGTATTTTAAATTTCAAAATGGAGCTGCTCGATGTCAGAGAATTGAATGTAGATTTCGGTTTCTTTATTAGCTTAAAGGTACAACGAAAGATTAATAGTACAATTGAAACAGTTGTCATACAAAGATCCTAAGGAAAATTGAGTTTTTGCTTGAAGAAGTAAGGTTGTGTTTGAAGTAACTTGCAGTCACCCGCTAGGTAAATACTAGAATGTCTAAGTATTTTCGGTAGTTGACTATGTTTTAGATTGTTCCTCGAAAAATGAAAAAATCAACAAACATACTTTCACATTTATAAAATAGTAAAGGTGTATTAGCGTTTATAGTTTAAATACCTACATACATTTTCCATTCCAAACTGGAAAATTGCAACAAGTGACTGTAGTAAGAGCTTTGTTTCTAAAATAAGCGCATGTACTTGACAAAAGCCTGGTTTGAATAGGTACAGTCACCAGCATTAATTCCTGCAGCGCGCAAGAATATCTGACACGACTCTATTTCTTGGGCTGTTGGGACGTGTCAGATATTTTCGCCCCCTTTGTTATGGCAGATATTAATGACTGTACAACTGTATTATCTACCAAAGTAAACGCGACCACAATCATGTCCCTACATTGTGATTCCTATCCTACAGCACGGGGGTCAGTTCACACGGTGGTATCGTTGGTCTTTAAAATACCCTCCCTACCACCATGAGTATGGCCAAGGATACGGTAGGTCTGAAAGCTTAGCAGACAAGGTGGTACAAAGCCTTTGTGTTTAAATACGTTCGTCACTGAACAAGGTCTGAAAGGTTAGTAGACAAGGTGGTACAAAGCCTTTGTGTTTAAATACTTTCGTCAGTGAACAAGGTCTGAAAGGTTAGTAGACAAGGTGTACAAAGCTTTTGTGTTTAAATACGTTCGTCACTGAACAAGGTCTGAAAGGTTAGTAGACAAGGTGTACAAAGCTTTTGTGTTTAAATACGTTCGTCACTGAACACGTCTGAAAGGTTAGTAGACAAGGTGTACAAAGCCTTTGTGTTTAAATACGTTCGTCACTGAACAAAAGCCTCTTTGCAATATTTTCACAATGGCCGTTCTTACGCTACACGCTTCTAGCGGCGGAGCGTATTCAGTTTACGTACATAAACAGAGGATTTGTACTAAATCATTGTCCGCGATTGTAGATATGACGAGCCTGTTCTTACAGTAACAGTCAAGTCGTACAAAGCCTTTGTATCTCGTTATTCCAATTCGTTACCTTTGTTAGCATTTGGCTAGTCTTTTGACTACCTTGACTCACTTTCATAAATGTTGCAACACAAACACGCGAATATCTAAACAGGTTCAGGAGGCACAACCGGTCAATATGCCCGGCTTATCCGGCTTTATGTTTCTGATGAATAATTGTGTCCACCACCCGACCCGGATTAAAGAGCTTTGTGCTGATTTAATTGACAATCCTAGTATATGTTACCTATTAATAGGAGAAACAGGACACTGGTAAGCCGATCGAAATTATTAAGTACGGATTAAACTTTCGTTATATTTCGTTTCTGAAAACATTTTCAGCGCTATGTTACTCTCCTAATTGTTTCACATGAAGATTATTCTACATAGGTATGCTTTCAGTCTGCGAGTTCTGGGAGAGAGGGCACTGCAAAGTTTCCAAGAAAGTCTTACATCGTATTCATATTTTATTGATATCTCTCTACTATACATGATTTAAACTGACATCATTTTCGCAAATTATCATAACAAAACTTAAACCATTAAACTACCACAGTCACAGGTCGAGAGGAACGAAAAATAAACGACTAGATTCAAGAAATGAAGTTTAGTACTTGAGTACATAGACATGCGTGCATCTTTCGGTAACTAATTAACATATTTAGATCGGCCGTTACGTTACGAACACACACATATGCATGTGCTCGTGTTCGTTTATTATACATACTGGGTGTCCCTAAAACCAACGCCAAACTGAAGAGAGGTGATAGAACAGCTCAAAAGCTATCGATTTGACCCCCATGTATGCTCTAAGATTTTCAGTAGTTTCCGAGATATTCACAATTTTAGTAGCAATTTTGAGATTTTTCCTTAATAACCGATTGTAGTTAAGTTTAAGTGAAATTCTTTTTTTTCGTCAGTATCCTATATCATTTGAATCATAACGGACTAATTAAGTTTTTAAAAATATGTGCCAGTTTTTTTTGTAAGATTTTTTTGAGTAATCACGTAAATTTTGATTTTCCATAGTAACGTTTATGTGTTTGGGTTTATGCGAAGTATGGGAAATCAAGCTTTGCATGATTACTCAAAAATAAACTCGCTCGTGTTTTTAAAAACTTCATTAGCTCGTTATAGTTCAAATGATGTAGGATACGGACGAAAAAAAAGGGATTTCACTTAAACTTAACTACTATCTGTAACACCGTTATTAAGGAAAAATCCCAAAATTGCTACTAAAATTGTGAATATTTCGGAAACTACCAAAAATCTTAGAGCATATATAGGGATCAAATCGATAGCTTTTGAGCTGTTCTATCACCACTCTTCATTTTCGCGTTGGTTTTAGGGACACCCAGTATATAAACAACATCGGTAACATGGCATTAAATATTAGTTTTATTCATGCCATGGGGCCTTCTCTGAAATTTGATATTCGAAATCATCAGAGGCATTTTACTCCATAACTACAAGATGTATATTAATGTTTGGAGTATAGGTGTCTTGTATAAGCCGCTACTGAGTTTGGTAGTTAAATAACAAAAATGAATATCTCTATGAGGGGGTAGGGGGCACTTTGAGGTTTTAAAGAAAATTATGAAAAACCTCAAGTTAAATTAACGTTGTTTTTATCTGATAAAATTTTCAAATTTATCATAGTGACGCGTTGATTAATGTAAATGTAACCGACATGCGAGTCAAGTAGTCCATTTAACCCGAGGTCTCAAAATGGTTGTGGTCGTCGAATCGTCTTTGCAATTAGGTACCCCACGAAACCCAAAAGGGACTGCCGTACCCTGAATTATGTAAGTAGTTAGGTAGTACTCGTATCGTACCTTCAATGTGTTATCCAGGTCAGAATTCGATATGACATTGTGATATCCACAATTTAGCGGTAAATCGGCATTGGCCATATCATGAACGTCCATTAACCTTAACTTTTCGGCTGTGCGTAGTCCTGTTTTGTTACAATAGGTTATCATGACTTCAACACTAAAAGTTGAGCTCTCAATTTTGTAATAATGTAGACATTAATAAAAACTCTTTAATCCTAATGGAATACATCAAATTAACGAGGTTTATCTTTGATTAAATGTTCTAATTTATGAAAGTGAGATGTTGTTAAATGAAAATGTAACCCTCGGCATGCGAGACAAGTAGTCCATTTAACCCGCGGTCACTCGCTCAAAATGGTTGCGGTCGCCGAATCGTCGTTGTAATTACCCCAGGAAACCCAAAAGGGACTGCCAACCGTACCTTGAACTATGAGTGTGTTACATTCAATGTGTTAACTGGGTCCGAATTTGAACTGACATTCCGATTCACTCCCTCGTCTCCAATTGGCAATATTTCATTTTGTAACCTCGCTTTTTGCAGATGAAAATTTCACATTTATAAAATGAACATTTTAAATGATATGTTACAACTAGAGATTAACACAATAGGCATGATGAAGGGGTATGAAAATCAAAATTCTAATAAGTCCGTCAGTTAGAAAGTAAAAAAAAATTACAAGTATTTTTTTTTTCGTAAGAAAAGAAAAATACGTCTCAAATATTTTATTAATCTACATGTTGGACCAATTATTACTTAGTCCACCTATCAATAAGTCACAAATTGAAATTTATCAAATATTACGATTTTCCCGCGGTTTCGCCAGCATGGCCTACTATTTTGTTTATTCTTCGGGAAACGTGAATTTGTCGACATAAAAAGTAGCCTATGTCACGCTCCAGCTTATGTTCTATCTATATGCATAAAACAAGTCAATCCGTTGACCCATTATCGCGTAAACGAAGTACAGACTAACAAACACATTTCATTTTTATAATATTAATAAAAACTAGGATTTGAAAATATTTTTATTAGTCATGTCATGTAAATTCGCTCAGACACATTTTAAAATTTTCGAAAATTTTCCGTTTCATAATCTCGGTATTATACTATCAATTAAGGTGTCGAGAATGATCATGAAACCAGTCCCCCTATTATGTAACGCGTTTCACGCTCGGAATCAGAATCAAGTGTCATGATTTTGTATGGGCTATTACAGTTTATTCGGATACCAATTGTCAAAATTTCGTTAGGCACAGTGGCCCCCAGCGGGCATATGGTGGTTGCGTTTATGATCGTAGTGATAGCTGCCGTCACCTTCTGACACGTATGTGGGTGCGAGAGTGACAGGCGCGTTATCATATCATTTATCGCGTGATAAATGCGACCATCATAGGCCCGCTGGTCATGTACAGTGTAGAAAATCATAGTTAAACACACAAGCACTTTATTACTAAGACGATTTACAATAAAAAATATTCTGCTGTTTTTATTGGGCTCTGTGGTTGTCACAATTCGGCGGAATGAAGTAATTTAGACGACGGTTTCCTTTTATCATAGTTTCTTAACATCTCGAGACTAGTTACTGTTGAAAAACAAAAATAGTTCTATTTGATATAAGTGCGGAAAGTATGTCACTGCATGAGTTCAGGGACAAACATTGTTTTTTAATAGAGTTGCAATACGATGAAAATTAAACAAAACGGTAATTTAAAAGAGACAATTTTAGTTTCATTCATTCATAAACTTAATCAGTGCGCAGGCGGCAGCCAGCGCGGGCTACCTTCCACTCTGCGCGCCCGCCATATGTATCCGCCACTAAAAATCACTAATGCGGAAAATCCTACTTTCCGCACTGACTTAGAACGCGTCGTAGTCACGGACCCTAGGTTTATTAATCTCTATTAAAACTTTGACATTAGGAATCCATGACCCTTTTGAAGCATATAATAATATACGTAAAATAAATTAAGTTACACGACCGCATATAATTTATTTTAGACATTATGACGTTCCGTGTGTCCTTTTAGCACTCAGAAATTACCACAGGGGTCAGTTGGCTCTCAGGCTAGAGTTTACGGCCCTCCCGGCAACTTAAAAGTAGGTACTTACAGTCAAGGGCAAAGATAAATATCCACACAAAGTATCAAAATATGCATACATAAACCTTACAATCATAATAATAAGACCTATATACATATTTTTGAATCTTTGCGGGGTATACATACTGGTGCCCTTGACTGTACTTGGGTTTAGTCATAGTCATAGTCCTTTATTAATAACATTCAAAATATTACATGTCATTATATTATATTATTAAGTTTCACATTGGTATATTATATAAAAAAATGTATGTCATAAAATCAGTGCTCGAGGTGCCACGTTTTCAGTTTTCTTAGAAAAAAAGGTATGTTATTAATTTCCTTTAGTTCTACAGGCAGTTTATTTATTATAAGTATATGGTTGGGGAGCTCTCCTTCGGCCGTTGAGTTGGCGCGGAGTGTGCCTCGGGTTTCAATTTTCAATGCAAATGCCTTCGGCATTACAGAAATGCTTGGCCTTCGGCCTAGTAGTGATTGGATCCGCTCCGTGGGCTTAAGTGGAGTAGAAGTTAGATTCGACGCTCCACACCTTCGGCACTACTGAGGCTTGGCTTATGGTCTCATAATACTGATCCTTACTAGTTAGGATCAGGATCACTCAGTCAAAAAAAATATTTACGGCAAGATTGTTTCTGTGTCTCTTTTGGCTTTGATAGACAAATGTAAACGTTTGACAGCAAGCGGACAAAAATATCCTTATGTGGAGGGGATGGTGGAGCTGCGACATATTGTGATTCAAAGCTATTATGAAGGCAACCGTCTTAAGGGTCTGCATGGTCAAGGATTACCTATTCGTAAACCACGCCCCAAACGGTGAGCCCGCCAATGACCGGAATTTGTAATAAGGGACGCATTTATTGCTCGCGCGCATCAAAGAAAGAGAAACCTAATACACTATATGCTTGGGGTTTTTTGGCGTAAGCGCCAGATGTAAAAGTACAATGAAATTAAAGATATTATTATGTTTTGTTAACATTTAACTTATTCACGTAAAAGATAAAGAGAAGAATGTAATTTTTACATAATTTAGACGTTTATTAATCTGTCGTTTATACAAACTAGACAAAAAACAGAAAATAAAGATGCATTTTCGGATAACTTTTCTATCGAGGGAATTTTCAACAAACATGTGTCCGCATTAATTACTGAATAGGTTATAGTTGCTCACCCAACGTTAATCACTGAATAGTCAAAAAACACATAACTAAAAACCAGGCTGTTTCATATACTAGACTTGTTAAAAATCAAAAAAAAAATAGCTTAAATTTTTGATGAATCCCTTTAAGTTTAATTACGATTACTTCTAATAAAGAACACATCGCTAAAGTCATATGGTGTTATCTCAGACAAATGTCCTTTGCCACATAAAATTTGGCTGTGGAATCATTCGCTGGTCTAATACTCGTAAATCGCAAGTTAGTTTCCCACTCGTAATTATTAAGGAAATCTCCTAAATGTAGAATATTATTGAATAGTCAGGGGACGGTAAATTGACAGCTTTATTGTACTCTTATCATGAGATTCATGAGAAGTATTATTTAACTTAGCATTACTAATAGTATTGGAGCGCAATGTCCCTACGCTTGTTTTATTTCTAATTTAATCAAGTATAAGAGAGCCACGTTATTTCTATGAAAAAAACATACTTAATAATAATCGAATCAAAATACGTCATAGGGTGAAATCTAAATAGTGAATTAAATAGTCCTTGACATGCCTAACCTAGCCTTGCTTGCCTTGACATGCATGACAGACAATGCCAAGTTAAGTCAAAAGTAGGACAAATGTATGTGTAGCCTGCAACGCTATTTGTAGTCAAAAATAACGTTTTCTCAAACATACAATGAAATATTGATGTTATGTTCGTTATAATAAATAGCCTACGGAGTATGACGTTTCAGGTGCGGCTAGGACAAGAGGTCGTTAATGGAATTTCATACAAATCATGTAGGCCTAAGCTGACAAAATCCTCTTTTATAAATTTCCATTCCACATAAATTTGTGGCACAGGCATCATGACATTCTGCCGCTATACGTATTAAAAAATAAAGCTTCGATTTCTTTGTTGTTTATTTCATTGCATGTTTGAAAAAAGCACTATACATACCTCGGCGGGAAATATGGGATTGCCCGCCTCTATATGGCTTCGTCCGCGGCAACCCCTTTGGTCCCGGCCTCTGTAGTAATGTACTATAAATGTTCGGTGGTGGTAGAAAATGGAAAATTATTACTTTATAATATGCCAACTAAATTGTCACTATCCTTATTTCACTTTCATCCCTCGCAATATAGTATTTTTGATATATCGACTGATTTTATATTTGAAGAATTTTATTCAAACAATTTAAGCAAATAGACCAGGGAATGTACTAATAAAATTTGGAATTTATTTATGCAAGTTTAATAATTTTCTGTTTATATTTTAACATGGAGTTTTCTAGTATTTCCTTCAATATGTTTGAAATAATTTGCATTTAATGAAAATCTCTGACTGAAAACATAAAATAATAGACCAAGGACTAACAGAACCCGAGGGTCGGTAGTCAGACAAAAAATTTAATTCCGATATTCAGAATCACGAATTTTATAATTCCGAATGGATCAAAATTCCGAATATAACAATCCCGATATATTATAAATCCGAAATTTAAAAAGGTCTAAGGTTTTCATTTACGATTTTCAAAATTCCGAATTTCAATACACCGAACAATAAGAAGTCCGAATCCGAATAATAATACCAATAATAAATCCGACTAAACAAAAGTCCGAAACATCAGAATAACCTAACGTACAGTTTTCGGTTTTTGACCCATGTTCCATTTTGTCAATTTTGTAGGTACATGTAAGCAAGCATTTTGACGCTCCGCTCGCTTTACTCGCTCCGCTATACATGGTCACAGTACAAACCTAACCTAACCTACAGTTTTCGGTTTTTATTACAGTTATTTAAAACCACGAACTTTTATAACCGAATGTCAAAATTCCGATTATAAAAATCACGAACTTTATATTTCCGAATATCAAAATTCCGAATTAGCAATGACATTTCGGATAATTAAAATCAACACATCGGGCTTTTGATTCTTCTGGGTTATAAACATCGGAATATTGAAAATTCGGATTTTTGATATTCGGTAAACTAAATTTCGTGCTTTTCAATAATCGATATTTTAATACAAAGGAAATATAATACTCGGAATTTCAACAATCAGAAAAAGCAAATTCGGAATAAAATATTTCGGATTATTTGGGTGTTCCCGTAGTCAGATACTTCAGATAGTAATATAGTACTTATAGGATGGCTTAGAAAAGTCGTCAATACAAATATTTTTTTATCATTACATTTTGAAATGATTAGCCATTGTCATGTATGAGTCAAATGCAATAATTTTAGGGCTCCAAGAATTACTATAAAATGGGAAGGAACAAAATTAAATGACAAAAACTAAATCTATTTATTTATTTTATCATCCGTCCAAAGCAGGCCTGCTGCAAGGCAAGGCGAGGATAGCTCGGCGGGGACTATTTTGATTTACTGTTTAGATTTCTCTTTCATTTATAACATTACCTACAGTCCCAACGGATAGTTGCATCTTTCTCTAAGGACAATCACTAAGTTACTGTGGCGTACTTTAAGGCATCTGAGTCCTTTATTTTACTGATTTTTTTAAGACATAGGAGGCAAACGAGCAGACGGATCGCCTGATGGTAAGCGATCACCGTCGCCCATAGACACTTGCATCACCAGAGAAGTCACAATTGGGTTGCCGGCCTTTCAGGTAGGAGTACGCTCTTTTCTTTAAGGTTTGAAGGTTGCATCGGTCCGGAAATATTGCAGGCAATTTTTTCCACAGTTCAGTCGTGCGAGGCAGGAAATTTCTAGAAAAACGCACAGTTGTGGACTGCTCTATCTAAGTGGTGAGGGTGGAGATATTTCTGTGTAGGGCGATTAAAGAAAACATAAGAAAAAATATACTCCGGCTTTACAAACAACATGTTTGAGACGTCACGCCACTGCTTAGTTATCTGTCTCTGACTGATACTAGGGTTCTGCCAAGAACCTCCACAACCGGTCGTGCACTGGTCTCATCCAACATGCAACGCTTTCCTGCAATGGTAACAACTTCATCAGTTTACCTTATTAGCGGCCTCCCTTGCGTATTCCATTACTTTCGCCACTTATTATAGCCGTAGCTATTTGTCTCAATAAAAAGCTATTTAGTTGGGGTTCCCTCTATGTCGCATACTTTTGTTTGTCCGAAACTGTTTTAGCTTAATATACTTGGCATATTCAGTTTTCGACGAATGTTAATGTGGCAGAAACCTTATTTGGCATAAGTTGTAACTTACCGAAAATGTATTTGTCCGAAATTATATTTACAAATAATTTGGTTTAGCATAATGGTCCTTGGCATATTATCTTGGCATGTCCTAATCTATCTTGAAATACTTAAATTGCTACAAGAAACGCAGGTTAAGTTTGGTTAGAACTGCATCCCTCCCAAAGAGGAACTGCTCGCAGAAAAGTAGGTTAGGTTAGGTTAGAAGTGCGTCCTTCGCTAAAACGATCTGCTAGCAGAAAAGCGGCGCGTCAAAATAGGTCAAAAACCGAAAAGTGTAGGTTAGGTTAGGTTTGTATTATGACCATGTATAGTGGAGCGAGCGAAGCGAGCGGAGTGGCAAAATGCTAACATTACCTATTTCACGAGAAAATGAAACATATGAAGATATAAATAACATGGTTTTATTTTTAATATTAAGTATATTTAACAAAAACATGAGTTGCAAAAATATGACCAAATAATTTTCGGTCTGATAAAAATATGCCTATTAATTTAATGCGTAGACATGATTCGGACAAACAAAAATATGCGCAAACAAATTATGACCAATTAATATCTGCATTATCAAAGTATGCAAACCTTGATTATGCCAAAACAGTTTATGCGAAAAGCCAATTATGCCTACATTAATTATGCCATGCAAAATTATGACTAAAAAAATAATGCCAAAACAGGGGAACCGTTTAATTCATCAAAGACATTTAATGAATTAAATGGTTCCACCATTAAATGAAAGGAAAATGTTATAAAACCCGCACGGCCATGTTAAAGAGAGCTCATTAAAGCCTAGTCGTTGGACGCAACTTATCTCGGGGCATTAGATGAATAATTAAGCCCGGCTTGTCCGGCCCTAATGGCAGTCCGAGCTATTCAGCTGGCTTTGTCTAGCTGCAAACGGACACAAACAACAATCCTTAATACTATTACATATGAGAAAGTTTCAACTTTGTTCTCGGCGTATGCATTTTAGTTCTTGACATGCAGGAGTATAGACAGTTACGTTTTTTCTTTGTGCATAAGTTATAAATAGTTTGTTTGTTTATGTTTATATTTATGTTTATGTTTATGTTTATGTTTATGTTTATGTTTATGTTTATGTTTATGTTTATGTTTATGCTTATATTCATGTTTATATTTATGTTTATAGGCACTAAATAAAGTACGACTTGTTGCCGACATGTTAACAAACGCTGTACTACTGAAAGTAGGAGCGTGTACTTACATTTATTTCTAGCGCCTATTCACATTATCACCTTTGTGTGAATGCAGTGCTTACCTACCTACGTTGGGAATTAACTTAACACACGAGGGTAACTAATGTTACACTGACAGTTCAATTGCTTCTCAGACGCTTAAGGAAAGCATTTTAAAACTTTAGAAACATGTTTTCTCAAGATAACACAATTAGAAAGAAACAGAACATGGCAATGGATCATGGTATATATATAGCCATTAACAATTAACAGAGTGTGGTGAAATCGGGAATAAATCAACGATATGTGACGTAACTTTGTATCGTAAAGCGTAACCCAATTTGAATGCCTTCACAACGTAAATGGCCAAATTTATATCAGTTCACATATTACGAAGGGCCTTCGTGAAATGGCCGAGTTATATCAGCGCTATTATGCAGCGCTTGTCACCGCCACCGCAGGCCTAATAGGGATTCCTTGGTTAAATTCGCTGCGTCACTTTGATTTGCCAGCTAAATAATTATGCTGGCCTTGCAATGGAAGTTAGTTTGACCCGACCCGACGCTGTGAGACTTAGTAAGTAGCTAAGCAAGGCCTATTGCGTATGTGGTATGTGAGTAGGTAAGTTAGTTGGATGGTGATACCTCTTTCTTCCGTGGGTGATACCGTTTAGTAGGTAGTTTACCTAGAGGGAGCTCTACTCGTTGACGCGTAGCCGATACCGTGCATTTCCCCGTATGTAGAGGAAAGTGCGTAGCGCTACGAAAAGCTTGGCAGCGATTAAATACTTCTGTCTGCAAGAGTACATTACTGCAGACGCCGGTAAAAAAGGGATTGCCGGGTAAGTAGTTCTACACGGTCGACTGTAGGGAGTCCGTATAGTGGTACGAAGCCGGCAAGCACATTTCACGGCCAGAGGCATGCATATTGCTTTTCTCAAACATATGCAATGAATTTAAAAAAAACAGTCAAAGAACTACACGATTTTTTTTTTAATTTACCCTCCAAACGCTAAATTTTTTTTACAGTAGTCTGTGTTCCGCGAGTAGACCCTATTAGGGCCGTTATACACAGCCTGATAATAAGAATCTTAATTTCTATAATAAATAAAATAAATGCAGAGGATTTTAAATATTGCCTATGCTCTGCTGGTGACTTACGTATAGACAATATTTTAAATTTATTCATCAACATATGAACCATATAGATTTGTGTTCTTAATATCAGTTCGTGTGTAATAGGCATTAACGCGGAGGTTTTTTCAGCAAATATCAATGTGTGGTACATACTTCGACAGAACTTTTAAAATTATTTTGAGGTTTCTAAAATTTGCTTTTTTTGGTACACGGGTAGCTGGGCATTTACAGATGGCTATAGGATACTTTTTACTCGACTAAAGTGAAGAAAAGAAAGGGTTATGATTTTACTAACCTCCGCTGGCCAAGTTATCTATACTATTATAAATTTGTAAAAATGAAATGTCTGTACATTGAAGATATTTTTCAAAAAATTGATTGTTATTGACTATTTGGAGGTCACTAAAACAAAAAATATTTTTTACATAATCGGCTGAACAGATTTCAACTATTTTTGGTACACGGGTAGCTGGGTATCTCCAGATGGTTATAGAATACTTTTTACCCGACTACGCTGAAGAAAAAACGAGGGGTTATGACGTTTTCTCCTCCGCGAATGAAGTTGCGGGCGACTTCTAGTTCTGTTATAAATACTTATAAATTGCAGGAGTAAGCAGAAAACTGTAACAAAAGCATTTTACCCTTTTCTTCAAAGCGCGGCCGCAACATTCTTCTAGCCAACAATAGTTATATAACTATACAGTACAAGTAGACTAACAAAATTGTAATAAGTTTCAAGGGTATTCCTTTGAACTTGGGTATTACATACTGCTTTGCGCTAACTATACAGGGTGATCAATCCAAATGGGTCAGTTTGCAGAAGTACAAAATTATAATTTTTTTAACTCATACATAGCCGGGAATCGATCAAATCTGGTCAAAATCTCTGTAAAAAATGACATAAATTTTACAAGTTTTTTCGTTGTTATTGTTTATGGTGCGAATCATAAGTTACAAGGAACACATTTTTAATGGAATCTTGTTTAAATGATTAAAAGAAAATAATTATTTTATTTAAGTAAATGTTCAATATGTAGCCATTTTCCAGGATGCAAAGATTAATTCTCTCTAGAGTAAAAAAAAATTGAAAGCCATTATTATTAAATTTAAAATCCACGCCACGGTCCCTAAGAACAGATTTCGCTATCTCTCATAGTTTCTGGGTTCTCTCTAATGACCCATCTGGATTTATCACATATACGGGGACATATACATAGTTATTTTTTTCAACGCCTCCCTCAGGTTGTCTGCAACAGATCGCTGTTTAGCGATAAGACCGCCTGTTGTTTACTTTTTACCCGACTGCGCGACGCAAAGGAGTGGTAATGTGTTTATCAGTCTATGTATGTATGTATGTATGTAAGTTTGTGCCTATCTGGCACTCTAGAGACCAAACGCGTGGACCGATTTTAATGATTCTTACGTCAATCGATTTGTCTTAACTGTTCGAATGTCACTGAAGACATGAAAATGATGAAAACTCAAAATGGCGATAATGAGACGCCATATTGTGAAAAAGAAAAAATGAAAATCAACGTACTGTATCAAGGAATCAATGAATAGGGATTTAAAAATCATTATTAGGTTTCTTTTATCATTTTAAATTTGGAATTACCAGTTAGGAACTATAACGATTTAAAGTTGGTAAGCAAGCCGTTCTCACTAAATTTTCATTGAATTGCATTGTAATAAATCTGTGCAAGCTTTCAATAACCCCCACGATCAAGATTGAGAAATTGTTTGACTTTTATAGTTTTAACTAAAAAGTATAAAATAAAAAAATAATAATAAAAAAAAACAAAAAACCCGACCGCGTAAAAAACTAAAAAGAAAAAAACAAGTCTAGTGCCCTAGAAATTTGTTAAGTTATAATGGAAATCTTTCATGATTCATGATCGATACTCACAATATAACAAATAATAAATTCTAATATGAAACTATAATTGAATGTATTGTTTTTTTCTGTACTCTGTTTTGTGAGGTGTGCAATAAAGAGTTATTGTACTGCATATGTAAATAGACAATATACAAATTAATGTAGGGTTCTGACCGCACTGTCATACTTAATTATAAGCAACAATTAGTACACTATAATAAAGCTGTACAAATCAAATGTTTGTATGCCTCGTTGTGGCTTCATCACGCTAAATCGGCTACACGGATTTCAATTATTTTTGGTACACGGGTAGCTGGGTATCTCCAGATGGTTATAAGATACTTTTTACCCAACTATGCTAAAGTAAAACAGAGGGGTTTGACTTTTTCTCCTCCGCGGACAAAGTTGCGGGTGCCTTCAAGTAAGAATTAAAACAATTAATTGGTGAATCGTTTTCTAGACTCATATTGAAAAATTATGATACGAACTCTCGATGAAGTCGGCTTAGAACAAAATATGGAACCCTATAAACTAAATCAAAATTGGTTTACCCCTTTCGGAGCTTTGATGCCACACAAACAGATACACAGATACATAGATACACACGTCACTTATAAATCCCCTCTTTCCTTATCGTAGTTAAGGACGGGATAATTAAGGTACGACTGTAGGGTGGATTAACTTTTTTCCTTACACTATTTTATCCCGTAACTCAGGAGACAAGAGTGACAGTGTTACTTAGATGAATGACTTAATATAAATTAAAATTAATCTACTCTCTTAAAAATTATGTAATTTTACATGCAAAACGAACACAGAAACGTGTAAATCTCCCGAAAACGCAAGAAAATTAACAAAAAAAAATGAAATTTTAGATAATAATCATTAATTTAACATTTTTGCATTTTAATATTTTCTTCTGTTTCCGCAATCATTACTCATTGAAATAAAACAATTTAACGGATTATATCGCGTATATTATCTTATTTTAGTTCCCGACGTTTCGGAAGCTTTCCAGCTTTCCATGGTCACGAAATTGTGAAAAGAAGATTGAGTGAACAACAGATGGCAATAGAATATGCTGAGTTATTACAACACTGCCTTACATCTGGCTATATTCTATGGAATGGTGAATTCTACGGGCAAGTTGATGGTGTGGCAATGGGGTCTCCGGTGTCTCCTGTCGTCGCCGATATTTTCATGGAAGAGTTCGAGGAAAGAGCGCTTTCATTGGCACCTGTCAAGCTGCGGATCTTTAAAAGATAAGTAGATGATACCTTTACTATTTTACCTAGATCTAGTGTTTCAGCTTTCTTAGACCATCTGAACTCCGTGCATAGTAAAATTAAATTTACTATGAAGTTGGAAAATCAAAATTCACTTTCATTCTTAGATGTGCTAGTAATTAGAGGTCCTAACGATGACATAGGTCGTACTGTATATAGGAAACCTACGCATACAGATAGGTATTTGAATGGCAAATCTCACCACCATTCCTGTGAACTTGCTACAGTGGGTAAATCTTTGTTTCAGAGAGCCAGGGGTATCTGCGACGATCATCATCTGACTGCTGAGTTGCAGAATGTCAAACGTGCGCTTCGAGCCAACGAGCTCCAGATACCACGTTCCAAACAGAATCCCAGTATGAAGAAACCAACAGTCGAGCGTAAACCTGCCGTATTACCATATGTGAAAGGGGTCACAGACAAGATCGGAAACATCTTGAAGCGTGCTTCTATAAAAACATATTTGATATACATATTATAGAAGAAGGTGTCTCAATACCTTAGACCCGTGAAGAGTAGCACCCCTTTGCAGAGTGCAGGCATTTATAAGCTGGACTGCGAGTGTGGTCTTTCATACATTGGTCAAACGAAACGCAGTGTATCAACCCGGGTGAAGGAACACATAGCAGATGTCAAGCACCGTCGGTGTAATAGGTCTGCAGTCTGTGAACATGTCATTGACAAACCAAACCACTTAAGTAAGTTTGAGAAACCTTCTATCCTTGCCAAAGAAAAAAGATATTTTCCCAGAATGCTACGCGAGGCTATTGAGATTAAAAAGCATCCGAATTTCAATAGAGAAGATGGATTGTCACTACCACCAGCTTGGGATCCAGTAATACATCTCATCAAGGAACAAGCGAGACACAGGACTGCAAAAGCTTAATTTCCGAACGGTGTAAAATATCGTATCTGTTTAAAAAGTAGTTTAATAGTCTCTGTTTTTAAAATATTATAATTAGTAATGAGGTAGCCTGGGAGTTTTTCTTTGCAGCGTTTCTTTTCTCCTCAGTACGCCTCATTTGTGAAATGGTGCTCGGTAAATTGTTAAAATAAAATAATTAAGCCCTTCTGGCACATGTGTAACTGTCTTTACAGCTTAGGCCCATGTGGCATGTATGTACACCTTTATTTGTTTTTTCAAAAATGGGTAGTTTGCACAAATTGTAACTTTGACAGAGGAAAATACATCTTTTCTCAGTCCACCCGTGACCATGGAAAGCTGGAAAGCTTCCGAAACGTCGGGAACTAAAATGAGATAATATACGCGATATAATACGTTTAATTTTTGCAATTTATTATTAATGAAAATTATGTAAAAAATAATAATTTTTCATAAATTTTCTCGCGTTTTCGGGAAATTTACAGGTCTATGTGTTCTTTTTGCATGTAAAATTACATATTTTTGTACAGTGTAGGCTATTAATATGCTGAGAAGTGAGCTCTTGAAACATGGACCTATATTGGCTAGAAAAAATATTTTGATGCCTTTACATCCAAGCATCCATCTCCACATTCCATCTTTAATTTTTTTTGAAAATATCATCAATTGTAACGGACTATTTAGAGGTCACTGAAACGAAAAATATTTTACTTTATTTTTTGTATGCGTCGTTGTGGCTTCATCACGCCAAATCGGCTAAACGGATTTCAACTATTTTTGGTACACTGGTAGCTGGGTATCTCCAGATGGTTATAGAAGACTTTTTACCCGACTATGCTGAGAAAAAAAAAGAGGGGTTATGACTTTTTCTCCTCCGCGAACTAAGTTGCTATTATGATTTAAAATCAGAGTTTCAGTGAGTGATTTAGGAGAACCATGTAACCATGGCAACGATTTCAGAAAAAAATTGACCTATTGTGATTTTTCATACAAACGTTTACTGTTTTTAGTATACCTCCAAATAATCGCGACTATAGTATATTTTAACGGTGGCTTTATCCCTGTTACCGGAAATTAAGTATCGTATGATTTATCTATGACAAGTTTCATCTACATCCGGTCGATGGTTTACGCGTTTTTAGCAACAATCAACCTGACAAACCTTTGCATTTTTAATATTATTATTTAAATTGCCACTTTCCATCCATGCCAAAATAACGGTTGTACCTTGTTTTATCGAAAAACGTTTCATCGATTACATAATTTCGCCGACATATCATTTCATAGAAAAAAAATCTTTGAAACCGTTCATAATTTGGAATTTATTGTCGAAAAATAAACTTAACCTAAAGTTGTCGATGAAATGAAAGTTCTAAGAAATAAAAGCTTGGAAGAATACCGAAAGTATCTCTGTCTGTCAGTCTGTTACCTCTTCACGCCTTAAACCGGTGAACCAATTTAGATATAATTTGGTATGGAGATAAATTGAGACTCTAGAAAGGACATAGGATTGTTTTTATTGCGTAATAATACACGGTTCCCAAGGTATAAATAAAATAGTAGGCGCGCACGCGAAGCCGCGGGAAAATCGTAGTATTGTTTTATTACTGACAACCGGTTTAGCTCAGTGGGAGTAAGGTTGCCTGCGAACTTAAGGTCCTGGGTTTAGAAGAAGAAGAAGAAGAAGAAGAAGAAGAAGATTCATTTATTTTGTAAATAACAACAAAAATTACAGTACATTGGAAAAGTGACATGTATAGACTTAACCTAGACTTAAAGCTAAACTTAGGAGCTATAATCAATCATATTCGTGTTTACAAACATGGAGTCCACTCAACATATGTCAGAGTACTCATGTGGGCCATGACGCTGATCTTCCGTGGATCCAGAACAGGACATGTGTGAGACAGCGTGCTGTGTATGTACGCTGTGTACCTACTCATTTATGTGCGTGCCTGTGTGAATGGCATATATGTATAAAGATAAATACATTAAATTAAATTAATATGGACAAAATAAACAAAATAACTCTGATATATATATGTACTTAGACCAGCCTATCTTTAAAACGCATTATCCATACTATACTATCATATTATAGATGCGAAAGTGTGTCTGTCTGTCTGTCTGTCTGTTACCCCTTCACGCCCAAACCGCCAAACCGATTTGGATGAAACTTGGTATGGAGATACCCTGAGTCCCGGGGAAGGACATAGGCCACTCTTTATCCCGGAAAAACACCCCTACCCGCGATAAACGAATTTAAGGCGGACGAAGTCGCGGGCAGAAGGTAGGTAAATAAATTATAAGTATATAATTAAAGCGGATTAAATCCCGGCACGGGAAAATATTTGTGTGATGAGCATAAATATTTGTTTCTGAGTCTTGGATGTTTTAAATGTATAATAATATTAGTACATATATGTATTGAATATATCGTCGTCTAGTACTCATAACACAAGCCTTATCGAGCTTACCATGGGACGGGACCCGTTCGATTAGTATAAAAATTGTCCTGTAAAGTTTTTTTATTAATTATTCTTATTCTTATTGATATAAAAAATATAGATAAACAAATTTTTGTGAAATAAATATATTTGAGGCAATGCACAATATGTTTTCTTTTTACTAGTGGAGTAAGCGACACCTCGTCTCACGGGATGAATTGGCCTAAAAGCATTTGAAAGCCGATACACTGCTTAAATATTCAGTGGCTTTGTAATCTTGCAATTGAGAAAAATGTTTGGAATTTCAACCAATAAACATTACAATTTCAGGCTCATAAGCAGAGGTCGGGAATTTGGAATAAGTAGTGCCTATTTACCTAAACTTTGCGGGAGGACGTAATGGGGAGAGGATGAAAATTTTCAATAATCTTAATATTCTGTTTATAGGTAGAAATAAGCCTCCTTATTGTCAGAAAAAAAAATACAGATTTTTAGAAAAAAATAAAAAGGTGTTGGTGGGGTTATATGCCCGCCTTATACGGTGCGGCAAGAATAACAGTACATTTACAGCCATTTTAATCGAAAATATCAACCTTTGCCGTACCATATAAGGCAGGTATATAGGCCCACCGACACCTTTTCATCTTTTTATTTTTTTCGAAGCCACAGAAAAATCTGTATTTTTTTCTGACAATAAGGAGGTATAAACTAAATTTCAAGATTTTTGAAAATTTTCATCCATTCCCCATTAAGAGTGGATGTAACCAACAAAAATAATGAATTATTTTTATAGAATGTGGAATTCCCGGATGAGTTATAAATACTTCTATCTATATATCAGCCACGGATGTCCGCTACTAAACATAGGCCTCACAGGGAAGTCGGAGGTCTTCGAACGGTGCGTGTTGCCAGGGATGATCTACGGAACTGAGACATGGTCGTTCACAATGGGACTCATAAGACGGTTCAGAGTTACGCAACATGCAATGGAAAGGGCTATGCTCAAGGTTTCTCTTCGTGATAAAATCAGAAATGAGGATATCCGCAAAAGAACCAAAGTGACCGACATAGCTCACAGGATTGCATCGTTGAAGTGGCAATGGGCGGGCCATGTAGCCCGGAGAACGGATGGCCGTTGGGGCAGTAAAGTCCTGGAGTGGCGACCACGCATAGGAAAGTGCAGCATAGGACGGCCCCCGACTAAGTGGACGGATGAACTCGTAAGGGTCGCGGGGAGTCGGTGGATGCAGTCTACGCAGGATCGCATGCTGTATAAATACTTAATGAATGAATGAATTAATGAAAGCATTTATTTCGGAAATATTGATCCATATTGTGTTAGTAAAATTTATTCTAAGTTTGTTAGTGGAAAGTGTAATTATAATTAGACCTAACGTGCACAGACATCCAGTGAGCTAGGATAGGACTGTCCATCCTCTCAGCTACCACCCTCAGAAGTGCGTTGGTGCTGCCCCGTACGCGCTCACTCAGGGACGCCACCCGCTTGCGCATCACGGCTTGGAAACCGTCAGTTCTCCGCGCTGCAAACATCCCCGACGCACTGCAGCGCCAGGGCAGCCCCAACAACCCCCTGAAGGCGTTGTTATACTGGACGCGCAGAGCACTGTAGGCTCTTTTGGTGTAGTCGCTCCACAGGTTGCACGTGTATAGGGTTTGACAGTACGATTTAAACAGGGTTATTTTCACCTCAGTAGAACAACGCGCAAACCTGCGGGACAACATGTTACACCTTACCGACAGTGCTCTGCGCTCCCTTTCCATATCAACATCATCTTTAAGAGTATCTGTGACCCAGTGACCCAAGTATTTAAATTTTGTAACTGTGGGAAGAGGAGAACCACTGAGAATTATTGGCGGAATGGGATATGTTTTCGTGCCAGACTTGAACAGTAGTACCTCACTCTTCTTTACATTATATTTTAGTCCGTGGGTCACAGCATACCTTTCACAAATAGAAAGCAACTTTCTAAGGCCATTGACTGAGGGGCTCAGCAGCACCATGTCGTCTGCGTAGCTTATGTTGTTAACAAAACAGCCGTCCACCGAGCAGCCGACACCCGCGCTGCTGAGCTCCTCAATCAGACCATTTACATACACATTGAATAACGTGGGAGACGTTAATCCCCCCTGTCTCACTCCACATTCCATCTTGAAGGCCTCAGAGTATTCCCCTGCCCAACGAACTACATTTGTTATATAATACACATATTATTTAATTTTATTTTTTACTATTTCGGTTCCGAATTCAACAGGCATAAAACATTCCATTACTAGGGCAAGCGATACGGCATACCTTTATGCTGACAGTTCTGCTTCATCGAATTAGGCTTCTAGCCCATGAGCCAAGAAATGCAGTAATTTGAGACTATAATTTGACTTGGACAATAGTTTTAAAGAGACAGTTTTTTCTACACTAAAAACCTTATCCATAGTAATATTATAAATGCGAAAGTGCGTCTGTCTGTCTGTCTGTTAACTCTTCACGCTTAAACAGCTAAACCGATTTGGATGAAATTTGGTATGGAGACAGTTTGAGTCCCGGGGAAGGACAAAGGGTACTTTTTATCCCGGAAAAATACCCTTATCCGCGATAAACGAATTTAAGGCAGACGAAGTCGCGGGCAGAATTAGTAATTTCTATTTAACAATGAAAATAAACTACATTGCATTACTATTATTGTCCCTGTTACTTACTCGTAGTTGTTTGATCTAAGGATGTAATAGTATTTGTAAAAAAAATGATTGTAACTGTTGATTAGTACTGGACGAACTATTTTAATGTAAACTATTCATTTACATTTACTTCTTTATTCATTTACGTTTTTATTTTTCGAACTGAGTAAGGTACTTATAATATTCCTAACAGGAACACAAAGGGTCCTATAGCGCTTGTTTCTTTTAAAAGCAATCCGTCCAAACAATCTCTTTTATTTCTTATCTAAATAGCTCTCATAAATCTGAAAGATAAGACACAACTTTTCCTACCTATCCAAACAAAGAATTTAATTACTTCGTATTAAAATTCATCTGTTGTCGTCATTCGGCTCTCAAATTCGGAGTTTTGTTCTAATTAATATAGGTATTGTTTCAGAGTCGTGTTTGCAATTACGAATAAGAAGCATTCGAATTTCACAGGCGAATCGAATTCTTGTTTTCCTAATATTTATTTTACTTTCAATACCGGAAGTTTGAGAAAACATGAATGCCCACAATATAAGGAGTATTATTTCTGGTAATTGAGGTTTTAATTTTTATGAAAATCTTGATCACGATATCGTTATTTTTAAAGTGAATTTCTTCACAAATAAACTATGTTCTTGTAAATACTAAGATCTAAATAATGATTAAAATGCAAGACTGACTGGATTTGAACCAGTGTGTATTGCCTTGTGCCTTGCCGGGGCGCACGCTTAGAGCGTACTGGTTCAAATCCGCTCGGAGCCCTAATTTTTTTTATAGTTTGACGTTGTATTTAGAAATTTATAAGAATTAAGATCTTATTAATTAAAGTAACGCCTCATTGTACTCATATAACATAATAAATTTCAATTATTAATTAGAAACTATTTAAATCATGCATACGTATTATCACAGGTTATTTAAAAAAAAAAATCCGTAAGCATAGGTATCCGTTGAAATCCCTTTTTCAGAAAACCAAGATATACTGTAGGATTACATCAGTAGAAAATATGAAATTTCTAACGAACGGTTTTCACAAAATATGATCGAATGCACGGTGAGGTTTATAAAACGTCTTTTCTAATCTATAATTAAGCAGTCGGAAGCTTAGTGGCAGGTGTACTAAAAAGAGTTTCAGATATTGTAAAAGGTAAATGTAGGATTACATCTACTCTTCAGAATTACATTAGACGACTATCAGCCGTTTAATATGCACGTAACTTAATTGACCGAATGTAATTTCTAAGAGCTCTGCGACGTGAGCTGGAAATCAAGAATAAAGTGTCATACAAAGGGTCTTTGGAGGATCTTTTGCAGTACCGTACGCGCTTACTATCGCGACGGGAGCATTTTAATTGAAACATTCAGATAGATAATTGTGACGTGTCGGTCGCGTTTCCAGAATTCAGTAACTGTGAGTTTGACGTGGTATGATGGGTACTATATAATGGCAATGTTGGTATCCAATCATCCTTTTCATTTTTGTATATAAAGAGCAATTAACTTGTCGGCAAAACAAACCCCAGCGGTTTATTTTTCACCTTACTAGCTCGAAAAATAAATAAATAAATATAAATATTACGGGACAATAAAAGTTTCGTTTACAGTGCCTTTGCGTGAAAAAGTTTCTCCCATTATTTGCTCGCTGTAGTGAGGTGAAAAGTTGTGCGTTTCATACGGCTGCAAAATTATTTGGCTTCTAGTGCCTTGAAAGCCTTGTTACGCTCGGGAATCTATATTTAGGATTCTTTCGCTTACTGTCGAGTATGCAGCCTTGCATAACAAATAACTATTATGTCATTGCAAATAAGATACGTATGCAACCTGAATCAGAAGAATACTTTATAGTGTTTGTTCTTAGGTATACATAGTTTATACAACATAGTAAACCAATTGGTTTATATTAGAAAAAATCAATTGTATGTACAGGAGTTTCAAAATAATTTTAATGACCTTAAGAAAGCATTTTAAACTTTTTATATAAATGCCAGGAACGCACCCATCTTTCCTTTAGGGTTCTGTAGCCAAAATACCAAAGACAGAACCCTTATAGTTTGGTTATGTCCGTCCGTTCATCCGTCCATATGTCACAGACATTTTACTAAACAACTACTGAATGTATATTGATGAAATTTAGAGTATAGGTGTCTTGTGTAGGCTGCTACTTAGTTTGATAGTTAAATAATAAAAAATAAAATTTCTAGAGGGGGCACTCCATACACGTAACCGAAACTGAAAAAAAAAACAGCAAATATCAATGTCACATGCTTTGACACTTGAAATCTTCGACCAATGCCTGTCAGTGATGACCTACGAAACTGAGACAGGGTCATTCACAATGGGACTCACAAGGCGGCTCTGAGTCTCGAGACATGAAAAAAACTGATTTATGTTACAAGAAAGTTTCTAAATCGGTGGCGTTCTTCATAATAGTCCGGGTTTTAACTAATACAAACCGGTTCGGAGCCTCTGTTGACACGGCCGCAGGCTCGTACGTATACGCTACCCGTATGTATTCAGTCTGCTTTAGGCTTGTTGAATTAGGCTCGCTCGCATGTCGCGCCTGATTTCCCCATAGACCTGTCAGCTGGAACATCACTAGCTCACTTCATTGTGCCTGCACTCCGCTTGATTAAATATACATTAATTATTACTAATATTATGGTGACGGAGTTTTTGTAACGATTAATAAGCATTTTAATAATGTATTAGCGCGGTTGCGTACCGTCCTAAGCAGAATGCTCGGTGATGAGATGAGGTAGTCTAAATCAGTTTATTTTTACCCGACAGCGTCCAAAGGAGGGTTATCATTTTCGAGTCTATGTTTACATGTGTGTGTGTGTGTGTGTGTGTGTGTGTATTTTTTGGCACGCTTTACACCTTTTACCCTAAAACGGTGTGATGGATTTAGACGTATGAGGTGTCATTCGATTCGCTTTGGTTATGGGAGGGACATTGGCTATATTCTTTTGGTTTATTTTTAAAAGTATTGTCTGTATGTAAAGTATCTTCTGTTTCCGCAATTATTTCTCATTTACACAAAAATATTTTAACGTATTATAATAAATTCCGTTAAAATTGTATTATTTTAATATTTGAGTTCAAATCAGATAATATACGCGATATAATCCGTTAAAGTCAGGGATTACTCATTCGAAGTTGCCTTTCCGGCATTTTTGTTATGGTATACGGGTATGCGACCCCGGCTCTCCGAGCTGCTACTGGCTCATATATACATAGTCTTCCGGGACAGTAGTATCCTTTAACCCTTTCTCTTGTCTAAATTCGTACAATCCCTTTCTTTACCCTATTATCCTTGCTTCCCACCAATCCAAGGTATGCCGTGCCGATGGATGCTAGAGGCGAGTCTAGTTGTTAGCGTGCCGAATGGCCCTGGGACTGGTGACCCCAGAATAAGGCTAAACCCTTACCTGGTATGCGGGGCTCTGCTGGGTTCGAATATTTTATCCCTATAGCTGCTAGTGGGAACGTAAATGGCGACGATGTGGTTCACAACCCATCACGTCTCGGTCCCAGCGACAGCGAAGAGTGGGATATGGAGAGCCGCTTTGCTTTGCTTACGTTAAATGTAAGGGGAGGAATGAATGATAAAATAGATGACGTACTTATGTCAGATGATGAATGCGAGAAATATTGATATTTTGTGTGTGAATGAGACAAAGCGAAAGGGTTGTGACCGCACAAAATGAAGAGATTAATGAATGTTGATGAAGCGGCAGTTGTATGCTAGGACCGTAGCAACTGGAAGGAGGTAGTCTCTGCCTACGCCGTAATGGGAAAAAAGCGTGATTGTATGTATGTATGTACGTATGTATAATCCGTTAAAATTGTTTTATTTAAATATTGTCTATATGCCTAAAAGCCGTGATGTCAGGTTTCGTCACTGCGTTTACGGTGTGTCAAAGTATTTTAAGCAGCGGTGTGGTCGCTCCTTAACACGAAATTCGCGCTTTTCACGGAGTTGCAGAAGCAGGTACTCGATCAATTAAGATCTAGTTAGCAAGTCAAACTGATTTTCGCAACGCGGTTTTCGCTAGGGACTAAGTGTACGTTAGGTATCTACTTACTGTTATAATTATACAACAATGTATACATTAGTGGTGTTAATAGATGAAATATTTAAGATGTTTAAGATAATTTAATGAAGAGGTTAATAAAAAATCCAGCTGCTATAGTGCTTCTAGTTTACTTACTTTCTTTCTCTTTAATATTTTTTCTTGTAAGTTGTAGTTCACCTATGCGATGGATTTGATCGGATCGGCTGTATGAGTGCATCATAATGTCTACTGCAAACGAGATAAATTGCGGAAAAGAGAAACATAGTATCTGCACCGCCATGTCTAGCACAACTGTGATACGCCACTCTTATTACTTGAGAAAAATTGTCTGTCCCATTCCTTTCATTCAATACAGTACGAGAAAGACGGTGATGCCGAGTCACGCGATAATCAAGTCGCGAAAAGTTGCTCAAGCCGCGCTTGTAGAGCAGTACTATCAGCTGACTACGATCGCTCTGTAAAAAAGTGCTACGACTGTGAAGTCGCACACTCTTACAAAGTTCCCGTAATCGCTTGGTTGTAGTTTACGGCTTATCTTATCTTATCTTATACTGAATAAACATCTTACAAGTATATTATGATATGATGGTAGCATGATGATGACGACGAAACGATACTCAGTCATAAGGGACAAGAGAATGCGAGGTTATTTATTCCTGAGCTGGCGTCAAAACACTATCTGTTCTTCGATTATGCTTATTGGACTTTTTTTTCGCGTAATGTATTTTTTTCTATTATTATATTGTATTTTATTATCGCACCAAAATAAATAATCTTTTTTTATTTTTTTCGTCGTCTAGTATGTAGCTACATCTAGTAGGTTCTCGAGTTTATTTTCGGTGTAAATTGATTTAGATAATATTTCCTTGATCTTCATATTGCTCCACATATACTTAGTACTAGTTTTATAACAGATCTATAACGCTATTTTTGTAAATTTGCTAAAAAGAGCAGTACAAACAATAACATCAGTGTTTGACTCAGTCAAATTAATTTATTTTATAGTGCGCGGCAAGTAGCTTCTAAAAACTTTCATAGAAGTCGGCTTCTGTGTAGCTCAAGTTATTTGCCTCACACTATATTTGGTTTTTATATTCATCTCATATGACTATTTTCTATTAATTCTCGTAAGTAATTCAATAAGTGTCCGCCAGACACAATAATGATTTAAATAATGATTAGCTGATGTTTCATGACAGTTTATTATACCAGGGTTGTATAAAAATGAGGCATTACACGAGTTAGTGACCGCGCGAGGTCGCTAGTTCGTTAACCACATTTTTATAAACTGCGATGAACTAAGTTGATTAACTTTCAGGTTGCATGATGAAAAACATTTTGTGCGGACATTTTGCTAGTTCAATTAAGATCCCCGTAACAACGTTTACATTACAAACGTGTACATGGCGTGCGAATAAAGTTTTAATTCTTAGGACAGCAAATTTCAATTAGCATGGTATTCTGTTGTTCTAAATAGATCTAGACAAAGGGACGAGTTATTTGGTGCTAATGTTTGCAGGTACAACTCGACAACTGTATTGGAGTTCTGAATTTTGTTTTTTTATTTAGTTACGATAGCAGTCTTTCTTTGTTTCTAAAACACAACATTTAGATTTTTAAATGTATACTCTTTTTTCGGTTTCCTCCCTCATGTTCATCATCAGTTCGCTCCTAATAATGTTTGACTAATAGAATATAATAATATTGAATCCATCATTTGTATTTCCATGTAAATACAGAATAAGTTTGTCTGGAGTACATCTTTTTTTAGTGATAATACTAACGATGCTTTACTATTTCTTTTACTGTTTTAGATTTAAGTGTCTAGTTTCTTGCAATAAAGAAAACCAATACTGAAAATATCAAGAAAAACACGCGATAAGCTGGGCTCATTCTTAGCTCGTAAGTCACTTAATTTTTGAAACGACAAAATCTCATTTCCAGACACGATTTTGAACATTTCTGAATGAAGCATTAAATGTATTTAATATTTGATAACCATAAACAGCGCGTCGAGAGGGTACACCCAGTAGGTACCAAGGTAGCAGACGTTAGGTGCCAGTTAATTTCACAGCGATGCAGATAGGGCACGGGCCGCTTAGCCTTCCCTTTGACACCTGCTATAATTCCTCTTAAACGTATTTGACTTTTTCAAATAAAATGTTAGCTAACATTTCAAGCGTTGCTTTTAAAGCGTTATTAATTTTGAGATTGATCGCCTTCGACAAATTACTAAGCACAGTCGAGAGAAAAAAGTTTGGCTTAGGGTGAGTTCCTCTTTTAACAAGCACAGAATAGTAAAAAAAGGAAGTAGTTCAATTAGATGCGACATTCGCAACGTGGGTAAGAAATAATGTATTTATCTTACTCAAGTTCTCGAATGTGCTGCAAATTGCAAATTACTAAACCTTTCTATCTTATCTAGTTATTTGCAAGTAGCAGAAATATACTTCGTCATTTGAATAGTAAATTCTGTTGCTAGTTGTCAAGAACTAGTTAACAAAACTTGTTTTCTCTCTTGAGATGTATGATGTTTACACAATATTCATTCTCCTGTCTCACCAAATTATTGCAACAGATTTGATTTAAGTACCTTCAGTTTGGTTACTTTATATTAAGAATGCTTTCTGCTTACTATGAAAAAGTTGGCATAAACCGTTGCGGTTTATACGCGGATGCTTTAGTGCCCATTGAGGTTGGTGGTACAGAATTCTCAAGTGTCTATGTTATCTATACTATTATAAAAATGTGAATAATTTAAGTCTTTTCATTGAAGATATTTTCAAAAATATGTGAGGGTCAAAATATATTTTTTATGGATTTTTTGTATATATGTATGTGGCGTCATTACGCCAAGACCGCTGGTTCGATTAGATTTAAGATTGTTCCCACAATAGTTATAAAGATAGATACTAAATAATTTATTTATTTTTTACAATTTAATTTCACAGCATAACAGTTAGAACTAAAGCACTGTGAAGTTACAGATAAGTTACTTATGACATAAAATTACATTTAAACAAGAATTAAGTTAAATTGAGGAGGCACGCACATCCATCGCCTCGCAGAACCTCAAACATTCATCACGCAGTACTACCCATCTACTAGCAAATACATCACACTCGGGTGCTGATGCGAGGAGCCCATTTAAAAGGAGCAAGGCACGAACCAGAGGGGAATTTCGACGAGACACTGTTCGCGATGTTGGCACCGCTAGCAAATGGCGATCACGCGGCCGAAAATCAAATTTGATCTGGGAGGGAACGAATAGACGCACAAGTTGCGCCACCAATTCACTACAGCCAGAGTCTCCCCGTAAGATGCCACAGGCTAAAGTGAGAAGCGCAAAATTGCGTCTGACCTCCAGAGAATTAAAACCCAAGACGCCAAGAAGAAATTTGGTTGGGTATAAATACGGGTAGTACCCGTACATTTTTTTGTACAAAAACCGCAAGAACACTTTTTGTACTCGCTCCAGAAGCAACACGTATGTCACTTCATAGGGGTTCCAAACAGCTGAGGCAGCCTCGAGCTTACTTCTAACCAGAGCTGTGTATAGGAGTTTTATGGTTCTGGCATCCTGAAAGTCCCTAGCGTTCCGTACAACAAACCCCAGCCTCTTATAGCAGTCACGGGTCAACGCGTTTAAGTGCTCATGGAAGTTTAGGTGGGTGTCGAGAGTAACACCTAGGTCCCGAATGGAGTTGACGCGAAGTATTGGTTCAGAACCCAGAAGATAATTGTAACAAAGAGGATTTCGAGCCCTACTGAAACTTATGACGGCACATTTCGCCACATTGAAAGCAAGTCTGTTTCTGCTACTCCACTCATACACTCTGTTGATATCATTCTGGAGTGATACGCAATCGGAAATCTCCTGTACACCGTAAATCAGTTTTAGGTCATCGGCATAAAGTAAACACCTGGCAGACCGAAGAACCGACGTCAGATCATCTACCATAATTCCAAAGAGCAACGGGCCCAGTATCGAACCCTGGCTGACTCCCGAGCGAGTCTGAAAGGTCTTCGATACAAAGTATCCGTGTTGGACATACTGTTGCCTGCCGCGTAAATAACTGGAGAAGAACTGGAGTAGTTGAGGGGAAAATCCGATATGACATAACTTGGTCAACAGTACGTCATTATCTACGCGGTCGAATGCTTTTTTAAAGTCGAAGTACAAGACGTCGACTTGTATGCCCTTATCTAAATGGTCTGAAATGGAGTCAACCAGGGTTAGGAGGTTCGTTTCAACAGATCGCCGAGCTCTAAAACCGTGCTGAGAGTCACAGAGATATGGCTGAATTTGAGGAGCCACAAGTCTATTCATGATGGATTCGAATAGTTTGGCCAACGATGAGAGGATGGCTATAGGTCTGTAATCCTCTACACGGGACGAGTTATTCAATTTCGGAATAGGCCGCACTCGCGTGACTTTCCAAAGATGCGGGTATTGCCCCGTACGTAAGGCTAAGTTGAAAATGTGGAGTAAAGGTGGTATAAGCCACTCCTTACAGCCTTTTAAAATATATGCCGGAAGATTGTCGGGACCAGGGGAGCTTCTTGGTTTTAGACGTTTTAAGGAAACTTCTACATCACCCTGCGATATCCGGTCAACATGGACATAGTTAGCATTATGAGTCTGATAATGTTTGTCTGTGAGATGATTTAGAGTAGCATATCTTATTTGCGTATAGAGACGATATGGACAGGAAGGGTGTGAGTGATGAGATGAGGGATGAGATGACGGGTGATAGAGAGGTATGGAAGAAAAAATCATGCTGCGCCGACCCCAAGTTATTGGGATAGGGACAAGCGAATGATGACTGATGATCTTATTTGCGTTTGTGACTAGTACTCTTTTTTTTTTTTAATAGCCTTTATTTAACAATAAACTTATTTACAAAATATACAAGTCACTTATTAACTAACACTTATATTGTCTTGCGTTTCCGCAAAGGCCTCCCCTAGCACTTGCCACATTTTACGGTTCTGAGCCAACCTCCTCCAAGTGACTCCTGCAGTTTTGCGAATATCGTCTTCCCATCTAAGCCGCTGTCTCCCTTTCCTTCTCTTGTTTTGCCGCGGACACCAGTCCGTTATATCCTTAGCCCACTTTCCTTTATTGCTTCTCATCATATGGCCTGCCCACCTCCATTTCAGTTTTCTTGTGCAGTATGTTACATCTGTCAGTTTAGTTTGGTTTCGTAGTGTTTTTAGTTTTATCTTGTCTTTTAGTTTGACATTTAGCATGCTTCGCTCCATACTGTGCTAACAGGTCTCAAGTTTGTGCATATTTTGTTTTGTTAAGCACCATGTTTGACATCCATACGTCAGTACGGGTAAGATACATGAGTCAAATATTTTTTTCTTAGATTTTAGTGGCACTTGGGGGTTTTGACTAGTATTCTAGAGGACCTCAAAAGAAAACCAGTTTCCAGAGACGAATGACTTACCCAAGGCCGACAAGTCTAATAGTTGATTGTTTGACAAGGGGCTTAAATAAGCCACTATGACACGAAGTGATTATTTGGACCAGCTCACGAAGTGAGCGAGGACATTTATGTCTGAGTGTCATAATGGCTTTTGCCACGTGTTAACCACTCTGCTTTTCACTTCGACTGCGAGAAAATAAAAAAGACTTAACATACAATTTGTATATTTTATGAAAAACTAAAAGTACAGTTTGAGCAATTCTATCAGAAAGTTTAGCCAATCTGATCAGGTTGGTTTGTTTGTTTTTAATTATTCGTAAGGAGTATGTCACTGGCCGCAAGTTTTTTTTTTACAGTGTCATAGAAATTTGTATGAGATTATATGGCTTTCTTTTACACCCTACGGGCTAAATGTACTATTTTAGTCTCGCTTCGCGAAGCTAATATGACGTACTTTTCGAGCAGGGGAAGTGAAAAATAAATGTATATAGGTATTCATTATGGTTCTGCACCCGACGGTACAAGTCAGGGGCAGGCGTTTTTGCGCGACTTATTGAGGCGTGGCTCTCAATCACCTCGCGTCAGATTTCGCGCTGATTGATCGATACGAGTTTAATTTTTATTTTCCATCCTAGGGCGGTAAAGTTTGATTGAAATTTCAATTGGAATAGAATTTGAATCGGTTTTGAGTGACAAGTGACAGCTATGATAGTGATTTATTATTTTTTATTAATAAGTAAGTAGGTTTATTCCACGGGATCATTAGCGTGCCAATAGTATTTTGCTTATGCACCAAAAACTATGCATGTATTCTATTACATAAAAAATGGTATAAAAATTCACAGACTAGATCGATAGTTCAAAACCTCTTCAATGGCAATGTCAATAAATAGCACTTTCCTCCTTAGGCGTTAAATATAGTATATTCTGACCGTATTTCAAAAACGCATTACCTGGAGATCCGCAGTACAACGCCCCAGGGCGTAGTCACAGCGGCATTACCGGTAATTAATTACCTTAGCCCGTGGCTTGCATTGACACGGCCTACACAAAAGCTGGGCTATCGGCAGCTACATCTTGTTTAGATACCAAAAAGGTCATTTGAGTTATGATGAAATCAAACGAAGTATGATTTGCCTTTGTAACTCGATGATTGTAAGTTTTTATTTTCCGTTCCATATGTGAATTATCTAAGTTTAAGAAAAGGATAACTTATCTTCTATTTTACTAAATCGCAAAATTTAAGGTTAAAAAAAACTAAAAGGTAATCAATCACCTTTTAGTTGTTAATAAAGAAAAATACACTTGCTCTAAAAGTTGATTAAAATTTATCAAAGGTATAGCAAAACGTTTTATTCTTACACTTTTAAGCCATTTTGCCACTATGTGTAATTTGAATGAGCGACTGACTGGAGAGGTATCCACAACCTCTTTAATGCCACTATTAATAAGTAACCCTTTCCACCTTACGCACGCGGTATATTGCGTAGTATTTTGACTTACGGTTCGTCAAAAAAGTAAAAGAACACAATGTATCGACCCGGGAGTTGTTGGTAACTTCGACGGTTGAAGGCAAAGTACGACATTCCGATGAAAATAAGACTCGGGAAGTTGCAGGAAACATTCAATGACTCCAGACCGAAGCGAAAATATGTATTTTGCCGATGCATCCGTGAAGTTTTGCTCGGATTACACGGAAATGCGGTTGTTTACATGTATGACGGTTATAGTGGGTGACAGAAGTTTGTTCTGTGAAGCGATCGCTTTCAATGCGGGGTTTGGTTGTAAATAAGAATATTTCACGTTCGCCCATAAATTATAATATAATAGAATAATACATTACTGCAGAGGCTGCAAAATAGGGGATTGCCGTTGCTGGCCCAGTAGTTATAGATGGCCGAGTGTTAACGAGGTAGGATTAGTGCCTTTCCCAAGCTCAAACTCAGAAACTTGAGAAATTACATTTAACTATATTTGATATACCTAACCTATATTGCCTACAGGAAAGTACCCAATTTGTCGAGAATGATAACAAAACGATGTAACCAAATTAGTTGGAAAGACCTACAAACAGATATATAAATGTAGTAAGTAATATACATAGCTTACATACAAGCTTAGCAAAAAGCATATGTGCACCGATTTGATTATGATTTGATAATGTCACAGTAAATACACATATATTAGTTAACGCGGTACCTCAGATAACGTCGAATTTGCGTTAGCTAGAGTACCAGTTTTGAGATTAAAGGACCTGACTATGGGCGTATATCAAATGAAAATTGATTTGCAAGAATTCATATACAACCTTATGTTACATTTTATCATGCAAGAAAAATGAGAATTCTGTCTAATAGAGGCGCGCTACGTTATTGTTGATAATTCCTTAACAGGCTACAAGCAAAAAAGTGTGATTTTTCAAGTTTTTGTTTTTATATCTAGTTCCTGGAATGGTAAAAATAACTTTATAAACATATGTGTACAATGATTGCACATCTTTTCTGCAACGCTGCGCTTGTACTTTGTTACTTACTCTAAAATAATGTCAATAACCCCGCACGCGCAGCAATTAGCGACATATGATTTTAACTATAAGTTTTTATAATATTCATATTATTTAGTGTTAGATTGAGCGTGGTAAAATAAACATCTTATCCGCATTAACGGTGTTTTCACTCTCTCGGTACTCGCTTTGACAAACTGACATTGACATCCAGTTGCACCCTCGTACATATTTTGGTCCTTCGAAAAGTTGACCTTCGGTTCGATTTAAGCGCCGTCGTCGCGAGAATAGTGCCTGAGGTCGAGGATTGACGATTAGTGACAATAACAAATTTTGACAAAAACTTTCGAGTGTGTAACTGGAGCAGCATCCAGCATTCGGCATTCAGCATTCAGCATCAGCATCCAGAATCAGCATCCAGCATACAGCACCCAGCATCACCATATAAGTTGCAGAATTTCAAGTAAGATCTTTCCGTATTTTACTATCTTACCATTTGAATCGTTACCATGGCCTCTGAATTGATAGCGCGTCAGGCTACGATTTTGGAGGAGATCAGGAAAATACAAAGTAACTTCAAGAAAGACTCAGCAAGCAGGAAGACGCCTCAGTATATTTCAGACAGGTTAGAGAATCTAGAAGCTATGGCAGGAATGTCGCCAAAATAACGACGGGTTACAAAAAGCGGAGGACAAGAGTCATCAGTACTTCACCGGGAATATCTTCGAGGTAATATCTAGTTGGTACACGGGGACACGCAAGCTCTTACTGGCCACCAACATCCCTGCGTCTACTGAGCCGACCGCGGGAGTCAGCGGGAAAAAGGTGATCCCTAATGGCGAAGAGGGGACTTCGTCGAATGTGATATTTGACACCAGCAAGTTTCTCGGTGAGGACCTCAAGCTTGCAGAACTCAAGCAGCTTCAGAATGCAAACTTCAGAGCATTGAAAAGGTATGTGGAGAACGTTCAAATTGACAGCCTGGTAGAAAAGTGGGAAATAGAAGATAAGCTGAAAATATTGCAAACCCGATGGAATGCCGTTGAGAACTTAAATCTACAAATTGACAGTATTACCAGTGGAACTGACATCGATTACTATGACAACTACATGCTATATGAATTGAAATATGAACGAACTAAGAGGAGTTTAAATAACAAGCTTTCATCTTCTATTCAGCAGCAGCAAGCGTTACCGAAACTAGAAATTCCACAATTTTTCGGGAATTATACACAATGGCCTACTTTTAAAGAACTCTATACCGAAGCTATTCATAACAGCCCGGCACTAACCAAAAACACAGAAAATGCAGCATTTGAAGGGAAAACTTAGAGGGGAAGCTGAAAAGCTTGTGCAACACTTACAAATTACTGCCGAAAATTATGACGTCTGTTGGGAGTTACTTACCCACAGATATAATAACAAATAATTACTCTTCACTAAACAGTTCCAAATATTTCTGAGACAGCGGAGCATTCAAAAGCAGTCATCCTTAGAGCTAAAAAGGATGTATGACACGAGCATGGAGGCTATTCACGCGATCCACAATCTGGGCGTGGATACTACATCCTGGGATCCAATGTTTGTTCACGTACTATGTGAAAAACTGGATACTGACACATATTCGGATTACATGGAAATGAGGGCCCATCCTCGTGAACTGCCAACACTTGACGAGTTCATAGGTTTCATTGAAGCGAAATTTACGGCATTGAAACCATTGGCAAAACGAAAATACGATACAAACCTCCCTAAGCCGTCTCAGAGCTACTCATACCGACAGCCACAAACCTTCAACAGGCAGTCTCAACCCTTTAACAGGAATTCAAAACCCTTCCAGCAACCTACAAGAAGTGCAATGAACCCTCACTATAATTATAACTATCATGCATATTCCAAGAAAATGATATGTCCTTTATGCAATGATGATCACGCATTATTCCAATGCAAACTATTCCTAAGCATGTGAGCAATCGAGCAAATTAATTATGTTACGAAATCCAACATCTGCAAAAATTGTTTATACGTGCATACACAGAATTATTGCAAATCAGAGAAACGGTGTAAGGAGTGCAACGAATCGCACAATACCGTGCTACATAGAGCGATATCTGCTCAGCCGGCGCAAAAGCAACCGACGACCTCAATACCCCAGTCAACAGCACCAACATCAACGAAAAAACCAATGCAAAATAATTTTGTTGCCGGCAGCGATGATGAAATTTTGTTACCTACTGCATTACTACTAGTAACCGATATTCATGGCAATGAAGTCATACTCTCTGAGCATTGATCGACCAGGGATCGCAGATCACTCTAATTACGGAAAACGCAGCTCAACGTTTAGGGTTGAAGAGGACACAACTCCGAGCTAACGTATCCGGAGTGGGAACGCTATCCAACAAAAGCAAGGGAAAAGTGACATTACATTGCAAGTCGCTGCATAACGACTTCGAATTTAGCACCGATGCATTAATTATGACGCGAGTAGTCAGCAATTTGCCCAGCGCTTCATTTGAAGGGAGCCCCTGGGAACAATTTGACAATATTATACTAGCTGATCCAAAGTACAACATATCCAGCCCTATTGACATTCTCCTGGACGTTGACGTTTATACACGAATTATGATTAATGGATTGGTCAAACTTCCAAACTTATCGATGGCACAGCAAACAAAACTAGGGTGGATCTTATCAGGAGCCGTAAAAACATACAACTGTCACGTTGTCATTAATGACACTGAAGATTTAGCAAAATACTGGGAGGTTGAAGATATTACTGACAACAGCCGCCCAATGACATCACAGGATGAGTACTGCGAAAAGTTATTCGTCAATACTACTCGCCGATTAGAAAATGGGCGTTACGAGGTTCGCCTGCCTATGAAGGAGAATTTTACACAATTCTTGGGAGAATCAAAGGCGACAGCAATAGCACAATACCGCCAACTTGAGAGAAGGTTACAGAAGGATGAACAACTATCTGCAAGTTATAAAGAATTTATCCAGGAATACATTAAAATGGGTCACATGAAAGAAAGCCTAACTGACACAGATCCTCACTGCTACCTTCCCCATCACGGAGTACTGAAACCCGACTCTTTGACAACACGATTAAGGGTTGTTTTCAACGCGTCCCAAAAAACATCGTCTGGACACAGCCTAAATGATTTAATGGAGTGTGGACCAAAATTACATCAAGATCTACAAGCTCTTCTTATTCAATGGAGAAGCTACAGATTCGTAATCAGCAGTGATTGCGAAAAAAATTACAGAATGATCTTGGTCCATGAAGACGACCAGCATCTCCAGAAAATCGTATGGCGAGACACCCCTAATCAGCCTTTAAAACAATATGCGCTCACTACCGTGACGTATGGACAAAAACCCGCGCCTTACTTGGCCCTTAGACCCTCAAACAATTAGCACAAGATGACAGTGACAAATACCCACTAGCAGCAAACGTCCTCAATAATAAAATGTACGTGGATGACGTACTAACCGGAAGCAATGACATGAACCTTAGAAATTCAACAGCAACTAATCAACATGCTGCAAGGAGCAGGATTCAACCTAAGGAAGTGGACTAGCAACAATCCAACCTTGCTGAAAAATATACATCCTGACGACATAAGTCCCACAGTAATAGACTTCAATAATGCACATACGACTAAGACGCTCGGATTACAATGGAATCCTGCACGTGACACATTTACATTCAAGAATACACTAAATGACAAGTCCACAGAAAAGCTTACAAAACGCGTATTACTTTCTGAGATTTCTAAGATATTTGACCCCTTAGGGTTCCTTAACCCCATTAGCAAAAGCCAAAAGCAAACACTTCCGCGGCTAGAACTATGCGCAACACTATTACTTGCACGTCTAATGAAAAAACTTATACAAGCATTCAAATGGGAAAACCTTCATGACAACACATACGCCTGGACGGACTCCATGATCGTTTTGGGATGGCTACAAGGCAACCCGGACAAGTGGAAAACTTTCGTCAGCAACAGAGTCAAACAAATACATGACGTCATACCCAGCGCACACTGGAATCACGTAAAATCTGAAGACAACGCCTCCGATTGCGCAACTAGAGGGTTAACCGTGACTCAGCTGCAAAACGATTCCCTATGGTGGCATGGTCCTGCATGGCTACAAAATTTTGACAAAACTTCAATCGTTAACAAAACTATTACACCTATAAATTGTGAAACAAAGACAAAACAAACATATTGTGCAATCCGAGCCACCATCTATCATAATGGAATTATTAAGTCGACATAGCAACATGACTCATATCACGCGAGTTTTAGCATGGATTTTACGCTTTATTGCAATAGTGAAAATGCCACAATTGAAACTGCAATTTAAGCTGCTCTACTTAACTGTGGCCGAGTTAATAAAACCGTCAGCAACAAAAGCAACATCTTAAAACTCAATCCCTTCTTAGACGAGAACGACATCTTACGTGTGGGAGGAAGATTAAACAATTCATCTTTAACCGAATACGCCAAAAACCCCGCGCTTATATCAAAACACAGCAGATTGACAGAATTATTGGTGCACCGAGCGCATCTACAGATTCTTCACGGAGGTCCAAAACTGACATTAGCCCATTTACGAAAAACGTACTGGATCATTGGAGGATATCAAGCAGTGAAAACATACATCCACCGTTGTGTGATGTGTCGGAGATTTAACGCAAAACAGCCACAGCAAATTATGGCAGACCTACCATCGCCACGCGTGACACCATCACGCTCCTTTTTGCATGCAGGAGTAGACTTCACTGGCTTTGTTGACATAAAAGCAAATAAAGGAAGAGGTATCAAGACCTTGAAAGCATACATTGCAGTGTTCGTCTGTTTTGCAACGAAAGCCGTACACCTGGAACTCGTGTCGGACCTCAGCAGCAACGCATTCATAGCAGCATTTCTACGCTTCACAGCCAGACGTGGAGCACCATTACACATGGTTAGTGATATTGGGACCAACTTCCTTGGAGCCAATCGCCAACTGGTACAGGAACGAAAAGAGATACTGAACAGCATGGATGACACCACTTTTACACGCGTTGCTCAAGAAGGCACCACTTGGCACTTCAATGCACCAGCATGGCCGACAGGATCTGGACTTATGGAGGCTGCAGTCAAGAGCGCAAAATATCACCTGAAATGAGTACTAGGAGAGCAAAAACTGACTTATGAATAATTTTATACCCTCCTATGTCAGATCGAAGCTTGCCTAAACTCGCGACCATTATGTCCGGTGACAGAGAACATTGAGGACCTCAAATGTATAACCCCAGGACAACTCCTTAATGTGGGATCTCGTCTGACAGTTCCTGAAGCCACGAGTTCCCACGCAGATCTTAGAAATAGATGGCAACTGGTACAAACATTATCAAACGACTTTTGGCATCAATGGTCAAATGAATATTTACAGCATTTACAAGAAAGAAATAAATGGCAAACCAACTAAAGACTTGCAGATAAATGACATCATATGCATCCGGGGAAATCAGCATATTGGACGATGGGCATTAGGGCGCATCATTGACACACACCCCGGAAAAGACGGCCATACACGAGTTGTGACGCTAAAAACTCAAAATGGCACCATGAAGAGGCCGATTACTCAATTGGTTCCACTTGTGACACAAGGAGATGACAAGAAAACTGACGAAGCCCCGAAAAAAGCTGCATCACCCGCGCCGCCGAATACCAGATCACCCCGACGAACTAGTGAAATGTCATTGATGACACTGCTATGCCATTCGCTTCTACTGCTCGTGACATTAGCAACTCCGACGGCACAATCCTCCCCAAAATTTGCTCTATCACAATTGAACTCTGATCAGACCCTATATTTTGAGCTGACATGCAGGAAATTAAAGATGACTGGAAAATCGTGATCTACTTTAATATGACAAACTATTGGCAAAATGTTGACGCATTGGATCGCTACTTGACGCACATTAGACACTATGGCCGCCCTACATGGATAACTCAGTTCCAGCTTATTATCAACCAATTGGATCAAGACATGCAAGAGCTGCAATACTACAATAACCTTCTCAAATATCATCCCCTAGAAACAGCACGATTTAGACGAGGACTAGTGGATGGCGTCGGTTATCTAGCAAACACACTTTTCGGAGTACTGGACGAACGCTTTACTGAAAAGTACGAAGATGACATACGATTGACCCGACACAACGAACAGCATTTACTTCAGTTGATACAAAATCAAACAAGCATCATCGAAGCGGAAGATAACATACTAAAACGTAACGAGCTCATTATGAACAAGCAGTTTCAAATAGTAACTGAGCACATAAACGCCCTAACCGATAAAAACTTACAGATGCAAAAGGACAACGAAAATGCATTTTACATCATGACATCAACCATGGCAGCAAACAGCATGTTACAACATTTGAAAACTATACAACAAACCGTCCTAAATACATTAACTAACATGTACCACGGACAAGTCGATGTACACCTACTATCTCCAAAACAACTACAAATCGAATTGAACCGTATTGCTCGACATGTAACCAGCCAACTTACTCTGCCGGACACTCAAGATAACGTACGCAACTCATACAAACTCCTCTGAATTCATGCTCGTATTACGAACCAGTATCTCATAATGGAAGCCAAAATCCCACTATTACTCGTAAGTGATGAACAATTTGAACTTGACAAACTAATTAGCATACCCCAGCACATTTCCAAACAAAATACGATCTACGTCACACCAGGAACAGAATTAATTGCTTTCAACATTAATCAAGATACCTTCGTACCCATGGAGCAATCTGACTTGAACGCCTGCCTCAGAATGAATGAGAAAAAGCTATTATGCCATTTAAATCATCCTATTTATGACATTAAACAAAGTAAATCTATTTGCAATACAGAAATATTAACTCATCGAGAAAATCATGACTCGTATTGTCACACGGTAACAAAACCCTGCACCGACCGCTGGATAAAATTACATAAACAAAACACATGGATATTCGCTTGTTGCGAAGAATGCTTAGTTCGTATCTTATGCCCAGACGGAGTGGCGTCACAGGTACTACGGAACAACGGCCTGATGACGCTCGGTCAAGGTTGTGTTTTGAAAGGTGACACCTTTATGCTATACGCTAACAGGAATTACGTCGGAGAATCGATAATAACATTAGATACAGAAACCGTTCCTGACATATCAGCACTCAACAGCATGTTGAATACGTCATTGCACCACATGACATTTAGCAACGAAACCCACGAAGATGACCGAGATGTACAACTACTAAAAACCCAATCCCACATTGACGGAATATCGTCCCACGACTGATATCAATACGTAACCATTGGCACATCCCTGACCATCAGCATTATTCTACTCGTCTTGGGAGTGTATTTGTACTGCAAATACCGAACAGGAAGATGGAACCTGGGACAACAACAGCAGAATGCGGACGAAGTGCGTGACCGCATAAATCATGAACCAATCGCGAGTGCAAGTGAGTTAGTGCAAGTGCCAGTGCCCAGTGCGCGAAATACTACCACCTCTGCGAATCAAGTGGTTTTTGACACTAGTACAGACTTTTAAGGATTTTAAGTAGATTTTTTATATTTCATGTAATCTTAACGTTTAGATTTACATAGCGTATTAATGCACTTTACATTTCATTATATTGCACCTTAACGTTTAAACTTTTAACGTTGTTATTTTCTCGTTGTTTCTCGAGATGGCAATATGTACAATGATTGCACATCTTTTCTGCAACGCTGCGCTTGTACTTTGTTACTTACTCTAAAATAATGTCAATAACCCCGCACGCGCAGCAATTAGCGACATATGATTTTAACTATAAGTTTTTATAATATTCAGTGTTAGATTGAGCGTGGTAAAATAAACATCTTATCCGCATTTACGGTGTTTTCACTCTCTCGGCACTCGCTTTGACAAACTGACATTGACATGCAGTTGCACCCTCGTACAATATGATAAGTTCAATGTCTGCTTAACACTTTCTAGCATTCAGAAATTTGAGTATATTTTTATGAAGCTAATTATGAAATCTTACACGGATGTCTATAAACATTTAAAGGGCTCAAAACCTGTGCATTATTGGTAATTATGAAAAGATATACATTCAAAATAAAAAAATATCTATTGAGAAACGTAGCAAAAACTGTGTTTTTGTCGTAAAAATAAGAAAGTTTGAGAGCGTCTATCTTGGTTTCGGTGACTCGTAAAAATAAACTGAAACATATTGGTAAAGACGGTCATTGACAACACGATGAGACATATATAAGTACAATGCAGGAAAGCAAAGAGCTACAGATCGAAGGTCATTCACTTGATATTGTGATATGATATACTCATTTGTGTCCACTTACGAGTACTTATATTGCAATAAACCATTGTTTTATTTGGACGTCATTTCAGAACGTTGGTGGATATCAACATAAAATTATAAATATGTAATTATCACTACCAATAAAGTAATTATTACTGATGTAATGACCGTTGATTATCACTACCAATAAAGTAATTATTACTGATGTAATGACAAATGGTTTGAATAATGCTTCAGACCGGGACAGGACGTTTGCGTTTTGTAATTTTGGTTTGTAAAACCAATTACCATTGAAACAAGAGGACTGACTATCTCCATACAAAAAGCCGTTCCCCGATATGTACAACGCTATCTATGTATAAGAATTGTTTTTTTTACATTTATTCAACTTTGCAAGCGTGGCATAGTATTTAAATTAAATGTTACGATTTCTTTATTATTAGCTATTTGCGAACTAATTTTTACTATACTCTGTTTCTTTATTTAATAAGAACATATTTAAATATTTCGTTGTAAAGCGCCATCTAGTTTTTGCCAGAATATCTCCTTGCGATCGGAACACGATCAGCTCTCACCCGAATCCTTTAATTAGAAACGCGGCGGACTATGTCCCGGCCCGCATTCCGGTGGAAGCTGACTTTCAAGTTATCCCTCAACATTTAGATGATGAAGACCGTCACTGACCAAAGCGCCTTCAGATTAGCCGTCAGAAGGCTAATCAGAAGGCATACTCTCCGACCCGGAGGATGTCATCACGGCTACCATTAAACGATGGTACCCGGATGACTCCTCCGACTCGGACACAGATGACGGACCCATTAACCATGTCGCCGACTATTACTTTGACCGGAACATTGACATTTTCCGTAACCCACATGAATATCACGGATACACAGTACAACGGACACCGGCGATCCCGCAGGCGGGGTCGTCCGCCGCGATCTTAACACACAGGTCCCCACACGTTATCCCACCCATCCGATTCCCTTAAAGCCCCAAATAAATACTCAATGTCCTTAACCTTAGCTAACTTAGCCACTGACCACAGACATGACACAGACCGGCTAGAAAATAGCTACGTACACTCCGACTGTCGTGCGCACGTGGTGCCGGGGGCTGTTGCGGCAGCTCCACCACCACAACATAATAGTTTACGGTAACAGCAAAATTGCTAGCCGAAAATCAGCATCATCAATCATCAATCAATCAATAATCACGATCCAAAGTATACGATATAAGTCCGTCCTCTTGTTTTGATGATCCTTGGTAAAACCAAGGCCACCCTTTTAGTACACGTAGTCATAGGAGGTGAAACTTTAGTATCCAGGACTTTGGGTACTTACCTATTTTTACTATGCGGTTAAAATAACAGGTCTGAACTACTATAATCAATTTGTACTTAGGTTTATAAGTACGCGAGGACTTACGAGGTTACGTACCAATAAAACTTACCTGAATCTTAGCAGACACGTATGTTTGTGTAACTTAGTTGTTTCAGACGTCTATTATTTATGGGTTTGTTTTACTGCTAGATTCATTATTTACTGTGTCAGTATGTTATAATTTGTTTGTAGCATGTTTAATGATATATTATTTTGTGGTCAATAGCACAAGTCCGTAAATTGCTTTAATATCAATTAAATGTTTTGATTCAGAGATTCATTCATCATTAGAAATTAGAACCACCTCCATTTTTGGACGTCGGTTAAAAATACTATCAAACCGATCACTGATAATAATTTAGCGAGGCTTAGGTCAACCACTGCAGGCGACCAAGTATTAGATGTTAAAGCCTTATTTTTTTTAATAATTATTACAATATGTATGTTTACTGTATATAATGTTTGTACAATGGGGAATGTTCTGAAGAACTTTTTGAGTTGGTGCCACCGTCACGTTTCTATCATCGCACCTCCCGCCTCAGAAACAAAGTACATCCCCACTATCTGGATGCTTGGCATCCCAAAAATAAACGGGCATCACGCTCACTTTTACCACGCACTTGCAAGTTGTGGCATAACCTTCCCCCTGACGTATTTCCAGAGCGCTATAGCATGGGATTCTTCAAGAAGCGAGTTAACAGGGCTCTCAAAGGTTGGCAAAATATAGGCGATTCCTCCGGTGTTGCACATATCCATGGGCGACGATAACTACATTCCATCCTTCCGGGTCATGGCTGTTCGTATGACGGAATGTCCAAATACAGAACAGACAGTAATCACAGAAAAGTGCTTGCCGGCGCGAAGTTATAGAAACGGGCCATAACCCAGCCATAAAACGGTGCACTGTTGTAGTAGGGTTCTTACCCTGTTATTATCTCGCCGATTCCCGCACCGAGCCATTAAATATTAAGGCGTATCACTCCAAACTTCGTCATTCATCAGACAGACATTTTCTTCCGAAATATCGAGTTTATTCAAGTACTTTAACGATGTCGGCGGATTGAAAGTAAGGTCATTAAATAAATATCCTCGGCCGAAAACTTCTTCAAACTTTATGCCGAGTTTTTTCTCAACGACAAAGAAAACATAAAAGGTGGGTCGTAAGATCGCTTATTACAGAATCGATTTCGTGATTAATTCCACCCCAATGTTGGGGGTGTAATGAGTGTCCCCCTTCTTGCATACATATGTTGACATATTTAACATAGGAACACGACAATATTGATTGATGAACCTTACGCATACCTTTTAATATGTACACCATCGCCACCATCACTAACATAAATAGGTACGTTATTTTATTACAGTGAATATTATGTAATACGTGGATCGTGTTTAGTAGGATTTTAATTGTTTATATTTTAGATTGACCTCCATTAATCGATCTTCGTGATGCCCGGTTTTGAACTACCCGCATCCAACGGCTTCCCCCAATCTTTACAAGATTATCAGTCCACCTTAATGGGTGTCTGCCCAAGCTGAGTCTTCCGGTTCGAGGTCGCCACTGCGGTTAATTCCAAAAGTAAACTAACTGAAATAAGTGACATTTCGGTATTTATCTAAACTTTATTCCAATTTGGTAACCATCCTTAATGGATCAACTGAAAGCTCGCAACGCAAAACAAACCAGTGCCTCTATCTATAGAAATACGAGTAAAATTACATCATTGAAATCGACTCGTTCCAAAACCAATACCGAATACGCTACCGCATCAAGTCAATTACTACTGTAATCAAACCCCGTTTCTCATGTACAAAACAAAATGACGTAACTGCTGACAATTTCCTGATGATATATACCTATTTTGTATAAATGAGGCAGACTAGTGGAGCTAGCTATCTGGCGGCTAATTAGGCTTCGAAAGAACCTGTGCTATTAAACATTCACACGGCAAAGTGCAGATCGGTGTCGCGAATGCAGCTAAAAGCAACTGCAGGCTGTGACGGCTGCCCCGTCTGTCTGGCCCTGAAATAGACCACCTCTATAGACCCGGAGCGTAATACTGGTAAGACTGGTGGACAAGAGACGACTTTTATCTATCTGAATGACTGATTATTATGTCCTGCCACAAGCATATGTAATTCTTACTAGAAGATTCCAACCATGTCTACTTATGTAACATATCATAATTAGTAACCAAATAAATATTTTTCATTTTAATTTTTATGACCACTTTGTTTGACTGGTGTTGTGGGTGGAATAGACTACGCTATAGACAGGGAGTTTGATAATGCTGCTTGATAAGGCTGGTAAAATACAGCTGCCTTATAATATTGTTGGGCCATAAATCAATAAGCTGGGCGAAGAAGGATGGATTTTATTATGACCGACACTTTGATTTTGGCTCTACAATAGAACTTGGACAGGCTGGTTTTTACCCATACCCTTTTTCTGACTGGAATACACTACGCTGTAGACGCTGTAGGAGTTTGGCAGCAGTAAGGCTGGTGGATTCGTATTTTTTTTATCTCACAAGAAATATTGTGGATAATAATGGCCACGCTCTTGGCAGGCGGGTTGGCGACCTCAGTTTGGTAGTACAGTGCATGGCGGCTGCTCGGCCTCCGGCATAACCCGTAGTTGCCCCTTACGACACCCACGGGATGAGAAGTAGGTGAGTAATAGATTGTAGTATTCTAGGCATCGGCCTAACACTAGCTGACTTACATAATCTTTTAAAAATGTGTAATGGTGTAGTTAATGGCTGAACAGCTCCCGAACTAGATCGAGACAATCCAGACTAAACTGAGAATAGCGACCTGTAAATGTGAAAATTGATTTTGACACATCATGCTATATCCGAGCCCGAGCGAGCCCTTTGGATAATGCAAAACCTATTTCCGGATTTCAACCGTCTGGCTTCTCAAAACTTATGACAATTGAAATATTGGTTTCGTGTTTGCGGCCAGGTTGACATTTTGACGTAAGATTTAAGTAAACTGGCTGCGGAGTTCAAAATAGACGTTTTATTGAAGTGGTCGAGGATTTTCAGCGTTCTAAAATAGGTGTCTGAAATATTAATGTTTTTACCTACCTCTAAACCACCAAGCAAAGAAGTGAACGCAGAAATGTTTAAAATAAATATGTCCATGACCCATTGATTTAAACTTACGCGATCTTCACTCATTATCACATGACAACAAAACGGGGCTTAATCGCATATAAATATGATTTATTTAATTAAAAATAACATCCGATAAATCGCTTGACGTCGTGAGTGTAGTGTGTCGGTCTACTGACGACCTTAGTGTTTAACCTAATAATCCATCCAAGTGCGGGTGGATCAAAAAACTCGCGCGGCTAGAAGACGTTGATTCGCCGCTTCAGTTCCTTCGAGACCATGGACGTAACGCGACGTGTGGTAATTTCCATGATCTAAGGCAAACTACTGGTTTCAAGAGTAAATAATGAACTAGGAGAAAGATGACTTAGGTAACGTATTCCTTACTTAATCAATGGTTTTCTGGAAGGAATTAGACAGGAAGACGATAATGACAGATTTAAAAAATATGTTAAGGAGATACTACTATTCACAGTATGATAATCATAAATAGTATTTTAAACCTTTTACGTAGTTTTGGGGGACTATACTTTAGATGTATTGTTGAATGTGTGGACTGTATTGGACTACTTCTTTCTTGATTTAAAATAAAATACTTATTTCTTCATGGTAAGTATTTGCTAATTAGCCATAATCAGCTAATATAGCCGCAAGAGAGTATAAGACTCTGAGTGTAGTAGAAGACTCTGAGTATAGTATAAGACTGACTCTGGCTATCAAAATGGCCACTTATTATTCCCACATACTAGGGCCTGAATTAGCGGCTTATCGGCTGATGCAGGCGAATTAATAAATGCGACAAAAGATATTCTTTATTCATCATGTTTTACAATTGAATGATATACATAGTTATATTAATTTCTTAATGCTATAAAACAACATAACACGTATTTTATAAAACAGGGTAAAAAATATATGACAGAGTAGTAAAATGAAATAAAATAATTATGATTAAAAGTGCGAAATAATATTGATTTATCTCTTATAACTAAGTTTACACAATTAATCAATTCCTAATCCTAGTTATTTCCCACAATATCCCCCGCGTGTGCAAACACCATTCTCTTGGTTTCTAGGAAATAACAATGAGTCTGGAGGCTGGACGACGGATGGATCCCGCTGCTGTGCGTACTTCAGTGACTCGGACTTTGCCGTCTGGACCTGGGTAGACTTTAACTACCTCTCCTCTTGGCCAGGTACCTCTGGGCATTGTACTGTCCATTATGAGCACTATGTCGCCTTCTTTCACGTTGTCGTGGGCGCTATTGGATCTAGCTCTCAGCGACGGGCGGTATTCTTTGATCCATCTTTGCCAAAAATGATCGGCTAGTCGCTGCGCTGTTTTCCATGAGCTTGAAGTAAGAACGACGTCGGAAAATGAGCCGAATGGTGACATGGCATTAGAGCGGCCGATAAGAAAATGGTTCGGTGTGAGAGCTTCTTTTTCTTCGTTTAGCATAACCGGCGTGAGAGGTCGCGAGTTAATTACGTGCTCGGCCTCTAAAAGCAGGGTGTGAAGCACTTCTTCGTGGGGGTGCTTTTCATTAAGGGTAGCTCGTAGGGCGGTTTTTACTGAGCCTACGAGCCTCTCCCATGCGCCGCCGGCGGAAGGGTTACCTGGTGGGATCTTCTTCCAAATAATCTGACGCTGCCTAGCGTATTCTAGCAGATCACTGGTTGCGCTATTCATGGCGTCACTGATCTCACGTTCGCTTCCATAAAAGTTTGTAGCGTTGTCCGAAAAAATGATTGATGGAGTGCCACGTCGCGCCATCATTCTTCTGAGTGACATGATCATAGCCGAACCAGATAAGGAGTTCACTAGTTCAAGATGTACGGCCCTTGTGGTTAGGCACGTATACAGGACTCCCCATCGCTTTTCGTGTCTTCGTCCGACTGTGACAGTCATAGGCCCGAATAAATCGCAGGCTGTGGCGGTAAAAGCAGGTTGATTTACAGTTAGCCTTTCTTTAGGTATATCGCCGAAAGGAGCCTTAGAGGGTGACCCCCTTCTGACACGACACCATTGGCATCTGTTACTTATAAATCTCAGAGCACCTCGCAATCCTATCACGTAAAAATGTTGGTTTATCTCGTTCATCACAGTGGAGTGGTTACCGTGATTGAACATAGCGTGATAGTGAGCGATCAGGAGGCGAGTGAAGTCTTCTTTGGCGTGAAGTATCGGCGTGGCTTTTTCTCTGTCGATTCTCCCGTCCAGCAGTAGAGTTCCGTGGCGGTCCATCTTCACTGCGAGCTTGCTGAGTGCAGACTTCTTGGGTATTTGTCGTCCAGCCTCGATGAGTTTCATTTCCTCGTCGAAATATGCCCGTTGACTGCGTTGAATATTTAATAACTCGGCCATTTTCAAGTGGTTATTGTTCATTTCAGTTTCTATTTTTCTATTGAGCATTTTGGACTTAAAAACCTCAGCAGCTAGTAGGGTGGTAGCAGTAGCCCTAATTAAACGCGTGTATTTCGAAAAACGTTCTATCTTAGGTAAATACGAAAAGGACTTAAGCGGCCTATCTACAGTAACGGCGGTTACGACCTTTTTCGCGCTACGCTCCTCTCCCGTGGTGGGAATTGGATTCTTATTTGATTTGTCAACCGGCCAATCAGACTCATTTTTACGGATAAATTCAGGGCCGTGAAACCATCTATGGTTTTTATCGAATTTTAATGGGATAGCCTTCGTGGCATCGTCGGCCACGTTTGAGGCGCTCGGAACCCATCTCCATTCCGTGGGTTTCGAACTATCCTCGATTTCTGCCAGACGGAATGCCACGAAACTCTTGTATGAGCGCGGGTCTGATTTTATCCATGCTAAAACTGTACGTGAGTCTGACCAGTAATGGCAACTATCTATTTCGTAACTAGTCTGTTCCTTTACTGATTTAGCTAACCTACAGCCTAGGACACAGCTTTGCAATTCGAGTCTTGGAATTGACACTATACGGAGGGGGCTCGCGCGCGCCTTAGCCGCTACTAATCGTGATGTTTTACCTATCGGGCTGTCACTCACAAAATAGACAGCCGCCGCGTAAATTTTCTCACTAGCGTCGCAAAAAATGTGTAACGAGCCCTTCCTATTACTCGCGGGTACATAGCGATCCAATTCTAACTCTTTTAATTGTTGTATATTTTGTATGAAACTATTCCACGCGGGTACTGATTCATCCAATATCGTATCGTCCCAGCCTATGCCTGTTCGCCAGGTATCCTGTATGAGGATCTTGCCTAAAGCCGATATGGGTGAAATGTATCCTAGAGGATCGAAGACGGCCATAACGCTACTCGTGACCTGCCTTTTCGTAGGTAACTTTTTACCCTCCAGGACCTCCCGCGGAGTGTTACGCAGATTTACGTTGAACCCTAGCGTGTCACGTTCGTGATTCCATATTAAACCAAGGGTTCTTTCCGCGTTATTACCTCCTATAACCGTTTCCGATCGCGAACTTTTATCCTTGATATCCGATAACACATATGGATGACTCGAAGCGAAACCTTTCAATTCGAAAGAGGCTTTACTGTTCAACTCTATTATGTCATTTACGACCTTTTTCGCCTCGACTTCGTTTTCATCCATAGCTATCAGAAAATCGTCCATATACGCGTTTTTTACCGTGTATTCGGCGGCTATGGGGTACCTATCCCGGTGATAGTCAGCGTTCCTATTTTTAACATATAGGGCAGTACAGGGCGATGAAACGGACCCAAAACAGAGCCTTTTCATCCTGAATTCAGTCGGTTCACACTGCCCGTCTCCCTCCCTCCATAGGAAACGTAGACTATCCCTGTCCTCCTCTAAAACCTCTATTTGTAAAAACATCTCGCGGATGTCGGCTATTACGGCGATTTTACCTTCGCGAAATCTCAATAACACACCGAAAAGAGATTGAAGCAGGTCCGGACCTGGTAATAGTGCGTCATTTAAGCATTTATTGAATGACCTACTAGCCGCGTCGAAAACTAGACGCATAGAACCTTTCTGCGCGTGAAAAACCGGAAAATGCGGTAAATACCATGACCTTAACGAATCTATTGGCGCGGGCGATTCCATTCTCTCGGCGTAACCTTTCTCGAGTAATTTATTTATCTGTTTCGTATATTCAGATTTTAGTTGCACATCTTTGTTTAATTTATTTTCGAGAGAGTGTAATCGTTTTAGCGCCTGCGATTTGTTGTTCGGCAAAGTTTCGTCATCGGATTTCCATAACAAACCGGCACGATACCTATCTTCGTTTTCCAATTTTTCGCAAGTCGAATTTAACTTTTCTAACGCACGTTGTTCTGGATCGGATTTAGGAGGGCGATTTCCTACTCCTAATGATTCGATACTAAAATGCTCTTTTATCAAGTCGGCTATCTCATTTTCGGTAGTTTTAGCGGGACGCAAATGATTTACTATGAAAGCACGGCCACTAGGTACGTCGTGGCTACCGTGGAGCGACCATCCTAACTTTGTCAGAGATGCAACGGGGAGGCCTTTGTCTCCGCTTAAAATGCGGCGAGGCACTAAAAGATCCCAGTGATCCTGTCCTATAATCATTGTAGGTGACGTTTGCTCATAACATAGCTCATCTTCGATATCGTGTAAATGTTCGCATTTTCTTACCAAATCGCGAGATACCGCCTGAGTAGCGAGATTTAATTTATCTATTGTGTACGCGGACATTTTTATTAAATTCCTACTGCATGCTCCACGGATATTGAAACTAATTTTGCACGACTCTTTTTCAGACAATATGTTACCGCCGACACCCTCAATCGATAGGGTCTCTGCGTTACTGCGAGGTGATACCAAATCAGCTACATGCCTCTCAATTAGCGAAATTGAACTGCCATCGTCTAAAAGAGCTGTAGTTTGTACAGACCCTAAGGGCCCTGACAACTCTACCGGAATTATTTTCAGGTAGGTGTCAGCACTACGTACATGATTTACTAACCCGGTATTATTTTTTCGCGATGGGGTCGTGTTAAGCATCAATCCGTGTAACATTTTATGATGACCTGATTCGCACTGATTAAAACCGCAAGGTACGTATTTACACTTTACGGGACGCTTATGGTTAGATTCCAGGCACCTGAAACACAGTTTATGTGTTCTGACCGTTTCCCATCTTTTTTCTATAGTTAAGCTAGCGAAATCAGCGCATTTGCTTAAAATATGATTTCCGCTACAAATTATGCACTTAATAGTCGCGGTGGGGGGGGGAAATCGGTTCGCTCGTCCTGGTTTCTACCATACGCGGTTTTTGGGGTTTTTTTTTATTAATAGGCGCATTATTCCTATTTTTCTGCGTTTTAACGTTTACTTGAGCTACCGTTCGCGGGATAAAATCATCGCAATCAGAATCTGATGACTCGTAATTATAGCCTGAGGCGTGCGATCGAGACGGTTGACGTGCTCTCGCTTCTCCGCCGCGCATGCGCGGTGGTGAATCGCAAGCGGTTTCCGATATAAAATTTATCGAGGACCGAACTCGTTGACGACCGTGAGTTTTTCGGGTAGCTACACTTATCTCATTTAAAAACTGAGACATGGCTACTAAACCCGGCGTCCCCTTGTTCGAAGCCCTATATTTATTCCATTCATATCGCACGATCAGATTCAGTTTGTCAACGATTTTATTCACTAACTCGGGCGAATAGAGAAATTCGTCTTGGTGGAGCGCTTTTATGGTGGAAACTACGTTAGCTACGGTTCCCGCGAAAGTGGTTATATTACTGTTATCTTCCGCTAAGCGTTGCATTTTTTTTACGTTATGTATCTCCGCCAAGACTATTTCCTCCGGGTTACCGAAATGCCTTTCTAACGCTTCGATTATCTCTAACGGATCCGACACGGTGTACATGATAGATTTTACGGCTATTTTCGCTTCTCCGCGTAAAGCCCTACGTAATCTACTTATGTTACTGATATTGGAAAATAGAGGCGCGCTGTCCGTAAATTCCGATCGAAATGCTATCCACTCGGCGATATTGCCATCGAAAGGAGTTAATTCTGGCACGTGTCTTTGAATAACTGGCGTGCTCTTACTACGATTAACTGCCTCTACCACTTGACTGGATAACAGCTCGAAATCCCTATTTTCGAAACTCGTACGCGGTACGTTCATAGGCGCGAGATTTGACTCTATTTCCTGCACCGGATGGTTCAGACTCTGTCTTTGCTGTTCTACCCATCCTAACACACGCGCGTTTCTAGGCACTGTCTGATCGAACGTGGGCACTGAATTGTTGGACGCTTCCATCCTAGCAATTTCCAACCTACTTTTAGCCGCGATCGACCTACATCTAGCCTGCTCTAATTCTGCGTTATGAAAATCCAATTCGGCAATCAAAACGGAAAGCTGCTGATTAACATTAACAATTGGCGCGTTTACCACAGTACCCGACGCACTCCTACTATGATGGCCTACGGGGTCTTGAGTTAACGGCGGGTTCGCGGTCGGTGGCGCGGCACCGTTAGAATGAATAACGTTCGCGGGATGTGTCGATTCGTTCCCTAGGTGGCTACTACTACCAATCCTACTCTCTCCCGGTTCCCTGCTCCATGTATTAGTTTCCTCACTTGTTGTCTGACCTGAAGGTGGCGTTTCTTCATATGTGCGCGAACGCGTCTGACGCACGATACGACCTACCTCTTCGTTGGTCGACATTTTACACACACACGGGGAATGGGGGGGAAACACAACCTAACACCTAATTGCCCTACGCGAGCGCTACCGGCACTTGACGCTCAAGCAACGCCCGGGGACCTAAATCCCTACGTCTTCTTTCTTCTTTCTTCCAGTGATAATACTCACTCAGGGGTGCTGCGCAATCCGTGTTAACAGAGAGCGAGCGTCTGGACCATGCCAGAGTAAAAGGCGAATCGTTTAGAGGGTCGCCGTATGAAGGAACAGAAACCGAAGCTTCATAAGTTCCCCGGAGTCGAGACTAGCCCGAACCCCGTCAAGAGACAAAAGCCCGAGGGCTACAAGAGGCAAAAATGATGCACGCCGTACGGGGGGAAGCTGGTGGCTTCACAGTATGGTGCACGACGTACAGGCTCTTGCTGACTCGTTGAAACGGGAAATGCTTCGATCTTCTATTTATCTTGCGCACCTCTGCTTCATTGATCCGGCTCTCGAAGTACCATTGTTGAATGTGTGGACTGTATTGGACTACTTCTTTCTTGATTTAAAATAAAATACTTATTTCTTCATGGTAAGTATTTGCTAATTAGCCATAATCAGCTAATATAGCCGCAAGAGAGTATAAGACTCTGAGTGTAGTAGAAGACTCTGAGTATAGTATAAGACTGACTCTGGCTATCAAAATGGCCACTTATTATTCCCACATACTAGGGCCTGAATTAGCGGCTTATCGGCTGATGCAGGCGAATTAATAAATGCGACAAAAGATATTCTTTATTCATCATGTTTTACAATTGAATGATATACATAGTTATATTAATTTCTTAATGCTATAAAACAACATAACACGTATTTTATAAAACAGGGTAAAAAATATATGACAGAGTAGTAAAATGAAATAAAATAATTATGATTAAAAGTGCGAAATAATATTGATTTATCTCTTATAACTAAGTTTACACAATTAATCAATTCCTAATCCTAGTTATTTCCCACATGTATATTTGCTGGACTTAATTAGTAAATAGCGAGTAGCATTAATTAAAAAAATATCATTACTTTAATCGTCGAAATTGAGGCATTTTGAACGCCTTAAAAACGTCCTATTAGTTGTTCAAAGATTCAACCTTAATCGAGAGTTACGTCAAAAAAGGGTTGAATGCCCCCATGTGGATTAGAGACAGTTTTAGACAGGTAACTGCAGCCCTCGACACTTACCCATGATGAATACGACCGCTCTGCCGGGATGGCAATAAAGAAAACATTTTTAGAAAGAAAGAAATATAATTTATTCCACAACGATAATACATGGCAATACATGAGAGAGAGAAAATAGCGTTGTGCTATAATGGAGTCCATTCAGCATAATACGAGTATCAAGTATCAAGCCACGAAGAGTGATTTGACGCTGGTATTGGATACACAAATCAAGCGAAACAGTTACCGCTGAGGCATCAGATCTTCACCAAAATTTTATGGGACCAATTTAAATAAACAAATATCTACTCATGAGCAAAGAAATAATTTTCCAAATAGTCGTGTAAATGACGGCGTTCTGAGGTAAAAAACATAAAAAAAGGATATAAAAAACATACAACCGAATTGATAACCTCTTTTTTGAAGTCGGTTAATAACGCAAATGCATTTTATATTATTGTGTCAAAACGTTTTGATACGAGATTTTATGTACCAAATTATCGTTGGGTGTCTAAACTCGAAATAAAGGTTGCTGAAGATTAGGCTGTGACACACAGGAATTAAATTAAAACGCGAAGTAAGCGACGATATATTGTTTATCCCATTTTGACTTGTTGCAGCCAGATGCGTATCGAATGTCTTGCCGCTTTAAATACCTATGTTTAGAGTTGGAGCGAGAAGTTGGCGCCAGTTAAGTTTTAGCGAGTTGGGACAATACGCTGCGGTCTTCTGCGGTGAAGTTTGCCATACGGGTATACGAGACAACCAGTGTGAAAACGTATTCGTAGGTGCGGGACGTATTTATACATTACTAGGTTCCTGCAGCTTTGCCCGCGTTATTCTTTATTGAAACCAATTTATAATGAACAGTCATTTATACCCGCGGCTTTGCCCGCGTTACCGAGGTTCCCAATACAATCTTCTATTCCCTTTTTCACCTCGAGCGAAAATTTTCGGGACGATTTATATGTCCTTTCCAGGGTCTGAGAACTATCTCCATATCAAATTTCTTCCCAATTGGTTCAGCGGTTTAAGCGTAAAGAGGTAACAGACAGTGAGAGTATTAATTTTTACTGTTATTAAGTATGGATATGGATTGTATGGATTACGTTTAAACTATATGGCTCAATTAGTTACTTTAATTTGTTCGGTATTGCATTACGCCTATTGAAGAAGCTGGAAGCGTTTCGTTATAATACGTATGAAATTCGTTTAAGTTTAAATCGATTTCGGAGACATTCATAGTTAGTATAAAAGCCGCTTATGTGACTCTGTGCCACATAACATCTAACATCATACGTTGAGCAAAAACTCGCTTCAATACTCACTACTTTCAATAAGATATTGGAGCCTCTATGTAACTCCCACAATAAAGACTAACGAAATCTTACATCTTAAAAACCTTCAAACCGATTAGGCCAGTGGGGGACAACAGGCGGCCCGCGAATCGGCCACTTGCGGGCCGCAAGCCTCCCTGGCTCATATACTGCTTTTGGTATATAATCATACATACGAGTATGATCTCTCACGATCGGTCTTATAAAAAAGCTCAAAGTCACTCAGAGAGCAATGACAGAGGGCTATGCTCGAAGTTTCTTTGTGAAATCGAATTAAAAATGTAGAGATCTGGAGAAGAACCAGGGTAAGTGAAAAAGCCCGGAGGATAGCAAAAGTGGCAAGTGGAGGAGAAACAAGTGGAAAGAAGTGAAGTGATAAAAGTGAAGTACTTAGTGGAAGTGAACTAGAGAATGTTCAGTGTCAGTGACACAGTGTGTGCTATACGGTGCTGGGACGCGTTTACCAGTCAATCCCTGCTACTGTAAGTCGTAAATAAACTAACGTGGAACTGCACCATTCCCAGATGGTGGACTGATGAACGCAAATGGACGCAGCTGGTGCAGGACCGGCCAAGGCAGCGTTCTTTGGAGGAGTCGTAGGCCCATGCCTGTGCAGCGGACTGGTGAACATGTAGCAGTGGACGTCTTATGGCTGATGTTAATGATGATCATGATGATGATGATGATGATGATGATGATATTATTCATTCTGACGCAGTCGATAAAAAATTAACAAATACATATTCGTATTATTAGCTAATAGTTAAAGGATTACGGTATCGTTAATTAAAAAGCAGTGTTTATGATGTAGAAGTAATTATTCCACATAATGAGAACGGCGTTTTTTCTCTAGCTTCGCGTGGTGGCCGCGTTGCGTGCGGTTGCCTAGTTTTGTTTGCGTTGCCATTGGCGCAGGCGATTTTAATTAATTAAGATTTTGTGTAATAAGTTATTGCGGAATACTTTCAAAATGAGGAATATGATTCCTTTTTAATCGTGTTTCTCTATGAAATCCAGTTTTACTCTATCCGTAATACTGCAATGATATCCGAGATAACCCGGCATGCAGGCCGCGCTACACAGATCATTACAGTTCGGATCCGGGCTGCCGCGGCGCCCGGCGGGTGCGTCATGATATCTTGGTAAACATGGTTCCTGTCTCAATGATGGCACATGAAACACATGAAAACAATTAATATATAATGTAATACATGTATGTAGAATGTAGATAAATTAGGTACTGTATGCAACTGTACAGTCGACGTCAAAGACATGTTTACTCGTCTTATTACAGTGCGTTAAGGTGCAAAAATATGAACATATTTTTGACATCAACTGTACATAATTATGCCTTAAAACACTTGTGTGATCTTATTATCACACTCGTGTTTTAATAGTACATGACTTACCAAGGGCTGTAAAAGAAAGGGTTGTAAATATGCGATAGAGGGCTTTCTTTTTTACTGCCCATGGTGAGGAGCTGTTAATTTCATTACAACTATTATTAATATACGACCAAATAATATATCTTTAGATCAAATACCATTATTTGTTTGAGCTGTTGGTATTACAGCTTTATTACTTCTTTTACAATTTCACGTCTTCACTAGGGCATAATGCAAATTTTACCGTACGTGTAGTGTGCGGTAAAACTCACATTACGGCCAGGTGTCGTGTAAAGTCTCTTAAGATGCGTTTACTTTTGTATCATTTGCCCGTATCAGATCATCGTCGCGTGGCATGATCGCGTGTCACGATCACGCGTTTGAGGTGCACCGATCTGATCGCTCGAAATCTATTTTGCTACGCGTATCAAACACTTGGATCGGACAAGCGCGGCATGATCCCGACGGTGCGACGTCCACAGTAGCGATCATGACACGCGATCATGCTACGCGGTCATGATACGCCGCGATCCATCTCGAGTCGGTTTTTGCCCGATCATCTTCTGTCTCGTACATTGCAGCTACGCGTGAAAGAGATGGCCGAGAGGCGTGGCTTGAGTCGCTAGCGCAGGTGTGTTACGGCGAATTTCCAAAGTACTGCCATTTTTAGTTGCTACGCGCGCGGTGGCGCCGACGCATGGGCGCTGCTGTCCACGCTGGTGCTCGGCGCTCGCGGCTTATCAGCTGTCGTGATAATGATCTTCAAGTTTCTGCACGGGTGTCAACCAATTTGACGTGCGATCGCAGAGTGCAACAGTTTTACACGGAACACAACGGTACTACAGAAGAATGATCACGCGAAAAATGATAATCGGCGAAATGCCAAAATGATCGGAGTGGTGAAACGATACGGCTAGCGTCCAAACTGCAGCATGCAAAATGATCGGCGCGGTGATCGGTTGCGGTGATACGCTACGGCTTAGTGTGGACGCGTTTCTTCACGTGGCGGCGCAAATGATACGGAATGCCGACAGTGAGCGTCCAAGCAGCGCGATACTCAGTCATGTCACGGCACGATGATCGGATACGAGCAAATGATACAAGTGTGGACGCACCTTTATACTGTAATGTGTATGTGTAATCTTAATATTAATTATGCTATAGGAAGACTGTTCAATTGCCACACTGTTGAATCAGGATAACCTTTCAAGATAGTTGTGTGTGTGTTTGACTGACCTCTATACATATTACTCGATTGGCTGTTGTCAACTTACTTTTGTAAGTTTTCAAATATTGCCATTTTGGCGCTATAGGCACGGTAGGCAGATACGAGTGTCGTTTGAAATAAAATGAGTAATGTCCGCAAATCGACATCTGTAATTAATATATCGATTGTTCGTTATTACATCTAAGTGTGTGTCTGTGGGTGGGGGTGACTATAAAGACTATTCTAAAGTTCATCTCACGATAGAAATACTATAAAATGCGACATCTAACTGATAATATCGCTTGTCCCAAGCGTGAAATTGAGGGAGTAATAAAACTTGCAGAAGCTTGCTTTTGTTTGCATGAAATAAATAAGGCGACTTTAAAGCGATTTAAATAAACCAGTATCAAAAAAGAAGACTCTATTTCAGCCAAGTAACATAAAATAAAATTAATAGACATAATATTTACACATTTCAATACAAAATTACTTATTTGAATATCGATATCGAAATTGATTTAAACTTACACGATCTTCACTCATTACCACAACACAACAAAACGGGGCTGACGTCGTGAGTGTAGTGTGTGTGTAGTGACGACCGTAGGGTTCAACCTAATAATAAACATCAAGCGCGGGTAGATCGAAAAACTCGCGCGGCTAGAAGACGTTGATTCGCCGCTCCATTTCCTTCGAGACCATGGACGTAACGCGACGTCCGAAAAATCAAAAGATTACCAACGGAAGGTAATAAAATAAATCATATTTTTACGCGATTAGGGCCCGTTTTGTTGTGTTGTGATAATTATATCGAAATTATCGATATGACCTCCTTGGAACAGTTTACTTCAAAATTATTTCAATGGAACACTCCCTAACAACGGGGGGCGCTTTAAATTTGTAATATAGGCACACAAAATATGCCGTAAGATGTATTGGACAGCCTATCCAGTAGAATAATAGCGATCATTGGTATAATTATTAAACAATTAATTATGTTTATGACAACTTATATTTATATATAATATGATTATATATTCTGAAAATAATAATGTATTATGTTTGTCGGTTATTGTTTTCCGGACACTGCATACGCGCTCATAAATCGAGATACGACCTCTATGTTAAATTTTTACTTCGGTTACACATAATCAACTACAAAGAGAATCGACACAAATGTCGGTTTCAATTTCGCAAATTAAAAACAACAAAACGGCAAACGAAATAATAATCAAACGAGGGTGACCACGCGCCGAGTAATCCCTCAGGACCAGCCGGGCCGATAATTCATCAACGGATACCCATTGACACGTTGTACTGAAAACTGACAGCGGTCGTTTCCGGACTTATCCACATTATACACAACAATATGTCCACCCTACTTCAAACAGAATTTCACTTTGGGACAATTTTCATAAGATTCTCATTTGTTTGTGTGCACGCGATGTCCGTAAAAGGGTGAATTTTGGAAGTGAAATTAGTGAAATTGAAATTTACTCGGTCAGTGTAGGGTTTTATTTTAAATACAAGCTTTTTGTCAAGCACTCTGATTTTGTTCAGTTCGAGATTTAGGGATTTAGAGCATAGGTAATTAACCCGTCAAAAGTGAGCCATGTAGGTATTTAGGTATAATCCTTACTATATTATAAACGTGAAAGTATGTATCAAAGAGAATATAACCACTACGTTTTAGGATGTACCTACGTTCCACTTAATTTCAAAAAGTACTGGACGAATTTTTATGAAACTTTCCAGTTATGTATTGTATATTATATATTAGAATAGGACATAGGCTATAATGTATGTAAAATTTTATCCCTTTTAGGGACGAAAAAACGGATGAAAATTTGTATGGACACTAAAATTTTTTTTACGCTACGAACGTGAACTCTCAATCTTGGAAATATACTTCACATTTAAATTAGTAATAAATATATCGAGTTTTGCGGAAAGACATAAGCTACTTTTTATCCCGAAAAAATACCTTTTATCCGCGATAAACGAATCTAAGGCAGACGAAGTCGCGGGCGGCCGCTAGTCTATTATATTGTACAGTATGCATGAACCTTCGTTATAATTCAATATAATTAAGTAATTTGGAACCAATGGTTAGCAAATTTCATGTTATGAAAACAAATAATACATTTCTTATACTTAGCGTATTATTTGTACATAGGTGTATCTACCTACATAAACTGACGACACATGTGGCTCAGTGGGTTGTACACCGGCCTACGAAGCTAGCGGTCCCGGGTTCGAATCCCGGCCAGGGCATGTGTTTGTGTGATGAACACGAATGTTTGTTCCTGGGTCTTGGATGTTTTCTATGTATTTAAGTATAATAATTTATCTATAAAATATGTATACCGTCGCGTAGTACCCATAGTACAAGCTTTGCTTAGTTTGGGACTAGGTCCATTTGTTTAATATTGTCCCTGATATTTATTTATTTATTTATAATTTATTAATTAGATTTATTAATTTAATAATAAATAAGAAAGAAACATTTATTCGGAGGCATACAAACTGCAACAAAAATATTAAATGAAAAATACGAAGGTATGCCCCTCAGCATAATGTTAGCTCGAAAGCCAGAGCTGGTCTTCCGGTGAGACCTTTTAGGTGCCACCACGGACAGCTGTACACACGACTGCTTTTTTTTAACGCAGCATTAAGTAAGCGTCAAGCAACAAGCAAGTTCCGTCAATTGGCAAACAAGTTCAAGGATAAATTAATGCTTCGCGCACAGCTCAAAATTATAAAAAATACATAGTCGGTATCTGATAATATATGGAATGGTGATGTACAATCTATATATTAATAAATAATATAGAATATAGAATTTAAAGAAATAAACCATTATCTATTTCTTTGGGATTGATTAATATGAACCTTTATAATGTCATACAACTAACCCATACATAGATTTTATGTTCTACAAAATATAGGTTCTTATACATTATTGCCATCTTTCATAAAGGATAATGGAAATGTAGAGTAGGGATACTTGGTAGACATTAATTTAGAGTCTAAATTTTAGACTATCGACAAGTTTTCTTAAAAGAGAAGGAAAAATAAGACAAAATTTTAGCTTATGTAAATTACGCCTAAACATATTGACTATAAATGGTAGCTTTCAAATAAATAATGAAAGCAGTATTTATGGTAAACAAACTTCAATGACTCGTAAATCGATAAGTTGATACGCAAATATGTCTCCGTTTTAGTCGTCAAAGTAACCGTAATGACTAACCGACACTGAATCAATCAAATTAGCGGTTGCCAGTAACAAATTTAGAACCGAAACCATCGCTAACAAGAATCGACAGCCCACTGCTTCCGTGGCTTTCGAAATAGCGCGCCCGCACGAAAAGCAAGACGGCTCTATTGAAGTCCCCCAAGGTAGACAGAGACAGATAAAATCCCCTATTACAAACTGCAAAGCCTCCCCATTGATCACAGTAACGCGTAAAGCCTTTAAAAAATCCAGCAATTTATTTAGTCGGTAACAACAGCTTACCCGGAGGGATTGTCTTGAAAATAAAAGCCATCGTGGTACCCAACCGTTATTTTTCATGATACAGAATAATTTCCTTTTGTTTGAAAGCCGTTTCGACGAACACTTAAGTAATTTTCTCCGTATTCTATTATGGAATCGTTTGTCGTGGATCCATACATTTTATATGAACTTGGTTGCATGAAAACAGCTTTTCAAGGCGTCCTGCTTGGCTTGTACATGTTACTCCTAGGTAACGTAATCGGAGAACGCTTTAAAGATTTATACACGTTCTAAAAGGTACAATATCAATGAAACTCCCAGGTGAAACTGCACATGCAGCTTTCGACGATTCTCGAGAACACCGCCGTTCTGGGGCGTTATTCTGAAAGTTCGCGTTAAACCGCTTTCATCTATAGCGGTCATAAAATGTGCGTCAGCGTCGAACACAGTGCTGCCGTACACATCGCTCGATTTGCTGCTGACTGCTGTCCGCTTGACAGACCAATATATTTTGACCTGTGATCTGGAACATGTACCACTACTTTTCGTGTCTATTTATATTAGGGACGCACTGAAAGCGGCCCAGTTCGAAATTTAAGAATGACGCCCGATTTCGTCCCTGACGTGAAGGAGTGGTACATGTTCCAGATCGCGTGACACAATATTGGACTGTTAAGCAGCTTATCTAAACTGGCTTAAGAAATTGAAATAAAGGGGAGACCTAAAGATACGAATATAAGGCCTATGCTTTAGGGGATCATATTATAGCAGCGACGAAGTCGGTCAGCGCTGCGTTCAAAGCTGACACACATTTCGCGAATAGCATATCTGGACCCGGGAGTCCTACGACATCGTATTTATTTTCCCCATTTTCTGTGGACAGTGAAAAGTAAATTCGGAGGACAGTTAGAAAATGCCACTTGAAAAGGCGAGATTTATTTTGAACGCCTGCCTCTTATAACTGTGGGAAATATCCTAAAAACGGAGATTTGTGTTTGAAGGAAAAAATAATAACGTTGCTGGTGAAAATGTGTGTAGACACTTTCGTCTACGTACAGGAAAACGCATGGTATCATGGCTATGCGCCTACGAGCAGAGCCCCGGCTAGGCGATCTCTTGGCAGTGAATGTATTAACAAGCGATTTTCTAAGACACTATAAATAGCACATCACCAGCGATTTCTGGTATGAGTCCCTGTGATAGTACTGCAAAGGTTGAGATTTGTCGGTCGGTCCCAGTCTCCGTGCTTAGTGATAGCTAGTTATGTTATGTGCATCTATTTTCACCAGGTAACGAACTATTTTCATTTTACAAGTTTTACATTTACGAGTTAAATATTACATTTTGCTTTAATATTTTTTGTTTTGTAGTAATGTGTTCCATTTTCAATAATGCGACATATATTTACGAACGCTAATGTAAACTATTCCTTAATTATAATTCATTTAATTTAAAAAGTATCCATGGGTTAAAATTTAAAAAAAAAACACATGGGGCAAATATTAACTTTTATGTTAATGTTTACCTTACTCTACTTGCAGGGTGGTGTTAATAATATAACTCTTATACCTATAGATCTTATGTCTTTTTACATTCACCACGGCACCTCATTATTTATCTTAAATGTTACAGCATAAATACTTAATACAGAAAAACTACTTAGTCATGGCGGTCTGCAAATCAGCTGCGCTGGAAATAATTATAGAAGTGAGTTATGACTTTTAAGCTTTATTTTACATGTTTTATTTAATTTCTTTGGGTTTCTATTTCTTTATATTTATACCGATAAAACATTGTTACAGGGACCAACAACAATTAAATAAACATTTAGCTATAAGCCAAATCTTAATAATATAATAAAAAATATATCATTGTTATTTTGCGATATTTTTAGTTTCAGAGGAAAATATCAAGAATATTAATTTGTTGGCCCTTTTGTTAATTTTCACCTCGGAACTGTTAAACTCCGATCGCAGGGGTAAGTATTAACTTCTGATTTTTCAAGGTTAGTAAGTAGTTTGGACATCATCTAACGTAAAAATCCTATCAAAATATTGGAATGTTTTCGAGTTGTGATGAATGTTAATTTTATTAATTCGCGCCCCGGTCTCCTCTACTAAGTAAACATAAACTACGCTTGAGTAGAATTAGCTCTAAGTTTAACAGAGCAATGAATCTAAGTATTTATTTGCCAAGAGAAAATAAACTGAAGAGTGATATAGACTTTTATTTTAAAAATTGCACGCTCTCCGATCGCGAAAGATAAGAAAAACACGTTTGCAAATAAACATAAATGCCAAAAGTGCTTCTCGATTTCAACAATGCAAAATGTCAACTTTTCCCACGGAAAGCAATGGAGCATCTAATAACACTGATTTTCAGGTACATAAATACTAGGTTATCTTTGTGTCCTCACGAAGAGAACCTAGTATTTGTATTGTATTGTATTCCTATACAATCTTGTTTTGCGATAGACATTTTTTAGCACTGTAATGTGTATTTTGGAATGCTGATTAGCGTGTTTAGTATTTGATGATTTGACGTAAATTTGATGTTTATTAATAGTTCTTTTGCGGATTAAAGAGCATCATTTTAATTATACAAGATTTTTAGTAATTATTCAAAAAACTTGAGTTTATAGCCGGATCACGAGTGTAATGACACGCCTGAAACGTCGTGGTAAATAAATCGTAATTAAACGGGACTAGGAACAGTTTTATTGTAATAAAATTTACCTACAACTAATGTTTTTAAGGCGCAAAAGCGACACTCAAAAACCAGACTCCGTTAGATTATAAACATGATCCGTTTTTTACTAAAGAATGTAAATATAAAATGGATACCAAATTACAAAATTGCATCCCGCTCGATAACTGCGATGCGTTACGATCTTTTGCATCGTAATTTATCGAAATTAATAATTTAATTTTGCGTCGCATATTTCAGCTACACATTAATGAAGACCGTTTAGTTACACATGATTTGAGTTATTAATTAATATCTAGACTATTATAAAGTTGTAAAAATAAAATGTCTGTAACATTGAAGACATTTTCAAAAAACTGCTTAGTTTGGTACACGGATAGCTGTGTATCCACAAATGGTTATAGGATACTTTTTACCTGACTAATCTGCCAAAAAATGGAGGAGTTATGACTTTTTCTCCTCCGTGAACGAAGTTGCGGGCGCTTTCTAGTCTACATCTATACTACCTATTATAAAGTTGTAAAAATGAAATGTCTGTACATTGAAGATATATTCAAAAAAAATATTGCTACGGACTATTTGGAGGTCGCTAAACCGAAAAATATATTTTTTGGATTTTATGTATGTTTGTATGGGTCGTTGTGGCTTCATCACGCAAAATTGGCTAAACAGATTTCCACAATTTTTGGTACACGGGTAGCTGGGTATCTCCAGATGGTTATAAGATATTTTTTACCCGACTGCGCTGTAGAAAAAACGACGGGTTATGACTTTTTTTAAAAATGAAATGTTTGTATGTCTTGTTGTGGCTTCATCACGCTAAATCGGCTAAACGGATTTCAACTATTTTTGGTACACGGGTAGCTGCCTATCTCTAGATGGTTAAAGGATACTTTTTACCCGACTTTGGTAAAGAATAAAGAGGGATTATGACTTTTTCTCCTCCACGAACGAAGTTCCTTCTCGTATTTATTAAAATGATGGTATCTTAAATACATTTCAATTAACTATGTAACTACATTGTGTCGGTCACACTACCCGTACAAGAGCGACAGGGAATTTGTTGATTTATATATTGTTGAAATAGAATAGCAAAAGTCACGTAAGTTTTTGGAGAGGTAGTGCTTTATTGCACACAACACGGTTTCTGAAACTCGACGAATAAAAGAAGTACGTTTCGAATAAAGATGAGTGCCAAGAAATGCTTCATGTCTCAGAAATTTAAAATTACATTCCTATCCACGATTTAAACCGTTTCATTGTGATAAATAATATGCATGAGTAGCTACATAAACGCAAAAGAAACGCTCAAAAACGAGATTCCGTTAGATCATAAACGTGATCCGTTTTATCTTAAAGACTGTAAATATAAAGTGAATACGAAATTACACAGTTGCATCCCACTCGGAGACTGCTGTCTACGATCTCTTGCTTCGTATTTACCGAAATTTATGATTTCATTTTGCGTCGCATATTTCAGCTATGCGGCGCTTTGCATCGGAACGACCCGCAATATCGTAATATCGTAACGTTTTGTGTTACAAGTTTAATTCCTACGCGTGTGTCGCGTGGATGTAATATTTCAATGTGGACCATGTTTATTTTCTGGGCGTGGGTTTCATAAAGATAGTAAGGAATGTATGTATTGGATTTTTCGTTCTCTCAGTAACAGAGATATCTATACTTATTACTCTTTTTATATGAATAAGTGGCGAACAAATTTCGTTACTTAAAAACTAGTGGCGGCTGGTAAAAGCGGCAGTTAGAAATATATACATAGTTAAATGGAATTATTAAAAACTGTGATGGCAAGGACACCGGCGATCTAATTCGAAAAACGAATTCACTGATTTAAGTTATACGATGCCACAGAGACCTATTCTTTAAAAAAAACAACGAAGCAATATCTTTTATGTATCCTCATTAATGAGTATACTGTATATATTGCTATGTGAAAGAGAGATAATAAAACACGTGGGAGGATAATCCATACTAATATTACAAATGCGAAAGTGTGTCTGTCTGTATGTCTGTCACCTCTTCACGCTTAAACCGCTGAACCATTTGGATGAAATTTGGTATGGAGATTGTTTGAGTCCCGGGGAAGGACATAGGCTTCTTTTAATCCCGGAAAAGTGCCCTTATCCGCGATAAACGAATTTAAGGTGGACGAAGTTGCGGGCAGAAGCTAGTAATTAATAACACAATACACATCTAAATGATTTTATCCTAGTATATCAACGGTACGCTGCAAATCAGAAATATCAATTAATTTCTCGATCTAGCGTAAAGCGTCTATAATCTAGCATAATATCATCAGCAGTTAGTAAAGCAACTCAGCGAGTGCTAGTAACAGCTAGCCTACTGCGCAACGCTAACGCTGGCGAGATAAAGACTGCGGCCGACGGCGGGGCATTTGCGTCTTCCGTGCGCTTCTCCACTGCACCCGACTTTTACTTAAGTTTTAAGTTCAACCCAACCTTCTGCAGGTATTTTGTACTTGATGAAAGTGAATGAAAGATAGTTTTGGGTCAAATGTTACTATCATGAAGAGTTAATAAAGCCAGTCAGCGAGTGCTAGTAACGCTAAAGCTGCCGAGATAAATACTGCAGCCGACGGAGGGACATTTGCGTGTCCCGTGCACTTCTCCACTGCACCCTACTTGAAGCAGAAACTACAGATTATACATTATTTATTAAGATATGCTATGTGTATAGAAAAGGGGGCATAACCAATACAAATAAATTTCAATACATCACTAGATGCGGCGATGCGTGTAGCTTAAGTGTTTTGTTCTTAGAGATATTTCTTGATATTTCGGAAACGAAAAACAATCTGCTATTTCATACAATGTACCTATTAGTAGTAACTCAACCAAATGAAGGAAATGCCAGTTTTTTTTGTGTTTTCGAAATGTGTCCCTATAGGAAAAGTTGTTCGTATTGACGAGTACTGTTAAAATTAAAGGAAATAAAAAAAACCTCATCAGCTTCTAAATATAAAAATAATAAAGAAAAAATATAATTGCTTAATAACAAGCACACAGGTACAGGCACTAGGTTTGATGTGATGTGACACATGCATCCTCTAAATTTTTGTCAGCTATTTGAGAACTAGCTATAACATAATAGTTATTTACGATGCAAGTGCGGTAAGTTGTTTGTTATTCCCAACAAGTGGCTGTTATGACACCGAAAAGAGAACTCGTGTCGGTGTTATAACAGCCATAATGCCCAACGGAACTACCTATTCGCCCGTGTATCATACGTTTAACAATGAATCATAAATGCGAGTATATAATTTTCTTTTGATAAAAATATCTAAAAAATGGAAATGACATACAGACATACAAATTATGTTGGTTCTATGTTGGATTATATAAAAAACACTCTCCGGGCACACGCAATATAAAGTATACATAAAAAATGGGTAATTGGGGTAATTGTCCCAGTGCCGGACACTGTTCCATTGCGGGCCGCGCGAGCAGGGGCTCGCGGCTGCTGGCAGAGAGAGTGTGGGGGGCCTCCCGAGCAGCGCTCACTGAGGCTTGCAGCTAGCGGGCCTGGTCGGCTTCTTGAGCCCTTCGCCAGGCTAAACCGGTGAGTGCGGCGGGTAGGCGGGAGATGCACGCCGCGGCGCGGGGGCCGCTGGCGTGGGCCGCGCGAGCGGGTGCTCGCAGCGGTGGTGGAGGCGGTGTATCGCCACCCGGCCTAGGGTGGGATGGCGAGGAGCTCTTGGGGTAGACCCCGAAAGCGGCTGTCCGGGGGCCGGACGTAGTGGGGCGCGATGCCCTGGAGATGTGTGTGGCTGGAGTTGTCCGCGCGGTCGAACATTCGACGCGCGAGCCGGCCGACAAACATCTTCAGGTCGCGCCACTTGAGGTCCGCGGCGATTGTGCGGTTCCGCACGTAGCGAGGGGCGCTGCGTCGTCCGCGTACAGGGCTAATCTCGTGTCACCAACGACGGGGATGTCGTTGGTGTACAGAACATAGAGAGCTGGGGAGAGACAACTACCTTGCGGCACCCCGGCTAGGATGGGGAGGGTTGTGGAGAGAGCGCCTTCTACGATGACCTGGAACAGCCGACTATCTAGAAAGGAAGCTACAACCTTTACTATGCGGCGGGGGGTGGGGCTGATGGACAGCTTGTAGAGAAGGCCTTCGTGCTAGACACGGTCGAAGGCCTTCTCTATGTCCAGAAGCACGGCCACCGTGTGCTCCTTCTTGTTGAGCGAGAACGCCATGTGGTGTAGCGTCTTGGTGAGCTGCAGCGTGGTCGAGTGGTCCTGTCTGAACCTGAACTGCTCTTCCCTGGGCGTGATGTGCGGCTGGAGATGGCTGAGCAGCAACTTCTCGAACACCTTCGAAACAGTATTAAGAAGGGTTATAGGACGGTAGCTATCCGGTTTAGTTCTATCCTTGCCAGGCTTGGGTAGGACGATTACTCGTCCTAACTTCCAAGATGTAGGGAAGTGCCCTGAACGCATGATCGCGCTGAACAGGCGCGCCGCTGCCGCTAAGGTGTTTAGCGGCAGGTAGCGGAGCGCCATGTTCGGGATCGCGTCGGGGCCCGGCGCCTTCCTGGGGCTGCAGTGGCGCTTGATTTAGCGCTGCACCTGGTTAGGAGAGAAAAATACCGGGTCCTCCGTTGGGAGGATGGGGTCCGCGAAGTAGCTCTGGAGGTGTTGCTCTGCCTGGACGGTGCGTGACTCGTCGTTCTCCGGGTTCGGCTGAAATTGAAGTTGGAGGCTGTGAGCGAGTATCTCGGCTCTGTCCTGGGCTGCGTACTGGAGGTCCCCGTTACTGTCGCGTAGCGGGCGGACTGGCTCGGGAACGGTACCTAGTTTACTACAAATGCGGTGGACAGAAGGGACATGGTCGGTGATACTTGCGATATGAGCTTCCCAGCTCTGGGCGCGATGCTCTGCGAACTTCTCCTTCGTCTCCTTGATGATCGCGTTCAGCTCCGTTTTGAGTGACGGCGCCCTGAGGCGCTGCCACAGACGCTGTACCTTACGTTTCCTCTCTAAGAGGTCCTGTAGATGTTTGGGCAGGGGGACGCGACGCTCGGACTGCGGGACGGTCCTGGCGGCAGCTTGCAAGGCGTCCTGGATGTTGGATGACAGGGTGTGGGCGGCTGCGTCCACCTCCTGCGCTGTGGAAACAATGGTAGAGCGGGGTTGGCCCTCGAGGGCGTCAGCAAACCTTTCCCAGTCGTACTTGACGAGTGGCGCACGTGGCAGCGTGGTGACGGGCTCAGCTGGGACGATGGGAAGAACTGGGCGATGATCCGAGGGGAGATCTGGAAGAACTTCCTGCTTAAGAGGAAAGTTTACACCTGTGTGGAGGATGTAGTCGATGACGTCGTTAGTGCTGACGCCATCGTCGCAGTAGTGTGTGGGCTCGTAGGGGCCCGCTGCGTGGATGTTTTTGTCCTGGGTGAACTTCCGGATCGCTCTACCTGTGGCAGTAATTCAAGACGAATTCCAGGCGGGGTGCTTCGCGTTGAAGTCCCGGGCGAGAATTTTGGGTACCTTTGGTGTGGCGGGTGCCATCAGCGCGGTGAGATCTCGAACCAGGTCGTCGTCTATTGGGGCGGACGGGTGGTAGATGGAGTACAGGCGCAGGTCCTGGCCTGTTACCCGTATGTCGACACCTAGGGCTGAGAGAGACTTGAAGTCCACGTAGCTGACGGGTTGGTGAATCTGTGATAGTTTCACCAAGACCGCCAGACCACGATAGGGCTTATGATCTGGGGTAACCTGGTCCTTTCTGTAGACGGCGTAGCCGCTGACCCGGAGAGTCGTAGACGCTGCTAGGTGTGTCTCGCTGATCAGTATGACGTCTACCTGTTGCTGGCGAAGAAAATTACGAAGTAATATTTGCTTGTCAGTCAGCGACTGCGCGTTCCAATAACCTACTCTGAGTTGTTTATTGAAAACCGCGGCAGAAGTCTGGGGAGGCTGTGATCACCTGGCGGAGCGCTACGGAGAACGCATCCATGAGGGCAGTGAGTTTGGGTAGGCGCTGGCTGCTGCGGGCTGCTGCTGCTGCTGCGCTGTGCGGGAGGACCTCGGGGCTGCTGCTGGCTCGGGCTCCGGACGCTGCTGCCTGCGCCTGGCGGAACGAGACGAAAGGCGGCCCCTGGGGCTACTTACGGTGGGTGCGGGCTCACCTCGCGGCCTCGGTGGGTTGGCGGGGGCCATCAGCGACTCCTCCACGATGTTGACGCTGGCTGAGGCCCTGGTGACGGGGCCGCGACGAGGCGCTCTGGAGAAGGGGCGCGTCAAACCTTTGCGGTTGCGCGATTCCTGCAAGAGAACAGGACACTGCCGGTAGTGGGCCGGATGTGGGCCCCAGCAGTTTCCGCAGGTGGGGTCGAGATACTTCGGCAGCGTGCAGTGGTGCCCGCAGTGGTGCCCGGCGCAGCCCACGCAGACGATCGGGCGATGGCATCCTAAGGAAGAATGGTGGAAACCATGGCATCGATGGCACTGCGCCAGCAACTTCTTGCCCCTCCAGACTTCGATGCGGACTCCGGAGAGCCGCATGAAGGATTTCACCTCCAAGATGCCTGCGTTGACCTTCTCGTCCCCCATGAGCCTGAGGTAAAAGAGAGAACCTGACCTGCCGCTGCTCTACCTGATCAGCTTGGCGTACTCGGCGTTGAAGCCGAGGTCCTTGCAGGCGCTGATGATCTGCTTGGATGTGGTGCTAGACGGAAGGCCCCGTATACCAACCTTAAGCGGCTTTGTGCCGTCGTCGAGCGGGTATACGTGCCAGGCGATGCTGAAGTCGCTCGTCTGCACCTCGTCCAGGAACCGCTGCATATCGCGGAACTCGTCGCCGTCCCTGGGGAAAAGACAGAGGCCCCTACATACGGCTGCGGTTTTTACATCTCTGCCGAGGCGAGCCTCCAGAGCAGAGAGGTGTTGCGGCCAGTCTGGGAAGACCTCCACATAAATAGGCGGGTACTTAACTTTCCGGCCGCCGCCGCAGGTGTGGGTGCTGCGGCCGCTGCTGCTGGGGGCGCCGGGGGGGTCGCGGGCTGTGGCTGGGTCGGCGGCTGGACTGGTGGCTGCGCACGCTGCTTACGCGGCGTTTTGGCTTGCGCCCCTGTGAGAGGAGAGATTGTGGGCGCCTTCCGCTTGACCAGCGTGGCTTGGGGTGTCGGCGTCGGGGGCTGGGACAACCGTGACGGGCCCGGTTGCGGGTCGTCGTCTGGCTGCGTCCGGGATGTACCTGCAATAGGCAGTTGTGGCGTAATGCGGTTGCATTCGCGCTTCTTCTGGCTCTGGCTCGGCGTTGTCTCCGGCGTGGCGTCTGCATCTCTCTGCCTCTTTGTGCTGCCGCGGGATGGAAGGCTAGACCTGCAATGGGAGTTGATCGCCACCCAGAAGTCGGCCTCTAGGAGGTCTAATTCTGAAGGCGCCAACCTAACGTGCGCGACGCGCGTGATGCGCGCCAACATGTTGCTCCACTCGGCGTCCGAGAAGAGCGGCTGGAGGGTCTGCTGGGGCTGCGGCTCGGCGGGCTGTGGCTCGATGATGAGCGGCTGAGAGAGAGGCTGTGGGAGAGAAGAGAGAGAGGACGGTAGGCTGATCGGCGGCGGGGGCGACGCGATGAGGCGTCTCGGCGACAGCTTCGATGCACGGCGTGGCGACCTCTGCTGACGCGATGGCGATGACGTCATCGGCGAAAAAAATTCACCAGTCGGGCTCCGAGCCAGTACTGGTTTCGGAGGCCGATGTGTGCCCCGTGTGTGATGGATTTTTCTGGCTACCTAAGGAGAAACTGATTTTACTAGGGAAAGGATCGGTACGAGTACGAGTATAAGGTGAATTTATGTGGGGCGCAACTAGTGGGATTTCCGCCCACCGGGCAGGCAAATTTGATATAGTCCTTGGGTGTGCGAGGTGCAAGGGGGAAGGGGGAACGAGAGACAAGGATGGAAGATGTGTGTGAAGAGTATAGGATATGTGTGTATTGCAGTGTTATTGTTATGTGTGAAATGAGCATCTTTTATTAAATAAGTACACGAAAATATATAACAAACAGTCAACATTAATTAAAAAAGCACAATAAAAAAGGTAAATAAATCTTATATCTAAACACGTAAATAAAATGTAAACAACAATCAAATGAAACGATACTAAAAGTGAGTCTTTACTCGAATTAAAACATAAGCAAAACTTAAATCTACCTAGCTATTATCTTATACTACCTAGCTATTATTTACAGGAACGTTTGCCTTTTACATGAATGTATTCCACAGATGTAATCTATTTTTATTCATTCTATAGAGGTCTTCGTTCGCTAAAGAGAATAAAATCATTACCCTCGTTTTTTACTTCAGCGTAGTCGGGTAAATAGTATTCTATAATCATCTGTGGATGCCCAGCAACCTGGGCAGCCACAGATGTACGGTTACTTAAAATAGTTCAAATCTGTATAGCCGTTTTGGCGTGATGAAGCTACAAAGATACATACATTCATAAAAAAAAACGATTCAGTGACAAATAGTCCGTTTGTCTTTTTAGGGTTCCGTACCAAAGGAACCCTTATGGTGCGACTCTGTCTGTCTGTCTGTCCGACGATTAAAGCGCTATATCTCAAAAACTACTTATGCTAAATATTTGAAATCTGGAATATTTATAAACATGGTCAGCCCAAATGTATTGCACAGGAAATATTAAAAAGTATGCTTTATTTAAAAAAAAAATGACGAATACGAGGGGGGGTAAAAATTAAAAGTCTAGTTAGTGGAAGAAATCGGGTATCATATGAAAGGGCTTAACCTGCACATTTTTGAACATTTTTTTATTTTATTTTATTGTGATTAGTTTTTGTTTTATTAAGGAAAATGTGAAAAAGAAAACACCATTCCCCCCCCCCCCCTTTATCTCCGAAGTTTACCATTCGAAATTTTTTAAATTTTCACAATTTGGATTAATAAACATAAATATTACACGACAATTAGCCATGTCTCTAACTAGCAAATTTTTTTTTTATTTGCAAAAAACCTATTTGAACAACCCGGTTGCGTTAACTTTGCACCTGATTTGTATGCAATGCGATAGATATCAGGTGCAAACTTAACTTAATCGGTACCGGGGAATAAAGTTAGGGTAAGTGAAATTTGTACGGAACCCTCGGTGCGCGAGTCCGACTCGCACTTGGCCGGTTTTTGTAAATATCTTTAATATAGATACAGACATTACAATTTTACAACTTTACAATATTATAAATGGTTTTCATGAACCTTAAGGCACCATAATTCCGCCGCTAAGAATGAAAGTATCTCGAGTCGAGCTCGCCGCAAGCCGATTAGTGGTATACTCGTTTCCTTGTTTACACAAGAAATGAGTATGTTTAGAAGGAAGAAATATGAGTCTTATAACAGAATATATATGTCGCAGGGAAATGACCAAAACAGAGATTCTAAGGGATACGACCAAATCACGCAGGATATTAAAATAGCGAATTTGATCAAATCTCTGAAACTATGAAATGAAGAGAAGAAGAGAGAAAACGTTTATCTAGATATGTACTTCCATCATATAGTAATACTTATGGGAAACGGATGTGGCAATACCTGTTACCTTATATTCTAAACGACTGGCCTAACGATGTTTGTCAAGACCTAACTAAAAACATGAAAAATTGTAACAGAATTATAAAAAACATGTTCATGTCTTCTTCTATTTAGCGCCCGGACTGTCGGCCGCCTGGACGGCACGAGGTGGGAGCGGGAGCGGAGACGGCGATGACGAAACAGCGCTGTCTCCGTCCCCGCGGTCGCCTTGCTGCCGTCGGGGCGGTTGCCAGCCGGCCTGGACGCACAAATGCGTGCACTGATAACGCTTTGTAAGCGAGAGATCTCTTGGTGGCAGATAAACCGCGCGCGGTTTTCGTTCACCAAACAATTATTATAGTTATAAGTTTCTTTTAATGTTAAATAAATGAAAAAAAAAAAAAAAAAAAAAAGAAATCAGTCAAAAAAGGCAACTAGTTTTTACATGTCACCAGATTTGTTTAGCAGTTGATAAAATCTTTGAAACACGTCACTAACTTAATGAAACGAACTCTCAAAGTCATCTCGTTTTATCATTTCACTAGACACGTTCAGTGATATGATAAAGCCTCTGGGGTATCTACTCTCTGTGTTGGCCCAAAGTTTTTTATTAATTAGGCGTATTTTTTCAAAAATGCAATAAATAAGCAATGTTATCCAATTTGGATTGACGACTGGCATGACGTGAAGTTCCAAGGATCATTAAAACAAGAGGACTGTCAATAGCCATACAAAAACCGTTCCCAGGTATTTACAACGCCATCTATGTATAAAAATTATTATTTACAATTATTAAATAAATAAAATAAATATTACGGGACAATTTACACAAATCGCTCTAGTCCCATGGTAAGCTCAATAAGGCTTGTGTTATGGGTACTAGACGACGATATATTTAATAAATATATTACTTATTCCGGTGATTATTTAAGGATTTTATTACTATGTTCGCAATATTGGTCAATTAATAAAAACAATCAACCTAATTATGATGACAATTGTAAAAAGCCGCAACTTCTATACAATCGAAAATGGCGACATAACTCATATGGAATTCGTCAATATTGGAGAGTGTAACAGAACTATGTCATTTCCGGTTTATATTATGTTACTATTTAACGCCATCTATCGAGCTTTGATGGAATAGAGAGCAGCTATTCTATATTTCTTTGACTATAGAGTCATCTGGAGGACATGTGAGAAACTATGTGTCAGATAACTTATTAGTATTATTCAGGGAGTTCCAGGGGAGTATTATAGACGGCGCTGGAATATATGTTTAAACGCCCTCTAGTGTTGAGTAGCTGTACTAATATGACTTTCAGGTTGGTGTGTTGCCATCTCACTCACTCAAATATAGTTTAATATAAGGGTGTGAGTGATGACACAGTGTGGACTTTGGAATTGATTTCTAGAAGGATGTATATGTGGAATTGATTTCTAGGTTAAATGGCAAGGGTGACATCTATTGTTGAATAGCTAAAGCCTTCAAATATTCTCGAAAACGGAAACGGTAGTTGGATCACATTGAGGAATTTTCTAGAAATTGGGACGAAAATATTGTGGAAAAAGGGTTTATAAGGACCTGAAGGAGAGAGCTCGGGAGGTATTTTGGTAATATCAGCGTGAGTGGTTGGATCGAAGGAGAGATCGGTAAATTCTGGTGCATTCCCAATAATTGTAATTGAAGGGATTTTATAAATCTGGGTTGCAGGGGTCATTCACCTTGTCAGCTGTGTGTGCTGTCTGAGACTTAGGTCCGGCTGATTGCAAAGTCAGCTGTTGACGCCCATGACATTTGGTCCAGCTGGATTGGGGATGATTTTTGTAATTCAGGAATTCGGATGCAGGTTTCATGGTCTAACCGGCTGTGTGTGATGTCTGAAGACTGCAAGGTCCAGTGGACTTGAAGGTCCACTGTAGACCGCCTAGACTAATTATCCGACTGAGTTGGCTATGATTTCTGCAACTGATTGTCTCAACTAATTATCAGTACTAAAGAGTTATAACTTATGGGAATGATGCTGGGATTCGCGTTAAGACCCGCAAGTAAAATGCTTGAGTTTTCAGGAGTGTAGATAACAAAGTTAATTCCTACATTGTGTTAAATAATATGTTAAGTGTCTAATTTGTGAAGTGCTGTAGTGCTTGTGAATGTGATCATGTGTGTGTGTTTGCATGTAAAAGTTATGTGAGTTAAGGATAGATAAAATTGCAATAAATCTATTGCAAGCAAGGTAAGGTGTTAATTTTTCCAGTTAGAAAATTAGTCATAATGGGGAAGTGTCCATTTTATTTCACAAATTTAGATCTTTTACGATAAGGTAGCTGATAACAGAAAGTTTAGATGATGAACTCTATAGGGTTTGTGGTATAATGTCCAATATTTTATAATTTACTCTTGTATTCTGAATTATTGACTATTTTCTAAATCAAACTCCTATAACATAATAATTTTAAAATCTATTAGGTGAAATATATAATTAAATATCATTAACCAACATAAACAGTTTCTTTTTTCATAAGCAAGTTAACTAATACACAGATATATGTTCAACTATGTTCAACTTCACACATATATAATTATATATATTATGAATGGTAATGGTACACGAATTTGTTTCGATTAAACAAAACATTGGAACAGGTTCGGTTTGGTTGTGCAAAGGTAAAGGGTTATTTGGTTGTTGATAACTGGACTTTAAACTGTAAATATATTTGATATTTCCACATTGGTGACGTATGGTATATTTGGGTCTTATTGTTCTTGAATTGGCATTAAGGATTGGTCCGTCATGATGATTGGTCTCTACAGACCTCTGCATTATGCAAGGTACTATATTTGCGCAACAACGCCAGGCTTTGGGAAGATTTCTATTAAGGTCTATCTTCCGGAGGTCAGCTTTGATGTTTAATTTATAGGAATCCAGAAGATCTGTATGTGTTGTGCTGGGCTTTCTCTCTAAAGACCTTTACGCGAGGAGTTTGGGTTCCGGCTGAAGCAGCCTAACAGACTTCCTTGTCATTTGATCTTGATCTTAATTGAGAACAATATAATGCCTTGGCAATGCTAGGCGATAATAATATTTATTACCTAGTATAGTCCATTGATCGAAATTGGAATATCTTTAATTGAGAACAACTGACTTATTAGTGGCCTATGGTAAGCTGGTAGTTTAAGGTACTTTGACAAGGTTTTTACACCTTTCATCTGCCTATCCTGTCTTGCCCTGGCATAAGTAATAACCTACTTACATCTTGGTAAATAAGATTGCTTGTTCCAACAAGATATGCTTTATACTATCTAAGTGTCGATGTTGTGTGCAAATCTGGGGAATGTCACCATGTACTTTCATAAGGAAGTATTATGCCATATTGTCATATTCTAATATACTTATTATTAGGGATTTATGGTGAGTGAACCTTATCATTGGAGGAAGACATCTACTAAGGATGTTTGGTGTACGCTTATCTATTTGTCATTGATGTCGCTCATACCACACAATATATTAATTTATTGCGGCTATGACGTCTACTCTGGTTGCGTGCCTGAACCCTTTTGATGTCTCTTCCATATCTATTGGTATGTGATGATTATCTTATAGCGCATAACATCATACATAAATATACAACTAGCTATTGTGGTTGGAATTAGTGGTCTTTGTAATTCCTTATGCCAATATCCTTATTCCTCCTTGGAAGACGGATCAAATATTATAAATTTGGTCGGTCCGATTCATCCCGAACCGCGTGCGAGGGGCGGTTTTCTTCCACTCCCTCTCCCTTTTTAGTTATTTTAATATATATCTATACAGGCAACATAACACATACACACACACAACTTACTATACCTTATAATTCGACAAGGGTTTATTTTCTTAATTTTCATACAGAGACTAATTAAATCATTTACCAGAATTTATATGCTTAATTTTAAATTTTTGTGTATTCATATTGTTTATTAATTATTGGACTTTAGTCTAGAATCAAAATGAAAGTATGTTAGTTTTGTCTGATATTTTTATCTGGCAGGGTCTGGCTCGCACTCACCTTAGAATATAGAATTGGGTTCTATATTCTCAATGTGGGTACCTATCAATAAATTAAGACGATCACTTAGTATATCAACTGAGCAGGCCAGAAGCTTTTGCTTTATATTAAATTTAATTTTAAAATTTAATTAATACTTATCTCTTCGGAGTGGAATTTAGATACTTGCAAGAGTAATAAGACCCATTCAAATTTGCAAGCGTGACACAGAAATTTCATGTTACGATTTATTAAAATCAGCTGTTTACGATCTCATTCTTAAATCTTTATTCCATTACAACATCGATATATGTTTAGTTTTAAAGCGCCATCTAGTTTTTGCCTGAATACCTCCTTGCGGTTGGGGCAGGATCCAAAATATGGAAATTGACACTTAACATTCCTCTTGTTTTAATAGTCCTTGGTAGGTACCTTAATCAATCGATTAATTGGATCATATGGCATTGCTCGCTAAATTATTATTTATAAAAATAATAAAGCAGTTTTTTAATGAAATGTTTGTAGGGGTATAATATTAATTGTCATCAAAATATACGTCTGTAAGGAATCTACACGCTGGTTATTGATCGTTATTCGTAGAAAATTCCTCCTATCATCACACTTTCCTTGATTAAACGAATTGTTTTCACTATATGAAATAAAAATAATCCTGGCAAGTCTATGAAAGTCGTGTTGGCTAACCCGTTGCGAATAGCCTTACTTATTTTTTTTTTAAATATTTGTATGACTACAGCAATGACCTTTTTTATAAAAAAAAATATTTTCTCTTACGTGGTGCAGATCTTATAGAGGTAGTGTAAACGACCATCGAAGTCCATTTAACCGTTATTATATTGATTAATTTATATTATAAAAAAAAAACCTGTTGCCCGCGAGTTCGTCCGCGTAGAGATGCAGTTTATTATACATATTATTCAGATGTCTGAACAATATTACAGTAAAGTGTCGTTAAGATCCGTTCTGCAGTTTTTAAAATTAAAAGGAACGTACTTACATACATATCGGCATAAACTTTCACGTTTATAATATTCTTAGGATTGGCTTTACGGAGACGTAAGTTTTTATATATAAGAAATACAAATTGCTTTCATATTATTTCAAATGTAGTTTTATTTTCCAATTGCTGTGTCGACTGCAGTGGAAAGCTGCTATAACGCGGGTTTAATTCCCAGAAACTTGTTAGTTCTGTCTCGCAGGCGGCTGTTAAATATTAACTTACAATGATAACACATTTTACAGCCTGTGCGGTTTAACCACACTTCGGCTTAACACAACTTTCCGATTTGATTATATACTTAAATCTTATTGATGTGGTTTAAATACAGGCTTCTCGCTTGCTCGCACTTGTGTGTGTGTGAATGCGTGTGTGTTTTTTCATTTACCCTTTCGTCCAGTTGGACGTATTATGATAACAGTTACCGCGTTTGTACGTAGTGACGTGTTGTGTGTGTGTGTGAGAATGCGTCTGTGTTTTTTCATTTACCCTTTCGTCCAGTACGTAGTGACGTACAAACGCGGTAACTGTTATCATAATACCATTTATTGCACCATGATAACAAAGCTCTTACAAGATATGAAAGTATCTCATAAAAATATATATAAGTATGTTTTTAGCCTTTTTATTTATAAGATTATTCTAAATCCACTTTTCATTTAAAGCGTAGACCATACCGGATAAGTATTGGAAATATATTAAAATTTAATTTGTTAGAAAGCACAGCGAAGCCAACCGCGGGTGAGCACGTATCGGCTTGCGTCGGCTGTAACGCCGTAGTCATTAGTCTAAGATCCCGTCTGACATCGACGTACCCTCATCCTTTTACTTGATGAAACTTATTTATTCTATATTTTCTATTATAAATACTTTTTATAAAGTTCACACTTAATTACTTCAATCAGGCACTTTTCATGGTTCAGGGTACCTAAACATTTAAGAAAAGACAAGGGGTATCGCTTAACAAATAGAAGCTGCGGTCTCCCATCGGGTTCTTATCTAGTCCAACCCACAGATATCCATGGCCATACAGCACGGGCATCTGGTATCGTTTTGCTTAGTATCTAAATTGGATATTTTTTACTACACGAACGATGTCGAAGCCAGTTGCGAATTTGGTTTATCGAGTCTTAGTGTTTTAACGATGTTGCGTTTAACTTCAATAGATTTACTGTTTGAAATTAGATAGTAGGTGAAAACGGTAAATGCGCAGACCATCCCGGATAAGTAGGCAATGATAATATATTAAAATTTTATTTGGAAGACAGCGCAGCGAAGCCAACCGCAGGTAGGCACGTAGCGTCTTGTAACGGCGCGGCGCTATAGGTCATATAAATTAATCTAAGATCCCGTGTTATATCGACGTACCCTCATCCTTTTTCTCGATGAACCAAATTTTCTATATTGTAATTAAAATCCGAGTAAATTCACGACACAGATTCACGATTCTTTGTCAAAGACGTGATTTTGCTTTCTGTTTATTATATTAACGTGATGGAGCGGGCTGAAACAAAAATTGCGTGTTTCATTATTTGACTTCTGGAGTTGGTAAAAAGAATAGCATTAAAATTCATGCTGAAAAGGTAGTTTTGAAATACAATTTGTAACTATTGCTGATTTTAAAATGTATTTTTTTTTATTTGGGAGCCGGGGACGCGAATTCTCTGGCACAGTGGGAATATTAAGGATGTGAAGCGTCAGGTAGGGATGGGTTACCGTTTCAAAAAGCTGAATAAATATCAGGGACAATGTAATACAAATCAACGCAGTCCCAAACTAAGCAAAGCTTGTACTATGGGTACTAGGCGAGGATATATATATCTAATATATAGATAAATTGTAATATTTAAATACATACAAAACATCCAAGACCCAGGAACAACATTCGTGCTCATAGCTCAAACACTTGCCCTGGTCGGGATTTCAATCCGGGACCGCCCGCTTCGTAGGTCGTTGTGTAACTGACTGAGCCAAACGAGTCATCAAATTGTGTTGTCATGAATAAAATTAAGAGAGCATTTAAAATTATTAGCCAAACGCATATCTCTTTGCATGTTATTGAACACGTCTAATTAATTTGTGCGGTTAACAAGTGATATTTGAAGCAATTAGACTTTATAAGTAAAAAAAGTAGATGGAAGACGTAAATGTGCCGACGTCGTTCCTTTCATTGTTATTGTTTATGACTCACTACTATTTACTCGTAGTTTTGCCCGCGTTACCAAAAAATAATTAGTCCATGTTTTCATTATCACCATCAGCATCATCATTTTAGCCATAGGATGTCCACAGCTGGACACAGGCCTCCTCAATAGATTACCACATAGGCCGAATAGAGGCGACCCGCATCCAGCGAGTTCCCGCAACCCTACGCAGATCGTCCGACCACCTTGCGGATGGCCTTTCCACGCTGCGCTTGCCAGTACGCGGTCTCCACTCGAGAACCTTTCTGTCCCAACGGCTATCGGTTCTTCAAACTTTCCTATGCCCTGCCCATTGCCACTTCAATTTGCTTTCCCTGTTTGCTATATAACCTTGGTTCATCTACGAATCTCCTATGTCTGATTTGATCTGAATCCATGACTGACAAATTATGGAAGAAACGGAGAATATGTATTAACACCAAAATGTGTTTGATACGCGCTCTGTGGTATTCCCCATTTTTCTATATGGAGTTGAGACGTGGACAATACGGGCTCGAGAGAGGCAGAGGATAGATCTTTGGAGATGTGGTGTTGGAGACGCATGATGAGGATACCCTGGACCGCCAAACGCACCAACAAATTAATCCGCTCGCAATTAAAAGTTAATACCCGTTTATCCACAATATGCCACCAAAGAATACTTTCGTATTTCGGCCACATAGTGCGTAGAGGTGATGAAAGTCTGGAGAAGTTGATCTTAGTTGGAAACACGAATGGCAAACGAGTTTGAGGCCGATCTCCAACCAGATGGACTGATCAACTAAAGTCCTCATCTTCCTCCAAGTTTTGCTCAATCGTAAGGGACGCAATGGACAAAACCAAATGCAGGCAAATCATCCACTCTACGGGTAAAAAACGCGATGATGACCACGATCCTCAGTCATGAGGGAACGACAAGATAGAGAGAGAATCCATGACTAGATTGATCCGTGTGTCGAGTTTCATAAAAAACCGTTTCACGGTTAACGCGTTATTGACTAACAAACATCCAAACATTTTATATAGTTTTACATTTTTATATAAGAGAGTAGGATATTGTGTCTTCTTGCTGATATTATAATACGGACTTTTTACAAAGACGACGAAAGCGTAGCGCAGGTCGGCACGTAGCGCCTCGTAGCAGCTGTAGCCGAATTAGTGTAGCGCGTAGCCATTTAGTATAAGATCCCGTCCCATATCAACTTACCCTCATCCTTCTAACAAATCTTGTATACCATACTAGATGGTGCCATGCGACTTCTCTCGCGGTGATTAACTTTTTTTTATATACAATTTTATAAACTGACCCTTGGGTTTCGGGAAAATCTTTTCTTAACATGGTGGATGTAATTTTGAAATACTTGTTCATGTAATGTATGTGCGTCATCAATATAAATAGAGTATAGGGTAGATGTACTTTTCTGTCACTCAACCAGTCTTGCATTAAACGGCAACTACCAAGTACGTGTGTTTCCCTGCTACCAGCTATCTTCCCAGAACCCCGTATTCCCGGATTTTATAGTGGCGACGAGACGATCTGGACCCTAATTACGAAAGAACTTATGTACATGAAGTGTGTTTTTTTTTTTTTGGGTGTTGTTAAAAAAAGCAAGTGCATCGAACAATGGCGGTCGGCCGAATACCGGAATTTAAAATTGGAACGGATAACTGGCGATTATACGTAGACCGCTTAGAACAATATTTTGTTGTTAACGACATCATTGCGGAACGTTATGTGCCTACTTTGATAACAGTAATAGGTGCAGAATGTTATGAACTGTTAGTAAACTTGTGCACGCCGGATAAGCCGACAACAAAGACATTTGCACAGTTAACGACTATTCTAGAAAAACACTTACAGCCTAAACCAAGTGTACTAGCGGAGCGTTTTAAATTTAGACATAGAAAGCAAAGTACTAATGAGGCTATTTCGGAGTATGTAGCGGCGCTCAAGCGTATGTCGAAAACTTGCGAATTCGGTGGTTGGCTGGAGGATAGTTTGAGGGATCAGCTGGTTTGTGGACTGCACAGCGAGACTATACGTCAGCGGCTTTTTACCGAGGAAGTGTTGGACTTCGCAAAAGCGTATAAGTTGGCGGTTAGCATGGAGGCAGCGGAAAAAGATTCGGCGATTGTGGAGGGTCGTGTGGAGCCGTCTAGGGGAGCCGGCACAGTGGAGTGCCAGGCTATGGCGAGTTCTGTGTCACGCCGGCCAAGCGGGGCCGCGGTGGCGCGAACGGATCGAGCGGCGACTCGCGCCGGGCGCGGTGGGCGCGGCGGGGCCGGCAGCGGCGGCCGAGGCAGGCAGGCGGCGCGCGACGGGCAGCAGTGCGGCGCGTGCGGCGGCGCGCACGACAGAGGTTCATGCCAATATGCGCGTTATGTGTGTCGGGTGTGCAATAGGCCAGGACACCTGCGGCGTATGTGCCCGAATATGACGGAGCAGTACAGAGTGGAGGTGACCACGGAGGCGGAAGAGCATTACGACGGAAATATAAACGCCGGCGCGGAGGAGTGTTACGCGCACAGTGAAGACAGCGACGAGGTATTTATTATGACTTTAAATCAGTTATCAGCTTCACTATACCGACCAATTATTATTAAAGTAAGTGTGCAAGGTATAGATCTAGAAATGGAGTGCGACACAGGCAGTGCAGTGTCCTGTATAAGTGAAGAGTTATATAAATCGATGTTCGGAAACTTAGAGCTTACAAAATGTAATTTAAAACTACGATATTACACGGGCGAGTTAGTTAGCCCAGTCGGAACGATAAAGCCGTTAGTCAGATATAAGGACCGAGAAAAATATCTTGATTTGATTGTAATTCGGAATGGCAAAACTATGTTACTAGGAAGACAGTGGTTAACTGAATTAGGCATACAAATTCCCGCGGCAAAATACTGTGAGGTAAATAATGTAAGCAATACTCAGTTTAACCTGAACGAATTCAGTTCCAGATTCTCTGAGGTGTTTGCGGACGGCTTGGGACGGTTTACCGGCGGCCGGGTCGGCATCCACTTGCGCGAGGGTGCGCGACCCGTGTTCCTGCGCGCGCGCCCCCTGGCGTACGCGCTGCGCGAGCCGGTGGAGCGCGCGCTGGAGCAGCTGGTGCGGGACGGCGTGCTCACCCCGGTCGACCGCTCCGACTGGGCCACGCCTATTGTTCCGGTCGTGAAAAAGGACGGTAACCTTAGAATTTGTGCTGATTTTAAATTATCTTTAAACCGAGTTTTAGAGGTCGACCGCTATCCGTTGCCCAGGGTGGAGGACTTGCTGGCGCGGTTACATGGGGGAGAGCGTTTCAGCAAAATTGATTTGTCACAAGCCTATGCCCAGTTCGAACTTGACGATTCAAAAAAGTATACGGTAATAAATACGCATAAGGGGTTATTTATGTACAATAGACTCGTATATGGACTGTCATCAAGTCCAGCAATTTTTCAGAAACATCTGGAACAGTTGTTTGCGGACTTACCGCACGTGGGAGTGTTTCTGGATGACGTGATAATCACAGGAAGCAATACGAAGTCACACGTAGATAATTTATATAAAGTGTTTGAGCGGTTACAGACGTATGGTCTACGGGTAAGGAAAGATAAATGCGCTTTTTTCCAAAAATCTATAAGTTATCTAGGCCATGTCATTAGTAAGGAGGGAGTACATACGTGTCCGGATAAAATAAAAGCAATCGTGAACACTCCAGCTCCCAGTAACATTACAGAAGTTCGGGCGTTTATAGGGATGATAATGTACTACTCGAAGTTCGTCAAAAATATTAGTTCGATACTTACGCCATTATATAATTTGTTAAAAGCGGGAGTAAAATTCGTATGGGGCACAGACTGTAAAAGGGCGTTTGATAAAATTAAACAAGCGTTGAGTTCAAGCGAAGTGTTAGTTCATTACTCAGGTTCCCTGCCGCTAGTGCTGACGACGGACGCGTCAGCAGTGGGGGTCGGCAGCGTGATCTCACACATCACACCGGAGGGCGAACGGCCGCTGGCTTACGCGTCACGTACACTAACCGCAGCAGAACGGGCGTACGCGCAGATTGATAGGGAAGCTTTGGCTATAGTGTACGGCATCCGCAAGTTTCATCAATATTTATATGGTCGTAAATTTATATTAAGGACAGATCACAAGCCGCTCACATATATATTTGGGGATAAAGTAGGTATTCCTGTCATGGCGGCGTCGCGATTGCAGCGCTGGGCTGTATTGCTTTCGGGATACAATTATCAGATTGAATACGTGCCGTCAAGTAGGAACTGTGCAGACGCGCTATCAAGGCTCCCGCAACCGAGTCCAGGCCAGAGACAAAATAATGAAGTCACGTATCTCAACTTCGTTGAGGATTTTTTACCCATATCAAATGAAGATGTTAGGGCTACTACATCAAAGGACGTTACTTTGAGTAGGGTGTTAATGTATGTACAGTCGGGCTGGCCGGCGGCATGCCAGGATGCCGAGATTAAACCTTACTATTTACGGCGCAATGAATTGTACGTAGACCGAGGTTGCTTGATGTGGGGATACCGCATGTTGATACCATCCGTGTTACAACAGGCGATCCTCAAACAACTTCATGTTAGTCATATGGGAATAGTGAAGACCAAAACGTTAGCAAGAAGTTACGTGTGGTGGCCTAATATTGACGCGGATGTAGAAACGCTGTGCCGGCAGTGCGAGACGTGTGCGCGTGAAGCGCCGGCGCCGGCTCACGCGCCGCCTAGCCCATGGCCTCACTCGGTACGAGTATGGAGTAGGCTTCATTTAGATTTTTTAGGCCCTTTCAAGGGGAAAACGTTCTTAGTGCTAATAGATTCTAGTTCAAAGTGGCTGGATATTTTTGAAATGAATAGAACAAACGCAACAGCGGTAATTAAAGAGCTAAGAACTACGTTCGCACGATTTGGTTTACCGTTAGAAATAGTATCAGACCAAGGACCGCCATTTACATGTAAAGAGTTCAAAAATTTTTTGACAGTTAATGGAATTAAGCAATCGTTTTCGCCGACGTATCATCCCGCGTCGAATGGTGCGGCAGAAAACGCGGTAAAATTATGCAAGCGTGCCATTAGTAAAGCTTTCAGAGACCGTATCGACTTGGACGCTGCGTTACAAACATATTTGATGTCATACAGAAATAGTATACATAGCACCACGGGTGAGAGTCCTGCGATGCTTTTGCAACGGAGGTCGTTACGGTCACGGTTAGATTTGCTGCGCAGCGATCGTGCGCTGGAGGAGCGCGTGAACACCGCGCAGCAGCGACAGGTCGAGCACGCGGGCGGCACACACCGGGTGTTCCAGCCCGGTGATCCGGTGTGGGCGCGCAATTATAATAGTGCCGAGAAATGGGTAAAGGGCACGGTGATAGGCGCAGAGGGCTCAGTAAGGTACAAACTGGATAGCGATAGCGGAAGACCTCTTCATAGGCATATTGATCAAATCAGACGCAGATCTAGGTTATCTACGGCTCCTTGCCCGGAAATGACGACAAGCGAGCGGTCACCACGGCCGGACGGGGTGGTCGCGCAGTCCAGCCAGCAGGCGGAGGTGGGAAGGGAAAGTACAGAGCTTTTACAAAAGGAGGAAGGTATAAATGAGGAAGCTAAAGTGCCAAGCGACACGGCTCAGGCGAGTGCGCCCTCCCCACGCCCGTCACCGCTACCACAGCGTAGGTCGCCTTTAACTTTAAGACCTTTACCGAGTAGAATACGTAAGCTAGAAATAGATTAAGTTGTAGGCTAAATAATATGTCGACGAATTGTGCTAGTACCTAAGAATTTCTGAAATATATTAATGTACCCTAAACACATTGTATCTAGTATAAGTAGCTTCTAAATTTAGTGGGGAGGTGTAATGTATGTGCGTCATCAATATAAATAGAGTATAGGGTAGATGTACTTTTCTGTCACTCAACCAGTCTTGCATTAAACGGCAACTACCAAGTACGTGTGTTTCCCTGCTACCAGCTATCTTCCCAGAACCCCGTATTCCCGGATTTTATAGTTCATAATAACACCATAAGGTAAAAATACATGCTATGTTGTTTGCCATCTCATATCTTGACTGAAGTAAATGTAATTAAAAACTAGTTTTATATTTAAACTTCTTTATCTGAAGATATTTTTTTTTTAATGCTAACTGGCAGCGGTTGAAACAAGTAGCTCAAAACCGATCTCAGTGGCTTGCCTATGTCCAGCAGTGAACGGAGATGATGACGATAATGATGATTGTAAACAAAATGGAAATAAAACAATTTAAACGGATTATATCTCGTATTGTATCATTTGAGTTCCCGGCGTTTCGGAAGCTTCCGTGTTCATGGGGTAAAAATATATTTTTTTTCTGGCAAAATTACTAATTGTGCAAACTACTCACTTTGAGAAAACAAATAAAAGTGTACAATTATACCTGCCAGATAGGCCTAATTTGTAAAGATACAGAAGCCAGAAGGGCTTAATTATTTTGCTTTAAAAAACTACCAGCGTTTTACAAAACACCACAAAGAAAACTTTCCGACTACCTTAATATTAATTATATTATTTTCAAAATAAAGAGTCTAGGTACTAGGTACTATTGAATAGATAACCTTTTTTTTGTACACCGTTCGAAATTAACGTTTTGCAGTCCTTGCCTCGAGTGGTCCATGAGACGTATTACTGGATCTCAAAGGTTGCAAATGCATCTAGCGACAACCCATCTTCTCTATTGAAATCAGGAAGTTTTGGATTTCAATAGCCTCACGTAGCATTCTGGAAAAAAATATCTTTTCTATTTGACTAGCATAAAACCACTATCACACATGTTCGCAGACTGCACACCTATTACATTAACCCATTTCAATTGTTTTATCAAAACGTGTGATAATAAAAGAACAGGGATGAGGGAATACCAAACGGCAGGTGGTACATGTACTATAACGACGTAGTGCGTAGCCATCTCGCTTAGCCAGGAGTGCACTACTCGTAAATAAAATTTATAGCTAGCACATGTATATTATTATCCATTAAAACCATTGCGTATCTTTTTCTTAACGTTTTCACGACCTTGTGTTTCATAGCGTTACATAGAAAAAAGCGGCCAAGTGCGAATCGGCCTCGCCCATGAAGCCCGTTTATACAAAAAAATGCACTGCAGATGAAAAATAATACGATATGAAAAAAAAAATACTAACAAAAGAGCGTATCTCCCCGGTACGTAAGTCCTTTTACTGAGAAGCGCAGTTTCTTGGCAATAACTTAAAAACGATTTGTCCGACCATGTTGAAAACAATTTTCAATTTGGAAAATATTCACTAAATGAAAAACAAATTAGAAACCTCAAAAGTGTTTCCAGAAGTACTGTTGATATATGTGCACGCATTGATATTTGCTGATTTTTTTTTCAGTTTCGGTTACATGTATCGAGTGCCTCCATAGAAGTAATATATATATTTTTTTAATTATCAAACTAAGTAGCGGTTTACACGACACCTATGCTCCAAATTTCATCAATGTACATCTTAAAGTTTTTAAATAAAATGCTTATGACATACGGACGGACAGACAGACAGACACGACGAATCCATAAGGATTCCGTTTTTGCCATTTTGGCTACGGAACCGTAAAAATGAGAAGATTAGTCTCCTAGTGGATTCCTGGTCATGAAAGTGTTAAAGGGTGGGCAATGAGTGTGATGCTTCCGGAGTCCGGAGTTGCAAGTGAACATATCGCCATCCTTTACTTCCATATTATCCATACTTATATTATAAATGCAAAGGGGTGTTTGTTGGTTTGTTCTGCTTTCATGCAGTAAGAGAGCAACGGATCGACGTGATTTTTGCATTAAGATAGTAGTCTCAAAGTATTTTTTTATCTGATATAGTTTTTAGGGTTCCGTACCGAAAGGGTAAAACGGGACCATATTACTAAGACTCCATTGTCCGTCCGTCCGTCTGTCTGTCCGTCTGTCACCAGGCTGTTTTTCATGAACCGTGATAGCTAGATAGTTGAAATTTTCACAGATGATATATTTCTGTTGCCACTATAACAATCAATACTAAAAACATAATAATTTTATGTTTGTCTATTTCAATAGCCAATATAAACTGACCGAACACTGCGTACATTTTGCTTAGGAGTAAGGCTCTGCTGACACTGGATTTTCATAGATACGACCGTTGGTAGCGTATATTTTGTACGGAACCCTCGGTGCCCGAGTTCAATTCGCACTTGGCCGTTTTTTTGTCTGGCAACATAGGTAGGCTACTTTTCATCCCAGAACTAATGCACAGTTCCTGAAAGTAAACGGGCGAAGACGCAAGAAAACCTAGCGTAGCATAAAAAAACGTTTAAAAAAGATCATGGATTTTATTGCCGATTGTACTTTTCTTTAAACATTTTTACAGCCAAGAACCCGCTAGGTTGGCGCACTGCTCGTAGCTAGTTTTTCTTACATACACATCTTTCTCTGTTATCGGCTACGCGCGTAGCGCTACCAAAATCTCGGCAATGAAAGTGATAACATCTATCATCTACACATCAAGAAGATTCTAAAGGGTCCAAACTCTGTGGGATTGCGTTATTTTATTACAGAGTTTCTGTGACCACCTTCCGGCTCCATCGTCAGATCAACTCCTTGGTTCCATATTATCGGGTAGGGGTCGGGTAGCACAAAAATCATAATGTTTAAAAAATACTGTGTAATAATGGCATAAATTTGATGCCCATAAAATGACTTACGTCATTTTGTTGAGAAACGCAGTTTTATGGCAATAACTCCAAAACGGGATATCCGATCATGTCGAAAATCGCTTTCGTAGAAAGTATTTATTAAGCGTTACCTTTGTGATTTTTTCATATTACTTGGACTTCCAATTTAAAAGATAAAAATCTGTAGGTCACGTCAAAAAAACAAACCTCAAACAAGTACATAGTATATAAATGAGGTACCAGTGCATTAAGTAATTAAGTCAGTATCTACATACATATAATCACTTTTAATGAATCCTTTTCCCTACAAAACATATATGAATAAGAAATAAGTAAATAATCTTTTTGCTACTCGTGAACTTATAATCTGTGAATTCTAACTTCGCGTATCATACTAAAAAGACATACTTTTTAGATTGGACCATTACTCTATACTCTATGGTTTATATTATATGCCACTGAACTATATATAATACCTATATTATACAATTCCGCACAGAACTATAATAAATTTCAAAAAAAGAACGCAGTGGTTTTGAGAAAATTGTTTAGCTATGTTTCATTTATTGTATCGGTTGGTTACTCGTAGAAAAAGTATTGTATACAATAGTTATATAATTAGCTTTTTAAGTCTCGTACCTTAAGTAGGCCACTCAGCAACCTTCGTGAGCTAAACGCGGTACTCGCCAGAAAAAGCGTACATTATAAGTATATAACGATTGCATAAAATACTGTTTATTATCTGAAACAGTGCATACGCAGCAGTATAAGTCGGTACTATCTATACTCACGTGCTTGTGACATTGGTTTGAACTCTATTTATACTTGAAATAAGAACGGTGCCAAGCACTTCAGTTGTAGAAAGTATGCAAGTGGTTATAAATATTCAATTTTCCTGCCTGCTTTGATCCTAATACTAATCAGATATGTTATAAAATCACAATGTTACTTAAAGGTTCTTTAATAGATATTGGATTTCAATATCCGTAGCGATTCAGCTAGTAATAGTAGCTACATTTCAGATTCTCCAAGCTTCCATTAGGCGGCGGAATATTCGAGCCATTAGAACTAATATTATCTTAAAAGCATGAGCAAGTTTAGTTGCAAGACTGTCAAGTGAACTCAAACTTAGTTTTACATGCATCGGTTACTTGTTACTGTGAATTAAGTGATGAGTAATATAAAAACATAATGATGGATAATTATAATATGTTAGTAAGATTATACACTTTAAACTTAAATTAAAAAATAATTAATCATACAAAGAACACACGGTGGCGTTTCCGCCCTGTAGCGTTTTTTTTATGTTATAGGGGGCAAACGAGTAGACAGATCGCCTGATGACGGTAGGCGATCACCATGCAAAGTTTTCTGTATTTAATAAAACAATAATTGTATACCAATCTAACCAACTTTTTCGCTACCAAAATGGCAAAATATGTTTTTTACATAAAAATTTGGTACACTCAAGAAATACGTTACAGTTGAGTAGAAATTAGTACGGAGCGTTTTTCACCGCTCAGAAGGAATGCCGAATTTTATCAATTTTATCATTCATTTCTGACTTTTAGAGTAGGTACTCTATTTGTGTTACTCATAGTACCATATACACATTTGATCCTTACAAAATATATAATTGATTGTCATGTTAAAAAAAACCGTCATCGTCCCAATTGTACCTAGATTAATTTAATGAATGAAAATAACTTGAAACCAGAATTTACGAACCTGTGTCAATATTTCAATATCAATTCACCGCGTCCTAATGGCGCGGGGTTAATAGACCCAGCAACATATCACTTCAATAAACCCTACTTGTAAGCATTAAATAATAAACTATACCGCATTAATATTGCTCCAGTGTATCGCTCACGTCCGCTCCCGCGCGGGTCTCGCTGCAAATGCGAATCTAATGCTCCCATAAATCGCCCCCCGCGCATCTTAAACCCCAAAGTACCTGATGCGAAATTAGTGTACGTAAGCCAACTGAATATGCTATGCTCCTATCGAAAACTGGGCTTTATTATCCGTAACTTTAGTCACTTTCAAGATCCCATTGCCATCAAGCTCGCCTATAATGCCTTAGTAAGAAGCAAGCTTGAGATTGCGTCGATCATTTGGCATCCTCACGCTTCGCATTTCTAAGGTTCTTATTTAAGAAAAATTATGGGTATTACCCGTTTCGCTACCCCAACTAAGTATCTCCTTGGGAGCTTAGGTTACAACTCTGGAGGTGAGATGTATCTTTGGCTTGCTGATGTTTGCGGATCGGACCCTGCGGTGTGACTCGGACTGTTCGCAACTGGTGAGGCGACTTGTGCGACTGCACGTACCAGATGTCCCCAGAATAGTCCTCTGACCACGCCGACGCGATCTGTTGGCGGTGCCAGCGGCGTGCACCGCGTCGCACAAGAACTCTCCGCTTCTTCGTGCTCTCGCACTGATGAATGCGCTCTTGGCATCGGCACCGGAGTGTGATCTGTTTGCGTGGCGATGGACGGCTGTTAGAAGTGAAAGCCTGAGACTCTGTGAAATGATGGATTCTAGGCCTACTGCTATAAAATGTAATTAGAGTGTTAAGTAATTCACAATATGTGCTATTGTACGAATGTAATTTACTAAGTTTATGTTTCATGGTGCTTTGGATCTTGCTGTAAAGTCATGTAAACACATTTGTAAATAAATAAATATCAATCTATCGCCTTGTTATCTCTGGGAGAATAATAGGCGTTCACGCATGTCACATGAATAACAAACAAAGGATAGTCCAATAGGCCCTAAACTCTTAGATTCAAATAGGTACTACAAATGAAAATTGCAATGAGTTATTTGAAGGAAGAGAATCCTTGGAGAATTTAGTTTGCCTTTGTAGAAAATATACTACTGATAAACATTGTAGCGGTAAAGTGTATGGTTTATTGTAAATGCAGTGTTTAAATTGAAATTGAAAAAAAATCGTGATTAGTACTGGCAATTTTTTTCATCATCATCATTACAGCCATTACAGCCATAGGACATCCACTGCTGCTCCTCAATAGCAAACATGGGCCGGGTAGAGACAACCCGCATCCAGCGAGACCCCCAACCCTAACCAGGTCGTCGGTCGTCGTCTTGCCAGTACGTGGTCACCTCTCGAGAACCTTTTTTTACTTAGTTAAAAATAGAGGTCCGTATGTCATAGGTTCTCATGTCGATTGTGTTTTACTTGTAAGCATTACATAATAAACTATATCGAATTAACATTGCTCCAGTGTATCGCTCACGTCCGCTCCCGTGCGAGTCTCGCTGCAAATGCGAATCTAATGCTCCTATAAATCGCCCCCTCCCCCATCCTAAGCCCCTGAGTACCTGATGCAAAATTAGTATCAGCTAGCGAACTATAATTTAAATCTATCTCTTAACCCTTGTATTCCCAATGTATACTGTTTATTTATAATATTCAATAATATTTATATTTTTACCTTTTACTTGAAAATTACCCCAATATACATAATTATAATCTCTATCCATTATTCTCTTTGCTTTTTGCCTTACTTCTAAAAAGTAGGTATGCATATTTTTTGCTTTGAATAATCTTATGAAAGCTATGACTGACATAGATAACGTCATTTAAGAAATAAACCGGCCAAGAGCATGTCGGACCATACTAAGCGTAGGGTTCCGTAGCCGTTATATTATCTGTCTTGCTACCGACTGTCACAGTCAGTTCATAAGCATATGCTTGCATATATATGCAGCCAAATAAATAAAATACACAGTCAGTTGAAAGTAAAATGTATAATTGTACTCAATTATATGTAAATATTGTGTATATGCTTATTTGCTGACTATACCAGTCGGTAGGAAGACAGATAATATATGGGCACTTTTATAATGTTTTTCTTTGTTCACATATTACGGCCTATTGGAGATAACATGCTGCATGCTGATGACTTCCTGTCATCAGGCCATGACGTCGCAATGAGGAGCAGCAGATGATATCCTGTCAGCCCAAAGATACATCAGGACGAGAAGTATGCTAATAAGTATACTCTTCGCTAACCGGGCGTCGTTCATGTTGCGTCATGGAATCGTCGCTGAATCTTCACATGCTGCACGATATGGAGCAGCAAAAACCATGATGGTCTAGCAGGATGTGATTCACTAGCTTAAGATAGGATAAGTTAGATTGTATAGATTGTTTTATTCAATCGTGTTGAAATTTATAAGAACTATATGTGGTATATTGTTATCGAACTTGCTAAGTAGGTAGGAAATTAAAATGATTTTTCTTTTGGTTTCTATTAATAAGTTTTACGGATTATTTTGAAAGATCTATGAATATAGATGACAGTAATGACAAGAGATGTAAATAACGTCCGATATCCGTAAGGTTTATGGCATATATCTAAAAAGGTTTGACTACAATAATAAAGTACGACGGAGGTATGAAAAGGAATATTGGTACAGAAAATTAGAGTATGCATGATGTACACTGTCTAAAGCATGAATGCTTAAGGTATTATAGGTACGTATGTAAGGAGAATACTTTATGGATTATAATTATGCTCTAGGCGTCTTTTAGAGGAGGTATAGATATCCGGGGGTAGTCGAATGGTGCCCTTGCTTTTTAACACAGGGTTTTTGCCTGGGTAAAGCTAGAGTCGGTAAGCATGTAGTAAGTTTCTGTAACATGCCATAGGCTAGGAAACATACATACTCCGACCCTGGTTACCTCATAGCATGAGGCCATTCAGGATTTGTTTGTAAGGGGTTTTCTGTGCAGGTAGGGACCATTGTACGCTAGGCAGGCGTAGTTTTGTGTAGTGCACTACGCTACCTGCGTCCTCCCCGGGACGGTAGGATATTTATTTATTTATTTATTCAAATTAATTACACAGCATAACGGGCAGCCAAAACACTGTGAAATTATAAAAAGACATACATTTATCAAATTAAATAAACATTTACAATTTTAAATTGAGGACACATGAACATCCATCCCCTCGCAGAACCTCAGATATTCTTCACTCAGTACTACCCATCCACTCGCAAATAAATCACACTCCGGGGCTGATGCTTGGAGCATGTTTAAGAGGCGCAAAGCTCGGACCAGAGGCGATTCTCTTCGAGAAACGGTTCGCGAGATCGGTACCGCCAACAGATGACGGTCACGAGGTCGAAAAGTAAATTTAGTGAGCGAGGGAACATACAGGCGCGCTAACTGCCCCGCTAACTCGGTGTAGTCCGATTCACCGCGCAATATTCTGCTTATGATGATATGTGAAGGTGTTAATCCTTCACGATGAATACGAGACAGGCTGTATATAAAAGTAGTATATATTAAAATTAGGAACGTCAGCTGTCTCGTACCAGCTTTATGTCATTAGGCCTTAGTCTTAAGACAGTAACTTTAATTTATGCAACTTTCGGATCGATTATATTCGAAAATATTCAATAAATGATTTTTTTTTAAATCTCTAAATGTTTTTAAAAGAACTGTTGAATTATGATTATGATTATGATCATTTAACTACCGAACTTAGTAGCGGCTTATAAAAGACACCTATACTCCACATTTCATCAATATGAATCTTGTGGTGTTTAAGTAAAATGCCTGTGACATACGGACGGACGTGACGAAATTATAAGGGTTTCGTTTATTGCAGTACGGAACCTTAAAAAGGTTCAAACAAAACCGCATTCAACCATAAATGTAAATAGGAGATGATCTTTCTCGCATGCAAAGAGCGATTGTCTGCGACGGAATATTTTTGAGGGAAATGAAGTCCTTGATTTAGCATAAAATAATTGCATACGACCGAGTGTAACTCGAGAAAGAATTGCAGTGAAATGTTTCACCTGTAGATGAATAGTGTTGGACTCGGCTCCGTAATTTAAAATATTTCGACAAAAAAATATAAAGACCTATACTCGCAATATAAAACCTTTTTGGCTCGCAGATTTGCACGCTTGAGCAATCTAGTTAAATTAACTCTGTTCAAAGCGTATAATAGTCAAACATTCTACACGTGCAGTCTGAGTGTCCGCTTTTGCAACGGGCATACAGCGCTCTGCGCATCCAGTACAACAACGCGTTTAGAGTGCTGTTTGGACTGCCGCGGCACTGTAGTGCGTCTAAAATGTTCGGCGAGGCGCATACTCATAACTTTGATTCTATAATATGAAAGCGTTGCGCCTCGTTGCTAAAGCGTTCTCACTGCAGTTCTAACAGCGTTCTAAACTTGCCGTTGATACGCTGGGTGCGACTCCACGCACCTGTCATCATCCCACCGCGTCGCTTTTTATTAAACATAAAATAGAAATATCCTGTGACTATCACTAACCTGAGAATGTATAATACTATTTGATGTATTATTAACACAATACTATGGATGTATGGTCCACAATAAACGCTGTTTGAATTTGACTTTACTTTCGATACCTTATCATTTATAATCAAAGCCCACCAAAAGCATTTCATGTAAAATTGGCAGCCAAGAAACACAAGCTCATGACGCTTTCGCTGTAAAAAAGTAATCAGATCCGAGTAAAAGCCAAGCCCTCAAGTTCTGACTTTACTGACCCTACTCTTATTCTTAAAAGGTATGGCTTTAACTGGCTTGAAGCCCCTAAGTCATGATTTTACTAACCCTACCTTGGTTTCAAAAGTATAGCCTGGCCGTTTCATAGAGAAGAATTCAAATTAATAATATTATCACAATATTGAAGACATATACTGATGTATGAAACGGCCGATTAGTGACTACATACTAAATGCATAACCAAATATTAGCATTTATCCACGGCCTACCGGTTTATCGGTTACCGACAACTGAGTACCGTCACACGCATTAATATCTGAAACAACAAAGCGCGCATAAATATCTGACCCGACTCTATTTCTAGGGCTGTTAGGGCTTCTCAGATATTTTCACCCGCTTTGTTATGGCAGATATTGATGCTGGCGACTGTACTGTACCTAGTCTGTTTTAATGTTTCGATCGGATCAGCGGTTTAAGCGTGAAACATTACCAGAGTTACTTTCGTATGGTTGGACTATGGATATTAAGTATTAATTAATATTCATACAGTTTTAGATACAAACGAGACAGACAAGTTAGGTATTGCAAACACAAGCACAAATACATAAAGAAGGTCACGGCCTTTATCATAGTCATTATCTGTGCCTTCTTCTTCTTCAATTTAAGAGCTACGCTCTTGTCGGTGTAGCAATTGCCAGCCGTTTCTTTCTTGGGCTTTCTCCTTCACATCTTGGTAAGACATGACTTTAACCTTTTCTTTTATTTGCTCAAAGTAATTTCGTCTTGGCCTTCCTCTACCTCGCTTAAATAGCAATGCTTATGTCGAAGAAAAAATCTGTGCCTTACAGCATTCAAATATTTTAGTTATCTTCTGTTGATTAAGTAACATTGTAACTAAGAATCATTCATTTAAGAACGTTAAAGATTTTGGCCGCGACTTTTTGTGCCAAGCGTACATCGTGAACGCAAAACAAAAGCACAGCTACAAGCTTTATTAGCCTTATAAAGAATTGTTTGCAAACTCAACTTAACTGTTTAAGAGTCTTCAAGAAGTGATTTTTTGGAGCAGAAAGACGCTAAATCCGTTTTACGGCTGCTTAGACCATTGTTATAACTGCGCGTAGCACTCGGCATAAGGTATGGCTGCCGCTATCTTATTCACACAACTTTGCGTAACACTTTTAGCGCTGAACGCATCGACGAACGGTCAGCAGATTGGCGATTGGTATTCATATCGTAACTTACCGATAAGTTTCCAAAACAGCTATTATATTCGTGATATGTGCTGTCAGCGTCTGTGACCCACTATGGCAGCGCTGACGGACTCGGCGCTGCTATAGTGGGTCACACGGTCACACCTACATCGACATTAAAATAAAATTGTATGGCTTGGGTAGATATAACTTATATTTCTATCGAATAGATCTTGAGTAGACGACAATCTGTACATGCATATATGGAAGTGAAGCCCTTAACTTTGGTGTGTTCACAAGAAAGACGTATAATGATAACTCGTATAAAAATTGGTATGACCCTAATATGATCTCTAGACATGTCTCAACTATTTTTATAACACAGCAATACGAAGAAACTCGTTCCTTCGAGACTATAGAGAAATAGGAAAGGAAGGTCCCTATTTTGTTGTGTTTTGATAATGAGTGAAAATCTTGTAAGTTTAAATGAACTATTCGTAATCATATCGCCTTTAGCTTCGTTCTCTTAAGTCAGTTTTGACAATGTGCTTGACGAACTAATCTATATTTTGAACTATGATCTGGAACAAGTAACTCTGTTTAGTTATGTCATTGTAGTTGAGGCAGTTTAATGTGAATTTTCAGAATGACATCTCGGGCCGTGCGTGAAAAATGATTTTATTATTAAGAAAGCTGCGGCACTTGATGAAATTTAATAATACTTATTAGATTCTGTCGCCCCGGGATTTCGGAGAAATAGTTACTTTGTTAACTTGTAGACGATGGTTATTGCTTCGTACGTCATATTGAACACGTGTGAGGTGGCAGATATATTATAAGTTTATAAGTAAATAACTTGTCGCTTAGAGATATTTACTCCATGTTGGTATAATATCAAGATTTATTACTTTGATAACAGAGGGTATACATAGGTAATATTAATAATACAGGGTAAAAGAATTACGTACGCCTTAAAAAATATATATATATACTGGTCGAAGATCTAAAGAAAGGTGGAAATACGCCTGATCCCACCACCATGCGGCATAATAGCTGGGAAGAGCTTTCTCTTCCAACGAAACGCCTACCATTCATTCTCTCTCTCTAGACAGAAAGCTATCCTGAGACGTATAGTTCGTAACTCTTCATAATTATTTTTTTTACCCCCGAACAAAAAAGAGGGGTGTTATATAAGCTTATCGTGTCTATGACTATGTGTATCTGTGTATCTGTCTGAGGCATCGTAGCGCCCATACGGATGAACCGATTTGAGCGCGGTTTTTTGTGTGTCATAGATAATTTTATCCTAAGTATTCTCAGCTTTGTTTGATGAAAATCGGAGCACTCGTCTCTAAGATATTTAGCTATTAGCGAATCAAGTCTTTTTTTATATATGCTTAACAATAGCGATTGACTGATTTAAATGCGTTTCAATGTCCGGCATTTTAAACCAATCACACAAAATATATCATAATAATGAATATGTAGATATTCGTAAACACAGATCTCTTGTGCAACTATTATATTACTAACCTGATACACTCTATTGTAAATTTGATTTTAATGTAAAAACGTCTTGAACACGATTCTGATCATGTTATGTACAGTCGGCCAAGAAATTGGTGTACCAGTACCATTTTTGTTTTTTTTTCATTATTTAGATCTTTATAATTATAATAATATCTATTTCATCTGCATTAAGACCATTAGGATTCAAAGTGGTAGACCAATTTCCTGGCCTGTACACGATAAATGTAAACGCCATCGAGATTTCTGTTGCATTACTCACTCGAGGCTCAGATGTCTCTTTTCAAACTGACCCTGTTGTTCTCTCGTCGGTCTAACAATACATGCCAACGGCTAAGGATAGTCATTTCTGGAAAAAAGAGCAAAAGGAAGCTGTACTTAATTAAAAACTTCACAACAGGTTGCTAGCCGCTGGGGCGTGGAAACGGAGCCTCTCTCGAACAATACCTTAAAGGCTTAAGAAATGTATTGTATCGGAAGTTCTTTTTTGTACTAAGATTCATTTTTGGATATAAATTTTTCACATGTTTTTTGTGAGTTTTCAGAACTTTTTACCTCTTCAAATTTAATACGAATAAATATCTAGGGACTCTTTTTTACTCCTAACAAAGTGTAATGAAGAATATCTTAAACAAATGAACTTATTTCTAAATTAAGGTTAAGTATGACTATAGGATACCAGATTACGTAAGAGGTACATACTTACATTCAATACTAACACCAGAGATTAAATTTTCAAGAGCGGTGAGGGAAACGGCAAGCACATCTGTACTGTACTTCGAGCCCTACAATGACACGCGACTCTCTGTCGCGCGACAAATATTGTCCTCTTTCCTGACAATACAGTGCGAGGAAGATGGGTGATGCTATGTCATGCACGCGACAAGCGAAGTCGCAGTGAGTTGCGCTAGCCTGGCTGATAATTGCGTTAGTTATACTATCTGTATATCTTGTATTGTGTCTGTTATCTTATCAAGTTATCACGCTTAAACCACTGAACCAATCTAGATAAAATTTGTTACGGGCATAGTTTTAGGCGGCAGGACAGAGTTTTCATCCCGGAAAACATTCCTTGACCGGGGGGGGGGGGGATTATTAAGGGAAATCAATCATTAACGCGAGCGAGGCCGCAAATGACTGCTAGTACGATATAAATTTCTGTAAGTCAGCTGCAAAAAGATATACACGATTAAGTAGTCCGTTCGAAATATCTTAACTCTATTGACGGGTACTACGGACTACTTGTGAATATCTTTTTGCAGCTGACTGTACAACCGCCAGAAAATAGTTGGTATTGGTAGGTACTTTACGAAATTACAGTTCGATCTGTAGTTTATACTTTATGTTGAATGCGGTGCCGCCGACATAACTGTCTCAGCCCTGCATGATGCACCGACCGCAGCCAGTGGTCGAATGACTATTGATTTAACAATATTATTACCACTTAATTACGAATTCCAGGCACCTGAGGTTTGTATGGAAAATGAGAGCCGAATAATTTTAATTACCCTGCTATGTTTATTTGTACAGTATAAATACTCGATACGGGTTAAGTCGATATGAAATTTAGGTGTACAACTTTAAATGTAGATATTTGGTACATTGATTAAAAACCTCTTGAAGTAAAACAAATTTGCCAGTTGCTTGAGATTCCATTTACCACGTTCTACCTTTTGTAATAAATACGTAAATACTTGTATTTGCCAAACTAGTAAATAGTTGATATTCGATGAATTTACAGTTTGATCCGTCGTTTAAACTACCTATTTTGTTGAATGCGTGCCCGTCAAAATAATATCTATACATAATACGAAATATATATATTCGACAAAATTACAATTTGATTTGTAGTTTAAACGATATTATTGTCTAGTGCGGTCCCGCTGACAATACTATCTCAGGCTCGCAATATGCACTGACCACTGTCAGTGGTCGAGTGACTATTGATCAAATATTATTACTATTACTTAATTACGAATTCCGGTCACCTGAGGTTTATACGGAGAATGAGAACCAGGTTATTTTAATAACCATATTATGGTTGTTTGTATTGTATTTATACATAATCAGTTAGTTTTTATTTGGTCTTCATACAACATGATAGTCGCTTGAGACTCCATAAACCAGGTTCTACGCATTAGATACGTAAATATCTGTATTCGCCAAAAAAGTAAATGGTTGATATTTGACGAAATTACATGATTGATCCGTAGTTTAAACCATATTGATAAATTTGCCGACATAACTCTCTCAGGCTCGCACTATGCACCAGTCGCAGCCAGAGTTCCAGTGACTTTTGATCAATCATCATTATCACCACTTAATTGCAAATTGCGACCATTTGAAGTGGTTAGGCTAATGGTTACATCTGTATAGCATAATCACATGTGTTAGGGAGCTTTCTAATGGTGAATAAATAAGGTGGACTGTATAAAATTAGGTTGGTTTATTAAATATAAATCAAAAATACGCGGAAGGCGTGCGAGCGCGGCGAGAGCGGTCATGGAAGGGAAGATGGCGGCCGCGCGCTCCGGTTTGACTCGCAGTTGTTGCTATCCCGCTCTAACGGCGATGCGGTGCGTAGACATGCTCCCCGGGTTGAAGGGATATCTTCAAGGATGAGGCTCTATCGGCAAAGGGCACAAATTGTTCCAGCCTCTTCCTCTTGTTCCTTTGCGGGTTTTGACGTCGGCTACTCTATTAACTCCATCGACTCCTGGGTATACCTTCGTGACTCGTCCTAGGGACCACAGTAATGGCGGAGTACTCTTATCTCTAATGAGTACCATAGTGTTCGGCATCAGGCTGTCTGTGGTGTTGCGCCATTTAGATTTCTGTTGGAGCATAGAAACATTCGTTAGTAAACCTGCGCCAGAAGTGCTGTTTAATGGCCTCTTTGTGTTTATAGCGTGGAAGCCAGCTAATGTTTGCGTCTTCGGTGATCTGTGGACATGGCACAGATGTAAGAGTTCGTCCAATAAGGAAGTGAGCAGGGGTTAAGGCGGACATGTCAGAGGGTTCAGTAGACAATGGTGTTAATGGTCGAGAATTTAATATAGCTTCTATCTGAGTGAGACAGGTGGAGATTTCCTCGTAAGTTAAATGAGTTAAGTTTAGAATCCGTTTAAGATGAAATTTAGTTGACTCGACGGCAGCTTCGACCAGTCCGTTAAAATGGGGAGAGTATGGAGGAGTGAATTGGAATTTAATACCCTCATCGGCTTGACTAGCAGCAATATTAGAAATCGAGAAAAGGGACCTTAATTCGTTACAACCACCGACAAACGTACGTCCGTTGTCTGACGTAATCGTCAGAGGTTTGCCGCGGCGAGATACAAATCGACGCACTGTATCTAAGGACGCTTGTGTAGTCAGATCTGTAACAAGCTCCAAATGTACAGCCTTTACTGCGAAACATACAAATATACACAGATAGGACTTGATCAATTAACAACCGCGACCCTTTTTATTAGCAATCATGATTGGCCCGGCATGATCAACAGAACAGTGGAGAAACGGGTATTCTAAAATTGTTCTACTAGTAGGTAGCTGACCCATGATAGGCTGAAATGTTTTTGTTTTGTTTTCGAAACATGTTATGCATTTTTTAGCAATTAATCGAGAAAGATCTCTGCCACCTAGTGGCCAATAATTGTGTCGAATATCTGACAGCAGTAATTGTAATCCTGCATGTAATAATTTAATGTGTTTGTTTTGAAATAATATCTTAGTAAAGTATGTTTACTACAGATTAATATGGGATGTTTTTCATCATAGTCATATGGCGAGTTATCAAGGCGACCGCCGATTCTCATTACGTCATTTGAGTCGATAAATGTGGTTAAATCGGAAAGCTTATTTTTAGCACGTAATGATTTCTTTGATTTAAGTAATTCATACTCGACTAGAAACATTTCGCGTTGGGCGTTTTTAATAATTATATTTTGGGATTTTTGAATTTCATTTAAAGTCAAGTCAGTATGTTTGTCACTGTCGTTATTTGTACCGTTTTTTAAGAGGTATATAAATCGCAGTACATAAGCAAAGGTATGTATCAGACGAGTAAAATTTGATATTTTATGTATTAGAGTAATAATAGGATTTGGCTCCACTGTTTTAGTTCTCTGTGTTAAATGACAAAACTATTTCTGACAGATCTTGTTTCTCAGTGTTAGGCATTTTTGGCCACAAAGATTTGTCGTTTTTTAGAAATTGGGGTCCGGACCACCACAACGAGGAGGTGCTGATAAGATCAGCCTTCACCCCCCGAGAAACCAGATCTGCAGGGTTTTCATGAGACGGCACGTAGCTCCAGGAGCTGCCGGCTGTCGTGTTTTTTTCATTCACGCGATTACGCACAAATGCCTTTAACTTATAAGCCGGTGCATAAATACAGGTCCCATAGCATCGTTTACTTGCGTCTGTAAAAATTTCAAGTTCAATGAATTTATAATCATTTTGAAATACCCATCGTGGAATTTTGATATTGTTCAAGTGTGGAAGTCTACTTGCGAAGGAGGTCCATAATAGTTTTATTTCATTTGGCACCTCTTCGTCCCAGTCACACTTAAGCTTCCAAATTGATTGCATAATTATTTTAGCTTCTACTACTGTAGGACCGACTAACCCTAAAGGATCGTAAATTTGGCTAATTACAGACAATATATGGCACTTTGTAATCCGTTCCTGTGAATTTATATTTATTGAAAACGACAGAGAATCAGAATCACATTGCCAAAGAAGACCTAGTGTCTTCGACGGGTTGCATTGATTATTATCAGCCAGGTGCCGTATATTATTTTGTTGTTGGTCACCTGATAGTTCCTGGACTATGTCTAAATCATTCGACTGTATTTTTCTTAATGTAAATTTGGCTGATGAAAGAGTTGAATTACTTCTTTACATTTACGAATTACTTCTTTTTTATCGCTATCCCCTCCCAAGTAATCATCAACATAAAAATCTCTTTTTAGTGATAACCTGACATCTTCATTCTCAACTTCATCAGCGAGAACTGAAAGACACTTAGCTAGATAGGGGGCGCTAGCAGTCCCATATGTTACGGTATTCAAGGTATATGTTTGTACCGGGTCTGAAGGGTCAAACCGAAATATTATTTGCTGTAGATGGCGCTGTATAGGATTGAGTTGTATTGCCCTATAAAACTTTTCTATATCGCCAGATACTACAAACTTATGTTGACGAAATCTAATGAATATTGACAATAGATCATCTTGTACTGTTGGGCCTACCATTTGTAGATTATTTAATGACACCCCAGAGCCGCTGTTGGCCGATCCGTCGAATACGCAACGAAGGCGACTGGTAATACTCGACTTTCGAAGTATACCATGATGGGGGATATAACATGGATTGACATTATTATCACCTTCCTTTGAGAAATGAATTGGACTTGGGTTTTTTGTCATGTGACCTAATTCTTCATACTCTCTCATAAAGTCCATAATACATTTGCTTGAAAATGGGACCCCTTTGACATCTACGTTCAAGGGAGAGAAATCTAGTCTTAGCCATTATATATGAATCACCCAATTCTGAGGGTTCCCGCTTTAGGGGCATAGTGACTACAAAGCGTCCATCTGAGTCACGGTAAGTGTTTTCTAAAAAATGATTTTCACAAGCGCGCTCTTCTGTTGTTAAAGAATGATGAGAAGGAATCGAATCCAACTCCCAGAAGCGAGTTAGGTTCTTGCTCTGATTTAAGAACGTGGCACGTGTGAGATTGTGACGTCATATTGGCATGTCCTACATAGCCTGACACTAACCATCCAAATTTAGTTTCATATAATTGCGGTTGATTTTTTCCTAAATCAATGGTATTGTTGCAAATAATATTCCAGAACATCTCAGCGCCTACTAGTATATCGATCGCTTACGGAATAGGAATGATGGGTCTGCTAGCTGTATGCCCGAGGGAATAGGAATGTTTTGAAGTTTTACTGGTTTTGAATTTTGGAATGCTTTAGTAATTTCATTCAAAATAAGACAGTCTAGCTTAACCTTATAATCACTATATAATGATTGAATAGTAATATTGCATGATTGTGTGCTTTAAGAAGATTGATTGCAGATACCTGATACTATACCATATGCAGAGTCTTGATAGAGCCAGCTTACTGGAGAACTCGTCAGTTACGAAGTTCGCGTTGCTCGCGTTGTCGAGCAAGAGCCGAGCTGAATGCGCCTTGCCTTGAGCGTCGTACGCCCGCACCATCGCTGTGAATAGAAGTATTTGCGGAGCGGTAGTAGACTGATTGACATTTGTGGCTAAAGCCACATTGTCTATGTTTTCATATAGGGTTAGAGAAGTGTCCACTTTAAGAGCGACACTATCACCAGCTGTCTCTGGTTTATAATCATTTGAAATCAGCTGTTCTTTTTTCTCAAGGTGCAGTAAAGTGTTATGTTTATAACGACAATAACGACAATGTGGTGACTGACACCGGCTTTGTGAGTGGCCAGGGCGTAGGCAATTTAGGCAAACTCTATAATCTTTAGCTTTAACTAAACGATCTTCAATAGTTAATGCTCTAAATTCATTGCATACATACAAGTTGTGATCGCCTTTACACATGGGATATTTGTTAGATTTGTTATATTTTGATGGGCCGGGCTGTGAGCTAGTGATGACAGGAAAACTTTTATGCTTATGTTCAATTTTATTATGTTTAGGTATACCTTTGCTGTCCTACACAAAATTCAAGAAAAGTTGGGGCCTCCGAACTGTTGTTGCGGTGCTCCTTCCATTTTGCATTAGTCTCAGCATGTAGTTTGGAAGTCACCATATGAATGATCAATGTGTCCCAGTGTTCGGTTGGTTCTTTGAGCATGGTTAGTACTCTTATGTTTTTATTTACAGTATCTACGAGGTACCTTATGGAACGACTAGATTCCTTCCCGATAGACTCAATGTTAAACAAGGCCTGCACATGATTATTTATTAGCAATCTGGAATTGTTGTACCTTTCACATAACAAATTCTATGCAATTGCATAATTATCATTGCTAAAATCTATATTTTTAAAAATTATAGCCGCATTCCCTTGAAGGGATGCCCGAAGGTAATGAAATTTGCTAATATTGTCTAAGTCACTATTGTTGTGAATCATGGACAAGAATGTATCTCTAAACTCGAGCCAATTGTAAAAGCTACCATTAAACTGCGGAATCACTATCTTTGGTAATTGTAACCGTTTAAAATTGTTACAATTCCCACCTGTAATCGCATTGTTGGAGCCTGAGACAGAACCTGACCGGCTTCGCTCCACGCCAGCGTTGTCGTTGCTTGCAGCGTTTGTGTGTTGGTCCTTGAGAAGTGTGCGCGCCGAGGACACCAGTCGGTAGCACTGGTTTTTGAACTGCAGCCGGTCCTCATACTGCTCATCCAGAGGGTCACACAGGAGCTCGATTTCAGACTATAAAACGTCATAATCGTGTAAAACATTTTCTATTCTTGTTAAACGACACTCTAGTTCTGAGGAATGAACATCACTTAACGTGTTGTATGAAGAAGCAGTGCTTAAATAAATTTCAAACTGTGTTAGTTTAGTTTTAATGCTTGCTCTGCTTTTCTTTAGTTTTTTGATTTTCTCTTCTGACATGATCAGGCAGAAATAAATTTACTTGCATAAAATCGAGAGATAAATGCAAAAAAATGCGTTCGATAAAGTAAAACAATTCAATGCCGTGCTTATGAATGCAATAGGAAATACAAGTAGGTATCGATGCATGTACACGCGTCAGCAAAATTAAGGAACACACCCAAGAAAACACTTAACACTGCGCAATGCACGTGTTTTTTAAATGCAAAAAAGATAATCAAAACTGTTTGTAAGCTTTGTAAGAAGATAAATTGACGAAAGAAAGTCTCTGTCAACACCCAAATATAGGCTAGAAGCGGATTTTAAATATTTTAATAAAATTTTAACACTTATTGGGACTTTAAAAGGATGGGATTAAGGAGAATGATTAGAACGAACTCACAGTATCGATCGCCATTTTGTCCATACGTGTTTCCTTTGTCTTGATGCGCTGACGCCACGTCGATGTTTCTAGATGTACTATTTGTCACAATCTTCACGTCGAAATCCTTGAAATTGGAGACTTTGATGCTTCTTCGAAGTACTTGCAGTGTCGTATTGACCCGCTGAGATTGAAAATGAAATTGAATGCTTCGATGCGCTGACGCCGCAGATGATGCGTCGATATCTACGATTTCCTTCTACAGACAGCGAAATTCTTAAATTGCAGACGTTCTTGTTATTTCGCAGCTCTTGCAGTGTCGTAGTGGACCCGCCGAAAGAAATTGCATCGAAAATAATTAGAAGCTGCCTATTTTTCGCTGCTGTCGCCTTAATGGCCGCGACCGCGCCCCGCCGTTCCTTGTGTTGTGCGTAAATACGTTCCGTTTTATGAAAAATATCTCGCGAATTTGATTTATATTTCTTTAACGGAGAAGGAGCACTGTTAGGGAGCCTTCTAATGGTGAATAAATAAAGTAGACTGTATAAACTTAGGTTGGTTTATTAAATATAAATCAAAAATACGCGGAAGGCGTGCGAGCGCGGCGAGAGCGGTCATGGAAGGGAAGATGGCGGCCGGCCGCGCGCTCCGGTTTGACTCGCAGTTGTTGCTATCCCGCTCTAACGGCGATGCGGTGCGTAGACATGCTCCCCGGACACGTGAGTTTTGATTAAGTCAGAAGAGTTAAAACACATAAAACTTAATTAAAAAATTCTGTAACTGAAACCATTGACAAGATTTCTTTTTTACCACGTATTATTTCCGATGAAATGAAATAGATAGAGATTAAAAAATTCAATAAAACATTTTTAAATTTTCGAAAGTTATTCCTCATTCTAAAAGAGCGTAGACGACAAATAAAGCGTACATGACAGTCGCAGCGGAGAAAATCATACAGAAGCACTATTACTACGACGGATTTACAATGGAAATTGTACTGCTCCTATTGTGCCCTGTGACTGTCATAATTTTGCTAATGACGTCACTTAGAGGATTGTAACACTTCTTTAAAATTTTCCCAATATGATCCAAAGTAGTTTCTTTAAAAAAAAGGTTTCTGGGTTTCTGGTTAATAATAATAAATGACAAAATCGATATCGATTTCAAAATAATTGAACATTTGAAATGATGTTAGTTATCGATATCTTGAGATTACATAAACAAGGTTTTACTACAGATATGTTTTACATAAATCTGTGTTCATCGTGCTATTTAATAGCTGGTATTTGACGAAAATACACTTTGATTCTCAGTTTAAACTACATAACTGTCTCCGACCGAATATGCACCGACCACTACGAGTGGTCGAGTGACTATTGATCAAACATTATTGATACCACTTAATTACAAATTCCGGACACAAATACATTCAGGGCTATTGACATCTTATATTAGCATATTGCGTTAAATGTCAATTTGGTTTATGTAAACATACTTGCTGTAATTAGTGCATTGGAAACTCACTTTCACGCTGGGAAAGTACTCTGACGGAAATGAAAACTAGTGCTTTATCTCGAAATTTCATTCAAAGCTCATTTGTTTCCATTGTTTGTGTGGTTATTTACTACTAATATTTACCCGCGGTTTTGCCAGCGTTACAGAGAACTAAGTAGCCTATGTTAAAATGATTAATTCTATTTACAAATTTCCACACCCCTTTAAAACACCTTAACACATTCACGACTGCGAGCCCGCTCGGCAGGTGCTCTGATCGTAGCAAGTTTTCGCCACATACGTCTTTTCTCATTGGCTACGAGCGTAGCGCTACGAAAATGTCGGTTGCGAAAGTATTAAGGTATGATTGCCTTAATAAAAAGTACCCCGCTAAAAATCAAAATTGGGTCAGTAGTTTGAGTATGAAAGGTAACAGACAGTCAGAAAAATAGACAGACAGACATTACTTTCGGATTTATAATAATAGTATGGACAGCATGGATCCACGACTTTATAACTTGTCATGTCCGTATTTTTACAGCCCGTTCAGTTCTGGGGTCACTTTTTCTTTAAATGCAGGTATCTATACTATTATAAAGTTGTAAAAGTGATACGGACTATTTGATGGTCATGGTCATTGAATCGAACAATAATATTTATTTTTATTTTCGTATGTTTGTATGAATCATTGTGGCTTTATCACACCAAAACGGCTAAGCGGCTTTCAACTATTTTTGGCACAAGGGTAGTTTGACATCCACAAATAGTTATAGGATACTATTGACTCGAGTACACTGAAAAAAAAGAGGTTTATTATCTCCTCCGCTGACGAAGTGGTGGTGACGAAGGTGCTTAAGTAAAATACTATTTCCAAATTCGTCTTAAGTATAAGATAGTTGGATATTCGCGGCAAGTATTACGTAATTAGCTGGTCAATTTTCCAGCTTCCCTGTTTGCAAAGTTTGCACAAGCGTTATTCACAGCACCCGGGTGCAACATGCAAATTGCACTTGTTACCTTCTACTTAACGCCGATACTGCGTTTTAAGATATTCAAACATTGCAAGTTTAATCCACACCGAGATTATAAAAAATATTATATTATTAAGTATACTGTTTCTCTGTCCATTCCCCACATTTTGAAGTCTTCCAACTTTTATCTATCTTTTTGTGTCAATGTCCACGTTTCGTTACCATATAATGCACGATCGTTGCTAATATACCGCGGTCCTGAAATACCAGATTTTGCTAAATATCGAATTATCAATATAACACACTCTTAGCTTACAACATTCCCCAGGGAATGTACCAGGTTATAAAATTGAAAGTCACTCGTGGAACTAAATCGTTTTAAGAATGTCCTACATATACTGAATGGAATATTGGTAATGTGATATTTTGCAAAATCTGGTGTTTCTGAATGCGGTATATTAGCAACGAGGAATAATGCAGTACTCAATTTTTATTATTTTTTAGAAGATGCCTAAAACTTCATCAGCAGAGAAGATAAAGATTATAAACCTCTGTTTTTCTTAAGCGTATTTAAGTAAAAAATATCCTATAACCATCTGTGGACGCTAAGCTACTCGTGTACTACAAATAGTTGATATCAATTTAGCCCTTTTGGCACGCTGAAGCCGCAGCGACACATACAAACGAGCAAAAAATGAAAAACATTTTTTTTTCCATTCAGTGACCATCAATCAGAATCTAGTCGATATCATTTATTTTTTTGAAAATGTTTTCATTGGATAGACATTTCATTTTTGCAATGTTATAATAATAAAGATAACAAGCCAGGGTCTAAATTATGGATATGTATAAATTATTAAATAAATTAGGGTTTTTGATTGATTAATAACTACATATTGTTATAAAAAAACACCGGGATTTTTACAAAACGCGCGTGGTAAACGCCGACAAAAGTTTTCGCCAGTAATTAAATAATTGGCCAATTATTGGCGATGTACGTCTATTTATTTGGCTCGCTCTGCAGCGCTGGGCATCCACAGATGCTTGTTTTACCCGACTACGCCGAAGTAAAAAAAAGACTTCTGACTTTTTTTCTCTTCCGCGATCTCGTACATCATATTTTTGCAACCAGAGAGTGGTCAGTAATAGCCAATTTACCCTACACTCTCAAAAAACACAAGCCTCCCTCTGGCGCACTCGGGTACAAATAGTATGAAAATAATGAAGTATGAGATTTATAAGAGTACTCGTGGGTTAGTGTATTGCTATCCACCGCTTGTCGGAAACCTCGAAGCGCCGTGTACGAAGCGAGTAGAAGAAACAAACTTGAATTAAAGTTGCGCTGTCCTGGCTGCTGCAGGTAAAGTTTAATCTTTAAACAGGGTTATCAAGATGGTACCAGTGTTGCCAACTCACTTTTAAAAAGTAGCTAAACATATTATTTTTAAAGTTGTCCGACTTTCGAAGTGGTTGGTAAAAATATCGGGATTTAGTTTGCACTCGGTTTGTATTTTATTTATAATGTAAACGTACTTGGATTAATAAGTACGAGTAAGTAATTAAAATTATGTACATTAAGAGCGCAAATACTAACAATAAGGTGGATCAACGATCTGGGTAAGATCGTAGGAAACCGTTGGTTCAGGGCAGCGCGCGGCCAGTCGTTGGCAGATATCATGATATTTAAAAATTACAGTTCATTTAAAATTAATTTGAATTGATTATTTATATCTGGTATATTTAAATTCTAATTTTAAATTATACCTATTTATAATTAAGTCTCTAAACCTATTCAGTCAATCAGTTCTGGATGAACAAAATTGAATATCACATTAACAACCATGGGTAATTTCCCTTACCAAAATGCCACGGAATCAAAAGTAGTTGAAGGAAGGGGCAAATATTGAAGAGTGAAATTGACTGTTGCATTTAGGCGTCCTGGGGACCGATTAAAAAAAGCTTTTAACTTGTATTACAAGCCTAAGTCCCTTTTAAATATATAATAAGCTTTTGTGAAACGGGTTGTTATTAGAATCGAGTTATACGCAGCGTGGGTAGGCCCAATGTGTAATGTATAGGGCCTAATGTAAGGCTAATGTGGACTGATGACCTGATGAAGGTCACCAGGGTCCACTGGGTGCGGGTGGCGCAGGACCGGACATGGTGGAATTATTTGGAGGAGGCCTATGTCCAGTAGTGGAGGTCTTTTGACTAATGATGCGGCACTGAAGAGTAAATATGCTAATGAAGAGTGGGCTATGGAGAGCCGCTTGGCTACGTTAAATGTAAAGGGAGGAATAAATGATAAAATAGATGAAGTATGTCAGATGATGGATGCGACAAATAGTGATATTCTGTGTGTGAATGAGACAAAGCGAACGGGTTGTGACAGCACAAAATGAAGAGAGTAATGAATGTTGATGAAGCGGCAGTTTTATGCCAGGACCGTCGCAAGTGGAAGGAGGTAGATGATCCTATCAAAAACAATACTTGTAAAAAAAAAACCAAGTCTCGCAACTCAGTTGTTCTGTCATAAAACGTTGTGAGATCCATGTAATACCAAGTTCGGTTAATATATTCAGTCCCTACTTGAGGGTCCTTCTGTCTTAAGTTATTACGTAATTACCTAACCTAGCAATATCTTATAGTGACCATATCAATATTAAAAAAATGTCATGTTTTAATTAAATAAATTGATTAGGCCATCGCACTACACACTCTACCTAATTTAATACAATATATGTATTACTTGTGAGATACATTGTGTTTTCATGCGATGGCCAAGTCAATCTATTTATCGCGGCCGTGCCGTTTTTTTTGCTCGACTTGGCGGGGGCACTGCCTTGCCCCCAGATGCTAGTGTCATCGGTGCTTGAAGCAAAAACAAACAGCCAAAAATATTCAAATTGCGTGAAAGAACATTGTAGTTCAAATATTTTAAATTCCTCATCTACAGAATTTGAACAAAACGCCAAGATAGCAACACCGGGTCAGCGTCTGTCCTTATTATTTACCCTCGGGCCTCGCTCGTCTAATAAGACTCCGTAACATAATATTCTACAGTTGATTTTTACTTCATAAAGACAATTTCCCATTCTTTCCTTTCATTTTATTACAGTAAACATTAATTTAAAGAGGCAATGAGCCGTTTCCTATATTTTTTCCTCTGAACAACTCCGCGAGAAATATAAACGTGCCCGGCCATTAAGAGACGTTTCTTAAATTTAATTTGTTTAATGAATAGCAAGCAATGTGAAACGGCGATATCGTGTTGCTTTACTTATTACTGATTGCCAGCTTACTTCTCTAGGTGCTTCCTTAATTCGTGTCTCTGACATTTAGTTAACTACTAAGATTAAAATCCATACGAACATTATACGGGTGATAGTAACTCTGTCTGTATGTTACCTTTTTAAGCTTAAACCGCTGATCCCATTTAGATGCAATGTGGTATGACAATGTTTTAAGACCCTGGGAAGAATAAAATATAGTTTTTATCTCGGGAATCATCCCTTAAGGGGATGAAATGGGGGGTGGCAGTTTGTATGAGGAATTAATCTTTAAAACATAGGCTAAGTTTTTATTATAAACTTCTTTCGCGGAGAGGAAAATAATCATTACCCTGTTTTTGTTTTAGCGTAGATGGGTAAGAAGTATCCTATAACCATTTAAAAAGGGCCCTAGCAACCCAATATACCAAAATAAACTATTAAACAAAAAAATAAAACCGACTCCAAAAAAACTAAAAAGTGAAAAATAACGCCATAATTCAGTGTCTTCAAATTACTTACAAATAACCGTTTGTATACTCAATCTATACAGTATATACAATTAATCTTATTTTGGCGTCGGTGCCATATAAAGAATGTGTAAAATATTGAAAATTGACGATTTTAGTAAGTTGTGACATGATGGCACCGACTCCAAAATAACATTAATTGTATATACTGTATAGATTGAGTATACAAACGGTTACTTGTAAGTAATTTGAAGAAACTGAATTATGGCGTTAATTTTTACTTTTTAGTTTTTTTGGAGTCGGTTTTATTTTATTGTTTAAAAGTTTATTTATTTTACACTTTTTAGTTAATCGTTACTTAAAAGTGTATCTCGTGACGATTCGAACAAGCCCAAACACGGCTAGGATACATTATTTTATTACATAGATCTGGTACCTACCTTCCGGCTCCATCATCATATCAATTCAATGGGACCATTCTCATCAGGAACATTTAAATTTGTGACTATGAAGTTGCTTAGCTAAATTAATCAAGATATTTTTTTCGCCACCCGTAAATCATTTATCATTGAGGAGTTCCGATGGCATTCTGTGGTCTTCTGCATCAGTTCCACTTCACCAATTTACACTTTCTGAATGCAAATGCTTATTATGTTTCTTATAATACCAAAATCGCTATATGTAGGCCTACAATATTTGAGGAGTTCCTTCAAATCCTCATGGATTCCATCATCAGATCTTCACCAAAATTAAATGGGACCAACTAGAAAGTACCTTCTATAAAACCAAAAAAAAAAATTTGAAATCGGTCAAATAGTCTTTGAGTAATCGGTGGACATCCATAAAAAAAAAAAACATTCCGTCGAATTGAGAACCTCCTCCTTTTTTTGGAAGTCGGTTAAAAAAGAGATGAAATCCGTTTAGCCGTTTTGGCGTGATGAAGCCACGAAGACAAATACATACAAACACAAAAAAGTGACCTTCAAATAGGCCGGCACACACTTGTCTTTTTTTAAATACCTTCAATGTACAAATATTTCATTTTAACATCTTTATAATATGTAGTATGAACTATTGTTACTGCAGTCTAGTAGCGTACCAGGAGTCCTCATAATTATTTAATTGAATGTTTCCACTGCATGTATTCGACGAGCCTTCGCTGATTTAATTATTTTCAATAACGACGCGAGTTTTGTGCAATTGCACGCAGCGCATATAGCAGAGCAGTCCTTCCTGCTCTGCCGTGTGGGCCGGGCTGGACCATGATAGTTTTCTTCCGGATACCGGTACCAAATTTTTGTACGATGTTCAGACAGTCACACTTATGACGTCATCAAAATGGCCGCATGGAGTGTGGAAAAGTGTAAATTACGAATAAACTACGCAATATACTTATGCGTTGGGAGGCGTTGGGTATTAAATAAATGCTGATTAAATGCTACGTTTATCCTAGAGTGAAACTATGTAAAAGCCATAGCGTGCCACATTGAAACGAGCATAACTGCTCCGGTTTTCAGCCGATTTAGGAAGTCTACATTTTTTTTATAGTTGAATAAAAACAAGCAGTATTTACTTGTCACTTTCATCTCTTTAATATTAATGGTATCTGGCTACAGAAATAAAGTGTGATTTGAGAGTTACACTTATCGATAAAGTTATAGTATATACTCGTATAATCAGCTTTCATTTGATATCCTAGACGTAAATGTGCATTGCATTAGTTTAGTCGGAAATTACACTTTTAGAAAAATGGTGGTGGTAATTTTTAGACATCATAATCATAAATGCGATTAGTAAGCAGTTTTAGGGTCACGAGAACACGCCTATCAACATATTAAAATTCGGCGTCAGTATTATAAAGTGAACTTTGATTCCGCATGTCGACGCCATTACTAGTGCTAATACTGTGCAATTCCACTACATTGCGGGCGTGTAGAGAAAGGTGAGACTGTCGTCCATGAAAATCGGGAGCCTAACCTTATCGTATTGGAATTATCATTTTTTGTTGCTCAGTTTTTGTTTCAACTTCAATATAACAAAGCTAATGTGATAAAAAAAATTATGCGTCTCCTGTACCTCAGGAGTATTTTCGATTCTATTCAACTGTGAATAAAATGATAATCTTTTACAGACGGATATACCCACTTAAGTCCGTATCTTTTATTATTTAAGTCCATATCTTTGCCTCAAAACGCATCCCCGAGTTTCCCATATTATAGACACAAAAATGTATGACATGCATTTGGCTCGCACCGGATATTGGAGGGCGGTCACCGGAAGTAAGCTGGCCGCCATAACCGTAACTCACGTAACTACCCACGTCAAAGTGATGTTACGTGTTTACTATTTAGACCTCCGTTTGGCGGATTGATGGCGATTGGATGCCATAAATTTCGATGCGGAGTTCATTATTTTAACGCCACGCTTAAAAGACATTTCGAATATGGTCGCGTTAAGTAAGTCGGTCGTCGGGTCATATTTCGAAGAGCCTAGCCCTATTGCCACGTCTTAGAATGCCACGGTGCCCCATCGTGCAGATACACAGTGCCATGCCGAATTTAGCAGACGCACGGTACGCATTGCATAAATTTACGGCGCCAAACGTCGCACAATCTTTTGCACTTTAAAAATACACGTGGTGCCGTGTTGATGAGGCCAAACACTAGCAGGCCCAAAGTCGTGGTCGGGCCTTCCAAAATCCAGGCTGATTTTTTTGGAATCTTTAACTGTATTGTAAATGTGAAAATATGTTTTGTTGCATTCGGTGGCTGTTACATGAAAAGGGGGTCTATTGAACATTTTATTTTTCAGTTTGATGTGCCTTATATTAGGGTCATATTCATCGTCGCATACGCCCTCCTCGGACCACCACAGGCACAAGCCTGAATAAATGTACGAGTATAAAACTCGTAGATTTATTCGTTTGCTGTTTACGCAACAATGGAATAACGGATCGACTAGATTTAATGCCTACAAAATATATAAATTGATTAGATACTATGGTCATCAACATAGCTTAGTGTTGTCAGATTTAAGCGGTAGTGTAACCGTTAAATGAGGGTGCGTACCTACAACTTTCACGGTCATTGCAGAAATCATCGGGAAAGACCTCTGTCTATAATTATAGCAATTTGTTTAAAGAACATGCATAATGTGTTTTTCTCATAACCAAAGCTATGTGGGAAATTATTGTAGATAATAAATCTCAAGCAAAGGCAATTCTCTGTTATCAGTTTTTAGTTTATTTATTGCTTTCATAGGTACCGCTGTATGAAATCCTGTAAGGTACTGCAAAATTTAACAGGATGTTCTATGCTTATACCTAATTTAATCCTATTTTATAATCTTCTGTCTAAATTACATATTCAATAAATAAATAAATAAAACATTCGTAAATTATTATAAATTTATTAATTCACGAATGTTATGTTCGTTATAAATTATTCTTAACTAATTAAGAACGGAAAACGAAAGATTTAAGCCAGTTGATAAAAATATGAGTAGTATGACAAACAAGCGTACATACAGCCTTTAGCGAGTGTAGGGTTGTGATTGCAGGCTATGAACGCATGCAGCGCCAGAAGCAACACGCGCGTGTAGCAGATCCTTTCAAAAACCTGTTTATTCCTCTCTTAAGGATTAAAAAATATTTATGTTAAAAAGAATAAATAATCTTCCTAATTTTGAAAAGAAGACTAATGTGAGTGTAATGCTAGCACTATACATTGGCGCGAGTCGACGCGAAGCCGTATTCATTGATGTTATTATCAAAGTGATGCAATCCTTCGGGTAATTCAGAAACGGCAACGTATTCCGCCTTCGCTTCGTCTCTACTCATGCTTAAACATATACATATACTGCCGGTAGGTATTAGAAAAATGTTTTAGTAAAACACAATAAAGTAGTTGAATTCCATCTAAATTAAAAGAAGCCTTAGAAACTACTGGTGCGTTTCGATTAAGCTGTTTCAGCAGCATAGACACTGCAAAAGAACTCTTAAGTAACATTGCTATCTAACTCAAACGGGAAAAGGACGTGGGCACTCCAATGAAAAAGGTTACTTTTTTCAATTAGGATCATTTGGCAACTTCCCTCTTAAGAACTGAAATACGCGAGCTAGTCAGAAGAAAAGAGCATTAAGTGTGTATTGAGTGAGTACAGTTTTATTGTGTTTTTATTTTGAACGTGTTTCTATAGACGTATACTCGCGCCCAGCCCAGTGCGGGGCTCTTGTACCCTTGATTACTTTCTTAAAACTGGCTTGAGCACATGTATAGAATACAAATGACCATCCTTTGAAGTGTTGGAAAACAAACATTGACTCAATCTATTCCATGTTTTGGATTAATAGGACTTGAGATATATTGCAACTGATGATACTTACTAGGTACATGGAAAGATAATGTTAAGGACTGTTTTGTTTATACGTACTTGATACACAAAGTACTTATAATAGTCAAATCTTGTAAATGAAGAGTAAGTATTGTATTTTGAAAAGTCTACTACTGATGTCGAAAATTCGTGATCATTTCAATTCTATTAAATATACCTTCGTCTAGTAGTCCTATCACAAGCATTATTGAGCTTACAATGAGACTAGTACGATTTGTAAGAAAAAATGTTCTCTAATGGGTATTTATTAAAAAGTTCCCAGGTCTAATAATATTAGGTATTTATTATTTATTTATTTGCTTTACCTAGAATAATTCACAGCATGTTACACATAAAACGATTATTTCAGCAAATCTATGGCAAATCATATAAATTTGAAGAAACCATTATATTACATTCAAATTAGACATTACGTATTTCCCAATTCAACTATTTACTTAACATTTTTTTTATTAGTGCTTGTCGATGGAAATAACGCCTAGAAAATAATCACAGGAAGCATAGAAACCAGAAAAAACTATTTGCATGGAATATTCTTATTTCCGATACATTACTGACTCATGAAGGCCGGAAGCTAATAGATTCTCAGTCGGTGAGTGATCGCTTGGCACATTTGCAGCACGCTGATTATGAAAGGATTTGTAAGTCACTCCATTATTCACATGCGCGCAAAGTTGGGATTTACCGCCCCGCCATGATATTTGCGCCAAACACTATCCAACACATCTGGCGTACGTAATCGTGTTATAAGAAAAACTTTCTTAATAAGAACGCTGTTTGGCTCACAGTTTCTTCCTTCGCTTTAAGAGCAAACGATGAAATAATTACTGGCCTGTGTTGTTTGAATTATAAGAATATATCGGAACAGTTTCATTAAGGGTCACTTGATGCTACTGTAAGTAGTCCTTTGTTTTAAAAAACAATATTCACGTATAGATACTTACTTAAAGATCTCAACAATTGTGTCCACCCAGACCAGTAAATACGTTTATACCCTTTAAACCACTTAGGTATTTACTTGCCTCCGATACAATACAGATTTCTTGAGATAAGATTTTGGCCATGTTTTTTGTTGTAAGTACCTAGATACAAAAAAGTCGCTTAGGCAAATTGAGTACATTTTGAAGTTAAATATATATAATGTGTTTTACTACATACGACAGAGATAATTATTTTTCAATATAATTTGTTATGATTATAATTTGAACATCGTTTGAAGGCTTTGGAATTGGAATCGAAATGAAAACAAATGCGTCGAAAACCAAAACGGATTCCAAACGGTTACTCAATGAGTCCTCAAGAGAGTAGTCAAAATCAAACACGTTCTTGTGATAAATCGTTTAATAAGATAAAATTAAAAAAGTACACTTGCTAAGTGCGCAGCGAAATCCGCTTCTTATCATTTAAGAAGCACGATAAAATAGTTTACCAAACACTACGTCACAGATCCTCTGAATTAGTAATTTGTTTTTGTTTTTCTATCACAGTTTGAAGATCGAAGATTTGCAGTCTATCGCCAGTGATGAGGCGGCGGTCCGTGGTGGTGATGGGGCGGTGGCGGCGGGTGATGATGCGGTGGGTGATGGTGCGGCGGATGATGAGGCGGCGGTGGCGGATGGTGATGGAACGGCGGCGGCGGTGGATGATGGTGGAACGGCGGCGGTGGCGGGTGGTGGTGGTGCGGTGGTGGCCGATAGTGGTAGCAGTGAGGCGCGCAAAATCTGCCGCAGTGCGGCCCACAGGGCATTGCGTGCGGGGGAGGCATCGCTGTAAACATAATATTCCTTCGGTTACTTAGCTTTTACAACGAACGCGGGCATAAAGTTTTATCGCTTTAAATAGCGGTCGATTCTAAATAGTACGTTTATGCTCTATAAAATATCATTGACGTACGTGAAATTCTTAAACCCATCGATAAGTGTTCGGTGACTCAGTGAAGTCGGATGAAGCTCCTTTTTGATGATTTCGCCTGAGTACCTACGTGATAGTAGTGATTATATAGTTTGTCTATTATTATAAACAGGCATCAGAAAAAGTTATCACTTCAAAAAGCAAAAAAATGGGTTCTACTAATAAATTAGCTTAGCACTGCTATACAGATAGTTAAAACTCGATTCAAGAAGTATAATTAGGTATAAGAAAATAAAATATAAATAGATAACACGGAAAATTAGAAACGTAAGAAAAGAAAAACAATGACTTTACCTTTGTTTGATTAGTCAGGAGTGTAGCACGTGAATCAACTGAAATGGGTCGTATTTGTTCGCTGAATGATAGCCAGGCTATCGATTTTCTTTATTTATCGACGTTTTGATAACTTATCTGCACGTCCCTTTAAAGTACTTTGTGTAAAAGATAACACATTCTATGACCCCTTATGTATGTTGTGAAAACAAGGATTCATAACAAAACACATCACGTCATACAGTTTTTATATTTTTTATATTGGACATCACGTAACTTAAAGATAATCGTTAAAACGTAAGACGAAATTGGCGATTATACTTTCTACTCTATAGTCTACTCGTAAGTCTAATCTAGGTTAAAGATAAAGGTTATACATTATGACGAAGCTCTTTGGAGAGTTCTGATTAATAATTCAAGGCTTTCATATATCATAAATGTATGGTTTACCTACTATGAATATACAACATTAGAAGATGGTAAAATTCAGTTTACTAGAAGAACTACTTTGATGCAAATTTAAGGGTTTAACATCCCTAAAATTTGCCGAGGCCGAGAGTGAAAGGTACACTTATTAAAGTAGCGAATTTTATAATACATACCTACACAATTAAAGTTATTCTTTTTGGACTTTGGCTCTGTGTCGGTTGATGTGTAACAATTTGTTTGTTGTTTTTAGGGTTTCGTAGCTCAACAGGAAAAAACGGAACCCATATAGGATCACTTTGTTGTCCGCCCGTCTTGTCCGTCTGGTAAAACCCTTTTTCTCAGGAACGTGTGGTATCAAGCTGAGATTAATATTAAATTCTCAATTAGGCAGTGCCTTAAAGCTGTGAAAAAATCAAACTTCGAAGTCAACGCATTTAAAAGACACAGTCACCAAAAAACGTTTCCATATAAATTGGGTACTTTCCTGTAGTCAACATAATTGATGTCACGCTTGCAATTAAATGTTATTTCTAAAAATACGTAGATAATATTAATGAATACTTATTTTAGTTTTTGGAGATTTTAAAATGATCAAAAACTAATAAATAAGGAGGCAATTTGACCGTATAGAATTATGATGTCAATTCAATTCAATTTTTGGTTGTTTGGCTCCATCGACACTGCCGATGATTCCGCCAATGTCAAGGTTAGAAAAGACACGTGTTTATTGTTCAGAATTTGGCCGGTGACTTCCGATGACGAGTTCACTCAGAGGAGAATCTACGACAAAAGACAAAAAAAAAACATTTATTGTTAATCTAACTACTACAAAAGCAAATTGTTAATTTTAACAAATTGGCTAAGAACTTACAAAAAAGATTATGATGGCATAAACCTTTTTTCCTTTCAAACTTCTGAGCGTTTTGACAGTTCATAAAACAGTACTGATTTGATCTGTCAGTCAAGTATCCTATTGGCCTCGTTTGAAAACCTAACCTAAAAAAAAGGAACTTCTAGTTACTAGAAACTTGAAATTTGGTATGAAATGCTGCCTGTCTATGTCAAAACCAATATAAAATTACCCAACACTGTGTGCATTTTGCTAAGGAGCAGGGCTCTGCTAACACTGGCTTTTCATATACGGCTAGGGTATATTTTGTATGAAACCCTCTGGCCGCAAGTCCGACTCGCACTTAGCCGGTTTTTTTTATTGTCGATGTCTGTTTATTTAATATTCACTAGCGAGTGTCTTATCACCTAAGTACGAAATTTATCGTATCTCGAAGAATTATTTGATAAAGTAATATTTCGTTATCGTATGAATCATTTGGTTTATGGTATTGACATCAGTTCAAGCTCAGATAAAGATTCATCACTCGTATGACATATTGTGACATATTCGTATGACTAAGACGGAAAGAGTGGCGGATGTTACAACTTGTCTACTGACTGATGATGAAATGCGGATAATCAACTTTAGGGAATTTGCAAGTACAGTCGGTGACCTCACATAAGTATCCAGGCATATTCGTGACTATTAACGCGCACTGGAACTCACTAGTGGCGTGAGTTCGAGCCCCGGTTGAATGTCCCTGTTTTTGCTTTTTTTATTATTATTTTAAAACGTTTTTGCATGATTTACTTTAATATAGGTATGTAACACCCAGAATATATTAAAAAAAAACGGGTTAAAAGGCATTTCATTTCTTCATAAATGGCGGACCTATCAATTTGCGTAAAATTAAAATCCATTCTTTAATTGACAATTGAAAACGTTGACAATATTTAAAAAAAAATATCAGTAATTATAAAAGGAAGTTACAGCGAGTGTCTCACTAAACAAATTATTCGACCTCTTCAAATTATCATATTCACTTCGCAGCACTTACCGAATGTTATTTCATCATCATCTTGTTTCATTTAAATATATTGTATTTCTTAAGAATGCATATTTCGCTTATAATAATTCCCAGCAAGCTTGACTAAGAAGTCAAAAAACATTCTCTGACATCCCAAGTCAGGGTTTGAACCTTCATCCTTCTGATCCATTGTCAAGCGCGGCTACCACTAGACCACAGGACAGGTTGAAATCAGCTACAAAATTGCGGACGGGTTGTTTCAAATTAACATTGCTAGGGCGCATCATATGTATAATTTTTTTCAACCGTATGAATTCCATCTCATAACAACCCACAATTTAAGCTATTTGTTTGCGGGTATTAGGCAATTACATTAGTGGGCAATGTCGTTAATTATCTATAATTCGACTATTGCTCTCGGAACAACTCACGGTTGACATTACATATTTATTACACCTTTATATTATGAAATAATGCTTCAATTAACAGCATTTTTGAAGGTGAAAATAGTGATGTTGTTTGAAAACAACACGTCAATAAGCTAAAGTGTTCATCTATTGCATTTAACGGTAAGTTGAATATATTAATTATATTTTATAAACTTAGCTCATATATATATTAATGATTTTAATGGTCTTTGCCTTCGTTTATTCATTTGTCTAGGATATCAAAGGAAATTATTAAAACTGGTTTATGTATAGCATGATATTACATGCTATTTATACTTTGTTATAATTAAAATTGCATAACAATTCGCATTACGAATACCTTATAGTATAAGTATTTAGCATTATGAAAATGTCATTTTTCTACACTATATATGCATTGCATCATTTTATTTTGTTTATGGTCTATTAAAGTTATAAGGATGATTAAATAAAAATAACGTTTCTTTACAGAGAAAAACCGTTAGATTGTGAATCAAACGGCATCAGCATGGAGAAACTGAAGATATAGAAAGGAAGCGGCCAAGGTTTGCTCCTGTGATGTTTACTCCTCAGTCTGCACGGGATATAATCGCAAGGCACACTGAAGACCCGTTCCTTTCCACCAAAACGACATTAAAATAGTGCGCAAACACTTACATGCATCCAGCAGGATTGAAGACATATGACTAATTTTGTATTTTACCTACCAGAACTAGCGGCAGAATAACTTTAGCTTATTGGGGTTGGAAGTCATCATGGGGCCAGGCGAAATTATAGAAGTCGGTGGTCGCATAATAGTGAAAAATACTTGGTAATTTTCCATGACGTCATGTTGCCAACTGTGCGAGTTGCCTATCCCGAGGGTCAAATATACCTGATAAAAGACCAAATTGTAACAGATTGGCTCGGTTCCCAAAGTGATATCACAACAGTTATCTGGCCGTCATAAAGCCCAGACTTAAATCTGATAGAAAATGTATGGGGCCAAATGGTCCTTAACTGGGACCTGTCCAACGTGAGGACAAGCCAAAACTCCAGGGACGGTAAACGGCATTAGTGAGAGGCTGTAAAAAGTTATCGACAATGACGGTGCCTTGAAGTATTAAGTAATGTAATAAAAAGGATTGTAGTGATGCTATTCTATCAACATTAAACATACAGTTTTTTTTTATGGTTAGTAAAGTAGGTGCCCGAGTGATGTTATTGTATTTTAAGATGGAAGCGTGTAATGCATTTTTCTATCTACATACATGTTGATTCACTGGGTGCCTCTTCATTGTGGTTAAAATAAATACTTTAATCAATAGCTACATATAGGAATATTAATTGTAATTGGTTATTTTGTTTATCTCATTTTCTTTTTATTTTGGGTGTGTTTGACTACACCAGACTATCAAAAAGGTGGCGAAATTCTAGTAAAATGTAACATAAACATAACTAAATAGTTGTTTCATCTCTTAATCGAATTAAAATTGTTTAATGTTGGTGGAATGCAACATAAGTATGTTTACGAAATAAAATGTTTCTTATTATGTGTTTTCATTCTTATTTATACCCTTATACGAGCAAAATACCAGTATGTGAAGGCTTGCCAAGATTAATTCTAGATGGCGTGATCACAGCGCAGTAACTTATAATACTTATAAGGAATTTGTCCATCATATTGTCATTAATGATGATTTATATACATCACACAATTTACTTGGCTTATTTTAAAAATAACTGTGGCATTTTGACAGTAGTCATCCCCATTGAACGAATTAAAATGGCATTAGCAGAAACCAGTAAGTAAAGTTTGCCAATGCGGTCTCCGTTAGATGGCGCTAGTTAAGTATGATCAAAATTGATTACATTTTGTATAGCGTTGAAACCCATTTTTAATAGTGCCCACAGAAAAGGTTCACATTGGTATTATTTTAGTTTTATTTACTAATTCAACAATTTATAAATTACCAGTCGAACAAAAAAGACCGCCATTTTTAACATATGGGCATAGATGTAATGTTTTAATTACGGGAACTTTCTACATTTCCATTAAAGTTGGAATTATCTCTTATTATAATTGTATTGTTATTTTTTTTTTATTTTTTTATTTTTTTCCTTTTTTTGACGCCTAGACATCCTATCTCTGAAAGTATAGGTCAAGTAATGTATAACCTCTTAGACCCGGAGACAATTATTACATCTCCATGTAAAGTCTGCCCAAGTATTGTTTTGTTGTATTAATACTGTTATTAACTTTAATGTAATTATGTAGATTGCGAATTCTTTTCTGTGTATTCTAAAATCATACATGTTACGTGCCCTTGAGGCCTGCTAGTAGAACGAAGTTTTTAATTTGATGTAAAATATATTTTTTTACCCTCTACATCATATATGAATACTTATATAAGAATAATAGAAACTATTTAACTAATTAAACACTAAAAAAAAGAAAAAAGTAAGTTGAGCCAGGTTTCGAACCTGAACACCGTTGCAAATGTGTACCGATGGTGCGTTCAAAACCACGAATATGCCTGGATATTTAAGTCAGGTTACCGACTCTATATGGGCGTTTCTCACAAAAAGTGTACACGTGACGAACCGGAGATCGTTTTTTTTTAACACCAATTTTAAAATTTATAGTGTATTATTTGAGAAAATGGCATGAAAATAATGAAAAACATAGAAAATATCGACATTTTAATTTCAGATTGTGGTGAAACTAGTTCCAGTTAGTCACAATTATAAAATTCATTTTAAATTGGTTTTAGTATTTTATGGACCAGTTTTAGTTTACACATTTTAAATATAATCAATAAACTATTTAAAACGGGCTTCATTTATAGAATTAAAGGAACAAGTAAACTTTGAGGATAAAATATATGTCCACTTCGTCACAATCGCTTTCAACTGACTGCTAAAACATGCATTTTTTGTATTAAATTACCACAAATCAATAAAAAAAAAATGTATGCATTAAGGAATCTTAATTTAGTAATTTTAACGCCTTAATATGCCAATTGTTGCACTACAGCAGCCAGAAATAATTATTTTCAACACTCCAAATCTTGGGACAGTGACTAAATGGAACCTCATGTGACTAACTTGAAAATGTAAGGAATAGTGTACACAGATTGAATACATTGAAATAAAAAATATAAGGAATATGCGTTATGAATCGTATTTATTTATAAAATCTCCTTAATCTCCCAATACGATATGACGTCAACCTTCTCTTTTATTTGTTTCATGTAGCTTATCTTTGGTTTTCCCCGTTCTCGCTTGCCTCCTTTCCTTCTACGATGTTATTAATAAAAGCGTCGTATCGTATAAGGTAACCAAATATTTTCCTTTTTCTATGTATATTCTCTATCGTTTTTATTAAGCTCCTTCTTTACCCCACCCTTACTTCCGAATTTGTGACTTCCGTTCAACTAATAATTGCCATCCTACGCCAGCATCATATTTCAAAGGGCACTAGTTCACATCTCATGGTCCACACCTCACATCTATATAATGCTACTCGTATATTCCAAATAAGAGTTCTTATGAGTACCTTATTAGTTTTCCAGGATATTTTTTGGACTCAAAAGCTATTTTTAGTGCTGAATGGTTGTTTTGCTAACCCTATTTTCATTTTACTGTTTGGAATGCAATTTGCTTCTTTTGTTATCACGCTTCCCAAATCTTTGAAATTAGTTCCATTCTGAAACGGAATAAGTCCTTGTCTTATTTCGATTTTAATTAAGTGAAGATGTTAATATTTTGGTTGGTGGTTAGTTTAAAGCTGTTCATGGTATCCATTAGTAACAGTAAGTCCTAATGTATTTCTGCAACTGCTTCAATTTATTTATCGTATGGCGTTAGTTTACACTGCGTGTTTATAATCTAAATTTACAATTTGTGAGATAGTAAATAGCTTCGCTTCGTAAGTCTTTGAGATCTTCCACTTGACCTGTGAATTTTGTTAATGGGCATTCTATGGCAATATGGCGCACAGTTTGTTCTGGGCATCCACATTCGCAGCTTTCGTCTACGGCCCAGCCCCATTTTTTTCGTAGTTGGTTGCAGTGAACAACTCCCATTCAATATCATCTACGAATCGAATACATTTTATTTTTTCACCATCGAATTTGACTCCTACATCTGTCAGATCAGTCCTTCGAAAAATATGGTCAGCTCTTTGCTATTTTTTCGTGCTGAGTATAAGTCGTCGTTATATCTAACAGAACTAAGGCTCGATTTTACTACACTCTTTATATTGCTATTTGACAAGCGTATGCGTAGCCCAAAACTTGTGCCAGAAATCTCTTGTTGATGAAGAGCATTTCCCTTCTAATGATTTTGCATTTAATGTGTGTTGGTTGTCACCTGTGTGCCTACCATGAGTTGAGTTTACGATCGGCGCTAGCGAGTATCTCGTATCGAGAGTCAGTGCACCTCTCTCGCACGCGTCAATAGTACGAAAGAGATAGACTGTCATCGAGCGCTTGATACTCACTCGGGCCGAACTTATGGTAGGCGCCATTGATGCAATATATTATGCAATTCTTTTTCACCGTCGGTACTAATCAATACTGATAAATATCAGTTTTGTTTATAATCATCGATAATTTTAATTTATCAGGGTATTTAAAGACGTCATTTGTGAGTCACACATTGTGACCTTTCAAAATACGCATGTACCTGTACATGCGCATGGAGATCTTTCCAAACATTACTCATATACGTATAGATGCGTGCAATAATATACCTAGAAGCAATTGAAAAAAATATAACTAAACTGCAAAGATTCGTTGAGCTACTTTGCGATGTGATAGAAAAACGTTGTTTAGAGAAAATAAAAGCGCTTGCATAACTTCTGCTGTGCTCCTACTGAAAGTATTATTTACCCGGCTTCTAAGAAACATGCATATAAGTCGGCTTCTGCGCAGGTCAAGTTTCGTGCCATTCTTGCATTTACATCTTGGTTTGGTATAAAAAACACACCTAATATTTATTTAAAAACATATACTTTTGTATTAGTGGCCCGATTTGTAGCAATTGCGTAATTATTGTTATCGCATGATCATTTTTATCACAAAATAAAACTTTCGATAAGCCTTTAGGATAAATATGTATCGTATAGAGGCCTGTAACTTCATTCGGAAGAAGAGTTCGGTTCTATCCTTACGTGTTTTCCGTATTTGAATCGGTAAGTGTTTCGGCTTTATTAAAAAGTGTTTTTTTATCTTATTTATTTAGGGCATGTTGGAGCAATGCAAAACATTAAACATACTACAGCAAAAGCCAATAACAGATCTCTGCAGAAGTATAATTAGTGGAACAACATGCATAAAAGCAGATATAAGTATAAATACGACTATGTCATGAGAAAAAAACCAATTAGGTGCTCAAATATTTGAAGTGTAAATGTGTGTGTGTTTAATTATCTTTGGTCATTCTACTAATCCGTAAATTTTTTCTTTGCCTTCGGGAGTCCTTGATTTCATTTGAAATTATATACTTAATCTGCTAATATTTTCTTCTGTTTCCGCGATTATTACTCATTTAAATATAACAATTTAACGGATTATGTCACGTATATTATCTCATTTGAGCTCTCGAAGTTTCGGAAGCTTTTCAGCTTTCCATGGTCACGGGTTGACAACCCGTAAATGGTGTTATTTAAATTGAGCTCATATAATTGAAAAATTCCATTATTTGAGTGACGAGTTAAGATGAAGAGCATAGGTAGATCAGCAAATTATTACGCCTTGATAGCCGATATTCGAATATTCTTAAGGTGATGCGTGTTCAAGATAAGGGAAGCAAGGAAAGAAGGAAAGCAGTCTGTGACGACATAAGGCATATATTTCTCACACACTGTCTCTCTGTACTGTATTAAGTAATTTTAAGGACTTATTACTTCCGTCAATGTCGACTGCTTGACCGAAGTTAATCAACCAACCAAAAAGCATGGTAAAAAAAAGGTGTCGATATAGGTAAACAGTTATACCATATTTATTGCGTGACAGATACTCACGTGTCTCAGAAATGTATATTAAAAATCTTTTTGCATCTTTTATAGGAATGCCGCCCCCACCAGGACCTCACCACCCTCATGAGCCCCCACCACCAGGCCCCCCTGGCCCCGGACCCGATGGACCTCCAGGCCCCCACGGACCTCACCATCCACCGCCCCCACATCCTCATTAAATTTAGCACCAAGTCATAACCAACCAGCATTATGATCGGTCATGATCGATCGGGCAAAATAGTGGAAGAATTTATAATGTTAATATTTTTTACGTGTCCTGTGAATAAATGATGACAACTATATCTTGTTCTGCTTTATTTTCTAAAACTTGATCGTTATGTTATAATAAGTTACATTTAAGAACGTCCTGTTTGAAGAGAATTTATATTTTCATAACAAGGCAAGCTCTGCGTACTGTTTCTAGGTACTTGTAGACCACCTAGACTCTCGGGTTTCACTATTCTTATAATTAAGAATCCCGCAGTGCGTACTCCCAATGGGAAGCCAAATGGATTTTAAGAGTTCTACCAGAAGTCTAACCAAGGTATCCGAAGGTGACTCTTTTGGATGTATCGTATGTATATACTACATGTAAAAAAGCTGACATACGATTCGACTTCATGAGATTTATTCTATTTTTGAAAATTAAACCAATCTAGTTTTTTGAACGAAAGTCAAAGGCCCTTTGAATGCCTTGTTACGTCCATGGCGTCTAGGGAACTCTATAACTATTTTGATGGTAACATAACGAGACGTCCGAATCATCGAAAATTACTCAAGGTGAATAAGTAAATTATATTTATACTAGAAGGGGCACTTCGTTCGCGGAGGAGAATAAAGTCATGGTGTCTGTTTTGCTTCAGCGTAGTCGGATAAAAAGTATTCTATAACCATTTATGAACGCCTGCCATGCCAATACTTAAAGTAGTTTTTTTTTTTTTTTTAGTTTATTTATCATAAAGAATCTTAAGTGGTAAATACAAAATTATACTCCGCCAAACTGAGGACAGTTTGTTGGCGGATAAAGCGCTCATTAACATTTTAGTGTTCTACCGACTTAAAATTTACTTATTCAACTACACATAACATTTACATCGCTGCCCATCCACAACAACGCCGCACGCTGTGCGAGTTCGCACCCTAGTTACATTAACTAAGGTACAAACCCGCACCGCGCAGCACCCCGACCCGAATCGCTGTCGCAGATAAGAAGCCATATGATACTTAGTTATATATTACATACTCATTTGAACAATAATGCTACTCAATACTGTTATCAAACAATTCTAAGAGTTCTGCCTGCAGTTTTTTCTTAAATACTTTTTTACTACTGCTCTTTTCTATGGATGGTTTTATTTGATTATGTATCTTAGGAACTATATATTTACGCGTTCTTTTGCCATAATAGTTGTTCGCATTATATTCTACGTATATTTTTTGTGTGCTTGCTCTTTAAATCCCATTTAGCTGTTTTAAGGTGATGAAGTCGCAAAGTGACATAAAAACATACAGAAATCCAATGCAGTATTTTATTATAATGTGTAAAAATTTAAATCAACATTAGGATAATATTTCTTCTAAAAAGAGCATTTCTGATTGGCCAACCGACTGAGTGACTGATTGACAACGAGCCCAAGTCCTAAGACTTACAGAAAGCGAAAGTCATAGAGATTTCCGTCGTGTCGTAAATCAATTTAGGACCGATTCGGACTGCCAGCGGAAGGAAAGCCACGGGCAGTAGGAGGTTAAATGTAATCGGCTAGCCTATATTACATCATTCACGTTATCACGTAACCGACCTTATCACCCTGTTAAACAATCGATAAGCCTGAATAAATATGGATCACTGAGGATCGTAACTTTATTTGCAAAAGATTTCCGTTGTACACTTACGTGTCTTCTATATTATATTCAGTAAGTATGATATAATGTTTATGTATTTTTCTTATTTAATTCTTTTTATTAGGTCCATTAGTAAAATAAGTATTAACTTACATAGTTAACACATCTTACGAGTTAAATTTGACCCACTTCCCGGTTTCCGATTGAGCTAAAATTGACAGGTGACTGAGAAAGATGCCAGAAAATAATACGCTAAGCCGACCGATAATAAAGATTAAAAAATTATGAATGATGATTATTTTTGATTTGCTATTTCTCAGAAATGCCTCCGCCACCTGGCCCTCATCACCCGCATCACGGCCCGCCCGGTCCACACGGGCCTCCTGGGTCTCATGGGCCATCTGGACCTCATGGACCACCTGGACCTCATGGGCCTTCTGGCCCCCACGGACCTCCCGGCACCCACGGACCTCCCGGCCCCCAAGGACCTCATCATCCCCCACCACCTTCGCATTAAGTCATTACCAACACCTTCGATCTTAATACAAACAACTATTTAAATAAGTATTTATTTAGTATTTAACGATTAAATAATTAACAAGGATTGTTTTATTATTTAATTCTTCTTCGTAATCGGCTTAGTTGGCCTAATAACACAATACTATGTGCCTTTCCAAATTCCTAAAAAATAGGCAGGTTACAGTTTATGGAATTTAGTCACCCTAAATGGGGGTGAGAAGTCAATGCGTCTCACTCTAACGTATTGCTGATTCCCTGTCGTCAGTGAAGAGAGAACAGGAGAAAAGGACTATCGTCAGTCTAAAAGTACCTGGCAAACAGTTCAAAATCATATATGTTTAAAATCATGAATAAAATAAATAGTAGATCGGCGCATTAGACTGAAATACTTGGCAACTAGGCGACTCAGTCCCGACTAAAAGAAAAAATTATAACTAATATTGATGAAAGGTTTATTATGGTCAATTATATTCCCAGTGATGTTCTACTTCCAGCTTCTCATGTACAGTCAGCGTGAAATAGTTTGTAGAATCTAAAGTGCCAAAAATATCGCAACCCATCTTTATTCTTATGGGCATAAAGATGTGCGACGATATATTTGGCGCTTTACATTCTACCGACTATTTGACGCTGACTGTACGTGAGAATGAGGCGTAAGTAGTTAAACACATTCAAAACACATATATGATTATTTTAGAATCACCCCGAAAAAATAAGTACATCACTATTATCTCCGCCCATGGACCTCAAAAACCTTAAAAAAACCCATTTTTTAAATATATAATGACTAGCCATTGCGCGCGACTTCGTCCGCGTTGAGATGCAAATTATAGCCCACGTATAATTCTGATGTTTAAACAAAATAACCGAAAATTTCGTTGTGATCCTTTCAAAAGTTTTTAAAATAAGGAGTAACGTACCTACACAAATTTTCACATTTGGATTCATCAGGATTTGCTAAACAATATATCATCAGTAGGGAGACCGAGGTCAGTTGTGACAGAAGAGAGTTGTGACATCGTCAATTTTTAATACCTATTAACTGTTAGCGAGATCACAACAGTGCGCGTTTGCTACCTTGAAACTTGAACTAACAAACGCGCGCTATTGCGAACTCGCTATCAGTTAGTAAATTCCAAAAAATCGACGATGTTATAACTCTCCTCTGTTACAACTCACCTCGGTTTCCCTTACACTGAAAAAAAAATATTACAAACTATGGCAGTCTCACAACCTACACGAATATAATCCATCAAGCGTTTAGGCCGCAGAGCGTTTCAATATGCTATAGAAACATAACCCTTCTTTCTTTTCTCTTCCCAGATAAAAAGGCTTAACTGATAAGTGTTCCAATCGCAGCCATGAGTTGCCTTTATCAGTCGAGTGCCAATCGTGCCCTGCAACACCAGTTTTATTATTAAATAAACTTAAATAAAAGGTATGTTACTTTATAAAATAATAATAATGTAAAATTATGAAAGAGTCAGCTAAAATTATTTTAATTTTACAGGTAGTGGTATTAACTTGAGATTAAAATAACAGTAATGGTTAAGCTTCTTCTAAATGAAGCATAATTTATTGTGTGAAACGCGTTTTCGATGATCCTAATTGAATAATTGAGATATATATATATATCGTCTATTCTATGTAACACATTTAGGTAGGTTCTTATTTACGTCTATTCTAGCTAGTGATAGATAACTTTGTTATATTTAGAAATTAGCATTGATCATCTCTTTTTCCTAATAGATAAACTTGTTACTTTTTGAAATAAAACAATTTAACGGATTATATCGCTTATATTATCTCATTTTAGTTCCCGACGTTTCGGAAGCTTTCCAGCTTTCCATGGGCACCTTTTCTCAGTCCACCCGTGACTATGGAAAGCTGGAAAGCTTCCGAAACGTCGGGAACTAAAATGAGATAATATACGCGATATAATCCGTTAAATTGTATTATTTCAATGAGTAATAATCGCGGAAACAGAAGAAAATATTGTTACTTTTTGTTCTTTCTCATCGATATATTAAAATTTTCCACAGATATGTTCCCCGGTCATCATCACCCAGGCCCCCCAGGGCCCCCCGGTCCACACGGGCCCCCGGGGCCGCACCACCACCCGCCAGGCCCGCCAGGCCCTCCCGGGCCCCACTTCCCACCAGGGCCCTATCACCACCCCGGGCCTCACGGTCCACCGGGACCACATCATCATCCCCATGGACCACCGGGCCACCATGGCTCCCCTGGACCCTTTGGCCCACCTGGACATTTTGGCCCACCTGGGCCCCATGGTCCGCCTGGACCCATGCATCGCTAAGAAGCTCCATTTAGACTGACAGACTGTAATAGTTAAGTCCACATTATTCTAAAACATGTAGCTTCGTCAAACCTACCCCAAATACCGCAATAAAAGTAAGCCCAAAAGCGCTCATCAGCTTTCATGTGCGACACACAAAAGACAGACCTAGTATGGATGTACCTTAAAAAAATGTTGTTTCTTGATAAATATATGTATATTTCTATGACATCTGTGGTATTTATACATCCTTCTATTCTCTATAACTTCTGCATTTGTGACAAAATATTAAATTAGCAGCGTAAATTATATGATTATCGAAATTAGTCACCAAATGAAAAGTTGGTACAATCACTATTGCGTATAGTTTTATCTAAGTCGTTATCATATTCGGAGGTAATTTTATCAGATTAAATTTATATTTACACACTCGATTATAAGTAATTGTTACCAATACTTCTAGGAATTCTATTATCGAAAAAATAAATGTTTCTTTAAACGATTTTATTTAGTAAAATAGACAAATATGACATGCTTATTTTAAGGAATGCGTTATAATTTTTTAGGAAAATATTTATAGTAATAGTAGATCAAAATGCAAGAATCTGTAGGTAGATGTCATAAAAGTAACAGTCGTTGCTGGTTTAGAAAAAAATATACTGACAAAGTCAGACTAGCAATAATATTTTGTTTATGGAACAATCTGAAATTCATAACTAGTGAATTTTGCTGTCCATTTCATACACTTCTTACAATATAATGTGTTGTACAGTTCCGTCCCCTATAACGTAGAACTAAATTCTCTTTGGACAATGCCATCCAATTTAATGCAGGATGCCACTGATTTGACATAAATAATTATCGAAAAAAAAAACTATATTTTGTGATATATCTATAATCTTGATCTTCACAATTTCGCAACTTCACTTTTTCACAACGTTGAGAACGACAGCTATTTAAAAATATGTTTGTTCCATCATGTTGGCTGCCAATTTTTTTCTGCGTTGTCATCTTATTTGGGTATGTTTTGGACAAAGTTTAAATCGCTCCGAAACTGCCATTCAGATTAAAAAAAAAATTTGTATAAAGGTCATCTGGTAGCTCTGGCTACCGGAAGCAATTTGTAGGTTATCAAAGTTGGTAGCTCTAGTTACCGAAAGCAAGTGAGTGGTTAGAGAACATAATGATAATGTTTACAAAGCATCGTAAGTCTTTTAAAATTAGGCCACAATGTAAAAATGGTTTAGATTTGACTTTGGTCACGACAATTCTAATCTACAAAGATACCTTTCATATTATTCTGCAAGTATTGCATCGTGCATGCTAGTATATCATCATATACCCGTATATAAACAATCGTGCCCACGGACATGGATAAACGATATACGATGCTTAAAAAATCCTGAAAGTTTAATGCCACAGTAAAATGAAAATTATGGTATATTACAAATAGTAGGTCCAAGTTACGGTATTTGTCAAGAAAAAAGAAACAATTGCCGAATATTTTTTCTAAACCTTAAACACAAGCCGATTGGGAATACACCGCTCGTTTCTCAACAGGAAAATTCCATTATCAGAACACAAAACAGAGAACAGACGACACAAACCTAAATACCTTGTAAGTAAACGACGCAATAAGTAAATAGCATTTTCATGAGACCGCTTCAAACGAATGGCGCCGCAAACAATTTTAATGGATTGCTATTATTTGCGATGGAGTGGAATTACCTCAATAGGTGAGGCTGGCCATTAGGTGCTAGCGTACTGGGACTATTCTACTGAAATTGTTAGGTATGCTAAGTACACGCGCTTACAGTACCGTATAGTTAATTGCGGACTTCTTGGCATTACATTAAGTGGAATTACCTCAATAGGTGAGGCTGGGCGTGCTAGCGTACTGGGAATATTCTATTGAAATTGTTAGGTTTGCTAAGTACACGCGTTTACAATACAGTACCAATACTTAGTTGCGGAATTATTAGAATCACATTAGGAGGAATTAACTCAATAGGTGAGGCTGGCCATTACGTGCTAGCGTACTCAAAATATTCTACTGAAATTGTTGGGTATGCTACTAAGTACACACGTATACAATACCATATTCTTATTAGCGGAGTTCTTAGCATTACATTGAGTGGAATTACCTCAATAAGTGAGGCTGGCTGTGCTAACGTGCTGGGAATATTCTACTGAAATTGTTAGGTTTGCTAAGTAGGTACACGCGTTTACAATACATAGTTGCAGAATTATTAGAATCTCATTGAGTGGAATTACCTCATTAGGTGAGGCTGGCCTTACGTACTAGCGCACTGGGAATATTTTTGCTAAGTATACACGTTTACAATATCGTATACTTAATTGCGGAATTATTAAAATCACATTGAGTGCAATAACCTCAATAGTTGAGGATGGCCATTACGTGCTAGCGTACTGGAATATTCTACTGAAATTGTTAGGTACTCATTTGCTGAGTACTCAACGTTTGCAATATCGCATACTTTTTTGCGGAGTGTTTAGTATCACATTCAGTAAAATTACCTTAATATGTGAGGCTGGACATTACGTGCCGGCGTACTAGTAATATTCTAATTACGTTACGTATTAAAAAAAAACCCAACACAACCTGATTGTAAAAAGTTTACCATTTTAGCTAAGTGGATTCCTATCAACACCTTGAACGCGAAGAACACCTAAAGGTGCCGTGTGCTGTCGGGCCTACCACGCCAGCAACGCCTAAAGGTGTCGTAAATCGTCGCAATAATCATTGCTGTGGCTTAAAGGTCTTGCAACCAGGCCATGAAATCCCAAAAAAAAAAAAAATATTGCTTGGCGTGTGACTGTCAACGTCATTCAAATACTGAAAGTGCTCAAAGCGTTAAGATAAACGGCCTGGCCCTGACATCCTAATTTCAATAATTGTCCTCCTGTTAATCAACTCTTTAAATACTATAAATTAAGGATGAAGGTACTAACTACCGGACTAGTATAGTAGAGCAATGGGACATTTAGGTATATAAAATAAAATCAGGCATATGAAAGTATCCGCTTGTGGTCATTGGTAATCACACTAATCTGTGGTATCTTCCTACTTATTTTGACATATCTCCTCTGAACTTCCCTTTCCTTCCCTTTTCCCGCTATTTTCGATGTTGTCTTGCATGAATGATGAGTGATGACATCAGTTAAGTCGCATTTTTTCTCACATCAGTGAATAAATAATAAATAAATAAAATAAAAATAATTTATTTTCAGATTCCTGAGATCCATAGATTGAGATGAGTTACAAAAAACACAAAACTTAAAAACTATGTTAGTAAACCTTACAACTACTTATTTTTTTCGTCGTATGACATGAAGGTCGGTGTATCGGCGCAGAATATCTGAATCAATCCCACCTCTCTGTTATCATTTTCAGGATGCTATTTGAACTCCCCCTCATCTGCAACACCACGGACGCCGTCTTCTTTCGCACTATGGCATAAAAGTCCTCTACGCTAGCATCGGCAAACATCCCAGAGGCGCTGCAAAATCTAGGAAGCCCAAACAGCATTCTTAAAAATATTATGATACTGGATACGCAGGGTATTATAGGGCTTCAGCCTGAAACTAGCCCACAGGCCACACGTATAGAAACTTTGACAGTAAGCTCTAAATAAAGTTAGCTTTATTTGGGCACTACAACGTTCGAACCTGTGCGCCAGCATCCCGCCTCGGACAGACAACGCCCTGCGCTCCCTCTCAATATCTAGATCGTCTTTTAGGTCCTCGGTCACAATATGACCCAGGTATTTAAAGTGAGTGACACGATTTAGAGGAACTCCGCTTAACATTATTTTGGCCGAGTAGGCTGGACACTTAATATTACCCTGAAAATCATGAACTCGCTTTTGACAGCGTTGTACTTCAAACCGTGTTCTTATGCATACGTCTCGAATATCTGGATTAACTTTTTTAGCCCTGATACTGATGGGCTCAGCAGCACTATGTCGTCGGCATAACTAATATTGTTTACACAAACATTATCAATTCTACATCCGACACGGATGCTGCTGAGCTCCTCAAGCAGTTTATTTACGTACATATTAAACAGTCTAGGCGAGGTTAGCCCCCCCTGCCTCACCCCACACTTTAGCACATATGGATTTGAATATTCTTTAGCCCATTTTACCACGTTAATCTGATTGCTGTACCAGTGCGACATGATTCCTGTAACAGCCGTACTTATGCCTGTCTCCTTCAACTTTGCCCACAGTACATCATACGACACGGTATCGAAAGCTTTAGAAAGATCTAAGAAACAGGCATAAATAGGCGTATTTCTCTTAACATAATAGCTTACTGTATGTTTTAAGGCTAGTATTGCACTTTCCGTAGATAGTCCTTCACGAAAACCGAATTGCGCATCATGTAATTTAATACGAGTATGCATGTTCATAAAAGTGTCAAGTAACCTATCTAGTACCTTTGCGGTGACTGTAGCCAAAGAAATCGGCCTATAATTACTTTTATCAGCGAGATCACCTGTAGGATTCTTAACAAGGGGAATGACCATAGTTTTCATCAAATCAGGAGGCAAATATGAGTGTCTCATGCACAGCGTGAACAGCATAGATAATAACCTCTCAATGTGGGAGCCCCCGTGCTGCAGGTGTTCAATGCTGAGTCCGTCGTGCCCCGGAGACTTTCCTCTTTTCATATTAGCTATAGCTAGTCTAACGTCTTTTGCGGAGACTACAATTGACATATCTGTCAGATTGGACTCAGCATTGAACTCCTCCCGCACGGGTTTATAGGTGTTCCACCTGAAAGTAATCCCTGAAAATGTTCGCAACATCTTTGGGCTTGCTTGGAATAGCATTCGTCAAATTGTCAAGTGTCCAAAGCGAACTTTTGACATAGATTTTATCACCTCGGAGAAATTCTGCTAACACGGAACAACAGGCGATTCAAACAGTGCATTCTGCAAACGGAGCTTTGCAATTTCAGAATCACATAACTCACTGTGAAAAAGCGGGGTATCTCAATACCTCGTAGAATTCAACCTTAAAGAGACGGTCGTAGGCTAACACCGAAAATCTAGTTTTAAACACATAAATAGACAAATAATAGTGATCGACATTCCGAAGCGAGGTGGCACAATTTTTTTTATTTTCGTATAAATTTGACTTTGCTTAAACTTTTGGGTATAATTTACTAACTACGGAATGATTCCATCACAAACCTTCCGAGAATTGAATACATTATTTTAGGAAAACGTCTCCTGTAACAAAACTGTCCACTTTCATGGACTATCGTCGGAGCCGGACGTAAGACTATTTTACGGATCGGTGCCTTTTGGCGTTCCGTTATTCTTTCTTTTCTCGGATATTCGTTCGTTGTTTCCTTGTGCTTTATTATTTATTACGCATCTAACCCGCGGCGGTGGAAGGCGGTGACAATAGCCGGTTCTTGATTATGAACGAGTGCAGTAACCAACGTTTTCTGCCCGGGGTTATTTTCATTATCATTCATTTCAAGGGTTTATCGGGTGTTCTGGTTAGCATAAATTATGACTAAATTCACTATATTCGATTATTTAATAAAAAAAACAACTAATTGTTTAAACTTGATCAATAAACCCCAACATACCTAGAATAAATCGGATGATCTTCAAACAGCTGAACTTATTGTCTTTAATTATAACTAAGAACTCTCAAAGGAACTCGTTCCTTTTCAGATAAAAAGACTAAATTAAAATGCCACAGACAGACATACAGATACAACTAATAACAAAACACCCTCATTGAAATAAAACAATTTAACGGATTATATCGCGTATATTATCTCATTTTACTTCCCGACGTTTCGGAAGCTTTCCAGCTTTCCATGGTCACGGGTGGACTGAGTAAAGATGTATTTTACTCTGTTAAAGTTCCAATTTGTGCAAACTACCCATTTTTTTGAAAAAACACAAATAAAGGTGTACAATACATGCCAGATGGGCCTAAGCTGTAAAGACAGACACATGTGCCAGAAGGGCTTAATTATTTTATTCTAATAATTTACCAAGCAGCATTTCGCAAATGAGGCGTACTGAGGAGAAAAGATTTCTTGTTTTATTTCAATGAGTAATAATCGCGGAAACAGAAGAAAATATTAAAACACCCTTATTTTACGGATATTTGGGTTTAAAAATAACCAACGATTCTAAAGTTATAAGCCCAATGAGGGTAATCAATTGTAATAACATAACAAACATGTTTTCCCAAACAAGCACTCATACATTTCAAGCATCATTGTTATGACGTTATTTCAAATAAGTGCACGAGTCAAGAAGACAAAAGGAAAGCCGAAAATCCGTGTTAATGAAAAGTAAAGTCTTCTCCAGTGTTCGTTCGGTCAATAAGTACACTCTTCCGGTCTGAAGGAAGGCTTCAAAGTACACTTAATTTCCCCTTTGTCCCAGCGTGGTGTCTTTGCAATTAAATAGTTAACAAGTTGATTTAGCTTCTTCGCAAACTCTTTTCGATAAAAGTGTACAGTTATCATTTGATTGGAGTTCAAATCAGAGGTCCATTGTATTTTCTTTTAGATTAAATAACTATCTATTTATGCTCCTATGATCAACACTGTCCTAATGATTGGAATTAATGTTTAGGGTTCCGTAGCCAAAATGGCAAAAACGGAACCCCTATACTTTTGTCATGTCCGCCCGACCGTCCGTCCGTATGTCACAGGCATTTTACTCAAAAACTATACAAGATGTATATGGATGAAATTTGGAGTATAGATAGGTCTCTTAAATAATTTTTTTCAGCATATATCAATGTGTGGCACATATTTCGACGGTACTTTTAAAATCATTTTGAGGTTGCTTTTTTTTTATTTAGTGGATATTTTTGGAAATAATTGCTCCGAATTGGCATAAATTGTGCCTTCTGTATTTTAAATCTTGGTTCAATAAATATAAAAAAAATCACAAAATTAAAACTGAATAAATACTTTCAACGAAAATTGTTTTCACCATGATCACTATGATCAGATATACCGTTTTTGAGTAAGTGCCGTGGAGATACGTTCTTTAGCTAGTGCACTTTTTCATATCGTATTTTTTCCACCTGTAGTGCATTTTTTCGTATGGACGGCTTCGGAACCCTACACTGAGCATGGTCCGACATGCTCTTGGCCGGTTTTTAATTCACAGCAGTAGCGGTGGAAAAAAAGGTGTCATTATTATTGAAATAAGGCTTCTAATCCATTGAAGCAGAGTGGAGCGGAGCTGTGCAAAATGGATCAATCAGGATGCGTCGTTGTTGAATCCAACAAGAGCAAATTTGAATGTGAATGGTTAATTTGGCATAACTCCGCTCCGCTCCCTTTCAATGAATGCAGCCTTAGGGTGTCAAAGTTTGGAACGTTCACCATACGTTAATTATTATTACGTAGAAAAGAATTACGATTTAGAATAAAGTACGGAAGCCGAGCAAATGTATCAAATATTTAAATATTTGTTCTTGAGTCTTGGATGTTTTCTATGTACCTATATAAGTACGTCGTCTGGTAAGTAAGTCTGGTAAGTAAGACACAAGCCTTATTGAGCTTACCTTGGCATTACTTTGATTTGTGTAAAAATGTTCTGTAATATTAATTTATTTATTTTTATTTATAATTTAATCGCCGTGAGTGGTGGAATGTGCTTACGCAACAAGCATAAATCGGTATTTGTATGAGCAATCGCAAAATCTAATAAGTATAAGCATTCTAACCATCATTACAATTGTTTTGTATTTTTCTCGTTATTTATCTTTGCCGTTAAATTGTTATTACAACTCCAATCATGTGCTATGGGGAAACCACATGAACCTTTTAAAATACTATCTCAAAATGCACGAAAACAAACAGACATTAATACTTGCACATTTATTTCAACATGCACTTCACTTAACAAAAGTCAAAGTTTAATCCACACATTCCATTGTGTTTGTTGAAACATTTCAATCGGGCGGTTTCATTCGCGGCGATCATTCGACCGAGCATACATTCAGCTCTTTTTTACGCTCGACTGGCTCTCGATGAATGAACTGCGGGTATTAGAGTTCAACCACATATACATTACGAATAGGTAACCCACTTCCTGTGTGCAAATAAACAATTTTCCATTTATAACCATTATGACCCTCCGCAAAACGATGATGCAGCCTTAATTTCACGATGCCCATTTATTTTTGAGCGTGATTCAGCGAATTTTCGTGAATTGCGATTTTTTGGGCGTTTTGCAATAAAATATTGAGTCTTTCTGTTTGAGGACTTTTATTCACGCTGTTGGACAATTTGATTTTGTTGACACGATGCGTCGGATGCAGTTAAAAACGCAATGTTACACTCCACGCTGCGATGTTATCAATATAATATGACTTAATAAATGATATGACTTAATAAAGACGAATGGAATGAAATGTGTCGTGAATGTTCTTTAAATAACATATAAATTTTAAAAGAAGCTTTCGAAAATACAACGTGCTATACGTGATAGACCTACCGTGTACCTGAGTAATCTTCTGTTGTAAGACAGGCACAGAACGTGGCAACAAAGAGGTAGGATTGGCGTCCTACCTGTTTGTTGCCACGATCGCGCGGCGTGACTTTCCGCCAGCTTCTTGTCAAAGCGTTTTGTCGCATATCTCCGCGCTCTGTTTTTATATTTTTGAGCGACGTCTCAATTAAATGGTGGCATATATAAAACGTATGTAAATACACTTACTCTACTCATCATCTTCATCATCCACATCAGCATATCAGCCCAAGGACTTCCACTGCTGGACAAAGGCCTCACTCATGGATGTCCATAACGATCGGTCGTGCGCCGTCCTCATCCAACGGTTTCCCGCGATCTCCACCAGATCATCGGTCCATCTTGTTGGGGGCCTTACCATGCTGCATAGTCCTGTATGCGATCAGCACTCGAAAACCGTTCTAACGCAGCGGCTATCGGTTAGCGAGGAATGTGCCACGCCCACTGCCATTTAAGTTTAGCAACACTTTGAGCTATGTCGAAGTGTGTTGGTTCTGCGGATCTCCTTATTTCTGATTCGATCACACAAGGAGACTTTACTGTATGTAACACCTAGTATAGTTTTTTTGAATTGTATATAAATCTTTTAATTTATATAATAGTGAGCGGGGGAGAAGAAAATCATAACCCTCTTTTTTTCTTCAGTGTTGTCGAGTAAAACGTATGCTATAACCATCTGTGGATGCCCAGCTACCCTGTACCTAAAATAGCTGAAATCCGTTTAACACTTTTGGCGTGATGAAGCCACAAGGACACACACAAACATACAAAAATCCATTAAAAAAAGTTAAATTCGATTCAGTGACCATCAAATAGTCCGTATCACTTATTATTAAACATCTTCAATGTACAAACAGACGTTTAATTTTTACAACTTTATAATATTATAGACTAGAAGGTATCCGCAACTTCATTTAAAGAACACTGAGATGAGAAAATATTTTTGCATTTTTTGTGTGTTGTTGTAGCTTCATAACGAAAAAATGGCTTAAAATTTCAACATTTTTTGATACACTGGTAGCTGGGTATCCACAGATGGTTATAGGATACTTTTTACCCGACTACGCTGAAGCAAAAAAGAGGGTTATGACTTTCCTCCTCCACAACACAAGTTTCGGGCACCTTCTTGCTCCGGGCACTCTTGTGTATAAAGTTGTAAAAATATGCTGTAGTATAAAAGAGGTTTTGACTTTTTTCTCTTCCAAGAACAAAGTTCTAAGTTCTACGACCTTCTAGTACTAAGAAAATGTAAAAAATAAAAAAGTTAATTTTTAATTAGTGACGTGTGATACAGTTGTGTCTAGATATCATACAAACTTAAACATTCGGTCTATTGCTTGCTATGTTCTTTGTTTATATGTATTTTTACTAAATACTCGTTTTCTGAATTAGAACTATAGGTTCCAATAGCTACAAGATCAAGTTACTCGTATATTATGAGTACTAGTGGCTCTTGAGCTGTAGACCTTAGCGAGTCTGTCAACCCCTACATCCCCGCCATTTAAAAGAAATCCAGAAAAACTGAATGAACAAAACAACATCCAAATAATTATTCAACCAGCTCACATGAATTGAGAAATGCGAACTGTAGATTAGAACAGCCAGCCGGACATACGAAAGCATTTTTACCTAAGCTGAAACGAAGGCCTTCGCTTGCTGCTCTCGCTTGGTCAAGTATGTGCTAATTTTCAGATAGTTATGCATGCAAAACATTGATTTAAACTAACGCGATGCAGCTGGGGAGTTCTTATATTGGACAGACGAAGTGCGCTATTGCTGAAAGAGTCAAGGAACATATCGCAGCTGTTAAGAACCGCCAGGTGACTAAGTCCGAATTTTGATTGAGCTTCATAATCCGGAGATCCTTTCTACGGAACTTAATTACTATAGTAGAATCGTACGTGAAGCAATTGAAATTAAGAAATACCGATATATCTACCATGAAATCCAGTTATTAGTCAATGTAAACAGCATCAAGCACCATCCGATAAATTGCCAGATGTCGTGAGCGTAGTGTGTCAGTATAGTGACAATCTTAGTGTTCAATTGGATAATAACCCAAGTAGTACAGAAGCTGTTTAAGAGCTTATACAGTCCTTATAATGCTCAAACTGCTTGTGTGCTACCTGGGCAAGACGAAGCGCGGGTAGATTCGAAAACTCGCGCGGCTAGAAGATGTTGATATCCGCCTTTTCAATTCCTTTGAGACCATGGATATAACGTGACGGCCGCAACGTCCAAGAATTACCAACGAACGCTAATTAAATAAATTTGTGTTGTGATAATTTATGCATGCAGTCTAAAAGTTAACGTCACTAAGCGAATATATACAAACAACGACAACATACGTTCAAAGTTGAATTTGTCTGTCACTCAGAAAGCTTAGCAGAGTTCAAGTCAACTTTATCTTGTCTAGCATTATTCAGTGACTTTTAGATATCTGACGTCACTCGACTCACGCAACCTTCAGAAACTTGTACGTTATTTTCATTTGAGCTGTAATGTATTCTCTATTAAGATTGTTATACTTTATATATTTATACTTTACCTTTAAAATTTGGGGCCGAGGGTAAACCTTTAAACAAAATTATTATGAGAATACTATATTTGACAATTTGCTTTTCTCTTTACTTACTTTCTTACCTACATTAAATTACTTACATAACAAGACTAAATCTATGATAATACTAATACTACTCGGAGAATAATATAATACTTGTATAGTTTTATATGAGCACATGTCTCAGTTTATCATTCCTTCACTCTTCTAACATAAGTATATTAAAGGCCAAGGACATAACATAAAAAGTTACATTTATTTCAAGAAGTTTGCTAGGAATGCGTTTATTTTTCATACTTACTGTAGAAATATAAAAACTGAACCTACAAAGGTAAAATAAAAAAGAAGATATTGTGACTCAAAATTACAGTATTTTGTCTTGCCCAAAGAAAATTAAACGTTACATTAAAGGGAAAAAATGGACGACAGCTATTCACTTAAACTCAATGTTTAAGCCAAAAAAAAGAAAATGCTCGTACATTTGTCGCTCCTCCATACACTTGTGATGTGAGTGACGTGCAGCTCAATTTGAATGGGGGGACAGGGGTTTTTTTTAACCTATGTTAATCCACCCAGGTGAATTAAGTACACTTTTAGTTGCTTTGGTTCACTTGAAAAATAAAAGTCAACTTAAGGCACCTACGGATGAATAAACTTAGGTGCTAACGTTTTAATGTCCAGCCGTTATGCCTGACTTTGAATCTTTATTTTAACGTTTCTAGTGTTTAATTTTCAATGGGTACCATATGTTCGTCTCTTAGTCGTAAGAAACCGAATCGATTGTGTGTCGAATGCGGCATACTATATTTATTTGAAATGATATTGAAACTGTAGGCTATAATGCTAGAAATAAACAATTCAGTATATAGGCATTCAGTGAATACAATCACAAAAAAATATATTTCAGCAAACATTTTACACATTTTCGCATCATGAATTTATTTCCCGTAGTGTAATGTGAACCTTGAGCTTTCAACGTCACTCTCTGGAGACTCTACATCTAAGTTACGGTTAACTTAGAACTTGCTCAGGCACGTTGGAAGAGCCTCTAGTGGCGCATTCTAAGAGGCGCCGGGCCCAAATGCAATGCGGAAATTTCACATTTAGGAACATTTTGCATATTCTTAAAAAATATCTTTAAAATTATAATTTTTTTAGCACAGCTACTTTCAAAACAACTCAGATACCTAAACTTGAAAAAGAAACTGATTTGCAGAAGCACTATTTGTCCAATCGACATTAATTAAGAAAGATACACGTATAGAGGTAAATAAACACGAAAACTGCAGGAAGCAACATGAGAAAATAGCTAATGGAAATCGATTGAATACAGAAGCTTTGCACCACACCGCATGTGAACTATTGAATAGAAAGAGTAAAAATGTCAACTAGAAAATATTTCATGAAAAGAGGAGGGCACGAGTTGTGTCGGGCTCATATCACGTACACTACCTGCCTTGAAAATGCACGAAATAAAACATTGAACAAAGAATACGAAGCCGCAGTGCAATCGTAAAATAGCCTGCAGCGAAAAAGTCCACAAATTCACTTTGTTTAAATCTGGAAAACCGGTTGAAAAAATTCTATCAGCCACTTTGCGAAGTGCGAGGCGGAGCTGTCAATTACCCATATTAATTAGTCAAGTTTCGCGCCAAAATAACCGCCATTAAATATTCAGATTTGGAAGTGCAGTACCGTGTCGCTGCAGTTGCGAGAGCTCTCGTGCTGTCAGGACTTGCATTTGGCTTGTCGGTGAAATGAACACGTCTGGGTCGTGGCTCCAGGAATAGCGTCGAACGGGACAGGTCAAACGGAAATAAAGCAAGCTGCACTCAGCGAAGTTTGGACATGTCTGATAGCTTTACTGGCGGCTCGTGAATAAAATACTTGGTATTTCTGTCTGCCTTTTTCATTCCATTTCGAGCTCTATTGCAATCGTCATCCATGCAGCGCAAGAGCTATTAACATTTTTCATTTTATATTTATATTCTCTTCTCTTAAAAGTTCCATTACAGTGTTTTAGAGCGCCACGGTACATACACGGGAAACACCTAACGCGTTTCCCTTGCAGCATTTTGTTCTATATTAGCAAAGTACATAAAAAAACCTTACTTATTTGGACATAGCCGCGCTAAAACAGCGCGATGCTTATTAGTAAGTAAAAACAAGGCGCCCACCGTGGGGCAGATTACATTTGCCTTAAATACGCTGCAGCTGCCTTGTGTTTCCGCCGACCGAACTCAAAACATCTGCTCGGGATTTAATTATTTTAGGCTGCATAATCTTAAGCTGTGCCGTCGTGCGTTTCTTTCATAATAATTTTATATATTTTGTTGTCATATATTAATGTGGAAACCTGCAACGCAGGCAGATAACAATTGCTCTGCGTACATACATTTCAGGGCAAGGGTGACGTTATAAGAAATATATGAAACCGAACGGTTTTATTGTGTGGCAGTAAAACGAACAAATTTGCATCGGGAATCGAACCAGACACTTTCCAAATCGAAGATCGTAAAGCGATCCCGCATCCGGTGACCGGGCTCATGAATAAAATGTTACATTACAACCGGCGGCAAAGGAAAAACATAAGAAACTGGCCGGCTGTTAAAATATTAAGGTTGTGCTGCATATCGGATTATTTTTTCATTTGGACTCTAGAAATGTAGGTCCATATGTATTTTCGATGCCGGCATTGCTGGTTGAACGTACGAATAGGATGTGGGTGAAATTTTTATGAAGCGGCCCTCACGCACGCCGCCGGCGAGCTGCTGTGGAACGGAGGTTGCTGTCACGTGAAAGGTTTGTTTCACGAGCAAATATTTGATTTCAACGTAAAGCCAGTCACGAATTTCTCATTTTAAATTTGTCCAACCTACATCGTCAGAGTTATTTTAGGCCGGGTTAAATTAAACATCTAGTCTAGTTTGTATTAGAATACGCTATTGGAAAATGGAAGTTGGCGGTTGGCGTTGTTGCTTGCATGTGTTAAGCTTTGATGTACGAGTTTTAATACATTTTTAAAAAACACACACGGCTGCACATAAAATGAATGTCGAGGTCGCGTGGGTCGGAGCACGTTCAGGCAATATTTGCTCGATAAAATTCAGCAACTGTGTAGGCACTGCAGGGTTTTTGCTTGTCTGCTGGAAATTATAACTAATCTAACATAATATGCGCTATAAGCGCTATAATAAAAAGACATAACTTATCTTAATCATTAAGAAGGTTGCATGTAAACGCACAAATGATAACTTACACAAGTGACTTTTTTTATATTATCAAGCTCCAGGTAATTTATTTGCTTATTTATTTATTTAGTAATAACGTACCATGTTTAAGAGAGGTATAAGGATGGTGGGCTACCCATCAAATAGAAAAATTAAGCAAGCATAAAGCCATAACATTCAAATGCATGTTTATTATAACAAAGCCCTAGAGAACTCGCTACACTTATAACTAAAGTAGCGAGATACGTTCCCGGATAATGTGTCCACATACTCTGTCCAATTTGTTTATAGATTAATGCCTGTCATAACCAACAAAATGCCGAAGCACATTTTGGTTCAGCAGGTACTTAACGTATAAACTTGTTTTATTACTGTGACAAAAAGAGTCGTAAAAACCCCAACAAAATTGAATTTTAAATCAGCTTTAACGTGGCGCAAACAAGGCGAAGCTGAGTGAAATTATGCCGATGAGGGCAATTCTGAAGTAAATATATCACAGAAGGACATTTTGGAACCCAGAGTGGACAAGGCATTAGGAGTTTTGTGAGGTCCAGATATATAATTGTCATATAAAAATGTCAAGGTGCGAGTTGGACTCACGTACCGAGTATTTCGCACTAAAAACATTTGTATTTTTTTGCACGCAGTATTAAAATGGAAAAAACTATTTTAGGACGATACAAATTTTATTAGCGATATTGTGAATAGTTAAAAAACTGACTTCACCACATTTTTAGAACAACACAAAATTCATTTGTACTTTGTGTTGTCCTTTAAAACTCCCGAAAAAGCAATAAAATTTACGAAGAAATATGAAATTTTATATAGTCAATTAATCACAATCTCAATTTAAAAATTTTTTTTGTAATTTTGCTTGATTTTTCGGAATTTTAAAGGTTTATGTACTTTTTTGTATGTTAGATTACATATTTTTGAACAGTGAACATATTTTAGTAACAAAAGTATGTTTGGCACTTAGCAGTTTATTAACGAAATACTCGTAGAATAGATTATTATTTATGTATTTATAGATCACTAGCTTCTGCCCGCGACTTCGTTTATCGCGGATAAGGGTATTTTTTCGGGATAAAAAGTAGCCTATGTCATTCCCCGGGACGCAAACTATCTCCATACCAAATTTCATCCAAATCGGTTCAGCGGTTTAAGCGTGAAGAGGTAACAGACAGACAGACAGACAGACAGACAGACAGACAGACACACTTTCGCATTTATAATATTAGTATGGATATGGATTATTGAAGGACTACGAATTCGCAGCGCTTGCATGGAGACCCTGGTTGGCCGACATGAAGGAATTTATGAGGGCCTTGTCGTCACGGCTTGTTCGTGCCTCGGGAGACCCCAGAGCTCTTTCGCGATTCAAGGAGGTAACAGCCAGCGTAATGGGGTCCATGCCGCACGTAGGTTTGTTAGAGGTGTATTTTTAGGGTTCTGTACCAAAAATGGTAAAAAAGGAACCCTTATAGGACTTTGTCTGTCTGTCTGTCCGACTGTTAGAGCGCCATATCTCCAAAACTACTTATGCTATCTATTTGAATTTTGGAATATTAATAAACATACTATACGGTCAGCCTACATGTATTGTAAAGGAAACATTTTAAAATGTATATTTTTGAAAAAACGACGTACCTATATAAGGGGGGGCAAAAATTAAAAGTCTTGCTACTAGGTCAAGTCGGACATCATATGAAAGGGCTTGAATTTTTTATTTTGTTTTATTAAGGAAAATGTGAAAGAAAAAACACCCCCCTTTATCTCCGAAGTTAACCGAACGGAAGTTTTGATATTTTCACAATTTGAAATAAAACAATTTAACGGATTATATCGCGTATATTATCTCATTTTAATTCCCGACGTTTCGGAAGCTTTCCAGCTTTCCATGGTCACGGGTGGTCGGGAACTAAAATGAGATAATATACGCTATATAATCCGTTAAATAGTCTGATTTCAATGAGTAATAATCGCGGCAACATTATATCATTTTCACAATTTGTATAAATAAACAAATATTACACGAAAATTGCAACCATGTCTGTAACTAGCTATTTGTTTTTAATTTCCAAAAAGCTATTTGAACAACCCCGTTGCGTTAAGTTTGCACCTCATTTGTATGCAATACTATAGATATCAGGTTTTTCATGCAATGCTATAAATATCAGGTGCAAACTTAACTCAATCGGAACCAGGTAATATAATAATGTTAGGGTAAGTGAAAGTTTGTACGGAACCCTCGGTGCGCAAGTCTGACTCGCACTTGGCCGGTTTTTTTAGCCATTACTTACTTCTTAAATGTTATTATTTCTTCCTGTTTCCCTTTTTGTTATTTTGTAGTAGATGGATTTAGTGTTTTTATTTAATATCTACATTATTATAAAGAAGTAAAAATGAAATGTCTGTACATTAAAACTATTCAAAAACAATCTACAGTAACGGATTATTTGGAGGTCACTGAATAGAAATATATTTTTTGGATATGTTTAATGTTTGTATGTGTCGTTGTGACTTCATCACGCCAAATCGGCTATTTCAAAAATTTTTGGTACACGTGTAGCTGGGTACACGGGTAGACGGTTATAAGATACTTTTATCCCGACTTCGCTGAAGAAAAAAAGAGGGGTTATGACTTTTTGGCCTCCACGTACGAAGTTGCGGGCATCTTCTAGTATGATATAGTTATAATTGAAATATGTAAATATTATATTATATATTCACTTAAAAAACATTAACTTATATAAAAGCTCATGATCAACCAGGAAATAAATCATTTAGGTAGTATATGTACCCATTTTAAATATTTTTTTGACTGTTATTTCCAGCTGATAATATTTACATTTTATTTACTTTTCGATTTTCATATGTTCCAATGATAGGGAGTAAATAGCCAAATATTTGTACATCTATCGGCAAGATATAAATAAATAATTTTATCCATTGTAACACCACCAGTACCAACTCTGTACTGTGTGACAAATTATAACCGTAAAGTACTCATGAAAATAATCCCATCCCGTGATGATGTGTCATAATAAAACAAGAATAGCAAAAAAATGTTTATAAAAGCATGTAAAAGGCTACAATTTATTATTAATCGGGTTACGAAAGCATAGTTATCAATCCGGATCCCTACAAATCATTTTCGTATACCGTGCGAAATATACATATTTGAAAATGTACCATTTTTTTTTGTCGTAGTTAAAAGCTTTAACACTAACAAAATCCTGGTTACCTGCGATAAAATATTTAACTAGCCATCTAGCAAAAAATAACGTTTGATGCTTCACTGACGAAAATTAGTTTAAATCTTATATCATGACATATACTCACTCGTATATACATATACCGCTCTACAGCGGCATTCGAGGCCTTCACGGACTTCAAAGGGGCTACTCCGATGTTCCAAATTCGAAGTTTTTATCGTGCTGTCCCTTTCGTTCTCACGTTAGATTGTATTTGCGTGAGTTTGACGACACAACACAAACATAGGAGAAGCTTCGCAGATCCGAGGCTACTAAAGAGCGTTTATACCTGCTTCACTGGCAACGTCGCAATGTTTTTCATTTTGCTTTATTATTTTGTGGTACTTGAATGAAACTTAAAGGTATATTCAATTCATACCCAACATCTTTAGGAATCATGTTGTGTTTAATTCACCTATCACCCGCTTTTGCCTTTATTTAATTACATAACAAGATATATGAAAATTAATATGACATTTTGAATTGTGCCAGCTTAACTACCTAATGAAAACATGTTCAACTTATACATTCATATTTCTCAAAATAATCAAGGAAAACCAAAAAATATGCGACGTTGCCAGTTAAGCGGGTATAAACCCTCTTAAAGGACTAATACTAAACTTATTTCTGGATAAAGTATTCCAAGCGGTGAAAATCTCAATTCTCAATGTTGATAAATGTAGCAAATAAATAATTTTGAAATAGCTGGATACATAGTCCTATGGTCACGGAATCAAAAAAGATTTAGTCTTTTTGTATGTATGTATCTTTGCGGTTTTGTCACGTCATAACGGCTGAGTTGATTTCAACCATTTTTGATCCACGGGTAGTTGGTCATCTACAGATAGTTATAGGATTATTTTTACTCGATTACTCTTAAGCAAAAACGGGGGTTATGACTTTTATCACCCCCCGTTGCGGGCGCTTTCTAGTAAGTAAATACATACTGGTGCAGTACAAAAAATCGACAGTGACCTTCAAATAGCAAGTACACTTCCCTTATTTTAATAAAAATACTTTCATGTACAGATATTTAATTTACCAAACTTTATAATTGTATATAATGATTTATCTAAGAAGTTAAACGAACAGTTAAACGCGGCAGGTACTCGCTATTTAAGCATCTGCTTCAAGCAAAGATAACACAAGTAAATTTAATTAAACCGTAATTAAAATTTTAAATGAACTTTGGCTCTAAACACGTTATTAAACTTGTTTTAATAAGGAATAGTCGTTTATTTATACTGGATATAGTTTATTTTTGTAACGTATATTCATTTTTTTGATGATAGAAACGTCGCACTACATTTTTTTTATTTATTTCTTTACCGCGCAAAAAAAATATTAAAAAAAAAAACAAAATTTTCTTGTTGAAAATAATTTTCTACATACCATTTAAAACTGAAAAAATATTTTTCCAGTTCGTCACATTCATGGAAATTAAAAGAGAAATTCATACAACAAAATTGGTTGTCTGTAAACTCGGTTTACGGACGATAATTGTACGTCATAATGTCATAAGAAAACATTGCTTGGTCCGCGCTCTCGCTTGTACCACGCTCGGCTCAGGCGGATCGTGACAATAAGTGGAACGTGACATGAACATGGGTCATGCTTTTTCGGACTTGCAGCCAGCTTTCATCAATTTATAAGACGTCAAAAGTGCGATCTTTGGTAATACAAATATACGCATGTTTTTTGCAAAACGCTCCATAAGATATATGCAGTTTATGTAATTCAAATAGTAAGTAACACTTTAGTCCAATCGACGGAAATTATTTTGTATCAAGCTTCATGTAAATGAATGTCATCATTTTAATTGCATTGCATCTTGACGATAACTTCTATGGCCTCCTTGTATGATTTTTTTTTAATGTTAAAAGTGTTAATACTCTTGATGTGACTTACTTGAAACTTAAGGTATCTTTCAGGAGTTATCATATATATATGATAACCTCCTCCAAATCTAAGGGTGTAGCTAAGGAAGAGACAGTAAAACAATTATTTTAGATATGTTTTCTATTTTAATTGATTGATTGATTAATTTATTCATTAACAATATAAATTGTGTTTGAAATACATAGTACTTATATCTAACTTAATGAAAACTTTAAAATATACAATTTTAAATTTATTAAAATAAAAAAAATAATGAAAGCTGATTTAAGAATAAATCCTATTTACAAAATTAGAACGAGACAGTCGATATTCTTAATTTAAATACGTAATTTACTTTTAAAATACCTACCTTACTTACCTATCTCGTTTACTAGCGTGGAGGTAACTGTTATACAAATATCAATATAAATTAAGTAGTACGAGTAGGTAGCTTCAATATTTAGTTTTGTGTTGTGTCCATTTATTACATTCGTTTGTGACATGGTTTTGGCTTTTACAGCGCCTATTTGTACATCTATATAAAGGTCCTTAAAAAAATAAATTTAAATAAAACAACAATGTGATGTCCAATCTCTACAATATTACACAAAAAAACGATTTCTCATACCAAACGCATGACCTCTTACTCTCTTCTTTCAGTATTGATTGAATGAATATTATGAACTCAGCAGCAAGCAGTAGCTGCCAATAATTCAGGGGTGTCGGTCACGTTGTAACAATATTTGCGGCATGTCCTCCTGCCTAATAAACTAATCGCAACACCCCTAGCTATGTTTTCTTCGCGCTGTAGGCGGTAGCGATACGAGTTTTTGGGTTACGAGAATTTGTTTTTTTATGTTTCGAAATATGTGCTGAAATGAAACGAATGAAAATGTTGCTGCCAGTGTGTTAGTAGATACGCGATGGAAAAATATAAATGCGTGTGTTGGAACATTCCGCCAAAATAACAACTTAGCAGCTCACGTGACGTCTATGGCACCTACATTTTAAAAATATATGATAACTAGAAGGTGCCTTTGGTTGCGGAAGAGAAAAAAATCATAACTCTTGTTTTCTTTAGCGTAGTCGAGTAAAAAGTATCCTGTAACCATCTGTGGATGACCAGCTATCCGTTCACCAAAAAAAGTTGATATCTATTATGGTGTGATGAAGCCACAACGACACATATAGACATATAAAAAAACGATTTAGTGACCTCCGAATAGTCCGCTTCAATCTTTTTTTTTCTAATATCTTCAATGTACAGATATTTATTTTTACAAATTTTGAAATTACAGAATGGTTGAATTAAACTTACACGATTTTCACACATTATCACAACACAACAAACCGGGGCTTAATCGCGTATCAATATGATTTATTTTATTACCTTCCATTGGAAATTCTTCGACGTTTTGGACGTTCCTTCGAGACCATGGACGTAAGACGTCGTCCGAAATGTCGAAGAATTAAACCCCGGTTTGTTGTGTTGTGATATCAAAATGGTGTCACGTACCCAATATTCTGGTCGAATACCCTTGTTACTGTTTTCTAACAGCCTTTTACTCTAGGAAAGAGCTGAAAAATTATCCGTTTTCGGGAACTGCTTGTAGAAATCAACGTTAGTGTTCAATAATCAGTATGCTGATGTTCATATAATGACTTTCGTAATAGTACCGCCTTATGGGCGCTTCGCTGGAGCTAGTGCAATTAAGTCAAAACCCCTGTCTTGTCAAAGGTGCATTCCACCAGAATTTCGGGTACGTGACGCCATTCTTTTCATACTTCTAAAAAAGTTTGGAAGTAAATTTTTGGTATGTCAATATTTTATAACTTGGATTTTGTATTGGTAGTGAATTTTTGGTCTTTTTATTTGTATTTAAGGTAGCTGTCTTGGCCGTCACGTACCCGTCAAAGTAGAGGTTCTGGCGGAATGCACCCAAACGAGATTCCGTCAGATAAGCAGTTATTGTGATACTAAATAAACGAAAATGTTTGATAGAAATAATTACAAAATAGTTATTTAAAACAAAGTTTTGTTTTAAATAACTATTTTGTAATTATTTCAAGCCCCAAATTCAATTCAAAACGAGAAAAAAAAAAATACTCCTGTTCCCGAAACCCTTTTGGATCGTACCTACGTTTTTGCCCGAGTGCGTCAGAAAAAGTTGTTTGAAAATATAATTATAATATGTTTTCATATATGTGTGCTTGCTTGACACATGTATGTGTGCTTGACAATTTTTTTGGCACGCTCTGCAGCCTAAACAGCTTGATGGATGTTGACGTACAAGGTGACGACCAATCAGTTCCTTTGTATTAACTAACAACTCTTAAAAAGTAAAAGTATGAAGTTTTAAAGAGAAGAAAGTATATGACGTCATAATTCTGTATGATCAAATTGCATCCTTTATAAAAATAAGTGTTTATTGATGTTTTCTGCGTATTTTCAGAATAGCATTTTACTGAAAGCATCGCATCATTTATTGTGACTTCAGGAAACTACCATATACTTGTTTTGTGTATTTTTTTAATACCAACATTTGTGCAAGCTACACATTAGCACTGTTTAAAATTGTGTAATTTTACATGTAATAAAACACATAAGCCTGTGAATTTCCCGACAAAACCAGGGAATTCAAGAAAAATAATGAAATTTCACGTAATGAAAACATTATAAAAAAAACCATTATAAAATTCATGAAAATTATGTGATATTTCATAAGTTTTCGTAAATTTCCTTCCTTTTTCGGGAATTTTACAGGTAAATGTGTTTTTTTGCATGTAAAATTACATCATTTTTAACACTATATTCGATGTTATATCGATATTAAGTCTTTATTTAAGAAACTACTTAGTTTTTGAAGGCTGTTAATCATCGATGAACACGACGGCATTGATGTCTTTCACGATTTCTACGCTTACACGAGCCGGTTTAGCTTTTCTCATCTTTATCTAAAGTACCTACAAGGCTGTAGATAAACATTAGATTCAATTCTAGTTGAGTCACTTCGACAATTGGGTACACAAGGAAGTTCGACACTCCCAACATTGTCTAATTAAAAAGTTGTTACCACAAACGGCCGTATGGCGAGGATTGAATAAATATTTTAGCAATTTTATTTACAAGGAAAGTCCATATTGATTATCGGAAACTTCGGAGGTAATGTGAGAGATATATTATGTATATGCTCTTAGAGGAAGCTGAAAGAGGATTCGGATCGAACGCCACTGGTGCTCAGTGGAAAGTGTCGTTTTTTGGTAGTGCATTTTTAATTCATTACAATAGTATCAGTTTGGTTTGTCTTGATGTTTCTAAACACTATCTTCTTAAAAACACATTTATGATACATTGAATTGCATTGGCCTAAGCATAAAAGCCCTCAACTTTATATAAATGAGAAACTATTTATTGGTCAGTCTGTTTGTTGTTTTTTCTGATATATTACATTGCCCTGATCGATGTGGATTTTCGCGTCGAGTTGAATCTCACCAAAATCATTAATACGAGCAAATAATTGGTGAACCAATAATAAACTCCGACATTCTCGTATGAATATCTAGAAGAACTGTTTACTAAGAACACTCTCGATTAAATCATCGGAGGAAATAAATCAAAATTGGCTCACCTGTTCAAGAGCTATGGTGGCACAGATAGATACACGGACATACAGATACCTCAAACTTATACTCCTAATTTTTCATAATGCCATCAAAAGTACATAGTACTTAATCTCAAAAACTGCGAAGATTCGCATTCGTTTGTTAATGATCATCGCAAATTAACGATATGCATGCATGTATTTAATATTCAAGCTCAACATTGGCAGTTGTTTAACAGTAGCGTGCGGTCCATATAGGCACAAAAGATACTGCCTACCCCGAACGACCTAGGCTTCGTATAGGCCACAGAGAAACTGCCTACCATAAAACCCTGAATGAACATGGCTCCATATATACACAGAAACTGCCTACCTTGACCAAAAACCCTGTGCACGCCACCGTTGTTTAAAATCCTTAACAAATATTTGAATCATTCCGAAGTATGAAGAAAATACACATTTATACCCGGGCGGAGCATAGAAAAATGTATGGTCAGTTGCAGCACGATATGACCCCCTTGTTGATGTTGTATGGAAAGAAGGTCAGTTTACTTTGCAGCGGACTGTACTTATCCGATTAATCAGTTTTAGATAAAGCCTACGTAATATCTAGAACGTTCTTCACAAAAAAGATGAGTAAAATGAAACAGTTTTTTATTTAAGTTGTGAAAACAAGTCGTAAATAACGTTTATCCTGGAATTTTATCGCAAAAACGTGACTATGACGGCATTAATTTTTTGCTGCTTACTTGTTTAACCTAAGGATTTGCCTGGAAAAAGTAATTATATTAGATGTGACATTTCAATCTTTCCGTGGATCTTGGAAAGTCGTAAATTCTTATATCCCAGCTTAATAAACAATCTGTTTTTGCATTAATATTACCTGACTTACTTTTTCGTTTGGAAGCGGAAAGTAACGGGTTATTAATGTTTTCTCGTATAATAAATGCAAAATAGGGTTTGTTACTTTGTTAATAAGAGGGTGTAAAATGTGCTTGACGGCTTAATTCCAATAATAGACAACCTGTTTTTCACCTCTATTGCAATAGAATCAGGGTGCCAAAAATGGGTTAGTGTCGAGCACTGGGACAATTACTTGATTTGTTTCAGAAAACAGCAGATCTACGAACAGATTTGATTTTGAAATAAAACAATTTAACGGATTATATCGCGTATATTATTTCATTTTAGTTCCCGACGTTATTACAACACTGCCTTACATCTGGCTATATGCTATGGAATGGTGAATTCTACAGGCAAGTTGATGGCGTGGCAATGGGGTCTCCGGTGTCTCCTGTCGTCACCGATATTTTCATGGAAGACTTCGAGGAGAGAGCGCTTTCATTGGCACCTGTCAAGCCGAGGATCTTTAAACGATACGTAGATGATACCTTTACTATTTTACCTAGATCTAATGTTTCAGCTTTCTTAGACCATCTGAACTCCATGCATAGTAAAATTAAATTCACTATGGAGTTGGAAAATCAAAATTCACTTGCATTCTTAGATGTGCTAGTAATTAGAGGTCCTAACAATGACATAGGTCATACTGTATATAGGAAACCTACGCATACAGATAGGTATTTGAATGACAAATCTCACCACCATCCCTGTCAACTTGCTACACTTGGTAAATTTTTATTTCAGAGAGCCAGGGGTATCTGTGACGATCAACATCTGACTGCTGAGTTGCAGAATGTCAAACGTGCGCTTCGAGCCAACGAACTCCAGATACCACGTTCCAAGCAGAATCCCAGTATGAAGAAACCAACAGTCGAGCGTAAACATGCCGTATTACCATATGTGAAAGGGGTCACAGACAAGATCGGAAACATCTCGAAGCGTGCTTCTATAAAAACATATTTCAAGGCGTTAAAGAAGGTTAGACCCGTGAAGAGTAGCACCCCTTTGCAGAGTGCAGGCATTTATAAGCTGGACTGCAAGTGTGGTCTTTCATACATTGGTCAAACGAAACGCAGTGTATCAACCCGGGTGAAGGAGCACATAGCAGATGTCAAGCACCGTCGGTGTAATAGGTCTGCAGTCTGTGAACATGTCATTGACAAACCAAACCACTCAATTAAGTTTGATAAACCTTCTATCCTTGCCAAAGAAAAAAGATATTTTCGCAGGATGCTACGCGAGGCTATTGAGATTAAAAAGCATCCTAATTTCAATAGAGAAGATGGATTGTCACTACCACCAGCTTGGGATCCTGTAATACATCTCATCAAGGAACAAGCGAGACACAGGACTGCAAAACCTTTATTTCTGAACGGTGTAAAATATCTTATCTGTTTAAAAGTAGTTTATTAGTCTCTGTTTTTTAAATATTATAGTTAGTAATGAGGTAGCCTGGGAGTTTTTCTTTGCAGCGTTTCTTTTCTCCTCAGTACGCCTCATTTGTGAAATGCTGCTTGGTAAATTATTAGAATAAAATAATTAAGCCCTTCTGGCACATGTGTAACTGTCTTTACAGCTTAGGCCTGTATGTACACCTTTATTTGCTTTTTTTTCAAAAATGGGTAGTTTGCACAAATTGTAACTTTAACAGAGGAAAATACATCTTTTCTCAGTCCACCCGTGACCATGGAAAGCTGGAAAGCTTCCGAAACGTCGGGAACTAAAATGAGATAATATACGCGAGATAATCCGTTAAATTGTTTTATTTCAATGAGTAATAATCGCGGAAACAGAAGAAAAGATTTGATTTTCTTTGCATAAAAATACAATGTGGACAGGGAACCAACATAGACTACGATTTATCCCGAACTGTTGGACATAAACCGTCCCAAAGAACGCCACCATGATCAGTCCTGCGCCGCCCGCGTCCAGTGGACTTCAGCAACCTTCACTAGATCACCAGTCCAGCTTATGGGGGCCTACTCACGCTGTGTCTTCCGGTGCGTGGTCGCCACTCAATTAGACTTCGGCTTCAGTAATAAGAAATCTAGATCGACGCAAATCTTCCCTACAATGGGTCCCGACTGTTTAAAATTGCTATGTTCCACATTAGTATTTATTATTTGTTTTATGTGAGTATCGATCCGATCATTAATCATAAAACAGTTCTATTATAAGTCACTTTTCCTCCTTCCTTAATTAAATGAAAATTTACTAAGAATGGCTTGGTAAACAACTTTAATTCTTTATATGTAGTACCAAACTGGTCATTCATAATTAAAAATTATAAAAGAAACCCAATAATGATTTTCAAATCCCTATTCAATGATTATACCCCACTTAATCATTAGTACGTCAATTTTTATTTATTTCTTCTTCACAATATGGCGTCTCATTATCGCCATTTTGAGTTTTCATAATTTTCATGTCTTTAGTGACATTCGGACAATTAAGAGTCCGCAGCAAGCTCGGCGGAATTTCACCTTCCTATACAAACGGAGTTTCGTTCTCATTTTAAAACTACGTGTTGGATTGTAACAAAACTTTGCATAAACAATGACATGAGGTATATTTAGGCTGGAAATTAGTTTATATGGCTCCAGTTTTAAAACAAACGAAATACCGTAAAAATAAGTTTTGTATGTAAAACTTAAATTCGCTGTTTGTTTTACTCTGGTAGTTGAAGTAAACTAATTACAGGCCTGCATATACTTTAACTTATTCTTAGTACAAAGTTTCAGAGCAAAATAGCCAGTCGTTTTAAAATGAGAGCGTAACTACGTTTGTATGGAGAACCGAGCAGACTGCGGACTCTTAAGACAAATCGATTTAAATCATCAAAATTCGTCCACGTGTTTGAACTCTAGAGTGCCGGATAGGAACAACATACATAGACTAATATACAGTACCCTCCTTTGAGACGCGCAGTTGGGTAAAAAGATCTGTATTACATCCATTTGTATCTTATTATTTTTAGGAAGGACGATAACAATTTATAAACACTGAAATCAGTTTTGAATGCGGGCTTTGAAAAATACGGGCTGAGGTTTGTTTACAACTAGATAAAGGGTTTATTCAGAGGACGAAAAGTAGCGTTCTTTTAATAAAAGGCGGCATAATAAACATTACGTTTCAATTTTAACCCTTTGTGAGGAGGTAACTGAAGATCATAGAGTAAAGAATTAATAGAGTGTTAGTCTTAAATGAAAACAAAATGTATGAGATATGCTTAAAGAAACAGGTAGAGTAAAACCGATCTTAACATGTTCCCTGTTCGGGTGCCCCTAATGGTGGGTCACGCGGCTGCTATCTATTTCGCATATTTTTTATGCCCGAAACAGATTTCGCCGAACAGATTTCGCATAATTTGATTTCGCCGAATGTTCATCTCGCCGAATCATTATTTATCCAAATCTAAATACGCATAATTTAGTATCGCATCTAAAAATAAAAAAATGCTGCCATGAAAGTAGGTTAGGTTATAACTGCATTCCCGAACAGAAGATGACTGCTGCCAGATAAGTAGGTTTTCGGCATTAAAAACTTATGCGTAAATACCATTCGGCGAGAATAGATTCGGTGAAAACAGGATTCGGCGTAGTGAAATTATGCTTAAAGATCATTATGCCTATTGTGATTATGCAATATAGAATTATGACAAAAAATGCGTAAACAAGGGGAACCGGGTCACGCAATTGATTGTCATGAGTTGCCTCCACTGTGGAGTTACTTCTCCATACTGGATGCGCATTTGGACTGACATTGACATTGATAGATCCTTTTATATACGTACAGTGAACATGTTAAAATGAACGCCCCTTCACCTTCACTGAGTTGATAATGTAGTGTACGATTAGGTCTGGACGCTTAGGTTGGCCATCCATTGGAGATTTAAGATTGCTTTTAATGGGTGAACTGATGGAAACCCCCAGCATGTTGGATTTTTTTTAGTTTACACTAAAAGATACGATAATTCTCAAACGGCTGAATGAACTTTCACTCACAATGAAGTCACCTTTCGAACAAAAACAAACGACATCAAAATCGCGTCATCGGGCAATCTAGATGAAGTCACTATTCAGATAAAAAAAAACGATATCGATTCATCTTTTTAGAAGCTATGAGGCCATAGACCGATACGCAGATACACGTTAAACTTACAACACCCCTCTTTTTTCGTTGCGGGCTAAAAACTACAATGATCTGGAGGGTTATTGCCTAACGAAATTTTGACAATTGGTATCTGAATCAACTGTCATAGCCCATATGAAATCATGACACTTGATTCTGATTCCGAGCGTCAAACGCATTAGACAATAGGGGTATTGGTCCGTTGCCGATAAGTCACGCTGTTTGGACACATCAGTGACGCCTGTCTGTCTGAAGACCGAAATCCACACCTTATACCTTCTTGGCCCAGTTTTGAGCATCATATCACAGAGCTGGTCATTTAGCTTAGTCTCCTGATTGTTTAATATGGTTACAGTCTAAAAATATGTGTTTTTTTATAGTTATTCAACTAGGTGAAGTTACTAATACTGGTGATTCACTCTAGTCGAGTAGTATATTTCTTATTTCACAATTCTTTCATTTCCCAAATCTCTCTAGGTTTAGCCGTTCCGATTGTCGTCAGAATGCTGGAATACATTTTTACTGGAATATGCTTGCAAACTTTAAAACGGTGAAACGGACTTTGCACAAAACTCTGTCGTGGACCTTTTTCTTCCTAATATTCTCCCTATATAGCGTGATACTATTTATCTGTTGACTGGTGTTGGTGATGATATTTAGTGCTAAATTGATACTGAAACTGTGTATCACTCAACATCTATAATTGCTCTTACTCGTAGTCCACCCAAGTTACACACAAGATGTATTATAGCTTATACAGCCCTTATAACGCTCAAACTGCCTGTATAATGGCCTTATAAGCCCTTAGACAGCTTGTGTGCTAGCTAGCCTAGTAGTAGTGTGTAGTAGCTAGTGTATAGTGCTTGGGTAGCCATCTCGATGCTCGCCCAACTCACGTCCACAATTTTTTCCAAATTATATTATTTTATAATATCTTATAGGTCAGGTTAGGGTTGTTTTATGAGAGTTTTGAAATGTTTTAGAGAAACAACCTGAAAATATTGGGAATTTAAGCAATTCTAGGACCATAAGTGTTCAAAGTGTCCCATATACGGCAATAAATAGACTTTTTAGGGTTTAATAGCCAAAATGGCAAAATCAGAAGCCTTAAAGTTTCGTCATGTCCGTGTGTCACAGGCATTTTACTCAAAAACTACATCCACAAAACAGAACTACTCCATACATTCAATTTAACCGAAATTGAAAAAATAATAATTAGCAAACATCATCGTGTGGCACATATATCGACAGATCTCTTAAAAACATTATGAGGTTTCTACATTTTTGGAAATAATCGCTTCTAAAGTAGCATACAGTGTGTTCCCCCCTTCTATTTTCTAAACCGTCTGTCCAAAAAATATGAAAAAAATTACAAAGATGAAACATAATGAATACTTTCAAAAAAAATTGTTTTCAACACGATCGAATATACCGTTTTTGAGTTATTGCCAAAAAACGACACTTCTCAACAAAAAGACGTGAGTGCCGTGGAGATACGCTCTTTTGCTAGAGCACTCTTTTATATAGCATTTTCTTCACCTGTAGTACATTTATTTGTTTATTTAATCTTTATTGCACAAAAGAAAACTTATTGTACAAAAGGCGAACTTAATGCCATAAGGCATTCTCTACCAGTCAACCTTAGGGCAAAGCAGAAAAATTGTGGGAGTTGCTGAGGCTTGTGTAATTACAAAAACACATATTTATATACTTTAAATACATGAATAACAAAATATATATAATACATACACAAATATATATAAGGTTAATAAATATAATATATATATATATATATATATAATATATATAGCGATGAAACGAATTAAGCAGATAAATTAAGTCTTCGGTTTTGCCAGCAAAGAAGTTGCTCACGGACTTTTTGAATGCAAACTTATTCGGGGCCTGTTTGATTTTAAGAGGAAGACCGTTCTAGAGGCGGGCAACCTGAATGGAGAAAGAATTGGATATGACGCCAGTTCGGTGGAGTGGGATAGAAAGGGCGAGATTGCCGGAAGAGCGAAAATGACGGTTACGAGTCGGACGGACGGATTCAATGTAACTGAAAAAAGTTTTGAGATATTCTGGAGATTGTGGATCGTTAAGAATTGAAAAGAGAGAGCAAAGCATTCGAATGTAACGTCGCTGACGAATTGGAAACCAACCAAGCTGAGCGCGGAAAGCAGATATATGATCATATTTACGGAGACAGAAAATGAAACGAATACAATTATTGAGAAGCTGATCCAACTTATCAAGAAGATCTTCGTTTAAGTCCGGATAACACACATCACCATAATCAATTATGGGTAGGATTAGGGTATTTACCAACAAGACCTTAGTTTTAATGGGCAAGAAATGCTTCAATTAGTTAAGAGCATGGAGCGATCCAATTACCTTCCTGCAAATGTCGGCAACCTGCACCTTTCAGCTCAGCGTGCTATCCAAGTAAACACCCAAGTCCTTAACACTAGAAGTAAATGAAATCGGGGTGCCGTTGAAATTTACAGGTGCGAGAGAGTTGAGGTTGAGTTTAGCTAGCAAGGGAGAGCTACCAATGACAATAATACTTTAATCTTAATTGTTTTATTTACTCTGACATTTAGAATTTTGTTCTAGACACATTCTAGATTATTTATTTTTTATTGACAATCCTTTTGGGATTTATCTTATTGATTATTTTAATTTTAAAAATGATGATTTTATCAATAATATTACACTTAAGTTAAATGATCTGATTTGGTTTTTCTGGGTTTCCCTAACCCTTGCAGCAAATGTTGGATCATATTGTATTTCTCCCAGCAAACATTCACTCTCATGTAACTGACATTTTGAAAGTGCTTGTAACTAGGCCTACTTGAATAAATAATATTTTGATTTGATTTGATTTGATTTTGATAGCCTGACACTTTGACGGGTTTACAAATAGGCCGAATTTTTCAGACCATTCTTGGATGTGTAAGAGGTCCAGGTTTAACTTGTCAATGGTAGCAGTAATATTAGTCACTTTGCACTGGTTGTAAAGCTGTAGATCGTCAGCATACAGATGGTAGGAACATCGAAGGTCGGGGGTGATGAAGTTAACAAAAGTAGAAAATAGAAGTGGAGACAGAATTCCTCCTTGTGGTACACCGGTGGCTAAGTCAGAACATTATTTATTTTGGGCAAGGGTATAAAAAATGCACTACGCCACAGAGAGGGAAAATCACCATTAAATAGCGAGGAATTGATAATATCGGTTATTATAGAAAGCACACAGTCCAACACCGATACTATCATATAACGTCCGATATCATCATTTCCAATAGCCTTCGATTTAATTTTGCTTATGATGGTTTTGACATCTGCTTGATAAGTGGGAGAAAAGGAGAACAAATCTGAGAAAGAACGGGGAAGAGAATAAATATCCCAGAGACTATTGGTCTTAATACGATTAACAATAGAGAGGGGAGAGGAAAAATGTCTGTTTAAATCGTTAAGAGAAAAGGAAGTGCCATCGAAACCATTAACAGGTTTACCTAGGCCAAGCGACTTGAGAAATTTCCAGACATCGGCCATAGATGAAGATGATACATTCAGGTGAATAAACCGCCGCTTCGCTGTCCGCACCATCTGATTGCATCGGTTGCCGGCTGTCTTAAAAAGTGTCCAGTTCTCGTCAGTACGGTCACGTTTAAAAGTTACATTGTTTCTTATGGACTACTGCGGAAACCAACTGAGCATATCTATATATCTGACATATGCTCTTGGCCGGTTTTCAACCTATAACACTCTATTATTTTGATACTCTTTGTTTATATGCTAATGATGAAATATTACTAGTCACCCAAAAACGCGGCTTGAATAAGCTTGGTTAAAATGTTAAAACAAACTATGATGGATCACCGCCACGTTGTGTGATCGTGTCTCGGCGCACGCTACACAACGATTGACCTGTAAACATTTAGTAATTAGACTCAGGAAATTTTAAGGTCGTTTAGGCTAAGAAGGTCGTTTAGGTTTATTTGTTTCCAAGTTAAGTAATATTATTAAATACTATATCGTCTAGTACTCATAACAACAAGCCTTATTGAGCTTATCATGAGAATGAGACTAGTTCCATTTGTAATATAATGATTTATTTAGTACTAGTTTCTGCCGGTTTCGTCCGCCTCAAATTCATTTATCGCGGATAAGGGTAATTTTCCGGGATAAAAAGTAGTCTATGTCTTTCCGCTGGACTCAAACTATCTCCATAACAAATTTTATTCGAATCGGTTCAGCGGTTTAAGCGTGACGAGGTAACAGACAGACACACTCTCACATTTATAATATTAGTATGGATTGGACAAAATTGATATATTACAACAAAACAGATAAAACTAGATACGATTAGTTTTATCTGTTTACCAGCTCGTCGATCAGTTCTTCCAAACATATTTTTGCATTTACATATATAAAGCAAAGGAAAATGAATACAACATAAAACCGATGACTTAATCGGTTTTGCATGTAAAACTTATATCAAAGCTAAGATAATTAACAAATGAAGTTTTCCTTTAGCTAGCAAAAGTTTCTTCATTCGTTTCAAGTATTTGACCTGGGGGTAACATCGGACTTAAAATAATTAAATGATTAATTGAATACTGTTCGATAAGTAATTTAATTTATGCTATGGCACTTACCAGGGTAACCGGGATGAGAGCGCGTCGTAATTTATTACCAAGTGCTGGTGATTTAACGCTTTCCGGTTATAACGCTCAAAAAATTTAAATGTTAATGCGTGGATCGTTTTAAGATGATAATGGCGAGTAGTCTTTTGTAATGCCGATGCTAATTGATTTTATTGAACTGTGGGAGATTTAATTTTAACACTGCCACGTGTTCACCATGCTCGTACAAAAAGCCATCCCTCAGTCATCTACATATGAATGTAAGGGGACGCATGAGGCTACAATAAATGTATTAATAATATTAAGTTTGTAATTCGAGAGCATCTAGCTATAGGTTGCAAATGTAGGTAATTTATAACATATGTACCTATAAATAGAATAAAAATCATCCTGTCTATACATCTCCTATTTTCGTTTCGCTTCTTTTCGCTTTTCAATTAGCAATTCGCACCCATTTAGTTTTCTTGCCACTTTGCGTAGACTGGTATAAAGAAATATTATCACGTAGGTACTAAATTAAACATTATCATACAGTATCACCATCATTGGAATATTTGTTGTATGAAGAGCATTTATCCACTCTAGTCGTGTTTGGCGCAACTGTAATTCAAAAATATAGTTTTCCGAAGTAAATCCAACAGCATCTTGGAAAAGGTTTTTTTTTTAAATATCATTTCAGGAATGTGTGCTTTGAGCAACGCGGTTATTACGGAGGTGATTCAATTGGACGGAACACGGAACATTGTACGGCCGGACAAGTTACATGCGGAAAATATGTTATACAAATCCGGCCCATTCCGTTTTAGGGATCCTCAGATGTGTTTCGGTTTTTATTTCGCACCTTTAGTATCTTATTGTAATGTTTGTAAAAATATTTGAACTATGAAATTATGTCTAACGTAACTTTTTGCTTAGATCGACCCACAAATATATAAACACGTAATAAATTGAAAGTCACCATAAAGCACTAAGAATTTTCTTTAGTAATATTATTTTTATGAATCAGCATACTTAATTAAAAATATTAGTTATTTACAGCATTTTATTAACATTTCTTTACTGGTTCTTGAGAATGCAGCTACGTGTCCATTGCAAGACTACATTTCACATTTATTACAGTTCTCAACGGAATGAATCCAACAGCATCTTGGAAAATGAGAATTTTTCAAATATCATTCCAGGAATGTGCGCAATGAGCAACACGGCTATTACGGAGGTGATTCAATTGGACGGAACATTGTACGGCCGGACCTAACTCATAACCAGGTGCTCGGATTTATATCCGGACAATATGTTATAAAAATCCGGCCCATTCTGTTTTAAGGAATCTCCGACGCGTTACGGTTTTATTTTCACATCTTTAGTATCTTTTTGTTAAAGACATGTGGATTTCAAAATGATGTATATCCATAATAATGTCTGGAAGCATTTTTTGATGTTTCGTTGGGTTTTCAAATAAAACTACGTTTACCTCGTCGATCTCTGTTTGGTCTAGTCTAACAAATAGTCGCTACGTTCAAAACAACTTATATCTGGAACAAACCTCAAGAAAAAGGGAGTAGCATACTACGGTTCACCTTGTTGGAAACCTACCCACGCTTCATCGTCCGGTACCCGGTCACTGCCCAAGGACCTTCCTGCCCTAACGAGTATTCTGGGTATGTGGTATTTAGTGTGCGTAGTTGTAGAGTAGGTACGATTATACTGCTATATACGCTCCGGGTGCAAGTGGTGCCACTATGTCGCGCACTTTCCATACTTGACTTGCTTGGTCGTTAGTGAAATGCAAAGGTCAGTGCTGTCGGGGGCGACGTTTTAATAATAGAAGAGTGAGGCAAAAATAATGGTGTAGTAGGTGACGAGGCTACGATATGCTAGTAGGACAAGAAATAAATGAAGTACCTAAAGTTTTTTTTTTTTCAGACAGTTTTTAGGGTTCCGTAGCCAAAATGGCAAAAACGGAACTCTTGCAGTTTGGTCATATCTGTCCGTCCGTCCGTCCGTCCGTCGGTATGTCACAGGCATTTTACTCAGAAACTATAAGACTTATACTGATGAAATTAGGGGTAAAGATGTCTTGTGTAAGCCGCTACTTAGTTTGATAGTTAAATAAAAAATATATATATTCCTAGAGGGTGGGGGGGGGGAGCACTCCATACATGTAACCGAAACTGAAAAAAAAAATCAGCAAATATCAATGTGTGGTTTGATGTTTAAAAAAAAATGATTTAGTGAATATCTTCGGAAATATTCGCTCCGAAAGTTGCAAAAATTGTGTTCCCCCCCTCTATTTTCACAACGGTATATTCAAAAAAATGAAAAAAATTACAAATGTAAACCTTAATAAATACTTCCAACAAACATTGATTTCAACATGATCGGACATACCGATTTTAAGTTAATGCTAAAAAACCGCGCTTCTCAGCAAAAGGACGTAAGCGCCGGGGAGATACGCGATTTGTTAGTGTTTTTTTTTTCATATCGTATTTTTTTAATCTGTAGTGCATTTTTTTGTATAAACGGCTGTGGAACCCTACATTGAGCATGGTCCGACATGCTCTTGGCCGGTTTTTTGTTTATTATTATTACGACACGTTAGGATAAATTGGTTGCACAAACGGGTTCGAGTCCCGGCCAGGGCAAGTCTTTGTGTGATTAACTCGAATGTTTGCTCCCGGGTCTTGGATGTTTTTTTATTTAATTGAGCTTTATTTTTATCTATATAAGTATGTATATTGTCACCAGAATCACCCATAGTGAAAGTTAAGCTTAGTTTGGGATAAAACAATTTAACGGATTATATCGCGTATATTATTTCATTTTAGTTCCCGACGTTTCGGAAGCTTTCCAGCTTTCCATGGTCACGGGAGGACATCTTAGTTTGGGATTTGGCCAATTTGTGTAAAATTCTTCCTGATGTTTATTTATATTTATTTTACCATAAATACAGATTCTTTAGACTAATATTTATTACTAATGTCTTCAGCCTGCAAGTCACTGCCTTTGACGGCCGAATAAAATGATACAACACTCAGCCTAGGACTTACACTAGAGGCATTAGGGGCTGCCCTAGCCGGAATTTTTTTAGGGGTGGCAACATTTGAAGCTTACTAATGGCAACTTTTGCTTCATAAAAATTGAAACAGGTGGCATATCGTCCCTACTTTGAAAAAAGCTTGTATCTGAAACCAACCTCAGGAAAAAGGTAGTAAGTAGGTACTAGCGTCATATAGAGTTACTACCTTTTTCGTTGGAGCAGCATGAGATACGAGTATTTTTTAGGTGGCCCACGACGTTGCGGAGGGTAAATCCAGCCCTACCAAGACCAGCATATTCTACCGCGCATCCCCACACCCAACAAGAGACGCTATGGTGGATCGTAATCCTAGTCTGAAAACACGTTTTAACAGCACATAGGAAGATTGGGGAACCATGTTTTTATCATATCTCTATATATTGTGTCAGTAGCGAAGTTGTTTCCTTGTTGTCTTTATTTCTAAAGTATTCGGAAAATACTACTGTTTAATGACTTAGCAACCCAAAGCTAGTCTTTGCCTCTGACACGAGTTTGTACCACTTGTTTCTATCTTGCACGTTTCTCTCCAGTTGCCGGCTTGAAGGTCACACAAATTCAACCTGAAAACATTGATCCATCGAAAATCCTTATTCTGAAAATAAATCATTCCAAATTATCCTCATAGGTTAAAGTAGTCTTGAAATATGAAGCATGGTAAAGTTTCATGTCCTCGCGTTATCGGGGTAGTGTTGCCCCCGACCCTAAGCCATGCACCATGAACAAGACAAACATGGACTTGCTAGCAACTTCACTTCGCTTGCTTTGTGAGTAATTTATAAAAAATACGGATTTTTCTTACTGTCAAAATAAATTATTTGAAAAGATTTTGGTTGCTGAATATTGGCAGTACTAACGTATCCGTCTGTATAGACAATTTGACGTTCCATATTAGAAAGATAACATACGAATAAGTTCCATAACAATTTTGTACATTGTTACATGAAAGAAGGGTATTTCTTAAGTTTTTTAGCTGTAGTGTTTTAGAATATAAAAGCATGGTACCTATAGTTATTTCTTATTGCAAAGCTGGAAATTGTTATTTGCCGCGATTGCTTGAAGTGAGTAAGCAAAGGAATCTAATATTGAACCAAAATTGAAAAAAAAGTGTGAATGGCAGTTTCATGCAAGCAGATAAAATTGACTTTTCCACGCATATTTGGCGCTGTAAAGGAAACTTAAAACACACACTGGCAATTTATCGTATAAATTGACCTGTCATTTGTCATATACTTACTTTGGCAAAGAGGAATACATGCATATGCCACCTCCATTTGTTTAATGGTCTAAGGTAAAGGAGATATTCACTAAATAAACAGTTGCACTGAAAAACTAGTATCTAAACACTTTGCCAGCTTAATTTCCAGCATGAAAGAATAAATGTCCCTCGCTTGGCTTACCCTTTCCCGGCATATGCCGTTGCCTAGCAACGAAACCTTCCCACCTGTTTTGAATTATGAATTACGGTGATGTTGCCAGCCTCGTCCGCCGAATAACCCCGTCTGAAATTAAATTACCCTGCGTTTTGTGTCAAATTACCAGACCATGATAGGTGTACCAATAATGATATTATTCTGTTGAGTTATTTTTACGATTCTTTAGATTGTTGTTTTCTAAACGCTTTTTGTTTGCTCATTCAATAATAATAAAGTAGCTTCAGTTTCAGTATTTAGAAGTACCGTCTTTGACACAATTATTTTGGTGAAAAGTCAATTATTTTGATGTAAGAAGTAAACTTGTTTGGAACTTTCAAACTCTCGAACTTATGCACGTTTGGAGTTGGTTACTTCAGACCCTGTTATTTATACAATACAATATGAATACACTTTATTCTACCCTCAAATAAATTAACAGAAGAAACGCATACAAAAGGCTTGCGTATATCTCATCTATATACCTATATCACATTGACCATTTAGAAAGGCGTTTTATAGAACTATTCCTATATTATTTGTTTTGGTATAATTATATAAACATGTATAAACAACTTTGCAAACGACCATGAATCTAAAAAAAAATATCTTATAGCGCAGCGCAAAAATTACTTGGCTAATGAATAGCACCATCTATCAAAGTTGTGGCTAAACTGTACCGAGAGAAAAGATGAGAAGTATTTTAGCTATTATATGAAAGCCGAAGAGTAAATCAATGCCTAGTAAACCCGCTTTAACGACAACATAAAACGAGGATTAACCTTTAAAATATCGGCTTTATTAGAAGTTACATAAATCAATTTTTCCATTACACGAAGGAAGCTCCGGATATAAGATCAACAAGGAACGAAGTCAGAAAGAATTACTTACCGGCTCTTTACGTGACACAGTGTTCCAACTTTGTAAACGACTGGCGAGAACTTGACTTTCAACTGGTTCTTGTTGCTCTTGATAAAGGATACAGCGAGAACGGTAGGGGGGGGGGGGGGGTGGAGGCAGAACCCACAAACGGGAATGCAAACCGAGGCTACTTGGAGAAGTATGAGGACACGTTGTGCAAGGCACAAGGACTCCAGAGGTTGCTTGAATCGGTTCAACCCGACTTTGGGCATAGGAGGAGAGGGAATGAATCGTACATAGGGAGGGGAGAGTATTAGTCTATAGGGTCGATGCTAAGACATAGTCAAAAAAAATCCCAGTAGCCATACTTTCGATGGCTGCTCTGATTTCGTCGTCCGGATAGAAGAACACGTTCCTAGGATGCCGTTAACCAACCGACCTCATAGCAATCTGCTTCTGCGGGGTCGATCCTCAGTACAATTGGAAATCATCGGGAGATGGCGACAGGCAATTTTTGACTGACCCCATTTGAGGTAAAACATTAGTTTGACGCTTGGTTTGGTTCTTAAATTTGGAAAGACAGACGAGTAACCAAGAATACCAAGGTTTGAGTCATGAAATGTATTGTTTTTCCAATATTTGGTAGTATCGTTTTTGAAGACTGACGCAAAATAGACGCATTAGACATGTGGTACTGGAGATGTCTGTTGAAAATTCCTTGGACTGCATTTCGCACCAATTTTAATCTTAAAGGAGTTAAGAATCAAGAGCAGTCAAGGACAAGGCTTTCGTCGACTGTATAATTGCGAATTCACGGATTCTTTGGACGTACCTCCTGAAACCTGCAGTCAATGGAGCTTATAATGGTACAGGGACAGGTTGAAATCTCCTATCTGAATGACGGATCTTATAAAAACAGTGTCGCAGAGTGTTCTCGAAATGCTGCCAACAGAATGTAGTAGAGACATATCGTGGTGGGGATACTTTTTACCTGTCTACGCTGGACGAAAAAAAAGGGGTTATGATTTTTTCTCCTCCGCGAGGTTGCGGGTACCTTCTAGTTGTAAATAAAATTCTCATCTAGCTAGTGCTGTATTCATAAGACGATCTGCAAACAAAGTAATAGCGGAAACTTACGTTTGTATAAAGCGATTTAAAGTCTCCTGGGAGATGCAGCGAAAGTTCTTACACACTGAGCCCATAATTCTCCGGGTTTCTAGACCAGCTCTTAACACGTTACTGAAACTTCATATTATAATTTTAGAACTTGGACGACCGAGCTTTTCTCGGTGTATGCACGAGTTTTTGTTGTTGAACTTGAAAAACATAAAACGGGATCCACACACATTTCATCCAAATCGTTAGATCCGTTTCCAAAAAAATAATTACATATACATTTATATGTAGGTATACTACCTTTAAGATGCCCGCAACTTCGTTAGCAGAAGAGGAAAACATCATAACCCTCTTTTTTGCATCAGCGTAATTGAATAAAAAGTATCCTATAACCATCTGTAAATACCCGCGTACCAAAAATTGTTTAAATCCGTGTCGCTGATTTGGAGTGATGAAGCCACAGCGACACGTACAAAAATATAGAAAATCGAAAAACAAATTGTTTCAGTGACCTCCAAATAGTCTATTACAATACATATTTTTTTAATATCTTCAATGTACAATTTCATTTTGACTACTTTATAATAGTATAGAAGTGTGGGCAGGTATGGATTTCAATTATTAAATTTATGTGCAGGTAGGTAACACATCACAGTATAAGTGCTGAAATGAAAGAAACTCTAGAAACATCCAGTACACCGGAAATTGTGCGGATGCTCGCACCGGAAGCGTCGGTTCGGCTTAAGCATTGGTATGGGACAGCCAATTTTGCGGCCGCCAGCATTGTGCTATTTTTAAAACATATTTAACAGCATTATGTGAAATATAAGTAGAATTGTGTTTGTTTTTGTACTACAACTACAAATTCAGATTTTTTTAAAATATTTGTACGAAACAAAAAGTATGAAGGTCACTGATTATACAACCAAAGACGTCACATCTTAAAGATAAATTATGGTAAAAATGTATAAAAGTAAATTGTACGTTAAACATGGTTTTTTTTTTTTACAGTATTGATTTTTTGGGTTTATCTTACTTAGAATCGTTTATACTTTGAACATGATACAAGAAAATAAGTGTCCATATTTTTGTTCGGAGAAATGTTTCTCAGGTTCATTCATAGAAATAAAATCATTCATACTAATATGTAACGAAACTGAAATGAAAAATTTGGGTCATATTTTTTCTTGCATGTCTGTTTTGTATAAACGATTATAAGTAAGATAAGTCCAAACACATCAATATTCTGAAAAAAGATAAACTTTTTTGATCTACAATTACTTGTAGTAATTGTAATTAGGCGAAAATTAACAAAAAAATATGGTTTTGATACGTTTACGTATGTACTGTTGCTTGGAAATTACTACCAATTACCGAGTCTGCAAAAAGTGGTTTCTAATCAGGTCTCCGATTTCACCATTTATTTAAGAGTACTTTAACCCATTGCATTATTTAATCGTATGGCGAAAGGTCAGATCTAGAAAATTGAAATTCTATATCCAGGTTACTCAACCAGTCCGTAACCTCTTTTGGCTTTATATGTATAGTCGTCATAAGCCCGAATAACCTCAAATGGCATGTTTGTTATATTTATTTATGCACCCATGGGACTACGGTCGCATGTGACCATGAAATTTGATACTACATATTTATAAATTTGTTGCTAATACTACATTTACTCCCCTAGGGCACTATTACGCGGCGTGACATTACTTACTGGCTTGTTACTGGGTTATGAAAATTGCCCTCCTTCTTGGACGATGATACCTACAGCAGTATCACAAGATCTACATATAATAGGTACCCTAAAATTAAAATTAAAAATAAAGTGATACGGACTATTTTAATGTCACAGAATCCAAAAATATATACTTTTACGTTTATGTGTGGTACACACATGGGTAGCTAGGTACCCACAGATGTCTAATAGGATACTACGATGAATAAATAAGGAGTTTAAGATTTTTTTCTTCTTCGCTGACGAATATACAGACGGGCATCCTCCAGTTATGTCATAAAACAATGATTTAACCTGCATGATTTTCACTCATTATCACAACACATCAAGGACGGAGCTCAATCGCGTAGAAGTAGTAGAAGGTACTCGTAGGTAATTGATACTTCAGTTCCTTCGAGACTATGGATGTAACGCGACGTTCGAAACGCCCAAGAATTACCAATGTAACCAACGAAATTCAATAAATCATAGCTAACTATACGCGATTAAGCCCCGTTCTGTTGTGTTGTGATAATTGTGTTGTAATTCAGAAAATCTGCGTCTTGATCTCCTCTAATGTAATGGAATGTTACTTATTGTTTAATATGTTATTTGACTCAGTTTTTATAGGGATAATATGTCAGTGTCAAAAAAAATACATTTTTGTGACAAGCTTTTAATACCGACTGTACTATTCTTTAAACACCCGCAACTACTAATTTAGACGTATTTAAAGAGCCCAATTTCAGTCGGATTGCGTTATTTTGTCACAGAGTTCCTACGGCCACGTTCCTACTCCATCATCATCAGATCAGTTTGATTTTATCATACTATTGTATTGTCATCAAACTTACATAATTATGCCAAATTTTAACTGTATATGAAATCGGGAAGTGGGTAAAATTTAATTTGCAAGATTTGACCCGTACAAATATATATTTCAAGTTAAATAATAAGAGCTTATAAAATCCATAACTAAAAAGCAAAAATATATTTTTTTAAATTACTTTATATCATTACTAACATCCATAACTAAAAGCAAAAAAAAAAAAAATCGATTAAAATAGAACCAACTTCAAAATAAACTAAAAAGCCAAAAATAATCTTTTATGTACGGTACGGATCACATTTGAATCACCTTTTGAGGTCGGTGCCAAACCATTCATTTATTACTATTAAGCACCGCGGCGGCGAGCCTTTAGTTATAATAACCTACATATATATTTAGTCATAGTAATTCGTATTTTTGTTGAATAAAGAACTTTATTTACTTCAGGTTTGGCACCGAATTCAAAAGGTGATTCAAATTTGATCCGTACCGTACATAAAAGATTATTTCTGGCTTTTTAGTTTATTATGAAGTCGGTTCTTTTTTCATTGAATTTTTTTTATTTTTTGCGTTTTAGTTATGGATGCTAGTAATGATATAAAGTATTTTTTAGAGCCCAGAATGGGAAGATTAAGGAGGCACTTTGCACGCATCTCGAGTCTTTGGAAGTAAGAAATGTAAAAGTTGGTTAGTTCATTGTACCTTCCATCATCAGCTCAGCATGAGATGATGACAACCAGAGGAAAACAACTGATAACTTTAGAAAAATATATACAAAACATTGTTAGTGCCTATAATATTTCAGGGTTTCTCTCGATTTCTCTGGTATTCCATCATCTGATCCTGACTTGCTGATAAGGAGACTACTTCAGGTACACACTAAAAAGAATATGACTAACAATCTTAACGTATCTACCTATAATAGATGTTTTTTTTAAGAATTATCCCCTAACTCTTAACTATTAAGGAGTTGTACCTTCCGTCATCAGCTCAGCATGATAAGATGATAACTACCATATCCAAATACTTAAATAACTTAAGAAAAGATATGAAAAACGTTATAAGTGCCTATAAAATTTGAGGATTGCCCTCGATTTCCCTGGGATCCCATCATTTTTTAAATCGGTCCATAATTGGCGGAGTAATCGGTGAACGTACAAAAGAAAAAAAAAACTAATTATCGAACATATAACCTCCTCCTTTTTTGGAAGTTGGTTAAAAATGCTGATTTTTTAGATGGCTAAACCGATTTTCTACCACAGTAGCTAAGAAAAAATACTCTTAAAAAGTCACTTTCAAACACAAAAAAACTTAATCAAAATCGGACCAATCTGTTCAAGAGCTACGATGTCAGAGATAGACACAAATACACATATACACACGTGAAATTTATAACATCCCTCTTTTTTCCTCGAAGGTTAAAAAGTTTGAAATCATATTGAAAGTGTCATTCCCAATAAGCGCTGAAAATGCTCCGGAAAATGTTACCAAAATGTATTTGAGAAAACAAGTATTTTTATTATGTAATTTTTGTTGGAAAACTACATTTAACTTCATGGTTGCCATACAGTTATTGTTTCATTGATTTTTTTTCTGAAAATAAACTAAATTTCCTCGCCAGATCTCAACAGCAGTATTTACACGACGTACATTTAATTTTATTTTATACGTATACCTATAGCTGACTCGAGATCTGTGGTTTTCCGGGCTTGAAGCTTGACCTTCGGTATTTTGATACAAGGCCCGACTAGAGAAAGCTATAAAATTGATACCTATAAGCCTTTCAATCTAATTTCAGAATTGTAGCCGCACCAATCAGACCAGTGCATTAGTCACAAATTGGCGTGTACGATCCGCGCGGCAATTAGTTTTTACTGGCGGTAATTAGGGACCAATGGCAGCGGCTGTTATAGTTAACACGCACTGCTAGAGGCGGCACGTAAGAATTATAATGTAAGGGCGCTTTTCTCCTGAGCTAAGTGTTTAAATTATCTACTTCTTATTCTAACCATACCTTAAAATATAAATAACTAGCTTCTGCCCGCGACTTCGTCCGCCTTAAATTCGTTTATCGCGGATAAGGGTATTTTTCCGGGATAATAAGTAGCCTATGTCCCCTGGACTCAAACTACCTCGACACCAAATTTCATCCAAATCGGTTCAGCGGTTTAAGCGCGAAGAGGTAACAGACAGACAGACAGACAGACAGACACACTTTCGCATTTATAATATTAGTATGGATGGATATGGATTTAAACTTGGTTTTATTCGTATATTTTCAGACGATATATTACGTCATCAACATCATCAGCATATGCATCAGTTATAGCAGTTCAGTGCTGGACATAGGAATCTTACACGGTATGCCAACTGGTCCCATTTTGGGTTTCCCTCATTCAAGCGTTCTCAGTAAATCTTCCCGTATTGGCCATCCATATAGTAGCTGGTCTACCTGCAACATCTCTATATACGCGCGAAATATTGTCTCCATTTTCAAGAATCGACCAAATCCATCGTCTATCAGTTCTCCAACATTAGCCTTCCGAGCACTATTGGCCACGTTAGTTCTGTGACGACTTCATTTCAAAGATGCGGAAAGTATGGTTGTGATGTGCTGGGTTTATGATTTATTCACACGTCTATCCAAGAACACTGGAGCTGTAAAGTTTCCGCAACGGAGTGGAACTCGAATGAGATAATAAACCCGTTTAATTTGTTTCATTTAAGAGATCTGTTCATCAATCATTTTGTGGCTTGCTTTTTACAACGCTCAAAGGCGTTTCTAGCTCCCGATGCAAAAAAAGGGAGTTATCAAGTTTAAAGCTGTATCGGTTTCTTGGTTTGTATATAGCATCGTAGCGCTTATACCTATGCGTGTTTTTTGTTTAATATAATCGCTTGCTACGCTAAACAACCAGGCGCCTAAAGTATTTAATATTTATATGTGACGATCGTAGTATAAATTAATCTTAATTGGCACAGCTTTATTAATCAAATCAATTTGTATCAGACAGGCACGTATAATCAGACAGATTTAAGTTTAATCAGACAAAAAGGCCTATAAATCCTAATAATACATGTCTTATAAACGTGAAAACTTCCTCTTAATTGTAAAACGACTGAACGGATCTTAACGAATCATACCAGTTGCAGTAATGTTGTTTAGACATATACATTAGAGAATAACTCATACTATAAATTGCATTTCTATGTGGACGAAGTCGCGGGCAACAGCTAGTTATCATATAGTTTTAGTAACAAGGTTTTCAAAATATGAAGTTACAAATACAAGTTTCATTGTCGTGGGGTTTGTCGCATTCAAGTATTTATTGACAATTGGCGAGCAATCTCCTCGACGTTCGCAATTAGTTTTTACGGCCAGTAATTAGGGCAGATTGTTGCGCCTTTTAACTACGCACAGCCAGCTTTTAACTAAGCACTTACAGGACTGGAGAAATATCGAATTCTATTTCTTACTATTCTATTCTTTTCTCTTAACTAATATCTTAAACTAGAAGGGTGCCCGCATCTTCGTACGCGGAGGAGAAAAAAATCGTATAAGGGGAAGCATCGAAAATTTAAGCTCTTTTGTAGCGCATTTTATTTTCAAATCTAGTATATAAAACAGGCTGGTTTTCAGATATGTGTTTCGTGACTATATATATAACCTATTCAGTGATAAACGCGGAAACATGTTTAAGGAAAATTTCCTCGATAGAAAAGTTATCCGAAAACGCGTCTTCATTTCCCGTTTTGTGTCTAGTTTGTACAAACTACAGATTAATAAACGGCTAATTTTTTTGCCCTGTTTGGCACAAATAACTAGTTCAAGTCCTGTCAGGGTCTGTGTACGTGGTCCGCAAGGTGGTCGGACAACCTGGTTAGGATTGTGGGGACTCGTTGGATGCGGGTCGCCTCTGTCTGGCCCATGTGGAAGTCTATTGAGGAGGCCTGTGGGGTTACTCCGAAACTCAAAAATTAAAGTTCGTAGCATGCTGTCCCTCTCGCTCTCATGTTATGCTGTATTTCAGTGAGCGGGATGGCGCCATACGACCTTCGTTTTTCTGATTTCAAGCTCCTCTGTGCCCATTAGTAGACGTCCTATAGCTGAAATGATGACAAAAACTAGCGTTTACCCGCGTCTTCGTCCGCATTAACGAAGTTCCCCATACACCCCCTCACCCCTTCACCCCCTTTTCATCCCCTTAACACGTTGACGGACAGAACGAAAGTTATGATTCCCGGAATAAAAAAATATCCTATTTCTATCAATCTATCATTCTAATTCAGCCAATCCAATTTCATCTAAATCGGTTCAGCTGTTTAAGCGTGAAAAGGTCAGAGTTACTTTCGCATTTACAGTATTAGTATGCATTCTCAGAATGAGTAATAAAATAGAAAGTTCACAAACTCGCAAAACGTTACAAAACAAATTGTAGTTACATATTGCAGAATTCCGAATAAAATAACTAAAAGACTTCATCTAACCAATTCCAAAGTCTGAGCAATCTGAATAGCAAAGCACCGAAAAATAAAAGTGCCCATAATTGCCACATGCGAAGTGGAATTAGCAAGGAATCGTTATCGAGAAGCAAACCAAGGCATCGAATTTGAGCCTTGCTTCGTTGTTTTAAAGTTTCAGCTTGAGCTTTGCTTCTGGTACAGTATCGATTGCAGCTCGGCGCCTGATGCTAGGAAATATTAAAGTTTCAATGCGAACTAATTATTTTCTTGCCGCATTAGCCGCATGTAAATTAATTTCTGTTTGCCTTTATTAAAGCGTATTGTTAACTTATTGGCTGTGAGATTATGCGAGGACTTTTTTTTGTTGGTAAAATAAACTTGAGATACTATACGGTATTTGGAAGAGATGAACTTATTCATGAGAAATTTTAAATACATTTATCTAATCTAAACAAAATTAAGAATACATGCCCACGGAATAGAAATTACTGGGTGTTGACAGGCCGTTTACAGTTTGTAACATATTACTCTTAAAATTACAAAAGAAAACATCTTTATAAAACTTAACTCATTTAGAAAAACCTGATCATTTTCAAACCAGTTGGGCAAATGAATAAACTAAATCCAAATTGGTCCATCTGTTCAGGAGCTACGATGTCACAGACATACACACAATTACACAGATACAGCTCTTTTTTCCGTCGGGGTTTAAAACGGTGCTAGACCATTTTTTTTTAATTCAAGGTCAACTAAAAGTTGCTAACACTAAGACATTAATTTACAGCGTGTATATCTTCTATATCGGTGTCCCAATCACTTGTAGGTAAACACAACACAAGATGCGACACAACTAGTAAACTTGGGAACGAATACAAGTTTAAGCAATTTTGAAACACAACATGTGTATCGAATAGGAAACTTTAAGAATATTTAAACTGCTAACATTTTAAAATGCAAAAGAGGACAGTTCAAAACAATCATATGAATAAAATAAGGAAAACGAAATTAAAAATGCCACTGTCCTAAAGACAAACGTTATATTTGTAAGATTACGGATATACAGCGACATGTTAACAATTAAGACCTTTTCGAGACTCACAAGAATGCCGTCAGGCCCCTATTTCACAATCGTGACAATAGGGAACATGCATGAAATTTTTTCATCGCTTTTCTTAACGAAATATTAAAATACCGTTAAAAACTATTCCAAAAAGTGAAATTAAAATTAAAATTGGCCAAGAAATACGTATGATATAAAGCATTTTAAACCACTAATTAGACAGCGATTTGACAGAGAGGTCCGACACAGACTGTTACGTCACAGTCCACTACGGTCATATAAACTCCATAGTAAATTCTGTTATGCTAGAAAGAGATAGAATGAAATGTTTGATGGCTTATATCTTGGGTATTTTTATAGTTATTCGGAAAAGTCTTTTTGTCTACTGTTTGTTACATGAATAAGCTTTTAATAAAGCAAAAATTGATTGATTCATGCATATTCCCTATTGTCAGGTGACAATGACAATTTTATGTTCATGGCGATCCCCGCAAGCTCAATACATCTCCTTTATACTGGGCACGCAATGTACGTGAAATTGACATTGTCACCCGACATTTGTCACAATTGCGAAATAGGGGCCTGATCTAATAAAGTAAAACCAACAGGTCATTATCCCAGAGCTAACTTTATCTGCATTGGATGCAACCAATATTTATCCAGACCCAGGCCAAGCGGGTTTAATAAACGATAAACAAATACCGAATTTAAATAATAAAACGCAGACGATTCAAAACATCCGCGTTCTATCTACGTTATAGAAGGTTATATCACTGTACTCTCGTCTTTCTATTACTCATATTTCATATGGGAGCTACTGTTTACTCTGGGTTTGTACGTTCTTAGAATAACCTTATGAGAATATGTATAAGCATTGTGCAAAAGATCTTTCACTGTCGGCTTTCACCGTTGATATATGGTTTAATTTATAATGTAAGCAGAGTCTTAATCTACCTCTATCTATCTATATCATATATATGAGGTTCGTGTCTGATAAAACGATTGACAGACACTGCACACAACTACTATACCAATAAAGACAGGGGGATAAAAATTTTAGCACATATGTGGTCCCTTTCTCCTTGGTACCCACGTGAAATTTTTTACTACGAAGGGTTTTCTGAAAGTAGTCTAGTCTGTCAAAAAATATAGAAGTTTTAAACTTCTAATCGGGGGCACCGTATTTTAATAAGATTTTACAATTTTCATGATATGAGATGACAAAGTTTTCACAATATATATTTTCATCCAATATCAAACGGATTCCTCTCGCATTCAAATGGCTGAATTCTGATTTGATGATAGTTCGTTATCAAATTCGTTAGTTTAAAAAAAACCGATCTATATTGTAGAAAAAGTTTACAGAATTGGCTAAGGTTATTTCGATTCTGCCAGTGTCAATAAATTGTTGTCGAGCTGCCGATGCAATTTTTGTAAAAGGAAAAAGAAAACTTGTTATTCGACAATCAAGCCGGCGCTGGATCCACAGTATTTATTCTTTTCACATTCAGTCCTAATTTATTGGGAACAAACAACGCGATTCGAGCGATAACGAGATTTGGATCCGTACTCAATTCAGGCAAGTATTTTGCGAGGTAATGTTGTCGGTATTTATGTGTTAGTCGAGTTACTGACGGATTACAGTAACGATTCGTAAGTGTGCGTGTCTCGGAGTTATTGGTACTACATCGTCTAATATCTGTCTCTCTATATTTCGTTTTGTTTTATATTTCGTCTCGTCTCTATCTCTATTTGTGTAGTATTTAAATCGACATAGAATCCAGCAAGTGATTTAAGAAACCTATTCTTTGAATTATTTTTTAACAGCCATACTACATTACTTGCATAATCTTCTATTGCAAATATCCGCACTGGTTATTTTATAAGACTACATTTAACGGTGCGAATTGAGTGCAGATGGAACAAGACGTTTGAGGTTGCCCCGCTAAATATACAAGTATATAATGTAGGGTTACATAACTCGCCCTCAAAATTTTGATCCGTTTTGACCCCCAGCGAAAAAAAGTGGGGAGTTATAACTTTGATATGTGGGTAATAGGTAAGGCCGTGGATTTTGCCCAATGTGACATAGAATTAACACAAAAAATATGAGTGACGTTACCATAAAACGCAAAGTACTTAAATTATTTTTTTATTGACTAATAACAAAAATAAGTGCCTAGTTTTCATCATCAGAATAGAGAAGTGCTATTTAATATCGAGTTAATTTTCAATAATGTCCTATTTGCAAACAGTTCATTTTTATTTCATGAATACTTAATTTTACCAAATTTTTAAATGATATAGTATTCAATAGATACCGTTTATAATACTAGAAGTGTTTTAGAAGAACTGTCGAAATATGTGCTTATGAAAAGATATTTGCTAAAAAAAAAAATCTTTCCTAACATGTAGAAATATTTTTTTTTTGTTTTTTAACTAGTAAAATAAGTAGCGGCTTATACAAGACACTTATACTTTAAATTTCATCAACATGCATCTAGTAGTTTTTGAGTATAATGCCTGTGACATACGGACGAACGGACGGACAAAATGATAACACTATAAGGGATCCGTTTTTTTTTTTTTGGCTACGGAACCCTAAAAAATACAACAGAAACAGTAGTAATTTTTGGTTCGTTAAAATAAAATCCGATTACTCGTAATCCTTCGCGCCTGTAAGCTGTGCTGAGTATTTAGAACGTTCAAGATCAAAAGTTCACTGCGGCATTTTAGATTCACACAACACGAAGGGTGATTCTGCATTCGCGACAAGTCGTAACAAGTCTGACGTAAGAGGTTAAGCGGGTTTCGGCCGTAATACCGTTCCCTTCAACATTCCTAAATCTGGGAACAGATACATCTACACTACACTGACACTAACCATCGACTATTCCCACAGGAATTACCTACAGGTGTCGATACAATTTTAGACGCACTGAGCAAAAACAGTGGAGATCTACGCAAGAAGAGTAAACTCCACATGTTTCTGTACGGTTCCCCTTGCTTACGCATTTTTTGTCATAATTCTATATCGCATACTCACAATAGGCATAACGATCTATACGCATAATTTCATTACGACGAATCCTGTTTTCGCCGAATCTGTTTTCGCAGAATGGTCTTTACGCATAACTTTTTAATGCCGAAAACCTGCTTTACCGGGAGCAGTTTTTTATTGTTAGAGGTTGAATTTGCAGCTAACTAAACTTCGGCGATATTATAAATAAATAAATAATAAAATTATGCGAAATAGATAGCACCCGTTTCTGTACATGACAAGATAAATAGCTTCGATGCATTTGAGTTAATTTCTATATTTTAATATTCAAAATTTATCAAATTTGTTTCATAAACTGGCCACAGAGTGGGTTCCGGAAACTGGGTGGTGACGACACAGAAGGCTTACATGGACATAAACATGTTTCTACGAGGCTGCCCAGATCTGGCACATGATCGGGACGATTAGAATTGAGGGGGAAAGGCCTTTGCCCAGCAATGGGATACAATATAGGCTACATACAAACAAAATCATGTGATCAAAAGAATGTTAAAACATATATGGTTCAACTCATTGTTGGAGAGAAACTGTAATTTTTACACACGCATTATAAAGTTATTATTTATAAGAAATGCATACTTAAGACATAAATCCCCATTGAGTTAATATGTGTATTGTGTCGTTGTAATGTAAGTATACTATTATAAAATTGTAAAAACCGGCCATGAGCATGTCGGACCATGCTCAATGTAGGGTTCCGCAGCCGTTTATACAAAAAAATGCACTACAGAGTCTACAGGTGAAAAAAATACGATATAAAAAAAACTAATAAATGAGCGTAACTCCCCGACACTTAAGCCCTTTTGCTGGGAAGCGCAGTTTTTTGGCAATAACTTAAAAACGGTATGTCCGATCATGTTGAAAACAATTTTCTTTGAAAGTATTCATTAAGTTTTATATTTGTAAAAAAAAACATATTTTTTGAACATACCGTTTAGAAAATAGAGGGGAGAGAGGACACAATTTTTGCTACTTTCGGAGCGAATATTTCCGAAAGTATTCACAATTTTTTTTTTTTTAAAACATCAAAGTCAGAAGACTTGTCGAATGATGTGCCACACATTGATAATTGCTGAATTTTTTTTTCAGTTTCGGTTACATGTATGGAGTGCCCCCCTCCCCCCTAGAAATAGATATTTTTTTATTTAACAATCAAACTAAGTAGCGGCTTAGATAAGACATCTATGTTTTAAATTTCATCAGTATACATACGTCTTATAGTTTTTGAGAAAAATGCCTGTGACATACCTGTGAGAAAAATGACCGGACGGACGGACATGACGAAACTATAAGGGTTCCGTTTTTGCCACTTTGGCTACGGAACCCTAAAAATGAAATGTCTATACATTGGAGATATTTTCAAAAAAAATGTTTGTAAAGGACTATTTGGAAATCAGTGAATAGAATATTTTTTTTTACCTTTTGTACGTTTTTATGTGTCGTTGCGGTTTCATCATCTCAAATCGCCTAAACGGATTTCAACAACTTTTGGTACCTACACGGGTAGCTGCGCATTCACAAATGGTTATAGGATACTTTATACCGGACCACTCTGAAGAAAAAAAGAGGTGTTATGACTTTTTCTCCGCCGCGAACGAAGTTGCGGGCGCCATCTAGTATTTTATATGAGAACTAGAATGTTCCCTCTTTTTTTTGGCACCATTTGGATAAAAATTATCCTATAACCATCTGTGGCTACACAGCTACCCTTTGTGCCAGAAATAGTCGTAATCCGTTTAGCCGATTTGGCGTGATGAAGCCACAATGACACATACGAACATACAAACATACTAAAAATCCAAAAAAAATATTATTCATCACAGTGACCTTAAGTGTCCAAATCGTTCTTTTTTATATTTTCAATGTACAGACATCTCCTTTTTACAACTTTATAATAATTTAGTGCACGTGACCACTTGAAGACCTTGGGGACTGCTTGATTGAAAGGCAGTTCAGGTGGTTATGGTAATGGTAATAATTTTTATTTAAATATCTGCTTCTTATATAGTAAAACTAGGTTAACATTTTTTATAATTTGCGTTGGTAGTTGTGAACCTAGTGTTCTCAACTACCGCGATACTAAACACATAAAATTAGAAATAGATAAAATTAGATTTAATTACAATAAGGGAAACCTACATGTAGGTAGTTGGGAACGCCGAGTTTCTCAACTACCTCAGTACGCTACGCGTCCCGCGGCGCGCGTGCATATAAGCTCCGTGCTTCGTGCCACATACTTCGCACCTGCAACGCTGACTCCTCACCGAGGCAGAACACAACGTCAATCCTGTCTGTTTCTACTTGATTCAGACGTCAATCACGCTACAGTCTGTTTCTATGTGATTCGGACGTCAATCACCTACATGCTTCCCCTCCTAGTGGAAACGTACCGGCAGGCGAATAGTACGTCCACTGCGGGTTGTTCGGTTTTCTTTGGTAGGTGTTGAGTTGGTTTGTGTTTGTTGTTTCAGGTTCTGCATCGGTGTGTTTTTCTCGGTCGTAGTGTCGTTACAGGAACTCTGTGTAATCTGCGTTGATGTAGATGTGTTTTGTTTGGCGGTAGCGTTGTTACAGGAACTCTGCGTAGTCTGCGTCGAAGTAGGTTCTTGTAAATCTTGCTCGATGATCGTATATGCGGCTTTTAGACGGTCTATTGAGATGTTGGATTGCCGGTTAGGTAGTTGCAGTGTGAAAACCTTTCCATTTCGTTTCAGCACGCGATAGGGTCCGTCGTAAGGTGCTTGTAGTGGCTTCTTTACGGCGTCGACTCGTACAAAAACGTTGTCGCATGTCTGAAGGTCACGGTGTACGAAGATAGGTCTTGTGTTGCTATGTGACTGGTTCGGCATAGGTCTCAATTTGTTTATAACTTCGCGCAATCGTTCCACGAATTCGGCGTCCATGTTGGATTCAGCGGCGGAGTCGCCACGCGGCGTCGATCCCAGGAATTCGCCCGGTAGTCGTACACTGCAGACGTAAGTTAGTTGGGCAGCGCTGACGTTTGTGTCACTTCTCATCGCGGTGCGAACTCCCAGTAGGACAGTAGGTATTTCGTCGATCCAACTTCTTGTTGTCTGTAGTCTTGCTTTTAGTGCGGCCTTGAGTGTTCTGTGCCAGCGTTCAACGATAGCGTTAGATTGCGGATGGTACGGTGTTGTCCGGGTTCGTTCGATGCCGAGTAAGCATGAAAGGGACGCAAATACTCTACTTTCGAAATAATAATAAATAATAGAGTAGAATACTCTACTCTGCCTTCCTTGATCCGTAGTGATTGTAGCGGGACTGCCGAAACGCGAAATCCATCCGTCGTAAACTGTCTTTGCGACGACTTCTGCTGTTATTTCGCATAACGGGAACGCTTCGGGCCATCTGGTTGCTCTGTCTATCATCGTCAGTAGGTATTTGCATCCGCTTGCCGCTGTACTCAGCGGGCCGACGATGTCACAGTGCACGTGCTGAAAGCGGTCGGTTGGCCGGAAAGTGGACAGCGGACTCGATGTGTGTCGAATGATTTTCGCACGTTGGCAGTGTAAGCAAGATCGTCCCCACTCTGCGATCTGGCGGTTCATCGTTGGCCAAAAGTATCGCTGCGTTATTAGTTTGCGAGTAGTTTTGACTCCAGGATGACTTATGTTGTGAATAGAGTTGAATGCGATGCGGCGATATTCTTTTGGTAGGTATGGACGTAGGTAATCTGTTGATGTTTCGCAGTGTAGTTTTGCGTTTGATCCGGGTAAAGTTATTTTCTTGAATGTTAGATTTCCTTGTTGTGCGAGTGTTTCGATGATGTTGCTGTCTCTTTCTTGTGCTTCGGCGAGTTGTTCGTAGTCGATTGGTGATGGGCAGGAAATTGTCTCTATTCGTGATAGAGCGTCGGCGGCTGCATTCAGCGATCCACTGATGTGTCGTATATCCGTGGTAAATTCGGATATGTATAGCAGTTGACGTGTCCGACGTGGCAATTCGTTGTTTGTGTTCGTCTTGGTGAATGCGAATGTGAGCGGTCGATGATCGGTGTAGATAATAATTTCTCTTCCCTCGAACATCTTGCGGAAATGCTTCGTTGCCATGTAAATTGCTGTCAACTCGCGGTCGAATGTGGAGTAGCGTGTCTGTGCGTCGGTGAATTTCTTTGAGAAGTAGCCGAGTGGTTGCCATGCGTTGTTTACGAATTGATTTAGCGCGGTTCCTGCGGTTTTGTCGCTAGCATCGCTGAAGATCGCCAATGCCACATGGTGCGAAGGATGGGCGAGTAAAGCTGCGTTTTTGATGCTGACTTTACATGCCTCGAATGCTTGGTTTGCTGCAGCGGTCCAGTTGATTTCTGTTTTGTCTCGCTTCTTGACGTTGTGTAGGTATGCGTATAGTGGTGCTTGTATGGTTGCGGCGTCCTTGATATTTTCTCGGTAGAAATTTAGCATGCCGAGAAAACGACGTAACTCTTCGACTGTTTGTGGTTTCGGGAAGTTGTCAATTGCGTCGACTTTTTCTTCGGGTGGTTGGATTCCTTGTTGTGAGACTTGGTAGCCGAGGAATTTGACAGATGGCTGGCCGAAGACGCATTTCGATGGGTTGATGGTGATGCCATATTCTTCAAGTCGTTGCAGTACTGTGCGTAGGTGTTGTTGGTGCTCATCTTCGTTGGTCGAAGCTATGAGGATGTCATCGACGAATGGGAATACGTAGTTGAGGTCACGTAGAACTTCGTGGATGAACCTCTGGAACGTTTGACCTCCATTTTTTAGTCCCGCGCAAATCCGAGGGAACTCGTACAGACCGAATGGCGTGATGATGGCGGTCTTCTCCACATCTTGTTCGCTGACAGGTATCTGCTGATATGCGCGGTTTAGGTCGAGAGTTGAGAATATTTGCTTCCCGGCGAGTTGGTATGTGAAGTCGCGCATACGCGGTATGGGGTACCGGTCGGGCTTGGTGATAGCGTTTAGCCTTCGGTAATCTCCACATACTCGTATTTCCCCATTCTTCTTAGGTACGACGTGTAGTGGTGATGCCCAAGGACTTTTGCTTGGTCTACAGAGGCCCTGTGCCATCATGTTTGAAAACTCCTTCTTCACAAGCTCGTAGCGGTGGGGAGCGATGGGGCGTGGTCTGCAGTAGAGGGGCGGACCGGTTGTCTCGATGAAATGTTCGACGTTGTGTTTTTGACTAAGCTTCATGGATGTTATTCTTGTTATTCCGGGGAAATCGGCGAGTATATTGTGGTATGCTTGCTGCACGTCTATGCTACGAACGGTAGGTATGTCCGCAGAACAGATTTGTGCATTTGTTGTGAGTAGCGTCTTGCCGTCGATGAGTCTTCGATTTTTGATGTCCACGATGAGATTGTGGTGCTTCAGAAAATCGGCTCCCAGGATAGGTTTCGATACGGCTGCGATGATGAATTTCCATTTGAATGAACGTCGGAGGTTGAGATCGAGATCGAGTGTTTTCTCGCCGTATGTAGGTATGGCGGTGTTGTTTGCGGCGTACAGTTGAAACGGTAGTGGTTGCTCTTGCGTGCCTTTCGTTCTCGGTAGTACGGAAATTTTTGCATCCGTGTCTACCAAGAACGTGAGCTTCGTTTGCTTGTCTGTCACGAAGAGGCGGTGAGAGGTTTCGTAAACGCCAGCGTCCGCCACAGCTAACGTTAATTTTAGTTTTCCGGCTGCGGCGCGGTGATGGGCTTGAAGCTGCACGGTGGCGTACATTTCTTGGCGTCCATGCCATAACGGTGGTGGTAATAACAGTACGGCATGGGCGTACTGTTGCGGCTGCGGCTGTGCGACGCGTTTCTTGATCGTGATTGGAAACGGCGTCGTGGTCGGCTGTCTCGCTGGTTTTCGTACGGACGTGGATTTTCGTACGGTCGCGATCGGAGTTCGGCGATTTCCAGGGACAGTCTTCTGATTTCGGTGATTAAGTATTGCTGGTCGAACGGTGGATGCGGTTGGTAAGTTGGTTGTTGTGGCAGTGGCGGCGGTTGTAGATGTGCGGGCACGGCGGGCGCGGTCGTAGGCGCGGACGTCGTTATTGCGGCGATGTGCTCTGACGACGTGTGTGACACCTCCATCATCCTGTCGGCGAGGAGAGCTAGGTCGTCGAGCGTGGTTTTGATCTGGAATGCCTCGCTGACGGTGAGCACGGAGCGGAAGTGGGGTGGTAGATGGTCCAGCCACATCATCTGTATTGTGCTCTCGGGAAACATTTCTCGGTTGAGATTCTGCATGCGGCGTAGGAGTTGGCTCGGTTTTTGATCGCCTAACTCGACTTGTGACAGCAACTTCTTGGTCTGTGTGCTGCTGGATTCTTCATATAGTAGTAGTCTTTTTCTGGTGGCGAATAGATGAGATCGGAGATGTTCTGAATGTCTTGTTTCTCAAGTTGGGCAATAACCATCTGCGCGAGTTGCGGCTGGCTTCGCTTCAGTTCGGCAGTAGCGGCTTCGAAACTGCAAAACCACAGTCGCGGTTGATCCCGCCAAAACGGCGGTACGCGAAGCGACAGTGATATGCCGGAGACTTCGTGCGACGACGGTGCTTGTTGTTCAGACGGCGCGGGTGGCTGCATCTGAGGCTGTGGTGCGACGGCTTGAGGTGCAGGTGCAGGTGCAGAAGCTCCGTTGTTCATGATGTTTTTCGTTCTTCTGTTATAGTTCTCCACTTAGGGTCACTATATTAGTGCACGTGACCACTTGAAGACCTTGGGGACTGCTTGATTGAAAGGCAGTTCAGGTGGTTATGGTAATGGTAATAATTTTTATTTAAATATCTGCTTCTTATATAGTAAAACTAGGTTAACATTTTTATAATTTGCGTTGGTAGTTGTGAACCTAGTGTTCTCAACTACCGCGATACTAAACACATAAAATTAGAAATAGATAAAATTAGATTTAATTACAATAAGGGAAACCTACATGTAGGTAGTTGGGAACGCCGAGTTTCTCAACTACCTAGTACGCTACGCGTCCCGCGGCGCGCGTGCATATAAGGCGTGCCGCAGTCCGCGCTCGTTCTTTCTGCTGCCGGCCGCCGTCGAGTGAACATCGCCTCGTGCTCCGTGCTTCGTGCCACATACTTCGCACCTGCAACGCTGACTCCTCACCGAGGCAGAACACAACGTCAATCCTGTCTGTTTCTATTTGATTCAGACGTCAATCACGCTACAGTCTTGTTTCTATGTGATTCGGACGTCAATCACCTACAATAATATAGATATATTATCTCAATCATTCTATATAGAAAAATACAAAAATAGCGAGTAGAAACTATTTCAAGAACATTATATACTCCTAAAATATTTTCTTCTGTTTCGTTGAAACGTCGGGAACTAAAATGAGATAATATACGCGATATAATCCGTTAAATTGTTTTATTTCAATACTCCTAAAAGTTTTACTTGATTTTAGGCCCTCAATATGTTAAATCAAATCAAAATATTCTTTATTCAAGTAGGCCTAGTTACAAGCGCTTTCGAAATATCAGTTACATGAGAGTGAATGTTTGCTGGGGGAAATACAATATGATCCAACATTTGCTGCAAGGATTAGGGAAACCCAGAAAAACCTAATCAGATCATTTAACTTAAGTGTAATATTATTGATAAAATCATCATTTTTAAAATTAAAATAATCAATAAGATAAATCCCAAAAGGATTGTCAATAAAAAATAAATAATCTAGAATGTGTCTAGAATAAAATTCTAAATGTCAGAGTATATAAAACAATTAAGATTAAAATAATAATAATACCTTAGGTAACACTTATAACGTTTTTCATATATTTTCTTAAGTTATTTAAGTATTTGCATATGGTAGTCATCATCTCATCATGCTGAACTGATGACGGAAGGTACAACTCCTTAATAGTTAAGAGTAAAAATCATCTACTATAGGTAGATACGTTAAGACTGTTAGTCATATTCTTTCTAGTGTGTCCCTGAAGTAGTCTCCTTATCACCAAGTCAGTATCAGATGATGGAATATCAGGGAAATCGAGAGAAACCCTCAAATATTATAGGCACTAACAATGTTTTGTATATTTTTCTAAAGTCATCAGTTGTTTTCCTCTGGTTCTCATCATTTCATGCTGACCTGATGATGGAAGGTACAATGAACTAACCAACTTTTATATTTCTTACTTCCAAAGACTCGAGATGCGTGCAACGTGCCTCCTCCATCTTCTCATTCTGGGCTCTACAAAATATTTTATATCATTACTAAAATCCATCACTAAAAAGCATTAAATATTTTTTTTTTGATAAAAAAGTACCGGCTTTAAAAATAAAATAATAAGCCAAAAATAATATTTTATGTACGTTACGGATCACATTTGAATCACCTTTTGAAGTCGGTGCCAAACCTGAAGTAAATAAAGTTCTTTATTCAACAAAAATACGAATTACTATGACTAAATATATGTAGGTAGATAATAACTAATGGCTCGCCGCCGCGGTTCTTAATAGTAATAAATTAATGGTTTGGCACCGACTTCAAAAGGTGATTCAAATGTGATCCGTACCGTAATAAAATTGTTTTTTTTTTTTTTAGTTTATTTTAAAGTCGGTTCTTTTTTTATTTAATTTTTATTTTATTTATATTGTTGGGGCAAAACGGTTCTCGAGTGGAGACCGCGAAGCGCAGCCAGAGCGGGTCACCTCTATCCGGCCCATGTGGAAATCTATTGAGGAGGCTTATGTCCAGCAGCGGATGTCTTACGGCTGAAATGATGATGATGATGACATTGATTCATGAGAACTCTTGTAACAAAATAACAGCGTAGGTTTTTTTATAACTGTTGCAATTGACTTCACAAGGTTTGTTTAGTATAGCGGTCATAGGAAAAACTGTATTTGAATTATTAATTCAAATACATAGCTTCTAATAATAAAAAAATATTAAATTTAATTTATTGTACATATCTTTGGCTCATAGATAGATATCTTACAAACTAACGTACATATTAAATAAATAATACAAAACATAAATACTAACACGGCTTAACAACCAGGCGACGGGTGACGCGACTTCGGGGTGTCAAGTAATCTACCTACACCTACCAATAGAATACCTACCTACTATGTAGTACACTTATTTAATTACAGCGACTGTGTATGATTTTGGAATTGAATTTTGTAATTCAATTCATGTTTACATGTTGTTATCTGCTGGATTTTGCTTTTGTTTTGTTAAAATGAATTGTAAGCAAACTTTTCGTCAAAGGAGTCATACCAGAATTATAAAATGTTGTCACTATTCCTCTGTAAGAGTCGGTCGGCAGTGCCGGCTTCCGCAAACAAAGACAGCCTAGTTGAGTGAGCTGTTATTTTTTGCTTTCGTATGTCGCATGACCTAAAAAAGTTCTTAATAGGGTCTCTAGTTAAAGCCTAGGCAGACACAACGTAACTTTAAGGAAAGTTTCTAAAGCTAGATGCTTTTATTCTGGTCTGTTTTGTTTAATGTAGGGATTAAAACATCCCAATGCAACCAGTACTGACAAGCCCTCGAGTCTTAGTGCTGACAGTCCGCCAATCAGATAAATACCTCGATTCATTCTCTACTTGACTCTAGAACAATTTTGTCCTTATCGCAATACCTATTTTGGTAAAGGACGGCAATACAAATTGGTCTTGTCGATAGATCGACTTGATACTACGTCCAGCACGTACGAATCGACTCGTAAACAAAGAGTTCACTCCACTCCGCTTTTCGCCGCTGGTTCACTAGTTTCGCTTTTTTTCGTTCTAGCTGATTTGTGTAACCTTCATGTGTTCGACTTTTCCTCGAGTGTTTTGTTTTCTGTCGGATAACGAACGATCGCCATCGATTTAACAAATGAAACAAACTTCTCGTTTTCTGAACAGAGCGGCCGATGAATACAAACAAATTCAATTAGCTAAAACACGTATACGGAACGGATAACAACTGTGTTTCAATCAACAATTTGATTACTTGATATTGGCCTCTTTAATTAAATAACGTCTGTTTGGATTACCTATAACATATTTGGTTGAAAATGTTACTGTTACAAGAAACATATTGGCGAACAAGCCCGTCTTAATGTTGGTTAAAGAAATAAGGCGGGCTTTTTTAAGTGTCACAGGTGCGTTCACACAAGCTGGCGTGTAATTAGTAACAAAATTGGGTTGCCCCAGTTAGCTACACTCCGCTTTATGACGTACGGACTCCTTTTGAAATCGTCCCCTTTTGATGTTCCCACTATTGGGTGATTTATCGCTCATTACCGCAAGCCCAGACCTCTGTTTATTTAGACAACCTAAGTTATTTAGGTTAACAGGCTGGAAATCGTAATTTAGTTTGCATTACAATATACGTCGGGTGAAGTATACATAACGTATTTAGATGATACGCAACTGGATAAATCTTCGGGTAAACTGCCGCGATGCGGGTAACGTAGTAATGGGGAAAATTGACGGGCGACGCTTAGCCTTCCCGCTTTCCGAGCTCAACAAGCAAATAAAGATTTAGGAAGTTGAAACTGAAGAAGTTAAACGTCTCTAAATTCAAGGGGCGCTACTCCTAGGCGTGCGATTTCAAATGTAAAGACCGGAGACAACCCTCTAACACTCTTTTTACAAAACAGTGCGAGCGATAAAAAATTCAACACGCGCTCGATTCCGTTTTTCAGTACCGTCCTGACCTTTTTTACGACATGTCGACATTACTGAGCGGCAGTTTTTTCATAAGCAGATTTTCGCATGAATGTAACCCTTTGGTACTAGGGAATAACTTTAATTTCATTTCGTCTGAACGCCTACTGACTATATTTGATTTCCTCTCACTTATATATCTCAGAAATATCTTATCACCACTAAATTACGTATATTCGCAATGTACTAAATTTGATTTCCTCTCACTTATATATCTCAGAAATATGTTATCACCACTAAATTATATATATCAGCAAATTCATGAGTTATGAACATCTACTCTAATTGCAGAACATTTTTTAATATTCTGCAATTACACCAAAAATGTGTACCTTAATAAAATGTATGACTGTTTGATATTCATCAGTTCATTAAATAATGTACGAATGTGTTGTACAATTATTAACACATCCTGCTAGATTTTTATACATAAGTATTATGGTAGTAAAAGGAAAACTCATATTCAAACCAATTCTCACTTTCCCAGAATCTGAAAAAATAACTTAATTTCGCTTATAGCTCAGATGGGAGCTAATCGTGCTTAGCCTAGATTCTTACATTAATAATATATTTTGACCCTTCCTCCTCATAACTCTAGCTTCATTTACTTAATGGTCCACCAGATTTCACTTACCTAAAACATGAATAAGGATGAGCTTTTAACATTTCGTATTTAGGTGGGAGAAAGGTTTCTTTTGAAGAAACAACTAATTTAAATATGACTGTACATGTGCTCTAGTTAAATTGGGATAATGAATGACGGTTTTTTTGGAAGAATCCATTCTTTTTTTCGGAGGATCAAATTTAAATTAAATTCTTCAAAGTCAAAAATGATAGTCCGGCATTCCTACCTACTGAGCACTGAAAATGCTCCATACAAATTGCTACTCAATTGCAACGTCATTCTTGAGTAATAATAAAAAATAAATACAAAACAAATATTTTGCCATGTTGGTCTTGAAAATTGCCGTTGACAAACAATTATTATTTTATTGAATTTTATGGATTAAAAAAATACAAAATTTGCGTTTCAGAGCCATTTAGATTCTTTCGAGTTTTTTTCTATATCTCATGATGCATTGATGTTTTTAAATCATGTAACTACAGTAGGCTGTAAAACTCGCATTGCGGCATCATCTCTATTATTTAAGGTTCAGCAATAAAACTGTAAATAACGGGATTATGCACTATAGGTACTAATATCATAATCCTGGCTAGAATACCCTGTGCTTTTTTATGCAAATAACACATTTTAGTAAAGAATAACAAAATGTAAATTGGCTTCTTAACTTAATGGCTCAACGACTAAAAGCGAGTCTTGGCCCCCGTCACGAGTTTGCACCACTTTGTCCCAATCTTGCACTTTTTTTCTCCAGTTGGCGACTGGAAGCGCGCGCAGATCTGACTTAACCGGCCGTCACCCTTGGTAGTCCCAAATACGCTATTTTACCTTCGCTATCTTCACCCACTATAGACGTGGCCGAGCCTGCGGAGACGGTGAGCTTTCGTTTCGCTGATAATATTGGGCGAACCTACCAACTCCTCAATTTCGGCGTTCCTCCAGATTCTGAAGCTTCCATCCTCTCTTTGCACCGTTCCCAGAATCTTTTGAAGGATTTTTCTGTCTGCCACGAACTTTCTTCCTTATTGTCAGTGTCCAGGTTTCGCGTGCATGCATACGCAAAATGGTTTCAGTGTCGTTTAGCCAAAAACTGAAGTCACGTTCTGAGACGTAAAAGATAAATTATCCAGTGCTTGTAGTTATTTGCTTTTCAGTTAAGTTCCTGAACATGTAATTAGCCTGGCCGACAAAAGCTTCGTTAAAGATACCTTGGTAAATTATACGTAAGCAGAATCTTAGAGGAATCTACTTGCAATGCTTTTGCACAGCGCATTTATTTATTAAACGCGTTTATTATTCAGTTCATTCTGAGCTCCGCCATGATTTAATTCCCCAACTCGATCATAAAGCTACAACTCGACAGACCTCATAAATACGACGCAATCTCTGACGCAAGACCTGGCAAAAGAATAACGCTGTAAACCGGACTTATAAAATGGAATAGCAACAATAACTTAGGGAACTGAAGAGATAAAAAGTTGGCCAAGAACAGGCCACACGTGTGCCGTCCCAACTACTTTTATTAGTTTCAGATCGGGTACCATCGTAAAACGCTGCCTTAGGTTTAAGACGGTCTCTGAACAAAATGCCATATGAAAAATACGTTCACAACGAGATTTCTAGCAAACCGAATGTTGTGATTCAATTTTGAATTGATACCGACGCTGTTTTAGTATTACTAAATTTATTTGCGCTTTGACTTGTATCTATATCACAATAGATAATAATTTTATTTTCCTATTTTAAGAAATATTAAATCATCTAATTGATAGATTCAGGCGTTACTTTGCGGAATTCCATACTAGATCAATGGATTATAGTTCATTTAGTGTTCCGCGAACTTGTGTCTTGGTTAGATGTGACAATAAATTATGCTCACATGCGCATATTTTCATGCAGTTCCCACAAAAAAAAATACGCATGCAAGTACAACAAACCACCACCAAACAGTATAATCCCCGACACGTGTTTCGCCACATCTAACCAAGACACAAGTTCGCGGAACAGCAAAGGAACTATATAATTCATTGATCTATTAAATCATCTAAACATTTTAATTCTAATTTTAATCGTGAAATACTTCTGTGCATTACAAAAATATTATATATTAATCTACTGCCAACATTTATTGAAAAAAACATTGATTTCAAAACACTTTTCGCCATCCAAAACCAGGCCAAAGCATTCAATACGATCGACGAAGAATTCTTCAGAATCAATGAAATAAATTTTCCTAGAAATAATCCGATATGAGAGTGGATACTTCTTTGATGTGGCAACGTTTCAGAAACATCTGGGATATGTCTCTCACATGTCGGGCGACCGAGAGATCCTCGATTTACCGGATCAGCGCTGTTTACCGTAGATTTCGAATACTCTACTTTGTATAAATAACGTTGTCGTATCATAGGACTTACGCTTGTCGGGTAAGATTTGGAGCAAATCCTTAATGGTTGCGTAATTGCTTCCTTTATTTTGTTTACGATTTTTTTCGTCGGTTTGAGCGTTTTCCAGGCGATTTGTCCGTCTGTCTACAAAGCAAAGTATTGTAGTTGTATATTTAGTTCCCTCAATTATGTTTGTAAAATATTAACATGACAAATAGGTATATAGACAGAAAAACGCGAAAACGTGAAATTGAAACACATATTCCTTTAAAGACGTTGAATTGCACTAAAAAATGATTTTTCAAAATTAGAATTGAATGCTAAGAAAAAAAAACCTTCTTTTTTTGAGTGTATTTCAATACTACCAAATAAACATTTCCTTACGCCAATTTCATTTAGGCAAGTCTTCAAATCCGTTCATGGCTTAAGAGAATTTAAAGTAATATAACGTTTTTACTGTCTTTTATCAAGACATCTTACGATTTAATGTTTAAGAATACCTTTACAATAACATAATACTTCAAACAACATACCTTTAGAATAGCATTAGAAATACCTTTTTATTTTTTTCTGTAATATCCTGTGAAGGCAACCGTGTTGTCAATAGAGCACGAATGACTCATTGTAAACAACACTCTAATATTTATTATCTAAAGTTTGTAGTTATATCTGTAATTAATCTCCACAAATGTTAAGTAGTCATCGCCACTTCAACCATGATCGCATTAGTATCAATTTACCTGATATTTTACTTTGAAACATTGAAGTATTACGTAATGGTTATATGTATCTCCTGTACTAAGACTGTATCAAGTGTATCAACATTAGCACTTTTTGCTGCCAAGCTTTTCGAAGCGTTACGCACTTTCCTCTACATACAGGGAAACGAGAGCGCCCGCTAGTTGGGTTTCTGGCAGTGGATGTGTTAATTTCACGTTTCTTGAGCAAGAAAATAGTTGAAAGCTACTGGCTTCCTCATCGGCGGTAGAACAGGTGCTGTGGGAAATAACTAGGATAAGGAAATCATTAATTATGTAAACTTAGTTATAAGAGCTTAATCAATATTACGTCGCTATTTTTAATCGTCAATTATTTTATTTCTTTTACCAATCTGTGTCATATATTTTTACCCTGTTTTATAAAATACGTGTTATGTTGTATTCTATAGTATAAGAAATTAATATAACTGTGTATATCAATCATTCTATTGTAAAACTTATGATGAATAAAGAATATCTTTTGTCACATTTATTAATTCGCCTGCATCAGCCGATAAGCCGCTAATTCAGGCCCTAGTATGTGGGAATAATAAGTGGCCATTTTGATCGCTAGGTCAGTCTTCTACACTATTCTCTTGCGGCTATATTAGCTGATTATGGCTAATTAGCAAATCTACTTACCATAAAGAAATAAGTATTTTATTTTAAATCAAGAAAGAAGTAGTCCAATACAGTCCACACATTCAATAGGTGCCTTAGGTCAACCTATCAAATCTATACTTAACGAAAGACGATTTTACGCTATCGTAACAAGGTGCAAAATCGAAGAGAGGCATAACTGAATGCGGTCATAACTTCGCCTGATACACGTATGTCGCATGCGTGCATTTCATACGACTTAATTAAAGTGCCGCAAACTATCCCAACGCCTGCAATTTGCCAAGTAGAACAAACTTGGGAAACTTCAGGCCCTTGGGAGACATAGCCTCGGTAATGCGACGTCGTAAAACTGTTAAAGCACTGCGTTTAAGAGTTATGTGAAGTGTGAAAAACAACGTGGGCCTGATTAAAACTAAAAGCCCTTGTGAACTGCTTGCCTGGATAGCTTACATGAGTTTGTGCCTTTTTAACAATTAGACTACGTGCGTAGTACATGATACGTAAACTATCCGTGACTTGAAAAAGAGAAAGTGCTAAAAACGCAACCGTTATAAGCCCGATTATTCCTTTGGCTTACAAAACAGATACGGACATGGCTACGTCATAGAACACGAACACAACACGCTGATCAATGGACAAAAATCAATACATGCAGACAGTCCCGGGTAGCCACAGCCAGACTGCGCCTGACGAGGCGCATGTTGTCTCTTTACGGGCCTGCTCTACGTGTTATCGTAGGCACCATCACTGGATACTCCCACTTAACAAACATTTATATGTTCTAGGAATATCTGACAGTCCCCTGTGTAGGGGTTGCTTGTTGGCCAATGAAACAGTTCTCCACGTGATCCTGGCATGCGTCGGCGTAGCTAAACAACGGGCTGAAATCCTCATAACACCGAGGTCGCTCCGGGAGGCCCGATATCAGGAGGATCCTGCACTTCTGGACGGAGCTAGGCTGGCTAGACCCCTAGGCAGCAACATTTACGGGCTAAGTGAGGAGAACGGAGACCATCGTGCGTATGGTATGGTACCATAAAAGCGCGACGGACTCGACCACCATTCAAAACAAAAGCATGTGCCAACTGCGAGACACCAAATGCACACAGTGTGACAAAATCAAGAATTGCAGCGAATACTTACTAGTTATAGTTGTTCGATCCATGTACCAATCATAAACTAGTTAAAACACAATATTGTAATAATTAAGAATTATTTTGAAAAAATGACTGACTGTTGAGTGTTGAGTTTGTTTCGGCTTTCTTCTTCTCAACAGTAGTAGATGTACTTAGTGCCAGACTTGTTAAAGTGCCCTTGTGGCCTACTTAGAGAATAAACTATTGGAATTTGATCAGAACTTTAAAGAGCATTAGTTAAAACTAAAATCGAACGACTATACCACACTTCATCAGTGTATAAAATCGTGACTACTTAATCCACTCTGCTTTCAGTTTCCAGCTAATATGATATTAACGATATGATACTCCAACTAATTCGCCGCGGGCCCGAAACGGGGTCACGGCAAGTTTTAACTCTCTAAATATATAATTACTAGCTCCCCGGTGTCTAAGCACCATGCATATGACTTGCCAGTTGCAACACTTTTTACACAATATAACTTGTGGACAGTAAGAGCGTAAATTCTGGCTTCATTAAAAAAGTCAATAATGTACGTTTATGGCTGACACAACTATCGCTGATGAAGGAGAGGTCAGATGTGTCTGGCCGATGTTACTTAGATTTGACTGCTTCTGACTGACACTATAGATGCATGAGAAAGAATCATAACACTCTTTTTTTCTTCAGTGTAGTAAAGAGTATTCTATAATAATTTGTAGAAAACCAGTTACTGGTGTGCCAAAAATGTTTGAAATCTTTTCAGCCCTTATGATGTGGACGTGATGAAGCCACAAAGCCAATACTGAGAGACAAGCTTACAATTTTTTTTTATATTAAGTGACTTTTAAATACTCCGTATCACTTATTTCTTAATCATAGCGTAGCTTCAATGTATAGACAATTTATTAATAAAACTTTACATATATTTGACTATAGGTATATAGAACAGTGGCGCGCAGCCCATAAGGCACTGTCTACCCTGAACGACCATGGCTCCATACAGGCACAGAGAAACTGCCTACCCTGAAGCCTTGATCGGCCATGGCTCATAACTCATGACTATATACCTTGGCCAAAAACCTGTGCATGGCACTGCTATAGATACTCGTATGTCTTTCTCGAACCTTTTATCAAAGAGGACCAGCCAAATGACCGAGTTACCATACGTTTAAGAGTCCCCGGCAACCTCGGCCGAATTTCACCTTCCCATACAAACGGAGTTTCGTTCTCATTTTTAAACTACGAGTTGGATTGTAACGAAACTTTGCATATGCAAAGACATGAGGTATATGTATATAGGCCTGTAATTAGTTTATATGGCTACAGTTTATAAAACAAACGAAATACAGCAAAAACAAGTTTTGCATGAAAAACTTAGATTAGCTGTATTTTTTTACTTTGCTATCTGAAGCTACATAAATTAATTACAGGCCTGCATATACCTTAATTTATTCTAAGTACAAAGTTTTAGAGCAAAATAGCTAGTCGTCTTAAAATGAGAGCGTAACTACGTTTGTATGAAGGACCGAGCTTACCGGGGACTCTTAAAATTCAAGGTGCATTTGTGACGTTGATTGTACAGCGATTCCTATCTAGACGGACTTATCGAGATGTATTTTTTACTGCTTGCACTTATTATGGCATTTATGGTCGCAAAACTAAGCCCGTTTCTTTATCATTTCAACTATAAGAAGTCCACTGCAAGAAAAAGGCCTGATAAAGTCATCCACAATCAACGGTCGTACACTTCCTATATCTTTTTACTTTCTATTTCTAAATCCGTAAAAATAGCATTCAATTATGTATACAAATGTCTAAAACCCGATTTCTCGATGCTCTCATACTTATTAGCTACGATTTAATGTAGACCATTTTATAGCCACAGATAAGAAAATGGGAGTGGGGACTCGCTCTTGATGTCACTCCTAAGTAAAATCCTAAGTGTAATTTGTTTGTATTTGTGTTTTTATTTGTAGGAGTGACGTCACGCGATATTTTGACGCAACGTATTGCCTTTCTTTCTTGATTATGTAAAAGAAGAAAGAATACGTGTCCAATATTTTTTATTTATCTGCACGACGGACTAATTATTATTTAGTCATCATCCCTATTGTTAAACCCTGGAAAAAATTATCTCTGATGTCCCGGCCACTGGACTGCCGTCCTGTGGCAAAGTTCGCCTATGGAGATTTTTTTCAGGAAAGTTTATTGGGGTCTTAGTGTTTGTCGCTAAACAAAGTTCAGGCAGTTTTTCTGTGCCTACATAGCGTCATGGTCGCTCAGAGCTTCAGAGCAGACAGTTTTCTATACCTCTATGAAGCCATGGTCGTTCAGAGTAGGCAGTGCTTTTGTACTGCACGCATATGGGGCCCGCACGCCAATGTTAGTCAGCATTTTAAGATTGGGTGGGAATCCGCCACCTGGTCACATTATCCACTTTTGACGTCATCAATTTTTGTACAAAAAAAGTTATTTTTTCTTCAGAAACCTCGATAGGTTAAATGGGGTATCAAATGAAAGGGCTCCATGGGCATATTGCAAAAATATACGACACCATACATTTTAGTAAGTAAATTGTTTCGTAAAAAAATATGTAAATAAATATTACGAGACAATTTTACACCTATCGAACTAATCCCATGGTAAGCTCAATAAGGCTTGTGTTATGGGTACTAGACGACAATATATTAATAGATGTATTTACTTACATACATAGAAAATATCCAAGACTCAGGAACAAATATTTATGCTCATCACACAAATATTTACTCTTACCGAGATTCGAACCCAGGACCTTCAGCTTCGCAGGCAACGTTACTCCCGCTGAGCCAAACCGGTAGTCAAATTTATATTTTGAAAACATTCCCAATTTGGGCTCAAGCAAAAGTTGTCGAAAGAACAACGTGACAGGTCACTGCAAACTAAACAAACACCTGTTTCAAATGGGTATGAAACAGGACGCAGTATGCAGATTCTGCCAAGAGGCAGAGGAGACTGCAATGCACATCCTCTGCTTTTGTGGACCACTCATGAGGAAAAGAAGTATCCACCTAGGGCAACATGTCGTGCCCCCGGAAGAGATACAACATTTCACTGCCCAAAGAATTTGGGAATTCCTAGACACAACGGGCCTCAGTAGTGAACTCTAATAAAGGGCTGCCACAATAGATCAAATCTGGTCGAAGCGGCATACAGAAGGCCCACAAATCAACAATAATAATAATAATAATTTGGGCTCTCTCTAAAAGGAAAGGACTGAATGAATTTTCTTAAACATACGCCGAATAACTCGTTATATACTCATGTCTGACGTAATTAACGGAAATTTTAAAATATCAATGCCATTCTCTCTCGTCTCGCCCTTTATAAAAAAAAAATGCATTACCTATTACTTTCCGAATTCCTGTCATCCACAACACAGGTATTTTGAAACTGTAGTTAATGTACTGCAATATTGCTTACTGTGCTATCAAGTTAGTAAGTTCTTCGTCTACATGCAGGGCTTTCTATTCAAACTCCATCTAAGTCTGCTTGAATCATGTACTTGAGACGGGATGGTAGGTATCTCGAGCAAGCAAGGTTGTCTGAAGTATGTAATGCAATAATGATTAGCTTACGGGGCTATTGGTCTTATTTGATAACCCTCCTTACCACGTTGTGAAATAGAATACGGATTGTACCTAATAGACACTGATATCTTAGTTGTGAATTTCAAGACGGAGATTTCTAAATTAATTTTATGATAATTATGTCCATTATTTCATGATTAAATAATTTAAGAACTCCTGGGACATATTGCATGCTAAAGTACTTCAACCCTTTGAACGCCATGGACCCCGAAACGTGTTACTGGTACTACATGACGCCGCCAAAACTTACAGTGCACAATCAAGCTAATAACTGTAATGTAAGGTTTAATTTCGCTCTCTTGCGTCGAACAGTTTGGCGTGAGAGTAACACTTTAGCATTTGACGTTAAGCTTTCAAAAGGTTAAACTACATCTTTATTAGGTAGATCCTAAAGGAATATAGATGTGTGACGCCATATTTGACCATAATTTGGATGTAACTGTACTAACTAAACTTATTTATCAGTGACGTAACTTTTACGATTGGCTTCGTCCGGGACGTTAAATATCCTAACTTTATTCAGCACTTAATGTATCGTTGAAGAGTATGTCAATTTTACCTGAATTTACTCAACACCTATCATGTCATAGTATGAGAAACCAAAACATCGTGAAAAACTTATAAATTTGTTAGTTTAGGGTAGGTATTGTCGGTATGAGTAAGTATACAAGTGATATTTTTTAACTAGGTACTTACCTATTTTTTAAAGAAAGGCCATTGAAATCCAATACTTAACTTTAATTCTGGGTCTTCGCTGATTGCTGCGGCGTCCTCTGGTCCAGTGTTTACTATAAATAATGTACCTGTGTAAAATTTTGATGGTGCTAAATCGACGTTACCAAGGTGGATTGTCTTTGTTTAGATTATGCCTTTTTGATGTAAGTTCGTATAATATCTTCGTAATAAAATAAGTAATTGATATAAATATTAGGGGTAATTAAGTAATTGATATAAATATTAGGAGTAATTTCTATACGAATCGAATTACTCCTATGGTAAGCTTAATAATGCTTGTGTTATGACTGATAGATGACGATATATTTAATAGATATGATACTTATATACAAAGGAAACAGCCAAGAGTGAGGAACAAATATCACCACACAAATATTTGCCCTTACCGGGATTTGAACCCAGGACATTTATTTTATAACAATAGTTCCTCACGCGGTCAAAATTTATAATCTAAATATGTCTGTCTCATGGTAGTTCTCTGATTTAAAAATATTAAATTCTTAAACGCCTCAAAAGTATAGTTGAATTATCGAGAAGATGGAATTGCATTTGTAGTGGTTGTACCGTTTGCAACAACAGGAGAATAATTTTCTCTTAACTTAATAAAATGACATACCCAAGAAGTGGAATAAGTAGTAGTCCTCTGTTTTTTTCTTTTATTCGCTATCACGTTCTTCATCTGAGCTGTCACAAGTATTGATAATAAAATTGTCTGTTATTTGATCCATTTCTCCTTCCTGACATCGATATTTATTTTCTTCACTTTCGACGTGGTGACAAATATTTTCCCAGTCCTCAGCAGTGATGGTATTCATTCGTTCAGTTGCTAAACTCATAATGCCTTGCATGTTTAATGAAACGTTTCTTTTTGCTACATATCCTTTTACCATGGACCAAATATTTTCGATCGGATTGAATGTCGGGTGATACGGTGGCAATCGTAATACGGAGTGGCCATGTTCTTTTAAAATTGCATCTATGTGGTACTCGCGAAACCGCTCTTTATTTTGTTTAATTAATTCATACAAACTGGTTTTGTACATCAACCGGTTATACGAAATGTTGTGTTCTGTCAACCAATCCATCATTTCTTGTTTATTAGAATTTGACGTTGGAGCACGATTCATAAGTTTGTTGTGATAGGACGCATTATCCACGATAAGTACGCTATTCGGTTTGAGGTTCGGTATTAATTTTTCTTTTAACCATTTTTCGTAGTTGACAAAGTTCATCTGGTCATGGTAATCTCCCGTTTTTTGGTTTGCCTTAAACATTAACAAAGCGTTGGGAATAAAACCATCTTTTCCTCCTGCGTGCACTATTATTAACCGCCTGGCATGTACTGATTTGTTTTTTTACACCAAATTCTGTTCCATCGGTCCAAGCTTCTCCGGACATGTGAAGTGTGGATGTAGGTTTCATCAGTATAAACTAGTGGTCTATCTTGAGATCGATATTCCGCAATTTTGATAAGGTAATTTATTCTTAGCAGTCGTATGTTGTGTTTTTCCATTAATATTTTTCGGTTGTCCTCGGTCTTTTTCCATTTAAATCCTAATTTTTGTATTTGTTTTCGTAAGGTGGAAATGCCAAATTTGTAATCTATATCGGATTTTAACACAGAGTGGAGTCCCTTTAAGGTTGGAAATTGCTTATAGGACAGATGAAAATTGTATATAGTTCTCCGGATGACTTCCTGATCAAAATCGTCTACTGCTGATGACGGACAAGGACGCAACTTTTTATTCTTCGGGGAGGTGAATTTCTTTGTTGTTGCGAATTTCTCGCTGTTGCTCTCAGTCACAATGTTATAAACAGTAGAGAGACAAACACCTGTAGCTTTTTCAACTAACTGGGCAGCGGTATAAGGCAAGTTTAAATTTTTCGTCAGTTCATTTTCAAAATATTTATAACAGTTGAAAATTATTTGCTTACTTTGACTCTCAATAGGACCAAAATTACTTACAGCCATATTTTTTTAAAATATAGAAATTATTCGTAGTCGTACGGGTCCGCCACAATAATTAATTGAGAATACAATCAAATCAGATGTAAAAATATACGCACAACGTAAATAATATTGACAATTTCACACTGACATTATTTTTGTTTTTAGTTCTTCGATATATATATATAACAACCTCTTTGTATGCTGATAGTACAAGAAAATAGAAAATTCAAATATAGAATGCCTGTAAACAAACAATACTACTACATATGCAATTCCACGCTCTCGATGATTCAACTATACCTTTCAGATTCGAAAAAATAATCATAAAAAATTATCAGTTTGTAGCCGTCTGCAAGGCAAGGTTTTTCCTTAGTTTTCTTAACATGGCTGACTCGTATATTATTTATCAGCAAGCTTGACATAGCTTCAAATTGTCTGTCAACCTTGGAGTTGTTTGAGCGATGGCCCCGAAGAGACTTGCCAAAACTTTCCCACTCACTTATTTATTGGCAACAACTTGCTAAACAAAGTCCGGGATAAAGGTATTCGTAATTTATTAGTTTCACAATTCCTGACAGGGTGTTTTGCGTTCTTTTGCATGTTTTTTTTTTAATATGGACAGGAACACGCCCACGGCCTGAAAGCAACTGGACACTTCGATTTTGGCAGTTAATATTAGAACGACATATAATTAATTATTCAGTAAGGTTTCAATAACAAACTAGGGATACATTCTGAACAAAGAAGGGATTGTGAAAACAAATACAGCTACTCAAGAAACGGCGTCGAGAAATAAACAAACAAAGAAGTTTATTTTTTAATATTGTTTATTCCCAATCTTTGGACCCTATAATGCTTTAAAACTAATTTAATAACAGAAATACAACACCGCCGTAAGTTTATCAATACCTATTTAATGAAATAATGAGATATCCTAGCATTTTCACTGATAGTCATTTTTGCCATCTGTAAAACCAGATTAGTTTACTCGTTTACACATTACGCTGAAAACCGTAAGTAACATTCAATTAAACCCTCCTAAAATAGTTTTACAGAAAACAACTTTAAGCATTTACGTCTACAAAGCAAAGATTAAAAGCTCAACTGTCATTTATATCTAATTCCATTTATCCTAAATTATTTACCTATAATTTAGTTCTATTTTGATTACAAGAGTTCCAAATAAAATAACAAAATATGTTTGTTCAAAAAATAACAACTCTTGGACCTAGTATTTACTCAAAGGGCCAAGTTCTTTTATTAAAGGTCGTTAAAATGATATCGGTTGGGCTCTCACAAGTTTAAGAATTCATGAATGATATTATGTTTAGGCTGCGGCCGACATGAATTCAGAGCAGGGTTGAATAAAAACTTCGATTGAGGATGAGCTCAAATTTATTTGAATTAACAATGACGTCTCCAATGCCACAATACTCCATGAAGTAAGAAAAGAAATCAATGAACATCTATAAAAGTTATAATAATTATAATTAAGCTATAGTTATCACTATTTTTACAATGTCATTATGTTTTTTCTTTAACCACAATAACACCTTACCATTTTGCTCTAAAAGCATATAAATGATTCAAGTCACACAAATCTAACAATTAATTACTTAGCTATATAGTTTGTATTGTTTATTTTGCTCAATATACAAATAAGTTTCAGTGACATCCTAACTCTTGTCACCGTCAAAACAGGGTCATTAATACTGAATCTGAAGCGAAATGTTAAAATTAATTTGGTAATTAAGCCATATTTATTAGTTTAAAATAACAAATAATATTTAAAATCTATAATAGCGGTAAAATTAAAAAATCGAAGGTTGCGCGCCACTACTCAGGTTACTATTTCTGTGAGCCACGTTGAAACACAATCTAGTCGACAGTATTACTTTAACATACGAAAACAACACTCAGTATCTGATACTCAAAACATCTATTTTGTTTTCTTTATTCTATTCATATGTATCTCTTAGATTATTAGTATTTAACTAAATTTATTAGGGGCACAGAATTGATATGTTTCCGATGCACGGCGTTTGTGTGATACCGCTTCACTTAACCTAAGTTGCAAGGCGCAGCTACCACCCCTACTCTACCCTATCACATGCGGGCCAATGTCACGCTCGCGCGTCTGCCAATGACGATGATCCGAACACCATCTCGATTTCACAGTAAACGTTTACAAAATAACGTTTTCAGAATCACTTTTGTTCAATATCAAATATATGCGGCGAGAAACTATTTACTTAGATGCGAAACGAATTTTGACCGACAGGCGTAGGTATAACCAAAATTGTAAAGCGTGAATGATGACAACTGAATTCGATTCAATTTTTAATTTGGCGTGACATGTAGCCGATTGCATTATAAGTAATAAATAGTAGACAAGATACAGAATAAACGTCTCTATGAAACCGCTCTTTACTCTAATTACACATTAATATTACACGATGATATGTATCGAGTAGTCCCGCAAAAAGGTGACGTGTCCGCCGCCACTGGACGTCTCTTACGCGCTATCTACGGTTGTTGGACGGAATCAGGCGGCGCCGGCGTCTCGCGTCCACGCGCCTCCGCTGCCATCTTGCTAAGCATGCGCCATCTTGATCAACGCTCTTACACAAAATGGCGGACGGAAACGCTGTAGATAAATCAAAACTATTGAGGTTCACTGATGACTCGAGTGCTCGTGTTGATGGACTTTATTAAATGAACCGAAAAGAATCTCGTTAGAGTTTCGCGTATCGAGGTCATCAATGTACCTGAAAAATTAACAACAGAAAAGAAATAAATAACTTTTCGTTGTATTTTTTAGTCTGTTATGGAGAACGCCGACCGCCGAAGGTATGGGAGATCACTACATTATTTAATTACACAATTACTTACGAATTAGCATTACATCGAAATAAATAAGTAAACATTGACTTAGCTTAATCATTAAAACCGACAATGAATTTATTACGAATAAATATATTAGAGAATTCGAGATTTTAAAGAATGATTACTATTTCATTTCTGATGATAGCCACCCGACAATGTCTTGATCGTTCGACCGAATTTCTCGTGAGACGCATGTCCTCGACGTTGCAAAATGTTATTGCCAGTACAGGTCTGTCTATAAAATACAAATTTGGTACGGTCTGAGGTTAGTATTAAAAATTATGTATATCCTTTATCTTTGGTCTATACGTCACGACGCTCGGTACATTGTGAAGTTACAGTTACTATAAACAACGTATAAAATTTTGCTAAGTCAAAAATTGACGAGATTTCTATTAAATATTGACTAAGAAATTTTCATAAGAATTCACTGCGGAACCTCTGGCCGCCGCCGGGTGCCGGCGGGCGCGTGAATGTCGACCATGTCGTTCGCGTCAACGTCAAACAAAACATTATTCCAATATCTTATCATAATAGCCTAAGCAGGGATTTTTTTTTTCTTTTTTATATAATTTTTACATGTTTACATCAGCAGAATATGTCACTAATAGGTACCTAAATATCATTAAGATTTTATTTTTGGTTTATTGCTATCTCGCACTGCCGTGCGCGCGCGCGGAGCGCGCTCCAGCGATACATCAAGTAGGTAACTAGTATTCTGTATGCGATAGTCAACTAGCTAAAAATAAAAAATATATTAATCTTCATTTGATTAACCCTTACACTTCAGTAAATTTAAAGTTCATTACATTGTTTCATTATTATGTATGAATAACTTTCATTAAATAGTAATGTAACTATGTCGATTCTCTACAATAAATACCCTTATCTAGATTTATGGTATTGACCTAACGATTACACAATAAAAGTAACTACTAAATTTAAAATTAGATTATTACCAAAAAGCTCGTCAAAGCATGCAGATAGAGTAACCGTTTACTAATCGGCGTCGGCGCACACGCGAGGCGCCAACTATTTTATCATTACAATTAATTAATAGGTATAATGATTACATTAAGTTATTTAACTCTCATAAGGCCAAGGCTAAATTCTCGCAACAAGACTGAACTGTCATCGGCCGCACCGCGCTCCGCTTACTGATTCCCCGTTTCCCCCCAGTCCAACTCTCAAACAAGGTGTACAAAATATTAAAAACGTCGAAGGATGGGGGAATAGGCAAGGCACATAGAAAGGAATATTCGTGTGTGACACATACGGAACAGATCGAAGAGGTGGGAGACGAGTCGCGAGTGTAGTGGTTGGTAGTGGAGCGTGCGCGGGCGCGGGGCGGCATGCGGCGGTCCAGAGTTGCACTCACAGCAAGCGGCACCAAGGGACGTCCCTGTCCAGTCGCGTCGAGTATAGTAAATCTTTATAATTATTGCGATAATTCCATTTAAAGACAGAAAGGACCGTAAGACCAACACTAGAGTGCCAGCGCTTTAACGAGTGATTGAACAATATAAAAAATACTAAGAAAGTATTAGATAAATATAATTTGAAATAGTTATGAAATTCATTTAAATACGCTAACATTATCGAGGCTAAAACAAAAGCATCGTATTTATTACATACAACTTCATTTAAAATCATTCAACTTGAAATATTATTTAACAAAACGTAATCTTTCTATGAAGGGCACCTTTGGTTTTTAGCTTATTCGAATGAGATATATCCTAAAATGTTTAATTTCTGGTAATACACTATATAAATCCTCTTAACTGTTTGCATCGGTTTTGTAGAAACGAATTTGCAATAAGTTGTAAATAAATCTTATGTTACACATTTAAAATAAAATATAGACAATAAATAAACAAGAAAGTTTACATCGAGAACTAATTATTTAAAATTAATATTTATAACATGTTTTTATTATGAACGGTGAACAATAAACCTGGAATGTTAATATTAATGCAATAAAAATAATCCTTTGTGCTAATTTTGGTATAAATTAAGACACCACACCCTTACGCTGAAACGGATACAAACTTAAAGGAGATAAGAGCGTTGCTATCTACGAGCGGGCGCAACCAAACCGGCTTTTGTACACAGAATTAACATGTATGACATTCAAGTCGGTTTCGCTCGCCCTGTTTACATGTAGTTATTTTTGAATCTTGATCCTAGTAGCCGTAGTATGGACATTGGTTGTAGCAGTAGGCTCCATCTCCCGTGGGCGCAGTCCCGATGCATTGCAGAGGATCAAGATTACGCGTCCCTCAGTTCGCTGGTTGTCAAGTGCCGAGAGCAACGAACGAGCTAATGCTGTTCGCTCTCTTCTCCGCCTTTGGCTCCCTGGTAGACGAAAAAACAATCATTACACACTTTTTATTTTTTATCTGTAATAAATATATTTCAAGTTTCTCACAGTTAATCAAATCTTTAGTTCTAGGGCAAGCATTTTGTGCGTTGTGCAGGGTGAAATATTACGTGACGTTTACTGCGTTTGAAACCCATATTCTGTCTGAAAATCAAGTTTAAAATCCTTGTTGATTATTAAATTCAATGTAGTTAAACCTAATTTTATAACTATATGGGATCCAAAATATAATAAATGTCCAAAGGGTGCAGTTCCTCGCTGACATTGCAAAAAAGTCAAAGCAAGAACACACATTTTATTTAATCAACGACGATTCTAACCGGACGACAGAAATAGCCGACGAAGATTCTGCACCCAACAGACATTTCGAACATAGTGCGCGTGCATACTTCGTGCGCGAGAATCCAGCCGTTGTGCGCCATCTTGTGCCGCGCGTATTCAAGATGAATGGCCCCCTCAGAGCTGAGAAGCAGCGCGCCCTGCAGCCTCGCGATGGCGGCGGCCGCATCCGTCGGACTAGCGAAGTCCACGAACGCCACCGGGCCTGCGCTGCCGCCGCCGGAGGTCAGCAGCCGCAGCCGCGTGAATCCCGCGCAACTGTCACCACGATACTGAGATGCGCCAACGCTCGCGACCACCCACAGGTTGACAAGTGTGTGTTGTTGGTCGTGCCCGGTAATCGGTGGACTATTTCCCCAAGAACTTTAAATAGGGACCCTGATCTGCTAAGTTCAACGTGACTATCCTATTTCTCTCATATGCAGGGCAACAGCAAATGCAATTTGTGATTTAGGGTCAGTAAAAAGTTTATCATGTTTAAGTAATATATGAAACAGACTAGTGTCATCGTCATCTTCTATGAACTGCGGCTTAAACGTTGATGTTAACTAAATGTCAGCGTAGTGGCTTCTGTGGAAGTGCAATCTAATACATAAGAACAGAAAGTAAATGGCTCTTCGTGTGTGGTGTTGTGCTGATTATCATTATGGCTAGTTTGTGAAAGTGTGGAGCAATACATGTGACATTACACTGTCATGCTCGGTGGGTGGCTCGGGTGCAGGCATTAATTCTCACACAAACGTATTGCGGAATATACTTATAGTCAGACCGTTTAACTAAGTCGTCGCTTATAAGAAAGAGGCGCGGGGTGTGGCAACAGGCAAGCGCGCGGAAAAACTAATTCTGTCCGCTGTCCGTCAAAACCCCTCGTGGCATGCCCCTGCGCATCTTTCTTACCGCGGGCGACAACTTAGTTTACAAGTCGGCCTATAGCCAGCAATAAAGCGAATTATATTCACAATTGTGTGTGTGAGACAAATATAAAAACAAAAAGTAAGACCTATTATATTTATACGTGGACGACATTGTGATATTCGGTGATACATGCACTGTGGAAGATTACATAGATATAATTAATTCTGACATATTTTTATGATTATCACATCTCTTCTGGTACTTCAAGAACATTAATCGTGTATGGTCATGCACGTGACATTCAGTAGCAATTTGGACTGGAAGATTAAAAGTAATATTGTACAATCCATCTTGTATTGTCTCCTTGCAAAATACTTCCAGTCTAAATAAATAATTACAGTATACTCGTACATTAATTTATCAAAGGCTGTTCAGGGTCTACATTGCTTACGGGCAGAGCCAAATATCCCCTTTAGAGTTATTATGGTGAAGACGGACGAATCGACATATAGTCTATAGAGGATAAAAAAGATGAAGAAGGGGAGAACTTTACCAACAAGCTTAGGAAAGTCGGTAGAATGGTGATGGTCAGCAGCGGCAGCCATCATTGCTCAAGGCAATATAATACGCTGAACAGCCTCAAGTCAGCAAATCTCTCTTGTATAAAAGCTTACCTGCTGAATATCTCCTTCAGCTCATGTTCGGAGACGAACTGTCCCAGGTTAGCGACGAACAGGGTCGAGCAGGGAGGCGCAGGATGAGTGGGGTGCGCGGGGTGCGCCGGCGGCTGCGCGTGCGATGGCACCGCGGCACCCGGCGACCCGAGCGCTGGCGCCGGCAGCACGCATGCGCCCAGCGTGAGGGGGGTCTGGCCGTTCAAATACTGATATTTAATTGACGGCAAGCGTTCCATAGCATCGCTTTCAATACGATAACATACAGTTTCATAACGATCACGATAACGCAATAAGGTATTTGCGTCGGGTAACAAAATTGTTTATTAACTATTTATGATAGTCTTTAGTATAAGAAAATCTAAATATAGTTTTATCATCACAAAAACGCAAGACACTTTTTTTAATTAAAAATTTAAGTCCAGATTTTATAATCTGTATATCACATGACTATAGCAGAAACATTAATTGTAGGCAGACAGTTTCGAATAGCGTATTGAGCGTCATGCAATGGTTATGCAGTATGCAGGTTTGACGTTTGTTTGCTTTTGTTATTAAGACGCGGCTATCGTTTATGTGGGAATAAATATTTTTTTAATTTCAATTAATATTTTTGGAACTCAGCGATATTAGTTAGAGAAGATAAAAATACCAGTGAATAACTATGTCACAAATATATTTAATAATGACTATGTTAAAGTAGCCTATTATACACTATTTGATAGGGTTTAAAAATACGAATACCATCATGGTATGATGATGAACGAAATCGACTCTCTGCTGATTATTTAACTATGAGCGATGAGTTTGCATTGGCCTTCATAAAATAATACGGTAGCCTTACGTAATGTGATAGTATTTTTTAGTATTACACATTCACGGAACAAGTTTGCAGGAAAATTGGACAAGTCTGCAGAGTTTAATTAAATTTTGCGATACAATGGATATGAACAATAAAAATCAGTTCTTTTTTTATAAATAGTGTTTCTGCCGGAAAATTAAATGAACCACGCAGAATTGATGAAGAGGCTCTTTTTAACAAATCAACTCTAAGCTCTTAAAACAGGCCTATATTTTCAGACAACGACCTTAAGATTCCACTACTTCAAATCTGAATTACATATCTTATACGGTAAATGTCCGAATGTTGACATCGCAATTTTAATAATTGATCTGCTTGTCAACTTTATTGCAGTATGATTGAATATTCCAAGTATTGGAACATTTAGAATAGAATAGAATAGAATAGAATAAAGCTTTATTCAGGATAACACATCATAACAAATTTAACATGACAAAATAGACAATACAATGTAAACGAGAGATGTGAACCTAAAATGGTCTCCACTCAGCAATGCCGTCGGCTTGGTTAAGTATACCACTGCCAACGGCGCTGGTTTTCTGTGGAGCCAGCGGGTCGGTTGTGCAGGATAGCAGACTGTGCGACTTGTTAATGGGAGCTCAAGTGAAAATATATATCTTATATGTATACATATATATGGAGTAAATTTTATAAGTATAATATAAAGGTAAATAGTATTATAGACGAATACTTACAACGTCGGTAGGCGGCTGATCTGTGACGGTACATTTTAGATAACCTATTACTTTGTTTTATTTTAAGGCAATAGTACATTGAGTGTCCATAAGATATACATTTACGTTAGTCCTACTAGTTTCGTGTGAAAGTTTGTGGGGTGCTAACAAATTAGGTATCAATATTTTTAAAGTTGTTATATTACATTAAAAAAAATAACTTAAAATAAAAATTAAGTAAACTTTTTAATTTATATTATTTTCTTGTTTTGATTTCCTGAACAAAATCAATATTGTAAATTCGGCCCCAACATACAACCACCTGTCCATTCCACTGACAAAATGTTTAGCATAACATTGAAATTGGTAGTCAAGAGGCGCTGTAAGATGATAAAAAAAGTTTTAATTTCCGACTTATTGATTATCTTCCAAAAACTAACATTTACTATTAAATGTTTTATACTTACCTATGTCTACTCCTAGTACAATTTAAATAAAATTAAAAAGTTCTAAAACTATTGTTAACTTATACAATACAATACAACAATTCTTTATTGCAAACCAACAACAGAAACAGTACAAGAAAACCTTAACATAAAATACGGTAGACAATAGGCGGTCTTATCGCTAAAGAGCGATCTCTTCCAGACAACCTTTGGGTAGCGGAAATGACGTAAAATAGCTAGGAATGAGTAGGTGCTGAGATAAAATTACAAATAATACAAAAATAAATAAAAACAAACATACAAGGCCGGTACCATATATATGTAATCAAATAAAATCTTGTAAAAATCTTACGTGGTGTGGCCTATCGGCGGCAGCTAGTCAGAGGTAGGATCGCACCGGCGCCATCTGTGGGTGGATGGCGGGATGCACGAGTCCATGAGACAGCGTCGGGAGCTCCCCTCCGTACGCCAGCGGGTGATGCCACAGCTCCCCTCCCCCGGGGAAGAACGGACTCGCTAAGTCTGCGCAATCGTACCACGTCACTATCCAATACAAAAACAACAATAACAAAACAAATAGCTCGAGCTGTCTATGGAAAATCATTATTTACATTGTGCTTGCTCGACCTTCGTTCGCTAAACGCTGGAAATGCGAAGTGCCAGATTCACGAGAAACCCAATATATGGCTGAAATTTCAGATACCTTGAAGACCACTTGACTAAATCAGAAATTAATAAAGCGGTTTAGGAGGCTACTATAAAGCCTATTATAAATTTGAATCTCGTATTATGCTCTCGCGTTCATTCAAATATTATTTAACTGGGAAGCAAGAGGGTCGGCACAATACGAACACGAACTTTGAAGTAGCCCCCCATATATTTGGGACATGGGGAGTTTGGGGAGTATCTATAAAGATCTTGTTTGTTAGAAATCTGGCACTTCGCGATATTCGGCGTTAAGGGAACCAAGGCTTGACATGTTTTCACGGCTCACACAGATTGAAAGTTAAGTATCATGAAAACATGTTTAGTGGTTATAGAAACCGACAGATCCATTGGTAAGAGCTTCGCGGAGCTAGGCCTTGCGTGGTACGTGTAAGCGATCACAGATACTTGCCCGTGGCGGTTGCTCGACGCCCCAATGATATCTGTTATACTAATTTTAAAGCGAAGGGAACACTGTGTGAGCTGTAGAATATCATCAGTGATCCCAATTGTGCTGATGATGTACTTGTGAATGGTACTTTAGTCGCAACGAATGAAAGTTGTCTTTATTTTATTTCGGAATCGGTGGTGGTATATTTTAGGATCGCTATACGGGTCGCGAGACACGATCGGTGTGGGCAAGTGAGGTCCGGAGGGGTGTGGGGCGATCGAGCAACGCCGGGCGGTGTGTGCGTTCTGCGGTACTTACGTCCAGTGAGTGGGTGCATCAATGCAGGGTGTGCAGCTGGCGCGGCTGTGGCAACTGCCGGCTTCGGCTTGCTGACCTTCGTGTTGCTTTTAGCGAACTCCAGCCGAATCGTTTGCGGCATGTCGGGGTCGAAACGGACGCCCTGCTGTGAACAGCCGCGAGCGACGCGGCGCTCCGATATAATGAAGATGGAAGGCTCGGTTGCCGGGTGCTCCCTACGCGTGTCCTCCGCGGTGGGACACTCGAGTCACGGGACATCGGGCGGAGGATACTGCACTTGGATATCGACAGCTAATAGCGACAAACAGACTAACAACCATTTGCAATATCCCCCAGAATGTTTAATGTTAGCTTTTGAACTATATTGACGTAGAATTCTAGGAGTTTATTTTTTTTTTTTGTAAAAAAATTTGTTATACAGCTGGTCATTGGATATGTCTAGAAGTTCGCGCCTGCTGCTAGAGTGACGGAACACAGTGCTCGGGATGTGACATCAAAACTTGTCAAACCGTGACATGCATTTGCGTATTTACACGTTCAGTATTGGTCACACGCCGGCGCCGAGCGCGGCCCGCTGATGGCCCGATGTGGTCTATTCGATATGTGCATGGGTTTAGCATAACTTACGATGCGGTTATTCGAGTTAGGAAAATGTTATTCCAAGTCTACAATGAGATATTAACTATAGTGCTCATTGGCTGTGTTGAGGCATGTGATGAAAGAGGTTTAGTAACACCGTGCGTCTTACAATTTGTTTAGTATATACAACAGCAAATTAGGTTTCTTAAAACTGATATATCTCAGTCTTTTCCAGAGATATTTTCTTGTTGTTTGAACTTATGATTATCTTACTGTGTTTGAAAGCCATTCATACTGGTCATAAGGCATTGTGTATGTGGTTTTTTTTTCTAGTGTTACTGTGTTTTTTCCTACATTGTCAGCTAGTAGGTACTTAAACATTCTTAGCTCCCGATTGTTAGAACTGTTTTCATTCATCGTATTTTCCTATTGTTTTATATTTAATAATAATCGAAGAGTTTCTTTATAAAGTTTCCGATCGGTAAGGAGAATAGTTTTAGTTCGAGTCTATCGGAAACTTTAGGAAGAACTCGGTTCAATCTTAATTAATGAATGTTTGTTTATTTAGGATAAGATGCATGTGACGATACTAACCTGAAGGTCCTGTTTAGCTGCCTCTGCGCCGGCTCGAGTGTGAAACGTGACAAATCCGACAGGCTGCAACAGACATACCCCGTAAACATATTATAGCATAGCTCAACACTATACATACATCAAAAACAGTTATTCAACTCACCGACGCTGTTTTTCCATTCTTGCTCGTCACTTTTAATAGAGAACCTTCATAACCCTGCACAAAAGAAAAAGTGGATTAATATTGCGATAAACTCCCGCTACACTCCGGTTTACGGGCTTCGTTCCTCGAGGAAAAACGTCTCCATTAGACGAGGCCACATTACCAAATTACTTTAATGCTTTTGTCAACACGTCAAAATGCTGTACAACAAAGCCTTCTAAACTGTCGAAAAATAGTAGGTTTTGGTGCCTGGTACGGATGGCGCACGCGATGCACAGAAGCTACGACCCCTGTTTTAAGTTAAGGCACCTTTATGTTTGCGGTGCCATCGGTGCCAGCCGAGAATCGAGTGTAATCCCCCTTATCGGTACACTGAATCGATTCAATCCGAATATTAGGAATCGGGACATGACATTTGATATTTACGGCGCAGTAATCCGAGGCGAGATCTGCGTCGCGTGACGGTAAGCCATGTTGCTTTCTACTTTATTTTCTCTAGTAGTAAATATTTGGTAGCTTTGGGAGTTAGTTTAATATCATCGTTTCCTTATGGAAGAGAGGTTTGCGTGCATCAAATACGTTTAATGTTAGTACCCGTCTAAGTGAAATTTATTTATTACGCGAGACGTAAAAGGAACTTTTGAAATATAAAGTATTACCATATGTAGAACAAATATGGTACGTTTAAAATAATATTTTGTATTAAACACTCTTCGCGGTGTTTTTATCTAATAAAACTTAGTCATTCGTTGAAGGAGAAAAGGGTTGGTCCTTTATGTGTAAAGTTCGGAAAGTCATTGTATATCTATTAACCTTTAAGATGTCCTGCCCTTATCACATCCGGAGTACCTACAGTACAAAGATTTATGAGAACAAAAATAATATAAAAGAATACAAAACTAATCTACAAAAACATTACCCTTCCAAAACTGTTGTTGTGTTAAATATTACGGGATTGCATGTCAAATTTAATTTCGTTCGATACTAATCTGATTTGGCAGTAATTGGTTTACCCTAAATGCTGTGATTGCAGTCAATACAAATAACGTGCCAGATAAAGGTAAAACTCACCTCATATGCTCGAAATAGTAAATAAAGCTCGCGTGGTTTCGCGTCCATGGGTAATCCGCTCACAAACAACGTCCGCACCTGTAACAAACGATAAACCTGATTAAATTAAAAGTTTTAAATAATTCTACGGAATACTATAACTGAACGCAAAATGAACTGATCATACGGCTATCTCTTTCACACCTGTTAAGATCACGCAAGTGAGAATGCGATAGTATTATAATCTCGGTCGCCAGTTCGTTTTGCGTTGAGTATAGCATCTACCCACGGCGTCACACGCGATCCCAGGAATTAAAGTAGCCTATGTTTTAATCCCTGACTGGATATATCTGTATCCCAAGGTTCATCAAAATCCGTTGGATGGTTAACGCGTTATTGCGTAAAATCATCAAATTCTCTTCATAAACTCTGACATTTATAATATTATGTAGCATAACGAGTAGTAGAAATAAGGGGTTTATAAATAACCCTGCCCAGCTCTAAACTAAGATAACCTTGCCCTTTCAAATTTCGCGCTATATTTGCTGTCATTTCCAAGTAGGCTGTTTCTCAAACAAAAAGAAACGGACATTTTTCACCGACAACACAAAGGGAGCATAGAAATGTTTCTATTCAGCCGCTCCTTCTCGATTCTTTCATCGCCTTTGTAAACGGTGCAACGCATTAATTCGGCGGGTCCATTTAATGAAATAAAACAGAGGTCGTAATGGTGGCGCGATTTGGCGAGCGCGGGAAATGGAGATTAATTGCTGGCAACACCGGCCGTAGCCCGCGCCGCCGGCGCCATCTTGTGCGCAGATTATTTATGCATCTAACTTTCTAACACTCAAATCAAGAAAGGATTTTTTAAGAAGTACTAAATGGGTGAACTAACTTTTATCAGTTCTATCCACACAAATCACACGGCAGTAAAACATGAGAGACATTTGCGGTCGTAGTCATTTAGAGAAGTGCCATTAGATTAAAGCTGACGTAAGTAGAATATAAAAAAAATCATATCAAAAGACATATGAAGGCTAGGCTCGGTTTTGTTTGTTGGAAAATCAATTACCTACTCGATTGTGACAGATTATGAAATATTAATCGATCCAAGGAAATGAAAACAGCAATGATATATGTGGACATATAAATATTTTTAAATTACGTTGATTTTCCTTAAAATGAAAATAACTTGCAAAACGCATTAAGATTAGTAAAATTCCGCCGGCAATGCAAAAATTTCCAGCGAATTATATATGGACGAACGAAGCCATAAACGTTATTTGAAGTTCATCCTTGAACGTGAAATCTTCTGCTCGGAGCAGAAGCGGTTCCCGTAATATATATTTTTATCGTATCCGTCCCTCGGCCAGTAGCAGAATGTCAGACCTTAATGTCGGCTATTTTCCGGTCGACTGCATGGGAATGCCCCGGTTCGCCGATACGCGATATTTTTACGCGACTCTTTAATACAATGTGCCCATTATGTTATTCTAGATGCTCAGTGCTCAAAATCTATAAGCCTCCGCTATCGCAGACAGTTGGGGCTCAGTTTGAAGTTAATATATTTCGGTAAACCCCTTTTACGTTAGTCATTTTCCAAGCGAATGCGCTCAGTCCCCGATGGAAAATATTTCACTTTGACAACGAATAAGTATTACCGGTTTAGCTCGCGGCCGGGCCAGGATTTAGACAAATATTGAAATAGCCTAGGGTGAAGCCAGTTTGTATAAAAGATAAATAGACCCTTTGGAAAAAAGGGAAATATCTCTCGGTGTTTTGTATTTCTCGAGCGATAACTGCTCTGCCTCTCAAGAGTAGTATGCACTTGTAGTATGCTGAAGACTATTCAATTGAGTATTATCGATAAAGTGCAACTATTTCGTCGTTCTTTATAAAAATGCTCATCGCCTGGTCCTTACACCGTTTCACCTGATTCATGTTCACCGCACCTACGCGAGTGAAATATCTATCACATAAGGACGTCAAATACTCGCTCGGCTAACATATTTCACCCAGCGGCGGGGCCGACCGGTCAGTTTGAAAATGCCCCTCTGTGTCGACCATTTTACACTCGGTTGCCTCGGAATCCCTCGCTCCACTATTGAGTTATGTTTCATACTTGTGTGCTCTAGAGGACTGGCAAAAACAGCGAAAACGTTGAGAGCGGTGTTTGCTTTCTTATTGGCTATCATTAGATTTTTATAAATTTCTATCACGTATAATAAATTCATTTTTTGGGTAATTATTATTATGTATTAACGAAATTCAACCACCGCATGCAATGAAAGGGAAAATGTAATTTTCATCTTCACTTTCGAGAATTTTTATTCTAAATACTCTCTGGTGCAATCGGTACGTAGCTAGTTATATTTAGTTTATGTTATATCAAGATTTAGCTATTTCCAGATTGTTTTATTTAAATGTTGTTTACGCTCAAATTCATAAACATATACTCAGTGCTACTAATAAGATATACGATATAGCTCATATCTTTCTAAATGTTCGGAATTTTCCATCTCGTCCAAGAATAAAAGGAAAAATTTAGTTACTTTTCTTTCTTCCCTTTAAATAGCTAGTATTTATTGTAGATTTTTGTTATCCTAGATAGATATGTTAGATATGAAGATATATTAGAAATCGTACTCTTCGAATATATCAGTAAAACATTAAAAAAAACTGCATTAGAGTGTATACACATAAAGTGCGAGTTTTTCGTCTCGTTTCCTCTGTCAGCGTAAGCGGCACGCCGTCTTTGACGGAACACTTCGGGCAGATAGCATCCACGGGTGACAGTAATGTGACAGGAACGCAAATTGTATTGTGATCGCTGAGATGGCTTACTGTGCGGTTTATCCGTGTAATACGACTTATATGGGTGTTGGGCTCAGGTGAACAAGTCTTTGAAATAGACGAACTTATCACTGAAGAGTGTACCGCATTACATAGCATAATTGTTAATACAATTTTGTTAGTATGCTTTGTAACTACAGTATAATCTGGTTAAATGTAACCTCATAGGACCATCAATTTTGTTCCATTATTAGGGGTTATTTAATTTAATCAGGTTTGGATTTTTGCAATTTATAGAGGTCGATCCCACTGCTGATTTGAATGGTAGAGATACTTGTGGACATCACAAATATTTATGCATTTATTCCCCTTAGTTCATCCCACTGTACTAAAATTCTAAAATTTCAAAATTATATCTTTGATAAATAATTATATCCACCTATTTATTTTCGTTTACTGTTTTCTACGAAAACTAATCTAAAACAGTTCGTTTTCGATATATATATATATTAAAAACGGTTGATTAACTAAATGGCAAAACATATTTCGACAATTCCGACTGTCCACAGAACAGTAAAAATCAAGCATTTCGCTTGTGTGCCAATATACAAGCACTCAACCTCAGTAAAAGTAGTTATACTCGTAACTGTGACGCTACAAATGTTGCGCCTAAAAAAGGCATATTTTTATTTTCGACCCGTATATTGGCCGTTGAAAAAAAGCCCGAGTGAGATGAGCCGGGTGCAATCGGGTGACAATTGCATACGGCCGAATGCGAATCAGCTTTCGAAATCACAGCGAGTAATGGGAGCACTGCAAACCGATGCTTCGTCAGTTGCAGTTGAATAAAATTATTTGTGCCCAAGAGATTTTATTTTATGTATATTTTAAAAGAATAATTTAATCTCTATTTATTTAATTATAATCTCATCCACGACGGGTAAACAACGGACACTGTGTATATACACACGGCACAGTAAAGTAAGTGTGAAATTTCAATCGGGAGTACAGTTAGTTCCATATAATATATAGATGATCATATACGGCGACATGATCAGAAATGATAAATATAACGAGCTGAGGTATGCCAAAGGGACCCTAGGAAATTTACCAAAGTGTGAAAATAATATTTTATTTACAGAAAATGGTCACCGTACACCACTTAGGGTTAGGTAAGTCTCAAACAGTATCTGTTAAAAAGTGATAAGGTCAATTAGGTGCAATTTCCTTTTTAATCTGATTTTTTTTGTCCCAAAAAGGCCTGTCTTTTTCGTATCACTTCTATCGCACTATATATTGTACAATATGTATAAATAAGCAATCGTTGACCTGTCTTATAGAATTTCAACTCAATAACTAAATAAACAGACGGACAGAAAGACAGATAGAGTCGCACCATTAGGGTTCCTTTTTTACCTTTTTGGTACGGAACCCTAAAAACATCCTACGCCCTATGTTCATATTTTATTCCGTGAAAAAAGAAATTCCTTAAGTAGTACAGCTGAATTTTCATAATATAAAATCATCTCTAATACACAGAAGGTCATTTATCCTATATAAGGTAGATTCATTTTGATAGACGGAGAAATTTGGATACTTAGTGATTTAACACATTTCATAATTTATTTAGGGAAGTAAATAATTAGAATAGTAAAATACTGCCGCACTGTGAAAATCATAAAATACAGTAGTAAATTTAACATTTAAGGACAGTTAAATTTCGACTAATGTAGGTAATATGTATTATTAGCATATAAGTCGAGATACAGCTTCCCGAAGCAACAGGTAAGACTAGAAACAATGCCAGTCTTTGTTTGAGTATCATTGTTAGACGATTTTACAGAGCGGAGTTTAATAAGGTGGCTAATTGCAATTGTTAGGTAGATTCAGGTTTAAATGAATGTAATACAGCGCCTGTATTAACTCCTCGTATGGTTAGACACGGATCCGTGCAGAGCTACTAAGCTCTGTTAAAAGTTCATTTAGCTTCAATTTGATTGGCAAATTTTTATTAACTTTTAAATAAAAAAATACTTGTTTTATATGTCTGTTTAATCCTAATAATATTTTAAATGTCAAAATTTGTGCTGATGAATCAAACATACATACATAATAATTTTAAAAATGACATAACGGATCTCAACGAAACTTTCCAGGGATGTTGTTTAGACATCTGAATAAAACATAGGTTATAAATTGCATCTCTACGCGGACGAAGTCACGGGCAACAGCTTGTAAATAAATATATTTCAACTGATGTAGACGCTTGAAGCTATCAAGGGTTTATTTTTTAATATGTACTCGTCGCAATTCCTACTGGTTGCAATTTACCAAAATCTAGATTCCAGTCTCACTTTGGATGCTAATGAATGAATTGGTTATCCATTTTACTGCCTTATGGGCAAACAATAATCTGTATTTCTAGCTAGACAGTGACACCCGATCTTTTGCGGGACTCATTTTCTCTATCCCTTTTCATTCTGTGCAGTGCGAGAGACACGGGTGCCGCTATATCACGCAGCATACAAAGCCGCGGCCAGTTATATAGCTGATAACCTATTTACAAAGAAAAATGTCACAGCGCAACCTATTTCTAGAGTTAAACTTTAAACGCTGTGTATAATAAAAAATATTGATAAAGGTGCGTTCACACGATCGATCGCACTTCGAGCGTCCGAAGCGAGCCAAGCGGAAGCCCCGGGGCGGTGCACGGGGAATATATCGTGCGCCCGATGTGCACGTACCCTTGCGGGGCTTAATATGTACCGTCAACCCGTGACAACACACTTCATCCTTTTCACGTTTAATGGCTTCGCTTTGGTATATGATGAAATATTTATTATGAATAGGATAGTATTGATTAAAGTATGTTTATACGATCGATCGCCCGGCGCGTATCCGAAGCGAGGCGAGCCACAGAAATATACATATACATATATATATTTATGTATTATCTCAGGAATAATCTTACACAAATCGACCTAGTGCCAAACTAAGTTAAGCTATGGGTACCAGGCGACGATGTACATATATACGAGTATATACTATATAAGTATAAATATAATACTTAAATAAATAGCATACATCAAAGACCCAGGAACAAAAATTCGTTCTCATCACAGAAACACTTGCCCTGGCCGAGATTTAACCCGGGACGATCAGCTTCGTAAGCCATTGTGGAACCAACTTAGCCAAACGGGGTAAAATAATACAAGAATAAAGGCTTTCCGTTTCTACCTTAGCGACAATCGCGGCTAAACGCGCCCAAATGAGAGAGCGAAACATTTTAATAACCAACGCAGCGCTTTGTAATAGTGCATGTTCGTGGCTTACCACTATACGCGTCAGTGTATAACGAACGGCCTCAAGTCTGAGGCCGCCGGTACATAGTTTTTGCTGCTCGGCGTAAACGCACAGTGCGCCGGGCCTGGCCGAGCAGTGCACGGGAATTTATCATGCGCCCGATGTGCACGTAACCTTGTGGGACTTAATGTGTGCCGTTGACCCATGACAACACTACATACTTGGACTCTTGTCGCATTATATGCTTTTGGTAAAAACCCATGGAATAACCAGTGGCATGCACAGAGTTTTTGACCAAGATAGGCAGTTTTTCTGTGCCTGAAGCCCTGAACAACCATAGCCATGGTTCAGGGTAAGCAGTTTCTCTATGGCTATATGGAGCCATGATCCTTCAGGGTAGGCAGTGCCTTTGCCCCTATATGGACTGCAGACCACAAAGAACAACGTCTTGGCATACCAACATTTTGTAATAGGAAAATGTCTGACACCTGTTTATTAAATTTTCAATCGATACGAAACAAGACACTTGGCCATTTATTCAAAACTAGTAGAATGTCAAAGAATTCTGAAGGGAGCTAGAAATTGCTTTACCGATAAAGAGCCTTCTTAGTGTTTCTCCCGCTCTTTATTATACACATTGTAGAAAATTCGCAAGTTATTTACAGTTTTCGATTATTTTCAAGGCACTGAAATATTCGTAAACAATTAATAATAATGTGGTGTTAATTTTCCCACATTAAAAACACAAAACCACAAAAAATTGTGTTTCATATTAAGAAATTCGTATAAATACCCAAATAATTATATCATATAGCATGCCTTAGGTAACAGGCCCCATTCACCGACACCGCACCAGAGAGCGCACGTTAAATTATTTGCAAAGGGTATGACAGTTAAAACGGTTTGAAAATGAAAAAGCACTCCCCAACAGTGGGGGTTAATCGAATTGCGCCCGTCACGTGTCTATAGATAGGACAGGACACGTCATTTCCATTTGGGAAAAGGACAATAATGAAAACGTTCAACTTCGAAAACAATGAGACATCAGAGTTAAACGTCTGGCGGCCAAACCTGCTGTTTTTGCCGACGTTTTTATCACTTTTAAAACTGTTTTTTTCTCGGCGTTCATTTATTTCGTATTTTGCTTTTACCATCAAATTTAACATTACCCAGTATAAACCTACCTTAAATATTAAATATAGCAAATTAATTTTTAGGAAAAATATTTTAGATTTATATTATTAATTCCTGTAAGTATTCCAATGTGCATACTCAAATGCACTAGGAGATTGATTAATCTTATCACAATCTTACTTCGTTTCAAATAACTACAACTGTCGTAGTACTACCTGTACACTGTCCAAAAAACCCTTTATCTACTAATACAAGAAACAAACTAGTGTGTATGCCACTTAACTGAATGGCAACCCGTTTCAATTACTCTTAGCTTGAAACATAACAGAAAACCAGAACTAGAAAAAAACTAAAATACATTTTTCTGCAAATAAAAATACAAATATTCACTTCCCCATAAAAATCACCCAGTATCTTGTTATGATACAGGGCAATAGAGAGTTGCGTTGTTTTGTTTCTATTTTTTCCCTTGATTGAAACACTGGTCTCCTTGAATAGGAAATTGACGGTAACCTCCCCAGGCCAATTCAGAGAGACCTGCACCAATCCATTAGCAGTACACCTTTGCGATTCGGTCTTTTAAAAACAAAACAAGATTTGGGGGTCGCGTTACAATGGTTTTTTGTTTTAGCTCCATGGAGTTTAGGTAATGGATTCGGTTTGTGTTTCTGCTGACTAACAGCGGTCTAATAGATTTGTGGGCACGATTCGGACTGCGATTTAATTATGTTTATTCGATTTATTTTTCGATTATTATATTACGTTACACACAAGCGCATGAGCCCTATTCCTTCGTTGTGTTCCGTATAACATTAAGGTGCGTCCACATTTGTATCATTTGCCCGATCAGATCTTCGCTCCGTGGCATGATCGCGTGTCACGATCACGCGTTTGGACATTGCGCCGATCCGATCGCTCGAAATCCGTGTTGCTACGCGTATCACACACTTATATCGGACGAGTGCGGCATGATCGCCGGGCCGGCAGTGCGTCCAAGCAGCGCGATACGCAGTCTATATATAATACAATTGTAGAGGCACCTCTAAGTATTTGAAGAATCACTAGTCATATAATGTCAGAACGTTTAATGTGTACAAGGAGACACATTCGATAGAAAATCATTTTAATCGTTTCTATTTGCTTTAAAATTGTTCACGTGAAGATGTAGATGAAACAGCAAATCCGAGCGTAGAGTTGGAACTCGGAAGCAATTTTTCTTCCAACGTCAATCTCGGAGGCCATAATTCAGAACTTTCGCTGCTTCACTCTGCACGGCTTTCGACAAATGCCGACGTTTCAACCCCGAGGATCACTATTTTCGTGCAAAAACCTATTTAATAGAAGCGGAGTTTACTTGTACAGTCAAACAAAATATATATATAAAAAAAAACATTACACCCTCGTTTTATTTAGTTTTAGGTAAATGTAAATAAAAGAGTATCCAGATTGTTACGGTCCGCCGCATCTCAAATAAAATAAAACATTCTTTGTTTAAGAAACGAAAAGATTGATCCTTTGTAAGCCTCCAATACAGCGGTGAGCAAAGACCCAACGATAGAGATATTTCTAATTTTTCGCTCGACTCGCACCGTCCGAAGATTGGCAGTTAGGGGGATTGACAACGCGAACGCAAATAGGCTGGAAAACTTGAAGAGGGTTAAGTATGCATTTATAATATCAAGTACACGGTCTATTTATATACAACATGAACAAAGTGCTATGGGTGTAAACAGAATGTGACCATATTTTATAATATACTAGCTACTTAAGTCATTTTTTTTAATAAACCTTTGCAATATTAAAATTACAAGATTTATCAAAATGTTTCGTTTTATATCCAATAAAACTCAGTATGCACCACGAATAATATAAGAAGCAAGTAATTGACTGAAAAAATATTGAAATCAAAACAATAAATACACCAAAAGCATATCAAAACAAAATCAAAGTTAGAGAAAACAATTTAAAATCTGGAGAGAGAGAAAGCGTAGAAAGAACGCGAGCAATATTGTCGACCACCTGCTCCAACGAGATAGGGATCATAATGTTAATTTAATTAAAGGACTAATCTAAATTGCAGACGACCCGACACCCCGGCCGCTATTAAAAGGATATTTCGTAGCCGCCATGAAGTTGGGGAAACTTGGTGACTATAAATACATCTTGAGAGAGTTGGGGGAGACGTTAAGTGCAAAATTGTATCTTTTTGACACTAAATGGACTGATGTTAGTAGTGTGTATGCGGCCGTTACTTCAATTTCTTCTTACGAACTACATTGCTGGCACTGAACTGAACCCTGATCCACAGAATAATAGTACAGTCAAGGGTACAGATAAATACTCCGCAAAAGTTTGAAAAATATTTACACATCAACTATTATGAGATTTTATGGTATTTATTTATCTTTTCCCTTGACTGTACAAACAGACACATACTTAGGCCTCATATAAATGTCAATAAGATCTAGCTATGGTCAGTTAAGTGTGTAGCTGATAGTACGAGCTAGAAAGCAAACTGCACTTGACCGAGAGAGAGAGACACGGTTTTAGATCTATGGTCTTATTAGGGATGCGCCGCACCTGACTAAACGATTTAAATTATACCTACAAAAAGTGGTGTTTTTTGAACAATAAAAACATATCTTGTCTCCACCATTAGCCTCCAGACTAACGAGCCGTAATGCCACCCACGAATCATGAGCAACTCACTGAAGTAATCTTTAGTGAGTTGCTTCAAGAGAAACAAAACATAATATCTCCTTGAATTACAGAATTAGACCTCGCTATATACGAGGTGCTTGAAACTGAGAACATTATTAAATATAGGCGGGGAAAATAAATTAGGGCCTCGTTATTCATTACATAATAATGTCTGAACGAATTTTATACAGGTAAATTTGGAAATCTCCACTAATTATGAACACGAGCAAGTCGACTTTGTATTGACATCATACCATTAAATTAATAGCATTAACATTACTGCTATATTTTTCTCGACAGCGTCGTTGTCACATAAGACATACAAGTAATTAATATGTAGTGATTTTTGCCTACTATTATAATTATTTAAATTAGGACCCATAAGCAGGTATAGAATTTACAACTACATTTGTTTTGCTCATATATTGTATTAAATTGCAAAAAACATAAAATAAAGAATTCATCTGAAGTTTGTAAAAGGGGTTCGAATTCGCCAGAAGTAAGAAAAAGTTTTGCCATGATAAATATCGCGCAGGCTTGCGGGGCGTCGACAGACGGAAAGCAATCTATTATCTTATAGCTAATTCTTTGCAATTATCTTTTCTGACATTTGCTATAACTCTCTCACTTTAGAAAACGAATGAAAACTTATTTATCTTCAGAGACTCTTGTGAAAGTTGAGTTTCACATAAAAACGACTCGATGATTGATAATCCTATGATGATTGATAATTTAAACGAGCAATTCTGGTATGCATGTAAATAAATATGCATGTAATTTCTCGACAATGGACATAGCGATTTGGATGAAATTTTTGTCTTTTAAGCTTATAGAAATAGGTTTTATCATCTAAAAATCATTAAATCGTGATACACCCAGTAAAAGCTCGGCTCACCCAAGTTCTGATGTATACGGAATGCATAAACATGATCGAGATGTGTTTGCGTCGGTAACTTACGCTAGAGACGCTAATTTCTCATACGTTGACATCTTCAACCATTTTTTTTCTGAAATTTAAGAATGACGAAGTAATGCCATTGGAAATGATGACGTAGATGACGATGATGAATCGATAGAAGTTATCACGAATTTAGTAAACTTTATAAAAATATCTTCTTTGGTGAGAAAAACAATACCTCCAATTGTTCATCAACAATAGAGCATTAGTACAAATCAATAGTTTGCAGCCAGTCGATATCAATTCAATCGCAGCACTCGGCAACAGCGGCGGCGGACCCGCCCAAATTATGTTCAATGGGTAATTAATTGAGCCTATTCACGCTGATAACAATGAACGTCATATCTGGATCATTACTGTGAGTCACGTTTTAGGAGCATGGCTTTTAACAGATGTAATGCACTCTAGAAACAGTTTAGTTATGCACTGATACAATACAATTAATATTCTTTATGATGTACCTAAATATATTAACAGAAAAAAACACAGATACAAAGATTTAAAAACGGTAGATGATCTTATCCCTAAGAACGATTTCTGCCATGGCAAGCATTTTCTATCCAATATTAAAAAGGCGATACTCTTTATGTTTCATAAATTAGTATAAATTTCTATTTATGAATATCATGCCATCCATGACAGAATCGATCTTCATATTTTTAAAGTAGATTTCCCCACTCGAGTTATTATACACAATGAAATAAAACGTGATCTTAACTGGACTTGGATTAGCCTTTTTTGCATGGGCTACACTAATCAACTAAGCCACAAGATTATAGTATTTTCAACGACTTCAATGATTGTGTCAAGAATAGCACAAAACTCTTTGGGCTGATCACTAAATTTGATCTTTCCGAAACTTAATTACAAAATTCTTTACAATTTCACAATGTTCGCAGTTCGGAAGCAGGCACAAGTTTCTAATCCCTCTACTTTCGGCAGGCCTTAAGGGCACCGCAAAACTATTCCTAGCGATAAAGATACACGGTTACGGGATCCCGGTTTCGTGTTATCTTATTTGAAATTCAGATTGGGCTGCAGGTGAGGACACGATTGGGCCCAACTTGCTGTACGGTTTAGATTTACCAGGCTCAATCGAATTGGGCTTGTCGACGGAACTTGAACACGCGTAGTTGGTAAACTGGCTTATGAAATTCGTATGTACTGCTTTGTGAGGCGGGATTGTATTTGTCTAGGTGGGAGCGTTGGTAGGCTTTAGTGTAAACGTTTTACAAAGTTAGCATTAAATATGCTGTTTTAATGATGAATTACAATTGCTACCTTCCACGTAGTAGTAGGTATGGCACCGATAAACTAACAAAATAAATAAAAAAAAACCCGACTGCGTAAAAATCTAAAAAGAAACAAACAAGTCCAGTACCCATTGTTGAAGCTGTTTAAAATCGCTATGTTCCACATTAGAATTTATTATTTGTTTCATGTGAGTATCGATCATGAATCATGAAACATTTTTATTATGACTTAACAAATTTCTAGGGTACTGGACTTGTTTGTTTCTTTTTAGTTTTTACGCAATCGGGTTTTTGTTTTTCTAATTACTATTTTTTATTTTCTACTTTTTAGTTAAAATTTTAAATCAGTAAATTTCGCAATCTTTATCGTGGGGTTTATTGAGAAGCTTGTACAGATTTATTGTAAATGAAAATTTAGTGAGAACGGCTTGCTAACCAACTTTAAATCATCATAGTTTGTAACTGGTCATTAAAAATTAAAAATGATGAAAGAAACCTAATAATGATTTTTAAATCCCTATCCAATGATACCCCACTCGATATAGTACGTCGATTTTCATTTGTTCTTTTTAATAATATAGCGTGTCATTGTTGCCATTTTGAATTTTTATCATTTTCATGTCTTTAGTCATATTCGCACAATTAAGACAAATTGATTAACGTAAGAATCATCAAAATCGGTCCACGCGTTTGGTCTCTAGAGTGCCAGATAGGAACAAACATACATACATACATACATAGACTGATAATAAACACAGTACCCTCCTGTGCGTCGCGCAGTCGGGTAAAAAGTGTTTCATTTGAAATGGTTTATATTTTCTATTACATGTTTCGCTAATTTATACACTCTCGCTGGTAATGAAAACATTTTCAGTGCCTGTGAATCTACGTAAGTATCTACTATGATATAAACTTGTATAGAAAATAGTGTATAGAATTGATATGGAACTTATGTAATGTTTCTAATATGGAACGTCAGATTGTCTACACGATTTCGCTACTACTACATACAAAATTTACCTAAGTTTTTTAGCTATATATGGAGTTGGATATTGCAAGTAATAATAATGTAAAGACGATCAACGAAAGAAATAATTACAGTAATAACAATACAGCACATATTTACGAAGTATACACCGTAGAACAATATACTTAAACAGAAAATAATAAAACAAGATGAGAGAACAAGCAAACAATAAGGAACCTATTTTGTTTACGGAAACCAATACAGTCGAATGAAACACAAAGCACTTTATAGAAAGCTCGACTTTTCTGCCTGACATTTTACATGGTTTTATTTCTGATACCTATAAAGCATGTAGTATTTTTAAACCCAAACTGGAGTGAATAGAAAATGTTTTAATGGACGTATGTTTGGATATTAACCTTAATGTTATCACTGTTATCAGGCGCTGAATAGCTCGTTAAATAGTCGTAATATGTAGGTTCTTTTAATGATTTTGACCCTACACTGATACTAAATGGAGCTATGTATATATAATATTTTCTTCTGTTTCCGCGATTATTACCCGACTGTGGACTCGTCCAACCGTGACCATGGAGAGCTGGAAAGCTTCCGAAAAGTCGGGAACTAAAATGAGATAATATAAGCGATATAATCCGTTAAATTGTTTTATTTACATGAACTATGTATATAGTTTTTTTGCATGAAATGGGAGCGCACTCAATTTAGTAATTTCGATTTTATTGAAATATTTACAAGACAAACCTGAATTCATAAAACGAGTATACAAAACGAGCACAAATGGAAAAATATTAATATTAATGTAATACTTTCAGCAGTCCTACAAAAACATAATTTAATTAACATGACGTATTTTTTCAACACATAAATAAAGTATCATTACCAGCAACAATAAGCCAATACACCAACGGTGATATAAAAATCGGTAAGTATTGTTTCGAGATTTATGCACTTATATAAGCAATTGAGGAATGCGCCATAAATAATGTTCCCATAAGAACGGTTAAATTCTTTATCCGGGAAGTACAGGGAATTCCTCCACTCGACGTCTACTTCAGAGGTAATTTTTCACAACTCTATCGGTAGACGCTGGCTCAAGTGTGTTTTGGTACAACGTACAAGTTTAAGGTGGAACAGCTTGACTTTGTACAGTTCTGAGCTTAAATTATTAAGTTATACTCTATCATATCTACGTTAGCTACTAGACAGATTTCAGTGTAAGATTTCCATTACATATTAATAAAAACCAAATAGGAATATAACAAAAGTACGTAATGTCTATTATAGAGCACAAGTGCAAAGTTGTCCAGTTAATTAAATTTACGCATTCATCATCATTCTTGCATCGGGTCGAAGACAAAGCCTCTAAAATGTTGCAGGACCCCGACCGATCTCCAACTTTCCACATCCATCTACCACAAAATTGGGTAAACTTTCACTTTGGCGCCGTGTTTTAATGCAAAAAGCCGCCCCGCTCCCCGTTGTGGCTTGCTCCCTAGTGATAGAGGTATCTCGGCCACCGCTCCAGACCATCTGATTGATGGATCTAATCTCCGCGACTATAGAATACGTACGAAGATAGATAACGTGACTACACTGGATACCGAGGCACACATAATATTTGGAATAAAATGATATATTTTAGGTCATTTCGTCTTATTCAAGTGATCGAGCGACTATTGTAACAATTCACATGAATCAGAATAATATCTCTATGAATCAGATTGCAGATTTATGTTAGGAAAGCTAATAAAGTTAGTGGTGAAGTTAAGTAATGGCTTCGAATAGAAATTTGGGTACAGAAAGTGCTGGATGAAATTTCAAAAGATATAGCTTGCCGAAGTGTCAAACTTAGGACAAAGCAAAATCGTTTTTATAAAACCATAATTAATCACGATGGATATGTTTGTAAATGTCATTTTTAAGAATGAATTCAATCAGTCCAAACAAGCGGAAAATCGAACCCCAAATCATCCAATCGTAGTAAATCTCAAATTCCGAGTACGCAAGCTAAGGAGCCGTCCCGTCCCGGCCAAGTCCCTGATTTAAATTGCAGATGCCCCTTGGGAGCGAGCGCCGACTCCCGCGATATGCTAATCATAGTCAAGCCAAGGATTATCCCTGTTTACACTCAACAAACTCACTTAATTTCGCACTGACGCGACGTCTTTCTATATTTGTCACCCGAATGTAATTGAACGCTGGACAGAGGTTTGAGTAGATTAAAATGCTCGGTTTTGATTTAGTAAGCTATCGGAATAGCAGTGGCGTGACGTTGATAGAACCCTATTCTCACTAGCAGTCCATTAAGGAAACAGTAGTAAGACTTGGCCACTGTTAAATAGTATCTCTATTATACACACTTCTTACAAATATGACACATTTTATACATGAGTCGTCCTTCCTTCAAATTTATGTTTAGCTTATGCCAAGGCAGGCTAAACACTTGCGATACAATGTTCCATTTTTAACATACTCACGACTGCGAGCCCGTCCGGTGGGCGCTCTGTTTGTAGCAAGTTTTCGCTACGTACGGTTTTTCACATGTAATAACATGTAATAACATAACTATTGGCTACTCTTGAAAGTGTTAATATCTATCGCACCCTATATTTAAACATCTACAATAAACCTTTGCGTCAGTATTTTTATTGGAAGGTAAAAAGGGGCTAGATTTCCTGACCTCGCGTAACAATATACTCGTAAACAAATATGTAGTAAATAAACATATGGAATTAGAGGCTATAGTTGATGACTCGGCGATATTCTGCTGAATCAGCTCTTCGCCGGGGCGCCTTAGTTTCTGGAATTAAACTGTCTAGTCCACGTCTGTTCGGCGCTCCCATCAGTTTTCAACTTCGTCCAGTTGTGGCTACATTTGCAGATAATTATCTTGTCTAATAACTTGTTCATAACTTTGAACTAAAGTCTAATAGGTGTCAAGAAATCAGCTTTACAATACTTCAATATGCAAATATCGACACAAAAATCTGGATGCGAATATAAAAATAACATACATTTCTCACAAAAGATTTGAAACATAACAACAATTATTGGACAAAGCTTTGACAACTTGGAACGTTTCTAAATAATTATTCTTCAGAAACTAAATTTCATTAATACATTTAGTCACGAAGATTTCACGTTTGTCCGAATTCCCTTTAAATTAATTCCGTAGAAAGTTTGCGACATCTCTAACGATGTCTTTCTTGCTTAAGAGTTCATCTTTAACAGGAAACTAACTTACAGGGTTTTACAATCTCGCCTCTTAAAATAACCAGTTAATTCAGTTTCAAGTTTTTAACAATCTTGCGGATTGATCAATTTTAACTTTACTTAAACTTTATACTTTTTGATGTGCGTACAAACGAATCAAGTCGAGAGTTTTTAATGCATTACGGAAATCAAGGATAACATGAACATGAGTGCATCATAAACAAATTGGAGTCTGAAGCTTAGAAGCTAAGTAAATATGATGATGGGAAATGTTAGAAATGTAAGTGTAGTAAAAGGAATTTTAAAAAGCAGAAACTATAAAGAGAAACGCTATATTTTGGTATAAAACTTTATATGCGGAATAAGATATGCGTCTATTAATAATGCAATAACCGTATATTTATTATCAGTAAACATTTACCGCGGACACATTTCTAGACCAGGCAATAAGTACGGCTGAGGCGTCGTAAAGTCGACGAGAGGTGGCACTAATACGAATTTATGTCGATGGACACGCGGAGGCGCCCTGCTGATATCGACCCACGTATAAATGTTTCAATTTACAAACCAATTTTATGTAAAGAATATGACAATATCACCTTGGTGACCGGTTTACTTATTGGATACGAAAAGTATAAAACTTTGATGGTTTTACATATTTTTAATGGTGAAGTGAGGCCTGGTAATGGCGTTACGTACATTTCAGTTTTAGTATTTTTTGTATCATTGGTTTGTTATATGTGTCTATTTAACCATCGATGGATTTATATGGCAACCGGGTCGAACATTATATTTAATTCGGAAGCATAGTGGGCATGCTCGCAAATAATAGAAAAGGGCAAAACGCAAAAAAGTAATTCGGCTGGTAACTTGATCTAACTAAATGCTTGATGTTTTTACTTATTGTGTTGATAACAAAATATGTATGAACCCTGAGACTCAATAAAACATCTAAACTGGAGCCTACAGTTGTTGGCGTTGACAATCAACCGCGTTTAAGCTTGCAGTTTAACTTATGTTATATCGAGTTTGAGGAGGAAATCTCGCAAATTTACATGAGAAAACCCGCGGAAAGAGGGCTGCATTCCCGGTCTCGGGATTCGCGTCTAACAAGGGCCGGGAATGTTTGAGGTATCCGGGACAGCCGCACGGAATACGAATTGAACATTTTATTGAAATTGCAAAAGTATTTAGATATCACTGTCACGCATACTACTTTTTATAAATACGTTTATAAATCAAAGAAAGTTTATGTCAAACAACTCTGCCGGCTGAACTAGTTTCATCAAGTCCTTGATTTATCTACGCGGAAAATTTAGCGAAAAGTTTTTCTATTATAACACTTTGTTGGCAAACAAGATTAAACATATGCCCCCCTCAGCTGACATTAAAAGATAATATGGCGGCGCGGAGTGCCACGTTGGGCGCCAAAGTTCGCGATATGTGGCGCGCCGCACGAGTAGTAATTAACACCGCCCCACGGACCCCTCCACAGCTCACACGTACCTCTTCCCCTCCCCCACCCTACAACACTCAGTGGGGCACAGTGGGGCACAGCGATTGAATTAAACTTCGGCACGGTTGTTGTGGTTCAGATCCGAGGTTGGTTTTGCCGCTCGCGTTTTGTGCAGCTGCGATTAAACTAGCAATACTTGTTCAGCGTTTATTGGTTCTGCCATAAAGTGTTTTTTACTCCCGTTACTAATGGAAGCGCATTTAAATGCTTTTTTTATCAAGCAAACCATTGCGACTTAATTGTAACATAGCGGGACGTAACGAAGGACGTCGAGTTTGTAGAAAAAGAAGGCTTTTTAACTCTCTACAAAGCACATGAGCTCAAAGTCAACAGTGATAAAGATTTTTCCTTTCGCCAACGAGTCTCAAAAACAAGAAGTGCTAGTAGGGGGGACGGGGATGGGGCTCCACCTAGCACAATTAGCGCGCGCGACTCAACACGACTTGAGTTTTAACAACATGCCTGGAACTCTCGGCGTCATTCACCCGAGTTGGAACGCCGTGTTTGTATCCTAGAGACCTACTTAAAGATTTTAGTAACGAATTTCAAGCAAAAAAATAAAGTGCTTAGTTTACTGTTTTTAACTTGTTGCAAAACATAGCTACCTTTTTATCTGACAAACAAAGCGAATACAACATAAAAAAAACTTTTTTGTAGAAATGAACTTCTTAATAGAAATTCTTTGCACTATCTCGTTGCCTACTATCGTAATATTAATACTATTACTGTCGTGGTGTCTTAAAAAAATAGAAGTAATTTCAACATATCGTTTTAATACTCTGATCTCAGAGTATTAAAATCTAAATAGGGCTCATAAATATTGCCCCACCTTTTCCCTAAGGCAATCATATTTTGGCAGTCGATTTACGCACAATCAAAACCAAAGTCAAATCTAGGCCGTATAGCAACAATAGTTCATTGATCATACTTCCATTGAGGCCGCGCGTAATATTAAATGTACACAAGCGCATGTCTGCTCGCCAATTAACACAGCGGCAGTATCTCTCAAATTAAGCTTGTACAGTCGACGCCGCATGCACCGCAGCGAACCGGCTGGTCAAAAATTACTAAGCTCTATTTCGTGTGCAGTAAACGCGGGCTGATTGCACCACGGAACGCTTTACGCTTGTTCTAAATGTTAGTTGAATGTATACTGTTGTTTACCTACACTAGCTAGAGTAAATAATATGTTTATTATCGTATTCTGGTAGAAATTAATATTGGAAAGTTGGAAAATTGTTTACTTTACATTATAATTCTTGTTTGGAACTTTACTGTCATATATGTTCTATAAATATATTTTTTGACGATACCAATGGCCACTTTCATTATTCTCTGTTAATTGCTAATGTTTATTACGCCACTCAAATGATTGACATTAACTGGAGTAATTAATAGCCATTAAAACTTACGGATCGTGGTCAAATTTAATGCGTAAATAATTTTATTCCACGTTACAAATATTAGGCAACATACGTTTAAAAAAAAAATTCAGCAACTTAAAACTATTTCAAAAAGTTTGAGAACCTATTTTTAAGCATTTATTATACTTGTGATAAGAAACACCATGCACTCTTCCTCACATACCTAGTTACTGCCTTAATCTAGGTGTCATCATCATCAGAAACTTAAGAGCCAGGCTCTTGTCGGTGGAGCAGCTTCCATGTTTTTCTATCTTCAGCTTTCGTTTTGATATACGACACGCCGTTTACTTTCTCCTTAATTGGGTCTATATAAGATCTCCTAGGTCTTCCTAGGAATATAAGTTTTTAAAGGTTATTTATGTATATGTATTGTTGAATGTGTGGACTGTATTGGACTACTTCTTTCTTGATTTAAAATAAAATACTTATTTCTTCATGGTAAGTATTTGCTAATTAGCCATAATCAGCTAATATAGCCGCAAGAGAGTATAAGACTCTGAGTGTAGTAGAAGACTCTGAGTATAGTATAAGACTGACTGTGGCTATCAAAATGGCCACTTATTATTCCCACATACTAGGGCCTGAATTAGCGGCTTATCGGCTGATGCAGGCGAATTAATAAATGCGACAAAAGATATTCTTTATTCATCATGTTTTACAATTGAATGATATATATAGTTATATTACTTTCTTAATGCTATAAAACAACATAACACGTATTTTATAAAACAGGGTAAAAAATATATGACAGAGTAGTAAAATGAAATAAAAATAATTATGATTAAAAATAGCGAAATAATATTGATTTATCTCTTATAACTAAGTTTACACAATTAATCAATTCCTAATCCTAGTTATTTCCCACAATATCCCCCGCGTGTGCAAACACCATTCTCTTGGTTTCTAGGAAATAACAATGAGTCTGGAGGCTGGACGACGGATGGATCCCGCTGCTGTGCGTACTTCAGTGACTCGGACTTTGCCGTCTGGACCTGGGTAGACTTTAACTACCTCTCCTCTTGGCCAGGTACCTCTGGGCATTGTACTGTCCATTATGAGCACTATGTCGCCTTCTTTCACGTTGTCGTGGGCGCTATTGGATCTAGCTCTCAGCGACGGGCGGTATTCTTTGATCCATCTTTGCCAAAAATGATCGGCTAGTCGCTGCGCTGTTTTCCATGAGCTTGAAGTAAGAACGACGTCGGAAAATGAGCCGAATGGTGACATGGCATTAGAGCGGCCGATAAGAAAATGGTTCGGTGTGAGAGCTTCTTTTTCTTCGTTTAGCATAACCGGCGTGAGAGGTCGCGAGTTAATTACGTGCTCGGCCTCTAAAAGCAGGGTGTGAAGCACTTCTTCGTGGGGGTGCTTTTCATTAAGGGTAGCTCGTAGGGCGGTTTTTACTGAGCCTACGAGCCTCTCCCATGCGCCGCCGGCGGAAGGGTTACCTGGTGGGATCTTCTTCCAAATAATCTGACGCTGCCTAGCGTATTCTAGCAGATCACTGGTTGCGCTATTCATGGCGTCACTGATCTCACGTTCGCTTCCATAAAAGTTTGTAGCGTTGTCCGAAAAAATGATTGATGGAGTGCCACGTCGCGCCATCATTCTTCTGAGTGACATGATCATAGCCGAACCAGATAAGGAGTTCACTAGTTCAAGATGTACGGCCCTTGTGGTTAGGCACGTATACAGGACTCCCCATCGCTTTTCGTGTCTTCGTCCGACTGTGACAGTCATAGGCCCGAATAAATCGCAGGCTGTGGCGGTAAAAGCAGGTTGATTTACAGTTAGCCTTTCTTTAGGTATATCGCCGAAAGGAGCCTTAGAGGGTGACCCCCTTCTGACACGACACCATTGGCATCTGTTACTTATAAATCTCAGAGCACCTCGCAATCCTATCACGTAAAAATGTTGGTTTATCTCGTTCATCACAGTGGAGTGGTTACCGTGATTGAACATAGCGTGATAGTGAGCGATCAGGAGGCGAGTGAAGTCTTCTTTGGCGTGAAGTATCGGCGTGGCCTTTTCTCTGTCGATTCTCCCGTCCAGCAGTAGAGTTCCGTGGCGGTCCATCTTCACGGCGAGCTTGCTGAGTGCAGACTTCTTGGGTATTTGTCGTCCAGCCTCGATGAGTTTCATTTCCTCGTCGAAATATGCCTGTTGACTGCGTTGAATATTTAATAACTCGGCCATTTTCAAGTGGTTATTGTTCATTTCAGTTTCTATTTTTCTATTGAGCATTTTGGACTTAAAAACCTCAGCAGCTAGTAGGGTGGTAGCAGTAGCCCTAATTAAACGCGTGTATTTCGAAAAACGTTCTATCTTAGGTAAATACGAAAAGGACTTAAGCGGCCTATCTACAGTAACGGCGGTTACGACCTTTTTCGCGCTACGCTCCTCTCCCGTGGTGGGAATTGGATTCTTATTTGATTTGTCAACCGGCCAATCAGACTCATTTTTACGGATAAATTCAGGGCCGTGAAACCATCTATGGTTTTTATCGAATTTTAATGGGATAGCCTTCGTGGCATCGTCGGCCACGTTTGAGGCGCTCGGAACCCATCTCCATTCCGTGGGTTTCGAACTATCCTCGATTTCTGCCAGACGGAATGCCACGAAACTCTTGTATGAGCGCGGGTCTGATTTTATCCATGCTAAAACTGTACGTGAGTCTGACCAATAATGGCAACTATCTATTTCGTAACTAGTCTGTTCCTTTACTGATTTAGCTAACCTACAGCCTAGGACACAGCTTTGCAATTCGAGTCTTGGAATTGACACTATACGGAGGGGGCTCGCGCGCGCCTTAGCCGCTACTAATCGTGATGTTTTACCTATCGGGCTGTCACTCACAAAATAGACAGCCGCCGCGTAAATTTTCTCACTAGCGTCGCAAAAAATGTGTAACGAGCCCTTCCTATTACTCGCGGGTACATAGCGATCCAATTCTAACTCTTTTAATTGTTGTATATTTTGTATGAAACTATTCCACGCGGGTACTGATTCATCCAATATCGTATCGTCCCAGCCTATGCCTGTTCGCCAGGTATCCTGTATGAGGATCTTGCCTAAAGCCGATATGGGTGAAATGTATCCTAGAGGATCGAAGACGGCCATAACGCTACTCGTGACCTGCCTTTTCGTAGGTAACTTTTTACCCTCCAGGACCTCCCGCGGAGTGTTACGCAGATTTACGTTGAACCCTAGCGTGTCACGTTCGTGATTCCATATTAAACCAAGGGTTCTTTCCGCGTTATTACCTCCTATAACCGTTTCCGATCGCGAACTTTTATCCTTGATATCCGATAACACATATGGATGACTCGAAGCGAAACCTTTCAATTCGAAAGAGGCTTTACTGTTCAACTCTATTATGTCATTTACGACCTTTTTCGCCTCGACTTCGTTTTCATCCATAGCTATCAGAAAATCGTCCATATACGCGTTTTTTACCGTGTATTCGGCGGCTATGGGGTACCTATCCCGGTGATAGTCAGCGTTCCTATTTTTAACATATAGGGCAGTACAGGGCGATGAAACGGACCCAAAACAGAGCCTTTTCATCCTGAATTCAGTCGGTTCACACTGCCCGTCTCCCTCCCTCCATAGGAAACGTAGACTATCCCTGTCCTCCTCTAAAACCTCTATTTGTAAAAACATCTCGCGGATGTCGGCTATTACGGCGATTTTACCTTCGCGAAATCTCAATAACACACCGAAAAGAGATTGAAGCAGGTCCGGACCTGGTAATAGTGCGTCATTTAAGCATTTATTGAATGACCTACTAGCCGCGTCGAAAACTAGACGCATAGAACCTTTCTGCGCGTGAAAAACCGGAAAATGCGGTAAATACCATGACCTTAACGAATCTATTGGCGCGGGCGATTCCATTCTCTCGGCGTAACCTTTCTCGAGTAATTTATTTATCTGTTTCGTATATTCAGATTTTAGTTGCACATCTTTGTTTAATTTATTTTCGAGAGAGTGTAATCGTTTTAGCGCCTGCGATTTGTTGTTCGGCAAAGTTTCGTCATCGGATTTCCATAACAAACCGGCACGATACCTATCTTCGTTTTCCAATTTTTCGCAAGTCGAATTTAACTTTTCTAACGCACGTTGTTCTGGATCGGATTTAGGAGGGCGATTTCCTACTCCTAATGATTCGATACTAAAATGCTCTTTTATCAAGTCGGCTATTTCATTTTCGGTAGTTTTAGCGGGACGCAAATGATTTACTATGAAAGCACGGCCACTAGGTACGTCGTGGCTACCGTGGAGCGACCATCCTAACTTTGTCAGAGATGCAACGGGGAGGCCTTTGTCTCCGCTTAAAATGCGGCGAGGCACTAAAAGATCCCAGTGATCCTGTCCTATAATCATTGTAGGTGACGTTTGCTCATAACATAGCTCATCTTCGATATCGTGTAAATGTTCGCATTTTCTTACCAAATCGCGAGATACCGCCTGAGTAGCGAGATTTAATTTATCTATTGTGTACGCGGACATTTTTATTAAATTCCTACTGCATGCTCCACGGATATTGAAACTAATTTTGCACGACTCTTTTTCAGACAATATGTTACCGCCGACACCCTCAATCGATAGGGTCTCTGCGTTACTGCGAGGTGATACCAAATCAGCTACATGCCTCTCAATTAGCGAAATTGAACTGCCATCGTCTAAAAGAGCTGTAGTTTGTACAGACCCTAAGGGCCCTGACAACTCTACCGGAATTATTTTCAGGTAGGTGTCAGCACTACGTACATGATTTACTAACCCGGTATTATTTTTTCGCGATGGGGTCGTGTTAAGCATCAATCCGTGTAACATTTTATGATGACCTGATTCGCACTGATTAAAACCGCAAGGTACGTATTTACACTTTACGGGACGCTTATGGTTAGATTCCAGGCACCTGAAACACAGTTTATGTGTTCTGACCGTTTCCCATCTTTTTTCTATAGTTAAGCTAGCGAAATCAGCGCATTTGCTTAAAATATGATTTCCGCTACAAATTATGCACTTAATAGTCGCGGTGGGGGGGGAAATCGGTTCGCTCGTCCTGGTTTCTACCATACGCGGTTTTTGGGGTTTTTTTTTATTAATAGGCGCATTATTCCTATTTTTCTGCGTTTTAACGTTTACTTGAGCTACCGTTCGCGGGATAAAATCATCGCAATCAGAATCTGATGACTCGTAATTATAGCCTGAGGCGTGCGATCGAGACGGCTGACGCGCTCTCGCTTCTCCGCCGCGCATGCGCGGTGGTGAATCGCAAGCGGTTTCCGATATAAAATTTATCGAGGACCGAACTCGTTGACGACCGTGAGTTTTTCGGGTAGCTACACTTATCTCATTTAAAAACTGAGATATGGCTACTAAACCCGGCGTCCCCTTGTTCGAAGCCCTATATTTATTCCATTCATATCGCACGATCAGATTCAGTTTGTCAACGATTTTATTCACTAACTCGGGCGAATAGAGAAATTCGTCTTGGTGGAGCGCTTTTATGGTGGAAACTACGTTAGCTACGGTTCCCGCGAAAGTGGTTATATTACTGTTATCTTCCGCTAAGCGTTGCATTTTTTTTACGTTATGTATCTCCGCCAAGACTATTTCCTCCGGGTTACCGAAATGCCTTTCTAACGCTTCGATTATCTCTAACGGATCCGACACGGTGTACATGATAGATTTTACGGCTATTTTCGCTTCTCCGCGTAAAGCCCTACGTAATCTACTTATGTTACTGATATTGGAAAATAGAGGCGCGCTGTCCGTAAATTCCGATCGAAATGCTATCCACTCGGCGATATTGCCATCGAAAGGAGTTAATTCTGGCACGTGTCTTTGAATAACTGGCGTGCTCTTACTACGATTAACTGCCTCTACCACTTGACTGGATAACAGCTCGAAATCCCTATTTTCGAAACTCGTACGCGGTACGTTCATAGGCGCGAGATTTGACTCTATTTCCTGCACCGGATGGTTCAGACTCTGTCTTTGCTGTTCTACCCATCCTAACACACGCGCGTTTCTAGGCACTGTCTGATCGAACGTGGGCACTGAATTGTTGGACGCTTCCATCCTAGCAATTTCCAACCTACTTTTAGCCGCGATCGACCTACATCTAGCCTGCTCTAATTCTGCGTTATGAAAATCCAATTCGGCAATCAAAACGGAAAGCTGCTGATTAACATTAACAATTGGCGCGTTTACCACAGTACCCGACGCACTCCTACTATGATGGCCTACGGGGTCTTGAGTTAACGGCGGGTTCGCGGTCGGTGGCGCGGCACCGTTAGAATGAATAACGTTCGCGGGATGTGTCGATTCGTTCCCTAGGTGGCTACTACTACCAATCCTACTCTCTCCCGGTTCCCTGCTCCATGTATTAGTTTCCTCACTTGTTGTCTGACCTGAAGGTGGCGTTTCTTCATATGTGCGCGAACGCGTCTGACGCACGATACGACCTACCTCTTCGTTGGTCGACATTTTACACACACACGGGGAATGGGGGGGAAACACAACCTAACACCTAATTGCCCTACGCGAGCGCTACCGGCACTTGACGCTCAAGCAACGCCCGGGGACCTAAATCCCTACGTCTTCTTTCTTCTTTCTTCCAGTGATAATACTCACTCAGGGGTGCTGCGCAATCCGTGTTAACAGAGAGCGAGCGTCTGGACCATGCCAGAGTAAAAGGCGAATCGTTTAGAGGGTCGCCGTATGAAGGAACAGAAACCGAAGCTTCATAAGTTCCCCGGAGTCGAGACTAGCCCGAACCCCGTCAAGAGACAAAAGCCCGAGGGCTACAAGAGGCAAAAATGATGCACGCCGTACGGGGGGAAGCTGGTGGCTTCACAGTATGGTGCACGACGTACAGGCTCTTGCTGACTCGTTGATGGTAAATGCTTCGATCTTCTATTTATCTTGCGCACCTCTGCTTCATTGATCCGGCTCTCGAAGTACCATTGTTGAATGTGTGGACTGTATTGGACTACTTCTTTCTTGATTTAAAATAAAATACTTATTTCTTCATGGTAAGTATTTGCTAATTAGCCATAATCAGCTAATATAGCCGCAAGAGAGTATAAGACTCTGAGTGTAGTAGAAGACTCTGAGTATAGTATAAGACTGACTGTGGCTATCAAAATGGCCACTTATTATTCCCACATACTAGGGCCTGAATTAGCGGCTTATCGGCTGATGCAGGCGAATTAATAAATGCGACAAAAGATATTCTTTATTCATCATGTTTTACAATTGAATGATATATATAGTTATATTACTTTCTTAATGCTATAAAACAACATAACACGTATTTTATAAAACAGGGTAAAAAATATATGACAGAGTAGTAAAATGAAATAAAAATAATTATGATTAAAAATAGCGAAATAATATTGATTTATCTCTTATAACTAAGTTTACACAATTAATCAATTCCTAATCCTAGTTATTTCCCACATGTATATCAAATTGAAAAGAAGATAAAATATATCTTTGTTATCTATCTATCTCCCATATATCTATCTATCTTAATGTATAAAAATCAATCGAAGAAAAAAATCTTTCTTTCTTTCGCGAACATACATATGTTCATCACTGCGGAACGGCTGCACCTATTTAGCTAATTATTTTATTGCTGTGTTTGTGATTGGTTTGTATGTAAGAAAATATACTAAACATTGCATGGAGGTGTAAAAATGTTGGGTTTGAAAATCTCCTTATACACGGTGAGTCAGTAAGTGAGACAAAAGATATAAGGGAGATCTTCAAAATATTATTTCATTACATTGTCCATCAGTAAAGGGAATTTTAGGTCTCATCTAATCTTCTTTCTTAATACAGTCAACAGCAAAAGTAGATGATCATTTTAGTTCCTTGTCACTATCACTGCTGTAACGCATCCCAATTGTCACAGTATTATGTATGTATATAGTAATGATCATCCACTTTTGCTGTTGACTGTACCCGTGCAAAGCCTCCGAGCAGCTAGTTTATAATATATTTACGTTGAAATTATCTACGTGTGTGGTTACACGGTTCATTAACAAGGGGCTCCTGCAGTGTTCTCCAGGAAACTTGTGTGACAGAAAAGTGCACGTTTTTACGACGGCTGTGAAACTCGACCTTAATTTTCTTAAGACGACACCTCCACTCCGATAAACGGCAGGCGTTGCGTCATTACGCTAATAGTGTACAGAACGACTGCGCCATGTAGATTAATGTGTCTCTCAGTGAGACCAAACAAACAAACTATCATAATACAGAAGATGCATTTTTTTTTTCAAATGACACCAATCGATGCGATTTCATATAACCAAGGACCATTAAAACAAGAGGACTGAGCATCTCCATACAAAAAGCCGTTCCGCGATATGTACAACGCCATCTATGTATAATTTATAGAACTATTTTTTACAATTATTCAACTTTGCAAGCATGACACACTTATTAAATACTTGCTTCTGCCCGCGACTTCGTCCGCCTTAAATTCGTTTATCGCGGATAAGGGTATTTTATATATTTATATTTTATATAGTTTGTCCAGTACTAATCAACTGTTACAATATTTTTTTTAACAAATACTATTACATCCTTAGATCAAACAACTACGAGTAAGTAACAGGGACACTAATAGTAATGTAATGTAGTTTATTTTCATTGTTAAATAGAAATTACTAATTCTGCCCGCGACTTCGTCTGCCTTAAATTCGTTTTTCGCGGATACGGGTATTTTTCCGGGATAAAAAGAAGCCTATGTCCTTCCGCGGGACTCAAAACTATCTCCGTATCAAATGTCATCTAAATCGGTTCAGCGGTTTATGTGTGAAGAGGGAACAGACAGACAGACAGACACACTTTCGCATTTATAATATTAGTATGTATTACGATTTACTTATTATTAGATATTTGGGAAGTAATTGTTACTATACTATGCTTTTTTATTCAATTATAACATAGTCTCTCGTTTTAATGGTCCTTGATATAACTAACAAATCAATGCATGATACCCCATGACAATGAAATCCTAGAAACGTTACAATCTGGGTTCAATGTTGGGCATAATGGATGGGAGTTAAAACGCCCCATACAAATCGAGCGGCACGTGAGACGTCGCTCATGTCACAATTGTATGAAGGAGTGAGAAGTGTACGAGCATTTTTTTATTTTGGGCTTTAAAAAATGCGCTTAAGTGTAGTTGTCTTAATTTTTTTCCTTCATTGAACCGTAAAGTAATGAAAACATTTAATTTTCTTTTGAACGAAAAAAAAATAATAATTTTGGGACCCAATCCCAATATTTAACATGAATCTTTTTTATTAATTTAATTTCATCTTTTTCAGTTATTGTAAAATTTAAACGCATTGCATCTTCTCCATTTAACGTTATGACTGTGAAAGTTGGTGAAGGTTTTTGGATAACTCAATTATAATTTTTCATGACAAACACATTTATATGAAACTCAGCATACTGATAAATCAAGCCATGGGCTACTTCATTCCTAGTAACGCAGACTACACCACGAGTTATAACATTATAAATGTGACATTTTGTAATGATGTTCGTTACTTAATAATTAATTACCGACGAACGGATTTTGTTGAAAATTGGCGAGCACATAGATCAAGACATGTATTAAAATATAGGCTACTAGCTTCTGCCCGCGACTTCGTCCGCCTTAAATTACTTTATCACGGATAAAAGTATTTTTCCGGGATAAAAAGTAACCTATGTCCTTCCCCGGGATTCAAACTATCTCCGTATCAAATTTCATCTAAATCGATTCAGCGGTTAAGGAGTGAAGAGGTAAGAGACAGACAGACACACTTTTGCATTTATAATATTAGTATGGATTTCATTTCCAGTAACGTAGGTAAATTCCACAGGTAAATTCTAGTACGTATTACATGTTTTTAAATAGCAAAATGAATTTCAATAAAATAAGATTACCGATAAACGAGCAGATATATACACTTAAAAGCAATGTTTCTTAGGTGATCAGGCGGCAATCGGAATTATGTTTTAAATATATTGACTAAAACAAGACTTGCGATTATATTTATCTCTAAACAAAAAAATATTCGTATGAAAGCTCATCTAAGTATAAAAGAGTTCGTGGAACAGTTATACGTTTGAAAAAAAAAACACTGCTGATGTGCGTAAACGTGTGAATGAAGCCTTTGAAGAAAGCAGACTTTCAGCTTAATAAAAGAAACGTACGGAACAAAGTTTTAAAGGAATTTCTTTGGAAGCTTTATGTGAGACTTATGTAGGTACAATGGATAGAAGTCGACAATTCAACCAATTAGTAACTAGAATTGCCGTCTTTAATTTTATTTAAGTCGCAGAAACGCGAGCGTTCTTTTGTGTGTTTCGTATTTAATTTAATTATTTATACAATACTTGATGTTAAATTAAGTTCGTTGATGACATAAATATATATTTCTCCAACTTGCTCGGCAATGTTCCCATTAATGTAGTAAAAACACACCGCGAAGTCCATCGTTATATACGTTGATACGATAATCAATAAAAAAAAAGTGGCATTACTTCCCGGACAGGCCTGGGAAGTGTACATTATTGTGCACTTTTAAGTTCATCTAAGACTTTGAAAATTCACCATTCAGCCAATAGTAACGTACAAAAACCGAGATTTAAAAAAACTTAATTGTTTTCTGCGTTTAATTAATGCATGGTTAATGCCAAATTGCCAATAATAATAGAAAAAAAAAAATATTGTGTCCAAATCATAACACAGTTTATTTAGTCGTAATGATACTGATGATCTTCTGCGATTGATTAATATTCTGTAGCAAAGGTATGTTTTTTTTAAATGTTGTGGCGTTTAGGAATTGCCGATTCAACTAGAAGTAATAATGCATATATTTATTTGAACTATTGCTTATGGGTTTTCTTTTTATTTATTTTCATTACTATATTTCATGTGGAATCAATTATACAATTCGGACCCAAAATTTTTAACTTTAATATCCCTAAAAAAAAATTGAGGCAGGAACGTGAATTTCATTTTGTCAAAGATTGTCTGCCCTGTTATTTTTACGAAAATAAGTTACATAAACATGTGTCAAATTTCCTCGCATATTTGGAGAAAAGCAGTATACATGCCTCGGCAGGAATGTCATTTCGTGGATTCGTATCTATTGAATGACTTTTCCCGGCTTCTGCAGTCATATACTATTTTCTTAATCCGAAAGTTGTTAGCGAAGTTGCTACTAGGCCGCCATAAAATGCAAGAAGTATTTTCAAGTGTCAAACGCGTGTAGCCTTCATTACTGAGCACTCGTGAGCGAACCCGGGTCTCCGCAGCACTCGAGACTCCTTTATAAGCCGGCTAGAGACGCCTGCGCCCCCATGCGTTCCTGGTACTTGCTCATTTCAACCTTTTGACTTTTACGCACGAACATGTGACTGATACTCATTACAGTTGTAGTTGTTCTAGTGCATGTTATAATTCGCGGCAGATTATAAAGGTGCAATTTAAAGAGTATACAGGAGTATTCACGCAGAGAGTTGAAAGTGTAATCGTTTAATGAACACGCTTTGAGATAAAAGGCTATTCAGCTTTGTATTTATATCAGCTTCTATTGCGTTGTTTATGTAGCATTACGAGACTATTTGCGAAAATCTATCGTAGTAGTTCCTAGTCAGTTCAATGTAGAAAACTACTCACGCACAGCCTGTATGAATATTGCATTATACTCTACACAAGCTGGGAACGATAACGAGTTTTCCTAAGATCTAACTGGCTACCTATATTCCGGGATCCTCTATTGAGGCATTCAAATAGCTAGTTTAGCATACAATATTTGAAGAGAGGCAGAGGGAAAATGTTCGTACGGCACCGTTCCGTTTCCTATATAGATTTAGAACATAATGCTTCGGAAGAATCTTTTGTTTCATTCCAATATTACATATTCAAGTATTACCCACATTATATGGACGTGTTATGGAATGCATAAATTAATACACTGCAATTTACGTACTAAAGTTTTGTGACTATGACGTTGGTTTGATGTGTATTATATATACTAATTATGGACATTTTATAACTCCATTATTAGTCTAAAGTGGTATCTCATCCGCGTAAAGGCAACGCTTAGAAATGGTTCACTAAAATAGCTAAATATACACTTGAAAACTGTACGTTTTAGGCCGAGAAAATTAACATCAATTAAGCCCATCAGCGAAAATGATTCGTGTAGTCTTTCGGTTTGGGTATTCTGATAAACTTCCTAAAATTCCTTGAGTGTGGGGGCTGTGCTGCCGTCAGGATTTTGGTTTAAGTGACACTTTTTTTCAGTTATTTGCTTTAATTTCGAAAATCTTCAAATATACTAGCACAGTAGCTTTAAAAAAAAATACAGTGAATTTACTACAAATTTGGTACATTTTTATTATTGGGATAACAGTTTAGAGATAAAGAGTGTTTAATTTTTAAGCCTCCTAAGTTGGGGTGCTCTTTGACTTGCTATATTTGCCATGCACTTTAAGAACTAGAGCTGAATCTGGGTAAAGTCGTTTACCAGATAGTCAAGAGTAAATTAACACCGATAACCATCGAGAACCACCGCGCGGGTACTGGGGGGAGGAAAGTGAAGCTTGATTCCGTCGTGCATCATTTAGAGTCATATTACTTTAAAACGGCCACATATATACGTCCACGGAAAAATGCTAACAGAACTTTGCTGAATAATTTAAGAATGACATGTCTATTTCTTTCACAAAAATAATATATTTTCATACAAAAAAATATAATTAGAACAATCACAGGAAATACACATTTTGTTTTGTCAACCTACATTTACTCATAATCCAAAATTAAGTAGGCTCACGAAACCGTATTAATCGTAAGCAAAAAATATACGTAGGTCACTGGATAAGTTTTGAGATGCTCGAAATTCGAAAATGGATCGCACCTGAACTATATGTAAAAGCAAATTTATTTAAAAATAGAACACAAGTTGCCGATTCGCTCCAATTTAAAAAATTAATATCTTACAGTCATTTTTCTAAAACGGTTCCCGCGTTTTTTCATTGTAACGATGGAGCTTAACCGCGAACCTTTGCGGGCTATGATATTTTATGATTTTAAATTTGGTTTATCTGAACAATTTTGTTTGAAACGATTGCAGTCAGCGTTAGGAGATTCTGCTCCTTCACGGACAGCAGTTTTTAGATGGTTCAACGAATTTAAAAGGGGTAAAACCAGCCTCGAAGATGACCACCGAAGTGGTCGCCCGCAAACAGCAGTAACTGCAGAAAACGTGCGGACTACTGAAATGTTGGTGCGAGAAGATCCACGAATAACATACAAAGACATAGAGAATACCTTAGGCGTCAGTTCGATTCATGCTAACGCTCCCCTTAGCATCATTCTTCATCAACATCTTGGAGTAAGGAAGCTCTGTTGTCGTTGGATACCACGTTTGCTCTCCGATACTGAGAAACAGGCTCGTGTAGATTGGTGTCGTGAGATGCGTCTACGATTCGACAACGGGACATCGCGGCGTGTATAAAATAAAAAAATAATTATAGGTGACGAAACATGGATTTACCAATATGACTCGGAAAACAAGCGGCAATCGTCAGTATGGGTCTTCTCAGAAGGAAAGTTACCAACAAAACTACGACCTCGTAACGTCGGCAAAAAAAATGGTAGCTAGTTTTTTTTCACGGGGAGACATTTATCAACATCAATGCTGGAAAATTATAGGTCACTCAACTCTGATTGGTATATACAGTAGCATTGCCGCAAGTTTTCAAAGCAGTGCGAGAGAGGAGACCAAAGACTGGACTTCGGGGAATCTTGCTGCATCACGATAACGCCTCTTCACAATACGTCCCTCAGAACAAAGGCGTTTATTGAGAAAGCTGGGATAGAAACCTTACCACATCCACCCTACAGTCCTGACTTAGCTCCCTGCGATTTCTTTTTGTTCCCGGTGGTGAAAGAAAAAATAAAAGGGAAGTTTTTTTTCGAGTGCTGAAGAAGCCGTGGCTGCATATGAAGAAGCAATTTCGGACCTATCTGATGAAGACTGGCAAAAGTGCTTCCAAGCTTGGTTCAGACGTATGGAACTTTGTATAGAGAGTAATAGAGAGTATTTTGAAAAAATGTAAAATAAAGAATACTTATATCTTCAATAGTTTTTTTTATCTCAAAATTTAACGAGTGACCTACGTAAAAGGCGAAAAATTGAAATGGGTCAGTAAGAGAAGCTACTAGTAACCTTGCCACCATACGAAGATGACCTTAAAACGTATTGTCTACTTTTAAGAGTAATTTTGTTCAGCATTTATAGATAAGGCTTACCACAAACGCAATAAAACAATATATAGTTTTGCGGTACAATCTAATCCGACGGACGAAATCGGCTATCAATATTCTATAAACACATTAGGCAATTTTGTCATTGCACGGGGCTTGGGTACGCACTGTATAAATCGTCCACGGCCCTCGGGCCGTCTTACGATCAACCACTTTATTTAACTACTAAATCGAACCACTAGGGAATCAGGAAACTAACTTATTCATGAGTAGGAGAATACTACCCTCTAAATTACTGGCAGCGGTCGCCGTGAATCGAGAAGGTAGCCTATTCGGGCCCATGCGGAATATCGCGGCGCCATATGTTACATAATTTGAGGGATCCTAGAAGGGTATACCTAAGTGTCTGTAAGAGGTTCCTTATGCGGATATTTCTTAGAAATTTACGAGTTAGTTTATTTGTTCACATATTTGTAATACTTTTTTATTGTAGCAGAGACATTACGTCACAATCTAGCTATAGTTATTTAGTACAAATAGGTGTAATTTCAGACGGGCATCTGGCAAGGTAGCAATTGCGCGTTACCGAACTCGATCATATATAATTTTCCGAAATTCTGACAGGGTATCATAGAAATTTGAATTTATAAATACAAATTGGATTTGTGGCAGGAAAAGGTTGCGCTACAAAATACCGCTGGCTACTATTAGTAACGCTACAAAAAATTACACTGTAGTAAAAGAAAATAGACCAGAAACATTCCGCCCTGTTAACTAGGGTCAAACGATCTCCCGGAAACTTAATAAGGTATTAAACAGTTTCATTACGTTCTGTATTTTTTCGTCTACGTCTGAATTTGATAACATTCCTTTTAGCAAAATTGCGGCTAAGCTGAAACAAACACGGCTAGGCGAAATGTTTCAAAATAGCTTTACGATCATTTCCTAACACTTCAAAGGTGGGTCATTAAATGTCGAGGGACGGTGACGGCGATATAAATTCGGAATACCTAGCGTGCACCACGTGCGAATGCCACCTGGCAACTGTCAACACGAACTGCCAATTTGAATTCCGAGTCACCTAATTGGTCGACGGCTCGTTCCAAATATAAATATTTAAGGTCGGAAACGGAAATCGAGTAACGAGGCGAGAGGGGTGAGAGGGTGGCAGTCTGTTACAATCAACGTAATATGTTGATTGAATTTTGTTTGCACTCAATGTAAGCACGGTATCGCACTTCACCTCCAATGTCAATCAATTAGTAGTGCGTTAAGTTTTTAATTAAAGTTTATGGCGTTTAAAGTTATGCGCGAGTGTAATATAGTACAATAATATAACACGCTTTGTTTACAGAGAGAAGTAACGAAGCGAGAGGTTTACTAACAGTGCTATGCAAGATATCTGTCTGCGGCCGGATTTATCTCGGGACAAATTGCGAAGCCCCCGCCGACGCCGACGCCGACGCTGACGCCATCTTTTGTGCAAATGAGACACGTAACAATGTCGAAAATTGTTACGCCAAATTAATACATTTGCATGGCGCTGGTTAGAATTTAATTGAAAACAGTTCCGGACAGATACTGCTTACGGCTCTTTAAACTCAAATTACGTGACAGAGCATTGTGTAGGTACGCAAACCAAAATACTAACAAATTTGATTAGCTAAGCCTAAGTCTTAATAGGTCTGATTCTTGATTTTTTACGAAAATCTTGATGTTTTACCACCACGACATTCGTGATTTTTAAGGTCGAAAAACCGGTTAAAAATACAAAGATCTTGTAACAAGTAGTGACAAAATTTGAAGACAAGCTGACTGGGCTCTGTAGCTCAATTGGCAGAGCGTGTGCCCCGGCAAGGCATAAGGCACTGGTTCAAATCCGGTCGGAGTCTTGAATTTTTTTCATAATTTGGATCTTTGTATTTCAAAAATATAGGTCTGATTCTTATTTATGGCACGTTTTTTTTACTTCCTGATTAACTATAGGTATACGTCAGTGAATAGTGACACCTAATAATATGGGTAACAGGCTGTTGGGCGGTATGTTTGTTTTCATAAACTGCTTCCTAATCCCATGAAGATTAAGGATAAAGCTGGATTTTTCTATATTCCACCGGTAGCTACACTACGGGTAAAAGCTACTATGAAAATATTTCCTCGAGTGCAAAGGTCTCTGTTGATTTTTCAATTTGGTATATTTCTATACCTATTAGGTGGTAAACAAGCATTCTGCCTGATGCTAAGCAGTTATCGCAGCTTGTAGATGCTTGCAAGCATCACGTAAGCCGACATTTTAAAACTCCACTCTCCTCCTGAAGAACTCCATACTGCATACATTATAATTAAACGAAGTTCAAACCGAAATGCCGTCCCTAATAAATGCAACAAAATCGCCTATAAGCGGCACCACCAGAGCTAAGAGCATCGGATCCAAAGACAACACTGTTCCGAGTCACGACACGACAACTTGACAAAATTTATCCCTTCAACTCGGTTTGTTTAAACGTTAATTATCGTTTTATTTATGTTAGGAATATTCTAATTTACCCCGAGTTAATACCCGGCTGTGTTCAGACGAGACAAGACGGGCGTCCCGCCATCTGACAGGTGTCTTACGCGCCGCCGGATTTGTCTTGAGATAAATTGCCGTGTGCCCCACTCGGTTGAGTATGGAACGGCGTGTTAGCTGGCGTTTAGACGTTTCCTTGTGAATATTTTGCGATAAATTCACGCACTTTTTGAATTACATTACTGCCATTTGTTAAGTAACGACCTTTTTCTTTCCATTTTACTATACTTTATTTAGCAAAGGTAAACGAAGGCTATTTATTTATTAAAAGAAGATGGCATATTCGTAGTACTGATTGACATTTGGATTAGGTACTTATATGTAACGTTTACATACTACTTATAAAGTAATTTTGTGTTCACGAAAATAACTCTTTACCCCAAATTTACAAATACCTACATGATTAGAAATACTTGGCATATACGCGGACGTTTGTAATTAAAATGATAGATGTCTGTAATTAATTACCTTAATTACCCAGAAATGACTGTACGACTTCGGCAGAACTTTGTAACGTACGTAATTTAATATTTCACGAAAGAAAAAAAACTGAGGTGTTAATTTGGAATCAACTCCATAAGAGACTGTAGTAAGATGTCAAAAAGCAAAACAACGCTTGCTTGAGAATATTTTTCGGGGACGCGGTTATAATTTATGAAAAACACTTCCTTTCGCCATTTACGCCCCCCGGCAGACGGACAAGCGCAACCCATTGCCCTCCCTCTCCTTTGTTTAAATATGCATCGCGCCGTCTCTACTCGGGGCACTTGTTTGAATATTTAAAATAGGAACTTGTATCGAGACACAATTCCGTTCGCCCCGCACTAAATTCCGCGTCTTGTCCAAATTGTTCGCGGCCTTCTTTTGTTTTCGTTTGTATCCCACCGCTTACACCAATTTATTCGGCATAATTTTCACTTGACTCTCGATCCGTCAGTGTACTGTTTCTATTTTTAGAACCGCAGTGTTTCAGCTCACGCTCACGTTACGTTATATGTACATTTTTGAGATTGTTATCCAGGGATTTTTATATGGAACCTAGAGCGGATTCCAATTACCTGTACAACATCCCATAATAGGAAATTCTAACATAGTTTACGCATGGTAAAGAAAACTTGATGAAACTAAGTCAAAAACACTAATAAAACGTTATCTATCTATCAGTGTTGGTGTATTTTACCTACATAATTATATTTCCAACGATTAATCAATTAATTAACGTCGAAATATATCAAAATATTACCAGCGATAGTAAAATGATATCATACATTTCATAAATTACTTCTCGTGTTGTGATCAGCAAATATTTGCATAATAAAAATATTACATGAACTCTGTCAATATCCATATGAATGTTTGAATATGGACGGCGGTATTTTATATTTAATTAAATAGTTGTCGATGAAGTAATTATATGAATACTTATTGGGATTTTTGGCTGACCACATTTGTCAATTACTTCCTTTATAACACAATACAAATGGACTTTATTCATTAATTAGCTATTGCCAGTGACTTCGTCCGCACACAATTCAAATTTTAAAAATCCTTCCTTAGTTCACCTCTAAATCACCAAAGGAACATGTGTTTCGAATCTAATATATCTACATTCAGCAGTTTAGGCTGTGCCTTTTATCAATAGTTAAATCACGTTACTGTTATACCAAGTACCTTGAATAGGTGACCGCCATATGGGATGTTGATTCAACGACAATTGTCCCGATAGTCGTTTAAGTAAATGGTCTTATAGTAAAGCCTAAACAATATCTTAAGGGGCTCTCGCTAGTGGCTGAATCAAGGGACGGAAGACGGGAAGTTACAGAAGGCAGTAATCTTGGACACAGCCCGCATCCTTAGGAGGTCCCACTCTACGCAGCCCTAACCATCAGTAGCTTGAGCCCTGCCCTGCTCCCAGGTGGCACCCTAGGTTAGGTTTTTTATAGTATATTTATATTTTGTATTTGCTTTTAGTATTTAACTTTTTTAATTCATACTGTAAAAAGTTTTCCCTAAGTTCTAAAATAAATAATTGAATAATAATCTCTTCATTTCGATATACTAAGACTCCATAGTTGTGTTAGTTACAAACTTCCAGCTAGGTCAGAATTATACAATTAACAATGAGATAACTAAACGTTAAACAGTATGCTAAAATAACATTCAAAATTTACAACTCTGCCACGCATTTGATCTGCTCGGTCCAGTCCAGTATCATATCGGGCAGTTATACTTTTCAGCAATGACATTTATAATGCTGTTGGGGCTCTGTCTGATTCGCCCCAACAGAGATCGGTACACTCGTCTTTCTTATGTTTGCTGGAAACTTTCTCATGATTGCTGGAAATTCACGCTTCACAGAAGAGAAAATTATAGGAATAGGTTTTGATTTTATTTGAAGGCTCCTCCGAATATATTTAGTGTATACTAGAAAGCACCCGCAACTTCGTTCGCGGAGGAGAAAAAGTCATAACCCCTATTTTTTTCATCAGCTTAGTCGGGTAAAAAGTATCCTATAACTATTTGAAGATATCCAGCTACCCGTGTACCAAAAATTGTGGAAATCTGTTTAGCCGATTTTGCGTAATGAAGCCACAACGACACATACAAACATACAAAAAATAAAAATAAAATATTTTTCGTTTTAGTGACCTCCAAATTGTACGTAACAATCATTTTTTTTTTAAATCTTCCATGTACGGACATTTAATTTTTACAACTTTATAATATTGAAATAAACTTTATAATAGTATAGAAGATATACAGTGCTTCTAGCACAATTATGACACGTATCTTTGTCCCATGTCCCAAATGTTATCAATCCCTTTCCCTCCAGTATAATGCGAAAGAAACGGATGATGCTGGTTGCAGCATCATCCGTTTGCGGCACGGAAGCAAAGTCGCAGTTAGTTACGCTAGCCCGGGAGTAGGCACTAAAACTCAAGCACAAAGCAAAGTGACAACGCATCGCTACGGACGCTACAAAGTGCTACGAAATTCAACGTAGCCTTCTACGAACCTAACGTGCTACGCGTCATAATTTGTCAATAGCCGAACTTACTACGGCACGCAACTAAATAAATATCAAGTACGAAAATGTGGTTTATAATAAAACAATCTATTCTAGAACTACTCAAAAGAGGGTTTAAGTTGACTTGCAAGATATGACATACATAACGGAAGGTAAGGTAAAAATATCACGCAATATAACTATATACACCGCTGACATTCACAGTCGTCGAGGACTAAGTACCTGTATAATGTATGATATTAAGATCAGTTCATTGATACCTTATATTATATGATATTAAACTTGAAGTAGTTTAGATATTTCTAAAGCTGAGCACGGCGCGGCTCACCATCAAACGTAACAGTTTGGCGAGTAATAATTAAAGTGTATTAGTATTGGTACTTATTTACATAAATTGAATTTAAAACCTTCAACCTTAATTTAAAGCAAAATTATATAGGTGACAAACAGGGTGTTAATTATTGGAATAAGGAGGTCAAATATTGCGACGTTATTCTTATAAATATGTATACATATATTTGCGTGTATTAGTCAAATCTCATAGAGTGAAGACAAATCATTATAAAATCTAAATCGTAAACAGAATACATTCCGCTTATCCAATGAAAGCTGCTCTTTTTTGTTTTGAAGCTCTTTTGTTTTATAAACAAAATACGCACGATGCAGGTTCCACCGAAGCAGGAACAATGTTTTTTACCATATTTTATTCTACCTACCATTTTTTTTCTCCCGACTACGAAATCCGAGCGCTTATTAAAATGCCAGTTAATGATGCGATATGCATGCACGGGAAAAATCCGAGTATCCGAAAACAGTATTTTGTATTATAAAATAGGAGGATTATCGAGAACCGTCTTTATTTAAATCTCATTTATAATGGAAAACATTTAGAAAAATTATATTTTAATCGATATATGAAAATGAAAATATTTTAAGCAGTTACAATAAGGTATACATACAATGAGTCATGATTCGAATGTCCTAGTAAGCATTGCATACTTGTGGCAGGAGATCCTGCTCTTCCAACAAAAGTTAAGGCGAAACCAAAAACAAAATTATAGCAAAACTACTAAATAAGTACTCCAACTAATTAATCTAATGCATCCAGAAAAAAAAGACAACTGTATGTGTGTGTTTACGTGTTTTTCTTTATTATTCTGTTATTTTTGTCCATTTTCTGGTTAAAACGTAATACTCAATTTAGTGGAGGTATATATCCGTCCAGTAGTTATTAAAATTAAGAGGAACATACATACAAACATACATCGGTAAAAACCTTCATATTATATATATTTTATAATATTATTAGGATATCCTCCTACCTATGATTATACAAGATTATGCCTACGAATTAACCCGCACACAATTCGATTTTCAAGAAAATGTTTGTCACATGTGAAAATCTTTAACAGTTTAGGCTGCGCTTTGTCTGCCATAATTTGTGAGCCACATTACTATTTTATAGGTACCTAATAGCAAAGGTATACAGCAATTAACAATACAATCTTTTATTAAAATACAGCCAGCACAAACCCTATAAATATTAATCTTGGTAGTAAGAAACATATACGTAAGTGTCTATACACTTACTCGCGTATATGTATATGTCGCGTGTTTTCTTTAAACATTTATAGTTTAAGCGTAAATATGTCGCGTAACTAAGCGCTAACTATAATGGTTAAGTGAGTAATTTCAAATTTAGTTAACTACGCTGAACGTGTGAGGGCATTTTCCATTTCATTTACTTTAACGACCCAGGGGACGGCCGGGTACAGTTCTTCGTTAAATTGGACAAATTACTATTTAACTACATCAAGAAATGTAAAAAGACGTGTTTGCCGACATGAACTACTTTCTATTTATTATTGAAAAATAAAGAGAAACAGTTAATAATAAACCAGCCAAGTGTGAGTCGGGCACGCGCCCAAGAAGTTCCGTAGGCCCTTTAATTTGTTATAGTGGCCACATCATCAACCAAAACCCTGCCTCCAGTGGACATAGGTTGCTCCCAAATGGCGCCGCCCGCATTCAGACTCCAGCAACCTTCATCAGATCAAACACCATGGGGGGGTCAACCACTTTGTGGGGAGGCCTATCCACCCTACATCTTCCAGCGCGTGGCTGCCACTCAAGAACTCGATGGCTCTAGCGGCCGTCGCTTAAAGAGATAACTATCGAAATTTAAAAATTTAAATACCCCCGACTTGTTCCACTAAAAGCTGAATATCTTAGGGACAAGTGCTCCAATTTTCATCAAACAAAGCTAAAAACATTCAGGATAAAATTATCTATGACGCAGAAAAAAAACCGGACTCAAATCGGTCCATCTGTATGGGCGCTACGATGCCACAGACAGATACACAGATACACAAAGTCACAGAGTCACAGACACGTTAAACTTATAACACCCATTTTTTTTGTCGGGGGTTTAAAAGGGTTTTTTGATACTTGAATGGTTACATTTAAGTAATCGTTATTAGCTAATTACAGATAAAATTTTCAAAAACATTTTTGAACAAAAATAAAGTCGCTACGTTTCATTTCGAAATATCTTGAAATACGAATTCAGTCTGAATCTCACTCATTACGTCTACAAATTCTAGTTTGGTATATTATTTGCGCAAATATAAATGTTCAGTAGGTAAGCCATTGAACGACCAGCACCGCTTACCAATGAAAAGATGATTTAAAAACTGAATTTTTAAAAGCGGATTTTTTTAAAACCGATTGATTTGTAAGAACCGTTTGATTTCTAAGCTTCAGATGTTATGAAAAATGTCAAGTGCCAATAATAACTAATAGGTAACTAACAGCAGGGTAAAGTTACTAATTAAAAAGCAAAAACTATATTTAAATCAATAAACTCCGGTGTAAGGTAATGAACAACGAAATTTTAAATATTAGGTACCTAACACTTTTACCTTTACCAAAATTCCGGCTTACACTTTGTTAGCCTTTTAACACATTGACTGCCAGGAACCCGCCTAGCGGGCGCTCTCCTCGTAGACGCGTAGCCGATACCATGCGTTTCCCCGTATGTAAAGAAAAGTGCGTAGCGCTACGAAAAACTTGTCAGTGAGAGTGTTAAAGGAAATATGCCAAAAAATTATTTATCACTAAAATAAACCTTTTGAGAGACTAAAAACGGATGTTGTTTATCACGGGATCATTTTAAAACTAAGGAAAAATAAGCATTAAACTTAAATTCTAACAGCATTCTTACTAGTATACGTATGAACAATGAGAATATACGATGATATATGAAAAATTAAAAGATTTTATTAAAAGCATACTCCATAAACCCGGCTTGCTTCAACCTGAAACGCATTAAAACCTTCATTAACGTATGCTACACTTATGGAATAAAAAGACACGCAAGCTTCCGAAGAGCTCACTATACCACATTTCCATGAAATATGTTATTAACTTACTTATAATTACTTTAGGGTTTCGTACCTACCTAGAAAAGGTTCATTGTATTATTTAACTAAATCATCATCGGTCGTTCTGTGTGGTGTAATCATGTCTGTTAATGAAAGTTGACACAAATACACAATATTAAGAATATCTCAAAAATTATTTAATTTTTTTATCTAGTATCCTAAAGCCTTTAGGACAGGTGTTCGACTTACTATGAGGAACACTATTTTATTCTGAATTATTGGAGCTATTCTGACCATGTATAGATGATATCAGCCGCACAGCAAGTAATCCGAGGAGAATGTTACGCAGGATCTAAACGTGGCCTTATAAAGAAGACATCTACACCCAGGAGTGGCACACAAGATGAATGAATAGGTTCTTTGGTAAATGAATTCATAATGCGACAATAAACTCGGCTAGTTCCATCGTAAAACGCGCTAAAGACCGGAGGCGGCAAAATGCGGGTGCGGTTAAAAGTTCCTTAATACCGCCATACATTAGACAACTAAAAGCCAGGTGTTGTCAACCATTAGACACTTTACTACTTAAATAAGGTAATGCAATGTACTCAGCCGGGGCAGAGTTGCAGCGCGTAGTGGGGAGATGCAATCTGCATACATTAGCCTAACGTACGTATCTTAGTTTTGACACCTGCTCGCCGCTCGCGATGGATGGCACAAACATGTCACAGGTGCACCAAACTAAAATGTCTCATATGAATTGCAGTTTCTAGCACATACGTCTTTTTTGATTTACAGTGCAGCACTTCTCACGAGTTGTACCAAGTTGGACAAGTCGCTACGGCGTGATATTTATTATCCGAAACACTGGGGAGAGCCTATGCGGATGGTTTTAAGTAAGTTTTGAAGTGACGTTTTCTGGCCAGTTCTGAAATGTGATTTATGTTCTGTTGGCAGGTAAATGTCTGTGATAATAGAAAACTTTTGTTTTGATATTATGCCTTTATCTAAAATCGCACATACAGAACATACATTTCCTATTTGGGATACGTAACTATTCATTAAATCATTAAATACATTCTACTTCATCTTGTTTTAGCTATTGATTAGCCCTTAAAATTGGCTTGGGCAAATAAAAATATTATATTATAAATGAAATAAGCTTTAGGCAAAATATATAGATAAGGGCAATTTTGAGCACATAAATAAAAATGCCTATTTAGGAAAACTTTTCAAAAAGAGTTTTGTCACCAGCACTGCTATTTTTAACCAACTAAAGCCGACTTTAGACAACCCTTATTGACCCGGCTACCTTTATAAGATGGAAAGTGTAAAAATATGGCCTCCTCCTTCTTAAAAATATGTTTCGTCGCTCTTATATCAACAAAATAAAGTTATGGTACATATTTACGAGAGGATGAATTCTATAAATAGTTTTGCACTTGATTGTACTGTATAAAAATATATGGTTCGTTATAAAAAAAAAACAGGTTACTACACATTTTGCAAAGATTGCACAAAAAATCCACTAACCCCTTAATACCGACATTACATAATTAACCTGGTGATCGAGTCAAGTTAACACTGCAAGCGCTAGGGTTGTCAAGCCGGAACACATTTTAATAATGCACCCGCTCGTTTAGTATGAAAATTAGCAAGCGGGCGGCGGGCATGCGCGGCCGCTTTATTATTGATGGCACGACGTCGACAACCCTAACTATGCTCGGATTAATCTATTAAAAACGTAAACCTATTGCAAGTTTCACTGGGAAGGTAATTTCGTTTCATATTACATAAGACTATAATTATATCACAGCCAGGTAAGGGTAAGCCCAGGCTTTAACAGATCCTCGTTCATGTTTATAGAAGTAAATTAGTTAACATCGTAGCGCATGATGCGAATACATGCTGAAAACATGGAACAGGCAGGTTTCAAACTCGAATTATATTTTATTTATTGATATACAGCATAAACTAAGTTTCACAATTCAAGTAATATGTCCAAATATTATTCATAAAAAAAGCAAAAGGTAACTTTAAAATATAAACAACGTACTTTAAAATATAACTAAGTGCTTTTGAGACCACAATATGGTTAACGACTCGGCGTTCATAAAACATAATTATATTATGTGGTTCATAATGTCTGAAAAGATTAAATTCTAAATACGTATAATTAAGACCTATTTTTAGACTTATCAACATAGGTAATCATATACCCGTTAGTACACACATTTTGCGTCATATTAACATTTACTTACTAATAAACTTAATAATAAATATCAATATTCCTGTCCATAATGATGATTTCTATAGCAGAAAGTACTGTGTAATGGTGGACATTATGTTTTGTACGAACAAACTGCTATGCGTAAAATATTTTTTCTTGAAACAAATTATAAATATATATACACCTAACCGTACCAAGTATAATATATTATTGAATTAATAAGACAGTAAAATAAGCAATAAGTGCAATTGCAATGTATTAAAAAATAATTTTAAAATATGGAACAAATAAAATGACATTGTCTCAGAAAGATACATTGCTTTTAGGGTAGTTGTATCACTAGATGGCGTTACTATTGTTGATCATTCTCAATACAACGCATGTATAGAGCGACTTGACGAAAGTAGTAATGTAGTCTTTTAAAGCACGTATCGAAGTGTAATTGTAATATATGTATAGATAGGTAAAGAAGACCCTCTTTAATGTAGTAATAATGTGTCCGCATAGACGAATTAAAGTTCCATATTAGAAAAAAAGACACAAGCCCCATATTAATTTATGTACCTATATTACACAAGCATGGAGCGAATTTGTAAAGCTTTCTAGCTATATGCCCATACTCTTTGTGATAGCACGTATTAAGCAGCCAAATACTTAACAGACTGTAAAGGAACCGTGTCAGCTAACAAATTGTACAGATTAAAGTTCGGACAGTTCGTAATGTGATGATAACGCGAAAATGGAGAGTTCAGCCGCACTGTTTTGTAACTCTGAATTAGATTAAATTGTGCCCCCGAGACATACAAACTAAACTTAGACCCAGTGCAAGTTTGATAAGCAGCGTACTATTTGCTTACTGTAGAAAGCAATGCGATGTTAAGAAATAATTTCAGTTCAATTTATTATATCGGTGAGTTAAGCAGGTCTTTTTCAAGAAAGTAGCAAAAAACTGGGTCGTAAAAAAGTTTACTAAAGTTTAATGGCGTTTATATTGGTTTTGAGAAGTTGTGAACATAAACAGAATCAATATTGGTAAAGATGGTCTGAGTCATTCCCAATATGCACTTATATTTGGTTCTTATTTATTACTATTTTATCAATACGATTTAAAGGCAAATTGTATATCTAAATAGGATACAATTTTTATTTCAAAAATAGACACGAAATTCACAGTTTTCAATACAAAAGAGTCTACGTAAAGTGATTTAAATTTAGTCATGCGCTAGAAAAGTACTGGAATCTGTATACAGATTACAATCTGTATACAAATTCCTAAATGGGTCGCAGTATGGTAGGTGTCGCATGAAAAACAAGTAGGTATATACTTTAAAATCGTTTTGTATGGGTACTATAGTCACTCTAGAGTTTTTTTTTCTAATATAGAAACTAATTTATTTCAATATTGATTCGGTTTTGTTAAAACAGTCCCTACCGAAAGAAAATTTTGTTGTAGTGGTTTATATTTAATACATCATAAATATAATTACTCGGGCATCAGAGGCGTTATTTGAGTATGTAAGTATTAAGGTATTTAAATTACTGTTATAATGATCAGCAGGTCTAACACCTATATTAAGCTTTTAATATTAATAACCTACTCAAGTTAGATTACTTTGGTTATGTATTTATTAATGGAACAAAATAAAATTAATAAAGCAGAATTATATTGCGTACATTATCTCGTTTGAGTTCCCGATGTTTCGAAAACTTTAATAATAGCTCCCATGTTCACGAGTAAAGCGAGATATTTTTTTCTTTATCAAAATAACATTATTTTCCATCGTTTTAATTATTTAATTTAAATGTTTCCAAGTTGATCATCACTGGATAATTGTGGTAACCAAGAAAATATTAAGGCAAGTTGTATGCGCCATAATATGCTCCTAAAAGATATAAAACATCGAATTGTGTACCACATGCTAAACATCGTTTTATATGTTACAGAAAATGCTCGCTGTGCCATACAACCTGTGTACAGTAAGTCTTAACCCAAATGCGATTTTTTTGTTGGAAGAACTAAACGTTATCTATTTTTTATTCATTTATGTTTCCATATCACAATCGTGAATCTACAAGCAATCGAGAAGAAGTATCCTCACGCTATCGCGCCGCCGACGTGACCGGCTTCTGAATTACAACCTTTTCACCGTAGGGCGAGACTTGATGTTTGCGGGGCGAACAGAATACTCAGTGGATTTTTACAGAAGCATTGTAACGACAGACGTATGTTCTGGGTTAAATTTGACAAGGCGGAGCACGGAGTTTGTTGTTCAAATAGGTATCAGTACTTCAAAGTTATTTTGCAGATTTAGATATCTATACAACTTTATTCTGATGACCTTCATTTGCTAAGTCGAATAGTTAACTGATCACGAAGATAATTAGTTCTTTGATATAGGAGCAAGGTATAGTTGTTATTGTTATGTTGTGCTATACTACGCCCAATAATTAACATTGTAACATAATATGTATAAGGCAATTAAGAGAAATACTAAATCTTTAATATACTATTTGGGTTATACTGGTTCTAGAATTTAGCCGTCTTTCCTGTGGACAACGCAATAGTTAAGAGCTTTACATATAACTGATATGTTTATCGCTTAGATATAGAGTATTAATCAATTTGTACATCGCCTAATAGGGCAGTAAGAAAAAATAGTATTTAAAGCCCTTAACGTTCGGGTGTCCACAGGAAAGACGCATAACGCTAACTCATGCTAAAAATCAGTATGAATCATTTCGCTTATTTACCTTTTACTTAGACTACAAAAAGGGCGTAAATATTCGTGGCTTGCGCACGTTTCATCCGAGTTAATTACTTGTACATATATATACCCGTGCCTTAATAAGCGCAGTTAATTGAAACATTCTAAATCACTCCACATTTTGGCGAACCGCAGTTCCCATTAGTACCCGTGGTCCCAACTTTCCCGAAAACTGCGTGTTTACATTGCAAAACGGCGTAGCGCGGACCAGCGCTCAAAAGTCAACAGGGGCCCTTAAAATATTCACACGAGTGGAAATTTAATTTGTAGTTTTCAGTGTGAGAGTAATAAAGCAGTGGCGAGCCTGTCTAGGCCTAGTGAAGAAGGGCCCTGCGCCGCCCTCCAAGCAACTCTCGCCATATTTTTAGTCAACTTCCAACAACCCGTTATGTATTACCCGACACTAACTGTGGACAAGTTTTCCGGTCGACTTTGTCTTTGGACTTAAAACTGCTTTGCTACATTAGTTAACTGTTCCGCAACTTGAATTAATTTCAACGGTGATATTTCATAGGGATTTACAATAACGGCCAGACGGGACCGTGAAGCGGAGGTGAGGCCGTAAAGATTTGAGATTTTTCATTGGAATTTATTGCTGGTTCTTTTAAAAATAAAATTCGTTCAGGACTGGTATACGAGGCGGGCATAACGAAAAAAGGAGGGAAGACCAGCAGGCCCGTTGCAAACGATTGCTGCGCATAAATCATACAGATTCGGATTCGGCCCCGCGCGCCTGTTGCCGATGTTGTGCCCATTAAATCTCTCTATTTTTTCCTTTATCGCTTATGCAGAATAGCCGGCTGTTTGTGCATAATTTTCCCAACTGTGTATTCCATAAAAAAAAACATCTCTGATCTTCTTTCCACAAGCGCGGACTTTAAATTGAAAATTAAAATTTTGATCCCGTACTAGTTTCTTAAAACCGGAGGGAATTTAAATTTCCTTTAACTTGCGAGGTAATGGCTCTTAAATTCCCACATAATGCTGAGCAGAGCGCCCTGAAACGACCCCAGCGCGTGGGGCAAAGTTAAATTTGATTTAATCTTGTAGGTTCTGCGTACGCAATTTACAACTTATTAAAATTGTATTTATACTTGAAAGGCGACGTGACTTAATGGCGCTCGTGTATTATGCGCATAACAATTTGTCAGTCGTCGGTTCAGAGTCCGGGTTTTATTAAAAGCGGTTGTGACGGAGATGGACGAGCGGTTGTCACCTAAATCAGAAAACAATAATCCCGATCAGCCGGCCAGGCGCGTGGAGGGCATGCCGTTAGAAATTTTCCGGGTTCTTTAACGGGATTCATTCATAACTCACGGCCGAGTGGAGCCTTCGAATATTTCAAGCTGTAGAGGCCCCATCCCTATAAATTCCGCGCGTCGGGTTGCCAAATTAGGCGCGAGGAACGCCGACTTATTCCCCCCATTACTCCGGCCCAAAGCGAGTGAGACTTTAAAAAGAAACTTTCTACATTCGTCGCAGGTATTACCGACGGGATAGAACATTGGGACTTTCCGAAACTCGACACGTGAACTTGCGAAAATAATAATGGGCCATTATGTGTCTCATTAGAAACTTGAGATGAATTATTAATTATAGAATTTAAAGCCTAATACTCTGTACATATAGCTGTTACTGTAATCCGAAAAGAAATTTCAATAGGCATGTTTCACACCACTGAATATTCGAATTTCACATTCCACTAACCAATTCCCAAGAGTATACGCTGCTAATCTTGCGCCACAGATGTGGTCAGTGCATTCACTGGCTTACACAAACTTCCGCTCAATTTACTTTATGTGTAACAAATTACTGTAATTGTTGGACAGTCCCAAAGTCGAGTCTTAGACGGACACACGGTATTACAAACGGACGTAATATTAACAAGTTATCGGCGGGTAAACTATGTATACATTTATCCCGTCTCAACCTCATGCTTAATATATACCTACAGATGGGCAATGAGGTACGGAACTATGCGAGTAGATTATACGGAACAATAATCAAACTATTGTGATTTCGAAATGCTATTCGTTTATGGTAACATCACCCCAAAAGCTTCCGGAACTTCGGGAACTAAAATGAGATAATATACGCGATATAATCCGTTAAATTGTTTTATTTCAACATCACCCCAGTTTTTGAAAGGTAAAGAAACAAGTGTATATTCGCACAGTATGGTTGTAACAAATGTAACTTTCGTAACTTAACATAAATGGCTCAAGGCACTGAGAATCTTTTATGGTATGATTAGATTAGATTACTTTATTCCATAATATAAATTACGATAAAAATTACATTTTAGTCAATTTACACGAATTTAAATTATGATCGTCAAATACAAAGAAAATAACAATACCGAGCAAAAAACAATATCTTATTGAGCAAGCAAATGGGCTAGAAAGGCAACAAATATTAGGTCTGAAAGCCATGCACAGATGGCAGACAGAAGATGGAACGCAGCGTATACACAGTAACACTAGTTATTTTATCTTCCCACCGAAACACGACAATGCAAAAACTGCTCGTTGTTGGCAAGCTAGCGGATAAGCCAGTGGTAGCGATCCGAGTACACTTTCCATGAAGTTCTACCACTGCGCATACAACTACTATACTGTACTGTATTATATTTCTTTAGTCTACTGTAGTGTGTGTGGTGTATTTTACTGTACTTACTCAGCAGTGGTCCGATACTTAACCAAACACTCAAACTACTTAGAGCAGACGCAGTGTGTACAAAAATCGTGTGCACCGTCACAAATCCAATAAAGCACGAAACAATCTGGAAAACTGTATGAAAATCAATATTCAATATTTGGCGTCGCAATCATCATCGGGATAACAACAATGGTGTGGTTTCACAATGACCGGTAATTTAGCGAACGTAATTCCGAGGCGGGTGGCTGCCGAATTTAATTTTATCAGGGATAAACCCTCGGTAATAATTCATGAAAACCACTGCCCGCGCGTACACCCGAGTCTAAATATGTGTACAGTGCGATGTATGACTAGGGCAAAAGATTTAAAATTGTGTGAAACATAAAAAAAAAAAAACGCTTTTTGGCACGTACTACAAAAAACAATATGTAACATGATCCGAAAGGAAAAATAGCTTAGTCCTCTAACCTCGATAACATACCGCTAATCGTAGAAAACAATTGCTATACTATAAAACAGCACAGTTGTGAAGAAAATAGAAGTCTTCAGAGACGTTTCAGAAAACTCCAAAACCGCTACACACTTTGGTTTAATCGTAACACGCAGAATTTCCTGGTTAATACGGTGCAACTAGTACGAACAGGCTAAATAACCTATATTTAGTTAGAACTCGTGTAATTCAGTAACTGTTATTAACCAAGACCGTGTAAGTAGACGCTCGGAGTTTCCTCTAAGTTCTCGCTAGTTGCTTCAAAATATGGCGCTAAACACTTGACTAAATTGTGGGATCCCGGTGTAAAAGGTATTAAGTTTCTTTACAATATGTAGGGCACATACATCCTTTTTGTTATTATAATGGAATTAAGTGCAGCACTAACAAGGGTAGCTAACCGGCCGGCTAAGCCTGGCCAAACTAGCCGAGCTCGGGAAGTTTAGCTGACAAGAAATCTATCTTAGTGGCAAAATTAACTAAGAAAATAATTTGCTTCACACTAGAATACTTAGTGGCGTGTAGGCTGCCAGTCTGGATTTAGTCTGGGTTTAAAATTATAAGTATGTACACAGTGGATTCATAACTAAAACATACAGTATATCGTCATTACTTTGAAAAAAGATTCATATGTAATTTTGCTCCAAACATAAACGTAACGTGGTAACTCTTTAATCTATACAAAGCCAGTGTGCGCTTGCTGCTATCCTTAGGTACTGTCTTTTTCCCGTGGCTAGCTTCAGATCACAGTGTTTTTGTGTTCCGTACCCAAAGGGAACGGAACCCTGTAACTAAGCCTTCATTGTCTGATTGCCAGCCCGTTCATTTGTCTGTCACAGGGCTCTAACTCTTGATCTAATTATAGCATCTATACTTAAGGTAGATATTTAAATTATTTACAAAAGCATGTGTGTTACCATTGCTGAAGCATTAGGAAATAAAGGAGGTTCCCGTACAATTTTAGTAGAAACTAGTACTTACAGAGGTTTAGTATCATTACATTTGTATACCTGTAAAGAGGTGTGTGCGTATGATATGTAAATATGGATTAATTATTAAATGTTCCAAATGCGAACTGTGAAACTTGATTCTAATAATAAACATTCACTGACTAAAATATTTGAATTAATTACGTGCATTGTTCTGTAAACTAATTGAAAATGCAACGTTCTGGTTATTAAGTCATATATACGAGTAAATACGTATTTAAAATGGTACAAATATGTAAGTTATACATCAAAAATATTGATATCTTTCGTTTTTTTTTCTCATAAATTAGTTCGGCACACAATGTAGTAACAAGTACTATCGACAGCACAGATATTTGATTGAAGAACGTGTCAAGTAGGTATGACGCGTTTATATTACATTGCTACTCGAGAAGCTTGAAAAAATTGTTAAGCTTTAATTACCGAAAGAAATTTTTATATGGGGGGCACCTGCCAAGACGAGCCAAGAGAAACGCAAGGGCACTATTTACTTTTTTACGAAGCGTTTCCTCGTTTTTTTAAGCCTCATATAACTTAGGTTTGGGTTATACCAGATAAACAAAATTCTTGGGATATGAAACTTATTAAACATAATAAAAGTTTCAATTGCAGAGTTTACTATAAATATATAAGTATACTTTAGATTAGAGAGATTGCTTGGCCGTTTCGTTACAACAAGAACTATTTTATTACAGAAATGAATAACTTTTTGTCAGTGCAAGCCGTATGGTCTCGTCTTGGCAATATTTTACATGAAATTGTTTTTGGTGGGAAACTTTTTAAATGAAACAGTTAGAACTACCTCAAACTATTATTAGATACAGCTTATGATCATATTAAATGGCAATATAAATGCAGTATAATGTGCTTGGATTCCAGTATTCGTTGTTTGAATGTTTGGTAAATAAAAACTCTTTATCGCTAAAAACAAACGCAAAACAGAGCACAAAAAACGGCATGTACTAAACGTAACCTAGAAAGCAATAAAGTGTATACAAAAGGGCACCGCAAGTGGAATGTTAAACTTTACATTTGTTACGGGAGACGGAACAGAGCAATAGAATTAATTCAATCGGCACAACTTTACATTCAGCCCAAAGACGATTGTCCCAATTCATGTTAGCTAAACAGGGGCTGAGCCGGGGTTAGGTCCACAAAATGATTGATGGATCGAATAATTAGCGAGACGTGTATTGTTCTATCGTGTCGCCCGATCGTGACGTCATCAAATTTAATATTCCGTGGCCATATTTTATTGGGCGGTTGTGTTTTGGTATCGGTCGAGTGGCGCTTTGGTGGTTTGACTTAGGTATTTATATGGGTCGGTATAATGATGAAAAAATACTTTGCTATGTGAAAATGAAGCGAAGTTGTTTGTTGAACTATACTTATAAACACAATTATAATTTACCGTATTTTCTTCATGTCCTTGACTTTGTACAAACGAACCTTAACTTCATATAACCTTTTTAGGGTATTAAGTTACGAAAACTATTAGGCACAAAATTCGTGCTTATATTCAAACAATTGCGATTTAAAAACAAAAAATAAAAATAATTGAATTCAGACTTGCTCGTACGTTTAAGTTAGGTATAATTGTCTATCAGTAGGAAAATGACTAATGTATACAAATATTAAAGAAACTATAACTAAACATATTTATTTACAAGGAACATTATGTCCCAACAGAAGAATTGCAAGTCGAAAACTCTACCAAGCGCCGGAAAAACTAAAAGTAAATATAACAACAAACGTCGAAAAGGTAACCCGCCCGCGACAGCATTTATTAAATGCGATAGCCGTGTTAGTTTAGCATTTCCCCGTTCCGGGAACAGGGACAAGTATTGCGAGTAACAGGGATTAAGTACGCAATAAAAGCCTGGAGGCGCAAACAATGCGGCTCACGTCACTCGCCGTGGAATTATCTTGCCGCGGCTACGACGATCAATTACGTTCGCAACTACGCCACAGTCAAAAGAGACGCAGTAGTCAAGAACATTGATAAGATATTTTTTGTAACCTTATTAACCTAAATTTGTCACACCAGAGAACACAACAAATAATTCCGATTTCCATGTTTTCGGGGAGCAAAATTTGTGAACCACAAAAAACTCTAAGTAGACCGCTATCAATGCCGCCATACGCGGAAGATTGTAGGATTTCAAAATAAACGCACTAAAGTCCACGCCATGCCTATGACAGACTTATCCTAGAGCGACATGGTGTTCGCCACTTTCATGGGGTCGTTAGCCAACTGCTAAGACTACAGAAACAGTCGCGATGTCGATAAACACCTGATTGAAATGTTTACATCGCCTTTTAACACGATGGGCTCTAATGAAAACAGAAAACCTCACAAGCTAAATTATTTATAATGAAAAAAAAAACAACTGCACATAAAGCGGTTTCGCGAGTAATATGAGGAGCATTACGATCTGCGAAAATATTTTCAAGCCTACAAAAATAAAACTGCGCAGGTCGTCTACCAAAAGAATACCGTACCCAATAATATGAGTGAAGTTTTCGTGGGTAAGTTTGGCATACTGTGGCTTATTTACTGCGCGCACGTGGTACAGGATAAGAAGGTTTTATTTTTTCAGAGCTGCCTTTGTTAGGACCTTCTCGTAAACTCCACTTGCTTAACGAACATCATTGTTAATAAGAATCCTGCCCAACAGGCTGCGTAGGAATTTCAAAACTTTACACTAAAGCTTTAGAGCTCCGACCTTTATCCTTGTTGGGTTTTATTCCACGGAAATATTAAAATCCTTACAACATTGTTATGGAACTAATCATAGCACATTTCTATGCTAAATTTACTTATAATTATTTATACTTTTAATGAATCGTGGTGTAAGGTTTACATATGTAGAAGAGAGTTGGGACCAAATTTTGACTATGATAATTGATTCATGTCAATCATTGCATTGTTATTTCATTGAATATAATGTAATCAAGAAATTGTAGTTACTGGCATAGTTTTGAAGACACCTACCTATATGAACCTAATACATATGTATGGGTCAAAATACCTGAAATAAATAATTTCATTTCAATTATCCAATTTATAAACTGAAATTTATTTAAACCACATATCAATAAAAACAGATGCAGAAAGGTACCGTAAGATTTTTACCTAGCTCTTTTGCAGATGAAATAACTACAAGGGAATTCACAGGTTGAAATTCGTATTGTTGACAGATGATCGAGGGGTCTGAAAGCCAAACTAATCAATTGTCCACAGGTTTGCTTATGATATCCTATCACCATTGATTACTGAATTAGTTTGCCAGTAGATAAGCGCTGATATTATAGCGCGATGGTGATATTCAGAAGTTAGTTTAAATATGTCTGCGTTTTTTCTAAACATGGTAAAAACTTAAATATTTTGGAGTAGCTGTTAGCTGTGTTTATCACAATAATGTGTCTGATTACAAGAGGCAAAAATTCCTTTGTGACTAATGAAAATTTGCAAACGCATACATATCTGAGAAAAAAAATATACATCGGGCCATTGCCGACGCAAATGCTTTGCGGAATTAAAAACCCGGGCAACGAAAAATCGGGGAAATTATGTTTTTGATTTAAGACAGGTAACCATTCAAGTAATAAAATACTCAGCTGCTTTTGTGGCCTTAGAGGATTAAAGCACAGGAATTGCATACGGACGCCTTAACCTCTGTCAGAAAATATGAACAAAAGTAATTTCAGTTTATACGATAATTTGTCAGTGTGTGTGTTTTTCTTTGTAAGTATTTTTTTCGTTTGAAGATTTGGGAATATTTTAGTAATATGCTGCAAATACCTCGGCTACCGCTAAAAGTGTACTGTACGTACAGTCAGCTTCAAATAGATAGTAACACCCAAAGTCGCCAAATAGTTTGGAACACACTCTTATTTCTATTAACATAAAGACGTGTACTGAACTATTTGGTGACTTTGGGTGTCACGAATTATTCATATAGTCGCCGACTGTACTGCTAAAAAATGTTCGGTGAGGATACAGCTTGCCATCTTCAGTGGTTTAATACTCTAAATTTGCAGATGACTGTAGCTTTTATTGTATCAGGGGATTCACTTACTTATGGCAAATTGAATTGTTATATTAGCGTGTCTGTAGTAAGCCGAATTAATGGAAGCCACTCGTAATTGACGTCGGCGCCCTCGACAATGTCCTGGCACATTAATTTGGAATAATTAATGTTCGGCCTCAAGTGGCTCTATTTCATTACTATCTCACTACTTTCTACGAATGCGGTCATGCATATGTGCGCCACAAAAGCTTAACTTTTAAGATATAATTTGAGGTTGATCGGAGTATAAGCAAACAATTATGAGTTGAGCAGGTTTACAAACACGTACGTCTATAAATTTTGAATATCTGAGAAACTACCGGACGGACTAGAATGTGTTATCACGTCTTTTAGTGTAGGTATCTCTACCTAATTATAACTGGAGGGCTAAAGTTATTATATTAACGTTGATATATTTTCCCAACTGATGCATTTAGCACATCATGCCGACGAGTGAATTGGAAAAATGCAGAAATTGTGTCGAGATAATTAACCAGAGGAACAACTCTTCACTACCAACAGGATAGCCGGAATACTGTTTCTATCAGGTAAAATGAGTTGTATGCCACAACACAGTTCTTATTTACAAGGCAATAACTAGGCAAAAGAAGCGCAATAGGTTAATTTTATATTATTATATTAAAACGATTATACCGTGGTACATTTCGACAACGAGTGAAGTAATTGCTTTCTTTTTCACAGTTATATAAAAATATATGCTTAATAATAGCTAGACCAATGTATACTATCATCCGAGCCATCAAATAGCGAACCAAGCGCTCCAAATAATAGAAACACATTTTCGAATGCGGCATCCTTAATTGCGTTGTAATTGTATCCTTACACAATTCGGAAACGATTTTTCTTGCGGAGGGAGCTCATCCATTTGTTTGGGCTCAGTTCTGGGAGTTATTATCTGGAGGGAACCGATCGATGACACTAAGCCGTAATTAAGGATCGGATTATTACTAATTGGGGGTCTAATGGACCATCATTTGTACCTTGGGCCTACTATTTATCAAAAGGAACAGAATTCAGTCGTACGAAGTCTTAGGTTGAGTTTGCCTGCGTTTACGCATTGTTGTACAAAACCAGTTAACTAAATAATTCCAGTTCCACAGAATTGTTATAAAACTTATTAATACTTTTGTATCTCATAACTCATATCGCAAGTTTTAATGTACTTTTTCCTAGGTACATTATTATTTCAACTGTATAAAAGTTTCAGAACGCAGCCAGTGTTTAAGTTTCTAACACAGCAGATTAAAATCCTCTGTAAATATAACTGGTTGCTCAGCTCCAACCTACCCTAATTAAATTAGTATTCTGACCTAGCCGCTTAAATACCAATTAAAATCGTGTTACGTGTTATATTCCAGTTCGGTCGACGGGTCTCGGAGGGGGTAGACGCGGATTAAATACAAAAACGGCGCGATTACGACGTGAGCCGACCCGCTGGCGCCATTACGAATTCAGCAAACGGAATGGGGACATCGAATCGACAAAATTGATCCCGCCTCATCTTTTCTAACATCGTGTGTTCCCCCTAAGGTCCGATATTTTAATATTTTTCCGGAGTCAAGGAAAACGACCGCTGTTTTGATCTACGGCCCACAAATACAATTTTTTTCTTTGCTCAACATAGAAAATTCCTCTTCATTCCTTTCGGGCACATAACGTTGTGAATACGTCTTGGAATAATACGGATATCTTTTATGAATGGGATTTTTTGCTTTGCCGGGAGCTGGGCTAAGTTGAATTACTTACAGATACGTAGATATGTGAGTCGCCGTCGACTTATTCGTAGCAATAACCTTACCTGAAACCAACAAACATAATTCATTAAAGCAAAGTTTCACAAACCCATAAGAACTTAATTAATAAACTTCCTGATGCTGAAAACGTACTTAGAATTATAAGTGGGCTGTTAGCACTTGAAAGTTAAAGTTATTTTATACATTTAATTAGATGATGTGATTTATTTCTGCATAATATACCAAACAGTAGCGTAGCAAAAACATATATTAATTCGTATATATCAAATCAAATCAAATCAAATCAAAATATTCTTTATTCAAGTAGGCCTAGTTACAAGCACTTTCGAAATGTCAGTTACATGAGAGTGAATGTTTGCTGGGAGAAATACAATATGATCCAACATTTGCTGCAAGGATTAGGGAAACCCAGAAAAACCTAATCAGATCATTTAACTTAAGTGTAATATTATTGATAAAATCATCATTTTGAAAATAAAAATAATCAATAAGATAAATCCCAAAAGGATTGTCAATAAAAAATAAATAATCTAGAATGTGTCTAGAATAAAATTCTAAATGTCAGAGTATATAAAACAATTAAGATTAAAATAATAATAATAATAATTCGTTAAAATAATTATTCATATACCTACATGACGCTATAATTTACATTAATCCCACGCGGCTTCATCATTCATGTAGTCTTGTGTGCTATACTAAGCTTTAGAAGATAATTTTCGTTTCACAATATTTTTGAATTTATTTATATATATTAACATCAGATATTTTTCTGACATTTATCTGGTTTAGGTTGTTTAGTAGATGGATTTCTATTGATCCCGTTTAATGAAAAGGAAATCGTATATTATTCAATCACCACATGTTTATAATTAGTATTAGGGCTGAAACACAATTACACGATAAGACGCATCATCGCGCGATATGACAATATCATGCGACATCGTTTCGACGAAAACTCAATTTTGAATATTTTTTCACTGACATTGCAGACTGATTGATTTTCGTGACAATATCGTATCGTGTTATTTTGTTTTAGCCCCCGGTGAGTTTTTGGTGATTATCAGCATTGTATCAAATTGTTGAACGATTTGCATGGTTACTTATATGGGTAGGATATCTAGTAATATTATACGAGTACTGCCTGCTGCGTGTGTAAAGTCTATTTATCAGTTTATCTGTTAACTCTCGTAACGCAACATGATGCCGTTGAAATAACCTATATACAGTATTCACATTAATGTAGTAAAAAATGTCGAATTAAGCAGAATACATTTCTACCGTCACACGCCACACTTAATTAATGCCCAATTCCATAATAGCCGTCAATTCCTCTGTATCGTAATGCCCATTGTTACTGACGGGTAATTCCTAACCTAGCGGGGGTAATGTCAGGTACGATATGTTTGCACATTAGAACGCTAATGTGCGATGCACACGGTTCGTTAGGCGATTAAATGCGCTATATTAATATGTATCGCCGTCGCATAGTTAAATTGATTATGCAATTAGATTGAGCTGCATTGAACGGACATTAAACCCTAATTTGTTTTCTATGATGAACACGTGATATCCGTTTCAGAATTCTATCCCACTAATATTATAAGTGTGAAAGTTTATAAATGTGTTTGTAAGTTTCTTACTGAATAACATGTTAATCATATTTAGATGGAACTTGAGTTAAAATGGATTAAAAACACAGGATACTTGAGTAATTAAGCAGTTGAAGCGATATTTTATTAGCTCCAAAACCGCGAAACGTGTTTTCCTTTATTGGTTTGTATTTATTTTACGCAACAATACAACAATGGACCTACGCTTTATATGCTTTTTTTATATAGAGACAGAAAGTCGACCGAAAGCTGACTTTTTAACCGAGTTCCAAAAAAAAGGAGGAGGTTCTCAATTCGACGGAATGTTTTGTTTTTTTTTTTATTGATGTTCACCGATTACTCAAAGTAATGAAATCTAGACAAAGTGTCTTGATTTCATTACTTTTTAGAGATAAACAAGCAGCTCCATTGAGACTTGGCTAGCTTCTTACAGATTTTTTTTTGTGGGATTCAATTCTCTTTTAACTAATTGTTGCCCGTTTGTGGTACGTAGACTCACATTCAGCAATTTTGTAAAATAAATGAGATATTTAAATGATGAGATGAAACATTTAATCATATCCATTTGATTTTTTTCTTTGCAACTTCGTTCAGCTTTTGATTTTGATCTAATCAGCTGTAACAATGTCTACTTGGAACTGAGAGGTCGAGCGAGAAGAATAAGCGAATGAAGTATTGTATCAACGTGCCCCCATTATTCGTTCTCTGCGCAAACCGAAACGTGCAATAAATATTAATTAAGTGAAAGATGTGCGTGTACGACTACTATCTCTTATTTTTCTGCTTAAATGAAAGTATCGTATTACGCTTTTACTTTTAATAATGCGCTATTTTTTTCGTTTAAGTATTTACTTACACACAGAATTTGAACGCACCATGTCAATTTGATTACTTAAAACAGATGAAGGTGACGTATGACGTATTAACATTTTGCAAGTTTAATATTTTGCATATCTAAAACAGGGCCATATGGTATAGGGAGTTAGTTACCTTCTAATTCACGAGTATCTTTTCTGTTCTGTTTGATGAGCAGACTAGCATTACACACCATATAGATTTTAATAGCGGGTACACTACATAAATGCGAAAAACATCATTCCCATATTTGGAATCTTTGAATTTAAAAATACCGATTCTTTTTTAACGCACCGAAATTCCGAATAAAACAATTCCGATATACCCTTAATCCGATTTTTACATATCAGACATTGCAAAATATTAAGTATTTCAGTGACAAATTTGCGAAATATTCTAGGTAATCCGAATTTTACATATTAACCGATTCTAGGTAATCCGAATTTCATAACAAAATTACCATAATAAAAATCCCGAAGTCCATAGTTCTTGATAATTGAAAACCGGACTACGGTTTTTGGGGCCAAAACCATATGGACTGGATGGCGATAATGGAAATGTTGTTTGGAAGGAATATGAAAATCAGAATTTTGAAAATCGGAATTAGCAAATTCGAAATAAAATATTTCGGATTATTAGGGTTTTCCTCTATAACATGTAATACGTCGTAGGAGTGTGTCGGGTACACTTCCAAACATAAAAAAAGGTTACAGCGGATTTTTTTGGAACAGGACAATATGACCACACCACAGCATTGAAACAATTAAAGTCCATTCTTCAAGAAGGTCATGAACCCTTTCAGATAATCAAAGAACAAGACAATCAAACCGAAAGATCTTATACTCGGTATGGGACCTCATCAATAGTATCCTCTATTCTAGATCCTTTCGTACTCAAATTATAAGCAATCGCGTTCCATGCTTCAAGTAAATTATGACCGGGTGCTCTCTGCACACGACCGCGTACAATTAAGACACTTGACCCGATTACAGAAGGTGATCTAATATGGCCGGCGGTGAAGCTATACAGAGGGGTCAAAAGGGCACGCGCCTTGAATGCCGAGGCTCATTCGTCGTATCAAATTCTTTAATTGAGTCAATTTTGGCTTCCGTCACAGCATTAAAGGACAACTCTCCAATAAGCAGATATGAATGTGAGAGAGTGACAAATTATGTAGTAAACATAATTACTAGCAGCTAGTATGTACTTACTTTGGAAATACCAAATACATTTATCGGTTTTTCTTTCTGCCCGACTACGACAAAGCCAACGATTATGATTGTCAAAGCAGCAAATGGAGAGCTTAACAAAAAAACATCTTTTGATCTTGTTATTTATAAATATTGCATTTAGGTGGCGAAATTCTCTTAAAAAAAATGGAAAAATGGTAATAGTTAAAATACCAACAAAAACGCTTTGTACAGAATGTCATTTTAATCAACATCAAAATCCATTGCCTATCTTTGTTCATATTTGATTTCGGTTCCTACATAATACATATAAGCTTTATTGGCTGTTTGCCCGACTATGCAACTTTCCATTAATTCTTACTAGAACAGTATTTCATTTATTTACATTTATTCATCTCTGTATACAAAACAAAACGGGTCAATAAAATTAAACGAGACCTAAAGTCACTAAGACTAAACACTTTTTATCAAAAAAGTGTTTAGTCCTAGTGACTAAACACTTTTTATCAAAAAAGTGTTTAGTCCTAATTCAGCTGTACTGAATTCAATCAAAACATTATATTTGTTTGATTTATAAACAAAACTTTAAGTGGCTCCCAGCTCTGAATGACCTTCGATTTCTATGTCTCATTGTGTTGAAAACAACCATATTTACCAAACCACTGTTTCAGTTTATCTTCCCGAGCTACCGAAACCAAGATAAACGCCGTCAAACTTTGTTATTTTTACGAGGAAAACCCGGTCTTTAATTTTTCTTAAGAATACACGTTTGTTTAAAGAAAAGGATTGCTTAGCATTTTACGTCTTTTAATAATGAACAAATTTTGGAATGCGAAAAAGTGATGGAAAATTTATTTCACCATTCCAGGGAGTAGATACATATCAAATACCATGAAAAATACTAGAAGGTGCCCGGAAACTTCGTCCGCGGAGGAGTAAAAAATCATAGTCCTCTTTTTAGGGTTCCGTAGCCAAAATGGCAAAAACGGAACCCTTATAGATTCGTCATGTCTCTCTGTCTGTCCGTCCGTATGTCACTGGCATTTTACTCAAAAACTATAAGATGTACATTGATGAAATTTGGAGCATAGGTGTCGTGTGTAAACCGCTACTTAGTTTGATAGTTAAATAAAAAAAATATATATTTCTAGGGGGGGCACTCGATACATGAAAACGAAACTAAAAAAAAAAAAATATCAAATATCAATGAGTGGCACATATTTCGACATTACTATTAAAAACACTTTGAGATTTCTATTAAAAAAAAATATTTAGTAAATATTTTCCGAAATATTTGCTACGAAAGTAGCAAAAATTGTGTCCCATCTATTTTCTAAACGGTCTGTTCAAAAAATATGAAATAATTTACAAATATAAAACTTAATAAATACTCCCAACGAAAATTATTTTCAACATGATCGGACATACCGTTTTCAAGTTATTGCCAAAAAACTGCGCATCTCAGCAAAAGGACGTAAGTGCCGGGGAGATACGCTCTTTTATTAGTGTTTTTGTTTTTCATATCGTATTTTTTTTCATCTGTAGTGCATTTTTTTGTATAAACGGCTGCGGAACCCTTCATGGGCGAGTCCGACTCGCACTTAGCCGCTTATTTTACATTTTCACTTGGAGCCCCGTAAGTGATTGCAATGAATGATTGATCTAGTGACATTCGTTTAAAAAATAGCTGTACAACGAAGATATTTAAAATATATATATTATTACGAACTATTTGGAGGTTAATGAATCGAAAATGATTTGTTTGGACTTTTGTATGTTTGCATGTGTCATTGTGGCTTCATCACGTCAAATCGGCTAACAGATTTCAACTATTTTTAGTATACGAGTAGCTATTCCCATATACCAAAGTGAACGTCATATTATCTATCATTTAACGTTTTATTTAACCATCACATAAGCACATCATGACTCAGGTCGACAAGGTCTCGCTGATCCGATCACTAGTGTGTTTACCCTAAGAGATTTGCAAACATCCTTTGTGTGCCGAGCGAGGTGGAATACCTACACGCTAGCTTTTTTGGTCCCTTTTTACACAATACAATTTAGGACCCTTTGAAATTTTTACGTCTTAGCAAATAGTGTGGGCACGGTAGGTGTAAGAGTATTACATTTAAAACTATTTTCTACTATTTATACGAGGGCGCGCATGAAAAATACCCCTGAGTAGCTCTAAATTGCTAGTATTCAACATATATAATCTTTAACCCATTTAACTTCAGTACACAGACATTTTGAAATTCCTTATAAACGTATTAAATTTTTTAAGTCGGTGGTTTGTACAAATTGTTGTTTTTCCAGAAAAATATGCATTTTTCAGTCTTACGAAGTAGTAGAGCCTCGAGTACAGAAATATACTCGAAAAATCACGATAATTAGAAATACAAGTTATAGTTCGTATCACTATAAAAAGTAATATCGTTTAACTTACTGACTACATTGAATTTATCAACCCTAAATATAAAAAAACAAATAACTCCCATCGCAAATAAAGATGAATGATCTCCGTAACGTATGATCAGTTTAAAGCGATATCAATTAGGTTCTGTTGAAATTTAGCTGGCATCTGAATAATGATAACGAGGTTCACAGGTGGGCTCATTTGTACTCACGCTTCGTCTTTTCATTCAAAGTGCCTTGTAGAATTGGTGCACCTATTGAATCAAACTTTTCGATAAACAGATTAAAAAACTAAATTATCTATTGTAATAATCGAGACAACTAGAAAATGACAAAGATATAACGATTTTGAGTTACAATTAAACCTTTAAAGAAACAGACACCTTTACCTAGGTACGTATTTGATGATATCTACTGAACAATTAATTAGAAAATAACGACAAACTAAGTTAGTAGTACTCCATTAGAAAATAAGCTTAATAGATAAAAATAATAAGCTAAAATGCTGCCTAATGTCCAAAAAAAAGAAAGCGGCATTGGCGGTTTTATAAAACTATTGCTTTTTTAAGTACAAAATAAACCAGTTCCCCATCTTAACACCACCCCAGGCTAAACTCGAAAAATCTTAAAAGCAGTATCACACATTTTCTTTGAAAAGAATCAGTTTTCGGGACGGGCGATATTTTACACCAACAAAAGGCTGAATTGGCAACAAAAAACGACCAGCATGATGCGGTGTCAACAGTGATAATAATATATCGTGATATCAGGGTGTCTCCATCGCCATTGTATCCCTAAACGCACGATCCCGGCAGATCACCGACCCCGGGATTTGGGCACTCGTTTGTCCCGGGATATCCTTCGGCAAACATCGACGAAACCCGAGATTCACTGGACCTGTACACGAGAGCTTTGTCGACTCTTTCGCGGACATAAAAATATAAAATGTCTTTTTTCTCAGCCCCTATACGGCTATGTTATTGCGGGACGCTAAGATTGTTATTGGTTAATATTGTTTCTGCTCAGCGTGGGTTGAAATCTTACACCGTAGTTACCGGGCAATTGCTTCGTTTCACATGAGACTTTGCAAAGCGTTTTTGTTGTAATGTAAAAAATAATGCATGGTTGTTCCTTTTATTAAATGTGCGTAAGTTTTTCTGTACAATACAAATAAATCAAATAAATAGAGTACTCTAAGTAACACAATGATAGGAACAAACAATGTTACTCTTGCTATCCTATTAGGTGAATCCAAAGAGAATTTGCTCTGGTCAGATAACACCGGCACTTAGGAACTGTTCAAAGATCACGTCTCCAGTTCTAAAAAGACGACAGGGCAAACTTTCACGGAAACATCCAATAAAACGAAGTGTGCTGTTCGCCGGTTGCACATAAAAACTTCTGGCCGATAAGTTTGGCGACCGGTCGTCAAACCCCTGCGACTTATCGGCCCAACTTGGGATATTAGTTCGCGCGTGATCGATTCACCAGGCCAGTTTGACAGTTGCGATGGTGACAGATGACGCCAGACGCCATATCGTGCGGGTGATTTGTCTTTAACTTGAGTTATTTCGCCGTGTCTATATTGACACGTCTCGTTGCGGCCGGGGAGAAAGTGAGATATCAATATCGCAAGCAAAACCAAAATAGTAAAAAAACGCAATTGCAACACTGTAGATAGTCCACTGTCATTGTTTATGATTCGATTCAGGGGTAAAACCAACATTAGTTGGTATCATTAGATCAGATTTTACTAGTGACACTGAATGTCACCTTTGAAATTTACCAACTGATGTCGTTTTAATATGTTCCATTATAAACTTCATAATAAACTGCGCTGGTTCTAAATTACTTCCTTACAAATACATGCATTTGATGATGATTTGACTATAATGAATTTGAAAATTACTAACGAAATTGTATTCTCTGTATAATGTTTTATCAATACAATCTTTAATATTTCATACGATTAATGTACCCGGTTAGTGCACCGGAATTAAACAAAAATACGTTCCATATTTCGTTTCTGTTCGAGTATTGCACCCCCTTTGGCAATGGTTAAAAGTCCATCTACTTGGCGCCAACTGTCTCCCGTTAAGGTACATGTTTTTTTTTTTCAACTACGAAATTCACTAACCCAAACAAATCACTTATACTAAATGGTATTTACATGATCACACATTTATTTCGCCTGCTTTAAACCACGCTAACAAACAGCTAACTGAGGCAAAGTGTTAAACGCCTTATAAGTCATTCCTGTGATTAATTTGTGTCTGCCCTGTCGTGCTAATGGGCTAAAATAATTTACAGGGCGCCTAGCTTTATTTATTGTTCGGTTTCCCCCCTGTTGGGGGTTTGTCGGACAACTTATCGATAATCCGGTTGCGAGTCTATTTAAGTTGACGTCAGGCCACTACTTTGTCAATATTGGTAGAGATTCGCGGTGTTACTGTCGTAAAGATAGTTAGTTTTGTCTATACTGTGACATACTGAGTAAGCTTTTCAGATTTTATACGTTTTAAAATTATGTATGTTCTTTTGAGCTACTTGAGTTGAGCGAGGTAAAGTGCTAAACGACTTAATGTCATTCGTGTAATTAATTTGTATCTGACCTGTCGTAGTGATGGGCCAAAAGAATTTACAGGGCTCCTCGCTTTATTTAATGTTCGCTTTTCCTCCTGTTGGGGTTTGCCGGACAACTTATCGATAATCCGGCTGCGAGTTTATTTAAGTTGACGTCAGACCACTGGTTTGTCAATATAGGTAGAGTTCGTGGTGTTAATGTCGTCCAGATAATTGCGTTCGTCTATAATCCATTGTGACATATTGAGTACGCATTTCAGCGTTTATATATTTTTGAAATATGTTCTTTTAAATTTAATATAAAATAATGTACGACTAGGGTAATTTTCTCAAATAATCGACTCATTCGAGTTTATCGAAAAAATAACTTTGTTAAGATCGAATGCATCAATCTAATTGTTGACCTCGTTTTATTGGAATTTCTGTTTAAACAATCCTTTTAAAAAACCATCATGCGATGTAGAAAACATTAAAATAAGTATTATTAACTTATACGATTTCTATATTTTTTTAAATATTAGAAATATCAACAAAGTCAAGAGTAATATTTTCTCGTGTAATTTTCAAACAGCATTGTTGAACTAATGCTACAAAACAACTAATAGTGTTAATGGCAAGATCCTTACCGTCCAACATTGATTAGATACTTCATCAATATGTTTATGCAAATGGGACTAATTAAACTTTGTTTATTTAGGTCACTACTGTTTCAATGACGGATATATATCCACTTAGTTACAATTACCAATACAGCCGATGGGATATAAATCACTATTTTTTTCTCAGAATGTTGTCTTTTTCAGTAACTCACTAGGAATAGTTTACACTTTCGAACCCAATACACAAAAAATTGTGTCTCAAATTTTCTATTCCGGATCGTCACACATCACAATGTATGTATGGTTTTTTTTAATGAACGAATGCACAAAAAAATATACCTCATTTTGGGACACATTCCTGTACGAGGTTTGAGTGTACAAGCTGTCATACTTTTTGGAAATTTACTAAGCAATACCAACTCTTCACAATTTTCACCTTATTAACCTTTTGAGCGCCAAAGACGGCAAATCACGTCAATGGAAAATTGTGCCTCAGACGCCACGACGGTATTTACCGCTATACGGTAGCTTTTACGGGAAACCAATTGTATTATCATACAACGGGAAACCAATTGTATTATCATACAATTGGTTTCCCGCTACCCGCTACCGCGTTTACCGCTATACGGTAACTTTTACGGGAAACCAATTGTATTATCATACAATTGGTTTCCCGTAAAAGTTACCGTATAGCGGTAAATACCGTCGTGGCGTCTGAGGCACAATTTTCCATTGACGTGATTTGCCGTCTTTGGCGCTCAAAAGGTTAATAAGGTTTATTGATTGGCTTAAAGCGGATTCCCGTCAACACACTGGGTACTCAAAAGGTTAAAGAAGGAAAGGTCACATATTCCAAGAAATACTAGGAAAGTTAACTCCTTAATAATATCTTCCCTTTTGAATCCGCAACTGGTTGGCGTATTATTACCTATTCAGCTTTGTTGTGCCTACAAAAGTTGTTCCTTACAAAATACAATATTTATTAAACGTTTATGAGATCTAAGGGTAATTCTGAAAGCAAGCAGAATGCCGTAAATTATTTTGGGATTTATGAAAGTTTTTTTAATAAAGGAACGCTTTTATGGTGGTTGGAAGTAGAAAAAAAGCTGAAGTAAACTTGATTTACAACTACTAAGTCACCTTAACGTTAACCAAAAGAAGTTGGCGAATTTCTCAAAAGAAAATCACGACAAACTAGGACGACGTGACCGACTTCACACTAAGCGCTTCCTGTCGTCCGGTGACTTCTGTGACACCGCGGGATTTCCTGATTTTATTCGTGTTAAAATAAAATTACGTTAAAATTCTACACCAGTAAAGCTAGCGACGGAATGGACCTAAGCAATAAATAGACACTGATAAACAAACTTGCGGTCTGCTCCGCGTCACGCACCAACCAACTGGGGAGTATCTGTGGAAGTGAAAATCCTCTAGGAGCACGATGTAACTTGCCTGATTTTAACCCAACTTAGCTCGCCCGACTTGGCCCAACTTTCCGGATCGGGGTTGAGCAACAATGCTTGGCGAAACAAAAGAGCCCACCGAATAGGTACTTGGCAATACACTAGCAACCAAATTAATGTCTATGGGCACTTCCCTTGGGATAATTATACGGTTATCGACGTTGTTGCCGGATTATTAAGTTGTAAGGTTGGAATAAAAGTACGCCTAATCCCAAGTCAGGTACCTCGTAGTTTTAGGCTTGAGAAAGGTTTTCGATCTCGTATTCTTGAGCGCTAAAATAGTATTTACGAATTTACTTTTACATTAGTCATTCGAATTAACGAATTTACCTTTATTTATTAGTCATTTTTATCACTGCCACTGTCAGTGATAAAGTAATATGATTCTAGCATACCTATGATTTAAGGTATCATACAGTCAACCGACATTTAAAGTTTGGAATCCCTTTATTTTTCTCTCTGTATACACTTTAATCCTAACATTTTCCTGAATCACCACTTAACTTGGTTTCAAGTGTACGTCACAACTTGAAAGCTGTCATCAGTTAAAATTAGTTTCGTATAAAGAGGCTGCCATTAAAAGAGCATTAAGTTAAATTTTAATAGCATTACAAGTACGGGGAACTTCTACCAAGTTTTGTTTCTCGGCACAGTGGTCTTGATAAACGAGGCTCCGTTAAACCGGGAGCAGACCGACCCTTACTTAGTCATAATAGTATTTTCATTAATTCCGTCATGCTAAGATGGAAGCGTGAAAATTGATAAAGTGGTTTAATCAATCTATCGTTTTACATAAACGATAGCTTCCTGTTATTTAAACACGTATTTAATTCATTACATTGTATGGGCATGTGATGAGGAGAGATGAAGGTCATGTGACGAGAGAAGCGTAAAGCATAGAAGGTTATAGAAGAAGAGTTAGACTGGAGGAAAAATGGAAAGACTGTGTGAAAGATGATATGGAAAATAATCATCCAAACAACAACAAGCCCGGGTGATGGAGAGCGTAAACATGCTGTGCCGACCCCGAATAAAAGGGATAACGGCAAAACAATGTTGTTTTTTTATTAGAAGCGATTTCATAGAGAATTTCTTAAAATACTGAACAGGCTTAACAAACTAAACAGGCTTATAAATATAGAATACTAACAAAACAGTATTTTCCCTATGCGTAATCACCACTCCAGGACTATACTGCCCCACCGGCCATCCGCTCTCTCGGCTACATCGGCAGCGTAGGACGGCGTCCGACTATTATAGGTGAACGAATGACCTCGATCGCACTCTGTGGCGATCTATAGGAGAGGCCTATGTTCAGCAGTTCATTATGGTAATCTGATATCTAGATTTTTCAATTACCTTACCTACACCACTACAGTAAACATGGTTAACATTAACACATTAGAACAAACTATAGCCCAATTCAGGCAAAATACAAAGGACAATCAATAGCAATCATTTAAGGATAGCCAATGATCCCAAAACCGCCATTCCATCACCACAAAGCCTTATCGAATTATTTGACCGCGGCTGAACGCAGCCCCAGCGCCCGCTAAACCCCTTTTTATCCAACATTTGTACTCGATACTTGCTGAATTCTTGGACGATCCTGAGGTGCCCTTACATTCCTACGCGTATGTGATTAAGTGTTATCCTGTAGGTATTTCCCTTTGTTACAAGAGTTGTAGTCGTGTTTTTCTCACCCCCGCCCGTCGCTCCCTAAGTCTCAAAAGGGCAGCTTAAGCCGGATTTACACGATCGATGATTGTGGAATTGTATGGACCGGCTCAGAGCAGTAAATTCGGGATATCGCGACAAAATATGTCAGGCAGCGTAAAAGTTTTTGAAATATTGTCCGTTGTGAGAGTAAAGTTATTTTGTTTTATCATCGACAACCTATTGGGAAAGCAAGTAAAACGTTTTTTGTAAACTATAATGTAATATAATTAACTGCGGAAACTTTCAGCTATATTAATTTGTTGCTGTTACAGTAGTATGTTTCAGAAACGTATTTCATGTAACGTTTATGTAACTTAGTTAAAAAATATTGTAAAAGGCCTACAAAAACAAATCATATTCAGCCACAGAGCAACATTTGAACAGATTTTAACGTATGACGAAAAAATCTCATAATAATATCGATCATTTCCAATCCTAACACAGAAAAGGAACTGCGAAGTAAATAGTATAGGAACTTTTTTTTAGAAAGTTTAAGTGGGTAAGGCTATACTTTCACTATAATTGTTTTTTATGGAATTAGAAAGAAATAAGTATATGAAACTCGCTTCCTATGCGGCTATATAATTCGGATCCGTCTAGGACCTTACTGACCTCTACAGTAATCACAGAACAAGAGAGTAATGTACTAATAATTGTCTTAAACCAGTCCAAACGAAATTATTTCCCAGATACTAATGCTTCCAATTTTTATACTATATAAGAGTATATACCATACGTGTGCAATTTGGCGGCACAATTGGGCCGCTTATTCTCCGTTGTTTCGCGAGTCTCGTTACCGAAAGGAAAGGGGCATTTATAACAAACGTTACGAGCCTGAATCCCCCATTTTGAGTATACTTGTAAACGTGAGATTATCGAGATTTTTTCGATCAATGCATGGAATGTCTATTTAACTGTAGGTTTTAGTCAGCAATATCATTTTCTACTCATAGACAGCCGCTGCTGAGCCAAGGTCTCCCTCAAAATCTTTACAAGGAACGGTCGCACGCTTTCTGCATCCAACGGTTTCTGGCAACCGTAATTACCCCTTTATAATAACTACTGTGTCGCGCGGATTGTTATCATACGGCAAATGTTGACAATTTTATTCTATTCAGTGCAAATAGTCTCTTGTTTATTAGTAAAACAAATCTAGTATAACAAATTTTCTGAAGTGAGCAACGATTGGCCCCAATATTATAACGTTTTAAGTGACTGCTGGGGCAAAGACGTAGTTCGCTGTTTAAAACAACAATTACAAAACTAATCGTAACAATTAAAATAGTTCCAAAATTATGTTAACTACATATAAATTAATCAAATTTAATCCCACGATTCCTGCGTAGTTTTCAACTTGTGTTATAAATATGGCTTTGTGGCTCAAAGTGAATGTTACAGCTACATTATAATATGCCAGTTTGTAAAGAAACATTGCTTTAACCAAAATACACTACGGCACGACAGTCTCTTAAAAATACACTTCCCGCTCGTAAAAAATCGTCAAAACCTCTTTTGATTAATTACACAAACAATGGCATAGATTTCATTGTCCCCCAGTGTACGGCACAACAGAACTAATGCTCTTGTCATGCCGAATGAACTGTAACTATTGTTTTCATCCGTGAAGCTTATACGCTCCATTTGTTCGTTCCTTTTTTTTCACCCGGAAAATTTTCCCTTTTGTTAGGGAAATATGGCACAGATTTTTTCGGATCTCAGTCTTGTTAAATAATGAGTGTTTGTTCATTTGATCTGTCGTTTGTATTTTTAATATTTATAAAAGGCAACGGTTACTAAATCATCGTCAATTTCAGAATTAAGTTCTTGTCGTTTCTGTTGTAACTTCCTATCATTTATATTTTATGGAAGGTATACTTTTTCCATGTTGGTACTATTTGGCTGTGCCATATTTATTTAGTTTACTATATCTTAACACTTTAACTGCCCACCCTTTCGTAGCGCTACGCACTTTCCTTTAGATACGGGGAAACGCATGGGATACTATGCGTATGTACGTAGCCGAAAGGCTACGCGTCTACGAGCAGAGCGCCCGCTAGGCGGGTTCCTGGCAATAAATGTGTTAATATATAGCCGACAACCATTGCATTGGTAAACATATACATGAGTGACTGAGGACTGAAAAACGAAGTGGTGTCCGCAGACAAGGTGGAACGATGATCAGCGCAGGGTGCTTGGACAGACCCCAATGAGATGAGACTTTTAGGCCTCCACCTATGTTCAGCGGTAAACTATGTAGGCTGATCATGATGATGATTGATTATACCAAGTAATTATCAGTGGCGTGGTATCCATTAGGCCGATTTCCAGCGAGTTACCCAAGGAACGGCTTAACCACCTTTTTCTTTAAATATGATTAAATGAATACGCTTCGGCTTCCCTTGTAATGTTCCTGACGCCTCTGATTCCTATACCAACTATATATTCCTATACCAACTATTCTCATCTATACTATTATACTGTTATAAAGTCAAAATGACTTAAATGGCCCATGATTCCAATGAAAAATCTTAACAGCGCGATCCATGGCTGTGATAAAATAAATAAGAACATTGATAACAGGCATCTCTTGGTTGGAATATCTTTGCGGCAACATATCTTCAAAAAGGCCCGACGGATCTCAACCATCTTTGTTAAAATGGGATGGTCATTAAAAAAATATTTATGCCAAATGATGAATTACACCAAATGATGATTATGACACAAAAGTTTATGCGCGATGAATGACCATGATGTAACCGGTATGATAGGTAAACGTCCGAAGATAGTAATACTATGTAGTTTTACCTGACTACGCTGAAGCAAAGAGGGTTATGATTATGACTGTTTCCTCCTGTGCGAGTGAAGTTGCGGACACGGGCTCACCTATACCACATAAAATACTGTCCTGAAACAAATGACCTACTAAACAAATGGAATGAACTGGCTATACGATATGTTGTATAGCACATCAACTCCCATAAAACGTAAATAAAGCCCGTTTGTGATAGTAGAAGTAGCCACACATTAGAAAATCAATATAGAAGCGAATGCCAGACAGTATGTGTCACCTAGCGACGGAGCGCAAACACCGCCGGTGCCGCCCAAATTACTGGTTTGCCTTCGCAGTGGCCGAGCCAGTCGATTCATTAAGTATCGAAGGAAACCTTTGTTAGGAAATTACAAAAATTATATGGTCAACGGAAATATTTGTTTGATTATTAACTAGATGGAGAAATGTTGGTAATAAGCACTTTGTTTTATTTTCAACAAGCATAAATATTTGTTCCTGAGTCTTGGATGTTTTCTATGTATATAAGTAATATATCTATTAAATATATCGTCGTCTAGTACCCATAACACAAGCCTTATTGAGCTTACCATGGAACTAGTTATATTTATTTATTTAGATTGGCTGGACTTCTTGGTACTGCATAGAGATGTAGCCTCGCTCTGCATTTTCTATGCTGAAACGCTGGTAACGCACTTGTGACTCCTCTGGTGTTGCAGGTGTCTATGGTCGACGGTGATTCTTACCATCATGCGATTTGTCTGCTCGTTTGCCCCCTATAACATAAAAAATATTAAGGCGCTCGCGTGCGGTTGTGTTAGCTCCCTCCCCGCTGAGGCTCATGCGTGTTAGACACCGGCCCGCTCAAACGCATGTGCGCAGTGGAATAGGGACAATGCAGTGCCAAGCCGATCAAGCCGATCTAAAATACTCTGGTAACCGAGGATGCAAGTAGCTTTCTGTTGAATGCGATACTAGAGTTGAGATTTCTATTATTTCACTGATCGTGTCTAGGGAAATGATAAAACGAATTGACTTTGCGAGTTCGTTTCGTCAACTCACTGACTCCTTTCAGGGAATTTATCAAATTTCGTCATAACCCCAAACAGAATGAAGGATTTGATCAAATGACGGATTTATTCTAGACAAATGATAAAATGGATTCGCAATTTTAACTTCCTGCGTGATTTGGTCATTTCCCTTAGACATTTGTTCAAATCTCTGTTTTGGCCATTTCCTTGCGACGATTTTTATTTATACATAAATATAAATAAATATCAATTAAAGAAATGTATAGGTACATGTTCGTGCATCACTTTAGAACGGCTGCACCTATTTGACATTTATTTAATATTTGTAATTGTCAGGAGGGTTGTTTGTAACAACATATATGAATGGAATAGTAGGATTCAGAAACTAGTTGAGATTAAGTCCTTTGTTTGATCTTGCGCAGATTAGCCTCGCTACCGTTCCAACCTCATTTCTGCCGCCAAGTTTTCTCGCATAATAAATTGCTTAAATTGAAAACAGGCAAACGCACTGATAGACTTCAACTGCTTATTTTTCATAAAGAGTGATGTAGGGTCTAACCCAACCCAATCTAAGTGGGGGGTACTAATATTTTATTCAATCGTTTATTGTAAAATACATATTACGCATACCTTTGCCATATCAGTTGAATAAAAAAAAATGGGCGTAACTTTTAGTTTCTCTAAGCAATGTAGATATTATATTTTGTTACTTGAATCAAAACGTAGTAATGTTATCATAGCAATATAATAACGTTTCTTGTATTTTCTCTATATTGACGTGACTGTTCCCAAAGAAGGGTAAATAAAGTATTCGTTTCTAGGTATAAAACTATCAATATCTGAAACGGAGTACGAAATCTTACCGCAGAAAACAAAATACCGCCAGTAATTTGCATGCAGAATAACGAAATTGAGATAATAATATTTTCTGTAAATCATAAAGGGGTTTTGAAATTGGATCTCTTTTTAAGGTTCCGTTCTTCAAAGGGAAAAAACGGAACCCTTATAGGATCATTTTGTTGTCCGTATGGGCGTCCGTCTGCCTATCTGTCTGTCAAGACCCTTTTTCTCAGGAACGCGTTAGGGTATCAAGTAGAAAATAATATTAAATACTAATGTCTGCAGTGCAGATTCAAGAATCTGTTAAAAAATCAAGCTTCTAAGTCAACGCAATCCAAAGATCGTTTTAATGACTGTCATTAAAAAAGGTGTTTCCATAAAAAATTCCGTCCATGAAAAACCTACAGAGTACTTCTAGTAGTACTAGAAACTTGAAATTTAGTATAAAGGTAACATTGTTTTATAAATCTGAAATTGTCAATAGCGTATAAATTTTGCTTAGGAGTAAGGCTCTGCTAACACTCGATTTTTAAAGATACGGCCGTATTGAGCGTATATTTTGTACAGAACCCTCGGTGTTAGAACTCGCACTGTTTTTTTATTTTATATCTCATGTCTATGTATTGTTTGGTAATAATTATATAGGTACTAAGGCTTGATCTATGACATTCTAGGCCAAGCCTACTTCAGATCTACGAAACTAAAAACACTCAAATCGATGTCGTGATAAAATAAATTAATAGTTTAAAAACACAAGAAAAACACGCTTTATAAGACTTTTCTAACAAATCCAAACACAGCTATGATACGATGTTCAATCATGAAGTTCCAGTTCATATCTTCCGGCTCCATCATCAGATCAGTTCGACAGTACCATATTATTGTATTGTCATCAGAACTACATACAGCTGCCAATTTTGATGACGCTATGATCCTTGAAAGATGGTAAAATTAGCTACCTTAGATTCCATTACATAGTTAGTTACATACAGGTCGACCTAATAAAAGCGTGTTGAAGACAGAAACTTAACATAATTTATTATTAATCTGACGAAGTAGCAATTTGCCTTTGCCACGCTTGACCTCACGTGACCTTTATTTGAAATTCTGCTTAAATTGTTCAAGAGCTTAGTGTACACGTAATAATAACTTGAGGCCGCTCGCTATCTAGATTAGGATGGTATTCTTACGTAAGCTACAATTTGTAAAGGGATAAGTTCACCTTTGTGCTTATATTTTTTACAGTGATTGTACTTGTATCTGGTTATTATGTACAGTACAATAAATTATTTACATGCATACGTATAAGAAATCAACATCTATTCTATTGCAAATGGGTGTTACGAGAAGGTTAAATATTTTTGTTATTCGTCATAAAATTGTATTTAAAACAATTACCTAATTACTCGTATAACACAGAGAATTTATTCATAATATTCTACTACTTTCCAATTCAACCGCAGACTAAAACAAATAGACACAGAAACAGACATAAATACACATTGTTACCTAATAACAAACTTAAACTCGAACCACATTCTCGTAGCATACTACTTATTCGTAACCGAAACGGAAATGCACGTATTGTGTTTACAAGTACGTCTTACATATCCGAGTATTGTAGCTTCAATATTCATTGGTCTCATTCACAGACCAACATTTATGAAATAATTGTAAGAATTTACATAAATTTTGCATACAATTTCTATTAACTTCCCTTTCATGGGCTGAATGAAAAACAAAAGGTTTCCTTGAGCCAGACGGATGACAAACGACGGTATGTCTTGAGCCTAAACACTTTGCTGAAAGGAGAATTACGTTTATTCGTTCTCGGCTATAAGGTGAGGGGGATTACAGATAATATTCGCTGTTTAAGTAAAAACGTTAATTTTCCAGTTCAAAATTAATCAGAAATTTTTTTCGATGAAATCAGATGACGATAAAAATTAAACATGACCACATTTTAAAATCTTTGTAATCTACTTACTTATATGCCGATTCCATATAAAAAAAAAAATTCAAAAGTTCCTATAACTTCTAAAAGAGCATAGACAATCTTACAGAAGCACTATTACTAAGGCGGATTTAGTATTGAAATTGTAGGGACACAATTTAAATACTAAATCCGCCTTAGTAATTCTACTTGTGCGCTTGTGCATTGATGTACGTTTGCTTTCTACACATTTTGCCGGGTGTCAATTGAATAATAGGAAATTTGAAATGTTCTCAATTACTGCAGCTAATATACGCAGCTCACACGCATTGTACTACCTACACTAGGGCGTAAAGGGTAATTTTTAACGCGACGCAGTTTTAAATAGTTTTTTTGACGCCCGAAACATCGCCATACCATACTTGCCATCTTTTTGATTTGTGTTTGTATTATATTAAATACTGAAATAATATCGGACGCAATAAGTAAACAACGAAATACCATTTTTGCATAGAATCCAAATATTTATACAGATGTAGTGAATAATCATTTCCCATCGTATTTTCTCGGAAATGTTCGTATTCGCCATATCAAGACAACGTAGGGGACGGTCACAATGCGTGACGAAGTATCGATATAGAGTGGTAATACCACAAGATTTATTTAAGTTAGCATTTTGTTTACCTAACGAATTCTTTATATGATTGGATCGTGGTGGTTTTAACATCTCAGTGTGATATACTTCAAACTGGTGGTTTGACATTCGACATTGATGAATAAAGTACTCAATTTATTTGATACAAACACGTCACTCAATAATACAATAATTCATGGACACATCGGCGCCATTTGGAAGTAGTCGTATGTGCCGAGTTTTCACGATGGGAAAGGATGTATTCACTACATCTGTATTTGAGTTATGAGTGTAATGATTCTGTTACCTTTCTTTAACACTTTCACTACCAGTAACCCACTAGCTAGGAGCTCTGCTCTTAGTAAGTTTTCGCTACGTATGCATGTCCTTACGTTATCGGAAGCGCTACGAAAATCTTGACAGTGAAAGTGTTAAGTGTAATAACGACAAATACAATTATGAATAAAAACTTTCAGATTTTAGTATTAAAATAAATCTGTGAAACGAGAAAACAGTCGTGAATACAAAGTGGCGATGGACTAGTCGAGTTGTCTGGTTCGAATAACTCGAATCAGAATCCAAACGAGTTGATTCGAATCAAGTTCCTTCGCCACTCGAATCAACTCGCCGACTTCACTTGCTGGTTTGACTGGCTTTGATGACTCTGGAGTTGCTACGAATCAGCTTAGAGGAGACTCGGCAAGTCAAGTTAACTCGGATGAAGAATATTTCGATTCGACTCGCTGAGTCGGCTTTTGCCGCGGACGCCATCCAATCGAGGCCAAGTAGAGTTTGGATTTGAATAAGCAGTCAAAGCAACTCGAGTTATATGAGTTTGAAATAAACACTCGAGTCGGAACATCGCTATTACAAAGTCCAAAGTTGATTTGAAGCCATTAAAAGTCGGCAAAGGAAAAAGACATTCATAAAATTCAAACAGCCCTAGGGCAGTGTGGATGCCGCCTAACGTAATAAGTGCCAAGCTGGGGTAGAAAACGAAAATGCTTATGCCGCTAATGAACTTTCCCTGACTTTTATGTTACAGCATAATTTTAATGGGCCTTTTACTGCCACCAAAGTAGCTAGTCATTAGGAATATGATGGATTTATTTAATACATGAAACGAGTTCCGTTTCTACATTTTGTTACGTGTTATTTATCAAAATCGGAAACATTAGGTACTGCGTTAAGCTGTATTGTTAAAGTAACTCAATAACATTAATTGAACGCGTACCACATTTAACAGGAGCGATAAGAAAACGTTCACGTACGGCGCGTCAGTGAAGCCTTCAGGACAGTAAATATTTTCTAAAAAATAGTAAAGAGTGTCGTCTATAAAGGACCCAATAAAAGCAGACGCGGCTCAAAGGCGCAAAAAGCCAAGCCCATTACGGGACACACGTCGTCGGAAACCACAAAAGACCCAATTATTCTGGTGTGTGAAGCCAAAAAAGGGTTGGACAAAAACCAAGTCGGTGAGCGCTCTGTTTTACTTTCCGAACGCAAAGAGCAGAAAGTTTCGTAATTCTAAACGCGAACCGGACCACGCGCGAGTTTCATTAGCATTGCCAAATACCAATTGCTTACAGAAACCTATACTGCGTTTATGGATTATAATTTTGGGCGAAACAAATGAATTCTTCTATGAAATATTCCGATGTGCGACAATAAACAACCATCCATTCTTAAGAACATTTTGTGTCTCTTATCAACACTTTCGTCATATTCATTTAGTAAAGAAATGACAAAAAGTATTCACCCAAATCTAATACGTGTCCGCAATGCAACTTATAACTGCAATATATAAATAAGTACATATTGGATTCAACGCGGTTACTTCGTCTGTTTGATCAACTATTTCGTGCAAATTTTCATCTCCAGTTTCATTACCTCGCCACCACCGGCTTTTTTTTCTTTATTAGTTCCTAAAACCTAAAACCTCTTTAAATTAATCCATGTTTCTTAGTTTACAATTGTATGATTACTTTAATAAGTAGACAATTCACGTCTACATATTAAAGTAATGGAATTTGAGACAAACGTTAGAGAAAATACGAACAGGCCTATTTCACTATGCCGTCCTATCATGTCAAGAACTTACTTCATCAATCTTGGTTAAACCCGTATTGGAAAAGTTAAATGAAACATATTTAGAACAATATTAAACCGGCAAAATCAATCCTTTTCAGTTCGCCGTATTAAAACTTTACCCATTCAAGTCATCTTACTACGGACTACAAGACACTCCGCGGTTGCGCTTACAAACCCAGAATGAGGAGCTCTTGATTCCACTTTTTTGGGACGAGACATACTTTAACATGAAACTCCCTGTCATAAAAGTTAAGTGGAGTACTAACTTGAATAATTTGTTTAAAAATCTTCGTGATATTTTCTTTTCGGGTATCTTCTTAAACAAGGTTTCAAACTCGAGAAATGAAATTTTGTAACGTATAATTGTAGTTATTGAAATATGACATTAATTATTATATTACACCTACAGTAATAATACGTCATTAATAGTTTGATCGTTGGTGATAGAAAATAATAAAAGAACGTGAGTTGCCTTTCATAATCGGGAACATTAAATTTTTCAGACATTTTATATTTTTTTCCGATGTGTACGTTATGTGAATCGTAATCTATTTTAGATATATTTTTAAATACTCGTCGTGACTTTTCTGTAGTTCCTTCTCCTTCATATGAATACATTTTTACTATAGTCTACACAGATTAGTAAAAAAAAAGCGGCCAAGTGCGAGTCGGACTCGCCCATGAAGGGTTCCGCAGCCGTTTATACAAAAAAAGCACTACAGATGAAAAAAATACGATATGAAAAAAAAACACCAACAAAAGAGTGTATCTCCCCGGAACTTACGTTCTTTTGCTGCCTTTTGCTTTTTGCCAATAACTTAAAATGGTATGTCCGATCATGTTGAAAACAATTATCGTTGGGAGTATTTATTAAGTATTATATTTGTAATTTTTTTCATATATTTTGTCATACAGTTTAGAAAATAGAGGGGGGGGGGGGGGGCACAATTTTTGCTACTATTGGAGCGAATATTTCGGAAAATATTCACTAAATCATTTTTTTATAGAAACCTCAAAGTGTTTTTAAAAGAACTGTCGAATGATGTGCTACACATTGATATTTGCTGTTTTTTTTTTTACTTTCGGTTCCATGTATGGAGTGCCCCCCCCCCCCCTAGAAATATATATATTATTTATCAAACTATCAAACTAATTAGCGGTTTACACACGATATCTATGTTCCAAATTTCATCAATGTAAATCTTATTGTTTTTGAGTAAAATGCCTGTGACATACGGACGGACAGACAGACAGACAGACATGACGAATCTATAAGGGTTCCGTTTTTGCCATTTTGGGTACGGAACACTAAAAATATGACTATTAACTTTTAAATTTTTGTCACTAATCTATCTAGACCAAAGTAAAATGTATTCATACGAGGGAACTGTACAAATGTGTTCAAAAAATGATACGCAAAAAACAATTTGATGTAAAAATGAGATCATTATAGATTGAATTCACAAATCGTATACTATAGGGAAAAATATAAATTTTCTGAGAAACTTAATATTCCCAATTATCTAAGCAAAAGATCGTGAATTTGTGAACATGTGATATATTTGCCATGTATTACATTTGCAACGTGGTCGGACGGCCTGCGGGTCTATGATGGTTGCAACCCGGGCCATGTGGAATTTTTTTGAGGAGGCCTGTGTCCAGCAGTGGACGTCCTATGGAAGAAATGATGTTGATGATGTATTAAATTTACTGAGACAGTTAATTATAATCCGTGATTAAGTTTTCATAATTATAGCTAAGTAGTATTGAGCTCCAATGTATAGCTAAGTTGCGTTAAACACTCTTTACCAACGACACGTGACTGCTAGCTATAAAGCAACGTTTAAATATAAATTAAAATTCACGTTCACACAGAATCGTATTTTATGGTTTTTAACGACTATAAATATTCATACACCGGTAAACTTGCACAAAACGTTCAATGATCCGGGTGATTTAATAACCCATGTATAAGTTACTTACTGCTGAAGTTAACTTTAAATCCAAGTTATGTAGAAGTGAAATTACAGCTGCCAGTAAAATCGAATAACGTTTGCTCATGGTATCTTTTTGTACTGAAATATTTGTAAACAAAATAAGTTTATTTTACAAGTGAAATTACAGCTTTCACTGAAATGGAATAACATTTGCTCAAATGGTAACTTTTTGTATTGAAATATTTATAAATAAAATAAGTTTATGTAACTATAAATATTTATGAAACATTTGTTTGTTGTTGCTATTTCATTTGTTAATTTTACTACTGTTTCACTACCTTGTCATAGAATTTACATTATAAAATATAAAAGTTGGCTTTTATTTAACGAAACCTGTCCCGGTCATTTTACTATAAAAAATCTAATGGTTAACTCGACTTCAAATTTGATATGTAAATGTAGATTGGAATTAATGTACTTACCGTAAATCTAAAAAGAGGATTGTGATTTTTTCGCCCAAAAAAAGAAAAAAGTATCCTATAAACATTATTTCTTTATTATTTATTTATTGTTCAGCTATTTCTATACAAACAATGGCCACCATCGGTCCTCCTGTTTTGATGGTGGCAGAAAGACATACCTCGAAAAAGTGACCTTCAAATAGCCCGTTTAAATTATTCTTAGAAAATTATCTGTAATGTGCAAGCATTTCGTTTTCACAACTTTATTATATTAGAGATAGAAAATAGAAATTGTGAATATAACCTGAGTGTAAAACAATTGGGTGATATAGTTATCCAACAGATACTTAGAAATGGTCTTTAATAACTAATATAATTATTCATACACGGGTAAACTCCCGCAAAAAGCTCAATGACCCGGGTGATTTAATAACCCATGTAACTCCGCTTTCCTTACTGCCCAACTTAACGGAATGTTCAACTTACAAGTAGAGAAACCCCGACTTTAATTCTAATTTAATTTGATTTTTTGTATGGAAATATATGATGGAGCCTTAGGGACATTTGAAACATTTATGAATATTAATTTAACAACATTTTGCATAGTAAGCTTTGTTAAATAACAATAGGGTTACAATAGATGTAGGGTCGGCTCTCGACAGACAGCCCCCGTTCCTGTAATAGTGACTAATTTGATCAATTTAAATTTTTCCTCATAACGAAGACCGCGATTAAATCTCGGCCCTCAACAATTAATATACTTGACGGGAAAAACTGTTTTTTCGACTTTCCGCAACACAAATTTCAGTAGGAATAAATCACGGGAAATTTCGTTTGAAACAGTGGACCGCGCGAGTGGGGAAAAATACGCCATTTTCATAAGGGGAAAAACAATAACTCCAGGCATGGAGCAAGGGCCGCTTTTAAGACCCATAAATCAAAACACGGACGATATTTTCGGTATAATAAGGCCGGGAGCGTACTTTCAGGTTGGGATTTTTCGGGACAGATCAGGATTAGTGTTGTTTTTATTCGGTACTGTATTCTCATATCTTCACGCCGATATGTTAATGGTATAGGTCGCGTCTATCAAAACCAATATTTATCTCTTTTGAGAGGGAAACAGGCCATAAAAATATATAGTTTTCTGCCGTAAAACAAACTATAAACTCTGTCAAGAAGTTGGATTCGTTCACGGTTGACTGGAACATAACTACGCTTCATTTTGCTTTGATAGTGTGTCAACATGTTCATTCATACATTCAATATCAAACCAACATCGAACCCGTTGCTAAAGCATCGCTACAGGCAAGAACGGAATGAGATTCTTCCTTTGTGCCTTCATATTTCATCCACCTACCGAGGTTTCTGAACACATCTGGCATGCACGCCGACTGGCCATTTAAAAAGCGTTCTTAACATGAACGATTAAAGTCGAATGCTGGGGTGAGGTATATTTTTGAGTAACTAATGCAATGTTCTAGTGCTGGCTCTGCTGGGAAAATTTGCTTCTGGGAAATATAGTTTGGTTCGGCACCGCGCGATAGCACACCTGATAATTCAGTGTAAATGGATTCTGCTGCGGAGCGGGTCACATATTGTTTATTACGAAGCCAGCCGGGGTAGATTTAAAAGCAACGCTGCACAGTGCCTGTTTTACGAGATACAAACGCGTTTTTAATCTCTTTAAAATAGAAATAAGCGTACAATGTTTCATATTTCATTTCAAAGCTTCACTGTACGTCATGGAAGATGTATTTGTTTCCAAATGGGAAAGTTATTTTACGGAGTGCTCAAGTAGCGCTGGCTCCGGCTCGTCAAATAATTGCGAGATACATTTCAGTTAAATTAAAAAAACGCTTATCGTTCAAAAACTCAATATCCTATATACCAAATTAACTATAAACTTTTTTTTAAGCTGTTATAAGTATTTAAGTATGAAAACGAATATGAAAATAAATATGACACACAACATGAATAAGTAAAGCGGCACAGAAATGAAAACATCACGCACGGCCCACCGCTCGTTATAACGTGACAAATTGGCGGCATTTTTTTCCCGAAGCTTCAAGAATTAGCGTGATCAATTGCACTGTTCGGCGCTTCTTACGCCCGTCCTTCACCCCCTTAGGGAGTTGTATATACACGTCTCGTTTCAGCGTTAAGGAGGGTGACGTTCCGATAGGAGATCGTCACACCTCAATCAAGTTCACTCCATTTCAGTGGGTACTTACAGTTTTTGCGGATTTACTCGGTACATACTTGCAAAATGAGAGCGATTGAGAGCATTCGAGATACGGCTCGGTTCATGTCAAAGGTAATTGGGAGATATTTAAAATTCCTTCAAAGTGAATGAGGAAAATATAAATTACAACGCAAGGCAACTTCGTGTTCAATATCAGTGTATATTTAACACACAAGTAAATTATATCTCACCCCACCTCATCTCCATCACAGAACCAAAATTATCTACTTAACTATCGTCAAGTATTTAGAAACCCGGACTATAAGAAACTTTTTTTCACTGTACATTTCAAACTATTGTCTCCAAAATCTTTAAATCGATAGCTTGTGCTAATGAATACGGGTTAAATGTATTTTTCGTAAGCAACTGCGTATTTCTCTAAGTTTAAGAGTATATATTTATAGCCTTCACGCTAAATCGCCAGCAAAATTTCTTCCTCAAGTGTAATAGTCAGCAGTGCAGTACATCCCGTCAGCGGTACGTCGCGTGGAGTGTGCCGATGACAATTATGAGACTCCGCAGTTATGGATAGCGGCGGCTCTCCACCCACTCCAAGTCTAGATAACGCAATTACCGCCCGTTATTCAGAGACAGCTATTACTCATTCCTGAGCCCTGGTACCTTCGTACCCCATGGGGTTGTAATATGGCCACAACACAATGTAACCTCCGGGATTGTGTTGTTTTTTTCAACAGCCACAGGCTAATTCTGTTTCAAGAACTTTTCGCTGCAGGGGTGATTCATGTTAGGTAATTTAACTTAGTTTTCTAGTCTTTTTTTTCATCACTAGCATGTATTCTAGATGGAATTAAGCAGTTAAAATGAAGCTAGAAAAAAGTGAAGTCAGAAGTTTTGCCGACTTAGAATATAATGTAGATCCGCAGTTATGGGTAGCGAAGGCGCTCCTCTCCATACACTCCAAGTCTAGATAACGCAATTACTTCCCGTTATTCAGAAACAGCTATTACTCATACCTTTGTACCCCATGGGGTTGTAATATGGCGACAACACAATGTAACCTCCGGGATTGTGTTGTTTTTTTCAACAGCCACAGGCTTTTGTTCTGTTTCAAGAACTTTGTGCTACAGGGGTGATTCGTGTTTGGTAATTTAACTTAGCTTCTTAGTACTTTTTTTCAGCAGTTAGCACGCATTCTGGACGGAATTAAGTAGTTAAGACATAGCTGGAATTAAGTAAGGTCGAATGTTTTGTTGGTTTCAAGAACTTTGTTGGTTTCAAGAACCTTTTGTTACAGGGGTGATTCGTGTTAAGTAATTTAACTTAGTTTTTTAACACATTTTTTTTAAATACAGGAGAAGCTGAAATAATTGAAGTCGAAAGATTTGCTGGTTCAGAATAAAACTTACTCGTCGTGTGATAAACAATTGCAATGACCTGTTTGATTTCAGGCTTTGACTTTCTGCTAACATCAAAACACAATATATCAGCAGCTCACCATGGGCCTATGCATTCTTAACGCGACATACGTATGTATACAGAAATACACAAAAGCCAGCAATATGTATCGTATAGTCTCGCGTACGTCGCCGGCATACGTTTAACCTCCAGTGCGTGGAATTATTCACGTAAGACGCGTTGCCTTCCAGCTATTTCTTTATTACATCCATTTTGCGCGCTTCTCGTTTGCTTACAATATTTTAATTTATTTCACATCAGAAGGTATTCCGTATTGTAATCATTCTAATGGAACTCATTACGTCATAATCATAAGCTAACTAAAATAAAATTACACTAAATATTCTGGTTTGCGACTACATTCGCTTGGGTTTTCAAAACTGATTACTTATTCTTTCATCCTGGGTTTCATTCCGTTAGGAATATATTTACGGAAGAGTTTTATATCCATACTATACTATGCTATACTATGCTTATATGCTTTACTATCATCCATACTAATATGTATTATAAATGCGAAAGTACCTAACTATGTCTGTCGGTTACCTCTTCTCGCTTAAACCGCTGTAAATGAAATTTAGTAAGGAGATAGTTTGAGAACCTGGAAAGATCCTGGGAGCTTGCAGTTCCCATTGAAGTCGAAGGTTGCAATGCATTGTGGCTTCTTTAAACCATGAAAAAATCATCCACGGTTTATTTTAGTAACAGTATTACAATCACTAGTATCGCGCTATATATCGTGCTTTCTCAAAATCGGATCGGGAGCCGTTGCTCGCTACCTATTCATACACCTAGCACCGCATTACGGAACATGAGGCTGTTTAATATTAGGTATTCAACACGTCTATAATATTACCTCCAGTTAACGTCGTTTAAACACATGACGGTGGCAGGTTTGCAATATACCTAGCATCCGACCTCTATCAGACGTGTAATCTATCTCGCACTCGACGCTTCGCTATCTGTGAATCTGAGCGCATGGCATGAAATTTATTTGTCACGTAAATAAAGCTAAATGCATACTTAGTTGTAAACTCACAGGTGTACATTATTATCTATATCATTATCATTATTTAATTCTTTTATTTTATTTCGTTATGTGAATAAGTACTCGTTAAACAACAACTTTTGATTGTTCAATCATCATTTATATTTAATCTAGGTGTGTTGCAAGAATTTAAAGACTCATAATACTATTTTTAAATAGCTTCTCTCATTTTGCTTTTATCCTATCACTTTCACTTTTTTTCCTTTTACTTTTTTACACGTTTTTTTCCTGTTCTTCCCTGACGTTCATTAAAAAATGATACATGTTATAAAATTGGTAACCATTGATATACTTTGGTTCTGGTAATACATTTTCATATAAGTCTACTTTACCGGCGGTACATAGCCCTCTAATCGAAAATCTGTAACATAGAGCGCGGCGTATTTTATGGGTTTATAGGAAGTCCCCTAGCCGCATAGGGCTACCGCAAAAATGTGGCCTTTTGTATCATCAATGGGAATGGCCTAACCAGTCCCTAATTATAAAGATTGTGTTCATTAGTGATTTTTTCAATCCTCACATAAACTTTAGATAAATTAAAATTCAACCAAGCTCCGCGCAGAACAACTAAAACGCTACAATCGTATAAATCTACTATTCGAATATTGTTTTGTTATGTTTGATGCATTTATTAAATAAAAACAAATTATTATAAACCAACACGTGAATTTGTTGTACGATAATTAAGAATTTTCAATTTATAAAGGCCCCTGGTTCCTGGCAGGAGAGACGATGCTAACAAGGCTAGTTGCGATAAGCAACGTCACTGCTAGTTGCTAGTATTCCAGTACTCCATATTTTAGTTTGCTTACACTATTGTTTGATCGTAATATATTATATTACACTAATACCAAGTTAATAATTTCTTTAACAAAAAAAAACTAAACAGAGACAGAAAACGCATATCCTAGACTGTTGAGGACAGAAATTAATTAACACGGGTGTCATCTAGTAACAACTATATCCTCTAAGAGGGTTACAATATCAATTTTATCGAGGTCACTGTTATAATAAATTTCAGAAAAACATTCCATTACACCAACAAACGTGTATCGGACAAATCGTCGTCACCCGCTCCTCAATCTGTCTCTCGCAGTAATAGAATTGACAGAGCAAGCCCGGCCCCGGATATGAGCTGTCATCGCTGACGGCGCGGGGTTGCCCTCCTTAGTATGAGTAAACAGCGCTTGAGTTTGTTTTAGTGTAACCAACGCTTGATTGATTTACGGTTACAGTATCCGATCTGAGATAGTGTATTTTGTTATTCGGAACAAATATCCGTTAAGAAGGAAATGGGGGACAAACGCAGCCCATGTTATGTTATGCATACCAAAAACGCTCATCGTCAGCTCGATGAAAATACGTCATAAGTCAAAGCCCTAAACGTCTTTGTAAAGAGTATGTAATTTTTTAAATAGAAGTTGTGACCTGCAGGTGAGTAAAAAAACTATTTAAAAAAGGTTTCCTCTATGGTTACAATAGAAATCCTATGTGGGTCAGCATTACAATCCATTTAAAAAAATCATTGCAAAATCACCAACGTATCTGTATCAAACAAATTGTCGTCACTCCTTCATCGATCTGTCTCTACAAGTAATATGTACAATCGACAGAGCAGTCAGGCCCCGGATATGAGCTGTCATCTCTGCTAAGCTGACGGTCCTGGGTTCAAATCCTGGTAAGGGCCAATATTTATGTGAGGAGCGTAAATAGTCATAGCATAGTAGACTGTTGGGTATTTTCTATGTATATAAAGTAAATATATCTATTAAATATACCGTCGTCTAGCACTCATAACACAAGCCTTATCGAAGTCGTGACGTAGTCATTTTTGTAATTGTTATATTTTAATTTCTAGTATACTGATTGCTGCTACTTATTTTAATTCAAGTATTTGACAATGACTAAGCTGTAATTTACAAGTACTTCACACGATGAAAATGTTTATGAATGAATAAATGAAATGGAATTATTTGTGTAAAATTGCCTCCTAATATTTATTTGTATGTGCTGACGGCGCGGGGTTACGCTCCTTAATATGAGTAAACAGCGCTTGACTTTGGTCTAGTGTAACCGTCGTCGGGAGATTAATATACGGTCACAGCTCCGATTTTAGATAGTCCGGAGCATGTGCAGTTTTGCAAATGTTGTATTGTTTAATGATGCGGTTAGACAGAGACGGTAACATATTATTTGATCAGATACACCGACAAGAGTTTGAATCTTAAGTTAATGACGATTATAATTAAAGAATTGCTGGTAAACGTGCATCATACTCAGATTTACTGCGCACAACTCACAATTTTCACACAATATCTACTTGATGTATAATATTAATGAGCAGTCATCAGAGGCTTAGCGTTAGGAAAAAAACAAGGGAAGCCGAAGCGTATTCATTTACTCATATTAAAAGAAAAAGGTAGTTATAAGCCTTTCCTTGGGCAACCCGGTGGGAATCGGCTTATATGGACTCCACGCCACTGACAGTAATTAATATACATTAAATATATAGTGTATAAAACGAAATCTATTAGTAGTAGTGTAATTGCGATATCATGAATAAAAAATGTGTATTTCTTATTTATAAGCTCAGTTTTAATGGGGGGCGACCCAATTACTTTAAAATATTTCCGGCAGAGAGAGGACAGACAAAATGTACAAAAACCTCATTTTATAACTATTATTTAATATATTCTCGATTTCGATTGCGTTAACAACAAACCAGTGTTTTCTTTAGCTTTATCTTCCTAAGGCTATCACTCTAGAATAGTTTCAAATGCGTTACCAGCTTTAAGGACAAAAATGGAATATCTGAATGCTATTAATTTCATCAATTACCCCCATGCCAAAACACAACAAGGGAAAAACTGGTGGCGGCAGATTAGCGGGTAAGATGATGGTAACAGATCCACTTTCGAATATTGTTCTAAAATAAACCTCCAGCGGGCCCCATTATGATTGGTCATATAATAAATAATGATAATAAATAAATATTACAGGACAATTTTTACACAAATCGATGTAGTCCCACGATAAGCTCAATAAGGCTCGTATTATGAGTACTAGACGACGATATATTTAATAGATAATATTTACTTATATACATACAAAACACCCAAGACTCAGGAACAAATATTTATGCTCATCTCACAAATAGTTGCCATTGCCAGGATTTGAAGCTAGGACCTTCAGCTTTGCAGGCAACATCACTCCCACTGAGTTAAACCTGTCGTCAAAAAGGTATGTGAGTGCGAAAGTGACCGAGATGCTTTATCATTTGTTTATCGCATGATAAATACGACTATCAGAGGCCCACAGGGGCTTTAGATATTAGGTCAAAGCACAAAACATCCGTAAATACGTAGAAACTAGATCGGTCAGTGTATGAAAGATAGCTAGGAGCCTGCGACATAAACTACACCTTTGAAAGTGCGCAGCGTCAGTTTGGGGCAGTTAATTGTTTGTGGACTGCTCTGGCTCGCGTCACTGTCGCAACTCGACACGACGCGACAGCCAGCTGACGCGACATGCTGCAATAGTAACTCGCCGTTTTAGTATCTTGTCGCTTTTATTTAATGTACTAAGCACAGAGGACTGGCTAAGATACTTTTGAGGCCGAAGTTAAGTCATAACACTCAAGTTGAATCCGATTGAATATCTATTGGTAGAATCAATGTTTTTAACCTTTAGCAAATACGTTTTTCAATACATATGTAAGCAAAAAGTATTTAATGGACAATGCACTTAAAAGTTAATTTGAAAACTTTCAAAGTGTATCTAATTTCTAATCTAAGAACTTCAAAACTGAAAACCAAATGACTACTTGATTCTTCACATGTCATCCTAGTTCATATAAAAGGACCCAGGTGCTGGTATAATTCACATATCAATATCACAAAAAATTTTGAGTGACTCGGTTTCCTAGGGCACCAAGTGAAAAACTTTCAAATAATGGGTCGTATGCCTCGAACATCTGTGGCACAACGTAGTGCTATCGTCACAATTAAACGGGAAGGCAAGACAGAGCGATATATAACCAATGAATTGGCCTTGAACTAGTTGAAGGTAGTGTATATCGCCCATAAATGAAAAGTTTTTTTTTATTAAACATACCTACAATACAAGCGTTACATTGTCCCCTCTTAGAACGCAATGCCATGGGCGAAGCGCGCAAGCTAATTTGTCTTTAACAAGAGCAATAAACATTACCCTTTCATTATGGCATTTATTACACGCAAATACTAGGCTAGTATAGACGAGGCATACAGGATACAGGTACGTGAAGAATCTGCGAAATTTTATTATTATGTTTTCGGGATAGTAGTCAAAATTATTATTTTATTAAATTATTTACTATGATCATTAAAAATCTCGTAATCAAAAATAGACAGAAATTACTAGTTCATTTAGTTTATGATTTAGACAAACATTGTAATGTTTTCGCTCAATTCTGCTCAATTATAATATAATTTTATCAAATTTATTATTAATATGCACACAAATTTCCAAAGACTGACTTCGCTGAAATAATTAACTAACCAAAAATCACCATCTTACCATTACGTATGTCAATTTACTAGATAATCATTCCAAAATACTTTCATATTTTACAAAGCGGTTCCATTACGAATCAATGCATATCTTCGCTATTGACAAAAGGCCATTCCATAATTCAACACCTTCAATGGTGGCACGTTGATTTTGTATGCAAATTTGGTAGAATTGCGCTGAAAGTGTTAATGAACCTTACTTAGAATCGTAGCTTATCCATTACCGGTTAATTAGAGCGTCAGTGAAATTACCTGAAACAAGATACATCAATTAGTGGTACTTTTACTGGGATAATTAATATAATAGGCATACATATATATTAATTAAAATTGTGTAGTTGTGCGTATCTCATTACTGGCTTCCTTTACTAGTTTTGCTGGCCCGGCTATACACCGGTATTAAGGCTGGAAAGTAAGCAATAGATGGACGAGTGAGTACGAGGGCCGAGCAGCAGGTGAGGCTCTCGTTCATGCGAGTATTGCACTTTCGGCCGAGACATAAGATAGTGCTTTTCACGACTACTGCGAGGAAAGAAGAGTTAATAAAAAAACTCTATAAATAATACATTTCTAATTAAAGCTAATGTTTATGCTAAATTATAGCCTCTAATGAGTGTTGGAGCAATTATTCACGACAAGGCAAAGAATATTTAATGATGTTCATATTTTATGTCATTTGAGTAATAAACTATGAAATAGCGGGCAGCATTTTTTTCTACAAAAATGTGTCTTTGGATTTCAAGATGGTGGATATCACTTTTTTCGAAAAATCCTTATGGTGTCGTTTTCTAGGTTTTTAGGCGTGCCGGTTTTCCATTTTGGATACCGAGACGGCGGACGTCACTTAAAGAAACTAACCTAGTGCGAGTCGAACTCGCGCACCGAGGGTTTCGTACAAAATATACGTTACAAATAGCGGTTTCTATGAAAATCCAGTGCTAGCATAGCCCTACTCCTAAGCAGAATGGACGCGGTGTTCGATCATTTTCTATTGGTTACTAACATAGACAGAAAGACCTAAACTTATACTTTGTTTATTATTTGTTGTTATAGCGGCAACAGAAATACATCATCATCTGTGAAAATTTCTACTGTCTAGCTATCACGGTTCATGAGATACAGCTTGGTGACAGACGGGCAGATAGACAGACGGACGGACAGCGGAGTCTTAATAATAGAGTCCCGTTTTACCCTTTGGGTACGGAACTCGAAAAACGGTTTTAAGGGTGCCCACAGGTTCCAGAAAAAGATATAGATTTTTTTAAAGTGTATATGGCCATATAGAATCTAAAAAGAACGTCGATTAAGCAACCTGCACCCAAACTAAAGTAAGTAAACAAACAATTATCTATCTAATGAATTACACCTTGTTAGTTAGTTAACGTATAATTTGACACGCATAAAAGATTAAAAACGCATAGAAAAAGTACATAAATTAAGTAAGCGTTGCCGCTGATATGGTAGTATGTTACGAGTATACTGAGAATCATGGATGACATAAACACACAGTAACCAAATATTCCTGTCTCTTTACCAGGCATGCTGAAAGCTATTACCAAAACAGCGTAACCGCAAAACTAAAATTGGCTAAAGGAACACAATACACACCCAGATTTCCCTTTGGCCGCATATGTCGGTTGTAACAAAGCCAGTTAGCTATGACTTGATTGAATAATTGTTATTGTTGTGGTGCTTTTAGTTTATTAGCGTCGTCTACTTTACTTAGATGGCACTGTTGTATATGTTGAAATTAGCACCCATTTTAGCAGATTTTAAATATACCACCAGACTATATGGTATACCAAACACTTTAAAACGCTGTATGTAAATTAAAAATATTTGGTATTTAAACATTACTACTTCCGTATGATTCTTGGCACTTGAAGTACGAGTCAACTATCAATACTTTTATAAAGTTGTAAAAATGAGAAATCGTTGTGGCTTCATCACACCAAATCAGCTAAACAGATTTCAACTACTTTTGGTACACAGGTAGCTGGGTATCCACATATGGTAATAGGATGTTTTTTACCCGACTGCGCTGTCGAAAAAAAGAGGGGTTACGACTTTCTCCTCCGCTAACGAAGTTGCCGACACCTTCTAGTAGTTAATAATTTTCGTTCTAATTATACTTTTTAATGACACGGATTCGACTTTAATTTATGATATTAAATAGCTGGAATATTTTCTCTTAGTCGTTTTTATTGTATTTAAGAACAAGTACTTATAAAATTGCCTATTTTGGAACTGAGCCGATTTATGTATGATTGTTTTCTGATATTTATAGTGCATCAACGTAATTTTCTTCTATCAAGAGGTTAATTGACATCTATTACTAGCAGGAAACTTGTGATGAGTCCATAATTATTTCCACAGACACACAGGTTTGCGCGCATTTCGGTCCCCGGACACGTCAGCTGATTGGACCCGGGGTTTGCGTGAGTGGATTGATCCAACCTCCCCCCACTATTTCCCCTCCACAGAGTGTATGCGGCGGTGTGACAAATATTATTATATCGAAGCAATAATCTCTTATCTTGCGGCCCTGAGGCCTTCGCTACCAAGAATAATATATTATATGATAAAAGTTTATTTGTAACAAATTAATATTAATAATATGTAACCTTAGGATTAGTTAGCATGTTTTTTTTTTAAGTTACATGTAATTGTATTTATCATTTCTCTCAAACTGTCGGCTTAGTTTATTCATACATATATTTTTTCTCTATTCATAAATTAGCAAGGTGTGTATTGTTTGTCATAGAGATAGGCCACAACTCTTAAGGGAATAATTGAGTGAGTTGCGTAGCACTTAATATGCAGAAATAAGCTATTCCCAATTGCCATATCCATATTTGTTCAACTTCCAAAACAATTATTTACTTCATATTAATATTATGAAACTGACACTTTCACGATTGGGCACCTGCCGCTAGGTGGGCTCTGCTTGTAGTAAGTTTTTCTATGTACGCATTTTCGCATATTATCAGCTACGCGGGTAGCGCTACAAAAAATGTCGGTCCGGAATGTGTATGAACGGCGTGAACAGCGGTTGGTTCGATTCTAAATAAAAAAACGTGTTGAGGATTCAATCTAATAAATTCAGAAAAACTCATTATACCGATTTCCCGTATACGAGCTGTTTCTTTTAAACCACTATCAGGGTCAATAAACACGTTACATAAAAAATAACTTACTGTTTCAGTCCCAGATATTGAGGTTCACTAACCTTAAATGCCATTTAACTTGTACAATTTATTGAAATGATTTCGTGGCTGTATAATTTCGTACCAACGAAGATATTTCGAGGCTTGTTTTCAGAGGGGTACCTACGTCGAACAATTCAAGTTATTGAATATTTTAAGAAAACACGGTAGCACGAGCGTGAAAATCAGAAAGAAATTACGATGTCTGAAAACTCATCTAAGTTATTGTTATAGCAATTATTCATAATTTATTTATTTATTTCAAGCTTTGCCGCAAATGTTACATAGCAACTATTGAATTTAATTGACGGGATACAGGTACCATAGCCCACGATTGGAACTGGAAGGAAGGATTATGGGTTCTGTTAAAAGTTACATGGAGCCTTGTAACTTACAATTTTATAGTATAACGGGTAATTGGCAGACACAAACACGACGAGCAGAAGACATAGGTAAGTACAGTCAACATCAAAAGTAGACGATAATTTTTGTTCCTTGTCACTTTCACTACTTTGACGCATCCCAATTGTCGCAGTATTGTTACGTCAGTGCGACAAAGTATTATCATCCACTTTTGTTGTTGACTGTACATCGCCTTGGAAGCAATGGATGCTGTTAGCACAGACCCGGAAAGAGTATCATAATAATGAAGAGGCGGCGTATCTGAATAGAGATTGCTTGGGTGGGTATCTTAAATAAAACTATGGTACAGCGATATATTTTGACACTGATTGCATTCACAGCCGACGATAAAGACTGTCGCGAACATAGTGAGCAGGAATAAACACATGATACAGTAGCTGCAATGCAAAGTCTCGATTTTCTGAGGACCCGACACCCTATCACTCCGATTGGGTTCGCTGTCAAGTTTTCAAACTAGATCTGCCTCCCTTAGAATCCACTTTCCCCTATTCCATTGTAACCAATTCGAGAAAGTCGTAAGCTCATTAAGTTTTAAGGAACATTTACGTATTTTTCAAAGAGTGGCTCTGCGGTTTGCGGGGAACGAAGTCACTCGTATTTTTCACCACAACCGTGGGCGTTTTAGAAGTGATGATATTTAATTAGAGCGAGTTTCATAGAGCTACAGCGAATAAAATAATTGACTTTAAATTTTGGGCATTATCAAAATTTTAAACCGCAGGCAAGACATTCATTCTTTATACGCGTTAAGATTAGGAAAAGTTAAAGCTTGTATAACACTTATCTGGGTCTAACATATGACTCTAAATAATAAAGAGATTATGTAAATATATACATGTATAAAGGTTTTTTGAAAGAGATCGCTCCTTAGCGATAAACCACCTGTTTTCTGCCTCTAATTGTGTTTTGTTAATACATTATTAGTAAATCACTGTATATTTGTGAGGTGAGCAATAAAGAGTATTTGTAATGTATCATAAATAAATATTTAATTTATATCAAAAATTTACACACGAACGCCTTTTTTCGACGTTTGGCAAACGATGCTGGCGGTTCCGGGTTCCAATTCCGGCATGAGCAAGTGATTGTGTTATGAGCACGAAAGTTTGTTCCTGGGTCTAGGATGTTTCAAGTATATTTAAGTATTATAATTTATCTATATCTACATATTATGTATATCGTAATCTGGTACCCATACTTAGTACAAACTTTGCTTAGTTTAGGATTAGGTCGACTTGCGTACGATTTTCCCTGATATTTATTTATTTATTTACGGGAAAAGGCTGGACATTTTTGATTATTCGTTCACACTTCAAACACGCTTTTTTTCATGAAAAAGTATTCTATTTCACATACCTATTACTCAAATATAATATTGTACAGATATTTATCTTCTACAACTTGATATTTAGAAAACGAATATGGAAGGTTTGAGTTTCGTTTCATCTCAAACGGTTCTTCGTTTCTCCACCGCAACTTTGTCACTAAAACACTGCCGCTTTATTTATATGATAGTCTGCCGATCAAACACACTGCACTTGCGCTTTCAAAACCGCGCATATACCAAAAGCGTTTCACGTAAATCACTAATGATCCTCCGTAACAGTATTTCGCTGCGTTCCATACCTACTACCTCGCTATAGATACCTCAGATATCTCACAAGCCTCATATAGACGTTAGACCTGATTTGGTAGAGTTAAAGTCGATTTTGCGCTGATAGTATCGAGCTAGATACGAGGGTGACCAAGTTAACAGTCCATATTTCACCGGGTCACGTTTTGGCGTGTACACGTATAGGGATATTTGCGGAGTCAGAACATAAACGCGCATGTGAGACAAACTAGGGTGACCAGATATTGGTGAACAAAATATTAGATCAATTCCCGACACCTATAGCCAAAACATTCAGACTAAACAGGAAACTTATTAACGTGTTTCAGTTTCCTTGTACCTTGTGATTATAGCATGACATGAACTGACATATATTGAGCAAAAGCGAGTGGTATTAAAGGGAATTTAATTGGAGTTTTAATAAAATTTTGTGTTCGGAAACATCGTGGTCACCGCCGCTCGGAGCGGCGCCTTTGAACTCCGCATGAAAGGCGCCGCCCGCCACGGCACCTATTTTTCGCGGGGAATATTCAAAAAGTCTCGTGCAAACAAGAGGGTCCGTATAGAGTATTTTAATATTTCACAACTTCTTCTTCGTGCGAGGATTGTCACAGTTTAAAGTTAAATCATTTATTTTGTACATTGTAAGTAGAAAAATATACTTTAAAAGGATTTTATTGCGGACATTTTGTCTACAAGGTCTCCACCGTATTGGCAACCATTAATAGCTCCAAAAAGAGTGAAACGAAACCACTTGATAAAATTCGAAAAACTGTACAAATAATACTTTCTTCTGTTTCCGCGATTATTACTCATTGAAATAAAACAATTTAACGGATTTTATCGCGTATATTATCTCATTTTAGTTCCCGACTTTTCGGAAGCTTTTCAGCTTTCCATGGTCACGGGTGGACCACGTATTACAAGTGCCGTCTGACTGTGTAGGTGAAATCTTGCTAGTTATATTTGACGCACCTTCCAGTTTACGACTGAGATAAAGTTCGGCAACATGCAATATTATGATACCATTGAGCTGATCATCAGATCAGTGTATCAGATCATGATTCTAGAAGCTCAAAGTCGTTATGGTGTAATAAAACTACACCATAACGACTTTGAGCTTCTAGAATCATCTCCAAGAGTATTTTAGGGATGTTCAATGAAAAGTACTGGCGGCAATAAAAGCTCGTCACAGAAATGTAATTTTTGACAGAGACTTATTCTGTAACAAAAACTGCCAGCGATTTGATTCGTTTCCGCGGGACCCTGCATACACACGCCTCTCTCGGAAGTAATGAAGCTTACTTTATAAACGATTTCAGTGAATTTCATACATCGCGGAATTTTATTGGAAAGGTCGCGATTTCCTCCCTCCGCCGTTGAAATACGGGCAATATCTCTGCCGGCTCATATTTTATAGCTCCCTTTGTTATTATGTTGTTTGTAATTTTCTCAGCGTTTTATATTTATGTTGATTTTCTTTTGAGTCAGGTTTGAGGAAAAATGTTTGGAACACGCTTAAATATTTGAATTTCGCGTGTTTATGAAGTTTCCTTTGGAATATTTTTATAGTTATGTAAAATCAAAAAACGGATGTTTTGTCATTAAGATTTTTTTAAGGTAGTATTCGATCATCTGATGCCCACTTTTAATTTATATTTGAAATAAGTTTTTTTCACCAAATATTTTTCCTGTATGACGTATTCTGGAGGGCATGTTTTGATTGTTTTATAAGCGCAGATATAATTTTACACCGATTTTTAACCTACACGTTTCTAAAATAAGGAAGGCAAGTCAAGCATTTTATTATAATTATCTAGTTAATAAAGACCTAAATTTTAATATCACAAAGTGAGTAGGAACCTAGTTGACTCTACTTATAGCATTAAGTAAATGACTTTTTCTTGTATATATATAAATGTTATAAATACATACATATATGTCATTGGTTTCTCGGGGACTGCCTAACAATTTGTATAAATTTTAATGCGCAAGCCTAGTTTGCTTTTGATGTTTATATAGATAGGCTTCATCCTTGAAAAACTAAAAATCTCAGTCAGCCAAATTTTTATTGGTAATTTATTTATTTATAAGTATATTCACACAGCATTACAGACTATATCTAATACACTGTAATGTATATGCCTACATATATTTCTTGATGACAACATATATATGTATAATTAATATACTGACCTAAATTCATTAACGCAGACTAAGCACCAGCAATAATGAAATAATGAAAGAAAGCCGACGTTAATTTTACTGATTGCGATATATGGTCACAATTACACACTTATCAGGGTGACAACACGCGTATTGTTTACCTAAGCCGGTTGTTTGAATGAGCACAGATACTGTTTTTCCGGAAATTTCCCGCTTGATCGCGGAAACAAAGTAAAGATTAGTTTTACTTGAAATATTCCACGCGTATTCTGGCTTGCTTGACTAAAGTAAGTAACTACTGTGTTTTATATTCATCGTAGTTCATAGTAATGAAAATTTCCACAAATGTCCATAATATTATTTCACTTGCAGAATTGGAGCCTATGTTGTATTAACATAGAGTGATAATGTGTCATTTTCACTTATATTATCCAATGCGTGGACACCGTACTCGTACACTTATCAGGGTGACCACACGCGCGGCTGTTTGCTTAGGCCTCTTGTTTAAATGGACATGGAGTCTGTTTTCCAGGGGATTTTCCGCTTAATTGCTGAAAGTGATCCCGGAATTCCGCTACATGTAAGAAAATGGCAGAGTGCGGATTGGATTTAATTGATTTGGATGTCACAGGGTTTGCGATGACAGTTTACAAACTTTTACGAATTAAAGATCACTAAATAAATCCGTTACCACATCCCACTCCGAGTATATTATTACAAAGAATTTAAGAAAACACCCCTGGCTCGGGTAAGTATAAACATTCTCCGTCGTCACACATTTATTAGAATTTACCAGGGTTCGCGACATTTGGCGGGACCGAAATTTCATTGCCAGCGTCTGTACAAGGCGTCATCAGAACTATAATGTTAAGTAAAATCACAAATGAGTTCAGAATTATAATTAGAGTAAAGTAATTTTTCTGCCTTGTGTTCATCATAAATGCTTTACAGTATCTAAAGGATAGCAAAATGCTCGTCAGCGGCCATATTGCTCAGAGGATCATGCATACGGCTTAGACGATCAGACATAATGCCACTTGTTCACATGTAAAAGATCGGTCATATTGCTCAGAACGGCGGACCTTGTTACTCACGATACATCCCCAATTTCCGACCACACGTCATTCATCCGACACGAACTACTAGTTTTGATACTATAATTTTGCACGCGAATTTTATCTACGAATATACACAGAGATTGTAGTGTTCATCATAGCCAACGAAAAATTGTTACCTTTGCCTTCTTGTAGAACCTTTCCACGTCGACAAAATGCCGTTCATCGGCTTATTGTCCAAATGTCTACTTATCGAAGGTCGATTGTGTCACTCAAAACACCGAACCTTCGCTCACGATACATCCCCCATTTCCGACCACCCGTTATAGCCAGACGAAATCGACCAGACAACTTTGATACTATAATTTTGCACAATATAAGTTTCATTTTTCCACTATTTCAAAAAATATGTTTACGTAGGTATTTATAACTTTTACTGGGATTGTATTTGTGGACATCGCTTTGCTAATTTTTCGTCCGTATTGCTTTATTAACGATTTTAAATTGCTATTGCATAAAAATGCGCATCACCGCTAAAATTACAACAAAATAGATAAAAAGTTATAAATAGCAATATAAATCAAACAAATCTAATATTCTTCTATGATTATATTTTAGCTTTTTCCATGAGTTGTACCTACCAGGTGATACTAATTATTTACTTCAATCTAGTGAAATCGCTTCCACTACAGTGATATAGGATTTAATTAGATTTTCAATTAATTCGCATATAGTGTCGAGTTTCGGCGCTTACGAGTAGGTGTCAGTAATTAATGATGGTGCAGTGTAATAGGGGCGTGTTGATGCAACCAAGTGTTTGTAGTGATCAGCAACCGGGCGGAATCAATGCGATAATGTACACATTATTGCACGCCAGTAATTGGATTTCAACGATCTGTTCTACGGTTCTAAAATCAACCCTTAAATTGCACTACCTTTTACGCAATTAAAAGAAATTGGCAGTCTCTAATTGTCTGAGACTTATTAATCAGTTCTCTAATAAGTACTAAAAAAGAAAGCTTTGCAACCTCAGGCAAAATTTCAAATAAAATAAAGGAGTTTTAAGTTAACAACAGATATGCACGCGTATTGTTCAATCTCATATCATAAGTTATAATTTTCCAATACAAACGTATGATTTTGATGTTATATGTTAACATTTCATATATCGTTTAGAAGCGCGCAAAGTTTGTCCGTTAAGCTACCAAATCCCTTCGGGCGCGCTACACGAAAAGCCGATAGATAAGAATCCGCAAGAAACTAGATAACCACAGAATACAACACAACTTTCCCAATACATACACGCGTCAAATTGCGAACTGCACGCACACAGGCGCGCGTCGCCTCGGCAACGGCCGTGATCCCTCCGGAGTGAGCAATAACTCGCTCCTGGTTAATAGGGTGTCGCGAAAATTAGGGAAAGCACCCGCCACCGAGCACTAGCTGATTAGGAGCCGGGAAATGCGGAAAATTACTTAAATACTTCACGAGACGTTGTTTTGCTTGCGAACCGTTAACCACCCTATAAATATTTAGGCACAATCCGACCGTAAAGCGAACTTTGTTACCATAGAAAGTTCCCTGTTTAAATAGTAAACATAATCTGTATTCAAAGCGTACTTTATAAAAAAATAAAAACTTTTTATTTTACAACGAACCCGGTACGTGTTTTCTGCTAACGCCTGAACAATAATTAAGAGCAATATTTAATATCCGTGGATATTTTCATAGCGCGGGATAAAGTTTCGCAACCGCCAGGCGTTGTTCTGAATTGCAATTCGTGTTATTCTTACAATCCGACGTTTTAGTTACCTACGTGGACTAACGAAGTTGCGATAAATGTATAAATAGGTACATGACATTAATTTTCCTAGTTGGGAGCTATAGGAATAGTTCCCGGGAGTTGCTTCAATAAGTTTGAAAGGATTTCGAGGCGGTGCTAACCGTCAAATAAGTTTCGAGATTGAAATTTAGTGTAGTCCTCTGCGGGCAAACAGTTTCCTTCCGCTTTTGTGAGTAAACTTAAAATTACAAGGCGGTGGTATTATCTGATTGAGTTAATGGAATCTTGCCTCGAACTTTATTACTTCTTAATTATAATCTTTTGTTGTTGCACTAACGCTGAACTTTCATCAAAATTGCATTTAGACGTATGTGGCGCTTCTTTTGTTAATTAAGAGCATTTTACTGGACGTAATTAACTTCTTAACCACCTCCAATCTTAACTTTAGTACCAACAAGTACAATGAGTCCTCAATATTACCAGGTTTATATTACAAATAGATCAATCCTAGAGATCAATTAGGTACTGTGAAGTGTATACATTATTTGTTATAAATGGAACTGAATAAATATATAATTATATCAACCTGTACTTATATAATAGCTCGATTACACATGTTTTTATATTTTATACGTATCTAAAAAAAATAATATTTAAATTATATTCGCTGATTTTCAATTCAACTTTTCGTCCCAATTACAAGTTAACAACCTGCTTGATAATTCCCATTTAATAAGTTTTGTGACACGCATGGCGCTGTCAAGAATCGATGAACCAACGAGTTGTCCGTTCTCATTTATATTAGATAAACAAGGGAATTTCTAACGCGACTCGTAACTACAGGTGTAAATAATTGATGCAGGCGGATAGGAAACGACGCCTCTGAGGACAGCGTTAATACATTTCGCGAACGCACAGTACACAGAACTTACGCTAAACGACAACTAGAACATAGTGTGAGACGGGAGGGCAGACGACGGCGGAATGACGAATCAGCGGCTGCTCTGCCCCCCGTCTCGCTGCTCGAATACCTAAGGCGTGGTACAGCGGTATTGGTCACACTATACTACCAGGCACGGCGCACTTGATGATTACGCAGCAAAAAGTACCTACCGGCGATCGCAACAATAAAGAAGTTACTATACATTGACGCGCACCGTGCGTGATAAAAATCGTCGTTTGTTCTCTCGCTGCCACGCGATAACGCGCGACTTTAGCTAAGATCAAAATAGAGTCTTCTGTAATTCTACTATTAATTATATTGTGTTACTACAAGCCGACCGTCTTCGCCTACGGTAAGAGAGAGGCGAGCGCCGTGGTAGCAAAGGACATTTTCCGCCCGCTACTCAACAAACCCCTTTGTCGTCACACCCCCGCACCTTTCTATTACCGTAAGACTCAGTTAAACGGTCTTCCTAATCTGTGTTGTACAAAAAAAATGTGGCTACGAAATTTAATATGATTACAACTATTGGAAGTGTAAGTTGTACAATTTTGACAGATGTACCTACAAGTTTTTTGGTATGTATGAATTACATATTATTCTATTATCATCGGATCTATATTTACATGCCAGATTATACAATTTCAGGCCCGTTCGAACCGTAGAAGTTAAATTATAATGTTTAACAAAACATCTGAGTCGGTGAATCGAATGAATACTTTAATAATGTGTTATAGACAACTGAATGGACAAAATACTTAGTTAATTGGGCATCGTCGATCATAGACCGTCACTGTCGCGTGAGCGTTTCTAATGGACTGTCATAAATGTTAATTGTATGGATAACGAATTCTTCAAAAGCTACTTCACAACTCATGCTAGTCGACCGAACATTTTAAAATTAGTTTTAACATTGTGAATGGAATGATGATAGAATCAATTTATAATGATTAACTGACTATGGTTAACTGGTAAATAATCATTTGGCATCATGTCCAATATTTGTACTTACATTTGCATAGAGCAATAAAGTTTAAATAAATAAATGATAGCACATACCTACAGTAAAAATAAAAATTCATGAAAGATTGTAAACATAAGTTATTTTCACACCTAACACTCATTTGCTTAGGTAAGTGTTTCTAACTGCAACGTAAGCAGATTAGTCTAAATAAAACAATTTTCGCGTACTGAAAAGGTAATATTGCTTCAAGAAATTCAATTACTTCTCCAAGACATACCTCTACAGCGCCTTGCCATACTGCTCGCAATCTGTACCCCACGCCCCATTGTGAGTAGAGATGGATTAATTTCACCAAGTCAAGATCCGTTCGTCGCTGCCCGGGTTTCAGCCTCCGCGAGAATTCTACTTTAGTCGACTGCGCGTAAGTTTAAATTGAAAACGGCCCTAGAAAGGAAGTACAGTTTGACAAGACGCGCGACTCTTAGCCGTCATTATGTTGAGGGTCTTTTAGTCTTGGAGCAAAATGAGCGAGTTTCTTTGGTAAAAATCGCGCATAAAGATTTCATAAATATCACTGCTGATATTGGAGACCTCATTAACGTATTAGATATCAAAATTTAATAGATAGAGCTGTTGTATTTTGAAAGTGGATAGTATGCGCTCGATAATTGCGTAAATTGTCATTGGCTGCAATTAAGTAAAAAGGTAGTATATGGATTACTTGCCGATCGAATCGAGGTTAGAGACCGTGTTTTTTAAAAGAAAGAAAACATTTTTTTTTAATTTAATAGCCACATTTTAGGCTACAACCTGACACTACTGCTGACGTATAACGGAGTTTCTTTCAGTCATTGAGAAATTCATCATACTTCGTAGTATTTTGACAGATCCAAAGCAAATAAGGTACTCTTCATAATAATCAATACAAAAAGGGAAAACATAAAATGCATTCTTTTTTAATTATTATGAGTTTTATTACTGTGCCACTGTAATAATGTAGATGCCAAGGCAAGGTTTTTAAAGTATTATTTAGTGATAGCAGAGAGCAAAGATATCAGGGTTCGTGAGTAATTTCGGCCAACGCAGAATGATATATCAAAAATTTATGAACACAGGCGCCAGATATATCACTCCATCAAACGTATGATGTTCTTAAATCAAAGACAGGTATACAGTTACAACTTATTTATTTACACTAAATGCATACACGGGGCAGTCCTGTAAGTTTAGTACACCTTGGTCAGTAACATGACCTTTATAATTCCATCTAGTCCAGTTTTATAGTCTTTTACACTGTTACACTAAGCACTACCTACAGTCCTAAGACCTGATATGGTGGTTTTCCGAGGCGGTGCCTTAGCACTGGACGGGTTACAACACACGTGGAGAAGGCAGGTTAGGTTCTTTCCGGTGCGTCACCGAGACCTCCTGGGCTCCCTAGCACCTCACCGCGTCCAAGCAACCGAGCTCTTCATCACAGTTATTTCCACAGTAAAAAAAATGCGGTTTGTTATTTTGGATCTGGATGTGTACATTATAAGCATAAATAGTATACAGATGTTTACAAAAGCCAAGAGAGCAAGCGCGCTGGCCCATACATTATGCAATATTAATGCACATTTAATAGTCTGTTTCATGAATTATTGGGATGTTACCTGTCCCGAATTTATTGCACATCACATGTTGTCTTAAATTTATTACTTAAGAGCTTCTCAACTAGGTATATTCTTGACATAACAGTTTATTAAAAGGGACCGTAAAACGGGTAATATTTTTTCTACATAAGAAATGTATACATTATTTATAACTAAGTACAAGATAATTCAGGTGTCATGAGCGGTGGTGATAGGGATGACGGGGAACATCACACCGAGCAACTTTTACTCTGGGGCTAACCACGAAACCGTAAAAAAAACCAGCTAATTAATAGTTAATTGATCAATGTATATGTATACCCAAGGTATTATTATTATTATTTTAATCTTAATTGTTTTATATACTATGACATTTAGAATTTTATTCTAGACACATTCTAGATTATTTTTTTTCTTTTTTATTGACAATCCTTGGGATTTATCTTATTGATTATTTTTATTTTCAAAATGATGATTTTTATCAATAAGTCTTAAGTTAAATGATCTGATTAGGTTTTCTGGGTTTTCCCTAATCCTCGCAGCACATGTTGGATCAGATTGTATGTCTCCCAGCAAACACTTCACTCTCATGTAACTGACATTTCGAAAGTGCTTGTAACTAGGCCTACTTGAATAAAGAATATTTTGATTGATTTGATTGATATATAAGTAAATATGTCTACTAAATATATCGTCGTCTAGTACCCATAATACAAGCCTTATTGAGCTTACCATGTGTAAAATTTTCCTGTAATAAAATAAAATAAAAAGTTAATTGATAACTAATTTAGTGGTTAGCACCAAAAAGTTGTTCAGTGTGACCCTCCCATTATCCCTGTCACTCCCGCTCACGACTCCTAAATCAACTTGTATGGATATTCTTCAAAACACTGTTATATGAATATGCAATAAATAACAAGCACGTTTTTTTTCCTTTCATGAAAAAGGTCAGTTTCTTCGTCAAAACCCTACGCGAAACCGTATTTCTCGTATCTTTCAACTCATCAATTCTTTAACAAGAAAGTTCCAGGGCATGCCCCCTTTCGACTCTTTTATTTAGGGACAGGAAGAGAAGGGAGTATTTTTTTGATAAAGTGAAAAATAGCGTCGCTCGGAAGTGCGCACACCCTCGCCCATAGACCTCAAGCGATAAGTAGAGGGTTACAGTGTCAAACGCTTTTAAGTCAGTGACTTTTTCCAAATTGCCGTCTTGCGGTGAACTTAATAATACTCGTTTCTATCAGATATTTAAGAGTAGAGGAAATAACTGTCGACTTTAAATTGAAGAGAAAAGGAATTACGTAGGAGTCACTATTGTCTCTTGAGTTACGAGACCGAATAACAACAAACAAGAAAAAGTTGATTCACCCAAATACAAATTTTAAATAAATACCTTGGTATTTATTAAATCACTGGACCTTAATAATTAACATTATCGCATTGCACAATCTATGAAAAATGTTAAACATATTTAAAATCTTGGAATTTGAAAAGTGATATTTTTCTTTCGGATAAAATACTCTGAATCTTAATGCGACAAATTATTAAAGCACTTAACAAGTTAAACGTCCACATTTTTAATGAATTTAACCGCGCCGTCATATACAAAGCATTGTTTAGTAAATGTTTCAAAGGTAAATTAATATACAAATTAAAGTACAGGAATTCTTAAGCCACCAGGAGCTACAAACTTGGCAAACCGTGCGGCCCGGTCGAAAGCCCTTCAGTAAGGTAGCGGGTTAACAATGCGCTCCCTGCCCTTTGACCCGCTTGGCTCTTTGTCGCGCCGGATGACACGATACTATGTTTACCCAGTATACTGCTACGCTAGGATTACGTGCCACCTCGTCACTTGAGTCACTCCGTATTTGCATCCCTCTCTCAACCTTATAATACCAGTGTTTAAAATTACTCTGACATTTTTTTCAATCAAGCGGTCTTATAGACAAAATCGTGTTAAAACTTCCAGTAACTACCTACGAGAATTCTATATTGTATATGAATGAATAAAAAGAACTTCATAAATCGCGCTTCAAACTTTCAAAAAGGAATCTCAACTTTACTCCGATATCAAAGGATCGCATACAAGACGTCACACACAAGTTTTTGCAAAGCATCGTATTTATTGAAAGACTTCAATCCGCACGCTGCGAAATTCAAAAGGCAAATTTTTTTCTAGACATTTTTTTTATATTTAAGCTTTCGGTTTGCGGCGACGTAAATTTATTTTTGCGTAATTAAGAGGCAGAGCCGTTTACAAATAGAAAAGTCAATTACGAGTCAAAGTGGGTAGGGACGAATCTGAAAGATAAAAGTTCGGTGGCAACCCACATGAGGTCGCGGGTCCGTTCGTAATTAAACTCCGCAGTGCTACCCCCACTTGACAACCAGTCGGTGCGTAAAGTTTCGGAACTGTGAATATCGGTTTTCGGAATAGAGTCTAAACACTGGCTCGAGCAATTCTAAACATCTCACAAAATAGTTTTGTTTTCCTCTAAATGCAAATATTTCAAATAACTTGCATTTCTGTTCTTATAGCACAACTAATGAGAAACGTTTCAAAAGAACAAAATTATGAAACCTAAATATCTCTACAAGTCAAATCTCTGGAAACCCGAAATGTTTATATCAGTAAGAAATCTAAAATGACCGCACACAGCGTACATTTTGCTTAAGATATATTTCATAGATATTATATAGCCGTTTTTAACGCATATTTTATACGGAACCACGGTCACAGAGCGCGAGTCCGACTTGACATGTTTTCAACTACAAATTTTGTCCTACACTGCTTCTACAATTTCACGTTAATAAGACTAAAATAAATGAGTCCCCAAATGTTAACATACACTTTTTATTTTTGCACAAATTTAAAGAAGATCATGAATATTTCTTTGAACATGGCAAGTTTTACAATTTATCATAATCTTCAGCAACATTCTCAAACTTCGTTGAAAGATCAAGCTGCGAAAGCTAACGAGATCTCGAAACACTCATTTCATTACAAGAACATAAGTTTCAGGTTCAATGTCGTTAACCTGGAGTTTTCATGTGTAACAGTAAATGTCTAAAGATATTAAATGACGCTCGCGTTATACCAGAAGCCTTAGGACACAAAATGGCTTGAATGACCGCCGTAGGTAAATCATGTTCGTGTATTTTATTGCTACTCTGTGCCATCCTTCTGAATGTGCTGAGGCGAACATTTCCGAGCTCTTTAAAGAATTGGAAGTCTTCTGTTGAAGTTTACAAGTGGATTTAAGGTGAAACCGAATTCGTGATTTCAACACATACCTACAGACCATCTTACTTTTGCGTCAATGCTATTTTATCTTATTCTTACTTTTACCAGTGTCGTGAAAATTATTTTTTAAATTCAACTTCTCACCTTCTACATGTTCTAGATTTCATTGCCTTGTCTTCAACAGCTGTTTGTTGATCACCTGAGAGCGCTAAGCATTGTTAAGGTAATTATATATTGACATTATATAAACGTGTTCTTGATTGGAGACCGCGACTCGGCAAACGTAGTGTAGGACGCCCTCCGGCCAGGTGGGATGACGATCTGCGAAAGACTGCGGGCAGATGCTGGATGCGTCAAGCTGAAGACAGGGCGCTATGGCGCTCATTAGGGAAGGCCTATGTCCAGCAGTGGACTAATATAGGCTGATGATAATCTATAAATAATTAATTCCGTGCATGCAACGTATACTAAAAACGCCTCATATAAAAACAATACATCACCGCAAAAGTTATTCTCATTCAATCCGTCCGCAAATCCATCGCGTTTCACCGGGCTTATTGGAAATTTTCCGATAATTCATTACCGGCATGATAAATGTTCCGTTCCGTGTAACCATTGAAATCGGGCCCTTTCTACTCTAACGGTGATACGCAAAAAAGGGGCGACCGGGGTAAAAGGTGACAGCGACGGAAAGGGATGATATAATCAATCCAGGGCTGCCAGGGCGGATACGTATTGAAACGCGGTCGCGGGCGAGTGGCGACCCTGAAAACGCCTTTGACATCGTCTGCCTACATTACGTGATTACATATTTGTGTAAAGTACTTTGAAACCATCCAACACTCAAGGATGATATTTAACGATGGTACACGTTGAGTAATTTTATACATTTATTGTAATTGTTGAACGTTATAATTATGATTAATTTCATACTTATGCGCTTAATTTAAACAGTTTTATTTATTTTAAACGAGGTAAAAAAAATACCTATATATCGCATTATTTTCCAAAGGGCAATCAAATGTAAGTCAGGACCAAAGGTTATAATATATGTCAATAGAGTGTCCACACTCTATTGACACCTGTCGGAGTTAATTACGTATTTATAATACATATTAAGTATGGATGCATTATATGTATATATATGGAACCCTATATAAGTAGTAGCGCTACTAGGGTCAACCACTGATCAATTTTAAAATAACACAGGAAAAAAAATCAAGCTACTTCAGATACACCACGAACAGTCAATGTGTAGATAAATACTGTAAGGCTGAAATGGGACCAGCTTTTTTTACTTAACGCGTAAGAAAAGGCTGACATGAAACGGTCATCGTAGCAAACGATGATCGTTAACACATTCTATAAATAGATGAACAAGATTTTGATGATATTAACATAGTCGATACGAAGAGGAAGTGAGAAACAGTCTGTAAAATGTAAATAAATATAGTTATCAGAGACGTTGACAATATTTAACAAACTTTATGGGGAATCTAACGAACATTATTTTCAGTTAGATCGCAATACATACGCCATTAGATCACAAGATTTATGTAAGGCAATAAATCTGGTTTAAAAAAATGTATAACGTCATTTACACGGAGCAAGGAATAGATAGGTACAACGCTTGGTATGCGGCTAATAAATCAGTGCGCAGTGCACAAAACTGCAACGCTATTGTTACGATTGAAAAAGCGTAAGTGCCATTGATGGTCATATGTTCATATGCCTTTTTTGGCACGTTGTGCTAGCCCATCGAGCGCGTGTCAGCGGCACGTCGGCGTGTTTACACGCCGCGACGGATGGGCAGCATCGGGATGATGCTAATGAGAGAATGATACTACAAAAAAACTTTACAAATAGAGAATTGTTTTAATCACAGTACAGTTCATTGACATCGACGACGAGGTGGATGCGATTCTTGAAAATAATGAAGTTATTTTTTATATATAATTATTGTACATTATGGCTTTACTTATCAATCATTGACTGACTCTATTTATAATTGTGAAATACTGAATCAATTTTCTAAAAGTATAGGCAAATATGCAATTTATTTTATTTATTTATTATTCAATTTATTTACACGGTATTACAGCGAACCAATTCACCGTGAAACCAGATTACTTAACTAACAACTATACAATTAATTGACAACAATTATAAGTACTTTCAAAAGATTGAGTACACAAGCTAAAAACAATTGACAATATTTTAAGTACATAAATTTTATGCATGTACGGAGGTCTGCCTGTTGTCCATCATCTCACAAAACCTCAAACATTCACGGCACACAGCTATCCATCTCCACGCAAACAGATCACATTCAGGCACGGATGCCAAGAGCGCATTGAGTAAAGTGAGTGCGCGCGGTAGTGGCGCACTTGTACAATAATTCTACGCACTTCTCTACGAACTTCTGCAATAATGGAGATAGTACAATACGAAACAATAAGCCCAAGGAAATAAATAATTATGTCGTGGAAACATTCCATTGGCCGCATCCAATAAAAATGGCAATAAATAGCGAATACAATGAAACCAAAAAGTTTTGTCGCGTTTCTGACCCAGGCGGCGAGTCAACGGTTCAACGTAGCGGTAACTTTAATCACGAACATGGCTTTTTTACCCCTGTCCACTCGCAGATCGACAACATTTTCTAAAATTCATAGGTACTTTAAGCATACAACAATTAATTATTTCTGTCTGAGCTTCATCCTCTCAGAAGCAACGATACGCTATCAATTTATGAATCACTGAAATATTTGTGGCACTTTATTTTAAACGAAAATTCCAATGTCAATATTTTTTACGTATTCAATATTTGTAAAAAATACTGGAAACACGTAGGCTTGAAAGTGTGATTTATGCTCGTTTGCTACATCTGTTTCAAAAACAGCGCAGTTAAACAACGAATGCGGATAGTTTAAATAATTTACGGAGATAAAGTTGGCGACAGTTACCGACGGACCGCGTTAGCGAAATTGGCTGAACTTATGTCAGGGCATTGCGCCGCATTAAGAATTCGAGATTTGCAGGCGATCTAAATATTAACGCAGACTAAAGCTATTGAGACAATCTGACGTTATGATTTTGAACTTAAGAGCTCATAAATACGATATCTCGAAGCGAGATCAAACGGCGAATAAATTATTTAGCATTAACATGTTCCTTGGTACACATTATGAAAAGTCCAGATGGTAGCTGTGTAGAATAGTCGGGCGCAGTATATCTGTCAGGGCACACTGTAATGAGCATTCGGCACCCTATTAATTAGACTATTTCTAGGAATAAATGGTCAACCTCGACGTTTGACGAAACATTACGCGGCATCTGTTCTTACGACTGGAACACGTCAAAGATTTGAATCATCAAATCATAAATTCTCTTAAATTTATTATCACAGGTAAGTGTTGACAGACACAGAATTTGTGATTCGTAATACAGACGTTGGAAAATGGTTGACTAAATTATCCTATAACGTGCTAGATCAAGAATAGACGTCTTTGAAACGACGGTAATTTTGAGCACTTACCAATTTCGCATGGCCGGTTAAGTATGTAGAGCCTAATAAAACGTTCATACTGACTCAAAATAGCTGCTAATGAGACTGGCTCGAGAGATGCTTTATCATTTCTGCTAACACGTGAAGAAAATTTTAATTAGAACGAAAGGCAACTAAGTTGCAGTACAATCCGTATTGAGAACTCAAACACATCACCGATTATCTCTTGGAACATTAGAAGTAACCCAACTATTGTGTTACATTAATACCATCGTCAGAATTTCTCTTCATCTTGCTGAATGATTATTGATAATAGCATTTTCCAGTAATGTGACACAATTTTGAATGGCTAAGATTACGTCAAAGTCCTAAAAATATCGGACCTTGGCAGGTATTGCGCTGAGTGTCTATAATCATCAACGTATAACTCTGTCATCAGGGACACAATTAGATACGAATGATGTGCCGTCAGTGACCAAGCTGCGGAGACGTACTCGATTATGATGACGTCATATCCACCGACCAATAACAGAACGTGCGCGCTACTGTGTACATTCAGCGTTTTAAACTTAGTGACTATGATTATTTGAGTTGGTCAACCAATCCTTTATTGCCTAAGCAGTGGTTCTCGAACTTTTATGACGATGGAATAATTTTGCGTTTATTTTATTGAGCCCAAAAATAAAACTTGGTGCATAAAATTGTCTTAATATCACTAACAAAATAAATAATTGTTTTCATTCTATAAATGAATGGAGTTTTCTAAAACGACCATTTTTTTTTCTAAAATATGACTTAATTTGAAGTACCTACTGGTATATTTATATTATAGTTGTGGTGCCCTCTGAGATGACTTACGGAGCCCCAGGCCTCCGCGGAGCACAATTTGAGAATCGCTAGCCTAATGTAATTAATCTGTATAATTCTTCATGCTACTATAATAATTATTTGAATAACACAAGATTAGTTTTATAAATATCAAAGCTAAGTTAATTTACTGTTATCCAATGAATAAGAAAGCCTAACTGTGCGGTCGATGAGAAATTTAACAAAACCAATAAAGTACAAAAGGGCGTTACACATCCTTCGAGAGACGCTCTCGTCTTACAGGGACGTACATATAACCAATGAATATACCTACGTTAGGAATTCAAATACCGAATTCACAAGTAATCCCAATGTCCAGGAATTTAATGAGAGATTCGTCGCAGGCGGACCGTACTTTGGATACCGAACGTGGCGTACCAAGGCATTTATTACTTCCCGTGTCGTCGTGCCGCGACCAAAATGTACCGCAAACCCATCAAAATACTGACCGGCATATTTCCTAAAAATATCTATGACAAACAATATTAAAGTTCGTATCGTGTTTTTTTATAACGACAAATATTTGGAATAACGGCCAGTAACCCATTTCCCAAAGAGCATTGCCAAAATCTTTGATGTCTGCAGATTTATGTACAATTGTCAACTTTACAAGTTCTCATTAGTGTAAGATATCGTGATGATTGTATTATGTTAAAAGAGTTTGCTCTGCCATTGGCTATTAAGAACATAAACTTAATTAAAGTGACTATTTGTATTAAATGTTAAGCCCCCAAAAATCCGACAATGCATCATGTTTATTGTTTACACTTTCTTCTTTACAAATTAATTTCAAACAACATTAGAATTTCCCGATAACGAAAGCAAATACAGCTACTTGACTCCACTCGTCTCGGCAGGTTATACATAAAAAGCGGCCAAGTGCGAGTCGGACTCGCACATGAAGGGATCCGCAGCCGTTTATACAAAAAAATTCACTACAGATGAAAACATAAAACACTAACAAAAGAGCGGATCTCCCCGGCACTTACGTCCTTTTGGTGAGAAGCGCAGTTTTTTGGCAATAACTTAAAAACGGTATGTTCGATCATGTTGAAAACAATTTTTGTTGCAAGTATTTATTAAGCTTTATATTTATTTATTTTTTTAAATTTTTTGAACATACCGTTTAGAAAATAAAGGGGGGGACGGGGGGGCACAATTTTTGCTACTTTCGGCGCGAATATTTCGGAAAATGTTCAAAGTGTTTTTAGAAGAACTGTCGAAATATGTGCCACACATTGATATTTGCTAATTTATTAATTTTTCAGTTTCTGTTACTTGTATGGAGTGCCCCCCCCTAGAAATATTTATTTAACTATCAAACTAAGTAGCGGTTTACACACGACACCTATTTTCCAAATTTCATCAATGTACATTGTATAGTTTTTGAGTAAAGTGCCTGTGACATACGGACTGACAGGCAGGCAGACAGACTGACAGACAGACAGACATGACGAATCTATAAGGGTTTTTTTTTGCCATTTTGGCTATGGAACCCTAAAAAAGTTATGTATCAAATTCCATTAGGTCACTCGAGATCTCAAATAAATCGTCACGTATGTACGTGACTCTAAAAAGCTGCTTCCTCATTGCACTAGACAATACATCCATGTAACATCAGTAGAATAATCACGTATACTGCACCATATACGCGCGCATATCGCATCGTCGGCGGTGAATCATGCGCATGTGACCTCGAATGTTAAGCCAGTGTTGTGCGCAGCGTCACAATAGTTGCCGTGAATTTATCGATTCTCCTGCGTTGTTTGGGGATTTTTTACTGGCTTCACGTGTAACAATACAAACAGTTTATGTGTATGCAAATCATGGGAGTGGAATTTAACAACTTCTAATAGTTGTATCAAGTTGAAACTCTGCGATGTCATGTAATAACGATGACGATATATTTTTTTTTGTATAATAGAAGCGTGTTTTTATCGTTCTTCATATTAAATGTTATTGTAATGTATCCTAGGCAAATATTCAGTGCGCTGATTTTTTTGTGCTTAAAGCAAAAATTGTTTGTCAAAATAAAGCTGCCAAAACCAATTTAACGATAGATTATTTCATAAGTAAGTGCAAACATCATAAAACAAAATAATAAATACCTATGAATTACAACATTGGTTTCGCTGATATTATTGTTACGTTTAATTATCAAGTGTCCAATACGTCCTGTCTGTTTTGGCCCTGTTGGCATCGTGGCGACCGGTTGCGTGAGAATATTATAATCCATCATATCTGGATATAATCTAGACTAGATGTTAAATTTGTGCAAAAAATGTCTGAACAATGAAGATATTTTAAAAAGAAATAAATAAAATTGACTATTTAAATGTCTCTGAGCCTTATCACGTCAAATCGGCACAACTGACTTCAATATTTTTCGGCAACACGATAGCTAGCTATTTTCAAAAAGGTTATGACTTTTTTTTCCTCCTCGAATGAAGTAGCAAAGTAGTAACAGTATATAATTAACTCTGTAATTTATTCAAATATGGTGGCCAAATAAAACGCTAAACGCTTATCCGCAACAAAGTACGACGCAAGCCGCGGAGTCAATAAATCGCGTTCCCGGCGCATAGTTAAAACTGTTACATTGTGCTATTAAATACATTGCTGCATTTCCGTGGGTTGGTTACGTTAGAGAAGTATTAACAACACGTTCCGTTTATAACGGTAAAACAGAGAGAAAATTTATTCACTAAAAGTTTATAAAGTAGTAATCCGCTTGTAATATAGTCTGTTGGAATTCTACAAAGATGCACAAACATGTTTTTTTTCACATTGTGTTAGGTATTTTCTGTACGGTTTACGATCCAAATGTTGTAATGTCAAAATGTTTCTGATTATGCCAAAATTGTATTTCATAAACCACATTGATGACGTGAACACATAAATGATGACATCACACTAAAATGCCGAATGCTCTTTCAAATATCTTTAACCTCAATCTCATCTACAAGTAGTTCCAAAACTTTGATATAGATAGGATCATAGGAATATGGCGAGAAAGTGACATCACTAGCCTTGTGCTACTCTACAGCTTGGATATCATCTTCTAGAACAGGCGACAGCAAATGTATATGCGGCTTAAGAACACTAGTTGAATTTTGACATCTAACCCAAACTCGACATTATTTGGAATACTCCTAAACACCAACATGACATATTTCCCGAAGTTTATTTTTCGCATTTTAACATAAGTAATTTTAACATCTACAATTTTTAAAAATAGCCAAAATATCGGAGATGAGTATTTTAACATCTAATCAATACGCGATTTTTTATAAGCAAATTCTGTTTAACTATAGTTCCAAACCCTCGATATCGATAAAAAACCAAGCGCGAAAGTGACATCACTATCCTTATGCTAATCTGCGGCTCGGATGTCATCTTGCGCAACAGGCGACAGCGAGTGTGTACGCGGCTTAACTGGGCACTAGTTGATGCCCCACTTTGACATCCAGCCCATCCTCGACATTATTTAGAATATTCATGAACACTAACGTTACATATTTTACTAAAATTCGTTTATGATGATTTGCGCGGGTTTGCACTTGGGAGTTACGGTAACTGTTGACACTGAAATATTAGGACCGGCCCCGATTTAATTGGCGGTTTAAATTGAGACTAAACGTGGACGAAGATAGGTCGCATTAAAATGAAAGAGGACCGGCCTCATAAAATAAATAGATAGGTAAGTTGACAAAAAATAGGCAAGTATAAATTGAGTCGATTGTCAATAGTTTGTATTAGTTATTGGCAGTTTTAGATTAATATGATATAGGTATTTTTTTAACGAGGTTCGTCTCTGATCGACCATATCGCCCCGTAAAAACAACGAACAAAACATATCAATATCATTTCCAACAAAAAGGAAGCTTAATAGTTTAACTATGTACTGCTAATACTAACTACACCGGCTAACTTGTACAAAATTTCAGCTTCACCCGACATAGGCTAAGAATGCTGATAACAAGACCATAACAGTGATACTGATAGTAGGTAAATTTTTACTACCTTTTGTATTTCGTCCACTCGGACTGCAACCCTTACTATATTATAAACGTGAAAGTATGTATGTACGTTCCACTTAATCTTAAAAACTACTGGACGATTTTTTATGAAACTTTCCAGTTATGTACCTTATATATCAGAATAGGACATATGCTATAATGTATGTCAAATTTCATCCCTTTTAGGGACGATAAAGGGGATGAAAATTTGTATGGATACTAAATGTTTTTTTACGGTAGGAACTTGATATCTTGGTAATATGCTTCACATTTAAATTAGTAAAATATCGAGTTTTGGGGAAAGACAAGCTACTTTTTATCCCGGAAAAATACCTTTTATCCGCGATAAACGAATTTAAGGCGGACGAAGTCGCGGGCGGCCGCTAGTAAAATATATTTTTATTTCTAATGATATTAAAATATTTTTCTATTTAATTTCTATTATAGATCACAATTAGTTCTAAGCAATATAAAACTTTTTATTTAGATACAGTAGGGATGTGATCAAACTTTATCCTGTTAATTTTTTAATCGATCACAAATTACTTAGTTTTGTACCACCGTTGGTCCGTCGTACCTGGCAATAAACCTCCGGAAGCCAGCAGTTTGGGGGCACGCCCTACTTCCGGTGGTCGCGCGTCGCTGAATGCAAATAGAGGACCGGCCTGTCCGTTCGTCCGTCCGTCCGGCCGGTCGCCAGGTGACGTCGCGTGCGTGAGACAAATGCTTATAATGTCATTATTTCTAACTTCGGACACTTTTTTTATAGACGCCTAAAATAGGACATCAATAGGTTTAAGTACAGTAACAATTGCTTGGATGTAACTGTTATCGTAATTTTAGACGACAAATCGAGCCGACTGTACAATAATAGACATATAATTGGCTTCATTCATTTACATATAAGTATCATATTCCATATCGGTAAAAACTGCATTATCATATTTTAAACTTTGATCGCAGGCAGTGAAGAAATAATTTAAGAATACAAATATACTAGAAAAGACTAGAAGATGTCCGCGACTTCGTCGGCGATGGAGGAAAAAGTCATAACCCTCTTTTTTGCTTCAGCTTCGGCGTAATTGGCAAAATGTATTCTTTAACCTTTCTCTATTATCCAGCTATTCTTGTAACAAAACTGTTTGAAATACTTTCAGCCGTTTTGACGCGATGAAGCCGCAAAGACATAGATACATACAAACATAAAAGATTATATATATATATATATATATATATATCTACAGACATTTCATTTTAAAAACTTCATAATAGCATAGATAAGACTTAGCGAAATGTAGGTATATATCGCCAAAGTAACTCACGAAGTTTGGCTTAAGAAATACATTTTATGGTCAGTTGTTTGTCAATGTCAACGTCAACACAGAAAACTTGTTTGTTTATTGGGCGACGCGAGGCACCTAGCTTAACCTTAATTTATGTCTTTAGTACGGCTTACCTCTTAAGAAAATTCCCTTACAAGTTTCGCGACCTAAACGTATCCTGAAGTCTACGTTACTGGTCCGCCTAATTGTATTTTGTTGTACATTACATCAAATGTTAAGTAAGTTGAGAAAAACGATAACATTACTCTTGCATTATTTAAATGAACTTTTCTACTAAAACAGTTACTTGTTTATGTGACTTTGATAACACACAAAGACACAATGTGATAAAAGCTAATTTAAATAATTTAGGCAACAACAAAACAATCAGTCTGAAATCACGTTTCACCATCCTAAACGTGATCTAGTACAACAGGTTCATTATCGCACCTAATCAAGTTATGCTTGGCATCCTGTCCGAAATCTGACATGGTAACATTAAAGTACAGGAACACATAAAGCTTACTAGCAAAACGACTTATGTATCTTTATACCAATATTATGTTATGTCCTTATATAGCTAAAGTAAGGAGCCACTTATGCTTTGCTAAAGGACGTTATGCGTCAGTGATACTAATATGACCTTAAGTCGTTTTGTAGTTGGGCTGGTAGAGATAATCTACAGTTGTGGAGATCGCGTGTAAGAATCTGATGGAACAATAGGCGGCCTTGGGCGGCGCAGTAATCAGCCGGTCGGACAATGCGGCTTGTTAGTGCATGCAACTAGACTGGCGCAAATACTAAACTGTACCTACCTGGATTCTACTAATAGATAATATACAGAAAGTTGATTTATAGAATCGTCTATACGGCTTTTTACGTCATTGCTTACCAAGTTAAGCTTAACTTGGTACTTTAAAAATACTTTATATTTTGAGCTCAAAATCTATAGTATGACCAGAATAATATCATCAGCTGAGATTATAATAATTTGCATGCTGGGAGCGATGACTATAACAAATCTTTATATGTTTATTGTATTTACTTTTATGGACTAGGAATCCGTTTGTAGGTATTATCGATGACATTTTGATAGCATTCTTAAATCCAAATTTAGGTGACGAGTGTATTTGTGTATATGTCTGTGACATCGTAGCGCGTAGTTATTAGACGAATAGACCGATTTTGACTTAGTTTTTTGTGTTGGAAAAGTTATGTCATCAAGGTTGTTCTTAGCTGTCAATCAAGAAAATCGTTTGAAAATTATCAGCTTTTTTCTAGATGTGCTGGGTTTCGTAATTGGTATACCTCATGTGAGTATCACGTTACATTAAATATGTGTAATGTCAATTTGATGATCTATTTGTAAACATTTTATTATAAACCAACTGTGATAAATCCGAATGTAACCAGACAGGCAATGCAACGTTGTTACTGCACTAGACTAGAAATACGAAACAATGCTTTCAGCTCAGCATAGCCTAAACGTATCCACAATGAAGAGGCCGGCCGCCCGAATCCGAACATCGTCAGTATGAGTATAGTTACGACAAGACGACAAAGCATAACCTCGTATCAATAAAGGCTAATAGACTAAAGACGCGTACTCCTTGCTAACAACTACTAGTTACATTTTGAGAGCGATATATTGCAGGCTTATGCAATGAAACTGATTGGAAATATCTTAACATTTGTCAATATCTTTAGGTTTTTGAAAATAATGAAAACTAAGTAAGTGTATCTGTGGTAAGACGCCACTGGCTGAATGACCCGAGTCACGTGTGTTTTGTTTACATTGTTTTATTATCACAACACAGCAAACTAGTCCCATAGTAAGCTCAATAAGGCTTTATTTATTTATTTATTCGACACCCAACAAAGTACAAGGCTTTACATTTAATTTACAGTAAAAACTAGGAGCACTTCTAGCCCGCACCTCAATAACAGATGTGCAACAGCATTTACAAATATTGGACAGTTTTATTTAGACGGGAACCATAAAGGAAGCCGCGTTATGAGTACTAGACGTCGATATATTTAATGCATATATTTACTTCTATACATAGAATATATTTATGCTCATCACACAAATATTTGCCCCTACCGGGATTTGAACCCAGGACCTCGCAGGAGCTTCGCAGGTAACGTCCACTGAGCGGAACTGTTTGTCAATATTATTTATTTCATTACCTTTCGTTGGTAATTCTTCGACATTTCGGACGTCGCTTTACGTCCATAGTCTCGCTGGAACGAAGGAAAGAAGAAAGAAGGAGTTCCTTTGAGTTTCTTGAGACCGCGGACGTAACGCGACGTCCGAAAATCATATTTATACGCGATTAAGCCCCGACATTTGTTGTGTTGTGATCATTATCACCCGATATTGATGAAAATATTGATTTAAACTAACACGATTTTCACTCATTAGTGAAAATCGTGTTAGTTCAAATCAAGATTTTTCAGTTTTTTAATACCTATGGAAATATGTTAAAGAGCGCTATTAGATGATGGTAGTTTTGGTAATGTAGGAATATAAAAAAAATACATTTACATACATTGGAAACAATTGTTAACTAGAGCACTATTAGACAATGGCAGTTTTGTTAAGTTTGGTGTGTTAAAAAGATAATAAAACTTAATACAAAATATTGCAGGCCTTTGCCATGAAACAGATAGGAAACATCTTAACTTGAGGACAATACGATGAATACGCTGACTTCGAGTTTGTCACTCGGCACTCGGCATTCATCTACATTTATCGGAACAGATCGGAACTATCGGAAGTATACTACTCGAAATATAATTTTGCATATTCACAACAATAACAAAAGCAGCAATACATCTGCCATAAATTCATCTCGTGTGGTGTAGACCATTAGAAACACAGATATGAATGATTTAATTTACAAAATCGCATGTATAGCACCATTAAAAATATAAATAGTAAATTATTGGTTTAATCTGTTTATTTACTTTGTAAACTGCTTTATTAACAATACATGACTAATAAGTAACTTTTTTTCGATAATTTCAATAATCACATCGTACGTACAATAGATAATTTATATTTCTTTCTAAATATTGATAAAGATTTCTCGACCTAGATTTTATTTATTTATTTATTAGATCTTAATATTATATGACTGATATTATGCTTATTAAATTTTCATGAGTTGTGAGGAATATCTAGGACTACATATGGGGCAATATTAACTTTACGGATAAAGACCGAAAAGTGCCCAGTGGCAAACTCCAGTATTCTTACTGTACTATTAAGCGGTGGCAATTTCTATTAATTTTGGAATGTTAAAAAGATAACAATACTTAACTGCAAATATTACACAGAAATGATAAGGTACCTACTGTAAAATACGAGGCAATAAAAACTGTTTGTCTTTTAATAACCGGTGCGTATTTTAAGATCACGTTCTATGTTTGCGAAGTCACCGCAGAGAATAACAGTAATTCCGTCCAATGTCGTGAGAACCGCCGTTGTGCAAGCCGTTGCAACTAACCACTGAACTAGTTCACAGATTAATCTAACAACAATCATTAAGAACGTCGACGGTAAGCCACGATCTGAGATAACCGACGATAGAACGCTAACGCTAAAGAAAATGTTATCGAAACAATATTGGTTGCTTTTATAAGCGATCGCGCAAAGAATTTATTTCGATAAGAGAAAATCTCGACTCACATATAAAATAGAATCTGATATTTCAAAGGATGACATCTTTTTGTCAGACCGGACGCGTGGAAAAATCTAAATTAAATGTAGGTACATACGGACGGATAAAGGTGGTGAGACTGCAACATAACAACGTACATCCAATCAGAATTTCAATCAGCGAGCTTACAAAACCAGGCACGGGCCAATCTAGCCAGCGGGTGGAATGGAGACAGCCCTTTGGTTTAGGTCGTTGAAACCGTACACTGTTCAACTTCCGCAGGGGGCAGAGTATCTTGTGACGTGCCGTGGGCCGTCAAACTGCGGTGGATGCGGCCGCCATGACCCGCTCCGGATCGGATGACCACATTACTCGTATTTATTTATTTATTACAACTTATAGTATAAAAACCAAGGAGTCTACAATGCTAAATTACAATACAAAAACTTAAGGAGCTAGTCAGTGCTGTTTATTTATTTAATCGTATGGCACAAGGTTTTATTTAACACAATTTACGGGTTGCACAGTGTAGTGTATCCGATTTCCGTCAATGCTCTGACGTCACGAGTTGGATTTGAACAATAGAGAAGATACAATGCGTTTATTTTTTTATAATTACTGTATTGATAAAAACAAAAAAAAAATCAAATGTAGCCTATATATAGCAAGGTGAAATAAAGTTTTATTTTTACACGTCAATGCATTTTTTTTCTTGTCTAAAAGATAAGTAAACGTTACCTTTTGATTATTTACAGTTCAATGAAGAAGTTAACGATACAACGGTGACGTGGCGTCCTCACAAGCCGATTCCCACCGGGTTGCCCAGAGAAAGGCTTAAAACCACCTTTTTCTTTGAATATGGGTAAATGAATACGCTTCGGCTTCCCTTGCAATTTTCCTGACACAACGCCTCTGCATTTTAACGTACTTTTTGACGGCCTAAATAAGAAAATTCTCGTCCACTCGTCACTCCTCCAAACATTTGTGAAATGAGTGACATCACACGTGCCCTTCGTTTTGTATGGGGATGTTTTGGCTCCGTTCTGCCTGAATTCGAATTTCGATTTCAACGATTCTAGTGTTTATTTTTCCTAGTGTATATAAGAATAGAATAAATTTATTTCACAATAAAAATGATACCCATGTATCATATATTTCTTAGTCACAAGAATCTGGATCGATTGGTATCATTGAAAAAATAATGCATCTTCTTTATTTGGCTTAGATAATAGGCGAACGTCCTTACAGGCGATCTTATTACGTGACGTAGTTGATTCATAATCTGTATTAGCGTTCCTCTAATACTCGCGGCTTCTGATCAAATCATAGGTACTAACAGAAAATAGACAGGCACAAAAATACATTGAGGTATTATTATTTTATAAAAATATCAGATATCTGTGGGCGCGAAGTTTTCTTGCGAAGCTTTCTTCAATCAATTTAGTCAAAATAACGCTCCACAATAAAAAATACTTTGTTGACATAACTCTTAGACGTGTGGAAAATAAAAAGCATCCATGAAATATAACCAAGCACCCTTGGAAAATGGACAGAGCGATGCGAGACGTTACAGCTCGTCTAGGGGGTAATAAAAATGATATAAGACTTGTACTTTTCTCTATGAGAAAATCAATAAGCGACATGCCAGGCCAGGATTTGTTCAGATACTATAATAATTCACCTACGTATTTGATTTTGCACGTTGCTAATATACCGCATTCCTGAAATACCAGAATTGGAAAAATATCAGATTATCAATATATCACACTCTTAGTTTACCACATAACCATTACACCAGGTTGCCCAGGTTATAAAATTGAAAGGTACTCATGGACCTAAATGGTTTTAAGAATGTCCTATACTGAAAATTTGGTATATTGGTAATGTGATAAATCAAGAATATGGTATTTTGCAATATCTGGTATTTCGGGAATGAGGTATATTAGCAACGAGCGTTTGATTTCGCCACATAAGTTCGCTATGAATAATTGATCACACAAAACGATAAACTGGATCCCAATGTAGCGGCAAAACTAAAACCCCCGTTTATTTTCCTAAACTAAAAATAACTACGTATTCAGCACTTACTTAGCACCGTTTTTAAATAGTACAGAATCGCCTCCAATAATTTTAGTAATTACCTGCAACAGAAAACATAAATTTAGTAACAAAACATACAAAGTAACCAATCTAAGTTTAGATTATGTTGCACCCAATCCGGTCAGGGTCTGGTGTCACGAATCAAGAGTAATCCCGTACGTGTTACCTTGTACTTCATTTGTTTTGGATGCAGCACCCAATGCATTACAAGTTTAATAGGTCGAGACTTAGAAAATGACGTTAATAGGTTAGGCGAATATAAAACACCTTTTGATGAGAACCAATTGGCTGCATTCCCGCCCAGCGCTTCAGAATCAACAAATTACGCACGCCGTGTTTCTCTATTGACAGATTTATTCTTCACGGGTGCGTGTGGGCTGGTCGCTTCGACTAATTTCATCGGGTATCAATCGAAATACATATCTTTCGGCAATCAGTTTTATAGGCAATCGTGGAGTCATTTGGCATTGGTAAATGGCAATCAGAAGCCATCGGTTTTATTTCTAAAGCAGTTGATATATATCAGTGGTCTTTCGAATTAAAAGGACATCCTTCTGGGCTTCCACTTATTTCATGACAATTATTATCGTAAGTATTTATTTAATCAATAAAAACATAATATTACATTTTTACTTTGATAGAGTTACAGGGCAGAAGTGATTTTGATTACTCTGTTCAAACTGTCAGCAGAATAAAAACGTATTTATATCATGCATTTGTATGACTTTACGTTATTTCGATTTCACAAACAAAAACCAACTAATTATATAATTTTCAGAGTGCCTGAATGCCCGTAGCTATTTGAGAGGCATGAAATATCATAGAAACACGTGTTGCGTTTTGCTCCGAATGTTTATGCGGTGACTTCTGTACGTAAACATTTCCAAGTCGGAATATTATTCACAGTTTGTAACAAAGTTCGATTGAATGTGGAGTTACCGAGCTACAATGTCTCTCTTATTAAATTTAACGGCTTCATAAAATCCGAGAGTTAGTAAGTAGATACTGATATGTTGTTATGGCAGTTCTGTCTGTACCATTGGCAGTGATTCCTAAAGCTGACTCTTTGAAATAATGCCGTTACACTTATCTAACTTCGGTAATAACATGAAAACAATACGAATACTCGTAATACGTAGGTACTCGTAATGTTATGAAGTGGACCCATTGTCCGATAAACACATTTACTGAATATTGATTGCAACAAGAAATTTCCAATTACGAATTCGAAAGTTATTTTTTAAATCGAATCATGAAGGCATACCGATTGCCGAGAATATTTGTAAACATGGGAAGAACTGTGTATATCAGAGTAAAGCAATGAATTAAATCTTCCCAGCTTGGTAGCGGTTGTTCATTTTTCAGCTCCGCGTATCGGGATAGGAGAAAAGGAAAGAAAATAAGAGTAACTGTAAAATTTCAACGGTAGCTGTTTACGTCCGACCTTTTTTACGATGTTGTTAACTGTTGATTCTTTTTAAACATCTGCGTTGGGAACTGTAAACTACATTGTTCGCGCGATGACAGCTAAAATGTCGCTAAAACATGCTTAATTGCTGGAGTCAAGCTTTGAAACTGAAATAATATGTACTGAAATAATATAATATATATTACCAAATTTTATTAGGTATAACGTTACAGATGATGAATTGTATACTGGAATACGCTTTTATATGTATGTAAATAATAAGGTATTGAATAAAGTACATTTTTGATGTTATTTGTTTCAATATAATTACGACTAGCTAATTTGTGACATATATGACTACTGTTGATGGAATATATTTAACTGTGCGCCAATTCTTTCTTAGTAAGGAACTTGGTCACTCAAGTAGGTACGTCATTGATAGTAAAAAAAAAACAAGAGGATATTTTATTTCTCCAACCATAACCCTAAAATTATGAAGAATAAACTTCAACTGTAAACACAGCTTCTTCAGGGGCACAGAACCGCTATACCTATCACCGCTGTACCAAGTGTTAACATTGACTTTAAACAGCTCAATTTAAATTACGTGCTACTAATTTTCGTTTTCCCCGCAAGCGCAGCCTTAATCGCCTCCAGCATCGATACAATTTAAATCGGAATAAAACGAGCAAAGCGAATCGATCCCTATCGCAGCGAGAGCAAATCGCACGACTAAAGACGTTTCCCTCGGACGAAATCGACCGCTGACTTTCTACACCTCTCATCTCACTTTTTACTCTTTGGCAAATACGACCTATTTCTGCGCTGAATAAGGTCGATTTTCTAATTGAACAATTAATAAAGATACTTCAATAAGATTTGTAGACGTACCAACGGCGATTGGAAATACTCGCCTGGAGTTAGGAAGAAAAAAGTTAATTGATACAGTTTTTGTCGCTGCATCGGTCCGTTACTTCTTCGACTAATCTCTCCATTCTTCGAGATGTCTTACCTAGTTGAAAATACTTTTAACCTCAAAATTACAAGAAAATTAGAGCGGTAAATTTCCCAGACCGTAACCATGGAAATCGAGCGGTAAACGGTATTTTTAAGTGTAATCAATGTAAAGATTATTCAACCTTTTGATACTGTTAAATACAAAATTTCACTTAAGTACTTTTCCTATTGGCAAATCATAACATAACAAACAAAGGAAAATTTAAATTGTATCTAAAGTCGAAATGTTAAGTTTATATTAAATGGTCGGACCACTAAATAATAAATCATAAGCCGCTTCTCCCACGAATATCAAAGGGTATCTCCAGAGTGCTCACTTAACACCGTTTAAATAGTTTATTCACGCCGGGAACCTGTTTTGATAACAAACAATATTCCGGCGCCGGATTTAGTACTACACGTGGTAAACTTTTAGAAAACGTCACGGATATCATAATCGTCCCATCTTGTCGTGTGTATGAAATGTTGATAACTCCTAGACGTACAGTTAAATTAGAAATCTCAGCTTCATTTTGATGGATTAAAGTTTAGATTGCTGTGTTGGATAGAGATCTCTGAGATATAAACAATTTTGAAGACGTATACGCATCTGCCGGCATCTGCGGAACGTAAACAGTGCCGGCCAGCATAACGGTTACATAGAATAAGTGTGGAGAGAGAGATATAACTCGCATGATCTTTAACAGTTAACTTGAAGCACTCTTAAACAATCCTCACATCTGAAAGCTTCAACACAAACAATGGCAACGTAAACTCCGAGATATATGTACCCGCATGTATTTCTAGTATTACGACTAGTATGTATATATGTAAGTTTGACCGAACATTTCCATTTAAGTCCTCAGACTATTTGCACTGATAAAAGTCTGACCGAAATTCTTGCCCTAACTTTCAACATCTCGTATCTACTAAATATTACATTCATAAAACCAGCCTAGTTTTTTAAACAATAAAGTATACATTTGGAAATGAAATATGTTCAGAAAAATGAGTAAAATTACTATGTACCGTCGTTGCGGCGCGCCGCAAACTCCACATTTTGTGTAAATATTTTTCGTTGATTCATTTCGAGGCGCCAACAATAAGGCGCGGGGCCATGATTACATTTTCGCGTCACTGTCAACCTCAAACAAAGACATCGAGAGAAAGTCATCAGTCATTATCACGACAAAGAACAATTAAGTCGCTAGTCATGGGTGTTAAGCGAATTTACCCCTACCGCAGCTACTGGAGTATAATAAGTTTGACTTGCGAGTAACATTCCTAAATCGGAAAGCCCGGAGGCTTTTGTATTAATAAATAATGACGCCAGTGACGCTTCACAAATAGACCAACTCTCACCTAAACTCCTCCGTTCAAAGGATAACTTTTCAATTTACCATAGTTGCCAAAGAAAAAATCAAAGTAAGTGCTGGGGTCAAAGTAGGTGGGAAAATTCGTAGCATACACATATGGTCCTCTATAATTGAATGGTTAAGATTGTTGAGACGTTGAACTGGTACTCGAAAGGTACCGGGATCGATTCCTGGTGTGGACCACGCGCGAGCGCAATTAAGTTTTTTTCTTTGCACTCTGATCTTTGTATCTATATCAAATTAGTTGATTGAAGCCTAGGAACTTTTTTTATATTGTAACAAAATTCGTATAATTTTAAAGCATCCGCGGTTTTGTACAAATCTCTTGGATAATTTGTTCTATTACTAAATAGTGTTACAATGGCCGTAATGGTAAGAACATTTAAAAAAACTATCCCGTTCTGTTTTCCACGCTCGAGCAAACATACAAGAGCTAACGTTGAGTTGTAATTTAGTAAGTCCGCTCCCCACACAATAGCTACAAAATAAAATATTCATTTAATTCCCTAGTCTTCTTTGGACCAAAGTCGATGATTCTCAGAAAGTACCTTTGCAATGGCATCTTAATACTAAATTAACTTTACGTAGAGGACACGTTTGGCTAAGGTATTTGCACGACGGCTTACGAAGCTGGCGGTCCCGCGTTCGAATCCCGGCCGGGGTAAGTGTATGGGTGATTTGATGATCAGCACGATGTTTTTTTTAAGTGTTTTATATTTATTTATCTATATAAGTACGTCGTATGGTACCCATATAGTACAAGTTTTTCTTAGTTTGGTACTAAGTCGATTTGTGTAAGATTGTCCCCGATATTTAAAAAAACGAGGTAATAAAATAATAAGTAATACTAATATTTTTTTTAATAATATTATTCACGAAGCGTAATATAATAAATAGATTTTCTATAGATGACAGACTTCAAACATTAAACCACTCAGATGTCATACGAGCGCATTCCCCTCTGCCAAACAAAATGATAAAAGTCAGGTCAGTTCATACGATAAATTGTCAGTTTGTGTTGTGTTGTTCTTTACAGGCAATATTTTTTTATCGTATGCGTTTGTGGAAATAGGAATATTTCCATAGTTTGCTATACGTGTTTACCTCGCCTCCCGTTATAAGCGCATGAAATATTTGTTAGGTAATTTTATGATTAGCTATCTCCGGCTGATAGGTCTAGGATGACAGCAGATTTTACTAGTAAGTATGTAAACTCATTCAGTAACCGAACGCATTATTTGTATGGAGATCGCTTTAGAGGCATGCCTCCTATTGCTCTCATGAGAGCAAATTACTTTAGTACCCACAACCGCCATGTAAAGTCACCTGTTGGTAGGTACATATGTATATACGTTGCACAGACAGACAATTTTGAATCCTATACTAGAACCACAAGTTCTAACGTATCAGAGGTGTAATACCGTTACAATACAAGAGATTTTCGTGACCAGATGGCTGGTTCACGTAATCGCTGGGGCTTCAACTAGCTACCGTTTCTAGTACGCTTGTTAACTTCTCTCCGGTTTTAGATATACGAGGAAAGATGAATTTTATATACAAAATTTAATATCACGTGCACAACATGGAGGCTAATGGGGTAACATTAGCTCTGGGCTTATATCGCACTGTCACGCTTGGAGTGAATATAATGGTTTACCATTTAATGGGATTACATAACTTTTCCCCCTTTAGGAGCACTTGTTATGGAATCAGAACAACATCTGGTGAAACAGAGTACAATGCCTTTATGAATTTCTACCAAACAGATGGAAAAGACGAAATAATGTGTTTATTAAATTTATACATTATTATTGTGAAGTTATACAAATTAATTGTGCACACGTATCCACTACTTTTCCTCTCAGTCTTTACAGACATGCCGATTTTATAGATGCGTGAAAAAAACTTAAAATGTTATTTATTACATAAGTTTTTTCGCGAAGAATGGGAGCAAATTTCGGTTTAAAGAACCTTTTAGATTTCCAGATGCTGATTATTTGGACGACTGCCACACAATATTTTAAATTAACGTGAGTTGGTACCAAATACCGTTTTAGTAAAGATCGTTACCGGAGTTCTTTGGAATCATTAGCAAGTATCAAATGTTCATAGTTCCACGTTTATTTTTTAAGCATGAAATTTTATTAAAGCAGAAACGTGACGTCTGCCAGCGAAATTTAAATGTTTATACTGAATCGACGTATTGGAAAATGTTGTGCTTCGAGTGGGATTCGAACTCGCATATCAAATGGCCTTTCAGACCACCATTGGGCATCTTACCAACAATGTTATCGAATTAAGGTAGACACAATGTTGACAGAGACCCGTGGTCACGCCCGTCTACGTGTTGTGACACCGATTGGCTTCTGCTTCTGTTTTACCAGCATTTATTAACTTGCAATTTTTCTATATGTAAGTACGTATGTTTATCTTGCAATCTTGCAAGTTAAATATGACCCACATTCCGGTTACCGATTGAGCTAAAAGGGTATAGCAGGATAGCCTTTAAAAAATTGCCCCCAGCGTTTTTGGTTCGAAACTATAACCCAACGATTTTGAAGGGGTATACCCTACACAAAGTTTCATCCCTCTGTTACCCCCTGGGGGTTGAAAATACCCGATAAACTCCAAAACTGTTTTATTTTATTCCTCCTAAACTATAAAAGTGATCAATTTAAAATTTTCAAAATAAAAGCTATATGTCAAAAACAATTTGCCCCTCCTAACCATTCAAATTCGTGTAAAAAAATAAAAATAATATTTGAAACACCCTAAGTGCAGCTAGTGGTACAAACACCATTTTTTACATATAATTACACTTGAATATGATGTAGATTAGAAGTTGGTTAATACTTCTAATCTACGTCATATTCAAGTTTCAGCCAAAAGGAACATTGCGAAATCAATAATAATGTACTATTATAGATAGTACTAAAATAATTCAATCCTATCGAGTTTGGGCTCTCTGGAATCGTCTCCATGATGTTAACGAATGTTCAAAGAAAAGTACGGTAGTAGTCGGCAATAAAAGCTTGACCTTTTTGTCAAAAACTTACTTTTCTGAAGAAAGCATTAATAGTTAATAATTTAACTTTCTTATTAGTTTTACAATACTGACACGTTCAAGCAGTTTTAAGACGCTGCGACAAAGTCTAGATAAGTTACCTACTTTAAAAGTCGGTCATCTTTAGCTTAGTCTGCTTTTAAAGAAAGCATTTACCGATCGACAGTGACCAGGAGCGATAATAAGGCATCACCGACGTTCACGGTCCGGGTAAGCTACCGTTAAGTAGTTTTTAGAATGAACGCTTCAGTAAATTTCTCCGTTGAATATTAAAGGTCATCCACCGTGAGCGCTTTAATTAAACTCTACATTTCAACGCTTTGAAACGCGTTATTTTACAATTTGCTAGATTCAGAGAATCCTTTAAGATATCATACACAAGTTAGAGCAATAACCTACTAAATTTAAAGTGAAGAACAATTTGAAATAAGTCTCTGAAATTGAGTATAAATTTCTGCTTACCTCATTTCGTTAACATATTTCTAGCCGTTAGTTGCAGATGTGTTGCCTTAAGTTCCTATTGCAGCTCATACGGCGACATAAATTAAACCCTAGACGGAAAAATCACAAAGTTTGGTTACAAATTTTGTTTCAAAGTGGTTTATTTGTAAAAATAGCTGATCTAGATTCAAAAAGTGTAAAGTTAAGTTTATTTACTTGAAATTAAAAATAAGTTTCAAAGCCATCCATCTCAAAAAGTAATTAACTCCAACCAAATTAAATTCTGAAACCAAAGCGCAATGAAGTGAAACTGTTGGGTTGACTATTGTCAAAGTTATTCCCACTGAGAAAACTCACAAAATGTCTTTATATATTTCCAAACGAGTTCTGAACAACTTAGGATAAACTGGTCCAACGAAAACCTTTTTCACGTGACAGCACATAGCACGTAAACAGACATCGTAAGTATTCAGAAATTCAGTAATATGAAAAAAAACTGCTGATATCAGTGGATTCATTCTTATATGTTTTTGCTACAAGGGGCAAGAAACCGCAGAGAATCTATGCGTTTCTCCACTATACGGGACAGTGACACGCTTCTTGAAGAAATTCACGTTGCAGCGTTAAGGATATCCTCAGAAAAATTAAAGAATTTCAAAACCAGCCTGGATGAGAATAACGTACATCTAGCTTGTTTTTGTAATGAAATTACTTCAGGAAATTCATGCAATCCACAGACGGGTAGGTATTCATTCTCTGAAGGGAAGACTGGGAAGAGCAGTGACTGCAGTAAGGATCGTTTGTGATCTCGATGGCAAGTTGGACCAATCGTCGAAGAATTGTAATCAGTGGACGACACGGTTAGTAGTGAGCCTACCTTTGACAAGACCATAGTAAGGGCAGATATTTGTATGCCAAACACAGTATTTAAGGTAGCAATATTAAGACTATATATTCATGATAGAAGCTAAGATTGAAGAATTAAGTAGCATCGAGAATTGGTCGATCGGTCTGTCGATATTTAGTCTGGTTATATAGTATTTGCTACAAATTTCGGAATAGTAATGCCGGAGACCATATATCTGTTCAACGATAGTCATCAGCTATAAATTTCTAGTAACATTTATAAAAGAAAAAAATGATAGACAAAGATGAGTTGCAAGATAATACAACAATACGGATCCCGAACACGTACGAATCGTTGGTCATACAAATCAAGACGGCTCCGACGGACCACTTGAAGTGTTCAGTCGTAAATAAGTTTATAGAGATAGTTCACTTGAGACGCACTCGAAATAAAAATTATCTACTTAATTGTAATACGGAGAATACGCGTCTTGCTTCAAGATCAGCTAAGGTTAGCAAAGAAAACTGACTTCACTGGGGCCAAATTCGAACAAGAGTTTTAATCATCATTCTTTAGCGCTTTTTCCTTTCCTGTTTCTAAAAGGGCACGGTAATATGTATTTGATATTTCTTGCTAATATTAGGTAATACAGTTTTCTTACATCATTCAAACTTAAATATAAGACATTTTGCAAATTTCAATGAGAGTTAAGCTACTGAGAAGATTGTGTATTTTATAGAAATTAAGGAATGTATAAATCAAGTGACCTATCTTATAGCCATATGCTCTATGTCAAAAGAGAGCAAAGAAACGAAACTAGTTTCGACATCGCGCGATCTCAAAAAACGACCGCATCCATCATTACACTTTCTAAACTCTTTGTTGGCCACTTATTGTTTGGAGTTTTTAAGACATTGCATCAACATTACGTGATGGAGATTTAATTGTTACTGCAGTTGAGATATTCTATTGACGTTACTAAATCTCAATCATTTTAATAACGGTACTGTTTGTAATAGTCGTCAGGAGTTTTGGGTGATTTAGGCTCAATTTCACATTTTTTTGTGATTACTAACCCAAATTGATTACGTCTGTTAATGTCGACCATTTGACAGGCTAATCACTTTAAAACAGTAATCCGCTGAAATTGAAATTGTACCCTGTACCCTGCGCGTACGAAATGTTCTTTATCATATGAGGTCAAAACACGAGTTCTTTTTTTTTAATTTTATGCTTTCTCAAATTGTTTCTCCATTGAAAAAAAAATAAAATGCTTCTCCGTCGTCAAGGACCTAAGCTCGAATATGACGATTCTGAAGTGATTATACAGTCGAAACGTAAAGACGCGTACTCTTTAAAAAAAGAAGTTTTGAGTAATAATAAGCCGTTTATCTATAAGTATCTATATTTATAAAATACCATTGGGAACTTATTGCTATAAATGATCTCTGATCCTATGGACCACTTATATGCAGATAACAATATATAACAACCTAGGTTCAGTTCAAATATCGTATCCCAAAAGAGATAGGAAGATTCAATACCCATAGAATCTAGAAATTCCTGAACTCCTTTAAGTTTTCCTCAGTAGTGAAGTTTAATAAAGGACTGCCACAAGATCAGCACTGGTCGGCTTATAAACGGGCCAAAACAACCAATACGGGGACGCATTGCGTAGAACGGGGTTACATTCGCTTCGTAAGAGACATTCGCGACGCATTCCTAGAATGCAGACGACGCAGTGCGAGGCGTACCATGAAAGCTAGGTGCGTGAATCAAATCATAACGGACCTTATTGTAATACCATAAGGACTACAGGGGGTACAGTATGCCCTGTAGTCTCCCGGATACTAAATTAAAGTGATTTTGCTGTAATAGAAGCACTTCCTTCTTCGGGGATCATGCGTATTAAATTAATAAGTCGTTTCGTTATTTAGTCTTTTTTATATAAATGATAAAATTATTGACAATCGTATAAATAAAAATAACGTTTAACACAAAAGAAATACGCAGGTCGCTGAAATGTTATAAACTAGTTTATCGTAGAAGTTAGATTTCACTTTAATTAAATTATTTATTTTATTAACAAATTACAAATAATCAACTTAAACTGAAATAAGTGAAATAGATACTAATACTATCACATTTTAAATTTACTGTATATATATAAATACTCTATTTCAGATGGCATATTGAAAGTGTTATACTTTCCTAATTATATCATAAAGCCAATTATAACACGCACTCGACTTGAAATTATAAAACGTTCTTATATTTATATGAATACGAATAGTCCCAAATCACTTTTACCAAAAATCTAGCTTAGTGAGGTTACAAAAAAAGTTAATCGTGCAAATAGTCTGAATGTTTACTGCCCGGATTACGATAAACGACAATAGAAGAGAAACCTGACGCCCGAAAGATCAAAACGGTGCGTCTCAAAATTAACAAAACTGAGACTCCAATGCGGAGCACTGAGCAAGCCCTAATAATAGCAACAATAGGTGCCAAGTTCAATATAAGCTCAAAGTTCGCGCACACGCAAGACTTTTCCGTTTCCGCCCTAAACTGGCGACAGTTCAGCGATAGTGCATCTGTGACGTCACGTGGTAGGGGGGAGGTCGTTGAACTATAGCGCGGGAGATGGCGATAAGGACGGTCAACATTTTGATGACCCATTTGATATAATTGTTTGTGACTTCTTTCAGGTCAACTTAGGAGGTGAATACTAAAATGCTCAATGAAAATAATGTAAAACTTTCTTTTGAATTATTTTTTGTTATTTCATCATAAATTATATTAATTTTCACCGATTTCTTCTTCTGTTGCACCAAATTAACCCACATTTTTTTATATTAACCGTTGAAGTTAATCGCATACATGCCGAACAAAAGTTAATTAAAGTCCAAAATTCAAATTAGACTGTGTATGTATCTAAAGCGATAACTAATTTAAGGGTAGGAATAAGCTTTAAGAAAATTAGAACCACAAAGAAACAAAACAACTAAGTTTAATATTATTTCAAAGTAAAATGGCTTCCTTTCGACATTTCTTTGCGACGGAATAAATATTAAAATACCAACGGTATCAATTAGTTATTCTTAAAAAGCCTTCCCCATCCTTACTCAACACAACACGGCTCATTAGAGCCGTGGGAAGCCCGCACTAGTGTAGCCAAGCGTTGCTATCGATAAACACCGATATATATATATAATCTTTCAAGAAAAAAAACGACACATGTCACCATATAGGACAGTCACATGAGACGTAATGATACTAAGATGAGATGACATTAGCGTCGATACAAAAATGTTCTTATTCGAGGAGTCTTGACATATCTGAGCACGTCTTAACCTTTAGTGTCCCGTAATAAAAATGCTTTGTCAAAACATAGGGGACAGGGTATGTTTCCATGTCAGGAAGTTTTTGCGTCGATAGTTACTTTTTTTCGGTATAACATGAAAAATATACTCTTTTTCTCGGCTACAGTAAAAATAATATTATAGTTGAATTAACATGCACGTAGCTTAATTTAAACCAATCCGACTGCTAGAAACTTATAGAAATGAAGACGTATCTACATGTCAAATTCAAATACAGATATGTGCTAGGCTCGACAGACAGAGAAACAGAAATAAAATTGAAGTATGCATTCCTGCTAATATGGTTACAATTACCTATATTCAATTTTTGTAGTATACATGTCTAAACGAATTAACCGACTCCAGTAAAAAAGGATCTTCTCAATTCGTCGGTATGTTTTTTGTTTGGTTTTTTTATTTATGTTCTTTTTAGTAAAATTTGAACGAGTACCTAACCTACGTATTAGACTATTGCAAAATTATATCCTCACACTAGTCATTGGTTTCGTTTCACGTAAGACCATTCCGAATTAATCATGCTGAGTGCTGCCTCCAGCAGCGATTACGGCCGAATCTCACGCTATGCTTGTGTTAAAATTTGATTATCTTTATTGTTATCATACTTGATACGGATTTTAGTAACTTGTTCTCTAGACGAACAGGTAACAATTTCGCGAGGCCAAACTTTTACCCTATTTATATTAAAGATTAATTTAAGATCGCTCGTTTGACTGGTTCTAGTGATGAATGATGTTGAGATTAATTTGGGAAATATGAAATTTCTTATACCAGTATTCAAAAGCAGGGTCTATAAGAAAACCATACAACAACTTGGTTAACAAATCGAAGGTCGAATATTCCTCGTGCTGCCCCGGTGCCACTTATAATTGCACAATTTTTAACTAATAAATTTAAAGAAATAATTCATCACTCAAAAATAACTTCAGCTAAATACTCGTTCACTTTGGCAAAAAATTACAATTACTTTTAATTCAACTTAAAAACAAAAAACATCAACATATATCGACATATCGAGATGAATAGTGCAAGCTCTATCCGGATTGCGAGCAAGCAACGTTTACAAACAACAGCTCCAAACGAATGAATACAAGTACGTTCTGTGAAAACGTCTCTCAGTTTCGACATACGTGAGAACGCGGAATATAACCTATGAGCTAAAACTGGATAATGTTACTATTATGCCGTGCGTACAATAAACACAAAAGCGTTAGTATGTGTAGTAAATAGGCTACTACTGGCCTTTCACTTGAGGCCTACTAGTATATTTCGTCCTACATTTTCTCATGAAGCATGTAAAATATCTAAACGTGACATCATACATTACGTAGATAGATGAAATTCTATAAGTATTTACTCTCTGCTTGAAGGCATTTAACTTAAAGTAATGCATTATAAACAGCATACCATTGAACATGACGTTATGAAGAAATCCATAATATATGTATATTAAAAAGTTTGTTAAGTAAATGTTATATTATAGTATAGAATTGTGAAATCATTATTATTAACTATGGACATTGAGCAAAGGCTTTGTGAATCCTGTAATAAAAATATTTATTAATTCTTTATTGAGCAAAAATGACATTTCGTATTAAAGCGAAGTTAACCTTCAAGCAGTTTAAGAGATTCCCCTCATACATTTTTGGATTTGTAACTGATCGTAAAATTTTAAGGAATTTTATTCAAAATTAAATCAAAAAGAAGAGGCAACATATAATTTCTTGTTTTTAAACGTTTGACGGATTTATAAACACTTTTTAATGACTAAAATTCTCACAAAATGTTTCTAACTTCCCGCAAACCATTTCCTTAATGGGCCCGTAGTTATATTAGTTTAAAACTGACGTAACAAGGACGCATTTAAGTTTAACCGTAACTTTTTATAGCTTCTTCATACTAAGGCACCCGGCAAAATGCGTCCGAAAAGTTCTTCATGGTAACAGCGATATAAATTAAAAACCCAGTTAATCTTGTTACACACGTACGAAATCTTTTTTGGATAAAACTGTCATTAATTTAAGAAATTGCAGTCTTGCCGTAAAACGACTTCAGCATCATCAGATTTTATTTTGCATTGTCCCAAAAGTTTCAAAGTCCCAGTAAGTTTTGAGTTAGATTAGTTTCATTCGAAAAGTTCGGTAATTTAATTAATAGACTTATCAATACCATAATTTTAACTGGGGAGACGTGCACGTGCCCTCCCACTGGTTTCTCGCAATTTTTCACATGGAATTCTACCATACCTTCATTATTAATCAGCCTCGAATGAGGATGACCACTTCAGGCCTTTCGGGTTTTGTGTTTCAGTTTCGGATTTCTCGTTCCCACGGTGTATATAATAGTTCAAGTTTATAGCCATTTAAATTGTTACTCATCCCTTAGAAAACAAGCTCTCCAAGGTCTTTCGAAATATAAAATCTTCCCGTTTAGGTATTCTAGCACAACTGACATTATGATTCTGTACGCGACAAATCTTGTTTATCCCTTTCTATTACTCATAGCTTAAGAGAGATGGATGATGTTTTGTCGCGCGACATTCGTAGGGTCGAAACAGGTAGACGATGTATGTCGTCAACAAAGAGTCGGGTGTCTGCGGTGCTAAAAGTGTAGCTCTATGTTAGCCCCGCAGTACGACGAGAACGATGGTCAGGCACAAACTAACAAATAAAATGGCAAAACCATTAATTATTAGAGATATAAAGGATGCAATAAATAATCTGTTTATTTCTACAGCGGACAGTTCTTCATAATATTGTAACTAATGCGGTCGTTACGGCAGTCAAACTGCACCGTAACGATTTAACTACACCTTTAACACATATTTCGCGGAATGGTTATAAATTTAATATATTAATTTAGTACTGGCGTAAAATGATAGTAGATATTGTTATGTATTGTTACAACTACAATACAAAGGTTACCTGGAAGAGATCGCTATTTATAAGATGGCATGTTACTTACCTTATGTTCTGTTTTCTTGTCCATTTGAGGTGTACAAATAACAGTATTTGAATTTGGCACATTTTGGGATAAACATAAGCAAATATCAACAGGTAACATTATAGACTTAAAATTCGACCTCGTCCCAATATAAGCTGAATTTACTAATTATGCAGTAATAATTTATGCAGTAGTTCGTAGCTACAGTAAAACATACTAAACATTTTAGGTAGATATTATGTGAAATATCCAAAACCCATATAATCAAGAGGTTTGATATTATTGCATAATTATATAACCCCATTTTTGATGTCGGTTAAAAATAAAATATTTACAAAGAGAGTGATAAGCTACCCACCTTTTAACCCGGAAATAAAAGATGCACGGTACCTGAAGTAAATTCTCGAACGGCGAAAGAAGTCTAATAAAAACAGGTAATAACAAAAATAATTTCTATCTGGCGGTTACAATACCCTAGCAAATTAAACAAAAGGGTAAACTTGTGAAGTGATGATCATTTTAAAAAGACAGATCAAAGGCCAAATAAATTCAATTTAAAAACCCTAACTTTCCCTCAATCCCGTAACTTATTTCACCGATTTGCTTATGAATATTTATAAATCGCAGAATTAATTAGAGTTCTTAAAATATTTGCTGTTTCGACTCCCACGAGTCAGGATAACCTTATATGCGTGTGCTCGTGTATCCGTATATACGTAACATCGTGAATCCGGTTTTATTAGGTACTTCACGTATTTAACTAGTACGAACGCTAATCGTACCTAAATTATCTCTAGAATTTAACGAGCCTCATATTAGTGGCGCCATATATATTACATGAATAAATCTAATCTGGATGAAACCAGCTGAAACGAGATCGTAATCACAAAGTCACAAGTACCGTAATATACCTTCTCTTAAATGTAAAAGGAATTTTAACTAAGTCCGTGTCCAAAATATAGGCGCGCTGAATAAGCTTTTGTTTTGAAGCCAATCAAACGCCGTTGGCCTTTGAAATATCGCACCAATTCATAAGGAAAATACCGCAAGTAGATCAAAGGCGTGACAAACTTTCCCAATAGTCAAGTAACTTTATGCATAAAAAATCTTTCCAGCAGGTAGACTCTTTGTTTGGATATTTTATACTTTATAATATTTTTCGTTCAAAATAATTACAAATATAGAGACAGTGACGTGACGTTGTCGTAATTTCTTGCATTTTTGTAGAGATTGAAGAGAAATATAGGCTTCTTTTGTAACCGGCAAAATGCACGGTTCTAGAATGATAAGCAGACTAGTACACAACGCGGCAAAGCTGTAAAAAAAAACCTAGTTATTTAATAAAAACGGTATAAAAATTCAATTCTCGTTGCTCCGGTATCAGTTGCTTTGTAAGTACAATCCGTCTCAAAATAGCTGCGGTATACTCTTTCATAGACCCATGTCAATTTACAGCACAACCCTAACTAAAAAGTCGGGTAAAAAGCATCTGCCTCGAGTACGGTCTCGGGGGCAACAGATGTAAGACATCAAGACGTTATGGAGGGCAATCCGGCTCACATGTTGTACGAAAAACGATGTTCATATCGATTACTTCTACTGGGAATATTCGATATTCGACTCAGACTCGATCGCGCTCGATTCCTGGAAAGTTGGCAATCTGTCGCGATCATGGAAATAGACTCGGTACTTATCGATGGTACTGTAATAGCTAAATTATAGAATTTCCTCTACTTCTAAAACGGAGCGTTTAAAAATAGCGAGAGGTTTTTGTGTTGTTGATTTACGTGAATATAGATAGTATAACGATAACTACTTCAATACGATGTCTTATATCAGTGTAGGGCATTTGAATAACATATTTAGATATTTAGTAAAATCCTAAACCATAACTGTGAATTGTTAATTTGTTCTGGATACGAATGAACCAGTTATTATCTCCTAAATGAGCAAGAAAGATACCACATGGATAAAGCCGTCTACCTACAGTCATGTAAAAAGGTACTCTGTGCCTACAGTGTTAATTTTTAACGGTGTTTGGTTTATACATGCTTTTAAGCTAATAGCGTTGTTACAAGCGATCTGTGAACGCCTAAAATTTGCTATAATTAAAGCCGCCGAATTCGATGCCAGATATCGGCGCGCGGCAAGCGACGCCAGCCGAGTAATTAGCTAAGCTCATAATTAAGTATGTACGGTACCTGCCGCTAAGCTAAATACGGGCACGCCTCGCGCCGAGTTTGCGCCGACTTTCCGGAAACTCCCGCTGACGCCATTCCGGTCATGATCTCGAATTCACAACTCTTGAAGCTAATTTCCGAATGTCACTTTGTTCTTTATTCAATTTCCGATATTGGTCGTTCCGTACGTTCGGAATGTAGTTTTGTACTCTTCCATTTGGTTATTGGAGTCGGCAACTCACTTCGTGACGAGTTACAGCCCAGCTTTGATTTAATTAAACATTGTTAATAATATCGATTGCCCTTTTAATAAGCAAAAACTCCTTTAAAACATTAAGAGGGGTAGTTTCGTAAATAAATGCTTTTTTCAGCAGCCAAAATTAAATTGCTCGCCGAGATTAACTTGAATCGCGCAATTAGGAAAATAAATTACCTACAGTTAGGATTCTAAGGAGAGAAACAAGGGGGAAAGCAAGGTTGTTTTACGAAATGAAGCGATTCTAATATTTTTTTAATTTGTCAGGAATCGTATCAAGAATACAGATAGAGGATCGTAGCATGTACATATAGCTGCGTGGGTATGTAGCTAAGCGGGATAACACGAAAAAGACAATGATTGATACACGAGGTTCGTGAGAGAAATTTCGCATTTTTCTTTGAAAGTCACTCCCTTTTCATTCCCCACCGCCCCTGTAACAGCCATCTCGGTCGAATATTAAATTCGCCCCGTCAGTGACGCGCCGTGCGTCCCGTAATATTGTGACTTCTGTCCAAAATTTCATTCGCCATGAAGAACGGAGCATATTAAATTGTGACCTTTAATTCATTAAGAACATACCAATGCCCTAGTGAACTTTGCCTAACCTTTAATTATGTAAGTAGTGCTATTTATCATTGCATAAAATACACATATTCGTATATTTCAATAAATGTTAAGTTTCTTTCGAAATTATTTCGTTCCGAAATCCAATTACCTATATATATATTCTCTACTTACAAATTTTACGAAAAGATGCAGCTGACTTACCTGTAAAAGAAAAAGTATTTAGTTTGTTTAATAATAATATAGTAGTAAAATGATTAAGTTTAAACTAAATAAAATAATGTCATTGTTTGCAGTCCATATCAAAGCATTGTTATTTATTATAAAAAATAGTCTTAAATAAAACAAAATTACACGCCTCCTTGAATTGATCTAGTGTTCTCGAGTTAGAATAGGCTTAAAAGAAAAGTATTAATATTAATTAAGTTTGCAATGAATATTACAGAAAAGTAGTTAATTAGTATTCCAATAGCCATTTCATCGAGATGAAAGGATTGTTAGCATTAACGTTATATTTCTTGTACACCTTTTGTTGCAAACTAAAAGCTAGAAAGGTAATTTTCAACTTTCCACTAGGCAAAAACTTTAAGATTGATTAATTATTCTGAGCTTCTTCGTGAAGCTTGGAAATTTTCAATTTATGAAACAGTTAAGATTTCGACAAAAATTCTTATTTCAAGGATTTACATTACGATGATCTAGCCTAACAGTTCTGCACAAATGAATTTAAATGGCATTAACACTTGAAAAGTGTGCTTGACTTAATCGTATATCTACACTAAATTAATTTCAACCCACCCAAGGTTCCAAAGTCAGCTATGTGAATAGTTAGCTGGCAAATTTTATATTGGTTTCTGACATAGACAAGACGTGAAAAATTATGATTTTTTCAAATTACTGGCTGATATCTCCAGATGGTTACTTTTTATCCGACTACGCTGAAGAAAAATAAGAGGGGTTATGACTCTTTCTCCTCTGTGAACAAAGTTTTTTTTTCTGCACATGGCGGCGCGCATCGTCAGAAGGCCCGTCTGCGGCCCTAAGCACCGTAGTTTGAGCCCCAACCCGCTGCAGCACCCTAGATTAGGTTTTTCACAATCTAAACTGTTATAAAATTGAAAAGTTAACTGTCTGTACATTGAAGATATTTTCAATTCTTTTTTGTATGTGTCGTTGTGGCTTCATGACGCCAAATCGGCTAAACAAATTTCAAATATTTTTAGTACACGGATAGCTCCTTTCAGATTCGGATTCACAGATCGTTATAAGATACGTTTTACCCGACAATGCTGAAGAAAAATATAGGGTTATTATTTTGTCTCCTTCACGAACGAAGTTACGGGGCACCCTCTAGTGTGTTTTTATATTTTTTTATTTAAATCCTGTATTTTATTTTTTATACTTATTGTAAAAACCTGGTTTAAGTAATTGAGTAATTTATTAATAACAGTGTGATCGATATAACGTGTCTATTGTATTGTTTGTAAAACAGGGTTTCAATAAATGACAGGTACGTATCTTTAGTATCAGATAGCTTGTCTGGGTCGCAATTAAGAGGAGTTATAAAAAAGGGGGTAAAAAAACGAGCGCGCGCGTCGGCAGATGCCGCCGGCGCAGCTCGAGTGGTGGCGACAGGTGCGCGGGCGGCTAGGGACGGCACGAGACGAGACTCGCCTTTAATGCGATACTAACTTTCATACTCAGATAACGAAATTGCCGGTAGCAATTTTTACGATATACTTAGTTAAGGGCCTACTTCGTCATTTGTAAATCACGCCCCAAACGCGTAACTAGCCAATAAGCGTGATTTGTAATAAGGGACGCATTTATTGCTCGCGCGCATCAAAGAAAGAGAAAGCTAATACACTACATGCTTGGGGTTTTTTGCGTAAGCGCCAGATGTACAAGTACCATGATATCGAAAATATTATTATGTTTTGTTAACATTTAAGTTAAGTAACTTAAAAGATAAAGGGAAGAATGACAACATCATTTAGCCGTTTATTAATCTGTCGTTTGTACAAACTAGACAAAAAACGGACAAAAAACGGGAAATATAGACGCGTTTTCGGATAACTTTTCCATCGAGGAAATTTTCATTGAACATGTTTCCGCGTTAATCACTGAATATAACAACAACAACACATATCTGAAAACCAGCCTGTTTTATATACTAGGTTTGACAAAAACTGCGCTACAAAATAGCTTAAATTTTCGCATGCATCCCCTTGCATGCATTGCATCCCCTCTGATTTTTAATTCGAGACCAAAATTGGACAGTTCTCATCTTGATTATTTCATCAAATGAACATTATATCATAAAAATATGAATGAGAAATCGTGCAACCAGTAATATTAGGGTAAGTTTTGTTGATAAAAATATTAACACTTAAACCAGTATGCAGTGATCACAGCTAAAGTGCGCCCTTTAACGTTAAATTTTGGTCGTGAATTAAAAATCAGAGTATAGTAGAACAAATATGCCTACACTAGAACTTCGCGCGCAGAAAAGGTCATAACTATTTTTTACTTTATTTTAGTTACCCTGTACTAAAAACTGACAAAATCAATTTAGCGGTTTTGACGTGATGTGGCTACAGACCTAAATACATACGTCTATGTACATCCAAAAGATACATTTGTCCTTTAAACAGCCTATTTTATTTATTTTGTCTAAAATATCCTAAAGTCGTTTTTACAACTTTAAGTAGTTAGTACCTAATGATACAAACTTTTTTACACAGATAACGAAATTTCCGGTAGCAGCGGTAACGATACTTAAGTTAGTGGAATAAGGTGATATGCGTGTTTTGATGCGTCATTACGAGATCGGATTACCATTAATATCTGTACATATATATAATAACCTGTGCGTTTTTATGTGTGTCTCTTTACATGTATCTTCGTAAATTATATCACATCCAATTAAATTATAAATGTTACATGAAGTCGTGACAAAATAAGTTTAAAATAGATTTTGTAATTACACGTGTATTTTTATCCGATTTCATCAGGAAGAAGGTTATTTTTTTGTTAAGGAAAAATTTATTGATTAGTTATATCTATACCTACTTGAAACATTGCAGACAAATGGATCATAATTACAATAATACTGTGAATTACAAACACAATTACTTTAATTATAAGTATAATTACTTCTTCATGACGGTGAAATACGAAGTTTATGATTATACTCTTTATTACGGCATAAATTAAGACAATTCCTTCATTTTTTGTAAAATAAAGATTAAATACAAATTTAACGTAAATAAAATAAAATATTTTTCGTCTCGTATTAAAATAATTAAGATATAGCTAAAACACTTAACTAATGCCCTTCTCGCATGTAGTAGTTTGTCTACATAATTCATATGGAACTTGTCATTTTTCTATTATGGAATGTCAAATTGTCTATACAAACACGTTACTATTTTTCACAAGAGGGGTTTATTTAAGTCTTTACCTACAGAACAATTGCACTTATCAATTATCGACTATTACTTAAGCAGCTGCTCTATATAACGAGACCCTCCCAAAGGTCTACAGATCGTATAATTTGGTAAACCAGCAATTAAGACTAATCGCTATAGTTTCCCGGCAATTTGCGCAAATGAAGCGTCGTACGACAATCGCTCCGGCGTTAATGAGCTTATGTCACCTCGAAACTAATTACTATACGACGTTTGATTGTCGACGCCAAAGGATGCGTTGTCTGAGTTATCTTGAAGATTACGCATTTTGTATTAAAGAGAAAGGTGAAGTGAGAGTCAGCCGCAAGCACGAAGAGTCACCGGAAATCAAAAATTACCGAGAAAAACTAGGTCCTTGTACGGTCGCCGTAGCTCTAAAGTTTTGAACATATTTTGTTTTTTTTATTTGTTATACACGAGTGGCAATCATAGTAATACCTACACTTACTGTGGAAATTTCAAGTGATTTTACTTATTACGTTTCAAGAGTTAGATAGGGCCCTATAACAGACTGAGGCTTAATAGGGTACGGAACCCTTTTTTTAAAGCCTGATGAGCTGGGGATGTCTAGTTTGGCCTCCTTGTCAGTAATTGCCGCAGCTATGATTGGTAAATTGGGATAGGACACTGTGTGCAAGGCACGAGGAACGCAGAGGTTTTGAGCCGATCAACTCGATTTGGGGCGTGCGAGAGGGAGAGAACATCGGACATAGGGGAGAATAAGGCACTACGGGCTGGCTTCCCCCGCCGACAGAACCCTAAAAAAGAAGCCTTATACGATGACTTTGATGATCGCGTAACCATCTGTTCTTCCGTCCGCTTCGACGTCTGTGTATTAAAATACATTTTGACGTAACATTCCAGACAACATGTTTTTTTTTTTAAGAAAGAGTCATAATGATTCATGTGACTGGCACCTTCTCAAAATTAGTATACGTTTTTATCTTCTACATTTAATATATTTTGCTAACAACGCAACAAAACACTGCTTAGATACTGCCCTCGCTGCTGATTCTGAAACGTCGGATTACAGCCCAGACATGGAGCATGGAGAATACAGACCCTTGGGGGTTTAAATTTGCCTTTTGCATACAAATACCTTACGAGAGAAGCCAACCAAGTTAGGTACGTGCCGAAACTAACCTGGTATATGATAAACAGACATATACTTGTAATATAATCGTAGACAAGACATTCTGATTTTGCACGCTGTCGCCACGTTTGGAAAAGTGCACGTTCCGCTAAAACACTTATTAATCAATCAACGGCCAATCAAATTAATTCTATTACAGACTATAAAAACAGTGTTATGAAAGAAGACAACGTTTTTCGTAGCTAAGTAAACCAATCCGGTAGCAGCAAACTATATAGATACATGGGGAATCAAATGAAAGCTGGTTTCATATACCATAGCTTTATTTTAAATTGTAAATACAAAATACCACAAGTTAACAGTGGCAACCCTGGAGCTCATAAATTGACCCGTCGAACGCCATCGACGTCCCGTTTCTTCGCTGCTTGCTAATCGACCTACTAATAGCGCCCGCCGTAGAAGCGTCGCATCGCCAAGGTATGCTAATCTACAGGCCAGACAAATTTAGTTTTAATGATATATGTATACACTTATGATACTAAGGCTCTATTTAATTTTACTAATGTGGCAAGGGTCAAGTTAAAAGATGTCTATATACGATCTCGCGTATCAGTATCGCATTCGTTGACGTCAGCGATAGTGATCCTAAGAGGAATCAAGGAACATCGCCATGAGTGTCACTAGAAGTGACACATATTTGTTTAAAAATGTGGAATAGATCGATTTGTGTAAGATTGTACTTAATTATTAAGGTTTATGTCTTTATTTATTAAGCGCACTCTAATAGAACTCGATAAAAAATTGTGGAATAAAATTGTCATAATATTACCAACAAGAAGAAACCGCTGAAACCCTCCATCGCTGCAAGCGGAATAAGATAATGCAATACCTACAAGCAAGCCTAACAAAGACATTCCTCTAAGTCCGGCTTACAGCACCGTCCGACCGCGCCCCCTCCCCGCTGTTTAATTCCATTAAACCACCCCTTTTTATCTTTTTCGCTTTTATCTTTTACCCCACTATTGGATTACTGAACAAAATGGCGTGCAAGAGACACACGCAATCTTCCGCCTTTGCCATTACCTCACCTCTCTTCATAATAGTTTTTTTCCGGTTTGACAAATGCTACGGAAAAAACTGATACGCTTTACGAGCACTTCCCAAATGCCGAGTGGAGCAATAATATCTCACTATCACCGTACGAAACGATGTTCATTTTACTACAATACAATCGAATCGTAAAGTTGCGCGAACGTTGACGGGCCGTGCACCCTTTATTTAATTTGCGCAACACGTGTGGAGGTAAAGTGTATATAACCAATTCAATTTAAACTCGTGATGAACCGAGTGATGTCAAAGTTAACTCCGGTGTGTTGCGTGTGTGATAGGTAGGTATTAGTTTAAACGACGCGACGCTACGAAATTAAAATACTTCAGACTGGCGCTGTAACCGAATCGACTGACGTGAACCCAAATAATTGATTCCACAGACGCGTTGTTAATCCGTGAAATAAACGGCTTTTGAAAGCATCACATTGCTTCTATTCCAATGAGAAATTAACTTAAGACGTCTTATTACGAAAAGCTCTCTCCGCCGATAGAGCGTAGATCTGTGTAGTCTGAGTAAACGTATTTAGGAACTAACAATTCCATTAAAGCAGGCACATGTGTTGAATCTAAAACAAACCCAATCAGTGCCTATTAATTCTAATTATCCCTTCTGTGTGTGCTGATTAAGGATCCGACGTACAATCAAGTAGAGCAGTTACCATATGCACAAAGTTGAAATTTAATTTTACAGCGGCAAGCAAAACATTTCGGAGCCATCAAAGTGATAGTGAAACTTCGCGTTCAGGTCGATTAGGGTAAGTAACGCAACTAATTTCTAATATGTTTAGTTAGCAGCACTTACCTATATGAGTTTCGCTTGCGAACAAATTTTCGCAGAGTAGGCGTACGCAGCATAGTTGCTCAACTAACTTGGTTCTTTGATGTTAATCAATAAACGACACTATAGCCTTGTGTGTGTGTGTGGGGCGCTTCGTAACTAGCAAAGCACCGAAACATAATGAAGACCTTTCACATAAAAGTGAACGTTTGTTGTTGATAGGTAGAAGGTAAACATGCGGCTTAATTTGGCCGTATCGGTGCCGCCATCACGTCCATCGCGTTGACTGGTGGACTAATGGAGACTATAATATTCACATCCATTACAGATACGATCTAGATTGTATTCGGATAGCTAACACGCTTTTCAGATGAATCCTGCATTCAAACATAATTGATTGAAATGACAACAATTACCAGCGCATCAACCGTAACTACTAAGAGAACGAAGTAATTAGAAAATGTTTTTCAACCGACTTCCTACAAATGAATTCCACAAAGCGATGACAACCTCCAAAAAGTATATTGTGTATAGAAATTCATCATTATCATTACTTTCTTAATTTTCCGATATATATATATTTGATAAATATTGAAGCAAGATTTTACGAAATTACAATTTCAATTTTATTAATTAAAATTAAAGTTGTGTACTAGAATTCCTGGCCTTCTAAGAAATTGTGCCTAAAAATGGAAAATAGTACCTAATATTGCAAGGCTACAGAAATGGTTAACAATTCAACCAGTGTACCTACTATAAGCGTTTCACCACTTTTTTTTTCATCGGAGCTAGCGTTCTACGTCACCGTAATCTATAAGCAATATGTACATCGTTCACGCACGTCAACAGCAACATCCTATCGTAATATGTAATGCGAATTTCATACTACATAAATCCATGTCAAACGGCTGTTAGTACGCATACTTGTATAAATATGTGTGCATTTTTGTAGCGTTTGCTGCAATCGTACAAAGAAAGAATGCGTGTGCGCTCGGTGTGCGAGTTCAGGGCTGCCGCGAGCTGAAAACGGTTTAATTAGTGCAAATAAGTGTAATTAATCGGATGCGCTTCGTTAGTCGATCGGATTTCGCAACTGCGGGTTTCGACAGGTAGATAACTCGCTAAAACGATCGTTCAAATCGGTAAATAATCGGCATTATTTACCAATGTTTGGTTTTGCGCCGTTTTTGTTTCGGATGCTTTCTACAACACGCACATACATTAAATCGTTCTCAACTAATTATTAGAATAGGGTACATGAATGAAGTTTTTTATCGCTTTTCGTACCCAAATATCAAAATACCGTAAAAACTATTTCAGAATGTGAAATTTAAATTTAAATCGGCCAAGAAATACGCAAGATATAGGCATTTTAAACTACTAATTAGACAGAGAGGTCTGACATGCACTGTTACGTCATGGTGCACTCTGGCCATATAAACTCCATATTAAATTCTGTTTTGCTAGAAAGAGATAGAATGAAATTTTGGTTATTTTAATAGTTATTCGAAAAATTATTTTTGTCTACTGTTTGTTACATGAATGAGCTTTAAATAAAGCAAAAAATGAAATTCATGCATATTCCCTATTCACTGGTGCTGGTAAGTATCTATTATTAAGAAAAATATACACCATGAGACTAAAGTAAAACAGGCCGTACCTATTTATGTCTTTTCATTAAATAGCAATCGATAATCGTACCAGGCAATGCATAAGAATCCGTTTAATTAAATTGCGTTGAATAAAAAAAGAGTTATGGAATGGAATGCTTGTAATAACCCTGGCACCTTAGCATTTTTTCACATAGATTTTATATTACATCGAAAGTACCACAGACAACCTTAACAAACCGATACCCAAGTTAGACAACGATTGCGTTCCAAGTTCCATATTCAAACTGGCCACTCACTTTCCACCGCACGCGCACCGAATCGCATTGACTTTAATTACCCGTTAATATAGCTATGCGCGCCATGTGTGCTTGGGCAATTGCCAGTCACATTGGACACTAGTCCGACTCAACTTGACGGCTACTAAAGCCGTACTTACATTAGCATAAAGCATTACTTATAATATCTCGCTCTAAAGTTTATCATGAAAATAAAGTGAAATTTATTTAGTTAAGGAAAGTTATAGTATTCTTACTCATTTGAATTTTCTAAATGACCGCAACAAGGAGTAACGGTAACCACTCAGAATTAAACGTCTTCTTTACGTGAAATAATTAAAAGTAATCTTTTTGGTAAGCATTTTATATCAGCTTTTAGCTCGCCGACGCGTGAATAAGATGCAAAGTTTCGACAGCTTATTAATTCCCAAAATCCCTTGCTACACACGTTTAAATGCTCCACCTTTAGATGTGTTAAGCTGTGTGTTAGAAACAAAGAACCGTCTTATAATACCTTCTCAAACAATATTACAAACCTAATTAGTCTAATATATATTCAATCGCAACCGCTAACCCGCGTATGTTTACCCGTACACAAAGAGTTCTCAAACACCAATGGCACTATAGCCGTAATTAATCGAACGCCCCTTAGTTGACGCGACATTTTATAAACCCTTTGTGAGCGATCGCTTTGATCCCACACAATCGGGAGCTAGCAAGGTCGCGTAATCAGTGAACGATTGTGCATCGCACCTACGAGCGACACTGTCTGCCGAAAGGCGGATTCACATGGGCTCCAGGACGGAATATATAATAGTGCGAGTATAGAAAGCACTTTTAATCTTATCGAAATACCTGAACAACAAACTAGAAGGTGCTATCTTCGTCCGCGGAGGAGGTAAAAATGATAACCCTCTTTTTTGCTTCAGCTTAGGTAACCGGATAAAAAAGTATCCTATGACCATATCCGAACAACCCGTCTAGCGGTTTTGGCGTAATGAAGCCACAAACATACAAAAAAAAAACATTTTTTTTTTCTGTTTAGTGACCTTCAAATCACTTATTCTTTCTTAGATGTCTTTAATGTACTGACATACGCCAGAGATAAGGGAAAAGAGGAGAAATACTTTGACTAGCTACCGCTGGAAGTAGTAGCAGGGACGCAAACGGTGATTATTCGCCACCACTGATGAATGAATTTGAAATTTATAATAAGAAATAAAACCCCAATCTTGACTGGGATGGCTCCAAGCAAACTAGCAGCGAAGCAATTGCCCAAACGTATAATTTTACCAAGGCATTTCATCTTAGGGAGGACACAATTTCTGCCGCAAACATTTTCAGTGCCTAGCTTCCTAATCTCCATACGAAACCCGCGTAACGGGTTTTCGGAAGCGAAAGCAACTAACAAATAAAACTAACATTAAACAAGCTCAGGTTGTTGAGTACGCAGCTTAAGGTGAATCGAACCGCACCCGAACCTCGCAGTTCTATTAATCAATAATGCCTGTCGGTTTCATGCAATATTATAAGCATTGGAATACAGTCCTGGCGCGATGTTATCTTGCTTGGGAAAACACGGTCCAAATTCTGCACTGCAAGTTATATTTGCGACGTTCAGTTGTTTTTAAGGATGTATAATTAAAAAATAATTAAAATAAATATTTTGGGATAACGTCGATTTTTCAAAATAGCAAGAAGTATTAGCAAACTGAAGTGGCAGTTTGTTCACATTTGTTGCACATCTGACAACCTTTGGGGCAGACGTGTTCTGGAATGGAGGTCGCACCTTGGCATGCCAACACTGAATCGTTACTGGTCCATGCATAGAGCAGGTCTTCCTCCAGCTAAGTCCAGTGACGAGATAAACAAAAACCCCAAGACCGACTCAGTGGCATGGAGGAGGCATATGTTCAGCAGTAGACGAAGGCAAGCTGATGATGATGATGAGGTAGATGAAGCTAAACATGAATAAAACAGACTAATCATTTAAATGATTTGTAGCTGTTTGTTCCTGTCTATTCCTATCGATACTCTTTACAACAAAGTATAAGAAAGATGTTGGTGAGTCTATTGAACTAGCAGAAGATAGACTTCGAAAGCAGAAACATACTCAGTGGATAGACTTGACGTTGTTTTTTTTTGAACAGGTGGTAATTTGTGAAGGATAAGGAGTGAAGAATAAAAATCGTTAACTTTGGATTTGAGAAGAATGTGAAACCCAACAACAACAAATCGGAAGAGTAACTAAAAGTATTGTTACAACTTTTATTACTAAAAGCGTCTTTCGTGCACTAAAGTTTCCAACTACTATTAGACCTCACTTTCTTTAAAACCCCACCCATTTAAATTAAATCCATCCAATTTCCATCAGTGCGAGCGGGGGCCCCGTAGTGCCTCGTCATGCATTCTATAATCTCGGTCTGAGAGCCTCAATCTGTTCTGATTGAGGCGAAATCTGCTTGCCACGCGGTTTGCCCGTAGTACGCGTTTCTAGTGGCATTCCCACGCGACCAAAGTCTGCAAATCGAAATGGATTTTTGCAAACGTGTCGCAAACTTCGCGGGATGTATACAAAACTCTGAATTAAGATAGCTATGATTATTTTGCAATTTACAAAGCAATACGTGCGGGAACGTGAGAAAAATAAAAGTATAAATAATCAAATACGTTTCTGTCAATTCATATTAAGTCTCATACAACAGAGTATCATTTGGATGATGACTCATATTAACTAGCAGAAGACCCAAGCAGAAACATATATGATTAAGAATAAAACGCGAAGACCAACAGGGAAAAATTAGAAACTAAAGTATTTAAAATTTGTCACTACGTCAATCCCTCATTAAATAAATAAATATTAAGGGACAATTTTACACAAATCGAACTAGCCCCATGGTAAGCTCAATAAGGCTTGTGTTATGGGTACTAGACGACGATATATTTAATATATATATTACTTATATACATAGAAAACATCCAAGACTCAGGAACAAATATTTATGCTCATCACACAAATATTTGCCCTTACCGGGATTTGAACCCAGGACCTCAGCTTCGCAGGCAACGTTACTCCCACTGAGCCAAACCGGTCGTCAAAAATTGTCTTTAAACTCCTTCTATTAAAATGAAAACCATCCAATTTTTATCAGTGCGAGCTGGGGGCCCGTAGTGCCTCGTCAAGCATTCTATAATCTCGGTCTGAGAGGCTCAATCTGTTCTGATTGAGACGAAATCTGCTTGCCACGCGGTTTGCCCGTAGTGCGCGTTTCTAGTGGCATTCTCGTGCGACTAAAGGCTGCAATTTGAAATGGATTTTTGTGAACGTGTTGCATACTTTGCGGGATGTATGCGAAGCTCTGAATTAGGATAGCTATGATTATTTTGAAACTTACAAACAATGTGTTACTTGCGAGAACGTGTGTAAAATAAAAGTGTAAATAATCAAATGCGTTTCTGTAAATTAATAATAAGTCTCTTAAAACAGAGCATAATTTGGATGATGACGCATATAAACTAGCAGAAGATCGACTTCACAAGCAGAAACATATATGATTAAGAAGTAAAATACGAATACCAACAAGGAACAATTGGAAACGAAAGTATTTAAAATTTCTAACTACCTTAATCTCCTACTTTCTTTAAACTCCTTCTATTAAAATTAAAGCCATTCAATTTCCATCAGTGCGCGCGGAGGCCCCGTAGTGCCTCGTCATGCATTCTATAATCTCGGTCTGAGAGCCTCAATCTGTTCTGATTGAGGCGAAGTCTGCTTGCCACGCGGTTTGCCCGCAGTACGCGTTTCTAGTTGCATCCTGTTGCGACTAAAGGCTGCAATTCTAAATGGATTTTTAGGAACGTGTCGTGGATTTCGCGAAATTGTTGCGAAACTCTGAATTACGATTACGTGTAATTATTAGGAAACTTGCAAAGCAATAGGAACCAATGCGAAATAAGCAACTAGTAGAATATGGGCCCATATGCGAAAGTGTGTTGGGGTTGGATTGTTGATCTTATATCTTACATTCATTTAATCGAGACAGCAATGGCTGAATGTTTTTTTTTATAGATGCGATAAAATTTATACCAGTGTATGACATAGGTAAGTAGGTTGTTTTTATACGAAAAAAATATATCTTCCGAAAACGATAAGCATACGTATAATGCGCACTAAGCTGCAGAACTAGTACATAAAATAATTTTGAAAGCAACAATACATAAGGTGAACAAATATTTTAAAATACTTTGATATACCTAACACTGCGAACCACAAATTCGTTTCCTCGCAAACGCATATTAAATTAAACCAGTCAAATTCATTTATCAAAGTCTAACGATTGTGCATAGGAATCGCTCTATCGCTAAGTGGGGAATAATTTATTCCTCATCGAGGAAACCCGAACGATCGTAGCCCCGAGACATTCCCCTAATCCTTTGATGGATTCTATCCCGCAGACGCCGGAAAAAATCCCGGAAAGTGCACTCCACCGAGGAATAACACATAAAAATTCCCTTTCGCGAAATTCGTAAGCAAACATTTGACGGGAAGTGTTACATTTCCATTCCGTATGCAAAGAAAACTTCTAGCATGGCCTTTGAAATGCCATTAATACAAATATTCAAGAAGGTAAACATCCTTAAGGTGCGTCCACACTTGTATCATTTGCTCGTATCCGATCACCGCGCCGTGGCATGACTGCGTATCGCGCTGCTTGGACGCTTACTGTCGGCGCGCCGATCATGCCGTACTCGTCCGATATAACTGTGTGATACGCGTAGCAAAATGGATTTCGAGCGATCCGATCGGCGCAACGTCCAAACGCGTGATCGTGACACGCGATCATGCCACGCGACGATGATCTGATACGGGCAAATGATACAAATGTGGACGCACCTTTACAGCGTGTTGCTCCCAGGAATGTAAATTATTTAAAATAAAATAGTTTAAACTGATTATGTCGCGTATATTATCTCATTTGAGTTCGCGACGTTTCCGTAGCTTTCCAGCCGGTGGTCACGGGGTACCTAGACTGAGGAAATAAATACATATTTTCCTCTATGAAACTTACAATTCGTGGTAACTACCCACTTTGCGAGAACAGGTAAAGCGTAAGGCATGCCACGTGGACCTAATGTGTAAATACAGTTACACATGTGCCAGAAGGGCTTAAGCATGTTGTTTTGAAAACTAACAGGGTTCCACAAAATAGTCCTGAATATTTTATACTTTCATTATATGGCACCGACGCCAAAATAAGCTTAATTATATATGCTGCATAGATTGAGTAGAAAAAATGTTACTTGTAAGTAAATTGAAGAAACTGAATTATGCAATTATTTTTTACTTTTGTGTGGTTTTTCTTGGAGTCGATTTTTTAAAATAAAGACTCTTGGTAAACTACTTTTAACCGGAAAACATATTTTTACAATGTTTTCTAGTCCATACTTGGGAGGTTTTACGGTTCTGTTATAAACATCAATTCAAAGACATGCAATAATTTATAACATAAATTAACTTAAGTACTTTTAAGCCCCCAATTATTCCGCACTAGATAATTAATGTTTTTACAACGAATTAACGGAAGCTGTTCAATTAATAAAGAATCTAACTGCGCCGCACGCGCCGTCGCAGTCATGTGGCGCGGCAACCGACCAATCAGAGGGCTTCCCGCTGAGTCAACGACCGCGCATTGGCCAATCGGACGTGGCCGCCGTGATACAGTGCCCGCTGTCATCCGAGACGAATCGATGTTATTTCCATCGTCACGATTGCCACGATGCGCGTACCTTCGCATCAGACCTGTATACTCGCCTCAGACGAATAATGACGTAACGTCGCTATAGAACTAATAATCACATCTGATGTTTTTCTACTACAACTGTGATTTGTTAATCGTAGAGCGTTGTACTTTAATACATTACGCATGACGGTATTTCGTTACGGCTTCATCACTGATTCTGTCACATAAATAAGTTTTCATTTCTGATTTCATCTTTAATTGAACTAGTACTATGTGAAATACAACAATAATAGAGTCATTCTCAAATAGTAGGAGTGCTTGTTACAACCATGTTCAACAGCTAACGCTACTACCTAATGCTTAATCGTTCTTTTTTTATACACAAACCGAAAGCAGCACACAGCTAATATATAAATAAGTATCCATACTAATATTATAAATGCGAAAGTGTGTCTGTCTGTCTGTCTGTCTGTTACCTTTTCACGCTTAAACGGCTGAACCGATTTGGATGAAATTTAGTATGGAGATAGTTTGAGTCACGGGGAAGGACATAGGCTACTTTTTATTCCGGAAAAATAGCCTTATCCGCGGTAAACGAATTTAAGGCGGACGAAGTCGCGGGCAGAAGCTAGTAACCCAATAATGCATGTCATATCTCAAATAGCAGCCGTATTTGGTTCAGATTTATCTAACAGAGAAGTAAATAATAAAAATTCAAGGTATAAGCATTTTCATTTAGGAACAAAACTATCTCGCATCGCATGATAAGTTTAAAATTCTCATTATTAAGTTGCCGCAAAAAAAAACCGACAGCATAGGGTACCTCAGTTTTGCAACAAAACGAATTACATTCGCTGTGGGAAAGTGTGCCGCAAGCGTCAATTGGAAAACAAAAGCAATTACCAATCAAAAGAATAGAACAGCGTTAGTACGCTGAGCGGACAGTCAACATATATACGCATCGAGCACGTTCAAGCTCTAACCATAGTAAACTGCGTTAGTGCAAAACGTTATAACACTCGTGGCCAACTGTACGTTAAGAGGGAACATTGGTTGAGTTTCCGCTTCGAGCTCAGTGAATAGCGTTCGTGTTCATCAAGCATTATCTACAGTTGTCTAACAGTGCCCTCTTTTATTAACTTCATAGCGCCATATGTACGATAACACCATACTTCAGATAGTTCAAAATGGGAAAGTGTTAATACTTTGATGACTCCAAGCATCCGAACGGCACGGAAGGCAGTCTCTTCAACTACACCGTCTAATTTTTCGCGTAGTTTCTACTATTACGAAGTTGTAACAAGCATACGGGCGGGAACCCCACGGCGCCACCGCAATATATTCGAACGCATAATAATTGTGCATATCGCTAACTATAAATAACAATGGATTAACAATGAGAAGAGCACGGCAGAAGATGCATGAGGTGGACGTGGGCCAAGAGCAGCCGAGCGGCTAATGCGCCTCCCTGGGATTAGCAGTTCGGTAACAGGACAGTTTTAGAGGGGATTTGAGTCAAATTCATTACACCATCCCAGCGAAAAACGCACTAACTTTGTATTAAGTTCAAACGCAGTACTGCATTTTTCTTTGCATCAGTGTAAATTTTTCGACGCTTGGACGCATACAATTAACCAAATAAATGATGATAAGTCTTACTAAGTAACGACACGAGGAATACAAGGAGCTTAATTGTTAGCTTGTTTATGCTGTGTTTTCGGCTTTAAGCAAATAGGTAAAGATTTGTAGATACAACCATAATAAAAAAAAACCTAAAACCAAAGTCCAATGGTTCATTATTTATTATAACTGCTCAAAACAGATAAACAAATAACAGTTTCAAACGACCAACAGGGTATTGAATTGACGATTGAAAATAAAAGCTCACAATCGCAATGTAAATGAAAATTAACGCAAGAGTAACCTAAATAGTAAACATCGTACATCAAGAAAGCACTCACAAACAAATGTCCGTGAAATAACAATACGTCAACATTAAAAGAACATTCCGTCCTCCATTACATTAGAAAAAGAAAACAACGGAACATCTCCACCGCACATACCAACATTTCGGCATCTTCATATACGCGGAGCAATCCAGCAGCTCCGAGCAAATACTCCATCAAAGGCAGACGCTGTTATGAAAACAAGCAACGCAGAACAAATAAACAAACACGCGAAACAATTGATGAGAATGACGAGACGCGAGTATCGCGTACAAATTCCTTATTTGAGAAATTTCATGGACTAACTAATTATCTTAGAATGCACATAAATTATACACTTGACGAGACGCCTATGGGGAATGGCGGATACTTAAGAAGCTTTAAACGCTATCACGCGGTCTTCCCAAAATGCTTAGTCAGAGTATCAAAGATTGAGAATTAATTGTCTAGCAATATTTATGAATTAAGTATAAAAGAGATACTTAGTTCATACTTTAAAAACTATTGCAAATAGTAAAGTAATTTCGTAACAGGTTTTTTTTTACGTATTTACCACTTTTCTCTAATATTTGGAAATTACATCATTGCAAAACAACGTCAATCGTTTTTTACCTTGTTTTGCAATGATGTAATTCCAAATAGTCCAACGTGAAAGGGGGACAAAAACGCATACACTTTCGCACGTCTCGTGGTTTTTACCAAAAGGTTTACTTATAGAGCGTTCCATTGGTGACATATTGAGATATGCAAAAAAATACATATCTATGCGTAGCTTTATCGGTAGAGGATGTGGCGTCGTACGAACAATGGCACGAAATGGCAAATTGCGTTTACCCTAACTCGATAACGCCAGACTGTTCGTACCTACAAACTGACACCGCATTTTGTAACAATATTTTTTTACCAGAGCAAAATATACTGAACTGTGATCTAGGGACTAAAGGTCCGAGGGGCCACCAAACTAATTTGTAGCAGCCATTATGCATTATGGCGCTCATCATAACCTTACTTTATCGGGTCCATTTGGCCAGTACCAGTATTTTTAATAACGTGCTTTATTTTTATGCGCCTGTATCTCGAGGATTAAAGTACTTAATTGAGGTTTTCGTGCACATGTGTGTATAAATTAGCATTAAAATTTAAAGCGGTGTTTATTTTAATACGTAATTATTATCTTTACGAGTCGGTATGGTTTTAATTAAATGGAAATAAGTACTGTTAAAGAACAAGTGAGGAGACAACATCAATTAGGCACGTAGGAATGATAATTACATCACATAAACGGGGACTCTTAGGCTCGTCAATAAAAGCATTTAGTCGTTAAGTACATCTTAATTTACCGATTAGCCCTAAACACGGACAAATAAATGAACTCACAAACGCAGCGATATAACAGTGCGTAAATCTGAGTGAAGGTGATTTTTACTGCCCAGAGCGGGCGGCTAATGAAAATGTTTGATTGTTAAACTCCGGTTCATTGTTTTCCCTCAGAGTTAACGATCTTTGGTATTTAAATTCATCGTTACGTGAGATAAAGTGTGATATTAATCGTTAAACTTTTGTGTTGCATTACTTTGCTATCTTCTTAAGGGCACATTTTGTTTTCTCCACAAGCAAGAAGGTAAACAAACAATAGTACCAAGTGCTCTCATGATTGCATTCCCTAAGGGTTTAAACAAAACAAGGGTGACGGCCAGGTTATGATTCTAGCGTGGTTGTAAGCATTTCCTATTGTCGCAAAATACGATTGAATTCCATCCGTTCGAGATAACTGTTGCTCGGGTATTCAGTTATGAATAGAGGTATAATTGCCAATCCCTATTCCATGGAATCTGGAAATAACACGGAATCTGTGGTACGTATCAAACAGCTTGTATTAACAAAGGCACTTCGGAAAATACGTATAGAGTCTGTTGTTCATTATTCATGGAAAAAGAAATGATGAATTCGAACGTGATCAGGAATACAGACACGAACAGATGATTATAATCCAATCTTTATTTTTCTCTTTAGTTTTTTTTTCTAGATATACATGCTTTGTACTTAATATCCATACTAATATTTTAAATGTGAAAGTGTGTCTGTCTGTCTGTCTGCCTGTTACCTTTTCACGCTTTTGCAGAACCGATTGGAATGAAGATAGTTTGAGTCCAGGGGAAGGACAAAGGCTATTTTTTATCTACGAAAAATACCCTTATTCGCAATAAACGAATTAAGGCAGACGAAATCGCGGGCAGAAACTAGTGGAAAATATTCTCCTAGCTTAAATTACCAATACTTATACCATATATCATAATTTTTCGTCGGCAAGTAGTCAAGTGAATCGCCGCATTGTTGTCAGCTTTTTACAAACAGGTATACTTTTTGTGAGTCGGTTGAAGAGATGAAAGAATAAGAAACAAAAGCAGCTCGAATTTGGAAAAACTAGAGCGGAAAAATGACATTTCTAGCCCCGGCACGGATGAGTCGCTAACGGTATTGGATACGTGACCGTTAATGATAATTTTCTTGGCCGTATCGCTTTAGGTTCGACACAAAGTTTACCAACACGTGTAACAGCTTAAAACCTTGAGCCCTATGTTTGAGAGTATATGTAATGGGATGTATGTAGAGTTAATTTCAAAACTATCAACTAAACTAGTGCCTCTGTGAGCTGTAGAACTAGTGAGTCTTTCAAGCATTTTGAAAAAAAAACTGAATTGACAAAATTAATCCATATAAATATCCGAACTGATCACAAAACTTCAAGAGAATCTATTGAAAATGCGATCTGTAGAGGAGAACAGCCGGACGTACGCAAGCATTTTTGACCAATCTCAAACGGAGACGCTTCGCGCTCGCTTGGTTAATAAATACGTAAGTGGAAATAGTTAGTTTTTTATGCAAGGCTGCAAAGTTATTTGGTACGAGTGCTAGAATTGAAAGCCCAGCAAGCGAAGGAATCTAAGATAAAAAAAAATCAAACTTCAAATATTTTTTCCACGCTAGCGGATACAACGAACTTTTACGTGCAGATTTGCTGCTGTAAATGGAACTTTTCTGAGCGAGTGAGGTGAAAAGATAATTTGTCTAACAAGCTAATCAACTTCAAAACTAAGTTCCAAGTCTAGTCTCAAAAATTATAGGTGGGCAATACTGGACTTTTATACAAATAGACAAACTGACATAGGTTTTAAGAAATTACACCAGAACTCGACGGGTTCGCTGAACAAAAAAGGTGGATTGATTTCGGAAACTTGGAAACTTCACAAAAAGGAGAAAGTTTGGCAGATAGAACAAATTAAATCAGTCAAATTGACTGCGAAAGTAACGAGCCGTTAATAACGAGCGAGGAAATAAATAAGATTACCCGGGCATAATTCCAAGTACCTATACCAGGCTTAAGCTAGACTCGACGGTAGTACGATAATATAGTAAAAAAACATAAAAATATTTGTTAAATATATACCTACATAAATAATATAGCATATACATGTTTATGAGGTTTATTTCTTTGTTTACTAGAAAACTACCGTAAAACTCAGACATATTCAGATATCATTAACGATTACTCACGTCATAAAAGCCGAGTACTGCTTGACATGCTTCGGTCAATTTCTACACATTATAATTATTAGTAGGAAAACAGTGTTAGGTAGGTGCTGCGTCGGGGGATGTGAGCGTGGCATTAAAGTGTGACATAGTCAGTGTCCTGTGCAACCCTACTATTGACAGTATAAATAACAATGTAAACGAGGGTAGTTCGGTGCTTTCGGCGCCCGCGCCTGCGCCTGCTGCGAATAGCAAAGCTGTTAGAGATTTAAACCCGTTCTACACCTTCCGATCCGATCCTAATTATTCGATAAAATCGGATAGTGTATTGAGATACAGGCCCTAAAAATTGGGATCTATTGCACAATACATTAACCGATTTTATACGATTGTTAGGATCGGATTGGATAGGATCGGAAGGTCTAGAACAGGTTTTGGCGCAGCGTCGGTGTGCACTATATTCTCTAACTAAAGTTCTCGTAATTAACCGAAACATGTCGAGCAGTACTCAGATTTTACGATATGAGTAACCGCTAACGTAATCTAGATTATTTCTTTCTTGTCGTTTGTTGTGTCTTAAGCCAGAAATAAGTGCAATCCTAAATCTTTTGGCTATCTTTTCAGCGCTTGTTTTATTTTTTTAATAGAACTGACGGCTTTTGGGGTAGAAAGGTTTTTGAGCGGTGGCTATGTAAAAAGCAGCTGGCAGTGAAAAAAGCCCCCTCTTAATAAAATATAGACCAGCGATCTGGTCTATATTCACCAAGATCGAAGGAAAACGTTGGATGAGGGCGACACTGCAGTTGTTATCGGTTGTCATGTTAATGACGTCGATGATCTTTTCAGCAAAAGGATTAAAAAGTGAATTTAACGATATGCAAATTTATTCGACGACACGATTTGAAAAAGTTAATCTAACAATAGACTTAAAGCACATGCAATTGTACTAATTTATTGTTGGTTTTGATACGTAAAGTTGAAATTTCATGGGCAGAAATATTGTACAAGTGTACTGTTTGTTTGTTTGTAGGGTACTGAATCTTTAAACTAAGAATCATTCGCAACCATAAACTACTTCAGTTACGTCCGTAGAGATTTAAACTGCGTGCGCGTCGCTTGGTTTACGTCAACGGCGAACGTTTGACGAATGTGGAACAGTTCAAAGCAAAAAGTCCGCGGCGAATATCCACGAACGCCGTAAATTTTTAATAATAAACAAACAGACGGAAAGGGCAAACAAACATTCGTGGCGCCGCGCATGCGCCCGGGAGCCGGGCAAATTACGTCCAATATTAACCTGAATTCGTAATAAGTTCAATTCAAGCAAAAAATGCCAATGACAGACAGACATCGAGGCGATGCTGTAAGAGATTAATTTTATTTTTCACACAGAAAACTATTAAAATCAGAACATTTTACTAATGGTCATTGTAAAAGTGCGATTTCAGCTGCAAAAAAGTAAACTAAAATGAGATAATATACGCGATATAATCTGTTAAATTGTTTTATTTCAAGAGTAATTATCGCGGAAACAGAAGAAAATATTATGCAAAAAAGTAACCTAAAAGTTATAAGCTTGAATGGATTACTCTGCCTATATTATATTACAATACTAGGTAAGGTAGTCAAAAAATGCGTCAACTGATCTGCACCTCGACAGCCCACGCGACTCTGACGCGCGATAATATTACACACCTCTTTCTGACCGGTACAGTGCGAGAGACACGAATGATGATATGCCATGCGACAAGCGTATTCACATGTGACATAATATGACCTAGTTCAGTGAAAACAGCAGGCGTTTTTCTCTAGACGTCATTTAAAACGCCGATTATGAAATTCATATTTTTATGTAGCGTTTATTTTAAATTAATTTCACAAAAAGTATACAATAATGAGATAATATACGCGATATAATCCGTTAAATTGTTTTATTTCAATGAGTAATAATCGCGGAAACAGAAGAAAATATTAATAATGAAGATGTTTAATGTTCCATGATACTGATTCGATTCCGATGTCAAACAAATCTACATAGCAGACTTTTAATTCAAGAGCAGTGTAAATATTCGGCGATAAATCGAATATTTTAATCGAATTAAAATTTTATCGCGACTCAAATAAAGCGAAAAATTTAATAGAAACCCTTCGGAGTGTACTGGAAAAAACGTTTCACGCCTAATATATTTTAAGTCGATAAATCATAATATTAGACAGCTACTTAATACCCGAGGGTGGGAAGAGGGGAAAAAAACACGAAAATCGTCTTTCATCAATTACCTGGGACAGAGGAAGATAAACATTTACATTCAATATTCTTTCATCCTCAAGAATGAGCTTGGCGACAACTTATTGAAACTGCCGTACGGCAAATAGATTTTATATTTACGCATGGTTTTAGTAAATTGTCTAAGAAACTTTAAGGAAATCCGGTCTTTTATTAAACGTCACTTAAACTTGATTGTAATAAAATCATATCTTTGCCTTGAAGATCTACAATAGTTTTTACTCATTCGTTCATTGCCCTGCTCAGAAAGTCAACGCATTCGGGAACAATCAAAAGTTTTCAAATCAACTACATACAGGGTGTCTCCAGAGGAATCCGCTACATTTTAAACCACACATTCCTGAGGTACTTTGGAGTAACAAATCCAGACTAATATTATAAATGCGAAAGTGTGTCTGTCTGTCCGTCCGTTTGTCTGTCTGTTACCTCTTCACGCTTAAACCGCTTAACCGATTTGGATGAAATTTGGTATGGAGATACTTTGAGTCCCGGGGAAGGACATAGAATACTTTTTATGCCGGAAAAATACTCTTACCAGCGATAAACGAATTTAAGGCGGATGAAGTCGCGGGCAGAAGCTCGTCATATATAAAGACAAGTCAAATTATCGATTTTAATAAAATGATAACGATGAGTTTTTCAAGATGGGTGACTTTATTGAGTGGCACTTTGATGTGTATCAATAGCGACACGACACTTGGCAACATACGTGGCTACGTCGCAATCAAAAGAGCTTAATACACTTCAGTAATCACAATAACTAGTTTACATGAAAATTGATAATATGTTCAAAACTAAGCTAAATTTGCCTAGGGTTCATCTAACATTTTTCGGTCCTAATGACCTCAAGCATACGCTGGTAAAATTATGCGCGTTCGTCACGAGACACCCTGTATAGTAACTATGTCGACTCAGTTACCAAGCTGCACGTCACACAAATGTATTATTAAAATGCAAATATCGTACTCCATCCATAAGTAATTAAGAAACCTATGCAATTAACTCTACAATAACAACATAACATAAGTAGTCCGCGTTCATAGGAAAATGTCGTTAAACAAATGAATTGGATTTTTTTTCCAACTAATCATTGATTGCTACCCGCCACCGTAACTGTTAAGGCACAAGCAATACAACATACCGAGCTAAATAAAACCTTATCACCTTACGTAGGAAATCACTTTCCATTTCCATTTACACTTAAGCTGTTACACTTTCCCAGATCATAATTTCCTGTTAGATAAACCAGCAATATTCGATATCCTTTCACACAGGTTGCTTGCGGATCAAAGGCTTTGTCTTCCAAGCTTGCCGTGTAATATTCGTTGAGAGTTACGTGTACGATATAAACACGTACCTAGTATAGTTTGTGTTGGCAGTCGTACTTTGAATAAGATAGCTTTTACAAATAAATTGTGGAGCTTTGTTTGAGAAACCACTATTTCACGTCACAGTTGTCATACTTCAAAACTATCCGATTACTAGACATAAATATTCCTCTAGTAATATTCACCGTATCTGGTAAGTTAAAGAAGTGAAAATACATCGTTACATCAAAGTTATACTATGAAACGCCCATACTTAGAGCAATATGTCTTAAGCGTGAAAGTGAACAAACAAAAGAATCCTGTCATAAGTATATAACCATGATCCTGGGCAGTACATATTATGAGGAATCAACCAGAGAGAGAGTATGTCTTCTTCAGTCTGTCCAGCTGGATATTTTATAAACAGTAATAAATTAAGAGATATCCTCTGCTGCTACAAGATTTTTGTTACTAGAAGATTTTTTTTTAGTTAGCTGACAAAATATATCCATTATTATATGAAACACAAATTTCGTGTTTCAGTGTTTGTCTTTGCGCTTTGACTTTGTATCTTTGTTACAAAATATATCAAATTATTTTCATTAGCAATATAATTTGTGTCTGTGTTTTGTATAACTTTGGGTTGTATGCAGTTCACGTGGAATAGATACCTTCGGCATTTAGAAAAACAGTTGACTAGTATCTATATCTCGGTACTTATCTGTGGTAATTAGGTATACAATCACAGTCATCTGCAGTACAAGGAACTCGACCAGATTTACTTGGTCCAAACGGCCTATGAATCTGTTCTGTACAGAGTGTATGTATATACAATCTGTGCTTGGTACCTGTAATTACCGCACAGCAAAGCATGAATCTCGTACCGGTCGACCTTGGCAGGCCACGATGCACTTGCCCACACTGCCCAGCATAGTCATCAAGCAACCCGCTTTACTATCACATGAAACATTAAAGGACGTATGAGACTTTGAACGATGAACATTTATAAGCCCTATTAGTACAGAGATCCTAATGAAGCACGCTCACAAACACTAAACTAAGATAGTCGAATGTGAACTTTAAAGTAATGCTACCAAGTTGCGTTTCGAAACGTGAGTCAGCTGTGATAATTTACTTTTAGAACTAGATTTGACAAGTAACGTTGAAGCATTGTTCCAGTTGTGTCCAATCAATGCTCGTGAGATCAACGCGGGTTGTCTTTTCATCGAATTACGTCTGCGCTCGACCTTAATAACCAAAAATAAATTCCAGTTTATAGACAACTGGCTTGTGCCCCTTTACGCACTTTTATCTCCCATTCCATCACTGAAATAAAAACTGACCCTGAAACCACAATACAACTACGCCTTTAGTACAATAAAGTACAGAATCAATAGTAGATACCTAACAATACTTGTCGAAATTCTATCATTTATTTTGAAACTATTATACCGCAGAGGACTTCAACCTAGACTTAGATCTCAACTTGTTAGTGACGTTTCGCGTTGAGCATAAATGGTTATCAATAGAGTCAGTTTTCAATATAGCGGATAATTTAAAAGTACCTTATAATTTTAACTATTACGAAAACGGGTACATTTTGTATAAAAGTCATTTCTGTACTCGTTTTTGTTGCTTTTAATTATAGTAAAATATGGATTTACGTAACGACACCTTAAATATAAAATCACTAACCTTTAATCTTTACTATATAAAACGTAATAATATTACTTATAAGTATACTCGTACTTATACATACATAATTTAGTATAATTAAAACAGTAACGTAATTCAAAATAATGACTTTCAATTTTGTTTAACAATGAAATGTAAGTTACATTATCTCAAACTAACTGAGGCCATCAGAACTGTCGTAATCTTGGCTTTGACCTCGCAGAAAGTGCAAGCAGAATCCGGGCCGTTCTGTCACAAGTAAGCTTGTTTATCATTGTTAACACTCGACGTATAACCTAGTCAACAAATTAACACTCTTTGTCCAAGTGAGTGACAACTGTGGCCGCTGATTAACATATATGAACGAGCTATCCTTGGGAGTTCGGGTTATATTTAATAGTCGTTCGTGATGCAACCCTGCTATTGTTTGGTTTATCGAAGAGTACATTAGAAGAATAACTTCTAAAATACTTGGAATACTTAAGAGAATAAAATTAACTATAACGTGGTTCTAGTACACATACATACATACAATCAAGCCTTTTTCCCAACGGGGTAGGCAGAGGCTACCTCCTTCCACTTGCTACGGTCCTGGCATACAACTGCCGCTTCATCAAGATTCATTAATCTCTTGCATGCTCGTCGGTTTAGAGTAAAAAGCACAATATAAGTACTCGTATTGTTTATTTGGTTTGTTTAAAAAAATACATAGTTAAGGGCCTAATTAAAACAAATTTTGAATCGATTCCTCTGTGTAATGAAGCTTATACAAACATCATAATATATATATATATGAGTTTAAGTTTTGTTTTACTTAAACCCCTTCTCCTTGTAATTTTTTTGAAATAACCTCTTTTGGTATCTTTATTACATAACAAAAAAATCTAAAAAAATTCGAAAGAAAGTGCCTACATAACATAAGACACTGAAATTTAGAACAGTAGAAAAGCTAACTTTTCTAGAACTTAGGATTCCTTCATTATCCGACGTTTTGACAGTTTTATGTGCTATGCTATGTTCGGGGATGGACTTATTTATTGAATCATTAACTTGTGTATCAATAGTCGCTGTATAATCTGTTACTCAATACTTTATTTATGGTAAGTAATTAAAAACATAATCTTGTCATTGAGTCCATCATAATGTGACAGTCATGTCTTGCGAATGGCATTTCTGAACGTTTAATGGCCGTTAAGGTCAGTGCCTACGTTTTGTTAAGGCAGAACAATAGATACTACACTTGTTACGGTCTACGAAATGTTGTAGTCGATAACAATAATGTTGTGTAAAAATACTGTGTTTATACCTACGACATTTTACTGCGCGTAAATAATATTCATGTGTAAATGCAATCAATTCACGTTCTTTAGTCAACTATCAAAATACTGTTGTGTTACTTTGTAAACCAGAAATATAGTATGTTAGATGTCTAATTAACTAGAAGATAGTTTTAAGATTTTGCAATACCCTTACGGGGTCCATGTGATACTTATCTATATTTTATAACAACTTTATAAGTGACCATGGAAAGCTGAAAAGCTTCCGAAACGTTAGGATCTCAAATGAGATAATATACGCGATATAATCCATTAAATTGTTTTATTTAAACATTATAATTACCATGGTACGCAATAAAGAATATGAATATAAACTTATTCACACACCTATACTATAAATTAAAGTAAACATATTGGCTTTGACTGGAGTTCCTTTCTTTACGACTAAATGGCAGTTTTAGTATACAATTTGATGTTTGAAGCGTGTTCTTTACAGAAAAGTGAAAAGTTTAGATAGCCTATAATAATTAACACTAATGTTGGCCAGTTACGATACATTCCATCTTCGATACGTAACGGCCAACGCGGGGACAATCGTGCTCGCCTGCGGCTAATCGCAGCGATTGTACATCGGACTATTATTACTAATGGCCGCGTAATTACAGTATTACACGTTACCGTAATGAGCAGTTGATATCGTATCGATGGAGATACAGATACGGTGTAACCGAAACTATTAGCAAGTTGTAAAATACTGGATTTGTTTAATATTCAGTTAGGGACATATTTTGTAGTGACGTTTATTCTATCACAACATCAGATTGACTTGGAGATGAAAAGTTAGAGATAGGAACTTAAGGATAGTAGTTTTAACCATATTTTAAAAATAAAACACTTGGGAACATTTTAGCTAAGTAGAAACTACTTATTTATGAAAAGTTCATAAATTTCAATCATGTTGCACATCATCTATCGATGTTCAATATAATTTGACCCGATGGCGCCCGATTAAAATCACAGAACTTTACGGTGGATGGCGATAGAACGCTCCTAAGGCGTATTAGAAAATACCGGCCAAGTGCGTGTTGGACTCGCACCGAGGGTTCCGTACAAACTTTTACTTACCCTAACATTATTAAATTATTATATTACCCACTAACTTTGCACCTGATATCTACAGCATTGCATACAAATCATGTGCAAACTTAACGCACTTCAAATACGTTTTTTTTTTTAAATAGCCAGTTAGAGACATGGTTATAATTTTCGTGTAAAATTTTATTTATTTAAACAAATTGTGAAAATTTCAAAATTTATAAGCAGGGGGCGGGTGTTTTTTTTCACATTTTCTTTAATAAAACGAAATCTAATATAAAAAAATTAAGAAAAAATGTGCGGATCAAGCCCTTTCATATGATATACTTCTTGACCGTGAATTTTAATTTTTGCCCCCAGTCATATTCGTCGTTTATTTAGAAAATGAAAATATATTTTTGACCATGTTTATGAATATTCCAAACTTCAAATAGATATCATAAGCAGTTTTTGAGATATGGCGCTCTAATAGTCGGACAGACAGACAGACAAAGTGGCGCCATAAGGTTTCCCCTTTTACCATTTATGGTACGGAACCCTAAAAATTGACGCATGAGCTTTGAGCATCGATAGACCAATTGGTAGGTGGGCCCGAAAGCCGTTGGAAACGTGGGTTCGATCCCCGTTCGATGCAAAAAAAAATTCAATCTTTCATAGTTATATTAAGAAACCGCTTGATAACAGTTATGGCGATTTCCAACCGAAAATCAATAAAGTCAGTGCAACGATTAGTCACTTAATTTCGGTTAAAAACTGAAATTACCTCTTTTATTGCTCAGACACGACCTACCTATTTTATTCAATTACGAGAACGAACAGCTGCAAGATACATGCACCTGTATGTCTCAATTAATGTTGCATATGTATGAATAATCAATTGCAGTTAACGATTCTGCATCGATTACAAATTTCAAGAAAATATTTATATTTGTGCAAAGTAAATCTCATATAAACACTTTTACTTTTCACAATTAATGATTCCTTTAACTAGGTATATAAACAAAATAACAAAAACATTCGTCGCCTATTTTACTTGGTTTTTGATTGTTTTTTTCTTCCAAAATGTCCCTTCTCCTATGCAACACCAAAAAACAAAGTCTGCCTACATAATACTTAATAAAAAAACAGTTGATATTAGAACCTTTTCTGAAATTAGTTGAAATGAGCAATCATAAACCTAGATAATGAAAAACTGCATACATTTCGTAACAAATATGGTTCGTTTGTAAAATTTTCAGAATAGCCCGCGATTCTGGAAAACTACTCAAAGCCACTATGATACGAACACGAAAACGTCATAACACGGCGAACTAGTAACATTTAATACAGAGGGAGCACGGAGGGGATCGTAGAGGGGGAGTGGAGGGGAGGTCGAGGGCAGGTGACTTAACACATGCCTCCCTTAATGCCAATGACCCGCCTGTAAAGCACCCTTTATGTAGTAACAGCTGATCTTTTAAGTTGCATGTATTCCCTATGGATCATTTGCTATTTTTACACGCGCGGACCTTTGCGTTTTTTAATAACGAATGCGTTGTTAAATGTTGAAAATGGTACTCGTAATGAGACGTCATTGTTATTGGCAATTCGTCTTTTTTTATATTTACGGGCTTTGACTGTCAATTTCTTTATTGTTTGAGTGTACTTAGTTCTTAAAAAACTTGTTGTTATGAAACGAAAAAAATCGCTTCTAACATTACCTACAGATCGGATATCTTGTGTCGGTTTCATAACTTGTTTAAGTTTTCCGTGCGAGGGGTGTTAACCCGCCGCACAACCCCCGATATGTTGGAGGACCACAACCTACGTTGGTCAGCGAGTCCATAGGACTTCGCCGGATAGCGTAGCTAGGCTGTGCTACCGACCATTCCCCCATCCACCAACCGGGGGACGCTCCTTTACGCCGTGAGGCCCATCGTCTTCGCTGGCTTGGCCACCTTGATCGAATGGGAGAGGAACGGCTGGTGAAAAGAGCATACTTGGGTCGACCAACTGGACGACGCCCAGTCGGTCGACCTAAGTACCGCTGGATAGATCTGGTAGAGGCGGATCTGCGTGAGCTCGGAGCGAAAGATTGCGCAGGATCGGGTAAAGTGGTATGCTCTTATGTCGGAGGCCAAGACTCATTTTGGGTCGCTGAACCAGCGCAGTCAGTTACTTAACATTACCTAAATGTCAGTTTTCAGGTAAAATTTATGTCAGCACATAATAATGTATCCCATTAACGTATTAAATTACTCAGTATCGAATCGAATTAAGAACCTCCGAAAAAGATATTTGATAAGTTTCGTAACATATCAAGTATATTTTCGGAAGTTATTAAAAAGTTAAATTTTCGCGGGCACAATTTAAACCCGAAATGAGTTCGTCCATATGCTGAAAGGATAACCTTCGCAATACCATGTAGGTGTGCTAAATATAGGCGCAAGCCCTTGGTTAGGATCTGTATCGGAATCCCTAAACGTTGTTTGTCCTAATGTATCGTTTGTCCTAAAGCATTTTTTAATAAAACTACACTTTTCTGGATTCTTATAAAACAAACCTAACCTAATCTAACCTAATACGATGATCTTTTAAAAAATCCTGAAGAATTTACGGTTTCAGAAAAAAGTGCGTTAGGACAAACGACGAAAATTGATTTTTGCATCAGCAAGCAAGCATGTGCAGCTTGCATCGAAACTCTGCATCCGTACATAAGTACTACAAATTTCATCATCAGCCAAAAGACGTTCACTAATGGATAAAGGCACCATAACCGGTTAAGTGCCGCCCGCATCTAGCAAGGTCATCAGTTTACCTTGTGGGAGGCCTACCGACGCTGCATCTTCCTGTACATGGTCACCAGTCCAGAACCTGTCGGCCCCAGTGACCGTCCGTTCTACGAGCAAATTTTTCACCGCCTTATCTCGGCCCAGCCATATCACAACCTGACCGCATTTTCCCAACTTTCAACCGTCCAAAATTTATTTAATCCACTAGTATATTTGCGTGGTCCCGTGAGAGTTTCGGCGACCGGAAGTGCTTGCGGGTGGAAACGCGGGATTTGACCGGAAGCCGACCCCGGCAACCCCAGACTGATGTGTTGAGCCCAGTGCAGGCTTAACTAAGTTATTAATTAACGACCGCAAGCATCCGGCTGGCATCCGATGCAAACTTTCCAGCTTTTTGTTAGGATTTTTTAGGTTAATTTTAGTTTTTATTTTCGCCGCTAACGATGGGAGTTGATTAGGTTTACGATACTGGTAACCGAGCTATATAACACACACATACACACACCTATAATACAAACTCGTACGACGGAAACAATTTAAACACCCTTTGAGGGAACTGCCTTTAAATCGTTTTAGAAAAATTGTGCATTTTCGCGTGTGCACAACTATTGTTGAAAACGGTTATTTATTTTATTAATTTATAAAATCAAATAAATAATCGAAATAATACAAATTAATACCTACACAATTTTCCTTTGATAGCAAGGGTAAATTGGGAAATGCGAACGAAATAGTTCAATAAAAACAAGTTTCATATAATACTAATCTCTATACATAGCTTGACAGTCATATATGAAGCACATTGAGACATCCATCCAACTCCAGTACGTGAAAGAGCAACTTTGACTCTGCGCCTCAAGTGTCTCGCTGTGTGATGTAACAGTAACATAGATTAAACAAATGTGATCTCGTTATAACCCGTAGTGAGCTTTCTATTGGCACAGAAGCACTCTCTACTCTAGTGCCCTTAGCATATTCGTTCATTCACGTTTTGATTCATTCACAATTTCGTCTTAGTAACTGCCGGTCTACTAATGGCTACATTCTTGTCACAATTAAAGTCACCTCAAATCATGTCACATTACTATCTTACCAAAATGTGACATTTACAATCAATGATATAACATAAAAAGAGGTAGACAGCTATACGGACTCCGAAAATGGCACACCAAAACTACACCAATTGGCAAACCTTAACTCAGTCTCGCGCACAGAGTACTTTGTTATGCATATATTGGATTATGCATCAAATAAACAAAACTGCCGTCATGCATACAAAGATTTAGCACTAATTACTCAATAAAAGCGTCTAAAAGCATTTACGATTAGTGTGTAGTAATGTAGTATATTGCAATATTATCAGATTAATGTGTGTGTAAGCCTGACCATTTTTACACGTGGATTATCGTGTAGGTACCTCTTTGTATATTATATCATTGTTTACAATTAAATGTTAGCTCAAGTATAATCTCAGGCTTTATAAGAGCTATATATAAGCTTACATAATCCTTAACGTTACCCTGCAAGTGCTTAAAATATAGGGTTATAAATGCCGTATACGCTCGTCTTCAACAGGGCTCCTTACATAATTTACAGACGTGGTCAAATTAACACTATTTTATCCATCTCGTATCTTCGATCACTTCCAACATAAGAGGGAGAAATTGTTACTCTTGTTGGTTATACTCGTACAGTTAAAAAGAAAGTTAATTCACCCCAGGGCTATGATCTAGAAAGTTGTGCCTTCAAAAGAAATGAGCAGTAAAGGAAATGTGCGGGCAACCGTCGCGGCGGGCAATCGTGTTGCTATTATCATTTTACAGCACAGGCTTTTGAAAATTTTCCTATATCGAAGACTTGTAAAAAAACTTACTTTCTGGTACAGCTTTTTTACTTTGACTAACGAAGTAAGTGAAGGAGGAAAAAGCAAAAAAAAATAACGCACATTACTTTTGATAGCATTACTACTCACATGTTTGTCCTTACTGGTACATAATTGCATCGGACTTACCTGTAAAAAAACACATTATTAGTTCTAAATCTGTAATCTATAAACGTTTGTAAAACATAGCCCCAATTCCACAAAGCTTTGTTCCTTTCAGACCATGATGAAATCAGACTTGTGATTGGCTCATTTTACGTTTTGTATAAGTATATAAAACTAACCTGGTTTGGTCGAAGCGTCGCCTTCAAATATTATCTATTAACCCCAATATCATATCCCTACCGATCTATAAGACATTTCCATGTTGTATAGAGGTCAGATATCGGGAAACTGTCCCCGTCCCGGTCGCCCGCGGTGCCATCCCGTCCACAAATACCCCAAACAAATACCTACAAAAGTATAAAACAACCCCCAGATCGAAAGGATATTGTATTTCAAAACACGTCCTAAATTTGAATCTTTTCAACAACTCCAGGCCTTTCGGCGGAATATTTTTCGTAATTCTAATTTCGTTATTCGGTAAAAATATTGTGAAACGTTTATCTCGTTTAGAGAGCTCATTGTTAGCGTAGCGAAGAAAAATATAAAGACGAAGCTTTGACTATAAAATTCCAGGATGACGGAAAAATATTCCAGCTAAAAATACCTTCTCCGGTATTCATAGTTAGAATTGCAAAATGTTAAAAAACTAATCAAATATGGACATGTCACCGCCCCGGGCCAGGTGAGGGCGGCAGGTGTGGGACAATAGCGCGTCATCTCCCTCACCCTTGCCCTGAAGCATGCATCCCTCTCACACATCGACATATGTCTCTCGCGTAATATTACGTTTTTTGGGGGTAGATACGCATCATGTTTAACTTGTTATGCAGAGTTATTTGACTTTTCAACCGTCCCAGTCATGCATTTAAAAATTGTCTTTTGACTTAGTCGGCTTTGTTTTTTGCTTGCTCTAGTTGAGCGCCTGTTCCCGTGTATCTCGCGCGCCGTACAGTAACCTAGGCAGGCTAAGTTGAGAACTTTTTAGGTTAATTAAATTGGGCTTTGGCTCTCATTCGCTCGCTATAAAGCTTTCGGTGCGTTTTATTGCATTTTATTTACCTTGCGACTAGCGTTTACCTTTTACTGGACGTTAGAATGCTTCGTTTTTTGGAGTGCTGTTAGAAACTGCACGGAAAAATAAAACCATACATAAGTACTTGTATGTATGGTTTTATTTTAACTGTACACAGATAACCATAATAATTATCATCATTAATGACTCACAGGTGTACCACACTATGTATGTAGACGTACATAGTATAAAATAAACACGTGAGATCGTAAATATATATGTAACGAAACGACACGCCACCAGAGCGTAGGAACACGCCGCTGATCGATAGACTACGATAAGCATTTTTTTTTCCTAATTAAAATTATTACTTGCTCGCTGTATTGTGGATGTTGAACACATGGTTCGATGACATTTCGGGTCGACAATAAACCCAACCAACTCTGACTCCTCATGTATAAACGCATCTAAATCGCGTATTTAGCAATAAACCCTCTCATCATGCATTTTTTTATGATCCGCGACCACTCTTTTTAATAAAACAATACGCTTATGTTTTATAACCCAGTGAAGCCGTCGGAGCATAGAGATAAATGTACGCCGATAACGTATCGCGCGATCAATAAATCATAGTAACCTTCGTTACGTACGAATTGTATGAAATACCGCGTGGGTTTAGCGTCCATGATTACTAACTGGGCTAATAAATGACAGAATTACCCCGTAAATGTTACAATATTAATGGAATGCGGCTATTAATTAGACAAAAAGAACATTAGTAACTAGTGATATCTAGACAGCCAGTGAGTTGCCTTTGCGTCGTCTTTAACTCGCCCAACAGTAAGTTACTCGATGTCTAGCAAGTTTTCATTTTCATCCAAAACCATACATATAATAATTTTGTGTTAGACTGATATAATAAAATGAGGATGTGAAGAAAAGTTATACTTTTTTCCGAAATCTGTCTATCTATCTCTCTACAACCCATGTATTTTATATAGTAACTTTTTTAGTGCCTAAACTTGAAATACATAGTTAATGAATTGTCATTCATGGCACTAAAATAATGTTCTTGAGGATAGTTGTAGCAACTAGCGATTTTTTCTCTAAAGTGCAAAGGAAAACCAAGAAAAAATATCCTACTTTGAGTACATAAAGGATAAGGTTTAAGTCATGTTTTACCAGGAAGTAAAAGAAATGGCGCAGGATAGAAAATACCAGCAATTGTTACACTTACAAGAGCGTAGCCCTTCAGTGAAAGAAGAAAATTAAGGTGTCATCATGCGAATTAATTAGGTCATTCCATGCTCATCCAGTCTGAACTACTGCTGAGCTGTAAAAATGTACTATTTTTGCTAAAATAAATTATAATACAACCAAATAAACGTCACATTCACATGCAACAGATAACCGACGCAACGGCAATTATCTCAAAATATCGCTTTAGCAAAGCATTAGTTTCAGTAAATGCCGTTCATATTTCAAACGATAATAGTTACTACTGCAGTTCATAAATAAGCGTAATAATTTAATCACGGCATTTAATTAACTCTCCCCTTTTAACGCAAACCTAAATATCACGAACGTTATCGCTATTATTGCGTACGCCCTCCATGAAAAGTATTTAATTAAAACATTTATTTTATTGCTAACTAACATTTTATCAGGACTGCACCCATATTTTCAATATATACGAGAATTGGCATTCTCGTAAATTTTCAACATAAGGAGTCCAAAGGAATTAAACAAATCTTTGAAATTAAGGGTCCATCTAGCTGCGGAATTGAACGACATTTAGATAGATAACGTCCCACTAGTCACAAATGGCATGGTACAACCAAACGGACATAACATACGAGTAATAAGGTGGTTGGGGGTTAGACAGATTTCGATGCCATTAAGTAAAATTTTAGTACTTCCCACACTTCCCTATTCTATATATTATGTCTTATCCCCAATCACCTTACTATAGAAAGAGTGCATTACGAAATCCCAATCCATATTAACTGACGTCGGCATTAAATTCCACGATGATATACGACTCAAATAGTGACAGCAAAATGAACCAAAAGCCCACACGACAATCAACATTTACTCAACACGGCGTAAGCTTCCTCACGCGTGCGGCAATATTATTTTTTTCAACCCAGAAGTGTCATGACAAATGCGGGGTAATGCGGACATGCTTGTAATATATGAAAGCTGGTGAAATATCGGTGTGTTGTGTGCCGCCATAACTAATGTGCCTTTCGCGTGAGCGCTGGCGTGGCCGCTCCTTGGTCAGACGGTCTGACTGACCACGCCTTTACCAGAGTACGATGCTATAAATGAGTCTGGGAAAGCGCTGTAAAATTCTAATGACTACACCATTGTGGATACATAATTAACTAATTAGTAATGTGATAATGTTAACCTTTTAGCATCTCTACAACGAGCTCTGGGACTACCTGTGTGTCGGCCTTTACCACTGTGAGTCGTAATAGTAATGTCAGTACACATTACAGCATCGCTATCGGTAAGGTAATGGCCGCCGCCGCTGCAGCTCTCTACAAGGCGAAGTTATAGGTATATAGGTTTTATGAGTTTAGTATGATTGGAATGCAGTTTGCTACCTACGATTTCTGGATACGTCATAGAATAAGCTATTAAGCTTATTCTATAACGTATCCGATTGCCAAACTATTGACCGAAATGCTAAAGTAACATGAAGACGAAAACTATCCACAGGAAATAGGAATAGGGTTAGTGATGTCTAAATCATGCGTCAGTATCAATAAAATTTTAATTAACTATAATATTAACAGTCGACCAAATACTGGCCGTAAAACGATAATGTTTTAGTTTTTATTGACATTTTCGTCTCACATTTCGCTGCAATTAATTCTGTTTATTCAAGCATCGGATCTTATGTGGAACGGAAGAGGGTTTACAGCGAATTTTATTGAATTACGAGTTGTAAATTTTTTATCGTCTCGTTCTGGTCACGGTTACATAATAAAATACCTTGAGTTTAGTCACCTGGTTTATTATAGAGGGTGTCCTACTGCTATGCGACACGTACCTTAAATATTGTAGATGTAATATTTTGCTGAATGGAGACATTATTTTATTATTAAAAGTAAGTAATACTGCATTTACAGATTTTTCTAACATGCTTGCTTCGTCTGGGAACGAACATGCCCTATTTATATGACGCCAATCGAAAGGAAAAACAATAAAAAATATTCCTCTAAGTAACAGTATTTTTAAATAAAGGTGTGAAATATTTCAATAAATAAAAAAATATATTTACAATATATTTTACTGCCAGCTAACAATGTTTATAAAATCTATAAATGCAGTATTACTTACTTTTAAAAATAAAATTATGTCTCCATTCAGCAAAATATTTAAGGTGCATGCAAAATATCTATAATATTTAAGGTACCTTACCTTCATATCGCATAACCGTGTGACACCCTGTACAATAAACCAGATGACTTTTAACTCAAGATACCTGTGTACTAGAAGTTGCCCGTAACTTTATCCGCAATTATAGGTATATATTTTTTTAATCTTGCATAGTTTTAACTTTTGCTTGCAAATAAAATATTACAAAATCCATACGTGGTATCGTATTAGTTACTTAATACATACAGTACTTCGATACAACTGTCTGTACAGTATAAATCTACCGTAGAACCCTTTCACAATATCGTGACTAATGACTCCACTTTGAGGGTTCTACGGTGGTACGCAAACCTATTTCCCTTACAGCATTGCACATGAAAGCAAATACGGAATTGTAATATGATATTGTCCTCAAGACTGTAAAGGTAGAAGTAAATAGATTGTGTGAAAAATGATATGAAAAAGAAGAAGCTAAACCGAAGGATGATAAAGAGGGATGGAAGAAAAAACATGATGCATCTACCACAAATAAAAGGGATAAGGACATGAGAATGACCATTGTCCTAAAGATTCTATTCCACGCCCAAGGAAATCATACATCGCTATTTATACGCTACAGAAAGATGAATTTACAAATTAATAATCGTATAGACGCTATGCTTACAAAGCTAGTTGACATTTGCATAATAATATGGATCACTTTGATTCAAATACAAAGGTACTATGAAGTCAATATGCGGTTTGAAACCGCAGAAAGTCGAGGCCGCAAGGAAAAGTGTCCGTTCATACTAGAAACCACAAAACAATCCGTTGACAACTTTAATGTTTACTTTCAAACGATTCGCCTTAAATACAGACATTATTGTTACTGGGATATTACACAATTCGTAAGTTTTAGGAAAATGTGGTCATAACGTTTTCAAAAATAATGAATACAGTCTTAGCTTATAAGTATAAATGTGAAAGTGTTTGTGTTGCTTGTCCTGTTATTGAACTACACAGAAATGTAGCAACGAATAGATTTTGCAAAAAAAGATAGAATATGAACAGAAAGTAATATATATTATTTTATATCCCAAAAATGCACAGCTGCCAAAAGACAAAATAGGAAACAAAGTATCTTGTAATATGATATTTTAGTTCTTTTATCCAAATAAAAGCAATGTTACTATTAGTAAAAACTAACTTGTAAGATAAAACAAAACTCTTACCAGCGAAGAGTAGTGCAGAATCTCACGCGATTTGTATATTAGTGCAAAGAAAGTAACACGGTAAACACACGATTACTGTTTCGGGAGCAACGAGCAATTTTCTGGACTTATACGTCTGCTTCTTGAGTAGCTTTGTAAATACGAGTAAATTATCCAGCACTTTATACGAAACGTTGTATTTAAGCTAAGTAATAATCTTGTCGTTTTTAAGCAACGCTTCACTTGCAGCTCACAGTACAGAAACCACTCTCATTTTACTGCGGCAAAGTTCTAAAGTACTCGTATTTTTCGTTGAGTGGACGGTGTCTATGAACGGAAGAATGCAATAATGTGTGTAATTAATATCTACGTTACGAACAACAGTAGAGAGAAAGTTGACGAAATAAAGGAACCAAATACTAAGGAAGCAATAAGAAAATATGTTACTATATTAGTGAAACAAGTTTTTCTTATTTCACGCGGACTTCAAATTTGGTAAACATCTTATAGGCAGTTCGTAAATGTAAAGTATAGTTTTTAAATAAGTCTTTATTCTTGGTTTTTCTTAAGTCATAAAAAAGCGAGCCATAATGCAATTTCAGGTTTAGTACAGTAAGTTAAATATTTACTCTTTTTTTAATCTGCGTTTTTAGTGTCGAAACTTAGGAGCCCTAAGTCCTACCTACTTGTAAGATTTTTTTTGCTCTATATCTGTCACCGACACTTTTTTTACTTGTTTCCATTGTGGTATAATATTACATTTAAATATTAATTTCACTGAAATAAGTCTGCACAAATGTACTACTCTTAATAATTTAAATTACCTACGTAGAGCATTCAAGCAAAACTTAACTACCCTACAAAAAATTACTTAGGCAACCATTACACGGTCAATCCAAATCTGATCTCGATCCAGATTGACTGTGTTACGTGATAGATTGACGGATCGCAACATCAGCAGCAGAAATTTTAAATTTTATTTTAAATCAAGATTTTCTAATGTGAAATATTGTCAATTTGTGGCAGTGCGGCCGCCAGTGCCAACAACGTCAAAAATGCTGGATACACAAGCTTTCCTTTCCTGCAAAAGCTTTTTTCTTATTCACATCCATTTCATGGTAGTGCACACACGTTCATCTGACGGTATCGAACAGTAGACTGATACGATCTGGATTGACCGTCTAATGTCGCAACCAGCCGCACCAAGATCCGTCAATCTCGCGATCTGCAACCTTGGTCGGATCGCGATCGGGATTGACCGTGTAATGGCTGCTATACAAACATGGTTTCTCAACCACTGCGAGGCGTAGACAAAAGTGCTTCCATAAAATGTAACGTTTATGATACGAATTGCTCTCTGTAAACGTTTGAGACGTTTCTACACGTCTCACGCGTGTTGATAAAATTTATCTCTTTTGTACATTGTTTTACTAATGGCACTAATAACGCTTAAATAACATTGTTAGGACGGGAGATCTGAATCTTAATACAATTAGATGCTGTTTTCACACCATTGTGCCCAATAATTCTTTGGGGTCTTGAATTATATTAGTGACAAGTGTAACATTATGTCTGTTTCCATTGAATACTGTTCTATTCGCATGACTTTGAATAGCGATAGCCTTATCATAATGTAAAATATAGTTTTTTGTATGGAGTATATGATCTGATAGTACCTACCTACATTATGTAGATATTTGGCAACAAATAAATATTTTACAGGCGTGGCTACAGAGAACTTACAGAAAAATATTGCAAAGCATTTATTAAGTGCTTTTTATCTCAGTTCAACCCAAAAAACTTAAAGCAGGCGCGAATGTCAGCCTAAGCATTGATATTATGCTATCATAATATCAACGCTCAGGCTGACATTCGCGCTTGCTTTAAGTTTTCAACCTTTTATTCGCCTTTGAATGTCTATACATTCAAAGGCGAATAAGAGGGTTTTCAAAACATTAGGAAAAACAGTGACCATAGATTGTCAAATAAATCCATTCTAGTCACGTTCCCGCACAGTAGTGGGAACGCGCGAGTGTTAGCAGAGATTCTCAGGGCATTGTTACAAACACAATGTTGTTTTCTTGTGCAATATTGCTGAATTCGCAACGATTGTGAAACGTTGCAGACACGTCCGTTTGCCCGTCTGGCGTTTTGCATTGTCATATGTTATGGGATCCGCTTAATGATAGCTGAATATCGCTGAGCAAGAACAAGTCACTGTCGGATATTTACGATCGAAAATAGAAATGAAAATTTCAATTGAATGCTGCTTATAATTACAGTTGCCAGTTGCTCCAAATTCTACTGAAGCGAGTAAAAGTTGAGCTGACTACCGACTCAACATTTGCCAAACTGGACTAATTAGCTGATTGATTAATATCCATAAATTCTCCTCTTATTTTTATTACCAAAGTCGGTCGGCCACAGCGTCGGCGGCCCGGGTTCAAAAATGCTCGCGCCTGACTGACTCCCCTTCAGCCTTCGAACTCATTAGTACCACAAAAGTCGAGTCCTCGTTTAAGAGATGACTTCAGTATTTATAACTGACTTTTTAAACTTGTTAAAGTATTTGTAAAGATCGTTTGCGCTATATAAAAAAATCCGACTGAATTTTTAAATCAATGTGTGAACACTGGATAGTAATTGAAATAAAACAATTTAACGGATTATATCGCGTATATTATCTCATTTTAGTTCCCGACGTTTCGGAAGCTTTTCAGCTTTCCATGGTCACGGGTGGACTGGATAGTAAGAATACCATTAAAATCAAACGTTTAAAAATATGCAATAAAAAACGATGTCATCCAAAAACGCAAATAATCAAACGAAACCAACGCATCGGAATGCTGAAAGCGCTCCAGAAAACAACAAGGTGTTCTAAACGTGCTTTTACGATATTCTTGTTTTATTAAATAACAAGGGAAGGTGGGACGATGCGAAAATGATGTTGGAAATGCTGGCAATTCGTGTAAGTGGAACAGGAGGGAATGTGTTTACGCCGCGCATGCCTGTAATAAGCTGTTGTTTACGTATGAAATAAACCAATGCAAGGTGTGCAAATAGCCCCGCCTGACCTTTGTATGCAGTTATGGATGATGAAATAACAAATCGAAGTAATAACGCAAAATAAATAACGGTACATGAAACGTTCCAAATGGCACACTGTCTATCATGTATACACACGCGTGTGTTCCAAACGAGTTTGTCTCTGTTGTTAGTCTAAACAGCGACGGAGCGCGAAATTGTGCGAAATTAAAGAAAAACACGACCACCCAACAAACTGTCGTTGCGTTCGTTGGCGGTTGTCACAGGGCGGCGCGGTCGGTATATTTCGTTTCGACGATAATTTCATTTCGCTGTACTTGTTGGTGCCAAACATGGGACTATCTGCGCAATATACCGAAACGCAAAGCAGAAAATTAAACCTTCGTTATGCTGACGTTGAATCACTAAGAGTTAAGCATGCACTAAGTAACAAATTATAAAACGCAGATAGTTACATGTAGTTTATTTTTATTCATTAGGTAACAAGAATTTAGAGCAAGTAATCACGTAGCACAAACAAGAATTTTACTCTGTAGCGCTTATTACGAACAAGCCTTTAAAATTATGTTGTGATGCACAAAAGTGCAACCAAACTCACAGAGCATCGCAAACACAGAGTAAGCAGATTGCTCGCTCGATTATGAACAATCGGTGAGTGTGCAAAAACAACGTTTATAGAGCATTTCTCATCGGCGGAGTTTGGCCAGTGCTGTTTGCGAGGCCGGACGGGATGATAACGTTTGTTATAGTATGCACACAACAGTTTTTAGGGTTCCGTACGCAAAGGGTAAAACAGGGCCCTATTACTTAGACTCCGCTGTCCGTCTGTCACCAGACTGTATCTCATTTACCGTGATAGTTAGACAATTGAAATTTTCACAGATGATGTAATTGATGTATGTTGCCGCTATAACAACAAATACTAAAGACAGAATATTTTTATGTCTGTTTGTCTTTGTCAATAACCAATATAAACTGACCAAACACCGCGTACATTGTGCTTAGGAGTAGGGCTCTGCTAATGCTAACACTGAATTTTCATACATACGGCCGTATGTAGCGTATATTTTGTACGGAACCCTATGTGCGTGATGAGTCCGACTCGCACTTGCCCAGCTTTTACTATAGACAGCAGTCCTAACAATGGATCACATTGCAGTTTACAAAGAAACCAAAGACGAAGAAGAGGAAGAAGAAGTCCTATATAGTAATATAATATTTAACGCCAAACAAAAGCCGCTACTATAACCATTATTACGTTAACCGACGACCTAGACTCTTATCTAATAATGGATGACATCAACGAATATCATCCACCTACGCTCGACCACTTGAACAGAAGGGCGCATCGTGCTAAGGAAGGTGCTTGAGTTACGTCATTTTGTAGAAGCATATCGGTACAGGATTGTTCGTAAATCGGCCGTTCATAGCCCGGTCATATTTACCGGGGCCGGGCGATCGCGAATGAATCCGAAATGAGGCAAATAAGCAATTATGCGCTCGTATTCGGGCTCGATTACGCGGCGGGAGTTTTAGACGCGCCACTGCGCCGCGGAACGGGCTGCGAATGGACATTCTACAACAGTTTTGCTATTGACGACCTATAGACAAGGGCGGTTCGAGGGGGTCATGGGAAACATAGTAGTACCCAATTGATAAGATATTGACCGAGAGGCTATTATTAAATAAACACATATTAGGGGACAATTTTACGCAAATCGAACTAATTAATAAATATATTAAATGTATACAGGTTGTCCCTAAAACCAACGCCAAAATGAAAAGGGGTGATAGAACAAATAAGTAAATTTGACCTCAATAAAAAGTTCATGGTTTTCGAGATATTGGCACTTTTAGAAAACTCGTGACTAAAGCACTCATTATTTTGTTATGAAATGAAATAATGATCTTTATTCTGTAAGTAGGCCACAAGGGCACTTTTACAAGTCTGACTCTAAGGCGTTTCCCAAGAAGAGACCACTGTTGAGAAGAAAGCCGAAACAAACTCAACACTATTTTTTTTGGAATAACTCCTATATCTAATGCAATATTTGTACTTAATTAAATACATTATTTGTAAATTCCTGTATTATTAGTAAGGTGTGCAATCAAGAGTATTTTTATAGTTTTGTATTGTATTTTTTCCATAAAACTGTATACAAAATTAGTATTTTATGCAATTGTTATTTAATTTATGCTTTTTCAGTCGAGTACCGCGTTACCGCGTTACTTAGGCCACTCAGCAAGCTTCGTGGTTAATTATAGTACCTCAATTATCTTCGACTCTGTGGCTACTAATCGTAACGATAAAATACTTTCCACCCTAGGGATGGAAAAGCTATTTACCCATGAAAATTTTACTTTCTTAAAAGGAGAGATGTTTTTTTTATATATATTTGCATTAAAACGAGTCTCCTTAAACAAAGAAATTTTATTTTTCGCAACTAAAGTTCTATTTTTGAAATCATTATAGTGCATTCAAAGTGTTGGCTTATGAAATAAAGTGTTGGCTTATGAATATATCAGTTCAGTTGGAAGTGCCATAGAGTATCCGACATTGAAAAGTATGCTATTAAAGTTTAGTCTATGAAGTTCTTATTGACTGATTAAAGTCGACGAGTACAAAAAAATACTTTCAGAATTATAGTGCCAAGTCGGAGTAACTTGACGGTTTTGGTTGGATTTTTAATTTAGCTGACTTATCAAGCTTCAAAATGGTATCTAGGATATACTTGTAAATATTCTATTGACCAGCAAACAAGCGTCCAAAAATCCATAAACATATTTCTAGTGTAAAATAGTTTTATTTTGCATGTGAATTTAAATAAAATGTTTTTAAATCAACTGCAAAAATTATACTGGGAATTTAAAAACGATGTCTCCGGTTCCGATTTTTTGTTGGCTACACAGAATTTTAATACTAGGATACCATTATTGATTTCGAATTAACTTCAAACATTAATTTAAAGCTCTTTAGGCGTGTATTGTTTACTCATTACTCTGCCAGTACAGTCCTTAATGAGCCTACAATTTTATCAACAAAATACATGAGGGATCACATTTACATAATAAGCCCTGCATACGGACCGTCCGATATTCAGATTTGCGTTATTATTTTACCTCATACAATTCTGTAGAAAATTATGTGGTGAGGGTGAATCGTGCGCCCTGATAACGGGATTGTTTACTAGCCTTTTGGCAGAAAAGGCTGTATCTTCGTTGGTAATTTTCATCAGTTAATAATTACCGTGGATAAGTGTAATTTAGTACATAGTGTTCCACTTCTTTAGTATATAAAGTTGTAAAAATTAAAACACTCTACACTAAAAGTATTCTCAAAAAAATATATTATAAAGGACTATTTGGAGGTGACAAAAATATTATGTTTGGATTACTTGTATCTGTCGTTGTTCACGTCAAATGTCAATTATAATTGATATACGGGTACCTGAGTATCCACAGATAGTTAGTTATAGGATACTTTTTACCCGACTACGTTGAAGAAAAAAAGAGGGTTTATGACTTTTTCTCCTTCGCGAGTTGCTGTAATTAAAAAAACAGGCTATTTTTTTCTATGATGAGGTTGCCACGTGTGATCGACAACGTGATGACATGTATTTACAATCAGTCTATGGTAAGGAACTCTGAAGCAAAAAGCGCGATTCTCTTATATATTGATTTTTACCGTAGGTACTGCACTTGAGCAACTTATGTGATTTGACGACCGGTTTGGCTCAGTGGGAGTAACGTTGCCTGCGAAGCTGAGGTTCTGGGTTCAAATCCCGGTAAGGGCAAATATTTGTGTGATGAGCATAAATATTTATTCCTGAGTCTTGGATGTTTTCTATGTATATAAGTAATATATCTATTAAATATATCGTCGTCTAGTACCCATAACACAAGCCTTATTGAGCTTACCATGGGACTAGTTCGATTTGTGTAAAATTGTCCCGTAATATTTAATTGTCCCGTAATATTTATGTGATTAGTCGCGAGAAAGCGATTGCCGAACAGTTACAATGATAAACGAAAAGCACTTTTACACAGTTCCTTCAGACCCATTTAGAACCTCCTGACATGATACTGGAACTCGATCAAAATCGCTTTACGTCACGCGATGCCGCTCAAGATAAAGATCTCTAATGAAGATAACGACTATGTTATCACCTACAAAATTTTGGATGTTTATGCGGGGCATATGTTTGACGCGCATCGTGACATATGATACAATCCCTAACATGGCAGGTTAACGTTACTGGCTGTGGCGTGACTAGGGATTGCAATCCGGTCCAATTCTCAATCCGACCGGATCCGGCCGGATTGAAGATATGCTATTGCGTCTATCCAAAATAATGCCTTTTGTCCAGTTTGGCCGTAAAGTAGACACGCGGAGCAGTTTTTGCAAATTAGCTAATGTAACAATGGTTTAGCGCTAAAAATCACCCTTATTAAGTCAAAAATCACTATCACTAGCCACTAATTTCACAGTAATATGAAAATTTAAGCATCTGCTTCAATAATATTTAGCCTTAAGTTAATAATAACAATATCAACTTATTTACAGACATGGTAACCTTGTCTCATAGTAAATATAACAAAATTAAATCTTTTTTATAAAAATTAAAACAAATAAATAAATAAATTAATAAATAAATATTACGGGACAATTTACACAAATCGCTCTAGTCCCATGGTAAGCTCAATAAGGCTTGTTATTATAACACAAGCCAATTAATTAAAGGGACTTTTTATAGTTTTAATTGCCAAATCTAAAATTTACCACTAATTTGGTCTATTGGATCATGATTCATGATCGTTCGTTTAACTTTGACCCCACTTTTCTTCTCTACTATGTAATATTTAATCAACTTTATTAATACAATAAGAGGTAACATCAGCAATAATAAAATACTATACTCCCTTAACACCCGTAATATTAAACATACATAAAGAAATCTAATCAATTATCACATATCACATCACATTGCACTTTAAACACTAGGTAAGAGACATATTATAATTGAAAAAAAAAAACAGTTTTTCTAATCTGGCCAAACAAAGGTAAATTTTTACCGGATCCGGTAGCCGCCAAAAAGTACCGGATCCGGCCGGATTACCGGATCCGCCAGACCGGATTGCAATCCCTAGGCGTGACATATCGTCATCCGTCTCTCTCGCACTGTACCGGATATAAAGAAACAGGTAATATTTCTCGCGACAAGAGTGCCGTGGTGCAGTTTGCTTCAGATATTTTTTTCAGTAACATTTGGTGATTTTAGTAGTGATTACGTAATGTTTTTGTGTAGGTGTTTAGCGAATATAAACCTAATAGGCATGATGACTGGGTATGAAGATCAAAATTGTAATTAGTCCGTCTGTTAGATAATAAAAAAAATATTGTACACGTATTTTTTGCTTTTTCAAAATAATAAAAAAATAGTCAGATAAACCGCATTAAAGTTTAGTAGTTGGGGCTCGTGACGTCACTCCTAAGTAAAATTTGTACTTAGGAGTGACGTCACGCGACATTTCGACTCAATGTATCTCCTTTATTTTTTGATTAAATCAAAAACGAAAAAATACGTGTCCAATATTTATCATCCCTATTGGTTCATTCATATGGATGCCAGAGCTGTAAATTACCATGTTACCAAAATGTATATCTGAAACTAAATGACAACTAAATATGGTCAAAATTATCTTTAAGGTACAATTTTTTTTGCCTCCGTAATTTCTGTCAAGTTTGTTCGAGATAAAGTGATGCAGAAGGGAGGTCGTGACCCTTATTATTAAGGAATACAACGCAAGGAGGAGTTACTGCCAAAAAGGTAACCCTGGTAGTTTAGTCATGTCTGTTTGTCCGTGTGTCACAGGCGAATACTAATGCTTGTTTCTTTTCCTATTGTTTAGCTAGCAATTAGCCCCAATATAACTAAACGATGAATGCCTATACATACATACGAGTACCTCGTACTTCTATGTGTCGGACCAACGAATGAATGGTAACAGCTGATCCCAACACAACATAATAGTTACAGCTATCATCGCCCGTCGGATATCTCGAGTCGCGCCTTGTAATAGTATACACATAGGCAGTCAATCCAATTAGGTGGTCTATTTCCTAGTTCTAGTTGTAAATTACTTGGTCTTGATGAGAGCATAAAATAAAACGAAACCGTTAGACCGGCAGCGACACAGCGTTGGTCGAGAGCCAACTAGTCGCCACTCATATCTGATGTAACTAAATAATCGGACGGATCCTGTCAGAAACTCTCACTTATGACAATTAGGATATTTGATATATACATATTACAGAGGGAACGCCTTTCTAATGCTGGGTCTTCTAAGAAACACATTCCTATACACAACAGCCTATTGATCTTGCAAACTAGTCAGAGAGTCTAACATCGCCATCGACAAAGCACCAGACTTGAGAGCGAAAAGATGGCGATGATACTATTTCAGATTTGCTTAATAAAACTTGAAAAGGAAGTTAATGGCAAACAACGCACGATCTACGAGTAATACTATGAGTTAGAAACATTTCATTTTGTACAGGATATTATTGTAGACATGTGAGATAAATTGAAAGGAACTGTAGAAATAAATCTCCTAACTAAACAATTCGAATAGAAGATTAAAGCCCAGTAATTTATGAAATAAATATTGTGTATAAAAATACTGTCGTAAAATGCGAAATACTTGCGACAATGCAGAAAAGTTTGCTCAACACGAAAGATTATAGCAACTCGTATTTTACAATCAAAAACCACTTGACTAATTGCAAAATCTTTCATCAGAAAGTCCAGCAGTAAAACTACAGAAGACGCCGCACTTAATTTTTATTATTATCTAAAACTCGATAAAGTGGACAAAATCATAAAGCGGAAAACGTAAAAAGTGCATTATGAAATCATAATCAGAGTGGAGCATAAATCTCTTGACTTAGTTTCATCCGTTTTAACAGTCGTAGGTTTCTAGTGTATTCGAGAATAAAGAGTTTACGGTAGCAACAATTTCAGAACTTTCGGCAAAGCATGTTACTGTTCACTACTCAGTTTACTGTTAAAGTGAAGTAAAATACACCTCCTTTACAAAGTACAAGTTGTTTGTACAGAAGCTATTAAACAAAGAAGTAAAGCGAATATTTATAATTCTTCGCCGTAACAGTGTTCAAGAATCGGTGGACACCTTTTCGTAAAGTGACATTATTATTGAGTGATATTGACAAATTATACCGGTAGGACTGCAAGAAAAATCGAAATAATTCTATTTTGGATTTCCGTAATGAATCAACGATGTCATCTCTCGGATATTTCGCAGATGCCACAAGTCAATTCTAGTACCCTCCCTTACAAATGTAATAACTCACACTTCGAGTGAAAATACATATCTCGAGAGAAACGACAATATTGTAATGAATAGTAAAGCTAACATGATAGTTCGAAATGTAAGCAGGGAATTCAAGTTCATGTTTGAAATTTAAATTAGCAACGTCTTAGTCGGTAGTCGGGACGATCCGATCGAGACGCGTCTGCACTGAATTACTATACTCGTATAAAGGAAATAAGCAAGAATTTAGTTGTCAGAGACTCCAACGTTGCATATTCCTCTACATTATTAATAACTAACAGTAAACGCAATCCCTACACCTCTAAGCACAACTGTGATACGCGAATCTTTGTAACGTGACAAAGTTTGTCTGCCTCTTTCACGCGACAAGCGAATCGCGACCTGTTGCGCTAGCCCGGTTCCGTTTTAAAATGTAAACCCAAACACGAGGTCACTTCTACAATATTTAATTACATTAAAACTCCCATCAACTATCATATCTAATTTGCTTAACATTGTACAACTTTCGAACAATATACAGGACCTTGGGCCGAAAATAGTGATTTCAGTTCTCGTAAATTAGAACGCGTCAAAACAGAATCTAAATTGGTAAGAATTGAAATACATGTCCATAACTCGGCTGAGGCTAATTCTAAAACAATGCAAGTAGCTGTTCTGTGTTCAAGGTGAGTTAGAAGTAGCTAGTATACAAATAAGGTTTATATTAAACTGTGGTGTATAATACAAAATGGTACGTGAGATTATCACCACAGCTCGGATTGTCGTTCAACCCCTCTGAACGGGTTTGGCCACGAGTCTCTCAATAAGGTTAGATTATTCATGGCTTGTTACTTAACGGTCAAAGTGTTGTCTGTTATAAACAAATAATCAAACCGTGAATAAACTATGTTTTCCATTGGTTTCACCCGTATAGGGGTATTTTATTTGCTCATTGGAAACCGTAAGAGTATCCGGCAAAAAAGCTCCCTATATAACACTCCCGACTTTATTCTATCAGCACGTAAAGAATAAGTCGATCCGTAGCTTTGTTGTTGCCTGGAAGAAGGAAAATCTTTCTATCACATTAATAAAGTGTAAGAAATAATCCTTTTGCTTCTAACTAATTGGCAGTTGGCAGTAAGTAAATACAATATAAAGCATACCAGGCGTAGACAATGATTTAAATATTGACAATAATAAATACGGTGCATTTGAAAGTAATTAATTGAACTAATTGAGCCTATTCCGCTTAATGAAAATCTTTTAGACATTAATCAATTCAATTTTAACTGTACGCAATAGCAGAGGGCTTGCAATAGCAGGGCGGGGCGAACCGAGATATTTACCTTCTCGCCGGCTAGACCAGGTTGTGGCGATCAGTCCGGGGCTGGCGCCGAGCGAGTAAGCACGCTACAATCTGCCGTCTGGATCGATCGGTCTCGGAGCGTGTCGTATTGACAGATATACTTACCTTAACAATTGATTATAAAAGCGCCATGAAATGCACTTTGAAAAGAGGTTAGTACGTGAATTGTTCTGTAAATGGATGTTTGAATACATATTATAAGGACGGAAAGTACTCTTTTTTGTCAAATTGTGAACAGTAAGTTATTTTTTTTTATTACTTACGAAGTAGGTACGTGTTTATTATTAAACTGTGTTTTACGTAACTTAGAATTTAGAAAGATTCAAGCATCTATAGAAGTACACAGTAAGTACTGTGTGTGTACAAAAGATAAAACACTTTACCTTTACTTACATTGTTTTCAACTACCGCGGTTATTAGGCAGGTATGCGGAGGTGCATTTTTCGCGTCATATATAATAAAAATAAATAGGTTCATTATTACATTAAAGTCACACAATTGTAAATACATAAATTTGTTTCGGATTATAAAATTTGTGTCTTTTTTGTGGAGCCCATAGTAAGCTCTCACAACATCCTATCCTATCTTTTCCTATCCTGTTATCTTTATTTCCTTTTAAGGATGACATAAGAATTTGTTAATTATAAATAAATGTAAGTAATAAAAAATATGTATTTTTTATCACTATGTTATGTGCGATAGCTACGAAACGGCTGAGTTGTGGATTTAATTGACATATGTGATGTAGCTTGTACAGTCAGCGTCAATTTGATATATTCCAGTAGTAAAATCGTCAGCTACTTTTGATGCTGACTGTACTTAATGTCGGCTCACTTTACCCAAACGACATCTGGTAAGCTACAACACTTTTTGTCCTCATTGATGTATTCCTGGCGTGACAACCCTAGCACTACACGTGCCGCGTGCGAATGAATACAAGTTATACAATAGTCAGAGAGGCATATAGTAGGCACGTTTCTCGTGCGTAAACAGCGTTTTTACGAGGAAGTGAAATTTCTGTACTTGTACTATTACTTATTCTGTGGCAATAGGGTTATTGCTAATGGAATAAAAATTTTAGCTGTAATTATGGTCGTAAATATTGTAATTAAAATCGACCATTAATATTTAAGTACATTGATGTGCTTAGGCTACTGAAATGCCTCAGTTGTCTATATTTTGATATGTACACATTAAACAATTTGAGTCACAACATATCGAAAAAAAAAACAAATATTTTTTTAATGTCTTGTGGATAAGTTCGTCCTCACGAAGCAACCCTGGAATCAATTGCTGCTGCGAACTTGCCGGACGACGTCTTCAATCAGCTCATAGTCATAATGTCTCCTGTTTATCCGATTCTTAAATCATCAATCTGACTTAAGGTAAGGGAGGCCCTTACCTTAAGTCAGATTGAACCGGTTTAACCTGCCCCCGCAGTCCTTGTGCCGAGCGCACCCGCATCTCCTCTCGTGGCTACTAATGCCGTTCCCGTTTGTGAGTTTGAGCTAGCGTTGCCCTCACAGAGTCCGATTACTGGTAAGGAGATCTGATCGGGCCTGCCCAGTTCAAAGTTAATGCGGCTTACTGCAACTCTCTCAAAGTCGTTTAGTCTAGGTTGCAGACTGGCTGGAACTGGTGGGAAAAAATCCGAAGATCGAGTTCCATGGTGTGCCATCATTTGTCCTAAGGTACTATAAGTTCAATAGTGAACACAAATAGGATCCTCATCCATACTAATAGTGTAAATGCGAAAATAACTCTGTCGGTATTATCCCGGAAATCATCTCTTAAGGGATTACTCCCAAAGGGGTTGGAAGTTTGTATGGGGAATCAATCATAACATAGAACACAGACAGATACAACTACAATTTTATTATTTATTTATTTAAACTTTATTACACAATACAAGAAAGTACAAATGGTGGACTTAATGTCATAAAGGCATTCTCTATCAGTCAACCATTAGGCCAAACAGAGAAATTATTGGTGCGGGATATTGTAATCAAACTTGTACAAATTAATAATTACTAGGGCGAGACACTCAAATTATATGCTATACAAACTATAATACGTAATAATATATAAACATAATACATAAATATATATATACATACGGGTACTTTTCTGTACTTTAATCCTCTGACAAGCAAGCATCGCATTTATTAATTATCAATATCGATTTCATAGGTAAGAACAATAGAGATGACCTCATTGCATCGATCAACGATGCTGGGCTGCGCTGACGCATCTAGCATTTTAATACGCACAATAAGGCTTGAAGACTTGTAATTACTTCTGCTCACGCATCTGTTCAATCAAGGTTAGCTGTGTCAGTGCTAACCCACTTTGATGCAACGTGATACGCATTATTTTAATCACTGTCTGCTTATATGTTGTGCAACGGATTACAAGACATTTTTAATTATGGAATTACAGTAGCAAAGATGATGCAAGTTATGAAATGAAACAGATTTTCTTTTGTCGGTAATACATATTGTTTATGAGTTATGCACGGATATTAATGGAGATAAATTGCCACATCGTTACGCTGTGCCGTTATAAAGTCACACATATACGTATTTGCATAATTTACGTAAGTATGTATATTTTCTAAAGAATGGATATTACTGAAGTCTAAGGAATGTACAACGCCTTCATATTCATGTGATGTGTTTTCTGCTTACTGTCACTTGATGTTTTTTTTTTATGACATATGAGGCAAACGAGCAGACGGGTCCGTCCCCGAGACCGTCGCCCATAGACACTTGCATCACCAGAGGTGCGTTGCCGGCATTTCAGGTGGGAGTATGATTGACAGTGTTGATCAGTTATAAATAAAAAAAAAGACATGATTTCCACTATACTCTAAAACATTATAATCTCTTAATATTTTCTTCTGTTTCCGCGATTATTACTCATTGAAATAAAACAATTTGACGGATTATATCACGTATATTATCTGATTTTAGTTCCCGACGTTTCGGAAGCTTTCCAGCTTTCCATGGTCACGGGCGGACTGAGAAAAGATGTATTTTCCTCCGTCAAAGTTACAATTTATATTCTCTTACTGGTTGGTGAAGTGTCTGTAGAAACACAATCAGATTAGGTTGAAATAGCATACACCATTCAGCATGCGATCACCAGGTAACGTACCGTGCCATCACTACTCCATTTGATAAAATTTCCAACTACGTAGTCGGAAGGAACTCATATAATATATCCCAAGCAATGGTAATCACACAAAGCCCGTTTAGCCCTCGGCGTGTCGCAGAGTCTTCCCCGCATGCATATTGAGCGCTTGCTAATTTGTAAACGATACCAACAATGCGCGAAATGAGGCGCGTCGTGTGCCGTAATGGTGGTATCTATGATAGAAATCCTAAAAAAAAATTGAGTTCGATACCTTACGTGTAGCTTGTTTTATGAGCATTTGAAGTTGGGTCGGAAAGTCCATTTTTAAAGTATGAATACATGAAGAACTAATAATACCATTGAATAACCCATAAAATTTATAGTAACTTTTGTTAGCATACCGTATCGATAAACGCAAGTTTTAACATAGCTGCAGAACAAAATCTTCAATTACCCCATACAAGGAAGCAAGGTGTGACGTCACACTTACCTAGGCTTTTGTACGGAGCGTTTTTGGGAAAGTCCAAAAATGAGATTTTAACATTGTTGCATCTCGGTGAATTTTTATGAGATTAAGGTAGTCTTTTCACCAATGCATCAATTATTGAGAAGTCGTTCTATAACATACCACAGGAAAAATTTGTCAACATCCCAATTGTTTCGTAATCAGAGCCAGTGTTTAGCATTTTCCTCCTTTGTAAGTACGGTTAATTTTATTTAAGCTAACTTAATTTTTGAAACAGTTCACTGAAACATTTATTTAGGTAGATATTTTTAGGTCCAACCTGAATCGGGCTAAAGTTACCCTTAATATCAGCCGGTATGAGCTCGATTCTACGCGTAATATTTATTTCTAACTACACAGTAGGTCCTATAGTAGTATATACGAGTACAATACAATATTCGAGCATGTCTCAGGCATTGGCATAAAATAAAGCCAACATAGCCCTCGGCGTCTTCCGCGCATGCATATTGAACGCTTGCTAATTTGTAAACGGTACCGGCAATGCACGAAATGAGACGCGTGTGCCGAACCGTGACATTTGAATATTAATGCTTCCGTAAGCTATACGAGGGTTGCTACTTATATATCCGGAAACAAAAAAACAAACAAACGTACACGGCTGAAAATAGTTTTATTGTTTTTCAAAGTATTCCCCTTGATGATCTATGCACTTTTGCATTCGCGTGAACCAATTTTTAAAGCACTTCTGCCACTCCGCCTGAGGTACCTCCATAACGTGTTGTTTGAATGCGTCGACAGCATCTTCAGCGGTCGAAAATCGTTGACCGCGTAATTTATTCTTTATATTTGGAAATAAATAAAAATCGTTGGGTGCCAAGTCAGGGCTGTACGGCGGATGACCCGTTAATTCCACATTTTGACCCTCCAAAAATAGAGTTGTTTCGCGTGACGTATGACAGCTGGCATTGTCATGATGAAGAATGATTCTTCGTCGCTGGTTAGTTTTACGAATTTGTTCAAATACTTCCGGTAAGCAAATGGTCGTGTACCACTCTGAATTAACCGTTCTACGGTTTTCTAGTGGCACTGTAGCTACATGGCCATTAATACCGAAGAAGCAGGCCACCATTTGTTTCAATGTACTTTTTGCACGAGTAACTTTCGTAGGGTTCGGCTCATTTTGAAACACCCATACCGTTGATTGTTGCTTCGTTTCGGGATCGTATGCATAGATCCAGGATTCGTCACCTGTATAGATGTTATAAACGGCTTTTGAGTCACCACGGTTATATTTTTTTAACATTTTATTGCACCATTCGACGCGAGCATGTTTTTGCTCATTTGTTAAGTTGTGGGGTATCCAACGCGAACAAATTTTTTTTACAGCCAAATAATTATGTAATATGCTATTAATGCTGGTCATAGAAATACCCAGAGTCGCCTCTATCTCGCGGTACGTAACATGTCGGTCGTCCATTATAAGTTTTCGCACAGCCTCGATATTTTGTTGTACAACGACCGATTTCGGGCGACCTGCCTTAACTTCGTCCGTAAGCATACTACGTCCACGATTGAACTCACTAAACCAGTGATACACAGTAGTTTTAGATGGGGCTTCATCACCAAAAGTTGAAGTTAGTTGATCTATGCACTGTTGTTGCGTTAAACCACGCCGAAAATCATAATAAATCATAGCACGAATATTTTCACGAGTGAGTTCCATTCTTGCTGCGAGATGACATTTAAAACCCGTCAAAAACAAAACACGAGCGTTAATAAGGAAGAAAAAATATACCTTATATACTTAAAAAAGTTCAAATTTTACCATGGCGGTCAAATATGCTATTTAAGAAGATTGTAATCCCGGTTTCCGGATATATAAATAGCAGCCCTCGTATATGATAAGTATATTGGTTTTACACATGATCTGCAAATAAATTTAAAAATCGATTAGCACTGATTACTTGAAAGTCGTCTCGAATTTCGCTAAGCTATAAGAACGGTATAGAAATGAATACTTACCATAACAATGTTTTTACTTTATAAATTTTCATTCAAAGCTAATAACTAATGAGAATAACTAAGTAGTAACTCCCCCGAAATCTATAATCGAATGACTGTCTCCAAATAATCAGTTTAAAACTATTGAAATTAGCGTATTTAAAGTATTTACTGCAGTAAATAAAACAACAGGCAAGAAGACAATCAGCTAATGTACCGCGCTAGATGAAAAAGCGACAGCGCAGCGATTTGCCATCCCCTTCATTAACGACTCGTGCGCATTGCGCTCACGTCGCGGAATATCCTGTCCGGATTAGGAATTGAGGATATACTGAGTTATTCGGCGCATCATAAAATATGGTTCTCACATAGTAACGCATACGCAGTTTGCGAATCGATAAAAAAACGATTCGATAGTCACTGTTGCAATGGATCATTAACCTAAGGATATCGACTTCTAACACTAAAAATGTTACCGCAGTAAAGGAACATGGTGTAAAAACAACCAAAAGTCATTTTGTGCTAAGGTAAGCGTCCTAACGATTGACACCATGTATGTCATGCTTATTTCTAAGAATTAATGGTTGAAGGTGCTAACTAATGGGACAGTGTCGAGCACTAAGACGTTTACCTCTTCACTAGCCACTGTTCGTTTAATTATTGGTAACTATCAATTTAATCTATCAACATACCCTCCATGCATCAGAGAGAAATTCTAGACAAAAATGATTCCGAGACGATGCCGTATTCGTCTCTTTTTGTCTTCAGTTCGCGCCGTCTCGTTATACTTAATGTCGAGCGTGCATAACAATAGGTGCGTGCGTATTCGAGTGGCCGATGCTGTTTGCGAGGATCGGTAGGACAATATGCATGACCCACAGTAGACTTTTTAATATTCAAGAGCCACGCCGCGGCGCACGCCTCGCTGTAATAAAAGCACGCTCGCCCGCTTAACGAGCTCGACCGATGAGCTCCTTCGTATTTCATACAAGACGACCCAGTACGTGACCGCAACGCGGGAAGAACTTAATTTCTACGGCAACAGGGGAACACTGAATTATTGTTCCCGGCTTAATGCCCGATGTCTGAGGATAGGCTTCGATGTTATCGCACCTCATGCAATTTCCTGTTAACAAATTACGAAAGCGGAACCTACGTCTTGGAAATTTACGGGGACATTGCCATTGTTGGCTTTAACGGCGGCGCGTACCAAATAATAGACTTGTTATAATTAAGTAGTAAACCGTGGCAATATACCTGCTATCCTGTTCGTGGCAATTAAAGGATCTGGGGCAATAACGCTTCCGATCTGCGCGACAATAAAGGAACACGTATACAGATTTCAATATAGATTTATTAATTACAATTACTTATAAGGGGAATATACGTACGTATGACTTTCATAATAGATATGTCAAGTAAACAATACGTACACGTACACTTGTACAGCTGGGTTAGTGATGAAGAGATCATTTTAAAAGCCAATTTCATCTAAAAGTGACGCATCAAAAATCCGATAAAAGGCAAATAAGATCCATCTAACTGACACTAAGAATCTCATACGTAACAAGCCGACAACAAGATTGTCTACAAAAAGGTACGTTACCAAATAGACACATTGCAAACAAAGGCTTCAAATTATTAGACAAATGGTAAAAAGTCACATTGAACAGAGCAGTCGGAGTATTTATAAATACCGTTCAACATCGAAGTTCATTTACCAGTTCAATCGAGCAATAAAAGAGAGAAATAATCTCTACTTGTTATCGAATCCTTAGCGAGAGAGGCCGTTTCAAAATGGACGCCGCATCAGCGGATCGAACTTTAACTTCCTAGACTGCAAAGAAAGTTATCAGCAATCGTGGGGCCATTGATTGTGCTCAAGGAGCGTTTCGTCTTGCGACATTCAAGTTCGATTTTCTGCTCACAATACGGGCGTCGATTCCCGCCTTGCATTCAGGATTATAGTTCCACGGTTCGTTCGGTTTCCTCGACATTGTTCGGATTTTTCCGTACCGTTTAATATTCGCCATGAAAGATTGTTAGGCTTATGAAGCAAACGTGAAAGTTAGCCTGTCACAATCCTAAGCTTCCATTCAAACACACGGAAATTCTGGAGAACTAAATCTGACCGTTTCATAACTCAGAAAACAGTTTTCAGCCGTGCTAGTCATAATGATTATATAAGCATAGATCACCGGTTAACAACATAATACAATTTATAACATTGTTACATGGCAACGTATGAATTTTGGAATAATAAATAAGCGTAATAAAATATTGTAGCGATTTATAAAGCTTTAAGTCCCCGTTGGCCGGCGGCCAGCTTTGCCTGCACAATAATAGTACCGACGACTCGACTACCTTACTCTTAATTACTCCACCCCCACTTCGACCATTTAATACTATGTAAATTTTGCAAAGGAATTAACCGAGCTGTGTAAGAATAAATCTCCAAAGTACCAACTATATATTTTTATATTAACGAATTATACTAATGTATGGATTACGTACTTAATTTGGTGAAAAAGTGTGCTTGTTTGCCTTTCAATCAAAGAAACACATTGGGTATTTTGTACGAATACCAGTTTTTTTTTTTTTTATACTGTGACAATGCGGGCAATCCGCAGAAAAAAGTTGCACGTTGGTTAAAGTTGTACGAGAAGAGTAGAAATCTTGTCAACTAGATTCTATCACACCACACTCTTGCTGCACGAAGCTCGCCAATAAAACCACGCGAACGGACGACGCGGGTAATTAACGCTTCCCAATCCTTATATTTCTTCGGGCTTAAAACATCAAACGATGTTTTTGTCTTCTTTGCAGGATCCCAGGTGAAGTTTTCCAATCGAAAAAGGCACTAAGAGTGTCCGAGACCGATACATCCTTACACCCCTTTTATTTTTGAGTGCAGAGTAATCCGAGGTGCAAAGGCGACGGAGGCTGTGCTCAGTGCATCGGAAAACAGTTATAGGTGGGCAAGCTCCCCTTTTAGCGCCCACTCTTCCATACCGGAGACTGGCGATCGCGTTAAAAGCCACCCGTGCACTTTAATCGCATAGTATGTTACTTAAAAGAAACAACGAAGGACAAAGATAAAACTCTCATTCATACGATAAACAACTTAGCAAAAAAGCAGCATTAGCACTTGCCAAGAATACACCATAAAAGTTATTTGAAACACCTGTGTCTAAATAATAAAAAACTACAGCGATTTAAAAACTAATAACATGAAAAAAGAAATGATTTATTGTTTTCTAAGGACGGTAAAAAAAAACTAAAATAGCCCCGGTTCTTCAAACCATTTAAAAAACATGCTTGGCTATTGTTCTTTCAGTTAAGCTATCAAGCACGACTGTAGCTATCGTATCTTTAAAAATAAGCCACTTTAACCAACTAGAGAGCTAAAATGTTTCCCTCTACTTGTGATACTTGTGACGAATCTAATTATGATTTTGTAATAAAACATTGGTTCTTAATACTAAGTTGGCGTTTACCTGTCATTTGAAATGTTTTGAAAGGGTTAAGTGCAGTGGACAAAACTGTCACATGCAATTTTAATAAACAAAGGTTCGCGGTGGTGTGAAACAAAAGGGACCGATAGCGACGGGCGGCATTTAACAAAGATGACTCAAGCCGTTTTATTATGCTTTATTGTTAAAGATAAACTGATTTGCTACTTGCCTATTTATGCAAAAACAACTAATTTAGTCTAATTACAGCTTCAGTTGCGGTTAGACGTTCATTGTGTTTTTATTCCCTCCGTCATCCATAATTTACCGTGTCAAGTTGTAGCTGCCGTAGGCGCTGCTTCACGTGTAATTACGATTCCTTCATTGTAAACATGGAGTTTACGAACGAAGAATACGCCGACATTGACTACATGTACTGCAGAGCTGACGGTAATGGAGCAATGGCTCGTCGGTTATACCAAGAGCGTTTTCCAAACCGGAGGTTGCCTAATGTAAGAGTGTTTTAGGTACACCTCATTCCGAAGACTACGTGAAAATGGAATTGCTAGGCAACAGGACGTAATCGCCCTGATTTGGAGGACAATGTTGTACGGGCATTTGCAGAGGATCCGACTACGAGCGTCAGAGTGGTAGCTCGTAATCTTGACATGTCCATATGGAAAGTATGGAGTACCATGCATCGCGAGGGAAAATATCCTTTTCACGGCACCGGAGTTCAAGGACTGGAGGAAAGAGACTCTGCAAGTCGAGTAGACTTCTGCCGATTTTTACTCAATGCTGACATCGAAGAGCAACGCTTTTTAAGAAGTATTCTTTGGACCTATGAATCCAAATTTTCCCGGGAAGGGATCACGAATTTTCACAACCTTCACCAATGGGCTGATAAAAACAATAATCCACATTGGAAAAAGTAAAAGTCCTTCCAAAGAAGGTTTTCCCTCAACGTGTGGGCTGGAATAATCGGCAGTCCTTATTGGGCCACATTTTTTGCCAGATAATTTAAATGGTGTAAATTATTTGGAATTTCTTCAAAACGATTTGCCCGGGCTGATTGACGAGGACCAGCTGCCCGGTGCTGTGACATTCCAGCACGACGGTTGTCCCGCCCATTACTCCCTGGCTGTAAGGGAACATCTAAATAACTGTTTCCCTGACGGTTGGATCGGCAGCGGCGGACGAATCTTTTGGCCCGCTCGGTCACCCGTTTTAACTCCACTTGATTTTTTCGTTTGGGGCCGGGCTAAGGAGCTAGTTTACACAGAAGAGGAAATTAATACCGTAGAAGAGTTGAGAGAGGGGATCTAAGCAGCGTTCGAAACCATGAGGGAAGAAATGACTCTCGGAACAACCACTACGGAAATAAGAAGACGGTCTCGTGCTTGTATTCGAAACGGCGGGTCCCATTTTGAAAACGATCGATGATTGTTTCTTGTTTTTAAATTAAGCGTGGAAATAAATAACTCAACTTTTATACTTTTGTTTGATTTCGTCATAAGTAAAAAGAAATACAAATTCCCTCTTATCAGTTCAGGTAGCTTATTTTCAAAGGTAAAACGGCTGAGTCATCTTTGATAAACGCCGCCCGCCGCTATCGGTCCCTTTTGTTTCACACCACCGCGAACCTTTGTTTATTAAAATTGCATGTGACAATTTTGTCCACTGCACTTAACCCTTTCAAAACATTTCAAATGTCAGGTAAACGCCAACTTAGTATTAAGAACCAATGTTTTATTACAAAATCATAATTAGATTCGTCACAAGTATCACAAGTCGAGTGAAACATTTTAGCTCTCTAGTTGGTTTAAGTGGCTTATTTTTAAAGATACGATAGCTACAGTCGTGCTTCATAGCTTAAATGAAAGAGCAATAGCCAAGCATGTTTCTTAAATGGTTTAAAGAACCGGGGCTATTTTAGTATTTTTTATCGTCCTTAGAAAACACTTAAATCATTTTTTTTTTCATGTTATCGCTGTAGTTTTTTTTTCTTTAGACACAGATGTTTCAAATAACTATTATGGTGTACGATAGGCATTGCACAATACAAAAATATATATAAAAAAACTACCTACATTAAAAAAAAGTACTATTGTCGATGTAGTCTGAAATTTTGGAGTTTTCCCAGAAAAATCTTAAAACTTAAATAAAAAAAAAACTAATAACATTTGCCTAACACATATATCGCTTAAAATGTTCTAAATGGCCTAAGCTATCACTTCCTTTCAACTTTGCATCCTGTTACCAAACATTCTGTATACGAGTAATAGCATCCCTGCAGAAACGTGTTTGTAACGGTAAAACAAAGCGATTTTTCTAGAACTTTCACTCTAATGAATCTAAAATAAAAGGTTAATCCCGTAACCTGCTTCATATGTTACAGCGCGTAAAGTTTCAATATAAGGTTTATTTTATTTGTCATTCCAAACTCGACTCGAAATTAGCATAATAGTTGCAGTAGGTGGCTTGGGGAATCTGTTGTAGTCCGTATACTGAGTGGGACATTTTCGCAATGAGGCGCGCCGGGGGGATAGTTATTGCATGGCTGGGGTGTTAACATGAGCTACTATGAGGTGCTGTGGAGATTGCGACCTCATGCGGCCCTATTAATCAACTTTGCAATGATGCTCGTAAACGAATGTGCAAGCTAGCGTTGCTGACGAAAGTGTTCAGTCTGTAGTAATTTAGCCTTTCAGATACTGCTGGGCACACAAATTAAATGATTTTATAACACGGAATGGCTGTAGCTATCTTTAAACCTGATCGTAATAAGGGTCTGTTGTTCGGAAAACTCATTAAACTGCGTAATACAATTTAAACGCGGTTACTTTATATTTGACAGACGCCTAATTACACAATCCAAATTCGGAACAGATCCGAGAGTTGTAGACAGGTAAATTAAATAAAGCAAACTTTCCCAAAGCGTTACCTAAAAATTGTCTAACGGCCGCGGTTCTTGTCAAAAAGCCAAAATCGAACAACAAATTCAATTAAAAGTTTCCCCCGAGTAATCTAAACCGGGTAACATCAGATAAACCTCGATTAATTATTATTCTGCTAATAGACAAAGGAGCCTCTTTGCAACATGGAACAAACAAGATTCGAACTGAACTAGACAAAAGCTTGAACGTAACCAGCAATCGCTCATTCACGCGGCCGGTGAATGCGAAGCCGGGAAAACTGTCGCCCTCTCTTTTCTTCCCTCGGTGGCAATAGGTCTGTCTTTGTTAGCTTGGAAGGGGAAATGCGGGCTATTTGTTTTTACAGTCGAGCGCCGACGAACAAATTAGGTGGACAAACTGTTGAAGCGGCCGAGGTGTCTATATTCCACTCTGGAAATTCTTCTCCGAATCGTTCTGGATGTCGCTGCGCTGTCGAGTGCGGTAATCATTTTCTCTCGGCTCCTATCGAGAAATGTTCGTTCGATCTGCGTATTATTGGTGCTCGAGACTTTTGAGCGTGAAAGTGATATGCTTTCTGAGCGTTTTGCCAATTTGACCGCTTTAAAAGGGTGAGGTATCGACATGAACATTTTGAAATTTTGCTTAAGTACATATTTATAATCACAGACGTTTTCTTTAGTTGTAGTTTTTTATGACAATCATACTAACTAATTTAGCATCAACTAATAACTACAGTGCATATCAAGATTTACGGGACATGGATTTCTTTGTAGATATCTATAATATTTTCTACGTAAAATAACATAATATAAATATAACACCCAACAATCCGTTTATAAAAGCAAAAGCTGAAAATGGCCAAACTTCACTGACGAATCTAAGAAAGATAAATTTGACTACATTTTCCTATAAAATATTATGAAAATAAGGCGACACCAGCCAATTATCCAATTCCAGTAAGCGCCTCAGACGCTTTGACCGCTTTCGAAGAAAATAATGTCTCGGATACTTTTCCTTTGATTGCGAAATTCGAGTATTGGAAAAACAGAAGAGAAAGAAAATAATGCTACGGGGTCAACGCCTTTCAATAGTGGCCTCCCATTCATAAGAGAAGACGTCTGACGCTCGTAATCTTTGTTTCGTCGATTCTGTGGGATATCGTGGTCCATTAATTTCGATTAAGCATTAACATGAAGAAAAACAGATATTTTGTAGACATATAGTCCATTTGGATACAATAAGTATTAGTAATTATCAGAATTCGTCATTCGTAATAAGTAAAATGACAAGCCTTACGCTGCTACATCGATTCTTAAAAACAACACAAACCTAACAAAATAGGTGGTAATTATTTTTTCTGTCTAATATCCAGATTCAAAGATTAGGATTAATTTCATTTTACAAAACAAGAGTTATGAAATGGTCATTTAGGATAAACATGTTTCAATAAAATTATTATTATGTAAAATGAAATTAAACAAATTGACTTTCAATAAATAATACATTAAAGTAAAAGTTGTTACACAAACTGAAATTAGACAGGAAGTTATTAGACAAGTCAAGGAATGTTCGGAACATTAATGCGTGAGTAGTGTAATGCTAGCCTTCGATACTTTAATAAGTACTGTAGACGACGACTTCCTAAACCGCAACATTGAAACAAAAGTGAATGACCACCTGTCCAGTGCAGGGTTTCAGGAAGCCATAGCAGAGAATCTTCACTATCCGATTCCCACGACAATGCGACCGACTAATCGACCGACTAGTTTGTCTTCAGTGTAAACAAATGACGAGTTGCAGTTGTTCTACAAACTCTGCTGTTAGCGTCAGCTGAAACACATTATGGTTTAGTTGCAAGTCATTAACAACTTATAGCGCATCTTAAAAGCGACTAGTCTCTGTCTAATTCTCAGACGTTGAATCTTCCGGTGAGTTTCCTGAGGTGTCAGGAAAATCAAAGCCGCCCTTTGCCTCGTTTAGTTCTTCCTTATTATAATTCGCCGTGATACATATTCCACGTTACAGGTCAAAATATAACATTTCGTAAATTATGGAATAGGATAGCTTGGTCTAGAGAATATTTTTTAACTTTGCTTGTGTTTAGCAATATTTCAATGCCCAGAGTTAGGCAAAAGTCGTCCAACGTTTTACAATTTTCTTTAGGCATTTATATTATATCCCACCATTGAAAACGTTTTAGTTGAATTAAAAGTTAATGAATCATGAGAAATTTGCCTTATTAAGATAACGTATTTATATTTGTCAACGGTTTCTAAATAATTATGTTTTACTTTATGACATTTTTAACATTTTATGTCAGTGGAGGAAGCTATGCTCGCCAAAAATAACTGCGCATTATTGTAAGCACTACTCGAAAGGTAGATAGAAATTAGAGCTTAATATATTCAATAGAGCAAATAATTATATAATTGGCAAAATCCCCTGTCACTACCAAGTACCTACTTACCGATAATATCCTCCGAGAAAATAATTATTCATTCTAAGAGATTCAGGATAATTTTTTGCCATCGGGAAAACTTGGATGTCAGGACTAGTTCGCACTAATGTGCATCTGTCATCCTTATTTCATTTATCATTATCGACGTTCGCTGAGAAAAACATTTTAAACTGCGTTGTTACGTGTGTAAGTGTTACTATATTTCGTGTGAACAACCGTTATCAACACGGTCAACAGTTGCAGTTGCACCCAGACTGTTGTTGTCAGAAATAGACGCCCATAGCCGGCGCCAGACTACGAGGCGCCGCGTCGCGACAAACCCCGCCTCTCCTGATCCCGGGAAGTACACCGATTGGGAGCAGTATGGTATTTAATACCGTTGTTATGGCATTGTCGAGATAGCTAAACGGCAAGAAGGCTGTTATTTAAAGGCCTTTGAAAATCAATTCAGAATTGAAGTGTTTATGCAGTAGAATGTCCTCAATTCAATAATTTTAGAGGACCGACTCTTAACGCTTCAGAATAAGATATCATAATATGACATCTGATCTGCAATTGAAGAAAGTTTATAAAAGAAAGTCGGTTAAAAAATTACATCCGACATTTCTTAAAAATGGATTCTTGGACTAGATTTTTGGAGAGCTATCGCTATAGCTTAGCTTTTTACCCCCGACGAAACAAGGAGGTGGGAGGGGTATCTACTGTATATCGGTATTTGTGGTCTTTCATCTGTAGTCTTTCTGCAGCATAATAGCTCAAAACCCGATGATCTAATTGAGAGTGCTCTTAGCTATGTTCAAGAAAATAGATCCACCCGTTTAAAAAATAATAAACCTTTTTCAAGATATGTCCGGTTTTTTCTATTGGTTTACTGATGTTTTGGCGTTTTTCAGATTCTTCCAGTACACTTGACGTTGAAAACAATGCACCCAAAATGGAAAACTTATGAGACTTGTAAAAGTGCCCGTGCGTCTTACTTACAGAATTAAGATAATTATTTCATTGTTATGGTGTTCTCCATAACAATGAAATAAAAAAGGAAAATAAATTTACCACAGATGTACGTAACAAAATCTTAACAGTAACTTAAACGCCATTATTAAATAGAAGATTCGAGCATTCGGCTCTTTGAGTAAATGTTCTTAAAATAAAATGATCGGTCACATCAAATTAAAGACAAATACTGTTTGAAATCGTTTACTGTGCACATGTCTCCCTATTCTGAACAGTTAGGCGTGAAAGTTTGAGTCGGCAAGATAAAATGTCGACTCACAATTTAGTTCCATTCCAAATACTAATGCCGAACTAGCAAAAACCTTACTCAGTACCTTCAGCAAGTTTCTATATACGGTGAGACCTATTAGGAATAAAAATTGTGAAATGTAGGCTGAGAATGTGTTTCAGCGTGTTATTGCTGACTTTACAAAAACTAGTTTTGTATGAATAGTATGTAGTGAACAAGATTATTATCATCATAGTAAATATATTTGGTTAATTGGTTATCGTATTGTCATGATTGAATAATACAATTCTCTGACAGAGAATGCCATTTAAATAAATAAATAAATATTTTCAAGGATAATCTAACACAAATCGACCTGGTCCCAAACCAAGCAAAGGTTGTACTATGGGCACTTGGCAACGATAAATTATAATACTTAAACACACAGAAAACATCCAAAATCCAAAAACATAGTTTCTTGCTCATCACACAAACACTTGCCCTAGCCGGGATTCGAATCCGGGACCGCCAGTTTCGTAGGCCCTTGTATATCCCACTGAGCCAAACGTGTCGTCAAAATTAGGATTAAGTCTACCATCTGTGCAATAAAGTTAATATTAATAAAATATATATACGGTATTCAATAAGTGTAAAATGTACAGTTAATGTTTACAGTTTAGAATCTAATGTACCATATTATTAACAGCATAACCCTTACATTTGCCGTATAGTCATAGATTTCATCAATTATTCAAATCCAAATCAGTAACACAACGCATCGTAATACGAGTATTGTTATGTGTCATGTATCAATTACGTTTAATGATTTGTCAGTTTTTATTTTCAATTATTGAGAATCTAAAAGGAATATTTGGATGATTCATATTTCATTAGGGTTACTTCTATCTAAAAATTTACAATGTTATAATTATGTTATAGTTAGTTTATATGCGGGAGGGCAGCGCCGTCGTCGAATCCAAGCCACTATTAATACTTTATTCATATTTTAGTTCGTTATATGGCACACATATATGTGTTAATAACAATCAGCAGTTTTACAATGAAAAATCATATATACAATTTTACATTATTAATATATTAACACGATATATCTGGGCACATTAATTAGCAGTTAACGAGTATTAATGCCCGTGCGTTTGTATTGCCGGTTGTATTTAATCAAGCATATTATTTATCTATACATGAAACAGGTGTCTTTAATTATTGCTCTAGTAATTACAGGATGACACATAATATACAAATATAATGTAAGGACTGCATCGTTCATTATGGCTACAGACAAAACATAGTCTGAATGTTGAGATGCGTATCATTTTTAATTAAAATGTTATATTCTAAGGGTGTTTCGTAAACATTTCTCTGATATACTGTCGTTAACTTTCATATCTTAAAGACTTTATGCTTTCAAAATCGCCCGGGAATTATAGTTTGGCCAAGCCTATTGAAATCAATTTGAGACTATTTAAGCGACTTTATAATTTCAGAAATACAACAGATATTGACCTACTACCGAAACAATTCAGCATCCTCAGAATAAATGTGATGGATTTATACTTTTACGTATATAAGATACTTTTTACGTACTGTTTTGGGTTCCCATCAATTTCTGGTGTAAACGGGAGGAGGGAGACTAGCCTAAGGTATCAGACGGAGACCAAAGCACAATGGACGTTCATGGTATCGAACCATCGGAAAGCACAATCTATTGAAACGCTTCTTCATTGATATTACATCTCAAAGTCGGAGTTGTAACAAGTATGTTTTTAACAAAAAAATAACGATTAGACCATGCACTCATGTTTTACTTTGCGAATCATGTGTAAATGCGGTTTGCGTATATGTTTTTTTTGTGCAACGTAGTCTTGTTTTCAAATGGTATACATTGTTTATGCTATTTGTCCACTTATGTAATCGTTACTCGGATGGATTGGTTAGATATTGGCTAAACTAGATGCTTAGGGTTGAGCTCCCAGGAATTATGCGTCTTTCCGGTTAACATCCTACAGTGAAGGGTTATAAATTCTATTAGTCCTTGCAGGACCCTTAAAGGCATGTACAAATTCTCTCTACTGAAGACCTATACGATAAAAATATTAGTTATATGTAGGTACCTACCCAAGCCATTAACTATAACTATTGTAATGTCCATAGGAAAGACGGCTATATTCTAAAATTTGTATGACTCTTATTTATTTAATCTTTGCTGCAGTATGCAAGGAATGGTGGACTTTATTCATTTACACGTTTTTAACCATCATGGCGAATCCAGGCACGGTAGGTGTTAAAAGTTTCATAACTCTCGCTGGACTGGGGTCGATCACTGATATTTTATTGTCAGCACGTCAGCAGCGTGCACAGAGTTTTAGGCCAAGGTAGGCAGTTTCTCTATGCCTATATGTAGCCCTGGTCTTCCAGGGTAAGCAGTTACTCTGTGCCTATATGAAGCCTTGGTGTTCCAGGGAAGGCAGTTTATCTGTACCTATATGGAGCCCTGGTCTTCCAGGGTAGGCAACTGCCTACAGATACTTCATATAGGCACAGAGAAACTTCTCTGTGCCTATATGAAGCCATGATGGTTCAGGGTAGGCAGTGCCTTTGTGCCTGTATGGACCGCGCGCCACTGTTTATGAGACTGCCTATTTATGACCCCCTAGCCCAGGGGACTTGTCTGACTATTGATTGGCCAGTGCTTCACCAGTCATTATCATCCTTAATTTAAACCGAAGTCCAAGGATTTGAGCGAAGCCTGATCACTGTAAAGCTAAACCAAAACGCTCAGTTTAGCAAGTGCTATGTAGCAAACGTATGCAAATATGAAGCAGACCGGGAAATTTTTCACGGTAACAACATTTTCAATACAAACAACCCGTAAACACAACATCACGTGATCAACATTCCTTGTATTACTAACATGGAGGTAATCTAACTAGTGCTTAAGATCGCTAAGACATTTGGAGTCTTTAGATTGCAGATGAACAGCCTCAGGGTCCACTTATCATCAGGTGACCTAGGTGTTTGCCTACTCTACTCTATACCTTGAAAAATTGTAACTACAATTTCAAAAAAAAACTTCGTTCGCGGAGAAGAATAAGTATAACCCCTCTTTTTTCTTCAGCGTATTCGGGTAAAAAGTATCCTATAACCATCTGTGGATGACCAGCTACCCGTGTACCATAAATAGTTGAGATCCGTTTAGCCGTTTTGGCGAGATGAAGCCACAACGACTCATACAAACAATCCATTTTTTTTTTCCAGTCAGCGGTCTCCAAATAGGCAGTGTCAATTATTTTTTTTCAAATATCTTCAATGTACAGACATTTCATTTTTACGACGTTATAATTGTATACAAGATCTTAAACTACCTACTAAAATAATAGACCTCAACTGGATTTCCACCAATCTCGTGCCATGCCGGGGTGACATGTTCTGTACCAATTTAAGGTCCAGCCAGCAAGTCTGCGAATTTCGTTACAATATATGTTATGGATCCTTTTCACCAGCTTTCAACAAATTGCGAAGTTCGTGATAAGTATTAAAACATCACGGATACATAAAACAGAAGGGTATATTTTACTTGTTAAATAAATAGTAATATTTTAAGTTATATAGAAGCTAAGCAGAAGGCACGCTCCTGCAACGCTCGGGTGGTTTGCCTCACAGAAGGGTCGTGCACAACCCTTTGCCCTGCGCGGTGCCACATCAAAGCGGAGGGAAATCAACATTAACTTGCCAACACGACCGGCAACTCGCACGCTTGGGGTGTGGTACCGCGCGTAAGCGAACTGCGTAATCCTTACGAATTCAAAAAAGTTGCGAATTAGGGAAAGTAGCCAATTGACTAAAGTAAAGAATTAGGTATAGGATCCAACTGGTTCTGGGCTCATCCGGACGGATCCTGACACCGTATTTTTTTTTGAGGCAAGCATCATGTTAGAGTGAATACTTTCGTTTCTTTTCTTTCGTTTCTTTTCTTCTTCTTTCGTAAATCTGTGTATGATTTTTCGGTTCTCTATGTGAAAACATATTGACGTCATATTTTATACTAATCCATTCATTAAATTCATTGCTGAAAATCTTTAGTTCGACTAAACGCCTAGAAATTTACGCCTAATTATTGTGACACATTTGGCACATGCAGCGAAGGACTTTAAATTATTAATACTATAGACTTTCATACAGTTGTAAAAATGATAAAATCATTGAAGATATAGGGTGGGCCATAATTTTTTGCAAATAGCAACACTGAATTTTTCGGAAACTGTTAAAGTGAGCGGTGGGATATTGGCGGGAAACTATAGGTCACTTCGTGCAATTTTATTTATAATAGAGCATTTCAAGGGAAAACAACGGGCTTTTTGTGTTAAGCAGTTTTATAAAAAGATGATGAGATAGCCGCGATCCCTCGTTGTATGTGTCAGGGAGTTTTCTAAGGTTTGCCTATACGATTGCAGGAGTGCCAACCACAAGACGGAGGACATCTGAATAAAGTAATTTTTAAAAAATAAATTGCCATTATCTGTTAAATTAAAGTGTTAGGTTAAATAAATAAAATACCTACAGAAAAACATGAATAGGTAAATTTTCATCGATGTTTCAAAAGTGTAAAAATTTTTGGCCCACCCTATATTTTCATAAATAAAATATTGTAACGGACAGACTAAATGGAAAAATATTTTATTCTATATTTTTTGTTATTTAAAAAATAGGGGGATGATGACTTTTTCTCCTGCGCGAATGAAGTTGCAGGCACCTTATAGTATATGTTTCCTTATATATTTCCTTTTCAACTAAGTATGTCTGAGTTCCAGGGAAGTTTTCAGCTGATCAAAATGTCACTACAATCATCTTGGGCATGGAAGTGATAAGCTATATATTTTAAGTAACTTAATTTTAAGTAAGTTCAACTATTTTACCCGCTACTCTCCTGTAATTAAATTCAAGCTTGTAATTATTTACTTAAACAAATGTTTCATAACAACAAAGCGAGTACGTATATAGTGAGGATTTGCTCAAACCTATTAGGTAGTTGGCGGCACACCCGCTGTTTGCCCATCCTTCATGTGTGCTCAACAAACACATAATATCATAACTACATGAGGCGTGCACAGGTAAATAATTTACATTAACTGGAATTTAATGTAAACGAGCAATTAAGGTTACTTTAGTATGGATTAGCGTTGTATTTTAGGATATACAAATAACTTAGTAAGCTCGACATAAACTTAAGCCAACCGAGTGGCATGCGGCCTATATACTTACTTATATTAGGCACAAAGCACTGCCTGCCCTGAACGACTATGGCTCCATATAGGCACAGAAAATCTGCTTACCTTGGCAAAAACCCCGTGAGCTGAGCCAACCAGAGTTTATCCTATCCTATCACATATTTAAAACTATCAATTCTTGTATACATATACTCGTAATAAATTTCAATTTTAAATACTTAAATGTTGTAATATGAGAACCTAGTTTTCCCTTTACAAGTTTGTTTAGATAGATTTTAACCTCAGAAAACTCTGTCACCCAGGTTCTAACTTATTACAATCAAACATCGATAACTATTGTACGAATCGCGGGAACTGTACGAATGTAGTTGGCAAATCCTAATATTCCGATTATAGCCGGCAAATTAGGGAACTAAACAATAGTTGCCGATGGTTGATTATAAGTTGCTTAAGGTTCGATTTGAGTCAAGGTTATTAACAGGCGCCCAAGAAGGATTCACGACCTGCCCCCCTATTGCCTAACGCGTTTGACGCTCGCAATCAGAATCAAGTGTCATGATTTTATATGGGCTATTCCGCTGGATGCGTGCGGCGCAGGGTATGACCGTTCGTGGTGGTTTTTTTTTGGTAGGAGACCTATTTTCAGCAGTCTATGTTCTGCGATCTATATTCTGGACGTATTTTGGCTGATGACGACGAATATCGTCTTCACAGCCGAGTAAATTTCTTAATTTTTTGTATGTAACGCATTCATTATCTGACTATATACTTACTTATAAGCTTCAGTACCTAGTATTGAGTGGATTGCTAATTATTTGCAATAAAAAGTTATTGACTGTATTGAGAGTTAAATGCAAAATTTTGCTTAGCAAAAAATGGTACACTATTGATTCAAAGTGACACGTGTTTCGAATTAAAAAAAAACTTGCATTGTTTGCACTTACAGAACAATTAAAATATCATTGAATCACGTTTTTACATTTATAATGACTGTTTGAGTAGTTCTGATTTTGAAAAGAACCTACGTTTGACGTTTAGTGTGACAAAATGGCACGTTTCGAATATTCAACTTGTAGAGGGCTAGAGAATAAAAATTGACTAAAAGTAATATGTAACAGATTCATTATAAATTTAAAATTCAATCTATTGTCTATATTTTAAAGTCAAACTATTGACTTAGTTAAACATCTTAAAAAATAACACCACATTTTCGTGATTTTCTGATCTTTATACAGTAATATAAACATGCCAATGTTTCACATCCTAATTCCAATAGTTGGTACCCTGTTTACCACCTATATTGCTACGAATGAAGACAGAAGGTGCTCAGGGCACATATTTGTGTGATAAGTATGAATATTTGTTTCTGAGTTGTTGATGTTTTCCATTTGTGTATTTAACTAATAAATGTATCTATCATTATAAGTAAGGATATGTATAATGTATTTGGGACTAGGTTGATTTGTGTAAAGAATTGTCCTGATATTTATTTATTTTAATTAAGTAGGCCACATTTACAAGTCTGACTCTACAAAGGCATATTTTGTAGTCGGGCCTTTAATGCAATATATAAAAAAATCAAACATAATCTACGGGACAAGACAAGTTTCTCACACCCTTTAGATAATTGATAATGATAAATACCTACTGCAACATACTGTAACGTGACGGTAGTGATTCATATAAAAAAATGCGGCCGTCATTATAAATGTTTGCTACCTACTCGAAGTGTTTTTCTGTAAAGTAAACGAAGTCCTTGTTTTCAAACTCACAGAGACTGATATGATTATTTTGCCAATATTTCCAATATTATGCCAGAGTATATTCAATCGCCGTTGGATATGCTCTGGAACAATATTTCTCCGGGTAATATATCGTTCAATTTCTAACCTCCCAATTGACGTTAAGCCTTATTACGCGACCTGTAAAATCCGACATATCGGGGGCCGCCGGAAAATCGCTACCTAACATAATTGACCTGACACCCGTCACTTTTCACAGGCTTTGAGAATCTATTGGGATCCAACTATCTAGTTTTAAATGTCAGTAGCTGAAGCAGGTCACGAAAAGATATGAAAGTAACTATAGCTTAAGTTCATTTATTATTTATTTTTAAAAATCTCATCAAGCCCGAAATAAATTTATATCTCCCAATAAAGTGTGTCTAGTTATTTTTCCGTCACATTAATCTTGGTATTGTTAATACAAATGTTTTATATGAGAAGACAAACTCGTGAGATCCACCAGGTATCAATTCAGAAGCGCTTTTAGAATCAGACGTAAAAGAGAGTTATTTTACATGTCTGAATTGCAAAATTAAATGTTAAATTTATTAATTACTTCAAACTAATTTAGTTTAAGTAATCACTCAGTGAAAAAATACCTGTGACTTTATTATTTGTAATTCACAACACCACATAAATAATAACTAGGTCCAAAAAATCTAAAATAGTGTTGCCAGCGTATATAAGCCACGGTGACTGTTTAACATTAGGCAGGAAGAACGCTTGTTTTCTACCTTAGTTGTATAAAAAAATCACGGATATTTTTTTTCATTTAATTCTTAATAAAAGAGAGGACTTATAAAAAGTATTTTTACTAACCCCTTAATCTTACACTTGATTGCCTTGCAATGGTTCATTAAGTACTCGGTGCAGATACCCCTTTATGATTTTCTTTATAACCTCGCCTTGACTCACTCAATCGTCACATTTATTAATGGAGGAGTAAAGAATATTTTTATGGATCGTAGAAAATAAGAAATGATATTTTAAAATTTAAATGTCGTAGAAAATTTATAATTTTAGTGGTACCGCGTATAAGTGTATTTTATACTTTTAATTAGCACGTCTAAGGTCGGAAAATAATTACTTGAGCGGTTCCGTTACCTATGTGATTTTGTCAAAAATCACCCGATTTGATGGATGGTGTAATTCTCATATAACACGTCTTTGAACTAGATGTACAGATTACCGCCCAATTTGATATTTGTGCATTTCTGAAAAAGTCTGTACATCAATTAACGGACCCTTAATTGTTTCTTATTTTTTACCGACTTCCAAATAAGGAGGAGGTTCTATGTTCGACGGTTTGTATTTTTTTTTATTACATCATTTTTGATGATTATTGTTTCATGATTGATATTTTGTTTATTCATTTGGATAATTAAGAAAATGTATGTTCGATACAATCTTAACTATCAAAAAATAATCATTATAGTAATGTTTACCATTTCAGAAATTTGGTAACAAAAATGGAAAGTTAACGACTTCTGTGACAGTTAACGTGGCCAAACAAATCTTTGTACAAACTTTTTCAGATATTCCCACTTAGCTATCCTACGTATAGTCGTTGCTCCATCTATTTAGTTAAAAGCAGCAATATTGTCAATTCGTAGAAAGAATACCAATGAAATTTCATTGCAGTCATTGGTATAAAAAGGTCAACTATAAAAGATTCTTTTAAAAATGGACATAGAAAAGCGACAGAAAACGTTCCAACGACGTCGGGTTTATTTGTCTCTCTTACACAAACTTTACCCGCTCTTTAACATAGTACCTACGCTACGGCTTTAAAGAAGGTAATGCTGTACACTACGAAATGACTTATATTATTCAGTAGTAGAGTAAATTACTCATGCTTATAAATTGCTGTTATGGGCCAAAACTTGTAATAGCAAAATTAAGTTTTATCCGTAGCCACTTGGTTATTACGGTAATTCATTTATCTCTCGAGTCTTTAAATTATTTCTTTAACTCCTAAGAAATATTTGTGAGATTCTGTAACTAATAATTAAAAAATATTTTGTAGTTTTATTTTCAATATGCTGACGCTTAATTTTAATTGAAACGTAGGTTCATTTACGAATACGGTTGAAAGGTAACGAAATAGACAGCATTCAAAAATATTGAAATGTTTTCAGAAAACAACTGCCAGTTCTGTCCCGGACATGACATGGCGCCTCACTGCCTCTAGGGTTGTCTCTGGCATATCGATAAAAAAAAATACCTGAACAAGACCGTCGTCAAACGGTATAAGGGTTAAATTATAAGAACACGCGGCGGTGTTGTAATCTTTCGATCCCTAGCTGCTGCCGTCGCGAGGAAAATTTCCTTTTATTGTGTTAGCGAATGCTTATTGTATATACGGCGTTTCCCTATTGTAACGCCTGCGATGCCGCTTCCTTGACATTCACAATTGCACGGTGACAAATCACTAATACGGTACATTAAGTCCTATTCATGGAAGCTTTAAAGGGCTCACACCGATCTCAAATGATAAAATGAATGAATAATGCATTCAATTATAACATGCACGGTATTGATGAATAACTAAACTTTACAACACAATTTTTTTTAACGTAAATTAGTGTAAACCTGTTATAAAAGTTATCCAAGGACACGTGCGAACTCCGAATTATCGACAAGTGGTAATTTTATAGTTTGAGAATGAAGAGGACATATTCCGACTTCTCATTCTCGCAGTTCAAGTAGTAATTTTAAATGAAAGGTAATGACACTTACCTCTTCCTCAGTGGTGGCGGTGTTGACGGAGTCCATGCTTTGACAGAGCGCGAGCTCCATGCTCTTGTGCTGCGGCGAGGCTGCCCGCGGCGATGGCTGCTGAGGAGGCACCAGCGCGCCCTGCGTTCCCGCCGTCTGCTGTACTCCCGCACCTCCCGTCGCCGTGGGACTCTGCCCCTGCAGCGCTTGCACCCCCTGCAGACCTTGGGCCGCTTGCAGGCTCTGCTGAGCTGCTTGCAAGCTCTGCTGTGCCTGCAGGTTCTGCAGTGACTGATGCGCCAGATTCAACTGATGCTGCTGCACTATGCTCTGCTGCACGATACTTTGCTGCACCTTGATGTGCTGGTGCACGGCTAGCTGATAATTCGGATGGAGCTGGGTGGGGGGCGCGGGATAGGGAGGGGATAGTCGCTGGCGCTTCACTTGCGCACTCTGCAGCGCTTCGTGCAGCCTCTTCACCGGGAGCGGACTTTGGCCGAGGTTATCCACGGCTGTGGCGGGGCGTGCCGGCCGAGTCAGTCGACTCCGGCAAGCACCGACTGTGGCAGCGACAGCTACGCGCGCGGCGCGGACAACTATCGATATGCGCGTATCGACAACGGCGCAACGCTACGTTGCGGTACGGCTAATTGACTTATCGACCAATGTATTACTAATTTTAGGTTTAAAACGCGCCTAAAAGCGATTGTTTATATTTATTGGTTAGCGCTAGAGCACTATTATCCTCATTCGTGTAAGTTAATCCTCAGCTTGCGAATCACTCCTGAAAAGAAAGAAAAAATATCATTAGTAAGTTTTATAATATAAAGACGTGTTAATAGGACTATTAGTAAACGTTTAGTTAATCGAAAAGGCAGCCAGAAGTGTAACGATAGCTTGATTTGAAACGAGATCTGACTTCCCGTTATAAATTGATACATTTCCAGTCCTCACCGGCGGCGCCTATCCTCTTATGACGCCCTCCCCTGATAAATCGATATACTTAACGCACCCTTAGAATTTCAGCATAGATAATTTTCGGGAATATTTGTATGATGCAACAACATAAAAATCTAAATATTGAACCAAGAAAATTGAAAAAGAAATTTAGATCGTTTGAAATTGCCAATTTGGCAAGTAGATACGGGTATTACGTGGCAATACTACGTCTAAGATGTCTCTCGAGTAAATAAAATAAATTAGAGGATTACTGCAATATCTCATATTATGATTACGGGAATGCATTTTTGCAGATAGTTTACAGTAATTTGCATAAAAGTATTGCGACAGACGGAGTAAAAACACTCATCTCCCGTCATATGTCGACTGAATCGCACTTGATCATTTTTTATTGTACGATATTATTATCAGCGGCATTGTTCTGGGTGAACGAAATAAAGTTCTAGCTCTCATAGATAAGATACGCTTTGTATTGAATAGCTAGGTTATTCTAAAGTGTCAAAGCTGAGTGGCGATTGCACTCGTGTGGGCAGTGGTCAGCCATTTAGATTGTTACTCATCGAAATAAACATCTAATATCGCATAATTCAGCACCAGACCGATCGTACAGTGGCCCATTTCCAGATCCGACCTTTCGAATTATTAAAGTCATAAGAATACCGCTTTAATGTACGAATTTTTTTCGAGGATAAATGTTTTAAAACTCTTTTACTACCGTTTTATGAATTAGGCTGGTATACGAGTAAGTAAGGCTTCACTTTTTTTATCAATATACATATCTTCAATATATAATACATGTATATTGGACTTTTAAATAATATCTTATATTATTTTCTAATTTCTCTCTTCTTTTGGCGTTCTCCAATAACGAACGATCATACAGCAAAATCTGTAAATAATTTTGTCCATTTGGTCCGAGCAACTGTGCATGAATATTGTTGGATCGGTTATTGTATTTTAGTTTATTTAATAAATGCAATTACATTCCAGTCTCCAATCAGCCATTTTCTGCCTTGTACGCTCACAAATAGATTGTTAATTAATTTTGAACCCTGTGTTTAAAGATTACAAGACGGCGTGCAGAGCCATAGAGGCGAATCTAGAGCTCCGTGTAGTCTTAAAAGTCATTTGGTTCGTCGGATTTGGTGTATTCGAAAAAAAAGTAAAGATTAAGAAATATTTTGCAGCATTTCCCAAGTCACACTTATCCCTTCACGCAGCAAATTCCTGCAGCAGGACAGCGAAAAAATGGCTACTTCTGGAACTGCAATTCGACTGCATTTCTGTATCAAACCTATGCACATGGCGTATATTTTTAATAGAATTTACTGTTTTGGAAACATATAATTAGGTTGGGAAATTAATTAAGTCTGAGGGCATAACAAGCTCAGGTCCTAAGAGGTTAAGTCAGGCTTATATAGACCAAACTTCACCATACCGTGTGAAGTATCAATGATTGATTAAGTCTGTCAAATGGTCTTCATTGTAGTTGGGTCAATAGACTTTTGTCTGTATCTCGTTGCCATGGTTACGTTTTTTTTATATTTTTCTTATACTACTAAGGTGGCAAACAAGCGTACGGCCTGCCTGATGTTGAGCAGTCACCGCAGCCTATGAACGCTTGCAAAGCCAGGGACATTACGTCTACAATTTGAAATGGTATATAGGCAAATATAGATATTCTTTTCTAGCCAATTTAGGTTATTTTTTCAAGGACCCATCCCGTTAGCATGTCAGTAGCACAATAGGTATTAGATTTTTTCCAAGTCATTCTGCCACTATTGTGTCCTGCGTTACGGGCAGAATAACAGCAAGAAAAGGATGATCCACGTACTTTTGTCCTTATCATTGCAATCAAGACATGACTTTTGGAGCATACTGAACTCATACGAGTTATGAAATCAGCATCCTATTCAAAACATGAACTGTGATTTACATTAAAAGTAATTGCTTTCTATACATAAACCGGATCAGTGTTTGTATTATTGTTTAAATTGTTACTAGTTGCCTAATTCCGAAGCCGGACTATGTAACAATCACGTTTTGGAACACATACCCAAAATTACATAACTGCTACTCTCTCATATATATTTAATGATTATTATTCAAAGTTAGACCATGTCGTCGTACCCAATAGGTTGCTCGTACAATTGCTCAGTTGAATGAGATACGAGGTCTTGAAGGTATTGCATCGATAAGGTGTTTCAAGGCTGAAGCTTTTTGCCCGGCGTGACTAAGCGAAGAGTATAAAAACTGAGCAATTGCTGCCTTATTATGTTACTAGGTACATCAAGTGATATATCAAGCTTCTGGGCTATTCTATGGCCGCATGCGCCATGCACTAGTGTTCTTGTATTACCCGCGGTTTTGCTTTAAAATTTGTCGTCCTGCATAAATGGCTACGAGCTACAACACTTATCGCGTGACATATCATCATCACCAGTCTCTCTCATAATATACTGAATAGAAAGAGACAAGTAACATAAATAGCGTGAAAAGCGCGTCTCGTAGTTACGATGCAGGTTCAGCAGTCCACTTCTCGATTCAATGATATAATATGAAATTTATTTATTACGAAATGGATGGACTATTGTGACTTCTTTGAAATCTCAAATATATAGTGACAAGTTTTCTTCATATATTATGTTTGAAGGAAACAAATACAACGAAACGAACAAATTGACATTTGTAGAAACGCCCTATAAACAACTACTTAACAATTATTTCCTAAAAACTCCTTCGCAGAAAAACATCTGATGTTTTGTTAAATGTACGTGCAAATTTATCGGTATTATAGAACCTATAATTGAACTCTTATACCACATCCCTGCATACAGGTATGTATTGTACGGTCTCACCAGCATCAATATCTGCCACAACAAAGCGCGCATAAATATCTGACACGACTCTATTTCTAGGGCCGTTAGAACGTGTCAGATATTTTTGTTATGGCGGATATTGATGCTGGTGACAGTACAAAGGAACACAAACTTGTGTTCTTATACTAAATATACAAATTGTTTGCACCTCGTTTGCAAACTGAACTAAACCAAGTAGAGCACTTGCGGGTGCAAACTGAACTAAACCAAGTAGAGCACTTGCGGGTGCAAACTGAACTAAACCAAGTAGAGCACTTGCGAGTGAAAACTGAACTAAACCAAGTACGTCAGTGAAGACGAAGGCGAGTTCCATTTTTGAACACAGGAAACACTGTAACACTTTAAGAATGGCATCAGTGTATTTTGGCCCCGGCTTGGCTCGCACCAATGTGATGTGCTAGCATAACAGGTAATAAAAGAAGACCTTTGTTTGGTCTCGATCTCGACAGTCATGGGTAGATATAACAAAGTAACTGCGCTTTAGCAATTGTAAACATTGCTGCGCTGAAAATGCGCGTCAATCTAACTGAAGAGCCTCACCAATGAGGCCGCCAGGACGGGATCTTTTTATGCTGCGCGGCGTATTCGCGGAGTGTACTGCGACTGCTTATGTGTGCAGAGCAGACACGTGCTATTATACAAACATGTGTGTTCACATTAAAATGTTATCTACGATAACGCGGCTGGCACAATTGACACTACGGTTCTGACTTTTCATAATGAGCATTGTATTTCTCTAGTACTTGGATACTATGGTACATATTGTAAAGTTTGAATATTAGGATGATTACATTTGTGTTACTCTATAACTCATTAACCATCAGACGGATTAAGATGAAAGTTAACACACAGATACTCGTAGGTGTGTAAGATCATGAATTAAAACAGGATACTTGATTCTTGGCAGTGGCGTGTACAGGATTTTGGCCAAGAGAGATAGATTTTAGGAAGCGCAGACTACTCAGCGACCTATGGAAAGAGCTAAACGTGTCTACGAGTTGGAATCAGAAATTAGCAGATTCGTAGACTAACCAAGGTCACCGACATAGCAAACAGGGTAAGCAAACTGAAGTGGCAATGGACAGGGCACATAGTTCGAAGACCGATGGCCGTTGGGGTAGAAAGGTTTTCAAGGACTCTCTAGATGCGGGTCGCCTCTATCCGGCCCATGTGGAAATCTATTGAGGAGGCCTGCGTCCAGCAGTGGACGTCCTATGGATGAAATGATGATGATTACGATGACGGTGAGACAGATTTTCTCTGCCTAATAGAGCCATAGTCGTTCAGAGCTTCAGGATAGGCAGTGCCATTGTCCCTATATGGAGCGCACACCACTGATTCTCGGTAAAGCAGACGAACCCGCAGGTAAAGATACTGACCAATATAAGCTATAACAGTACCTTAATACACACTTTGTGTATTATTAACGATCTACTCATACCACTTTCCGAACGTCAATAGAATAATTTTTATCATTTTATCTAAATGATATGTTCATAAAATTATTGTTTAGCTAATTATTTGATGATGCGGTTAGAATAGTTAATTAAGTGACTCAGATTACATAGCAAGGGATCTTAGATCCGGCTCCCAGTAAGGACAAAAATTTGTTACTGTGACTTAAATGTTTCCCAAATGTCACTGTTAAGTACTCATACCCATAGTAGGTACGGTCAAGGAATTTAATTTGTGTACCCTTTCGTACTTTGTCATAGTGACATTGATATGGAATCTCTATTGGCTTTCATATTGATTTTGACTGTGAAAATTTAATTCCTAAAAAAATTAAATATTTAAATTTAATTCCTTGACTGTACATAGGATAGCACAACCCACGGGCTTAGTTCGGGTATAGGCTAGGTCGACTTGTGTAAAATGAAATCGTCGTCTATACACACTTATATTTCATTACCAGGATCACCCGCGGCTTGCGTGGTCTAAAATGTTATTTATCCTTCGGAAAACGTGCTTTTCTTTGGGATAAAAAGTAGCTAATGTCACACTCCAGTCTCTATTCTATCTATCACTTACGTCAATCCGTAACTCCGTTCTCGCTTGAAAGAAGGAAAAACCAACAAGCACACTATAGCATTTATAATATTAACTAGCTTCTGCCCGCGACTTCGTCCGCCTTAAATTCGTTTATCGCGGATAAGAGTATTTTTCCGGGATAAAAAGTAGCCTATGTCCTTCCCCGGGACTCAAACTATCTCCATACCAAATTTCATCCAAATCGGTTCAGCGGTTTAAGCGTAAAGAGGTAACAGACAGACAGACAGACAGACACACTTTCGCATTTATAATATTAAGTATGGAAGTATGGATTAGGATTTCTAAATGACTGTGGTTAAGACCGACCGATTACCTAATGCACTAATGCATGTGCTACTGATAGAGGACCTTCTCCTTTTCGCAGCTGGTTTAAATTTGGATTTTATTTAAATTGTCCTCTATTGTTGACATGCAGAATACGCCCACAAACGTTGTTACATTGCCATAAGTGCTGTATTCCATTCTGGTACATGGAACTTATTGATTCAGTGTAAGAACTTTAGCAGATACCTGAATACTCTGCTGCACGGCTCGCTTAAAGTAGTGAAAAAGAAAAGCAAAAAATAACGTTTTACTTAATAACTTTGCTAGAACCTTGATATCCTTTGACGTTAAATTACATCGTAGAAAGTGGAAGCTACACAAGAATGCATTGTGCATCTTTCATCAAACATGTAAAAGAATACCTCCATTATAATAGTAACCTTTAATACATAGGGTACAATCGCGCGGAAAAGTACAACCGCGTGCAATATTTCCTTGCCGCTGAATACTTTAATCCACCGCTATATTTATGCTGCCGCGGACTCGTAAATAAGTCCCGGCGAACTCTTCCAGGTTCCATTTGTTATAACTACTAAGTCTCGGCGAGTCGGACTTTCCCGGGACTTGTGGACGGGATAGCATCGAGTTTAAATGAAATACAGGACGAAGGAGGCGGGAAAAAATTGGGATCAAGCGAATGCAGTTTATTTAGGCACACAGGGATTACTCTTGAGCGTCAAAAAATTAGGTTAGATTTAGATTTATGAAGCAAATAAAAAATGTTATGATTATTGCCGACTTTGTTACAGGTTAGAAGCAGAGATGGGCATTAATCGATTAATTTTTTAGTTAACTAATCAATCGATTAAAAATATCAATCTTAATTTTTTATCGTGATTAATTTAGTTGCGATTAAATTAGTTATGAGGATGTTCGACTAACAATTAAATTATTTTTAGTTTCAATCGACTAAATTTCACGGTTGAATCTATTTTAAAACTACGTAGTCGCTCGTTTTTGCATTTATTTATTTTTGTATAGCATTTATATTTAATATACAAAGTTTGATTTATATATTTGTATTTTCTTAAGTTTTATCTTACTAATGTACACAGTACCCAGTTAGATAAGAGAAATTTAATCCAATTGCAGGTTCATTTTTGTCAAACTAAACTAATACACAATTTAAGATCATTCGGTTGGTATTATCAAAGAGAACAATAGTTAGCACAGAGATCTCACTCCATAGAAATGGTCAAAGTATCGTAAGTAATACGTGACTATTTTATTTTTATACATCCGTTAAGATGTCCTATTCAGTCCGTCAACATAGCCATACCGAGGTTTACCGTTCAATTTGCTTCTAACATTAATCGCGGAAGAATAGTCTAACTAATTAGTCGATTACAAAGTTTAGTTGTCCGAAATCAATCGGCAATCGGCATCATAGTTGCAATTAAACTGGTTAAACTCTATACAACTAAGATTGATCAGTCGTCGTTTTCAATCGTTAGTCGCAATTAATTCTGTTAATCTTAATCGTTAATCGTTAGTCGACACGTACATTTTGCCCATCTCTGGTTAGAAGGTTAGATGATGGGAAAATCAGAATTACCTTGTTTTGATCAGTTTTCTCTTTATAAAGCTCCTTCGAATTTATTTCGGATCATCATTTTTATACAATTTGACAATTAGTACTATTCAGGATATAAGTATTGTTTGAAATGACAAACATAAAACTGAATTACGTGCAGACTAAATGTTCTGCAATACATGAAACATTCAGCTTATATCAATTATTTTATAATCGGTTATAATTATAATTCGATCACTCATTTATTATAAATGGTCCTAACTGTAGGTTGTTTATAATTAAACTGTGTGCGCATTAATAACAAATGGCCCTAATAAAAACAAATGACTTTTAAATGGAAGTCGGATACAGGTGTCAAGTAAATCCACAAAAAAGGTAAAAAAAATTGAGGAAGCCTTTGAAACTGGCGAATAACGTGATTAACGCAACAAACCATAGCCAATGCCATTTATTGTTTATTAGATTAGTCACAGCTCTAGCGCGAATACTGCCGAATTGTACGAGTAAGTATTGATTGTTTGTTCAAATCTATTTCCATACACCCATTATTGTTATAAGATTAAAGTTCCCGCTAAAGAGCCAGCCACCTATCAAAGATAAACGCAATATGTGTCATTTTATACTGAGTTATTCCATTAACGTTACGAAACACAATTATTTCATTTCGCCGTCTAAATCTATACGTACCGCACATTTTAGACATTCATGTTGTGTTCCCAGCAAACTAGTTTAAATTAAATTGAAAACTATGGTCGGACCTTGAAGCTCCATTTCACAAAGAAGACCAGCGTTACATATTAAATATTTCAAAGCTAACTATACATAAATTGTTTTATGTTGAATAATTAAGAGAATTTGCGTTAGCTCAAGATAAACTTTACTTTTGCAATTAGGGCCATCCCTTTAGAATTTTGGCCTCATTTAAGAGACAGTCCCAAATTACGTCCTACAGAAATTCTAGACCTAAATACCGACATAAAACCGCACTTACAAGGCATCCCTGGGGACGTCTATAGTGAGCGCTCAAGTTTACTCGAAGGAAATTAGCGCTGAGGAGACAATGGATGGGAAGTCCTGGGAGCGAGCCAAAAGCCGCGACGGACGCTACTGAAGACGTATCACTCCTGTGGGCCTTAGGACCGGATAGGAATGTTCCAAGTAAAATGAATATTCGGAATTCAACGTTATCGCACCAGTAAATTCAACTGAACTGCTGCCGACTAAAACAATCGACCATTCTGTTCTGACGGCAGCTACTAAACTTTATAGACCGAGTTTGCACAATCGGATTTTTTAAATTGATACTAACCAAATATAAATAATTACTGCTGTTTCATCAATTAACTTGGCAAATCTAATAGGTATAACGTGAAAATGCAAAAAAGTAAGACACCTTGGAATTCGTTATCAATTAATTCTATTTGGACCGAGCCAATAAGAAATGTTGATGGGTAACTAATATTAACGTCTTAAGAAATCAGTTTTTTGTTGTGGCTATCGTTATACAGATGCCATCTTTGTATGCGTTGGATTTACTAATTGAATCGCAAAATTTTCCAAATTACACGCTAAAGCTAGTAATTACAGTGATATAATATTTTCTTCTGTTTCCGCGATTATTACTCATTGAAATAAAACAATTTAACGGATTATATCGCGTATATTATCTCATTTTAGTTCCCGACGTTAACGAAACGAAACGTCGGGAACTAAAATGAGATAATATACGCGTTATAATCCGTTAAATTGTTTTATTTCAATTACAGTGATGTTAGTCGTATACCCCACATACCTAGCTTTTTCTAGAACGGAAAATAGATCACATGCCTCCTTACGAGACACATTCTTTGTACAATCAACAATTTCTATTTACTTAGTTTATTTTAATGTGAGTAAATGATGGAGTGAAAGCTTAGTGAGGCAGAGTAAAAAACTTGTTTCCATATGTTTTCTAATTACTGGCTCCGCTCTGTACCGTTTGTTCTAATTTTGGGAGAAACGAAGCTTTGTTGTTTGCGCCATATTCATAGAGAGACTCGCAAATTGAATCTAATTGCCTCAACGAAGTGTTGAATCAGACCGGCGGTGGCCTGAATTGCGCCCATTTACCCATTTAAGATGTGAACACCCACACCACCTGTTTATGAATTACATTTTCGCCATACAATGACATCATCATTAAATTCACATTGTGCAAAAGTTCCTGAAACGCACTGATTTTCGTGCCTTTTATATATTTATAAATATTCATCATTAAAGAAAGTATCAATACAGAATTAAATCACGTTAAGAAATATGTTAGCTTCTTATTTGTTTTTTAAGGCTGTTCATGGATGATGCTATAACCATGGAGTAGATATTTGCATCTCATCCGTAATATAATCATGACAGCTTCATTAGCAAACAGATCATCAATGTCCTTCCCTTCATATCAAATTGATATATGGCTACCGGACACCCGAACTAATTGAACGCCGTCCTAACTAAACAAGCTAAGCTGCCCAATTCGCAATTTAAAACGTTTCATCATTGTTTTTTTTAATTCAGCATCGTGCTTCGGAGCACTAGTGAAAAATGACGTAATGTTTCGTTTAATTAATCACCTAAATAGATTTTATTGCGGCAAATATTTATATTTACGGAGTTCCGGTGGCGGTAGGCGACCTAGCCGCTCCAGTTTTTAATTTATCGCCGGCTCATGCTGCATCGATCTGAGAATAAAATGCCTGGAACAGTTTTTGACAGTTTGATATTTCACGTTGCGCGTTGATGAAGATTGAAGATTAAAATCACTGCACAGTTTAGGAACTCCAGCTTTATTTATGCACAGTATTGACTAGCAACAAACCATTTTTGTGAAACCGTATTCTTTTGGGAAGGAATCAATGTTTACTTGATGTCGCTATCTCGAGCAAAATAATTATTGGCATAAAATTTTGCAAAGCAATGCAGAAAAAAAATACAAATTCACTTGTGTTCAATTTAATACCAAACTTTTACACGGTTTGTACCTAGTTTGAGGATCAGCTAACGATACACCAATTTATTTCTCAACCTAACCTTTGCGCTTCCTTAATCTAATCCTTTAAGGATACTAATAGTGATCTAGCTTCCTAAGTGCTTGCATAATGTTCGGTGTTAACTTGAAAAGAGCTCAACACATCAGCTTGTTACGCTAAACTTAACAAGACATAAATAACTCTTCCCATAGATCGTGTTTTAGTGTTGCAACGAAGGAGGTACAATAGCAGACCTTGGAAGCAGCGTCTACGCCAAATGGAGTCGCCGTTGTAATTACCAAAGCGAAATAACAGAAAAACGGCATGACAAAAAGTGTAGCGATGGACAAAGACATGAAAAAATACGCGGACGAGATTTCGCCAGCGCTTAAATTGTCTTTATCTGTATTTTACGTATAATTTAGATACCTGCACAGTCGGTATTGGTGTTTTCGATCTATTTTGATGTGAGTGTATGAGTGTAGATCATAATCAACGGTAGCAGCTATCAATTGATGCATAGATGCCTTGTTTCGTGAATGCGTTGTAGTTATGAGGTCGAATTTCGAAAATGCAATTACTACTGGACCGTTAGCAACTTAAACTCGAGCCAAGCTCGTAGCTCGAGGAAAGGAAACGAGTAGAATTAGAGCTGTAATTTTAGAGTACCGTTGGGTCTCGAGCAGTAGCAACAAGAAAGAAATAAAACTATCTACTCAACTGCAACGAATCAACAACAGTGCTGTTTTGAACGTCGATAGACTTTTGGTACGGTAATACTATGTATTATAAAGTACTTTAACAATCAGCATTATCCATTTTGACCAACTAAATAAGAAGCATCCAATATATCTAAATATCCCTGCATCTATTCCTTAGGATTCACAGTAATCAAATCAATTAAGAAATTCTTCCTCAAATAATTTTTCGTTGAAATGCATTAATGCAGCGAGTTAAAGGGACCCTACTCCTGCAGCGCCTCCGATAATTCTATTAACCTTTTAATTGCCTTAACAATAAATCTAATGGCCATGCTCACATTGCTGAGACCATGTCCGTTCATTGTAAGATCAATTAGGTAGGGCACTTTTTAACAGAGGTTACCTATTACGTAATTGAAGAATTTGTCGTGATGTTCCAAATGGGTTGTAACTCGTGCACCGTTTGATGGCTTAGCATGTTGTGGATGGGAGAAAAAATGTTTTCAAAGAATCACGAATACTGTTACCTCTACGATCATCAGAGGCGTGCGTGCCAGCTTGATAATGGTTATGAGTCCGCTCAACCTGTCACGCTCATACATTTGTGCAACCACCAACCGTGAAAAAATCATCCATATACATCGAGTTCTTTAAACAACTTACTGTATGTAGGTACATTTAAAATGTTGGTTTAGACACCGGTTGCACAAACCTGAACGGGTTGTAATTAGAGCCAGGCTTGCAGGTAACGTGAGCTGATATTGCACACTTCCAACGAATGCCATCGATATCCTCTTACGTCTAATTCGGTGACAATATTACAACATCGACTTGACGTGTATCAGATTGAAATGGTTCAAATCCACAGCTGCTGCCTTAAGTACCTAATGCCCTGTACTTTGTAACTGCAACTAAAGGTGACTATCGTGTGGCGAAAAAATTTTATCTAATTCATATTCACTTGTAATAAGGTTTCTTGTGCACATGACCTTCATTTAGTTTAATCTATTCATATTTAAATTTGTCGGACTCAAAACAAGATGTAAAACGTTTTTCAAACACCAAGCAGCATTTGCATTTGCTTTACAATTGGACTTCTTGGATCACCTGATTATCATGTCCAATCATCTGTTTACAGCGCCAGTCACTTTTCCTTTTTTAACTGAGACTGACTAACTGGATACGAGTATTGGACCTTGTTTGCGGTATTTTTCTAAATTTAGTTGTTATACTAAAAATAGAATGTTTTCTCATGGGGAATTAATTAGGGATGATTAAGATCACGTGGCGCATGGGCAGAACAGGTACGTATGTAAACTGTGCAACAAATATAGATATGTGATTTTAGTGTTTCTTTATTTTACTGGTTGCTGTAAGAGTCAACGGAAAATTTACATTAGTTACTATTTGTACAGAGACTTCCAAACTATCTATAAGTATGTAATTGTTCCTAGACCTCTTGACTCTCAAGGGAGTAAAAACGCATGTGTATTTTATTAATTCTTCTTTCAAGTATGCAGGTGATTTCCTGATACTTATAAAGCTGATCGCAGCAGACCGAATTTGATAAGAAATACATCTAGATCGTTGATATTTTGTGTCTTTTAGTTTAGTTTGATTGAGGTTATAATAATTTGGTACGGTAATATCGAATTCAGCTTTGACTGTAGCAGAGTTTTCTTCACTCGCTCTCAAAGATTTAAATAATACATCAATAGGCATTTTCTATTTGTTTGGGTTGAGAACAATGTGTAGTGGTTTCTGAAAGTGCTCTACGTTGTCGATACTTGGCAGTAATTTCAACGTAGCCATTGTTGAGTGCCCCTCTTTTGTGTATCGCATGAATGACATGAGACATGACTTCGCGAGTTTCTGATTTCGATTCATATTTTCCCCGTCAATTCAACGTTTTCATTATTTCTGTAACTACGAGTATGTTTTATTCACGATCATACTCTGAGCGTCTTTTTTGACAGTAATACGCTCATTGTTTTATAATGTCAAAAATGTTCCAAATGAATACATACCTACAAACTATTAAAATTTAACTGTACCAAAGAAATTAGTTTAAAAGTTGCTTGATGTAGATATGTAATTTCAGCAAACGCACTTTCGCCGTACAGAGCCCGGTTTATAGTTTGTTAGGCTTATCTAAAGCGGTGCAAACAATTAACAAATCGTAAATTGGTACCGCGTTAAAAGTCACGGAGTTTATAAAACTTTTTTTAGAGCAACACGTGCAGATGAACAGAGCCGCAATTTTACTTCCCAAGATCCTTAAAGGATGACTTTGTTGAACTTGCTGTTTTTCTGCTCTACCCTCCGTGGGAAATGTAAAAGTGAAATTAAAAACGCGGCAACAATGAGTGCATCAGTTAATACGTCGCATCCGGCTGCCTTTTTATTCAACAATGGTCTCCGTTACCTAGAAAACAATAGCACATCTCACAAGCACACACACAGCCCGTCGGAAAACGCACATGCACAATTTTCCGAACACCGGTTACGGACACTGCGTCGGTCGCATCAGAGCAAAAGGCGGCACGTATTTGAACTGCCTCAGCACGCGATAGACTGACGGCAGTCGGCATTCGGACGAGCCGGCGAGCGAGCGGGACGCGCGGCGGGCGTGCCAATACTCTGCGCGCGCAGCCTACCTCTCGCTCGCACCAACGGACTGCGTATAGAGTCGTCCTGCTCCCCCGCGCCCGAGCACACCTTTCGCATCCCGAGACAGGTGTTCCTATCCCTGTGTGCGTCCAGATAGCCGTAGCCGTCGCGTGTATGCGCGCTTCCTGCGGCGGTGGATCGTTTTTTATGCCCGGCAGAAATTATAAAAAGTAAATGGAGGGAAAATTAAATAAAACGTCTACAATGAAGCGTTTTCCTGTGCGCTTTGAATGATTCAGTATGATCTATTTTTCAGGGTGTTTTGGGGGTGCGTGTGGGTACCATGTAGGCTGGGGTGTAATTAGGTACGGCGGAAAGGTATATTGATTGCGGTGACGCGGCTTTTGTGGAAAAATCGATAATTTTGTATTAAAGGTGGCACGCGAGGGTGTCCGGCACGGCGGATGGCAAGGCGGTATCGATCCCCCGACCACTTTGAGCCATACTTTATGCCTCGCACTATAACTATAACCACACTTTACAGCAGTTTAAGAACGTTTCATACCGATGACAACGACTTCCTAAATTTTCCGTAGGTACTTAAAGTAAACATTTATTTATTTATTTAATCTTTATTGCACAAAAGAAAACTTATTGTACAAAAGGCGAACTTAATGTCATAAGGCATTCTCTACCAGTCAACCTTAGGGCAAAGCAGAAAAATTGTAGGCGGTGCTGAGGCTTGTGTAATTACAAAAACACATTTATATACTTTAAATACATGAATAACAAAATTTATATAATAAATACACAAATATATATAAGGTTAATAAATATATAACATATATATATAGCGATGAAATGAATTAAGCAGATAAACTAAGAGTCTTCGGTTCTGCCAGCAAAGAAGTTGCTCACGGACTTTTTGAATGCAAACTTATTCGGGGCCTGTTTGATTTTAAGAGGAAGACCGAAAAAATGTAGGTACTTAAACTTTCATAAAGTATCATCATCATCATCGTCAGCGCGGAGTCGTCCACTGCTGAACATTGGGCGTTCCCCAATTCACACCATCATACCCGGCCCTCAGCTCTCCGCACCCAACCGCTTTCCGTCAGTCTTTTCAGGTCGTCGGTCCACGGTGGCGGGGGGTCGTCCCAAAAATAAAGTTTTTATGGTCTTAGCAATTTCATAATTTTATTAGGAGTCAATAGTCCAGTAAAAAAACCTAAACGTCAGTATGTTTAAATAAAATAAAAAAAAGTACTATCAGATGGTAATAATTTGTATATCCAAGTGTATATATATATATAGGTACAAGTCTATTGTAAAATGTCACACCTATGTATAAAATTATGAGGATGTAGTAAAGTTTTGGTAAAAATCTGTTGAAGAGACGATCTAGTAAGAAAAACAAAGAATAATAAACTTCGGCAAGTAATATTAAAAGTTCCAAGCAGAATCCCAGTATGAAGAAACCAACAGTCGAGCGTAAACCTGCCGTATTACCATATGTGAAAGGGGTCACAGACAAGATCGGAAACATCTTGAAGCGTGCTTCTATAAAAACATATTTCAAGCCGTTGAAGAAGGTGTCTCAATACCTTAGACCCGTGAAGAGTAGCACCCCTTTGCAGAGTGCAGGCATTTATAAGCTAGACTGCGAGTGTGGTCTTTCATACATTGGTCAAACGAAACGCAGTGTATCAACCCGGGTGAAGGAGCACATAGCAGATGTCAAGCACCGTCGGTGTAATAGGTCTGCAGTCTGTGAACATGTCATTGACAAACCAAACCACTCAATTAAGTTTGATAAACCTTCTATCCTTGCCAAAGAAAAAAGATATTTTCCCAGGATGCTACGCGAGGCTATTGAGATTAAAAAGCATCCTAATTTCAATAGAGAAGATGGATTGTCACTACCACCTGCTTGGGATCCTGTAATACATCTCATCAAGGAACAAGCGAGACACAGGACTGCAAAACCTTAATTTCCGAACGGTGTAAAATATCTTATCTGTTTAAAGTAGTTTAATAGTCTCTGTTTTTAAATATTATAATTAGTAATGAGGTAGCCTGGGAGTTTTTCTTTGCAGCGTTTCTTTTCTCCTCAGTACGCCTCATTTGTGAAATGCTGCTTGGTAAATTATTAGAATAAAATAATTAAGCCCTTCTGGCACATGTGTAACTGCCTTTACAGCTTAGGCCCATCTGGCATGTATGTACACCTTTATTTGTGTTTTTTCAAAAAATGGGTAGTTTGCACAAAATTGTAACTTTGACAGAGGAAAATACATCTTTTCTCAGTCCTCCCGTGACCATGGAAAGCTGGAAAGCTTCCGAAACGTCGGGAACTAAAATGAGATAATATACGCGATATAATCCGTTAAATTGTTTTATTTCAATAAGTAATATTAAATCAGAACTTGTGTTCAAGTAACAAAATAATAAGGGTGTCACACTTTTTCCACACACAAATGACCGGAAAGCGCCGGTAAACAAGTGAATCTTCAAATCAAAGGCATTATGCAAAAAAGCTAAATCATAATCCTAACATTTCCAGGATGTTTGAAGCCTCACCAGACAAATGTAATAAATTATTCCCTTTCAGAACAACATGCGCGAAGAGTTCTGTACCACTATAAGCAAAAAAATCGAGATTTTTTTTTTCTAAACGTTCCATAGCTTTATATTTTCTTTTATTTTTATTTCTCTTTATTTATTTTGTGTCTTAGGTAAGTTTTTTTACAATATTAATGCAAAAATCTCATTTTATTATTATTATCATCAACATCCTGAGGTTGTTTGGAAGCTATAAGACCGCTTCTTAGCTATAAGACCGCTTTTGATTGTTGTTTACAATTTCTCATACCTACTGTTTTATATGTAAATATCAGATGTCATTTTCTTATGGTGTGCAATACATAGTATTGTATTACAAATAAATAAATAATAAACATTACGGGACAATTTTTGCTCAGAACGGACTAGTCCCATGGTAAGCTCAATAAGGCTTGTGTAATGAGTACTAGATGACATTTAATTTAATAGATATATTTACTTACATACATAGAAAACATCCAAGACTATTATTTATGCTCATCACGCAAATATTTGCCCTTACCGGGATTTGAACCCAGGACATTCAGCTCCGCAGCTCAGGCAGCGTTACTCCCGCTGAGCTAACCCCGTTGTCATTATATTGTAGGTAAGTATTATTTCTTCTTATAGCAACTATGGTAATACACCGTTTGTGAAAATTTTAAGTTATATATTAAAAGCACTGTTTTGCCAAAAAATATGATGTTTTAATGTAACTATACCGGGAAAAATCGAGCACTAGCAATGGTACTACAAGTGTTCAGATAACTACAAGTCGTTAATAATATTTACATACAATACAAAATAAATTATCTTCATTGCACACCTTACATACATGAAAGGAAATGTACAAAGAATAAAAATGACACAATCAAGTATGAAACAAATATTATTAACAATATTCACTATTTTTCTTATGGGTCCCAAATAGTTACTTTTACCAAAAACAAGAAGAAATATGCTAGTCACGGAAGCTCTATTATAAAAATAGCGCTAGCTTCAGCAACTAAAAGGAAATTTATAAATATTCAGGAGTTGATATTAAAAAAGAAAATTGATAAGATTTTTATTCTTATTCCAATGTTTAAAAACTTCGAAGAAGCACCAGTGAACAGGTAATTCTTCAAATCAAAGGCCATCTACATAATAAAAGAAAAATATTGATAAGGAGCTGAAGAAATATTTCTAAGGAGCTGTGTTTAAAAAAGTATATTTATTTTAGTAAGTATATATTTTCTTCTAGTTTTACCAATATCAGGAAAATATTAAACTGGTAAATTTCAAGTGAAAGGGCCTTCTGCTTAAAACTAAATTCAAACATTTCCAGGACGTTTGAAGCCTCACCAGACAAATGTAATAAATTATTCCCTTTCAGAACAACATGGCCGTTTCGAGACGCCTTTTTACAAAAAATGAGCCAAGAGCCTTTAGAGTCCGCGACTAATGTACCGAGATAATGAGACCGAGATAAACTAAAAAGTTTTATTTTAAGGTACGGTTTACGAAAAATATCATGTAAATACCGGGAAAAATCGAACATCCTGTTTCACGAAAACTTGTAACTTGTATTACCAAGTGGAAGTGACTTTTTTTTTACCCGACTGCGCGACGCAAAGGAGGATAATGTGTTTATCAGTCTATGTATGTATGTATGCATGTATGTATGTATGTATGTTTGTTCCTATCTGGCACTCTAGAGACCAAACGCGTGGACCGATTTTGATGATTCTTACGTCAATCGATTCGTCTTAATTGGGCGAATGTCCATTGTTGGGAAGATTTGCATCGATCTAGTTTTCTTATGGGTCCCGACTGTTTAAAATCGCTATGTTGCACATTAGAATGTATTATTTGTTTTATGTGAATATCGATTATGAATCATGAAACATTTCCATTATAACTTGACAAGGGTAGGTACTGGACTTGTTTTTTTCTTTTTAGTTTTTTAAGCAGTCGGGTTTTTTGTTTTTTTTTTTATACAAATTGTTGGAAAGAAATTTCCGCTTATAATACAAGTTACAAGCTCTTGTGAAACGGGCCCCAGCAAGCTACTACAAGTATTCGGTTAACTACATGTCATGAATTATTTTACAATACCAATGCTAATTCTCTTTTACTTCACACCTCACAAATATAGAGAAACCAGCGGCCGCCAGCGACTTCGTCCGCCTTAGATTCGTTTATCGCGGATAAAAGTAGCTTATTTCTTTCCCCAAAACTCGATATTTTACTAATTTAAATGTGAAGCATAGTGCCAAGATTTCAAAAAATATTTACTGTCTATACAAATTTTTATCCCCTTTTTCGTCCGTTAAAGGGATGAAATTTGACATACATTATAGCCTATGTCCTATTCTGATATATAAGTTACATAACTGGAACGTTTATATATATACAGGTTATCAATCCAAATGGGTCCGTTTGAAGAAGTCAGAAACTATGACAGATAGCGAAATCTTTTTTTAGGAACCATGGCGTCGACTCTAGGTTTAATAATAATGGCATTATTATTTTTTAACTCATACATAACCGGGAATCGAACCTGGTCAAAATCTCTGTTAACAATGGTATAAATTCTCCAAGTTTTTTCGTTGTTATTTATGATGGTGTGAAATCATAAGTCACAAGGGATACATTTTTAATAGAATCTTGTGTAAACAATTGAAAGAAAATCAATAAGATAATTATTTTATTTAAGTAAATGTTCAAAATGTAGTCATTTCCCTGGATGCAAAGATTAATTCACTCTAGAGTTTACGAAAAAATTGGATGACATTATTATTAAATTTAAAATCTACGGCATGGTTCCTAAGAACAGATGTCGCTATCTCTCATAGTATCTGAGTTCGCCCTACTGACCCATTTGGATTGATCAGCCTGTATATGTCCATTGTCCACTCGCTCACAAGACAATGGTATCCCGGACCTTAGGGAGGCTTGCGCGGAGCCGAAGCCAACGCGTAGAGGCCATTTCGACAATTGAATGAAATGTAAGGGGTACGCGGGCGCTGTTCCTGCCCGTATCATGGGACACGCCCAGGAACTAAATATACTGGGTTATGAGATTGAAATCATGGGCTAAATACTGGGCTATTGCTTGAGACAACCGGACGTCTACTAGCAAAAAGTGCGTCATGGTTAGAGGCACTGGTGACTTGCCCCGCTAGATGGGTCCCCACAAATAGCAACACATATAGTGGCCTGAGGGCGGTGCGAAGGGCTTAGGGTGGAGAGCCACTGGACTTAATAGGATTATTATAAAAAATAATATTCATTTTTTTTTCTTAGCATTGACCAATAATCGCTTTTAACTATATATAGCAAAGAGAGAGAGAGAGAAATCAAGAAACATTTTATTATAAATAAGATATAATAACTTCGGCAACTAAAAGGAACATCTATAAAGCCTTGAGTTAAAATAAAAAACCATGAGTGCACTTTCAAACCAATGTCGGGAAAGCACTGATAAACAAGTCACCTTCTGCATAAAGCTAAATCCTAACATTGTAGGAACGTCCGAAGCCTCACAAGACAAATGTAATAAATCATTGGCTTTCAGAACAACATGGCCGCTTCGTGACGCCTTTTTACAAAAAGTGAAATGAGCCAAGAGCCTTTCGAGTCCGCGACTAATGTACCCTGTTAATGAGACAGGGATAATCTAAAAAGTTATATTTCGAAAGTACAATTTACGAAGAAAATGATGTTGTAACTATACCGAAAAATAAATTATCTTTACTGCACACCTCACAAATATACAGAATTTCGAATTCGAAATATAATGAAAACATCACATCATAATATCATAATATTCACTGTTTTTCTTAGCACTTACAAATAAAAACTTTTAACTAAGGCAAGAATAGCGAGAAATCAAGTACAACTTCATTATAAAGAAGAAAGTCTTCTAACTTCGGTAGCTAAAAGAAAACTTTTATAAGGTCTTTTGTCTTTAAATAAACCATAAGAGTGTCAGTGTCACACCTTTTCCTGGTTCTAAGTTTGAAAAAGCAGCGATAAACAAGTCACGTTTGGCATATAAAGAGCTAAATCCTAACATTTCCAGGACGTTTAAAGCCTCACCAGACAAATGTAATAAATTATTCCCTTTCAGAACAAGGCCGTTTCGAGACACTTTTTTACAAAAAGCAAAACAAAATGAGCCAAGAGTCTTTAGAAACCGCCACTAATGTACCCGAATAATGAGACGTTGATGAACTCAAAAGTTTTATTTGTAAAGTACGGTTTACGAAAAATATAATGTTTTACTTACCGGGAAAAATCGAGTTCCACCAAGCTATTGCAAGCAATCATATAACTACAAATCGTTAATAATATGAATAATAATAGCCACGGCAAACTTCTCCAAAGGGCCTCTACGTGTCGGATCCATATCCCCACGCAAGCCTCCCAAAAATCCGGGACGTACGAGCCCGTGACTCAAGGTGAGATACATGAATAATATTCAGTATTTTTCTCAGCGCTATCACATACTAAATTTTAAAACAACAAAAACAGAGAAAAATATTAGAATATTTTTCTCTGTTTTGTTGTAGCTAAGACCAACTTTATTATAAAGATAGTCCTCTAACATCAGCAACTAAGGAAATGTTTATAAGTAGTTTTTAAAAATAAAATTGACAAGAGTGTGACTTTTTTCTAGTTTTTACCAACATCAGGAAAACACTGATAAACAGATAAACATAAATAAAAAGAAGGAATATATTTAAATAAAAAGCCTACTGCTTGGTGGCCAGGCACGATCCACGAATGTCATAAAAAATATGAATATTGATAATAGCGCCATCTTCCGGGCAGGCAGTTTTTGCTGCATCATCACGACAAAACGTCTGGACGGATTTTAACCAATTGCCTTGGCCTAGTACAAGTAATTAAGTATTAGTTACTTATACGAGGATACTTTTTACCCAACCACGCTGAAGCAAAACAGAGAGTTATGACTTTTTCTCCTTCACGAACGATAAAGTGGACACCTTCTAGTGAATTCTATTTTATTTATTTATTTAAACTTTATTGCACGAAACAAAATTAAGTACAAATGGCGAACTTACTGCCAAATGGCATTCTCTACCAGTCAACCCTAGAGCTAAACAGAGATGCATGAAAATGGTGCAGTGAGAAAATCATTCCATTTTAAAAATTGTTCATTCATAAACAATTATTAAAACATAAATTGTTCAAAATGAGTATTTAATTAAAGGGTCCGTGTACGAGTGACCTGTGTACGCCATAGACTAAACTACGTTATTCAATAAAACTGAATTCTTAGTTTCAAACTTTCCCAAACATCAACTTTGTTAGTTAAATGTAATCTGCGACTTTCCCGCTGCCGGAAAACACAAAATGGCAACAAGCTTTTAAACCGTAAAACGTCACAATGTTACCAATAGCTTACAGCAGAAGCAAAAATGTAACATTATGTCTCCAATAATCTGTTTTCCGTCATGTACTGGACAACCATGATTTTTGGAATGCATATTGAACAACGCAATATACAAAAAAAACATGCCTGGATTGTAAATGCGTAAATGTGACCACAATTCATCAACGGGGCCACTCATCCACGTATTATTTCCATAAGTAGAAAAAAAAAGTAAAAGATGGTGAAAGTCATTAAGAATTGTCACTTATGGACAAAGACATGCACGTGCATCGCCAGAAGAGCTTTATCTAAAACGTGTATAAACGTTCGGAAAATTATCCGCGAATCATATTACCTACTTACTCCTTTATTCTCGAAGAAGCCATGATGATTTAACCCGCCTTCAGTTTATAATTCAACTTAGCAAAGAATTTTCCGAAGCTCTTTTATAGGACTTCCGTAAGCAAATAAGTTAACAGACGAAACCTATCAAACTATGTACAATTTATCGAAGACGATCCGTGGAAGTTCAAATAGCTCGTAAACTTGCGGCCATTGTTGTTTTTCGCAACTGGTTAATATTCATAATGTTACAGAACAATATTGACGTTTTGAACGGGTACAATTTATTTTTGGTTTTCTTTGACTCGTAGACTTTCAATATCGCCTTAAATAGGTAAAATACTGTATTCCCTTTTTAACTAAATACCCCGAGACTTAGAAAAATTTAGATTGCGGTATAGATGGAGAGTCAAACAACGTATGAAGACTACTAGAACTGTAATGGACAAATTGAAGAAAATATGGAGGATTAGAAACATCACCAAGACTACCAAGAGCCGTCATGTGCGGACCCTCGCATTGCTCATATTTTTATATGCTGCAAGGATGTGGACGCTTCGAGAAGCATGAGAGGAAAAAAATTGATGCCTTGGAAATGTGTTGTTGGAGAACAATGCTGGGGATATCGTAGACAGAATTAATTACTAACAATAATAATATCTCCATCCATCCCATTAAAGAACTCTGCATCAAACAGCGTCTGTCTGCTCTAGTGCAGTCTCGACACTCAAGTTTTTCGGCCAGATCCCAAGGCGGTACAATGAGTCTATAGAAAGACTTGTCGTCCATGATAGAGTAGAAGAAACCAGACCACGTGGGAGATCACCCATGCGTTGGACTGACCAGGTCAAATCGGCTGTGAGCAGAGTCCATTCGAATGTCTGCAAATAGGGAGAGATAGCAAGACATACGGCGAGCAACATCTACGCCTGACAATACAAGTTGTTGATCACGACCACCTTGCAAAGAGTGTAACGACTGAGAAGAAGAACAAGATATATTAATTTTACCGTGAAGTATCTGCTCCGAATAGTATTACCCTTTGTTTACGCATATTTTTTTGTCATAATTCTATATCGCATAATCACAATAGGCATAATGATCTATAAGCATAATTTCATAACGCCGAATCCTGTTATCGCCGAATCTATTTTCGCCGAATGGTCTTTACGCATAACTTTTTAATGCTGAAAACCTACTTTACTGGCAGCAGTTTTTTATTGTTAGAGATTGAATTTGCAGCTAAATAAAATTCGCCGATGGTAAATTATGCGTATTTAGATTCGGAAAAATAATGAGTCGGCAAGATGAACATATGGCGATTATGCGAAACCTGTTCGGCAGAATTAGTTTCGGACATAAAAAAATATGCCAAATAGATAGCACCCACTTTTCTCAAGTCGGTCTGTGAGCGCGAGATTAGCAGAGATCGAACACGTTACGTTTGGTAAAGTCCTCAAATTGGACCGAGACATATCGAGCACTGAGCAGTTCGCGACTTTTATGATGTGAGTTACTGTAATCCAAATATATTTCAAGCTTTAAAACACTTCCTACTAATCAACAGTTTATGAAATCCACGGCACAGACTTTAAGTTTGTTACTGCGTCACTGTAGTAAGATACTTTTTTCGTACGCCATCATTATTACATAACATATCAACTGAAAAAAGTACGCTGCTGAACATAGGTCTCTTCTTATGGTCTCCACAATGACCAGTCGTGCACTGGCCTGCTGATTTCTAGCGATATTTACTAGATCGTCGGCGCAATCTCGGGTTTTCCACGCTGCGTTGTACACTACTTAAAAAAGCTTTCGTACGAACTGAGGCGCACGTGCGTACCTAGTTTTAATTACTTTTATATATGTTTCAGTTTTATCAGACAGTGGCATTTTTTTTTATAATCACTAGAGTTTATCCGAGAAAATAGGAATGCGAATATGTGTACAAGGATAACAAGAACTAATATAATCGATACAGCTAGAAAAAATCCTGAACTTAAGTACTTATTTATAGTGCTGAAGAGCTAGGCACATTGCTAGTAGAACTATGTTGATGGAGACGACGGCTTGTGCGGCAACCACGTACTTGAAAACTCAACGTGATTAGGCCACACAGGAGAACTGATGACCTGGTTCAACAGTAGACATATTTCGATTATGAAAGTATTTTATAGTAGTAGTATTTTTTATAGTAGTAATAGTAGGTTCAGATTATACACTACGCGTGGACATTATGTCTGCGCGTAGTGTATAATCTGTTATCCTTTATGTCTACAAAAAGCACTAATTTGCTGTGTTAAAGGTTTCCTATATACAGTAAAATGATATAGGTCATACTGTATATAGGAAACCTACGCATACAGATAGGTATTTGAATGGCAAATCTCACCACCATCCCTGTCAACTTGCTACAGTGGGTAAATCTTTGTTTCAGAGAGCCAGGGGTATCTGCGACAGTCAACATCTGATTGCTGAATAACAGGATGTCAAACGTGCGCTTCGAGCCAACGAGCTCCAGATACCACGTTCCAAGCAGAATCCCAGTATGAAGAAACCAACAGTCGAGCGTAAACCTGCCGTATTACCATATGTGAAAGGGGTCACAGACAAGATCGGAAACATCTTGAAGCGTGCTTCTATAAAAACATATTTCAAGCGGTTGAAGAAGGTGTCTCAATACCTTAGACCCGTGAAGAGTAGCACCCCTTTGCAGAGTGCAGGCATTTATAAGCTGGACTGCGAGTGTGGTCTTTCATAAATTGGTCAAACGAAACGCAGTGTATCAACCCGGGTGAAGGAGCACATAGCAGATGTCAAGCACCGTCGGTGTAATAGGTCTGCAGTCTGTGAACATATCATTGACAAACCAAACCACTCAATTAAGTTTGATAAACCTTCCATCCTTGCCAAAGAAAAAAGATATTTTCCCAGGATGCTACGCGAGGCTATTGAGATTAGAAAGCATCCTAATTTCAATAGAGAAGATGGATTGTCACTACCACCAGCTTGGGGTCCTGTAATACATCTCATCAAGGAACAAGCGAGACACAGGACTGCAAAACCTTAATTTCTGAACGGTGTAAAATATCTTATCTGTTTGAAAAGTAGTTTAATAGTCTCTGTTTTTTTTTAAATATTATAATTAGTAATGAGGTAGCCTGGGAGTTTTTCTTTGCAGCGTTTCTTTTCTCCTCAGTACGCCTCATTTGTGAAATGCTGCTTGGTAAATTATTAGAATAAAATAATTAAGCCCTTCTGGCACATGTGTAACTGTCCTTACAGCTTAGGCCCATCTGACATGTATGTACACCTTTATTTGTGTTTTTTCAAAAAATGGGTAGTTTGCACAAATTGTAACTTTGACAGAGGAAAACACATCTTTTCTCAGTCCTCCCGTGACCATGGAAAGCTGGAAGCTTCCGAAACGTCGGGAACTAAAATGAGATAATATACGCGATATAATCCGTTAAATTGTTTTATTTTAATGAATTATGATTCTGTGAAAGCACGAAAACGACATCAAGCTAGTCTCCGTCGAGACCAAACCCGACACTTTACTCTATTTTGTAGGAGGGACTCAGTGGTCTCAGCCCATAATTTGACTGGCATGCGACAGACATGTTCAGCTCAGTCCCCGTCGATCTTCACGACTGGTATCCGTCGGTTATCTGCGTTTTGGAGCGTGTAACTGAATTCTTAAAGAATGAAACTAATTAGCTATACGCCCAAAATACTAGGTGCCGTGGCTCTCCGGTAATTCTTCAATATTTTTTTAAGTTATTTTGAAGTGTCCAAGAGACGCAATCTTTTTAATGATGAGACTCTCTAAAGAAGAAGAATTCTCATTTCAGAAGTAAAGCATGCTGTGCGAGTAGCAAAGGGGTGTTACGAGGGCTGCTATTTATATATCCGGAAACCGGGATTACAATCTTCTTAAATAGCATATTTGACCGCCATGGTAAAATTTGAACTTTTTTAAGTATATAAGGTATATTTTTTCTTCCTTATTAACGCTCGTGTTTTGTTTTTGACGGGTTTTAAATGTCATCTCGCAGCAAGAATGGAACTCACTCGTGAAAATATTCGTGCTATGATTTATTATGATTTTCGGCGTGGTTTAACGCAACAACAGTGCATAGATCAACTAACTTCAACTTTTGGTGATGAAGCCCCATCTAAAACTACTGTGTATCACTGGTTTAGTGAGTTCAATCGTGGACGTAGTATGCTTACGGACGAAGTTAAGGCAGGTCGCCCGAAATCGGTCGTTGTACAACAAAATATCGAGGCTGTGCGAAAACTTATAATGGACGACCGACATGTTACGTACCGCGAGATAGAGGCGACTCTGGGTATTTCTATGACCAGCATTAATAGCATATTACATAATTATTTGGCTGTAAAAAAAATTTGTTCGCGTTGGATACCCCACAACTTAACAAATGAGCAAAAACATGCTCGCGTCGAATGGTGCAATAAAATGTTAAAAAAATATAACCGTGGTGACTCAAAAGCCGTTTATAACATCTATACAGGTGACGAATCCTGGATCTATGCATACGATCCCGAAACGAAGCAACAATCAACGGTATGGGTGTTTCAAAATGAGCCGAACCCTACGAAAGTTACTGGTGCAAAAAGTACATTGAAACAAATGGTGGCCTGCTTCTTCGGTATTAATGGCCATGTAGCTACAGTGCCACTAGAAAACCGTAGAACGGTTAATTCAGAGTGGTACACGACCATTTGCTTACCGGAAGTATTTGAACAAATTCGTAAAACTAACCAGCGACGAAGAATCATTCTTCATCATGACAATGCCAGCTGTCATACGTCACGCGAAACAACTCTATTTTTGGAGGGTCAAAATGTGGAATTAACGGGTCATCCGCCGTACAGCCCTGACTTGGCACCCAACGATTTTTATTTATTTCCAAATATAAAGAATAAATTACGCGGTCAACGATTTTCGACCGCTGAAGATGCTGTCGACGCATTCAAACAACACGTTATGGAGGTACCTCAGGCGGAGTGGCAGAAGTGCTTTAAAAATTGGTTCACGCGAATGCAAAAGTGCATAGATCATCAAGGGGAATACTTTGAAAAACAATAAAACTATTTTCAGCCGTGTACGTTTGTTTGTTTTTTTGTTTCCGGATATATAAGTAGCAACCCTCGTAAAAGGCTGAATTTAGTCACACCACAAGTATGCTGGAAATCCCAACAATTAAACCTTTACCCATTAAAACAATTCCAAAAGCCTCCTTAAAGCCCGTATTAGCAAGTCTGACTTGGCAGCACTATTTCACTGCTCTTTGTCATCGTAATAGTATTTTGCTGCACCCAGATGTTAAAGCACTTAGCGGTCTGCACCGGTTTTATTATGAATAGCAACGGAACTAATATTTTGCGGTTCCCCCACCCGGAGCACAACGCAAATTAATGCTCAAGCTTTCGGCTAGAAATTAATGTAATGCACCTACAGCAGCCAAATTGTTGGCATTCAGTAAATTTCAGTGCAACTAGCGAATTTTATAATTGAATTTTTGATACGGATGTTTGAGTCGCGGCGTTAGAGATGAGCTGTGTATCTCCTTTCATAGTGCCCATTGTTATACGCTTCCGTGGAAGAAAGAAAGACATGTATTTCATCCAAGGACCATTAATACAAGAGGACTGTCAATCGTCTAAAAACTAGATGGCGCTTTAAAACTAAACATTCATCATCATCATCATCATCATCATTTCAGCCACAGGACGCCCATTTCTGGACATAGGCCTCCTCAATACATTTCCACGTAGAAGCGACCCGCATCCAGCGAGTCCCCACAATCCTAACTAGGTCGTCCGACCACCTTACGAGTGATCTTCCCACGCTGCGTTTGCCAGTACGCGGTCTCCACTCGAGAACTTCGAACTATGTGCCCTGCCCATTGCCACTTCAGTCTGCTTACCCTGTTTGCTATGTCGGTGACCTTGGTCCGTCTACGAACTCATTTCTGTTTCGATCTCGTAGAGAGATCCCGAGCATAGCCCTTTCCATAGCTCGCTGGGTGACTCTGAGATTCCTTAATAGGCCCATAGTTCGGCTCATCTTCATCATTTGACAACCGGTTTAGCTCAGTGGGAGTAACGTTGCCTGCGAAGCTAAGGTCCTGGGTTCAAATCCCGGTAAGGGCAAATATTTGTGTGATATGCATAAATATTTTTTCCTGAGTCTTGGATGTTTCTATGTATATAAGTAATATATCTATTAAATATATCGTCGTCTAGTACCCATAACACAAGCCTTATTGAGCTTACCATGGGATAAGAGCGATTTGTGTAAAAATTGTCCCGCTATATTTATTTATTTATTTATCTTGGCTCGTATCGGCTCCGTTGGTCATCATGACCGGTAATAAGCACTTGGTCTTCAAGCAATGAGGTATCCTGGACAAGAAGACACTTCGCAGTTTCCCAAACGCTGCCCACCCGAGTTGGAACCGTCGATTGATCTCTTTCTCGAAGTTGGACCTGCCTTTTGTTGTTTGTCCTAGATAAGTAAGAAACCAAGTAAAAATGTACACTAGATTGTCGTGAACAAATGTTCCACATCCAGGATTACAAAAATGTTATCTAAAATACAATATAGCATAAAATCCACATATCTCGCACTATCGAGAAAAATATAATAATACTAGAAGGTTCGTGAAGGAGAAAAAGTCATAACCCCTCTTTTTTTTCTTCAGAGTCGTCGGGTAAAAAGTATCCTATAACCATCTGGAGATACCCAGCTACCCGGGTACCAAAAAATAGTTGAAATCCGTTTAGCCGATTTGGCGTGTTGAAGCCACAACGACGCAATCATCACAAACATACAAAAAATATGTCGATTCAGTGACCTCCAAATAGTCCGTTGCAAAATATTTTTTTTGAAAATATTTTTATTGTACAGTATATGTTATAATAGTATAGATGGATGAACTCCTCTGGGAATCACAACGTTCCCAATTATACTTGAATTCCATTTTGTTGTTGCCATTCATGTTATGTGATATTCGTACAAGTTAAGAGTCCCCGGTAAGCTCGGTTCTCCATATAAACGTAGTTACGCTCTCATTTTAAAACGCCTTGCTAGTTTGCTCTGAAACCTTGTACTTAGAATAAGTTAAGATATATGAGCACGCCTGTAATTAGTTTATGTAGCTTCAGATACCATAGTAAAAGAAATACAGCGAATTTTAGTTTTTCATACAAAACATGTTTTTGCTGTATTTCGTTTGCTTTATAAACTAGAGACATATAAACTAATTACAGGCATATACCTCATGCCATTGTATATGCAAAGTTTCGTTACAATCCAACACGTAGTTTTAAAATGAGAACGAAACTCCGTTTGTATGGGAAGGTGAAATTCGGCCGAGCTTGCTGGGGACTCTTAAAACAATATTACAATTACATTTTTTATATTTACTGTACCGTGTAACATAGCGCACCCTTTTTTAATACTTGTAGTTTTATTATATGTATGTCTATGTTTTTATACCCTTTTTATGTATTAATTTTTGATTGACGTTGAAGTACATTTTGTTTTCCATCCGAACCAGTGGATTTCTTTATTAGCGCTTATTACTTACTGTAAGGGCTTGTTTTAATAGATAATGTATCTTAAACTCAAATGTCAAGTCCACGTTTAGTTGTCTACAATCCAACAGCAAATGTTTTTCATAATGAAAAGTATAACGTTTCTGTTTACAGTTACAAATGTACGTATACCTACTTACGTATACGCATTGCTAAAGTTTAGCAACACTTAAGAGATTAAAAAGCTTATCGTGTGTTCTGCCTCTTTCATTTTCCCGTTAAGAAGGTTTTACTTTTCTTTCCGTTTACGTGATTTGCTAAGAGATTAAATTTAAGGCCGTACGTAGATCATTTCGTTGAAAGCCGCGTCTTAACTTTGGCATGAATTCAACGTGTTTGTTTCTCAGTAGTTATTTCACATATATATAGCTGGAAAATCTCTAATCTCTTCTCTATGTTTATATACTAAATATGGAACGCGAGTAAATTTACAAATTTTACGTTAATATTACGTTTCTGTGCAATGTACTAATAATATTATAAATTCGAAAGTGTGTCTCTCTGTCTATCTGTTACTCTTCATGCTTAAACCGCTGAACCGATTTAGATGGAATTCGATACGGAGATAGTTTGAGTCCCGGAGAAGGGCAGAAGCTACTTTTTATCCCGCAAAAATGCTTTTTCCGCGATAAAAGAATTTTAAGTCGGACGACGTCGCGGGCAGATGCTAGCATACTATTATAAAGTAGTAAAAATTAAATGTTTCTATGTGTCGTTGTAGCTTCATCATGCTAATTCGGCTAAACGGATTTCAACTATTTTTGGTACACGGGGAGAGTGGGTATCTCCAGATGGTTATAGGATACTTTTTACCCGACTGTACTAAAGGAAAAAAGAAGGGTTACGACTTTTTCTCCTCCGCGAACGATCATGATCAATCAGAACGAAATATCGATCGCGTTGTAAGAGTACCTACTTATAATATGTATAGATAATACTTGGTTCAACTGGTACTTCAATTACATTTTACCATCAAACAGCGCCATGTATATAGTCACGTATCTATCTATACCTATAATAATAAAGTTGCTTTGCGATGTATTTTGTACTTTGGATGTTACAGACGATTTGATGTACAACCTTATATACTGTCAAGGAATTTAATTTATGTACCCTTTCGTACCTTGTCATAGCGACATTGATATGGAATCTCTATCGTCTTTCATATTGATTTAACCCCTGACGAAAATGGAAACGTTATAAGTTTGTATTTGGAATGGTAGCGCGGGAACGGATGGACCGAATTTACTTAGGTTTTAGTGCTTTAAAGCTGACTTCATTAAGAGCGTCCTTGGCTATGGTCCACGAAAAAAATTGGTTCAGTTGTTTGAAAATTATCAGCATTTTTCTAGATGTTTTTTTTATTGATTCATTTTATTATTTATGGCTATTTGTTTTTTATTCAACCTTACGAATTTGGCTAACGAGTTTTTTCTGAATAAAAGTGACCTAAATGGAAACAGACAAAAAAAGAGTCACAACATAAGGGTTCCTTTTTTACCTCTTCGGTACAGAACCCTAAAAAGTGCATCAATACGCAAAAACGATTACATCCAGAATCGACTTTCAGGTTAAAAATCGTACGCCCCTAAAACAACCCACCAAACAGTCTGCCGTCGATATCAAACGAATATTTGAAGCGCAGCGGTGTTAATAAACTTGTCGAAATATTTGAACGGGACACGCCATCGTGTTGCGTGTGATGTGTCTCGTGCCCTCTGTGCGGACACCTTCAAAGGCTTCAATTTAGTTTTTCGATTTATTCCATTAATTTAGTCCATAACTCGTTTGTTAGGGCTTAAATGTCAAATATTACATTGAAAGTTTAGATTTGCATCTATGTATATAATTTAATTAAATGATATTGCGAACTCAGAAACATTAAAATGGTAGCTGTCAATGTCATGGTTCTTTTTTTTTCTTACGTAACTTTTTTTTACTAGCCTATTTTAGTATACCCACTGCTGGGCAAAGGCCTCTCCCTTAGATCTTCACGACTCCCTGTCAGTTCCTCCGGCCATTTGTTGAGAAACGCAAAGTAAAAATTTATTCATACGAGGGAACTGTAGAGTGTAGTGTAGATACACATGTCACGACAAGTGTTGACATACAATAAAAATCGAGAGAAAAATAAGATATTTGTACATTCTAAATTATAGAAAAAATATAAAATGCAGCTAGAAACTTAATGTACCCATTTAAAATTTCCTTATTTTAAATGGGTACATTATATTGTGTCTTGTCTCTAATGGAATAAGTATATGTTTAAAATTTCACGTTCGTACCTTCAGCAGTTTAGGCTGTGCATTGTCTTTTAGTAGTTGAGTCAGGTTACTGTTTTATATGTATATAATATATTGAATTATACTACACTGAAAGCTTAGTTGAAGGAAATTCCAAGCAAGTGCTGATATTTAACATGGAAGAAACTTCGCTAGGATTACTAGAAAAAATATTAACCTAGTTGACATAATTATAATAACATCATTTAGCGAATGTAATTAATGAAAATGTGCATCCAATATGGAATAGTGACTCCACGGCGGAGACATGGACTCCTGGCAAGCAATTGCGGGACCCAACATTGGGGGCACGTGACAGAGAACGTGTATATTCTATGTTATATCCATAACTTACTTTTTTAGTTTTATAATATTAGTAGGAGAGAATAATTTCTGAATTACTGAACGCAAATACAGTCGAACCACAGCATTCCATTCCATGAAACTGAGAATGAGTTTCGAAATGTTAAATTGACTATTAACATTAGACCTTTATAATTTTGGGATCTCCCGGCTGGTGCATAACGACCAAAGTTCGTCTAGAACACTTTGTTGACACGGTGCGGCTACTATCCGACCACGTAACGAGAAGGAATTCGCTAGTTGAGTAGAAGAAGGGTATCATAAACAGGTCTCAATGTAGTAAGTAATAGTGGCTTACACATCGCTTGCCAGTATTATACACACGGAAGAATTTCATCACTGTTTGTGCAAGAAATTTGGATTAATGATCCATCTAACAAAAGAAAGGAATGTACGTATTTCCACTCGGACTGGTTTACAGTGGTCAAACAAACTATAGATCATTATCCTTACTTCCTTATTCATATTATAAATGTGAAAGTGTGTCTATTGAGTTGTCCTTCTTTCACGTAATAATCACGCACGATCTTAAAATGGCGAATCCATTTTATCATTTGCCTAGAAAAAGTCAGTCATTTGATCAAATCCCTGTATCCGTTTAGTGAAATGACGAAACCAGCTAAAAAAGGCAACTCGTTTTTTCATTTCAGCAGATTATAAATGTGAAAGTGTGTCTATTGAGTTGTCCTTCTTTCACGTGATAATCACGCACGATCTTAAAATGGCGAATCCATTTTATCATTTGCCTAGAAAAAGTCAGTCATTTGATCAAATCCCTGTATCCGTTTAGTGAAATGACGAAACCAGCTAAAAAAGGCAACTCCTTTTTTCATTTCAGCAGATTTGTTTAGTGATTTGATAAAATTCCTGAAACACGCCAGTGAGTTGACGAAACAATCACGCCAAGTCAACTTTTTTATCATTTCACTAGGTGTCTAGTGGCGTTCAGTCAAATGATAAAGCAACCTAGGTGATTTGATCAAATCTCTTAACTGGTTCAGTGAAATGACGTAAGTATGTAACTAGATAAATAACCTTAATTGGATCAATATGCATTGTACTTTAGACTTTTCACAGGAACACTTATTGATTTGGTCATATCCCTTAGAAATTTGTTCAAATCTCTATTTTGGCTATTTCCCCGCGATATATATACACATTAGTAGTAGTAATGCGTATATATGTCTTTGTATGATTTTCATTATTCTATTAAACCTTTCAAAGATAAATCCAGAAAGTCGTGTCGTATATTATAAGCGTAAGCATTAGGGACGATATTAATAAATAATTATCCCTCTGGCCGGCCGGGATAAGGAGATACAAGCTTAACTCGTTAAATACACAGTAAAGGGAGACTCGTTTTGCATTTTTATAAAATTTACTTAATTTAGCCATTTCTAGCTTTCTTTCCCCGCTGGCTAGTTTATCTCTTGAGTTAATTAATGAAATCCAGGAAAGAACACGCAGCCCGCGTTCAAGTGCAGGGGATTTAAATAACTTTTAAAGTAACAAACAAAACTTTTTGTAAATGTGAATATTAATTTCCCACGTCTGAGCACCACTACCCACATGAGTGCTTTCCGCAACTGTAGTTGCATGTCACCACTCTTATTTCAAGTATAAATAGAGTTCAAACCAAAATCACGAGCACTTGAGAGGCTATGTATTTTTATTTCCTAAATCCCAGACGCAAAAAAGGGTGTTATAAATTTTGAGATGTGTATCTGTTTATCTGGGTGAATCGACTGTTAAACCCACACTTTTAACGTCTCTGACGTTACCTAAAATGTCTCTGAAGTTACCACAAGAAATCTAATGCAATATTTTCTGTTCATTAGGTTTAACAGACGCTTTAATGTACCCGCGTACTCCGTACCCACACCATAAAAAATAAAGATGAAAAATTATTTTTCAACGAAGTTTAAAAGATGTGGACAGTTTGTTTGGGTCTAAATGTTGATTCACTCATATGTGTGTCTGTGTATCTATGTGTTTGTGTGTCTATTTGTGGCATGGTAGCTCTTAAACCGATGAACCGACCTTTGTCACTTGACTACTTGTCAGAAATTTTGCGTTTAGAAGCAGATGAAATAACCATTTCAGCTCAGCGGCAATGACCCTGCCGCTGCCTGGGAAGCTGACGGTCCTGGGTTGAAATCCCGGTAAGGGCAAATATTTGTTTCCATCTATTCAATGCATCGTAGATCTAATAATATATATCGTCGTCTAGCAGTACTTATAACATAAGCCTTATTAATAAGCTTAGCGACTTACGACGAGTTCGATTTGTGCACAATTGTCCCCCTAATATTTATTTTATTTATTACCTAGATAACGAATGGTTTGATATGTTTACTGTCTCCAGGCAAAACGGTTTGACAATGTCACAACTGTGGATTCGTGACTCCATAGTGGAAGGCACGGACTCCCGGCTAACAGTTGGTGACTAATTATTGGCGGCACGCGCACAAGGAACGTGTTAATGTTAAATGACGTTCTCTAGCAATTAACAGAGACGCTAATAAACAAAACTATGAAATAAGTTGGTTTCATACGTATTAAGAGCGTTAAACATATAAATATATGTACGAATAAAGTTACTTAATAAAACTGAAATCCGTCTACTCAGCTAAGCGAGGTGCAATGCATTATATTAAATCTCTTACAAATATTCAATATAAACTCAATGTGCAAACACCAGGTGGGCATAATATCTTAATGGCATTCGAAATAACACCCCTAGTCTCCAACGCTCTAATTAAGCTAAAATTAAGAAACTAAAAAGTATTTAAAACTTTTATGAATAACAAATCCACTAAATAGAAGATAAGAGGATAAAATTTGGAACACAATTACCCGCTAATGGTACACTAAGAATAGATTTTCCTCAAATTTTTCCTAAGGATTTTCCTAAGGGTCTCGCATCAAGAAAAAAAATAACTAGACGGATGATTACGAACAATCTACAATCTAATGAAGAAGCAAAAACCCATACCCGATTAGTAATCATCAGTGATCATACATTTGGTAGCATATTTGGTGCAACCATCATGGTATTACGCTATAGATGTGGAAAAAACTAATTTAAATGATTAAACAGTTCATATTGTCGACTGTAACCCTTATCCATAATTTAGGTTGAAATTTGCCACACCTATGGCACTCTATTAAACATCGCAGCACCAAAAATGCTACCAACAAAAACCATTCCCGGAGCTTGCTTCTTTCTTCGTTGGTGATATGGTGTACATATATATATATATATGTGTGTGTGTGTTTATGGTTTTGTTAATATTTGATTGCGTGAGTGTGTGTGCTTACCAGTTAGGCATGGTTCCGGATTCACACGGTTTTTCGTAATGTTCCATCTATCTTTTTTTCTTGGTCTGAGCTAAGAATCCATCCCTGACGAGAGCAGAGAGAGGACGAGATAGGATTTTATTATGCAAATAAATAAATTGCAGAGCAGAATCTAGCAGATTACGTCAGCAAATTGGGTGCCGAACATTATTAATGAATTCTTCTCTTCGAAACTACGAAGCATACGAGTGAAAATTTAGCTCATTTTATTCCAATTGCATACATGTTTGAAAATATACGCGCACTCTCTGCAAATCTGACGAAAAGTAAATACACAAATTGAATTCAATTAACTTGATCGCTATAGTTCCATTTGCGACCCCGGCTAACCGGCGTTTTAAACAAAAATACAATTCGTTAATTGCTTTATTCATATTTTATCATCGTGCCATAATTATAGCACCGCGGTATAAAACCGCGGAGAGTTATCATTTTTCTCTATACATTTACATATGTTTTTTATTTAAATCGATAAATTTAAATTAGATTAGGTATGTAATAAATTCACAATTGAAATTCGGATTAGCAGCGTTCGGAAAGCTACGTAATATCGTCTCATCCCTATACCGCAGTGTCTTAAGACAAAGTTTTTTAAATATGTGTCGCCAGTGATGACATACGACACTGATTTTAACCTCGTGAGGCCCAAGGTATTTTCAGGACATTTGTAATAATGACCTAAAGTGCTAAGTTTAGGTTCTTATGCTTGAGAATTGAGACCCAGAACATTTTTTGTACTTAATTGTAATTGTGAAGAAAGTAAAATTCCGTTAGACGTAAATTTCGAAGCGCGAGATGAGTCTACAATGTATTTCCTTATTTTAGGACGTCCGGGCGATATTTGATAAATTAATACATATACTTGAGCCGGAACATGTGCAATTTGTAGACCATTGGGTCTTACGAGGATACTACTTATATTACCACAAAGCCTGATAGCCCATTGTTTCATTTTCCAACATACCTACGCTGCTCTCTCAAATCTTTCCAGTTGTATTTAGTGTTCTTATGTAAAAACCGGTTTTTAATTCGATAGACTGCTGATAACGAACAGGCTTTTCAAAAATTGATATATTTTATTTTGTATCTAATAATTCAGAATACATGTATGTATTAAAAACCAATTATAAAACATGAAATGGCATTATAGTTTCAAAAAACAACTTAGGTTGATAACTAAAACACTTTTGGGAAACACAATCTGCCCATTCATTATTTATTTATTTATTTATTTATTTATTTATTTATTTATTTATTTATTTATTAGGTTTGCAAACAGGTACAATACTATACAATAGGTATACATTTATACAATGGGTACTTAACATTTTAGAGTATTTACCCAATTACAGGCAAACAGCATGCATGTTGATGCTTTATAGAGAAAAAAGAAAAAAAGTCGCTTACGTTAACATTTGATATTTGGTATTATGTAACCCAAAACATTTTAATATCTCATATTCCATCCTTGATGTACCCATCATGCAAGGTATAAGTACCCGAGAATCATTCCTTGTTTGTATCGTGTAGCTGTAGACATACATCCTTACTTAGACAGGCCTAAATACATAACAAGTGTACCCAGTACCGTTCAAACGAGAAAAGACACCAAGAAGAAAGCTGATTTTCTTCAAACTGATTAAAAAACTGATGGTCTTCAAACTGATGAATAAAGCTGATGGTTTTCAAACAGGTATGTTTGAATTACTACTACTAAACATTAAATCAGTATCCGTTCAAGAGCTATGATGCCACAGACAGACACACAAATACATAGGTGCACACGCCGAACTTGTATTATAACACTCCTATTCGTCGGGGTTAAAAATCCCAAAAATCAACGCGGCTAATTATCAAATTAAACACCGACGCATCATTAAACCCTGGCCCTAAATCACCAGACAAGTCTCATAACACAAACGGCACTCCTAAAAAGCTGAAGCTAATTGCAGTAAGATACCGTCCTTCACTAATACGATGTGTGTTACACGGGGAGCGGCCAGGCCGTGCCGCACCGAACGTAAACCAACGAACCCTTCCCACACGCAACCGACTCACCCTCTCAGAAATTAGAGTCCAAAATTTGGCGTTCACATTAAAATTTGGGCCGTTCCTATTACGGAAAGGCTTAATGGAAATTGTGAGCCGAGCCCGTGTCGTTACGCGCTGCGAATGTACATAATGTGTCGTCAAAAGGGTGAAATATACTTTAGTAGGCCGTGATTTCATTCGTTGCGAGCCGGGTTCGCTGGCTTTTAAAAGTTCCTGGTGTTGATGAGATTTACATTATTCGGTCGAGTAGGCCCGCTGCAGTATGCCGTGCGGGTAAGGGCGCTTATCCATTAACGACGCAACTGTGGCTCGTAAAATTCGCGATTCAAACGTTTCGTCGCATCCGTGCACGTGTAAACAAGTCTTCAACCATATGAAAAGGTGATTTTTCCTTTTATAGTGGAAATGCCTCTCGCGTACCTAGATGTTAGATAGAGGAAGATGATGAATGCATGGCTTTTATGGCCATAAGCATATATACACTTATAGGACTGCACGTGTCTACTGAAGTATACATATACTTTACTCGTCTTGCTTTAAGCAGGAATCCTAGTAATAAGAGTCATTTATAATATTCTAACTAGATAGATTTTTGCGGTGACCAACTGTAAAACATTTATATCTAACGTTTCTGTCAAACAATATATTATTGTGACCTCAGGGGTTACTCCAAAACTCAAAGATCAAAGTTCGTAACGTGCTGTCCCTCTCACTGTCATGTTATCCTGTATTTGAGTGAGCGGGATGGTGCCATACGAACTTCAGATTCGGAGTACCCCCTCTGCTTTATTTCCGATTATATTTTTCATTAAACATCTATCAACTATACTCACCGACACGAATCTAAGGAGCCCAAACTCGGCCCACCTTCTGGCTCCATCATAAGACCAGCTCGATGGTATCATAATATTGTACTACTAACTTTCATAATTTTGACGACACGTGTGGCTCAGTCGGTTGCACAACAGCTTACGTAACTGGCGGTCCCGGGTTTCAATCCCGGCTAGGCCAAGTGTTTGTGTGATGATCACGAATGTTTGTTCCTGTGTCTTGTTATTTTCTATGTATTTAAATATTATAATTTATTTATATGTCAGCGAAAAGAATAAAAAGGAGTTGATTTGAGTATCAAGATCAAGCAAGAGGCACAACGCGAACCCTCTGCTCCCCTCCGGTCATTGCGGTTGGGCGGACCAGCACGTGTTAACGAAACTTCAGAGACGGCTTCGCGACGAACGACAGATATCGTTCGACCGACGACCGGTGCACGCACACGCTTTACTCTGACGGATTGTTGCCTCTTTGAAATTGGTGTTAATGTTAATTAGAGAGTTTTTTTTTTAAGTAATTTTTAATAATCCTAGTTTAATTAGTTGTTATTTATTTTTTATAATTTGTATCTAATGTCAATTTTCATTTTTACCATTCTCTGCAGTATAATTTGTTTCTGTTTCTTGTTGATCTTGGATATTAGACTGTAAATAACGTGATTAATTATTATAACTGTTACGGTATACAATTGTCGTTTGATTTATTTCATCCATGTGCAACCAGTTCTCGTCTGCCATCATGCCTTAATCGCAAAGGGACCCAAAACCGGGGGGAGAAGACCCCGGTTTTGGGTCCCTTACAGGGTGTCCCAAGAAGTAGTGATATACTGAAGCTGGGAGGTAGAGGACCTAGAGGGCTATCTAAATCATCCTCATGTATGTTCCGCGATTTTTCGTATTTTCGGAGTTATGACTTTTTTTTAATTTTTACGATGAGATTTTTATTTATGGTGACGTGAATTATTGCGGTAGATGCTTGATTTTTTTTGTGTGCTAAGCTGATAGTTAGGCCAATTCAGTATGGTAACATTTACTATCGTTAGATCTTTGAATGGAATAAAAAAAATTTAATGCCAAGAATGATAAAATTACCCAATATGTTCTCAACTTCTTGCTATATCTATCAGGTAGCTACCCTAAAAATTTCATTTTATTATTCATAAGGCTTCAATCAAAAATTGAAATCTAAATGTGGTAAGTGCAAAATTTTAATTTACATGATGATTAATACAAACAAAGTAAAACCAATTACAAGGTGTTTAATTACAAGAAATTTTCAAAATGGCCCCCCTGTTGCTCAATGCAAGTAACAAAAACAACAACTTAATGAAAAATACGAAAAAGTTATTCAAATCTCACATTTTTATAAAACTAGTACATCCTACATGCCATTTATAAATTATTTAATGTCAATAAAAATCACAATTAATTTGATAATGTCAATAAAAATAAAAATAAACTACAATAAACCACAGAATAAAGACCATTATGTCTAACTATTACTATCTTAACTACTATCTATACCTTGATATCAAGCTGTCGTACCGAAGTCTGCAACTGAGTATAAACATTGTTTCAGCAAGATGATTTTAAGTTTGTTGCTAAAGATGGTACTGTTTGTGATCGACTTCAACTCCAATGGTAGTAGTAATGGACGAAGGTCTTTACGCCCTCTGCGACTATTCAGCTGATCGTTATCTCGCGCTCGTTGAAATCATTTGCTAAATTCAAGAGTCATTTCAACGTTAAAAATTATGCTATTATATTTAAAAATCAGGGTTTTTAGATTTTCATTTATTTCTCAAGCAGTTTGCGTGATACGTTAAGTTACAACACATTTAGGAAATCGATTTTACCTTTCTATTTTATACGCAAAAATAATGAATCTCTGCCTGCTTCACATAGTATAGACTCATCATCATCATTATCCTGCCCTTATCCCAATCATTTGGGGTCGGCGTAGCATGTGTTTTGTCCTTCCATACTTTCCTATCACTCATAATCTTCTAGTCTAATTCCATTTTACTCGTGTCTTCTTTCACACAATCCATCCATCTTTCCTTTGGTCTTCCTTTTCTTCTACAGCCTTCCACATTCATACTTAACGTTTCACACTTCCGTTACGTGTCTCTCGTCTCTTCGCATCACGTGCCCGTACCACGATAATCGGTTAGCTCGAAACTTATCTGTTATTGGTGCTACTTTCACAGTTCTTCCTATATACTTATTCCTTATTCTATCCATTCTTATCACACCACACATCGATCGTAACATTTTCATTTTTGCGACAAGCAATATCATTTCATTCGTCCCATTTACAGCCCAACACTGATTCATATATGACGACAGGTTATACAATGCTTTTATAGATTTTGCCCTTGAGCTGAAGTGACATTTGGGGGTGACCACTGGTCTATGGAAATATAATAAAAAGCACACGACCCTAAACCGATGACCAGAGTCTGAAATTGATTCACGTACGTTCAAGTAGAAAGATAAGTCAATAGAAACACCACAAAATCTCATTAATATACACCGTGCATTTATACTTTCATTTTAACAGGTGGTAGCACATTTTGGTTAAGTTACTATTACTACTATCACATAGTATGAACTGGCAGATTTTTTGGCAGAGAAAAAAATATAAATTAACTTGTTTTTTCAGAAGTTCAAATTTATACATTTTTTCTACTAAGAATAATAAGTAAGTAGGTAGGTACTATTTATCGTTATGGCAGAAAGATGTTTTTTTTATTAGTAGCCTTCCATTACTTTATTTTTTGTATAGAATTTTCAACGTGAACTATTAAAGTTACGGAATGGAAATTACAAAAAAATTGGCTCAATTTTTATGTCTTATAGGATTAATTGATTTGTGATCATGATGCTGGGTACAAAAAAAAAACATATCCAAATTTTGAAAAAAACATGTTTTTTTAATGGCCCTGGTATGCGACTCAATAATAAATAAATAAATATTACGGGACAATATTACACAAATCGAACTAGTCCCATGGTAAGCTCAATAAGGCGTGTGTTATGGGTACTAGACGACGATATATTTAATAGATATATTACTTATATACATAGAAAACATTCAAGTCTCAGAACAAATGTTTATGCTCATCACACAAATATTTGCCCTTACCGAGATTTGAACCCAGGCCTTCAGCGTCGTCAATATCACTTAATGTACACTAAATCGATCAAATCTTAAAGTACTCGTAGGTAACGCTAAATCGAAGAAATCTTATAGTAACGCTAAAACAAAAAAAGCATATAGTAACGCTAAATCAAAGAAATCTTATAACAGTCGTTTTTCTACGTGATGCGTATATGTATTGCTGTATATGTATTCTGTATATGCATACAGGGAGACTAGGCAGATGTTAGTAAAAAGATTTAATGTTTTCAAGTACTAGGACGCTCTCCCCAAAAGGGGCATGACAATATTCAGTGCGGGGTGCGGAAGAAAAAATATATAGCTGGACTAAGTCTGACCGTCACAAAAATACTGACTGAAATAACGTATAACACATTAATAGCGAAGTTTAATTTAATTTAATTTCCTCAATGAACATAGGATACAAGGAGAACCGCGGGCGTAGTTAGTTTTCAAGGAGGGCACGATAGACAAAAGTTTGGGAACCCTACACAGATAGATTTTCGTTTTATAATGTCACCTGATTGCATGCACACGGAATTAACAGTTGAGTAATAATGTTAACTTATTATTAATTATTTAATAAGTCGAACTGCTGGATATTTAAAAGAAAAGCTATGTTTTATTAAATTCTTTTAGCAGTTATTATGAGAGGGCCGACAAAAGCGCCCAACTTGTTCCAAGGAAGCCAGAGTAAAAAAGTTTCACGCTTCTTTACTAAGGAATTTTATTAATGCTGGCTTCGGTCTAAAAGAAACATAATTTTAGCAACAACAACACTGGAGCTACTTTCCTTTGCCTGATTTTTGGTTTAAAAATTAAAAGAAAATAACATTTTAAGGGAATAAAGTATTTTTGGAACATTTCAGCAACTTAGCCGTCTTGAGAGTAGCCTTTGATTCGCGGGCACCTATTTTAATCTTACCTACTTGTAACTCACCAATTTTTGTCACAACTTGAAACACTGAATTAGAAAATTGAATTATGTGTTTTTTTTTTGTATAAAATGGGTGGCAAAGAAATGGGCTACTTTTTGCCCAAACAACGTGCACGGTTCCGAAAGATAAGCGAAAATATTTGTTTTTATTTAATCCCAAAGAGAGCATGAAAGTTTGTATGAATTAAATAAATAAATATTAGGGGTCAATTTTACATAAATCGAACTAGTCCCATGGTAAGCTCAATAAGGCTTGTGTTATGGGTTCGGGGTACTAGATGTCGATATATTTAATAGATGCATATGTGCAGCATCATCACACAAATATTTGCCCTTGCCGGGATTTGAAACCAGGACCGTTAGCTTTGCAGGCAGCGTCACCACCGCTGAGCCAAACTGGTGTATGTACAGTAAGAGAAACTAAAACATTTACCATTTTAATCCTTATTGTGACTGTGGCAAGAGCGAAAAAAGTACGTACTTCAATCTCCCTTACACCGATAAGTAACTAAGCATTTTAATACACACACAGATACACATGGCACGGCACGGCAGGGTTTGTGGCTACACACGGCAGGGTTTGTAGCCACAAAGGGTGGTGTAGGGTGTGTATCTGTGTGTGTGTTATAATGCTTAGTTACTTATCACAAGCATTTATAGCATCATCATCGCAAATTCAATGCAGTGCAAAGTGCAGCTGATGAAGCGTGTAGCTGTCTCCACTTAACCCTATCAAAGCCCCTCCATTTCTATTATTTTATTCCATCCCCTTAATTTCTATTATTTTATTTTTTATATCGTGTCTTATCTTTGGTCTTCCTCTTCCTCGCATGTCTTCAACTTCTCCGTTCATGATGTTATTAATAATGTGTACTTATTTATCTACACCCCTAGAGTAAATCCTCTTTAATGTGTTCAAAACCCATAGTTAACGACCAGCTTTTCAGAACTAAATGCTCACATTTTCATAACTGCAATGATATCCGAGATAACGCAGCGTGCAGGACGCGCTGCGGTCATAACTACGTACATCCTATACGATGCGGCGGACGCGTCATGATATCTTGGTTAACATGGTTCCTGGCTCGATCCATACTAATATTATAAATGTGAAAGAGTGTCTGTCTGTCTGTCTGTCTGTCTGTCTGTCTGTCTGTCTATCTGTCTGTCTGTTACCTCTTCACGCTGGAATGAAATTCGGTATGGAGATAGTTTGAGTCCAGGCGAAGGACATAGGCTACTTTTTATCCCGGAAAAATACCCTTACCCACGATAAATGAATTTAAGGCGGATAAATCGTACGTTACACTGGTACGCAAAAACTACATAACAGATTTGCGTTAAAGTCTGCAGTAATATAGCATAGATATCAGAATAAGACATAGGCTACAACTTTTGAGGGTATTCATTCATAAAAGGGGTTTATTTTAACAATAAATGGAAAATACATGACCATTGCCATTTTGTTCATTGTGTCATTTTCATTTCTAATCAATTAATAAACATTTGGTTACATAGCAACAGTAATACTACCTACACGATTAAGCAAAGAACACACCTCCCGTATATGACGTATCATACAAATAAGAGTATATCTTAATCCCACCAAAAACATTCTGTAAAAAACTAGCCAAGTCTCGATGGAGCTGCTTGTTTATCTCTAAAAAGTAATGAAATCTAGACAGAGTCGTGCCAAGTCTAAGGTTCTTTACTGCGTTTTTATATTATTATAGTTTGTTGTGTCTTGGCCGTTGAAGGGTACACAAGGGTACAAAACCAGGTGCTCCGTGACACCGTCCGACGTCCGACCGTCAACGATTGGTGCAATGGTAAACAACAACAACAGTAAAGAACCTTAGACTTGGCACAACTTTGTCTAGATTTCATTACTTTTTAGAGATAAACAAGCAGCTCCATCGAGACTTGGGTAGTTTATTACAGAATGTTTTTGGTGGGATTTCACTTCTTTTTGTAGAAACGTGAGCATAACCCTTCGATTTTGGACATCACATGAAGCGGCCCACCAAGTTGAATATTTTTTGTAAAGGCGGTATGTCGATCTCTAATAGTTTGGTTGGGCTCTTGTGTTTTCTAATCAGGGTCACCAGGTACTCCAGACCTTCAATTATCCTAGTTTTATAGTTTTCTCTTTATGTGGCCATTGAACCCTAACTCTGTACCAAATTTCAGCTCTCTGAGTTTATGGGAAGTACTAGTTCTATTCTGATGATCATGAGTGAGTGAGTGAGTGTCATAAATGCGAAACTTTGCTTTCGCTTAACTTCGGAACTAAATGACCTACAGACTTGAAATTTTGGATTTTAAGTTTGTAATTATAGCTTACTAGATGACAAAAATTTCTGCGTTCTGGTCTTATCCAGAGGTTCTCAAATAGGGGCCTGAAAATGCGGCGAAATGGTTCCAGTAAAGGATGGTACGGCAGTGTTTGCTTCGCACTCGACTTGGCGGGGGCACTACCGTGCCCCCTGATATAGCCGGATAATAGCGCGTTGTACATTTTGGACTTGCGATCATCTCTGAATGATAAACATTTTGTTACAAAATATGGTTTATAAATAAGATAAATACATAAAACGAGTTCCTTTTAACTATAAATGGAAAATCATCAGTTGTTGTTAACTCTGAAATTTTTATTCCGAAGAATTGTAAAGATATAATTGCTTTGAAACCAAAATGACGCGTTAGTACCTGTGTAAACGCTTTTTTGTTCTTTATATACATATAAACGCAGAGCCGAAACTACTAAATTTAGAGACTTGAAATTTTTACAGTAGACACTATATATACCGTAGGCAAGGAACAAGAAAGGATTTTTGGAAATTAATTTCCTAACGGGGCTAAATTGGCGTTGAAAGTTTGTATTGAAGATCTGTAATTATTCGAGTAAGTGTTATTATAGTTCGGGTATCATCATCATTGGCCACTGCATCCCTGACGGATGATTGTTGCAGCGTCTGTGATTACAATTTTCGTTGCTGTCTCGGATGCATCTACGCTCGTGGCTATATAAACCAATTGATACGTGGCACTTCTTGCCACAGTTGTCACATGTAAATTGTGAATCAGAAAGTGAGGTCACATTAGCAGCGCGAAGTCTTTTCTGTTTTAATTTGTCTAACCAGACTTCGTCGTATTTCCCCATCCCAGCACGCAGATCTCTGCGCCACTCAGGTCTCATTTCGGCACGTTGCTCCCAGTTGTCGGCATCGATGCCAAAGCTTACCATATCCCGCTTGCAAGAGTCTTTAAATCTTAACATCGGACGTCCTACAGGTCTCTTTGCATGCGCTATTTGGCCCATTAATACTTGCCGAGGCAGTCGTTCAAGGTCCATTCTGTGAACGTGACCCAACAAGCGCAGTCGCCTTTGCTTTAGCATTGCCATAATACTAGTGCAGTCCGTCCTAGAAAGCACAGTTTCATTGGTCATTCGATCCTCCCAGGTCACTCCCAAAATAAATCTTAGGCACCGCATATGGAAGGCGTTCAGTTGCCGTTCTTGTTTGGAGTATGTAGTCCACGTTTCCGATGCGTATAAATAAATAAATAACATAAAAATAAAAAGCATTTAATTCGGACAACGTAATCCATATAGTGTTAGTATTACAATTAAACTTAAATAACTATGTTAGTACCTAAACTTAAGTGCTGAGAGGTCCAGTGCCTGATTAGGGCGCTGTCCCATCTTTCTGCCACGACGGTCAGGAGACTGTGGCGACTGGCGCGCACTCTGCGGAGTGTCGCGGCGTAACGCTTGCGCAGCGTGGCGTGGAATCCATCCACCTGCGCGTCAGCGAACATGCCCGATGCGCTACAGTATCGCGGCAGCCGCAACAGTACCCTGAACGCGTCATTGTATTGTACACGCATTACATTCATAGCACGCTGTGTGTACCTCGTCCACAGGCTACAGGCGTACAGCGAAGTACAGTACTTTAACTAGAGCTGTACACCTGCTAAACCTCCGAGCTATCATATTGGCCCTGACGGACACTGCTCTACGCTCGCGTTCTATGTCCGCATCGTCATGCAGGTCATCGGTGACCAAATGCCCAAGATATTTAAATGTATAAACCCTCTTTAGTTGCTCGCCATTCAAACAAATGAGTGGGACATGAGTGGGGCACTTGTTCCCCGCCCTAAATACCATGTACTTACTCTTGAGCACATTGTACTTCAGGCCGTGACTTACGGCATAGGATTCACACTTCTCAATCAGTACCCGCATACCGCCCGCTTATGTTATTAAAACAAACCCTGTCTATGTGACAACCAACATGCATACTGCTAAGCCCGCTGATAAGGGCATCCATGTACAGATTGAAAAGCTTGGGGGAACTAAGCCCCCCCTGCCTGACCCTGCACTCCAAGCCATATTCGTCCGATATCGCATCACCCCAACGAACACTATTTCGCTGGCTCCTGTACCAACACCTAAATATGCGTGTGAGTTCCCTAGGAAATTGCACTTCGTCAAGTTTCCTCCAAAGTAAGTCGTAGTTAACGAGCTCGAAGGCTTTAGAGAGATCTAAAAAACACGCATATATAGGCGTCTTCCTGCGAGTGTAGTACTCAACAGCCTGCTTCAAACAAACAATTGCACTTTCGGAAGATAAGCCGGCGCGAAAGCCGAACTGTGCATCATTTAATGTTAGATACTTGTCTAACAGCAAATTGAGCAGGCCGTCAAATACCCTGGCCGCAATTGTTGCCAGCGAAATAGGTCGATAGTTGGCTTTGTTAGACATGTCACCCGTCTTGTTTTTGACAATAGGGATCACAATTGTTTTTGTCATGAGCGGCGGTAAGTACGAGTGACATATACTAAGATTAAAAAACATTGCCAGCACTCGGGGTAGGTGAGGACCAGCAAACTGCAACTGCTCAATACTTAAATGGTCGTGGCCAGGAGATTTTCCCCTCTTCATTTCCTTTAGTACCCTAGTTACGTCACTAACACTAAATCGGGTCTGAATGTCACTCACTGCCATGTCAGCATCGAGAACCTGCTGCCGCGGAGTCCCACCGGCAGAGATGAGGGAAGGCGTCACATTGAAATGTTCCATAAACATGTTAGCAATGCACTTCGGATCCGAAATACCATCCACACTAACAGAAAGTTCAGGCCTAGACTCCACCTTTTTTGTGATTTTCCAAAAGTTCCGGAAATCATTGTTTTTATGATGTGTGGCAAGCAGGTCCATCTTTATTTGTTCTTGGTGTTGTTGAACCCACCTGAGTCGGGACTTAAATATTCTGCGACTATGATACATAGCATCATAAATCGGTCCTCCAGAGGGTTTCCCGTACACGACGCAGTCCTGGAATCTAGCCCTGGCCTCCCTGTGCGCGCCACTAACACGCTTATTCCATCCTATATAAGAGAGTATTCTGTATAAGAGAGTACTGAGAACGCAAGTCTGGTACACGAGAACTTTGGTAGTAATAGTGAGTTTATCGTTACGCCAAACCCAGGCCTGAAGCCTGCCCAACATAGTAGAAGCTCTGTCTATTTTCTATGAGCGTCAATAGCAGGAAAACTGTGATTATGGTTCAGGGGACAAACACAAAGCCCAATATTGTGCTTAATGGCTTTACTCTATTAGTCGTTGATCACTTCTGTTACCTTGGTTCCACAACGACATCTACGCTCTCTAACAGCAAAGAAATAGATACACGCATAGGCAGAGATTTCGGGTATAAACTCTTTATTTTAAACTAAGATCAGCATTTTTGGAAATTCATTCCTTAACGATGTTAAATTGGGGTTGAATGTGTGTATGGAAAATCTGTAATTATTTGAGTAACTGTTATAATATTTCGCGTATAGATTTTTCATGTAAAACTAAGAAAATGAATTTCAGCATTTTTGAAAATTCATCCCTTAACGGGGTTAAACTGGAGTTGAAAGTTAGTATAGAAAACCTGCAATTATTTGAGTAACTATTATGATATTTTGCATATAGATTTTTCATTTAAAACTAAGAAAACTAATTTCAGTATTTTCGGAAATTCATCCATTAACGGGGTTAAATTGGGATTGAAAGTTGGTATGGAAAACCTGTAATCAATTGAGTATCTACTATACTATTTCACGTATAGACTCTTCATTTAAAAGTAAGAAAACTAATTTCAGCATTTTTGTAAATTCATCCCTTGACGGGGTTAAATTGGGGTTGAAAGTTGGTATGGAAAACCTGGATAAAATTGAGTAACTCTTATAATATTTCACGTATAGACTCTTCATTTAAAACTAAGAAAACTAATTTCAGCATCCTTGGAAATTCATCCCTGAAAGGGGTGAAATAAGGGATAACAGTCTCGGATGAAAGTATAATGGCGCATAAAAGGTGTTGTGAAGCTCTGAATAGAACTTTGAAAGATATTAGAGGGAACGAAGTTATGATGGGTGGAGTCACTATGTTGTTAGCTGGAGACTTTTGTCACTCTGCCCGTATTTCCGAGGGGAAATCGAGCTGATGAAGTTAAAACTTGGATTAAGGCTTCAAATATTTGGCCTATAATCAAAAAACTCCGCCTTAAGATTAATATGCGAGTGCATCTCAAGGGCGATATTTGCGCTAGAGAATTCGCTGACCTTCTTAAAATAGAAAATGGAGAATATCCCGAAACTGAGGGTAGGATTACAATCCCATTGGATCTCGCCTTAGTTGTGCGGACCGTTGACGACCTAATCTCTCAAATTTACCCAGATGTTCAAAATCTACACAGCAAGTCCATGGAGTGGTTGTGTTAACCAGCGATTCTGCCACCTAAGAACGACCAGGCTTCCGTTATTAATAAAATTTTACTGAAGTCGTTCGAAGGTTCAGAATACGAATACAAGTCTATAGACTCGATCTGTAGTGAACACGGATGATGCCATAAACTATCGCGTAGTTTTTAAATGCACTTAACCCACCCGGCCTACCTTCTCACAAACTTATATTAAAAGTGGGTGCTCCAGTAATGTTCCTGCGAAATCTCAATCAGCCGAAGTGGTGCAATGGAACCAGGCTGCGTGTGAAAGCCTTATATAAAAAAGTTATAGAAGCCATTGTAATTACTGGCTGTGCTCAAGGTTAATCTGTGTACATACCTCGGATACCATTTATACCCTCGAAATACCCATTCGAATTTCAAAGGCTGCAGCTCCACCTTAAGGTCTGTGTCGCGATGACGATCAATATATAAGTCTCAGGGTGAGTCACTGAAAACAGCAGGAATAGATGTTAGGTGCTGCTTCTCGCACAGCCAGTTTTACGTGGGTTGCTCGAGAGCAAGCTATCCACGGAGCTTGGTTGGGTCTGTTAATGTGGTATATAAAGAAATATTGCAAAACCTAACTTATGTTCAATATAATCAATAGTTCGATCTCAATTGTCCTAAAAATAAAATAAGAACAGATGTATCTGTTCTTTTTTTAACAAAGTAACGTGACTTATAACTATTGACAGACAATGCATAGCCTAAACTGCCGACGGCAGGAATGCGAGAATTGAGACACATATTCCGTTAGAGATGTATGTAGAGGCACTAAAGAAGGATTTTTTGAAATTCGAGCTATACGCAGACGAAGTCGCGGGCAAAAGCTACTGGTTCATAAGAAAGAATTTAATATATGGATGTAGATAAACTAGTGTATGCAGCTTTATATAATTAGGCCTTAAAACAATCGTGTTATCTTATAAATACATTACCAATAAACCACACTCATGTTTTAAGGCCTCTCATTATACACCAGTTCCATAAACTACTATTAACGTACTTCATACACACAACCACAGTGTAAAATACTAGAGTACAATGGAGAATTGAAAAATTTATACAACACGAGGCCGCAACTATTTCAAATAAATTAAAAAATTGCGCGCGCGTAAATTGCAATAATTTTAACGTCATTTCGTGGGCATTAACGTTTTTTACGCGGTTGCGTTTACAAGTTATTGCTGCGCTTTATCCTGCATTGCGGCTGGTTTTTTTGACATTTATCATATCGCGAACAACGCGGCCGTAATAGGCTTTTTGGAACATTACCAGTAGCTGGCCAGCGTAAGAAACGTGCCACGTATGGGGTCAGAATTAAACGTGTTTTCGGGGAAATTAATTCCGCGAATGCTGTAACAGGTTTTATTAATTATCTTACGGTAGGTGTTTTGTCTATTACCGGCAATGTCCCGCTACTTTGGTATTAGGAGGTATTATTAAATAATCATAATATTGAATATCTATAAGGCTTTTGAAACATTAGCAGTAGCTGGCCAGCGTAATGTTCAAACGACATATAGTGTCAGAATTTAACGTGTTTTTGGGGATAATAATTCAGAAAATGCTGTAACAGGTTTCCCAAATTTACCGACGGTTATTTGTCAACTGTTGGGTATACAATACTACGAGTATACTGCTACTTCGGTATTAGGAGAATAGCTTTTAAGAGATCATAATATACTTTTTTTTAAACAGTACCAATATTTGATCAGTACCAATATTTCCGCAAATTTTGTAAGAGATTTTCATTATTTTTCCGTCGGTGAATTGTCTAGTAGATTGTTTTAAACTCCTCCTCATCGCACTGGTGCCATGTCCAACTCCTTCACCGTACAGGCAATTAGTCTCTAGAACGCCCTTCCCTTCACTATACGACAAGCTCAGATTCTTCAAGTGTAGGTGGCGCAAGCATCTCTTAGAAAATCTTTAAGATAAGTCTTCGTAGTAATTTTGAAGCAGGTACCTGTATGTCTATATATATATACTTATGCATGTTATGTATTATATTTAAATATTTTAGGTAATATATTTAAACATAAAACATACATGAATAGTTTGTATAGTATATAATTTGGCTGTCTCACCCTTGTATCTATTAATTTGTACAAATTCGATACCGATATCCAGCACCAATAATGTATCTGTTTAGCCTAATAGTTGACTGGCAGAAAATGCATTTAGTCCGCCATTTGTACTTTGTTGTATTGTGGAATAAAATAAATAAAATATTTCTATTTGTACACTACCAAGAGCTCATGTTCTTCTCTAGCATTGTACAAAGACGAATGTTATGCTAAGTATTATTTCAAAGTTTTGAGCTAGGCAATATAGCTCTCCTTCTTAAAAACCAACCCTGAAAAAAAATTTGGAAGACCGCATCAACAACTACTTATAATATAACAGTTGTAATAAAACAGATTAGCAAAAACACAAGGCTCAAAAGCCACCATATTAACATGTCAGCATATCACACGCGGTCATTCAAATTACTGTACTAATTTTGTTAGTCTTTGATGATTACTGGACGCATTATTTGGCTAAACGCGCCCGGGTGAATCTACTTTTCAGACCCACACATAAGCTATAGACATCAAAAGACTTCTGAGGTCGTGCTACCAAGAAATAGGGATTCTAATATGATATTTTCCCGTTTATTAGATTTAACAAACAGTACATTCTACGTTATAACGTACACCATAAATTTAAATAAAGAGAAACCGTTATTTAAAGGCGTTATTTTACAAAGTTCAAAAGTTGTAGACAGATTTGTGTGGGTCTAAATGTCAATTCACCTGCCCACCTCTAGTTTATTCCTGACTTAGGAAACTAGAGATCCATCCTACAAGTATTTCATGTCGAACCTAATGATTACGAGTATGGTAATTTCATACTTCAATGGCAGATTAAGGTACAAATTCACCATGATTTGTTAGTTATTTACAGCCAATTATACTTATCAATGTCAACCATCTGACTGGTATCCACTGCAAATATTAAACTGAATAAAACTAGAAAAAAAGAGAATACATTGAAAAAACGTTCATAACATGCGTATAATAAATTAAAAGCAAACCATTCTCGACGATACGGCCGGACAATGGAAGTAAGAGCTCTATAGATGATTGTTGTGCTTTTGTACGCCGAAACCCTTTGCTGTCGGCAACTTTTACTTTTAATGAAAACGCCGCGCTTAATACATGTACAACTCAAGTGATAACATAAAAAAACCCAAAAGAAAAATCGTATACCGGACAAGCAAATATTAAAAAAGAGAATTTCTAAACGAACAGCGTCTGAATTCCACGCGATAATATTGCATTCCTGCATAAACGCTTTCTCGTACTGTTGCATTCCTATATTTTAACTTGAATACGATTTCGCATAAAAACGTCCAAGTAACTTCGTAATTATCCCTTTGGCCTTTTGACACGTGACTCACTCATTTGCCGGGAAACGTATGGAAAGAGCTACACTTATGGACAATCTAGATGACACACTTTTGCACGACTAAATTATGCAAAAATGCAAGGCTGCGTAATAACAGTACAATGCGAGGCAATTTAAAAAAGGCCTGTCTAGTATTACTACGTTGTATTTAGTAAAGTGAGCATGTTTATGTGTGGGTCTGCGAGTAACACAATCTGATAAAACTCCATTTAGGTGTAGGCTTAAGCTAATCTTAAGTTTTTTTTTTTTACTGTTGTGTTGACATGTTTTAATTGTGAAATAAAGAAACTATTTAGATGTATCGTGTTTTTATTCCCATTTTATTTCCCCTTAAAATAAGAAAGTATTTATTTGGTTGGTCGTCATGTAGTGTTTGATCGATTATTCGGATTCATTATGAAACTCGAAAGAAAAAAGGTTTTTGATTATGTCACATTACTCGTTAGACAATGTTAATTTTACTTTGGATTTCTTCATAAGTGAAAATATTGCAAGTTTTTCCGCATTGGCACCAGTGTTATAATAATTCCATATTAGACTAACCATTGTTATGCTGGTACGTAGATGCAACATTTTATTGCAAACCAAGTGTTTTTAAACATTTCAACATACGATATATAATGTCACTTACGAGTATTTAGCGCAATGGCAAATAAATCATGATCTAATAACCTAAATCAATAAATGACTTACACACATCACATCACATCTTAATCTTACACACATCGACCCAGTCCAAAACTGAGCCAACTATCGGTACCAGGACGATATCTATAATAATGAAATACATAGAAAAAATGTTAGACCTTGTGATTATCAGACAAATATTTGTTCGTGCCCCAAAAATAGTTTTATTTCATACTAGTAGGTGACCGCAACTTTGTTCGCGGAGGAGAAAACGTCATAACCCCTCGTTTTTTCTTCAGCGTAGTCGGGTAAAAAGTATGCTGTAATCATCGGGTCCAGCTACCCGTGTACCAAGAATAGATGAAATCCATTCAGCCGATTTGGCGTAATGAAGCCACAACGACACATACGAACATACAAAAATACAAAAAATTCAAAAAAATAAATAAATTCTATCCAGTGTCCTCCGAATAGTCCGTTACAATAGCTTTTTTGAAAATATATTCAATGCACAGACATTTCATTTTTAGAACTTTATAATAGTATAGACGATAATCAACATACATGCATTTCAGTGGCCCGCAGTGTACGGGCCCGTACACAAGCACCTGAAGTTTCCCAAAGAATGAGAAGTCGTTTTCATAACACCAAGTATGTCGAGGACTAGACAGGACTTTAGGGATGTGACACAACGCGACTGGCTAATTTTTTGTACGATTGCGAAAATCTTACGGAAATTGGGAATATTAAGTTTTTCGGCCTTTTGGCGTGATGAAGCGTCAACGACACATACAAACTTACAAAACATCCAATAACAATATTTTTCACTTCTCCTGCTCAAAAAGTACGTCATATTAGCTTCGCGAAGCGAGCCTAAAATAGTACATTTAGCCCCTAGGGTTTAAAGAAAGCCATATAATCCCATACACATTTCTATGACACTGAAAAAAAAAATTGCGGCCAGCTACATACTCCTTACGAATTATTAAAAACAAACAAAACAACCTGATCAGATTGGCCAAGAATTGCTCAAACTGTACTATTAGTTTTTCATGAAATATACAATTTTAATGTTAAGTCTTTTTTATTTTCTTGCAGTCGAAGTGAAAAGCAGAGTGTTTAACACGTGGCTAAAAGCCATTATGACACGAAGTGGACGAGCTCACGAAGTGAGCGAGGACAAATAATCACTTCGTGTCATAATGGCTTATTTTAGCCCCTTGTCAAACAATCTACTATTTCTATTCAGTGCCCTTCAAATAGTCCATATGACTTTTTTTATATGGGTGGATCAACTTTTTCTTGTTGTTATTCTGGCCCGTAACACAGGAGACAATAGTAACAGAGTTGTTTAGAAAAATGCTACTAATCTAAAATCAAATCTCTTAACATACTGACGAGATTGGCCCTTGAAAATGGACCTTTATTGGGCAGAAAAAAAAATTGTTACCTTTATATCGTACTCATATCGTATCGTGGTGTCCTATCGTCTTTGTTCGTTTAAAATCGTAGTGTTAAAGACGTAACAACACAGTTACAGAAAAAAGTAGATTGACCCCAATATATTCAATGTACAGAAATGGGTACACAATGTATGATCTGGGGTTTTTTTAACTATTTAATTTGACATAATTTAGTTAACGTTCATATACTACTCAAAACAATATAGGGGCCACTTTTGAGCAGAGAATTTCTGTTCAGTTTTTGTGGTTACAATAAACTAATCTTATCTCAATTAAAACTAATAAAACAATTGACTATTTAATTATTCGATTATTAGTTAAACAAAAACGAAAGCCTTATTAGCTGGGGAGTATGTAAAATAAATTTTACCAACTAATATATATTTTGACGTTACAATCAAAAATTTATTGGCCCCTACATTGTTTTGAGCAGTATATTTCGGAGACTTGATGATGCTTTCAAAATAGTACATTTTATTTTGTAAAACGTCATCTTGTGCGCAAAGAGTACAGTTTAACCAAAATGCATTTAATTCGGACAACGTAATCCATTTCCATTTTAGGATTTGTCCACTTTCGTTATTGTTACTCTGATGGATTGGGGATATTTTGACTAAACCAGATGCTTCACGTCGAGCTCCCAGGATAAAATATATACCTTTCAGTGGCGTGGCGTCCATATAAGCCGATTCCTACCGATTAAGAAGGTGGAGGGCCTGAGGCATGCAAAGCTATTCATAGAAGGGGTAGAATCAAGCTGGACCAAGAAACTGTGGAACTACAGCAAAAGACAATTCAGAATCATAATGGGTGTGTTTACAGGTCACTTCGGAGTCAAAGGACTCCTGGCCAAACTAGGACTTTCTGACAACACGGATTGTAGGATGTGCAGTGAAGAGGCTGAAACAATGGAACATATATTATGTGAATTTCATGCCCTCGCCAGACAGAGAATGAAGGAATTTGGCGTTGGGTACCCAAGGCCAAAGGAATTCCAGACGCTACCATTGGCATCTATCATCCGGTTTATGGAGTTGGTAGAACAAAACATTGAGTAGCAAGAAGGAGTGACACAAAAGATCCCACTGGGTCGAAGTGTATCCGTAAGGACCCCTAGTAATAAGATAAGATAAGATAAGAAGGCTTATTACCACCTTTTTCTTCAAATATGAGTAAATGAATACGCTTCGGCTCCCCTTGTAATTTTGCTGACGCCACGCCTCTGATACCTTATCAAGACACAAATTAAACGCGTGTGCGAATATAATTTAAGAAATACTTTAAGAAAGAAATACAAAAATAAATAAATAAATGTTTTAAGAAAGTTAAAAGGATTCGTTAGCATAAATCCAACATTATACCCCCGATAAAAAAGTGGGGCACTTTAAGTCTGACATGTGTATCTATGTGTCTATCTGCGGTATCGTATCACTTGAACGAATGGACTTAATTTGATTTAGTTTTCTTGTGTTTGAAACTTCACATCATCAAATATCACTCTCGTGATATTAGGTAAGGTTTGGGAAAATCAGCCATTTGAAAATTATCAGCATAATTCTAGATATGCCGGGGGATTTTTTTATCAGTTAATCGATTAGGTACTGGTTTTATTTAGGAACTAACCAGCGATTGTCTTAAGTTTCTCATGACGATAAGAGGATTAGTGGATGCGAGGTCGAAGATATAAATATAACTCGTTGGTTCAGTAATACCCCATTTTCTACTTTAATTAATACGTAATCACTTAATCGTACTTTGGCCATTCTCTTAACGTGAACAACTTTAGTTTTTCAAATGAATACCTTAAGAAAAGATTTATAAAATTAAAATGCCAGGCAAAAGTTCCGGAACCGATTTATCGAAAGTTTGTGCTTAAGGATGTATGTATCTTTCTCTTAATTTTTAAAACTACTGAATGAATTTCAACGTAACTTTTTAGTAATGCTATAAAAAAAAATGAAAATGACAGTTTCACATTCATATATTGTGAAACGGCAAAAACGAAACTCCTTAAAGTTTCATCATGTCCGTCAGTCGTATGTATAGACGTCACACGTATTTTACTCACATACGTCACAGGTATTTTACTCAAAAAACTACAAGATGTATCTATATATATTGACGAAATTCTCAGTAAAGGTGTCTTGTATAAGCCGCAGATTGGTACTTAAATAACAAAAATAAGTATTTCTGGTGGAACATACCATACATGTAGGTAACGGAACCTGATTTTTTTTCTCAGCAAACCCCAACGTGTGACACATATTTCGACAGCTCTTTTAAAGACCGTTTAAGGCTTGTAAAAAAACAATTGAATTCCGAAATTAGCATAAATTGTGTTTTTTATGTTAACCAGCGAAACAATAGTGACACTCAAAATGTATAATGGCCCACTTTACAATATTTACGACTATCTTTGTTGACTTCATCGTGTTATTGGATGAACCATATGCACGTGAAGTTTCTAATGAAGTAGATAGGTAGAAAATTACAGTACCAACTTGCAGGATTCTCATCGACAACAAAAACATGGGGAACGCGAAGGAAAATAAACGGTTGTAAAAAGATCCCAGCACTGTTGACGGTAGATAGTGTTGTGCGTAAGGCATTAGAACGGTAATAAATTCCGTTTCTTTGCAGTAAAAGCATCACGATATATTGCGATAAAAATCGCATGTTACAATAGGCATCAGAAAATGTAAATTCTAATTAGTCCGACAGATAAATAATAAAAAATATTACACTCTTTTTTATAACTTTATCACATTAAATAAAACATAGAAATCGCACTAAGTGTTTAGGAATGGGGGCTCGTGACGTCATAAGTAGATATAATTTGTACCTAGTCGTGACGTCACACGACATTTTTAACCCCCGACAAAAAAGAGGGGTGTTATAAGTTTAACGTGTCTGTGACGTGTCGTATCTGTGTATCTGTCTGTGGCATCGTAGCACCCATACGGATGAACCGATTTGAGTGCGGTTTTTTTTGTGTCATAGATAATTTTATTTTAAGTGTTCTTAGCTTTGTTTGATGAAAATCGGAGCACTTGCCTCTAAGATATTCAGCTTTTAGTGGAACAAATCGGGGGGTTTTTTTTAATTTTTAATTTTCAACTCAATTTTTCGCTATTATTTTTTTAATTAAATAACAAACGAAAAGATGTGTCTCCAATATATTTTATGGCGCACGACCGGTTGTTATGGAAATCCTTGGGGGAGACCTCTATCCAGCAGTGGACATCCTAGGGCTGATATGATGATAGTGATATTTTGTTAGTATTAATTCATCATCCTTATTGTACTAGAGGTAGGCGAAGGAGGTACGGGAGCGATCCATAGCATTACGACCCAATTTGAAATGGATCAATAGTTATCGATGCCTATCAGTTGTGGTATCTAGCCGGCAATGATTCCCTTATTTACGTTCGAAGCGGTGCACTAATCATAATAATCAGAGCTTTGGACTCATAAAGCCTCTGCGTGATCATGATTTGATAGCATAAATAAACACACCAACATACTTTTACGGTAGAGTGCTACGGAGACAGATGTCAATTTTATTTTCCCACTCCTGATACAGCGTCGAATGAATGATGGCACGGGAAATTTTGAAAAAAAATATTTGTCAATCGAACGTTATTAAATTTCTAAATATGTAGCGATATACTTAACTCAATTATAGAAAAAAAAACAATAATGCTTTATTATCTCGTTAAGAAATTAATTAGAATTTAAAGGACATGGAACAATAAAACTTTTAATCATTTTCAATTTCAACAGGTTGCCCGTTATGATTTAAATAGTTTACGTAGCTCACACAGCTCACGTTATTCCAGCGGAACATCATTTGCATAAACCGGTCCACTGGAAAATTCACCAACACATAATAATTAATAATGTCGAAAACCTTTTTGCAGTACAAACTTTGCTTGCAAAAACTCGATGGCAGTGACAGTGTGGCTCGTCACTAAGGGTCGCGGGGTCACTGGTGGGGGCAGGGCGGTTGTCATGACAACCGCGCCCCACAACACGCCGCTACGGCGCCAACCCGCTATACCGACACGTGGTATATGGTGTACGGTACGCATGTTCAACTTCTATTGAAATGGACAGAAATGGTAAGCAGGGACGTGTGAGACGTAGTTTTCTAGAGTTCTATTCTAATATGAATAATGCTAAAGTTTATACAGATCTCTGTTTAGCCCAAGAATTTACTGCTAGAGATTGCCATTTGGAATTAATTCCGCCATTTGGACTTACTTTTGTTTTACAATCAAGTTTAAATAAATGTATAACATCTTTGGATATTGTAACATTTATAAAAAACTAGAAGATGCCCGCAACTTCGTTCGCGGAGGAGAAAAAGTCATAACCCGTCGTTTTTTCTTCAGCGTAGTCGGGTAAAATGTATACTATAACCATCTGGAGATATCCAGCTACCCGTGTATCAAAAATTTTGGAAATCTATTCAGCCGATTTTGCGTGATGAAGCCACAACGACACATACAAACATACATAAAATCCAAAAAAATATTTTTCGTTTTAGTGACCTCCAATTAATAACAATCAATTTTTTGAAAATATCTTCAATGTACAGACATTTCATTTTTACAACTTTATAATAGTATAGATATGTACAAAGATTTGTATTAGTCACGTGACTGCCACAAAATACGTTAACTTACCTTTTTTATTAAATACCTACAACATTTTTGAAATGATAAACATTACTACTTATTATCGATTATTTTGAAAATTAAGATTGTATCGAGCATAAATTCTCTTAATTACCCAAATGAATCAACAAAAAACATCAATCATGAAACAATAATCATCAAAAATATTGGTAAAAAAATTTAAAATAATTAAAAAGCCGTTAATTGATGTACAAACTTTTCCAGAAATGCGCATTAACATTTTTGAATGTTTCTTACGTTACATTTTTAAGTAACTCTGGTTTCCGTTCCTCGGTCATAGAAGGAAACGAAAGCTTTCGCATTTAAATAGATAAATAAGTATTAGTGGACAATTTTTACACAAATCGAACTTGTCCCAAGGCAGGCTCAATAAGGCTTGTGTTGTGATGAGTACTAGAAGATTTAATAATATAATAATATATAATAATCACTTTATCTCGGATCATACAATCCATAGCATATTAGTACAAGCTTACGACTAGGTTAGTAGATACATGATTTTTAACTAATTATATTCTACACCTTTGATTTGTCCCACCCAAAACATGAGGATAGGACAATCAAATCTGCCCGCAATCTCAGCAAGTAAGGTGTTAGAGCTTCCTCTCACCCGACTCAACAATGAGGCGATCTTTTTCCTAATAACGGCTTCAAACGTGTCTTTGTGTGACATCGTGAACATACCAGAGGCACTACATCTACTATATGCAACCCCATCAACATTCTGAAGCCGTTATTAAACTGGACGCGTAGGGCGCTGTAGGCTCGTTTCGTATATCTAACCCATAGGCTCCCCGAGTAAAAAGACTGACTATAGGCTTTGAAAAGCGTCGTTTTCACTTCCTCCGTATATCGGGCGAACCTACGGGCAAGCATATTACTTCGAACCGTCAACGCCTTACGCTCCCTCTCAATATCAGGGTCATTATTTAAATCACACGTTACAATGTGGCCAAGATATTTCACCTTGTCCACTACACTTAGCGGAGTACTGTTTAACATAAGGGAGGGCACATAGTAAGGTTTAATCCTTCCCGCCTTAAAAATCAACACCTCACTTTTTATCGGATTATAAACCAGGCCGTGCGCTAAGGCATATGACTCACACGCCGCCAAAAGTTATTCAAGCGCGCCGACAGATAGACCCAGCAGCACCATATCATCAGCATAGCTTATGTTGTTGATACTGTCAACATAGCAACCCGCATGCATGCTGTTAAGCCCAACCATCAGCTCATTGACATACAGGTTGAACAACTTCGGGGTCGTAATTCCACCCTGTCTTACCCCACACTCCAGCCTGAATTCATTAGAAAGAGCACTTGCCCATCTGGTCTGATTAACCTGTCCTCTTAATAGATAAATTCACTTATATACGTAGAAGAAAACATCCAAGTCTCAGAAATAAAAATGTATGCTCATCATTCAAATATTTGCCCTTACCGGGATTTGAACCCAGGACTTTCAGCTTCACAGGCACGTTACTCCCACTGAGCTAAACCGATCGTCATATTTATGCTCCACAATTTGAGTATTTATGATTCTCATGTTTTTTTTTTGTATGCTTATTTAACCACTCACGTGCTTGTGATTTTGGGTTGAAGTCAATTTATGTTTGAAACTAGAAGGCGCCCGCTTCTTCTTTCGCGGAGGAGAAAAAGTCATAACCCCTCTTTTTTTCTTCAGCGTAGTCGGGTAAAAAGTATCCTATTACCATCTAGAGATACCCAGCTACCCGTGTACTAAAAATAGTTGAAATCTATTTAGCCGATTTCGCGTGATGAAGCCACAACGACACATGCAAACACAAAAATCCAAAAAAAAAAATTTTTAGTTCTGCGACCTCCAAATAATCTGTTACAATCATTTTTTGAAAATATCTTCAATGTACCGACGTTTCATTTTTACAACTTTTAACTTTAGATCGCGAGAGCTTTACCTAGGAGGGACTAACAAATTTTAACGCCGCTGTTTAAACTTTCGAATCCGGACATTAAATTTGTTTCCTAACTCAGAATACAGTTAAAGCAATGTAATGTAACTTCAAAATAACCTAAGTTAGATTATAGCCCGTCTGATAAAACAAGCTTCCCTGTAAGAAGAAACATGGGTAAGTACTACGTTTTTCAAGTAGCACATAATAGCGGTTGGTTGCCCATTATCTTCATCAAGTATTTATAGAGCTGTTCGGTCTTTTCGGGAATTCATTACTCGCTTCGAACCTTTATATTTTAGCTTTTCGTTGAGGTCATGGTTGATGCTATATTTAATCACTAGCTTCTGCCCGCGCCTTCGTCCACCTTAAATTCGTTTATCGCAGATAAGGGTATTCCGGGATAAAAAGTAGCCTATGTCCTTCCCCGGGACTCAAACTATCTCCATACCAAATTTCATCCAAATCAGTTCAGCGGTTTAAGCGTGAAAAGGTAACAGACAGACAGACAGACACACACTTTCGCATTCATATATTAGTATGGACACAAGTGCCATATTGCGTCCTGAAGGATTGATGTAGATAGAAGTGAGTAACTTCATTAATAATCATAAACGACAGGGTATTTAACAGTATTCAATATAAATTATTTTACGAATAAACATCTATACTATTATAAAGTTGTAACAATTAAATGTCTGTACATTGAAGATATTTTCAAAAAATTGATTGTTACGGACTATTTGGAGGTCATTAAAACGAAAAATATTTTATTTGGATTTTATGTATGTCTGTATGTGTCGTTGTGGCTTCATCACGTAAAATCGGCTAAATCGATTTCCAAAATTTTTGATACACGGGTAGCTGAATATCTCCAGATGGTTATAGGATACTTTTTACATTAATTTTATTTATTTTTCAAATAGCGGAGAGTTGTGTTGAAAGACTCGCAAAGTCTACAGCTCACAGAGGCACTAGTTTATTGACTACCGGAAAGTAGATACCCATTCTAGAGAAAAAATGTAAATGTGGACAGGAAGGTAAACGAAAGGAATGAGGTTGATATTACAATTCTATTCTGCATACTCTACTTGAAATTTTAAAATTCCAACATAACGTTTCCGTGGTTTTAAAGCAGGAAGTCTCAAGTTACAGTTTTCCTCGTTACACCTCTTCACAACATGTTTCGCATTTTTGCTTATCCAAACTAGCCCGCTTGACGCTACTTATGATATGACCAAAGTCAGCATACCTTGCCGAAATATTTTGCGTCTATTTTGAGTTTAATCATACGTGGATTCATTCAACGTGATGTGAGGTGACATAAGCTAAAAAGGTACAAACAAGGTAAGAGGAAAGTTGTTGACTAAAAAGGGGAGACAAATATCTTCCGAACACCCAAAACAAAATGGAAATGTAGACAATACTACGTAAGTAAGATTTTCTTTACTCATAACTAGTCTTCAGGCGGCTTTGCCCGTGTATATGCTTTTTAGGGTTCGGTAGCCAAAATGGCAAAAACGGAACCTTTATAGTTTCGTCATGTCCGTCCGTCCGTCCGTATGTCGCAGGCATTTTACTCAAAAGCTACATGATGTATTTTGATGAAATTTGGAGTATAGATGACTTGTATGAGCCGCTACTTAGTTTCATAGTTAAATAAATATATATATTTTTTTAGGGGGGAGGCAAAAAAAACTTTGAGGTTTCTTACAAGATATTTTGATTTAGTTAATATTTTCGGAAATAATCGCTCCGAAAGTATCAAAAATTGTGTCCCTCTATTTTCTAAACGATATGTCCAAAAAATATGAAAAGATTAAAAGATAAAACTTAATAAATCCTTTCAACGATAATTGTTTTTAACATGATCGGGATTGGACTAACCGTTATTGAGTTATTGACAAAACTGCACTACTCAGCAAAAGGACCTAAATGCCGAGAAGATAGGCTCTTTTGCTAGTGCTCTTTTATATATTTGTATTTTTTTCATCTGTAGTGCATTTTTTGTATGAACGGTTGCGGAGCCTACACTGAGCATGGTCTGACATGCTCTAGACCGGTTTTTTGTTATCCTTGGGCAAGTGTGCATTTCCTCGGGATAAAAATAGCTTTCCTTTTGATAGCCCATATTTTATATTCATGCAAAACTTGAAGATGCCCCGCAACTGCGTTCGCGAGGAGAAAAAAGTCATAACCCTCTTTTTTTCTGCCCAGTTGGGGAAATAGTATCCCAAGGATGTTCGGCTATCAGGTACCAAAAATGGTTGAAATCCATCCGTATTTTTTGTCATAGATATACATACAAAGAAATACGACGATTCACAGTTAACTTCAAGTAACCTATTTTACTAGTTTTTCTGAAAATATCTTCAATGTAAATATTTAATTAGTAGTATAGGAATCCTTTGTTGTTCTAATAGATATACACGGTGCCCGCGAGGAATGGGAAATATTTTAACCACGCATTCCTTAGGTCATTAGGAGCAAAAAATGTTATGTGAACCCCAGGCAAATCTGGCTTAGTTTTGAAGATATTATCAATGTCCACGTTAACAATTTATTGCGATTATTACAGTACATTAATAGTTATTTGTTATGCAAGGCTGCAAAGTTATTATTTGGCGCGAGTGCTTCAAATGAAAGCCGAGCAAGCGAAGGAATCTCAAATTGAACCATAAGCGAAGCGAGTGATTCAAATATAGATTCCTGAGCGTAGCGGTTATCAAGGCACGAGAAGCCAAATAATTTTGCAGCCGTGCGAAACACACAACTTTTCACCTCACTAAAGCGAGGAAAATGTGTGGTGTAATAAAACTATGAAAATATTTTAAAAAACGTACTGAGCTAGAATACGAGGCCAGGATGGCATTTCAGTTCAAAGCATATCGTGTTTTAATTTTCAAAAAATGTACTTAAAAATAATATCAAATAATATACTAAGCCCGCTTTAATTTGCATCTCATTTTTTAACATGGATTTCGCGTTTAGTTATTTACAGGACCTTATAATGAGAATCAATGACGAGATGTTGACGAGACGAGTTGTTGTATTGACGAGAGAAACAATTGATTCAATTGTTTCTCGGGTGGACGCTGGACCGTCAACATCTCTTGCATCTCCTGATGATGCCTCGTAGAGAGGCGAAACACGTGTCGAGGATTATACTGTTTGGTGTTGGTTTGTTGTATTTGCATGCGTATTTTTTTTATGGAAACTGCATGAAAATATGCGCATGTGAGCACAATTTATTGTCACATCTAACCAAGACACAAGTTCGCGGAACAGCAAAGGAACTATAATCCATTGATCTATTACGAGTATATACGGTTTAATTATGAACTAAACGCATCTTAAAAACTTTTTCCGCGCAAATCTCATTGGTACATTGTCTTTTATTTTTATATCCATTATGTGTTTTTTAATCTGCGCTCACTGTCAACCTCTTTTCTTTTATTTTTCCCTCCATGTAAATTTGCAGTTGTAGGTACTTAATAATGAAAACAATTACCAATTAAAATATGTATTTGCAAAAAGTAAAATAACATTTAAGATGATTAATAAACTTTTTGAATTCATGTACTACCTCATCGTGCACTCCCCTATCTTTAATCTTTGTGCAGGTCGGTTTTGAGAAAAAATATAAATTGGAACTTCAAATTACTTTTCCACGCAGATTTGGCGCTGTAAATGGAATTTTTCTAAACGAGTGAGCTGAAAAGGTCTTTTGATCGCGACGTTTGTCACATATGTGGCCAAGTTTGGCGTCGCTATTGACAGAAATCAAAGTGGCGGCTACTACTCACTAAAATCATCCTTTTTTGGAAAAACAATCGTTCCATCTTATTAAACTTTCATACAGAAGTGAAATTTATGCAATTTTTGTGTACAAATATCGACTAAACTAGATAGTTATTTTTTTTACTTGGTTTATACAACATTTTTTACTCTTAATGGCCTCAAGGAATGCGTGGTTAAAATCTTTCCTATTCCTCACGGGCACCGTGTATACCTGAACCAAAGAGTTATGAATTTTTATACTATCTGCCTTAACTATGCTTTACGCAATAATATATCTTAAAGTCCTTACTGCAATAAAGCAGCACTCTATTATATTATTCCCGCACTATCAAGCGCCATTTCTGCCCAGTAGGTATAATTATATAGCCAAGAATTACGCCAACAAATATAGTATTTTCTAGTTTACCCTGGACGGTCATTACAGTAACGAATTTCGTTTGGGTAACTGCTAGGCTCACGCACACGATATCTGAATTCTTTATAATGTGCGGCTAGTTTTTATAAGTAATAATTAATACGTTCTCGTTTTTATTAGGAAACGTTGTCGGTATGTGGGAAAAGTGTGTTAATATTTTCATCTAAGTCAATTAAGTACCCAACTTAACAACTTTAGTTTTAACGAGCGACAGCTTAATTGATAAGTGCACACGAATTCTTATTAATATGAATTAATTATTATAATAATTAATATATTTTTAAGGTTCCGTACCGCAAAAGGAGAAGACGGAACCCTTACAGGATCACTTTGTTGTCCGTCAGCTGTCAAAACTCTTTTTCTCAGGAACGCGTGGAGGTATCAAGCCGAAATTAATTTAAAATTCTACGCTCCCTTGAAACTGAGAAAAAATCAAATTTCGAAGCCAACGAAATCAAAAGATCTATACATGAGTCATTAAAAAAGGTCCATAAAATTTACATGAACCGAAAACCTATAGGGCGCTTCCAGTTGTCGTAGAAACCTTAAATTTGGAATAAAGTCTTCATGGAGAAAAATCTTACATCATTATGTTTGTCCATGTCAGTAACCAATATAAAATGACCCCAGACTGCGTACATTTTGTTTAGCTAACCCTGGAATTTCATAGATACGACCGTTTCCAAAGTATATTCTGTACGAAACCTTCAGTGCGCGAGTCCGACTCGTACTTGAGCGATTTTTTATGAAACAAACTTACCTAACTTTATTCACGAGTCCTCTTTATTTTTTTACTTATTTATCTTTGAACTTGTAAAATGTTTCGTGGTTTCAGAATTAATACCATTCACTCAACGTAATGAATAATATTGCACATGTTAATAGTTTTTGCTCTCCCGACGTGAGTGGTTGATTAATCAAATTACCTTTACTTTTGTCATGAAGACTCAGTTCCACCAATGATTGATAGATTCAGACGTTACTTTGCAGAATTCCATATTGCGTAGATAATGGATTATATAGTTTCTTTACTATTCCGCGAAATAATGCCGTGGTTAGAGGTGACAATAAATTAAGCTCACATGCGCATATTTTCATGCAGTTTCCACAAAAAAATACGCATGCAAAAACAACAAACCACCATCAAACAGTATAATCCTCGACTCGTGTTTTGCCTCTCTACGAGCAGGAGCCGTTGACGATCCGGCGTCCACCCGAGAAAAACGTAAATAAAGGTAAATTTCTCGGATGGACGCCGTCACTAGCAAAGGAACTATAATCCATTAATCCAGGTCCACCAAACAAGGTTAGTTTTACCGACTGATTACGGCTCATGTCGTAAAATTTCAACAATTGACACCCTGTTTATTACCTGCTTTTGAAGGTGCCTACTAATGGTATAGTGTCGGGCAATTGGACGTTTACCTTAATAATTAATAAAACACTACTTCATTTTTTCCGTCATTTAAGACAAGCCACGAACCATTAAGTAAAAGTCAATATAGGTACAGATATTCACAATGAAATGCTATAAAAACCAGATTATTTTCAAGTAACTTAAGTCTTTACGTAATAAAAACTAAAAGTTTTTAGCCGCATTACTGATATAACAGTTTGTTCGGATATTCTATTCTGCCGAGGTATTGTACTTTTTGTGAAAAAACGAAAATGCGTGCTGCACGCATATAGCTTCCCACGCGACAAAACAATACATTTCAAAAAGCATACGACTGCGCTAATGGACATTACACTGGCGTATTTTATTTGTTTCTTTTATTTATGTACAAAAACCTTGATATTATAGGTACTCATATTATAACTACGAGAGTATGTTCTTGAAGATACAAAGATCCCAATAATGTTTTTTTTTTCATTATTTACATCTTACTTTTTTCAAGAATTTCTTAGTGATGAAATTCACTTTTAAAATCACGAAGATCGTGGTGGTAAAACATCAAGATTTTCGTAAAAAAAAAAAACAATACGAGAGTATGTGTTTATTTCAACTTATTTTCTAGAAATAGTTATTCATATCTATCTATCAGCCACGAAAGTCCACTGCTAAACATAGGACTCTCCTTTAGCTTGCCACAGAGTGCGATCCTGCGCAGACCGCATCCTCCGACTCACTGCGACCCTCATGGGGTTGTCCGTCCACCTAGTCGAGGGCCGACCCACGCTGCGCATTCATATGCGTGGTCTCCACTGCAGGACTTTACTGCTCCAACGGCTATTCGTTCTCCGGGCTACATGGCCCGCCAATTGCCACTTTAACGGTGCAATCCTGCGACCTATGTCGATAAATTTGGTTCTTCTGCAGACAGCTAGGTACACTGGGGTATTTTAAACGTAAATATATGACGCAGCTGTAGTTCTTTAATAAGGATTTGTCACCTTTCTTGACTACGCTTCTATTCCATGCTTCCCCCGAAGCATGCTCGTGCCCTCGAGTACAACGGAACCGAACAACTTCTGGAGGACTTTGAGTACTGGTTTTTCACCGGCTCTCAGCAGTTCAGTTATAATTCCATCATCACCCGGTATCTTATTGTTCTTAAGCTCAGCCATTCATCTCAGTAATATCATATAGGCCGACGTCCGGTATATCTTCGATTTAGTGTCTGTTCAGTTTCGATCTTGGGTCTACATAGAGACCGCTAAGAGGTTTTATGTGTTGTGAGGTGTATAACTCTCCAAAGAACCTTTCGATCTCTCTCAAAACCTAAGTTTGGACGAAACAATATTGCCACTATCCGTCTTCAGCTTAGTCGGCTGGCTTTGTCCAATAGACAGATCCCTTCCAAACACTTTGGAGCCTTTGTTCCCGCTCAATAGCATTTTTGATGTAGGTGGTGTTCAAAATGTCACGTGTCGCGTTTGAGATATTTGGAGATCTGTCTATTTAGCTGCTTGCAGAAGCTCGGCAGAAGACGAGGGTCTTTAAACAGTGCGTGTAGCTAGTGATGACCTCAGCCACTGATGATGAATCTAGAAATACTGAATGGTCGCCACTCAAGAACTTTTCGGCCCCAGCGGCCATCGGTTCTACGAGGAATGTGCCCTGCCCATTGTCGCTTATGCTGTCAGTATTAGACTTATTTATCAATTATGGGACTACGACCTCAATTCAATCATAGGTGAGCAACAATACGAAACTAGCGGAAATTGGCCCACGGGTCGGCGCGCGCGCAGGAAATGAAATCGCGTCCGACATGCTTATTGATCCATTGTCGAGCGCAATCGGGGACGATTTATTTATTTATCGTGTGTATATAATGGACCACCCGTTTGGTAGAAGTTTTGAATGGATGAATGACCGGAAGGACTGTGAACACAAGTGGGCGAATGTGGAATCGGCGTGTGTCCTAAAAATATATAATTAGTCCACCAGTTACATTATCAGAAAATATTGGACACGTATTTTTGCTTTTGTCAATTAAACAAAAAATTATGAAGATATAGCCCGTTAAAGTTCCCCGGGAGGTCACGCCCTGCGACCGTTTACGCATGCGACGTCATGCACACCCACTCCCAAACTGTGACGCTCTTTATCTTTGACTTTTTTTGTTTGATTGAGAAAATAATAAATACGTGTCCAATATTTTTTGATAATCTAACAGTCGGACTAATTAGAATCATATTTTTTACCCGGGAAACTATACCCTATTGTGGACTAATTGGCTCAATAGCGCAGTACTAATGTTGAAAGTCAAACTAGATTGAAATAAAACAATTTAACGGATTATAGCGTATATTATCTTATTTTAGTTCCCGACGTTTCGGAAGCTTTTCAGCTTTCCATGGTCACGGGTGGACTGAGAAAAGATATATTTTCCTCTGTCAAAATTAGAATTTGTGCAAACTACCCATTTTTGATATAATCCGTTAAATTGTTTTATTTCAATGAGTAGGTGAATCAACTTTTAGACCCACACAAATCTGTCCTCAAGTTTTAAACTTCACTGTAAAATAACGCCTTTAAATAATGATTTCTCTTTGTTTAGTTTCTGGTGTATGTTAAAACATTGAACGTCCCTGTCTGTTAAATCTAATAAACAGGAAAATATCATATTGGAAGCCCGATTTCTTGGTAACTCCAGAGATATTTTTGGTAACGCTAGAGACATCAAAAGTGTGGGTCTAAAAGTTGATTCACCCGAGTAATAATCGCGGAAACAGAAGAAAATATTAGTCAAACTAGATTTTATTTAATATTTTCTTCTGTTTCCGCGATTATTACTCATTTAAATAAAACAATTTAACGGATTATATCGCGTATATTATTTCATTTTAGTTCCCGACGTTTCAGGATTAGATTAAAAAGCACCCTTATTTCAATAGAGAAGATGGATTGTCGCTACCAATACCACCAGCTTGGGATCCTGTAATACATCTATCTCAACAAGGAACAAGTGAGACACAGAACTGCAACACCTTAATTTCCGAACGGTGTAAAATATCTTATCCGTTTAAAAAGTAGTTTTCTCTATTTTTAAAATATTATAATTAGTAATGAGGTAGCCTGGGAGTTCTTCTTTGCAGCGTTTCTTTTCTTCTCAGGACACCTCATCTGTGAAATGCTGTTTGGAAAATTATTAAAATAAAATAATTAAGCCGGCACTTGCATCACTGTCTTTACAGCTTAGGCCCATCTGGCATGTATGTACACCTTTATTTGTTTTTTCAAAAATGGGTAGTTTGCACAAATTGTAACTTTGACAGAGAAAAATATATCTTTTCTCAGTCCACCCGTGACCATGGAAAGCTGAAAAGCTTCCGAAACGTCGTGAACTAAAATGATAAAATATACGCGATATAATCCGTTAAATTGTTTTATTTACATTTTATTAACAATATCCATGTATGTAATGATAATTTCCAGCTCTAAGAGTTATACTACAATAGTTCCGTTTTTTAACCCCTCGAATGCTTAAAACAACGTGTCCGTTCATCGTCATTCTAATCAGTCATTTAATGTTAACCCTATGGTAAAATTTCATTCCTTTCAATTTAATTTCCGATTTTTGACATGATGTAAGAGGGGTAAATATAATAACGAAAATAAAAATACACATGCACCTTTTACTTTGTACGAGAAGTACATACGTTATTTAGTACGTATAGAGTGGACTTCAAGTATACACGGCGAAACATACATATAAATAGACAAACTAGAGATATTGAAAATGACGAAACAAAATGGTACAACATCTTCGAGGATATTTAATTGACTTTGTAACTTTGAACACTGAATCTGAATTTTGTGTATATTGCCAATGATTTCGTGTACTCAACAAAAACACTTGGCCGTCACGGTGCTGAGCTTAAGCCGGAATCGATTTGCAACTATCAAAGGTTCATGCAATAAATTGCGTACCATCTACTTACATTTATATTGAACATCCATCCTCTGTGGAAATAAGCCGTTGTTGAAATGAACATAGAAAAAAAAAACCGGCCAAGAGCTTGTCGGACTCGCACACCCCTCTGTACGAGTTAAAGACATCTCTTTTACAGTCCTTATATTCATTTATGTTTGATTTAATTTTTCACATTTTACGAATAAACGTGGGCGTCTTTATATTGGTATATCTGTGTGTCTAAGGTCTGTGGCATTGTCGCGCTGGAACATATAATGACCTTTTCGAATGAACATTTTCGAATACTTGGAATTTTCATCACAGGTCATTACAATTCTAAAGCTCACTACTGTTTGAGAATTTCAGACCTACTATCTAATTGTAAGTATGTCAGGTTATCCTTCATATTTAAAAACATATGAAGGTATATTATGTAAATAGTCTAATAACATTCATGTTAAAAAGATAGAATTAAAAAGTAATGACACTTATAACCTTTTGATCGCTATATTACAAAAAACGATAGTCCCACCGTAGCGCGTAGCAAACTCCCAATAGAAAGTTAGACACGTTACCTATGTATAGATATAATATGTACATAACACATAAACCTGTAAGTTGATGAAAGCGAACTTTGACCTTATAGAAACATCCCACAAAGAGAGACTTAGACTTCTAGGGCCGTAATAAACTTAGCGTGCAATACCTCCGCAAAGTACTTACGGGCGAGCCACGTTGGACTCTTTGCCTCGAAGGTAAATTCCCACAGAATATATTGCGGCACGCTAACTTTCGCGCTGTAACTTCACATTTAGCTGAAATGCACTGGCAGCGAGATACGTTACTAAATTTTATATTCCTTGGGGCTTGGCTTGTCAACTTGTTATACTTTCATGCAGATTTCATAGTTAATGCTGCGTGCATAATGTTACATTAGCTTCAGCCGCCTGGCAGCGTTCACTTTTTGTAGCCAAATTTCAATATATGTATATAACCATTTACAACCCTTAAGTACAAGAGCAGTTTGTTTTTACTACCTACGAGTATCTTCAAACAAACGAAAAATTTCTTCGTGGTTAAATTATCCTCAACTAATTTATAAAGGAGCACTCCTTAAGAGTCCCATCCTCAACAAAAATCAAAATCGGTCTACATTGTAGAGAATTGTTGCTTAAACATACTCGTATTATCTAACATTTCGGTTTAAGATCTGGAAAAGGCTGCTTTATTAACAAAACAATTTTGTTTTTCTTTTCATACGGGGGACGCATAATATTCTGTAAAAAAACAAACGCCAGTTTACAGCGATATAACAGAGCACAAAGCTGGTGTTTTAACACCAGCGTAGGTATGCTTGTAAATTGGAATACGGTACCTTTTCATTATGATTATCTAAAAATAAACATTTACACAACAAAAACATTTTTGTATTGATCGTTTAGTTAATCTAGACGGCGTTTTAGTACCATTGCGTCAGTAACCACTCGTTTACTCCAATTAATCTACCATCAGTACTGTTTACACTCGATCTAATCTATTACTGAACGAAATTCTAAACAACTATCTGTTCAAAGTAAAATTTAACAGTGCCGGGTCACCTTAATATGCCTTTGGTGCATTTAGATTTGGTGAAATCTAGCAAATTCATTAATTAAGTTTTAAACTAAATTAGTATATATAATATAATAAAATATTTTTTCACTTCTCCTGCTCAAAAAGTATGTCATATTACTAAAATAGTACATAATAATAATAATAATAATAATAATAATAATAAATATCAGGGACAATCTTACACAAATCGACCTAGTCCCAAACTAAGCAAAGCTTGTACTATGGGTACTAGGCGACGATATACATAATAAATAGATAAATTATAATACTTAAATACATAGAAAACATCCAAGACCCAGGAACAAATATTCGTGCTCATCACACAAACACTTGCCCTGGCCGGGATTCGAACCCAGGACCGTCAGCTTCGTAGGCCGTTGTACAACCCACTGAGCCAAACGTGTCACATTTAGCCCATAGAGTTTAAAAGACAGCCATATAATCCCATACAAACTTCTATTAGAATAATTAAAAATAAACAAACCAACCTGATCAGATTGGCCAACCTTTCTGATACAATGGCTAAAACTGTACTTTTAGTTTTGCATGAAATATTAATGTTAAGTCTTTTTTATTTTCTCGCAGTCGAATGAAAAGCGGAGTGTTTAACTCAGACATATTTGTCCTCGCTCACTTTGTGACCTCGTCCAAATAATCACTTCGTGTCATAATAGCTCATTTTAACCCCCGTCGCCTGTTCATATCTTAAAAAGTGTCAATATCATCCCTTTGCCTAATTTGCTCCTATATGAAAGTAATAGAAAACAAGCAATTCTTCTTTCTAGGGTTCCTCTAAGATATGAACAAGCCTCCACTGTTCAAAAAAAAAACATTTTTTTTTATTTGCAACTATAGTTTTCTACATAAATCTGTCGAATCCTCCTTTTAAGTTTGACACATGTGTTAGGAGGTATTTGCTCTTTCGTACAAGGTACATATCTAATTTTTAGTGTAAGATATCATCTTATATTAGTCATAGTCATAGTCATAGTCCTTTATTGGTAACATTCAAAATATTACATGTCATTATCATTATATTACTAAGAGTTTCACATTGGTATATTACGTATATGGGATTGAATATTATTTCGAAAAAATAAATTATGTCATAAAATGAGCATTAATATCCTTTAATCTAAAAAGTAAGACAATGTTGATAAATATAACAAAGAAATTGGAGTTTAATATAGTTTTTGGAATGAACGAATTGAATATTTTGTAATAATGACATAATTGCTGTTTGTCTGTATATTGAAAATAATTTTCGTTAGAATAAGTGAACACTAAATAAAAAAAATGTTATTAGAAACCTATTTTTTTTAAAGAACTGTTGGAATGTGTGCTACACATTGATATGATATTTGCTCGAATAATATTTTTTTGTTATTTGACTATCAAACTAAGTAGCGCGTTATACAAGACACCCATACTCCAAATAATTCGTGGAGAACATAATGAAAGTATACGGCCTCCGTTTTGCCATTTTGGCTACGGAACCCTAAAAAGGAGCCTGTATCACCCTCCTACCCAGAAAAATCTTCTATCATCATCTTAAGCAATGAAAAGAACAGATAAACCAACAAACACTTTCGCGTTTATTATTAAAATAAGCCAAGCCTATAAAACTGAACCTATACACCCGAGGTTCTCAAACTTATTTTGACTACTGCCCACTTTAAAAAATGTTTTTCAGCGCCCCCTATTTTTTTTCACTTAGAAAACCACTATAACTTTAATTTATTTGAATTATAGTGGGCTATATTAGCCTGGTGCTCGCGGGCTATCATCGGAAGGGTAAATTTTTGAACACCACGCCTTTTAGTAATTTTCGTGGCGCGTTTTTTTAAATATTTTTTATAATTTTGACAATGGATTACGGTAGATATTGGAATGATGAACAAAATGCAGAAAGAGGCACTCTTTGACGAATAGTTTAGCTACAATTCGATGCCAAAAAAAGTCATGCCACACAAATTACATTGTTGCCACCCAAATAACATTTTTAATTTTAATAAGTTATGCTATCTATTTGAAATTTGGAATATTTATAAACATGATCAGCCCACATGTATTTCAAAGGAAACGTTACAAAATATATTTTTATTTTCTAAGAAATGACCAATATGAGTATCCAAACGACCACTTTTTATAAAACTAAGTCTAGGTCATTAGGTCAAGTAGGGTATCATATGAAAAGGCCTTGATCTACACTTATCTGTACATTTTCTAAAAATATATATATATATATATATATTATTGTGTTTAATTGATAACATTTTTTGAATAACCCGGTTTGTTTTAAGTTTGTCCCTCATTTGTATGTGACGCCATAGATACCAGCGGCATACCGGAGCTTTAAGACGGAATTAGTGAAAGTTTGTACGGAACCCTCGGTGCGCGACTCAGACTCGCACTTGACTGGTTTTTTTAAAGATAACAAGCGTTATTAGGTATATAAAACGCTCATTATATCCAAATAAAACAAAAAATGTAATTTGTGTGGACTACAGTGGCACACAAATTACGCCAAACAAATTACAGCAAAAGTGCATTTTTTTTATTTTGTCGAAACTATAAGCTTTAGACTACTGATTCTCGGTGTTCTAAACTATAAATCACTAAATTTGACATACCGATAAAGTAGTTGAACATGCAATATTTACAAGCCACACAAATTACCTTAAAGGCTGACCAAAAACATCGTGTCACAAACTAACCTATTTAAAAAAATCACAATACAAATTACGCGTCCGCTTCGCTCGGTAATCGAACGCGAACTAGCATGTCTTCGACGTAGTAACTAAAAAGTGGCGGTTCATAGCTCAACCAATCGTAATCAGCAGGTATTTGAGAGTCATGAAAAGATGCTCGCGCGCACAAACACATTCCGATCTCTCTATTTTTAAATTATGATTTATTTGCATATTTTTCTGGATTATAATATAGACTTGGAAGAGCCCTTTTAAATGTTTTTTACAGAAATTAATTACGACAATCACAGACAAAGTTTTATGCAATTGACTGAGCTAAACTTCGCGTGTGACATACCTGACAGCTATGCTAATCGTGAATTTACGGACTTTAATAAAAAAAAAACGGGGATTAGTAGCTCATTATTGTTAATTAAAGGCTTTGCCTCATCATAAATATTAGCAAAGAATATAACCATTTTGTTTTATTTTGGAATATAGCATAGTTTTTTTTTTTTTTGCAAGTGTGGGACATCCAAAAAAGACGTTTTGAAAATTCACCCGGAACTTATCTATACTCATCATTCGCTTGCCCTTATCCCATTTACTTGGAGTCGGCGCAGCATGTTTTTTTCTTCGATACCTCTCTATCACTCGTCATCTCGTCACTTACATCCTTCCTGTTCATGTCATCTCTCACGCATTCCATCCACCGTTTCCTCGGCCTACCCCTCCTCTTACATCCTTCCACATGCATATCTAATACCCTTCTTGTCACATGGCTCTCAGCCCTCCGCATAACATGTCCATACCTTAGGCGATTTGCTCTCAGCTTATCGACTACGGGTGATACTTTCAGGCTTCCTCTTATATAGATACTCAATCCTTATCTATACTAATACTAGCTTCTGCCCGCGACTTCGTCCGCCTTAAATTTGTTTATCGCGGATAAGGGTGTTTTTCCGGGATAAAATGTAGCCTATGTCCTTCCCCGGGACTCAAACTATCTCTATACCAAATTTCATCCAAATCGGTTCAGCGGTTTAAGCGTGAAGAGGTAACAGACAGACAGACAGACAGACACACTTTCGCATTTATAATATTAGTATGGATTATAAATGCAAAAGTGTGTTTGTCTGTTTTTTTTTCTTTGTTTGCGTCTGTTTTTTAATTTCGAAACGGAGCGACTAATTGACCGGTTTTTTGGAATAGGCATAGAAGAAAGGCCGGAGAGTGATATAAGCTACTTTTCATCCCGAAACAATGAAATCTCTATCTATCTAGGTATATGCACGGGCGAATCCGCGGAAAAGTTACAAGTATTAAATATGTTTAGTTTTTATTTATACAATCAAACAGGATAGAAATATGAACTAACTAAATAATTTCAAAGACTTTTAAAATATTAAGTCGATGAAATTACAAATCGCCCCCCCTAAACCACTACAACACTCCCAATTTTTTCTGGGCCCCTTACCGCCCCCCTCTAGGCCTCCAGCACCCACAAGGGGGCGTTATCGCCCACTTTGAGAAAGACTGCTATATACATTTCAATCGTCTTTATCGTGAAAACCTATGACGCCTAACCGTAGTTACATAACAGCAAAAGGCTTAAAATACTATTAAAAGCTCAAAAGCTAATATTTATTAAGCTTATCTGACAAAGCTTAGTAGAAAAATATAGGCAAATAACTGAGGCAACATGCAAGGAGCGATGTTTGTACCCGTTGTAGGCACGCGAGCCGCGCCCTTCCGTAGGAAATATTGCCAAGCCATATTGACACAATGCTTTGGTGGAACAATGTCGTATGTGGTTAGAAAGCTATGGTCAAATTTGACGTTAGTCTGTTGAGGGTGAGGGCTATGATGTGACAACTGGCACACGAATGCTTGTTTTTGATGTCAGTGTGGGGTGAGTGGAGTCAAAACTAAATGGACTAGTTTTTCGCCTTGGCTTCACTCGCATTTTGCTTATACTAGCGTTCAATGCATTTTGTAGAGATAAAATTCACACTGATTTGCCCATATCGCGCCCGTACTGACATGTTTGGTTCAGTTGACTGCACATTGGCCGACGAAGCTGACGGTCCCAGGTTCGAATCCCGGTCAGGGCTAGTGTTGGTGTGATGAGCACAGAATGTTTGTTCCTGGGTCTTGGATGTTATGTATTTAAGTATTATAATTTATCTATATATTATGTATATCGCCGACTAGCACCTGTACTACAAGCTTTGCTTAGTTTTGGAGAAGGTTGATTTGTGTAAGATTGTCCGTGATATTTATTTATTGTCCTAAAAATCACGTAAACCCGTTGGTCCGTGAATGCGTACTGACAAACAACACACTATTTGCATTTACAACATTAAGGACATAACGAAGGGGGGGGGGGCTATCGGAGAGGATGGAACCGAGCCCGATTTATCATCATCAGCCATCTTGAATTGTCGGTGGATATTCACAAAATAATCACGCGGATGTAACACACTATTATTCTTTAATCAAATCGTACAATTGAACGTGAGAAATAATCATACACTGGTCAGATGTAAACGGATTACAATTATCCCGAAACGCGGAGAGTTCTGTGCTTGCGTCCGTTCGCCACACCGTCCAGCTGACAGTTCTTAGTCATTCGTTCTTTATGGATCTACCCGTTAATAAAATCATTGTGACGTTTACAAATTACCCGAAACGGACCAAGCACAGACCACTCCCAAGCGATGTTGTGACAGCAGTCATCGCTTGACGTATCGTAAGGTTGTCAGCATAGATCGGAGCGCTGCCTCGCCGACAGACATAAAAATTCTAACAATAATATGCAAGTCTACTCGTAACTTGTACGTGACCCGGGCAATCATATTTATAAGCGATTGTAATTATAACAGGTCATAAGGTATTATACTGAATTTTCCCAATGAAAAGTAATTAAATATTTCTGCTCCAACAATAACCAAGCAAGTATCGCGTAATGTAATAACCAAGTTCGGCAAACGAACAGACTTCCCGAGGAAGCCTTAAAAATTCAACGAAGTTTTCTTTTAGCGATTACCGGTGTAATCCGAAACTCGATTCGCCAGTTAGGCTATCTCGACACGCCTTTATTTATTTTCCCGTCAATTTGCCCGTTTTTCCCTTCAGGGCAAATGCGTGGGCAAATACATGCTAATGTGTTTCTTATTTACCTAAGAAGCAGCACTTTTAACAGATTGCGTTTTGATACGTGGCCCTTATTATGACAGGGGAAAATGAATACTCGTGAACGTGTTTTTGGGCTTACCCTACACGCGTAAGTTATACGCTAAACTATCCTTCTTCCCTTCAACTGAATAGACGAGATAAACTATCAGAACATTAATCTATATGCTTTCATATTGTTGTGTAAAAGTGGTAGGTGTACCTATGTCTGATACATTAAAGATTTTATGATATAATAAACTGGAATAGGTTATTTTAATGCGACTGAGCTTAATAAATGTGATTGCTGCCGGTCTAACACAACTCTCCGCGACTACGCTTGTCGCGCAACATAGCATCACCCGTCTTTCTCGCATTGTATCGAAAGAGACAGACAATCTTCGTCGCGCGACAAAGAGTCGCGTATCGCTGTTGTGCCAGAGATGATATACTTACTTGTCGTAAATACAGTCAGCCGCTAAAATATCGAAGTTACGTACGCATTAATTAATATTTTGTCATGAACTTTTTATTCCTATAACAAAAGCGTCTTTGGCAAGATATTTTTGTAGCTGACTATATCTATGACTTGCCAAGCACATTAATAATTTAGACGCTTGCGACACTCATCTTTGACACCCCCCTCAAGAGTTGTGCCTTTTTCAAGACGTCTCAATACAAAAGGAACGTTAGACTATTTTCGATAAGAGCAGAACTCTCTACCCGCGCATTAAACTCGCTAGTAGGGGTAATTTTTTTATTTATGTTACAGGCAGCAAACGAGCAGATGGATCGCCTTAAGGTGAGCGATCATCGTCTTCCATAGACACCTGCAACACCAGAGGAGTCAAAAGTGCGTCGCCGGCCTTTCAGGTGGAGGTACGCTCTTTTTTTGCAGGTTTGAAAGGCTTACTTATTTGAGGATTATGAATGGGCACATAATTTAAAGTAATATATTCGACACGCAGTAAAGGCACTGAGATACTACTTGCAAAGTCTTAGCATCTTAGAATGTGTAAGGCGCAATTTAGCGAAACCACTGAATGCCTTTGGCACGTGATGAATACAGAGGGTCAGCTGAGACGAACTCTACCCGATACTTTTATTTTACTGCAATGTAGCAAGGTCACGCGAGGTTAAAGCATATGCATAATTTTGTTGCATATTAGTTTCTCACATAATAATATGTTATCTTATCTAACATATACCGAATCTACAAGATTGTATAAAAAACTTACCAGGCAATGAAGATCCCCGTGGTCTTGTATCAGTAAAATTCCAAAAGTCACAACTCAGATTCTTGTATATATCAAATAGTCTATTCCATATAAATTCGAAATGTATAATCGTGAATATTTATGATAAATTTGCCAAAATATTTCTAATAGATATCAATAGGTAAATACTATATGGATTTAAATTTACAGGCACACAAATGATATGTATTGAATTTTGTTGAATTTGTTTTACAACATAGTATTTTTATGTTATTTCACGCGTTTTCACGTTGCTTAAGGTCACAGCTTAGATATGGTGTTTAGTCCTTTTAGTCCATAGCAAGTATGATTATTTTAAGTCACCAAGATACCGTCCAAATCACTTTCCTTTTCATAGTTGTTGAGATCACTGTCCACTCGCTGTTATTACCACATTTCACAGTTATTGCATTGGGTTATGGCGGCTTATATTGTTTAGATTGGTTATCTTATCAAATTGCATCGAAGAGCGCGAAAACTTCAGGAAACAAGCATGGTGCTGTAACAGAACAGAACACTAAACAACTTAAAACGTTTTGATAAGTAAGAAGGGAGTTATTTTAGTTAAATATTGCTGTTTTTAGGGTTTATTCCGTAGTATTTTCTAAGCGTGCCTTCCCCGATGCTAAGGGTGTCAGTGTTGTCAAACGCTTCGCACATGCGCAGTGGAAAAGGTTTTGACAGCGCGCGGCTATGTCGATAAAACAGGGTGCGCTACGAATGAGGTTTGACTGCTAAGTTAGTAAAATAAAGCGAATAGCGAAAGAGTTTTAATACGCTAAGAATCACTAAACTACAAAGTATGTATGAAATAACATAACCTTTTATGTTACGTTGGGCAGAGTTGCATGGCTACTATAATTATAGTAAAGGAAACTTCCACACGTGTGTTGGTGTGTGAAAATGTCAGAATTTGACATTTACGTTACAGGAGGTCACACACAGAACAGTGTGGCCACGATACCCACTAAAATGCAAAATGTAACAAATGATAGACACATTTTTCAAAAGAATTATGTCCCTCAGGTTCAGTCGGGCAAAACTCACCCATATTGCGATCACCGCGAGTGAGTAGGTACCCAATACCTATGTAGAGTTAATAGAGTCTCACTGTCCGATTCTTTCACTTTCTCCCCTACGCATTAAGTAGGGTTCAACTGACCTCCTCAGTCCTTGTCGTGCCTTGCGCACCACGTTCCTATCCTACTCCAAAAGGCCGCGCGTGGAATTCGCGTTTGTGAGTTTGCGCTTCCTTCAGTGAATCCGATTACTGGTAACGAGGCCTAGCCTGACTTATTTAGTTCATTTCAAAGGAGTGACACTGTCTAAAATAGATACGTGTGATGATGTATTATTCTCCTCACTAAATACTTAAAGGAGATTTGCTTTTCTATTTCAATCGACATAACAGTGGCTAAATGTGTGATATAGCCGATAGAAAAAAACCGGGTAAATGCGAGTCGGAATCGCGCACCGAGGGTTCTGTACAAATATACGCTACAAATGGCGGTATCTATGAAAATCCAGTGTTAGCAGGGCCCTACTCCTAAGCTAAATCTACGCGATGTTCGATCATTTCATATTGGTTACTGACATAGACAGACAGACATACAATACAATTATACTGTTTTAGTATATTACACAAAAAAAACTTATTGTACAAAAGGCGAACTTAATGCCATAAGATATTCTCTACCAGTCAACCTTAGGCAAAGCAGAAAATATTTGGGCGGTGCTGAGGCTTGTATTTGTTGTTATAGCGGCAACAGAAATACATCATCTGTGAAAATTTCAACTGTCTAAATATCACGGTTCATGAAATACAGCTTGGTGACAGACGGTCGGACAGCGGAGTCTTAGTAATAGGGTCCCGTTTGATCCTTTGGGCACGGAACCCAAAAAAAAGAAGATTTGCAAGGACGGACATACTACCATTTGAAATCCTGAGATTGTATATGTCCTCACCTCACCCACACTAGGCAGATGAATTTCGAACTAAGTAGTTTTTTTACCTATTCTTACGTAGATCTCTAATCAGAATTATGAGTAGGTACAGAACCTTATTAACAGACATAATGAGGTATACCCGGGTAAGACCGGATCAAAGGTAAGATCGGATGAAAGCAATTTCCAGCGAAACGGTAGATATATCCCTACACTGGGAACATAGTGTGCGTAAGGGATAAAATAGCGACGCACACATGTTGCCAGGGATAAAAAAATATCCACCGTTTTGCTGGAATTTGCTTTCATGCGATCATACTTTTGATCCGGTCTTACCCGGGTATACCTTACATTACAGTTATTCCGCATTTAAATGATTTATTAATTAGCGACTTAGACACTTAGTATACGAGAATATTATTATGTAGCTCGGATCGTTACTTATTTATTATATTAAGAGTCCCAAGTAAGCTCGGCCGAATTTCACCTTCCCATACAAACGGAGTTCCGTTCTTATTTTAAAACTACGTGTTGGATTGTAACGAAACTTTGCATATACAATAACATGAGGTATATCTAGGCCTGAAACTAGTTTATATGCGTGCAGTTTATAAAAAAAACGAAATACAGTAAAAACAATTTTTGTATGAAAAACTTAAATTCGCTGTATTTTTTACTATAGTATCTGAAGCTACATAAACTAATTACAGGCCTGATTATACCTAAACTTATTCTAAGTACAAAGTTTCAGGGCAAACTAGCTAGTCGTTTTAAAATGAGAGCGTAACTAGTTTGAATGGAGCACCAAGCTTGCTGGGGACTCTTAATAGTTTACTGACTTGTACTTAGTCAATGTAAATAACTAAGCAGTTTGACCAAGGTTTTTTAGTGACGTCAAAAAACTGTTCAAATCCCAATACAAAAAGGGATCTTATAAATACTATATAGTATATACAGACATATACATGTCTGTGGCATCATAGCTCCTAAATGGAAGTACAGATTGATGTAGTTGATTTTATGTTAAATGTGACTTTATCGAAGTGTTCTAAGCTATGATTCAAAAAAAGCTATTTTTTCGTTTGTGAATCATCGACCTTTTTATAGGTGTGTCGGAGTTATTTATGGATTCAGCGGTACTTTTTTCTTCTTAGCTCCATTATATACTACGGCATCAGAGCATTTACATATAAGGGTCATACAGATTTTAGAATATAGGCTATTGGACAGTACGAGTACAGTCGAGTTCATAAATAGATGAGCATTCCCAAGGCTCCAAAAATAAATGTACATAGAAGGGTACTTTTACATCTGTATAGATTTAACAGTCAAAAGTATATAAACTTTTCAATTGTTCTATTTATTTGAGCAAGCCTCTCAATAATATGTAAACATATACCCCACCGTATACCCCACCTGGTACACTCCTGAAATAATTCGCAACATACAATTTAAGTATTTTCACTTTAAAAAACATAAAGAAACGGGTGCGGAATTCAATAGGGAACTATTTAAATACTACAGAGGACATGTCAAGTCTCTCATCGCCAACGCCTACAAAAAACATTTGGCGGATATTGAACGCGACATAACTGACGATCCCGCGAAATTTTGGCAGTATGCTAAAAGCAAGCGTAAAGACAGGAAACGACATGACACCTTTACCTATAAGGACAGGACTGTGACTGGCCAGGATGCTGTAGAAGCGTTTGCGGAGTATTTTGGCTCTGTGTTCCACAACGAGTTACCTAGGCTAGATCCCGAGGAGGCGGCGCGAGAGAGCGCGGCGCGAGCGCGGGGCGCGCGCGACGCGACACGGGTCGCCGTCGACGCCGTCGGCACCGGTGACCTGCGCCGGGCCGCCAAGCGCCTCAAAGCCCGCTCTTCGCCTGGGCCTGACGGGATACCTTCGTTTCTGGTAAAGGATTGTATATCTGCACTAGAGTTACCACTGTTACACATATACAACCTTTCCTTACAATGTGCCGTATACCCTTCGTGCTGGAAACTGTCCCGGGTAACGCCGGTGCCTAAGAGCGGCAAAGGGTCTGACGTGTCAGAATTTAGGCCTATTGCCGTGTTGTCGGTATTTGGTAAGTTGTTTGAGTCGGTTATAGACTACTCCATTACTCGACAGGTCACGGTACAATTTAGCGACGCTCAGCATGGTTTTCGTGCAGGCCGGTCGACTACAACAAACCATATAGTTCTGGTCGATTATATAACTGAGGCCATGGATGCCCGTATGCAAGTGGATGCGGCATATTTTGATTTTAAAAAGGCATTCGATCTTGTGGATAATGATATACTACTGCGTAAATTCGCGGACTTGGGTTTTACACCCAAGCTCTTGCATTTCTTTGCTAGTTATCTGCAAAATCGAATGCAATATGTTAAATTTGCGGGATTTGAGTCGCGCCCTTTCTATACTCGTTCCGGCGTCAGTCAAGGGAGTACCTTAGGGCCTACTCAATTTCTGATAATGATAAATGACTTGCCAGATGTCGTCAGCACGGCTGGGTGTCTAATGTTCGCAGATGACATTAAACTATACCATAGAATAGGCGACGACAACGACAGACTAAAACTACAGAGTGACATCGACGCCATAGCTGATTGGAGTGAGGATAACCGACTGTACTTTAACGTATCCAAATGCGTTTCTGTTACCTTCGCCAGGCTGCGCTCGCCAATTGCCACCACCTACACCCTTAGAGGTGTCACACTGCAGCGAACTGATGAAGTACGTGACCTGGGACTGACTCTAGACAAACAACTGGACTTTCGCCAACACGTAACAACGACATGTAAGCAGGTGTCCAAAACTCTGGGGTTCATCATGAGGATCGCATCACAATTCTCTACTGTACGGGTGGCAGTTATGTTGTACGTTGCGTATATCCGTAGTAGGCTCGAATTCGGTGCCGCCGTGTGGGACCCCCACGAGAACAAGTATACCATTATGCTAGAGAGAGTGCAGAAAAAGTTCGCCAGGTATATGTACAAACGATTGTATGGATATTATCCGTTTTTGTACCCATCACTTTTCGTGTCGGGCATGGTAGGGTTGCACACTCTCGAAGCTAGGCGTGAACTACTGCATATAGTGCACTACTACGACCTTTTAAATAATAAAGTCGACAACCCATCGGTGCTGGAGCGCATGGGGCTGCTCGTGCCGGCTCGGCTTCCGGCGGAGGACGCCGACGGCGGCGCAGTGGCGGCGCGGAGGCGCCGGCGTCTGTTCGCGGCGCCTGCCTCCCGCCCGCGCACCCGGCGTGGCGCGAACGCTCCCACATCCCGAGCGATCGCGGTTTTAAACCGCATCACAGTGGACGCTGGGGATATTGACGTATTCGCCGATAGTCCAGGTATCTTTTATCGGAAGGTTCTGGCCTTCCTGACTTCATGTACATATTGATATGTTTTAAATGTGTACCTACTGCTAGTTGTTAAATGATTGTTTGTAGTTTTTCATGTAAATGTTTTGGTATAACATACTGTGAATTTACGTGTAAATTAATAAATAAATAAATAAATAAATAAATAAATAAAAAAACATTGTAAGCAACTGAAAACTAATTCAAGTCTCAAAGTAGTTACCGTATCTAGTTAAAAAAACAATTATGCTTCTACTGTTTAGTTATTCAAATAGGAGGAAAAATGGTAGTAAATAGAGTGTAATGCTTTACGTGCGATAACTTTCACGCACTCAACCCAGATCACGAAGTTTACTACAAATATAAAAAATAATTTATAATAAAGAGTGAAATTGTTATTGGGGCAGAAAATTTCATTATTAAGGGACTCATTAATGTGACCAAGCAACAAAATCCCATCGCACCATCGTCTAGCACAAGTCGTAAGTTATAACGCGATTGTAATAAAACAAAGTCACATGTGTAGTGAAAACTTGTTGTAGATGCGATGTTTTGGTTCCAGGTCCTCGGTATTTTTATTTCTTCGCCCCCTATTCTCTAAATCTAAAAGCATGGCCATGTGTCACGCTACATGTAGAAAATGGATGTGAAAACTTTTAACCGTAGCTCATGTTTGGGGTAATAAAGTGGCGTAGAAGTCGGATATGACGACATTATTATACCATATATACTGCCTTTGTTGATTCCCCTTCAATATCAGTCGTTTGTTTCATAAGGATGGGCAAGTTTTTAATCACACGCAACGGATCAAAATGGCAGATTACCTAACCCAAAGTGACGTAAGTTGCTATATTTAGAAAGAATGGAATGTTAGTCATCAATTGTTCAAACGTTTTTAACACGCTTTTATCATGTCCACCTGTAACGAAGTCAGTAAGTAGGACTAACAATCCACCCGTGACCATGGAAAGCTGAAAAGCTTCCGAAACGTCGGGAACTCAAATGAGATAATATACGCGATATAATCCGTTAAATTGTTTTATTTAAATAGGTACTAACAATGTAAATAAATCTTGCAAGTATAATTTGACCCACTTCCCGATCTTTTCTTCGAAAATTTGGCATAGTTATTTAAGTTCGGTGACAATGCCATATTATGAATTCATTTGTTGTATATATATATACATATGAAATAGGAATCTTGTATTGGAATGTGAAGACTAATTAACGTACATCAACTTCAAATATCCTCCATATATGTCTCGAATTCGTAGCGTGAGGGTTGTGTACAGGGATTGCAATCCAGTCCGGCGGAGCCGGTAATCCGGCCGGAACCGGTACTTTTTGGCAACCAACGGATCTGGTAATTTTTTAGACCCGCAGGGACGCCACAACAGACATACATACGGACTACCCAACCCAAGAAAACTGACTCCAATTTGGTGAACATTTTAGTTAGGATATAAATATCAAGAGTCTATATGATCTAGGTCAAGTTAAGCTTTAAAGAACGATATCTTTCTTAATTTTTCTTTGAGACGTAATTTTTATTGGTAATTATGTTTCTTTGTTAGCCAGACTGGGGCAGCACGCTCTACTCTACTCTACTAATTAATAAGATACTTGTTATAATTGTAATTATAACAAGTATCTTATTAATTGTAAAAAAAAAAAAGTGTAATGTGATGTGATTACTGATTAGCTTTCTTTATGTATTTTTAATATTACGGGTACTAAGGAAGTTATAGTATTTTATTATTGTTTGTATATAAAATACCTCTTAAAGTATTAATAAAGTTGATAAAACATTACAAGGAAGGGAAGAAAAGTGGCGTCAAAGTTAGAACAACGATCATGAATCATGATCCAATACACCAAATTAGTGGTAAATTCTTAGATTTGGCAATTAAAACTATAAAAAGTTCCTTTAATTAGAGTGTTATGTTTTATAAAGTAGATAAAATTTTGTTATATTTACTATGCTATACTAGACAAGGTTACCATGTGTTCATGTGTAAATAGGTTAATAATGTTATCAAGTTAAGGCTAAATATTATTGAAGCAGATGCTTAAATTTTCATATTACTGTGAAATAAGTGGCTAGTGAGACTGATTTTTGACTTAATAGGGGTTATTTTTAGCGCTAAACCATTGTTTCATTAGTTAATTTGCAAAAACAGCTCCGCATGTCTACGTTACGGCCAATAAACTGGACAAAAAGCATAATGTTGGATAGACGCAATAGTAAAACTTCAATCCGGCCGGATCCAGCCGGATCCGACCGGATTGGGCTTAATCCGGCCGGATTCGGCCGGATTGAGGATTGGACCGGATTGCAATCCCTAGTTGTGTACCTATGTATCAGCCACGGATGTGAAATAAGTGTTAGGATTTTTCGACCACTCGATATAGAACTCTGCGGCTCGCTAGCTTCGCTCGCTTGTTAGGGACGCAGTTTAACCTAACACTCCTCCTCGCTTCGCTCGTCGTCGTACCTAACCTTAATTATTTTTAAATTTAAAGTCGATATTATTATTTTTTATTTCACGAGACCTAAAACACAGGCCGCCAAGGCGGTGTGACGTCGTAGCTATCTATCTATCTATTAGCCACGGACGTCCACTGCTGAACATAGGCCTCCCCTATAGTTCGCCACAGGGTGCGATCCTGCGCAGACCGCATCCACCGACTCCCCGCGAACCTTACGAGGTCATCCGAACGATCATGAAGGTTGATGTAATAACATATAAAGACTTAGAACCTTCACAGTATACATGCGACTGTCCATGCAGGTTTTTTAATCTAGAAATTTGTATGTAACCGCCTAGCTTTAAAGTTATGATCAAGAGAATACTCATGATACTGCGTAAAGTTCCACAATCCCGTAAGATAATGTAAAAACATTAAAAGTTAAGCACACACGGAGTATCCTCAACGGGGCACGTTGTTTTCATATGAAAAAACTGCCTCTGACGTTGTATTATAAAGCTCTGCGGACTTACGCGAAAGGGCAGTAAATATACTTGGGATTCATATGCACATACTACGTTTTTTTGCTGAGGATCAGAGCGGCCCAGGGTCCCGGTACAATTTACATTTATTTAAATATTGAAGAATAAGCATGTTCGTAATGTTCTAGTTAGATGAAATGGAATTTGGCCTTGCGGACACGGCTAAAACCTCGGTTCCACACGCACTACAATCGCATGAAATGTACGTGGTGTTTATATTGCTGACAACATTCTGGCTACGCGTAATAACAAAAATAAGCATTGCATATGATTTTAGCGTGTGTGAGGTTAAAATGTTTTCAGAAATGGCATGAACGTCAAAAGATACTTAATTAAAACAGGAAAACAATGGGCAAACGCACTCTGTTTATTTTATATGTATGCTTCTGATGCCTGTTTTCTTGTGGTTTTGGAGAAAAAAATTAAGAAAACCTTGAAAGAACTGTTTAGTTTCGTTTTTTATGTTCGCTATGTAATCTTTGATCCCTAAGACCTTATACATCACAGTAGAATTCAATCAAATTATTATATTTAATTGTATTGCATGTCGTGACGCCTAAGAGACCTCATAGGTACATCTATGTGAAAATTATTAGTTTATATTGTATATTAAGATTCATCTGGAGAATCTATACATTTCCTCTGCGTGTACCAATTATAAATTATTTATAACACAATTGTAAAAGTTTTCAGTATAACTAAAATAATATTGTAATAGTTAAGAATTATTTTGAAAAAATGACTGACTGTTGAGTTTGTTTCGGCTTTCTTCTCAACAGTGGTCTCCTCTTGGGAAATGCCGTAGAGTCAGACTTGTAAAAGCACCCTTGTGGCCTACTTACAGAATAAACAATTTGAATTTGCTAATACCTATAAATAAATATGTAAGTATTTATGTCAAATACGCGATTTAGGCTGATGAATAGTTGATCTGATAAAGAAATAGCTTTATAACGAAATAAGCAGTCTGCCAAAAAGGGTAATATCGTTCAGACTTAAAGCCAATTTAATATGAAGTTTAGGCATAACCCGACATAGGGAAGCGTAACGGTCGCTATAACTACTTTTGGTATATTATTGGTCAATATAACGATTAAGGGATATAATGCACTTTTGGTATAACAATATTTGGTATATTCTGATATGATATAACTATCATCAGGTATAATGAACTAGTAATATAACAACTATTAATCTAACAGTTACATGGTATAACGTATATGTGATAAAACTATGTTCGATATAACGCTCAGTGGGTATAATGTAGTACTGGTATAAACTGGAAATAATTAATCGATAATTTTTACTATTGCAGGAATACAATAGTACGTACACAATACAGGAATTTCAGCTTATCTATTTCACTTTAAGGTAGGTCCAACTTGGGTTAGGTTAGATACGACGACGAGCGAAGCGAGGAGGAGTGTTAGGTTGAACTGCGACCCTAACGAGCGAGCGAAGCGAGCGAGCCGCGCAGGTCTATATCAAGTGAAAAATAAACCAACCATTGTCAACTGCGACCCTAACGAGCGAGCGAAGCGAGCGAGCCGCGGAGGTCAATATTGAGTCTTGCCTTTTGTACATACATTATTTTTATATCTTTTAATACATTATACCACTGATGCTTATAGCATATATTCATTATACTTGGTAAGCGTTACACGAAAAGTCTTTATACCCATTGAACATTATACACCATGAAATTATCAACTTAGTTGTTATATAAAAAGTTTATTATGCCCCTTAAGTGATTATATTCTACGAAATTATATCAAATGTTTGTTATATCCTGTGAAAATATATCAAAAGTTGTTATACCGATCATTGCACACCCCAGACATAGTCCTTCTACGAATTAGGTCCCCCTGGACCTAATAAACATTTACGAACGCGTTTTTCTTAATAGAAAGAAAGAAAAAACTGAGCTATTCCGGATGGATCCCTCATCCACTGCGGGGTCCGTTTTATTTAGAATTATTTTTATTCCGTTTGGATCCTATGCCCCCGCATCAGAAATAAATATATTATTTTTTATTCCAGACTGACGCCGGAACTAAAATATGGTACAATCAATAACAAAATTAGTTTGCAAGTGTAATGTTAATATACATAGTCGTGCGATACATTCTGCCACAAGGGTTTCAACTTTTTTTTAATTCTTCCATAAAGTTGTGCTTGACGATTTTTATTTTCAGTCCTTCACACTTTGTCGACTTATAACTTTTTTTTATTTACTATCTAATTAAAAGTAAGACTTCGATAGAATAAGCATATATTAGAAATAAAAATAATTATAACACTTTTTTGGTGTCACGCCGTGGGCAGGACGATTTTTAATCTGCCCAAAGTAGGTTGCAAATGACTCTCTACCTACCTACCATAGTCATATGACACAGAATTTGTCATACAAAATGTACAGAAATTTTAAATTTTGTTGCAGTATTTTCTTAGAAAAATACAAAATAGCTATATTGCATGTTTTATTTGCATTTTTAATACAAGTACTTCAAATAAGTCGTATCTCTTGATACGTTGTTGGCTTCTACACACACAAATTCGCTTCCAACCGAACCAAATCCCACGTTATAATCTGCAAACAACACTTACAAAGGATATCCGAACACCCAGTCAAAGCCCGACTCATAATAATTAGAAACCTGCCTCTAACGCTTGCGTGTTACCGAAAACAATTAGAACCATTATGATCTAGGTTGGTAGGCCGACAGACAATTAGGAGAATTACTACCAACATAGGATGCTACCTTTGAGTTCTGTAGTTTCTATATTATGTATAAATGCTTGAAACTTAGGAAGTGGATCTATGGGTAATAGTTTTTCTATAGCTATACGTCACTGTACCTACATTGGTATATATACCAACTACGATTATTGTTACAAAATTTAACAAATTCATCATTCAGCAATCATTTAGCTGTTTCATAACTTACAAAATCATGAAAAAATTGAAAATATATAAGGTGTCGAACGTCGAATTCATCAATTAAGGACCATTCCTTGCAAACCATTTCGCTCCAGCAAGAATCATAGGCCCGCAGGCTGCCCAGTCCTTGGCTCCTTGATCCTTGCACATAGAAGAGCCAGGGGTCCGTTTAAACGGAGGTCGACCTTTTTTTCAGGTAATTAATTTAATTAATGGAGCTGCTATGTTACTACAAATTGGAACAAAAAGTCTGTACCATGTTGCGGTACCAAGAAATCGTTGTACGTCTTTACGAGACGTCGGTGTGGGGAAACTCATTTAAAATAGCGTCGAAATTCGCGGGATGTGGCGTAGACCAGAGCCACCAACGAGGTTCCCGAGGTATTTAAGCTAACTACTGAATTATTAGACACTTATCTACATACATAGCTTAACAGTCAGGTTGGCCTGTCTGAGCTAACGCCGATAGCCATATTCCGTGTTTAGCTACCATACAGTAATAAATCATATGTTTAACTTGCACATAAATGCCGCTCTAGTCTTACCATATGCAGCGTGTAGAAAGCTTTATAATCAATAATAACGCATTAATGAATGACTTATCTAAAAAGTCTGCGCGAGCGCAACTCAATCCGCGCATTCAAGATGGCGGACGCATAGAGCACAGCGCGCATGCCATGTCGGTCACGCTTGGCCGGTCAAGTGCGAACCGTTTTTTTCTACATAAACATTGTTCGCAGAGAAATCGGCGGGCGTATCCGCGGCCATTGTTGTATGCCAGTTCTAACCGGGGATATTAGAGCGTGATACTGTATCAAATAATGTACGACTATTTAACCGACTTCAAAAAAGATTGTTGTCTATTCGATCAGCAGTACGTACAATTGTTCAGAAAGGGAATTAATGCGCGTAAAACCATAGAACGTTGACCCATATAATATATTAGTCTATACGGGCTTCTACATACATATATCTGCTCCGCGTATTTCCCAGCAAATTCTGATAGCGCTGTTTTTTTCTTTCTTTTATTAGATATCTTTTAACTTAGGGAACAGTGTCAATTTCATCAAAATCAGTTTAGATTAGAACTGGTAATTTTTGGTTATTGTTTTGAAGTCAGGTATATTTCTAGCAGAGTTCAAAAAATGACAAAGCGAAAGCGGACAATTTTAAGAAAAAAATTGGTCAGTGTTCTTTTGAGTACTCACACGATGGTTGTTTAACAAACGTGAAATTAGGCTTGAGCAAACTTGAAAACAAACAAAATGCATTCCATTCTTTGAATAACTTGTGGCAAAGAACGCCGTAGCGTACAACGGTCCAACTGCGTATCAAACGGTTTGATACGAAGATGAACCGTTTGGTTTGGTTGGTTTGATTTAAACTAAGTTTTTCTCGCGGTTTCGCCTGGGACGGTATTTTGCTTATCCTTCGTTTAATATTCTCTCGGGGAATAAAAGTAGTCCTAGTCAATCTCTGAATCGCGAATAAGCGCAACCGATGGCAACAGTTGATGGACAAGATTAAGAATAACGATCGATCAAGGAGAAGAAAATATGTCAATCTCCAATCCACATTCTATCTCCAGCCGAGCTAACTGACCGCAACTTTGCTTGTCGTGCTACACAGCGCCACCCATCTTTATCTGGAAAAGGATAGATGACAAGGACTCGCGTATCCCACTTATGCTTAGAAATAAGTACAGGGTGCTTTTTTAGAACCTAACTTTGAACTGTATAGGTTTGGCTAGGCTATCTTACGAGCAATCGGATTCATTAGGGGACCGCAAACCCACAAATGGGAATACCATCCGAGCCCACTTGGAGTATGATGGGTAGGCGTTGCGCACGGCACAAGGATTGTGGAGGTGCGTTTCAACCCGACTGAGACCCGGAGTGACATAAATAGATAGATAAAAACTTTATTCATTCACAACAATAACAACAGAAAAAAAACATATTTGAAAGCTATATATTTGTAATATAAAAAAAAATTAAAACCGGCCAAGAGCATGTCGGCCCATGCTCAATGTAGGGTTCCGCAGCCGTTTGTACAAAAAATGCACTACAGATGAAAAAAATACGATATGAAAAAAAACACTAACAAAAGAGCGTATCTCCCCAGCACTTACGTCCGTTTGCTGAGAAGCGCAGTTTTTTGGCAAAAACTTAAAAACGGTAAGTCCGATCATATTGAAAACAATTTTCGTTGGAAGTTTTTATTAAGTTTTATATTTATTATTTTATTCATATGTTTTGAACATACAGTTTAGAAAGTAGAGGAGGGGGGACACAATTTTTGCTACTTTCGGAGCGAAAATATTCACTGAATCAAAAAGATTCTGTAGGAACATCAAAGCGTTTTTAGAAGATCTGTCGAATGATGTGCCGCACATTGATATTTGCTGAAAAAAAATTTTTTTGTTTCGGTTACATGTATGGAGTGCCCCCCCTAGAAATATATATATATCTTTTATAACTATCATTTAAATAGCGCCTTACACAATACACCTATACTCCGAATTTCATCAGTATACGTTTTATAGTTTCTGAGTAAACTGCCTGTGCCATACGGACAGACGGACGGACGGACATGACAAAACTATAAGGGTTCCGTTTTTGCCATTTTGGCTACGTAACCCTAAAAAGATAAAATGTAGGCAACAGCACTAGAGTCAGATGTGGTGGTATGAAATAGGCGCTGACTTAGCATGATGCTGCGCAGAACGCGGAGACCGTTTGCTAAATGATAACCACCTCCATTTTTGGCAGTCGGTTAAAAAACGAATACTAAGCCGAAAAATCAGTGCAGTACTGTCACTTGTTTTGTAATATTATATATTTATATTTAGCCGGATTATTGTGTGTGTGAGTGTGTATAGTATTGTTATATAATACGCTTGTTGGGGAGGCAACGAGACTATATGGACTGGCCGATAGTGTGCCATGCCAGAAGTCTAAATGCAGCTGTATCTGACGACTATAATGATGAAGGAAGCCTTCGCCTTGGCGCCGCCCTTTTACCTACGAGTATAATGATAAAGATGTATCTTATTTCAATGCGTGGCTTATTGGGGCCTTACTATACGGCATAGTCTCATCAAGCTGGTTTGTTTATCGCTTCCTGTCGATTAGTTTCTTTGTTCGGGCCTGCTCAAGCGCATCGATTCAAATTACATTATCTACATGCGCATAAGCAATGAACCCGCATGAGCATCATATATGCTTCTTACTTATCTTACAACTACGAATATACTAGTTTTGATGAAACAGAAGCAGATACCGAAGTTGGATCATTAGAATTAGAGGTCCACCAAATCCACCAAACAGATACCGCTGTTTACTAACAGATAGCTTGCCGTTGTAAATTTAATCCTACCTATAACATAATTATGAACAAGGAAGGTTAATGCTCCAGTGGCACACAGGATGTCAATTATGGGAACTAAGGCGTCAAGCATTAGGACGTTTACCTTATTCGATGAAACTATGTAAAAAATATGAATTTACCAACGACTGAACCAATTTTCATGAATTATGGCTAGAAACTAAAAGATCCGCGACAACACCAAGACAAAAGTTCACGAGGCATGCTGCATGACACACTGCTGAAGATCGCAACAAGTGGAATGCGTTCGGCCACAAAATAATTAGTGGAAGTCACGACCCTCAGCAACGAGGAACACGAGACAAGGAGGAGGAGGATGGCTAGAAACACTCTTGGTCAAGTCCCTTTTCAAGCAAAATCGATTACTCTGTTCAATAGTTACAATACAACAGACAGATATACACGTCCACCCACCGTCCACCTTACAAAACCCCTCTCTTTCCTCGGGGGTTAAAAAGAGGACAAAGTTCTCATATGCCACTAAAAGTAGTATTATCACAAAAAGTGCCCAGTTTCCCAATCCAACACCACCATCCGCGCGCCGCCGGGTTGAGCTCAGCTCCCTGGCGCTAAAAGATAATTTCAACAAGCTCCACTAGTTGGAAAACAAGGAAATGAAGAAGCGTCCATTAGCCGCCGCCCTCGCTGGGTCGAGGTTTTGCCTCTCCGAGGCTGGAAGAAGATCAGCAGGGGGCTCGGTTAGGGCTTGTTCCCCACCTGTTCTCCGTTTTTTTTTAATAGTTTATCTGAACAAAAAGTATACAACGGGTGTGAGCCAAAAAAGGGACTTACCTACTATAAATCCTCTCTCAACAGATGGATCGTATAAGTAGGTAAAGAAACTCTAAATTCAACGCTTTGTATTGCGTTATGTGTACATCTCCAAGCATACGTATTATAGCAACTCACATACCATGATATCATAAATGCACGGCGTGACATAAGCCGGAATCGTCACACACGACTGGCGTCGGCCATTTGACAGTTACTTGAGTACCTCAAGCGAGACTGCTCCATATTATGCAACAGACATTATAAACAACTTACTAGCAGGAAGTTCACAAATCATAAAGTCAAAATATTGAATAGACTGGCTATTAAAGGGGATTTATTGATGGTCAAATTTGATTTTTAATCCTTTGTGATACTTAATGTATGATATGTCCCGGATACTTATTCTATAAGTTGTGTATTTCAACGGAGCAAATTTTGTCCTTAACTAATCTCCCTAACACCGCCGCTTTGAGAAAAGCTGAAGACAGGAACGGATGAAACCGATATTCTGTAAAGAAGGTAGAACTTAACTAAACTGCTTTTACACAGTTCTCGACTCGAAACTCTGCAAATACGAATATTATAGTGCCTTGTCTTAGCGGAATCCAAAACCAAAAGTGGCACAAGTACTAAAGTTATAGTACATTTGATATTTACCCCTCTGCAAGTGTATTGTATATAGGTCCGAATGCTAGGCAAAGGCAGTAGGACCACGTGGCCAGAGGATAATCTAGACGTAAATTGCACTTTTAAAATTTCAGTCATTTTGATGAAGTCATAAATGAAACCTTCGGTAGATTTAGGGACGGAGATTATCCAAATATACCTATACCATTCTCATGCATCCCTGTTTGGCCCTTTGGTTAATTGGTATACAATGCCATTTGGCATTAAGTCCGCAATTTGTACTTACGTTTGTTTTGTGCAATAAAGTTTAAATAAATAAATATGCCTATTATCATATTGTACTATAATTTGGTGCCGTTATCCTGATCCTGACAGGGCCCGGCCCAGAAGGCAGAGCACAATTACAGGCAGATTCTAACGCGTTGAAATGTATACTGCTAAACGAAGGCCTTGCCAAAATGCATCCAAGTCCCTCCATCTATTTTTCAGTCTTCCTTGATTCCGGTAGCCTTCTCCGCAATCCATCCACCATTCACCTTATCCCGCAGTTCTGGATGCATTCGACAGGCATGCCCTGCCTAGTTACACCCTCTTGACTCTAGTTTACCTCCACGATGCTAGTTCTGCAGGTTTAAGTTTCTACTTACACTTCAGTCCCGGCTTCAGTCTGTAACCAAGTCTAGACGTTGTAAGTTACGATAGGCAGTTAGCACATTCAGTTTGCAGTTTAGTACTGGATACCGGATACTTGATATACTTAAACGTGTCAATAATAAAACAATTTTGCGTGCAGAAGTATTTATTCAAATTACTTTCAGCAAATAAAAAAGAAGGAAAAGATGATGTGGAATTTAAGGAACCGACGTCGAAAATATATCTTGACGAGACGTTTGACTCAATTTGTTGCATAACGGCCTACGAAGCTGGCGGTCCCGGGTTTAAATCTCAGCCAGGCATTTGAGAGATGAGCTGGACAATTTGCTCTTGAATCTTGGATGTTTTCTATGTATTTAAATAAGTATAGGGTGGGCCATAAAATTTTGCAAATAGCAACACTGAATTTTTCGGACACTGTTAAAGTGAGCGGCGGGATATTGGCGGGAAACTATACGTAACTTCGTGCAATTTTATTTGTAATGGAGCGCTTCACGGGAAAACAACGGGCTTTTTGTGTTAAGCAGTTTTATTAAAAGATGATGAGATAGCCGCGATCCGTAGTTGTATTTGTCAGGGAGTTTTCCACGGTATATGATTGCAGGAGTGCCAACGACGAGATAGAGGACATCTTAATAAAGTAATTAAAAAAAAAATGCAATTATCTGTTACTAGGTTAACCCACCCTATATTATAATTTATCTATCGTTATATTACGTTTATGTACAATTTCCGCTTATTGTCAATGATATTTATATATTTTAAATTAGTGATTGTCGACTCTTGAACGAAAGAAGTAGCGCTAAAATAAGTCGTATTATTTATTTAGCTTCGCCCGCATTACCAAGATTGCTCATACAAAATGTCAGCCCCTAAATTGATGATTTCCAAAATAAAGACTTACCATGTCCTTTCTCATCTCAAACTATCTCCATACTAAGTTTCATCTGAATCGGTTCAGAGGTTTAAACGTGAAAAGGTAACAGACTGACAGACAGATAGGCAGACGAACCATACAGAGAGTTATTTTCAGTTTTACATGTATAATATTAGTATGGACTATTTTTTCGCTGAAGGTAAGCCAAATAAATTGATGGCAGCAAGAAAGTTCTCTTACTAACTCATAATGTTACTTTGGTGCCTACGATAATTAGGTTGCCGCATAATTAGGTTCGAAATAAACCGCCATTAGTGCGCTGAAGGCATGTTTTGAAAGAACCGTTAACATAGACGAGATATTAATGATTATTTACCATGAAAGAAACAAGGATAACTGTGCTAGTTTCATGTTTTATGCGGATCCGACTCAATGGCCCTGGCAATACAGGGACTTAGGACTTTATATCCTGTAACTAAATTCATTACCTAGTGGTATCACTAGGTAATTTTTAGAGTTTCATAGTCTAACTAGGAATTCGCCATGTCTGTCTGTCGGTCAACGGTTTAGTTGAGTTAGAAACTATAATGAAATGAATGACTGTGTGACGACAGCACGAAGTTTAAATTTTTTTTATTGACAATAATTGACGCCCTGGGGCACCCCACGGCGCCCCCCCCCCCCCCCCCCCCCCATTTTTAAATGCTCGAGTTTTCATCGTGCTTCGGTTTGTTACAGTCGACAAAAATTACTGTCAACTGTAGAGAATAGTTATTTGTGCAACACGAGAGCAAAGTTGTTTTTTGCTGCGAGTGCCGATTGTTGAATCCCGAGTAAGCGGAGGATTCTATTTAGGGTTTGCAATCCGAATATTCGAATATTCGAATAATCCGGATTATCCGCTACGCATGAAATTCGAATTTGAATTCGAATAATTCGGATATTTTGAATACTACCAAAAATAGACGGTGGTCATCATCTTGAACAACAGTAAGAGATATATTGTTATTCGTATTCCTACGTTAGGTTTAAAAATCAGTTCAATAATGATTTCAAATGTAAATTAAGTACTTATAGGTCCCTAAAGGCTTAAATTTTTTTGCGTCTCTTTTTTGTATGGGGAAATTTTTGGAATTGCATTGGTGGCTAGTCGGTTAGAGATAGGTGGGGGATGCTCCACCAAATGTCATAGGGGTCTGTCATAGCAATCGAGTGGAGTTGTTTTTCTTTTCAACATGGCGGCAGATTTACAAATTGGCCCTAGGAGGCTGAAATTTGGTATCGGGGTTTTTAGGGGCCTCCGATTCAATTAATTATTGCTGAGGCGCTCGATCAAATTTCATAGGGGTCGGTCACAGCAATCGAGTGGTGTTGTTTTTTTTTTCAAGAAGTCAACTTCAAAATGGTGGGTCATTTTCAAACCGGTCAGAGGGTTGAAATTTGGTATCAGGGGTGCAATGGTACTTACGATTCAGAATTTTCCTTCAGATTTGGAAAATTCGGACAACATACATACATACATGAAATCACTCCTTTTTCCCATTACGGGGTAGGCAGAGACTACCTCTTGCCACTTGCTACGGTCCTGGCATACAACTGCTGCTTCATCAACATTCATTAATCTCTTCATTTTGTGCTGTCACAACCCTTTCGCTTTGTCTCATTCACACACAGAATATCAATATTTCTCGCATCCTTCATTTGACATACTTCATCAATTTTATCATTCATTCCTCCCCTTAACGTAGCAAAGCGGCTCTCCATAGCCCACTCTTTGGTATAAATATTCGGACCCAGCAGAGCCCCGAATAACAGGTAAGGGTTTAGCCTTATTCAGGGGTCACCAGTCCCAGGGCAATTCGGCACGCTAACGACTAGACTCGCCTCTAGCCATGCATCCATCGGTACGGTATACCTTGGAATGGCGGAATAGGAGATTCTACTTCTGATGTAAATATTCAATCGTGTTTAAAATGATTTTCCTTGCATCGCTGTGGATTTTTTTGGCTTTATTATGCTAATTTATCTTACGCACTTGTGACGGCCTCTTTGGATATAAAGAGAATATAAACTTCTTAGTTCTATACTGCATGGGTTTAGTTCTTTTTTCGGTGTCTAATTCGAAAATCGAAATAGAATTGGAATGTTCTTGTCACTCGCTTTCTTTATACGGATATGAAAGGGACAAAGTGCTTAGAAGTTCAAATATTTCGGTCATAGGCCCAGCACTGTAAAATGACAACTCGCGCCATTCTAATTAAAAAAAATAAAAAGTTACTTTGCCTTACGATCGCAGCAAAATTTTGCACACTGTTAGCTCGCAGCAAAACCCGCATGTTTGAGCTGCTGAGGTGAAAAAGTAATATAACGTCAGTTTGGCTATGTGGTTGACTTACCAGTCATATTAAATGGCGTTCTTGGTCATTAATTCATTAAATTTTTTGTGTGCAATCTTTTAATAATTACTAAAATTTTATTTCCTTTGAAGGTTCTTTCACCTCCTAATTAATTTGAACTGAAAATACCACATTGACAAATTATACACCTAGTCCATCAAACTAGAATAATGAAAAAACTTCTTTATCTTCAGTTTAAGTGGAAATGAATATTTTATAAACTCAAGGCTGAACAGCTGAGGATGTTCACGAGCCTAATCAATATAAGTGAACTAGTTCTTGCTTGTCATTATAACTGGTCACGGAATACTTTTTATTCTTCTTACTTATATATATACTTAGGTACTATTTTAAAGTTTTATGTTTATATTTTTTAATATGAGAACATCACCCAATCTTTTAAATTAGTATATTGATACAAAGATGTAAATACGAAGAAAAAATAATTGCAATCCATTGCAGTCTAAGCCGGTTTCGAACCAGCGCAGCGTCTCTGTTATAGGTACCAAAACATTGTCCACTGCTTGCAAGACCGCTTGTGATTCACAACGAATTAATCCTCTACCTTCAGTGACGGTACGTTATTCATGACCTATGTACCATTAATTTTTTGAAATGTTTATTGCCTTATAGCACCAAAGAACGTGCGTTTACGCAGCATTCTTCAAGCTGAACTGTTGTTTCAGTAGTGTCAAGCTTACGAGACAGACGGCGCTGTGATCACCATAATGAATTTTAAAGTTGTAAAAATGAAATGTCTGTAGATTGAAGATATTTACAAAGAAATAAGCGAAACGGACTTCTCGGAGGTCACTGAATCGTTTTTTTTTTGTAAAAACCTATGCCTTTACGGCTTCAACACGCCAAAAGGGCTAAATGTATTTCAATCCTCTTTTTATTCAGCGTAATCGGGTAAATAGTACACTTTAACCGTCTGTAGATGCCCAGCTAGCTACACATATACCAAAAATTGTTGAAATCTGTCCAGTCGTTTTAGCGTAACGAAGCCAGAAGCCAAAGCAAGGACAGAAACATACTTTTTTTTACTAGCCTGTATTTGTGTCCACTGCTGGGCAAAGGCCTCTCCCTCGGATCTCCGCAGGTCCCTGTTTGATGCCTGTTCCGGCCAGTTGTTGAGGAATGCGTCTAGGTCATCCCGCCATCTCCGTCTGGGCCTGCCCCGTCTGCGTCGTGCATGTATTGGCACCCACTTAGTGGCTGGCATACGTGGCCTGCCTTATCCCACTTATGCCTGGCTGTCTTGCTATCTACGTCAGCTATGCGTGTTTTGGAGCGCAGCCTGAACATACATAAAAAAATAAAGAATAAAACGATTTAGTGACCCGTTCGAATAGTCCTTTTCACATAATAAACAACTACCGACCCAATAGGTAAATTATAATATATATCACTTGCTCACAGCCCCTAATAAGATGGAGTGACAATCTGGTCAAGATTGCAGGAAACCGGTGGATGCCGGCCTTTTTCCTGCATACAGGTGCATATTTTTCTACGTCGACGATGATCGATCTGTCTGTTACGATTTCACGCTTAAAACGCTAATCAAGGCGGTTAAAAGCTGGGCGGAGGTTTGTGTGGAGATTTCGGAAATCAATCGTTAAAACATAACCTCAGTCGTTGGTAATGGGGGCGAAACCGCGGGTTTATTTATTTAAACTTTATTGCACAATACAAAAGTAAGTAAGTAAAATTGTTGTCTTCTAAGCACTCCGCTACCCAAAGCTTGTCTGGAAGAGATCACTATTTAGCGATAAGACCGCTTGTTTACCTCTGCTAATTCGAATTTTACGTTCTGTATTTCTGTGGTATCTGAGGTGTGCAATAAAGAGTACTTTTATTGCATTGTATTGTTTTGTAAGTACTAATGGCAAACTTAACGCCAAAAGACATTCTCTACCAGTAAACTATAGGGCCAAACAGAGATGCATGAAGTTGGTCCAGTGGTAAAAATCAATCGGTTCTGAGAGCGCTATGTTATCGTAAATGCTAGTATTGAATAATGATCAAATGTAATAAGAACAAGAGTGTATTACTCAAATTTTTATAACGTTGTAAAAACTATCATGGCTAGTTAACGTACCTATCTTTACGAGGAAACTGCTTGAAATAAATATACCCAATGAATATATCATAAATAACATTGAAACAAAAAACTTGTAAAGGCTCGCATTTACATAATAGGAAAATAAATACTCAATAATGAAGTTCATATTATTATAATAGGATTCATCTGGTCCGTGGTAAGTCCTTATGACTGCAAACTGTGAGACTTTGCGCTTCATTTCGTTTCAAGTCTTCACTATGGCCTCCGCCTCCGCCTCTGCGTAATCGTCCGCTGCCAGGAAGCCTATTCACAAAACCTTGTAACTTGTTATACAAGCGAAATTCTCCGTCCAACAATATGTATTAAAAATAGACTTCCACTTGTAATACATGTTACAAACCATTTGTGAAACAGGCCCCAGTCGACTTAGCACATCTACGTTTTCTCAAATATTATATTTAATTTTGCATTAACATCGCTAAAAAGAATACAGAAAATGGAGCATAGCTACAGTTATTAGAAGGGTGCAGCAAAGAGCACGATTTCAAATTCAGAATCAATGTTTATCAAGTAAATAAGTATGAAATTCCTAACGCGTACTATGCGTATTATTAGAATTTCGAAACATGTCACTGACGTACAATACAATGTATACGCGATGAAGTCGTTTATGAATTTAAAATAAAATTATTAATTATATGCTGACAACGGATACTTACTACAAGTAAATATTTATTTGATGTTTTTCCTTGCAATATACAACGCCTATTTTTTTATTCTGTCGTTCAAGCTTCGCGAACGTCTGTTACAAAAAATGACCGGACTTCTAGGGTTATACATACACTATGTATGACCAGATTTTTATATGTCCACAGTTTACTCTCGTATCTATTTCTAGAAGTTGAATGAACTTACCTAGTATGTTCCAAGCGACTGAATCAAACGGGGCATTCGCCTTGTAATAGGTAGTTGCTGATTATTATTAATTTATTTCTTGCCCAGGTATTTTCAGATCGCTTTACGTGCACCTCCACTTACAAAAACTTTGTCCTACTTTGACAACAGTTACGGTACACGCCACTCATTTCTACACTTTTTATTTTCATTATGCATATTTAGTTTCACGACTTTCAGGGGGTATTATATAGAGTTCAAAACTTCAACAAAACTGCCTTTGAGCTTCATTTTACAATTTGCATTCGGTAATTTTTATTTTCAACACATTTGCTCCTAAATTGGGTCTTAATTATTATATTGTTTTTATCTCTGTAAGCCCCTCCATTAAACACGCTTTTTACATTAGATACATAATCGCACTAGTACCTTTTCATAACAGTCTAAGAAACGTCGGTGTAGATTTTTTATGTACAAGAAACAGTAAAGGTTTTTTACATAAATGTAACGGCTATTTTGCGTGATGGGTTGGTGGCACTACTCTTGCCAACCCAGCTCTACCAGAAAGCCTAGCAGACCCTTGACGTAGCCGACGGCTTCTGGGAGTGATTTCGGAATTCCGAGGTATTGTGCCCGGTACTTGGCCACCCCTGGGCATTCGAGAATGACGTGGGCGGCTGTCTCTTCTGCTTCCATGCAGGCCCTGCAAAGAGGACTGTTAGTGACACCTAGGGTAAATAAGTGTTTGTTTAATAAGGCATGTCTAATTATTGCTCCAGTTACGAGTCGGAGCTGAGGGCTCTTTAGCTGTCTTAGCTTACGTGACAACCCGGGGCAGATTGTCGGGATGGCCTCACTGGTTTGCCTGCAGGTGCTTAAGTTGGACCAGTATTGTCGCTGTTCCATCTTCGTGTTTTCCCGCAGTGTGCTTTGCAGCCAGGCAAATGGTAGAGGTATAATGGGTTCGGGTCCCTCCACATCCATCTCCGAACCCCCTCTTGCCAATTCGTCTGCTGCGTCGTTCCCACGCGAGTTGCTGTTGCCTTTGATCCATTGCAGGATAATACTGTTATTGGTACATAGCTCTGACAGGGCTCGGTGACACTCTTATATTAGTGCTGAGGTAACGGTGTAGCTCTGCAGAGCTTGCAAAACAGAACGGCTGTCGGAGAAAATGCGGATGGGGTAGTCCGTTACCTTCCTTGATTGCATGTGCAGCCATTATAATGCCCATACATTCTGCCTGGAAGACTGTGTTGGAAGCTCCTAATGGCGTCGAGATGCGTATGTTTAGGTCCACTGAGAATGTTCCAGAGCCAGTGCCTGACCTTGTTTTGGACCCGTCTGTGAAGATTCTCAGCTCCCTAGGGTTGAGACCTTCCCCAGGATCCTCATACAGTTATATGCTGTATTTTTTGTCGAAGACGAATTGCTTGGGTATCCTATCGGTCGCTGCTTCGATCAGCGGTTCCTTACCTATGGCCTCGCTGAGGATTTCGGTATGCTGTACCCTGGCTGCTTTCCTTAGGTTCAGTTTTTTAAGACGTACCACTGTAGCAGCCGCCTCCTGTTTAACGAAGAGATGCAGCGGCGGCAGGCCTAGTATTACTTCCAGAGCTGCAGTGGGTGTGGTCCTCATGCAACCCGTGGCCGCCATACATGCCAACCTCTGGAGTCGTTGTAGTTTGGCTTCAACGGTGGATAGTTTCGTTCGTGGCCACCATACTACCGCACCGTAGGTTACCATTGGGCGAATCACTGCCTGGTATAGACATATAGTGATCTTGGGATTCAGCCCCTAAATGTAACGTGTTAATTAAGATAAGTTTCTGTCCAAAATTTTCATTGCGTGACCATGCATGAACTACTTACACACCGAGTCAATTCTAAAGATCCCAAAATCGGAAGTATTGAATTATTTTATTACAGAGGTCCTATGACTTTCCTGCTCCATCATCATATCAGCTCAAAAGTACTATTGCATGGTCACCGAACTTACATAATATGTATGCCAAATTTTAGCTCGATCTCAAACCCAGGAAGTATTGCAAGTTAGTTAAAGTTAGATGAGCTTGTAAAAATGATTAGTTTCAATAAATTATTTATTTTCTGAAAAAAAATAACCTTTTTTGTATTTAATTTACATAATTATTCAGTATATTCTATTATTAATGTTCATGCCTGATTGGTAACTTACCCTTTGTTTCATCGCTCTTGCACGCGCTTAGACAATACAACGGCTATGTTCAGATTTAAAGTTCCTTTAAATGTGTGATCCTAGTATACATGGCATTACAACAGTCATGGCATTACATCAATCAAGATACTCCTAAATGGTGTAAAAAAAATTTTTAATGCAGAAAGTTCATCAGGTTTCGGGCTTATCAAGACAAACGAAGGGTATGGATGTTGGATAGCTTAACCTTTAGTCGCAGGTATTGACCACTACAATTTACCCATCTATTCTATGGTATGTAGTAAAGGCATTTAAATCAATTAATGTCAAAAAAACCAATGACCTATGGGGGTCTCAGTCCATGCTGTCAAATCCCTAATAGAAGTAATAGCGCCTGACTTGGCAGATATATTCAATAACAGTGTTGACTGCGGTGAGTTTCCTGATCTGATGAAACATAGCAAAATAACTCCTTTATTTAAATCAGGTAGTACCTCTGACCCCACTAACTTTAGACCAATATCTGTACTACCTACATTTAGTAAAATTTTTGAAAAGCTAATTCTATATCAATTGTTAAAATTAATAATTTGATGCATAGTAAGCAATTCGGTTTTACGCGGGGTCGCTCGACATCCAACGCCGAAGTTGAGCTCGTAAAACACATTTTCGATGCCTGGGAGGAATCGCGAGATGCTTTAGGTATCTTCTGTGATTTATCTAAGGCCTTCGATTGCGTTAATCATGAGACACTGATCAGGAAGCTACACCACTACGGAGTTAAAGGATCAGCACTAAATTTATTAGAGTCTTATTTAAATAGTAGAATACAAAGGGTTGACGTGAATGGAAAGCGTTCACCGGGGTCATTAGTCTCTATGGGTGTGCCGCAGGGATCAATATTGGGACCTTTCCTGTTCCTTATCTATATAAACGACTTGTCACACCTAGTAAAGACCCACCATGAGATAGTTTTGTTTGCAGATGATACGTCTCTAATTTTCAAAGTCGTACGAAATCAACGATCCTACAATGACGTAAACAATGCTATCTGTGAAGTAGTAAATTGGTTTAATGTAAATAATTTATTGTTGAATGAGAAAAAGACTAAATGTGTTAAGTTTGTCACGAGTAACGTAAAACACGAGCAAGCAAGTGTTATGGTTAAAGGTCAGGAACTGGAACTAGTTAATAGTACAGTCTTTCTCGGTATAACATTAGATTCTAAGCTCCAATGGGGTCCCCATATTGCTAATCTCTCGAATAGAATGAGTTCTGCAGCTTTTGCAGTAAGTAAGATTCGTCAATTAACAGACGTGATAACGGCGCGATTAGTGTATTTCAGTTATTTCCACAGTACTATGTCGTATGGCATGTTACTATGGGGCAGTGCTTCCGACATTAATACTATATTTGTTTTGCAGAAGCGGGCTGTTCGTGCGATATAAAAAATCAACCATAGAGACTCGCTTAGAGATAAGTTTAAGGACATTAATATAATGACAGTGCATTGTCAATACATTTATGAGAATATTATGTATGTACATAAAAATATTACCCACTTTAAGAAGAACTGTGATATACATCATATTTATACTAGAAATAAGCATAAGCTCGCAGTGCCTGCTACTAGGCTCCATAAAATAAGGAGATCATTCATGGGTAACTTTTTATAATAAACTTCCTAGCAGGATAACTGAGTTGTCTATTGGTAAATTCAAAAATATTGTGAAACGAAAATTATTTTCTAAAGCTTATTATAGCACACAAGACTACATGAATGATGAAGCCGCGTGGGATTAATGTAAATTATAGCGTCATGTAGGTATATGAATAATTATTTTAACGAATACCTAAGGTATTATTATTATTTTAATCTTAATTGTTTTATATACTCTGACATTTAGAATTTTATTCTAGACACATTCTAGATTATTTATTTTTTATTGACAATCCTTTTGGGATTTATCTTATTGATTATTTTAATTTTAAAAATGATGATTTTATCAATAATATTACACTTAAGTTAAATGATCTGATTAGGTTTTTCTGGGTTTCCCTAATCCTTGCAGCAAATGTTGGATCATATTGTATTTCTCCCAGCAAACATTCACTCTCATGTAACTGACATTTCGAAAGTGCTCGTAACTAGGCCTACTTGAATACAGAATATTTTGATTTGATTTGATTTGATATGATAGAGGGAGAGAGAGAGAGAGATAGAGAGAGAGATAGATGATGTGCAGTGATCAAAACAGGTTAGAACTAATATACCTAAAGGTCGCCAAAGAACATAATATAAAGTGGTTACAACCGGGTAAACCGGATTTTCGGTATTATTCTGATAGTAGTCGTAATGTGAATAAACTGATCACAGTACGCGATATTTTCTGTTAGATTGTAGTAGATCCAAAAGTATGAAGTATATTGTAAGTCGCTAGAAATAGAATAAACAATTTGTGTTTTCCCATTCATTGCTTTTCAAGGGGACGTGTCAGCATCAAAAATGGTGTGAGCAAATAGTGCTAGAAGGAGCAAGAAAGAGGTAAACGGGTCAAGTACCTGTACCTACTCAGGTAGGCGGATGGAGTTTACTCGATTGTACCCACTCTATATTATGTTCCTTGACGAACTTTAGGTATATAAGCTTCACCTATTCCGATCATTGATAATGAATCATGACACGTGTGACACACAAAAACAAAATGTTACTTCCGAAAGGTAATTTATGATATTTTGTTATTTCCTTGCATAGAAGCAAAACGCAGGGTAATATGTTTCGCTGTCTGTGACGGTGGGTAGAGTCTTGTAGTAAATAAATAGGTATATCGAAGTTTTGTTGAAGTTCAGAATTACAGAATCTATTAGTAGTACTACTGGGCACGCAAGAAAATTTCAATCGCGATTGTTGTGGTTTTTCCAAGCAGGTAAACTGAAAAAGTTAAGCTACGTTTAGCGTATTACTCAATACGTTGTAAGAAAATGTAGGAAATAATTAATTAAACAATCAATCGCATTCTAGATCATAAATTGAAAAATTCGTTTAGGTAAACAACAAAAGCTACTTTTTTGAATTTCCTTATTTAAGGAGCTTTGATCAAAGGAAATGAGCATGCCAGCTCCAGCAGCAGGCCTAAATATGAATAAATTGAAAAATTCATTTAGGTAAACAAAAGCTACTTAAGGCGGGAAACGAGAAGAGCATGCATATCAATTTAAATTAAAAGATGCAATTTATACAACATTACTACCAAGATTCGTTGAGATCCTTTCCGTAGTTCTAAAATTATAAAAATTTGAAGTTTTGTATGCACGGTACATACTTTGGAAATACGGCCTATAGGACCTAACCTTAACCAAGTTGACAGTCTTTAATATAAAACCCGCTCCAGACTAGAATTTTTACTTTGACAACATATAAGTCTTGTACTATTGAAGCTGGGGCTTTTGGGTTTGATTTCATAGATAGCATGAAATAGTTTGTAATATCCAAAATGCCCATCGCAACACATCTTTATTCCCATAGTCATACTATCCTGGTACTGGTTTATCAAAATTGTGAAATCTTATCTACGTTTGTAATAAGAAAAGGAAAGAAAATTCAGTTCCATGAGGTAGTTCTCTAAAAATCTGTTTGACCAATTTTATACGAATTTTACGCAACGTGGTTCACCAATTCTCTTGTATCAATTGATGATATTATGCCCCTCTAGCATAACTGCGCCACGGAACTCTGTCGCGCGGCAAATGTTATCTATCTCTTTGTATCTCGTACAGTGTGTGAGAGACAGGTGACAAAAGTCACACATGTAGTTGCTATGTAGTGAGCTTCCAATAGTCCTTTACGAATTGAGATCGTTAGGTAACCGCTGAGGCGTATCGCTCTTCGCCAAGTTAATAAACCTGTTACGTAATACGGTTAATGTCATCATGGAGGGGACGGGGACATCCGCAGTGACATTTTCAAGCACAATTAACTTATCCGTCTAGCGCTGACGCTAAAGAAAACGGAAGTATATAGGCAGGTGGCAGGGTATTCACTTTTATCGAACTGATACGCATATCCACTTTTGTACTGTGAAGTTTATCAATCCAAAAGGTACTAAATTTAATGAAACGCCTGTGTCTTTTGCTTTGCCTTTATTACAGTTGCCAACAAAAAAGGCTTTTTGTAAGTCATAACCATAACACAGTCGCGTAGGTGCGTACAATTGTAATGCATATTATATTTTTCGGCGCACCATTTTCCATATAGCATCCCAACACGCATTGTAATTTCGCCATCAGAGAAACAACCCCAAAAAAACACCACGCCATTTTTCTTCCCCCTTCGAGGACTGTTATAATAAAATTAATGTTGCGTTTCCCGCCAAAAAATAGTATTTCCGCGACAAAATGGCTGACGAAAGTCGATAGCTTTGAATGTTTGATACGCTCGGCGCCGCTGCGACAGCGGCAAGCGTGCGACCAAACATACGCTTCCAACTAATCGTGACCTGTGTGAATTAAATGGATACCCCTCCTGCGGTCTAGTTATTACCTATACGAGAGGGGTGAAGGAGCTCTCTGTAAGCCGGCCACGACATCCACGCGTACGTAGCATTAAATATTTAACTTTAGCCTAGTTTTCATAATGTCCCCCTTTGAATACAACGTTTAATTCCGTCTAATTGCGGGGTTAATGGCAGGACCTAATTCTTTTTCCCCGAAACGGTATAACATTAAATTACACCTATTATTAGTTGGTACTTTTTCAGGAATAATGCATGTCTGATAAGGTCACGTTTCCGTGGGCGAGTAATTTGAAAAAATGGATCCATTTCTGTTATTGTTGGTATGAAACATGCAACTGTACTGTAACTATGAATGGCTTTCTTTGACACAAATTTCACGTTGCATTCAGTCAATAAAATAACTATAGTATTTCCATACTATCACCATAAAGTGTAATTTTTAATGTATCGAATAGATTAAAGTGCACTAAAATGGTTTTTTATCATCGACGCGAAGTTTTATAAGTTTAACATGTGTCTTATAAGTTTTACAGTGAAACACGTACCTTTTTAGTACTTATTAACGTTATGACAAGAGCGAAAAAGGTACATAGGTACGTGTTTAAATTTTCCTCGCTGTACATATATGTGTGTAAGTAAGGTCAAGTATGTGACATTTGTAGTACCAAAACGAACGAACTAGTTTAGTTTTATGGTCTGAAACGTGACTTGATCGACAGTTTACTAAAGTCAAGAAATTATTGTTCAATCGCTTAAATATTACCAGCTTTTTAGGATTCCGTAGCCAAAATGGCAAAATTGGAACCCTTATAGTTTGGTCAAGTCCGGTCCGTCCGTATGTCCCAGGAATTTTACTCAAAAACTATAAGAAGTACGTACATTGATGAAATTAGGACTATAGGTGTCTTGTGCAAGCCGCTACTTAGTTTGATAGTTAATTAATAAAATTAAAAATTCTAGGAGGGGCACTCCATACATGTAACCGAAACTGAAGAAAACATTTTTCAGCAATTATCAATGTGTGGCACATATTTCGACAGATCTTTTAAAATCTTTTTGAGCTTTCGATAAAAATTTGATAAAGTTTTCTGAAAAAAAATGGTTTCTGCAATAATTTAGTGGATATTATATTCGGAAATAATCGCTTCGAAAGTAGCCTAAATTGTGCCCCCGCCCTCTATTTTCCAAACCTTGTGTCCAAAAAATATCAAAAAAATGACACAGATAAAACTTTATAAATACTTACAACGGAAATTGTTTTCAACATGATCGGATATACCGGTTTTGAGTTATTGCCGAAAAACTGCGTTTCCCAGCGAAAGGACGTAAGTGCCGTGGGGATACGCTTTTTTGCTAGTGCTCTTTTTCATATCGTATCTTGTTCATCTGTTGTGCATTTTTTTGTATGAACGGCTGCGGAACCCAATACTGAGCATGGTCCGACATGTTCTTGGCCTATTTTTTCAGGATATGTTGAGAGTGGTTTATCGTGTCAGTCAGCGATTACGTAATTGTTGAAAGTCCAATGACTGCGCACCACGTAACCATTTTTCAGTCATGCACAAAGCGAACATTAGTGTTATTACTACAGTAACTATTACGGAACAGATTAGGGTTGTGACTGAAGTAAATACTAATTCGCAAAATCCGCGTCAGCGACGAACGCCGCGCTGCTATAATGACTCCTAGACACGGATGAACTTTTCGTATTCATAGTTCTCGCCCTTGGTTTTGTTTTCTTAAGGGGCTGCCATACGTGAATAACCTTCGATCCGTAGCTCTTCACTTCTCTGTGTTGTACATGTCTCGTGTTAACAACCGCCGTTGTTACCAATATACTGTTTCAGTTTATCTTCACGAGTCACCGAAATCAAGATAAACACCAAATTTGTTATTTTTACGACAAAAAACTAGTTATTGCTATATTTCTTAAAAACTACAGAACCTATTGAAAAACCAGTTGACAATTTTAAAGTGCATCATTACTCACTTATTGGTTTTAGTCCCAAGTCTAAGCCTATACCAATTTAAGATAGAAAAACGACTTCACTAATATATGTTTTTGTCTTGATTTATTAAGTATTATTACATTGCAGTTGACAAAAATATAGGCCAAATACCAATCTACAATATATATACATAAAATAGATTTTAGGTGGTTTGCAGCGAGATGAATAATTTTAATGTATCACTTTAAAAACAGTGAAATTTACCAAAATATTCTGGGTAGCCCCTTAAGCCAGACTCCATAAGCTACTTGACGGACCAATATATTTTGGCATGCGATCTGGAACATGCACTACTACTCCAAGTGTCTAGTTATATCAGGGACGAACTACAGGCGGTTTAACTTGTGTTTTCAGAATGTCACCCCTGTATTTGCCTTCCATTAATTTCATAATAACCGGATCGCATGTCTAGGACGGGGCACGCGAATTTGCTATTCCAGTGCAGTTGGTTTAAACATGTTCTGTCATGGCAGATAATGTATTAGTAACTAATATACCATTTTTAATACTTATACCTACATAAAACAATTAGGTTAATGGTAACGCTATAATAACACCGTGTCTGAATGTTTGTATCCACAAACATTATCGATTGTACAGTCCATGAGCACCCAGAATAGGATTCGGCTACTGACTGATAAAATCGGATATTTTCGTTTTACGCGGTAAATGACAAAAATACATACAGCTCTGCATATATCTGTAATAAAATAAGTATATAAAGGTATTCGATTTCCTGTTTCATTTAGCAGTAGTACCTAACACGTTATGACAAAGTCCTGTGAAAACAATGTCAGCGGTCAGACAATGATTAGTTAAGTATGGCTTATTTTTCATTGGTGTTTAACTTTAAATTAACTTTTTATATTTGCGTGCAATAGCCGAAACCATATAAATTTATATGTTTTGAGTTCGAATCTAGCCCAATTTTTATTTTTAAATAGTTGCGAACTGTAACTTTGATCCGTTTTTTTTTAATTTATATGATACAAAAAGACCCTCTTTTTGTATTATATAAATATTAAGTTATAATTGTATGGCTCTTTGTATATGTCTGTGGTATCGTAGTTCCTACACGGATGAACTGAACATGATTTAGTCTTTTGTTTGAAAATCAAAATCAAGTCGAATAATTGGGTAGACTATTTCTCATATGGAGCGTCAAATTGTCTACATATACGGTTACACTATTACTAGTACTTAATATTGTACATACAGAGGGGTTTTACTTAAGGTTTCTAGCTATACATATGAATTCCCTACCAATCAAAATAAGTAGTCATTGATATGTCCAACGACTAAAGGGTTGACATTCTCTAAATGTATTACATTTTTATTTCTGACTAGAAGGTACTTCGTTTGCGGAAAAGAAAGAAAGTCATAACCGTTCTTTTTTTCTTCATCGTAGTCGGGAAAAAAGTATGCTATAACCATCTATGGATGCCCAGCTACAACAACGTACTAAAATTGTTGAAATCCGTTTAGGCATTTTGGCGTGAGGAAGCCGCAACGACACATACTAAAACTTCAAAAAAAAATGTTCAATTCAGTGACCTTCAAATAGTCCATTTCAATTTTTTTAAATATCTTTGACCCTTTTTCAGGCGTAGTAGGATTCCTCGCCAACATAGGTGATATTAAATTTCAACTTTGACACGACGGTTTAAGGTTGAAACAAAAGTGAATTTTCTCGAAAAGTTGATGATGATTCAGTAATAAAGTAAACAAGAAAAAATATTGTATGTCATTTTATTGCGGTTTTTGGTATAATCAATAAATTACATAACATAAACATAATAATTATGATTAAAGTATTGAGCTTAAAGCATACAGGAAATATGCAGTAGGTAAAATGGGTGTTTACAATTTAATTACATTCATTTAAAAACATAAATTATTAATTTATCGTATTTATTTATCGTATAAATTTAAAACAATAGTACCTAAGTTTGTTATATTTTATTTCTCTAAGGCATTAAGTATCTCACATTTGGTAAAGGCATGTATGCTTTAAAGTTCTAATATGAACAATGTCAAACAACAGGCATAAACTTAATCTTAAAACGGCACACCAACATTAAAAATAAAATATAATTAAATAAACAACAATATAATACCAGTTGCACCGACGTCAATTAAAACGAAAGAACTCAGAACTGTCAGAAGATTTCTCCTGTTATTTCTTACACGAGAGTCCGAAAGGAGATCGTTTCCATTGTACTTACTCTAGACGCGACGCTAATGTCCTAATAGGATTTTAGCCGCAATCGTCATTGGTGCAACTGTAAACTAATCTCTAAGCTGGTACTTTGCAAATAGTATTCATTATTGACTAGCAGTCTCAAGACAGTCTAATGGAGGACGTACATACACAAAACATTTAACTTCTAACACACAGTCAGGGCCTGATTTAGTGGAGGGCAACGGAGGCTGCAGCCCTGTTGGGGCCTCCACAAGAGAGGGGCCCATACAATTTTATTTATTATTTGGAATAAAATACTAGGGGCCTCCTCATTTGTCGCCCCGACCCTGTTATTCAGTTCTCGTTCTAGATACATTTCTGATTTCTTCTGCACATATATGGCGCGGAGAGACGACGGTCACTACTTTGAATAAGCTTGTATCTGAAACCAACCCGTTAACATAGCAGTAAGTCTAAATTATTGTCATGTATACTTACTAGGTACAGGCAGTTGTAAAAAGATATACACGATTAACCCGATTATAAAACATCTTTTCAACGATATACTGCCATTAAATACGAATCGAAATCGTTAACTTGAATTGACTATTTTGAATTTAATACCGTTCAAAATTGACTTTGAAAAAAATGTAGGTAAGTATGCTAAAAAATAATTACAACCAAATTTCTTTTCGTCATAAATGAATTAAGCCAGAATTGAATTTTGTCTATTATAAATTAGGTGCGAAGTGAATATAGTCTAATATGAGTTAAGACCAAAATTTTAATTTAGGCTTAAAACTAGATTATTGTCCAGACATAATGAATAAAATGAATAAAATCGACTGGCTGGGGTCATTAAGAAATAAAATCACAGCCCAGTCGGTCCATATCGATAAATTAAGTAGCTACAGTCAAATGCAAAAATATGGGTATACATGCTTCTCAAAAATACATAAGTATCTATCGCTCTAATGTCAACAAAATAAAGCTTGACGTATAATTTCGAGTTGTCGATTTTTCATTTGTACTTAATGACAGTAAATCCTCTCAAGTCCATTGACGGGTAAAAAGTCTAGCAATTTTTTTTGCGACTGATTGTACGTTTTAATCGGAGCAAAATGAGATTCGTTTATTTTCAAAGTAATGACCATATAAAATTCCCGACGCGATATGCGTGCAAAATGTTACTGCATGCGAAATACTACTGCCGCGCCAACATACGGCCTCTTATTAACGAGACGGCTTTCCTCCGGGTCTAGCTAGGCACGGTGTTAAACCGTGTCTACGTCCGATTCTCAGTTAGGAATGGGACACTATGGAGGTTTGTTAACGACACCGGCTTGTGACCAAGCTTAGCCGGCACCGGTCCAGGTAGAAACCGTCTCTTCTTAACAAGGGGCCTAACTGAGCGCGCTTGTCGCTTGTCTCACTCACACTGCTTAAGATAGAAAGAGGTAGTTATTAGCATGCATGGCGCGATTGTGCTGAAGCTGTAGTTGAGACTCGCGTTATTTTTCACCAGAGTGACGAAAGTCTCATAGGAAGAAACGGTTCACGTTTTTTTTATACACTGTTACTTTACTGGCGCTTGGTGTCCATTTCATACAAATAAAGTGCGAGAGCATTTAGAATAGGATTCTGGCTCTAGAATAGATTTCGGTTATTGCCAGACGAATGTAATAATAGTACTGTACTGTTTTGCGTAAATTTTTTACAACTTAAAAAAAATGTTAAGTCAAAGTTAAACAATAATGCAGCATAAAAGCCTTTTGTATTTGTAATCATATTCTGATTATTGACGTTGCTTCCATAGGACTTTATGTCATAATAGCAATATCAATAGTTTTGTAAAATTCAAACATGGAAAAACGAATACCTTTATTTATCTGTTTTATTACAGATATATACAGAGCTGTGAATACCCCCGCTAGACAACAATTAAACTCGGTAAAATAATTGCCTGGTATTACTGCTCTATATACTTCCAAAATGTAATTTGCCGCTATCATTCCTTCATTTTACTAAAATAATATATTCGAGTTTATCCCAGAGTAGCCGATACCAATTCTAAGAGCTCACAGATTCAACTTCCTGATTCGATTTTTTTTTATAAGAGTCCCGAGTCTTATAATTATAACAAATGATAATAGTAACAAACAAGTGTACAGTTTGCATGTTGGTAAGCAGTTAGCGCCGCCTATGGACGCTTGCAGCGGCAGAAGCATCACGCTGATAAATATCACATTTACAGTATCTATAAACATCATCAAAACACTTTCACTACCAAGACTTTCTTTCGTAGCCGATAACATAGGAAAATGCGTATGTAGCGAAAACTTGCTACAAACAGAGCGACCAGCTGGCGAGTTCCTAGTCGTAATAGTGTTTTGTCTAATAAATGTTATTAATGTTAGGTTTTGTATGACACCTCTATTATAATCCGTTTCATGAGGAACAACTACATTTTGTACCTTTTCCGTCACTAAAACCTTGACACACCATATGTGAGTACCAGTGCTTCCTTTCGTTTGATGGATTTATACGCGACTTGCTTGTTAGTTATAGAAGTCACGAATACAGCGGCGTACAGTCAGCATCAAAGTCTGTAGCATCCAAAGTGCCCTTTTTATCCCAATAATAATAAGTATATGTTGCGAGATATTTCGCAATTTCATGCTGATTGTATCAACTATTTAGGTAACCACGGACCCCGTAGCAAAAGAAAAGATTACGGTCCAATTTATTAAAAAAAAACCTTTAACGACAGATATATAAGTAGCCTTTTAGTGTCACATGCCATTCTGCTTCAATACGTCGCATCTGGGGCCCGTTTCATAAACACGTGTAACTTATATTATATGTATTGAAACGAGGTAAAAGTTACAATAGGAACTTAAATCCAAAACAATTATTACATTGAGTATGTAAGCATCACTTATAATAATAAAATGGCGGCGCGTCTGTGCCGATGATGAAAGTTTGTGCCGATGTATGTATGTACGTTCCTCTTAATTCTCAAAACTATAGAACAGATCCAACGAAACTTTCCAGTAAGTAAAGTTGTTTAGACATCAAAATAACACATAGGCTATAAATTTTATCACTACGCGGGCGAAGTCGCGGGCAACCGCTAGTAACCTATATATTGTTTCATTACCTGTGCTCTTTTCCTTAAATTTTATCTCAATTATTAAATTATAAAAGTTATCCCTGTATACTGCTACCTATCCAGAAATCTGACGCTGTGAGTGTTTATAAACTGTTGTGATTTCATTTCATCCGAGTACGAGCATCTTTCCCGCGCTATACATAGAGGCTTGAGCTACCATTATTAACAGAAATCACCCAGAAGTTTGTATGGGGAATCAATCATTAAAACATCTATTTTTTCAGTAACTTTTTCTGTAAATGCTTATAATAAATAAATATAAGTAGTAACCAGAACACTACTGAAAATAACTGAAATAATAATGAAATAATGATTTTTATTCTGTAAGTAGACCGCAAGGACACTTTTACAACTCTGACTCTACGCTGAGAAGTTGAGATGAAAGCCGAACCGGACGCCCAAGAAGTAGTATTTAAATGTATGGATAGTATGGATATGGAGGTAACATATATACACACTATTTCCGTTAAAAGTTCTCTACATTCTCCATGTTTTTAGTTGGTTTATATTGATACCTCAGGACTCAGGGTAAAATCAAACATATATATCTCCGATTTTCTAACTCGTATGTAATGTATATTAACACATTCACGACCGATGTATATTGGAAAATGTTTATGCGCGAAAAGTTACTACGAGCGGAGCGCCCAGCCAGCGGGTTCCTAGTCGTGAAAGGGTTATGAGGCCGTTCAAGTATTACGTAAACACCAACACGGGTGAGCTGTTTCTTGATTGGTTTATTTTTAATGACACCGGAAGCGGAGGGCTCTGAATAATTACTACGTCAGCAAAACACTGAGTATGAAGAACACATATGGCAAGCCTACTTGAATATAATAGATAGTTGCTCATGGTTAACAATAAACAGATTTTGAAAAAAAAAAACATTGCATATAAGCATAGGAGGGGTTTAAACATTATCAAAATTCTGCTTATGTTATCATTGAACAGCCGCTAATGACGGTAACTTCCTTTATGAATCTGGTACACACATAACAAGACATTGGTAACTATTGTTCGATTCACGGCATTCTCAAGGTACTTATGTAATTTTCATCACACTTGTTCGTAAACGGTGTCATTTCATTACACGCAGGCAAACCGAGCGACAAGGTCTTAATGAAAACCGTGGGCTTTTTATTTTTCCATTAACGCCATGGGCGTAATGACTTCTTTTTTTATTTATTTTTGACTGCATTCACTACTCTAATATGCCAGGTTTAGAACGGAACCGAACGGAATTAGTTAAAATCAACAAATTTAAATTATACATAATGTAATATCAATAAATATACGTCGACGTTATAGTTAAATACGTTAAAATAGCTTGTTTCCACTATTTTACAATTATTAATGTACTTAAAAGATTGTATGCAACAAAATTAAAAAATAGTTTTGTTACGAAACCTTTGTTGGACGAACACAAAAAACGAAACCTTTGTTTATGCTATCTATGGAATGAGATTCTACCAATCACGAAATGTCACTTTCACACACACAACGTTGCGACTTGTGACATTTGAAAGTAACAAGCTTTTCCTGACTTAATAATTTATTCGTTTCCTCGCAAGTGTGATGAAAAACATTGTGTGTTACTCGGGCGGTACCGGAATGACAATCTCAAGTCATTAAAGCTCTTCAATGAGCTCTCGTTTGTAATGCCTTCTCTACCGCCCACGGTGCACAATGTACTATTGACAACCCTAAAGTTTGCTGCCCGTAATATTGGGTTACGTCTTCTTTTTACCGACAATGGCTCCATACTAATAATGTGTAACACAGGTTTACGTGACGCCTCTGTCACTACAAAGAAAAGTTACAAATATTGTAATGATAATTTAGCATTTAAAATTAATTACAGTAAACTCCATTAACCAGGCGAACTAGATTGACAGCTGAAAATGTTACCAGGCATGGGAAAAAATATAGTCACAGGTGTATTGTATATCGATATAATCCATATCAAGGATTAGTAGTTATATCAGTCTTTCTCAAAGTGGACGATAACGCCCCCTTGTGGGCGCTGGAGGCCTAGAGGGGGGCGGTAAGGGGCCCAGAAAAAATTGGGGGTAATATAGCACACTATAATTCAATTAATTTAAAGTTATAGTGGTTTTTAAGTAAAAAAAATCAGGGGGCGCTGGAAAACAATTTATTTTTAGTGGGCAGTACACAAAATAAGTTTGAGAACCTCCTCAGATTAGATTAGGTATAAAATAAAGAAGAATGCTGATATGTATGTTGTTTTCTTGAAATAAATAATGATGTTATTCGATGCATTTTTTTCCATCCGAGATATTTTATTACGTATTATTTCGTATTAACAAAATTAATAGTTAGATTTACAACTCAATAATGCTGCTAAACTAAACTACTGGCAGGAGCGATTTTTCATACATACTAACTTTTTTGTATAACGATTTAACAGCACTAGTGAAACTGTAGTAACATTCATGTATAGGTAATTAATTGTGAAGTTGGTTCGCCTAATTATGGGTTTTACTCTAAAAACTGTGTAATTTTTACCGTAATTAAGATGATTTGGGGGGGGGGGGGGGGGGGGGGGGCAGATGCAATGCCGGCGAAAAAGAATAACGACCCAAATAACACCATAGAGAGTTTTCTAATAAGAGCTTGCCACCAATCGCACGATACTTACAGATGTCTGCACATAATATATGAATATGACACATGATACTGAAGGAACTTTACCACGCGATCCAAGGAGGTTGATTCATTTTGCTAATAGGTACATGAGTCATGTTGATCGGTAGATTAACTATCGCGTGTTTCTTATGCAATCTTCGCAGTGTCCGCAGTATGGTAGCGCCGCTACGGCCAAGAAGGAAGGCTGCTGGGATGTTAACTTCTGTGTCCATCCTGAAATTAGTAATAGAACGTTGACACAACAGAGACCAATAAATAAGAGAATAATTAGACAGACAGAGCCGCGAGGCGAGGTCCAGCTGTAATACGAGGCAAGGAAGTAATTTACAATCGAAGCAAGCTTATGCATTTCTCAAAAAAATTACATGAGAATAATCTACAATAACCTTAATATTATTAGATTTTATTTTCAACATAAAAAAATGCAATTCCAATGTACCAAAAAAACTTTACTTTTTTCCGCCATTTCAAACAGCATAATTATGAACTTAACGAAGCAAGCATACACACTTTTTTCGCGCTAAACTCTTTGGTAATGTGCTTTTTTTTATGTATCACGTGTTTTTTAGGGTTCCGTGGCCAAGGTGACAAAAATGGGACCCTTAGTAGTCATGCCCGTCCGTATGTCAGGCATTTTACTAAACATCTAAAGCTTGTAACGAAAAAAACTGGATATTTAAATTATTAGTTTAACTTCAAACAAAATAAGAACTCTCATGATTAAATTACCGACTGTGATATAAATTACTAAACGTCATAATTCTATACGGTCAAATTGCCTCCTTATTTTCAGTTTTTGATCAGTTTAAAATAGCCAAAAGCTTAAAAATAAGTATTCATGAATGTTTTCTACGTATTTTCAGAAATAACATTTGGCTGCAAGCGTGACATCATTTATATTGACTACGGGAAAGTACCCAATTCGACTTTATTACACTTTATTAGACATTTTATTTTAATTGGGATTTTGATGGAATTTTATTGGAAATTTGTTTTTAATGTATTAACGTATTTATTATTATTTTTAAACTAACATAGGTATAAGTATTTTACTAAAAAAATAATGTATGGATCATAGTTATCTGAAAATAAAGACTTATTATTATTACCCTAGCATACTTTGCAGTACCTTGTCATTGACACAGAGTTCTATGGTGGAGCTAGTGACGTAGTTACCGAAGGGCTAGGTAGTGCCGTGCCCCTTTTCTAGCGAATCTCGACCTGATATGGGGCCCCAATTTTTTATTTTGCACTTCGGTTCTTAATAGAGAAGATGCATTATTTGCATTTGACGTCACTCATATCACAAGTGTATGTATGGAGGAGTGTATGAGCCTTTTCTTATTTTGGCCGTTAAGAAGTGCGTTAAGTGCATAGTTGACATATGTGTTTTTCCTTTATTGGACCGTAAAGAATCACAAGGTAACGTCTAATTTTCTTTTGAGCCAGAAAAAATACTCTAATTTTGTAGAAAAGTATAACTTTTTTGTTTTTTCACCTTTTTGGGCTCAACTTGATATTTCTATGTTTGTTTAATACGCATTATGAAAAATAAACGCATTGCATCTTTTCTATTACCTAACTACGCCACTAAGTGGTACCTGAATCAATTTCCCTTATTGTATGTCTTATAAAATATATAGGAACTAGAAGACGCCCGCAACTTCGTTCGCGGAGGAGAAAAAGTCATAACCCCTCTTTTTTTCTTGAGCGTAGTTAGGTAAAAAGTATCCTATAACCATCTGGAGATACCCAGCTACCACCAAAAATAGTTGAAATCCGTTTAGCCGATTTTGCGTGATAAAGCCACAACGACACATACAAACATACATAAAATCCAAACAAAATATTTTTCATTTTAGAGACGTCGAAATAGTCCATAACAATCATTTTTTTGAAAATATCTTCAATGTACAGACATTTCATTTTTACAAGTTTATAATAGTATAGATATATTTGTCACCTGTCATCCACCATCTCGATAAGATGATCCAAAGACTCGTCCCACCTGTCTACGGACTCTGTGATAATCATCGCCCGAGCTCCAGCCTGCTGGGCTTTCACGGTCTTGAACACGAACGAACATTCACTGAAAACAATGACAATAGGTAAAGGTATTACTGCCAATAATAGTCATGTCGAATAGGGTGTTGACTAAATTTAAATTTCCGTAATGTAGATTAAAAATTGAAGACGTATTTTATCTTTTTCACATTGTAACGCCGCAAACTTCCTTGGCACAATACTGGCCGATAATAAATTGCATTGGAAAAAATTGGAGCTCTACGATTGTGTTTTGTTTGTGGGCGACAGGTCCTTACTCGTCTGGTTCGAACCTGTGTTGTTGCACCAATCATGAAAGATCTGAGATTTAAATATGTTATGAATTAATGTGCTGTTGCAAAACTTTGAAATCGTAAAAAATTTAGTGTTTGCAATACTGTGTTGGCTTCAATATCCACAAGGGCTGCCAATAAGCCCTCGCAGGACGTTTTGTATATACATAGTTATTTTCATCTATTTTCCTGTAGTGTCCTGTTCGACTAAATTCAAGTCTTATTTCGATTTGACTGGTCTTAACTATGAAGAAATGAGGCTTGAGTTGATTTGAAACAACCATTAAGTGGAGCATTGTTACAGCGCGCAGCTCTGACGCGCCTTCTGTCTTCACCATCCAGAAAAAACTTATCCGAATATTGGTCAATATCAAGCGAACTGACAGCTGTAAACCCTATTTTGAAAAACATAAATTACTAACTCTTCCTAGTATATACATCTTTGAGACCTGTAAGTTTGTACGGAAACATAAAGAGTTGTATGTAAAACGCGATGACATTCCCTCTTCACGACCTCCGTCATAAAAATAGACTCGTTCGACCGCCCGCCAAACTGAAACTGCTATCCTCAGGCCCATTAATAATGTCCATTAAGATTTATAATAATTTACCTCGCTCTATAAAAGAAGAAGAAGACGATAAAAAGTACATAAATAAAATAAGGCAATTACTACTGACTAAATCCTATTACACGCTAAATGAATACTTAGAAGATAAATTATAAACGCTCAGTAAGTCATCCTCTCCCTAACATTGCAGTGCCCAACAGGGTTCACAATGATCTGTAGCTTTAAGTTGACATCTGTACCTACTTTTGTGATATTGCAATAAATATTGAGTATTGAGCGCTTTCTTCTTTGCTGAAGTTTTCCCCTGAAAACCTATCGTCAGTCTTCAGTCGCACCTCGGCCGACGGTTGCATTTAATGCCTTCTTGGAAGACTAGATTGGAAAATTGGATAGAAAATGGAATCTCCACACCTGACCTGCCTGCCTGCTCAGATAAGGCCAGTAATTTCCAGTTATTGCCGCGTACTGACTGACTGAATACCATTTAGTTTATTTTTTTATTCGCATGTAGTTTATTTTTATTATATTTTACATATTACCACGCCTTGTATTTTACTCCCGAAGACTAGCCCGGCTACAAAGTAATCAAAAAATAATGGCGAGACATTGAGTCAAAATATCGCGTTACGCCTCTGTACACTTTATACACGGTTATGACGTCACGACCTCCACTCCTAAACTTTAATGCAATTTATCTGAGTAATTTCGTATTAATTTCAAAAAATAAAGAATGTGTCGAATATTTTTTTATTATCTAAGTGACAGACTATTTATAATTTTAATTTTCGTAATTGGCATCATGCCTATTGTCGACACTAAAGTTCACATTTTTTTTATAAACACCGCCCATTTAAAGCTACAGACAGATAACATGGCTACTATTAGTAAAGGTAAGTGTCTTCATAAAAATTTAAATGTAATGCCAATTTTTCACCATTGCTGTTACTTATTAAGAGCTGATTAAAATAGCCATAGGTATGTTCGTCATGTTATCTTAATCAGCACAATATATCAGCTTGATGGCAATTGCAAACTGCATATTTATCTATGAAACGATGGATGCGGGCGACGCAGACCGGACATGGAGCCGTTCTTTGGGGGAGGCCTATGACCAGCAGCGGACGTCACACAAATCGATGGTGGATACACCCTTTGAATCTAAAGGTATTGATATTATGATATGAACCTAAATAAAGCTAAGTACTACAAGCCGGATTTTGTCACCAGTTCTTTTTTAAATAAAATTAACTTTAATACCTGAAGAAATAAGGAAGTTTAGCCATCCTGAATGAAATAAAGAGACATGTTTAACAAGAAAAGCAAAGTTTTCATATAAATGAAGGCTTGCTTTTGATGTTTATTAAATTATTTCAATATTTAAATGAATGAGTCAGATTTATTATATAAAAAAACATATTAAAACTACATACCCTCGCTCTGACAAAGCAATATGTCCAACAAGCTCATCAGTATTCAAAATATCTGAACAACTGTGGATGGGATTGGTTGGCACCAAACGGGCTTTCTCGAAGTGGAGACTCTGGTTCTGAAATTAGCAAATCACGGGGTGACTTTTTTTAATTGGCTGGATGTGGCATAGACATATTCTAAAAATAGTATTGGTTTGCGTAATATATAAATAAGGCATCAATGCAATATTAATCTGTGCTTTTTCTGTAAAGATGCACCCTCATTCTTCTGATATATGGAATCGCAATAGCATAATTGGCATTTTATAATATAAAAGAATTTTGATATCTTTGAGTGCCCAGCCCATTCACGAAAAACTTTTTCTGAAGTGGTAAGCAATAAACCAAATGTAAGTATATCAATGGTGGAAAGGAGAAATGGGATAAACAACAGTGTGGTGGTATTTACTAATAAACCCAATTAACTCATTTTATAAGGTGTTTAATTCAATGGCTCGAAAATGTTGCAAATCAAATCAAAATAATAAACTATTTGTCAATCTAATTTGCCTTCTTTGGCACTCAAAGCATTATTATTAAGTGAAACAATTTAAAGAGAAACATGTAGACGTACAACAATAAAATCTGAACATGGGAGCTGTAAAGTTTCCAAAACGTAAGGAAGACAAGAGATATTGATATTATGCAATATTGAAATTGTTCTATTTAAATGAGTGATAATCACCGAAACTGAAATAGTATTTTATGCAATTGTTATATAATGTATGCTTTTTCAGTTGATTACCGGATTTAGCCTAATTAAGGTATGAGACTTAAAAACGTAATTATATAACTATTGTATACAAACTTTTTCTATGAGTAAACCATAAACTACAGTAAATGAAACAGCTAAAAAATAATTCCAAAAACACTCTTTTCAAACATTCTATTTTTGAAATTAATTATATTTCTGTATGGAGTTGTATAATATAGGTATTATAGTTCAGAGTGACATATAATATTCACCAAAGAGTATAGAGAGATCATCCAATCTAAAAAGTGTGCCTTTTTAATATGATTCATGGAGCATTTGCATGCATTCTTATTCACAGATTATAGTTCATGAGTAGAAAAATAATATTGCTTAATAGTAAGGTAAATAAGTAATATAAGAAACTCACAAAGGGTGGTCCAAAATCTTTAGCTGGTCGAATCCTATATGTATATCTTAATTCAGGTGGGTCCAGGATCTCAAAGAAGACGTCTCCAGCAATGATGTCAGCTGTTGAGGAGCCATCATAGAAGTGCAGGTCATTTGCTGAAAAGAAATGAAGCATGCTCTATTATATGGGCAGTATATGTTATTCATTTATAAAGAAACATAAAATCTTTTTGATTCACCATTAATCACTGAAACAATAAAAAAAGAGGCCAAGTGGGAGTCGGACTGGCCCATGAAGGGTTCCGCAGCCGTTTATACAAAGAAATGCACTACAGATGAAAAAACATATGATATGAAAAAATACTAACAAAAGAGTGTATCTCCCCGGCACTTAAGTTCTTTTGCTGAGAAGCGCAGTTTTTTAGCAATAACTCAAAAACGGTATGTCCGATCATGTTGAAAACAATTTTCGTTGGAAGTACTTATTAAGCTTTATATTTGTAATTTTTTTCATATTTTTTGAACATACCGTTTAGAAAATAGAGGGGGGGGACACAATTTTTGCTACTTTCGTAGCAAATATTTTGGAAAATATTCACTAAATCACTGGACTGGAGTGTCATCTCTGGGGATTTCTTTATTTAACTCGCTTCTTACTCAGCTCTATGACGTGCACGCTCCAGTTCGGCCTATCAGGGTGAAACATCTTCCTGCTCCCTGGCTAACTAATGAAATCAGAACGCTTATTGAGAAGAAAAATTTGGCCAAGTCTAGGTATAAAAATGACCCTTCTGATAAGAACAAAACACGTTACCACACTTTGCGCAACCGTTGTAGTATTGTTTGCCGAGATGCGCAAAGGCGCCATATTCACCAGTCTGTTGAAAATGGTGATCCTTCTAAAGTGTGGAAATTTCTTAAGTCGCTAGGAGTTGGGAAATCTCAGCAGGATTCCTGTTCTAAAGACCTCAATATTGATCAGCAGAATCAGCATTTCTCTTCTTCTTCTGTTTTTAGCGGTCCTGTTAAGACCAGGACCCTTGATTATCTTTCATCTCTCCCAACTCCAGACTTTAATCCTTTTTCTCTAACTCAATTTTCCGACAGTGATGTGAAGAAAAACGTACTAGCCATTACTTCCAACGCCGTTGGTGTTGATAATGTGAGTCGCAGTATGATCCTTCCTCTGCTTGACCTTCTTGTTCCCGTAATTGCCAGTATCCTGAATGCTTCTGTTTCATCTAGTGTCTTTCCTGCTATCTGGAAAGTTGCTGATATAATTCCCTTACCGAAAAAATCCAATCCTGCCACCTTCTCAGATTACCGACCTATTTCCATTCTTCCTTTCTTATCCAAAGTCCTTGAACGTTTAGTATTTCAGCAACTTCTAAATCGGAATGATCTTTTAAATCCATATCAGTCCGATTTCCGATCCGGTCATAGTCCGACTACTGCTCTCGTAAAAATTACGGATGATATTCGGTCGGGTATGAATGACCGGATATTGACGGTGCTTACGCTTCTGGATTTTAGTAACGCGTTCAACACTGTTGATTTAACTTAACATATCTCCTGCGGTTATTGAATGGTTTCATAGTTACCTAGCTAATCGTCGGCAGCGTATAAAGGTGAATACTTCCCGATCTCCTTGGTGCAGCACACTTTCCGGCGTTCCGCAAGGCGGTGTGCTGTCTCCACTGCTTTTTTAATTTTTTATTAATTCCATTACTCATAATCTATCTTCTTTTTATCACCTTTATGCTGACGATCTCCAAATAAATTCTCAGGGTGTACTCGGCGATCTCCCGTCGGTCATAACCATGGCAAATTGTGACTTGGAGCTAATTTCGGAGTGGACTAGTAGCTATGGCCTGAAAGTTAATCCTACGAAGACGCAAGTTATCATCATTGGCAGCTCAAAGATGATTTCTAAAGTTGACTTTGCTGGCCTCTCAAGAATTGTATTTAATGGTGTTCAAATTCCTTTTTCTCACTCTGTAAAGAATTTAGGTATAATCTTGGATCGCACTCTTTCCTGGGTGCCGCAGCTGAATGAGGTTAGCAGGAGGGTGTTCGCCACAGCGGGTTCACTGAGAAGGCTTCGTAATTTTGTTCCTATCGCCACTAAAATTGCGCTTGCTCAAACACTACTCCTTCCCATTTTTGACCACGCTGATGCTGCCTATCTAGATCTTTCAGAGGAGCAACTTAACAAACTTGAGCAAATTCAAAACATCTGTATCAGGTTTATATTTGGGTTACGCAAGTATGATCATGTGTCTAGTTTCCATTCACAACTCAAGTGGCTCCCTATTCGTCTTCGTCGTAACACTCACATTCTTTCTCTTCTCTATAATACACTCTTTCATCCTGCGACTCCCCGCTATCTCAAAGAACGTTTTAGTTATCTTCTATCAGCAAGGTCCGCTCAAAACTTTCTCCTAGCTGTTCCATCATCAAAGTCAAAGTTTTATACAAATTCTTTTACATTCCGGGCTACGGTGTTGTGGAACTTTCTTCCACTCTATTTAAGGCAAGCGAAGTCATTGCCTATTTTTAAAACTAAGTTAAAGGATCATTATTTATCTCTCCCATAACTTCTATTTTTAATTCTGCTTCTGGTTTTGTAATCACTTTAATGTCAACTATATATATATTTATAGAAGTATGTATGTTTAGTATATGTATATGTATAATATGTATGTTTGTTTTTATTTATTTTTGTATTATATGTAATCTTATCTCACCACCTACTCATTTCTAGCTATTTTATGTCATTTCCGCTACCCAAAGGTTATCTGGAAGAGATCGCTCTTTAGCGATAAGACCGCCTATTGTTTACCTATTTTTATGTTAAGTTTCTATTGTACTGTTTCTGTTGTTGGTGTGCAATAAAGAATTGTTGTTGTTGTTGGTGTTGTTAAATCAAATTTTTTTTTAGAATAGGACAGGCGGACGGACGGACGGACGGACGGACGGACGGACGGACAGACAAACATGACGAATCTATATGGGTTGTTCCGTTTTTGCCATTTTGGCTATGGAACCCTAAAAACCCTTTGATGCACCTAGAAAATTGCAATGAACTTCCAACAGGTGAACAGATTAGCAGTTTAGAAGTTCCTAATTGTGGCATACAGGCAGACTTGCACAAACACATAATACACATGTTTAACTTATACTGGCAGAGGCCCGGGGGTGTTGCTTATAAGTAAATCAGTTCCCCCCCGCCCCCCATTTTTCTTGTTGAGGTAAAAGGCTTCCTAGTGTGCAAGAATTTTATGATGATATACCTAAATGAAATAGGTATGAGGATTTTAAAAGGTTATATAAATATACATACTTATTTATTATGACAATTATTGTTATACCAAAGTACTTGTCAGTTATATTTCTGATATACTTTTAATCAATTTTATAGTTATCAATTGTATGTTTTTATACCTGTGCTAAATTATAACTGGATAATCAGAACAGAGAAACAAAACCAAAAATGTATCCATGACACGAATATTATCAATTTCATTTCAAACATATATTAATTATCAAGATAATAATTCTTGAAACATTTGCAGTGAAGCCTGATAAAATTAACTATATAGTACCTACCAGTGAAACACATCCAGCCTAAAAGGCACTACAACTTAATTTGTCTTTAGGTTCAATCAATCAATCAAAATTCTTTATTGTTGGTTAATATGTGTTGAGATACAGATTTTAAGGAGATAACAAGATCAGAATAACGTGCCAACGCCATAAGGCGTACAATAAATCTGTACAGGTTAATCTGGGTAAGCTTGTCTGATATTTTGTTTATCTATTTTGCTGAAACACATTTGTATTCAATAGTAAAGTGCATACTCGTCATACACAATGACATAAAAATCTTAATAATTAAAAACAACCGCGACCAAAGAACTTACCACCAGGAGAAACCTGTGAAGTACACAAAATCAGCAATAATCCGTAATGTATCATGATTATAGGCTTCCCAAGAGTCCACATTTTAAGAAGTAATATAACTTTACACTAATTATAACATTACAATGGCATTTTATTCAAATATTGAATTATTTGAGTTTGAGTGAATTAACATTTCATTTGACAATTGATTATTTGACACTAGCACGACTGCCAGAAAATGGATTTAGTATGTCCAATCGATGCGTATTTCATTTATTACTCCAACAAAGAATCAAGTTTATTAAAAAAAAAAACATCACCATGAGTCATCTAAACTGGAGTTTTGCTTTTCTTACATGAATAGACACTAATATAATACACCTACTCTACATTCGAAAAATACGCAATAACGCTTCATACGGATCGCAGCTTTTCAGATAGTTGTCAGAGGGGCTACTCCGAAACCCAAAAAACGAAGTTCGTAACATGCCGTCCCTCTTGCACTGATGTTAAGCTGTATTTGAGTGAGCGGGATGGCGCCAAGCGAACTTCGTTTTTCGGGTTTCGGAGGAGCCTTGCAGTTCACAAGTGCATTTTTCTATTCTAATAAATACAAATTGAAAAATTTGCCTACTTCGCAAAGAGAACACGTGTAGGTCTAGGCCGTTTTTCGTCAATGACTCAAAAAATGGTAGGTGGTAACATCACTATCAGAGGGGCTACTCCGAAACCCGAAAAACAAAGTTCGTAACGTGCTGTACCTTTTTTTTATTATTATAAAATAGATGGGCATTTGACCGCAATCTCACCTGTTGTTAAGTGACGACCTGTCGCTCTAATGTTATACTGTATTTGACTGAGCGGGATGGCGCTATACAAACTTCGTTATTGGGGTTTCAGAATAGCCCCTCTGATAGTGATGGTACCTAAACAATTTTCGTTGAGAGTATTTATTAAGCTTTGTTTGTGATTTTTTTGACATAATGTTTAGAAAATAGACGGGGGGGGGGACAACACAATTTATGCAACTTTCGGAGCGATTATTGCCGAAAATATCCACCATATCCAACAAAAATTTAGCAACCTTAAAATGTTTTAAAAGTACTGTCGAAATATGTGCCACATGCCACACATATTCGCTGAAAAAAAAAACAGTTTCCGGTACATGTTATAACATCTTTTGTGATGCTACTCACCGACTGCTCACGTGGAAAGTACGAAACTCTTTAATATCCCAGGGCGCCTACTGGTTTCTAGTAAATTAAACTACAATATTAATCACAGACAGTAAGGCATTTATTAAATATTGTTCACACAACGCACTGGTATGAATTAAGTCTTCTTTTTTTTAATGTCTACACGGAAAGTTCCAGAAAAACACTGTATAGCACCAAATTGGGACTGACCTGGTTGCAAGCACACATATTACACTGTTACTTGCTATTCCAACGTTGCACTGAGGAAGCAGCGTCCCCCAGGTGTTTCCAGTACGTGGTCTCCAGAGTCACCCAATACAGTTCTTCTCCTTATGCTCCCGCCGTTACAGCCTCCTACCCAATGGTTGTGCAACAAGTCACACGATGACTTGATTTAAAAATTCTAACTTGAACTTGAACTTGAACTTGAACTTGAACCCCTAAGACAAGACAAAGGATCTATGTTAAGTACCATGTACCGTTATTCCACGTACAATGGATTTGAGGAACAGAAAATCATCAAAAGTACTCACATTTCTGGGTTATTTAACGATGTTTCACCACATTTTACTGCCTGTGTTGTTATTTAAATTATTTGGGAACTAGTATCCATCGGTAAAGAGAAGTAAAGCGCAATAATCCGCCATTTTCGGATTGAAATCGAACTGGCGCGTGCGTTTCTCTCCAGGTGCAAATCAAAAAGGAACGAAGTCACTCATACGCCACCCTAAGTTGACGGTAAAATGTGGTACTACTTTGCTAGGTGATGTGCGTAATCCAATAGCTCGCTCGATATGCTTGCATGTTGGACTCATTAATACGCACAACGGTCGCTAGATGGTGTTATACATAACTCTGAGTACTGTGAAATAACTATTTTAATATTATTATATTATACACGAAAATCTCGTGTTACAATGTGTGGAGTGCCCCCCTAAAATATTACTCAAAGACTACTATATACATACAAGATATTATTTTTCAAACTTAGTAGCGGCACATGACACCTATACTCCAAATTTCATCAATACAAATACATTAAGTAAGTATGTAGTTTTTGAGTAAAATGCCTGTGATATACGGACCGACATGACGAAACTATAAGGGTTCTGTTTTTGCCATTTTGGCTACGGAACCCTAAAAATACGACAGAGGTAGAAATGGCTATGTTCCTTATTTTAGGCAAAACATGTAATTTTGTTCATTCACCCTAAATTCAATTTGCATGATTTTTTTATTGATGTATTTTGGTATACATATTTGTATTGTCCGGTATAGTTGTCCAATGTCGTGCTCTCCGGTTGTCCGTTGGTAGGTGTCCGGGTGTCCGGTTGTTCGGTGTCCGGTTGTATGGAAAATTGTTTGAGCTGCAAATCAAATCAATCAAATCATTTATTTCGGACAAACAGAGTATCCATAGAGTATTAGTAACAAGCAAAATCTTAATCTAGTGTTAGTACTTACAAATTACTTAATGTGCTTTGTATTCTGTGTTTTGTGTGCACAATTTACAATACAAATACAAACACCAGTGCAGCTCGGTATCTATATTATAAACTGTGCTACACTTTTAATTTGCTCGGTCCAATGCTTTAGGATCGGACAATCAAACCTGACAGCAATTTCCTTTAGAATGCTGTTGGGACTACATCTCACACGACTTAGTAGTGATACTATATTTTTGCGTATTATAGCCTGAAAACCATCCGTGCGAGCTTCCGCAAACATGCCCGATGCAGAGCACCTACTAGGCAGTCCCATCAGCATTCTAAAAGCATTGTTGTATTGTACGCGCAAGGCGTTGTAGGCTCGTTTCGTATACCGGACCCACAGGCAGCTCGTGTACAAATATTGACAGTAGGATTTAAATAACGTGATTTTTACATCACGTGAGCAACGAGCAAACCTGCGGGTAATCATGTTACTCCGAACCGCCAACGCCCTGCGCTCCCTTTCTATATCCAAATCATCTTTTAGGTCACTCGTGAGGACGTGTCCCAGGTATTTGACCCTATCCATAACCTTTAGTGGGCTAGAGTTCAACAAAATAGGTGGTACGTAATACGGCTTAATTTTACCTGCCTTGAACACCAACACCTCACTCTTTTTAGTGTTGTACTCCAGTCCATGGGTCAACGCGTAGGACTCGCAATGGGCAAGCAGCTGCTCCAGCGCGCTGACAGACGGGCTCAGCAGCACCATGTCATCGGCATAACTTAGGCTATTGACACAGGTGCTACCCACATAGCATCCCGCATGCATGCCACTAAGCCCCTCTATCAGCTGCAAAACTATCTTTTTAATCGCGTATATGCAGCTTGTAGATATATCTAGAAAAATAGACTGAAATTGCAGAATGCTTTAGTTTTTGTTGCATTTATAGATTAAACACTAATAGCTTGTGGGTCTGCTAAACCTCAGAATTTTGATGATCGGCCAGGCAGTGAGTGAGTCAGTGCTTACCGTTTTGCAAAAGGACATTGGTTTTTCAAATATTAACAAGAAGCCAATTAACACTGCCCTGATTATACATGACATACCTATGCATATTATTGCCATTTGTAAACTGTTTATAGCGTGATTATCCCAGGGTCGTACCGTAACTTGTCAAGCTATAATAAGTTATGTTAAGGGCATTATATTTATTTGTAAATGTTCTTGTTTTCCATTTAGATAAATTAAAACTCAGTTTATTCCTACCACAGTTGTCACTGAGCCTGTCTAGGTCTTCTTCAAATTTGACGCAGTCCTTGTCGTTTTTGATGGTGTGGTAAACTTCATCATCATCATCATCAACATAAAGTAGGAAGTTAATATATTTCAAACAGCAGCAGATATCGTATATGAATAGTTTGAATAGTAAAGGTCTCACTATGGACCCCTGAAAAACACAAGAGGTAGTGCACATATACAGACGCATAATCTACTTATTACAACTTTTTGAGTGCAATTATTATAGTAACTAAATACATAGGTTTCCACGGATACCGTTTGAAGTATATTTTTTCAACAAGAATTTTGTGATCCACTCTTTTAACAGCCTTACAAAATTTGTAAAAATACTGTCCACTTGTTTATAAGTCCATATTTTTAAAGACACGGTAGGAAAAAAAAACCTGACAGACTTTAACCACCAACAATGTTATCTAAACTTTCAGTCAGGTATGTTGTGTACGGATGACTATTAAAACGACTATATATACGATACAATTTATTATATTTATTTTACACTGTGTCAAGTATAAAATGAACCAGGCTTGTATGACCGTTACAATGGGTGCTTGCGTCTTTCAAATTATTTTGTCCGAAAACCGAACTAAACCCCACATTTATGTACTTAGAGCGTTTAGTTCAGTGTAAGTTTTGCATAAATTTGCCAATTAGTGCTCATGCGGACTTAGGTCCTTTGAAACCCTCATTACTTCTTAATTTGCTTTGCTATGAAGTTGGAGTCCATCTGCAGCTCAGCTCCTCCATCAACCTTCACTGTGGTTCCAGTGATCATCTCACTCTCATCGCTAGCGAGGAATGCTATCGCCTTGGCCACATGCTCAGGCTGACAGACACGCCTCATCGGAATGGCGTCGACAACATTGTCCAGGAAATTGGCGTATTCTTCGTCGCTCATGCCCGTAAGCCGCTTGAGGTATTCACTCACCTGCAAAAAATATAAATATATCTTGAACATGATACTTGTTTGCCGTGGAAAGAGGGCCTCTGGATAAGAAACGCGGGAACGTCTATAGCTATATAGGTGTATCTAAGCAGCTACTCTTGATGCTGCTAAAAAGTGACTACAATTGAAATATAACGGATAGATTTGGGCTCTCTGAAGACATTAACATTATTTTTGGACTTTTTGGATCACTAATTATTGAAATATATATATATTATTAGCAAACAGTCTGTAGGCGGTGCAAAGTTAATTCCTTTGCTTTATTTTTTTGCCAATTATAAAAAAAGTGTTAACGTGTCTTATTGGCAGTTTACATTTGTGTCATAACCACAGTGGCAGGTAATAATAACGACACGATAAAAAAAATCACAGTGATAGGCCGCCTAGAAAAGTATAATAAATGGTCACGACGGAACGTTAAAAAATCACATTAATTATGTGAGCAACAAGTGTGATCAAATCACGGTAAAATTGTTATAATAATCTGAAATTATTACAGTAAGTAACTTTAACTTGGCAAATCAGGGTTTGTCGTGGGTAACAACAGCACAGTGATTTTCTTTATAACTGGTACGTGAATCACGGTGATTGACATTGAATTGTAACGCTTTTCACCATCTCTAGTCATGATACTTGTCACAATGAGCCCACAGATACAGAATATTTCTTAAATTTATTCTTCCTCGGATTGCGCTTAGGCTCTTTTTTTATGGCATAGGGGGCCCTTATAGAATGAGGTAGTTTTGTTTGATTAAAATCGGTACCTAGCTAAAATTAAAAATAATTTAAAAATTCAAATACGTTCCTCGTATTTTTGCAAATATTATTAGTAAGTTCGATAAAATTAGGGGGTAAAAAAATTGTATGTTGTCCATTGCCGAAAAACATTAAAGAGAGTTCTACTTATATTGGTCCACGCACACCAAATTTGAATGTATGGACCATCTATTTCATTTCAACCAGTATACTATGATACGTAATTTTGTATTATGACTTACTGTGACTCCTGGGCTGACGGTATTGACTCGGACGCCTTTCGGAGCCAACTCGAGAGCGATCAGGCGAGTGAAGTGGTCAAGCGCAGCCTACAATAAATAACACATAATTCAGAAACATACCATCAGAAACTACTACCATTTTTCAAAGGAGAATAATTTTTTTAGCAATTACCAATGTTCGATTGTATCCTTATCCCATTTATAAATATAAAAATGAGAACTAAACTATTTCAGTTCGCAAAAGAAGCTACACCATGACAAGGCAAGATATCAACTGACACCACGGTCCTAACGGCACGTAGAAGATGTTCTACTTCATCTCAATGACCTCAGGCGTCTGTATTTTCTATAATGTTCCCCACTATAGGCTCCTCCTAGTAAGGAAGGTAGTTGAATGTGTCAGAAGCTGCTTACGATGAGGTCGGTAGTTAGCTTTGCTCAGGGGTCGGCAAACCACGGCTCGCGAGCCGCATGCGGCTCTTTAAAGGGTCACTTGCTGCTCTTCAAGTTCATCTTAAAAAAAGTCCTATTAAAATTTGGTATACAGTAATAAAACGTGAAACAGAAAACTGCGACTCATTGAACTTATGAAAAATCGATATTTTTTCGGCATCTGGCTCTACGTTTAAAAAGTTTGCCGACACCTGGCCTAGCTTAAAGGTACGTGCTCTCTAATCCGGACGTCGAGAACATATTGAAAGGATAGCTACGACGAGCTCGTCAAACGACGTTTTAGAGTCGTCCTCTCCAGCAGGAACGAGGAGACCATAGTCCCATTTTCTCCCCTATGTCGATTCACTATCTCTCTCCAACGATGTCAGATGAAACGGTTTCCTATCCATGTACCTTGTGCATCGCGTCCCTACTCTACTCTACGTGGCCGTGGATGGCATTCCCATTTCGGTGTTGTGTTCCCCCAAATTCTTCCAACGCTTATTTTCGCCCAATATTTGAGGCAAGCTGCCAACTAACAAGACGGTCCCGGATAAATGGAGATGTTGACGTTGTCCCCCTTGGTCTCTATAAGCACTGGCACCAGAAGTCGTGCCAGGCAATAAGGTTCATACGGAGCAACTTATGGTTGTATTGGAAATGGTAATGGAAGGGAGTGCTTACCTTCGACATGCCATTAGGCAAGCTTCCAACTGCCACGACGGTCCCGGAAATACTAGAGACGTTGACGATGTTCCCCTTGGTCTTGATTAGTGCAGGCGATAGCAGTCTTGTCAGGTTGTACACTCCTCTCAAGTTTATGTTGAATACCTTGAATCACGGAATACGATTAAATCCTAAGATCTTTGTGTTGTTGATGAAGGTGTAATACTTTGTCACATTGAAGAGGTTGTTATGAAGAAAGTTGCTCTGAGATGAGATACTAGTTACTAGCGGGTTGCGTAAACAAATTGGCGGCATTACTTATCTCTGACGTGAAATTTTTATGAGGGGGTCAAAAGTGGCTCCAAATGGTTCGTGTAATATTACACACGGCGCTGCTCGCCAGTCTGAACTTGGCTTGACACGCTACCGCGTGTCTAAATGCTAAGCGCAAGCGACTCGGCCGTTCTCGTCACTACAATACAACAATTATTACACACCAACAACAGACACAGTACAATAGCGCCTTAACAGAAAATACGGTGGCGGTCTTATCACAAAAGAGCGGTCTCTTCCAGACACTACATACTTAGTCATCGGAAAAATGAATTGTACGTATACTGTTTTCTGCTGACGTTGAATGAAACTAATGCTTTCTTTCGAATTCAATGATCAACCTTTTCACACGTGTATATACATAGCGTAGTAGAATAGAATAGAAAGATCCCTCTTTCCATCCTTACCGGGTTAACCTTGGTTCTAAAAGTACTTGATGCATGGCTTATTATCAGCTGCATGGTAAATTCACCTGATCGAACGTCGCCATATCAGTGAACTCCAAGTTCGTGCGCGCGCCTATTGCCGCATTGTTCACTAGGACATCCAGTCTGAAATTAATTTGAAACTATAATCAGGTATTCCATATGTCATCATCATGTAGCAAAGATTGTAATAGGAAGATGGGTTGAATAACCTGAAAAAAGTTGCAGATTGCATGAAAATTGCAACTATTAGAGACTATAGGTACGTGTTGACCAGTTACGATTGTTGGGGTTCCGTAGCTAAAATGGCAGAGACAGAAACCTTGAACATGAACATAAGTACCACAGCCAGCCAGGACGGAGCCTGACCCGGACAAGGATGCACCGGGGGGTCCAGATTTATAAAGAGTGACACGCTCCGGGATGGGGAAGGAGGGCCGATTAGCCGCAACCGGTCGACCACAATCAGCCGATTATGCTACCTTTAGCCAATATTGGAAGTTAAGCGAGTTGGGATAGAGCATCGGGGGTGAGCGTTGATGAGTAGTCGCGTGCTCTCGTTGGTGTCCTTGCGTGTTGTATTCACCGGAGGTCCGTAGGAGGAGATGACTTTTCCTGTTCGTTGTTCTATGCACTTTCTTTGTTTATCTTCGTCCGATTCACTGTCCGTTTCTTAAAGTTGGGAGATTTTTTTGAGCTGCCATGATATATTTCTTCCTGCCTGATAATAGTTCTGACTACTGAGATGGGTTTTTGTCATAGTATTGCATTGTATTGAATATTATGGTGCAATGACTTTTTCCATGTGAAGCTGGGTCGGCCAAATTTGAGTTTTAATGCCTGCTACCCATAAGCAGCGTGAAATAGGACTTGGGCGCCGCACGTTTCGCGCCTATTTTTTCTCCCTCTCTCTCCATATGTAGTGAGTGAATGCGGTATCGACCGAGCTAACACGAAGTAGCCAGCCGGTTAATAGTGCTTGGCATGTTATATTATATTGCATGATATCCTCCACAAAGGAGCGGTACTCCTCATCATGACCAGAGGCGCTACTCTGAATTTCGATATTCGAAGTTCATATCGTGCCATCTCGCTCACTCAAATACAGTTTAATATGAGAGCGAGAGCGATGGCGCAATACGAACTTCGAATATCGAAATTCAGAGTAGCGCCTCTGAACTACCAGAAGTAGCAAGAAAACAGCATAACAAAGACAATACACGCTCGGGTAAGGAAGAAAACTTAAATTGAATGTATTAAGTCTGAATTGGAAAATGAAATTAATAGAAGTCGCACACCCAAATATTTGAGCACCGTGGCGGGACGGAAACACAGAGATCTTGATTCTATTGCACAAGTTGAGATGTGTGTCTACGACAGCAGTTGAGGTAGCCGTAAAGTATATGTCTGACTTTAGCATATGACTATTTTCTGTTAGTTGTACCAACTAATGTAGCATCTGCGCGTGCATTCACATCCGTCGGTTATCTATGCCAATAAACTACAAAGTTTGCTTTCGAATAACGATAATACTTATCCTATTTAACTCCTCGGGTTTCAATCCCGGGATCCCGAGATTGGCGAAGACAGTTCTGGTATTTATACCAGTTTTATGAAATTTCCGGTATTTGAAAGCCCTAGTCTGATGACCAATGGCGACTTCTTTGTTTTGGTCTTATTAGATTTTTGTGGGTTTATTTCTCCCCATTTTAATTTTGTGGTCTAATAAGGATGTGTTTAGGCCTTTTATGAAACTAAAATGCAGGCTCGAGTTTTTGTTGCCTGACTTCGATGTTAATCTGCAACTGTTTCGGCCGTACGATATTTCTAGTCAGAGTTTTTTTGCTCTTATTAGATCTGTAAGTTTCCCTATTACTGTTGAGGCTTGTGTAGAATTGCTTTTTTTCCTAATTGGTTGAATTGGTTTACTGCTATTTTGTACCCTATGTGTGCGTTAAAGTCACCTAAGATGATTTGAGACGAGTTTTTTGGCTTGTGCTTTGTCAATTGGAGGAGCCATGACAGCGTTTGTAGCTTCCAACGTTGCATTGGACCAGTTTGTTGCGATGCTAAATAGAGTTGTCTTATTATCGACGCGACGTTGATCGATGCTGCCATATTATATGTGTTGGTTGGTCTTTGTCCAAGCTATCTTGAGCTCGCAGTTTTTCCTACTTAGAAAAGCCAGACCTCAGTTAGAGTTGTTTCCGTTTAGGCTCCATTTGTAGTTATTGGATTCGTGGGTTTCACTTTTCCACTGGGTTTCTTGTATGCGATGAGCTTTGATTTTGATTCTAGTAGCGCGCCGATTTCAGATTTTTTCTTGGGTAAGGTTTGATGGCTAATATTAATATTAAAATTAATATTTTCCACGAAACGAGTATGCGTAAATAGGAACGGGCCGTTTAATTTTGACACAAAGAGACGTGCGCGCGCATTTCAACATTTTATTTGTTGGTTGCCATTGTAAAATCAAATTAAAAACAAATATAGCAAAGTATTGCCGCTAAATTTATCAACCAACTAAAGTAAATAAACCGACTCCTGCTGCCATCACTATTCGTACTGCTGAGTGCGGTGCTGTGTGTTCGTGTTCTTTAGTTATTATTAGAGTATTTGTCAGGTATGTTTTCGTAGTCGGAACCTTCTTATGTTTTTTTTTGTTACTGAGCGTCTCAAATAAATTGGTGCTTGCATTAATTTCCCGTAGTATTACTGGTCTATTTATGAACTCTATTATTTCCTCATCATCGTTAGAATAAAAACTCGAAATATGCATTATTAATTAATAGTTGCACCAAATTTTAAACAATTGGCGCCAAATGTTACAAACATAACCTGTCAAAGTAAACGTCAAATTAATTTTAAATATGGCGCTAAACGTATTTAGCCGAGTTAAATAGCCTTTGATGGGCGTTTAATTTTGGTTGAAAAGATGGCTTATTTCGCCATTTACCTACAACGAAACGTAGGAAAACTGTTTTACCGACACATTAAACGCGTTTAGTTAAATAATCTTCATAACAGCTTGGTGCAAGATGTCACTAAACGCAATTATGTTAATCGCATTTAACGATATAAACGTGTTTAGTTAAATTTGTTTAGCATATATTTAAACGAAATTTGGTGCATGCCGCCCTTAAATACTATTTAGCGCTATGGTGCAAGCCGCCCTTACTGTAGTAGATAACATTTTAGTCGAATATTTAAATGGGCATTAGTTACGACATACCAACCTAACTAGAGATTTTTTTTTGGAAAGTCCATCTGAGACGTTCAAGAGAAGCCCGACATGTGCCGGTCTTGCCTTAATCCAGATGTTGCCAACCTTTTGCGTCGAAATATTCTCATTTCATATATCTTCACCTTAAATAAGATAAGCGTAAAACTTTATTATTAATATCATCTAAGACTTTTTAACTATTTTTTGCGATCTGATACGATTTTTAAACAACGAATTGACATTTTAATTAAAATTTTGCGTTCATCGTGTTTGTTATTTTGGACTTTAAAAAAGGTTTACAAGCTCTTCATCTACGCACATGACGATCTTGCCTTTAAAACAGAAAAATATATAGACATTTAAATTGCAACGCCATCTCCCTGAACTCAATACACTATTATATTTGCAATGGTATAAAATAATGATACCGACAAGGTAATTTGCATGCCTATCGGCCTTCAAATAGCTCGGCAATGAGTACTCACTCTCACTACTAGACGGCCTTACCTTAATACAACACGGGAAGATTTACAAAAGTTTTGCTTATTTTGCCAATATGTTTAAGCAACATTGTAAAATATAATATGTATCATCCTATAAGTCTAGGCCGTTTAGCCAGGAATAAATAATAACCTGGATAATCCGATGAAACTTAACTTTAAATAAAGTACTTATGCCCCACTTGCCCACATCGACCTTATATATTTTAATGGTTCGATAAGCTGCGGAATATTGTGACTATTCTGATGCAGTGTTAGGTATATTGTAATATTGTGAAGTAGAATAACCTGAATAACGATTAAATAAAACGAATAATGCGAATGAATTGACTATTAGCTTGAAACTTGACGAAATGTTTTGCTGTAAACTTTAGCTTCATAGTTTTTGTTTACTGTACCTACTTGACAAAACATGACAACTTTGGTCACGTGACACGCGTAAAATATATTTTAATTATTTAATATAAAAAACTGCCCATCACAGGAACAACCAAGTTAGTTTTTGTATTCATAAAAAATATTGTACTGCTGAAGAACATATATATACCGTTTATAATGCGCCAACGTCTCCTTTGCCGTCCTCTCACACCCCTCATCAGTGGCTAGATCAGCGACGATCACCAACGGCTGCTGCCCTTTCTCCCTCGCGCATGCGTCCGCGACCTCGCGCAGGTTCTGCGCATTACGTCCAACAAGCGCAAGTATCGCGCCGCGTGCAGCGAAATAGATGGCCGTCGCCTTACCGATGCCCGCGCTCGCCCCCGTCACTAACACCACTTTATTCTCGAAATTCATTCTGTAAAAATGGATGGCCCACTACTAGATGAATTTGAATGTGTACCTTTAACCTTAGAACAAACGGGAAATAAATACTTTATAAAGAAACGCTAGGTTATCATTGAGCGCCACGGACCTGTCTAGTATTACTAGTATTAGTCTGTGTACTAGATCCTATATCTAGAAGTTGCATTTAGTTATAATTTTCAAGGTTGAGCGTTTATGTAGATAGTTATTTTATTAGCAAGTTAATGAATACCAGCAACGTCCGTCAGAGGACACTACTATCTGTTACTTTATTGAATAAGCATCTAAATGCATTGCCCTGGATGTAAAAGGAATCCCACCAAAAAACATTATGTAAAAAACTAGCCAAGTCTCGATGGAGCTGCTTGTTTATTTCTAAAAAGTAATGAAATCTAGACAAAGTCGTGCCAAGTCTAAGGTTTTTACTGCGATTTTTTTATTACTATAGTCAATGTTGTGTGACTTGGCCGTTGAAGGGTACACAAGGGTACAAAACCAGGTGCTCCGTGACACCATTGCAACAATCGTTGACGGTCGGACGTCGGACGGTAGTCAAGCAGAAGGCAGAACAAGCAGCTCCACCGAGACTTGGCTAGTTTTTTACATAATGTTTTTGGTGGGATTTCACTTCTTTTTTAGAAACGTGGGCATAGACCTTCGATTTTCGATATTCGATATGTTTTGTAAAGGCGGTATGTCGATCTCTAATAGTTTGGTTGAGCTCTTGTGTTTTCTAATCAGGGTCACCAGGTACTCCAGATCTTCGATTATCCTAGTTTGATAGTTTTCCCTTTATGTGGCCATTAAACCCTAACTCTGTACCAAATTTCAGCTCTCTGAGTTTATGGGAAGTACTAGTTCTATTCTGATGATCATGAGTGAGTGAGTGTCATAAATGCGAAACTTTGCTTTCGCTTAACTTCGGAACTAAATGACCTATAGAATTGAAATTTTGGATTTTAAGTATGTGATTATAGCTTACTGGATGACAAAAATTTCTGCGTTCTGGTTTTATCCAGAGGTTCTCAAATAGGGGCCTGAAAATGCGGCGAAATGGTCCCAGTAAAGGATAGTACGGCAGTGTTTGCTTCGCGCTCGACTTGGCGGGGGCACTGCTGTGCCCCCTGATCATGAACAGAGGTGAATTGCCGTGTTATAACAAATGCAAACCCACATGTGTCCAAATATGACTTCTGCGAACTATAGAAAAAAACGTCTTATTTGAAAAAAAAACATGGATTTGGCCAGTTTGTACAAATAAAGCGAGGCACGCAAAAAATGACCAAAATCCCGTTCGGAATCCATTCGTAGAGTCAGCAAGTGAGGCAAGTTTCAGTGAGCAGGATTCTGTGACAGCCAGCTTGAATACTACTAGTGGCAAAATCGCTTCCGCTTTCGATGTGGGTACAACCAGCGAGATGATCTATGAAAACATCACCTCCCATCAAAATATACACATATCATCAGTCATCACTGTCTGATTGGTTTTAATTTAGACATAAAAAGAATCCTCACTCGTGAAGAGGTGCTGATAATATCGCTTGAACAAAATGTAACCTTCGGCTAACGTCTTCGTTGACATTCTCAATGGATAGGCTGATAGGTGAAAGCTTTAGATGAATTCATAAAGTGGGGTAAATCCAAGACAAGTCTAGATTGTTGTGTACCTACCTTACCTAGTTTTTAGTTATGTATATTCACCTTACTCGGAGACTATTTCACAGACTTCGGATCAGAGTGCGGATTGTTGAGTCACGAGAAAGCGAAGGATTCTATTATTGAATAACGAGCGCAGCGAGTTTTCAAACTGTACCCATGATGAAATAGTTCGATTTAGTTAAATTAAAAATGAATATAAAATTTACAAATTCAATTTGATAAACATCGTTTTATTTTACAATAAGCATAAAATAAGTATATTTCGTGTTCAAAAGAAAATACATTATAAAAAAAGAAAGAAAATATTATTTAAAATAATGATCGCCATTGTTTCAATTCAAGATGTTTTAAAATTCTAATGAATTTCGTAAATTAAAAAGTGTCCAGCAGACAGAAGTAAATAATAGTTCCAAATCCGTCCGCAACGCGCTAGAGTAGTATGAAGTCAACAAAACATTTTTATCGCTTTTTACTCAAACCTTCGTTCTACTTCTGATGTAATAGTCAATCGTGTTTAAAATAATTTTCCTTGCATCGTTGTGGATTTTTTTGGCTATCATACACACTTGTGACGGACTCTTTGGATATAAAGAGAATAATAATATAAACATCTTAGTTATACTTCATGGGTTTAGTTTTTTTTCGGGGTCTAATTCCAAATTGAAATCGAAGTGGAATGTTCTTGTCACTCGCTTTCTTTATACGGATATGAAAGGGACAAAGTGCTTCGAAGTTTAAATATTTCGAATTTGGTCATAGAGCGCAGTCTGACGCAACTAGGAACAAAAAACTTTGCCGTTGCCATGATACTGAACCAGTACGTCAGTACAGTTTATCTGTCATGTCATACATTGTCATTGTGAACCATATTGCTTTGCTTGTCATTGCGGCTCACGTGTTTTGTATGTTTGTTTTTAGATTTCTAATGAAATTATTCTTAATTTAAAGTAGCGAAATGTGATTGAACACTATTTAGTGAATACATTTTGTGAAAATGCCATCGAAAAGACGGTTTATCACATGTGAAATTTGTGGAAATCGAGCTAGTCATGAAAATTGCGATAAAGGATGTTTATGGCGAAATTTCTCTGGGATGAACGCCGTTAAGTATTGCCTTACATTATTTTAGCCATATTTAAGTGCAGCATGCTAGATAAACAAAATTAGATATTTTATATCTATTTTCATTGTGTACTAGAGATGTACTGTACTATCGATAACTACAGGGTTATTTGTTTATCAGTCGAAATAATTATACAAAATAATTCGAATTGCGTGAGAACTTGCATGAAATATGATCATAAAAATACTTCGTACCTACGTTTCAACTGAAAAGTTTACTGCCATCCATTCCAGAACATATAAGGATTCTTACATTTATTTGTTGAGTAGTAATTACTTAATATTTTGACCTTAGATATAAGAAAATATATCTCTGTTGTAATTATAAAATATTTTCAGATGCAGACAGTGGGCCAAGTCTCAAAAGAAGATCTAGTAATGCTAGTAAAACAATAAATAATTACATTAAAAAAACTTGTTATTTTATTTCGGGATCACATTTGTTGAAAGGAGGTTAGCAATCGACTGACTGGTAAGGTTTGAAAGAGATTCTGTTCTCTATTTGAATGGTAGTGACAGCGAACTGTCACTAGATTAAAACAGTGTTTTAGACTGCACTCACAGCTGGTAATCTTCGTATAACAAAACGCGTACGTTAGCGCTATTTTACACCATTTCCCGTGCTCTGAGAAAATATTTAGTGGTTGAAGGGTTTAAATCGTGATGATCTTGCAAAATTATCGCCCGAAGAACTAGCAAACGTTATGTCCAAGAATTCATTTTGTTTATTTGACTGCGCCGAGCACAAAACTATTCTCAGTCATTTCATTGCTCTGACTGTCCTATTAACAATTATGAATTGGTGCAATACAACCAACAAAATATTAAAGGGGGCAGACGTATTACTTGCAATACAGAAGAAAGCTTACGACAAATTTAAAAAGAAATTGAAAAATTAATCTTTCAACAAATAATGTGTGCTTTATTTTTTTGCCACTGAGGTATAATTCTCAGCCTGTAATTTGATCACGTAAATACAATTACTGAAGTTACGGGTACAAATTTACGTGCCGGGAACTATTCATTTTAAATATTAGACCTCATTCAATGAACCTAGACAACTTTGGCTGAATACGTTACGATCCCTTGCCATATTGCAATCTCAAATAGAAAAAAAAATAAACGTCAGTCAACACTAATCGTACAGATTAAATATAGTTGCCTAGTGCAAGTAATATTTGTTTCTGAGTTGGCAGTCTGATACGTAGTATCTCTTATTAGTCTGTGACTGCACTCCGTTGACAGCTACAGTCATGAAAACATCTTGTTGATATATTTGTGTATAGTTAAGTTACTATTGTGATGTGTTGTGCCCTGTATTAAATCCAAGTACCCAAAGTCCTGCTGGTTTCATCAATTAAAGGTGTGAGCCCATAGCTCAGTGAAAACGTTAAAGAGATTAGTATATTACTGTTTCAGATAACACCCAAAAAAGAGCGAGTCGTATTCAAAGGAATAAGCTTGACAACGAACCTGTTTACAAAATAATCATAGCAACCAAGTGTCACATCAAGAAACCATACGTAATGTCAACAATGGATAGTCCTAATAAATTAAATACAAGCACAAATTATTCAAATTGGAGAAAATTAACCACGTTATTTCTTGAAGCTAAAGGACTGCACGGCAAAGACTCGGGTAATGATTTTAAAGCCAAATATTATATCTTTTATTCAATACATGAAGATATTCTACATTATGTTATTAACTGCTCAACAAGCAAGGACATTTTTGAAAAAATAGACATTGTATTCAATTATAAGGCGGAAAAAGACAGTCACTTGAAAGTCATAGAATTCTATAGCTACAAATTCAGCGGAAATATACTTTAGGATATAAGCAAACTTCAAAATTTGAGTTACAACAGACAACAAAATAAGTGAGAACATGCTTATACAGAAAATATTAACTATTTTGCCAGCAAATTTAAATTATTTAAAACTGTTTGGGAGGTGACTCCTAAAGATGACCATATCGTACATACACTAATAGAACGTTTACAAAAGGAACTAAAACAGAATGACCAGGATTTCGTTGAGATTCCTTCACAGATAAACGAAGTGCTAAAAGGAAACGAAAAAAAATGTTACAGTTGTGGAAAAGTGAGATAGACTTCATTTTATCCACAAAGAGACAAATATTCAATGATGTCTCAGGGATATTGATGAGGGTGAAAACCGGTAGCGATCACCGAATGGTGCGAGGCACCTAGTCCGCCTAGAAAGGTCTCGCCTAATGAAGTCTACGCTCCGACCAACTACAGCCCACATACAAAACCCCGAAGACTTTCAGCTGGAGTTAACAAATCGCTTCGCTTGCCTGGATAATTGCGTTTCCGTGGACGATATAAATAACAGGTTGGTAGAAACTGTCCACGAGGTGGGGAAGAAATTCTTCAGACCCCGCCGCAAAGATAGACCCCAAAAACTATCCGACCATACTCTCAACCTCATGGCTGAACGACGCTCGATGACGCTGCAGACTTCTGAAGACGCTGAAGTATACAGGCAGCTCAATAGACGGATCCATCGGTCCATGCGGCACGATATTCGTATCTTTAATACTAACCATATTAAAGAGACGATAGAGCGGAACAAGGGCTCTAAAGTCGAAGCTGAAGACAGTCTTCTGTCTTCAGCTTCATCAGCTGGCTTTGCCCAATAGACAGGTCCCTTGCAAACACTTTAGAGCCCTTGTTCCGCTCTATCGTCTCTTTAATATGGTTAGTATTAAAGATACGAATATCGTGCCGCATGGACCGATGGATCCATCTATTGAGCTGCCTGTATATTTCAGCGTCTTGGCAGTGTAGTGTCGACGAAGCCAGAGGTGTTGAGAGAGATAGAGAGGTTCTATGGGCATTTATATACCTCGGCTGCCAAACCTGCTCATGACTTGGCCAAAGACCCGAGAGCCAAGCTTAGCCGACACTATACCGAAGATATCCCGGACATCAGCCTGTACGAGATTAGAATGGCCCTTAAACAGCTCAAAAACAACAAGGCGCCGGGTGATGATGGAATCACTTCAGAGCTTCTGAAAGCGGGTGGAACACCGGTACTTAAGGTCCTTCAGAAGCTCTTCAATACCGTATTGCTTGAGGGCATCACGCCGGAGGCATGGAACGGGAGTGTGGTGGTGCTATTTTTCAAGAAAGGTGATAAAACGCTGCTCAAGAATTATAGACCCATCTCGCTTCTTAGTCATGTCTACAAGTCGTTTTCCAGGGTCATCACGAACCGTCTCTCAAGCAGGTTTGATGAATTCCAGCCTCCCGAACATGCCGGGTTTCGAAAAGGCTTCAGTACCATAGACCACATACACACGCTACGGCAGGTAATACAGAAAACCGAGGAGTATAATCTGCCACTTTGCTTAGCGTTTGTGGACTATGAGAAGGCCTTTGATTCCGTCGAGACATGGGCAGTACTGCAGTCGCTCCAGCGATGCCGGATTGACTGTCGGTATGTCGAGGTGCTGAGGAATGTGTACAACAACGCCAGTATGTCGGTCCGAGTACAAGACCTGATTACGGAGGCGATCCCGTTGCAGAGAGGTGTGAGACAAGGAGATGTAATATCTCCGAAACTCTTCACCAACGCAATGGAAGACGCCTTCAAGCTCTTGGAATGGCAAGGATTCGGCATCAGCATTAATGGCGAGTACATCACGCACCTTCGGTTCGCCGACGATATCGTGGTCATGGCAGAGACGCTGGAAGATCTCGGTACGATGCTCGAAGATCTCAACAGAGTATCCCAACAGGTGGGCCTTAAGATGAACATGGACAAGACGAAGATCTTGTCGAATGTCCATGTAGCGCCCACCCCAGTATTGGTTGGTAACTCGGTCCTCGAAGTTGTTGACGAGTATGTCTATCTAGGACAAACAATCCAGTTAGGCAGAAACCAACTCGGATGGGCAGCGTTTGGGAAACTGCGAAGTGTCTTCTCATCCAGCATACCTCAGTGCTTAAAGACGAAAGTCTTCAACCAGTGCGTATTACCGGTGATGACCTACGGAGCCGAGACGTGGTCTCTGACTATGAGCCTCTTAAGGAAGCTCAGAGTTACTCAGCAAGCTATGGAAAGGGCTATGCTCGGTATTTCTCTACGAGATCGAATCCGGAATGAGGAGATCCGTAGGCGAACCAAGGCCACCGACATAGCATACAAGGTAAGCAAACTGAAGTGGCAATGGGCAGGGCACATAGTTCGAGGAACCGACGGCCGTTGGAGCAGAAAGGTTCTAGAGTGGAGACCACGTACCGGCAAGCGCAGCGTGGCAGGCCACCCGCAAGGTGGTCTGACGACCTGATTAAGGTTGCGGGGGCTCGCTGGATGCGGGTCGCCTCTATCCGGCCCATGTGGAAATCAATTGAGGAGGCCTGTGTCCAGCAGTGGACGTCCGACGGCTGATATGATAATGATGATGTGGAAAAGTAGGTCACATTGCTAGGTTCTGCGACGGTAAAAGGTGCAGTATTTGCAACAAAACTGGTCACAACTCCAGGGAGTGCTACACTACAAAGACTAAAAATACTGCCGAAATTATACCCTGGTAAGCGAGGACAACCACACGAAAATTAAAGCAATAATAGATTCAGGAGCCTCTTCACACATGTGTTTTAATAAAAATGTCATAAATTTTACAGAAAAGATAAACGTTGAAATTAAATGTGCTAATGCAGAGAATCTCGTCGCTCAAGCCACAGGTACAGTCAATACAAATCATTGTCAATTTGAAGATGTACTCTACGTTCCGGAAGTTTCCAGAAACCTGATATCTGTCAGTTCTATTACTGACCATAATGGATCTGTACTCTTCGTTGTAGTAAGGTATTTATAAAGAAAAATAACAAAATTATATTAACAGGTCATAAAACGAGAAACGTTCTTTACGAAATAGAATTTTCCGCTAACATAGTTCACGAAGCCTTACTTACAGAGAATGCCAATATCTGGCACCGTCGGCTAGGTCACGTTTCCGATGTGCCTCGTCTAGCTGGTGAATGGTATCAAAATTGGGAAGGAACATTCAGACAAATTTTGCGAAATTTGTATTAAAGCTAAAATGACCAGAAATCCGTTCAAAAATAATAGATTCAAAGCTAAATTACCTCTAGAAATCATTCATACAGATATTTGCGGCCCAGTCGAAATTCCCACTTGGGATAACAAAAAATATTTTAAAACTTTCCTTGATGATTATACACATTTCTGTGTTGTATACTTAATCACCTTCAAAAGTGAAGCGTTTGATAAAGTTAAACAGTTTGTGTCGTTGGCTGAAAATCATTTAAATCAAAAAGTGAAGAAAATAAGATGTGACAATGGTCGTGAATACTCGAACAATAACCTTACTTCATGGTGTAATTCTAAAGGAATAATCTTAGATTTTACGATACCTTACACACCACAATTAAATGGGAAGGCTGAAAGACTTAACAGGACTCTGATGGAGAGAACTAGAGCATTGATGTTTGATGGTCGCGTCCCAAATTACTTATGGGGAGAAGCTCTAATCACTGCAAGCTTTCTAGTCAATAGAAGCCCAACAGAAGGACGAGATAAAACACCTGCTGAAATGTGGTTCAATATCAAACCAAATGTATCAAATATTAGAAGATTTGGTTCAACAGTTTTCTACAAAATTAATTCTGGCGTACGGAAACTTAATGAAAGGTGCAACAGGGGAATTCTGGTCGGCTATATAAGAAACGGCTACAAAATATGGGTGGATGATGAGAAAATAATAATAAGAGCAAGAGATGTTAGAATAAACGAAGAAGAACAAGGTATCTATTTAAATGGAGAAGACAATAACGAAATAATCAGAGGACTTTGGCAATTAGATGAAGAGAAACAAAAAGAACAAGAAGCAGCTAAAGAAGGCACAGCACGTAGTCAAGAGGAGAGAAGACGAGACTTAAATCGGAGTAGTAGTAATAAATATGAAGATCGAGAAGGCGATAATTTGAGAAGAAATAGTAGAAATGAAGAGTTTCGAGAAGGCGTACAGTTAAAAAGATTAAGCAGTGAATCAAGTGAATGTGACATAAGTGAAGATCAAATAAATGAAGATCAAATAAATGAAGATCAAACAAATGAAGATGAAACAAACGAGAACGAAAGAACAAGAGAAAATTGTGATAATTTTAGAGCTGATTTAAATTTTGATAATGAGATTTATGTTGATGAAAGTGAAGAATTTTATGATATCGAATAAGAAGAAAATCAAGTTGAAGAAATTGAAGAGAGAACTATAGTGAATAATGAGAATAGAAGAATCCAACCAACTAGAGAGCGAAAGCCGCCTGAAAGATATATAGATTATCTGATGAATTATGATACTGAAGCGTCAATGTTAACATATGAGGAGGCAACAGAATCAAAAGAAAAAGATAAGTGGAAAAAGGCTATAGAGGAAGAAATTAAATCGTTAGATGAAAATAATACATGGTCATTTGTGGATGAAAGGGAAGCAAAAGGAAGAAAATTAGTAACCAGTAAATGGATCTTTACAGTTAAGTCAGATGGTAGATACAAAGCCAGATTAGTTGCGAGGGGTTTTCAACAAAAATATAAAATAGATTATGACGAAACTAAACAGCACTTCTCCCGGTCCCGGTGATAAACAGCACTTCTCTAAGAGTACTAATAGCAACTGCAGCTAGTAAAAGATTAAAAATGAAGCAATTTGACGTGAAGACAGCATTTTTACATGGAGATTTGAAAGAATGTATGTATATGAAAGTACCTAAAGGTTACAGTGATAAAGATGGCAAGGTATACAAACTAAACAAAAGCCTTTATGGGTTGAAACAAGCCCTCTCACTCATGTGGAATATCAAATTTACAGAATTCTTAACAAAGATGGGTTTCAAACAACTGAAATTAGACCAATGCATCTTTGTCATGGAAGGAGAGAGAAAAATTATTCTTGCAGTATACGTAGACGATGGCTTAGTATTTGGGGAAAGAGAAGAGGATCTACTGCATACAATAGAAACAATTGGGAAGGTTTTCGATTTAAGAATATGCGACGAAGTGACTAACTACATTGGTTTGGATATAAAACAAGAAGAAAACGGAATCAAAATTTATCAAAGAACATATAGTGAAAAAATAATGAAGAAGTTTAACATGAATACAGCCAAGGAGGTAAAATGTCCAACTATATTGATAGAGCAACACCCTTTTGTAAGAATTGACACCAAATCTCATAAGCTTTATCGTGAAATAATAGGGTCATTGTTATATCTTTCAAATAAAACGAGACCTGATATAAGCTTTCAAGTGGGTTATTGTTCGAGACCTTAAAATTCTCCAAATTTAAATGATCTAAATAATGCTAAAACGATTTTGAAGTTTTTAAAAGGTTCAACAGAAAAAGGTATTCACTTTACTGAAGGTGATAAAGGACTTAGAGGTTACTGTGATTCAGATTTCGCGGGGGATCCAGACACTAGGCGAAGTACTTCTGGTTTCGTGTTTTGGCTAAATGGGGGACCAGTGGCATGGAGTTCAAAGAAGCAATCAGTTGTCGCATTGAGCAGTACGGAAGCAGAATTTATAGCGGCGGCAGAATGCTGCAAAGAACTTCTGTTTATAAGAGATCTAATTCATGAAATAATAGGAGAAAAAATAGAAATCGAAATGAGAGTGGATAACCAATCAGCAATTTGGCTAATGAAGAAAGGAATCATGAGCAAAAGAAGCAAACATATAGACGTTAAATACTATTATTGAAAGGAAAAAATTGATGAGAATCAGATTACTGTAAAATACTGTCCAACAGGATCACAATTAGCAGACATACTAACAAAAAGTTTACCACCTGTAAAGTTCGAAAAATGTCAGCGAAGATTAGTGTTTTAGTGGCAGTGGAGGTTAATAAATGTGTACAATTATGGGCAAAAGTGAACTTGAAACTGTATTTCGGTATAATGTAGGGGTCAATTTTTTTTATCGTGTAGTAGTTTGTAAGGTTTTATAGGGTGTGTAATTGACAAGGATACCAATGACTTGTAAATGGAAAAGACTTAAGGATTCAAGAAGCAAGCAGTGGTTTGAAAATAGTTAGGATTAAATGGGTGCATAATAAATAAATAATGATACACTTAAGGGGGTGTGGGGTCAAGTGAGCGTAATTAAATCATTATTTATTACAATTATGGTCACACATTAAATAAACAACGGAGTCCTAGCCATTTTTTGATACAGGTATCCACAAATTTGCTAGAGCAGGCATCCTTAAGCCTTAAGTATTTGAATTTTATTTATAGTGATATATTCGTTATGTTTGTAAATGTGATATTTTATATTTTGTTTAGCATTTATTTAATGTGGAAAAGAGACATTTGGTTGTTGGGTTGTATTGAGTGGGAGAAGGTAAATGTTTTTGGTGATTTTGTTAGTTTGGTGTATCGAGTGGGAGAAAATAAGTGTTAGTTAATTAAATACTTTAGTGTATCGAGTGGGAGAAAATAAGCGTTAGTTTTTTTAAATAGTGTAATTATGTATTGAGTGAGAAGAGAGAGTAAGGGTTAGTTTATAAAATAGTTTAACGATGTATCGAGTGGGAGAGAATAAGAGTTAGTTTATAAAATAGTTTAACAATGTATAGAGTGTGAGAGAATAAGGGTTTGTATATAAAATAGTTTAACGATGTATTGAGTGGAAAGGGAAAGAAAGTTAATTAATAATGTAGTTTTTTTAATGTTATGATGAGGCGAGTGGTAGTTTACAAGGATGAATTAAATGAGTTAATAATGTAAATTTAATTTTAATGGTGAGTCGAGTAGGAGTTACTGAGATGAAAGGTTAAAATAATTTCTGAGATTTATTTAGGTGACAGTTGAGTTCATTTGTCCGAAGTTGAGATAAATTTTATGCTTAATGTATGTTTATAAAATTAATTTACAATGTGGTATAAGAAATTCTAAAATTGATTTGGCAAGTATGTTTTAACTTATTCAGGGTGATACAAAATTTAAATAAAATAGTAAGACTGTTTTATAGTGAGTCGATTGAGGGGGTGTGTTGAAAGGAGGTTAGCAATCGACTGACTGGTAAGGTTTGAAAGAGATTCTGTTCTCTATTTGAATGGTAGTGACAGCGAACTGTCACTACATTTAAACAGTGTTTTATACTGCACTCCGTTGACAGCTACAGTCATGAAAACATCTTGTTGATATATTTGTGTATAGTTAAGTTGAAATAAAACAATTTAACGGATTATATCGCGTATATTATCTCATTTTAGTTCCCGACGTTTCGGAAGCTTTCCAGCTTTCCATGGTCACGGGAGGACTGAGAAAAGATGTATTTTCCTCTGTCAAAGTTACAATTTGTGCAAACTACCCATTTTTTGAAAAAACACAAATAAAGGTGTACATACATGCCAGATGGGCCTAAGCTGTAAAGACAGTTACACATGTGCCAGAAGGGCTTAATTATTTTATTCTAATAATTTACCAAGCAGCATTTCACAAATGAGGCGTACTGAGGAGAAAAGAAACGCTGCAAAGAAAAACTCCCAGGCTACCTCATTACTAATTATAATATTTTAAAAAACAGAGACTATTAAACTACTTTAAACAGATAAGATATTTTACACCGTTCGGAAATTAAGGTTTTGCAGTCCTGTGTCTCGCTTGTTCCTTGATGAGATGTATTACAGGATCCCAAGCTGGTGGTAGTGACAATCCATCTTCTCTATTGAAATTAGGATGCTTTTTAATCTCAATAGCCTCGCGTAGCATCCTGGGAAAATATCTTTTTTCTATGGCAAGGATAGAAGGTTTATCAAACTTAATTGAGTGGTTTGGTTTGTCAATGACATGTTCACAGACTGCAGACCTATTACACCGACGGTGCTTGACATCTGCTATGTGCTCCTGTGTCAAGCACCGTCGGTGTAATAAGTCATTGACAAACCTGTGAACTGCAGTCTGTGAACATGTCATTGACAAACCAAACCACTCAATTAAGTTTCCTATCATATGTCTATAGTGTGATATCTATAGTGTAAACCTTCTATCCTTGCCAAAGAAAAAAGATATTTTCCCAGGATGCTACGCGAGGCTATTGAGATTAAAAAGCATCCTAATTTCAATAGAGAAGATGGATTGTCACTACCACCAGCTTGGGATCCTGTAATACATCTCATCAAGGAACAAGCGAGACACAGGACTGCAAAACCTTAATTTCCGAACGGTATAAAATATCTTATCTGTTTAAAGTAGTTTAATAGTCTCTGTTTTTTAAAATATTATAATTAGTAATGAGGTAGCCTGGGAGTTTTTCTTTGCAGCGTTTCTTTTCTCCTCAGTACGCCTCATTTGTGAAATGCTGCTTGGTAAATTATTAGAATAAAATAATTAAGCCCTTCTGGCACATGTGTAACTGTCTTTACAGCTTAGGCCCATCTGGCATGTATGTACACCTTTATTTGTGTTTTTTTTAAAAATGGGTAGTTTGCACAAATTGTAACTTTGACAGAGGAAAATACATCTTTTCCCAGTCCTCCCGTGACCATGGAAAGCTGGAAAGCTTCCGAAACGTCGGGAACTAAAATGAGATAATATACGCGATATAATCCGTTAAATTGTTTTATTTCAATGAGTAATAATCGCGGAAACAGAAGAAAATATAGTTAAGTTACTATTGTGATGTGTTGTGCCCTGTATTAAATACAAGTACCCAAAGTCCTCCTGGTTTCATCAATTACAACATTTAAGTCCATCCTTGTATTAGCACATTTAAATAAATATCCACTGAACAACATAGGACTTAAACATGGACTCAATTCTAAACCAAATTTTGATTACAAAAATTGTTAACATGAGCCTATATTTCAACCCAGTCCATTTTTACCGATATCGATAAAAATCGCAAGCGTATAGCCTACTACACTATTGTAGTCTGGTAAAATCCGGTTTTCGTAAAAAAACTGTATTGGAATTAAAAAGTGTTTTTATGGGTGTTAAGAAATAAAACTATATAAAGAATTGATATAGTGCCAATATTTATGGGTTACAAGTGTTACAACACTGCATAATCGCACCATACGATTATACCTGACTAACTAGACTACCTGCGCGGCCATGACACCTATGATAGGGAAGACCTAAACGGGAAATGAACATTGCCGGCCGTGTTAAGTAAGATAAGCAAGCATGTGGTGTTTCTTTGCGTTTGCAATTTCTACAACTTACGCTCAGTGCGGTACGCACCATATTTTACAGTTGTTTTTTCCACTGATTCGACACAAGTCGATTATGCCCAGTAACTTACTTGCTATGTTTTACCTACAATATCTTTATTGGTTATAAAAATAAGTGCACGAATAACAGAGTTATAGCGCTACTGCCACAACAGCATACAATGTTCTTTCGTACGTACTCCTAAAAAGACTTCAGCCGTACGCGGAATAAAGTCTCGGAGATTATCAGTGTGGCTTTAGACCAAATCGTAGCTTAGCCATAAAAAGCAAAGCTTTAGACCTATAGTTTCCTGCTCCAGCAGATTATGCACAAGCCATGCACGTACTTTTTGTAGACTTTGCGAAGGCATATGATAGCATTGATCGGAGTGCCCTCTTTACTATCCCGAGGAATTCCCTTATCCCAGGAAAGTTAGTTGACATGGTAAAGGTGGTGAGGAAAGAGAGCAGGATGAAGGTTAGTGTTGGAGGCAACCAACCAGGACGTAAAAGTTGCCGTTGAAACTCGAACGGGAAGCGGCGAAGATCGGCGAAGGTAACCATAGAGCCCTACGAAAAGACCTGTATGTAGGACATACCACGTACAAAGGGGTCTCGGAGTTGAAATATCTAGGCTGTACTATCACAAATACCAACACCCCAGGGAAGCCAATTGACATGACATCCGCTTGCAGAACTTTTTCTCTACGCTGTAGTGCCGCTCTGCACAAGTTGTTAAAGTCCAGGCTTCTAATGAGAAGGTCCAAGATCGGTCTATACTAAACGGTAATTAGGCCAATACTAATGTACGGGCGCGAGGCCTGGACTCTAACGCTTAGAGAGGAAAACAAGTTACTGGTGGCTGAAAGGAAAATCTTGCACAGAATAGTCGACCCAAGGCATACACCGGATGGAAGAAGGAGAGTTCTGAAGAACATCGAACTTGAACACCTTATTGCTGGCCCAAATATAATGGGAGAAATTAAAGCGCACCGACTGCGCTGGCATTCAACGTGCTAACGCGGCCTACATTAGATTTTATTTATTATCTTTGAAATACATTAAAATAAAACACTTCATGCATATTTTTATTAATAATTACTAGGGTTTTTGTTATATCACGAAAAATACTCAAACGACAAGTATTGTACATATAACCATGTTGATGAAACTACGTAGAACTACTTAGTTATTACATGTGAAGTTGCGAATAGTATATAATAATATCAGTAACTATACCTATTACAGGACTAACCATATAGCCAATTAATTAAATTTATTTGTTGTATTTCAAATCCGGTGAAAACCCGGGTTTAGAGTCAAATACCCGGGTTTTACCCGACCCTAAATAATTAAATAATGTCGGGTACCCGGGTTGCATTCCCTATTGCTGGGTCCAGGTGGTTAAAGGACACTTTTTACCCGACTACGCTGAAGGAAAAAAATGGGTTCTGACGTTTTCTCCTTCGCGAACAAAGTTACTTTCTAGTTAATATATAAATAAAAAGTTGCACATGTAACGCTTCAGATCTTAATAATATGGTACGATTTATAAAGAAGTCTTACGAGTATTATACATGCATTTAGAGAATCGATAAAATAGCAGATCAAAACTGTGTGGCTCACATTACGCCAATTTTGGCAGCCACGACACTATGATTGACTGTCAGTTGGACATTAACATTCGTCATATGGTCGTACCAATGCATTTTATTACAATGGAATACGGTATAAAAAGTATTCCAATTTTATTTCACTGTTCCTTAAATTTTTTTTTTTTTTTATTGAAAATTTTAGCCCACTTTTTTATATTATTACTGTCGACGTAAAGACATACCACACGAGAGGAATATTAAGTATTAAAATTTTGTTTTTGTGAGAGGAGGAGGATATCAGGGAACCTAAAACAAATAACATTTTTACTATGGACCAAAGGTTGTCTGGAGGAGATCGCTCTTTAGCGATAAGACCGCCTATTGTCTACCCTATGTTATGTTAAGGCTCTATTGTACTGTTTCTGTTATTGGTGTGCAATAAAGAATTGTTGTATTGTATTGTATTGTAATATAAAAATGTTGGCTTCATTTGAAATGTTTACTTGACAACATAAGTGTTTTGACACATTTGACAGTGACATGTCTACCGTAGTTTTTTTTTTCGTTTTTTTGGTCTTGTATTAAAAATAGGAGTAATATTGTTAATGCTACGATAAGCGGCGTCGCTGATTACAGATTTAAGATTTAAACTTATTAAAAACTGATACACTGTCTATCCAAAATTTTGATAGGTCAAATACAATATAAGTAAATACCTTTCGAAGAATTTATCTTTATGCGTTCAACGTCCGTCTTCAAATGAAAAGATACAGGGGCGGTTTTTATATTTCATTCTGCTATCGCTTGTTGAAGTAATAATGCAGCTGTAGTGCTGATAAAATACTCACTCCACGATAGTAGATATCTAGAAAGTGCATTTAAAGATTAAACAATCTTATACTCAATAGAGCGACTTGGCAATTGTTTACCTAGTGCATGTGCTACAACGGAAAAAAGGCACTTTGCCGCATACATATCTACATCGACGGTTTTTGGTACGCAGGTACTTTAGACCATAACATTTATTTTTTCCACTATTTCCTAAAAATCCCCCCTTAGGGAGGGAGAAATGACGTCATCAAATTTTTGTATGGGATTTGTTTTTTTTTTTTCATATCCTATCGTGTGGGGTATCAAATGAAAGAACATTATAAGACGATTCTAGAAATATACTACACTCTTACCTTTTAGCCACCTGTTTTCCAAAAAACAAAAAAAAAAACATTTTCAAAACATGCCAAATTTGGGCTCCCTCAGGTGAGATGTGGCTCGGTGATTTTTTCCAAAACTCACTCCAAACGTCTTGTCATATCCTCATACCAAACTTAAAATAAAGCAACTTGTAAAATAATAACCATAACTATTTTTTTACGACTTTTAACTTTTTTGTTTTATTTTTGACCTATGTCTAAAATTGCCGCATATATATCTACATCAAAGCCGCTTGGTCCACAGGTACTTTAGACTTAAACTTTCATATTCTACACTAGTTCCTAAAAATCCCCCCCACAGAGAATATATAATTGGAAGAAGTAAAATCCAATCCCATACAAAAATTGATGAAGTCACCCACCCAGAACCGATTTGGATGAAATTTGGTATGGAGATAGTTTGAGTCCCGGGGAAGGACAAAGGCTACTTTTTATCCCGGAAAAATACCCTTATCCGCGATAAGCGAATTTACGGCGGACGAAGTCGCGGGCAGAAGCTAGTTACTTATATACATGGGAAATATTCCAGACTCAGGAACAAATATTTATGCTCATCACACAAATATTTGCCCTTACCGGGATTTGAACCCAGGACCTCAGCTTCGCAGGCAACGTTACTCCCACGGAGTTAAACCGGTCGTCAAAGGGCTAAGGGGGCCATGGCCCGGGGCGTCCAACAGCCTGGGGCGGCATCGCGGCGTAGCAACCCTGGGTGCACGAGTCCAACTCGCACTTGGGCCGTTTCATTCCTTAACTTCTGGGGTGGCGATACTTTTTGGCCCAGGGCGCAAAATATCAAAAAATCAAGGTAGGTAACCAAGGCCCCTTTTATTTTGCCCCCAAGGCAAAATAAAAGATTGGGGCCAGTGTGAGTGTGTGTCAGTTCGAGGTTCTGTTATTCAGGAACCGCGTAGAACCTTTCGGTAGCTATAGCTACGTTACTGGTCAGGGTTCGAGGGTCCCTTGAGATTGAGGGCCCCGGGGCACAGCCCCGTCTAGTCCTTCGGTAGCTACGCCACTGGGTAGAAGTTTGTCAAATCTTCGTTTCTCTTTACTTTAATAGCAACAGAGCTCTAGCAGTTGCTCTAAGATCTTAAGCACTCAGGCCTTCAAGTTGAACATCAACTTGAACCGCCTAAAAGCGCAAATTATCACTAATTGCACAAAACTTAGGGTCGAGGTAGATGAGGAGACTGAACATTTTGTCTACGAGTAAAAACTTACTTGGGCCAGATAGTTTCTTTCAACAACAGAAATGGTAAAGAAATAGTTGCAAACACCTGAAAGAGCTGCTGGTCCATCAACATCCCTTCCATTGACACTCCCGTTAACTCATCGACATTATTTTCATTCTAACCTACAGTACATGGGTATATACATTGGCCACTCACAGAGTCAGAAGCCCGAATTGTAAGTTTCCCAACGCGCAATAGATCGTAGCATTTTTAACCGACTTCCAAAAAAGGAGGAGGTTATGTTTTCGATAGTTTGTATTTATATATATATATATGTTCACCGATTACTCCGCCAATTGTGGACCGATTTTAAAAATTCTTTTTTATTAAAAAGGATATAGTCCTGAGGCGGTCCCATTGCCACCAAATTGGGATCCGATGACGGGATCTCAGGGGATTCGAGGGCAATCCTCAAATTTTATAGACACTTATAACGTTTTTCATATATTTTCTTAAGCTATTTAAGTATTTGCATATCATGCTGAGCTGATGAAGGAAGGTACAACTCCTTCATAGTTAAGAGTTAGAGGATAATTCTTTAAAAAAATCATCTATTATAGGTAGATACGTTAAGACTATTAGTCATATTCCTTATTGTGTGTCCCTGAAGAACTCTCCTTATCACCAAGTCAGGATCAGATGATGGAATACCAGGAAAATCGAGAGAAACCCCCAGATTATAGGCACTAACAATGTTTTGTACATATGTTTCTAAGTTATCAGTTGTTTTCCTCTAGTTGTCATCATTTCATGCTGAGCTGATGATGGAAGGTACAATGAACTAACCAACTTTTACATTTCTTACTTGCAAAGACTCGAGATGCGTGCAAAGTGCCTCCTCAAAATACTTTATATCACTACTAAAATCCATCACTAAAAAGCAAAAAATATTTTTTTTTAAGTAAAAAAAGAACCGACTTCAAAATAAACTAAAAAGCCAAAAATAATCCTTTATCTACGGTACGGATCACATTTGAATCACCTTTTGAAGTCGGTGCCAAACCTGAAGTAAATAAAGTTATTTATACAACAAAAATACGAATTAATATGACTAAATATATATGTAGGTAGATAATAACTAAAGGCTCGCCGCAGCGGTTCTTAATAGTAATAAATTAATGGTTTGGCACCGCCTTCAAAAGGTGATTCAAATGTGATCCGTACCGTAGATTAAAGATTATTTTTAGCTTTTAGTTTATTTTGAAGTCGGTCCTTTTTTCATTTAAATGTCCGCTATAATAAATACGAGTGTAATCCATAATCTTCTGGAGGTTTTTCGACAATAACTCAAAAACGGTATATCCGATCATGTTAAAAACAATTTTTTATTGAAAGCATTTATTAAGCGTTACTTGCATATTTTTATCATATTTTTTAAAGTTACGGTTTACGGTTTAAAAGGTAAAGGCTTTTACGCACCTTTCGGAGCGATTATTTCCGAAAATATACCTACACTTCATCATAAAAGTTTTTTAGAAACCTTAAAATATTTTTCACTTCTCCTGCTCAACAAGTACGACATATTAGCTTCGCGAAGTGATCCTAAAATAGTACATTTAGCCCCTTGGGTTTAAAAAAAAAAACGAGAGCCATATAATCCCATACATATTTCTATTACAATGGAATAGTAGATTGTTTGACAAGGGGCTAAAATAAGCCATTATGACACGAAGTGATTATTTGGACGAGCTCACGAAGTGAGCGAGGACAAATATCTCGAGAGTGTCATAATGGCTTTTAGCCACGTGTTAAACGCTCTTCGACTGCGAGAAAATAAAAAAGACTTAACACTAAAATTGTATATTTCATGAAAAATAAAAAGTAGGTACAGTTTGAGCAATTCTTTACAGTTAAATTGACAGCTTATATATTTTTTTAAATTAATAATGGCCATAGACAATTTTTGATTTTTAATGTGAAGGGCTGCAATCGAGCAGAAATTTTGGCCAATCTGATGAGGTTGGTTTGTTTGTTTTTAATTATTCGTAAGTCGTATGTAGTTGGCCGCAAGTTTTTTTTTTCAGTTTCATAGAAAAATGTACGGGATTTATGGCTTTCTTTTAAACCCTAGGGGCTAAATGTACTATTTTAGTCTCGCTTCGCGAAGCTAATATGACCTACTTTTTGAGCAGGAGAAGTGAAAAAAAAAATAAACTTGCGGCCAGCTACATACTCCGTACGAATACTTAAAAAAAAAACAAACAATTCAACCTGATCAGATTGGCCAAACTTTCTGATAAAATTGCTCAAACTGTACTTTTAATTTTTCATGAAATAAGTATACAATTTTAATGTTGGCTTTTTTATTTTCTCGCAGTCGAAGTGAAAAGCAGAGTGCTTAACACGTGGCTAAAAGCCATTATGACACTCAGACATATTTGTCCTCGCTCACTTCGTGAGCTCGTCCAATTAATCACTTCGTGTCATAATGGCTTATTTTAGCCCCTTGACAAACAATCTACTATTTAAATGATCTGTCAAAATATGTAGGTACCACAGGTTGATGTTTGCTGAAAAAATAAAAGGTTAAGCTTCTGTTGCATATAGATAATATAATATGGAGTGGTCCCGCTAGAAATATTCATTTTTATTATTTAACTACCAAAGTAAGTAGCGGCATATTCAAGACACCTATACTTCGGTATGTATACCCTGTGAATCCAATTGATACACTGTACTGTATCTGCAGTTACGGTGTTTTGAATTAACAACGCAACGCTGTTTTAAATTAAAGCTCGTTTTCTCAAAATCTATATTTCGTAATTACAGTGTATTGGATTCACAGGGTACGTATCCTCATCAATATTAGTTAATATTAGTAAAAAAGCCTTCAGAATGTTAGGATTTGTGCTTCGTCGTTCCCATGATTTTACAAATATTGGAGCGATTATCGCCTTATACAATGCGTTGGTACGAAGTGGTCTGGAATGCAACGCTGCTATATGGGCTCCACATGAAACGAAATATCGGTTAATGTTGGAGCGTATCCAAAATAAATTCGTCAGATTTTTGTATTTGAGAAGATATGGGGTGTATCCTTTCTACCCTCTAATGTACCCAACTTTATTTATTTTGGGTATGGTTGGTCACAACGAGCTGCGAGTGCGCAGAGAGTTAGGTATAGTGACATACATATTTAAATTAATTAGGGGTAAAATCTTTAACGGTCAGGTTTTGAGTTGTGTGAGTCTGTGTGTACCTGATAGGTACGTGTGGCGCCGCCACCGGCCACGGCTGCTGGTCGAGCCGTGCGGGCGTACCAACCTGCTCGGTGCGGCCCCGCTGACGCGCGCAATACGCACCCTAAACCTAATAGCAGAAGATTTGGATTTGTTTTCGTGTTCTCTGAATGGATTCACAAAGTCAGCTTTATTCATAGTTAGTTATAAACTCAGTACTTAGTATAGATAAACAGATTTAAAGGTTAATAATGTAAAATTATATAAATAGTTACGCTATTGTCTTAGGTATAAGTCCTGTAAAAATTGCTGTAAGTGTGGACAAATAAATAAATAAATAAATAAATAAATAAATAAATAAATAAATAAAAACAATATACCTACATCTTGTAGTTTTTGAGTAAAATGCTTGTGACAAGCGGAGGAAAGGACTGACAGATGGACATGACGAATCTATATAAGGCCTCTGTTTTTGCCATTTTGGTTTGGTTTTTTTTTTATTTCTGGATTCCGTTTTTAGATCATACTCTATGACCCAGCCATTATGTACTCACTTTCATCCTATAATCCTATTACGTGGCACACTGGACCCATAAGTTACGGACACGTGTATCATTGTCTATGCTTCTGGGAATCACCGAGAAATAAGATCACAAAGGAGCTTTCTATTACAATAAACGCTTAGTTTCACGTGATATTGTTTAAAAAAATATATTTCGTAAGTAAAACATATGCATAAAATGAAAATAAAAGATTTTTTTTAACATATTATATTTAGTACATAACATCGCAATAAGAATCCCGTAATATTTAAAGATATAAGTCTTTGAACTATTAATATTCTACAATAATAATTTACGTAAATCGGAATGGCATATTATTGTTCACGTAGTGATGTCAGCCTTTGATGGACACCCAGTTATTAGGGTATATACTGTTGTCACTAACTAATAGAGTCTGTCTAACGAAAGCTGAACCCATCGATTATTTTAGCGGCAACACTATTAAAAAGTCATTTTGACATTGACTAGCAAGTCGTTGTTGTTGAGGTTAGTTTGAGGTTGCATTCGAGTGTCAAATAGAAGAGATTTTTCGAAAGTTTACTGCTAAAACATGGGTAAAACAATTAAAAGTGGTGTGCGTCAGATAATTTTTACCATGATAAGCAAATGCAAACAAAAACAAGAGGAGAGGGAAGCCTTGTTCAAACAGAAAAAAGAGTGGTTAGATGTGGTGGCTGAATTTGTAGGTTAGTAAGGCATATTAATTTTGATACTTATTATTTCTATAATTATTTTCAATCCAAAGATTCACAATATATCTTTTCCCGTCCAACCTATCTTTTTAAATTGATATTTCTGTTTATTTTTTTCATAAATGATGATCATTTCAGATAAACTTGACGACTCTGAAGAAAAACAACTCCTTTTGGATAATCTTGGGAAGCTGAAAGAGTTGGAGCAAAACGAATTGCTATGTCAAAACAAGTATTTAGAAGAAATATCGTCAATAACTGATCTCAGTGCTTCAACTTTGAAGAGAATAAACAATGAAGGAAAGTAAACAGTGGTGTCTTCAGTACCCCAGGAAAAAAGCAACCTCACAAGGCCACAGTATCCAATTTTGATATCCAAGCCAGCCGAAATAAAATCAACGAATTTTATATCGTAAAGAAGCAAGTTCCTACACTCAGGTCCCTATTGGCAGAGTTGAGAGAAAGCATCAATTTTACCGGATGTCTTGAAACTTTACGCCGAATAGTACATGCGAATGGATACGAATTTAAACAAAATATTAATCAACGCTCAGTTCTTATTGAGCGCTTTGACATTGCAACTTGGCGACACCGTTACTTACGGACTATTGCAACAAAACGTGCTGAAGGTAAACAAATAATATACCTGGACGAGACTTACGTTTACCAGAATTACAAATTAAAACGATCATGGCAAGGGCCTTCCACCAAAGGTCTAGTTGACAATATCTCGTCCGGTAAACGATATATTATTGTTCACGCTGCATCAGAAAACGGTTTTGTGCCTAATGCGTTATTAACATTTAGCACAAAATCAATTAAAGCCGACTACCACCATGACATGAACGCCACAAATTTTAATAAGTGGTTACATGAGAAGCTTATTCCGAACTTGACTAAACCGAGCGTGATTGTCTTGGACAATGCCAGCTACCATACGGTGCAAATTAATAAGCCTCCAAATACCATCAGCCGCAAAGCAGAAATAAAAGAGTGGCTTCGTCTGAATGAAATTCACTATGAGGAATATCATACCATCGCAGAACTTCTTATATTGGTACAGAAACACAAACCGGACCCAATTTACGAAGCAGACGAAATTGTAAGAGAGCATGGTCATGAGGTCTTGCGACTTCCGCCCTATCATTGTGATCTGAACCCAATCGAATTAATATGGAGTTCGGCAAAGAGAAAAATCGCAAGTAAAAATATTGCCGGATCAGCAGCTGAAATGGAAAAAAATATTAAAGAGGCATTTGAGAGCATAACATCAAAGCATTGGAAGAAAATGACTGACCATGTGCTTAATATTGAAGCTCAGTACAAAACCAGGGAAGGAATAACCGAAAACCTGGAATCATTCATTATAAGTGTGCATGATGATGAGTCTGACAGTAGTTCGGATGAATCAATGGAAGTAGAGTTTCTAGAAACCGATTTTGAATACAGTTCTTAAAATAAATGAAACTTTTAACTTTAGTTTTTGACTTTTTATTCGAATGTTTTTTTAACCCCGACAAAAAAAAGAGTGTATTTGTGTGTTTAACATGTATACATTATAATTTATAAGACTATGTATTTATTTATCTAAGTATAAGTATATCTAGTGAAACTTGTTTTTAAGTTAGTTGTAACGCACATAATTTATCTACTTAGTTCAAAGATGACTGGTAGAGAATGCCTTACGGCATTAAGTCGGCCATTTGCGCGATAAGTTTATTATTTTGTGCCATAAAATCAATGACACAAATAAATGTTCATGAAATATTAGGCGTTTCCTCTCCCTCAGTACCCACCAAAATAAAGAAAAGTATCAAAATCGTTTATTCCTACTTTGATATGTAATACCATGTAATTATTTTTTTAAATTTGCCGCTTTTTCTCAGGTTCAGTTTTCATTAGACAGACTCTGGGAATGTTACCAATATACAAAAAAAAATACAATTTAGATGCGAAATGGTAGTTTCTATGATAGGAAAAAAAGAATTAGTACAATACCTTATATAGCTAGTTTTATGAGCCTTTAAAGTTTGGTTGGAAAGTACTTTTTGTAATGTATGAAAATATTAATAACTCCAAAAAATCCCTTTAATATTGTTGTGCCAATCTCGGGGAATTTCTATGAGATTGAAAAGGTTTTTTCACCGATTTTTTTTTTATTGAAAGGTCCATCTATAAAATACCACAGAAAAAATGATGACAACAATTGTAACAAGACAGAAAACATTAAACAGAAGAAAATATTAGAAAACATTTAATTTATTAACTTATTTATCTATCAAGATAAGTCAATTCTAGTCGTTAAATAATTGTTTCTGTATAAAAGTTCTGCTGCTCTTACTACCAACAGGTATGAGTAGTAAAGTCAAGGCAAAGAGTCAAGGTATAATATCACACGTTCCCACCTTGTATGGGGAAATTAAGAACTTGGTTTTGCAGCTACATTAAAACTTGCGCTCATAGAAATGGATTCATAACACTGACCACATGAAGACGCTGGCTACCAACTGTTACCGGAGGTTGGGATTTGTCATTCGTAATACACGGGAGTTTGACAATCCCTCTGTCATTAGGCTTGTTTACACCGCTCTAGTCAGGAGCAAACTCGAGGCAGCATCTCTCGTATGGAACCCCCATGAAGTCACTTACGCCTTGCTCCTTGAGAAAATTCAAAAGGCATTTCTGCGATTTCTCTATAAGAAAACTTACGGATACTATCCATTTCTTTATCCGACAAAGTTTCTGCTGGGCACCTTAGGTTTTAATTCTCTGGAGGCAAGGCGAAATGACTGCCTGATGACAGGCGCGTGTCGGATATTGCGTGGAGAGTCAGACTGCCCTGAATTGGTGGCGCAATTTGTACGCCTTCTCGCGCCTTCACTGTCTCAATCCAAGTTTAATTACAGGCCACGTACCCGCGATTTCCTGGCAGCACCTAAAGCGCGTACTGTGTCTTACAGGAATTCTCCTCTTGTTCGCGCTTTACGCTATTTGAACGAGCTTCTCGTATCAGCACCCGAATGTGATGTTTTTGCAAGTAGCTGGATGCTAGTATGTGATGAATGTATGAGGTTTTGTGAGGCGATGGATGACCGCCCTTCTGCAGTTAACTGTGTGTAATGTAAAATTGTTTTGTAAAAGTGTCTGTTGTATATTCCGAGTTTCACAGTGCATTAGTGTTTAACTGTAATACTGTGTAATTATTTTGATAAATAAATATCAAAAGTTAGCATATATTTCACGGGTTATTCAATGGTATTATTAGTTCTCAATATTTTCGTTCCATAAAAATTGACTTTCCCATCCAACTTTTATAAAACAAGCTACACACAAGGTATCGGAACTTTTTTTAAGGATTCCTGTCGTGAAACTACCATTTCGCGTCAAATTTATATTTGAATACAGTTAACATCCCTATATTAAGAATTTACCCAGCGATCTTCAGGGAACATTTCGGGAACCGCCCTCAATGTGCTGGTATCCCGCTACAATTTTCAGCTGTCTGTCAGTCAAACTTGTATTTGTCAAAGAGGTGCTGGTGAACCGCTATGCAGTTTGTAGAGCATTGAGTGAAGAGTCGACGTTTATATTGAGTAGAAAGTGTTTAATTATGCATGTTATTGAGCCGGTTTAAAGGTTAACGTAAAAATAACATTATTTCGTATGTGTGACCTTTTTGTTACCAAAAAATGGAGGAAGAAAATTTAATATCCCGGCCGTATCAAGCGCAGTTAGAAGAAGTCGCTATCAGCAAAAATACTATCATACATTTGCCTACAGGTTCGTAATATAAATATCGTTTATGTTGAAATCAATCTCCTATCCTTTACTGGTTTCTTATCTGAATACTCTGTATAATTTAGAATCTTGACTTTCTAAACAGTCTCTCGCGTTAATTTTAATGCATTTTGACATTTGTCATAACAAAGACTGTTTGCACAACATTTCATTATTGTATAATCCGCAGCAAAAGCAGCTAAATGCACTAAGTGCTCAAAATTTGAACACTTCCTAAAGTTAAAATAATAATGCTTATAAAATGTAGATTATTTTGAGCATGTTCTGTATAAATGTTTTCGCTGCTGACTGTACCTGTAATAATATTCCTACATCTTTATGTAAGAACTTCATAATACATTATATTCATGAATATATTTTAATTGGTTTCCTGCAAACACCTACATAATCTAAAATCTTGTCTCCTGGCCAAGGAAGATGGTCACCCAGGTTGTAAGTATGGCCTATATCATATTTGTTAAACCTAAATCTTTAGAAAATGTTGTTTCTGAATAAATCATATTCACTTTGATTTACCCACATTTTCTTTAATATATTACATTCATTTCATTAAAAGAGAACTTCATTTTTGAACTTTACATAATAAAAGCAGCAATTTCTGTATTAGATTTATCAAGACAAATTATTCTAAAAATGAAATATTAATCTAAAATTTATTGCCGTAGGTTCTGGTAAGACTTTTATTGCCACCCGCCTGATTGCTCGGTTTCGAGAAGCTCTACAGAAGCCATGGGGTGCGGGAGGCAAGCGCACCTTCTTTCTCGTGAACACAATACCTTTGGTGAATCAACAAGTAAGTTAAGTCAGATACTGTAAGTAGTAAATACAGTAAAAAGAGTTCATATTGACTTTAAGTTGTCCATAGGTTGGTTTGTCATTTGACATGGTAAGTATTGCGGATACTTTCTTTTGGCAAACTATCCTTCCCAAACTGCCTCAATTCCCAAATGTTTCATTTCCCAAACTCGCGCTTTTCTCCGAAACCGAAGAAAATCCGGATATTTTTTAAGCCATTGTGTAGAGCCCAATAGGTTAGGTTAGGTTTCTTTTCTAGAAATTCTGAAAATGTTACTGTTTTCGACAAAACCTAAGTTTGGAAAGTGAAACAGTTTGGGAAACATAATTTGCCAAACAATAGTAAACCTAAGTATTGAAAAACTGACAGACTAGCACACATTTTCCGTGACTGTCGCGCCACATAGCATCACCCGTCTTTCTCACATTGTATTGAAAGTAAAGAGGCAGACACTCTTTGTCGCGCAAGAAAGAGTCACGTATCACAGTTGTGCTAGAAGTGGTGGTAACTCATACATCTACAAGTTTAGACTTGTTGAAACTAGTGTTTATAAACAAAAATTGAGTTTGTGTTAAAAGGCACAAAATATGGTGCAATCGGTAAGTGACGCAATACTTCTGTATATTACTTAGACAAGTTGAATATTTTCAGTTTTTAAAAATAGACTTAGTAACGTTACCAATTCCACTGATAGAAGAGTAATGTAAAGGGACAATGTCAAAGAGTCTTCTACCTACTTCATTGAGGTGGTGGCATTAATCATGCTTTCCTGTATAGATTAGAAAGGAATTTAATATCTTGTCAAGAGGTAGATAGCATCTTCCAATTCGTCTGAAAATTGTACATAGTGGAATTGTAAACAATAATAATATATAAATAAATATTGCGGGACAATTTTTACACAAATCATATTAATCTCATGGTAAGATAATAAGGATTGTGTTATGATTAGATGACGATTTATGTATTTCATATATATATTTGCTTATGAACTTAGAAAAAATGTAAGACTCGGGAACAAATATTTATGCTTGTCAGTCACAAATATTTGCCTTCACTGAGATTTGAACCCAGGACATTCAGCTTCACAGCAAATGTTACTTCCACTGAGCTAAGTTGGTCGTCATAATTACCTTTATTCTGCAAGTAGGCCGTAAGGGAGTGTTTGTGGCCTGCTAACTTATTTTCATACTAGAAGCCGGCGGCAACTTTGTTCGCGGGGAAGAAAAAGTCATAAACCCTCTTTATTTCTGAAGATACCCAGCTACCCATGTACCAAAAATAGTTGAAATCCGTTAAACCAATTTAGCGTGATGAAACCACAACGACACATAGAAACATTTCATTTTTACAACTTTATAATAGTATAGATTAAGACAATTTGCTAACAAAAACACAGTCATGTATTAAATTGAATAAATATATGCACTATAAATATTTATATTATTTAGGGTTCCAAATACCAAAAAGGAATCCTTATGGTGCTACTTTGTCCCTGTGTTTGTCTGTCCGACTGCCACAGCGCTATATCTCAGGAACTATTTATGCTATCATGCATTTGAAATTTGGAATAGCTTTAGCTTCGTAAGTCCCCGCGTACTTGTACAAGTAAACTTCTTATGTAATTACAGACGGTTCGAAATACAAAAGTGAAAAAAATCACTTGGAGTCTTACAAGGACAAACATGGCAAACCCAAGGGTGTTAAAATGAAACATTTAAGATTTTTTTGAAATTTTATCAATAAGAGTGGGCCCAAAAATTTTAAAGTCTAGCAACTACGTCACAGACTAGATGGACATACAAAGGGCTTGATTTGCGCACTCAGATCTTTTTTAAAGAATACCATTCCCACTCTTGTCTATGAAGATCCGAATTTTGCAATTTTCTCTAATTATATGAATTAATATAAATAATTCAGGAAAATTATAATAATAATCAAAATTACGCGCGACAGCTTATGGCGAGCTGTTGGGGAGTAGCGACCCCAGGTACCTGAGTACTCCTGGGGGACCCTGACGGGGGGATTTTGGGTCAGGCCCCCGCCTCTGGCTTGCTTTAACCGGCCGGTTAGAGTGGAGTCGCAAGAACTGTGGCTCGAGGGTGGATGTGAAACGTAAGTGGCGAGTTGGCTTCGGTAGAAAGTCCAGTGACACCTCTCCACCCTTAGCCCTCCGCACCGATGTTGCCCTCAGGCCACTATATGTGTCGCTATTTACGGGGGCCCATCTAGCAGGGGGCAAGTCGCAGTCTCCCAGTGCCTTTGGCCATGGGACACTTTTTCCTGGTAGACGTCCGATCTGATTCTGATTAAATTGTCGAAAGGGCCTCTGCGCGTTGGCTTTGGCACCGCGCACGCCTCCCAAAGGTCCGAAACACCATTGTCCCGTGAGCGGGTGCGACATCAAAATTATAATTAATTAAAACTAGATATCTATTTTGGCCGGTTGCGTTACGTTTGCACCTTATCTGAATACGCTCCATAGAGGCCGGGTGTAAACTTAACTTCACCGGCCAGGTGAGTTGGTATAAGTGAAATTTGTACGGAACTGTGCTGCGCGATTCAGATTTGCACTAGGCCGGTTTGATTTGTATGAATATGAAAGTATTATAATTTTAAACAAAAACATTACTCTTTAAAGAATAATATAAAGTTTAATTATATTAGATTGGCATAGCAATGCTTGTGACATAATGCGATCCCGAATTTAGATTATTTGTAGTGCAGCACATGATTTTTTATTTTATGATTTACTTTGTATTAACAGTAACAAACGCATGATCTATAAATAATTATTTTTTGCAGAAAAAAGTTATAGAAAAACAGTGCCCAATAAATGGAGTGGGAGGTTACAGTGGAGAAGACAGAGTGGACTACTGGAACAAAGAGAAATGGGACGAGGAGCTGTCAAAAAATCAGGTCTGTACAAGTTTTTTTTTTACTTACATCACGAAATAGTTGTGCTGACTGGGCTGTGTCATTAAACTGCACACCAGGTGTAATTAATACCTGGTATCAAAAAATGATAAAGCTTAATAAATTATTTTAACGGAAATTGATGACATGATCAGATATACTGTTTTTGGGTTATTGCCGAAAAACAGCGCTTATAAACAAAACGTCAATCATTAAACATAATTAGTAACAAATAAAACATGCCTTAATTGATCAATTGAACTTTTTTAGATGTCCACTCTGCATCTTTTGTATACTAGAGGTTTTACCGTCATTCATTAGTTCATTGGTGTTCAAATCGATTTATGCATATCAAAATAAGTCATTAATACTGTCAATATTTAATCATGATAATACTGCATTGTACAACTTGACTTCACCTATATGGTTAATTTTGCTGTATAAACTTTTGTTAACACACATTTGCATGCTGTTTAGAAACAGCTGAAAAAGGTAGAATAATATAATTTAAGACCTGTACATAAATAACCCTTTTTCTGCAAATAAATCATACTAGCTTCTGCCCGCGACTTCGTCCGCCTTAAATTCGTTTACTGCGGACGAGGGTATCCTTCCTTATATGTTCCTTATATGTCCTTCCCCGGGACTCAAACTATCGCCATACCAAATTTCATCCAAATCGGTTCAGCGGTTTAAGCGTGAAGAGGTGAAGAACAGACAGGCAGACAGACAGACAGACACACTTTCGCATTTATAATATTAGTATGGATTTCATTTCATTTAATTTCAAAAGGACGTAGGTGCCGTGAAGATATGCTCTTGCTGGTGCACTTTTTCGTATCGTTTTTTTTTCATCTGTAGTGCATTTTTGTAGTGACGGCTGCGGAGCCTTAAACAGAGTATGGTCCGACATGCTCAAGGCCGGTTTTTTTATTAGCCCGTTGAACTGTCCAACTGGGAAAAGGTTTCCCCTCTTTTCCGCCATACATCTCTATTTGGCGCATACCTACTCCCGCCAGCCGTTCCAAAATGTGGCCAAATCGTACAGCCATCTCCTTTTCAGTCTGCCTCAGTTCCGGTAGCTATCTTGGGGAACCATTCGGTGGTTACCTGAGCCTACTGTTCTGGGTTCATTCAGGATTGGGATGTCTGCCCAGCCCAATCCCAATTGAATCTGGTGGATTTTACACCCACGTCTGCAATGCCAGTTCCCGAGCCGATTTAGATTTAATATTTTTGCTCGAAAGGTGACTCGAGCTCAATAAAATTTTAACATAAGGTATAAGGTTCAAATGCTTTGGACGGATCTGTTCCTAAGCGTTCGAGGGGTTAATCAAGAGGGTTCTAAGCGATGGTTCAAGAAAATCGGTTCAGCCGGATGAAAATTATCAGCATTTCCTAAACGTGTTAGGAGGCTGTTTACGAATCGTAGGTACGTACGAGAATTCGTTTTAGCGGCACGACCGATATGGAGTAACATTGTTTTACAAATGTTAGAGCAGGGAATTTTGATTCTCGCTTGTTTTAATATAGAGTTGAGGTTCGAAATTCTTTTATTATGAGATTGTATTTCAAAGCCACTTACATTTTCATATTATTGTTTCGTGGAAGTTAAGGTCGTTGACTTAGTTATGTTATAGTTTCGCTAGGTAAATCTGTAATGTACTTAGTAGGTAGTTTACATGTAGGTACCTAAGTACTACGTTTTTTTTTTTATTAAATAAGGTGATGATGATAATGAGTACAATAACCTAATTAAGATGTAATATTAACAATTACTTATCCATAATAATCAGGAGAAATGCTATTAATCCAGGACATGACGGCAGTCAACCCAAGAATATCCATCAGTCATCCAATAGTCATCAGTATCAGTCTAAAATACTTACTAAGACTCCTACTAAACTTCTGTTAAAAAATCTCCATACGCGAACCTTCCAACAGGATTGCATTCAGGTCCAGAACTAAATTGGAGGTACCTAAGTTATGTTTTAAATGATTGATTCCTTTTTCATCGTATTCCTGATTGGACATATTCTTGTTTCGGCACATTCCTGTTCAAACAAATGTGTCTAAAACAAGACTATGTCCAATCAGGAGACGAAAAAGGAATTAATCTTTTAAATCTGTGGATGAAATGTTATCCTTTGATTCCCTTAAATTAACTGTTTCCGCGTACTTTTCCGTCCTTCCTTAGCTGATGCCGGAAGGTGGTCATAGGAACTTTGTTAATAAAATAACGCAAACCTATCGAGTTTGGGCTCTTCCGGATTGAGTCGATTAGTAGTTTAGTTGGGGTGTGTAATGATCGGTATAACAACTTTTGATATATTTTCACTGGATACAACAACATTTGATATAATTTCATAGAATATAATTACTTAAGGGGCATAATAAACTTTTGATATAACAACTAAATTGATAATTTCATGGTCTATAATGTTCAATGGGTATAAAGATTTTTGGTATAACGCTAACCAAGTATAATGAATATATGCTATAGGCATCAGTGGTATAATGTATTAAAAGATATAAAAATAATGTATGTACAAAAGGCAAGACTCAATATAGACCTCCGCGGCTTGCTCGCTTCGCTCGCTCGTTAGGGTTGCAGTTCAACCTAACACTCCTCCTCGCTTCGCTCGTCGTCGTACCTAACCTAACCCAAGTCGGACCTGCCTTAAGGTGAAATTGGCAATGGTTGGTTTATTTTTCACTTGATATAGACCTGCGCGGCTCGCTCGCTTCTCTCGCTCGTTAGGGTCGCAGTTTAACCTAACAATCCTCCTCGCTTTGCTCGTCGTCGTACCTAACCTAACCCAAGTCGGACCTACCTTAAGGTGATATAGATAAGCTGAAATTCCTGTATTGTGTACGTACTATTGTGTTCCTGCAATAGTAAAATTATCGATTAATTATTTCCAGTTTATACTAGTACTACATTATACCCACTGAGCGTTATATTGAACATAGTTATATCACATATACGTTATACCATGTGACTGTTAGATTAATAGTTGTTATATTACTAGTTCATTATACCTGACGATAGTTAGATCATATCAGAATATTGTTATACCAAAAGAGCATTATATCCCTTAATCGTTATATTGACCAATAATATACCAAAAGTGGTTATAGCGACCGTCACGCACCCGTTTAGTTGACGAATGTTCAAAGAAAAGTACAGTCGGCACTTAAAACTTGTCACAAAAATTAAATTTTTGACTGAAACTTATTGTTATCTAATGGTGTCATTGGCGTGTCGCTTCGAGCGCTGTTATTATATCATGACTGTCGGTGAACAGGTAAAAACTTTGAGATTTGCATCCTTGCTCTTCAAATAAGCCTATCAATGTACCTGCCTGCCTGTAACTATTGGGTTACGTATATGAAGAGTGGTTTCATTTCAGGTCGTCGTCATGACCTGCCAGATATTGAGCGATATGCTGACTCATCAATATATACAGATTGAAGACATAAATCTGTTGATTTTCGACGAATGCCACCACGCGGTAGACGATCACCCGATGAGATTGGTGATGAAGCATTTCGAGCATTGCCCTACTAACAAACATCCCCGAGTTCTTGGTAAGAAAATCTCGCTCGAACATCAAATTTAACAACTTTTCGCTTTTATATTTAGATTTCATTAGCAGATGTTTCTTCTTTAATAACTTTTTATAAGAAAATCGTAAACACCCAGTTGTTTGATAAAAAACTGCGCCCCACACGTCATGCAATAAAGCAACTGTACTGTACTTTGGGATGGGTCTGATGGGTTATTTGGATTGGATTTACCCGGGTAAAAACTTAACCAATGTGTTCCCATCGGTGAAGAAAGAGGTGTTAGAGGTAAGATAATCCTCCTACAATTTGAGTATAAATGGAGAAATATGTCTGGAATTGATTTTTTGTCGGATGTTGTTTGGCGGAAGCAAGAACTATTGCTATATTCTTTTAAATACTAAGATTTAAATAATGAAACAATTTCAAGACTTTGACTGGCTTTGAACCAGTGCCTTGTGCCTTGCCGGGGTGCACGCTCTTCCAACTGAGCTACAGAGCCCAGTCAGCTTGTCTTAAAAATTTGTCATGAATTGTTACAAGAACTTTGCATTTTGCATTTTAACCGGCTCTTCTGCCGTTAGCGCCATGGTCAGCATATATGAAATTACATTTTCACCCTAACAGAGCGAACTTTACAGTTGCCACATGTTCGCGTCGCTATATTGTAAACATTGGATTTATATGAAAATCATGATGTTTTACCATGACGGCCTTCGTGATTTTTATAATGAATTTCTTCACTCAGATATTGTATTTTTATAAATACTAAATAATGAAAAAATCCAAGACTTATGGATTTAAACCAGTGCCTTGAGCCTTGCCGGGGTGCATAATCTGCCAACTAAGCTAGGGAGCGTTCAAGTATTACGTAACGCAATTTTTGAAGATTTTTGACCCCTCTATTTCTGACTAATTTGTTCGGTTTGCATTTTAGGTTTGACAGCTACATTGCTGAACAGCAATGTTCCAATAAGCAAAATTAAAGATTCTTTGAAAGAACTTGAAGCCACATTCCATGCCACCATCGCTACTGTGAATGAACTCGGTGAGGTATTGAAGTAAGTATATAAATCAACTAATCAATTTTTAACTAGAAAAAATACCGCGAGACATATTTAGAATTTTAATTTTAAGGTCTTTTTAAGGCATCATCCTGTTAAATGCATTAGGTTAGGTTTGTTTTATAACAATCCTGAAAAGTTTATGTGTTCAAAAAAAAAATGCTTTATGCCAAATGATGAATGGGGAATGGATGAAAATTTTCAAAAATCTTGAAATTTTGTTTATAGGTAGGAATAAGCCTCCTTATTGTCAGAAAAAATACAGAATCTTCTTAGAAAAAAAAATAAAACGAAGAAAAGGTTTTGGTGGGCCTATATGCCCGCCTTATGTTATACGGTACATTTACGGCCATTTTAATCGTAAATATCAATGCTGCTCTTGCCGTACCGTAGCGTAGAGCAGCCGCTGATTCGTGATTCCGCCGTCTTGTGCCCCTCTGTCTAGGCGCAGTACGTACAGCGTTTTTCGATATAAATTATTGTGGAATGTAATTTTTGTTACAATCAATTATCCTTACTTGATGACGAAAACTATAAATGGGCGGATCTCGTTTTTCTTCTTATTTTGTCGAAAGTTTGACGACAAAGGTCCTTGAAAAATGCACTTATACTGGTTTAAAAATAATGTTTGTTGCCTTTATGTTGTTTAAATCGTAGTAACCATGGCAAGGAGGTACAGAAAAAAGTTGAGCGATTCAAATACCTAGAAAATATCTTAAATGGTAGCGTATATAGTGGATTTACAAGGATGAGATGTGTAAGCGGAGTATATAAACTTCATTCATTTTCGAGTTTTGGTGATTAAAGTGTCTTATACCTTCTGAAGATTTTGTAAGACTCAAAAAAATTAATTGCGACCGCTAAGTATTTTGATCGTAACGTGAAAATCATTAATTAATCAATAATATATATTGGCTCTACTGTACGGATTCTCTCGTTGGTGTGTGATAAAAAAATGTTGTATTGTACTTTGTTATAAAGTGAAAGTAAAACAAGGCTTTTGTTTTTGTTTAGGTTTTATTTCAGTTTCTTCTCGACGAGATGGCTTAACCTACTGATCGCTACCGTAATCTATTATTTCTTCACTATAGTGGATTATCCTCTTGTTTAGTTACTCCACGAACCCCAACGAGTCTGTGGACTTCTACCGCACGGCAACCCTGACGCCGGCGGCTGCTGAAGCCATTGAAGACTTGACCGAGTTGATAAGTTACGTCGTCTCCGTGGATTTGCCTCAGACGAATTTGACTCCGGAGATTAAATTGAAGAACTACCAGCAGGATATTACGTCGGATCCCAAAAAGGTAAGATATGGACATTGGACAAGTTCATGTGTGTGTGAACAAAACTTTTTATATTTGTGGTTGCCACCAAATCCCAACGTCTCTGGCTGCCTCTGGCGAATCTGACTCCGGAGATTCCTAATAAAATAAGATCTAGACAAGCGTGTAGATGAGCGTGACGTTCTTAGGCAAAAATTACGTAGGAAGCTAAAAAGGTGTTAGTCTGACAAGTTCATTAGTGACATTCAGACTGCTTAAGTCATCCTAGACTTGACGTATGACAGTATGTCGTCTCCGTGGAGATCTCTCTTCGGAGATCAAAACTAAATATTACCACCAGGAAATAACGACTCATCCTAAAAAGGTTTTTGTCGAATGGTACCAAAAGATGTTATAAAATACAACCGTGGTGAGTCAAAAGCTATATTTATAATATCTACACAGGTGACGAGTTTTGGATCAACACGTGTGACCCCGAAACTAAACAATGTCAGCTCTGTCGGTGTTACAAAGTGAACCGAACCCAACAAAAGTAGTTGATGCAGAAAGCAATCTGAAGCAAAATGGTGGCCTACTTTTTTGGAATAAATGGCCATGTGGCTACAGTGGGTGCCGATTTCAATCTCGACAAACTTTTCATCGAAAACGATTCATAGAATATTCAGTATAAATATTATCTCTTAGAGTATTATGGCTGCATCGACTATTCATTACATATTATAACAATTATTAGAGCAATGATATAAGGAATTTTAAATGCTCAAAAATTACATTTAATAGATTATTTTAAAAACAGAACATCAAATAATTTATATTATTTCAATGGACATATTTTAAGAAAATAATAAAAAATTAAACAAACTCAAGCAAGTATAGACAACTTATGTTTGATGGCTTGTATTCTTCTGAAAAATAAAATAAATATAATTACTATTGCTATATTAGGTTAAGTTGATTCGCTCCCTGAACAGTAGGTTAGGTTAGGTTAGAACTGCGTCCCTAATAAAAATAATTCGCTCCCAGAACAGTAAGTTACGTATTCTACTTTAAGGCATGTCAGACTTCGGTTAGGTTAGGTAAGACGACGAGCGAAGCAAGGAGGAGTGTTAGGTTGAACTGCGACCCCAACGAGCGAGCAAAGCGAGCGAGCCGCCCAGGTTCGACTTGCTTACGATACGACTTTATGGCGGGTCCTATTTTGCTATTAAATAAGTAAGTATTGAAATACTATTCGGCATTAATCTAGTTCTAAGGCAGGTCCGACTTGGCTTAGGTTAGGTACGGCGACAAGCGAAGCGAGGAGGAGTGTTAGGTTGAACTGCGACCCTAACGAGCGAGCGAAACGCCAGAACCAACGTCAGCCTAATAACTAGAACTGCGTCCCCAACAAAAATAATTCTCTACTAGAAAACTAAGTTCAAAAAAGGTAGTCGATTTTCTACGATGTAAAATTTAAAACAAAATATGAAATAAAGATCTGCGAAATAAAGTATATAGTAAATAATATTTCTACAGATTAAAAATCGATGTTATAAAAATCAAATCAAATGAAAAAATGCGTATCGTTGACTTTGAACTGAAATTCGATTAAACGTTTGTTGAAATTTCAAGGGTAAACCTAGACATGGTACCCGGCCATTTGTTTGCCAAAAGTTGTTGAGGGAATTGGTAAAATCCAACAAGCAACGCAGAATAATTGAAGGCATGTTTATATAAACAACATAACTGCATTGGAGACTGTTTTTTAGAAAATCGATAACACATTTTTTTCTACTTATATTACCTATAACCAGTTATTCAGGACGTAATATGGGTTTAGTTAGAGCAACAAAATACGTAATGCACGTTGATCGATTTTAATGATCTTTGTTTTTCTTATAAAACAATAAAGGATTTTCATCACTTATGCTGTTTTTGTAAAAAGTTTCTGATTTATAATATTTTCTTCTGTTTCCGCGATTATTACTCATTTCATTAAAACAATTTAACGAAATATATCACGTATATTATCTAATTTGAGTTCCCGACGTTTCGTAAGCTTTTCAGCTTTCCATGGTCACGGGTTGACAAAGGGTCTGGCCGGACTGCTATAGTAAAATCGCCGCTGGCTGAATATAAAAACTGAATATGCACGTTTATTTGCCTTATTGTCAAATATAATTTTACTGAATATTAACCCTTAAATACTTACGATTAGCAAAATAATTAAAAAAAATAAAATGCAGTTTTTATGATTTATTGGCCAAACTACTTTACAGATTGACACGTCCTTCGGATATTTTATATATGTATATAAAACATATTTAACAAAAAAAAAGTCCTAGCTTCTTTTAAAGTCAACATTTTTGTCTGTTTAAGTTTTTTTTTTACTTGCAAGTTAGCGACACCTACCATATTTTGATATAATATACACAATTTAATATTCTATTACGTAAATTTTTTTCAAAAATATTAGTTTGGATCAACAAAGTGAAAATAAGCTATTTGTGTAAATGGGTAGAAAAAAAGAACACCCATGAACGGCAACTTCCTTAAATAGTGGAAATAGCTAATTCTGCAAAAAAAAACCTTTATAATGTTCGTAACAACTTTATTGCATCAAATTCACAGAATGTTTTACAATAGTTAGAAAATATAAACAGAAAGGCGGTGAGGACATGGAAGATGGATGATAACACAGCGATATTACGACCGTACGATGTGACGCGTGGCGCAGACGAATGCTCTCTATTCAATTGCTCTGTCGCTAATGTCGCGCGGCGCGGGCGGCGGCGGCCGGCCGGCGGCACGGCGGGGTGAACGTTTACCGCCAGTCTAACGGAGGCGGACGAGCGGTTGCAGTTGCGGGCGCCGTCTAGTATAACATAAAAATGTTGATGTGTGCAAAAATGACCAAAATCGTTATTAAAAATGACATTTATTTAGCAAATAGACGTCTAATTTACTAATTGATTGTATTTTAGTATTCATGACTATGCATTTAGTTTATTTTATCCTCTATTCCGCGGTTATTGTCTTCACGATCCACGGTTTTAGGTGTACATTTAGTTTTACGGTATATTTATGATAAACAGTCATTATTGTACAATATTGTTTTTACTGGTTAGCTCTTCCGAAGATGAACACAATGGCATCAATAACTCGCATCTACTAAAAATTTTAGTTATGTTGTTTTTGTAAACATCCCTTGAATTCTTCGCCATGACAATGCTAGCTGTGACACGTCAGCCGTAACAACTCTGTTTTTTAAAAGTCAAAAGAAAGAAATAAAGAGTCAGCCGCTGTACAGCTCTGCTTTGGCACCCTGTCATTTTAATTTATTTATAAATGTAAAGAATAAATTACGTAGTCAACGATTTTCGACCCATGAAGATGTCGTCGACGCGTTCAAACAGCACTTTTTGGAAATCCCTGACTCAGAGTAGAAAATTGGTTTCAAAGTGCATCACGGAATTTTGAAAAGCAATAAAACCAAAATAACCATAAGCCACTTAATGCTCGTGATTTTGATTTAAACATTATTTATACTTCAAATAAGAATAGTGACATGCAACTATAGCTGCGGAAAGCAGTAGAGTGGATATTTTGTCATATACAGTTGTTTTTTTTTTTCTATTCCGGATACAGTCAGCGTCAAATAGTCTGTAGCATGCAAAGTGCCAAATATATCGTCACACATCTTCATGCTCATAAGAATAAAGATGTGTTGAGATACCTTTTAAAGATGTGATTTGGCACCTTGAATGCTACAGACTATTTGACGCGGACTATACATAAGTAGCCTATAATACCCTCGTATTGTTGTTTTAAAAATGATAATTTATATTACTTCATTTTGCAGATAACAAAAGCGGTAAAGAACATGATTACCTCAATCATAATGTTTATCAAGGAGCTGGGAGTGTACGGCGGTTCTCTCAGTATAACCACGTACATCGTTCTGTTGGAGCGACTGAAGAGGAAGTCTTTGACTAAAGAACAGGAGCTGTTATACGAGTTTGTTATCACGCACTTAACTAAGTGAGTTTACTTTTATTTTTTTAAAGAAACCTATTTATGGATTACCTCGTTGATACGAGGATAAAACAACGCCGCTCGTTACGAAACTATCGATCAACGTTGATAAAATAAGTATATAGTCAAACTTGTTGCTTCACTCTCAATATAATTTCTTTAAAATGTAGTGCCCACTGAAGTTTGAATTGAAAACAATATCGATTTTAATAAATGAAAAAAGTGTCGAGGGTAGGTTTTCTAACATTAAAAGCCCAATTCCACCACTCGCTGTTGGTTGTTCATGTGGCTGATTAACTTCTAATTTATTATGCCTGTCAAACAATGGGCCGTTAAAACTAACAGAGCATTGAGAAATTTGATGTAATATACATAGAAAGATCTTAAAACGAACAGTAAAAATTGATATGGCAAAAAACGAACATTCTTGCTCCTATTGCAATCGATACTAATGAATTAAATGAGCCCAAAATGTCTATATCACTTCAGACATAGGCATTTCTTTTTCAATTTGAGCTGTATTTCTTAAAGTTTTCACAGTTTTATAAAACTAATATAAAAAGGAACCAATTTCTTCATTATTTTCAGTTAATTACTTGCTAATTAAAGAAGTCAATAAAACAGAATTTACTACAATCACGCATATTTGTAGTTCACGTCAGTATGACACGTGGCGGGCGATAATAACACCATTCATAAAGAAAAAGCGATACAAGTACTGGTACCTAATTCAACTTCATACGAGCTCACTTTTATTGGCAGTCGAATAGGATATTGAACTACGTTTTCATTGCTATTATTTGAACCTCGTAAAGTCTGTTCTCAAAAGTTTTATTATTTCTAATTTTCAATCGTTGGATTAAAGTAATATGCTTTTCAACCTTTTAAATAACGCGATCCCCTTTAATGGAAAAATATTACATCCGAACTAACACTTTCCTAACTCGTCATATTCCTAGCTCGTCATTTTCCTCAATCGTCATACTATGTACGTGTACGGTCAGGGAATTTGATGGTTTTGCCACTTTTTAACCGACTTCCAAAAAAAGGAGGAGGCTCTCAATTCGAGGGAATGTTTTTTTTTTGACTCCATGTAATGGTATTAAGGTTCAAAAGTGACAAATCTTTAAACTCCCTGACTTTAAATTTGCCTGGACAAACTTATTTTTAGAGAAAGTACAGGATTTTGTAGATAAAAAAAGTATTGTTGTGGAGTATCTTAATAGGCTATGTATAATATTTTTTAATGAATTATTTTCTAAAGTCGGAGATCGAATTCGAGATCAAAATTGAAAACAGATGGTTTGCCACTATAAAAAATTTAACGCAAGCGGTGGTCAACAAAATCATTGAAATACTCATAAAAACTACCAAATTCAGAGTTAAATAGTAGAGAGTACGAGTAGTTAAAAATATTTTTCTAAGTTAAACGGCAAATATAATTTTTTGGGGGTCTTGTAAAACGTTAGGATGTGTTACAGAGGCAGGAGGGGGTGTTCTCTCACGTATTTTTGAAAACGTTCTTTTCCTCAAAATTGCAACCACTTGAAAATTTTTGGTTAAAATGGTCACTACTTGGTGGTTACGTAACGTTTTACTAGGGGGGCAAGGGGCTCAAAAATTGCGGTTCGTAATACTTGAACGCTTCCAAAGACATACTTTAGACAATAAACCTTAAATCGATTTATGTCATAGCCAGCGGCCATTTTAGTTTATCCGTCAGTCCATCACAGGACATTCGTTATTCGTTGTCTGACCTTCGTCGAATGAATGTGCTTCTAGTTGTTTGAAATTTGTTATTGTTGCATTCAAAGAAACATTTGGTCAATAATGTTCGGATATAAAAAAAAATAAGATAAAAAATATGATTTACACACTGGCACGTTACTTTGACGTTGACAGTTGTATGTTTACATTTTTGATCTCGAATTCGATCTCCTACTTTACGGGTTAAAGATTTGGTTATTTTATTGCGAAGGAAGTGTGCTTGCCTTTAATATTAACTTCAGTCTAAAATCTAAAATACCAAATCTTAAAAAATGTTTAAACTAGAAATAAACCTAAGTACATAATATTTTCTTCGCTTCTTAGCGATTAGACCTGTTGTTGAAGAAGAAGAATATTGTAACGAGTAAGAGGTAAGAGTAAGGGCATTAAATCGTGTCATTTATTTATTATCCCATAACCTACATAAAATATTATATTAAATATATTTCTATTGTTGTCAACAGGGCAAGAATGATTTTATTGCTATCTATGTCCAAAGAGCAAGGCTATGAAAAAATCATCAAGCATTCTTCCGACCAGATCATAAAGGTGCTTAATATACTAAAGGAGTTCAACCCGGACTATTATAACAAGCCTGGTGGTAAGATATCTATTAACAAATCTTTTTAACCCGCGACAAAAAGTAGGGGTGTTGTGATGTAATCTTGATTTTAATATCTGTGGCATTGTAGCTTTAGAACGGACAGACCGATTTCGCTTTAGATATTTTTTGTGTTTGAAAGTAACTTGCTCGGAGAGAAAATGAGTGTTCTCCGCCATGAAAATCGGCACAGCAATTTAAAAATAATTGGTTTTTATATTTATTCAAGGTTTTATTTATTGGGGTTATTTTCACGGCTTCGCACCAAAGAAAGATTGGACCTGTATAAGTCCCTGTTTGATGCCTCATCCCACTATCTGCTTTTGGGCCTATCTCATCAGCGTTGCTAATGTGTGGGTACCCTGGTGGACTAATGGCCTACATTTCCGGGTGCATACGACAGACGTGTCGTGCCCAGTAACCAATCCCTAATGGTGCCTGGCTGTTTTATTACTTACGCCAGCTATGCGTGTCTTGGAGTGCAGCGTAGCATTTCAGACTCGATTTGACATCTAAAATGCTGCGCTCTTAGTGAGAATGTGTCGGGATATTACTAGTCTAAAGCGGACAGCTATTATGTCATTTTACCATTCGTTTCCCGGCCTGGGCGACTAGATGTCATAGCATTGATTTAAACTAACACGATTTTCACTCAGTATCACAACACAACAAACGGGGCTTAATCGCGTATAAATATGTTTTTATTTAATTACCTTTCGTTGGTAATTCTTCGAACATTTACTAAAATCATGACCAAACCACTGGATTGAGCTTTATAATCCCAAGATCCTCTCTATGGAACGTACGTGACGAAGTAGAATCGTACGTGAACGTACCTATTGAAATTAAGAAACACCGAAATTTCAACCAGGAAGACGGTTTCAAACTTTCATCTTCGTGGAATCCAGTTATTAGTAAATGTAAACAGCATCAAACATCATACCATGAAGTGCCAGTGTAGTTTGTCGGTATAGTGACAACCTTGTGTTCAAATGAATAATCCAGACCAAGCGCGGGTAGATCGGAATACTCGCGTGGCTAGAAGATGTTGATAACCGCCTCTCTAGTTCCTTCGTGGTCGTAACGCGACGTCCGAAACGTCGAAGAATCATATTTATACGCGATTAAGCCCTATTTGTTGTGTTGTGATAATGAGATGTCATAGATAAGTGGTGGACCCAAACTCAAATATTAATGTAATATTTCATTATTTTCAGTTATCCGAAGGAAAAACAAGTCGAACGAACCCCTCTCTGGCATTATTTTCACACAGCAAAGATTTACCGCCAAAATCTTATACAACCTTCTAAAAGACGTAAAGGAGGCAAACCCAGAGGATTTTGGTTTTCTCAAACATGATTTCCTGGTGGGGTTCAATGTAGACCCGTATAAGAGCACTAGAGAACAAGCGTATGTGAAGAAAGCGAGTCAGAAGGCGTTGCTCATGTTTCGGAACAAGTAAGTTTTTTAAGCCAAGGATATACTATGGGACAAATGTCTTGCGACATCTGTCGCCAGCGACGTCGGCTGAAGAGGCAGGACGTTGCCGGACTTCGCTCGACATGTCTGGCAACAACGCGCGACACGTGTCGCTAGCGACGTCGGGTGAAGTGGCGTGACATTGCCAGACTTTGCTCGAAATCGTTCGGTTACCCTGTGTTGCAGCGGCAGTTGTGGAACTGTCATGATATCACAATGTCGCGATGTCGCCAGATATCAGGCGAAGTTTCTCGAAGCTGCACGACTTCGCCTGGCGACGCTACGGACACAAATGACGTGATGTCGCCAGATATGTCAGGCGATGTTTCGCGAAGTAGCACGATTTCGCCTGACGTCGGACGGACGGGGGACATTTGTCCCCTAGTGTATCCCTTGGCTTTATTGCAATAACTTAATTTTTAAACACTACTAAGATATCATGTTTTTCTTTGGAAATACTTGTCCTGTGACAAATTCAAAGCCACTTTCGGAAGTTCGGTAGGATAAACAGCATTATGATGGGTACCACTGAGCATCATCTGTAGCCAATCTCATACAACACTTGCCGACCAGACCATTGATCCTCATAAACTGAGTGCATCTCGCATTATATAATTGGTTTGTTCTTCTTTACCGACAATGGCTCCATACTAAAAATGTGTAACGGAGGTGTAGTGATTGTGCTGAGAAAATTAAGAACTGTAGTTTGTCCGGTAATTAAGATGATTCTTCAGGATAGATTCAATGTCGGTAAAAAAGAACAACCCAATTACATGTGCACTTAATCTACACCCCAGGCCACAAGTATGGAAATCATGTCATTTCTATACAAAAAGTATTATTATTAAGAGGATGTACTGGCAAAAATTGAGAAAGGTATGCTTCGGTGGTTTGGGCACGTCGAGAGGATAAGTTACGACCCGGCCACGACATTGCGCGAATTGCGGCGCGGGCTGCTAGGGATTGGAAGCCCTAGCGAGGGTATCTCGACCAAGTTGCAGAGATACTGAAAAAAGGCCCAAAGCGAGAAGTACCCGCAACCGACGAGCGTGTTTAAAGAGATGCATGGATGTGAATAAAGCAAAGAAGTGTGTATGTAAGGCCTATAGAGTCTGGCAGGTAGTCTCTGTCTACCCCAGTAGGATACAGGCGTGAGTATATGTATGGACTAAAAGGGCGTCTTCTTTCGCGGAGGAGAAAAAGTCATAACCCCTCTTTTTTTCCGATAGTGTATTCGGGTAAAAAGTATCCTATAAGGATCTGTGGGTACCCAGCTACACGTGTACCAAACATTGTTAAAATCTGTTTAGCCGATTTGGTGTGATGAAGCCTCGACACATACAAAAAAATCTATAAAGATATTTTTCGTTACAGTGACCTCAAAATTATAACTTTTTTTTAATATCTTCAATGTACAGACATTGCATTTTTTCAACTTTATTATATGTAGTATAATGTAAGTATTATAAACAAACAATTTTAACATTTTACTGAGATTTCTATTAATATTCTGATTAACTAATTTCGATCCTTTGACGACTTAGATTCAACTTTTTTAAATTTATTCACACGTTTGGCATTTTTGTTCCTATGGTCTGTATACTAATTATTGATCAAAAATCAGTTAAAATGATTAGATTTAAAAAGAGAATAACCCAAATTCTGCGTACGAAAATTGCCAGTTCAACATTTTGTAGAAAAGCTGGTATGGAACATTTTCCTAGAGCTATATTTTTTTTACTATCTATTAGGATGTTTAATACTTAGGGTCTGTTTAATGTTCTGGGATGCCTAATGTAAGTTTTTAGTTACCAATACAAAATAACAATAATTATAAATAAACAAATAAATGGAAACTTTAAATATTAACCTCTTTAGCGCCCAGCGTGTTGACGACGGGAATCGCCAACCAATAAACCAAATGTATAATACCGTATAGCAGCAAATGATGTCGAGGCATCTGAGGCACAATTTTCCGTTGACGTGAATTGCCGTCTTTTGAGATCAAAGGCTTGAAGAAAACCTCTTTGCTTCCATACTTTTGGCCTGGGTTGTATCTGGGTCAAATTCAATGGTCTGGCTAGCAAGACTTATGATGTAATTTTACGCGCACTCAAGTGTACATTCATATTATTATTTCCAGGGAACTCAACTGTTTAATAGCAACAAGTGTAATCGAGGAGGGTGTCGACATTCCTCAGTGTATGCTGGTGCTGCGTTTTGACGTGCCGTTGGAATACCGCTCTTATATCCAAAGTAAAGGTACGATCAATCTTGCCCTGATTCAACTCCCAAATATTTGTGTAATGAACATACATATTGGTGCTTGGGTCTTGAATATTTTCTATGTGTAAACTTTTGACGATACTTTTGGCTCAGTTGGTTGCACAAAGGCCTACAAAGCTGGCGGTCCCGGATTCGTATCCCGGCCAGGGCAAATGTTTGTGTGATAAGCACGAATCTTTGAAAATTTAAATCTGTTTAGCCGATGTAATAAATGGGCTGTAGACTAGTAGACCGGAGAAAGAATGGGGAAGATGCAATGCATCTATTTTTCATAATTACTGTATTAAACAAACGTAGAAATATCAAACTGAGCCTAAAAAGGTGTAATAAAGAAAAAACGTTTTATCTTTTTTTAGATATTATGATGCAAAATTGCAGTACCTATTGTATTTTTCTGCGGTTCAGGGAAGGAAAAAATGTATTTAAAGCAAACACTTTTTTACTCACATTTTAACGGCCACAATATTCGTACACTGCTTACTGCCCCATTCATTTGTGATATGAGAGACGTCACACGTGTCGCTAGATTTGTATGGGGCGTTTTAAGGCGTTTAATTTTCAATGGGAATATTTTTTTCTAGCATAAAAAACCGGATCGATTCGTATCATAAAAAATGCATTTTTTTCTTTTAAATTTGCAGGTCGAGCAAGGAACTCTGAGTCAAGCTTTGTCTTGCTAGTGAAGGAGAGCGATCGCCGAAAATTTCTAGAGAAATACGAAGGTTTCCGGCAAACGGAGACATACATACAAGAGGTATTCTGATTCGTCTAGTTGTTACAATATTCAAAATACGTTCTAATGGTGACTAGGGTCCGAAAATATTATAATCAATGATAATTATCTCATTTACTTTGATAATCACAAAAAAATTATGGCGTAATTTGAAAATTACAGATTGCGCTTACGTGCATGACATGTATTCGAAAAAATTAAAAGTTGCCTCTTTTCATTATTTTATTAAATAGAAAGTAGGATATGACCCACCAGTGTTCCCTAACGGTAAAAAAAGCCTCAGCTAGAGTGCAAACACAAATGATTATGCGCTAAGGGTTAAAAGTTCCGCCATGGATAAGGTACTTTATGATGATCATATTTTGAGGTGTAGACGTAACTAATTAGCGGGCACGCATCCGGATTATACATTTTTTGGTTGATTGGACCCCATCAAAACAAAATTTATGCTTTGAACCCGAAACGCTTAATCGAAAAAAAAAAGTGTGGACAGAACTTCTACTACCAAAGCCACTTGTTTTTTCCAAATTATATATTAAGTGGATGCGCAGGCAACGAAATATTTGAGAAATAGGTTTTTAAAATGATTGTTGCTGTCGCGATTATAACTCTCGCTGCGATAGGGACCTGCACCTTCAGCTGAATATCCTTTCGACTGTTTCCTCCTCCAGATTTAACATGCTTAGAGAATTTGCAACAAAGAAGAAAATGGTAAGGAAACATTTATTCTATGTAAAAAAAAACCTTTGTCTATCTTTAAAAACCAGGAAACAGTCGAGAGTGTCTGTATGATAGTGAATATTGCCATCAGGGCTTGTAACCCGGTTTATTTTCCGTACCGGTTAGACCCACAATCTGAGAGCCTAACCCATAGTAAAGGTTACGCTCGCAAGAACATCGCTCTAACCGGTTAATATCTCGGAGCGCAAAACAGGGAGCGAAATCCATTTACAGGTTAGACAGCGGTTCCTCCGTGTGAGCGGAGTCTAGGGCGAATAACCGCTCGCTTAGACGGGATTGCTTTGCTTGCTATGGTATTAGATTAAATTTTTCATATAGTTGACTGTCCTTGCGTCACTTATCGGCTTGACAGCGGTCATTGATCCCGTATGCGAACACGGAGTAACCTTTTAGAGAGCGCTTCGAAATAAAGTTCCTAAATCAATTCGTCCGAATGTAACCTAAATATTTAACCGGTATAATCTAAATCAATACCGGTTTATTTGTAACCGGTTACAAGCCCTCATTGCCATTGACCCTTCCTAATCATTAATCCGTATTCACAGTTACTTGTAGGGTGCACAGACTCTCGAGAAGCGCCCTCGGAATCCGCAATTCAATCAATGCTGTATGACGAGGACGAGATAGAATCGTACAACAACCCTAATGGCAGTAAGTCCTGACTGATTCTGTACTACGTAATAGATGCAACAGTTACAAGGAAATTACGTGCCCTACTGACGGCGAATACCGGTACCTTACAACAGTATTGGCCGAACGTTTAATTAAGGCATAGCTATAATAAGACAAGCGTTTATTGTCAAAACTGTGTACAAAAGGTCTTATATTATACGGTTTACTGTCAACAGTTTGCCCGGGCGTATAAGAAATTGTTTGCATTATATGTAAATCAATTATATAAATACAATATTCATTAAGATCATAAAAGCATTTGCAAATTAACCATTCTCTCAGTTTTCTTTTCAATCGTGAACAATCTTAAGATTTCATGCATTCTGGCAAATGATTATATATTCTTATTCCAGTGGCATAAGTACTCTTTTCAAGTACCTATGTAACTAGATGACCGAACGGAGCGTAAATCATATTCATATTATGGCTTCAAATTTTCTAGACGAATTTTTTTTGGTAAAATTGTCATTATGTAATAAGCAAATCTTTAGTGCATATGTAGATACGCTCAACGTTAAAATGTCGTTATTTCTATGAAGAATTCTTAATGAGTCGGATTGTGTTAAATTGGGAACATTAAGTTTGTCAAAGTTGTGCATGTTATATATTTTCTCGATATATAAAATGCACAACTCGTGTATCCGTTATGTTAATATATTAACCCAGAATCTACAAATAGTTTATTTTTATATCGTATTGTGTTGAGATATATTTTTTTAATCACTCGTCGTGACATTGTACAGTTCCCTCCCTCGTATGAATACATTTTTACTTTGGTTTAAATAGATTAGTAAGAAATATTTTAATTTAAATTTAAAACAAGACATTGCTAATATTGATACAAAGATCTAAGTAGAAAATAAAAATTAATCGCGATCCACTGCAGTGTAAGCCGGAATCGAACCAGCGTCTCTGTTATACCGGAACAGCGTCCTAATCCATTAGACAATTAGTTAGACCGATTGTGATTCTTAACGAATTAATTCTCTACTCACGTATGGCGCTACGTAAAGTCGGGTAAAAAGTATCCTATAACTATCTGGAGATACCCAGCTACCCATGTACCAAAAATAGTTGAAATCCGTTTAGCTGATTTGGCGTGATGAAGCCACAACGATCCATACGAACATACAAAAAAACTATTTAGTGACCTCCAAATAGTCCGTTACAGGCATTTTTTAAATATATTCAAGTACTACAACCACACGACAACGCAGCGACAAAAGTCGTAACGCTGCGGTTACGTGTGAATAGTTACGCTGCAGCTTCTTGCAGTTGCTTAGATGTGGTCGGACCGACCACACGGTTGCGTTTGGCGGCAGAATGTGGTCCGTGTGTAGAGAACTATTTACTTTCATGTAAATTATCGCCCGACCACACGTTTGTTGTTGTCTTGTGATTGTATTAGGTCTGAATATACCTTACCGGGAGTCCCATATACCTGCTCGGAACCCTCGTCTGAGCGGGATGCGCAACGCATTTTCCCAGCGACAAAAAAAGGTCTGAATATACCTTAAAGTGGCGGGCCGCGGAGCGTTTCAACCGCTGCACTTTTATATAGCGAATCTTTTACATCTTACATATAAATTCGTTAAAAAAATGCATCTACCTTATGCCTAAAACTGATGCGTTTGACATTTTATTCACCAGTAATTTGTTGCATAAAAGAAGCGGCGGTTGAAACGCTCCGCGGCCCGACCCTGAAAGCACATTCTGACTTTTGGTTCTTCCTCAGGCACCCTTCCCGCGGTAGCAGCTATAAGTCTGTTAAACCGCTACTGCACTTGTTTGCCGCACGACCAGTTCACGACCATCACGCCTATGTGGATCAAGGAGCGAGTGCAGGACAAGTACGGGAATGTGTTGGTGGTGGTCACCATCATATTGCCCATTGCTTGTCCCGTAAAAGAACCCATAAAGGTAATTATGATTATTATACTCGTATATCATTTTAAACAATATTCTATTTTGAACTCAAATAAGAAATGAAGTGTGTACTGAATGTGTACTTACTCGTAATCCTTTGTCGGTTTACAGCTAGTTATAAGTAATTAATATCATTACATTGTTGCTGTTTCGCCTCCCACCGTTCCTAAATAGATTTATACGAGGGCTGCTATTTATATATCCGGAAACCGGGATTACAATCTTCTTAAATAGCATATTTGACCGCCATGGTAAAATTTGAACTTTTTTAAGTATATAAGGTATATTTTTTCTTCCTTATTAACGCTCGTGTTTTGTTTTTGACGGGTTTTAAATGTCATCTCGCAGCAAGAATGGAACTCACTCGTGAAAATATTCGTGCTATGATTTATTATGATTTTCGGCGTGGTTTAACGCAACAACAGTGCATAGATCAACTAACTTCAACTTTTGGTGATGAAGCCCCATCTAAAACTACTGTGTATCACTGGTTTAGTGAGTTCAATCGTGGACGTAGTATGCTTACGGACGAAGTTAAGGCAGGTCGCCCGAAATCGGTCGTTGTACAACAAAATATCGAGGCTGTGCGAAAACTTATAATGGACGACCGACATGTTACGTACCGCGAGATAGAGGCGACTCTGGGTATTTCTATGACCAGCATTAATAGCATATTACATAATTATTTGGCTGTAAAAAAAATTTGTTCGCGTTGGATACCCCACAACTTAACAAATGAGCAAAAACATGCTCGCGTCGAATGGTGCAATAAAATGTTAAAAAAATATAACCGTGGTGACTCAAAAGCCGTTTATAACATCTATACAGGTGACGAATCCTGGATCTATGCATACGATCCCGAAACGAAGCAACAATCAACGGTATGGGTGTTTCAAAATGAGCCGAACCCTACGAAAGTTACTCGTGCAAAAAGTACATTGAAACAAATGGTGGCCTGCTTCTTCGGTATTAATGGCCATGTAGCTACAGTGCCACTAGAAAACCGTAGAACGGTTAATTCAGAGTGGTACACGACCATTTGCTTACCGGAAGTATTTGAACAAATTCGTAAAACTAACCAGCGACGAAGAATCATTCTTCATCATGACAATGCCAGCTGTCATACGTCACGCGAAACAACTCTATTTTTGGAGGGTCAAAATGTGGAATTAACGGGTCATCCGCCGTACAGCCCTGACTTGGCACCCAACGATTTTTATTTATTTCCAAATATAAAGAATAAATTACGCGGTCAACGATTTTCGACCGCTGAAGATGCTGTCGACGCATTCAAACAACACGTTATGGAGGTACCTCAGGCGGAGTGGCAGAAGTGCTTTAAAAATTGGTTCACGCGAATGCAAAAGTGCATAGATCATCAAGGGGAATACTTTGAAAAACAATAAAACTATTTTCAGCCGTGTACGTTTGTTTGTTTTTTTGTTTCCGGATATATAAGTAGCAACCCTCGTATGTATAACCTCAAGTTATGGCACTCCAGGTCATTTACCGCAATAATAATAGCCATGTAAATTATTAATTTTGACTGTTTGTTGCCTAAATAAATAAATAAAAAATAATAATATTTGCAGTCCAGTATCAAGCACGTGTTAATCAAGGGGCGGAAAATTTTCCATAAGTAATCTTATTTACTAACCAAAACGCGTCTTATTGTAACTTTAAAAAAATCGTATTACTATTAATTATAGAAAAACATTGTTTAAGTTGATCTAAATATACTGTGCAAGTTATACATATTGTAACAAAAAAATCTGCATTAGAAAAAATACACTTTATCCGCATGATGATAGTTTTTCGCTTTGAATTTGGATGCACCGTTGCACCACATGTAAAGTTAATTGCTAAAATAGAAGTGACAGAAATTTCACGGGAACAGTCATACAATTTAATTCATGTAGCTAGAAGGTTCATCATAAAGTATCGATAGTCGGAGAGGTCGATAAAAAAATTCAATGCCTTGTACTGATTTTTGCTATAAATTTGCCGCCCCTTTAACTGATAATAAATGGCTATGCGGTCGAAAGATATTACTTGTTCGTATACATTTTAGCCGATTTCAAGAGAAGAGGGAGCACCCCTTCTTTTCTATAAAGAATGGTTTTGTAAATACCTTTCTGTATACTTCTTGTATTATTCGGCAACCTTGTACCGATTTTGTTTTCTTTTTAACCGACTCCCAAAAAGGAGGCGGTTCTCAATATGTCGGAATCCTTTTTTTTAAGGATAAATCTTAAAAGGAAAAAATCGAATGCATATTTTTACAGTGAACAGGTTTTCAGAATACACTTTAGTTTATTTTATTAGCCTGTATTTGTGTCCTTACTAGGCAATGTCCTGCTCTTTTTTTGCCACTCGTCCCGGTGAAGCGAACGCTCCTGTCGCGCGTCGAGAAATGCGACATCCCGCCATCTCCTTTTTTGTCTGCCTCTGCTTTGGTTGTCGTGTTTTCAGTTCTTCCTTTGTTACACCATCGTCCCCAGAGCATTTCTGGTATTTCGAGCTGTTGAGGTCAGCGTTGACTTCGTACACTGTAATTGGAGAGACGGTGTGGGGACAGGAGTAATTTTAACTCGAAGATGAAAGGATAGAGGGGTGAAAGGATACAGTAATGAATAAAATGTTGTGCAGATGTGTGTTATCTTGTCCCTGCTACTTTATTTGATCCCATTTTCATTCTGTTTGTGATCCATGCTTTCTCTTTTTAAGCTTAGTTTAGCTACTCTGAGAAGATACTTCTTATTTAGTATTCAAAAATATATTTTACCTAGTAACTGAAAATAATAGGCATTTGATTCGTCGTCTAGTACCAAGGCACAAGCTTAATTGAGCTTACTATGGGACTTGTTTGATTTGTGTACAATTGTCCTGTAATATTCTCATATTACTATTTACTATTTGAAAATGGACTGAAAGACAAAAGAATAAAGTGACCTAAGATTTGCTTATTTCAATATCGGTAGGTATTTCTAAATTGAGCACTTTTGAAATGACATTGCTATATATATATTTTTTGGAATTAATGGTTTTTACATTTTATTTAGACGGACCTGCCGTGTTGTTATGGTCACAGCTAATGGGTCCTGTAACATTCGTATCTCAGCCGTACTAGCATAATTGGCCGCAACTTTGTTTGTCGCTATGTACTTAATGAAAGGGATGGACAAAATTTGTTGCGCGAGAAAGTAGTTTTACAGCTATACTAGAAAACCAGGACAGTGTCGGTAGATGAAACCCTTATATTTTCATTTTGAATAAAAAGTTTTTTTTTTTCTAGGGCAACCCATACAAAAGCTTAAAGTCAGCAAAGCGGTCCGCAGCTCTCAAGGCCTGCATTAGACTGCATCAGGAAGGAGAACTGGATAGTGTGACCATGCTGCCTAGAAACTATGGGTACGTGTCTTTCAGAGGCGTGGCGTCAGGAAAATTACAAGGGAAGCCGAAGCGTATTGCTTTATTTAAATAAAATAAAAAAAAGTAGTTATAAACTTTTCCTTGGGCAATCCGGTGGTAATCGGCTTATATGGACGCCACGCTACTGGTTTTTTTGCTAATATGTTAGACTAGAAGGTGCTCTTCGTTTGCACAGACGGGGAAAAGTTTTCTTACAATTGGTTCAGCGTAAACGAGTAAAAATGTATGGTAAAGCCATCCTCGGATGGCCAGCAATCCTTGTACAATCAGCATCAAATAGTCTGTACTGTCTATAGCCACGGGGCCATAGGCTATTTGACAATTTTTTAATGGTATGTTATAAAACGACGTCTTAATAATATAAATATTGGTGTAAAAACTACTCCAATATCACATAAACTCCCCGAGATACAACGACGTTAAAAGCACATTTTTGGACTTGCCCAAAAAACGCTTCATAGTAAAGCCTACAAGCATGTGACGTCACATGCTTGTATCTTGTATAGGGAAAATAAGAACTTTGTTCTGCAGCTATGCTTAAACTTGCGTTTATCAAAACTGTTTTAAAACAAAAATTACAAAGCATTTTATGGGTTATTGAATGGTATTGTTAGTTATTGATATTTTCATACTTTGAAAATGAACTTTGCCACCCAATTTTAGACTCATAAAATAAGGTACACATAAGGTATCGAACTCAAAATTTTAACGTAGTTTTTTTTTTGCTTGTTTTATCAGGATCGTATATATATATATTTTTTTCTACTGTCAAATACCCTATTAGCATAGGTTAAGTAAAAGTTGGTGAGGAACCCTTGATGTACGAGTCAGTCACGCACTTGGCCGGTTTTTTATGTGAGTAATAGTAATGTGTGTCGATGTACACAATTTAACAAATCACTTATGACGAATAAAATTATTTACATACGATTAGTCAGAGGGGCTACTCCGAATTTCGAAATTTGAAGGTTGTCTAGCAGTGTCCCTTTCCCTCATATGTCAATCTATGTTTGAGTGAGCGGGATGGTAGGATACGAACTTAAAGTTTCGAACTTTGGAGCAGCAAAATAAATACTTCTGATTGACTCCTAAATAGTACCTATTCAGTTTTATTGACACAGTAACAGTAAACAGCGATCTCTCTATCTTCCTTTTATTAATGTATGCGTTCTTGTGCATCATTTATTTCTAGATTAAAATACACTTTTACAAACATTGGTTCTTAATTGACTACATTGTGTTTCTGTACAGTAAAGTGGACTTCAATGTCCCGGACATAAGATCGTGTTTCTTGAACTGGCCTTGGGACGAAGAGAATGACTTTGACGATGGCACAATCGCTAAAGCGGGCACGAAGAAGAGGATGCGAAAACACGAAAAAGTGGTAAGCTGCCTTACAATTTGAATTGTTAAGTTATTAATCGACACGGCAGGCAGTCTGCGCTCGAAATTCCCCACAGCTATAGTATATATGGTCTATTTCAGGGTTCGGCAAACTGCGGCTCTTTAAAGGGTCACATGCGGCTCTTCAAGTTCCCCTTAATAAAAGTCCTAGTAAAATTTGGTACCTATACAGTGATAAACCTGAAACAGAAAACTGGGGCTCTTTGAGCTTCCGAATAATCGATATTTTTCCAGCATCTGGCGCTACGTCTAAAAAGTTTGCCGACCCCTGTTCTATTTTTTAAGTATTTCAAATAATGTTTAAAAAAATACCCGGGACTGGTCATTAAGCCAGTGGCGTTGCGACTTACGACGCCACAGATAAGAAAAAAGCGGAATGATACGAGTCACGTGGTTTTTGATATATATTATTTTTCTACTCGTGAACATCTGTGAATAAGAACTCCGCGAATCATATTAAAAAGGCATACTTTTTAGATTGGACCATCACTCTATACTCTATGGTTTATATTACATGTCACTGAACTATAATACAGGGTGGGTCATACATCGTTGAAAATGGTAACACTGAATTTTTCGGAAACTGTGAGAGTGAGCGGCGGGAAATTGGCGAGAAACTATAGGTCACTTCGTGCAATTTTATTTATAATCGAGCGTTTTACGGGAAAATAACGGGCTTTTGGTGTTAAACAGTTTTTTAAAAACAACACTTCGTACGTTTCTGTACGAAGCCTATTAAGAATTGAATACGGATTACGCCGAGTAAGTGAGTATCCAAATGTTAATTTAATTAAATTGTGAGTCAAAAGGTTCGAGCAAACTGGTTCGACAATGAATATCAAACAAACAGGGCGGCCACGTTCAACAAGAATGATGAGAACATACGGCAGACTTAAGTTTCTGTAGAGAACGATCCAGAATCATCTACGCGTAAAAGTTCAGCAGCTCTAGCAATACCAAGAATCAGTCTACGGCGAATTTGACATCTGTATCTAAAACTGCACCCATACAAGCTTCAAATTGTGCAGAAGATGAAACCAAACGATTACATTCATAGTAAGTTATAGGCTGACACAATACTGGAGTGATTCTCGAGCCTTGAGAATGTATTGTTTACGGATGAGGCATTTTCATATCAATCAGCATGTAAATAAACACAATTGTCGATTTTGGAGCAGAGAAAAACCTCGCTTTAAACACCAAAAGCCACTTCATTCACCTAAAATCACAGTTTGGGCTGCCATACGAGTATCAGCAAAGAGCATTATTGGTCTGTATTTCTTTGAAACTAATCGAGGAACTAACGTAACGATGGATTCAGTGGAATACGTGAAAATGTTGCGAGAACTTTGGCACCAAAGTTGCATAAATTTGAAGATTACAACAGCAGAAAATGGATGCAACAAGATGGAGCAACATGCCATACGTCAAACATGAGTTTACCGGTAGTAAAAAAAGGTTTCCGAAAAAGTTGATTTCTCGCAGAGGTGACATCCCATGGCCGCCAAGGAGCCCGGACCTAACACCTTGCGATGTTTTTCTGATGGGATATTTAAAGAGTCGAGTGTACCTTAATAAACCGATGACAATACCCCAGTTTAAACCAGGGACCGGTCAACCTCTTCCCAGGCAAAATCCATTTAACGACTTAACCGTTCATTAAATAGCCCAAATCACATGCCTACCACTTGAATAGCTTTCCCATTCATTTGACTTAGCTGTAGGAAGGGGTTTCCCTTACGCGGTCACTTCAATGTAGGAAGGGGCTTCCCTTTCTTTAAATAAGCTTTTGGAACGGCTTAATTGTATATTGGATAGCCGACAAGCCTTGCTTAGCTTCAGGAACGGGTTTCCCTTTGGCTTCCCTAACCTTGAGATCTATAAGTTACCTATTTCGGTCTGATTTCGTGAGGCGGGGCATTTTTTGAGTTAGTTGCTGACTATTGTCGGTCCGTAGAAGTCGTATAACACTTACACAGGGTGTCCCAAGAAGTAGTGATATACTGAAGCTGGGACGTAGAGTAGAGGACCTAGAGGGCTATCTAAATCACCCCTATGAATGTTCCGCGATTTTTCGTATTTTCGGAGTTATGACTTTTTTTTAAATTCTTCACCTATCGCCGAGTACGATGAGATTTTTATTTATGGTGACGTGAATTATTGCGGTAGATGCTTGTTTTTTTTGTGAGCTTAGCTGATAGATAGGCCAATTCAGTATGGTAACATTTACTATCGTTAGATCTTTGAACGGAATAAAAAAAAAATTAAATGCCAGGAATGATAAAATTACCCAATATGTTCACAACTTCAAGGGGCTTTAAAAAGATAAAATCACATAAAAAAAATACTGTTTGGCTTTTAAAAACTTGCTCTATCTATCAGGTAGCTACCCTGAAAATTTCATTTTATTATTCATAAAACTTCAATCAAAAAATTTAAATCTAAATGTGGCAAGTGCAAAATTAATTAACTTTCTAAATAAATATCGTTCTAAATCACGCACTGGCCATCAATAGAAAAAGAAAAAAAAACAAAAAACGGTTGACGCATGAGAAAATTTTCACGTTGTTTGGTCATAGTTGGTACTTTTCAATAATTTAAAAATTGTGTTTTAATACTGCTAATTGTTCGTTTTTCTAATCATTTTGGCTATTCATATGGACTTTGACTTGCATTACCATTTGGATTAGTGTTATTACCTGGAATCGACGACTTGGCATTATTTAACTGGACTTGAGTTTGCGTGCAAGTGATCATGTTTACTTCACGTGACTACGCAGAAATGCATTACTATTACGGTTATGCTAGGGGGAATGCGGCGGAAGCTTCAAGGCTGTACCGGGAACATGTGGAACGAAGAGGCGGGCCTCAACCTGAAACGTTTCCTGACTATCGCATGATCTTAAGAGTACATAATGCGTATTTGGAAAGTTACATACCGGGTACCAGATCAGGCCATATGGCCACTATGCCGGATCCTGATGTAGTAGATGCAGTGGTTGAAGAAGTAGAAAGAGACCCGTCGACCAGTGTGAGAGTTATGGAACGTCGTACCGGACTTTCTAAATCTCAGGTATACCGTACACTACAGAGCGTAGGATATCATCCGTTTCACATTAGAAAAGTGCAACAGTTGAAACCGGAAGATTATCTGCTGTCAGGAAATGCTGAGGAGACAAGCTGAAAACGAAAACTTTTTTAACCAAATCTTGTGGACGGATGAATCCCACTTTAGACGCAATGGGATTTTTAATATGCACAATTCTCACTCATGGGCAATTGAAAATCCAAATTTAAAAAGGGAATCGACATTCCAAGAACACTTTAGTGTTAACCTTTGGTCTGGCATACTTAACGGTCAGCTAATTGGGCCCTTTCAGCTGCCAGACCGCTTGGGCGGCAATCACTTTTTAAATTTTCTACGCGTCGATCTGCCCCTGCTGTTAGAAGATGTGGACTTGGAGACACGCAGAAGCATAGTACTGCAGTGTGATGGTGCACCATGCCATTTTTTGGACGTAAGAAACTATTTCAATCAAAGGTACCCTGAAAGATGGATTGGTCGTTGCGGCCGGGGTGACGTCTGCCTTATAGCCTGGCCTCCACGGTCCCCCGACCTAAACCCCATTGATTTTTTTGTATGGGGATACTACAAAGACCTCGTCTACTCAAGAGAATGCCGCAATTTGGACGAGTTAACCCGGAAATTGAGAGTAGCAGAAGAAACCATTAAAAATAATAGAAGTGCATTCAGACGTTTAAAAGACAACTTTTTTCGGCGATGTCGCACTTGCATTAAGCAACAGGGGGGCGATTTTGAAAATTTCTTGTAATTAAACACCTTGTAATTGGTTTTACTTTGTTTGTATTAATCATCATGTAAATTAAAATTTTGCACTTACCACATTTAGATTTCAATTTTTTGATTGAAGCCTTATGAATAATAAAATGAAATTTTCAGTGTAGCTACCTGATAGATAGAGCAAGTGTTTAAAAGCCAAACGGTAATTCTTTTTATGTGATTTTATCTTTTTAAAGCCCCTTGAAGTTGTGAACATATTGGGTAATTTTATCATTCTTGGCATTTAATTTTTTTTTTATTCCATTCAAAGATCTAACGATAGTAAATGTTACCTTACTGAATTGGCCTATCTATCAGCTTAGCACACAAAAAAAATCTAGCATCTACCGCAATAATTCACGTCACCATAAATAAAAATCTCATCGTACTCGGCGATAGGTGAAAAATTAAAAAAAAGTCATAACTGAAAATACGAAACATCGCGGAACATACATGGGGGTGATGTAGATAGCCCTCTAGGTCCTCTACCTCCCAGCTTCAGTATATCACTACTTCTTGGGACACCCTGTATAGTTTGTCTGGTGTACGTACGACAAAGTGTCTGATATAATAGTGATAACATGAGATAAGTATTTTAAAATAAGAGAATATTTTTACAGTTTTAATCTGAGAAATCATACCGGTAAAACGGGATGACAGCATCGACGCGCGTGTGCGCAGACTTAAATCAAAATAAAAAAGCTACCAATAATTTCGGTATACCTACGACGAACGAATTAAACCTTATTACGATTTGATAAGATGCTTTCTATCGCAAGCGTCGGCGGCTAGCGGCATTATCAAAGAACGTCAAGGCGCTTGCCGATACACATTACACCGCGCGAAACGCCTACAACGTAAATACTGAAATATTGCTCTTATTTTTATGATTACAAGGATCAAAATGGCACAAGCGTTATAAGGGAAGCCCCTTCAAGAGGTAAGCAGTTCGAACGACTTTTTAAGCGCTTAGCAAAGGGTATCAAGAATCCGTTTGGTATACCGATATCCGTATTAAAAGTCGTTTAAAAAGCCTTATGAAGGGGTTTTAAACGGGAACGGCTTTGGTTAGCAAAGTCGAACGAAATACCCCTTCAAAAACCCTCGAAGGGGATACGGGACCGGTCCCTGGTTAAAACAAAATATTCAGAAAGAGAAAGCCGCGATCCCTCGGAGCATGTGTCAGCGAGTTTTCTAAAGTTTGCGTAGTCAATTGCAGGAGTGCCAACGACGAGACAGAGGATTTCTGGGTAATGTAATTTTAAAAAAATAAATTGTTATTATCTGTTACTAGGTTAAATAAATAAAATATAGAAAAACATGTATAGTTTAATTTTTATCGATGTTTCAAAAGTGAAATTTGCAAAATTTTTAGGCCCACCCTGTACCTATATTATACGAGTACAACTCCGCCCAGAACTATAATGAATTTAAAAAAAATAACGCAGTGTTTTTGCAATATTTTTTTCAGCTACGTATGTTTTATTTACTGTAGTTTATGGGTTACTCGTAGAAAAATATTGTATACAATAGTTATATAATTAGCTTTTTAAGTCTCGTACCTTAATTAGACCACCCAACAAGCTCCGTGGCCTAAACGCGGTACGCATGAAAAGCATGTATATTATATGACGATTGCATAATAGTATTTTATAAACTTAAGCAGTATAACTTTTTGCAGTCCTTAAGTTTTAATCTTCATGCTAATATGAAAACAGAGCCAAACATTCAGCGGGGAAGTTCCAGGTATACGCGAGCATGTTTACCGCAAGTCGATGTCTTATAGTGCGCCTATTTTGCGTGATGGGTTGGTGGCACTATTCTTGCTAACCCATCTCTACCAGGAAGCCTAGCGAAACCTTGATGATGCCGATGACTTCTGGGAATGACCTCGGAGTTCCGTGGAGTTGTGCCCGGTACTTGTACTTGTCTACCCCTGGGTATTCGAGAATGACGTGGGTGGCTGTCTAAGTTAGGGGTGTAAAGTGATCGGATTCCAAAAAAATTAGAAGACGCATTTGTCCCCATAAACGCAATGTTATAATATAATAATAAAAAAGGATGTCAAAAATTCACCAGTCGAATCTGTTTCCAGTTCCCAATATACCTGAACGGACCTGAACCCGGCAATCAGAAATATTACCTGCACATCATAAAGCTGAAGATAAATTTCGAGAAGCCTCTAGAGCCTCGCGAACGTGCTCTATACGACCTCCTGATAAGAGACGAGGGTTATGGTTTTATGACGTCACAGGCCATTCCGAAGATATGCGAGTTCCCCATGTTTCTGGCCGTTGGGGATGTAATGATAACTATTGAGATGAACTACGCTGTCATACAGCTTAACGATGCAATGGTGACCCTTATAAAACGGTAAGTTGCGATCTTGTATTCATCACATATCAACGTCTTCAAAACAGGACTCCCTCGACCCTCCCACAAACATGACGATGTGCTATTATAATAAAAGTTTTCCAAACCTTTGACATTCATATCATATCATTTATTCATAAACAATTCTACATTGTTGAAATAAAAGCATTTAACGGATTATATCGCGTATATTATCTCATTTTAGTTCCCGACGTTTCGGAAGCTTTCCAGCTTTCCATGGTCACGGGTGGACTGAGAAAAGATGTATTTTCCTCTGTCAAAGTTACAATTTGTGCAAACTACCCATTTTTTTGAAAAAACATAAATAAAGGTGTACATACATGCCAGATGGGCCTAAGCTGTAAAGACAGTTACACATGTGCCAGAAGGGCTTAATTATTTTATTCTAATAATTTACCAAGCAGCATTTCACAAATGAGGAGTACTGAGGAGAAAAGAAACGCTGCAAAGAAAAACTCCCAGGCTACCTCATTACTAATTATAATATTTCAAAAACAGAGACTATTAAACTACTTTTAAACAGATAAGATATTTTAAACCGTTCGAAAATTAAGGTTTTGCAGTCCTGTGTCTCGCATGTTCCTTGATGAGATGTATTACAGGATCCCAAGCTGGTGGTAGTGACAATCCATCTTCTCTATTGAAATTAGGATGCTTTTTAATCTGCATCCTGGGAAAATATCTTTTTTCTTTGGCAAGGATAGAAGGTTTATCAAACTTAATTGAGTGGTTTGGTTTGTCAATGACATGTTCACAGACTGCAGACCTATTACACCGACGGTGCTTGACATCTGCTATGTGCTCCTTCACCCGGGTTGATACACTGCGTTTCGTTTGACCAATGTATGAAAGACCACACTCGCAGTCCAGCTTATAAATGCCTGCACTCTGCAAAGGGGTGCTACTCTTCACGGGTCTAAGGTATTGAGACACCTTCTTCAACGGCTTGAAATATGTTTTTATAGAAGCACGCTTCAAGATGTTTCCGATCTTGTCTGTGACCCCTTTCACATATGGTAATACGGCAGGTTTACGCTCGACTGTTGGTTTCTTCATACTGGGATTCTGCTTGGAACGTGGTATCTGGAGCTCGTTGGCTCGAAGCGCACGTTTGACATCAGGTAACTCAGCAATCAGATGTTGACTGTCGCAGATACCCCTGGCTCTCTGAAACAAAGATTTACCCACTGTAGCAAGTTGACAGAGATGGTGGTGAGATTTGCCATTCAAATACCTATCTGTATGCGTAGGTTTCCTATATACAGTATGACCTATGTCATTTTTAGGACCTCTAGTGTCTCTGTTTTTTAAATATTATAATTAGTAATGAGGTAGGCTGGGAGTTTTTCTTTGCAGCGTTTCTTTTCTCCTCAGTACGCCTCATTTGTGAAATGCTGCTTGGTAAATTATTAGAATAAAATAATTAAGCCCTTCTGGCACATGTGTAACTGTGTTTACAGCTTAGGCCCATCTGGCATGTATGTACACCTTTATTTGTGTTTTTTTTTAAATGGGTAGTTTGCACAAATTGTAACTTTGACAGAGGAAAATACATCTTTTCTCAGTCCACCCGTGACCATGGAAATCTGGAAAGCTTCCGAAACGTCGGGAACTAAAATGAGATAATATACGCGATATAATCCGTTAAAAGGGTTTTATTTCAATGAGTAATAATCGCGGAAACAGAAGAAAATAAGTCTACATTGTGTTTGAAATCTGTATATAACGTACAAAAATTACATAGTTTAATTTAAACAATAAAATTTCATCCGTCACACAGTATTAAATTAAAGAAAAATAATTAATATTAATAATAATAGGCAGTGGACCACAGTCCTTCGTCAACCAGGCGGTCGAGATGGCCCCCCTGATCCGCAGGACTTTATAAGGATTAAGATAGGTATTTTCCAGGGCGACAGTTTGAGTCCATTGTGGTTCTGCCTGGGCCTGAATCCACTCAGCACTCTGCTGATGGATTCAGGACTAGGTTGCCGGCTTCGCAGAGAGGGTGAGATCATTTCTCATCTGCTGTACATGGGCGATCTGAAGCTATTTGCACCGAAACGACCAGAACTGATGGAGCTACTCAAAGTCACAGAAACTTTCAGCAGTGCCATCAAAATGGAGTTTGGTGTAGATAAGTGTGCGGTCATGCATGTACAGCGGGGGAAAGTTGTAAATTCAACGAATTTACAGCTTTCCGAGACAATGTCCCTCAGATCTCTCTCCGAAGTTGAAACTTACAAGTATCTTGGTATGTCACAGTCATTGAGTATTGCGGCCGGAGATACGGCAGTGAAGGACCGTTTTTTTTGCCGCTTGACAAAAGTACTGAACAGTCTTTTGTCGGGTGGTAATAAGGCGCGCGCCTTCAACGCTTGGGTGATGCCCCTGCTCACTTATTTCTTTGGCATACTAAGGTGGACCCAGACTGAGCTGGACGCCCTGGATAGGAGGGTCCGTATGCTGCTCACTACACACCGCATGCTACACCCACGCTCGTCAGTTATGAGACTGTACATCCCGCGCAAGTGTGGGGGCCGTGGCTTTTTAAACGCCAAGGACGTCCTTAACCGCGAGGTGTGCAGTCTCAGGGAGTATTTCCTAAACAACGAGTGTGGGATACATCGCGATGTTATGGCAGTAGACAAAGGCCTCACCCCTCTAACCCTGGCTAACGAGAACTGGCGCAGACCAACGGTGCTTAGCACCGTAGACCGCAAGGACGTATGGAGGAGTAAAGAGCTACACGGGCGGTTCTACAAGGCCCTTACAGGGCCTGATGTAGATCTGCTCGCGTCGGTAAACTGGTTACGTTTCGGCGATCTCTTCGGGGAAACCGAAGGTTTTGCCTGTGCATTTGCGGACGAAGTTATCATGACGAACAACTACAGGAGGTATATCCTGAAGGACGGTACGGTCGACATCTGTCGGGCATGTCGCCGTCCCGGAGAGTCACTCAGGCATATAATTTCCGGTTGTTCTCATCTTGCTAACGGCGAGTACTTGCACATACATAATCAAGTAGCCAGGATTATTCACCAGCAACTTGCTCTTAAATACGGTCTTGTGGGGTCTGAGGTGCCGTAATATAAGTACGCACCGATGCCAGTTCTTGAAAATGGTCGTGCCACGCTTTATTGGGATCGATCTATCATCACGGATAGGACTATTGTAGCCAATAAGCCTGATATCGTGCTGGTGGATCGATCTAAGCGCCGGGCAATACTCATCGACATCACCATTCCACATGATGAGAACCTCGTGAAGGCTGAGAAGGCCAAACTCAGCAAGTACCTTGACTTGGCTCACGAGGTGACCGCCATGTGGGATGTTGATTTGACGATTATTTTCCCGATAGTCGTTTCAGCAAACTGTCTTATAGCGAAGAGTCTCGACCAACATCTTAAGAGACTCTCACTAGATGGCTGGATCAAGGGTCAGATACAGAAGGCAGTAATCCTGGACACGGCGTGCATCGTCAGGAGGTTCCTCTCTGTGCAGCCCTAACCACCGGTAGCTTGGGCCCTGCCCCGCTGCCGGCGGCACCCTAGGTTAGGTGTTTTTTATCATATGTTTATATTTTGTATTTTACTTTTTATATTCATATTGTAAAACACCTAACTTCTGACGACAAATAAAGAAAGTGAATAATAATAATAATATTTCATTTAAATTTTGATTTTAAGTGTCATAATTTAATTCAAAAACAATGTCAATACAATGTGCTAAACTTAATTATAGAGGTGTATCGATTGGAAATATGCCGCGTGTTTAATTATGTTCAGCCTAGGGACAATATTGCACGATATATCCTTTCGCCATTGATGAGTAATCAACATGACGAACATAGAAATGATGGTAACAAATAGTTATGATATTTTTAACTGTTTAAGAAACTTTGTATGACTTTGATCGGCTGTATCTCCGTTAATATTGGTCCTGAAAATGTGGTTCTCCAACGAATATCTAGGAAATTTAATGCTCTTCAGTAGTTACATCAGAGTCCTAGAAGTCGAAAACTTAGGATAGTCTTCGTAGTGTACTTCCAAACAACCTGTTAAAGTGCCATCAAAATCGGAATACTTTCCAGCTACCTTAACCTTTTCTCCTTGCGGTCGGGGCACAATCCAAAGTAATGCAATTGATGGACCAGTTTTAATGGTAATTGGTTTCGGTCAAATATGATTTAAACGATAATAGATTGTTATTTTTAGGTTCCACTTCTTCATATTCGACCAAGTGTTGGAGGTCGCCAAGAAGTTCCTTGTTTTCGACGGCACAGTAAATAACTTGTTCGTAGTGCCTGTAAATAACAGCGGAGGCTACGACATCGACTGGGAAACGATGCTGAAGTATAAGGAGATCCGTCCAATACCCGTCAGCGGCCCTCCGTACGATGTAAGTTTGTTGCGAACCATTTACATATAAGGTGAGAGGGGCGAAGTGCGTCTACCAGGCAAGTGCACCTACCTACTCGTATAACAAAAACTGTTCTTAGGATACTAGTAATGACGTCATGCATCGATGCTACAAACTAAGGTCTTGGTAATAGTCACATATGTCTGTGATTAATACCAAAAACTATAGACGGCAAAAAGCGGAAATGGAGTAACCGCCAACTGAATCCATCTCTTACAATACTTATGTGTGAAGTCGAGGCGAACACTAGTTCACCCTTTGTACATTTTTGTACCTACGCGATGTGCACTATGTGATGTTTGTACGTTTATTATCACTCACGCCTCCGTCACCCGTTACCAATATAACAGCTAAGTAGGGTTTATTATTTTTGCGCTAAATGTAGTTAGTAGGTACTGAAATCAGTATTTCTAGCAAATTTTGCCTATTTCTTTCATTCAATCATGGTGATGCTGTGCCGCGAGACAAGTGAACTCGCTACCAGTTTTACGGCAGGTTACTGTTACTTATGCGACAGAATATAGGTTTATATAATTTAACATTTACGAATGAAATACTTTTTGGGGCTTATTTAATCTCCCTTTTCTCTTTTAGGAAAGAAAGGCACTAAAGGTAACACAGGAGGATTACCAGTATTCCGTGGTTACGCCATGGTACAGAGGATCTTGCTTGCCAAGTCGGTGTGTATACCAATTTTACGACGTTTATTATCGACATAGTCAAGTTTATTGATATAAAATTATTATTTATGAAGTTCAATCTATTTAGATCATGTTGTATCTTTCTTTGTATTAGTAGTAACGACCAAATCGTTTATTCGATTTGGTTTTTTTTTATATAGGAAACTAGCTTCTGCCCGCGACTTTGTCCGCCTTAAATTCATTTATCGCGCATAAGGGTATTCTTCCGGGATAAAAAGTAGCCTATGTCTTTCCCCTGGACTCAAACTATCTCCATACCAAATTTCATTCCAATCGGTTCAGCGGTCTAAGCGTGAAGAGGTAACAGATAGACAGACAGACACACTTTCAAATTTATAATATTAGTATGGATAGGGCATCAAGTGAAAGTCAATAGTTCTTCATTATTAACTTTAGGCTTAGTATGAGGTGTATCTGGAACGCTATAACATGGGATTCTTCAAGAAGCGAAGAATCAAAAGGTTGGCAACGTATGACCCCACCGGTGTTGTACATATCCATGGGCGAAGATGACTACTTTTCATTAGGTGGATCGTCTGCCCATTTGCCACTCATGACATTAAAAAAAAGTATAAAAATACACATAAGGGATGTCAAAAATACCCACTACACTCACTTACATTACACTAATGGCAGTGATGGCTATTGTCCCTAGCGGCGGCGGGATCTATAGTTGATGCTGATTTTGGATTTTTCACGGTGTCCCAGAGTGCTATTGAGGGTAAATCCGGCCCTGGTTAAAAACTGTTAGTTATTTAAAAATAAATCAAAACCTGTTATAAATAGCACTTTTGTTACAAGCTTGCCGTACTTTTCTTTAAACATCCACTTACAACCCATCGAGACGATTCTAAAGAGCCCAAACTCGGTAGGATTGCGTTACGTTAGGTTGTTTTATTACAGAGTTTCTATAACCACCATCGGTTCCATCATCAGATCAGCTCGTGTGATAATAATGTATTGCCACCTAATTTACATAAGTATGCCAAATTTTAGCTCCATCGGAAATCGGGAAGTGGGTCAAATTTAAATTGCAAGTTATCAACACACAATTATAAATGGGGTGTTTTTGGCCACGCTAAAAACTGTTAAAGCAGGAGCAAACATGACAACTTAAAGAGGTCCACTGCTGGACAAAGGCCTTCCCAAGGATCTTCGTAACGGCCGGTCGTGCGCTGCCCCCATCCAATGGGTTCCTACGATCTTAACCTGATCGTTTGTCCATCTTGTTGGGGGTCTTCCCACGATGCGTCGGCCCTGTAGGCGGTCGCCACTCGAGAAAATTTTTGACCCAGCGGCCATCGGTTCTACGAGCAATGTTCCCCGCCCACTGCCACTTAAGTCTAGTAACTTTCTGAGCCATGTCGATGACCTTCGTTTTTCTGTGGATGCCTATATGTCGGGTTTTAGCACGCAAGAAGACTTCGAGAATAGCTCACTAAAAGTATAGCTGATACGAGTTGAAACGCTGCCACAGAATAAGGGCGACCCTCCATAGCCCACGCTGCCCTCGCTTCGCTCTTAACTTCCCACATCCCCGCACCTCCCCGGTAGCGGTGACATTCGTGCATAGCAGCGTGTGCCGCTATGGAGAGTCGCCCTTAATAATACATCCATAAAATGATTTTATGAATGTATTATTGTGCCATATCACATGTTATACTGTAAGTAAGTATGCTGAGCTACTTTGCTTGTTTTAGGTACATAGTATCAAACGTGATTGAGTACATGACGCCAAAGTCGCGTTTCGACGATAGTTCATATGATTCATATGAACAATATTACTCAACTAAATACCATCTCGAGATCATTGGGCCCAAGGATCAGCCATTGCTTGAGGTCAGTTGATATTGTACGATTAATTAATTCGCATACTACCATAAAACCTTGACATTCGTTTAAACTCAGGTGATAATGATAAGTCACGTTATTGTGACAAGGTTCTATGGTGATTGGCGAATAAAATTCCGTTACTGTTCGATCAATACTGTATTTAACTGACTGGGTTATTGGTGATTAGGGTACCTTTTTTTTAGAAATGTCAGCAATATATAATACCGAAAGTCAAGCTATAGTAGTTCCGTGAAATAATTTACACAGCCAAAAGTCAAATACCGAATTTCATGTTCCCAGGTCCGTAATATAAGTACTCGCATGAACTGCTTGTTACCAAGAGCTGCCACCATAAAGGCTTTCACTGATAAGCAGAAGAAGTTGATTTCGCTCTCGCAAGGCGATGATAAACCCAAGAGCTTCACTGAGATCTTTATTCCTGAGTTCTGTATCAAATATGACTACCCTGGGGTTATGTGGTACAAGGCGACTATGCTGCCTAGCATCCTACACAGGTATTTACGGAATTTATTTAGCTTAAGTAGACCGATCAAATTAAATAACACGTTTTTGTTTTAATTAGACCAGCATTAGGGCCGTTCTTCTTTGTCACCGACATTGAATCTGTCCCTATTCATCTTAATTACGGTACAAATAACACAGTTCTTAATTTATTTTAAACTAAAGGCGGGTCTGCCCCTGCTTCGCACGGGTACCAAAGCATACATGCTTACTTTTTTCAGCCTGGACGATTCATTTAACAGATCAAAGGTTAAAACTTTTTGCCTTATTTTCCAACCTATTTTGTGCAACCATTTTTCTTCATAAATATCAACGCCCCCTTTTCGTATCCCGGTGCCGTTGCGTAGCAAAATTCATAAAGGTAATAACATTGGTAACAGTTTAATTTTGAAGCTCATGGGCATGCCCACGTGTAGGGAACCTAAACACTATATGAACCAATGAATGAAAGATCCTATATTTGGGTGAATAAACTTTTAGACCCACACTTTGGAGTCTCAGGCGTTACCGAAAACGTATCTGAAGTTACAAAGAAATTATAAATTCAAGGGCTACTAATTTGATAATTTCTATTTATTAGGTTTAACAGACGGGTCATTCAACGTTTTAACGTACACCATAAATTTTAACTATGAGAATCTAATATTTTCTTCAGTTTCCGCGATTATTTATTCCCACCTGTTACTACCAACTTGTTACGAGTGGCAACAAGTTGGTGGTAACAGGTGGTTATACCCATGCAGACTAGGACATGATTCTCACTTTTATTAGTACCAGTTCTCACTCCTTTGGAATTTGTAAACAATATTAAATTTTCATTATAGACCCAATAAGTCGTTTTTCGAAAAAACAATTCAAAGAAGTTATCAGGTTTCCACTCTCTTAGCTAACGATTTCATTAATTTCCTACTTGCCTTTAGTAGCAAATGTATGATCAATTGATCACGATCTCATCACCCATCGTGTTAAAGTGTGAATCGGCGTCTACATAATTATTTATATATAAAAGAAACCTAACTTCGATTACAGATTGCACATGTTACTACTTGCGTACGACCTCCGAGCAGAAATTGCAAAAGCTACGGGATATGGTCGACCACATTTAAATAAGGGTAAATTAGCTTAAGATAAATACACATGCGCCACACAGCCTTTGCAAATCTTTTTTGTTTAGGACGTTAATGAAGCAGGTTTCAACTATACGTTGGTTAGTTTAACTATACCTTATTTCCCTGGAAATAAAGCAGTTGGGAGCGTATTCTATTCTGCCGAGGCTCGCATAACTAATGATGAAAACGTCCATGAATTAATGCTCAGTGATAGGTTTGAATCAGAATCAGATTCTTTTTTTAACTCTAACATTTTTTTAACCTTCGACAAAAATGTACGTCTGCGCTTGCGCTTATGAACGGATGATTTTTTGTTTTTTAAGGCTACTTTACCGAGAGTGTTCTTAGCCATGATGAAAGAAAGTCGGTCTAATCGTTTGAAACTTATCAGCTTTTTTCTAGACCTATCGGTTTTTTTAACGTTTCAACGAATATCTATGTATCTATACTATCACAAAGTTGCAGGTCACTGAATCGATTTTTTTTATTTATTGTATGTTGGTATGTGTCGTTGTGGCTTCATCACGCCAAATTGGCTAAATGGATTTCAACTATTTTTGGTACACGGGTAGCTGGGCATTTTCAGATGGTTATAGGATACTTTTTCTCCTCCGCGAATAAAGTTGCCCACCTTCTAGTACTATTATAAATTTGTTAAAATGAAATGTCTGTACATTGAAGATATTTAACAAAAAATATTGTTACGGACTATTTGGCGAATCGTTTTTTTTTAAATTTAGATTTTAGGAATGTGTGTCCACAACTTCGTTCGCGTAGGGTAAAAAGTCATAGCCCCCATTTTTTTCTTCGGCGTAGTCGGGTGAAAAGTATCCTATAACCATCTGTGGATACCCAGCTACCCGTGTAACAAAAATAGTTGAAATTCGTTTAGCCGATTTGGCGTAATGAAACGACAGCATACAAACATACAAAAAATAAAATATTTTTCGATTCACACCTTCAAATACTCCGTTTCACTTGTTTTCTATATCTTCAATGTACAGATATTTACTTTTTCCTACTTTATAATAGTATAGATATCTCGGTATACTTATATTAACAGCTCTTTGCTAATATACCGCATTCCCAAAATACCAGATTTTACAAAATACCACATTCTTGATTTATCACATTGCCAATATACCAAATTATCAATATAGGACATTCTTAAAACGATTTAGTTCCGTTTTCCGTTCCTTGCAATTTTATAACCTGCGTGCGTACCATGAGTTCGGCACGAGCGAGTATCGAGCGCTCGATGGCAGTCTATCTCTTTCGCGCTATTAGCGCGTGCGAGAGAGGTGCACTGACTCTCGATACGAGATACTCGCTAGCGCCGATCGTAAACTCAGCTCATGGTAGCACACTGGTCAACCTGGGGCCCGTTTCATAAACGCTTATCGTCTTGCATGTTATAACGCCTATAGACCATATACATTTCTAAGAAATTTAGATTTAATAATTATTATTTTTAATGTATTATTCACTTTGACCCCTAAGAGACCTTAGACATCTCAGTAGAATTCAATCAATTTTATTGCATGTCGTGATAGAGACCTTATACATCCCTGAAAAAAATATTCGTTTATATTTTATTCTAACATTGGTCTGGAGAATCTGTACATCTTCTCTGCGTGTATCAATTATAAATTAGTTATATCACATTCTAGATTTTTTCATTTTTATTGACAATCCTTTTGGTATTTATCAATAATAATTATACTTAAGTTAAATGATCGGATTCGGTTTTTCTGGGTTTTCCCTAGTTCTTGCAACAAATGTTGGATCATATTGTATGTCTCCCAGCAAAGACTTCTCTTAATGTAACTGACAATTCAAAAGTGCTTCTACCTAGGCCTACTTGAATAAAGCATATTTTGATTAAATTTGCTTGTAACTTTTACAAGCGGAAATCTCTTTCTAACAATATGAATTAAAAAGAGACTTCCGCTTGTATTACCAGTTGCAAGCTTTTGAGAAACAGGCCCCTGGTGTAACGGGAATGTGTTAAGCTAAGAGTGTGATAATATTTGATAATCCGATGTTTTGCAAAATCTGGTATTTCTGTAATGCGCAAAGATCGACATTTACGTATGGTTTCAGGTGAGGAATGGCAACCCATAACTGTGAACTTACAAGTGGCGACGAAGTCCTTGTTGACGCAAGTCGAGGAGCCCACATCAGTCAACAGTATCGACAGGTAAGCGGATTTTACACACTGAAGTCACTGTGTTGCGAATAGGGAATGTGCATGATTTTTTATTTTTGCTTTATTTAATTCGTGTAACGAATAGTAGTTAAAAATAATTTTTCGAATAACTTAACGACTAACTAGCTTAACTAAAACGAATTCAATATGGAGTTTATATGGCCGGAGTGCACTATGACGTAACAGTACATGTCGGACCTCTGTCAAATTACGGTCTAATTAGTAGTTTAAAATGTATATATCACCTATATCACGCGTATTTCTTGGCCGATTTATATTTTACTCAAACTTTTTGAAATGTTTTTTACGGTATTTTTCGGTATATTAATGAAGAAAAAAAATTATGAACTTAAACGCACTTTTTAACGGCCATAATAAAAAAGTTTGTACACCCCTCACTCTTCCATACACTTGTAACTTTAAGTGACGTAACACGTGCCGCTAGATGTGTATGGGGTGTTTTTAACGCCAAGCCATTGTGCCTGACGAAGCTTGATTTTAACGTTGCTAGTGTTTAATTTCACAAGAAATCAGATCAATGGATAACATTGAAAAAAATAAAAATATTTTTTCTCCATTGAAAACAAAAAGAATTAGAACAAGTACACTTTTTTTCAGGATAAATAACCCTATTGACCAACAGAACGCTCCTCGGAGGCCAATAGTGTCCATGAAAGAGAGTCTGTACCAGCTTCAACAAAAAAAGATCAATAAGGAATACCCATGGGATGTGAGTATTCCATATATATCGGAAGAGCTATTTGGGAAGAAGTCTTGTACATCGCAAGAGTGCGGATAACTGTTCAAAATATTTCTTCCTGTATATCTTTGTTCCTGGGTATTGGATGTTTACTCTTTATTTAAGATATACATATTTTATGTATATCGCCGTCTGGTCCCATATAGTATAAGCTTTGCTTAGTTTGGGACTACGTTTATATGTGTAAGATTCTCCCGAATGTTTATTTATTTATTATTTTTTCCAAAAACTGCGACAAAGGTTCTGACAATACATTGGGGGCGCGGCAGTGTCCCTTCTCAAGTCGAGCCATAATATATCCTTGCCTAGTTTGATAAAAGGCAATCGGGCAGATGATCCATTTGATGGGGGATCGTCCATCGATATGTGCAACACCAGAGGGGTTGAGTGCAGCGATTGACCTGATGATTAGTGACCACGGGGTGGAATAAATATGTAGCTCACTGGTTCAGTTCACTTATATTTTGTGTAGTGTAAGTTAACCTGTGCAGTTATCGGCATCCATGAAATCTTCTTAGAAGCTGGCTCTTGCGCATATTTACCTACGGGCCGCGTATTATAAGCTAGAAAAGTCCAACACTTGTTTTACCAGGTTTGTATTTCCATGCCAACTCATATATTTTAGCTATAGTATGCCTGAATTACTAGGTTTGTAACTTTTTCTAACAAGGACCTGGTTAAGAATCTAAGCTCCATATACCTATTTTTCTTTCTTCTGTTATTTAAGAGCTACACTTGCGTCGTTGTAGCAATTGCCAGCCATTTCTATCTTGCGCCATCTCCTTCCCTTCTTGTTAAGACCCAACTTTAACCTTCTCCTTTATCTGTTCAAAGTAATTTCTTTTTGGTCTACCTCTGCCTCGCTTTCCCTTAACTTTTCCTTCTATAACGGTCATGAGAAGAAAGTCATGTTAGTCCTATCATATTCCCTGTTTTATCTTCTATTAGTATGATCCTTTTATCCCCTATCTTATTAAACACTTTATTTATTTATTTAGTTCATCAACAATTGTTTAAATACACTACATAAATGCGTATTTAACATTTTAACTCCAACACTTTGTTAAGAGTAACAATAATTTACAGGTAGACACTTACTTGGTTGTTATAAAATTACCTATATTACCTATTATTAAATCTATGATCCTTATAACTTACGCTGGTACCTACAGTGCCAGCAACTTCAGTTGGTAATTTCGTTATAAAAAAAAAACGTGCACTACACTGAACTCATGATAGGAAGTTGGTTCTGGCACATTGCACAACTATGAAGTTTTGGTTAAGGGGCTGTTCATAAATTACGTCATCTATTTTAGACGATTTTTGACCACCCCCCCAGCACTTTTTATAGTTGCGAAAGATGATCTTGGGACTGACCCCCCCCCCCCCCCCCCCCTTCATTCGTTATGCTACCATCATCCAATGTCTAGACCCCCCCTCCCTTTCAAATGACGTAATTTATTAAGAACCCCTAATTGACAATGTTGACAGTAGCTAGTCAACGATATAATAATAATAATAACTCGACAAATGTTGTCTACGCTACATGTTTTATGCATTGGATAAAAATCGCTTATATGCGATGATGTGTCAGAATTAACTTCTTATTTAAAGCTTTCGTGTAAATCTTTTTATAATAAAAACGGGCACTAATCTATCTGATATTTGAGACCCTTCAAACACTATGGCATATTAAGTTGTTTTTTATTTGTAGGCAAAAATGGAGCCCATAGACATAGAGCGCAACATATCATCCGTGACGTTGATGGACATTGAATGCTACGATGAGTTTGTGTCAGCACCGCTACACGCGCGCGAGGATATGGCGTTGGTGCGGTCCCCGCCGCGCATGTACAGCTCTAACTTGACCGCCATCCTGCCTCCTCCTCTCAAGTGAGTAGAATGTAGTAGGTGAACCATGCGATAATAACGGTGAAGCTAAAGAACGTGGAGTGCCACGTGTTTGTGTCAGCTCCGCTATATGCGCGCGAGGACATGGTGATAGAGCGGTCCCCGCCGCACGTGTACAGCTCTAACTTAACTGCCATCCAGCCTCCTCCTTTCAAGTGAGTAGAATGTAGTTGGTGAACTATTCGATATTAATGATGAATCTAAAAGTTCTCTGAGGTGTGTATTTTTTCCGATACCATATATTTTATGTGAACTCAGACTCTACTTGTATATGTTGATATACATATGTAGAGTCTAAAATTTTCTAACAAATTGAAAAAGCTAACTGTCAATGTCATGTTTTTTTTTAATTATTTGTGTAGACCAAAGTAAAAATTTATTCATACGAGGGAACTCTAAGTGTCACGAGGGGTGTTTAAAAAATATTTCATAAAAACAATACGATGTAAAAAGGAACTATTTGTATTTCTGAGTTCACATATCATAGGCTATCGAAAAAAAATGCACACGTCTGAGAACCTTAATGTTCTCAATTCGATTTGACCGCCGTTTACGGTGCGACCACTTCGACTGTTAAGGGACTAAGGAAAATATCGAAGTCCTTTTCACTATATGACTCACAGAAATCTCTTTTTCGACAGATACATCGACAAAATCCAGCTCCTCTCTCTAAAAGCTACTGGTCGAGGGCCGGAGCTGTGCGATGTACTCTTCGCCCTAACAACTATAAATTCCCACGATACGTCCAATCTGGAACGGCCGGAGACTTTGGGAGATTCCTTCCTGAAATTCGCTGCCAGTCTTTACCTGTTCCACAAGTTCCCGAAGCTGAATGAAGGCCAGCTGACGAATATTAAAGGGAAATTGATTGGAAATAGGTGAGTTTGTAATTTTTATAAATTGAAATTATGCCAAAACGCCATTTAAACTTAGTGTTTTTTCAACCTTTTTCATGACGCAACTCCCATTTCTGCGCTAATTAAAACATCTGTACTATTATAAAAATGTAAAATAAAATGTCTGTATATGGAAGATATATTAAAAAAACTGTTACAAATTTGTGTGTCATATTAAAAAAATATGCATGTTCCAAGAATAATAAAGACAATTTTCCTATCAAATCATTCGATCAGATGCGAGGTTGAGAAAATATAGGGATGATATGGGACAACCTGATAGTCTTGTCATGTACGGGAAAATGTTTATTGATTTGAGAATTGTTCACAGAAACCTGTACTACGCTGGCGAAAGAATAAAACTAGGCGGTCGAATGAAAGTGGAACAGTTCAGCCCGAAGAAGGACTTCCTCGTCCCTGGGTTCTTTGCTCCGGCCATGGTGCAGGAATTCATGGAGACGCACTACGTGAGTACATTTTATTGCGCCCAAGGGGACGAACTGAACTCTATTACTGAGCCTCCGCAACCGCAATTAAGATGACTATTATTCTGGTAGTAGCTATTCAAGGCTATATAGCCTCTATTGTGATCGCCACCTCCTACAGTTCCAGGTCAAGGCCTGTTGTTGCAAAGAACTTTAGCAGTTTTTTGATTCCGAGAGGCTTTATCTCAGCACAGTAAATGTTTGCCCAGTACAGAGTTGCGGTTACGTATCAGGGATGGCAGTCAGTGAGAAAGTGCATAGGCAGAGCCTGCACAACTTTTGTGTCACTTTTTACAATTATCTGCATGGGCTTGTTTAGACAACAATTTCCTGTTAGCACCCTCACTAGAATGCAAAGATTGTTCATAGACAGCGGTAAGACGTCTGTAGTTGTTTTTTTTGTTGTATGCCTTTATCATTGCCTTGGATTGATTCAAAATTACTATAGGGGGTCAGGGAAAAAAAATGAACGTTCCATGTATGTATGTGCATGTATATTTCATTACCCCATTTGCAGCCTGAACGGCTTGATAGATTTTGACGTATGAGTATCGATAGATCCGTCTTCGTCGTGGGAGCGACGTGAGCTATTCCATCCTTGTGTTTTTACCATCGCACCGCATTTTGCAGCTATAGCTTTGTTTTACAAAGGGCTTCGTATCCTTATTCATCTCGCGAACAACCAGGATGTGTAATTTCCTGTCTGCATCAGTAGGGATTTCCGATCAGTTACAACCCGGACATTTCTTGGTCACTTCGAGGTATGATTGAAGTAAAAACCCCAATCTAGTGATATAAATAAAGACTTGTAAATGTAAAGTACTGCAGGTTATCATATCAGTTATCAATGTTATCATTCTCAATTAGTAGGTATAGCTAAGTGGAATTCCCTGCTTTGTGGAAGCCAATCCTTACTAATTGATAATGATAACATTATACTGTGCCAAAAGCATGCAATAAAGGAAATTAACACCACCTTTCACACGAGAAAATAATGATAACAAACGATGATATGATTACAACACACATTTTCACGTGGAAGTGAAGCGTCTCGGCAAAAGAAGCGTAGCACGTCTTCAGGCAAGGTGGAGCGATAATATTTGCAAGATGCCTGGCGGCAGCTGGAAGCGAGTGGCTGGTGCTGCAGTGGCGCACTCTTGGAGAGACCTATCTCTATCAATGGAATGAAACATTTTGATGGTGATCACCCACAAAAAAGCTGATAATATTCAAACGGCTGAACTAATTTTATTGAATCAAACCCAAAAACGCTCTCGATCAAGTCATCTATCAAACACAAAAAAACTAAATAAAAATCGGGACTCCTTTAAGAACTACGATGCCACAGACAGACACAGATACCCATGTCGAGGGTTGAAATAAATTAATAGTTTAATAAATACTACAAAAACTCTCTTTTATAAATGCAATCTTCCGGCTTCATCATCAGACCTTGAAATCTAATCGTGGTCAAAGTTCATTACAACACTTTTCTAACAAATCCAAACACAGCTATGATACGATCTTCCATCATGAAGTTCCAGTTCATATCTTCCGGCTCCATCATTAGATAAGTTCGACAGTACCATACTATTGTATTGTCATCAGAACTACATACAGCTGCCAATTTTCATGACGCTACGATGCTTGGAAGATGGTTAAATTTGTTAAATTAGTAAACTTAGATTCCATTACTTTACATAGTTAGTTACATACAGATCGACCTAATAAAAGCGTGTTAAAAGGGTAAGTTAAGGCTAACAGCGTGCACTATTAGAAAATTAACTAAATAAGTGTAATGTTTGGTCAAAAATTGCATTTATTGCCGATTGTACTTTTCTTGGAACGATTCTAAAGAGCTCAAACTCGGACGGCTAGCGTTATTTTAATACATCATCAGATCAGTTCGATCGTGTCATAATCATAATATTATAGGCTACCAAAATTTGTGGTCGTAAAAGTGTTAAAGAGTGACTCAGATCACGTAACCGTGGCAACCATGTACAGATTTTTTTTGCATAATACATAGACAATCTGGAATATGGATGATTTTTTATTATTGCTTTATTTAAAGCTCATTAATGTAACAAACAATAGACAAAAATATTTTTTCGAATAGCTTTAAAAATAACCAAGATATAAGCCATCAAACATCCATACTAATATTATAAATGCGAAAGTGTGTCTGTCTGTCTATCTGTCTGTCTGTCTGTCTGTCTGTTACCTCTTCACGCTTAAACCGCTGAACCGATTTGGATGAAATTTGGTATGGAGATAGTTTGAATCCCGGGGAAGGACATAGGCTACTTTTATCCCAGAAAAATGCTCTTATCCGCGATAAACGCATTTAAGGCGGACGAAGTCGCGGGCAGAAGCTAGTTTCATTACATTTCTTCCTTGCAAAACAGAATTTAACATGGAGTTTATATGGCCGGGGTGCACTGTGACGTAACAGTGCACATCGGACCTCTGTCTAATTACTACTTTAAAATGTCTATATTATGTGTATTTCTTGGCCGATTTTAATTTTAATTTCAGATTTTGAAATAGTTTTTAGGGTATTTTGATATTTAGTTAAGAAAAGCAATAAAAAAAATCATGCATGTACCCTATTCTGTTCTCGGTTACGCGGGTAAATGTCCTACGTAAAATAGTACGAATTATGTCTTTATAATCAATCGATCAGTGACTTTTGATCTCGCATGCTCTCGTCTGATATGCCACACGTGTCATAACTACATGTGTCAATATTATAAACACACGACATTGTACTGGACGATAAATAGTTGCTACACGACTATACGTCACAGCACTAAGAAACTTTATTGAAAACTAGAAGGCGCCCGCAACTTCGTTCGCGAAGGAGAAAAAGTCATAACCCGTCGTTTTTTCTTCAGCGTAGTCGGGTAAAAAGTATTCTATAACCATCTGGAGATACCCAGCTACCCGTGTACCAAAAATTGTGGAAATCTGTTTAGCCGATTTTGCGTGATGAAGCCACAACGAAACATACATTATAAACATTTTGACGACCGGTTTAGCTCAGTGGGAGTAACGTTGCCTGCGAAGCTGAGGTCATGGGTTCAAATCCTGGTAAGGGCAAATATTTGTGTGATGAGCATAAATATTTGTACCTGAGTCTTGGATGTTTTCTATGTATATAAGTAATATATCTATTAAATATATCGTCGTCTAGTACCCATAACACAAGCCTTATTGAGCTTACCATGGGATTAGTTCGATTTGTGTAAAAAATTGTCCTGTAATATTTATTTATTTTTATTTATTTTATACAAACATATATAAAATCCAAAAAAAATATTTTTTGTGTTTGTGACCTACAAATAGTCCGTAACAATATTTTTTTTGAAAATATCTTCAATGTACAGACATTTAATTTTTACAACTTTATAATAGTATAGATTAATACTTGGTTTATCAATTATATAAAGATACGGCTGTCATTGACACGGAATCGGGTTTATGTAATTGTTATCGTATCGACGTATCAATAACAATTGTTATTGTCAAGGGAAATAATATTCGCATCGGACACATTCAGTAATCATCTTAACGTCTGAAATGGCGATGGCACGAATATATTGCTGTTGTTATGGATTTTCTAACTCTTCCCAAATATAATCATTTAGACTGTCGAGTTTCTTTCGGCTTTCTTTTCAATGCTGGCAGACTCAGACTCGTAAAAGTGCCCTCGCGACCTTTTTACAGAATAACAGATTTTATGACAAGGTGCTAAAACAAGCCATATTAATAGGAAGTGATTGACAAATATATCTTAGGTTAGAGTCAAAATGGCTTTTAGCCAGTCGCTTGTAATCTATGATTTTACTTCGAAAGTGAGATAGGGGAAAACCTATATTAAATAATTATTTATCCATACTAATTTTATAAATGCGAAAGTGTGTCTGTCTGTCTGTTACCTCTTCACGCCTCAACCGCTGCACCAATTTGGATGAAATTTCGTATGGAGATAGTTTGAGTCCCGGGGAAGGATATAGGTTACTTTTTATCCCGAAAGAATACCCTTATCCGCTATAAATGAATCTAAGGCGGACGAAGTCGCGGGCAGAAGCTAGTAATTCATAAACAACGTGTTGTGACGTGCACAGGGTTTATGACCAGCGTCCATATAAGCCGATTCCCACCAGGTGGTTCAAGGAAAGGCCACCTTTTAACCACCTTTTTCTTAAAATGTAAGTAAATGAATACGCTTCGGCTTCCCTTGTAATTTTCCTGATGCCACGCCTCTACAAGGTAGGCAGTTTGTCTGTGTCTATATGGAGCCATGGTCGTTCAGGATTTCAGGGTAGGCAGTTTCTCTGTGCCTGTATGGAGCCATGGTCGTGCAGGATAGGCAGTGCCTATATGGACCGCACGCCATTGCGTGTTGTTATATTGATATTTAGGACGACAATTACTTGGGACTTCTCCCTTCGCTCCTGGGACACTGCCGCGGCGGGGGGCAAAGCGCTGGGCAGCTTCCGCGCTGCGCAGCTTCCGCGCTGCGCTTTTAAACCCTAGGTCCTAAAGTGATCACTTAAGCCCCGCTACGCGACGCTAAAATGAAGCACTATTTATAAGGGCATTATAAGTAAAAAGTTAATTATTTAACTGAAATAAAATAAATAAAACCACGAAAATATTTATCAAAAATGTATTTGTACTTACATCTATATCATGCTAAGTAAAAAACAGTTCTTTTGAGTTCAATTGTTTTAATCATGCTTAGTTTAATTACGACAAACCAGTCTCTGTTGTAGTCAACACATTGTACTTTTAGGTGCTGATTTCCCCAAGTCGATTCATTAATCCTGTAGTTGGATTAATTGGAAACAGTAATAAAAAAAGTAAATAAAAAAAGCTTCCAAGGGCTACGTTATTGAAAATTGCATTTACAATTCTGCAATATGTAAACTATGTTACGTAATTCATTTTAAGTAGGTAATTGTATGCTGTTTATAAACATTCCTTTCCAATTTAGAGTAAGAATGTGTTCTCAATGTTTTTTATCTAAATTAAAAAATATTATACTTATTTATCCCATCAGTAGAAGCAAAAACTGAAGACATAATCCACGAAAAACTCACGCTTCTTGTTATTTCTCTATTATACAGTTTATTACAAACGTAAAGAGATTTATGCAGCAATAAAGTGTAAAAAATTATACATTTCTTTGTAGTCGACTTTACAATTTGCGTAAATTGTACCTAATGCCACCTTGGATTGAACTATTTATAATCAAATAAAAAAAAAACACGGACAGAAATATACTTAATGCCTTCTCTTACTCTCGTGAAATTTCTGGAACTCTGCACCGGCCGCGAAAATATCGTCAGCTAATACTTGGGGCGTTTGTAACGCCGCGAAATGTCCTCCGTAGTCCAGAGTTGTGGACCTCACTAGGTTGGGGAACTTGTCGCGAAGAATCCAATCTGGTTGGTACATTACTTCATATAGGAACTTTATGGCTGCCATAGGTACCTTTGTGGGTATTCTGAAAGTAGAAATCTCATGGTAATTTAAGTGTGCACAATATTGTTTCGATTTAACTCGGCTGGTCCAGGCTCTTGAAAATAGACTTATGTATGACTACCCGGCTCATTTACCTTCAGTATTTTGTGAATATAAAGTACTAGAGACAACATTTTATTGAAATCGGACTTTATTAAACCCATCGTGTATTTAGATTATATGTACATTATGTACTTAAAATATGCAAATTCAAATTTCAAATTTAAATTTTATAATTCAAATTCAAATTATTACTATTAATAAAACAAAATAAATATTTAACCAAGTTTCTTTGAGATGTATAGAGTTTCTAAATCAAATAAAAAATGAATAACTTCAATCGAGTGCAGGATGAAGTCCCTCACGTCAGTTCATTAAACACTGGTAGGCAGTTACTAGGTATACAATTAATTTGTCCCTTGCTAGCATGAACAGACCGAACCACACAAACGGCACACGTTCACGAGCATGACACATATCTCAGCTATCGCCTCCCTCAACCATATTTTAGGGAAGGTTCGTACATCCATGCATACATGTCATAGGTTCACGAGGTGGACTAATGACCTGGTAAAGGTCGCTGAGTCCGCTGAATGTGGGTGGCCACTCGACCGGTCATGGTGGCGTTCTTTGAGGGTGGTCTATGTTCAGTGCATCAAATAGATAGTAACACTTAAAGTCGCCAAATAATTTGGAATAAAATCTTATTCGAACAGTCATAAAGACGTGTACCGAACTATTTGGTGACTTTGGGTGTCACGGATTCAAAAACAAACAATCACTCACCCGTGTACTTTGTAGACTTCCGGCGAATACCCAGAATAACCCTCGGCGTATAATCTCATAGAGGTGACTATACAGTTATTGACCCATTGTATAGTGACAGTATCTAGCACATCTTCCAAAACCAAGTTTTCTAAGCCGCCGTGCGGTGTGTTTAGTTGGTCTCTGTTGCTGCATATAGCCATTTTCTCCATGATGTATGCGCCCAAACCAGACGGCGAATCGGATAGGGCAACGCCTGAAACATACTTTAGCCTTAGCACAGTACCTAGAGGGTGCCATAAGGGCATATACACTACCGGTTATAAGTATTTAGGCGGCCGTTATTTTATCCATACAATTGTATACAAAAATTACTTTCTAAAATATTCTCACAAAATCTGATTTGTTTTAAAAAAAAAGATTTTTTTAATACATTTTTTATTAAGGTAATATGCTGAGCCGGAAATCGGTACCGAATACATCTTTTTAAAATTTCCAGTTTTCATTTTGTAGTAATAACCATAATTTACAGTTTCATACTAAATAAAAAAAAATACTAGATGAAGGTTTATGTATTTATTAAACGCTTGTCTGCTGCTGCTGGTATATTCAATATTTACAAGGATATCCTGTGTAAAATTTTGAAGCTCGATAAGTCTAAATAATAAATGAAAACTGCATGCAAAATTGTCAGGTGACTCCGACTTGGGCTTGGTAGTATAATTCAGAAAGTACTTTTTTAAGTACAAAGTGGAATGTAGTGTAATGTACATGGAACAAATAAAAGAAACAATAAATGCATTATCACCAAAGAAGTAAAGTACAAAGTGAAATGTAGTGTAATGTACATGGAACAAATAAAAGAAACAATAAATGCATTATCACCAAAGAAGGAAAGGACAAAGTGAAATGTAGTGTAATGTACATGGAACAAATAAAAGAAACAATAAATGCCTTATCACCAAAGAAGGAAAGGACAAAGTGGAATGTAGTGTAATGTACATGGAACAAATAAAAGGAACAATAAATGCATTATCACCAAAGAAGTAAAGTACAAAGTGGAATGTAGTGTAATGTACATGGAACAAATAAAAGAAACAATAAATGCATTATCACCAAAGAAGTAAAGGACAAAGTGGAATGTAGTGTAATGTACATGGAACAAATAAAAGAAACAATAAATGCATTATCACCAAAGAAGTAAAGTACAAAGTGGAATGTAGTGTAATGTACATGGAACAAATAAAAGGAACAATAAATGCATTATCACCAAAGAAGTAAAGGACAAAGTGGAATATAGTGTAATTTACATGGAACAAATAAAAGAAACAATAAATGCATTATCACCAAAGAAGTAAAGTACAAAGTGGAATATAGTGTAATGTACATGAACAAATAAAAGAAACTATAAATGCATTATCACCAAAGAAGTAAAGTACAAAGTGGAATGTAGTGTAATGTACATGGAACAAATAAAAGGAACAATAAATGCATTATCACCAAAGAAGTAAAGGACAAAGTGGAATGTAGTGTAATGTACATGTAACAAATAAAAGAAACAATAAATGCATTATCACCAAAGAAGTAAAGTACAAAGTGGAATGTAGTGTAATGTACATGGAACAAATAAAAGAAACAATAAATGCATTATCACCAAAGAAGTAAAGTACAAAGTGGAATGTAGTGTAATGTACATGGAACAAATAAAAGAAACAATAAATGCATTATCACCAAAGAAGTAAATTACAAAGTGGAATGTAGTTTAATGTACATGGAACAAATAAAAGGAACAATAAATGCATTATCACCAAAGAAGAAAAGGGCAAAGTGGAATTTACTGTAATGTACATGGAACAAATAAAAGGAACAATAAATGCATTATCACCAAAGAAGTAAAGGACAAAGTGGATTTTAGTGTAATGTGTAGGAATTGACTCCACTGACACGAGCCTAGCTCTTAAATATATATGTTGATGAGCTGCATGCAAATGTAATGAATTTTATAATTTGATATTTTATGTTTTCGTGATCATTACGCATTTAAATAACATCACTTGTAATTGACACTGAAAATATCTGAGATTATAAATATTTTAGGCAAGCAACAGTAAATCGCAAGGAACTTACCAATTGTATCAGGCTTCGTCGCCTGGATATGGAAGTAACCACTCTCTCGAACCAAATATAAAAACAGATTCTTCAGGGGGTAGATACGGCCGTAATACTTCTCGTCCGCAATGCTAGGGGCCAGAGAGCCCAGGATCAGCTTCACACTGCTTATAGGCATCGATGATAAAGGCATGTTTGAGTGGAATCTGAGAATAATACATAAATATTCATATACATAAATAATAATCCGGCCTCAGTCGTGAGTTCGTTCGGTGTAGACTGACTCGCTTCGTGCGAAACCGACAAACTAACATTAACTCTTTGAGTGCCGCAATGTTTGCGATAAGTGATGGTTCTTTCGGAGTGTTATTCCGGACGCATCCCCCAAATCTGATCCACTAGGGGATCCATTTTATATTGAATTATTTTTTAGTCCGGTCGGATCCCCTGTGCAGGGGATCAGTAATAAATATATTATTTTTTATTCCGGACTGATACCCTGGCTAAAACGTGGTACAATCACTAACAAAATTCGTTTGCAAGTTTAATGTAACAACCATTTGAACATAACATTTGTACTCGCGTATTAAAACATTTACTATTTAAAGCCACAACAAACGTGACCTTAAATAATATTTTACCTCCAAATGTTAGGTGTGGGCATTGTTTTGAGTTTTCAATGTAACCAATCAGCGATGGGCAGTGTCCACCGCCACAGACTTCAAATGGCGTTATTTAACAAAGCTTGATTTAAACCATCGAACTGACATGTTACATTTATTTAATTAATTCTACCATTAATGTGTTGAATGGTTTGTATGTTTATATATTTTTTTCAACAAATTCATATCTAGAAGCTCAAGCGCAATAAAAAAGGCTAGGATGGAAAAAGTATGTGTAAATGATGTCGTATATTTATTTGCGGCACATGTGGTATTTTTTACCCAGTAGCGAGTGCCACCGGGTTAAAAGTAGAATGGCCCATTGGTAAATTTGACAATAAAAAATGATGAAACTTTTTCTCTCGACTGTTCTTACCTTCGAAAGTGAGACGGGGGATCCGACAGGAATAGCAAATTTTTTAGTGGATCAGACAGGAATGAAAATTTCATAATCGGGGTATCAGTTTTAGGGATCAGACCGGAATAACCCCTTTCGGACAAGTGCGATTTGGACTCGGGTACTGAGGGTTCCGTACAAAATATACACTAAAAACGGACATATCTATGAAAATTCAGTGTTAGCAGAGCCCTGCTCTTAAGCAAAATGCGGTACGCAGTTTGGAGTCATTTTATATTGGTTTTTGACGTAGGCAGACAGACATAACAATTTTTGATTTTCAATTTTTTTCGTTAGTTGTGCTTTAAGAGAATACACTACATACTAAACTATACTGCACTTCACTATACGATATACGAGACTATACCAAAGAATATATATATGACTATACTACATACTAAATTATAAATTCCTAGGATAACTGCAAGTACCCTAAAGGTTTTCAGTTGGAATTTTTTTCCAGTTTGATTTTTTTTTCACAGTTTTAAAAGGCTGCGGACTTGAGTTTTTTGATAGAAATTAGTATCATATACCTTGACACCTCCACGAGTTCCTGAGAAAAGTCTGTTGAACTTCTCGTTTCCACGGTGTACATATAATATTTAGTTTACGACACGTTTGGCTCAGTTGGTTGCACTACGGACTACGAAGCTGGCGGTCCCGGGTTCGAATCCCGGCCAGGGCATGTATTTGTGTGATGACCACGAATATTCGTTCCTGGGTCTTGGAGGTTTTCTATCTATATCTAAACTATTATAAAGTTGTAAAAATGAAATGTTTGTATGTGTCGTTGTGGCTTCATCACGCTAAAGCGGCTTAACGGATTTCAACTATTTTTGGTACACGGGTAGCTGGGTATCTCCAGGTGGTTATAGGATACTTTTTACCCGACTATGCTAAAGAAAAAAAGAGGGGTTGTGACTTTTTCTCCTCAAGTTGCGGTTGCCCTCTAGTATTAAATATATCGTCGCCTAGTATCCAAAGTACAAGCTTTGCTTAGTTTGGGACCAGGTCGATTTGTGTAAGATTGCCCCTAATATATATTTATTATTATTTATTTATAGTATATTAGTTTCACTTACCCTAATATTTCATCGGGAAATATGGTGGCCATATGGGTAGCGCACTGCGAGCCCCAGTCACCAGCTTGAACGTAGAATTTATTGAAGCCAAGCCGCCTCATCAGATTTCTCAATAAGATGCCTATCTGTACTGGATTGAATCCTGGCTTGCTCGAACCCTGCAACAGTTTAATATTATTAGCGTCCATCAACGTCGCTAATATGGTTACTTCACCTGAGTCACTGTTAAACGATATAAAGGCATTTTTTTTTCTAGCCAATATAGGTAAATTTTTCAAGGGCCCACCTGCCCCCGTATTGCTTAACGCGTTTGACGCTCGCAATCGGAATCAAGTGTCATGATTTTGTATGGGCTATGACAGTTGATTCCGATACCAAGTGTCAACATTTCGTTAGGCAATAACCCCGCGGGTCAGTAACTCGCGTAGGCGACAATAGTGACAGCTACAAAAGAGCGTATCTCCGCTGCACTTACGTCCTTTTGCTGAGAAGCGCAGTTTTTGGCAATAACTCAAAAACGGTATATCCGCTCATGTTGAAATCAATTTTCGTAGAAAGTATTTATTACTTATTTGTTTCATATTTTTTGGACATACCATTTAGAAAATAGAGGGGGGGCGACACACAATTTATGCTACTTTTGGAGCGATTATTTCCGAACTTATTCACTAAATCGATTTTTTTTTAGAAAACTTTTAAGATTTTTTTTTAAAAAAACTATCGTAATATCCACACATTGATATTTGCTGTTTTTTTTTTTCAGTTTCCGTTACAATTAGAATTAGGTAAATGTGAACAGATTAGATAAATGTGAATAGATTCACATTTACCTAATCTGATACTGACCTCAGAAAATCCAAATCCAGGCAAATCCGCAGCGATCACCTCGTAAACAAAATCGTATCCAGCTTTAGGTGTCGTCAAAATTGGGATGACCTTGTCGAACTCCTTTGACGAGCTTGGCCATCCGTGCAGAATCAGCAAAGGCAACACTTTGACATTCTTCACTGTCGGTTTTACTCTTATAAAATGGATGTCCAACCCCTGTATCTTAGTTTTATAATGTGGGAATCTGTTTAGAAGCTCCGCTCGTTTTTTAAAATCGTATTTTTCTACCCAATATGATAATACTGACTCCAAGTATATGGTGTTCATGCCATACTCAGACTGGACTCCTTCTAAGGGTGGTGTGAGTGGTCTTCTGTTCCTTATCCTATGTTTTAAATCAGCGATCATCTGAAAGGAATTATCGTATACCTAATTGAGATTGTTATTTTAATGAAAACGTAAATGTTATATCACTTTACTCTCTTCGAATTGTATAGTAAATATTTAAACAGATGATACTAATAGGTATTAAATTTTCATATGTTTGTTTATGTAATACGTCGCCATTTTCAGACAACTTTTAGAAGTGAAAATATTTGCACAAATTAACCTTGAGTCATAGTCAGTTTGCTTTCCGCGTATAAAACTAAATCAGAATCATGGATTTTAGAGAATATACGCGTTTTCTGTGGACAATATAATAGTTCAATATACAGGGTCGAAAGGCACGACGATCCTTTCCGCAAAGGGGGGCTAGTTTAAGTGATGGAGAATCAATTCGCAATGTTTAGATTTTTGCTACGAACAATTAGTAAAAATATTAAAATTAATTAATGTTCTTCTTATTGACAATCCTACTATTACTACGTACTATCTATCTACATGTAAGTGTACACTTACAATTGTAATATTGACTGGGAAATATTATGGGTAGAAATGTTGTTTTGATAAAGGTTATTGACCCTTGTGTTAGGTAGGTTTGACACTTGCAGTATTTTGCATTAAAAGTTAACTGCCTATAACTTCAAAACGCGTACGAATATGAGCATAGTTTCTTTAAAGGAAATACAGTACTAAATCTAAACAATCCCCCTTTTGCGGCAAGGATCGTCGTGCATTTCCACCCTGTATAATTTAGCGAGCTTGGCTCTTATATTTTTATCTAAGACGTCGTAAGAGTCTTGTACATGCCTATAGATAGGGCCAAGCAAGACACTTAGAATTTAAGGCTTAAAAATTGGGATGTCCATAGGCAAAACGCATAACACTAACTTATTAAAAAAAAGTATGAAGGATGATATAAAAGAAATCCTTCATATCTTTTTTTTAATATTATGAATATGATATAAAAAAAAAAGATATGAAGGATGATATAAAAGAAAAAGACTTATTAGCCTTTTTCTTTTATATCATCCTTCATATCTTTTTTTTTTATATCATGCATTGTATACGAAGTCTAGTTACAACGGGTATTATCAAGTAAACATCTAACTATCGATGGCCATCGGTTTAGTAGTAACAGCATAATCTATACTATTATTATTATTATTTATTTTTTATCTTTATTTAAGGAGCTTTGATCAAAGGAAATGTACATGCCAGCTCCAGCAGGCCTAAACATAATTCCTAACAGCATCTTACAATAATCTACTTATTATAAAAAAAAACCAAAAGAAGAAAGTACTACTAAGGAAAAACAACTAAATTTGTATACACCTAATATTGTTATAAAAATGAAATGTCTGTACAATGAAGATATTTTCAAAAAATCGATTGTCATGGACTATTTGAAGGTCACTAAAACGAAAAATATTTTCTTTTTGGATTTTGTGTATGTTTGTATGTGTCGTTGTGGCTTCATCACGCTAAATCGGCTAAACGGATTCCAACTATTTTTGGTACACGGGTAGCTTGGTATCTCCAGATGGTTATAGAATACTTTTTACCCAACTACGCTAAAGAAAAAAAGAGGCGTTACGACTTTTTCTCCCCCGCGAACAAAGTTGCGGGCGCCTTCTAGTAATTAATAAAAGAAACTTCAAACACAGACAGTTTACTGTTATGTAGTTATATCTTAATCGTGTTTACATAACCTCGTCTGTCTAGACATGATGATTCTAAAAAAACTCCAAATAGATCCATGGATAAATATGAAAACTATGGTCGTTGATGCCGCGAATGTGCCACTCACATCCAACTTCATCATAAGAAGTCGCTAAACAAAACGCAAAAAGTTACAATTACCAATTGTAACTTTTTGCGATGTTTTTTTCTTCCTGGACATGTTTTGTGTAATGTGAAATGTAGATAATGTAATATATTTGAGGTAATTTAGATAGCTTCTCCTTGGGTCCTATAAATCTAGGAGCATAGCGGCCTCAACTACAGTTTTTCCCTTATTTCGAGCCGCGGTTAATACGCTGACAATGTCCTGCCAGCTTTTTCCCAAAAGAAATTATATAGATAACGTACACAATGACAATATTTTAGCGGCAGCAACACACAGTAAGATGCATATTTATTAAGTGAAATGCCAATTAAGTTGTTGCCAAATTCTAGAAAACATACCTAGGAAAATATTTAAATATCCATGTCGATTTTTGTGTGTTTTAACACGCTTTTAGTAGTTCCACCCACTGATTTGCAAATTGCGTAAACTTTCTAAAATGCTTAAAAAAGGTCCTTAAAACAGGTTTACATACTAAAGAATGCTTAAAAAAAGGCTTTATAAACATGTAAGTTAACACTAGACTTTAGACCTTTTTTAAGCATTTTGGAAAGTTTCCGCATTTTGCACATCAGTAGGTCCACCTGAAACTAAGTCATATGTAGATTTGTATGTAGATAAATATGTAAACAAATCTTGGAAGTTAAATTTTAACCCGCTTCCCGGTTTTCGATTGAGTTAAAATTTGGCAAACATATATAAGTTCAGATGATGGAACCGGATGGAATCTCTAATAAAATAACGCAATCTTACCGAGTTTGGGCTCTTTAGAATCGTCTCGGAGAGTTTGGTGGATGTTCAAAGAAAAGTACAATCGGCAATAAAACCGTGCCACGAAAAAACGAAATTTTTGACACAATTTTTTCAAAGACTTATGCTTACACAGGGTGTCCCAAGAAGTAGTGATATACTGAAGCTGGGAGGTAGAGGACCTAGAGAGCTATCTAAATCACCCCCATGTATGTTCCGCGATTTTTCGTATTTTCGGAGTTATGACTTTTTTTAATTTTTCACCTATCGCCGAGTACGATGAGATTTTTATTTATGGTGACGTGAATTATTGCGGTAGATGCTTGATTTTTTTTGTATGCTAAGCTGATTGATAGGCCAATTCAGTATGGTAACATTTACTATCGTTAGATCTTTGAATGGAATAAAAAAAAAAAATGCCAGGAATGATAAAATTACCCAATATGTTCACAACTTCAAGGGGCTTTAAAAAAATAAAATCACATAAAAAAAATACACATTAAAAAATACAGGTAGCTACCCTGAAAATTTCATTTTATTATTCATAAAACTTCAATCAAAAAATTGAAATTTAAATGTGGCAAGTGCAAAATTAATTAACTTTCTAAATAAATTTCGTTCTAAATCACGCACTGGCCATCAATAGAAAAAGAACAAAAAACAAAAGACGGTTGACGCATGAGAAAATTTTCACGTTGTTTGGTCATCGTTGGTACTTTTCAATAATTTAAAAATTGTGTTTTAATACTGCTAATTGTTCATTTCTCTAATCATTTTGGCTATTCATATGGACTTTGACTTGCATTACGATTTGGATTAGTGTTATTACCTGGAATCGACGACTTAGCATTATTTAACTGGACTTGAGTTTGCGTGTAAGTGATCATGTTTACTTCACGTGACTGCGCAGAAATGCATTACTATTACGGTTATGCTAGGGGGAATGCGGCGGAAGCTTCAAGGCTGTACCGGGAACATGTGGAACGAAGAGGCGGGCCTCAACCTGAAACGTTTCCTGACCATCCCATGATCTTAAGAGTACATAATGCGTATTTGGAAGGTTACATACCGGGTACCAGATCAGGCCGTATGGCCACTATGTCGGATCCTGATGTAGTAGATGCAGTGGTTGAAGAAGTAGAAAGAGACTCGTCGACCAGTGTGAGAGTTATGGAACGTCGTACCGGACTTTCTAAATCTCAGGTACACCGTACACTACAGAGCGTAGGATATCATCCGTTTCACATTAGAAAAGTGCAACAGTTGAAACCGGAAGATTACAATCGGCGAATTGAATTCTGTCAGGAAATGCTGAGGAGACAAGCTGAAAACGAAAACTTTTTTAACCACTCCTGTGGACGGATGAATCCCACTTTAGACGCAATGAGATTTTTAATATGCACAATTCTCACTCATGGGCAATTGAAAATCCAAATTTAAAAAGGGAATCGACATTCCAAGAACACTTTAGTGTTATGTTAACCTTTGGTCTGGCATACTTAACGGTCAGCTAATCGGGCCCTTTCAGCTGCCAGACCGATTGGGCGGCAATCACTTTTTAAATTTTCTTCGCGTCGATCTGCCCCTGCTGTTAGAAGATGTGGACTTGGAGACACGCAGAAGCATAGTACTGCAGTGTGATGGTGCACCATGCCATTTTGCCCTGGACGTAAGAAACTATTTCAATCAAAGATACCCTGAAAGATGGATTGGTCGTTGCGGCCGGGTTGACGCCTGCCTTATAGCCTGGCCTCCACGGTCCCCCGAACTAAACCCCATTGATTTTTTTGTATGGGGATACTACAAAGACCTCGTCTACTCAAGAGAATGCCGCAATTTGGACGAGTTAACCCGGAAATTGAGAGTAGCAGAAGAAACCATTAAAAATAATAGAATTGCATTCAGACGTTTAAAAGACAACTTTTTTCGGCGAGTCGCACTTGCATTGAGCAACAGGGGGGCCATTTTGAAAATTTCTTGTAATTAAACACCTTGTAATTGGTTTTACTTTGTTTGTATTAATCATAATGTAAATTAGAATTTTGCACTTACCACATTTAGATTTCAATTTTTTGATTGAAGCCTTATGAATAATAAAATGAAATTTTCAGGGTAGCTACCTGATAAATAGAGCAAGTTTTTAAAAGCCAAACTATATTTTTTTTTAAATGTGATTTTATCTTTTTAAAGCCCCTTGAAGTTGTGAACATATTGGGTAATTTTATCATTCTTGGCATTTTTTTTTATTCCATTCAAAGATCTAACGATAGTAAATGTTACCATACTGAATTGGCCTATCTATCAGCTTAGCACACAAACAAAATCAAGCATCTACCGCAATAATTCATGTCACCATAAATAAAAATCTTATCGTACTCGGCGATAGGTGAAAAATTAAAAGAAAAGTCATAACTCCGAAAATACGAAAAATCGCGGAACATACATGGGGGTGATTTAGATAGCTCTCTAGGTCCTCTACCTCCCAGCTTCAGTATATCACTACTTCTTGGGACACCCTGTATAAGACTCATATAATTTATAAAGAAATATGCTTATGCATATTCTTATGAATAGCGTGGATTACTTGTCTAATGTTTATTCATTGGCTTATTATAGTTCGATCGTTTAAACGAGTCGTTGCCTACAGTAAGACAACGACGCGAGGGTATGGCGACAATATGGGTATGGCGAGAAGTAGGTGTCCTGCCGCTCACCTTATAACCCGATTGTCGCCACGTCCCACACTTCTCTTACTTCAGGCGTTGTCGCAGTTAAACGGTCGGTCTATAAGTCACGTACGTCAGCTACAGATTAAAGGGGCCCCTTCGCACATACATAGAGGGCGTTCATTAATTACGTGAGGCGCTTTTGGCGATTTTCCGAGCCCCCCTCCCGCCTTTGAGATATTTCGTGAGATTTGGCGCAACCCCACGTTCCTCAATCACGTGAGAGATCCAAAAAAAAAACATAATTTTCGAAATATGAATGAAATTCATGTTTATGGACTACCGATCCTGCTAAGTTGTTGCGTTCGAAATGTGATCCCAACTCTCCACTGATGTCTAACCAGGACTTGCACATATGTTCAGTTTACGCAAATTCCGTAATAAACATAATTTGCATAATATTTTTATTTAAACTTCGCAAAACCACGATAAATATTATTCTGCAAGATTTGGCCATATTTCAGTGATTAAACATGTTTTACTTCATTTAACCCATACTAAAAATGGAAAAAAAGGTCTCATTAACAATTAAACATGTAGTTAACACTAGACTTAAGACCTTTTTCAAGCATTTTGTAAAGTTTCCGCAATTTGCATATCAGTACATAGGTAGTAGTATATAACTTTTCTACCTTACCGTATCATTAAATTCAATCTTGAATTTTCTAATGGAGGTATCATCTTCACTTGGCCGTTGTTCTTTCCCCCACCATTCATCGAAGTCGAACTGAGGTAGATCAGGTACTTTGTGTAGAGAATATGTCAGGAAAACTCCGTAACCGATGGCTAAGGCAGCTACTATCCATGATACGTGTCTCAACATCTGCAATTGTAACGAAAATAGTTTGTGTTAATTAGCGGGGAAAATTTACTTTTCCGATTGAAGTTTTCCGAGCTAGTACGGTGAAAGTATTTTCACCTCACTAGTTCGGATAATTTCCGTTTACAACGACAGATCAGCGTGGAAAAGTTCGTTTTATCCGCTAGCGTGGAAAATCATTTGAATTTATATTTTTTTACATGTTTATTTTTTTATTTTATTATGAGTGTGATTCGTAGGTTTTTTACCACTACTTTTAAATGGACAAAGTATCGGTTTGTTATTATTTCATAGTTTTTCTTACATCTCACATTTTCCTCGCTGTAGTGAGGTGAAAAGTTGTGTGTTTCGCACGGCAGCAAAATGATTTGGCTTTTCGTGCCTTGAAAGCTTCGTTACGCTCAGGAATAATTCAAATGACTTTTCCACGCTAGCAGATAAAACGAACTTCTCCACGCAGATCTGGTTGTAAACGGAACTTTTCCGAGATAAAAAAACTATTGTACGTCTCAATGTCTAACATCTTAAGTTACAATAGTTACAAATACGAATAGTCTAGTGACTCTAGTGTACCAACACCTTAATGTAATATAATACAAAACTACAACGATATTAACTACTTAACTTCTTTGCACGTTTTACTTTACGAAAAAAATATGCGGGTTGTAAATAGCGTGTTTTACATTAGCGAAGCGTCTCTCGACTCCAAAATAAAATTAATTGTATATACTGTACAGATTGAGTTGAAAAATGATTACTTGTAAGTAAATTGAAGAAACTAAATTATTCTTTTATATTTTTACTTTTTAGGGGTTTCTTTTTGGAGTTGGATTCATTTTTTGTTATTACCCAACTACTCTGAAGCAAATATCGAGGTAATGACATTTTTACAAGCTTTTATTGAACTGGCCGTGTTAGTATGTGTGGATCAAATCTTTCGTTAAATTGGACCCACATCCTGTTTCCGATTGATAATAAGTTTGCATACATATGTACGTTACGTCGTTAGGTGACAATATAATATTATGAGACACCATTGAGCTGCAATGGTACGGAGTTTGGGCTCTTAAGAATCGTACAGTCGAGTAGCTAACGGATGTTCAAAGAAAAGTACAGTCGGCAATAAAAGCTTGTCACAAAGTTTTTTTTTACTGAAAGTTATCCCCTCTGCAATCACTGCACCGTCTATTTTTTATTACAAAACTATGGCATACAATCGGTGCGAAATCAATAGGTACTTTAGTAGCCTGAGGTGACTGTACTCAGATTTTCACGCCCGTATCATTCATAATCAATAGGTATCACATTCCCCAGTGCTTCATTCAGCGTGCGGCACCAGCGGCAACTTAGTTTGTAGAGTTCTGTAACTAAAGGGTTAAAAGGAACCTTACCCCATAAGCCTACCCTACTCGTATCTGCGTGTTCCAGCGTGCGTAACATTGGACAAAACTGGTCGAAATCAAGGTTTTTATGTAACATGCAAGCATTTGACTAAATTCCACTGTTGGTAAATGACGATGAAATTCATGAGTCATCACGGAGCTGACTTTCCTTAATTAATATAGCCAATTCACTTTTGGTTTGTGAGCAAAAATTAAGCTTATCATAATTTAGTCGTAAAAACCAATAATGATACGAAATGAATTTCACGATATTACTACTACGCCAGAAAACAAAAATTTCGGCACGCCCTTATTTAAATAACAGCACTAGGTTTATTATTATTTTCTTTGTACATAACGTACCTACTATTCTTTGCATTAAGTATTAGCTATTTTTGCGATCCTCTCATAAAAATATCTATATACAGAAATGTCGATTTTTGCGATATTTCGCCCCGTCGTCTTTTTTTTCATGGGTTATTTATTTTATTACGTGTCCGAATTAAACCTGAAAACGTATCTTTTTTAATTTTATTTTCGCAGTTTATATATGAACTAAAATAAATATTATGACAAGATTAATATATGTTTACAACTCTGCACAATTTTAGGCGATGTGGCGGTATTTTCTCAAGTTTGTTAACGGCAATGACGATTCTGCAACTGTAACTGCGAGACAAAGACAGTTCACTGAAAACAAAGTGAACTTTGAGAATGCTGTTTATTCCTTTTAAGGTTTGTAAAGGGAAATTCTTGCGAGGCGAAATACTTAAAATATGTCTGCCGTATAGATAAATATAGTATACTCGAAGGTGCCCACAACTTCGTTCGCGGAGGAGAAAAAGTTATAACCCCATCGTTTTTTCTCCAGCGTAGTCGGGTAAAAAGTATCCTATAACCATCTGGAGATACCCAGCTACCCGTGTACCAAAAATTGTTGAAATCTGTTTAGCCGATTTTGCGTGATGAAGCCACAACAACACATACAAACAAACAAAAAATCCATACTATTATTATAAATGCGAAAGTGTGTCTTTCTGTCTGTCTGTCTGTTTGTCAGTCTGTCTGTCTGTCTGTCTGTCTGTCTGTCGGTCTGTCTGTCTGTCTGTCTGTCTGTCTGTCTGTCTGTCTGTCTGTCTGTCTGTCTGTCTGTCTGTCTGTTACCTCTTCACGCTTAAAGAGCTGAACCGATTTGGATGAAATTTGGTATGGAGATAGTTAGAGTCCCGGGGAAGGACATAGGCTACTTTTTATCCCGGAAAAATGCCCTCATGCGCGATAAACGAATTTAAGGCGGACGAAGTCGCAGGCAGAAGCTAGTAAAAAATAAATATTTTTCGTTTTAGTGACCTCCAAATAGTCCGTAACAATCTTTTTTTTTAAATATCTTTATTGTACAGACATTGCATTTTTACAACTTTATAATAGTATAGATTACTGCAGACGCCCGGAAAAAAGGCTTGCCGGGTAAGTAGGATAGTGATACGAACCCCACAAGGCCTTTTCGCGGCCAGAGGCATGTATAGTGCTTTTCTTAAACATATGCAATGAAATAAAAAAATGCACCACTCAAAAAACTACACGACAAAACGTTTTTTTTTAATTTTCCCTCAAATCTCTCCATTATGTTTTTTTTTTACGGAAGTCGTCCGTATTTTGCATGTGTAGTGTTCTTTTTTATACACAACCTGATAATAATAATCTTATTTTTATAATAAATAAAATAAATGCAGAGTATTTAAAATATTGTCTATGGTCTCTGGTTACTTACGTATAGACAATATTAAAAATTTATTCATCAACATATGAATTATACAGATTTGTGTTCTTAATATCAGTTCGTGTGTAATAGGCATTAATGCGGATATTTTTGGTCCGATAACCATCCAACCACTAGAAAAAGAAAAAAAAAATCAGCTGCTTAGCCTGTTCAGGAACACAAACGCCATGTTTACAATAAAACTTAAAAAAATAGTTCCCGGCCTAGGCCTTCAATTTTGTATGAAATTCCTTTACAGTTCTCTCGAGTTGATTCGCCCGAAACGTGATACTTTGAAGCGTGTTCTAAAGCACGTAATGACGACATTTCATTGCATGTTTGAGAAAAATATTTTAACTTTAGTTTCATACGAGGTACCTACTTTCATAAGCTTTTGTTTTAAATTCCATCGCTTTTTTCACGAGTATAAATATGTTCTTTAAGTATTAAATTTATCTAAATCCAATCAATCTAAAATCTAATTTCATATCAACGTTATGATAAGATATCTTAAACTTGTCGAAAATACAATTATTTAATAAGTATCAACTACATTTTTTCTTAAAAAGCCAAATTGCACAACTTCATAATAAACTTTAATTAATCGTAAATACATTATACACTTACATTCTCTTTAAGTCCACCTACCTATCCCACGCCTTATAACGCCAAATTTATTGAAACGCTCGTAATCGGGAAGAAACTGATGTTTTGCAGTATTATTTCCATACAAATATTGCTGCGCAAACTCAGATTGGGGGTTGTTTTTTAAAGGTAGACAATACTAACGCTAGGTGAACACGCCGATATTAAAAAGAAATGCAGTCAAAACGGTCTGGAACCGAATTTGAGCAGTTTAAATGGTCCGTATGTTGTATGTTAATAATAGCAATCTTCCCCAAATTTTGATATTTTTGTGTTAATTATATAACTGCCAAGATATATCTTTTCATTTCGATTAAACATATCTTCTTAATAGTATCGCTTAAAATCTTTCTATGAAACTTTTAAACGATATTTTAATTTATGTGACTCTCGGTACTAAGTAGGTAGACATAAAGTAAATATATTCTGTTATGTTCGGATAATACTAAATATTAACTGATATCAATCAAATATTTTTTTAAGGGAAGTATTTTAAATGTAGCAAATAACATACGTATATACTAAACTTTACATTAAACCATTCATTATTGTGTAACAAACCAGACAGTTTGAGGCAACCCACAGTTTAATTATGACAGGTATTTTTACCGAACGCGTAAACAGGAACTAAAACACCCATATAAAACTAAATTTACAAGATAAAACCTAATTGTAGTAGATACCAATCGTTAATCTCAACCTACCTTTCGGACAATAAAAAAATATGAATAAACACAACACTTCACAATTTTTTTTCCATATATCGTGAGCCGTGTCGCGCTGTCGCGAGCGCCACACACGTGCTACCGCGCCACCGGCACTTGCCAAAATCACATGCGAGTTCTTCGCCACAGTTTATTTAGCCTCGACCTTACGTTACCTAGGTTACTCTATCTCCGGACATCGTATATCGCGAATCTATTTGTTTATGAGATAACGTCGTCTTCTTTACTTTAATACGTGGAGAAAGAGACGGATCGAACTAGGAAGATTATACCGTTGCAAATGATATTTGTTTCTATCAGTTCAAAGCGATCTCACGACTTTTTTTAACAGGCAGAAGATCGCTGACGTTGTAAATGTAAAGGAGTTGTATTACGTGTGTTATTTTATTTTGAGTAGTGTACCGTATAGTAACGGATTATTCTGAATACAAAGCGCTGAACTGATTACGGTTATTTTTGTTGTGTACCGCGAGAAGGTATTATTTATGTAAATGTATTCGTTATTCACTGATTGACTGTATAATGTATGTTTCTGATTATTCGGGTTCACGTGTAAAGATGTTTTTACCGAACCAAATGTGACAATTTCTGATTCCGACCTACAAATTGACGGATGCCGAGACAAGGACGAGATACATTACCGTTTATACGGGAAGGATTGTGATCCTTTTAGAATAACGGTAATGGAGATACATTGACGTTATTCCTAGGGACTCGCCTCGACTCGTGCCAATATGTAGTGACGATATAAAGGCAGCAAGCATCAGCTCAACTTACTAGAATTGTTAGTAAGTAATTACTGGAGATATTAATTGAGGTATTGTTACAAGATGTTACCGATGGGAACCTATTAGTAGGAGCACTATTGTATTTAAACTGCGAGACAACTCCGCACCTTTCATTTTATATTTTAATTGTCAAAAACATCTTACATAACCTCAACTTATTAGTAGGTACGCGATACAATGGCTATAGATAATACCTGTTTAGGCAGAATATTCATTATGTGGGTAGGCTTTTCTGATAGGTCCAATAGCAAAGCAAGTACCGATGATATAGGTATGAATAGTTTAATCATTTAACCAGGATTAAATTATAATTGGATTAGATTAAGTAGAGATTGCTTTATGGCATCAAGTCCAGTTTTTGTACGTTAGGTTATCTTTTGCGCAATCAATCCTTATCCTTACTAATACATATTATAAATGATAAAATGTGTTTGTTGGTTTGTACTTCTTTTGCGCGATAACGGGGGCGTGCAATGACGTGATTTTTCGGATATAAGTAATAATAATATATAATGCAAAAGAGTAGGCGACGCGGGCAAGGCCGCGGGAAAATCTTAGTCTAGGGTCAGTCAAGTTTTTTCTGTACCTCGTGACCATTTAAAACTACGGTTTTAAACGATATAAAAGCACCCAAATGTTTTTCTTTAACCAATATAAGTTCATTTTTCCAGTTCCCATCTTGTCAGTATGTTAAGAGCTTACATTATTAGTATTTTTACCCGACTGCGAGACGCAAAGGAGGGGTAATATGTTTATCAGTCTATGTATGTATGCATGTATGTATGTATGTATGTATGTATGTATGTATGTATGTATGTATGTATGTATGTATGTTCCTATCTGGCACTCTAGAGACCAAACGCGTGGACCGATTTTAATGATTCTTACGTCAATCGATTTGTCTTAACTGTCCGAATGTCATTAAAGACACGAAAATTATGAAAACTCAAAATGGCGGTAATGAGACGCCATATTGTGAAAAAGAAAGTAAATGAAAATTGACGTACTATATCGAGTGGGGTATCAATGAATAGGGATTTAAAAATCATTATTAGGTTTGTTTTTATCATTTTTAATTTGGAATTACCAGTTAGGAACTATAACGATTTAAAGTTGGTTAGCAAGCCGTTCTCACTAAATTTTCATTTAATTGCATTGTAATAAATCTGTGCAAGCTTCTCAATAACCCCCACGATAAAGATTGAGAAATTGTCTGACTTTTATAGTTTTAACTAAAAATATTAAAATAAAAAATAATAATTAAAAAAACAAAAAACCCGACTGCGTAAAAAACTAAAAAAAAAAAACAAGTCCTTAAGTTAAGTTATAATGGAAATATTTCATGATTCATACTCACAATATAACAAATAATAAATTCTAATATGGAACATAGCGATTTTAAACAGTCGGGACCCATTGTTGGGAAGATTTGCGTCGATCTAGATTTCTTATGGGTCCCGTCTGTTCAAAATCACTATGTTCCATATTAGAATTTATTATTCGTTATATTGTGAGTATCGATCATGAATCATGAAAGATTTCCATATTTCCATTATAACTTAATAAATGTCTAGGGCACTGGACTTGTTTTTTCTTTTTAGTTTTTTACGCGGTCGGGATTTTTGTTTTTTTTTTTTTAATTATTCTAAGTAACTCTCTGTCAATATTATATCCTGTGTGCGGGACAGAATTACAACAACAAGAAGTTGATATAGACACTTAATTTAAAATATTTTCATAGAAATAAGAGAAACAGGCTATCTGTATGTGTATATTTTTTGTATGTACGAGTACGTGTGCGTCTATCATGCCAGAACGGCGGGACAAATTTTAATTATTTTTTACATGGGTAGCTGGTCATCCACAGATGGCTATAGGATATTTTTTACTCGGCTAGGCTCAAGCAAGAAGAGGGTTATAACTTTTTTCATATCCGCGCACGAAGTTACAGGCGCTTTCTAGTTAATCCATACTAATATTATAAATGCGAAAGTGTGTCTGTCTGTCTGTCTGTCTGTCCGTCTGTCTGTTACCTCTTCACGCTTAAACCACTGAACCGATTTGGATGAAATTTGGTATGGAGATAGTTTGAGTCCCGAGGAAGGACATAGGCTACTTTTTATCCCGGAACAATACCCTTATCCGCGATAAACGAATTTAAGGCGGACGAAGTCGCGGGCAAAAGCTAGTAAGAAATATGACGTACTTTCAGTTAAAGATCCTACCTACCTTTAATATGTTTTTAACCCCCGACAAAAAAGAGGGGTGTTATAAGTTTAACGTGTCTGTGACTCTGTGACTCTGTGACCCTGTGTATCTGTGTATCTGTCTGTGGCATCGTAGCGCCCATATGAATGGACCGATTTGAGTGCGGTTTTTTTTGTGTCATAGATAATTTTATCCTGAGTGTTCTTAGCTTTGTTTGATGAAAATAGGACCACCCATCTCCAAGATATTCAGCTTTTAGTGGAACAAGTCGGGGGTTTTAATTTTTTTTATTTTTTGGTTATTTAGTGCAAGTAAAATTTTAGTACTTTTATTTATGACAGCAGCATACCGCCTTCTTCTTCCTTCCCTTATCCGACCTACGTAGGGTCGGGCCTCCTTGTCAGTTTTCGCCAGAGTGCTCGGTACGGGGTCGTCTGTTCCTGAATGTTAAGGCTCTTCAGGTCGGTTTTAATATTGGACCACCATGTGGACTTTGGTCTGCCTCTTCCTCTCGGTTGCTCAGGAAAGTTTAATACAATATTTACGACATAGTCTATTCCTCTTCTCTGAATATGGCCGTACCATTGCAACCGGCCTTCAAGTAGTGTCTTCAATGTATTCGTTACTCATGTTGCATCTCTTCCTATTTTAAACTAAAGGGATGGGACATAAATATTTATCATACACGGCGCGGTGTTGTGGTCCTTAAAACTAGTTAAATTAATTTACTCGGTTTGCCAAAAGACCTGAAGTCCCTCAGACGACTGTCAGTCATAAATCTCAAGTTCTTCCGTGCTTCGCTTCGGAGCGGGGCACTATTTTATCACGACGAAAGTGGTCGATTTCGACCTAACTGAGACTAGAAAAACTAAAAAAAACCGGCCAAGTGCGAGTCTGAGTCGCGCGCCGTGGGTTCTGTATAAAATATACGCTACAAACGGCGGCCGTATCTATGAAAATCCAGTGTTAGCCCTACTCCTAAGCAAAATGTACGCGGCGTTCGAACATTTTATATTGGTTACTGTTATAGAGAGAGAGACATAAAATTATACTGTTTTTAGTATTTGTTATAGCGGCAACAGAAATACATCATCTGTGAAAACTTCAACTGTGTTGATATCACGGTTCATGAGATACAGCCTGGTGACAGACGGACAGCGAAGTCTTAGTAACAGGGTCCCGTTTTACTCTTTGGGTACGGAACACTAAAAGCGGTGCGGTGCTAGCATTTCAACCAAACATCGTATCATAATTATGAAATCACTATACTCTAAAGAAATCGTCATTCAAATCATTGTTAATCAGAGTATCAATCACTGTTAATATTATTTGCGAATCGCTGATGAAGAGTGAGCGTCTCAATTGTTTGTAATTTATTTTGGTCGCATTTCGTTTAAGTATCACAGCAGAGAGAAAGCGCAGTCTTGAGAAAGTGCATGTGCAGTTTCAAAATATAGGTCAACGACGACAAACGAAATACAGCAAAAACAAGTTCTGTATGATAAACTTAAATTCGCTGTATTTTTACCATGGTATCTGAAGCTACATAAACTAATTACAGGCCTGCATATAACTAAACTTATTCTACGTACAAAGTTTCAGGGCAAACTAGCTAGTCGTATTAAAATGAGAGCGTAACTACGTTTGTATGGAGAACCGAGCTTACCGGGGACGCTTTAGTAAGTAAGTCTATCTTTGAATGTTGGTGATTGGCTCTGTTTTTCTTTGAATGTTGGTGATTGGCTAATATTCAAGAACATCTTTGATGGCCGTGATTTTGAGCACCTAGAACCTAAAACAAACATTGACGACTATGACATGTCATTTGAATTGATTTTAACAAGCAATTTCGGTTAAGGGCTTAGAGCATTTAACAAATGGAGATGCCATACGAATAAATTCCAAAGTAGTTGCGAAATCTCCGCTTAGTTTATATGGCAAATTGCCAGTTTATTTTGTGTGTATTCTTCTCAAACTGTGTCCGTTTGTAGTAATATTAGGAACTAGAAGATGCCCGCAACTTCGTTCGCGGACGAGAAAAAGTCATAACCCGTCGTTTTCTCTTCAGCGTAGTCGGGTAAAAAGTATCCTATAACCATCTGGACATACCCTGCTACCCGTGTACCAAAAATTGTGGAAATCTGTTTAGCCGATTTTGCGTAATGAATGAAGCCACAACGACACATACAAACATACAAAAATCCAAAAAAAAAAATTGAAAATATCTTCAATGTACGGACATTTCATTTTTACAACTTTATAACTGTATAGATATCTCCGTAGTGTGCTATACGTGTCTACTTCACGCGGTGCTAAAAATGCATGAAAAATTTGTTCGGTAATGACAGGGCTTGTTATCTTCATTAGTTAAATGTTCTTAGGTTAAGGGCTGTAACTAACACTTGTGTGAGTAGCAAAATGAAATAAATTAAATGGTCGAATATCTTAAAAACAGTAAGAGTTGAGGTACTAGTATTTTTGAGAAATCGAGGTTATTTGCGATGAATAATGTTATATAAAGGTTAGTAACTCAATAAAATACCATTATACATTTCCTGTCCAGGATAATAAACGATCCACCTAACGTATAGCGTAAATATCTAGGTAATTTGTGTTTTGAAGCAAAATGACGAATAGGTACGCAAAATGCCCAATACTTATCAGAGGCGTGGCGTCAGGAAAATTACAAGGGAAGCCGAAGCGTATTCATTTACTCATATTTAAAGAAAAAGATGGTTATAGGCATTTCCTTGGGCAACCCGGTGGGAATCGGCTTATATGGACCCCACGCTACTGGTACAGTCCCTGGAATAAATAAGTTATCATTTGGTAACCTTGTCACTTTAAAGTCGTGTTTGAAATGTCATACGAATTTGTCAAACGCTTAAAAGCGACAAGGTACAGAAATCATCACTTATTTATGACGGTGACTGTACCTATATATAAATAATAACCTATAATAAATAGGTTATTCCCCGTAAATGACGTGGTAATGACCAGGTTTTTAGTATTTCATTTTGGTTATTTTATTACGGGTCAAAATCGATGTATGTTGACTTCGACGACCAAGGTTATATTATAGCTAAATACCTACAAATTCAACATATTAATTTACTATCCCTTCCCAAATACCGATTAAGTTTGATGGTCTGTCCTTCGGAAACATGGATCGAATAGTGCTATAATTGGCGAGTGGAGTAATTTTTAGCTTGAAAGATATACAGATATAATTTGAAATTATAACCATAAAATGTAAAATTTTCTAGTATTATTATTTTTTGTTTTGTCTGCCTTACTCTACGTGTATGATGATAATCCTTGGCATTGACTTTGGGTATTTACATTTTCACTTATGGGTAATTTCGATAAGATTAATATCGATAAAATCGATTAGCAGTCGATGTACCTATGTGCCGATAATCTTTATAACCTATAACCTCATGTGGCAAAGGCCACACGTGTGAAATTCCGATAAGAAAGTTTTGTCTTAAAAATAGTTTATTTCGTGAATAATCTTCTCTGTACAGTCAGCTGATAGTATGACAAATGGCATATTAAAAATATCACTTACTTTTAATGCCGACTGTACTATCTTTATATATACATATAAGAAGTCCTCGCTGATTCATCAACGCAGAGCCGAAACTGCTGAATCTAGAACCTTGTAATTTTTAGCGTATGATACTTGTTTTAACTTAGGAAACGAATAAAAAGTGATTTTTCGAAATTCATCTCCTAAGAAGCTGAAAGTTGGGGTTGTAATTTAGTATGTGGACCATGTTTTTTTTAAGTTAGAGATTTTAAACTTCGTGAGTAGTATCCTCATTAAAAGTTATTTCACTTTCATACCTGAAGGGGGTAAAATAACGGTTGAACTGTACCCTACTTTCAATTTGACAGTTAGTATGGGGAACTTTTTTTAAACTAGGGCGTCTGAAGATTTTATTAAATCTTCATTAAAATCTAAAAAAAGTAATTTCACTATCCCCTTCAGGGGATAAGTAATTTCACTTATCCCCTGAAGGGGTTAAATTGGTGCTCAACGGGTAATTCTGAATATGACAAAAATATAATTGAAAAAAAAAAAAAAAAAAACAAATGTCTGAAATATCAGAAACTTGACAATTTAAAATTAGTAGTAAAACAAATGTGGAAAATTCGGAATTTGTGATATTAATAATTTGATCATAAACATTTCCGTAAAAAACGGAATCTGGTAAATACCGCAAATTGAAAAATCCAGAAAATAGACCCCATCTCTGCGATCATTAAAAGTTAATCTATCAACTATGTTATTGATGTAAACGTCCCTTAAATTTTAAATGGATTATTAATTCTACATATAATATCTATACTATTATAAAGTTGTAAAAATGAAATGTTTGTACATTTATATATTTTCAAAACAATGACTGTAATGGACTATTTGGAGGTCACTGAATCGAAAAATATTTTCTTATGGATTTTTTGTATGTTCGTATGTGTCGTTGTGGCTTCGTCATGCCAAATCAGCTAAACAGATTTCAACTGTTTTTGCTACACCGGTAGTTTGGGTATTTTCAGATGGTTATAGGATACATTTTACCCGACTCCGCTGAAGCAAAAAAGAGGGTTATGGCTTTTGTTCTCTTCTGCGAACAAAGTAGCGGGCACTTTCTAGTATACATATATATATATATATATATTTATTAAATATATCGTCGTCTAGTACTCATAACACGAGCCTTTTTGGGGTTACTATGGGACTCGATTTGTGTTCAAAATGGTCCCGAAATATTTTATTACTAGCTTCTGCCCGCGACTTCGTCCGCCTTAAATTAGTTTATCGCGGATAAGGGTATTTTTCCGGGATAAAAAGTAGCCTATGTCCTTCCCCGGGACTCTAACTATCTCCATACCAAATTTCATCCAAATCGGTTCAGCGGTTTAAGCGTGAAGAAGTAACAGACAGACAGACAGACAGACACACTTTCGCATTTATAATATTAAGTATGGATTTACAGTAAAATTACACCTTACATCCAATTCAACTACATCTTATCTATCTATTATTATTTATTACTTATATATATACATATTATTATTACTTTTATACTATTATATTTTATTTATTATTACTTATATATATATATACATATCTTTATCATCCAATTACATCTTACATCCAACCCCAATCCGTATGAGTTTTATTTAAATTAGCAATCATCGCATTAACGAATTAGGTAATATGAATAAATTAAAATGCGCAAAAGCTACACCGAAACAATGAATACGTGACACTGCAATTATAATTGAGTTGGACACGTGTATGCAATCCGACTGATGGTGTCATTTTCTACGGCTCCCAGATTTGGCCTTCAAATTCCGTAGTCATGTGCAGTCATCCGCTTACGAGAACAGTCAGCGACAATATTAGGCAAGATGTCCGGGTACGAAAATCAAAACTTTATTTTATCCGTCAGTTAAATAATAATAATAAAAAATACACATTTTTTTTGCTCACATAAGTCGCATTAAACTCGGAGTGGGGGCTCGTGACGCCTAGACTATACCAAGGCGTGACGTCACGGTACACTGACTGCTTGTTTTTTGATTACGTAAAACAAGAAATGTTCTCCAATATAGTTGCAGCATCCATAGTAGCCAAATTTATTTGTATAGCAGTAAGGACTTGTTTACTCTGACTGCTATTAACTATATGATGGTGACTGTATAAATATTATAACGTATGTAATTGCATTTGACGCCAAGTAATTCGATGAAAGGATAAAACACCCCACACGTATAGAAAAAAGCTCATAATATTTTAACGGCTGAACTGATTATCTTGAATCCTTATCTAAGAACACTCGTAGTAAAGTCCCCTTTCGGACGAAATCCAAATTGATTCATCTCTTTAAATGGGAGCTACGCCTTAGACAGTTATAGATACGCCCCTAATTTTTCGTCGGGTGTTAATGAAAACGTATATTTAGAGAGAGGTTATTCTTCATCGTTATCACAGCCAATAGACGTAAGCTATCATGGCGGACAAGGGTCTCCCCGAAGGATCTCTACAATAACCGATTTCACGCTATCCATACTTCCATACTAATATTATAAATGCGAAAGTGTGTCTGTCTGTCTGTCTGTCTGTCTGTCTGTTACATCTTCACGCTTAAACCGCTGAACCGATTTGGATGAAATTTGGTATCGAGATAGTTTGAGTCCCGGGGAAGGACATAGGCTACTTTTTATCCCGGAAAAATGCCTTTATCCGCGATAAACGAATTTAAGGCGGACGAAGTCGCGGGCAGAAGCTAGTATAAAATATAAACTAATAATTTTCTCAGAGATATTCTCTAGGCGTCACAACATGCGATAAAATTAAATTTAATAATTTGATTTAATTCTACTGAGATGTATAAAGACTCTTAGGGGTGAATAATACATTAAAAATAATAATTACTAGAAGGTGCCCGCAACTTCGTTCGCGGAGGAGAAAAAGTCATAACCCTTCATTTTTTCTTCAGCGTAGTCGGGTAAAAAGTATCCTATAACCATCTGGAGATACCCAGCTACCCGTGTACCAAAAATTGTTGAAATCCGTTAAGCTGATTTTGCGTGATGAAGCCACAACCACACATACAAACATACATAAAATCCAAAAAAATATTTTTCTATTTAATGCACTCCAAATAGTCCATAACAATATTTTTTTTTGAAAATGTCTTCAATGTACAGACATTTCATTTTTACAACTTTATAATAGTATAGATTAATCCCAGTACAATCGCGATGGCGCGAAGGCGTAAATGTACTGGGATGACGGCTGTCAAAATACGGTTGTGAGAAAAATTCAACTATAACGGTCCTTGCCAAGGAACAGATGTACTGAATAATGGCCTTATTTTGGTAATTCTTTGGAAATGTAATTATTTGACCTTGTAAAAAGTGGAAGTATAATTTTGTTTACAAGTACAGTAGTAATTGCTTTTGATCAAGAAAAGAATTCCAACCACACTCGTCGATGAGATGGTTCTCAGAATATTCGGACGCATAAAAATGTGGTTGTTGTAATAACCTAAATCTGTTTTTTTACAGCTGCGACCAACATTCCTGATAGGCATGCAGTTTTCGCAAGAGGAAGCGCTTAGCGGCGAATTATCGGACGAGACCTATTCACATTTAACTCAGCGTTTTAGAGACGATAGCGTTGTTGAGAAGGAGCCTCCGGGCTTCGCGCAGAACGTCATGCAGTGCTACGTGCGTAAACAAGTCGTGTCAGACAAGGTAAATGTAATCTCAATCAAGTTACACGCTTTTATTCATAGTTATGAATAAAAGCGCTGAGTTCAGCGCTTTAGCAAGTTGAGAAGGAGGTTAAAGCGTTATGCTTGTGTGTTACGTGAGCTCAGAATCCGTGTCCGATATGTTAAATGTATTTTGTGGTGCATACTTCAAAGTATTTACTGCAATTTTCTCAAGGAGCGCTTAATCGAGCGAAAAAATAACTACTTAATAATGATAAAAGAAAATATGGATGATTTCAATCTACGTACTTAAGATCTATGGTGCAACAGACAGATATTTAAACTTTTTTGCTAGGGGTTAAAAATTGGGTTTATTTGAAATCTGTTGCTATTACGTTTCTTATTTAGAAGTATTTCGTCCATAGTATTAATAAATACTATAATAATTATTGTATCTAATAAGATACAATAATTATTTTTATTTACAACTCAATGAAATAAAAAACGGGATGATTCAATGTTTAGGTAACAAGGTGATCTTATCGCTACAGGCCGGTGGATATGTCGGACGGATCACGGATCAAAGGATCTAGAACATCTACTTCACTTGTCTTAACATATCACTGCCGACCAAAGATCGAATTTTTTAAATAGGGTAGTTGTCCAAGCTATAAATCAATAGTCAATTAATAATGATCATTAAATATTTGTAACTTTCATACATACACAGAAACGATGAAGTTACTTATTTTAACTAATTTGAATATTTTAAAATAGCAGAGACCAAATAAAAATAAGCTTTTTGACCGTACCACACACCGTGACGTCATCGGTTGTAATATATTCAATTACTCGCTGTCGCAGCGTTTTGACATTTCATGAAAAGTTGTTAGGTAAAAATGTCCACTGATCTGATAGTTCAAGACAATGTTAAAAAACAAGTTTCTTTTCTTCTGTTTCCACGAATATTACTCACAAGTTTCTTTATTTCAGAGCGTGGCGGACTGCGTAGAGGCGCTAATCGGCACTTATATTCTGCACGGAGGTGTACTGGGCGGCGTTAAAGTTTTGGAATGGCTGCGTGTACTTCCGCCTCAGGTATTGTTTTGTAAAAATAAAGGGTTTGCTTTTAACCTTGGTTTGAAGCTCTTAAGTAAAGACAAGGTTAGCATTTCGTATAAATTATGTAAACATTACAACGAAAACGGAGCTAAAGCTTGGCACTTGGCAGTTTTCTATATTTTTTTATTGGAGTACGGTATAACGGTCTAGAGTTTAACCTTTTCGACGCTTTGACAAATAAAGGTGGTGTCACTTATACGCCATGACATCATTAAGTTTCACGCTATCATGACCCGTATGTCAATGGGCGTCCGTACATATCTGTCTAAATGCCTTGACGCATATATCGGTCATTATTGGTGTTGAACTTGTGGTGCGAATATAAGCGACGTTGACGACCAAAACTTTAAGAAAACAGCCAAATTGGTCTCAAATGGATTTAGTTAATAGCATTTATTTGCGATGACCTTTGAAAAACTAGAGCCAAATTTGGCTTCTTGTAAGATTTATATTGGAAAGACTACTTTAGGTGGCGTTATGAGAACTTTCATTCATGTTTTAGATGGGATGCAAACATTCAAATAACATATAATTTCCGAACTGTCATGATGATGGGTATAAAATTGTTTGTCTATTCAACTGCGACGTCATAGATGTCTGTGGATGTGTTGATGGAGTGTAGGCGGAACCGCGTCCAGAGAGAGTCGCTAACGTCAACCAATCTAAACCCATATGATATGGGGGCTTTTATACGAGTCCTGGCAAATCTAACGTCAGACAATGCACATTTGGTGTACAGGTTGGCTGACGTTTTGTAGTTTTGTTAGTAGACGTCTGTATAAAGGTCCTTGAAACAATACATTAAAAAAAAGACTATTTTTGGTGGCATTATGAAAACTTAAACTTGACTACCTTTATTATCTCATTTATGTTTTAGATGTTTGCACCCCACATTCAAATAACATATAATTTCCGAACTCTCATGATGATGGGTATAAAATTGTTTGTTCTATTCAACTGCGACGTCATCGATTTTTTTTATGTCAACAGTTATATCGTCTGTTCATAGTCAAAACTGACGAACTAACAAACACCTACTGGAAATAAAGTTCGAATCGCAATATCGATGTCGTACAGAGATACGAGGTTTTGTTTTAAGAATAGTGACAGATATTTTTGTGTGTTCGTAGGCACGGGCACATAGTTCGTACTATATGTTATTTGATTAAAACAGTTAGAACAAAAATCTTTTCTACTACAAAAAAAAATAGTTCTGACGTTACATTACTCTTATAACAATTAGAGAGACATCTTTTTTTTGCAATCACGACCTAAAAAATGTGTTCACATTCATTTTCAGGATAATTTCGCGTCGTACCTTCACATGAAAGTGCCCACCGTCATCACAGAGGGCAAGAGCACGCCCGTGGAGATGGATTTCCTTCTGAACTCGAGCCAGAAGGACATCGAGAAAATAATTAACTATAGATTCAAGGATCCTTCCTTTTTACTAGAGGTGAGACTTTATAAATAGTCACACCGCGATTTAAAGACGATCCGTCGCACCACGTATTTTTAATTCCCTAAAGTAGCATAGAGACATGCGTGCGTATCGCGTTTGTTTGGACACAAACGTGCGTCGACGATAGGGTTGACATAGGCCCTAAGAGGAAATCTCTGTTACTGTGGACACCTTAGCGCGCGGGCTGATTGTGGCTCGTAGACATTTATATATCTATATATACTATTATAAAGTTGTGGCTTCATCACGCTAAATCGGCTAAACGGATCTCAACTATTTGTGGTACATGGGTATCTGGGTATCTCCAGATGGTTATAGGATACTTTTTACCCGACTATGCTAAAGACAAAAAGAGGGGTTATGGCTTTTTCTCCTCCGCGAACGAAGCGCCTTCTAGTAGTTACATAAAATCCTACTATACGCATACAGTCTATTTTTGTCAACATCTTCCACTACCCAAAGGTTATCCGGAAGACATCTCCGTTTGGCGATAAGACCGCCTGTTGTTTACATCTTTTTAAGTATTGAAATAAAACAATTTAACGGATTATATCGCGTATATTATCTCATTTTAGTTCCCGACGTTTCGGAAGCTTTCCAGCTTTCCATGGTCACGGGAGGACATGGTCATGGTCCTCCCGTTAAATTGTTTTATTTCAATGAGTAATAATCGCGGAAACAGAAGAAAATATTATCTTTTTAAGTATGTTATTTTCTTTTGTACTCTGTTTTGTGAAGTGTGTAAAAGAGAGTGATGGTATTGTATTGTTATCTACCTCTATACCTAAAATATCATATTTTGAAAGTGTCCCCGTGATTTTTGATTTGTCGATTGCCCCGGATTGTTTTTTACATCAAAAACTTAATCCATGAATCACCTTGAATTTTATGATCGGGTGTTACGATCTGATATCGTATATTTAGACTAAATATTTTCAATTTATAACTTTAATTAATAGTTTATATTGAAATGGTTCACACCGTTGGCACTCTACATATAATGCTTGCCACGAAATTTTTATCAAAATTACAATGTTTGATCGTAATAATACTGATTGGATTACTTATAAATACACAGCGATCGATAGTTTGGCATTGCTATTTTAACTATATAACAAATAATCACTTTGATTTCACTAAAAAGAGGCCACTCGGCGTAATGTCAAACCACAGGTGGTTCGAAGCCATTATCTGGAATCTACAAGCTGGGAGGCACAGAACGGTGATGAAGCGACAATTAACAATATAAATTCTTATATAAAGTATGGTTTACTTAAACGAAGCCAGTATTGGCCTCGTAAAAACAGTTTTTCACGCTAAGCTAGCGATGCCTGCCAGCGTTAGGATAGAGTGCCCGACTATTTTTCAAGCTAGTATTTTTTTGTGGGACTGGCGCCAGCGTACTGGCTTCGTATAAACATGGCTTAACTTTTACCTGACACGATTATTCCACAGGCCTTATCCCATCCGTCATACATACGCAACCGGCTGACGCGTTCCTACGAGCGACTAGAATTCCTCGGCGACGCTATCCTGGATTTCCTTATCACGGCGCACATATTCGAGAACTGTGAGGGGCTGAACCCGGGCGAGCTGACGGACCTGCGCTCGGCACTCGTCAACAACGTCACGTTCGCATCCTACGTCGTCAAGCTGGGCTTGCACAAGTGAGTTGTACGCCATTCTGGACTTCCCCATTAAATTTACCCTAAGAAGCCCCATTAATTACACAAGTAAGTTGTACACCACACGTCGTACATATTCTGACTTGATGTAGTATTTGTGAGGCTACTACATGTAAACAAACGCTTTAGATTCATCAGGGGACTAGTGATGATTACGTGCGATGAATAGAATACTTAGAAAATTGACTGTCTAATTATATAAAGAAGTAAATTATAAATAAATATTTGACGACACGTTTGGCTTACTGGGTTGTACAACGGCCTGCGAAGGTGGCGGTCCCGGGTTCGAATCTCGGTAAGGGCAAATATTTGTTCCTTGTGTCTGTGAGTGGTGAGTCTTGGATGATTTCTATATATTTAAGTATTACAATTTATCTATACCTATATTATGTATACCGTCGCCTAGTACTCATAGTACAAGCTTTGCTTAGTTTGGGACTAAGCTAGGGGAGCTTGTACATCCAGCATCGAATAGTCTGTAACAGCCAAAGCGCCGAATATATCGTCACATCTTTGTTCCTATATGAGCTTACCATGGGACTAGTTCGGTGTGTGTAAGATTGTCCGGTAATATTTATTTATTAATTATTTAACCCATTCATGAGCCACGATGCCATTAGACTTACACACATAACCATAAACTTAAACTGCCCTCTTTTTTCGCCTAAAGAGGTAAAAAGAGATCATATGCGACCACTATTACAAGCGCTTCGGAAAATGTGATAACTGAAAAGACGTGAACGTGGTGGTATTAAACTTTCGTTCTAAAAACTAAACCTTGGGAAATACATCCCATTTTTAATGCCAAAGGACTTGACAAGTTTGTATGCCAAGTTACCACAGCGAATATTTTCGTTGGCATTGAAATTATTAACCCAATAAAACCTTACGTTTGTTAATTATTTTATAAGGGTCGTTTAATTTTGTGTAATTTCGAATAATATAGTATACTTGCTTGATAGGTTCCTCTGCTCCCAACTCAATCCGACGCTGGACAAAGCCATCATGATGTTCGTCGAACACCAGGAGCAAAGAGACCACGAGATCATCGAAGACGTCCTCTATCTCATCGACGAAGAGGACTGCCACATAGCCGAATACGTGGAGGTGCCGAAGGTGTGTGAATTTTAATCCTAATTAGTCTATTACATTTACCATACATTACATCACATACGAGATCATACATTAGCTTACAGTAGGACCACAAATATAAGTTACATCGATGTACCTGCCCAGAAAGATTTAAAACAGATTAACTAATTATAAGGCATCGCGTTTGCGCGGGTAAAATCTTCAACGCCCATTGGCCAACATTTTGCGCGCGACGCCGGTGCCCGCCATTTTGTCTTGCGCCGCGTCAGTCATGAGCGAGAGCACGAGTTCACCTGTCATTGCATATGTACCGTACGTATAGTGTAACAAGCACTTTATTGAAATGTTCACACGTTCGGCTTCATTCGGTACTTGTTAGAACTCGTCGGCGTGGCCGAAGATTGCCGATGTAACTTATATTCGTGGTACTATACTGAACGATATACGGCATTGAGATGTGGCCACTTACAATGAGCCTCATAAGAAGGCTCAGAGTCACACAAACCTATGCTCGGAGTCTCGTTGCGTGATCAAATCAGAAATAAGGAGATCCTCAGAAGAACCAAGGTCGTTGACATAGATCAGAGTTGCTAGTCTTAAGTGGCAGGCGGGGGGTACATTGCTCGTAGAACCGATGGCCGCTGGGGCAGGAAGGTGTTCGAGTGGCGACCGCGTACAGGACGACGCAGCTTGGGAAGGCCCCCAATAAGATAGACCGATGTCTCGGTGAAGATGACAGAAAACCATTGGATGAGAGCACAGGGCCGGTCGTTATGGATATCCACAGGGAAGGTTATTGTCTAGAAGTGGACGGCCTTGGGCTAATATGATGATGATGAGCTTATTTTAGTCCGCTGTTAAACATGAGCTTCTTTTAGCCTAGGATTTACACTAAGGGTATTAGTCGAGGGCGCCAAATTTTTAGACATGGAAAAGTGTATGGTTTAGTGGCGGCATTTTTTTTGTGATATCAATAATGAGCGGCATTTTTCATGGTGCCCCAGGGGGCACTATGGTTAAATCCGCCCCTGCTCTCTGATGCTCGATTATTATAATGTTTCCTCTACCCATGTGACACATACGATTTGTGCCAACGCATGTCAAAGTCGCCTAAGTCCACGTAAATTAGTAGCGTAAATACAGTTTCTTTTTTTTTTCAAACAATAAATACATTTAAATTTACACAATTTTCGAATATCACAACAAACAAAAATAGGTCCTAATCGATTATAACTATGATTTATTTAACTACCTTGTCGGTGGTAATTTTTCAACATTTCGGACGTCGCATTATGTCCATAGTCTCGAAGGAACTGGAGACGCGGGTATCAAGATCTTCTAGCCGTGCTTGTATTCGATATAGCAGCGCTTGTTCATGAGAGTGCGTATACCTGCTGAACTGGCAACGTCGCACATTTTTTCGTTTTGCTTCACTATTTTGTGGTATTTTAATGAAACCTAAAGGAATGTTCAATGCATACCTACCCTACATATTTAGCATTTATATTGCGTTTAATTCAACTATTCATCGCTTTTGCCTTAATTTTCTTACAAAACAAGATTATTTTTTAGCGCATTAGTGCGCATTAGTTGCAATATGATGAAAATTGCATTGTGCCAGCTTAACTACCGAAAACTTTTGTTTTGTTGTGATGACTTAACATTGTCTCTTTTAAAATTGTAATATTGTTTCCACCAGGTCTTGAGTGACATATTCGAGTCTCTCACCGGCGCCATATATTTGGACAGCGGCGGCGACTTACAAGTCGTCTGGTCGGTGATATACCGCGTGATGCACAAAGAGATAGAGGCGTTCTCAGCGCGGATACCGCAACAGCCAGTGCGGGTACTCTATGAGAGGATACACGCGTGCTCTAGCTTCGGGTGAGTCGGGTTTATACTTATGTAGCGATGGTAGATTGAGGTAGTGACTTGAAAGTGTTCTGATTGGTTTTACCAATCAAAGCGTTCGTGGTGTGAATACCACAGCACTGGAACGTGTAGAACCGGGTAATTTTAGTATGGCCGTACCGGAAATTCTCGGTGCCGACGTACTAAAATTTCCCGCTTCTGCACGCCCTACTCAGCATCCATTGAGGATAGTATATAGTATGAGAAGATACACGCGAGGTCTAGCTTTGGGTGAGTCAGGTTTATACGTATGTAGCGTATGTGGTAGATTGATGTAGTGACTTGAAAGTTTTCTGATTAGTTTTACCAATCGAAGCGTTCTCGGATTGAATACTTTTGGGTGAGTTAGGATTTTTATAGAACTGTTGTTACGCTAATAGTGACAGAAAAAGCATGTGATGTAGGTATACAGAAATCGACGTATTTTTGGCGTGGATATTGTGACACAGCGGTTACTCTGAAAGGATACAACGTGTGCTCTGGTTTCGAGTGAGGAATACTGTTCTCATCTGTGGGCTGGGGCTCCCCAGTACCAGCAGAGAGCGACTTGTATCGTCGATTGCCAGTGCATTTTAGATCGGCTTAACTCCTTGGCACTGCGTAGAGATTTAGCCTCGTTCTGCATTTTTATCGTCTGTATAACGGAGAGTGCTACGAGGAATTGTTCGGATTGATCCCTGTCGCATCTTTCTGCTGTCGTCCTATGCGACCATATTTCCATCCTCACCACTTAGATGATTGATTTCCAGTCCACAACTATCCGATTTGCTAGAAATTTCCTGCCTCCCACGACTGAACTGTGGAATTTTCTGGAATTGTCTTCAAGAAAAGAGCGCACTCCCACCTGAAAGGCCGGCAACGCATTTGTGACTCCTCTGGTGTTGCAGGTGTCTATGGGCGACGGCGATCACTTACCATCAGGCGATCTTTCTGCTCGTTTGCCCCCTATAACATACATATAAACGAGGAGACGGGTTTATACGTGTAGCAATGGTACATTCAGGGAGTGACTTGAAAGTATTCTGGTCAGTGCGCCGCGTGTACCGCATACCGCATGATGCAAAGTAACAACCAGTGCGGGTACTCTATGATAGGATACACACGAGCTCTGGTTACGGGTGAGTCGGGTTTAACCGTACGTAACGATGGTAGATTGCAGATGTGTGACGACATATTTAGCGCTTTCGATGTTGCAGACTGTAAGTAGGCACTAATTTTCCCTTGACCACGTTTATTAGCGACATGATCTACACCCATGGAAACGATTCGCATCGTCGGGAGCCATCTAATATTTTTATCTTTTTACTTGAAGAAGATATCTATCTTGTAACGATAATCACTGAGGTATAATTGTTTTCAAATTGCCGTCATTTAACAATTTCTTAGTAGGTACTTTATTTCCGGAGTTTGAATACAACAGCTGACCTGACGCGCACTGTCATCGCGTTGTAAATCAATGGCGGTTTAGGAGTGGGCCCCAAAAATCTTACCTGCTCCGTGAAATAATCTCCTAAACATAAACAGTTTATAAAAAACTCACTCTGAATGTAACCCTCCCCAAAATCATTGGCTACAATTACATACAAAACACACATTACAAATGTACACATTTATTCACAGGTCTGCGAAAATAGTCGAAGGCAACACCCCGCGAGTGATGATCCCTGTGACTTTTACCAAGAACGGTCGGCCACACACCGCACATGGCTTCGGCGGGAACAAGTTCCAGGCCAAGCGTGCTGCCGCCAAGCTCGCCCTGAAGATCCTGGACTCATAAGATGGACACGACTCCAAAAGTTGAGGCTACAAAAGAATCGATTTTCCTCGTTTTTTTGAAAACCATCACAAGCAGGTTAATGCTTTTTAAGTAGTCCTTAAAATGCTCAAACTCTTGTTATATTAGCTGTATGATCTCTACACTTTGAACTTGTAAGATGGATGGATGGACATGACTACATAATTATAGTAAAATTATTCTTCAAAAAATCGGGTTTCCTCGTTCATTCGAAATTTATACCGAGCCACTGCTTGGGCTTGCAAAAATGAATTGTACACCATCTAAAGTGCGCGGTATTACGTAGCCCTTAAAAGTCTCAAACTTGTGTTATAAAGGCTGTATAATGTCTACTCTTTCGACTCTTAAGATTACTCAATTCCATACGTCAATTTTAAAAAAATCTGTTTCTTTTCAAAACTATCACCGGTTTAGCTCAGTGGGAGTAACGTTTCCTGCGAAGCTGAAGGTCCTGGGTTCAAATCCCGGTAAGGGCAAATATTTGTTCCTTGTGTCTGTGAGTGGTGAGTCTTGGATGTTTTCTATCTATATACGTAAATATATCTATCAAATATATCGTCTAGTACTCATAACACAAGCCTTATTGAGCTTACAATGGGACTAGTTCGATTTGTGCATGTATAAAAAATCCTGTAATATTTATTTATTTACTTATCACAAGCAGTGTAAAGCGCTTTGGAAACTCGTGTTAATAATCTTACTCTTTGGACTCGTAGGATGAATGGATTGATGGAAATGTCTGTACAATTTTCCCCGTTTTACAAAAATTATTCCAAGCCAAGTGACACAGAACTTAAAAACGCTCTCTTTAAGCTCTACTCTTTGGATTCGTAAGATGGACGAATGGACATGGCTTCATATTTTTTTGTTTTTGCAATGTATGCTAAGAAGTGATTATTTATAGCTTGACAAGTTTTTTCGTGACACTCCCGTGGTCTGCGAGCGACGGGGGGAAAGACAGCGGGGGCGGGACCATCGTGCTCCGCCGCGCGCACACTTTACTCGCCCCCGCTGTCGTTCCTCCCGTCGCCCGCAGACCATGGGAGTGTCATGAAAGAAGTTGTGAAGCTATAGTAACGCAACTTTGTTAAAAACTGCATCTAAATTACAATTTTGCGGGTGACTCACAGTTATTGTTGCAGTCAGTCTGTACATAAACCCTGAGTCTAAGTAGTGAGATCCCATTTTACCAGTCTTCCTCTGCTACGACCAGTCCAAAAATATATTTTGTAAGCTCATTTTACAACATGTTCGCAAACATTTGACTGGCGAGATTTACGTGCATCTCTCTATTCTAAACACGCCATTAGCAATTTTAATAAAAAGGCAACGACATCACAAATATGTATTCGTTTGTAATGTTTAATCTAGTGATTCTTAGATACTCTATTGATAAATGAGTGTGTAGTTCATAGAACAACTAAAATTGCATGAATTTGAGATGAGTTTCTTTTTTTACAATGAAAACTACTTACAGTCAAAACCGTTTATAACGGCATACTAATTATTACAATGAAGTTTGAAAGCCCAATTTTTTTACTTTATTTTAAGGAACATAATATAAAAAACCCCCGACTTGTTCCACTAAAAGCTGAATATCTTGGAGACCAGTGCTCCGATTTTCATCAAACAAAGCTAAGAACACTCGGTATAAAATTATCTATGACACAAAAAACCGCACTCAAATCGGTCCATCCGTATGGGCGCTACGATGCCACAGACAGATACACAGAGTCACACAGTCACAGACACGTTAAACTTATAACACCCCTCTTTTTTGTCGGGGGTTAAAAAATACTAGCGTCTAACTACTATCTATCGCTATAATAACCGCAATCGCACGGTCCCTTTGATGTCGTTATATACGGTTTTTGACTGTACTTTTTTTTCTTGGTCTTATGAATTATTTATTACGTCCAACATTTCGTGAGTTTCTTTACGAATTTAGACATTATTAATTAGATGGTGAGTTCGCTATCAGTGTTTGATTGAAATATATTACTGTAACTGATAAAGTCCTTAATCGTTAACCTATTCACCGCCATTTTTATGATGTGACAACTTGTTTTTTGATTGTTGGAACTCCCCAGCCGAGTATGGAACATATTTTAATTCTTGAGAGAACGACGCGCTGTGAAACATGTGGCGGTGAAAAGGTTAACAATGGCAAATGTTTTTGTTTAAAGTGGATTATATTACGCTTTTGCTATGATTTATTTTAACTACTTATGTCTGTTTTTTCTTTCCTTCTTTCTTTTTTTTCATTTTCAATGTCTGTTTGAAACTTTCCTATGTACAGTGAGGGAAACTGAACCACGTAACGTAATCCTTGTTGTCATTGTGACAAGATCGAAAAAGGTATGTGTTTCAATTTCTCTTACTGTACGTGTACATGCATGCAGTTTTTTGCTACCTTAAAGTTTAAATATATCTTGATTGGTAAACATGCACAAACATACACTTATATCTGGAGCCCGTTTCATAAACGCTTGTAACTTGTTTTACAAGCGGAAGTCGCTTTTTAATTCATATTGTCGAAATAATGAAATGAAATGAAATAATGATCTTTATACAATTATGTCGTGTAAAATTGTCCCGTAACATTTATTTATTTATTCTTTAAGTAGGCCGCAAGGGCACTTTTACAAGTCTGACTCTACGGCGTTTCCCAAGAGGAGACCACTGAGGAGAAGAAAGCCGAAACAAACTCAATAGTCAGTATTTTTTTCGAAGTAACTTATATCTATTACAATATTTGTATCCTAAATATATGTTTTGAGTATAAACTCAATGCTACTATCTCAATGGTAGTTCTTCAAGAAAACATATCAATACTTATAAAAGTAATATATATATATATATATATATATATATATGTATAATATAAAAAAGCAAAATAAGGATTTTTTATTTAAAACAACTTACATACGTTTGATATGCCACCTTATAAGAACTGTGTCCCGGTAAAAGTAAATTATTTGGTTTCTGTTTGGAAATAGACTTTCACTTGTAATACAAGTTACAGGCATTTGAGAAACAGGACCCAGGTGTGCACAGGGAAATTTAAACACACACCTTTTTAGCTCTTCTTACTATGACAATAAGGACTAAAAATGTACGATGAGGTACTTGCGCCTAAGATGGCCCGGTTCGTAAGTTTTTTTATTTTATTATAAAATAGATGGGCATTTGACCGCAATCTCACCTGTTCCCATTCTCAGATGGCCCACTATCAATTATTTTGTATTTGTTAAAGTTCGAATGAGGTTAAATTTCGCGCCCATGTTCGGTAAATAAAATTGCAGTGTTATACATACTAAGGTACCAGAGATAAAACAGCAATTTTATATCGAAATCAAAGAATTTCAACTAAAAAGGTGAAAGTGGGCCATCTTAAGAACCGGGCCATTTTGGGCGTAAGTACCTTATTCACCAAAATTCTCGTGTTTTATTTTGAAATATTACACGATTCCATACAATGACTTTGTTTGACATAGATATATTACAAATTAATGTTCCATAAAGCTGCATTAAATTTTGTAATTCTTAGTATAACTATTGGCAAATATTAGTGCATTGGTTTTAGTCTAAATTTAATTAGTTACGATCGTTGAAATTAAGCGTAAAGATGCGAAACCGTTTGGACCTAAAGGGTAAAATAGTTATTAGGTATGTGTAGTGTTAGATTGAGATTAGTAGCAATTTCACTTGTATTTAATAATTACAATTAATAATAATAGAATCAAAAAAAAAATATATAATGATATTTGAAATAGAATGTACTATAAAACTAGTCTAGTCTAGATATAGAAAAAATATATGTACACTTAAGTTATAATACTGATGTAATGTGATGATGTAATAAACATTGATGTACCTTATTACAGGGCAATAAGGTGGGGGCTGTCCATAAATTACGTCATCGATATCATCCAACCATCATAATTCAAATCCCCCCCCCCCCCCCCCCCCAACAAATAAAATGATGTCATTTTCAAATAATTCGTTTTTACCAACAGTTCATACAAACACGAATTTCATTCCTTTTTTACTCATTGACGCACTTTTTAAAGATGCGAAATAAGATGTCATCTTGGGAATGACCCCCCACCCCTCTTCGTCACGCTACTATCATCCGATGTCCAGACCCTCCCAATTTGAAATGACGTAATTTATGTATAGCCACGTGGGCTGTACGGTAAGGGAAATTGAGTCACGCCCGACCGAAGAAATCGCGATGACAAGCCACAGTTATTCAAAGTGAAACACTAAGTCACATTATAGAGACAGGATTCGACCATGGTACGCGATTCTTTTGACTTTACTGTGTGTGTTTGAGATCTTGTATGTATGTGTTTTACGGACTCATCAAGTCTAAACGAATTTCAACTATTTTTGGTTCACTGGTAGCTGAACATCGACCGATAGTTTTAGGATACTATATACCCGACTACCCTGAACCAAAAATGAGGGTTATGACTTTTTTCTTCGCAAACAAAGTTGCGAGCATCTTCTACTATTTTACATTATGTTTAAATAGTGTTATACTGATTAAACTTATAAATAAATTGCTGCATTGATTTAGCTAAGTTTGAAGTTTTGCATTTATATCGTAAAACTAAATTTTATTTCTAACAATCATAATATGAGTACCTATTTACATGCATCTTATAAAAAAAACAGAAACTAGCCTGTTACTATTAAGTATTGACACAACATTTTAGTCATCTTTGTTTCAGGGATAAAGAATTTACGAAATAAATATATATATATATTTTTTTTTTTAAATTCTATTTTTATTAGAAGAAATTTATTTGGCAGAATAATAAATAACAATTACATCATAAATATTATAAATGTTATGTATATGTAATTCTTAGATAATTTAAATTTTACAACACGTCGGCTAAATTCGCAAACCTCGTAACTCCATCGGATGAAAGTTTACAGGAGGCACAAAAAACTAAACTATAACAATATGGCGGTCGGTTATTGCGAGGTTTTCTATTTCGGTTTTTAAACTTAAACGGTTTTTTCCTAGCATTTAAGAGTTTTGCCATTATATGCGTTCATACTTTATCCATCTAAAAGTGCCAAAACATTATTTTGGAAAAAAAAATTAGTCGAGGTTTGCGATATTAGCCGACGAACAGTGCTAATTAAATCAAAATGTATCGAAGTAAAAACGTATTTAATTGGAAACTTTAAAAGATGCCGTTTACCTATGGTTTTGGCATGATATTCGAAATATATCTACTATATCCGCCTCGTTGTATTTCCAAGTCACCAGCTCTTAAATAGTTTCATGTCGAGAAATCCTCAGACGTCGACGACCACTCGACTTAAGATAGAAAAGAAAACGAAAATTCGAGTAAAGACCGTGCGCTTACATGACCATTGAATTCATACGCGGTTTTAGATTTGTCTTTTCTTACTCGCCTGCATGATTTTCTTACTCAAAATTTTAGGTTAGAATGTCACGTTCATGGTAAATTTTGAGTTGGTACTGTAACTACAAATTGAGGTCCAAGATAATATATATTTTCACTGTTTTTTCTGATCAGTGATCATTTGCCAAAAGTTATAAATAGTATAGTATATTTTAGCCTCGATTGTATGTCAAAAAATGTATGTATTCATATGGCTGAGTTACTATTTTTGATAATACATTGGAATGTGTGATGTGTGTAATAAAATTAATGATTATATTCTTGTCTACTGTAAAGATAGACTTGTATAGACAACTTCCATGTATTCTGAAATTAAAGATTTTAAATAATACATTTTGGTTTTTTTTTCCCTAATACCGGGAAGAAAACTTATTATACACTAGCTTCTGTCCGCGACTTCGTCCGCCTTAAATTCGTTTATCGCGGATAAGGGTATTTTTCCGGGATAAAAAGTAGCCTATGTCCTTCCCTGGGACTCTAGAATGCCTGGCCACTTTCTTTACCCGTTTTTTCGCTGTCTGTCGAGGTACTAATTATTTGAAGGTAGGTACCAAATAGTAGCAAAAAGGTACTTTATTTTGGTATTTTCGAAACATCAAATATCGCCATTGGTCCAGAGGTTCTGACGCTTACCTATTATCTATTCTGTGGCATGGTCAGATATACTCTAGACCGGTAGGTTTTTTAGTACCAACCGTTTTAGTTGACAATGTGTACAGATTTAATATCCATACTAATATTATAAATGCGAAAGTGTGTCTGTCTGTCTGTTACCTCTTCACGCTTAAACCGCTGAACCGATTTAGATGAAATTTGGTATGGAGATAGTTAGAGTCCCGGGGAAGGACATAGGCTACTTTTTATCCCGGAAACGTACCCTTATCCGCATAAACGAATTTAAGTCGGACGAAGTCGCGGGCAGAAGCTAGTATAGAGAATAATTTTATTAACTAGAATTGTAGCTACAGGACATGATAAATCACAAATAATTAATATTTCTTGGCGTATATTAAATACTTTGCTATCATTCTTCCTTCGAGGACCACCAGTATAAAAAAAGTTAATGTTATGGCATAACACTAGTATCTAATATAGCGATACTAAAATAATAGGTATTTACCTTCATGCATAAATACCTAGACCAATTGTTACTTTAGTAACAGAAATATCATTATACATTAATTGATCACAAATAAGGTTGACTTCCGCATCGTCATTCTAGTTAATTGGTCTTTCATACTGCAACAAAGTTATTGTCCTTAAAATAAATATTCTGAACACTATGAACTATGGCGAAATTAAATTTAAATTAAAATGTACGTTAATCGTGAATGTAACGTTGCATACATATTTGAAAGGATATTGTTGGATATAATATATAGTGCAGATATAAGAGAATCTTGTACACATTTCAACTGTCCTGTAAATAAGATTCATAGGAAATGTGCTTTTTTGCCACTTGATTTCAACAAAGACACATTAAGTGAGTCTGCAAATTCAATGATTAATAGTGTATGTCAAATTGTAGACATCGTGACTGCGATGGTATAAGAAGCATAGATTATAATTTGAATGATATTGCCGCTTTTGAGCCCAACCCTGATATAGCAATTTGCATGAATGATTTACCAGAAAAGATATCTTTAAAAAATGTAGAGTACAATTTAGTGTCTATTATTGAATTTGTGCCATCTTCGACTCCTAGGTGTAGGACATTACAAATCGCATTGCCGACGAGAGTCGAAATGGCATCGTTATGATGATAAGTCTAGTAGAATTACTTTAAGTTGTAAGAACATGAGTGCCCATTGTTTAATATACGCCAAAAAATATTAATTATTTATGAGTAATGTTTTACAAATCTAGCTATTAAAATGATTATCTTTTTTAGAGTGTCTATTTCAACCCACAATGCAAATATAATATCTTAAAAATTTATGCTATAGGTAAATACATAACATAATACATACTCTATTACTGACATTTATTGAAGAAATAAATATATAAACAACATTAAACTATTTATCTAAAAACTAAACTTCATAAAACTAAACTAAACTAGAAAAAACCGGCCAAGTGCGAGTCGGACTCGCGCACGAAGGGTTCCGTTCTATTATCTATAAAAACGGCAAAAAAAATCACGTTTGGTTGTATGGGAGCTCCCCTTAAATATTTATTTTATTCTGTTTTTTTAGTATTTGTTGTTATAGTGGCAACAGAAATACAACATCTGTGAAAATTTCAACGGTCTAACTAAAACGGTTCATGAGATACAGCCTGATGACAGACACAGACAGACGGACGGACAGTGGAGTCTATAGAGTCCCGTTTTACCATTTGGCTACCTACCTACGGAACCCTAAAAATCAGGCCCCCTTGGCAGCGTCCCAAAGATGATGCTAGATTTCCCCGCTGTATATTGCAATGCTACTAGTACAGATAAATTAAATATCCATAATAATAAAAAACATTAACATTGTTCTGGCACGCCAAAAATTTTTGAAAAAAATATATGTTGAGGTACTAAAAAGGTAGTAATTATTTACTTAGGTAGTACTTAGGTGTATAAATGAGTTTTGCTGTCTCGAACTATGTAAAAACAAATGGTCCAGACATCCTGACGTCAGAATGCCTGGCCACTTTCTTTACCCGTTTTTTCGCTGTCTGTCGAGGTACTAATTATTTGAAGGTAGGTACCAAATAGTATAAAAAAGGTAGTGTATTTTGGTATTTTCAAAACATCAAATATCGCCATTGGTCCAGAGGTTCTGACGCTTATGAGAATAGAACAAGTACAGAAGGCTCCCTGGATCTAAGCAATCCTCCTAATTTTAAAAACTACTGAACGGATCTCAACGAAACTTTCTGGCAAATGTTGTTTAGCCATCAGAATAATACATCCAAACTAATATTATAAATGCGAGAGTGTGTCTTGCTGTCTGTCGGTCTGTTACCTCTTCACGCTTAAACCGCTGAACCGATTTGGATGAAATTTGGCATGGAGATACTTTGAGTCCCGGGGAAGGACATAGGGTACTTTTTATCCCGGAAAAATACCCTTATCCGTGATAAACTAATTTAAGGCGGACGAAGTGGCGGGCAGAAGCTAGCAGGCTATAAATTGCATGTCTAAGCGAAGGAAATCGCGGGCAGCAGCTCGCAAATAATATTTATATTTCTTGGATAAAAATACCTAATAAAGTTTCAACTCAAAATACGTTGATGGTGCGTTATCGCAGTAACGTGACTCAGGAGTCACGATTATACCGTATGCTCACCACACCGCTTCGCACGGTGCGTTTACGCGGCTGAATGTACAGACAAATCGTGACGCTTAAGACATGTCACCGCGTATACGCAGCGTTAAGCTTCGGTGTGGAGAGCATCGGTAAAATCGTGACGCGTGGGTCACGTTACTGCGATTTCGCACCGTCAGCGTATTTTGAGCAGGGGTGTGGAGGCCATGCGGTAAAGTCGTGACGCGTAAGTCATGTCACTTTGATAACGTATTTTGAGCACCGGTTTGGTCGAGCCTTAATTCATTGAATTGATTATATGGTTTACAGCAGTTTTGAAGAGCTACCATACCATAGCGTTTATTAGTGTTATTAAGACCTGTTATGTGCACTGTATTTAGCGCCTTCCAAATGACAATGAAATTGTAATGCATACGACATTTATTGTTTAAGTGAAAATTGTAGGTAGTTATACATTTTTTAGGTGTGATTAATTTTCCGTTGGACGATTTGGAGATACGAGTAATGTTCATAGGTGTTATGTTTTGACTTGTTTTAACTCTTTACCAGGACCCTAAGAACTAGCGTGTCTTCATACGTACTGTATATATTGTTACAACCGTATTGAAAGCCTTGTAAAAAATGTATTTACGAAAGTCGGCGATGTTCCTTTTAACCAGCAATAAAAATATGGGTTACGGTTAACCCATCGCCTGTCTAAGTAATGAACTGTCATACTCGATTTTGTCTTATGATATTCTTGATCAGGCGAAGAGGTATATTCTTCTTACATCTTATATCGGTTATCAAAGTCAAGGTTTAACTCCAAATTTACTACGAAACATTATATCAATCACTGAAAACATTATACATTAATTTGCTCTAGGTTGAACACAAAAACAGTTACGTACGTGAGTTTTTATGACATGAAAAGATAATTAACCGGGCCATGGGAAGAATAGCTTCCGCACAGTTAAACTCTAATAAGGCCATGGGATAATTTCAACCCACATCCTAATTCTGGTCATACACATTAATGCACGAATATTTAGCAATGTTTACGATCACATTACCTTTCAACACTCAGAATCTACAAAATATCAAAAAAATAGTTCGACCTATGTACTTCTGTTTCATAAAAATTAAGGCAAGCGTTCGAATTTCTCCGTAGTTTACTAAAATAAGAGTTCATGTGAATTTAAACGGCTGCCAAAGATATATTACGCCATTTAGAAGCGTGTAGTGAATGAAGATCATAAAATACAATTTTCTGGGATTGAGAAAATATTTTGTAGGCTTGGACATAAAGTAATAACACCTAGAGAGGTAAAGACGAACTTCGGTCGAATAGCTTCGTTAAATTTCACGAGATGTCATTAGTAGTAGTATCGTCATCCTAAACGTTATCGAAGTTTGCATGTGCAAACAAGACAGATTTTCTAATCTATGATTTCTAAAATATACGCAATGATCCACTGCTCCCCATGAGATCCATTACTGTTCTCACTCCACGACCTTACCCTACTTTCTAAGAAGTTTAACGGTTGTATACGCCTAGGAGTGTGAACTATTTAACTAATGATGCAAGGGGCCACACTGCATATAAATTCGTGTGGGCTTCTTCGGTATCATGGCTGGTCATGGGGTAATATTAGTTAAGTAAGTTGTGTTAGTCTTCAGCGGGTACCTAGATAACAATTGAGTTGATTATGTTCATGAGTAGCTGATTTCATGATTATGACCAATTGGGTGGGCTCTCCCGCTTTCTTTCCGCGGACCGGCGCGGCGGGGTTATTGCCTAACGAAATTTTGACACTCGGTATCGGAATCAACCGTTATTCATAGCCCATACAAAATCATGACACTTGATTCCGATTGCGAGCGTCAAACGCGTTAGGCAATACGGGGGCCGATTAGAAGGGCTCGCGGGCCGGACTTGACCCGCGGGCTGTAGTTTGGCGACCCCTGCTCTAAAGGGTCTTTCTTCTGTCAGAAATCGTTACAATTATTAATGCGCCTGGGATCATGGAATAAAACACAGTGTCACGTGAACGTGGTTATAATTATCGCGTATAAATTACAGGAAGTATGTGCTGGGCCGCTTGTACGCGAACTTGTTGAGCCGCTTGTGGTGGTGGACGCGCTTCGGCAGCGGGAAGCGGATCGCGCTGTTGTGGAACTGCTTCACCTGCGGCCTGCGGCACGCGGCGGCCTTGATTACCTCCACTTTGATGATCTGTGGACAAGTGTTCCGATTAGAATAAATACAATCTCGAAGAACATAGAGCGTTGACAGCTCAGAGGACAGATGAGCGGCAATAACAATTAGTCAATCGCCGCATGCCACAAGCAGTGACCGCAACAGCAACCCCAAACCGATCCCATTCTTATTATTTATTATTAATCAATTACACGTACAGTTATCCAATTGTAGCCCTAGGCCACCATAGAACTATGTCAATGTGATGTTGTTATATAAAAATCTTACTGATTACATACTAAAAGGCGCCCACAACTTCGTTTGTGGAGGAAAGTCATATACCTAAGTCAAAATTGGATAAAAAGTATTCTATAACCATCTGTGGTTGCCATAAAAAAATCGATTCAAAAACCTTCTGTATCACTTATTTTTTAATAATTATCTTCAATGTACAGGCAATTCGTTTTTACAACTTTTCAATTGTAAGATGTGAACTTGACTGTGGACAGGGTTCTAATTGGTTGACTGTACATTGCATGGCCTGTGCAAAGGCCGAGAAGGTACAGAACTACAGTTCATCAAATCCTCGTTTTCATCAGATAATTTTGAGAGGGGCTACTCTGAAGATTCAAATACGGTGTTGGCACTTACCATCCTGGTCACTAAAATACAGATTAACAGGAAGAAGAGGGACAACGCTTGGTAGCTTAGGAGTAACCTCTCAGCGGGGTTATTGCCTAACGAAATTTTGACACTTGGTATCCAAATCAACTGTCATAGCCCATACAAAATCATGACACTTGATTCTGATTGCGAGCGTCAAACGCGTTAGACAATAGGGGGGCAGGACGCAGTGTCACCCTGTATAGTAGTATATCTAGATAGAGTGACTGTGGTGGGAGTCCATGTCTCAAATAAAATTGGTGCTAAATTTTACTGGCAATGAGCAAGCTATTTTGCTGTTGGTTGATGGGACTGGCGAAATCTCTCTGAAGCAGCTAAAGTAAGTACCTGGATAGAGTGAGCACGGGCCCTGTGGCGGGCTCCCATGTCGCGGTAGCACTGTGTGACGGCACCGCCCACACTCAGGTCACGGTACTCGCGGTACATGTTGTGCACGCCCGATCGCGACTCGTAACGCAGCCAGATGCCGAAGTTCTTGATCTTGACTGGGCTCTTCTCTGGGATTTCCTGCAATTTCATAACTCAGATTTAGCATCTTACTTGTATTTACCCACCTGCGTTACCAATAACCAAGTAGTCCATATTTTAATAACTGATTAGCCATACAGACTTCAACACGCTTCAGGGATGATTGCTGTGGTACAGTTATAGCATTTGAAATGTCATCTAAATCAGTTCAGCAGTTTAATCATTAGAATTCCGGGAGCCACGCCATCCCGCTAGATCCATCATGAAAATTAACCTTTTTTACTAAGATTCACTTTGGAGTGTGGTGGAACAGCTGTCTGTGGTCAGCTACGAACTTGTAACTTTATAGATATATAAACTAACAAGAATAAGTTCAGGTAGAAAGTCCATTCATGGTGTGTAATGTTAATTATAAATGTAAAAATATTTAGTTAACTTAATGTAACACACTTTCATCTGATCTACCCATACAATAAATTAATCATTTTATGAAACAAAGTTAATAATAGATTAATTTCTAGTTTTTCCACTTTAACACCAATAAAAATAAGTCTACTAATAAAATGTAAGTAACCATTCTGCCATTTTGGGCCACACATCTACTTAACTAGTCAGCCTATAACAAAAACTTTATACATATTTTGCAGTGGTGTGGCGTCAAACATTATTCATAGACAAGCCCAAGCTAATTTAGATTGTTTTTCTTCAAATACTGTAGTCAGCTGTCTGAAAATGGGTAACTTGGTTGAATGGGGAAACGAATTCTAAGGACACTACTTTGAGTTATTGGTATCTTTCAGTCAACTTCTCTAGATGCTCTACATACCTTGATGGAGACAATTTCTCCAGTGGTCTTCTTGAACTTCTTCAGCTGTCGCAGGAAGTACCAGAAGCGGGACTTGGCGACGATTGGGTCAGGGGAGAATATTCTCATCTTGTACAGCGGCGTCTTGGGCTCGCTCTCTGAGGGCAGCTTGCGCCCAATGACTTCATATTCCTTCAACTGGAATTTACACGAAAATAAATTGAGTACACAATGATAACCAACAATTAAAAGAAAAGTTATAATGCAGTTTCAAAAAATTCACATTTTTCTAGAAATGTCTACATCTGGATCATTGGAAAAGAGGGTTCAAGCAATAGCAATTTAGCTGTTTTCATCGCATTTGTGTGAAGCAAAACGTGAATAAAAAAAATTCTAAGAAGTAGTTGAACTTTTTAAGGAAGAATGCAATGCAATGACAGTTCATATCCATTAATTATAAAGTTAGAATTGGTTATGCTGATAAGATTTGGGATACTAAAAAGTTATTGCCATCGGTTATGATCGAAACATTTGAATTACAACCCAGATAACACGGGACATCAGATGGGATAACAATCAGTTTTCAAGGCAAAAGAGGCACCTCATACACAACATGACATAACCTCAAATTAATGTTTCTTTTACACTCATTTCACTGTTTTAACATATCGAGTTACAATTATTCTTAAATTTAAGAGTATTAGCATTTTTAAACACTGCTTAAGCTGGCTGTAGACATATAAATACAAAAAACTATTCACATAGCACTAGCGGCAACGTGTACCTCACACACGCGAGTATGAACATCTACTTTTAGCGCTTTATTTCACTTCTTTATCCGGTACTAAATAATGTTTTATGTTTAAATTCATCTTCAAACGTTACTATTCACTTATAATTTGTCTTTTTCACAATTCTTACCTCTCCTTTCGCCTTCATTTTCAGATGATTTTACCTAAAAAGAATCTGTCAACGGAAGCGGACAGACGTAAAAGAAAGATGGAGGTAGGGCGGCCAGCGTATACAAAATGTTGCAGCATATAATTAAAAAAACGCTTTTTAAATGGAGTGAAAAAAAGAAACATTATATTATGTTAAATTAAAAGAAGATATAATTTCATTCTAAAATATTTTTTTTAATAGTTCTTACTATACTGTAAGAATAATATTCTACTTCTCCTTATTTAAGCGATTCTTGAACGTAGCTTGTCAAATTAGTTTCTATTGACGTTGACGTTTACATTTATCTCCAATCTCCAACATTACGGAGTGAAGTGGCTCCCACTTCATTCCGTAATGTAAATTACTACGTACGGTTCTGTCGTTTATTGGCTGCGTGAAAATTCGAAGTTATTTCGTCATAGACGAAAGCGTAAATATCTATTATGACAATATTAACACAAATGTATTAGCAGCTTTCATCAAAAATGCTTCGTAAATACTTTCCGCGCTTTGTGAAATATGGGTTAGTCGGAGGAGTAGCAATCGGTAGTACTGCGTTAGCTTTGAATTACGATTATGAGAGTAACGTAATCGTAAGGATCACGAGGACAGCAGCAACAGCTATAGAAATTTCTAGGACTTATAAGAGTATGTTGTACAGTAAAGAGTGGGATCGGACTTCTAAGGAATATTATCAAGTTAAAAGTGAAGCTCATCGTATATGCGCGGAGAAATTGCTTGAATTGTGTAAAGCCAACAAGGGTGCGTATATAAAGGTCGGCCAGCATGTCGGCGCGCTGGAGTACTTGCTGCCCAGTGAATATGTGACCACAATGCAGGTCCTGCACAAGGATGCCCCACGGAACTCTGTGGAACAACTGTTTATAGTAATCAAAGAAGATTTGAAAAAAGATGTAAGTGATTATTATAATTTATTGTAAGTGATTATTATAATATATGATGATCATTGGTTTTATATCAATGTCCATAACTAGATAAGCAAGTAACTGAGTACAATGTGACTGAAGATACATTTCATATAGAGGATACAGTTCTGTACCAAGCTCAGAGTGAGTATATTTCATGCAGTCTTAAGTATGAATCAATGTAACGCCATGGTGTATACTGTCATGTTACATATCTTTATGATTCAATAAATGAAATGAAATGCTACCTCATCAATTATTTTCGCTAAAGTGGTGACTTGATGTGATCATATCCATCGAACAATTAATTCCCCTAAATATGTCAAACAAATAAATAAAAATAACTTACATTGGTTCTCTTTAGGTATAATTTGTATTGTTAACCCTTTGTATGCTTAGGCATGAATACTTGCAGAGCATTTAAAGAATGTTAAAATTGAATTTAGCTTCAATTTGACTGGCAAATTTTTGACATCACATACAAGTTTGTCAGGGATTTATTGAGTAAAATGATATAATTTATCATTTGAATAATGTTATCCATATCCCTACTACTAACATTTTAATGGTGACTTATTCACTTTTAAATGCCAAATGTGAATAAGTACAGTATACAATGTACACATGTACAAAACACACAATTATGCTGCCATGTTAGTTTAAAAGTATGCTTGTTTATAGGGGTTTCCATGTATTTTAAGTCTTTTATCATCAGCACGGCAGTAAGTTTTCTAAGTGGGTAAATTTACATCAGATTTGTTTTTTTGGTTTTCTTTGTAGCCCAAAGAATTATTTGTGGAATTTGATGAGGAACCTCTGGGGACAGCCTCATTAGCCCAGGTACATCGAGCCAAACTCAAGGATGGAACAGAAGTTGCTGTAAAAGTGCAGCACCATTTTGTACGAAAAAATATTGAAATAGATATTATGTGGATGGAAATTGTATTAAGAGCAATGACGAAAATTTTCCCTGAATTTCAAATGTCTTGGCTGATAGACGAAACGAAAAAGAATATTGCTAAAGAATTGGATTTTCTACAAGAAGGGAGGAATGCTGACAAAGTAGCAGAGATGTTTAAAGATTATGAATGGCTGAAAGTTCCGAAAATCTTCTGGGATTATAGTACTTCAAGGGTTTTGGTTATGGAGTATGTTCAGGGTGGTCAAGTTAATGATGTTAAATATATTGATGTAAGTATGCATATGCATTATTTCTATGGCTGAGAAATATCACCATAGCCCTCTATACAGAATTGGTGCTATGGAATCATCACTATGGCGGTAAGCTCTTTTTTAAGTTCAATTTGACCCAATTTCTGGTTTCTGATTAAGCAAAAATTTGGCATACTTATGTAAGTTACGTGACAGTACAATATTAAGATACCATCGAGATGATCTGATGATGGAGATGGATGGTAGTCATGGGAACTCTGTAATAAAATAATATCTATTTGCCTGTAAGGCTAGAGAAGAGACTTTAGCATGATCATTTAGAGAAACAGCCTATATTAGAAATATAATGACTGTTACATTAGCCATTGTAACTAATTAACTTTTCTAACTATTGGCATTGATTGTAACATATAATGTGTCTTGTTTTTAATGTACATATTAATCATTTTATTATCAAAATTTAACTTGGTAACGTGTCAGTTATCAATCATAATAGAGATGATGCCCCATATCCAGTGGCGTAGCTAGGTAACCCAGGGCCCAGGGGCAACATAAAATAATGGGGCTCCATATCAGTTCCAGGTTCTGTTAGTCGGGGACCAAGGGCCCCGAAAACATTGGGGGAGCCATTGTAGGGCACTGTCTAACTTTTCGATAGCTACATTACCGGTCAGGGTCCGACGGCCCCCTGAGCTTGCGGGCCCCAGGGCACGGCACCGTCTAGCCCTTTGATAGCTACGTCACTGCTCATGTCAAATTTTACAATAAAATAAACTTAAATACCACTGCATTATGAAATACATAAAAAATCATCATCCTAATGTACAGGTGTATATTTTTCAAAAATACCCAAAAACCAAATTGACATTGTGCATAACAAATTATATATTACTAGCTTCGGCCCGCGACTTCGTCCGCGTTAATCGTTTATCGCGGATAAGGGTATTTTTCCGGGATAAAAAGTAGCCTATGTCCTTCCCCTAGACTCAAACTATCTCCATACCAAACTTCATTCCAATCGGTTCTGCGGCTTAAGCGTTAAGAGGTAACAGACAGACAGACACACTTTCACATGTATAATATTAGTATAGATATGCTCAGAGCGGGCTTAAACCGGCTTAACCAACCTTCAAATTCCAAGTCTTTATATTTGTTTTATTTTTTCTGAAACACGCCAGAGGCATAATGTTCTTCATGTTCTCTTTACTAATAAGAAATATAGATTTTGTTTGCAGACATTCTTACTTTAGTACAGTTCCATTATATATTAAATTTTCAATCATATTTCAGAAACACAAAATAGATCGTGCCGGCATGTGTCGGAAGCTGGGCGACTTATATTCTCACATGATTTTCATCAGTGGCTTTGTGCACAGCGATCCCCATCCAGGCAATATTCTGTTGAGGAAAGAACCCGGTGACAAGGATGTCACTATCTATCTGCTCGACCACGGTTTGTATGCTGTAAGTTATCTCGTCCCAATCTCACTCATAATGTATTCATACCCTTAATCCAATAAAGGACCATTAAAACAAGAAGACTCACAATGATCATACAAAAACCCGCTCCCCGATATTTACAACGCCATCTATGTATTGGCCGGGTGCAGGGGTCGCGTACGGAAAACTAAAACGATCGCAGCGCTTGATGTGGCGAAAAGTGACTTCGTACTTCGAAACGTCATACTTTTCTTATCATTCTTACGTTTTCTGCTATAAAATAATAAACTGAAATAAAATGGGTCACGATAGCTGTGGTGTGGTAACCTGCAATGATACAGAACGAAACAGCAATTGCAAATTTTATCGCTTTCTTACACCGAGTTGGAAACACGACCAGAAAATGAAATGGATAGTTGCTGTTAGAAGAATAAAAATAAGTAAGTGTATTAAACTGGAACCTTGGATAAATATTTTTATCTATTTAGTGCAATAATAATATTATGATTGAATAATTATAATGTTTCGAAAATATAAAACGTAGAATAACTTAAATGTTTATTGTTTTAGTACTGATGGATCTAAGTAAGAGCTTCCCTTTACTCTCAGTTTGAGGCTGAAACCTTATGTTGTGACCGATGCTTTGGAAACCAGTTTTGATTATAGTAGTCATTTTGAAATTATCTGGAATAAAACATTATTTTTTTCCTTTAATTTGTAAGGAAACAACACAGAAATTTACATAATAATACTAAACACACGTATAATTGTTACTTTCTTCAATAAAGCTAAAAACCTAATTGTGTTTAAACCTAATTGTGTTTAAGCCTAACCCTGTTTCACATTAATAAATAAGTAGTTTATAAAACACTAGAAAAACACGCTTAGCAAGACTTTTCTAACAAATCCAAAAACAGGTATGATACGATGTTTCATCATAAATAAATAAATAAATAAATATTACGGGTCAATTTTACACAAATCGCTCTAGTCCCATGGTAAGCTCAATAAGGCTTGTGTTATGGGTACTAGACGACGATATATTTAATAGATATATTACTTATATACATAGAAAACATCCAAGACTCAGGAACAAATATTTATGCTCATCACACAAATATTTGCCCTTACTGGGATTTGAACCCAGGACCTCAGCTTCGCAGGCAACGTTACTCCCACTGAGCCAAACCGGTCGTCAAATCATCATGAAGTTCCAGTTCATATCTTCCGGCTCCATCACCAGATCAGTTCGACGGGACCTTATTATTGTATTGTCATCAGAACTACATACAGCTGCCAAATTTCATGACGCTACGATCCTTGGAAGATGGTTAAATTAGTTACCTTAAATTCCATTACATAGTTACATACAGGTCGACCTAATAAAAGCGTGTTAAAAAGAAACAGATTTTGCACTTGTTAGGTGCTCTACAATAAATATTTTCAATTATTAAGCTATATTTTGTTGCGTCCATTATTTAACACTTTTGACAAAGCCAGTAAAGATGCGAACGCTAGGCGGCGCTGACGTCGTGCATCCGGCCAATAGGAAGGAAGGTATTTTTTACAATAATTCTATTTTGCAAGCATGACAGTATTTAAATGTTACGATTTATTTATTATTAGCTCTTTACGAATTAATTGTTACTGTATTATGTTTTCTTTATCACACAGTGAAATGTGACTGTATTGGACCAAGGACCATTAAAACAAGAGGACTGTCAATTGCCATACTTTGGACCGCAAGGAGATATTCTGGCAAAAAGTAGATGGCGCTTTAAAACTAAACATTTAACGATGTTATAATTGAATAAAGAAACAGAGTATAGTAATAATTAGTTTGCAAATAGCTTATAATAAATAAGTCGTAACATTTAAATTATTTAAATGCTGTGTCACGCTTGCGAAGTTGAATAATTGTAATAAATAATTCTTATACATAGATGGCGTTGTACATATCAGTGAACCGCTTTTTGTATGGAGATGGTCAGTCCTCTTGTTTTAAAGTCCTGCAAGCGAAATATTAAAACAGCACTGCTCGCAGCTGGGCTTGCCCTTTGTCGATTTCTGAAAAATTATTCGATAGAAATTTTAGGCTATTATTTTAGAGGAGCCAGAATATCTGCAAACACATGCGCAGGAAATATTCCACTGGATGCGTTTCTTTCCGATCTCAGCCGTAGTGGACCTCCTAGATACATCGCTGATTCAAATGATTATCCGGTTCGAAGGACCATGTAGTGGAAGGACCGTACATAAAAATACTATAATTCCTTTTAACAAGGTTTATAAAAAATAAGAAAATAATGTCAGTTTTGGGTTCAAATTGTGTCTAGTCACACTGGAGGTCAAGAGTGTAAAAGGCGAGGGAAGAGGTTGCTCCCCGGCTCCCCGCAGTCCCCTCTGAAGCCTGCGTTTCGTTTCAACACGGTCTGCTTGATATTTTTCAAGTTACTCATTTCATCTCTCTTCATTTCTTGTAACGAACAATGTCATGTTTTTAGCTCAAACGTAACTTAAGGTCAAGTGACGCTGCCTGCGAAGTTGACAGTCTTAGATTCAAATCCCGGTAAAGGCAAATATTTGTGTGATAAGCATAAATATTTGTTCCTGAATCTTGGATGTTTTCTATGTATACCTATTAAATATATCGTCGTCTAGTACTCATAACACTATCATTAAGGAGTTTACCATGAGGCTATTTCGATTTGTGTAAAATTCCCCACAAATATTTATTTTTTGTCTAGTTCTGCGTCATCAATTCAAATTATAAGTTATTCATAATTCAAGGCATGTCGTTAAGCAAACAGTACGGTACATGTAGGGTCAACATAGAATTTATAAGGCAGATCACAGAATGTATAATGTGATATCAATCTAATTTACATAAAATGATATGGTTCAGTTTGCCATTATCGGGGTGCGAACTTTAGCGCCCATGTCAGGCAAATGCTAAGACAGATGAATGAGCTACATATAGCATGAGTCAGTCTAGACTTAACATAGAATTTCGATTGTTTGATGTTGATGTTCTTTGTTGAGCTTAAATATTTTTTTTAAAGAAAAAGCAATTCATATTGAGGACAAATTTTTGTTTGCATTTAAATAAAACAATTGAAACGGATTATATCGCGTATATTTTCTCATTTGAGTTCCGGACGTTTCGGAAGCTTAGCAGCTTCTGTGTTCACGGGGTCGACTGAGAAATGATTTATTTTTCTCTGTCAAAGTTACAGTTTGTGCAAACTACCCACTCTTTCTTTCTCTTCAGTAAACCTCATTTTGTGAAACGTGGTAGTTTATTTTTAAAATAAAATAACTAAGCCCTTCTGGCACTTTTGTAACTGTCTTTACAAATTAGGCGTACTTGGCATGTTTTTGGCACCTTTATTTGTTTTCTCAAAGTGGGTGGTTTAGAAATTTTTTAACTTTGACTGAGAAAAATATATCTTTTCTCAATTGACCCCGTGAACACGGAAGCTGCAAAGCTTCATAAACGTCAGTTCCGTTTTTGCCATTTTGGCTATGGAACCCTACAAAGAGAGCAGGGATAGTTGCAAAGTGTTGGGTTTCTATATAAGATGCATTTGCCCCCACAGACACACGCAATTATCCCAGTTGACGTTAAATATTGTTGCTTATTTGCAGAACCTCACAGATAGGTTCCGGTACCACTACTCCAAACTGTGGCTTGCTATAATATCGCGGGATCGCGATGAGATGAAGTTACACGCGGAGGCACTTGGGATTCGCAGCCATCTGTACGGACTGTTCGCTTGCATCGTCACCGGGAGGCCCTGGGAGTCCATCATGAAGGGCATCGACAAGACGAAACCGTCCAGTGAAGAGGTACGTTTTTTTTAAATTTTCTATTTATCTCCAAAATAATTATTGCATCTAGGAAAATTGTGCTGAACGGTCAATTCATTCTTTACAACTGACGCGAATATGCTGTGACTGAACATAATATCGGAGACCGATCAGATGATGTTTTTTTTTCACTCATCTTTTGTTATGATAGAGGACAGATAGCAGCTTCTTGTAAAACACTATCATCGTCATCATTGTAGTGATAATGAATAAAAAAATAACAAACATATGATTATGTGGGAAACAAGCCTTGCATTTAACACAACCATTTTTCTCAAATTGATTCATTCAGCAAATCAAGGTTCGGCCTGAAAGTCGAAAATGTTTCTGTCGCTAGATTTGTTTCATAAAAGTTCTGCAAACTTTACACCTTCAGAAAAACCGTAAGGTTCAATATATAAACAGTTTTATTTTTTTTAGTTTATGAATAACAACATACATTTTACAGTATGAATAGAATCTGCATAGTAGTTTGTTGGCAGAAAACATAATACCCTCCAAAATTACAATTAAATATCTCCGTGTATGAAATGCATGAATAAAGATGTGCAAGTTGCAAAGAGTTTCCAACTTTTTCGAGAATTAAATGAAAGTGTTCACTTTCGGAAAATCCCTATTGTAAGCTATTTTCGAAATCATTTCATGTGGACGGAGAAATATTTTTTTAGTCAAGGTCCTGCTCAGACACATCTTCATAAATTTTAATACATTTGCATGCCGGAATTCCGGTAAAATAGGGTTACTTATAATTATAATATAACTTCCTGTAGAAATACCCGTCCATGTTAAGCAAAATAAATATGATTTCATTTCATATAACGGAATTCAAGCGACACCAAAATCGCTTAAGGTGCGTCCACATTTGTATCATTTGCCCGTATCAGATCATCGTCGCGTAGCATGATCGCGTGTCACGATCACGCGTTTGGACGTTGCGCCGATCCGATCACTCGAAATCCATTTGCTACGCGTACACACTTGTATCGGAAGAGTGCGGCATTATCGGCGCGCCGACAGTAAGCGTCCAAGCAGCGCGATACGCAGTCATGCTACGGCACGGTGATCGGATACGAGCAAATGATACAAGTGTGGACGCACCTTTAGCAGCGTGACTTATCCACAGAGGGGGCTACCAAAAAGTATTTGAAAATGTCATTAATTTAATATCATATGACCACTAACAAAACTTGTAAAGCTGACATAAAGGAGAACTAACAACCAAGTAAAGTTAGAATGTTCTTGGCAGATTAATGTTCAATTTAACTCTATATCGGATTCTCTGATTTCCAATACTTGGGTATCAGGATATTAATATGTTCATGGCCATGGCTCATTTATGTCCGCTTGGCAAGTTTTGTTAAAGTTTTGCACCGATAGTGCCGATCACTGCATATGACAGCTACACACTTTTCTACTAGAAAATAAAACAAGTTACTCCTTTTACCAAATACGTGTACAACCAAAAGTATTCGATAAGACGATTATGTAAAAATAGCGTTTCCATAACCTTTTTGGACTTTTGAGTGGATTTTGCTTTCGCTTGTTTACATTTGTATTTAGTAACCGCTATCCGCAGGGGATCGCTATATTGATTGCGTAAAGCCCAATGACATGGTGACGTTATTATTTGTACAGTAAACAACATCTATATTGAAATAGGCGTCAGATTGTTTGTCTGCATCTGGGTAATATTTGCTGCTGACTGTATGATGATCACCTGATCATTTACATTTTGGTGCTTTCGTAGCATGTTTTTCGACAATGTGCATTGTTTAAAGGAGTTCGGCGTAGGTTGTATTTATAATTTATTGAATTATTTTTAATTAGTTTATAATGATAGGTTGTTGGTTGAATTTGATAGGTGACTTTAATGTTTTAAAACAATGCGTTTTCTATATCTATTAACAACGAACGTCGCACAACGGAAACTTTCATAGGAAATCTAATTGGGTACATTAACGTTCCCAACGTACGCATCATCTGGACTCAGCATCTATGGATGGTTTATTTTTATGTCATATTGTTTTTGATATAATGTGTGTAATCCTGGTTGTGGCATTTGGTCACGACAATCGACTGTGTACATTTATACTTTGGTCTGTACAGATTAGCAAGAAAAATTAAAAAGCTAGCTGTCAATGTCATCAGTGTTTTTTTAATTTTCTTACTAAACCATATGGACAAAAGTGAAAATGTATACAGTCGATTGTGATGAACAAATGTCACATCGAGATTTAAAAAATAATATCTAAAAGACTAGACGATATAAAAATTAACTATTTGTAAATTCAGTGTCCATATAACGTATACTATGGCATAAAAATGTAAAATGAATACGTCTGGAGAACTTAATGTTGCCAACTAATTAACGAGCTTAACTTTTTTTAGAGTAAAACAAGTCTTGATACGTTCACTGGCCAGTGCCCCATACATGGGTCACGACGAAATATCTTTACAAGTCCGTGCCCCACACATGGGTCACTATAGACCGTGACTGTGACCCATACGTGGAGCATGGACGTACGAGGAAATCGAAATATTTTGTATGGAGACTGTGAACGTGTTAAAATGGCCGCCGCTCAACTAACCCACCTATGAAACATGCATCCAAATGTAGGGTTAACTTAGTGGAGGGGAATTCATATAAAGACTGGTTTTACTCTAAAGGCGGCATTGCAAGATGGGCTGTATACCGCAACCGCACGTCCTGCACTCCAAATTGAACCTTAATAGCAAAGAGAAAAGTTCAAATTCTCATTGTGCAGTGGAAGTGCAGCGGCTGCACGGCGACACTTATCAGCACACGGAAAGTTGAACCTTTGCACTTTACCATTAAGGTTCAATTTGGAGTGCAGCGGGACGTGAGGTTGCGGTCTGCAGCCTATCTCGGAATGCCTTCTAAACTCCACCCTCATCCGTTTATGATTAATCTCGCGAACGATATTTACTAATTAAATAGAATTTAATCGTTACAGAAAGCTGTATTCCAAAACGAGTTACCGAACTTCATGCATTACATAACTCAGTGCTTGGAAGACGTGGACCGGCAAGCACTGTTAGTTCTGAAGACCAACGACCTTATACGAAGCATAGAATATGCAGTCGGGATGCAGGACAGGATGTGTGGCTTCCTTGTCATGACGAAGTGCTGCATGGAGAGCGTGTACCAACAGGAGTACAAGGTAATGAAATAATGATCTTTATTCTGTAAGTAGGCCGCAAGAGCACTTTTACAAGTCTAACTCTACGGCGTTTCCCAAGAGGAGACCACTGAAGAGAAGAAAGCCGAAACAAACTCAACAGTCAGTAATTTTTTGGAAATAACTTACATCTATTACAATATTTGTACTTAGCCTATCCTAAATTATATGTTTTAAGTATAAAGTCAATGCGTAGTTCTCCAAAAAAACATACCAAGACTTATAAACGTAAAAAAAAACAATAATAATAGAAGATAAAAAATCAAAATATGATTTTTTATTCAAAACAAATTAAGTATGTTTCATATGCCACCTTATATGAACCGTGTCCCGGTAAGAGTAAATTATTTGGTTTCTGTTTTGGGCCATGCATTCTTGTCTGTTAAACAGTCCGGTATGTCTTTACAAGCTTTTTAACATTACAAGCATGGACGAATAAATCAAGTGGACTGGCAATCTCCATACAAAACACCGTTCTCTGATATTTACAACGATATCTATGTATAAGAACTATTATTTGCAACCATTTTACTTTGTTAGTGTATGTCATATTACAAGATAGTATGACTGTTTATTGTAGCTGTTTACGAACTAATTATCACTTTTTAGGGTTCCGTACCTCAAAACGAAAAAACGGAACTCTTATAGGATCACATTGTTGTTTGGCTGACAACACCTATTTTCTCAGCAAGTGGAGATATCAAGTTGAAATTAATATCAAATACTTATGTATGCGATCGCTTAAAGCTGTAAAAAAATCAAGCTTCTAAGTCAACGCAATCCAAAGATACAGTCATTTAAAAAGGTGTTTCCTTACAAGTCGCCCTCCATACAAAACCTATAGGGTACTTCCAGTTGCCCTAGAAACTTGAAATTTGGTACGAAGGTAGCTTTTATAGCGCGACCCACGAAATAAATCTTAAAATCTATTTTTTTTGCCTCTGTCTACGTCAATATCCAATATAAAATGATCCTACACCGCTAACATTTTGCTTAGGAGTAGGGCTCTGCTTACACTGGATTTTCATAGATATGGCCATTTGTAGCGAAACCCTCGGTGCGCGAGTCCGACTCGCACTTGGCCGCTTTTTTTCTGTATTTTGTTATGTGATTATGGTCATCTCGAGTGTGTTCTCCAGTGAGAGTATCTACTCATTTAATTTCACATTGTTGAAGCCAGGCTCAATCTTATAAGATACTAGAAGGCACCCGCAACTTCGTTCGCGGAGGAGAAAAAGTCATAACCCCTCTTTTTTCTTTAGCATTGTCGGGTAAAAAGTATTGTTTAACCATTTGGAGATACCTGTGTACCAAAAATAGTTGAAATCCGTTTAGCCGATTTAGCGTGATGAAGCCGCAACGACACATACAAACATAATTTTTTTATTTTTTTGTTTTAGTGACCTCCAAATAGTCCGTAGCAATCATTTTTTAGAAAATATCTTCTATGTACAGACATTTAATTTTTACAACTTTAAAATAGTATAGATGTTTGTTTCAGAGCGCAACGACAACATACAGAAGACAGTACCTCAACGTGAAGTTTGTGTGGGCTATGCTCACGCTATACCTGTACTCCGTGTTTCTAAGTTTGAAGGAAAAACTAACACCTCCAAGCGTACGTGTAGATGTTCATTCGCTTCTCAATCAAACCCTCCAACAGTAAAAAAAACAAAATTGTATAAGTTGCTGAATTGAAATACGTCATTTTGTGAAAGGTTGAGTTGAGCGTTGGCGAACTGATGTTCGGATTCGTCCGGTTCGCACGCCCGCGGTGTAGTGTTATTATGTTATTAAATCAAAACTGATAGTACTAGCGCATTCCTTACTTAATAATACTAGGCGAGTTTAGGATCGGAGCGACAATTTTTTTACTAAATTCGCTTCATGTCGATGAGGCCTTAAAACTGTATCTATTTCGCGTGGCTATCTATACAGCTTCTAAGCTTCAACGTTATGCGTGCTAAGTAGTCGACGCGACGATTTGAAAAAGAGATATCGGTATCACGACCGTGTCCTTGACAGAAGTTGTATACCGACCACCAACCTATTCTTGATTAGACGGTCAATCGTTGACACTAGTTCTATGTGCAAAGCGAGATTCGGTCATATATTTATCTTGAAACCAGAAACGTCACATGCGTGATCCAATTTTCACTCTTAATTAAGTATAGCTAAAAGGGAAAATAAATAAAAAACTAACGTTTCATTAGCAGATTCATCGTATTTTATATTTGTGGTTATTAAAATGTAAATTACGATAAATCGCTTCTTACGCCTACACTAGCATAATTACTCCTGTTACCGTGAGGTTCATAGTCATTGTTATAAATTCAAGGGGCATTCTTGAAGTGTACCCTTGAGAAAGTTTTCCGGTGCTAGAGTTTAGACTTTATTTTAGTACGTACAATGAAGTGAAAAGTCTGACCAATCACCAAATAGGCTTATTTATGTTTTGTTGCTAAAAGTAGTATTTGCCTTTCATTTTTTCTTTCTGCTTAGGTGATTAAATTATATCATTAGATAATGAATGAATGTTATTTTAAAGGTAGGTAGATGCATATTTATAAAATGTGAATGTTCTTAATACACAAGCTATAGATAATATTACAGCAAACCCAAGAAAGTGTGACGGCTATTTAAATCTTCATGCTTATTATTTATAGCTGATGAGACTTGAATCTTGTGATTCATCTTTGTGCGAAATCAACATAACATGATAACCTGCTCGATGAAGTACAATCATTTTTATTTATTTCTTCTTGAGGGAATGACCCAGGCTGCTCCTTGTTTAAAGGCCTTAGATAATATGATTTTATTACATTTCGAACCGACGATACCTTCGTTTGCTCTGTTTATGGTAAAAGCTACGTTGTTTCTCACCTGATATTTATGCTATATATTACTAGATCGTCATATTATCTCTATATGCAATGGAAATACAGGCATATATGATTCCTAGTCACGGGTAGTCCAAATATAATACCTCAAGTATAGACACATTAAGATATTGTTTGCACTATTAACGGTGTACATTGATGTTGTTTTATAATTGTAAATGTGAAATCATATGCGCTCAAATATTCTCTATTTTTATAAAACTGTAATGTATTTGTGTCCATCGTCATGAGATGTTAATTTATACGAATAAATTATTTTCTTTAACAAAACTTTTATTTCAAGACATATTCACAACATAATGTAAGTTAGATAGCTAAGTTTTAATTTTGTCCTCCAAAGTCGACAACTTGTTGCTTAGCACTGTCAGGTCGTCCTGTATTTTAAGTAAGATGCTAGCGAAGTTGTCTCGATTCTTCCGACCGTGTAATTTGAATAATGACGACGACGAAAATTTGCTAGAAAGCTCAGAGTTCTTGTATTCCGGCGATAAGGTGTTCATAGGGTATTTTTGACGCAACCCATTTGTACCTATTGTTGCCGTAGATAACGTGTGGGCTGGAAAATTGTGAAATTAGCAAATAAGAAGCAGACACAAACACAGCATCTGGGTCAACAATTTAGAGAAGTTAGATAGATGTTCTTCTAAATTAGAAATTAAGTTGTATAATTATTATGGATATAAACGAATCGAGTATTGAACACTTTCGCTGCCAAGCTTTTCCTCCACATACGGGGAAACCCATGGTATCAGCTACGTGTTTACGAGCAGAGCGCCCGCTAGGCGGGTTCCTGGCAGTATATGTGTTAATACAATAATTGATTGACGCTTTGCAAATAGTAGTAGTTGGTCTTCCCGATGGTAATTCTTTATGCACTTTATCTGTACTATTTTCTACTAACGGCCTAAATCGCATCGGCGGCATAATAAGAAACTATATAATTTTCCTTTCTAAACAGTTTAACAGGTGCTTTCTGACAAATGCTTACGTATTTCAGCGTCTTTGTAATCCTGGAGAGGCTCTGCTGGGGGCTTCTGCTCACATTCCACGATAGACGTGCCGCGGCTGTGGCCTTCGGATCTCATTGTCAGCATGTTGTGTTTGAATACTGTTTTACAAAATTATAGTTTTTATTCATCGATTCTCAAATCGCCCGCCCCGAACAATCGTGAAAAGAGAAGTGACATCTCTCGGACTGTTCAAATCTACATACGTTGTTTTTTCCCCTGACCATACGTCATAACAGATGAACCGATTTAAGCAGAGGTCAACTACGACTTCAACTCGATCCAAAGAAAAAGAAAATTATTGATGTCACGATACATCAGGTTGGAGCGAAGATCTTTTTGTAGCATGGACCTACTTTGCTATCGCGCACTTATCCTGCCGTCTAAGGTGTCAAAGTGTTGTGTCGGATACTTGACGTAACTCTTCTGAATCGTACCGTGCGATAAGGAACTTCATTGAAAGTTATGCTTCCTAGTGTCCACCGTGGACTAACTAGTCGTCCGACGTCTAAGAATAGCTTACATTCTGTCGACCTTTTTGCGCTCACTTTGAAAATATCTCTACACAATAGGCTTGTGTCCTAAAAATAATATAATTAATCCGTCAGTTGGAATATTTTTCTTTTGACAATTAAACAAAAAATGGTGAAGATATAGCCCCTTAAAGTTCCTCGTGACGTCACGCCGTGCGACAGTTTTTCGCACGGCGTGACGTCATGGTCAGGCGCCCCCACTCCCAAACTTTAACACGCTTTATCTTTGTCTTTTATTGTTTGATTGACAAAAGAAAGAATACGTGTCCAATATTTTTTGATAATGACGGACTAATTACAATAATATATTCTTTACCCAGGACACGACCCTATTACCCAGCTTATATTATTATTATAGATTCTTACTTGGCAAGTTGTTGGGCGGCCACACTTCTAGCATGAAAGGTTTTTGGGGATCGTTTCCTTTTCGTAACTCTGTCAACGGTATTTCGCCATCGTTTGACTTGAGGACAATCACCTCTTCACAGAAATCCGGCAGGTCGAGTAGGTGCCATATTTTCTGCCGTAGGACCGATATGGAGGCAGAAGGTTTTACTGCCACGTAGCGTAGATCGTCATTGCCTACTGTGGATTGGAATCATTTTAACACAAAGAGTTTTGTAGAATTAAGAGTTAGGTACTATTTGTTATGACACTACTATGACCATTTTGTATATCCACTATTATCACTCATAAGGCTTAAGGCTTTTGACGACCGGTTTGGCTCAGTGGGAGTAACGTTGCCTGCGAAGCTGAGGTCCTGGGTTCAAATCCCGGTAAGGGCAAATATTTGTGTGATGAGCAATAAATATTTGTTCCTGAATCTTGGATGTTTTAACTTTGTCTATTAAATATATCGTCGTCTAGTACCCATAACACAAGCCTTATTGAGCTTACCATGGGACTAGTTCGATTTGTGTAAAATTGTCCCGTAATATTTATTTTATTTATTTAAGGCTCAAATACACTCAAAGGGCGATGGAAGAGATCCGCAGAAGAATAAAGGTTGTCGACATAACTCAGAGAGTTTCTAGACTTAAGTGGCAGTGAGCGGAGCGTATTGCTCGTAGCACCGATGGCCGCTGGGGCAGAAAGGTTCCAGACATCTCGTGTGGTGACCGCGTACAGGACGACTCAGCGTGGGAGGCCCCCAACAAGATAGGCTGCTGATCCGGTGAAGATCGCGGGCATACGTTGGATGAGGGCACTACCAGTCGTTATGGAAATCCTTGGGTGAGGCCTTTTGTCCAGCAGTGGACGTCCGTGAGATGATATGATGAATTTGTATGGTCGTTAAGTATGAAAAAACTGTCAAGAAAATGCTTGCCGTATTTTAGAAACTCTGAGTACCATCGGTCTTGACTCCTGCAACTGAAGCACGAGAGGTAGGGTTACCCAAAGAGAATATAACCACTAGGATTACCTACACTGGTGATCAGAGTTAGGTACTGAAGAGTTAGAGGATCACAAGTTAGGCTATGGCATCTTCAATAAATATCAGGTCAATCTTACACAAATCGACCTAGAGTCCCAAAACTAAGCAAAGCTTGTACTATGGGTACCAGGCGACGATATACATCATATAAAGATAAATTATAATACTTAAACAGGAACAAACATTCGTGCTCATCACACAAACACTTGCCCTGGCCGGGATTCGAACCCGAGACCGCCAGCTTCGAAGGCCGTTGTACAACCCACTGAGCCAAACGTCGTCAAAAAATGGGATTGATGCCCGTCGAGAATTTTGCACTAAATATGTGGTCGAGTGAATGTTATAGACATGTCCTAGTCCACTGTCCTAACCAATTACCTATACCGTAAAACATAAAACACACATAAAAGCAATAAAAAAAACATTTCTATTCGTACTGTTGGTCTACGTAAGAAATATACTTAGTTTTTATGCAAATAGGGCTTAAGAAGACATTAACTTCTACCATTTTCTACTTACGGCCTAAATCGTATCGGCGGATGATAAGAAACGATATATTTTCCTTTCTGAACAGTTTAGCAGGCGCTTTCAGGATTTTCGACAGAGACATGGCTGTTGTTTAAATTTACATCTGCAATTTAGCTTTTGCCATATACTTGAATCCAAGTAGGTGAAACTGCCTAACTGCAAGTCCTTGTCATTTGTATGACAGATTTATCAATCAATTACCTACATAACCATAGCGTATACAAGAAATTGTTATCTATATACCTACAAAGAGGTTATATCTAGGTATTACGCTAAAGGTTGCAAATCAAATGGCAGTTTGAGCGTAGAAAAAAGTGACCTTTATGTCCGACCGACCTTTCTTATAGCAAATCGTGGATAGGTACACGCACAGTGAGGAAAGAGATACAACATAACAAGGTAGGTACATAGGTATTAAGAAATAAAAACATACTTAATAATTAACACATTTATTGTGTTCCGCTTACATTTTTACGGCATTGAATATCTCAATATTATCAAAAATTAAGTTACTACTTTAGGACATCATCTTGATATTTATCCATGCCTTTGTCTTCCCCTAGTTTGATAGCTTGCAAGGTAAAAGAAAAAGAAGTTGGGTAGATCGTCTGCCACTCGTTTTTAAGAAAGTTGTAGATAATCCCGGAGATGGATTCTACGTGGCAACCGTCTGAAAATAAAATTGGAAATTAGGACTTATTAAAAGGCGAAGAGTAAAAGTAAGTACCTAGTTAAGATACTTGTTTTTGGAGAATGCGCTGCGTAGTTATAATCTGATCCTAGTCTAATCGCACCAAATGTATTTTTCTAATCGGAATAAAGGAGCTCGCGAGGGTTTCCATATTTTCTTTCTTTAAGCGAAGTAAATCTACCTTGAATGTTTTCTTCGTTTGAGATCGGGATTAAATACAATGAGAAAAATATATACTTAGTCAAGTAGAAAAAAAAGCGGCCAAGTGCGAGTCGGACTCGCCCATGAAGGGTTCCGCAGCCTTTTAGAAAAAAAATGCACAACATATAAAAAAATACGATATGAAAAAAAAAACACTAACAAAAGAGCGTATGTCCCCGGCACCTACGTCCTTTTGCTGAGCTGAATTTTTGGCAATAACTTAAAAACGGTATGTCCGATCGTGTTGAAAACAGTTTTCGCTGAAAGTATTTATTAAGCTTTATATTTGTATTTTTTTTCATATTTTTTGAACATACCGTTTAGAAAATAAAATAGAGAAACACAATTTTTGCTACTTTCGGAGCGAATATTTCGGAAAATATTCACTAAATCAAAAAAAAAATTTTGGAACCTCAAAATGTTTTTAGAAGAACTATCGAAATATGTGCCACGCATTCATATTTGGTAAAAAACATTTTTTTCAGTTTCGGTTACATGTATGGAGTGCCCCCCTTAGAAATATATATATTTTTTACTTAACTATCAAACTAAGTAGCGGTTTACACACGACACCTATGCTCCAAATTTCATTAATGTACAGCTTATAGTTTTTGAGTAAAATGCCTGTGACATACGGACGGACACACAGACAGACAGACATGACGAATCTATGAGGGTTCCGTTTTTGCTATTTTGGCTACAGAACCCTAAAAAACAGTTGTGTTCCTGTGACGTTTAGTGAATGTCCGTCAACTTTTAATACGTCTCACTGCTAGTCACAGGCTTCCTCTCGTGGATGAGGGGGAATGGGCTGTAGTCTCCACGCTGCCACGATTAGAGACTACACACTCTCGTTACCGGAGCTTAGGTAGGTATTTTAGTTGGCATAAATTCGTGATCAGACTTACTCGTTTCCAATAAATACTTCAATTCATTTGGCGCTATGAATTTGTCAAACTGGTGTGTGCCCTTAGGTATTGCGTGAAGAACATTCTCCGCGATGCAGATGGTTGCAAGCTGAGATATCCACGTCTTGGAGGGGGTGGTGAAGAAGATTCTCCCCCCAGGCTTTAGTGTATCTATGCAGGATTGAACGAAGAGCTCCTTTTTATCGTTGGAGATGTGTTCTATTATCTCCGAAGCTACTACTCCGTCGTAGAAGTTAAAGAATATTTTTGCATGTTCCTGGTAAAATAAATCATTTGGTAATGAGAAATGGCATCCACGGTATCTTACTAATTGGGTAGAAGAATATGAATGTGCTGTCAATCAATCAAAATCACGTAACTTCACAGGCTCAGTCACAGGCTCAGTCACCTGAAGAGGATGGAAGGTGAATCGTCTCTTTTGTAAGTATGTACCTATGTCTAAGACGATCAAAATGAAGAAGTCCTGGCCAATAGATAACGCCTTATTCGCTTCAGATGTCGCCGGATCGATGAAAACTAGAAAGTTCTGAGCGCCTTCGAAATATGCGACTGAATAGTGAAGTGACATTGAATAGAAGATGGCATTCTCTCATATCTGAGGACAACGTTATTGTTTGATTCACTAAGGCATGTTAGTTGTTTAGTTCTAACAAGTAACCAGTAGTTTTACCTCAATCGAAGTGCACAGGTAAGTTGGACGTTTTCCCAGGAGAGGTGGATTGGCCTCGCTGTGGTGCTGGGCCATTTCTATTAGCTCTTTACTAGCGTCTATACCGGCGACGTCAGCACCTAATTTAGCTAGTGGCTGCAGATAAAAATACATTGTAGAAAAATAAAGATGGGTGTGTCTGACCTATGCTTAAAAACCGACACAAAAACAAAACAAAAGCACAATGAGAATTAAAATACTAGACACAAGAGACATATACACAGACACTTTTTTCTGAGGAGCGAATTAATAGAGTTGATATATTATCATTATCAAACTTTAATTTTATGCTTAATTAAAAAACAAAAAAACAAATTGAGTTAATAATTTACATGGACACATTGGAGTTTGATATTTATCAACTCAATTAAATATTAAATCAAAAATGGGAGGAAAAAAACACAATTTAAATGTAATGTAATATAAATTACACACCTACGGCGGAGAAATAAATTATGCCTCAGACCTTAGGTACTCGTCGCACGAGCCGCAGGCGAGGACGATAAATATGCGACCTGAGGCATTATTTCGCCCGTTGTGAGTACACAATTTTATTAACGTCTCCCTCTGGCAAGGAAATAAAAATATCTGCCAGTCAGTAGCAGCCGGTTAATGTTATTTACGGCCCGGGCGACGTTAATAAGGTGTAGTAGTTTAAATCATCATTTTCAGTTTTCGTTTCTCTTCGCACCGTGTGGTGGTTGGTATACTCTATTAAATTACCATTGAAAGAATCCCTCCGCCACAACCAACGTCCAAGATCTTTTTGCCTGCGAGAGGCGTGCTGGACCTTTGATCTGGTGGAACTTGGACTAAACCATCTCTGACGAATGGTACACTGAAATTAAACAGACAAATATAAAGTGTCTATAGAAAACATTTATATCAAAGCAACCAAGCGTAGTGCACTCCCTGATTACGCCGCAGAGCAAATAGAAACCACCCAGCGACCTCGGTCCTGAGAAAGCTGGTATACATTGACGCGCATCGTGCATTATAAACAGACTTTCTCTTTTTGAACCGCGCAATGGTTGCAAAAATTGCTCACTCTCACGTTCGCACGCGATGCACGCGGCTTTCGCTAACATAAATAGAGAGCCTTCTGTACTTGAACTACTTATTCTGTGGTGTAGGTAGCACAAGAAACAATATAATTATTAAAATAAGTCTAGCCCTGAAAAATACACCATAGTATATTTGTATAATCACATAGTTTATGACCAGCGCGTGTTGCCAGTACATACCGTACTGAAACATGGTCCCATGGAGGGTACAACGTAAGGAGTATAATCTCTGCGTATCCAATGTCAGTATACAGGTATTAAATTGGTGGCGCCACAGTAACAATAAGTACGAAAATGTATATTATAGCTAGCTTTCCGTTTATACCGTCAAATCTGCGTGGAAAAGTCAATTTTCCCCGCTAGCGTGGAAAAGCAATTTGAGGTTCGAATTTATAATGTTTAATAGGTGTTTATTACGCTATGGGTGTGTTTTGTAGTATCATTCACTTTTAAATGAAAGAAATAATCTTGGATTACATTTTTTCTCACAATTTCCTCGCTGAGCTGAAAAGGTGTGTGTTTCGCAGGCTGCAAAATTATTTGGTTTCTCATGCCTTCAAATTACTCCGCCAAATAATAACTTTGCAGCTTTGCATAACAAAAACTATTAGTCAAGGATTTATTTTTTGACAATATACATTGAAAGTCATTGAATGTGACCGAAGCAAACAAAGATGAACAAGAGTAAATATTTCGCAAGTGTAAAATAAATTACCATAATAAAGCCAAAAAAATTGACAAAGATGCAAGAACAATAATTTTGAACACGATTAAATATTTACATCAGAAGAAGAGCGAAGGACTGTGTAGCATTTTGATAAACATAAATAAATAAATATCAGGGACAATCTTACACAAATTGACCTAGTCCCAAAGTAAGCAAAGCTTGTACTATGCGTACTAGGCGACAATATCCATACTAATATTATAAATGCGAAAGTGCGTCTGTCTGTTACCTCTTCACGCTTAAACCGCTGAACCGATTTGGATGAAATTTGGTATGGAGATAGTTTGAGTCCCGGGGAATGACATAGGCTACTTTTTATCCCGGAAAAATACCCTTATCCGCGATAAACGAATTTAAGGCGAACGAAGTCGTGGGCAGAAGCTAATACATAATATATGTTTTGAAATTGGTTGTTGATATGATATGACCGGTACTGAGAAACAACGGTTAGATTAATTACATGCCCTATCGCTACTCTAGCACATTCTGGAGGGATTTGGAACTATTATTAACTGCTTACAGTTGTACCGGTCAATTCACAAGAGCTGGCGCGGATTTTGTATGCAACGAGTACTTATTTCATACTAGCTTCTGCCCGCGACTTCGTCCGCCTTCAAGTTGTTTATCGTGGACAACGGTATTTTTCCGGGATAAAAAGTAGACTATATGTCCTTCCCCGGGACTCAAACTATCTCCATACCAAATTTCATCCAAATCGGTTCAGCGGTTTAAGCGTGAAGAGGTAACAGACAGACAGACAGACACACACTTTCGCATTTATAATATTAGTATGGATTAAATCCGCGCCAGCTCTCTTGTGAAACGACCTGTACACTTTAGCAACTGTTCTCCACCCCATAAGAGATTGTGCTCCCTATATACTTTCTACACTCCATACATGGTCCAATACTATGGGCCTTATAAATACCTACACTGAAAGAGCTATGCTCGGAGTATCTTGGCGAGTTCGGATTAGAAATTACGAGATTCGTACCAAAAGTAACCGACATCGACATAGCACGAAGGCAGGGGCCGGCCGGATACACTACTCGAAGAAGCGCCGTTGAGTTCATGAATGGCGACCACGTACCGGAAGACACAGCGTGATTCTCGAAGGCCTGATGATCTGGGAAGGTCGTTGGGTGAAGGCGGCGAAGTCCGGCCAATTTGAAATGGAGAGACCTGTGTCCAGCAGTAGACGACTATCACTGTTAATACGCCTTGGTTGTTGCTACTAGTGGCGTGTGGATCATATAGGCACAAAGGCACTGCCTACCCTGAACGACCATGGATGGCTCCATATAAGCACAGAAAAACTGCCTACCATGGCCATAAACCCTGTGCACACCAGTTGCCATTGGTTGCTACTGTTATTTGATCAGCTTACCGGAGCAAATTGAGAGCGTGTAAGGGTTTTATAGGTCCTTCAGAGGTCTTCCACCATTGATCTCTCATTTTCGTAAGGTGATCCACCTCTTTAACATCAACGGTTGTCTCAATCTTATTCTCATTTCGCGCTGTTGTATTTGCAAGTGTGCGAACTTGCGATGTTCTTAAAACCCTGAGAAAATATTATTTAACATTATTTTGAATACAATTAATTATTACGTGTTTGAAGTCGGTTACATGAATTTTACCGGAAACCGTCCTCTAGGGTGCAATGCAAGTACCTATAATACCCCTCTTGTTTCTTCAACCTCATGGTATAAAAAAATGTATATTTCCTTGTATTACAACCCGTAATATTGTGTAGTATGATATCTGTATAGGTAAATATGAATACTTACAGCACACGAAATGTGTTTTCGCTGGCACGCAGTACAGGCCGAGACATTGCAATTTAAGTAAATAATTCGTTGAGTAAGTACCCCTTTCATTAAATTGATTAATAAATCGCAATTATTTCTGCAATCTGTTATTGACTTGAGATTACTTCGCATACACAAATTATTATGCTATTAGCGATACTATGTATGCATTTAACGTTTTGAAATTATTGTTCTGCCAGTGAACCTATATACGATAGCAACAGACAACTGAAAGAGAATCGTCGTCGCAAGACACAACAATGAAACCTAAAAAAACCGGTCATACTTATACGATTGACACGCGTCCGCAATAGAACCCTGAAAAAGTGATTAACTTAATTGATAATAAAAACCTTAACTCAAACTATCATGCAACTGGTATTACTTCTAGTTACACTAATTATACATTAGAGCAAACTTAATTTCTTCATTTGGCTCGACTTGCAAACTTAACTGCGGTTGAGGGAGAGTAAGATACCTAGAGAGAAGTATTTTACAACGTGTCAATAAAAAAATAAAAAAGTACTAATGAGACATTTATTCGTTCCTACATTTAGATAACACAATAATAAAAATTATATGGCATATATCAACAAGCATGTGGCGTAACATATGTTGTACATTTTGTATGTTCCTTATATTCCATGTCATTCCGTTCCATTACCTTCATTCACTCATAGTGTACTTTTAAACAAAAATGATTGATTGCACACATTAACTTCATTTCGACGACCGGTTTGGCTCAGTGGGAGTAACGTTACCTGCGAAGCTGAGGTCCTGGGTTCAAATCCCGGTAAGGGCAAATATTTGTGTGATGAACACAAATATTTGTTCCTGAGTCTTGGATGTATTCTATGTGTATAAGTAATATATCTATTAAATATATCGTCGTCTAGTACCCATAACACAAGCCTTATTGAGCTTACCATGGGACTAGTTCGATTTGTGTAAAATTGACCCGTAATATTTATTATTATTCATTTATTTATTATTTAACTATCAACTATTGCACGAGAATGAAATGCCATATTAAGCAACGGAGTATCTAAACAAAAGTAATACCCTCATAATTTAGCTATACGGTGCATCAGCCTGCCCACAAAATGAAATACAATCATACTGTAATTTGAACCCTGCATCCTAACGAACTAGGTTAGATTTTATAATACGAGTACCATTCAACATTTGACGAATACATAAATGACATCTTAAACCAATCTCAAGTAATAATTTGCCTAATAATAATTTATCAAATCATTGATTGGGTAATGATATCAGTGCGAAACGTTGAGTTGGAAAATAAAACTTCGCCCAAATTAAAATATGGTATAAATAGTTTGGGAGTTAAAACTTTGCTAAATAATTTTCGCCGAAACATTAGTAAATCTGAAATGTTTTGTCGTTTATCAAATGTTTATTAAATAATTTTATAGCACATATTACTAAGAAAACTTATAAAAAAATAATTACATTCGCATCGCTAACGCTACCTGTTGGCGAATAGGTTAACTTCTCTCCTTAAAACATTGACATTTTATTCCTGTTCTGTTATTTAGCAGATGTACATCAAATGATAACATACAACTAGTATTTATTATAATTTATCAAATATAAACTAAACCATTTTAAAGCATGTAAGTAAGACTAATAAAATGATTTGAAAAAAGTAATTACATTCGTACCTACTACTAACGCCACCTATTAATGAATAGACTTACAACTATACGTAAACCAAATAAAAGTTATGTTTTATTTAATTCTAGCACATGCAAATCAAATGATAACATAAGATATCACCATCATCAAATGATATGGTCATTTCTCAAATGTACACTAAATTATTTTAAAACATGTACGAAATTAAGAAAATTACTTGAAAAATAGTTAATTGGTAGGTACTACCAGCGCCACCTGTTGACGAATAACCTTATTACTCTACTATTATTCTTAAAACATTCGAATTTAATTCTTATGATTTGTTAAGCAGATGTACATCAAATTATACCAATAACATTATGTTTTGGTCATTTATAAAATTTTTACACAAAATCTTTATACGACGTTTCAAGTTTTTAATTTTAAAAATTCAATGTTGCTCATATAAACTTTTATTCCTTGTTTTACCCCCTTAGGGAATGAATTTAAAAAAATCAAGAAATTATTTTTCTTGATTTTAAATACACAATCTTTTTGCAAAATTTCAACTTTCTAAGTACAAAGATTTTATGTTTCCAAACTTTCAACCCTTACTCTACCCACTTAGGGGATGAATTTCGAAAAATGCTTTCTTATTTCTTGCCTACGTTATAAATGTAACCGACCGAACAAAAATCAATTCTCTAGCCTTAGTAGTTTCGGCTGTGCGATGATGAGTCAGTCAGTCAGTCAGTCAGGACTTCTTCTTTTATATGTATAGAAGAAGATTGTTTCGAAACAACGATGGGGAAGGTTACGTTACATACAATTGTGTATTCTATCGAATGACAAAAATACTGATCAGCGTTTGACGCTATTCTCTTTGGGTCAGATGCTCACTATAGTGATATCACGTTACCTACAGTTCAAACGTGGATCAATGGCTATAAATTTAATTTGTATCAAAATGCACCTAGATCCACAACTGAATGGAGGGAACTGACGTATAGCACTTATCTATAGAGTTCTTAAGTTTAATAATATCAATTCAGGTAAATAAATTGTATAAGAGCTTCATCTGGGTATAGTTATTTACAATGGTGCCATGACCAGGATAAAACCAATCGATATTGGTCAGAGCAGAAGAACGAAGCGTTTTCGCACGTAGCATCTTCTTGTCTGGTAAGGTTCGCATTTGATACGAGGCAAGGGCGTCCCATGCGCGTAGTTTGATCACGCATCGCTTTGGGTTGTAAACTACAGTTTAATCTTATTCTTCTTCCAACTTCATAGCCTGTAGAGCGAAGAAAAATGTGGTTGAATCGATCCATTGCCACTCGTTTTTGAGAAAATGGTAGAAAATGCCGAAGACTGACTCCACGTGGCAACCGTCTGAAAAATAAGAGGAAAGTACCTATTACATTTTCAATGTTATGAAGTAAGTATAAAAAAAGTAGGGCAAGTTAGAGATTCATTGTTTTCGGTCAGGTAACGCTTTCAGCATAAATTATTGCTAGGTATGTGTAGTAGGTAAGCACAGGTCACTTAAAATTTGGGGTGTCTGTGTTTGATACAGAATTGTGTTCAAAATCACACAATTTATGGCCTTAAATTCAATGTCTAAATAGGGAAATTTATCGAAATGGCGTATTTTGGATGGCGCCGTCATTGAAGGCGGCAAGCAAGATATCTACTAAACTAAGATATTTAAAGTACTCTACTTTTCTTACTACAACCATATTAATACCGTCTGACTGACTTTAAGCAATGACTGTTATTGACCCTTTAAGAAGAAGTCTCTTTTTGAAGAAACCTAAAATACACCGCAGAACCGCATTCTTAATCCGTATGGATTTGATATAAGGCACGGTTCACGGAACATCCTTTATCGTCCCGAAAAAGTGTATTACGTAACAGATGGACAGTAAATATGTTCAGACCAGAATCAAACGGAAAATAAATCATGAACAGCTACTTACTTCTTTCCAATAATAGCGTCAGGTCATTTGGCGTAGTGAACTTTTCATACTGGTGAGTGCCCTTCGGTATTGCTTGGAGAACATATTCCGCTACGCAAATGTTTGCGAGCTGAGATAGCCTTGTCTTGGAGGGCGTCGTGAAAAAGATCCTCCCGCCAGGCTTCAACGTGTGTATGCAGGATTTGACGAAAAGTTCCTTTCTTTCGTCGGATATGTGTTCTATGATCTCAGAGGCGACTACTCCGTCGTAAAAGTTTGCGTGATCTTTGGCGTGGTCCTGATAAAGAATAAATATGTATTAACACATTCACGACCGCGAGCCCGCTAAGCGGGCGCTCTGCTCGTGGTAAATTTTCGCTAAATACGGTTTTCCCATGTTATTGGCCACGAGCGTAGCGCAACGAAATTTTCGGTCGCGAAAGTGTTCAATTTAGTAAACTGACTGTTATTGATAAGGGTACATTTGTGTGGACTTACTATAATTAGACTAGCAATATAGTCCGATCATAGGGTAAATTGCCTATTACTAACCACTCCGGTTACTGGCTAAATCGCAAAAATATGATACATAGCCATAGCTAGGGTCTTGCAGACTTCTTTAATAATAACTACATGTTGTTATAAATACACTTATACAAGACACCTACACTCCAAATTTCATCATTATACATATTGTAGTTTTTGAGTAAAATACTATAACTAATTCGTATGTCAATACGGACGGATAAAACTATAAGGGTTCCGTTTCTGCCATTTTGCCTACAGAACCCTAAAACAACTTTATCGTGCCACACAGAGATGTCACATTTTGTACTTTTATATTTCATATTATTCTTATCGATTTCATAATATTCCACTGTATGAACACTTCGTAAAAAGTAGCTGATTTGATCTGTTAGAGAACTAGCCTGTTGCCCTAGAAGGGTTCTCTGGTGCAAATTTACAGGCATATTGCCAATAAATTATATTAGGGCATTTTTACATTTCAATGTTCTTACTCATTATTGCTGGACCATGCGGTATTAGCATAACATTTTCGGTTATTTGTAATGATGTGCCTATGGAAACTTTCCTGTTGCGAAAAGTTCAACATAATACATTCTCGAGAATTATTCCATTAAATTTATCCCTCCCGTGACCATGGAAAGCTGGAAAGCTTCCGAAACGTCGGGAACTAAAATGAGATAATATACGCGATATAATCCGTTAAATTGTTTTATTTCAATCATTAAATTTATTTTAAGTTCTCGTAATATTTCAGTAATTAAATGAACATGAAAATTTCCCTACAACCAGAAACATTGAAACTTGCGTAAATTCAAGACATTTCTTAGAACTCTTCTCTAATGAACGACATAATACTTTAGATTGTATATTATTGCATGTAGAAGCTTGTAGAAAACACTGTTGGCGCAACATAAGGGCGCTCATACAACTGCACACTACCGGTTCTACGGTGACGTCACGGATACGTCACCCCCCGCCGCTCCGAGTACTTCAGACTGCACCTCACAACCGTAGCGGCAACACATTGTATATATATTTAACTATTTTCTACCTATCTAACCACTTGTAAATATGTAATAAATTAAGATATTGTATATCCTGAAGTTCCTTCATTGACGATCCTACGGTTCCTGGTCAGAAGATAACTTATTTGAGGAGTACACCGAACAAACACAAATTTCCAAAAAAGAGAGTTTGTTATTTTCAGTTTTAAAATATACTATAAGTTTCCGGTTTTCGAAACGTATCAGAACTTTCAATGGGCATTTTAGAAAGTTTCCGCAATTTGCACATCCATATATAAATATTTTTTTACTGCTTAATTACAACGCTGAAGTATGGATTTGTCATTGATTTTGATAAGGAAAAGGTTAATGCAGAAAAAGTGGAGTTGTAACAAGCGTTGTACCTCAATGGAAGTGCACAGGTAATTCGGATGCTTTCCAGGGAGAGGTGGGTGGGCCTCGCTGTGTTGTCGCGCCATCTCGATGATCTTCTCACTGGCGTCCACGCCTGTCACATCCGCGCCCAGTTTGGCTAGAGGCTGAAAATAACATTATGATGGATTTCATGATGATCTACTTTACGACCGCGATTTTTAAAGTTCGTATAAATCCACTGTTTCCACAGCACACCACTAGGTGACAATGGCAACTGCAAAATTCGCTCTGTTAGGGTGAGAGTTTATTTCCATAAATGCTCACAGTGGCAGTCAGAAAGCCGGTTAAACGCAAAAATCTGCAACAAATAGTGTCAAAATTCGAAGACGCGCTGACTGGACTCTAGTGCTAGTGTGCCCCGGCAAGGCACTAGGCGCTGGTTCAAATCCAGTCACAATCTTCTTTCTAGATTTTTAAAATATCTCCATACCAAATTTCATATAAATTGGTTCAGCGGTATAAGCGTTAAGAGGTAACAGACAAACAGTTACTGTAGCATTTATAATTTTATATATACTATATTATGGATATTTATTATGACATGACGTTTTCATTGCTATAATTATTATTTTGATATGTTTAATAGCCTAGTTTACTCGTAGCTTATTCTCATTTTTAATTTGTGTATTTGACAATGTCTAGCTTTAATCTATATCACACACAATGTAAATTGTTTTTGAATAAATGAATGAATGAATAAATGAAATGGAATGATAATATAAGGATGATAAAACCAATGACGAAAACCCCTGACACACTTGAAAAAATGAAGACGATCTTCAAACGGTTAAACACAGCGGCGCGCAAAGGGTTTTTGGTCAAGGTAGGCAGTTTCTCTGTGCCTATATTGAGCCATGGTCATTCCATCCTTCCAGCAATGCCTTTGTGCCTATAGGGACCGCACGCTACTAGTTACGCTATAAGAATTAATTAAATCATACCTAAGATAACCTTTGATCAAGTCACCTTTAACAAAACGTTTGGCCAAGCTGGTCAACGGCCTACGAAGCTGGCGGCTTAGGTTCGAATCCCGTCATTGGCGTGCGATCCATATAGGCTAAAAGGCACTGCCTACCCTGAAGCCCTGAACTACCGCTCCATGTAGACATAGAACAACTGCCTACCTGCTGTGTACGCCACTGTCCCGGCCAGGGCAAATGTTTGTGTGATAAACCCGAATGCTTGTTCCTGGGTCTTGGATGCTTTCTATTTATTTAAGTACTAGCTTCTGCCCGCGACTTCGTTCGCCTTAAATTCGTAATTTTTCCGGGATAAAAAGTAGCCTAAGTCCTTCCCCGGGACTCAAACTATCTCCGTAACAAATTTCATCTAAATCGGTTCAGCAGTTTAAGCGTGAAGAGGTAACAGACAGACAGACACACTTTCGCATTTATAATATTAGTATGGATTATATTTAAATAAATATAGATGTTCGTCACTATGTATTTAAAACAGCAGTGAAGTACCCATGGAAGCGTCGGATGAATACAAAGTGACCAACATCTTTGCTCTATGAGTTTAAATTTAAACTCTTTCGACTTAAAGACGCCTTTAGAGTGAAAGTTGTTTGCACTAAGTTTCGGCTACACTTAACAATGCAGATACTGGGTCATAGTCATAGTCATAGTATTTATTCACAAACAATACAGGTATTGTGTTTGAAATACAAAGTTAATGAAAAAAATATATAGCAACTAAAAAATATAAGAGCAATGTAAACAAACAAGAAGAGCGAATGACGCCATAAAATATTATTGTGGGAAAAAGGAAATAAAATTGAAATATAAAAATAAATAAAAAGAATACAGCTTATATAAAACATAAGTTATCATCATATATTTCATCTATACTGTAAAAGCAACCTCTTAGCAAAAACCTTTTTGATACCCTATGAAACAACGAGTCGTCCGTAATGATTTTTAGTTCCATAGGCAGCCTGTTGTACAATTTTACAGCTTGATGACCAGCGGAATGTACTACCTTGAGTCTAGGACATAACGGAAATCTCCTGTTTTTAGTGCGCGTCAGTAAGCGTTTATTTTGCTCTTCAGAACTCTCATTCTTGAGGAATTTTGTGAGCAGCACTAAAACATACAAGCTGGGTACCGTGAGAATATTTAGTTCTTTGAAATAATGTCTACACGAAACCCATGGAGGTAAACGAAACATAATACGAACTGCTCTTTTTTGAATTGTTAGCGCTCTATTAATATTATATTAGAAGCTGTTACCCCAGACATTGATACTATAACTTAATTTTGATTCGATCAAAGCATAATAGACTGCCTTGAGCTGATCGATTCCCATGACCTCCCTAAGACACCGTAAGGCACAGCATGCTGAACAAATAGAGTTCTCGACAACTTCTAGCTCATGTTTCCAGTTTAGATGGGAATCAATACGCACACCGAGACATTTTACATGGTCCACTACAGCTCCATTCACTAACACTATAAGTTTGTCTGACTTCTTAGAGTTATATTTAAACAAAATTAATTTAGTCTTGTCGGTGTTCACACGTAAATTATTTTTAAAGAACCACTCACTGAAAATTGCGGCTGCATCATTCATAATTCTATTTAACTCATCAATGTTATCAGCACAAACAGTCGCATTGGTATCATCTGCATATACTGTCAACTTGCAATTTTTAATTTTATTATTAAAGAAATGTATGAGGTCGTTCGTAAATACAAGAAATAGTAAAGGGCCCAAGATTGAAACCTGAGGGACACCCCGTTTAACATCAACAACCTTAGAGGTTATAGATTTTTCATAACAATCTTGAACATTCTTTATCTCCACAAATTGCTTTCTATTTTGAAGATAATTAAGCAAAAGCTGGTATGCATTGCCTCTGAAACCATAAAATTCGGGTTTTTCATAAGAATCGTATGGTCGAGAGTATCAAAAGCAGAGCTTAGGTCAATAAAAAGACTCGCCACTCTTTTACCTTTATTGAGCTCACTTACAATATCACTTACAAGGCAGTCAATAGCATCAGTGGTCCCTATGTTTTTATGAAAACCGAATTGCCGACGACTGATTATATCGAACGCTCCGAAATGATCTAGATCACTTTTAACTGTTCAGGAAAAACTGCAAAATGAAAACACTTGATAAAGAAAAATGCCAAAGGTCCCGCCAGCGAATCTATACAATCTTTGATAACCGATATCGGCATTTCATCAGAACTAAAAAATGTTTCAATTTCCATACTTTGAACTAATTTCATTATTTCGGTTGAAGTAACTGCTTTTACGAGTAAAGATATGTCATTGAATTTCCTTTAATTAGACTGCAAAAGGATATTTGCAGGGGAGCGCAAATCACCCGTGTTTGGGTCACCACTGTGATCAAAACCCTTTGAAAACAAGTTAGCCACCTCTTGGGGATCCTCATGAACCTTATTGTCTACCTTAAGGATAAATTTACTAAGTTCAGTTTTGAGTGGTTTGTTACGATATTTCTTGACAATATTCCATATGGCTTTAGAAGACCCTTTGGCGTTACTTATTTCTGATTGCACTGCTGTCCGTTTTGTGTATCTGATAACCTTTCTATAGATGTTTATATATTTTGCACTGTAATCTAGTACAGATTTATCACATGTTTCCTTACTTAAGTTAGTCAAAACACGCTTCATTTTGCTTGATACTTTTATGCCCTTTGTAATCTATTTAGTTTTAGAATTCTTTCTTACATTGATTTTTTTCTTAGTCTTCCTAAAGCTTTCACGGAATTATTGTAAGGTTTTTTCAAGATTTCATTAATGACTAAGTTATACCCGTCAATAGATTTCAACCTACACCTAAATAACTCAAGGCTTACCTTATCGCTTACAAATATTTTATCATGGACTACAAAATGACGTTCGAAATTATTATTCTTATTTTCATCAGAAACCAGTTTACAAAAGATAGCAGCATGTCCGTCAGCTAGACCGTTGTGATCAATTTTAGTGGACAAAATTGAGACCAAGGGTAAATTTGTAATGAAGTTGTCGATGAAAGACTGAGAATAGTTTCTTTTGAAAGTGATGTCATCAATAAGATGCCTAAAGTTATAACATTTAATCAGACTTAGAAAATCATTACGTTTGTTATCAGTCAGCAAATTTACATTGAAATCACCACAGATAATAGCTTTTTTACTAAAAAGTTGCTCCAACAGTAATTCAAATTTTTCCATGAAAATATATTTTATTTTAGGTATGGTGTTCTATAGCAACAACAGATGTACACGTTCGAATTTATATCTCTTACACCACATATTTCGAACCCTTCGGCTGAATATAGTTTGTCACAAAAAGGTAAACGTTCAGTATCTCTATCATTCAGAGTCAAAATTAGAGTACCACCCCTTTTTTTGCAGGCCGTGTGTTATGACACGCAATTTTATAATTTTGTAAGTTCAGAGCAGTAACAGAGTTTTTTAAGAAAATGTTCACTTATATATACATAATGGACTATTGTAATGTAATGGACTATTTTGCTCTTCAAGGTAGATGTCGATTTCATTATTTTTTTTTCTTGAACACGTTTTGGTGGAGCTAGTTTAGACTTTTATGAATTGGGCCTTGAGTCACGAAAAAAATCATTTTTATAACTATTGTTACCATCACTGCTGTCATAATCAGATATGTTTTCGATCCAGGAGATATTATATTGTAGGTTTTCAATGATGTTTTTCATGCCTCGATTATTTAACCCACCGCTCTGAGCTGAAAACATATTAAGTTCTAAATTAGCATTACTATCATAGACAAAGAAGCATTTATTATGGTTACGTAAATCTTTGAGCAACATATAATTAAATCTTTCTACTCTTTCATTGTAAAGAGGTCGACCACATATAAATATTGGACAGGATAAGATAATATAAGTAAAATAAATACTTTTTACAACTTCTCTTATGTGAATCACCAGTGAATTCATGTCAGACAGTTCCTTAATGTCCTCTTCTCCGAGAATAATCACGCAGTAATCCTTCAACGACATATTCTGCAAGCGCGTCCTTAATCCCTTAAGCAGCTCCCTTGCGCCAGCACCTGGCATGATGTGATGACAATAAGAAAATTTTTGAAAGATTTCATTATCTCTTATAATGTTGACTATTTTGTTTTTGTTGTTGCTGATCAAAATCAGCAGGTTATCCTTGCTAGAGAGACGCAAGTTTTCGGTACTTTGGGTAACTTTCACCGCAGGGTCTTGCTCATGTCCTTCAGAATTTTCGCCATTAGGTGTGGACGTTGAGTTCGCTGGAAAACGTCTCACCGGCTCATCAGCGCGAGTTGCCGTCTCGGACGGGGAAACTGGTCGCGGAAGTGGTGAAGGGAGGGGGGAGGCTACTGGAGTGTTTGATTGCGAAGTTAAATATCGGGCCTTGGAGCAGATTCTTATAAAACGATCATTTTTTACGTGTCTCATCCAAATCATCGTGTAGCTTACTCGTATAATTTTCCCCAAGCAGTTTCTGTATTTCAGTGTCTGCGCTCAAGAGCTGAACTTTTACTTGTTCAACTTGCTTTTTTAGTTCCTCGATAACAAGTCCTTGCGACTGCGAGTCTAAATTAGGCAGGCTGTAAACGCTTGTGTGTCTAGTTTGGTCTTTATTCATTCCACTTTATTCGTATTTATGACTGGGAAAATACTACTCGTGCCAACATTATAGCTCGACAAATCAGGGCAGCTTCTATTCGCGAAGCTATCATCGTAAGATAAAGATGGAAATGAATTTCGCATTGGAACATTGTGTTTTCTTACCGTGACAATTGTCAACAGAGTTACGAAAACTTCGTGTAGGAGACGGGCATTTGCTTTCGGCAAAAGCTGCTTCTGTGATACTCCACTTTATTATTATTATTACAGACGCCTAGTGTCACTGGCTCTAACAGCGGCTGCGCAGGTTTACCAGGCTGTGGTGACATTATCGTAGAATTTGAAGATACTGAAGTGTCTGTTAAAACGTTTTCAACAACAATGTCACTTGTCCATCTATGAATATGGCGAATTTAACGAAACTGTTTGGAAAGAGAACTCGACGGTAAATCCTTTTTAGGGTTGATATTACTCGCAGCAGCTTGAGATTGACGTTGCTGGCCGGAACAGGTAAGCCCTGGAGACGCAGCCTCAGCTCCTGCTGATCCTCGTTTTGCAGAGATCGGTGTGCTTGTTTTTTGCTGTTGCGCTTCATTTTGATGACATTTCATACATGTCCAGACCGCTTTTCGGTCTTTGTTCATTAGATCATACAACTTCTCACTGTTTGTGGATTGAAGGTCAAACGAACGCTTGCAAAGTGAGCAAACAAGGAAATGTTTACCTTGTATTTTCTTGTGGCATTTTGCACAGGCCGGTTTAGAAGCCATTTAGAATGAGTACAGTGCCAGACACAAGGAGATATATATATATATTGATTTATTTACTTACTTATTTTATTTACAGCGCCTTGTACCAGACAATTCATTACACCGTTCTCGGCAATCAAGCAAAATATTTAGTTCCTTTTGATACGGATGTCAGTCGGATATATCAACGCAACAAGTGACGCCCTCTAGTTGGAGCTCAATGCGTTTTTATGGCGACACGGCAATATTCAATGCTGAACTGAGAACACCTGACTAAAGTTGCTCAAAAGCGATAGTTAAGGTACTAGTTCCGTTATATTACGCTAGATGGCGCTGTAATCAGTACACGCTGTTGAGATGATTTAGCAATTTCGATTGTGTATATTCTCACTAAACGCTTATATGAAACGTGGGTTTTCAGCAAATATTGACTTATTTGTATTTCTTCACTTCGAATAACCTGTATTGTATCGATAAATATTTACAATTATATGTAAAAACGACCACTTGGATTTATTGTCCGTTGGTGTTTGGATGTCACTGTTTTTGTTATTAATTGTTCATGTCCACTACTTTCCACAATATTACAGAAACCTAACTACTTGTTTCAAATTATTATAGCACATCTGTAGTCTATTTCACTCGTTTACATTTTTATTTACAAAATAAAAAACAGAGCCGATGTACACTTGGCACAGTCGCGCCATCTACTTCAAATGGGTATTATTTGTCAGGTACAAAACTAATTGGAAATGGTCTACAGAAAGGGTTTCCACTATACTGAAACTAACCATTGAAAGAATTCCTCCTCCACAGCCGATGTCCAAGATTTTTTTCCCTTTGAGAGGGGTACTGGACCGCTGATCTGGTGGAACTTGCACTAAGCCATCTCTGACAAATGGTACTCTGAAATGAAAAAGGATAGATATCCTTTCAAAAGAGACAAACTATGGTTTGCTCCAGTTTTCTGAAATTATACTAGTTCACAGAAGCTCACAGTTGAAAATCTTCAACTAGTATTGTAAAAAATATTTTTCCAGTATTTGAAGCTTCAGTTTCTGGTTGTTTGGGCTCACTGACCTGTACAGCAGGGTTTCTTGAACTTTTTGCAGTCACAGACCTCTTTCACAATTTAAACAATTCCACGGACCACTGTCAAAAATTATTATTTTTTGGAAATGAAAGAAATAGCCTTTTTTATATTCACTAAAATTACTGTTATTAGTATTTTCATTACACCTACCTACCACTAAGACAACTAAGTTAATGAAGACGACAATGCGTCTCGTCAAGTTTATTGCACAGTTTTCTAATAAATATGTTTACAGACTGACCTACTGCGGACCACTAATACACATGCTACGAACCCCACTTTAAGATACCCTGCTGTACAGGTTGATTGGTCATTGAGTACATTCCTCTTAAAAAAAAAACAAAATTGCTACTAAAATTGTGAATATCTAGGAAACTAATAATTTTCGGACAGGGGAATATGACCTTTTTTGTTGCAGATGAATTGCACTATAACGCCTTAAAAGGAATGTACTCAATAACCAGTCAACTTGTATATATTACCACTGGCTGCTGTCAACGTATTTTTGAATATATTTGATTATGGCCATTTAGGCGCTGTAGGAACTGGTAGGCAGATACGAGTGCCCGTGGAACTAGAATTAGTGTTGCCCGCAAGTCGACATCCGTAGGTAATTAATGTATCGAACGTATATATTTTTGGTTCCACTACGTAAATGGGTCCACGAGTATTTAAAAATTCTGCTGGACCCACTGGTGGAAATTAGCAGTGGGACCGACAGTCCGAAAGGTTCGTTGTTACATCTAAGTTTGTGTCGGTGGGTAGGGGTGACTAGAAATACTATTCTAATGTTCAGACACGTCGCAGATATTATAAAATGTGATATCTAGACCCCGCTATCGGCGGTGCAAAATGGTAGCTGTCAATTTCGAGCCATCCTTAGGGATGGGTAAAAAATGATTTTGAAATATGCTACATGTCGATAAATATAGCTATATGTCGATAATTTAATTAATTTTTCTTTACCATAATGATAGTCTATGACTTTAATTAAACGTGTTTATTTTATAAAATGTGTCTATATAATTACAAAAAGAACATTTATTAAACATTTTTACATTTTATAAATAAAAATCTTCAATCTTTCATCATTAGTAAGAAATTATCGTTTTCATAGCACAAACCTAATAAATGAATTATAAACAAAATGTAAATCTCTCTTTTATTTTCACCAAAGGGGATACCGTATTCTTAATGAATGATCAGGTTTTTTTAGATTCTCTGCAGTAATCTAGTGCAGTCACAATAAATATATACAACAATTAACTTAATATAATATCTTAGCCCTATTTATTTTTACAAATATATGTCTCGTAATATATAACTAAATTTTTTTCTAAGTTAATGGGCGTTAGACTCCGTCTTCTGTAGCTGAAAATCTATTTTAAGAAGGAAAATGACTTTTCTACTTCGACAGAAGTAATGGGCAAAAATTTACATTTGGCGTAATTTTGTACGGTATTCTTATTTACACCATCTGTAATTTCGACACTTTTGCCATCCAACAAACTTTGTAAAATTTGTATAGTTGTGACCCCAGGATTTTTATGTAACACATTCCGCATTTTTAAATAAATAAGTTTTCCTGTTTGATGCAAACGTAATAATGAAAGTTTTTTTGTAACCTGGAGTATTACATCTAAGGATTCATTTAAACAAAGTTTTGGATCCTCTAGCTTTGTTATTGAAATATATAAAATTCTAAAATTGTTGTCGATAAAATTGATTTCGTTTATTAGATTTGCATCAGAGAACAATCGTTTTGCTTTACCTATGGCAGCAGCTTCAGAGGATTTCAATTTAGAAATAATATTCTTAACCTTATCGAAATGATCTTTATAATAGCTGACAGCTTCAATCCATGTGCCCCATCTCGTGATGATAGGTTCAGGAGGAAGAGGACTGTTAGGATATTCTTGTTTAAACATGTTTATTCTTTTAGGGGCTTTTTTAAACACTTTTTTAACAAAATTTATTAAACTGTTTACTTTTGGATAAGCTTGTCTTACGGCTTCAGCTACCCTATTTAGGCCATGAGCTAGACAAGTCAAATGAGTCATATTTGGGTAGATTTTCTTCAATTTTTTCCCATATGTTACCATATATGACCCCGCATCAGTTAAGAAAACTAACAACTTATCACAATTTTGTTCGTAGTTAGGGCCCCACAACTCGCGAAGAACTTCATTTACGAGATTACTAATCGTGATATTGTTAGTTGATTCTAATTTTCTTGAAGCAAAGATATGAGATAGATAAAGATTAGATAAAGAATTATTTAAAGCACCAACTATCACATTAGCTACTTTTTTACCCATTGAATCTGTAGTCTCATCAATGCTCAAATATAAAATTTCGTTAGACAGTTCTTCTTTTATAGCATCTTTTTTCTCATTAAATAATATGGGTAAGTAATTATTGCGTAAAGTTGATTCTCTCGGTAATGAAACATCGCCATACTTTTTATTGAGACAATTGTCCATGAATCTTCTGAAGTTTGGGTTTTCCAATTGTGTCCAAGGTATATTACAACTGATAAAAAATTCTACCAGATCTCGGTTAAAGTTACATTGATCTTCATTTGTTTTTTTGTGAGTAAGGGTTTTCAAATGTCTCTCATTAAAAAATTTGGTCGGAGTCAGAAATGAGTTGCAAGATATACAATATATTTTATCGTCCTCGTTCACAAGAATTGGAATGTCCTTTATTAAAAAATCAATATGAGTAGGACATACGTTGTTGATTTTCTCTTGATGGGATTTCGACTCCACGTGCTTTTTAATATTCCAACATCTGGATATAATGTGTACACTGCAAATTGCACAGTACATTTTTTCTTCAGTTATTTGGAGTTCAGGGTGTTCTGCAAGAAGTGCCTCCATTTTCTATTATAGAAAATATTTTATACGAATGAAATATGCTTGTAAACACAGCTAAATAATCGAAGATATTGATGTAAGATGACATTGACTATCTATTGACGTAAATAATTTATTATCAGTATAAGTGGCCAGTATTAACCTCTATTGAAAAGGTTTATCTCAAGAGCGTTCATGCACTTACCTGCAACTCGAAACAAGAGAAAAGTAAAATAGCAACCATAGCGATTTTGTTGCACTAATAACGGTTTATATTTTTAATGTCAATGATTATCATGGATCCCAAAAAAACATGTTAAATTATAGTCAAATAAATGGTAATAACGATAAAAAACGATAATAACGATAAAAAACGTATACATAAAAAAACTAATTATACAGAAAAATCAAGTATCGATATCGACAGAATAAATATTTTTACCTATCCCTAAGAACTTGACAGCTACCATTTTGCACCTTCGATAGCGGGGTCTAGTGATATCTAACTGACAATATCATTTGTGTCTAGCGTGAAATTACACTAGTTGCAGAATCCGACTTCCATAATTTTCGTTTGCATGTAATAAATAAGGCAACTTTAAAACGATTTTAATAGGCCAGTATCGAAACAGAAGACAACATTTTAAATAACACTCTTTATGATTATCTTAATTATTGATATATTTAAGCCAAGTAACATAAAATAAAATGAACATACATAATATTTACATATTAAAATAGAAAATTACTTATTTGAATATCGATATCGAAATTGCACTACTGGTAATGCCCTACGTCTCTTAAGTCTACTTTAGACATGTGCGCCGCGCCGGCGCGCTGCCGCCGCCGCCGTTTTTGCCACGCCGCCGCCGCCGCGGCGTGAAATCGGCTTGGCCTTCAGTACTCCAGTATTATTTATGCGCATGCTAATAATCTAACTTGTACGTTATATAACACCTGTTTGCTATATGGATAATAATTTCGTTGATTAAAAAAAAACCGACCAAAAGCAAGTCGGACTCGCGCATCGAGGGTTCCGTGCAAAATAGACGCTATAAATCACGTTTGTTGTATCGGAGCCCCAATTAAATATTTATTTTATTCTATTTTTAGTATTTGCTGTTGTAGAAGCTACAGAAATACATCATCTGTGAAAATTTCAACCGTCTAACCATCACGGTTCATGAGATACAGAATGGTGTACCCTAAAAATCGCGTTTGTTGTATGGGAGCCACACTTAAATATTTTTTGTTATAGCGGCAACCAAAAATAATTATTTTATAAATCGGTCATCATCATCATCAGCCCGGCCGGAGTCATCCACTGTTGAACATAGGCCTTCCCCAATTTACGTCACCACACCCTGTTCTCAGCTCTGCGCATCCCACCGCTTCCCGCCAGTCTCTTCAGGTCGTCGGTTCATCTGGCGAGGCGTCGTCCCACAGGGCGTGTCGTTCGAGGTCTCCACTCCAGAATTCGTCTGCCCCATCTACCATCGGCTCTCCGACAATTGCCCTGCCCACTGCCCCTTCAGTTTGCTTATTCTGAGCGCTTTGTCAGTGACTGGTTGTCCGTCGGTTATCCTGATTCCGGATTTTGTCTTTGAGAGAAACGCCGAGCATAGCCCTCTCCATAGCTCTCTGAGCGAATTGTGGACGAGGCCTTTACTAAGTGTCCACGTCTCGGCCGCGTATGTAAGGACTGGAAGGACGCATTGTTCAAAGACTTTAGTCTTGACACACTAAGGCAGTGGCGAGTCAAAAATGTGGCGAAGCTTTCCATATGCTGCCCAGCCCAACTGAATTCTTCTGTCAACTTCCTTATCGAAGTTGTTCCCACCTAGCTTGATGATATGTCCTTAGTATTCCGGGACAATGGTAACACAATCGACGGTGATTGGTACTGGGTCCACGAATGACTGGAGCATGACTATTGTCTTATTCAAATTCATTCCTAGACCCGTCTGGAAGAAACACCCAAGCTCTGCAGCACCTCCGTCAAGTCCTCCAGCGATTCAGCCATGATGACAATATCGTCTGCGAATAGAAGGTGTAAAATGTATTCGCCGTTTATATTGGTGCCCCGTCCGTTCCAATCCAGTGTTTTGAAGACGTCTTCCAGCGCGTTGGTGAACAGTATCGGAGATATGACGTCTCGTTGTCTCACTTCACGCTGTAATGGAATTGGTCGTCTCTGGGCATCCTGGATTTGGACGGTCATCGTTGCGACTCTATACAAACACCTCAGCACCTCAATGTATAGCCAACCGACTTGGGTTCGCTGAAGGGAATCCAGAACGGCCCAGGTTTTGATGGAGTCGAAGGCTTTTTCGTAGTCGACAAATGCAAGACAAAGTCGATAGTTCTTCACGAGTGTATTATCACCTTTCTTGAAGAACAAGATAATCACACTTCTAGACCACGCGTCCGGTATTGTAACTTTCTGGAGTACGGTATTGAATAGCTTTTGAAGTTGGTTTAGGACTAGACGTCCTCCAGCTCTTAGCAGCTTCGTTGTAATATCGTCATCTCCAGGTGCCTTGTTGTTCTTGAGCTGCCCAAGAGCCATCTCAATCTTAGTATTCTAGATGTCCGGTAACTCGTCCGTGAAGTGGCGGGATAACTTTGCACGTTTATCATCTTCACCGAGAGTTTTGGGTTTTAGTGCATGTGATTAGTGATGTGCCGTTCCCGGGAAAATTCCCGCCTGGGGAATATTCCCAGGAATATTCCCCATGTGGGGAATATAGGGGAATTTTATATTTGTATATTATAAAACATGTTTTATGGTTTCTCCCACAAAAGCAAATATTTAACTATCGTTAAAACCTAACCAAGCACAGTAAATACTCACCTGTAAATGTAAATTTCCCATGCTCCCGGGAATATTCCCAATGTTTCCGGGAATATTCCCAATGTTTCCGGGAATATTCCCAATGTTTCCGGGGATATTACCAATATTCCCCGGGAATATTCCCCATGTTTCTGGGGAATTTTCAATTGGTCTCGAGACTAAAAATCAAAGGTTATATACAATGAATGTGAATAATTCATACAACTTTTAGTTTAAATTAAGAATAAGAATCGGATTAATTATACGAGTAATGGGATTATTCTAACAAATGTTTTATGAAAAAAAAAATACGTACGATTAGATATTGTCGGACAGTCAACCATTTTTTTCAGACTCTGATGGACCCTGGGAGTACCTACTGGGGGTGCGTAACAGCCGCTATAACAACTTTTGGTATATTATTGGTCAATATAACGATTAAGGGATATAATGCACTTTTGGTATAACAATATTTGGTATATTCTGATATGATCTAACTATCTATAATATGGTAACTATATATATGGTATGATATGATCTAACTATCTGTAATATGCTAACTATATATATGGTATAATGAACTAGTAACATAACAACTATTAATCTAACAGTTACATGGTATAACGTATATGTGATTTTTGTTATGTTGAAGACCGGTTTGGCTCAGTGGGAGTAACGTTGCCAGCGAAGCTGAGGTCCTGGGTTCAAATCCCAGTATGGGCAAATATTTGTGTGATGAGCATAAATATTTGTTCCTGAGTCTTGGATGTTTTCTATGTATATAAGTAATATAATATATCTATTAAATATATCGTCGTCTAGTACCCATAACACAAGCCTTATTGAGCTTACCATGGGACTAGAGCGATTTGTGTAAAATTGTCCCGTAATAATTATATGTATATTATTTATCTGATAAAACTATGTTCGATATAACGCTCAGTGGGTATAATGTAGTACTGGTATAAACTGGAAATAATAAATCGATAATTTTTACTATTGCAGGGATACATTAGTACGTACACAATACAGGAATTTCAGCTTATCTATTTCACCTTAAGGTAGGTCCGACTTGGGTTAGGTTAGGTACGACGACGAGCGAAGCGAGGAGTGTAAAGATGAACTGCGACCCTAACGAGCGAGCGAGGCGAGCGAGCCGCGCAGGTCTATATCAAGTGAAAAATAAACCAACCATTGCCAATTTCACCTTAAGGCAGGTCCGACTTGGGTTAGGTTAGGTACGACGACGAGCGAAGCGAGGAGGAGTGTTAGGTTGAACTGTGAACCCTAACGAGCGAGCGAAGCGAGCGAGCCGCGGAGGTCTATATTGAGTCTTGCCTTTTGTACATACATTATTTTTATATTTTTTTAATACAATATACCACTGATGCTTATAGCATATATTCATAATACTTGGTAAGCGTTATACCAAAAATCTTTATACCCATTGAACATTATACACCATGAAATTATCAATTTAGTTGTTATATCAAAAGTTCAGCTTCAATCCGATGACTGGCAGGAAATAGCACAGGATCGGGACCGGTGGCTTCTCTTGTTTCGGAGGCCAAGATCCTCTTTGGTTCACTGCGCCACAATAGTTAGTTAGTTATCAAAAGTTTATTATGCCCCTGAAATGATTATATTCTATGAAATTATATCAAATGTTGTTATATCCAGTGAAAATATATCAAAAGTTGTTATACCGATCATTACACACCCACCTACTGGAACTCAGGATAGGATGATCATTGGTGGATGATAGCAGTGATGGTGGTGATGGTGGTGATGATGGTGGTGGTGGTGGTGATGGTGATGGTGAAGGTGGATGGTGGTGGTGATGATGGTGATAATGGTGGTGATGGTGATGATGGTGGTAATACTGTTGGTGATGATGGTGGTTATGGTAGCGGTAGTGGTAGATGGTGGGGGTGATGGAGAAGATGGTGGTGGTGATGGTGATAATGGTGATGGACCATCACTACCACCATCACCTCACCACCATCTACCACCATCACCTCATTACCATCACCATCATCACATTCATCAGCATCATGGTGATGATGGTGATGAATGTGGTGGATGGTGATCCAGCACAATCACCACCATCATTACCATCATCATCATCACCACCACCATCCACTACCATACACTCAAACAAACATTCAAATTACGTCGCAAAATACTTTTTTAATATTTTTTTTTGACATTAATATCATGAAAATAATAAAATAACAGATAGTGTTATTTTATTATTTTAATGATATTTTAAATGTATTTCTCATTAAAATATGCAATGTAACATTCGGTAAGGTTTGTTTTGTTCAATATGCCTCACTGACACAGACAATCTTTTTCATCAGTTGAATATTAATGAAAAAATATAAGAAACTGTTAGATATAATAATTAATAACGGTTTTTTATTCGTTTTTAAACATGTTATTTCTACCCAATATGAACTTATTTCATATTTTATTTCCTTTCTTATACTATTTGCAATGTTCCCCAGTTTGGGGAATATTCCCGGGAATAAAGGAAATTCCCGGGAATGGGAATATTCCCTCGGCACATCACTACATGTGATGAGTACATGCGTCCGTAGAAGGTCTCGGCTTCAGCGAGAGGATCCGGTTTGGATGTAACGACTCGGCCATCAGATGTCGTCAGCTTCGTCGGATGACTCCTCCCCAACTGCTTAGCAAATACCCTCGAACCTTCATTTCGCTAAATAGCGTCTTCAATGTCTCGAGTGTGACTTTGCCACAGGTCAGCGCTTATTAAGAAGGCGACATTTTGACAAATCCGCTGACATCTTCCGTCTCTGTCGCATCAAATTCATTGTCTCTGCCGAGATCCTGAACACCTAACTCCCACGTTTCCGTGGCAGAACTTCCTTCCTTCCCACCTCTCAGATAATGTCCGTGAACTCGATGACACATTTATCAACGTCCTCGTTGGTTTCAAGGTGACTGAATCGGTTTTGTAATTCCAGCTGGAATTGATCTGATCCCGCAACGATATGGTGCAGTGATGGACGGCGCGTAGATTTTATCAGGCGATTTCTCTCAATGCGGAAGTTTATATACTGAGTACCACGAACAAGTCGGTGATTACTGCCAGTGTTAAAACTGTTGATCACTGTGACGTTTGAATATATATACCTCCTATTCGTCATGATAAAATCAATCTCTTTTTTAGTCACGCCATCCGGGCTACGCTAGGTCCACTTCCTTTGAGGCTTTTTCTGAAATAATGAATTCATTAGAAAGAGCCTCTTGGATTCAAGAAAGTTGACCAGCATCTGCCTCCTCTGGTTCCTGCTCCCAATACCATGCGAGCCAATTACCGATTTACCACGTTCTTGTACTTCCACTTTGGCGTTGAAGTCCCTCATAACGACAGCAAAGTGAGTCTTGGTAGTGTTATGAATGGCTTTAGCTACATCTTCGTATGCAGCCTCGACTTCATCGTCAGAGTATGACGCCGTGGGAGCATATACTTGGACTAATTTCAGAGAATATCTCTTGGTAAGTATAAGAATGAGCTATGCTACCCGCGTAGACAAACTACCCATTTCAATCACGTTATTACCGAGGACATTATTGATTAATAGGCCAACCCCACCTTGTGACGTCGTATCGGTGACAGATTCCAGAGTTACCATGTCTTCTCCCTCCCTTCAGACTTCAGATAGACCTAGAATATGCCAGTTTATGTGACCTTACTCCGACTCGAGCTCAGCAATATAGACGTCTTCCCTCAGCGAACGAGCATTGTGTGTCGCCAGATGCAGTTGTTGTTTGTGGTGACCGTAATCCTCCCGGGCATTCTTCGCACCCTTGATCCCGCCGTAAACACGACCGTAACCACGATGGCCGGGAATAGCGAGGCCACCCGGATCTGAGGGCCGTTGTAAAATGGCACTCATAATTGGGGGGTTTGCCTGTACTCGCCGCGCTCGGCAAGGGCGTATTGTCAAGAGCAGTACCGAGCTCTCTTTTTACTAGCGACGCTGCTGCCCGACACTACTCAGCATTAAAAGCCCGGGAGTTTGTATGGATATACCGCCAACATTCGGTAGTGTGAACATGTGTGTATATGTTTGGGTCTGTCACGGTAGAAATCCTTTAGTCGCCTTTTACGACACCCACAGGAAGAGGGGGGGTGGTGCTATTCTGGCCCGGCATCAGACGGATGATCTCCATATAAAAAAAGATGATTCATGTGTAATTTAATATTTATAACGTTGTAATTTAACTGTTATAATATTTAATTATATTAGAAAGAAGGTATTGCATAAATATTTTTTTACCCACAACCATTGATTATATGCTCCATTATTACTTTATCTTTAATGATACCATATTAGCTATGAAACTGATCACAAATTCAATCAAAATCCGAATCAATATGTTTTTTCATTTACCTAACCTTGACGCCGATTTCACGCCGAAAATACGCCGCCGCCGCTCGATCTTAAATCGGCGCACATGTGTAGTCTACTTTTTCTACGTTTTTTTTCTTTTACGCAATAAAGATTACATAAATAAAATGCATTTAAAGTCCGTGGTTGCCGACTTTGCAACGAAGCGATATTTCTAAACATTTTTGTACATCAATTAGTTAGCAGACAGACAAGTTAATTAAGAAAAACCGGCCAAGAGCATGTCGGACCATGACCATGCTCAGTATAGGGCTCCGCAGCAGTTCATATGAAAAATGCATATTACAGGTGAATAACAATGCTATATGCAAAAGTATCGTATGGCGCTTACGTCCTTTTGTTGAGAAGTGCCGTTTTAAAACCTCAAAATGTTTTTAAAAGATCTGTCAATATATGTGCCACACAATGATATTTGTAGATTTTTTTTTTCAGTTTCGGTTACATGTCTGGAGTGCCCCCTTAGTTTTTTTTATTTAATTATTTAACTATTCAACTAAGTAACTCATCACAGAAGACACCTACACTCCAAATTTCATCAATGTACATCTTGTAGTTTTTGAGTACAGACGGACGGACGAACGTGACGAAACTATAAGGGTTCCATTTTTGCCATTTTGGTTATAATAATAACTCCTATATTTTTACCATTTTTAGGGTTCCACAGCCAAAATGGCAAAAACGGAACCCTTATAGTTTCGTCATGTCGGTGTTTATGTCTATGTATTTTCAGAATTAGCATGTGTAAGCGTAACATAATTTATATTGAGTATAGGAAAGTACAAAATTATTGATTTCACTTACCGGAGCATATTGAAAGCATGTAATGCCTTCATGGGTCCATTGGGCTGCCACCATTGATCACTCATTTTTTTATGTTGGTCTAACTCTCCGGTGTCCACTGTTGATTCATCTTTGGCCGCAAGTTTCACAGTTGCGTATGCAACTGTACGCGCCTTTGACACTCTTAATCGCCTGAAAATTGAATGTTACATGTATCATTTTTTTTGTAAAGCTCGTCTGAAGTTTGAAATTCAAAGTTTGTATAGGAGTCGCCCCGATGATGGTTTTCTCCTAAGTTTGTATCGGGCAAACACTCTCGCTCTCTTGCTAAATTGTAGTTGAGTAAGTGAAATGGTGCCTAAAGAACTTTGAATTTCGAACTTCAGAGTAAGTAATCATACATAGTCGGGCTAATTATGATGGCAAAGATCTTTAACAATGTGTGGTGGTCTCAGTGCTATAATCAAGTATTATGATCCCCTATCATCATCGGCGAAAGAGTTCCCCCACACTTGCTGATATAGACAAAACAAGCCAAATAATGTGGTCATTGACGTTTTGGGGCACTTCGAAAGTTGTCATCCTATCATAACTGTAATGTGGTTTGATTATTTACTTGTATATATACGAACTTGTATTCTAGCAATAGTGTTCTATGGTGGTACCCAAATTACTTTCCCTTACTGTACTATTTGTGGTTGATATAAAGCATCCATCCCTTCTATAACTATTATATTCTATTAGGTACTATAGATTCTAGAAGGCACCCGCAACTTTGTCAGCGAAGGAGAAAAAGCCATAATCCTCTGTTTTTCGTCAGCATATAGTTACAAAATACAAATACAAAAATCATTCATTTACCAGAAAACTTACACAAGTGTTATGTAACAGACAGATTAGTATATAAAGAGTATTTCCGTAAATTTTATCAGTGATCCTCACACTAGGTCCAGCCTGTATTGTGAGTACCTTTGGACACAATTAGCATTTAACTAACAAGATGATGCATATACAGATAACAGTTATATTATAAAAACTTTCATGACAACAAAATTTAATAAATCACTCTGATTGTTTAAAATATTTACAGATACTTTAAAATCTAAGGATGATCAAAAGTCATATATATCTTAATATGTTAAATGTCCTGAAGACCTCATCTCCCTCAGTGACAAAGCCATTGAATGGCTAAAGAATCTTAAACTGAATTTATAATATTAATGTAATTCGACCTGTATTTTACATCATGTCACACCATACGATTAAATAAACGATTAATATGGCTAAGCTTAGTAAAGAGATACTCGGCACGTGAGAGAGTAATTGTGAGCATGTTCATGTGTGGGTATGTGTGGGTGTGTGTGTGAGTGTGTGTGTGAGTGTGTGTGTGAGTGTGGGTGTGAGTGTGGGTGTGTGTGTGAGTGTGGGTGTGTGTGTGAGTGTGGGTGTGTGTGTGAGTGTGGGTGACTGAGACGTGAAAAAGTATTCTATAAACATCTGTGGATGCCCAGCTACCCATGTAACAAAATTAGTTGAAATCCGTTTATTCGTTTTGACGTAATGAAGCTACAACAAAAAATATTTATAAGCATAGTTTCAGGCAGATAAAGCTCAAATTGTAGTGTTTTCCGTGAATGGAGTGGCGTGTGAGAAACTTAGGACATGGGAATTAAATAAGCAAATATGTGAACCAATGACAACAAACAACACAACGTGACTTTGATACAATGTACTTACAGAGCGCAAAACAATTTTTGGCTTACACGTAGTGGTAGCGGAGACATATTTGCTGTAGTCGCAGACAAATAGAAAAAAAGTTACATATTTTGTTAACCACAATTTTAGATATAAATTCTTCGTTTTACTATGGATGATTAAACACTGTTCATATACACAATTTTATGCATTACGACAAGGTTGGATGACAAGAGACGTCACACGTCAATGTCATTATAGTGTTGCCACATAAAGTCAGAATAAGGCCGTCCTTTTTCTGTCTACGTGCCAAACTATCAATTTCAATTAGGAAATGACATGATCGTGACAAATGTCTATAATAAGGAATAGGAGTTACAGTGTGTTAAGTGATACGATTTTCATCGGTGCGATAATTAAACACATGTAATTTTATTAATGGCAAAGCCTGCAGCAAAAACCCCTGCGGACTTGTCGGGCGCTGGGCGAAGTACATTTACTTTAACCTTCGCTATAGAAGTACTTGGAATTGACGTATGGCATGATTGCAACGAAGGTTGGCTAGATCTTGGACCCTGTCCCCATGGTATGAGAATTCAGTACCAACTGTATCCTGGACAAAATTTCGATATTGATGTTCTTATATGGCCTCATGTTGCAAAAGTAAGTATTTACGTACAATAATCGTTGCTATTGTCATCATTGGTATATTTTTTTGGGACATTATTTTTATACCTGACCTGGGGCCCATTTCATAAACGCTTGTAACTTGTATTACAAGCAGGAGCCTCTTTTTAATTCATATTATTGGAAAGGGACTATCGCTTGTAATACAAGTTACAAGCTTTTAAGAAACGGGCCCCAGTAGGTACTAAAATCACCAAGCCAAGACTTAAAATATCATAGGTAAATCACACGTAGGTAGGTACGTTGCCTGAAGGATATCCAAAATTAAATTAGCATTGTGCACGGCACACAGCTATTTAAATTTATGTTCAATGCCACCGAACGAGTTAATTATAATATCAACGATGACCGGAAGACACAGTGTGGAGAGCTTGCCCCAACCTCCTCTACACAAGGTTGCGGCAGGCGTCATGATGGCATTTTTAGTGGCTCTGCTCTCGCTATGATGAAAATTTGAGCGTTTTTTTATTAAGGGTGGAGGATCCCGGAGGGTACATTTTAATTACGTACTTTGTGAAGGTTTCACCTATCATCCTAAAATAGGTATGTTATTAAGGAAACAACTTCTCCTAATTGAAGGATGTACCTACGTAAGAATACATTTAGGATTACCTTTTTAGGGTAAAACAGGAACCTCTAACCGTCTGTGTGTCTGACTGTATCTAGCTCTGTATATCAGAAAATTGCGGAGCGCAAATTAGTCGCAAATGAGAGATTTAAAAGTCTATCTACTAGATCACGTAGGTTATCACATCCGAAACCCTTGGTGCGCGAGTCAGAGTTGCATATGGTCGTTTTTTTTGTTCCAGATATGGTGTGGTGCGAACTCTGGATGGGTTCGTATATGGCAGTTCCTTGATCGCCGGTGGCTGACATTTGACATTTGCCACATATTTCCAGTGCGGGTTTTGGATTTACAAACCCATGTGGCTACAATTACCCCAACAGTAGGACTAGGAGCCCTTAGTTCCAAGTACCTACCTTTAGGGTTTATTCACACGGACCACAACCACACCACGATGCAGCGGCAAAAAGTGCTGAAGCAGTGGTTACGTGCAATGATATAATATAAAAAGAGGTAGATAGGATTACCTACACGATAATCCCACGTGTAAAAATGGCCAGGCTTATGCACACATAAATCTGACAATATTGCAATAACACACTTATCGTAAATGCTTTTAGAAGCTTTTATTGAGTAATTAGTGCAAAATCTCAGTGTGCATGACGGCTTTTTTGTTTATTTGACGCATAATCCAATATATAGCAAAGTACTCTGTGCGAGAGACTGAGTTAAGGTTTGCCAATCGGCGTAATTTTGGCGTGTCATTTTCGGAGCCCTTACAACGTATCTACCTCTTTTTATGTTACATCATTGGTTACGTGTGAATAGTTTCGCAGCAGCTTCTTGCAGTTGCTTTGTTGTGGCCGGACCGACAACAGGGTTGCGTTTCACGGTGAAATATGTGAATAAAACTATTTATTTCCTATAAATTATCGCCCGACCACGTGGTTGTCGTTGCGGTGCAGTCTTGGTACGTTTGAATAGACCCGAATAGTCTTCTAATGAATATAAACTGTCTCAAAGATTTGGGTGCTACACGAGCATTAAATGTAGCATTTTTTCGCTTAGGCTGTGTTTGTTAGCTACAGATTTAAAATTTTGGGCGTCTTAATTTTGTCTATAGGAGAGATTTAAGTGTTAAGAAGAGGTTTTAACTCACTGTTAGATTTTGAATTAGTGTAGAACTGTCGTTCCTTATAATTGCTTGTCAAATATATTTCAATGCTTAACACACGGTTGTATTTAAATTTATATAATTTAACATGGTAGCAGAGCGTGAAAACGATATTTAACGTGCGACTGGATTTTGTGAAAAATTTGATAAGTGCGCATAATCAAAAAATGAGGAAAATGATACCTAATATAAAGTTTGAGATTGGCCGCTTAAAAGGCAGTACAAACTGGTAGATGTGGAATTACAAGATTTCCCTGCTCTTGCGGAGCACCCCAGGTACGCTAGACATTCTCCAGGGCAAAGTAACTAAGCCACAGCCACCAGCGGCATCGGCGTTACTAGCAGAAGTATTGGAATATAAGACGCGATTGGATAACTACCAAAGCCTTGATAGTCATGCCTTGCTTATTCTTACCACAAACATGACCGAAGAAACCCTGCACAAGGTCATGCGGTGTAATACCTCAAGCGAAATGTGGACAGAGTTGCATCGTTTTTACGATGGAGCTAAGGAGGATCGAAGCTATGAACTTTGCATGAGATTCTTCCGCTTTCAGAAGACTGAAGATCACGATATGGCTATTCACATTTCAACTCTCAAAAATATCTGGTTCGAGTTGAATAAACAAATTGAAGGAAATAATCTCCCGGAATTCTCTTAATATGCAAAATCTTGGATACACTTCCTGATCGATATTTTAATTTCAAATCGAGCTTGCTGTTAATGTATAAAAGCGATCGGAACATCGAAAACTTGACGACATAATTGTGCGCTCATGAAAGGGCTTTAACAAGTGGGAATAGAGAGACCGCTGTTAAAGAAGCTCTAGTACTGAGATCGAAAGACAAAAGCAAGGATAAAGACAAGAAAAGGAAATGCAATTATTGCGGAGAGCTCGGTCACAGAGTAAAGACTTGTCCGAAATGGTTAGCTGATGGGAGACCACCCAAACCCACGCCAAATAAGCAAAGTACATCAAACATCAACATGAACCTAATGGCAATTGTAAATAATGTGGAAGACATCGAGCAAGACAGCTGGTATATGGACAATGGGGCTACTAGTCATATTACAAATCGAGGAGATTTATTTAAAACTTTTGAGTACTTCTCTACGTCGCACACAGTTATAACTGCAAACGGAACAGCTATTCAGGCCATTGGAAAGGGAGCGCTGGATATCGAAGCTGATGTACGTGGTACTAAGGAGGTTATCACCCTTAACAATGTGTGGTATGTACCATCTATTAAAAATAATCTGTTTTCGGTACTGTCAGCTCAGGACACATTAACGAATACTTTATTTGAATCCAGAACCCAAGAATGTATAATGAATTATGAAAGCGGACGACATTTACTGATTGGAGTACGAGCTAAAAATGGAGGACTTTATAAGCTAAACGTCAAAAACATTAAAGGCTCTCATGAAATTAATCGCACAGAGATATCAGACCAGATGCAATTATATCATTAGAGGCTGGGACATCAAAATAAGTCATATGTTAAGAAGGTTGTCGAGAAAGAGCTTGGCATAAAACTGAAATTAGACAGTGAACTCTGCGATGGATGTGTTTTTGGTAAAACCCAACGAGGCAAATTTGGCACCAGGGAACGTGCGTCACAACCTGGAGAGTTGATACACACTGACGTATGCGGCCCATTCAAAAATTCATTTTCCAAATTCAAATATTATGTTCTTTTTAAAGACGACTATACAAAGCATCGGCAAATCTATTTTCTGAGAGAAAAGGGAGAAGTTCATGAAAAACTTGAGCAAATGTTGGCAGAGACTAAAGCTACTGGACATATTGTGAAAGAAATTCTTAGCGACAATGGCGGTGAATTTGCCAATACTAAAGTTCGGGAAATTTTACATAAGAACGGAATACGTCAAAGATTGACAATGCCTTATACGCCGGAACAGAACGGATGCTGTGAGCGTGACAATAGAACGCTTGTAGAGTCAGCAAGAGCCATGATGCATGCGCATGAAGAAATGCCTCAAGGCTTATGGGCTGAACTTGTTAATACTGCCGATTACATCCTGAACCGCACTGGACCGACACAAGAAGGAAAGTCACCTTATGAACTCTGGTTCGGTAAGAAACCTAACATCAAACATTTGAAAATTATTGAAAGCACCTGCTACGCTCACATCCCAAAATGCAATAGAAAGAAAATGGATAAGAAAGCCGTGCAAGGAGTCTTAATTGGATATGACAATGACGATGGATACAGAATTTGGTGCAAAGAAAACAGTACACTCATACGATCTAGAGATGTAACGTTTCAGGAGAGAACTTTTTCACCACGTAATGAAATCATTTTACAACCTCCTTACATGGATCCAGTCGCATCGACATCAGCCGCAGAACATCCTTCTGTTGCTGACAGTGAAGAAGATGCTGATCAAAGTTTGAGTATTGAAAACGATTTCGACAGATCTATTGAATCAGAAAGAGAGATGGAGATTGAAAGTGATGAGTATTTATCTGCACAAATAATAGAAACTGAAAGACTCAAGACACTCAGGAACAGATCAGATCTCAGACCTCCTTCTAGATATAATGATTTTGTTATGACCGTGAGTAGAGATGATGAAGTTAATTCGGAGCCTTAAAGAAACCATGAACTGTACTGATAAAAACAAATGGATGAAAGCTATGAATGAAGAGTTAAATTCGCTGAAAGATAATGACACGTGGTAAATGGTTGATCTACCACCTAACCGCAAAGCCATTCCTTGCAAGTGGATTTACAAAATCAAAAATAACCGAGATGGCAGTATCGAAAGATACAAGGCTAGACTTGTCATAAAGGATTTTCACAGAAAAAGGGCCTTGATTACTACGACACTTTCAGTCCGGTAGCTATGACAAGCACCATTAGAGCTTTCTTGAGTACCGCAGCAAATGAGAAAATGATACTTGGTCAATTTGACGTGTCTACAGCATTTTTGCATGGAACGCTCGATGAAGAGATCTTTATGAAACCTCCTGAAGGATATCAGAGTGGATCAAAGGTGTGTAAACTTAAGAAAAGTCTCTACGGACAGAAACAAGCACCGAGATGCTGGAACGCCTGTATAACGGACTATATCATCCAAATTGGTTTTGAATAAAGTTCTGCGGATCCATGCCTGTTCATTAGGAAAAGAGATAAGAAAGTCATAATTGCTCTTTATGTTGATGACGGATTGGTAGCTGCGACTAACAATAATGAAGTAGAACATCTTTACACAGAGCTAAGAAAAAGATTCAAAGTCACGACAAAGTCCGCATCATATTTTCTCGGAATAGAAATAAAAACTTCTGCCGACGGATCTATCACTATAGACCAAAAGGCGTACGCGAGAAAAGTACTGCAACGATTTGGCATGGTTAACTGTAAACCACCACCAACGCCGATTGTGAAGTATTCGCAAACAGAAAAAACGACAGACTGTAATGAACAATTTCCATATCGCGAGGCAGTTGGTGCTCTGTCCTATTTAATGGTTGGCACAAGACCAGACATAGCATTCGCTGTGGGAGCCGTGTCTAGAACGCTACAGAACCCGAGTAATGAAGATGTAGTAAGAATGAAAATAATCTTTCAATATATTCAAGGGACTCTGGACTATGGCATTACGTACTCGTATAAAGGTAAGCATAACGAGATTGTTATGTACACAGATGCAGATCACGGAGGTGACCCCACTACTGGAAGATCGACATCTGGCATGGTTTGCCTGTACTCAAGTGGCGGCATCTCTTGGCGAAGCAATCGCCAGAGAACTGTGGCACTCTCATCAACCGAAGCTGAGATTGTAGCGGCTAGTGAAGCTGCACGAGAAGTTTTGTGGCTAAAGAAAATTATCGATGATATAGCTATACGGCAAAGCTTGAGTTGCTAATAGGCAATGAGTCCGCATTGAAACTTCGCAAGAATCCGATTGAGAACCACCATCAGACTAAGCATATGCATGTTAAAAGAAGACACTTCTTCTTGCGAGAATGCATTTTAAATAATAATTTGGTGGCTAGTAAAATTGCTTCCGCGCAAAACTTGGCGGACATGTTAACAAAGCCACTATACAAGCCAAGGCTGTTCTATCTGACCGAGCTATTGAGCCTCCAGTGAAGAAGGGAGGGAATGTTAAGAAGAGGTTTTAACTCACTGTTCGATTTTGAATTAGTGTAGAACTGTCGTTCCTTATAATTGCTTGTCAAATATATTTCAATGCTTAACACACGGTTGTATTTAAATTTATATAATTTAATATTAAGAACACTGTTAGTTCCTTCTACTAACTCAGGCGCGGATACCATTGGCCAAATTTAAAATTGTATTTACGTTACTCGTACGCTCATAAAAATTGTCCCCTCCACTCTAACTGAGAAGAAGAATTTGAGTATAATTGTGCTTCTTAACTCTCCACCTTCGACAGCTCTGTCTTATAACGCTGGCAAACTTTTAATAACCTTCTTTATAAAACGGAACCCTTGTAATGTCTGTCCGTAGGTATGTCACAGGCATTATACTCAAAAACTACGAGATATATTATTGATGAAATTTACAGGTGTCTTGCATAAGCCGCTACTTAGTTTGCTAGTTAAACAAAAATATCAAGGTATATATTTCTAGAGGGGGCAGTCTATACATGTAACAAAAGCTGTGATTTTGGCACATAATGATTTCGACAGTTCTTTTAGAATCGTGTTAAGGTTTCAAAGGATTTTTTTTGATTAAGTCAATTAATTCAATTTATTTATATTCAAATAAAACTTTAAGTGAATATTTTCCGAACTAATCGCTCAGAAAGTAGCATAAATTGTGTCCTCGCCCCCTTTATTTTTTAAGCCTTAGGTGTGTCCAAAAATATGAAAATTAATACAAAGGTAACGCTTAGTAAATAATTTCAACGAAAATGATTTTCAACATGATCGGATATAGCATATACGAGTAGCATTTTTGAGTTATTGCCGAAAAACGGCGCTTCTCAACAAAAGGACGTAAATGCCACGAAGATACGCTCTTTTGCTGGTGTACTGTTTGTGACTTTTAAACATTGTTTTTTTTCATCTGTAGTGCATTTCATTGTAGTAACAGCTACGAAACCCTTCACTGAGCATGATCTGAAACGACATGCTCTGGGCCTTTTTTAAAAGGTCACGCCTTTTAATAAAATACTGTGTAATTAATACAGGTGTTTTCTATACCGGGGAACCATCCTCGTTTTTGCAATTGCCCTAGGAGTACTTAAAGTCAGGTTTTTTAAGCCACGAAGGAAAAAAGAGGAGGTTTAGATTTTAAACGTGTGTATCTGTGTAGGTACTTAGCATGATTCTAGATAATCTGTATTTTCTCCCTAGGGCCTTTGTGCGTTGTCTTCACCGACAAATTTCTCTTAATTACAACTAAAATATTTGGTTCTAGAGTTCTGCGTTAATTAGTCAGCTAGGACTTTTACAACGTACCTATGAATAAATAATTTTAGATACTGCAGTACTGTTGTTTGTTCTAGTGCAAAAAACGACAAGGTCCTCGAAGTATTCTTGCCGCCTCTGGAGTTTAGACAGCAACGGTATTTCGCTCCCGTCATATCAGAGGAGTCGAGTCTAGAGGATTTTATATACAATCTAATATGGAAGATAGTAGAAAGCTTCATTCCTGGGTCTTATTTGGACGGATTGTTTGACGTACCGCAACGTGTGACGGGTACTTACATTATATATAATTCAGGTTTCACGTATTTGCACGGTATGAAAGTGCTTTTTAGTAAATAACTGGCGGTTTCTAATATTCTCGGAAACAGGCCAAGATAAAAATTTAGGTAAATGGGTATAAGAACGGCATACTGTTAAGGAGGGTCCTCATACCTTAAGCTTAGAATATTAATTTAGTTAGAAAATGTATTTATTGGACATGGTGATGTTACGCTATTGTAGAGATAAACATCGGCTTGCGTGGCTTAGCACGAATTTGAGAAAAATGCCCAGCCTTAGGTTTACTAGGTCACTATGACCATCATTTGACGTCCACTGACTGCCGCCGGACTAAAGTCTTCTTTATGGATCTCCATGATGGTCGCTCTTTAAGATGAAGGCCACTTGTTTATTACTCGCGGGGAGTTTGAGGAATAGGGGACACTCAATAATAAAATTAGAGACCTCGTTGGACTGTCAAAAACGGCATTTAAGAGTCCCCGGTAAGGTCGGTTCTCCATACAAACGTAGTTACGCTCTTATTTTAAAACGACTACTTACTTAGTTTGCTCTGAAACTTTGAACTTAGAATAATTTAAGGTATATGCAGGCCTGTAATTAGTTTATGTAGCTTCAGATACCATAGTAAAAAAAAATACAGCGAATATAAGTTTTTCATAAAAAACTTGTTTTTGCTGCATTTCGTTTGTTTTATAAACTGGAGCCACATACACTAATTAAAGGCCTGCATATACCTTAACTTATTCTAAGTACAAAGTTTAAGTATATACCTCGTGTCATTGTATATGCATAGTTTCATTACAACCCAAGTAGTTTTCAAATGAGAACGAAACTCCGCTTGTATGGAAAGGTGAAAAGGGAGGCTGGGGTCCCAAGGCACGTGCCAAGAGTGCCCCAGTGAGAAAAACGGGCCAGTGACATTAGTCCACTTGTTAAGAGGTTTTTCTGGCTGCATAATTGTGGCATTTGTGGTGGCCACTCCATAACTAAGGTATTTTAACATTTATTTACTTATTCTAGATATAAGGCGTCAAGATGCTGTATTGTACCATGTGAAGACAAGTATTCTTGGCCGCAACTTGATCAACGGGTCAGATCAGTCAGATCGTGAGTCAGGAACCAGAACAAGCCTATCCAAAAAAGAATCGAGCCAAAAATCAAAAAAGAAAATGGAAGTATTGAAAGTTAAATTTGAATATCAGTTGTCGGGGGATGTCATTTTAGCTGGTAGGAATTTAGTTCGTAGTGGTTCCGTCTTTCTTATATATTGGGAGTCGGTTAAAAAAGAGATCAGAGGTAGTTTTAAAGTGCTTCTGTGATGTGACTGACGAGTATTTCTGTGAAATCATCGAAGGTCGCAATAATTCCAGCTGAACTTATAGCTTATGGCCTTCGACTAACATTATGTTAGGTTTAAATTCATCATCATCATCATCATCATATCAGCCCAGGGACGTCCGCTGCTGGACAAAGGCCTCCCCCAAGGATCTCCACAACCACCGGTCGCGCGCCGCCCTCATCCAACGGTTTCCCGCGATCTTCGCCAGATCATCGGTTTAAATTGATTTGTCACTTAGGTATACATAATCTTCGAATAATCTTTATTTTCGTTTTAGTTGAACCGAGCTTAAGTAGATAAATTATCGTGATATTGTCTAGTAAACATGGTAGCTATAAGTGCGAACCTACAGTTTAATTGGAACTAGCTTGTATGTCAGTATAAGACTCTCCCTTGTATTTATTTATTGCCTAAAGCCAAATTGAAACGGCTCTCAAAGTTGGCACAAATCAATAATTCCGATTCTGAGCCTCCAAATTACAAGTTTCGGGAACTCGAAACGAGAATAACCTGGAAACTTTTTAAATAGATTTCCGAGGACTTTTTACTTTTTGACAAAATATACGTCAAATAGAATTCGTAAAAAGCATGAAACTACGTAAATTGATTTACTGTGTTGACGTAAATCCTTGTGGAAGTAAAAATATGTTAATAATATATCATGAAAAAGTATACTCATACTCATAAGCGTTCCATTCCAATCCCATATTGGGAAATTGGGACAAGTCGAATATACACGATGCCCGCGAGGAATGGGAAAGATTTTAACCACGCATTTCTGAGGCCATTAGGAGTAAAAATATTATATGAACCAAGTCAAACACAGCAAAAAAAGGAGTTTAGTCGATTTGTGTTGAAAATTGAATAAATTTCGCTTCTCTATGAAATTTATCCCTTAAAATAGTAATTTACCAAAAAAGGATGATTTCAGTGAGTAGTAGCAGCTGTCACTTTGATTTCTGTCAATAGCGACCCTAAACTTGGCGACATGTGTGACAACGTCACGATCAAAAGAGCTTAAAGTAGGTACTTTAGTAATCACAATAAATTGCTTACATTAAAATTGATAATGTCTTCAAAACTAAGATTTACCTGGGGTTGATATATATATTTTTTGATTCTAACGGCCTAAGGAACACGCGGTTAAAATCTTTACTATTACTCGTGTATAGAAAATGTTTTCCAACTTTCGCATTGTCTGATACGATTTCGGGAATATTTTGGAATCTGAATTCTGATATAGGTACATATTTCATGCTTGTTTGTGGAAGGGGTAGTGAATTATTATTATTATTGTTTATTTGTGGGCCTTCTGTATGCCGCCTCGACCAGATTTGATCTATTGTGGCAGCCCTTTATTAGAGTTCACTTCTGAGGCCCGTTGAGTCTAGGAATTCCCAAATTCTTTGGGCAGTGAAATGTTGTATCTCTTCCGGGGGCACGACATGTTGCCCTAGGTAGATACTTCTTTTTCTCATGAGTGGTCCACAGGAGCAGAGGATATGCATTGCAGTCTCCTCTGTCTCTTGGCAGAATCTGCATACTGCGTCCTGTTTCATACCCATTTGAAACAGGCGCTTATTTAGTTTGAAGTGACCTGTCAGGATTCTTGTTATTGCGCAGGTTTTTGGTCTTTTCAGCTGTAGTATCTCTTTCGACAACTTTTGCTTGAATCCCTTAATTAAGGTTTTCGAGTGATTTTGTCCTTTTACGAGCCTCCATTCCTCGATTCAATGAATTACTTTGCCTTTGAAATGTGGCGCTGGCGGAGCATAGTGAGTATTAGTTGTACGAGAAAAATCACTATTAAAGATTGGAAGGGTAGAAGAAAAAAAAATTGCATACACACATAAAACAAAACATAGGTATGTGCTACAGCCAAAATCAGGACATGTAATAAAAACTGGCCAAGTACGAGTTGGACTCGCGCACCGAGGGTTCCGTACTACGTTCGTAATTTTCACTTGCTCTAACTTTATTAGCCGGTACCGGTTGAGTTAAGTTTGCACCTGATATCTACAGCTTTGCATACAAATGAGGAGCAAACTTAAAAACCGGGTTGTTCAAATAGGTTCGACAGTTCGCCGCGCGAGCGCTCAGCTAGTGAACGTATTGCTTATTTTGTGTCATGTAAAATAACGAAAACCAAGTTATAATGGTGCAGTGCAAAAAATGAAAACAATTTGTGTCTACAGCAAAGGAGGAAACAATTAAATGCAAGGGAACTTGCGAAGCTGTGTTCCATAAAAAGTGCGTCAATAACTCTAAAATTTTCACTGAGAAGGAGATGTGTGATGACTGCGGGAAAAAAGAGGGAAGCCCATCTCGATCGGGGCAGGAAGGAGGCAAACCAAAGATAACCATTAGTCCCAAGGAAACTTCTGTCGAAGTCCTGCTGAAGGAAATGAATACCAAATTGGAGATAATATATAAAATGGAGAAGAAGTTAGAGGAGATAAGTGAAGCAGTAGACTTCTACTCAGAACAATATCAGAAGTTAGTGGAATTTAAAGACACGGCGGAAAAGAAAATGAAAGCGCGAGACCAAAAAAATATCTACCTCGAAAAATACAATAAAGCATTAGAAGAAAGAGTTATGGACCTTGAACAAGAGAAGAAAGAGAAAAACGTGGAGATTGTAGGATTAGCGAAGAAAAATGGAGGAAATATAATAGAAGTGGTAAAATCTATTGCCAAAAAACTGAATCTTAGCCCAAATGATATGAAAGAGGCAAGGCGGGTAGGGCGAGAACCGACGAATGAAGCTAAGCCCCAGCCGGTTATCGTTAAATTAAAGTCAAGGGCGATTCGGAATCAGTGGCTCCAGGCTAGAAAGGTTCCCGTTACTAACAACGATGTCTACGGGAATGAGAGCACAAAGTCGATATATATCAACGAGGATCTCCCAAAGTACAAGCGTCAATTACTATGGTTAGCAAGAACGCAGCTTAAGGGAATATGTAGATATGTATGGGTGCAAAACTCCAACATACTGGCCAGGAAAGAAAACGAGAACAAAATATACAAAATTAGGTGTGAAAAAGACATAGAAAATATTCCGGTCTAATGTTTTGCAATTAGCATTGTAGGTATATACACACTATATGTTTCTTTGCAGATTAAATTCAACATTCTTACAGACGTATCGTCGGAAGTAGAATGTACGCGACATAGTAATATAGAAACATGGAGTAAGTCGAGTCATATAAAAGCTAAACCATTTCACATCTTACATTTAAATATAAGATCGCTGCGTATGCACTTTGATGAACTGATGGTGTTGCTGAGTCTAAGTAAATGCCGAATACATGTAATAATTCTTTCGGAGGTAAATGTTAAGGAGGTTGAACTCTCATGCTATAAGATTTCCGGGTACAATAGTTATCCTAATACAAGGGAAACTTCTAGAGGAGGTGGATTAATAGTATTTGTAAGAGAGCAGATTGATTTCTACATAAAAGAGGTTGAAGGCTATGGAAGTAATATATGGAATTATAAAATTAGAGAATAAGAAAATAAACGTTTTGTCTATATATAGACCACCTCAGAAAAACAAAAAAAATGTTTACTAGAACAACTTATTAAAAGCATACCTAAAAGTGAAGATCTGATAATAATGGGAGATATGAATATAGATTTATCCAAAGAAAATTTGAATGCATACATCACGAGCTATAAAAACACCTTGTGTAGTCACGGCCTACAGTGCTGCATACCGGGTTCGGAGATAACGCGGGAAGCTATTGTTGACGGGTGCCTCGAGCAATCGTGTATAGACCATGTATGGGTGCGAGCGCGACGGCTAGCGGTCAGCGATGCGCCCGCGACTGCGAGTGTGATAGAGTGCGGGTTGTCGGACCATCATATGGTAGGAATCAGCGTAGACCTTTGCCAGGAGTGTTGCGTAAGTGTGTCGCAGATTGGTAAACATAAGGTATTGAATGATAAGTTGGTGAAAGAAAAATTTGATAAATTTGATTGGTCACAGTTTTTGTCAATAATTTGTCCTTTGTTGTTATATCAAAAAATTTGTCATGTATTTGAAACTATATATAATGAAAGTAGGGTCGAAAAAAAAATTAAAAACAAGAGAACAACCCAACCATGGATAGATAAACAATTGTTTCTTAAAATTGCTAAGAGGGACGAAATGTTTCGTATATGGAAAGCGTCACCAAATAACATGAATAAGAGATTAGAATATACAAAATATCGAAATAAGGTGAATAAATGAATATTTCATGCTAAAAATAATTATTGAAGACAAGAAATAAAAGAATGTAACAGTGATTATAAAAAAATATGGAGTACAATTAATGGTTGGCTAGGGCGAATAAAGTTGAATGTAGACGAGATAATTATGAAATATTTGGGAAAAATTGACAACTTGTATAACATTTGTACTAGATTCTCAGAAACATTTACCAGGGAAATTTTGAGTATTAAGCATAATTGTAACGTAAAATTCCTAGATCGAAACTCATACGTTAAAAAAATAGATTTATCCTTCAGATATAAAAAAGTGACAGCAAATGATATTGAGAAAATAATAAATAGTTTAAGTTTGAATAAAGCTGCCGGTTTAGATCAAATAAGAGTACAGGATATAAAATACGTCAAGGACCAGATGTGCCCAGTTTTAGCAAACTTTGTCAACATGTGTGTGCTCAAGGGTATTTATCCAGAAAACCTGAAAAAATCTTATATAAGACCTATTTACAAAAGCGAAAATCACTTGGAATACACGAATTATAGACCTATAGCAATATTATCAGTAATTAATAAAATTGTAGAGAAAGTCATAGTGGGTCAGATAACAGGTTTTCTGGAGAAATATCAAATAATTTTAGATGCGCAACACGGATTTAGAAGAGGGAGAAGCACGGGGTCGGCTTTGGCACAGTTCTCAGATGAGATAAATTGTCGCCTAAATCAAGGAAAACAGGTTCTCGCAATGTTCATTGATTATAAAAAGGCGTTTGATACCCTAGACCATGACATCCTTCTCATGGCAATGAGAGAGTGTGGCATAGCCGGCCCGGTCAACGACTGGTTCCGCAGTTACTTATCCGGCAGGACCGTGCGCACGTCCGTCGGCGGTACCGTGGGAGCGGAGTGTGACCTCACGCTCGGGGTGCCGACTGGCTCGGTGTACGGTCCTGTCGGCTATGTGATGCTGGTCAATAGTGTTGTCAATGTCGTTGAGAGGTGCAAAGTATATATGTATGCGGATGATATGTGTTTGTTGTATTCGGCTACAGATATATCGGAAGCTCATGACAGTATTCAGTCTGATTTTGAAAACGTAGTTAAGTGGGCTCACGATAACGGAATTATAATAAATTTGACTAAAACGAAATGCATGCATATATACTCCCCATATAATCGAAAGGCAAAGAATATCAAATATGATGAATTTGGTGTGGTAGGGCACGATTATGAGTGCTTACACAACTATAAAAATAACTGTACCTGTGAACGGCTCGAATATGTAAATAGGTATAAATATCTGGGTCTATATATAGACAGTCATTTTAATTGGAAAGCTCATGTTATCGCCGTGTGTACTAAACTTCGATCAATTTTGAGTAAATTTTACCACTTAAATACAGTTATTAGTAAAAAAACCATGCTTGTTGTTGATTATGCATTGGCGGATTCGGTTATCAATTACGGCCTTAGTGTATGGTAGAACTTTCCATAGTACTTAGAAGAAATTAAGAAACTACAAACAAGATTTATTAAATACCTAGTGAATAAAAAAAACAAAAATAAGTTTAAAGGAAATAACGAGCAGCTATATAAAATCTGTAAAATACTCCGTGTACATCTAAGGGCACAGTACTTAATAGCCATAGAAAATTATTACATTAGCGAGTTTAAGGTGCGTAAGCAGAATAAATATAATACAAGAAATGTAAGACTCGGGAAAGTTGTACAAAATTATGCAAATAACTATTATGGTAGGAGAATGAATAAGTATGTGGTTCCTAGGATGTGTAACGAAATTGAGTGGTTAGGAGACGATAATAAACAATACAGCAGAAATGTCGTAAAAAGTAGCTTAAAAAGGATATTTTTGGAAAAATTGCCCTAGGACAGTGTGCAGACTGAGGACTGTAAAAGCAGTCTGAACCCCTTTCGATAGCTTTAAGAGCAGTGTAGGTGAAGTAGAGAATAAAAAGTCACAATTTATAACGAAATCCCGTTCCTAAACCAATACTTAGGCTTCCTATTTTAACTATGATATCTATCTGACTGAAGCTAATTCACTTGACGATTATTTCTTGTAAGTATTTTCAAAGGCTAGTAAGTAGTACCGATAACTTGTAGTTACGACATGAATAGTATGGGGACTATTTGTATATTTATGTGTTCATTCGTATGCCACATATAGTGGGGTTATTGTCAATTGAATTAGCTTTGGCTTTTATACTCGAGCCGTATATTGGTTGGGGAGGGGGTAATTTTATTATTTCTTAGAATTTTAATTAACAATTATTGTGCAACATATTGGGTTTTCATGGAAAATTACCAATGTTATGGTATAGTTGCAAATGTTGTGCAATACCTGTGGAAAGTTTACATACGTTATTCCACTATGTAATTTATCGCCTTATGGGCTTCATACAACTGATATTTGATTAGATAAGAGTTATTCCTTTGACTGTTAAGTCAAAGTAATGATTTCATAGCTTTCCATCGGGGTTAGATGGAAAGGTATGAAATGAAGTTATCGAATAATTTATATTTTTATTAGCTTATAAGTTATTTAGATATTTCATTTCCTATATTAAATCTATATAATTCTATAATTATGGGGTCATCCGGTACATTCTCCCGCCACTATGACCTTAGTCATAGGAAACTTCGCCGGTGCCGGTGACTCGTTGATGCTGCCTGATGCTCGCAGACGTCGGCTGTTGTGGCTCGATGCTCAGGTCTGCTGTGATGACACGGGCGCCGTGGGCGGCGCGCTGTCTTGGGCGCCGCCGGCGACGCACTGTCGCCGTGGGCGGCGCGGACGCGGTGTGTAAGGCGCGTCGCTGCGATTTCTTGGGCGCCGTGGGTGGCGCGCTGTTCTCGCGCTGCGGTGTCTCTTGCGCCGCAGGCGGCGCGCTGTCGCCGTGGGCGGCGCGGACGCGGTGTGTAAGGCGCGTCGCTGCGATTTCTCGGGCGCCGTGGGCGGCGCGCTTTCCTCTCGGGCGCCGGCGCGATAAGTCGCGGGGCCGGCGTAGGAGCCCGCTGTGCGCCACTAGGCGCGTGCAGGGCTTCTGAGAGCTGCGTGGTTGGGCGGCGCGATTGACGGCGTCGCGCTCGGCGAGCGCTGCGTCGGGGGCGCCGATTGGTGCTGTTGGCCCGGCCGACGTCACTCGTGTGTAGGACGAGTGGCGGCTCGGGTGCCGGCGCGATAAGTCGCGGGGCCGGCATGGGAGCCCGCTGTGCGCCACTAGGCGCGCGCAGGGCTTCTGAGTGCTGTGTTGGGCGGCGCGACCGACGGCGTCGCGCTCGGCGAGTGCGGCGTCGGGGGCGCCGATTGATGCTGATGGCCCGGCCGACGTCACTCGCCTGGATTGCGAGTGGCGGCTCGGGCGCCGGCGCGATAAGTTGCGGGGCCGGCATGGGAGCCTGCTGTGCTCGACCAGGTGCGTGTAGGGCTTCTGGGAGCTGCGCGGCTGGGCGGCGCGACCGACGGCGTCGCGCTCGGTGAGTGCGGCGTCGGGGGCGCCGATTGGTGTTGGTGGCCCGGCCGACGTCACTCGTGTGTAGGACGAGTGGCGGCTCGGGCGCCGGCGCGATAAGTCGCGGGGCCGGCATGGGAGCCCGCTGTGCGCCACTAGGCGCGCGCAGGGCTTCTGAATGTTGTGATGGGTGGCGCGACCGACGGCGTCGCGCTCGGCGAGCGCTGCGTCGGGGGCGCCGATCGGTGATGTTGGCCCGGCCGACGTCACTCGTGTGTAGGACGAGTGGCGGCTCGGGCGCCGGCGCGATAAGTCGCGGGGCCGGCATGGGAGCCCGCTGTGCGCCACTAGGCGCGAGCAAGGCTTCTGGGAGCTGCGCGGTTGCCAGCTGCTTCTGAGCGGCACCAGTAGGTGCGGGCGGGCTGGTTGGCAGTGGCAGCGCAGCGTAGACTCCGTCCGGCGCGCTTGCCGTGTAGGTGGGCTTCTTAGCAGGCCCGGCGGCACCGTGGACGGGGTCGACGGAGGGAGAGTCATTGTGGGTCCATGCACACAACACTGTTTCACTCGCAACCGTATCTGTAACTGATTTAATATTGTCTTTATGCACTAGCACATGATGATTTTTCCCGCAGTTGGGCACTGAACAAATCATTTTCTTGCAAAAATGTTGTTTTTCCCAGAGATGTAGGCACTTGAAACACATCTGCGCCGTTTTTGCAATCTCCCGCCGTTTATCTACACACATATCTAAAAACGTCGCGCACTCTCTGCCGCCACTATGTTGTGTACTCTCACATACCGGACATTTCTTCTCCGTGGCGGTATGGGTCCTCTCGGGTCGCGGCTGCGCGACGGCGGCGGGCGGCGGATATGTACGTGGCGCACTGTACCTTGTAAATTGGCCGGGCGGGCGCGGTGCGTAGGGCGCGTTGAAGTGGCTTCGTTGCTGGAAGGGCTGATGGCGCGGCGGCACCTGGGTTGCGTCACTGATTACGGTGTACGGTTTTCGTAATCTGGCTTCTTCTCGCATAAAATTTACCATCAGCATGACATCGCTTTCGCGCCTCGGTTTGTCAGCTGAGTAGGTATACCATTTTGATTGTAAATTCACTGTTAGCTTATCATGGAGCGATCGCAGGACTTCTGAGCTATATCTGCTTTCATGGGCGTCGACGAGTTGTAACGTAGCCATTATCGTTCCGAGCTTGAGCGAGAACGAACAGATGTCTTGCGCGTTGTCGGTGAGCTTGGGCAGCTCACGGAGATTTCTATATTCCAGCGCCGCAAGAGTCGCCGTGTTGCCGTAGCACTCTTCCAACTTCTCCATAATGAGTTCCGGCTTGGCACCGGATATGACGAAGTCACTTATCGCCGTATTTTTCAGGTTTCGGGTAGCTGTCTGCAGTCGCGCCGTATTTTCGCCCGGCGTGTAGTACGGGGCAGTGTCCGTATATACCTGCTTGAATGACAGCCATTGCCGTCGGGAACCTGTGAAGACTGGTAGATCCGCCGTTTTTCTTGTGTGGGGATCTTGTTTGCATGCCAGTATGGCATTCCGGATCGCTTCTGTGATGGTCATGATGTCGTTGCTCGGCGCGTACGGTTGTACCGCCAGTTCATCCATCGCAGCGGGTCCCGCAGAGCCGTGAAGCACGGCGGACGGGAGCGCTGGGTACTGCGTGGCCGTAGGCGCAGGCGCGGGCGGCGCATGCGCTTGTAGTGGCACGGCGTACATCGGCGCAGGGGGCGCAGGGGGCGCGGGGGGCATCGTGGCCGCAGGGACGGGCGGCGCATGCGCGCCGGGCGCCTGCGTAAAAGCGGGCGCTCCCGTCGTATACTGTAACTGAGAAGAAAAATTATGGGGATTCAAATCAAGGGCTGGGAGGTGGTGCCGGTCCAACCAGGTCTCGACCTGCCGGCTTGTATCCACATCCGTCGTGGCACTTGCGTTGTCCTCTTCTTCACTAGTTTCTAGCTCCGCTTCAAGCGTTACTAGTTTGGCTGCAGCTAGCACTTCCCGCGCTTTTGCCAATTGGATTCGCCTCTCCTTTGTCGACTTCCGCGATGAGGCCTTTGATTGCGTCTTTCTGGGCGCAATGGGTTTTTCGACCACGGTACTCGGTGCCATCACCGACCGTTGTGCGTCGTACTCTGACGACGCTACGACATCGGCGGGGGCTCGTGCTTGGTTGGGGTCCTGGGTCTCGCCGGCGGCGCCCGCGAGGAGCGCGGATGCCGGGCCGGGACTAGGGCCCGCCTGTTGCACTTTGTAGTGGAGCTCCGGAGCTGGAGCCTGCTGTGCGCCAGTAGGCGCGGGCAGGGCTCCAGGGGGCTGCGCCGCCGCCAGCCGCTTCCGCCCAGCACCAGGAGGCGCTTGCGGAGGTGCCAACGACGGCGCAGTAGCGCCGCTTCTAGCAGCACTTCTGGTGACCCTCGACGACTCGGAGGTCTGGGTCGTGGTCGTTTCGGAGCTCTGCTCCGAGGTATCGGTAATACCACCGGGGGCGTCGGTCGTCCTTACTGACGACGGAGACGGACTTCCGTTTCTTTGTGACATTTTATTCTATTGAGCTTAGGATCAATCCGGCTCGAAGTGACCAATGTGCAGACTGAGGACTGTAAAAGCAGTCTGAACCCCTTTCGATAGCTTTAAGAGCAGTGTAGGTGAAGTAGAGAATAAAAAGTCACAATTTATAACGAAATCCCGTTCCTAAACCAATACTTAGGCTTCCTATTTTAACTATGATATCTATCTGACTGAAGCTAATTCACTTGACGATTATTTCTTGTAAGTATTTTCAAAGGCTAGTAAGTAGTACCGATAACTTGTAGTTACGACATGAATAGTATGGGGACTATTTGTATATTTATGTGTTCATTCGTATGCCACATATAGTGGGGTTATTGTCAATTGAATTAGCTTTGGCTTTTATACTCGAGCCGTATATTGGTTGGGGAGGGGGTAATTTTATTATTTCTTAGAATTTTAATTAACAATTATTGTGCAACATATTGGGTTTTCATGGAAAATTACCAATGTTATGGTATAGTTGCAAATGTTGTGCAATACCTGTGGAAAGTTTACATACGTTATTCCACTATGTAATTTATCGCCTTATGGGCTTCATACAACTGATATTTGATTAGATAAGAGTTATTCCTTTGACTGTTAAGTCAAAGTAATGATTTCATAGCTTTCCATCGGGGTTAGATGGAAAGGTATGAAATGAAGTTATCGAATAATTTATATTTTTATTAGCTTATAAGTTATTTAGATATTTCATTTCCTATATTAAATCTATATAATTCTATAATTATGGGGTCATCCGGTACACACAGTCTTTCCGAATATATTCTTGTTACCCATGTTTGTTAGTAGTAAAATTAACTGGTTAATATAGTTGTAAGGTAAATAGTGTTAGGTGCATATAGCTAAAAATAATGGATATGAGCGCGATCTCGCCAACAAACTGTCTTAGCAGTTTGGCGAGTTACTTTAAGTTGCATGAAGTTATGTACACCGTTTTGCAAAAATAAACTAAAAAAAAAAGGTTTTTTGCAAATTAAAAAAAATAGCTAGTTAGAGACATGGTTATAATTTTCGTGTAGTATTTATGTTTATTTATACAAATTGTGAAAGTTTCAAAATTTTCGTTTGGTCTACTTCGGAGGAAATGGTGTTTTTTTTCACATTTTGCTTAATAAAACAAAATCTAATCATTATTATTATTATTGCATGCCTGTTATGTCCCACTGCTGGGCAAAGGCCTCTCCCTCTTTTTCCATTGGCCTCAATTTTGAGCATCATCTGGCCAGTCCTTTGCAAAGGAGTCCAAGTCGTCCCGCCGTCACCGACGAGGTCTGCCACGTCTCCGTTTTGAGTTATGTGGCTTCCACTTAGCCCACAAATCATTCAGCATACGGAAGACGTGACCAGCCCAGTCCCACTTCAACCTTGCCGCCTTCCGAGCTACATCAACTATCTGGGTTTGTGAGCGCAGCGTGGTGTTCCGGATACGATCCATTAGCTTTACACCTAATATGCTGCGCTCCATAGCGCGCTGGCAAACCCTGAGTTTGGACTTCTCTTCTCCAAATCTAATCATAATAAAAAAAACAAAAGTGTGCAAGAGTGCTAGCTACTGGATCAAGTAGGGTATCAAATAAAAGGGCTTAACTTTTATTTGATACCCTACTTGATCCAGTAGCTAGACTTTTGGTTTTAGCCCCCCTCATAATCGTCGTATTTTTAGAAAAAAAAAACATATTTAAATATTTCCTTTGCAATACATGTGGGCTGAATATGTTTATGAATATTCCAAATTTCAAATAGATAACGTAAGTAATTTTTGAGATATGGCGCTCTAATAGTCGGACAGACAGATAAACAGACAGACTGAGTTGCGCCATAAGGGTTCCTTTTGTACATTTTTCGTACGGAACCCTAAAAACGGAGAATAGGAAAGGAATTTTTGGTCATGTTATACGACAACGCTTTTACTAAAAACATCATAGACTAAAAATGGTTGCTGGCAAACGAGAAAGAGGAAGACCAAGGTTAAACTATAGTTTATACGAAACAAATAAAAGAGACGGTAGACATTAAGATATTTATGGAAATCGCTCAGGACGACTTCGTCATTTTCCTAAACTTGTCATTTTTCTTTCTTGTCTCTTTTTTAACTTGCCATTTTCTTATCTCGTCTCTTTCCCAAACTTGTCTCCTTCCTAACTCGTCTCTTTTTAATTTGTCATTTTCTTACCTGGTTTCTTTCTTAAACTTGACCCTTTCCTAACTCGTCCCTTTTTTGACTTGTCTGTTTTGGTCCTACAATAAGTTATCGTTTCACCACGCCAACAGCAAAGTTGGCACTTCGGTGGCGCACACACTTATTTTCGTTCTTTAAATAAACAACAAGTAAATTTTAAATAAAAATGGCGAATACCCATATAAACCATTTTATTCTTCTGCTTACTACAAAATATGAAATAAAATAAAATTTAAATGCTTCGTTTAACTTAAAATAATATTATATATACCCTTCACTAAGAACACCGTGCGAAACAGTCTATCTATATTTTAACCTATGGTTAGCTTGACAAAAAATAATTTTTCTTAAAAAGCCATAGGAGTTAACATTTTTTCCTTTAATTTCGATAAATATATTTTATACTTTATGTCAAAAATTATGTCCTTTGCATTCCTGTTTTTAGGGAAATTGTGGTAGACACTCCGCATGATTTTATTACGAAGTGTTTCATCTCCTTCTTTAAGATGCTGTAAATAAAATAAAAATTGGGTTTTCCTGAGATTTTGGTATTTAGCCTCCTATGGTAACCCTCAGCAGAATTTGAATTAAAAAGAGACGAGTTAGGAAGGAGACAAGTTTGGGAAAGAGACCAGATAAGAAAATGGCAAGTTAAAAAAGAGACAAGTTAGAAAAATGACAAGTTTAGGAAAATGACCAAGTCGTCCTGAGTGATGGAAATCAATGGTAAAATGGAGATATCTTTATGCTTCGTCAGCTACACCACAAAGAATTGGATTCTTAGATTAACGTCGTGACCTTAACTGATTTGTGGGTTATTTTTTCAGGAACTGGTCGTCAAGTTCCTTTCGAAGTTATTGGCGAACCACCGCCAGAACTAGGAGAGTTTATTGTTTTAATTTCAAGCCAAAACTTACCTGCTTTCGACGACTTGCCTATATTTTTTGTAAATATCGATTCTCTGTTCGATGTGCCTATAGAAGCATTAAAAAGATATCAGTAAGTAGCAAACTAAATTCCATTTTGTTTACTAGATTTTCGTTGGACCGACAATCATACCCGGATTTTTTTTGCAGAGGAGAAAAAGTCATAACCCCTCTTTTTTTCGACGGCGTAGTAGGGTAAAAAGTATCCTGTAACCATCTATGGATACCCAGCTAGCCGCGTACCAAAAATAGTTGAAATCTATATATGTAGCTGATTTGGCGTGATGAAGCCACAACGACACATACGAACATACAAAAATCTAGAAAATTCGATTCAGTGACCCCAAATAGTCAGTTACTATCATTTTTTTGAAAATATCTGCAATGTATAGACATTTAATTTTTACAACTTTATAATAACTAGTGCAGATTGTCCAAATATAGGGAATTATAGCCAGAAGGCAGGACCGATGAGTTTATACATTCCAAAGTGAATTTCAGAATATCAGATATTTACACACAATGGTCTCTGGAAGAAGAAGTACATGCCTCCGAACCTCAGTCCATAGTAAACAAGAGAACGTATAATTTCAATGATCACCATGCCGTAGCTTTACCGTGTGAATTAGTCTTCAAGTTTATCAGTGGCTTTATGGATGACTACTTTCGTATTCAGGTTTGTCAATTAGGTTATCGTTATCATTTATTTCCATTCAATAATTATTGACATACAACATGAACATACATCGCTGAAAGGGGCCGTAGAGCGGGCATTTAATAAAAAAATTCACAAAATCAATCCAATTATTGTTCAATAAATGTAGCGCAGTTAAATTACGAAACATAGATGTGCACATTGTATAAAAATATAACTCTCGATTTTCACATCAACCTTTAAGGTACATGTTCGTGTCGTTTTTACAACAATATTATACAGAAGCGACGTGTACGTGTAGCTACGGAAGGTATTTCATAGAAATAAATAGAAACCAGTAGTGTCGCGACGATACGTCGCCTGCTGCTGCTGTCTGCGCTCGGATACGAACTTGTACCTTAAAGCCGTTTTTTAAGCGGCGGCGTGGAGAGCTTGCGGTATAAACGGGAGTGTGGCTCATATTTTCCGAAAAACATTTTTTCTTCAAGGCAAATATTCCGTTCTCTTATTTTCCCGGTGGCATTTTTTCCCAATATTTTATTTTCTATGGGCATTTAATTCCGTTCCCATATTTTCCCAGTGACATTTGTAACCATTCGCATATTTTGCCCAATTTATTTATTTGTCAGAAGCTTCATGCCTTTAAGGTGAAGTAGGCAATCTTAGGATTTTTCGACCACTCGATATCCGCGGCTCGCTCGCTTCGCTCGCTCGTTAGGGTCACAACTCAACCTAACACTCCTCCTCGCTACGCTCGTCGTCGTACCTAACCTTAGCCAAGTCGGACCTGCTTTAAGGTGAAATAGGTAATATTTGGATTTTTCGACCACTTGATATCCGGTTTTGACTTGGAAATATGAGAATGGTTACAAATGTCACTGGGAAAATATGGGAACGGAACAATTACCACCAAGAAAATAGGTGACTGGAGAAAAATGCCACCGGGAAAAAAAGAGAACGGAATTTTTGCCTCGAAGAAAAAATGATTTTCGGAAATACCCAATTTATCCCATAAACGGTACGGATACAACGTGTCACTGCGATTCCGTACCGTCACCGTTTTTTAAGCGGCGGCTTGGTGGCTCCTTTAAGGTTGAAGTGCAAATCGGGAATTGTATTTTTGTTGTACAACCTGAACATCTATGTGTTACGTAAACTGTTAGGTAGGTACTGTCAGTACTAAACTTTAGTACTGGCATGTCCTCTCGACGCCTCTTTTTTGCAATGTATGTAAATGTTAAACTGACGCAACTAGCAGCATACAATTTATTCAGGAGTTTTTTATATTGGTATTGGTACCTAAGAACTAAGAGATTAAATAGACACACGGCATTGTATGCAACCTGCAACTTGTATGAAAACTGCAAGGCAACTGCGCAGTCCCATACTAGTTGCAGTGAAATGCAGCCTGTCTGTTTCCACCCTAACAGGATACATTATTACTTAACTACTGTGGTTGTAAAAATAAATAGGTAGTGTAAGTAATGAAATCGTGTGCAAATCCTTAAACCTAAATTTATTTTACATTTTATTGTAATTTTGCGAAAGTATCTAAGTGAAATTAAATATGTATTCTCTTGCAACCAAAAGTCACCAATGAATCTGTTAGGCACTACACTATTCTCAAAAATATCTTATCTATATACTATATTGTTACTCAGAGAGTTTTGTTATTTGTTAGTTAATTAATTTCATTTGTTATTGATTGTGTTCTTTACAGCTGCGTGGAATAAGGCATAATGCAAAACGTGGAGTACCAACATTTTTTGGATATGACATGAACGACCGTGTTTTCGGCACCAACTTTCCCCCAAAAGTAAAAAATGATGAAACTGATATTATTATAGCAACCACCAAGATTGACGCGCGAACTCTTGCGAAAGGCTTTAGTGGTGTTATTATGGGCGAATTCTCGTTATTTCCACCACATGTAACAGTGAACAGCCTAGGGCGTGAAACATTTTGTACAAACGATCATAATGGCGTCAAATTACCGCTCATGCCAAATCAAATAGTTCCATCATATGTCATCTTAGATGCTCAAATGACTTTGCAAGTACGCATGGGCTATGCTGGGTGCAGACCGCAAAAACTTGAAAGGTGCTATTCTCGAATGATCTATTTCATAACAGATACTAATCTAGTCACGGAAATGTTGCATCAAGTTAATGATATAAATTTTGATATGGAACAAGCTGATGAGCAGGAAAATGTGCTGACGGGCTTTGCTATAGATATCGGTGACACTGTTATATTTTATGCAGAAGGGCCCAAAGATGGCGCAATTTTGCGCCTATGGGAGAAAACTGTAGACTTTTACCCTCACCCTATTCCGAATTTTTCATCGTCGACAAGATATGCGTCTAGGATTTATCCAGGTAAATATAACAAAAAAAAGAAGAACTGCGTAAACGAAGCCTCTGGGGCCGGGTTGCATCGCTTTTAGAGCTGATGGCCACTGTGGGAGCAAGGTTCTTGAGTGGCGATGGTGACTACGAATTTAAAAATGCAACGGGGGAATAATCCTTACGAAGAGAAGCGACTGTGAGAATCTATTAATCTTTAAAACCGTACCTTACTGCTTCATTCAATAACATGGAAAGTGCGTGCTCTATACTCGCATCCAACGGTTCCTTGCGATGCTCATAAGATCGTCCCAGACCCAGTACGGGACATTCTCAAGTTGCTACCAGTTTTTAGTTGCCGCTTGAGGCGTTTTCAGTCTCATGGACCCTCAATCATCATCATCCCTGTTAAAGGAGCATTTTCATTTAAACAAGCATTAAATCCTAGCGGCTTCACAAAACTGACGTTGAAACATGACATTTCACATTTGAAATGGCATGCGTCGTTACAAAATTGACAGGTTAATCGTTATTTAAGTAGCTTAAGTTCCGATAAGTCGTACGATTTTAATTGAAAATATCCATAGAATTAAGGTTTAAAGTTTTTCCAGTATCGCCGCAGGCCACTCCTGCCTTTCCTTTCTTGGTGTTGAAGATGTTCGCGCCACTATCCGCTGTTTTGGCCTGTCCCCCGGTCTACGCTAGACCAGTTTTACCTGTTTTAGCCAGACTCGTAAGATATTGTTAAATTGTTTATATATTTTCGTAGGTTAGCACTTTAACAAAGTTTTGTTTTAGTGGTCGTGTTAATATGTTTGAATGGGACAAATCTTGAAAATACAATTTGACCCACTTCCCGGTTTCCGATTGAGCTAAAATTTGATATGTACATGGTGAAAATGCAATATTATGTGAAAACCATCGAACTGATTCGATGTTAGAGCTGGAAAGTGATCATAGGAAATATAAGAATTTTGTAATAAAATAAGCCAATCGATGGGTAGTTGACGGAGGTTCAAAAGAAATATACAGCCGACATTAAAAAAAATCACAAAAATATAATTTTTGACAGTACCTTATTATGTAACTAAACTATTGACAGACATGCAATTTTAGAAATAGAGATGTGGAAGTTGCATTTGCATTTATTACAACACTACAATACAAATACTCTTTATTGCACACCTTAGGTACACATATGTAAATACAGAACATGACAGTTACACATAAATTAGAATAAGCAGAGGTCAAACAAACAACAACAGGCGGTCTTTTCACTAATAGTAATAAGCTCTTCCACTCAACTCTTCCAAACAATCTTTGGCTAGCGGAGTGTTAAAAGACATCAACTTTACTTGAGTAGGTGGTGAGAAACGGCATATTTATCGAATATGGATAATGCTTAAAGCCTAGTAAATAATTTTCCGACGAGTATTTTAACGTATTATTTCCACATACATTTTGAAATTCGTGGAATTAGATATTGCAAGATTTAATATTCGGGGAATTAGACATCGCGGAAATTGGCATACGTGAAATCAAAGATTCGTCTATTATCACCTTCTGGAATTATAAATCGTAGATATTGACACCGTGTATATTGATATTCGCGGAATAAATATCGTGAATTTACACTCGAAGAGTTAGATTTACAGGAAATGAGACATCAGGGACCAAACAGTATTAATTTCAAAGGATTTTCCGCAATTACTACGAAATGGGATGGACGGTGCGAAGCGCGGACGGGCAGTAATAAATAATTTTCCGAGCAGTATTTTAAATGCAGTACTGTTACGTATGCGCACAAACTTCCCAAAATGTCCAACAATATCCCGCATGCGACTAAAACTTTCAGCTTCATTGCGCTTCATTAATTCCCCTTTCTGATGAATGTTGATTTTAATTTGCAATTTTCTATGTGTCCTGTCACAAGCATCAAGGAAGCCGTAAGTTGAAAATGTTTTAATTAAATGGTATTAGATCGAAAATTTCAACACATTTTCAACCAAAACTATTCAATTAGCTTCAGCTAGGTCGTTGGTCGGTATTGTTAGTGAATAAATTGGTTAACCGAACCGATATCTGACACTCCATAAAGAGGATACGTATAAAAAATACCAATTTAGTTGTGATTATAATTTAGTTTATGATTTTGTATTGCTGTTAATTGTTGTATATATCATTATATTAATGTCTGTATGTTTAGGGTATTCACGTATGGTCCACGCGCGATTTTGATAATTGAGGTTGCAATAAATTCGTTACTTATAACGAATTGATTGAAACCTCAATTATCAAAATCGCGCCTACCTAAGGGTCTCTTCAATATAATAGGCACATGTTAATGTTTTAATTTTTATGTAAAACTATGGCCACCTTTTAACAATTAATATTTTTGAAAGTATCCTCAACGTACTGACTTTACAACTTTATGATAAAATAGATGTTAAATCTGTATCAGGCTGTGTTGAAGTTCGGCCGCATGCTGACCAACTGGTTGCATCGGCAAGTCAACCCACCCCTCAGCGAGATGCCCACAGCCGCTGAGTTAGCCAGCTTCCGACAAGAGCTGTGCGTGGCGGCGAAGCCGCATAATATCTCGGGGTGCAGCTTTATGAAAACAGGTGCGCATACGCGAATAAACCGTTATTTTGAAAGTGTTAAAGCCCTTCACGTATTTCAAAATGTTAAGGTCAGGTGGGGTAAGAGAAACACCGGGTTAAGAGAAACGTTGTAAATATGATACTGAAAACTGACACATGTGTCAATGGAACAAGAGTTGCGGCCAATTGCATGGATTTTCTTTCCCCACGAAATAAATTACGTTCCCTTACCCCCACCTGACCTTAGTGTATTTTATGTATATCAAACACAACGTTTGTTTGTGTGTTTTAATGTGGGAAAGTTAACACCACATTATTATCTATTGCACATGACACAAGCTCTTTTTTTTAAACAAATACAACACCCCACGGACAATCAACACAAAAAGTAAAATTAGAGCTTGATATGAAATCATTAATATATTTAGCTAAAACATACACAAAAGAGGTATTTACAAAAGACAGAATGTAAAAAGTTAGCTGGACGATGGACGAAGTCAGGAAGAAAATCATATAGGGAAGCTGGGATGTTAGGACCATTAAAGAAAATGTGATCCTTGTGATTATAGTGAATAGTGTATCAAATGTCATACTTAGACTTCTGAGATCTTCAAATTCTGTATTGTCAAACTAAATTGGATAGCTTCGATTGTAATAATTAACTGAGCGATTGGAGCACGCACACTGATATCATATTTAACAGACATCCAAAGGGTCGTTGAAACATAACCGCGCTTAAAATATTCACGCTCCGAATAATCCAAATCGCAAAAGCGCTTATCTGTTCCACGCATCATTAAGGTCGTATGTTGTGGGGTAGAAATAGAACCTTGAATGCATTTATGGTATTTTTGAACATGGCTTTGTACTAAATTCTGAATTACGCATGCAGTTAATTATTGCACGTGTTTCCGGTGTAATAAATTAAAAGCAAGTTTAATAGCGATAAAACCGTAATAGTTAGTAAGCCTCTAGAGGATACGTAGGTATTCATTGTGTTAATATTTGAAGAAATTTCGTATTCGCTCGGTGCATTGCTTATGGTTTTGTAAACACGAGTTTCGTGTAGAGTATGCCGGTACAGTTTGGGATATATAAGTTGTAGTAAGCCAGTCGAAATGTCGGAAAAGGTGAGGGTAGCTGTAAAGTATTCCGAATTTAATGGAACTTTAACATGTTGTTTGGGGATAGCATTCAATTTCCTAAAAGTTCGTTGGGGAACCGGATTTTCAAGACTATAATATTAATGGGGATAATTTCTTAAACTATTTGCTGCCAGCATTTCTGTTAATCATGTGGATCACTCAACAATACGAGTATATCAACGTCTTGGAAAACCTATGCCCCCCCCTCCCATAAACGTGACGATGTCCCATTATAATAAACTAGCTTTTGCCCGCTACTGGCCGCCTTAGATTCGCTTATGAATAAGTTATGGGATCAGGATATTTTTCCGGGATAAAAAGTAGCGTATGTCCTTCCTTACGTTTTCAGCTTTCTATATGCCAAATTTCATCTTAATCGGTTCAGAAGTTTAGCTGTCAAGAAGTAACAGGCAGACGGAGTTACTATATTGGTCCTAAAAATCTGATTCTCAGACAAACTACGAAATTTAATGTTTTTTAACTTTGTGATGCAATGTGGTAGCCAAAATGTGCTTGGCTTTAGAAATATAAGTCAACAATTGAAAAAAAACAGAAAATATGTTTCCCCCCCAAGTTAGCACAGGTTCTTCCAGGTCGAGAACTTAGGATAGTGTCCCTAAAAACCAGTTAAAGTTCCATTAAAAAGGTTAAAGAGAAGAAATATTTCAAAATATAATAATCGAATGGTATAGAGGATGGTTTTCTCGGCCGGTGTGGTTGACGTTTAGAAAATTGCGTCACACGACGCCGATTTAAAGTGCTAGTGTTTATACGTATGTATGTTTTCCCGTTTTATATCTACTATAAAAGTACCAAGTCCAGTTACCTTACAGGAGTCATGTTTTTAAGAAAAATCTTAACAACACGTTTCAAGAATGGCATAAAAGTATCAACGTTGATAACAGCTCAATTTCTCGGTCGGAATATCTTTGCGGCCTGCGGGTCTATGATGGTCGCGTTTGTCACGCGATAAATGAATGATATGATAACGCGCCTGTCACTCTCGCACTCACATACGTGTCAGAAGGTGACGGCAGCTATGTCACTTATTAATCGCGTGACAAACGCAACCATCATAGACCCGCTGGAGATGGATCACGACAAAACGGCTGGATGAATGTCAACTATTTTTAATACAAGAATAGCTAAATGTCCGGGGATGATTATAGGACATTTTTGTACCCGACTACGCCGAAGCAAAAAGAGGGTTATGACTTTTCCCTCGTCTGCGTACGAAGTTTGAACAACCACCTTCTAGTTCGACATAATGTATACTAGTTTGTAAGATCTCTATGAACCGCTGATACTTGAAATGAACGATTTTGAATGCAAATTCCTAACCAAGACTAAAGTTAAAAGCTTTTTCCGCTTGCTTTACTCGCGTAAGTGCACTTTGTTTACACCCCGAAAACAGTGCATTTTCGAGATAACAAAAAACTTTATCACTAACATCCGTTGCTCTTTTGCCTCGCGAAAGGAGGACGAAGTAACGAACATGTTCGCAATAATAGAAGGTCTGCTACTTATTATGTAACCGGAATCCGGGATTTGAAACAACCATCAACAGTGTGTGTGTTTCAAAATGACCCGAAACCTACGAAAGTAACTGGAGCAAAAAGCACCTTGTAAATTGTGGCCTGCTATTTTAGTATTAAAGGCCATGTGGCTTCAGTGCCACTAGCGAATCGTAAAACGGTTAATTCAAAGTCGTACATGACCATTTTCGTTTGCCGAAAGTATTTGAAGAAATACGTAAAAACCTTAAACAACCAGCTTTTTGCAAACTTTATCCCAAATGGTGCACAATAGGGTATTTGACAGTAGAAAAAAATTTATATACGAAACTGATAAAACAAGCAAAATAAAAAAGTACGTTAAAATTTTGAGTTGGATACCTTACGTGTAATTTGTTTTATGAGTCTTTAGAGTTGGGTGGGAAAGTCCATTTTTAAAGTATGACAATATTAATAACTAATAATACCATTCAAGAACCCATAAAATGTATTGTAATTTTTTAGTAAATTAAAACCGTTTCGATAAACGCAAGTTTTAACATAGCTGCAGAACAAAATTTTTATTTTCCCTATAGAAGAGACAAGGTGTGACGTCACCTGCTTGTAGGCTTTAGTATGAAGCGTTTTTTGGGAAAGTCCAAAAATGTGCTTTTAACGGCGCTGTATCTCGGGGAGTTTTCATGATATTGGAGTAGTTTTTTCACCAATATTTCTATTATTAAGACGTCGTTTTATAACATACCATAAAAAAAATTGTCAAATAGCCTATTTATGTATCTTTAAATTGGTGAAGTATGAAACTAATTTATATTGAGCATTATTCGTTTTTTACAGTACCTATCAAGAGTGGCAGATCACGTAAAATCAACAAAAGTTGTGAAGACAAGAATTAATGTATTTGTAATCCTATTTTCGAATTAGTATAATTTGTGATCATTTTGTATTATACTTTTAATCCCTATAACTTGAGAGATCGGCTTCGCTCGGTGAGTGTAAGATTATTGAGGATATAAACCTATCTATTATGACGACCGGTATAGCTCAGTGGGAGTAACGTTGCCAGCGAAGCTGAGGTCCTGGGTTCAAATCCTGGTAAGGGCAAATATTTGTGTGATGAGCATAAATATTTGTTTCTGATTCGTGGATGTTTTTGTGTAAAATTAGGTGATTTGTGTAAAATTGACCCGTAATATTTATTTCTTTGTCTCGTAATATTTTATCAGTTAAACTTGATAATTAAATTGGGCCCGCACATCAACTATCATCCAAATCATTAGAGCGGTTATTAGAAATGCTCCTTTGATGTCATGGTAAGTCACTGTAGGTACAGTCGGCCATTACAAGATTTATCTCAATGACCGTCGGAAATGCTGCCCTCGGAATTGTCGGCGAAATCTCCAAGTATTCTAAATCACAATATATCCCAACATAGTCCAAAGGTTCGTTCTCAATCTTTACCGGATCGTCGGTCCATCTCGTACGGACTATAAAAACATTGTCATGAAAGTAGCGGCACACTGGAGGAGCTTAAAAAGTTGAACTTGTTAACTCCTGTAGGTACAGACGTAGTTTTTCCGATAGCAATTCTCTATAACATTATATTTGTAATTAAATTTTCTACGAATGTTTCTGTTGTGCAACTAGAAATTGATTATACAACGTATTGAATATTTCCGTCGAGTTTGAATAACAATGGTTAACATTTTAGGGTTTCACTCACAGTCGACCTCACTCCGCTAAACATATATATGTATAGATACCATACACTCATTTCCCTACACCCAAGCCCTAAACTCTTAACAGCCGCCATGTTTTCCATTTTGATTTTCAATCAACAGTTCAATTGGCACATTTGTAAAAAAAACAGACGCCAGAATGTACAGGGACGTAAACTGGGATTCGTTGCTCGTGAGGAAAGACAAATCATTCGCGGCTATAGACACCGAGTCTGAAGATATTTCACGGGGTTTTATTTTATCTTGAAGCGTTGATAAGAATACCGATGCGGGGTTGAAATTCTCCAGTAAATCACCTTAGCTCGATCCACACACAAAGGAAGCAAAATGTTTGCCAGATATTAGCACGCCGTTTAAAATTTATGGTTAAATCTGTTTATATTATAGATAGACATTATGTATTTACTCGTATTTTGTGGCTATTTTAAGGGGCTACCCGAAAAATTCGGTAAATTTCACTGTTTTTCAAGTGATATAAAATGATTCCTCTTGCTGCAAACCACGTAAAATATATGTATATTGTAGCTTGGTGGTTGGCCTATATTTTTGTTCATTGGAATGTTAAAAATCAAGAGAAAAAAAAGATTTGTAAAGTCCTTTTTCTATCTTAAATTGGTATAGACTCCCTCGTCAAGCGACGCTTAGACATGGGACTAAAACCAATAACTGAGTAATGATGTTCACTTTATAATTGTCAACTGGTTTTTCAATAGGTTCTATACTTTTTAAGAAAAGTAGCTAAAACTGGTTTTTTGTCTTAAAAATAACAAATTTTGGTTTCGGTGACTCGTGAAGATAAACTGAAACAGTATATTGGTAACAACGGTGGTTGTTAACACGATGAGAAATATACAACACAGAAAAGTGAAGATCAACAGATCGAAGGTTATTCGCGTATGGTAGCCCCTTGAAGCAATAGAAATATATTACCGAAATACATAGATATTAGGCAGAATCAATCGCGTATGAAGAAAAATATAAATCTATTTTCATTTTGGTAATAGTAAGAAACGGTGTATAATGAGGGCATTGTTAAACAAATATTTTTTGCACTTGAACTTAATCTTTTGCCTCCGCATTCATCTTTAAGTTAGTATAGAAATGTCCATACTTAACACTAACACGTTTACTGTCCCTAACGATCTGACAATGTCACAAGTCCAACTGTCACATTTAGTATGGGGATGTGACCCCACAGTGGGAGCATGGACTCCTGAAAAAAGTTTCATGGCCCCACATTGAGGGCACTCGGACAGGGAACCTGTTAATGAGGCCTATGATGATTTATTTTATTACTAGCTTCTGCCCGCGACTTCGTCCGCCTTAAATTCGTTTATCGCGGATAAGGGTATTTTTCCGGGATAAAAAGCCTATGTCCTTCCCCGGGACTCAAACTATCTCCATACCAAATTTCATCCAAATCGGTTCAGCGGTTTAAGCGTGAAAAGGTAACAGACAGACAGACAGACAGACAAACAGACAGACAGACACACTTACACATTTATAATATTATATATATATATATATATATATATATATATATAGTATGGAAGTATGGATTTCATATTTGTATCAATAACTGAATATTTATTTTAACTGATTATAGTGTTTATGGTTTAAACAAATTAAATATGATGAAACAATGAGAATACAAACATCTTTTTTTCAGTAGTTCATACATTTTGTACTTTTGGACATCGGGAAGGTAATTAATTAAAAATAAAATAAAAATATGTACCTACATATTATTGAAACCAAAATGCCCCCTTCTCAACTAAGTATTACCAAGAACCATTAAAACAAGAGGGCTGTCAGTTGCCATGAATTGAACCGTTCCCGATCTTTAGTTCCATATAAAACTCGGTTGTCGATCGATTTTTTTGCTTACATCGCCTTCTGGACCAAATTTGCTGCAATGATACAAAGTTACTGAATATGCTTTTGTATTTTTGGAGCAAAATTAGTGTAGATGGCCGTTAAATCTCTGTCAAAATCATTTACCAGAACAGTACAAATAAAGTCCATTAAAGAACGCTGCAAACCGGATACATGACAAATCCCGAAATGTCAATTAATCGAATTATGGTCGAAGTGTAAAGTCGGAGATCGAATTCGAGATCAAAAATGTAAACATACAACTGTCAACATCAAAGTAACGTGCCAGGGGTAAATCATCTTTTTTATTTTATTTTTTTACATATATCCGAACTTTATTGACCAAATGTTTGTTTGAATGCAACAATAACAAACTACAAACAACGAGAAGCACATTCATTCCACAAAGTTCAGACAACAAATGACGAATGTCGTGTGTGTGATGGACTGACGGATAAACTAAAATGGCCGCTGGCTATGACATTAATCGATTGAAGCCTTATGGTCTAAACTATGTCTTTGGGAGCGCTTAAGTATTACGTAGTAACATTTTAAAAAATGCGTGAGAGAACACCCCCTCCCGCCCCTGTAACACATCCTACCGTTTTACAAGACCCCCGCCCCCTCCCCAATTCGTTACGTAATACTTGAACGCTCCCTTTTCTGCATGTTATCACTGAATATTTGAAAATGCAATTAGAAAAGAATTTGCTATTATTTTTATTACTATTACTAACCAAATGTTCACAGCTTCTGATCATTACCAGTGGTATAAATTAAATCTCCGTATATTTTATTTGAACTACACAAATGTGTAATAGAATAAAATAATATTTGCTGTTTAACTTAAAAAATATTTTTAATTACTCGTTCGGTACTATTTACTCTGAATATGGTAGTTTTTATGAGTATTTCAATGATTTTATTAACCACCGCTTGCGTAATTTTTTTTATGGTGGCAACCCATTTGTTTATAATTTTGATCTTGAATTCGATCTCTGACTTTAGTGCTTATGCCCATTAATATGAAACTTTATTAGTTACTGTCAAAGTGAAGTGACACTTGAAATTTGTAGGTATTAAATCGTAAATGATTATCTATTTTGTGCAGTATAGTTCCTTGATAGTCCAGCGGCGTGGTAACTTTAAATGGTCTGTCGGTGATCGGAGGTTCAAACCATGACAAAAAAGAGCTTTTACAATTTTTTGAATTTAATTTAAGGTTAACTGGGACAACTGCGTCTATGGGCAAAGGCGTAACATTTGACGGTATTCGAACATTTTAGAAGAGTAAGTTTCTAGAAATAAGTAACGTGTATCATAATTACTCGCTCATATAGGATATATGGGTACCATACTTTTATAACGCAATGCAATAAAAAACGGCCTATTTTATCCAAAAAATTTTTTTGGGTCGTACTACGGTTTTTAAAAATTGCTAATAGACTCTTTACAAGGGATCTTTTAACTTCCTTTAGGATTTAGGGTTATTTTTGTAACATCCTGTATATTTAAGTATTAGAAACTCATACCTTTTAGTCTTTATTGTCATTGTGACAAGAGCGGAAAAGGTACCTACGTGTTTCAATTTCCCTTACTGTACCTGAGTAACGATGTATATTAAGTACTCATAGTACCCATAGTAAAAGTATTGTTTAGCTTGGGTTGATTTGTATTGTCCCAGTTATTAGGTATTTATCAGTGGCGTAGCGTGGAATAATCTAGACGTGGGCTCAGTCGCATCAGTGAGGCCCTTTTTCTTTCAAGAGAATGTCCATCATTCACAAAGGGACTTCGATATAGGCCCCATTAAGTGCGAGGCCGTTGGCGAGGGCCCGCTTCGCCTACGCCTAACTACGCCACTGGTATTTATAAAATATATCACGCTCTTAATTCAACGGTTAAGTATACACTTAAAAGTTTTGTGTTGAAGTACGCCAACAATCGAATTATCTTATTTTAAATCCAGCCCAAGTGTCACGTCCCCGAATACAATGCCGTTCCATATACTGCTCGAAATCAACGCGGAAAATTGGATGTGTCGCCGAACGTACGATCTCTACTTACACGGAGATCCGAAAAATAAACCTGTATTAGTGTCGAACATCCAATCTCGCGGTAATACCACGGGCGAGCCTTAATTTGGTAATCCTATTTCACTTTGAGCGTCTGTAACATTTCCAATTCTTGGTATGAAAATCTCGATTTTAGAAACGAAAATATTTATTTACTTCTACAGGGATACATTTTCGTTCTGACACACTATCAGACGGTCGCGAGTAGCAACACAACTATAAATTGCTATGCAGAAACTGTATAAGCCTTTTTCTTTTACTTTCCTTGTGTAGTGTTTCTTTTAATTTGTTGATTGCACAAAGACTGATTGGTGATAGGCAAAGCGAAAGGTTTTTCTTATCGGAACTGGAATATTCGGAATATACGTACACCTATTTGGAAAAATAATCCTCACTACTGGTACAGATCTATTTTGATCCTGGAACACTGCATCGTGTACTGTATGAAGAAGTATTATAATTTATGATTTTGTGCTACGCAAGTCTTGTGTCCACCACTCTACCCAGATATATCAACGTAGCTAATACTTAAAGTAGCCGTAGCTTTGTTTACTTCGTTTTCACTCTGAACTTTGTTAAGTGGAGAATATTTTGGTTTTCCAAGAAAATATACGAGAATTGGTTGAGGTAAGAGGTTGATAAAGTAATAAGGGTTTCGTACCTGTAGAAATTTTACATATGCAAGTTTCTTTGTGAAGTCGGTATCATTAAGCATGTCTGCCACTCGCGACCAACGTTTTGGATGAATTTATATATATGAAATAATAGTTAACAAATTGTTCTTCATTTTCTCCAACTTCACTCATTTAACGGTTTCCCAAAACATTAATTAATAATAGATTCTTTTAGTCCAATTCTATAACATATTCAAGAGACTAATATTATGAGTCCAACAAAACTTCTAACCGGAACTAGGAACCTAAAAAAATAATTCATTAAGTATTAAAAATGGTAATAGTATATTTTATTTGTAATCATAACAATATTTTATCTATAATCAGTAAAAAGTGAAATCTCACAAAATATGTACACGAATAGCCCATTAGCAATACGAGTATGTTTGGCTTTGCTTTTAAATTAACAGAAGCAATTAGTAACAAGCATAGGTAAAAATATTAATGAGGCATTCATAACTATTATTCGTGCGTTTCATGTTCAATGTTACAGAATTAAGTTAACAATATGGAGAAAAAAATAACTATTCATATATATTTTTCAGTATATTCAGCATAACATTAATACTTATTTGACTCATATCTTGTTGGATTACGTATATATATAGGTACGTAATTACTAGGATTAAGATGTAACATTTACACTGGAAAACTCGACTATTATCATTAACAGTTATTTCCATTTCACCGTACTAGTGGTCCCTAAAATGACTGGAATAAAAGTTTTAAAACGGAAAAACTCATAAAAACCGGTCCACTCGTTTAGAAACTACGAACTTACAACAGCCATCTTTCGTCGGGGGTTAAAAATGACATTAACTGAAGTTAAATTTGCGTAACAACCAGACTTGCAACTCAATCCTCGAAACTTGATCAGCGCTAATTTCGCCTACAACCCGTTTTGTAATGAATGCTACATTTAGCAACGAGGTGAAATTAGTCTTCATTGCTAGCAGGTGGTTTACTAACTTACGGGCTAATTATGTTTCCCAAATTCCCATTTAATTCTCCTACTAACTTAACTTAAGTTAAGTCAGATGGTGAAATGAAACAGCCCAGTGGGGGTGTTATTCTTAAATGTCGCACTCGACCGCCTTCAGTTCGTCCTTAATATAACTAGACACGAAGTAGTGGTACATGTTCCAGATCACAGGTCAAAAGATGTTGGTCTGTCAAGCAGGTTGTCATGTTCCTATGGAAACGAATAGTTTACACGCGTCTAGGAGTGTATGGGTCATATTACAGGAGCGACGTCGTCAGTGCTGCGTTCGACGCTTCCCCTCCGCGACCGAAGTTGCGGACATCTTCTAGTGCATAAATATTAATAAACTACCCATCCATGTTACCCTTCTTTACCCTCAAGCCAGCATCACTTCAACACTTCATCACCCCTCTTGTTTTCTTCAGTGTAATGGAGTAAAAAGTGTCCTATAACCATATTTGGATACACAGCTACCCGTGTACGAAAAATAGTTAAAATCTGTTTAGCCGATTTGACGCGATGAAGCCACGACACATACAAAATATCCAATAAAAATATTTTTTAATATAAGTTTCATCCAAATCGGTTCAGCGGTTTAAGTGTGAAGAGGTAACAGACAGACAGACAGACAGACAAACACACTTTCGCATTTTTAATATTAGTATGGATTTAATAAAATAAAAAAAACGTATGTTTGTCTATAAGGTATTTATATATATGGGCCCTCTTACCAGAAATAAATGATTTCATTCATTCATTCATAATAGAAGGTAAGCCGCCGCGCTGTCTACCGTGTAACCGGGCCGGATGCGGTTATCTGTGACGTATCTGCACGTTCAAATTCACACGTGCAGCCTCCCTTGTTAAATCGGTATTGCTTCACGCCGCCACAGTATACACATAGAAGTAGGTCAACTACAGGTTTTTTTTGGAGTTACTGAATCAATTATCCTTATTTTTGTAATGTGGAAATACCACAATTTTTATTCAAATTAATAGTATAACACATAGTTCGATTGTAAATGAAAAACTCAATGCGACCTACTAAATTGCAAGCATGGTCTTGAGCCTGCGACATGAGCTATCGCAACTTTACGTTCGTAGGTTGAAATTTTGAACACGATATATCTATTGAAATAAAACAATTTAACGGATTATGTCGCGTATATTATCTCATTTTAGTTCCCGACGTTTCGGAAGCTTTCCAGCTTTCCATGGCCATGGGTGGACGGGTGGGGCCCTAAAATGAGATAATATACGCGATATAATCCGTTAAATTGTTTTATTTCAATGAGTAATAATCGCGGAAACAGAAGAAAATATTACGGTATATCTAGTCAGCACTAGTAGCGCACTCTGTATTTTTCTTATTTTTACATGCTAAGCGCATCAGCCGTATTCCAAAATAGTCGTACCACGCTTCGTCTCTATCCCATTGGAGTTTTTTTGCAGTTTTTTGGAGTTCCCTTTACCTTTGATGACGTGTTAAGGTTGCGTCACACTGTGACAATTTTGTAAGTTTACGTATTTATATGTGTCTTTGTGGCTTCATCATGCCAAATCGGCTAAACGGATTTCAACGATTTTTGGTACACGGGTAGCTTGGCTGGGTATCCGCATATGGTTATACAATACCTACTATCTTGGGTAAAAGAACTGACTACGCTGAAGAAAAAAGTCATTTTAGTACCTAATAAAATCAGCCCAATTAAAGTACCCAAATGTACATATACTTACATACAAATTCAATCTTTTGTTTGTTTTGCGGAATCACCTTGCCCCAGAATGCCTAAAATACCAAACGAGCGAAAGCGCGAGAAAAAGCCAGCGTTTACATAAAACAAACAACCCTAGCGTACATTCCAATGACGTAGCGCCACCCGCGTCCAATAGGAGCGGTAGGCATTAATAGCGGTGAGAACGCTCTCCGTCCATACAACTGATGTTTCTGTTACGTAGTAACTTGTATATAATCTGTGACTCTGTGGCGAGCTATATAGGAGACTTATGTTCAACAATGGACGTCCGTGGCTGATATGCATACTTTGTGATCTGATTGTGCATATACTTTTTATGCTGCGATGGCAACAACCCGGTGTCATATCCCACAGCACTAGAGAATAGCTGTGCCTTTAAATGTTCTACTGCTGTTGTTTACACTGTGGTACCGCCGCGCCGTACGATGCGGATGTCAACTCGTCTGCAACAGCGTTATTAACAACGCAAGCGCAGGCTATAAATTCTGCCGTCCGAGCAACCACATTGTACTCATGTAACAGCTACTTCAGATTAATCGATGAAGATCATTATACTGCATACTATATCACCAACTTACCTGTCCAGGCCTTGGACAAGCGCGATGCACTTCGCGATTGCGCCTCACAGATACAAGTAAATTCAGCGACCTCAATAGGATTTGTTCCTGATTCGTCATATTCCTTATTCGACACTTTCCTAACTGGTCTTATTCCTAACTCGACATATTCCTGATTCGTCATATTCTCCACTCGTCATACCATGTACATTTGTCTGCACTAACGTATTGTAGAAATCCTCTGTGATAAGTGAGAAGAAATCTATTCGCCTATAAATATTCATTTGACTGTACAATTTCGGACTAACAGAGGATTTCTATAATACGTTAGTGCAGGCAAATGTACATGGTATGACGAGTGACGAATATGACGAATCAGAAATATGACGAGTTAGGAATATGACCAGTTAGGAAAGTGTCGAATAAGGAATATGACCTCAATAGTGCGGCCATTTCGGTATATCAGATGAAATCTAAGGGCATATGCACACCGCGGTTTAGGAACGCGCGTAGTCAGCGCATTTTTCATTCCATAGAGCAGCTGTATACTGACTCGCGTACGTATCGCGCGTAACGGGCATCGACAGCGCATTTTTTGGTTTGCATAGGCCCTAAGACATACTAACTACACAATTTTTTTTTGAGTCTAGCAGCGCAACATCGAGACTGAGCTGAATCAAAGTCAAAAATGCTGAGGATGAGAAAGCATGTCGCAAGCTTATGTAGGCCCTCTGCACCTCTGGAGTACCTTAGGACAACAACAATAACTCACGTGTTCTATGAACTTTTAATACAGGTAAATAGGGCATCGAAAGGTAATCCTCTTGTTCTAAAATAATCGGTTAGCTTTATGATTTTTATGATTTTGATATTGGTCTCATACTAAAATCGTAATCGCGAGTAGACTCAAAAAGTAACATTTTGTATCGCATTTGGGTAGCAAACAAGAATAGTGATTAAATCTTATATATCTAAACTTTATCTCAATTAAGAATTAGCTAAATTCAAAAAGACTCCATTAAGTAATTTTAATCTTAAAAACTATATAGTTTTAGGCTACCGCTACTTTAGCAAGTTAAGAATACCTAAAACCTGGTTAAGTATTTTAAAAACTATTTGGTATTAAGTTTTCCTACAATTAAGTCTAAAAATGTGTTTTTTACTCAACTCAGATTATTTGAAGGCTCACTTAAGACTCAATGGTATAATTCAGGTATCAGTTTAGAATCGCAAAGTAAAAACTGATTTTGTAGATAAACTTAAGGTGATTGTAACACCAACCTCTTTGAATTGTCTCACTGAAGACCATTGTATTCATTTTTTACTAAATGTAATCAAGTTTAAGTGAAAATAAGTTTAACGGGACGTTTTTCAACAAATTATGACCAATTAATGGAATGGATGAAATAATAAAAATAAAAAGATCTGGTGGTTTCGTCGACGTGTTCCGAAATATAATAAATATCCTCAAATTGTAAGCGACCAAGTGCTTCGAACTTTAGCAGTGCGACGAGTGAGACTTCGTTTTAAACACAGGATATACTGAATGAATATTACATATTATATAAGGTTATGGTTTTTCTTGCATATACATTACCATAAATTGGACGACAATTTGCATTCACTAAATCAAACTAAAGATTCTATAAAATCCCATTAAGTATTAAGTAGAACTACACTAATTCGGCGTTTAGTATAAGTTAAGTATAATATCTCTAAAGCGGTACTAGTCCAAATGCAATTTGTCTAGACTTTATCTAAAGTAACCTTACAAAATCAGTGTCGTCTAAAGTTAAAGTCAAAGTTAAAGTTGTTAAGAATAATAAGATTTAACGCCATTTTACATTTTTAATAAATAAATAAAATCTAAAAATTCCGACGCTAATTCATAAAAAATATAGTATACTGAAGTTCGATTTTTGTTATAGCAATAATAATTGCATTTATATCTCAAACATTTACAGAAAAGTAGTATTCTGCGCTGTATTTAAGCAAATTTATCATTTGGCAACATAATAATTTTTATTGCTCTTTTTCCAGTATTTTGTAAGCCCGTCTGTTTTATAGCACTTTCGATCAATTTTACACGATAAACAATCATGCGTTGTAGTTTTTAAATGCCTATAGGGACATAAAACGGTCTTTTCTAAACGTAATAAATAGTTAAGTAATCGCTATTTTGATAAACCTTCAATGAATTCTCTTGTTAGTAAAAGAGTTCGCCATATTTTCTAAAATATTATTATATGAGTAAAAAAAAATTCAAATTTTCTTTATTAAGAGATGATCGAATTTGTGGAACTCAGTGTTGATGATAGTTTTAAGTAAGTATTGTAGATATCTTTAAGTTTATTTCTTGGACTTAAGACGACCTTCAAGATATCTTGAAATCGAAGTTTAGAGATCGGTTAAACCCCCATTCTTAAGTAGGGTTTAAGTTTGTCTAAACAGTAGTATTAACTCTTTCTTGATTTTTTCTTAAATACTGTGCCCACTTTGTCTTAACTGTGTCTTGGGGCATATCTTCAAGATATCTTCAGGGACATAATGGTTTTAGCCAAGACAACAGCAAGAATTTGTCTAATTGTCTTCAAGATATCTTCAACCCCTTTTTAAGACATTTGATTCCTACTTGGGGTATCATGCGTAATTTACGATCGTGTAATAATTGGACGCCACCATGGTTACAATAACTTCTCAAGCTCGGTAATAGAGGTTGTATATCGGCTTTCGCTAAGAACATCAAAGTGAGTCTTTTATAATTTGTTACCTCTACAGACTGCATGAGATTCTCTGATATTTAGACGTTCCCGTCTGTCAAAGCTTAAGTCCAACTAACAATAAGTATGTTTATTGAGTAGCTCTCCTCACTTTACTAGACTGCTTTGAAAAAAAATCTAAATTTTAAAACACCATATTATAATACTCAACTGGGAGTTAGAGAGTTACGCGCTATGCAATACAAATGTCTGCGGAGAGTTAGGTTTATCTGCAGCTCACATTATCTACGGACAATTAAATACCGATGCCTTCAAAATAGCTGCTCCACTTCTACTAGATGGCATTACTTTTGTTACATTCATTCAAATACTTCTAGAATATTACTTAAAAGCAATCTGGTAACTCTGACGTTGCAGTCTGTAAAAGTGTACGTTACCGTCTGTAATAATGGTCATGAAGCCAAATCGTGTAGTCATTCCACTCGACTTCACGGCATCTTCGTTTCATTGGTAACTCGTTTAGTCTATCGGTGAACGGTTTACGGACAGATGTGTCTGACTGCCGCCGATAGCGGGCTGATAGTGGCTATTTGGTTTCTCGGAGGTAGAGCGATTTCCAAGATTTCGTACTGTTAGTTGATTTCTATGTACAATCAGACTCGCAAAGGTGCGTACCCTGTCATAGAAAAATGTAGGCTGGAGGGTTACTTTTTATTAACTCCCGATGAAAAGGATGGGTGTTATTAGTGTAACTGTGTATCTGTCTGTGTCAACGTAGCTACAGTCAGGATGAACCGATTTTGATTTAGTTTCTTGACTCGATACACGATGCTCTTAGCTATAATCGTTTAAAAAATATAGTTTTTTTATATACTGACTGCTATTACGAAAAGGGAGAAAGAAGTTTTAAAAAAGTCGGCCAAGAGCATATGTCGGACCATGCATGCTCAGTGTAGTGTTCCGTAGTTGCCCATCCTTCACAACAGACGGGCTTAAAACAGCGGTATAATTTGATACTAGAGCTAAGCCGCGGACGGGATGCGCCTTCTCGTAAACAGACTGAATAAGTATAGTATTTGTGTAAATACATAAATGGTTCGAAACCGGACTACCGCGGTTTCGAACTATTGACGGGACTTAAATCACTGTAAATATTCATGATGTAAATGACGAATAGTCAATGTGAATCAATAGTATGCATAAAGCATGGACCTCGTTCATCTCAATCATTTTGAGTAGCCACACTGATGAAGATTTACCGCCCTTTATTGAAATTATCAGTGAAATATTTGGATTTCTGGTTATGTTTTAGCCGTTTCTGCTACACTAGAGGAAAACTTGGTTAAAGTAGGCATAACGACTCATATTGATCCCACCGTTTATGTTTGTCTAGACTGTCCATAATATACATAGCATACCTAATCCCTACCATACATACAGAACATCACTAATTCATACGCTTTTTGACAATGCAATGCAATACCATCGACCTGATCTGATGATGGAGCTGGAAAGTGGTCTTAGGAACTCCGTGATAATACAACGCAATCCTACCGAGTTTGGGCTCTTTAGAATCGTCTCGATAAGTTAATTCAAAGAAAATTAGCAATAAGTGCTTGTATCAAAAAATGTATACTATGACCATACCTCGCAACAGAGGTAGCAAAACCAGAGCATCTGATAGTTTTATGTTAGGGTTAGCGATTACGATGAATCATTTACTTATTTTATTGTACGTATGATTAATTAGTATAATTTAATGATAACCTGACTGACCCTCTTTAGATATAACCTTGTTTAATTTTCTATCAAAGAAAATAGATTAATACGTCAATGTCATCAATGTTACATGCGTTTTAATGTGTCTGTCATTTTGTTTGTGAAATCACGTATTTTCTGTATCTCATTCAAATATTAATATGGAATCTTTACTGCTTGAGAATATAGCTGTACTGAAAAAAAACGATACATTTTTGGTGTTTTGTATGTACAGTGAATATAAAATCAATGAAACACAACGTGGTCAAACATTTAGCTAGTAGAAACAACCAAGTAAAGAAAGATACTTTCTCTTCTTCTTTTGAATTTCTTTTAAAAGATAAACCTAAAAACCAGGTAAAAGATAACAAAATTTACTGTAGGTACATTACATTTTACAAAAAAAAACACGACATTGATCTTTATTTGGCTACAGATAAACATCGTAATGTTTCAAAACTAAATCAGTTGTAACTTAACAAGGACCTAACAGCTTTCTTTACAACAAATTTTAGTTGATTGTCAGTATTCAAAATCAGAAACGGTGGTTTGAAAACTGTAAAGATATTTGTGTAGCAAGAGTTGTAGGTAGTTAGTAAAAATGTACCGTTGAACGTATAGTTGTAAGGGTCCCTTTTATCGTAAATGTCTATGGCACAATGGTAGGAAATATTATTCTGTAAACATGTAATGTAAATATACATTTGTCACAATGATTCAATGAAAGGAAGGTTGTAAACATGACTGTGGAGTATTGAGTCAAAAAATGAAGCTGTCACATGCTTGGTAAGCAAGTATTTGTTATACTGTGTGTTAACATCTTTAAATGTAAAAAAATTTTGGAACTCTCAATTGTAAATATACCTTTGACCTCGACTGCACATAGTGACAACCTTGACGTACATCTACTTCGAATTTGCTACTTTGATTGCGGGGTATGATTATGACAGAAACTTATTCCAGTCCGGAATACTTGTTAATGGAAAAAGTAGGTAAGCAAGCCATCGAAATCATCACCTTTTTCATTTTTCTCTTGTTGAAATGGCCATGGTAATCACGAGTGAGGTTTGGGGGACGTTGTTGCCTGCCCATGTCTCGCCATCTTCTCCGGCTATCGATATTGCTGGTACTATCAGCAATATCAGCATCATATAGTCTGCAACATCTAAACCACCAAATATATCGTAACACATCTTTGTGCCCATAGTAATAAAGATGTGTTACGGTTGGACACCGCGTTCTGGCCGTAAGATGGTCGGACGATCTGGTTAGGGTTGCGGGGACTTGCTGGATGCGTTTAGCCTTTGCGTATTGCCTCTATCCAGCCCACGTGGAAGTCTAATGAGGAGGCCTGGGTCCAGCAGTGGACGTCCTATGGCTGAAATGATGATGATGATATCAGTATTCAAAACTAACTTGCAAGAGCCTCAGCCACATACAAAATTACAAATATTTACGTAATATTACGTATATTATAATGCATCAATTTCGATTATTTTCGTACCTACCCCAAACTTTGTCAGTTAGACTCTGCCCGAAATGCGAAAGTTCAAAAGTCTATTCAATCGGCCGGCTTAACTTCTCAGCACTTACGAACGGTTTCCGAACTACACGCGGAAACGTGTTGTAAACCCAATAAAGAAATGATATTTGAAGTCCCTTTGGCCCAAAACTTGTACCTTACTCAATTTGGCAGTTTCCCTTAGGAGATTTGATTAACGCAACCTCCGTTTATACGCTTTCTTACGCCGTAATTTTATTGTTCTGGGATACGCGTCTGATGCCAAATGTAATTTGCTGGGCGATCGTTCTATGGGTATTGGACATTGTTTCAGAAAATCATTGGGTTTTTTGTATATCGACACGTTAAATGATATCTCATACAATTCATAAGATTTAATTTGATCGGATTGATGTAAATTAATCAATGAGTAATCCTAAATACGTAAATATGATTTCTTTGTTGACCAAATAATTTTGAGTCTCAATTAATTTCCAGTATTTAGGACTAGACCTAGGTCCTAAACGTGTCCCGTTATTTACAGGATCTTACTTAAGTACTAAAACCTAATTAACTTAACCTAAGTACTTTCATACTAGTTCTTATTTTCTTTCTTCTGGCTTCGGATTCTCAGGAAGCAGTGAGTCCACGCTATCAGACCTGTGAATATAATTCTCTAATTTTAATTAACTCTAGACGAAAAAGAGGATTTTTTTAAAGATTTTCTGTGTGTATGTCTGTGGAATCATAGCTCTAGAATGGATACACTGATTTCGGTTTAGTCTTTTGTGTTTAAAAAAAAACATCATCAAGAGTATTCTTGGCTATGGTTCAAGATAATTGGTTCAGCCCTTTGGAAAATACTGGTTTCTTTCTAGATGTGTCGGGGTTTTTGACTAGTTCACCGATTACCTGCTTATTGCTAAAGTGTATGTAATGTACGTTACGTTATGCTGTCTAAGGGCGCGCTGCTTTACATTCCGCAGAGCTGTGTACCGACCCACGTGCATATCGCGTTTGTATCAATACAACCATGCGCCGACGGCGCGTTTTAGAAACGCGCGTTGACAGCATTTTATTAATTCTACAGAGTAACATACTGACTTGCGAGCGTAACGCGTTTGTATTGATACAATCATGCGTCGACGGCGCGTTTTAGAAACGCGCATTGACATCGTTTTTTTTATTCTACAGACTACCATACTGACTTGCGTGCGTAACGCGTTTCTGTCGATACAAACATGCGTTGACGGCATGTTTTAGAAACGCGCATTGACATCGTTTTTTTATTCTACAGAGTACCAAATTGACTCGAGTGCGTAACGCGTCTGTATCGATACAAACATGCGTCGCCGGCACGTTTTAGAAACGCGCGTCGACAGCGTTTTTTTTATTCTACAGAGTACTATACTGAATTGCGTGCGAAACGCGTTTATATCGATACAAACATAAGTCGACGGCGCGTTTTAGAAACGCGCGTTGACAGCGTTTTTTTTATTCTAAAGAGTACCACACTATCTTGCGTGCGTATCGCGCCTAAAAAACCACGGTGTACAATTGTGCAATAGCCGTAAATGTTTTCACAGTTGGGTACTTTTCCAATTATTCCAGTGGCGGGCCATTTAAAGGTTTTTTTTAGTACAGGTGAACAGGTTTATTCCCTAAATTAATTCAATAAACGCATCTGATAGCTGATTGCATTTTTCGTTCTTGCAAAAGGCTTTGAGCTCCCATTGGTATCAACAAACGATCAAACAATGTTTACAAGAAAATAAAAGCTGTTGATTGCATAGTCATTGAGCCAACTGCACTCTTTCGGTTTAAACATTTTTTTATTTAACCGGGGAAATGGGATTATCGAGATTCTTTCGAGGTTATTTAATTAAACGGAAAACTATCTATCCCTTTTACTAACGCGCTAAATTTTTAGTACGATTGTTATCAGAAATAAAATGTATCGATTAAAATTTGGTTGCTCGATTTTTACACATTACCTCAAGAAAACGGGTGAGTCACGTATAAATACGAGTTATTTAAGTTACATTGCTACGGTTATACTTCGATTTTTCGGACGCCAATCACAAATTTATATACGATGAAGTCGTAACTTATTTTGTTGTGATAATATGTAAATAAAAAGCTCAAGTATTATTTCACCTGCATGTACCTAAGTATGTTTAGTCAAATTATATATGTATGTAAGCATAGGTTTCAACAACCACTGGTACAATGATAAAACTGGTTAAACGCTCAACGGTTTATTGTTCTTGTTGATTAAATACTTAGAGCCTGGCTTATGACTACAGAGCGTTGGACTTATTTACGGTAAAACGGCCAAGCCATACTTTTGAAATCAAGGTGTAGGGTCAGTAAACTCAGGGCTATAGGGGCTTGAAGCCAGTTGATACCATACTTTTTAAACCTAGGTGATAGGGTTAGTAAAGTCAGGGCTTAGGGGCTTGCCTTTTCCTGGGATCTGATAACTTTTTTACAGCGAAAACCTTATGAGCATGTGAGTCTAGCCCGCCAATTTTACATGAAATGTTTTTGGTGGGATGTAAGTTACGTCGTATCTAGAATTCAATACATCAGAACACAATCCATTACAATCTCTACTCTCTACTAAATACTCTATTTAAAAGACGGAGGTCTGGCCATCTTGTGTCTAAGATATTACATAAAATCCGTACAGCATATATATTTTTTTAATCTTTACTAATATTATAATTGCGAAAGTGTGTTTGCTGGCTTATCCTTCTTTCATGCTATAAAGGGACAACGGATTAAGATGTTTTTTGAATAAGATGTAATAAAGGATGAGATGACAATGATAATACCATTTTTATCCCGGACAATGCACGGTTTCCAGGGTCATCATCATCATTTCACCCATAGGATGTCCACTGCTGGACAAACAAAGGCCTCTTTAATAGATTTCCACATGGGCCGGATAGAGGCGACCCACATCTAGCGAGTCCCCGCAACCCTTACCAGGTCGTCCGACCACGTTGCGGGTGGCCTTCCCTGGCTGATCATGCTGGTACGTGGTCGCCACTCAAGAACCTTTCAGCCCCAACGCCCATCGGTTTCCAGGTTTAAACAAAATATTAGCCCACCGTGGCCGAAGCCTCGGGAAAATCCTAGTAATGGTTCCCTCATTGCTGAGGATTGTGACTTTATATTATACAATTTTGTCTCAAATAGATGCGGTTATAAGCTGTGTGTAATGACGTGCTGCTGTTGCTATGGGCTTATATAGTTACAAGAAAAGCCCAGTTAACCGCAACAATCCATAACATAACATATCAATATGTCAACGTCAGATGACACTGTAACAATCATCCGAGATGAATCACCCATGATGGACCGCACGGTGTATTGGCTCCGTGCACGAGTTCAGTTCCACCTAGCGTCCATATTTTTGTTGGCTTTGACGTTTTGACATTTAATCGCGACGTTGTGACAAACTATTATTATAATCTAAAATGATCTATTAATTTATTTCCAAAATTACTGTGATACCTTAATTTCGGTGGAGAAAGGGTTATGAAATCAATTTTCGTCATTCAAATCAAATGGGGTAAGTAAAATTGATTCAAAAAGTGTGTTTTATTTTGAATATGTCAGGGTTGGTTTACTTAATTTTTAATTGTAGTTTTACTGTAAAACAAGAAGATAAAGCTACTTTTATGATGGCAATCAATAATAATAAACATATATAATTGTTCCTGTATCGCTAGTGATAAATTAAATATCGTTTTCAGATCGAAATGAGTATTATTTTATGGACCGGGTTTATTCAAATTAAGTAACCAAACCAAGTCTAAACAGATTACTTTGATATATGATAGATAACAGCGCCAAAATTTGTTATACTTTTGGCCACTATGAGCGCTGCGATCGATTACATTACGGACCTAGGACTTCGCACCCAGCGAATACTGCCACCAATCGCCTTCTTCATAAAGTCAGACTTAGAGTAGCTACAGTATAAAAACATAATTATCACAACGAGATAAATATGATTTATTCCGGGTACTCAAACTTGTTTGCCGACGGAACTCTTTTGGAAAAGGAAATATTTGACGGAGCCCTAAAATAATTAAAAATTAGTTTACGTATCATAAACATCATCATTTCAGTCTAAAAAATTCATCTAACGGTTTCCCACGATCTTAGCAAGATCGTCGGTCCATCTGCATCGATACTCAAGAACCTTACTGCCCCAGCAGCCCCAATGTACCATGCCCATTGCCACTTAAGGTTAAGTGTATTCTTTATTAGTACCGGAGACAATAAATTTAAATCTACCTAATCATCGCACTATGTAAATTCAATAAAACAATGCAAAATCATATTCAGAAACACTCAGGATACTTGGCGCGCTCTGGGTTTCGCTTGTTTCCTATTCGCACTCATAAAATTATTTCTTTTTATAAGAGAGTACTCTTCTAGTCCTCTCCCGCGTCTCCCGCACATTGTTTTATAACAATCCTGACAAGTTAACGTGTTCAGAAAAAATATGCATTATGCCAAACGATGAATTATGCCAAATAATGATTATGACAAAAGAGTTTATGCCAGATGAGGATTAACCATTTTATTAATAGGTACATGGTAAGTAAATTTCAAGGCGACCTAGGGCTCCGCGGAGTACACTTTGAGTATCTATCGCTGATGGAGGTAATTGAATAAATTTTATTCAATACTAGAAGATGCCCGCAACTTCGTTCGCGGAGGAGAAAAAGTCATAACCCGTCGTTTTTTCTTCAGAGTATTCGGGTAAAAAGTATCCTATAACCATCTGTGTACCAAAAATAGTTGAAATCAGTTTAGCCGATTTTCCGTAATGTAGCCACAACGACACATACAAACATGTATAAAATTAAAAAAAAAAAAATACATTTTATTGGCCTTCAAATAGTCCGTAACAATCAATTTTTTGGAAATATCGTCAATGTACAGACATTTCATTTTTACAACTTTATAAGAGAATTACCTTATGGTAATTGAATAAATTTGATCAATTACCTTATGTACCGAACGAAACAAACTAGTTGCTTCGAGACTATGGACGAACGGCGAACAAGACGACGTCCGCAACGTCGAAGAAGACAAACGAAATTATTTATTTAATTACATAATTAAATAAATAATGTAATTATGTACATTTCCAAACACATAACGTCTCTATATTGAAGAATGCGTATGAATTTGTCTATATATATGCTCAAATCTTACCGTATTGTCGATGGTTACCGTGTTTACTCTTTGGTCCAGCAGTGTGAGTGCGTCTTTACACGATGACGTCGAGCTGTCATCTTCTTCGTCTGACATAGAGTCTTCAACCGCAAGGCCCTTGCTGAGACGTCATGTGTTTGTTCAGTACATAAGATATGTTTTGTTGGAATGCAAAAAATTCCAATTATGTACATTTCCAAACACATAACATCTCTATATTGAAGACGTGTTTGATATCTGCTGGTTGACAGGAAACACGCATACGCTATGTGAATGTCTCTATTAAAACGGTACATAATACAATGAAAGTAAAAGAAAAATATCCTCCGTAATTAACAATTTAAGAAAGGCTATAACTACCTCTATGAGATCAATAATCAACTTAATTAGCCCTTAACCAAGAGGCTCATATAAGATCCACAAAAAATAATAATAACATTGACTTTAATTATCATTGCACAAAAATACACTTTTGATTAAGTTCAGTAAATCACAAGAAAATCAAGCACTTGTGAAATTATCATGCAGCATATCTGTGCTGGATTTATTCTCTGGCATCTCAACAGAGCGATAATAATACTTGTTAAAAGTCGTAAAACACTTCCAGTTACCTCTTTCTAAAATCTCATCTACTGGCCTATTATCTAGCCATCCTTTAGAGGGTACGGCTGACCTCACACTTTCTGGCGGGGCATCAATACCAGCCTCCTTGAATATTGTTCTTAGCCACCCTGAAATGTTTGTCTTTGATGCAGGTTTAACAACTCCAGTTACAGTTATAAATAGATTATCTAAATTCTGCACACTTGAACGTCTGGGTTCTGACAATGTAATTAGTAGCCTAATATGTTTAACTGGATATATTTTTTCTTCAGAGTGAGAAGACAAACACCACTCTGATTGTCTTCGGGTTGCTGAATCAGTTTTAGAACCAAAAGATGGCCATAGAGTAATATTGTCATCTGATTCTTTAAGGCTGTCATTAGATATTTTTAAAAGTGTCAAGTCATGAATTCTCCTTCCAGATGCCAACAATAATATTATTGCAGTTCTCCTGACAGCATCGAAGAGAGTGTTCTTAGTTGCAGTTGACAACAACCAGTCATATATTATCTTAGTATTCCATATAGGGGTTTTAAGGCTTATTGGTGTAGCAGTGGAAATTGACTTTAAAATTTGTTTAACTAAAAAATCTTTAGACAGTTTAGAGTTGGCACAATATGTGGCTATGGCTGAGTTGTGTAACAAAATGGTCTTATATGTCAGGTGATGATCTAAGTGTAGGCTTGCTAGGAACTTAGCTACCTCTTGTCCGCTAGGTAATTTACAGTTTATATTGTTTTCTGTACACCAAACAATCCATCTCTTGATTGCTGGTGCATATGTAGTCAATGTTGACTGTCTCCAACTTTTCTTTAAAAGTTCTTTCTCCTGGGCATTCCATCCTACTACTTGCTCACTCCACCCCCAATCCTCCAGGCTTATAACTCCAAGAGCTCTACTTGAGGGGGATGATATCCTGTCGTTTTGTCTATTAGAACTCTCCGCAGGTTCGGTATTGGAAGAGGTTCCTCTAAGGCTTGAACCAGGAGATCTGGCATCCAATAGCTCTGCTTCCACATTGGCGCAATCTGTATGAACGTGCCTGAGGCTTTGTTCAGGTGGCGCAGAACTTGCGGTATGAGGTTGGGAGGTGGAAAGATCCAACCTAGCACGTAATTCCAAGAGCGACTGAAAGCGTGGTAGAAATCGGCTAAACCATCTCTCGAGTTGAGAGTTACATATCTTGGCACTACCTTTGTTTCTGCGGACGCGAACAAGTCGATTTCTGGCAATCCCCATCTTTTGAACATGACGAGGAGAGGAGAAGAGGTTTTCTTCTGGACAGCCGGTCTGCAATACTGTTGTACCTCCCCGGGAGGAAACAAGCCGTCAGTGTAACTTTCAGCTGGTCGGTCAGTGTCAGCAGCTGCATCGTCAGGTTGCGGAGTAGAAAGGACTTCGTGCCCCCTTCTTTCCTTATATAGGCAAAGAGGGTCCGGTTGTCGGTTTGGACTAGTATGTGTGCACCTCCGAGGTGGTCCTTCTGATTTCTCACTGCGGCATATACTGCATACATTTCCTTCAGGTTCGAATGCCATGTCCTTTGATTCCTGCTACACGTTCCTGACAGGTGTGGACGATTAGCTCAGATGGTAGAGCGTGCTGCCCCGGTCTGGCTCAAGGCACTGGTTCAAGTCCAGTATCGTCGAAAATTTTTTTCATTTGTTTCTGATCTTTGTTTATAATAATAACACTAGTGGAGTGATCCACTAATAAATTGCAAAAATTGTGATTATTATCATGATATTTGTAAAACAAAAAGTACAGGTGAAGACCATTTAACTGGGCTCCCCACCCCGCATCCGCTGTGTCTGTGGTCAGGAAATGGGTTATGTCTTTTTTGATTAGGAGTGTAGACGTTTGGTGAAGAGCATTCTTCCACCATTGAATCTCGGTTGAAACCTCTGGTGGAATTATCTTCCTTTGGTGTGGTCTGTTTTGACGGAACTGCCTAAGGAATATTTGCAGTCTACTGCAATGCAGTTGACACCTGTTTATGACTATATTGGCAAAGTTTAAATGACCGAGGAGGGTCTGTGCTTCTCTTAGGGAACACTTGCTTCGCCTCTCTAGACGGTTCAGCTTGTCTTTGATCTTTAACACTTTTAGTTTTGGTAAAGATTTTGTGTTTTCTAGGGTGTTCCAGCACAGGCCCAAGTATTCTAGATTTTGAGTTGGTTCTAGAATTGATTTCGAATAATTCAAATACCAACCGAGATGTTCGAAAAGACTCACAGCCTCCGCGGCTTGAGCAACTAGTTTGGAATGGATCTGATTTGCCAACAGGTAATCGTCCAGGTATACAAGCACTCGAAAACCCTTGGCTCTCAAGACTTCCGCAGTCCAGTTTGTAAGGGCTGCAAAGGTTCGAGGTGCCGAGAACAGGCCGAAGGGCAGAGAAGTTAGTTCCAATAATTCCCCATTGTTTCTAAACTATTCGCAGAAATCGTCTGTGAGACTTCACCATTGGTAGATGGAAATAACCCTGTGATAGGTCTATCTTGACCATGAAATCCTGTTCTTGCAAGAAATCCGGAACAGTGGCGTGCGACACCAGTTTGAAGTGTTTGGTTGAAACATGTCGAAGATAGGGCGGACTCCACCATCTAATTTCTGGACTAAGAACATCTTTGAAATGAAACTGGGATTTATTGTAACTGGCTTTCTTAATATTTTCTGGTCCTTTAACTGCTTTATCACTTCTGTCATTTCCGGGGATACTTTTGTTGCGAATCTTCTCTGTTTTAATTATGTTGGAAGGGTCAGGGGGGGCTTGGTTTTTAAGGGAATCCTTGATCCAGTTACAGTTTTCGAAATGAACTGATTTGCTCCCAACTGTCTCCATCTGTTCTCGTATACTTGTAAGCATCCCCCCTGGAAACTTTGATTGTCACTTCTTTTTGGCTGAGGCGTTGTTATTGTACGGAAAGGGCTGCAAAATATTGCAATTAAATAAATAACATTTATCCGCGGGTAAGCCCCGTTTCGTTGTGTTGGGATAATGAGTGAAAACCTTGTAGGTTTAAATCAAAGTAAGTTTATGATTTATTGTGCTTGTTACAAGAAATCCATTTCCTAACGTCCATAACGTCTCATACGATTGAGCAATGTTCTTTGAGGTTGGTGTAATAGATATTATAAATGGAACAGTACTGTTCTCAATCAATTACTCAAAGCTATTGCCTACAAGTATTATGCGTTACAGTGTAACTTTTGAGCAGGAACTACAGATACGAGTGTATATTATAGTACGTCAGACAATGAAGATATTACAAGTTACATCTGCTAAAGACTCTCTGAGTGGCCACGGGTGGTATTCTCGTTTGTAGGTTTGCGCTCCCCTACTGTTCGATGACTGGTAAAGAGACCTAACTAGATCTAGTCAGTTTTAAGTCAGATTCTTAAAAAAAGCCTTGCCAAGAATTTCGCAAGATTTCGAAAATTAGTCGCATTAAGAATGGAAATATACACTCATTCTCATCTTCTCAAACTCTTTTTCATGGAGTCGGGGAGATTACACTCGTACATATGTTTTCACATAACTATATGGCGAATTCGGAAGCTTATGAAGATAATTACACAACAACATTTACTTAGTTGAATCTGTTATTTTTAAAACAAACCATTTTATCATCTATATCAACAGGAAACTGTTAGTTGATTGATTGTGCAGTTTTCTGTTGAATTTGCTATGCGTAAGAAAAAAGAACACTAATTTCATACTCTCTGCAATGATATGAATAAAGTTGTGTGCGTGACCTCTGGGCTGGAATTCCACTTTATACAAAGTCATATCACTAAACGAGATAGTATGGTGATAACAATGAGATATGACTATTTCAGTATTCTAGTGGCTGAAAAGTACCTGTGATACCACCACAGAAATATATCAAGATAGAAGGAAAGAGTGTATGTACCTCGCGTGGCGAAAACTCGCCCCAACAGCGGACTTGCTCGCTTGCAAAAGTAAGTACAAATGGCGAACTTAATGCCAAAAGGCATTCTCTACCAGTCAACCATAGGGCCAAACAGAGAAGCATGAAAATGGTGCAGTGGGGAAAAACATTCAGTACTGAGAGCGTTAGGATACACAAGCAAATAATGCATACATAATTGCTTATACCTATACTATATATGGTAAACAATACATATATATTACATATAAATAATAAATACAAAATATACCAGCTACTGCATGGAAGATGGACGCTACTTGAGTTCTTGTTCCACTGCGGTACTTTTCCATTGCGGCTTTAATTTGACAAGCTAGACTTGGCGTGCGTTCAAAACCAGCTATGTAAAAATATGCTATTCAAATTGTCGAGTTACGTTCAAGGTCGATTTCTCACTTTTTCTGTCAAAAGTAAGAATAGTGCTGTACCCCAGTGCTGTACTGACTTTCTTACTCCATTTTGAAAGCAGAGAAAATGATAATTACGTTTTTATATTATTATGTAAGTATATAATGTAGGTACGTAGTGCAAAGCAAATATTATTAACAAGCAGGTTATGGTTACTTCTATATTGCAATTTTATTTCAGTTTTCCGAATGATCCTCGTATTAAAAATTAATGTATTGAAGTGAAGCAACTGGTCATAAAAAATGATTTCCTATAAAAATCAGCCGGATTTGTTCTATACATTTCCACAAAGACACCTTTACTGGCCCATCAAAGTACCGACGAATAATCAGTGAAGCTAATCCGACTATTGATGTAGTGATGATGTCAAATGATGAAAAGGTATACATTTACATAAGGCTAAATACAATTTTTAAAAATGTGCGTGCGTGCGTTGTATATTCTATCTTAATAATATTACAATTTGTGCAACAGGTAATAGGTAGAGTAGCTAGTAGGTCCTGACAAATGTAACGCAATTTATTGGTTAGGTAGGTACCTACCTACATTTATATTATTCGATTTGTAATTCTGAGGTTTCTTTCTTTTCCTCAGTCGAAAATAGTTATCATTTTCTCTGTCGGTTCTTATCGATATTTTAAATCGATAAAAATGCACCTACAATAACTTGAGTAATATAACTTAATGTCCATTATGTACGAGTAAATTGTTTGTCATCACACGAATAAAGGTATATATTTAAGTACTTCTTTTCACAACGAAGACGAACATCTGATGCACAAAAATATATAGAAAAATATTTCAGTGGTCCAATGTTTTGGACTCCGCCGCTCAGCGCGCACGCAACCTCCAGCTTCTATGGTTGTTATCAGACTGTTTTTGTTTGTGGCTGACAGCGGTGGGGCCGCGGCGCGGTGTGGTGGGGGTAGCTGTGTATAGAATCAGTGCCATGTTCTAATCGATCTCTGAATCGATGCTTTTGAATTGTTTTCGCGCGGCTTATGTTCGTGGTTCATGGTAAATTACATTCGTGGCGTCAAAACACGTTCGGTTCTCATATAAATCGACGAACTCTTTCCTTCCCTCTTGATATAGTTCTGTGGATACCACTTTCGTATTGCTAAACCAGCAATTCGTTAGATATTTCATCACATGCTATTTGACTTATGAATCTGTTGCCTATACCTCTATTGAGTTGTACCTACGAGGAAACGTGTGCATGATACTTTTTTGAGTGCCCAAATAATCCTATTTGCGCTACTGCCTTAGCTGTTTCCACTATGGCCTTTATTACAAAGCCAGAACATCAAAGCAAAGGGTTTCGCACGTCTACAATAGCCTGTTATTGGTCGGGCTTAACTTTCACATCGGTACACTTAATAATAATTCGAAACAGAACCTATAAAATATTTGCGTGAACGCGTGTATTATCAATTGAATAATAAGTAGGCAGGAAATTATTAAATTTTCATAAGTAAAATTAAAATACATTATTTCTACACACAAATAAAAGACACTACATACATTTGCACTTCAACATCTTATTTTGATCGAAGCACGAATTAGGATGTTCCCGATCTTGTCGATGACCCGTAATCGCTTTCCTCTTTTTAACCACCGATGAAAAAGATTAGTTTCATAAGTTTGATGTCTCTCTCGGTGTGTGTGTGTGTGTGTGTGTGTGTGTGTGTATGTATAGCTGCGTGTCAGTTTGTAGCATCGTAGCGCTTGACTGCATGGATCTATTTTGATTTAGTTTTTTTGTGCTTTAAAGGTGACCTCGTCGAGAGTGTTCTCAGCTATGGTTCAAGAAAATCGGTTCAGCCGTTTAAAGTATATAAGCAATTTCTATATGTATCAGTTTTTTGTCGGTCCACCGATTACGTTCTATATATTACTTTGTAATTGTTTTCTTTTAATTCGAAAGCGAACTAATAATAATTGGCGGTTAACCCAGCGTTATTCCTACCCCAACTAATGTCAGATTGCGTAAGAAAGACCCTGGGAAAAGGTACCCCTGTTAGATTGTAGTTATTGTAGGAGACTGGTTCCTTAGTGGGCGGAGAAAGTAGTTATCCCTAGCACGGAATCTAGTAATTCGAGGTATTATAGTAATTGCCTTTTTTATTTTAATGAACTTGGATTGACATGAATCAAATTTCCTGATTACAGTAAGTTGAGGGCTGTCGTAGTAATTGATGGCGATTCTTCAATCAATCCTTAGACCATCCGGACAGGTCTAAAAATTAGCTCATAATAAGCCCCAGACTGTATGGCTGCTATGTCAATTGATTGCAGCTGCGGATGGTTTCAATTAAAAAACACATATAATTTATTTAATACAAGCATTTACCCGCGGCTTCACCTGCGTTACTGAGAACTGAATAACCTATGTTTTAATTATTGATTTGCATACAAATTTCCATCATCTTAAGGGATGATTTCCGGGATAAAAACTCCTATTTTTTTCCCAAGGAATAAGTCTAAGATCAACTGGGACAAATGAGTCTATGGGGCAAATACGTCTTTTGATGACGTCTTAGCAACGGTACCTTACTCTCTTTGCATTAGTAACAGTTCAAAACAATAAGCAAGGAAGTTAGAGGTAGATCTAAAGTGTTCGGATACCGTCAAATGTTTAAAAGACGCATTTACCCTAGTTGACCTTAGTATAGATCAAATTTCATCTAAATCGGTTGAGCTGATTAAGCGTGAAAAAATAACAGATATACAGTTAAGGTCGTACCGTAAGATTACTTTTTTACCTTATTGTTACGGAAACCAAAAAAAAAAAACACTAGCGATGACATACGAGCTCGTTTGGCGCAAACTAATGTATACATATTATAAAACTCTTGCGTTACTGACCTATTGACAGACAACGCACAGCCTAAACCGCTAAAAATATTAGCATGAAATTTGGAACGTATACTCTTCAGAGTACATGGACGTTTACTTTGAAAGGATTTTTCGAAATTTAACCCTTAAGGGGGTGACATATTGGATGAACCGTTTTATGGAAATCGTTCATTTGGAAAGTTATAAACTTGAATCTTTGTATAAAGGTTTTTTACTAAATAACAAAACAAATGATTAAGCGTTGCTATACAAATTCGTCCCTAAGGGTGTTAAAAAAGAGTTCAAAGTTTGTATGGGAAACATGTTGTTTTTAAAGTTAAACGTAAAACTTCGGTCACAACCTCCTAATGAACTATGAAAAACATTGATAAGGGCATCTTTTCCAATTCATCCCTTGAAGGGATTAAGATGGGGGTTCTGCTTATTAAAAAAAAAACATTAACAGCATCGGACAACTGACAGAAAAAAAAATTCCTCATTTATATATTTGTTTTTACCTAAAATCTACGCGGAGGAAGTCGCGAGCAGCCACTAGTGATTTAAATAAAACATAAAACCAATGCAAATAAATACGAGTATGATCAAAGCTCGAAAAAACTTCGGTTGCAAGAAATAATAGTCTGTTTGACTTTTGTCGAAATTCATCAAGCCGATGGCAACCCTTTGGCTTCGATTCGAGGCCATTCCTGAAAAATGCTGAACAATCAAAAAACCGATTTCTACGAAATGAAAAAAATAAGATATAAAAATATTGTAAGGAACATCTGTTGATGTATGAGGCTGTCATCTTAGTACTTTAAACGAAAAAATATTGTAATAGTTAATTGGTACACGCATATTAATTGTTTTATATACTCTGACATTTAGAATTTTATTCTAGACACATTCTAGATTTTTTTTCTTTTTTATTGACAATCCTTTTGGGATTTATCTTATTAATTATTTTAATTTTTAAAATGATAATTTTATCAATAATATGTGAGTAATATACTTAAGTCAAATGATCTGATTAGGTTTTTCTGGGTTTCCCTAATCCTTGCAACACATGTTGGATCATATTGTATGTTTCCCAGCAAAGACTTCTCTGATTGTAACTGACAATTCGAAAGTGCTTGTATCTAAGCCTACTTGAATAAAGGATATTTTGATTTGATTTGATTTAATTGATTGTTTAATATAATTACAATGATCAACATCAATATATCATCTATATATTATTGGTTTCATGGACGCGGCTCTTAATACGTTCTGTAAAATAGTTGATATAAATATAGAAAAGTATATGGCCTGTATTACAACACCATTACATAATAGGCGATACACCTAATAAAATCTGTTTGCTAACAATAAGTGTACACCTATGTTTCATTATTTATATAGATAAATTTAAGATGAAAAGACGAACCACTTCCTCCGATGTTGACAAGGACATCAGAACCACCATTAATAAAACTAGGCCTAGAGGCTTACCATCTACAGGAGACATCATTAATCATTTCAAGTAAGCTATAATACCGGAATGATTCAAAGACACATGGATGTGGTACCGTCAACAAATATGGTGCCGGCATTAGAAGACATAACTCTCTTTTTACCCGACTGCGCGACGCAAAGGAGGGTAATGTGTTTATCAGTCTATGTATGTATGTATGAATGTATGTATGTATGTATGTAT